>OY992519.1:4448199-10029423 GCA_963921215.1 Scoparia ambigualis | reverse complement strand
AGTGGCGACCGCGCACCGGAAGACGCAGTGTGGGCAGGCCTCCAACAAGGTGGTCCGACGATCTGGTGAAGGTCGCGGGTAGCCGCTGGATGCAAGCAGCACAGGACCGGTCGTGGTGGAGATCCTTGGGGGAGGCCTTTGTCCAGCAGTGGACGTCTTCTGGCTGATGATGAACTTCTCTATTGGTTTTATCAGTGACCGCGATTTCGCAAAATTCTCCTTTATTTTAGTATGAATTTTCGGTGTTCCACAAAGTTAAGATGAAGTACGTAGGTAGTGTTACATTTGGGATTTTGTCCCTTTTGGGGAAAAGGCAGAAAATCCCAAACGCAAGCGTCAGTGGGATGTTATCAAATAAAACCATAAAATGTTTTACAGCTAGGCAGTATATTGTAAAAGAACACACACTAAAATAAAATCCAACAACAATAAAATAAAATTATAAATTTTATTTCACTCTTATTATTTATAAGAGGGGGTTAGGCACAATTTTTCCTTATATTATGTTAGGTACTTATCATCTACGTTACTCCTTTTAATTTATTAAGCCGAAAATAACAAAAAAAAACTATCAGTCGAAATTGACCCTAGGGTCAATCTCAAATGGAAGTCCAACAAACTTTCTATTAATTTTGATAACTATAATTTACTGTTTAAAGTACTCTAAACCTTATTACCAAGCTATATCACCCCCTAAAACACACTAAAATCCTAAGAGTCAAAAGTGACCAAGCGGGTCGGTGATAATTTTAATTTCAAATAAATTTTATAATACTGTTCCTACTACTACCTAACCAGCCAGCTAATATTTCAGTGGTACGAGCTATGGTCGTGGGGGGTTGGGATAAAACCAGTACCGTTCGGAGTATGAAGTTGAAATCAAAATTAAATTACTCCGTCTATAAAAATATTAAATTAAATGTTTTAATCCGTTTAACCGTATCAAAACTATCACACTTTTAAAGCCAATACACTAGAGAACTGTGGGGTTATACCGATATAAAATTAATAATTATGGACGCCAGGATCGTATAGTCGATCCGAATCTGGAGACGATGTCACCATACAACTTCACCCAAGTCGAACTCGCAGATCCTCAAATGTTTCACAACTTCACCAACGCTTGGTGTAGTTGGATATAAAAGGAAAATAAAGCTTAAGGTGTCGAAACCTTAATTTAAAAATATGTTACCAAATAAAAAAACAAGTATCCCAGAGTACTGGGTAACAAAAAAACCGTCAACGCCTGCTCATCCGCTAGGCGGCGACAGCTCGACTGGCATCAGGTGGCCGCTGGTACCCCGACGAAGCAGGTCTCGCGTCCAGGCTTTAGGGCCAAGCTCTAAATTCTGGCGGCGAGACGGGCCTCTGGAAGCATCTGAAATTATCAACACGGGGCCTATTTATAACACTACACGCCTAGTTCAGATCTGTTACATAAATTAGGGTCACGCAGTCTGCTATCTGTGTATCTGGGGCTGCAACCTATCATAATCAGAGACTCGCAGCGCCATGGGTTATCAAAAGCTTCCCAGCGCTGTTGCACAACTATAAACTAACACTACAACAATAATATTCAACACCATGCTTCAATTTTAGTGTAGTTTCACATTTAACTAGTACACTAGGCACTACACGGCTACGATATTCCACTAAACAAAACCAAACAATGCTAGACTATTGTGGGATGATGCAATATCCACTCCTAAAGGGGTTTGACACGTCTGCCACATGGCCAAGAGCCTTGCGTCGCCTGGCGACAAGGCATGATTCGGACATCATGAAAAATCGATTTGAATTCCTAGGATGACGGCTTATTATACTTAACAATGATATTGGGATACTTACGCGCTGGGAGATTTTATCTTTGCGCGTGGCTGCCAGCGACCGGAACTTCGTTTTGGGCACGGATCCCTGTAAATAAACCACACACTTGTTGACTATATTCTCATAAGCTAATGACGCCTCAAATCCACTACATTATTACGACCTCAGATTAAAACAAAAGGTTACCACGACTCATGCCTACCTCAGTGAATCGATCTCAACACATAACACCACACCACGTCACGCCAGAGATTGAAATCATTTCGACGTCATCAGACTCGGCTGCTTTCCTTCGCCGGAAGTCTTATGAATCGAAGGCCAGCTTGTCAATTGTATATTACACAAATAACCCAAACACTAAGATTTCTTATTCACTATTATTTCGCACAATCCAGCAATGTTTTGACCGAGTAGTCGGTCATGAAATGACACGTCTCACACCGACAGTGCGTCGCTGCCAAAAGTACATTCACTATCTCTTTTACTCATATTCATATCACACTACAGTCATACAGACAGAGATACAAATACTTTACTTTGATACACGTATGTAAAAGCGGCAACGTCGTAAGACTCTGTCCATGTAATATTTGGTCCGAGGTCCGAGGTATGAACAGTGTGTCGCATCTCCGCGCTTAGACATTTCTATGACAACTAGGTAAGCCCCGCACCACGGTACAAATACCCTGGCAGTCCTGGTACAGTATCATTGTAGCTGTGCACATTTATTGTATGGGACGCGGACGTCTTCTCTAGTTTATTTTATTGTTTTTTTTTCTGTAAATGATTTAAATATTCTCTTCCCCCCCCCACTTTTATGCCAAAAATTTAAAATATGTTTCATTATTGTGTATTACCAGTACTATTAGTTATTCTGTGGTATTACAATGTAATATCTAAGGTTGTTTATGTAAGTTAAAATTAGGTACTCGGTCTCGAATTCCATCGTCGTTTACACATAGTTGTTCACTCGTTTGTTCTTATTTATGTAATGGTTAGGTAAATAAGGTACTTACTTATTTTCTATTAATTGTCTTTATGGATAACGGTGTTGATTGTCCAATTAAATATTTTGTTACACTAGTTACTTAAGTAAAATACATTGGTCATTGTTTGTTATTCCAAATAAATAATAAAAAAAATTACATTTCAAATGTGATTTTTGCATAAAATGCCCATTTTTGCATTTTGTAGTAATTTTGCAGTAGTATTTATCGTTTTTATCGAAATAGGATAATAAAGGACATCATTTTTTTGGGCCTTTACTGAAAGTGCCGGCCAACAAAAAAAATGGTATATTGTTAGAACTAGCCATTTGGAGAAATAGTTAATATGGCACAAAAATTGTAGGATTGGGAGCAATCCTCTCGGCTCGGAGGAGCCAAGTTATACAATTTCGAAGATTCATCATTTTCATACATTTATTGATTCATATTTTTTTTTGTATGAACGGAACAGATGATGGCCCCACAGCTTTTGCGCTGCAATGACAATTGCTTCAGATCATTAGTTCTAGCAATATCTATCATTATTTTATGTTTCCCAGTTCCAGCACTTTCAGAAATCAATAAATGTATGAAAATGATGAACCATCGAACTTGTATAACTTGGCTCAGAGCAATCCTACAACTTTTGTGCCATATTAACTATTACTCCTAATGGCTAGTTCTAACAATACGTACTATTTTTTTTGTTGGCCGGCACTTTCAGAAAAGGCCCAAGAATGTATGGAGCCTGAATGATTTCCTTTATGCTTAATATTACAAATTTCCACTCTGCAAGAATAAGTTGATTTCGGTTGGCCGGCGCATCTAGGGTTACCATCAATGGTTACCATTTAGGAATTTGAAAAGTCCTGACAAAAAGCCTGACATTTGGATAAAAGTCCGGACTTTTTCGACACAAAATGGAAACATTACTCACTGTTTATTTGTTTTTAGATAGGTTCCTAATTAAATGAGAAGATAATAATATTGAAGATTAAAGACTTATTTGATATTACTTAATATGTAGTTTTGTTACTCATATTCCAAAATCCGGACAAATTAAAGAGCCGGACAAAGTCCGGACTACAGTCTAAAAGTCCGGACATGTCCGAACTAATCCGGACGGATGGTAACCCTAGGCATCGCATTTTGTAGTAATTTTGCAGTTGTATTTATCGGTTTTATCAAAATAGGATAATAAATTAATGTTTTCATATATTGTAGCGTTTTATTAACGCTAAAATATATTTAGGTAAAATTTTTAACACTGAAAAAAGACGACAACCTCTGGCGGGAATCGAACCACGCACCTTCCGCATTCCGGGCGGCTGCCTTAACTACTTGGCTACCGAGGTCTGGTGTTCACCCGTCGAAATATGTCAGTGCTTGATGCTTATATTTTTTAGTCAAGTTAGAAGTTTTCACCTCTGAGATCCAAAAGAAATATTTTTACAAATATTTAAACATTCGGTTAAAATGAAGCTGCATTTATAGATTAATGTTTTTATATATTTTAGCGTTTTATTAACGCTTAAATATACTTAAGTAAAATTTTTAACACTGAAAAAGACGACAACCTTAGGCGGGAATCGAACCACGCACCTTCTGCATTCCGGGCGGCTGCCTTAACCACTTGGTTACCGAGGTCTGATTTTCACTCGTCTAAATTTGTCAGTGCTTGATGCTTATGTTTTTTAGTAAACATTGCTTCATCAAATCTTAGAAGTTTTCACCTTCGAGATCCGAAAGAAATATTTTTACAAATATTTAAACATACGATTAAGATGAAGTGGCGTTTATAGATTAATGTTTTTATATATTTTAGCGTTTCATTAACGCTTAAATATACTTAGGTAAAATTTTTAACATTGAAAAAAGACGACAACCTCAGGCAGGAATCGAACCACGCACCTTCCGCATTTCGGGCGGCTGCCTTAACCACTTGGCTACCGAGGTCTGGTTTTCACCCGTCGAAATTTGTCAGTGCTTGATGCTTATGTTTTTTAGTCTACATCGCTTCATCAAATCTTCGAAGTGTTCACCTCTGAGATCCGAAAGAATTAATTTTACAAATATTTAAACATTCGGTTAAGATGAAGCTGCGTTCACAGATTATTGTTTTTATATATTTTAGCGTTTTATTAACGCTTACAAATATGTGGGAGATTATTTAAATGAAATGACGATATAATAATAATAACAATTTCCATTATAACATTAATCAGTTCTTATAAAAGTAGTGACCATGAATTGTACAAATACCATAAACAAATTAATAAGTAGCAGCAACAAGAGTAATTTAATTTATAGGACATAAAATGAACATAGTAACAATACCTGAGCATTAAGACAGTTCAGAGAGCTGTGTGTAAGTTTGTAAATGTGCAAACGTTACTATCGCGTTTGAGTTAAGAGTTTTGATTCTCGATCTTATTTACTTAGCTTTAAGATCTATCTGTCAAAACTTAATTTAAACGCGATAGTAACGTTTGCACATTTACAAACTTACACTCAAGTTACAAAGCACCGACGTTGTGCCGTGCCCGCAGTAGGACATCGTCTGATCCGTCGACAAGACCCGAACTACCTTTTATAGTCCGGCACAAACAAGCGGCTGAGCAGGAGTGGGGAAACAGCTGCACAGTGCACGCGGCGTGCAGCTTGTTTACAATAACGAGTTGTTTCGAACTAATTTGACTAAGCTGCACGTGCAACACAGCGTGAAATATTAATATTATAATAATACAATAAATAAAATAATATACACCAATCTCCCAAACGGCCATACTGACAAGCAGCCGATATGGCTCGCATTGAGCTTTAAAACTATAGAAAGAGCATAAGTTTGCTTTCCTTTCTGCTTTAATCCATAACTATTTTAGTTCCGTTTCGGCACAACATGTTTACCCTAAGTAAAACAAAGACAAAACATAGGATAAGAGGACCGTGTCGGGGAAACTGTGCAACGTTTTACATGGAGCCAGCGACAAGTGGCCCCAAACAAATCGCTGTCATTATTTTACCTCCCAAATAATTATTTCTTTTTTTAAGTTGATTATGTGTATATTTTGAGTGTACATATTATTCCGGTGAGTTTAATTGAACAATGAGTTGTTCAGTGAAACATTGCAGTAATAGAAGTGAGTGGCAAGTGCCTGGAATATCGTTTCTTACGTAAGTTTTTTAATATGGTTTCGTGATGATTATTAGCAATTTACCATGCAATATTTGGATTTGTTTCTATTCAAAATGCTTATAAATGTTTGCAAATCTCTAATTCTAGTCTTAAATATGTGCTTTTGGGTTAATACGGAAATTTCATAAAAATATTTCAACATAACCTGTAATCAGTATTGTCAGGTACTTGGCAAAGTTTACCCCAAAAATACTTAGGTTTTAATATGGAACGAATAGCATAAAATAAATTATCTAATTGAATTATACCCACCTGTACTTTTTACCTTTGTTATGTATTCGAGCGTTAGACTGAGCGTGGTAGAAAATACTAAATTTAGTTTTAAGGTTTTAGGGGCCTCACGAGAATCAAGTCAGCCTAGTGTAAATTAACGTTAATTTTCTATTTATTTTAGATTTCCAAAGGATGAAACACTCAAAAAAATGATAATGGAGACATAAAAATAAAGAAAATTGAAATCTTAGCGAAATCGCGACCACTTATCAAAACTTGATAAAACGAACACTATTGAGGACTTGAATACTGACAAAAAAAAATAATCTAGAAGTAAGTATCATAAATCATAAAGTGTATCGCTTCTGAGATTTTGGTGTCAAAACTTGCATTTTTTTATTATTTTATATATTTTTTCTTTAACATCAAAATTTTTGTTTGTTTTTAACTTCTTTATAGTAACGTGTCGGTAGCGGTGAAAGAATACTACCACCCCCTATCTTCCCGTAGGAGTCGTAGAAGGCGACTGAGGGATCAACCCAGAGGATGGGCAGCAGCATCCTCTGAGATTAACACCGTCATACTGCCATCGCCAACCCGCCTGCCAAGCGTGGCGATTATGGCAACATTCCCCCCAACATGAACGACAGCACTAAACTCCGGCCCCTAGTCCCCGGCGGCCCCGCTCGCCCTAGCTACGGTAACGGCCAAGGCAGCGACGGGGCAGGGGGTGCTAAGAATCTCCGGCAGAGACCTGGCTACCGCCAGCAACGAACTTTGGCCCTGGCAACCTACAACACGCGTACACTGCGAACCGACGAGAAGGTTTGCGAACTGGAGGAAGAATTGAGCAAGATACGGTGGGGCATTGTGGGATTATCTGAGGTCCGAAGAGAGGAGGAGGACTCGATAATCTTGAAGTCTGGTAACTTGCACTATATCCGGGAGGGCGAACAACTGTCCCAGGGTGGTGTCGGGTTTATCGTCCACAGCTCTCTCGTGAACAACGTTGTTAAGACCGGAAGTGTGTCGTCGAGGGTAGCGTACCCTGTACTCAGAATAACCAAACGGTATTCGTTGAATGTTATACAGGTATACGCTCCGACTACGGCACACCCCGACAATGAGGTGGAGGCTACGTATGAGGACATCTCTGGAGCCATATAAGTCTCCAAAACTCATTACACCGTTGTCATGGGAGACTTTAACGCAAAACTGGGCAAACGAAGCGGCGATGAGCTGAAAGTGGGACGATTTGGAGTTGGAATTCGAAACCATCGGAGCCAACTGCTGGCGGAGTTTTTAGAAAAGGAGGGACTCTTTATGATGAACTCCTTTTTTAGGAAATCTGAACACCGCAAGTGGACCTGGCGAAGTCCCGATGGTGCAACAAAAAATGAGATTGACTTTATCATGTCGACGAGAAAGCAAATATTCAATGATGTCTCTGTGATCAACGCGTTCAAAACTGGCAGTGATCACCGGTTGGTAAGAGGCACATTGAACATTAATATCAAGCTTGAAAGACGTCGATTGATGAAGTCTACGCTCCGCCCTGCACCCATCCAAATCCAAAACCCCGAAAGCTTCCAGCTCGAACTGAAAAATCGCTTCGAATGCCTAAAGGATTGCGTGGACGTGGACGATTACAACAACAGGTTTGTAAAAACTGTCCATGCGGTTTGGTCTAAGTTCTTCAAAACCCACCGTATAAGACCTAAAAAGCTCTGGGACCATACTCTCAAACTGATTGAAGAGCGGCGCGTGATGGTTCTGCGTTCTTCGGACGATTCGTCTCAGCTTCGGCGGCTCAATAGGCAGATCTCGAAGTCTTTGACTCGCGACACTCGCCGATTTAATACCGACCGTATTAAAGAGGCTATCGAGCGAAACAAAGGATCAAAAGTGTTTGCAAGAGATTTGGGTATTGGGCAGAGCCAACTGACGACGCTGAAAACCGATGACGGCAGAACTGTCACGTCCAGGTCCGAAGTTATGGGAGAGGTCGAGAAGTTCTATGGACAGCTATACACATCCACGCGGCCACCTGTACAAAGCTTAGCTACAGACTCTAGAGCTAAGCTAACCCGACACTACACCGAAGATATCCCGGACATCAGCCTGTACGAGATTGGTATGGCTCTCAAGCAGCTTAAGAACAGGAAGGCATCGGGTGCTGACGGAATTACGGCTGAGCTTCTGAAAGCAGGCGGAAGACCGGTACTCGCAGCTCTTCAGAGACTATTTAATTCCGTCGTACTCGGAGGTAGAACGCCAGAAGCGTGGCATGAAAGTGTGGTTGTGTTGTTCTTAACAAGGCCCTACTGAGGAACTACAGACCCATATCACTTCTAAGTCACGTTTATAAGCTGTTCTCGAGAGTTATAACTAATCGTCTCGCACGCAGATTTGATGACTTCCAGCCTATCGAACAAGCCGGATTCCGAAAAGGCTTTAGCACCATAGACCACATACATACGCTGCGGCAGGTTATACAGAAGACCGAAGAGTATAACGGCCTCTTTGCTTAGCGTTTGTGGACTATGAGAAAGCCTTTGATTCGATCGAAACATGGGCCGTGCTACAGTCTCTCCAGCGGTGCCAAATTGACTACCGGTACATCGAAGTGTTGAAGTGTTTGTACGAAAACGCCACTATGACAGTTCGTCTTCAGGATCAGAGCTCGAAGCCAGTCCAGCTGCAGCGTGGAGTGAGACAAGGAGATGTCATTTCTCCGAAACTCTTCACTGCTGCACTAGAGGACGTGTTTAAGCTTCTGGACTGGAGAGGACTCGGCATCAATATTAACGGCGTGTACATCAGTCACCTTCGATTTGCCGACGATATAGTAGTCATGGCTGAGACCCTGGAGGAACTCGGCACAATGCTCGGTGATCTCAACAGAGTCTCTCAACAAGTGGGCCTTAAAATGAACATGGAGAAGACGAAAATCATGTCTAACTCACGTCTCGTATCCACTCTACTGAAGGTTGGAGACTCTGCTCTTGTAGTTGTTGACGAATATGTATACCTGGGACAAACAGTCCAGCTAGGTAGGTCCAACTTTAAGAAAGAGGTCAATCGTCGAATCCAACTCGGCTGGGCAGCGTTCGGTAAGCTACGAAATATCTTCTCGTCCAAAATACCGCAGTGTCTCAAGACGAAAGTCTTCGACCAGTGTGTGTTGCCAGTGATGACATACGGTACCGAAACGTGGTCGCTCACTATGGGCCTTATTAGCAGGCTCAAAGTCACACAAAGAGCAATGGAGAAGGCTATGCTCGGGGTTTCTCTACGTGATCGAATCAGAAATAAGGAGATTCGTAGACGAACTAAAGTAACCGACATAAACCAAAGAGTCGCCAAGCTCAAGTGGCAATGGGCAGGGCACATCGCCCGTAGAACCGATGGCCGTTGGGGCAGAACGGTTCTCGAGTGGCGACCGCGCACCGGAAGACGCAGTGTGGGCAGGCCTCCAACAAGGTGGTCCGACGATCTGGTGAAGGTCGCGGGTAGCCGCTGGATGCAAGCAGCACAGGACCGGTCGTGGTGGAGATCCTTGGGGGAGGCCTTTGTCCAGCAGTGGACGTCTTCTGGCTGATGATGAACTTCTCTATTGGTTTTATCAGTGACCGCGATTTCGCAAAATTCTCCTTTATTTTAGTATGAATTTTCGGTGTTCCACAAAGTTAAGATGAAGTACGTAGGTAGTGTTACATTTGGGATTTTGTCCCTTTTGGGGAAAAGGCAGAAAATCCCAAACGCAAGCGTCAGTGGGATGTTATCAAATAAAACCATAAAATGTTTTACAGCTAGGCAGTATATTGTAAAAGAACACACACTAAAATAAAATCCAACAACAATAAAATAAAATTATAAATTTTATTTCACTCTTATTATTTATAAGAGGGGGTTAGGCACAATTTTTCCTTATATTATGTTAGGTACTTATCATCTACGTTACTCCTTTTAATTTATTAAGCCGAAAATAACAAAAAAAAACTATCAGTCGAAATTGACCCTAGGGTCAATCTCAAATGGAAGTCCAACAAACTTTCTATTAATTTTGATAACTATAATTTACTGTTTAAAGTACTCTAAACCTTATTACCAAGCTATATCACCCCCTAAAACACACTAAAATCCTAAGAGTCAAAAGTGACCAAGCGGGTCGGTGATAATTTTAATTTCAAATAAATTTTATAATACTGTTCCTACTACTACCTAACCAGCCAGCTAATATTTCAGTGGTACGAGCTATGGTCGTGGGGGGTTGGGATAAAACCAGTACCGTTCGGAGTATGAAGTTGAAATCAAAATTAAATTACTCCGTCTATAAAAATATTAAATTAAATGTTTTAATCCGTTTAACCGTATCAAAACTATCACACTTTTAAAGCCAATACACTAGAGAACTGTGGGGTTATACCGATATAAAATTAATAATTATGGACGCCAGGATCGTATAGTCGATCCGAATCTGGAGACGATGTCACCATACAACTTCACCCAAGTCGAACTCGCAGATCCTCAAATGTTTCACAACTTCACCAACGCTTGGTGTAGTTGGATATAAAAGGAAAATAAAGCTTAAGGTGTCGAAACCTTAATTTAAAAATATGTTACCAAATAAAAAAACAAGTATCCCAGAGTACTGGGTAACAAAAAAACCGTCAACGCCTGCTCATCCGCTAGGCGGCGACAGCTCGACTGGCATCAGGTGGCCGCTGGTACCCCGACGAAGCAGGTCTCGCGTCCAGGCTTTAGGGCCAAGCTCTAAATTCTGGCGGCGAGACGGGCCTCTGGAAGCATCTGAAATTATCAACACGGGGCCTATTTATAACACTACACGCCTAGTTCAGATCTGTTACATAAATTAGGGTCACGCAGTCTGCTATCTGTGTATCTGGGGCTGCAACCTATCATAATCAGAGACTCGCAGCGCCATGGGTTATCAAAAGCTTCCCAGCGCTGTTGCACAACTATAAACTAACACTACAACAATAATATTCAACACCATGCTTCAATTTTAGTGTAGTTTCACATTTAACTAGTACACTAGGCACTACACGGCTACGATATTCCACTAAACAAAACCAAACAATGCTAGACTATTGTGGGATGATGCAATATCCACTCCTAAAGGGGTTTGACACGTCTGCCACATGGCCAAGAGCCTTGCGTCGCCTGGCGACAAGGCATGATTCGGACATCATGAAAAATCGATTTGAATTCCTAGGATGACGGCTTATTATACTTAACAATGATATTGGGATACTTACGCGCTGGGAGATTTTATCTTTGCGCGTGGCTGCCAGCGACCGGAACTTCGTTTTGGGCACGGATCCCTGTAAATAAACCACACACTTGTTGACTATATTCTCATAAGCTAATGACGCCTCAAATCCACTACATTATTACGACCTCAGATTAAAACAAAAGGTTACCACGACTCATGCCTACCTCAGTGAATCGATCTCAACACATAACACCACACCACGTCACGCCAGAGATTGAAATCATTTCGACGTCATCAGACTCGGCTGCTTTCCTTCGCCGGAAGTCTTATGAATCGAAGGCCAGCTTGTCAATTGTATATTACACAAATAACCCAAACACTAAGATTTCTTATTCACTATTATTTCGCACAATCCAGCAATGTTTTGACCGAGTAGTCGGTCATGAAATGACACGTCTCACACCGACAGTGCGTCGCTGCCAAAAGTACATTCACTATCTCTTTTACTCATATTCATATCACACTACAGTCATACAGACAGAGATACAAATACTTTACTTTGATACACGTATGTAAAAGCGGCAACGTCGTAAGACTCTGTCCATGTAATATTTGGTCCGAGGTCCGAGGTATGAACAGTGTGTCGCATCTCCGCGCTTAGACATTTCTATGACAACTAGGTAAGCCCCGCACCACGGTACAAATACCCTGGCAGTCCTGGTACAGTATCATTGTAGCTGTGCACATTTATTGTATGGGACGCGGACGTCTTCGCTAGTTTATTTTATTGTTTTTTTTTCTGTAAATGATTTAAATATTCTCTTCCCCCCCCCACTTTTATGCCAAAAATTTAAAATATGTTTCATTATTGTGTATTACCAGTACTATTAGTTATTCTGTGGTATTACAATGTAATATCTAAGGTTGTTTATGTAAGTTAAAATTAGGTACTCGGTCTCGAATTCCATCGTCGTTTACACATAGTTGTTCACTCGTTTGTTCTTATTTATGTAATGGTTAGGTAAATAAGGTACTTACTTATTTTCTATTAATTGTCTTTATGGATAACGGTGTTGATTGTCCAATTAAATATTTTGTTACACTAGTTACTTAAGTAAAATACATTGGTCATTGTTTGTTATTCCAAATAAATAATAAAAAAAATTACATTTCAAATGTGATTTTTGCATAAAATGCCCATTTTTGCATTTTGTAGTAATTTTGCAGTAGTATTTATCGTTTTTATCGAAATAGGATAATAAAGGACATCATTTTTTTGGGCCTTTACTGAAAGTGCCGGCCAACAAAAAAAATGGTATATTGTTAGAACTAGCCATTTGGAGAAATAGTTAATATGGCACAAAAATTGTAGGATTGGGAGCAATCCTCTCGGCTCGGAGGAGCCAAGTTATACAATTTCGAAGATTCATCATTTTCATACATTAATTGATTCATATTTTTTTTTGTATGAACGGAACAGATGATGGCCAGCTTTTGCGCTGCAATGACAATTGCTTCAGATCATTAGTTCTAGCAATATCTATCATTATTTTATGTTTCCCAGTTCCAGCACTTTCAGAAATCAATAAATGTATGAAAATGATGAACCATCGAACTTGTATAACTTGGCTCAGAGCAATCCTACAACTATTGTGCCATATTAACTATTACTCCTAATGGCTAGTTCTAACAATACGTACTATTTTTTTTGTTGGCCGGCACTTTCAGAAAAGGCCCAAGAATGTATGGAGCCTGAATGATTTCCTTTATGCTTAATATTACAAATTTCCACTCTGCAAGAATAAGTTGATTTCGGTTGGCCGGCGCATCTAGGGTTACCATCAATGGTTACCATTTAGGAATTTGAAAAGTCCTGACAAAAAGCCTGACATTTGGATAAAAGTCCGGACTTTTTCGACACAAAATGGAAACATTACTCACTGTTTATTTGTTTTTAGATAGGTTCCTAATTAAATGAGAAGATAATAATATTGAAGATTAAAGACTTATTTGATATTACTTAATATGTAGTTTTGTTACTCATATTCCAAAATCCGGACAAATTAAAGAGCCGGACAAAGTCCGGACTACAGTCTAAAAGTCCGGACATGTCCGAACTAATCCGGACGGATGGTAACCCTAGGCATCGCATTTTGTAGTAATTTTGCAGTTGTATTTATCGGTTTTATCAAAATAGGATAATAAATTAATGTTTTCATATATTGTAGCGTTTTATTAACGCTAAAATATATTTAGGTAAAATTTTTAACACTGAAAAAAGACGACAACCTCTGGCGGGAATCGAACCACGCACCTTCCGCATTCCGGGCGGCTGCCTTAACTACTTGGCTACCGAGGTCTGGTGTTCACCCGTCGAAATATGTCAGTGCTTGATGCTTATATTTTTTAGTCAAGTTAGAAGTTTTCACCTCTGAGATCCAAAAGAAATATTTTTACAAATATTTAAACATTCGGTTAAAATGAAGCTGCATTTATAGATTAATGTTTTTATATATTTTAGCGTTTTATTAACGCTTAAATATACTTAAGTAAAATTTTTAACACTGAAAAAGACGACAACCTTAGGCGGGAATCGAACCACGCACCTTCTGCATTCCGGGCGGCTGCCTTAACCACTTGGTTACCGAGGTCTGATTTTCACTCGTCTAAATTTGTCAGTGCTTGATGCTTATGTTTTTTAGTAAACATTGCTTCATCAAATCTTAGAAGTTTTCACCTTCGAGATCCGAAAGAAATATTTTTACAAATATTTAAACATACGATTAAGATGAAGTGGCGTTTATAGATTAATGTTTTTATATATTTTAGCGTTTCATTAACGCTTAAATATACTTAGGTAAAATTTTTAACATTGAAAAAAGACGACAACCTCAGGCAGGAATCGAACCACGCACCTTCCGCATTTCGGGCGGCTGCCTTAACCACTTGGCTACCGAGGTCTGGTTTTCACCCGTCGAAATTTGTCAGTGCTTGATGCTTATGTTTTTTAGTCTACATCGCTTCATCAAATCTTCGAAGTGTTCACCTCTGAGATCCGAAAGAATTAATTTTACAAATATTTAAACATTCGGTTAAGATGAAGCTGCGTTCACAGATTATTGTTTTTATATATTTTAGCGTTTTATTAACGCTTACAAATATGTGGGAGATTATTTAAATGAAATGACGATATAATAATAATAACAATTTCCATTATAACATTAATCAGTTCTTATAAAAGTAGTGACCATGAATTGTACAAATACCATAAACAAATTAATAAGTAGCAGCAACAAGAGTAATTTAATTTATAGGACATAAAATGAACATAGTAACAATACCTGAGCATTAAGACAGTTCAGAGAGCTGTGTGTAAGTTTGTAAATGTGCAAACGTTACTATCGCGTTTGTGTTAAGAGTTTTGATTCTCGATCTTATTTACTTAGCTTTAAGATCTATCTGTCAAAACTTAATTTAAACGCGATAGTAACGTTTGCACATTTACAAACTTACACTCAAGTTACAAAGCACCGACGTTGTGCCGTGCCCGCAGTAGGACATCGTCTGATCCGTCGACAAGACCCGAACTACCTTTTATAGTCCGGCACAAACAAGCGGCTGAGCAGGAGTGGGGAAACAGCTGCACAGTGCACGCGGCGTGCAGCTTGTTTACAATAACGAGTTGTTTCGAACTAATTTGACTAAGCTGCACGTGCAACACAGCGTGAAATATTAATATTATAATAATACAATAAATAAAATAATATACACCAATCTCCCAAACGGCCATACTGACAAGCAGCCGATATGGCTCGCATTGAGCTTTAAAACTATAGAAAGAGCATAAGTTTGCTTTCCTTTCTGCTTTAATCCATAACTATTTTAGTTCCGTTTCGGCACAACATGTTTACCCTAAGTAAAACAAAGACAAAACATAGGATAAGAGGACCGTGTCGGGGAAACTGTGCAACGTTTTACATGGAGCCAGCGACAAGTGGCCCCAAACAAATCGCTGTCATTATTTTACCTCCCAAATAATTATTTGTTTTTTTAAGTTGATTATGTGTATATTTTAAGTGTACATATTATTCCGGTGAGTTTAATTGAACAATGAGTTGTTCAGTGAAACATTGCAGTAATAGAAGTGAGTGGCAAGTGCCTGGAATATCGTTTCTTACGTAAGTTTTTTAATATGGTTTCGTGATGATTATTAGCAATTTACCATGCAATATTTGGATTTGTTTCTATTCAAAATGCTTATAAATGTTTGCAAATCTCTAATTCTAGTCTTAAATATGTGCTTTTGGGTTAATACGGAAATTTCATAAAAATATTTCAACATAACCTGTAATCAGTATTGTCAGGTACTTGGCAAAGTTTACCCCAAAAATACTTAGGTTTTAATATGGAACGAATAGCATAAAATAAATTATCTAATTGAATTATACCCACCTGTACTTTTTACCTTTGTTATGTATTCGAGCGTTAGACTGAGCGTGGTAGAAAATACTAAATTTAGTTTTAAGGTTTTAGGGGCCTCACGAGAATCAAGTCAGCCTAGTGTAAATTAACGTTAATTTTCTATTTATTTTAGATTTCCAAAGGATGAAACACTCAAAAAAATGATAATGGAGACATAAAAATAAAGAAAATTGAAATCTTAGCGAAATCGCGACCACTTATCAAAACTTGATAACACGAACACTATTGAGGACTTGAATACTGACAAAAAAAAATAATCTAGAAGTAAGTATCATAAATCATAAAGTGTATCGCTTCTGAGATTTTGGTGTCAAAACTTGCATTTTTTTATTATTTTATATATTTTTTCTTTAACATCAAAATTTTTGTTTGTTTTTAACTTCTTTATAGTAACGTGTCGGTAGCGGTGAAAGAATACTACCACCCCCTATCTTCCCGTAGGAGTCGTAGAAGGCGACTGAGGGATCAACCCAGAGGATGGGCAGCAGCATCCTCTGAGATTAACACCGTCATACTGCCATCGCCAACCCGCCTGCCAAGCGTGGCGATTATGGCAACATTCCCCCCAACATGAACGACAGCACTAAACTCCGGCCCCTAGTCCCCGGCGGCCCCGCTCGCCCTAGCTACGGTAACGGCCAAGGCAGCGACGGGGCAGGGGGTGCTAAGAATCTCCGGCAGAGACCTGGCTACCGCCAGCAACGAACTTTGGCCCTGGCAACCTACAACACGCGTACACTGCGAACCGACGAGAAGGTTTGCGAACTGGAGGAAGAATTGAGCAAGATACGGTGGGGCATTGTGGGATTATCTGAGGTCCGAAGAGAGGAGGAGGACTCGATAATCTTGAAGTCTGGTAACTTGCACTATATCCGGGAGGGCGAACAACTGTCCCAGGGTGGTGTCGGGTTTATCGTCCACAGCTCTCTCGTGAACAACGTTGTTAAGACCGGAAGTGTGTCGTCGAGGGTAGCGTACCCTGTACTCAGAATAACCAAACGGTATTCGTTGAATGTTATACAGGTATACGCTCCGACTACGGCACACCCCGACAATGAGGTGGAGGCTACGTATGAGGACATCTCTGGAGCCATATAAGTCTCCAAAACTCATTACACCGTTGTCATGGGAGACTTTAACGCAAAACTGGGCAAACGAAGCGGCGATGAGCTGAAAGTGGGACGATTTGGAGTTGGAATTCGAAACCATCGGAGCCAACTGCTGGCGGAGTTTTTAGAAAAGGAGGGACTCTTCATGATGAACTCCTTTTTTAGGAAATCTGAACACCGCAAGTGGACCTGGCGAAGTCCCGATGGTGCAACAAAAAATGAGATTGACTTTATCATGTCGACGAGAAAGCAAATATTCAATGATGTCTCTGTGATCAACGCGTTCAAAACTGGCAGTGATCACCGGTTGGTAAGAGGCACATTGAACATTAATATCAAGCTTGAAAGACGTCGATTGATGAAGTCTACGCTCCGCCCTGCACCCATCCAAATCCAAAACCCCGAAAGCTTCCAGCTCGAACTGAAAAATCGCTTCGAATGCCTAAAGGATTGCGTGGACGTGGACGATTACAACAACAGGTTTGTAAAAACTGTCCATGCGGTTTGGTCTAAGTTCTTCAAAACCCACCGTATAAGACCTAAAAAGCTCTGGGACCATACTCTCAAACTGATTGAAGAGCGGCGCGTGATGGTTCTGCGTTCTTCGGACGATTCGTCTCAGCTTCGGCGGCTCAATAGGCAGATCTCGAAGTCTTTGACTCGCGACACTCGCCGATTTAATACCGACCGTATTAAAGAGGCTATCGAGCGAAACAAAGGATCAAAAGTGTTTGCAAGAGATTTGGGTATTGGGCAGAGCCAACTGACGACGCTGAAAACCGATGACGGCAGAACTGTCACGTCCAGGTCCGAAGTTATGGGAGAGGTCGAGAAGTTCTATGGACAGCTATACACATCCACGCGGCCACCTGTACAAAGCTTAGCTACAGACTCTAGAGCTAAGCTAACCCGACACTACACCGAAGATATCCCGGACATCAGCCTGTACGAGATTGGTATGGCTCTCAAGCAGCTTAAGAACAGGAAGGCATCGGGTGCTGACGGAATTACGGCTGAGCTTCTGAAAGCAGGCGGAAGACCGGTACTCGCAGCTCTTCAGAGACTATTTAATTCCGTCGTACTCGGAGGTAGAACGCCAGAAGCGTGGCATGAAAGTGTGGTTGTGTTGTTCTTAACAAGGCCCTACTGAGGAACTACAGACCCATATCACTTCTAAGTCACGTTTATAAGCTGTTCTCGAGAGTTATAACTAATCGTCTCGCACGCAGATTTGATGACTTCCAGCCTATCGAACAAGCCGGATTCCGAAAAGGCTTTAGCACCATAGACCACATACATACGCTGCGGCAGGTTATACAGAAGACCGAAGAGTATAACGGCCTCTTTGCTTAGCGTTTGTGGACTATGAGAAAGCCTTTGATTCGATCGAAACATGGGCCGTGCTACAGTCTCTCCAGCGGTGCCAAATTGACTACCGGTACATCGAAGTGTTGAAGTGTTTGTACGAAAACGCCACTATGACAGTTCGTCTTCAGGATCAGAGCTCGAAGCCAGTCCAGCTGCAGCGTGGAGTGAGACAAGGAGATGTCATTTCTCCGAAACTCTTCACTGCTGCACTAGAGGACGTGTTTAAGCTTCTGGACTGGAGAGGACTCGGCATCAATATTAACGGCGTGTACATCAGTCACCTTCGATTTGCCGACGATATAGTAGTCATGGCTGAGACCCTGGAGGAACTCGGCACAATGCTCGGTGATCTCAACAGAGTCTCTCAACAAGTGGGCCTTAAAATGAACATGGAGAAGACGAAAATCATGTCTAACTCACGTCTCGTATCCACTCTACTGAAGGTTGGAGACTCTGCTCTTGTAGTTGTTGACGAATATGTATACCTGGGACAAACAGTCCAGCTAGGTAGGTCCAACTTTAAGAAAGAGGTCAATCGTCGAATCCAACTCGGCTGGGCAGCGTTCGGTAAGCTACGAAATATCTTCTCGTCCAAAATACCGCAGTGTCTCAAGACGAAAGTCTTCGACCAGTGTGTGTTGCCAGTGATGACATACGGTACCGAAACGTGGTCGCTCACTATGGGCCTTATTAGCAGGCTCAAAGTCACACAAAGAGCAATGGAGAAGGCTATGCTCGGGGTTTCTCTACGTGATCGAATCAGAAATAAGGAGATTCGTAGACGAACTAAAGTAACCGACATAAACCAAAGAGTCGCCAAGCTCAAGTGGCAATGGGCAGGGCACATCGCCCGTAGAACCGATGGCCGTTGGGGCAGAACGGTTCTCGAGTGGCGACCGCGCACCGGAAGACGCAGTGTGGGCAGGCCTCCAACAAGGTGGTCCGACGATCTGGTGAAGGTCGCGGGTAGCCGCTGGATGCAAGCAGCACAGGACCGGTCGTGGTGGAGATCCTTGGGGGAGGCCTTTGTCCAGCAGTGGACGTCTTCTGGCTGATGATGAACTTCTCTATTGGTTTTATCAGTGACCGCGATTTCGCAAAATTCTCCTTTATTTTAGTATGAATTTTCGGTGTTCCACAAAGTTAAGATGAAGTACGTAGGTAGTGTTACATTTGGGATTTTGTCCCTTTTGGGGAAAAGGCAGAAAATCCCAAACGCAAGCGTCAGTGGGATGTTATCAAATAAAACCATAAAATGTTTTACAGCTAGGCAGTATATTGTAAAAGAACACACACTAAAATAAAATCCAACAACAATAAAATAAAATTATAAATTTTATTTCACTCTTATTATTTATAAGAGGGGGTTAGGCACAATTTTTCCTTATATTATGTTAGGTACTTATCATCTACGTTACTCCTTTTAATTTATTAAGCCGAAAATAACAAAAAAAAACTATCAGTCGAAATTGACCCTAGGGTCAATCTCAAATGGAAGTCCAACAAACTTTCTATTAATTTTGATAACTATAATTTACTGTTTAAAGTACTCTAAACCTTATTACCAAGCTATATCACCCCCTAAAACACACTAAAATCCTAAGAGTCAAAAGTGACCAAGCGGGTCGGTGATAATTTTAATTTCAAATAAATTTTATAATACTGTTCCTACTACTACCTAACCAGCCAGCTAATATTTCAGTGGTACGAGCTATGGTCGTGGGGGGTTGGGATAAAACCAGTACCGTTCGGAGTATGAAGTTGAAATCAAAATTAAATTACTCCGTCTATAAAAATATTAAATTAAATGTTTTAATCCGTTTAACCGTATCAAAACTATCACACTTTTAAAGCCAATACACTAGAGAACTGTGGGGTTATACCGATATAAAATTAATAATTATGGACGCCAGGATCGTATAGTCGATCCGAATCTGGAGACGATGTCACCATACAACTTCACCCAAGTCGAACTCGCAGATCCTCAAATGTTTCACAACTTCACCAACGCTTGGTGTAGTTGGATATAAAAGGAAAATAAAGCTTAAGGTGTCGAAACCTTAATTTAAAAATATGTTACCAAATAAAAAAACAAGTATCCCAGAGTACTGGGTAACAAAAAAACCGTCAACGCCTGCTCATCCGCTAGGCGGCGACAGCTCGACTGGCATCAGGTGGCCGCTGGTACCCCGACGAAGCAGGTCTCGCGTCCAGGCTTTAGGGCCAAGCTCTAAATTCTGGCGGCGAGACGGGCCTCTGGAAGCATCTGAAATTATCAACACGGGGCCTATTTATAACACTACACGCCTAGTTCAGATCTGTTACATAAATTAGGGTCACGCAGTCTGCTATCTGTGTATCTGGGGCTGCAACCTATCATAATCAGAGACTCGCAGCGCCATGGGTTATCAAAAGCTTCCCAGCGCTGTTGCACAACTATAAACTAACACTACAACAATAATATTCAACACCATGCTTCAATTTTAGTGTAGTTTCACATTTAACTAGTACACTAGGCACTACACGGCTACGATATTCCACTAAACAAAACCAAACAATGCTAGACTATTGTGGGATGATGCAATATCCACTCCTAAAGGGGTTTGACACGTCTGCCACATGGCCAAGAGCCTTGCGTCGCCTGGCGACAAGGCATGATTCGGACATCATGAAAAATCGATTTGAATTCCTAGGATGACGGCTTATTATACTTAACAATGATATTGGGATACTTACGCGCTGGGAGATTTTATCTTTGCGCGTGGCTGCCAGCGACCGGAACTTCGTTTTGGGCACGGATCCCTGTAAATAAACCACACACTTGTTGACTATATTCTCATAAGCTAATGACGCCTCAAATCCACTACATTATTACGACCTCAGATTAAAACAAAAGGTTACCACGACTCATGCCTACCTCAGTGAATCGATCTCAACACATAACACCACACCACGTCACGCCAGAGATTGAAATCATTTCGACGTCATCAGACTCGGCTGCTTTCCTTCGCCGGAAGTCTTATAAATCGAAGGCCAGCTTGTCAATTGTATATTACACAAATAACCCAAACACTAAGATTTCTTATTCACTATTATTTCGCACAATCCAGCAATGTTTTGACCGAGTAGTCGGTCATGAAATGACACGTCTCACACCGACAGTGCGTCGCTGCCAAAAGTACATTCACTATCTCTTTTACTCATATTCATATCACACTACAGTCATACAGACAGAGATACAAATACTTTACTTTGATACACGTATGTAAAAGCGGCAACGTCGTAAGACTCTGTCCATGTAATATTTGGTCCGAGGTCCGAGGTATGAACAGTGTGTCGCATCTCCGCGCTTAGACATTTCTATGACAACTAGGTAAGCCCCGCACCACGGTACAAATACCCTGGCAGTCCTGGTACAGTATCATTGTAGCTGTGCACATTTATTGTATGGGACGCGGACGTCTTCTCTAGTTTATTTTATTGTTTTTTTTTCTGTAAATGATTTAAATATTCTCTTCCCCCCCCCACTTTTATGCCAAAAATTTAAAATATGTTTCATTATTGTGTATTACCAGTACTATTAGTTATTCTGTGGTATTACAATGTAATATCTAAGGTTTGTTTATGTAAGTTAAAATTAGGTACTCGGTCTCGAATTCCATCGTCGTTTTACACATAGTTGTTCACTCGTTTGTTCTTATTATGTAATGGTTAGGTAAATAAGGTACTTACTTATTTTCTATTAATTGTCTTTATGGATAACGGTGTTGATTGTCCAATTAAATATTTTGTTACACTAGTTACTTAAGTAAAATACATTGGTCATTGTTTGTTATTCCAAATAAATAATAAAAAAAATTACATTTCAAATGTGATTTTTGCATAAAATGCCCATGTTTGCATTTTGTAGTAATTTTGCAGTAGTATTTATCGTTTTTATCGAAATAGGATAATAAAGGACAACATTTTTTTGGGCCTTACCTGAAAGTGCCGGCCAACAAAAAAATGGTATATTGTTAGAACTAGCCATTTGGAGAAATAGTTAATATGGCACGAAAAATTGTTAGGATTGGGAGCAATCCTCTCGGCTCGGAGGAGCCAAGTTATACAATTTCGAAGATTCATCATTCATACATTTATTGATTCATATTTTTTTTTGTATGAACGGAACAGATGATGGCCCCACAGCTTTTGCGCTGCAATGACAATTGCTTCAGATCATTAGTTCTAGCAATATCTATCATTATTTTATGTTTCCCAGTTCCAGCACTTTCAGAAATCAATAAATGTATGAAAATGATGAACCATCGAACTTGTATAACTTGGCTCAGAGCAATCCTACAACTATTGTGCCATATTAACTATTACTCCTAATGGCTAGTTCTAACAATACGTACTATTTTTTTTGTTGGCCGGCACTTTCAGAAAAGGCCCAAGAATGTATGGAGCCTGAATGATTTCCTTTATGCTTAATATTACAAATTTCCACTCTGCAAGAATAAGTTGATTTCGGTTGGCCGGCGCATCTAGGGTTACCATCAATGGTTACCATTTAGGAATTTGAAAAGTCCTGACAAAAAGCCTGACATTTGGATAAAAGTCCGGACTTTTTCGACACAAAATGGAAACATTACTCACTGTTTATTTGTTTTTAGATAGGTTCCTAATTAAATGAGAAGATAATAATATTGAAGATTAAAGACTTATTTGATATTACTTAATATGTAGTTTTGTTACTCATATTCCAAAATCCGGACAAATTAAAGAGCCGGACAAAGTCCGGACTACAGTCTAAAAGTCCGGACATGTCCGAACTAATCCGGACGGATGGTAACCCTAGGCATCGCATTTTGTAGTAATTTTGCAGTTGTATTTATCGGTTTTATCAAAATAGGATAATAAATTAATGTTTTCATATATTGTAGCGTTTTATTAACGCTAAAATATATTTAGGTAAAATTTTTAACACTGAAAAAAGACGACAACCTCTGGCGGGAATCGAACCACGCACCTTCCGCATTCCGGGCGGCTGCCTTAACTACTTGGCTACCGAGGTCTGGTGTTCACCCGTCGAAATATGTCAGTGCTTGATGCTTATATTTTTTAGTCAAGTTAGAAGTTTTCACCTCTGAGATCCAAAAGAAATATTTTTACAAATATTTAAACATTCGGTTAAAATGAAGCTGCATTTATAGATTAATGTTTTTATATATTTTAGCGTTTTATTAACGCTTAAATATACTTAAGTAAAATTTTTAACACTGAAAAAGACGACAACCTTATGCGGGAATCGAACCACGCACCTTCTGCATTCCGGGCGGCTGCCTTAACCACTTGGTTACCGAGGTCTGATTTTCACTCGTCTAAATTTGTCAGTGCTTGATGCTTATGTTTTTTAGTAAACATTGCTTCATCAAATCTTAGAAGTTTTCACCTTCGAGATCCGAAAGAAATATTTTTACAAATATTTAAACATACGATTAAGATGAAGTGGCGTTTATAGATTAATGTTTTTATATATTTTAGCGTTTCATTAACGCTTAAATATACTTAGGTAAAATTTTTAACATTGAAAAAAGACGACAACCTCAGGCAGGAATCGAACCACGCACCTTCCGCATTTCGGGCGGCTGCCTTAACCACTTGGCTACTGAGGTCTGGTTTTCACCCGTCGAAATTTGTCAGTGCTTGATGCTTATGTTTTTTAGTCTACATCGCTTCATCAAATCTTCGAAGTATTCACCTCTGAGATCCGAAAGAATTAATTTTACAAATATTTAAACATTCGGTTAAGATGAAGCTGCGTTCACAGATTATTGTTTTTATATATTTTAGCGTTTTATTAACGCTTACAAATATGTGGGAGATTATTTAAATGAAATGACGATATAATAATAATAACAATTTCCATTATAACATTAATCAGTTCTTATAAAAGTAGTGACCATGAATTGTACAAATACCATAAACAAATTAATAAGTAGCAGCAACAAGAGTAATTTAATTTATAGGACATAAAATGAACATAGTAACAATACCTGAGCATTAAGACAGTTCAGAGAGCTGTGTGTAAGTTTGTAAATGTGCAAACGTTACTATCGCGTTTGTGTTAAGAGTTTTGATTCTCGATCTTATTTACTTAGCTTTAAGATCTATCTGTCAAAACTTAATTTAAACGCGATAGTAACGTTTGCACATTTACAAACTTACACTCAAGTTACAAAGCACCGACGTTGTGCCGTGCCCGCAGTAGGACATCGTCTGATCCGTCGACAAGACCCGAACTACCTTTTATAGTCCGGCACAAACAAGCGGCTGAGCAGGAGTGGGGAAACAGCTGCACAGTGCACGCGGCGTGCAGCTTGTTTACAATAACGAGTTGTTTCGAACTAATTTGACTAAGCTGCACGTGCAACACAGCGTGAAATATTAATATTATAATAATACAATAAATAAAATAATATACACCAATCTCCCAAACGGCCATACTGACAAGCAGCCGATATGGCTCGCATTGAGCTTTAAAACTATAGAAAGAGCATAAGTTTGCTTTCCTTTCTGCTTTAATCCATAACTATTTTAGTTCCGTTTCGGCACAACATGTTTACCCTAAGTAAAACAAAGACAAAACATAGGATAAAAGGACCGTGTCGGGGAAACTGTGCAACGTTTTACATGGAGCCAGCGACAAGTGGCCCCAAACAAATCGCTGTCATTATTTTACCTCCCAAATAATTATTTGTTTTTTTAAGTTGATTATGTGTATATTTTAAGTGTACATATTATTCCGGTGAGTTTAATTGAACAATGAGTTGTTCAGTGAAACATTGCAGTAATAGAAGTGAGTGGCAAGTGCCTGGAATATCGTTTCTTACGTAAGTTTTTTAATATGGTTTCGTGATGATTATTAGCAATTTACCATGCAATATTTGGATTTGTTTCTATTCAAAATGCTTATAAATGTTTGCAAATCTCTAATTCTAGTCTTAAATATGTGCTTTTGGGTTAATACGGAAATTTCATAAAAATATTTCAACATAACCTGTAATCAGTATTGTCAGGTACTTGGCAAAGTTTACCCCAAAAATACTTAGGTTTTAATATGGAACGAATAGCATAAAATAAATTATCTAATTGAATTATACCCACCTGTACTTTTTACCTTTGTTATGTATTCGAGCGTTAGACTGAGCGTGGTAGAAAATACTAAATTTAGTTTTAAGGTTTTAGGGGCCTCACGAGAATCAAGTCAGCCTAGTGTAAATTAACGTTAATTTTCTATTTATTTTAGATTTCCAAAGGATGAAACACTCAAAAAAATGATAATGGAGACATAAAAATAAAGAAAATTGAAATCTTAGCGAAATCGCGACCACTTATCAAAACTTGATAACACGAACACTATTGAGGACTTGAATACTGACACAAAAAAATAATCTAGAAGTAAGTATCATAAATCATAAAGTGTATCGCTTCTGAGATTTTGGTGTCAAAACTTGCATTTTTTTATTATTTTATATATTTTTTCTTTAACATCAAAATTTTTGTTTGTTTTTAACTTCTTTATAGTAACGTGTCGGTAGCGGTGAAAGAATACTACCACCCCCTATCTTCCCGTAGGAGTCGTAGAAGGCGACTGAGGGATCAACCCAGAGGATGGGCAGCAGCATCCTCTGAGATTAACACCGTCATACTGCCATCGCCAACCCGCCTGCCAAGCGTGGCGATTATGGCAACATTCCCCCCAACATGAACGACAGCACTAAACTCCGGCCCCTAGTCCCCGGCGGCCCCGCTCGCCCTAGCTACGGTAACGGCCAAGGCAGCGACGGGGCAGGGGGTGCTAAGAATCTCCGGCAGAGACCTGGCTACCGCCAGCAACGAACTTTGGCCCTGGCAACCTACAACACGCGTACACTGCGAACCGACGAGAAGGTTTGCGAACTGGAGGAAGAATTGAGCAAGATACGGTGGGGCATTGTGGGATTATCTGAGGTCCGAAGAGAGGAGGAGGACTCGATAATCTTGAAGTCTGGTAACTTGCACTATATCCGGGAGGGCGAACAACTGTCCCAGGGTGGTGTCGGGTTTATCGTCCACAGCTCTCTCGTGAACAACGTTGTTAAGACCGGAAGTGTGTCGTCGAGGGTAGCGTACCCTGTACTCAGAATAACCAAACGGTATTCGTTGAATGTTATACAGGTATACGCTCCGACTACGGCACACCCCGACAATGAGGTGGAGGCTACGTATGAGGACATCTCTGGAGCCATATAAGTCTCCAAAACTCATTACACCGTTGTCATGGGAGACTTTAACGCAAAACTGGGCAAACGAAGCGGCGATGAGCTGAAAGTGGGACGATTTGGAGTTGGAATTCGAAACCATCGGAGCCAACTGCTGGCGGAGTTTTTAGAAAAGGAGGGACTCTTCATGATGAACTCCTTTTTTAGGAAATCTGAACACCGCAAGTGGACCTGGCGAAGTCCCGATGGTGCAACAAAAAATGAGATTGACTTTATCATGTCGACGAGAAAGCAAATATTCAATGATGTCTCTGTGATCAACGCGTTCAAAACTGGCAGTGATCACCGGTTGGTAAGAGGCACATTGAACATTAATATCAAGCTTGAAAGACGTCGATTGATGAAGTCTACGCTCCGCCCTGCACCCATCCAAATCCAAAACCCCGAAAGCTTCCAGCTCGAACTGAAAAATCGCTTCGAATGCCTAAAGGATTGCGTGGACGTGGACGATTACAACAACAGGTTTGTAAAAACTGTCCATGCGGTTTGGTCTAAGTTCTTCAAAACCCACCGTATAAGACCTAAAAAGCTCTGGGACCATACTCTCAAACTGATTGAAGAGCGGCGCGTGATGGTTCTGCGTTCTTCGGACGATTCGTCTCAGCTTCGGCGGCTCAATAGGCAGATCTCGAAGTCTTTGACTCGCGACACTCGCCGATTTAATACCGACCCTATTAAAGAGGCTATCGAGCGAAACAAAGGATCAAAAGTGTTTGCAAGAGATTTGGGTATTGGGCAGAGCCAACTGACGACGCTGAAAACCGATGACGGCAGAACTGTCACGTCCAGGTCCGAAGTTATGGGAGAGGTCGAGAAGTTCTATGGACAGCTATACACATCCACGCGGCCACCTGTACAAAGCTTAGCTACAGACTCTAGAGCTAAGCTAACCCGACACTACACCGAAGATATCCCGGACATCAGCCTGTACGAGATTGGTATGGCTCTCAAGCAGCTTAAGAACAGGAAGGCATCGGGTGCTGACGGAATTACGGCTGAGCTTCTGAAAGCAGGCGGAAGACCGGTACTCGCAGCTCTTCAGAGACTATTTAATTCCGTCGTACTCGGAGGTAGAACGCCAGAAGCGTGGCATGAAAGTGTGGTTGTGTTGTTCTTAACAAGGCCCTACTGAGGAACTACAGACCCATATCACTTCTAAGTCACGTTTATAAGCTGTTCTCGAGAGTTATAACTAATCGTCTCGCACGCAGATTTGATGACTTCCAGCCTATCGAACAAGCCGGATTCCGAAAAGGCTTTAGCACCATAGACCACATACATACGCTGCGGCAGGTTATACAGAAGACCGAAGAGTATAACGGCCTCTTTGCTTAGCGTTTGTGGACTATGAGAAAGCCTTTGATTCGATCGAAACATGGGCCGTGCTACAGTCTCTCCAGCGGTGCCAAATTGACTACCGGTACATCGAAGTGTTGAAGTGTTTGTACGAAAACGCCACTATGACAGTTCGTCTTCAGGATCAGAGCTCGAAGCCAGTCCAGCTGCAGCGTGGAGTGAGACAAGGAGATGTCATTTCTCCGAAACTCTTCACTGCTGCACTAGAGGACGTGTTTAAGCTTCTGGACTGGAGAGGACTCGGCATCAATATTAACGGCGTGTACATCAGTCACCTTCGATTTGCCGACGATATAGTAGTCATGGCTGAGACCCTGGAGGAACTCGGCACAATGCTCGGTGATCTCAACAGAGTCTCTCAACAAGTGGGCCTTAAAATGAACATGGAGAAGACGAAAATCATGTCTAACTCACGTCTCGTATCCACTCTACTGAAGGTTGGAGACTCTGCTCTTGTAGTTGTTGACGAATATGTATACCTGGGACAAACAGTCCAGCTAGGTAGGTCCAACTTTAAGAAAGAGGTCAATCGTCGAATCCAACTCGGCTGGGCAGCGTTCGGTAAGCTACGAAATATCTTCTCGTCCAAAATACCGCAGTGTCTCAAGACGAAAGTCTTCGACCAGTGTGTGTTGCCAGTGATGACATACGGTACCGAAACGTGGTCGCTCACTATGGGCCTTATTAGCAGGCTCAAAGTCACACAAAGAGCAATGGAGAAGGCTATGCTCGGGGTTTCTCTACGTGATCGAATCAGAAATAAGGAGATTCGTAGACGAACTAAAGTAACCGACATAAACCAAAGAGTCGCCAAGCTCAAGTGGCAATGGGCAGGGCACATCGCCCGTAGAACCGATGGCCGTTGGGGCAGAACGGTTCTCGAGTGGCGACCGCGCACCGGAAGACGCAGTGTGGGCAGGCCTCCAACAAGGTGGTCCGACGATCTGGTGAAGGTCGCGGGTAGCCGCTGGATGCAAGCAGCACAGGACCGGTCGTGGTGGAGATCCTTGGGGGAGGCCTTTGTCCAGCAGTGGACGTCTTCTGGCTGATGATGAACTTCTCTATTGGTTTTATCAGTGACCGCGATTTCGCAAAATTCTCCTTTATTTTAGTATGAATTTTCGGTGTTCCACAAAGTTAAGATGAAGTACGTAGGTAGTGTTACATTTGGGATTTTGTCCCTTTTGGGGAAAAGGCAGAAAATCCCAAACGCAAGCGTCAGTGGGATGTTATCAAATAAAACCATAAAATGTTTTACAGCTAGGCAGTATATTGTAAAAGAACACACACTAAAATAAAATCCAACAACAATAAAATAAAATTATAAATTTTATTTCACTCTTATTATTTATAAGAGGGGGTTAGGCACAATTTTTCCTTATATTATGTTAGGTACTTATCATCTACGTTACTCCTTTTAATTTATTAAGCCGAAAATAACAAAAAAAAACTATCAGTCGAAATTGACCCTAGGGTCAATCTCAAATGGAAGTCCAACAAACTTTCTATTAATTTTGATAACTATAATTTACTGTTTAAAGTACTCTAAACCTTATTACCAAGCTATATCACCCCCTAAAACACACTAAAATCCTAAGAGTCAAAAGTGACCAAGCGGGTCGGTGATAATTTTAATTTCAAATAAATTTTATAATACTGTTCCTACTACTACCTAACCAGCCAGCTAATATTTCAGTGGTACGAGCTATGGTCGTGGGGGGTTGGGATAAAACCAGTACCGTTCGGAGTATGAAGTTGAAATCAAAATTAAATTACTCCGTCTATAAAAATATTAAATTAAATGTTTTAATCCGTTTAACCGTATCAAAACTATCACACTTTTAAAGCCAATACACTAGAGAACTGTGGGGTTATACCGATATAAAATTAATAATTATGGACGCCAGGATCGTATAGTCGATCCGAATCTGGAGACGATGTCACCATACAACTTCACCCAAGTCGAACTCGCAGATCCTCAAATGTTTCACAACTTCACCAACGCTTGGTGTAGTTGGATATAAAAGGAAAATAAAGCTTAAGGTGTCGAAACCTTAATTTAAAAATATGTTACCAAATAAAAAAACAAGTATCCCAGAGTACTGGGTAACAAAAAAACCGTCAACGCCTGCTCATCCGCTAGGCGGCGACAGCTCGACTGGCATCAGGTGGCCGCTGGTACCCCGACGAAGCAGGTCTCGCGTCCAGGCTTTAGGGCCAAGCTCTAAATTCTGGCGGCGAGACGGGCCTCTGGAAGCATCTGAAATTATCAACACGGGGCCTATTTATAACACTACACGCCTAGTTCAGATCTGTTACATAAATTAGGGTCACGCAGTCTGCTATCTGTGTATCTGGGGCTGCAACCTATCATAATCAGAGACTCGCAGCGCCATGGGTTATCAAAAGCTTCCCAGCGCTGTTGCACAACTATAAACTAACACTACAACAATAATATTCAACACCATGCTTCAATTTTAGTGTAGTTTCACATTTAACTAGTACACTAGGCACTACACGGCTACGATATTCCACTAAACAAAACCAAACAATGCTAGACTATTGTGGGATGATGCAATATCCACTCCTAAAGGGGTTTGACACGTCTGCCACATGGCCAAGAGCCTTGCGTCGCCTGGCGACAAGGCATGATTCGGACATCATGAAAAATCGATTTGAATTCCTAGGATGACGGCTTATTATACTTAACAATGATATTGGGATACTTACGCGCTGGGAGATTTTATCTTTGCGCGTGGCTGCCAGCGACCGGAACTTCGTTTTGGGCACGGATCCCTGTAAATAAACCACACACTTGTTGACTATATTCTCATAAGCTAATGACGCCTCAAATCCACTACATTATTACGACCTCAGATTAAAACAAAAGGTTACCACGACTCATGCCTACCTCAGTGAATCGATCTCAACACATAACACCACACCACGTCACGCCAGAGATTGAAATCATTTCGACGTCATCAGACTCGGCTGCTTTCCTTTGCCGGAAGTCTTATAAATCGAAGGCCAGCTTGTCAATTGTATATTACACAAATAACCCAAACACTAAGATTTCTTATTCACTATTATTTCGCACAATCCAGCAATGTTTTGACCGAGTAGTCGGTCATGAAATGACACGTCTCACACCGACAGTGCGTCGCTGCCAAAAGTACATTCACTATCTCTTTTACTCATATTCATATCACACTACAGTCATACAGACAGAGATACAAATACTTTACTTTGATACACGTATGTAAAAGCGGCAACGTCGTAAGACTCTGTCCATGTAATATTTGGTCCGAGGTCCGAGGTATGAACAGTGTGTCGCATCTCCGCGCTTAGACATTTCTATGACAACTAGGTAAGCCCCGCACCACGGTACAAATACCCTGGCAGTCCTGGTACAGTATCATTGTAGCTGTGCACATTTATTGTATGGGACGCGGACGTCTTCTCTAGTTTATTTTATTGTTTTTTTTTCTGTAAATGATTTAAATATTCTCTTCCCCCCCCCACTTTTATGCCAAAAATTTAAAATATGTTTCATTATTGTGTATTACCAGTACTATTAGTTATTCTGTGGTATTACAATGTAACATCTAAGGTTGTTTATGTAAGTTAAAATTAGGTACTCGGTCTCGAATTCCATCGTCGTTTACACATAGTTGTTCACTCGTTTGTTCTTATTTATGTAATGGTTAGGTAAATAAGGTACTTACTTATTTTCTATTAATTGTCTTTATGGATAACGGTGTTGATTGTCCAATTAAATATTTTGTTACACTAGTTACTTAAGTAAAATACATTGGTCATTGTTTGTTATTCCAAATAAATAATAAAAAAAATTACATTTCAAATGTGATTTTTGCATAAAATGCCCATTTTTGCATTTTGTAGTAATTTTGCAGTAGTATTTATCGTTTTTATCGAAATAGGATAATAAAGGACATCATTTTTTTGGGCCTTTACTGAAAGTGCCGGCCAACAAAAAAAATGGTATATTGTTAGAACTAGCCATTTGGAGAAATAGTTAATATGGCACAAAAATTGTAGGATTGGGAGCAATCCTCTCGGCTCGGAGGAGCCAAGTTATACAATTTCGAAGATTCATCATTTTCATACATTTATTGATTCATATTTTTTTTTGTATGAACGGAACAGATGATGGCCCCACAGCTTTTGCGCTGCAATGACAATTGCTTCAGATCATTAGTTCTAGCAATATCTATCATTATTTTATGTTTCCCAGTTCCAGCACTTTCAGAAATCAATAAATGTATGAAAATGATGAACCATCGAACTTGTATAACTTGGCTCAGAGCAATCCTACAACTTTTGTGCCATATTAACTATTACTCCTAATGGCTAGTTCTAACAATACGTACTATTTTTTTTGTTGGCCGGCACTTTCAGAAAAGGCCCAAGAATGTATGGAGCCTGAATGATTTCCTTTATGCTTAATATTACAAATTTCCACTCTGCAAGAATAAGTTGATTTCGGTTGGCCGGCGCATCTAGGGTTACCATCAATGGTTACCATTTAGGAATTTGAAAAGTCCTGACAAAAAGCCTGACATTTGGATAAAAGTCCGGACTTTTTCGACACAAAATGGAAACATTACTCACTGTTTATTTGTTTTTAGATAGGTTCCTAATTAAATGAGAAGATAATAATATTGAAGATTAAAGACTTATTTGATATTACTTAATATGTAGTTTTGTTACTCATATTCCAAAATCCGGACAAATTAAAGAGCCGGACAAAGTCCGGACTACAGTCTAAAAGTCCGGACATGTCCGAACTAATCCGGACGGATGGTAACCCTAGGCATCGCATTTTGTAGTAATTTTGCAGTTGTATTTATCGGTTTTATCAAAATAGGATAATAAATTAATGTTTTCATATATTGTAGCGTTTTATTAACGCTAAAATATATTTAGGTAAAATTTTTAACACTGAAAAAAGACGACAACCTCTGGCGGGAATCGAACCACGCACCTTCCGCATTCCGGGCGGCTGCCTTAACTACTTGGCTACCGAGGTCTGGTGTTCACCCGTCGAAATATGTCAGTGCTTGATGCTTATATTTTTTAGTCAAGTTAGAAGTTTTCACCTCTGAGATCCAAAAGAAATATTTTTACAAATATTTAAACATTCGGTTAAAATGAAGCTGCATTTATAGATTAATGTTTTTATATATTTTAGCGTTTTATTAACGCTTAAACATACTTAAGTAAAATTTTTAACACTGAAAAAGACGACAACCTTAGGCGGGAATCGAACCACGCACCTTCTGCATTCCGGGCGGCTGCCTTAACCACTTGGTTACCGAGGTCTGATTTTCACTCGTCTAAATTTGTCAGTGCTTGATGCTTATGTTTTTTAGTAAACATTGCTTCATCAAATCTTAGAAGTTTTCACCTTCGAGATCCGAAAGAAATATTTTTACAAATATTTAAACATACGATTAAGATGAAGTGGCGTTTATAGATTAATGTTTTTATATATTTTAGCGTTTCATTAACGCTTAAATATACTTAGGTAAAATTTTTAACATTGAAAAAAGACGACAACCTCAGGCAGGAATCGAACCACGCACCTTCCGCATTTCGGGCGGCTGCCTTAACCACTTGGCTACCGAGGTCTGGTTTTCACCCGTCGAAATTTGTCAGTGCTTGATGCTTATGTTTTTTAGTCTACATCGCTTCATCAAATCTTCGAAGTATTCACCTCTGAGATCCGAAAGAATTAATTTTACAAATATTTAAACATTCGGTTAAGATGAAGCTGCGTTCACAGATTATTGTTTTTATATATTTTAGCGTTTTATTAACGCTTACAAATATGTGGGAGATTATTTAAATGAAATGACGATATAATAATAATAACAATTTCCATTATAACATTAATCAGTTCTTATAAAAGTAGTGACCATGAATTGTACAAATACCATAAACAAATTAATAAGTAGCAGCAACAAGAGTAATTTAATTTATAGGACATAAAATGAACATAGTAACAATACCTGAGCATTAAGACAGTTCAGAGAGCTGTGTGTAAGTTTGTAAATGTGCAAACGTTACTATCGCGTTTGTGTTAAGAGTTTTGATACTCGATCTTATTTACTTAGCTTTAAGATCTATCTGTCAAAACTTAATTTAAACGCGATAGTAACGTTTGCACATTTACAAACTTACACTCAAGTTACAAAGCACCGACGTTGTGCCGTGCCCGCAGTAGGACATCGTCTGATCCGTCGACAAGACCCGAACTACCTTTTATAGTCCGGCACAAACAAGCGGCTGAGCAGGAGTGGGGAAACAGCTGCACAGTGCACGCGGCGTGCAGCTTGTTTACAATAACGAGTTGTTTCGAACTAATTTGACTAAGCTGCACGTGCAACACAGCGTGAAATATTAATATTATAATAATACAATAAATAAAATAATATACACCAATCTCCCAAACGGCCATACTGACAAGCAGCCGATATGGCTCGCATTGAGCTTTAAAACTATAGAAAGAGCATAAGTTTGCTTTCCTTTCTGCTTTAATCCATAACTATTTTAGTTCCGTTTCGGCACAACATGTTTACCCTAAGTAAAACAAAGACAAAACATAGGATAAAAGGACCGTGTCGGGGAAACTGTGCAACGTTTTACATGGAGCCAGCGACAAGTGGCCCCAAACAAATCGCTGTCATTATTTTACCTCCCAAATAATTATTTGTTTTTTTAAGTTGATTATGTGTATATTTTAAGTGTACATATTATTCCGGTGAGTTTAATTGAACAATGAGTTGTTCAGTGAAACATTGCAGTAATAGAAGTGAGTGGCAAGTGCCTGGAATATCGTTTCTTACGTAAGTTTTTTAATATGGTTTCGTGATGATTATTAGCAATTTACCATGCAATATTTGGATTTGTTTCTATTCAAAATGCTTATAAATGTTTGCAAATCTCTAATTCTAGTCTTAAATATGTGCTTTTGGGTTAATACGGAAATTTCATAAAAATATTTCAACATAACCTGTAATCAGTATTGTCAGGTACTTGGCAAAGTTTACCCCAAAAATACTTAGGTTTTAATATGGAACGAATAGCATAAAATAAATTATCTAATTGAATTATACCCACCTGTACTTTTTACCTTTGTTATGTATTCGAGCGTTAGACTGAGCGTGGTAGAAAATACTAAATTTAGTTTTAAGGTTTTAGGGGCCTCACGAGAATCAAGTCAGCCTAGTGTAAATTAACGTTAATTTTCTATTTATTTTAGATTTCCAAAGGATGAAACACTCAAAAAAATGATAATGGAGACATAAAAATAAAGAAAATTGAAATCTTAGCGAAATCGCGACCACTTATCAAAACTTGATAACACGAACACTATTGAGGACTTGAATACTGACAAAAAAAAATAATCTAGAAGTAAGTATCATAAATCATAAAGTGTATCGCTTCTGAGATTTTGGTGTCAAAACTTGCATTTTTTTATTATTTTATATATTTTTTCTTTAACATCAAAATTTTTGTTTGTTTTTAACTTCTTTATAGTAACGTGTCGGTAGCGGTGAAAGAATACTACCACCCCCTATCTTCCCGTAGGAGTCGTAGAAGGCGACTGAGGGATCAACCCAGAGGATGGGCAGCAGCATCCTCTGAGATTAACACCGTCATACTGCCATCGCCAACCCGCCTGCCAAGCGTGGCGATTATGGCAACATTCCCCCCAACATGAACGACAGCACTAAACTCCGGCCCCTAGTCCCCGGCGGCCCCGCTCGCCCTAGCTACGGTAACGGCCAAGGCAGCGACGGGGCAGGCGGTGCTAAGAATCTCCGGCAGAGACCTGGCTACCGCCAGCAACGAACTTTGGCCCTGGCAACCTACAACACGCGTACACTGCGAACCGACGAGAAGGTTTGCGAACTGGAGGAAGAATTGAGCAAGATACGGTGGGGCATTGTGGGATTATCTGAGGTCCGAAGAGAGGAGGAGGACTCGATAATCTTGAAGTCTGGTAACTTGCACTATATCCGGGAGGGCGAACAACTGTCCCAGGGTGGTGTCGGGTTTATCGTCCACAGCTCTCTCGTGAACAACGTTGTTAAGACCGGAAGTGTGTCGTCGAGGGTAGCGTACCCTGTACTCAGAATAACCAAACGGTATTCGTTGAATGTTATACAGGTATACGCTCCGACTACGGCACACCCCGACAATGAGGTGGAGGCTACGTATGAGGACATCTCTGGAGCCATATAAGTCTCCAAAACTCATTACACCGTTGTCATGGGAGACTTTAACGCAAAACTGGGCAAACGAAGCGGCGATGAGCTGAAAGTGGGACGATTTGGAGTTGGAATTCGAAACCATCGGAGCCAACTGCTGGCGGAGTTTTTAGAAAAGGAGGGACTCTTCATGATGAACTCCTTTTTTAGGAAATCTGAACACCGCAAGTGGACCTGGCGAAGTCCCGATGGTGCAACAAAAAATGAGATTGACTTTATCATGTCGACGAGAAAGCAAATATTCAATGATGTCTCTGTGATCAACGCGTTCAAAACTGGCAGTGATCACCGGTTGGTAAGAGGCACATTGAACATTAATATCAAGCTTGAAAGACGTCGATTGATGAAGTCTACGCTCCGCCCTGCACCCATCCAAATCCAAAACCCCGAAAGCTTCCAGCTCGAACTGAAAAATCGCTTCGAATGCCTAAAGGATTGCGTGGACGTGGACGATTACAACAACAGGTTTGTAAAAACTGTCCATGCGGTTTGGTCTAAGTTCTTCAAAACCCACCGTATAAGACCTAAAAAGCTCTGGGACCATACTCTCAAACTGATTGAAGAGCGGCGCGTGATGGTTCTGCGTTCTTCGGACGATTCGTCTCAGCTTCGGCGGCTCAATAGGCAGATCTCGAAGTCTTTGACTCGCGACACTCGCCGATTTAATACCGACCGTATTAAAGAGGCTATCGAGCGAAACAAAGGATCAAAAGTGTTTGCAAGAGATTTGGGTATTGGGCAGAGCCAACTGACGACGCTGAAAACCGATGACGGCAGAACTGTCACGTCCAGGTCCGAAGTTATGGGAGAGGTCGAGAAGTTCTATGGACAGCTATACACATCCACGCGGCCACCTGTACAAAGCTTAGCTACAGACTCTAGAGCTAAGCTAACCCGACACTACACCGAAGATATCCCGGACATCAGCCTGTACGAGATTGGTATGGCTCTCAAGCAGCTTAAGAACAGGAAGGCATCGGGTGCTGACGGAATTACGGCTGAGCTTCTGAAAGCAGGCGGAAGACCGGTACTCGCAGCTCTTCAGAGACTATTTAATTCCGTCGTACTCGGAGGTAGAACGCCAGAAGCGTGGCATGAAAGTGTGGTTGTGTTGTTCTTAACAAGGCCCTACTGAGGAACTACAGACCCATATCACTTCTAAGTCACGTTTATAAGCTGTTCTCGAGAGTTATAACTAATCGTCTCGCACGCAGATTTGATGACTTCCAGCCTATCGAACAAGCCGGATTCCGAAAAGGCTTTAGCACCATAGACCACATACATACGCTGCGGCAGGTTATACAGAAGACCGAAGAGTATAACGGCCTCTTTGCTTAGCGTTTGTGGACTATGAGAAAGCCTTTGATTCGATCGAAACATGGGCCGTGCTACAGTCTCTCCAGCGGTGCCAAATTGACTACCGGTACATCGAAGTGTTGAAGTGTTTGTACGAAAACGCCACTATGACAGTTCGTCTTCAGGATCAGAGCTCGAAGCCAGTCCAGCTGCAGCGTGGAGTGAGACAAGGAGATGTCATTTCTCCGAAACTCTTCACTGCTGCACTAGAGGACGTGTTTAAGCTTCTGGACTGGAGAGGACTCGGCATCAATATTAACGGCGTGTACATCAGTCACCTTCGATTTGCCGACGATATAGTAGTCATGGCTGAGACCCTGGAGGAACTCGGCACAATGCTCGGTGATCTCAACAGAGTCTCTCAACAAGTGGGCCTTAAAATGAACATGGAGAAGACGAAAATCATGTCTAACTCACGTCTCGTATCCACTCTACTGAAGGTTGGAGACTCTGCTCTTGTAGTTGTTGACGAATATGTATACCTGGGACAAACAGTCCAGCTAGGTAGGTCCAACTTTAAGAAAGAGGTCAATCGTCGAATCCAACTCGGCTGGGCAGCGTTCGGTAAGCTACGAAATATCTTCTCGTCCAAAATACCGCAGTGTCTCAAGACGAAAGTCTTCGACCAGTGTGTGTTGCCAGTGATGACATACGGTACCGAAACGTGGTCGCTCACTATGGGCCTTATTAGCAGGCTCAAAGTCACACAAAGAGCAATGGAGAAGGCTATGCTCGGGGTTTCTCTACGTGATCGAATCAGAAATAAGGAGATTCGTAGACGAACTAAAGTAACCGACATAAACCAAAGAGTCGCCAAGCTCAAGTGGCAATGGGCAGGGCACATCGCCCGTAGAACCGATGGCCGTTGGGGCAGAACGGTTCTCGAGTGGCGACCGCGCACCGGAAGACGCAGTGTGGGCAGGCCTCCAACAAGGTGGTCCGACGATCTGGTGAAGGTCGCGGGTAGCCGCTGGATGCAAGCAGCACAGGACCGGTCGTGGTGGAGATCCTTGGGGGAGGCCTTTGTCCAGCAGTGGACGTCTTCTGGCTGATGATGAACTTCTCTATTGGTTTTATCAGTGACCGCGATTTCGCAAAATTCTCCTTTATTTTAGTATGAATTTTCGGTGTTCCACAAAGTTAAGATGAAGTACGTAGGTAGTGTTACATTTGGGATTTTGTCCCTTTTGGGGAAAAGGCAGAAAATCCCAAACGCAAGCGTCAGTGGGATGTTATCAAATAAAACCATAAAATGTTTTACAGCTAGGCAGTATATTGTAAAAGAACACACACTAAAATAAAATCCAACAACAATAAAATAAAATTATAAATTTTATTTCACTCTTATTATTTATAAGAGGGGGTTAGGCACAATTTTTCCTTATATTATGTTAGGTACTTATCATCTACGTTACTCCTTTTAATTTATTAAGCCGAAAATAACAAAAAAAAACTATCAGTCGAAATTGACCCTAGGGTCAATCTCAAATGGAAGTCCAACAAACTTTCTATTAATTTTGATAACTATAATTTACTGTTTAAAGTACTCTAAACCTTATTACCAAGCTATATCACCCCCTAAAACACACTAAAATCCTAAGAGTCAAAAGTGACCAAGCGGGTCGGTGATAATTTTAATTTCAAATAAATTTTATAATACTGTTCCTACTACTACCTAACCAGCCAGCTAATATTTCAGTGGTACGAGCTATGGTCGTGGGGGGTTGGGATAAAACCAGTACCGTTCGGAGTATGAAGTTGAAATCAAAATTAAATTACTCCGTCTATAAAAATATTAAATTAAATGTTTTAATCCGTTTAACCGTATCAAAACTATCACACTTTTAAAGCCAATACACTAGAGAACCGTGGGGTTATACCGATATAAAATTAATAATTATGGACGCCAGGATCGTATAGTCGATCCGAATCTGGAGACGATGTCACCATACAACTTCACCCAAGTCGAACTCGCAGATCCTCAAATGTTTCACAACTTCACCAACGCTTGGTGTAGTTGGATATAAAAGGAAAATAAAGCTTAAGGTGTCGAAACCTTAATTTAAAAATATGTTACCAAATAAAAAAACAAGTATCCCAGAGTACTGGGTAACAAAAAAACCGTCAACGCCTGCTCATCCGCTTGGCGGCGACAGCTCGACTGGCATCAGGTGGCCGCTGGTACCCCGACGAAGCAGGTCTCGCGTCCAGGCTTTAGGGCCAAGCTCTAAATTCTGGCGGCGAGACGGGCCTCTGGAAGCATCTGAAATTATCAACACGGGGCCTATTTATAACACTACACGCCTAGTTCAGATCTGTTACATAAATTAGGGTCCCGCAGTCTGCTATCTGTGTATCTGGGGCTGCAACCTATCATAATCAGAGACTCGCAGCGCCATGGGTTATCAAAAGCTTCCCAGCGCTGTTGCACAACTATAAACTAACACTACAACAATAATATTCAACACCATGCTTCAATTTTAGTGTAGTTTCACATTTAACTAGTACACTAGGCACTACACGGCTACGATATTCCACTAAACAAAACCAAACAATGCTAGACTATTGTGGGATGATGCAATATCCACTCCTAAAGGGGTTTGACACGTCTGCCACATGGCCAAGAGCCTTGCGTCGCCTGGCGACAAGGCATGATTCGGACATCATGAAAAATCGATTTGAATTCCTAGGATGACGGCTTATTATACTTAACAATGATATTGGGATACTTACGCGCTGGGAGATTTTATCTTTGCGCGTGGCTGCCAGCGACCGGAACTTCGTTTTGGGCACGGATCCCTGTAAATAAACCACACACTTGTTGACTATATTCTCATAAGCTAATGACGCCTCAAATCCACTACATTATTACGACCTCAGATTAAAACAAAAGGTTACCACGACTCATGCCTACCTCAGTGAATCGATCTCAACACATAACACCACACCACGTCACGCCAGAGATTGAAATCATTTCGACGTCATCAGACTCGGCTGCTTTCCTTCGCCGGAAGTCTTATAAATCGAAGGCCAGCTTATGACTTCAACTCATAAAGTGGGGTAATCTATAACAACCTGTTCTTTTAGAATTTTCCTTCAAACTCTCAAAACATCAAATATGACGTTTTCATCTCTCGTTCTGACACTGAAAGAATCTGTTAATAATAATACTACACGAACTAGAGACAAGTTAACGTATAGCAATCTGAATTTCGTCCTTTTCTAATTTTGGAAATCAATTCCACTCGAGTTAATGCCCTGTCTAAATATTAGGGAGTATTAGTCTCCTCTCTGGTAACCCCTACGGGCAGAGACAATATCCATATAAAAAATATTTCTCCCGTTCGAATGTTCTAGATAAAAGTCCTTATAGAAAAAATAGTTCCATTTCCGGATTTGCTTGAATTAAATTTAATTACTTAAAGTAAATATTAAACATATTAATTTATTATGTAATTTATTATTGGAACTGTTTCGGCTATTTTTAAAATTAAATCTTTTATGTGAAACTAAAAGCTGACAGCTACTTCGCCCCGCTACCGCTAGGCGTCGCTACGGTGGCTGTCATTTTGTCTATGGTGTTATGTCAAATAGAAAACGTCAACACGGAATTACGTATATCTCTTTAGATTTAAGTTTAAGTCTTACTAAAACTGATTTAGAAAGGTGTATTAATTGAAAATGCAAGAAAAGTGTGTCTTGTAATGTGTCAGCCAAGGCTCCATGTCTTAATGTGAAGAAAAATGGATTTAATTCAAACAAGCTACAATGACTAATGTTTTTGTACATCTGATGATTTATCTACAATGATTTCAGGTAACTATTATTCAACTATTGCGAAGCCCTTTTGTAGATTAGTAAAGGCAGACAGGGCCCTGTATTTACAACGTAACAGTAGTTCACGTAGTAGGTGAAGTAAGTAAATAGTTAAGTTAACCAAAGCAGCAATGTATCTTTTTCACTTAAATAATCTTGACTTTGTCATAGATACTTATCTAAAACAGCGATTAAAAGTTAAACTTATGTTGAAATTAATGTGAGAAAGAAACAATTTAGACCACGGATTGTTTCATAAATAAGAGTCATTATAATTTGGCTTCACATGTTATTTTATTTATTTTATATTGTATAAAATTTCTCAAAGATTGATTGATATTTGATCCACAATACATTGTTGTTGATTTTATATTTTCGTTTCTTTTATCCTAAACGTTCTACATCCGACACAAAAATGAGACGTGTTATGTCGAGAGGTCGAGACGTGGTATTTGCTCTTGACATTGTGTAACATTTACCCATATTTAGGGAGTGACAACTGTGAGCTGGCAACAATTTAGTAACGCACACATAGGCGCCTTTTTTTGTGTATGTGTGAAAATTTTTCACATCGAAGTTACCTCTATAGTTATCTATCTCAATGATGGCTTGCCTGCTTATTTTTTTTATTTAAGTTTTAAATCACATTATAGTCATTACTAGCAACAAATATATAACAACCTTTCAAATGACTTAACTTCATAGTTCTTATTCGAACAATTCCATGACAACAGTCAAATCACATGACGATTGAACTTTTAATTTACACGACAGTTTAAAAACTTACTAGCCAAATCACATGGCAACGGTTAATCTACACGACCAAAAGGTTTTTATCTGTTCGATAACATATTAAGTACCTGCCAAGTTACATGGCAACGGTCAAATCACATGACCAAAACTTTAATTTACTTAAAAAAATAATAATAAATACCAGCCAAGTCTCATGGCAATGGTCAACAATAACATGACCCGAAATTTTTAATATACGTCATTGATCAAATCGCATGATCACTGCATCACTTTTTTGATGCCCAATGGTTCATTTTGTCAACTGCCAAGCATGCCAATGACTTGCTAGCCAGGCAATCACCCGCATACAAGACAATTGAAAAAAAATCGAGTTGACAATCCTTACAGTTTAATCATCATCTATATGATCTGCAAGTAAATGTCCCATATCAGGTGATACTAAGTGCAAATGGTCGTGAGACACGTACAACTCTTTTCCCGTATCGTAGACCTTGATGGTGAATCTATCATTGTCATTTATTTGGGTTATGACGCATGGACCCTTGAACTTGGGGTTAAAGTTGCTCTCGTCCGTAGGTTTACCCTTGAGACCCTACACGTGATCCCTGGGTGGTGCTAAATGAGTAACACTGACTGAGTGGTAGAGCCACGCTGCGTTGTAGCACGCATTGGGCCGGCCCGCCCGGCGTAATACCACCCTCTCACGAATATTCGGCGTGAAATAACGGCACTTGGTGCTGTTGTGTTTCGTCCGACCAGTGAGGATTCCGGAGGCCCCTTCCCCCTCCCCCTCCCAATTCCTATTCCTTCCTTAAACCTATTCCTCCCTTAAAGGCCGGCAACGCATCTGCGATTCCTCTGGTTTTGTGGGTGTCCATGGGCGGCGGTGATTACTTTCCATCAGGTGATCCGCCTGCTCGTTTGCCTCCCTCTTTTATATAAAAAAAAAACTTTTGTCAAGTTTATTAATTGAACGTGGATTTAGTTTCACCAAAACTATGTCTCCGACTTTGAAAGGCACAATTTTTGCTTTGGTTTTTTCGAATTGTTCTTTTGAAACACGCGCTCGATCATTCATTTTTTGTATTGACTCTAGGCGGCAAGCGTTAAGATCCAGACGTTCTACATCTTTTAATAGAGCTGATATGGCGGGTGGTGACTGATCGCAACTCATAGGAAGCTGAAAAGGAGTGTGGCTAGTACTCTTATTAAAAGTACTATTGATTGCTAGTTGTACTTCGCCAACTGCATCCTTCCAACCTCTTCTGGTGGTATTTTCGACCACAGTGAAGCAGTTAGTCAAGACTTTCATCATTCGTTCCACCTGCCAGTTTGCACGACTCACACCACTAGCAATAAAGTGTAACTCTAAACACCAACTTTCACAAAAACCTTTTAACTCTTTACCGGTAAAAGAAGCTGCCTGATCACAAACAAGTGGCTTGGGTGTACCAAAATTATATATGAATTCTTTTAAGCAATTGACCGTGGCGGTGGCAATGAGATTATTGACTGGTTTAAAAAAAACCATATTTAGTAAAGGCGTCTATAAATACCACAGCATACAGTTTGTTGTTGTACTTATTACCACTTAATTTACCGGTGGTGTCCATGTGGACAGTGTGAAAGGGCACAGAGGTTTTCTTAATGAGATGGAGTGAAATTTGCTGAGAACCAGATTGATTTTTGTTTAAATGTTAGACAGTTTTCAATGTATTTACGAGTTAGTCATATTTGGAAACCAAAATTGATTACGAATCTTTTCAAGCGTTTTTTCCCAGCTAAGATGTTTTAGGGAATCGTGATAAATTTGTATTATGTGCCAGCGATAACTTTTAGAAACAAAAATATTTTTTATGTCTTGTTATCTCTTGTTGCAAAAATTCTGTACAATAATGCATTCTTAATTTCATAACTAAAAGCCAAATTTTTATCAATTGTACCATCTTTAATAGATCGTATAATATTTTTGGTTTCCAAATCATTATTTTGTTCTACCTCTAACCATTCACTGTAGTTTAAGGACATTACTTATGTTGAGGGTTGTGGGATTGTGACAAAGGTAATCTACGTGAGGGATGCGCTCCCCTTTGCGGTATTCAATTTTAAAATCAAACGATTGTAAATATGCCCACCACCGGTGTACCCGACGGAGCAACTCTTTTTTGTTACGTGATGCTTTGAGCGAATTACAATCGGTAATTACGTCAAATGGTCTACCGAGTAGATAATGTCGGAAATGTTTGATAGCTCTTACGACTGCTAATGTTTCCAGTTCGTAAGAGTGGTAACGATTTTCGGTTTCAGTGGTACGCATACTGAAGTATTCAACAACTTTTAATTTATTGCCATGCTTTTGAAAAAGGACTGCGCCAAAGCTTGCCGAACTGGCGTCCATGTGAAGCTCGGTTGGTTTTGTTGGATCAAATAAGGCAAATGGGATCGGAGGCAAGGTGTTCTAAAATAGTATTTCTAGCAGTATCCTGCTCGCTTGTCCAATTCTACTTTGTATTGTTATGGGTGAGATTGTACAACGGGATCATTGTGAGGGAGAAATTTGAAATAAATTTCCGGAAGTATCCAGCTAGACCACAGAATTGACGGACTTGCTTTACCGTTGTTGGAACTGGGGAATTTAAAAGGGCTTGGACTTTTCCTGAACTTAGTTTTACCTGGCCGTTGGAAACAATTCTGCCTAAGTACTCAACCTCTGTTTGAAGAAATTTACATTTTTTAATGTTGAGAGAACATCCAGTTTTCTGTAAGGCGTCAAGTATTTTCTGCAAATGGACTAGTCCTAGCTCAGCATTTTCTGAATAGATGACAACGTATATCAAAACGAAATCGTCAATAATGGGTTTCAGTGCTTTAGTGATGGCTCTCTGGAAGACAGATGGTGCATTACAGAGTCCGGAGGGCATGCGCATAAACTCGTATTGTTCATCTGACGTAACAAAGGCAGTTTTTTCGATAGAGTCTGGTGCTATCAAAATTTGATGGAACCCTGCAGTCATATCCAATATCGTAAAATACTTGGCAGTGGACAATTTACTGATATGATCATCTATCGAGCAAGCAACGGAAAGTGATCACGAATGGTGTTACTATTCAGTTCCCTGTAGTCCACACACATCCGGTCGCTTCTATCCTTTTTACGAACCAACAAAATGTGATTAGCAAATGGCGAGTTACTTTCACGAATGATTTTATTGCCGTGTGATTGTTAATTATTGCTTAAACATGTTCGCGTTCAGTTGGAGCTAAGCGATAAGGTCGCCTTTGTACTATTTTGTCTGGGTTTTTAGACGAATAGTCAACTCACCTGTAGTGACTTGAGACACTGCATTTCCAGAGTTGAACATGTCATGTCGGGAACTCAACAGGTTGCATACCTGGGTCTTATAGTTAAGATTCACGACTAAGCAGTCAGGGTCAAATTTTTTGAACAGCATTAATGTGATAAGAATTGCGAGATATTGTCGCATTATTTTCCACAAAAGTAATCTGAATACCAGGAATATTAAATAAATTTTGACCAAGCAACATATTATATTGGATGAATCCATCGGGGACGAGAACAAACTCCAACTCGATATTTAAGCCATCAACAAAGACTGTACAGAGCTTTTTATGTAATGAAGAAAAAGATTTTGCGAGGCATTGGAAATGCCTCGGAAAATTGTTGTGTCATAAACAATTTTGCCACTAACTGAGTCGCCTACACTTTCGCGCATAAGGGAACACTTGGCCCCGCTATCTAGTAAGCACGAGAAGTCAAGGCTATCAATTTGGACCGTGCTAGCATTGGTATTATTTATAATTAAGGTGTTAACATTTGTCAGGTCTCTCGTTTTTAGGTTTGCTGTTCAAACGAGAGAAACAATTTTCCTGAGTATGTCCTAGTTTTTTACAGAACGTGCAAGATTTCGCTGTAGACTTTGGTCCATTGGATGTTGAGGGAATGCCTTTCAGAACATCGGGAGTAATCTTTAAATGACAGTCTCTCGGCAAATGACCTGTCTTATGACATTTGTGACAACGCTTCTGTCTATAAGTGTCAAAGAAATTCGGTTTTGATCGCTTAAACGGAACATTAAGATAAGCATCTTTACTAGACCTCTTTCGTTTGTACGAGTTAAGACTTTGGCTTAACTGTGGCAAGTTCTTAGGTGTGAGTCGCAACAAGACCGCATACGAAAATCAGACATACCAGAAATTACTGCTACAACCAGTCGCTGCTCAGTCATCTCCACGCCAATCGCCCTTCTCGTCAATTTCCATTTACGAGTCGCATATTCTGCCAAGCTGCTTGCCTGCTCGCTAGTGTATTCCATGAAGAGTAGCAGATCGTCGTAGTACCGTGCTTCGTCTGCCAAAGTTTCAATAAGCCTATCCTTAAGTTCGGCCCAGGTAACCAGGTCCGTATAATTGCGACGTGCCCACTCGGCGGCTCGTCCATGCAAGTTTTTTCTAGATAGAATTAGAGTTTCTCTATCGGTAAGTTCATATTCTGTTTTGAGATTTTCAATATTACAGCACCACACTTGGATAGTATCGCTTCGATCATCGAGGTCGAATGCGGTAATATAAATATGATGAAGGTTTCGCATGCGGGGAACTGGCCTCGTATTAGGCATGATGATGGCATTTGCTGTGGTTTGTATAAGGTGTGTCATCATTTCTTGCATATTTTGCATAAAATGTAGAGTAACGAAACCTGTCCTTGAGTTAGGATCCCAGTTAGTTGAATCCCTGGAAACTGTCCCGCCCCGCGATTATTTCTTTGGAAAATCTGTTTTATACGAAGATCTATTAGGACTTAATAGACTCGGAAAGTTAAGGGCTTTAGATAGTATAAACAAATTTTGAATCTATAATAGCTAGGTTCATTTTTAATGCCCTTTCAAGTCGTATAGAGCACGAGATCTGTGAATTTTTTAGTCAACATTGCTTCATCAAATCTTAGAAGTTTTCACCTCTGAGATCATCAAATCTCAGAAGAACATTAGGTTATCTATAAACGCAGCTTCATCTTAACCAAATGTTTAAATATTTATAAAAATATTTCTTTCAGATCTCAGAGGTGAAAACTTCTAAGATTTGATGAAGCAATGTTGACTAAAAAACATAAGCATCAAGCACTGACAAAGGAGACCTTTCCTCTTCCCACACAACTACGGCCACTCATGTACCTAAGATTAAAAGGTACCAAAATGTAGGAAAAATATCGTAGATTTCAGAAATATATGTATTATATTTTTTATTATAATTGTACCACCTAAAAATATAATTAGAAAGGTTTGACGGCTTGCAACATTGGATTAATTTAACTGGCAAGCAAAACTCTCTCGCTGTCGGGTGCGTTTCGTTAGCTTACCTAACTGCCAACTAATTATTAGATAAAAGCCTTAGAGTAACTTATTTTTACATAAACATAACCTGTTTTAGCAAAAACATGATAAATAGTAACAAAAATAAGTGTTTTTAACTGTTTCGAATTATTTTGTGCGTTTGATTATTTTGGGAGAGACAAATATTAGTAGACCGACTATGTGAGTTTATAGAAAACCATATAATTTAAACTAGGTTTTGCACCTATTGATTATCCATTGTGAGATATATAAAATAACTTAATTAATGGCTTCGCGTTTAGCATTAAGCCAATTTCAAGTGGTATATACTTTTAAAGTAAGTACATTTAGTATTTGTACTGTAGATTTAAATAAAATGGAGTCTCAAAACACGTGTTGTTGCTAAAAGATCAAGGGAGAAACTCCAACATTGTAAGTTTAGATCTCAAAAAATATTTTTTGTTCATCCACAAACTGTCACCACCACAAAAAACCAGTATGACAGTTGTCACTGTCATATTTTCGCTCTTTATTTGCACGTTTCGTTTCATGTTTACGATTTCATAAACCATATTTTGTATGACTTTTTTATTTTCCAAAAAAATATTAGTTTCGGCGTGTTTTATAGAAAAATGATATCATCAGAGGCTTCTGCATAATTAAGAGGATATTTTAAAATAAAGTGTACCTCGGTACATTTTGAGCCGAAATGGAAAGGTCTCCTTTCGACGGGTGAAAACCAGACCTTGGTAGCCAAGTGGTTGAGGCAGCCGCCCGGAATGCGGAGGTGCGTGGTTCGATTCCCGCCTGAGGTTGTCGTCTTTTTTCAGTATTAAAAATTTTACCTATGTATATTTAAGCGTTAATAAAACGCCAAAATATATAAAAACATTAATCTATAAACTTAGCTTCATCTTAACCGAATGTTTAAATATTTGTAAAAATATTTGTTTTGGATCTCAGAGGTGAAAACTTCTAAGATTTGATGAAGCAATGTTGACTAAAAAACATAAGCATCAAGCACTGACAAATTTCGATGCGTGAAAACCAGACCTCGGTAGCCAAGTGGTTAAGGCAGCCGTCCGGAATGCGGAAGGTGCGTGGTTCGATTCCCGCCTAAGGCTGACGTCTTTTTACAGTGTTAAAAAAAAAATTAACCTATGTATATTGAAGCGTTAATAAAACGCTAAAATATATAAAAACATTAAACTTTAAACGCAGCTTCATCTTATCCGAATGTTTAAATAATCGTAAAAATATTTCTTTTGGATCTCAGAGGTGAAAACTTCTAAGATTTGTTGAAGCAATGTTGACTAAAAAACATAAGCATCAAGCACTGACAAATTTCGACGGGTGAAAACCAGACATTTTTTTTTTCTTTATACTGGAGGAAATTCTTTACGAATACCCGGGGCATGGGGACACTCCGGGTTATGTGGGACTCTCCCCCCAACTCCCGCCTCCCCGTCCAGGGGCCCAAGTCTGCTAATTTACGAATGGCATAATTGAATCGCAATTGGATCGCATTGTAATTGTTTGACACATTTGGTATTCTCTTACTCATTTAAGAATACCAAATGTGTCAAACAATTACAATGCGATACAATTGCGATTCAATTATGCCATTTGTAAATTAGCAGACTTGGGCCCCAGGCCCTGCGGCCTCGACGGGGACTCGGGAGGAGGGGGCCCTACCCACTAAAACCTTTCATCTTTCGACGGGCGGCTCGGGATTGTGGTCAACACGACTACCGAGTGGTGAAAACCAGACCTCGGTAGCCAAGTGGTTAAGGTAGCCGCCCGGAATGCGGAAGGTGCGTGGTTCGATTCCCGCCTGAGGTTGTCGTCTTTTTTCAGTGTTAAAATTTTACCTAGGATAATAAATTTATTATAAAATCTATATTCCTCATGAAGTAACAATTATTCTGGTAAGTATAAATTTTGCTCAATAATATTGTCGTACATAGGCGAAATTCACAGTTAACTTAAAGCGATTTTCTAATTGTTTTGGTTTAGAATAAGATTTTTTTTCTACTTATATAAAATCAATGATATCTATAAATTCCGAGGCCTCTACGCACTATATGACTATATAAAAGATAACATTCTATTTTTTTATATGAAATGTTTAGAATCGATGAGATCAAAAAGTGCCTTCGCGCATTTTATGAAAATCTTTCTCTGCAATTTTGGCTTTAATTAAAAATTAAGCAAAATTTACAAAAAGCGAGGCCGCTACGAACTAATTCCAATAGCTATTCTGCACTATAATAAGTCACAACTGTTAACCCATTCATTGCCACCAAAATTTTGAAAACTACGCCTGGGTGCCTCTTAATATTTTTAATGATAACATTATAATACGTTATAGATTATAGTGAAAAAAATCCTAAATATCTATAACCCATCTAAAAATGGTAAACGCAACAAGTGCGTTGCACAGTGATTCACCCTCCATACAAAGGCGGCCATAAATACGTAACTCTGAAATAACCGCGATTTTTAAATTTTTACAACTTATTAAGATTGTATGAATATGAATTAAGCAGCTCATAGTATTAGTTCTTAGTTTTAACCAATATCTATACATAAACCTGTATTTATATTTATTATTTTCACTCAGTAATTTTGATTTTAACTATGACTGCTAAAACTTTGTTATAGAGTGACATTTACAGTTAAATTGGAATAAATAAAGCTTGTTTGTGGTAGTTACAACCCTAATTTTGAAGACACAAAATAAAATACTGGGTAATATGGGTGTTCCCGACGGGTGTAGTCGCCGAACAGTTTAGCCGTTGTGCTTCGATGTGGACTGTATGTTCTTCAATAAAAACTCGGTTCTTGATTAGTGCTTCTTTATTCTTCAAGGTGGGGTCCGGAGAGCTTACAAATTCTGCTCTGACCGGCCGTGACTTAAACACATTATGGGTTGGCAACTAGCAGCCTTGTGGGACAGCTGCCGGCTCATGTGGGCAGTTTTACATTTTACCATAACTAACTACCCACATGAACCGTCGTAATTTGTGCAGCTGTCCCTTTCGTTCGGACCTCTCTTTTTATCTTAAATTTATTACCTACCCTACGGTATCACTCGTAATCTGGATACCCTACTTATTTATTTTCTTAATCACATGATATTCCTAACAATAGAAACCTATAATTACGAAAGCTAATCTCTTACTTTCCTAACTTTAATTACCTTAGAGAGGCGTAAGGCCCCTGGGCACGTATACTTGGCCCTTACCTTGTCAAAACCATTACCTGTTTAATTACTTTTACCTTTTGTTTAAATGAAACGCAAAAAATTAATTATTTATTATCAAAAAACCTTTACACATATGAGACTTAATCTACTTATGCAAATACACATACCTAAATTTAGCCGTATTATATCTAACTATATAATATCATAAAGTCGAGACTTCTGTCCGTAACAGGCTCCCCCCGGCGCAGCATCCGCGTAGCCTCTTCACTCCATCGGCAGGACAGCCAGTCTCGTCGTCGGTCGTCGGAACGTGCGCCTTTGGTGCGCACCTCTACGTTGCGTACTTCGTTGTCAGGTCCAGAAAATGTCTTCGTGACGACGCCTCTAGGCCATACATTGCGGGGTAGTGTGTTATCCACAATTATGACCACGTCGCCCTCTCGTACGTTGCGTCGCTCGGAGTCGCGCGTGCCGCCGCGCGGTATGAGTAGTGGTAGATACCGATAGATGTAGTTGCTTTCTCGTCACTCCCCCCGTGTGTAGACGCCGGGGTAGACGCAGACTACGTAATGCCCTCAATCCGTTCAACCATTCATGGAACTCGCCGGCCTCGTAATCGGGTAAGACCTCGTCCCATTCTATTTTTAACCGCCATATGCCTTGTAAGATGATCTTCGCTCGTATAGTATAATAACACAACAGTCCGAGTGGGTCAAATATTGACATAACCGCACTCAGCGCCTCTCGTTTAGTAGGAGCGCGCCTCATTTGCTTCACGTCGTCGTGCACGCGAACCATCTCGGTGTTAAACGCCAACTCGTCTGTAGCAGCGTCCCATAGTAAACCGAGCGTTCTGCCACATTGCTGAAGACTAGCGCCGAGCTGTCGAGGTGATGTGTCACGGCTTTCTGCTGGCAGCTCACGCAACACGCACGGTCCGTTAGAGTTATAACCGGCCAGCGTGAATCCTGCCTGCGCGTGAACCTTCGCGACCTCCTTTATCGTTTCAATCGCTTCTTGCTCGGTGTCGTAGCAGTCGACGTAGTCGTCCATATAATGGTTTCTCGTAATTGCCTCGTATGCGCGCGGATACTCAGCAGCGTGCGTTTCAGCGTTCAAATCTCTCACGCTGTGCGCTAAGAAAGGTGAACTCTTAGCTCCGAATATCATTGACGTCATCTTGTAGCGTGTAGGTGGCTTCGTTCGGTCGGCGCCCCTCCATAGGAACATCTGAGCGGGTTGGTCACCTTTAAATATCTTAACTTGAAGAAACATCTCCCGGATGTCGGCCGTAATTGCGATAGCTCGTTCGCGAAATCGTAGTAGCAGGCCCGCCAGGTCGCGTAGTAAGTCGGGACCCTCCAAAAGCTCGTCATTCAGACAAACTCCGTTTGCTTCGGCGGCCGCGTCAAAGACAACTTGTAGTTTTCCGGGCTTATTCGGATTTGTTACGGTGAAGTGAGGTAAGTACCATAAATGCGGGCTCATCAAATCGCTCTCGCTACTTTCCTCGGCGTAGTGTTTATCAAATAGATGCTCTATTTGATTTGTATAAGCTCGTTTGAATTCGTCAGACTTGTCCATCTTCCGTTCTATGGATTTCAATCGTCTCAATGCTGACTCGTAACTTGGCGGCAGCGTGACGTCATCACGTCGCCACGGTAATCTAACTTCGTATTTTCCGTTGACTTTCTTTGTCGTCGTTCTAAACGACTCTATGGCGCGTGCATCACTCGGGCTCACACGCTCCTTCTTTGTTATTCCCAGTGAGTCAATTTCGAAGTGCTTCTTTACCATAGCATGGAGTTCGTTGTCGGGTAAGAGAGTGCGCGAGATCGTCGCGCACTGCGGCGTGTTTACGTATAACACCGCAGCCGTATTACTCTCCATCAGCACGCTTGACCGTGGCGCTGATCCGTGTATTACCCAGCCCAGCTTCGTGAGCGATGCGATCGGTTCGTCTCGCTTGCCCTGTAGCAATCTTCGTGTGACTATGAGATGCCAATTGTCTGCCCCAATCAGTATTCGAGGCTTGACATGTCCGTAGCAGACGTTGCTGTTTGATAACTCTTTCATATGAGTGTATCTCAAACAGTCGTTGTGCACCGTCTGTCCGTTGAGTGATAAATCTTTCATCGTTCTAGCTTTAATGTTGAATTGTCGTTTATTCGTAGTTGCAATTAACTTTAAATTCACCGTCTTGGTTTCGCACGTCGTTTGTGTATTCACGCTTCGTATTTTCAAATCGTTCGCCGGCCCGTCCGCGCCTACGTAGTCCGCCAGGTCTTGGTCGATTAGCGTAACAGTCGACCCCTCGTCGAGCAAGGCGTATGTGTCGATTGACCCCTTTGGTCCCTTGATGGTAACGGGACATACTTTCAGTAACACCTTGGTAGCATCGGTCGAGTGATTAACCGACGCCACCATCTCGGTTTCGTTCGGCCTGGTGCGGTGTTCGTGTAGCAAGGCGTGGTGGGGATGGCGGCAATCATCAACTCCGCACAGATCGCGTTTATCGCATTGTAGGCGACGGTGTTTCTTATTCGCACAACGGAAACACACTCCGCTTTTCTTTATCCATTCCCATCGTTGTTTAACCGTCATGGTTTTAAAGCGATTACATTGCGGCACGTCATGACGTCCTCCACAACATAGACATTCTTTGTTTATGACGTCATCACTTGTTGCGTATACAGCCGTATTTTTCTTTCGCTCGATTCGTTGTTTCACGTTCGCTCGTGTTTCCGTAATAACGTTCTTTCGCGTAGGGTTGTAGCTCACGTATGCATACTGTAGGGCTCTGTCGGCTTCTCTCATGAGGAAGTGGGATAGCGTGACGATCTCAGGCTCGGCATAGCTTCCGTAGTCAGTTGCGTAGTCGCACCACCTTGAGCGTAGGTGCGGTCCGAGCTTGTCCACCACTTCGAAACATTGGATTTCGTAAGTACCCTCTGTTGTCGATATTATCGAGTATGCACACAATGTTCTGCAGTTTGATCGCGAACGTGTTCAATTCACTGGCCGTCGTGCCGGGACGCGGCAGTCTCTTAATGTCGTCCAGCGCTCGATCAATTATTACTTCTGGCCGTCCGAAGCATTGCTCGAGTGTTTTCATAACCACTTCCGGGTCCACGGCCCTATATAAAAGAGCGGACACCGCTTCCTTTGCTTCATCTTTAAGACAGCTTCTTAATCGTGCCAAGTTCTCGGCTTTGCTAAAGTTAAATTGTTTAGTCGTATCGCGCATCGCCGCTTTAAACGGCAACCATTCGGCCGGCGAGCCGCTGAATATAGGCAAATCCAGCGCCTGTCGTGGTACCGGTCGATTATGCATCATTTTCTCTAGTGTAAGTGCGAGCTTAACCATCCCCGTGTCGTCTTTGCTCGTTTGATCACGGTTCGCTGCCTCTTTCACTACGTTTTCGTTTTCAACATATGGCGAATCAGTGAGGTGGCGACCTCTGTCCATCTCACTTGCGCGCGCATCCTTTTGTCTTTGTCGCACATTTCCGACTTTATCTGTGTCGGGCTCATGCACGTTCCGACGCCGATCCAACCATTCATCCACTCTCAGTTGGGCAATATCGGCGGGTAAGCTCTCCGGTTCTAAATCCGTTTCTTCTTCAATAACGGCGATTTCGTATGGAAGTCTCTTCTTAATCATTTCCGTTTCCAATTGTAACTCTCGCCGACGTACTTCGGCGAGCCGCTCCTCCGCTTGAAGTTGCGCTTGTTTCACTCGTGAGGCGACGCTCGTTGTCGATCGTACCGACGGCGGCCCGGCTCTGGGCGCGTCGGGTGGGGGTGCGTCGTCGTTGCGTCTAACTTCCGTAGTGGCGGTGATGCCGCGTTCAGCGGTCTCTTGTTGCGGTTCCATTGGCGTCACGGGTGAGGCAAGGTTTGAGGGTGATGCGGGTGGTCTGTCGAACGTTCGTAGTCCCGTTGTCGTCTCGGCTTGGCTTTGTCTTCGGGTGGTCGGCATCTTCTTTCTTGCTGCCCCTACTCCTAACAATCTCAAACGGGCACGCTATGTGGGGAGCCCGTCCAAGGATGGAGTTCGTGCGGGAGTGGAAAGGTAGGACCTACCCAGCAGAGAGTCGACGTGGACAACGAGGCGCTCGCGAATCGGCTGGAGTGTCCGACAGCTTAGGCAGTGCCTACAGAAAGGACCCCCGCTCCACGACAAACCGTACTGGCGTAGCCGGACTCTTAAGCTTGCCCTAAAAAGGACAAACTGACAACCCCGTCCGATAAGTCGTCCCGCCTTGAACGGCGTTTACTCAGAACGCACACCGTTTGGCACCGTTAGGTGATGTGACGTTTTGAGCCGCGGTCCGCCCGCGTTAGCACTTGTTGCAGAACACAAGTGGTGTGGTTACAATACGTTGGTGGTTACGTTGATCTTCTATCTTCAAATGGACGAAGGCTTCAGTTCTTCAAATCCGGCTCCGAAGGTCCAAAGAAATTGTTCCCGACGGGTGTAGTCGCCGAACAGTTTAGCCGTTGTGCTTCGATGTGGACTGTATGTTCTTCAATAAAAACTCGGTTCTTGATTAGTGCTTCTTTATTCTTCAAGGTGGGGTCCGGAGAGCTTACAAATTCTGCTCTGACCGGCCGTGACTTAAACACATTATGGGTTGGCAACTAGCAGCCTTGTGGGACAGCTGCCGGCTCATGTGGGCAGTTTTACATTTTACCATAACTAACTACCCACATGAACCGTCGTAATTTGTGCAGCTGTCCCTTTCGTTCGGACCTCTCTTTTTATCTTAAATTTATTACCTACCCTACGGTATCACTCGTAATCTGGATACCCTACTTATTTATTTTCTTAATTACATTGATATTCCTAACAATAGAAACCTATAATTACGAAAGCTAATCTCTTACTTTCCTAACTTTAATTACCTTAGAGAGGCGTAAGGCCCCTGGGCACGTATACTTGGCCCTTACCTTGTCAAAACCATTACCTGTTTAATAACTTTTACCTTTTGTTTAAATGAAACGCAAAAAATTAATTATTTATTATCAAAAAACCTTTACACATATGAGACTTAATCTACTTATGCAAATACACATACCTAAATTTAGCCGTATTATATCTAACTATATAATATCATAAAGTCGAGACTTCTGTCCGTAACAATGGGTATAACGATATTTAATAAATCCATACAAAATTACGTTCAAATGTAACAAGTACCTTTACACAACTAGCAAATGTAATAAACATTTTGACAAAAAACTTTTTTTTTAACAGGTTACTTGCGTAAACCTGTAATTAGTGGATCTGAATTATGAAGAAGCATGTTAATTAAATCTGTATTGGTCAAAACACGATTCATTTTCCGCGTATGATCGCATCTAAATTGCTTAAGGTGCAACATTTTCGGTTACACTAAGCCAGTTTGAATACTTTTCTAGTAGATTTAATTTTGTACGACTAGATTTCTTCTAGTAATGCGTTATTCTTTGGTGGCACTGGTTAAAGAATTTTATTCGTAAGTGCGATTCAACCACAGACCACATAAATTCAACGCACCGTTTACGTTGACGTTTGGATCACATGAGCAACTACCCTACAGAGTCCAAGCTCTCTAACAACGCACAAAAGGACATTGTACAAATTGTATGGAGGCTTGGTTCAGCGCGGATAGGCTGGAATACGTCCAAAAGTATTTTTACCTGATAGATTACTATTAGAATAATACGTTTTGATATATTTTTTTGTACCAATTAATTCTGATAAATAGTTATACGTGCTGAAAATAGCTGATTTTGAGGTTTGGTTCACTTTATTTATAGTTCAAAATATATGCAAATTACGTGAAAATAGAATTTTATAGTAGTATAGAACAATATTAATATGCCTAATCTCATCTAATAGGGGAGTGATCGAGGAAACTTTTCTAGATAACGACAGTAGCAGCATTAATCTGTTTGAGCACTGCAACAATCACAAGTTTACAACCCTCCTGCCAAATATGATGATTGGCAATGTCTTCATTTCAATTAAAACAATCATGCATATCAAGCAAGGTCTAGTGTGGCATGACGTGGATTGGTTGTCGCTAGTAGCCCGTATCGTCAAAGAAATCATCATCGGAATCCATGGTCGCGCCGGGGTCGATTTGAGCAAGGGTATCAGAATCCAAATTCAGGCAAATGTTGTCAGGGTGAGTAGTATCGGAGTCTATTATCAAAGCGTACGTCGAATCGAAAAGAAAATAAAATAAGGAACACAAGAACACCGGTAACTAGCAGACAAGCAGCAAGTGTCAATCACACATTCACACCACTGACTGACAACCGGAAGAATGATTTTTTTTAATATTATTTTTTACGGCTCTGAATGCGAGTCCTTTTTAGCCAGTCGTAGAATGAATGAAGTCATTATTTAATGGAAGTTCCCTTCACTGCACCTTACTATAAATGAAGTTGTAAAATGTTACCATTACCGAGAATAACATTATCGTCTGTAACTTTTAAACATATTACCTGTAATCTATTTATTATAATTAAAATATGAATATTGTGTATAATAATAAAAGTACGAAGGTTACCTATAGACAATGCAGCTACATATTTTTATTCTGCATTAAAATAATAAAAAAACTTCTTCCAAAAATAAAAAAATAAAGTTACAGGGTAATATAATTTTGTCAAATGGCAACATTGTTTACCCGTATAAAGGATACTTGAATAACAAGACTCATTAAATGATACTTTTTAATTATACATATTTACACTCCAATAAATGGTCAGAAAATCTTACAAAAATAATGAGGAATAATCGTAATCTTATTATTTTCTGAAAGGTCTGTCCGCGCTAAGCCAATTCTGTACAATGTCCTTTATACCTATTCTGATAGGGCTGACACTTGTTGCACGTTTAAAAAATTAGGGAGGAAAACTAAAATAAGGTAAGTAGGTAGATGTACATAATAAAACGTGCATTTCAAAAGGTATAAAATAAGGATTAGTGTGATTTGACACATACTAAATTTAAATTAGTTCAAAGATAACGAAACGTTGAAAAATTGTCTTCTGTATTGAATCGAACCCGCGTCCTCTGCAAATAATCAAATATTACGAATCTATAAAGCAGTCTTATCTTAACTAAATGTTTAAAATATTAAAAAAAAGAAAATATATCCTTATTTTTCCGAAGTTATTCATACACACGGTGCAAGAGTTGGGAATTCTGTAACTAGCCCGACTTTGTTTTATATATTTAGATTAAACACGAATATCCCTTAATCGATATTATAATATAAATAATTAACCGTGTCGCGTAGCGATGAAAGAATATACCACCTACCACCCCCTCTCTTCCCTTGGGTATCGTTAAAGGCGACTAACGGACTAAAGACTGCACATACATCCTACAGCTTAGAGCGGCGATGGGCTCACCACCTGACACGCTGAGCACATGTGCAGTCTCAATTTGGTGAAAAGTGGACTATGGTAGAGGACTGCTTTTGCTGTCCTCATTGCCTAGTCTCTGACTAATTATTAATATAATTTTATGTTTCTTAATTTTATGTTTGTTTTTTAAAGTGATTTCTTTTTGTAGTTCTCTGTAGTACTGATTCAATTAACTAATGTTCATATAATTTTCCCGAAAACACTTTCGATTATTTTTCATTATTGTCATGTTGTGTTTGTATATAATGTTGTTGCATTGTAACTGTTATTATTCACATTACCATTTTAGATATAAGCTGTAATGTAACAATGTTGGCAGACCTAATAAAAAAAAGTAAAAAAACTTTTTAAAAACGGAGCTTTTATTATTAATGTTTGGTTGCTGCAAATCAAGCGTTGCTTTGTGCAGAGACCGCAAGTAGTTAAGTGTGCAAATTGTAATTTTTGGAAATAAATTTTTAAATTATTAATTATTATTATTTAAATGCTCTAAAAAGAAAAATATAAACTTTTACTTTAAAATTTTTACCAACAACTTATAGCGTCATTATACAATTTATAATGATATAAAAGGTTGTCGCCAGATTTATGTACTCGTATGTTCTTAGATTGAAAATTTTAATAGTTAAAAACAATCGCATTAATTTATTTAATTTACTTGTTTATATATATAGTAAATCTCGGTACAACCTTAATTATCATATAAATTGTGTAATGACGATATAAGTTGTTAGTAAAAGTTTAAAAGTAAAAGTTTTTTTCTTTTTAGTGCATTTAAATAAAAGCTTGTTTTTTTTAAAAGGTATTTTACTTTTTAATTATTTTTTACTTTTTAGTTATCCCTGGAAACGTGTCCAGGGATAACTAATTTTCATCTGTTCATCTCACTGAACGTGTAGGTATACTACAGAATTTATTCACGTCTTACTCTCGTCAAATCACCACCACTCACTACCCATCAAAAACGGTCTATCCATTAAGACGAATCAAACTCGACGCGGTTGTGTGCTTAATAAATGAGTTTCTATGGCCACCTTCCAGCTTCATCATCAAACCCTGGTTACCATCTAGCACCAAAGAACTCGTCAAAACGAATCAAACGAGCCCATACTCGATGGGGTTATGTCGTTTAATTACTGAGTTCCTATGGCCACCTTCCAGCTCCATCATCAGACCCTGGATACCATCTAGCACCAAAGTACTCGTCAAGACAAATCAAACGAGCCCATACTCGATGGGGTTATGTCGTTTAATTACTGAGTTCCTATGGCCATCTTCCTGCTCCATCATCACACCCTGGTTACCATCTAGCACCAAAGAAATCGTCCAGACGAATCAAACGAGCCGAAACTCGATGGGGTTACGTCGTTTCATTACAGAGTTCCTATGACCACCTTCCAGCTCCATCATCAGACCCTGGTTACCATTGAAAGACAAACTACTTGTCAAGACGATTTAAAGGAGCCCAAGCTCGATGAGGCTGTGTTGTTTCATTGCGAAGTTCGTATAGCCACCTTCCAGCTCCATCATCAGGTCAGCACCGTGTCATCATAATATTGCATTGTCACGCGATTTACACACGTATGCAAAATTTTAGCTCAATCGGTTGAAGATATCTGCTTCAAAATTGAGTTGCAAAATTCCACCAGAACAAAAGATAAGTACATACATTACATACGTTGCAAGTTAAATAAAAGCTTGTAATAAATAACCCTTCGGGGATAAAAGTCCTGAATAAGTGTATGTATGTATATAAATATTTAAAACACTGTAATGGTAAAATCCCAAATTCGTCAACAAAATCACTCGAATAACTAAATCTCATCTAATGCGCGCGAACGTGCGGCCCTGCCGTCATACCTAGGGCATCGAACCCGGGTTTACCCGACCCGAAAAAACCCGGGTATTCCGGGTTTTCTGGGTCGCAACAAAACCGGGTTTTCGGGTTTTTCGAGCTTTTTTACAATCGTTTTCTTGTCGGTATTTTTTTGTATCATAAATATATTTACGCCTTTTCGAAATGATCTCTTTGATTGAACACGGTCAAAAAGTACCTAACTCCATTGTATCTCACTACATACAAACCTTTGTATGTAATCAAAGATACAAACAAGTTAGTGAAGTTTGCTTCTCTCTTAACATTGTTTGCACTAGGCACTAATAATTTCTCTTAACTAGTTGTTAACAAGCTAGGTGGACACAACAGGGTGAGATTGATCTGGTTACCAGGCCACATGGGAATCCAAGAAATGAGATGGCTGATGCACTTGCCAGGGAGGGCTCAGAGACCCCATTTATTGGTCCTGAGCCGTTTGTTGCACTGGCACCGAGCACCATCAACAAGGCCTTTAAGGACCAAATTCAAAACAGGCATAAAACCGAATGGGAAAAGTTACCCGGCATGAAACACTCAAAATCCTTCATAGGTGGAGACGTCCTAGGACGGAGTAAAATCATATGCGGAGGTTGCAAAAGGCAGGCACGAACAATCATCGGAGCCCTGACCGGGTACTACGCCACAAAACAAATGCTCCATAGAATGCACCTAGCAACAGACAGCTTGTGCAGGGCATGTGGGGAGAAAACGGAGTCCATGCAACACTTACTGTGTGACTGTGACTCCCTTGCTAGGAAAAGAATGAGTCTATTGGGATTCGCCTACCCGAAACCAGAAGATTAGGCTATTCGCCCTCAAAGACATTGCCAAACTTATGGCAGTCGTTTTCACTGAGGAAACAGAGTGATAGGACGGGGTTGCACAAAATATCCCAATGGGTCGACGTGCCGCTGCGAGAGGGAAACCTCTGCAGGCCCCACTAAGATAAAATAAGATAACTAGTTGTTTTTTGTGCGAAAAAGATTAATAAAGCAAGTTGCACGTTATTCGTGCGTTTGACTCAGATCAGAAATGACATAAACGGAATGAAAGATGGAGGCAAGATGCGTCGTCGCGTTGTTGACACGCAACAGGGCCCTTATTCTGTAACGATTCCTTGTTTCAAAACCACGTTAATTCCTTAAAAAGTTACGATATCTTTCCAAAAACGTATGCGTTTGACGTTTGTGCGCGGTAAGGTTAGGGGGTGGAATCTATAGATGTTACTGCGAGTGACTCCCCCGCCATTTTGTTTCGTCAGTCCTCCTCCCTCTCTTCAGAAATCTCCTTTACCCATTTCAGTGGACCTCAGCATTCTTGGCATGGACATCGGCCAGGAACTGAATCCAAAATGCTACATCGAGTGTTATTTTAACTGCCTCCCGTAAGTTAGGTATTCTCAATAAAGTGAGGCGGTTTTCCACTCCCGAGGAACGCTGTTTGCTGTACAAGACTCAGGTGCGATGGAGTATGGAGTATTGTTCCCATCTATGGGACGGCCCCGCTAAATGCACTTGATAGACTGCAAAGGCGAGCGGTACGCATTATTGGAGATGCTGAGATAACAGCCTCTTTTGAGGACCTTTAGCTGCGTGTGCGTAGAGACATTGCTTCTCTCAGTGTCTTCTACCGAAATTACTACGGAGTGTTCTGAAGAACTTTTTAATACCTATTAAAAATATTTTTGTGATTTTGAAAGTAGGTACTGTTTAATTGGTATGAATCCTTCCCTTGTTTTATATAGGTACCTACTCGTATTGACTTAGTAAATCCATACTAAAATACAGTTTCCTCATATTTAAAAAAAATATCAAGAACCCGAAAAAGCTCGAAAGCCCGGGTACCCGGGTTTTGACAACAAGAAAACCCGAAACCCAAGTTTTTAAAAATTGTACCGGGTTTCGATGCCCTAGTCATACCACAACTGGAACGGCGCAAACCAGTTATTACCACGGCGGCGCGTCGGTGAACCTGTCAGTGAGAGGTCACGCACACATCGCCGCGCTTATGTACATGAGTACACCTACAGCGGGCCGCATACAGGCAGCTTGGATTCTGTAGGGTATTTATTCATGTGGTTTGGATAGTTTTATGCAAACATGTTCTGGGAAATATAGTTGACGTTGTATTCTTTTTAATTTAATCTGTTTATTTATAATTTAGTAATAATATCTTACAATACTAGGTACTAATATTATAAATGTGACAATTTGTTTGTGTGTGTGTATCTGTGTGTGTTTGTTACCGTGCGTTTGCTCTGCCGAAACAACATGTTGTGGACGTAGAGTAGGTATAATTCCGGCGCTAAGAGAATACACTATCTATTTGAAAGTTTCTATTATTTATTTATTTATTTAAACTTTATTGTCAAAAATACAACAAACGGCGGACTTAATGCCATAAGGCATTCTCTAACAGTCAACCAGAGAAGATGTACATAAATTTTTGTAGGCGGTGACATTAAAATTCCGAGAATAACAATTTAAATAAGGAAAAAAAAAAGAAACACTTAACTTAACTAGCCTAAATATACATACATACATTATACACAAAATATATATAACTATACAAATACATATTATACTATATAAGATAAATATAAACACTAGTAACTTATGCTGTAAATCAATTTAAAACTTAATGCTGTAAATCAAGCATTAAGTTTTAATCAATTATGTGACCTTGTTTCTAGTAAGTACGGCTCGGCGGCCGCATTATACGAGTACTATATTTTACTTGCAACATATTTTGATGTCAATGTTTTTTTTGGCAGTGCTAATGCATGGTAACCTCTTCCGGCATAAAGGGCTGGACGAATTTGGATGAAGTTTTGCCCACTTATGGTTAATAACCTGGATTAACACATAGGCCACTTTTTATCTCGGTCAAAGGTTCCCAACTGCGGCCGGTCGCTATAGAAAAAATAAGATAAATGAGTAAGTTTTTTCTATGTGTGTGTTGTTACCTCTTTACACCTAAACGACTGGACGGATTTGGATGAAACTACCTGGAGTAACATATATAAAGGCTACTTTCTATCCAAGTCAAATGTTCCCTAGAGTCTCCGCGGTTGAAGTCGTAAGTCGTCGAAGTAGTTTATTACATTTGTTCCTCATCTGATAAATGTACTTATATAATTAAAATCGCGACTGTTATCCCTGGAGTGTTAGTCAGAGACTGGACAATGAGGACCGCACAAGCAGTCTTCTGCAATAGTCCACGCACGTTTCACTAAATAGCAACTGCTCAGCGTGACAGGACAGGTGAGCCCATCGCCGCTCTGTGCTGTTAAGAAAAAACGAAATAAACGTGGAAAAGAGGGGGTGGTAGTTAGTATCGAACTCAATGGTGGTAGTATTCTTTAAGTGAGCAGCTATGCGACACGGCTCTATAAATCTGCACCCAATAAATACCTAACCTACCTCACCTTACCCAAAGATCATCATCAGAATTGACGATTATTTTTTTCTCTTTATTTGCTTCGGGATTTTGAATTCTTAAGAATAAGCCAATCCCATAGTAACCAATGTCTTATTACTCAAATATACGAGGGTCACTGTTGCCATCTAGTGACTAGGTCACTTAACCTTATTGCTGCCTCTGTAGTTGGTTCAGATAGAATAACCTGTATGATGCCTATGTCAAGCAAATTAATCTTTAAGTACCGCAACAGTGACTCTCGCTCCCCTTGGTTCTTGACACATTCCATCAACAAGTGTTGCACGTCTTCTACTCTATTACATTCTTCGCAGTTAGGTGAATCAGCCTTCTTCATTAGATAAGCAAACTTATTGGATGGAAAGTGTCCCGAACGAAGTCTAAAAACTAATTTTATATACTGCCTACTTAACTTTACATTAATAAACCATGGTATACGAGGAGGCTCCGACTGCATCGTTTTATACCAAACTCCTTTACTTTTTGACATTTCATCAAGGTAGTCTTTCCAAAGATTATAAGATAATTTCCTAAATTCCGGTAACACTTCAGTAAAATCAGATTTATAATCCACATCATAACCATCTACGATACCTAATTTAGCTAAGCGGTCGGCTTCCTCGTTACCTCTTATTCCTACGTGGGCTGGAACCCATTGCAACTTCAGAGCAATACCATTCTGTTGCAACAAAATATTTTTTCTAAGAATCTCGTAAGCTGTCGATATACCTCTGTGTCCAGAGGTGCACCGAGCTTCGTGTTGAATAGCACTTTTGCTATCAGAAAAAATTACAATTTTATCCCATCTTTTACATATCACATGTGATATCGCTTCTGAAATTGCAATAAGTTCAGCGGACATAATAGTAGCTTCACTTTTTACTTTAAAACATTTAGAACATTCCTCCGATGAATCAAAAAATGCAGCCCCTGTGCCAATAGCACTCTTTGAGCCATCAGTAAATAAAGCATGCCATCCGGCGTACTTGACATTTATTTCACAAATTATTCTATACTTAAGAGTATTTGGGTCATAATGCTTTTTGGATTCTTTAACACTACCTAGATTACAACAAAGTAGACTTCTTAAATTAATAGATGATATCCAAACATCTAAGCTAAACATTTCGAGGGTATCTGAGGAGTTTATTTTAATTCGTTTTGTTTCATTGTAAGTTTTAGTTAATAGGGGCTTCTTTTTATTATCCCAATATCTACTTGTGTGGGCTATATCACTAAATTCACTATAAATGTCAGTAGTTACATTATTCGACCATGATTGTGCTTTTAAACAATACTTATATGACAAATATTTTCTTCTTATATATAGAGGTACTAATCCCAATTCGCATTCCATGACATGTATTGGAGAGCTTTTAACAAATCCACCAATAATCCTTAGAGCCTGGTTTTGCAACAAATCTAATCTAGAAATGTTAGACTTAGCACTATTATCATATAAGAAGCATCCAAAATCAATCCTACTACTAATTAATGCAATATATAATTATATATTATAATTAATATTATATATATTATAAATAATTATAAACCCCACCCGGAACCAACTAAAATTTTTAAAAGGTTCAGATGCTTTAAACATTTGCCAATAGTCTCATTTATATGTTTTCTCCACATAAGACTTCTATCAAGCCACATCCCCAGATATTTTATACACTGCTCAGCGGGTAAAGAAGATCCATTGATTTTTAAACAAGGCAGAATTCTCCTACGGCCTCTACTAAAAAAACAAAACTTGGATTTTGAAGGAGAAATTGTAAGACCAAGTTCTTCTAAAATCACGGTCATTGAATCCAAACTTTCCTGGACATTTCTTTCACAGTATTTAATATCTATATTATTAATATATATAACCAAATCATCGGCATATTGAGAGACCATAACATTTTGTATTTGCTGAAATATTTTGTAAGTCACGATATTAAATAAAATAGGAGATATAGGATCCCCCTGTGCCAACCCTTTATATGTCCACCTAGTCATAATTGCTCCTCCATCACTATCTTTTATAATTAAATGTCTTTCACTTAATAACTTCCATAAATAAATGCAGATTTTTATACCAATTTGTAGATCATCTAATATTTTTATTGCACTATTTATTAAAACATTATTATAAGCGTTTTCTATGTCGAGAAAACAGGCTAGTGTTGGAATATTTTTCGAGAATCCTATTTGTATTTGGGATACTATTCTTACTAAACTGTCAATACACGATTGAGCTCTTCGAAATCCCACTGTATATGGTGACAAAATTTTGTTCCTCTCAACATACCATTCCAATCGTTTGGACAACATAACGTGGAAGATCTTGCATAAGCATGATATAAGTGATATTGGCCGCAATTTAGGTTCTAACTCTCTACCATTACTAGGTTTTGGAATTGGCACTATTTCAATATTACGCCATTGGTTTGGCACAACACCATTATGAAAAATTTGATTATATGTATATATTTAGCAAAAATATTTTAGCAATTTCAGGGGCATTATAAATCATAGAATAGAAAATACCATCGTTTCCTGGTGCCGTGTCCTTTTTCTTTAAACAATTCTCTAATTCACATAATGTAAAATCTGACTCCAATAGACTATTGGCAGATTCAAATTTAGGTGTATCACTTATGACCGAATCTGGGGCAAGGGTAAACAACAATTCTTCTTGTCTCTTTCTAGATGTATGTTGCTTACCTTGACTTCTATATCCTTTTGCCCACCGCATTCGCTTCCACATATCAGAAGCAGAAGTTACTTCGTCAATGGAATTGCAAAATTTGTAAAAACTCTCTGATTTAGCTTTACTTATAGTTTTTGTACACTCTTCTACTTTTTGAATAAATTTGTCATAGTTTTCAGGAGTTGGATTTCGCCTAAAATTCTTTAAAGATAATCTACGTTGAGCAATTACTAGTGATAGAGAAGGATTCCAGTAGTTTTTTGGCACAAATTTACTGTCAGGATTTGTACATCTCTTACTCGTAGGAATACTTAACTTAGCAGCTTCATTAATTTTTAATAAAAAGTGATCATAGATCTGTTGTACATTAGTACTACTAAAGTTATTATTGTTGAGTAATTCACATAAACAGCTGCGATATTTGTCCCAATCAGCCCTTTTCATATTTTTTTTTCTATTATATTCAGGTCACCATGGTAATTCATTTTAAGTTTAATCATAAGGTGATCACTTCCCAGACTTTCATTACAAACTTGCCAACCGAACTTTACTGCTATATCCAAAGAAACAAAAGATACATCAGGAGAGGTTTCTTGCAATGTACCGTTAACTAACTTTACACGTGTTGCCACACCATTATTCAACGATATAAACCCATTCTCAAGCGACGAATTGAATAATTGAGACCCTCTAGTATCCGACCTACTTGACCAATTAGAATGATGGCCATTAAAATCCCCGGCTATTAAAGTTTTACAAAGAAATCTAGAAAATAAGTCATCCCAATCCGATTCTTGAGTATGTACAGATGAAGGACAATAAACTGATAACACATTTTCTAAGTTAGAACAATTCAACAATTTAATGTGTATAATTTCAATATTTGTATTATCCAGGTTCATTGGACATATATGAGCCTGAATGGATTTGTGTATAATAATGGCTACGCCTCCATATGAGTCCTCTCTGTCTTTCCTAAAAATTTTATACTCACATACTATTTTGATAAATTTCTCCAAGTCCAACCGTGTTTCACTAATTATTGCTATGTGGATTTTCATTTGTTTTAAAAGCTCTCCAAAACATGTTATCTTTGGTCGTATACTTTGTGCATTCCACTGTAGTATATTTATCTGAAAGTTTTTGTGACTTTTATCCATTAAAGATATTTAATAAGTTTCCTAATAAATCTCCTTTTTTAATAAAACTCATAATAAACAATTTAACTTCTTGAAAAATAACCTTTAAAATGGACAAACATTTTTCCTCCATTTTACAGTCCGACAAGCAAATATTTCTAAGTTTTAAAATTACTCTCCTTAGCTCAAGCTTCTCTTTCTTTTTCCCCTCTTCATTCCTAAATTGTTCTTCGTCCGATTCTTGTAAAAATGCAACTTCTTGTTAGTCTTCAAGCATTGATTGGCCTTCTGAAAGTTTTGTGGGCTTGCCTTTACGTTTCTCGGTCTTGCTTTTTGTCGCTTTGTTTTATTATCGCAGGAATGTATGTGTTTTTGAAGTATAGGTGAAGATCTAGATGCTGCTACCACACTACTGTAAGTTTTATCCGTGTGAGTTGTATTTTGAGATGTCATAACATTATGATAATTGCCAAATGTGTTAAAATCATCATTTAGCTCACTATCCGTGGCTTGCATATTATTATTTTTATTTGAATAAATTTGTAATGCTTTTCTATATGTGACAGACTCCTTACTCATTATATCCCGTATAGCCTTTTCTTTTACAAAAAGTGGGCAACTTTTGGCTAATACAAAATGCGGTCCATTACAGTTGAGACACTTAAGTACTTTATTTTCGCAGTTTGCGTGATCATCTCGTCCACATTTGGGACATAAGATCTTTCTACTAGGGCAAAACTTTATAAAATGACCGAACTTCCAACATCCCGTGCATTGTGTCACAGGGAAGACAAAGGCATCTATTTTGAGCCGACACCCGTATGCTCTAACATACGGAGGTAAAGTACGACTTTGAAAACATAGTCTAATAGACTCGGATTCTACCCATTTTCCATTTAAATCGATTTTTCTCAGCCGTTTAACAGATAATATTTTCTCATCACTCTCCAATATTTCCAATATTTCTTTTTCATTCAGGTCCAGATCAATTCCTTTAACAACGCCGTACGATGATGACGTTTCATATGTCATTTGGCATTTATAATTCAATTCTGAAAACTTTTGGCAGTTAATTAATCTCTCAGCATCTTTAGTTGAACCAAACCGTAAAAGTACCTTATAGAGGCTTTTATATTTTATTCTCAAAATATTTGTTATATTCTCAGCTTTAAGTAATCTGGCCAATGCCATTTGTTTAGATAGTACTTGAAAAGAACTCACACAAACTTCATAGATTTCTTCCTCACAACTTTTCATTTTTAATCTCTCATCAATATCTTTCGAATTTTTTGTAACCTCTGTCGAATTACTTCTGATTAATCTTTTTCGTCTTCTGTCAACAGTAATAAAACCTTCTTCACTACTGTCCTCCTCACGTTCCTTCCGTTTTTCTACATTTACTTTTCTCCCTTTACATACCTCCTGCGAATCCAATGCCGAATTTCCATATTCCAATATTTGCCCAAGCTCCCTTTCATATTCATTAAATACTTCGGAGTTACTTTTACCACTACAATTAACTAATTCATCTTCATCATTCGCACTAATCTCCATTTTTTAAAATATTGGGATAAATCGGGTAGTTGCAGAATTTAAGTAGTCTGACGGGTTAATCACATACGACGAGTGTGCACCGCACGACACCTGCCGCGAGACTGGACGATTTTTATGGATTATAGGTAAGTAAACAATATTGTAGTGGATTTCTAGGCAGATTATTAAAACAACAAAACAAAAAGATAATGATTATTGATTAAGGACATTATATTTATTATTTACTAGCAGACCGCGGGCGACTTCGTTCGCGTGGCCCCGTACCCCGTGACGAATTTTCAAAATGACTCCCCTCCCAAGAACACTAATTGTGACGTAACTAAAATAGTTAGACATATGCTACCCCGACACTTTTTGTAGATAATGGTGTGTTCTGCAAAGCCATAGTACTTTATTTTATTCTATCATCAATAGTTTTCTTAGCCCACGCGATTTAAGGAATTTATTTGAGTTTTAGTAAGGATCCCTAATTTTTTTGAATATAGCCTATGTCACCCGAAAATAGTGTAGCTTCCCAACGGTGAAAGAACTTTTTAAATCGGTTGAGTAATTTCGGAGCCTATTCAATACAAACAAACAAACAATCAAATGTTTCCTCTTTATAATATTAGTATAGATAAAAAACAATTAGTAGCTGTGATACTCTGTACCTACCGGTCTGAATGAACCGTGACGAGTACTCGACGTGAGGATAGGACGACGGTAGGATGAAGGTACTTACGAGGAAGTGCAGGGTTATGCGGGACAGGAGACGGGAAACGAGCAGTACACGATCGCAGCAGATGATTCGATGCACTTCACACCTTTCACTTCAATTAGTTCGTTGGGTTTAAAATGGTGGGTTTCAAGGGTATGAGGTTACGTGCGCGCGCGCTGACCGGTGAATGCAAACTGACTGAGGCCAGCGCCGCAGCGCATCACTTCATTCCGCTGAATGTCTGGGTCGATTGCGTTCGGTGCATTAGTATTATTGCGTAAACAACTACGCGATTATTTTAGTAGATGGCGCTGGGAGTATTTTAAACGTCTAGCTAGATGGGCCAGAGCCCATCCATCCTCCGTGGCCTAGGGTGGGCTCATCCACAGGGAGCCTGACAGGCCTCCGGAGGTGTCCATTGGCGATGTCCAGTTCCACCACCCGGATGACGCCATCCTTTCCCGGCAGTGTGCGGGTAATACGCCCCAATCTTCATTGGAGGGCAGGAAGGTTGTCCTCTTTGATGAGGACAAGTTCTCCAATTCGGGGAGGGGAGGAAGGGGATAACCATTTCGAGCGGGTTTGGAGGTTGTGGAGCTAGGACTGAGTCCACAACGTCCACACTCCAGAAGCGCTGGGAAAGGGCCTGTACCATTTGGAATCGCTTACGCGTGGATATCGGCCTATCTTCCACGGATAACTCGGGTAGGGCCGTTAATGGACGCCTGGCTGGACCGGAAGCTACGGCATCTAAGGAGCCGCCTCTACTAATTCTCCAGACTAGTACCGGAGATGTCAACACCAATGTCCAATGAGAACCACCGGACAAAGCTGCCAACTATAAGGAAAACTCACGTTCCCCGCAGGACTTTTTGCTGCTGGCCCCACAGAGACCGCCACTAGGCCCCGCTCGATGTGCGCGAGTTTGAAAGTCCTGGCACACAATACCAGGACAAACGAACGTTCCCAAACTCTACAGCTAACCACAAGCCACTACGAGTCCAACCCACGCCCGGATCCCGCCGGAGGCGCCTTTCAAGGCACAACCAGCGGGGGGCGTGAACCGGAACCCCGTAGTACCCCTGAGAAACACAGCCAGACCCGTAGTTCCAGCTGCAATACCCTATCTATAGGGGTCAGTAGCACCACGGTGTGCGATAAAACGTTGTAACGCCGCGAGGAACGCTTCTGTGCTGAGGTCCGAAACTGGTTCCAAATGAACTGCCTTAGATGAGAGGCACACGAATATACAAAAGTACGCCTTTAAAAGTTTAACGTTACGTAGGGTACTAGATTTAACTAGGCATGGGCCGGCAAAATCGGTTGTGAATTGACTAAATACGGCTAGCAAATCGGCCATGAGGGGCGCTTGCAGCTGGGCCCGGCCTCGAAAACATCTAATGCATTTAAAGACTCGGTGTCTAATAATACGGCGCACGGAAAATATCCAAAATTGTTGGCATAGGATAGCGAGTAACGTGTCAGCGCCAGGGTGGCAGTGTACTTTGTGGTAGTGGTCGATGATGAGGATTACAAGTGGGCTAGAGCTGGGAAGTATGAGCGGATGCTGCTCGTCATATCGGATAGACGCATGGGACATCCCCTCTCCTAATTTCACTAAGTTTATTTGTACTGGCACCTCGAGACCAACCGTTAGGTTATACAAGAAGTGCCAGACGTCCCTGCGCCAGTAGAACACTCGCGCAGGAGACCACCAACGTTAGGTCTTGACGCCAAATTAGTGCCCGCCGCAGCGCGCTCTTCATTCGGTACTCATAAGACTAGTGTCTCAGGAGAGTATCCCCGTGAACACGTGTAGTTCACTGCCTATTGTCCAGATAGGTAACCGAAGCTGTCAAGCTCGCTCACTTCTCGTTGCACGACGGGTGCAACGAGAAGTGAGCGAGCAGTTGCCACTGCTAGGGTCGTCGACTCTAAAGTCGACTCCCAAGTGTCCACCTTGGTAGCGGAGTAGTAAGCACACTCACTTCTCGGAAACCATCCGGGCGCCTAGCCAGTTCCCACGTCCTACGCGGCTGGCTGGACCGGAGGCTACGGCATCTAGGAGGGCGCCTCTACTAGTTCTCCAGACTAGTACCGGAGATGTCAACACCAATGTCCAATGAAAACCACCGGACAAAGCTGCCGACTATAAGGGAAACTCACGTTCCCCGCAGGACTTTTCGCTTCTGGCCCATCAGAGACCGCTACTAGGCCCCGCTCGCTGTGCACGAGTTTGGAAGTCCTGGCACACAATACCAGGACAAACGAACATTCCCAAGCTCTACAGCTAACCACACGCCACTACGAGTCCAACCCATGTCCGGATCCCGCCGGAGGCGCCTGGTTAAAGGCACGACCAGCGGGGGGCTAGAACCGAAACCCCGTAGTACCTCTGAAAACACAACCGGACCCGTAGTTCCAGTTGCGATACCCTATCTATTGAGGTCAGTAGATAGGGACGCATGGGACAGTCGTCCACCAACTCTAAGGAGCTCATCTTTAATGAGAGGTGACAGCTGCTGGAGTCTGACAGAGTAGGTTTTGCCAGTTTGGAGGCGGTGAATATCCTCTGCAAATTCCTTGTGCTGAACACTGCGTAACCAGTAGCGTAGGGCCTCCCTTCGTTCACTGACGGACGCCCCTTGTCCTGAGCACCGCAAGTCTGGGTTGTGTCGGCAGTTGTGCAGAAAGCGTCTTAGGCAAGCTGTCACTCCGACGAGCTTGTCTAGTGAGCTGAACCGAGTGAGCAGATGAAAGTCCAGACCGGGTACTGTGACCAGTGACGGGACGTGTTTGGGCTTAAGACCTGGTAGGGCATGATGGCCAGAGCTGAGAGCATCGCAGGCCAAGACTCACAAGGCTGTCTAAGCCACGTGGGAGACCACCATAGGTTGTGAGCTGACAGGGATTGCGCAGACATGTCTCTGCTTGCACAATCTGCTGGGTGGAGCTCGGAAGGTACGTGTCGCCAGGTACATTCTGGTGAGCTCGAGCTGATTTTAACCACCCTGTTGGCTTCAAGGCGAGGTTGAAGGCGGTGAGGCGGTGTATTGAGCCAGGCCAGGACTATCGTACTGTCTGACCAACATATGTGTCGTTGTATACTGAGATGGGATGATAACTGAGCTGACACACGGATCATGAGCTGAGAGAGTAAGGCGGCGGCCGACAACTCTAACTTGGGGATTGTGAGGTGATTCTTGATTGGTGCGACTCGCGACTTGGCGACAATCAAGTGTACGAAGGTATCTGCGGTAGCATCGAGCTCATAGAGATAAACGACGGCGGCAAACCCGGCTTCAGATGTGTCTGCGAACCCGTGAAGCGAGTATGCAGCTGAGCCTTTGTTTGCACAAATGTGCCGAGGGAAACGAATGCTAAACAACTGCGGCAGATCCTCTGAGATGTGGTGCCACTCTGTTTGTACTTCAGATGGGCTCATTCCATTCCAGCTTCAGTAGCCAAGATAACGGGAGAAATCCAGCCGTTAGGGTCATAAAGTGAGGCTACGGTGCTTAAAATGGACCGCTTTGTGACATGTGTTATGGGGGGCATAGAGATACGGTAGGTGAACTCGTCTGACTGAGGGCACCACTGTATACCCAATACTTTAATGGACTTGGAGTCTGGGTTCATGTCAAAGTCCTTGAGCATGTCGCATTGGTTGTCGGGGGAATCTCTCTAGCAGCTTAGGCGAGTCAGATGTCCATTTACTGAGCTGAAAGCCGCCTAGGGCTAGTAGACTTATTAACTCGTCCTGGAGTGCTCGGGCGGATTCAACTGTGTCATGACCACACAAGATGTCATCAACGAAGATAGACTTGCGAAGAACTTGGGCGGCTTCAGGGTAGCGATGACCTTCATCATCAGCTAGCTGAAACAGTGTACGGATTGCATGGTATGGGCTTGATCTTAAGCCGTAGGTGACGATATTGAAGGTGTAGGTGAGCAGCGGTTGATCTGGTGAGCACCGCCACAGTATGAGCTGATACCGTCTCTGGTCTGGGGCTACCAGCACTTTTCTGACATCCTCTAAATGTCAGTACTAAAAAAGGCTGGGTGTGTTCTGAAGGACATGATGATGTCAACAAGTTGAAGGGCGGGGCCTGTGTGTAGGCATTCGTTTATGCTGACGCCATTGGAGCTTTTACAACTACCATTAAAGACAATGCGCAGCTTGTCCGACCCTGACTTGAATACGCCATGGTGGGGCATATAGAAGAGAGGTTTATGAGCGAATGTATTTAGGTGACACGGAGCTATGTGCCCTAAGTTGATGTATTCGGCCATAAAGTCGACGTATTTGGAACGCATAGACGGGTTCGCCATTATCAGTCGTGCGCGCGCATCGTTCGCGAGCGTGCGTGATCTCGGATGCGCGCTGCGTGCGCGTAGTTGCATTATTAAAATGACTACAGTGAAATGTGCGAATTGTAATAAGGACAAAGGAAAGAGGACCGGGAGTTAATTGACATAATAAGTGCATTCAAAGTCGTTGACGTTGATGTTATGCCGGTGTTTGTGGCGCGCGATCTGGAGAAGCTGCCACCGATTACCTTCGACCATCTGGATGTCTCCAAACTACTGAAAGATCTTATACTAGTGCAGTCCGTGATTAAGGATATCAAAGGTTTAAGGTTTAAAGACATTTATTCTCATAAAGACATATTTTACATCACTTGCATGAGAACATAAATATAAAAACAAATGAATACATACATTCGTTGCCACACTGATTATTTGATGAAACAAATAATTTTAACAATTTAAAATCACGTACTTGGCCAATCGCTTTTTAAATACTATGTACGAGTTAATTTTTTTAATGTCCGAGGGTATCTTGTTAAAAAGGCGCGCACCTTCATAAGTTACTGTGGTTAGGCCGTACTTTGTGCGTGGCTTAGGCAAGACAATGAAGCTCGCGCGTCGAGTGCAGGGGCGCCCAACTTGTTTTCGCTTAGTGAAATGCAGGTCGGTGCGGACGTTTTTACTAATGGTTTTACGTATGAAAATGCAAATGCGGTTACAGAACTACTTAGACTCTATTAATTTCTTTTATGAGCGACAATACGGGTTTCGATCTGAAAGTAATACAACTACGGCAACAATTGATCTCGTTACTAAAATTAAACATAACATCGATAAAAAAAACATTGCATTGGGGGTATTTATTGACTTAAAAAAGGCTTTCGATACCGTAAGTCATAACTTACTCTTAAAGAAACTGGAAGTCATTGGAACCACAGTAACTTATGAAGGTGCGCACCTTCATAAGTTACTGTGGTTAGGCCGTACTTTGTGCGTGGCTTAGGCAAGACAATGAAGCTCGCGCGTCGAGTGCAGGGGCGCCCAACTTGTTTTCGCTTAGTGAAATGCAGGTCGGTGCGGACGTTTTTACTAATGGTTTTACGTATGAAAATGCAAATGTTATAAATATATAATTGTTTAATAGTCATTAAATTTGTTTCGTGATAGATTTTTTTTGTTGCTGTTCGAAAGTTATAATTAAATAGCGTTTTTATTATTTTATTTTGTGTTATTTGTAATTTGTCTAATCTTGTTTTGGTGGCGCTTCCCCAGATTTCGATCATAACAGGTGTGGTTTTATTAGAGTATTATATATTTTGTAACGTAAATTGCGTGGTATGTATCGAATATTTATCCGGAGAGAGGCATGTAGTGATGTTAATTTAGTTATTAAGTTTTTAATGTGACTATTCCACGTTAAATTGGTATCTATGAGGAGGCCGAGGTATTTTTCTGTACTTTTTTCTTGTAAAGGTGTATTATTTATTGTGAGAGGTGGGAAAGTGGGTATTAATTTATTCTTAGCCTTATAAATTACGTAGCTGGTTTTGGAGACGTTTATGGTTAGTAAATTATATTGAAACCAATCATGAAGAATATCAAGGTCATGCTGGGCTTGAGAGATTAGGTCATGAATAGACGAACCGAAGTAGAAAAGGCATGTGTCATCAGCGTATAAAGTGATATTACCATTTTAGCCTAGTTCTTGCATATTATTAATATAAACCAAGAAAAGTAATGGACCCAGTATTGACCCTTGGGGGACTCCATAAGAAACCGGCAGTGGAGGACTATGGGAGTTATTGTCTGTTTTAACGATCTGCAGTCTGTTTGTAAGGTAAGATTTAACGATGTTTAGGGCTTTGTCAGTAACTCCAATGACTTCCAGTTTCTTTAAGAGTAAGTTATGACTTACGGTATCGAAAGCCTTTTTTAAGTCAATAAATACCCCCAATGCAATGTTTTTTTTATCGATGTTATGTTTAATTTTAGTAACGAGATCAATTGTTGCCGTAGTTGTATTACTTTCAGATCGAAACCCGTATTGTCGCTCATAAAAGAAATTAATAGAGTCTAAGTAGTTCTGTAACCGCGTGTGTAACACTTTTTCAAAAATCTTTGATAGTACTGGCAGCACTGAAATTGGTCGATAATTACCAGGCTCTGTTTTTGGTCCAGATTTATAAATAGGTGTTACTTTGGCTATTTTGAGTGAGTCTGGAAATAATCCGTCTTGTAAAAGTTTGTTGGGGCTTATTGTTAGTCGATTTACTATTAAGTTCTTTACACATTTAATTACTTTAATACTGATACCGTCCAGACCGACACTACTATTAGAATCTAGGTTGTTAATAATTCTAAGGATTTCTTTTTCATTACATCGTTCAAAACTATTCATTTGCGGATTTAGTGACACTGACTTGGGCAATGCATGAATATAATTAACATGGAAATCCAAAGGAATTTCGTCTGCGAAACATGACCCTATTGTAGTAAAAAAGCTATTAAATACTTTGCATATTGTAACTTCCCCACCCCTTTATAAATTCTATACCTTAATCTAAACCTAAATCTAATGCCTTACACACCTATATGCCTAGCTACCTTATAATACATACACACATCCTCGCCGCTTTCACCTTAACTTAACTTATTATCTAATTCTTAAAACTAATTAACCTAATTTATCTACAATCTAATGGTTGTGTTTGGAGTTTTTGTTTAGTGCGTATTGTTTGTATGATGATGAAACCTTAGCATAGCTTAATTCTATTTGCAGTGAATTTCAGTCAAGCAATGTAATATTATAATAACTACTATTTTGGCCAGATCGTCTAGTGAACCCTCCGTTGTTAACCGCATTTAAGTAACTCAAGTTCTTTCGTGAAAGTTTAGTAATTGGCTTATCCCTGTGTTAAATTATTTTCTCCTGACCTAATTACCTATCAGTCTATAAATCCTAACATAAATATGTGTAGCCTAGCAATGACTCCGTCTGAACTGTGACCTAAATCCTTCACTGCAGCTGCGGGGAAGATTTGTAACCACTGAAAGGTAATCAGATGATAGCTTAGCTTGTAGGTATTATTATTTATTATCAGTAGCATGATACATAAGAAGCCTGGTGCAATTTATGAGCCCCACCACCGCTCCATAGCGTACTATACATCTCATGGTTTAATTATAGTTCCGTCACATTGGCTTTAACTTTAATTATTAGCTTGTGCCTTTAATTCTTTAAACTGAGAATTTACATCTCTCCTCAAATTTAATTTCATTTTACATTATGAACTATGTGTTAGCAATTTAAATTCTTATACAGATCTTATAAAGTATAAGTACATCTCAAGTTTATTGAAAGATGTTTAATTTATTCAACATCCCTGACTTTTAGGAAGTGAACTTAAATAGAATACTATCATTTGATGTAAATTACTTTGGATTACTCTTAGTGTTCATTATACAGATCTTATAAAGTATAAGTACATCTCAAGTTTATTGAAAGATGTTTAATTTATTCAACATCCCTGACTTTTAGGAAGTGAACTTAAGTTAATTATTTTTCCATTAACTTCCACCCTCTGTCTCTCAGACTGAGTGGTTAATTTGATAGACTACTAAATCATAGTCAGTATACTTTTAGTAGGTAGTAAATTAGGTAGTTAATTATCCCTGTTAATCATTGAATCAATTACATTTAGAAGTTATCTCTTACTCACTTTATTAGATATAAATTAGACTGTACTAGGTATTAGTCTGATTGATTAGATTGTTCCCATCAAATATTTCTATGTTACAGATTATTAGAGTTAAGTACTTACATATCTTAAGAGGTCTATTCAAATGGTATTAGTAGACCATTGTCAGGCTAATTAGCTGGTTGTTATCAATCAATTATTTCTATGTTTCAGATTATTAGAAGCTCATAGCTTGCAATGTCTTCTTTCAACGACTTATCTTAGGTTCTAAACTGGTTTTAGTTGTTCAGTTTGTATCAGCTTATTTTTGCTAATAGGTATCGGATGTAAAATTTTCCATACTTTGAAGAGTGTAGCTATTTTAAGGCCGTATTGCACCTCAGGGAAAGCTAAAAAATGCCTGTTTGGTCATTTCAGTATTAGAAATCAAACATCACAGTACGGCTAAGCTTATTTGCTATAACTTTATAGTATTTTTCTTGTAATAGGAAACCAGTCTAGACTTTTAGGTACTCCAAGTAATGATGGTACAATATTATCATACTTCTGTTAATTATTTAAAATGAATAATTAATTGGTAACAACTTTAGGAAAACAATTAGAATTTTATCGGCCTGCGGTAACAGATTACTTGCCTAGCTAGGACCCACATCACTTCATCATAATTTTATTTAGCGCCGTAACTTAATTATCCCTACCTTATTAGTCTGAATTAATAACTAACCATATATATATCCGCCTACCTATAGATTCCTACAACTTTCCTCACTTGAAAAGGCCTATATTTTGTCGAACTAACAGTCCCTTTTGTGTACCTTGCAATCTAGGCCAAGCCATATTTAACTTAAATTCGTGATGTGTGGTGAGAGTCGCATTGCCCCTGAAAGCAACTAACTCCTAAATGTTCTATCAGTCGAGCCAGTATACTCAGTGTGTCATTTTCCTATCACTACACTGTATGTACGGAGGTAGACTCGAAATTGGACTGGGTCATACGGGTCTACCTCCAGCTAAATGGTGTCTGACCTATCTTCAACTTTCACTAGGGAGACAACTGTCTCTCCCCCATTACTCCGTCGAAGATAGTGTATTGTTTAGCGTAATAATATAAAACGCCGATCTTATTAAATACAATCAAAGATCATCCAGACCGAAGTCTGTTGAAAGGTACATAGGTTTTCGTTGCCACCGTTACGCGTTTCCGCCGATGTACCCCGGAATACTTCATTCCGTTAACGGATTCGAGTTGCGACCGCAATAGTTTTACTTTATTAATCACTTTCAATTTCACAAATCTTAATTAATATCGCAGCTCGAATATCACTTAGCGCACTATCAAAGCTCGGACACTATTTTCCCCGTATGAGTAGTACCGCACTCTTAAGTTGGATCGCACCGCCGACGTCCCAAAATTGAATGCCCGCTAATTTTCCGCCCTTTTCCCAAGCATCCTAACTTTCGCGCCACGCGCCCTAGACATTTCCCCGCGCGAGTCCGCTTTTCTTCCCTTCAACCAATCGCTAGCTGTTTCCCCGATGCCCCCCGCCTTCGCGTCGCGCCACGTGGAGCTATCATCCGACCTCTCTTTCCGTCTTTTTCTCAACCTCTCGCTCGCTCATTGCCGCTTTCGCCGCGCAATTCTAAAATTTTTCCATAATCTAACCAAATCTCGTCCGACAGCCAATATTTCATCTTTGAATATCTAAATGTAGCCTTCTATTAACAATTCCCTCTTAATAATCCTCCACTTAAGCCAATAATCCTATATTTTGGGAAATTATCAAAAGTTGCGTATTCCGACCATAGATGGCGTCCGCCCGTAGGTGAACCACTTTGCCGACCCCCAAAGCCCCGCGAAATTCAAAATAAAAATAAAGTCCTAGTCAACCTAGCAACCTTACGCGAAGCCCAAATAAATGACTTCCGCTAGACGCCGCCTACGACGCAAGGGACGCGCAGAGCAGTCCCCGCGAAATTCAAAATAAAGAAGTCAAACTAGCAACCTTATGCGAAGCTCACGTAAATAACTTCCGCTAGACGCCGCCTATGTCGCAAGGGACGCGCAGAGCAGTCCCCGCGAAATTCAAACTAAAGATAAAGCGCTAGACCATTGACCATTATTCTGAACTAGTTTATTATTCCCTTTTCCATGCTTATTATATTAATGGTGCTACGCATTAATATTTATTTTAATGCTACTCCCACACATTCCTTACTAACGGACGGATACCATTCATTCTGTACCGTTACAGCCGCCCCCGATAGAATTTAAGCAGATAAAGTACCACTCTTATCTGCGGCGAATTATATCTAAACCCTGTACTTAATTAAGTACAAAATAGCACCTCCTTCCTTGCCAACCTCATTGTCATCCTAGCCCTCAAAGATTTTCCTACTATTTATAGTTCCTCCCCAAATCCCTAATGACTCCTTCCTCCATAAGCTTTCTTATTGCAAAATAGCCCACACCCCTCATTCTTTTCAACTGACACAAAATCATAATCGCATACCCAGTTCTCGTGTTCGAAACGAAATCCCAGTAAACTTAGTCTCGGTAAATATTTCCCAATAACTTAGACATCTACCATTTCTTTAATCATACACAACCTCCGAATAATGATTTGCCTTTTGTTTACCATCATAACAACAAATCATAATATAATATAAATCAATATAACAGTCTCTTGCGCTGTCTACTAACGCCCCCTAGCGGAAACTCTTCAACTCTATGACGATTCCGACGTAAAGTTTATAACATCTTCCGAACCATTCAATTATTCTATTCTTTAAATTATTTCCCTAGAATAATTTCAAGTACATCTGTCATCATGGCCTTCTTTTAACTTACGTCTTTTCTTACAACTTGTTCCGCATCTAAATGTTGCAACCTAGGGATCGAACCTGGGATCTTTCGTGGGTGAAGCATCAACCACTTCGCCGTCATGGTTTTAGTTCCAACTAGGCTAATGAATAATTATTAATAATTTGAATTAAAACTTTCCTTCATACTTCAACGCTACCAATCTCATCTTAGCTTATATAATTACCTAAGATAACGAAACGTCGGAACAATTGTCTACCTCAGGCAGGGATCGAACCCGCGTCCTCCACAATCCCTAATTAGCTACTTCTTTCAACGGAAACCTATTTTCCTCTCCGCGGATAAGAAATCTTAACCAAACCCCCATATCAACCAAAACCAGTAGGCATACCATCATCGCCCAAGAGTTATAACTTTATTTTAGATGAGATACATCTAATGTCTAATCCTACAAATAACCGAGATAGAATACTAGACTCGCTTCCGTCCGGTATGCAGTGACACCCACTCATCGTGCATACAAATAGAGGTCTTAACGCCTTACAATAAGGTTGTCGATCGTAAATACTTAGGAAAAACTCATTCACTCTAAGGGGGTACGCATCTCGAAACACGTCCTTGAGTTTTGAACTAGCTACCCCGTAGTTCAGATCTATTAGAAGTTTGTGTGCTATGTATATCTAACTGTCAATGTATGCGTCATCGATAAGTACTTGTTAATACCCCGGTACGCGTTGGACATTGTATACTAATTGACAAGTACTGAGCTTATACGTATAAGCAAATACTTATGCCAAAACCTATCTAGTAACTATGTCTCATCCCTAGTTATTACTATGTACGAAAGACAACATTTAGTCTCATTTGCTAATATATAATACGTCAATATCCCCTTACTTTCCTATACCTTTGAAAAATATCATTTTCTTATTAAATTAAACAGACCGGTAACTATCTTATCCGCCCCCACAACTCTACTTAACTTCCTACCTTTTATATTACTAATAACGGTCAAATCGGTAAATATTAAGCCATTAAAGGTGACACTTCGTCTTAGTATTCATGGTAATTAATATCGTGAGTTCCTTCTCGTATTTACTGAATTCCAAACTGCGTGATTCAATAGTGCTAGTTTCTTTTTATTTTTATTTTTTATTAGATGATTTTAATTTTACACTCGCATAAGACACATTATTAAGATGGTAATCTCCCGAATGTTTGTAACTCTAATTGGTTACTCCTTAATTACTCTACTCTACTTTCAGCCTTCCGTCCAGATTGTAAAATTCCCCAGTAGCGCGAGTTCCACTGATAACGCTAAAATGAAATGCTATCAATAACCTCATTTCCGCAGCTACCGGTAATATCTCTCTGTTGTTTAGTCAAGCATATTTACCCTGGTCCATACTCCATAAGGCGTCCTCGAATGGAATTACCCTACAGCAGAATTCTCACAACTTTTAGAAAGGCTAGTTTAGGAAATGAAGCTAAATGGAAACCACTTAATTTTATTGTGTGCTGAGTAATTCCCACTTCTACAGCACAGTTCCGAAACTTCGATTCAATTACTTCAATAGGTAAATCAAACAACCCACACGCTTAACTAAGTTCTATTTGTGCCCAGTGCGACTAAAAATATTCGAACACCCTAAACAAGCTACTTTTACTAATTTAACAGTGCCAATTAAGAATGCTCCCTTGTGTCATCTATAATTTTATTGTGCGCATAGACGACCAAAGACCTCGCTTTCAGCATGCCTTCTTCGTTGGACCCGCTTAGTTAAATACTCTAATCAAAATTCTAAAGTTACAATTGAAAATGTCAAAAGTTCGAATATTATGCAATAGAGAATTTCTCTAACATAGTTACTCCACCTCTTCGCACTATTTAGTCAGGCATATTGCAATTCAAGTATTTATTTTAATTTATAATGACCTATCTTCTCCACCCCTGTTCCCATACTTTAGCCATCCCTATCCACAGCTGCGGTGAAGATAATTAGTTAATGAACAAAACATCCTATAAACATTCTATGTTACTACCGCAATCACAAGAAATATTTACTAGAAGGATTATCTATCATACAGCTGACTATAACAAAATGAGTTCCCCTTATCTTTCTCCGTTCCTCTTCTAACGTAGAAGACAACAACAGACAATTAACAATTAATTACTTATAATTTAGAACAACCCTAGGTAAAACGCTAACACAAAACTAGTATAGAACAGAATAATACTAACCGAAGTAAACTTTTGTATTCACACTTGCAAATAAAATATCTTTATCTTTCCGTGATGAATGATTTTGATAACACTATTTCATCAACTCAATGTCCCGGCCTACATATGTGAAAACTGTCAATTAATTAGTTTGTATAAAACAATCTAGATGCAACATGCAGTTCACATTAACTAACAATTTTAAGGTTGTGCCATAACTTCGACAATAACCTACCTTAGCACTAATTTTAATCATCTACAATTACATCACGTACATATTAGATGCCAATAATCTAGATTATTTAAGAATTCTAGCAATTCATATTAATAAATAACCAAACAAGATAATCCCGCTGTGACAGTCTGCGCTGACCTTGCCACAAGTCAAAAACGCGTTTCGTTCGTCCTATCATTTCTAAACCTGTAGACATTTACTTTGTACTAAACAAATTCTTGAGTTAATAATTATTTGCCAATTGTTAAGCAAACCTATTTAATTTCATAATAACAATTTTAATATAGCAGTATTAGAATATTATTATAAATCCCGAACATCTTTATTTATTATAATCAACATTACCGGTTAAAGTATTTGAATGGCCTAGTGCGAACTAGGTTTCAGGTCGCACCTCGGGAAAATAAATTTACTATTGACTCTAAAATCTACTACTAATAAATTTATTATTTTCTTCTGACATACAAAGATAGGTTATGACTCTAGGTCGGGTTTAATAAACTTTGAACTATGCCTACCTCCACGATAATCTCGGTTAAATATATATATCCGCAAAACGAAATATGTCCAATACGGCCGATTTTACTAAATTTAAATTATGCTACTAAACAGTACGTGTCCTAAGAACGTCACACATCCGAAACCCATTTCAGTTCTAATGTCTTTACCCATCTAAATTAAAATTTGTACCTGTCGACGCGAGACAACATCTAAATAATTACCTTGTATGATTCGAATTGTGATAGTTGATTTTGTATTGTAATCTCGATAACGCAATACCAGGGATTTACTTGTTAAGCGGTAAGAGATTTATTCTCAGCTCGCAATATCAGTCGCTTTATTTCCGGCTTGAATGTTTCTGCGGACTATGAGTTTAAAATTATCCTACAACTTAAAATTATGGTATATAAAATCGATCACTGTTTTATAAGTAGCTGGTGTTAACTTTTAAAATGATAAAACGATTTAACTAATGATTATGACGTGACATCCGTCCGCAACTCGCCTTTATAATTGATGTGATAACATACGCTATTGTTATCCCTATAGCGTAACAGTGCTATAACTCGTTAATTTTGCAGTTAAATCTCGACTTCAAGCCAGTCAACTATTTTTTTTTTCTACTATTATTTTTTCTTTCGATTTATTTTTCTTTCTTTACTATTATATTTTTCTTTCGACCCCTATTTTGCTCCCAAGCTCAATTAATATCCACCTTCCACAATTATCCATCATCCGTCAATCTTAGGTATCCTCGAGAAATATTTTTTTTTTTTTTTTTAACATCTTAATCGTTCAACGGAGATAGACAATGAGCGATTTTCCGAGATCAAAAAAAAAGAAATTGGTTCGTAAATGACTTCATAGATGGCGCTTAGCATAGATTAGTATGGCGCTTAGTAAAAGGCGGGTTCATGAAGAGCACGTGTATGGCTGCGTAATATTTATTCTATTCCAAAGTAGAAATAGGTTCTGGATGTCCTGAATATGAATAGGTAAGTAAATACTATTTTTTTTTTATTCTTTTGGTAGACAAGTAAAAGTGTAGAATTTATTACAGCCCATAAGTAACCCAGCTTTCATAAAACGACATCTATCGAGTGTTTTTGAACCAATTTTTACTTTTTAATTTGGGCTGTCAGAAAATCGCCCATTGTGCAAGGTACCCTTCTTAATCTGCTAATCCAACCCAGCGAATTAAATAATTTATCTATCTCTACCTATCCTAACTAATTAGTCACGTAGTAAGGTCTTTTCTTTTCACCGCTCTCCCGACTTAGATATCTCTAGGTAACTCACAACCGATAATACTAGGTAAGTAGGTATAGTAAGCTGTGCCCAGCGAGCTTTACCTCTGCGTACGTTAACCTCATCTTAAGCTAATAATAATCCTTTGTAAATCTTCATAATTAACTATTTATCACGATTTCAACTATACGGTAAGAAGCAATGATTACCGGTAACGACTACTTACAACGCTGCAACAGTATTACAATTATACATATTATTATTAGACAGCACCCTTTTACCATCATCCAAAATAAAATCTTTTATTGGTAACCCAACGCCATCTAGCCTCGCTAATAGGTAACCTCCCCACAATAGAGTAGATATTAGATAGTTGTTTCCAGACGGTAACGACTTTTATCGCCTACTAGACGTATTTATCCGTTTACATTTTGCATCCCAAACTACGTTGCTTTTAAACCAAAATTCCTACTAGCAATGAATAGTCATATGATTCTATCCCCTACATGACATCCCTGCTACTTGTTATTACTTATAATCGCGATTCCTCATCAACGCGTGTATTTTGAACCGTAATACTATTTTATGTTACTTTTCCTACGATTTTAGCGAACTAACAAAATGAAGCGGCATTTCCCTTGTGCAGAGCAATTGTCCCCATCTACATGTCACATAATAATAATTCCACCACAATGTCATTGCATTCTAATCTACTACGTGATAAGTATTAGGAAAATCTCTTCCAATGTAAAAATCGCAGGTATTAAAAATAACAGGTATGGAAAATAACAGGTGATTCCGCTTGCTATAACAAAATTATATGATTACGCGATAAGGAAGTTTCCTCTCCGATTGGTTTTATGACGTCATGTTTTATAATCATTCCTAATTCTAGATTGTTTATGGTCTAGCTAAATCATATGTCTATGGTCCAACCATAGACAAATGATTTAATAGTCCCTGACTAGCCTAAAACTACTCTATTGATTTCAGACGTGAGACTCAAGTACATTATTATATTTTTTCTAACATAACCAACAAAATAAAATATAATACGTGGAATAGCACATCAACTAAAAACCGCAATCGCTCAACGATTATTAGTCAAAATATAATTATTATTAGTTTTATATTATGCTGTTAGCGTCATAACTTTATAATATTGTACAGCATATCGCCGTCCTATAATATAAATTGAATCCAGCAATAATTAAGTTGGTTAATTCTGTCCAATCTCGCCCCCTTGCCTTCCCATCCGACAGCAATAATAATTAAACCGCCCCCTATTCTACAAATCTTTCTAAATCAATAAATGTTGAACTATGTCACCCTATCGACCTTTTACGATCCTAAAAATAGCTCAACACAAGGCTGTATGAACCAGTTGCCTATGCCTATACGAAATCTATCACCAGGAATAGAAACAAAACTACAGTTACCATAGCTCCTAACGTCAACAATTATTATCTTAGCGTCCTATCAAAAATTGGATACCTGGTTTCAGTATTCATAGAAAACAATTACTAAAGGTTTCAGTATTCACAGATAACTCAACAGTTTTAAAATTAATACTCCCGGAATAGTTTGGTTATTGACTATATCTAAGTACTTTGTTCACTCATTAAACTTTGGAAAAACAACAACGCCACCAGCCGCACGGTACCTACTTGATGCTGGCGAAATCCGCCATTAAATAAAGAAGAAAAAGATAATAACTGAAAGGTATTGTATTTCAAATAATACTCATTACGCTATTGTTTTGTAGCTTTATCTCTATTTGACCTTTAACCTAACCTGAGAATCTTTTTGTTACAGATTTCGTACAACAAAATTTAGCTCCAGCTCTCATTGCGACTGTCTACAATATTGGTCGAACCCGTAATACAAAGTGTATGAATCAACTTTAGAAGATAACAACGTTTATTGTGAAAAGTGTCAAATTATAATTCACCCACTATCAAGAGCCCGTAATACAAAGTGCATGAATCAACTCCAGAAGATCCAACAAAGTTTATTGTGAAAAGTGTCAAATTATAATTCTTCAATATCTCTGAATTAATTAATCTTCATTGAATTATTCCCTATTAAGCCAATTCTAAACTCACGCATCGCAACACGACAACAATTTGTGGGAAAAAAAATCCCACTTCTAAATTAAAGTATTACCGCTTGACTGAAATCCAATACAACTATATTAATGATAATTTATAACTTAACTTTCTGATCCTGGTCATGGCTTACCAAATTGTAACTTCCCCACCCCGTTATAAATTCTATACCTTAATCTAAACCTAAATCTAATGCCTTTCACACCTATATGCCTAGCTACCTTATAATACATACACACATCCTCGCCGCTTTCACCTTAACTTAACTTATTATCTAATTCTTAAAACTAATTAACCTAATTTATCTACAATCTAATGGTTGTGTTTGGAGTTTTTGTTTAGTGCGTATTGTTTGTATGATGATGAAACCTTAGCATAGCTTAATTCTATTTGCAGTGAATTTCAGTCAAGCAATGTAATATTATAATAACTACTATTTTGGCCAGATCGTCTAGTGAACCCTCCGTTGTTAACCGCATTTAAGTAACTCAAGTTCTTTCGTGAAAGTTTAGTAATTGGCTTATCCCTGTGTTAAATTATTTTCTCCTGACCTAATTACCTATCAGTCTATAAATCCTAACATAAATATGTGAAGCCTAGCAATGACTCCGTCTGAACTGTGACCTAAATCCTTCACTGCAGCTGCGGGGAAGATTTGTAACCACTGAAAGGTAATCAGATGATAGCTTAGCTTGTAGGTATTATTATTTATTATCAGTAGCATGATACATAAGAAGCCTGGTGCAATTTATGAGCCCCACCACCGCTCCATAGCGTACTATACATCTCATGGTTTAATTATAGTTCCGTCACATTGGCTTTAACTTTAATTATTAGCTTGTGCCTTTAATTCTTTAAACTGAGAATTTACATCTCTCCTCAAATTTAATTTCATTTTACATTATGAACTATGTGTTAGCAATTTAAATTCTTATTATTCCACATAAATCAATAGAGTTTATCTCAAGGCTTGCTATCATCCAAATATCCTTTTCACATTAAGAACTTAATTATTCAATGCAATAACTTATATTCAGTTCCGTAAAGGGTGGATAATTTAATAAAACGCCAATTCAGGCGGTGGCTAAAGTAGAATGCTATTAATACAGGTAAAACTACTTTTATTTACTCTTAGTATTTATAATACAGGTCTTGTAAAGTTCCAATATAACTACATTGGATTGGCTGCATTGGCAGATTATCACATCTTAAGTTTATTAAAGGATGTTTAATTCATTCAATATCCTTGACTTTAGGAAGTGAACTTAAATAGAATACTATCATTTGAAGTAAATTACTTTGGGTTACTCTTAATGTTCATTATACAGATCTTATAAAGTATAAGTACATCTCAAGTTTATTGAAAGATGTTTAATTTATTCAACATCCCTGACTTTTAGGAAGTGAACTTAAATAGAATACTATCATTTGAAGTAAATTACTTTGGATTACTCTTAGTGTTCATTATACAGATCTTATAAAGTATAAGTACATCTCAAGTTTATTGAAAGATGTTTAATTTATTCAACATCCCTGACTTTTAGGAAGTGAACTTAAGTTAATTATTTTTCCATTAACTTCCACCCTCTGTCTCTCAGACTGAGTGGTTAATTTGATAGACTACTAAATCATAGTCAGTATACTTTTAGTAGGTAGTAAATTAGGTAGTTAATTATCCCTGTTAATCATTGAATCAATTACATTTAGAAGTTATCTCTTACTCACTTTAATAGATATAAATTAGACTGTACTAGGTATTAGTCTGATTGATTAGATTGTTCCCATCAAATATTTCTATGTTACAGATTATTAGAGTTAAGTACTTACATATCTTAAGAGGTCTATTCAAATGGTATTAGTAGACCATTGTCAGGCTAATTAGCTGGTTGTTATCAATCAATTATTTCTATGTTTCAGATTATTAGAAGCTCATAGCTTGCAATGTCTTCTTTCAACGACTTATCTTAGGTTCTAAACTGGTTTTAGTTGTTCAGTTTGTATCAGCTTATTTTTGCTAATAGGTATCGGATGTAAAATTTTCCATACTTTGAAGAGTGTAGCTATTTTAAGGCCGTATTGCACCTCAGGGAAAGCTAAAAAATGCCTGTTTGGTCATTTCAGTATTAGAAATCAAACATCACAGTACGGCTAAGCTTATTTGCTATAACTTTATAGTATTTTTCTTGTAATAGGAAACCAGTCTAGACTTTTAGGTACTCCAAGTAATGATGGTACAATATTATCATACTTCTGTTAATTATTTAAAATGAATAATTAATTGGTAACAACTTTAGGAAAACAATTAGAATTTTATCGGCCTGCGGTAACAGATTACTTGCCTAGCTAGGACCCACATCACTTCATCATAATTTTATTTAGCGCCGTAACTTAATTATCCCTACCTTATTAGTCTGAATTAATAACTAACCATATATATATCCGCCTACCTATAGATTCCTACAACTTTCCTCACTTGAAAAGGCCTATATTTTGTCGAACTAACAGTCCCTTTTGTGTACCTTGCAATCTAGGCCAAGCCATATTTAACTTAAATTCGTGATGTGTGGTGAGAGTCGCATTGCCCCTGAAAGCAACTAACTCCTAAATGTTCTATCAGTCGAGCCAGTATACTCAGTGTGTCATTTTCCTATCACTACACTGTATGTACGGAGGTAGACTCGAAATTGGACTGGGTCATACGGGTCTACCTCCAGCTAAATGGTGTCTGACCTATCTTCAACTTTCACTAGGGAGACAACTGTCTCTCCCCCATTACTCCGTCGAAGATAGTGTATTTGGTCAGTGACGTCAGAGACGGCTACGCGTATAGTCACTGTGTCAGTTTCTCAGTCATTAAATTTATTTTTACGCTTAAATTCAAGTTGCTACCTTATTGGTTGTGTTTGTGTTGTGCTAGTGCGCTTGTACAATTGTTGGTGTCACCTTTTATTTAGCATATACAGAGAAATCACTGATTAAATTTTTGAATTAGCCTTTATATTTCGCGGTGGAGGGTGCACTGTAAAAAGACATTTTGAAACTCAACCCGCCTAAACCCGCTAATCGATAACAATACTCCGCCATCTCTCGGCGAATAGCGGAACTTTCACTTTGCAAATATTTCGTGGCGCTTTTTGCCGTAACCACCCGAATCATGGTTAACTGTGGAGCTTGTGGTAAATTTCTTTCCGCAACAGGTGGCGCTGCCTGTATTACTTGCTCGTTAAAATACCACAAAGCATGTTTAAATATTCCAGAAAAGACAAATATTAGCAAGGAATGGGTGTGTCCAAACTGTAAAAAAACTTGCCGCAAAAGCGATAATACCCCAGTCAAAGGAATACACGATTCGCCACCCCCGCCGCATGTTTCCCCCGTTGTAAACAAAGATGATAAAAATAACAAGGAGGAGCGGCGTTACAGGGAGTTCGTCGACTTCATGACGGAGATGCGGCAGTTCCGTGTAGAGATGAAAGAGTTGCGCGAGTCATTATCAGCGCGCATGGATTGCATCGAGCGACGGTTGGATGTGCTATAGCAGCAGAAGCCGGCGGAAGCTGAATCGGTTGATACAGTCGAGCTCGAGAATACGATTCGGGAGCTGAAGCAGGAGCTGAACGACCGTGACCAGGAAGCTCTTCTGGCTGACCTATAAATCGGCCAACTAACGGAGGAGCATGGCGTCAGCGTCGTGCAGTCCGTGACCGTGCTGGCCGCGCGGTTGGGTATCACCTTGGAGGAGAGCAACGTAGTGTTTGCGGAGCGCGTGGGCCCGCGGCCTGCCGAGGCCGGGGGCCGCCCGCGCCGCGTCGTCGTGCGCCTGGCGCGCCGCCGCCTGCGCGACGAGCTGCTGCAGGCCGCGCGAGTGCGCCGCTCCGTCTCGTCCGCGGGGGGTGGCCGCGTCTACCTCAACGAGCGCCTGACCCGCCACAACCGCCAGCTATTCCACCGGGTCCGCGAGGAGTGTCGTCGGCTTCAGTGGCGTTTTGCGTGGACGAAGCGAGGTCGAGTTTTCGCTCGCCAGGCAGAGGGATCCCAGGTTACGCAGTTTCGATCGTTCAGTGACGTCGATAGTTTGTTCGGCAGCCAGAAGGAATGACTCTTAGCCCCATTTATTTCAACTCTGTTAGCCTTTTATTTTTGTCTTATTATCTGCTTATTTTTACTATATTTTACAAGTTTTGTGTCCGTCACTGGTTATTTTGTTTTATCTTCATTACACGCAGCTAATACTGTTCTTCAGACATGTAACAATGAAAAAGATAAAACAAATTATATTTTTCTCATTAATTTATTCAAAGGAACCATAGTTTATTCAATCTTGTTGCATGCAGTAACAATAACTACAATAATTTACAACACATATCGCCTAGCTGTGCCAAGCCGTATAACAATAATTATTCATCTGTTAGGGGGAATAGATTTTAGTACATTTATTATTGGCCTGTTATTAAACTTTGAAGCTGTCATATTGAATTACGTTCCCTTTATTTGCATAAATTATGTACAATGTTACTGCCCTCTTTTGTTTTTCTCGCTTACTTACACTAACATCATTATCTTCGATGGCGAATAAATATCTTAAAGTTGGTTTGTTTAATGCCGGATCGTTGGGTACAAAACATGATGAATTTGTGTGTATGATGGACAGACTTTCGGTGGATATAATGGCCATTAATGAGACCTGGCTCCGGGACGGTGAAGATGGTCGTGCCCCTACTGTGCCTGGTTATAGGCTTCGTCACCAGCCCAGACCTACTGCTGTTCGTCATGGCCGTGGTGGGGGGGTTGGATTTTACATTAAAAGAGGACTATATGTGCGTACTTGTGCGTTTCCTACCACCCCTAACGTGGAGCAGATGTGGCTAAGCCTTAAGATCAACACCTGTAGGGTTGCAATAGGCACTGCTTATAGACCACCGTGGATGGACATAAACATATTTATTGATGCTTTGTCTCAATCTGTTTGTGCCCTTGCAGACCACAACTATACTATTCTCTTGGGAGACTTTAACATTGACTTAAATAATGTTACTGACAATAAGACCAGACTTATACAAAATTTTCTGGATTCCATGAACCTCCAGCAAAAAGTTGACTCTCCTACTCACTTCACTGATCACAGTGAAACATTAATAGATCTTTTTTGTACAGATGCTGGAGTAAAAAATATAAATGTTTTACACATACCTGAATTAGGGAAACATGCGACTGTCTCAGTGGTAGTTAATATTAAGAAGGAGAAACCCGCTCCACACTACATTACTTTTAGGCCATACAAAGACGTTGTCCCTGAACTGTTCGCTGCGGATTTGGGACGGATCGACTGGAGCTTTATTGAGCAGTTGCCTGATTTGAACTCAATGATAGCTGCCTTTAATTATATTATGCTTCAACTTTTTGATCTTCATGCACCCCTAAAAACAGTCAAAATTAATTCATTAAACTACCCATGGCTAACAGACACAATCAAGGAAATTATGTGTGTAAGGAATAAGGCCCATACAAGATGGAAGGCCTCTAAACTTGATTCTCATAAGGTATACTACAAAGAATTGAAATCCGTCGTTACTAATGCGTTATTTCATGAAAAAAAATGTTATTTTGAGCAGGATATAAATAAAAACATTAACATGCCTAAAAAACTCTGGAAAAACTTAAAAAAACATGTCATTATAAAAAATGAAAAGGATTTCTCTATACCTGGCCTCGATCCTGATTCCATTAATGCTAGCTTTCTTGAACTGCCGGCGTCATCTCCAAGTAGTATTTCACAGCTAACCTTTTTTGAACACCATAGGCATGGTACCTCAATATTTTCTCTTTCTCCTATCTCTGAGAACTCTGTGGCCGACATAATACGTCGCTTGCAGTCAGATGCAGTAGGGATTGATGGTATATCTTTACAGATGCTAGTAATGACGTTACCGCAGTCTCTTAATGCAATAACTTCTATTGTCAATAAATCAATAACTGACGCCGAGTTCTCAGACTGTTGGAAAACAGCTCTTATTAAGCCTATTCCAAAGAAGTCAAATCCTGTCAGTTTCAGTGACCTGCGGCCAATTAGTATTCTACCATGCCTTTCCAAAATAGTTGAAAAGGCAGTCAGTTTACAAATGATAAAGTATCTTGAATCTAATAACCTGCTTCCTCAAGCACAGTCTGGTTTCCGTCAAAAACGAAGTACAGCAACGGCCCTCCTCGATGTTGTGGACAATATTCTTACCTCCCAGGATAGGGGTATGGGTACAATTCTTGTACTGCTTGACTATTCTCGCGCCTTCGATTGCTTAGATATACCATTGCTCCTCTCAAAACTCGCGTACTATGGGTTCGACCATTCCACAGTTTGCTGGTTCCATAATTACTTATTGAACCGCTCACAAACTGTGGAAGTGAGACAGGAGAATGGCTTCGTTGTTCGATCAAAATGCGAGGTCCTGACCAGAGGTGTCCCCCAGGGCTCCATATTAGGTCCTATCCTCTACATTTTATATACAGCTGACATCACTGAAAGTATTAAGCATTGTCAGTACCATCTATATGCTGATGATGTTCAACTGTATTATAGTTTTTATGCAAATGAGACGTCTCTGGCAGTGGAGAGGATAAATGATGATTTAAAAAGTCTATCTGATTGGTCTAGCTGTAATAGACTGGTGCTGAATCCTAAAAAGACCAAATATATGATTCTCGGGTCTGCCAAGCAGATTTCGCGTATTTTAGAGAATCAGCCTTATATACGGTTAGTAAATCAACCTATCGAGATGGTTACAGAGGCAAGAAACCTTGGGGTTATCTTTGAATCTAACCTACGCTTTGAAAAACATATTCAGGAAGCCGTACGTAATTGTTTCTATCGCCTCAAAGTACTTTATACATATCGACCCTTTCTTTCAGAAGATATGAGAGTAAGATTATGTGAGACGCTAGTTCTCTCTAAACTAAACTACGCAGATACTGTGTTTGGCTCATGCTTGCTGGCCAGAACTGTGCGACAGTTGCAGCGTGTTCAGAATGCGTGTGCACGTTTTTGTTTCTCAATACCACCCCGAGAGCATGTCACACCTTTCCTGAACAACTCTAATTTACTAAAAATGCAATCTCGCAGGATGCATCATTTTGCTACCGTACTGTTTGACATCATACACACAAAGACACCAGAATACTTATATTATAAAATTAACTGCTAAGAATAATAATAAGTATCACACGAGAGCAGCTATTTACATGATACAAACTCCACAACACCGGACGGCAGCATTCCGTGGATCATTCAAATACTCTGCCTCAAAGTGCTGGAACAACTTGCCGCCCCCCATTCGCACGCTGAAATCAAGACAAACATTCAGTACATCTCTAAAGTCTTATTTATTAGAATTGCAAAAATCCTCGTGACGTAATAATTAAGTAATAAAAAGTAGGTAATGCTTACCTAAGGGATATACATGCTGCACTTGGGGGTGGGTCTCTCTCCTCACTCGACTCCCCTTTGAGACCATTTGTGCTGCCTATTTGCACTGTAGGGAACTGTCTGTGCCGGCGAATTTTTAAGCTTGGTATTTTGTTAGCTCCTTTCAATAAAATTGTAGTTGGGTTATTGTTGCTTGCCATAATGCCGTTTTAAACTTTCTGTTGTTTTTTGCAAAATAGTATTGAACTAATGAATGCCACGTCATAATAGATGTACCTATGTCATTTAAATGCATGCACAAATAATTTGGGTACCTTTAATTAAAGTAATCTTTGATTTAGGTTAAGATTGAACGCCACGTCACAATCACATGTCATTGACGTCATACATGACATGACACGTTGGCAGTGTTGCCAGGTCCATTTTTATATAATCAGAGGATGCGACTTGAATTATTTTTATTTTTATTTGGCACCATAGTTTATGGGATCAGTTTTGTCATGCCTTTTTCAATGATTTTGCCACATTATTGACCTTTAGTTAGCGGAGACACACTATAAATATTTTTTTTAATTTGTTATTTACTCTTATGTTTATTAATTTGTTTTTTTATGTTCATTGTCCTGCACATCTGATGTCACGACTGTGTTCAGCAGAATATCAGTGCAGCAGGTATCACTTGGTCTTGCTGCTTATACTGAGCTGAGCACAGTTTTGGCATCGCACGCCAGTGCACAATTCTTTACTATGTACAATTTTGACGCAAAAGTTTGTACTTGCCTACTTGTATTGTTGTATTGTGTTTTGTCGTGTGATGCCAAAAATAAATGTATATTCTATTCTATTCTATTCTATTGTTTAGCGTAATAATATAAAACGCCGATCTTATTAAATACAATCAAAGATCATCCAGACCGAAGTCTGTTGAAAGGTACATAGGTTTTCGTTGCCACCGTTACGCGTTTCCGCCGATGTACCCCGGAATACTTCATTCCGTCAACGGATTCGAGTTGCGACCGCAATAGTTTTACTTTATTAATCACTTTCAATTTCACAAATCTTAATTAATATCGCAGCTCGAATATCACTTAGCGCACTATCAAAGCTCGGACACTATTTTCCCCGTATGAGTAGTACCGCACTCTTAAGTTGGACCGCACCGCCGACGTCCCAAAATTGAATGCCCGCTAATTTTCCGCCCTTTTCCCAAGCATCCTAATTTTCGCGCCACGCGCCCTAGACATTTCCCCGCGCGAGTCCGCTTTTCTTCCCTTCAACCAATCGCTAGCTGTTTCCCCGATGCCCCCCGCCTTCGCGTCGCGCCACGTGGAGCTATCATCCGACCTCTCTTTCCGTCTTTTTCTCAACCTCTCGCTCGCTCATTGCCGCTTTCGCCGCGCAATTCTAAAATTTTTCCATAATCTAACCAAATCTCGTCCGACAGCCAATATTTCATCTTTGAATATCTAAATGTAGCCTTCTATTAACAATTCCCTCTTAATAATCCTCCACTTAAGCCAATAATCCTATATTTTGGGAAATTATCAAAAGTTCCGTATTCCGACCATAGATGGCGTCCGCCCGTAGGTGAACCACTTTGCCGACCCCCAAAGCCCCGCGAAATTCAAAATAAAATAAAGTCCTAGTCAACCTAGCAACCTTACGCGAAGCCCAAATAAATGACTTCCGCTAGACGCCGCCTACGTCGCAAGGGACGCGCAGAGCAGTCCCCGCGAAATTCAAAATAAAGAAGTCAAACTAGCAACCTTATGCGAAGCTCACGTAAATAACTTCCGCTAGACGCCGCCTATGTCGCAAGGGACGCGCAGAGCAGTCCCCGCGAAATTCAAACTAAAGATAAAGCGCTAGACCATTGACCATTATTCTGAACTAGTTTATTATTCCCTTTTCCATGCTTATTATATTAATGGTGCTACGCATTAATATTTATTTTAATGCTACTCCCACACATTCCTTACTAACGGACGGATACCATTCATTCTGTACCGTTACAATATCTCATAAGGATCGGAGACTTCTACTGATTTGACAATAAGTTTTGAAGGAGCGCACCTTTGTCTTAGTTTGTTAATTGTTAGGGTATTTAGTAGATTCCATAGTTTTTTAGGCTTCCCGTTGTGTTTATCGAATTCCTTGTTGTAATATGACTTCTTTGCTTCCCGGATCAAGGTTTTAACTTGGTTTCTTTTCGTGTTGAACATCTCTTTCAGGACTTCATCGTCGGGATTATTTATAAATTCTATCCATATATGGTTCCTTTCATTGATTTTAGCAATTATATTTTTATTTATCCATTCCTTTTGTGGCTCATTTACAACTTTGGTCTTTACAACTTTGCTTTCTTTAACACATTTTTTAATTAGTTTTTCCAATTCTGAGAAATCAGCATTTGGTTCTTGCATTTCTGATTTTTCAACTATCTCGAAAAGTTTCTTATAATTCATGGCTTCGTATTGATTACGTATCTTTGGAGGTGGTTTTATTTTCTTTATTTCAACGTATAGCTGTTTATGATCAGACAGTGAGGAGTTGACTGTTATTACATGGAAATTATCTTTGTTTAGGTTGGTGCTTACGTGATCGATTAGGGAGTGATACTTTTTGGTAATTTTATTAATAATCTTGTGTCCTGTTTGCTTTAAAAGTTGGTTATACTGATTGGTCTTCGAATCTTTTGTGAGTAGATCGATATTAAAGTCTCCGAAAACTATTGCCCTCTTCCATATATCTCGAGAAATTGCTGGAAATTAGTGTGCCCTGGATTGTACATGACTCCTACTTCGAGCGCATATTTTGCTAGTTGTATCCATAAATAATTATTGCCTCCTACATAAACTGACTCTGATAAACTGTGTTTCAGGTTATTGTGGACATACGCAGATACCCCGCCTCCGGCAGTGTCTGTTCTGTAGTTATAGTAATGATTGTAGTTCGGTAGTTGAAATTGTAATGTTTGTTCTTCGTTGCGAAACCAAGTCTCAGTTAGTAGGATTATGTGCACGGTATTCGGTATTGCTTGTAGGATACATTTGAGTTCGTCAAATTTCCCTTCTTTTCGTATACTCCGGGCATTAAGGTATAGGAAGGTAAATCGTGATTTGTTTTTTGGAAAATTTTGGTAATTGTCTAGTAGTTCGTAAGTATTGTGGTTTTCAGTTCGAGTATTGATTGTTGTGTTTACTATATTTAGTTTTTTGACGTTTTTATGATTGACGGGGTTCCATTAACATAATTAATTGTAATATTGGTCTCACCTTTGTCTTGGCGTAGCTTTAGCTCCTCCCTTAGGTTTTTCATATAATTTTGCTGAGTCGGTGTTTGATCTGAAAACATTTTTAGGCCATCTTGCAGCTTATTCCTATTACGGAGAAGATTTTTAGCAGGTTCTATTGTTTCAAAGCACACCTTGATACTACGGTTCTTGCCTGGTTGTAGTTTGCCGATTCTAAAAACTTTAAGCGGTTTCGGAATGCCTTCACTCATCAGGGAGATAGTTTTGAGTACGTCTGCTTCGTCTTTCAACAATCTATCTTCGGGGTTAGATGCAATTTGTTCGGGTAGGCCAACAAGTACAATGTTCTTTTCTCTGTTAGTGCGATTCTGTATCTCTTGTATAATTTGTTCACCGAGAGTTAACTCATTTTCCAGGGTGATGGGTACAGGTTTAGATGTAACTTTAAGGTTGTTTAGGTCTGATTCAAGAGATACCATTTTGGTTTGCATTGCATTAAGTGTTCGCTCATTAGACGATTTCATTTCAGTGATTTGATTTTTTATATCGGCTATGTTCTCTTGCATGTTTCTCAAAATCTGTTCGTTAGACTCGACATACTTTTCTAATAGACAACTGATACGAGATATATCCGATTTCATTTCTCGTATGTCGTCAGAGCATGAGCACTCAATATCACAAGGAGCTTTTCGTTTGCGAAATGTAATTGATGGTTCGGTACTTGAATTACTCATCTTTGACAAATCAGGTTGCGACCCTCCAGTTGGTGACCTCTGCATGTTGCTCGCGTTACGTCAGCCGACGCACCGCTGTGTCTTGGGGGTGAGGTGACGGCTCGTGGGCGCGGTGTTCAGTGATGCGGAGGGGGGCTCCTCTTCACTGCGGCACAGGAGTGTAAGGTCACACGAAACTAACACCGTTTACACAAATTAGAGTTTTAACTTTTCTTGGTTAGGGATGAAATTGTATTCGCATTGATACAGATAATTATCAAATAATACTTGTATACGTCTGCTCAGTGCGGCGACGAACGACGAATATCAGATCATCCTATGCGACGTCGGCACAGTTGAATGACGTAAAGCTCGAGTTGGAAAGCATGAAATACTCTGTTACGCCCTTTTCCAACAGTAACGTCAATTTTATAAGAGGTGGTAGTCGCCGTGATAGCGGACCGATGGGATTGTCGTATCTGAACGATAACACTACTATCGAACAGAATGAAGTATCAAAAAAGCACACTCCAAAAAGTATATCATCATCTCCATGTGAAAATATGCTGAAATATAGAAGTATGAGCATAAGTCAAACGGAGGGTAATTGTGTCGTTTGTCAACGGTCATCGTTAAAAATCGGCGGCGGTGGCGAGAGCGGCGCAGCGCGCCGCGGCGGCGCCATCGGCGCGGGGCCGCGGGGGGCGGGGGGCGGGGGGCGCTGCGGCGAATGGTTTAACGACGCGTGCAGTGTGCGGCAATGATATTATATTTTGTAACATCATTGGTGTGCGGTGTGAATTATCGCCTGCACGAGTGAATAAAAACACCGATCAGCTGACCGGCGGCGCCGGCCGCGGAGTAAACAGCTGTTCCTCGTTTGCGAGCGTGTTGGTATCAAACTTAGCCGAAAAAAATAGCAATGATTTTAAGAGTAATGAAAAATGGACATTGGTACAGAATAGAAAACCTTATAAATACCCCCGCCTGAACGGGAAACTGGATAAAGGTGTTGTTGCACCAGAACAAACATTCAGGGCTGCAGACAGAAAAATGCCAATGTTCATTACAAATCTACAGAGAGGGACGACAGAGTCAGACATAAGCAAATATATTTACGACAAAACAAATGAAACTGTAGTTCTGGAAAAAATTAATTCGAAAGCACACAATGACTGATGCTTATAAATTCTTTGTTGCACAGTCTAAATTGCAAATGTTTTTAGATGAAACGCTGTGGCCTAAGGGCATTATTTTCAGACGTTTTATATTTTTCAAGAAGAAAATTTCGACCAGAGTTACATATGATTCTGTTGACGGCCGATTAAAACCTTAATGAACAGTGACACTTTCAAGTTAGTCTCATTCAACTGCAAGAGTGTTAAGCGCTCTTTACATGGAATACGCGAGTTGTGTAAGATTTCCGATATAATAGCGCTGCAGGAGACGTGGTTGTTGCCGAGTGATCTATCATACTTGAATAGTATTAGTGAGGAGTTTGGCTGCACGGGTACTTCGGCGGTGGACATGACGGCAGGGATGCTGCGCCGGCGTCTATACGGCGGCGTAGCGATTCTCTGGCGACACACTGCGTTTTCCAACGTTACAGTGCTTCCGTGTGATAACCCGCGTATATGTGCCGTAAAATTAGTGTTACGTGAAAAGGCAATTTTGGTGATTAGTGTGTATATGCCTACGGATAAGGCTGTGAACCTGGTGGATTTTACGGACACGCTCGGTTCGGTAAGCGCTATCATAGATTCTAGTAATATTGAGTGCGTTTATGTTCTGGGTGATTTTAATGCGCATCCCACGGAACAGTTTTATTGAGAATCAAACGAACTTGCAAAGTGAAGTTCGATACCAATTATGTGACAGCTTCATTCGACGCGATTTATAACATAGTGTAGTAGCGTTGCCACGCTACAGCCTTCTACACGTTATTTAAAAGTATTATTTAATTTAAAAATAGGTCACTCAATTGACTACCCGAGTCAATATCCCCACTACTGACAGCACCGGCTTGGGTTAGGTTAGGTTAGGCTCGCTTCCGAGCTTGCGCTCATTTAGTTTAAAGATCATTTAATTTTTATGTAATGTGATAATTTTATGTATTGACATTTTATTTTAAGGGAAGGGTAACTGATTTTTACTGTATTGATATAGATCTGTGTTTTCTTTTACAGTATGTTTCAGTATCGGGTGGGTGTATATAAATCGCGTCGAATGAAGCTGTCACATAATTGGTATCGAACTTCACTTTGCAAGTTCGTTTGATTCTCAATTATGTTTCCAGCTTCATTCTTAGCGATTTATAACATAGTGTAGATGTTTAGAGACAATTTAATAAAATGTCATTGTGTTGATTAAGTATCCAATAATACACTTCAGGTAAGTAATAAAACTGGCAACGTTATAATATAATAAATCAATTTATTTCCAGGTTCTTGTAGGTACTACATTTTTAAGAGGATAATATATTGATTGCAAACAAATTATCATCACGAGGAATCACATCTTTATTATAATACTTAGCAAATGTAAGTGAAGAATTTGACCAATCTGCTGTCTTTCTTATCAAATCTATACCGACTCCGAGTCTGTTTGCCGCAGAAGTGGAGGCGTGGCGCGTACTGTGCGCTGTGAATAAAGATGTATCAATACCACTTTCAACAAGCATGTCGCTTATCCAGTGACTCATTCGTTGAGTAGAAATCTTGTTGTGGGGTTTTTTATAACTTATAAATAAAGAGGTACAATTATCTTTACGTAAAAATTTTGTTTTATTTAAATATTCCTGTAAACATTTGGCTGGGCATATTTCTGGCCTCTCATGAAAGAATGGAAGCTTTAGAAGAGGTTGTAGTCTATTAGGATTAGAAGTCTTTATTAGGTCAGGTATTTTAATAAGTATTTCTCGGTTGTTTACTAAAATATTTTCTAGTTTAATAAGCGCAAATGTTTGCAATCGATGAGCAGTTACTAGGGCTAACATGGTCAGAGTCTTTTTTGAAAGAATTTCTAGGTTAAGATCTTCATTGGGCCACTTTTGACTTAAATAATTTAATACCGTACTTGGGTCCCATATAAAATCATATTTAGGTTTTGTTGGTCTTAACCTAAAAACCCCTTTCATGAACCTTTTAATTCTGTCATCATTTATGATTTTGTTTCCAATTAATAATGATAAAGCAGACTTATAACTATTAATAGTCCCATATTGTGAACCAGAATCGAAAATTTCAGTTAAAAAATGTATTATAATTGGTACTGATGCTGTTCTATAATCATAATGATGTGATTTACAATAACCTATCCATTTCTTTATAGCACAATCATATTGCTTATATGTACTATCGGACAAGGAAGAAAGCATTATTTCGACGGATCTGACCGATAATGATCTGCTTAATAAAGCTTGCCGGATAATCTCGCGGCAACCAACCGCAGGCTGCGATGCAGGTTGTGTGGTTGTCTGAAAGGGGAGATTAAAAGGTTAATGTTAGGATCAAATGTAATAATTTTATTAGGCACAACTAATCTTTGAAAAAGTGGAAACCAAGGTTGTGTTGGCCAATAAGGTACGACAATAATGCCTTCTGCCTTCTCGTTAATAATTTTTTGAATGCTTTTTAAAATGAGGGAAAATGGTGGAAAAGCGTAGAAAAAAATATTTCGCCAGGATATTGTAAAGGCGTCTAAGACCCATGCGTCAGGGTCGATCTTCCAAGAAACATAATAGTGACATTTAGTATTTCGACGAGTGGCAAACAAGTCTACATTTGGGTTGCCCAACTTGTGTTTTCTTTCTAGGAATGCATATTCTGCTAACTCCCATTCTGTATCACAAAATTTTGTGCGAGGTAATCTGTCAGCATTATAATTCTCTTTTGTATTGATGTAAGAAGCGAAAATAAATATTCCACGCTTTTCGCACCATTGCCAAACTTGCCTAGATATGGCGTTTAGGTGAGGAAACTGTACACTACCCATTCTATTTAGGCACGATATTGCGGTAACGTTATCAATCCTTAATAAGACTTCACAGTCTCTTAAACTTCTGGCAAATATTTTTAATGCGAAAAAAGCAGCTCGTAGTTCTAATTCATTTATATGTTGTTTTGATTCGTTATCTGTCCAATAACCGTAAGATTCATTTGGGTCGCAAAATGCACCCCAGCCAGACGATGACGCATCCGAAAATATTTCTTTACAAAAGTTATTGAACCGAAATCTTGAAACGTCGTATTTTACGCGTTCTACCCACCATAATAGATCATTTTTAAGTTCATCTGGAATTATAATTTTTTGTTCATAGCTTGGATTGTTAATTAAACATAAATATTTGTGACGTTCAAAAAGTTTAGTATACAGCCAAGAATAATCGATACAGGGGCAGGCAGATATTAACAACCCAAGTAGTCTTGCAAATTCGCGCAGTTTGCACGATTTTAATGGCATGAATTTCTTAATAGTTTCTGTGATTTTTAAGCGTTTCTTATCTGGTAAATAAAGGGTCATTTTTTGAGAGTCAAACACGTACCCAAGAAACTGGCAAACGGTGCTAGGTATCAAACAGCTTTTTTCGCGATTTATGATAAAACCTAATGATTGTAAAATTGATATGGTGGAGTGTACATTTTCCTCACATTCTCTGTAATTTCGTCCAATGCATTGTGCGTCATCGAGATAAATAACAGACAGAAAATTTTTTTCTCTTAAATATTGCATGATAGGTTTTAGTATTTTAGTGAAAACAAAAGGTGCCGTACAAAGACCAAACGGTAAGCAATTAAATTCATAAAGTGTGTTGTTATAATTAAACCTTAGATACTTTCTTTGTGATTTTTTAATACTAATTAAAAAATACGCGTCTTTGAGGTCTACTGTTGCCATATAACAGTTTTCGCTAATTAGTTTTAAAGAGGTCCGAAAGTCCTCCATTTTAAAATGAGATGTTTTAATGAATTTATTTAAGTTTTTCAAATTCAGAATGAATCTTTTTTCTCCATTCGGTTTAGGTACTAAAAATACGCTAGAAACAAATTCTCCTTCTATATGATTACATTCAGTAATAGCATTTATTTTTAATAATTTTAGGATAGCGATATCAAAATCTAATGACTCTTGTTCAGTCTTTGGGTAAACGATTGGTTTTGAAAGTTGTATGGGTACTGATTGGAATGGTATTACGTAACCTTTTATCCAAGCGAGAACTGTTGTATCGTCAGTAATCTCGGCCCACTTATGAGTGTAACGAGTTAATCGACCTGCGTACTGTACCTCGGACTGATGAGAGTCTAGCGGCGATAGTGTTGGTGGTTCCTGGGAGGCGGCGCAGGCGGCGGCGAGCGGGTCCGGCGGGGCGGCGGCGGTGGCGGTTGCGTCCTGGGTGCTTGAGGCGCTCTGTACGCTGCTGACCGATTCAGCCCTGCATCGAACTTGTTTGCCGCCTGTCTCGGATGCAGGGCTTTGGTGTTTAATCTATCCTTTTGCTTATTCTTGTTATTATAATTATTTTTATTAGTTTGTGGTCGACTTTGAGTTTTTAGTGTGTCACCAGATTTTTGTATAGTCTTGGCCACGTTTAATTTTTCAGTCAAATTTTCTCCAAACAGAAGCTTATCCCGGCTTGTGTCTATTAGTGCTCCTTTTAGGCTATGATTAATAGACAAAATCACAAAACTACGCCGTGTTTTCGTTTCCAGGTTATGACTGTCGCAAAGCAGACGGCTCGCATCACTTAGAGGTTTCAATAATTTTTCTCTAGTAAATTCGTTGGAAATCAACATATTCATCACTTGTGATAAAGCTGCCAGTGCGGCGGCTAAGTGTTTTTGTTTATTTAATAGTGAAAAATCTCTTTTCACGAGTGCATCTGGAAGTGCGGCTTTTGCCTCTGGATTCAATACTGGTGGCACTAGTAGATCGCAGTTACCAGGAACTAAGTATTCACTTACCAGTTTTTCTTTGACCTCTTTTGACAACCCTTTTGCCAGTATCTCTTGCCATCGAGTAGCAATATCTTTGTGTATGTTGTCTCCAAACACGGATTCGGGCTTAGGTGCATCACCGAGAATACTCAATATTGAATCGTCAAGGTCCTTCTCTGTTGCTACACCTGCCGCTGATGGGCCAGGCTGTGGTGATGAGTATAGGTTTGGCTGCGGCACTGGTGATGGATCAGGCTGCGGCGCTGAGGATGGACCGGGTTGCGGCGACCAGTTTGGCTCTTGTGGAGGCTCAAAATCTTCATCTGGCGGTTCCACTAGCAGAGGCTCATGAATTGGTGTAATAGTGCCGGCCCATTCACTTGGTGGCAAGTATATTGAGTCGTCGTCCTCGTTAAACCGACGATTGGCATCATTGTGAGGTATTAAAGGACCTGGAAAAAATACCAAGGACCCATTTTAGCAATGAAGGAGAATACCCAGTGTGGTAAGCTCGCAACATTTTGCAACTAAAAGGTAAAAGCCCAGTGTGGCAGTTACGCATTTAAAGCGATGATGTAATTTAGTGTAATAAATGGTAAAAACCCAGTGTGGTAGTTACGCATTTAAAATAAAATATTTATTTCAACTTACTTGAAGATTTTTCATGTTCTTTCAATTTTTCCGTTAATTTTCGTATCTTTTTGAATATCTTATCTTTGTCCATAGTTTCATTCTTCCGTTTTTTCCCCATGTTGAGAGATTTTTGTCTTTTCAGGAGCGGAGTGGACGTGCGAAGGCTAGAGCACGGACACGCAGAATGAGCGCAAGCTCGGAAGCGAGCCACCCAAGCCGGTGCTGTCAGTAGTGGGGGTAGTGGGGATATTGACTCGGGTAGTCAATTGAGTGACCTATTTTTAAATTAAATAATACTTTTAAATAACGTGTAGAAGGCTGTAGCGTGGCAACGCTACTACACTATGTTATAAATCGCTAAGAATGAAGCTGGAAACATAATAATGAACTATCATTGTTTTGTGAGGATCGTGAGTGGACTTGTATTGATGTAGATATGTTGAAGGGGAATAACTGTTTTACTTTTGTAAGTGAGGCTAACGGATCGAAAAGATGGCTTGACCATTGTTTGGTTTCTAAAGCCGCCTTGCAATCTGTGTGTTGTGTACACGTTCGGTATGATGTACAGTGGTCGGACCACTTCCCTCTAATAGTTGAGTGTAAACTAGACGTAGTCTCACGTGAGAAATATGAGTTGAAATCTGCACCTGATGATATATTATGGGGCGAGAGAAATGAAGAAATGTAAAGCTATATTGTAATGAATGTAATTCACACCTTAAACGCATTGATTTCCCAGTAGAGTTTCAAATATGTGCAGACCAAACCTGTAATACTTTACAACATAGGCTAGTTATTGATAAGCTTTACAATGACATTGTGTGTGTTTTGAGGAAGGCGGCAGTAGATACTAAAGTGAATAAATATAATAAGCGTAAGAAAAAGAAACCTGTGATGGGTTGGAGTGCGCACGTCGGCGAGGCACACAGGAGGGCTATACAAAAATTTCATCTTTGGTGTTGGTACGGTAAACCAAATTCGGGTACCACTTTCATTGAAATGTGCGAGGCTAGGAAAAAATTTAAAAGTCGTTTAAAATGGTGTCAAAACCATCAAGAACAAATAAAGATGGACATTCTGGCTTCGCATCACTCGAGAAATGATTTTCGATCATTCTGGAAGGGCACAAATAAATTAAATACTAAGCCAGCCGTTCCTGTGTGTGTCGGCGGCGTAAGTGGTGCCAAAAATATTGCTGATATGTTTCGAGAACAGTTTATTGTTAAATCACCGCTTGGGCCGTCGCAGTCGGTGCTCAATGTTGAGACTGGTAAGGAGCTGGGCTTTAGATTTACTGCCAAGGAACTGAGTTTGGTAATAAGATCAATGACAAGAGGTAAGTCTCCGGGCCATGACAGTCTTAGCATTGAGCATCTACGTCATGCGGGGCCACACTTGCCGAGACTGTTGGCTATGCTCTTTAACTTTTGCTTGAGCCACTCATACATGCCCGATGAGATGATTGAAACGGTGGTAATACCTATAGTCAAAAATAGGACCGCCGATCAGTTGGACAAAAACAACTATAGACCCATTTCTCTGGCTACAGTTATCTCAAAGGTGTTTGACAGCGTGCTTGACACACAGCTGAAGCAATACACTCAACCTCATGATAATCAATTTGGCTTTAGAGCAGGTTTATCGACGGAGAGTGCGGTGCTGGCTGTTAAGCATGTGGTCAATTATTATACTGAACGTGACACGTCTGTTCACGCATGCTTCCTTGACCTGTCGAGAGCTTTTGATTTGGTCTCCTATGACGTTATGTGGAAAAAGCTCGAAAATACTAACTTACCTCCAGAACTCATGGACATCTGCAAGTACTGGTACGGGAATCAGAGGAATAGCGTTCGATGGGCAGGTGTCATGTCTCAATCATACGGGTTGGAGTGTGGAGTGAGGCAGGGGGGATTGTCCTCGCCCGCTTTATTTAACCTGTATGTAAACGAACTAATTGTCGCGCTCAGCAGCACTCGTGTCGGTTGTCACATAGATGGAATTAATGTCAACAATATAAGCTACGCGGATGACATGGTGCTGTTGAGTGCGTCCGTGTGTGGCTTAAGAAGGCTCGTCGCTGTCTGTGAATCCTATGCTGTGCGTCATGGACTAAAATATAATTCGTCTAAAAGTGAAATCATGGTCTTTGCGGCCAGAGGTAAAAGTACAATGAACTTTCCTGAAGTTAAGCTTAATGGTGCAGCTTTGCGAAGAGTACACCAATTTAAGTACCTAGGACACCTATTGACCTCTGGCCTCAGGGATGATGACGACATAGAGAGGGAACGGAGGGCGCTCGCGGTGAGGGCAAACATGATAGCCCGTAGATTTGCTCGCTGTTCTAAAGAAGTGAAAATTACACTCTTTAGATCGTACTGCACATCATTCTACACCTGCAGCCTATGGGCTGGTTATACCCAAAAATCCTATAGCAGGCTCCGGGTCCAATATAATAATGCGTTCAGGGTGCTGTTGGGGCTGCCGCGATTCTGTAGTGGGTCAGGGATGTTCGCAGAAAACCACGTAGATTGTTTCTATACTACAATGCGTAAGCGATGCGCGTCCCTGGTGCGAAGAGTCCGTGGCAGTGCCAACAGCATTCTGAGCATGATTGCGAGTAGGTTGGATTGTGTTTTTATCAATCACTGTGATGCAATCTCTCACGGAATTGCGCCATAGTGATTGTTCCTATAGTTACGTAGTACTAACACTAGAATAAGTAAAATTGTTACTAAAAACAAAAAACTTTTTAGATGTAATGAAATAAGGAATAATAATAATAATAATGATCAAATTTCCTATTTGCATTGTATATCATGAATTAATTGAATTGAATTGTTAATAATGAGTATTTTTACTTTTTTTATTTTTTATTATATTATATTACTTATATGTATACTAACATAATTAATAAGTGCATATTGTTACTAACCATATGGATCTATGTTATCTGAATAAATGAATTTGAATTGAATTAGCTTCTTCAATGTTGAGAAATCTGCGTAATGCGATAGGGTGAGTTTTACCCAGTTGAGGGGCGTCCTTTAGAAAGGGCAGAGCGACCGTATATCTGCCTGAGGGATCGCGTGTGGTGGTAGAGCGGAAGATTTCCTCGCACTGTTCCTCCAAGGGGTCAGTATGAGTGTGAGGTTGAGGCAGGAGTTCTTCAGACTCCCAGAACCTTTTCAAACTTCGACGTATGTCATGGGCTGATTCACCTGAGTCTGGTTGTGAGCGACTACGTGAGCTGAGTTAGCCTGTTGCGCCGGCTGCGCATACAAACCCTCAATGGGTCCTATCAGAGCAAAGTCAAAAATCGTGCCGAAGGCTATGGGCTTGCCCGGGCCCAACGAGAACTTAGTCCCGTCCAACACCTGACCAAAAACGTCTGACCCTAATAAGAGGTCGATCGGGGCTGGCGTGTGGTAGTGCCGATCAGCCAATGGTACGGGTGGCTAGCTAGTATGTGGGAAATGTTTGGTACCTTCTCTAAGGGAAGGTAGCCAGTGACATTCTTTAAAATATGAGCTGTAGCAGTAATTGTAGGAGTATCATTGTGCGTGGGTCGGAATACTATTGTTATTGCCGCTTTTGACTCATGTTTGTGCTGATTCCCAACTCCTGTAATTTTTAAGGAAGTGGGTTTTGATGGCAAGTTCAAAAGTTGTGCCATGCGTGAAGTTATTAATGTCAACATACTGCCACTGTCCAATAAAGCTCTGGCTGTGTGAAGGTGGCCATATACGTCCGCAACTCTTTGTGAGACGGTTGGCAACAAAATGGGTGTGCCAGTGGGCACAGAATGGGGGTGAGCACAGAAGCGTTTCTCGCGGTGTTACAACGTTTTATCGCACGCCGTGGTGTCCCGGTCCTCATGCTCAGACTGCGGTACAAATTATGTGTTATATGTGGGTATTCTAATAATCCATATACTATTCATAACGGTTGCTAAGCAGTTCAATTATAGACACCGTACTGAACTACCGTTGTTTCATTTATCACAGTGGCGACAAGGATTCGTTTTTATTATTAATTAGTCAAAGTTGGTTCAGCTACGTACCTAACGCGCCGCGCAATAATGGCTAAATTGAAGGAGTTTGATTTAAAACAAGGAAATTGGCAATCATATTGCGAGAGATTGGAAATGTACTTTTTGGTGAATGGTGTGAATACGGATTTGAAGGCGCCGACGTTGATTGCATATATGGGAGAAGCAGCTTATGAACTATTGGTCAACTTGTGCAGCCCTGTCTCGGTGTTGTGATTTCGGGAATTCATTAGATGATAATTTAAGAGATCAGCTAGTGTGCGGCCTTAGAAGCGAAGTCATAAGGCAACGGTTGTTTGCGGAAGAGAAAATCACGTTTATGAAGGCAGGTTCATTGTCAAGCGCGCTGGAAGCGGCGGAGCGGGATGCGGCTGCGGTGGACGCGCGCGGCGACGCTGCCGGCGCCGGCGCGGGGTGCGCGGCGGCAGCGCTCGCGGAGACAATGTTGGAACCTGGGGCAAGGCGGCGGAGTTCGGTGGGAACGGATCTAGCGGGAACGGTGCATCGCATGCAAATCGGTAGATGTGTAGCATGTGGAGACTACAGACATACACAGAGCGACTGCAAGTTTAAAACATACGAATGCAGTCGGTGCGGTATTGTGAGACATTTACGTCGAATGTGCGGGACGAACGAGAACGCTGGTACAGGCAGTTCGAGAGCGCGTGCGGGCAGGAGCGGGGCCCGGCGCGGGGCACGGGGTTGGCGCGCGGGAAAATGGCGGCCGGGATCCAAAGTTAATAAGTAGTAGGGTAAGGTAAGCAGTAGGGTGAAGCCATTGGGCTATTTAGAGGTAAATGTGAGGTATAATAACATTTGCAAAAAACTAGACCTTTATGTTTTTGAGTTAGGAACGACAACTCTTTTGGGCCGTCAATGGCTAGCAGAACTAAATATTGTGATACCTACTTTACAGTTGAATAACGTCTCGATAAAAAATTTAACAGTTGGTCAAAAGCAAAATGACAATGTAAATAATATTATTTCTAGATATAAAGAAATATTCGATGGTAGTCTGGGGTGCTACTCGGGCGAGCGGGCTACGCTGCAGCTGCGGGAGGGCGCGCAGCCCGTGTTCTGCCGAGCGCGCCCGCTGCCGTACGCGCTGCGCCGAGCTCGATGCCATGCTGCGCACCGGGGTCGAGCCCGTCGACTGCTCGGACTGGGATACACCGCTGGTAATAGTACACAAACCCGATGGAGCTTTACGTTTATGTGCCGACTATAAGATTACGTTAAATAAATTTTTAAAAGTAGATAGGTATCACGTGCCTAAGATAGATGATTTGTTTTCTAAATTAAAAGGAAGTAGATATTTTACTAAGCTTGACCTCTCTCAGCCCTATAATCAAATATTATTAGACGAATCACGTGATTTAACGGTCATCAATACTCATAGGGGTCTTTTTCGATATAACAGACTAGTCTACGGTTTATCGTCAAGTCCTGGAATTTTTCAGAGGCTGATGCAGAAATTGTTTGAAAACATACCAAATGTAACAATTTTTTTAGACGAAATTTTGATAACGGGGGATACAGAAATTTCAAATTTAGAAACGTTAAATAAGGTGTTACAAATTTTGAAAGATAAGGGATTAAAAATTAAAAAGCAAAAATGTGAATTTTTACGTACAGAAGTTAAGTACTTAGGATTCATAATTAATAGTGAGGGTATTAAGGTAGATCCCGGAAAATAAGACCTATTATTAATATGTCTCCGCCTCGTAACGTTTCGGAGGTTAAATCATTTCTAGGAATGATAAACTTCTATGGGAAATTTATTAAAAACCTTAGCTTTTACCTTGCACCTTTACATAAGTTATTAAAAAAGGGTACTCCCTGGGTTTGGAATGAGGAGCAAGAGCACTCATTTAAAACGGTTAAAAAATTGCTTATAGGTTCTAAAGTATTAGTGCATTATGATGAGGATTTGCCTTTGGTGCTAACGTGTGACGCGAGCGCGCGCGGCGTGGGCGCAGTGCTGGCGCAGCGCTGGCCGCGGGCGGCGGGGGCGCCGGGCGGGGGCGCGCCCGAGCGGCCGGTGGCTTACGCGTTCAGGTCGCTCACCACATCCGAACAGAATTATAGCCAAATTCACCGGGAAGCGATGGCGATAATTTTTGCAGTAAAGAAATTTCATCAATACTTATACGGCAGGCATTTTGTATTACGTACAGACCACAAGCCGCTAGTTACTATTTTTGGACCAGACCACGGTTTTCCGAATATGACAGCTAGTAGATTACAAAGATGGGCGCTTATATTGTCTGCTTACAATTTTACAATTAATTACGTTAACACAGACAATAATACGGCAGACGCGTTATCTCGATTGGTAGAAGGGTATAGAATTCGCGGGGATACTAAAAGAGATGTAGAGGAACCAGAGCAAACCTACCTACACTTCGCTTCAGAAGCCTTATCACTTAAATATGAAGATATCAAAGAAGGTACTAGAAAAGATCCCATCTTGAGTCGGGTTATAGGTTACGTTAAAGATGGGTGGCCAGAGGACGTGGAAGTAAGAGAAATTAGACCGTATTTTAACAGGCGTAGAGAACTATACATAGAATTGTGTTGTCTTCTTTGGGGGCATAGGTTAGTTATTCCCAACACCTGTCAAGATAAGGTTTTGAAAGAGCTTCATGATACTCATATGGGTATAAATAAAACCAAAAGCATCGCTAGGAGCTATGTGTGGTGGCCTGGGATAGACGAGGCAGTGGAGGCGCTATGCCGGGGCTGCGGCGTGTGCGCCGGCGCCGCGGACGCGCCGCCGCACCACGCGCCGCAGCTATGGCCCTGGCCGACACGCCCCTGGACTAGGTTACATATGGACTTTCTGGGTCCCATTGCTGGGGAAAAATACTTTGTTATGATAGACGCGTGCTCTAAATGGATCGAGGTATGCAAAATGCAGTCTACTACAGCAAAAGCTCTAATAGATAAAATTAGATATATTTGGGCTCGTTTCGGCATACCTCGCCAAGTGGTTAGTGACAATGGCCCACCGTTTAGTAGTGAAGAATTCGAATCGTTTTTAAAATATAATGGGGTAGAACATATTTTATCGGCGCCCTATCATCCGGCTTCTAATGGGTTAGCCAAAAATGCGGTAAAATTATGCAAAAGGGTAATAAATAAAGCAGTCTCCCAACATGTAGATGTGGATCTAGCGCTGCAACGTTATCTATTGATATATAGGAATACCGAACATAGCACCACGAAAGAAAGCCCAGCTCAAATTTTACAAGGGCGGTCACTACAAACCAGGTTTGACCGGTGGAAACCGACACGGGAAAAGCAGGTCAGCACGGCGCAGCAGCGCCAGCGGCGCGCGGCCGGCGGGCAGCACCGCCAGTTCCAAGTAGGAGACCGGGTCTGGTGTCGCGGTTATCACGGCCAAGGAAAGTGGTTGCAAGGCACGGTCATGGAGAGGTTAGGTAACACCGATTATAACATTAAATTATCGAGTGGCTTAGTTATACATAGACATGTCGATCAATTGATATTTAACTCCAATGATTTTATAGTCGGCCGTAAAGTAAGTTATGAACCTCGGGTTTTATTGCGAGGTCCGGTACTATTCCCAGAATCGACTGAAGAACCGGCGGTGTACCCTGGGGGAGACGTGGCGGACTCGGTGCCTTTGATGGTTAGAGATGGTGGCAGCGGGGGCGACCGGCAGAGGGCTCTTGACTCGGGTGACACGGCCACGCCTAGTGTAGTTACAGAAACGGTAGATTCGGTTGATAGTCGACGTTATCCAGCAAGAATCCGTAGACCGCGGGAGAGATTTGGGTTTAACATATAGCCGGTGTTCTTAAGTCATTGTCATCTTATGATGCACATTATACATTAGTGTGGTTTTTTTTTAAATAATTATGTAAATACTTAAGCTTATTTACCTTAAACTAGGTTAATTCAAACGTTTAGAAAAAGTAAATATTTTGTTGCCATTGTCAAAGTTTTCTGCAGCGATATACTTATACGTTATGGTTTTCTGTGTATTTTTTTTACTTACTTAGGATGTCACATGTATATCTAAATGTATAGATGTAAGTATACTTATCTCATGCAATAAATAATTAGGGGTTGTACTTTAAGAATAAGGGTGGAGGTGTTATATGTGAGTATTCTAATAATCCATATACTATTCATAACGGTTGCTAAGCAGTTCAATTATAGACACCGTACTGAACTACCGTTGTTTCATTTATCACATTATGTAGGCCCTAGAAATCAGCTCATTGAAGTACAAAACATTCGTGCCTCGAATAATGACACGATTGCGCAAAAGCTCGCTGGTCAGCATATTGCTTGGTTATTAAACGTTCCTAAGGGACCATGGTTCGGTGTGTTACATGAAATCAACGTAAAATCAACTAAGCAACTGCTATATCGCGTAATTGGCGAACAGCACCTCACATTCGAGGAATTCTCTACGCTTTTAGCATGAATCGAGGCTGTACTTAACTCCAGACCTCTCTGCCCACTTTCGCCTGACCCTTCAAACTTCGAGTCGCTCACAGCCGGACATTTCATTATTGGCTGCACTAACGGCCCGAGTTATCCATGGAAGATAGGTCGATATCCACGCGTAGGCGTTTCCAGATGGTACAGGCCCTTTCCCAGCGCTTCTGAACGTTGTGGAGTAGATCCTACCTCACCACCCTCCAGACCCGCTCCAAATGGTTATCCGCATCCTACCCTCCCCGAGTTGGCTAGCTTTTCCTCATGAAGGAGGACAACCTGCCCGCCCTCCAGTAGAGAATGGAGAGTATCACCCGCACACTGCCAGGAAATTATGGCGTCGTTAGGGTGGTGGAACTGGACACCGCCAATGAACATCTCCGGAGGCCTGTGTTCAAGATCGCCAGGCTCCCTGTGGATAAGCCCACCCTGGGCCCCGGAGGATTTACGGGCCAGATGCCCGACGATTAGAATACTCCCAGCACCATCTAGCCTTGCATTGTGTAGTTACACTCGCGGTATGGCCAACCGCAAAATCCAGCGCCAGCGCCATTATAACAAAAAAAATATAATTGACGAACCTGTGAAATTTTGGGAATATGTTAAGGAGAAGAGGAAGGATAGGAAGCGTATTGATACGTTTAAATTAAATGATGAAGAGCTAACTGGCCAGGAAGCTGTGACCGCATTCGCGCGGTACTTTGGTTCAGTTTTTCTGGAAGAATTACCGCGATTAGATCCTGTTGAGGCTGCACGAGAGGCCTATACTATCCCTGATGCGAGAACGATAACAGTCTTAAATCTAGATAGATCAGAACTGGGTAAAGCCGTTAAACGACTTAGACCTAGATCGTCAACGGAACCAGATGGCATTCCGGTGTTTTTAGTCAAAGACTGTATATCTATACTGAGAGCTCCGCTATTGTATTTGTATAATCTATCGTTAAATAGTGCGAAATATCCAGACAGGTGGAAACTATCTAGAGTAACACCAATCCCGAAAGGCAAACCGATGCCGGACATAACGTCTTATACACCAATTGCAGTACTGTCCGTGTTTGCCATACTCTTCGAATCGATTCTTAACAGCCACATAAGCCGACAGCTAAGGATTCGTTTGGATGATAGTCAGCACGGTTTTAGAAGAGGAAGGTCAACAACTACGAATTTAATATCCCTAGTACACTACGTATCGGCTGAGATGGATGCCGGTAGACAGGTAGACGCGGCATACTTCGACTACAAAAAAGCTTGGTGGGGCTACGGGTTCGGTGGGACAAAATTGGTGGGACCACGAGTCAACAATCAAAAAAGCCTTCGATTTGGTGCATAACGACAGGTTGTTACACAAACTCTCAGTTATAGGTTTGACCCCAAAGTTGCTTGAATTTTTTGCCACCTATCTGAAGAATCGGTGCCAATTTGTTAGGCTTAATGGTTATGAGTCTGGCAACTACTATATCAGATCTGGAGTAAGCCAAGATAGTACCTTGGGCCCTACCCTTTTTCTTATTATGATAAGTGACCTACCTGACGTAATCAGATTTGCAAGGTGTCTTTTGTTTGCAGATGACCTAAAGTTATGTTTAGGGATAGGTAGTATGGAGGATGCCCACTTACTGCAAAGTGACATTAACGCAGTCGCTGCGTGGGGTGCTACTAATCGGTTGACTTTTAATAAGACGAAATGTAAAACAGTTACGTTTTCTTGGAAAAGGGTAAATATAATAACTTCTTATAAATTATTTGACGATCCTTTGGAAAGAGTTGACGATATCCGCGACCTAGGACTAACAATAGATGAGTAATTCTCCTAGGAAAGTGTTCTCTTCTCAGAAACGTGTCAATTTTTTATTTTAAGTATTTAGCAAAAATAACCATGCCACATGAAAGTTTACTTAATTTGAAACATAATGAATGCCAAGGCCCAGTTTTTTAATCAGTAGTTTCGGAGTTATTTGAGTCCCACTATTTGTATCCATGTATCTGAGAGTATCGTTTTTCAAATAACGTGACTTATACATACCTAGGATCATAAAATACAATTGCGTATTTAGCAAAATATACCATAATATTACTGCCTAAAATTGATAAAAATGAATCCCTCTATTTTTTGCAAGTATTTGTGACTCAAACTACGGTTTAAAGATTGTCAGAGAGCTGTTTTGGCAAAAAAATGAATAAATAATTAATTTACTGAAAACAGTTACAGTATAAAAAACTTACAGCTGCTGCTATTAGTAGAGGATCCGAGTATACAACGACCTTCACCGAGCGGTTAATGGATGAAAAGTATTTTATATCAAATTTAATGTGTTAAAAATATATTGCGAGTGGGTTGGCTGAAAAATTTCAGTCCAGTATATGATTAATTAAATATTTAAAAAAATACTTTTTTAAATATTGCACTTGTTTCGTTATTAGATAAATTACATAGGTACCAATCGAAAGTAGGCCTCTATAATATGCAAACGTTAGGTTGACTATTTTTTTCCTGTCATAACATTGGGTAGGCAGGTGTAAACAGGCAAGTCAATATTAGTAATTTGCAACCGTCAGGTTAAATAAATAAAATTTATATTTATATAAAGATAAGCTCATTACAAACACACACACACCAAACCAGTGCAATGTAAAAAAAAATATTTTTTTTTATATTAAATTAATCATTAATGGTACTGTACTGAAATTTTTCAGCCAACCCACTCGCTATATATTATTTAACATATTAAATTTGATATAAAATACTTTTCATCCATTAGCTTCTTGGCGAAGGTCGTTCTATACTCGGATCTTAGATTATAATATTATAGCGAATTGACAGATTGCAGAGAGCAAAGTATTTGGCATTCATATTTAATTATAATTATTTAAATTCGTAAACTAGTTACTAAAGCACTATGAATTTATAAAATATTACTGAAGGTAATAATATAATGTGAAATACTTATACAAGTTAGGTAGGACAATATATGAAATAAAAAATTAAATAATTTTAAGTTTTTATTTTGATCACAGGAAGTTTTTTCGTATATCATTAAATTATAACCCTAATCACAATTTCAAAATAATCAGTCTCATATTAATTGGTCTTAAAATTAGCCTAACGAAGTCATGTTTTAAATTAATATTAAAAATTTAACAAACATTTAATAATAAGTGTGAGAACCGAAAATGATTTTGCCCCGAGGAACTTTACCTCTTTCAGATGGTTCGTTCGAACACCTTATACGAATTGGTAAGATATTTAACCCAATCCCAACAGTGGACTCCCACATTACATGATTCTCTCAAAAACATGAGTATCTTCTCAGAAACATGGCAGGCAAGTGCCACGGCAGCCACGTATATGAGGCCAGGTATTTGAGGACAAAGACTTATTTTACAGTTTAAGAAAAAACTAACGAATAAAAAATAAATATATATTGCTCATTATTTATAGGATAGCAAAAGCAAATAAATTAAAAAAAAAAAAAAAAAATTACGGGTCCCTACTTGTTCCCATAAAAATATAGAAACCATTACCATAGTTATAAAGTTGGTAAAACGATACCATGTATTTAAGAGTTGCACCGAATAAATACGTAGCTATAATGGTACTAACCTTCGTGAGCAAACACCAAACATCGAGCAGCTTGTCCTTCCCACAAGATGTCAGCGACGGTACTGGCCCTACCGATGTGCGGTGAAAGGGAGGAAGGTATCACTCACCGTTTACGAATACAAACGATCTGAGTAAGCGCAACAAAATCTGAGATAACTTGTTGGCTCACGTACTAATATAACGGATTTAAAAAAAACCGTTGTGGTTTTTTATGTACAAAACATAGAATAAGATACAAAAAATCATTACTCACGAGAAACAAACCTTACAAATCATTTACATTGGAGATTCGGTCTCTCAGAGATACTTTTTGTCACGAAGATAGAAAGTCCCACGCCATGTATTTGAGAAAATGCTTGTTTGACAGGCATTTTACAGAAATATGTTTACATAATCAATAGATTTAAAGTTGACCACATGTAAAAAGTGTTTAGGTATCGAACAGTAGCAAACTTTTAATGCTCTTCCCAATGAAAATATGACTTTTTCAAAGGAATATCCGAAAAACGTGGTAAATGAGAATGTGCCAGATAATAAGCTTGACTTCCACAAACACGTGACTAATATATGCAAGTCGACAAGTAAATTGTAACGTTTTATAGGTAATCAGAATATCATCTGAGCTAAACAGCCCCTCAGTAGCTATGGTATTATTTAATGCCTCCATACGCAGCCGACTTGAATATGGGGCGATCATCTGGGACCCTCATGTGACCAAATACACTATAATACTTGAAAGACTGCAAAGGAAGTTCGCGCGTTGGCTTTACAAGATAAATTACGGGTACTATCCTGTTAGGTTTATTTAAAATTTATTGATTTTAGTCGTGTTTGATTTCGCCAGTAAGAACGGTATTGGAGGAATTCTCTTACAGAAAACACAAGACACTAAAGATCTAAAACCTATAGCTTACTACAGTCGCCAAACATCGTCTGAGGAGAAAAATTTTCACTCCTGTGAACTGGAAACCTTGGCAGTAGTCTGTTCCCTAAAAAAGTTTAGAATATATCTGTTAGGCAAGGAATTTATAATTAAAACTAATTGTGGTGCCCTTCGATCTACGTTTTCGAAAAGAGATCTAATCCCTCGCATAGATGGTGGTTGATGTTACAAGAATTCCAATGTACAGTCGAGTATAAGGCTGGAACCAAAATGCAACACGTTGATGCATTATCGCGTAACCCAATTGCCGATAATGATGTTCAGAGTGATTTTTTCCCTACGGTAATGAACATTAGTAATGACGATTGGTTGCTAACTCTCCAACTCGGAGACACAGAACTGGCCAGGACTCGGGAGATTCTCCTTAATGATTTAGATCCGAAGGACCTTCAACACATTAAAGAAAGTTATGTAATAAAGGATAACAAATTATATAGGTGTGTCGATGGTAATAGGGAAATCTCCGTTGGGTTGTTTCAAAGGGCGCAAGGTGGCAAGTTTGTAAAAGGAACCATGATGATATTGGGCACTTTGGGATCGAAAAGACTTTAGACAGAATAAAGAAACAGTAGGTTCCCAAAGATGTCACGCTTTGTAAATAAATACGTAACAGCATGTATTGAATGCGCATATGCGAAACAGGTCAATAACTCTCGTGAAGGGTTATTGCATCCCATAACTAAAGTAGAGGTGCCCTTCCATACTTTGCATGCTGATCATCTTGGGCCATTTGTGAAATCTAATAGGGGGAATTCATATTTGTTAGTTGTAGTTGACGCTTTTACAAAATTCGCATTTGTAAAACCAGTAAGAAATACGAAAACCATAAACGTAATAAGAGTTCTGAACGACATCTTCTACACGTTTAGGGCACCTACACGTCTCATAACGGATCGAGGTAGTTGTTTTACTTCACATTCCTTTAGGAAGTATTGCATTGACAAGGGAATAAAGCACATCCTAAATGCAGTGGCTAGTCCGAAATCGAATGGGCAGGTGGAGCGCTACAATCGCACCATTCTTAGTTCATTAACGGCACAGAATCTTAATAGCAATGAGAAAGAATGGGATAATCAGGTAGGAAAAATTCAGTGGGGTATGAATAACACTATACATAAAACTACCGGTAGAGCCCCATCCGAAGTAATGTTTGGAACAAGTATGAACAGCGACTTAAACCCTTTTTTAGAGGAAGTGTCGCAAGAGGCTCGGGTGAGATCTGAAATAGATACTATTAGGAAAGAAGTCAAAGGAAAAATTGATAGTGAACAAATAAAACAAAAGGCTTATTTTGATAAGGGTAGGCGACCTGCACATACGTATAAAGAAGGAGATCTAGTAAAAGTTACCAAGACAGCATTTCACAATGATGGTAAAAGTAAGAAATTACTTCCATCATATTCGGGACCCTTCCGAGTAGTAATGGCATTAGGTAATGACCGCTACAAGATTAAATCTATATCAGGCTTTAGTAACATGAAAAACAAACGTGGCTCTACTGTAGCTGCAGACCGCATGAAACCATGGATTCATGTTGCGGCGCTACAAGTAAATGATACCGATTCTGATGATGATGTCGATGTCGACAGCCTAAGGAATAGGTAGATTTTATGACTATATATTTATAAATTGTGATTACTTGTAAGTCTAAACACGCAAACCGTCCTCAAAAGTTAAAATATTGTAAGAATGATGCTGATTATTGTACTTACCTTTTAATTACGATCTTATAAGTCTAATAAGTTTATAAGTTTAATTTGATGAGTATATCGGTATACAGATAGAGAACCACTGTGCTAATCACTTTAAACGAATTTAACATAATTGATCAGTATACTCGTATTTGCTTTCAAATTATGGATGAAGTGTGTAACAATTTAATTGAAGTTGAGACATGTATATAAGTTTTGTACTTCTCTATTGTATATTCTTTTCTATATAAAGACAATTATACTTGCTTTTCCATCATTGTAAATAATAATAACATGTAATTGAAGGTGCCTACCTATGTAGTAAAGCGCGATCAGGTTTGCTTGTTGGCCAATGTAATTGTCTAGCGAGAACAGGTTTGCTTGCTGAACAGTAAAATTAAGAGCGAGAACAGGTTTGCTTGCTGAGTAGTGAAATTGTAAAGCGAGAACAGGTTTGCTCGCTTAATGGAAAATTTGGTAGTGAGACCAGGTTTGCTCACTGCGTAATGAAATTGTAAAGCGAGAACAGGTTTGCTCGCTTAATGGTGGTGAGACCAGGGTTTGCTCACGAGTAGTTAAAATGTAAAGCGAGAACAGGTTTGCTCGCTAAATGGTAAATTTTCAAGTAAGATTAAGTTCGCTGACACCACTTTATTCTGTAAAATATTAGTATGATATTATTAAAAGAAATTTGTAAGAGAATGTCTTAGTCTGCCTAGTGTTAGGTTATCACAGGATACGTGTATGGGGACATACACGCTATCAAGATGGTCGAGTGTTATTTTTATTTAAAATTTATTGATTTTAGTCGTGTTTGATTTCATTTTTAAGATTTTTCTAAAAGTTTGTTTTAAGTTATTCGTAAAATCTAGGCATTATTGTAACTTTTTAATTTCTGGCTAAATGAATGAACGACTGTACAAAAATAATGGCGCGAGATGGCATGAGTGACGACAAGAAAAAGGCGGGAAAATGGCGACGGGAGTTGTTAGTCTAGGCGGGCTGAGGCATTCTAATTCGGATCTTCGGAGTGGACGGACTTAAATATAAAGGTGGTTACTGTAATAGTAGTACAATTAATTTAATTATTATTCTTTAAGGATAAAGTATTGTAATTTAAAGAATTATTAAAATAAAAGAAGTTTGGACAACGTCTACTGTGTTTCTCTGAACTATAGTCTTATAACAATCCCTACTTGTTCCCCTCAATGTTCGTGTACGGCATGGTGTGCCTCGTTACGCTCGATTCAAAAAGGAAATTACTGCTTATGGTGCACTACCTCTCCGTACTGTATCATAAGATAGATTGTCCGTACATACTTGAGCGTGTCTGCCACGCCGTGTCCGATCTTGGGACTGCAACGATTCTGATTTGTTTGCCGATGGGTTAGCGGCTTTGGTGGCAACTACCCACGAGTTCATTTACCAGCTAATGACATAATTTAGTTTAGTTTATTTGAGTATTTTTTTTGTAATTAGTAAATTAATCTCTGTCATAGTATGTATTGAGCTTGACATCTTTTTCTAATTTTATTATTGTTTCTGTTTTATTATAATTTTTATATGTTTTAATTTTAGTTGACATTTCGTATTTGTTTTCTGACATAGGTATTTTTATTTGGTATTCGTTCGGAATAGAAAATTAATTCGATAATAAACAAATACCATTGGTATTAGTTTTTGGTATTAGAAAGGAATAGATCGTATTTTTCAAGTATGACATTTTTATTTATTGTATTCAATTTCCATTTGTTTTGAATATTTTTTTACTTTTTTTGATTCCCATTTTTATGTAAGCATAATTTATGTAATCACTTTGTTGACTAGCATTCTGCTATGTTGGATGCTTTGCACTGTAAACCAGCATGTTAAATCTATTATTTAAAAATGAATCCCTATTTCCCTTGGTCACGACATCACGCATGAACGGCTAGACCGATTTCGCTAGTTCTTTTTTTGTTGTGTTTGTTATTGTCAGGAGAAGGTTCTTATGTAATTTTTTTTAAATTTTATATTTTAATTAAGACAGGACAACGTCTGTCGGGTCAGCTAGTTGATAAATAAATAAATAAATTACGGGAAGTGTCGAGGCAGACACTCTGCATTCAGAGCTTGCCGTGTGACACGCATCCCGCTCGCGTAACGCCCGCCATCTTTGGACACATTAAAACGAGTGAACAGTCGTGTGCGTCTACAACATTGAAGTGAAGTGCAACACAGGGAAAACGCCTTGCGACATAGCCCAGCCCGTGCCTGCCTACGCCTTCTGCCCGCCTTCTTCCGCCTGAGTCCTGAGTTCCAAGTAAGTACCTTCATCCTACCGTAGTCCTACCCACAACGTCGAGTACTCGTTACGGTCTATTCAGACTAGCGGGTACATAATATGTCAAAGTCGACTGTGTTAAAAACATTGCTGAAGTTCAGCAAAGTAAAAGACCGTAATCCATGCCAAGGCAGATGTCGTCAGTGATCTTGACTAAAGTAGTCACAGTGCTGTGGCCAGCCCAGGACGGAAACCGGATTGGAGTGGGTTTAGAAGATATGATGGGACAGGAACTTACTGATTTGATTGTGGACAAGACGCTCAAGGACTTTGGATAGGAAAGGGAGAATGGGAATAGGTCGATATTCGGCAAAGGATTTAGGATTAAGTTTTTTAGGCAAAGGAATTATTTGAGCGTTTTTCTATGAAGATCGGAATACAGCATTAGAAATGGAGCTGTTAAAAATAAAAGTGAGGACTGGAAGGATGACATCTAGGATCGGTACTAACATATTACGGCTAATGCCGTCCCCACCTACCGCATTAAAAGTAATTGACAGCAAGCTCTTTTTAACATCACAATCCGATAATTGGCAAAATGCAAAGGAAGAAAGATCAGGGATTGATACAGTAGACAGTTTGTCTAATGTAGTCGCTTTATCAGCATCATTGATACATGATGAAGAAGAGAAATGAAAATTTAGTGAGTCAATATTAGTTTTTCATGCATGTGTAAATCGCGTGACAATGCAATATTATGATGACATGGTGCTAATCTGATGATGGAGCTGGAAGGTGGCCATAGGAACTCTGTAATGAAACGACGCAACCCTATCGAGTTTCGGCTCGTTTCATTCGTCTTGACGAGTTGGTACTTTGTTCTTAGATGGTTACCAGGGTATGATCTGATGATGGAGCTGGAAGGTGGTTCTCGGAACTCAGTAAAGAAACGACGCAACCTTATCGAGTCTCGGCTCGTTTGATTCGTCTTGACGAGTTACTTTGGTGTTACGTTGTCACGTTGCGGAGGTGCGGCGGAGTGTGACACGATAAGGAGAAGTAGAATGAAGATAACAGCACGATGAGTTCAGACGCATATTATTTTAAATAAAAGGTTAGTTATTATAATGATGCACAATTTAAGCATAAGCACACACATGACTAGGTAAAGGTTTAGGTTATAACTTATTATTATTATCAGGACATATGCCTGGAACTGCCTAGTTATAATAATGCACAATTCACAATAACAATATTTCGGAAGGAAAACAATAATTAGAAGGAGCTCATTCTAGCTCCGCGGATGAATCTGAACTGACCTTACATCAAAGAGTAGAGCTATAATGAAAACAGAGGTTAGACAGAGAATGCAAGTAAATATTTGAATTTTAAATTTAAAACTAGATATAAAAGAATGTCATTCACAAAGAAGGTCACAAAAAACAACAAGGCTTTAATTGCCCTGTTACAAGGTGGTAACCTGCTTTTATTTAACTTTACATGTATGTATGTATGACCTGGAATTTTGCAACTCAATTTTGATCCACTTCCTGGTTACCGATTGAGCTGAAATTTTGCATACATGTGTAAATCGCGTGACAATGCAATATTATGATGACATGGTGATGATCTGATGATGGAGCTGGAAGGTGGCCATAGAAACTTTGCAATGAAACAACACAACCTCATCGAGTTTGCACTCGTTTGAATCGTCTTGACGAGTGTTTTGTCTTTCAATGTTAACCAGGGTCTGATGATGGAGCTGGAAGGTGGTCGTAGGAACTCTGTAATGAAACGACGCAACCCTATCGAGTTTCGGCTCGTTTCATTTGTCTTGATGAGTACTTTGTTCTTAGATGGTTACCAGGGTATGATCTGATGATGGAGCTGGAAGGTAGTTCTAGGAAATCAGTAATGAAATGACGCAACCTTATCGAGTCTCGGCTTGTTTGATTCGTCTTGACGAGTACTTTGGTGGTAGATGGTAACCGGGGTCTGATGATGGAGCTGGAATATGGCCATATGAACTCAGTAATTAAACGACATAACCCTGTCGAGTATGGGCTCGTTTGATTCGTCTTGACGAGTACTTTGGTGCTAGATGGTAACCAAGGTCTGATGATGGAGCTAGAAGGTGACCATTGGAACTCAGTAATTAAGCGACACAACTGCGACGAGTTTGGTTCGTCTTAATGGGTGGACTGTTTTTGAAGGGTGGTGATAGTGAGTGGTGGTGGTTTAGTAGACGCGAATAAATTGTATATACATAAATATTTGTATTCAGTGAGATGAACAGATAAAAAACGTGTCTAAAAAGAAAAAAACAAACTTTTATTTTAAGACTTTTATAACGTCATTACACAATTCATATGATATAAAAGATTTTCACGAGATTTACTATAAACTATATACGTGTAAATAAACAAGTAAATTAAATAACTGGATGTAATTGATTTTAACTATTAAAATTTTTAATAATATTTATTTTTTAACTATTAAAATACGAGTACCTACCTACTTACTTAAATCTCGCGACAACCTTTTTTATAAAATAAATTGTGTAATGTTATGTTTTAAAGTAAAAGTGATTTTTTTTTCATTTTAGCGCATTTAAAATGTGGCTAAGAGCAAGCCCTTTTGCTATAAAAAAAGAAACAAAAGGAATGAACACAACGTAGAATGAACAAATTGCTATTGATCTTAGGTTCATGGATAGGTACTTGATCCTAGTATCGAGCATAGTGGTTGACAAAATGAAAACAAAGACATTATCCAAAATAACTTTAATACATTTCACAAAACGGTCAAAAAGAAAAAAAATATATAAAATAAAATAAACGCACATCTCAATGACACTGTATTTTCTGAGGGCACGGAAGTGCCCCCGCTAAGTCGAGCCAAAAAAAGGCATATTCTTTACCACCCACAAAGTACTTGAACATTTTACTAGGGTTATTTTCCTGATTGACTTTTCCGAATGCTTAGAAATTCTCGAACCGAGTTGAAAAAGCCACGCTTCATTTTGCTATTCACGGGATAGACACTGTGATTGCTGTAAAATGAAATTGAAGTGTCGTACATCGATGAAGTCATTTCCACACCCTGTAAACATGAACAGAATATATAGAATGAAAAGTACTGAATTGTATTGAAGTAAGAAACTAAAATTATTGTTCGGTGTGCTGGGTTGGGACGTTGTTGGGAGAGATGTCGCCACAATTGCAAAACTTGTGGGTTCGAATCCCATCGGAGGAAAGCAGTTTTTAAACCTAGCGACAAATTGTTTACGATCAAATGTCAAACCAGCGCAGCAGGCTACCAAATGTATAGGATCAAAGCAGCGCTACCTACGGTAGGTTTTCCAAATTCATATAACAATACTTAATCCATTAAAAAGTTAAGTTAAAAAGTTAGTCCTAATACGAAGATATTATGTTAAACTTGTTTCACAGAGATTAGTTCTAAGCAGACGCGATTTGTGACGCGACTTGAGATTTCTTTGTTCATTGCGTTCTTTCCATTACCGTTGACTAAGACTGCGGTAATATACCGCCCAATAAACACGGTCGAAACGTCACGCGTCTGCTTCTCGCTAACCTCCACGTGTCTATGGACGCATACTTACGCTTCAACTTACACAAAAAGAAGTGTTTATATGGTATGAATCAATGGAGTTGTCCACAGACGGTTTCTTGGATGGCGGTAAAATGGCGGGGTTGATATCTGTCACTCTAGCAGAGCGCATCACCAGACATGACATCAGTCTCTTGAGAAATGGCTTCTTCTGCTTGCACTCGGGAGCGGGCTCTCGCTTCAGGGACTGGACGTAATTTTGGTCTTCGGAGTTTAAAGAACACACAGACGTGCCTAGGTTTGGCGTGGGACATCTTCTGCGACCTTGAACGGAAATGCATAAAAAGTACATACAAACATACATACATATAATCACAACTACTATCCCTGAAGGGTTAGTCAGAGACTATTAGGCAAAGAGGGCCGCAAAAACAGTCCACAGTCAATGAAAAGGTTCAATTTAAAACTATAGGAACTGTGGCCAAATGTAGTAATGAATGACAATATCCAAATTATTAGTAGGATAACATTGTTAGTGGTTTTTGAATCTCTCTCACTCGAGAAAAAGTAAAAATCTAAGTGACACTAGATATTTGCTCAAAGAATCGTGAATACTTTGTTTAGAAACATTCTATATCGAATTTGGCCCTAGCCATACCCTACCTTAGGGGGTCAAAGTTACTCGCGTCCGTAGGTTCACCCTTGAGACCCCACACGTGACCCCTGGGTGGTGCTAAATGAGTGACACTGACTGAGTGGTAGAGCCACGCTGCGTTGCAGCACGCATTGGGCCGGCTCGCCCGGCGTAATACCACCCTCTCACGAATATTAGGCGTGTAACAATAGCACTCTGTGCTGTTTTGTTTTGTCCGGCGGGTGAGGGTTCCGGAGGCCCCTCCCCCACAATTGATATGGCAGCGAACTCAAATGTAGATTTACCCCAGGGGGGTACCGATACATCCAGTGTCGGAGAATCCCTCTTAAGCGTTCTCGCTCAGGCTGCCCTCCGTATTCTGGGGAGAGCAAAAGTCCGCTAGTGTCAAAATGGCTTCTCGCCAAAAGCGACAACATTACCAAGCCTGGGCTAATGCGGTGTCATCAAAAGATCCAAACACCAGTGCGCTCAGAAAGAGGTACAACTTTGCTGCCAGGTCGTTTAAAAAGGACATTGCCAAGGCGAAGTCATCATTTATAGGTAGAATTGGCGAGAAGCTAGTGCGTCTTCCTTCGGGTACGCGTGCGTTCTAGTCTCTAGCCAAATCTATCTTGGGGAATTTTGCAGCCGTACCTACCACCATTGCACAAGCCCGATGCCTGCCTGGCCAATACTGCAAAGCAGTAAACCGATCTCTTGGGCACTCTTTTCACATCAAACTCGACTTTGAACGATGGGGAAAACTATCCACCAACCATACCGCTTTGCGCTTGTTAAATGCCAAACGTTCGGTTTCTGCAAAGGTCAGTTCGTAAGGCTCTTTTCTTCCATTGATATCCATAAGTCGAGTGGGCCTGATGCAGTTCCTCCCATTGTGCTTCGGACGTGTGCTCCTGAGTTGGCGCCTGTTCTAACGCGCCTTTTCCAGCTCTCTTACACTACTGGCGTCGTCCCGAGCTCTTGGGAGTCAGCCCTTGTCCACCCGATTGCCTAAAAAGGTGATCGCTCAGATCCGTCCAACTACAGGCCGAGAGCTATCACTTCTTTACTCTACAAAGTAATGGATACCATTACAAACCGCCAGTTCTTAAGGTACGTAGAAGAGAACCAGCTACTAAGTGATTGCCAGTATAGTTTTCGTCGCGGTCGTTCTGCTGGTGATCTTATATAGTGTACCTTACTCACCGATGGGCGGAGGCAGTCCAGAGTAAAGGGGAGGCACTGGCAGTTAGCTTGGACGTAGCGAAAGCCTTTAACAGGGTATGGCAAAGGGCTCTTCTTGCTAAACTTCCATCATACGAGATACGAGCTTCCTGAGAAATTGTGTTCGTGGGTTGCCAGCTGGGCGTAGCATCAGAGTCGTAGTCGACGGTTTGTGCTCTGGCATGTAGCCCGTGAATGCTGAAGTCCCGCAGGGGTGTGTGTTATCCCCTCCTCTATTTCTTCTGCATATTAATGACATGTTGCATAACAACAGCATTCATTGTTATGCGGACGACAGTACTGAGGATACGCTCTACACCGGACGAGCTAATATTTCTCTGGAAAGCGCCATCGAGAGCCGTAAACTAATAACTGTAAATAAACTTGTGAATGACACCGAGAACATGTTAAATCCTGTCTCGAATTGGGGCCGACATAACCTAGTCAACTTTAACCCCTCCAAAACACAAGTTTGTGCATTTACCGCGAAAAAACATCCCTTCGTTGTACTGAGGGATCTTCCCTTGATACCAATCCGACTATTGGAATCCTTGACGTCGATATTTCGAGTGACGTTCAGTTTCGAGGTCATTTGGAAGGTAAAGCTAAATTAGCTTTGAAAAAGCTGGGTGTGCTTAATAGAGCGGGTCAGTATTTTACGCCGGCCCACCGCTTACAACTGTATAAAGCACAGGTCAGGCCGCATATGGAATACTGCTCCCATCTTTGGGCTGGAGCGCCCCAATACCAACTCCTTCCGTTTTACCGCACTCAACGCAGAGCTGCTCGAATTGTCGACGACGTGGTTATTTCAGGTCGGCTCAATTCACTGGCTCTTCGGAGAGACATTGCGTCTCTCTGTATATTGTACCGCATATATCATGGGGAGTGTTCTGAGGAATTGTTCGGCTTGATCCCTGCCGCCGATTTCCTTCATCGCACTACACGCAATCGACTGTCATTCCATCCACATTACCTTGATGGATGGCGTTCTACTACTATGCGTTTTTCACGAAATTTCTTTCTTTGAACCTGTGTTGTGGAACCAGCTCTCGGCGGCGTTTTTTCCGGACCGTTACGACTTAGGGATCTTCAAGAAACGAGCCTATTCCTTACTAAAAAGCCGGCAACGCGTCTGCGATTCCTCTGGTTTTGCGGGTGTCTATGGGCGGCGGTGATTACTTTCCATCAGGTGACCCGCTTGCTCGTTTGCCTGCTTCTGCTATAAAAAATGACTCCACTTCACCTGATGCTAAGTGAAGACAACCGGTGCAGCGTCAAAGAAACTTCATCTAGCCCTAACTTTACCGAATGCATACGTAATTCAAAGATCAGACAGTCATTCATATCTGTCATATTCAGCTATTCAACTGGTATTACACACACACTGCTCTAAATCAGAGTTTAAGTTTTAGTCTAACTTACCTAAGTGCCTCGACAATTTCGACAGTTCTATTCGAGTAGCACTAATGCCCTTTCTTTCGTCCTGTTATACAAATACAAATAATTTCTTCGTTATGACTAGTGAATTTGTGATGATGATGACTGATGATTGATGCTGTCTCGGTTTCGTTAATAAAGACAGATAGAGACAGCGTCAACCCAGGTGTAACTTTAGTCCACGTTTATTAATAATAACAAACCGTGTTGTATAGCGGTGAAAGAATACTACCGCTCCCTCTCTTCCCTTGGGTGTCGTAAAAGGCGACTAAAGATTGCACATACATTCAACAGCATAGAGCGGCGAAGGGCTCACCACCTGCCACGCTGAGCACATAGTCGCTATTTGGTGAAAAGTAAACTATGGTGGAGGACTGCTTTTGCGGTCCTCATTGTCTAGTCTCTGAATAACCCTTCGGGGATAATAGTCGTGATTATATGTATGTAAATATAAAAGAAATAGAGTAATCACCTTTAAAAATAGTATAAAGAGAAAGAGACTGCTTTTGTTCCAACGGTGTGACGGCAGAGCCAGCCTCCACGTTAGTAGATGAAAACGTTACGTGTTTCGTGTACGAAACACTAGCGTAACGAATCTCGACTGAAGAGGCCGTCGGCTTGGGAGACGTGGGCGCGGTATATATTTCGTTATACATATTATGATCTTTAGAAAACAAGATGTAGGTGCTATGTTTCTTTCTTCTTCCGAACGCACTACTGTTCCTATTGAGTTCGACTGCACTGAGCATAGTCTGCGTGTTTCTGTCGTAATGCAGCGACGAATAACGCCTGTTCTTCGCCTTGACGTCACTCACGGACACCAAGCTAGTTTTACAGACGCATTTGTTTTTCTTCGACGTTTTATTTGATATCGTATTCTCTATAGTTCTCTTAACTTTTTCATACTGTTTCCTGGACAACAGTATCGGCTTCTGTTTGGAGAACTGCTCCACTTGTAGGAACACTTGAATGTTTCGGTTCAGAATGAGCTGCTGGTAGAGAGAGGACCGGTGGGGTTCGTATTGGGTGGCTGCGTTAACGTAACTATCATCTTCGGGTATGCTGTCTTCTCTTATAGTACTGTCTTCTTTAAGCATATTGTCTATATTTTTCATACTACTGTCTTCTCTTTGAATACTTGGTTCTCTTTGCACACTTGGTTCTCTTTGCATACTTGGTTCTGTTTGCATACTTGGTTCTGTTTGCATGCTTGGTTCTGTTTGCATACTTGGTTCTCTTTGCACACACACACTTGGATCTCTAAGCATGCTTGGTTCTCTTAGCATGCTTGGTTCTCTTTGCATACTTGGTTCTCTAAGCATGCTTGGTGCTCTAAGCATGCTTGGTTCTCTAAGCATGCTTGGTTCTCTTTGCGAACAACAACTTGAATCTCTTTGCATATTTAGTTCTCTTAATATACTTAGTTCTCTTTGTATACTTTGATCTCTTTGCATACCTTGATCTCTTTGCATACTTTTTCCTCTTTGCATACTTTGCTCTCTTTTACTATTACTTTGTTCACTTGAATCTCTTTGCATACATGGTTCTCTTTGCATACTTTGTTCTCTTTGCATACTTTGTTCTCTTTGCATACTTTGTTCTCTTTGCGTACTTTGTTCTCTTTGCATACTTTTTTCTCTTTGCATACTTTGTTCTCTTTGCATACTTTGTTCTCTTTTACTTTTACACTGTTCCCTTGGATCTCTTTGCATACATGATTCTTTTTGCATACATTGTTCTCTTTGCATACTTGGTTGTCCTTGTATGCTTGGTTCTCTTTGCATACTTTGTTCTCTTTGCATACTTTGTTCTCTATGCATACTTTGTCCTCTTTGCATGCTTTGTTCTCTTTGCATACTTTTTTCTCTTTGCATACTTTGTTTTCTTGGCGTATTGGGTTGTTTAGATATACTGCGCAGTTTCGGAACACAACATGGTACTTTTTGTAAACTTTCTCTTCGTGAACTGCGAGAGCTTGGACTATCCATTAAGAAGGATTTTTTTGAAGACCTTGAGGATCTAGAAGATCTTGTAGATCTTGTGGATTTCGTAGATTTCGTAGATCTTGTAGATGGCTGGCTGCTGGTCGGCATACGGCATTCGCACTGCGCCTCCCTCCTGCTGGTGGTGGAAGGACATACGCTCTCCAAGCAGCACTCGCACTCGACACTGTCCCTGCTTGGGACTGTCTGGGTTGCTCCTTGCGGTTCACCGGCGTCGTAGGGACATTCGCAATACGTATTCCGATGGCTTGTGGCCATTTTGCAGTCACAATGGTCCACCGGACTGCAGGGTGCCATACTGCCTGATCTATGATGGCTGCTAACACTTCTATCTTTAAAATCACAGCATACACACGGCCCCGGTGAAAAATCCAGAACTGGACGACTATCGCTGTAAAGTTTAAAATATTAAACACAAAATATGCTTTAAAATAATTGTGCTCATTAACCACGGTAACGGTAAGTAATTATTAGATATTTTTTTAAATTCGATCAGCAAGAAAAATCAGCTAAAAAGGACAATGGCGAAATCATTTCTGAATGAATTCTTTAGCGTCTATAAATTTCACTATTACAAATACGGATGAAATAAATTCGTAAGATTTTTGAAACCATAGGAACCTGTTTAAGTCTCGAAATAAAAACAAGTTTAAAAGACACGCAAATTGCTAGATAATGCTGTTCTATTTGGGGCATTGACGACGTTTTTATTTTTTTTCTCTGTAATGGTTTCGTGCGGCCAGCACGTTTAGCCAGTGTCAAGTAAGATATTAAAGTGAATATTTTCTTTTCTAAAGTAGATGATAATGAGTGTTAATTAACGTTTAATGGTAAATGATATTCCCCCAAACCCTTCGAGACTCAATATATCTGTGGGACTTTATTGAGGTCTCACACGGACTTCTTGAGAGAATTTGAAAAGTGATGTTGCACTGTTTTGTTTTATTTGCTAACACTCATGTACGTTCACGAACACCTAACAGTAAATAATCTATCATTATTTCACATTAATATTCAACCAAACACAAATTATAGAAAATAATACAAAACTGCAGACGAGACGCTTAATTTTCCAGCCAAGAAGTCCCACTCAACGTTTTTTTTTCTCTTTAATAATGGCTTCGTGCGATCAGCACATTTAGCCAGTGTCAAGTTTTTAATAGTAATTTTTTTTTTTTTCACTGTCACTGTTCACTTTTCACTGTCTGTTGCTTGTCCCTATCTTTCGATATCCTCTTGGTCTCTATCTACCGACCCCGATAGATAAGGTATCGCAGCTGGAACTATGGGTCCGGCTGTGTTTTCTGGGGTACTACGGGGATCCGGTTCAAGCCCCTCCCTGGTTGTGCCTTGACCGGCGCCTCCGGCGTGATTCGGACGTGGGTTGGACTCGTAGTGGCTTGTGGTTAGCTGTAGAGCTTGGGAATGTTCGTTTGTCCTGGTTTTGTGTGCCAGGACTTCCGAACTCGCGCACAGCGAGCGGGGCCTAGTAGCGGTCTCTGAGGGGCCAGAAGCGAAAAGTCCTGCGGGGAACGTGAGTTTCCCTTATTGTTGGCAGCTTTGTCCTGTGGTTCTCATTGGACATTGGTGTTGACATCTCCGGTACTAGTCTGGAGAACTAGTAGAGGCGGCCCCCTAGATGCCGTAGCCTCCGGTCCAGCCAGCCGCGTAGGACGTGGGAACTGGCTAGGCGACTGGATGGGTTCCAAGAAGTGAGTGTGCTTACTACTCCACTACCAAGGTGGACACTTGGGAGTCGACTTTAGAGTCGACGACCCTAGCAGTGGCAACTGCGAGTTGTACCCTTCGTGCAACGAGAAGTGAGCGAGCTCGACAGCTCAGGTTACCTATCTGGACAATAGGCAGTGAACTACACGTGTTCACGGTGAGACTCTCCCGAGACACTAGTCTTATGAGTACCGAATGAAGAGCGCGCTTCGGCGGGCACTGATTTGGCGTCAAGACCTAACGCAGATGGTCTCCTGCGCGAGTGTTCTATTGGCGCAGGGACGTCTGGCACTTCTTGCATAACCTAACGGTTGGTCTCGAGGTGCCAGTCCAAAAAAAACTTAGTGAATTAAGGAGAGGGGATGTCTGTTGCTTGTGCTGGCCAATCCTTGAAAGGATAACACAACTAGATAAGTAAGCACTTGTTTTATCCAATTATGTTAGGCATAACCTCCAAAACTGTTAATTGGAATATCTTTAATTGTAGACTTAGTAGAGAAAAAAAACCAAGACCATGTTATTCAGGACTACAAGCTCTATATCAACATATTTTTTTTCTTTATTAATGAAATTTTGCATTCACAATGCTATATAGACGCTTAAAAAAAGAGTTGACAAAAGTTTGTATGGGAGTTCGCCAATGTCCTTTATTTAGATTCATGTTTTTGTCAGCTGTACCGTAAACCACCAGCAATACCTGGTCAGAAACTTAATCAAGGATTATCATAAGGACATTAATATTATGTCAGCTTGATAATGTAATATGTTTGCAAAAAAATTGTCCTATGACAATGGGTCACATTACTGGCTGATCAATTTATTATTTCTGCCGACCACTACAAGCCGCTGAATTAGTTTGCTGGCAAAACACATTTTAGAGCTGACCAAAACCAGCCATTAACTACTACGAAATAAAACAAAAGTTAAAAAGAAAATCAATTAACCAGCTGTCATCGAAGGCACAACGGCCGGTTGTGATAATTTGTGTTACTGGAAATACCTAAAAGATAAAAAGAAAATAAATCAAAAGAACATAAAATAAATAGGTTTTACATTTGTCGCGTGCGGCTACTAGTTTCCTATGTGACTGAAAAAAACTGAAAAGACCTAAATTGATACGAAGCCGAGATTAAGACGAAGTTTGACGGACGACGGATTAACAGATTGACCACGACCACGACAGGCGGGCGGGCGGCGGGCGACGAGCGACGACGCGACCTGGCTAAAGCTTTGATCTCTTGATGGTAACGCACAACGCTGCGGTATGCGGCATGCGGTGCCCGAGTGCCCGACACATAATTGTATAAAAAACGTCTAGTGTGGTCTCCTGTTCCGTCGCAGTATGCGGCAGCGGCGAAAGGCAAGCGCGGTGAGGGGAGCGGTATCCCGCACTGCGCGGCGTCGTCGTCGTTCTCGTTGATACGCAGCGGTGTGCGTCGCGGGTTGACAATGGATTTCTTTGAAGATAAAAGTCAATAAAGTCAAAATATATTTATTCAATAAACTCAATTAATAAGTACTTTGAATCGTCCAAATCTTTTTTAACCTACCAGCCATTCAGGACATTTTTTTTAACTGTGGCTAAGAATGTGCGCCTGAAACCACAGCGCACAAAAGCAACGACATTTACAAACAAAAAAAATATGTCGTTACCAGGTCAATACAAAATATGAACTTAAAAAATAATAAATAATGCAATACAAAACTACAATACAATGTAGTATCAATTAAATAAAGACAATTAGAAATAGCTGTTGGAGTGCTTGGAGCATTTCAGATCCAAGCTGTTTTGTCTTCTGTGTAATCTGACACTTTATAATCTGCTTTTTTTATAAAGCTTTTCTTTGATTTTGATTTTAAATTTGTTAAGATCTAATTTCTGAATATCATTTGGTATTTTGTTGTAAAATCTTACACACAGACCCTTAAAAGAATTATTTATTTTATGGAGCCTATTAGAGGATAATTTAATAGAACTTGAATGAACTTTTCTTCACAATCAATTAAATGCCTTTTTATTAAAGTTTCCAAACAACCTTCACCCCTCCGATGTAAAAATATGTTTCTCGGCCAGCTTCTTTGTCGTCTACTTTGGTAGCTGCGGCAAAATCAACTGACCACTTCTCCGCAGAGACGGTAAACGCTGCGTCGTGACACTGCGTTTGAGCCGCATACCGCAGCGTTGTGCGTTACGATCAAGAGACCAAAGCTTTAGCGAACAAAATGTACTAAACTGTATGCAGCATGACACGCCGCCCGCTCGACTTTCCGCTGCGGCGGCCGCCTCGTCCTCTCTCGTAAGAGTAAGAATTTCATAATGACGAGCAATGGAGGTAAACCTACAGTTTTTTGGGGGGACATGAGACATCTTTCAACGTATTACTTAGTATTATGTGGTATTACTTAATAACGCCACAGTGGCCCAGTGATCAAGCGCTCGGCTCATACCCGGGTCGGGGGGAGGCCCCGAGTTCAGTTCCCAGGTCGGGCACTGTGTGTTTTGGGATTTTCATGCATAGCCCGGGTTTGTGATCACCGACCCGCTTTGACAAGCTTGGTGATTAAGCCAATACCCATCAAATGTATCGATGACTTGTGTGGCGAGGACTGGGGAATTAGAAGACCTATAACTAAGATAGGTGCTTTATTGTGTTCGACCATGCAGCCGTCGAAAAATAGAGTGTGTGGCGGGCGCGCAGGCCCTTAAAAGCTAGTGGATTGGCGCTGTCTGTGGTCTACGGTAAATATAGGAATTACAATGTAAACAGTGATTTTGGCGCCATCTAGGTATCATAAATGTATGAGGAGTTATTGTAACAATAGTGCAGATTGCATTCTTGGTTTAATTGCCTTGTCTACGCTAGATGGCGTTAATACACAACAACTTGATTTCAATGATGCAGGTCTTTGCCCTGCAGTGGGACGTATACAGACTGTACTTTTACTACCTATGTAATATTGTCAGTTGGTAATGTTGGTTGAAAATAATATTAGACATTACCGTGGTAGTGTTCCCGTGCCTTCCCTTTTTGATGCCAAGAAGTGCTCTTATCTCCCGGTCCCTATTTATTGGATCTGATATGGGACAATTGTCTCCTCTGTAATGCTTACTGGAAGCTGCAATTAACAGATATTCAATGTACGTAGATAACAAAACACAATTAGATTCAATTTCTTGATCAAAATATGCAAAAAGTATACAGAATCGCAATGATTACTTTAATCATTGCGATTCTGTAAAAACTAGATCCTAAATCCGCAATAACTTACCAAATCCGCATTATCTAACGTCACAAAGGACACTCTGGCTCGGAACGTGATGGTTGACGTCAGAGGCGTCTTCCTTAAGTCAAAAATGTCTTCCTTAGGTGGGAATCGAACCCACATCATCCGCAATCCAGACGGCTACGTTGATCACTCCGCCACCGAGGTATTGGTTAGACCTGATGAAATTTTTTAAAGCTTTTTATGGTTTTATAGCAACAACAAGCGGCCGCTCGCAGTTTACCCGCGTGGTTCCCGTTCCCGCGGGAATAGAGGGATAAAAAGTATCCTATGTGTTAATCCAGGTTATAAACTATCTGTATGCCGAATTTTATCCAAATCCATTCAGTAGTTTTTACGTGAAAGAGTAACAAACATCCATCCATACGTTCCCGTGCGAATATGGGGATAAAACGCATCCTATGTGTTAATCCAGGTTATAAACTATCTGTAAACCGAATTTTATCCAAATCCATTGGTAGTTTTTACGTGAAAGAGTAACAAACATCCATCCATACTTACAAACTTTCGCGTTTATAATATTAGTAGGATGTCGATTCAAGCCAGAGGTAGACTTCTTCTTGTGATAGAGATCTTTGAGTTAAGCGTTTTAAACGCAAATAATCAAATATTACGAATCAATAAAGCAGTGTTATCTTATTTGAACCTTTAAAATATTCTTAAATATTTTCGTTCAGCTCTCGATCTCTCGATCTTCAAGGATGTAAATTCTAAGAGGTTTTATGAAAATATAAAGTCAAAAGCGTTAAAAAATTTCGTCCTGTCTAACCATACGTCGGTGGCAGGTCAACGCAGCCATCCAGATTGCGAAGAAAGTGGGTTCGATTCTCACTTGAGGTAGACATTTTTTTTAAACGTTTCGTTATATTTAACGCTAACATATTTTTATTGCATTTTTGTATGTCATGTTCGTTCAGCTCTCGATCTCTCGATCTTCAAGGATGTAAATTCTAAGAGGTTTTATGAAAATATAAAGTCAAAAGCGTTAAAAAATTTCGTCCTGTCTAACCATACGTCGGTGGCAGGTCAACGCAGCCATCCAGATTGCGAAGGAAGTGGGTTCGATTCTCACTTGAGGTAGACATTTTTTTTAAACGTTTCGTTATATTTAACGCTAACATATTTTTATTGCATTTTTGTATGTCATCATGACTAATGAATATCCGCAAAGTAACGCCTGATTCCATTCATTATTTGAATAACCGTAAAATCTGTGCAAAATAAAAATCATAGCTGGATGTATAAAAAATACGAAACAATGATAATAGTAGTCCGTTACCTGATACTTGGTTACTTTTTATTTCTTTATAGTTTTCTGGAGTTTTGTTAAAATCATGACAGCTATCTTCGCGCCTGTAAAATATAGCTAATAAAACCAAGTCCGTCTGTCAGATGTTTCAAAATTAATGAAGAGCTTCATAACTTTCGACATAAAACATAAATTAAATAAAGAATGACATAACATTGAAAATAAAAAGTAGAAGGTGTATCCAATCAACAAATTGTAATAAAAAAAACATAAAAATATATGCTACCTGTGAGATATTTCTAAACTATCTTTCAGTTGTATCCTCGAGAATGTGTCTTTTGACGTCACCTCATTCTGTAGCTGAAAACGAAATAAAACTACGTTCATCTACACTGTTCAACGGATTGCTTACACGCGAGCGTAGGAGCTTACCTGTTTTTTGCCAAGAGCTACCGCTAGTGCCCGTTCGTTAGCATCATCTCGCATCAAAAGTAAATTTCGTAGTGTTGGTGAAACATCAAACACATTTGCATTATTTGTGTTCTGCATACCTTTGGAATCTTTCGTTACTGGATAAGATTTACTGTTTAAGTCAGTACACTTTCTCCCTTGACTAAGCATCACGTTGTAATATTCGCAACCCTTGTCTATATTGATAGTTACTTTCGAGTTGTTTTGTGGTGAACAAACATCTGCCCTGTCATTGCTATTTAAGAACGCATTCAACTTTTTTGTGTAATCTTCTACAATACGTTTTTTTGTGTCATTATGTTCGGTATTAGTACTTTTGTGCTCCTTTTTAAGCGGTTTATCATTTTTGTACACGGGTCTATTTACTTGCGCTCTATTGACACTTGATTTTTCTTGATTTATTTTTACTGGTCGATTTGATTTATTTGATGCAATTTTTGTTTCATAATCTGGGCTCGTTTTTCTATTGTTGCTCCTCATGACTATTTTTTCTGGCACATTCGATTTATTTGATGGCATTTTTGCTTCAAGATCGGGGCTTGTTTTTCTGCTGTTGCTTCTCATGACTATCATTTCTGTCACATTTGATTTATTTGATGGCATTTTTGGTTCAAGAACGGGGCTCGTCTTCCTACTGTTGTTTCTCATCACTGTGATTTCTGCCACATTCAATTTATTTGATGGTATTTTAGGTTCAAGAACGGGGCTTGTTTTTCTACTGTTGCTTCTCATGACTGTCATGTTCGTTTTGCTTTTGTTTCTATTATGTGGGGACGATGATCTGCTTTTGGATCTGAGACTCATATTCGCATTCCTGCTTTCCCTGTTTCTCATCTCTTGTTCATTTTTCTTAGTAGTAGTACTTGCATCTTTATTTGCATCACTCTTCTGTGTCATAATATTTATCGGAGGGTTGGTCACAATTTTAACATTTTCAGTACTATCCTGCCTTGGGTACACAGATATTACAACTAATGGACTTTGACTTCGCTTTAACCCTTTACTTTCACTATCTAGTGATGTAAGTTCGTCAGGTGTCCCACGAGGCGTGCTGTCTGTACTCATACCAGTACAACAGCAATTCATTTTATCTTTATTTGTTGGAAAACTCTTTTTAGGCGTGACACCATCCATAAATCCTATGTCAAAATTAACTTGCGTACTGTGCGATGCTTGGCTGTAAATTAAAATTAGTTAACTAAAGTGTATATGTCTTAAAACTATTTATTCTGAATTGTTAATGAGAAAGTCATTAATTCATTCCATTGTTGAATTACGTGTATGTCTAATCAATTTTGTAACGTCTAATAGAAAGAGGGAAAGGGTCAAAATAAGTACTTACTTACATAATTTAAAAAATAAAATATAATAATAAAATAAATAGTATTTTGTGAAATAGAAAAAGTGCAGCTACAAAATAAAACATAATATTCCTATATAAATGTGGCAAGCTTGCAAATTTTTTACCGGGTTTCACTCTTGAGAGGCATTCGCCGCGAAGAACCTGCTACCTGGTCTAATTTCCACCTGATATCTCCGAGAAGGTCGGCTTGTACGTCACAGTCTCTTTTATCACTACAAATTGAAAATGTGTCTAATTATTAATAAAAGTAACAGAGAGACCAATGAAGTACGCTAGGTATTAGGTTAGTGATAGCACGGACGACAGAACCAGTGGAGAGCGTATTTGGCCTTTTTTCTTAGAAACACAGTTCACCGCTTAGGTGGGGGGTTACCGGGGTAGGGGGGGGGGAGGGGGGTACGTGTGGCATTGACTCGCTCATTGGTCATAATTGGTTGGACATAAATATTTTGTTATTCTGTGTTATGGGATATTGCGGGATAAAATAAGAATAACTACTGGTTTTTGAAGTGAATTAACTTGAGATTTTTTGAAATAAATGTGAGCCAGGAAGTTAAATCGATGAGATTGTTTGGCGTCTTAGTGTCAAATTGATGAAAAATTATATCTGGAAAAATGTTTTACGATGATTTGTCGCTATGGTAGCTGAGTTGCACGGTACTGCACTATCGAGAAAAAAAGAGACAACTGCACGCGTAAATTTGCATTAGCAAGAAAGAGACAAGTAGAAACGACAAGAAAAAATTTTGATGCTCGAATTGCCAGGATTAAGTGGAGATGAGCGGGGCACGTGGCGAGACGGGACGACGGCCGATGGACGAAGGTGGTCATAATGGTGGCAAATTGAAGCACAAAGACCACCGGGCCGACCACCAGCTCGGTGGGTGGATGACACAACCAGACTCATCGGGAGGCAATGGATCAGGCTGGCACAGGCAGGACAAAGATAAATGGCGTGGAAAGGAGGACGCTGATATAAATATAGCAGTGGGTAGATATTGGGTGTGCGCGATCCTGTAATGCCGACGGTTGGTACTCGCGGGCGGAACGGGACAAGACCGCCTCTGTGGTCTAGTAGCTGTGCCACCGGTCCTAGATCCAGAAGGCCCGGGTTCGATTCCCATATTTGTATACTTAGTTTGGTTGGTGATAGGGCTTGTTAAGTCCGCCTGGCTAGTATTACCTAATCTAAAGTCCGGCGCCATAAGCATTGTTGTTTTCACACAGTTAAGAGATAAAAGAGCCAGTTCCTCAGTGGTTGAGGATTCCGGGTGCGGCGCGCTTTCACCTCTGGCCTTTGGTCACTAACCATCAGGTGAGATGAACGCCAAGCGCTTACCCTATGCCCTCGGTCTCGTCAATGGCAGCGGCAGTTGTCGGTTTCAAAATCGCTTCATGGATACATCGATGGGCCCTAGAGCGCCCACACCCACTTTTTATCCTTTCCGGTCTGTTACAATAACTGTACTTGCGGGCGCGGAATAAAAAAATCTGATTAATCTTACCAGTACTGTTTACTGTATTTACAACGTGTCGGTAAACATTTGTTACAGGATATCGTGTGATACCTGAAATATAATAAAAATAATCTGATTTATAAAGAAACACTATAAAAGAAAGATAACTAATAAGAAGACTCGTGTTAAGAACTCAGTGTTTCATTTGAAAATTTTGAAATGAATTTGTGTAGTTTAGCATAAACTTTTGAAAATAAAGTATTATCATAATTATCATAAAAGTTAGTATTCAAATTGATGATTGATTGAAAAGTGTGTACCAAAAATTCCGTTCAAAAACTTGATGTTAATTGGAAGTCAAGTCCAGATGCGAAGACAGCTAGTGAAGCTGAACTCGAAATTTCGATTTATCTAAATAAGTGTCAATGTCGACCTCTTTTTATCGATATTCACTTACACACCTGAGGGCCTACTCTCTTTCTCCGAAACGAAATTTCGGTCGATTTTCGTTTGCAATTTATAGCGCTTTCCATTATTTTTGTAAATTAAACAATTTTCTAAAAAATAATAATCTAAATGTCATACTTATTTTGTATAAATGAAACGATACTTAGTGAGAATTCGGTACCTGGGAGTAGTCTCAATTACGGCATTTTGTGGCGTGTGTGGCGATTCGTCTGAAAGATCAGCTTGAACATCCATGTCATATTGAGGCCTAAACAATTCAACAAAACTTTGAATTAACATATTTTATGCTATAGGTGACGGATAACACGCTTGTTGATATGATGACCCTAAATGTCAGTTTTTTCGTAGAGCAGAAACCACCAAAATATTAAACTTTATACTCTTTGAGGACGGCATGGCATTAATACATGCCAGGAAAAAAAGATCCCTAGAGGACGAGATGGCATTAATACATGCCATCGGTACGTCGACCGTTTTGTTGCCCTATTTCAAAAAGAATACGGGTTAGGTTCGTGAATAGTTAGCTTTATATCATAGACGAATAAATTCTACGTTCATTTAAAACGTTTTATAATAGGAATTTGGAAAACATGATCTCATAATATTTATAAAGACTCTTTTCCGTTAGCTACAAATCAGCACATTAATTTAGAAAAATAAGTTAATAAGATATGGAAATGGATGATGATATTATGGTACTTATACCGAATAAGCGGTTTTTTAATGTTAGTTTTTAATTAAATTTTCAATTAATAGATTTTTCTATCAGATAAAACATTATTTACAACATGCTGTTAAAAAATATCTCAAGTAAGTACCTAGGCAGGCACTAGCAATGTTTTCCCTTAATTGTTCTAGGGTAAGATTAGATCACAGATTGACAATACGACAAAATTAAAAGCAGTTTTCAACTTATTCGGCTTGTGATGTCATAATGTTACAATTCAGCCAAGTTTCAAGTAGTTAGGTATATTGAAACGTATACGTCAGCAAATCCGCGTATGATTTTGCGAAGAGTGTATTTTAAAGCACAGACATTAAGCTTTCCCGTAAAATCAAAAAAATATATGCCTACCTTTTATCACATTTTTAGACGGGATTATAATGATGAAAACTTAGACAAATTTAAACAGTGTCTACAAAATCTCTCTTGGTCTGATATTTATGTAGAGCCTACGTTTGACAAAGCTTTCGAAAATTTTTATGACTTAATATGTTTGTATAAACTGTGTTTCCCTATTATAAAAATAAAAATTAATACAATGAGTACAATAAAACAAAAATGGATAAGTCAAGGGGTAAAATTGAGCTGTAGAACTAAACGAACTCTCAGGTACAATTACTACAAAGATAAAACAGAAGTTAACAAAAATAAGTATTACAAATACTCAAAATTATTAAAAAAATGTATTATTAATTCAAAGAAAAATGTAAATATGAAATTGATTAATGTGAGTAGAAATAAATGTAAAGCTTCTTGGTCCGTTATCAAAAATGAATTAAACAATATTAAAACTGATAATAATATAATTGACATAAAGTATGAAAACAAAATATTAACAGATCTTGTAAGCATAGCCACAGCCTTTAACAATAATTTTATTAATATTACAAATTCTCTATCACAAAACTATGTTAATAGATATCAAACGCAAGCAAACTCAATGTTTTTAGTACCTTTGTCTGAAGATGAAGTTAGAAGGGAAGTTATGTCGTTAAACAACACATTCTGAAGGATATGATGATATATCAACCAAAATAATAAAAGCTACTATTAATTTAATATTGCCTACTATTACATATCTGATCAAATTGTATTTTTCCTCTGGAACTTTTCCCGAACCTTTAAAGATGTCGATTGTAAAACCCTTGTATAAAAAAGGGAGCAAAAATGACATCAATAATTATCGTCCAATTACATTGATTCCAATGTTAGCGAAAGTATTTGAAAAATGTATGCAAAAAAGACTAATGGAATACTGCAATAAATACGACATCATAACTAAAGAACAATACGGTTTTCAAAAAAATAAGACGACGTCGCTTGCGGTATGTTCACTACTAAAGTCAATTTTAACAAATCTCAACATGAAACATTTTACTACTGCACTGTTCTTTGACTTATCGAAGGCTTTTGATTATGTTTCGCATGATCTTTTTCTGAAAAAACTAGAAGCAATTGGCATCATAGGTATAGTTCTAGATTGGATGATTAGTTACCTAGCCAACAGAAAGCAGTGTGTGCAAATTACACAAGTTAGTAAAAAAAACGAAATCAAGTCATTCTCATCTGACTACAGAACAAATCTATACGTTGTTCCACAGGGAAGTGTATTAAGTCCAATACTTTTCCTTATATATATTAATGACATTACTATCGCAACATCAAATAAGTGTGTTCTGTATGCGGATGATATATCAATTGTTGTGACATCAAGTAAAAAAAATAATACAATTAAACAGCATGAAAATGACATTAATTATACTGTAACAAACATAACATAACAAAGAAATTTGGTGACTCGTCTCTTTGCCGCACTTCCAAAAGATGGAATAGTCTGCCAGCACACGTATTCCCTCCTACCTATGACATAGGGTCCTTCAAACGAGGCGTGAAGAAGCACTTTGTGGGCCGGCAGAGTGAGGATGACTGATGCTACGTCTCCTACGCTGCACCAGTTGTCCTCGCGCCTGGACCTCATTTCCACTTAACATCAGGTGGAATGGGGTCATTTGCCGGGCTTAGTATATATATAAAAAAAAAAAAAGTGGTTGGAAATGAACAACTTAAAAATTAATGTATCTCAAACTAATTATATAAATATTAATAACAATGATTTTGACATGAATATTCATTACAATGACACAATTATAGAAAAGTTGGAACATACAAAGTTTTTAGGATTAATAATAGACCGAAGCTTTAATTGGAAGTCACAAATTGATAGTATTTGTGACAGGGTTAATAAATTTGTATACGCTCTCAAGCAGGTTAAACAACTAACCAATCTCAGCACAGCACTCAATGCTTATCATGCATATGTAGGTTCAATATTACGATATGGCATAATAATGTGGGGTAACAGTACCAATGTCAGTAGAACCTTTATTTGTCAGAAGAAGTGCATTCGAGCATTGTACGGCATTGCACCATATTCATCTTGTAGGTCATTGTTTAGGAGGCTTGGATTGTTAACACTTACGTCACTTTATATATATGAGATTTGTGTGTATGTAAAACAATCACTTCAGTCATTTAAGAAAGCATGTGATTTCGTGGGTAAATACCCACGAAATAAAAGAAATCCAAACAGATTGGTAATTGAACAAAGTAAAAGATTAAGACAGTATGACAAGAGTTTTTTTGGTTATGTGCATTGAAATATATAATAAAGTACCTAATAATATGAAACAATGTAGTATAAAATTATTTAAGACAAAGTTGTATAAATGGTTAATTGAACATGAATTTTATAATCTCAAGGAATTTTTAGACATATAATTAAAATTAGTTGTTATTTATTTAATTTAATTTTTATTTTGATTTCATTATTATTCTCTTTATTAAACATACATCTTAAGAATTTTTTTTACAATATTTTATATAAAACATATTTATAATATAAAATAATATAAAAAATTTAACCTAGGTTGCCACCGGCAGCGGGGAAAGACCCAAGCTATCGGTGGTTAGGGCTGCAGAGTGAGGAACCTCCTGACAATACGTGCCGTGTCAAGGAGTACTGCCCTTTGCATCTGACCCTTGACCCAACCTTTCAGCAAGAGCCTCTCTAGGTGTTGGTCGAGGCTCTTAGCTATAAGACCGTGTGCTGAAACGACTATCGGTACAATAATGGTTGAATCCACATCCCACATGGCGGTAACCTCGAGAGCCAAGTCAAGGTACTTACTGAGCTTGTCCTTCTCGGCTTTCACAAGGTTGTCGTCATGAGGTATGGTGATATCAACCAATATTGCTTGGCGCTGAGATCGGTCGATCACCACGATATCAGGCTTATTAGTGAAAGACTAGGTTTCAAACTCAAAAATGAAACGACGATTGCCAAGATATCTTCGGATTTTAATCAAGAATAAGTTACACGATACTCAAAATGTCCGTTCCGTTCAACAGCTTGATGGCAAGTGACAACCGAAAATGTGACTAGTGGCGTGTATCTGTCAACGTCACTACCTCGACACTAAGGAATAACGTTATAAAGCCACAAATCACTAATACGGTATTAGCTCCTAATTACGATCGTTGACAGATACTCGTCACTATGACCAATCGTTACATTCTTTATCGTTATTTTATAGTGACAATCTTACAACTCGGCCATCCTATACTGAGTGAGTCCTCTCACTTAATAATTGCTTTACAAACCACATGTAAATCATCAAAAACAAATAAAAAATATTACTAATGATAATTACTACTGAAAGCTATGATATTACAAACAAAAAGAATAAATAATGTAATATAATAATTTCGTTGGTAGCATAAAATATTACATAAATTAATTATCCTGCACAATCTGTCACGATCTGCAATCATCTGTGCGGTACCAATCCTTGATATCATTCATTTTCTGCACTGACTGCTTGTAACTTGTGCTAATAGAAGTCTTGCACAATCTGTCACGATCTGCAATCATCTGTGCGGTACCAATTCTTGATATCATTCATTTTCTGCACTGACTGCTCGTAACTTGTGCTCATACAAGTCTTGCACAATCTGTTACAATCTGCAATCATCTGTGCGATATCAATTACTTGGTACTATTAATATCTGCACTGATTGCTCGTGACTTATGCTTACATTTAATGAGGTTACTATTTTTTTTATTAAATTAAATAATTACATTTTAGTACAAAACACAATAAATTAATAAAATTTTGCTTGACCTTATTATAAGTTTACAACCAATGATCATCTGTGCGAAACAACAGTTCCATTCTCTATCTGCACTGATCATTTTGTTATCTCATCTCATAATTTCCAATTCACAATTAATATCATATCAACCTTTAACATACCCTACAACACTCTGCGATCATCTATGCAACATAGAATTGTTTACTGCACTGATCGCTTGTTGTAAAATTCTCTTTCAATTATTTAAAAATAATTGAAAGAGAATTTTAAAACATATACACGTAAGGCGCATTTATTAAATTAATCCCAAACTCAACTTCCCTTATCCATTTCATAATCACCATCGCTACATTCATTGTCGTCTTCACTAGCCTCAGTGGAGTAGTCATTAAAATTAAGCCACGGCTGAATTTTGACAAATTGCAATTACATTTTCGTACTTTTTATTTCCTTTCCTAGTGAGTGGTGTATCTTACACTAAAAATCGATCGTTTGGGAGAATCTTTACTATTCGGTACGGGCCTTGAAACTTTGGTACAAGTTTTTTTGATTTTCCTAAATGATCTTTATCAATTACTGTCCTTTCTACCCTAACAAGATCCCCTACGTCATATGACTTTGCACACTTCCTACTCTTGTCAAATCTTTTCTTAGCCTTTTCTTGTTCCTTGTCTATTTTAGCTTTAGTATTAGACCTTAGCTGCATCAAATCACTTACACTTAATAACTGAGAAGTTTCAGTTATTACATCACCTAACATATTTTCAGACGTCGTGACTAATTTGCACCCAAACAGTAACTCGGAAGGACTCTTCCCCGTTGTTTTATTAATGGTTGTGTTAATTCCTAACTGGATATCACCAATGTACTCATCCCAGGTATTTTCGTTTTTGCCATGGCATTTGGTACTTAGAGCGTCCAATATGGTGCGATTAAATCGCTCGACCTGTCCGTTCGCTCTAGGTGTTGCGACTGCATTAAGAATATGTTTAATACTGAGTTTTCCCGTAAATTCTTTAAATTTTGCACTTGTGAAACACGAACCCCTGTCTGTTATCAACCTCGATGGGGTGCCAAAATAACTAAAGTACTCCTTAAATATTCTTATCGCAGATGAAGTTTTCGTATCCTTAACTGCGCGTATATAAACGAATTTAGTAAATGCATCAACAATTACTAAAATATATACGTTTCCTTTTTTAGAGCGAACGAACGGGCCGAGATGATCCGCATGCAATGTGTGAAATGGCATCTCTATTTTAGGAATCGGGTGTAAGAAGCCTTCCTTTTGTCCTGATGGTGTCTTATGGTGTGCGCATTGTAAGCATGCCGAAACGTATTTTTTTGGTGAAACGACGCATTTTTGGGAACCAAAACGTTCCCTTTAACCTACTTAAAGTTTTCTCAAAGCCAAAGTGGCCTACATCATCATGATTCATGCGTAATATTTGCCACCTTACGCCTCTCGATACTACCCAACGCACACCGTCATCTAGTACACGATACACATGGTCACCTTTAATTTGATAATTATTTCGTACATCAGCAACAAATTTCGTGTCATCATCTAATAAAATATCTCTAATTCGTTTAATCTCTTCGTCATTACTTTGAACAGTTGCAATCCAATCCTTAATTTCTACCTGCAATACGTCAATTACGTGTGTGTCGGTTCTAGTAGGGATCTCACCCACCGGAGCACGGCTGAGCGCGTCTACACGGGCCATACGAGCACCCGCCCTATATTCTATACTACAGTCGTACTCCTGTAGTTGAACCCACCAGCGAGCTATCCTTGGAATAAGATCTCTCTTGGTTAGTGTCGTTCGCAAAGCATTGCAATCTGTCACTACCTTAAACTTTAACCCAAGTAAATATACTCTAAAACGATTCAACGAGGCAATGACGGCCAAAGTTTCTAGTTCAAATGAATGAAACTTCTGCTCATCGTCTGTGGTTTTTCGACTAAAATAAGCTACTGGACGGAAATGCCCGTCCTTGCCTCGCTGCAAAAGTATGCCTGCTATACCGATTTTCGACGCATCAGTGTGCAACTCAGTTTCATAACTAGCGTCAAATAAGGCCAATACAGGTCGTTCTATAAGCTTTTCTTTTTAAATATTAAATGCTTTCGTATGATCCTCAGTCCAGTTAAACTCAAATTTAGATTTAAGTAAATTAGTCAGAGGGCAGGCTAACAGGGCAAAGTTCTTCACAAACCTTCGAAAGAAACTAGCCAACCCTATGAATCGTCTTACGTCGTGTACGTTTTTAGGTTGGGGAAAATTTGAGATAGCGATTGTTTTACGGGAACCTGGTTGAATACCATCTCCAGACACATGAAAACCTAAAAAGTCTAATTCCATTTGAAAGAAATAACATTTCTTTAATTTCAATGTTAATCCAGCTTCAGATAGATATTGAAGTACCTCTTCCAAGCGTAAAAGGCCTTCATTAAACGAACACGCAGGTATCAAAATATCATCCATATATATTATTACGTACCTGAGCTTAGAGAAGACTCTATTCATAGCCCTCTGAAAAACAGAAGGTGCATTAGCTAATCTGAAGGGCATCCTTTTAAATTGGTATTGCCCGTTAGGAGTCACATACGAAGTTAACTGTTGTGAGTTCTCATCAATCGGTATTTGATAATACCCCGAGGAGAGCTCAAGACTAATAAACAGTGAATTTCTATCTAATCTATCTAATTGATCATCGATCAATGGTAAAGGATAATTTTCCCTGCGAGTCCTATTGTTTAGTGCTCTATAATCGACGCAAAGTCTTTTTTCACCTGTTTTCTTCTTAACCAAAATAATAGGACTAGCATATGGTGACTTAGATTCACAAACAATGTCAGCATCAATCATTTCCTGTACCATTGATCGTACTAATTCGCGTTCTGGATATGACAGTCTGTATGGGCGGTAAACCACTGGTTGATTATCCGTCAACTGTATTTCCATTTAAACAACATTGGTAAAGCCAAGATCATGCAACCCAGATGAAAAACAATGTTCAAATCTTTTGAGTAGATCTCTGAGTATAATAATTTCGCCGTTGGACAAGTGTTCGCCAAAATTCAAATCATAATCTGTATCTGGATCATTAAAATTTACTAAATTCACATCTAAATGCTGTAAACCACTGTAAACGCGAGTAAGCAATGAGTCTTTGACTAACGTTATAACGTTATCGCTAAAATTATGAACTAATAAAACTCCGGCACCGCTATTTAAAATATACTCACCGGGCATCAAATAGAATTCGTTTGTAGGTAAACCCCTAACTGAGCCTCTAACATAAACCGATCCTGAATAGTTATGGTTTGAAAATATCGGAACTGTCATCATTTGCCTTGGTTGCATCTTAATATCCGCTTTCAGAAAAAGGTGCAATTTCACTGTGTCTTCTTTTTTAATGGTCAGAGAATCAGAGGTTTTAATTATCACTATTCCAGGTTTTTCTGTAAAGCTGTGCCCAACTAACACGGGGTATTTGATAACCATATCCTCAACTATGTACACGGCAATAACTTCTTTAATATTTTGTATTTCTATTTCTACAGACGTTGACCCTATAGGACTAACTATGTTATTTCTTAATCCCCTCATTACTGGCATTTTACCTACGGACCAAGTGATTCCCATTTTCAGCGCCTCGCTATGTTGTATCAACGTACACTGACAGCCAAAGTCTATGTATCCCTCTGTGGCAAAACCATTTACTTTAATAGAAATAAAATATTTGTTATTACTAGAATCATCTACGTTAAGTTGCATCACGGATTTGTCAGCGGGTTTGTCATTACCTTTATTTGTTTCATTTGGTAGTCGTGAGCAATTAATGGTCGAATGTCCTAACCTATTACAGACATTACATTTTAAGATTTTTTTCGGACATCTAAAACTAAAATGACCAATTTCACTACAATTATAGCAAGTGACTGGTGGACTACTTTGCGGTTTTGTCTTGATGTCATTACTCGAATATTGTTTTAAATTTGTATTGACACTCCCTGTATGAACCTGTTTCTCCTGCCCAATTACCCTTGTCCTATCAGTTTCTCGGCTATATTGCTTAATTGATTGAAAGTAATTTAACACCTCTTCGGGCTCTTGGCATTTAGCCGCCTTTGCACCTAACCTTAATGATCGATCTTCAATCCCGTAAAGCAGACAATCAACGGCACGTTTTCCAAAAATTTCGCATCGATTCAATAAGTTTATTTTTTCATAGTAATACAGTTCTAATGATTCGTTATATTTCACCCGCTTTGTTAACATGTCGGTCAGCAATTCCGCATAATCGTTACTACTAGGAAAAGAATCCATCAATTTAATCTTCCACTCAGGCCAGGAAAACGACATCGTAGGCAAGGATTGGTACCATGTACGTGCAACCCCCACCAGGCGTGGCAAAGCGTAATGTATAATCTGGTCGTTGCCCCAATTATATAGACTCGCACACTCATCTACCTTCTTAAGCCACATGTGTATAGTTTGAGCCTTGAGCATGGGGTCAAACTCAGGAATAACATTGCCTAGCATCGGAAATTTATTACCCTCTGGCTTAGAATTACTTATCGACTTAATTAATTGGTTCTAAAATAATTGAGTTTCATTATTAACAGATAAAGAATTATTAGATTTTTTTACTTGGTGCCGTCGTACCACTTACGACGCTATCCGATGAGCTGCTGCCACGATCAGTTGAAACACGCCTGCGTCTGGAGTACCGTTTCTTGCTACTCTTCCTCTCCGTGCTTCGATTCGGTCGATGCTCGTGCCTTCGCCTACCGCTGCACTTTCGGGTCCGCTTTCTTCCAGTGCGCAAAATTGATCGACTTTTCCGCTCACCAGAATCGCTCGATTCGCTGCAAGTTCTTTTATGATGTCTACGGCGCTTCGCCTTGCTTGATTTTTCCACACTCTTTGTTTTATCACGCCTACGACGTTTACATCCAGGATCCATAATGTCTGGTGTATCGCGCGAACGACTCTTCCGAGAATGATTATCATATTCACGATTCATAATTAAAAGTTGTAAGTAGTTTTCAATTCAAATAAAACCGTTAGCAGAAAAAAAATATCTTCAAAAGTGTATTTCAAATAAATAGTGGGTGTGGCGTATCAATTCCACTTCTGAGTCGAAAGACTAGGTTTCAAACTCAAAAATGAAACGACGATTGCCAAGATATCTTCGGATTTTAATCAAGAATAAGTTACACGATACTCAAAATGTCCGTTCCGTTCAATAGCTTGATGGCAAGTGACAACCGAAAATGTGACTAGTGGCGTGTATCTGTCAACGTCACTACCTCGACACTAAGGAATAACGTTATAAAGCCACAAATCACTAATACGGTATTAGCTCCCAATTACGATCGTTGACAGATTCTCGTCACTATGTCCAATCGTTACATTCTTTATCGTTATTTTATAGTGACAATCTTACATTAGCGACAATAGTTCTATCCGTGATGATAGAGCGATTCCAGTAGAGCATTTTCGAGAACTGGCGCAGGTGCGTACTTATAGTACGGCACCTCTAATTCAACAAGGCCATATCGAAGAGCAAGTTGCTGGTGAATTATTCTGGCTACTTGGTTGCGTCTGTGCAAATACTCTCCGTTAGCAAGATGAGAACAACCGGAAATAATATGTCGGAGTGATTCTCCTGGACGGCGGCATGCCCGACAGATGTCGACCGTACCATCCCTCATAATATATTTCCGGTAGTTATTCGTCTTGATAACTTCATCTTCAATGGCACAGACAAAACCTTCGGTTTCCCCAAAGAGGTCACCGAAACGTAGCCAGTTCACCGAGGCAGGCAAATCTACATCAGGCCCAGTTAGAGCCCGATAGTAGCGCCCGTGTAGCACCTCGCTCTTCCATATGTCCTTGCGATCGAGAGTGCTTAGCACCACTGGTTTGTGCCAGTTTTCTGTTGCCAAGGAGAGCGGCGTAAAGTGTCTATCAACTGCCACGACATCCAAATGCGTCCCGCACTCACTCTTAAGGAAATAATCCCTGAGACTGCACACCTCACGGTTATGTAGGTCCTTAGCATTTAAAAAGCCGCGACCCCCACATCTCCGCGGGATGTACAGTCTCATAACAGAATGGATGAAAGGAGCTTGTATAAAGTAGGTAAGCACGTGATGGGTCTATAATTTTTCGGTTCCGTGGTACAAAGTACCTGATTTATGGAGCAGAAAAGTGACACCAGTAGTCAACAAACTTGGGAGTGAGCCGAGCTCTATGGCTTCTTGGAACTGCGTTGCCAGTAACTCGTGTGAACATCGAAACCATTTGATCCAGAAGTTGTGCAATCCGTCCGGTCCTGGGCATTTCCAATTTTGGGCCGTACGGATTGCACAACTTACGTCAGCTGTACTAATATTTATAGGCTGCATGGTCTCGATAGGTTCACACGCCTCACTGACAACACTCATCCATTCACCTTCCGTGTGCTCGACGGGCACCGACCAAATTTTGCGCCAGAAATTAGTCATGGCATCAACATCTGGTAGCTGCCCGTCACTCACACGTTGATCAGCTCCTTCCCACAGTCTGTATACTTTTCTTTGGTCACTTTCAAAGAGGCGATTTTGTTGGTATCGGTCCACACGCACTCTGTAGCGACGTATACGGTTTGCCCATGCATAAACTTTTTGCTTCAGAAAGTCAATACGTTCCGTCACACAAGCCATATAGTTTTCCGGTCGAACATCAGTACCGACAAAGGCTTGTGTGACGAATCGCATGACGCGAGGCCGATTATTGCCATTTCTGAAGCAAATTAGCTTTGCAATGAGTGTCATGAACCTATTGATACGCCCCTCGATCCTCTATTGCCAAGCAGGGGCAATCTCGGTTCGCCGCGGTACTCGGTCAGAATCCTGGAATTTGACACGAGCAACGCGACACACCGCGATGGCCCCACAATTCATTATTATTATTATTATTTTTTGAATTATTAATTTATTTTATTGTTTTTAGTAATTAATATTACTTACTTACCATTTTAAATAAAATGTTTAAATTTGATTATTACACATAATAAAAGGTAATTGTCAATTATTATATTTGCATGCCAGTTGTAATTTGGTGAAACACGACTGTAATTTTATTGTATAATTACCATCTTAAATACCGTGTTTGATGCAAATAAAGAATTATGAATTATGAAATTATGAACTGCCTAGTTGCCTACTTAGCAGAAACCGACAGATGACGAGTGTGTGTGTAAAAAGATAAATGAATGTGTGATTCATGATCCATGATCTTTTAATCCGAATTCAAAATTGTTCAACATTACAGTGATACACTAGATAGGGCGTTCCGAACACGCACTATGTTGGACTCATCTGCGGATTCGACTCGGCCGGCACCTTGCTTTTTTTCACACGGCTTAGGCGCGTGCGGAGCGGCGAAAATAATACTCTATTCATTATCAAAGTGTACATCCTAGATGTTTACTATAATTCAATTGTGAAGTAAGTAAAATTAATTGTTATTGAAGTCATTATTAGGTGGTTATATCGTAATAATAGAATAGAAAAGATATTTTTTCATTTCTGTGTCACAGCTTCTACAATCATAGACGCCATCTTGATACACACTATGTTGTCTTTGACCGAACGGCAATCTGGCGCTGCGATGTCTGTCTGTTGATTAGGCGACATACATTTTTAAGCGCTGCAGCGGCTGCAGCGAACTTTAGGTCTCTCATTCCAGAATTTGAACAAATGGTTTGTATGAACGTTCTTGTCTATCTCTTTTAGGTCAATGCATTACTATGATACGCTGTGGATCTATGCCTACCCCTGAGGTAAAACAGTGGTAAACAGCTCCTGCCATCACCTACGCCATCGCCTGCCACAACGGCAGCACATGCCAGCGACTGCCTCTATGGCACCGCCCGCTCCTACGGCAGCGCCTGCTTCGACGCCAGCGCCTGCCTTCACGGCAGTACGGCAGCGCCTGTCCCTACTGCCTGCCTCTACATAAGCGCCTCACGACGCCTACCAGTGCCTGCCGGCGCCTGCTTGTGCCTGCCGGCGCCTGCTTGTGCCTGCCTCTTCAACGGCAGTGCCAGCTTCTACGACAGTGCCTGCCCCTACGACAGCGCCTTCCTCAACGTCAGCGCCTGCTTCTACGGCAGCGCCTTCAGCAGCGCCCGTCTCTTTTGCCTGCCTCTACGTCAGCGCTTGCCTCTACACCTTCGCCTGCCTCCACGTCAGCTGCACCTGCCTCTACATCTGCACCTGCCTCTGCCTTTGCGCCTACATCTAAATCTCATCCTTCATCTTGACCATCATCACCTCCATCTCCATTCACACCACATCCTCAACCACTTCATTCTACACTTTTTTTGCTTGTTCTTTTTTAATATACCTAAATATTGTTAAATCTTAACATCTTTTCATTTTTAAATGTCGCTTTATGACACCCCCCCCGGGAAACGAGCATGATGTATACGTATATTATGTATGTACCCATGATACGATAGAGATGGGATAGATCTTGGTGATGTCCATGGTTCCGATGTATATTTATGAGGATCTTACTTGGGTTTTAATGGATTAAGTTTAGCTAGGCCTTCCTCCCTTTCTAAGCAACTTGGTGCACTCGGTGTTGAGTGAGGTAAATAAACACTCTCACCCTAAATTGAGTGTGTTAAGGATAAGAAATGAGTGGCTTTCTGTAAATGCCCCTACATAGGTATTCTTAAGGGGGAAAGGCGCAAGTTTATGTATTGTATTGTGTTGTATAAAATGAAGAATAATAAAGAAAAATTACGAAGATTTATGAAAAAGACATCATGCGACATCATGCAAGCACACGCCTGACAAAAAACAGAAAAGAGAGAGCAAAGAAAGAAAAAGCACATTTCGCAAGATTAATTGTTTAGAAAAAGATTAAATCAAAGCTACTATTTATAAAAATATGTATATTCGTATATAAAAAAACAGTTTGTATTTTTTTTTTTTTTTTTTTTATAAAAGATGAGGCAAACGAGCAGGCGGTTCACCTGATGGAGAGTAATCACCGCCGCCCATGGACACCCGCAAAACCAGAGGAATCGCAGACGCGTTGCCGGCCTTTAAGGGAGGAATAGGTTTAAGGAAGGAATAGGTTTAAGGAAGGAATAGGAATTGGGAGGAGGGGTGGGGGAGGGGGGGGGGGGGAAGGGGCCTCCGGAACCCTCACTGGTCGGACGAAACACAACAGCACCAAGTGCCATTATTTCACGCCGAATATTAGAGAGAGGGTGGTATTACGCCGGGCGAGCCGGCCCAACGTGTGCTGCAACGCAGCGTGGCTCTACCACTCAGTTGGTGTCACTCATTTAGCACCACCCAGGGATCACGTGTAGGGTCTCAAGGGTAAACCTACGGACGCGAGCAACTTTGACCCCCAAAGATTGGTAACAGCTAAATTTTAATAAGAGTTTTATTTAAGTATGTAAAAAACCCAATATTATGTCGGTCTACATTGATATAATATCCTACTAATATTATAAACGCGAAAGTTTGTAAGTATCGATGGATGTTTGTTACTCTTTCACGTAAAAACTACTAAATAGATTTGGATGAAATTCGGCATAGAGATAGTTTATAACCTAGGATACTTTTTATCCCGATATTCCCACGGGAACGGGAACCACGCTGGTGAAACCGCGAGCGGCCGCTAGTTATATATAATATCTTATATAATATTTTATACGTAGATGTCTGAGCTGATTCGCTAGGAGCGTTTTGTTCAAATGGTACTCTAACAGGCTATGGTTTTACGAACATTGACCCACCATGTGTCTCTTCAGACGCAGTGGTAAAAGCATGGTGTTTTCACCAGTTTCCAGGTCAAAGATTTGGTGAATCTAGCTAATCTCTAGCAGTTGGCTATTGGCTAAGCTTACATTATTTATTAGAAATAAACTTTACCTGATTATAACTTTATTCATACCTATTCATGAATGACTGAATTCCAAAATTGACATCCTTATATTCTGTATTAACTGTAACAATCAATTATTTATCTTTATTATTTCTAATTTATTCATTTGATTACATAACAGCGAAGGTATTGATGAAGTTATTAAACAGACCTGGACGTTCATTGACGGTGGCAGAACATCTTAAAACGTAGCGATCGTCCTCAGTCAGACCGAGGCGACCAGTTATCTTGACGCAACTTCTGCCAGCATTCAAATCAACATTATCATCAATAGTTTTGCTTAAGCACTTACAATCCCGGGTAACGCTACCCTGCACATTTATGTTACCCGACATCTCCGCCGATCCGTCTGAGTAAACTACAGGTTTAGTTGGTTTTTTCTTTCTTTTTTTGCCTTTGTCCTTTTGCTTGTCCATATTCAAAGAGTCCAATACCAATTTTAGGCTAGATAACTGATCTAATGGAACCTCTTCATCGTTCTGAATTTTATGAGCGTCAGTATTAGTGATTTTTACGCTACCTGTCCTTTTAATTTCATATACTTTGTCTTTATTCCGTCCAGAAACTACCAGATACAGGTTCTTGGCTTGTACCGAGTTCTCGTGGTTAGATACTGTGGCTTGGATTCTCTTTGCGATATGTTTTCGTTTTCTGAACACACTCGACGACGTTTGCGTCTGGGCTATTTTTGGTATAACGGTTACTTTGATTAAAGGTTCGGCACCAATGATTTGCTTGGTTAAACAAGATATGTCATTTAGCTCTGTACTGAGTAGACTGGTGTAACTTAGAACTGTGTAGTGTTCTAGAATCTGTAAATTGGTTTGTTCTCTAAAATTAAAGTCGGAAGTCTGTATAATACTCTACTACTGGGTCAGACCAAACCGACTGAGCACATAGATATACCATAACCATTTTTAAGTGAACAATAGCGATTGTTATTACTGAAACGCATGCATCTTTAGAACTTGAACAAGTGGCGTTCAAGGTTGAAGTATAGGAGAGTTCTACATGTTACTTTGTAAGGTAATAATGTAATTTAGAATCTTGCTTACTAAATGAACTCCTAATAATAAACCTAATATGGCAATAGACGTAAAAAGGCATACCTCTCTCTCTGAAGTTCTCTTCAATATCAAAGACGCCGATGATTCAGCACTTCTTTTCTTCGGTTGGGGATGTTGGGTCTCTTTGGATTTTTTTTTACGGAAATCTTTCAATACTTTAATGCTCTTAAAACGTCTGTCTAAATGCAAGACAGTGCTTCTGTTTCTGGAAGTTCTTTTCATAGGTGGGTTTAGAAAATCCAGAGAATCTAAAGACATACAAAAGTTACTTACATAAAAAAAATAAGAAAAACAATAAATAAAAAATGACACTAAAGCAAACCTATCAATTCAGAGTTTACGCTGCTGTTATCCATGTCGAAAAATTTAGATACTACATATAAAATAAAAATACCACGACAAATAATTCGGCATGGTATTAAAAAAAAATTGTCAATAAGATATGTCATTTGTCATAAAAAATAGAAAAAATATCGTCATATTGGTTGACAAGTATAGTTGACAATCCATAATTAATATCTTTATCTTGTCTACCGGTTTATGCTTTTTGAACCTTCTTTTTCTTTTCATTGGCATTTCGGTAGAACCATGGTATAACTACATCTTCATGGTACAAGTTTTCTTTATGGTTTTCTCATGGACGTTTACGTCCTCAGAACAATAACTAGAGCATAGAAACCTCGGACCAAATATTACATTTGGTCCGAAATAGAAACCAACAATGACACATATAAATTGTCATTTATTACATGGATCATTGGCGTGCATTTCTGTTTAGATTTGAAAAGTGATAATTGTGTGAATACTGAAATGTTGTTTCAAAATACTGGTATAAGTGAGTGATAAAGCAATGAACTATGGCGTGCGTCATATAGAAGTGTTAATCTCGCATAGGAAATAAGGAAAATAACGGTGAAATAGTCGGCTTCCACTGGTAAGTGATATTTCTATGTTTATTTACCGTTGTTTTGTTTTTATAGTTATATCTTCGTTCGACTAAGTATTACCAGTTACCATTCATTATATTATATTGGAATAAATAGTTAAATTACTTCACTAAGAGTTTAAAATCCATTTTACAATTTCGTCGTAGATGTTATGAAAGTGTTGTAAAAAATGTTAAGTATCGATAAATTAAAAAGTAAACATTTAAAGTAAACATTTAAGTGAACATTACGTGTTCACTTAAATGTTTTAGATTTCCTCTGGATGAAATTCGACGTGCACAGTGGACTACTGCAGTGTCTCCCGAAGATGGTTGGACACCAAAAAAAACGACATCGAGTTTGTTCAAAACATTTAACTGTCGGGTGTTTTACCAGTGACGACAAATGACGTAAACTGAGAGATGTATAATATTTACCTCAGCTACACGCTTTGCTTGAAGGTTCCCAAGTTGCCTCTAGCCTCTAATCAATAAAATATTTTTTTCGATCATTTGTTTAAAAATGTAATCAACTGAGCACCATTTTGTATGAGAAGGTATATATTTTGGAATTTCTTTCTTCGTCATAACATAATGTGTTCAAAATGATGGGATAATCTCCAACCCCTAAACCATCGGCATAAACTGCAAGTAATATTTTTTCCAACTGGTTGGCCATGGCGGTTCTCCACTGTACATACATACCTACCATTAAACCGTTTCTAGGCAGGCAGAAAACTAAAGAATTGTATACTCAAAGATATTCTTTACTTTCCAGGACACACACACACACAAGTGAGCTATCAAGCACTACGACTTCAGCAACTTTGCTGTTACCACAATTAACAAAATCTGTTGCTGCTCTGCGTGACAGCACCATCGCTAAATTACAAAATCATTAGCCCAACCACATACAATAATAATTGGTTGGTTTGTTGGCAGCACTAAGTTTCATGTCTTGTCTCCTGTAGTCGCCTTAAAGCTTGTTTTTTTGCTTTTCAGTTAATATTTTTAACGTAGTCAGATTTTTTGATTTCTTTCAATATTTTTTATTTCACACTTTTATGTTATGTAACTATCTACTAATAATTAGTCGGGTAAAAATTACAAATTACTTTCGTTAGTAAGTAAAGGGTTTTTTTTTAAATTCTACACAATTAATATTAATTAATGTAATAATGGTTGTTTTATTTGAATACTATACACCTAACCCATTGGCAGTGCTTGAAAAAAATGTAGTTAATATGTATATAATTGTAAACCCAATTTAAAAAAATGTGTATCAATAGTTTCGTTGTAATATTTAAAACAAAGTGGGCGCGGAGCGCTGGAGAGCATACTCGCCAGCGAGAAAATAAATAGTCCAGGTGAATATTCTCATTAACTTAATAAATTGTATTATATCAAGCCAACGCTCTGATAGACTACGCTCGATAGAATACGCTCCTAAAGACGATTTAGCTATAGCCATTTTACCAGGCGCTTCTCTAATGTTCCGTAAGGAAATTTAAAAGTGGCCGTAATTTTGTATAGACTAAATTAAATATCGAATTGATGATAGTAGATTGATATATATTTAATATACATTTTAATGGTGTCATAAACGAATTTGAAAAGCCTTAAGTAACGGAATTATCCTTGTGGGCTCGCTGGCGAGTATGCTCTCCAGCGCGCCCACTTTGTTTTAAATATTACAACGAAACTATTGATATACATTATTTAAAATTTTGTCTACAATAGTATACATATTATCTACATTTTTTTCATGCTTATAAAATTTACCTAGCTTAAGTTGGTCTCGCCCCGGAGCATCACGTACAAAGTACCGATGTTATATGTCGCTCAATCCTTGATTAAATTTAAATTTGCACTACCATTGTACGTTCAACAGTACAACACGATAAACACTTGCAGTTCGATAATAGCACTTGACCTCCGTCATAAGGGCGGTACAAAGTTCAAACTGTATAGTCTCACTGCTTTTGACTTTACAGACAGCATCACATCGACTTATCCTGATTTTTTAAAATACCTTATTTCGATTACATAGATTTCAGTCTATCAATTGGGGTTTTTTGATAGATAAGGGTATTGAGCCCCTGGCCTATCGAAACAGTTAAAAATTTATAAACATTATTCTAATAGGGGAATAATTAATAACAAAAACAAGAAAAAAATCAAAGTTCCCGCAAAATCCGACTCGTTTGATATAATCGATATCGATAGATATTATATCTCCTCCATGCCTAGTAAATCAGGAAACTGGTACAACCTTGTTATTCGCCGTCCTGTCCAAAGTATATCTATCTTGTTCTAACATTAACAATTTTCCTATAAGAGTACAAAGCGTAGCTATATTCAGCTTGTTCATGCCATATAGCGCTACTTCTATGCTTTAGTTATTGTTCTGAGTTTACGTCCATGGGTTTTCTATACCTTTCAAATTCCTTTCGGTCTGTCAAAACATGGTTAGAGTTTATATATTGTTTTTGATTTTTCTAAATTAATTAGTTAACGTGTCCTTTATCCACGTATTGTCATGTTAAAAAGTCAGAACGGTATTTAGGGTATCTACAAATCAGTAAATGTACCTACAATGGCTGAGATTCTTGAAGATCGTCTGATCACCCAAATGGTAATACCAGTTTCCAAGGAGACTTACTTCAACACCAAGTGGAACCCCAAGCCACCGCTGTGCGCTTACGACATGCTCTACCACCCGCCTGACTACAACCCCAAGTCAGCAAGATCGGACCGACAGGAGCCGAAGATTATCAGAAAAAATATTTGGATGCAGGTTAGTCGATACATAATAAACATACAAACGACGGCAAAGTGACGATACCCGGTTGGCATTAGAAGAAAGAAAGAAAGAAAGAAAAATATATTTATTTAGCATTCCATCCAGTTACAATATTGTAAAATATTACACAACCGTAGTCACATATTTTGAAATGCCAAAAAGGATTCTTCTCAGCATAAAGCCACAGCCAAGGCTGTGACGCTGATTTTCAGAAGAACCCTTTTCATAACATAAAATTACAAAACACGCACTGCTGCGCACGCACATCATAAATATTGAAAAATAATAATACTTATTAATAAAAATTAATTACAAATAAAGGTAGACCTATCACAAAATGAACCGTGACCTTCATCGATACATCACTTTGAATTACTTATAAATGAATATTATAATTAACGTAGATATTTTATACAAATTTTAAGAATTTGGTTTAAAGTATGTACCACAGCTATTAATTTAGTGAGTATCCTTTTGTAAATAAAGAAGATATTCCTTATATTTGCTTTTAAAAGAACGCAAAGTGAGACACTTTTTAAGGGGAGGTGGGATATTGTTCCAGCATTTCGTAGAGGAGTAACGAAAACTCCCTCGAAATGCAGCTGTATTGTGGCTCGGGCAACCAAGAAGAGAAGCAGTTCTAGCACGACTAGAGAACAGCAATTTGTCGAACAAATATGGAGGAGTTTTAGTTTGAACAATACCAAACAGAAGACAAGCATAATGGAGTGTACGCCTTGACCGCATATTGATGAGGTTACTCTTATTAAGAAACGGGGTGATATGGGCTCTACGAGGAATATCAAAACAATAACGTGCACATGAATTCTGAACACGTTGAATTATTTTCTTTGTATAACCAAACATGCACTCGCCCATAACCGTATCAGCATAATTAAGTTTCGATAGAATAAGAGTTTCACAGAGTTTTGTTCTTAAGTCAACGTCCAGAAAATTTCTCACCTGATATAGTACCTTAAGCCTGTAATAACAATTTCTTGCTACTTCCAAAACGTGATTATGAAACCGTAAACCGTTATCCATAAGAACCCCCAAGTTCCGCGCTTCAGCGACCTGCTCGATATCTGAGTTACCAATTCTAACTGTAGGATTAAGATTATTTATTGAGTTAATTTGAGAGTCTGACCCGAGTACAAGAAATTTAGATTTGAGTGGGTTTAAAACCAAACAATTTTTATTTGACCATTGTTCAATCGCTTCAAGGTCTTCGTTAATTTTACCGACAGCATCTAATGTTTCATTAGCTTTAAAGGACATATAAATTTGCAGATCATCTGCGTATAAATGAAAGTTACAGTTTTTAATGCAAACAGTTAAATCTGCGCTATATAATATAAATAAAATTGGACCCAGTATCGAACCTTGGGGTACACCTCGATTGAGGAACGAGATTTCTGATAAAGATTTAACGCCATTTTTATCAACCGCAACTCTCTGTGAACGTTTATCAAGATAGCTAGAAAACCACTTTAATGCACCACTGGTAAAACCATAATATGACAATTTGGATTGCAAAAGATTATGATTGATCGTATCAAATGCCCGTGAAAAGTCTAGGAGAGTTAAGATAGTACCCTTTCCTGTGTCTCTGCCCGACAGAATATCATCAACAACATCCAATAAAGCCGTGGTAGTGCTGTGGGATGCGCGGAATCCGGACTGTTTCTGCGGTAAGATGTTGTTATCATTCAAATACTCAGTTAACTGCTGGCAGACAACTTTCTCTATTATTTTTGAAAGAAATGGGAGGATACTTATCGGCCTTAAATCCTTAAAGTCACTGGGTTGGGTTTTTTTCGGGATAGGTCTAACAAGAGCTTCTTTCCAAAGGTCAGGAAAAATGCCTGATTGAATAGACTTATTTATCAACTTCGTTAAAGCTTTGAGTGTATGTGGCAATGTCAAATAAATCATATCGCGTGTAATACCGTCAACTCCCATGGCATTTGTAGAAATTTTAGTGATAATTTTCAAAATACATGACTCATCAACTGCATGAAGGCAAAATGTAGAAGAATTAAACCGGTGATGCTCAAAATATGAAAGATATGACGTACTGACCGAATCATTACAGGGTATATTGAGAAAATGACTATTAATAGTATTCGGGTTACTCATATGACAAGGTATAGAAGTTTCTTTGCTCTTAAAATCAACAATGTTTTTCTTGACATTTTTCCAAAGTAACCGAGAATTTTTAGAATACTGATTAATATTCTGTCGGAAAAAGGCAGCCTTTTCACTATGCATTGCCTTATTTACTACAGATTTCAAGTCTTTATAATAGTTAAAATCAGATTCCTTTTTTGTAATATGGTATTTACTATGGGCGTCATCTCTTAACCTCATCATCCGTCTAACGGTAGGTGTTATCCAGGGATAGCTCTGATGCTTGATATAAGAATGCCTAACAGGTGCAAAAACATCAAAAACATGTAAGACATAAGTATTAAACCTTAACACTGCTTCATTAATGTCACCAGTAATCAGTTCTTCCCACGGCACGTCCTTAACAAGATCATTAAAATCATTTAATTTAATATCTTTGAGTGGTCTATAGCATATCCACTTTGAAGGCGGTTTAGGCTTGTTAATATGTAAATCAAACGATATAAAGGCATGATGACTTAGGGCAGGAATATAATCAACAGAGACGTTGGAGACATTTGTGGTGCTACATATAAGATCAATAAGAGTTGCAGAGTGATCTGTGAAATGAGTTGGGACGGTTACATATTGATTAAGATTTAAATATTGTAAAAATGCACTTACTTTCCTAGCGTTCGGTTCATTGGAAACCAAAATATTAATATTAAAATCTCCTAGTAAAATAATATGATCAAATGAAGAAAACGCACTAACAGATTCGGTGAGTGAGTCAATAAAAGTATCTACGCTTTGCCATGGAGGGCGGTATGCTGTTCCAACGGCAAGCCGAAGTCCGTTAAGTGTTATACTCAACCACATCTGCTCGACTTGGTTAGAGAGCGAAGGCTTTAGTTGTCGAGCACTGACACCATCCCTTAAGTAAAAGCCAACGCCGCCACCTCGCTCACGTATGTTCAGAGGACGTGGTATATGACGAAGTCTATAACCAATTGGGGCAGGCGCACGTTTCTCCTCGCCAGATCTAAGCCACGTCTCGTTTATGGCCATGACATCAACTGAACGACTTTCCAGTGCAACTACAAATTCTTCGTGTCGCGTGCCAAGAGACCCTGGGTTTAGGAAACCGAAAATCAAGCGTTTATTTTTATTAATAAATTGATAAATGAAAGAAACCGAAATTAGTATAATTTTAGAATTATTGAGACATTCTTTAATCATAATGAGATGTCGCTTGTTAAGAAATCTATTTAAACTCAAAGTGAAAAAGTAACCCGCAAGAAAGCAATTATTATCAGCGAGTCTACCTTGAGAATAATTATGGTTGAAATATGCTGCATTCAATAGATGCCCGAGACCAACAAACAGCGACAAAGCAGCAGACAAACAGCAACAGAGATGGGTTGTAAGAAAGTATGATCTAACCATTTTAAAAGAAGTCACAAATTCTAGCATACGCATGTGCATATAGTTTTCTCCATAATAACCCAAACCAGAAAAACAATTACATCCATAAAGAAAGATTAGTAACGGAGCATAAAATGTAACCGTCAACCACCATAAATTATTAGAAGTTTTTAATAAAACATAAACATTTAAGCTAGTAACAATCAATGCCCCATACAATGGCAGGTCACTTTTAGTTAAACAGCAAATATGAGTTGAGGTCAAACAGGCTTTATAATAATGTTCACCACACCTAACAGATATAATCAAGAAATCACAAAGAAACTTGTAGCTAGAAAAATGTAGAGATATTAATTCAATACTATCTCCCAAACCCATAAGGTACCCACCATGCAAATAAAGAAACATCACACATTTCATATTAAAACTAATACACAATTGTGGAGATTGCCTTGCCACACAGTATTTTGTATACCAGATGGAATTTAAATTACAGTTATCTATATGTGGTCTTACAAAACAGTTTTCTTTGCAATAACTTAAACTAATAATGCAGTTATTTACACTGTGAAAAGTTAAGTTGGGATTTGGCGGAACATAAAATGTTACAATCAACCACCATAAATTATTGAAAATCTTAAACAAAAAATAAACATTTAAATTTGTTATCATAATCATCAATCCTTCACGAAGTAGCAGAACGCTTCTGATTAAGCAACCAGTATAGGTTAATGTCATTGAGGCCCCATAAAAATCTATCCTACACTTAATACATAACACTAAATACTTAACAAGAATCTTGTAGCTAGAAAAATGACGAAATAATAATGTAATATTATCTTCCAAATCCATGAAGAACACACCATGCATAAAAAGAAAAATCTCAAAAATCCCAAAGCAAGTACTAAATTGTGGTAATGGCCCTACCATACAGTAATTTATGTACCATATAGTATTATGGTTACAGTTATTCTCATGAGGAACTACAAACCACAAGAAACATTGCTTATGAACCAATACAAATGAACCATTTAAGTTCTCAAAACAATTTATAGATAAAAATATATAAAAGTTAAGAAATAATACACTGTTACATTTTAACAGGCATACAAAAACCCATATGGGCACAAACTTTACCTTATATGTAATGGAATTCTGAACTTCACTTAGCATCGCTAACAGCGTTTGCCCCAAAAACCCTAATGAGATCAGCCTCGGAGTAGAGACGATGACGCGCCTTTCCATTATCTTGTCTCGCAAATATCTTTCCGTCACGTGTCCACACGTATTTCCATCCTAGACGTTTTGCAGCTTCACGAGTTTTCTGGAACAGTTGCCTGTTATTGCGGGTAAGACGCTCATTAATGAAGAAAGTTTGGGAGGCAGGGGTACCGGGCAGACCAATATCCTCTGTTGTCATGCGACGGCGAACACGTGCAGCCCGCAGCAATGCATCGCGCAGGGACCGACGCGCCAGGCGCACAGCAATGGGCCTTGGTCGTACTGCAGCGCCCGCTGTGGGCGACGCTCGCGGGGCACCCACTCGTTGCGCACTTACAATGTCGCGCTCTTCAAGCTCGACACCTAACTTTTTCACTATTGTTAGCATTATGTGAATAGAGTTTTCACTGATCATCTCCGGGTAGCCAGAAATCTCAATGTCATTGGCCAGTGTTTCCTGATTTCTTTCATCTATTTCCAGCTTTAATGAAGCAATTGTTTCTTCTAAATTGGAGATCAGAGCGCTTGCGGGCTCACTAGTCCCAGCCTCCAGGTGGCCTAGTCTAGTTTCAAAGGAATCTAGACGTATATTCTGGGATTTAATAGTTGCAGTTAAATCTGCTAAAACTGAGCGGAATGAGCTCATCTCTGCACGAAAAGCACGCATTTCTTCCACAAGCATTTTGATATCCAATGGAGACTGCACAGGAACCTCGTCAGTATCTACATCATCATCATCATTGCGAAAATCTTCTTCAAGCATATTGTTTGTGGATGCCGGCTTGCCTCGCTTGGTGACATTATTAGTAGTCTGCGGTGACAGATTGAGATCGGGACGAGCAGGAGTCATTAGAGATGTCTTTTTACTTACGCAATCAGTGCATTTCCAGTTATCACGGCGTTTCTTGTCATGCTTGTAAAATGAATAAAATCTATTCGTGCTCAAATTAATGCAATCGAGATCAAAAGCAGATTTACAAGCACAGCAGCGCATAAATTCTCTATTGGGTAACTGTTTCTTGCAAATAGCGCATTCAATCGGAGCAGGATGCGAATTGTGTGACATTTTTATTTAAATGGCGTCGCATGCGAATGCTCGCTTGAGCTTGCAGTGCAGCTCGACCGCGTGGATATGAAAATATAATTTTAAAGTCATTCACTTATTAGGCAGCCATAAATGATATTATGTGATGGTAAAAGCAAAGGCAATTCATGTTTATCGCTAAACTTCAGACAGAACACAGTTTCACTTAGCCACACCTAACCTTATTCACTTGTAAGTAGGTAGGTATCATGCCAGCATGAAATAAACCAAAACTATTGAAAATTTTGACGAGATAACAATACTGCACGAGAATCAGGTCGCAAGGTTTACATATAAACAGTTTTTAAACGGATTAACAACGATAGGATCATTTAAAACGATTTTTCCACGGAGCTAATACGGTGGCAGCAGTGTTGCCAGCTTATTTCTGTCATTAGAAACGAGTACCCCCGTTCTGGGGAAACTGATACCGTGGGGGGGCTCAGGGGGTCTTACGGAAACCCCTGATATCGATTTTGATTGCCAGAGATACCTAAGTAATTTTTTTATTTTTTCAATTACCTACCTATTTAATTTTTTTGTGAAACGAAACGACACGCAAAAAGTAAAGAATAACGTGAATTGAAACGTTTCCTGTCAAAAATGACGTGTAATGCTTTTTATTTTCTATTATATATTGACAGAACCTCAGAACAATAACTAAAGTATTGTTCTGAGGACAGGACCTGCTTTAGTTATTATTATGTGGGCTGTGTTATTATTCTATGACAGAACCGAAGCGGGGGATTCGAGGGGGGGGGGGGGGGTCTGTTGACCAAAAGCTCGCGTGCCGCGGCAGCGGTCGGCGAAGCGCCAAAAAACCACGTTTTTGTACATGCGACTTTTTTTCCTTCGACTCCCCTTTCCCCATCCCTTTTAAGCCTCCCTCCTGCTACATTTCCATTTTTTTGTGAAAAAAAGAAATGTGAAAATAGTTTCTATTACTATCAAATAGCTTAAATTTACGTAAAACTTACGATTAGGTACACTCAGACGCAAAAGTTTTCGAGGCACTTAACGTTTTTTTCGCTTTGTGTACCTACAATGTTGTCTATGTTAGTTAGAACTTAGAGACCCCCCACACTGGCGTCTTTCGACGGTATTGTTACTTCGTCGTCGATATACAGCATGCCTGTTTTCGGGAGGGCCAGGCAGAGATCGCAGCTTTCCGTTTGCTACACGGATCTTGACACGCATCCTTTTCTTCATTTATTCTTGATGGCCCCAGGTTCGATTCCCGGTCGGGTCAATTTAGAAACAAATGTTTATCCGTTATCTAACGAATAAAAACAAGTTTCTTTAAAGAAACTTAACATAGGTTAGATAATCGGTGTGAGTGTGAAAAAAAGTACACACGCCCGAAGATCAACGTATTACGTATCCAAAGCTATGTCTAATTTCTCCTGTCGTTTTTGACCCTAGTGACAAAGTTCAAAAGGAGAATGACCATTTTACTATGGGAGTTAGGCTAGTTTTTTAGCTAGCTAGCGTAACACAGCGCTTTAATGTAATAAATTGTAATCAATATCAGCAATGCTCTGAATTATGAAGAAAAAATTACATTACAATAGGTATCATGCGGGAGTTTGAAGTTATCTTCATTTTTAGCTTACGACTTTTTAGGTATGTTAAGGTTATGACAACTGTTATCGTATGACTATCAGTTCAGTTCAGCATTTATTTATCACTTGACTCTTAACGCGGCGTTCTATAGAAAACCTTTTTTAACAGTAATCATTATAACTTAAAAGAACACTTTTGATATGTGAATGATTAAGAAGCAATAGATATCGAATAGGCTGGTTTGGTCATTCTCCTTTATTAAAGAAACGAGACATTTTGTGGTAGGTTGAAGAGCTGTCATCTGTACTTACTTACTTTCTATTTATGACTCTAGGAGCTGCGTAAGGGCATACCCTCCACCACCCACTTTCAGCTAGGCCGACCCACATGGAAAGTTATCGACATACCGGATAAACTGTTCGTGAGGGTGCAAGGTAAACCTATTTTTTCAATAAGTAATATATTATAGGTAAGTAATCATTTTATTCAACGTTTCGTTATCTTCTTTTAAATTTCAACAAGTTGGCAAACAGGCAGATTCCGCTTTGCTGGTCAAGCATTCGCAAAAACCTTTTAACTTTTTCTTAAAAAATACTCTAAAGGCCAATCTCTCCAAACAGAACGCGTTCTTAGCGCGCGTCAGAGCGCTATAGCACAGTTTAAATATTTATACTGTGGCTATAGCGTCTCGTCTTGTATATAAGGTGACTGCTAGAAACCGCAAGAAACTTCTGCCGAGTTGTGTTGTACTGTGGCGGTATTATGTCAAACAAAGTGCGTATAAATACCGCCACTTCATTAACTGTATCCGAAACCAACTCATAGTCGAAACCTAGGGAAGTCGATACGGCGGGAGTCGATGCGGCGGGAGTCGATACCCGGGAAAGTCGATACGGTGGGAAGTCGATACGCAGGGAATCGATACGGTGAGAAATCGATACGCAGGGAATCGATTCCTGGGGAACAAATGTGGCGTATAACACAATATGACGCTATAGTACGGCGGCAGGACGCAGCGCTATAGCGCTCTGACGCGCGCTAAGAACGGTTTCTGATTGGCGAATCCTTATAAGATAGGAAAAACCTACCGCCTATGTAGTGGTTCATATAGGTCCTTGTTGATTTTATCGAAAAAGTATCAAAAAGTCAGTAAATTTGTGTAAAGTATAAATAAATAAACTGTTGTTAATGCAAATAACTAGTGCGATAACGTTATCTCGAAGAAACTTGCGTGGATATTAAAACGAAATAGTGTTATATACATGATGTGACTACGTACAAATAAACAATCAAAGTCGATTCAAAACTATAAAAAAACGTTAAAACGTGTTGTGTAAACATAAAAATCCCTCAAAAAACAGTGAATAAACGTGGTTTTACAACAAATACGTAAACACAGGCAAATCGCTGGCTTGTAGCGTAAATCATCAACTCTAGCAAATAGTTATTCTGTGCTACTAAGTAGTAAGAATTTAACGAGTCTTCTGGGGTCTCGGTAGCTTAGCGGTTAGAGTAGTGGACCGGCAATCCAAAGGTCATGGGTTCGAATCCCATTCGAGCTTTCCGAGACTGGTTGATTTTTTTTTGTTACCTTACCACGACCGGTCTTGTGCTGCTTGCATCCAGCGGCTACCCACGACCTTCACCAGATCGTCGGACCACCTTGTTGCCCACACTGCGTGGTGGAGATTCTTGGGGAAGGCCTATGTCCAGCAGTGGACGTCTTCTGGCTGATGATGATGATGATGATAATGAACACATGTTACATGCAAATCGTTTATTTTATTTGAAATAAGTGTTAACCATAAGTGAAGTGCACCGCTGCTGGTTAATGATCTGCAATTGGCCTGCTTACATCTTATTCTCGAATGCTTTAGTATATGCACAATACAATATGTATTGTGGTATAATTAAGTCGAGCCGAGTCGGTAGTTGCAGCCGAACGGCTGACTCAGTCTGACCGGCTCGGCCACAACGAGTTCGAATCCTCGGCCACTCAAGAACTTTTTTAGCTTGTAAATATATATTTGATGATTGTTACACGTACACTACCATCGCATACAAATAAATGCACGAAATAGTTCATCTACTAATCTCTAGAGGGCGCTAAGCGAACATGAATTTCTTTGAGAAAATTACTTTTTGTCGTTCAAATAGAACAAACACCGTCGAATGACAATGATAATTCTGCTGATAACATCCTTGAATCAGACCAACATAATCGTACTTTAGACGATATTTTGAATGGCAGTTCAAGCAGTAACTTGAACTTATCCATTTCCAATGATACCAATGACATAGCATTACTTAAAGATGAAATAAACAGGCTGAAATTAGCACTAAAATTCGCAGAAGAAAATGGTTCACATAATCAAGAAAACAAAAACCTTAAGACAAAAATAATTGAATGCGAAAAACAATTGTGTATATACAACCCAATTTTTCTTCATACAAAAACAATTAAGGGTGAGTTCCTCCCATGAAACTGAACAACTTTCCCCAAGAAACCTAAAAATTGACAAAAAAATTTTCGACCTCCCATACAAAACTGTCCGATCAGCTGACGACAATAGTATGGAAGATCAAAAATTTTTTGTCATTTTTGCACATAGGTTTCTTGGGGAAAGTTGTTCAGTTTCATGGGAGGAACTCACCCTTAATTGTTTTTGTATAAAGAAAAAATATGGTTGTATATAAAAATGTAATAAACACTTGAATGAATAAACACTTTGACGACCTCCTTGGTCGAGTGGTTTGTACACCGGTTTTCATGGTGTCGCCATCTCTGAGGTCCCGGGTTCAATCCCCGGTCGGGTCAATTTAGAAATTATTGTTTTCTAAATTGTCTCGGGTCTGGGTGTTTTCTATGTATAAAAGTATGTATTTAAGTATTTTAAGTATGTTTATCCGTTGTCTAGTAACCATTTAACGAGTTTCTTCGAAGCTTCTCTTGGGCTAGATAATTGGTGTGATTGTAGAAAAGTTTTTTTATTTTTTTTTATTTTAAAGACTCAAGCTTCTCCAAAAAATTATACAAAAAGCAAACAAATTCTACAGTTCAACTACAAAGCGAGTACAGTTAGCAATACGAGGCTTGTTGCGAGTATCCAGTGCTCCTAGTCTGCTCAAAGAAAATCAAAACTATTACATCAACTTAAGGCGCAGGACAAACACAAGCGGCGTCGGGCGTGGGCGCGGTGCCGGCGAGGCGTGGGTGAGGCGCGGGCGCGGCGCCGATGCGATGCAGAAGAAGTGTGCAAACGATGTCGAAAAGGCGAGGCGATAGGGCGGGCGGGCATTTTAGCATTTGGTTTCGACACAACAACATGTCTTCATCTTCTGACGAAGTAGACTGATAAATAGTTAATATTAAAGTTTATTTTTCATATTAGTATTATTTCATACGCACCTATCGTTAAATTACATCGTAATATTTAACGAAATAAAAATTATTAAAGTATATGATTTTATACAGAATATATATTTTTTCCAGTTATTTTTGAACATCATGACAGTGCTAGCTATTCAATTGCATTGCATACTTAAAGGTACATTATTATTAATATTATTTAATTGTTTTGAGATTTATGTGGTTGTGTCCTCACAAGCGAGAGACGTTTTTTAAAGTCGTTTTGTTAATTAGTGTAAAAATTTGATTTAAAATTAATTTTGCGTTTTTATTTGTACACATTTATTAAAAATGTGTTTAGTTCCGATACTAGTATTGGAAATCAGTATCGATACTGAAAACTTTCCGATATAATGTCCACCCTTATCCAGTGCGCCGCTGCCAAGTGTGGTGCGGCGCGGGCGAGGAAGCGGCATACGAGCACCCCGCCCGCGCCTCGCCGCATGTATATGTCCCGCGCCCCGCCGCTTCTATACGATTCATATGAAATACGAATGAGCGGGCGCCTCGCCCGCGCCTCGCCCGCGCCGCGCCCGCGCCCGACGCCGCTTGTGTTTGTCCTGCGCTTAAGAAGGGTACAGAGGAAAAGTTCTTTTTACTCAAATTAAGTTAACAATGCCATCTATTGCAAAATTATAAAAGCTTCTTGGCTCTATTAATGAAAAACGCTACAAAAAATAATAGCGCACAAGGAAATCAAAAAATCCACAGATCTCGTGCTCTACACGACTGAAACCAACTTTTCCAAAATATTTTTAGATCATCTTAAAACCATTCGAATTCCGCGTCTTTTGAGCTCTCATACGTCCTCGTGGCCGCACGCGAGCCGCACGCGCCCGCCGCGTGATATCGCACCTCACGCCGCGCAAACTCGCGGCTAAGGGCACCTCTATAGCCTCTACCGACACTAACTAAAACCAAACAATTAGCTTAATTTTATTTTTTTATTTTGAAATTCGTAAAAACAGTTTCTTGTTTTTGCCAAACATAGACGAGTTCTACATTTAGTGCAGCAAATACTGGTCTGACTAATGAAACTGATAGAAAGGATAGAATTATAATGAGTTTCGTTTTTCGCACTCAATACAGGAGAAAGGGCTACGTCTTGAAGTATGGAAGGCGAAAATGGCATAATTACTTGAATCATAGAAGAAGAATCATAAAGATGCAATTTGAGTTACAGAAGAGAGATATCGCTGTCAAGTATATTCATTCGTTCAAGTGAAGAATCTAGGGTAGGCAGAGAAGAGCTGAGGTACTCGTTATTAGGCAGTCAAAAGAACTCTTCTTTAAAGACTGAATGTTCACAACCATCTGACTGTGCATTGTTTTCAGGGACTAGCGCTAAAATGCGGTTAGATCTAGCCCGTTGAAGCATCTATCCTACTAATATTATAAACGCGAAAGTTTGTATGTATGGATATTTGTTACTCTTTCACGTAAAAATACTGAATGAATTTGGATGAAATTTAGCATTCAGATAGTTTATAACCTGGAATAACACATAGGATACTTTTTATCCCGATATTCCCACGGGAACGTATCGATGGATGTTTGTTACTCTTTCACGTAAAAACTACTGAATGGATTTGGATGAAATTCGGCATACAGATAGTTTATAACCTGGATTAACAGATAGAATACTTTTTATCTCGATATTCCCACGAGAACGGGAACCACGCGGATGAAACCGCGAGCGGCCGCTTGTAAACAATAAAAACAAAAAACATATGCAACCAAAACCAAACCAAAGCTAAAATAAAACACAAACACATCAAGATACACCAAATAATATATTTGTGTTAGAGAAAAACTAAAGAACTGAAGCAGACAGTGCGGGGATCCGATTCACACTTTAAATAAATAAACACCAGGATTCGAACACGGGACCTTTGGCGCAACAAGCAGCGTCACTACCGTTGCACCAAACGACAATCGTACTTTAGCCGAAAAATGAGTACATACGGTCAACGTTAAATCAGTGGATATACATTAACGAACATATCTACAGTTCTTTCTCTTACACCATAAGGACTACTTTACCTTTTTTGTAGAACAAATCATATTTTTTTAAGCAACGGCTTTACGATGCACGGAAGCCAGTATCTCATGTCTTTTTGAAAACAAAACACTTCACCTTTTTTGTAGAACATATCATATTTTTTTTATCCACTACACTTTGCCTGCATCTCACCTGGTAAATGACGATAACGCCGAAGGTGGAAGCGCGCTTCACCCGGAATCCTCGACTACTGAGGAACGGCTATCCTAAATCAGTTACTGTCGGAACACAACAATGCTTAACTATCATATTGTTTTTTTATTACAGTTAAGAATGAAAACCCCCACATGAGGATCCACAATGTACTGGAATGGGCTGTGCTGCTGAACGAGGGGAAGCCTTTATGTGAAATGTAGCACAATTACGTAATAATGGTACATAAAATTACACAAAATACTATACAAGCCCCAAGCTGTAACATAAAATTTTATATATTTAATTACCGAATTGCTCAACTACTGAGACACTGACTATATTACCTGAACCTGTATCTGTAATTGATTTAAATAAGGTGGTGGTAGCTAGCCCTTATAAAGGCGGTCTTATAACAAGTTCCATCACCAGCCAAACGAAGGACTACTTATATGCTTATATTAGTGCTGCCGCTGGAATTCGAACCTAGCGAGCGTATTCGTGAACCTATTTATAAAAACACTTGAAGCAGGCAAAATAATTACCTACTTTCACTATTGTAAATAATTAAGGCCAGATAATAAATGATCAGATCAAATTTACCTACATGTATGCTTATTATTAAAATATTTAAGGTATTTTATTGCGGCTTTATATTTCAAATTATCTACAACTGATTTCAGTTTTTATACATTTTCTGGCTCTATAGACAATAAATACCCGTGTCGCATAGCGGTGAAAGAATACTACCACCCCCTCTCTCTTTCCTTGGGTGTCGTAAAAGGCGACTAACGGACTAAAAACTGCACATACATCAAACAGCATAGAGCGGCGATGGGCTCACCACCTGTCACGCTGAGCACATGTACAGTCACTATTTGGTGAGAAGTGGATTGTAGTAAAGTAAAGTAGGTACCTAATAGTCTAAGATCCGAGTATAGAACGACCTTCACCGGGCCGGTTAATGGATGAAAAGTATTTTATATCAAATTTAATATGTTAAAAAATATATCGCGAGTGGGTTGGCTGAGAAATTTCAGTCCAGTACCTTTATTGATTAATATAATATATATTTTTTTAATTTTGCACTAGTTTGGTGTGTTTGAGTTTGTAATGAGATTATCTTTATATAAAAATACATTTTATTTATTTTACCAGACGGTTGCAAATAACTATATGACCCAATGTTATGACGGGAAAAAAATAGTTAACCTAACGATTGCATATTCTATAGGCTTCATACTTTTGATTGGTACCTACTTATGTAATTTATCTATTATCCAAACCAGTGCAATGTTTAAAAAAATTTATAATATTTAATTAATCATATACTGGACTGAAATTTTTCAACCAACCCACTCGCAATATATTTTTAATATAAGTATTAAATTTGGTATTAAATACTTTTCATCCATTAACCGGCCCGGTGAAGGTCGTTGTATACTCGGATCCTCTACTATAATCATTTATTCGGCGTTTTACATAGGTACCTACTTAAACAGTTACATACAATGATGTTACAATAAAAAGTATTCCAGCATTGGTTACATGGTACAAAGTTAAATGTCTTTGGGTACAACGTAAGTTGAAATAGGTATATGCGGCAACAAGCCCAAGAAGACAGGTAAAAAATACTTCGTATTGGTAACATAGTGGTATTTTTTTTCACCTAAGGACATTCAATTTGAAATAACTTTTAATATTATTAATAAACTTCGCGGCTAATTACAGGATATCAAAATTTGATGGTTACTTTCTGCATATATGTAGGAAAAGTAATGTTTAGAGAGTTTGTAAAATTTTTGTTCTTAGAAATAGAAGTTACATTTACCTGCAGAAAATTTGAAAATGGCCCAATTATCAAAGCGCACGTATGTCATACGACGTTTTGGCGGCGCGAAAGTGATTTGACGCTATTGCACATTTATTATAGGGCCAAGGTGAATGTAGGTGCGTAATTTCGAATGTTTTAGGCAGTAGCAAGTGCGCGTTTTTCAAGTGGGCCTTCGTAGAGGCCGGGCCTTCGTATGTGCAAGTACCTTACCTAATAACTATACATTTACAACCAACAAAAATATAAAAGGGTTTGTTACATATACTCACAAGCACACAATCACACACAATACCTACACACTACTTAACATATTACACATAGACACATAACATATTACTATTTAAATGGGATATTGGAGTTTTGATCGCGGTTTGTCTTCTTTTTTGTTGTATGTTTATTACTCCCTTTCTACGTCATTTGCGGTATCGCGTGACGTCTTTTATACTTACAAGGAGAGAGTAAACATTAAGCAGAATATTGAAATGATAAACCGTGACCTAGATTCCATGGCAATTGCGCGGGTGGTCAGCTGTGACGTGGATGACGTAAAAAATCATATCAGTACAAACATCCGAAACTTAAATATTATTTCCCAAAACATACCGAGTATCAATTGTAATATGCCTAATTTTACTACGCTTCTTCAAAGGTCTGAGCTAGCATGAGACACAATAGTCCTAACCGAATGCTGGCTGCCAATGGCTAAAAGCATACCCGAAATCGATAATTATGACTTTGCAACCACAACAAAGAACAAAACACAAAACGAGGGCGTTGTAATCTACTACAACAAATTATTAAATTTAACCGTAGAAGAGCCGACAGTAGCGGACGCAAATTGCCTTATGCTTTAATTAAACAACGAGACCTGTATAATTAGTATTTATCGGCCCCCTAGCTGTTCGGACACTAGTAATTTTGTAAGGTCCATTGATTTAGTCTTATGATGCTGGGTAGTTTTAAAAACATAGTTCTGTGTGGCGATATTAATATCGACATTCGGCCGGACGGTACTGATAAACGGAGTCACGATTATTTAGATATGTTGGCCAGTCATGGCATGCTCCCCGGACATACGGAACTAACACATGGCCGATCCTGTCTCGACCATATGAACATCAAAACAAAACTCGATGCTACTTGTTTTTTGTTGCACGCATCTATTACGGACCACGACTATGTTGCACTTAGTCTAAATCTTAAATCTAAACTACCTACTAAAAGTTGTATTGCTAACCTAATGGATTTTGATAAAAAAGCCATGGATTACAAGGGGTCTACTACGTTGTATGAGAAATAGAGACAATCTACATAAAAAGATAAAAAAGGTTCCAGTCAATGAAGTTTTAAAGACCACATACAAACGCTATAGAAACTTTTGTTCTTCTGTACTAAAAAAAGCAAAACGGACGTACGAGAGACAAGAGATCGACAGAGCAGATAACAATAAAAAGCAGCTTTGGGAGGTTATAAAAACCTCAATAAAAACAATAAGTGGCACAAAACGGTCCCCTGACTGCTCTCCCTCTCTCGTTTCTTCGCATAATCCACAAATAAGTGTTAATAAAGTAAACAATTTTTTTATTGTGGTCTTTTGTGATAGCCTCAACCGATTAAGTCTGAAGTATCCCGAATCATAGCTAGACTAAGAGAAAGATGTGCAGTGGGGATAGATCAAATTTCTAGCAAAATAGTTAAACGATACGCCCCCTTTTTGATAACTCCGATCACACACATCTGCAACCTTTCTATATCTAATGGGGTCATTCCATCGGTTTTCAAATCCGCTTTAATTAAACCTATTTACAAGGGTGGAGATCGAGACCATTTCAACAACTACAGGCCTATCTCAATCTTACCCACCTTTTCTAAGATCCTGGAACGATTAATTAATGAGAGATTAGTACAATACTTAGAGTCCAACAATCTTCTATCACCATCTCAGTATGGATTTCGAGGTGGGATGTCCACCAATGACGCAGTCCATGATCTGGTTCATTCTATCGCAACCACTCTGGACGATAAAAGGAAATGTGTGGTAGTATTCCTCGACCTGGCGAAAGTCTTCGATACGGTCGTGATCCCACGTCTTCTGACTGGGTTGGATGGGGTCGGAGTAAGAGGACTTCCCTTACAACTCTTCAAAGACTATTTGACTAAGAGGACGCAGAGAACAAAAATAGACCACGGGCTCAGTGAAGAGGCTAATATCACTTACGGTGTGCCTCAAGGCAGCATAATCGGCCCTACTCTATTTTTAATTTATATAGATGGACTATGTCAAACACAGCTCTCCGGGGGTAAGGTCTTCACTTTTGCGGATGACACCGCCCTATTCTTTAGTGGAGACACTTGGGATGATGCCTTTGGTAATGCACAGAGGGGATTAGATAAGGTCAACGCTTGGTTGCGTAGTAATGTCCTAACACTGAACGTAACAAATACCAAATACGTTGCTTTTGCCATTAGATCTGATCTTCTTCCATCCCGATCATTCAATCTTATTGCAAACGGGTGCAGTCTTCAGACATTCGGAAACTCGTGCGACTGCCCTGAACTCGAGAAAACAGAGTCATTAAAATATCTTGGGGTCATGTTAGACCAAAATCTAAATTTTAAACGCCATATAGAAGCACTCACATTAAGGTTAAGGAGACTAACCTATATCTTTAAGAACCTCAAGCACGTTGCTGATCGCAGAGTTCTTAGAACGATTTACTACGCCCTTTGCCACTCCCTTCTAGAGTATTGTATCTCAGCCTGGGGCGGGGCAGCCAAAACCCACATGTTAGCTCTAGAGAGGGCTCAGCGACTTATCCTTAAAGTGGCAGCAGGACTTCCTTTTCGACATCCTACTACTGAACTGTACAGGGAATGGGAAATACTGTCAAACAAACATTCCTTCTTAAAACAGTATTAAAGATGCACTCACAGACACCGTATGACCCGGACAAGGCAAAGGCAAGCGTCGTAAAGGTAAAGTATGCAGTTCCCAGCCCCACAAAACCGCCTTCTCACATCACTTCTACTCCTTTCTAGGCCCTTATCTATACAACAAAATTAACAGCACTCACAATATTTATCCACTTACCAAAATAAGTTGCAAACAGACCATCACTAAATTCCTAAAGACCTTAGACTATGATACCACTCAATATTTTCTCTTTCCCTCCTTGTAATCATTAAATACTAGCGCAACCTTCCAGAACATCAGCTTCTTCTAGTTTTTAACGCATATCCTTTAGTTTATATGACGGTGCTCTCTTTTTTTACTCTCAGTTATCTCTGCACCACTGCCACAAGATGCGCCTATAGTCTATTGCCTCCATCCCATTTACACTCACATCCACGTCCTCTAACACGCCACACACACGCCACGCACACACAAATCATGTATTATTTACATATATACATTTACATACATACATCTACTGACACTTCTCGCTGTCATAATCAATCCACCACTCCAAATAGGTATGCTCTTTAACTCTTCTTTACTGTTTTCTTTTTGTTTTTAGTATTACCTACTTACGAGGGGCGTTCAAAATATTCTCGGTATTGATACGTTACAACCTCTTTTATATATATATTTGTTACTGGCCGCTAAGATTCATCCATTGACATTAAAAAAAAGTAAAATTGGAACCGAGATGTTCTTTTGTTTTTCTGCAATTGCCGAACAAACATGAACACCATGAGCGAATTAACAATTTTAACGAAATTAGAGCACCGATCCGTCATAAAATTCTTGACAAAACAGGGTAAAAATCAAAAAACCATAAAAGAGGAAATGGATTGTGTTTACCGTGAGTCTGCTCCTTCTTTATCTACTATTCAAAAATGGTCAAGCGAATTGAAGCGTGGAAGGGAGAGTATTGAAGATGACCCTAGACCTGGCCGGCCTGTAGTGGCTACCTCACAAGAAAATATTGATAAAGTGGAAAAACTTATATTGGAAGACGGCCGAGTGAAGGTAAAATCTATAGCTCAAGTAACCAATCTCTCTATTGGTACCGTACATGACATTATACATGACCATCTTAATATGTCAAAAGTAAGTGCAAGATGGGTTCCGCGAATGCTGACGCTTCTTCAAAAGGATATGCGTGTGGCTTGCTGTTCAGATTTTATCGACCTGTGTGGTGAAAATCCCGATGAGGTGCTGCAAAAAATAGTTACTGGAGATGAAACCTGGGTTCATCATTATGACCCAGAGAGCAAACAGGAGTCCATGCAGTGGCACATTAAGGGTTCAGCTCATCCCAAGAAGTTCAAGGTAATCCCGTCAGCTGGCAAGGTCATGGCCACAATATTTTGGGATTGTGAAGGAGTTTTGCTTATCGATTATAAAGAAAAAGGTGTAAATATCACAGGGCAGTACTACGCTAACGTTATACGTCAATTAAGAGATGCGATCAAAGAAAAGAGGCGAGGAAAGTTAACCAAAGGTGTTCTGCTTCTGCATGACAACGCCCCTGTCCATACTGCTCATATTGCCAAGGCAGCTATTGTTGAATGTGGGTTTGAAACTGTTACTCATCCACCCTATAGTCCGGACTTAGCCCCAAGCGACTTCTTTTTGTTCCCCAATCTTAAAAAGGATCTGCGTGGAAATAAATTTTCTGACGATGAAGCGTTGAAGACGGCCGTGGAGGAGCATTTTTACACCAAAGATAAAAAATATTTTTATGAGGGATTAAAAAAAATAATTGATCGATCTTATAAGTGTATGAACATAGGGGGGGAGTATATTGAAAAATAAAAATATCAAACTTTTCGTACTTGTTTGTTTTTATCCACATACCGAGAATATTTTGAACGCCCCTCGTACTTGCAACAACATTCCTATCATCGTTAAATCATTCTTGCTCACAAAACAAAGCTTCCAGCTACAACTTATACTACCTAGTACCTACATTAAGTTTAATCCTTTCTGCGGGAGGGGGTTGGAGACCTGTGTAACCGGTTTTTTTTTAAAACCCAGTTCAGGCTCCAGTCCTTCACAAAGGATTTAAGTTACTGCATTGTATTAGCCTTAGAATATGGTATTAGCCATTTGTTAAGTTTGTTGAATTTGTGAAGTGGCAAATAAATAAATTTTATTATTATGCTCTTTATTTAAAATATTATTTTAAGAATTTTTTTTTACAATATTTTATAGTAAAAAAAATATATTTACGATATAAAGTATTATAAAAAACTTAAGCTAGGTTGCCACCGGCAGCGGGGATAGACCCAAGCTACCGGTCGGTGGTTAGGGCTGCAGAGTGAGGAACCTCCTGACAATACGTGCCGTGTCAAGAAGTACTGCCTTCTGTATTTGACCCTTGACCCAACCTTTTAGCGAGAGCCTCTCTAGGTGTTGATCGAGGCTCTTAGCTAAAAGACCGTTTGCCGAAACGACTATCGGTACAATAATGGTTGAATCCACATCCCATATGGCGGTGGTTGGCTCACGAGGTCGTGAGCCAAGTCAAGGTACTTACTGAGCTTGTCCTTCTCGGCTTTCACGAAGTTCTCATCATGAGGTACGGTGATATCTACCAATATTGCCCGGCGCTGAGATCGGTCGACCACCACGATATCAGGCTTACTGGCGACAATAGTCCTGTCCGTGATAATAGAGCGATCCCAGTAGAGCGTTGCATGACCATTTTCGAGAACTGGCGCAGGTGCGTACTTATAGTACGGCACCTCTGATTCAACAAGGCCATATTGAAGAGCAAGTTGCTGGTGAATTATTCTGGCTACTTGGTTGTGTCTGTGCAAATACTGTCTGTTAGCAAGATGAGAACAACCGGAAATATTATGTCGGAGTGATTCTCCAGGACGGCGGCATGCCCAACAGATGTCGACCGTACCGTGCTTCATAATATATTTTCGGTAGTTATTCGTCTTGATAACTTCATCTTCAATGGCACAGACAAAACCTTCGGTTTCCCCAAAGAGGTCACCGAAACGTAGCCAGTTCACCGAGGCAGGGAGTGAGCCGAGCTCTATGGCTTCTTGGAATTGAACTGCCAGGAACTCGTGTAAACATCGAAACCATTTGATCCAGAAGTTGTGCAATCCGTCCGGTCCTGGGCATTTCCAATTTTGGGCCGTACGGATTGCACAACCTACGTCAGCTGTACTTATATTTATAGGCTGCATGGTCTCGATAGGTTCACACGCCTCCCTGACAACACTCATCCATTCGATTATTATTATTACCTAACATTTAAAAAAATTTTATAATATATATTTTTTTTATAAACGTCGGGAAAAAATCTGTCAGAAAAATATTAGATTGGGAAATAATGCGTAAAGAAAAAAAGCTTTTAAAAAATCTACCTCTGGAAAAAAATATATCAGGAAACGATTCGATTGGGAAATTATGCGAATGCAAAAATCGCTTGCAGTAAAATTCGATTTACGGAAATTCACCGCCACACTCTTGCTGTGGCCATCGATCAGTGCTCTCAATAATTGCTACTTGGTATCTGTGAGCGGTACGCGGTGGCACACGGTCTCAGGTACAATTCTGCTAAAAGTGAGTTGCTTGTTTTTAAATCAATCAACAAGACTTATCAAGTATCACCTGTTAAGCTCAATGGCGCTCCATTAAAACAAGTACAGAGTTTTAAATACCTGGGACATTGGGACACTGAGTTACCTAAGGATACCGCGATATAGAAAGGGAGCACAGGGCTTTGTGCATGAGGGCTAATATGCTCTCCCGCAGGTTTGCACGTTGCACATAAAATGTAAAACTTACAGTTTTCAAAGCCTATTGTCACTCGCTATACACGTGCAGCCTGTGGATGAATTATACCCAAGGAGCGTACGTGGCCTTGCACACTCAATATAACAATGTATTCAGGGGGCTGATGGGGGTGCCCCGACATTGTAGTGCATCAGGGATGCTAGCAGCAGTTGAAGTTGATAGCCTCTCAGCTATCATTAGAAAGCGCATCGCGTCGCTGATGCATCAGGTGCGGGGCAGCACCAACAGCCTTCTGAGGACAGTCGCGACGAGACTGGACGTAGACAGTACTATCATGCAGCACTGGACCCGCGTCCACCTCGTCAAAAACACCAACATTATTTATAATCACTTTAGCACAACAATAATTAATATGCACTAACCCAGACCCAGGTCTGAAATAAATGATTTTTATTTTATTTTATTTTTTATTTATTATTACTGATGTATCAACATTGGTGTTTGTACAATTTTTATAACTTAAAAGTAGTCTGTGATCAAATACGCGTTCTGTCTATACCTACAGAATATGACCTCCTTCGTCCCTTTTCAGGGGCATCTATCAAAACAGGTTTTCGACGTTTCTGTGAAGTTTTTATTCCATAAATATTTATTAGTTAGGTAGAGAGAGGCACTAACAATATAACTGAGATATTGACATAGTGTTACGCTTATACAGGAATACAATACAATAGGACTCAATCACCATGGGCTTTTACACACGAGCGGCACGTGCCGACTGCAGAGTAACTGTAGTTGCTAAAATGGCATTGAGTTTTGCATTTAGTTCACGCAATATCCGCGCAATATGAATCCAAATTAGCGCTGGTGTCGTAACTTAAGAGTACGAAACTTCACAATACAATCTCGATCGATCTGGATCGGTTTCAAGAGTATCTAAGGGGGCTGAAGATACCTCGTCGTCGGCAAACTGGTGTTTATGTGTAAGAGCGCTGTGTCTATTTACTATACCTATAATAGTAGTCTGTATCTCTATCTACAGATTATCAGATTATAAATAGTATAAGGTGTTCCGTTAATGCCAGCGTTCCTTGATGAGAGCGGCTCCCCTTTCGGCCACCATCATGATAGCCGCCTGAGGGTTGCCAGTATTTTGCGTCGGTATCGATGACGCGTCGATCACTCGTAAACCTGTAAACAGATTTTTTTATTGTTATGAGTTTCTACCGTAAAAGCAGACACAAAAGAAATTCAATTGTTAGATCTCTCTAAAAGAGAGATGCGGCAGACAAGGGGTTATAGGATTCTTCATCCTCTCTCACATACTATTATTTTTGTAAACCCTCATCCTGTTCTGAAGACGAATGTTCCCCGCTCATGATTTATTACGAATTATAAAGGAGGAAGTAGGTATACTTTTACCCACTCTGCTGCATCGAGACAAATTCACGTGGCAGTGTAATGCAAAAGACAATTTCTTTTCACGGACCACGGAGTGTTCAAAAGGTATAATAATAATAATAAAAAACAAAATTCCGTGCTTAGCAAACCAGTGGTGCTAAGCACTCTCGATCGCAAGGACATATCGAAGACTAAGGTGCTACATGGGGCGCTACCTACTATCGGGCTCTAACTGAGCCTGATGTAGATTTGCCTACCTCGGTGAAGTGGCTACGTTTCGGTGACCTCTTTGGGGAAACCGAAGGTTTTGTCTATGCCATTAAAGATGAAGTTATCAAGACGAATAACTACAGGAAATATATTATGAGGGACGGTACGGTCGACATCTGTCAGGCATGCCGCCGTCCAGAAGAATCACTCCGACATAATATTTCCGGTTGTTCTCATCTTGCTAACAGACAGTATTTGCACAGACACAACCAAGTAGCCAGAATAATTCACTAGCAACTTGCTGTTGGATATGGCCTTGTTGAATCTGAGGTGCCGTACTATAAGTACGCACCTGCGCCAGTTCTGATATCGAGGTCATATTTATTCTGTGTCCTGGTGGTCGACAGATCTCAGCGCAATATTGGTTGATATCACCATACTGTATTATATTGTAAAAATATTTTTATATAAAATAATGTAACATTTTTTTCTTAACATGTATATAAGAAATGTGTAAAAAGAAAGTCCGCATGCTCCTTTTTAATGTACCCATGGCAGAATCATCTCAGTAACGTCCTTTTTCAGGGAATAGACGTATGGCGACTTGATATCCGAAGAATTGGATGTTTGGCGACTAGACATTCGGGGAATTAGACGTAATCAACCAAAACTGCTTTTTATGAGTCATGCAGTGTATTTATATTTAAGTATGTATTTGTGTAAGTTTATATGTATTATACTTATGTAATTGTGTAAACATTTGTATATTAAATTCTTAATAGATTATACTGCCCCGTGTCACATTAATCGCAGATAATTGCATAGCTACCATGTCATCTCTGCACAACCCTATGGTTGACTGGTAGAGAATGCCTTAGGCATTAAGTCCGCCATGTAATAATATTATGTAGCAAAGGTTTAAAATAAATAAATGAATAAATATATTTAATAAAGAGATTAATAATAAAATTTATTTATTTCAACAAAAATGGTTACATTCAAAAACAATATCAAAACTGTGTAGCGGATAGCAACGCCCACCCCGAAGAAGCCCGGAGGAAGGGCAGTATACAGGTGAAAGGAGGTGTGGAAGACTAAAGTATGGTCTGAGTCTGAACTTTTGTTACCTATGTTGTGAGTGGGATGAATAGGTGCCAGCCGTTCTATAATGATGTGCGAACTATAGAAATATTATTATTTTTTTAACTTTTTTTTAAATGTAAGTGGAGTCCAGGCGCAAGGACAACTACTTAGTACAACATCAGTCACCTCCACCATGCCGGCCCACAAGGCGCTTCTTTACGCGCTCGTTTGAAGAACTCCACAGGAGAAGTGTTTTTTCAATAGTTTTACTAGCGACTTCGCCTGTGTGGACCTCGTTCTCCGTGACGAATTACAAACACAATTGGCTATTTGACAGTTGTAACAATAAAATATGAAATAATATGTCGGATGTGGTAGTAATCGTTTATATAACAATAATTATCTTATAGATTTTTTTATTAAGATAATTTGTAAATATTTTATTTTTACAAAATTAATTTGCGATTTTTATATCTGTGTATTACAAGACCCGAAACACGCCATGACTGAGCTTCGTGTGACGTCACATTTCACAAAATAAACAATAACTATCTCTCATGTTTCAAGATAACATTTGTTTGTTTAATGAAGTGTGACGTCACAGGGCAAAATGTCACGTGACCAACCGTGTTTGCGCAAAATTTGAAATTAATAAAGAAAATATATATGATAATATGTTTTTTTTTCTATTAAATAAAGCTTTTTTGAAAAAAAAATTGTTAGAGGTATAAAATAAGCGTTTGTAATTTTTAAAATACTTTTTCCAAAACTGTCAAGTAGGCAATTATTACGAATTACAAAAACTATAATACTAAAGCTTTTGAAAGAGTATGGCAGCGCTCTCTTCTTTCCAAGTTGCCGGCCTTCGGTGTGCCGCCCCGTTTGTGCGCCTGGGTTGCAGACTTTTTAGAAGGGCGGAGGATTCGTGTCCTTTGTGAGGGTAGTTCCTCCGAGTTCTATAAAGTCAATGCCGGAGTGCCGCAGGGTTCTGTGCTCTCACCTACTCTATTTCTTCTGCATATCAATGACATGTTGTCCTTGGGCAATATTCATTGTTATGCGGATGACAGTACGATGCATGAGCGGTACATAGGACATCCTGCGGCAAAGCAAGCTGATATCGTGGTGAAAAGGCAAGAACTGGTTGCCAAACTGAACCTGACTGTCGATCGTGTCTCCAAGTGGGGATCTGAAAACCTGGTCGAGTTTAATGCCAGAAAAACCCAGGTTTGTGCATTCTCGTCCAAGATAACTCCCTTCCTTACTCCTCCCTCTTTTCAGAGCTCTCCTTTACCCATATCAGTGGACCTCAGCATTCTTGGCATGGACATCGGCTAGGAACTGAATCCAAAATGCTACGTGAGTGTCATTTTAACTGCCTCCCGTAAGTTGGGTATTCTCAATAAGGTGAGGCGGTTTTTCACTCCCGAGCAGCGCTGTTTGCTGTACAAGACTCAGGTGCGATCGAGTATGGAGTATTGTTTCCATCTATGGGACGGCTCCGCTAAATACCTCCTCGATGCACTTGATAGACTGCAAAGGCGAGAGGTACGCATTATTGGAGATGTTGAGGTTACAGCCTCTCTTGAGGACCTCCAGCTGCGTAGAGACATTGCTTCCCTCAGTGTCTTCTACCGAAATTACTACGGAGAGTGTTCTGAAGAACTTTTTGATCTAATCCCGCCCTCTCCTTTCCTCTCCCGGACTACACGTGCTGGTCTTAGGAACCACCATCATACTGTGCAGAATATCAGCACATGTACCAAAAAATTTGGCAAGTCGTTCCTCTGTAAGACCATTCGGCTTTGGAATTCTCTGCCGGCGCATGTGTTTCACAGTTCCTATAATCCGGGGTCTTTTAAACGGGGCGTGAAACGGCATTTAAGCAGGCCGTCATGAATGGGTGCGCTTGTTACCGTTCTTGTTCCACGGTGGTGAGCGCTCTCATTATTTTGGACTACATCGGCTGCTTACCATCAGGCAGGATGTAGTCATTATGACGTGTCACATAAAAAAAAACTAATTACCACTACAGAACGGCTGCACCTATTTAGGTGAAGGCGTTCTATAGTGATTTGATTTTTTTTATTTCTGTAGGGAATTGATTTTTAATTGATAAAATGTCTACTAGAAAAAAATCAACCAGTTTCAGGAAGCTCGAGCGGGATTCGAGCCCACGACCTTTGGATTGCCGGTCCACTGCTCTAACCGCTGAGCTACCGAGACCCCAGAAGACTCGTTGAATTCTTCCTAGTAGTTTGATTACGCTGCAAGCCAGCGGTATTACGTCACTGTGAAGTCTACCCTCACATTCGTAAGAAATACTATTGCAAGTATTTAACAATCGATAAAGACGTAATTGCTTATTAATATCTTTATTATTGAAATTTATAGAAATAGTGCGTAGCGGCCTCGCTTTTTGTAAATTTTGCTTAACTTTTTAATTAAACCCAAAATTGCAGAGAAAGATTTTCTTAAAGTGCGCGAAGGCACTTTTATGAGCTCATCGATTGAACTACTGTTCAAAACAAGTGAAAGAAAAAACTATAATGTTATCTCTTATATAGTCGAATAGTGCGTAGCGGCCTCGGAATTTTTAGATATCATTGATTTTATATAGGAAAATAATCTTATTCTAAACCAAAAAACTTCGAAAGTCGCTATAAGTTAACTGTGAATATCTCCTATCTACGATAATATTATTGAGCAAAATTTATACCAGAGTGATTGTTACTTCATGAGGAATAAAGATTTTATCATGTATTTATTATCCTATTTCGATAGAAAACGATAAATACAACTGCAAAATTACTACAAAATGCGATGCGCCGGCCGTCCGAATTCAACTTATGCTCACAGAATGGAAATTAGTAATATTATGCACAAATTTATTATCATATTTCGATAAAATCGATAAATACAACTGCAAAATTACTACGAAATGCGAAAATGGGCATTTTAATCACATTCGTTTTCGTGTTTGGTTAGTATTCGTCCGTGATAGATACCTACGATACTTTGTGCTCGTCGTTTTTTACTCGACTTGGCTTGTTTTTCTGGACTGATTCTTCCTATTTGTTACTCTGCTTGTTAACCGGACTTTAATTTGTGCTTCTGATTTGGAACTGTTGGAAATTATTAACTTCACGAACGAGGAATATGCTGAAATTTTAATTTGTTACGGGCACTGCAATTGTGTATCCTTACGAGCTCGTGATGAGTACATAGCACGTTATCCCGGCCGCCGAGTACCACATGTTAGTGTCTTCGACGGAGTTTACCGATAATTTAAGAGACTGGCTCTGTTTCAAGGCGACGAACAGACCTGGGCAGACCACTTGATAATGATGATGATGATGAAGAGCAAGACAATGACATAGTTCGACGGTTTCGACTAGATCAGACTACCTCAACCAATATTGTTGCCCGAGAGCTTGGAGTCTCACAGTGGAAAGTGTGGAGTGGAGTATTGTGCATACTGCCGGTCTCTATTATCACTACACGCCAGTAAATATCATTGAAGAAGGAGATCCTGTGAGGAGATTCATGCTCAATGCAATTTGGAAGATCCTTCATTTTTTAGAAACATCTTGTGGACAGATAAGCCCAAATTCGATATAGATGGGATAACGAATGATAGTTCGTCATCATATCATATTTCGATTACTACCAGGGAGTCTTTCATTAAAGTATTTTGCGAGAATCCTGATATAACCCTACCTAGCTTGTTTTACCTTGATAGAAAGCTAAGGAACCGTAGGTATTTTCACCATTATCTGCAGCAAAACTGTCATAGACTTTTTTTTTAATATCGAAAAAAGGATTAACATTTTTTTCCGAATTTATTTATTTTTTATTTTGTTCATAGTCTAGTACGACTCAGTTGGTACAACTACTTGCAATTATAGTTTTTAAAATAATTAAGAAACTAATTCTACACAAAAATACCAAAACTAAATAAGTTTGAGGCACAAAACACATAAAAAGAGGACAATAGACAAAAAACGGCAATTAAAAAAAAAAACTTCAAAGTACCATAACTTGAGAACGGTTAAGTTTGGTTTACGGTGTTCATAGTCAAATCAGTCAGAAATGATGGAAACTACATCCCTTTATAGGTCGACTTAACATGTGATCCTGTATAATTAAAAATCATTATTATTGAAATTTAGCATTCACAATGCTATATAGATAACGGATAAAATGTCTACTAGAAAAAAATCAACCAGTCTCAGGAAGCTCGAGTGGGATTCGAACCCACGACCTTTGGTTTGCCTGTCCACTGCTCTAACCGCTAGCTACCGAGACCCCAGAAGACTCGTTGAATTCTTCCTAGTAGTTAGTTTGATTACGCTGCAAGCCAGCGGTATTACGTCACTGTGAAGTCTACCCTCACATTCGAAAGAAATACTATTGCAAGTATTTAACAATCGATAAAGACGTAATTGCTTATAAATATCTTTATTATTGAAATTTTGCATTTACAATGCGTAGAAAATTAGTTTCTTAATTATTCTAAAAACTATAATTGCAAGTAGTTGTACCAACTGAGTCGTACTAGACGATGAACAAAATAAAAAAATAAATAAATTCGGAAAAAATGTTAATTCTTTCTTCGATATTAAAAAAAAGTGTATAACAGTTTTGCTGCAGATAATGGTGAAAATACCTACGGTTCCTTAGCTTTCTATCATGGTATAACAAGCTAGGATTATATCAGGATTCTCGCAAAAAACTTTAATGAAAGACTCCCAGGTAGTAATCAAAATATGATATGATGACGAACTATGGTTCGTTATCCCATCTATATCGAATTTGGACTTATCTGTCCACAAGATGTTTCTAAAAAATGAAGGATCTTCCAAATCTGCATTGAGCATGAATCTCCTCACAGGATCTCCTTCTTCAATGACATGTACTGGCGTGTAGTGATAAGGGTAGAGACCCGCAGTATATGCACAGTACTCCACACTTTCCACTGTGAGACTCCAAGCTTTTGGGCAACAATATTGACCGTCAAACTTTGTCATTGTCTTGCTCTACATCATCATCATCATTATCAAGTGGTCTGCCCAGGTCTGTTCGTCGCCTTGAAACAGAGCCAGTCTCTTAAATTGTCGGTAAACTCCGTCGAAGACACTAACATCTGAGGGCCTAGTCAACTGGCAAACGCTCGACCGGTGACAGCTCCAAAATCGCTCATCAAATTCGCTAGGCTACATCGATATCGATAAGCTAAGGGATATAGAACATACAGGCTTGTCTTAGTATTTTTTGTTTGATGATAATGTAACGCTTATGTAAGATTAATAAATAGGTAGTAACCACACCGATCCTTTTGAGTTTTAGTGAATTGAATGTCACTTTACTAAGAAATTCGGGTAGACTCCTTGAGACAATTTGAAAAATGAATCAATCGCTTTTTTCGCCGGAAGTTCGCCAGGCAAGCACGTTTGTAAATAAGTACTTATAATGATGACGAGTGACTTACCCACCATAATATGATATTGATATGAGACCAAACCCATTTTTCAGCTTATAATATAAATAAATTAAGACTGAAGACCACAAGCAAACGCTTGCTGCCAAGAATTTCTCAAATATTAACAACTTGACGTCCGTCTGTAATGAAATAAGTGATAACACTAAATGTTACAAACCGCGCGAACATTTAAACAGTTTGATCTTAGATGCGAGTACCCACTAGGTAGTGATTAAAACGTTTGCATCTTGTATGAGTACATCGCCTAACTAAAGTAACTCTATGGCGTAGCGGCTAAGGCTTTCGGGTTTAGTTGTCTAACTACAACACCTATCACATTACTTTTCTAATTGATTATTGTCCTAAATAAAATAAAATAAAAAACATTCCAAGTACATGGTTTTGCTAGTTAAATTAAAACTAATTTTAAAATATGCAAACAAGCGAAGCAATGTACTTACTGTTACTTGAAAGGTAATGCTAGAGGTTTAACTAATGCAAAAAGTCCCCGCCCGCGCCGCACCGGTTTGTGATCTTGCCAGTTAGTTACGCAACTTTCACATTACCGAGCTAAAGGATGGGTAACCAAATAAAAAGCGTCTCGAGCTCCTCCGTGCTTCGGAAGGCACGTAAAGCACACTGCGGTTGTATTGGCTCAGGGCTTAAGCCTGTTATAGCCCAGTCTGCCTTAGTGCTGTCGTTCATGTGGGAACGTTCAGGACGTTCATAGGATGACGATGAAGACAACATCGCCTTAATATAGGATTGTTTCATTGTTACTTATTTATAGCGGTAGGTACCGAAAATAATTGAAATTAAAAGTCAAATCATTTATTAAATATACGCCTTCACAGACACAATGACATGATCGTGGTCTCTACGCGACAAGTTAAAATATTTATTTATTTTACATTATTTATTTCACTGCCATTCATTATGAGTTGGTTGATAATGTTTCGAAATAAAACATAGGATTATTTATATGTTTACCAAAAATAATTTTAAAACAATTAATTTTATATAATTACCCTAGTATGTTGATAATGAATCAAGTACAACTTTAAGCCATGTTTAATGCAGTTTCATTGTTGGATACGACATGTGGTACACATCCCTTCTTTATTGTGAGCCTGATGCAGCATTAAATATTGGTGTTATTATGATTAACCATGCTTTTTGAAGGTATCCAGAATCTCCTAAGAAATTGGAACAATATACTTACTTATAGAAAATTGTCATACTTACATAAAAAGTTAGTAGGTAGGTAGTATATATTTACCAAAAATAATTTAAAAACAATTAATTTTATTTATTTATTTTATATTCACAAGTGAATCGACAGTTCTATAAAAAGTATAACACTGAAAATGTGAAACAGCAAACCATTTACAGATTCACACAAATAAAAATGTGATAGTAACATTACAAACTCAAGCAACAATTACAATCGATTACTTCACAATCGCCAAATTGATAATAACTAAACTATTACAGAGTATGCTAGATATGGAACTTAATTTGTATTATATGTATAACAAGCCACCTTATGTTAAGCCACCTATTTAAAGAAAAAACAATATTATAACAAACACAATAGAACCCACCAGATTTAATAATCGGATAATAATAATGCAAGTTTATACATATACCTTTGTATGTTGATAATGAATCAAGTACAACTTCAATAGCTTAATGTTATGACTAGTAGAAATTGATATAAGTAGGTACTTAAACATTTTCTATAGGTACCTACTGCAAGTAAAATTAAATATCAAGTAAAAATTACATTAATGTTGTATTTCTTAATATATTCTTATTTCCTTACCTAACTCTCTCAAAGTCAAAGTTTATTAAATATGAGGCTTCACTTTCTCTTATTGACATTAAAACTATATGTGTATAAAAATAAATGCCAATTGTGTGTTTATGAAGGTACTGTTTTTTAGTAGTACCTACCTAAGTAAATCTTTTTAATAAAGTACAATAAACTTAGAACTAAATTAACTTTATACTTAATTTTTCCCCATCATATAAACCAAATCACTATTTTATGGGTTAAATATATTTATGGCACACTGTTCCTTTTCTTAAAATAGAAATGTTGTCAACGAAGGTATTGTTTTTTTGTACATAAGTAAATCTTTTTAAATAAAGCACAATAAACTTAGAACTAAATTAACTATATTTATGGCACAGACTGCTCCTTTTTGTAGAATAAAAACGTTGACAACATTAGAGCTCCACAAAAAAATCATATAAATAACTAAATTCAACGATGCCAAAGCCATGTTCAATGCAGTTTCATTGTTGGATATGACATGTGGTACACACCCCTCCTTTCTTGTGAGTCTGATGCAGCATTAAATATTGTTGTTATTATCATTAACCATGCTTTTTGAAGGTATCCAGAATCTCCTAAGAAATTAGAACAATATACTTACTTATAGAAAATTGTCATAGATAAAAAGTTAGTAGGTAAGTACCTATGTATTATACAAAATTGCTTGATATTGTTTTTTACCAAATAACCATGTTTGTTTACCATTCTGAGGAAGTCCATCCTCCAAATTATGAGGTAACATTTAAGATTTTTGAATCGTCGTCTCAAATCTGCAAAACCACATAAAATAGTTTTATCTTTATGTCAATACTCTTTATTCTAGCAATTTTAACAAAACTGACATTTCCTGGTAAATCCCAATATAATAATAGGCATAATACTTACCTTTATTATGTAAGTAATAATTTATTTATTAAAACTTACCGTTTGAACGTAAGGACTGATATCTTTTCCTATTAAGAAAGATGCTTGTCTGTATAAGATTTATAGGGTATAGTCAATAGGTACACCTTACTACACTTAGAGCCTTGGTTTAATACTCTAAGCTACCTGGCAAATTAAATCTTCATTGGAACCTGTAAAAAAAATAGGCAATCTAAGTTATAAATTGATAAATGGACATTATGGATAGGTTACATTTAATATTTATACAAAAAGTCCCTTACTGTTGTCTTAATCTTGACCTTTCTTGTCATGATTAAAGGTACTTAGGTGGATTTATTTGGCCCAAATGTTTGTATGGTTTGAGAGCCCCTACAAATTGTTATGCAGCGACTTGCTCTTCGTTGCGGAAAATGTTGCATGACACACATTTATTTGGTCACTCACATCGCAACAACTATATCAGCACGCAATTCCCGGCAGACCTTAGCTAAATATTTGAAAGTTCGTAAACGAGAACTCTGAGAACTATTCACAAGTACAACAAACTCGATTTCGTTACTTTGCTCCAAGTAATGTAGGGAAACATTTCTTCCTTAGCGCCTGAGCACTTGATTATCGCAGTCCACAATAGCCCTAAAAAGAGCATTTTAAACAAATCTTTCAACACAACACAACTATTCCTTCATCAGCTGATCAAACAATCGCCATTTTGTGTGAAATTTTATCTTCAATGTTTGAGTGATCGCTAGATTAGCGATTCTTGGCTTGTCAAACTGTCAATTAGGTCTATTTTAGCGTAAATTTTACGTCGTAGGTAACTTTTGCTTATGTCAATCCCATACATTCGGTTTATCGTAGCGAAGATTTCGTAGCGTTTCATTTGTTTGCCAATTGACTAGGCCCTCTGATACTCGGCAGCCGGGATAACGTGCTATGTATTCATCACGAGCTCGTAAGGATACACAATTGCAGTACCCGTAACAAATTAAAATTTCAGCATATTCCTCATTCGTAAAGTTAGTAATTTCCAACAGTTCCAAATTAGAAGCACAAATCAAAGTCCGGTTAACAAGCAGAGTAACGAGTAGGAAGAAACAGTCCAGAAAAACAAGCCAAGTCGTATCTACCACGGACGAACCGCGTAAGCAGACAGACTAACCAAACACGAAAACGAATGTGATTAAAATGCCCATTTTCGCATTTCGTAGTAATTTTGCAGTTGTATTTATCGTTTTTATCGAAATAGGATAATAAATTTGTGCATATTATTACAAATCTCCATTCTGTGAGCATAAGTTGAATTCGGACGGCCGGCGCATCGCATTTTGTAGTAATTTTGCAGTTGTATTTATCGTTTTTTATCGAAATAGGATAATAAATTCATGATAAAATCTTTATTCCTCATGAAGTAACAATTACTCCGCTATAAATTTTGCTCAATAATATTATCGTAAATAGGAGATATTCACAGTTAACTTATAGCGACTTTCGAAGTTTTTTGGTTCAGAATAAGATTTTTTTGCTATATAAAATCAATGATATCTAAAAATTCCGAGGCCGCTACGCACTATTCGACTATATAAGAGATAACATTATATTTTTTTATTTCACTTGTTTTGAACAGTGTTCAATCGATGAGCTCAAAAAAGTGCCTTCGCGCATTTTATGGAAATCTTTCTCTGCAATTTTGGGGTTTAACCAAAAAGTTAAGCAAAATTTACAAAAAGCGAGGCCGCTACGCATTATTCGAATAGCTATTCTACACTATTCAATAAGCCATAATTGTTAATGCAGTTTGGTTAAAAATCACAGTCGAGATGTAATAGGCCTCTTAACAACAAAATGGCTTTAACAGGGATTTACTTGTCTCGCTGGAACCTTCGTACATCGTATATCCCGCTCGCATGCACCACAATTCCATAAAGGACAATAGGCGCAGCGAGTAACTTAACGTAATACTTTTATTACTAACTGGGAATCTTTCATCAAAGTTTTTCCGAGAATCCTGATAGTATCCTAGCTTGTTATACCTTGATAGAAAGATAAAGAACCGTAGATATGTTTACGATTATCTGCAGCACAACTGTCATAGACTTTTATTTGAAAATCGAAGAAAGAAATAACATTTTTTGAATTTATTTGTTTTTTATTTTGTTCATCGTCTACTACGACTCAGTTGGTACAACTACTTGCAATTATAGTGTTCAGAATAATTAAGGAATTAATCTTCTACACAAAAATACCAAACTAAATTAGTTAGAGGCACAAAACACATAAAAAAAGGGCAATAGACAAAAAAACTGCAATTTTTATTAAAAAAACTTTAAAGTACCATAACCTGAGAACGGTAATGTTTAGACACAGTATATAAGCTAAAGCAGTACGGAAGCTCGGCCCTTTTCTTGTTTTATATACCTACGCGCCAATTGAGCGTTAGGGTTGTCCTCTTATTTTTGTAAAACTGATATAGTTTTTGTTTAGTTAGCGCTGTCTGCTAGCTAGCTAGCAACTAGCAAAGCATAAGGATTGTCACTTTTATTTTTTTTAAATTAAAAACTAATAAGTTAAATATGGCGGCTAATTTCCTTATTCTATTATCGGATTTATTGTTGGAAACCCCACAGATCCCCTGATATCGATTTTTAAAGCAATCGGTCCAATAACTAAAAAGTTCAAGATGGAGGCTATTTTATCTCATACTAATAACGGAGTCGTTGTTAGAAACCACACAGATCCCCAGATATCGATTTTCAAAGCAAAGTTTATTAAGATTAAGTTTCGTAGTATCAATTCTTATTACTTTTCACCATTAAAATAACGCGCGCTCAAAAAACCCTAAACAACCAAACGATTTATTTAAAAGAAAAAGCTTTTTATTTAGTAATAATAAATCATTCTTACCTTTCAACATCAGCAGGAAGTTTAAAAAACGAAAGCTCCGGTTTTGAAGAAGCCGAGTTCAAGTAGCCGAATACTACGCAATACACACACTCGTGGCATTTTTAAAAATCGCGCGCACAGCGCACGCAAAACACAACAGTGAACACTCGTTCTCGACGCGATACGCGCTACTGAGAGCACTGCGATGTCCGCTTAGGGGTCCTGTAAAGACGTGCGTCTGTGGGCGTGCGTCACTTCGAGCGTTTGTACGTAGCTTCCTTACTGCTTTAGCTCATATTTATACTGTGGTTTAGAGTACGGTGTTTCATAGTCAAATCAATCAGAAACGATGGAAACTACATCCCCTTGAAGGATATAGGTCGACTTACCTTTAACCCTGTATAAATTTATATAGCGTCACTCGTGCTTGTTTGGCCTACTGCTGAGTTACTAATTCTGATGTATTAAGAAAAACCATCAAATCTATAAACTATACCTAGCATAAAGAAATAGAGCATAGAACTCTTCTACTGTAAAATTTAACAAATGGAGATAGAAACAAACAAGCGTGGTGGCGACGATAGGTTAAAATCTAAAAGTAAAGCACCTTCGATGTTGTAGACCTTGAGCTGAGGGTCTATTACGCTCCCCATGGCAGCAGTACCCAGCTGGTGGTTCTGAGGGTCTGTGTTGACGCGCGCCATGCAATCGATCCATTGGTCCGTCCACGCGTCGGATTCGTCACATCGCTTCGTGGTCCTCTCGTCTAGTATCAGGCCGAACTTGTTGGTCAGCAGCTGGAATGGGTAAGTAACACGTTTAAAGTCGTCAGCTTAGGCCTAGATAAAAGCAAAGGAGGACGTACCCGCATACGGCCCTTCCAAAATTGACAGTCGTCAATCGTTGTCGTTGTCGTGCGTGAAGCGTGCGTTTGCGGAGCATGCTGTCCCGCTCGCGTAGCATGGTAATGTGCTCAGAATAATAACCAAAGCATTATTATTCTATGGGTAATGTGGTTGTTATTCACCGCTCTGTCCCGCTCGCACGATTACCACTAGCTATCACACTACAAATTAAAACGTATGTTGTTGAGGAGGACTATTTCCTGATTCATAATACTTAGGGCATACCGTATCTTTCTCTTTTACTTATTCTATTGCTCAGGCCGAGTTTCTTGCTGCCGCGGTCTCTTCTAATGATAATACATAGGTACATACATACATAACTGTGTCGGGTAGCGGTGAAAGAATACTACCACCCCCTCTCTTCCCTTGGGTGTCGTAATAAGCGACTACCGGTTTAAGACTGCAGATACATTCAACAGCATAGAGTGGCGATGGGCTTACCACCTGTCACGCTGAGCACATATGCAGTCGCTATTTGGTTAAAAGTGCACTATGGTAGAGGACTTTTGCTGTCGTCATCGCCTAGTCTCTGACTAACCCTTCGAGGATAATAGTCATGCTTATATGTATGTACTATCGCGGACTCCGTCGCTTTACTAGTCTAAAGGCCAAAATCCCTTGCACACTGCGTCATCTATTTGGTACGGGCACGTACCCAAGCGGGCGGTGCGCTTCATACGAAAATTTCTGCAAACTGGTAAAGCGACGACCCCGGTAGTACACACGGCGTCAGATCAACCTACCCAAAACTGTCAAATTTCTACAATCAACTTGAACTTTCATATTTTGCTCTAAGGATCAATATTCATTGGAGAAATTTGACAGTTTAGGGTAGGTTGCTCTGACGCCGGTAGTACATACAAGGGGTAGGCAGAGACCACGGCTCTTCATTGGCTACAATCCTGACACACATCCTTTGCTTCACTTACTCTCATAACTTTCGTTATACATGCTCATCGGCTTAGAGTAGTCTTGAGACTTTACCTTTAACGAGAGCGTCAAAGTACGTTCGTTCATCCTCCTCTTCTAATGATAAAAAAAATATAAAAAAAACTAACGTCGAAACGTCGTCGGGTATAGCAGGTTGGCGTAGGATGCCTTTACTAACACCTTTAATATTTAAATTTTTAAATTGAAATTAAGGGCGAGTTCCACCCGTGAAACTGAACAACTTTCCCAAAGAAATTTATATGCAAAAATGACAAAAAAATTTAGACCTCCCATACAAAACTGCCCGATCAGCTGATGACGACAATAGTATGGGAGGTTCGATATATTTTTTTGTCATTTTTGCATATAAATTTCTTTGGGAAAGTTGTTCAGTTTCACGGGTGGAACTCACCCTTAATTTCATTAAACTAATAAAAATTAAGGGTGTTTAAGTAGTTTTGGGTGTATATGTTAGTAGTTTTGCATTAAATCCTGTATAAACATGTGTGCAAACTAACGTCAGTCTCGAAGATCTTCTGCAGGTATCTGGCGCCGTCCCTGATCATGACCAGGTCGTCCTGGTGCGCGAAGTAGTTGGGGTAGAAGAGCGGCGGGTCCAGCGGCTCCGCCGAGCGCAAGGTGAGGTGGCCTACGCTGCGCGGCAGGAGAATCGCTGCGTTGGCGCTGCAACCGGACTTACATTGATATATCCACGATTACTGTCCCCGAAGGGTTAGTCTGAGACCAGGTAACGAGGACCGCAAAAGCAGTAAAAAAATGGACATACACAGCTATAACCTATGTAATAAGGAGAAATAGGTATACCAACAGGACGAGTTTGGGAAAGGTAAGGAAATAAGGAATATGCAATGAATTGCAATTAGCAATAACTGAGGGCCTAGTCAACTGGCAAACGCTCGACCGGTGACAGCGTCAAAATCGCTCATCAAATTTGCTAGGCTACATCGATATCGATAAGCTAAGGGATATAGAACATACAGGCTTGTCTTAGTATTTTTTTGTTTGATGATAATGTAACGCTTAAAGTAAGATTAATAAATAGGTAGTAACCACACCGATCCTTTTGAGTTTTAGTAAATTTAATGTCACTTTACTAAGAAATTCGGGTAGACTCCTTGAGACAATTTGAAAAATGAATCAATCGCTTTTTTCGCCGGAAGTTCGCCAGACAAGCACGTTTGTAAATAAGTACTTATAATGATGACGAGTGACTTACCTACCATAATATGATATTGCTATGAGACCAAACCCATTTTTCAGCTTATAATATAAATAAATTAAGACTGAAGACCACAAGCAAACGCTTGCTTCCAAGAATTTCTCAAATATTAACAACTTGACGTCCGTCTGTAATGAAATAAGTGATAACACTAAATGTTACAAACCGCGCGAACATTTAAACAGTTTGATCTTAGATGCGAGTACCCACTAGGTAGTGATTAAAACGTTTGCATCTTGTATGAGTACATCGCCTAAAGTAACTCTATGGCGTAGCGGCTAAGGCTTTCGGGTTTAGTTGTCTAACTACAACACCTATCACATTACTTTTCTAATTGATTATTGTCCTAAATAAAATAAAATAAAAAACATTCCAAGTACATGGTTTTGCTAGTTAAATTAAAACTAATTTTAAAATATGCAAACTAGCGAAGCAATGTACTTACTGTTACTTGAAAGGTAATGCTAGAGGTTCAACTAATGCAAAAAGTCCCCGCCCGCGCCGCACCGGTTTGTGATCTTGCCAGTTAGTTACGCAACTTTCACATTACCGAGCTAAAGGATGGGTAACCAAATAAAAAGCGTCTCGAGCTCCTCCGTGCTTCGGAAGACACGTTAAGCACACTGCGGTTGTATTGGCTCAGGGCTTAAGCCTGTTATAGCCCAGTCTGCCTTAGTGCTGTCGTTCATGTGGGAACGTTCAGGACGTTCATAGGATGACGATGAAGACAACATCGCCTTAATATAGGATTGTTTCATTGTTACTTATTTATAGCGGTAGGTACCGAAAATAATTGAAATTAAAAGTGAAAATCATTTATTAAATATACGCCTTCACAGACACAATGACATGATCGTGGTCTCTACGCGACAAGTTAAAATATTTATTTATTTTACATTATTTATTTCACTGCCATTCATTATGAGTTGGTTGATAATGTTTCGAAATAAAACATAGGATTATTTATATGTTTACCAAAAATAATTTTAAAACAATTAATTTTATAAAATTACCCTAGTATGTTGATAATGAATCAAGTACAACTTTAAGCCATGTTTAATGCAGTTTCATTGTTGGATACGACATGTGGTACACATCCCTTCTTTATTGTGAGCCTGATGCAGCATTAAATATTTGTGTTATTATGATTAACCATGCTTTTTGAAGGTATCCAGAATCTCCTAAGAAATTGGAACAATATACTTACTTAGAGAAAATTGTCATACATAAAAAGTTAGTAGGTAGTATATATTTACCAAAAATAATTTAAAAACAATTAATTTTATTTATTTATTTTATATTCACAGGTGAATCGACAGTTCTATAAAAAGTATAACACTGAAAATGTGAAACAGCAAACCATTTACAGATTCACACAAATAAAAATGTCATAGTAACATTACAAACTCAAGCAACAATTACAATCGATTACTTCACAATCGCCAAATTGATAATAACTAAACTATTACAGAGTATGCTAGATATGGAACTTAATTTGTATTATATGTATAACAAGCCACCTTATGTTAAGCCACCTATTTAAAGAAAAAACAATATTATAACAAACACAATAGAACCCACCAGATTTAATAATCGGATAATAATAATGCAAGTTTATACATATAATTACCTTTGTATGTTGATAATGAATCAAGTACAACTTCAATAGCTTAATGTTATGACTAGTAGAAATTGATATAAGTAGGTACTTAAACATTTTCTATAGGTACCTACTGCAAGTAAAATTAAATATCAAGTAAAAAATAACATTAATGTTGTATTTCTTAATATATTCTTATTTCCTTACCTAACTCTCTCAAAGTCAAAGTTTATTAAATATGAGGCTTCACTTTCTCTTATTGACATTAAAACTATATGTGTATAAAAATAAATGCCAATTGTGTGTATAAGAAGGTACTGTTTTTAGTACCTACCTAAGTAAATCTTTTTAAATAAAGCACAATAAACTTAGAACTAAATTAACTTTATACTTAATTTTTCCTCATCAAATAAACCAAATTACTATTTTATGGATAAATATATTTATGGCACAGACTGCTCCTTTTTGTAGAATAAAAACGTTGTCAACATTAGAGCTCCACAAAAAAAAATCATATAAATAACTAAATTCAACGATGCCAAAGCCATGTTCAATGCAGTTTCATTGTTGGATATGACATGTGGTACACACCCCTCCTTTCTTGTGAGTCTGATTAAATATTGTTGTTATTATCATTAACCATGCTTTTTGAAGGTATCCAGAATCTCCTAAGAAATTAGAACAATATACTTACTTATAGAAAATTGTCATAGATAAAAAGTTAGTAGGTAAGTACCTATGTATTATACAAAATTGCTTGATATTGTTTTTCACCAAATAACCATGTTTGTTCACCATTCTGAGGAAGTCCATCCTCCAAATTATGAGGTAACATTTAAGATTTTTGAATCGTCGTCTCAAATCTGCAAAACCACATAAAATAGTTTTATCTTTATGTCAATACTCTTTATTCTAGCAATTTTAACAAAACTGACATTTCCTGGTAAATCCCAATATAATAATAGGCATAATACTTACCTTTATTATGTAAGTAATAATTTATTTATTAAAACTTACCGTTTGAACGTAAGGACTGATATCTTTTCCTATTAAGAAAGATGCTTGTCTGTATAAGATTTATAGGGTATAGTCAATAGGTACACCTTACTACACTTAGAGCCTTGGTTTAATACTCTAAGCTACCTGGCAAATTAAATCTTCATTGGAACCTGTAAAAAAAATAGGCAATCTAAGTTATAAATTGATAAATGGACATTATGGATAGGTTACATTTAATATTTATACAAAAAGTCCCTTACTGTTGTCTTAATCTTGACCTTTCTTGTCATGATTAAAGGTACTTAGGTGGATTTATTTGGCCCAAATGTTTGTATGGTTTGAGAGCCCCTACAAATTGTTATGCAGCGACTTGCTCTTCGTTGCGGAAAATGTTGCATGACACACATTTATTTGGTCACTCACATCGCAACAACTATATCAGCACGCAATTCCCGGCAGACCTTAGTTAGATATTTGAAAGTTCGTAAACGAGAACTCCGAGAACTATTCACAAGTACAACAAACTCGATTTCGTTAATTTGCTCCAAGTAACGTAGGGAAACATTTCTTCCTTAGCGCCTGAGCACTTGATTATCGCAGTCCACAATAGCCCTAAAAAGAGCATTTTAAACAAATCTTTCAACACAACACAACTATTCCTTCATCAGCTGATCAAACAATCGCCATTTTGTGTGAATTTTTATCTTCAATGTTTGAGTGATCGCTAGATTAGCGATTCTTGGCTTGTCAAACTGTCAATTAGGTCTATTTTAGCGTAAATTTTACGTCGTAGGTAACTTTTGCTTATGTCAATCCCATACATTCGGTTTATCGTAGCGAAGATTTCGTAGCGTTTAATTTGTTTGCCAATTGACTAGGCCCTCTGAACTTAGCCAAAATCAATTCAAAAATAAGATCAAGCATTTTTCTGTTTCAAACCTATTTTATTCAATGAACGAGTTCACGGCTATGAGTCTTTAATAAATCCTAGTTCTTATGTCAGAAAAGTAAATATAAATATACATAATTATCATTATACTTTATTAATTTTTAAAATTGCAACATTAACCACCAATTTTTTAATTTTTTTTAATGCATTGTACTGTAATAATATATTTTATTTTATTACCGATCAATAATCCATTTGTGTATATATACGTATAGATTATAATCTTTTAATACTTTAAATTTGACACTTTTTACCTACTAATTTTAATAATTTCATTAATTTATTTCAAAGGTAGTAAGTAGGTAATATTTGTAAATGAATTTCAATGTGTTTTTTAAAATTGTGTTATTGTATTGTATTGTGTGAGGAGCTCGATGGCGCAGCGGCTAGCGCGTTTGGCTTGCGATCTTGCTCGCTAAGCAACTTACGCAATGCCGGGTCGCTGGATGGGTGACCAATTTAAAACATCTCGAGCTCCTCCGTGCTTCGGAGGGCACGTTAAGCCGTTGGTCCCGGTTGTTGTTGTAAGATGGCAGTCGTTAAAACCCACCAACCCGCATTGGGCCAGCGTGGTGGGTTATGGCCCAATATCCCCCGTGCATTGTCCACGTGGGAGGCCTGTGCCCAGCAGTGGGACGTTTATAGGCTGATGATTATGATGATGATATTGTATTGTAATGATGTATTTGTATTATAATGATGACTTGCCTTGTATAACGTTCCGAATTATATGGTTAATGAATTATCCTATTCTATTCGTCATCGTTTCACCAAACGATAACTGCACATGGTGCTCAGCGTGACAGGTGGTGAGCCCATCGCTGCTTTGCTGATGGATGTAGTATGTGCAGTCCTTAGTCCGATAGTCGCCATTTACGACACCCAGGGAAGAGATGAGGCGGTAGAATTCTATTTATCTATCACTACAGCAGCACATTGAAGACTATCAAAATTGAGGATTACCTACGACAAATTACGTGCCAACGAAATCTCAGATGCGTTTAGTGAGTAGGGCCACTGGTTTTTTTAAAACTCGAAAGTATGTGATGATTTTTAAGAAGAAACTGTTTATCCATCACTCATAGAGTTACCATTTAGAATCTTTAGAAAATTTAGAATCTAGAAATTTGAAAAGTCCTGACAAGAAGCCTGACATTTCGATAAAAATCCGGACTTTTTAGTCACAAAATGAAAACGTTACATTAGGAATTTGAAAAGTCCTGATAAAAAAGCCTGACATTTCGATAAAAATCCGGACTTTTTAGTCACAAAATGAAAACATTACATTAGGAATTTGAAAAGTCCTGACAAAAAGCCTGACATTTCGATAAAAATCCGGACTTTTTAGTCACAAAATGAAAACGTTACATACCTACCTATTTTTATATTTTCTTTTTAGATAAGTTAATGAGAAGTTAATAAAGATTAAAGACTTAGGGGAGATAGGGAATGAGAGTCATTGGGTAATGCGGGTCAGTTTAAAATAAGCAAAACAGAACGCGGCACAGAGTATGGCTATGTCGCCGCACACCTCCATCGTGCAGGCGAACACGGCGAACCGCTAGTTGCACTTGTGTCTTCGGCAGCGAGGCACTTGTCACAAGAGGGAATTTGATGTAATATTTTCGAAATTTTGATCTAAAAATTGAGTATTTACTACAGTAGGTTTTAAGGTTAAAGCTATTTTAAGTTGTTGTATCATGGTTGAACTTAGATATAGTGGTTCGTATGATTTAAATTTCTAATGTTTATTGAGTTTAATTTTGAATCAGAATCGAAAACCGTCATTGGGGTAATCAGGGTCTGGTGACTCCTATTACCCGCACTGTTTTGTAGTAGTATCAGTTGATAAAGAAATTCCTTACAATGAAAGTGGTGATAACGATTTAGAAAATATTGAACCACCATGAACGCACGTGGAAATCAGTCTCTGTGTATGATATGCCTTGAAGAAGGAAAGTTGAGAGAGATTTGGTACCGTTGCCGTCTCTGTGGTGGATGGGCCCATGAAGCATGCTCCGGATGTGATGACCCAAGTCGGTATTATTGTGATTATTGCCAAAAATAAGCTATTATATTAATATTATAAACCTTATTGATTGTTACAAGTCATTTTAAACTTTATAATTTGCTGATTTTTTGTTTAGAAGTTTTGATTCTGATTACCCCAAGGATCGACTCCCATTACCCGCATATGTGGGTAATTGGAGTCAAAATTAGATTTTTGTTTTTTAATTTTTGTAGTGTGTCTGATGACGAAAGTCAAAAATTACCCAAGTTTCTCGATACCTCATTAGTTATAGATTTATAAAAAATATAAGTCATTTATGAGAGTGACTATTTGTGACGTCTGCAATGAGTTTTTCTTAAGTGACTCCCATTTTCCCCAATTTCCCTACTTAATATTACATAGAATGTAGTTTTGTTACTTACATTCCAAAATCAGGACAAATTAAAGAGCCGGACAAAGTCAGGACTATAGTCTAAATATCCGGACATGTCCGGACTAATCCCTAATCACACATAAACGTCCCACTGCTGGGATCCCCGTTGGATTTCCCGCATGGACAACAACACGTGGGGACAGTGGGTTATATTTAACCCACCACGTTAAGAAAATATTGTTATAAAGTAAAAAGAAAAAGGATTTAAAGATAAGAAAGAAATGAAAAAAAAGAAACAAAAGAAACAAATAGAGTAGAGCTCATAAAGCTCCAGTTTATTAAAAACCCTTTGCAAAGAAAAAAATTGGTTGCCTGTAAAGTCGGTATACGGGCGAAAGTTTTACGTGACAACGACTTTGAGTGGTAAAATAATTTTAATGTGAATATTCATTCGTATAGTAGGAAGAAGGATGAAATAATATGGAAGGGACGCGTGCCTTTCACTTTTTATGTCTGTCTCTCTCGCTCTTAGGCGGGCTAACCATGCCCGAGTGGAAGGGACGCGTGCCTCTCACTCGCTCTCATTGTGAGCGCATAACGTGAGCGGAGCGTAACGCAGTTTCTTGAAGTGTCACCCGGCAAACCAATTTATAAGACGTTGTCACGTCAAAAACCTACCACGCTGGCAGATATATACACTACCGTGGCCCAACGCGGTTTGGAAGGTTAATCTGTTTGGTTTTAGTAGGTATACTTCTTATTTCTCTTACCGTGGACATCTTCATTGTTTGAGACTTTTAATATCCTAATCATTAAAATATGCCTCGGTGGCATGTGAAAACGGTTCGATATCTTGAGGTCCTTGAAACATGAGTTATTTATGTCCGAATAGCGAATTAAACGCACAGATATAGACCACTGCTAATGCTAAACTCTTTTGCGTTTACAAAGAGACAAGAGAGAGGAGAAGCTGAGCCGGTAGCCTTTAGTATACATATTGTTACTGAATATTGAATTATTGTATTGTCATAAATGTAAAAGATTGTAAAAAAAATCGGTTAAGTGCGAGTCGGACTCACGAACGCACGAAGGGTTTCGTAAGTACCATTAATTATCTATAAAAACGGCAAAAAATTCTCGTTTGTTGTATGGGAGCCCCCCTTAAATATTTGTTTTATTCACATTTTTTATTTATTTTTAAAGTGAATACTTAAAACTAAATAATCTGTGAATATTTCAAGCGTCTACCTGTAGCCGTTATCAATATCGAGCAAAAACGCGTTTGTTGTATGGGAGCCCCCTTAAATATTTATTTTATTCTGTTTTTTAGTATTTGTTGTGATAGCGGCAACAGAAATACATCATCTGTGAAAATTTCAACTGTCTAACTATCACGGTTCATGAGATAGCCCAGCCTGGTGACAGACGGACGGACGAACGGACGGACGGCGGAGTCTTAGTAATAGAGTCCCGTTTTACCCTTGGGTACGGAACCCTAAAAACTAATGTGCCAAAAAATTATTATTTCATTTTATTTCAAGACCAGCAGAATACAATAGTTAAGTAGAGACTGCCATGCCAACTTTCTCTAGTTGGAGGGTTACCCTAAGAAGAAGAATTTGAAGATAAGGATTTCGACGTACAGAAATGTAAACTTACGAGACGTTCCTCCCGTAGTATATTTCGCGGTGGTACTCGTTGACTTGGCCGGTCGTCGAGCACTCCGCGTAGAAGCCGTTGAAGAAGAACTGCAGGTCGGGCTGCTTGCGGCTCCTGTCCGCCAGGCTGGAGTACATGAGCCCTGTCAACTGAAAAAACAGGACGGTCATACAGTCACAGTCATCATCTGGAGACACGGCAGTGCCCCCGCCAAGTCGAGCAAAAAACGGCACGGCCTACCATCCTTTTCTCGAAGCAATTCAGGCCATTTTCGACCCCCTATAACTTTGTTGTGGGTAAAACTAGAAGCCTGAATTTTCAGTTACCAATCAGGCATTGTATAAACACGGTATGTTTCAAATTTCATTCAATTTGAACCAGCAGTTTAAGAATTACAACTAGTCTAAATTTCTTAATTTTGTCACTCACTGACTGACCGATCATCAAACTCTAGGCACTTCTAGCAGACACAGAAGCTTCAAATTTAGATTACAATTAGTGTTTAGTGTAAAAATCAAAGAAAAACTATATAAAAATGCTATTTCGGTTAAGTTTTCTAAACACACTAACTGCATAAATAACTTTTTTATCCTATATAATTAATATAGGATTACAAAGATACATTTGCAGTGAGTGAATCAGTGTACCTGTATTTTATGTATTAGAATGAAATATCAGGTGTTGGTATTCAAGAAGTAGAAGGTACCCGAAAGGAAAAAAAGTAGGACTATCTACAAAAAGAAATGAGATGCCATCAAAAACATACTTGTAAAAAAAACCAAGTCTCGCAACTCAGTTTTTCTACCGTAAAAAGTTGTGAGATCCATGTAATACCAAGTCAGTTGACTTGGTTATCGCACTAAACAATCACTAATATAATATATAGTATTACTTGTGAGATACATTGTGTTTTCATGCGATGGCCAAGTCAACCGACTTGGTATTACATGGATCTCACAACTTTTTACGGTAGAAGAACTGAGTTGCGAGACTTGTTTTACAAGTATGTTTTTGATGGCATACAATTTACAGTCAAAAATGTCAACAAATTCGTAACACTTGATTATATGCGTAAATAACGTTTAAATAACCTCGAAGATAACGACACGTTGAAAAAACCCTCTGGTCTCTACCTCAGTAGACATTCAGACAGTTAAGAGATAAAATAGGCGCAGTGCCTCTGGTTGAGAACTTTTACTGTCATACTTTTTTTTTTTAAGTATATTGTTATCTTTAGTAAATTTTTAAACAGCACTTGATCGATTTAATAATTTAATTTATTTTATTGTAATCTAATTTCATTTAACTTTATATCAACTATTTTTTGATTATGCATGTAGATGTACACTCGTTTTTGGAGCTGCAACTTATCCTGTGTTTTTCCGCTTGTTGGTGTATGTTGTTCTTAGTTGTAATTCTGTTTGTGTACTAATAAATAAAATAAAATGAAATAAAACACCGGGTGAAGCGCGCTTCCACTTTCGGCCTTATCGTCACTTACCATCAGGTGAGATGAAAGCCAAGTGCTTGCATGCAGTGGATCAAAAAAAAGAAACTTGCAGTCACCACAAACCTGTGTGACTCCGGTGCCAGACATCGGCCCATCGTTCTTCAACAGATACTTGGTGAGGATACTCCAGTCCAGATCTTCCGTGTTGTTCAGTTTGGTGAGCACGAAGTACATCGTGATGCCGTAATGGTTCCTGAGGTTTTGGCCGACGGGCAGGCTCTCCACCAGGGGGATGTCGAACTTCCTGAGCTCCTCTTTTGGGCCGATACCGGATAGCATCAGGATTTGCGGGCTGTTCAGTGCACCTGCACTCAATATGACCTAGAGACAATGTACGATGATAGATAGATTATTAGTTTAGGTCTTATGCTAGTCCGTTTCCAACAGTACTCACAGAGTGCGATTCGATGGATGCACTATTCGAAGCAATTTTAACCTTTCATCTCCTCTGATCAATAAATAAAATTTCCATTGTGTCTAGTGACGCCGTGATCTAAGTGTTAAAAGTGAAAGAAACTATTTGCATCTTAGAAAGTAGGACTGCTAGGGCATGTAAGAGAGCCAAACACATTATTGTGTACAATACTGTAACTTTTGTTATTAAGATAGAGAGAAAAAGGCATCTGAGATTCTTGCCTGCTCTTCTCAGCCGAGGGCTCTCCTAAATGGTAGATTTACATACATACATATAAACACGACTATTATCCCGGAAGGGTTAGTCAGAGACTAGGCAATGAGGACCGCAAAAGCAGTCCTCTGCAATAGTCCACGGCACGACTTGTACTATTATGTTTGTGGTGTTAAGTTACAATAAAAGCATTGTCTATCTATCTATCTATCTATCTATCTATCTATCTATCTATCTAATATGTATTCTGTGACGGCACACCAAATAGTGACTGCACATGTGCTCAGCGTGACAGGTGATGAGCCCACCGCCGCTTTATGCTGTTGGACGTATGTGGAGTGCAGTCTTTAGTCCGATAGTCGCCTTTTACGACACCCAAGGGAGGGTGGTAGTATTCTTTCACCGCTACGCGACAGGTTTACGGTATGGTGCTAGATTTAACCAAATAATATGTAGTTAGCTAATATTTTATTAGTTAAGCACGACGTGACAAAGTGCCTGTGAAGGCTTTTAAACGGCTAATTAGTGAATAAACTATTTGACTATGAAAGAAAAACTAGACCTCGGAGGAAGATCTTCCCTTTGCCTTCCTCAATGTGGCATCCATTCTACCTACCATTCGGCTTCTTTACAGTGGTGACCCCGACGAGATTATCATAACTACTTTTCGCTCCCCTACAGTGGTGACCTCCGGCACACTCGACGGCATCGTCCCGACCTGGACTCTGCAACCCACGACCGGTGCATCAAAGTCGGCTGCATCACTCTGGCGTGGCAGCCCTGCATACCAGCAGCTCGGATCCACCGTCATCACCTGTCTCGACTCACCGCAGACAGGAGCAGCACACTGCATCACTGGCAACGCGCCCTCACCCCACCCGTCTCGACCTACCGTAGACTAGGGCATCCTGTAGCAGCACTCTCCACTGGCACATGCAAGCTTCTGACGCACTGACTGCTGAGTACACTGCCAGACATCGACTTCCGGCCTCAAGGGCGGTGTGGCGGCGCCAGCTACCTGCATATCGCCGCACATAGTTCGACACGAAACAATAACACCTTCTCTACCGTGTCCAACAGATGGCGCTACAAAAACCAACTCAACGACGTCTACATATACAACGACGATAAAAATAGTATGGGAAGCCTGCATCGCGTTAGCGAAGTTTCCCATCTCCTTCCCTATACTCGTATATAGCACCTCCAACTAACATCCGTTGGACCTCGGTTCCCGAGCTATAACACCCAGCTCGGAGGAAAATCTTCTCTTTGCCTTCCTGAATGTGGCATCCATTCTACCTACCATTCGGCTTCCCTACAGTGGTGACCCCGACGTGATCATTATACCTACCTTTCGCTCCCCTACATATTGTTGATGAAAATAAGAGCTCAGCTGATGTAAAAGCAGATTAGAAATTCAATCAATCAAAAAAAGGGAATAAGCATAATTCAAGCACCAACCTCCTTAGAAGCGCGCACGGTCTTCTTCCCGCCGGTCTCATCGATGTACTCCACACCTACAGCCCGTTTGCCTTCAAACACGACCCTGGTCACGTGCGTGTTCAGCTTTACGCTCAGGTTGGGCCTCTCTGTCTGCGGTTTCAGGAACGCCCTAGCTGTCGTGAATCTTTGGCCGTCGCTGAAATGAGAAACGTAGTGTCGTATGCCAATCATCATCATCATCATCATCATCATCGGCTGATAAATGTCCCACTGCTGGGCACAGGCCTTCCCACCTGTTTAAATTCAATTAGACCCCTTGAGGATCGTAAAACCAGACACAATTGAAATTCTATTGTTTCGTGACTGCCGGCGGTCGAATGATCCTTGACCGGTTAAAGCCGTATGGGTGTGGTCTCTTTGCCTCAGCAAAGGATAGAAAATTACATAGAAAAAAAACGTGTCGGTACAATAGACAATGTCATTAGTCATTTATGCATTCGGATTTTCGGAAAAATTGAAATGGCGTAGATATCTGTAAGTCGGTACGCTGGTTGATTCCATCGGTGGAACATAGTCAGATCTCCTTATACGGTGTAAAAACAACCGCGATTAAGGTGCGCGCTAATGCGCGAACGAACAACTCAATCGACGTGAACGCGTGTCCAGCCGACAGGACTACAATAATTTGTACTACAAGCCGCCGCAAAAACGGTGGCAAATTCAATGTCCCGCACAAACACGAAGAGCTCCTCTGTCGCACAACCCCCCGTTTCATCGGTGGTTCAGTCCAGCTTGGGTATGACTCAGCCAGAAATAGAGCCAGTTGCGGGACCGTCAACCGAACCGCCGGCGTGGTCCACAGTTGTCCGCAAAAATAAAAAAAAGAGGACGGAGGAATTCCCTCCATTACGTCAGTCGGCCCCGGTTCCGGCCCCGGTCCCGGTCCCAAACCCAGGAAGCTCCAGGAGTCGAAGTCTTCCGCGGTGGTGGTAACCCTCTCAGCAGAGGCGATTGAGCGGGGATTGAGCTACGGAGAGGTTATCTCTAAAGCCAGACAGGGGGTGAACATTGCGGAGCTGGGTATCAAGGGGCTCCGCATTAGACAGACTGCCACTGGCGCCCGGATCATGGAGATCCCCGAAACGACCAGTGACCCCAAAGCCGATGCTCTGGCGGTCAAGCTAAGGGAAGTCCTCAGCACGACCGCCACAATAATTAGGCCGTCGCGGTGCGTGGACCTTCGTGTGTCTGGCCTGGATGACTCCATCCGGGTCGACGAAGTCGTTGCCGCTCTGGCCTAAAAAGGGGGATGTTCCCCAGACGAAATTAAGGCTGGGGTTATCAGCTTCGGACCAGCTGGGATTGGCTCCGTTTTGGCCCGGTGCCCAGTGGGGGCCGCAAAGGCGATTGTTGACACGGGCCGGCTTCTCGTGGGCTGGGTTCTAGCCCGAGTTGTGGCTCTTGAACCGCTGCCGATGAGGTGCTATAAATGCATGAACCTCCGGACATACTCGGCAGCGGTGTCCAGTGGAAGTTGACCGCACTAACACAATGTTACAAGTGCGGTCAAAATGACCACAAAGTGGCGGACTGCAACAATGTTGAGGTGAGATGCGCGATCTGCGCGGATGCAAAGTTGCCCTCTGGGCATATCATGGGGGGAAGGAACTGCTCCCCCCCCCAGATATGAAAGCTAAAGTGGCCCCTTGGACAAGGGCCACTTCAAGGACGCCAGGGCATCCGCCCCAGGAGGTTGAAATGACAGAATCTTTATGTTAAGTACGGCCCATTTCAACCTCCTCCAGACGAACCTAAATCACTCCGCAGCCGCCCAGGACGTCCTGGTGCAGCATTTTGCGGAGTGGGGGTTGCACGCAGTGGTTGCTGCAGAGCCATTTTGGGTGCTGTCCTGCCCAAATTGGGCTGGGGACACTAGAAACTCTATTGCTATTGTGACTCTTACAGGCGCTGTCCACTCCCCTCCCATCTCAATCAAGGAGAAGGGTCCGGGATATATACAGATACATAAAGTTTATAACCTAGATTAACACATAGAATACTTTTTATCCCGATATTCCCACAGGAACGGGAACGACGTGGGTGAAACCGCGAGCGGCCGCTAGTTTATTCATAATGCACTTAGAAACACACAACGTTTGTATTAAATAACAGCAATCATATTTATTTTTCATGAATTATGACATGACATGACGTTGACATATGACGTTGTTTTCCTCATCAAAAACCGCAATGAGGTTCTATCAAATACTTTGTGCAAAACTGTACCGTGCAGTTAAAATAGTGCTAATAAAAGTACTTAGAAAATAAAAGTTGGACTCATGCGAAGACTTGTATGGATGTTACAAAAGTTGGAATCTTGAGAAAGATGGATTCATGCGAATAAATGTGAACATAAAAAAAGTTGGGCTCGTGCGAAGACTTATATGGATGGTACAAAAGTTGGAATCCTGAGATAGTTGGATTCATGCGAACAAAGGAAAATAACGGTATTACGTTAAGTTACTTCCTGCGCCTAGGACAATAAATTGTCTTTTATGGAGTTTGTACGGTGGTTTGGGGTACGGTGTTTCATAGTCAAATCAGTCAGAAATGATGGAAACTACATCCCCTTAGATCATTAATTTCGGGCGTTATAGGCTGATGATTTTAATGGAATTTAGATGCTCGAATAACTTACTCAGTGAACGTTTGTGCGATGTTGAACCCTTCAGGTGTGTTGGGGTCGTTCATGTCGGCGATGATGGGGAATCCTGTCTCGTTGATAGCGTTCAGAAGCTCGTAGGCTGCCCTCGGCTGGTATCTAAACTGGTGACAGAAGGAGACAGCAAGTGTTACATCCTACATTTAATTGGAGACAGAAGGAGACAAGTGATATTTATTATTATTAGTTACCTAAAAAACATTATTTACTACCTACTTACTACTCTACTCGTACTACTACCACTATAACCGTGTCGCGTAACTGTGAAAGAATACTATGTAACGTTATAAATGTATTGCTATTAAAAGCTTACATACAATTTTAACTTTTAAATAAACAAACATACATTATATTCTAATTAACCTAATTCTAAATCTGTTATTTTAAACTAAATTATTTATCTAATAACTTCAAAAAAAAATCCTTAATAATTTTAATAATCGCAAAACGATCTTATTTGCTATTCCACATAATTTAATCGCTGCGCGCGCGGTCTCTGAAATGCCTTTTGTCTTGTAATACTGATGTAGGTAGGTTTGAATCGCTGGCGCGCGAGGAACGGACCTCACGGCGCGGCGTCAGCCATACGTTTTGCAGCCATCGATCGGTACGACACAGACGTTTGCTTTTGTCGTGGCTGGCAAATTAATTTAATAAGTAAGTTACTTATAAAAGTTCTTATACTTACATTGTGCGGTCACGTATTTATTTGACCAAATCAATTATAAGGTATCAAGCCTTATCGTCATTATATGATCATAGTGATATACGTATATATATTCCCCGATAGGGGTTCCAAAGTTTAGAGTCGCAAGTTTGGAGTTTCCAAGTTTAGAGTAACAAGTGTTGAAGTTTCGAGTGGAAACCAGAAGCTCGAATCCAAGGCGTCGCAAACTGGGGCAGGAGACCATAATTCGTACCCTTAAATAAACTCTTGGTTTTACGAGTAGAACATGTTTAATACTGTTAATATGTTCAGTTATAATGTGTTTGTTAATATAATGAATGAGTTTTCAAACAGATATTATTTCTAAATTTTTTATAAGAATAAAAGTTCTAATTTTGAAAAAATAAAAATTTAATACTTAATATAAAAAACAAAAAAATATTTTTTGACACGTAATATTACAAATAATTTAATTAATTGTCATAATCATCATCATCTAGTGCAATATCATCCGATGATAAATAGGATGGAGCTTTTAATAAAGACATTGCATCTTTAGGAATATTCTTAACTTTACTTTTTACTGGCTTTTGCTTGCTTGTACTTTTATTTATAAGTTCTTTTCTAGTTAAAAATAATGTATTAGAAGCAATTCCTACAGCAAATAAGTTAATTTTACTTATGAGGAAATTATAAGAGAAAACAGTTTTCTTCGAGTACTTACTAAAATCATCACCTACTAAAATCAATATAAATCAGAAAGTAGCAAATAGTAGCAAACTTTTTTAATAGTTTCTAGGAGCCTATTCTATACTGAATATTGTTGCATAATACCTTTAGCTAAATTCAGCTAAATACCTAAACAAATTGTCTAATAAATAGGCCAGTTAAAACAATTTGAGGACTCAATTTGATATGACTTACCTACCTTACAATCTTGTCAAAATTTTATCACATACCTGAAATAGAAGATTCCATATCGAGATAACACTTGAACTTGATAAACTTAAAGAGATTTGACTTTGAACATATGCAGAAAATCACAAATAATATTAGGACATGCTATTTGTTGAACTTTGACGTGGTGTACAAGTGAACTCGGTTTGTTGCGAAGTATCTAAATGATATCTACAAGTACCTTAGTGTGCTACTTATTCATTTTAGGAGGGTATCTTAAAATCTCATTTATTTTTTTGAATTAAGTATCGGTATGTTTAGAGGCTATCTGCCAAAGCGTGCGTCGTCGCGTTTCACCACGGGCGCCATTTTGTGGACACATCACGCAGCACGCAGCACCTGGAACCTCGACGCGCCATAAAACACCTCGACAATTCCCCCATGCTAAGACAGGGACGAAAGCAAACCATCCAGCTAGGCACTTATGTACTCACGCCCTGAGACCAAGCGAAAATAAATTTGTATGACCATAAGGTGGTATTTCATTTTAAATAGGTACCCCTACGTCACAACTGCCACCTCCTTCCTTGGGTATCGTAAAAGGCGACTAACTGATTAAAGACTGCACATACATCGGCGAATAGCGGCGATGGGCTCCAACTGTCACGCTGAGCACATGTGCAGTCGCTTTTTAGTGAAAAGTGGACTATGGCAGAGGACTGCTTTTGCGATCCTCATCGCCTAGTCTCTGACTAACCTTCGGGGTTTAATAGTCGTGATTATATTAGGTATGTACCTATGTATTATTTACTACAAGGTGATTGGCAGCACAAGCAGGATAAACTTACTGCGTGTCTGGTAGATTACTACTAGATTACACTAAGTGTATGATATAGAAGCCCAGACCGCTGAGCTTGCTATAGCATAACTCCTATCACTAAGTAACTTATTAATTAAATCTACTACTTACTGTCTTCCAAGAAGAATGCCGATTCTTCAGCTGTTATTTTTTCACATTCCAGAATTGCGGCAACACAAAACTACTTGCACAGTAAAGTTAAAGTTACTCGCGTCCGTAGGTTACCCTCTCACGAATATCCGGCGTGAAATAATGGCACTTGGTGCTGTTGTGTTTCGTCCGGCCAGTGAGGGTTCCGGAGGCCCATCCCCCCCACCTTTCACAATTCCTATTCCTTCCTTAAAAGACAGCAACGCATCTGCGATTCCTCTGGTTTGGCGGGTGTCCATGGGCGGCGGTAATTAATCTCCATCAGGTGACCCGCCTGCTCGTTTGCCTCGTTCTTTTATTTAAAAAAAACCACATATACTCGTACGTATAGGGTCGCGATCCAAACATACTGTATGAACGATCGGGAAACTTCCAGATTGACCACTCTTCGGCGATATTCGCTTGCGCGTTGCGTTCCATTCCGACCGCGCGATGTGTTCCTACCTAGCACGGCCCCCCGAGCTTGGCACGTAAAACTAGAATTTATCAACAGAATTCAGTGTACCTCAACCGTTTTGACAGAAATTACGATAAAATGCCTGATCTTCCCAGCCATTCTTCCCATTGGTAAACAACAGTACAGCTAAACTATTCACAGCTACCCTCATTGCAGCAAAATATTACCTGTTGCTGAACTTACCTTACCAAGGGTGACTCTTATTTACCAATATCATAACTTTGTATCTAAATTTGGTAAATTGCGAAGAACTAAGAGGTACCTACTTACATTGGAAAAACATAAAAATGGTATACTTTTTTATTCGTATTCACTATGATTACAGAGGGCCCCGCTAGGAAGACAAAACTTTAAAGCTGAATTTCTTCTGTTCTAATTAGGATTTCTGGAATTTAATACATAAATCGGGAGCTAAATTGGAGGTACATTAGATCAGCATATTTTTTTATGTATTTCAAGTGTTATACAGCCGAGGGCCCAGCTTGGAAGAGGTACATTCAGCAACTGAAGCATTGCCATTAGTTTTACATGCCTAGCTCGGGGGGCCGTGCTAGGTAGGAACACATGACCGCGCGTGCATACAGTAGCGTGCGCGTACGTACAGTAGCGTGCGCGTCCGTACAGCAGCGCGCGCGTACGTACAGTAGCGTGCGCGTCCGTACAGCAGCGCGCGCGTACGTACAGTAGCGTGCGCGTACGTACAGTAGCGTGCGTGTCCGTACAGCAGCGCGCGCGTGCGTACAGTAGCGTGCGCGTACGTACAGTAGCGTGCGCGTCCGTACAGCAGCGCGCGCGTACGTACAGTAGCGTGCTCGTACGTACAGTAGCGTGCGTGTCCGTACAGCAGCGCGCGCGTGCGTACAGTAGCGTGCGCGTACGTACAGTAGCGTGCGCGTCCGTACAGCAGCGCGCGCGTACGTACAGTAGCGCGCGCGTCCGTACAGTAGCGCGCGCGTACGTACAGCAGCGTGCGCGTACGTACAGTAGCGTGCGCGTCCATACAGCAGCGCGCGCGTACGTACAGTAGCGTGCGCGTACGTACAGCAGCGCGCGCGTACGTACAGTAGCGTGCGCGTACGTACTTTAGCGTGCGCGTCCGTACAGCAGCGCGCGCGTACGTACAGTAGCGTGCGCGTACGTACAGTAGCGTGCGCGTCCGTACAGTAGCGCGCGCGTACGTACCTCAGCGCGCGCGTACGTACAGCAGCGCGCGCGTACGTACAGTAGCGTGCGCGTACGTACAGTAGCGTGCGCGTCCGTACAGCAGCGCACGAGTACGTACAGTAGCGTGCGCGTACGTACAGTAGCGTGCGCGTCCGTACAGCAGCGCGCGCGTACGTACAGCAGCGCGCGCGTACGTACAGTAGCGTGCGCGTACGTACAGTAGCGTGCGCGTAGATCGTGTGCAAGCGAATATCGCCGAAAAGTGATCGATCGAGAACTTCCTCGACTGTATGTCTAAAGAGTTTAGACAGTTACCTGCTGAACAGGCAACGGCCCAGAGTCCGAATGGTACTCGGGGCGGACTAGCGTGCCAATCTGCTTGTTGCCTTCAGTCATGTCGAAGTATTTCTGGTTTTTCTCCCAGGACCAGCCTACTGCGCCGGCATTCACCCAGTTCTCATAGTCAGCCTTGTGGCCTCGGTGGTACATCATGCCGTTGAGCAGACTCGTACCACCTAGAAAGAGCGAATGATATATGTACCACCTAGAAAGAACGAATGATATTATCATTATCCTTATCATCGTTACATATTATAAAGTCGCCATTTTCCTGTGTCAGTGGCTCTGCTTTATTCTTCTAAGACACGCCATGGATTTCTATGCGGTTTTCACTAATAGAAAGACCGATAAGTGAGGAGTAGTTTTTGTTTAAATTTGTATATATTTTGTACAAAAGTACAAAATGGATGAAGTATAGTGGAATATCTAAGTTAGCGTGGACGAAGGCGCGGGCGGGCGGCTAATGAATAAACAACTTTCTAAACTCATACCAAATTATTTAGCCCAAGTTAAGCGTCTTTTGAAACTCGTGATAACGGATAAACATAGAAAACATCCGAATCAATTTAGAAAAACAGTTTTTTTTATTCTAAATTGACCCGACCGGGAATTAAACCCGGGAGTTCAGAGATGATAAGAGAACCGACATTGAAATAATACACTTTTTACGGATTAACTCGCGTTTAATTTTACTACATTACATAGTTTTTAGTTTCCTGACGTTTCGAACCCTTTGCAGGGTCCGTGGTCACAGGGAGACTGAGCTGTTGGTCATCTATTAGTTAGAAGTTATTTGCCTACCGTCAATCATTTTTATATTTATCCGGGTGCGTTCAGGTTTACACGATACGAGCTAACAATATTTTTAGGTCTGGCAATGTGTTGCTGTTGGGGCTGGGATTTGATGACTTGTATGATGGGGTCCCAGGCCGACATGTTAGCCTGTCGACCACGGAGGTCGCCAAATATCGTCGTCAAGATGACGCTACCTATCTAAGGCCAAAAAAATATTACCACTCAGTTGGTAATCAGAAGTTACCATTTAGAAGTGTAACATTTGGCCATTTTTAGGGTTCCGTACCTCAAAAGAAAAAAATGGAACCCTTATAGGATCACTCTGTTGTCCGTCTGTCTGTCTATCAAGACTCTTTCTCTCGGGAACGCGTAGAGGCATCCAGTTGAAATTAAAACGATATACTCAGATCTACACTGCCGCGCTAACAGTAAGAGCAGCAAGTCGATTTTTTCAAAAATGAGCTAAGTACATATCCTGGATCGCCACGTAATGCTCTATAAACTGGTCTTACTCCCGATGTCTAGCTTCACTGGAACCTAAAAATACCATTAAGCATAACAGCAGTAAGTCAACGAAATGTTTTTTTTTCTTAGCATAAAAGCAGAAAATATACTTACTTCACGGTAATTAGTGTACCTCCGACATCTTTATTCTATTTTGCTAATAATAAAAACAGTAAGTGAACATACTGTTGTGTAAATGAGCTTAATCAAAAAAATTTTACTATTAGATACCTACTTAGAATGTCAGCAGTAATCACACTTACCCCACATACCGCTGTTACGATAGGCATTTTGTTTACTACTTTTACACTATCTCACTAATAATATCAGCAGCAAGTACAGAAACTACGCTTATAACTAGCGAAGTTAATTAATTAGTTCATTTATTGACAAAACATAATAACAATAACTCAGTCTACTGCGGTCATATCTAGTATCCATTAATAAATATTGATTTAAATACTGCCGTGCTAAGGGTATAAGAGCAGTAAGTCGGAAATGTCGAAGCTGAGAAAATGGCGGTAAAAGCTTTCGATTAAATTTTTACTTACTTTAGCTTATAAGTTTTAGTAGGTCTGATTTGTTCAATATGTAGCTTAAATGGAGTTCTTTCATGATACCTACTTATTAATTGCTATTTATTTATTATAATATATTTAACTGAAGAAAACTCCTATTATGTCTAGTACGAGCTAAATTTAATTGTACTGATTGCTTAGAATAACCGCAGTAAGTACTCTAGTTACTGCTTTAATGCTAAGTATTCCTTACATAAGATATCTGTATTTTGTATGAAATTACGTGTCACTTTGGGGTAAAAAAAATAAGATGTTAGCTAAATAGTATAAATAGTTATATATCATTTAAAAGATCATATAGTGAGAAATCTATACATACCTTGAAATGTAGTAAATTACGTATAGGTTTTTTCTACAAGGCTCTGAAAGTATGTAAATAAAGTGAATACCGTTTAATTTCTAAAGCATTTTTGTTTTGGTTTCTTACTATATTGTATACCTAAATCTATTTATTTATTATTTTTGTTTGGTATGAAATGAAACATGAGTTAATGAGTGTTTGTACTTGTTGAAATGGTAGCGATGAGAAATAAATAAAAGAGTATATGTTTAATTACAACAATCAAAACTTTAATTGTTCAAAACTTCTTATCAAAATAACAGACACAATAAACTTAGAATATTTTAAACAATACTTAGAGCAAATAGGTACCTACATATTATAATCAGTATTGCAATAAAATCTGCAACTATAAATGCTCCTATGAAGTTTGATATTTACAATTCAAGAAAAAATTATCAAAACTAGTTAGTTTTAGCATTATTTTAAATTCAGAAAGTATGCATTAATTATTTTTTTAAAACAATTTGAGATCAAAGACACATTATTATAAAAAAACACAAAAGAGTTATACTTATTCTAAGATAGGAACATTTCGAGTTGTACTTACAGTATAATAAAAACAATTTTACAAACAAAATCTATTCGATGTCAGTTACGTGTTCTGACACCGGCAAGTTTAACCAAAACCCTTTACTGTTATATGGCATTAAGGTCAACAGTTTGTGTATAATCTCATCTTTGGTCGACTTTGGTATTCTTCTAGGAGATACTTTTTTTATATTCCGGGAACATTTGATGTTTAAAAATTTTTGTTTGTAAAAACTCCAGACATTGTTCTTCTTCTGCGTTATGATTGAGCACTATTATTTATTCTGTGATTGAGCTTATATTTGAGCTGATACTCGCCTCGATTTGCTATTATCATCATTATATTTTTAAGGTAAACTCTTGGTTCACTTCGACGTATCTTGTGTTGCGAAGATAAGTCAGTGTAATTGGAAAACTCACCGACTTCCATTGATTTTACGAAACACTTTTTAGAATTCGCTTGCTGTACTGAATTGACAAAATCTGAAAAATCAAACACTTTTTGTTTCCTTTGCATAGCTTGTTCAACCTGGTGGTGGAAGCTGTCGGCGGACATAAAATTGTGACCAGGCTCAAAGTATTTTAGTGTAATTTTTATTGCATTTACATGCTGGCTATTGATAATGTAGGTACACCAAGAAACTGAAAAGAGCCCAATTTTTGTTTTGGGCGCAACAATTATCCATCCATATTACTATTGCTCAGCACCGCGTTTATGTAACAGAAATGCATTAATTGTGGATATAATGTCTTCCTTCTTCCTACCGGAAACACTTTCTTTCCAAACAGCTGCGAATGGTATATTATTACCTTTTTTAGAATTACCTATAGTGCGACATAAAAGAGTAGAAATTAAATAATCCAGAACTAAATTCACTAATTTTTTGGCAACATTGATTATCTGTCATTAATGTCAAGTGGTTGTTCAACTCTGTCCGTGGTTACAATATAAATTGTTGTTTAGTGATATTTCTACATTCTTGGATTTAAAACACTGATAACATCATTATGACCATCCGTGGCGGTTCTCATATTATAATATATAAGGTTTTTTTTGCAAAGTTTGGCAGAATTTGAAGACGGAACTTTGTTACGTAATCTGGAGGATATTTACCAACGTACAGCAGATTATACTGGTAAGTAAAAAGGTATAAAAGATGTTGAAAGTATAATTATCTAAAATATGCCTATACGCAATCGGCTAAATTCCGTAAAACAATCAGTATTTTTAAATATTTTTAAAAGTTTTGGATTACAAACAAAAATGTTGGTTATTATAGTTCGACTTTATAATCTTGAACTTTTTAATTTATTGGGACATCTGAGATCCGAAAGAAATATTTTTACAAATATTTAACATTCGGTTAAGATGAAGCTGCGTTTATAGATTAATGTTTTATATTTTAGCGTTTTATTAACGCTTAAATATACTTAAGTAAAATTTTAAAAACTTCTAAGATTTGATAAAGCAATGTTGACTAAAAACATAAGCATCAAGCACTGACAAATTTCGACGGTTGAAAGCCAGACCTCGGTAGCCAAGTGGTTAAGGCAGCCGCCCGGAATGCGGAAGGTGAGTGGTTCGATTCCCGCCTGAGGTTGTCGTCTTTTTTCAGTGTTTAAAATGTTACTTAAGTATTTTTAAGCGTTAATAAAACGCTAAAATATAAAACATTAATTTATTGGGACATTTTATCAAGTGTTAAGGGGTAGAATGTGGTATAGTAAATTATGTGGGTTGGCTTTTGAATCGAGTCGCCTGAATTTGAAGAAACTAACACTGTGGGGGGGTCTAAGGGGTTCTTAAAAATAAAGGTTTATTAACATTTTAGCTGCCGCTGTTGCGTTAAAACATTTAAAAAACCACTTGAAAGTTTTGTCAAAATCGGCTATAATCACAAAAAATTACTCATTTTTAGGTTATACAGTACCATATTAACAGAACCGAAGCGGGGGGACGGGGGGGCGCAGCCCCTCTACGAGGGGAGCGAGGGGGCGAAGCCCCCCGCCATGATAAAAGTCTAAAGAGTTAATTAGGTTAGGTTAGTAAGTATGTTGACCAAAAACGCGCGAGCCAAACGAGCGAAGCGAGCATGCCGCGAGAGCGGCCGGCGAAGCGCCAGAAACGACGTTATTGTAAATTGCCATATTTTCAAAAAAATAACATAACTTAAAAATTACTTGTCTGCGGCAGGAGGGGTAAGTGCGGAGGGGGTACTCCTCTCTCCTCCCCTCCCTTTCCCCCACTCGATTCAAAAGTTTTCCAATTAATTTTATAACTCAGTCCATAGGACTGAACAATTTTTTTTTTTATTCATATATGTTTTTATTGTTCTAGATGTGTCTGAAATTACTGCGCGGAGAATAGCTAAACAAGGCTCCGAAAATGGAGTAAAATTTTCGACTCCGGCTAAACACAGAAAGGGTCGACTTGCAAAGGAACTCGATGACTGTGATATGTGTGCAATCCGTCAGAAAATGAATTTTTTTACACTGTAAAAAAAGAAGTACTAACAATATGCAAATCAATAGCTCAATTAAGGCAACTATTGGCTATGATGGACGCCGCGAGCATTTGCGAAAACTTGAAGAGTATCTGGACTTTAATTTATTAGTTTTATATCTAAATAAAGATAAGTTTTAAGTACAATGGCTGTTTTCATTACTACATACAAACTACTCAAATAAATTATTTTGACGACCTCCGTAGCCGAGAGGCGAGCACTCCGGACTTGGCGTCGCCATCTCTGAGGTCCTGGGTTCGATTTCCGGTTGGGTTAATGTCGAAAAACTAACTTTTCTATATTGTCTCGGATCTGGGTGTTGTGGTACCATCGTTGTTTCTGATTTCTATAACACAAGTGCCTTAGCTACTTCCTTTATATCAGAGCAATGTGTAAGTGATGTTTTCCAATTATGCTCCTTGTTGTCTCGTCCTCTATGATGGAAATACTACTTGTTAGTATCGAGTCTTAGCACTCGCCGACGCCACATAAGTTTAAAGTATCTGAAAATAAAATATTTCCGAACGCAGCCGCACGTCACTAGACTAGCCCGCGTTTTGAACTGCCATTCGTTTTTTATGTCACTGTACCGGCGCCACTTTTTTCTCTTACTTTTTTGTGAAATAATCTTTTTAATAGTTTTAGTCAGTTTAATTATGATAAATAAACTGTTATTATGAGTAAAAGAAAGAGACGTGAAAAATAAAAATGAAATTCTGGGTTTTGAAATGTGCACTCAGGCCCATCTTTGGGATGAGGCGGTGTTGAAACATTCAAAACTTAAAACGGGCACAATAACTCGTACTTACTGCAAAGCCGAGTTTTTACCACCCTGGGTATTCGCAAGGAATATCAGGGTCTTACATTTACTGCAGTTTGCTTTGCCATTTGGGCCTAGATCTGCATGACTATGTCTGACATTCCTAATGTGTCAATGATGGCCCTGGATCCGGCTACTACTTCAAGTTCTGTGGAGGAGGAGGCACTGCCCGTGCCAATACAGTGTAGTAGAGGCCTTACCTGTGGAAAAAACCCAGTGTACAGACCCGGAGACCGAGACACCTGCCATAGACGTAGAATTGTTATTTGCTTTGGGGGAAATTGAGGAGGTGCTTAAGGGACCAATTGCTCATGATGAAATTGCACAGAGGTAGACTCCTATTCTCACAAAAGGATTGCAAAAAGAAATTAAACCAGAACTTATGAAAAAATACATCCCATATGAAAATATCCCAACGTTGCTCCCAAAGCTCAACCCTGAAATACCTGGCTGTCTCTGACCTGGTTAAGAAAAGAGATTTGATAATTGCTGACAGGCAAAAACAGATGGTTGCTGCACTATCAGCCCTGGGCCAATCACTCCATTTATTTCTCCTAAAAGGTGACAGAATTGAAATTATTAATTAAATAATTAAACACATCAATGATGCTGCCAAAATACTGTGTGACGCTGTGCACATAGATACAAATCGTAGAAGGTCGCTAATACCAACCGTCATTAACCCCTTGAGCACCATAAAACCAGACACAATTGAAAATCAATTGTTTCGCGACTGCCGGCGGTCTCATGATATTTGATCTATTAATAAAGATATGAAAGATTCCCTCACAGGGGGAGCAGATGCATTTTTTTTAAGTAACCTTTCTGAAAAGATCTAGGTTACAAAGGCTGTTCAAAAATCTGTTAAAGACCTGAAGAACACAAGCTTCATTCAAAAACCCCCAAATAAAACCAAATCTTTAAACTGGAGGGGCCCTCCTCGTCCAAGTGCCCGGACAGGGACAGGAGCGAGATCCAACCAACCTGCAAAGCTACGAAGCTGCAAAGTTAGAAGTTCAGGTATGCAGACTTCCTTTTTTTTATAAATAATTGGAAGAAAATAACCAGTGATCCTACTATTCTGAAATGGGTATCTGGGTATGAAATCCCTTTTAGTGAGATACCATTTCAATCTTACTTGCCTATGAATAACTCATTTACAAGTAGAATTCTGTCAAGTTCAAATTGAAATTAATAAACTTATTCAGTCACATGTTATAGACAAAATATGTCATAAAACAGATGGACAATTTTGTTCACCTCTTTTCTTGGTATAGAAACCAAATGGAGAGTATAGATTTATTTTAAACATAAAGAAATTTAATAGTTTTTTTACTACAACTCAAAGTCTTATGAAAGTCTGTATTATGGCAACAATTGACAAAATGGATTCTTATTACATGTGTAACATTAATGCAGATTACAGAATATATCTAAGGTTTTTATTTGATGGAAAAATATATCAATTTAACATTCTTCCATTTGGCCTTTGCACGGCTCCATACATGTTCACATAATTAAACCCATAACAAAACTTAGAGGTTTACAGCCTGTAAGTACAGTATATCGATGCTTGTAGCTAGCAGTATAATGGTAGTGATCATATTGAGTGTCTTAATAGTGTTAACCAGACCATAGGTCTGCTTACTCAGTTAGGCTTCATCATCAATAAAAATAATTATGTCAACTTATTCCATCAAAGGAATGTAAGTTTCTTAGCCTATTGTTTAATACAAACACCATGACTATTTCAATCGATTCTGATAAAAATAAAAGATGCCTTAACACGTTGCCTGCCATGAAACCAGACACAATAGAAATTTAATTGTTTTTCAGTCACAGGTGACCACCACGGTGCTCAAATTTTTAAGTACCTCTTCCATCAGGTTTTTTGTCAAAAGTTCTGGGAACTCTAGTGTCTGTTTGTCCAGCTAATCAATATGGGTTACTGTATACTAAAGCACTAAAAAGACATAAATATTTAGCTCTTTTAAAAAATAATAATAATTATGAAGCATTTACTTCCTTGCCCAAACATTGCTATCCAGATCTTGAATGGTGGATAAAACATGTACTTGCCTAAATCAATTTCTTAGATAAGAAAATATAACTATATTCTAGAAATAAATACAGATGTCTCACTATCGGGGTGGGGTGCTTCTTGAGACAAACATACAGCCAGTGGTGTATGGAGAGGAAAAGAATCAACAATTCACTTTAATACTTTAGAAATAAAAGCTACTATGTGTGGTCTCAAAAGCCTTGCTAATAATTCTTCAAATTGTGAAATATTATTACGAAGTGACAATACCACAGCTATACCATATATAAACCGCTTTGGTGGCATACAGTACTCTCACTTACATGTGATTGCAAAAGCTATTTGGCAGTGGTGTGAAGAGAGGAATAATTTTGTATTTGCATCATACATCATACATTAACACAAAGGACAACAAAGTAACAGATTTTGAATCTAGAAAACAGTTAGGTCATACAGAATGGGAATTAAATATTAATAATTTTAATAAAATAGTGCAAGCATTTGGTAACCCTGTCATAGATTTATTTGCATTTAGAACAAACACAAAATGCAGGAAATTTGTTTCATGGCATCCAGATCCTTCAGCTTATAAAGTGGATGCCTTTACAATGTCTCGCAAAGGGGTTTATTTTATGCTTTTCCACCATTTTCTATGATTTTAAAATGTATAGAAATAATCGTGTCCAATGAAGCAACACAGATCCTTGTAGTTCTCTTCTGGGACACCCAACCTTGGTTTCCCTTATTCAAAAAACTATTGGTGACAGAACCCATTGTATTTGAACCAAGTAATAACTTACTGGTTTTATGTAATTCCAACTCATCACACCCTCCACACCGCAACCTATCGCTACTGGCAGGGAGATTGTCCGGTAGGCATTCTTAAAGCCTGGCATCGACGTACAGGCAGCTGAAATAATGATATCTTCCATATCAAGTAACACCTATAAGCAATACTTACTTTGTATTTGGTTTTCTTACTGCCACACCAAACAACTAAATGCTACTAAAGCACAGATGACAGACATAATTACTTATCTCACAAATAAGTTCCACAGTGGTGCATCTTATGGCACCTTGAATTGCATAAGGTCCTCGCTGCCACTAGTGTGATAGGGCCGCAGGTGGGAGCAGACGAAAAGATTAAAATTTTATTTAAAGGGTTCTTTCGCCTACGATCAAGTAAACTCAAATATAAGTATACCTGGAATATTTCTATAGTGCTTAATTTTTTAGAGTCAAACAACAACGAACAATGACTCAAACAACTTACATTAATGTTCATTAAACACAGTTACTTTATTAACTTTACCTACAGGGCAAAGATTACAAAGCCCTAGTTTCTATTGTTACTGACCAGATTAAAATAATTGATAATAAAATTGTTACTATAAAAAAAAAATTAAGACCTCAGCACCTAATCGTCATCAGCTAATTGTTTAAATAATTATAAAAGAATTACCTCTGAAATTAGGAAAATGTCCTAATTTATTTATATCTATCAAGAAACCACATTTGGCGGTATCGGTCAGTACACTCAACCGTTGGATTGACGGTCCTGGCTGCAAGAGGGATCGATACTTCCATTTTTTCTACTCATAGTACCAGGCACGCTACGACATCAGCTGCCATTATGAAAGGCGTTAGCATTGATGAGATACATAGAACGGCTGGTTGGACTGACTCATGGACAACTTTGCAAAGTTTTACAACCGTCCGATTTTAAATAATAATTTCGCTGAAGCGATTATATTGTAATAATAATATTAAAAGTATATTGCTATAATCATACCAAAGATTTATTTAAGGCTGAGGACACATTTAAGTTTGTTTTTTTGTTTAATAAGATTCTCTTGGAAATTACCAATTATCTTTAAGGAGTATAAGACTGATTATGCTGTTGAAACATAATATCTGGGATATATTTGTTAACAATAATAAACTTTATGATTCTACAACAGAACTTTGAACATCTATCAAGTAGTATTTCCATCATAGAGGACGAGACAACAAGGAGCATAATTGAACAATCAAACAAACTTACCAAGTGCAGTTCGATTGAAATTATGCTCCTTGTTGTCTCGTCCGAAGATGATGAGTCCCACCCACCCTCACAGGTTTGATACCTATTCCCTGGGGTTGTAGAATCAGTTTCATAAATAAATACACAACTTAAAACTAAATGACAGTTCAAAACGCGGGCTAGTCTAGTGACGTGCGGCTGCGTTCGGAAATATTTTATTTTCAGATACTTTAAACTTATGTGGCGTCGGCGAGTGCTAAGACTCGATACTAACAAGTAGTATTTCCATCATCTTCGGACGAGACAACAAGGAGCATAATTTCAATCGAACTGCACTTGGTAAGTTTGTTTGATTGTTCAATTATATGAAAATAATAAATAGAAACAAGTATCAAGACCAATTTGCTCGACCTATCAGGGTTGCTATGTTAACGACAACAGCGCCCTCATTTATTTTCTACTCTTTTATGTCGCACTGTAAAGGAACGAAACTTACGTTTTTTTTTACTTTTCGTTCTCTGAAAATCTGAAAACTATATAATAATATACATTTGTAATTAAATCATTTAAAAACAGGGTCTTTATGCCAGGAACGGCGCGGCGGCGGTCCGAATTTTGAATTGAGTTAACCGTGTCATGTAGGGTATCGTATGTAAGGGCTTCATTGGCACAAGCTTAAACAGATTTTTAATTATTTTATGATGTACCTATATATAGTTTCCGATTTTTGACGAAGGATGAAAAAAAATAATATATTATGCACCTACAAATTTGTACGGAACCCTCGGTGGCCGAGTCCGACTCGCACTTCTCCGGTTTTTTATTAATAAAACGACAAGGGTATTAATCACCCATAGTAGCAGCTACAGTGTCTTAAAGAAGTTGAGGAACCCAGCTGAAGTGCGTTTCCACCATCGGCCTTATAATCACCTAACATCAGATGATGATAAGGCCATGTCATCATTAAATAATGGCGCGTCGGGTTAAAAATTAAAGGTAGCCTTTGGCGGTGGGGCAGTATATAGCTAGGCTGAACTTTATTTTAAATGCGATGCCCTTCTTGCTGGTCTCATGTTATTATGAACGTAAATTAGATAGATAAATAAAAAACTTTATTGACTGCTAGACCCACACATGTACCCAAGTAACACAGAAAGCTGTATATTTAATCACTTGTGGTCATAATGGCTGCTTACAAAGTATTAAAACCGTTATTATAATTAACTGGTGATCCTTAAGCTGAATATTAGTACACAAGGAGCTATATTCTGAATAAGAACTAAATAATGGTAGATATTCTTCACCCTTAAATAGCAAGATGCGTTTATTTGGTATATAACCTACTCTTTTATTCAGCCGTTTTAAATTTTCAAGCCTACTTACTGAATAAGGGCAATTAAGTAGTGGCAAATATGTCATATGCTGTATAATAGAGTAAATGTGTACCTCTAAACGCTGCCTTCTAAAGGGAGTACATGTGTACTGTTACACAGATATATGATATATAAAGGAGTACATTTCGTTTATTATTCAGTAAATGGTGTAAAATTTCCCTGTTGATCCGTATCTATACTGCTATTATTTACGACTGAATAGTGGCTGTTTACAAGTTCATCTGAACGTTATTAAGTATTACTCTTGAAGAGCACTTCAAGTATTTTATAAAGTATATTGCTTATTAGAGGTTCACATCAGTTGATTTAATCTGGTGATGACTGAATAAGTATATCCCCGTGAATCTTGTCACGGATCAATATTTACGTAACAAGTCCCTAAAATGGATCAGTCTTTATTATGCGGATCGAATTTATCACACATTTTATCGTTGCTAGTTCGAACGAATATTCAGCCAGTAATCGAATATTGCCGTATATGGATTCACATGTAAGACTTTTATTACGGCTAAGTTTGAATAAGCAGACATATGTGCCCCATTACGCGGGCTACGACAGTAATGTTGAAGTATACCGGTTCACATCGCTCTTTAATTTCACCACCATTTTTTATTCTGTATAACCTTTAATATCTACACTGGTATACATAATTTTATTTATTTAACACGAACTTAGTAAAGTAATGAATTACAAATAAATATTTTTAATGTCATTATTGGTGACAAACTAGAATAATGACGCAATCAATCCATTTTTACTCGAAATTTTTTCGATTAAATGTGTTTATTTTAGTATAATTTGTAGTAAAAACCTAGTTATGCACTGGCGCTTGAAAATTTTCTTAGAAATATATGTATACTCTAACAGTAATTTTGAATTCCCACTAGCTTTCACGTAAAATAATGAAGTTATTAACAAAAGGTACATATATCGATATCATACAATCATTTTAAAAACTTATCTTCTTTCACTGTCAGAAATATGAATCATCTGTCACCAAAAGTAATAATAGACGTTCTTACAGAACAAATCGTGAACCTTTAACTTAATTACTATAAATATAAAAGCGTACATAGACGACAAATTGTCTAAATAAAGTGTTACTAGTGTTTCCTTAATTTGCTAGTATGTTGCCTTGTTACCACCTGTTACACCTTATACTGCGATTATAACGTTACTATAATGATATTACTCAGCAATTGCAAACTAAAGCTTAATAATTTGTGCCATTTAAGCAGTGTAGTGGCTGAATAGCATGCTACTCTGCTTTTATTCAGTGATTTTATTCAGCGCTAAGTACACAATAATCCATTATTCATCTAGTATTTAGCCTATGTGTGTTACTTGGGTAGGTATACAAAATCACCAATAACAAAACATGATACACAATAAAAAAAATTTCGAATACAGCGATCATCTTGCGGTTGCAAGCGAATAGCTTTTCAGCTACAACCGTGAGTGAAAACGCGAGTGCGTAAATAGAGTATGTAGACTTAAGGCTGGGGTTCCCAAAATTCCCGAAAAATGGATATTTTAAATTATGGATTACTCGCAAATCACAAATATTCAAAATTTGGAAAAAAAAAATTTATTTATTTATTCTTACTAAATTCTAATCTGTTTTTACAGGCTAACCCAATGCAATTTAATAATATGTTATTCGTTCCGGCCATTAAATACTCTGTTAGTGATACTTTACTGCATCAAATAAAATTTCAAACATCAGTCTAATCGTAATTCAAATATTGTATTACTTGCATTATACTTGGTTTTAGTTAATGAAAAATATACGAAATAAATTGTCATTGAATAGGTGAGGCATTCCGGCCAAGTTAAAAAATTTAAAAAGAATTCTTGATTTTCAAAATAACCTACCTATTTTGCTAAGTTGACGGTCGCGAATCGCGATGTGCAATCAATCAGTCCCCTACTAGTTTCTGCGCTCGGGAGGCCTTTGTGTACAACAACAACAACGTACAATGAAGATGATTAACATGATTAATTCTAACAAACCTTTAACTTATTGTACCTATCTCTTCAACGTACATTATTTATTTCATGAGAACGAACCGCATTATATTATAATGTAAATTTTTATTATTTTTATAGGGGGATCTAACTTTATCAGATCGTCGGTCTACCTTGTTGGAGGCCTGTCTGCTCTATGTCTTCCGGTATGTAACAAGCGATGTAAACACATTTCAAGAATTGAAATCACACTTGAGATGTTATTAGATTAACTTAAACCTTTAACGACCATAGGGACACATATGTCCCATTAATTTATAAAAAAACTACCCTCTTTTAATTTTTTTTCTTAAAAATATTTTTATTTGATACCCTAAGAACCATTTTTTCTCAATGAACCCACATTGGACTTGGATGGACAATGTTTTTGAGTAGAATTATGACACATAAACACACTAGATCACAGAGGCGTTTGGGATCAAACTTAAACTCAAAATATATTTAATCAATAAACTCAATTAATAAGTACTTTGAATCGTTCAAATGTTTTTCAATCTACCACCCATTCAGGACGTCATTTTTTAACTGTGGCAAAGAACAGGCGCGCAAGTAACCACAGCACACAGAAGCAACGACATTTACATAAAAAAAAATCGATTAGTTCCTGATTCGCCGGATTCCTGATTCGCCGGATTCTTGTTTCGCCAGATTCTTGTTTTGTCGGATTCTTGTTTCGTCGGATTCTTGTTTCGTCGGAAATATTAATATACAATAATATCACTTAGGTAAAGAAAAAATAATGTATGAATTATTATTTTGTTGCCACTATCGGACATAACTTAAATTACCTACTTAGAACACGTTACAAACACGTTACAAACGTTTTGAATATTTGGGGCATAATCATTGAGTAAATCTATCGCCGCCCGATCCCCCCGCACCCGTGCCCCGAAAATCGCCTGAAGCGTGACACACGTACAGTCAACAGCAGAAATGAGCTCAAACTGCGCCGGCTGCGGCAAAGCAATCAAAGTTACGACCTAATCTGCATCAATGTTTCGAAAGCTCAATTTGACCAACTTTCCCAACTCAAAAAAAACGATTGGCAATGCCCTTCCTGCATTCGCTCCAGACCCAAAGGCGATACTTCTACGCCTGTGCGGCAAACAACTAGTGCACTACCTTTAAACAATCATTCTAAGCCCGATGACAATGTCAACAAAACTCGTGGAAGCAAACCTCAAAATAAATTGAAGCAAACAAAGGATAGCTCGCCGTTGGCTTCGGAGACGTCGGTACTGTTAAGCGAAATGAGACAACTCAGACAGGAAGTAAACATGGTTAAAGAACAGAATAACGAAATAAAAAAAGAAATGTCGAGTATTTCTGAGACCTTAACAAAAACTCTTAAAGAGCATACAAAACAGCTTCAGAGCGCAGAATTGGATATTCTTAATCTCCGTACAACTGTCGGAAACCTTCAGCAGCAGTTGGCCGCACGGGAGCAGGACGGCCTGAGAAGTGACCTTGAAATTACGGGGATAGTAGAACACGAAAGTGAGAACCTAACTCATATCGTAATGACAGCGACAAAAAAGATCGGGGTGGATCTAGCTGATGTCGACATCGACGACATCAGACGAGTGGGTTTAAAAACTCGTAAAGGTTCGAAGCAAAACAATACTCACCAACAACTACCTCGACCTATTGTCGTTAGAATGGTAAGGAAAAAAAAACGAGATGAAATAATTGAAGCAGCAAAATCCAGACGGAAAGTGACCACCGAAAATATCGTAAAAGGAGATCCAATAGAAATGTATTTTAACGAGAGACTTACAAAAGAAAACCGGTAGTTGTTTCGTCAAGCTAGAATCCGCTCAAAGCTACACGGATTCAATTACTGCTGGATTCGCAACGGCGGCATCTACGTTAGAAAGGCTGACGGTAAACCTGCAGTGCGAATCTCCTCAGAGTCTGAACTGGATAAAAAGGTTGGCCTACCCGAACTTTTGAAGGACACTGCGGAGTACATATGAATTAGGGTTTTTATTTGTTTCAAGTACTTTTGTTAATTATGCAAACATTGTTATTCACTCTATTCACGACATGTCTCGTTCACAATTACACAATTATTTTAAGAAACGTAAGCAAACTATGCACTCCATTACTCACAGTCACACTTGCACGCCTTACACTCACCCACACGAAGAAAACACTCACTTACAAATCACAGACATACACGGAGGTCAATATTATTATGTGCAGTCGAGCGGGCGCAGGCTATTGGGTTTAAAACTTCTCTCAATGGATCTGACAAAACATGATATCAACTTAGAAAATCAATACGATGGCTAATTTAACGGACGATGTTGACGAAACCCTGTCAATAGACTGCTTTCTGCTCGACAGTATTGACTCTACTGGTAGTTTTCTGTCACTGGATCACAACTTTAGATCAATCACCTTCAACATCCGTAGTATTCAGCACAATTTTAATAATTTTCTGGTCAAGCTCAAACGCTCAAACATAGTATTTGATTTGATTGTTCTCACAGAATGCTGGCTTGGAGAGGACACTATAATTCCACAAATTCCTGCTTACGACTCTTTCCGTACACGAAAATATATAAACAAAAGTGGTGGTGTAGTAGTTTATGTAAAAGACTGTTGGAATGCTGCAGTTGAGGAGTCTACCTGCGAGGATTGCAATTGTCTGGAAATTGGCATAGGTACTGACCTTTTGATACTGGGCGTTTATAGATCACCTTCATTTGCAAATATAGATAAATTCTTAACATCACTTGACAGAATTCTTAGTAATGCTAGCAGTAAAAATTCAATCATTGTAACAGGTGACATAAATCTTGATCTCTGCGCTGTGCCACTGGATCGTCAGTGTGCGGATTATGTAAACTTACTAACCCAACATCAACTCCTACCGGCTATTAGCAAACCGACAAGAGGAAATGCCTATCTTGATCACTTCTTTATTAAAAACCCAGCGAATGCTCTTGGCTTGGTGTGCATTAGCGATGTCACGGATCACTACATTGGCATTGTAGGCTTGTCACTCGAAAAAACTAAAGTAATCCCAAAACGTTCACGTCTTAGTGTTAATACTGATGCTGTAGTAAAAGAACTTTTGTCCGTTGATTGGACCACAATAACTGACACCACGGATGTCAATGAGGCTGCAGAAAATTTCAATAGAATTTTAACATCAATCATTAACTCAAATACAAAAGAAGTTGTCGTTCCCCGCTCTAAATTTACGTTAAAGCCATGGATCACTCCTGGTCTTATCCGATGTCAAAGACACAGAGATCGTCTCCATTTAAAAGCCAAACAAAACCCTCAAAATCTTATAATTCAGACAACGTACAAAAGATACAGAAACTATTTAAATAGCGCTCCGCAAACTAAAAACTAATTATGAAAATCAGCTTCTCTCTACCTGTAAAGATAATCCCAAAAAACTTTGGGATTCCATTAAAGATATTTGTCACATGAAAAAAACAAACAATTGCTCCACTGAACTTACAAAAACATCAGCAGACGCAATCTCCTCATTAAATTTCTGTAATGATTACTTTGCACAAGTTGGTAAAAACCTTGCTTTTGACACACTGAGTAAACTATCCGAGACTGAAGATACCCTTGCATCTAAGGTAAACATTCAAACAAAAATACCCAATTAATTTTTATGACACCTACGGATGAAGACGAGGTAAACAGACTTATCAGTGACCATAAACCTCATAGCTCATCTGGTATAGACAAATGCTCTCCTCTAGTAATTAAACAAATTAGGCCAGTTGTAGTAAAGCCTTTAACCCATATATTTAATCTGAGCCTGTCATCTGGTATTTTTCCAAAATCGTCACAGCCATCGTCTCACCAATTCATAAAACTGGTGATAAAAGCACACCTAGCAGTTATCGACCGATATCTCTGCTCACGTTGTTTTCTAAGCTCCTGGAGAGGGTGGTTAATAAAAGAATTGTGGCTTATTTAGAAACCAACAACCTAATCCCTGACCGGCAGTTTGGTTTCCGTCGTGGTAAGTCAACGGAGGACGCGGTGTTGACTGTTGCCAATATTGTCTCAGCGGCTTTAGATAGTAACAGACCGTGTCTCGGGGTCTTTATTGACCTCGCCAGAGCTTTTGACACCGTCTCAAGACCCATATTGCTGCGGAAATTGAGCTGCCTGGGTATTAGGGGGGTAGCACTGGATTGGTTCAAAAGCTACCTAGCCGAACGTAAACAGCGCGTTCGCGTAGGCAAAGACATGAGTGACCAGCGTCTAGTTGACTTTGGCGTGCCCCAGGGCAGTATCCTGGGACCCACCCTGTTCCTGGTTTACGTCAGTGACATTCTGCAACTTCAAATTGACGGGGCTGACACAATCTGTTATGCGGATGACACTGTGATACTTTTCCAGGGCTCGTCATGGAGAGATACATATGAAGCAGCGGAGACAGGAATGTCTGTAATTGTTGATTGGCTGGATAAGAATCTTCTGACATTCAATGTTACCAAAACAAAATACGTAGCGTTTCACAAAACGCGTCCCACACAACCACCTACGTGCTATTACTTGACGCTCCATAGTTGTAAACCGGCATTACAAAATTCTTCTCCTTGCACCTGCCAGGTGATTGAGCGCACAAATTGTATGAAGTACCTCGGAGTCTTGCTGGATGAAAACCTTTCATACAAACAACATATTTCTAGCCTGTCAGCAAGGGTCCGAAAACTTATTTACGTAATGAAATCCCTTCGAAACTCAGCTCCATCAGATACGCTTCTGTTGGTTTACAAAACCCTGTGTCAGTCGTTGCTTATGTACTGTATTAGAATATGGGGCGGAGCAGCTAAATCTACAATTATTGAACTTGAGAGAGCCCAGCGGGCGGTCCTAAAAGTGATGTCAGGTAAACCGTTTCGCTTTAGCACAGACGAGCTATACGAGGAGTGCAAGGTTCTGCGAGTTCGGCAGCTGTACATACTAAAAGCCACTGCAACCATGCACAGTTTCGTTCTGCGCTCTCCGGAATATGAGCGACTGATTCATCAACGTGTTTATAAGATCCCTGTCCCGCGGGTTCGTACTTCCTTTGCAATGCATCAATCGTTATTTCTTCTGCCGCGTATCTACAATGTAATTAGTCGCAAAGTAGATATAAAAATGGTTACTACGTGTAAAGCTAAGAAAAAAATCGAATCATTTCTTAAGGGGCTAAACTATGAAGAGACAGAAAACTTACTTCTATTTTTAACATAAACCTCCAACTCACACATACACACACTTACACACACACACATGTAATTATACACACTCACTCACTACACTCGCACGCACACACACACATAATACAATAGGTAATATGCTGGAAATGTCTGTTATTTGTTCTTTGTACTTTGTTTTATGTCAGTTAGTAATTTTAAACGTTTTATTTATTACTTATTATTATAACTTTTCTTTAATTACTTTAATTTAATTATTTTATAATTCTTTTTACAATCAAAGGCGAACCGTGCGCCCATGATGAAAAAAATTAATCATGTAGTGGGTATTACTGTCTGGTTGCTGCGGGTCAATCTCTAGCTTATTGCAGAGGCCGCTAGATATAAGTGCTTCATGTAAAGAGTTTTTTGTAATAAATTTTTATTATTATCCTCTTTATTCAACATAATTATTAAGTTTAATTTTTTACAATATTTTATATAAAAACCTATTTACAATATAAAATATTATAAAAAACTTAACCTAGGTTGCCACCGGCAGCGGGGATAGACCCAAGCTATCGGTGGTTAGGGCTGCAGAGTGAGGAACCTCCTGACAATACGTGCCGTGTCAAGGAGTACTGCCTTTTGCATCTGACCCTTGACCCAACCTTTCAGCGAGAGCCTCTCTAGGTGTTGATCGAGGCTCTTCGCTATAAGGCCGTGTGCCGAAACGACTATCGGTACAATAATGGTTGAATCCACATCCCACATGGCGGTAACCTCGTGAGCCAAGTCAAAGTACTTACTGAGCTTGTCCTTCTCGGCTTTCACGAGGTTCTCGTCATGAGGTATGGTGATATCAACCAATATTGCTTGGCGCTGAGATCGGTCGATCACCACGATATCAGGCTTATTAGCGGCAATAGTCCTGTCCGTGATGATAGAGCGATCCCAGTACAGCGTTGCATGATCATTTTCGAGAACTGGCGCAGGTACGTACTTATAGTACGGCACCTCTGATTCAACAAGGCCATATCGAAGAGCAAGTTGCTGGTGAATTATTCTGGCTACTTGGTTGTGTCTGTGCAAATACTCTCCGTTAGCAAGATGAGAACAACCGGAAATAATATGTCGGAGTGATTCTCCCGGACGGCGGTATGCCCGACAGATGTCGACCGTACCGTCCCTCATAATATAGTTCCGGTAGTTATTCGTCTTGATAACTTCATCTTCAATGGCACAGACAAAACCTTCGGTTTCCCCAAAGAGGTCACCGAAACGTAGCCAGTTCACCGAGGCAGGCAAATCTACATCAGGCCCAGTTAGAGCCCGATAGTAGCGCCCGTGTAGCACCTTGCTCTTCCATATGTCCTTGCGATCGAGAGTGCTTAGCACCACTGGTTTGCGCCAGTTTTCTGTTGCCAAGGAGAGCGGCGTAAAGTGTCTATCAACTGCCACGACATCCAAATGCATCCCGCACTCACTGTTAAGGAAATAATCCCTGAGACTGCACACCTCACGGTTATGTAGGTCCTTGGCATTTAAAAAGCCGCGACCCCCACATCTCCGCGGGATGTACAGCCTCATAACAGATGAGCGCGGGTATAACATTCTGGAAGTCGTGAGCATTTGACGGACTCTTTTATCCAAGGCGTCCAATTCGGTCTGAGTCCATCTTAGTATGCCAAAGGAGTATGTGAGTAGAGGCATAACCCAGCCATTAAAAGCACGCGTCTTATTGCCACCCGATAAAAGACTGTTAAGTACTTTTCTTAGGCGGCAAAAGAATCGCTCCCGTAATGACTGTTTTATGTCCCCATCCACAACACCCAAAGACTGTGACATACCAAGATATTTATATGTTTCAACTTCGGAGAGAGATCTGAAGTTTATCGTTTCGAAGGGTTGTAAATTGGTTGAATTTACTACTCTCCCACGCTGTACATGCATAACCGTACACTTATCCACACCAAACTCCATCTTGATGGCACTGCTGAAAGTCTCAGTAATTTTCAGCAGTTTCACCAAGTCTTGGCGATTTGATGCGAAAAGCTTGAGGTCATCTATGTACAACAAGTGCGATATAACTTCACCCCCTCTCCGCAGTTGACAGCCTAACTTTGAATTTCTCAACAAAGTACTGAGAGAATTCAAAGCTAGGCAAAACCATAAAGGACTCAGACTGTCGCCCTGGAATATGCCACGCTCTATCCTTATAAGATCCTGCGTGGCAGAAACACTATCTCGACATCCTGGTTGACTCAAGACCGTGGTCCACTGCCGCATACATGATATCAAAAAGGATTTTAAAGTTATATCAATTTTATATAACTCTAAAATCCTCACCAACCATGAATGCGGCACCGAATCATAGGCCTTCTTATAGTCAATCCAGGCTGTAGAGAGAGTCCCTCTGCCACGCCGGACCTTCTGGCATATGGTCATGTCAATGAGGAGAAGCTCCTTAGTACCACGGGACCCAACCCTACATCCATTCTGAGTCATGTCCAAAATATTGTTTGCAACAACGTGCGTATTAATTTTTGTTCTCAGAATGGATGTAAGGAGCTTGTATAAAGTAGGTAAGCACGTGATGGGTCTATAATTTTTCGGTTCCGTGGTACTACCTGATTTATGGAGCAGAAAAGCATAAAGGACTCAGACTGTCGCCCTGGAATATGCCACGCTCTATCCTTATAAGATCCTGCGTGGCAGAAACACTATCTCGACATCCTGGTTGACTCAAGACCATGGTCCACTGCCGCATACATGATATCAAAAAGGATTTTAAAGTTATATCAATTTTATATAACTCTAAAATCCTCACCAACCATGAATGCGGCACCGAATCATAGGCCTTCTTATAGTCAATCCAGGCTGTAGAGAGAGTCCCTCTGCCACGCCGGACCTTCTGGCATATGGTCATGTCAATGAGGAGAAGCTCCTTAGTACCACGGGACCCAACCCTACATCCATTCTGAGTCATGTCCAAAATATTGTTTGCAACAATGTGCGTATTAATTTTTGTTCTCAGAATGGATGTAAGGAGCTTGTATAAAGTAGGTAAGCACGTGATGGGTCTATAATTTTTCGGTTCCGTGGTACTACCTGATTTATGGAGCAGAAAAGTGACACCAGTAGTCAACAAACTTGGGAGTGAGCCGAGCTCTATGGCTTCTTGGAATTGCGTTGCCAGTAACTCGTGTGAACATCGAAACCATTTGATCCAGAAGTTGTGCAATCCGTCCGGTCCTGGGCATTTCCAATTTTGGGCCGTACGGATTGCACAACTTACGTCAGCTGTACTTATATTTATAGGCTGCATGGTCTCGATAAGTTCACACGCGTCACTGACAACACTCATCCATTCACCTTCCGTGTGCTCGACAGACACCAACCAAATGCTGCGCCAGAAATTAGTCATGGCATCAACATCTGGTAGCTGTCCGTCACTCACACGTTGATCAGCTCCTTCCCAACGTCTGTATACTTTTCTTTGGTCACTTTGAAAGAGGCGATTTTTTTGGTATCGGTCCACACGCACTCTGTAGCGACGTATACGGTTTGCCCACGCATAGACTTTTTGCTTCAGAAAGTCAATACGTTCCGTCACACAAGCCATATAGTTTTCCGGACGAACATCAGTCCCAACAAAGGCTTGTGTGACGAATCGCATGACGCGAGGTCGATTATTGCCATTTCTGAAGCAAATTAGCTTTGCAATGAGTGTCCTGAACTTATTAATACGCCCCTCGATCCTCAATTGCCAAGTAGGGGCAGTCCCGGTTCGCCGCGGTACACGGTCAGAATCCTGGAATTTGACACGAGCAACGCGACACACCGTGATGGCCCCACAATAAAGGATCGAGTGGGTATCAATTAAACTTTCACTGGTTCCAAGATAAGGAACCAGTAAATCGTTCAAGGCACTCATTAACGCCAAAAGATGTCTATTCGTGGGCAAACTAGGTATACGCGGCCTAGAGTTACGCGTGTCACGATACTGTAGAATAGCATCGTTCAAAGCGCTCCTCATTTGCTCATTCGCCTGTGTACTTACATTCGTATTTATGAAATCTTCATCGTCGGGTACCGGATCTACTCGCGCCACCAAAACCGGCGTCACGGCCGGTAATTGTGGGGCAGGGCGATCCTGCACCGAAGAAGAAGCCGCACAAATACGTTGTGACTCAAGTGCTGACTGATCCAGCAAGTTGTTACGCTGGATCACCCGCACTTGATCCGACAATCGTTGGGCAGACACGTCTATGGTCGGTTCAAGGGCCTGAAACAAAGACAGCATCCTAACACGATACGCAGTAAGGTTAGTTCCTCCCTCTGTTGCCCTGTAGTAGGCGCGCATGCAGTTCTCATTTATTTGTTGAGTCCATCGCATGCGGCGCACTACACCACCGGTAGCGGGGGTCGTACGCGGGGCAGATTGTCCCACTGATCCCAAGCGTGCCGGCAGCGGTGGTCGTCCACGTCGCGCAGGTCGTTGTGGCGGCGGAGACGGCGATCGCCCGCTCACGCTGCTCGACTCGTCTCTGGTAAAATCATCAGACGATGAGCTTACGGTCGGCGGAGCGGGCGATGATGGAGGGCGTGCGCTTCGTCTTGCTCTTCGTAGTATCATACTTTCATTTTTATTTTAGTACATTATGTTTATTGTTTCAGGTCCGTGATTGTATGTTTGATCAATTTTTGTATGGCATATTGTGTTGACATACGTCACCATTCTTCAATTTTGTTATTGTTGATTTTCTCATTTTTAAATTATTGTGGTAGTTATATTTATATGTTTTTGATATATTTTTAGCTGGTTTTCTCGATAAATAAATTTATAAACTGTTGTAATTTGTCAAAAGACTTGTTACAAAATAAAATAAAATACTTGAAATAAAAATGATGTGACAGGTGACAAGAGCTTTTTTCTTATTATTATTATTATTATTTTATTATTATAGAAATAATGGGTTTGATTAATATTTTCAAAGAAATGACAATTTTCCTTTAAACATTTTTTAAATGTTACGTTATCTGTTAACGTAACAGATGTTATTAAATTAGGAACAAATATATTTTTTTATTAATGTACCGAAATGTCTGCCTTGTATTTGATAGATAGGTAAAGCCGCGATATTTCTATAGTTTTCCTTCAACAAAAAAAATCCGACGAAACAAGAATCCGGCGAAACAAGAATCCAGCGAATCAGGAATCCGGCGAATCACGAATCCGGCGAGTCAGGAACTAATCAAAATGTCGTTACCAGGTCATAAAATACAAAACAATAATAATATTAAAGAGGTGGTTGAACTGACCTAATACTTTCCCCCTGGGCCACATGCAGCCCTTGCCGTCCTGGTCGAGGCAGTAGTTGTCGGGCACGGTGCGGTACTTCCAGTCCAGCTTGTCGTTCCCCCAGAAGGTGCGGTAGAAGGACGGGGGACGGGCGCCGATCGGCTCCTGGTCTCCCGCCTCTATCAGCAAAACCTGCAGAAGATACATACATACATTACATACAAAGATTCACGGATATTACCCCTAAAAGGCAAGTCTAGGAGACTAGGCAATGATCGCAGAAGAAGTCCTCTGTCATCGTCCACGTTTCACCAAATTACAACAGCACTTATAAATTAGAGAATCTAATAAAATGATTATTATAATAGATTCTCTAAAGCTCGATCGTAATTCGATCAACTCAAAAAAAATCAAAACTCAAAAAAAAAACACAAAACTCAAAAAACTCAAAACTCAAAATTTCTTTATTCAATAAACTTAAAATAAGTATTTTAAATCGTCTAAATTTATTTGGATGGATGGGCACCCGCCCACCCACCCCACCCATTCAGGAAGTCTTTTAGCTGTGGAAAAGAACGGGCACAAGAAACTCCACAGCTTTAAAATAATATAGAAGTAACGACATCGACATCGATCGATTCTGAATAACGCCTTTGTGATGTTTGTGTAGAGTCAAATTTAGACAATTAGTATGGTCAGCCCGTGACCACGGCCGGTGCAATTCGGTCGAGACGTCGGGTATAAAAGGTATGCGTGGGATGCCTTTACTAAATAGTTTTGCGTTAAATCTCGTTTATATATGTGTGTACAATGGAACGCGAAAGTTTAAAAGTGTAATTAGTATTTTATAACTTAATGCGAATTCAGAATAAAATTTAGACAGAGAACAAGACACGAGTCTTAATCGTGTCGTCAATTGCGCTGCAGCAATTTTCGCTGAGTCACCCTACGCCACCGCGCTGACGACTATGAAATCGTACTCTGGCTGGACGTCGTCGTCAACTGACTTAATCCTCTGGCACGACTTTAGGAACGCCTATATATCTAGTCGGTAACTCCCACTACTGGGTAAAGAACACGTACTTCTCATGTATGCCACTCCTTGCGATCTTGTGCTAGCCGGATCCACAGTTAGGAGAACAGTGGATCATGAGTTAAACAGTGGAGTAGTTAGGAGAGTGGTAGGAACTGCCTTGACAATATCGTCTGATCAGACAGCTGGGGACAGGTGATCTGCCACCAAACTAGTAGACTCACTTTAAAGTCGTCATTTTCGCTAAGTCTCCCGGCGACTATGGAGCCAGCTGACCCCGCGCCGACGACGATGAAGTCGTACTCTGGCTGCACATCTGCAACTGACTCGATCCTCTGGCAAGGGCGGGCGATATTGCAGCGACCCTTGAGGAACGCCTCTAGTAGCACCATGAAGTAGATGGTGCCGCTGCAGATAGGAGAGTTGACTAGGGAGACTCCCTCATCCACGAGGGGACATTGACACTCCTGCGAAATTGATAAATAATAATATAAATACACATACAGTTACTTTAATCTTACTATGCAAATTACCATACGAATATTGCATAGTAAGTTAAAGACTAAAGTAATATTGCTCTGCTAAGAAAGAGGTGACAGTAGGAGGGACCCAGTTTCCAATATTTCTAAAGCTGTAAAAGAAAGGGCGAGCGAAAATGCCCTCGCTAAGTTCCCTGCCGGTTCTAGTGAGTAGGTTTGTTTTGTAAGGTCTTCCGTGATTTAATTACGTATAAGCCGTGTGTACCGGCCCAATAAAAGAATACTTCCAAGCCATCTCTTCCCTAGGGTGTCGTAAAAGGCGACTAAAGGTCTAAAGACTGCTGCACATACAACCAATAGCATAGAGCGGCGATGAGCTCACCACCTAACACGCTGGGCACATGTGCAGTTGTAATTTGGTGAAACGTGGACTATTAGCATTGGTTTTTCAGTTTGGTTAGCAGTGGGTTTGCGGTCCTAATTGCATGGTCTCTGACTAACCCATTAGTAGTCTTAAAAACCGACTTACAGCCTATGGTGACTTTCGGGAGCTCTAATAACCTAATACGAATAATTAATTTTTCGTATCATTATTATTGTCCAGATCAGTAGCCTTATATATATCGCAGGGATATGATAAAAACAGAGATTTGGTCAATTCCCTAAGTGATTTGATCAAATCAAGGAGGATGTTAAAATAACAACACGATTTAATCATTTCCTTAAACAAATCTAGGGATTTGAACAAATACCAGAACTGTTTCCGTGAAATGACCAAAACATGTGACCTACAGGACAATCTAATTTAAGACAATCGCTACGCTGCGCTTCGCGATTGTCTTAAATTTGTGACCTAACAGGAGTAGGGCAATGTATGTTCTAGTGGTGTTCAAATTAGATTTGTTTAGAGAAATGATAAAATCGTGTTCCTATTTTAACATCCTCCGTGATTTGATTAAATCACCTAGTAAATTGAATAACTCTCTGTTTTTATCATATGACTGCGACATATATTCGTGTTCTCATTACAACTGGTACTACATAAAACAAAAACAAACAGGCAATCTTAGGATGTTCCTAGGTAAAATATTCGCTTTGTTAGCCAATTTTTATTATTTCTTATTAATTATATTAATCATTGTTTGTATAGATATCACAGCTTAGTAACGTGTTTAAGTAAAGCGGCTAGCTAATAAAACACCCTGAAGTCTTTGACTATAGGTATAGGTATAATCAAAGCCTGAAGTAATTAACAATCAGTAGAAACTGGCAAAGAGGCAATAATAAGAAATTAACATGTATTATCTTATCATATTACGAGTACCTATATCATTCCCTAAACGCATTAATGATGGCTATATCTCTCAGTTATGTTCATGTACTTTATCATTGTTTTTTTGAAAATGTTTAACAAAATTAAATTATTATTAAATTATTAAATTATTAAACAAAAAAAATACACTCAACCTTCTCTTTGGTTACGAAAACTCGAGGTATAGAATATATGATATTTTGCTAGAAATTGCTAAAGTCAACATTACAATTAACGTGAAATCTTCTTTTGAATTTATTTTATTTATTTGAATTTACCGAAATACACCAGCGAATTCGATTTCGTTCTCATAACCGAATAATGTCATAATGGTATAACAAAGTTCTGACTTAATAAAAAATTATCGATATTTGTAACAAATTTATCGACAAGTTGATAGGTAGAACCTATCAACTGGCTAACACTCACCAAAACAGAAAGAGATAGTGCTTTATGCATTTACAACAGAATGAAAGGGACATTTTAAAAGACACCAACGCGTGAATTTTTCTTAATTTATAATTGAATTTTTACACCAATTTAAAATTTATCCTTTTACGTCATAAAATAAAATAAAATAATTTAATATCTTTTTGTAAGCTAGAAGTTTTGCTCCACTTTCCACACAATTTTACAGCGCAATACGGCATATTTATATTATTAATAGATTTTTGAATTTTAGCGTGCAGCGGCGCTGTCAAACTATGACTGAATCTAGGTTTGGGGGCGTGGCACTTACCTAAGCAATGGATTACTTATGTAGTATGAGTGACGTTACCCTCGTATGCGGAGTCTATGGGATAAGTATAAGTGGTCTGTGTTTACAGCTTTACTTATTTATAAAACGTCAAATCTTACAAAATGTTTCAATTTACGTAGATCATTTATAGATAACAGATAGATTTATAAGTGGGGGCTTATGTTTTATTTAAATTTTCATTTATTCAATGCAGCTCTGGCACATTTTTGACGACTTCATTATGAAAGGTTGACTCACCCCGGCTGATTCAATCATTGCTATATCTGTCTGTTCTGCAAGCGAACTCTGAAAAGGAAACAAAATGAATAGCCTTCATTATTGTGCAGAATATTAGCACTCGTACCAAAAAAATTTGGCAAGTCGTTCCTCTGTAAGACCATTCGGCTTTAGAATTCTCTGCCGGCGCATGTGTTTCCCAGTTCCTATAATCCCGGGTCTTTTAAACGGGGCGTGAAACGGCATTTATGCAGGCCGTCATGAATAGGTGCGCTTGTTACCGTGCTTGTTCCACGGTGAGGAGCGCTCTCATTATTTTAGACTACATCGGCTGCTTACCATCAGGCAGGATGTAGTCACTATGACGTGCCACATTAAAAAAAAAACTTGTATACTACGCTCAGAACAATAACTTATTGTTCTGAGATACTACGTTACTTACATTTAAAAAGTAACTAAAGCTTTGAAATCTTTCTAAAAATCTGCAATCCCCATCTAAATGTTTGTTTCTAAGTAAGAAGGTTTTATATAAAAACGAACATTTTATTTACCAGTTTCCAACTGCAGGTAAGGTTAAAAAACCGAATATGAATTTAAGAGTATGGTCGCTGTAATTTCTAAAATATATATTTTTTTTATTTTACATCGAAATTAAGTAATTAGGTACTTTGATTTTACTAAAGTCCCAATTATTAATTAATTAAACATGTGTTTTATCGGAACAAAAGTTTTTAAAAAGTAGAGCAGGCAAATGAGTCCCACATCATGTTATTCGGAAACGAAGTCCGGGGGGATACTGCAACCTCTAAGTGCAGTGTTACTTATCCTACCATGCATAATTCGTATAGTAATTTGTGTAGCAAGATTAAAGTAATACTGCTCAAGGGTCAATCCTGGGACACTTGATTTTGAGGGTCACAGCATAATATAAATCCTACTTCCTACTAATATTATAAACGCGAAAGTTTGTAAGTATGGATGAATGTTTGTTACTCTTTCACGTAAAAACTACAAAATGGATTTGAATAAAATTCGGCATACAGATAGTTTATAACCTGGATTAACTAACACATAGAATACTTTTTATCCTGATATTCCCACGGGAACGGGAACCACGCGGGTGAAACCGCGCTAGTTATGATATACAGCACACTAAATTAAATTGGCACTTATAAGTTTACTTAACTAATGTAGTATTGAAACATATCAATAGCAACCAATATTATACAGAATGAATTGCATAAACATTCATTTGAAACTGAAAAATGGGGTGATTTGCCAAGCTTTTTAAATGTCACACGCGTGGCACTCGGTGTGTTATTGTGTATTATATTTTTTACATTTATATGACTGCGTTAATTAATACTTTGTTGAATACGAAAAGAGTGCCTCTATCAAATCATGTATACATTGTTTATAATCAAAACCCTTGTATCTGTACTATCTGTAGTCGTTTAATAAAATATCACGCGGTGGTCAAATGTTGAATCGCGCGATGAAATTATGTTTTCCTACTTCATTGAACACGTGGTAGTAAAAGTCTCGTGATTGTTACAAACTATCGCAAGTAGTGCTGCAGCACTTCTTCAGGAAGGACGTGGCGCTAGCTTCCGCGCAAATACTTTATTTTTAAGTTCTTTTAAATTTTTAAAACTTTGGTTCGGTAGGTAGGTAAAGCTCGTGTCTTGTACTACTAAATTAAGAATAGTTACACTTAACTGTCCCGAGAACATGGTTGCATTCATCCCTGAGTAGGTATTAAAATCAAAATTAATACGATTTTATTTATAGTTATATATAAATAGCTTCATTTTTAAATTGTCGTCAGATCCATGGCTGTAAAATCCGTGGATTTAAGCCATGGATCTTTTTTATCGGCCGTGGATCTGACCACATATTCTATGACAATTAATTTGTGCATAATTACCGTGCCTTATTGATAGAATGACTCGTTTTTAAACCTTCTTTGTGCCATGTAATTTAAGTTTTCACCAGTCACGAGAAAAAATAAATGCCACAGCTCTGACGCGAAGAACGCTTGACCCAGGATTCCCGCCTATAAGAGTTAATGGTAGGGCAGCATAAATAGGAGAGATCACTAATTTTATATCACAGCAAAAAGAAAAAAAAATGTGTATAAATGTAGCTTTACAAAGTTATTTCTACGAAGTTACTTCTTTATAAAGCTGTGTAGTTAAAAAAATATGTTTGATGATCGAAATGAGGAGTGACGAAACAAATATACTTAAGAACAAAATGTCTAGATTGTGGCAAAATGCAAAAAACTGTAAGTATTATACCATACTAATGAAGAATTTTACTTTATGAGAGGAAAAATAGTAGAAAAAAAGCATTGTAAGTAAAGCTCTTCAAAAAAAATGCTATTTAAATAGTATATTTACTAATCTAGATTTTTTTTAAATGCAGTTAACCAAATTATGATCTAACAATTAGCACTTAACTAGTTTTGATAGATAGTATTTTGTATAGGAATTAACCAGTTTTGTTAAAACAAAATCGTTTATAACCATTTTTGTTCTGTCAGTCGGATTTTGATTTGATTTTGATTTCTTCCCAGTCCCGGGCAGCTTTACTTATTGTGTGGATTTAAAAATTCCAAAGATCTGGACAAAGAACCTTGTCTTGTCACAGTGGCACGCACTTTCGATCTTAATGGGTGGATCAGTCCGGTTATTTTTATGTTTAAATGTTTCTTGCAACGCCTTTGGACTGCGAGAGTCTCTTGGGATGAGCCTCTCTCTGGAGAATTGCTGCGAGATTGGGTAGGCATGGTCTTATCCCTCCCTGATATTAATCAGGTGTCCTTTCCGAGACAAAGACTTACCTAAGCAAAATTTTTTTAACTGTTTGTTTGTAAACAAATGTTGGTAAATCTAATAAAAATAATTTTAAAAAATGAACTTTTAGATCTAGACACCTTAATAGTATCTCAAAAACATTAGGTACTTAAGTATAAAAATTGGGATCATGGTCTGACAATATTTGTTTCGATATACAATTAAAATCACGAATTATGATAAAAAAGAGAAATATTTTATCTACGATATCTCAATTATCTGATCTATTGGGACTTGTGAGCCCCGCTATATTAATGGCAAAATTTACATTACAAAAATTATGGTTATTTACATAACCTATCTTGGGATGACGAAGTACCGCCTGCCACACAAAAGGTGTGGCTTCGGTTCATTAATTCCTTACCACAATTAAATAAACTAAAAATTCCTAGACACGTCCATTGCAATAATTTTATAAATTTGCAATTACATGTACTTATTTACAGACTAGTCTGAGGAGGCCTACGGAGCCTGTGTGTATTTACGATCTATATACAGCGATAACAAAATAAATGTACATAAATATGTTCAAAAAATAAAGTGAGTCCTTTAAAATCACAAAAAAATCCTGGATTAGAACTATGTTCCCTTCTTGGCTCCAGACTTAGCTATAAAGATGAAGCTATAAAGTTATTAATTCATTACGATTACAAACACACTATTGTTTTTACTGGTCAGATTCTACCATTGTTTTACGTTGGTCAAACGCACCAACAAACAAATTACATATTTTTGAACGGAACAGAGTTGCAGAAATACAGTCCACTACAGATATTAATACCTGGAAGAAAGTACCTACTAATTTAAATCCATCTGACTACCTGACGCGTAATATGCGAGTGTTGATGTGTTGGTTAACTGCGAGCAATGGTGGAACGGCCCACAAAGTCTTAAACATGATAAATCATTGTGGCCTACATTTAATTTAAAAAACAATAATCAATTTATACCGAATTAAAACAAGAGGTTAGTTGTATGACAACTAATTCCGTGGGGCCATTGTTCCCTTTCCATGTATTTTCTAGTTATCCTCGACGAGAACAATGGCTTATGTGTTGCGATTTATTAACAACACAAAACATAAAATTAATAAATGCACTAATAAATATTTAACGGTTAGCGAACTTCTCTTAGCTACAAATAAATTAATTTCTATTTTACAACAAGAAAGTTACAGTACTTACTGAATCAGATAGGCTAAAATTAAATAAATAATTAAAAAGTGGTAATTCATTACTTTCACCTAATCCATTTTTTGATTCCGATTTAAAATTAATAAGAGTGGGTGGTCGTCTTAAAAACTCACCATATAGTTTTATTATAGTACACCCAATATTATTACATAAAAATTATAATTGACAAAAATATTATTCTTCAATAAACATAAGATATTAATGCATGCTGGACCACAACATTTATTAGATTCTACTAGACAAAATTATTGGACAGTAGGTGGTCTTGATTGGGTTAGGTATGTTTCTCGAAATTGCACTAAGTAATTGTAATTGGTTGCGCGGCAATACAGTGAACCCTATAATGGGAAATTTACCTAAGGAAAGATTTCTTACAGGCTATGTATTTCAATACACAGCAGTAGACTATGCAGGCCCAGTGATGGTTGCCAACAAAGAGGAGCGAGGTTGTAGCACAGAATAATATACAAGCTGTAGACTTAACAAGTCCTACATTTGTGTCTTCGTGTGTTTCTCCACCAAGGCCATTCATTTGGAACTCATTAGTAATGTCTACTGCGAATTATATTTCAGCGCTAAAGCGATTTATCGCCCATAGAGGCAAACTAACATACATTTATAGCGATAATGAGTTAACGAAATGTTCAAAGATGAATGGGAATAACCATAATTTTTGTAATGTAAGTTTTGCCATTAACCCCTTGAGGATCGTAAAACCAGACACAATTAAAAATCAATTGTTTCGCGACCGCCGATCTTATGATCTATATATTATATCTTATGATCCTTGACCTATTAATATAGCGGGGCTCACAAGTCCCAATGGAACGGATAAATGAGTTATCGTAGATAAAATATTTCTCTTTTTTATCTTAATGCATGATTTTAATTGTATATCGAAACAAATATTGTCAGACCTATGATCCCAATTTATACCTAATGTTTTTGAGATACTATTAGGACACATATCGAAAAGTTCAGTTGAAGTGTTATCATTGTTTTCTATTTTGCTAATTAAATAGCGACTGTTTGAACACCATTTTTGCCGGTTACAACACGAAATTATTAAACGAAGTCACGGCCAAAAGATGTATCTCCGGGCCATAAAAATAAAATAGATTGTCAAAGACATATTTTATACTAAAGCTCAATGCTAAAAACGGAAGTAGATGAGAAACTAATAATTTCGCTATAACATTCTGTGAAGATTTATAGCTCAACCGATACTCGTTTGTAACGGAATAAAATATATTTTTTTAAACTATCGTTACGTATGGCCGCGCTTAGAATAGGTAATAGGTAAACTTAGTTTGGCAATAGGTAGCCTTAATAATGCGGCAATAGGTTTAGGCCTTTTGATATTTAATTGACAAATAGATAGGGTAGGGTAGAATGCAACACTGCCACAAACGGGCGACGCGATATTGAATGTTAATTAGGTAGAAAAGGTTTGGAATTATTTGCACAAATCTTTAAAACAGGTGGTAGAAGGGTACCTACAGGGGCAAAACAAGGATTGTCATTTGAAATTCAAATATAAAATAAGTATGACAACATTTATGTTTTCATGCGTATTTGTATGTAACATTTTGTGAAAAGCGCAAAAACAAACGTAGTCCCTATATCTTCAATATTTCCAAACCCTGTACAGGTGCAAAATCGGGAATGTCCCTAATGTAACGAAACGTAACAAGGAATGTCCAACTGTCAATGTCAGTTACAGAGACGTTATGTTTATGATGAATGAAAGCGAAGAAGACATCAATCCTCAGAACAATAACTAAAGCATATTGTTCTGAGCATCAATCATAATTTAGTTTATGATACGAAAAAAAAAGAGGAAGATTACGCGATGTCATGAAAAAAATAAGACTAAGTACCCATGACTCAGGCGAAGATTGAGAAGTGTTCAAGACTAAAGTGTTTTGAAAGGATTTCATCAGAAAACCGTGGTTTATTTATTAGTGAATTAAATAGCTTGAAGTCTACAGATGAGCAAAATATATTCTTATGTGGATTTATGAATATTTGTTCAATAAAAAGAATCCGTAGCAGAAAAAATTAAATAGATGCCAATTTTCATCACAACTACTTCATTTACAAAGTACGAATAAAAGGAACAAAAAACAAACAAAGAAACCCACATGTACCTAAGTTCCATACCAACCAATGGTATTAACTGCTAAAAATAATTTGCCAAAGACCAAAACCATTTGAGGTAATTGAAGTGGATAAGGGTGAAATTATCAGGAAATTTACAGTTTTTTTTTCAGAATCGGTACATGAAAAACTGCTCTTTTCCAATACAGGCCCAAAGAGAAATAATGAGTGCGCGAGAACATCCAAGGTTTAATCTTCGTCGTGGCAACCATAATGGTTCATAGGAGAAGTCACCTATATTGAATAAGCGAAGAGTGAATCAACCAGAATGTAGCAATGAATTTGAATTGCGTGGGTTTGCTTACCAGGATTACTTGCCAATTAGTGCAGAAAAGCACAAGGACCTTATGGACTTATAAAGGTTTTGTTCAGCTGAAGCTCAAGCCTATTTTGAAGGCATTACCCATACATAGTTCTAGATTTGGACATTCCCTGTATGGGTTATATGTGACATTATTCCACGTTTTAATACTTTAAAAAAGTCAATTTCTTTTTTTTTCAAATTTATTTATATTTACAGCTAATCTCTGTGAGATAAACTTAAGTTCCTCTCGGTATTTTTTTAAAACTAATTTGTAATACAAAGTTATGCACTTTCAAACAATACAATGTTAATTACACAAAAACTTGTTTTAGTGACATTCCTTTTTTGCCCCTGTACCCTTCGTATGGCTTTCGAAAATAGGTGTATTTGTTAAAATAGTACAAATACATTATGATTAACAATGCGATCGGAAGCAGAGTGAGGTGCGCAGGCCAACGAGCCTATGCTTGAGCTTCATATGTGTGCGCGCGCGTGCAAATACACACAAAGATGCGTTCATCAGTGTTGTCGCGCAGACAATAACAATTTGAAAATTTATTTTCAACGAAACGAAACACTACACGCCTTATTTCATAAAAAAATATTAAGGTCGAGATGCTTAATGATTAAAGAAAACCTTTAAATTAGCTTTAGCAACATATAATTATCTACGAATTGTTATTTTTAATTAAAGTATTTCAATTTCTACTAATATTCGTCACAGCCATAACAAATGTTAATTTACGACCATTGATTCACTATTACATAGATGGATAGTGAATCCGTGTAACTTTTTATTGCCTAAAGCGTGTTTTAGAAAAAAAAGTAACTTTCAAGTTTATGTTTCACCGAAATGTCCTTCTCTAACTAATGAGCTCAAGTACCTATATACCGTGTTATTTTAGTGTTTGTTTTACCATGTTGCTGGATAATTGAGGGATAGGCTTGGCTTTGTTTATGAAATTTAAAAAAATTGTATTGGCACCTATTTTTCATAAAAAAGTTATTTCGTTTTATGATCTGATAAACAACCACTAAATGAAATAATGTAAGGAACTAAATGAATGATGTTTGGACCATTTAGAAGCACTTTAAAAAAATTACTTAGATAAATGATATTTGAGTTGAGTTTGAGTTTGATGAACTGACTGAACACAAGATGAGACCCACCGTGCCACGGCTCGCGTCGTCTCCGCAGCGGAACTCACGAGTTCGCGTGGATGCTCCACCTTATATATAAAGTTCATCAATCGCATTGATATGGTGCTGAATGGCTACATCCTTATCAGCTGAAGCGCTTAATCAGCTCTACATTGCCTGGAGGCATGTCTTCGCTGATAATAGACAGTCATTGTCGCATAAGTATCACGAACTAGCTTAATCTGGAGCAGTGTTGGGTATTTTTGTTTTGTTTCGTTATTTCTAAACAGTGCAATGAGTTCATAATATTTGATAAAATGTTTACCAGAAAAAAACAATCAGTCTCAGGAAAGCTCGAAAGGGAAACATTTTTCTGGTAAACATTTTTATCCTATATCTATATAGCATTTTGTATGGGCACTTGGGTCCCTCTCGAAAATTGTTGTGCCTTAAAGATTGTTGTTCTATATCGTAGAAAAAACACATTATAATCATAATTAATTAGAAAACATTTTTAATTTATTCAGCCAGGTTCACGAGAAATAATTTTATTCTGTTGCAGAAATTGAGGTTAAAATTAGAGATTGATATTAATATTTCCTTCCTAATCAAAACAGAATCCTTCATCGCTGTGGTGACTATGTCCTAGCATAATGTATACTAGAATAGCAGCACATTCGCAATGTTTCAGTCTACAATGAACTAGTATCTACTTTCAAATGATATATTTATTTATTTTATGGTATGATATGGCTGTCTCCAAGCTGACTGAAACATTGCGAATGCGCTGCTGTTCTAAGTAGTATACATTATGCTAAGCATAATCACCATAGTGATAAAGGATTGTGTATTGATTAGGACGGAAATATTAATTTCAATCTCTAATTATAACCTCAATTTCTACAACAGAAAAAAAAAATATCTCGTGAACCTGGGTGAATAAATTAAAAATGTTTTCTAATTATGAATATAACGTGTTTTTTCTACAATATATAACAACAATCATCAAGGCACAACATTTTTTTAAAAGGGACCCGTGTTTGGGCGACTTAGGTGACAGCTCATCCGCAAAATATTTCATCCTCGGATAAATCGTCACCCTTTTCAAATTGTTAGGCGTCGATTCATCCGCAAGTGGTGTCGCTGTCGGATGAGTTGTTACATACAAAATATCGATGTGGTCATTTCAGCCAAATTGACAAACAAAGGCAAATGATTGGGAATTAATGTTTTTTATTTATTTTATAATACGTAATAACAGTATATTAAATAATAACAAAAATCAAAATGATTACCTTCATCAGATGGGTTAGAAACACCATCAGATAAGATGAACTTCATCTTTAACTAAGTATTTTGCAAATAATGGTTGTAATCTTTTTCTATATCAGTATATAACGTCAGTACGTTGACGGCCTGTTTGGCGCAGAGGTACCTAAGACACCTTGTTTCTGTTTCAGAGGTCCCGGGTTCGATTCCCAGACAAGACAAATATTTCGTTATATATTTGTCTTGGTCTGGGTGTTTCCTATGTATATTAAGTATGTATTTACAAAAGAAAAGTATGTTTATGTATTTTATCCGTTATCAAGTATCTATAACACAAGTTCTTAATGAAACTGTACGTAAGAGGTTATTTATTTATTTTATTTATTTATACTTGAAAAAACGATTGAGACCACTTGCTTTACCGTGTATTTGTTTAGTTGACCAGTGCACAAAGTCTGCGTTAATCCTGTGGTGTGTTACGTGCAATAACATAATTTTATGAAGTTTTCTATTTTACATGTGATTTAGCTAAGTTTTCCCTTAATGTACCTTAACCTTAATGTAGCTCAATCACCCAAATTGGAACATGAAAGGTCAGATAAGATCTGGTAAATGGTGTTTCTAACTCATCTGATGAAGGTTTTCATTAACATTAAACTATTTTGTTTTTTTTGTTAATATTTAATATACTGTTATTACGTATTGTAAAATAAATAAAAAAGATTAATTCCCAATCATTTGCCTTTGTTTGTCAATTTGGCTGAAATGACCACATCGATATTTTGTATGTAACAACTCATCTGACAGCGACACCACTTGCGGATGAATCGACGCCTAACAATTTGAAAGGGGTGACGATTTATCCGAGGATGAAATATTTTGCGGATGAGCTGACACCTAAGTCGTTTGGGCATTCTCCTTTAATATTTGTTTTCTTTTTTGCGTTAATAACGATAATACACTCCAAAATAAAACATACGAATATACGAAAAAAAAACAAACGTTGAAAAAAATTACTACCTCAGGTGGGAATCAAACCCACGTCCTCCGCAATACGGGTGGCTGCGGTGACTACTCCGCCACCGAGGTATTGCTAAGACCCTGTTCGTTCCCATCTGAGTAGCGGGTCGATTCCCACCTGCGTCATCCGCAATACGGGTGGCTGCGGTGACTACTCCGCCACCGAGGTATTGCTAAGACCCTGTTCGTTCCCATCTGAGTAGCGGGTCGATTACCACCTGCGTCCTCCGCAATACGGGTGGCTGCGGTGACTACTCCGCCACTGAGGTATTGCTAAGACCCCGTTCGTTCCCATCTGAGTAGTGGGTCGATTCCCACCTGCGTCCTCCGCAATACGGGTGGCTGCGGTGACTACTCCGCCACCGAGGTATTGATAAGACCCTGTTCGTTCCATCTGAGAAGCGGGTCGATTCCCACCAAAGCTAGTAATTTTTTCAACATTTTGTTATCTTCGAGTTTTAAAATCTCTGATTTCGTAAATTACAATTGAGGAAAAGATACAGTTTTAAAAAATATTCACTGCCGCTATAGCATAGTTGGTAGTGCACCTGACCCGGAATGTCATAAAGGTAAAGGTGTCGGTTCGATTTCTGCTCGTAGAAGTTTTCTCGTCATTTTCCAAATGATTAAATACCAAGGTTTATTTCGGGCAAAAAGGTTAAAAAAAATTTAAAAAAACTTAAAGTAATTTCACCGAAAAGGCCTATCAAACCTTAGCGGTATTCGCTGCCGCTAAAAATCAATATAAAAATAAATAAAAATGAGTTTATTTCAGTTCCTCAATCAACATTAGCACACAATTTATTGGGACACTCCTTTTGAGTATTTTGAAAACACTTGTGTAAGGAGTATCCGCTCTTCCTAATACTTGTTTTTAATAAGAGATTGAGTTTTGAGTTTCTTAACCTAAGGGGTAACATAACAATACAAAGCTATAACTAATAATTAAGTGTGTGAGTGGTGTGTGTGTGTGTGTGTGGGTGTGTGTGTGTGTGTGTGTGTGTGTGTGTGTGTGTGTGTGTGCATGCGTGTCTATATCGAATGTTTAATTTATGACAAATGTCTACATTAGTATTAAGAAAGAATATTAATATACTATTTATGATTTTATTTCCATCAGGGATTCAATATCTTCATAAGATAATTCTTTTAACCAGACCTGAACTTTGCTTTTACAGTCATAAATCTTTAATGGGTAGATATGTAATTTTGTATTTATAATATTGTATAACCGTGCAGATTGTCTACTGTACTGTCTACTAGCAAAGACTGTTTTTGTGGGTCTCGATGTTATTACATTTTTTCTCCTCTTATTATTTAGTGTGAGATCAAATCCGATTGAGCTATGAACCTTCAGTATGACATTTAGTATATACAATTTCCGAACAGAAAGTAGGTCAGCAAATTGGTATAGGGTGTCTATGGAAAATCGACGAAGTTTAGAATACATTATTTTTAGCAATAGTCTTTGAGCCCTTTCCAACTCTAACATTTTCATTTTTGTAGAACCACCCCAAACCGGTATACAATATTTTAATATTGACTGCGTTAATGCTATATATATTTCATTTAAGAGTTCTTTGGTAGTGACGTGCCATAATTTTTTATAAATCCAAATAAATTTACGTACTCTATTTATAATTAGGTCTATATGTTGATGCCACAATAACCTTTCGTCCATTATAATACCTAAATATTTGGTACTACTGGCTTTATTTATAGAGGGATAATTGCAATCAGGTTGTTGGGGACAACATGTATGTATCTTTAGCGAGAAGTTGTCCAGCGGTTGTGTTCTTTTGTCTATTGTAAAGCACGTGTAGTTGGACTTGGTTACATTTAAAGTGAGGAGGTTGAGATTTAGCCACTCTTCCCAAGAGCTGCCAGAAAATACAATGGCTGTATCATCAGCAGAACAAAAAAACTTGTCCATTTTCAATTGCGAGATTGCACAAGCTGTTTATGTAAATTAGGAACAAGGTTGGGTCAAGAACACTCCCTTGTGGAACTCCGTAGCTTACTTGTTCCTCATCACTTATATACTCACCAATTTTTACGCGTTGAGTCCTTCCAGACAAATAACTTTCGAAGAAAGCGAGAGAGTTACCTCTTATACCAATAGCTTCCAGCCGTTGTAGGAGGATGGAGACAGAAGCGGTGTCAAAAGCCTTTTTCAGATCAATGAAAACTGTAAGGCACTTTTACCCTGGTCTACATTGGAAATAATCAACGAAGTCATCGCTGTAACTGCATCCTCAGTTGACAAACCTTTGCGAAACCCATACTGAGCATTAGACAAAATATTAAATTTATTAAAAAAATTAAATAACCTATTATTCACAAGTTTTTCCAATATTTTAGAAAACGCTAACAACACAGAAATTGGCCGATAGTTATTAACATCGTCTCTGTTACCACCCTTGTAAACTGGTGTGATTATGGCTTGTTTTAGAAGACTCGGAAATGTACCAGTGTTGAAACATATATTTGCCAAGTGTGTAATAATCGGGACAATAATGTCTTGACATTGTTTAAGAAACACAGTAGGTATATTGTCCCAACCAGGAGCACTACCAGAGTCCAGGCCATTTAAAATCGCTCTAACTTCGATTTCGTCTGTCGGAAAAAGAAAGAATAACGTTTGTGAGGCTGCTGAATTCCTAACAGTTAAAGGTATATTGTTAGCAATAATATTTTCAGCTAAAGTTTTTCCAATGTTGGTAAAGAAGGCATTAACATAATTTACTGCATCAACAGGCAGAGACTTAATTTGAAGAAGATTTGTGTTTGTTGTTTTAGGTGCTTTAAAATGGGTTATAGTATTAACGGTATTCCACATTTCTTTTGAATTTTTAGATGCATCGCATATTTTTTTCCTTTGGTATTGCCTTTTATGTTTTTTTATCAAATTGCTACAGAAATTGCGGAATCTTTTAAATATTACTTTTAATGTCTCGTTGTATTGATCAGCCCTTAGTTTCTTTTGCATTTTATTCCGTAGCCTAAAACATCTTAACACACCTTGTGTAATCCAGGGTTTGGAGTTCGTATCGATCTATGAGTGTCTATGACTTGGGTATTATCTTTGAGCGATTTTTTTATGTTGTAAATCAAGCGGTGGGCTAGTATATTCGGGTCCTGGATAAGTATTAGTTCAAATGGCTTAAATAAGTAAGTATTTCGTATAGCTTAAATAAGCCTGCTCATAATCAATCACAGTTTTGGCTCTTCTGGGATTGGATATAATACTATGGGTATTATAGAGATGTTTAGTAAAACCATAGAATGGTCTGTTATGGATGTATTCATAACCGCAATAAACGCATCATGCCTACTTTTTTTAATTTTTAAGTTAGAATGATCGAGGCAGTTATTTACTCTCGTTGGCAAGAGATGCCCTGGCAAGATCCCATGAGTGGACATTATGTTGAGATAGTGAAATCTGTTGTGATGTTCATAAGATGTTTCTTTTTCTTTTGGAATAATATTAATATTCATATCGCCCGTAAGAACTATGTTTTATGTGAACTAATAGTTTCTAGATGTACGAGTATGTCTAGAGAGTCTATAAATTGATCTGCGTTGTTGTTTGATGGATAGCGATAAATACCTAGTATGATAATATCAGTTAATTGAATTTGAAGGCAAGAAGCATTAGTTAACGTAATTTCTTTGACTTGTGTAATTTGTACATTATTCTTTATATAATCAACCACGCCATCATTCTGATTTATGTGCCGGGTTGTAGCATGTGCTGTGTAATTCAAAATATTTGGAGGGCACTTATTTTTATTTAGTCTACATTCTGTTAAGATTAAGATGTCAACTTCAAATTTTAACTCTGATAATGTTATTAGTAGATCGTCTATATTCTTGTGAATACTCCTAATATTTTGAGTCAGTATTGTTAAATTTGATGATTTTATTACAATAAATTTCGCTAGATCCTGTATTGAACATTCAACTGAATTCGCAGTCTCGGTGTTGTCTATTTCATTCATAATATGTATTGAGTTATTATCCATTTAAAGCAAATAAAGTAATGCATTATTTCCAGTATGGGTATGTACTTTCTATTGTGTCGAGATCAAAAGTTCTAATATAGATGTAAGATGAGACATGGTACAGAATATTTTCGTCTAGATTGTATGAACATAAATAATCTAGCAAAACTTTAGGATTCCAAATAGATGGTTTAGCCGGTTTTTCACGGGCAACCGAAATAGCTTTGATCATATGTTTTACAAAGAAATTAGAAGATAAATCTATGCTTTACTCACTTAACATCAAGTGAGTAAAAGTGGAAATTACAGACTTATGAACCAAAATAGATCTATAGGCCAGACCAACGTTACAGTGTAAATGGGCTAAATAACGAGCTACTTGGTCAGCATTGGGGTATTTATAATTAATTGAATGGGTCTCACACCAGTTTCTCCATCTGTTCCACGCTGGCCTATAGGTGTTGATAGTAGAGCCTCGCCAGCTTGACATAAGCAGAGCTTGTTCTTCAGCAGTCCACTCTGTTAGCATGTCCTGCCACCCGAAATCAGCCATGCCTCCAGTTGCAGATCTTGAACTTCTGGTGGGTGCATGCCCGTCGTCGTATCTAGAAGCACTTGTGCTAGGTCTGGAATCAGAAAGGGAGGTTGTAGGGCACAGCGTTGTACATCTGGTCGCCAAAATACCTTGTTCCATTTTGGAGCGCGGTTAGAATGAATTGACCTGTGGCTTGATTCAAGTGGCTGAGGACTCTGGGGATGACATTCGGTGGTGGAAACAGCCACGCTAGATTGTAATGCCACTGATGACGGAAGGCGTTGTGAAGTTACGCTTTCTGATCGCTCACATCCATAGACACATACCTCAGCACTACATGAGCTGTTCTTCAAGCGAATAGGTCTATTTCCGGCATGCCCCACATTTGGAAAATCCTCATAACCGCTGTTTCTGTCAAATGCCACTCTGGTTGAGCTTTTTTTTTTTTTTATAAAAGAGTGAGGCAAACGAGCAGGCGGGTCACCTGATGGAAAGTAATCACCGCCGCCAATGGACACCCGCAAAACCAGAGGAATCGCAGATGCGTTGCCGGCCTTTAAGGGAGGAATAGGTTTAAGGAAGGAATAGGAATTGGGAGGGGGGGGGGGAAGGGGCCTCCGGAACCCTCACTGGTCGGACGAAACACAACAGCACCAAGTGCCGTTATTTCACGCCGAATATTCGTGAGACGGTGGTATTACGCCGGGCGAGCCGGCCCAATGCGTGCTGCAACGCAGCGTGGCTCTACCACTCAGTCAGTGTTACTCATTTAGCACCACCCAGGGATCACGTGTAGGGTCTCAAGGTTAAACCTACGGACGCGAGCAACTTTAACCCCCAAAGTTTTTTTCCGGCGTGACAGGGCATCTACATCTGCATTGAACCTGCCTGGAAAATACTGTGCTACTATATGTACATTCAGTTTGTCTAGTGTCTGAATCAGAAGTTGTGTTTGTTCGTGAAGTCTCTTCGATTTTGTCCCACCTTCTTTGTTTATGTAAGACACCACTGTTCGGTTGTCTGTCTGGAGAAGCACTTGTGCATCTTGCAACCGATGAGCTTGACGCAGTATCGCAGCGAGAAGGGCAAACATTTCCTTTTGGTTTGCGTGCCAAGTTTGGTGTTTTGCTGTCCAAGCGCGTTCGATGTTTAGGTCGTCGAGCTGCGCGCCCCATCCTATGTCGGATGCATCGGTGGTCAACAAATGAGTTATCGCCCTTGAGTGTATAGGCGTGCAGTTTTCCAATGTTTCGCACCACCATTCCATCTCGGATCGGACTTGTTGAGGAATGCTTAACTGACGAAATGGGTATTCTTTCGGCAACTGACGACTGTGTGCGACAGTGAAGCCGTCCCCGCCTGGTCACGAATGAGGCGAAGTTGAGTCTCCCCATTAAGGTCTGGTATTGTCTAAGGGACCACTTGCCTTTCACAAGCTGTTGTCGAAGTGCCTTGCGTAGCGATAGGCACTTCCGCTTCGACAGGGACTTTGCGTTGCGTTTTGTGTCCCATGTTATGCCGAGGAACTCGAGGCATTGAGTCGGAGCCAACATAGACTTGCTGTAGTTGATCACCCAGCCGAGTATTTGCATGGTCTTTACTGTAAGAGCTATGTCGTCCTGCAGTTGCTCTTTGGATTGGTTTGCCAAAAGGAAATCGTCCAAATAAACCACGCACCTGATTCCGTGACTCCTCAGGTATTCCGCCATCCAATTGGTAATCGTAGCGAACGTACTCGGTGCTGACGAAAGGCCAAACGGTAAACATGTCATCTGCAGCAGCTGATGCTGATGTGGATCGTGATGATAATTGAGCCTCAGGAATCTGCGATGCTGTTGAGCAATTGGCAGGTGAAAATACGCCTGACTGAGGTCCAGTTTTGCCATCCAATCCTGGTCCTGCAGAAACTCTGGTACGCGGAAATGACTGAACAGTTGAAAGGGTTTTGCTAGTACAAACTGATTCAGTTGCTTGAGGTTGAAGATAGGCCGAAACGTTCCGTCGGACTTGGTTACCAAGAAGAAGGTTGACAGGTAGCTGGGACACTGCTCGGCTTCTTCTAAGACACCTGCATCCAACATAGTTTGAATCTGTACAGTCATATGGCAAGACGATTTGGTTCTGTAAGATTGCATTACTCTTAGGCTCGGAAATATTAGTGGTGGCTTCAGTATGAATGGTATGTGTACACCGTTTAATAATTGACAAATTTCTTGCGGTGCCCCTAAATTGCTCCAAGCACATTGAAATTGTCTTAGACAGCCGCCTCGAAAGTGCCTCGCGTCATTCATGGCGTTTATCCTTAAATGAGGAACGGCCTTGCTGTTTTTACCCTTTTGCTTGTCGCGATTGTTGAAAGATCTAGCTCTTGATTGGTTGGTAGGGCGAGGTGCCTGCTTGCCACCTTTCGATGAAGGGTTGCGACGAAAAAATGTTATTTGAGCTTTAACTACTGGTTTTACCACTGAAGACATCTTTTCGGCGGAATTTTATATAAAACATCACGATGATAATCCTCAGAAATCTGGCGTAATAAGGAGTCTCTACGAGTATTAACAAGATCCGCCCGCCTTCCACAAACTATTTGTAATAAATCATCTGTAACCTTACTCTATGCCAAATCTTTTGAAAATGTGTTTTGTATTTTTTCAAATAATGAACTAGGCGCTAACGTTTCTTTGGAACCGTATGCCCAATCAACAAGGGTTTGTAATGATTTCTGCAATTCTTCTTTTTGAGTAAGCAAGGCGTTAGTCAAACTAGCAAATAAACGCTCTAACAAATTAGAACGAGGGTCGTCCTTTAACATTGCGCCCTCAAAACGCTTTAGTTCGTCATTAACGTTTAATTCTACGAAACCGGGGGTAGTTAAATATTTCTTCTGAGCATCCGAAAAACGAACAGCATACCAATCGTTAGACTTAAAACGTTGTAATTCAACCAATTTCTTCAATAACTCTTCGTTCGATTTGGCATATATAGGATCTTTGACGGTTGTACTCACATTCGATAAAATGTCAGACTCAGGACGACGTAATTGAAACTCGCTTGAAGTAATGGTTGAATTTTCAATGTTCGAGATCGTATCTCTACTTTCTAAATTCGCGGTAATGAGATTAGTCAAGAGGGAGACTTGCTGCGATAAAAATTCAAAATGTGCATAACTCACAGTTGGGGAATCTTTCCTTGCCTTATTTCTCGGCGGGCTCGAGTTTTTGCTCGAAGACGACTCGCTATCATCGCTGCCGGAACCCGGCGACGGAGAACGCATTCGCTTTCGGGAGTTTGAATTTTCGATTACACTTTCTGAAACCGTTTTGTCACTTTCCCTATCTTTGTTCTCCATTATAAACGGAGAGGAAACCGATTTAAATAAAAAACTTGAACACTTTGTTCGCGTAGATAATGCGTAATTAGTGCTGACTTGCGCACGGCGCGAAAAACGATGCTATAATGGCGGACAGTCACCCGGTGCGCGCGTAGGTTAGCTCCGATTCACGATATAGAGGGCGCCCCAATCGGAGAGGAACCGGCAACGCTGATTTAAACGGCAGAAAGACAGGTGCTTGACTCAAGATGGATTCCGGATATTGATACAAAACAAATAATAGCTTTTCCATACTTGAGGCAATCAGCTGATTGCGCATTTTGTATAGGGAAAAATAATAAATTTTCGACCCATGTTCCTTATGTAAAGTTGTTCAGTTTCATCGGTAGAATCCCCTTGATATATCAAGGGGACACTATAGTGTCAGCTTACATTTTTACACCATAATAAATATCACAAATATAATGTAAACATAAAATAACATAGAACTAGGTTAAGTGTATAGTAACTTTGTAAGACAAATTAAATAGGTTACCTTAGATAATAAAAGACAATAACAATAAATTCACATAATAAAAATCTCAACCACGGAGACTTAATTCTTGTATAGGCGGTAACACTGAATGGCGTTTATTGTTCATGTTATTTTATAATAAAATTTCGAAATTATACGATACTTACTGATGGTATGTGATCCCAGTGTCCTTCTTATTTTTAGAAGTATTATTTTTACACAGTTTTACTACGCAAACTGGCATTTTAGTTTGAATTAAGCCCTAAATTGAATATAACATTCGGTACGTACCTCAGAATAATAACTAAAGCATAGAAGGAGTGCTATGACATTTGAGTGTGCACTCCGTTTGTTGTCAAACAATTTCATTGTGCTGTGATACCTTTTGACATTTTATCAATATAGAAAGATGCTGTTTGTTCATATAAAAATTCAATACTTTTCATCTACAGAACACCTATAGAAGTTGCTATTTAAGAAAAATTTGTTAAAAAATTAAAGATACCTGTTAATACTTACCCTAATTTTGAATAAAACCACTGAAGGCCAAGGCCTGGGTACATGAAAACTTTCATTTATAAGCTGTTACTTTACAAGAACTCGTTAGCTGATTGTCTAACTTCGGCATCTGTCGCGGTCGTTTTCAAGTGGAAGTACATTGCTTCGCATAAAATACTTATTTCAAAATAGTTTCAAATAGGCAAACTAGCGAAACAATGTATTTCTGTTTGAGGGCGATTGCGATGGATGTTGAGGTTAGACAATTAGCCCCCTGTTATTTTCTGACTATCTTAGTTTAGCATTAAAAGACTAAACTCTTTAACAGAGGGCTACTAAAAGTAGGACAGTAAAAATAAAACACAGCAGTATTATTCATATCTCATTATAATATTTTTAAAGAAATTAGAATAAAACACGTTAAATATTACTACGTGTTTGTTTCATTTCATATAATTACAATTTAACTAATTAAAAAGCATAATTAACGTTCATTGTATATATTTTTTACTTGGTCTAAATACACTTCCTATAACAACAGTACGTAATGCTTCATTTGATATAATAATTACTTGTTCCATACCTAAAGCTATATCTATATAATATTAAACAAAATCGTGTTAGTACCACTTATAACTCAAGAACGGCTATACCGATTTTAATGATCTTTGACTTTTGGATTCTTCTTCGTCACGAATATCAGAATAACGATTAAAATGTCATAAAAAAATCAATTTGATATAAACCGTCTCCACGTAGTCTTGTCTTTCCTACCACTACCAGCGTGTAATTTAAGCCCACGTAGGCGCGAAGGTGCGAGGCGGTTCGTGGAGCAGGTGGCGGGAGAAGCCGGCCGGCAAGCCGAAGCTACGGTGGTGAGCGAAAACCATCTGCGACGATAAGCTCACGTGGGACCACCGGAGCCCGCAGCGCCCGCAGTGTTTATTGTACATGTGCTTGCTGGCGTGCAAACACGGTGGTTTTTTGTAGTGCCAGTTGGCAGGTACGAGAAATAGCAGCTATCCATTTATGCCGCATGTTATCATCTGTGGGGAAACTGCAGAAAAATCCACTTTACTATGAAAATAAGATAACATCTTTAGACCCCAAACCTCGCGCACGGTTACCGAGTTCCTAACCACTTCAGCACCGTGCTAGTTTATTAAAGAAAAAAGCCAATTTGTGCAAAACAGTAAATTACCAACTATTATCTATGTATGATGTACGGAGCTCGATGGCGCAGCGGCTAGCGCGTTCGGCTTGCGATCTTGCTCGCTAAGCCACTTTCGCAATGCCGGGTCGCTGGATGGGTGACCAAATTAAAAACATCTCGAGTTCCTCCGTGCTTCAGAAGGCACGTTAAGCCGTTGGTCCCGGTTGTTGTCGTAAGATGACAGTCGTTAAAACCCCCCAACCCGCATTGGGCCAGCGTGGTGGGTTATGGCCCAATATCCCCACGTGCTATTGTCCACGTGGGAGGCCTGTGCCCAGTAGTGGGACGTTAATAGGCTGATGATGATGATCTATGTATGACCTATGTTATCGACAATGCAGCATAATTAATATACAGCACAACACTATTGAACATGATGAACCAAATTGGTAAAAATCAAGAATTCTTATAAATTACTGAATTGAATGGCCTGCAACCTTGTTTAAAATATGACTACAGCATAATAAAGTTTAATTACTAGACATTATTGCACTTCTCTACAGAGTTTTAGCAAATTATTGGTTTGTTTTCTACTTACCGATGGAAGCCGATGGTTTCAGCTTTATTTTTCATTCGGGAAGATGTACATCTTACAATAATGCAGGGCATTCTTTGTACGCTGGGCTTGGATTACAAGCACAAGCACTGCATTAATATTTAGTTACATTATAAAATTTTACAAAATAATGCGATATTATGTGACAAATTGTGACATACACACACAAAAATATAAATACACGGGCGCGTTGCCCCTTGCCAATGTCAAATATTACCCATAGAATATTTGACATCGAATCACATGTGTAGATCGCTTTTGAATTCGGTATCATAAACGGCCACCAGGGTGACCCATTTTTTTAATTTCACTTTACATTTGACGTTTTTGGCAACTTATTTGGTCTCTTTCCTTTCAACGTACTCGTATATGGCCCATTTGAAAAAATAGGACAACTATACGAGTCTTATTTGGACTCCTTCTATGCTTTAGTTATTGTTCTGAGGAACGTACACTTCACCCACAGCTGTCAGTGTGACTGGCTCGGGTACGCCGATTTCGGCGTAGTATTTGTTGCCGCATTTGACAAGTACGACGGAGGTATCTAGTCGAGCGCAGCGAGACCAATCATTAATCTAAGCTTCGTTACGATATTCAGGCAAACACAAAGTCCAGTCCTGAAATTCAGGATATTCAGCTCAATGTTTACAAAAAACCCGTGATATTTGAAATTCCAATAAATGACAAGTATAACAATAATGTATGTATGTAAGTATGACAACAATAATTCTTCTTATTTTTATGCAGTGGCGTTTCCCTTTGGATTTCGCCAATATCCAGTTGTCCAAAGTACAGAGGTGGTGAGATCTTAAATTTGAGGCTGTAGACCCAGTTGATGATCTGTCCTCTGTAATGTCTATGGACTAACACAATACTTATAAATAACATTTGTTAGTAGCAGACAGACATATTATAATCTTATATTGTTAGCTATATGAGCACATAAAACATCAATGCAGGGGGGTTTCACATAGCTGAGAAACAAGTCGCATCAACAATTTCAAACATCGATGTCAAAAAATGCGATGTCAATTACACGGCCGTCATTTGACAAAAATTACAATGATTATTTATAAAAGATATCATTGTTATTTATTGTCAAAACAAACTGAACCGATTATTTATTCGCACAGATGTTCGAATAAGCTTGAACTCGCCCCCCATTTAGCGGTAAAACTACAGAATTTTTAATATTCAAGCGTACTTATCGCAACACTGAACATTTGTTTACGCCCGCAGAGAATTTGGGGCGCTTGACTAAGGCCGGGTTTACACTGACGCGGAGCTGAGCGGAGCGGAGCTGAATCGACCAATCACGCTGCTCGAAATCTCCGCTCCACAAGATTTCGAGCATCGTAATTGGTCAATTCAGCTCCGCTCCGCTCAGCTCCGCCTCAGTGGAAACGCACCCTAACGCGCTGCGTGGTCAAGCCCTTGGGAGCGTGTCGTCGCTGCTGTGCACGGCCGAACGTCCCGAAGAAGTGCTCGACATGCTGGAGCAGACGTTCGCGCTCCCCTAGATGATCGTGCTGCATGAAATCAACCTCGTGCAAGTCTTCCTAAAATAAGCTTGGACCAAAGAGAGTTGAACCATTTTGCGTGTAGACTACGTAACTGTATAGCGGTCATTAACAATTTTGATCAGAAAGAACACATTCAATCGGTAGATCTATTTCATTTTATACTGAGTAAATTGACAGCTATATTATACAGTCAGTGGAAACATTTTGCGTATCGTAGCTTAGAGCATTAATTATTATTGTTAAATGCTCTAAGATCGTAGCGATCGGTCCATACCAAAAATACAATTATTATGTGCGTTTCTCGATATGGCTGTCAAACACCCTTTGGTTTAGTTCCTGATTACGCTAAACGTCCCGGTACTTTCACGTCGTAGGGAAACCCGTACAAAACCGTATACCAGGGTAAAACAGTACAGTATAGCTGTGTTCGTCATTATTTTGAATTAGCCGCGCATTTTCCGATCACGGCAAGTAGTCAATAGGATCAATCTGTCAACAGACACTTGTCGCTGCAGGCACGATCGTTAACAATATATCACACAAATATTGTTTTTAGGTGTTTTGATCTAATTTCATCGGCATCAAAAGTTTGAATTGTGGATAAAATTATGATAAATATGTAAGTGCAATGTTATTAACGTGAAACTGTGTATATTTACTTAATTATCAACAATGTTTTGGTGCCGGATCTGCATTATATAAAAAGGGAAAGTTGTTATAAGTTGTTTATGGCCCGTGGGGCAAAACCGTAAGGGGTAAAATCGGCCAATCATCGTAAAGGTAAGACTGCAGTAGTCTTATAAAGAAGAATTAATTTCGTTAAACAAGAAAAAGAAACCAATCTTTAATTTGATCAAATCGCCCAAGCTATCAAAACCGAAAACTTCGTGCAATAATGAAAATATTTGTTTATTATGTTCAAGAAGAATATGGCGTAAGTCCAGTGGATGAAGGTTGGGTGCAGTTAATACCTGTAAAAGATTGGCACACGAAGGCTTTACTGGCTGGGATGAAGATGACATGGATTGTTTCGAATGTTTTAGTTGTTTGGCTTCACGTTGTATACTTCACGGCAATATCGTATATACTATACGGTTATGTCCACCCCCCGGGGCAAAATCGTAATTCGTCGAGGTTTAGTTTGTGTAGATTATTTTTTGTTATTATGATGATTATAGTATTAATTTTAGTTCATTTCCATAGCCAATGAGAGTCTCTATTAAACGAGTTTTTAATGAATATGTAACTTGCATGTATTTAGATTTTATGTAGGTTTGATCTTAGCTATACGGTTTTGACCCGGTCTCCCCTACTACAGCAAACGTCCTGGTACAGTCGGTAACATTTTTCACCGAATTTTACACGTGAAAACATTCAAATTACATCAACACGTGGTAATAATGCTGATTTATGTCGTTTTTGTAATAATAAACACAAACTGACTGATTGCAAGATTTTAAGGCTCTGTCAGACATTAAATGATAAGTGGCGCTGGTTGCGCGATGATAAAGTGTGTTGCAAGTGTTTGAAATCGAAGAATCATCGCTGGAAACTTGTAGGATTGGCCGCTGTGGTGTCGACGGTTGTGAGCGTTTCCATAACCCACTACTGCGTCCGCCGTCGACACCGCAAACGCCCAGCGGTGCTAATCAGTCCTCGGCTTCTTCTTAAAACGTCGTAAGCGAACACAACGACAACGATAAAACTGTGTTATTGAAACACACACAAGTGACAAAACGTCAGCTACACAGAAACGTGTATACCTGAAGGTAATTCCTGTAGAGGTGAGCGGTCCGTGCCGAAAATGTGACACTATTGCATTACTTAATGACGGGTCTTTCGCGACCTTGATCGACACAATTGGAGCTTTAGGCTCTTGGAGTTGATCAAATTTGACGGAGTCGCAGGAATGTCAACACACAAACGAATTAAACATGTGTGCTTTTCCATTAAAAGTAAACATTGTTCTGAGATATTTTTGGTGAATAATGCTAAGGCTATAGACACACTCTCGTTGTTTACACAAACTGTCAGCCGAAACGACTTGTCTAAATATTCACATAAAACTGATTTAATTGATGAACTTACATTAACAGACGTAACGCCCAAAATTTTGCTCAGTGCCGAGCACTGGTTTTTACAGTTAGCCGCGAGGTACGCGAAGGTTCAAGGAATCTGGCAAATTGTTCACGCACGGCTTTAGGTTGGGCGATCCACGGAAGGTCCAGCAGCTGGACAAAACCTGTGTATTTTAAACCACGTTTATGTTGACGACGGCGGTGTTTCCGCCATGAATGAACTTGCTAAGGAATATTTTGACCTTGATCCTGTAGGTATTTCTAAGCCTGAACCTACCTATTCTAATGAAGATAAATACGCTTCAAAATTTTTAGATACTACGGTAGGTATAAAGTTGGCCTGTTATGGCGCAAAGATATGTCAAACATGCCTGACAGCTATCCTCACTTGTTACCGAGATTTCTGGGGCTGGAAAGGCGCATTGCTCGCGTCGCGACCCAGACTTCAAAAAACGTTATTGTGATTTTATAAACAATATGATAGGAAAAGGTTACGCCGAGGAATGCCCTAGGGACACATACCACACATACCGAGACACTGTCAATTTAAACGATATACCGACAGAGTACTTCTCGTTGGTATTTGCCGCACTTTCCTGTCGTACACCCCACAAAAGAAAAAACTTCGTGTAGTCCACGACGCAGCTGCGAAGACTTCGGGTGTCAGCTTAAACTCGCCTCTGCTGCCTGGACCTGACCTTTTGCAAACATTACTGTATATTTTATTCCGTATTCGTGAGGGTCACGTCGCGACGACAGCTGACGTGATGGAAATGTTTCCTCAAATCAAAATTAGGGAGGTGACCCGCGATGCCTTGCGGTTCATTTGGAGAGAGAATCCCAGCTGTGAGTTGAAAGAGTACAGGATGACTTCTGTCATTTTTGGTGCCGTCTGTAGCCCTTGCACAGCTTTATATATCAAGAATCGTAACGCTCAAGAATTGCAGAAGTCATACCCCACGGCATCTAAAGCTGTCATCCATGATCATTATATGGACGATTTTCTGGGCAGTTTGGTTGACGTACCTAGAGCCGGGATGGCAGTATCGAGAAGCGGTACGCCTAATAAAAATAACGAGTCGTCGTTGAGAATTTTCGATGTTGGGGGCCAAAAGATTAAAATCAGAAACTATTTGAGTTCTACGTTCCGGGGCCACGGTATTTGAAATATATAACTCAGACTTCGAGAAATTTAGTTCCAAACCTATAGTGCCAAACTGAGTTATCAAACTCTGTAGTTCCTCGAGAACTAAACTCGAGTTTCCTCCTAATGTTCCATCATCGAGATACCAAACGTTGGATTTAGAATTAGACTCGAAATTATGTGGTGGATAGCCAGAGAATGAGCCGTCCCAGGGGGTCGCCCTGTTGCAACCTACGGCAGAATGCAGATGGTTGTTCACTGTGAATCAATTTTGTTAGTTCTCTAGTAACAGAGGAATTTCCTCTTTTATCTTCACCAACAAAGCACCCCTGTCTACGGAGTTAAAATCGTTTTTGACATCCACCTTCAGCAACACTTCGCCGCCATCATTCAGCAAAAAGGAGCTAGCTGAGTAAACGGCGGCGGCCTCACTGCCGCTCACACAGCTTCGACCCGAACCCGAGTTGAACTGGCTGAAATTTAGAGGGAAAGGTCGGAAAGGATGTGCTTTACACACAATTTTGATACAATGCACCGGATGGTACACCCTACGGCGATGGGCCTTATTCCGCCATCTTTTTTTTTAACGCGCAGAGGTTAGCGCCGTAAAGCATACCGGTGATGTTATTAGGAACTTTTCCGGCAAGCATGTGGTTGCAAAGGTTTGCAATTTTGGTAAGAGGAACTCTGCCGGCGTTTCCAGAGGCACCATCGACCAACTTATTAACTAAAGTTTCAAGACTAACGCAATCAAATGCCTTTGAGAGATCACAGAAAATACCTATTGCATCTTGCTTACCCTCCCAGGTGTCAAAAATGTGTTTAAAAAGCGCAACTCCTGCGTCAGTTGTAGATTTACCTTTAGTGAAACCAAAGTGTTTTTCATGAAAAAGTTTATTAATTGCAAAATGAGACAATAATTAATTGTAGATAATTTTCTCAAAAACTTTGCTAAAGGCTGGTAAATAAAAATTGGTCTCAAGTTAGAGAAGATGTTTTTGTCACCAGCTTTAAACAATGGAATGATTTTAGCATGCTTCATTAAATTTGGTAAAGTTCCTTCTTCAAGACACCTATTGAAAATATCGGCCAATTGGGGAGCTAAGGAATTAATAATTGTTTGAGCAACATTTGTAGAGATACCCTAAAATTTTTCTGTATTATTAGTATTATTGTTTTAAAAGCTTTTTATATGGTGTCAGTGTTTATATGTCAAAAACTAAAACTGTCACCGCACTTATCAACACTTGACTCGAGGAGAGCGACAGCAGTATGAGAGCAAGAGCATAAATTACTAGTTATGTCCATAGGTATCCTAGAGAAAAAATCCTCAAATGCACCAGCGACTGCGCCATCTGATTCTATTATTTTACTATTGACTTTAAGCCCTTAATTTTTGTTTTACCAGTTTCTTGGTTAATAATATTCCATGTAATCTTTTTTTTGTTACCGAGTAATTTGGTTCTACTTTGCTCTGAAATCTGATTTTGCGTTACTATTTAGTAGAATCCAATATTTTTATCTCATTTATCAAATATTTTTCTTGATCTAGCAACACCAGAGTTAACAGATATCAAAATCAGCCATTTTTTTCTGTGAGCGGGAGAATTGAATCGCTCTACAAGGTGAAAATTTAAAAGTGAGTGAAATCTATTTGAATCTCTTAAACTTGTAATTAAAACAATCACAGTCGCATTTAATTAGTTAAAGTGTTTTATAAACTTTCTGACTCAGGTGATATTTTGTATGTAATGCAATCATTGTATTTCTTGTATCAGTTTTTTTGACTTGGGTATACTTTGCGCCTACTTTTAAGTTAAAATGCGCCTGGAGCAAAGAATACCCACTGTTTAATTTTTTCGTCTATCTTTACTTACTTGTGTATTTTACTTGTTTTAGGCTAATAAAATGCCTAGAAAATATAAAAGACGAGCTGATGCAAAGCGCTACAAAGCGTATGGCAAAGAAAAATTAGAAGAATGTGTTATGACATTAGAAAATAAAGCCATGACCCAATGAGAAGCTGAAAAGCATTTTAATATTCTTAGAAGGACTATGATTAACTACATTAAAGCCAGAAAAAATAATACACCCGTGAAACCACCAGGACATCCTCAAGTTTTTGATGATGAAGAAGAATCACAGTTTTCTAGTTGCATTAAATTGATGGGAACGTACGGATTCCCTTGATTTTCGTTACAACGTAAAAGCTTATCTTAATAAAACTAGATGAACTGTTCTAAGATTTAAAAATAATTTGCCGGGTACCAAATGGGTCGCCACCCTGATTTATTCTGACGCTTTGCTGCAAATATTAGGCGAGCTAGGGCCGCCATCACTCCAGAAATTTTTACTAAATACATTGAATATCCTAGACAAGAGCTCGTAGATGTGCCAGCGGTGTGCCATATTTGTAATTATGACGAAACAAACGTTACGGATGATCCCGGCAATAAAAAAGTGATTATAAAAAGAGGCACCAAGTACCCGGAACTTCTACGAAATTCATCATAATCCAGTATTTCAATTATGTTTTGTGGAAGCACTGAAGGCGAATTACTTCCGCGATTCGTGGTTTATAAGTCTAGCTGTCTATGGACAACATGGACGGAAGGTGGGCCTAAAGGGACCCGCTATAGTTGTAGCCAAAGTGGCTGGTTTGATATGAGCATATTTACTGATTGGTTTCGATCGCAATTTTTGCCTAGATTGAAAAAAATGCCAGGAAAGAAAGTCATAATATTAGATAACTTACTTCCCATGTTTCTCCCGATCTTATTAAACAATGCAAGGGAAACCACATCACATTTACTTGTCTACCAAACCAAACAGTACCCATATAACACAGCCGCTAGATGTGGCGTTCTTCCGCTCACTGAAAGTTGCATGCAGGTCCATTCTGTCCGACTGGAAATCTAGTGCGAGTGGGTATACGAATGCAGTACTCCCAAAGGGCATTTTCCCTCAAATGTTAAAACGTTTAGTGAATGCAATAACCCTGAACAGTGATAATAACCTCAAAGCTGGATTTCAAAAATGCGGAATCTATCCTTTAGATGCATAACCTCTCCTAGATAGACTACCCCATGCAATAAACACTGAGGCAATCAATGATTCTTTTTTACAAAACCTGGAAATAAAAAGAAACGAACGCATTGACTCAGGGTGTTGCAACCAACAGAAGCAGAAAAAAGCTAAAGTTAATATCAGGCAAAAGTGTAGCGGATCATCTGTTTGTTTTGCCGACAACTGGTGAAATAGAAGCTGTCCCTAGTTCGTCTTCTGCTATTATTAATGGTGATAGCAGCGAAAGTAATGATCAAATGTCTCTAAGAAATTCCTCTGAAGACCACAACATTTTAAATTCTATAAATTCAGAGAATCTAGCGTTAGAGCCCTTAGTGAAAAAAGAAGGTCAACATGTCATTTTTAACTATGAAGGTGAGCTGTTTTCCGGCGTGATTACAAAAATCTATAAAAATGGAGCTGTTATATCATCAATGAAGCGTTCTTTGAAGAACTGGAAGTGGCCTCTTCCTAAAGACGCAGAGACTTTATTCTGGGCCAGAACTGAACCAAATATGGGGCACCTAAGTTTTTAGAAGATTTTGTAAATTTTTATTGTTATTTCTTATATGATTATCTTAATGCTGTTTTGTAATGTTGTTTATTTTAGATTTATTTACGAAATGTTTTAGTTAATAACTGTAATAATAAAGAAAAAATGTTCCTATGGCAAACCAAAATGTGATTTTTAAATTGATCTCTCATAAATAGACGTGTTATAAAATCACCAATTTAATTCATGCAATTCATAAAATTTTCTTCTACTTGCATAAATACCTGGTGTCGCCTAGTCACTGAGCTTTTTCTTAGAGTTATTTAATTTAATAATTTTCTGCTTGAATGTGTAATTCACCCCGAATGCAACTAAAAACTTTTGTATAAGTATTATCTGCATCATCAGTAGGTGCTACTAAAAGAGAAAAAAGTTTTAAGTGAATATTTATTGATTAATTTTTTTTTTTATATTTTAGCGTTTTATTAACGCTTAAATATACTTAAGTAAAATTTTAAACACTGAAAAAAGACGACAACCTCAGGCGGGAATCGAACCACGCACCTTCCGCATTCCGGGCGGCTGCCTTAACCACTTGGCTACCGAGGTCTGGCTTTCAACCGTCGAAAACTCAGAGGTGAAAACTTCTAAGATTTGATGAAGCAATGTTGACTAAAAACATAAGCATCAAGCACTGACAAATTTCGACGGTGACAAAAATTTTTTTTGACCTTTTTCACTTAACTTAACTTAACTTAGATTAAAGCAAAAAGGGAAGATACGGCATTAGCGTCTTGTGAGTGAGCCGCCAAAATTAGGCCTAAAGGCACAATTTCACTTCAGTCACAATTTGCCGAGCGAACAGGCTACATCGCACTATTGCGGATATTCTACTGTGTAAAAAAGAGAAAGACGCTACTCCGCAGTGGCGTCGGAATCGGTCGTACGTACTCGTCTGTTGCGAAGCGACCGAGACGTCAACGCGCTACTCGCTGACTACCTCGCACTGACGTTGAAACTTACCGCTTTGTCTCGCTCGCTCGATTTACACTTTATAGGTGTGCGTGTGTGAGTGTTTGCTTAAGTAGTTGAGTAGGACTATATTTTGAATGACTACAAGTAGGAGCATGCCGTATCTTCCCTTTTTGTTTTAATCTAAGATTTTGAAGAATACATGAATACTGGTCAAGCTAATATGAAATCTAGTATCGTGACGAGATTACGATCGATATTACGGGTACCTACCCATGCTGTGACGTGATTACGGCAATTCTATTCTTCGGTCATTCCTTCCAAATGACTCTTTGTTTGCGCGCGGCAGTACATACCTACATTCTATTTTTTTTTTTACTAATCTTTCTAATGGAGTGTTTTTTCGTAAGCAACTGTTTTCTACAAAATCCTACAGTGCCGCCTTACATACTGCACACTTATGTATTACCGTGATGTGATTACGGTAGTGCTAATATGAAATGTAGTGTTGTGACGTGATTACGATCGATATTACGGGTACCTACCCTATGCCGTGAGGCGATTACGGCAATTATATTCTTCGGTCATTCCTTCCGAATGACTCTTCGTTTGCGCGAGGCAGTACCTACATTCTATTTTATTTTTTACTAATCTTTTTATTGGAGTGTTTTTATCGTGTGCAAGTGGCTTCTACAAAATCTTACAGTTCTGCCTTACTTACTGCACACTTATGTAGTACCGTGACGTGATTACGGTCAGTGCTAATATAAAATCTAGTATCGTGACGCGATTGCGATCGATATTACGGGTACTTACCTACCCTATCCTGTGATGCGATTACGGCAATTCTATTCTTTGGTAATTCCTTCCAAATGACTCTTCGTTTGTGCGTGGCCTCTCGCCTACCACAAGGCTTAGTGACTCCGATTTCAATAAAGAACCGGAAATAACGGACGTATATAAATCTAATATGGAAAAGGATTTACGATCTGTCATGACCGTAGCACAAGTACACAGCCCGGATCTTACCCAGACCATCCAGGACGCTAGGGATAGTGTTAATAATCCAAGCGCAGCAGAATAGTTGCCAGTTGTAAATCCAATATCGTCGGATTTTTTTGACGTTCTTGGAGTTTCTTAAGTGAAGGAGGGTCCATTGCGACCCAAAATTCCAGAAGAGGTCTCTAAACGCTAGGAAAATCCTCATTGATGGCCCGAAACAAAGATAATAAAAAAGGAACTGTTAGCAACAACTTTAATAATTGATGAATAATTGACCCAAGCCTCTTTCAATTTCATCACTAAACATTAGAGTGCTACTTTTAGTAGGTACATTTGTCTTTTTGGTAAGAAATGTTGAAATTCAAACCGGACAAACTATGGCACTGCTGCTTAAGGGGTAAGGGATCACACACTGGTATGGACATAAAATGCTGGCCTGCCGCCAGGGATTGCCTAGATACACTATCAAAGTTCTCAGTCCGAGAACTCTAGAAGGTTATTTAGGGCCAGTATGTATTCCCCAATCTCCTTCTTTGAGGACTCTTATCTATTAGTAATAGTTTTTAACGATTCCTGCAAAATAGATAACTGAAGATTTTATTTTTCAATTTCAATTTAATATTTTAATTTATTATTTTCAAATAATGATGAACACACATTTAATTTATTAGTTAATTGTAACCTTTATTTAATCAATGTAACATTTTTCTTCACATAAATTTTTTTTTATTAAAAGTTGAGTTTTCTTAATAAATATACTTTTTTATTTATTCCTGCTACGTTTAACAGGCTGGATAGTGGCACTGGAATAAATACTATCTTCCTTTGTTAAGGCTAGGATTCCCGAGCGCAGAAACTAGTAGGGGACCGATTGCACATCACGATTCGCGACCGTCAACTTAGCAAAATAGGTAGGTAATTATAAAAATCAAGAATACTTTTTAATTTTTTTAACTTATAACGGCCGAAATGCTTCACCTATTCAAAGACAATTATTTTCGTATATTTTTCATTAACTAAAACCAAGTATAATGCAAGTTACACGATATTTGAATTACGATTAGACGGATGTTTGAAATTTTATTTGATGCAGTAAAGTATCACTAACAGAGTATTTAATGGCCGGACGGACATGACTAGTTATAAGACTGTGGAATAACATATATTTTTCCCAAATTTTGAGTACCTACTTGTAATTTGCGAGTAATCCATAATTTAAAATACCCTTTTTTCGGGAATTTCGGGAATCCCAGCCTGTGTTACCAAAGTATTAATGTTAAATGAAGCTGAAACTATTTCAGGCGCACAGCTTACTAATTCATCGAACAGACTTTGGTACTGTATGGCAGTTACTTCTAATTTGTCAGATTCGAAAGTGCTTGTACTACAATTAGTCTCAACTCAGATATACGCACAAGAGCCTGCTCATACTCATCCCTGCATTGGTCAAACCTGTCTACTAACAACTGAAGCTTGCCCCGTTCCTCATTTAAACAATAACATTCAGAATGTAAAAGGAAATGACTCCGTTTGTCCACTGACCAAGCGAGCGTAAACCGGTTTTATCCAGTGGCGACGCGTACGCGACGCAGCGGTTAATTGACACGCACACATGCGCCGTATGCTTGTAGTAGTTTACTCGCGACGAGACGGCGCGGCGCGGTTGTATGAAGCTTTGTCTCGTTCCGTTTCTTTACTCATGTGGTGGTACTATCTACTGGGTTATCAAAAATTAAACAACATTTTTTTAGGTGAATATTTATAAGTTTTTATTCTTCAAGCAGGATATCGGCGTAATTTATTTACGCATATACTGCAGTTGTCGCACGTAATACGGGTCCGGTAAGACCCACGGGCCTTACCCGACTTTTCATCATTCAAAATGAGTTTATCATAGTATGAAGCACAATCGTAGTCTGAAGTTCACAGCCTAAGTCGTCGTAAATAACAGGTTATCTTCCGATAACCTGTTATTTGGGTATTTCTCATTTGATAAAATGTTTACTAGAAAAAAAAACAACCAGTCTCAGGAAAGCTCGAACGGGATTCGAACCCGTGACCTTTGGATTGCCGGTCCACTGCTCTAACCGCTAAGCTACTGAGACCCAAGAAGACTAGTTGAATTTTTTCTATTAGTTGATTTGCGCTGCAAGCCAGCGGTATTACTACTTGTATTATTATGTATTCTATGGTAATGATCAAGGTGGACTTAGCTTACCTCAGTTGTTTAATTTGTACATGAAGGAGCTGCTCGTGAGACTGCAGCATGCAGGTCGGTTATCATGTGGATATATGATATGCCGAGTCCCTCGGTCAGCGCGCTCAGAAAGCTTCTGGGAATTTGTCGCCAATACGCACGGGCTTGTTTATAATGTAAAGAAGAGTGCATTTTTGTTGTTTATAGCAGTAAATAAAAGCCCTAGCTTTCATACCACCTATTAAGCTCTACAGCACAGCTCTGGAGAGGGTTTCGCCCTTCAAGTACCTCGGGCATTATGTAACAGAAGACTTGCATAATGAAATGGAAATAGAGAGGGAGCGAAGGGTCTTATCAAGGCGGACGTTTGCGCGATGCAAAGCCATGTTAAGATTACATTGTTCAAAGCATGCTGTCAGGCTTTCTATTCGTGCTCCCTCTAGATCAACTATACACAAAGGGCGCAAAAGGCATTACATATAATATTTAATTTAGGGTTCTGTTCTGTTCTGTTAGGAAATGTAATATTCTGCCACTACCCTGCCTATATATTAAAGAAGTGTGCATTTTTGTAAAAACCCATCCAAATTATTTTAAAACCCGCAATGAGGTCAACACCCGACAGAAAAGAAAAAAAATTGGAAACTTACTATATCAACCATGCCATAGGGATATACTAAGAGAAATATTTATAAATGTCTATAGTAGTTTATAACAAATTACCTGAAGAACTGAAAGTGCTCAAAGCAAGTGTGTTTAACAAAAAGCTAAGTAATTGATTAATGCAGAATTGTTTTTATAGCCTTAATGAATACTTAAATTTTAATAAATTATTAATTAATACTATGTAGTAATAATAATATGGGTCTACTAAATGTAATTTTAAATATAATTATATTAATTATTATCGTAAATAATATAGTAATAATAAAATTTATGTAATTTCAAAATAACTATGTAATATTTGCACGCCTGCATGCAGGCTGAATACATTGTCTTGAATTTATTTTTAAAAACTTTATAAATAAAATAAAACTAACCTAACCTAATATCAACTGGGAACATAAACACGATAATAAGTACACTAAATTATGATGAGTTACCGGAAATAATCAGAGTAAGGTGTCCATGGCGAGCCTAAGTCCTTCGTTAACTTTTCCCTATAACCGATTTTCAACTTATAATCTTTTAGTACGCACAAAAGCGTATGTTTTGAGCTTTATCAACAATTGTCGTAATACAAATTTAAAACTTGGTCCGCTTACGTTGGATGGTTTGGATTATTCTACAAAAACTTTAACGCGCATTTCTCAAAGACAATCTGGTTCAGACAAACCATGGACCACCAGCATGGGTTGCCTGAAGCTAGCTGCCCTACGCAGCGTTAAGGACTTATGACTAATTTTTATTTTTTATTTATTTATTTATTCGTTTATTATCAGGCAACGCAGGCCCATAGATAAATACCTTACAGACGAACATATGTACATACAATAATAAAATTTTGTTAGTAAATATGAAAACTTATAGTTACTATGTTAGTAAATTAATATTAGGACATTATCGGTGGCACTTATTTTTCCACGAAAACGTCTATAAACCACTCCCTTCAGCCAGAAGTTCTCCTTCATGAAGGCATCCAACTTTGCTGATGGGACTCGCACCACAAAACTTTGAAGCTGTCGTTGTGGCGCGACTCCAGCTGCTCCACCCGCAAAAGGAAGTTGGTCTTCGTTTGGATGTAGTCTGCAATCTCCTGCGCGGTAGTAGTGTAGTGCAGGCGAGACAGATACATGGCCGTGGTCGGCGTCGCAGCACGGAGCAGGAAGTTGGGCCCTATCGGTGCGGTGCCGCGACGGTTCTGGCTCACACGACTAGGGCATGTACTCCGGAGTTTCGTAACTCCGGAGTTCCGGGCTATTTTTTCCGGTATTTTAAATCCGGCGTTGGAGGCTTCAACGTCGCAACTCCGGAGTTCAGTATTCCTAGTTTAAAACCTACACAGCGCAGCAATATCCGTCTCGCCAATGAACTATACCTACCTATTCCAACTTTCGGCATTTAGTGAAAGAGACAGGTTTATAATTTTTGACCATTTAATATAAAATACGTAGCTCTGACAAAACGCTTGATGCTCTTATTTTCTTAAGAAAGCACTTTCAAGAAGGAGAACAATAATCGAAAAAATGATAGGTTACATTACCTGTGAATTTGATTGCATTTGCCAAGTAAATTGGAAAGAATATCTCTCTTAATTTTATATTTTGACTTAAATTTTTTTATTACTTTTACTACTTTGTCAAGAAAGTACCGGGAAAAGATCAATAACACACAAAATGTTAGTTATTAATCCAAATTTATTTTATTGCCTTCAAAGTATGCTCCTTCAGAAACGATACACTTACGCCAACGAATAATCCAATCATCAAAACATTAACGCTTTTTCCGGAATTGAGTTCAGTTCTCGCCGCGAATTCTCTTTTATGTCTTCTACCGAAAGAAAATGGGTGCCACGAAGTGGTAATTTGAGTTTAGGAAAAAGAAAGAAGTCAGCTGGAGCCATATCTGGTAAATAAGGTGGTTGCTCGATGGTATTTGTTGAGATTTTGATCAAAAATTCGTTCACAATGATGGCCTTGTGCACATAATCGTGGTGCAAAATCCAAGAATTTTCTTTCCACAAAATTGGCCTTATTCATCGAATTTGCTCTCTTAAACTCCGCAAATTGCTCAAATAATATTCTTTATTTACCGTTTGACCTTCCGGCAAGAATTCCGAGTGCACAACACCGCGATAGTCAAAGAAAACAGTCAACATGACTTTGACTTTTGATCGACTTTGGCGTGGTTTTTTCGGTTTCGGTTTAGTCGGAAGGCGCCACTCCGAAGCTTGTTGACTAGTTTACATGTCAAACTCGTAAACGCACGTCTCGTCACCAGTAAAAATGCATTGCATAAATGTTGGGTCGGAATTGACTCGTTCTAGCATGTCCTCAGCGACTTATGCGATTGAGTTTTTGGAGAAAATTCAGGTCTTTTGGGACTAGCCGAGCGGCAACATGTTTCAAACCTAAGTGATTATTTAAAATGGTACGGATCGACTCGTGAGACACAGAAAGTTTAGCGGCAATCTCTCTCAAACTTCAATGAGGATTTTCAGTAACCATTTCCTTCACTTTTGCGATGTTAACTTCAGTTGAAAACGTTGATGGCCAGAGCGAAGCAAATCTTCCATCACATCTCGACCGTTGTACCACTCATAAGCACGTGTTTTTGATAAAGTCGATTCACCGTAAGCCTTCTGTAACATTTTCAGTGACTCCGAACACGAAATTCCATTGGCGACGCAAAATTTAAGACAAACTCTTTGTTCGATGTTTTTATCCATTATGAAATTCGCAATACACACTAGATATAAACTAAATAAAAACAGCACTGTATTTAATCTAAATATGGAACTTAAACTCCGCGCCAAAATGGATAACAGTTGTGCCAATCTAACAACAAAAAAATTAAAAATTGAAATTGGAATCTTATACAAATCATCCGTTCCCGAAACTTTTTTGACAGAATGTATTGTGAAACTGATTGTTTATTGTTTTTGTTCAAGTACCACATCCATACTGCCTTTGGTTTCGATCACAATCGTTCCATAATATTAAGAATGATTTAAAAAATAAAGGCAAAATTAAATTTACTCGAAATATTTCAAGTTTAAACATATTTCTTGATGAAAACGATTCAATTGGAGTAGACTATCTAATTCGGAGTCATTTACATACGAAAAGAAACATCCTCTGTTACTGTGCAGTAAACATAGCTTCACTAAACTTCTTTTGTTAGAAAACTTAAAGACTCTTTGGTTTATATTTTCCTTTATGTTACTTCACTTTGATGTATTGCGTTTGAATACGTCTGTCTATTAGAATAATTTGTGTTGTCACAATGTATCAGATTATTTTCTTTGTAAAAATATATTTATTTTCCAGTTCATTTGTATAATTTCACTATCTACATATAGTATTTTATCAGGTTATGGGCTAATGGGCTACTTAGCCAATTATGGGCTATAAATGTAGTATGTGATTTTATATTTTGAAGTAACCCCATGTATGTTTAAAGAACGTGATTCTATTTTTTTTTCTCTCGTGGAATATTATTCTATGAAGAAATAAATCACTGGATGGATATGTGAGCATGGAAAACATTATTAGCTCTTCGAGTATGAATAATACGATAGTAAGTAATTCACACACATCTATTGAGAAACTTAATGGTGTTTCAAACTATCAAAACTGGAAGTTTCAGATCAAACTTTTATTGATCGATAACGGCTTATGGGATGTTATTACGAGTACTATCCCGGACCCCATAAAAGATCAGAGAGCATATGCCAAAATATGTTTGAATATCGAGCCGATTTGCTATCCGCATGTTAAGGTTTCCAAGACGGCGGCAGACGCCTGGAATAATCTAAAGGCAGCTTATGAAAATAGTGGCATTAGCCGACGATTAAGTCTTAAAAGGAAGTTATCGCAGCTCAGATATGTTGATCATAGCTCAATGGACCATTATTTAGGAAATATAATTTCCGTAACCCAAGAATTGGCAGATATTGGATGTCAAATAGAGGATGATGAATAAGCCGAAATGATGCTAATCGGATTACCAAATGAGTTTGACTCATTGATAATGGCCATGGAAGCCACGAATATTAAACTGTCATCTGACTTTGTGAAATGTCAGTTGATACAAAGCGAATTTAAAAGAGGAACTTTCATTTCGAATATGGAACCTACTGAGAAGATTCTTGTTGCAAAAGACAAATTTATTCCAACGTGTCATAATTGTCAAGAAAAAGGGCATATTAAGCCAAGGTGTCCCAAATTAAAGAAGAATTCGAAGAAGATTTCTGATAAAAGCTTGACGCCAGATGCATCTTCATCTACAAAGAAGGGAAGTAGTGCAAATCTGACTGTATTGTCTAGAGAAATTGCTTTAGCCAATAACACTTGTGACAGTGATAGCTGGATCTTAGATTCAGGTTGTTCTAGTCATATGACTAATCGGAAAGACTGGATGAATAATTTTTCTAACAGTAATCAATCCGAAATTACTACTGCGAATAATGATAAGATATACAGTGAGGGTGTTGGTAATATTACTGTAACGTTTGATGATAATATTAAAAAAGTCATTACTGATGCTTTGTATGTGCCGAAAGTAGCAGCTAATTTTTTATCTGTCAGCAAAATTGCAGCAAAAGGCTATGTTTTATTATTTGATGTTAATAAATGTCATATTTACAGGAAGGATAACGTCAATGTGACTGGTTCCAGCGTTGTGACAGCTACTAATGTGGACGGCATTTACAAAATTGATCAGAAAAGGGATAGTTACGTATGTAAGGAAAACCAAGAGCCTAATATTCGCACTGAGAAGGTAATGCTTTTGTGTCCAACATTAATTCATTGGAACTATGGCATCGTCGCCTGGGGCACTTAAGTTTAGCAGGTATGTTAACACTTCGTGATAAATTAGCGAATGGTATTAAGTTTACCAATGGTGATTTGACACCATGTACTCCTTGTTTTGAGGGTAAACAAAAGAGCAAATCATTTCCGCGTGGTCAGGCACATAGGAGCACGACTAAACTTGATTTAGTTCATACGGACATTTGCGGACCTTTTTCGGTCAATAGTTGGAGTGGTTATCGTTATTTTATAACTTTTACGGATGATTTTTCGCGCAAATCGTTTATATACTTTCTGAAACGGAAAGATCAGACGACTGTCTTGAATACATTTATCGAATTCAAAACTTTGGTTGAAAACTAAACTGATCTTAAAATAAAGCGGATTAGGAGCGATAATGGCACAGAATACTGTAATAAAAGTTCGCGAATCATTTTAAGCAATGCGGTATTATTCACGAAACGACAGTTCCGTATACACCTCAACAAAATGGCGTTGCTGAACGCTTAAATGGAACCCTAATGGAAAAAGCCAGAGCGATGTTGCAAGATGCTGATTTGGGGAAACAATATTGGGCTGAAACGGTAAATACTGCGTGTTATTTGAAGAACCGTAGTCCAACTGCAGCTGTAAAAGATGCTACTCCTGAAGAATTGTGGACTGGATCTAAAGTGGATCTCAGTAATCTTCGAGTTTTTGGCAGCACAGCTTATGCTCTTACTCCACAACAAAAACGCAAAAAACTTGATCCCAAATCTAAGCCTTACATTATGTTGGGATATTGTGATCATACCAAAGGTTACAGACTTGGTGATCCAGATGATGGTTCGACGTTGATTAAAGCTCGTTCTGTTGAATTTATTGAAACTGTTCGAGGTATAACCTACAAGATATCAAATACTTTAGAAAGCTCTAAAGATTTGACAAATACTGTTGAAGTTACGGTGTATCAACCAAGTACTTCTCATGGACTTATCCATGAATCTGACAGTGATGAGTTTGCCACACCAGACATATCGTCAACGGATATTGATGTTCTAGATCCTGTTAAAGAAGAATCTCATGTCGAAGAAGTACTTACATCTAATGAACGGGAAGAAACTTCGTTGAATAATATTCAACCAGACTCACAAATAATGGAACAGAATATTTCAGACCTGGAAGTTGCTGAAAGTTCTAGACCTAAACGTGATCGCCATCCTCCTATTTGGTTCAAAGATTATGAAGTGAACTATTTCTCTGATCTAGCTTTGATGGGACGCTGTGAGCCTAAAACATATAACGGTGCGATCAAAAGTGAGAATGCTAAAGATTAGATAGAAGCAATGCAAGATGAATATAACTCTAATGTCTCTAATGTCTAATAACTCTAATGTCGCATGGTGTCTGGGAACTTGTGGATCGACCTAACAACGGTAATGTGATAAAATCCAATTGGGTTTTCAAAAAAAAGTAGATCCAAGTGGAAAATTTGAAAAATTCAAAGCACGATTAGTTGCAAAAGGTTTTACTCAACAATATAAAGTTGACTATGATGAAACATTTGCACCTGTTGTGAGACATAGCACTCTACGATTACTCTTTGCGATTGGTGTTGAAAATGATATGGACATTGAACATGTTGATGTCAACACAGCATTTCTCAATGGAGATTTACATGAGCAGATCTATATGGAGCAACCTACCGGTTTTCAAATTGAGGGGCAGAACAAAGTGTGCTTACTCAAAAAGAGTCTATATGGGCTCAAACAAGCCAGTAGAGCTTGGAATGAAAAAGTTCATAATGTTTTGGTCAACAATGGTTATAAACAGTTGAAGAGTGAACAATGTGTGTTCTATAAAGACAAAGTAATAATAGCTTTATATGTTGATGATATTTTCATATTTAGCTCCAATGATCATCAAAAGAAAATGCTATATGAATTGCTCAGTTCCAAATTTAGTGTCAAATTGCTTGGACCTGTTACACAAGCGTTGGGTATGAAGGTCAAAAGGAACAGGGAGCAAGGGACATTGAAACTGACTCAATCTGAGTATGTGAAAAATATTTTGATAAAGTTTGGAATGGATGATTGTCACAAAGTCGCAACTCCCATGGAAGTGAACTTTAATCCGCCAAAAGCTGAGAAGATTGATGCGAGGTTTCCATATCAGGAATTAATCGGGAGTTTAATGTATCTCGCTGTATGCACTCGTCCTGACATTGCATTTGTGTGCAGTAAGCTCAGCCAATATAACACATGTTATAATGAAACACATTGGCTTGCAGCTAAGCGCGTGCTACGATATTTATCTGGTACAACTGATTACGGACTCAATTTTAGGCGAGGTAGTAACAAATTTGAAATTTCATCCGACGCAGATTGGGCGGGTGATAAAAACGATCGAAATGTAATAAATTGGCATAGCCACAAGCAAAACAATGTTGCTTGTTCTAGTACAGAAGCTGAATATTACGCTCTTGGTACAGCGGTAAAAGAGGCTAAATTCCTACATAATGTTATATATGAATTGAAACCTTTCAATTTATCGCGTGAGCCTATCGTTATTTATAATGACAATAAGAGCACGCTCAAAATAGTTGAAAATCAATGTTACCGCAGAACCAAACACATTGACATACAACACCATTTTATTCAAGAATGTGTTGAGCGTAAGTTGATAAAGATATATTATAAGCCATCTGCTGAATTGGAAGCTGACCTATTCACGAAAGCCTTGCCAAAGGTAAAACACAATTGTTTTGCTAAGTGTCTTGGTTTAATGTAGGTTTTCTTATTTTAATTTTTTTTTTGTTGTACTCATGTGGTGTACTCTAGCAATAATGGTTTTAGTTTATAACTTTATGATTGCTAGAGTAAGGGGCAGTGTTAGAAAACTTAAAGACTCTTTGGTTTATATTTTCCTTTATGTTACTTCACTTTGATGTATTGCGTTTGAATACGTCTGTCTATTAGAATAATTTGTGTTGTCACAATGTATCAGATTATTTTCTTTGTAAAAATATATTTATTTTCCAGTTCATTTGTATAATTTCACTATCTACATATAGTATTTTATCATCTTTTCCGTCATCATCATCTATTTTTACTTCACGCGGGGCCTTAGTTGCTCCTAGCAACCATTAGATAAAGCGGGTGGCCTCTCAGAGGGCGCGATCTTGCTAGACAAACAGTATACGTATTGAAATGAAACACTTGTTAACGGATTAACTCGCGCAGGGAGACTCCCTGTGACCACGGACCCTGTTAATGGTTCGAAACGTCAGGATAATATAAAAAAAAACTATGTAATAGTAAAGTAAACGCGAGTAAACCGTAAAAAAGCGTTGCTACCTGCCGCATAGCTGTTCGCGGCTAGCTTACTACTCCTGCTCTACTACCAAGTCTTCATTGGAACCGGACGCTTCCAAGGCCGGGGGCATGTTCGCGCATCAACGAAGACGACCGACAGCCGACGACGGGATCCGATAGCAAGACGAAGCATAATATAATTTATCAAATAAAACTATTGTTAGCTACATAATATATAAATTCGTCATTGAAAAACACCCTGCCGGATCTGTAAACGCCATTCTGACCAGATATTCGCCAACAATATGTAACGCCATGCTTAACAGATTTTGTGCTTCCATCATGCTCTCTCGGTTGGCTTGAAAACTGGTTCCGTTGTTATCCTCGGCTTATCACCTGGCGAGAGTTGTGAGAAATGTCCCATTGCTACATATTAATTGACGAAGACAATCGTGGACTAGACTGCAATAATAGAAAACTAACTGAAAAAGCTACTTTCACCCCTAGGGTAACAATGTAGGTATACATTGTTACCCTAGGGGTGAAAGTCGCTTTTTCCAGTCCCGAGACAGGGTTTAGCGCCCGAGCGTAGCGTGGGCGCCAAAGTTCCGAGGGACTAAATAAGTCTTTCACCCGAGGTAAACACTGTGCTTTTCATTACGAATACAAGTAAAGAAACTAAAAACAAGAGAACAATAATTGGCAGTTGTACGCCTTTGACTATATAGATGTCTAGACGGAGCATCGCGGTACAAACGCTTCTCAAAATCCGTCCGGTTTTTGTATTGAATTTGAAGTGTGCGTGACAGCCGCGTATCTGACACTAGCGCGAATGGTTGCCAGCGAATGCCTAATTTCCGCTAAAGTAGGGAAAAATAAATATGCAAAATATAATTTTAAAATGGTTCATAACATAACATAACTTTTTAAATTAGGTATGTCTATCGTATATGTAGCTATAACGCATAAAAGAAGCTGGTGTGTTTATAAAAAATGGATGATTGAAGGCGAGGGCGAGTACAATAAAATAATGCGCTAATGGAAGCCTGCGTGCGTGTGATATGTTTGTAATAGGGACGAAATACAAGCAACAGGCAGGATGATTTACATTTAATACTTAATCAAAATTGATTTTTTAATTAGAAATTTAAATATTTTAAATTAAAATCAAAACAATTAATAGCGTTCTCTTTGTATTTGTTTCTTATAAAATATATGACTTTCGTTTGGATGTTACATCATTTTTCATGTTCTCTAATTTCTTATTATGTTGAAACCTTATAGTTAAATATTTCGACGACTTCTTTCTACCGGATCAGTTGGAAATCTGAAAATTAAAATGTTTGCTATGTGGTCGAACAGTTGTAATAGTTAAAAAAGGTTAGGTTAAAAAAAAATATTCTTTTGTAGTTTCGACAGAATTTCACTGAGCAAACGGTCATTTTGCGAACAATTTCACCGAAACGCGAGAGGTAAACACTGCTTGACGGCACAATGACACTGACCGCCAGGATTGCGCGATAGGCCAATTTTGGCCTATAAATTTTTCTACGTTTTTTTACGGCCAGGCTCTATCTAGACATGTATATAATCAAAGTTGTGCGCACGTTGTGCTTAGTTTGGTTTTTAGGGTGGGCTAGGCACGAAGGGGTGGCTATCACAAAAGTATTTTTTTAATGCATTTTTAATCTTCCACGGGAATTTCTCTATGAAATCAATCTTTTCTGATACATTCTATAGTCTACCTTACTGACAGCTTTTTACAAGTATTTGGAGCATGTTATCTATTGTAGATTTTGAGTAATCAAGAAAATTTTATTTATTGCCGTGAATGTAATGACATCTACAGGAGTGTAATGACATTTTCATATTGCAGTTTATGAATGAAGGTATTTAGTGGCAATAGGTAGGTATTATGAATACATGTAGGTGTTAATTCTTGTAATTATCTTATTTATCTTATAAGGATTATACAAACTTAATAAAAAAAAGTAACTATCAATACTTCGTATTCAATAAAAAAATAAAAAATAACAATAGTAAGTACCTAAGTAAGTACTTATTATTAAAAGTCAGTTTGAATAACCATAACAATATATTTTTAGGCATTATTATAATAATACGTAAGATGTCGTCGGATAGGCCGATCAGTTTCATGCTCATCAGGAGACCATGCTCAGGGTTAATGCAAGAACGCCGCCGTAAGGTTTTAGGTCCTCTAAAACCTACTCAAAGATAAACTCAAACACAAATACTACTTAAAACATAATTTAGTAAAAGATAAATTCAAAACAAAAAAAAAACTCGGAGCAAAAATACAACTCGAATCTAAATTACAACTCGAAACAAAAATACAACACGAAACAAAAGTAAACAACAATATACTTCGTAGAATTAACAAGGCTTTGATTTTTTACAGTAACAGAACAGTAACAATACTTTATCTCTTAGATATAATAGGTAACAATTATGTATTAACTGCAATATAAAAAAAGCAAGGAATAATAAGGTGCTAACATAAATTAACAATTAACACATAAACATAAATTACAATTTTGATTTACATTTACCCAATAAAAAAATATTCCAAATCCGTAGCATCTTCGAGATCAAAAAATTTTTAATTCGTTCAGTACTTAGTTTCAAAAACACCTAAGTACTTTAAGTTCGTAATCTGATTATAAAATAAAAAAATAATCTTAAACTTAATAGTAGGCTTTTTATTTCTTTGGCTTTTGAACGTAATGACTAAGAGCGTAATGACAAGACGAGCAATGTTAAATTATAATTTTTGCTAAATAAGACGTTAATAGGTAAAACGCCACACAATTATCGTTAGGCACCAGGGTCTAATAAATGCATAAATTAGAATTTACTTTTACAGTTATACGTTTAAACGGAATGACATAAATTAGTGACAAAATGCTGCGAACGAAAGTTGGTTAAAAAAATATCAATATCAAACGTCTTTAACTCGGTGATCACGGTCGACGAATGAAGGCAGGCCGGTGGGCGGGTGCTTAGTGAGGTTTCGGTAGGTCACGGCACGATCAAACATAAATTTAAAAATTTTCAAAAGTCGAAATGTCATCGTGAACTGAATGACGGCTTTACGGTGACAAAACTTTGAAATGAATTATTTTCCAAAATATTAATTAATTTTAATTATTATATCTATGAGTCTGATCTATGAGGAACTCGATGGCGCAGCGGTTAGCGCGTTCGGCTTGCGATCTTGCTTGCTAAGCAACTTTCGCAATGCCGGGTCGCTGGATGGGTGACCAAATTTATAACATCTCGAGCTCCTCCGTGCTTCGGAAGGCACGTTAAGCCGTTGGTCCCGGTTGCTGTCGTAAGATGGCAGTCGTTAAAACCCACCAACCCGCATTGGGACAGCGCGGTGGGTTATGGCCCAATATCCCCACGTGCTATTGTTCACGTAGGAGGCCTGTGCCCAGCAGTGGGACGTTTATAGGCTGATGATGATGATGATGTTTATATTTATTAACTTAATGGGACATTCATCAAGTCACAGTGATTTTTTTTATTTTTTGGTCCTAGTACTAGTTTTTTTTATAATTATGTTATTCTAAGAAGCCCAGTTGGCTTCAAGCGACTGAATGACATTTTGCATAGTTTTTTAAGCTTATTTTTTTAAAGAGAGATAAAACACATGTAATTGTTTCTTACCTAGTTAGTATAATCGTGTACTCATTATTTGCAGCTAAAATTAATTTAGAAAAACTGAAATTCTATAAATAATCAACGGTAGATTGTTGATATCGAATGTTGTAGGATCCACCCGAAGACGTTGTGAGGCGCCCTGCATTATTCCTCGACAGTATAGGTCACACTAAAAGTTTCCGGAACTGGCCACTTACATAAACAATATTAAAAAGTAATTACAACATTTGAAAATGGAACTCTTTAGCTGTAGAATGCAGTTTGTTTCATCTGACTGTCAATTGCTTTTACACTGTTGAGTTAACATGGATTTAACTCGGTAAATTTTTCGTAGTATGATTTTCTACGATTTTAAGTGTAATTTTACAGCTCAACAGAGCATCGCTCGGCTTCAATCTGCTTTTGGCGATGAAGCACCATGCAAGACGACTATTTATAGCTGGTTTGCAGAATTCAAGCGCGGTCGAGTCAATCTCAGTGACGAATCTCGCGATGGTCACCCGTCCACCGCTGTGAACAACAAAAACATCGATGCTGTGCGCCGTATGATTGAAACAGACAGGCATGTGACCTACCATGAGATTCGCGCATCCTTATGGCGGCTCCACATTAGTGCCGTGAATTCACGCTCGAATTCACGCTATGAATTCACGGCACAAGTCGTTTAGTTTACTTAATATGAATCCAAATTAGCGCTGGTGTCATAACTTAAAAGTACGAAATTTCACAATACCAATCCGATCCAATACCGATCGGTTTCAAGAGTAAGGGGGCAGATTGGGGAACAGGCGTGAACGCGCGTGAACCCCGCGAAAACCGTCCACATTCACGTTCACGCCTGTTTACGGAGCTTCACGGCACTAATGTGGGGCCGCCATTAGACATAGGCATGAGTCAAATACAATCAATCCTACACAAACATTTGGGTGTGAGAAAGCTATGCTCGCGAGGGATCCCACACAATTTGACCGAGGCTCAAAAAACGGACCGCGTCACTTGGTGCAGTGCCATGCTTACCAGATTCAACGAAAGTGCGTCAAATTTGGTGTGGGACATAGTAACAGGTGACGAAACATGAATTTATTGCTACGATCCCAAAACAAAGCAGCAATCGAGCGTATATGTCTTTCAAGATGAGCCGAAACCAACTAAAGCGGCGCGCGTGAAAAGTGCATCTAAGCGGATGATTGCTTCTTTTTTTAATAAAACTGGACACGTGGCTACTGTTGCTTTAGAGAATCGTACCGTAAATAGTGACTGGTACACGACGATTTTTACCTACGTCCAGCGCGCCTCTTTCCCTCGATTTTGCCCATGATGACCAATTGAAGCAGCATGTATCTATCATGCCTAAGCACATGGCCGAGGTATTCAATTATGCGCTTTTAAATAGCATGTATGAGCTGCCGGATCATTCCGGCGCGCTGGAGAACGGTATCGTTCCTGACCTTCTGTGTCCAACTGATGCGGAGCATTAGACGGTAACACCACATTTCAAAAGCTTCAAGGCGTCTCTTGGTATCCTCTTTTACTGTTCATGCTTCGCAGCCATACATGACGACATGCCAGATATAACAAAAGAGGAGCCTTATTCGCAGCTTTAAGTTTATTTGACAACATCACAAGACTTTCCTCATTTTATTAATCGACGCTCGGGCAATCTCGATCCGGGTCTTAATTTCTTAATCGGAATCCCATACTTCATTTACCCAGGCGCCGAGGTATTTATATTGTCGCACCCGCTCAAGTTTTTGCCACCGATAGTGATAGATGGGCTCAGCTCTGGATTTCTGGATACCACTAATAATTTGGTCTTGCTGATGTTAATTGTCAATCCAGCTTGCTCACTGCTTTCATTCACTCTGTCGACGATTATCTGAAGGTCCTTTCCGATGCTTCAATGAGGAGAGTGTCATCTGCGTAACGTAAGTTATTAACTAACTTTCCTTTAATTTTATTACCAGCTCTAGATCTTCAAGAGCCTCAGACATCACCGCTTCCGAGTATAAATTGATAAGCAGTGGTGATAGGATGCACCCTTGTCGAACGCCACGGCAGATTTTAACCTCTTTAGTGTTTTCGTTATCAACCCTTACAATAGCTGTCTGATTCTTGTACAGGTTTCGTATGATCTTCACATCCTTACCATCGAGACTAATATCTTCTAAAAGCTCCAGTAATCGTCCGTGTTTAACACGGTCAAACGCCTTTTCATTATCAATGAAGCATATTAGTACATCAATTTGCATATCCCTGCACTTTTTCACAAAAACATTTATTGCAAACAGGGCTACGCGAGTACCTGTTGGAATAGTAATTGTATGTTTCTAAACGCAACCTTAAGTAAACGTCATCTGTCATTTTATTCAGAGTTTGACAGATACGTAGAGATCTCTCTCTCGCCTCCTTTTCGCCGTAATATGAGCATGTATTTTGTATAAGTGAATAAATCTGTTTGAATCTACGTGTACGTGTTATTTTTGCCCGATGGAATACCAACATGGCAGCAGAGTGCGTTGGCAAAATTGAATAACACTATATTTGAAGCATTTTATTACAGACATTTATTTGTGGTTGCTACGAGTTACGACATATGCAAAGATGGCTTCTTCAGCGTCGATCACTAATTCCATTGACAAACTAATGGAGCGTTCCCACGGCCTGTCTGTCCACGCGCCCAACCGCGCCAACAGGCCGTGGGAATCAACGCATCCGATGAAGCCTGCCGCGGCGTGTCGTCGCCTGTGCGATCCATCGGCCGCACCGCGCCGCGCTTTGGCACTCCGCGCCAAGCCGCTACAAGCCGCGACAGGCATTGCCGGTCCCACGGCCCGTTTGCGGACGCGCCGCGACAGGCGTGGCAGTTAAGCGTTCCCACGGCGCGGCGCGGAGTGGCGCGGCGCGGATTGTCTTAAGACACGCCGTGGGAACGCTCCATAAGGGGAACAGAAAACTATTCCACTTGGAAATTTTCGATGAGAAAGATTTTGATTCATGAAGAACTTTGGGAATTCGTAGAAAACGAGTCTAAAGACAAGAAAAGTGAAAAGGCATTGGCGCGAATAGCACTTTCAGTACAGCCAGCAGAAATTCCGTACATTCGAACAGCCAAAAATACCTGTGAGGCGTGGAGCATGCTACAGAAAGCGTATGAAGGACGCGGACTATGCAGAAGACTGGGTTTGCTTAGAAGCTTATTTGCAACAAAGTTGGCCGAAAGCAATTCAATGGAAATTTTTCTTATCAAAATTAAAGAAGTCTCGCATCAACTTAGCGAAATAGAATCTTCATTAGATGATGAGTTCATTGCCATTATAATGCTAAGCGGTCTCACTGAAGATTACGACCCCCTAATTATGGCCGTAGAAAACTCAGGCACCAAGTTAACTACTGAACTAGTATCGGTGAAATTATTGCAAGAAATTCAACGAAGAGAAGACAAAAACGATGGAGTCACAGCATTAGTTACCCGGAAGCAACCCAGGTGTTTCAAGTGCAAGGATTTTGGTCACTTATCTCGGAGTTGTGATAAAAGAAGTACGGTACAACCTATACAACCTATGAGCACAGTGCTTAAAATGCAAGATGCCACTGCTGCTATAATACCTAAAACAATAACAACAACAATACTTCTTACAAAGACAACAGACCAAAATATCCTCCGACGAAGCAATTCACTCCAAAGGACAAGGCACTTGTAGCGGCACTCTCTGTGAAAATAAACAGTGATGTATGGTATGTAGACTCCGGAGCAACAAACCACATGTGCAATGATGAAAAACTAATGTTGAACTACAACCCGAACAAAACTGTGGATGTTAGCATTGAAAATAGAGAAAGGTTATCAACTGCTGGCCTAGGACAAGTGAAAGTACAGTTAAAGAATTCTCTAAGAACAATAAGTGATACATATTTTGTGCCTAAATTAAGTACTAATTTATTGTCAGTCAGTGCGATGACCAAGAAGAGTTAACTTTTGATATTAATTCTTGTATTATTCGTAATAATCATCATCATAATTTAACAAGAAAAATCTAAGACAGCAGCCAATTTCGATGAAATGTGGTTGGACTTAAATTCAAATATTAGTACACCATAATGTAATTAATACACCTAATATCACCATATAATATACCTAATGTAATGTATGAATAACTATTCATATCAATATATACTATATTTGGACGATTCAAAGTACTTATTACTTAATTGAGTTTATTTATTGAACAAATATATTTTGGCTTTGACTTTGAATGTACTAACGTAGATAAATAGATTTACCCTTTTATGATTTACTGTCTAATCTGAGGCATGTTGAAATAAAATGATTAAAATTTAGCAAAGTATTTATTTTTATTGTAATTATATTACTTAGTTGAGTTTATTTATTGAACAAATATATTTTGGCTTTGACTTTGAATGTACTAACGTAGATAAATAGATTTACCCTTTTATGATTTACTGTCTAATCTGAGGCATGTTGAAATAAAATGATTAAAATTTAGCAAAGTATTTATTTTTATTGTAATTATATTACTTAGTTGAGTTTATTTATTGAACAAATATATTTTGGCTTTGACTTTGAATGTACTAACGTAGATAAATAGATTTACCCTTTTATGATTTACTGTCTAATCTGAGGCATTTTGAAATAAAATGATTAAAATTTAGCAAAGTATTTATTTTTATTGTAATTATAGAAAAAAAAACAAAGTTTGCAATCATAGTACTTTTTTACATTGATCGGTTCACGTCGTATTAACGTCACAAGTGTACAAAATTTAAAAAAAAAATTCTGGTACTGTCAACAGTCTTAACTTATGTAATATTATCTATAATCACAGAGTGCATATAGCCCCAACATCTTTAAAGCCCGAGTGAATAGGCTTCTTCTAGGCAAGCTCGCTTCATCGTCGGCCTCAGATAAGAATGTGGCCAAGAGCAAGCCCATCTATTATAAAAAAACAGTTCGTCATAGAATGTCAAAAAGTACTTATGATTGCAAACTGTGTTTTTTTATATAATTACGATATAATTAAATAATTACTTTGCTAAATAAATTTGATCATTTTATTTTTAATATAATGTCCAACCCTTAGAATAATAACGCTATAGAAAGATAGTCTTCATACAAGCGCTCTGTCAAAAATGAAGCACTAAACCGATTCACACACGAGTGACGTGCGCGCATGGCCGTGATCTGCTGTCTCTTTCCAATTCTATGAATATGAAAGAGACAGCACTGCGGCAGCCGCTGCTACCGAGGCTTTAACTTAGAGAATCACACTGCAGTACGTTTATATTTTGACCTAATTAACTACAAGATACTATGAAATACTGAAAGCTTACCTGTGAAAAGTGATGTTATTACACTTCTTTTGTTTTTCAGATGTGTTGTGACGCAATTTAACCGCACAAACCGTCATTTTTTTTTTGTTTTCGCGAGACACGTTCGGCGCGCTGTGACATTGAACACTACGGAGCGGTCCGGCGTTTGGTGCCATTTCGGGCTCCAATTAATGTGCTTCAAAATAGGCGCGCGAACTTGGTTTCTATAGCGTTATTATTCTAAGGTCCAACCACATTTCATTGAAATTGGCTGCTATCTTGGATTTTTCTTTTTAAATTATGCCCTGGAATTAGGTCCATCGGAATAGGCCCTTAAACAATAATTGGCAGCCATCTTGGTCTTTTCAAAGAATCAACTTCATTTGGTCGGCTTATACGCGTACTTTTAGCTTGAACAAGTTATAAACTTTAATATCTACTAAAATACTGTAAGCACCTAGGAAAAAAATTTATTAGAAAAAAAAACAACCAGTCTCAGGAAATCTCGAACGGGACTCGAACCCGTGACCTTTGGATTGCCGGTCCACTGCGCTAACCGCTACGCTACCGAGACCCCAGAAGACTCGTTGAATTTTTTCTAGTAGTGGATTTACGTTCAAGCCAGCGGTATTACGTCATTGTGAAGACCACCCTCACATTCAAAAGAAATACTATTGCAAATATTTAACAATCGATAAAGTAACTGCATAAAAATATCTTTATTGTTGACCGTGACCTTTGGATTGCCGGTCCACTGCTCTAACCGCTAAGCTACCGAGACCCCAGAAGACTTGTTGATTTTTTTCTAGTAGTGGATTTACGCGTGTGTCACGTCCTGGCCCGGCCACGGCGCCGAAAAAGGTGGTCCGGCTGTAAATGCAAAAACCTACAATGCAAAAAACCTACGTATCAAATAATCCACATCTCATATTCCCTGCTTCGTATTAATATGACTAAATCGCGTAATGACATAGTAGCGAAATCTGTAAGGGTACGGGTGTGTACTTTATGGTACTCAAGAGGAAAAAAATTGTACCGCAGTATTTCGCCAGTTAGAGCTATGCAGAGAGAGCAATGCTCGGTATTACTCTAACTAAGGGATCGAATCCGGAACGAAATCATTCGCCAGAGAACCAAAGTGACCGACATAGCTCAAAGAATTAGCAAGCTGAAGTGGCAAGCCGCAGGACCGACAACCGCTGGGCCAGACGTGTTCTAGAGTGGAGACTGCGACTCGGCAAACGTAGGTGTAGGGCGCTCTCCGGCTAGGTGGTGTGACAACATACGTAGGGTGGCTGGCAGCAGTTGGATCAGAAGAGCCGAAGATCGGGCTCAGTGGCATGCATTGGGAGAGGCCTATGTCCAGCAGTGGACTAACACGGGCTGATTATGATGATTTCGCCAGTTACAGCACATTTTTTGTGGCCGGCTGAAACGTGTCGTCCCAGCACGGCCAAGTTTCAATCTAAAAAACTTGGTTACTTTATGATATTATTTAGGTATGTGATAATTGTACGTATTAAGTGTCATTAATTGTCCCTATCTACCGACCCCGATAGATAGGGTGTCGCAGCTGGAACTACGGGTCCGGCTGTGTTTTCAGGGGTACTACGGAGTTCCGGTTCAAGCCCCCCGCTGGTTGTGCCTTGACCGGCGCCACCGGCGGGATCCGGACGTGGGTTGGACTCAGTGGCTCATGGTTAGCTGTAGAGCTTGGGAATGTTCGTTTGTCTTGGTATTGAATGCCAGGACTTCCAAACTCGCGCACAGCAAACGGGGCCTAAGTAAAAAGTCCTGCGGGGAACGTGAGTTTCCCTTATAGTTGGCAGCTTTGTCCGGTGGTTCTCATTGGACATTGGTGTTGAGATCTCCGGTACTAGTCTGGAGAACTAGTAGAGGCGGCCCCCTAGATGCCGTAGCCTCCGGTCCAGCCAGTCGCGTAGGACGTGGGAACTGGCTAGGCGCCTGGATCGGTTGCGAGAAGTGAGTGTGCTTACTACTCCGCTACCAAGATGGACACTTGGGAGTCGACTTTAGAGTCGACGACCCAGTGGCAACTGCGAGTTGTGCCCTTCGTGCCACGAGAAGTGAGCGAGCTCGACAGCTCCGGTTACCTATCTGGACAATAGGCAGTGAACTACACGTGTTCACGGGGAGACTCTCCCGAGACACTAGTCTTATGAGTACCGAATGAAGAGCGCGCTTCGGCGGGCACTGATTTGGCGTCAAGACCTAACACAGATGGTCTCCTGCGCGAGTGTTCTACTGGCGCAGGGACGTCTGGCACTTCTTGCAATAACCTAACGGTTGGTCTCGAGGTGCCAGTACAAATAAAACTTAGCGAATAAGGAGAGGGGATGTACGTATTAAGTACCGCCTAAAACATGTCGATTTTCTTCTAAAAAAGGAAGATAAATACAATTTATTTAGGAATCAAACTTTATTAGATATAACGCCTGCCAAGAATGTAAGAGCAATAACGAAAATACACCGGAGACGATGAATCTCAAAATGCAGAACCTGATAAAGAAAATCTGATATACAATATAAATTAAAAACACTGTGAAGCAGAGGAACCTGAAAGTAAAAATGCTGAAAAAGAAAGAAACCAGACAGACAATATCTTATTATACCTATTGGTGGAGCGACGTGTAAATAGTCACTTCACTGCGGAATGATTACACTCTTTAGATCAAAAAATAAGGCTCGAAAGATTGAAACAGATGGGGCTGATGGAAGAAATAGTCCAATGCATGCAACTAACCTTAGGTCTTCAGGTAGGCTCACCAGGTCCAGATCTGGATCTAGGCACTCCAACAAACACTATCTCTCGATCGAAGAGTCAAATATAGCACTGCACGATGGCTTCCTATAGTAGGAAAACTGCGGTCCGCCGTGACACGTATCCCGAACAGTTCGTGCACACGAATCACAACTTCTTCGAAAAATGCAGCAATAAAAACGATGCCCACATACAATACGGGCAGCGGGCTTGAACACGTATTAATTTACGGCCCAATATGACGACTGGCGTGGAAGAACTCGGCGTAACTTGCGAGCTACAGAACGCGGTCAAGGCGTATTGTCACCTCGATATATAAGCGCGCAGTGCCGCTCCGGCTGGCGGCGCGTGCCATCACAGGCATCTACCCACATATGAAGGCGGCGAAGCGAGATTCCACCCTCAATCCTTTAGCTAAGTTGCAAAACATCAGAACTACGTCATCCAATCAGCCTGAAGTTAGTACATATAATTTAAGGACGTGAGTTATGAAAACTCCCGCCTCACCATGCTCCCCGCCTTGAAAGGTCGAAGAGCTTTCAAAGTAATAATGAAAGGACGAGGATAGATGCGCTTTAAGCGATGAAATTATATGCGGTGGGAATTATATTATTATATCATTATAAGAATATACACAATGTATAGCGGTCCCAATTATAGCGGTTACTTAGTGCAATACTAAGCTTAAAGCAATATATACGCGATTCTAATTTTATTAACTAATAACGCACGCATGTTAAACTACTAACTAAATTTTGCTTAAAACTAGCGGATAATTATAATAATAGTTACTGTGTTGGCAAAGGATACAGCTTAACGACAGGACGCTTGTACGTACCTGTTGCGGTTTTAATTAATGCTACTCTAACTATACCATCCGACCCAGGGAAAACTTCGGTTATAATACCTAATGGCCAAGTCAAAGGTGGCACGTTATCTTGTTCTACAAGAACGACAGTACCTATCTCTATAGAACGATCAGGTGTGCGCCATTTTTGACGGACTTGCAACGTATGCAAGTACTCAATACGCCATTTTTTCCAGTAGGATAAAACGAGCTGATCCAATAATTTTTTACGATGAGGTAAATTCATACTATCTTCTGTCAATTCAGAGGACGGCAAGTATTTTATCGGACTGGACATTAAAAAATGCGCGGGAGTAAGCACATCCGGATGGGGATCTGATGATAGAACGGAAAGTGGTCGTGAATTTAAGAGACATTCTATCTGCGTAAGCACAGTCAGAAGCTCTTCGTAAGTAAGAAGTTGTTTACCTATAACTCTATACAAATGCGTCTTGACGCTTTTAATATTAGACTCCCACATAGCTCCGAAGTGAGCGGCTCGCGGCGGGATCATAGTCCACTCGATGCGGGTTTTAAGAAGTTCCTGCTTAATATCAAATTGAACAGTCGAGTTTAATAAAAATGAGTAAATATCGTTAAGCTGCGCCTTAGCGCCAATAAAATTGGTACCATTGTCTGAGTACATTACAGACACTGGACCGCGGCGAGATATAAATCTCTTGAAAGCGGAGATAAACGCTATGGAAGTCAGATCCGTAACGAGTTCGATGTGTATGGCCTTAGTGACCAAACATACAAATAAACATATGTATATCTTAGATGAACGCTGACCCCTGCGACGGATAGGTATATACGCAAGTGGTCCGGCTAGATCTACCCCAGTGTGTACAAATGCTTTAGCGTCCCGTACACGATACCCCGGCAAGTCAGCCATTTTGGGTGTCGGATGAGAGGGCTTTAAATGAAAGCAAGTATTGCAATTACGACAGCGAGCGCGAATAACCGTCCTACCGTCCAATATCCAAAACTGCTGCCTTATAATAGACATTAATAACCCGGGGCCAGTGTGGCAATAAGTATTATGAAAATGATCAATAATTAGATCAACAACGCGGTGCCGTTTAGGCAAAAGAGCGGGATACTTGGCTTCATAAGGAAGGTCGGACTTAGACAGCCTACCTCCAATACGTAAGATATCTGACTCATCAATGAAAACTGACAAACTACGTAATTTGTTAGAAGGAAGTTTACCAGACTGTATTAAAGTGATGTCGCTAGAAAAATAAATATTTTGAACTAAGCGTAATATATAATTTTGAGCCATTTGAATATTTCGAACAGGCTCGTTAGTACGTATTATCTTCATAAATCTAAGAATATAAACGAATACACGTAGTAGTTTATTCCAGGAACAAACGCGGTCAGCTACAACATTCAAAACATGCGGTACAGTATCAAGAATTTCAGTGACAAAAGTATTAGATTTAAATTCTGGTAACGTTTCACATTCAGAGGTAGTGAATTTCAAAGGCCATTCACTAATAGGTTGCTGAAGCCAAATTGGACCATGCCACCATAAAGAGTGGGCGGCTAAATCGGAAGGCAACATGCCACGCGATAAACAGTCGCTGGGATTTTCTTTCCCAGATACGTGATTAAAACAAGACGAGGGTAAATTTTCCTGAATCTTAGCGATGCGATTACTAACAAATATAGACCACCTATGAGGGGATGAGTGGATCCACGAAAGAGCTATAGTAGAATCCGTGAATGCATAAACACCTGCTATAGGTAGGCGAGCGGATAGCTTATCTATTACTACACGCGTAAGTTTAGAAAGAAGCAGAGCGGCTACGAGTTCTAATCGAGCTAGTGTCGTTATTTTAGCTGGTGAAACTTTGGACTTTGCACACAAAAGCCGAACTGTGATACCTTCAGGGTTGGTTATATGTAAATAGATACAGCATCCATAGCCACTGAAGCTGGCATCGCAGTAAGATACGACTTTAACTACCGATCCACTAAAAATACCGATATGTCTAGGTATATTTAGAGACGATAGTGTAGGAAAATCGCGTATGAATGTAGAGAAACGACTGACGATAGGTTCCGGGGGAACTTCATCCCAATCTATTTTCGCTAACCAAAGTTCCTTAATAAGTATTTTAGCATATAATACGACAGGAGCTACTAGGCCAAGCACGTCGAATAAGCGGGCCACTAGCGATAGAATCGTGCGTTTAGTGCATTTATTATCCACTGCGATTGTGGGTAATGAAAAGTAATCGTTAGCGGGCTCCCAGGTTAAACCTAGAATTTTAAAATTATTATTGTCCAAGTCAGCAAAATTGACTGGCAAGCGGTGTGATTCCGGAAGCGTTTTTAATAAATCGGGCGAATTACTTGCCCATTTGATAAGGTCAAAAGAACCTAACTTAAATAAGTCGATTAAATCATGAGATAATCTCATGGCGGTTTGCTCATCAGGAGCTGAATAGACGTAATCGTCCATAAAAAATTGAGTTTCTATTAATTTAGAAGCCTCAAAAAAGCGGTCACTATGTTCAATTCCAAGATTACGAATTGTACGCATAGCTAAGTATGGGCTAGGTTTCAAACCAAACGGAACACGGTTAAAATTATAAGTACGAATTTGTTCACGTTGGCTGAACCTAAAAAGAATTCGCAAATACTTGCGGTGGCGTTCATTTATTACGGCAATGCGTAAAAACATAGATTTTATGTCTGCCGTCATGGCAATAGGAAAGATACGAAAATCTAATAATAATAAAAACAAGTCTGCCTGTAAATTAGGACCGACATGTAGGACGTCATTAAGTGACAACCCTGAGTGCGTTTTAGCACTAGCGTCCAGAACAATACGAATGGAGTCTTTATCCGGTCTGATTACAGCGTGATGCGGTATATAGTAGCCCTCATCTGTCAATTCAGAATCGGGAACTTCTGATAAATACCCTTGAGCTATATACTCGGCTATAGTTTTATTATAGTTATCGCGTAGGGTTGAATCATGTGCGAGCTTGCGCTCGAGTGCTAGTAAACGACGTTGAGCGACTACGCGGGAATTACCTAATTCAAAGGGGTCACGCGAGAATGGTAAATCGACATAATATCTATTGTCTTTAAATAAAACCGAATTACTGAAAATATTTTCGCATTCCAATTCGTCTGGACTAATAAAACGTTGAGAAGGAATCTCTTCTAATTCAAAAAATTTCTGTAAACTTAATTCAATATTAGAAAGCGCGGAATAAGAATGACTTATATTTGATTCGTCGCAATGACTCATAAGGTCACCCATGAGTACATACCCAAAGCTAGTAGATACCGCTGGAGGCATGCGGTTGCTGGACTCGATTTTATTTCCTAAGTATATGTACGGGAATAATTGCGCACCCAGAATAATATCAATTTCACCAGGTACGTTCCAACTCGAGTCGGCTAAAGGTATATTAATTAAATACGATAAGTCGTCAGTTATAGGAATAAAAGTTGAAGGGAGTTTATCTGTTATGCAATCAATTACTAGTGCGTGAATAAAATATTTATTATTTGGATTAATGCGCGATTCGAGCGTTAAGTTAATAAAACCATGAATGGGTTTTGAAATCATACCAACACCCTGTAAGGAAGAATTACGTAACTTGATAATAGGTATGTTCAAACGTTTACAACAATCCAAAGTTATTAAGTTATTCTGTGACCCACTATCTAATAAACATCTAACTACAAGTTTTGTATGGGTTACGCTCTGCGTATGCGTACATTGTGCATAGGCAAATACTTGAGCGGTAGATAATAAAATATGTTTGTTAATTAGACGAGTACCTGTGCTAAGCGACACGGTATGTACCGGCGGCGGTTGTGGATTCACGCGGGGGTCGGGTGTGGCAATTCCCACGGCACACTCGATCGCATTATTTTTAAAAAAATGCAACATAGTATGATGCTTTTGTTTACAGTATTTGCAAACATTATTAGATTTGCATTTAAGTAAAGTATGCGACGTACTTAAACAATTGACACATCCCCGTTTCGATTTAATAAACTCGAAACGAACCTTTGGCGATTTCATATCTATAAATTGTGGACAATGAATCAGCTGATGGCCGTAGGCATTACACAGCGCACAGTTCGAAACCGGTTCGTTAGATACAAACGTCTTAGAAGTACTACCTTGCATGTTATAATTGCGCTTGGGAGCCATACTAGGCTTTGCGCGCGGTTCTACCTGCGAATCATTCGACCTTTCAAGCACTTTCGAGTAATTTTGAATAAATGAAATAAATTCCTTATAAGACGGTAATTTATTCTCTCTAACACTATTCTCAAATTGCTGCAATGTATGGGAATCAATTTTCCTCAAACCTAAATATAAGAATACAAAATCAACCAAATCGGGAACATCCAACTGCTTTAATGCAGCTATTGATGCCGAATATTTATCTATAAACATATTCAAACCACCTGCGGTGCCGGTGCAATTTTTAATGTCCAGTATGTTATTTAGGTAATGAACACCTAGGCTCCGTTTATCTTGATATTTATCCACAAGACTGTCCCAAATTATATTATAGGTATCACCTGTCGGTACAATACCTGCAGTTATTTTCAAAGCATCATTTGTTAAGTTACTAATTAAGTACTGCACACGCTGGGAGTCCGTGATATCATTATTCAAATGCACGTTACTACGAAATATTTCGTAGAATATCGGCCAGTTTTCCCTTTTACCATCAAAGGAAGGTAATTGAATCGGAGGTAATTTAATACTACTCTTTTTCTGATCGGTTGGTACCGATTTATTAGTAAGTATGAGATTACGTTTATATAAAATACTGGAATATAAATCCTCAATTGAATTTAAACTAGAGTAGTCCAGTTGTTTAGTAGCATCAATTTTATATTGAATTGCGTTAATCTTATCGATTATTGCTTCAAACTTGTTATACACACTAGTAACCGTTTCAGATTGACATAAAAATAACTCGTTAGAACGAGAATCATACGTGGAAATATTTTTCGATAACTCATATAAACGATTTATTCGTTCATAATAAGTTTCCTTTTTTGCAGTAAGGGACATTAATTCTGATTCCAATTTATCAGGTGCCATTATTAAGACGTAACTAAATAAAGTTTAATAATAAAGGAGGTAAGTTTACAATACCAAGGATTACGTATTGTAAATAAAGTAATATGGTGGTACCCAATGATGTTACAATAACATAATATCATTGGTGGTACCTACGATACCAATAATTACGTATCGTAAGTGAAAAAAGATGGCGGTCACAACGCTCACCAAAACCTACGTAAGCGAAGTTAAATATGAAAGTAGGTTAGATTATGAGCTGGATGGATCCTAGGCTCGAATGGACCAATATTTATGGTGGAGCGACGTGTAAATAGTCACTTCACTGCGGAATGATTACACTCTTTAGATCAAAAAATAAGGCTCGAAAGATTGAAACAGATGGGGCTGATGGAAGAAATAGTCCAATGCATGCAACTAACCTTAGGTCTTCAGGTAGGCTCACCAGGTCCAGATCTGGATCTAGGCACTCCAACAAACACTATCTCTCGATCGAAGAGTCAAATATAGCACTGCACGATGGCTTCCTATAGTAGGAAAACTGCGGTCCGCCGTGACACGTATCCCGAACAGTTCGTGCACACGAATCACAACTTCTTCGAAAAATGCAGCAATAAAAACGATGCCCACATACAATACGGGCAGCGGGCTTGAACACGTATTAATTTACGGCCCAATATGACGACTGGCGTGGAAGAACTCGGCGTAACTTGCGAGCTACAGAACGCGGTCAAGGCGTATTGTCACCTCGATATATAAGCGCGCAGTGCCGCTCCGGCTGGCGGCGCGTGCCATCACAGGCATCTACCCACATATGAAGGCGGCGAAGCGAGATTCCACCCTCAATCCTTTAGCTAAGTTGCAAAACATCAGAACTACGTCATCCAATCAGCCTGAAGTTAGTACAGATAATTTAAGGACGTGAGTTATGAAAACTCCCGCCTCACCACCTATACTGTATCAAGAAGTGGCAGAAAGTACAATTTATGGGATATATTAACTAATCTGCACTTAAATTCAGCAGAGTTTATTTCAATAACTTTAAACGGATCAGTCTTCATTTTCATTTTCTATCACATTTTCTTTATCAGCTTCTGTATTTTGAGATTCATCTTCTCCGGTACGTGTTTTGTTTTTTTCGTTTGAGTGCTTCTTTCACCATCATTTATCTCATTCTCACTGTTGATGTTTTCTTACGGTTTATTTGGCAAGGCTTATTTCTTCGACCGAAGTTCTAGGAGGAGCCATTTGCTAAAACATAAAATAACTAAATTGAAATTTTAAATAGGCGGTTTATGTTGTGTCACTTTTGTTATGTTTTTTACTCTGTAATATTTTTCGTGTGTATTTTATAAGTATTTAATTAATACAACACATTTTTTAGTAAAATTACCAAAATAGTACTTTGATTGGATTATATGCTGTAGGTTCAATAAATAGGTCTAAGTGCTGAAAAGAAATCATGAAACTAACAATTTAAGTTAAAAAGGTATCTGCGATCAAAGTTTAAGCTGTAGCTGGTTACTTTGCGCCTAAGGTGACCTGAAGATTAGGGTTTTCATACTTCGTAAAGAACCCTAATTTAAAGGTATAAGTAAAGCTAAAGCCTGTATTTTACTCTCCGCTGCAGATAAATGTCTTCGCTAAGTGCGTAGTTACTCTCTTATGCCAACAAAATACCGCAAAATACTCTTGACTACCGGCGTTCATCGAGTGTCATAATTCATTTAAGAGAAGACTGTACCTTTAAGAAGAAAATCGCCATTTTTGATCACTTTCGGTCAAAATAAACTAAAAATGTATTTGTACAAAATCACTTTTAAATAACGAAGTACCAAAATTTTCCGTATTATTTTACATAGTTTATGTATACAATCACTAAAACTAACCATCATCCGAAATTGAGTGTCTAAAAAATATTTTAGCTTAATGTTTTATATTTTTAGCGTTTTATTAACGCTTAAATATACTTAAGTATAATTTTAAACACTAAGAAAAGACGACAACCTCAGGTGGGAATCGAACCACGCACCTTCCGCAATCCGGGCGGCTGCCTTAACCACTTGGCTACCGAGGTCTGGCATTCAACCGTCGAAATTTGTCAGTGCTTGATGCTTATGTTTTTAGTCAACATTGCTTCATCAAATCTTAGAAGTTTTCACCTCTGAGATCCGAAAGAAATATTTTTACAAATATTTGAACATTCGGTTAAGATGAAGCTGCGTTTATAGTTTAATGTTTTATATTTTAGCTTTTTATTAACGCTTAAATATATTTAAACACTAAAAAAGACGACAACCTCAGGCGGGAATCGAACCACGCACCTTCCGCATTTCGGGCGGCTGCCTTAACCACTTGGCTACCGAGGTCTAGCTTTCAACCGTCGAAATTTGTCAGTGCTATGCTTATGTTTTTAGTCAACATTGCTTCATCAAATCTTAGAAGTTTTCACCTCTGAGATCCGAAAGAAATATTTTTACAAATATTTGAACATTCGGATAAGTTGAAGCTGCGTTTATAGATTAATGTTTTATATTTTAGCGTTTTATTAACGCTTAAATATACTTAAGTAAAATTTAAACACATTCCGCCGCCTTAGAGAAACCAGTAGCGTACGTACTAGATCAGCCACATGATCTTTGTTCGCACTTTATTATTGTAATTGTCAATGTAGATGGGAACTATTATACCATTTTAGATAGCTAGTCAAATAAATAAGTTATTTTAATAATTTGTACGATGCATTCCATACATTTTTTTAATGCAAACTCACGATAAAATAACATTTACGATAAAAACAAAAATTGTCTCTTACGGATTCAAGTCCACAGCATGATTACTTCAGCTTAAATGTTATCATGAAGAAGTGTTGATATCTAAGGTATCAGAAAATGCACAAAAAAGAAACATTAAACTGGGCTATTCTATTCTTATAGGTATATAATTTTTTTGATGGAAATTGGAATTTTTAATTAAAAACATTAAAATTTCATTCTTTAGAAAATTATTTATTATCGACAGAAGTACTACTTGACAAAATCTGTCGCAAATGAGCTCTACTTTAACCTGTCCAAGGGAATGTATCGAATTTTCGGTAACCCTGTATAAAAACTTGTTAAAATAATATAATTTTACGACTTTAAAGCTTTTACTATCTACTTTTGTCACCGGAAACGCTACAAATGAGTTATAAGGTATCAAAATACCGGTCAAAGTTCTATATGACAGTGTTATAGATATTTTATATAGCTCAAGTTTTTAATAAACTCCATTATAAAGGTCCAATAAAGTTCAAAGCGGAAAATTTTCGATCTTAAAACACCTTTAATACACTTTTACTAAAGGTTGTATAGAACCACTATAAAGTGTTAATACAGGCTTTACCTGCGAAATATTGCGCCAAAATCGAAGATATAAAGTGTTATTACACTCTATAAATCTCTTATAAGAGATACGATAACTCCTTATTACTATAATAACTAATGTTGCTTGGGAAGTAAGTAAAACACAACATTCACTTCAAAATTAATTGTCTGTTTTTTTTTAAATTCTCCTCCAGTTTTAGATCTGACTCCTGCACCGATGTAAGTAGCCTACGCAAACATCTATTTACAAAAAGAGACAGGAACGTTGAAAACTTGCCGCGGACTCGAGACACTTTAACTCAGCATAGCATCTATTGCGAGCTGTATACCAAGGATGGCATGTGTGGGGTCAAATTTTACAACCCCATCAAGACCTGTCATGTCCTGTCGTTCTAAGTGGGGATGGTACAAAGAAGACCAAACTTGGAAACCTGTTTGGACCACATTACCTTTCGCTGAAAAAGCATGTTTGGAACTGATAAGATGCAAGTGCAAGGTGACCTGCGGAAATAACAGATGCAACTGTACCAAAAGATAATTAAAGTGTACAGATTTGTGCGAGTGCGGCGGTTCATGTATGAGTACAATACATGAGGAGACATTTTAATTTTGCAAATAAAATATTAATTTACCTGTGTCTGAAAGAGCTAACTGTATGACTTAGAGATAAGCTTTGACAAAATAACTATGTACAAAAAGGGGCAATTGAAAAGAGTAACTATCTAGTTTCTTGCCGGTTCTTCTCGGTAAACTAGGTACTCTGTCAAAAAAGTACCGGGGAAAGATCAATAATACACAAAATTATATTTTTTCCTCCAAATTTATTTTATCGCCTTCAAAGTATGCTCCTTCAGAAACGTTACGCCAACGAATAATCCAATCATCAAAACATTTTTAAACGCTTTTTCCGGAATTGAGTTCAGTTCTCGCCGCAAATTCTCCTTTATGTCTTCTACCGAATGAAAACGGGTGCCACGAAGTGGAAAATTGGTTTAGGAAAAAGAAAGAAGTCAACTGGAGCCGTATCTAGTGAATAAGGTGGTTGCTCGTTGGTATTTCTCACTCGCGATCGTGGTGCAAAATTCAAGAATCTTCTTTCCACAAATTTGGCCTTTTTCGTCAAATTTGCTTTCTTAAACGCCGCATAACGCTCAAATAATATTCTTTATTTACCATTTAACCTTCGGGCAAGAATTCCGAGTGCACAATATCGCGATAGTCAAAGAAAACAGTCAACATGACTTTGACTTTTGATCGACTTTAGCGTGGTTCTTTCGGTTTCGGTTCAGTCGGAAAGCGCCACTCCGAAGCTTGTTGACTAGTTTGCATGTCAAACTCGTAAACCCACGTCTCGTAACAATGCGTTGCATGAATGTTGGGTCGGAATTGACTCTTTCTGTAACGGTACAGAATGAATGGTATCCGTCCGTTAGTAAGGAATGTATGGGAGTAGCACTAAAATTAATATTAATGCGTAGCACCATTAATATAATAAGCATGAAAAGGGAAAAATAAACTAGTTCAAAATAATGGTCAATGGACTAGAGCCTTATCTTTAGTTTGAATTTCGCGGGGACTGCTCCGTGTGCCCCTTGCGACATAGGCGCCGTCTAGCGTGAGTTATTTTACTTGAGCTTCGCGTAGGATTGTTAGGTTGGCAATGGCCTAGGGCTTTATCTTTATTTTGAATTTCGCGGGGACTGCTCCGTGTGGTCTTGCGACATAGGCGCCGTCTAGCGTGCATTATTTACTTGGGTTACGCGGCGACATCAACGTAGGTTGGCAAGCCGGTTCACATACAGGCGGGCGCCACCTATGTTCTGAATACGGAAATTTTTATAATTTTACAAAATACAGAATTATTGGCATAAGTGGATGATTATTGAGAGGGAATTGTTAATGGAAGGCTACATTTAGATATTCAAACATGTAATATTGGCTATCTGACGAGATTTGGTTGGATTATGGAAAAACTTTAGAATTGCGCGGCGGACGGCGGCAATGAGCGAGCGAGAGGTTGAGAAAAAGATAGAAAGAGAAGGAGGATGTTATCTCCACGTGGCGCAACGCGAAGTTTGCGTATAACAAATAATAAGCGACGCGAAGGCGAGGCGCATCGGGAAAACAGCTAGCATTGGTTGAAGGGAAGAAAAGCGGAATGATGGGGAGGGATGTTAGGCGCGCGTGGCGCGAAAGTTAAGATGCTTGGGAAAAAGAAGGAAAATTAGCGGGCATTCAATTATTAGACGTCGGAGGCGCGGTCCGATTTACGAGTGCGGTACGAACTCATACGTGAAAACAAGCGTCCGAGCCATTTTAGCGCGCTAAGTGATATTCGAGTGGCGATTTTAACTAACTTTGGTTGTGAAATAGAAGTGATTATTAAAGTAAAATTCTTGTTATCGCGACTCGAATAATTGTTAACAGAATGAAGTATTCTGGATCATATTAGCGGACACGAATAACGGTGCCAACAAAACTAATATGATTTAAACGGACTTCGGTCTGGAGGCATTTGACTGTATTTAATAATGCCGGCGTTATCTGTTAAAACGCTAAATAATACACTATCTTCGAGAGAATAACGGGGGAGAGACAGTTGTCTCCCTAGTGAAAATTGAAGATAGGTCAGACACCAATTAGCTGGAGTTGGGAACGTACAACCCCGTCCAAAACCGTCCCGCCTCCTTACACACAGGGTAGTGTTAGGTTGACACACTGGGTATCCTGGCCCGACGGATAGTCAGCTTAGGGGTCAGTTGCTTTCAGGGGCAATGCGACTCACACAACTCACCACGAAATTAAGTTAAATGTGGCTTGGGCCTAGATTGCAAGGTACACAAGTAGGGACTGTTAGTTCGACAAAATATAGGCATTTCAAGTGCCGAACAGTAGTTCGACAAAATGTAAGGGGTTTTCTGGTAGTGCTTGGAACCTCGTCAGAGGAGGGCAGTTTCCGTCTTGGGTCAACCTCCATACTTTGTTGAAAGTAAAGCCAGATCTAACTGGATGTGCTTGGAAAAAATATGGCGAAAGCCGATCTAAGACCGAGTGGTGGTTGTCTTTGAGAGTGGAATTTGTCTAGACTGACGAGGGGACGGACGCTGGTCGAAAACGCACTGTAGGGTAGGTAGACGTCTCATATATTGTTAGTTAGGGGAGGACGGCAAGGTGTTTGCACGCTGTGCGTACATAAACTAGGTACGTGGGCCGCGGGGCCAGGCTGGATTAATTCAGACTAATAAGGTAGGGATAATTAAGTTACGGTACTAAATGGAAATTACTATGAAGTGACGGGGGTTAGGAAGCGCTGTAGGGACCAATCTAGGCATGTAATCTGTTACCGTAGACCGATAAACTTCTAATTGTTTTCCTAAAGTTGTTACCAATTAACTATTCATTTTAAATAATTAGCAGAAGTGTGGTAATATCGTACCATCATTACTTTGGAGTACCTAAAAGTCTAGACTGGTTTCCTATTACAAGAAAAATACTAAAAGTTATAGCAAATAAGCATAACTGTACTGTGATGTTTGATTTCTAATAATGAAATGACCAAACAGGCATTTTTAGCTTTCCCTGTGGTACAATACGGCCTTATATTGCTACACTCTTCAAAGTATTAAAAAATATACATCCGATACCTATTAGTAAAATTTAAGCTGATACTTACTAAACAACTAAAACCAGTTTAGAACTTGGTTGGGTCGTTGAAGCTGCAAATCCACCATAATGGGAAAGACTTTAAAAGCTATGAGCTCCTATTATTATGAAACATAGAAATAATTGATTGATAACAACCTACTAATTAGCCTGATAATAGTCTACTTATACCATTTGAATTCACCTTAATGGTCAAAGACCTCTTAAGTTATGTAAGTACTTACGTATAATAATATGAAACATTGAAATATTTGATGGGAACAATCTAAATCAATCAGACTAATATCTAGTACAGTCTGCTTTATACCTATTAAAGTGAGTAAAGGATAACTTCTAAATATAATTGATTCATTGATTAACAGGGATAATCACCTGATTTACTACCTACTAAAAATATACTAACTATGATTTAGTAGGCTATCAAATTAACCACTCAGTCTGAGAGACAGGGGTGGAAGTTAATGGAAAAATAAATAACTTAAGTTCACTTCCTAAAAGTTAAGGATATTAAACAAATTAAACATCTTTTAATAAACTTAAGATGTGATAATCTGCCAATGCAGCCCATACAATGTAGTATATTGGTACTTTATAAGATCTATATAATAAACACTAAGAGTGAACCAGAGTAATCTTACTTCAAATGATAGTATTCTATTTAAGTTCACTTCCTAAAAGATAAGGATATTGAACAAATTAAACATCTTTTAATAAACATAAGATGTGATAATCTGCCAATGCAGCCCATACAATGTAGTATATTGGTACTTTATAAGATCTATATAATAAACACTAAGAGTGAACCAGAGTAATTTTACTTCAAATGATAGTATTCTATTTAAGTTCACTTCCTAAATGAGTAGGATATTGAGTAAATCAAACATCCTTTAATAAACTTAAGATGTGATAATCTGCCAATGCAGCCAATCCAATGTTGTTATATTGGAACTTTATAAGACCTGTATAATAAATACTAAGAGTAAATAAAAGTAATTTTACCTGTATTAATAGCATTCTATTTTAGCCACCGCCTGAAGTGGGATTTGGATAAATTATCCACCCTTTAAAGAACTGAATATTAATTTTCTAATAAGACAAAAGACAGTCAGTTATTTATATTACATTGGAATATATTTAGACACAATAATCAGAGAAATAAGTGGGTCCTGTTGAATGTTGGCTTCCTACCTCTGTTCAATAAGTGTCAAAATCATAAGACATAAGTTATTGCATTGAATAATTAAGTTCTTAATGTGAAAAGGATATTTGGATGATAGCAAGCCTTGAGATAAACTCTATTGATTTATGTGGAATAATAAGAATTTAAATGCTAACACATAGTTCATAATGTAAGATGAAATTAAATTTCGAGGAGAGATGTAAATTCTCAGTTTAAAGAATTAAAGCCGCAGGCTAATTAATGTTAAAGTCAATGTGACGGAACTATAACTACACAATGAGATGTATAGTACGCTATGGAGCGGCGGTGGGGCTCATAAATTGCACAAGACTTCTTATGTATCATGCTATTGTTAATAAATAATAATACCTGCAAGCTAAGCTATCATCTGATTATCTTTGAGTGGTTACAAATCTTTCCCGCAGCTGCAGTAAAGGATTTAGGTCACAGTTCAGACGGAGTCATTGCTAGGCTACACATTATCTATGATATTATTTATAGACTGGTAGGTAATTAGGTCAGGAGAAAATAATTTAACACAGGGATAAGCCAATTACTAAACTTTCACGAAAAGAACTTGAGTTACTTAAATGCGGTTAACAACGGAGGGTTCACTAGACGATCTGGCCAAAATAGTATTAATTATAATATTACATTGCTTGACTGAAATTCACTGCAAATAGAATTAAGCTATGCTAAGATTTTATCATCATACAAACACTACGCACTCCACAAAAACTCCAGACACAACCATCAGATTGTAGATAAATTAGGTTAAATAGTTTTAAGAATTAGATAATAAGTTAAGTTAAGGTGGAGGCGGCGATGATGTGTGTATGTATTATAAGGTAGAACTAGGTTAGAGAATTAGGTGAAGGGTGAGAAGTTACAGTTCTAGCATGTCCTCAGCGACTCTTATGCGATTAAGTTTTTGAAGAAAATTCAGGTATTTTGCGACTAGCCGAGCGGCAACGTGTTTCATACCTAAGTGATTATTTCAAATGGTAGGTACGGATCGACTCGTGAGACACAGAAAGTTCAGCGGCTATCTCTCTCAAACTTGAATGAGGATTTTCAGTCACCATTTCCTTCACTTTTGCGATGTTAACTTCAGTTGAAGACGTTGATGGCCTACCAGAGCAAAGCAAATCTTCTATCACATCTCAACCGCATTTGAACGCTTTGTACCACTCATAAGCACGTGTTTTTGATTAAGTCGATTCACCGTAAGCCTTATTCTAACATTTTGTTGACAGTGACTTCGAACACGAAATTCCATTGGCGACGCAAAATTTAATACAAACTCTTTGTTCGATGTTTTTATCCATTTTGAAATTCGCAATACACACTAGATATAAACTAACCAAAAACAGCACTGTATTTCATCTATCCAACAGATGCAACTCAAACTCCGCGCCAAAATGGATAACAGTCGTGCCAATCTAACAACAAAAAAAACAAACTATTTAATTTGGAATCATAAACAAATCATCCGTTCCCGAAACTTTTTTGACATAATGTATACTTACCATTTCTAATACGGCGGTAGCTTCTGTTTACAAATATAATTTCATATTGACGATTTATAGTGAGATTTAATTGCGAAAGTGTAATCACCCATATCAAATCCCTTAACGAACAGGTGAAATCATGGTTGCGTAAATAATGAAAATATTTTTTTGACGAACTTTTTATTTAGAAGCATTAATTCGAGTAACTAATACTTTTTAGGTTCAGAATTCATCATAATCATAAATCATAATAAATGATAATCGTGAATCATTATTTGCTTGTAAGCAAATTAAATTTGGTTGGAGTCTCTAGTAAGTTACTGGACTGCTCCAGTCTTACTTTAGGAACAGATCCTCTGTTGTGGTTCTTAACGGCTATTCATCAGGCCCCTTCACTGCCATATCAGGTATGCCACAGGGTTCTAGGCTCGGATCCTTGCTTTTTAACATCTTTATAAGCGACATTGTGTCCAGCATTGTGACTATCATCTGTTTGCAGATGACTTAAAGATTGTTACAGAGATTAGGTCTCCGGATGACATTTGTTTATTACAAAGCGACATCACTAACCTGGTGGAGTGGTGTGCTAATATTGATAATTATTGTCGTGTGTATGTCCTTTAATGTGGAAAAATGCTACCATATCCGCTTTTGTCTGACTGTCGATGTTACTGTAACAGAAACTGAAGTCAGATGAAGAGGGTCAATGAAATAAGAGATTTGGGGGTAACTTTGGATGCCAAATTGCAATTGAACTAGCATGTAGACCACATAGTTACAACAGGTTTCAAAATGTTGTGGTATTTGTTACGTAATTCAAACCGTAATACCGTAAATACCGTACACAATAATTACAATTTTTAATGCACTAGTTCGCAGCAGCCTCGAGTACTGCAGCCCTGTGTGGAACCCTCACTACGCTGTTTAAAAAAACAAGCTTTTATTTAAATGCGTTAAAAAGAAAAAAAATAACTTTTACTATCAACTTATAACGACGTTACACAGTTTATATGATTTAAAAGGTTGTCGCGAGATTATGTACCTAAATACTCGTATTTAACTATACTTACTTAGATTTCAAATTTTTAATCAATTACATTAAGTTATTTAATTTACTTTTTTATTTACACAAGTAAATCTCGCGACAACCTTTTATATCATATAAATTGTGTAACGACATTATAAGTTGATAGTAAAAGTTTTATTTTTATTTTAGCGCATTTAAATAAAAGCTTGTTTTTTTAAACACCGTAGTGTAATTAATTAATTTTAATTAAGTAATTTTAATTTATTTTTTACTTTTAGTAAGTAAGTAATGGATTTAGAGTCATCTAGCAATAAAGTGCTCGAAAAGACAACGATCCCAAACTCGATGCGATTCCGCCGATACGTTTAGGAGTTCCTATGGCCACCTCCCGACTTCATCATCAGACCAGCTCAATGGTATCATAACATTGCATTGTTATCGAACTTTCATCAGCTCAATCGAATAAGGAGAAGTCTGAAATTCAGTTGCAAGATTTGTCCCACGGAAGTCAAATAAAAGCTTGTAAAATAGCTTATTGAAAGTGTTCAAAGGAGATTTCTACGGTATGTTGCCTACGATTTAATTCCTATTTTATTACTAATTTAATTTGTTTACGGACATTCTTGATCGAATTTGGCCCTAGTCTAGTAGGTTTAACAAATTCTCCTGTTTAATAAAAAAAAAGAAAAAAGACTACAACAGAGTCTCCTGTATAAAAATGAGAAAAAAAAAATAAACTAGTGTAACTCTAGAAAGTTTTTTAGTCTGTCGTAGATGCGCCTACGGTTTATCACTCTCGTAGCGTCACGTCTTATCATCCATCGTAGTTAATCGCCTTATCACCTTATCATTGCCAGACGATCCTTGTGTTGTTGTTTAATCGTGGAAATTTTTAATTACAAAAGTATTGTTAAGATTGCCATTTGTACGTAGTTTGATTATGATTACCTTTAGTAATAATTTTTTTTATATATTTGAAAGGACAATGGCGAAATTATTGTTGAATGATTTCTTTAGCGTCTATAAATTTCACTATTACAAAAACGAATGAAATAAATTCGTAAGATTTTTTTTTAAATATAGAGAAAACCTGTCTAAGTCTGGAAATAAAATCAATTTTAAAAGAAAAGCAAATGACTACCTAATGCTATGTTACGTTTTTATTTTTATTTTAGGCATAAAGTTTTTAGGGAATCTATGCTTTCTCTAAGAATCGTCTTAGACATGGACGTAATCCTCAGAATAATAACTAAAGCATAGAAGGAGTCCAAATTAGACTCGTATAGTTGTCCTACTTTTTCAAATGGGTCCTAAACATTGAAAGAAAAGAGACAAAATAAGTTGCCGAAAACGTCAAATGTCTAGCGAAAAAAAAACCGGTCACCATTTATGATACCGAATTCAAAAGCGACCTAAACAAATGTAATTCGAATGGTGATCAAACGGAGTGCACACTCAAATGTCATAGCACTCCTTCTATGCTTAAGTTATTATTTCATGACGTAATCTCAGAATAATAACTTCAGTTATTAAACGTACCCAATATACAAACAGGACTGATCACTCTCCAAAATTGTATTTACGTAAAACAACCTTAAGCTTACCCAATAAGGTGAATATTTCATCGGCACAGATAGAGAGGTAATTCCAAGCCCAGTGAGATAACCTCATGGACGTAATAATGGATAGCCTTTAGATGCCATATGTCTCGTTGAATTATTCGCATATCTTCGGTTTCGCATTTCTACAGATTCGCATCTCTTCAGATTCTCGTTTCTTTGGAATGTTCTTCACCATATTTGTACAAGCGACGCAAAAACACTTAGTAGGTATAACTTAACTTGGTATCCAGCCAAAATTATTTATTTCTTTATTAAACATACATAGGACATACATACATATAATCACGACTATTATCCCCGAAGGGTTAGTCAGAGACTAGGCAATGAGGACCGCAAAAGCAGTCCTCTGCCGTAGTCTACTTTTCACCAAATAGCGACAGCACATGTGCTCAGCGTGACAGGTGGTGAGCCCATCGCCGATCTGTTGGAACAGTTATTGTTGTGGTTTTAATCGTTTACATTACGCATTTTCTCAATGAGCTCCCCAGAATTTGTCTACACTTTAAATTCATTTGTCGAAATACGTCGTTAACTTTTTGAATATTATTTTCATCTACTTACTATTAGGAAATTTATTTGTTACGTTTACTGTTGATACAAAATCTTTATAAACAACATTTTGTGGGTCTAAAAATTATAAGTCTTTAAAAACATTGCTCAGTGGCAAGTAAATAATAGAAAATTATAATGTAGGTATTCTAAATAGAAATACAAAAAATGTATTTCAAAAATTATAAAGATTTCTTGGAATCTGCCAAATTTTGCCACTTTTTTGAATCGTCAGTATAGTCTGTTATAGTTACAATTTAAGGGCCAAATCTGCCCAAATGGCAGAAACCTGCTACGAATGGTCACACTGCACATAATCGCTTTCTATCATCTAATTGGCTCTTAGAGTTATTGTTCTCAATAAAGTTATTGTTCTGAGATTAAACCAACGATTGGTTCCTTATAGAGCGAGTGTTGCCATTTGGTAAACAACAAATAAATTAGATCGTTAGAAAAATGAATAAAGAAAATGAACACAATAATGTACATTTTATTTGAGGACAAATACCTATATATTTATAGATATAAGAAAATAAAATAGTTTAATTCGATATCAGTGACAAATAATTTAAACAAAACATAACCATATAATTGAATTTGTACCGTTTTTTAGTATATTTACTTAGATGTAGATACTTTGTGGGGAGCTCGATGGCGCAGCGGCTAGCGCGTTTCGGCTTGCGATCTTGCTCGCTAAGCAACTTTCGCAATGCCGGGTCGCTGGATGGGTGACCAAATTTAAAAACATCTCGAGCTCCTCCGTGCTTCGGAAGGCACGTTAAGCCGTTGGTCCCGGTTGTTGTCGTAAGATGGCAGCCGTTAAAACCCACCAACCCGCACTGGGCCAGCGTGCGGGTTATGGCCCAATATCCCCACGTGCTATTGTTTACGTGGGAGGCCTGTGCCCAGCAGTGGGACGTTTATGGGCTGATGATGATGATGAGGTACTTTGTAACGCTAGTCATGAAGAGGACAAATTATTTTGTGTGGAAAAAATATAGGAGTATAATTAAATACTGATAAGGTACATTGAACTTTATACATATTAATTTATGTAATGTTCCCTTCTACTAAAAATATTTTGTAAAATATCGCGCGTGGACCAATTTTGATGTCAAAATGGTCATTTTAAATGATTTTCACCCAGTTACGCACTTTGTATGGAGTTTTTTGGCTATTGTAAAGATCCGTCACATGACATCACGACTGACATCTCCAAAATCAAAACCATTTGATCAGATTTGAAAACTGAATTAACGAAGATAGACAAATCCAAATTACCTGATATCTTGTTGATCTGTAAAATTCTCGATACTCTACCTGAAGCCTACTTTTCTTTTATTGAGCTGGATGTTGATGTCAAAGACAGACAGAACAATAGAAAATCTGACTACGCAACTTTGTGCCTATGAGCGTGCCATATCATTATAGAATGAAGGTCCTGCAGAAGCTCTGGCGCTATAGCAATAAAGCAAAGAAGAAATGTGGATACTGCGGAAAAGTCGGTCATAAGGTCAGACAGTGTCATAAATGGAAAGCAGACACCAAGCAATTTGAACTAAATGCTCTTGTCAGTAACTATGAATGTGAACTCAATGCTTTTACGAACTATGAAATAATTAATAACTTATATTTGGACGATTATTAAAGTATTTTTAAAAAGTTTTTTGAGTAAGAATTTCAACATGTCTAACCAATACCTCGATAATGGAGTGGTTTACGCAGCTGTCCGGATTCCGAAGGAAGTGGGTTTTGTAACGGTACAGAATGAATGGTATCCGTCCGTTAGTAAGGAATGCATGGGAGTAGCACTAAAATAAATATTAATGCGTAAGGGAATAATAAACTAGTTCAGAATAATGGTCAGTGGTGTAGGGCTTTATCTTTAGTTTGAATTTCGCGGGGACTGCTCTGTGTCCCTTGCGACATAGGCGCCGTCTAGCGTGAGTTATTTACTTGAGCTTCGCGTAAGGTTGCTAGTTTGACTTCTTTATTTTGAATTTCGCGGGGACCGCTCTGTGTGGCCTTGTGACATAGGCGTAGGTTGGCAAGCCGGTAGACATACGGGCGGGCGCCACCTATGGTCAGAATACGGAACTTTTTATAATTTCACAAAATACAGGATTATTGGCTTAAGTGGATGATTATTGAGAGGGAATTGTTAATAGAAGGCTACATTTAGATATTCAAAGATGTAATATTGGCTATCTGACGAGGTTTGGTTGGATTATGGAAAAACTTTAGAATTGCGCGGCGGGCGGCGGAAATGAGCGAGCGAGAGGTTGGGAAAAAGATAGAAAGAGAGGTAGGATGTTATCTCCACGTGGCGCAGCGCGAAGTTCGCGTATAACAAATAATAAGCGACGCGAAGGCGAGGCGCATCGAAAAACAGCTAGCGATTGGTTGAAGGGAGGAAAAGCGGAATATTGGAGAGGGATGTTAGGCGCGGATGGCGCGAAAGTTAAGATGCTTGGGAAAAGGGCGGAAAATTAGCGGGGATTCAATAATTGGACGTCGGAGGCGCGGTCTAATTTAAGAGTGCGGTAAATACTCATACGGGAAAAATAGTGTCCGAGCTTTGATAGTGCGCTAAGTGATATTCGAGTTGCGATTTTAACTAACATTGGTTGTGAAATTGAAAGTGATTAATAAAGTAAAACTATTGCGATCGCAACTTGAGTCCGTTAACGAAATGATGTATTTCGGGGTATATTGGCGGAAACGCATAACGGTGGCAACGAAACCAATATAGCTTTCAACAGACTTCGGTCTGGATGACCTTTGACTGTATTTAATAAGGTCGGCGTTTTCTATTATTACGCTAAACAATACACTATCTTCGACGGAGTAATGGGGGAGAGACAGTTGTCTCCCTAGTGAAAGTTGAAGATAGGTCAGACACCATTTAGCTGGAGGTAGACCCGTATGACCCAGTCCAATTTCGAGTCTACCTCCGTACACACAATGTAGTGATAGGAATAACACACTGAGTATACTGGCTCGACTGATAGTACATTTAGAAGTCAGTTGCTTGCAGGGGCGACTCGGCTTACACAACTCACCACGAAATTACGTTAAATGTGGCTTGGGCCTAGTATGCAAGGTACACAAGTAGGGACTGTTAGTTCGACAAAATATAGGCATTTCAAGTGAGGGAAGCTGTAGGAATCTATAGGTAGGCGGTTCTATATAATTGCTGTGAGGAAGTGAGGGGACAGTACGGGGTGAGCGCGCTGTGCATAGGCTGGGTACGCGGGCCGCGGGCCCAGGCTGGATTATTTCAGACTAATAAGGTAGGGATAATTAGGTTACGGTGCTAAATAAAATTTACGATGAAGTGATGTGGGTCCTATCTAGGCATGTAATCTGTTACCGTAGGCCGATACAATTCTAATTGTTTTCCTAAAGTTGTTACCAATTAATTATTCATTTTAAATAATTAACAGAAGTATGATAATATTGTACCATCATTACTTGGAATACCTAAAAGTCTAGACTGGTCTCCTATTACAAGAAAAATACTAAAAGTTATAGCAAATAAGCATAGCTGTACTGTAATGTTTGATTTCTAATACTGAAATGACCAAACAGGCATTTTTAGCTTTCCCTGGGGTACGATACGGCCTTATATAGCTACACTCTTCAAAGTATTAAAAGTATACATCCGATACCTATTAGTAAAATATAAGCTGATACAAACTGAACAACTAAAACCAGTTTAGAACCTAGGATAATTCGTTGAAGGGAGACATTGCAAGCTATGAGCTTCTAATAATCTGAAACATAGAAAGAATTGATTGATAACAACCTGCTAATTAGCCTAATAATGGTCTACTAATACCATTTGAATTCACCTTAATGGTCAAAGACCTCTTAAGATATGTAAGTACTTACTTCTAATAATGTGAAACATAGAAATATTTGATGGGAACAATCTAAATCAATCAGACTAATACCTAGTACAGTCTAATTTATACCTATTAAAGTGAGTGAAGGATGACTCCTAAGTGTAATTGATTCAATTATTAACAGGGATAATTACCTGATTTACTACCTACTAAAAACATACTAACTATGATTTAGTAGGCTATCAAATTAACCACTCAGTCTGAGAGACAGGGGTGGAAGTTAATGGAAAAATAATTAACTTAAGTTCACTTCCTAATAGTCAAGGATATTGAATAAATTAAACATCTTTTAATAAACTTGAGATGTACTTATACTTTATAATATCTGTATGTAACCCAAAGTAATTTACTTCAAATGATAGTATTCTATTTAAGTTCACTTCCTAAAAGTCAAGGATATTGAATGAATTAAACATCTTTCAATAAACTTGAGATGTACTTATACTTTATAATATCTGTATAATGAACACTAAGAGTAAACCAAAGTAATTTACTTCAAATGATAGTATTCTATTTAAGTTCACTTCCTAAAAGTCAAGGATATTGAATGAATTAAACATCTTTCAATAGACTTGAGATGTACTTATACTTTATAAGATCTGTATAATGAACACTAAGAGTAAACCAAAGTAATTTACTTCAAATGATAGTATTCTATTTAAGTTCACTTCCTAAAAGTCAAGGATATTGAATAAATTAAACATCTTTCAATAAACTTGAGATGTACTTATACTTTATAAGATCTGTATAATGAACACTAAGAGTAAACCAAAGCAATTTACTTCAAATGATAGTATTCTATTTAAGTTCACTTCCTAAATGAGTAGGATATAGAACAAATCAAACATCCTTTAATAAACTTAAGATGTGATAATCTGCTAATGCAGCCAATCCAATGTAGTTATATTGGAACTTTATAAGACCTGTATAATAAATACTAAGAGTAAGTAAAAGTAATTTTACCTGTATTAATAGCATTCTATTTTAGCCACCGCCTGAAGTGGCGTTTGAATAAATTATCCACCCTTTATAGAACTGAATATTAATTTTCTAATAAGACAAAAGGACAGTAAGTTAATATTGTTACATTGTGATCTCTTATAATAGACACAATAATCAGAGGAATAAGTGTCCGGTAGAATGCTGGCTTTCCACCTCTGTTCAATAAGTGAAATCATAAGACATAAGTTATTGCATTGAATAATTAAGTTCTTAATGTGAAAAGGATATTTGGATGATAGCAAGCCTAGAGATAAACTCTATTGATTTATGTGGAATAATAAGAATTTAAATTGCGAACACATAGTTCATAATGTAAAATGAAATTAAATTTTGAGGAGAATTCTCAGTTTTAAAGAATTAAAGGCACAAGCTAATAATTAAAGTTAAAGCCAATGTGACGGAGCCATAGTTAAACAATGAGATGAAAGGCACGCTATAGGGCGGCAGTTGGGGCCCGTAAATTGCACAAGACTTCTTATGTATCATGCTACTTTTAATAAATAATAATACCTGCAAGCTAAGCTATCATCTGATTATCTCTGAGTGGTTACAGATCTTCCCCGCAGCTGCAGTGAAGTATTTAGGTCACAGTTCAGACGGAGTCATTGCTAGGCTACACATATCTATGTTATGATTTATAGACTGGTAGGTAATTAGGTCAGGAGAAAATAATTTAACACAGGGATAAGCCAATTACTAAACTTTCACGAAAGAACTTGAGTTACTTAAATGCGGTTAACAACGGAGGGTTCACTAGACGATCTGGCCAAAATAGTATTGATTATAATATTACATTGCTTGACTGAAATTCACTGCAAATAGAATTAAGCTATGCTAAGGTTTCATCATCATACAAACACTACGCACTCCACAAAAACTACAAACACAACCATTAGATTGTAGATAAATTAGGTTAAATAGTTTTATTAATTAGATAATAAGTTAAGTTAAGGTAAAAGCGGCGATGATGTGTGTATGTATTATAAGGTAGACTAAGGTAGAGATTTAAGAAGGGGGGGAGAGGTTACAGTTTGATTCCCACCTGAGGCAGCCAACTTTATTCAACGTTTCAATATCTTAAAATCACAATTTTGTATAAACTGCAATCAAATATGGCTATAACCTTGGCTATATCATCCACGTAAAAAAATCCGATTGACACCTTCTTCAGTTATGAGTTTTCCGCGTTTTCGTTGATGTTCCCTAGTTTATGGTGCAACTTGGAGTGCTTGGACTGCATCATCATCGAAATTATCTGCATCATCATCATCTGAATTCCTAAAATCTCCCCACGTGAATGTTAAGATCTCCCCACGTGAATGTTAACTTTTGCTTGCCAAAGAAAGAGTTTAATGTCTTTGTTGACAAAGGAGGAAGGAATCCTTTGTCAAAGACAAACAGGTTATCTACGATGACTTTAGTTGTTGACTTCGGATTACGATTCTGCTTCATACTGTGATAAACTCATTTTTAATGATGGCAAGTCGTGTAAGGCCCATACGTGCGTCAACTGCAGTACATGCGTAAATAAATTACGCCGATATACCGCGTGAAGATTTTTTGTATGTTATGTACAGGGTGTTCGGCAGACAGTTAAACATACGAAAATGAGGGATAAGTAGGGCCCTCTGCTACATGCTCTGCCCTAAAAATGTGACCGTGGTCAGAATTTTTAAACATTTCTTTTTTTTTTAAATTATGCCGAAATTCGTTACTTCCAACTTTTAAACTTCAATATCTATCTTTAAAATTGATAGAACTGGCAACATTTCCGGGTATTTTTATCTCCAATAATATGGATGTTTGGCTCAGATGATTACCAGAAAAAAGAGCCCTAGAAGGACAAAAAGAGATTTAAAAAATACTTAAAGTCTAACTTAACAAATCAATTTTAAAAAAACTGTAAGTGATCGAGTCCTTCTAATTATATCAAAATATCTCTATTTTATATGCTTTACTTATCCCCTATTTTCGTATGTTCAACGGTCTGCCGAACACCTGTATATTCACCTACAAAAAATATTGTTTAATTTTTGATAACCCAGTAGATAGTACAGTCACCAGCATTAAGATGTGACTATCGACGGCCTTCAAAAATATCTGATAATTGGTGGAAAGCATATACAGGGTGTTTCTTGTAAGGTGTCAAGCTGATGCATGGTGATAGGGGACTGCTATACCTATCTATTGAATCCCCATGTATGTTCAGCGGTTTATGGTAGTTTTCGAGCTATAACTTATTTCTTTTCTAAGTATTTATTACGACATCAGTTTAAATTATTTTTTGTAACTTGTATTGATATTAAGAAGGTGATAAATTAGTTAAAGAAAAAAGTGCAAAGTAATGTCTACGCAAAAAAAAGATACTTAAAAAATATAAGGGCATTCGTCAAAAATACATAAACCTCTAGAACTCCAAGCGGTCGCATGAGACCGCACTGACAGAGCGCGCCTATTTTTTTGTTCAGTTGTGGAATATGTAATTGCGGATCAATTTGAATCTAAAAACACGGAATAATTCACTTTAATTTAATAAAAACATTCACTAATTCGAACCGGTTTAATTGTCTTTGAGACCGGTAGCGTCACTGGTGAAACCCGTTATGTGTTAAAATTAGCCTTACCTATAAAATTCATAACAAACCGACAACTTTTTGGGGTCTGGGTCTCAAGAGATACATATCGACCCTTTCTTTCAGAAGATATGAGAGTAAGATTATGTGAGACGCTGGTTCTCTCTAAACTGAACTACGCAGATACTGTGTTTGGCTCATGCTTGCTGGCCAGAACTGTGCGAACAGTTGCAGCGTGTTCAGAATGCGTGTCCACGTTTTTATTTCTCAATACCACCCCGAGAGCATGTCACACCTTTCCTGAACAACTCTAATTTCATCATTTTGCTACCTTACTGTTCGACATCATACACAGAAAGACACCAGAATACTTATATTATAAAATTAACTGGGCTAAGGATAATAATAAGTACCACACGAGAGCAGCTATTTACATGATACGAACTCCACAATACCAGACGGCAGCTTTCCGTGGATCATTCAAATACTCTGCCTCGAATTGCTGGAATAACTTGCCACTCCCCATTCGCGCTGAAATCAAGACAAACATTCAGTACATCTTTAAAGTCTTTTATTGGAATTGTAAAAATCCTCGTGACGTATTAATTAAAAGTAGGTAATGCTTACTCATGGGATATACATGCTGTACTTGGGGGTGGGTCTCTCTCCTCACTCGACTCCCCTTGGACACCATTAAATGTTGTGCTGCCTATTTGCACTGTAAAGAACTGTCTGTGCCGGCGAATTTTTATGCTTGGTATTTTGTTAGCCCCTTACAATTGAAGTTGGGTTATTGTTGCTTGCCGTAATGTCGTTTTAAACTGTCTGTTGTCTTTTGCAAAATAGTATGAACTATGAATGCCTCGTCATGATAAATGTACCTATGTCGTCTATGCATGTACAAATAATTTAGGTTACAAATAATTGCGGTCGAGCGCAGCCAGACCAATCATTCATCTAAGGTTTAAAGTAATCTTTGATTTAGGTTATGATTCCACGCCACGTCAATTTAAGTTTAGACGATTCAAAATGCTTATTTTAAACTACTAAATAAAGAAATTTTTATTTTGATTTTGGAGTAGCTCGAGATATTTTTAATTTGGTCACCCATCCGGCGACCCGGCATTGCGAAAGATTAGCGGGCAAGATCGCAAACCGAACGCGCTAGCCGCTGCGCCATCGAGCTCGAACTCCTCTTCCTTTGCTTCCTTGAACCGCTATAATTTATAAACGTATACCGTTTTAATTAATTTATAGATTGCATGCTTGTTAATAATAAACGTTTATTTTTATGCCACGAAGCACTTGGCCTTCATCATACTTGGTGTCAGTGCCGATGGGGCCGAAGGTGGTAGCGCATTGCACCTGGAGCACTTAACTAGGTACTAGCTATCTTATCTTGACCGTTAAATTGTTGTTATTGAGAGAGGCTTAGATAAGATTGTGGCAACTAGACGGATTTAAGCGATTACCGTAGCTTATTGCATTGTTTTGCAATTAACACCAGGGGGGGTGAGGTTTTCTACGTTTGATTGTACACTCACGCTCACTTCGACCATCACGTTGGATCAGGGGTGGCCTTTATGACGTTAGCATAGAGTTTAATTTAGAGAATGCAGATTTGCTGAGGACGTGCTTGATAGGCAGCGAGTTATCACTATTCTCAAAGGGTAAGTCAGACACTAGGCAGTGGGAACTGCAAAAGCAGTGCACAACCCTAAATAAAAACTGCACATGTAGATACTGATAGGTGATAGGTGGTATAAGCCATTGAGGTACAATAAGCTAGAGAAGACACCGCGTAACAAGTTTGTGCGCAACTAAGGTGCAGCCGTTAGGTCCACAATCACTTGAATCACGCGCAATCACTGAGGTGTTTGCAGCCTAGTCTGCACCTTAGTGCGCACAAACTTGCTTCGCGGTGTCTTCTCTAGTTTATTGTACCTCAATGTGGTAAGCCCATCGGTGCTTAGTCAAACTGTTATTGTTTATAAAGTAGGTACAAAATGTAATGATGTAATTTTACATTTTGTGGTTGGTTGAGCTTGTCTGCCTTACTTCACGCTGAACTCTTTTGTGAATACCTCGAACAGGGAGATAACTTTACAACCTAAAAATTCCACGCTGTCATGCACATACAACGTATAATTAAAAGGGATAAGTGTTAAGGGCTTAACCACTTGTCAGACACTTAGTTGTAAGTAACTAATTATAGGCAACCGTGTTATTAACTAATGTGGAAGCGCGCCGCGAACGGAAGTCGATTAGGTACGTGGTAGCACTCCATATCATATCTGCCTAATTTTTCGCTATGACAGCGAGTTTTACATGCAAATTGGTGTAACTAGACAACTGCAAAAATTACAATTAATTATAGTTGGTTTGTTATCTTACCAGTTAAGCAACTTTCGCAATGACATTTTACTGGAAGATACTTGACAAAATTAATGACATCTCGAGCTACTCCGTGCTTCGGGAGGCATGTTAATCCGTTGTTGGTCTCGGTTGTTGTCGTAAGTCGTCAAATCCCATCCGGCCTGCGTGGTGAGATAAGGCCTTCACACACGGCAGCTATTATGTATATTAATGTACATTACATCTCGGGATATAACACGGCAACTATAATATACATTATAGCTGTCGTGTGTGGTCTCCTGACGATTTCTATGGAAAGATGTAGTGAGATGTATCGTCCTTTAGTGAAGGCCTTTATGGCCGAAGCTCCCAAGTCCATGTATGAGGCCTGTGCCCAGTGGGATGTTTATAGGCTGTTGGCATTGATAATTTGGCTAACTTATTTGTTCATCAAGTAGAAGCAGAAAGTAAAAGTAAAAAATGCAAGCAAACATGCAAAGTAATGCAAACTGATCAACACTTGTTTAACCCTACCACGGGACACCTTAAGGAGCTGTTCACTAGTCGATAGCTGCGCATAGCTTCCCTATTTATTTCAAATTTTTAATTGTAGTAGGTAAAAGAAAAGTAATCAGCTAATTTATACCTACTGTGTTTTTTTCTCGTACCTTCGAGCTGGTTTTCCCTGCGACTATATAACCAAGTGTTACTTATTTAAGACGCGGTGAGAGGTTGTATGTGGTGTGTGTTATCAGTGTGTAGTTAGTTATCAGTCTTCCAATTGCATGAACTTTCTCACCTTTCGGCAGTAAGTATTAAATAAAGCGGTATTTATTAGATGTACTCACATTTCGGCAGTAAGTATTAAATAAAGCGGTATTTATTAGATGTACTTATCTTTCCGGTCTCTTTCTGGTCTGTTATTCATCACCATCGGCCCGCCCGCAACTTCGTGTCAATGCTCTGACGAATTTCAAAATTTTTTTTTAAGTCTAAGTTCAAAGGATCAAAGTTGTACAACTTTGACCCCCAAAAAGGTCGGAGACGGTCTTCTCACGTGGACAACAGCACATGGTTCTATTATTATTGTTATTTTATTTCGGTCGCGACACGATCTGTCTCAAGTAGTCGTGTTATAGCAGCTCAGAAATTTAAGTTTTGATGGTGCACTTATATGACCAAGTTTCTCAAATTGTTTGAGTGCGACGCGTGCAGTTTGGGTCGGGTGACCGGTTCGATTCCCCGTTACCTGAATCGGGCACATGTCCCGTTACAATTCTGTCCAAAAATCCTACAAGTGAAGACACACACAAAGGATCCGTATGTAAGTGACTTAATTTTTTATGTAATTTATACGGACATTAAATTATACACAGTCATATGATACAAGTACCTTGTTTACGGGGCTACATATACTATATATACATGTGACGAAATTAATTAGGATATCATTATGTTAATTTTTTGTACGATAAAGAAGTAATCCTACTAATATTATAAACGCGAAAGTTTGTAAGTATGGATGGTTGTTTGTTACTCTTTCACGTAAAAACTACTGAATGGATTTGGATAAAATTCGGCATACAGATAGTTTATAACCTGAATTAACACATAGGATACTTTTTTTCTCGATATTCCCACAGGAACTGGAACCACGCGGGTGAAACAGCCAGCGGCCGCTAGTACATAATAATAGTCTTATAACACGTTGTTCGGTAATAGGTTTACATATAACTCCATAATCGTCCATCCTATAAGTGTAAAGTGTTTAATTGTATGGAAGCAAATCTGAACATGCGAAAACAAAAAAAAACAGTTCCATACATTAATGTTGAATAGTGTTTGCAGTTTTGTATGGAACACAACATAATTGCTTTTCCGCAATTTCAGAGTTACTCCAACACAAGCGGTGGTTTTGGTTTAGTTGCAATCACACTAATATTATAAAGGCGAAAGTTTGTGAGTGTGTTTGTTTGTTACTCTTTCACGTAAAAACTACTAAATGGATTAGGATGAAATTCGGCATACAGACAGTTTATAACCTGTATACACAACACAACAACTACTGTAACCTAACACATAGGATACTTTTTATCCTGATATTTCCACGGGAACGGGAACCACGCGAGTGAAACCGCGAGCGGCCGCTAGTACCATGCATTTAATGTGAAATTTTGTTCAGAAAAATGAAAAGCTAATATTGCCGTAAGGACATGCCACTGACATTGAAAAAAATACATACATAAATTGATTAATTTTGTATTAAAAATGTTAAAATTCATGGTTTTCCTTTTATTTGTGACACTATGTTATTAAGCAAAAAATAATCCTTATGATGAAGCCTCGATCGGTGTGATAAAGCTACAGGTTTTTTTTCTCATAGATATAACGGGTTCGATTCCCGGTTCAACCATGTAATTATTTAAATATCTATGAATGCAGTTTAAATTGTTTTTTAAATTCAAACAATGTCTTCTTTCAGTAAAATGTTCCATCTACAATATTCAAGGTACTTTCCCTCCAGTGGCATATCTGTGGGACTGTATATACCACAGACATTTAATAAGAATATATGTCTGTGGTATGTACCTAATCTGTTCCATGCAAAAATGCAAATAGTTTTCGACCTAAACCTTGTCTGGAACAGCTTTTTTTTTCTAATGATAATGTTTATATAATTTTAACGCAAATTTTGTTTCGCACAAATAACAAATTGAAAAAGTGCTGTAGTAGTTGTACTTTGCACTATTTAGGATGACCAGTTGCTATCAACGAAAAACTTGTACATGTGTGTAATTTCTAACTAACTTCTTTATCATAGACTAGCTCATAGAATAATAACGCACAGAACGATAGTCTCGTATTAGAAAACTGTCATGGCGTGAGGCAAGAAAAAAATGGATGTAGGAGTAAGTTCCGCGTACTGAAATATAATATAGCCTATGTCACCCGGAGATAGTGTAGCTTCCCAACGGTAAAAGAATTTTTAAAATCGTTTTAGTAGTTTCGGAGCCTATTCAATACAAACAAACAATCAAATCATTCCTCTTTATAATATTAGTACAGAAATACATACATATAATCACGACTATTATCCCCGAAGGGTTAGTCAGAGACTAGGATGAGGACAAAAAACTCTACGATTGCCATCTTTTCACCAAATAGCGACTGCACATGTGCTCAGCGTGACAGGTGGCGAGCCCATCGCCGCTCTATGCTGGTCGATGTATGTGCAGTGTTTAATCCGTTAGTCGCCTTTTACGACACCGAAGGGAAGAGAGGGGGTGGTATAGTTAGGCTTGCCAACCGTCCCGGACGTCCCGCTTCTGGGTCAATTTTGGGCCGACGCTTTTTGTCCCGTAAATCAGTGATAATATGATATGGGTAAGTATCTATCTCGTACCAACTACCCTCGGGTTAGGCATCTGTATTGAATTTTTTATTAAATGATAAATAAAATGTTAGTATTTTTTACTAACCATTTTATATGTGGTGTGTTGTGTTTGTGTCCCGCGTAAGATACCCAAGTCCCGGATGTCAAGCTGGGTAATCTCGGAAATATCTTTTTTGGAGTTGGCAAGCCTAGGTATAGTATTCTTTCACCCCTACGCGAAACTGTTATACCCTACACGGTTTTTACACGGTTATCATAACATAGAAATAAATTTACATAATGCATTAGATATAAGTACTAATTAATTTCGTATGACTCTTTATCGCATTTAACTCGTTTCCTGGAACTATTTCATTTACACATTGCATTACTTACATATTATAATATGTACCTACTTATGTGTTTATATATTGTAAAAAATAACCGTGTCGCGTATCGGCGAAATAATACTACCACCCCCTCTCTTCCCTTGGGTGTCCTAAAAGGCGACTATCGGACTAAAAACTGCACATACATCCAACAGCTTAGAGCGGAGATGGGCTCACCACCTATCACGCTGAGCACATTGTGCAGTCGCTATTTGGTGAAAAGTGGACTATGGTAGAGGACTGTTTTTGCTGTCCTCATTGCCTTAGTCTCTGACTAACCCTTCGGGGATAATAGTCGTGACTATATATATATGTATGTAAAAAAATATTGTACCATTTTCTTCTAAATTCTGAAAGTATAATTTATGGGTTATTCCACCTATTCCCATTGACTTCCTCCATTAATGGGGATTTGTGGACTTTTCTTCCACAAATCCCCATTGTCTGTTTTTTGCGATCATGATGGGGATTAGTGAAAAATTAAGTAGATAAATCCCCATTGCTTTAAAATAAAACTCAAACAACTTATTTTGTAATTACAGCAGTCTTTTGTGCTTAATAATGATAAAGTCAAATTCAAATTCTTTATTCAATATAAACCTTTACAGGTTTTTATTTTTTATTTTTTAACGTTAATAAGTATTAACATTAAAAAATAAAAAAGTTAACTAACAGTAGTTAAATCTTATTAACTAACTTAACTACCTACCTACCTAACTAATCTACCGCCAGTTCGGATTTTGGGAGAGCCTTCGACTGAGAAGAAGCTGGCAAGAAACTCAGGAGGACTTACTTTTTTCTTCCTCTAAGTAACAAAAGTTAAAATGTCCAAGTCAAAGTCAAATTATTTATTCAATGTAAACCTTTACAGGCACTTATTGACGTCGATACTAATAATAATAATTGAAAATAACAGTTAACTAACTTGTAGTTAAGACTTAACAACTAATCTAACGAGCTATAGTCTGTGCCAGACAAATGTCGCCACCAACTCATACGAGAGACATTAAAATAAATATATTGATACATTTACTAATAAATTATGCTCATACATGCACTGTCCATACATATTTGTCATTTACATAATCTTCCCCTTCATAATAACCTTTACTCGTTAGAGTTTTTTTAACATGCGTTTTAAATGTATGAATCTAAAGGCATTTCAGTAATATTTAGTGGAAGTATTATAAAATGTTAAATATTTACCCAAGAAAAATCCACCTGTGTTATGAAGTCTAAAACTATGGGACGGCAAGCTTATTTTACCTGTGAGTGTTTAAGTTATGAAGATGACAATTTTTAACAAAATGTATTTTGATACTTCTGACATACCTACTTAATGTTTTTAAAAATAAATTGTGATGCAATTTTTAATATATCTATTTTTAAACACCTCTTTGAGTGAGTCTCTAGACTTTAAGTAGAATAAATACATCGTCAATATAAGCAGCGGAGCCCCACAACAGCAAGCTATAAGACATCACACTACGGAAATAATTAAAATAAACTATTCTTGCCAGTTTAATGCCTAGAAACACAGTAGAATCTAGTAATTCAACTACATTATCGTTCATCTTAATTTGTGTGCTGACCTGTCTTTCATTAGGTCAAGAAAATTTAGCACACCTTATTTTGCTGAGTTCAGCAATAATTAATTAATAGTGAACCAATGCCATACCTTTGAAAGTGCACTATTTACATTGTCAATTTTTTTTTACCTTTAATTAGCATAGCATGTTGAACATTTTTATTGGTTTTCGACCTTATCTAAATTGCATAAAGTTCAAAATATGGTGTCAATATATTTAACACTGCCCTATAACGGGTTAAGAGACGTATCATCTGCGAATAGTACAGTCTTACACAAGTTTCTAGCAAAGTAGGGCAGGTATTTATGTAAATCAAAAAAAGTAATGGTCCTCATATTGATCCTTGGGGCACGCCTATAGTTATGGGTGATCCTGAAGACACAGAACCATTAAAAACCACTTTTTGAGTTCTATATTAAACATACATTTTTATACATACATTTTTATAATGATCAACTAAACAATTCAACAGAATAACTAAGTACAGCCGCCGCAGCCGCCGAGCCAACGAACACTGCGGTAAGTAACACAGTTTGTCTGTTAACTTCAATCAAGTGTAATATTTATGTCACGATACAAAAAAATCAAAAAGAAAAGTAAAATATCAGGGTTACAGAATGACAAACAATATTTTTAATTTTTAAGATATAGGAGAAGACAGCGTTATTATGCTCTTGATAGAAAATACAATGAATATTTATTAATTGCACTGCAAAATAAAAATGTGAATACTTACTTACTATTGCATAATTTTAAAAAAGTTTTTGCGCCTTTCTATGTTTAAATAAACGGTAAATTACAACAAAACAACATTTTTTTATTATTTTCGATGATAATTATTAAGCTCAAAAGACTGCTGTGATTACAAAATAAGTTGTTTGAGTTTTATTTTTAAAGCACTTAATTTTTCTACTAATTCCCATCATGATCGCAAGAAACACATAATGGGGATTAGTGGAAGAAAAGTCCACAAATCCCCATTCAGGGGGTAAGTCAATGGAGATAAGTGGAATAACCTAATTTTTTGGTACGTAACTTGGATAGTTTTATTTTTAAGCCTAACGATGTAGTTGATTATGCTCAATTTAACTTGCTGATTTAGTAGCTGCTTATAGGATAATAATATTATTATCCTATAAGTATCAATATTATCAATGATTAATACATAACATCGATACAACACCAGATAGGAATTAATAATTATTATCTATTAAGATTTCACAAATTAGCGTAGCGATAGGAACTCAGTCCAGAATTAACACACATTATGCAACATTAAGCTAATTATATTTTCATTCCTCATACTCGGAAAGTATGTAGGTCTAAAGTTGCCTGAGGAGCGGGTGGAAAGTAGTAGGTACTTTTCCGCCCTAGGGAGAATCGTTTTTCTGACAGGTACTGTCATGTGTAGTTGTGACTTATTATTAAAATAATAGTATCAATCCATCTTTTCCCTTGAGTGTCGTAAAAGGCGACTAACGGACTAATGACTGCACATACATCCTACAGCACAGAGCGGCGATGGGCTCATCAAAATAATACTACCAACCCCTTTCTTCCCTTGGGCACAATATACCTTGGATGTCGTAAAAGGCGACAAACGGAAACGAATAAAAATTGGGCTATATAAAAGGTTTGATAGAAAAAAAAGTATATTAATTGGTACAGTCGTCAGCGTCAAGTTGAATTCGTGTGAAGCCTTTGTCTATCAAAGATATATTTAATAGTAAATAAGGTATGAGCCTATATCCTGTCACATTGCTGGGCAATGGCCTTCATCATTGAAATCAACTCATCACGACATTTGGTGGGTATTGTCACAATTACCACGCTTACCAAATCATCATCATCGTCGGAGCTCGAGATGTTTATGATTCGGTCACCCATCCAGCGACTCGGCGTTGCTGAGCGGGCAAGATCGCAAGCCGAACGCGCTAGCCGCTGCGCCATCGAGCTCCTCTCTCCTCGCTTGCCAAATGTAACGGTACAGAATGAATGGTATCCGTCCGTTAGTAAGGAATGCATGGGAGTAGCACTAAAATAAATATTAATGCGTAGCACCATTAATAATAAGCATGAAAAGGGATTAATAAACTAGTTCAGAATAATGGTCAGTGGTCTAGGGCTTTATCTTTAGTTTGAATTTCGCGGGGACTGCTCTGTGTGTCCCTTGCGACATAGGCGCCGTCTAGCGTGAGTTATTTACTTGAGCTTCGCGTAAGGTTGCTAGTTTGACTTCTTTATTTTGAATTTCGCGGGGACTGCTCTGTACGCCCTTGCGACATAGGCGCCGTCTAGCGTGAGTTATTTACTTGAGCTTCGTGTTAGGTTGGCAATGGGCTTTATCTTTATTTTGAATTTCGCGGGGACTGCTCTGTGTGGCCTTGTGACATAGGCGTAGGTTGGCAAGCCGGTAGACATACGGGCGGGCGCCACCTATGGTCGGAATACGGAACTTCGAGATTTGGTTGGATTATGGAAAAACTTTAGAATTGCGCGGCGGGCGGCGGAAATGAGCGAGCGAGAGGTTGGGAAAAAGATAGAAAGAGAGGTAGGATGTTATCTCCACGTGGCGCAACGCGAAGTTCGCGTATAACAAATAATAAGCGACGCGAAGGCGAGGCGCATCGAAAAACAGCTAGGGATTGGTTGAAGGGAGGAAAAGCGGACTCGCGCGGGCGAATGTTGGGGGCGCGTGGCGCAAAAGTTAAGATGCTTGGGAAAAGGGCGGAAAATTAGCGGGCATTCAATTTTGAGACGTCGGAGGCGCGGTCCAATTTAAGAGTGCGGTAAATACTCATACGGGAAAAATAGTGTCCGAGCTTTGATAGTGCGCTAAGTGATATTCGAGCTGCGATATTAATTAAGATTTGTGAAATTGAAAGTGATTAATAAAGTAAAACTATTGCGATCGCAACTTGAATCCGTTAACGAAATGATGTATTTCGGGGTATATTGGCGGAAACGCATAACGGTGGCAACGAAACCAATATAGCTTTCAACAGACTTTGGTCTGGATGACCTTTGACTGTATTTAATAAGGTCGGCGTTTTCTATTATTACGCTAAACAATACACTATCTTCGACGGAGTAATGGGGGAGAGACAGTTGTCTCCCTAGTGAAAGTTGAAGAAAGGTCAGACACCATTTAGCTGGAGGTAGACCCGTATGACCCAGTCCAATTTCGAGTCTACCTCCGTACACAGTGTAGTGATAGGAATAACACACTGAGTATACTGGCTCGACTGATAGTACATTTAGAAGTCAGTTGCTTGCAGGGGCGACTCGGCTTACACAACTCACCACGAAATTACGTTAAATGTGGCTTGGGCCTAGATTGCAAGGTACACAAGTAGGGACTGTTAGTTCGACAAAATATAGGCATTTCAAGTGAGGGAAGCTGTAGGAATCTATAGGTAGGCGGTTCTATATAATTGCTGTGAGGAAGTGAGGGGACAGTACGGGGTGAGCGCGCTGTGCATAGGCTGGGTACGCGGGCCGCGGGCCCAGGCTGGATTAATTCAGACTAATAAGGTAGGAATAATTAGGTTACGGTGCTAAATAAAATTTACGATGAAGTGATGTGGGTCCTATCTAGGCATGTAATCTGTTACCGTAGGCCGATAAAATTCTAATTGTTTTCCTAAAGTTGTTACCAACTAATTATTCATTTTAAATAATTAACAGAAGTATGATAATATTGTACCATCATTACTTGGAATACCTAAAAGTCTAGACTGGTTTCCTATTACAAGAAAAATACTAAAAGTTATAGCAAATAAGCATAGCTGTACTGTGATGTTTGATTTCTAATACTGAAATGACCAAACAGGCATTTTTAGCTTTCCCTGGGGTACGATACGGCCTTATATAGCTACACTCTTCAAAGTATTAAAAGTATACATCCGATACCTATTAGTAAAATATAAGCTGATACAAACTGAACAACTAAAACCAGTTTAGAACCTAGGATAATTCGTTGAAGGGAGACATTGCAAGCTATGAGCTTCTAATAATCTGAAACATAGAAATAATTGATTGATAACAACCTGCTAATTAGCCTGATAATGGTCTACTAATACCATTTGAATTCACCTTAATGGTCAAAGACCTCTTAAGATATGTAAGTACTTACTTCTAATAATGTGAAACATAGAAATATTTGATGGGAACAATATAAATCAATCAGACTAATACCTAGTACAGTCTAATTTATACCTATTAAAGTGAGTGAAGGATGACTCCTAAGTGTAATTGATTCAATTATTAACAGGGATAATTACCTGATTTACTACCTACTAAAAACATACTAACTATGATTTAGTAGGCTATCAAATTAACCACTCAGTCTGAGAGACAGGGGTGGAAGTTAATGGAAAAATAATTAACTTAAGTTCACTTCCTAAAAGTCAAGGATATTGATTAAATTAAACATCTTTTAATAAACTTGAGATGTACTTATACTTTATAATATCTGTATAATGAACACTTAGAGTAAACCAAAGTAATTTACTTCAAATGATAGTATTCTATTTAAGTTCACTTCCTAAAAGTCAAGGATATTGAAAAAATAAACATCTTTCAATAAACTTGAGATGTACTTATGCTTTATAAGATCTGTATAATGAACACTAAGAGTAACCCAAAGTAATTTACTTCAAATGATAGTATTCTATTTAAGTTCACTTCCTAAATGAGTAGGATATAGAACAAATCAAACATCCTTTAATAAACTTAAGATGTGATAATCTGCCAATGCAGCCAATACAATGTAGTTTTATTGGAACTTTATAAGACCTGTATAATAAATACTAAGAGTAAATAAAAGTAATTTTACCTGTATTAATAGCATTCTATTTTAGCCACCTCCTGAAGTGGCGTTTGAATAAATTATCCACCCTTTATAGAACTGAATATTAATTTTCTAATAAGACAATAGGACAGTCAGTTAATATTGTTACATTGTGATCTCTTTATAATAGACACAATAATCAGAGGAATAAGTGTGTCCGGTAGAATGCTGGCTTTCCACCTCTGTTCAATAAGTGAAATCATAAGTTATATTGCTACACTCTTCAAAGTATTAAAAGTACACATCCGATACCTATTAGTAAAATATAAGCTGATACAAACTGAACAACTAAAACCAGTTTAGAACCTAGGATAATTCGTTGAATGAAGACATTGCAAGCTATGAGCTTCTAATAATCTGAAACATAGAAATAATTAATTGATAACAACCTGCTAATTAGCCTGATAATGGTCTACTAATACCATTTGAATTCACCTTAATGGTCAAAGACCTCTTAAGATATGTAAGTTCTTACTTCTAATAATGTGAAACATAGAAATATTTGATGGGAACAATCTAAATCAATCAGACTAATACCTAGTACAGTCTAATTTATACCTATTAAAGTGAGTGAAGGATGACTCCTAAGTGTAATTGATTCAATTATTAACAGGGATAATTACCTGATTTACTACCTACTAAAAACATACTAACTATGATTTAGTAGGCTATCAAATTAACCACTCAGTCTGAGAGACAGGGGTGGAAGTTAATGGAAAAATAATTAACTTAAGTTCACTTCCTAAAAGTCAAGGATATTGAATAAATTAAACATCTTTTAATAAACTTGAGATGTACTTATACTTTATAATATCTGTATAATGAACACTAAGAGTAAACCAAAGTAATTTACTTCAAATGATAGTATTCTATTTAAGTTCACTTCCTAAAAGTCAAGGATATTGAATAAATTAAACATCTTTCAATAAACTTGAGATGTACTTATACTTTATAAGATCTGTATAATGAACACTAAGAGTAACCCAAAGTAATTTACTTCAAATGATAGTATTCTATTTAAGTTCACTTCCTAAATGAGTAGGATATAGAATAAATCAAACATCCTTTAATAAACTTAAGATGTGATAATCTGCCAATGCAGCCAATCCAATGTAGTTTTATTGGAACTTTAGAAGACCTGTATAATAAATACTAAGAGTAAATAAAAGTAATTTTACCTGTATTAATAGCATTCTATCTTAGCCACCTCCTGAAGTGGCGTTTGAATAAATTATCCACCCTTTATAGAACTGAATATTAATTTTCTAATAAGACAATAGGACAGTCAGTTAATATTGTTACATTGTGATCTCTTTATAGTAGACACAATAATCAGAGGAATAAGTGTGTCCGGTAGAATGCTGGCTTTCCACCTCTGTTCAATAAGTGAAATCATAAGACATAAGTTATTGCATTGAATAATTAAGTTCTTAATGTGAAAAGGATATTTGAATGATAGCAAGCCTTGAGATAAACTCTATTGATTTATGTGGAATAATAATAATTTAAATTGCTAAGACATAGTTCATAATGTAAAATGAAATTTAATTTTGAGGAGAGATGTAAATTCTCAGTTTTAAAGAATTAAAGGCACAAGCTAATAATTAAAGTTAAAGCCAATGTGACGGAGCCATAGTTAAACAATGAGATGAAAGGCACGCTATAGGGCGGCGGTTGGGGCCCGTAAATTGCACAAGACTCTTATATTTCCACCAGACTTTTATATTTCCACAAGACTTTTAAACTTCCACAAGACTCTTATATTTCCACCAGACTTTTATATTTCCACAAGACTTTTATATTTCCACAAGACTCTTATATTTCCACAAGACTCTTATAATTCCACAAGACCTTTATGTAAATTGCACCAGGCTTCTTGTGTATCATACTACTGATAATAAATAATAATACCTGCAAGCTAGGCTATCATCTGATTACCTTTGAGTGGTTACAAATCTTCCCCGCAGCTGCAGTGAAGGATTTAGGTCACAGTTCAGATGGAGTCATTGCTAGGCTACACATATCTATGTTATGATCTATAGACTGGTAGGTAATTAGGTCAGGAGAAAATAATTTAACACAAAGATAAGCCAATTACTAAAGTTTCACGAAACAACTTGAGTTACTTAAATGCGGTTAACAACGGAGGGTTCACTAGACGATCTGGCCAAAATAGTATTTATTATAATATTACATGCTTGACTGAAATTCACTGCAAATAGAATTAAGCTATGCTAAGGTTTCATCATCATACAAACACTACGCACTCCACAAAAACTCAAAACACAACCATTAGATTGTAGGTAAATTAGGTTAAATAGTTTTAAGAATTAGATAATAAGTTAAGTTAAGGTAAAAGCGGCGATGATGTGTGTATGCATTATAAGGTAGACTAAGGTAGAGATTTAAGAATGGGGGGAGAGGTTACACAAATACGGGTTATAATCCCCCTCCCTGATTCGTTATCCTCATTTCTGAGGGTCTTGACCACCTTCATCAGTTATGCGGCGCTTGATAATGGATCCATCTAGACCGGTGCCGTGACGTGCAGAAAGTCATGGACAGAGGTATCCAACGCGGTGCGGACTTGATCGGACCAACGCATCGGGCTGCCACCGCGAGCTCGTTTTCCTTCCATATTGCACGTGACAATTAACTTAAGATTGTTACCACTTCTTCTGGCAATGTGACCGAATTAGGTACTCAAGAATTCTCAAGAGTCAAATGGAAGAGAGCCTGGATTCGGTGTTCAATTGCTTGAGAATCGACATGTTACTCCGATGAGCTGTTCAGGGTATCCGCAGCATTCTCCTCCAGCGCCACATTGCGAACGCATCAATGCGTTTACGATCCGAAGTTTTTAGTGTCCATGTATCAGCACCGTACATGAAATGGAGAACACGAGGGTACGCACAAGTTTCACTTTAGTAGCTAACGAGACGTTGCGTTAATTCCACGTCTTACGGACCTGGGACATAGGGTTGATAATCACAAACCCGCTAATACCCGCGGCTATGGATCCAATAAACTGAAACACACTGCCCTACCAGGGACATTGAACCCTGGAACCCCGGATATAGGGCAGAGCGCTTCACCAATCGGCCACCAAGACGATAAGCAAGCTCTATTTTGAGGTATTTGATAACTTGACTTTTTGGGGGTCAAAGTTGCTCGCGTCCGTAGGTTACCCTTGAGACCCTACACGTGATCCCTGGGTGGTGCTAAATGAGTGACACTGACTGAGTGGTAGAGCCACGCTGCGTTGCAGCACGCATTGGGCCGGCTCGCCCGGCGTAATACCACCCTCTCACGTATATTCGGCGTGAAATAATGGCACTTGGTGCTGTTGTGTTTCGTCCGACCAGTGAGGGTTCCGGAGGCCCCCCCCCCCTCCTCCCATTCCTATTCCTTCCTTAAACCTATTCCTTAAAGGCCGGCAACGCGCCTGCGATTCCTCTGGTTTTGCGGGTGTCCATGGGCGGCGGTGATTACTCTCCGTCAGGTGACCCGCCTGCTCGTTTGCCTCCCTCTTTTATAAAAAAAAATATATATATATACAGAATGTTGTATGTATTTATATATGCTGAAGTATATAAATACATACAAAACCAGACAGCAAATTTTTCATACATTACATCACGCCCGCTTCCCGGAGCGGTAGGCAGAGACCACAGCTTTCCATCTGCTATGATCAGCGTTGCCAGACGTCCCGCTTTTGGCGGGACAAATTAAATCAAAATTAAACGTCCTGCGCGGGACCAGGCTCAGTCCCGCTTTTCGGGGATAACTCGACCGTGCGTGCGTACACCGTGCTGAGGAAGCACGGCCATACAGACAAGTGTGGACTGGCCGCCCGCATGGCGCGTAATGTCCGTCCCACTTTCGATGAAAAATCCCGTTTTTTTCACTCAAAAAGTTTCAAAATGACTTGACAAAAAATATCTGGCAACGCTGGCTACTATTCTGACTCACGTCCTTTGCTTCACTAAACATTCTTCATACATGCTCGTCGGTTAAAGGTTGCTTCACACATATCAGTGAAGCCACAGTTCCGACACAGTACCGGCACAGTGTTTTTCATACATTCTCTTTGAACGCATCCCCACTTGTCAGTGATAATGCTCTCAGTGTCAGTGCCGCCACCGGCAAATCCCGGACGTATTCGTTTTGACAACGTTCATAGAGAATGTATGAAAGAATATTTTTCACTGTGCCGGTACTGTGTCGGAACTGTGACTTCACTGATATGTGTGAAGCAACATTAAGGGTACCTACTCTTGACCTGACCTTTAACGAGAACGTCGAACGTTGGCCGAGATCTCCCCTTCCAATTCATCCTATTCACTCTCGCCTCATTTACCTTTTTTGTAATTCTTTTTTCATCTATCCTCTTTCATGACTCTACAAATTTTTTCAGTGTTAAAAATATAAAAAAAAATAGTATTCTAATTATTTTTATTGAATATTTGATTGATTGCCTTTTAATCACTGGTTTATGGCTAGCATAATAACAACATTTTTCCTCAAATAATTGATAGTAATCCTGGACAAGAAGATTAATTTGTTATGTTGATAATACTGTCTTTACGCGCTGAGCCGACACTAACCTCAAGAGATAAATAATATACTTACTGATAAATATCTACTGATAATATCTCACTTACTGATGAGTCAGATTTTATTGATATCATGTTATTTTTTGTTTAAGTAACATGTTTAGATTAAACCTATCTCTGGTACAGCACTAAATATTTTTTATTGGTTTTCGATTATTTTACAACTGAATAAATTATTATTATATAAGTATTATAATTAAATAAGTAGTCAAAATTGTTTTAAAATACAAATAAAAAGTATTTATATAAGTAATTAAAATTCAATCCATAAAGTTGTGCGTGGGTATATTTGTAACATAAAATAGGTCATCAAATTGTGTATTAGTAATTCGCAAAGTGTGATTCGTGACTTTTCAGTGAGCAAATTACGTAATTCTTCTAACAGGGGCTCGCTGATGTTTCGGACACATTATATTGGGACACAGTGTCTGAATTGACACTTTTTAATTTTATTATTTCATCACTGACGATTCGGACACTATTAAATTATTGGAGCTGTTCAGTACAGTCATAAAAAAGCTTCAAAATAAATTATATTCCCACCATATTATGAACTTTATGCAATTGAGATAAGGTCGAAAACCAATGAAAAATTTTAACATGCTGTGCCCGTAAAAGGGTTAAAACTTTCTGTGGTGTAAACATATCAATAGAAATTCTTTTTAAAAGGCCTATTACATCTCGACTGTGATTTTTGCGCAAAATGCCCATTTTCGCATTTTGTAGTAACTTTCCAGTTGTATAATTATCGTTTTTATCAAAATGGGATAATAAATTCATGCTTAATATTACAAATCTCCAATCTGCGAGAATAAGCTGAATTCGGACGGCCGGCGCATCGCATTTTGTGTAATTTTGCAGTTGTATAAATTTATCGTTTAAAATAGGATTTTTTTCTATGTAACATCAATGATATCTTAAAATTCCGAGGCCGCTACGCACTATACGACTGTATAAGAGATAACATTCTAATTTGTCTTATTTCATTTGTTTAAAATAATAGTTCAATCTAGGAGCTTATAAAAGAGCATTCGCGCAATTCATGAAAATCTTTCGCGGCAATTTTTGGTTGAAATGAAAAGTTAAGTAAAATTAACAAAAAGCGAGGCAGCTACGAACTATGCCAATAGCTATTCCACACTATTCAGTAAGTCAAAATTGTTAATGTATTTTTTTTCTGAGATCAAGAACGCCAAAATTGGCCATTTTACCATATTCCGTGATTTTACGCAAAAATCACAGTCGAGATGTAATAGGGCTCTTAAAGCTGTGTGGTGGCAGCTCGAGAATACTACCTACCAACCCATCTATACTAAAGACTACACATACATCCAACAGCATGAGGAGCGATAGGTTCACCGTAGTGCCATTCTTCAAGCGTAAACATCGTTAAAGTCTTGGTAGCAGCGGCTGCAACAGCGATGAGCATACCATTGGTATTCTTCTAAATAATTTTCAATGCGGTTCGACACAAGCTCCGCACGGCTGTAAGTGGCGTGATAGGGAATCACTTCTTTGAAATTTCTTGCAGGTATAAAATTGGTATTCTGTAAGTAAAATAGCGTCAACTTTGACCACAGCCGTGAGTGCAGCAGTGCGATTCTCTAACCTAAAGCCTTGGTAGCAGCGGCTGCCGCAGCGCTGAGAATTGACTCTGTCTCTTTCATATTCATAGAATTGGAAAGAGACAGCAGATCACAGCCATGCGCGCAGCGTCAATGTGTCGCTTAGAGAATCGCATAGCAGCGAACGGTGTGACGGCTGTAACATCTATGATCACAGCCATGCGCGCAACGTCTATGTGTCGCTTAGAGAACCGCATAGGTTCACCGCCTGTCATGCTGAGCACATGTGCAGTTATCATTTGGTGAAACGTGAACTCGTCGCCTCAGTGCTTGTTTGGCCAACAGACCATTTGGGTAATTTTACAGGAGCAATGTTTTTTTGTTTTTTTACATGTAAAATTCAAAGTTTTTTTAATTTTTATAGATTATTACATGTCCAGATGTACCATATTTTTGGAAACTACCATAACATTACTCCTTTGTTTGAGTCATAACATAAGAAAAACAAAAAAACATTGCTCCTGTAAAATTACCCAAATGGTCTGTTGGCCAAACAAGCACTGAGGCGACGAACTGTAGCAGTGGGCTGCTTTTGCGGACCTCGTTGCCCAGTGTTTGACTAACCCTTTGGGGTTAACAGTCGCGAGCGGATATAGTTTAATGCCCGCCTTCCACTAAAAAAGGGTAATGAGCGGAAACTGAGCTAATGATCTGAGCGGGCCGGAGTAAAAATAGAGTTGTGCACTTCCACTAAGAAAGAGTTTCAGAATTTGCCTTCCACTACTGCCAGCGGGCTTCGCGGAGCTGCAGCGGACCCATTTTAACTCGCTCAACCCGCTCCACTTACTCGCTCGCGGTGGAAGCATCTATGATATTTTGCGTTGCGAGTTGAGCTGACTCATTACGGAGTCCGTTAGAAATCCGCTAAACTCTGTGACCACTTTTGTAACACTTTCTACTCTTTTGATCCGCTCCGTCCGCTCATTCACAGTGAAAGCACTTCTATGAGGATTGTCGTTGCGAGCTAAACGGAGTCCATATGGAGCCCGCTCCGCTCTTAGTGGAAGGCGGGCATTAGTGTGGTTTAATTGTAAAGTGTGTTATTAATAGACTGTGTATTGTTTTGGAAGCCTTGTAAAAAAAATAAAAATAAGTCTCGTCATCACGGCAAACAACACGTAAAATTGTTGCTTATAAAAGAACTTCAACAACCGGATTCGTAATGAATTCATGATTTGACACAAAAATACCCTAAAATGTTTTATAATATCTTCTACAACTTACACAGATATACGCGTACCTACAGCCGTGACTTCATTAGTTTAAAAAGTACAAAATCATTGTACGAAAATATCACGTCATACATCTATGACGTGACTTTGTGATTGTCGTCTGAATAATAAGCCTGTTTTGCTGTCCACCGCTAAAAGACACAACAAGATTATTTGGCGAAATTACCTAACTTAGGAAAAAATAAGCAAACATTATTTCGATTGAAAGGTCAAATATGTCCATATTTGACCAAGATCACAAAAGTTTGCGTACAAAAACTAAATATGAATTAAATTAAAAAACGAAATCTCACTTTTCAACCCATATAATTATCTTGTTTAAAATCCACAGGGGAAAAAATTTATTGTAAAATAAATGTTGGTTTTCTTACCAATAATAAAACACGAAAGTATTAGTTCTAGTTTGATATGCCATCCTGCGGTGTAGGCTCAAAATATTCCTGATTTTTAGATGATCTCACAATTGATTTTGATCAAGCAGAAGAAATTGTTTTTTGTAGAATTTTTATTTTTATTCTCTTTATTTAAATTATATCTTAGGAATTTTTTTTACAATATTTTATATAAAAAACATATTTACAATATAAAATATTATAAAAAACTTTACCTAGGTTGCCACCGGCAGCGGGGATTGACCCAAGCTATCGGTGGTTAGGGCTGCAGAGTGAGGAACCTCCTCACAATACGTGCCGTGTCAAGGAGTACTGCCTTCTGTATCTGACCCTTGACCCAACCTTTTAGCGAGAGCCTCTCTAGATGTTGATCGAGGCTCTTAGCTATAAGACCGTGTGCTGAAACGACTATCGGTACAATAATAGTTGAATCCACATCCCACATGGCGGCAACCTCGTGAGGCAAGTCAAGGTACTTACTGAGCTTGTCCTTCTCGGCTTTCACGAGGTTCTCGTCATGAGGTATGGTGATATCAACCAATATTGCTCGGCGCTGAAATCGGTCGATCACCACGATATCAGGCTTATTAGCGACAATAGTCCTATCCGTGATGATAGAGCGATCCCAGTAGAGCGTTGCATGACCATTTTCGAGAACTGGCGCAGGTGCGTCACCTCTGATTCAACAAGGTCATATTGAAGAGCAAGTTGCTGGTGAATTATTCTGGCTACTTGGTTGTGTCTGTGCAAATACTCTCCGTTAGCAAGATGAGAACAACCGGAAATAATATGTCGGAGTGATTCTCCAGGACGGCGGCATGCCCGACAGATGTCGACCGTACCGTCCTTCATAATATATTTCCGGTAGTTATTCGTCTTGATAACTTCATCTTCAATGGCACAGACAAAACCTTCGGTTTCCCCAAAGAGGTCACCGAAACGTAGCCAGTTCACCGAGGCAGGCAAATCTACATCAGGCCCAGTTAGAGCCCGATAGTAGCGCCCGTGTAGCACCTTGCTCTTCCATATGTCCTTGCGATCGAGAGTGCTTAGCACTACTGGTTTGCGCCAGTTTTCTGTTGCCAAGGAGAGCGGCGTAAAGTGTCTATCAACTGCCACGACATCCAAATGCATCGCGCACTCACTGTTAAGGAAATAATCCCTGAGACTGCACACCTCACGGTTATGTAGGTCCTTGGCATTTAAAAAGCCGCGACCCCCACATCTCCGCGGGATGTACAGCCTCATAACAGATGAGCGCGGGTGTAACATTCTGGAAGTCGTGAGCATTTGACGGACTCTTCTATCCAAGGCGTCCAATTTGGTCTGAGTCCATCTTAGTATGCCAAAGGAGTATGTGAGTAGAGGCATAACCCAGCCATTAAAAGCACGCGTCTTATTTCCACCCGATAAAAGACTGTTAAGTACTTTTCTCAGGCGACAAAAGAAACGCTCCTGTAATGACTGTTTTATGTCCCTGTCCTCAACACCCAAAGACTGTGACATACCAAGATATTTATATGTTTCAACTTCGGAGAGAGATCTGAGGTTTATCGTTTCGGAGAGTTGTAAATTGGTTGAATTTACTACTCTCTCAAGCTGTACTGCATAACCGCACACTTATCCACACCAAACTCCATCTTGATGGCACTGCTGAAAGTCTCAGTAATTTTCAGCAGTTTCACCAAGTCTTGGCGGTTTGGTGCGAATAATTTGAGGTCATCCATGTACAACAAATGCGACATAACTTCACTCCCTCTCCGCAGTTGACAGCCTAAATTTGAATTTCTCAACAAAGTACTGAGAGAATTCAAAGCTAGGCAAAACCATAAAGGACTGTCGCCCTGGAATATGCCACGCTCTATCCTTATGAGATCCTGCGTGGTAGAAACACTATCTCGACATCCTGGTTGACACAAGACCGTAGTCCACTGCCGCATACATGACATCAAAAAGGATTTTAAAGTTATATCAATTTTATATAACTCTAAAATCCTCACCAACCATGAATGCGGCACCGAATCATAGGCCTTCTTATAGTCAATCCAGGCTGTAGAGAGAGTCCCTCTGCCACGCCGGACCTTCTGGCATATGGTCATGTCAATGAGGAGAAGCTCCTTAGTACCACGGGACCCAACCCTACATCCATTCTGAGTCATGTCCAAAGTATTGTTTGCAACAATGTGCGTGTTAATTTTTGTTTTCAGAATGGATGTAAGGAGCTTGTATAAAGTAGGTAAGCACGTGATGGGTCTATAATTTTTCGGTTCCGTGGTACTACCTGATTTATGGAGCAGAAAAGTGACACCAGTAGTCAACAAACTTGGGAATAAGCCGAGCTCTATGGCTTCTTGGAATTGTGTTGCCAGTAACTCGTGTGAACATCGAAACCATTTGATCCAGAAGTTGTGCAATCCGTCCGGTCCTGGGCATTTCCAATTTTGGGCCGTACGGATTGCACAACTTACGTCAGCTGTACTAATATTTATAGGCTGCATGGTCTCGATAGGTTCACACGCGTCAGTGACAACACTCATCCATTCACCTTCCGTGTGCTCGACGGGCACCGACCAAATGCTGCGCCAGAAATTAGTCATGGCATCAACATCTGGTAGCCGCCCGTCTCTCACACGTTGATCAGCTCCTTTCCAACGTCCGTATACTTTTCTTTGGTCACTTTGAAAAAGGCGATTTTGTTGGTATCGGTCCACTCGCACTCTGTAGCGACGTATACGGTTTGCCCACGCATAGACTTTTTGCTTCAGAAAGTCAATACGTTCCGTCACACAAGCCACATAGTTTTCCGGACGAACATCAGTCCCAACAAAGGCTTGTGTGACGAATCGCATGACGCGATGTCGAATATTGCCATTTCTGAAGCAAATTAGCTTTGCAATAAGTGTCCTGAACTTATTAATACGCCCCTCGATCCTCAATTGCCAAGTAGGGGCAGTCCCGGTTCGCCGCGGTACTCGGTCAGAATCCTGAAATTTGACACGAGCAACGCGACACACCGTGATGGCCCCACAATAAAGGATCGAGTGGGTATCAATTAAACTTTCACTGGTTCCAAGATATGGAACCAGTAAATCGTTCAAGGCACTCATTAACGCCAAATTATGTCTATTCGTGGGCAAACAAGGTATACGCGGCCTAGAGTTACGCGTGTCACGATACTGTAGAATAGCATCGTTCAAAGCGCTCCTCATTTGCTCATTCGCCTGTGTACTTACATTCGTATTTATGAAATCTTCATCGTCGGGTACCGGATCTACTCGCGCCACCAAAACCGGCGTCACGGCCGGTAATTGTGGGGAAGGGCGATCCTGCACCGAAGAAGAAGCCGCACAAATACGATGTGACTCCAGGCGTAGCCGATCAAGTTCTGACTGAGACAGCAAGTTGTTACGCTGGATCACCCGCACTTGATCCGACAATCGTTGGGCAGACACGTCTATGGTCGTGGTCGTCCACGTCGCGCAGGTCGTTGTGGCGGCGGGGACGGCGATCGCCCGCTCACGCTGCTCGACTCGTCTCTGGTGAAATCTTCGTCAGACGAGGAGCTTAAGGTCGGTGGAGCGGGTGATGGTGGAGGGCGTGCGCTTCGTTGAGCTCTGTTTCTTGTTATCATTTCTTAAGATTTTCATATTGGTGTTCGCCTTGTGTTCGCATGTTGATGTTGTACGTCAACATGTCAGTAGGTTGGGGTTGGATCTTGGTTGGATCATTGTAAAAGTAATTTATGTACAATCATATCGGTGTTTTGCATATTTGCTATTGATCTTACTGCTTTTTTTATACTGCTTACGGGAATTTTTCTCGAAGAAAACAACATTAGAACGATTAAAACCAAATAAATATTTTCTTTAGTGACACGTTGTGACAGTGACAAGAGCTTTTTTATTATTATTATTATTATCCTTTCAATTGTTTAGTTAGTTACACTGAAGTATAACTAAATGTTTCCAAAGTACCATAAAAATCAAAATGTAGTAGGTGTAGTTGTTTTTCTATATAGGTATATTTTTTTCCTCAATTCTCCCACGGTTTGCAAGCATGCGACCTATATTATTGTGTTGCAGCGACAATTATTTGCATAGTCTGCCCTATTTTGTTTGTGTACGCCGTGGGTCAAAAGCCCGAACAAAATGCCCAATGACCTTTGTTAAAAATGATTTTATTTTAATAAATTCGGGTCAAACAAACAGTTTCACAATGAGTATTATTAATGTATTAGTATAATCATATTTTAAGTCACTTACTTATAAACTCAGTGATTAGAACCATTTATCCACCAATAAAATAATTATGAGAACTTTTAAATAAAGCTAATTTAGTTTGATCACGTTTTAATTTGATTTAACTTATTTGAAATCGGTTTCGGCTTTTTCCTGCTATTATGCTTTGACCCTTAAAACCAAAAAGGCTTTGACCATACAACGGGTCCTGCTTGTTTACGTCACAGAAAAGGTGTGACCATGGAACTGGTTCCATGGTCACACGACGCCTCTTATACCAACCCAGGCTTATTGTATGTATAACAATAACATCAACATCTATAGCAATACCTTGCAAGTATGTAGAAGTATATTGCTTTGCTAGTTTGATTATTTTAAAATTAGTGTCAAATAAGCAAACTAGCAAAACAATGTACTTGTACTTGCATAGTATAGCGATAGGTGTTGAAGTTAGACAATTAGATGCCTGCTTTGTGTGGTGTGATCTAGTGTACTCCTGCAAGACTGCGGTCCTCATTGCCTATAGTCAAATACTATAGGCAATGAGGAATGAGGAATGCCCTCTGGGGATAATAGTCGTGAGACTATGTATACTAACATGAAGCTATACTTATGAAGGTAAGACGCGTAAAGGACGAGGGTGAAGCTGCACATCGCCCGTATTCATAATTACTGAGGGACTGCATACCTAAAAAAAGTAAAAAAAATAAGTTAAACGGTTTTGATGAAAAGAAAGATGATGATGTAGATAATGTACGTTAATAGCTACAAAATAAATTATAAATTATACAGGTTATTCTACGCCCAACGATTTTATTTTTAATTATTTTGTAGCTTTTAGTACATTATCCACACCATCATTATCTTTATTTTCAATAAAACCGTATAACTTAAAAAAAAAATATTTTTATTATTTTCAAGTTCTTGTTTTTTTTTTATAATTTTCTGTATACCACTAGTCACGCCCATTCATTTGATACCTACCATATTGAGGTGGTTAAACAAAAAAATGTAATCCATCATTTTGTGGAGGCGGCCATTTTGGATTAACAATGATATTAAATAAACTTCATTGTATTGTCATCAGAACTAAAGGTGTGTACCAAATTTCAGATCAATCGGTCAACAGGATGGGGGCAAAATTTTAAGTACTAAATTTGACCCAACCTCAACAACAACAAACACGTCAAGCTAAATAAAACCGTTTAAAACGTCTCCACTGTTGAGCTTAGATCTTCTCACATGGACATGAGCACATAGGGTCATTGGGCCATAAATAACCCTCCACGTTGGCCCAATTGGTTGGTGGATTAAACTGTCAGAATACAACAATGCTACTAACAATGTTAATGTAGCGAGAGACTTAGATAAGATGGTGGTAGGTGGTAGCTCTACACTAGGGCCGAATTCGATAAAGAACGTTCGCAAACAAATTATTGACATAGTTTCTATGAGGCAAATATTTAATGTCAACTTGGATTTTTTCTTTTCTTGAAAGAGATTCACGTGAAAACAACTACTTACTTACTTAACAATGGTCTTACATACATACACATAATCACGACTATTATCCCCGAAGGGTTAGTCAGAGACTAGGCAATGAGAACTGCAAAAGCAGTCCTCTGCCATAGTCCACTTTTCACCAAATAGCGACTGCGCATGTGCTCAGCGTGACAGGTGGTGAGCCCGTCGCCGCTCTATGCTGTTGGATGTATGTGCAGACTTTAGTCCGTTAGTCGCCTTTTACGACACCCAAGGGAAGAGAGGGGGTGGTAGTATTCTTTCACCGCTACGCGATACGGTGTGGTGTCTTTATTTCAAGAAACAATGAAAATCCGAGTGAAACAAGATATTTTGCACAAATAAATGACAGCATTTTTTACAGACCATACAACCGACTACAAAAACATAATACCACAGCTGGGAAACAAAATGATCCCGGGACCAGTGACACTACAGTATTTAACCACTACTTTTATGAAATCCCAATAAAAGTAATTTATACTATACGTACGAGTAAATTTTCAACCACACATTCTATCCTTGAAAGTAGTTTTGCTTGAATCGTAATCGTAACCGAACCGAATGGATATCAGATTGTTTTATTGTTAATATAGAACTTATTCCGAAATACAATTAAGTAGTTGAAATTAATTATGGTAGCGTTCGCTGCTGCATTGAAATAAACAATTTAAATTACCTAATACTTAATACTAATTTAAAAGGTTACATAAGTATTTGTGTTTTGTGTCGTGTAGTTGTTTACGTGCTTGTTTATTTGCAACTGACAAATTGAAGTGAAGACCAAGTGAAAATTGAAAGTGACTGTTGTCTGGATATAAGGTGCAATTGGATTTGGGATCACCTACTAAACTTCTAGGATAATTCCAGGATAAAAAAGTAAGCTTTACTTAGAATATAATAGAATAAAAAAGTTATTTATTGTTCACTGTGTACAAATAAGGTCTTAATAGTAATTTTGGATACAACACTGTGCCCATTTCGGACATACAATATTTAAAATTTTTGGATATTAATTACAGTACAAATAATTAATTAAAAAAATAATAATTTAATACTAAAATTTTAGACATCAATAAAAATAACAATTACTTATCCCAATTTTCGATTTCTTTAAATTAATAATTAATTAAGTAATAATGTAATTATGATAATAATTCAAATTAAATTAATGTATATTAATAAAAAAATCACTTAAATTATAAAACTCATTACACAATAACCACGATTTTAATACTTTTTTAAACACATTTCCATTCAATATTTTTAAAGATTTCGGCAAGTGATTATAAATTTTAACACTCAATTCATAGTTACCCCTCTGCATAAAAGAGCTTTATTGATACAAATATCATATTTATATCGTGAGCGTAAATTATTTTTAAATTTTGTCTGACTGCATGGCGTACTATAACGAGTATAATAACATACATCTGCGTTTGTATTGAAACAAGGCCCTTGCTCTGCGGTCGTGCTACCAGGGAAGTAAGTAAAGTAAATAATACATACATATAATCACGACTATTATCCCCGAAGGGTTAGTCAGAGACTACGCAATGAGGACAGCAAAAGCAGTCCTCTACCATAGTCCACTTTTCTCCAAATATCAATAGCACATGTGCTCAGTGTGACAGGTGGAGAGCCCATCGCCGCTCTATGCTGTTGGATGTATGTGCTGTCTTTAGTCCGTTAGTCGCCTATTACGACACCCAAGAGAAGAGAGGAGGTGGTGTATTCTTTCACCGCTATACGCAACACGATTACAAAGTAAATAAATTCTGAGATAATACTCCATTTCATTATAGCTTTATCAAGAGGGTGTTATAGTCAACACAATCTAAAGCCTTAGAGAGATCACAGAATACTCAACGAGCAATCTGCATTTCCCTTCCAGCCTCGAAGATGTGTTAAAGCCATAATAGTAGATAATGCACCAAAGGGATAAAGTAGTTTCTTAACCCAGTATTGAATCACAAGTAAAACGAAGGATTCTCCGCAGCGAGGGAGTTTGCGAGGGAGTTAAGACAAGAATCCAGAGTGCTGCGTGGGATTCAATTCAAGGTCGCCCATAGACGAAGGTACCTTTATCCCCGAGGAGAATACTCTACTTTTCACACCATCTACGAGACAATAATAAGCAATTTTTAGTATTTGCGCCTTTTTTTAAATTTGTGTTCTATTTTTCTTATATTTTTAATTTACTCGTGCGTTCGTGCCAGTTCGATTTTCGAACAAATTATTTTTAGATGGAATTTAAGTACCTTTTTACTTTATGTTCCAAATTCAAATAACATTAATGACCAGCGAGTCATAATGAAATTCCTGCTGGACCTCAGGTCTTGACTTACTTTAGGTTAGGTTTGCATGACATATAATTTGACATTGTCCAGCAGGTGGTGTGAAAAGTTACTATACCTTTCCGCTAGTTATAGTAACTTTATGGTTAAAGCACACCTGCATCTCTGTAGTAGATCTTCCTTTTGTAAAATAATTTTTAAATTGTTCTCTATGAAAAAGGTTGGTTGCAAAATTGAGAACTTAGTGGATTTAAAATTAGATTTTTACATTTATGTAGGTAAAAAAATAGGGCTAAAGTTATTTAAGTAACTTTACTTAAGTCACTTTAGCCCTAATCCAATTATTGGATTAAAACGGATTGTACTATTGTGTGAGTGTGATTCGCTTGCATGAAAGAAAGAGTGAGCCTTCTGAGATCGGCCTACCCAAAGCCAGAAGATTTTAGGCTCTTCGCCCTCATAGACATTGCTATAAGCTTATGTCAGTCATTTTTACTGAGGACTCCTCAGTGAGGAGGCACAGCGATAGGACGGGCTTGCACAAAAGATCCCAATGGGTCGACGTGCTACTGTGAGAGGGAGACTTCTGCGGGCCCCACTAAGAAAACACAAGATAAGATACCTACTTGGATCATCTTTACTGTCAGATTTAAAAAGTGGAAGAACTTTATTTTACTTCATAAATTTTAATAAAACTCTCATAACATACCTACTTATTTGAATTGAATCGTACATTATTTTAAAGATTCGCCATACTCGACGATGAGTTCAGTTTTTTGCATTTATAAAATAGGTATTTAGTAAAAAGCTGTTCAAAGGCGTTAACAGCCATATCATCCGAATTTTTATCTATACTAATACGTACGTACATACATACACTCATGACTATCCCTGTGTTCAGCGTGATATGTGGTGAGCCCATCGCCGCTATATGCTGTTGGATTAATGTGCAGTTTTTAGTCCGTTAGTCGCCTTTTACGACACCCAAGGGAATAGATGGGTTAGTAGGTATTCTTTTCATTTAGCGGCTCATTTGATTTAATAATCATGCTATTTAATAATAGAAAAAGTTTACTAAGTTAGGATGTAGTTATATAAGTAATCTTCGAAACATAGTTGAGCAAGACACCGCTGTTCGTGTGACCTTTTCGTTAATCTGTTCCAAGACACAGTAAAAAACCGAGTCACACTAAAAATAGTCAATATTTTTTTTAAACATTCTTAATCGTATTTTGCCCTAGTATACTTGTAGAATTAAAAAAAATCTTTCACCAATATTTAGAATGGACTTTCAGTGTAACCATTTCCGAATACGTGTGTTCGTGAAGACGAAGTCGTGGGCGGTATATCTTGAAAAAATATTCGCCAAATGTGTTGCTAGGCTAGATCGATTTACTGATTCTTTTTTTTTGTTGCGTTTTTAACAGTCAGGACAAAGATTTTATGAAATGTCTCACTTCCTAAACTGTAGTCATTCATGGTCTTGTGTTGCATGAAATGCTAGTGTTATTATTATAATGTTTATTCTTCTTTTGTTTGAATTTGTTATTTCTTTGATTTGATAATTTCTAATTTAATTGTTTCAATACCTAGGTACCTATGCTATTTATTAAGTTATTCTATTTTTATAAATTAAATCGAACGTAGGCTTTAAATTGGTTGAAAGCACTCGCTATAAACCTCATATTGGTTTTCGAAGTGCTTTTTTAATTTGTATTTTTTAGCATGCGAGAAAAAAAAAATTTAAAAAAAATGGAAATTCGTCACGGGACAAAGACGCGGCAGTCCGCTAGTAAATATATGTCATTTGTTTTACTGTCAAGGTCAATGATGATATTATTGAAATATCAAAATAAACGGAAAGTAGGAAGTACGTAAACGATGAATATTTATTTGAGACAAACACGACAAAACAATTGCAGGTATACAATAAGTATTTACCTCTTTTCCTGTATCTAAATGATTGAATAGATCACCAGCTGTTACTATATGCCTTGAATATAAAAGAAAACGTGCGTGATGAAATTAGCATCAGGATGAACAGACAACGGGAAGAAAGCCGCTTTATCCTATAGGTACCTTATAATTTCCATTCAATTAAATATCCTGTTAAGTATATTATGTACAAATACTTACCATTACAATTTCAATTTATTGTCATTAGAAAATGTTACACATAATAATTACATAAAAGTACTTATTTTAAAATATTATTTGGTTAAAATATTATAATATTTATTGACATCATTTTGGAACCTGCATGGTGGGCGCAGCAATTTAGAAGAATATAATATTGCATAGGTTCCTACCTCGGACCATTTGGTCCGAGGTTCCTACCATATTTTTAATAATCTACAATGTTTGGCATCTTGCGGCTTGTACCGATGTAGTTTAATGGCCGTTCCAATTTTTTTATTCCATCAATGTAGTTTTTTTTGTAAGTACCTATTATAAATTATAATTAATAAAGAAACAAAGTTAAAGAAAATTATTAATAAGACTAAAGTTTATAATTGTAAATGAAAATAATTAGTTTATTCTACACAAGACAAACAACGAACCATCGTCTCTCGCTCTCTTCGGGTTGTGTGCCGGAATCTTGGAGAGAAGCTAATGTGCAACCGATCCCTAAAAAAGGAGATCGGTTAGATCCGACTAATTACCGCTCTATAGCCGTAACTTCAGTGTTGTGCAAGATCCTAGAACGAATATTGAACAAACAGCTTATTCGATACCTAGAAGATCACTCCCTAATTCACGATCGTCAATATGGGTTTCGGCCAAAACGGTCAACGGGTGATCTTCTAGCGTACGTCACACATCTCTGGGGTGAGGCTATTGACAAGCGTGGCGAGTCACTGGCAGTTAGCCTTGACATAGCCAAGGCTTTTGATCGGGTCTGGCACAAAGCTCTTCTCTCCAAGCTCCCGGCATACGGTTTGCCCGCTCAGTTCTGTACCTGGATTGCTAGCTTTCTGCATGAGCGTAGAATCCGTGTCCTTTCGGATGGATGTCATAATTCATGTCAGTGAACGCTGGTCTTCCTGAAGGTTCCGCTCTATCCCCCACGCTGTTCCTTCTGCATATCAATGACATGCTTCCTCTTGGAAACATTCATTGCTATGCAGATGATAGCACAGTGCATGGGGGATATAACGGTCACCCAACGGCTGGGCGGGTAGACACCGAAATGAAGCGAGCAACTCTTGTCATTGAGCTCGATCGAGTGTTGGACCTCATTTCTAAATGGGGCTCCGATAATCTGGTGGAGTTCAATGCCAAGAAAACACAGGTGTGCGCGTTCACAGCGAAAAAGTCGCCATTCCTTCCCCTTCCCTCTCTTCAGGGTACATCTCTAGGCCTGCAGAGCAGTATTAACATGCTCGGTATGGATATCCGCTGCGATCTGAATCAAAAGGACAACATCGAAACCGTGACTAAAAATGGCTCACGTAAATTCGGTGTCCTGAACAAGGTGCGGCGATTCTTTACGCCTGATCAGTTGTGTCTATTATACAAGACACAGGTGCGGTCTTGCGTGGAGTATTGCTCTCACCTCTGGGACGGCTCCGCAAAGTACCTTCTCAATGCCTTGGACAGATTGCAGCGCCGCGCTGTGCGCATTATCGGCAATGCGGAGGTTACTAAAACTCTCGAGCCTTTGCAATTGCGTAGAGATATTGCGTCACTCAGCGTCTTTTACCGTTTATAATACCATGGCGAGTGCTCTGAAGAACTCTTTGACCTCATCCCTCCTTCTCCCTTCCTCCATAGGAGTACGCGTGCTGCTCTCCGGAGTCACCAATTTACAGTCTCTGATATTCCATCACGCACAAAGAAATTTGATGACTCGTTTCTTTGCCGCACTTCCAAAAAATGGAATAGTCTACCAGCACACGTATTCCCTCCTACCTATGACATAGGGTCCTTCAAACGAGGCGTGAGGAAGCACTTTGTGGGCCGGCAGAGTGAGGGTGACTGATGCTACGTCTCTTACGCTGCACCAGTTGTCCTCGCGCCTGGACTTCATTTCCACTTAACATCAGGTGGAGTGAGGTCATTTGCCGGGCTTAGTATATAAAAAAACGATGATAAACTAAAACCGAATAACAAAAAAACCTAAAAATACCTTATAAATAAAAAATATCTCTTAGGGAACCGCTGCCGTGCGGCAAAGTCCTTATAGACTTAATGAAATACATATACTTACATACTTACTTATATACTTACATAAGAAAAATAAAATTCGCGAATGGCGTCCCAATTTTGTTATACTTTGCAGATAGGACTCTTACATTACATAAGTAAATACATGTCATTGTTTATGTACATAATAATAAAGGTAAAACAGTGCCAAGAAACCTTAGCACATGAGTAATGTGACCTTAGTGGCAAACTTATATTTCTTAATTTGCGTGACTTTTCGTTAAAAAATCGCCGAATTGAGAGATTGCTTTGCCTACAAGCGCCTCGTACAGAAAAGGTTATTAATGCTGATCATGAAAGTGCCACACAATGACATCATTGGAGTGGAGTGGTGCCGGGACGATATCTCGGATGCGTAAGGAATGTAAATTGTGACGCGAATTTGCAACGCAAAAGATGCGAATTGAAAATTGAAATAATGTGCCAGTCATCATAGTATTAAGTTTGGTGATTGACAGTTGGTTTTCGTCATTTATATTGCGTCCTATCGCCATTTCATCGTGAAAATTTTCTATTTTATATATCACTTTTTTATAAATAACTTAAAAACTAAAGTAGGTTTTAAAAAATATGTTTTTGTGTAGTTAAAAAGTTAAAATCCTAGCTTTCGCTCGCGAAAAAGTAGCCTGTAACCGTTTTCAGGTTAGAGGTATTGCTGTAACATTTCCCTGTAACGAATAGGGTCACCGCAGCCACCCGGATTGCGGAGGACGTGGGTTCGATTCCCACCTGAGGTAGTAATTCCTATTCGTCTTCGCCGGAATACCCACATCCTCTCGCTTCTATATAACATATTGTTTAATCCCACCTATCCTTCCTATCTAAAGGAGCGTTTCAGTTTTCTTTATTGTTCGAACTCTCGCTCATTACGGTCATCAGAAAATCTTAGCCTTAGAACCCCTCTTCACAACACCACCTTTTACGATTGTTCCTTCACTGTTGAAGCTGTTCGTCTCTGGAACTCGCTTCCAGTTGCGATCAGGCGTGCTCAAACCATTCACGCATTCAAGGAACTCGTGAAAAACTACTACCTTTCCCTTTAACCCTATCCTGCTACATAGCTGTCTTTGTCTCCTATTTCTTACCTGAGACTATTATGTTTAAGTATGTATATGTAAATATGTATATTATTAATATTTAATTATTTCATAGTTTTATAATAAATGTTATAATATAATTAATATTTCATTTTAATTATTTTCTTAGTTTTGCGTTTTATTGTGTTCTTAACTATGTTTTAAATATTTGCACCTCCGATCATAGAGTTTATAAGTTCTCTCCATCCGATTGGTTGTCTGGCAGAAATCGCTTTTAAGCGATAAGACCGCCAAATTGTAACTTTGTATTTTTGCTTTTTTATGTCTAAATGTTTGTGTTATTATGTTACAATAAAAGTATTATCTATCTATCTATCTAATTTTTATCAACGTTCTTTTTCGTATATTCGTATGTTTGTGTCTTCGAGTGTTATTTATATTATAACGTTATTAACGCAAAACAACCAAATATAAGATCTCATTGCACTGTTTAGAAATGAAGAAACAAAACAAAATACGCAAACGCTGCTCCTAAGCTAAGTCATTCGCGAAGTATCGCGACAATGACTGTCTATTATCAGCGAAGACATTGCCTCCAGCCAATGTAGAGCTGATTAAGCGCTTCAGCTGATAAGGATCTAGCCATTCAGCACCATATCAATGCGATTGATGAATTTTATATATAAGGTGGAGCATCCACGCGTGCTCGTGAGTTACGCTGCGGAGACGACGCGAGCCGTGGCACGGTGGGTCTTATCTTGTGTTCAGTTCAGTTCATCAAACTCAAATTCAACTCAAAAATCATTTATTCAAGTATTTTTTTCAAAGTGCTTCTAAATCGTCCAAACATCATTCCTTTTGTTCCTTACATTATGCACTGTTTCATTTAGTGGTTGTTAATCAGACCATAAATTTTAATAACTTTTTTCTTATGAAATCTCATGCAAAGCAAGACCTAGGCTAGGTGTTAGTGAAAAATTTAAGTAATACGTTCTTAGAATTAATTTTTGAAGTAGTAAACAGTAATATTAAAATCTGCGAAAATTATGAAATATTGTTGAGGCTTTATTCTGTAGAATACACCCGATGGAAACACGATTTGATAAAGTTGGCTCGATAGAATAAATTCACAAAGTTACCTAGTTTTGTGTCATTTTATCTTCTTTTCTAGGTTTTATTCTTAAAATAAGTGTTTTGATATTATAAGTCATTTACTAAAATGAAGTTCATAGATAACTTAAAGGATTATAACCGATCGTTTTTTATTTATTATATCTATCAATTTTTAAAAATATAAAACGCTATTATTCGCGCCGCTTCGCTGTTATACCCGTCCCTAACCGTTGTAACAACCTGTTGTTGTTGTAAAAACAACCACTAAAATTACACGGGTGTATAGTTACTTGTTAAATTTGTTAGAGTAGGACATTTCGGTGAAACATAAACTTGAAAGTTTTTTTTTTCAATAAAACACGCTTTGCAATATAATGATATACGGATTCATTATCCATCTATCCAATAGAGAATTAGTTGCAAATCAACATTTGCATTTCCTGTGACGAATGCTATTAGAAATTGAATTAAATTAAAAATGACAATTCGTAGAATATTATAATTATGTTGCTGAAGCTGATTTAAAGGTACATTTTAAGCATTATGCATCTCGACATTAATATTTTTTATGGAATAAGGCGTGCAGTCGTGTTTCGTTTTGTTGAAAATATATTTTATAATTTTTGTCTTTTGTTTTAATATCCGAACATGATAAAACAAACAAAATAAGGTGACTGCTTATTAACTACTTTTGGGAACAATATTTTCTGTCACCTACGTGTCACTAATCTGCAATACTCTAATAATAATTAATATCCCGAAGAAATATATTAGTCATCAGTCATCATATTCATCAAATGTCTCTAAGTATAAATCATCAATGTCTCTAAGGATTAATGTAAATATGTATCTTAACAAGTTCACTGTCCAAAAAATATAACAATAGGGTTAATCATAATTATATGGTCTGCGGGACAGTGAACCGGTTAAATTATTTATTTATTTATTTTATTTATTAAGGACAACCAACAAAACATACACCAAAAAAAATTACAAAAAAAAGAAACATTGGAAAAAAATCTAAGTGCTGTCTTACTTAAAGGCTGCCACGGCATGCAAATGTGGGCTTACAATATTTGAACATTATTACAAAACATTTTAAAACCTTAACTTAATATACCTACCTATATAATTTAAAATTTAAAACAAATACAATTTAAAACAAACTGAGAAGAAACTAAGAAAACCCAGTTGAGAGACACTTCGATACTTCGTGTTTAAATCTGTGTACTGTGTCAGCAAAAATATCCCCGGAGTATTCCTCGTCCTTACGAAGAATATTATATTGTCATGGTGGCGTGGTGACCCAAATTATAGTTTTATAGTTTTGGTTAGGTCATATGTCTGTACTGAAGCGGTGCGGAGCGATCGTCTTAGATTTCGTGGTTATTTTTTTTAACAGACATCAGTAATCCCTTTCAGCCTTTTTAATATAATTTAATATAATTATTAGATGTTTGATATTATTTCCAAGTAGTTCTTAGCATTTTAATATTATTCGGTGATTCAATTCAGGTGACAGATATACAATTTAAGGAACAAATATTATTTATTAGGTCACTGAAAATGCATTTATTAGGTAATTGCTAAAATAATTTATAATTACATAGAACTAAATGATTTTGTAATTGATTTGAAGAATTTCATATTTATCAATCGATCATGCTTCTATTTAAGGGGAGGTATTTCGAGCGCTTCTCTCTCGCTCTCTCGACGGTACGACGGTAAGGGACGGGTATAACAGCGAAGCGGCGCGAATAATCGCGTAATATATTTAAAAAAATTATAGATGTAATAAATAAAACGATCGGTTATAATTCATCAAGTTATCTATGAACTTCATTTTGGTAAATAACTCATAATATCAAATCACTTATTTCAAGAATAAAACCTAGAAAAGACACAAAATTATGTAACTTTATGAATTTATTCCATCAAGCCAACCTTATCAAATCGTATTTCTATCGGGTCTATTCTACAGAATAAAGCCTCAACAATATTTCATAATTTTCGCAGATTTTAATTTTACTGTTTACTACTTCAAAAATTAATTCTAAGAACGTGTTATTTTAATTTTTCACTAACACCTAGCCTTAAATCGTTATTTTACACTAGCGACCCGTTCGCGATTACGTCCGCGTGAATATTTTCCAATAGTTTTCTTATAAACAAACCATTTCCTGACCATAACAAACACAACAATAAAAGAATAATTCGAATCGGTAGAGCCATTCTTAAGTTTTTCGCTTAGCAACAGTTTTGGCGATTCTTGTTTATGTACCTATTTAGATATAGCCCGAAGCATTTTTGTGTCTGAAATTGCCACTGAAAAATGGCAAGTTTCCTCAGTGAACAATTGGAATTGGACCTACGAATTTTTACAATCCAGGCAACAGAATTGCCAACTGAGTTAACGAGAGTCGGTCGTTCAACTTTGTTCAAGTGAAAATTTTCAGCAGCAACTATATGTATCAATGTACTTATCCACATTTATTAATAACAGCGTTTACAAAATAAAGTTATAATTTTGTCTGAAAGTTAAAATTACAGAAGAGTGGCGCTATGCTTGGTTCTTTTTTAGTGTTTTATACGTATGTCATAATTCGACTTGTAAATAATGTAGTTGTGTAATTTATGGGAAAGTAGGTATAACTCAATAACAAAAAAATATTATTCAACTTGTAACTCGTTAATCAAAATAAAATTAATTTTTTTTCGTATAAAAGTACTTACCTACTTACTTACTTTTGATGTAAAATAAAAAAATATATATATTAGAAGTTGCAGCGACAATCTTAAATTCATATTAGATTTTTTAACCTTACTGCGGTTGGACACTGGTAAATAAAATTTTCGTTAATTTAAGATAATCTTTCGCTGTAAGTAATGCAAATGGCGTAGATAATACAACTACTCAGTCTATTTTCAATTATGTAAATATGCAGTGAACAAATTTTCGTAATCTAGTACGTGGCAATAGGATAATTTTATAAGTTAACCACGTCGCGTAGCGGTGAAAGAATACTACCACCCACTCTCTTCCTTTGGGTGTCGTAAAAGGCGACTAACGGACTAAAGACTGCACATACCAACCAACCAACAGCATAGAGCGGCGATGGGCTCACCACCTGTCACGCATGTGCAGTCGCTATTTGGTGTAAAGTGGACTATGGTAGTGGATTGCTTTTGCTGTCCTCATAGCCTAGTCTCTGACTAACCCTTCGGGGATAATAGTCGTGATTATATGTATGAATGTTATTCTAAGTTATATAATAGTCTGACTTAAAAACAAACATTTAGATGGGCATTAACGATTAAGTAAAGCTACTTAAAAGATTTTTAGCAAGATGTCAAAGCTTAAGTAACGTTTATATTGTAAGTACCTAACGTACTTATACAAAGTAATTAAGGCTATTAATTTTGTTATCTTTTCAGGATTCGCTTGCCGCTGTAAAGGACAAATATAGCAATGATTTTATCAGCCGGGGTGAGTCAGCCTTTCATAATGAAGACGTCAAAACAGTGCTAGAGCTGCAAAATAAATGAAAATTAAAACATAAGCTCCCTTACTTATAGTCCGGTTCCCTAACTCAAAATACGGTCCCATCCGGAAGAAGGGATGAAACTTGGAAGGTATGTAGCTATCATATATGTGCTTCAATGTCGATATGGAAACACGCTGAGAAATGATTGCTTACCTATACTATTGTCGTCAGCTGATCAGACAGTTTTATGTGGGAGGTCGAAATTTTTTTGTCATTTTTGCACATATTTTTCTTGGGGAATATTTTTCAGTTTCATGAGTGGAACTCACCCTTAATTGGTTTTGTATAAAGAAAAGTTAAAGTTGTATAAAGCTACATTCCTGCTAATTTTGATGCATTCTTCCGAATGGGACCGTAAAATTGATTTTTGTTAGGACAAGGAGCCGTACCTACTATTATAAAACTCTATACATATGTTATCTACATAATGGAAACATTTTGTATGATTTGACGTAACGTCTGTAACTTTAAATACTTAAGTATCGTTTATAAATATGTACATATAATCACGACTACTATCCCCGAAGGGTTAGTCAGAGACTAGGCAATGAGGACAGCAAAAGCAGTCCTCGGCCGTAGTCTAAATAAAATAAATAAATAATATTTCCTACACTCACACCAATTATCTAACCCAAAAGAAGCTTTGTAGAAAAACATACAAAAAGCGCTAAGTAAGCTTTTCCTACTTTCGCATTACGACGCAAGCTTTCTTTGATAAAAAAGGGCCCCCCTTGGTCTACTCCAACATGCTCAAAAACTCATCAACCGCGTTGCGGGTAAATCTCCCATTTTTGGTTGAAGTAACGGAGGGTTACATTTAAAACAGGTCCTACATTTTGAAAGTATAGAACGAATAACGCTACGAGCGGATAGTATCCAATAATTTTGGTTAATAATAGTTTTGATTCCAACAACTAAGTATACAGTCCACTCTTAAAATTATTACTGTGGTACTTTGTTGCCACATTTTCATAATAGATAGATAGTCTAGTTTTTACCAATTAGCGACTGTACGTGTACTCAGCGTGACAGATTGTGAGCCCATCGCCGCTCTATGCTGATGGATGTACGTGCAGTCTTTAGTCCGTTCGACCCAAGAGAAGAGATGGTTCGGTAGTATTCTTTTATTGAGGCGCTACATACACGGCTTGTACGTAATTAAATAACGGAAGACCTTGTAGATACAAAACAAATCTACTCACTGGAACCGACAGGGAACTTAGCAAGGGCATTATTTTCTCGCCCTTTTTCTAACAGCGTTAGAAATAATGGAAACTGGATCCCTCCTACTGTAACCTATTTCGTAGAGCATATTACTTTAGTCTTTAGTCTTACTATGCATTATTCGTATGAGAATTGGCATAGTAACATTAAAGTAATACTGCTGTAAGAGAGTGGTAAGGCCCCAAGACGTGATAGTAAGGCCCCTCGCCGTCGCCCCACATTATTTGTAGTGCCTACACTTCACTTGCCATCACAAATCAACATACCTACATTTCTATATCAAACAACGTTAGTCGGAAAGGGGGTACTAAGCCGCGGACAACTGAAAGTGCTACTATCAACTGTTATATTGCAAATATAAACTTTGCGAAAAACATTCATATTTTATGCATATTCATATTTAAAAAATGAACAACCCTGACTAGAGGCGGGGCTAACGCTGCTTTAACCCGTCTCTCTCTCAAAACAGCTGACCGCCAGGGCTACCACAGCGTCATTTCTTATGAAATCTTAAAACAGCTGCTAATCTAAAATTATAATTATTTTGTGAAAAGTTCTTAGACAAAAGTTATTTACTATCATGTATACTTTACTCTTCTTTCGGCTTAGTACCCCCTTTCCGACTGACGTTGTATAAGGGTACATTTTGATGACCTCCATAGTCGAATGGTCGGCACCCTTGGCCTCGCCATCTCCGAGGTCTCGGGTTTAATTCCTGGTCAGATTAATTTGGAAATAAGTGTTTTTCTTAATTGTCTCGGTCCTGTGTCTTTTCTATCAACCTATGTATTTATAAAACGAAATTGTATTAATTATGTTGGTTTATCAAAAAAGTTTCAATAAAAACATAACATTAACTTTTTTCTTTATTTATTTATTCCAGAAAAACTTATTTAACTAATAAAAGTCTGCCAAACGGCGCATGAAGTTTATCGGTAGCAGTTCCCGTTGGATAACAAAATCAAACTTCCATGCTTACTGTCAACAGCACATCAGCACACCACACTATGCCAAACTTTATTTAAAGATAATGAGGAATACCTAATTACTTAATCAACTGCAACCTATCACGAACAGAGCTATTGATAATACATAATTTATTGCTAGTTACCGATATGTTGCTACTACACAAATCAGCTGACAAACCTGTTAATCCTGTTATGTATAATAATGATCGGCTATCATCGTCCTAACAGTATCAGCGGGGCACCAATCGTCGCATTACGCACGAATACGTGGTCGATGCAGGCAGGGCGCAGTCACACGCTCCGCGTTACGTCTTGTAGCACGCTGCCTATTATACTAATTTATTTAAAAGCAATAACACAAGAAAAATACGCACATTTCGTAATAGGAAAAGAAATAGGGTTTCATCGCAGACTAACGTTGGTACTTATCGCCCGGCTGACGCGGACGGGTCAACGACCGGCCGCTCCCCGCGCGTTGTAAATAATCGTTATTTTTAATTGTTTTTCATTTAATTTTTCTATGTTATTTAATTAGATACTCAAAGACTATCTAATTAAAATTCACAAAATGAATTATTTAATTAAAAATGAAAAAAGCACAAATTTCTTTTTTGTCATTTTTGTCATGTTTAAAACACTTGACCTGACCAGCCCTTGAAGTTTCTTGCGGTTTCTAGCAATCGCTTTATATATTATAGCGTCACATTTTATTAACTGCGAATATTTTAACAAAACATCTAATTATATCAGAGAAATAAAGTTCTAGCATTATTTCACTTTTCCAAACAAAAAATTCTCTGATCAAATAAAAAAAGCTCCTCTCAATGAAACTACGGGCACGTATAAGCGGTGTAAGCATTGCGGCCCCTCTGTTTCGGCTCCTTCGAATTTAAACTACCAAAAATAAAACACCCCTTGTGTTTTATTTTACTTTTAATCGAAATGTCTTTTGGCGTTTTTCTTGAAAACTAGCGTAGTACAAACATTTAAGGGTTTTTCATAAAAATATTTTGTTTATGTTGTTGAATTTATCCTCAAAATATTTGCGGTTGATAAAATGTGACCAACAAAGCACACTGCATTCCAAACTCTCACTTCATATTATTATTTAGATATCTTGTCGTAATGGTATCCTGCTGTTGTTCTAAAATGTTGATATTTACGTCACCTAATATCAGTATGTCATTGGATAGATTAGTTATAAATCCCTTTATTTCATGTAAAAAACTAGTTTTGTTTGTATTTGGTGGCCTTGACTATGACCGTGGTTTTATAATTATGAGTAGTCATCGTTCCAGTTATTATTTCACAGCTCTTCATTTGCATTTGCTGTTGTGTAAACGTAACAGTATTTTTGACATACGTTTACAACAATATCCCTCCGCCACGTTTTGTTTTCCTTGTCATGCATACATATTATATCGATTCAGGTTCATACAAACATAGTTAATTATTTTTAATGTTTATTTCCGTTAGGCAAATAATATCAAAATTATTTAAACATCCCTGTAATGTCATTAATAAGCTCATTGAAGTGCTTTCTGAGAGAACATGTATTTACGTGGATAATGTTTAATGATGCATTTTTCTGGTTGGCGTGATTACAACATGTTAATGTTTCAATAAATCAAGCGTATTCTATATCGCTTAACTGTAAACTATAAAGATCTTCATCATACGACATTTTTCTTTTTATTAATGAGGTGAACTAATTTTCGTTTTTATGACTGCCTACTCCTTGTTTTGTTCTTATTCTTCCTGTATAAAAGATTCGATATCACTTTAAAAATTTATTTGATGAGTTTTATTGATTTGATTTTCATTTTCGTTCTTTTTGATTAAGGTATTTTTGAGTTTTGTACCCAGATAAACTTGTATGTATCCTTAAGCTTCATCTTCGTTGTCCAAAAAAGTTGTCGCAAATGACGCGATAATTTTTCATTTATATGTATACTTACGCGTTTTATTCTCGTTTCTGAAAATCGAGTCATTGGTAATGTTATTTTTTTACATTTGAGCTATTTTAGGCGGGTATTATTTGAGCGAAGAGTAACTATTATATATAGGTCGTGGTGCTCTGCTGCTATCTCCTGGAATTCTATGAGCTTTTTCTACTTCTTCTTCTCTACAACCTCCATCACATTTTCTTTCTCAAATGTTTGCACGTTCAATAGTTCAATATTAATTTCAAGTTCTTTCTGTTCCATTTTCATCACTCGCTCTTCCAGCGCTTTTTTGCACCAGGTCTTTAATCTCTTTTTTGTTCTTTTTCGTTTCCTCCATACATTCCTGCCTAGAACTTTCTAAATCTTCATACTTAGTGCTAAAAAGCTCCTCCGATTTCTCAATCTCCATGTTGGTTCTCTTCACCTCTGTAATCTAGTTTTTTATCTCAAGCATATTTCACGGTAGTTAGTAGGTTAATCATTGCGGTCATCTGTTCTTGTAATGCCAGTACATTGTTATTTACTGTATGGCGGCCTGAAGTCTCCTGGGTACGTGAGGAGTCGCTATCCGTATCTTATTCTAACCGCTTTTTCTTACGTGAATGAACCCACTTATTGATAGTGTCCTACATTTTTGTGGTAGTATTTTCGTCGGCGTTCGTTAGGTGCTCATAATTTCGGTTGTAGGCCTATTTATTGAGTCCAAGTGATAATGCCGCCGGGCGAAGCACGTGTATTTAAAAAGCTATGGGCTGTTCCAGGATTGTTGTCGGGGCGCTGTCGACACTACACTGATCATATTTTGTTGTATAACGTTGTTCTTGTCACTTTGTAATTAGCTCGACAAGTGCCCGTCACTTACCAGCCCCCTACTCTTGAAACCGATCGGTATTGGATCGGATTGGTATTGTGAATTTTCGTCCTAAGTTACGATACCAGAGCTAATATGGATTTATATTGCGTGGATATTGAGTGACAAAAATACAAGACTCAATGCCATTTAGTTCACCCAATATGAATCCAAATTAGCGTTGGCGTCGTAAGTTAAAAATACGAAAATTCACAATACCAATCCTATCCAATAGCGATCGGTTTCAAGAGTAAGGAGGCAGATCTGCGGAGAACGTAAATTGGTGTGAGTGTAGAATTTCACCATGCTTGATCATCATCATCAGCCTTTAAAAACGTCTGAATTGTGCCGTTGTTATTTAGTGAAACGTGGAGTGTAGCAGTGCTCTTCTTTTGCGGTCCTCATTGCCTGTCTCTGGCTAACCCTTTTGGGGATAGTAGTCGTGATTATATGTACGATCGCGGAAGTTCCCGGTCTACCACTTTTCGGCGACATTCGCTTTCACACGATCTAAGTATAATGGCGGACTCCGTCGCTCGTGGGTTCGAATCCCACTCGAGCTTCCTGAGACTGGTTGATTTTTTTCTGGTAAACTTTTTATCCTATAGCATTTTGGATGCAAAAATTTCAATAATAAAGATATTGTCTAAGTTTGTCGATAACAACGTTGTTTATAGCATTGTTGTGTTCCGACAGTTTGAAATAAGATAGCCAGTTCCTCAGTGGTTGAGGATTCCGGGTGAAGCGCGCTTCCACCTTCGGCCTTATCGTCACTTTCCATCAGGGCCCTGATTCTGTATCGCAATCTATAGATTCCACACCTAAACCTTACCGCGCACAAACGTCAAACGCCTACGTTTTTGGGAAGATATCGTAACTTTTTAAGGAATTAACGTGGTTTTGAAACAAGGAATCGTTACAGAATAAGGGCCCAGGTGAGATAAAGGCCAAGCGCTTACCCGTTGTAGAATAATAAAAAAAACACTTTTCGGCGATATTCGGATGCGCTCCATTCCGCTTCGCTTTACTTACCACTTTGTAGCGATTTTCGTATGAAGCGCACCGACCGCCCGGGTACCGAGCCCGTACCAAATAGACGACGCGGTGTGCAAAGGATTTTGACCTTTGCAAGAAATTCTATTGCAAGTATTTAACAATCGATAAAGACATAATTGCTTATAAATATCTTTATTATTGAAATTTTTGCATTCAAAATGCTATTTAAATAAGTATAGAATAAAATGTTTACTAGAAAAAAAAATATTTTTTTTCGAATTTCATTCGAATGTGAGGGTAGACTTTACAGTGACGTAATACCGCTGACTTGCAGCGTAAATCAAACTAGTAGGAAAGATTCGACGAGTCTCCTGGGGTCTCGGTAGCTCAGCGGTTAGAGCAGTGGACCGGCAATCCAAAGGTCGTGGGTTCGAATCCCACTCGAGCTTCCTGAGACTCGTTGATTTTTTTTCTTGTAAACATTTTATCCTAAACTTAGACAAGATGGTGGTAGCTAGCCAGGCGGATTTAACAGCCCTACCACTAGCCAATCCGGGCACACAAAGATGTATCCCCGCTGGGAATCTAACCCGGGCCCTCTGAGTCTGAAACCGGTATGCCTTAGCCACTAGACCACAGAGGCAGTTAGGTCTACCGGAAACTTCCTCGATTGTTTGTGTATGTGTATTATTATTTATCAATTTCGCAGTCATGTCAATGTCCCCTCGTGGACGAGGGAGTCTCCCTAGTCAACTCCCCGATCTGCAGCGGCACCATCTACTTCATGGTGCTACTGGAGGCGTTCCTCAAGGGTCGCTGCAATATCGCCCGCCCTTGCCAGAGGATCAAGTCAGTTGCAGATGTGCAGTCAGAGTACGACTTCATCGTCGTCGGCGCGGGGTCAGCTGGCTCCATAGTCGCCGGGAGACTTAGTGAAAATGACAACTTTAAGGTAAGTCTACTTGTTTGGTGGCAGATCATTTGGTCCAGCTGTCTGATTGGACGATATTGTCAAGGCAGTTCCTACCACTCTCTTAAATACTCCACTGTTTTACTCCTGATCCACTGTTCTCCTAACAGTGGATCCGGCTAGCACAAGATCGCAAGGAGTGGCGTAGATGAGAAGAGTCCTTTACCCAGTAGTGGGAGTTACTGACTGACTAGGTACAAAGGTGTTCCTCAAGTCGTGCCAGAGTCAGTTGACGACGACGTCTAGCCAGATTATGATTTCACAGTCGTCAGCGCGGGGTCGTAGGGTGACTCAGCGAAAATTGCTGCAGCGCAATTCTGTTAAGACACGATCCTAAACTTGATTCTGAATCCGCAATGAGCTATTAAATACTAACGCTTTAACAATTACGCTGTAATGTTGAGAGCCCTAATTTATTATTATAATTAAGTAGGTAATTTCAAACTTTAATATTTTTTATTAGACAACAGAAATACTAGCTGCCCAAAGGTCAATGTAGCTGCCCTACTCCTGGTGGTCAGGTGATGGGTTATAAATTTAAGACAATCGCGAAGCGCACCGTAGCGATTGTCTCAAATTGCGAGGTAATTTTTTTTAATAAGAAAATTATAAGAAGATTATAAGAATAAAACAGTTGACATTAATTATAATAATGATACAATACATAACCAAGATAGTGTGATATTTTTAGGTTTAAGGAAAGAATCTGTATTGATGTGGAAAGGACATATAGAACAAGTTTGTGCTAAAATAAATGGATTTGAGTACGCTCTATTCATATTAACAAAAAATGCAAACAGGGAGACAGCTTTGACAGCATACTTTGCTTATATACACTTTTAAACTTTCGCGTTCCATTATGCACACATATATAAACGGGATTTAACGCAAAACTATTTAGTAAAGGCATCCTACGCATACCTTTTATACCCGACGTTTCGACCGAATTGCACCGGCCGTGGTCACGGGCTGACTGCTGTCGCGGTGTATCGCCTCCGTTGGCGTCGAAGAGTCTTCATCCACCGTCACATTATTTAACAAACTACCGTCACACACAACACTTACGGTGTCCCTATTCCGTATACAAGCCTTATTCTGATAGTTAGCCGATTCTGAGCTAAAACGAAGTTGCGTTTTTGCAAACAAATCAGCCATTGCAGAACATTTACTTGAAAGAGACGCAAATCACTGGATTGAATTTCATCGTACGCAAGTCCTCTCCACAGATCGCCACTTTTATTCAAGAGTAGTGCGTGAAGCGATTGAAATTAAGAAACATCCCAACATTTTAATCGGGAAGATGGTCACAAACTATCATCAGCGTGGAATCCAGTGTATGCAAAAACGCAACTTCGTTTTAGCTCGCAATCGGCTAACTATCAGAATAAGGCTTGTATACGGAATAGGGACACCGTTAGTGTTGTGTGTGACGGTAGTTTGTTAAAAAATGTGACGGTGGATGAAGACTCTTCGACGCCAACGGAGGCGATACACCGCGACAGCAGTCAGCCCGTGACCACGGCCGGTGCAATTCGGTCGAAACGTCGGGTATAAAAGGTATGCGTAGGATGCCTTTACTAAATAGTTTTGCGTTAAATCCCGTTTATATATGTGTGCATACTTTGCTTATGTTGAGTCTGTGTTGAGATATGGACTTTTGGTTTGGGAAAACGGAATGGACATAAATAAAGTATTTTTATCACAAAAGAGGTGTATACATATGGACCATGTAATATTGCACCAGACATTTCAGGCAGAAGATATTTTAAGGATTTAGGAATTCTTACTCTGGTTGGGATGTACTACCACGGGAAAGGGAACCACGCGGGTGAAACCGCGAGCGGCCGCTAGTTATTAATATATTTGTAAGCGAACTGATGTAAATGAATAAAATATGATTTATATATAATTTGACTAATATAATATGTGATACTTATTTAGAATGATAAATAATGAAATGTAATAATTAATAATTTTTAAGTGTCTTAAACTACAATGTTTGCCTGCTATAGTTATAAGTATAGTTAAATATGCATAAGATACTTTAAAATTGTTTTATCATCTGTAATGATACCCTATCTAAAAGCAAATAAATATTATGATTATGTTTACGATTATTAGACAACAGAAATCTACCTTACCTTATATTTTGTGCGTTTTAACTTTGTGCGTATATAGGTTGGTATTACAATTTAGTCATTCTAAATAGTAGGGATTATGATTGGTACCGCCAATGTCGTATTTCGTAAGTTTAAATTCGGCGATAAAGAGTTAGTAAAATTTAGGAAAAGTAAAATCTGCTAAAAAAAGTTAAGGCTTAAAGTTGGTATGAGGGGCAAAAAATTTGGTGATTTAATATAGACCCCTAACCATAGAGAAAACCCCTAACTATCCCTTTGGGGGTAATAGCCGTGCGTGTAAGTCAATATGCGTGTTAGTTAAAATTCGTGTAAGTCAATATGCGTGTAAGTCAAAATGCGTGTATGTCAATATGCGTGTACGTAATTATATAGTCATTATGCGAGTAACCCCGTACATCTTTGTAAGTATGTAACGTATGTATCTTCTGTAGGTATTGCTGATAGAGGCGGGAGACCAGGAGCCGGTCGGCGCCCGCCCCCCGTCCTTCTACCGCACCTTCTGGGGGAACGACAAGCTGGACTGGAGGTACCGCACCGTGCCCGACAACTACTGCCTCGACCAGGACGGCAAGGGCTGCCTGTGGCACAGGGGGAAAGTATTAGGTCAGTTCAATCTAGGGTTGCCAACTATAATTTTTTTTTTATAGCAGAAGGAGGCAAACGAGCAAGCGGGTCACCTGATGGAAAGTAATCACCGCCGACCATGGACACCTGCAAAACCGGAGGAATCGCAGGCGCGTTGCCGGCCTTTAAGGAAGGAATAGGCTCGTTTCTTAAATATCCTTAAGTCATAACGGTCCGGAAATACCGCCGCCGAGAGCTGGTTCCACAACACTGTAGTTCGAGGCAAGAAATTTCTTGAAAAACGCACAGTAGTAGACCGCCATCCATCAAGGTGATGTGGATGGAATGACAGTCGATTGCGTGTAGTGCGGTGAAGGAAATCAGCGGCAGGGATCAAGCCGAACAATTCCTCAGAACATTTCCCATGATATATACGGTACAATATACAGAGAGACGCAACGTCTCAAGTATTGTTAAAAACAGTATTATACTGTTTTTCACTACATTATACTTTTTACTGTTGAATAAAATAAAGTATCCATAAAGTACTGTTTTAGTATCACTGTGCACTGGTAACCATATACCTGTTTAAAAATTTAAAAAGTTGCAAACGTTGTTTGCTTGGTGCAGCGCAGCCATAAGTACTTAAATCTTTGAAAAAATATAATACTATCCATTTTTAAAAAATACTGTTTATTTTTCTTATCTTCATCATCGTCATCAGCCTATAAACGTCCCACTGCTGGGCACAGGCCTCCCACGTGGACAATAGCACGTGGGGATATTGGGCCATAACCCACCACGCTGGCCCAATGCGGGTTGGTGGGTTTTAACGACTGTCATCTTACGACAACAACCGAGACCAACGGCTTAACGTGCCTTCCGAAGCACGGAGGAGCTCGAGATGTTTTTAATTTGGTCACCCATCCAGCGACCCGGCATTGCGAAAGTTGCTTAGCGGGCAAGGTCGCAAGCTGAACGCGCTAGCCGCTGCGCCATCGAGCTACTCTCCTCTTTTCTTATCTTGCTTACCTAAAAATACTTTATTTTTTATTTTTAAAGTTGGCGACCCCAACCAGCTCTTTGATCCCAACCGCCATCTGTGGTCTAGTGTGTTTATGTGTCGTAATTCTACTCAATAACATCCTCCTCCTCCGTGGTCGTGTTTAACTACCTCCGTGGTCGAATGCTTAGCACGTCGGTTCTGGTGTCGCCATCTCTGAGGTAGGTACATCTGACGCCATTCCGGGTTCGTTTCCCGGTCGGGTCAAACGTTTCGCTTTCCGTAATACCAGATACAATAGAATAAAATGTTTACTAGAAAAAAATCAACCAATCTCAGGAAGCTCGAGTGGGATTCGAACCCACGACCTTTGGATTGCCGGTCCACTGCTAGAAATAGAAAATAGAAATTGTATTGTGTGTGACACAATAAATGTGGCTTAATGAAAACCGAAGGTTAGGAAATAGATGTTTTTCTAATTTCATTTCGGGTATGGGTGTGTCTTCTTTGCATAATAAGTATGGATATCCGTTATCTAACGAATAAAACAAGTTTGGCCTAGATAATAGGTGTTAGTTGCCATGGTTGTATAATCCAGCGGAAAGTATTAGATTGGTTCAAAATAACATTTTAAAAAGGTGGCCGACCTAACAATTATTTTTTTTTTTGCGTTAGGAAATGCGTGTTTATTGTTGTTTTTTACAAAAAAAATACGTACGCACACATAAATTACCTACATAAATGCATTACATTATAAGGTTACGTTAAATCTAAAACCATCTCAAGTGTGACTTCAATTCTTGAAATGTGTTTACATCGCTTGTTACACACGGATACCGGAAGACATAGCGCAGACAGGCCTCCAACAAGGTAGACCGACGATCTGATAAAGTAAGGAAGACACTCCAATCCAAATCCCCCTATAATGTCGAAAGTGTTAATGAGACATAAAATAATAAAAATCTTACATTATAATAAAACGCAGTTCGTTCTAATGAAATAAATGATGGTACTTACGTTGTAAGAGGTACAATAAAGATATGATAATAGTACATTATAATTTGAGTGCGGTAAGTTGAAAATTAAACCGAGGCGATAATGCTAGCCCGAGGCGTAGGCGAGGGCTACAAGGAAGCAGAGGCTGTAATTATCAAAGCGCACGTACCTATGTCATACGACGTTTTATAACATATTTGCGAGGAAAACAAATCGTCTGAAAATGACTGCGTGGTTTTGTTGTTTTTCTAGTGTGTAAATCTTAGGTAAGCCAACATGTATTTTTCTTTGGACTTAGATGGTAATAGGCTGTCAATAACATTTGTGCTTCACTTATTATTTTCAGTGGTGTAGACTGTAAATTTAGTGCTTCATTACTAAAACTAGACATATTTATTTTTAAACTTTAATAGTAATAGGTATTGAACAAGAAGCCGCTGTTTGAATCGACAAAATATATGTATGTGAAAGGTAGGAAGTCTTTCCATCCAATCCCTTGGGTGTCGTAAATGGCGACTAAAGGACTAAAGACTGCACACATCCTACAGCATAGAGCGGCGATGGGCTCATCAAAATAATACTACCAACCCCCCTCTTCCCTTAGGTGTAGTAAAAGGCGACTAACGGACTAAAGACTGCACATACATCCTACAGCATAGAGCGACGATGGGCTCATCAAAATAATACTACCAACCCTTCTCTTTCCTTATGTGTCGTAAAAGGCGACTAACGGACTAAAGACTGCTATTGGGCCATAACCCACTACGCTCTAAGCTCGTTGATCTACATATACTGTGACTTTACTTTATAATGTGTAACGATGACAATGATAATGATTTCTAGGTGGTTCGAGTCTGCTCAACGGCATGATGTACCACCGAGGCCACGAGGCTGACTATGAGGACTGGGTGAAGGCCGGCGCAGTGGGCTGGTCCTGGGAGGAGAACAAGAAATACTTCGATATGACTGAAGGAAACAAGCAGATTGGCACACTAGTCCGTCCCGAGTACCATTCGGACTCTGGGCCGTTGCCTGTTCAGCAGGTAACTGTCTAAACTCTTCATACGTTCAGTCCAGGCAGTTCTCGTTCGATCACTTATAGGCGATATTCGCTTGCACATAGTGTTACCATTTAGGAATTTGAAAAGTCCTGACAAAAAGCCTAAAGATTTGCCTGACATAAAAGTCCGGACTTTTTAGTCACAATATGGAAACATTACTTACTTTTTATGTTTTGTTATGATAAATGAGAAGTTAATAAAGATTAAAGACTTATTTGATATTACTTAAAATGTAGTTTTGTTACTCATATTTAAAAATCCGGACAAATTAAAGAGCCTGACAAAGTTTGGACTAGAGTCTAAAACTTTTAGACTAAAAATCCGGACATGACCAATCCGGACGGATGGTAACTCTACTTGCACACGATCTACGCGCACGCTACTGTACGTACGCGCGGTCAGAATGGAGTGCAAGCGAATATCGCCGTAAAGTGGTCGATTGGGAAGTTCCCCGATCGTTCATACAGGATGTTTGGATCGCGATCCTATACGTATATGTAAGTAGATTTGTGTGGGGGCAATTCTGGATTGTGAAAAAATAACAGCTGTTCCATACAAAAATTGCAAATATGGAACAGTTTTGGAACATCTTTTTGAAATTTTAGAATACATCTTAGTAGGTGCATCCATAGTAATCTACCAGACACGCTGATAATTTATCCTGCTTGTGACGGCAATCGTCTTGTAGTAAATAATACATACATAATATCCTCCTCCTTGCGTCGTATTCCTCAGAAAGTGGAGAGCATCGTGAAATTTGTAAACGAGTGTGGTGCGGGTCTGGTCAGACCATCGCATTGGACTAACTATGCCCCCCCCCAAACAGAGTAGATATATAGGGCGACCGCTAGAACCAGCAGGAAACTTCAAGGGCTGGTCAGGTCAGGTCAAGTGTTTTAAACATGACAAAAATGACAAAAAAGAAATTCGTGCCTTTTATCATTTTTAATTACCTACTTAAATCATTAATTTTGTGAATTTTAATTGAATAGTCTTTGAGTAGTATCTAATTTATTTTAAAGAAAAATGAAATCAAAAACAATTAAAAATAAGGTATTAATAATAAATATCACTTGTCTCCTCCTGTCTCCAGTTAAATGTAGGTTGTAACACTTGCTGTCTCCTTCTGTCACCAGTTTAGATACCAGCCGAGGGCAGCCTACGAGCTTCTGAACGCTATCAACGAGACAGGATTCCCCATCATCACCGACATGAACGACCCCAACACACCTGAAGGGTTCAACATCGCACAAACGTTCAATGAGTAAGTCATTTGAGCATCTGAATTCCATCATAATCAAGAGCCCGAAAGGTCATCAGTCTTTAAGGGCTCTAACACACTAGCAGCAGTTTGCAGTCGACTGCAGTTACATACGTCAACAGCTCGAGTGTAAGAGCCCTTAACGCCCGAAATTAACAGGTCTTCAGGTTGTTAAGCCTTTTAAATTCAAATTATTGACTTAAGCTCCATATTTCTCACTTTAGTAGGCTAAACAATCTATAGAATAAACTCACTGCTGGGTACAGGACAACAGCGTTGGCCCAATACGGGATGGTAGGTTCATAGGTACCACATACAATATATATTTGGATATATATACCATTATTATTACCATACCATTATTGTACAGGTACCAACACCTATACCCCAAGTACTTTTCCACCTAACTTGATACCAATCAAATTGTGGTGGGGTTGTGGTGTGTTTACTATTTCTAAAGTTTTAGCCATTTTATGTAATATTTAATACCTATTTACTAAGTTGCTTAAAATCAACATCAGCCTGTAAACTTCCCACTGCTGGGCTCAGCGAGTCGAACTCGACTCCCTATAGCTCGATCGTAAGCTCGCGCTCACTTCAACCCACACATTAGTTATTCACATTACTTATATAGCATAAAGGTGGGAAGGCCTGTGCCCAGGGACATTTATCAGCCGATGATGATGATGATGATAAATGACATACGACGCTACGTTTCTCATTTCAGCGACGGCCAAAGGTTCACGACAGCTAGGGCGTTCCTGAAACCGCAGTCAGAGAGGCCCAACCTGAGCGTCAAACTGAACACGCACGTGACCAGGGTCGTGTTCAAAGGCAAACGGGCTGTAGGTGTGGAGTACATCGATGAGACCGGCGAGAAGAAGACCGTGCGCGCTTCTAAGGAGGTTGGTGCTTCATCATCAGCCCATCGCAGTCCACTGCTGGACATAGGCCTCTCCCAAGGCGCGCCAGTGAGCTCGGTCTTCGGCTCTCCGCATCCAGCTACTGCCAGCCGCCCTGCGCAGTTCGTCGCTCCATCTGGTCGGGGGGCGTCCTACACTGCGTTTGCCCATTCGTGGTCTCCTTTCTAGAACTCGTTTAAAACAGATGTGACCAGCCTATTGCCACTTTTGCTTGCTAATGGCATGAGCTATGTCGGTTACTTTTGTTCTCTGTCGAATCACCTCGATTCGAATTCGTTTATTTTTTCATTAGTGTACAATAAAAAAAATTAAAAAAAAAACTTTCCTACACTCACACCAATTATCTAACCCAAGAGAAGCTTCGTTTGAAAGTCGTTAAATGGTTACTAGACAACGGATAAACATACTTAAAATACTATACATACTTATTATACATAGAAAACACCCAGACCCGAGACAATTTAGATAAACAATAGTTTCTAAATTGACCCGACCGGGGATCGAACCCGGGACCTAAGAGATGGCGTCACCATGAAAACCGGTGTACAAACCACTCGACCAAGGAGGTCGTCAATAATGTGGTTATTACATGCCCTCTTAGAGCATTCAACTAAGCATGCCCTAGCAGTCCTACTTTCTGAGATGCGATTAGTTTCTTTCACTATTAACACTTAGAAATTCTATTTATTGAGCACTGATTAGAGGAGATGAAAAATTGCATCGAATAGTGCATCCATCGAATCGCACTCTGTGTGTACTGTTGGAAACGGACTAGGATAAGACCTAAACTAATAATCTAATCTATCATCGTTTGTATCGTAATCTATCATCTATCAACATTGTCTCCAGGTCATATTGAGCGCAGGTGCACTAAACAGCCCGCAAATCCTAATGTTATCCGGTGTCGGTCCAAAAAAAGAGCTCAAGAAGTTTGACATCCCCCTGGTGGAGAGCCTGCCCGTCGGCCAGAACCTCAGGAACCATTACGGCATCACGCTGTACTTCGTGCTCACCAAACTGAACAACACGGAAGTTCTGGACTGGAGTATCCTTACCGAGTATCTGTTGAAGAACGATGGGCCGATGTCTGGCACCGGAGTCACACAGGTTTGTGTTGACGTCGTTACAGTAAAATATGTGTCTTTTTTTATCCACTTCTTACTCGTTAGCACTTGGCCTTCATTTCACCTGATGGTAAGTAACAATAAAGATGCGAAGCACGCTTTACCTGGAATCTTCAATCACTGGAAGAACTACGTAGCAATATATAATGAGTGACAGGTTGATCCACACGCAATGGGCCGGCTCGCCCGGCGTAATATTAGCCTCTCACGGAATATCAAAACAATGGCACTCGTTCCTAATGTGTTTCGTCCGGTGAGTGAAAGTACCGGGGGCCTAACTCGCCCCGCTCCTCCCCTCCCCAGTTCCTGCTCCTTCCTCAAAGTTCCTACCCTTCTTCAAGACCGGCAGCGCATCTGCGACTCCTCTGGTTATTCGTGTGTCCATGGCGGTGATTACTTCCCATCAGGTGACCCGCCTGATCGTTTGCCTCCTTTTTAAATAAAAAATATAGCAGCGGCACAAGACGCTGAGTGACGCGATAGAACACCATGGGACTGTAGATTACCTGATGGTAGGTAGGATGGATGCTACTTTGTAGGAAGGCCAAATGGAAGATCTTCCTCCGAGCTGGGTGTTATAGCTCGGGGACCGAAGACCAACGGATATTAGTTGGAGGTGCTATATACCTATAACGAAGGAGATGCAGGCGATGCAGGCTTCCCCTATTATTTTACCGTCGTAGTATGGAGACGTCGTTGGTATACGTTTGTGACGCCATCTGTTTATACGGATGAGAAGGTGGCTTCGTGTTGAACTATGTACGGCGACATGCGGTAGGTGGCGCCGCCACAGGACCATTGACATTTTCGACTGTAAATTGTATGACCAGCCCACTGCCAACTCAGTGTTCGCCGTCCTGTTTTCCAGTTGACAGGACTCATGTACTCCAGCCTGGCAGACAAGAGCCGCAAGCAGCCCGACCTGCAGTTCTTCTTCAACGGCTTCTACGCAGAATGCTCGAAGACCGGCCAAGTCAACGAGTACCGCGACGACGGATACTTCGGGAGGAACGTCTCGTGAGTTAACATTACTATACCTATCTGAGTTCTATACGTTGTTGTAATCTTAATCTTTTTCTACAATTTTTCTTCTTGGGATAAACTCTAAAACTAGTGAAGGTTGGCAGACGGCTCTGCTTATCATAATACTAGCGGCCTGCCCGCGCCTTTGTCCACGCTAACTTAAAAACACCGTCATATTTCAGCCATTTTGTACAAAATATCTTCAAATTATACCTAAACAAAAACCACCCTCAGTTATCGCCCATTCTATTAGTAAAAATTGCATAAAAATCCATTCCGTGGCTAAGAAGAATAAAGCGGATCCACGACACAGAAAAACAACGACATTATAATAATATGTAATGATAATGATAATGTTCTCTGCTTGGTAGTCTTTGTAAAGGCAAAAGAGTTTAACAGTTGTCTATCCATGCTTGTGCAGGGCATGTAGAGACAAAATGGAGTCCATGCTACACATATTGTGTGACTGTGACTCCCTTCTTTGAAAAAAAATGAGTCTCCTGGGATTGGCCTACCCGAAACCAGAAGATTTCAGGCTCTTCGCCCTCAGAGACATTGCCAAGCTTATTTGCAGTAATTTTCACTGAGGAAACAGAGTGATAAGACGGGGTTGCATGAAAGATCCCAATGGGTCGACGTGCTGCTGCGAGAGGGAGACCTCAGCCAGGCCCCATTATATAAGTTATGATCTATGCCTTCTATTCGCTATTCGGACATTAAGTAGCCCATATTTCAAGGACCTCAAGATATCGAACTAAGCGTTTGTCCATGCGACCACAGAGGCATTATTATTATGATTAGGATATTTTACCTCAAACAAGAAGGTCATGTAATCCTCAATTTTGTTAGTTTTCAATGTAAGTCCGGTTGCGATCCGGTGGTAGATTAGTTAGGTAGGTACATTAGGTAGGTAGGTGGATTATAGTTAGTAAGATTAGCTTTTAAGATTGAACTACACGTTAGTTAACTGTTTTTTGTTTTTGACGTCAATAAGTGCCTGGAAAAGTTGAACTAGCAGATCCTCGCGGTTTTACCCGCGTGGTACCCGTTCCCGTGGGAATATCAGGATAAAATATAGCCTATGTCACTAGGGAAGAATGTAGCTTTCTAATAATAGTCAATGAATTTTCTAAATCGGTCTATTAGTTTTGGAGCCTATTTAATTCAAACAAACAAATCTTTCCTCTTTATAATATTAGTTAGATAAATTATTTTGATTTTGCAGCGCCAACGCAGCGGTACTCCTGCCGCGTAGCGTAGGCTACCTCACCCTGCGCTCGGCGGACCCGCTGGACCCTCCGCTCTTCTACCCCAACTACTTCGCGCACGAGGACGACCTGGTCATGATCAAGGACGGCGCCAGGTACCTGCAGAAGATCTTCGAGACTGACGTTAGTTTTGCACACATATTTAAACAGGGTTTAACGTAAAACTACTTACTTGAATAGTAAAGGCATCCTACGCCAACTACTATACCCAACGATGTTTCGACGTTAGTTTTTTATCATTATCAGAAGGGGACAATGAACGAACGTACTGAATTCAGATCGGTGACGCTCTCGTTAAAGGTAAAGACCCAAGACTACTCTAAACCGAATGAGCATGTTTACAGAACTACCTTATGAGAGTAAGTGAAGCAAAGGATGTGTGTCAGGATCGCAGTAAATGAAAAGCTGTGATCTCTGCCCCTTAAGGGTGGATTCGACCAAACTGGAATAAGACTTACTCCGAGATTAGTCTATACAAATTCGGCGTTTAATCTAGGTATAAGACCTTATTCCAGTTTGGTCGAATCCACCCTACGTCGCATAATGTCCACTATATCAAAACGACGACTACGCAATTGACTGTCATTCCATCCACATCATCTTAATGGATGGCGGTCAACTACTGTACGTTTTTCACGAAATTTCTTGCCTCGAACTACAGTGTTGTGGAACCAGCTCTTGGCGGCGGTATTTCCGGACCGTTACGACTTAGGAATCTTCAAGAAACGAGCCTATTATTCCTTCCTTAAAGACCGGCAACGCGTCTGCGATTCCTCTGGTTTTGCGGGTGTCCATGGGCGGCGGTGATTACTTTCCATCAGGTGACCCGCTTGCCCGTTTGCCTCCTTCTGCTATAAAAAAAAGTCAACTTTAACAAGTCCACTAAGTACTTTTATCAAAATGTCCAGCAATAAACTCGGCCTGAGCCATAGAATACCTAAGTAAAAGAGAAAGATACGGTTTGCCCTTAGTATTATGAATCAGGAAATAGTCCTCCTCAACAACATACGTTTTAAATTGTAGTGTGGTAGGTAGTGGTAATTGTGCGAGCGGGACAGAGCGATGAATTTTACGGTTCCATATTGGCTCACATAAAACTACTATTCCTATTTTTTGTTTTACTACCGATTTGTGTTCATAATAATCACTCTTCACAATTTTTATCCTCATACTTTTTTAGTTCATAAATTTTTATTACTACTATCGGAACTCATAACAGACAGTTATCATATATTTTTTATTAATACTGTCATTACTATAATAAACTCATAATCTTTTTTCTCATAATTGTTTCCTTCTTTTTAATAATGTCATTACTAAGAAAATATTTAAACTCATAATATTGTTTTTAATACATACACTTATGATTAAAAAAGGGGGGGTCGGGGGGCCTGCGGCCCCCCTCCTTCATTTGCCAAAAGTCTAACTTAACCTAACCGACAGACCTTTAGGTTTGCATACTTAGTTTTTTCTTTATAGCGGGGGGTCCCCTGCACCCCCGGCATGCAAGCAAGCATGGAGCATGCAGGCATGCAACATGCAAGCAAGCATGCAGCGTGCAAACAAGCATGCAAGCAAGCATGCAGCAAGCATGCAGCATGCAAGCAAGCATGCAGCATGCATCCAGGCATGCAGTATTCCAAAAAATATGCAACATGCATTCAACATGAATGCAAGCACACAGTATTTATTCAAATTACAAAGTTATTTTACTCATAAAACATTTATGATCAAGAAATATATGAAAACAAATATTGGTATGAAACCAATTTATGAACATTGGCGTTACGTATTAGAATGATTAGAAGTTTCGATCGTTAGTGTAAGAAAATATATGAAAAAAAATATTAGTAAAAACAAGGTGTATGGTTAAAGATATTATGAATTCTCGTGATTATGGGTTTCGATCGTTAGTATTAAATATTTTTATGAAGATTTTTATGATCATTATGATGTAAAATGGTATGAGAAATATTTTCGGACTTCCGATAATAGGACTTAAAAAGTTATGTGAAAAAATGAGCACCCGAATTTTACAATACTACGCCAGCCAGTCAGCAAGCTCCGCGAACTTTCACATGGTTTCACGACAACGACGACGATTGACGACTGGACTGTCATTGTACTGAATCTGCAAGGACCGCGCGCGGTACGCGGATAGCGTCCTCCTTTGCTTATATCTATGGCCTAAGCTGACGACTTTAATTATATTACCTACCCATTCCAGCTGCTGACCAACAAGTTTGGCCTGATACTAGACGAGAAGACCACGGAGCGATGCGACAAATTCGACGCGTGGTCGGACGAATGGATCGAGTGCATGGCGCGCGTCAACACAGACCCTCAGAACCACCAGTTGGGCACTGCTGCCATGGGGAGCGTGATAGACCCTGAGCTCAAGGTCTACAACATCGAAGGTGCTTTACTTTTAGATTTTAACCTATCGTCGCCTCCATGCTTGTTTGTTTCTATCTCCATTTGTTAAATTTTACAGTAGAAGAGTTTCTTTAAGGTAGCTATAGTTTATAGATTTGAAGGTTTTCTAAATACCTACATGAGAATTAGTATCTCAGCAGTAGACCAAACAAGCATGGCGGAGGTGACGCTGTATAAATTAATATTAAATAAAATCAAAATCAAAATATTTAAAAAAAAAAATTATCGAGACTGGACATGATATGTTAAAATCTTACTTGTGTAATCGAAGACAAGTGGTTAAAATGGGACAGATACAGAGTACTTCTAGGCCTATAACTTGTGGAGTGCCTCAGGGTTCAATCTTAGGACCACTACTTTTCTTAATTTATATAAATAATATTAACCAGATTGGTCTTAAAGGGGACGTCACGTTGTATGCGGACGATACATGCCTGTTCTACTCTGGAGACACGATAGATACTATTGTTGCGGAGGCACAGGCCGATTTGGATTTGCTCTGTATTTGGTTTCAACGTAGCTTATTGACTATAAATGCCAGTAAGACAAATTTCATAATTTTTGCTCCAAACAATAAAATAATCAAACATTTTAATCCTATAAAGATAAATAGTACGTTAATAAATAGAGTCAACCAAGAAAAATACTTAGGCCTGATTTTGGATAGTAAGCTGACTTGGAATCCGCACATTGATAAAATGAAAACAAAACTTACGTCACTGATGGGTATGCTGCGCAGTATAGTTCGATGCCTACCGCGCTATGTTCGTTACACAATATACAACTCGTTAATAAAACCACACATTGATTACCTGGTTGAAGTATGGGGTACATCAGCTAAAACAAATCTAGCTATATTGCAAACTGCTCAAAACAAACTACTTAAAGTATTATTTCAATATGATTTCCTAACATCCACAGATAAACTATATAAAGATACACAATTAATGAACATTTCTCAGATGTACAAATACTATAATTGCATATTGATTAGAAAAATATTACATAAAGATATACACACAAAGACAACCTTTACTATACCAAATAAAAAACATAAAATTAATCTTAGACGAAACTATGATATACAGTTATATAAACCGCGTACAAACTACGGGAAAAATAGTATTATGTACAAAGGGTCTCAAATCTATAACAGGCTGCCTAAATGCATTAGGGAGGCACAATGTCTGACCAGCTTTAAAACACATCTCAAGCGACATGTAATGAACACTAACCCCGGATCTACAAGCTCACGGGCGAGTGCGCTCGAATCACTTCCAGACGCGCTTATTCCGTGATATTCATTTTAATATCGTGTTGGTAAGACCAATGCTGCTCGGGGCGAACGCAGTGCGTTTAGTGTGTTTTTTTTGGATTTACCCTCTTTCTGTCAGACTTTCTTCGCATTGAACCAGTGTTTGCTGTCTGTTGTGGTTTTATTGTTTTCGATATGGATGTTGTTTAAGTTTTTGGTCTACAATACTTTGATGAAGTTATGTCCTAATTATTAAATTACCTTAGTAAATTGCAATGTATTACCTTATAATGTAGAATAATGGCTCAAGAGGAAAAAAAAAGAAATCTAAATTTTAGTTTAATATTTAAGTTAGTTACGAGTATAAGTTTCTCATGTAAGTGAATTTACTAATTCTTATGAGAAATAAAGATTCTTAAACCCGAAAATCAATTGCCACGAATGTATTGTATGTTCGCGCACCACTAGAACGGCTGCACCTATTTGGCTGATTCTTTTTTTGTTGTATTTGTAATTCGTCACGGAGACCACCACACAGGCGAAGTCGCTAGCGGGTCGCTAGTAAAAATATTAAAAAAAACCCATCTTCTTATGACATGGGGTTCTTCAAATAGGCGCCTTGTGGTTGTGGGCCGGCAAGGGAGAAAAGAAATGCACTTGCGGAATTTCTTGCCAGCTCCTACCCATAGATAGACTTACGGACCGATGGCATAATGACATTCATAAGTGCTGTAACCTAAACATAGCCTAATCTGAATAAATGGTATTGATTCTTGATTCATTGGCATGGAAGGTGACTGATGCTAAGTCTTTGACGCTGTACTAGTTGTCCTTGCGCCTGGACTCCACTTCCTATTAAAATTTTCCGGAAGAATAGCAATAGAAATAATATTCCTAGTTCGCACATCACTAAAGAACTGCTGCACCCTCGGACCAAATATTTGGTCCGAGGCTGCACCTATTCATCCCACTCACAGCATAGGTAACAAAAGTACAGACCATACTTTTCTCTTTCACCCTATAACGTTTGAAAACTCCGTGCTCCGTGAAAAGAAAATGACACTTGAATCATACCGCCACATGAAGTTGTCTCGATGCAGAAGAGGGGATAAAAGCACCTACTTCCTCCTTTAAAATTCGTAATAAATCACGAGCAGCGAGCATTCGTCTTCGGAACAGGATGAAGGTTTAAAAAAAATATATGTCAGAGAGGATGAAGAATCCTTTGTCGAAGAATCCTATTCCCCTTGTCTGCCGCATTCTCTTTTAAAGAGATCTAATGTTTGAATTTCTGTTGTGTCTGGTTTTACGGAAGCTGAGCTCCTCAGAATAATAATTAAAGTATAATTCTATGCTGAACTCTCATCTACTTATAAAAAAATCTGTTGACAGGTTTAAGAGTGATCGACGCGTCATCGATACCGACGCAAAATACTGGCAACCCTCAGGCGGCTATCATGATGGTGGCCGAAAGGGGAGCCGCTCTCATCAAGGAATGCTGGCAATAACGGAACACCATAAACTATAATCTGATTATCTGTAGATAGAGATACCTTTTGCTAGGTACTTTATTTAGGTAAAGTAAATAGACACAGCGCTCTTACACATGAAAACCAGTTTGCCGACGACGACGTACGTTCAGCCCCCTTAGGTACTCTTGAAACCGATCCTGATCGATCGAGATTGTATTGTGAAGTTCCGTACTCTTAAGTTACGAAAACAGCGTTAATTTGGATTCAAATGCTTAACTCAATGCCGTTTTAGCAACTGAAGTTAATCTGCAGTCGTCAAGTGCCACTCGTGTGTCAGTCAGAACCCATGGTGGTTGAGTCCTAATATTGTATTGTATTCCTATATGTATAAGCGTAACACTATGTTAATATCTCAGTAATTATTGTTAGGTAGTGCCTTTCTCTACATAACTATTATTTAATTTATGGAAAAAAAACTTTACTGAAACGTTGTAACGTAAACCTCTTTTGATGCCCCTGAAAAGGGACGAAGGAGGTCATATTCTGTAGGTATAGACAGAACGCGTATTTGATCACAGACTATGTTATAAAAAAAGTACAAACACCAATGTTGACATCTCAGTTATATTTATTAGTTTATATTTATTTATCTCTAACTTAGTACCTAATTTGAATAAGGCGTAAGGCCGTATGTTGTTATGTTTACAAAGTATAATATAATGTGTTAAAAGGCGTTGTACATTAAAAAACCATGCCACTATTATTATTTTGTCTCTCTCAATTTTCACCTTTATTTATATCAAGCGGCCGCTCGCGGTTTCACCCGCGTGGTTCCCGTTCCCATGGAAATATCGAAATAAAAAGTAGGTTATAAACTATCTGTATGCCGAATTTCATCCAAATTCATTCAGTAGTTTTTACGTGAAAGAGTAACAAATATCCATACATACTTACAAACTTTTGCGTTTATAATATTAGTAGGATATACTTAGTAGGATATCTTACTATTATAAGAACCGTACTATTACTTATTCTGTGCCGTAACGTAGTAACCGTAACCGTGTCACGTTAGCGGTAAAAGAACACTACCACCCCCTCTCTTATCTTGGGTGCCGCAAAAGGCGACTAACGGACTAAGAATGCACATACTTCCAACAGCATAGAGTGGCAATGGGCTCATCACCTGTCACGCTGAGCACATGTGCAGTCGCTATTTGGTGAAAAGTGGACTAATCCCTACCAGCCCCCTGAGCACGGATCTTTTATCGACAGATAAAGTGACATTAGCCGATAAAATTTGACAGTTCAAGCACTACCGACGTCAATTTGTCGACGTCTAATGTCACTTTTTTGGTCGACAAAAGATCCGTGCTCGCACTGCAGGGGAGATAGTTAGTAGAGAGACACATTTATATTAAATAGTGCTCTATGGTAGAGAGAGTTATAGTCTGTTCCTCGGACCAAATTGTGATATTTGGTCCGAGGTCTGTTCAATATAGCATGATACTTATGGCAGGTGTCATCAAAACGACGACGTGACTTTGTAAAAGCGTATGTTATTTGACAACATTTAAATAATATTATTTTTTTTAATCCATCACTTAACATACTACAATTACTTTTTGTGACTATTTATTATACGTTAGATTAGGTTTTATCCCAATAAACTCACTTATCACACATTTAACACAATTTTTAAACATTACAATAAAAAACATACCCCTTTACAAGGTTGTTCCAATACAAAAAAATACTTGTGTTGGGATAGTAAATCAATTTAAAGTTCAATTGATGTTCAATAACCAATCGATTGACTTGAATTTTGTATTTATAATTCTAGCTATATTAATTGATTTGTTAGTCTTTTCTTATTTATCTTGAGTTTAATGACTTTTATATTGAAGTTAAAATAGTAAATTGTTACCCTAGGGGTGAAAGTGTGAAAGTAGCTTATTCTAGTCCCGAGACGGGGTTCGAGGAACTAAATAAGTCTTTCACCCGAGGTAAACACTTTGCTTTACATTACGAATTCAAGGAAAGTAACTAAAAATAAAAAATGAATTAGCTAAAGAAAATAGTCGCCTTTTACGACATCAAAGGAAAGAAACGTCAGGATAATATAAAAACTATGTAAATAGTAAATTAAACGCGAGTTAATCCGTAAAAAAGTGTTTCATTTCATCAAAGGAAAGAGATGGGTTGCTAGTATTATTTTGATGAGCCCATTGCCGCTCTATGTTGTTGGATGTATGTGCAGTCTTTAGTCTGTTAGTCGCCTTTTACGAGATCGAAGAGTAGAGAGGGGTTGGTAGTATTATATTGATGAGCCCATCGACACTAAATGCTGTTGGTTGTATGTGCAGTCTTAAGTCCGTTAGACGCCTTTTACGACATCGATAGTACTACTTTCCACCCGCTCCTCATGCAACTTTAGACCTATTTTCCGAGTATGAGGAATGAAAAACTTTAAAAGTTATTGAATTTGCTCATTAGAAAGGAACAATACTTCATTTGGCTCAATTTGAATCGATGCGGTCGCATTTAGATGTTCACTTTGTTTTATTTTAATTGGAAATGAACTTCGCACTACTGCATCTGTGACTGTTTTGATACAAGTGTCTAAGTCTCGTATGCGTAACGTAACGTGTTTTCAGTTTTTCTGTCGAAGTATTTGCTATTTTTTTCGTTTGTTAAGTTTTGTTTAGTTGTAACTGCTTGTTGTTTTGACGTATATTTGTTATTTTTATTCGTTTGTAAAGTTTTGTTCTGTTATAACTGTTCGTAAAATTTGTTGTTTTTACTGATACAATGCCGAAACGGTTAAAAAAGACTGTTTTGAACAGCGAAAGTTGTGAGTTTGTAGTACGCTTGCGAAATTATTTCAAGCGTGAGAGCCTAAACAAAGGTCCTCTACTACTCTTAGAGCAAGTGGTTGATCGCGTTGCGGGTGCTCTTGGTATAGGGCTTGCAACAGTGTCTCGTATCTCGAAAGAAAAATATGTTGATGCATCTACGAGTACGGCAACCGCCGAAGAAAATAAATTATCGACACCTGACAAAAAAAGGAATGTTATAAAAATAGACGATTTTGATACTGCAGCTATTCTCGTACGTAACCATATTTATTCGTACTATTCACAAGGTACTCTCACTCATAGTCACTCATACTCATACTCACTCTAGTAATTACAGTGATGATTTAGGTTGTACACCAATACATAATTAAGAATTTGTTAATTACTAAAACATTCAAAATCTATTCACGAATTTTATTTACATATTATTATTATGTATTTCTAAAAATTAAGTAATCTAAATAGCATCCAAAATTATAATTTGAAGCAAAAAACGATTAACGATAGATAATGATATTCAATTTATAACTTCAATTATCATTTGATTCAATTACGTCGGTAATGTCTCAACCCTAGGCATGACAATTTGACACCTGCCATAAGTATCATGCTTTATCATAGATAATACTATATAGACGGGGATAGATGGGCCACTGAGGTTTTCCTTTTGCAAAATGTGTGTACCTAAGCACAGAGATGGCGCTGCATACCTACGCCTAGCCACGCTAGATGGCGCTAGTATTGGTTTTATTTAAATTATTTTATTCGTAATGATTTATATTTGTTTTATTTATTTATTTGTTTGGAATAAATACATTTTTCGTAGTTTATTCCAAAGAAAAAAATAAATAACACAAATATAAATCATTACGAATTTCTACATTCAGAGGTTTCAGTCGAACTTCATGCCAACATAATCTTGACTTAAATTAGAAACAGGCATCCAAGATAAAATAAGCAGCAAATTAAAATAAAATGAGATGTATCTCATTGTCTGTAGACAAGATGGAAATCAATAAATGATTTTTGTCTTGTCACGAGATGTTAGTCGTTAAAATGACAAATGAATAATACTTTATATTTTAGCGTTTTATTAACGCTGAAATATACTTAAGTAAAATTTTTAACACTGAAAAAAGACGACAACCTCAGGCGGGCAGTGTTTAAAATTTTACTTAAGTATATTTCAGCGTTAATAAAACGCTAAAATATAAAATATTATTCTATAAACGCAGCTTCATCTTAACCGAATGTTTAAATATTTGTAAAAATATTTCTTTCGGATCTCAGAGGTGAAAGAAAACTTCTAAGATTTGATGAAGCAATGTTGACTAAAAACATAAGCATCAAGCACTGACAAATTTCGACGGTTGAAAGCCAGAACCTCGGTAGCCAAGTGGTTAAGGCAGCCGCCCGGAATGCGGAAGGTGCGTGGTTCGATTCCCACCTGAGGTTGTCGTCTTTTTTCAGTGTTTAAAATTTTACTTAAATGACAAATGAAAGTCAATAATATGGTTTACATTTTTATTTTCGCTTTTTGTGTGTATTATAATAGTTTAGAGCTTGTATTTTTGTCATATTATTATTACATACATTTGTTTTGCCTTTAAGTATTCTATTGACATTAGTGCACCAGCTATTTATGACTATATTTGATATTGTATCCATTAGGAAATTTTGTACATCACTTTTATGAGTCTGACAGGAGAACTGTGATAGATTACAAAATATTTTTATTAATTCTTTTATTTTACCCTTTAAACATATTTTATGTGGTTCCTCATTTAACTGTGTTTGAATTATTATGCAAACATCGTCTACAAACTCGCACAATGCCTCCGATGGATAATGAAGTGATCTTCTAGTGTAATCTCTTTCTAAAATGTAATCTTTATTATTCGGAGGCATTGTGCTCACTAAATGCATTCGGCAACAATGGCATTTTTTACAAATTTTTTGTATTGTTTTTTTTATTACATATCCGGCTACATATCTTTTCGCCTCTTTACTAATAGTGTTATTTGAGTAGTCTATTTCTGTTTGCGTGAAGCAGTGAATTACAGAATCCACATTAATAGTGTCTGTGGGTTGTTCTCCTGATACCTTGTTCTGAAAATTTAACAGGCTTTTGAGGGGTTTTAATGCCTTATTGTCATCTTGCTCGCAGTTTGCCCCAACTGAGTGGGGCGAGGTTAAATTGTTTATTAGTAAGGTTTTAAATGCTCCAATAAACTGCGAGCAAGATGGGGACGTGTTTCTGACACCATTACTCCTTATGTTGCAGAAAAAATTTTCTAATGGATCCTGGTTAATATTTCTTGTCAATAGACTACTTATATTATGAGTTTCGCGTAAATAATTAAACATTTCTTTATAGACATTAATATTAGATACCCAATTTTTAAGTGATGGTACCTGTTCAAATTTTGTAGAAATGGTCCCGTCTCTTAACTTTTTCTCCACCTTGAATTTCATTGATCTTAAAATTGGTAATGTATCATTCCATAATTTAAAATGCGGCGAGTTTATTTTTAGTGCACACTTATAGATTTTTTCCGAGCTTTGATAGCTATGACCATTAAAAGAGTCAAACAATTTATCAACTAAAAGTAATAGATCAGCAGTGTGCAGACACTCTTTAGGAAGAATATCGTGATCTGAAAAGATAATTATTATTATTTACAAGATGCAACAAGAAAAGGAAAAAATTATTAATTATTGTACAATCACCATTATCCAATGTGGATTACATTGAGTTCGTGTGGTGAGTTCGTATTGTCTATTCTCCCTATTTTGTAAAATGGTTTGAAGTTTAGTAATAAAGTGAATTCTTTTTCTTTAACAAAATATAAACATAGATAATTTACTGCATAATAGGTGCATGTGTTCTTACAAAGTCATTTTGTGATATGATAACATATACTGGTCATTGTATATTGACCTGAAAAGAACACTAACAATCAGATAACCTTACTTGTAGTCTATTAGTATCATAAAACTAAAGCGACATTATACTTACTCGCTAAATATCTCATTGTTGCGGACACCCTCTGACTGAATACCTGGGCTGCGTTCTTCACCTTCATTTTAGGTATTTTTTCTGATAAGACATGACTCTCAGTCAATTTATTCACTAACCTAATATCATCGTCCCCTGGATCAGCATCAAGAAGCATTTGTAAATGGTTCCATTTTGCAAATTTGACTTCCCCATTTTGAATATATCTTAAGTCCTTTGTGAGGAGATTATTTCTTAATCCTTTAAGGAGGTGCGGAGGATCGAATATTGGAAATATTTTCATTCCATTAAATTCAAATGACAGACTTTTGTATTCCTTGCCTTCTCGAAAATATGTTTTTTTTGTGTCATCTATTAAACTATTTATGACACTAACATTGCAAGAAGACTGGTCACATACAGTGGCAATTACTATTAAACCAGTGCTTTGTACAGCTTTCAGTACTTCTTGAACTAGTTTTTTTAATTCTGTCCTCTTTGTCACACTTTGGCAAAATGTGAAACAAATGGGCTGCTTGTACTTTCCTTTTAAGCCCTTGACCATAAAAACAAGTGCATGGTCAGCTATCTTAGTAGTTTTATTATCACCAAAATCCTCGAAACCAATTATTTCATCACAGCTTCTATTAAAATATAAACCAGGACTTAATGCAACTTCATCAAATATAAGAGTGCATATTTTTTTTTCTTCAGGCAATTTCCTTACTGCGTTTTTCAGGTGTTGTATAATATTATCATTGATACCTGACTTAATTTTAATCTTCTGTAACACCTTTTGGATTGTTCTTTTTGAAGGCAATGCGAAGAGTCTTTGCAGTAATTTATAAGACTTTTGGCTTTGCTTGTATATTGTAAGGCACAAAATTTTTTCTTGGTTTGTGTATCTTCTTCCCCTTGGTTTAATAAATGCCTTATTTAATTGCATTCCAGTAAAAATGGCAGCAGGTTCGGGCAGTTTCTCAACAGCTTTTAAAAACGCCTTATTTTGGGATATCTTGGCAGCTTGTCGCACTTTTTGGCCTAGAGTTTTACACCTACTCCTTAATTTTAAAAGTTTGACCTTTAATTGTGCTTGTTGTTTGAAATTATTATTTCTGCCAACATTCATGAAATAAGTGTCTGAAATAAGAAAAATAATTACTTACTTAATCATATTGTATACTAAGATCATCTAAACACTAGATACAGCATCAGTGCGATTCTCTAAGCGCAAACATCGTTAAAGCCTTGGTAGCAGCGGCTGCTACAGCGGCGAGCGTACCATTGGTATTCTTCTAATAATTTTTAACGCTAGCTCCGCACGGCTGTAAGCGGCGTGATAGGGAATCACTTCTTTGACATTTCTTGTATGAAATCGGTATTCTGTAGGCGAAACAGCCTCAACTTTGACCACAGCATCGACGTACAGCCTAAATGAGAAATCATATTTTATTATATATTTTACCTTGAAACTTAAAAATTAATGGGCAACTAAGTAAGTAATTTACAAAAATTTTTAAAGATAAATTATAATTTAAAGCCAAAACTCTTAAATCAAATTAAAGGTTAAGTTTAAAACATCCATTTTTAGTTTATGTCCTCTGTTTGGAGTTGATAGACAGAATGATGTTTTAAAATTGAACGGTAACATGTTTCTTTGTAATAAAAACTATACTAACTACTTGTATAATTTTTATTACAAAGAAACAGCTACAAACTACTAGTCGAGAATTTATGGATTATGCAACCAGGATAATATCATCTCTCTAGCACAGCTTAGCGAACAGCCGTGCGTTTACGCAGCCGAGAGATCGTCGGCGAGCTAATAGAGCTTACAGAATACCAAGTATAACGCCGAGACTGCAGCGAACGATGTGACGGCTGTAACATCTATGATCACAGCCATGAGTGCAGCGTCTATGTGTCGCTTAGAGAATCGCATAGCATTAGCACTCTCAAAGTGACGCCTTGAACTAATGCTCCAACCAAGAGTGAGCATTGGATTGCTCTGTTGTCATTTGACATTGCCGTCTAATTTTAACACTTATTGCAGTGATGATAGGGCTAAGTAACAAAATTTGTTGTGATTATTCGTAAACAAAATTCTAAAGAATAGTTGGAACCACTTTTTCGAACATATTTTATATTGGATTGTGTATCTAGTGTTTAGATGATTGAAGATTGTATACTATATTCCCATGACTGTGATGTTGTCCATATGGGAAGGCTTGTGCCTGTGTATTATAAATTTACAAATTTTTCTTTAATAATATTAACCTTTCTGGACAAAAGCGTGTCTCACAGGAATTGTGATAGGTGGATCCACACATATTGGATCAATTTCTTTTGATGTTGACCCTTAAAAGAAAATAGTATACATTAGTTAGCATCTTACATTTTAAACAACACATTGTATCCAACCATGATTCATAATCACAACTAAAAACTAACTACATATATTAGTTTTCCCCATTCAAATTGGTAACTTCTTCCACAATCTCCACACTAGCTATTAATATACAGACAGTGGACCCAGCTTCAAGTTTTAAGAATCACATTGTACATAAACACTACACACACCTACTTATATAACTTTTTATCTTTACCTTGGCTAGTAGAGGCTTCTTCATTATCACATGTTTTATTATCCACTTTTGAAGGTTGCCAAGTTGATGAAGATGCTGAAACCAAAATTATAACAAATAGGTAATAATTACATGTCAGCTGAGACATGACATTAAGATTAAAAAGTATATATATTATAGGTAGTAAATTATACTACTATTGATATTTTTCAATTTCAATAAAATGTAATTTGAGTGTTATTTAAAATAAAAAAATTCAAATAAAAAATCAATGAAGAAACAACTTACGAATATTCAATGTTGGAACAGCGTTTTTAGTAAGTCGTCCGCTGGCTGTTTGGTAAAAGTCTTCAAAATGGTAATCACAGAAATAAATATGGTTGTGTATGTAATGATCACCCTTTTCTTTATCTATTTCACTCAATACCATTTTCCACTGATCAAACTTTTCCGAGTAAGGGTATTTTGGTGGAGGAAAGTGATGGACTCTTCCTGAAAAACAATATTATAATCTTGTTACTTACACTATTTCCATGTACAGTTTTACATAAGGCCTGTGTTGTTTAGTACTAGGCTACCGAGGCATTGGTTTCCTCATCTTGGTAGGTACCTAAGTTACTAGTTCACATTTTTTTATTAAATCTTAAAGTTTACTCTTCTTACCCTAAGAAATATATTTTTTAAATTATTTCAAGATAAACATTATAGGCAAAACTATTTTGAAAATTATTATTATTATAACTTAATTAATGGCTTTGCATTAAGCATTAAGCCAATTCCAAGTATTTTATATGTTAAGGGATGATTTGTATTAGAGCGATCCGTGCACGGGGCCACTGATTTGAGACGTTGCATACATTTTGTTTGAAACAGTTCATATTACACCGTGCATGATCCGTGGCCCATCCGGGCCCCGTGCACGTCCCGCTCATAAATAATTTACTACCGTACGATAGATCGAAATAAAATGGAGTCTCCCAACATTGTGTTGTTGCTAAAAGAACACGGGAGAAACTCATTTTGAAAATTAAAAACCAAACAAATAGACAAAAGTAGGTACCTACAGGAGCGCAATTAGTAGGCTCAAAATTAGACAATAGGCCCTAAACACATCCATAAGTAAGTAAGTAAGTAAGTAAGCAAAAACTACGTGTGGACGCCGGGCGGCAAGTAAGTAAGTAAGTAAGTAGCGACTTCGCGCAGGATAGGAACCAGTTCTATTTTTTGGACAGGACAGTAGCGCGTAATCCCTCCCGCTACGTCTCACGCTCCCCGCCAACTTAACTTGCCGCCGTGTGGACGGCACAAGTAAGTAAGTTCATAAGTTGACACACAACGAAACGCATTCTGTCTGCCTGCCGCCCGTGCAGTGCTTTTTATTTATTTACTATTTTGTTGTTGTATATGTGTATATATGTAGGTATGTATTTATATTATGATTGTATGTTTGTTCACGCGTTTTTTCCATGCGTGGACAATACACAGCATACATACAAATATTGCAAACTACTAAAAGGTTTAAAAATTGACTACCTACCTACAGTAGTGGCTGCAGCCCCTACTATTACCTATTACCTACCCTGTTTGCAAACAAGGTTGGTACCTAAGTACTATATTTCTGTGGTACTTACCTACTACTCGATTAAAATCACGTGGATTTACAACTATCGTACCTTGAAATGAAACAGTTTTTCACGGATTAACTCGCGTTTAATTTACTATTTACATAGTTTTTTATATTATATATTACAGGGAGACCAGTCTCCCGGTAACCACGGACCCTGTAAAGGGTTAAATTAAACGCGGGTTAATCCGTAAAAAAGTGTTTCATTTCAATTTGTAGTGCTCGCTTAAACCTCAGAAAGCTATCGTACCTATAAGATTTCTGTCAAACTTCTAAAATAGCTGTCTGACCAAGGCTGGCGCCTTGGTTGATTCTAAGCGAGTAGGTACCTAGTCCTTCAGTTCCCGTGGATCTTCTACCGACAATTCTTTGAACAGCTGATAGCTTGCACCATGAACATTCCTTCTGCTAATCCATTTTCGTTCCCAAGTCCGTATAGGATTTTGGTGTTCAATATTTATTTGATTTTAGATTTCTTCTATAACCACATTTAATAATTCTTTCAATATATCACTTAAGAGGAGGTATTTTGAGCGCTTCTCTCTCGCTCTCAGCGAAGAGGCGCGAATAATCACGTTTTATATTTAGAAGAATTGGTAATGTAATAAAAAAAACGATTGGTTATAAGCCCTTAAGTTATCTATGAACTTCATTTTGGTAAATGACTCATAATATCAAATTACTTATTTTAAGAATAAAACCTAGAAAAGAAGATAAAATGACACAAAAATATGTAACTTTGTGAATTTATTCTATCGAGCCTACTTTATCAAATCGTGTTTCCATCGAGTGTATTCCACAGAATAAAGCCTTAACAACATTTCATAATTTTCGCAGATTTTAATTTTATTGTTTACTACTTCATAAATTAATTCTAAGAGCGTGTTATTTTGATTTTTCACTAACACGTAGCCTTAAGTGCTGGCTTCATCGCAATCCATTGTTGGCAGGACGTGTCTCGCGTCCATCGTCGCAAGGTTCTGTACTTACTTACCGGTAAGCAAAATTCACCGTTTGGACGTTGCTGTCTACTTGCCGATTAAGTAAGCAAGGAAGTAGTAAGTTGAACTTACTTACTTACTTACTTACTTACTTATGGATGTGTAAATCGGCCATAAGAGTTTTGTATTAATTAATTCATCACTTAAGTAGGTAAGATAAGTACCTTCTCATATTTTTTATTCTATCAGGTATTTACTAATAAAAATTAAAAGCAGTAGTTACCTTTAATTGGAGTACATCCAAAATAGCACTTAAAGGCAGATTTTCTTGGCATTTTCAAAGATTCGACCTTCGTCAATTCCAAATCGAAAGGCAAAGTCCAGTCCAATTTACACAGCGCAGCGTTGGGTCAATCGTTTAGGTATCTTATCACGGGGTCCAAGGGAAAGCACGGTCAAGAGTTTATAGCAGATATCAAGAAAACAAGCACAGTCCAAGTCGTAGAGGAGCACAAATCAAAACACAACGAAACGAAACCAACAACGACAGAACAGAACAGAAATGTTTAAAATTTTTAACGTAACGTACCCACGTTCTGTCAGCGTCATTTGCGTTTCGTTTTACGTTTAAAGAATATTTTAACCAAAAATTGTTTTATTTTTTTGTAACTAGATTTTGATTTTATTATAAAATCATTGATAAATAAGTATGTACCTACGAATTTAGTTTTTAACTACAATAGATTTGCTATGTTGTATTTTGTAATGTACTGCCATCAACCTAGCTCTATCTATCGACGTCAGTGTAAAACTATGGTCGAAGTTTATGTTCCTAACCACACAGATGGCAGCACTTTCCATACAAATTTTCGTAGCTACTTAAATGTATGGAAGTTTCACCGCCCTGATGCTTTATTGAACAGACTATAGAGAGTAGGTATATGGTTTTTTTCCACCTATTTCTACCAGTGGGGACAGGTTAAATAAATCCACCTATCTCTACCAGTGAAGATAGCCTGGTAGGGAAAGGTGGAACAGGGGCACTATTGTAGAGGACTGCTTTTTCTGTCTTCGTTGCCAGTATCCGACTAACCCTTCGGGTATATTAGTCGTGAATATAATTTATATGTCAATGGCTGCTCCTCTGACTCAGTAGTGGCTATTGATGCCGCAGTTCCTCAGGGGTCTGTTCCCTCTGCGATGCTTTTCCTATTGCACATCAATGATCTGATACCGGGAATTGTTGAGTACCTATACAGATGACAGTACAGTCGTAGAGAGATACCTTTCGGATGCAAAAGCCAGCGGTGATGACGTGATATTGATGAGAGAAGTCATGGTTGGGCGAACGAACAAGACGTTAAAGCCACGTCTGCTAGTGGGGTGACAGTAACCTGGTCAATTTCAACGCCATCAAAACGCAAGCGTTTGTTCACCACTAAAAGGAGTCCCTTTAACCTGACTCCTACTTTCCGGTGTATATCTGTGCCTGTTACCGACATTCTCGTCCTAATTGGCATAGAGTTGTCTTCAGATTTCAACTTCGGCACCAAAATCGAGTCCAAGGCTGAAACTGCAGCTAAAAAGCTTGGCGTCCTAAATAAGTTCTATCGATATTTCACGCCGGGACAGCTTTTAACTCTCTATAAAGCTCAAGTCCGATCTTGCATGGAATTTTGCAGTCACCATGGGACAGCTCAGCGAAACACCAACTAGCGGCACTGAACACGATTCAACGAGCTGAGAGGCTAATTGGCGACAAAGAACTGGTGAAGAGCAAGTTTCACACCCTAGCTCACCGCCGCAAAGTTGCCTGTTTGTCGCTCTTTTACAGACTGTACTTCGGAGAGTGTGCTCTAGAGCTACATGAGCTCATACCGCCATCCCCCTTCTTCCATCGGACAACCAGACGCACTGCGGGCTACCACCCTTTCGTGGTAGATATTCCTAAATGTCGCACAAAGCGCTACTCAACATCTTTTATATTGCGCACAGCAAAGGAGAGGAACTCCCTCCCTGCGTCTGTTTTTCAGAGTAAGTAAGTACTTATATGTCTTATAACCCATCCATCTTCAAAGCAAAAGTGAATATGCACCTTCTGAGTTAGCTCGCTCCATCATGGATCCTGTATTAGCCCCTGGGCTTGATTGGGATCAAGAGCAAACCCATTCATAGTAAAAAAAGATGTATTATTAGAAGAATACAAAGAGCCGGCAACGTACCTACCTATACTTAGGCTGATGCAATACAGTTGTGGCTAGCCCCGCCTGCACAAGGAAAGTCACACGCGCTCTCTACAAAAAACGGACCAGAACATGCATATACGACTTACCTACAATATAAAGTACTTAAATTACTATATGGGACCAGACGAAACGAAACGTATGAGCCTTTTAGATTATTTAGAGATTCAAAATAATTAATTAATTAAAAGTAGGGAAATGTATGAAATAAAATGAAATGAAAATGAATAAACTTTTATTTTTTTATTTATTTATTTTATAGAAACCAACAGCTTATCACAATGTATACTTTTATTCTGCTAACAATTATCCTGAGTAAAGCCAATTACAGGTTTTCTGCATTGACTAATATAAGTATATTAATATTTGTGAGATTTGTGTATCGGAAATAAAAACAATTCAAAGTTACAAGTAATTTAAAATAACTTAAATTAAGTTTAGTGCAACAGTCACCAATTACATATTAATGTAGCCCTGGCTTATGAAAAAAAAATACTTGTGTTACAAAAAGCCAGTTCCTTCCTAAGTTGACAAAACTCAATGGATTTTGTTGTAATAAAAGGTTAAATGCACCAAGAACATTTGTGCTACAAACAGAAATGTGTCACTTGTGCGGAAAGTGTGTGGTGTGGTGTGTGTGGTGTGGTGTGTGGGAGTGTGTGCGCGTTTGTGTGTATTTGTGTATACTACATACTTCTTACATGTTAGATATTATGAGAGATCTTCAGTACTTGGTTACCTATCATAAATTCGAAATTTTCTTGTACGAATTCTATTTGGACGAAAACGTTTTGATTATTTTTGTTTTCCATAATTTTCTTTTTACCGAAATTACAATTGACAAAGTTTTGAAATACCGATTATAGATTGTTATTTTTTTCAAAATCTTTATGTTGTAAAATCCCACTCAACGTTTGGCCGAAGCTATTAATGCTAGATGATTCATTTTCCAGAAACACGTTTCCAATATTATAAAAATACAATATTTCAAATAATTGAAATCCATAATATCATCGAACAACTTGTTATCGTAGTAACGTTTAAGCATGCAAACAAGCATGTAGCATGCAAGCAAGCATGCAGCATGCAAGCAAGCATGCAGCATTCAAGCAAGCATGCAGCATGCAAGCAGGCATGCAGCATGCAAGGAAGCATGCAGCATGTAATCAAGCAAGCATGCAGCATCATCCAAGCATGCAGCATGCATGGTTTCTGTCACGGCTCCGGCGCTGCGAGGCCTTCGGCGCCCCTCCGCGCCTACGCGGGCTTAAATTACACTCTAGCGTAGAGCAGACAAGACTACGTGGAGTCGGTTTTGCCGCTATTCGTTTCTGTCACTGACTTTTGTTGCACAACCTTACCCAAAACATAAAGTACTTATTAACTTTTTAAAACATTTTAGTTTATTTACCTAACAATAAAATATACAAAAACAAAAAAACGATAATCTGGGTATGATATTATTAGATAGAAAAAGTTATTTCGAATTTTAAACTTTTAGATATGAAAGTTATTGTAAGCAAAACATTTTCCAAGAGAATAAAAGTAAATTTGATAATCGTCTAATACTTTTTCTGGAAAATGAAACGTATTTATGATTAGTTTATGGAATAACAAAATTATGTAAAAGCAACAATCTGGTATTTAAAACTTCGTCTTACCGATTTCAAACAATTGAAATTCGTACAAGAAAGTTTCCAATTTATGATAGGTTACGTCAGTAATTAGCTTTATAATCATAATTTTGAAGCCAATTGGTTATTTTTTTTTTTCGATAGTTACTGAGTATTTTACTTATATACATTTTATTAATCATAATCATAATATCATCATAATCATTTATTTGCAAGAAACATGGTATAAAATGGTGGTTACATAAAACGAACAAAAGAGCTCATGTCTCACTATCAAAATAGCATGCCAAAAAGTAACAATGTCAATCTATTATTATTCGAATAAATCTAAAAAAAATAATTATCTACACTTTACAATCGTTAACAAAAGTTTATTATAAATGTCAGTATACAGAACTACTTATCAAAAAATTCTTTAACAGTGTAAAAGTTATTTTCATATAGCCATTAAATAGGAGTAAGTATTGTCTTTGGGCAAATGCACTGTTTGCCTTGGGAACTAGGTAACGATCTACTTTATTACGATGGTTCAGTCCTTTTCTAACAAGTTGATGGTTTGAAGAGTACCTATGGAATCGCCGAATACACTGGTATACGAAAAGTTTTCTTACACTAAAAACCAGTGCCCTTTCATAAACCAGTGTAGTAGGATGTCTAAAAGGTAAAAATAGCAGTACCTTCAGCACAACACGTTATGCACGTTCAACGTTAATGAAGTTAGACTTGCAAGCACCACCCCAAGAACAGATGCCATAAGTGATGACCGATTGACAGAGTGCTTTGTATGTTTGCAGGTAGTAGTTTAGAGTCAGCCACTTTACGCAATGTCTTAAAGATGTATATAGCACCCTGTTTGAGATTATTTTAACATGAGGAGCCCATTGTAATCTATCATCGACAGTAATCCCTAGATATTTCACAGTTTTTGATCTGGTTAGTTTTGGACAGTCACAAGTATTATTGGGGTTTTGCAAATTTGTAAAACTGCAGGTGTTAAGTGAATTCGTAATTCAAAGTCACTTATAGGACTCGAAGCATTCGTCTCACTAAAACACAGGAACGTTGTTTTCGTAGCGTTTAGTGATAGAAGACTGTCCTCCAGCCAATCCGCCACCCTGATTAAACCTTTTTCAGCCAGGCGTTTTGTTTCATCCCATGTTCTGTCATGGAATAATATTCCTGTATCATCAGCATACATAGTAATGTCTGCGTCTTCAAGATCTAGTTCACATAACTGATTTATGTATGCAAAAAACAAAGTTGGTCCCAGAGTGCTGCCTTGCGGAACCTCAAAAGAGCAAGCTAGATCCTGGCTAACGTGTTTTTCTTCACCGACATACTGTGATCTTCCAGTTAAATAACTTTCAAACCATGACACAGCGACACCTCGAATACCAATGTTTTGCAATCGGGCAAGCAAGATAGTTCACAAAGGTCAATTCTTGGCCCTTTCTTATTTTTGATATAATACATCAATGACTTGCCATTCTTTGTAGAAAACTTCTGTGATATTGTATTGTTTGCAGATGATACTTCACGCATTTTTAATGTGACTAGGTGTAAGAATAATTATGACGATGTAAACAATGCTCTCTCAGAGGTACTCAGGTGGTTTACTGCTAATAATTTACAACTAAACGCTAAAAAAACGAAATGTATTAAATTTACACTACCAAATATTTTCAAGAATCGAGCAATATGAACCATTTATAGACTGGGATCACGAACTTCTTTAAGAAATATTTTTAAGGAAGTTGGTGTTGTTGAGGGCATTTTCCAATTTGTATTGACGCTGTAAAAGAAAGAGAGAAAAGATTTCTTAGGGCATTTGCCCTTGCTGAGTTTCTTGCCGGTTCTTCTCAGTACAAAGCTCCCGCCCCATAGTTAGGACTTACGAACCTATGGCGTAGCGACATTCATAAGTGCTCAATAAATTGTAGCATATTTGAATAAATGAATTAGACTTTGACTTTGACTTTGACTTGACCATTGCGGTTTGAAGGTTACCTATGATTTTGATGTTAAGGAGGAGCCTAGAACTGTAACATGTAAACCAGTTACAAAAAGCGAATGGAGTGTTTCAAAAACAATGTAGCTTGTAAAATTGATACTTGCCCTTTGTACAAGATGATCCGGATGTACTATACAGCGTGTTAGTTGAAACGAGGGACATATTTTATCTAATGGTAGTTTATGCCAGGATAAAGATAAACAAATAAAAAAACACTACTCGAAGCATATAAAATAATTCAGAAAACCGATGTTACAATTTCATAAAATTTCCCGTAATGTTTGGGCACCCTAGCGCTTTACGCGTATGATATTGAATAGGTAACTAGCTGTCGTGTTCGGTGTGTGTGACCCGGTTTTCTTTCATACTTTAAACCTGGCTTAGGACAGGCAAAAATACTTAGGTAAATGGTTAATAGTTAAATAAGTAAGTAGTTATTTGTTAAATTATGCAATACAAATCTAAATTTTAAGTCACAACAAAAAAGCATGCAAAATGACAAACCTAAGTAGTTTTGGCGTATTTAAAAAAGGGAATCACAAATATTTTCAACGATTAATCAGCTATTTACACCTATTCATAACACCTATTTACACTTATTTACACTAATCGCAAGTATTGCTCAAAATGAGCACCACCTCGTTCTATGCATAGTTCGGCTCGTTTCCGCATAGGTATTATTAATAACACGATTAAGCACAAACGGATTATTTCGTACGTGGGTAAAGGCTTCCGTAATACGGACCTTTCAACTCATCCCTAGTTGAATACTCCGTAGAGTACACGAGTCTTTTTAGTTCACCCCACAAATAAAAGTCTAACGGGGTGAGATCGGGAGAGCGAGCGGGCCATGGCACTGGCCCTCCCCGACCTATCCACCTTTCGCCAAAATGGTTCGATAAAAACTCACGAACTCGTACCTGATAGTGCGCGGGCGCGCCGTCGTGCTGCTAAAACAGATTTTGTAAGGAACCGAGGGGCACTTCGTCCAACATGTCGTTTACCACACTATCTAAAACATTTAAATAAGATGCACTGTCAAGTCTACCTTCAATGAAATATGGGCCTAGTAAGCAATTGTTTAAAATACCTGCCCACACATTGACACTAAATCCATGTTGATAAGCGTCCTGTCGCGTCACATGGGATTTTCACTACTCCACCAATGTTCGTTATGTACATTAAAAATACCCATTCTAGTAAAGGTACATTAAAAATACCCATTCTAGGTTTTATCCGTGCGGTGACGGAGAAAGAATACCAATCGCCGCCCCTCTCTCCGTCCGGTGGGTGTCGTAAGAAGCGACTAACGGACTCTTTCGAGCGATGATGTGCTCCACTGGTGGTAGGGCTTGACCCGTCTGGTTGGTGACCACCGTACGCATGGTGTAAAACCCGTCAAGTGACTGCTTGTCGGTCGCGTTTCGGGATCAGCCAGCGTATAACCAGAGCTCGAGAGGATGATGCTGCGATGTATTTGGTCTGTGGAGGCTTCCGTCAAACCAGTGCCAGGAGGACTTCGTTAACCTGCCGACCAGGGAGACCCGTAGAAACGGTTGTCCCGCTGGCCGCCCGTGGCACAGTAAAGGGGCCCAAGCGAGCCTAACCAGCTCGTGAGGCTGCCTCACCATGCCACGCATAATCTCGGGGTGGTCCGTCGTGCCGGTTGGTGACCGGAAGTCTGGGGTCCCGGCGGCCATTCCCGGGGAGGTTCGGGGGCCCTTCCGTTCGGCAGGTTAATAATACTCGTCTGTGGGCAAATTCCTGGGGAAACAGGCCACCACACTTTGACCATTCGCATCGCGGCATCATTTTCTCGATTCACGCCTCTCTCTTTCCTCTCCTAAAATGACAGCGCCTAACAACAAAACTGGTTCTACAGCGGTGCACACCCCCACCACAACCTTACCGTTTGAGGTGGAGTTCGCTAACATCCGCGGACTCCATGCAAACCTCAATGCCGTCCACCACCATCTTGAGACGGCACGGCCAGCAATGTTGTTCCTGACGGAGACGCAAATAATCCGCCCAGCTGACACCACCTACCTGAACTATCCCGGCTTTGTGCTTGAAGAATCCTTCAAAGCCAAAGCCGGAGTTTGCTTATTCGTTCGGGCGGATGTTTGCTGTCGCCGTCTGCGCTGTCTGAAGGACCCTTCCTTCTCCCTCCTAGTGGTACACGTCGACTTAGGCTCTCATTGCCGTGTCTACGTCTGCGTCTACCGATCCCATAACGGCGACATGGAGACAACTCGACTAATTGAACATCTTAGCCGGGTAGCAGATGATGCGCAGGAGCGGTTTCCATCGGCGGAACTGGTGTTTTTGGGGGACTTCAACGCCCACCATGAGTTGTGGTTAGGTTCCTCCAAAACAGACCATGCTGGTAGAATTGCCCACGCATTCGCTCTCACGCATGACCTGACGCAACTGGTGAACCAGCCCACCAGGATCCCAGACATAGTTGGCCATGCGCCCTCCTTACTCGACCTTCTGCTGACGAGTCGCCCAGCTGGATACCGGGTGGAGATTCGAGCTCCTTTAGGTTCCTCGGATCACTGCTTGATATCCAGCACAGTGTCCTTGGCATCGCGCCCGCCAACAGCGGTTTCGAAACGCCAGATTTGGCACTACGCATCGGCAGACTGGGACGGTATGCGGGAGTATTTTGCATCCGTCCCTTGGAGGCAGCGCTGCTTTAGTGAGAAGGACCCAACCGCTAGCGCCACTGCCGTTGCTGATGAGATAGTATTAGGAATGGAATACTATATTCCACACTCCTATGTCATCAGCAAAGGCAGACGCAACCGCTGGTTCAATCGCGAGTGTGCCAGCGCTGTTGAAAGCAAACAGACGGCATACCGCGCTTGGATCAGAGGTAAAGCTCATGGGGATCCCGAAACTCGCTCGCTAAAAGCAGCCTATAATAATGCCACCAAGTCGTGTAAGAGGGCCTACATTAGAGCGGATGCCCAGCGCGTTGCACGAGTAGGCCAAGAACTCCTGACGCATCCTACGGGCAGCCGTAGCTACTGGCGTCTGGCCAAAGCCGTGCAATCCAACTTCTGCCAACCCTCGCTGCCACCACTGAGATGTCTTGACGGAACTTTAGCTCACAAGCCGCAGGAAAAGGTCGATCTCCTGGCCAAACTCTTAGCGGTTAACTCCCGGATCGATGACTGTGATGCACAGCCACCCTCAGTTCCTCACTGTGGCCACACAATGTCTGATATTAAAATCAGGCAGTGTGATGTCCGTGCGAAGCTGCAGTCAATCGATGTCCGGAAAGCTAACGGTCCTGATGGCATCCCAGCAATAGTTCTGAAAATGTGTGCAGCGGAGTTGTCCCCTGTGTTAACGCGTCTGTACCGTCTCTCGCTCTCTTCGGGTTGTGTGCCGGAATCTTGGAGAGAAGCTAATGTGCAACCGATCCCTAAAAAAGGAGATCGGTCAGATCCGACTAATTACCGCCCTATAGCCGTAACTTCAGTGTTGTGTAAGATCCTAGAACGAATATTGAACAAACAGCTTATTCGATACCTAGAAGATCACTCCCTAATTCACGATCGTCAATATGGGTTTCGGCCAAAACGGTCAACGGGTGATCTTCTAGCGTACGTCACACATCTCTGGGGTGAGGCTATTGACAAGCGTGGCGAGTCACTGGCAGTTAGCCTTGACATAGCCAAGGCTTTTGATCGGGTCTGGCACAAAGGTCTTCTCTCCAAGCTCCCGGCATACGGTTTGTCCGCTCAGTTCTGTACCTGGATTGCTAGCTTCCTGCATGAGCGTAGAATCCGTGTCCTTTCGGATGGATGCGCTTCGCGGTTCATGTCAGTGAACGCTGGTGTTCCTCAGGGCTCCGTTCTATCCCCCACGCTGTTCCTTCTGCATATCAATGACATGCTTCCTCTTGGAAACATTCATTGCTATGCAGATGATAGCACAGTGCATGGGGGATATAACGGTCACCCAACGGCTGGGCGGGTAGACACCGAAATGAAGCGAGCAAATCTTGTCATTGAGCTCGATCGGGTTTGGATCTCATTTCTAAATGGGGCTCCGATAATCTAGTGGAGTTCAATGCCAAGAAAACACAGGTGTGCGCGTTCACAGCGAAAAAGTCGCCATTTCTTCCCCTTCCTTCTCTTCAGGGTACATCTCTAGGCCTGCAGAGCAGTATTAACATGCTCGGTATGGATATCCGCTGCGATCTGAACCAAAAGGACTACATCGAAACCGTGATTAAAAATGCCTCACGTAAACTCGGTGTCCAGCTATGCGATTCTCTAAGCGACACATAGACGCTGCGCGCATGGCTGTGATCTGCTATCTCTTTCCAATTCTATGAATATGAAAGAGACAGAGACATTTCTCAGCGCTGCGGCAGCCGCAGCTATCAAGGCTTTAGCTTAGATAATCGCACGGCTGAACAAGGTGCGGCGATTCTTCACGCCTGATCAGTTGTGTCTATTATACAAGACACAGGTGCGGTCTTGCGTGGAGTATTGCTCTCACCTTTGGGACGGCTCCGCAAAGTACCTTCTCGATGCCTTGGACAGATTGCAGCGCCGCGCTGTGCGCATTATCGGCAATGCGGAGGTCACTAAAACTCTCGAGCCTTTGCAATTGCGTAGAGATATTGCGTCACTCAGCGTCTTTTACCGTTTATACCATGGCGAGTGCTCTGAAGAACTCTTTGACCTCATCCCTCCTTCTCCCTTCCTCCATAGGAGTACGCGTGCTGCTCTCCGGAGTCACCAATTTACAGTCTCTAACATTCCATCACGCACAAAGAAATTTGGTGACTCGTTTCTTTGCCGCACTTCCAAAAATGGAATAGTCTACCAGCACACGTATTCCCTCCTACCTATGACATAGGGTCCTTCAAACGAGGCGTGAAGAAGCACTTTGTGGGCCGGCAGAGTGAGGATGACTGATGCTACGTCTCTTACGCTGCACCAGTTGACCTCGCGCCTGGACCTCATTTCCACTTAACATCAGGTGGAGTGGGGTCATTTGCCGGGCTTGGTATAAAAAAAAAATAATAAAAAAAAAAAAAAAAGGTAGCCTCGTCTGTAAATAAAATGTTTTTATCTAAATTGGCCAAAAACCAGCGGCAAAAGTTCACTCGCGGTTCGTGGTCATTGAGCCCGAGCTCTTGTACGGGTCTAAAATGGTATGGGTGCATTCTTTCTACGTGGAGGAGCTCCGGCGTATCACACAGTTCAGTGTGATACGCCGAATCGCCTCGCGGCATTTCTGGTACTTTCTTGCGGATTTTGCTCGAAGTACTCGATGATGGCTTCTTGCAGGTCGACAGGAAGAGAAGCTCCGCCTCGTCCGTGTGCGTGTGTCGGCACCGTGAACTGGCCATATGTTCGAAGCCGGTGGTTGACTCCTAACATCAGGTTGTACGAAGGAGCATGGCGATTTGGAAACATCTCACGGTAGAGATTGATTGCCCTCCGAACACTATTTGTTATTGCGTAGGCACGAACCATATCCCAATATTCTTCGTTAGTGTACTGATGAGACATTTTTACGTCGTTCGAACGCTGAAGTGCAAAGCAACGGCGGTGACTCATACAGCGCAGCGCAGCACAGACGCAGATCACGCAGACTGCCCTAGGCTTGTTGAAAAAATATCGATACATCGATATTTTTTGTTCAATATATCGAAATTTTTAGGCGAAATTTTTTATTTCGATATATCGATACATCGATACAAAATAACCAATATCGAAGTTCGTATCAAAATCGATATTTTTTATTTATTATCATCGCATCACGATCTAACTTTTTAATTCGTTAGAATTCAAAGCCGTAAAAATGTAAAAAAATCTGATTTTTGCATGAAGATTGTTGCTGAATTCCATTAATGTAATCTGTAGTAGTGAGTGTGTAACTCTCACTGTCAGTGCGTTGCTTCAATCAACTTCATGTCATGTGTGCATGTGTGCTACGTATACGCAACGGAAATATTTAACACCTACGGTTTCCTCCGTGCCGTCAGATAGAGTGGCTTTTACCGTAAATATGGCGGTTCCTAACAACAAGAGCCGACTTAAAGGGCAGCATGATTAACAGGTTCACTGTCCTAAAAATATAACAATAGGTTAATTAATTGTTATGGCCCATATGGGCTGCGGAACTGTAAACCGGTTAAAACTATAATTTAAAATAAAAATTCTGTTTTTATTACTGGGCTAGGCTCACCTAAATTGTTTTTTAACCGACTTTAAGAAAATGCAGGTGGTTCTCCTTTTTTAAAGCCGGTGAAAAATTTGACCGATATATCGATATATTTTTCGCGATATATCGAGGCCGATATCGATATTTTTCAAAATATCGATGTATCGATATATCGTATTTTTTTCATTTCCGACATCCCTACTGCCCGACTGCACGCCCGCGGCGGGGCACGCGCCGAGGCACGCGCCGCGGGACGGGGGTGGTCTCGCGGGGGTGCGTGCGGGGTGTGCAAAGCAAAGTGACCTTTCGGCATGATCTATCGGCGCGCTCGGCCGCGGCGCCGTCAGTCGGCACATATGATCTTTTCCCACGCTTAGTGTATACGCTAACTTATTTAATAGGATAATTATGCAAAAAATTAAGGTTATGTTTTTTTTTAATGAATGGGATCGGGAATCGAATACCTAATGTCCTCCCATAATATGTCCCTCGTTTCAACTAACACGCTGTATAGTAATATCTTTGATTTAATAAAGATAGAATACAACCAAGTGTTAACCTCTAAAACAATAAAGTTTTCACAAAAACTTAAGTTCTGTGACTGGGCCACGACTGGTATTTATAAAAGTAGAAATAAACTGTTTGAGCTATATAATCTAAGACAATATAACCATAATTTAAATTTTACAGAATCAGTAAAAAAATACTCTAAATTGTTTAAGAAAGTGTGCATACCTACTAGCAAAATCTAATTTCATTAAAGATAAAATTAAAAAGTCTAATAATAAAATTAAAGCCACTTGGAATAATTATCATCAACCGTGAAACTGGTAAATCAAAACCACGAGACAACACTTTCACTCAAAAAGTTAATGACAACCTTGTCAATTTCCGAATTCTCAGAACAATATGCTTTGGTTATTGTTCTGAGATTCGGTTGCACAAATTGCTAATATTTTTAATGATTTCTTCATAAATATACCTGTCGTAACAACCTCAAATTTAAATTCATCACCTGTGGCGGCACAATCATTTCTCGAAGAACATGTACCCAAATGTAATTTTTCTTTGAAATTTCAATATATTAACTCTTAATAATATTATTAAAAGTTTCAAATCACTAAAAATTAAAAACACAGGTGATTTGTGGGGCATGTCTATAAAGATAATTAAGAATATTATATATTCTATTGCACACTATCTTGCTGACATATTTAATAACTGTATTGATAAGGAAATCTTTCCAGATCTTATGAAGTTAAGTAAGGTTACACCTTTATTTAAATCGTGAAATAAAGAAGACCCCAGTAACTATCGACCAATTTCAATACTACCAGCACTTAGTAAGATTTATGAAAAAATTAATATTTTACATAGTAAGCAATTTGGTTTTACTAAGGGTCGTTCCACTACTAATGCAGGTGTTGCTCTCCTCCTCCGTGCTTCTTTATCCTCATTGCTGAGGGTCGTGACCTCCTTCATCATATATGCGACGCTTGATGATTGAGCGCCATCTGGACCAGTTGCCGGCAACGTGTAGTGCATCGTGCATAGAGGTGTCCAGCGCGGTACGGATTTGGTCGGACCTACGCATCGGGCTGCGGCCGCGAGCTGTTTTTCCTTCTACCTTCCCCGTGACAATAAATTTAAATTGTCACCACCTCTTCTGACAATGTGACCGAAGTACTCTGTGATTCTCAAGAGGCATATGGATGAGAGCCTGGGTTTGATTTTCAGTGCAGCTTGAGAATCGACACGTACGTTGATCCGATGAGCTATCCAAGGAATCCGCAGCATTCTAGTATTGAAACACATTAGGTGTTGCTAAATAAAACAATTTTACCGCCTCTGTGGTCTAGTGGCTACGCTACCTGTTTCAGACCCAGAGGTCCCGGGTTCGATTCCTAGCGGGGAGTACATCTTTGTGTGCTCGGTTTGGTTGGTGGTAGGGCTGTTAAGTCCGCCTGGCTAGCTACCACCATCTTATCTAAGTCTTTCGCCATAACAACGTTGTTTATAGCATTGTTGTGTTCCGGCAGTTTGAGATAAGATAGCCAGTTCCTCAGCGGTTGAGGATTCCGGGTGAAGCGCGCTTCCACCTTCGGCCTTATCGTCACTTACCATCAGGTGAGATGAAGGCCAAGCGCTTACCCGTTGCCAATAAAAAAAAAACATATATTTGATGCCTGAGAGTGGTCTCAGAACGCTCTTGGAGTTTTCTGCGACCTGTCCAAGGCTTTCGATTGCGTTGAGCACCGGACTCTGGTAATGAAGTTAAATTACTATGGTCTCAAAGGTTTTGAGTTTAATTTGATGCAGTCGTATCTTAGTTCTAGAACACAAACTGTCGATGTTAATGGAATCCGGTTCTCATATAAAAATTGGAGTTCCACAAGGGTCAAAAAGGTTCTTGGCCCAGTCTTATTTTGAATGTATTTCAATGACTTGCCATTCTTTGTAGAAAACTTCTGTGATATTGTTGTATTGTTTGCAGAATAGACTTCACTCATTTTTAATGTGACTAGGTGTAAGAATAATTATGACGATTTGTTTAAATGCTCTCTCTGAGGTACTCAGTTGGTTTACTGCTAATAATTTACAGCTAAATGCTAAAAAACCGGCCAAGTGCGGGTCGGACTCGCCCATGAAGGGCTCAGTAGCAGCAAGTAACATCATTTATAAGTTCTTGTAGTTCGTTGTAACTTTGATCGATGTTTGAATAATAGTGTATTTTTTTTAATTAATTAATTTTTGACGTATTAAAAAAACTACTTACTAGATCTCGTTCAAACCAATTTTCGGTGGAAGTTTGCATGGTAATGTGGTTTATAACACATTTGCTCGTAAAGAAGCTCTTATTACACCGATTTCGGTATCGTAATGTAATAAGTTTCGCACTAGTGCGGTAATGTAATTGAAAAATTAGTAATCATTTGAATCTATGGACAACATAGGCCTTTAGCCGGTTAGTAAGTAGCTTTTACGACACCCAAGGGAAGAGAGGGGTTGGTGGTATTATTTTGATGAGCCCATCTCCGCCCTATGCTGTTGGATGTATGTGCAGGCTTTAGTCCGTTAGTCTCCTTTTACGACACCCAAGGGAAGAGAGGGGTTGGTAGTATTATTTTGATGAGCCCATCGCCACTCTATGCTGTTGGATGTATGTGCAGTCTTTAGTCCGTTAGTCGCCTTTTACGACACTGAAGGGAAGAGAGGGGTTTGTAGTATTATTTTGATGAGCCCATCGCCGCTCTATGCTGTTGGATGTATATGCAGTCTTTAGTCCGTTAGTCGCCTTTTACGACAACCAAGGGAAGAAAGGGGTTGGTAGTATTATTTTGATGAGCCCATCGCCGCTCTATGCTGTTGGATGTATGTGCAATATTTAGTCCGTTAGTCGCCTTTTACGACACCCAAGGGAAGAGAGGGGTTGGTAGTATTATTTTGATGAGCCCATCGCCGCTCTATGCTGTTGGATGTATGTGCAGTCTTTAGTCCGTTAGTCGCCTTTTACGACACCTAAGGAAATACAGGGGTTGGTAGTATTATTTTGATGAGCCCATCGCCGCTCTATGCTGTTGGATGTATGTGCAGTCTTTAGTCCGTTAGTCGCCTTTTACGACACCGAAGGGAAGAGAGGGGTTTGTAGTTTTATTTTGATGAGCCCATCGCCGCTCTATGCTGTTGGATGTATATGCAGTCTTTAGTCCGTTAGTCGCCTTTTACGACAACCAAGGGAAGAAAGGGGTTGGTAGTATTATTTTGATGAGCCCATCGCCACTCTATGCTGTTGGATGTATGTGCAGTCTTTAGTCCGTTAGTCGCCTTTTACGACACCGAAGGGAAGAGAGGGGTTTGTAGTATTATTTTGATGAGCCCATCGCCGCTCTATGCTGTTGGATGTATATGCAGTCTTTAGTCCGTTAGTCGCCTTTTACGACAACCAAGGGAAGAAAGGGGTTGGTAGTATTATTTTGATGAGCCCATCGCCGTTCTATGCTGTTGGATGTATGTGCAGTTTTTAGTCCGTTAGTCGCCTTTTACGACACCTAAGGAAAGACAGGGATTGGTAGTATTATTTTGATGAGCCCATCGCCGCTCTATGCTGTTGGATGTATGTGCAGTCTTTAGTCCGTTAGTCGCCTTTTATGACACCCAAGGGTAGAGAGGGGTTGGTGGTATTATTTTGATGAGCCCATCTACGCTCTATGCTGTTGGACAAAGAAAAATATGTGTTGGCTTACCAAAGATTCATGCACTAGAAAAACAAACAAAAAAACGCAGTCATTTTCGGAAAAAAATTTTTCCTTGCAAATATGTTATAAAACGTCGTATGGCATACGTGCGCTTTGATAATTACAGCCTCTGCTTTCTTGTAGCTCTCGCCTACGGCTCGGGCTAGCAATATCGCCTCGGCTGTAATTTTCATCTTACCGCACTTATATCATAATGTACTATAATGTACATCATATATTTTTTTTTAGTTTTATCATTCTCTTATTTTAGAAGTTACAGGGGTGGGGGGGGGGGACACACATTTTACCACTTTGGAAGTGTCTCTCGCGCAAACTAAAAAAAATGATAATTTATAAACCTCAATATCATTTTTGAAGACCTATCCACACGTATGGGTTAGACGAAAAAACAAAATTTTGAGTCTCAGTTTCTTGAGTGCAGTCTTTAGTCTGTTAGTCACCTTTTACGACACCGAAGGGAAGAGAGGGGTTGGTAGTATTATTTTGATGAGCCAATCGCCGCTCTATGCTGTTGGATGTATGTGCAGTCTTTAGTCCGTTAGTCGCCTTTTACGATACCCAAGGGAAGAAAGGGGTTGGTAGTAAAAAAAAACTACTAAAAAATGAGGTCTAATCATTGCTATACATACCTACCATTTTTCTACAGAAGAAACCTAAGTAGGTATGGGGAACCCTCAAAATTTATTGTTTTCTTTTCTATTTTTGTGTGAAAATCTTAATGCGATTCACAGAATACATCTACTTACCAAGTTTCAACAGTATAGTTCATAAAGTTTCGGAAAAAAGTGGCTGTGACATATGGACGGACAGAGAGACAGACATGACGAATCCTTAAGGGTTCCGTTTTTTGCCATTTTGATACGGAACCCTAAAAACGAAATGTATTAAATTTGCACTACCAAATGTCAAACCGAACAAACCGATATTAGAATGTGTAACGGTACAGAATGAATGGTATCCGTCCGTTAGTAAGGAATGTGTGGGAGTAGCACTAACATAAATATTAATGCGTAGCACCATTAATATAATAAGCATGAAAAAGGGAATGATAAACTAGTTCAGAATAATGGTTTGTGGTCTAACTCTTTATCTTTAGTTTGAACTTTGCGGGGACTGCTCTGTGTGCTCCTTGCGACATAGGCGCCATCTAGCGTGAGTTATTTACTTGAGCTTCGCATAAGGTTGCTAGTTTGACTTCTTTAATTTGAATTTCGCGGGGACTGCTCTGCGCGTCCCTTGCGACGTAGGCGGCGTCTAGTGGGAGTCATGGTTGTGAGCTTGACTAGGACCGTATTTTTATTTTGAATTTCGCGGGGACTGCTCTGGGGTCGGGAAAGTGGTTCACTTACGGGCGGACGCCATCTATGGTCGGAATACGGAACTTTTGATAATTTCCCAAAATATAGGATTATTGGCTTAAGTGGAGGATTATTGAGAGGGAATTGTTAATAGAAGGCTATATTTAGATATTCAAAGATGAAATATTGGCTGTCGGACGAGATTTGGTTAGATTATGGAAAAATTTTAGAATTGCGCGGCGAAAGCGGCAATGAGCGAGCGAGAGGTTGAGAAAAAGACAGAAAGAGAGGTCGGATGATAGCTCCACGTGGCGCGACGCGAAGGCGGGGGGGCATCGGGGAAACGGCTAGCGATTGGTTGAAGGGAAGAAAAGTGGACTCGCGCGGGCGTATGTTAGGCGCGCATGGCGCGAAAGTTAAGATGCTTGGGAAAAGGGCGGAAAATTAGCGGGCATTCAATTTTGGGACGTCGGCGGTGCGGTCCAACTTAAGAGTGCGGTACTACTCATACGGGAAAAATAGTGTCCGAGCTTTGATAGTGCGCTAAGTGATATTCGAGCTGCGATATTAATTAAGATTTGTGAAATTGAAAGTGATTAATAAAGTAAAACTATTGCGGTCGCAACTCGAATCCGTTAACGGAATGAAGTATTCCGGGGTACATCGGCGGAAACGCGTAACGGTGGCAACGAAAACCTATGTACCTTTCAACAGACTTCGGTCTGGATGATCTTTGATTGTATTTAATAAGATCGGCGTTTTATATCATTACGCTAAACAATACACTATCTTCGACGGAGTAATGGGGGAGAGACAGTTGTCTCCCTAGTGAAAGTTGAAGATAGGTCAGACACCATTTAGCTGGAGGTAGACCCGTATGACCCAGTCCAATTTCGAGTCTACCTCCGTACATACAGTGTAGTGATAGGAAAATAACACACTGAGTATACTGGCTCGACTGATAGAACATTTAGGAGTTAGTTGCTTTCAGGGGCAATGCGACTCTCACCACACATCACGAATTTAAGTTAAATATGGCTTGGCCTAGATTGCAAGGTACACAAAAGGGACTGTTAGTTCGACAAAATATAGGCATTTTCAAGTGAGGAAAGTTGTAGGAATCTATAGGTAGGCGGATATATATATGGTTAGTTATTAATTCAGACTAATAAGGTAGGGATAATTAAGTTACGGCGCTAAATAAAATTATGATGAAGTGATGTGGGTCCTAGCTAGGCAAGTAATCTGTTACCGCAGGCCGGTAAAATTCTAATTGTTTTCCTAAAGTTGTTACCAATTAATTATTCATTTTAAATAATTAACAGAAGTATGATAATATTGTACCATCATTACTTTGGAGTACCTAAAAGTCTAGACTGGTTTCCTATTACAAGAAAAATACTAAAAAGTTATAGCAAATAAGCTTAGCCGTACTGTGATGTTTGATTTCTAATACTGAAATGACCAAACAGGCATTTTTTTAGCTTTCCCTGGGATGCCATACGATCTCACATTGCTACACTCTTCAAGGTGTTAAAGTTTTACATCCGATACCTTAGCAAAAATAAGCTGATACAAACTGAACAACTAAAACCAGTTTAGAACCTAGGATAAGTCGTTGAAAGAAGACATTGCAAGCTATGAGCTTCTAATAATCTGAAACATAGAAATAATTGATTGATAACAACCAGCTAATTAGCCTGACAATGGTCTACTAATACCATTCGAATAGACCTCTTAAGATATGTAAGTACTTACTTCTAATAATATGAAACATAGAAATATTTGATGGGAACAATCTAATCAATCAGACTAATACCTAGTACAGTCTAATTTATATCTATTAAAGTGAGTAAAAGATAACTTCTAAATGTAATTGATTCAATGATTAACAGGGATAATTAACTACCTAATTTACTACCTACTAAAAGTATACTGACTATGATTTAGTAGTCTATCAAATTAACCACTCAGTCTGAGAGACAGAGGGTGGAAGTTAATGGAAAAATAATTAACTTAAGTTCACTACCCTAAAAGTCAGGGATGTTGAATAAATTAAACATCTTTCAATAAACTTGAGATGTACTTATACTTTATAAGATCTGTATAATGAACACTAAGAGTAACCCAAAGTAATTTACTTCAAATGATAGTATTCTATTTCAGTTCACTTCCTAAAGTCAAGGATATTGAATGAATTAAACATCCTTTAATAAACTTAAGATGTGATAATCTGCCAATGCAGCCAATCCAATGTAGTTATATTGGAACTTTACAAGACCTGTATAATAAATACTAAGAGTAAATAAAAGTAGTTTTACCTGTATTAATAGCATTCTACTTTAGCCACCGCCTGAATTGGCGTTTTATTAAATTATCCACCCTTTACGGAACTGAATATAAGTTATTGCATTGAATAATTAAGTTCTTAATGTGAAAAGGATATTTGGATGATAGCAAGCCTTGAGATAAACTCTATTGATTTATGTGGAATAATAAGAATTTAAATTGCTAACACATAGTTCATAATGTAAAATGAAATTAAATTTGAGGAGAGATGTAAATTCTCAGTTTAAAGAATTAAAGGCACAAGCTAATAATTAAAGTTAAAGCCAATGTGACGGAACTGTAATTAAACCATGAGATGTACAGTACGCTATGGAGCGGCGGTGGGGCTCATAAATTGCACCAGGCTTCTTATGTATCATGCTACTGATAATAAATAATAATACCTACAAGCTAAGCTATCATCTGATTACCTTTGAGTGGCTACTAATCTTCCCCGCAGCTGCAGTGAAGGATTTAGGTCACAGTTCAGACGGAGTCATTGCTAGGCTACACATATTTATGTTATGATTTATAGACTGGTAGGTAATTAGGTCAGGAGAAAATAATTTAACACAGGGATAAGCCAATTACTAAACTTTCACGAAAGAACTTGAGTTACTTAAATGCGGTTAACAACGGAGGGTTCACTAGACGATCTGGCCAAAATAGTAGTTATTATAATATTACATTGCTTGACTGAAATTCACTGCAAATAGAATTAAGCTATGCTAAGGTTTCATCATCATACAAACAATAAGCACTAAACAAAACTCCAAACACAACCATTAGATTGTAGATAAATTAGGTTAATTAGTTTTAAGAATTAGATAATAAGTTAAGTTAAGGTAAAAGCGGCGAGGATGTGTGTATGTATTATAAGGTAGCTAGGCATATAGGTGTGAAAGGCATTAGATTTAGGTGTAGCAAATTGGAAGAAGGGGGGGGAGGTTACAATTTGGTAAGCCGTGACCAGGATTAGAAAGTTAAGTTATAAATTATCATTAATATAGTTGTATTGGATTTCAGTCAAGCGGTAATACTTTAATTTAGAAGTGGGATTTTTTTTCCCACAAATTGTTGTCGTGTTGCGATGCGTGAGTTTAGAATTGGCTTAATAGGGAATAATTCAATGAAGATTAATTAATTCAGAGATATTGAAGAATTATAATTTGACACTTTTCACAATAAACTTTGTTGGATCTTCTGGAGTTGATTCATACACTTTGTATTACGGGCTCTTGATAATGGGTGAATTATAATTTGACACTTTTCACAATAAACGTTGTTATCTTCTAAAGTTGATTCATACACTTTGTATTACGGGTTCTTGATAATAGATTAAGACCAATATTGTAGACAGTCGCAATGAGAGCTGGAGCTAAAATTTTGTTGTACGAAATCTGTAACAAAAAGATTCTCAGGTTAGGTTAAAGGTCAAAGGAGATAAAACTACAAAACAATAATGTAATGAGTATTATTTGAAATACAATACCTTTCAGTCATTATCTTTTTCTTCTTTATTTAATGGCGGAGTTCGCCAGCATCAGGTACCGTGCGGCTGGTGGCGTTGTTGTTTTTCCAAAGTTTAATGAGTGAACAAAGTACTTAGATATAGTCAATAACCAAACTATTCCGGGAGTATTAATTTTAAAACTGTTGAGTTATCTGTGAATACTGAAACCTTTAGTAATTGTTTTCTATGAATACTGAAACCAGGTATCCAATTTTTGATAGGACGCTAAGATAATAATTGTTGACGTTAGGAGCTATGGTAACTGTAGTTTTGTTTCTATTCCTGGTGATAGATTTCATATAGGCATAGGCAACTGGTTCATACAGCCTTGTGTTGAGTTATTTTTAGGATCGTAAAAGGTCGATAGGGTGACATAGTTCAACATTTATTGATTTAGAAAGATTTGTAGAATAGGGGGCGGTTTAATTATTATTGCTGTCGGATGGGAAGGCAAGGGGGCGAGATTGGACAGAATTAACCAACTTAATTATTGCTGGATTCAATTTATATTATAGGACGGCGATATGCTGTACAATATTATAAAGTTATGACGCTAACAGCATAATATAAAACTAATAATAATTATATTTTGACTAATAATCGTTGAGCGATTGCGGTTTTTAGTTGATGTGCTATTCCACGTATTATATTTTATTTTGTTGGTTATGTTAGAAAAAATATAATAATGTACTTGAGTCTCACGTCTGAAATCCATAGAGTAGTTTTAGGCTAGTCAGGGACTATTAAATCATTTGTCTATGGTTGGACCATAGACATATGATTTAGCTAGACCATAAACAATCTAGAATTAGGAATGATTATAAAACATGACGTCATAAAACCAATCGGAGAGGAAACTTCCTTAGCGCGTAATCATATGATTTTGTTATAGCAAGCGGAATCACCTGTTATTTTCCATACCTGCTATTTTTAATACCTGCGATTTTTACATTGGAAGAGATTTTCCTAATACTTATCACGTAGTAGATTAGAATGCAATGACATTGTGGTGGAATTATTATTATGTGACATGTAGATGGGGACAATTGCTCTGCACAAGGGAAATGCCGCTTCATTTTGTTAGTTCGCTAAAATCCTAGGAAAAGTAACATAAAATAGTATTACGGTTCAAAATACATGCGTTGATGAGGAATCGCGATTATAAGTAATAACAAGTAGCAGGGATGTCATGTAGGGGATAGAATCATATGACTATTCATTGCTAGTAGGAATTTTGGTTTAAAAGCAACGTAGTTTGGGATGCAAAATGTAAACGGATAAATACGTCTAGTAGGCGATAAAAGTCGTTACCATCTGGAAACAACTATCTAATATCTACTCTATTGTGGGGAGGTTACCTATTAGCGAGGCTAGATGGCGTTGGGTTACCAATAAAAGATTTTATTTTGGATGATGGTAAAAGGGTGCTGTCTAATAATAATATGTATAATTGTAATACTCTTGCAGCGTTGTAAGTAGTCGTTACCGGTAATCATTGCTTCTTACCGTATAGTTGAAATCGTGATAAATAGTTAATTATGAAGATTTACAAAGGATTATTATTAGCTTAAGATGAGGTTAACGTACGCAGAGGTAAAGCTCGCTGGGCACAGCTTACTATACCTACTTACCTAGTATTATCGGTTGTGAGTTACCTAGAGATATCTAAGTCGGGAGAGCGGTGAAAAGAAAAGACCTTACTACGTGACTAATTAGTTAGGATAGGTAGAGATAGATAAATTATTTAATTCACTGGGTTGGATTAGCAGATTAAGAAGGGTACCTTGCACAATGGGCGATTTTCTGACAGCCCAAATTAAAAAGTAAAAATTGGTTCAAAAACACTCGATAGATGTCGTTTTATGAAAGCTGGGTTACTTATGGGCTGTAATAAATTCTACACTTTTACTTGTCTACCAAAAGAATAAAAAAAAAATAGTATTTACTTACCTATTCATATTCAGGACATCCAGAACCTATTTCTACTTTGGAATAGAATAAATATTACGCAGCCATACACGTGCTCTTCATGAACCCGCCTTTTACTAAGCACCATACTAATCTATGCTAAGCGCCATCTATGAAGTCATTTACGAACCAATTTCTTTTTTTTTGATCTCGGAAAATCGCCCATTGTCTATCTCCGTTGAATGATTAAGATGTTAAAAAAAAAAAAAAAAAAAAAAAAAAAAATCTCGAGGATACCTAAGATTGACGGATGATGGATAATTGTGGAAGGTGGATATTAATTGAGCTTGGGAGCAAAATAGGGGTCGAGAGAAAAATATAATAGTAAAGAAAGAATAATAAATCGAAAGGAAAAATAATAGTAGAAAAAAAAAAAATAGTTGACTGGCTTGAAGTCGAGATTTAACTGCAAAATTAACGAGTTATAGCACTGTTATTCTATAGGGATAACAATAGCGTATGTTATCACATCAATTATAAAGGCGAGTTGCGGGCGTATGTCACGTCATAATCAATAGTTAACTCGTTTTATTATTTTGAAAGTTAACACAAGCTACTTATAAAACAGTGATCGATTTTATATACCACGATTTTAAGTTGTAGGATAATTTTAAACTCATAATCCGCAGAAACATTCAAGCCGGAAATGAAGCGACTGACATTGCGAGCTGAGAATAAATCTCTTAGAGAAAAATTTATTAATAAGTAAATCCCTGATATTGCGTTATCGAGATTACAATACTTCACAATTCGAATCATACAAGGTAATTATTTAGATGTTGTCTCGCGTCGACAGGTACAAATTTTAATGTAGATGGGTAAAGACATTAGAACTGAAATGGGTTTCGGATGTGTGACGTTCTTGGGACACGTACTGTTTAGTGGCATAATTTAAATTTTGTAAAATCGGCTGTATTGGACATATTTCGTTTTGCGGATATATATATTTAACCGAGGTTATCGTGGAGGTAGCCTTAGTTCAAAGTTTACTAAACCCGACCTAGAGTCATAGCCTATCTTTATATGTCAGAAGAAAATAATAAATTTATTAGTAGTAGATTTTAGAGTCAATAGTAAATTTATTTTCCCGAGGTGCGACCTGAAACCTAGTTCGCACTAGGCCATTCAAATACTTTAACCGGTAATGTTGATTATAATAAATAAAGATGTTCGGGATTTATAATAATATTCTAATACTGCTATATTAAAATTGTTATTATGAAATTAAATAGGTTTGCTTAACAATTGGCAAATAATTATTAACTCAAGAATTTGTTTAGTACAAAGTAAATGTCTACAGGTTTAGAAATGATAGGACGAACGAAACGCGGTTTTGACTTGTGGGAAGGTCAGCGCAGACTGTCACAGCGGGATTATCTTGCTTGGTTATTTATTAATATGAATTGCTAGAATTCTTAAATAATCTAGATTATTGGCATCTAATATGTACGTGATGTAATTGTAGATGATTAAAATTAGTGCTAAGGTAGGTTATTGTCGAAGTTATGGCACAACCTTAAAATTGTTAGTTAATGTGAACTGCATGTTGCATCTAGATTGTTTTATACAAACTAATTGATTGGGAGTTTTCACATATGTAGGCCGGGACATTGAGTTGATGAAATAGTGTTATCAAAATCATTCATCACGGAAAGATAAAGATATTTTATTTGCAAGTGTGAATACAAAAGTTTACTTCGGTTAGTATTATTCTGTTCTATACTAGTTTTGTGGTAGCGTTTTACCTAGGGTTGTTCTAAATTATAAGTAATTAATTGTTAATTGTCTGTTGTTGTCTTCTACGTTAGAAGAGGAACGGAGAAAGATAAGGGGGACTCATTTTGTTATAGTCAGCTGTATGATAGATAACCCTTCTAGTAAATATTTCTTGTGATTGCGGTAGTAACATAGAATGTTTATAGGATGTTTTGTTCATTAACTAATTATCTTCACCGCAGCTGTGGATAGGGATGGCTAAAGTATGTGAACAGGGGTGGAGAAGATAGGTCATTATAAATTAAAATAAATACTTGAATTGCAATATGCCTGACTAAATAGTGCGAAGAGGTGGAGTAACTATGTTAGAGAAATTCTCTATTGCATAATATTCGAACTTTTGACATTTTCAATTGTAACTTTAGAATTTTGATTAGAGTATTTAACTAAGCGGGTCCAACGAAGAAGGCATGCTGAAAGCGAGATCTTTGGTCGTCTATGCACACAATAAAATTATAGATGACACAAGGGAGCATTCTTAATTGGCACTGTTAAATTAGTAAAAGTAGCTTGTTTAGGGTGTTCGAATATTTTTAGTCGCACTGGGCACAAATAGAACTTAGTTAAGCGTGTGGGTTGTTTGATTTACCTGGTGAAGTAATTGAATCGAAGTTTCGGAACTGTGCTGTAGAAGTGGGAATTACTCAGCACACAATAAAATTAAGTGGTTTCCATTTAGCTTCATTTCCTAAACTAGCCTTTCTAAAAGTTGTGAGAATTCTGCTGTAGGGTAATTCCATTCGAGGACGCCTTATGGAGTGTGGACCAGGGTAAATATGCTTGACTAAACAACAGAGAGATATTACCGGTAGCTGCGGAAATGAGGTTATTGATAGCATTTCATTTTAGCGTTATCAGTGGAACTCGCGCTACTGGGGAATTTTACAATCTGGACGGAAGGCTGAAAGTAGAGTAGAGTAATTAAGGAGTAACCAATTAGAGTTACAAACATTCGGGAGATTACCATCTTAATAATGTGTCTTGTGCGAGTATAAAATTAAAAACATCTAATAAAAAAAAATAAAAATAAAAAGAAACTAGCACTATTGAATCACGCAGTTTGGAATTCAGTAAATACGAGAAGGAACTCACGATATTAATTACCATGAATACTAAGACGAAGTGTCACCTTTAATGACTTATTATTTACCGATTTGACCGTTATTAGTAATATAAAAGGTAGGAAGTTAAGTAGAGTTGTGGGGGCGGATAAGATAGTTACCGGTCTGTTTAATTTAATAAGAAAATGATATTTTTCAAAGGTATAGGAAAGTAAGGGGATATTGACGTATTATATATTAGCAAATGAGACTAAATGTTGTCTTTCGTACATAGTAATAACTAAGGATGAGACATAGTTACTAGATAGGTTTTGGCATAAGTATTTGCTTATACGTATAAGCTCAGTACTTGTCAATTAGTATACAATGTCCAACGCGTACCGGGGTATTAACAAGTACTTATCGATGACGCATACATTGACAGTTAGATATACATAGCACACAAACTTCTAATAGATCTGAACTACGGGGTAGCTAGTTCAAAACTCAAGGACGTGTTTCGAGATGCGTACCCCCTTAGAGTGAATGAGTTTTTCCTAAGTATTTACGATCGACAACCTTATTGTAAGGCGTTAAGACCTCTATTTGTATGCACGGTGAGTGGGTGTCACTGCGTACCGGACGGAAGCGAGTCTAGTATTCTATCTCGGTTATTTGCAGGATTAGACATTAGATGTATCTCATCTAAAATAAAGTTATAACTCTTGGGCGATGATGGTATGCCTACTGGTTTTGGTTGATATGGGGGTTTGGTTAAGATTTCTTATCCGCGGAGAGGAAAATAGGTTTCGGTTGAAAGAAGTAGCTAATTAGGGATTGTGGAGGATGCGGGTTCGATCCCTGCCTGAGGTAGACAATTGTTCCGACGTTTCGTTATCTTAGGTAATTATATAAGTTAAGATGAGATTGGTAGCGTTGAAGTATGAAGGAAAGTTTTAATTCAAATTATTAATAATTATTCATTAGCCTAGTTGGAACTAAAACCATGACGGCGAAGTGGTTGATGCTTCACCCACGAAAGATCCCAGGTTCGATCCCTAGGTTGCAACATTTAGATGCGAAACAAGTTGTAAGAAAAGACGTAAGTTAAAAGAAGGCCATGATGACAGATGTACTTGAAATTATTCTAGGAAAATAATTTAAAGAATAGAATAATTGAATGGTTCGGAAGATGTTATAAACTTACGTCGGAATCGTCATAGAGTTGAAGAGTTTTCGCTAGGGGGCGTTACTAGACAGCGCAAGAGACTGTTATATTGATTTAAATTATATTAAGATTTGTTGTTATGATGGTAAACAAAAGGCAAATCATTATTCGGAGGTTGTGTATGATTGATTAGAGACATGGTAGATGCCTAAGTTATTGGGAAGTATTTACCGAAACTAAGTTTACTGGGATTTTGTTTCGAACACGAGAACTGGGTATGCGATTATGATTTTGTGTCAGTTGAATAGAATGAGGGGTGTGGGCTATTTTGCAATGGGAATGCTTATTGAGGAAGGAGTCATTAGGGATTTGGGGAGGAACTATAAATAGTAGGAATATCTTTGAGGAAGAGGGCTAGGATGACAATGGGGTTGGCAAGGAAGGACGTGCTATTTTGTACTTAATTAAGTACAGGGTTTAGATATAATTCGCCGCAGATAAGAGTGGTACTTTATCTGCTTAAATTCTATCGGGGGCGGCTGTAACGGTACAGAATGAATGGTATCCGTCCGTTAGTAAGGAATGTGTGGGAGTAGCACTAACATAAATATTAATGCGTAGCACCATTAATATAATAAGCATGAAAAAGGGAATGATAAACTAGTTCAGAATAATGGTCTGTGGTCTAACTCTTTATCTTTAGTTTGAACTTTGCGGGGACTGCTCTGTGTGCTCCTTGCGACATAGGCGCCATCTAGCGTGAGTTATTTACTTGAGCTTCGCATAAGGTTGCTAGTTTGACTTCTTTAATTTGAATTTCGCGGGGACTGCTCTGCGCGTCCCTTGCGACGTAGGCGGCGTCTAGTGGGAGTCATGGTTGTGAGCTTGACTAGGACCGTATTTTTATTTTGAATTTCGCGGGGACTGCTCTGGGGTCGGGAAAGTGGTTCACTTACGGGCGGACGCCATCTATGGTCGGAATACGGAACTTTTGATAATTTCCCAAAATATAGGATTATTGGCTTAAGTGGAGGATTATTGAGAGGGAATTGTTAATAGAAGGCTATATTTAGATATTCAAAGATGAAATATTGGCTGTCGGACGAGATTTGGTTAGATTATGGAAAAATTTTAGAATTGCGCGGCGAAAGCGGCAATGAGCGAGCGAGAGGTTGAGAAAAAGACAGAAAGAGAGGTCGGATGATAGCTCCACGTGGCGCGACGCGAAGGCGGGGGGGCATCGGGGAAACGGCTAGCGATTGGTTGAAGGGAAGAAAAGTGGACTCGCGCGGGCGTATGTTAGGCGCGCATGGCGCGAAAGTTAAGATGCTTGGGAAAAGGGCGGAAAATTAGCGGGCATTCAATTTTGGGACGTCGGCGGTGCGGTCCAACTTAAGAGTGCGGTACTACTCATACGGGAAAAATAGTGTCCGAGCTTTGATAGTGCGCTAAGTGATATTCGAGCTGCGATATTAATTAAGATTTGTGAAATTGAAAGTGATTAATAAAGTAAAACTATTGCGGTCGCAACTCGAATCCGTTAACGGAATGAAGTATTCCGGGGTACATCGGCGGAAACGCGTAACGGTGGCAACGAAAACCTATGTACCTTTCAACAGACTTCGGTCTGGATGATCTTTGATTGTATTTAATAAGATCGGCGTTTTATATCATTACGCTAAACAATACACTATCTTCGACGGAGTAATGGGGGAGAGACAGTTGTCTCCCTAGTGAAAGTTGAAGATAGGTCAGACACCATTTAGCTGGAGGTAGACCCGTATGACCCAGTCCAATTTCGAGTCTACCTCCGTACATACAGTGTAGTGATAGGAAAATAACACACTGAGTATACTGGCTCGACTGATAGAACATTTAGGAGTTAGTTGCTTTCAGGGGCAATGCGACTCTCACCACACATCACGAATTTAAGTTAAATATGGCTTGGCCTAGATTGCAAGGTACACAAAAGGGACTGTTAGTTCGACAAAATATAGGCATTTTCAAGTGAGGAAAGTTGTAGGAATCTATAGGTAGGCGGATATATATATGGTTAGTTATTAATTCAGACTAATAAGGTAGGGATAATTAAGTTACGGCGCTAAATAAAATTATGATGAAGTGATGTGGGTCCTAGCTAGGCAAGTAATCTGTTACCGCAGGCCGGTAAAATTCTAATTGTTTTCCTAAAGTTGTTACCAATTAATTATTCATTTTAAATAATTAACAGAAGTATGATAATATTGTACCATCATTACTTTGGAGTACCTAAAAGTCTAGACTGGTTTCCTATTACAAGAAAAATACTAAAAAGTTATAGCAAATAAGCTTAGCCGTACTGTGATGTTTGATTTCTAATACTGAAATGACCAAACAGGCATTTTTTTAGCTTTCCCTGGGATGCAATACGATCTCACATTGCTACACTCTTCAAGGTGTTAAAGTTTTACATCCGATACCTTAGCAAAAATAAGCTGATACAAACTGAACAACTAAAACCAGTTTAGAACCTAGGATAAGTCGTTGAAAGAAGACATTGCAAGCTATGAGCTTCTAATAATCTGAAACATAGAAATAATTGATTGATAACAACCAGCTAATTAGCCTGACAATGGTCTACTAATACCATTCGAATAGACCTCTTAAGATATGTAAGTACTTACTTCTAATAATATGAAACATAGAAATATTTGATGGGAACAATCTAATCAATCAGACTAATACCTAGTACAGTCTAATTTATATCTATTAAAGTGAGTAAAAGATAACTTCTAAATGTAATTGATTCAATGATTAACAGGGATAATTAACTACCTAATTTACTACCTACTAAAAGTATACTGACTATGATTTAGTAGTCTATCAAATTAACCACTCAGTCTGAGAGACAGAGGGTGGAAGTTAATGGAAAAATAATTAACTTAAGTTCACTACCCTAAAAGTCAGGGATGTTGAATAAATTAAACATCTTTCAATAAACTTGAGATGTACTTATACTTTATAAGATCTGTATAATGAACACTAAGAGTAACCCAAAGTAATTTACTTCAAATGATAGTATTCTATTTCAGTTCACTTCCTAAAGTCAAGGATATTGAATGAATTAAACATCCTTTAATAAACTTAAGATGTGATAATCTGCCAATGCAGCCAATCCAATGTAGTTATATTGGAACTTTACAAGACCTGTATAATAAATACTAAGAGTAAATAAAAGTAGTTTTACCTGTATTAATAGCATTCTACTTTAGCCACCGCCTGAATTGGCGTTTTATTAAATTATCCACCCTTTACGGAACTGAATATAAGTTATTGCATTGAATAATTAAGTTCTTAATGTGAAAAGGATATTTGGATGATAGCAAGCCTTGAGATAAACTCTATTGATTTATGTGGAATAATAAGAATTTAAATTGCTAACACATAGTTCATAATGTAAAATGAAATTAAATTTGAGGAGAGATGTAAATTCTCAGTTTAAAGAATTAAAGGCACAAGCTAATAATTAAAGTTAAAGCCAATGTGACGGAACTGTAATTAAACCATGAGATGTACAGTACGCTATGGAGCGGCGGTGGGGCTCATAAATTGCACCAGGCTTCTTATGTATCATGCTACTGATAATAAATAATAATACCTACAAGCTAAGCTATCATCTGATTACCTTTGAGTGGCTACTAATCTTCCCCGCAGCTGCAGTGAAGGATTTAGGTCACAGTTCAGACGGAGTCATTGCTAGGCTACACATATTTATGTTATGATTTATAGACTGGTAGGTAATTAGGTCAGGAGAAAATAATTTAACACAGGGATAAGCCAATTACTAAACTTTCACGAAAGAACTTGAGTTACTTAAATGCGGTTAACAACGGAGGGTTCACTAGACGATCTGGCCAAAATAGTAGTTATTATAATATTACATTGCTTGACTGAAATTCACTGCAAATAGAATTAAGCTATGCTAAGGTTTCATCATCATACAAACAATAAGCACTAAACAAAACTCCAAACACAACCATTAGATTGTAGATAAATTAGGTTAATTAGTTTTAAGAATTAGATAATAAGTTAAGTTAAGGTAAAAGCGGCGAGGATGTGTGTATGTATTATAAGGTAGCTAGGCATATAGGTGTGAAAGGCATTAGATTTAGGTGTAGCAAATTGGAAGAAGGGGGGGGAGGTTACAAATGAATGGTGATAAATTAGATTTGGTAGATTCGACAGCTTTCCTAGGGATAACCCTGGACTCAAGACTCCAATGGAATCCGCATTTATCGGATTCAGTTCAGCAGCTTATGCGATTAGAAAAATTAACCGATGTTGAAACTGCTAGGACTGTTTACTTTAGTTATTTTCACAGTGTCATGTCGTATGGCGTCCTTTGTGGGGAACAGCGGCTGATGTTAAAACTAAGTATATTTGTTTTACAGAAATGAGCAATAAGACCCATTTATAGACTGGGATCACGAACTTTACTGAGAAATATTTTTAAGGAAGTTGGTGTTCTTACTGTTGCATCGCAATATACTTATTTATAATTGTATAGTTTTTGTGCGTTGCAATATTAACTCTTTTTCTAAACACGGTGATTTACACAATTTCAATACTAGAAGTAAGTCAAAACTAGAAATGCCACTGTTTAGGTTACAAAAGGTTCTCGGCTCTTTCTTGGGGCAAGGTATACTTACACTATTATAATAAAATACCAAGTACCTACTGTACTAGAATTACTTAAGTTTAAGAATCATGTAAAATCTTGTTTACTTAAGAAAGGTTATTACACAGTCAAATAATATTTAGAAGACAAAACAGCCTGGTTATAATAATATTTTCACATTATATTTTCTTAGGAATTATTTTTGTAAATAATTAATTTTACGCTGGTATGATAGCCTTTACCTACCTACTCAAAATGTATGTTCCGTTTAAAGTTGTCTTAATGTTCTCTTGCTTTCGTTGGAGTTGCTCGAGTGTTTCATGATAGGGAGGGCATTTTCCAATTTGTATTGACGCTCACAATTTGTATATTTGTATATTGTATGATTTGGTAACGACATATTGTTTTGTAAATGTCGTTACTTCTATATTATAATAATTCTGTGGAGTTTCTTGCGCCCGTTCTTCTACACAGCTAAAAGACTTGCTGAATGGGTCAGGTGGGTGGGTGGGTGCCCATCTAACAAGTTAACTGAATAAAAAAATTTGATTATGATTTTTTGATTTTGAAGCAGCCGAAACAGGGGGTGGGCGTTTAACCACTTGCCTAGAGGGTTAGAGGAACTTAGGTACACTACACACACCACCCACTATTTCAAAACAACAAGATTCTGCAATCGATTGTGGAGTTTTTAGCCTGATGTGCTGTTGTTTATTTTGTAGATGCTGTAAGTAGATACTACAAATGGCTGAACATGATGGTGTTTCGCATGAAGGCACGAGCGGGCGGGCCGCGCGCGCGTAAGCAATATAAAAACACCGACGAGCATGTGTACCTACGAAGAATGTTGTGGGTGTAAATGAAACAAGAGAAGTGTGTGTCAGAGAGAGATTGAGTCGCTTTTCTGAAGCTCGAAACAGCGTCTGAACACTCCGCCCACATTCGGTTGCCCGGTCGCATCGATTTGGCAGATACGGAACACGAGTGTTCAGTTTGTCAGTAGTGCTGCGCTAGATTTTGACGAAGCTACAACCTTAGCATGAATTTTAGTGAAGCTGCACTGCTGCTTGTTTATTGATACCTAAAACGAAAATACCAATCGCGCCGAAGGCGGTATTCCGCGATTCCGATACCGCGTCCGACCGCATGAAGTCGCGAAATCGCGATGCTGCACATTGAGGTACAATAAACTAGAGAAGACACCGCGAAGCAAGTTTGTGCGCAACTAAGGTGCAGCCGCAAGGTCCACAACCGCTTGAATCACGCGCAATCACAGAGGCGTTTGCAGCGAAAGTGCGGCCGGCAGGTCGCACTTGAACGGAACAGCAGTGGTGAGCGGTGTTTTCTCTATACGTAGTAATAATAGCTCAATGATGCTGCATCGATAGAATCTTACGATTTTACTGCGATCGAACGCAGAGTCGCCAAAACGTAATACAGCATCGATACAGTGGCAAAATCGCCGATCGCCGATGCTTAAAGTAGTGGCCCTTATAGATGAGATTAGGGCAATTAGGAGTATGTCTATGCTACAATCATAGCTACAATACAGGGTCTAACAAAATCAATAAACGAACGTTTAATGGCGGTATCTATACATCATACTGAATACAATTACAAAAAATAGGCTCCTTTTATAGCGATTTTTCAAAGTTATGTTTTCCAACAATTAAAATAATGCACATCATGAAACATACTTATCCTTACTAACACGCATGCAAGCGTCAATAAAAAGTTAGCTCAGTGTGCTCCGAGTTTAGTGCACATGTTAGGCTATCTTTGTGTGCGTGTAGTACAGCTGTACGGGTTTGGAAAGGGTGTATTTTTTGGTTAATTATGATGTTTTGTTGATTATCTCGGTAAAGAGCCTGTAGTTTTGGACCAAATTTGGTGAGCATGCTCAGTAGGATGTATAGATGCTCCCTTTAAACGTTCGCTTATTGATATTGTTAGACCCTATATTAAATACTCTACGTACCTAGTAGACCTTGTTTTATTTTTAAAGTGATTGGCGTAAGGTGTCGACAAGGCAGACTCATTAACGTTTTTAATATAATTAACCACGTTATTGAGTGAGGATAAGTCATTAGCTTAATTAGCTGCTAGTCATTAAAATTGCCGACTTAACAGTGAGCAGGTACATTACAGCGAGCATCACTTTGATCAATGCAATATATTGCGCTCATAGTAAACTACATAAAAAAGTTTTAATATAAATATTAAAAACTTTTTTACGGATGTTTGTTTGCTCGGAGGTTTGTTTTAGTCCTGACATTCCATTTCATTTCAATGTGTATGTTCGCGTAAAGGTGGGCATTCACGGTCGCGCCATTGCGTCAAATGGCGTGTTATAGGTACGTACAAATTTTGATTGAAATTTGATCATGAGTGTGAAACCCGTTTGGACTGATGCGCCAAAATCCACCGCTCTGGGCCGTGGCGTCGCGCCGCGGTTGCTCGTGAATGCCCGAACTCACATCAATTTTGATTTGAACTATCGTCTTTCGGCCCTGTCAAACACGTACATGAAAGAAAATTGGTGTGATCGTGAATGGGATTTGTTTGACGTCCATCCATTTGACTTAAGTCGTTTGGAGTCACGCCAAATGGCGTTACCGCGAATGTCCACCTAAACCTTAGAAAATAATATGCGGAACATGGTTAGGACTCTCTTTTTTGTTTTTATGTCGGTACCTAGTATTAAAAATTTAATGTCGATAGATTTTACGTTAGGATCTTATTAAAAAATGAAACACTATTTACAAGATAATAATATTATAATTATAAATACATACATGATTACATGACTAACATAATACACACACTCTAGGCATAATATAATAAGTACTTTATACATAAAATATGCAGTCATTTATTTACGGCAAACAGTGGTAAACAAAAGCGATTCTTTGTTACCCTGTTTACCGAAAATAAATTACAATGTACTTCATAACAAACAAAACTTGCTTTACAAACTTATTATACTTCATTTTTCTAAAACTTGATTCATAAGGGTTACCAATTTTGGGAATGATCAATAATACTACTTTACCAAACACCTTGTTTCCTGATTTTAGATAAAACTGGACATCGGTAAGGTCCGTCTTAAAGTAGAGTGGAATTATTTTTTCGTCAAATGCATGATACCACACTGAAATGCAGCAATTTAATAACTAATTAAATTAGCACCTCTTAATTGTTCTGAGATTATTAAGAAATACATATAAAATCAACTTAACAACTACGTAATACAATTAGTTTTATTATTTCTTACAATACCAATTAATCAATGTGTTTAGCAAATATATAAAACATAAGTGTAAAGATATTCGACAAGGAGCAGATTGTGGCTTTCATAGAATTGATTTTATTCTTATTATATTACGGTCTTCTAACAAAGAAGTGATGCAAGCAAGCACTAGATAACAGACACAAACATTCATAATCTAGAACTAGCTATAATCATCTAAGTCCTAAATCATGTTTTAATTGCTAATATTACCAAAGGTCTTTAGAGACAATCAAATACAGTCGTCATAAAATTGGTTGGAAGCATTTGAAGGTAGTATGGGTCAATAACCTGTTAAAATATTTAAGAGTTGTTTCATGGCAGGCATTCGTTGAATTAGACAGACAATATAGTATAAACATGGTGAATTTTTTGAGAAATGATGATTTGAAAACCGGCAACCTGCTACAGTGTACGCATGACATCTTACTGCTCATCCTTGTCCTTAGCCCCATGCTTGAGAATACGGGTGAACTCAACATAATCAAAGAGCCCGTCTCGAATAGGAGCTTCACGCAACATCTCATCCACATCGTCATCGGTGAAACGGTCACCCATCGTGGTTAACAGCTCGCGGAGACGCTCCTCACCCATCACGCCCAAGTTTTCCTCATCAAAACAACTGTGACAAAGAAATATATACTATTTATTTTCTAATTTAGTTCAGTTAACCCTGTTGCATAGAGGTGAAATAATACTAAAAACCCCCTCTCTTCCCTTGGGTATCGTAAAAGGCAACTAACGGACTAAAGACTGCACATACATCCTACAGCATAGAGCGGCGATGGGCTCACCACCTATCACGCTGAGCACATGTGCAGTCGCTATTTGGTGAAAAGTGGACTATGGTAGAGGACTGCTTTTGCTGTCCTCATTGCCTACACTCTGACTAACCCTTCGGGGATAATAGCACAGAATAACTAATAGTACTACTGTACAGAAGGTTCACTCTCTAACGACTTTCTCGCGAAATTGAAACTTATTGTGTGACCTGAGCATTCATATTCAGTAAAGCAACGCTGACTCAATGGAGCGCGCGCTGGCGTAGGGCTTCCACTCATGGATGTATTTAAGTACGATTACGACGCGCGACGTATGGAGCGTGCGAGCAGAGCGGCAACCTTTAGTGCAACATGCCTGCCTAGGAGGCGCGCCGGCCGAACGTACCTAAACTGCGGAGTGACACCCCCCTGATAATAGTCGTGATTATATTTATGTATGTAATTCAGTAGTCAACTTTAAGCAGATAGTATGTGTGCTCTTGTTAGGTTGAGTGCGTCCTCCAGCGAGTGCGGCTACTCATTACACTTCTAATTCTAATTTTATGAAATATTTTAATAAACAACAAAGAAGATAACATAACATAGAAAAGAATAACTTCCTAAGGGGGGAAGTGGTAGTTTTGAAGTATTTTTTTATGTTTCAATACCTTAGCATTTATTTGAGCGTTATTAATGCAAAGAATCAAACATTACAAAGCCTAAACATTTATCATATTATAACTAAATATTTTTTATTACATTTGCCATAAAGGTGATCTAGCAACCAAATAATATAGTGTTTAAACATTTTAAAACAATTAATTTTTCTTACCCAAATGCATTCTTTATGACATCCTCTGGGTCTGTCCCTTGTAGCCTTTCACCAAATAAAGTCAAAAACATTGTAAAATTAATGGGACCAGGAGCTTCATTCATCATACCTTCAAGGTAATCTTCAGTTGGGTTTTTGCCTGTAATAATGGGTACATATTATTGGTACTCTGTTTAAATGGTGTTAGAGATTTTTAATTAGCTTTTACTATTTTATGTAGTTTATTGCCATAGCAATAATGTTTGTAGCATTGTTGTTTTAAGCATAAGGGAATAGCAGAGCCTCTTCCTCAGTATTTGAGGATTCTAAATGATTTTTACTTCCATCTTTAGCCTTATTTATTTTTGAGGAATTAAAAGAGTTGAAGGCTGCAACAAAAAGTTAATAAAGAAAAACAGATTTACATACCGAGAGATGCAAGCATGTCATGCAGATCATCTTTGTCAACAAAGCCGTCACGGTTCTGATCAATCATATTGAAAGCCTCTTTGAACTCCGCAATCTGTGCCTGATCAAACATTGCAAATACATTGGAAGTCGCTCTCTGAGCACGCTTCTTGTTGGTGCCGCGGCGGCCAGCTGTCTTGCGGGATGACATGGTGATTCTGAAAAATAATTAAAACAAAATAGTTTCTCAACTGTAACGTTTTGCATTCCTCTCGGTCTATCGTGTCTCTAAGCGTTAGGGTGACCCTGAAGGCAACTCAAAGTTTGTTGGCTTGCGGTAACCAACTGTTGCTGTTGCAATTGGACAAATATTTGCGGGACAGCATAGCGGTACAATTCCACAAACGGTCCGTGAAGCAGACACCCATAGAATAATAAAATTATTTAAAAACTTAAAAAATATGTTTAGCCCTGCTGTAAGAAAGTACCTAGTGGTTTATGAATGTAGAAAACGATTGACAAAACAATGAAACACACGTATGAATACTGACACAAGCGAGATCACGTTAAACTAAACAATGGACGAAGTATAACTAAAACGGGCCCGTAGTTAAAAATAAACTTGATGAAGCCGCTGACACACGCCTCTGTACTTGTGTCAACTAATGAACATGAATCATGTTTGAACCACCGCCTTTCGTCGTTGGTAATCTAGGGCAGGGCACCAGACAATGTCACAACTATCAAGGATTTCCATAAAAGGCTACACATTTTCAACACTGTGCACATGTCTGTAAAGAGACTTCGTTTTCAATGTGACTCAACAAGTAATTACTTACAAGTGTTCACGACTTTTGAGAAAAGAAAAATAAATACGTTGCTAGTCGTTTGCAACCGACTTTTCCACAAATTGTAAAATGATTTTGTAGGTAATGATGTGACGTGCGTGAGTGACGTCAACAAACTTGTATTACTTTTTTTATATTTGTTCCGTGAAGGAACAGGCTAAGGTCTGAGACCATACTGCCTAGTCATTAGTTTCTTTATTTCTTTTTTCCCTTGATGATAATGTGTGGCGATTAAGATGATGAATGATAAATGATCTTCCCCTAACCCCTAGAGTCCTCAGTAAAGATGTGGGACTTTACTGAGGTCTCACGCGGACTTCTTGAGATAATTTGAAAAGTGATGTTGCACTGTTTTGTTTCATTTGCCAACACTCATGCACGTTCACAAACTCTTAGCGGTTAATAATCCACTATTATTTCATATTAATGTTCGAAAAAACACAAATTTTAGAAAATAAAACGAAACTGCAAACATGACGCTTCACTTTCCCGCCAAGAAGTCCTTTTTTTATATATTTGTTCCATAAAGGAACAGTCTATGGTCAGAGACCATACTGCCTAGTCATTAGTTTTTTTTTTTTCCCTAGATGATAATGAGTGGTGATTAAGATGATAAATGATAAATGATATTCCCCCAAACCCCTTGAGTCCTCAGTAAAGATGTGAAACTTTACTGAGATCTCACGCGGACTTCTTAAATTATGTTGCACTGTTTTGTTTCATTTGCCAACAACACTCATGCCCGTTCACAAACACTTAACGGTTTCCACTATTATTTCACATTAATGTTCGAAAAAACACAAATTTTAAAAAATAAAACAAAACTGCAGACATGACGCTCCACTTTCCCGCCAAGAAGTCACATTCATTACTTTTTTTATATATATTTAAGGAAGTGTATAGAGTGCCACAAGCGGCACTGTATCTCCATCGGTTAGGGAACCGTAAGTTTGCGGTATAACAGTGACGCCGCCTAAGCTGCCGTAAAGTTTTTGTTAGAAAACAGAAATACTACCTGCCCTACTCCTGTAGATCACGTGATAGGTTAGAAATTTAAGACAATCGCGAAGCGCAGCGTACCGATTGTCTTGAATTTCGAGGTTATTTTTTTTATTAGACAACAGAAATCTAACTCCATACAAAAATATCTTTTAAATAATAAGTCGTCTGAACATTATGACAAATAAAAAATATGTTACGGTTCCCGAACCGATTGAGATACAATGCCGCTTGTGGCACTCTACAGCTTGTATCAAGCGGGGCCAGCCATATTTCACGTACCTAATCAGTTACTTTTAGTGAGCTGGCACACATTAAAACATTTCTTGATATCTCGGGCATTGTGGAAGTACATACTTTTGAAAATAATACGAGTTTATCGACATTATGACAACACTAACAAACAGCTGATCAAACAGCTGATTGGAATAATGAATTCTGTCTAGTGTTACTTCCTCCTTTGCCTCTGCTGTGACCCTAGTATTTTTGTGCCTATTGTGCTGACTCCACCCGCTTTCAACTATTTATTTTTGATAAAGTTTAAAGGGTTCCGTGTTGTTATTTTTTTCACTAAGAAAATAAGTTACGACTACCTACTTTTATTTAGTCAATTATTCTCTGTTCCTATCACCAGGTCAGGTCAAGAATGTGTTATCTATCAGGTAAGTACTTTTGACGGTTAATTAGTATGGAGGTACGAATCCAAAACATTTATGACTTTGAGAAAATTAAATGTACTTAAATGTAAAGAGTCGTCTGAGTATTGTTCATGAATTGAAAGGCTTGTCATACGAAACGCACTGAGAAATAAATGTCTTACTTCGCATAGCATTTCTACTTTGCTTATTGACACATAGAAGCTGTGATTGCTGTCTCTTTCCGATTCTATGAATATTTTTATTTTTTTTAATCTTTATTGCACAAAGAAAACAAAATGTACAAAAGGCGGACTTAATGCCAAGTGGCATTCTCTACCAGTCAACCTTAGGGCTAGGCAGAAAGAGTTGTAGGCGGTGCAATTCAAAATATGAAAGAGACAGAGTCAATTCTCAGCGCTGCGGCAGCCGCTACTGCCAAGGCTTTAACTTAGAGAATCGCACTGCTGAACAATAACTAAAGCAGTATTGTTCTGAGGCTTAGACAATTAAATGTTTGTGAATACGGGTTTCATTCAGCACTGAACTAAACTCACACGTTTACACGCAGTAAAAATAACAGAACAGAAAAATCTGTCACCATGTGAGTTTTCATTGTAACTTTTATGTCGGCTCTAAAAAAACAGAAAATAATAATGTTAATAATTTGAACAGTGATAAAAAAAAGACTTAACGACTTTTAAAATATTGCTAGTTTTCTTAACTCAAAGTCTAATTTACGAGCCCTAAAAAGTATGGGCGGTATTAACATAATGGCGGTATTGATACTAGGAGTCACTCCTGGTATGGGCGGAGTCACAAGAAAGCGTGCGCGTGCGTCTTTCTTCTTAATGGGTTCTGTAGCTCATTTTATTTTTCTAACCGCTTTGGTTGACCCGGTATAAATGTAAGCATTCCTGAAATCCTAACTAGTGTTGTTAAACTTTACTAACTAACTAACTAAGTCTAACTATGTTGTATCACACATAGTTTCAATACTTGTTGTTTACAATAATAATGTTCATAAGAATAACATTTTTAAACATCTGTGACATACGTACTAAATAAAACTTACGCGTGATGGAATATTTTATCACTAATTGACTAAATTAATAGCAACAAACCTAAAAATAATACGCAGCGCTTAAGCCAGTTTACACTTTGGTAGTATTTTGTGATGAATTGATGAATAACTTAACTAATTTAAAAATATTGCTAGTTTTCGTAACTTAAGTCTAAATTTTGAACCCTAAAAACTACTAGGGTTATGGGCGGTATTAACTTCTAGAACCCCAACCGGTCGCATGAGACCGCAGTTGATAGTGGGGGCATTACTGTGCCTTTGTGGGAGCGGGCAAACTACACATTTCGGAATTCTAAGTACCAGGATAGGCGGCACACCCCCGACATAGCAACGCCCAACAGTACAATAGGTTTGTTTTCATGTTGTTGTTGTTTTCATGCCTACAATTTTTTCGCAGTCGTTTGTGAAAGCTTACAGAGTGCATACCTACTTTTAGATATTTTTTTGCTGTTTGGTTTCGATTCGACTACCTATTAAATTAATATGGCATTTCTAAGTAATCAGGAGTATAACGAAATGATTCTTAGTGTCGGAGCAGCTAATGGCAGTCTCCGTGGTGCTCGTGAACTGTACCGCGAGAGATTCATCGACGGCAGACCAGAAGCTGAGCAACGACGCTTGCCATCGGCGGATTGCTGCGAATGGTTTTGCGTCTCCAGCAGACTGGATCCTTTCGTGCGACGAGTCCGGAGGTCCAGCCAAATATGCGGGACCCGGGTTTTGAGGAGACTGTGTTGGAGCCACTTTTGTAAACTGTTTATTGTGAAGTGCAGTGGACTACACGTGCTTCGCTTTACCTCTCAAGCCCCAAGCGGCAAGAAGTGAATCTTTGTGTGCTGTTTTTTTCAGATTTATCTAATGTAAGTAGGTACTGTTGTTTATTAGAAAATTATTATTCTGACTAATGATCAGTAGGTAATAAGTTGTAAGAAATACATCGAAATACGAGTAAAATAATACGTGGTGTAATCCGTTAGCATTTTTTCAATTTCCGAGTGAATTGTAACAATATTTGTTTTGTTTACTGTTACATGATAACTTTGTTATTTTTAATGTTTTAAACATTTTTTGACATTTCGATTCCAAGACTGAGAGGTTTTGATTTTAGTTATTTCAAAAATAAGTCATTGTAATCAAGGACGTAGGGTACCAAGTTCTAAGTAGGCGTAGCTACCTATAGGCCGAGTCCTAAGTCACGGGCGCATCGCGGAGGTGGATTGCGGAGCGTAGAAATAAAGTAGGTATGTAAGCGCCCGCTTGCAGTTCGGACAGGTTCTTACATGTCGAGTAGGTATTTGTTTCGTGCGCGGCGGATTCCGCCTGCGCGATACGCCGTGACTTAGGACTCTGGCTAACTAAAGGTGGCCACTGACGATCACTTTTTCCCATCAGTTGAACTGACGTCAGTCCAAAATTTTATCGTGAATGTCGTTAAAAAAATTGATTGTATCGCCTCAGTTCGATTCGAACTTCTCTAATGAATATTGATCCTTAATGCCGAATACTAAAGTTCAAAATTGATTGTATCGGCCGGTCTAGAACTGACGAGCCGGAGTGTCGCCAGTGAGTGGGAAATCTTTTTGGCGTAAAACCATTTGGAGTGATGCCACAGTTTTACTGATCTGATCGTCAGTGGCCAGCTTAAGAGTAGTACGATTATCTATTCTGTGACTACACCTCAAAGTGCTTCGCTTTAGTTGTATTGAGTTATTTCAAAAATAAGTCATTTTAATTTAAGACCTATTTAGGTACCTACCTACTCGTAGGTAAACGTACCTATCTACTTTAGAGTCGAAACATTGTGACTGTAAAATGATAATATTTTTATTACTTTATAATAATTAGGTACTTAGGTAGGTAGGTACCTACTTAATACAAATTATTAAATCACGAAAGTAAAATAGCTGCCTACTTATCTGTCTTAACAAATCCAACAAAAAATGCCGCCAAGCGACTGCCGACAAACAACCCAGGCGGTTTGTGTCAAAGGTGCCGCCATGGTCAAAGGTTTTTGATTTTCGCCGCCCGCCACCGTCACAGTAAAACCTCTTGTTTGTAAAACTGTGCGCCTGGTAGGAGGCGGGGTCGTGGCGCGGCCATACTAGGGCACGCAGTTTTATAGTCAGGAGGTGCACTATAGGCAGTTATCATACAGAGTTCATGACCCTGCTAGTGATGGTTTTAGTTTGTTCTGATTTTAAATTAACTACAGATTAACTTTGTTTGTAAATGCAAAAACAAATTAAATTGAGCTTATCTTACTAGGGTATTTATAGAAAGGGTCTACATTTGGGATAATTAAATTTGGGATAGATAAAAAAACACGCTGTATACGCTTCGTACTAGGATGCCGTCAAATTACGGCATCGTAACCGATCGTACTAAGTTGCCGCTTGTGGCACTCTTATTCACTGCCTACACTTTGTACTAGGATGCCGTAATTACGGCATCGTAACCGATCGTACTAGAATGCCGCTTGAGGCACTCTATCCACAGCCTTATTTTGTTGGCTGTGTCCTGTCCTTGTGGAACTTTACTAAGGTCTCACACGGACTTCTTGAAAGAATTTGAAAAGTGATGTTGCACTGTTTTGTTTCATTTGCCAACACTCATGCACGTTCACAAACACTTAGCGGTTAATAATCCACTATTATTTCACATTATTGTTTGAAAAAACACAAATTTTAGAAAATAAAACAAAACTGCAGACATGACGCTTCACTTTCCCGCCAAGAAGTCTTTTTTAATTTTTTCTGATATTCAGTATTATCGGAAAAGGCATCTAGCCCATACAGCCATTTTTTAACTAGAAAAGAATAGGCAACGTGTGTTGTCCGGCTTTCTTGACCATTTTCTTATCTGTAACGAACGTACCTAGTTGTTTCGTTAATGTTGGATTATTAACAATAAAAAATAACAGTGCAACATCACTTTCCAAATTCTCTAAAGAAGTCCGTGTAAGATCTCAGTAAAGTCCCACATCTTTACTGAGGCTCAAGGGTTTTGGGGGGAATATCATGACTTAGCATTGAACGTTTATGTTATCATTACTTAATCAGCAACTATTTTATGCATTAGGTATTATACTGTGACTACGACACTATATTTCGACTGAATATATTTCGCATTGGGCCGGCTCGCCCGGCGTAATACCACCCTCTCACGAATATTCGGCGTGAAATAATGGCACTTGGTGCTGTTGTGTTTCGTCCGACCAGTGAGGGTTCCGGAGCCCCTCCCCCCCCCCCCCTCCTCCCATTCCTATTCCTTCCTTAAACCTATTCCTCCCTTAAAGGCCGGCAACGCGCCTGCGATTCCTCTGGTTTTGCGGGTGTCCATGGGCGGCGGTGATTACTCTCCATCAGGTGACCCGCCTGCTCGTTTGCCTCCCTATTTTATATAAAAAAAAAAAAAGAATCACTGAAGGACTTGTATCCATAGTCATGAAAGATATAAAAAAATATTGACTTGACGTTGACTGTCATTGTCAATATATTGTCATAATTGTCTTTGACATTGTGCCATTTGAACTGCAAATCCTATTTTAAAATGTAGAATAGAAAGACACGACTTGTAAAGTAAATTATGCACTAAAAATTTTGTGTCGTAAAATTTATGAAGGTGAATTTCACACTTTTTGCTTTTCATTCTTTCCATTATCAATTTCCAACCAAAAATAATAGGTTTTGTAACTTTTGCTGTTCTTCCGCTAGATGTTATGTCAAGGCAAATCGCGGCTAGTTTACAGCGCGATTCGTGCCTTGAGTATAAGTTTCAAGACCTTCGCCAGCCATTATGACGTTCTTGGAGTTACCCCAAAGGCTACACAAAACGATATTAAATCTGCATACTACAGACTATCGAAACTTTACCATCCGGATATATCGAGCGTACGTCATGCTTACACAATCTCTATACTTATTTTTTAAATATTATTGTCTGGTTTTACGACTGCTGAGCTCTTAAATTAAAAGAAAATCATAACATAAAATGTAGACGTGTACATACTTCATTCCATTGAGGAATTAAAGACTAGACACTGCAAAGCAATTTGTTGTGCACCGATTTGCAGCTGCAAGGTCCACAATCGCTTGGATCACACGCAATCACTGAGACTCAGTGCATAAGAACCTGCTTCATACACATAAAATGTATACTTATTATAAATAGATAAATCTAAATATATTATCTTTTTATTCGTAAAATGTTAGGCTTAGGGGATGGCAGGAGGAGCTGAACTTCTTTTGGAAAGACTGCCCTAAGCTTTAGCTGCACTAAGCTACCTGAAAGAAAGAAAAAGTGTAGGAAAGCCTTTGCTCTGCAGTGGGACAAACCAGGCTGTATAAAAAACTTAAATGACCTTTAGTTTACTGAGTTGGTCTATCAATCAACTGTAGAAAAGATTTGGTTACGATGATAATGGCCTTTGTCTGGCATTGGGAACTGACCCGCTGCTAGGAAAAGGTCTCTATATATTCACATAGGCTATTTAATTTACTACTGCTACATCTCATTCATACAAAAATATCTTTTAAATAATAAGTCGTCTGAACATTATGACAAATAAAAAATATGTTACGGTTCCCGAACCGATTGAGATACAATGCCGCTTGTGGCACTCTACAGCTTGTATCAAGCGGGGCCAGCCATATTTCACGTACCTAATCAGTTACTTTTAGTGAGCTGGCACACATTAAAACATTTCTTGATATCTCGGGCATTGTGGAAGTACATACTTTTGAAAATAATACGAGTTTATCGACATTATGACAACACTAACAAACAGCTGATCAAACAGCTGATTGGAATAATGAACTCTGTCTAGTGTTACTTCCTCCTTTGCCTCTGCTGTGACCCTAGTATTTTTGTGCCTATTGTGCTGACTCCACCCGCTTTCAACTATTTATTTTTGATAAAGTTTAAAGGGTTCCGTGTTGTTATTTTTTTCACTAAGAAAATAAGTTACGACTACCTACTTTTATTTAGTCAATTATTCTCTGTTCCTATCACCAGGTCAGGTCAAGAATGTGTTATCTATCAGGTAAGTACTTTTGACGGTTAATTAGTATGGAGGTACGAATCCAAAACATTTATGACTTTGAGAAAATTAAATGTACTTAAATGTAAAGAGTCGTCTGAGTATTGTTCATGAATTGAAAGGCTTGTCATACGAAACGCACTGAGAAATAAATGTCTTATTTCGCATAGCATTTCTACTTTGCTTATTGACACATAGAAGCTGTGATTGCTGTCTCTTTCCGATTCTATGAATATTTTTATTTTTTTTAATCTTTATTGCACAAAGAAAACAAAATGTACAAAAGGCGGACTTAATGCCAAGTGGCATTCTCTACCAGTCAACCTTAGGGCTAGGCAGAAAGAGTTGTAGGCGGTGCAATTCAAAATATGAAAGAGACAGAGTCAATTCTCAGCGCTGCGGCAGCCGCTACTGCCAAGGCTTTAACTTAGAGAATCGCACTGCTGAACAATAACTAAAGCAGTATTGTTCTGAGGCTTAGACAAGTAAATGTTTGTGAATACGGGTTTCATTCAGCACTGAACTAAACTCACACGTTTACACGCAGTAAAAATAACAGAACAGAAAAATCTGTCACCATGTGAGTTTTCATTGTAACTTTTATGTCGGCTCTAAAAAAACAGAAAATAATAATGTTAATAATTTGAGCAGTGATAAAAAAAAGACTTAACGAATTTTAAAATATTGCTAGTTTTCTTAACTCAAAGTCTAATTTACGAGCCCTAAAAAGTATGGGCGGTATTAACATAATGGTGGTATTGATACTAGGAGTCACTCCTGGTATGGGCGGAGTCACAAGAAAGCGTGCGCGTGCGTCTTTCTTCTTAATGGGTTCTGTAGCTCATTTTATTTTTCTAACCGCTTTGGTTGACCCGGTATAAATGTAAGCATTCCTGAAATCCTAACTAGTGTTGTTAAACTTTACTAACTAACTAACTAAGTCTAACTATGTTGTATCACACATAGTTTCAATACTTGTTGTTTACAATAATAATGTTCATAAGAATAACATTTTTAAACATCTGTGACATACGTACTAAATAAAACTTACGCGTGATGGAATATTTTATCACTAATTGACTAAATTAATAGCAACAAACCTAAAAATAATACGCAGCGCTTAAGCCAGTTTACACTTTGGTAGTATTTTGTGATGAATTGATAAATAACTTAACTAATTTAAAAATATTGCTAGTTTTCGTAACTTAAGTCTAAATTTTGAACCCTAAAAACTACTAGGGTTATGGGCGGTATTAACTTCTAGAACCCCAACCGGTCGCATGAGACCGCAGTTGATAGTGGGGGCATTACTGTGCCTTTGTGGGAGCGGGCAAACTACACATTTCGGAATTCTAAGTACCAGGATAGGCGGCACACCCCCGACATAGCAACGCCCAACAGTACAATAGGTTTGTTTTCATGTTGTTGTTGTTTTCATGCCTACAATTTTTTCGCAGTCGTTTGTGAAAGCTTACAGAGTGCATACCTACTTTTAGATATTTTTTTGCTGTTTGGTTTCGATTCGACTACCTATTAAATTAATATGGCATTTCTAAGTAATCAGGAGTATAACGAAATGATTCTTAGTGTCGGAGCAGCTAATGGCAGTCTCCGTGGTGCTCGTGAACTGTACCGCGAGAGATTCATCGACGGCAGACCAGAAGCTGAGCAACGACGCTTGCCATCGGCGGATTGCTGCGAATGGTTTTGCGTCTCCAGCAGACTGGATCCTTTCGTGCGACGAGTCCGGAGGTCCAGCCAAATATGCGGGACCCGGGTTTTGAGGAGACTGTGTTGGAGCCACTTTTGTAAACTGTTTATTGTGAAGTGCAGTGGACTACACGTGCTTCGCTTTACCTCTCAAGCCCCAAGCGGCAAGAAGTGAATCTTTGTGTGCTGTTTTTTTCAGATTTATCTAATGTAAGTAGGTACTGTTGTTTATTAGAAAATTATTATTCTGACTAATGATCAGTAGGTAATAAGTTGTAAGAAATACATCGAAATACGAGTAAAATAATACGTGGTGTAATCCGTTAGCATTTTTTCAATTTCCGAGTGAATTGTAACAATATTTGTTTTGTTTACTGTTACATGATAACTTTGTTATTTTTAATGTTTTAAACATTTTTTGACATTTCGATTCCAAGACTGAGAGGTTTTGATTTTAGTTATTTCAAAAATAAGTCATTGTAATCAAGGACGTAGGGTACCAAGTTCTAAGTAGGCGTAGCTACCTATAGGCCGAGTCCTAAGTCACGGGCGCATCGCGGAGGTGGATTGCGGAGCGTAGAAATAAAGTAGGTATGTAAGCGCCCGCTTGCAGTTCGGACAGGTTCTTACATGTCGAGTAGGTATTTGTTTCGTGCGCGGCGGATTCCGCCTGCGCGATACGCCGTGACTTAGGACTCTGGCTAACTAAAGGTGGCCACTGACGATCACTTTTTCCCATCAGTTGAACTGACGTCAGTCCAAAATTTTATCGTGAATGTCGTTAAAAAAATTGATTGTATCGCCTCAGTTCGATTCGAACTTCTCTAATGAATATTGATCCTTAATGCCGAATACTAAAGTTCAAAATTGATTGTATCGGCCGGTCGAGAACTGACGAGCCGGAGTGTCGCCAGTGAGTGGGAAATCTTTTTGGCGTAAAACCATTTGGAGTGATGCCACAGTTTTACTGATCTGATCGTCAGTGGCCAGCTTAAGAGTAGTACGATTATCTATTCTGTGACTACACCTCAAAGTGCTTCGCTTTAGTTGTATTGAGTTATTTCAAAAATAAGTCATTTTAATTTAAGACCTATTTAGGTACCTACCTACTCGTAGGTAAACGTACCTATCTACTTTAGAGTCGAAACAATGTGACTGTAAAATGATAATATTTTTATTACTTTATAATAATTAGGTACTTAGGTAGGTAGGTACCTACTTAATACAAATTATTAAATCACGAAAGTAAAATAGCTGCCTACTTATCTGTCTTAACAAATCCAACAAAAAATGCCGCCAAGCGACTGCCGACAAACAACCCAGGCGGTTTGTGTCAAAGGTGCCGCCATGGTCAAAGGTTTTTGATTTTCGCCGCCCGCCACCGTCACAGTAAAACCTCTTGTTTGTAAAACTGTGCGCCTGGTAGGAGGCGGGGTCGTGGCGCGGCCATACTAGGGCACGCAGTTTTATAGTCAGGAGGTGCACTATAGGCAGTTATCATACAGAGTTCATGACCCTGCTAGTGATGGTTTTAGTTTGTTCTGATTTTAAATTAACTACAGATTAACTTTGTTTGTAAATGCAAAAACAAATTAAATTGAGCTTATCTTACTAGGGTATTTATAGAAAGGGTCTACATTTGGGATAATTAAATTTGGGATAGATAAAAAAACACGCTGTATACGCTTCGTACTAGGATGCCGTCAAATTACGGCATCGTAACCGATCGTACTAAGTTGCCGCTTGTGGCACTCTTATTCACTGCCTACACTTTGTACTAGGATGCCGTAATTACGGCATCGTAACCGATCGTACTAGAATGCCGCTTGAGGCACTCTATCCACAGCCTTATTTTGTTGGCTGTGTCCTGTCCTTGTGGAACTTTACTAAGGTCTCACACGGACTTCTTGAAAGAATTTGAAAAGTGATGTTGCACTGTTTTGTTTCATTTGCCAACACTCATGCACGTTCACAAACACTTAGCGGTTAATAATCCACTATTATTTCACATTATTGTTTGAAAAAACACAAATTTTAGAAAATAAAACAAAACTGCAGACATGACGCTTCACTTTCCCGCCAAGAAGTCTTTTTTAATTTTTTCTGATATTCAGTATTATCGGAAAAGGCATCTAGCCCATACAGCCATTTTTTAACTAGAAAAGAATAGGCAACGTGTGTTGTCCGGCTTTCTTGACCATTTTCTTATCTGTAACGAACGTACCTAGTTGTTTCGTTAATGTTGGATTATTAACAATAAAAAATAACAGTGCAACATCACTTTCCAAATTCTCTAAAGAAGTCCGTGTAAGATCTCAGTAAAGTCCCACATCTTTACTGAGGCTCAAGGGTTTTGGGGGGAATATCATGACTTAGCATTGAACGTTTATGTTATCATTACTTAATCAGCAACTATTTTATGCATTAGGTATTATACTGTGACTACGACACTATATTTCGACTGAATATATTTCGCATTGGGCCGGCTCGCCCGGCGTAATACCACCCTCTCACGAATATTCGGCGTGAAATAATGGCACTTGGTGCTGTTGTGTTTCGTCCGACCAGTGAGGGTTCCGGAGCCCCTCCCCCCCCCCCCCTCCTCCCATTCCTATTCCTTCCTTAAACCTATTCCTCCCTTAAAGGCCGGCAACGCGCCTGCGATTCCTCTGGTTTTGCGGGTGTCCATGGGCGGCGGTGATTATTCTCCATCAGGTGACCCGCCTGCTCGTTTGCCTCCCTATTTTATATAAAAAAAAAAAAGAATCACTGAAGGACTTGTATCCATAGTCATGAAAGATATAAAAAAATATTGACTTGACGTTGACTGTCATTGTCAATATATTGTCATAATTGTCTTTGACATTGTGCCATTTGAACTGCAAATCCTATTTTAAAATGTAGAATAGAAAGACACGACTTGTAAAGTAAATTATGCACTAAAAATTTTGTGTCGTAAAATTTATGAAGGTGAATTTCACACTTTTTGCTTTTCATTCTTTCCATTATCAATTTCCAACCAAAAATAATAGGTTTTGTAACTTTTGCTGTTCTTCCGCTAGATGTTATGTCAAGGCAAATCGCGGCTAGTTTACAGCGCGATTCGTGCCTTGAGTATAAGTTTCAAGACCTTCGCCAGCCATTATGACGTTCTTGGAGTTACCCCAAAGGCTACACAAAACGATATTAAATCTGCATACTACAGACTATCGAAACTTTACCATCCGGATATATCGAGCGTACGTCATGCTTACACAATCTCTATACTTATTTTTTAAATATTATTGTCTGGTTTTACGACTGCTGAGCTCTTAAATTAAAAGAAAATCATAACATAAAATGTAGACGTGTACATACTTCATTCCATTGACTAATTAAAGACTAGACACTGCAAAGCAATTTGTTGTGCACCGATTTGCAGCTGCAAGGTCCACAATCGCTTGGATCACACGCAATCACTGAGACTCAGTGCATAAGAACCTGCTTCATACACATAAAATGTATACTTATTATAAATAGATAAATCTAAATATATTATCTTTTTATTCGTAAAATGTTAGGCTTAGGGGATGGCAGGAGGAGCTGAACTTCTTTTGGAAAGACTGCCCTAAGCTTTAGCTGCACTAAGCTACCTGAAAGAAAGAAAAAGTGTAGGAAAGCCTTTGCTCTCCAGTGGGACAAACCAGGCTGTATAAAAAACTTAAATGACCTTTAGTTTACTGAGTTGGTCTATCAATCAACTGTAGAAAAGATTTGGTTACGATGATAATGGCCTTTGTCTGGCATTGGGAACTGACCCGCTGCTAGGAAAAGGTCTCTATATATTCACATAGGCTATTTAATTTACTACTGCTACATCTCATTCATACAAAAATATCTTTTAAATAATAAGTCGTCTGAACATTATGACAAATAAAAAATATGTTACGGTTCCCGAACCGATTGAGATACAATGCCGCTTGTGGCACTCTACAGCTTGTATCAAGCGGGGCCAGCCATATTTCACGTACCTAATCAGTTACTTTTAGTGAGCTGGCACACATTAAAACATTTCTTGATATCTCGGGCATTGTGGAAGTACATACTTTTGAAAATAATACGAGTTTATCGACATTATGACAACACTAACAAACAGCTGATCAAACAGCTGATTGGAATAATGAACTCTGTCTAGTGTTACTTCCTCCTTTGCCTCTGCTGTGACCCTAGTATTTTTGTGCCTATTGTGCTGACTCCACCCGCTTTCAACTATTTATTTTTGATAAAGTTTAAAGGGTTCCGTGTTGTTATTTTTTTCACTAAGAAAATAAGTTACGACTACCTACTTTTATTTAGTCAATTATTCTCTGTTCCTATCACCAGGTCAGGTCAAGAATGTGTTATCTATCAGGTAAGTACTTTTGACGGTTAATTAGTATGGAGGTACGAATCCAAAACATTTATGACTTTGAGAAAATTAAATGTACTTAAATGTAAAGAGTCGTCTGAGTATTGTTCATGAATTGAAAGGCTTGTCATACGAAACGCACTGAGAAATAAATGTCTTACTTCGCATAGCATTTCTACTTTGCTTATTGACACATAGAAGCTGTGATTGCTGTCTCTTTCCGATTCTATGAATATTTTTATTTTTTTTAATCTTTATTGCACAAAGAAAACAAAATGTACAAAAGGCAGACTTAATGCCAAGTGGCATTCTCTACCAGTCAACCTTAGGGCTAGGCAGAAAGAGTTGTAGGCGGTGCAATTCAAAATATGAAAGAGACAGAGTCAATTCTCAGCGCTGCGGCAGCCGCTACTGCCAAGGCTTTAACTTAGAGAATCGCACTGCTGAACAATAACTAAAGCAGTATTGTTCTGAGGCTTAGACAAGTAAATGTTTGTGAATACGGGTTTCATTCAGCACTGAACTAAACTCACACGTTTACACGCAGTAAAAATAACAGAACAGAAAAATCTGTCACCATGTGAGTTTTCATTGTAACTTTTATGTCGGCTCTAAAAAAACAGAAAATAATAATGTTAATAATTTGAACAGTGATAAAAAAAAGACTTAACGAATTTTAAAATATTGCTAGTTTTCTTAACTCAAAGTCTAATTTACGAGCCCTAAAAAGTATGGGCGGTATTAACATAATGGCGGTATTGATACTAGGAGTCACTCCTGGTATGGGCGGAGTCACAAGAAAGCGTGCGCGTGCGTCTTTCTTCTTAATGGGTTCTGTAGCTCATTTTATTTTTCTAACCGCTTTGGTTGACCCGGTATAAATGTAAGCATTCCTGAAATCCTAACTAGTGTGATACAACATAGTTAAACTTTACTAACTAACTAACTAAGTCTAACTATGTTGTATCACACATAGTTTCAATACTTGTTGTTTACAATAATAATGTTCATAAGAATAACATTTTTAAACATCTGTGACATACGTACTAAATAAAACTTACGCGTGATGGAATATTTTATCACTAATTGACTAAATTAATAGCAACAAACCTAAAAATAATACGCAGCGCTTAAGCCAGTTTACACTTTGGTAGTATTTTGTGATGAATTGATAAATAACTTAACTAATTTAAAAATATTGCTAGTTTTCGTAACTTAAGTCTAAATTTTGAACCCTAAAAACTACTAGGGTTATGGGCGGTATTAACTTCTAGAACCCCAACCGGTCGCATGAGACCGCAGTTGATAGTGGGGGCATTACTGTGCCTTTGTGGGAGCGGGCAAACTACACATTTCGGAATTCTAAGTACCAGGATAGGCGGCACACCCCCGACATAGCAACGCCCAACAGTACAATAGGTTTGTTTTCATGTTGTTGTTGTTTTCATGCCTACAATTTTTTCGCAGTCGTTTGTGAAAGCTTACAGAGTGCATACCTACTTTTAGATATTTTTTTGCTGTTTGGTTTCGATTCGACTACCTATTAAATTAATATGGCATTTCTAAGTAATCAGGAGTATAACGAAATGATTCTTAGTGTCGGAGCAGCTAATGGCAGTCTCCGTGGTGCTCGTGAACTGTACCGCGAGAGATTCATCGACGGCAGACCAGAAGCTGAGCAACGACGCTTGCCATCGGCGGATTGCTGCGAATGGTTTTGCGTCTCCAGCAGACTGGATCCTTTCGTGCGACGAGTCCGGAGGTCCAGCCAAATATGCGGGACCCGGGTTTTGAGGAGACTGTGTTGGAGCCACTTTTGTAAACTGTTTATTGTGAAGTGCAGTGGACTACACGTGCTTCGCTTTACCTCTCAAGCCCCAAGCGGCAAGAAGTGAATCTTTATGTGCTGTTTTTTTCAGATTTATCTAATGTAAGTAGGTACTGTTGTTTATTAGAAAATTATTATTCTGACTAATGATCAGTAGGTAATAAGTTGTAAGAAATACATCGAAATACGAGTAAAATAATACGTGGTGTAATCCGTTAGCATTTTTTCAATTTCCGAGTGAATTGTAACAATATTTGTTTTGTTTACTGTTACATGATAACTTTGTTATTTTTAATGTTTTAAACATTTTTTGACATTTCGATTCCAAGACTGAGAGGTTTTGATTTTAGTTATTTCAAAAATAAGTCATTGTAATCAAGGACGTAGGGTACCAAGTTCTAAGTAGGCGTAGCTACCTATAGGCCGAGTCCTAAGTCACGGGCGCATCGCGGAGGTGGATTGCGGAGCGTAGAAATAAAGTAGGTATGTAAGCGCCCGCTTGCAGTTCGGACAGGTTCTTACATGTCGAGTAGGTATTTGTTTCGTGCGCGGCGGATTCCGCCTGCGCGATACGCCGTGACTTAGGACTCTGGCTAACTAAAGGTGGCCACTGACGATCACTTTTTCCCATCAGTTGAACTGACGTCAGTCCAAAATTTTATCGTGAATGTCGTTAAAAAAATTGATTGTATCGCCTCAGTTCGATTCGAACTTCTCTAATGAATATTGATCCTTAATGCCGAATACTAAAGTTCAAAATTGATTGTATCGGCCGGTCGAGAACTGACGAGCCGGAGTGTCGCCAGTGAGTGGGAAATCTTTTTGGCGTAAAACCATTTGGAGTGATGCCACAGTTTTACTGATCTGATCGTCAGTGGCCAGCTTAAGAGTAGTACGATTATCTATTCTGTGACTACACCTCAAAGTGCTTCGCTTTAGTTGTATTGAGTTATTTCAAAAATAAGTCATTTTAATTTAAGACCTATTTAGGTACCTACCTACTCGTAGGTAAACGTACCTATCTACTTTAGAGTCGAAACAATGTGACTGTAAAATGATAATATTTTTATTACTTTATAATAATTAGGTACTTAGGTAGGTAGGTACCTACTTAATACAAATTATTAAATCACGAAAGTAAAATAGCTGCCTACTTATCTGTCTTAACAAATCCAACAAAAAATGCCGCCAAGCGACTGCCGACAAACAACCCAGGCGGTTTGTGTCAAAGGTGCCGCCATGGTCAAAGGTTTTTGATTTTCGCCGCCCGCCACCGTCACAGTAAAACCTCTTGTTTGTAAAACTGTGCGCCTGGTAGGAGGCGGGGTCGTGGCGCGGCCATACTAGGGCACGCAGTTTTATAGTCAGGAGGTGCACTATAGGCAGTTATCATACAGAGTTCATGACCCTGCTAGTGATGGTTTTAGTTTGTTCTGATTTTAAATTAACTACAGATTAACTTTGTTTGTAAATGCAAAAACAAATTAAATTGAGCTTATCTTACTAGGGTATTTATAGAAAGGGTCTACATTTGGGATAATTAAATTTGGGATAGATAAAAAAACACGCTGTATACGCTTCGTACTAGGATGCCGTCAAATTACGGCATCGTAACCGATCGTACTAAGTTGCCGCTTGTGGCACTCTTATTCACTGCCTACACTTTGTACTAGGATGCCGTAATTACGGCATCGTAACCGATCGTACTAGAATGCCGCTTGAGGCACTCTATCCACAGCCTTATTTTGTTGGCTGTGTCCTGTCCTTGTGGAACTTTACTAAGGTCTCACACGGACTTCTTGAAAGAATTTGAAAAGTGATGTTGCACTGTTTTGTTTCATTTGCCAACACTCATGCACGTTCACAAACACTTAGCGGTTAATAATCCACTATTATTTCACATTATTGTTTGAAAAAACACAAATTTTAGAAAATAAAACAAAACTGCAGACATGACGCTTCACTTTCCCGCCAAGAAGTCTTTTTTAATTTTTTCTGATATTCAGTATTATCGGAAAAGGAATCTAGCCCATACAGCCATTTTTTAACTAGAAAAGAATAGGCAACGTGTGTTGTCCGGCTTTCTTGACCATTTTCTTATCTGTAACGAACGTACCTAGTTGTTTCGTTAATGTTGGATTATTAACAATAAAAAATAACAGTGCAACATCACTTTCCAAATTCTCTAAAGAAGTCCGTGTAAGATCTCAGTAAAGTCCCACATCTTTACTGAGGCTCAAGGGTTTTGGGGGGAATATCATGACTTAGCATTGAACGTTTATGTTATCATTACTTAATCAGCAACTATTTTATGCATTAGGTATTATACTGTGACTACGACACTATATTTCGACTGAATATATTTCGCATTGGGCCGGCTCGCCCGGCGTAATACCACCCTCTCACGAATATTCGGCGTGAAATAATGGCACTTGGTGCTGTTGTGTTTCGTCCGACCAGTGAGGGTTCCGGAGCCCCTCCCCCCCCCCCTCCTCCCATTCCTATTCCTTCCTTAAACCTATTCCTCCCTTAAAGGCCGGCAACGCGCCTGCGATTCCTCTGGTTTTGCGGGCGTCCATGGGCGGCGGTGATTACTCTCCATCAGGTGACCCGCCTGCTCGTTTGCCTCCCTATTTTATATAAAAAAAAAAAAGAATCACTGAAGGACTTGTATCCATAGTCATGAAAGATATAAAAAAATATTGACTTGACGTTGACTGTCATTGTCAATATATTGTCATAATTGTCTTTGACATTGTGCCATTTGAACTGCAAATCCTATTTTAAAATGTAGAATAGAAAGACACGACTTGTAAAGTAAATTATGCACTAAAAATTTTGTGTCGTAAAATTTATGAAGGTGAATTTCACACTTTTTGCTTTTCATTCTTTCCATTATCAATTTCCAACCAAAAATAATAGGTTTTGTAACTTTTGCTGTTCTTCCGCTAGATGTTATGTCAAGGCAAATCGCGGCTAGTTTACAGCGCGATTCGTGCCTTGAGTATAAGTTTCAAGACCTTCGCCAGCCATTATGACGTTCTTGGAGTTACCCCAAAGGCTACACAAAACGATATTAAATCTGCATACTACAGACTATCGAAACTTTACCATCCGGATATATCGAGCGTACGTCATGCTTACACAATCTCTATACTTATTTTTTAAATATTATTGTCTGGTTTTACGACTGCTGAGCTCTTAAATTAAAAGAAAATCATAACATAAAATGTAGACGTGTACATACTTCATTCCATTGAGGAATTAAAGACTAGACACTGCAAAGCAATTTGTTGTGCACCGATTTGCAGCTGCAAGGTCCACAATCGCTTGGATCACACGCAATCACCGAGACTCAGTGCATAAGAACCTGCTTCATACACATAAAATGTATACTTATTATAAATAGATAAATCTAAATATATTATCTTTTTATTCGTAAAATGTTAGGCTTAGGGGATGGCAGGAGGAGCTGAACTTCTTTTGGAAAGACTGCCCTAAGCTTTAGCTGCACTAAGCTACCTGAAAGAAAGAAAAAGTGTAGGAAAGCCTTTGCTCTGCAGTGGGACAAACCAGGCTGTATAAAAAAACTTAAATGACCTTTAGTTTACTGAGTTGGTCTATCAATCAACTGTAGAAAAGATTTGGTTACGATGATAATGGCCTTTGTCTAGCATTGGGAACTGACCCGCTGCTAGGAAAAGGTCTCTATATATTCACATAGGCTATTTAATTTACTACTGCTACATCTCTGTCTTATAATTTGACTACCCATTTTCCAGGATGAAACATCAGCCAATAACTTTAGAGCCATTACAGAAGCATATGAAGTCTTGGGAAATCTTAAATTAAAAAGGATGTATGACAAAGGTATGGTCAAGCTCAATGAAATAACTTTTAAATTTTATGTTACTTCATAAGCCATGTTAGGCAACAGTAGTCATTTGAGCTATTAGTTAATCCTTGGTTAGGTTAGGTTAGGTTAATAGTTAGGTTTTACAAAGGCCTCTCCAAGAGCAAGTGGCTACTCTCATCCAGCTCTTGCCAGTCACCTTGCCAAGATCATTGCTCCACCTAGTCTGAGGGTGTCCTACACTATTGCATGCTTGCAGATATGGAGGCCTATGTCCAGCAGTGGACAAAAATAGACTGATGATGATGATAGTTAGGTTTGTTGGTTAAAATTTGCATCACATCAGAAAATACAATATGTAAATTTTATTACAGTAATTTGTTGTACACTGCTGTGTATGTATGTACAGTCACAAGCACCAATATGTTTACTTTGACTCTTATTCCATCGTATTAAGAGTTAAGGGTTACGATTGTTATATATTTTTGCTCGTGACTGTACTATGTCAACAGCAGTGTGCACGCAACATTAAAGACGTAAGAACATTAATAACAAGCTTTTTACAGGTCTTCTTGTAGGCACCCGGGAGGCCAATTCCAGAATGGAGTATAGACCTGACCCCGAGCCTACCGACCCTACACTGAGGTTCTATAAATCTAGAATCCAGCGACATGTTGCACCCACTATGGATGGCAAAACGCCCATTTACGATTTTGATGCATGGTATGAGAATTTTGCTGGTGTAAATATTACTAGCTTTTTACTCTAATTAGAGCAGCTGTCGAAATACTATCTTATTATCATAAGCATTTAATTGTAGCCTTCATATTTTACCACCTATGAGTAGATGGATAGTGACGGTTAGCAGAACTTTTAGCAAGGCTACTTTGATGGAGTTGTTACCGACTAGCTAATACAAAAGTCTAACAGTCTGGTTTGACCACCACTGGTCCCGGGTTTGATTCCCAGCGGTAAACATTACTTCATTTGTTATTTTAAAAGCAAGCACTCTCTTTTATGTTATGGCTGTAGAAAATAAAGACTAAATTTTTTCAGGTCCAAAAATCACTATGGAGACTTGTTTCAAAAAAAACAATATGAAAAAGATTTATTGAGAAAGAAAAAACAGAAGCAAGTGGATAACCAGAAAGCAACAAATCAAGAAGCTCTTATGTATGTAATTTTTGCAATAGGTGGACTCTTCATTGTGCTTGTTGCAAACGGAACCGCAGATCACGACCAAATCCGAGAAACCAACAAAAACTCCAACCAATCCAATGAAGATTAAATGCACAATTACAAAAACAAAGGAACTAGTCTAATACTACTAGTAATACCACAAAATTGCTATAGCTCTTTACTTGTTAAAATCATGTTTAATTTATTGTTATACGATTGTATTCATAACATTTATATATTAAATTGTAAATAAATATTTCAATAGTCTATAGATAGTTAAATTGTGATAATAAAGTAATAAAGATGAGAATAGTTATTTACTTACCTATGTTTTTTATTATTCCAAAATATGAACAAACAAATTATACAACTGTTTATCTTCGTTTTCACAAAATTTTGGTACCTATGGTAATATTGAATAGGTACATTTCTAAACGGAGCTATAAAATGTTAACATGATTTTAAGAAAGTGTATTTATAGAAAACCATATTTTGATTTACTTTCACCTCTAGGCAAATTTCGAAATAATTTGTATTGTTTAGCGGTTTGCCTGCGACTTCGTCCACGTTACACCCCGAGCCCGTGACAAATTTCCAAAACAAAATCTTTCAAACACCTTGTCACCTGACAATTATTATTACAAACACAACAAAACAGAATTAGCCAAATAGATGCAGCCGTTTTGAAGTGTTTGCGCGACCATACATTCCTGGCAATTGATTTTTATTAATACAGGGTCAATTTTGGACCCCCCGCCAAAAGTAGGGTAAATAGGGTAAAAAGTAATAAATAAATATTTGACGCAAAAATAATGAAAGAATTTTAATTCTTATAAACAATTTTTTGCCTGCTTTTTAAATCCTATATAATCTAGAGGCGCATGCGCTTTTGATAACGAGGCGGAGGCGGCCCCGCGCTAGGTAACGTAACAATAGTTTTAATTTTCTTAAAAGACAAAAATGGAAAACAAAATGATTTCTTTTTATTTCAGGAGGGAAATGGACATTATTGGACATGTAACATGATTCAAATGTATTTAGATATCCAGCATTATTTTAATATTATTTGTGAACTAGACCATAATTTCCTAAATTGGTGCATCAATATGACTTAATTAATTGAACCAAATATTATAACTTCTAGTTAACATCACATATTCCTACATAAGCACCAACATCAAGCAGACTGATGAGAATTTATACAATTTAAAAGTATATATAAATATATATATATTATAATGCAATGTTTATCTCATAAAATCTAGATCATATGTAAAAAATATTAATATTATGCTAAGAAAGAAAATGTTTCAATCAACTTTTTCAATTACTATTATTGACTTGCTTGTTTTCAATACATTTATTATTATTAAAATAATTATTAAAGGTTCATGGAAAATAATGAAGTCCTTTTACATTAACAAGTAAATCTCCTTTGTAAAATGAACTACAGATTCATATTTACCTGAATAATAATGAAAACTCAAAAATGGTTTCCAAACATCCCTGGCATGGGCATGTTTAGGGGTCCAGTAGGATATGGCACACTTGGCGTTCTGTAGTTGGGATATGGTAGGAATGGCTTTGAATATCCATTACCAAATGAACTTTGGCCATTCTTGATGAGATCACTCATTTTTTCAGCTTTGAACTTTCTCAGGTGCATCTTTTTGCGGATTAGCTCAAAGTCCTCTAGGAATTTCTCAACATCCACTTTTCGCGTTAGAAACTCATCCGCAATACTCTCAGACTCTTCTTCTGTCTGAGCTGCTGAAGTTTGGAGCAAGGCTAGTGTTGTGTCGGCTGAAATTCCTGCTGATTTTGATTCTGAAAATAAAATTGCAAAGATATTAAATAATTACTTTTCAAACATATTGAAAAGTGTCACTGTATAACTAAATTCATTACTAACTTTCTAACAAATTGAATCCTACTAATATTATTATTAATATTATAAACGCGAAAGTTTGTAAGTATGGATGGATGTTTGTTACTCTTTCACGTAAAAACCACTGAATGGTTTTGGATGAAATTCGACATACAGATAGTTTATAACCTGGATTAACACATAGGATACTTTTTATCCCGATATTCCCACGGGAACGGGAACCACGCGGGTGAAACCGCAAGCGGCTGCTAGTATAATAATAAAATTATAAAGTTACTCATAGTAGATTTTGTGATTTTAAGTATCATTGTGTAATAAATTGTTGATTCCATTTGAACACTACTCACTATAATCCTCAAGTAGTTCCTGTATGTGCGAGCAGATCTGTTCTCCAACCTCTGACCTCTCTAACACTTGCTGCTTCATTTTCTCTAGCTCCGGCTCTTTTGTCAAATTGAACTCCGCCAGGGACCTGTTGCTTGCTATTAACATTTCCTTTTCAACTTCCCATTCTTTAACCTGGTAAGTTTAAACAAATTGAGATTTTATTTTAATTTTAGCCAGATAAGGTTCACTGTTCCACAGACAACTTATGGTGCAATTGGTAAATACATGCATTAATTTCCAAAGAGTTAGTCAGAGACTAGGCAACAATGTGGACCACAAAAGAAGTCCCCTGCCACAGGCCATGTTTCATCAAATAAAGACTGCACATTATTTGCGTGATAGGTGGCGAGCCCAGCGATGATCTATATACTGTTAGTTCGTTAGTTGCCTTTTACAACACCCAAGGAAAGAGCTGGATTAATAGTATTCTTTCAATAATAAGCCGCCACCACACAGCTCTTTCTTTCACAATTGATAAAGCACTGTTACTTATTTTTTGAACTGAATCTTGGAAAACAAGTCTTTGTTCTTCAGGCTAACAATGAGTCATACAATTAACTTCATTGTTTACCACAAAACTAGCTAATTAAATTTCACAACTAAACTTGTAAACTAGGTCGATGGGGGTCTTTAAAAAGTTTGTATTATTGCAAATACTTACCTGGTCCACATCTTTCAGGACCTCATTGAATTTGTTGTCGTCGTTTAACATCTCTTTGAGCTCGTCAGAGTTCAGATGGGTCAACAAGCCCATGGCTGCGGACATGTCAGGTTGAATCATTTCGCTTTTTCATACAGCCCTGTTAGAACTAAGGTGGAATCTCTCTCTACTAGAAAACTATCGCAATGGCACAAAGAAAAATCTAAGAAGGAACTTGCTAAAATTCGTTTTTAAAATTCTATGCGCCGAGTCGCAGCCTGTGACAAAAAAACTTGGTCTGTCATCTGTCAGTCACAGGCTGTGACTGACAGATGACAGACCGAGTTTTTATTTTATTTTAAATATTTGTTCCGTAAAGGAACAGGCTAAGATCAGAGACCATACTGCCTAGTCATTAGTATTTATATTTCTTTTTCCCCCCTTGATGATAATGAGTGGTGATTAAGATGATGAATGATAAATGATGTTCCCGAAACCCCTTGAGCCCTCAGTAAAGAAGTGGGACTTTACTGAGGTTTCACACGGACTTCTTGAGAGAATTTAAACAGTGATGTTGCACTGTTTTGTTACATTTGCCAACACTCATGCACGTCCACAAACACATAACGGTTAATAATCCACTATTATTTCACATTAATGTTCAAAAAAACACGAATTTTAAATAAAAAAAACTGCAGACATGACGCTTCACTTTCCCGCCAAGAAATCCCCGAAAGAAAACTTTTTTTTTTTTATATTCCATGAAGGAACAGGCTAAGGTCTGAGCCATACTGCCTAGTCATTAGTTTTTTATTTGTTTTTTTCCCTTGATGATAATGAGTGGTGATTAAGATAAATGATAAATGATGTTCCCCAAACCCCTTGAGTCCTCAGTAAAGATGTGGGACTTTACTGAGGTCTCACGCGGACTACTTGAGAGAATTTGAAAAGTGATGTTGCACTGTTTTGTTTCATTTGCCAACACTCATGCACGTTCACAAACACTTAACGGTTAGTAATCCACTATTATTTCACATTATTATTCGAAAAAACACAAATGTTAGAAAATAAAACAAAACTGCAGACACGACGCTTCACTTTCCCGCCAAGAAGTCCCCAAAAGAAAACATCAAAACCATTTTATTTTTTTATGTTTGTTCCGTAAAGAAAACAGGCTAAGGTCAGAGACATACTGCCTAGTCATTAGTTTTATATTTCTTTTTTCTCTAGATGATAATGATGAATGATAAATGATATTCCCCCAAACCCCTTGAGTCCTCAGTAAAGATGTGGAACTTTACTGAGATCTCACGCGGACTTCTTAAGAGAATTTAAAAAGTGATGTTGCACTGTTTTGTTTCATTTGCCAACACTCATGCCCGTTCACAAACACTTAACGGTTAAAACTGTTTTAACAGGACTAAACACGATTAATTTTGTAAGTAAGTACATATCTACTTACTGCTTGACGTTTCGGCCGCGATGCTGCGGCCGTGGTCACAAGCGAACTGGCGGTGCGCGGCGTCGTCGGCTCGGGCGGGTATATGTTTCTTCATCCACCCTCATACGTTCACTTAAATTGTCACAGTGCAATGAATCTTCAGTAACACGACTCCGGCACACTACACTAACCGTATCGGAGTTTCTTGTTATAGACTGACGTTGCGGTTTGCATTTGCCAATCACTGGATTCCATGCTGATGTTTAAACCCGTCCTCCCGATTGAAATTTTTATACTTCTTGATCTCAATCGCTTCACGTACTATCCTGCTATGATAATAACGATCAGTTGAGAGGGTTTTAGGATCATGTAACTCCATCCAGTGATTAACTCCAGCTTCCAGCAGGTGTTCAGCTACTGCCGATTTGTCTATTTGTCGATTTTTGACAGCTGCGATGTGTTCCTTGACACGTTCTGCAATAGTCCGCTTAGTCTGTCCAATATATGAACTACCACAGCTACAATCGAGTTTATAAACTCCCGGTGTTTGGAAAGGTATGACGTCTTTAGGCGACCGCAATTTGTTAGATATTTGGCATAGAGGAGTATATACAGTTTTAATGGAGAAGTTTCTTAGTACTGTTCCAATTTTGTCCGTTACGCCTTTTATGTAAGGTAAAAACGCCGCCTGGCGACTCACTTCTAGACGATTTTTCTTTCCATTCTGCTTTTTCCTCTTCTGTGACACCTTGTATCCGTTGCGTTTTAGTACCTCCTGAACGTGAGCAAGCTCAGCCTGAAGATGTTCAGGGTCACACAGGTTCTGAGCTCTGTTGGTTAGTGAGGTCATCACAGACTGAAGATGCCGAGGATGATGATGAGAAGAGGCGTGTAGGTACCTGTCCGTGTGAGTAGGTTTGCGGTACACAGAGTGTGATAAAGTACCATCATCTCTTACCTTTATCTGCACGTCAAGGAAAGCCAAAGATCTGTCCCTCTCTATTTCATAGGTAAACTTTACCTTTGGGTGGATTGAATTCAGGTGTACTATATATTGTTCAACTTCTTGCTGGCCTCCGCTGATAATGCAAAAAACATCATCTACGTACCTCCTCCACAGTTTCACAATTTGGGGTCCAGTTGCTAATGCTGTGTCTTCAACGTGCTCCATCCACAGATTTGCAAAAACCGGGGCGAGTGGGCTACCCATTGCAACACCATCGATCTGTAGATAGAACTGGTCTCTGAAGAGAAGGTAATTCAAATCAAGGCAATTTTCAATTAGAACAATATATTCCATCGGCAGCTCTTTATCGTAAAGTTTACCCTTTATTATCTCCAGGCAATCCTTCAAAGGATTATTTGTAAAAAGCGACTCCACGTCGAAACTCACCATAATGTCGCCAGGTTCCAACCTTATGCCCTTTACAATGTCCCTGAAGTGGTAAGAGTCTTTCACGAATGACGTTGTGTTCCCAACTAATGGCTGCAATACTCCAGCAACATGTTTCGCCAAGTAGTAAGTCGGTGAGTCAATTTGACTCACGATAGGCCGCAGTGGTATGTTACTTTTGTGTATCTTTGGCAGTCCATAAAATTTGGGAGGCTGTACAATCCTAGGTTTGTACAGAAAACTGTGCTCGTCCTCTGTGTTCCAATTACATCAGGAATGCAGTGCAGTGCTATTTAGTGAGGATTTCGATAAGTGCGATAGAATCACCAATTCAACAGCGTCACGAACGTACGAGTTGTGTGCAGAAAAACACGAGCGCAAGTATAATAATTTATGTACCCGCCAACGTCACGTGCAGGAGTCGCAAATACCCACTTACGATGCGAGTGACACACGCTCGACCCCAGACAGTGCGCGCACGGTGATCAACTTGTCGGATGAAGTACTGGATGGGCCATCTAAGAATGTTTTGGCAAAGGGTATGAATTATGCTTTAACACCTAAGCGAATTCCATACGAGGACATAGTGTGTAGAGTAGAGCAGACTATTATACATAATAAGGTACCACCTGCGGACGCTGATATCTTAAGACAAGATGTCGCCGTCATTTTGCGGAAGTCAAAGCTACCAAAAAGTAACATTACTACGGAAGAGCGTCTAGCACTACAACAGTTACGTAACAACGACAAGATTTTAGTGCTAAAGGCTGACAAAGGAAATGCCACTGCAGTAATGAATACAGATGATTATGTCAACAAAATCAGGGATCTGCTGTCGGACACGAATGTATACAAACCTGTGTCCTACAACCCCACGGCCAGGGTCACACGACGCATTCGAAACCTTATCGACCAGCACAAGGACATTTTCACAGAGGACGAGCACAGTTTTCTGTACAAACCTAGGATTGTACAGCCTCCCAAATTTTATGGACTGCCAAAGATACACAAAAGTAACATACCACTGCGGCCTATCGTGAGTCAAATTGACTCACCGACTTACTACTTGGCGAAACATGTTGCTGGAGTATTGCAGCCATTAGTTGGGAACACAACGTCATTCGTGAAAGACTCTTACCACTTCAGGGACATTGTAAAGGGCATAAGGTTGGAACCTGGCGACATTATGGTGAGTTTCGACGTGGAGTCGCTTTTTACAAATGTTCCTTTGAAGGATTGCCTGGAGATAATAAAGGGTAAACTTTACGATAAAGAGCTGCCGATGGAATATATTGTTCTAATTGAAAATTGCCTTGATGGGAATTACCTTCTCTTCAGAGACCAGTTCTATCTACAGATCGATGGTGTTGCAATGGGTAGCCCACTCGCCCCGGTTTTTGCAAATCTGTGGATGGAGCACGTTGAAGACACAGCATTAGCAACTGGACCCCAAATTGTGAAACTGTGGAGGAGGTACGTAGATGATGTTTTTTGCATTATCAGCGGAGGCCAGCAAGAAGTTGAACAATATATAGTACACCTGAATTCAATCCACCCAAAGGTAAAGTTTACCTATGAAATAGAGAGGGACAGATCTTTGGCTTTCCTTGACGTGCAGATAAAGGTAAGAGATGATGGTACTTTATCACACTCTGTGTACCGCAAACCTACTCACACGGACAGGTACCTACACGCCTCTTCTCATCATCATCCTCGGCATCTTCAGTCTGTGATGACCTCACTAACCAACAGAGCTCAGAACCTGTGTGACCCTGAACATCTTCAGGCTGAGCTTGCTCACGTTCAGGAGGTACTAAAACGCAACGGATACAAGGTGTCACAGAAGAGGAAAAAGCAGAATGGAAAGAAAAATCGTCTAGAAGTGAGTCGCCAGGCGGCGTTTTTACCTTACATAAAAGGCGTAACGGACAAAATTGGAACAGTACTAAGAAACTTCTCCATTAAAACTGTATATACTCCTCTATGCCAAATATCTAACAAATTGCGGTCGCCTAAAGACGTCATACCTTTCCAAACACCGGGAGTTTATAAACTCGATTGTAGCTGTGGTAGTTCATATATTGGACAGATTAAGCGGACTATTGCAGAACGTGTCAAGGAACACATCGCAGCTGTCAAAAATCGACAAATAGACAAATCGGCAGTAGCTGAACACCTGCTGGAAGCTGGAGTTAATCACTGGATGGAGTTACATGATCCTAAAACCCTCTCCACTGATCGATATTATCATAGCAGGATAGTACGTGAAGCGATTGAGATCAAGAAGTATAAAAATTTCAATCGGGAGGACGGGTTTAAACATCAGCATGGAATCCAGTGATTATCAAATGCAAACCGCAACGTCAGTCTATAACAAGAAACTCCGATACGGTTAGTGTAGTGTGCCGGAGTCGTGTTACTGAAGATTCATTGCACTGTGACAATTTAAGTGAACGTATGAGGGTGGATGAAGAAACATATACCCGCCCGAGCCGACGACGCCGCGCACCGCCAGTTCGCTTGTGACCACGGCCGCAGCATCGCGGCCGAAACGTCAAGCAGTAAGTAGATATGTACCTACTTACAAAATTAATCGTGTTTAGTCCCGTTAAAACAGTTTTAATGCAATGCAACGCGATAGTTTAAAGTCTTAACTTAACGGTTAATAATCCACTATTATTTCACATTAATCTTAGAAAATAAAAAAAAACTGCAGACATGACTCTTCACTTTTCGCCAAGAAGTCCACAACAAAACACGCAAAATCTGTATTTGTGACCATGGATACAAATTAGTCGAGTCATTTCATGAGAAATTGAACCGCTGAAAATATCATTGTCACACACAGACATATAATAAAAAGTCACTTTTGAAACAATTTCTAGTTACTAACTTCCTGATTCCGTTTCTATAAAGACTTTTTTTAATAAAAAACAATTTAAAAAGTTTATTAACTTTAACAAGAACGATATCACAACAAACTGAAAGCTTATAATGTCTATTTTAATCTAAGCAAGCAATTTATATTTCACAATCCCATTTATTACAGTGAAATTATTGAAAATATCGTAATCTTAATTTTAGGATACATGGACATTTAAACTTTAGTCACAGCTTCAGGCTTTTTCTCTGCTTCTGAATTAATAAATTACCATAAACATACCTTTGTTTTTTAATTCCAGCAACATTACCAGCTGAAACCAGCCATTTTGTTTCATCTGTAAGCGTCAGTGTGCCAAAAAGCTCTGACGAAGCGATATGTTCGACATTAAAATAAGAAAGTCCACCTTTAGTTACGAAATTTGCGTAAAATCTTTGTGTTTTCTGACACCTAACATCAAACATCTAACAAATATAGGCGTGGCCTACGTACATTTTTGACATATTTTTACAGATATGTCAAAAATGTACGTAGTATAAAACAGTGTCGCAGGAGACCTGCCTTAACTCTTGTGCTTTTGTTATAAATTAAACTTCGGTTCGTTTAGTAAGGCAATTAAAATGGTTTATTCGATATTTTCACGGATTCCATTGGATTTTTGTCGATGTCACATTATCAAGTTTTTTCACGACAATCGATGGCCGCCAGCCAGCCAGTCAGTCTTTTAAAAAATAAAGTGTTGCCACACTAACAAAACGTTTTCGATTCGTTCCTTAAGAGGCCTATCACATCTCGAATGTGATTTTTGCGTAAAATGCCTATTTTCGCATTTTGTAGTAATTTTGCAGTTGTATTTATCGTTTTTATCGAAATAGGATAATAAATTCAATATAAAATCTTTATACCTCATGAAATAACAATTACTCTGGTATAAATATTGCTCAATAATAATATCGCAGATAGGAGATATTCACAGTTAATTTATAGCAATTTTCGAAGTTTTTTGGTTTAGAATAAGATTTTTTTTTCTATATAAAATCAATGATATCTAAAAATTCCGAGGCCGCTACGCATTATTCGACTATATAAGAGATAACATTATAATTTTTTTATTTCACTTGTTTAGAACAGTAGTTCAATCGATGAGCTCAAAAAAGTGCCTTCGCGCACTTTATGAAAATCTTTCTCTGCAATTTTGGGTTTAATTAAAAAGTTAAGCAAAATTTACAAAAAGCGAGGCCTCTAAGCACTATTCCAATAGCTATTCTACACTATTCAATAAGTCATAATTGTTAATGTATTTTCGATTCTGAGATCCATAACGCCAAAATTTTCCATTTTAAGCAAAAATCACAGTCAAGATGTAATAGGCCCCTATACATCCTCCCGAGGGCGGAAACAAAGTTGTTTGCTTACTGTAAGTTAATTGATACTATGCGAAACATTTGACTTACTGTAAGTTACTCTATGCTATGGTGAAACATTTGACCTACTGTGGCATTTTCCTATACTATGGCATCCCAAATTTGACATAGAAACAATACAAATTTTCACAAAATACTATGATTCATTATTCATGATCATGATACACGAACAAAACAATTACAAATTATTTATTCTCATGAAATCCTATTATGCTGATAATCCTAGTCTACGTAAATTCTTCACTAAATTTTCAAACATTAAAATATTAGAATGTCTTCTCTAACATCAAGGAACTAAAATCCATACAATATTCATCAAGTACCTACCTATATAAATTGCTTTAGTTTATAATGATAAGTCCAAACTAACCAAAACATTGTTGAATAAAAGTATTCAATCTAAAAATCTGGATGGTATTTTTATAGCACGTCCGGATCTAGTGGCCGGTGGAAAAATTTATACCTGTGGATCTGTGTGGTCATCATGAGCAGGAGGAGGGATGTTCGGGCTCACTGAATCTTTCTTATCGCATACTTGCTGGATCCAATCGTCCGAGGCGCTCAGTTCTAAAGGATATAATCTTTGATGAGCTCTTACCTTTTCTCCTGACGAAGTCATAACTTTTGCAGCTCTCGTACACCCGTTTTTGCCTGTAAAAATCTCTTAATTATCCCTATTGGCCACTTTAACCTACTAGATTTAGTTTCAATTAAAACCACTTCTCCAATTGTAGGTTCTCTCTTCCTTTCTTTACCTTTATTTATCAAGAGTGATAGATATTCGTTTTTGAATCTCTTCCGAACCTCTTCTCTCAGTTGCTGTAGATATCTATATCAAATGTTTAAGCCACCATGGTCTATTTGATCCAGGTCCGGTACATCATTGGTTGGTAAGTCATGCAAAAACATCATAGGAGTTAACGGTTTCAGTTCTCCCACATATGTTAGCTGTTGATAACCGCTTCGCAGTCACATAAAATAGTAGACAGCTCTATCCAGTTTACAACTGACTTCCCTAGAATGCGACGCAGCATCTCTTTTACTACTCTAGCCAGCCTTTCCCACCACCCTCCCCACCAGGGGGCAGCAGGAACCGAGAATTTCCATCTTATGCTGTGTGAGTTGGTGATGTTTTCAACTTCCTGCCAATCTATTTCTTGCAACAGGTTTGCAGTACCCACGAAATTAGTCCCCTTGTCTGTGTAGATTACTCTAACTCGGCCTCGCCTTTCTATAAATCTTCTCAGTGCCATGATGAAGCTGGCTGTAGACAATGAGTCAGTGAGTTCCAAATGTATTGCTCTATACACAGCACAAGTAAACAATTCCAGCATTTGCTATTATCTTTCAGGAACAAAGGACCTGCCAGGTCAATTCCAGTTACTTCAAATGCAGCTGTGTTCGTTATGCGATCAGAAGGTAACGGTGGTTGTGGTGCTAAATAATGTTTTGCCTTGTACCTTTTACAGGTGATGCAATCTGCCACAATCTTCTTTGTTAATCTTCTGATGCCTATGATCCAAAATGAATTTCTGAGCGTAGATATCAATATTTGAGTTCCAGCATGACCCGTGGTTTTGTGTTTCTCCTGTACCATGCGTGAGACAATTTCTTCTTTCCCTGGTAGTAAAATTGGATAGATGAAATCTCTGTCTTCATTGCTGAACTCCAGTTTTGTGTTCACCTTCAAAATTCCATTATCTTTTATTAGCAGAAGTTTCTGTTCGGATATGGTTTGATTTTCATAGTGTTCTTTCTGTATCCATTTTATAAGAACTTCTTCTGCATTCTTGTATTCATTATAAGCTATGTGCTCAGAGTCTATGTTAAACTTTCCTCTTATTCTTGGGCTCATTCTGAGTATTCTTGCTACCAAGCGTACTATTTTATTATATTGATTAAAATATAATACCTTCCTACTAAACTGATTGAACTGATTTAAAGTATTTACCTCTACGTTGATCTCTGTATTCCTGAGTTGTTCACTACTAATAATTTCTTCGTCTGCTTTCAGGTTAGTCAAGTTTGACTTCGGTCAGTTTTCTTTCTCTAGGTATAGCCATTGTGGGCATAACCACCAGCTTTTCTGTTGTAGCGTCTTCGCGGAGCAGCCACGTGAAGGTAAGTCTGCAGGGTTAAAACAACCAGGTAAGTGGTTCCATGCATCTCTATCAGTATTTTTACATATTTCATTTACCTTGTTCCCTATAAATGTTTTCCATGTGTTTTGTCTTTTCAGCCATGCTAGTACTACTGATGAATCTGTCCAGCAGTAAACTTCATAATTTTCGCATGCTTGGAGCAAGCCTGATCTCATCACTTCGGTATACAGTCTAGATACTATAAGTGCTCCCATAAGCTCTAATCTTGGTAGAGTCATGCTTCTCTTGATTGGAGTTACTCTGCTCTTGGCTATTACAAGCTGGACTGATACTTGTTTTCGTTCTTTGTGCGTAAGAATATACAACCAGCGTAAGCATCTTTACTGGCGTTGCTGAATACATGTATGCTCGTTTCACATTCTTGTAGCGGCGCCACCGCGAGTCTCTGTGGCACTTGGCATTCGTTAACATAGTAAAGAGTACTTAACCATTCATTGTATTCCTTTTCCAAGTTCTTAGGTATTTTCTCATCCCAGCCAGTTTTCAGGGACCAGACCTTCTGAGTTATTAGTTTAGGTACCAGTGTAACTGGGCATACAGATCCTAATGGATCAAATACCTGTTGAGTAACTGATAATATTTCTCTCTTTGTTACTCCCTCTGTTAGTTTACTTTTCAGGTTTAAATGGCACTGTAATTTATCAGTGTCTCTATGCCACAACAAACCTAGTACTGGTTCTGCTTTTTCTTTATGGCTTGTGTTTGACATCCAACCTCTTAATTCAAATTTTCCAATCTCCATTAATTTTGTAGCTTCTTCAATGAATTTTAGCTTCGCTTCTTCACTATGGAAACTGGTCACACAGTTGTCTACATAAAATGACTCTTTTAGTCTCTTTGCTGTGTCTGGATACTTGTCTGTATGCTTCTTTAGATGGTGCTTTATAGTAGCTGCAAGCAGAAATGGGCTACAGGCAACTCCAAAGGGTACTCGAGCATGCCTGTAAGTTGTTACCTCATTCTTTATACAGGGATCGTTCCACCATAGCAATTTCAAGTTTCCTCTATCCTGTGGACAGACTGATATTTGTAAAAATGCTTTCTTTATGTCGGATATCACTCCATAAGCTTCTGCTCTGAATAAAATCAATAGATTTGGTATTACCTCGATAAGATTAGGACCTTTTTCTATGCATGCATTCAGTGAATTGCTGTTTTTGTCTCTGGCTGAAGCATCAAATACAGGACGTATTTTCGTAGTAGCACTCTCCAGCTTGATCACAGCATGATGCGGTAAGTAGTGTCCACTATTCTTTCTGTCATCCACTACCTTCTCAATAATGCCTTCATCTATCCAATCTTGAAAAACTTCATGATACGCTTCTATGTTCTTCGTATGTTCCAGTTTCTTTGTTGTGGAGAGTAGGCGTTTGTATGCTTGGTCGTAGTTCGATTCCAGCTCTGGATTTCCCAACTTCCATATAAGGCTCACCTCGTAACGGCCTTCTTCATTAACTGAAACAGTTTCATTGAAAGAATTTAGCATTTCTGATTCTATAACTTTAGGTTCTGTATCATAAGGATCTTTTATACCTAAAGTTTCAATATTCCAGAGGAATTCTAAAGATTCATTTTCTTGTATTGTTGCCGCAAAATGGGAGGTCACTATTGTGTTGTAGATTCCCTGTGTGGGTCCTTGCAACGTCCACCCCAGTTTGGTCTTTATTGCAACTAAATTGTTCTCCACTCGAACCATATTTGGTTCGATTATTGATCCTAAGTAATCCGATCCGATGAGCAAGCTTATTTCGGATATACATTCTTTTGCATCTGTTAGCCCTATGCCTTGATCTTGTAACTTTCTTATGATTTTTGCATCATGTATTTTAGGTAAGTTGCCACATAGTGTTGGTTGCTCTAATGCTGTCATCTTAGCTTTATAGGTATCATCCAAGTTGCTTACCTCGAAGTCAATATGTCGGTGTACCTGCATTCCCTTCTTGATGCCTCCGAAAACTATATGCCCGAGTCTTTCACTACCTGTCACCTCCAGCATCATCTCCTTTGCCAGATCAGCTATGATGTAGCTTCGTTGAGCCCTGGAGTCCAGCAATGCTCGAACTTTTTTGCTCTATCATTGCTTGATATTTTCACTATCAGTGTCTGCAAGAGAATTAATGATTAAACGAACTTACCTAAGTGAAGTTCGATCATAATTATACGAAGTGCTTCGTCCGAAAAGATTAGTATACTTACCTTTTTTACCTATTCTACTAATTAACTATGTAGTAACGCCTAAGTGTTGCCACAATCAGCACTATTTTAGAAAGAAGATACCTCATTTCCGGTCTAAGTACAATAATTAGACCGAAAATGACAAATTTTTTACACATTTCCGGTTAAAATTGACAGATATCTATTTCCCGCCAACAACGACCCCACCTCCGAGTTCACAGTGGAGCTCTCGTCATTAAGTTTAGAGTAGTAAATAAATATTTCCACATAATGGGTAACTGTTTTAAACAGTTTGTTGGGCGGGAGGGAATGCATACTAATCTTTTCGGACGAAGCACTTCGTATAATTATGATCGAACTTCACTTAGGTAAGTTCGTTTAATAATTAATTATACTCGTGCTTCGTCCTCAAGATTAGTATACTTACCTTTTATACCTATTTTACTAATTAACTATGTAGATGTTGAGAGCAGGGAAATATTTATTTTAATGAATTAGACATAATAGACAACAATTTAATACAATCAATTCAATGTTTTGATTGATTGAATGCAAGTTAATAATATAACAAACAAAAGATAACTACACACATCAAAAGTGTCTAGGGATCAAGCATTTTCATGCGGATTTCTTGAGATTAAGATGTGGCTTTGTAATAAATTTATGATTTTATAAATTTATATGGATCCTTTTTGGTGCATTTCATAATTTGAAACAGGAACTTTCAATCAATTTCTAGTAAAAGATGAAAATCAGCTGTCAATATTTTCCCTATAAAAACATACAACGCATTGAAGACATTATTAGTGCTACTGTTTCCCTACTGTTGGCGCTTAAGGCACCAACATGCGGCGGAGTTAATGGGCTGAAGGCAGGAAGGCTGAAGGAAGGATGTACTTACAGGGATGATGAGTCGGGAACCGTCGTGCGAGCTGACCACGGGCGGCGAGGCTTGAGGGGCGGCGATGTAGGTTGGTTCCTGGCGCACAGTCACTTGACTAAACAGTTCACTAGGGGCACTGGTTAAGGGCGTTTAGGTCGAGCTCTTCACTTTAGGTTCAGGAGTCACTATAATAAGGGTAGATACCAGCGCGCGTAATTTGTGTGCGTCTCGCATTAGCTAGCAAACAGACTCGTCGCGCGCGCGGCTCACCAAGCTAGCGGCGGCGGCTCGCGCAGCGGTGGCGCCGCGGCAGATAGGCGGACGCGGTCGTCAACAACCGCCTTACCGATGGCGGTATAGTTTGAATGGCCGTCCCGGCTTTGGCGGGAACATCCTCCGGGGGCCAGGGTGGGCTCATCCAATGGGAGCCTGGCGATCCGGAATACAGGCCTCCGAAGATGTCCATTCGCGGTGTCCAGGTCCACCACCCGCACGACGCCATCCTTCCCAGGCAGGGTGCGAGCAATGCGCCCCAGTCTCCATTGGAGGGCAGGCAGGTTGTCCTCCTTGATGAGGACGAGCTCGCCGACTCGGGGAGGGGAGGATGGGGACAACCATTTGGAGCGGGTTTGAAGGGTATGCAGGTAGGACTGGGTCCACAGCGTCCAGAAGCGCTGGGAAAGGGCCTGTACCATCTGGAATCGCCTACGTGTGGAGATCGGCCTATCTTCCACGGATAGTTCGGGAAGGGCCGTTAGTGGGCGGCCTATAAGGAAATGTCCGGCTGTAAGCGGCTCAAAGTCTGAAGGATCAGACGAAAGTGGGCAGAGAGGTCTTGAGTTGAGGACCGCTTCAATTCGAGCTAAAAGTGTGGAGAATTCCTCGAATGTGAGGTGTTGTTCGCCAATTACGCGATATAAAAGTTGCTTTGTTGATTTTACGTTGATCTCATGTAACGCACCGAACCATGGTCCCTTAGGGACGTTCAACAACCAAGTAATGTGCTGACCAGCGAGCTTATGCGCAATCGTGTCATTATTCAAGGCAAGAAAGTTTTGTACTTCGATGAGCTGATTTCTAGCGCCTACATAATTTGTACCGCAGTCCGAGCGGATGAGAACCGGGGCACCGCGGCGTGCTATAAAACGCTGTAATGCCGCGAGGAACGCTTCCGTGCTGAGGTCCGAGACCGGTTCCAAATGAACCGCCTTAGTCGAGAGGCACACGAATATACAAAAGTACGCTTTTAAGAGTTTAACATTACGTAGGGTACTAGATTTAACGAGGAATGGTCCGGCGAAATCGGTCGTGACTTGACTAAATACTGGCTGAGGCGTAACTCTATCGGCTGGCAGGTCGGCCATGAAGGGCGCTTGCGGCTGGGCCCGGCATCGAAAGCATCTAATGCATTTAAAAACTCGGTGTCTAATAATACGGCGCGCGGACAATATCCAAAATTGTTGGCGTAGGATAGCGTGTAAAGTGTCAGCGCCAGGGTGGCAGTGTATTTTGTGGTAGTGGTCAATGATAAGGTCTACAAGTGGGCTAGAGCTGGGAAGTATGAGCGGGTGCTGCGCGTCATATCGGATAGACGCATGGGACAGTCGTCCACCAACTCTAAGGAGCTCATCTTTAATGAGAGGTGACAGCCGCTGGAGTCTGACGGAGCAGATTTTGCCAGTTTGAAGGCGGTGGATGTCCTCCGCAAACTCATTGTGCTGGACACTGCGCACCCAGTAAAGTAGGGCCTCTCTTCGTTCACTGACGTACAAGGGGCCTAAGCGTCGCGAATCTGGGTGGTGTCTGCAGTTGTGCAGAAAGCGTTTTAGACAAGCTGTCACTCCGACGAGCTTGTCTAGTGAACTGAACCGAGTGAGCAGGTCAAAGTCAAGACCGGGCACTGTGACCAGTGACGGGACGTGTTTGGGCTTAAGGCCGGGCAGGGCGTGATGGCCCAGAGCTAAGGGCATTGCAGGCCAAGACTCACAAGGCTGTCCAAGCCACGTGGGAGACCACCATAGGTCGTGGGCTGACAGGGATTGCGCAGACATCCCTCTGCTTGCGCAATCTGCCGGGTTGAGCTCGGAGGGTACGTGTCGCCAGGTACATTCTGGTGAGCCTGAGCTGATTTTGACTACCCTGTTGGCTTCAAAGGGTTGAAGACGGTGAGGCGGTGTATTGAGCCAGGCCAGGACTATCGTACTGTCTGACCAACATATATGTTGTTGTATACTGATATGGGCCGATAACTGAACCGACACACGGATCATGAGCTGGGAGAGTAGGGTGGCGGCCGACAACTCTAACTTGGGGATTGTGAGGCGATTCTTGATTGGTGCGACTCGCGACTTGGCGACAATCAAGTGTACTAAAGTATCTCCGGAGGCATCGAGCTCATGGAGGTAAACAACGGCGGCAAACCCGGCTTCAGAGGCATCTGCAAACCCGTGAAGCGAGTATTCAGCTGAGCCTTTGCTTGCACAAACGTGCCGAGGGAAGCGAATGCTAGACAACAGCGGCAGATCCTCTGAGATGTGGTGCCACTCCTTTTGCACTTCAGAGGGAGTGGGCTCATCCCATTCCAGCTTCAGTAGCCACAATTGCTGAAGCAGCAGCTTTGCGCGGAAGATAACGGGGGAAACCCAACCGTTTGGGTCATAAAGTGAGGCTACGGTGCTTAAAATAGACCGCTTTGTGACATGTGTGATGGGGGGCAGAGAGATGCGGTAGGTGAACTCGTCTGACTGAGGGCTCCACTGTATACCCAAGACCTTAATGGACGTGGACTCTGGGTTCATGTCGAAGTCCTTGGGCATGTCGCATTGGTTGTCGGGAAATCTCTCGAGCAGCTTAGGCGAGTTAGATGTCCACTTACTGAGCTGAAAGCCGCCTAGGTCTAGCAGGCTTATCAACTCGTCCTGAAGTGCTTGGGCGGATTCAACCGTGTCATGACCACACAAGATGTCATCAACGAAGATAGACTTGCGAAGAACCTGAGCGGCTCCAGGGTAGCGATGGCCTTCATCATCAGCCAGCTGGAGCAGAGTGCGGATTGCATGATATGGGCTTGATCTTAAGCCGTACGTGACTGTATTGAGGGCGTAGGTGAGCAGAGGGTGATCTGGTGAGGACCGCCATAGTATCAGCTGATACCGTCTCTGGTCTGGGGCAACCAGCACATTTCTGAACATCCTCTGGATGTCAGTGCTGAAAACGACTGGATGCGTTCTGAAGGACATGATGATGTCCACAATGTCCTGTTGAAGGGCGGGGCCTGTGTGTAGGCATTCATTTATGCTGACACCATTGGAGCTTTTGCAGCTACCATCAAAAACAATGCGCAGCTTGTCCGACCCTGACTTAAATACGCCATGGTGAGGGATGTAGAAGTGAGGTTTATGGGCGAATGTATTTGGGTGACAGGGAGCCATATGCCCTAAGTCGATGTATTCGGCCATAAAGTCGACGTATTTAGAACGCAGAGACGGGTTCGCCATTAGCTTCTTCTCAATATTGAGGAATCTGCGTAACGCGATAGGGTGAGTTTTGCCTAGTTGAGGGGCGTCCTTTAGAAAGGGCAGAGCAACCGTATATCTGCCTGAGGGATCGCGTGTAGTGGTAGAGCGGAAGATTTCCTCGCATTGTTCCTCCAGGGGATCATTATGAGTGTGAGATTGAGGGAGGGGCTCCTCAGACTCCCAGAACCTTTCCAGACTCTGACGTATGTCCTGGGCTGATTCAGCTGAGTCTGGTTGTGAGCTGAAGACGTGAGCTGAGTTAACCTGCTGCGCCGGCTGCGCATACAAGTCCTCAATGGGTCCTATCAACGCGAAGTCGAAAATCGTGCCGAAGGCTATGGGCTTGCCCGGGCCCAACGAGACCTTAGTCCCGTCCAACACCTGGCCAAGAACGTCCGACCCCAATAAGAGGTCGATCGGGGCTGGTGTGTGGTAAAGCTGGTCAGCCAATGGCACGGGTGGCTGGCCTAGTACGTGGGAAATGTTTGGTACCTTCTCTAAGGGAAGGTAGCCAGTGACGTTTTTTAAAATGTGAGCTGTGGCAGTAATTGTAGGAGTATCATTGTGAGTGGGTCGGCATACTATTGTTATTGCCGCCTTTGACTCATGTTTGTGCTGATTCCCAACTCCTGTAATTTTTAAAGAAGTGGGTTTTGATGGCAGGTTCAAAAGTCGTGCCATGCGTGACGTTATTAATGTCAGCATACTGCCACAGTCCAATAAAGCTCTGGCTGTGTGAAGATGGCCATGTACGTCCGCGACTCTTAGTGAGACGGTTGGCAACAAAATGGGTGTGCCAGTGGGCACAGAAGGTGAGTGAGCTGATTGAGTATCAGCTGAAATTGTATGAGCTGAGTATGTATCAGGTGTGTGGGCATGGGTTGACTGGGCATGGGCTAAATCTACCTCTTCGCTAGGGTGCTCCGTGATAGTTGGGAGTCATAATTGCTGGCGGCGTTCGCGGGGCCTACCTGGCGAACCGGACCTGGGCGGGCTGGCTCTGTGAGCAGAGCTGGGTTGCGCCTGTTTGGCATGTGCGGGTTCGTGCCGCCTGCTGTGTCTGGGACGCTCCCTCGAGTGCTCTGTCAGCTGTGGTGGGGGTACATGTACAGACGACGAATGAGCTGAGTGCGTTGGGCCGTCTGGTCGATGGAGGGACGTGTGGTGGTTCGTGCTCCCACAGTCCTTGCATGCCCCCCTTGACCTGCACTCGCTCTCGTAGTGACGGCCGAGACAACGCTGGCAGCGTTCGCGTGCCTGTACAAAGTCCCAACGGCCCTGTGTTGGCTGGGCATTGTACCATCTGCACGTCATGAGCGTATGTCCCCTAGTGGCACAATAGGGACAGTAGGACGTCGAGCGTGAGGAAGAGGACGAGGACGAAGATGAGGAGCAGCTTTGCTGGAAGGCCGAGTATACGGGGAAGGGCTGACTGCGAGCCGGGGAGGTGGATGGGCGGTGACGCATTTGCTGCGCTGGGCGGAACGGTTGGTGAGTAGGCTGATCATAGGCGCGGTGAGGCGATGGAGCTGAGGAGCGGCCACGGTAATGGTCGGGCTGTTGCTGAGCCACCTGAGCATAAGTGCGATGGGGCAACTGAGGAGGCGCGCGGCTACGAGAAGGGCCGGGCAGGGCGTGAATGGGCTGCGGCTGGGCTATGTTGGAGAACTCTGTCTCCACACAGCGCGCGTGCTCCTCGAGGTAGGAGATAAAGTCCCTTAACGTGGGCAGGGTGTTACTAGACCCGTGCCTGCGTTCAAATAGCGTGCGGAGCTCGCCCTTGAGCTTCCGCACCACTATTGACACAAACACGTAGTCGTCTCCTATGGGCAGATCTAAATTGTTGAGGGCACACTGAGCCGATATGAGCGGCGTAAGGAACAGTGTGCGGATGTTCGAGCGCGTATGGATGCTTGGCAGCCCCAGGATGATGTCCACAAAACTATCAATGAGAACCCGGCGGTTCTCGTACCGCTTCGTGAGGATGTCCATGGCCACGGCAAAATTCTCATTGGTGACCTTTAAGTGGGATACCATACTTAACGCCTCACCGCTGAGACTTGAGAATAGGTAGTGGAGCTTGACTGCGTCCGACAGGGTCGCCATGTCGTCAGTCAGACTCCTAAACAGCGCAATGAAGGAAGGCCAGTCCTCCACTTTTGAGCTGAACCTGGGCAGCGCTATCTTGGGGAGGACGGCTGTGGGCGTATTGACGCCGAAACTGGGCTGAGCGCTATGGGTTGGGGATGACGTGGAAGAGGGTAAGATTTCCTCCCTAGCCACAAGAATCCCAATGTACGCCCCGGAGGCTTTTGTGGGGTTCTCAGTGTATGCCTTCTCGGTCTTCTCGTCCAGGTCCTCCTCGTCAAGAATGCTATAATACACTGCGTTCATCCTGTCTTTCACGCCTTGTATCTGTGCGAAACGCACGTTAAACTCCAATATGGAATGTGTGGTGCCGCCAGCAATAATTTGTGACCCTATCTCAAGGAGCTGAAGTATGGCCTTAACTGCCTCCCTAAAAATAGCGGCTTGTGACTTGGTCGGCATCGCTATGAATGAAAGTAGACAAAAAAATAATAAAAACAAAATTAAAAAAATAAACAAATTTAAAGGCAGTAAAAAGAACAACACCCTGTATATATTCTATAGTTGGGCTGGACGTATTTGTTTACTAAGGTAAGGGCAAATGGGCTAAAATTAACGCAACAATAAAGAAAGCAAAACTAAGTTGGGACGCCTTGTATATGGCCCACGGGTGGGCAAACGCACGTGTGTGTGTATGTCTGTGTTTATTGAACGCGCGTACGTAATATTAGCCGACCGCAAAAGGAAAAAAACTACAAAAAAATCACGTCATCCGTAGCCCACTAGTGGGCAAGCGCATGCGTAGTCGATGGCGGCGCATCCAATCAGCCGGGAAAGCGTTAAGAAAAGGAAAGGAAAAAAAAATCTAATAAAAATAAAGTGTGGGATACGTTGTACGTAGCCCACAGTTAGGCAGACCTGTAGCGGAAACGAGCGCGAAGAACGACTCCGTCGCAAAAAAAAAAAAACAATAAAAACTTAATAAAAAATAAAATAAAAATTGGGACACTTTGTATGTGTGTCCCACAAGTGGGCAAACATGTGTAGAAGCGAAGGCGACGCACGCAAATAGCCGTAAGCGATTTTTTTTTAAAACTGATTCAAAATTATGAAACACTAAGCTCATGTGGTGAGCACGCACAAGAAATGAGCCGTTCGCAAAGGCAACAATCAAAACAATAAAATTAAAAATTAACACTCAAAAAAAAAATTAAATCTTGTTGTATTATTATGTAAGAAAAATACACCTGCAGCCGATAAACATAGCATGAAAAAATTAAATTAAAGGCCAAATAACTGAGCTGAATTATTTTATGCAATGTTAAATTAGCTTAGCTGTTGTAATACCAGGCACCATACAATTAACTAAATCTGTAGCCAAACGGTAGCCAAACGTAGCATGAAAAAGGCAAAGGTAAAGTAACTGAGCTGAATTATTATTTCAAGCACGAATTAGGCACAACAACATTGTATGACACCATAGATCTGTGATCCTGGTTCAGAATACCGGATGCATACACGAAAGCAACATAAAAACAACATGCAGAAATAATTGCGTCAAGATAATTCGGATGTTGTGTGGTCGCAATCCTACCACAAACAAATTATACCTACCTCACCAAATTTTTATTGGGGCAGGGTAAAGTTATGTGAACAAATGAATTCCGAAATGATGGCACAAATTAGATTATGGGCGGAAACGATTATTTTTTAGCGGACTGTAATTAAAGGAGCTGATGGAACGTGAGACCAAGTTATGGTGAAATGGTAAAAGAATACTTGTTACGGGAAGGTCGCCGGCATTAATATTACCGGTTCGAAGATGACCAAAAATGTTGGCGCTTAAGGCACCAACATGCGGCGGAGTTAATGGGCTGAAGGCAGGAAGGCTGAAGGAAGGATGTACTTACAGGGATGATGAGTCGGGAACCGTCGTGCGAGCTGACCACGGGCGGCGAGGCTTGAGGGGCGGCGATGTAGGTTGGTTCCTGGCGCACAGTCACTTCACTAAACAGTTCACTAGGGGCACTGGTTAAGGGCGTTTAGGTCGAGCTCTTCACTTTAGGTTCAGGAGTCACTATAATAAGGGTAGATACCAGCGCGCGTAATTTGTGTGCGTCTCGCATTAGCTAGCAAACAGACTCGTCGCGCGCGCGGCTCACCAAGCTAGCGGCGGCGGCTCGCGCAGCGGTGGCGCCGCGGCAGATAGGCGGACGCGGTCGTCAACAACCGCCTTACCGATGGCGGTATAGTTTGAATGGCCGTCCCGGCTTTGGCGGGAACACCTACTACTGATTAAAACCAACGTTATTATGGAGCGGCGACGTCATTTAAGCAGGGAAGAAATGCTCAGAGCCGTGGGAATGATAGAAGCTGGTTCCCGGCAACGTACTGTGGCTTTAGCTCTGAATACAAGTCAGAGTGTTATCAGTCGACTTTGGACACGTTACCGAAGCACTGGTACCGTGGCTGAGCGCCATGGAGGACGGTATCGCTGCACCACACGGAGACAAGACCGATACATTCAAATCACAACTCGAAGAGCTCCAACAATAACCGCCATGATGTTAGCCGTGAGGCTTCATCACCCTTCAGGGAACTTAATTAGCGACCAAACAGTCAGAAACCGCTTGCATGAAGTGAACCTTCATTCCCGAAGACCGCTAAGGGTACCACCTATAGCAATGCACAATCGTAGGATTCGATATCAATGGGCTCTTGAACACAGAAATTGGGCAGAAGAACAATGGCGTTTCGTGTGCTTTTCTGATGAGTCTCGTTTTGGTATGAGACCGGATACAAGACGTATACGACACTGGAGAACCCCTGGACGCCAACAGCGATTAAAATCCTGCCAGGAAGTCCATCCTTATAGTGGTGGAACCATCATGGTATGGGCGGGTATTTGGATCGGCGGAAGAACTGAGTTGATTTGGATCAGAGGCAACCTCAACGCTCAAATTTATGCTGAGACGATTGTATCAGACGTCATCGTTCCTCTACAAGTGCAAATCGGTCCCTTATTTCAGTTAATGCATGATAATGCACGACCGCACACCGCAAGAGTTGTAAGACAGACTCTCGCCGCAGCTAACATCAATGTCATGCCCTGGCCTGCTCAGTCGCCAGACTTGAACCCGATTGAGCATGCATGGGATATGCTACAGAGAAGAGCTCTGCCGAATATGGAGGGTATCCAGTCGCAAGAACACCTTTTTTTGTTGTTGCAACGAACATGGGCGGCCATTCCACAGCGTGATTTGGATGAACTCATTTTGAGTATGCCAAACCGATGTTCTTGTGTTGCTAGTGTTCGCGGTAGAAACACGGATTATTAATTGTTTAAGTTACCCAATAAAATTTTAAAGAAAACTGTTATTTCAGTCTTTTTTTCGAACTTTAATGTTAGTGGTTCAAATGTCAAAAAAGGAAAATGGCAAATTTCTTTATTAATGCAAAGGTGACTTGGTTTATCGTTACTGTAGACAAACGAAAACACTTTATTTGATGAATCCTTAAAGAAAATTTTAATTAATATCAATCAGGAGAAAAGTTATTGCAAAAATATATGTTGATCCCTAGACACTTTTGATGTGTGTATAATACAAAATAATACCTGTATTACAGTGTATCTAGCGTTCTTGCTAGCAAGGGAAAATCGTCGTTACTTACAATAGCGATTATAATGCTATTGCAAAGACAGTTAAATGGTCACTATAGCCAGCAGTCTTTCTTATTAAATCAACATTGACTCCATTGCTGTATGCAGAGAATGGATGTAGCTGCATGACGGGTACTGTTAGCAGAAAAAATGGATATTATATCAATTCCACTGTCTTTCAATGTGGAGTCAATCCATCTGCTAATCGTTGAGCACAGACTGGTTTACCAGGTTTTTGAAAACTAATTATTAAGTTATCAGTGTCTGATGTTCTTAGTGCCATCAATATTTACGAGGTTAAAGTTACTGCAGGACAAATAGCTACTCTACTTTGAAAAAAAGCAAATGTTAGGCTGGTTGTTGAGATCCAGCTCTAGAAGTTTTAAGATCTGGAATTTGTATAATTATTTAATTATCTTGTAAATAAATTAGTTTTTGATCTTAATTTTAGATAGGGTTTGCACTCATTGTGCAGTAAGAAGAGCCAAAAGTGTAAGGCACTTCTTTGTGGTTGTGAGTTGTTCTAGAGTAATTTTACTGCGTGATTTAAGGAAGATAAATAATTTAATAGGATATTTGTATCCCACGTTATATTGTAACGACGTAGGTACAGGGCGTTTGAGTTTGTATACGCTCTTACAGAACCTTGTAATTAAGTCTTCATCTAGGGGTCCTGATAATAATGATATTGCAGATCTACAAACAATTTGATTGTTTGGTATAGACCACCACTGTTAAAATATAAGTAAGAAATTCGATTACTTTTGGTATTAAAGGTTTGTTTAAATAAATTTTATTTTCAGTGAAATAGGTAATGAAACCATTATCGTAAGCATGAATCGTACTGCTTTAAAGTATTGACTGATAGGGATGACAACATAATATCCATGGCAGTCTTTGGAATGTTCCTTTGCCTTAGGCCTTTGCGGATAAGACTGCGGTTTCCAGGGTAAGGTTGTGGTGAATATTTCTCCTGGATTATGCAATGGCAAAGTGTTGTGAGTGAAGTTCTACTACTTTTGATATGCCTAATGAGGCGATGGAACAGCGGATACCAGGGTTGTGTTGGCCACGAAAGTACAACTATGACCTTCACTTTCACAGATAATCTTTCTTAGTGTTTTAAGAATAATAGCGACGGCAAGGAAGGCATTAAAAGAAGCAATTTATGAAAGAAAGCATAAAGGCATCAATGGCGTAAGCATCTGGGTCACGGTTCCAAGAAGCATTCAAGTAATTTTCATTTTTTGTTAAGCCGGTTTGCAAATAAATCGATTTGAGGGTATCCACAGTTTTTTATTATTAAATCGAAACCTGAAAACGACAATTCCCATTTAACATCGGGATGTAAACGTCTCGATTCGTAGTCAGCAACAACATTAATTGTCAGATGACTTTACAATTATGCAGTGTTATGGCGCGATTCACACCACTGTTAAATGCTTTTTGTGATATCGTGGAGATGAGGATATTGTACTCCACCCATACGGTTCATATCTAACGCCAGTAGTGCTATCAACGCGTAAAAGTAATTTTGTCAATTTCTACAGTTTTTGTGAATATTTTTAAGGCAAACAATGCAGCTAAAAGTTCTAAACTGTTAATGTGCAAGTTGAGCTCTGAATTTAACAATTGTCTGTCTGACTATTACACAAGCTGCTCCCCACCCCGTTGTTGATGCGTCAGAATATATCTCCAATGCATATTTACAAAGTTTTAGTTTTAAATTCTAGAATTTTGTTTACTTTTTATTTCGATTTTCTTGTGGGGATTTAATTTACTTTTTTCTTCATTTGTTAAAAACCCTAGGGATTGTAACAAATTTATTGTTGCATTAGCATTTTCCTCACACTCTGAAAAAGTGGATTCTATTAGTTAGATATAAGTCAATTTGGTAAACATGTATGGAGCTGTACTGATACCAAAGGGAACGTTGAATTCATAGATAATTTTAGTATTTGAATCGATTTTATTCATGATAATGAGATACTGTCTTGAACTAGGATGTATTTTAATTAAAAAATATGCATCCTTATCTTATGATCTGTAGTTGCCATAAAACAATTTTTTGAAATTAATTTCAAAACTGTACCCAAATCCTCTAACATAAAGTGGTTGGTATAAACAAGTTTAATTAAGTTTTTGAAATTCAAAATGAATTAAGTTTTTTTTCAGAGAAATCAGAAAAACACGAGAGACATGTAAATTATCACAAGGTGTACAAGGAGAAATGGCTCCTATTTTAAGGAAATCTTTTATGGATTCCTGATAGTGTAATTTTTCTAAATTTGAACTGATCTCTGTGATAGGAGGGTTAAACCGATTTATAAGCGCACGCGCAACAAACATATTCATTAACCCATGAGAGTACCAATTGGTCCAAGTAATTAATGACAACTGTTTGTAAAAATAGTGTAGTTAACCTGCCTGCGTAGCGTACCATATATTTGCACTTAGTGCTTCCTTGTTTGTCTGGGCCGATAGGCAGACGTTGTTGAGGAGCGACCGCGCAGACTCGACGTTGTCGGTACTGGCGGTAGCGGCGGTGGTGGTGGCTAATAGTCCATCATTGATTTGGCTGATGAGGCCGGTTGATGACGACGAGGGCCTAACGCCGCCCGTCGGTTCCCGGGAACCAGCTTCCGGTTTAAATTCCTGCTTTCTCTAGATTTCCTGATAACATCTGCCTTAAGGCCAGAAGACGATTTAGAAACTGCTTTAGCCGTTTTTAAGGTTTCTGTTAAGTTTTCTCTGATAAATCTTTTTATTAAGAGCATAGTTTCGTCGAGCATTTGACTAAAGATACTGTACGTCACATAATATACGACTAACATCCATAAAGCTTTTTAATAAATCGTTATCTCTGTCAGCGTTCTTAATTTGATCACATAAAGGTAATGCGACCAACGCATGTAATAGCTGCGGAAATCTGTTTTTGGTTGATTTCGATCGACTTAGCAAGCTTAAGGACATACTCTAGAGTTGCAGCCTTGATTTCAGGGTTCATTTGAGGCGCTAATATGTTTTTACAATTGGACGGTTTAGTTTTTCTTATTTTTTGCTTTTAATTGTGTAACTAAGTATGTTTTCAATGTTTGCACCTCCGATCTTAGAGTATATTAGTTCTCTCCATCCGACTGGTTGTCTGGCAGAAATCGCTTTAAGCGATAAGACCGCCAAATTGTAACATTGTTTTTCTTTTCTTTTCTTTTTTATGTAAATGCACTGTAAATGTTTGTGTTATTATGTTACAATAAAAGTATTATCTATCTATCTATCTATCTAAACCTTTTTAATAAATCTTTGCGATTTTCTTTATCAAGGCCATGAGTGGCAAGGAAGTTAAGTTGACTTGCCAGTTCATCGTTATTGGGACCAAATTCCTCAATCTGTGAGGGGTCCATTGGTTTTCGCAGCATCCTGACCTTCGTTGGCCAGGCCCACCGACGACGTCGACGGCCCATGATTCAACGCCTCCAACGAAGTTAACGGTAAGACAGGTGTTTGTTCCGTCGTCACTCTAATCGGCGACTGTTCATCTCTGTCTATAAGACAAAGGAACTGGTTGTCATCGAGATATCTCGAATAAGATAACCTATCCACAGAAATGATGGTTAAATATTGGGTTTACAAAGTCACACCATGGGTGTTCACAAGTGGTGGGTTAATGCGTTTAGAATTATTAGTTTGGCACCATGGATGCCGAATGCAGTAAATATCTAGAACATTGTTCCTGAGTGCATTCTTCAACGGTTATAAATTAACCTTCGCCCTTATTAAGGACCCGGTATAGGCATCATGGATGCCGAATGCAGACACATAATAGGTTTCAATGCATTCCTTGAGGTTAAAATGACCTCGCATCAGTCTTTTTTTAAAAAAGGACCCTTTTTTCCTAGTTTTTTATTTTACCAACTAAATAATTGAAATCATCATCATGCCTTCTATTGGGCATTTGGATGGCGAACGTGCGATGTGGCTGAGCACTAAAAAGCGAAATGACGAGAGCGCCACTGTGAACTCGGAGGTGGGGTCGATGTTGGCGGGAAATAGACATCTGTCAATTTTAACCGGAAATGTGTAAAAAATTTGTCATTTTCGGTCTAATTATTGTACTTAGACCGGAAATGAGGTATCTTCTTTCTAAAATAGTGCTGATTGTGGCAACACTTAGGCGTTACTACATAGTATAACAACCGAGGGTTTCGTCGTTACTTGAGGTCTTCAAAATGAGTACACCAGGGTCGTTTCAATCGTTTACTCTTGTTACAATTACCACTTTACGAACTAATTTTACAAAACACTTTTCTTCTACGTTACACAAAACCAACATGGAGGTAAAAGCGAGAGCTATGGCGGGAACTCTTACTCAGATCATGCGTCGCTCGGAACTGACTTCCGGTCGGCCGAGGCTAAGAGATGTGTGCGGGCGCAGGGGGGGGCGGGGAGCGCTGTGCTCAGCACCCAACGTACGTACGGCGCATGCGCGCCACCGCTTTTCGGTGTTGCTACACCGTTACAATAGTTAATTAGTAAAATAGGTAAAAAAGGTAAGTATACTAATCTTGAGGACAAAGCACGAGTATAATGGTGGTGATAATACTGGAAATTTTTTTAACTCACTCTTTATTAGTTCTTTTTTTGCTTCAAGACTCAATATAGTGGCATTTGTGCATTTTACTGGAGCAATGACTACTAACACAAAAATAACAAGTAGTATTGTGATTCTTACCTTCTATTTCCGCTGGTTTCTTACCCTTCATGTCATTGGCCACAAGACATGTAGCTGTTGGAACTGTTTTCTCCCTGCCTGCTGATGTGTCCGCCTGTAAAAAATCTATCCTAGCTAGGTTTAATCTTTCCTGTGCTTCTACTTCAGTTTTCAGGAAACCTAATAACTGAGTTAGTCTGGACTTATCAGTAAGTGGGAGTCGACTCCAGTTAAGGAGGGTATTATCAGGTAGGGCAGACTCTACTAGCGGGTATAAAATACACTCATATTTTTCTTTCACTATTCCTAAAGTCTCGAGGGTCTGTAAATTTGCTACTATCTTGTCGTAGAGGACATCAACCCTTACTTTGCTTCTTGAAACCACCAGTTTTAAAATCTCTCTCACGTATGTTTCAATCAGAACCTCGTCTTTGGTCGTCCTTCAACATCTTCACTACGTTACTGTAATTTCCTTTAGTCGGTGCGTAACCTTCAACTAGGGTCTTTGCTTTCGAATTTGGTGCCATTGCTTGACATAAATATTGATATTTATCTTCTTCATCAATGGTTATGTCTTCGTGTATTCTTTTAAATTGGCTCCAAAACGGTACCCAGGTCTTAGGATCGTCGTTAAATTTCTTGAGTTCTAAAGGTGGTAACTTCATGTTGCATGGTTTTGTTGAAGGCTGTTTGGTGACAGGTGCAGGTGTAGGTTCTTTTGGTCTCTTCCTTTGAACCTGCATTTTGAGTAGCAACCATCTCTTTTTGTATTTTTCCGCCTCGTCGTACTCTGTAATAGTCCGTTGCTTCCAGCATTATGCTTTGGATTACTTTGTCTAGGTCTTCTAATGACTTCGACTTTTGGTCCAGGTAATCCATGTCGGCATCTTCTGGTAAACCATGTTTCTCCAGCGTTTCTTCTAAAATACCTGTGTGTCTGTCAAAAATGCGTCGTATTTGTTCTCTTTCTCGTTTCAGTTTTACGACGGCCTCCATTCTTTTAACCTAAACACGGAAGCACGTTGTATCTTGTCTCGTAGGACTCACCAGCCCGTCGCAATTTTCACACAGCGCAGCGCCAAAGATCTTTGCCAAACTTCTTTTCTTCAACTTCACGGTCGCCACTTGTTATAAATTAAACTTCGGTTCGTTTAGTAAGGCAATTAAAATGGTTTATTCGATATTTTCACGGATTCCATTGGATTTCTGTCGATGTCACATTACCAAGTTTTTTCACGACAATCGATGGCCGCCAGCCAGCCAGTCAGTCTTTTAAAAAATAAAGTGTTGCCACACTAACAAAACGTTTTCGATTCGTCCCATAACAACTTTGTTAATAAGCAGAATGTATTTATGTATACAATGAAGTAGTTTGGTGTCTGATAAAGGGCAAAATATATTTTGTTTTGTGTTTACACAAAATCACGTCCATTTAGTATCGTGATATATTAGTGGAACTATTTTAGGGACGAAATGGACGTTTAAGGTACTCATATATGTCTGTGGCATAAGGTGTTGTTTACATTCACAGACCAAGGTTTTATTGTGGTCTGTGTTTACATTGCACAGTTTATCCTACCTTCTTAGAAAGGGTATGTTGGTGTATGTATGTGGGTGTGACCAAAACGCAAAGGGTTTTTAATCACTGACTTATTTTAATGTTCAATTATAATTTAATATTCCGAAAAAGTTAAAGTACAGTATTTCTTATCTATTAAACGCTATTTAGAGGCGCTCGTGGCCTAACGGCACACGCGAATAATCATGATCTCGCGACTTATTATTTTCAGTGAACGCGAATCACATTTTTGATTTTCGGAGATGGCTCGTACACCGGCTGAATGTGCTAAACGGTTCAGAGAAAAATTAAAATTAAATTTAGAAAAAAATTAAGAACAAAGAAAAAAAATGTGCCATTTCTCATTTACAATTTTTTTTACTTGTTTAGTAGACCGGAAGCAGGAGTTTCGGTATTGATATTAATACTAATACTTTATTTTAAAAATATTAGTTTTTTATTTTTTGTCATTACTTGCAGAGTTTCTTAAATTGTTATAGACTTTATAATATGTTTTTGTGAAAAAACGGGATTTTTACCTTGTTTGAGTTGTTGTTTTGAGTCCCCGATACTCGTATTTCGGCGCAGTTGCATGCACGATGATCTCACGGAGTAACAAAAATAACTGTAGTCAGCATGGCAATGCTAGCAGCGCTCGCGTGCCTGTACAAAGTCCCATCGGCACTGTGTTGGCTGGGCATTGTATCGTTTGCACGTCATGAGCCTATGCCCCCTCGTGTTACAATAGGGACAGTAGGGCGCCAAGTGTGAGGAAGATGATGATGAGCGGCTTGGCTGGAAGGCCGAGTAGACGGGGAAGGGCGGACTACGAGCTGGGGAGGGAGATGGGCGGGGACGCATTTGCTGCGTTTGGCGAAACGGTTGGTAAGTGGGCTGATCATAGGCGCGGTGAGGCGATGAAGCGGCGGAGCGGCCCCGGTAATGGTCGGGTTGTTACTGAGCTATCTGAGCATAAGTGCGATGGGGCAACTGAGCAGGCGTGCTGCTACGAGAAGGGCCGGGCTGGGGCTGTATGGACTGAGTCTGGGCTATGTTGGAGAACTCTGTCTCCACACAGCGCACGTGCTCCTCGAGGTAGGAGATGAGGTCCCTTAACGTGGGCAGGGTGTTACTAGACCCGTGCCCGCGTTCAAATAGCGTGCGAAGCTCGCCCTTGAGATTCCGCACCACTATTGACACAAACACGTAGTCGTCTTCTATGGGCAGATCTAAATTATTAAGAGCACACTGAGCAGATAGCCAGATATGAGTGGAGTGATGAACAGTGTGCGGATGTTCGAGCGCGTATGGATGCTTGGCAGCCCCAGGATAATGTCCACAAAACTATCGTTGAGAACCCGGCGGTTCTCGTATCGCTTGGTGAGAATGTCCATTGCCACGGCAAAATTCTCATTGGTGACCTTTAAGTGGGATACCATGCTTAGTACCTCACCGCTGAGGCTGAAGAAGCTGTAGTGAACCAATGTTCAACGCGGCGAAAATGGCGTCTATCGCGACACAGTCTGAGGCAGCGAGGACGCGAGCGGGCAGCATGTCAATCGGCCGGCGGGCGCTGGATGCAGAGTGTCGACACTTCCCGTAATGGCGCGGCTGCGGGGTTTTGCGGTTGGCCGTACCGACTACGCGATGCGATGAACGGCTAGATGGCGCTGATAGTTTGAAATCTACCGTTGCGCGGTTCGCGCGTATACTCCATGTTTATAAATAGCGCTAAAAATCTATTTAATAAGAGCTAAGGAGCTAAATAGGTTCAGAAGGAGCTAACACATTGTAATAAATGCTTTATTTATCTAAAACAGCAGAGTTGGCAACACTAAAAGGAGAAATGTTTGTGGAAAGGAGGCACTTTTGTATTGGTCTTTTCTCATCTTAGCGGGGCAAAGGTGTCAAATCCTTGCAGCCAACTCAGCCCCCCTTTACAAGAGGCAAACGCTCAACCTGTTATTCTTTACTCGTTGTACACTAAAGGCCTTAACACACGGCAGCTATAATGTTTATTAGTGTACATTACATCTCGGGATATAACACGATAGCTTCATGAGCACTTTTACATCCATACAAATGACAGCCGGGCTGTGCTATAGTATGGAATCGCGCGACAGTCGAGCTCCAAAGTCGCCTGATGTGAAAGCGCTCTAATAGGCATACATTATAGCTGGCGTGTGTGGTCTCCTGACGATTACTATGGAAAGATGTAATGAGATGTATCGTGCTATAAAATTAATGATTAAACGAACTTACCTAAGTGAAGTTCGATCATAATTATACGAAGTGCTTCGTCCGAAAAGATTAGTATAATTACCTTTTTTCCCTATTCTACTAGTTAACTATGTAGTAACACCTAAGTGTTGCCACAATCAGCACTATTTTAGAAAGAAGATACCTCATTTCCGGTCTAAGTACAATAATTAGACCGAAAATGATAAATTTTTTACACATTTCCGGTTAAAATTGACAGATATCTATTTCCCGACAACATCGAACACACCTCCGAGTTCACAGTGGCGCTCTCGTCATTAAGTTTAGAGTAGTAAATAAATATTTCCACATAATGGGTAACTGTTTTAAACAGTTTGATGGGCGGGAGGGAATGCATACTAATCTTTTCGGACGAAGCACTTCGTATAATTATGATCGAACTTCACTTAGGTAAGTTCGTTTAATCATTAATTATACTCGTGCTTCGTCCTCAAGATTAGTATACTTACCTTTTTTACCTATTCTACTAATTAATTATGTAGATGTTGAGAGCAGGGAAATATTTATTTTAATGAATTAGACATAATAGACAACAATTTAATACAATCAATTCAATGTTTTGATTGATTGAAAGCAAGTTAATAATATAACAAACAAAAGATAACTATAATACAAAATAATACCTGTATTACAGTGTATCTAGTGTTCTTGCTAGCAAGGGAAAATCATCGTTACTTACAATAGGGCGATTATAATGATTTTGCAAAGACAGTTGAATTGTCACTCCCATTGCTGTATGCAGAGAATAGATGTAGCTGCATGACGGGTACTGTTAGCATAAAAAATGGATATTATATCAATTCCACTGTCTTTCAATGTGGAGTTAATCCATCTGCTAATCGTTGAGCACAAACTGGTTTACCAGGTTTTCGAAAACTAATTATTAAGTTATCAGTGTCTGATGTTCTTAGTGCCATCAATAGTTACGAAGTTAAAGTTACTGCAGGATAAATAGCTACTCTACTTTAAAAAAAAAAGCAAATGTTAGGCTGGTTGGTGAGATCCAGCTCTAGAAGTTTTATTAGATCTTGAATTTTTATAATTTTTTAATTACCTTGTAAATAAATTAGTTTTTGATCTTAATTTAAGATAGGGTTTGCACTCATTGTGCAGTAAGAAGAGCCAAAAGTGTAAGACACTTCTTTGTGGTTGTGAGTTGTTCTAGAGTAATTTTACTGCGTGAATTTAAGGAAGATAAATAATTTAATAGGATATTTGTATCCCACGTTATATTGTAACGACGTAGGTACAGGGCGTTTGAGTTTGTATACGCTCTTACAGAACCTTGTAATTAAGTCTTCATCTAGGGGTCCTGATAAGAATGATATTGCAGATCTACAAACAATTTGATTGTTTGGTATTGACCACCACTGTTAAAATATAAGTAAGAAATTCGATTACTTTTAGTATTGAAGGTTTGTTCAAATAAATTTTATTTTCAGTGAAATAATGAAACCATTATCGTAAGCATGAATCGTACTGCTTTAAAGTATTGACTGATAGGGATGACAACATAATATCCATGGTAGTCTTTGGAATGTTCCTTTGCCATAGGCCTTTGCGGATAAGACTGCGGTTTCCAGGGTAAGGTTGTGGTGAATATTTCTCCTGGATTATGCAATGGCAAAGTGTTGTGAGTGAAGTTCTACTACTTTTGATATACCTAATGAGGCGATGGAACAGCGAATACCGGGTTGTGTCGGCCACGATAGTACAACTATGACCTTCACCTTAATCGGAGATAATCTTTCTTAGTGTTTTAAGAATAATAGCGACGGCAAGGAAGGCATTAAAAGAAGCAATTTATGAAAGAAAGCGTAAAGGCATCAATGGCGCAAGCGTCTGGGTCACGGTTCCAAGAAGCATACAAGTAATTTACATTTTTTGTTAAGCCGGTTTGCAAATAAATCGATTTGAGGGTATCCAAAGTTTTTTATTATTAAATCGAAACCTGAAAACGACAATTCCCATTTAACATCGGGATGTAAACGTCTCGATTCGTAGTCAGCAACAACATTAATTGTCAGATGACTTTACAATTATGCAGTGTTATGGCGCGATTCACACCACTGTTAAATGCTTTTTGTGATATCGTGGAGATGAGGATATTGTACTCCACCCATACGGTTCATATCTAACGCCAGTAGTGCTATCAACGCGTAAAAGTAATTTTGTCAATTTCTACAGTTTTTGTGAATATTTTTAAGGCAAACAATGCAGCTAAAAGTTCTAAACTGTTAATGTGCAAGTTGAGCTCTGAATTTAACAATTGTCTGTCTGACTATTACACAAGCTGCTCCCCACCCCGTTGTTGATGCGTCAGAATATATCTCCAATGCATATTTACAAAGTTTTAGTTTTAAATTCTAGAATTTTGTTTACTTTTTATTTCGATTTTCTTGTGGGGATTTAATTTACTTTTTTCTTCATTTGTTAAAAACCCTAGGGATTGTAACAAATTTATTGTTGCATTAGCATTTTCCTCACACTCTGAAAAAGTGGATTCTATTAGTTAGATATAAGTCAATTTGGTAAACATGTATGGAGCTGTACTGATACCAAAGGGAACGTTGAATTCATAGATAATTTTAGTATTTGAATCGATTTTATTCATGATAATGAGATACTGTCTTGAACTAGGATGTATTTTAATTAAAAAATATGCATCCTTATGATCTGTAGTTGCCATAAAACAATTTTTTGAAATTAATTTCATAACTGTACCCAAATCCTTTAACATAAAGTGGTTGTCAGTGCTTGATGCTTATGTTTTTAGTCAACATTGCTTCATCAAATCTTAGAAGTTTTCACCTCTGAGATCCGAAAGAAATATTTTTACAAATATTTGAACATTCGGTTAAGATGAAGCTGCGTTTACAGATTAATGTTTTATATTTTAGCGTTTTATTAACGCTTAAATATACTTAAGTAAAATTATAAACACTGAAAAAAGACGACAACCTCAGGCGGGAATCGAACCACGCACCTTCCGCATTCCGGGCGGCTGCCTTAACCACTTGGCTACCGAGGTCTGGCTTTCAACCGTCGAAATTTGTCAGTGCTTGATGCTTATGTTTTTAGTCAACATTGCTTCATCAAATCTTAGAAGTTTTCACCTCTGAGAAGGTGCGTGGTTCGATTCCCGCCTGAGGTTGTCGTCTTTTTTCAGTGTTTATAATTTTACTTAAGTATATTTAAGCGTTAATAAAACGCTAAAATATAAAACATTAATCTGTAAACGCAGCTTCATCTTAACCGAATGTTCAAATATTTGTAAAAATATTTCTTTCGGATCTCAGAGGTGAAAACTTCTAAGATTTGATGAAGCAATGTTGACTAAAAACATAAGCATCAAGCACTGACAAATTTCGACGGTTGAAAGCCAGACCTCGGTAGCCAAGTGGTTAAGGCAGCCGCCCGGAATGCGGAAGGTGCGTGGTTCGATTCCCGCCTGAGGTTGTCGTCTTTTTTCAGTGTTTATAATTTTACTTAAGTATATTTAAGCGTTAATAAAACGCTAAAATATAAAACATTAATAAAGTGGTTGGTATAAACAAGTTTAATTAAGTTTTTGAAATTCAAAATGAATTAAGTTTTTTTTCAGAGAAATCAGAAAAACACGAGAGACATGTAAATTATCACAAGGTGTACAAGGAGAAATGGCTCCTATTTTAAGGAAATCTTTTATGGATTCCTGATAGTGTAATTTTTCTTAATTTGAACTGATCTCTGTGATAGGAGGGTTAAACCGATTTATAAGCGCACGCGCAACAAACATATCCATTAACCCATGAGAGTACCGATTGGTCCAAGTAATTAACGACAACTTTTTGTAAAAATAGTGTAGTTAACCTGCCTGCGTAGCGTACCATATATTTGCACTTAGTGCTTCCTTGTTTGTCTGGGCCGATAGGCAGACGTTGTCGAGGAGCGACTGCGCAGACTCGACGTTGTCGGTTGTGGCGGTAGCGGTGGTGGTGGTGGCTAATAGTCCATCATTGATCCGGCTGATGAGGCCGGTTGATGACGACGAGGGCCTGGCGCCGCCCGTCGGTTCCCGAGAACCAGCTTCCGGTTTAAATTCCTGCTTTCTCTAGATTTCTTGATAACATCTGCCTTAAGGTCAGAAGAAGATTTAGAAACTGCTTTAGCCGTTTTAAAGGTTTCTGTTAAGTTTTCTCTGATAAATCTTTTTATTAAGAGGATAGTTTCGTCGATCATTTGATTAAAGATACTGTACGTCACATAACATACGACTGACATCCATAAAGATTTATGATAAATCGTTATCTCTGTCAGCGTTCTTAATTTGATCACTTAAAGGTAATGCGACCAACGCATGTAATAGCTGCGGAAATCTGCCCCCTTGCTCTTGAAACCGATCGCTATTGGATCGGATTGGTATTGTGAATTTTCGTACTCTTAAGTTACGACACCAGAGCTAATATGGATTCATATTGCGTGTATATTGAGTGAAAAAAATACAAAACTCAATGCCATTTAGTTCACCCAATATGAATCTAAATTAGCGCTGATGTCGTTACTTAAAAATACGAAAATTCACGATACCAATCCGATCCAATAGCGATCGGTTTCGAGAGTAAGGGGGCTGTTTTTGGTTGATTTCGATCGACTTAGCACGCTTAAGGACATACTCTAGAGTTGCAGCCTTGATTTCATGGTTCATTTGAGGCGCTAATATGTTTTTACAATTGGACGGTTTAATAAACCTTTTTAATAAATCTTTGCGATTTTCTTTATCAAGGCCATGAGTGGCAAGGAAGTTAAGTTGACTTGCCAGTTCATCGTTATTGGGACCAAATTCCTCAATCTGTGAGGGGTTCATTGGTTTTCGCAGCATCCTGACCTTCGTTGGCCAGGCCCACCGACGACGTCGACGGCCCATGATTCAACGCCTCCAACGAAGTTAACGGTAAGACAGGTGTTTGTTCCGTCGTCACTCTAATCGGCGACTGTTCATCTCTGTCTATAAGACAAAGGAACTGGTTGTCATCGAGATATCTCGAATAAAATAACCTATCCACAGAAGTGATGGTTAAATATTGGGTTTACAAAGTCACACCATGGGTGTTCACAAGTGGCGGGTTAATGCCGCGTTTAGAATTATTAGTTTGGCACCATGGATGCCGAATGCAGTGAATATCTAGAACATTGTTCCCGAGTGCATTCTTCAACAGTTATAAATTAACCTTCGCCCTTATTAAGGACCCGGTATAGGCATCATGGATGCCGAATGCAGACACATAATAGGTTTCAATGCATTCCTTGAAGTTAAAATGACCTCGCATCAGTCTTTTTTTAAAAAAGGACAGGCGGAAATTTTTATTTTACACCGTGGGTGATGAATGATTAGTTTGGCACCATGGATGCCGAATGCAGTGAGTATCTAGAACATATGTTCCTGAGTGCATTCTTCAACGGTTATGACCTTCGCCCTTATTAGGGACCCGGTATAAGGCATCATGGATGCCGAATGCAGACACATAATATGGTTCAATGCATTCCTTGAGGTTAAAATGACCACGCATCAGTCTTTCTTTAAAAAAGGACTGGCGGAAATTTTTATTTTACGCCGTGGGTGTATAAAAAAATAAAAATTTGCAGTGAACTTACCTCTTTCAGATGAAGCGAATAAGGTGACGCAGCTGGTGAAGATTCTCTTGAGTTTGATCTACTTTTTACACTACTTGAAGATTCCGACGCTGATCGTTGACGTTGATTTTTAAACTTTTTTCCTAGTTTTTTATTTTACTAACTAAATAATTGAAATCATCATCATGCCTTCTATTGGGCATTTTGATGGCGAACGTGCGATGTGGCTGAGCACTAAAAAGCGAATGACGAGAGCGCCACTGTGAACTCGGAGGTGGGGTCGATGTTGTCGGGAAATAGATATCTGTCAATTTTAACCGGAAATGTGTAAAAAATTTGTCATTTTCGGTCTAATTACTGTACTTAGACCGGAAATGAGGTATCTTCTTTCTAAAATAATGCTGATTGTGGCAACACTTAGGCGTTACTACATAGTTAATTAGTAGAATAGGTAAAAAAGGTAAGTATACTAATCTTGAGGACGAAGCACGAGTATAATACATCTTTACATCATAGCTGCCGTGTGTAGAGGCCTTGATGTGTACTGTGGCTGTGCCAATGGACGATTTTCTGACAGCCCAAATTAAAAAGTAAAAATTAGTTCAAAAACTCCCGATAGATGTCGTTTTATAAAAGCCGTACCTACCTAAGGGCTGTAATAAATTCTACACTTTTACTTGTCTACCAAAAGAATAAAAAAATAGTAAGTCCTTACCTATTTATATTCAGGACATCCAGAACCTATTTCTATTTTGGAATAGAATAAATATTACGCAGCCATACAAGTGCTCTTCATGAACCCGCCTTTTACCATGCGCCATACTAATCTATGCTAAGCGCCATCTATGAAGTCATTTACGAACTAATTTCTTTTTTTTTTGATCTCGGAAAATCGCCCATTGCCTGTGAAAAATACGGGAGCGCGCGCGCATTGTACGACGAATTATGAATAGACAGGGTGAACGTTTTCCACGTCTTCGTCTTGTCTAGACTTAGAGCATTAAACCAACTGTCTAGAGTAGTCATGAAGTTATAGAGAAAATATATCTTCATGAGAGTAGCGGTGACTTTTATAAAGAAAATAATAAAAAACAGTTTTTGATAAACAAAGGTTATTCTTCAAAAATTACATACAACCCTCAGAACAATAACTAAAGCAATATAACTACGTTAGGTAATGTGATTCATTAAACTCTTACTTTACTGTCAGTTTTCTACAAGAAATTAAGATTTTTTTCTTAATTCTATAGAAAACAAAGGAATCTTCTAAACCATACAGTCTTTCAAAGTGAAATTTTATAAACCTTACTGTCTTGTCTTGTGTCAGTGTCAATGTCAACAATAATCAATCAATCAAAATGATCCTACAAAATCAAACAACTGCCTAAAATACTTTAAAATTTAAACTTACAATGCAATTATTTTAATAATAGTCCGAACAAATTACAAAAACAACTTTTTATTATAAACAAGAATTTCTATAATTCTAGTCAGAAATGTTAAGTTTATTCTCGGCATATGACTTCGAGTTTTTGTATAGTTTTTATTTAAAGTTTGTGGCTGAAACCCTATTGTACCTTAGGAATTTCGCATTGTATATTAGTATATGGGTGTTGGGTTACTTGTTGGTGTGTTGTGTGGTATATCGGAGGTATGCACGGCGCCTCCCGACACGAACAAGGGGGGCGCTTAGAGCCAAGCGAGTGTTGATTGTGGTGGCTCACCCAGACGATGAGTGCATGTTTTTCGGCCCTACAATATTTAGGCTTTGCGAGCAGGGTGCTGATGTGCACTTACTATGTCTATCCAATGGTATGCATGTTGTTAAATATACAAATATTAGTTTAGATCATTTAGGACCTTTAAACCTATGTTTTTCTATGAAAGCATAGAATATTAAAGTGTTGTATGTAAATTGTTACATAGATTTGTTATTCAGTTAATCTTAATCTCTTGATGTATAATTTTAGGAAATTATGAAGGAAAAGGTCAAGTAAGGAGGCAAGAGTTATGGGACGCTTGCAAGGAACTCCGTGTACCGCCTGAAAATATCTGCCTCATCTCAGACACGAGACTCCGGGATGATCCTAAGCTGCAATGGCCGGTTCCTGTCATAGCCAAGTTGATGCAGCAAACCTTAGAATCGTTAGAGATAGATACATTGGTGACATTTGACAGAGGTGGTGTGTCATCCCATGCCAACCATTCTGCCATTTTCTACGCTGTTGCTTATATGTTTGTTGAAAAACTTATGCCTAAGAGTAAGTGTGATCTGTACAAATTATAGTGTTTAACAAATTCCTTTTAAACAGATTGATGGCACAAAACCAGACACAGCTCAGTATTATGTTTGTGTAAATGCTATTTATTTGTGCAATAAAAGATATATACTCCTATTTCATGAATGCAACAAACTATTTATTAATCAAAGAGGAGAACTACTTGCATTTATTTTACATTATATTACTTGAGAATTGAAAGACATTTAGAATATAATTATAAATAGGTATTATAATAATTTATATTAGATATAAAAAACTTTTTGTAGTTTAGTAGAAAAATATTTAAATAATAATTTTCTTTTCTTTTCAGAATGTGCAGTTTACACTTTAGACTCTGTAAATATAGTAAGAAAGTATATTGCTTTCTTGGATATACCACTTAGTTTTATATTGTCTTCCAAAAGGTTAGTAAACATTTTGATTATGCTATCTTTGCAATTATGAATCATTTGTTGTTGGATAGTACAATACACAGGCAAAGAGGCTAAACTAAGCTTTGAAATAAAAACTCCAACTTAACTTTTATACAGGTTGGAGACACAATTTTTTTTTATTATTTCTGACATCTAGGTGTACCCGGAAATACCACATGTATGATGTATGTTCCGCGATTTTATTGTAGTTTTTGAGCTAAGATTTTTATTGAAATTTGAGAATTTTCGACTTGACCGACTTCAATATATTTTTTTATAAGAAATTATGCATCTTTTTTTGAAAATTATGCTCTTTTTTGAAAATTTTGCATCTTTATATGTAAAGATGCATAATTTCCCAAAAAAATATATTTAATTTGGTCAAGACAAAAATTCTTAAAATTTAAAAAAAATCGTAGCTTGAAAACAAAAAAATCGCGGAATGCATGGGATATTTCCGGGTACACCTGGAAGTAAAAAATTCAAAAATTTTCTTTTTAATGTTACCAATTGGGCCAACTTGTATAAGGCACTGAATTTTTTAAAGTTCATTCTTTATACTAAAAGGCAAGAAGAACTCATTTAATAAAGTATTTCATAAGTTTTTCCATCTTATCTCATTATATAAAATTCAAAATACAGTGGGAACTAGGAATGTATGGGGTGTACATTCCTAGTTCCCACTGTATGTTGAATTTTACACTGACACACAGTGTGAGATTTTGGATGAGTTGCGGACACCCTAGTTTAAGATTTTGTATTTATACTTTATATTATAATAAAGCCGTAAATTCAGTTACCGATTAAATATTTTGTTGAATTTAGGAGATATGAATTTTTTTGTATGAGGTCACTTACTACTCTCATTTATGTTTTATTTTTTTCATGTCCAAAATAATAGGTAAAACCGTCTGTAAATTATAATTATGATCAAATAACATTAAAACTATGATAATAAAAAAAAATTAGCTTAATAGGTTTACAATGCAATAAGATATCCATTATTCTCCATTTTTTGTTTTTATTTATTTTAATAATTTGTTTGATGGTATTAGCGTTTTATTTGGCTAACATATTACGTAACATATCTGTATAAAGAACACCCTAAAATATCACGACATTATCCCGAAAGATCTCGGAACTATGCGATAGTTCTAAGTTTTTTTTCATTTTCTATGGAAATAGGGTTGACACTTCCTTAAGTAAAAAATAATGTGCTTTCAATTAAAAAATAAAGTAATGTTATGCAAAAACAAAATGTCAGACAATAAATTTAAAGATTTTTAATAATAACTATAATCAATCATCCTCCTCATTATCTGAGTGATTCAAAATTTCATTTGATTCAAGCTTGATATTCGTCATTTCTGTGGTTTCTTCGTCATGGATTACGACATACGGTTTCCAAAGAAAAAGCACCTTTTCAGGAATAGGTAAGCGTTTGGTTTTTTTGTTGACGACTGCTGAGAGACAAAGACGAAAGGAAAGGATCTGATGATTCTAGTGCTCGGCGAAATAAGTCAAGAATTGTTGTTTTGCAATCTAATTTCCTTGTGTGATGCTCCCGATCGTAACGCCAATATTTGTTTCTAGTTTCACCAGCTTGTTCGGACAGCATCCCTATTGGTAATGGGCTGGACTCAATTATTTGCCAACCGTGTATTAGTATTTTGATTTAATTTTTAATTGACAACCATAGCTTATAATTTTGAAAATTCATATCTCGGAGATCCTGAGGTTCTAACGTTTGATTTTTTTTGTATTGTTATTTATCATTATTAGGCATCATTTGGTTTTAAAAATAAATGCTAATGTAATAGGGATTTCAAGAAAAAAATATTTTATCATATTTGAGAAAAATAAATATTTCTTTGCCTAGAAGTGTCCAAATTCATTTTTTTCTCATGTGCTGGTACTTAAAAAGATTATCTATAATACTATGCCACAATTGTAAATAAAGGATATACAATTAGAGATATAATGCATTTCTATGGTTTCTATGGAATTTACTCGAGTTTTAAAATATCTTCTAAACTAAACGGAACAAGCCCATGGTTTCTTCGTAAAAGTTTTACTTCTTACTTAGATCTATTAAATGGGAATATAAACTGAAGACGTCCGGAACCAAGGCTTAATCTCACACTGTGTGACAGTTTAACCCATTCAGCGCCACGTTAATAATGTCATTATACACCCTAGTGCAACTCTCACCACGTGGCGCTGAACGTGTTAAGAGGGTTTACGCATTACAGTTTCCCATACATACTTTCAAGTCGAAATTTTTAAAAACCAATTAGCTAATATTAATGAAACTGTGCATGCTTAAGTAAAATACTGGATTCTAAATAGTTTGTTAAAAACATTTTTAAAAAACGTTTATTTAACTAAGTTATTGCGATTTTAAACTTTCTATCTAAAGTTCACTTTAAATTGCAATAACTCAGCTAAATAAACGTTTTTTAAAAATGTTTTCAACAAACTATTTCGATATCTGTATTTTACTTTAGCATACTAAGTTTCATTAAAATCGGTTTACTTATTGGTTTTCAAAAAATTCAGCAAGTTAACCTTTTTTCTTTTTATAAAAGAGGGAGGCAAACGAGCAGGCGGGTCACCTGATGGAGAGTAATCACCGCCGCCCATGGACACCCGCAAAACCAGAGGAATCGCAGGCGCGTTGCCGGCCTTTAAGGGAGGAATAGGTTTAAGGAAGGAATAGGAATGGGAGGAGGGGGGGGGGGGTCCGGCACCCTCACTGGTCGGACGAAACACAACAGCACCAAGTGCCATTATTTCACGCCGAATATTCATGAGAGGGTGGTATTACGCCGGGCGAGCCGGCCCAATGCGTGCTGCAACGCAGCGTGGCTCTACCACTCAGTCAGTGTCACTCATTTAGCACCACCCAGGGATCACGTGTAGGGTCTCAAGGGTAAACCTACGGACGCGAGCAACTTTGACCCCCAAAACCTACCCAATACTGTCAAGTTTTTCTAACCAATATTGATCCATATACCATTTGATCATAAAAACTATACAATATGATAGGGGTGGTACTTCTAACCCGTTAAGGCTAAGTACTACGTCTAAATTCATCGACAAAAAAAATAATATGGGGGGTCCAACTTAGTTTTGAATAATCTGTAAAAACATAAAAGAAAGTGATTTTATTTATTATGATTTTATTTCTCACCAAAATAATCTCAAACATACGAAACAAAGTAATTTATTAGCTAACCAGTGTCATTAGCTACCGTTTGCCATATTTTTCATATTTCTACAACATATGAAACCTTTGATATCGTATATACCGCAGTACATAGAAAAATAAAAAATAAAAATGGTCATAAATTATAGGGGGAGGGGGTTGGAGGACCCCCATATTATTTTTTTTGTCGATGAATTTAGATGTTTGTAGTACTTAGCCTTAACGGGTTATATACGGTATCACATTGTAGATACACGATTGCTGCTTGAAAAACGGCACTACGAAACAAGGCACGAATCAAAAATGTGTTGTTTTTCTATCAAAATGTCGATTTTAGAAATCTAGCGAGCCTTGTTGCAAAGTGATGTGACTCCAATAATATTTTTAAGAGTTTATTCTTTAGTGCCTAAAGTTTAAGGTTTACTTTACAATAAATGTTTATCTACATAATTATATTAAGTATCTCGTTTCATTTCTGATGTTGATTTTGCATGAGACCAAGCATCTATTATTGTTTAAATGATCGAAGTGATCGAAATTTAACCGCCTCTGTGGTCTAGTGGCTAAGCCACCGGTTTCAGACCCAGAGGCGATGTTTATAGCATTGTTGTGTTACGACAGTTTGAGATGAGACAGCCTCCAACCAACTTCCTCAGTGGTTGAGGATTCCGGGTAAAGCGCGCTTCCACCTTCGGCCTTATCGTCACTTACTCTGGTGAGATGAAGGCCAAGCGCTTACCCTTTGCCGAATAAAAAAAAAGCATAAACCCAAACCAAGAAGTTCAAAATTTATTGACATAATTAGACATTTTGTAGTTGGTCGACCTGCTGCCTTACACATACTCTATTAAAACTCGTCTCACTTTCTCCATTACGTTACTTACAGATACTTCCTTCGTTGGACTGAGAGCCGGCGCGTCGTGCGCGCAATGAAACGCCATCGCTCCCAAATGCTGTGGTTCCGTTATCTGTATGTGTTCTTTTCAAGATACATGGTAATAAATACTCTGAGAAGAATAAGCCTTGCCGATATAGAGTTGGAATTAGAAGTAGACGATTGATAAATGTGTAATAGTAACACACTATGGTACTGTCCCACGACTGGGAAAAAGCTCCTTTCATTAAAATCAAGCCATCGCCACAATTATTATTGGGTATTGACTTATGAGGGTTTACGCATTTTGGTTTCCCATACAAACTTCCAAGTCGAAATTTTAAAAAACCACTGAGCCAATATTAATGAAACTTTGCATGCTAAAGTAAAATACAGGGTTCTAAATAGTTTGTTGAAAACAATTTTAAAAAACGTTTATTTAAGTGAGTTATTGCGATTTTAAACTTTCTATTGAAACTTTGCATGCAAAAGTAAAATACAGGGTTCTAAACAGTGGCGTATTTTAAGATTCTGCGCCCTGGGCCTGTAAGGTTTGCCGCCCCATAAATTAACAGAAAATTGCAAAAACTTAACTATAAAATAAATCCAGCAGTATGTTGACGTGGGCTGAGAATGATGATAATAATAAAATAATGAAAAACTAAAAATGCCATACAAAGAAATATACACCATTTATTTATTTCCATTTTTTTTCAATAGACCGATTGGTTAACAAATTTTTCAATGACACTGTCATAATATAAATAGCTAAACTGTTTAAACGTTCTTCGCTTTTAAACGGGAACGTAGATATTTTTTTATTCTTTGCAATTTGTCACCGCAGTGCACAGAAGTATGCGTATTGCAATTTCAGTTTATGGAAATGCTTCCTTTAAATCATTTCATTAATATATAAGCGAGCTAGCAGAGATCGCCCATGGTTTAACGTCGACTGTGCTCGTGCTGAGAGCCGTGAACAGTCCGCGTTCAACTCTTGAGTTGATGCTCGTTCAAGTAAGGCTCCAAACATTCACCATCTGAAGAAGGCATACAATGAAGCTGCCAAGTCCTGCAAGAGGGTATTGCGCAGGGCGAAATTTCGTCGCATTGGCAAGACCCAATCTTGTTAGCTTCTCAACAAGTTAGCATCTCACTCTCTCTCTCTCAAAGTAGATAATTTCTGCCAGCCCTCCACACCACCGCTGTTAAAACCAGATGGCTCACTTGCCCATACTGCGGCTAAGAAGGTGAACTTGTTCGTTACTCTCCTTGCGCGAAGTTCGCGTCTAGATATGTCGCAGCGAAATCACCGCCTAACAAACCTCATGACGGCTACTCCGAGGCAGCTGTCCACATACGCCAAATAGAGGTGTTAAAAAACCTGCTAACTTTGGATGTGAATAAGGCGATTGGCCCTGATGGTATTTCAGCAAATAGTCCTCCGCAACTGCGCGCAATGCAATTCTTACTCGCCTGTTTCGTCTCTCACTGGAGACTGAACTCGTTCCCAAATCTTGAAAGCTTGCTAACGCACAACCTGTTCCGAAAAAAGGTAGCAAAGCCGATCCTGCCAACTACAGACCAATATCAGTCACCTCCATACTCTGTAAGACTATGGAGCGTGTAGGTACTTAACAACCGACTCTTGGCATATCTTGATGAAAATGAAAGTGCACTATAGAAAGTTTAAAATCGCAATAACTCACTTAAATAAACGTTTTTTAAAAATGTTTTCAACAAACTATTTAGAACCAGTGGCGTATTTACCCTAGGGCCAAAAGGGCCATGGCCCGGGGCGGCAGGCTGCGAGGGGCGGCGCCAGCCGCACCTCGCGCTTAGTTTTGTGCGCCTTTTTTAATATGCCTGAAGAAATAAAAAAGCCTACCTAATTAACAATAACTAAATGACTCTGGCGCTGGCGGTGTTGGTGGTCGGTTAATCGGTCTTAGCTCCAACTGTTACTTTCGTTCATCGGACACGTCAGCTCAAACATGTATGAGAAACTAATTAGTTCTATTGGCGTTCCCGGTTTTAACGGTTACTCTCTTCTATAGGACTTAACTCTATAGCTGTCCGCATCAAAAATGATGACGCAAAGCGCTTTGTGCGTATCTAGGTGGTATGTTGACAGTGTAAGGGTGAGATCTCAGTCCGCGTCTTGTTCCCCGGAGATAGAAAGGAGAAGGTGGAATCAGCTCGTGTAGTTTCTGCGCACACTCGCCGAAGTGCATTCGATAAAAAATCGAAACATTGGCAACCTCTTAAGTGACCGATAATTTGGGTTTCGCCGAGGGCGGTCTACGGGAGATCTTTTTGTGTATGTCACTCATCTATGGAGTGAGGCTATAGAGAAACACGGTGAGGCTTTTGCCGTGTCTCTTGACATCTCTAACTCTGAGCCTTTGGCACGCTAGCCTTATAAACAAGCTTCCGTCGTATGGAATCCCCCTTGGCCTTTCCCTCTTGACCGTCCCCGTTGGTTTTTGAACTTAATCGGTCACTTAAGAGGTTGCCAATGTTTCGATTTTTTATCGAATGCACTTCGGCGAGTGTGCGCAGAAACTACACGAGCTGATTCCACCTTCTCCTTTCTATCTCCGGGGAACAAGACGCGGACTGAGATCTCACCCTTACACTGTCAACATACCACCTAGATACGCACAAAGCGCTTTGCGTCATCATTTTTGATGCGGACAGCTATAGAGTTAAGTCCTATAGAAGAGAGTAACCGTTAAAACCGGGAACGCCAATAGAACTAATTAGTTTCTCATACATGTTTGAGCTGACGTGTCCGATGAACGAAAGTAACAGTTGGAGCTAAGACCGATTAACCGACCACCAACACCGCCAGCGCCAGAGTCATTTAGTTATTGTTAATTAGGTAGGCTTTTTTATTTCTTCAGGCATATTAAAAAAGGCGCACAAAACTAAGCGCGAGGTGCGGCTGGCGCCGCCCCTCGCAGCCTGCCGCCCCAGGCCATGGCCCTTTTGGCCCTAGGGTAAATACGCCACTGGTTCTAAATAGTTTGTTGAAAACATTTTTAAAAAACGTTTATTTAAGTGAGTTATTGCGATTTTAAACTTTCTATAGTGCACTTTAAATCGCAATAACTCAGCTAAATAAACGTTTTTTAAAAATGTTTCCACAACAAACTAACTAGATCCCTGTTTTACTTTAGCATGCAAAGTTTCATTAAAATTGGCTTAAAGGTTTTTAAAAATGTCGACTTGGATGTTTGTATGGGAAACCGAAATGCGTAAACCTTGCTTAATCGTCACGCTTGTCAAATGCGGCAGCTATTTATTATACATACATACATATAGGCAATGAGGACAGCAAAAGCAGTCCTCTGCCATAGTCCACTTTCCACCAAATAGCGACTCCACATCTCCTCAGCATGATAGGTGGCGAGTCCATCGCCGCTCTATGCTGTTCGATGTATGTGCAGTCTTTAGCCCGTTAGTCGCCTTTTACGACACCCAAGTGAAGAAAGAGGGTGGTAGTATTCTCTCACCGCTACGCGACGCGGTGGGTGGGGGTGGTAGTTATTATAGTGATCGCAAATCCGGGTTATTCATCGAAATATTCGAAACACCTTTGCCTGATCTGAGAATTGAACTCTGAACTTATGGATATCGGGCCGAGCGCCTGGCAACTCGACCACCGAGAATATGAATAGTTAAGGAATTTACCATGTTCAAAAAATCGATTCCTTCTTGTAAGTACAATGTTGAAGGCATTTGAAATAATTTCCTTGTAATGGATATATTTGTAAATAATATTTAGGTGTATACAATACACCTACTTACTTAAATATTATTTACGAATATTTTCTTGTTAGGTCTAGTAATAAGATATTTAACTTGAACACGTTCCGCCGCGGTATCGGCATAGACCGTAGTGGAATTCATATAATGACAGTATACGGCGGTGCCCGTACTGTCACGAAAATCATTCTAAAAGTTGCTACTGCAACAGCCGTAAAATTTACATTAGAATTTCATATAAAGCAAGACTGCTTTCTGTGCAGGGGGCTTGAATTCCTAGTGTCAAGAACACAAGTTCCAAAAAGATTTGTTTTGGGTATCATATGCGCACATAGACAGGGGCTACACCTCAGAATAATAAATAACTAAAGCATTCTTATTCTATGGGCTACACACATTGACAGTATGGTGGTGACCGGTGCATATTAACGGTACTTCGACGCGCGAATCAGTGCTTCGCCGAGAGACCCGATAAACGACCCGATTTAAGGTTAAAGCAGTCACTGAAGTGGATTTATTGGTGAATAATAATTATGCATATAACAGTAGGCTTACTCTTGAAACACAATTGCATTAGTCAATTTCCAATCACAAATCTAAGAAATGTCAAATGGCACTTTTGTAAGCGACAATAGCGCCACATTGGAATTAAATTGCATGGAAATTGATTGAAGAAATTATTATCGAGATGGCGTTCCGGAATTATCTTTACTTATCCCAATATCGATACATAGTAATCGCATTGGAATTGTATTAAGATTGAGTTTGCGTTCAAGAGACCCCCCAGTACGGGTATAGGTGTACTAAACTTTGTATAAAGATTATTAGTGTCATAATGGAGTAGAGTACCGCGCTGGAACGTGTTAAATAGAAACAGTGAGCAATGAGCATGCCAATTTATCATAGATTAATTTAAAGATTAGCCACTTTATTATATTTGTAAGTAGCTTACTTATCTTAATTTTATTGGTATTCATACTAAAATATAGCTTATTATTTTTATATTTCATTGTGAATATCGCGAGAATAACTATATTTGTTGGTATTTATCATTCGGTACTTGATGTATTTATGTCTAACATAGTATGTAAAGGTAAAGCTAAGTAAATACTGAACAAAACAGAATGTAAAGTATGTAAGTACAAATGTACCTACGTATGTAAATGTACAATTTTAAGTATTACTTAAAAATTACTGAATCTTGACGCTTCCATTAGCTGTCGCATCGTGGGAGTTTTGGGAAGATTGTAAACAAATCTATCTAGTTATTGATTGAATTTAAAATTTGCTTTAATATGTAAGTGTACCTAATTGTAAATTTAAAATAATGGCGACATTGGTGAATTCTTAGAGTTGGACCAATTACAGCCTAGCTATACAATAGATTTAAGGTTTAAACCAGTTTTAAATATCCTTCTGTAAAACGAACGTAAATGTCTTAATTTTTCAGCAGTTAAAATTATGAGTAAAGGTCTTTGTTTACCAATCTTTTTACACTCGCATGGTCGCACTTTTTAAATAAAATGTGCTGAACAATCCGATTCTGTTCCTATAGATACAGCAAGAAAACAGTACACCAAGTAATTTATAGTGTACCTAAATCTAGTCTATTATTAAGGTTTTCTAAAAAGCTGACTCAGAAATTGCATTGTATTTTAATAGGATATTTAAGGCTACGACCTTATGAGGCCTATTACATCTCGAATGTGATTTTTGCGTAAAATGCCCATTTTCGCATTTTGTAGTAACTTTGCAGTTGTATTTATTTATCGTTTTTATCGAAATAGGACAATAAATTTGTGCATAATATTACAAATCTCCATTCTGTGAGCATAAATTGAATTCGGACGGCCGGCGCATCGCATTTTGTAGTAATTTTGCAGTTGTATTTATAATTTTTATCGAAATAGGATAATAAATTCATTATAAAATCTTTATTCTTCATGAAGTAACAATTATTTTGGTATAAATTTTGCTCAATAATATTATCGTAGATAGGAGATATTCACAGTTAACTTACAGCGTTTTTTGAAGTTTTTCAGTTTAGATTAAGATTCTTTTCCTATATAAAATCAATGATATCTATAAATTCCGAGGCCGCTACGCACTATTCGACTATATAAGAGATAACATTATATATTTTTTTATTTCACTTGTTTAGAACAGTAGTTCAATCGATGAGCTCAAAAAAGTGCCTTCGCGCACTTTATGAAAATCTTTCTCTGCAATTTTGGGTTTAATTAAAGTTAAGCAAAATTTACAAAAAGCGAGGCCGCTACGCACTATTCCAATAGCTATTCTACACTATTCAATAAGTCATAATTGTTAATGTATTTTTGTTTCTGAGATCCATAACGCCAAAATTGGCTATTTTACGCAAAAATCACAGTCGAAATGTAATAGGCCTCTTAAGTGCTATTTGCGGCGGCACGACGTAACCATTGAAATGGATCTAAAACATTTTTGTTACTGTGACTCGTATTCTAGTTACAAACTCAAAATCAAATCCATGCTTGAATAGTTAGAAAGTAGGGTTGTTGAGGATGTTGTTGTACTAAAGCAGAGATTTGAATACGAGTTCGGTTTTAGGATACGAGCCTAATTATAATTACCTAGCTCAGGTGGGAATCGAAACCACGTCCTCCGCAATCCGGGCGGCTGCGTTTTAACGTTACGTCAATCTTCAAGTTTATAAGAGCGTTATTAACGCAATAAATCAAATATTACGGAACTATAATATTGTTATATTTCAAGACAAAATCAATATGCAAACAATGTTTTTGTTGCAGCAACTATCTTTTTTGTTATTCATTTCAGAAATGAATGTTGTTATTTTTCATAATAAATTATTATATTAAACGACCAACTTGGTAAAAGCTATTTTGATTTTTTACTCTGCCCATTGACTTTTAGAGCACGTCGAGTTAGTTTGCATTATTTACGTCCATGGTTTGCACTAAAAAATAGTTGAGACAAGATCTACACTACATACAATCCAAACAAAACATAACAGATTAAATTATTTTTATTATCTGTTGGCCTCAAAATATTCATAGTACATTTTACAACAAATGTTATTACAATAATATTATACTTACATTTCAATGCAGAAACTTTTTAAACCTTTAATTAGCTAAACATTTTTAAAATTGACAATTTTAGCTATTAACTATTTAAATCCTGGAACTGTTATCCAATACCATATAATATTATGTGCTACCGACAGTTAACTAACTACAGATGATACCGAATATTCTCAACGGTGGACAAATTTGTTACCAGAAAAAAAAGTGCAGAAATTATAAAATAATAATCATGCTGTTTGCGACACAAAAATTTCAAGTAAGTAAGTAGGTACATCACCAAAAAGGTTTGGGCAGAAAAAAACAAAAGGAAAATCTCCTCCAGTGTACTCCATGTTTATTTGGTAACTACTACAAACAAGTTTTAACAATATCAAAGTGAAATAGACATTTTTAATTTACAGTCATATTTTATAACTATGCACGTTCACTATCTACAACCGAGATTTCGATGTCGGATTACAACAATCGAAAATATTTTTGACAATATACAATTTTGCTTAGGTTCACATTATGCGATAATATTTTTGTCGTCCACCATTTTGGTGATGTTTACTTAAAACTATGGACCAATCCTTTTCCTCTGTAACCCGCAAAAGTGCGTATAAATCTAAACAAATAAAAAACAATTATCACGAATGTATGTTCACGCATTACATCGGCTACTTATTAGGCTAATAAAATTCTTTTTTTGTTGTGTTACTTTGGTAAATCGTCACGGGATACTGGATCAAAAGATTAAAGAAGTATTAAGCCGCGGTAGGTATGGGTAAGTAATGAATAAGTACCTCTGCAGTTATGTAGTTTGATAGTGTAAACTTTTGAGCATATGCTTGACGATTTACGAAATGCTTGCATGTGGCCTTGATCAAATTTTACTCCGCTATGAGATTCTCTAAGCGACACATAGACGCTGCGCGCATGGCTGTGATCTGCTGTCTCTTTCCAATTCTGTAAATATGAAAGAGACAGTCAATTCTCAGCGCTGCGGCAGCCGCTGCTACAAAGGTTTTAACTTAGAGAACCGCATTGCTGCTCTAATGCTCCGTATGATCTAGTATAATGACACTGAGGATTGTTGTTGACCCTCAGAAAACCTTTAGGCTTGCACGTCCGCTACGGTTGGAAGTACAGACGCCAGCTGTTCCAATTACCACAAATTGTCAAAAATCTCTAACAAATATTGAATTTTATATTTTGGGTATAAGGATTACATACATACATATAATCACGAGTGTTATCTCCGAAGGGTTAGTCAGAGACTAGGCAATGAGGGCAGCAAAAGCAGTCCTCTGCCATAGTTCACTTTTCACCAAATAGCGACTGCACATGTGCTCAGCGTGACAGGTGGTGAGCCCATCGCCGCTCTAAGCTGTTGGATGTATGTGCAGTCTTTAGTCTGTTAGTCGTCTTTTACGACACCCAAGGGAAGAGAGGGGGTGGTAGTATTCTTTCACCGCTACGCGATGTGGCCAGCAGTTCCACTTACCACAAATTGTCAAAATTCTCTAACAAATATTGAACTTTATCTTTTGGGCTATAAGGATTATAATGGATAAAATATTTTTTATAGTTTTAGATTTCTGGATAGGTCGATCTACAAGCGTATGCACCACCAAGTTTCCTGCCACCCATAAGTCCATAATTGTCAAATGTCATGCGCAGTCGCGTCTCTCCGAAATACCACGCTTATTAAGGCGAGTCACCGGTAAATGCGGGCAAAACTGTTTTGCTAGATCAAATGGTTTACTAATGTATTTACTATTAAATTACGCTTTTATAAAAAATATATAACACACTAAAGGATATTGTCTAAACTTCTAAAGAATGTGCTAATTTGTTACGCGATTAGATGTACTACTCGATTATAAAAAAATCCCGAAAACAGGCCAAAGAAGTCTTAAAACGGATGATTTCTTAATTTTTTTTAAAATTTTCAACATAACTTTTACATGTAAATTTTATTTTGAAGTACTACAGAGAACCTGCTAATTCACTAAATCCTATAAAGTCTATATAGGCAAAAGACCTATAAAACGCGCCTATTTGCGCCGCTTAGCTGTTATACCCGTCCCGTACCGTCGTACCGTCGAGAGAGCGAGAGAGAAGCGCTCGAAAGGACTCGCCTTAATTCCTACGCGGCTGGCTCTACCAGACTCGGTGTATGTGGCTTCTCCACAAGCATTTTGAACATTCCTCTCTGATCTGTGTGGTAGAGGCTCGTTAATAATATTAATTACTTAATTAATTTTGATTGTACTAATTTATTGTATGAACTACTTTTGAGGGACCTCACAGGTCAGGTAGAAACTGAAAATCAGTGATTTACTCTCCGAGTAAATCTCGCTGACTTCCAGCCTATTTGCATCGCTACGGCAAACAAACCGTTGACATATCTGTTATAGCTTTTAGTAAAAATTAAAATAGTTAAATGTGTGCATTTTTTGGTGCAAATAAATAATTTTTCTATCTTATCTAATAGAATACTACCAACCAATCTCTTCCCTTGGGTGTCGTTAAAGGCGACTAACGGACTAAAGACTGCACATACATCCAACAGCATAGAGCGGCGATGGGTTCATCACCTATAACGCTAATTTGCAGTAGTAGTTGTTGTGTGATGAAACATCGACTGTGGCAGTGGACTGTATTTGTAGTCCTCATTGTCTGCTCTCTGACTTACTCTTCGGGGACAATAGTCGTGATTATATGGATGTGTCTTTAGATGTCAGGTCGGCACTAAAAATGTGTCTCGGTAAATAAGAGCGCACTTGAGAAGTGAGCTTTTAAGTGAGCTCTTATTTTCTCGCAAGGCAATAACAGGAAAAAGTACTTTATTTGTTCCCCCTTTAAGGTTGATTCCACTAAATGTTATTGACGTCTTTTCATTTTTAAGTGACAGGAGTAATGTATTGCTTTGAAAAAGTATTTATTCACGTGGACAGAATTTAGCTTTGATTTTGTACGTGACGCGTTATCTAGTTGGTATGGTTGATCAAAGATGTATGTAGTTATATTCCTCTCTCTAAAACTCTAACCACAATACCACCGCGACTCCAAACCTAATCACACATCCCGAAAACCGGCCGAAAAGCCTTTTTTGTTCAGCTGTGAAAATTTACTTGGACGATGTAGCTAGGTTTCATAATAAATATTAAATTAATTAAAAATTAAACTTCCCTACAATCACACCAATTATCTAGCCCAAGAGAAGCTTCGAAGAAACTCGTTAAATGGTTACTAGACAACGGATAAATATACTTAAAATATTTAAATACATAATTATTATACATAGAAAACACCCAGACCAGAGACAATAAGAAAAACAATATTTTTTTAAATTGACCCGACCGGGGATCGAACCCGGGACCTCAGAGATGGCGACACCATGAAAACCGGTGTACAAACCACTCGACCAAAGAGGTCGTCACTTACAGCCTTAGCTGTTTTAAAGTAATTCTTAAATGCTGAATTTTATTATGAAACATAACTACATCATCCATGTAAATTTTCACAGCTGAACAAATAAAAGGCTAATATTGTGTCGATTGGTCCACAGATTTCGTAATTAACACTCAAATGTACGGGCGAACATAATTTCTTGTCAGCTGGCCTGACCACGTTACTCTATTAATTGTCAAAGAATTAGTAAGGGGGATACTTGTAACACTATTCCATTAATACCCAATTAAAAGGACTAATAAATTATCTAATATTGTGCCGTTTCTCATTGATCCAAGTTTATTAAGTACTCTAAAAAGGGTTTTTTTATGTTTATAAAATATAAAAAAGTCAACACAACACAAGCACTAGGCGACGCTAAAAGCGGGTTAGAATGTCTACTAATAAAAGACTAAGCTCAAATATATATATCACGCTGTATTTGATGTAAAAATTATTACAACATAAGTAAAAAAAAAACTTAAAAACAAAATAAGTGCAATAAGTAAGCTAAAATAAAAATAGTTGTTTGTTCAATACCCCGAGGAGCGTTTGGAAGGAACGGCTGAGAGAGGGTTGAGAGGGACTCTCCCCTCGAGTCACAACAGCCCGTCGGGGTGCGAACGTCACTCACGGAAGCGTTGTCACACGCGGCCATTACTGTACAACGCTACGGTACGAATGAAGGAACACAAAACACTACTTCATTATTCAGAAAGTGATGAATCACATAACACTAATTTGATAACATACATTGTACTGATCATAAGTAAAAATATAATTGATTTCATATGCATTGCTGCATAACGCATGGGGACCATACAGAGAGCTATAAAATCAATAGAAAAAAAAACAATTAAGATCGAGAAGCGAATCGTTTGACTTTACCATCGGCACAGTCTGGAATGTCACACATATTAAAAAAATACTGATTTGTAAAACGACAAAAACTTATTTAATAAAAATATACATGCGTCCGCGCGCAGGGTGTTGCAAATTGAACCCTATAAACCCCGCCATACGGGGACAAATATAAATAATAGTTAACCCATAATATCCCAACATCACCGACCGACAACCACAAAATAAGTTAGTTACATTCACCTTGCAACACCCCGTCACGACAACCCAGAGTGCACATTTCGCGGGTTGCCATCATTAAAAAATATATTGCACCGTCAATTTATTAATTGTAGTAACACCGTGCCAGAGCTAAGTTACCGTTGCGCAAAATACTTACAATAATTGGTATATTTTATTACAATATAAACAACAGCCGAAGCTGCCTGCTGCACGCGGCGCAGGCAGACATTTATCTAACAGAACAAATCATTAAAGTCAATTCACACATATCAGTGAAGTCACAGTTCCGACACAGTACCGGCACAGTGAAAAATATTCTCTATGAATTTTGTCAAAACGAATACGTCCGCGATTTGCCGGTGACGGCACTGACACTACGGTTTAAGACTTTATTTCTCAAAAGAATTTTACATTCACTTAAAAATGAGAAACTTAACTAGTAAACATAATTATAGAAATTATATAAAAATTAATTATTGTCGCACGAATAGCGGCCAATGCTTTCGGTTATGGAATACAGTACAATTAATGTAGTATTTACAATAATTGCAATCGTAAACACAGTTAGTAACATGACATAGTAGGTAGATTTATAATTTATTTTACCAATATGACGGCGATAATGACTGTGTTCGGCGCGTCAACGACGCGACAACGGCAACAACAGTGGACAATAAACAACATAGATCGGCAATGACTAGATGCGGCAAGCACTAATAGAAATGTCTTAGTGTAGTCTGCATTTACAATTTTTATATCTTGAAACCTAGATTATATCAGTTTTATTTAGTAATTAATAATGCCTAGTTATTATTATTTTAATTTGTTTTAGTATTCCGTTTTTGTCACAAATTCATAGTTTTGTTAAATTAGTAGATATATGTATAGTTTTATTTAGATAGTAGTTAATTTTTACCTAGCAAATGGATGTTTTTAGAGCATTATCACTGACAAATGCGTTCATAGAGAATGTATGAAAAACACTGTGCCAGTACTGTGTCGAAATTGTGGCTTCACTGATATGTGTGAAGCAACCTTTAAACAGTAAATTGCTATGTTAACATTTAGGGCATTGAGGCGCCGCTTCACGCTGATAATGAGTAGTTGTCAAAGGTATCGAAATGATTTTTATTAAATTAGGTAACGACGACACTACCTGTTAACCACTGACTACATCGACTTACAGTTATTCATTTAAATAGTATCTATACCACATCTCAATGACATTATTCCTCTAATGGTAAACTATGCCCGCGCTTCGGACCGGGACCGCTCAAACTAGCTTTGGTATAAACTCGGCGTACGGCTTGGAACGGCGAATTTCTATTTCGTTCCAACGAATTAAACACGTTCAATCGGGACTTATAGAATATATGAGCAAATGACTGCCAGCAGTCGACCGTTTGCATGGGCTACAATATTTTAATATCTATTAAGTAGTGACTTTTTCAATCCACCGTATAACATTTATCTGTGTGATAATGTAATACTCTACAAAATGTACATGTTCTATATGAAAAGACATGAAATAGCTTTTTTATTGTAGCTGAATAATTACAATGTTAAAAAAGGGCTTTAGGTATCATAGGCGTATATTTTAAACAGCTCGACGTTTCGGTCGAGTCACCCGGTGACCAAGGTAACCGCAACTCGGCCGAAACGTCGATTATTTCAAAATTAACGCCTAACGTACCCAATACCGTAACAGTTTGCGTTAAACTCCATTTTCGACATTGCAACTATAATGGAACGCGAAAGTTGATTGTACATAGCTATATACCAATATATCAGAATGACAAATTGTAGTTGACGATTGAAAAATATGCCTTAAGTAAAGTTATTAAGGTATCTATTCGTGTACCGTATTATTTGGGTCCCACTGCGTCCAAAACGGTGGTTAGGGCATCGAGTGAGCGTTTCATTGTTGGAGCTCGCCAGGCGCGCGATACGAGGGCGTTTGACTTAGAATAGTGTCTTACACAACAGCACTTCAACCTCCTCAGACAAGTGGAAAACGCTCTCCCCTATCTATTCGTAATTCGACATACACTGCTGTGTACTGTGGCGATTGCTAGTGAAAAATCGCGCATTGTACAACGAATAGCGTATAGACATGCGGGAGCGTTGGCCACTTGACTAGGGTGGCTGGTTATACAAAATAGCTATAGTTCTCCAATCTATTTTCAACTCATCTGCTGGGTGATAAGTCCAAAATTGACTGCAGAAATTTTACGTTTTGCCCTAGTCTGACATGCTGCTATCCGTACACACTAACGCCGAACCGGTTCCATGCAATATGACGTCAGGATTCTTCGTAACCATCTTCGCAATGGCAAATGCCAAATTGACGCGGGAGTGGATACAATAATGCCCATTAACTTCACCACACAAGTCACATTTAATTCATTCATTGATCTCTTTGAGCTAATACAGCAAACATTTTTTATCTTACTACTGAACGTAACACTTAGTTTTTTTAAAAATTTATTATAGTTTCAGGATATTCAGACGAATTTATTATCACGAAATATTATCAACTATTATAAACATTTCATTAATTTGAGAAAATGTTACATAAGTGTTCCACTCTTGGGCAAAGGCCTATTGAACATGGTTACGAAAAATCCTATCAAAACATTGTCACGCTACGTACTATCGTTGAAGCAATCACATATAAATGTGTATATGTAGTTCAAGCCCGATGGTCGTACACACGCATTCTGCTTACGAGCGAAGCGCCGTACGTAGGATACCGAGTGTGTAGCGCAAGTTTCATTTAACCATTCGATCATGATAACGAAAATATTTATGGCAAAAATAAGTAACTCACCCCATTTGTCAACAGGCGCTGCTTCAATAGCATACAACTTCGCGTTATGTTGAGATCGAATGCATAATGAAACGCGCACTATACACTCGGCTGGTAATAAAGTTGTTGGTTTACTCGTAGCACTGCGCTCGGCCGTAGCGTGCTACTCGCTCTCCTGTAAACATTTCCGTAGCACAGTATTCAGTCGTAGCGTGCTGCTTGCTACACGCATGTTAACATTGCCGTAGCAGCAGTAGCTACGCGCTAGGTGTTGCCGGCTCGCGTTCCGTAGCACTGCGCCGGGCCGTAGCGGCTACGGCGTAGCTTACTCGTTGTCGGCGCGCATCCCGCGCACTTCGCCCTCGCGGCGTAACTTCTCGAGCTCCTCTTTGGTGCGATCCTCGATGGCGCGGATGTCCGCCATTGTCATGCCGAACCAGTCGTCCATTGAACAGAACACTTGTCTGTAACAAACGATGATAAGTTCAGAAAAGGTGTTGTAAACTTATCCACGAGCAAAAAAGATCCTAACGTACGTTTCGAAAAAGATTTATTGACACCGAATACGACTTGCTTTGGCCAATAAGGTGTTTTGTTTTTTTTATTCTTCTGCACTTGGCATTCATCTCACCTGATTAGGTGATAGTGGAAGTCCACTTCACCCGGTAAGGTAAGTAAATAATAATTATAATAATGTCTTGTCTTGCCTTGTCTTGAATTTGTTACATTTTGTGTTGTTACACAAATAGTTCGTAATTTAAACAAGTAATAAATGTACATAATTTTAATAATAATTACCTATGGAATATGGTGAACAGCCGCCGTTCCGATTTCAGGATAACATTTTCTACTTTACTCTGAAAACAAAAATTTTAATTATTAAATAACGAACATGAAAATACAACAAATTTATAAATTTTTAGTAGTTGGTTACATGGTATAGAGTAGAGTAATTTCAGAACTCACGTTTTTTTACAATATCTCTGTCAGAGATGTTAATAAATGTTAATATTCACTTAGCACGATAAGCAACAAGACTCAGAACAATTTAGTTAAAAATTGTGACATTTTCACAAGAATATGATAAACGCCTGATAAAATACTTCGTTCTTCCACGCGACTTCTAATGGAGATGCTGATTACGAGGCGTTAGAGAGAGAAAGAGAGAGACATTATAGACAGAGAGAGAGAGAGAGAGAGAGAGAGAGAGAGAGAGAGAGAGAAGGAAACCTACCTGCAGCCCGAACTACTTGAACTCAGCAGTGACCATGTTGTTGCAGCGCACTGCATCCATTGGAGATGCGGATTAAGAGGAGTTAGAGAGAGAGGGAGAAAAAGCGTGAAGAGAAGGAAACTCACCTGCAGTCCGAACTATTTGAACTCAGCAGTGACAACAGCTGGTAGCAGTGCACTGCCTCCATTGGAAGATGAGAGAAAGAGAGAAACCCTCCTGTATTTCGAACCACTTGAACTAAGCAGTGACCATGTTGTAGCAGTGCACTACATCCATTGGAGATGCGGATTACGAGGAGTTAGATCTCTCTAACTCGCAACTAAGAGAGAAGAGAAAGATACTCACCTGCAGTCCGAACTATTTGAACTCAGCAGTGACAAGGTGGTAGCAGTGCACTGCATCTATCGGAAGACGAGAAAGTGAAGAAAACGCACCTGCAGTCCGAACCACTTGAACTCAGCAGTGACAAGCTTGTAGCACGTCATGACGGGCTTCGCCTCGTTCTTCCACGCGGGCCCCACGAGCGGTCCGCGCCCCGTCTTAACCGACTTGAACTTAGTCGGGTCCGTCTCGGGCTTGTAATCGGCGGAGGGGAGGGGGTCGTTCGCGATATCGATGTTGACCACCTCGCGGATCTTGAGCTTCTCGGGGGGCAGTTCGTGCACCTGCGAACGAATGGGGGCTGATTTAGTAACTACATACAGACGCCAGTACTTCAACATACCATAAATGTCAAATTTCTTCAATACATAGTGAACTTTATCTCTAGGGTATTATAAGCAGGATGGTGTCACTCCGCAGTTTAGGTACGTTCATTTCTGTGATTTTTGTGCAGCCAACAATGACTACTAAACGATCTTATAATCCGTATAAAATATACTGTTGTGTTTACGGGTGTCTAAATAAAAGAAAGAACATTGAATCTGATTTATTTTAATATATGCCTACTTTAATATATTCATGAGTGGAAACCCTGCGCTCCTGACGTCAAATCGATGAGTCAGCGTTGCTTAACGGAATATGAACGCTCGGATCACACGATAAGTTTCAATTTTGCGTGACTGTCCGTTCGTAAAAGTAGGCAATTTTTTATACCTAAACTTGACTTTAGTTAGAGAGTGAACCTTCTGTACTATTAGTCATTCTGTAGTATAAGGACCAATATCGAGTGGAGAAAGACAGTTTTGGATAGGTTGATTTCAGGCGTGTGTACATACATAAATTCACAACTTTTATCTCCATAGGGTTTTTTTGAGACTAGGTAATATAAGCAAGGTAGTAAATAGTTTTGTATTGGTTGATTCCAGCGTGTGTTCTAAACGTAAACGCATCTTTGTGGTTGCGAAAGTGTGTAGCCATCAAAAACTTACTTGTAAAAAAAAACCAAGTCTCGCAACTCAGTTCTTCTACCGTAAAAAGTTGTGAGATCCAAGTAATACCAAGTCGGTTGACTTGGCCATCGCATGAAAATACAATGTAACTCACAAGTAATACATATTATTATAGTACCTAACCTAACAAATAAACAAAGATTAAGCTAACAAATAGTTATTCCGTGTTTTGTTCCTGTCATGTAAACGTAATTTCAAATTAGAGTAAAAGAAACAAAACAAAGAATTACTATTCCGACCTTATTCTCTGTTTATTTGTAAGACACATTTTATATTAAATTAGATTGTTTAGTCCGATTGCCAAGTCAACCGACATGGTATTACATGGATCTCACAACTTTTTACAATAGAAGAACTGAGTTGCGAGACATGGTTTTTTTACAAGTATGTTTTTGATGGCATCTCATTTCTTTTTGTAGATAGTCCTACTTTTTTTCTTTTCCGGTACCTTCTATTTCTTGAATACCAACAACGTATATTCCATTATAATATGGTATACATACATTTACAGGTACACTGATTCATTCACTGCAAATGTTACTTTGTATTCCTATATATTTATATAGGATTCCAAAGTTATATATGCAGTTCGTGTATCTATATAACTGGACCGAAATTGCAAAATATTTTAGTTTTTCCTTAATTTATACACTAAACACTAATTGTATTTTAAATTTGAAGCTTCTATGTCAACTAGAAGTGCCTTAGAGTTTTGATGATCGGTCAGTCAGTGAGTGACAAAATTAAGAAACTTTGTTATAATAATTCTTAAACTACTGGTTCAAATTGAATGAAATTTAAGAAATACCGTGTTTATACAATGCCTGCTTGGTTACTGAAAATTCAGGCTTCTAGTTTTATCCACAACAAAGTTATGTTATTAGTTATTTAGTTTAAAATTATGTTATGTTAGGTCGAAAATGGCCTGAACTGCTTCGAGGAAAGGATGGTACGGCTTTTATTGCTCGACTTGGCGGGGGCTCTACCGTGCCCCCAGATTTCTTACTTCTAGCTACCGGAAAGCATTCTCTTCTATCTCCCTATCTTCGGATCAATTTGCCCTACCCATTCCGACTACTGTTTATAACAAATACAATATCCCTACTTAAGATTAGATTATTGAATTTCATTTAACAAGCACTTAGGTCATAAAAAAGTACAGCAAGTGTATATGTATACATAGCAACGTTTTAGCCACTTGATAAATCGTATACAATACATTTTGCCTCTGCTAGAGGAAAGAGCGATTGTTCAGTGGTTATGGTACATTTGCTTTATTACTTGTCGATGGCATGAAGAAAAATAGCGCTACCGTAAAGTTCCGCTACGGAAAAATCATGACAATCTAAATTACAACTGTTTTTCTAAATTTTCTCGGGTCTGGGTGTTTTCTATTTATTTATTTTCTTTCATTTTTTAATATTTATCATTACTTCTTAAATTTACCATATTTTGTCATTTTCACTCACAAAGCTAATAAGCTATTAAAACTAGAAAAATCATTAAGCATTTGCTTCGTGCCTCAGTAGGCACGTAAAGCCGAAGGTCACGGTTGTTGTCATAAGAATAGGCTGTTGTCCATGTGGGCCTGTACCTAGCAGTAGGACATTAATTTATAAGCTGATGATGATGATGATGTGCTCGTCTTTTCAAATTGCTATTTATCACATTTTGCAAGACTACAAAGCCATCTTGACATCTACAAATACAGGATAAAATGCATAGAAGACTGCTGCTGCTTAGCGGTTAGAGCAGTGGACCGGCAATCCAAAGGTCTTGGGTTCGAGTCACATTCGAGCTTTCTTGAAACTGGTTTTTTTTTTCTAGTAAACATTTTATTCTATATATTTATAGCATTTTGAATGCAAAAAATTCAATAACAAAGATATCTACAAATACAAAAAGTCACTTCGAGTCAAAGTTAACTCTTTATTCAAATAAAATTAATAAATACTTTTTCTTTACCTACCATCCATTTAGGACGTCTTTTTGCTATGGAGAAAAATGAGCGCAAGACACTGCACAGCTTTATAAAGAAGTAACGACATTTACAAAGAAAACATTATGACATGGTACCGTGACGCGTATCGGTGAAAGAATACTACCACCCCCTCTCTTCCCTTGAGTGTCGTAAAAGGCGACTAACGGACTAAATACTGCACATACATCCGACAGCATAGAGCGACGATGAGCTCACCACCTGTCACGCTGAGCACATGTGCAGTCTCTATTTGGTGAAAAGTGGACTATGGTCTGGAGGCCAATTCTCATTTTTCGAGATGTAGTCTCGAATCGAGTTTTGATTTCGATCTTTATCTCGACCATAAAATCTCGTTATTAACATTTTGTTCACGAATCTCCTATTCTCAGCGCTAATCGACTTCGAGTTTGATTCGAATTCGAACTTTATTGAGTGGTAATCCAATTTAGTTATTCTGAACATTTCGAACCCGACATTTCTCGAAGGAGAGCCGCTCGAATTGCTTCGAGTGGTCGGCAGTGGTCACAGACTTAGTAGAGATGCTACGCAGCAGTGGTCGAGACGTAATTTCGACTACGAGAAGCTAATGAAACGTCAAATAGCGGCGAAATTACGGTGGATATGGAGGAGTTAATTTCCAATTTTGTCGTGGAAGTGATTTAAAATATTTAGAGAGCTCGCTCTCTTTTTTTTAAAAGGTGGAAGAAAACTTTCCACTCCCTAACTGTATATCGGCTTCCAACATTTGTAGAAGAAGCTGCTTCTGCTGTGGCGTTGGGTATTTTTTGTTGACATTGTGACATTGTGTGTCTTGTGAATACTAAAATGATCGTTTCGTCACCAAACAAGCACACAACTACAAACAAAAAACATAAAATTTATCGACGATACGTCACGTTTTAAACAATACAAGTTGTTTAAGAAAATTAAATTTGATCACAACACATTAAATATAATGATTTTTCGAAATTTTTTAAAAAAATTACTTCTTTAATTGAACTTTAAATACCTTTACAGTAAAAATATTTGAGGTACATAGTTGCAACCGGTTAAAAACCGGATGAAACGTGTCAAACGGAACGCATCCCGAGTTGATTGCATTAAAAAGAATGGCAATATTTATCAAAAAAAACTCGAAGACATTTTGTTCACGAATCTCCTATTCTTAGCGCTAATCGAAATAGACTTCGATATTTTTTTTGATAAATATTGCCATTCTTTTTAATGCAATCAATTCGGGATGCGTTTCGTTTGACACGTTTCATCCGGTTTTTAACCGGTTGTAACAATGTACTACCTCAAATATTTTTACTGTAAATGTATTTAAATGTATTGAACTTGCTTTTTAATTAAAGAAGTAAATTTTTAATAAGTATCGAAAAATCATTATATTTAATGTGTTGTGATCATATTTAATTTCCTTAAACAACTTGTATTGTTCAAAACGTGACGTATCGTCGATAAATTTTATGTTTTTTGTTTGTGGTTGTGTGCTTGTTTGGTGTCGAAACGATCATTTTAGTATTCACAAGACACACACAACGTCACAATGTCAACAAAAAATACCCAACGCCACAGCAGAAGCAGCTTCTTCTACAAATGTTGGAAGCCGATATACAGTTAAGGAGTGGAAAGTTTTCTTCCACCTTATAAAAAAAAAGAGAGCCAGCTCTCTCAATATTTTAAATCACTTCCACGACAAAATTGGAAATTAACTCCTCCATATCCACCGTAATTTCGCCGCTATTTGACGTTTCATTAGCTTCTCGTAGTCGACATTACGTCTCGACCACTGCCGACCACTCGAAGCAATTCGAGCGGCTCTCCTTCGAGAAATGTCGAGTTCGAGATGTTCAGAATAACTAAATTGGATTACCACTCGATAAAGTTCGAATTCGAATCAAACTCGAAGTCGATTAGCGCTGAGAATAGGAGATTCGTGAACAAAATGTTAATAACGAGATTTTATGGTCGAGATAGAGATCAAAATCAAAACTCGATTCGAGACTACATCTCGAAAAATGAGAATTGGCCTCCTGGTAGAGGATGGCTTTTGTTGTTCTCTATAGTCTCTGACTAACCTTTCAGGGATAATAGTCGTGATTATATTTATGTATATAAGTATATTATGTCAATACCCCGATTAATTGGTTGCCGTTGCCTAATGCCCTTGCTTGCAGTTTTTCTTTAAATATATTTATTACTTAAACAACCACTCAAGTGCAATTAATTGGCCGCTTTAACAATTCAGGTTGCAAAACTATCCCGCGGTGTAATAAGCAAGGCAGGATCATTAAACATAATTAAAGAAAACTATTCGCTATTCGCCATTGTTTACCTTTTTTCTACGGTTGCAATCGCTTTAAATTATATCTATAAATAAATCATTAAAAGGGCACCGCGCGGAGCCGCGCGATCGCAAAAACTGACATAAGTCTCATAATGAACTTCAAAGCAAAATCAATCATATTAATATTTAAAATTAGAACAATTCTGCTTTGAAGTTTCAGACCTAGTAATTTGATTAGAGCAATGTTTTTATTCTGCGAAATGTACAAAACCATCACGCGCTTGAGTTAAAAATTTAAATTTACTTTTTAAGATGGGGGCGACCTGCGGAATATCAATACAAATATTTTCATGTAAGAATTATTGTTTCATGCGTAAATTAAGAAAGCAGTCGAAGAAAAATGTTTTTAGGAGTCATTAGATTTATGTATTCTTTGTTATTGTTTAAACAATTTGTTTTAAAATTCAACAAGGCCACGACCTTGTGCAATAATCAGGCTAACTTGCGTAAGTTCTTTTAATGTATTTAACTAATTCAGCGCATAGTACAAGTGATTTAAAAATACGTAAATTTTAACGTACTCAAAAAAAACAGGATCCCCTTAAAAAAAAAGAGTTGTTTTAGAGAAATGAGTCCATAGATTGCAAGTAAAACACAAATCATCATTACATAAAGTAAAGTCGCCGTTTTTCTCTGTCTGTGGCACCGCACTATTCTCTTATACCACGCAATGGATTTTTATGCGGTTTTCACTAAAAGATAGAGCGTTAACTGAGGATGGTTTTTGTTCATAATTTGCTTCGATCAACAATACCAACTAGATAACGCGTCACGTACAAAATCAAAGCTAAATTCTGTCCACGTGAATATATACTTATACAGTTACATTTCTTTACTAACGAACTGAGACAAATGTTATAAAACAGTTTTAAGTTCAACCTAATTACAACCAATGGCACCCAGTAATAAAGTCACAAATCTTCTAAGTATTTCTTTCTCACTCACTCCATGCGTCCACTGCTCTGTTACACAAATGTTGGCGCGCGCGTCTATTGGTCAACGTTGGCCAAACATTTGTAGCGTGGGTTGAAATCGGTAATTGTATTCAAAATTTAATGTTATTTGTTAGTTTAAAGCTTAAAATATAATTTATTCTACATGTACTTACCGAAAGTAAGACACTCCGGCCGTTAAATTGCTTTCTCGGGCATTATATATGCAACTTTTAAACACACATTGCGGCGTTGTGAACGTGTTTACATTGGCCGTGTTTCAAGCAAACTAAACCAAATAAGAGCTCACTTCTCAAATGAGCTGTTATTTACCGAGACACATTTTTAGCGCCGACCGGGCATCTAGTTGGTATTGTTGATCGAAGATAATTTATAGATAGTTTGTACAAAATGGCTTCTAGGTAAGCGTGGACGAAGGTGCGGGCGGGCCGCTAGTAAATAATAATTTAGGCTTGTTTCACCGTGTCTAATGTTTAACGAAAATACATAGATTCACGACTGATTGTCCTTAAAGGGTTAGCCAGAGACAAGGCAATGCGGACAGCTTAGTGCACTGCCCACTGCCATGGCCCACGTTTCACCAAATAACAACTACACATGTGCTCAGCTCTAAGCTCTAAGCTGTTGGATGGACTCCGGGGTATGTTGGGCCAATTGTCAGAATCTCCAAGGTGACATAATGTCCGATGATAAGACCGTTAGTCAATATGTACAAGTGTCAGAATGTTCAAGAAGACATAACGTCCAGATGTAATAATAACCGTTGGTCAATATGCACAATGTCAGAATGTCCAAGAAGTCATAACGTCCAGATGTTATAAAGACCGTTAGTAAATATGTATGACAATCCGACTTTTTAACAATTTGTTGTTTTGGTAACTTGACATTATGGCCATTAGACGTTTTAGCAATTTGTTGTTTTGACACCTGGATATTATGACAACTGGTCATTTTAACAATTGGGCATTATTGCCTTGTCATTTTGACACACTGAATTTCTGAAAATTGGCCCAACATACCCCGGAGTCGTTGGATGTACGTGCCTTCTTTAGTCCGTTAGTCGCATTTTACGTCTCCCAAGAGAAGTTAGGATAGCAGGTATTATTATTTGCACAGGCGCAGTCGATAGGCGCTTTTGCTGTCCTCATTGCCTAGTCTCTGACTAACCCTTCGGGGATAATGGTCTTGATTATATTTATGTATGTAATATTCTTTTTATAACGAGCCGCCCTATAGCTTCATCATCATCATCATCAGCCTATAAACGTCCCACTGCTGGGCACAGGCCTCCCACGTGGACAATGCACGAGGGGATATTGGGCCATAACCCACCACGCTGGCCCAATGCGGGTTGGTGGGTTTTAACGACTGTCATCTTACGACAACAACCGGGACCAACGGCTTAACGTGCCTTCCGAAGCACGGAGGAGCTCGAGATGTTTTAAATTTGGTCACCCATCCAGCGACCAGGCATTGCGAAAGTTGCTTAATGAGCAAGTTTGCAAGCCGAACGCGCTAATCGCTGCGCCATTTAGCTCCTTAATTCCCTATAGCTTAATGTAACATTATTACATTGACCAAAAACAAGTAAGTGCACACTTTGCTAGTATGAAAGTATTTTTACAATTTCATTATACCCATTTATTTATACCTACGATTGGTCAATGTCTAATGATTATAATTTGGAGCAAAGGTCATACCAATTTGTGTTAGTCAGCTGCATAACAAATATCGAACGTGTATCATTCAGTCTAAATAAAGAAATTAGCATAACTTTATTTAACACTATTTGTAGTGAATCAACACTGTTTTAAAATCAACAAGATTTTGTAAACTGACGAACTGTGTGGCTATTTAATAGAATGCTACAAAGCCATCTCTTCCCTTAGGTGTCGTAAAAGGCGACTTAGGCGACTAACTAACTCTACATACATCCAAAAGCATAGTGCGGCGATTTGCTCACCACATATCACGCCGAGCACGTGTGCAGTTGTAATTTGGCCAAACGTGGGCTATGGCTAAGGACTGCTTCTGCGGTCCTCATTGCCTAGTCTCTGACTGACCCTTTGGGGATAATAGTCGCGATTCTATGTATTCACGTATGTATGTAAGGCCCAGTTTCCATTAGGTCGGATCCGACTCCCGGTCGGATTCGACCGAGATTCGGAAGTTCTAATGGCTTAATAATTTGTATGGAAACCGGGCCGAGTGTTTCCATCTGTCCGATCAGCCCCTGTATCGGCTAAAAAATATAAATATGGACATGAGCTTCATTTGACATTTGAAGCCCATAATATGCCCATATAAGGACAAAATATGGGCTTCAAATGTCAAATGAAGTCCATGTTCATATCCATATTTTTAGCCGATAGACCCGCTGATTAAAAAACCGGATCCGACTTAATCGGAAGTTTTGTCACCGCGAAGTTCCGATCAAAGTGTCACATCCGACACTCGATCGAATAGTGGAAACGAGACTTCTGGCATATTTTGTTGACGTCCCTTGCACGCTCGCACAGCAACGGCCATTTTTCATCCATCTTGCGCGGTGGGCCGTCGACTGACATCATCCGGACAGTCGGTAGCTATGTAAACACCTACTTCCGACATCCGACTTTCGACCGAGAGTCGGATCCGACCTAATGGAAACCGGGCCTAATCAACCCTGTAATTAGTTTGTAAGAAATCGGTTCTATTTAATTTATTATTACACTTACATTGTACTGGTCGCCGACGTCTGGTAAGTGCAAGGACTCTATACATATGACGAAGTTGTCTTTCATGTAGCCTGGATTCTGAAAAAAATTAACATGGTCATTCAATAATCTAATATGAAAATCAATTGCTGTTAGTCTAGGGAATACTCAAAAACGGTTTGACCAATTTGAATATTACCAAAATATTAAAATTGATTTAGGTTAAAAAATAGAGCAAATCGTAAAGAAATACTTAAGGGGAGGTATTTCGAGCGCTTCTCTCTCGCTCTCTCGACAGTACGACGGTAAGAGACGGGTATAACAGCGAAGAGGCACGAATGGGCGCGTTTTATATTTAAAAAAATTGATAGATGTAATTTTAAAAAAAAACGATCGGTTACAATACCTCAAGCTATCTATGAACTTAATTTTGGTAAATAACTCATAATATAAAATCAGTTATTTTAAGAATAAAACCTATAAAAGACACAAAAATATGTAACTTCGTGAATTTATTCTATCGAGCCAACATTATCAAATCGTGATTCCATACGATATATTCCACAGAATAAAGCCTCAACAATATTTCATAACTTTAGCGGATTTTAATTTTACTGTTTACTACTTAAAAAATTTATTCTAAGAACGTGTTATGTTAATTTTTCATTCTCTCAAGAAGTCCGTGTGAGATCTCAATAAAGCAACACGGCTTTATTGAGTCTCAAGGGGTTTGGGGGAACCGGGAATATAATTTACCATTGAACGTTAATTATTATCACTCATATCATCTACTTTATGCAAACAAAATATTCACTATTAAATCTTACTTGACACTGGCTAAATGTGCTGATCGAACGAAGCCATTATTTAAAAGAAAAAAGAAATGTTGGTAAACAAATTATTGAGATTTCTTTGTGCAAATCTCTAGTGTCACTCGGATTTTTACTTTTTCTTAAGAGAGATTCACGACAAACCGCTTACAATGGTGTCTTTCTTTGAAAAACCGGTAAAAATGCAAGTGAAACTAGTTATTTGCACAAAAAATTTGTTAACAAACATACATACATATATATAATCACGACTATTATCCCCGAAGGGTTAGTCAGAGACTAGGCAATGAGGGCAGCAAAAGCAGTCCTCTACCATAGTCCACTTTTGACCATATAGTGACTGCACATGCGCTCATCGTGACAGGTGGTGAGCCCATCGCCGCTCTAAACTGTTGGATATATGTGCAGTCTTTAGTCCGTTAGTCGCCTTTTACGACACCCAAGGTAAGAGAGGGTGTGGTAGTATTATTTCACCGCTACGGTTATAATTTGCTTCTGACCTCCTTTTAATATAAAAAGGGACGTTAAAACGTACCGTTAGTACAGTCCTGCAGTACGGGTAAGCGTTCCACGCCTCCTCGTGCACTTCTAAAGATCCTTTCGGCGCCAGAAGTCTGATGAAGGCAGGCACCTTCGACGCCAGATGGTATATCTTGTACGTGTACTGGCCTGAGGAGTACCTGCCGCCTGTCAAAGCAAATCACATTTTAAATACACCGACATTAGACTCAAATTGGCACGAACACTTGTGTAATTATTACTCTATCGTTTACAACTAGGGTTGCCAACCGTACTATTACATATAATTATAATATTGTACTATATTTCGGGTCTATGTAGGTACCTTATACTGTTAAAGATATATACAGTACGCAAAAAAAAAACTATTTACTTCAAACACCAAACCTAACAAATCCTTAGTTTTATGCGTAGTTGTAGAAGGTGGCAATATTGTTGTTTTTTTTTGTTGATATTCCTCAAATATTATAAGAAAGCGAAACGTTAAAAAAAAAATTATTTTCTGCCGGACCCACAAACATTTTTTGCGTTTTTCCCTAAAATAAGTACTATATTTTCGCAGGAGAAATGTTAGTAACCCTATTTACAACGTAATCGCTATATACAGTAGGTAATTACGTAATTAACACGTCTATGACATGAAGGATGTGACTACGGTGGCTTAGAAAAACAATGATAACACACTCAAAGACAGAATGGCACTATGTCGTACTATCGCGGTTTAAAATTGTCTATTTATCTCATAGGTACAGTACGGTAGTACGGTAGTAAATAATATAAAGGAAGCAACTCTGAAAGAGAATTGCTCCCAAACTGATAACTGTTCTTTGCACGATAGGATAGCCTGGCTTATCAATATCACTTCAAAATCTATCGGAATACCTTTCAAGTAAAAGTAGCTAGTTTGATTATTTTAAAAGAGGTAATAATCATTTTAATAGCCGTGTAGCCGTAACCAGCGGCTAGCGCGTTTGGCTTGCGATCTTGCCCGCTAAGCAAGTTTCGCAATGCCGGGGCCCTGATGGGTGACCAATTTAAAAAAAAACATCTCGAGCTCCTCCGTGCTTCGGAAGGCACGTTAAGCTGTTGGTCCCGGTTGTTGTCGTAAATTGGCAGTCGTTAAAACCCACCAACCCGCATTGGGGCAGCGTGGTGGGTTATGGTCCAATATCCCCACGTGCTGATGATGTAGCGGTGAAAGGATACTATAACCCCCTCTCTTCACATGCACATACATCAAACAGCACAGGGCGGCGATAGGCTCATCACCACCTATCACGCTGATCACATGTGCAGTCCATATTTGGTGAAAAGTGGACTATGGCAGAGGACTGCTTTTGCGGTACTCGTTGCCTAGTCTCTGACTAACCCTTCAGGGATAATAGTCATGATTATAATATGTATGTATCAATGATACATAAAGTTACTATACCTAGCGGAATAGAGAAACAAAGGGCTGAGCGAGCAGGATGTCACTAGCAACAACACTGTGGGATAAAAAGAGATGCGTGATGCGACGTCACAGAACTGTTTTTGGCTACTGTTTGTCAGCACTTATCAGCACGCTGAGAATTTGGGTTTTGCGAATTTTTTGGATTTTACGTGAAATCGTGGATATTTTCCCATCCCATCCTATTTTAGTTCTATTAATACTATTACTGTTAGTAATTAATGTAATAAATATCGATGTTAATGTGAAAAGCGACATGACGTAAATCACTGAACGCATTCGTTACACACACAAATGCCATCATATTTCGGTTTCGATTGACAGCTCATGTTTGTTGCTCTATTCCGCTAGGTATAGTAACTTTATGAATATAACACGATAAAGACAGCTGTCGAATGCCAGTTACATTTTACAGAGCTATAAGAATACCACTTAGAAACCAATAAAACGACGGCACGACAGACATCATTCGCGCAGTTTTCGATTTCGTTTAACGACCCTTAATCGGTCCACTCACGACAACTCAACAAAGCGAAGACTATCTCGAGTTCAATATCGATTTGAAACACTTAAGGCCCCAGTACACATTGGCGTATGTTGGCTCACTGCCGGCCATCGCCATTGTGTAGGCGGGCAATTTGTCGTACTACACAATGGCGATGGCCGGCAGTGGGCCAACATACGCCAATGTGTACTGGGGCCTTTAAACGCCAAACGATTAGATCGTTTTATCGAGACGATCGCATTTAAAACCAAATTGATAATGACTAATGACACGCTGTGTTGGTAGTGACATCTTTTATCTCATAATTATGTGATTCAAGAGCGACATCTAATAAAATGGCGTGACGGACAAACGCCAAGTCGACACATTTAGGGCTCCCATCCAATGACCTTTTATATATAGACTAGTTACACCTGAACAAATTACATTTAAAAATGGCGAAATTGTTTCTATGACGTAATCACGTCGAAAGGGAAAGAAAATAAATGCAATCATATCATTAGCCTATTGTTAAAAAGAGATAAACATATATTTTAACTTTTGTATACCCTCTAAGGTAGTTGACCAATGAGCTTATTGAATTTATGCGCCATCTCAGCCGCCATTGTTTTCTCTCTTTCACTGTTATAGAATCGTCTCTCTCTTAGATAGTATACGCGTCTCACTCATGCATATCGAATTGGCAACAGGGCAAATGTCCTCAATAAATGAAAATTTATATTTTAAATTTATATTTACAATAATTACGAGTAATATAATAATAAACCTTGTCTCTTAGGGATGCAGTATAATTTTTACAATTTCTGTATACACAGGAAGGCCTTTTATCCAAATAACAACACAAAAACTTATAACGGTAACGATCGTAGTGGCGTGACAATGACTGACGTGTGACTGAGTAAAGTCCAGGCAATTACCTTGATTTGTCCTTGCCGCTACGGAGGCCAGGCAACGTATCTAAACATAAAATATCATTGCTCCCATCATCAAAAGAAATTCTTTTTTGAGTGTGAGTGCTGTCGGTCGCAGATGACCTTTACAGCTTTACCGGGCATGTTTGGGGGCGGCGAGAAACTTAAAGGTTTCTCAAGCCGTGATGGTCGATATTCCCCAGAGGGTTTCCGGTGGGGGGATGGCATTTTGCCGCAAGTGAGTCTCCCCTCCCCCCCCCCCCGTTTTTCTATTAAATAAAGGTTTTTACGAAAAATAAAATATTGTACGCGGTATAAAATAAGCGTTTGTAACTTTTTAAATACTTTTTCGAAAAATGTCAAGTAGCCAATTGCTCCGCACAGTCCTGATTTAGTAATTAGTACTGTGTTGTTAAGCCAATACCCACTTGATTTCAATGATGGAGGCCTTTGCGCTGCAGTGGGACTGTGTACACGTACGGCGTCAGATCAACCTACCCTAAACTGTCTCCAATGAATATTGATCCTTAGAACCAAACAATAAAGTTCAATATTTATTATTTGTTATTTATTAGTTACTACTAGCCCGTGCCTTTGGCCACGCTAACTTAACTTCAACTATTTTGAGCAAAATATCTACAAATTATAAACAAAAACCATCCTCAGGCGCTCTTTCTATTAGTGAAAACCGCATAAAAATCCATTGCGTGGTTTAGAAGAATAGTGCGGTGCCACAGATAGAGGAAAACGACGACTTTACTTTATAATATGTAGGATGATAATGTCTAGCGGCCCGCCCGCGACTTTGGCCACGCTAACTTAGAAACACCGTCATACTTCAGCTATTTTGTGCAAAATATCTACAAATTATAAACAATAACAATACTCAGGCGCTCATTCTATTAGTGAAAGCCGCATAAAAATCCATTGCGTGGTCTAGAAGAATAGTGCAGTGCCACAAACACGAAAACGGCGACTTTACTTTAAGTAATGACTAGCGGCCGCTCGCGGTTTCACCCGCGTGGTTGTTCCCGTTCCCGTAGGAATATCGGGATAAAAAGTATCCTATGTGTTAATCCAGGTTATAAACTATCTGTATGCAGAATTTCATCCAAATCCATTCAGTAGTTTTAACGTGAAAGAGTAACAAACATCCATCCATACTAACAAACTTTCGCGTTTATAATATTAGTAGGAAGTAGGATGAAATACATGAGACACTTACACGACTACTCTTGAGAAAAGATATTTGAATAGCATTCCATATAAAAACGCCACTAAAACCTCTAATAAAACTAGGGACTCTCTTTCTAATTCTTTTTAATAGGGACTTTTACTATTTGGTATTGTGCTTGTGCCATAGAACAGTTCGCGATCAACATTTGTGAATTGTGACCATAATAAAAAAGTGACTGCATAAACGTAATGCCAATATTTTCACAGACTTCGCACATTTCATGAAATCTATAGATATAGGTACCGTACCTATACCTATAATGTGGATTACGCGTAACTATTACTTAATCCGTGACACTGATTACGTTTATTCGGCAACTAGCCACACCTCTTTGAGATTATGGTTTTAACTCGGCAATCCTATATTTACACCAAAATGGTAATCACCTAATCAGATAGCACATAACAAATAGCTTATAAGTTAAAATATATCACCGTGTCCGTGTCGCGTATCGGTGAAAGAATACTACGACCCCCTCTCTTCCCTTGGATGTCGTAAAAGGCGACTAACGGAGACTATCTGTGATGGGGGCAAATGCTGGGGGCGGCAGTGGCGGCGGGAGGACGCCGGTGGACGAAACGCTCACTGAAGAAGGGCACGTCAACTCGTTATGCACCCTCTTCACATATTTTACGTCTGCAGACTCTGTATACCTACAACAGACGCGCAAATCACCCCCCTACACGTCCGCAGACGCATCCGCAGATGACGTCTGCGGATGCGTCTGCCTATGTAAAGAGGGGGCTTTAAAGAGATGCCAGGCTTTCAGCGCTATCCAGGTAATCATCTGATAGAACCCAACCAGCATTGGGCCCGCGTGGTGGGTTATGGCCTATTTCTCAAGTACACTGCACATACTACCAACAGCATTAGTGGCGATGGGCTCACCACCTGTCACGTTGAGCATATGTGCAGTTGCTATTTGGTGAAAAGTGGACTATAGTAGAGGACTGCTTTTGCTGTCCTCATTGCCTAGTCGACTACCCTTCGGGGATAATAGTCGTGATTATATGTATGGATATGTATACAAACTTCATCGAATTTGGCCCCTGTATAATGTTCAGCTTACGTTAAATTGCATACCTACTGAAAAGAGGAGGACGCAAGTAGGCGTAATTAATACAAATCCGCTATCCGCTATTCCTTCGTGCTTCGTAAGGCACGTTAAGCCGTTGGTCCCGGTTGCTGTCGTAAGATGGCAGTCGTTAAAACCCACCAACCCGCATTGGGCCAGCGCGGTGGGTTATGGCCCAATATCCCCACGTGCTATTGACCACGTGGGAGGCCTGTGCCCAGTAGTGGGACGTTTATAGGCTGATGATGATCCGCTATTATCCCCGAAGGGTTAGTCAGAGACCAGGCAATGGGGACTGCAAAAGCAGATTGCTATTTTCAAATTCAGTATCTGCTAAAATATTGGAAAGTCAGTCAGTAACAATAGTACTGGCTATCTAAATGTAATCAACATTTTAAAATAAACTTTCATTACCAATAACTTTCTCAGAGAAAAACAAACTAGTTTCTAAAATATTCTAAAAGTTTCACTCCCTGAATGAACAATAGTGCCATACGCTTATCATTTCTGCAGGGTTTCACTAAATGCCATATTTTTTAATAATAAAAGGAGAGGCATACGAGCAGGCGGATCACCAAAAGGCGGGAAGGCGGAAAAGCAATCATTGCCGCCCATAGCTGAATGTGACGTGTGTATGCGATGCGGATGGATGGAAGGATAATTCTTGAAAAATTGTGTAACGTTTTGCGAGAAGGATGAATGCGAAAGTCTTCTTTGTTATAATCTTGTGAATTGTTACTTTTATCTGTCACTGTTCTGTATTTTAGTTTTCCTTTATTTTGTGTTCTCATTTTGTGTTTACTGTTTGTATATATAAGATGACTGCTAGAAACCGCAAGAAACTTCAAGGGCTGGTCAGGTCAAGTGTTTTTACATGACAAAAAAAGGAATTCGTGTTTTTTCGTAGGTACTTATCGCCCAGCTGACGCGGACGGACAGACGGTCGTATGCTTTAAAATAAATTAGATACTCAAAGACTATCCAATTAAAATTCACAAAATGAATTATTTCATTAAAAATGGAAAAAAACACGAATTCCTTTTTTGTCATTTTTGTCATGTTTATAACACTTGACCTGACCAGCCCTTGAAGTTTCTTGCGGTTTCTAGCAGTCACCTTATATTGTACTTTACTATTTACTGTAATTAGTATACGCACGCACCGTTGTATCATTACAACTTACATAATAAAGTTGCTGTTTTCTTCTGACTGTGGCACCGCACTATTCTCCTACACCACGCAATGGATTTTTATGCGGTTTTCACTAAAAGATAGAGCGTTAACTGAGGATGGTTTTGTTTATATTTTGTACAAAATGGCTGATGTATGACGGTGTTTATAAGTTAGCGTGGACGAAGTCGCGGGCGGGCTGCTAGTTTAGATATAAATAGACACCCGCCAAACCAGCATAGGTATCGCAGATGCAGATCCTAATCTATTTAATAAAAATCAATTGTCACAAATGTTTGTCAAAAAACGCGCACATAAATTCAGAACAGCTGTACCTATTAGGCTATTTTTTTGTTGTGTTTGTAATTGTCAGGGTAAGGTTTGTATGAAAGAAGCATTTTGGAAACTCATCACGGGGTATACATACATACATACATACATTCTACTAATATTATAAACGCGAAAGTTTGTAAGTATGGATGGATATTTGTTACTCTTTCACGTAAAAACAACTGAATGGATTTGGATGAAATTCGGCATACAGATAGTTTATAACCTGGATTAACACATCGGATACTTTTTTATCTCGTTATTCCCACGGGAACGTATAGATGGATGTTTGTTACTCTTTTACGTAAAACCTACTGAATGGATTTGGATGAAATTCGGCATACAGATAGTTTATAGCCTGGATTAACACATAGGATACTTCTAATTCCGATATTTCCACGGGAACGGGGACTACGCGGGTGAAACCGCGAGCGGCTGCTTGTACATACATCACGATTATTATCCCCGAAGGGTTAGTCAGAGACTAGGCAATGAGGACAGCAAAAGCAGTCTTCTACCGTTGTCCACTTTTCACCAAATAGCGACTGCACATGTGCTCTGCGTGACAGGTGGTAATGGTAAGTCCATCGCCGCTCTATGCTGTTAGATGTAAGTATATGCAGTCTTTAGTCCATTAGTCGCCTTTTACGACACCCAAGGGAGGAGAGGGGGGGGAAGTATTTTTTTCACCGATACGCGACACGGTTATAATGTATAGTTAAAGTACAATATAATAACAATAATCTAGCAAAAACTAAGTTTTTTAATTAAAAATTGTTTTTAATGGTTAACTAGATAACACGACATTGATTTAATCAACATGATACATAGTAAACATCGAAACCCGAGACAAAGTAGAAGAACAAACTGACTTGTCTAGAAATAAATCCTGCCAACAACAACAAACTCACGATATTTTAATATGGTCATCCACCTGGTCGGTCGCCGTAGCTACAGTTGCTTATCAAGCGAGATCACAACGATTAATAACGGCCGAAATTAATAATCCATAACTATGGCCATATAATGACTATGGCAGAGGAATGCTTCTGCGAACCCTTTGGAGATCGATGTTGTTTTGTCTTTTGTCTACTTCATTTAGTAATTTGACATTAGCATCCATCCATGCAAAAAATTTCTTAGTCTGTAGACAAATGGAGCTCGATGGCGGCTAGCGCGGTCGGCTTGCGAACTTGTCCGCTGAGCAAAGACATTAAACTATTATTGCCGCTGAGTAAATTTCGCAATGCCGGGTCGCCTGATAGGTGACTAATTAAAAAAAAACATCTCGAACTCCTCCGTGCTTCGGAAGGCACTTTAAGCCGTTGGTCCCGGTTGTTATCGTAAGATGGCAGTCGTTAAAACCCACCAACCCGCATTGGGCTAGCCTGGTGGGTTATGGCCCAATATCCCCACGTGCTATTTATTATTCACGTAGGAGGCCTGTGACCAGCAGTGGGACGTTTATAGGCTGATGATGATGATAGACAAATGAACAGATAGAATGATTATTAATTTAACAGCTAAGGCATCGATCACCTTTAATATATTATTTTTAATGTCGTCTGTCTACAATCAAGTATAACAGGCAGCAGATGAAGCGACCAAGTTGAAGAGGCTCTCGATCCATTGACACGATCAAAGGTCATATCTTGGATGCGGCGAGTGGTGTTTTATGTTCCGCCAACATAATATCGCTCCTTCAATACAAAAGGGCCACACTTAGAAAATCATATAATCACGACTTATATCCCCGAAGTGTTTATCAGAGACTAGGCAATGAGGACACCAAAAGCAGTCCTCTGCCATAATCCACTTTTCACTAAATGGCGACTGTACATGTGCTCAGTGTGACAAGTGGTGAGCCCATCGCATCGCCGCTCTAAGCTGTTGGATGTATGTGCAGTCAACTGCAGTCCTTAGTCCGTTAGTCGCCTTTTACGACACCCAAGGGAAGAGAGGGGGTGGTAGTATTCTTTTACCGCTACGCGAAACTGTTAAAAAATTCATATTATTTTAAATCTAATTTCAAGGCATTAATCATATTTTAAAAATAAAATGATTTTTGAAATGTGGCCGTTCTGTATTGAATGAGCGAATGGTCTTTGTATTATAACCGCGACACAAAACCGGCCTACACCTAAACCAACATTACACGTCGTCGCCGGCATCTGAACAAACTGCTAAGCGTGACGTCATACATACAACTGTTTCAAACCGACCACATTTATCTTCAACTAGCTGTACTGTATGCGTTGCATTGCAATGTCAAGTTGTTTTGACCAGGAACCCTCGCGGGCGTCTCCAGAACACCCAACCAAAGTTTAATTACATCCTGATCCATGGTTTCGGAACACAAACATACAAACATATATTTTCCGCCGTTGTTGCAGCTACCTGACTGCCACCGTATTTGTCGGCAACAGAAGTGTATAAGTTTGCGCAGCGTCAAAAGCATCGTCTATCATACCCCCTTTTTTGTACAGGAGAAAAAACATTGGCATACAACTACGCCCGGGGAGAAGCAGATGGTTGTGTGAGAGTAGTCGGACTAACTGACCCCCCCCCCCCCCCGCTACTAATCCAAGCCTCCTGTACTTTTTGAAATTAGCAGAGGAAGAGAGAGGAGAACGGTAGCGACCCCTTTTCTATTTTTACCACTTTGCTCCAGGGTATACTGCAAGCAGTGCGATTCTCTAAGTTAAAGCCGCGACTGCCACAGCGCTGAGAATTGACTCTGTCTCTTTCATATTCATAGAATTGGAAAGAGACCTGCTGTCTCTTCACAGCCATGCGCGCAGCGCCTATGTGTCGCTTAGAGAATCACATAGCTGAGGTGGCAGGAATGGTTACGTGGGGTTCTCCCTTTGGCTTCTGCCTCCTCATCCAGAGGTCTTATTCTCTAAGCGCTTCCGAAACTACGTTGGCCCGTAATTTGTCGTCGATTGGCGCAGTGCATACACACACAGCGGTGTATGACGAATTACAGGCAGACGAAGCAGGGTCGAGTTAAGGAAAACTATTAATATCACTTTACTTAAAAAATAATAATTTTAAAACAATCCGTGTAAGAACATTTAAAGTTACCATGCATGTTACAATGTTTAGTAGGTAGGTACTTAGTTGAGTTATCGTACGATATTTCAAGATAAGCAACTTTGCAATGCTAGGTCACCGGATGAGTCACAACAATTAAAATATCTCAAGGGCCTCGGTGCGGTGGCCGCGTGGCAAAGCGCTTGGTCCAATATCCGTAGTTTCTGGGTTCAATTCTCACGCACGTCGGGCAGGTGTGTTTTTCGATACCATGCCCGGGTTTATGATTAGGGTTGCCACCTTTTTTTAGGACGAATAAAGTATTTTTTCATTTTGTTAGAACAAAATTAAAGTACATAGCATAAAAAAAGAGTATTAATTTATATTTTTTGTTGCTTTTTGCGACATTTAACAAATATTTGTCTTTTACGTAAAAAGAGTATTTTAGCGTACTTTATTGGTGTCGTAGATTATAAAGTACGCCTACATGAAAAAGAGGTCAATACTCTATTTCAGAGTACGGGTAGCAACCCCATTTATCATCCCAACATTTGACAAGCGTGGTGATTAAGTCAATAGTCAATACCCATCAATTGTAGTAATTTAGTACTTCAATTATCGAGGCTTTTGCCCTGCAGTGGGACAGTTTAACCTCTCAGCCCCCAAGCGGTCGCATGAGACCGCACTGACTGTTCGCGCCATTACGTCAAACCCCAAGCGGTCGCATGAGACCGCTCTCTCCCACTTGACTTTGTACCGTGTTTTCATAGACTTACAGACTACTTTAGTATGAACAAGGTCGATTATTTCGGTTCTGTAGTACATTTTATGTATCGTGATCGCAAAATATCGCATAGTCTGTGCTCGATTCTGTCAAATTCGACGTTGACAGTTGCGCCAATTTCTGTGTCGGAGTGAATAAATCGCTGAGTTTTGTGTGCTATTTTTATTGGATTTATCTAATGTAAGTACTGTTTCTTATTAGAAAATGATTATTGAGCATATAATGATCGTATTTAGATAATAAGTTGTAAGAAATACATCGTTATTACTACTAGATAAAGCGTGTAAAGTCCGTAGGTATGTTACCGATGTCCCCAAGTGATTTTTAGAGAAATACTATAAGACAAATAAACTGTTGCAATCATCACTTTATTTTGATACCTGATGGATAGGAAATATATCAGTTAGTATATTGTTGTTTACGGAACGACAAAATATGGTTTGATTTTAGAGTAATATTTTTTTGTTGCAAAAGGCGGAAATTGTGACGTCATCCGCAAATTCAAAAAAATTATGGCGCACCTGCTGTCATTATTTTTGACATTTAAATTCCAAGACTGAATGGTAAGGTAAACTTTACTTTACTCAACTATGCCATGATGTCAGTCGTTAAAACCTACCAGCCCGCATTGGGCCTGTACCTATAGTGTGTGAAGGCCCATTCTCCCCATATACTAACCTTGTACTAACCACCTTTCACGTAGGAAGTAAGTACTAATAGTGACTAGTTTATTTACAGGCTGATTGATGAGATGTCGTAAGTTCAATGTCTATTACAATACTTCAAAGCAAACAAATAACATGTAAGGTTACATGGCCACAAACAATGACGTCACAAGACAATTTATAAATCCACACACAAGATGTTGGTGCCTACTTTAAAATCGTCTTTACCTCTACCGAAATGACAAATTATTACCTTGTCAGCCGGATTATAAAATAAGCCTTGTGTATGTACTTACCTACATGTAAAATCGAGAAACTTCCCGGTTAGGGTTACTATCCGTTCGGATTAATCCGGCATGTCCGGAATTTTGGACTCTAGTCCGGATTTTGTCCGGATCTTTATTTTGTCCGGATTTTCGAATATGAGGAACTAAACTACATTTTAAGTAATATCAAGTAAGTCTTTAATCTTTATTAACTTCTCATTATCTAAAAACAAAACAGGTATAAAAAGTGAGTAATGATCCATTTTGTGACTTAAACTCCGGACTTTTACCCAAAATGCTAGGTTTTTAGTGAGGACTTTTCAAATTCCTAAATGGTAGCCCTACACACAACAGCATTTGTGGCTTCACAAAACTGTCAAAATTCTCCAATCATTTTGCGACTTTATCTGTTGGGTTTTGAGTTCAAAATTAATTAGGTACGGAATTTGTGACGGTTTGGGGGCTTTTTGACGTACAATCGGCGGTGTCTCCGAAATGACGTCAAAGGTCACCGCGAGTTACTTGTAGCAACCGGTTAATTATTATTTCCGGCAAGATTATTATTACATAACTGATTCTGGTTATTAATAGTTGAGAATGATACTTGTAATATAAATCTTAGATTTGTCATCTCATCATGTCCTTACAATTAGTAATAGTAGGTATTATGTAGGTGAATACACACGCTGGCAGGTCCTTAAACTGCCTAATGTCTCTGAACGATGTTGATCATTTTGTCATTCTGCCGTCAGTGTCAGACGCACATGAGATAAAATATCTAAAAATGGGTCGTGAATTATCTCGAGATAATCAAGACAGTCATTTTTAAAGTGGCCGAATATTTTATGAAAAGAAAAGTAAACAAAGAAAGTTTATATTATATATTTCCAAGAATTATAGATTTATTTCTTAATGTTAATGTTTTATATTTTAGCGTTTTATTAACGCTTAAATATACTTAAGTAAAATTTTAAACACTGAAAAAAGACGACAACCTCAGGCGGGAATCGAACCACGCACCTTCCGCATTCCGGGCGGCTGCCTTAACCACTTGGCTACCGAGGTCTGGCTTTCAACCGTCGAAATTTGTCAGTGCTTGATGCTTATGTTTTTTAGTCAACATTGCTTCATCAAATCTTAGAAGTTTTCACCTCTGAGATCCGAAAGAAATATTTTTACAAATATTTGAACATTCGGTTAAGATGAAGCTGCGTTTATAGATTAATGTTTTATATTTTAGCATTTTATTAACGCTTAAATATACTTAAGTAAAATTTTAAACACTGAAAAAAGACGACAACCTCAGGCGGGAATCGAACCACGCACCTTCCGCATTCCGGGCGGCTGCCTTAACCACTTGGCTACCGAGGTCTGGCTTTCAACCGTCGAAATTTGTCAGTGCTTGATGCTTATGTTTTTTAGTCAACATTGCTTCATCAAATCTTAGAAGTTTTCACCTCTGAGATCCGAAAGAAATATTTTTACAAATATTTGAACATTCGGTTAAGATGAAGCTGCGTTTATAGATTAATGTTTTATATTTTAGCGTTTTATTAACGCTTAAATATACTTAAGTAAAATTTTAAACACTGAAAAAAGACGACAACTTCAGGCGGGAATCGAACCACGCACCTTCCGCATTCCGGGCGGCTGCCTTAACCACTTGGCTACCGAGGTCTGGCTTTCAACCGTCGAAATTTGTCAGTGCTTGATGCTTATGTTTTTTAGTCAACATTGCTTCATCAAATCTTAGAAGTTTTCACCTCTGAGATCCGAAAGAAATATTTTTACAAATATTTGAACATTCGGTTAAGATGAAGCTGCGTTTATAGATTAATGTTTTATATTTTAGCGTTTTATTAACGCTTAAATATACTTAAGTAAAATTTTAAACACTGAAAAAAGACGACAACCTCAGGCGGGAATCGAACCACGCACCTTCCGCATTCCGGGCGGCTGCCTTAACCACTTGGCTACCGAGGTCTGGCTTTCAACCGTCGAAATTTGTCAGTGCTTGATGCTTATATTTTTTAGTCAACATTGCTTCATCAAATCTTAGAAGTTTTCACCTCTGAGATCCGAAAGAAATATTTTTACAAATATTTGAACATTCGGTTAAGATGAAGCTGCGTTTATAGATTAATGTTTTATATTTTAGCGTTTTATTAACGCTTAAATATACTTAAGTAAAATTTTAAACACTGAAAAAAGACGACAACCTCAGGCGGGAATCGAACCACGCACCTTCCGCATTCCGGGCGGCTGCCTTAACCACTTGGCTACCGAGGTCTGGCTTTCAACCGTCGAAATTTGTCAGTGCTTGATGCTTATGTTTTTTAGTCAACATTGCTTCATCAAATCTTAGAAGCTTTCACCTCTCAGAGGTGAAAACTTCTCTTCTCAAATCTTAGAAGTTATGTCTTATGTTTTTTAGTCAACATTGCTTCATCAAATCTTAGAAGTTTTCACCTTTAAAAGTTAAAACATAAGCATCAAGCACTGACAAATTTCGACGGTTGAAAGCCAGACCTCGGTAGCCAAGTGTGCTTATGTTTTTTAGTCAACATTGCTTCATCAAATCTTAGAAGTTTTCACCTCTCAGAGGTGAAAACTTCTCTCTTAGAAGTTTTTAGAAAACATTAATCTATAAACGCAGCTTCATCTTAACCGAATGTTCAAATATTTGTAAAAATATTTTTTTCGGATCTCAGAGGTGAAAACTTCTAAGATTTGATGAAGCAATGTTGACTAAAAAACATAAGCATCAAGCACTGACAAATTTCGACGGTTGAAAGCCAGACCACGGTAGCCAAGTGGTTAAGGCAGCCGCCCGGAATGCGGAAGGTGCGTGGTTCGATTCCCGCCTGAGGTTGTCGTCTTTTTTCAGTGTTTAAAATTTTACTTAGGTATATTTAAGCGTTAATAAAACGCTAAAATATAAAACATTAATCTATAAACGCAGCTTCATCTTAACCGAATGTTCAAATATTTGTAAAAATATTTTTTTCGGATCTCAGAGGTGAAAACTTCTAAGATTTGATGAAGCAATGTTGACTAAAAAACATAAGCATCAAGCACTGACAAATTTCGACGGTTGAAAGCCAGACCTCGGTAGCCAAGTGGTTAAGGCAGCCGCCCGGAATGCGGAAGGTGCGTGGTTCGATTCCCGCCTGAGGTTGTCGTCTTTTTTCAGTGTTTAAAATTTTACTTAAGTATATTTAAGCGTTAATAAAACGCTAAAATATAAAACATAAATCTATAAACGCAGCTTCATCTTAACCGAATGTTCAAATATTTGTAAAAATATTTCTTTCGGATCTCAGAGGTGAAAACTTCTAAGATTTGATGAAGCAATGTTGGCTAAAAAACATAAGCATCAAGCACTGACAAATTTCGACGGTTGAAAGCCAGACCTCGGTAGCCAAGTGGTTAAGGCAGCCGCCCGGAATGCGGAAGGTGCGTGGTTCGATTCCCGCCTGAGGTTGTCGTCTTTTTTCAGTGTTTAAAATTTTACTTAAGTATATTTAAGCGTTAATAAAACGCTAAAATATAAAACATTAATCTATAAACGCAGCTTCATCTTAACCGAATGTTCAAATATTTGTAAAAATATTTCTTTCGGATCTCAGAGGTGAAAACTTCTAAGATTTGATGAAGCAATGTTGACTAAAAAACATAAGCATCAAGCACTGACAAATTTCGACGGTTGAAAGCCAGACCTCGGTAGCCAAGTGGTTAAGGCAGCCGCCCGGAATGCGGAAGGTGCGTGGTTTGATTCCCGCCTGAGGTTGTCGTCTTTTTTCAGTGTTTAAAATTTTACTTAAGTATATTTAAGCGTTAATAAAACGCTAAAATATAAAACATTAACATTAAGAAATAAATCTATAATTCTTGGAAATATATAATATAAACTTTCTTTGTTTACTTTTCTTTTCATAAAATATTCGGCCACTTTAAAAATGACTGTCTTGATTATCTCGAGATAATTCACGACCCATTTTTAGATATTTTATCTCATGTGCGTCTGACACTGACGGCAGAATGACAAAATGGAGCAACTGTTTTGCCCCCCCGCCTCGCCGCTCGCATACCCAAGGCGCGGTACAGCGGTAGCGGTCAGACTATAATAAGTATTATAAATGCGAAAGTTTGTTTGTTACGCTTTCACCCTTAAACTGCTATGCCGATATTGATAAATTTTGGTGTAGAGACAGATGCAGCTGGGTTTATAAGCTAAGTACATTTTTCCGCGAAAAATTGCCGAGAGCAAAAGCTAGTTATAACAAAAAGAAAGCAACACATTCTGTATTAACTTTTTCCATTTTAATCCCGTTCTATAGTAGTTGTGCAAAATGTACTAAGTAAAAAAATACAGGATGAATGTTTTATATTTTAGCGTTTTATTAACGCTTAAATATATTTAACCCGGCGTCATTGTGGCGGAAAAAAGTTACACTAACGTTGAGGTGGGTCATTATGACCCTTTACAATTGTAACTATTTTGCCTAGTATAAAATCTTTTATAATTTTTTAAATTTAATATTTATAACATATAACTGTATTTATAATCAGTAGTAGCAATAAAACACATTGGTAATAAATTAAATTATTTTTATTTTTAACTTTCATCAGGACTATTTTATTATGCAACAAAAATGCAACTCCCTTAAAAAAAAAATATCAAGACAAAATAATATTGTTTCTATCAAAAATATACTTAGATGAAATCTATACTATCTAACCTTTCTATCATTAAAAATTAATCACAGAAATATCGGGAACGTTCGTATAATTAGTCTTTTTGAATTAGACTTACACTGCAGTTTTTACAATAAGAGATAACGTGTTCAGGTCATTTTTTTAAATTTTTTTTTTTTTGATAGCCAGCCAGTGAGCTTTGAAGGAGGTTCTCCAGATGTTTCTCTAGTAAATTCTTTCGTGTTTCGAGAGATCTGAACAAGCAGCCATTATTTCCTTTATTCGATTGTTAGTGTACATAAGTATAGTATTGAGCAAATTATCCGGTTAAAAAAGTTGACAACATTCTAATTTAGCCGTCTTTCCCTCTTGTGTTACTCCAGGTTGCTGTGTAATAATATTCTCGCTTCGAGTGCGGACCTTTTGCCGGAAAGGAGTTATGTACCATTTAGTACCATCTTTCCCACTATAACAAGGATCTCGTACCTGTTGATCTGACGATTCTGCAATGTCACCACTTGAATTGGATTGACGTAATTATTGCAGTGGAACGTCATTTTCACTGTCACTAACTTCTAGATCAGTATCACTTTCCTGAGTACGAACACTAACATGATCTTCATTTTCCGAATCAGATGCATAAGGTTAATTTTCGTCGAAGATTCATCAATTATCGCTATGATTCGACGACGCTTACATTCCTCCGGGTTCATATTAGATAGTAATCTAAAAATAAAGTTGTATAAATAAGTAAAACTAAATAAAACATAAAAAAATATATGGCACTAAACAGCAACGTCGCCGTTGAGCTGGGTCACAATTACCCGGTCGCAGGTTTACACACGTGTTGCTCCTTGCGCAGGCGATTGACGACTAAAGTGAGGTACACGAAGGGTTGGGGTGATACTTAGCTGCAGCTACTAAGACAAACGGTTGTGGGCGGCAATTATTTCTAAGAAATTTTTCGTATACAAAACGTGCAGGGTCATATTGACCCTGCCTCAATGACGCCGGGTTAAGTAAAATTTTAAACACTGAAAAAAGACGACACTCGAGAATCGAACCACGCTTGCATAGATGGTAAAACCATTAGAGGGACGACGAAACCATTACGAATTAAGAGTTTTCCATACAAACATCCAAGTCGAAATTTTTAAAAACCAATAAGACCATTTTGATGAAACTTTGCATGCTGAAGTAAAACACAGGGATCTAAATTGTTTGTTGAAAACATTTAAAAAAAATGTTTATTTAATTGAGTTATTGCGATTTTTAACTTTCTATAGTGGACTTTAAATCACAATAACTCAGCTAGAAAAACGTTTTTTAAAAATGTGTTCAGCAAACTATTTAGGTCGCTGTGTTTTACTTCAGCATGCAGTTTCATCAAAATTGGCTCATTGGTTTTTAAAAATGTCGACTTGGAAGGTTGTATGGGAAACCGAATGGCGTAAACCATCTTAAATGTGTTTCTCTCCATACAAAAAAACAATCGATATTTATTTTTCGGAATCTATTAACATGTTGTTTGCTTTACTATTTATCTATTATGTAAATATCAACTCGAAATTCGGATTTTATATGCTGTGTCCACCTATATTCAAAATGGAACCACCGTGGGGCGGTCTGCTAGAAACAAATAAATGCCTACACTAGGTATATAACTACACTACACTGCACCTACACTACGGTGGATATGAATTGATTCAAACGATACTAATTTATATACTGTAAACCTAAAAGGTATATACCATTGTCTTCAACACATGCCGGACATTTGGTACATTCCGCTGCTAAATTCTTAGAGGTGGACGCCAATTTGCCTGGTTCTAGATAAAAATAAAAGGTTAGGCCAATATATCATTATTTATATTAAAAAAACCCACCAACCCGCATTGGGCCAGCGTGGTAGGCTATGGCCCAATTTCCCCATGTGCTGTGCCCAGCAGTGGGACGTTTAAAGTCTGATAATGAAATACACGTTTTAATGAAATTAAGGGCGAGATCCACCCATGAAACTGAACAACTTTCCTCAAGAAACCTATGGGCAAAAATAACAAAAAAAAATCGATCTCCTATACTATTGTCTCGTCAGCTGATCGGACAGTTTTGTATGGGGGGTCGAAATTTTATTGTTATTTTTACACGTAGGTTTCTTGGGGAAAGTTTTTTAGTTTTATGGGTGGAACTCACCCCTAATTTCAGTAAAACGAATAAAAATTAAGGGTGTATAAAAAGTTTTACCAAATCACACATATTGACTATACTTATGTATAAATAACAAAAACATTCTAACGCAGCTTGTCACCTTTAAATGGTCTTTGGCTAGCGTGGTGGGTTATGTTATGACCCGTCTTCACCTCCATGCACTGATGTCAATGTGGCTTCCCACATGCCTTTGCATTGCACAGCAATGGGACGTTTATAGGCTGGTAATGATGTGTATAAAAGTTAAGTTTTGCGCTAAATTGGTTACGAATTGTTAAAATGGTTTTTTTTTTTATTTCGTCGAACTACGTCACTTTTGCTCACGTCACGGCACGTAAATTAATTGTTATGGCTTTCATGTCTTACGAGTATTCAATCAATAATGTTTACGGCAAAAACCTGTAAGTGTTTCCACCGACGAGACGACAGCGGTTAAAGGTCGCAAATCCTTTAGATAAGTATATTTTTATTTTATTAGGTATAGGAACCAAAACATGTGGTAGTTATACAGGTTGGCCCAAACGGTGAAACAAAAAAATTATATGGATTCCCGACATCCAGGTGTACCCAGAAATACCCCATGTATGTTTCGCGATTTATTGTAGTTTTCGAGCTATGTATGACATTTTTTTTAAATTTGAAAATTTTCGACTAATGTTTTTCTTCGAAAATTAAAAATGATCATAATTTCCGGAAAAACATATTATTTAAGTCGGTCAAGTCAATAAATTCTCAAACGTACATGGGGTATTTCCGGGTACACCTACACAGAAAAAACGGTATTCTTCGAATAAGTAAAATAATCTTGCATGAAAGCAAATTGCATTAAACCAAGATTATGGTTGCCTCATATATATTGAAACATATATTTTCTTACATTAAAAAAAAAAAAATCTTAAACTGATATTTGAAATAATCTTGAAATAAAACAATTCTTGATTGATTTAAAATAATACATCTTTAACCAAGAATTATAAGTTTTCTTAATGTAAGTTGATAATTCTCTTGATGCAAGCTTAGGATGTATTTTTATTTCAAGAAAATATTGATTTCAATTCAGATAAGTTTATCTTAATTTGAGAAAATTATATCCTTAGACCAATAACTAATATTATAAATTTCAATTTATGCTACCTTCAATAAGGAAAAAGCTTTCTTGTTCCGGGAAAAATATTCCTTCATACCTTGCAATAAAGAGTCTTAAATGCATTTTAATGTTAGTTTTTTATTTTACAAAAAACATTTTTGCGGAAACACCTGTACTCTATTGAGACTTTGAGAGTACTGAAAGAATACTTAGTAACTCGATAGACCAAGAATGTTCCAAATATACTAGGAATAAACTTCAGAGCAAGTTTCGATACGTTAAAAAAAACAGATCCGTACTTATACTATTGATGAAACGAAACCATAGCGCGATGCAGGAATCAGTACAGCGCCATCTAGGGCGTCATTGTTGTCGTCACTTTGTCCACAAATTTTTCATCTGGCAGCCACAGGCCTAATCTCAAACAGTACAAACAGTTTTAAACTTGCTTTGCATGGCGCGCACACTCACAATATCGTTAGGTAAGCGTGGGTTGACATATCAAAAAAACTATTTTTGGTAAAGATAACTAGTTACTGAGTTAAAATATTTTTATCTTTTTTCAATATTTTATTTAATTGAAACAAGGTACTATAATATTTTGTAGCAAACCAGGATGTTTACTCAAAACAAGATTAGATGTCATTAGTTCAAGAGATATTTTTTTAAATTTGCTCAAGATATGATTCAAGATAATGTTTTCTTCATCTAATGAATTGTATCATTGTAATAAAAAAACTTTCAGTTGAAATAAGTATTTCATTGTATTAAAGCAATAACATTTGAACTTCTTAGATTAATTTTACTTATTCTTCATTGAAAATATTTTTTCTTGATTGTAAAAATGCAACAAGAAAATATATCTTTTGTTTTAAGACTGCCAATATCTAAAAATGAATAAACATTACTTGTATTAAGACAATTTTCCTTAAAATAACGTAATATGTCAAAAAAACTATTTTTCTTGCTTTGAGAAATCCTTTTTATCTGTGTAGATGTCAGGAATCCAAATATTTTTTTATTGTCACCGTTTGGGCCAACCTGTATAATATAACATAAAATTACTAGCGTCTCCTCTTCACTCCTTATTACTTGCAACAGATGACAGCTATATATATAGGTTGTTCATACTTTGACTACACATGCCGTATATCGAATTACAATAGCGTTACTACACCCTTATAAACAACACTACGTGAATATTGTTTGACTACTAGGTATACAAACAAAACATTTAGACGGCAGACCGAGTTGCACCGGACGTGGTCACGGGATTTACGTCGGGTATAAAAAGGTATGCGTTTTATGTCGCAGGCAAATTGTAATATTCAGCATTTTATAAACAGCGCCGTCCGTTTGCAAACGCTCGCTGTTTTGTAAAATGCCGAAGGTAAATTGATGATCGTATTAATGTGGCCAATTGTCCTATATTAGGGTAACCATGGTGTAAGAACAAATAAAATAGATAGAATAAAAGCATAACAATGTCATCATTCGGTATTTATTCACATAAAAAGTAACATTCGGTCAAAAAAAATCGTAAGGTTTGGATAAGTTGAGATGGGCCGACTATGATATTTTCCGACTAGCCGACAAATCGGTTTTCGAATTGCCGATTAGTCGGCCGACTAGTCGGCAATGCGGATCATTTTAAGCTCGGTTTTCTGCGGTCTTTAATATTATGCCTTTGCCATTTTAACATTGCCATACTTTTTAACTGAATGTACCTAAATGATTCCTTATTTCCTTTGACCTTATTATTCCTTTGATAAAATATTATAATATCATTGCCTTTGACAATGTTTTATAATTGAAACTTTAGACATTTTATAAAGATGTTTAATTTTTGGCCAAGACCATAAACACTCACCTAAACAAAACATAATAAAATGCATATATTAAGGCTGAATTCGACCAAACTGGAATAAGACTACTCCGAGATTAGTCTATACGAATTCGGCGTTTAATCTTAAATCTAGTATAAGACCTAATTCCAGTTTGGTCGAATCCACCCTTAGTTAAAATAAGTAATACCCCGATATGCTTTAAAATGTTTGCGTCGGAATACAAAAAGAAACATATTTTTTAAAGGACCGAAATGCATACTTTTGTTTTGACAGTCACGCGACATTGACAGAATGCCGCCTGCCTGCCAACACAAAACTTTGTTTTAACAAATACTTCTTACATAAAAACTGTGCATTTATTTCAAGTAAATCATTTCGAATAAGCTTAAGCTATGCATTAGCCACTGACGAATAAATAAGAAAGACTCCGCGTCACTTATGTACTTAAAAAGTGAAGCGCATGAAGTAAGCCAGTATTATTGTAATTATATAGCACACCCTTACACAAAGGTAAGCCGATCGGCCGTCATTGTGATGTCAACCGTCCCCGTGACAGCACACACACCCGCAAAAAGGTTGCTTGAATAGGTAGAATAACTAATGGTACTACCGTACAGAAGGTTCACTCTCTAACTAAAATCAAGTTTAGGTATAAAAAAGATTTGTTAGCCGTAGGTCCAATACGCAGTTCGTCCAAATTGTATTTCAACACTCATTTTGTCCGACTCGTATATACCTAGTCCAACACGCATTTCGTCCAACACGCATTTCATCCAACATCTATTTGTCCAACACGTATTTGGTCCAATATACATTTTGTCCAACAAGCATTTCGTCCAACAGGTTGTTCGTCTAAAAGGCATTACGTCCAACGTGTAATACGTCAATACGTTTTGGATTTATTTATAGTAATAAATAAATGCAATGCTGGATGCAAGCAGCACAAGACTGGTCGTGGTGGAGATACTTGGGGGAGGCCTTTGTCCAACAGTGGACGTGTTCTGGCTGATGATGATGATGAATAAATAAATTCGTTTGTTTTGTTATTATATTTTATTTGTCTTCGATGTTAAGGTCTATAATTCTTTGGCGGAAAGTGTGTAGCAAAAACAATTTGCTTCCTGACGAATGGCTTTATTGATACTAGTTTCGCATGGCAAATAATTTGGTTTATAAGCATTGGACATACCGCCCGCCAAAAACAATAGATTTTAAACAGTATTTAAAACAAATAGATTTTACTTATTAGTTTAGACTAAAACGGCAAAAAACGGCTGCTTATTTGCAATAAACGGGAAAAAAATATATTTTGTTGTATGGGAGCCCCCCTTTAATATTTATTTTATTCTGTTTATAGTATTTTTTTGTTATAGCGGCAATAGAAATATGTACGGCAAAATGCGAAATGAACGAATTGCGTATTTGACCTACGGCTAACAAATCGTTCAAACTTGCCCACTCTTACGACTTTCACGCGAAATTGAAAATTATCGTGTGACCCGAGCGTTCATATTCCGTTAAGCAACGCCGACTTGATATCTATTTGACGTCAAGAGCGCAGGGTTTCCACTCATGGATATATATAAGTATTTATTAAAATAAATCAGATTCATTCTTTCTTTTATTTAGACACCCATAAACACATTAGTATCTTTTTTACGGATTATAAGATCGTTTAGTAGTCATTGTTCGGTACACAAAAATCACAGAAAATTGATCGTTCGTTTTACGCGCGACGTGGAGCGTGCGAGCCGAGCGGCAACCTGCTGCACTGCCATACGCCTGCCCGGGAGGCGCGCCGGCCGAACGTACTATCGCGTACTACGTCGCTTTACCAGTTTAAAGGCCAAAATCCCTTGCACACCCATTGTGTTATAATGTAACGTACTAGAGGAGCTATCCCAAGTAAAAGTCTTGTTCTATTTTTTAAAAGTTAAAACAAAAGTGCGCTGCAGCGCTAAAACAATAATTTATCGTCTTTCTGAACAACCCAAACATACAGCGCTAGACCGCTTCTTTTCTCGCGACCAAAAGGTCTAAAGCGCCGAAACATGGCCGCCGCTCATGTCTCGGCGATTTGATAAAATAATTAGTCAAATTCATGTTATATCGACGATTTAGTGCGTATTTACAGGTGAAAAGTTATTCGTTTAGTTTTATTTGTATTTCCTGAATTCTTTAAACAGTACCTTAGCACATGAAGGCATATTTTAATAAAATAAAAAACAGAATACACACGTATTGTTGCGTCTAGCGGTTGCCACAGACTAATATTGTTGGAGCGAGCTGGCTCTAACGCGTGTAGCAAACAATCTAGTTGTGACGTCTTCTCTAGTACGTAGTACATTATAACTCAATGTGCACACCGCGTCGTCTATTTGGTTCGTGCACGTACCCCGGCGGGCGGTGCGCTTCATACGAAAATTTCTGCAAACTTGTACAGCGACGGTGACCCCGACCGTACCTAAACTGCGGAGTGACACCCCCTGGTATCGCGTCGCGGACTCCTTCTATTTTTACTCGTCCATGGCATTACTATATTTGAGTATTGTGCACAAATTAAACAAATTAAACATCCCGTTCGTGTAAATTATTGGATTATTTTATTTTCGTGTAATTTCTTCCGTGGCAGCATCTGGCACTGATTTGTCTGACTACAAAATATAAAATTCTTGTCCTACAAGGTAGGTTAATATTATTGTAACTAATTTGTAAAGACAAATCAGTGCCAAACGCTATCACGGAAGAAATTGATCCGCGTAAAGGTCGCGCACGAACTTGTCGGGCTATAGTCGGCCCATCTCTAGTTAGAATAGTGATCAAAGCGCGAGCCGAGCGCAGTGTGCCGCGGTAACGGCCGGCCAAACGCTAGAAGTTAGAACTTTTTTTAAGAATCTCTCTCCGTCACTCCGATTGTTCTATAGCGACTGCACATGTGCTCAGCGTGAGAGGTGGTAAGCCCATCGCCGGTCTATGCTGTTGGAAGTATGTGTAGTCTTCAGTCAGTTAATCGCATTTTGCGACACCCAATTGGGGGAAAAGAGCGGGTGTTTTGCGGGCGGCGCTTTTCTTACCCGCCAGCGCAACCTTTTGCCAGCAGAAAACTATGATTCTCTGTCTACCCATCTGAACACGGGCGTAATGCATGTACAGTCACGAGCACCAAAATGTTTACAGTTACAATTGTTTACATATTTTTGCTCGTTACTGTACGTATTATTTGTATGTGCTAAAAAATAAACAATGAACTTACCGAGTAGCGGGTAGTCTTTGAACGGTTCATTCTTAATCACTTCTATGCCCTCTCCGCCGCCGGTCTCGTTTTTTGATACCTCCGCTACACAGTATAACTGCGCCACTTGGTACTGTACAAAACAAACAAACAACGTTACGAGAAAACGAAAGCACAGATACAATTAATATATAAGTAGTGCAATATAACTTTTCCACTCTCACGCCAATTATCTAGTCCAAGTTAAGCTTTTGATTTTAATGGTTAAACTAGATAAAGGAAAAACTGAAATCCATTTAGAAAAGCAATTATTTCTAAGTTGACCCGACCCGGAATCGAACCCGGGACAAATATCACTCGGATTTTACTATTTATTTTTTTTAGAAAAAAACACGATTGTGAGTTAAACAAGATATTTGCACAAACAATTTGTCATTAATTTGTTTACAAACATTCTTAATCCAATTTGGCCATATCGAATAATGACATTTATTTTACATTTTACCAATGACATGATTTCAATGATTGGAACCACTGCAGGCTTTTGCCCTGCAGCGGGCCAGTATACCGGCTCTATGTTAATTTCTTTTTGTTTTTTTTTTCCTTTCTTTCTGTAACCTGGCAATCTGTGTTAACACAATAAGCCATTCAGTTGGGGTTTTTGTTTGGTTGTAGTAATGTCAGCAGAAGGAATTCCTAGGCATTCCCTTCATGTGAGGTTGAATCTCGCGGACAGCATAGGGACACTATGCCGCTTTAGTCGGGAATAAATGACACTTCCTGTGCCTGTCAGTTTCAATGCAAACTCATTAGCATGGTATGATATTTTCGTCTGATAGCCTATGCTGTACCTAGCAATCTCTTGTTTGACGGTATTGATTTTTAGATCCTCTCGTGTATGTATCTGTTGCTCACGTAGTAAGGTATGTCCAGCATCGCTCTCAATGTCTTGCTTTGGAATCTTTCAAGAATCTCTGTTGCTGTTGCTAGCAGTACCCCATAGCTGTATCCCATAGGTCCAAATTGGTTTGAGGATGGTCTTGTAGATAGCTATTTTGCTTTCTCGATACAGGCTTGATTTACGGTCTATCAACCAGTCATCATCATCAGCCTATAAACGTCCCACTGCTGGGCACAGGCCTCCCACGTGAACAATAGTACGTGGGGATATTGGGCCATAACCCACCACGCTGGCCCAGTGCGGGTTGGTGGGTTTTAACAACTGCCATCTTACAACAACAAGCGGGACCAACGGCTTAACGTGCCTTCCGAAGCACGGAGGAGCTCGAGATGTTTTTAAATTTGGTCACCCATCCAGCGACCCGGCATTGCGAAAGTTGCTTAGCGAGCAAGATCACAAGCTGAACGCGCTAGCCGCTGCGCTATCAAGCTCCTATCAACCAGTACATCGCTCTAAATTTAGTGTCAAGCTGTTTGCGCTTTACGCTTTTGTTTTAGTTACACACTTTTAAATAGTTTTTTACAACTTGAATTTTGTTATTAGTTTTTAACCTTATATTAGGAGAGAAGAGTTAAAATTATGCTGGCCAATTTATTGACAGAGATGACTTGGTATCTGAACAATCCTCTAATTCATTATTTCCTTTCTAAGCTATGTATGTAAAATGTAGATAGTGTAATGAAATCAATTACATATAATAAGTTACTTCCAACGATTAGGTTATTTAATTTATAACTTATCAATTAACAATCAGCATTGCTATCAGCAGTGGTAATATTTACAGCTACAATTTATCACGTTAGGTATTATTGTAGGGTACAATAAAGGTAAGATCTAATTTATTAATCCCTCAAGCAACATGAAACCAGACACAATTGAAAATCTATTTTAGTTAAATTATGTTTTATTGTCAAATATATTAATTGATTGGTGTAGGTACTGAAATAAATATATTTTTAGTTCAGCCCTTTGACAAAAGTCCTTACTACATAAGATAGCTGGGGAGTGGGCTCTATCTATGGCCTTATATTAGTAAAGAAATGAATACTAATAATAATGATTTACCAATTAACAACTTAACCATACACACATTGGAATAAAGTGAGATATTTTTCCTTAACAATTCATGAAATTTGTTCTAATATTAATACCCAGGTATACTTATATAAACATTTTTAAATACTATTATGGTATCTTTATTGCTGATGAAATTACATTTGAAATAATTAATTTAAAATTTCAAAAAAAAAAAAGGTTTTTATTATTTATTATATTATGGTATCTTGGGGATTTACTCAACTCAAACACAGGTAGGTAAGTATATAGCATTAATCTGATAACTCTTAACTGCTAGATATTGTCAACTAAACAAAATATGAATTTGATAAACTATTTAACTTACCTCTTCAACTGTTAGAGGAAGAGTAACACGGCTGTAAAGAAATAAAAGAGTATGGTAAAGGTCAGCTACAAAGTATTATACTGGTTAAATAATAAGTACTTAAAATAACACTTCAAGAGTCTTCAGAAGTCTTATACTCTGAGCATAAAGTGTCACTAATGACAAGAATGTATATTGCAACTGATGACTGTACCAGGCAGTATCCAACATGCATGCACAGTAGGTAGGTACCATCTGCTACTGCTACTCAACCTTGACCTGAACATCTTCTGTCAGTGTCATTTCTATGCAATTTTATAACTTAGTAGCAAAAGGTCTTTCCGTCTCTATCATTATTAATTAGATACGTCGTTATCTTAGAATTAAACTTGGACTAATGTCTGCTGATAAGGTAGAATTTGCCAGCATCTATTTAGAGAGTATTCAAGTAGAACGGCCAAAAATCGATTCATATACACCAAGTTTATAACCTTCGCAAAAGTACTTACTATTCTTTGATAAGCATGATGTAGTCGTGTTATTTCACTTAAATGCACATTAGACAGTCCACACCACCGCAAAATTACACCTACTATCACACTGCAAGCCTTGAGCTATGTCCTGATTATTGGCAGATTATTGTAATTTTTATCTATGACTAGCTAGCCAATGAAAGTGACAAGGCGCATGCTCGTTTCATGACGCAACGGATATTACGTCAACTCTTTAGGATGCGTTTTGAAGAGTTAAATAATTTAAAGGAATGGACCGAATATAAATGCGTTCAATCACATTCTATTCAACTTTAGCAACAACAAGTAAAGATAAAGATTTATATAATTTGTAATACGATTATAGCTGTCTAACGGTCAGCGGTGGTTAATTACTATACTACCACAAAGATTAGTTGAAACGATCCGTTGCCCTATTGGTTATTCAAACGAATGACTAAAATTCAACATTGTCTTGGTTAGGTGAAATATTTTGTAGCGGGAAAGTAATGAAAGAGAAAGTTTAGTTTCATTTTCTAAAGCTGCGGCCATATTAGCGCGCTATAAAACTTTGTGTTCCATTGTCGCTTTACAACGCGACAGGCGACACAGTAGCGCGTTAACGCTAGGATGCATTGCGCTAAGACGAAGTGTTCGGCCAGACGTGTCGAATTAGCGCGCTAGCGCTAATGTAGCTCTAGCATTAGTATGTTGTTCGTCGCTTACCTATTAATGCAAAGTATTGGTGAACTACATATTTATAGCCGAGCATGAGCGTAGCATCTCTACTAAGTCTGTGAGCATGAGTAACCTTTAGATTCTCAAGAAATCCATGTGAGATTTCATCACAATTAAATTACATACATTCTATGTAAAATACGCTCACAACTAATATCCTCTAAGGCTGGCCTCACACAGCCGGAATGGCTTGCTGAATTAAGAATCTGAATTTAAGATTCTGAATTCCGGCACCTTGACTCACACATTCTTAAAAATTCAGATTGATCAGTAGTCTTGTGACTCCCGGCATATGCAAACGTCTCCGAGGCGTTAACCGCTTGCTGTTTCAACCAGGGTTGCTATTTTTTTTTCACTGTTCCTACCAATTGACGTCCTCCGTGGTCAAGTGGTTAGCGCGCCGGGTCTGGCGTCGCGCCATCTCTGAGGTCCCGGGTTCAATTCCCGGTCGGCGAGTCAATTTAGGGAAAACTGATTTTCTTAATTGATTTCGGGTCTGGGTGTTTTTCTATGTTTATGTATATTTATCCATTATCTAGTATAACCATAATAGCGAGTTTCAATAGAAGCCTATATTGCAATAAAATTTTATAAAAATAAAATATAATGTAGTAATGAGTTTTTATGTAATAAAAACAATATTTTCTTTTTAATGATCCACTTTTATTTTGTACGTTATAAAAACTGACGTTTGCTCCAGTGTTGCCAACACCTACACTCTACTTTACACTACATCTTCCCCTTCAGAATTACACACATAATCCTTTAAATATTTTGGAGGCCTAACCGTCCTGGTGGGTCTTTTATTACAAATATTACAATCTACATTCTGGTTGCCATCATTAACAGTAACATCAACATTACAGTAATTTTTATCTAATAACTTATCATTTATATTATTACTGTGGTTGTCATTACCAACAGCATCAACATAATCATCATCACTCTCTAACAACTTATCATTAACGTTATCACAATCTTGATTACCTTCATCCATATTAACTTTACTGATAACAACAAATTCTTCATTGTAGTTTGAAAGATTGTTTGCATTTAACACAGTTTCCTTAACAAAAGTATTAGTATCTACCTCATTTACTGTATCATTTCCTTTATTTAACAAAACATGCTCGTTACAAAAATTTTGCCTATTATCTAAATCACCATCAACTCCTACAACCAACTTCTTATTAACATGTTGATTTAAATCTGAACAGTGATTTGAATTGTGGTGTTTTAAATCTGATTCTCTACTTGTCACTATTTCCGACGTTGATGGTTTGACATGAAACGTATTCCTTCTAAATTGTTTTCCCTGGTTATCTTCAATAATTAAAGACCTAGGAGTATTGTGAAAAGCAACAACTTTACCTTTTAACCATACATTATTTTTCAAATAAACTATACTCTGGCCAATATAAAATTGTTTATTATATAATTTTGAGTTATTATCATAATTGTTTTTGTTACTCAAATCCTTTTTTATTTCATATTCACAAAATTCTTTAACAAGTTTTGGTAATAACAGATTGTCTATGTACAGGTATTTTAGATTTGGGGCCCAAGTCTGCTAATTTACGAATGGCATAATTGAATCGCAATTGGATCGCATTGTAATTGTTTGACACATTTGGTATTCTCTTACTCATCTATGAATACCAAATGTGTCAAACAATTACAATGCGATACAATTGCGATTCAATTATGCCATTCGTAAATTAGCAGACTTGGGCCCCTGAGCATTCTACTACAACAGTTGGGCAGGTGAGAATGGTGACGCCATCCCAGGTGTGTTCCTATACTCTAAAAGTAAATACTCAAAATCTATTTTACTTTCACAACTTTTTTTTAACATATTTTTGGCAATTCCTAGAAACCTTTCAATAAAGCCATTTGATTTTGGGTAATAAGGACTAGAGGTTATTATCTCAAATCCCCACAACTTAGAAAATTCTTTCAATTCCCATGAATGAAAAGGCATGTTATCAGCACTAATTATTTTTGGAATCCCATGAATAGAAAACAATTTTTTTTTAAATATTTTTTACTGTAAGTGCTGACAGAGATGTAACTTTAACTAGATCAAACCATTTTGAATAATAATCTGCTACTATAAGATAATTACTGCCATTAAATGTTAAGAAATCACACGCTATCTTTTCTTAAGGAAGTTTACATGGTTCATCTATTACCATTGGTTATTTAGTTTTCTTGACACTATATTTTTCACACAAACTACACTTTATGACTAAGTTTAAAATATCTTGATTTAATGAAGGCCAATAAAACAAAGAATTTGCTCTGGATTGTGTTTTCTTTACCCCAAAATGAGAACTGTGTATCTCCTGCAGAATTTTCTTTCTCAGAGTAACTGGTACAATAATTTTATGGTTTACATACAATATGTCATTTTCAAAATAAATCATGTCTCTAAACTTGTAAAACGATTTTATACAATCAGGCATCTTGTTAATACTATTTGGCCAACCATTTTTGCAAAATTGTACTAAGTTTTGAAATGAACTATCTTTTTGTGTCTCTAAGATTATTTCATTTAAATAAGAGTCCGACACATTGACCGTATGTACTACTTTGTCAAGAGACTGTTCAAGCTCTGTTATAGGAGCGACACTTGAAGCTCTACTAATAGGCGATTTTCCGAAATCAACAAAAAAAAAGAAATTGGTTCGTAAATGACTTCATAGATGGCGCTTAGCATAGATTAGTATGGCGCTTAGTAAAAGGCGAGTCCATGAAGAACACGTGTATGGCTACGTAATATTTATTCCATTCCAAAATAGAAATAGGTCCTGGAGTTCCTGAATAAAAATTTGTAAGTACTATTTTTTTATTTTTTTGATAGACAAGCTGAAGTGTAGATTATCGAGTATTTTTGAACTAATTTTTATTTTTTATTTTGGGCTGTCAGAAAATCGCCCATTGCATCAGCAATCAACATCTGAGAATCTTTAATGTGTACATTAACTCAATATCATAAATAGCTAATTTTAATCTAATTTTCCTTAGTCTTTGAGAGCTGATATCATGTATTTCTTTATTCATCAAAGCTACTAAAGGCAAATGGTCAGTTTGCACTGTAACATGCCATAAATATAGTAATGAAATTTACGACACAAAAATAAAATAGCAAGAAATTCTTTGTCAATTTGTCCATATTCACATTCATTTTTAGTAAGACTCTTAGAACCAAAAGCAATTGGATGACTATTTTGTAAAAGGACACAACCTATAGCACTCTGTGAACTATCAGCTTGTATTACAATTGGTAAAGATGGATTAAAATTCTGAAGTACCGGAGGACTAGTGATAATTTGCTTTATTTGATTAATACATTTAGTGTGAATGTTAACATTCCACTGGAAAACTGTATTTTTCTTTAAAAGTTGTCGCAAAGGAGTAGTAATTTCAGATAAATTAGGAATGAAGTCCCTTAAATAGTTCACCATTCCTAAAAACCTTTGCAAACTTAGTCTGTCTTTGGGAATGTCATAATTAATTATAGTTTCTATTTTTTAGTATCTGGTCTTAAACATCCGTTAACAATTTCATGTCCCAAATACCGAACAACAGAAGAGAGATATTGAAATTTTTAATATTAAATCTAATGTTCAGTTCTCTAGCTCTTAACAATACTTTTTGTAATGCAATATCATGTTCCTCCTTTGTGTTTCCAAACACTAAGAAATCATCGATATATATAAACAAGTTTCCAATATCATTAAAATGTTTTTCACTATTTTCTTGGAAAACTTCAGCAGACACATCAAGACCAAAGGGTAAAAAATTGAAAAAATAAGTTCCAAATATTGTAGAAAATGTACACAGATTTCTACTAGTCTCACATAACCCAATTCGCCAAAATGACTCTTTAAGATCTAAAACTGAGAAATATTTAGCATTACCAATTTTTGCTTTTAAATCATTAATGGTTGGAATTTGATAGTACTTTTTTAATATACATTTATTCAATGCCTTGGGATCTAAACATACTCTGATAGAATTCTCATCTTTTTCAACAATAACAATACGGTTAACCCATTCTGTTGCCGTGTCCTGTTTTGTTATTACTCCCAGTTCACACAATCTGTCTAGTTCAGTTTTCAGTTTTTGTTTCAACTTTAATAGCACTCTATAAGGTGGTTTTGATACAGGTACAGAATCTGGTTTAAGTTGGATTTCATATTCATTAGGGAACTTCCCCGAGCCTGTAAAAACATCAGTATATTTATTAACAATTTTATCCTTTTCCTTCTGCAAATTTTCACTATCTACCACATTTATTTGTTTCCTGATAATCAACCCTAACAACTCACAAGTATCCTTTCCCAAGGTAGGGTGGAAATCTGATTCTGTTACGATGAATTCAATAAAGCAAGATTTAGTTTTTAATTTGTCTTCTAATAGAACTGTCCCATGAACTCGAATATGTGATTTATTATAGGCAAATAACTTTATACGACACTTATTCAATTCTAATCTTGGATTTTGACAATCTTTCATACACACTGTATGGAATTAAATTTACTTCCGAACCTGTGTCCAACTTGAAATTAACAAACAAATTATTTTCAATTAACAGCTTCTGTGACCAATCTGTACTTGACACTAATCCACAATAGAACTCCTCCTCCGTATCTGAAGTGTTTGATTTTGCCACCATCTTTACAGCTCGTTTGACTTTTGTTCGACAGACTGTTGCAAAATGGTTGAGATTCTTACATTTGAAGCATTCCTTCCCCCGGGCTGGACATTTATCTAGCTTGGCAACATGCTTGAGACCACACCACTTGCACAAAATGATATTCTTCATATCACCAGCATGAGCACCAAAGTTGTTCCCTTCATCCAAATGTTCATTCTTATTTTGAGCTTATTGTACATTTTTAGTTTGCTCCTTATCATACTCTGATATCCTTAACTTTCTTATGACATCAGGTAAGGTAATTTCTTCTTCAACCAGGAGTGAACTCTGGCATTTTTTGTCATTTGTTCCGAGCACTAATTTATCTCTTAAAGCTTCTTCCTCGCTTTGAAAACAACAATCTCTTAACAACTTCTTCACATCAGAAAAAAACTATCGAATGGCTCACCAGGTTTTTGTTTTCGTTCATAAAACAAAAATCTTGAGTACAATAAATTTCTTTTTGGGTTACAATAATTGTGAAATTCTTTTAAAACACTTTCGTAGGTATTCTACTCTTCTTTTAAATTAAAGTTATTATATATTTTCAACCCTTCTTCTCCAACTAAATTAAGTAATATTGCTAATTTTCTCTTAGCGTCCTTTTCTTCCAAACCGGCGGCCACTAAGTATATCTCCAAGGCTTGCTTGAAAACACGCCAGTTTTCCGACAAATTACCGGACAGGTTTAATTTCTCTGGTAAATAACACTGCATTGTTCTTTTTATTACGGCTGCGCAATGTAGTAATGAGTTTTTATGTAATAAAAACAATATTTTCTTTTTAATGATCCACTTTTATATTGTAATAAAAACTGACGTTTAGTCCCAGTGTTGCCAAAACCTACACTCTACTTTACACTACATATAAAAATAAAAATTTATAGTAAATCCTGCTAAAACTGCTAAGCGTTGTTTATAAAAATGCACCAAAACTGCTATATTTACCTTTATAATTTTTAAGAATTGAAGTACATCGAAAATTAAACACTATTAAAGCAAGGTATCAATAAGATAACATACAAACTAAATATCTAAAATTTACTTTTAAAAGAGCTAAAAAAGCAGGATCCTACTAAAAATGGCAACACTGAAATAATTCAGAATCTGAATTCCAGCATGTGTGTGCCGCTCTATATAAAATGTATGGGAATACGCGCGTTCTGAATTCAGAATCTTAAATATTCAGACACGGAATTCCGGACGCTCGTCAGCTCATTTTTGCAGATCGATCTGAGAAATTCAGATTCTGAAAAAATCAGCATGTGTGTGGAGCATGCTGATATTGTATGGTATTCCGGCCTTTCTAAATTCAGAATCTGAATTCAAATTCTTAGGCTGGCCTCACACAGCCGGAATCGCTTTCTGAATTAAGAATCTGAATTCAGATTCTGAATTCAGAAAGGCTGGAATACCATACAATATCGGTATGCTCCACACACATGCTGATTTTTTCAGAATCTGAATTTCTCAGATCGATCTGGAAGAATGAGCTGACGAGCGTCCGGAATTCCGTGTCTGAATATTTAAGATTCTGAATTCAGAACGCGCGTATTCCCATACATTTTATATAGAGCGGCACACACATGCTGGAATTCAGATTCTGAATTATTTCAGTGTTGCCATTTTTAGTAGGATCCTGCTTTTTTAGCATTTTTAAAAGTAAATTTTAGATATTTAGTTTGTATGTTATCTTATTGATACCTTGCTTTAATAGTGTTTAATTTTCGATGTACTTCAATTCTTAAAAATTATAAAGGTAAATATAGCAGTTTTGGTGCATTTTTATAAACAACGCTTAGCAGTTTTAGCAGGATTTACCATAAATTTTTATTTTTATATTTTATTTTTATATAATTTGATAGCAATATAAGTTTCCATTGAAACTCGTTAATATGGTTAAACTAGATAATGGATAAATATACATAAACATAGTAAAACACCCAGACCCGAAATTAATTATGAAAAACAGTTTTCTCTACATTGACTCGCCGACCGGGATTTGAACCCGGGACCTCAGAGATGGCGCGACGCCAGACCCGGCACGCTAACCACTTGACCACGGAAGACGTCAATTGGTACGAACAGCGAAAAAAAAATAGCAACCCTGGTTGAAACAGCAAGCGGTTAACGTCTCGGAGACGTTTGCATATGCCGGGAGTCACAAAACTACTGATCAATCTGAATTTTTAAGAATGTGTGAGTCAAGGTGCCGGAATTCAGAATCTTAAATTCAGATTCTGAATTCAGAAAGCTATTCCGGCTGTGTGTGGCCAGCCTTAATTCAGAAAGCAATTCCGGCTGTGTGAGGCCAGCCTAAGGGGTAGTCAGAGAGTCAGAGACCAGGCGTTAGGATTAGACAATGAGGAGAGCAAAAGCAGTCTACTACTGCCACAGTCCACGTTTCACCAAATAGGTAATAACTGCACATGAGCTCAGCGTGATATGTGGTGTGTGAGTGAGCCCATCGTTAGTCTATGCTGTAGGATGTATGTGATGTCTTAAAACCGTTAGGCGCCTTTACGACACCCAAGGGAAGATAGGAAGGTTGTTGTATTCTTAAAAAAAATAAGGCGGGGATACACATGCCAGTAAATCGAAAAAGTAGCTGGCATAAAAGTTGTACGAGTAACTGGCACACTGCGGATACATTTGCAACTAATACTGGCATACAAGTTGTGAGCTTGCATGCCAGTATTAGCATTGCGTATACACAGGACAGTACGTGACAGTCACTGGAACAAACTCGAGTGAAACATACCTATTCTTGCGCGCCAAAAATAGATAACAATAATTAAAGTGAATTAAACAAAATAGTATTGTTACTAGCAATTGAATGTGTAGCTAAATTAATGAGAGACAGAAAGAAAAAAAATAAGAGGCGTTTGGGTAAGAGGTTGGATTAGTAGAAGGGAAGATTTTGGAGCAAGTTGTCTGCTTAAAAAAATGCAAATAAATAAAAAACAAAAATAGAAAATCAAAAATCATTTATTCGCCTAAAACATGGTAATATAGCTGGTCATCATAATGGTGTGTACAAACATGCTTTACCAAAACTAGCATGCAAATCTTAGAATAATAACACTATAGAAACCTAGTCCGCACGCTTATTTTGAAGCACCTTAATCGGAGCCATAAATGGCTCCAAACGCCGGACCGCTCCGTAGTGTTCAATGTCAAACCGCGCCGAACGTGTCTCGTGTAAACCAAAAAAAAATATGACGGTTTGTACCTACCTCGGACCAAATATTATATTTGGTCCGAGGTCGCGTCTGTTCATACGTAGCAGATTGTAGAGTTGTCCAAAACGGCTATAAAACAATAGCACGCTACAGGCTATAATCTATAAATTTTTAGCACTTTAAAAAATACGCTATATTTTTAGCGCGTTATGAATTAGGAAGCGTGTGGACGCTCGACAGGCGCGATTAATCATGGAGCACGCTAGATCTCGTAGCACGCTACCTTGCATATCGTTCGTTGGACAGACTGCGTGCTATACAAAAATATTATTTTTGAATGCCTCGCATATAGTCTTATATAAAGCCAACATATTTTCCTAGCTCTTCGGCAGCGCTTCTTATCTAATATTTACAAAAACTAAACTACCTCAGACAGTCCCATAACGAGGTCCGTATCCCATATTTTTACTTTATTAAATCTAAAATATTAACTAATCTTACAAGATCGCGCGTGAATGCCAGTGACAGGCATGCCAGTTAGCGTATACACATGACAGTAGCTGGCACGTGCAAGGAGCTGGCATGCTAGTGTGCAAGCTATATGTCTGTGGCAAGCTACAGGCATGTGTATCCCCGGCTTTATAGGCTGCCACTACAAAGCACATTATATTATATTATGTCTGTGCATTAGATATAAATATGTACTGAGGACATGGCTGTGTGAGCTAAATCTATTTGTCTTTTCTACGACAAACAAGCAAATGAAGTTAAAAAACGAAAAAAACAAAGTAAGGGAAGGGCACAGACCTCGGACCAAATATCACAATTGGTCCGAGGCACAGACTTATTGTTCTGAGGCACAGACATATACTTATTATATGTCTGTAGGGAAGGGAGTCCAACTAAATGTCAGTTCTTGGCGGGAAAGTGAAGAGTCATGTCCGTAGTTTTGTTTTATTTTCTATAATTTGTGTTTTGTCGAATATTAATGTGAAATAATAGTGGATTATTTACTGTTAAGTGTCCGTGAACGTGCATGTGTGTTAGCAAATAAAACAAAACAGTGCATCATCACTTTTTAAATTCTCCTAAGAAGTCCGTGTGAGACCTCAATAAAGTCCCACAGCTTTATCGAATATCGAGGGGCTTGGGGGGAAAATCATTACCATTAAACGTTCATTATCACTTATTGTTTAACCACATATTGTAAAGAAAATATCTTACTTGACACTGGCTAAAAGTGCTGATCGCACAAGCCATTATATAAGAGAAAAAAAATTTAAATGTCAATGTGACAATATCATTATTTTTTGTGTCTGTCAGTCCGACTTCTTGGCGGGAAAGTGAAGCGTCATGGCTGCAGTTTTGTTTTATTTTCTAAAATTCATGTTTTTTCGAACATTAATGTGAAATAATAGTGGATTATTCACCGTTAAGTGTTTGTGAACGTGCATGAGTGTTGGCAAATGTAACAAAACAGTGCAACATCACTTTTCAAATTCTCTCAAGAAGTCCGTGTGAGACCGCAGTAAAGTCCGACATCTTTACTGAGGGCTCAAGGGGTTTCGGGAACATCAATTATCATTCATCATCTTTATCACCACTCATTATCATCAAGGGGGAAAAAAAGAAATAAAAATACTAATGACTAGGCAGTATGGTCTCTGATCTTAGCCTGTTCTTATAGGAACAAATATTAATAAAAAAAAAATGTTTGTCAGTCAATGTGACATGGGGGACTTCTTGGCGGGAAAGTGAAGCGTCATGTCTGCAGTTTTGTTTTATTTTGTAAAATTTGTGTTTTTTCGAACATTAATGTGAAATAACAGTGGATTATTAACCGTTAAGTGTTTGTGAACGTGCATGAGTGTTGGCAAATGAAACAAAACAGTGCAACATCACTTTTCAAATTCTCCCAAGAAGTCCGCGAGATACCTCAGTAAAGTCCCACACCCACATCTTTACTGAGGACTCAAGGGGTTAGGGGAATATCATTTATCATTCATCATCTCATTATCATCAAGGGAAAAAAATGAATAAAGAAACTAATGACTAGGCAGTATGGTCTCTGACCTTAGCCTGTTCCTTCTTGAAACAAATATATAAAAAAAAGAGTCTGTCAGCAGACAATCAAAAGCTCAAGTCGTCAGTAATTAAAAATAATCTATTGTAATGAATGTGATGTGATGCGTGTGATGGATGTTATTGGATTACTAAAATCGCATTTTAAAAATCTACACGTTATAAATGATGATATTATAGCTTTTCTGATGCTTTAAATTTCAATCGTGCCTCTATTTTTAAGATTTATTCGTGGTGGTGGTATATACCAGAAAAAAAAAATGAGTTTAGTCGGGAAAAAGTGCGAATCGATATCTTTACCTGAATCAAGCAAAGGTGATATTATACCGAGTATCACGCCAGACGACGTACTGCGCTTGGAAAAAATCACCGATACATATCTCTGTAGTCCCGAAGCAAATGTATACGATATAGATTTTACAAGATTCAAAATACGTGATTTGGAGACTGGCACTGTTTTGTTTGAGATAGCCAAGCCCCCGACGGATTTCGGTGTCGACAATGATGGTACAGAGGATACGCCCGAAGAGCCGCTCGACCCCAATGCAGGCCGATTTGTTCGATACCAGTTTACGCCGCAGTTTCTAAAGCTGAAAACTGTCGGAGCGACGTAAGTACTAAAACGGGACTTTATACTAAACTAGCGGCCTTCCCGCGACTTCTTCCGCGTGGACCACATATACGCCGTGACGAATTTTCAAAAAATAACTTAGTAGTATATTTTGTCCTGACAAACACAAACAACAAAAAAAGAATGAGCTAAACAGGTGCAGCTTTTCAGGAGTGATGCGCAAACAAACATTCGAAGCAATTGATTTTTATTAAAATAACTGTTTAATAAAAAAAAACTAATAACTTACCAATATTGTTGATAAAATGTAAAAATAGGTAAATAAATTTCTATCTAAATAAACACTGTTTTAGCTATAAGTATCTCATTGTAAGTGAATTTTATAAGTTTTTATGAGAATAAATTTCTCTAAACCAAAATGTAAAGATTTGGTCATTAGCTTAACTTATTTTTTTGTCTCGATAACTTTGACATATTTCTTATTATATATTTTCAGTGTCGAGTTTACAGTTGGAGCCCGACCAGTTAATCACTTCCGCATGATAGAGAAGCATTTCTTCAGGGATACGTTACTCAAGACTTTCGATTTTGAGTTTGGCTTCTGCATTCCGTTCTCGAGGAACACATGTGAACACATTTACGAATTTCCCGCTCTGCCTCCTGACCTAGGTATGTACTTTCTGAATCATCAACGTTAATATTTACAGTAACAAGAAAAGATGCTTTTACATTTTTTTCAATGAGTAGTTGACTACAAATTTCTAACCTATCACGTGACCTACAGGAGTAGGGCAGCTACTTGCTTAAAACTAAACGTTTTAATATTTTACGTCAAACAACATGTCGATTTTTCTTTAATTCTTGACTACTTTGCAATTATCAATAAATTCTAGCGTAAAAACTATCCATCTCCGCGCTGTGAAATTTTAGTATCTATAAAAAAATATGGTGCTAATATCAGGTGTTGACTAATCTAAAGCTGAGCTGATGTGTGAACAGACATTCATAACAATTGATTTTTATTTACATAATTTGTTCTCTTTTCTCTTACAGTTGAAGAGATGATTGCGGCACCATTTGAAACATGCTCTGACAGTTTTTATTTCGTCGACAATCATCTGGTGATGCACAATAAGGCTGATTATGCCTACAATGGAGGTATAAATAACTAAAAAGAAAAATACTTTCTACATAACACATTAATTTTCTAATATACTTACTTCTGAGTTTTAAACTGATGTCAAAATCGGTCTTTGCAGTGTAAATGATATATTTAAAGCTGTGATTAATTATTACTAGGGAGAAATAATGAAAGGTTCTGAAAACTACATTAAAATTGTTTTTTAGTTATTGCTAAGGTTAGGTTTGATTGGCTCTTGTTAATTTTTACGTAGCAGCAAGTGAAGCAAGCTTGAGTTAAATTGTTAAGGACATTATTGTTTCTACATATTGTTTATGATTCCCCTTCTATGTTTTCAGCTTTGACAATATCATTGTGTAAATCTATTTTAAAATACCGTGTATGAAATTTGATACAAAATCAAAACATTTATTAGGTATTATTTATAATTGTTATTCACAATGCTAAACATTTATTCCAAATATGATTATAAAATTTTTAATCTAATCTTTTTTAAGGACATCACTTTAGATGGAATTTAGCCACAAATATTTCAATCGAGGTTTTGTAGTATTGTATTACATTCTAATAGTTACGATATCCTAAGGCAAGCTTAGCTAAAACAGTGTTCAGCGTACTTCTAGATTGAGATGCGGTATAGTCTGTTGTGTGTGTCTAAAAGCCTAAAGGCCTGTGCAGAAAGGGACAATCTTGTCATATTTTTTTGTCAGTCAAAATAGATAATTTGAAACTGTATTGTGTAATGCACATGATAGGCTAAAATTCTGTGTCTAATTGTCAGTGAGATCCAATTGTGACGAATAAGTACGCCGAGAACTGTTTCTCGTCTGTGCTGACCTTTACACGATGCAGTTATTAGTTTTGACCAACCAAAAACACTGAGATCTGTCCTTTGTTTGCGTTCACGGTTAGATCAAAACTAAACAACCCTGTGAGACTATATATTTATGTTGTTTATTAAACTACATTTATTTTAAATAATGCGTTAAACTTTACATTCCTGAATTAAGTCAATTCTATTATGTTGTGTTCAATTAAGTGTGTGTTATCTTATGCATTTAAAATGTATACTCGTATTAGCTTGCACCACAACATACTTTATATGCCTTACAAATAAACAGAATAAAGTCGGAATAGTTATTCAGTGTATTGTCTTTTTTACTCTAATTTAAAATTACGTTTGTATGTCAGGAACAAAACACGGAATAACTATTCGTAGCTTATTCTTTGTTTATTTGTAAGGCACTAAGGATTAGTGCTGAAACTAATAGGATATCTTTACATCTTTCAACTAAAAAACATGCAATTGAAATGTTTATTGTAGGTATTCCAGTGAGTGACTTGTATGTTTATCTTAATGTATGTGCATTCAGAAGGATGTGACGTGAACTCATACTTAAGATAATTTCTGGATGAGTTAACAGGTCACTGAGCAAATAAATACAAAGTATTTGTACTTTACAGTACATAAATAATGTTTAAATAAAATACGAATAAGGTAAGTACTTAGCTGAATTTAACACAACCTACACTACATTTTAATTGCAATTTTGTATGCCATAATTATTTGTAAAGAAACACCTGGTAAGTACTTACTCTGAAATATGATTCAAAGTGAAGTCTTAAGTCAAATATTTTTTATTAAAATAAACTTTTGAAAGTGATATTTTATCGTCCTTACATTGTTTTGCGTACTTTTGGATCCATTTGGGACGTCTTAAGCTGTGGAGAAGATAAAACTCGAAACTCCACAGCTTGTACTTTTGAATGATGTTTTAGTGACTTTTGATGCGAATCAAGTGATTTAGATGTGAGAACACTTAGTAACACCATTCGACACACAATTATTGTTGCACCAACACTTTTTTTATGTATTTGGTGTGTAACACTGTAAGTTTTGTGTTTAGACAATTGCAATGTACGGTTCTTGGTATTTGTATGTAGACTGTAAGAGCTTCACAAAAGATCTTTAAAATGTTTCTAGTCATTATTATTTATTGAATATTGCAAAACATATGTTTTACATTGAGTAATCTTATAATATTATTATTAAAAAAAATGTACAGGGAAAATAAATATTCGTTAATAAATAAAATAAACTTAACATAAATGCAAGTTCTGTAGTGATTTTGCCTATAATAATAATGATACTGATGAATGAGATTATAAACTCTAAAGTGTTGTAAGTAATCAATAATCTAAATGTTAGTAATGAGACTTCAATGTAAAAAAACCACAAGATGTTTTTTTTTTAATTTTACCAATCCAGATTTGTATTGGCCTTGATATTGTTTATTTGCAACCTATCATTATATGTAATTAATTACTTAAATACTTGTAAGTATCTGGCGGTTTTTAAATATAATTTAAAATCTAATAATTGATAAAATGCAGTGAATGCCGTCCAGTGTTCTGTCTATGTGAACATGTGTTCTTGCTTTAATGTTAATATTCTTAAAAAATATTTTAACTTAACAACAAAATCGAACTCGATGTGTTCATTGTTTATGTAGAAAATCATAAGATTTTTTTTCCAAAATTGTACTTGTTGGTGTAGCTATGTACAATAATTATTAGATAATGCGCCATATTGGCCAAGATGGCTGCCGGCAGACGAGGAGATATGAAAAAAACAATGTTCAACTACGATAAAGTAACTACAAATCAGTTGTTGCAATATTGTAATTGCTGGCTAACTGTCCTGTCTTCAACTAAGTACCTACTTATTTGCTTTTCATTGTAGAATCATGTTTTTTGACATGAGTTTATCCTGAGAGAATATTTCAAGCGTTCTGAGCTTAGTTATCGCTATTTTAAACATTGACGTATTATAACTAGAGCCTGTAAAAAAAATGTGCTCAGTTAGAACTAGACTTTGTGAAAAATTTCATATTCGGGCCAATAGACGATTTAAAAGCAAAACCGATACCCTGCTTCATTCTATAGAGTTGAGTTATTTATGTGTTGTACCATAAGACATTTAACAATTTACCAAAGAAATAATATCGTGCATTAAATTAATTTAATTGGATTAATTAAATTATTTCACCTCGTGACAAGTTGTTAGTTAAACTGATTACAATTATTTTGCAAGTACCAATTTTAAAACATTCCTGATATTGCACGCAATGAATGGAGAATGAGACACTTTTCATTCTCCATTCATTGGCGTATATTGTATTTATTATCAATGCGCAAGTAGCAACTATTTTAATAAATTGCCTAAAGTGACATAGACAAATAAGATAATAGTAAAAAAAACTGCAAGTTGCACATAGACAATAAATACAATTTAAGTCTCAAAAATATCTAAAGATGATTGTTTATTGCGTTTTTTGTGAATTTGTTTCTAAAACAATGACATTCTGTACCTACACAATGTCATTGTTCTAAACTCATCATAAATAAGGAAATTATATGAGGGCAGCACTGTCGCGACTGCACGCCCTTAAATTATATTGTTAAAATGATTATATTGGCTCATTACATTATTTATTTTGTATTAAATATGTTTTTGTTAGCAATCAAGCAGTTTAAACCTTTGTTGATGTTTTCGAAAAATCTAGGTTGTAATTTGAATGTATGCACGATGCTGCCTTTTAATTGTAATTTTTGCATTTATGATTCTACATTTATATCAAAAAATATATTGAAACACTAAGAAGCGACTGAGGGTATAATTGCACTTATAGCAATTTGTAATCACTCCAGAGAGTTGGGACATTAGGTATAGTTTTAACTTGAAATGGCTCACCTCGATTGGGTTTAATCAAATATTAAAGAATTGCGAACTTCACTTAACTTAAATTACATGTTTAATTGAGTAAGTTGCAAACCAAACGAATTAAACATAAAAATGTATCACCGTGTTTTTAGGCTGGGCAAATTTATACATGACTGTCCTATAGTCTGCGGGGCGGGGCGGGGGACGTGCAGTTGCGGGGGCAGGGAAGAAGAGCGCGGGCGGCGGGCCAAGTAGTATAGTAGTCGAATGTGCAGGCAGATGTCACCCGTCGCCCGCACAACATGGGACGTACGAATTTGCCAGCCTATAGTGAAACGCTAAGGCTCGTATTCTAAAACCAAACTCACACTCACATCTCTGCTTGAGTACAGTTAGAAAGGGAGTGCTATTCATCGCATATATCGCCATCTCTTTCTAACTGTACTCGAGCAGAGATTTGAGTGTGAGTTTGGTTTTAGAATACGAGCCTTAGTTTGTGCACGGCCGAATGCTAGGGTCATCAGATTATTTTACCAAAGACTATACAAAATATTTGAACTTTCATAAAGTTAGTACTTACTAGTAATTGTTTATTACAAATCAAGGTAAACAATTTTTGGTAACAAAAGAAAGTAGGTAATGGTTATACAAGCTAGAATACAATAATATGTACCTATATGCATCCATAGTGAAACGTTCGTTCAAACATTCTAGTAAAAAAAGATTATTTTACGAGTTATGGTCAACCAAAGTATACTCTACTAATTAAAAAAAAAGCTGTTTGTCTCTTATTTGGTAGGTACTGATTGCGGTTATTAAGTCTATATCACTGTGTTATTGTCTCAGGCAGATATAGACAAGTCTGGACACAAAATGCGATGAAATGGTTAGGTAAAGTATTACCTGTCTTGTTTTGATGTAGTGAAAAATTAGTGGACTAGTCTGAATCTGCCTTAAGTGTTAAAAAGTCTTAAGAAAATTCACTGATTTCACACCACACTAGTTAGTTTCGTCGATGATAATAAATTTATTTGTTTGAAAATACCTTTTGTGTTTGATTTTTTGTAACACCGTTGAGCCGTGTGTGTAGCCCTCCGTATCAGAAGGGCAAAGTTGCAATGGAACTTTGCAACGTCCTTATTACAATCGTCTCCTTCATTTGTATCGGCTTGCCCCCCCTCCCCCCCCCCATCGGCTGGCGACGCTCTAGTAAAACGTCTGAAATCTAAAATAGGCATACTAGTACGTCTGAAATGAAAAATCGTCATGTCAGGTATTAATATATGACTAGGATGTTATATTAAAGTACATTCAAGTGCATTAAATTCATTGAATTGTATGGGTATGTTGGGTAAGTAATCCACAACGGTGACCTTATATCCTTAATAAAGATGTAAAGGGTTCTTGGGGGTCAAAAACAGGAAAAATTACGGTATTTTTGATTTGAACAAAAATACGAAAGACAAATAATAAAATTTTAAAAAACTCCATTTATAACGTGCCTCCTTAAACTACATAGCGCGTTAAAAACGCATTTTGTCTACATCTAAAATAAAGTTTTTTTTATATGCACCCTTGTTTGTACAAGGTAACGATTTAGTCAGTCTTTGTAGACGGACTAAATCGTTAAATATAATCAAGACTATTATATCGAAGGGTTAGTCAGAGACTAGGCAATGAGGACAGCAAAAGCAGTCCTCTACCATAGTCCACTTTTTACCAAATAGCGACTGCACATGTGCTCAGCGTGACAGGTGGTGAGCCCTTCGCCGCTCTATCCTGTTAGAAGTATGTGCGTGCAGTAAAGTCTATGACACCAAAGGGAAGAGAGAGGCTGGTAACTAGTAAGTATTCTTTCACCGTTTATGTGACACGGTTATAGAAAAAAATTAGAATAAGTATGACAATGTAGAAAATTCTTTAAAAATATTTTTGTTTTTGATTTGTCTGTGTCAGTGTACCCAGTGCTTTTACCTAATATGACGATTTTTCGACGACCTATGACTATTTTAGATTTCAGACGTTTTACTACTATAGGTCGTTTTACTTTCATGCTGTTGTTAATGCCTCATGTGGGCAATTTGCAACTTTGTCCTTCTGATACGGAGGGGTGGGTGTGTAGCGGCTCACTAAAAAGAATAAGTAGGTACCTATCTACTACTTACCTTACCATCTCTTTGACGCGGACGGGTCAACAGACGGTTGGGTCAACGACCGGCCGCTGCCCGCGCGTTGTAAATAATCGTTATTTTTAATTGTTTTTCATTTTATTTTTCTTATGTGATTGCTTTAAAATAAATTAGATAGGGGAGAGGGGGTTTAGAAGACAGTTTAGAACAGAGGCAGTTTTGAATTATTGGATTTATGAACGCATCATTCGTCTTTCCTAACCTCCAATACCTTTTTAATACTGGTAACACCGAACTACACGTCTGTCAGTTGCCAATTTACGTCAATGTTAGTGTCAAACAGAATAAAATCTTTCGGGTTCTTTATGGAGACAAAACCAAACACTTTTATTTTTTTATTGTAAGCGGATTACTGGAAACGTAAGTATTATTTTCAAGTTTTGACTATTTCATAGTGTTGTGTATATTATAGCAAGTGTATTACCATTATAAGTTAATTAAATACAAGTTTCTTGGTCGTCTAGATAATTTTGTTTCTGAAGGATGGTATTGGGGCAGATTTGAAAAAAATCTGTGGGGCAGTTATTACTTACTTACACTTGTTCAAGACTGCCCCAGGCTGTTCATAGTTTTATAAAGTTTATTTAAGCAATAGTGAGTCTACGTAGTTAGTGGCAATACAAAATTATAAGATAATATCTGTATGTCTTAAATAAAGTGTTGATTATATTCTAAGTTACATTGTTTTCTTGTTATCGTGGTATTTCAAAACTGCCCCTAGGGTTATCAAATGTGCCCCTTGCTTGTTTTTTTTAAAATAATAATATTGTTATTTTAATAAGTAAAAACAAGTAAACTTAATTTTTATTTTGTAGCACAAATAGCATATCTATTCATAAAAAAATAATATACCTTGATATGTAGCACAATACGACAAATATAATAATTTATTTAAAAAGTGTTCAAAGGTGCCCCCATCTCCCCTACTCAAAGACTATCTAATTAAAATTCACAAAATGAATTAAGTATTTAAATAAAAATGAACAAAGCACGAATTTCTTTTTTGTCATTTTTGTCATGTTTAAAACACTTGACCTGACCAGCCCTTGAAGTTTCTTGCGGTTTCCAGCAGTCGCCTTATAATGTAGAAGTCGTGACACGAAATGAACTAATATCTTTTCTTTTCTATTATTACGATATAACTACTTAATGACTTGAATAACAATTAATTTCACTTACTTGACAACTGAATTATAGTAAACGTCTAAGTGTACACTTTGATAAGAAAAATAAAGAATTATTTTCGCCGCTCAGCACGCGCCTAAGCCTTCCGTGTGAATGTCAAGGCCACACTAAAGCAAGGTGCGGAGTCGACTCCGCAGATGAGTCCAAGTGTCCAACATAGTGAATTTTCGGAACGCCCTATCTAGTGTAACGTATATATCGCTGTGTAAAACAATGCTGGGCCCTGATTCTGTATGACAACATTACGATTCCTTGTTTCAAAACCACGTCAATTCCTTAAAATGTTACGATATCTTCCAAAAACGTATTCTCTAAGACAATTGAACGAAACCTTGCGGAATGAACACGACGTTGGCTAGAACTGTCAAAAATTCCACGTTTGTTTACCGCGCGGAATCATTGTGACTAGTGATTATTTCGGTATTTTATTACAAAACTCTGCAAAAAAACTTGAAAAGATTAACAATTATTCATATTTTGTAACAATAAACACAACACAATACTTGAGTAAAGTGATATAAATAACTATAAATGAATGTAAGTAAGGTCAATGTGGGGAAGTCCGTCTAGGAGGTAAGCCCGCCTAGCGGCAATAACTTGCATATTTGAATAGCTAGGTTCTTATGCCTCGGTCGGTAAAACAGTATTACGGAGCTAGTTCGAACTGAGAATCATAGATATCGCTAACATCATTAGATCGAAAGAAATCGGCAGGCCATTTTTTATCGCGTTGTGAAAATTCCACGTTTGTTTACCGCGCGGAATCATTGTGACTAGTGATTATTTCGGTATTTTATTACAAAACTCTGCAAAAAAACTTGAAAAGATTAACAATTATTCATATTTTGTAACAATAAACACAACACAATACTTGAGTAAAGTGATATAAATAACTATAAATGAATGTAAGTAAGGTCAATGTGGGGAAGTCCGTCTAGGAGGTAAGCCCGTCTAGCGGCAATAACTTGCATATTTGAATAGCTAGGTTCTTATGCCTCGGTCGGTAAAACAGTATAACGGAGCTAGTTCGAACTGAGAATCATAGATGTCGCTAACATCATTAGATCGAAAGAAATCGGTAGGCCATTTTTTATCGCGTAGTGTACTTGAAGTTGGAGTGTAACGTCTCTTCAAAAAACTAAAAAAAAAGTAGACAATCAAAGGAATTTTTGGAGTTTCCTTTGCGACGCCACGCCACACGCCGCGCAAGGAACACAGAGATACCGGGCAGCTGCGTGACGTCACAGCCGCGAGCCTTATAAAAAGCGCCCGCGCACGCAGCTTACTCGCGTACCCCCCACGACACGGTAAACCCGAGCCGAGGTACCGTGCCTCCTAGAGGCGCCCTCGGGTTTAGCCGCTCCCTACCGGTTCGAACCCCCAGAGGCTCTGGGGGGGGGGGGGGGGGATCGGAGACTCGCTTGCGAGATGCCATCCCCCACCGGAATCCCTCTGGGGAATTTCGACCACTCACGGCTTGAGGAACGCTTCAAGTTTCTCGCCGCCCCCAAACAAGCCCGGTAACGCTGTAAAGGTCATCTGCGACCGACAGCACTCACACTCACAAAAAAGCTCGCGGTCAGTCGCTGCCTCGGCGCCGTCGCCGAAGCATCTCCTGACCCGACCTAGGCTGCGCGGTACGGGCTTTCACCGTATGTGCGCGTCTGGGCCGATAGGGATCTCGGGTTGTAGCGGTACGGGCTTTCACCGTATCTTTGCTCACCTGGCCTCCGTCCTCAGGGACGTTTGAGTCAATCCGCGGTAGTCGTAGATCCCGTAGCCGGGCGTGATTTAGTGGTTGTGGGTACATTGTATCGGTATAGACAGGTATCCTCAGGTTGGAGCAGTGCGGGCTCCACCAGGAGCTGCTCACCTGGGTTTCCCTGTCTGTAGATTAGTGGAGTGTTCTCTTACCGTAGCTGTGACCGTGCGGGCATGCCCCGCACTCGCTCGTCTGAGACCTCCGTTCCCCTGGAACTGTTCACGTAGGGCCGTATTCCGTTTCCGTAGAAACCCCACGATCACTCGTCACGCCACCGTAGACGTAGCTTAGTACTTATTTTCAATAAAGGGGCGTAAAAGACCCGTCCGTACGATATTTGTATACCTGTGTTTATTTGTCGCATACCCGTGGCTAATCCTTCTAACGCTGAGCTAGCTAGGAAACCTTCTAAGCCCCTCCGGCGGAAGGAAATGTAGGATTCACTCTCGGCGTGCTCCCGCCACGAGAGTCCGGGGTTCGACTCCCCGCCAGCAATCCATTACATTTGGCGCCCAACTATAAAACTCACAAAAGAGTTAATTAGCTCAGAGGGGAGCCACGGAAAGAAATACAAGCTCGCCACGTGTAGTGAACGCGACGCTTCCCGCCCGCCCAATTTAGGGTGGAGTAGGTAATATAACCGTAAATGGGAAGAAGTGATTAACTTCTTCCCATTTAGCCCGCCAGGATAGATTGGCCCCTGTCCGCCCGCCAGGATAGATTGGCCCCTGTCCGCCCGCCGTACGCACCAGCAACGAGTTGAGTTTAGAATTAAGAGTGAAAATTAGTGCGCCCCGTAAAAACCCAACGCGTCGCCCCGACACACCGACCGACCGACACCGAAATAAGCTAGTTAGAGCACCCCGGAGGAATGCAGACAGCGTGGATATATCAATTACGGAAGCCAGAATTAATTGAAGAAGCCGAGAAAAGAGACCTACCTACAGAGGGGCTAACAGTGGACGAATTAAGAAAATTACTCGTAGACGTAGTAAAAGAAGGCGAAGAATTTAAAACACCAAACAAGGGACACACAGGAAGAATGTCCGACAGCGAAAACAAAGACAAAAGCAAAATGATTAACAAACTCATAAAAGAGTGGAATCTGACCTGCAAACCATGGGATAACGCGGTGGAATTCATCGAAAGACTCGAGGAGCTCGTGACGGCCAGCGACATACAAAAGGAAGACGTACTACCGGCACTACCACGGATATTACAGGGAAAAGCTTTAATGTGGTACAGGAACAACGCGGCGTCATGTGACACGTGGAAAAATTTCTTGGAGCTGTTCAAACTTTATTATTACCCACCAAACTACCAGGAGGTACAGAGAGAGCTTCACAAACTACCTAACCGACCTACAAACACTAATGCGAAGGTACGGCAAACTCTCGAAGGACGAACAAATCCACCGGATACACGAGAATATGGCTAAGGAGTATAAGCTATATATCAAGAAGCAGGACTACAAAGACCTCCCAGGACTTCTGAATCTAGCCGCAGAGTACGAGAACATATCCACAACACCGTACAAAAACCAGGATATAGGATACAGGGAGCCGCGCAGCACCGACACCGGCACGTACCCACAGGGATATAGGGAGACCCATCGCGCAACTACACAAACAGGGCCAAGCAGAGACAGGTACGATAACCGAGAACAAAATACATACCAGTCTAGAAGCGGTAAAGGGAAACAGACGAAAATACAACCCCAGTACGACGCGAAATCCTGCTGCTGGTCATGCAGGAAACCAGGTCATGACGCGAGGAACTGCCGGTCAAGGCGCCAGATATTCTGCAGCAGTTGTGGAAACCTGGGAGTCCTCAGTAAAAATTGCTGCAGGAAAGACACCGTGGGGGCCGCCAACGACCAAAACAAAGAAGACAACAGAGTCTACGTAGAAGCAGAATTCATGGGAACCAAGCACCGATGCCTAGTAGACACGGGAGCCACAAACACATACATAAACCAGACAGTATATAAAGACTGCATAGCACGGGGAGCAATAGAAATGCCGGCCCGAAAAGAGGTCATACTCGCGGATGGAACAAAAACACAGGTGGGAAAGACAGTCGTGGCGGAACTCCAAATGAAAAACGTACGAATAAAACATTGTGTGGGGGTACTACCGGCGGCAGCATGCACGATAATAGGTATGGACGTGTTGAAGAGGATAGGCATGGTAATAACCTGGGCAGGCGAAAGAGTGACATCGAAACCTTCAATAGAGAAGGGATCAAGATGAATGGGGGCAAGATAAAAGCAATACATGAGTTACAAGCGCCAAAAAATGTAAAACAAGTAAGAAGACTAATCGGGATGACATCCTGGTATAGGAAATTTATACCAAACTACGCGGAACTAACGGCCCCACTAACGAAACTGCTAAAGAAAAACGAACCTTTCCGGTGGCAACCAGAACAAGAAGAAGCGGTCAACAAGATCAAGCAACTCATCACAACTGACCCAATTTTAACAAGAGCGGATTTTACAAAACCATTCTACCTAGAAACAGACGCAAGTGACGTCGGGATAGGAGCAGTACTTCTGCAGCCGGTTGACGGCACCCTAAAAGTCATCATGTATGCAAGCAGAACACTGACACCACCAGAAACAAGGTACTCGGTAACGGAAAGGGAATGCCTGGCGATTGTGGGGAATACGCAAAATGAGACCGTTCCTAGAAGGATACTACTTCACGGTAAGAACCGATCACCAAGCCTTGAAAAAGCCCCACAGGGAGACTAGCGCGCTGGGCATTAGAACTTCAACAGTACCAGTTTGACGTGATATACAGAAGCGGAAAACAGAACGTCATAGCAGACGAACTATCACGGAACCCAGCTTGCACCGCAACAGAACAAACTTGGTACAGTAAGAAACGAGAACCTTGAGTGACTCTATCGGCAGGTAAGTTGCCCATGAATGGATTCATAGGTTTCGCCTTTAGTCTATAGCAGCGTTGACATTGAAAAATCCTGTGCCGCACTACACGTCGAGCTGACACAATCCAATACCTACGCAATAGGATAGCCATTAAAATAGCAGGACCTGGATGACCGTAGAGCATCAGCTCTATCATCAGATAATGATCGATGAGAAGATTTGTGAAAGGATGCGACTGAGGTAACAAAAATGGATGTTTACTATCGAAAGGCAAGTTGGCGTTGACCAGTCGCCCACCAACTCGAAGAAAACCTAGATCATTAAGAAAGGGATGGAGGCGACGTAGGCTGACCTTGATAGGCTTACGTTGACGCAACAGTTTTATGGTATCGGCAAACGCTGAAGATTGAACCGATTTGATACAAGTTGACAACGCTGATTTTAATTCGTATATCGTCAAATTACCTACTCGTTTATCCTTTGGTGAGCGAACATTATGCATATAACGAAGCCACCAACCGAGTACTCGTGTAACTTTAGATAGAGAGCGTACTCTACAATGACGTGTTGGACAACTTCGTCTGAGGAAGGTGCAACAGCCGATGTAGAGTGCTTATCCGGTCCCGTCTCGCCTGTTTGCACTAAGTGTGCAGCAACAGGAGGAGTAAATATAAATGTAGAGTCCGTGTGGGTTTTCGTGTCGACAGTTTGCACGACATGTGCAGCAACTGGACCTACTTTCACGCCTGGCAAATCCATAGGGTCAAGCAGTAGACATGTGGAAGGCCATGAACTGTAATCAGATTTGAGCCAAGAAGGACTCCACCAAAGTGGATGAACTACTAAGTCGCGAGGAAGGAAGCCTCGACTCGCGCAATCCGCGGGATTGAGATGTGAAGGAATGTGCCGCCAGGTAGCGTTTGGAATGATGCCTTGAACCTGGGAAACTCTGTTTCCTTCAAAAGTTTGAAGCTTGTGCGGTGAAGTTCGCAACCAAGTTAGCACTATGCTAGAGTCGCACCATGCAATTATTGGTATGGATTTTAATTTGGAGTGCAAGACTTTACACACATGGTCCATAAGGCGAGCCAACAGGACTGCTCCACAGAGCTCGAGCTTAGGGATCATTTGCCTTTGCCTGACTGAAGCGACTCTAGATTTAGCGATTAACAAATGAACTTGAACGCTGTCACCGTCACCGCTTTCACAGCGTATATAGACGCATGCGGCATATCCGCGCTCCGATGCGTCGCTGAAACCGTGAAGTTGATATTTAGAATGAGGATCACCCATAACGTGGCGTGGAATCCGTATTTGATTTAAAGATTTGAAGTCGTCAACAAACTTCAGCCAAGTTTGCTGGACATAGAAAGGGAGAGCATCGTCCCAACCCAGCTCTAAAAGCCACAAACGCTGCATAAAAGATTTAGCGAAAAATGTTACCGGCGTGATAAAGCCACAAGGATCATAGAGACGAGCGATGTTCGATAGAACACCTCGTTTGGTTAGATTCTTACTCATGTTAGAGACGTGATAGAGAAAGTTATCGGATGAGGGGTTCCATTCAATACCTAAGATTTTGAAAATATTGTCACCGGAATCCTCGAATCGATAAGGTGTTTCATAATGATCTGCAGGTAAACCATTAAGTAGCTCGCCAGAGTTGCTAGACCATTTCCTAAGAAGGAAACGACCTTGAGCCAACAAGTCAGTGACTTGGTGCTGTAGCGTCTTAGCACCCTCTAGCGTATTACACCCAGTCACGATATCGCCTACGAAGGTGTCCTCCCGTAGGACACGTGCAGCCTCAGGATATGTAGAGTCGTTAAGATTCGCCAACTCATGAATCACCCTGATAGCCTGGTATGCAGAACTAGTGACGCCGTAGGTGACGGTTGTTAACTCGAACTCCTGCAACGGTTGATCTTGAGATTCGCGCCAGAAGATAGTTTGGAACCGCTGATCATCATCATGTAACCTGACCATTCGATAACATTGTTTGATGTCACAAGTGAAGACCACTAAATAAGTTCTAAACCTTAAAATGATATCCTGTATATTCTGTTGTAGTTTAGGGCCTGACAATAAAATTTGATTGAGGGAAACACCGGTAGAGCTGGGTAGAGATGCATCGAAAACAGCTCTCAACTTTGTCAACAATACCTGTCAACCGCACTATGAGAAGGTACTAACTTCATATGTCCAGACTCTACATAATCTTTCATAAATTGAATGTAGAGTTCACGAAGTGTAGGCTCTTTTATAAGTTTACGCTCTAAATTGTGAAACCGTTTTAATGCAATTAACCGAGTATCACCAAGCTGAGAGGACTCTACCTTGAACGGCAGCCTAACTACAAACCTCCCATCGGGATCTCTATTGTGTGTGTTGACAAGGTGCTTTTCACATATGATGTCATCAGGATCTGGAATCGGCGGCAAAGGAGACTCTTCTGATTCCCAGAATTTAGATATAGTAAGTTGTAACCTAGACTCGTTGGTAAGTAGGCTAATATTTTGATACTGAGTTGTAGTCACTGGGGTCGAACCCATAATGACCCAACCAAAGATGGTTGAATGAGCTGTAGGTAAACCATTACCTAATTTTAACTTTGGACCGCAAAAAATGTCACTGAAAAGATTAACACCCAAAAGTAGATCGATTTTACCCGGAATGTTGAAAGTCTTATCAGCAAGCTGAAGGTCGCTACATTTCTCTGGCACAATCGGATTGACCATTGCTGCAGGTTGATATCCCGTGATGCGCTTAAGTACGATGGCTTCAGAACAATCTACCCTCCCATGGGTAGCTTGCCGGTGTTCACCGACACCGAACAGATCGCAGGACTTACGACGTCGCAGTCGAAGTTGCTGTGCTAAAGATTCAGTTATAAGAGATGATTGAGCACCAGGATCTACTAACGCACGAACTACATGTACCTGACCATCAACATCCTGGACTCCAACAAGAGCAGTACCTAAGAGGCCGGTAGACAATGGTTCTATGTTAAGTAACACCTGTTTCGAAGAGGAGGGTTCGAGCTTCACAAAGGAATCCGCTGCTTTAAACTCATTATGTAATTTTGTATGATGACGTTTCTTGCATACTTGACAACAACGCTTAGATAAACATTGTGAAATACTATGTGGCCTCAAACAATTGTAACAAAGTCTTTTTTCAGTTAAAAATAATTTCTTATCTTTCAGTTTCTCGAACTCTAAACATTGATAGATTGCATGATCACCACTACAATAATAGCAAGTTGAATTAGTTACATGTAAGGTGGACGCATGAGGAATTAATGCTTTGGGATTATTATTTACACATGTGAAATTAGTTGCTTCTAAAACCCTTAAATTGTGTTCTAAAAATGTCAACAAGTTACCAAGAAGCGGTATCTCATTTTGCTGTAAAGTAAACTCAAATTTAGTTCTTAAGTCCAACGGTAACTTTTTAGATATTATATGATATAAAAGAAAACTCCAAGAATTGACATCAAATCCAAGAGTATTTAATGCTTGTGTGTTTTCTTTTTAGGTGTTGAGAAAACGTTTTAAATTCTTTAAGTTGGAACATGAAACTGATAGTAACAAATCTAAATGTTTGTCGGCTATCAAGCGCTTATTTTCATAACGTTCTTGTAAGAGATTATAGGCCACACCATAGTTTTCACTAGTTATGCTTAAATGTTTAATTAAGTTAAGAGGTTCTTGTTCTAAAACACTCAATAAATAATGGAATTTTTGTATTGAAGATATTTCATTGTTTTGATGAATTAAACTGTCAAATATTGATTTAAAATTGGGCCATTCAGTGTGAATGCCTTTAAAATGTGTTAATGTAATTTTAGGTAAATGAAAACGACTTGATTCGCAACTAGACTTGGAAACTACTTCTTGTGTCACAGGAGCATTAGTTGTTTTTGAATCCAATACACTTAAGTCAGACCAAATACTTTGAATTGAGTAATATTTCTCGTAAAACGTTGTAAAGCAAGATTCTATAGTTCCTCTCTGTTCTTCGGGCTGTGAAGCAGCAACTAACAACGTAAAATTAGTATCAAACTGTTCACGCATCTGATTTAGATCAACGAAACGAACACGAAATTTACTCAATTCCTGCGGTGTTGTAGGAATAGTTTGCACAAGCACTGTAGCCAGTTTATAAAGCTCGCATACGAAATCATAAGCCATGTTGAATTTAACAGTGGCTATTTTCAATTCATTCGCCATAATTGATAAGTTATTTTATTTTTACAAGTAAACACAAGCAAAACAAACTAGAGGTTATTATTATTGTCAGTTGACAGATGACTGACACTTGGCAGTTGATAGCATAATTGAACGATGTTCAGAGGGCCAAGGCTGCGTTCCGTGGCTTCACTCGAGTGCACTCGAGCGCACTCCGGCGCGCGCTCTACCCGTTCCGTGACTTGGTGAAATTTTACTCTGACGGCTGTCAGAGCGTAGTTTCATCCGTTCTGTGGCTCAGAGCGCAGCAACCAAACAACCATCAAATCGGATGGTTGTTTTTCACTCTGACAGCTATTTGACGTTTATATCATTGTTATAGTGTCAAATTTTGCAATTTATGTCAAAACGTCTCGAAAAATTCGACCTGTTTGTTTCGTATTGTTTTGCTTTTTAATAATTAGGTTTAAATATTGTATAAAAGTGGAAAAAATGTAGACAAAAGAAGAGTTTTCTCTCGTTTTGGACAGGAATACTTCAGAAGAGGTTATAAAAACAACTCGATCGTTCCGTGGCTCAGTTGCAACTCAAACGAGTTAAACTTTAACCAAACAACTACACCCAGAACGACGGAACGCACTCCTAGTCAACTGGCAAACGCTCGACCGGTGACAGCGTCAAAATCGCTCATCAAATTCGCTAGGCTACATCGATATCGATAAGCTAAGGGATATAGAACATACAGGCTTGTCTTAGTATTTTTTTGTTTGATGATAATGTAACGCTTACCTATGATTAATAAATAGGTAGTAACCACACCGATCCTTTTGAGTTTTAGTGAATTGAATGTCACTTTACTAAGAAATTCGGGTAGACTCCTTGAGACAATTTGAAAAATGAATCAATCGCTTTTTTCGCCGGAAGTTCGCCAGACAAGCACGTTTGTAAATAAGTACTTATAATGATGACGAGTGACTTACCTACCATAATATGATATTGATATGAGACCAAACCCATTTTTCAGCTTATAATATAAATAAATTAAGACTGAAGACCACAAGCAAACGCTTGCTGCCAAGAATTTCTCAAATATTAACAACTTGACGTCCGTCTGTAATGAACTAATGAAATAAGTGATAACACTAAATGTTACAAACCGCGCGAACATTTAAACAGTTTGATCTTAGATGCGAGTACCTATTAGGTAGTGATTAAAACGTTTGCATCTTGTATGAGTACATCGCCTAAAGTAACTCTATGGCGTAGCGGCTAAGGCTTTCGGGTTTAGTTGTCTAACTACAACACCTATCACATTACTTTTCTAATTGATTATTGTCCTAAATAAAATAAAATAAAAAACATTCCAAGTACATGGTTTTGCTAGTTAAATTAAAACTAATTTTAAAATATGCAAACTAGCGAAGCAATGTACTTACTGTTACTTGAAAGGTAATGCTAGAGGTTCAACTAATGCAAAAAGTCCCCGCCCGCGCCGCACCGGTTTGTGATCTTGCCAGTTAGTTACGCAACTTTCACATTACCGAGCTAAAGGATGGGTAACCAAATAAAAAGCGTCTCGAGCTCCTCCGTGCTTCGGAAGGCACGTAAAGCACACTGCGGTTGTATTGGCTCAGGGCTTAAGCCTGTTATAGCCCAGTCTGCCTTAGTGCTGTCGTTCATGTGGGAACGTTCATAGGATGACGATGAAGACAACATCGCCTTAATATAGGATTGTTTCATTGTTACTTATTTATAGCGGTAGGTACCGAAAATAATTGAAATTAAAAGTCAAATCATTTATTAAATATACGCCTTCACAGACACAATGACATGATCGTGGTCTCTACGCGACAAGTTAAAATATTTATTTATTTTACATTATTTATTTCACTGCCATTCATTATGAGTTGGTTGATAATGTTTCGAAATAAAACATAGGATTATTTATATGTTTACCAAAAATAATTTTAAAACAATTAATTTTATATAATTATCCTAGTACGTTGATAATGAATCAAGTACAACTTTAAGCCATGTTTAATGCAGTTTCATTGTTGGATACGACATGTGGTACACATCCCTTCTTTATTGTGAGCCTGATGCAGCATTAAATATTGGTGTTATTATGATTAACCATGCTTTTTGAAGGTATCCAGAATCTCCTAAGAAATTGGAACAATATAAAGTTAGTAGGTAGTATATATTTACCAAAAATAATTTAAAAACAATTAGTTTTATTTATTTATTTTATATTCACAGGTGAATCGACAGTTCTATAAAAAGTATAACACTGAAAATGTGAAACAGCAAACCATTTACAGATTCACACAAATAAAAATGTGATAGTAACATTACAAACTCAAGCAACAATTACAATCGATTACTTCACAATCGCCAAATTGATAATAACTAAACTATTACAGAGTATATAGATATGGAACTTAATTTGTATTATATGTATAACAAGCCACCTTATGTTAAGCCACCTATTTAAAGAAAAAACAATATTATAACAAACACAATAGAACCCACCAGATTTAATAATCGGATAATAATAATGCAAGTTTATACATATAATTACTTTTGTATGTTGATAATGAATCAAGTACAACTTCAATAGCTTAACGTTATGACTAGTAGAAATTGATATAAGTAGGTACTTAAACATTTTCTATAGGTACCTACTGCAAGTAAAATTAAATATCAAGTAAAAAATAACATTAATGTTGTATTTCTTAATATATTCTTATTTCCTTACCTAACTCTCTCAAAGTCAAAGTTTATTAAATATGAGGCTTCACTTTCTCTTATTGACATTAAAACTATATGTGTATAAAAATAAATGCCAATTGTGTGTATAAGAAGGTACTGTTTTTTAGTACCTACCTAAGTAAATCTTTTTAATAAAGTACAATAAACTTAGAACTAAATTAACTTTGTACTTAATTTTTCCCCATCATATAAACCAAATCACTATTTTATGGGTTAAATATATTTATGGCACACTGTTCCTTTTCTTAAAATAAAAATGTTGTCAACGAAGGTACTGTTTTTTTGTACATAAGTAAATCTTTTTAAAAAAAGCACAATAAACTTAGAACTAAATTAACTTTATACTTAATTTTTCCTTATCAAATAAACCAAATTACTATTTTATGGATAAATATATTTATGGCACAGACTGCTCCTTTTTGTAGAATAAAAACGTTGTCAACATTAGAGCTCCACAAAAAAAATCATATAAATAACTAAATTCAACGATGCCAAAGCCATGTTCAATGCAGTTTCATTGTTGGATATGACATGTGGTACACACCCCTCCTTTCTTGTGAGTCTGATGCAGCATTAAATATTGTTGTTATTATCATTAACCATGCTTTTTGAAGGTATCCAGAATCTCCTAAGAAATTAGAACAATATATTTACTTATAGAAAATTGTCATAGATAAAAAGTTAGTAGGTAAGTACCTATGTATTATACAAAATTGCTTGATATTGTTTTTTACCAAATAACCATGTTTGTTCACCATTCTGAGGAAGTCCATCCTCCAAATTATGAGGTAACATTTAAGATTTTTGAATCGTCGTCTCAAATCTGCAAAACCACATAAAATAGTTTTATCTTTATGTCAATACTCTTTATTCTAGCAATTTTAACAAAACTGACATTTCCTGGTAAATCCCAATATATTAATAGGCATAATACTTACCTTTATTATGTAAGTAATAATTTATTTATTAAAACTTACCGTTTGAACGTAAGGACTGATATCTTTTCCTATTAAGAAAGATGCTTGTCTGTATAAGATTTATAGGGTATAGTCAATAGGTACACCTTACTACACTTAGAGCCTTGGCTACCTGGCAAATTAAATCTTCATTGGAACCTGTAAAACAAATAAGCAATTTAAGTTATAAATTGATAAATGGACATTATGGATAGGTAACATTTAATATTTTTACAAAAAGTCCCTTACTGTTGTCTTATTCTTGACCTTTCTTGTCATGATTAAAGGTACTAGTGGATTTATTTGGCCCAAATGTTTGTATGGTTTGAGAGCCCCTACAAATTGTTATGCAGCGACTTGCTCTTCGTTGCGGAAAATGTTGCATGACACACATTTATTTGGTCACTCACATCGCAACAACTATATCAGCATGCAATTCCCGGCAGACCTTAGTTAGATATTTGAAAGTTCGTAAACGAGAACTCCGAGAACTATTCACAAGTACAACAAACTCGATTTCGTTAATTTGCTCCAAGTAACGTAAGGAAACATTTCTTCCTTAGCGCCTGAGCACTTGATTATCGCAGTCCACAATAGCCCTAAAAAGAGCATTTTAAACAAAACTTTCAACACAACACAACTATTCCTTCATCAGCTGATCAAACAATCGCCATTTTGTGTGAATTTTTATCTTCAATGTTTGAGTGATCGCTAGATTAGCGATTCTTGGCTTGTCAAACTGTCAATTAGGTCTATTTTAGCGTAAATTTTACGTCGTAGGTAACTTTTGCTTATGTCAATCCCATACATTCGGTTTATCGTAGCGAAGATTTCGTAGCGTTTAATTTGTTTGCCAATTGACTAGGCCCTCTGAGGGCCTAGTCAACTGGCAAACGCTCGACCGGTGACAGCGTCAAAATCGCTCATCAAATTCGCTAGGCTACATCGATATCGATAAGCTAAGGGATATAGAACATACAGGCTTGTCTTAGTATTTTTTTGTTTGATGATAATGTAACGCTTAAGTAAGAATAATAAATAGGTAGTAACCACACCGATCCTTTTGAGTTTTAGTGAATTGAATGTCACTTTACTAAGAAATTCGGGTAGACTCCTTGAGACAATTTGAAAAATGAATCAATCGCTTTTTTCGCCGGAAGTTCGCCAGGCAAGCACGTTTGCAAATAAGTACTTATAATGATGACGAGTGACTTACCTACCATAATATGATATTGATATGAGACCAAACCCATTTTTCAGCTTATAATATAAATAAATTAAGACTGAAGACCACAAGCAAAGGCTTGCTGCCAAGAATTTCTCAAATATTAACAACTTGACGTCCGTCTGTAATGAAATAAGTGATAACACTAAATGTTACAAACCGCGCGAACATTTAAACAGTTTGATCTTAGATGCGAGTACCCACTAGGTAGTGATTAAAACGTTTGCATCTTGTATGAGTACATCGCCTAAAGTAACTCTATGGCGTAGCGGCTAAGGCTTTCGGGTTTAGTTGTCTAACTACAACACCTATCACATTACCTTTCTAATTGATTATTGTCCTAAATAAAATAAAATAAAAAACATTCCAAGTACATGGTTTTGCTAGTTAAATTAAAACTAATTTTAAAATATGCAAACTAGCGAAGCAATGTACTTACTGTTACTTGAAAGGTAATGCTAGAGGTTCAACTAATGCAAAAAGTCCCCGCCCGCGCCGCACCGGTTTGTGATCTTGCCAGTTAGTTACGCAACTTTCACATTACCGAGCTAAAGGATGGGTAACCAAATAAAAAGCGTCTCGAGCTCCTCCGTGCTTCGGAAGGCACGTAAAGCACACTGCGGTTGTATTGGCTCAGGGCTTAAGCCTGTTATAGCCCAGTCTGCCTTAGTGCTGTCGTTCATGTGGGAACGTTCATAGGATGACGATGAAGACAACATCGCCTTAATATAGGATTGTTTCATTGTTACTTATTTATAGCGGTAGGTACCGAAAATAATTGAAATTAAAAGTCAAATCATTTATTAAATATACGCCTTCACAGACACAATGACATGATCGTGGTCTCTACGCGACAAGTTAAAATATTTATTTATTTTACATTATTTATTTCACTGCCATTCATTATGAGTTGGTTGATAATGTTTCGAAATAAAACATAGGATTATTTATATGTTTACCAAAAATAATTTTAAAACAATTAATTTTATATAATTATCCTAGTACGTTGATAATGAATCAAGTACAACTTTAAGCCATGTTTAATGCAGTTTCATTGTTGGATACGACATGTGGTACACATCCCTTCTTTATTGTGAGCCTGATGCAGCATTAAATATTGGTGTTATTATGATTAACCATGCTTTTTGAAGGTATCCAGAATCTCCTAAGAAATTGGAACAATATAAAGTTAGTAGGTAGTATATATTTACCAAAAATAATTTAAAAACAATTAGTTTTATTTATTTATTTTATATTCACAGGTGAATCGACAGTTCTATAAAAAGTATAACACTGAAAATGTGAAACAGCAAACCATTTACAGATTCACACAAATAAAAATGTGATAGTAACATTACAAACTCAAGCAACAATTACAATCGATTACTTCACAATCGCCAAATTGATAATAACTAAACTATTACAGAGTATATAGATATGGAACTTAATTTGTATTATATGTATAACAAGCCACCTTATGTTAAGCCACCTATTTAAAGAAAAAACAATATTATAACAAACACAATAGAACCCACCAGATTTAATAATCGGATAATAATAATGCAAGTTTATACATATAATTACTTTTGTATGTTGATAATGAATCAAGTACAACTTCAATAGCTTAACGTTATGACTAGTAGAAATTGATATAAGTAGGTACTTAAACATTTTCTATAGGTACCTACTGCAAGTAAAATTAAATATCAAGTAAAAAATAACATTAATGTTGTATTTCTTAATATATTCTTATTTCCTTACCTAACTCTCTCAAAGTCAAAGTTTATTAAATATGAGGCTTCACTTTCTCTTATTGACATTAAAACTATATGTGTATAAAAATAAATGCCAATTGTGTGTATAAGAAGGTACTGTTTTTTAGTACCTACCTAAGTAAATCTTTTTAATAAAGTACAATAAACTTAGAACTAAATTAACTTTGTACTTAATTTTTCCCCATCATATAAACCAAATCACTATTTTATGGGTTAAATATATTTATGGCACACTGTTCCTTTTCTTAAAATAAAAATGTTGTCAACGAAGGTACTGTTTTTTTGTACATAAGTAAATCTTTTTAAAAAAAGCACAATAAACTTAGAACTAAATTAACTTTATACTTAATTTTTCCTTATCAAATAAACCAAATTACTATTTTATGGATAAATATATTTATGGCACAGACTGCTCCTTTTTGTAGAATAAAAACGTTGTCAACATTAGAGCTCCACAAAAAAAATCATATAAATAACTAAATTCAACGATGCCAAAGCCATGTTCAATGCAGTTTCATTGTTGGATATGACATGTGGTACACACCCCTCCTTTCTTGTGAGTCTGATGCAGCATTAAATATTGTTGTTATTATCATTAACCATGCTTTTTGAAGGTATCCAGAATCTCCTAAGAAATTAGAACAATATATTTACTTATAGAAAATTGTCATAGATAAAAAGTTAGTAGGTAAGTACCTATGTATTATACAAAATTGCTTGATATTGTTTTTTACCAAATAACCATGTTTGTTCACCATTCTGAGGAAGTCCATCCTCCAAATTATGAGGTAACATTTAAGATTTTTGAATCGTCGTCTCAAATCTGCAAAACCACATAAAATAGTTTTATCTTTATGTCAATACTCTTTATTCTAGCAATTTTAACAAAACTGACATTTCCTGGTAAATCCCAATATATTAATAGGCATAATACTTACCTTTATTATGTAAGTAATAATTTATTTATTAAAACTTACCGTTTGAACGTAAGGACTGATATCTTTTCCTATTAAGAAAGATGCTTGTCTGTATAAGATTTATAGGGTATAGTCAATAGGTACACCTTACTACACTTAGAGCCTTGGCTACCTGGCAAATTAAATCTTCATTGGAACCTGTAAAACAAATAAGCAATCTAAGTTATAAATTGATAAATGGACATTATGGATAGGTAACATTTAATATTTTTACAAAAAGTCCCTTACTGTTGTCTTATTCTTGACCTTTCTTGTCATGATTAAAGGTACTAGTGGATTTATTTGGCCCAAATGTTTGTATGGTTTGAGAGCCCCTACAAATTGTTATGCAGCGACTTGCTCTTCGTTGCGGAAAATGTTGCATGACACACATTTATTTGGTCACTCACATCGCAACAACTATATCAGCATGCAATTCCCGGCAGACCTTAGTTAGATATTTGAAAGTTCGTAAACGAGAACTCCGAGAACTATTCACAAGTACAACAAACTCGATTTCGTTAATTTGCTCCAAGTAACGTAAGGAAACATTTCTTCCTTAGCGCCTGAGCACTTGATTATCGCAGTCCACAATAGCCCTAAAAAGAGCATTTTAAACAAAACTTTCAACACAACACAACTATTCCTTCATCAGCTGATCAAACAATCGCCATTTTGTGTGAATTTTTATCTTCAATGTTTGAGTGATCGCTAGATTAGCGATTCTTGGCTTGTCAAACTGTCAATTAGGTCTATTTTAGCGTAAATTTTACGTCGTAGGTAACTTTTGCTTATGTCAATCCCATACATTCGGCATATCGTAGCGAAGATTTCGTAGCGTTTAATTTGTTTGCCAATTGACTAGGCCCTCTGAGGGCCTAGTCAACTGGCAAACGCTCGACCGGTGACAGCGTCAAAATCGCTCATCAAATTCGCTAGGCTACATCGATATCGATAAGCTAAGGGATATAGAACATACAGGCTTGTCTTAGTATTTTTTTGTTTGATGATAATGTAACGCTTAAGTAAGAATAATAAATAGGTAGTAACCACACCGATCCTTTTGAGTTTTAGTGAATTGAATGTCACTTTACTAAGAAATTCGGGTAGACTCCTTGAGACAATTTGAAAAATGAATCAATCGCTTTTTTCGCCGGAAGTTCGCCAGGCAAGCACGTTTGTAAATAAGTACTTATAATGATGACGAGTGACTTACCTACCATAATATGATATTGATATGAGACCAAACCCATTTTTCAGCTTATAATATAAATAAATTAAGACTGAAGACCACAAGCAAAGGCTTGCTGCCAAGAATTTCTCAAATATTAACAACTTGACGTCCGTCTGTAATGAAATAAGTGATAACACTAAATGTTACAAACCGCGCGAACATTTAAACAGTTTGATCTTAGATGCGAGTACCCACTAGGTAGTGATTAAAACGTTTGCATCTTGTATGAGTACATCGCCTAAAGTAACTCTATGGCGTAGCGGCTAAGGCTTTCGGGTTTAGTTGTCTAACTACAACACCTATCACATTACCTTTCTAATTGATTATTGTCCTAAATAAAATAAAATAAAAAACATTCCAAGTACATGGTTTTGCTAGTTAAATTAAAACTAATTTTAAAATATGCAAACTAGCGAAGCAATGTACTTACTGTTACTTGAAAGGTAATGCTAGAGGTTCAACTAATGCAAAAAGTCCCCGCCCGCGCCGCACCGGTTTGTGATCTTGCCAGTTAGTTACGCAACTTTCACATTACCGAGCTAAAGGATGGGTAACCAAATAAAAAGCGTCTCGAGCTCCTCCGTGCTTCGGAAGGCACGTAAAGCACACTGCGGTTGTATTGGCTCAGGGCTTAAGCCTGTTATAGCCCAGTCTGCCTTAGTGCTGTCGTTCATGTGGGAACGTTCATAGGATGACGATGAAGACAACATCGCCTTAATATAGGATTGTTTCATTGTTACTTATTTATAGCGGTAGGTACCGAAAATAATTGAAATTAAAAGTCAAATCATTTATTAAATATACGCCTTCACAGACACAATGACATGATCGTGGTCTCTACGCGACAAGTTAAAATATTTATTTATTTTACATTATTTATTTCACTGCCATTCATTATGAGTTGGTTGATAATGTTTCGAAATAAAACATAGGATTATTTATATGTTTACCAAAAATAATTTTAAAACAATTAATTTTATATAATTACCCTAGTATGTTGATAATGAATCAAGTACAACTTTAAGCCGTGTTTAATGCAGTTTCATTGTTGGATACGACATGTGGTACACATCCCTTCTTTATTGTGAGCCTGATGCAGCATTAAATATTGGTGTTATTATGATTAACCATGCTTTTTGAAGGTATCCAGAATCTCCTAAGAAATTGGAACAATATACTTACTTATAGAAAATTGTCATACATAAAAAGTTAGTAGGTAGTATATATTTACCAAAAATAATTTAAAAACAATTAATTTTATTTATTTATTTTATATTCACAGGTGAATCGACAGTTCTATAAAAAGTATAACACTGAAAATGTGAAACCGCAAACCATTTACAGATTCACACAAATAAAAATGTGATAGTAACATTACAAACTCAAGCAACAATTACAATCGATTACTTCACAATCGCCAAATTGATAATAACTAAACTATTACAGAGTATGCTAGATATGGAACTTAATTTGTATTATATGTATAACAAGCCACCTTATGTAAAGCCACCTATTTAAAGAAAAAACAATATTATAACAAACACAATAGAACCCACCAGATTTAATAATCGGATAATAATAATGCAAGTTTATATGTTGTATGTTGATAATGAATCAAGTACAACTTCAATAGCTTAATGTTATGACTAGTAGAAATTGATATAAGTAGGTACTTAAACATTTTCTATAGGTACCTACTGCAAGTAAAATTAAATATCAAGTAAAAAATAACATTAATGTTGTATTTCTTAATATATTCTTATTTTCTTACCTAACTCTCTCAAAGTCAAAGTTTATTAAATATGAGGCTTCACTTTCTCTTATTGACATTAAAACTATATGTGTATAAAAATAAATGCCAATGGTGTGTATAAGAAGGTACTGTTTTTTAGTACCTACCTAAGTAAATCTTTTTAATAAAGTACAATAAACTTAGAACTAAATTAACTTTGTACTTAATTTTTCCCCATCATATAAACCAAATCACTATTTTATGGGTTAAATATATTTATGGCACACTGTTCCTTTTCTTAAAATAAAAATGTTGTCAACGAAGGTACTGTTTTTTTGTACATAAGTAAATCTTTTTAAATAAAGCACAATAAACTTAGAACTAAATTAACTTTATACTTAATTATTCCTCATCAAATAAACCAAATTACTATTTTAATCAAATAAACCAAATTACTATTTTATGGATAAATATATTTATGGCACAGACTGCTCCTTTTTGTAGAATAAAAACGTTGTCAACATTAGAGCTCCACAAAAAAAATCATATAAATAACTAAATTCAACGATGCCAAAGCCATGTTCAATGCAGTTTCATTGTTGGATATGACATGTGGTACACACCCCTCCTTTCTTGTGAGTCTGATGCAGCATTAAATATTGTTGTTATTATCATTAACCATGCTTTTTGAAGGTATCCAGAATCTCCTAAGAAATTAGAACAATATATTTACTTATAGAAAATTGTCATAGATAAAAAGTTAGTAGGTAAGTACCTATGTATTATATAAATTGCTTGATATTGTTTTTTACCAAATAACCATGTTTGTTCACCATTCTGAGGAAGTCCATCCTCCAAATTATGAGGTAACATTTAAGATTTTTGAATCGTCGTCTAAAATCTGCAAAACCACATAAAATAGTTTTATCTTTATGTCAATACTCTTTATTCTAGCAATTTTAACAACACTGACATTTCCTGGTAAATCCCAATATAATAATAGGCATAATACTTACCTTTATTATGTAAGTAATAATTTATTTATTAAAACTTACCGTTTGAACGTAAGGACTGATATCTTTTCCTATTAAGAAAGATGCTTGTCTGTATAAGATTTATAGGGTATAGTCAATAGGTACACCTTACTACACTTAGAGCCTTGGTTTAATACTCTAAGCTACCTGGCAAATTAAATCTTCATTGGAACCTGTAAAACAAATAGGCAATCTAAGTTATAAATTGATAAATGGACATTATGGATAGGTTACATTTAATATTTTTACAAAAAGTCCCTTACTGTTGTCTTATTCTTGACCTTTCTTGTCATGATTAAAGGTACTTAGGTGGATTTATTTGGCCCAAATGTTTGTATGGTTTGAGAGCCCCTACAAATTGTTATGCAGCGACTTGCTCTTCGTTGCGGAAAATGTTGCATGACACATATTTATTTGGTCACTCACATCGCAACAACTATAACAGCACGCAATTCCCGGCAGACCTTAGTTAGATATTTGAAAGTTCGTAAACGAGAACTCCGAGAACTATTCACAAGTACAACAAACTCGATTTCGTTAATTTGCTCCAAGTAACGTAGGGAAACATTTCTTCCTTAGCGCCTGAGCACTTGATTATCGCAGTCCACAATAGCCCTAAAAAGAGCATTTTAAACAAAACTTTCAATTTCAACACAACACAACTATTCCTTCATCAGCTGATCAAACAATCGCCATTTTGTGTGAATTTTTATCTTCAATGTTTGAGTGATCGCTAGAGTAGCGATTCTTGGCTTGTCAAACTGTCAATTAGGTCTATTTTAGCGTAAATTTTACGTCGTAGGTAACTTTTGCTTATGTCAATCCCATACATTCGGTTTATCGTAGCGAAGATTTCGTAGCGTTTAATTTGTTTGCCAATTGACTAGGCCCTCAGAGGGCCTAGTCAACTGGCAAACGCTCGACCGGTGACAGCTTCAAAATCGCTCATCAAATTCGCTAGGCTACATCGATATCGATAAGCTAAGGGATATAGAACATACAGGCTTGTCTTAGTATTTTTTTGTTTGATGATAATGTAACGCTTATGTAAGATTAATAAATAGGTAGTAACCACACCGATCCTTTTGAGTTTTAGTGAATTGAATGTCACTTTACTAAGAAATTCGGGTAGACTCCTTGAGACAATTTGAAAAATGAATCAATCGCTTTTTTCGCCGGAAGTTCGCCAGGCAAGCACGTTTGTAAATAAGTACATATAATGATAACGAGTGACTTACCCACCATAATATGATATTGATATGAGACCAAACCCATTTTTCAGCTTATAATATAAATAAATTAAGACTGAAGACCACAAGCAAACGCTTGCTGCCAAGAATTTCTCAAATATTAACAACTTGACGTCCGTCTGTAATGAAATAAGTGATAACACTAAATGTTACAAACCGCGCGAACATTTAAACAGTTTGATCTTAGATGCGAGTACCCACTAGGTAGTGATTAAAACGTTTGCATCTTGTATGAGTACATCGATTAAAGTAACTCTATGGCGTAGCGGCTAAGGCTTTCGGGTTTAGTTGTCTAACTACAACACCTATCACATTACTTTTCTAATTGATTATTGTCATAAATAAAATAAAATAAAAAACATTCCAAGTACATGGTTTTGCTAGTTAAATTAAAACTAATTTTAAAATATGCAAACTAGCGAAGCAATGTACTTACTGTTACTTGAAAGGTAATGCTAGAGGTTTAACTAATGCAAAAAGTCCCCGCCCGCGCCGCACCGGTTTGTGATCTTGCCAGTTAGTTACGCAACTTTCACATTACCGAGCTAAAGGATGGGTAACCAAATAAAAAGCGTCTCGAGCTCCTCCGTGCTTCGGAAGGCACGTAAAGCACACTGCGGTTGTATTGGCTCAGGGCTTAAGCCTGTTATAGCCCAGTCTGCCTTAGTGCTGTCGTTCATGTGGGAACGTTCAGGACGTTCATAGGATGACGATGAAGACAACATCGCCTTAATATAGGATTGTTTCATTGTTACTTATTTATAGCGGTAGGTACCGAAAATAATTGAAATTAAAAGTCAAATCATTTATTAAATATACGCCTTCACAGACACAATGACATGATCGTGGTCTCTACGCGACAAGTTAAAATATTTATTTATTTTACATTATTTTTTTCACTGCCATTCATTATGAGTTGGTTGATAATGTTTCGAAATAATTTTAAAACAATTAATTTTATATAATTACCCCAGTATGTTGATAATGAATCAAGTACAACTTTAAGCCATGTTAAATGCAGTTTCATTGTTGGATACGACATGTGGTACACATCCCTTCTTTATTGTGAGCCTGATGCAGCATTAAATATTGGTGTTATTATGATTAACCATGCTTTTTGAAGGTATCCAGAATCTCCTAAGAAATTGGAACAATATACTTACTTATAGAAAATTGTCATACTTACATAAAAAGTTAGTAGGTAGGTAGTATATATTTACCAAAAATAATTTAAAAACAATTAATTTTATTTATTTATTTTATATTCACAAGTGAATCGACAGTTCTATAAAAAGTATAACACTGAAAATGTGAGACAGCAAACCATTTACAGATTCACACAAATAAAAATGTGATAGTAACATTACAAACTCAAGCAACAATTACAATCGATTACTTCACAATCGCCAAATTGATAATAACTAAACTATTACAGAGTATGCTAGATATGGAACTTAATTTGTATTATATGTATAACAAGCCACCTTATGTTAAGCCACCTATTTAAAGAAAAAACAATATTATAACAAACACAATAGAACCCACCAGATTTAATAATCGGATAATAATAATGCAAGTTTATACATATAATTACCTTTGTATGTTGATAATGAATCAAGTACAACTTCAATAGCTTAATGTTATGACTAGTAGAAATTGATATAAGTAGGTACTTACACATTTTCTATAGGTACCTACTGCAAGTAAAATTAAATATCAAGTAAAAAATAACATTAATGTTGTATTTCTTAATATATTCTTATTTCCTTACCTAACTCTCTCAAAGTCAAAGTTTATTAAATATGAGGCTTCACTTTCTCTTATTGACATTAAAACTATATGTGTATAAAAATAAATGCCAATTGTGTGTTTATGAAGGTACTGTTTTTTAGTAGTACCTACCTAAGTAAATCTTTTTAATAAAGTACAATAAACTTAGAACTAAATTAACTTTATACTTAATTTTTCCCCATCATATAAACCAAATCACTATTTTATGGGTTAAATATATTTATGGCACACTGTTCCTTTTCTTAAAATAAAAATGTTGTCAACGAAGGTATTGTTTTTTTGAACATAAGTAAATCTTTTTAAATAAAGCACAATAAACTTAGAACTAAATTAACTATATTTATGGCACAGACTGCTCCTTTTTGTAGAATAAAAACGTTGACAACATTAGAGCTCCACAAAAAAAATCATATAAATAACTAAATTCAACGATGCCAAAGCCATGTTCAATGCAGTTTCATTGTTGGATATGACATGTGGTACACACCCCTCCTTTCTTGTGAGTCTGATGCAGCATTAAATATTGTTGTTATTATCATTAACCATGCTTTTTGAAGGTATCCAGAATCTCCTAAGAAATTAGAACAATATACTTACTTATAGAAAATTGTCATAGATAAAAAGTTAGTAGGTAAGTACCTATGTATTATACAAAATTGCTTGATATTGTTTTTTACCAAATAACCATGTTTGTTCACCATTCTGAGGAAGTCCATCCTCCAAATTATGAGGTAACATTTAAGATTTTTGAATTGTCGTCTCAAATCTGCAAAACCACATAAAATAGTTTTATCTTTATGTCAATACTCTTTATTCTAGCAATTTTAACAAAACTGACATTTCCTGGTAAATCCCAATATAATAATAGGCATAATACTTACCTTTATTATGTAAGTAATAATTTATTTATTAAAACTTACCGTTTGAACGTAAGGACTGATATCTTTTCCTATTAAGAAAGATGCTTGTCTGTATAAGATTTATAGGGTATAGTCAATAGGTACACCTTACTACACTTAGAGCCTTGGTTTAATACTCTAAGCTACCTGGCAAATTAAATCTTCATTGGAACCTGTAAAAAAAATAGGCAATCTAAGTTATAAATTGATAAATGGACATTATGGATAGGTTACATTTAATATTTATACAAAAAGTCCCTTACTGTTGTCTTAATCTTGACCTTTCTTGTCATGATTAAAGGTACTTAGGTGGATTTATTTGGCCCAAATGTTTGTATGGTTTGAGAGCCCCTACAAATTGTTATGCAGCGACTTGCTCTTCGTTGCGGAAAATGTTGCATGACACACATTTATTTGGTCACTCACATCGCAACAACTATATCAGCACGCAATTCCCGGCAGACCTTAGCTAAATATTTGAAAGTTCGTAAACGAGAACTCTGAGAACTATTCACAAGTACAACAAACTCGATTTCGTTACTTTGCTCCAAGTAACGTAGGGAAACATTTCTTCCTTAGCGCCTGAGCACTTGATTATTGCAGTCCACAATAGCCCTAAAAAGAGCATTTTAAACAAAACTTTCAACACAACACAACTATTCCTTCATCAGCTGATCAAACAATCGCCATTTTGTGTGAATTTTTATCTTCAATGTTTGAGTGATCGCTAATCTAGCGATTTAATTTGCCAGGTAGCTTAGAGTATTAAACCAAGGCTCTAAGTGTAGTAAGGTGTACCTATTGACTATACCCTATAAATCTTATACAGACAAGCATCTTTCTTAATAGGAAAAGATATCAGTCCTTACGTTCAAACGGTAAGTTTTAATAAATAAATTATTACTTACATAATAAAGGTAAGTATTATGCCTATTATTATATTGGGATTTACCAGGAAATGTCAGTTTTGTTAAAATTGCTAGAATAAAGAGTATTGACATAAAGATAAAACTATTTTATGTGGTTTTGCAGATTTGAGACGACAATTCAAAAATCTTAAATGTTACCTCATAATTTAGAGGATGGACTTCCTCAGAATGGTGAACAAACATGGTTATTTGGTAAAAAACAATATCAAGCAATTTTGTATAATACATAGGTACTTACCTACTAACTTTTTATCTATGACAATTTTCTATAAGTAAGTATATTGTTCTAATTTCTTAGGAGATTCTGGATACCTTCAAAAAGCATGGTTAATGATAATAACAACAATATTTAATGCTGCATCAGACTCACAAGAAAGGAGGGGTGTGTACCACATGTCATATCCAACAATGAAACTGCATTGAACATGGCTTTGGCATCGTTGAATTTAGTTATTTATATGATTTTTTTTGTGGAGCTCTAATGTTGTCAACGTTTTTATTCTACAAAAAGGAGCAGTCTGTGCCATAAATATAGTTAATTTAGTTCTAAGTTTATTGTGCTTTATTTAAAAAGATTTACTTAGGTAGGTACTACTAAAAAACAGTACCTTCATAAACACACAATTGGCATTTATTTTTATACACATATAGTTTTAATGTCAATAAGAGAAAGTGAAGCCTCATATTTAATAAACTTTGACTTTGAGAGAGTTAGGTAAGGAAATAAGAATATATTAAGAAATACAACATTAATGTTATTTTTTACTTGATATTTAATTTTACTTGCAGTAGGTACCTATAGAAAATGTGTAAGTACCTACTTATATCAATTTCTACTAGTCATAACATTAAGCTATTGAAGTTGTACTTGATTCATTATCAACATACAAAGGTAATTATATGTATAAACTTGCATTATTATTATCCGTTTATTAAATCTGGTGGGTTCTATTGTGTTTGTTATAATATTGTTTTTTCTTTAAATAGGTGGCTTAACATAAGGTGGCTTGTTATACATATAATACAAATTAAGTTCCATATCTAGCATACTCTGTAATAGTTTAGTTATTATCAATTTGGCGATTGTGAAGTAATCGATTGTAATTGTTGCTTGAGTTTGTAATGTTACTATCACATTTTTATTTGTGTGAATCTGTAAATGGTTTGCTGTCTCACATTTTCAGTGTTATACTTTTTATAGAACTGTCGATTCACTTGTGAATATAAAATAAATTAATAAAATTAATTGTTTTTAAATTATTTTTGGTAAATATATACTACCTACCTACTAACTATTTATGTAAGTATGACAATTTTCTATAAGTAAGTATATTGTTTCAATTTCTTAGGAGATTCTGGATACCTTCAAAAAGCATGGTTAATCATAATAACACCAATATTTAATGCTGCATCAGGCTCACAATAAAGAAGGGATGTGTACCACATGTCGTATCCAACAATGAAACTGCATTTAACATGGCTTAAAGTTGTACTTGATTCATTATCAACATACTAGGGTAATTATATAAAATTAATTGTTTTAAAATTATTTTTGGTAAACATATAAATAATCCTATGTTTTATTTCGAAACATTATCAACCAACTCATAATGAATGGCAGTGAAATAAATAATGTAAAATAAATAAATATTTTAACTTGTCGCGTAGAGACCACGATCATGTCTGTGAAGGCGTATATTTAATAAATGATTTGACTTTTAATTTCAATTATTTTCGGTACCTACCGCTATAAATAAGTAACAATGAAACAATCCTATATTAAGGCGATGTTGTCTTCATCGTCATCCTATGAACGTCCTAAACGTTCCCACATGAACGACAGCACTAAGGCAGACTGGGCTATAACAGGCTTAAGCCCTGAGCCAATACAACCGCAGTGTGCTTTACGTGCCTTCCGAAGCACGGAGGAGCTCGAGACGCTTTTTATTTGGTTACCCATCCTTTAGCTCGGTAATGTGAAAGTTGCGTAACTAACTGGCAAGATCACAAACCGGTGCGGCGCGGGCGGGGACTTTTTGCATTAGTTGAACCTCTAGCATTACCTTTCAAGTAACAGTAAGTACATTGCTTCGCTAGTTTGCATATTTTAAAATTAGTTTTAATTTAACTAGCAAAACCATGTACTTGGAATGTTTTTTATTTTATTTTATTTAGGACAATAATCAATTAGAAAAGTAATGTGATAGGTGTTGTAGTTAGACAACTAAACCCGAAAGCCTTAGCCGCTACGCCATAGAGTTACTTTAGGCGATGTACTCATACAAGATGCAAACGTTTTAATCACTACCTGGTGGGTACTCGCATCTAAGATCAAACTGTTTAAATGTTCGCGCGGTTTGTAACATTTAGTGTTATCACTTATTTCATTACAGACGGACGTCAAGTTGTTAATATTTGAGAAATTCTTGGCAGCAAGCGTTTGCTTGTGGTCTTCAGTCTTAATTTATTTATATTATAAGCTGAAAAATGGGTTTGGTCTCATATCAATATCATATTATGGTGGGTAAGTCACTCGTCATCATTATAAGTACTTATTTACAAACGTGCTTGCCTGGCGAACTTCCGGCGAAAAAAGCGATTGATTCATTTTTCAAATTGTCTCTAGGAGTCTACCCGAATTTCTTAGTAAAGTGACATTCAATTCACTAAAACTCAAAAGGATCGGTGTGGTTACTACCTATTTATTAATCTCACATAAGCGTTACATTATCATCAAACAAAAAAATACTAAGACAAGCCTGTATGTTCTATATCCCTTAGCTTATCGATATCGATGTAGCCTAGCGAATTTGATGAGCGATTTTGAAGCTGTCACCGATCGAGCGTTTGCCAGTTGACTAGGCCCTCAGTGCTGCTAGTATGCGAATTGATATCCCCAAGATAGATTTTATAAAACTATTGAAGGTATGCAAAAAAATATTTTCTACAAATAGATTTTTATGCAATTGATGAAATTTGAATATAATATTTTCCGATGCTTACGGAAATGATGGGAATCGGGACGAAGGACCAAAACATGGGCGCGATCAAAGAAGAGGGGTTTTAGGGGGCTAACCTGGTTCGACGTTGCTCCCGCGTGCTGGCTGTAGTGGACGCGCGTCTTACTCTTTCTTGACTTTCCACGGCAAAAGTTCGTGATCACTGTAGTAAACTCGCGGCGATCACTTGGAAGATGTTATGACTTGACCGATAAATGACGAACACGAGAGCTCGACTCAAAGGCAGTCGCGTAGGCAGGCTAGATCGGAAGTGAAGATGGCCGACACGACACGACGCGATATTGGTTTACCCCCATAGGATCGAGGATAAAAAATGATGAGGGTAGTAGAAGTTACGTTAGGGACGTAGCATCGGTACAAGTCTAATTCGATTGATAGTGATGTGAATGTAATTGAATATGATTGATCTAAATCTACCACCGATAATGGGAGATAATTTACCAGCAAAATATTCACAGAAACATTAAAGTCATATGGCACAGAACATAGACTGACCCCGCCGTACTCACCACAGTGTAAAGCCGGGTCCGCTGCGCCACTTTTTGAACAGAACATTGTTCAAGAACATTAATAGGGGCGTGGCCTAAATGTTTTGTCGAACATCGAACACTGGAACGTGTTTGCCGGAGTTTGTGGAAAACATCCCCCGCGTTCATCTGCGGGGGGAGGGGTCTTTCATTTTATGTTTGATTTTAGCGCAGGAAGGAAGTCGTTTCGCTCATGACGTGATGGAGGGCATAATCATTGTCGAGTGGAATGCAGAGGCAACACTAGAATTCATAATTTTTGACCTAAAGTGTTCCTATTAATGACCTCTATTCATAGAATCTAAAAAGGGGGGTTATGGGAGACCAATTTTTTTTGTGAAAATTAAAACCCAAAAAAAAAATTTTTAAAAGATTTTTTTTAGATATACCATAGTGTCCCTAAGGCTATACTCCAACTGCCCCGCCTAAATCACAAACTACTAGAAAAAAATCAACAAGTCTTCTGGGGTCTCGGTAGCTTAGCGGTTAGAGCAGTGGACCGGCAATCCAAAGGCCATGGGTTCGAATCCCATTCAAGCTTTCCTGAGATTGGTTGTTTTTTATTAGTAAACATTTTATCCTAATAACCCATAAAATTCATTAGATTTAATTCAAATTATTAGGTAAGTAGGTACTTTTACCTTTAGATACATATTTTTCAGTCTATTGTAGAGAGCTAAACAGACTTCTGGAATCAATTGGGACAATTGCTGTTTAGAAATTCTCAAATTGTACATTATACTTGTGTAACTATCCCCCGTTGCTAGAAATCGTAACGTTACACCTAATCTCATATCAGGTAGAATTACATCATGCCGCCATGTGGTTGCTTTCTGTATGTCAGACTCTATTAATGATAAAAGTTCTTCAAAATCACTCTCGCTACAACGAAAAAAATTTTTTATTCCAAATCTGTCTTCAATTTGCAGTTCTTGATATATGTTGAAAGAGCGTTGCTGTAAGTAAGGTCTGACACGAAATCTATTTCTTTTACTTCTTCCGAGAACGAAATCCACTATAGCCAAAACAATGTTCACGTCTTCCTCGTCGCTGCTCATTTTTTTAAATGTGAAGGTATGTTCAAAAACTTTGTTTACTGAACATTGCTAAAGTCGCAGCGGACGGGAAATGTTTCGAACAAAAAATGTTCATGAACAATGTTCTGTTCAAAACATGTCGCAGCGGACGCGGCTTAACTCCACCGAGAGAACCAACAAAACACTAGAAACAATGATATCAACATTTATTAAGGAAAACCATAAACAATGGGACAGGTACCTACCGGAATTCAACTTCGCCATCAATACATCCGAACAAGCCACGACAAAATACACACCGGCATTTTTATTATACGGAAGGGAGCTCAGGAGTCCGAACGATAAAACACCGCAACTAAGAGAAAAAGCAAATATACAACAAATATACACCCTAGTCCGCGAACACCAGAGGAAAGCATCCGAAAGTAAAAAAAATTACTACGACAGACATCGGAAACACTGGGAACCACAGCTCGGAGACCTAGTCCTCAAGAAAAACCATGTCCTATCCAACGCTAGTAAAAACTTCTGCGCAAAGTTAGCCCCAAAGTTTGTAGGACCATACAAGATACGCGAGAGAAAATCCCCAGTGATATACGGATTACAAAGCATGGAGGGAGCCAGACGGACGATAACGGCACATATAAAAGATTTGAAAGCGTATACACAATAACAACGAACTACCAACAAACTACACATACCCGGGTTGAGAAAAAAAAAAAGGGGTAATGTAATAAGCGAAAACAAAAAGAATGTCCCGGAGGGATTTGAACTCGCCCGCGCTGGGAAAGGGCTGCCGGACCCGATGAGTTATCCGCCAGACCACCGACAAGCGTTACGCCACGTTCAAAATAAAGGATCAGTAGCAACAAACGTACCAACGCGATAGCATGCTTTGTGCGGGCCATATGCTACAAGCACAACAGTAAGCGCAATACGCAAACGAAAAAAGTACAACGGGCGGCCGCAAGAGGGCAGTCACCGGCCGTAAATATAAATCCCAGGGTAACAATAATAGATAAACTATCAGGTGTTGTTCAAGAAAAAAAAAAGGAAAATTTTTTTTCAGGCGACTGGAACTAGAAGAAAGTTTCTGAAAAAAAAAATATATGTCATAATGGGAACCCTACAAAAAAAAAAGAGTGGAAATGCCCACAGGAAGAAAAACAATGTAGGGAGAAAGTCTGGCCCACATCAGCGAAAACAAGCATTAAATCAAAGGGGGTAGAAAGAATTAGCCCAGATACAAACTTACCCGCGGAAAAAATAATTAATTAAGAATTCAACCTATATAAGGCACGGACGAAGAGGGACGCCCATAGCCAAACACAATGAACGCGAACGCTGATCAGCCACCCAGAAGGAAGACAGGACGAGCGCGGGTCGTAAGGGGGACACCGGCGAATTTGCGGCTGCACAACACGGGTGAAGTGAGGTGCACCCACGAGTCCAACAAGCCGAAAACAACAGCGACACGCGACCCGGAAATGCCGGAACTAGACCCGGAGGCAGTATCCAACTACCTCGCTTCCATCCAGGGGGAAGAAGACGAGCTCATCAGCTCCATACAAGGATACATGGATGATTACCGGGAATTCATCAGCAGGGAACTGGGCGAGGACGAAGAGAGTGAGGAGGCGCCACCAGAGCCCAAAGAGAGAAGGACACCGGTCATAGACAGGCGGCCCAACCAAGCGGGAGATAGACGCTTCTGGGAAGCAAACCAAGGCAAAGAGGCGGCGCAGGAGGACCCACATCCGCCAGGACCGGTCCGAAAGAAGAAGACGCGCAGGGCGGGCCGGAAGCGGAACGGCGGGCAGAAGAGGGGACTCGGCCACCTCCCAAAAACCAGATGAGCACCGAAGTAGGCCATGCCAGAGAGGGCCGTAGGCGAAACTGTTCTGTTCGGGTTTTTCCGTTTTTTTTTTATTTTTTTGAAATTGTTTGTTATTTTTTATTATATATTATATCGGTATGACGCATATTGTTAAACCATTATTTTCCACAAACCAACTCCGCACCGGTTCTCTTTCAATCGGTCTAAACTTTTAATTGTCGTTAATTGTTTACATACAAAGTACATATTCATTTTGTCGGTATCCTTACCGGGAAGCGGACTTCCACAAATTACATTAAGAATAAAATGTAGGAAGTACAAATGTATAGGAATAGAAGCCGTAATGAATAGGCTTCAAGACAGATATAACGCATTTATTTACGGTGATTTTTCTCGTAGGTAAAAATCTCGAGAGAGGGGGAGGCAGTGCGACGCCACGCCACACGCCGCGCAAGGAACACAGAGATACCGGGCAGCTGCGTGACGTCACAGCCGCGAGCCTTATAAAAAGTGCCCGCGCACGCAGTCGCTGCCTCGGCGCCGTCGCCGAAGCATCTCCTGACCCGACCTAGGCTGCGCGGTTCGGGCTTTCACCGTATGTGCGCGTCTGGGCCGATAGGGATCTCGGGTTGTAGCGGTACGGGCTTTCACCGTATCTTTGCTCACCAGGCCTCCGTCCTCAGGGACGTTTGAGTGAGTCTACTCGCGACCAGTCGTTGCCTCGACGCCGTCGTCGACGCATCGCCTGACCCGACCTAGGCTGCGCGGTACGGGCTTTCACCGTATGTGCGCGTCTGGGCCGATAGGGATCTCGGGTTGTAGCGGTGCGGGCTTCCACCGTATCTTTGCTCACCCGGCCTCTGTCCTTAGGGACGTTTGAGTCAATCCGCGGTAGTCGTAGATCCCGTAGCCGGGCGTGATTTAGTGGTTGTGGGTACATTGTATCGGTATAGACAGGTATCCTCAGGTTGGAGCAGTGCGGGCTCCACCGAGAGCTGCTCACCTGGGTTTCCCTGTCTGTAGATTAGTGGAGTGTTCTCTTACCGTAGCTGTGACCGTGCGGGCATGCCCCGCACTCGCTCGTCTGAGACCTCCGTTCCCCTGGAACTGTTCACGTAGGGCCGTATTCCGTTTCCGTAGAAACCCCACGATCACTCGTCACGCCACCGTAGACGTAGCTTAGTACTCATTTTCAATAAAGGGGCGTAAAAGACCCGTCCGTACGATAATTGTATACCTGTGTTTATTTGCCGCATACCCGTGGCTAACCCTTCTAACGCTGAGCTAGCTAGGAAACCTTCTAAGCCCCTCCGGCGGAAGGAAATGTAGGATTCACTCTCGGCGTGCTCCCGCCACGAGAGTCCGGGGTTCGACTCCCCGCCAGCAATCCATTACATTGGAACGCCCTATCTAGTGTAACGTATATATCGCTGTGTAAAACAATGCTGGGCCCTGATTCTGTATAACAACATTACGATTCCTTGTTTCAAAACCACGTCAATTCCTTAAAATGTTACGATATCTTCCAAAAACGAACGAAACCTTGCGGAATGAACACGACGTTGGCTAGAACTGTCAAAAATTCCACGTTTGTTTACCGCGCGGAATCATTGTGACTAGTGATTATTTCGGTATTTTATTACAAAACTCTGCAAAAAAACTTGAAAAGATTAACAATTATTCATATTTTGTAACAATAAATACAACACAATACTTGAGTAAAGTGATACAAATAACTATAAATGAATGTAAGTAAGTAAGTACATATTTTGTGATCCTGTAGAAATAAAAATCTTGCAACTATTTTTCGCTTTTTCTTTTTCTACATTTTATTTTTAAATTACTATAATTCTTTTTATACCCAGGTACACGATATTTGATTGTAAAATTATTAATTGTAAAAGTTTTTCGAAACTGACAATCATAACAATCAAACGTTCAAAAACCGTCTTACCTCTTAGTTTTATGTGAGAGTATTTCAAAGAAACTTATTTTAAAAGCAATTGGTTTGACATTTTATTATAAACCTTTATACATGAAATAAAACGCATAGTTACAAATTATAACAACATTTTCATCTAAAAAAACATGTTTTTGTCAAGTACCAACATCATGGTCAGATAAACTAGAGTTTGATTTATGAACGCAAGTGTGACATCGTAATGTTCCATAGCCAAAGTGTCTTGGATCATACAGAAATTTACAGAATAGTGTTATCTAGATTCCTTACCGTGGTAAGACGTAGGCAAGACACGAGAATGACGTGGTTTGTGCGCGGTAAGATTTAGGTGTGGAATCTAGTTTGCGATACAGAATCAGGGCCCTGGTTGGGCTGAAATGTGAATCAGGGTGGTTGCCAACCAATGGGTTCAGGGCAGAAACCAGATAAATATCCTATATCCTTGGACCATAGCGGCAGCGGTGTGAGGTGTTTCTATAAATAGAGCAATAGATTAGAAAATTAAAGATTTTAATAATGTAATAAAACCATTTATTATGATTAAAATTAAATTAGAATTACTTACATACAATAATTTTCGCAAGAAGTTCATGTTGCTTAAGAAGTTCATGTTGCTTGAGTTGGCAACTACCGACTTTTGGATTCCATTCGCCTACACCGGGCTACACCGAACACTTTTTGATTCGCGATCGGTAGGAATGTGTCAGGTGGAAGCGACTGGACTCAAAAAGATTTCATATTGATTATATAAAAAGAAAATATTCAATTGTAGCTACTATCCGATACAAGACACCAAGAATATCCTCGTTTGCGCAGCGCCTTAACAATAACAATAATGTATTCAGTAAATACAGTCAGTAAAAGCTCCTTAAAATATTAAAAAAAATTTGATGAGACTTAAGACTTAATTAGATATTAATTTAAATACTTAACTTAAAAAGTACTATAAAATTACTTGGAAGGATTTATACGCAAATTGCCAGACAGGCGTATTCTCAGATCGGCAATCTTCGTAGCAAAATGTCAGATTCGCAAGTCGTCAGAAATTCATTAGGATGACAATTACCTACGCAAATTGCAATATACCTACGCTGACTGTCAGATACTCAAAAATAAATTGAAAAAAATTTCATAATGCCATGATCACATTGAAAACGGAGAACGAGATGAACGACAATTATTTTGAAAGTCATTAAAACCCTCTGAAAAAGGAATCCTATAATCTAAGTTAAAACCCCCTTCTTCGATATCCGTCAGTTTAGTCATCCAATTAAATATAAAAAATAATATTTAACATAGACACATAATTGAAAAGCATTAATTATTTCAATAATCATAATCAGCGAAATACATAGGTCATCAGTATTCTACAACCAAGAGTGTACTTAAAAGCAAAACATGATGTTCGCAAAATATTCTAAAGCAAAACACCATATTCGCAAAATGTCATAATCCCACCACATTCTTATAATTCTTGAAAAATCATAATTAGCAAAATAACAGAACAGATTCGCCTATCAGCCTATTCGTGATTAACACATTTTTTTTCATCAAAAAGTACAATAATTGTGATAAAAATAGTTTATATGCAAGTTATTCTATTTTATTTTTTATTTATTAGAATCAAGGGATGGCATCGCCGGGTTATTACAAAAATTCCATCAAAACCTACATTATAAAAAGAAGCTAAATTACAAAATATAAAATTAGGAAGACATGCTTTTCAATGCCCTGATAAAAAAGAAGTAAAAAAGTAATAAAAAAAATAACGAGTACCTATAGTGGAAGATTGTGATAAGTAAACAAGATTAGCATTTTACTGTGCCTGAAACGGCTGTGTGCAGTATCCTAACTAGAAAAAAAGTATTAAACAAAATTAATAGGTAGTTAATTAGTAATTAATTAAGAAAATAGCGAAGAAATTGTTAACTTAGTATAAGAATAATTTGACTTTGATATTAATAAACGGTTATTACAGATTGTTTTTTTTTAAATATTTATTTATTTTTAATGAAGTATCCTGCTAATGTTATTTTGCGATTGTGATGTTTCAAGAATATGATATTGTAAGAATGCGGTGATTTGAGATTATGATATTTTGCGAATATGGTGTTTTGCTAATATGATATTTTATTAATATGATATTTTGCAAACATCATGTTTTAGTGGGACTAAAATGTATAGCTTTTAATATACAGGATTAATTTTGGACCCCCCGCTAAGTAAATATGGGGTAAAAAAACTATTAATAAAAAATTTGACGTGAAAATAATGAATGTTTCCTTTTTTTAAATATAATTTTAATCATAATAAAGAACACGCACCTAGAACTATAGGATTAAATGCTTTTTATATCCTATAGTTCTAGGTGCGGGTGCTGACCCTCGCGGTCGAAGCGACATGCGCGCAGACAGCGCATGCGCTTTGATAACCGCGATAGGACGCGCGCTAAGTGATAATAATTTTAATTTTCTTAAGGAAAAGTTGAGACAAAAATGCAAAAAAAAGAATGTTTTTCTATTTAATTATTTGGTTGTACTGCTGCTTTAGGATCACCTAATAAAATTTGGCGTGGGGTTTAAAATTAACCCTGCATATTTAGTCTAACAAATGGCGATAAATAATTTTTTTGGACAAACGATATAGGTGAAATTTCGCCATTTTCAAGCTTTTGTAAGTATTTTTTGTACATTCTATCATATCCGATATTGGAATTTCGACGGCTCTTTTTTCTAAATAAAAAAAGGATTTTTTAATATTTGAATATGAATATTTGAAAGGTTTCATATAATGGCTTTAAGAGTTTCTGACTTTTGCGCAACTGACATTGTGCGCTGACTTTTTGCGTTATTGACATTCTGCGAAATGTGACAATACGCGTGTCTGGCATTTTGCGTATCTGACAAAGGGCGTATAAATATTTGGAAGTGCTGCTATCGCACCAATGATGTTACAATAAAAAGAGGTAGATGTGTTACATGTGCCAAAAAGTGGCAACAGAAAACTATGCTAATTGGCTTACCTTAAGCGTAGTCTCACAAAAGCGTTAGCAGTGTTGACACTTTGACAGTGTCAGTTTGCATGTATTTGTTTCTGAAAATTAATTAAAAATATGCTGTCCTGTGTCATGCGAACTACATAAAAGGTCATGAAATTATATATCATGAGTGGCATGCGTGAGTTTAAATTTTAATTGATTTAAGTTCTTATTATTTATCAACTACAAAATGTCAGAATAAATTGTGTCATAAAAATATAGAGTGCGACAGCAAATTGACATGTAATTCGAAATGACACAGCGCTACATGTATCTGTCTTGTTTACGCTCTTACTAGTTGTCATGCTATCTTGCTCACACTTTAGAATACGATCAAGTTAACTCGGCAGATGCGGCCATATGAGATCATCGACTAGAAGTGACAAGTTACCTCGGCCGTATAACATCGTAATATTTAGTGAGTATAGCGCATGCTCAGGTTTTCGTACGTACGACGCTTTGGTCCATTATTGAAATCATATTAGTACTGACATAACCTATCTACCTCTTTTTAATATAATATCATTGTATCGCACGGCTGCTGGGAATCCATATTATAATATTTACTTATTTAAATAATTAAGCAGCGTGGCTGTAAAACGCCTATTTAATGTTATTTGTAAGAGAGCTAACTATGATATGCGAAGACTCGTGGTAGACGGTGCCTTACGTCACCTTTATTAGGTAGTATTGACGTCAATAAGTGCCTCTAAAGAAAGGTTTACATTGAATAAATAATTTGACTTTGTAACAGAGACGCGCATGCGCAAATTTATTGGACTGCCGATAAAATGCATTGTTTGTGAGTTGTGAGTGAGTTATTATCTTAGAGTTGGTTTAATGCTCTAAGGTTATCTTATTATACCTAGGTGTCGTGGCCATATCATTTATTTTTAATTTGAAAAAAACAAAAAAAAAACATTTCGAATGTTTTTGACGGTACAAGTACAGACGTCAGCACTTCAACCTACTTCAATTCATTTTAAACTTTGTCAATATGGTATGAGGATCAATATCAATTAAAAAAAAATTGACTTGGCTACTTGACAGTTTTCGGAAAAATATTTAAAAATTACAAACGCTTATTTTAAATCTTTTCCAATATTTTTTTTCTCGAAAAAGCTTTATGTATTTAACACGGACCTGAAAAAAAGAGTTTCAGGTCCGTGGTATTTAATAGAAAAAAAACATATTTTTCTTAATTAATTTCGTGCGAAACTGTTGGTCACATGACATTTTGCCCTGTGACGTCATACCTCAATAAACAAACAAAATTATCTTGAAACCTGACAAGATAGTTTTTCTTTATTTTGTGAGATGTGACGTCACACGAAGCTCAATCAAGGCCGCCTATATTTCGAGTCTGGCAATCCACAGATAAAAAAATCGTAAATTATAGCGTGTCTTGCGTTACTTTGCAAAAATAAAATATTTACAAATTATCTTAATAAAAAAAATATTGGATTTATCGTAAAATTATTACCATGTCTGGCATATTTCATATTTTATTGTTACAACTGTCAAATAGCCAATTCTGGATAGGTTGATCTGCAGGCGTATGTACCGGGTGCGTATCATTTCATATAATGACAAATGAACTAATTTCAAAGGACATAACGTTCATTGGATATAATTTTTACTTGTTCTAAATACACTTCCTATAACAACATTATGTATATTATTCATTTGATATAATACTCATATTCTCTAACAACTTTTTCTTTAAAGCTATATTGGTAGAATAATCATATTCTATAACATCAATTGATAAAATTTTTGCTTATAAATAAAAATAGCATTTAACCCTAAATCGATTTCAAATATTGTCTCAAAAAGTTAATACGTTGGGTTTTCGTCGACGTTGTGCTAAAAATTCAGTGACAGAAACGAATCGCGGCAAAACCGACTCCACGTAGACTTGTCTGCCCTACGCTAGAGTGTAATTTAAGCTCGCGTGGGACCGCCGGAGTCCCGCAGCGCCGGAGCCGTGACAGAAACCATGCCTGCTGCATGCTGCATGCCCGCTTGCATGCTGCATGCCTGTCTGCATGCTGCATGCCTGCTTGCATGCTGCATGCCTGCTTGCATGTTGAATGCCTGCCTGCATGATGCATGACTGCCTGCATCCTGCATGCCTGCTTGCATGCTGCATTCTGGTTTGCATGCTGCATGCATGCTGCATTCTTGCTTAAATGCTGCATGCATGTTTGCATGCTGCATTCTTGCTTAAATGCTGCATGCTTGCTTGATTACACGCTGCTTGCTTGCTTGCATGCAAGCAGCTTATTACATGAATAATGTTTCATAATGATAAGATTATTATATCAAATGCATATTATAACAAACGAACATTATATCAAATGAAATTTTAGAATCTAAAATTATATTAAATGTTTATTATAAGTATTAAGTCGGTTGTTATATTAAATGAAATTTTAAGATATGAAATTATATTATCTGAACGTTAGACCATAAGTATTTATATCAAACATTACACACCCGTATGTACCATGTCACACCAAGTCGCTCGCCAAGTAGGTTGTATGACATGGTGCTGAAGCGTTATGTTACTTCTGGGGCCGCCGTACCTGTTACTAAAAGCCTCACAAAGGTAGTTGACCTCTTGTTTGGCACAACCACCTTTAAACAAATGATATTTCCATCGTGTCTGGTTTGTGCCGAATGAAGGGTTAAGCTACTTTCTAGGCCCACCAAACCTTCCTGATCCCAATCTCTCCATCAGCAATGTCATTTCTTTAATAACAAAAAGGGCACGTTGTCCAAACGCCAGCATTTAAACGTACCAGAAAATGTCAAATTTCTTCAATACATTTTGAACTTTGCCAATAGGGTATAGGGACCAATATCGATTGGAGAAATTTAACAGTTTTAGATAGGTTGGTCTGCAGGCGTGTCCGTCAACAGCGCCATCTAGCGCCAACGTGACGGATACTTCGCGGACCCACTCTCAACGTTTCTCTTTATGTAAAACTTGTAGTTAAGTCGTTCGTTGTTGAGAAAAGTGTACACGTAATTTAAAGGAAGAGTAGCACAACTCTCATCCAAGAATATCTGCTCCAAAGAAGTGCTTGCCGAGTGACATATGTCATTGTATTGGTATTTCCTGCGCGGCTCACTTTTGTTGTAGACATGGATCTCGTAGGACCATTTCGCCGCGCTGTGCTTAGTGCCTATGAGCTGGACGGTCATGTAGAGTTTGCTCTCTCGCTCGCTCACCTTCATGTGAAACAAGAAATGGAAGGAGCCCATCATTACTAAGTGCACGATCTGACTCTCGCTGGTCATTGCTGTCATTTCGGTGTCGACATGACCATAGAGATGTATAGGATGGATGTCCTCGAAGTGCTTCAAGATTTGTGACAGTTTACCTAAAATTGGAATGGCTTATTAGATAAAAAAATTTCAAGTATGTATATATCTGCCCGCTCTGGCTGACAATGTCTAGTCTCCTACAAAGTCCAATATGCTAAAGAGTCCAGTGTTCTACTACGTCCAGTCTCACAATGTCCAGTGTCCTAAAACGTCCAGAATCAAAAGGTCCACTTACTAAAAAGTCGTACCAATCGGATTGGTGTAATATGAAAATGAAAAATATATTTATTGGAACTAAAAACTTTGTTACTAAAATATAATATCATTCTGCCGTCATCGCTCACGGCGGCAACTAGTGTGTCAGACGCACATGAGATAAAATATTAGTGTTTCACAACGTCATGTCCTAAAACGTCCAGTGTCAAAAGGTCCACTCACTAAAATGTTATAGTAAATTAAAAAAGATAACCGTGTCGCATAGCGTTCAAAGAATACTACCACCTTCTGTCTTCGCACATACATCCAGCAGCATAAAGCGGCGATGGGCTCACCAACTGTCACGCTGAGCACATGTGCAGTCGCTATTTGGTGAAAATTGGACTGATTTTGCTGTCCTCACTGCCTAGTCTCTGACTAACCCTTCGGGGATAATAGTCGTGGTTATAATATGTATGTAACTACTTATGTACTTACCTATTTAAAAAAGAATAGAAAAATACACTTTCATTTTATTTAATTTTAATAGAATAAAATAAAGCGTCAGCTTCCAATTGTTTCTACTTAAAAATACTACCTTAACTACACATTTTTAACATTAATAACGAGTTAACAGTCGTAAAAACATTTTTTTTTCAGAATAAAAGAGATTTGTTCTTTGGTTGCCATGTCATTGACCAATTTTAAGTACTTATTCCATTGACGGTCGAAATATATATCAAATCGCCTTCTATTTGATTTTTGTTGAACATAGTATTTTTTTATTTGTTGTTAAAAATTATAAATATGACATCTATTGGTGAAAAATGGTGGACGTGACTTTTTTATACATAAACAAGAATAAGAGACTAAAAATTTGTGACAACCCAGCGGAAATGTCAAATGTCTGGATAAAAGCGGCATTTCGCGCGACTTCAAAGGCGATGGTACATGGACAGATGGACAGAGGCGGTAACTACAATCTAAGTAGGTACTTACAGTGTGTAAGTACTTACATTGTAGTTACCGCCTCTGTGGTCTAGTGGCTAAGCCACCGGTTTCAGACCCAGAGGTCCCGGGTTCGATTCCCAGCGGGGGGTACATCTTTGTGTGCTCGGTTTGATTGGTGGTAGGGCTGTCAAGTCCGCCTGGCTAGCTACCACCATCTTATCTAAGTCTGTCGCCATAACAACGATGTTTATAGCATTGTTGTGTTCCGACAGTTTAAGATAAGATAGCCAGTTCCTCAGTGGTTGAGGATTCCGGGTGAAGCGCGCTTTCACCTTCGGCCTTATCGTCACTTACCATCGGGTGAGATGAAAGCCAAGTGCTCACCCGTTGCAAAAAAAAAGTTATACGCAGAACATTAGCCATTCTGAGACATTACGGAACTGGACGAATTAAAACTTGGACACTTGTCATTCTGAGACACTAGACATTGCCAGCCAGAGTGTATCAGCCCAAATAAAACTATATTGTACCTACTAGCGGCCCGTTTGCGACTTTGTAAGCGTGAACACCTCGCATTTCCAAAAAAATATTCATATAAACTTTGTCTTGACAATTACTTACAAATATTAAAACAAAAATAATTTGCTCGAACATACATTCGTGGGCTGGCATTTAATTTTTATTTATACAATTAGATAGTTACACTTAGGTAGATACCTAATTGGTGTAAGAGTGGAAAAAATATTAAAAGAGTCCAAAGCGTTACTTTTCAAATCACATCTTTAATTATTCTAGTTGTTTTTAATGATCAAAGGGTTTAATTAGATAAAATGTTGCGTAGCGCTTACTGATGGACACTTTAGACCAGCAGTGCGATTAGTTATGGTTTACCTATATTAACCTTTTTTAATAACTAGCAGACAGCTCGCGACTTCGTCCGCGTGGACCCCATACCGCATGATACATTTTTCAAAATATTATCTTATAGGTAGCCTATGTCACCCGGAGATAGAGTAGCTTCGCAACAGTGACAGAATTTTTCAAATCGGTCTAGTAGTTTCGGAGCCTAATCAATCCAACATACAAACAATGATATCTTTCCTCTTTATAATATTAGTATAGAAAACACAATTGCCGAAATGTTTGTAGTTGTACCTATTTGGGTACTTCTTATTTGTTGTGTTCATAAATTTCAGGACTAAGGTTTGCGTGTTATAAATTTTCTGGAAATTCGCGGTCGAGAGTCCGGAGAGTCGCGGGCGGGCCGCTAGTATGTAATAAATGGTACTTACCGTGCCAACGGCATAGCCCAAACAAATCGGCGAGCGGGCATGCTAACACTTGGAACGGACACTCCTTTGCATGTTCTTCTAAGTCGGCCATTTTGATTAGCAAACGGCAACCGTCTTGCGCATTCGGGCAGCGGGTTTTTGTCTGGCAAAAAATACATAAATTTGTTAGTTAAATCGCAAATCTTAGCTATGTTTAGTGATCATAACTTAAAAGGGTTTACGCATTTCGGTTTTCCATACAAACTTCCAAGTCGAAATATTTAAAAACCAATAAGCCAATTTTGATAAAACTTTTCATGCTAAAGTAAAACACAGGGATCTAAAGTGTTTGTTGAAAACATTTTTAAGAAACGTTTATTTAACTGAGTTATTGCGATTTTAAACTTTCTATAGTGGACTTTAAATCACAAAAACTCAGCTAAATAAACGTTTTTTAAAAATGTTTTCAACAAACTATTTAGATCCCTGTGTCTTACTTTAACATGCAAAGTTTCATCAAAATTGGCTTATTGGTTTTTAAATATTTTTTTTTGGAAGTTTGTATGGGAAACCGGAATGCGTAAACCCTCTTAAATAAATATTACAAATATAGAGCCGTGTCGTGTAGCTGCTCCCTAAAAGAATAATACGCCCCTCTTTCTTGGGTGTCGTAAAAAGCGACTAATGGATTAAAAACTGACCATACATCCAACAGCATAGAGCGGCGATATGCTCACCACCTGTCACGCTGAGCACATGTGCAGTTGTAATTTGGTGAAACGATTACTGAGTTTACTTAGTTTAATTTTTGATGCCTTATACATAACCCACTAGGGGTTAGGAGGAGGTTAATGCAGAGGACTCAAACTCAATTTTTTTTTACTCAATAAACTTAAAAAAAGCATTTTGAATCGTCTAAATTTATTTGGATGGATGGGCAAAACTCCCATTCAGGAAGTCTTTTAGCTGTGGAGAAGAACGGGCGCAAGAAACTCCACAGATTTATAATAATATAGAAGTAACAACATTTACAAAACAATATGTCGCTACCAAATTACACAATATACAAATTACTAATATGTTATGCTCGTACATGCACTATGTCCATACATATTTGTTATTTACATAATCGTCCACTTTATAATAACCTTTACTCATGAGGGTTTTTTCTGCTTCTGCAACCATTTGGGGATAATAGTCATGAATCGGTGTACACACGGCGTCAGATCAACCTACCCTAAACTGTCAAATTTCTCCAATGAATATTGATCCTTAAAATACCAACAATAAAGTTCAAAATGGATTGTAGAAATTTGACAGTTTTGGGTAGGTTGATCTGACGCCGTGTGTACGTATGTATCTTTAATGCTAAAGGTGGAACTCTATAAGTGGTAAGTAATGCTGCACCCAGCACTTGACCGTTGATGGTAATGGTAATGTTTGTAACGATCTGCCTATTTATTGTGCATGTAGTTTCCCAGACCATGTTGCGTAGCGGTGAAAGAATACTACTACCCCCTCTCTTCTCTTGGGTGTCGTAAAAGGCGACTAACGGACTAAAGACTGCACTGTCCAAATAGATAAGTAGATTTTGCATACTAATATTGTCATTTTAATCAGTGTTGTAAACAACTTTATCATTTGTTAGCTTATTTATTTTAGTTCCAATAAATGTCAATAGATGGCGCTGTTAGATTCTGAATCAATCGGCATTACATATCAGTTTGATAACCTTGTTTGCTAAATAAAATATCGTTGTTCGCTTTCCAATAAATATACCTTTGCTTTGATTTTATTCGTAGAGAAAGATAATATGGTTTTATTTCAAGATCTTGGATTCTTGGGTCCTAATTTTACATGCACATACATCCAATAGCGTAGGGCGGTGGTGGGCTCACCACCTGTCACGCGGAGCACATGTGCAGGCGTTACTTGGTGAAAAGTGGACTATGGTAGAGGAATACTTTTGCTGTCCTCATTGTAGTCTCTGACAAACCTTTCAGGGATAATAGTCGTGATCATATGTAGGTATGTAGTTTCCAAGGCGTTATTCTAGGTCCCTAACTTTTCTTAGTACTTACATAAACACGAATAAATTTATTTTCTGTATGTATGGCGACTGCTAGAAACCGCAAAAAACTTCAAGGAATGGTCAGGTCAAATTTTTAAACATGACAAAAATTACAAGAATCATTGCAGACTAAAGTAGGTACTTATCGCCCAGCTGACGCGGACGGCTCAACAGATGGGTGGGTCAACGGCCGCCCGCTGCCCGCGCATTGTAAACAATTGTTATTTTTAATTGCTTTTTATTTTATTTTTGCTTTAAAATAAATTAGAAAGACTGGCTGCGCCAATATTGTCACTTATTTAATTCAATTATTTATTTTTACATCAGCGCAACAAAAAAGCACACTACATAAAACGCATCATTTACACATTTTTACATGGCAACTTCCTCCCCTCCCTACCTCAACCTCAGTGCAAGCAACACCATCAATGGCCGCGCGCGCATAAAACTTTTGAAACGTTAATTAAATAATCTAATCTGCAATCACCGCAAGTACTGTGCATCCAAAAAGTCCCAGTGTCGTGAATAGTAATGGTGTTAATGTGAATCTACAAATCTGTTGTGTATGTGCTGACCACGAACTCAATCCCTGGGCAAGAGGGCAGGCGCCGAGTATAGAGGTTGGTTCCCGCCCTCCCAAAGACTATGTAATTAAAATACACAATATGAATTATTTAATTAAAAATAAAAAAAAACACGAATTTCTTTTTTGTCAATTTTATCAAGTTTACACTTGACCTGACCAGCCCTTGGAAGTTTCTTGCGGTTTCTAGCAGTCGCCTTATATATACTTAGTCAGTATTTAACTTTTGCTGGGCACAAGCCTTTCCATATGGACAACATGGGGAGATGAGGCCAAAACCCAATACACTAGCCCAAAGCGGGTCGGCAGATTAGTTACTTTTTAAACATAATACTACTAACGCCATCTAGCGAAACATGCGGTCACTACTTAACTAGGTGTATGTCAATTGGCTACTTGACAGTTCTCGGAAAAGTATTTAAAAAATTACAATCGCTTATTTTATACCTCTTACAATATTTTATTTTATAAAAAAGCTTTATTTAAAAGAAAAAAAAAATTTTTTCATCATTAATTTTAAATTTCGCGCGAAAACGGTTGGTCACGTGACATTTTGCCCTGTGACGTCACTTTTCAATAAACAAACTATGTATCTTGAAACCTGACAGATAGTTTTCGTTTATTTTGTGAAATATGACGTCACACGAAACTCAATCATAGCCGCCCGTGTTTCGGGTCTCTTAATTTACAGATAAAATATCTCAAATTTATTTTGTAAAAATAAATATTTTATTATTATACTTATAGATATTTACAAACTTACTTAATAAAAATTATTGGATAATTATTATTAAACTATAAACTACCATATCCGAAATATTTCATATTTTATTGTTACAACTGTCAAATAGCCCGTTATTGTCAACGCTGCAATTTTTGATCCTCCATTCTTTCGCTCTCTGTCCACCGTGCGCGCGTCTTAGACACATCAATTTTGTAATAATGTTTATAACACATTTGCTCGTAAAGTGGCTCTTATTACACCGATTTCAGCATCGTAATGTAGCTTATTACACACTAGTGCGGTAATGTAAAATTAGTAATAACACACTAGTACGATAATGTAAAATTAGTAATAATTTGCATCTATGGACAACACAGACCACGCCCACACAGTCCACGCTTCAGCAAGAAACAACTGCACAGTCTGCACACGTGCTTAGATGGTGAGCCTTTAGCCTGTTAGTCGCTTTTACGACACCGAAGAGAAAGGAGGGGTTTAGTAGTATTATTTTGATGAGCCCATCGCCGTTCTATGCTGTTGAATGTATGTGCAGTCTTTAGTCCGTTAGTCGCCTTTTACGACACCGAAGGGAAGAAAGGGGTTGGCAGTATTATTTTGATGAGCCCATTGCCGTTCTATGCTGTTGAATGAATGTGCAGTCTTTAGTCCGTTAGTCGCCTTTTACGACACCGAAGGAAAGAGAGGGGTTGGTAGTATTATTTTGATGAGCCCATCGCCGCTCTATGCTGCTGGATGTATGTGCAGTCTTTAGTCCGTTAGTCGCCTTTTACAACACCCAAGGGAAGAAAGGGGTTGGTAGTATTATTTTTATGAGCCCATCGCCGCTCTATGCTGTAGGATGTATGTGCAGTATTTAGTCCGTTAGTCGCCATTTACGACACCCAATGGGTTTGATGGAAAGACTTCCTACCTTTCACATACCTATATTTTGTCGATTCAAACAGCGGCTTCTTGTTCAATAATTACTTTGAAAGTTTAAAAATAAATATGTTTAGTTTTAGTAATGAAGAACTAAACTTCAGTCTACACCACCGGAAATAATAAGTGAAGCACAAAATGTTATTGACAGCCTATTACCATCTAAGTCCAAAGAAAAATATGTTGGCTTACCAAAAATTATACACTAGAAAAACAACAAAAACACGCAGTCATTTTCAGAAAATGTGTTTTCCTCGCAAATATGTTATAAAACGTCGTATGACATACGTGCGCTTTGATAATTACAGCCTCTGCTTTCTTGTAGCCCTCGCCTACGGCTCGGGCAAGCAATATCGCCTCTGCTGTAATTTTCAACTTACCGCACTAATATCATAATGTACTATTAATAATTGTAAAATAAACACTTGTAAACTAATAAACCTTGCCGGTTTCATTTCTATTACCTCAGCAATATACGCCTCCAATGGCATATTTCTCATGTTTCCCACAGGATATCCACAGGCGCCACAGAGTGCCAAGCGACCTCTGCAGAGGCTACAAGAGCTGTGCCCACTAGGACATTGGTAGATGTTGCGAGTGTACTTATTATTGCAAGTGGAACAGTTGAGCTGGTCATCTTCGCAGGGATCTACAAGAGCTGTCTCTGCCTGTTCGTACTGGTTTCGCCGTCTGTAGGAAGGTTTTTGTTTTAAGTTTATGAATACTATCAACTCTTCTCTTCCATTGGGTCACATGAGTAAAGAAGCGGTACAGAGAGAAAGCTTCTAGGAGCATACGAAAATCCTTACCTAAAGTAGTAGGGTTGCCAAAAGAGAATAACATAAAATAAACAAACTTTTATGAGCTTTTTATTAGGTATGTAGACAAGATAAGGTAAGTATAAATATTTACAAATTGCTTACTCTAAATATTTTTTATTATAATTTTTGGTTTTTAATAATTTGTTTACTTTCAATAGTTAGCTTGTTAGGTCCTGTCTGAATGCTTCGTGATGTTTGAGCTTGAACTTTGTTCATTAATAGGCATAATTTGAATATCCTGATTTTCTTGTGCAGGTACAGTCTCACATTGAGTCGTACTTGCGCCGTCATATTTTAATGGTAAATTAAGTCTTGGAAAAGCATTGTTATGTGAATATTTTTTAGTTTGGTATTAAGAAAATTTAAAGTTGGATTTTTCGAAATGAACTTTACATATTCTGTATCTTTGTCTTGTGTTATCGTCAATAATTTTAAGCACAAGGTCTTCCCGACCGACAGCTTTTAACCACTCATGTCGTCTGAAAAAAAAAGAACTAATCAGAATGAGTTGTAATGTATTTTTTTAAACACTCATCATCATCATCAGCCTATAAACGTCCCACTGCTGGGCACAGGCGTCCCATGTGGACTAGCACGTGGGGATGTTGAGCCATAACCCACCGCGCTGGCTCAATGCGGGTTGGTGACTTTTAACGACTGTCATCTTACGACAACAACCGGGACGAACGGTTTAACGTGCCAACCGAAGCACAGAGGAGCTCGAGATGTTTTTAATTGGTCACCCATCGGTCATAGGTCCTATATTATTTTATTACTTATGCAGTAATAGTATTATCAACCGGAACCATTGGCTTAAAGGTGATATTGTAAAAAAGGTTGTGTGCACTTGAGTATACAAATATTTGACGACAAAGGCGGCCTATGTAAAAAAAATACGAAAAGAAATGAGATAATTTCTTATTGAAATACAAATATTTACAATTATTACTGCATAATTAAATCGATAAAAGTGTGAAAATGGGTGAATCTACAAAAAATGCGGTTGCCTTTTCGACGCTGTCCGCTTCCCTAGACGAATTTCTTCATTAAAAATATGTTTACGCTCACACCAATTATCTAGACCAAGATTCTATTGAAACTCGTTAATATAGTAAGATAACTGATAAATATACATAAACATAGAAACACGCCCAGACCTGAAATCAATTTAGAAAAACAATTTATCTCTAAATTGACCCGACCGGGAATTGAACCCGGGACCTCAGAGATGGCGCGACACCAGACCTGGAGGCCAATTTTCATTTTTCGAGATCTAGTCTCGAATCGAGTTTTGATTTCGATCTCTATCTCAACCATAAAATTTCGTTAATAACATTTTGTTCACGAATCTCCTATTCTCAGCGCTAATCGACTTCGAGTTTAATTCGAATTCGAACTTTATCGAGTGGTAATCCAATTTAGTTATTCTGAACATCTCGAACTCGACATTTCTCGAAGGAGAGCCGCTCGAATTGCTTCGAGTGGTCGGCAGTGGTCGAGACGTAATTTCGACTACGAGAAGCTAATGAAACGTCAAATAGCGGCGAAATTACGGTGTATATGGAGGAGTTCAACCGCCTCTGTGGTCTAGTGGCTAAGCTACCTGTTTCAGACCCAGAGGTCCCGGGTTCGATTCCCAGTGGGGGGTACATCTTTGTGTGCTCGGTTTGGTTGGTGGTAGGGCTGTTTAGTCTGCCTGGCTAGCTACCACCATCTTATCTAAGTCTGGCGTCATAACAACAATGTTTATAGCATTGTTGTGTTCCGGCAGTTTGAGATAAGATAGCCAGTTCCTCAGTGATTGAGGATTCCGGGTGAAGCGCGCTTCCACCTTCGGCCTTATCGTCACTTACCATCAGGTGAGATGAAGGCAAAGCGCTTACCCGTTGCCAATAAAAAAAAAAAAAAAAAAAAGTTAATTTCCAATTTTGTCGTGGAAGTGATTTAAAATATTGAGAGAGCTCGCTCTCTTTTTTTTAAAAGGTGGAAGAAAACTTTCCACTCCTTAACTGTATATCGGCTTCCAACATTTGTAAAAGAAGCTGCTTCTGCTGTGGCGTTGGGTATTTTTTGTTGACATTGTGACATTGTGTGTGTCTTGTGAATACTAAAATGATCGTTTCGTCACAAAACAAGCACACAACCACAAACAAAAAACATAAAATTTATCGACGATACGTCACGTTTTAAACAATACAAGTTGTTTAAGGAAATTAAATTTGATCACAACACATTAAATATAATGATTTTTCGATACTTATTAAAAATTTACTTCTTTAATTAAAAAGCAAGTTCAATACATTTAAATACCTTTACAGTAAAAATATTTGAGGTACATAGTTGCAACCGGTTTAAAACCGGATGAAACGTGTCAAACGGAACGCATCCCGATTTGATTGCATTAAAAAGAATGGCAATATTTATCAAAAAAAAAACTCGAAGTCTATTTCGATTAGCGCTGAGAATAGGAGATTCGTGAACAAAATGTCGATTATGGAGATAGAGATCGAAATCAAAACTCGATTCGAGACTACATCTCGAAAAATGAGAATTGGGGCCCAGGCGTGCTAACCACTTGACCACGGAGTTCATTATTACCAGCCGTACCTACGTATACAATCGAATATTTACCTACATTAAGGAACACTTGAAATAGGTACCTACTTCATTATTTCGTTCGCATAATAATGTCAAGCTTGTAAATGCAAACTATTTTAACGACAGTTGGTGATAGATAAGGTTAAGGTACTGACGATTCGAAAACAAAACAGCAAAATATTTGTAGATTCACCCAAATAGTTAATGTAATAAAAAAACAATTAAGTACCTACGTTAAGCCAAGTCTTCTGCGACACTGTTTTGTGATAACCTAACCTAACAACAAACATCTAACAATTTAACGCATATTTTGTTAGATGTTAGGTGTTAGAAAACACAACACAGTGTCGCAGGAGACGTGTGTGACCCGGCTTAACATACATACCTACATAACATAAAGGTTTGTGTGATCTACTTAAACATATCTAATTTTAAATAGGTATAATCTGGTTTCGATTTACTTACCTAGTAGACTCCTTAGGATAATTGGAATATAAAATATCTTTTTTTCTCTAATATTATTCATACAAATGGTACAGTAAACAACCATTTTACAAGTCAATTATTCACACTTTACACACACTAAAAGCTAATTATTTACACTTTCATAACTATTTACACTTTATTCTACTTAAAACAATTTCGTAAAAAAATATTGAAGCACAAAACAAATAAGACGCGTGCTTCGTGCATCGTGCAGGCCCTCAGTTTGTCCACTGGCCGAGCGAGCGCAAACCGGTTTTATCCAGTGGCGGCGTGTACGCGACGCAGCGGCTAGTGGACACGCACACATGCGCCGTATGCTTGTAGTAGTTGACTCGCGACGGCGCGGTTGTATGTAGCTTTCACTCTGTACCGTTTCTTTACTCATGTGATTGGGTGTCGTAAAAGGCGACTAACGGAATAAATACTGCACATACATCCAAAAACACAGAGCGGCGATGGGCGCACCACCCATTATGCTGAGCACAAGTACGTAGACTGTACCTACTTGATTAAAAAAAAAAGAGACAGCGTTTGGCCTTATGCTACATCGTTAAAAAATATATCAATAAAATTAATAGAATTAATATATGGTAACGAAACGTTGAAAAAAATGTCTACCTCAAGTGGAAATCGAACCCACGTCAGGTAGAGTTTATTTGAGCGTTGTTAACGGAAATAATCAAATATTACGAATGAATTAATACAATTTATAAAGGTGCAAAAATTTTATAAGACATGAAATAATTACCTGGATGCTGATCTGTGTCTAGCTTGCCGTGCTGGTGGCCTGAAAATGAATATTTCAAGACTTGTAGACTCAATCTATAAACTTCGAACTTCTAAACGTTACTTGTGAATTTAGTTCTAAAATCATTATAAATAAAAGAAAAACTCAATGAGGACATTCGGGTCGCGCCTGCGCGCCCTTAACGCAAAACATTCATAAACAAAGAATAATAAGACATTACCTTTGAGCTTTATTGGATTTGAGGTTTGAGTTTGCATCACCAAACGTTTGAGGGTTTGTTTGATTTTCATTAGAAGCAATAGAAGCTGCATTATTTTGTTCTAATGGTGATGGTGATCTTGCATTGTAAATTTTAGTTTGATGATAATATTTTGGGGCCTTTTTGGTTACTGCTGGCTGAGCTGCTGTGTGTGGACTGTTTTGAATAAAGCTGTATGGAGGGGGGTTTCGTTCCAAACTAAAATAATATAAGTTAACATTCTTATATGTAGGTGTAGAGGTACGGTCGGGGTCACCGTCGCTTTACCACTTTGCAGCGATTTTCGTATGAAACGCATCGCCCGCCCGGGTACGTTGGTACGGGCACCAAATAGACGACGACGCGGTGTGCAAGGGATTTTGACCTTTAGACTGGTAAAGCGATGGAGTCCGCCATTGTACGTTGTTACCATGGAGTTAAAATGTGATGTCGGTAGCCGATTTGATTAACAGGACTTTCAGTAATATGTTAATATAATAGTGCATTAACTTAATAATCTTTAAAAAAAAATAACCCACCAACCCGCATTGGGCCAGGGTGGTGGGTAATGGCCGTCGGATAGCCAGCCAGATCACAACCTTAAGGTAATGGAAATACGGCTGACCTAACATTTTATAAAAAATAATTACGTCCTTGCAGGGCATCACTCTGTAACCCTACCCAGTAATTTATCACCTTTTTAAACCTGGGACTTGCAATAAACTTGATATTATTTAAATTCAAAAGCACAGTAGAATCAAAATATGAAAGTGATGATTATAATGTAAATAACAATACAAAAGTGCGATATATAAGTGTTTGTTTTAAGAGGCCTATATTACATCTCGACTGTGATTTTTGCGTAAAATGGCCAATTTTGGCGTCATGGATCTCAAAAACTAAAATACATTAACAATTATGACTTATTGCATAGTGTAAAATAGCTATTGGGATAGTGCGTAGCGGCCTCGCTTTTTGTAAATTTTACTTAACTTTTTAATTAAACCCAAAATTGCAGAGAAAGATTTTCATAAAGTGCGCGAAGGCACTTTTTTGAGCTCATCGATTGAACTTCTGTTCTAAACAAGTGAAATAAAAAAATTATAACGTTATCTCTTATATAGTCGAATAGTGCGTAGCGGAGTCGGAATTATTAGATATCATTGATTTTATATAGGAAAAAAATCTTATTCTAAACCCAAAAACTGTGAATATCTCGTATCTACGATAATATTATTGTTCATGAGGAATAAAGATTTTATAATGAATTTATTATCCTATTTCGATAAAAACGATAAATACAACTGCAAAATTACTACAAAATGCGAATATGGGCATTTCACGCAAAAATCACATTCGAGATGTAATAGGCCTCTTAACGCAAAACATGCATAAAGTTTAAGTCATGCGATTGTGACATGCTTACCTTTCAGCTTTAGTGTAATTTAAGTCTGAGTTTGCATCACCAAACTTTTGAAGGTTTGTTTGATTTTTATTAGAAGCGATAGAAGCTGCATTATTACATTCTAATGGTGATGGTGATCTTGCATTGTAAATTTTAGTATTATGACGATATTTTTGGGGCTTTTTGGTTACTGCTGGCTGAGCTGCTGTGTGTGGACTGTTTTGCATAATGCTGTATGGAAGGGGGTTTCGTTCCAAACTAAAATAATATAAGTTAAAATTCTTATATGTTGGTGTAGAGGTACGTTGTTACCATGGAGTTAAAATGTGATGTTCGTAGCCGATTTTATTAACAGGGCTTTCAGTAATATGTTAATATATTAGTGCATTAACAATAATCTTTAAAAAAAACCCACCAACTCGCATTGGGCCAGGGTGGTGGGTTATGGCCGTCGGATAGCCAGCCAGATCCCAACCTTAAGGTAATGGAAATACGGCTGACCTAACATTATATAAAAAAAATTACGTCCTTGCAGGGCATCAATCTGTAACCCTACTCAGATACATATCACCTTTTTAAACCTGTGACTTGCAATGCAATATACTTGATATAATTTAAATTCGTATAGTAGAATCAAAATATGAAAGTGATGATTATTATGTAAATTACAATAAGTGCAGTAATATAAATATTTGTTTTTTTTTTATACTAAGCCCGGCAAATGACCCCACTCCACCTGATGTTAAGTGGAAATGAAGTCCAGGCGCGAGGACAACTGGTGCAGCGTAAGAGACGTAGCATCAGTCACCCTCACTCTGCCGGCCCACAAAGTGCTTCTTCACGCCTCGTTTTAAGGGCCCTATGTCATAGGTAGGAGGGAATACGTGTGCTGGTAGACTATTATTCCATCTTTTTGAAGTGCGACAAAGAAACGAGTCACCAAATTTCTTTGTGCGTGATGGAATGTTAGAGACTGTAAATTGGTGACTCCGGAGAGCAGCACGCGCACTCCTATGGAGGAAGGGAGAAGGAGGTATGAGGTCAAAGAGTTCTTCAGAGCACTCGCCATGGTATAAACGGTAAAAGACGCTGAGTGACGCAATATCTCTACGCAATTGCAAAGGCTCGAGACTTTTAATGACCTCCGCATTGCCGATAATGCGCACAGCGCGGCGCTGCAATCTGTCCAAGGCATCGAGAAGATACTTTGCGGAGCCGTTCCAAAGGTGAGAGCAATACTCCACGCAAGACCGCACCTGTGTCTTGTATCACAACTGATCAGGGTTTACGTGAGGCATTTTTAATCACGGTTTCGATGTAGTCCTTTTGGTTTAGATCGCAGCGGATCGCCTAGAGATGTACCCTGAAGAAAGGGAAGGGGAAGGAATGGCGACTTTTTCGCTGTGAACGCGCATACCTGTGTTTTCTTGGCATTGAATTCCACCAGATTATCGGAGCCCCATTTAGAAATGAGGTCCAACACCCGATCGAGCTCAATGACAAGATTTGCTCGCTTCATTTCGGTGTCTACCCGCCCAGCCGTTGGGTGACCGTTATATCCCCCCATGCACTGTGCTATCATCTGCATAGCAATTAATGTTTCCAAGAGAAAGCATGTCATTGAAGGAACAGCGTGGGGAGCGTGGGGGATAGAACAGAGCCTTGAGGAACACCAGCGTTCATTGACATGAACCGCGAAGCGCATCCATCCAAAAGGACACGGATTCCACGCTCATGCAGGAAGCTAGCAATCCAGGTACAGAACTGAGCGGGCAAACCGTATGCCGGGAGCTTGGAGAGAAGAGCTTTGTGCCAGACCCGATCAAAAGCCTTGGCTATGTCAAGGCTAACTGCCAGTGACTCGCCACGCTTGTCAATAGCCTCACCCCAGAGATGTGTGACGTACGCTAGAAGATCACCCGTTCACCGTTTTGGCCGAAATCCATATTGACGATCGTGAACAAGGGAGTGATCTTCTAGGTATAAAATAAGCTGTTTGTTCAATATTCGTTCTAGGATCTTACACAACACTGAAGTTACGGCTATAGGGCGGTAATTAGTCGGATCTGACCGATCTCCTTTTTTAGGGATCGGTTGCACATTGGCTTCTCTCAAAGATTCCGGCACACAACCCAAAGAGAGCGAGAGACGGTACACACGCGTTAAGAGAGGGGACAACTCCGCTGCACACATTTTCAGGACTATTGCTGGGATGCCATCAGGACCGTTAGCTTTCCGGACATCGATTGACTGCAGCTCCGCACGGACATCACACTGCCTGATTTTAATATCAGACATTGTGTGGCCACAATGAGGAATTGAGGGTGGCTGTGCATTACAGTCATCGATCCGGGAGTTAGCCGCAAAGAGTTTGGCCAGGAGATCGATCTTTTCCTGCGGCTTGTGTGCTAAAGTTCCGTCATGACATCTCAGTGGTGGCAGCGAGGGTTGGCAGAAGTTGGATTGCACGGCTTTGGCCAGACGCCAGTAGCTACGGCTGCCCGTAGGATGCGTCAGGAGTTCTTGGCCTACTCGTGCAACGCGGTGGGCATCCGCTCTAATGTAGGCCCTCTTAAACGACTTGGTGGCATTATTATAGGCTGCTTTTAGCGAGCAAGTTTCGGGATCCCTATGAGCTTTACCTCTCATCCAAGCGCGGTATGCCGTCTGTTTGCTCTCAACAGCGCTGGCACACTCGCGATTGAACCAGCGGTTGCGTCTGCCTTTGCTGATGACATAGGTGTGTGGAATATAGTATTCCATTCCTAATACTATCTCATCAGCAACGGCAGTGGCGCTAGCGGTCGAGTCCTTCCCACTAAAGCAGCGCTGCCTCCAAGGGACGGATGCAAAATACTCCCGCATCAGATCTCATCTCATCTCATCCCGTCCCAGTCTTGCGTAGTGCCAAATCTGGCGTTTCGAAACCGCTGTTGGCGGGCGCGACGCCAAGGGCACTGTGTTGGATATCAAGCAGTGATCCGAGGAACCTAAAGGAGCTCGAATCTCCACCCGGTATCCAGCTGGGCGACTCGTCAGCAGAAGGTCGAGTAAGGAGGGCGCATGGCCAACTATGTCTGGGATCCTGGTGGGCTTGCGTCAGGTTATGCGTGAGAGCGAATGCGTGGGCAGTTCTACCAGCATGGTCTGTTTTGGAGGAACCTAACCACAACTCATGGTGGGCGTTGAAGTCCCCCAAAAACACCAATTCCGCCGACGGAAACCGCTCCTGTGCATCATCTGCTACCCGACTAAGATGTTCAATTAGTCGAGTTGTCTTCATGTCGCCGTTATGGGATCGGTAGACGCAGACGTAGACACGGCAATGAGAGCCTAAGTCGACGTGTAGGTAGCACTAGGAGGGAGAAGGAAGGGTCCTCCAGACAGCGCAAACGGCGACAGCAAACATCCGCCCGAACGAATAAGCAAACGCAAAACATGCATAAACTTTAAGTTATGCGATTGTGACATGCTTACCTTTCAGCTTCAGTGTAATTTAAGTTTGAGTTTGCATCACCAAAGGTTTGAGGGTTTGTTTGATAATTATTAGTAGCGATAGAAGCCACATAACTACGTTCACATTTTGATGCTGGATATTGCTTTGGGAGCTGGTTGATCGCTGCCGGCTGAGCCACTGTTACACTGTTTTGAATAGAGCTGTATGGAGGGGGCTTTTGTTCCGAGCTAAAACAACAAAAATTAAAATTCTCATAAGTACAGTCAACATGTGCAGAGGAAACAAGACATGCACGTCTCAGATTCGTTCGTGCATTCTAGAAAGACTTATTTCCTAGGTCCACATAATTTAAAAACAATAGTTCTACATTTATATTGTATGTATTGTAAGTATTGTTAAATATTCTGATTAATGAACCTTTACAGGTTTTCTACTCGTATCGACATGAACTTTACGTTTATCAGCAACTATGAGTGAAAAAATAATGCGTAAACATTTATTCGATATCAGAAACATCATCGAAATGATGAATAAGAAAAAAAAGAAAAGAAACTAAGTATACTTTAAAGAACAATGCCCATTTTGGACCCGAATTTTTTTGAGAATGTATAAATATAAATCGTATTGGTAAAAAAAGCCAAAGGTTATTAGACAGTCAAGGAATATTTAGAAGATAAAACAGCCTGGTTATAATAAAATATTCACATTATAATTTCTTAGTCCATTTTCTATAAATCAAATTAATTTTCGCTGGTATGATAGCAGTGTCTTACAGACATTAGTCTAGAATACTCAAAATTTATGTAGGTATAACGTTGTCTAAATGTCTTCTTGCTTTCGTTGTAGTTGCTCGAGTGTGTCATGCTCTCCAAAGTGTCTCTGCGGTGGTGGCATGTGCGTCGGGTCGTCACGTTCCCTAAAACATGGTTGCGCGAAGCGATGGCTGATTCACATGTCATACCCGTGAACGGGTGCTGTCTGTGGAGGCTGGTCTGCTCTTGCAATCATATTTTTATTGGTAGTACATATTTATTAGGCTTTCCTGTTTTTTGTTCAAAGACACTGTAAGACGTTATTTATTTTATTTTAAAATGAGAAATACCTGTTTTTATTAGATATTCTTTTGTATGTTGTTGTGTTTGTCTTGTAATCATACTAAATGTTTGTTTATCATGTACTTAATGGAAAATGTCCTTCCTATGATAGGGAGGGCATTCGTGTATTGACGCTGTAAAAAAAAGGGAGAAATAAATGCCTTTGCTGAGTTTCTTGCTGGTACTTCTCAGTAGAAGGCTCCGGCCCCATAGTTAGACTAACCGAACCGATGGCATAGCGACATTCATAAGTGCTCAATTATTGTAGCCTAAATTTAATAAATAATTTATAATTTGAATTTCATAATAGTCTCGATTATTGGCTTCTTTAATAAAAAAATATGTGTTGTGGATTGTGGATGATTAATTGAAACAAAAGTGGTACACAACATGTTTAGCTAGGTATGCTTGTATGTTACCGTAAAACTTCAAAAAACCAATGTCCAACCACAAATTATAATTGTTATTTTTAAACTTTCTCTCACATAACTCTGGCTTTTAATAAAAAAATCTGACCTAAGACTAATAAATAGTAATATAACAGATTACATTTTGCTACCAAGATCATTTTATACAGGTTAAATCATTGTCAGGTTTTCAAATGTATGGGCCGTGGGCATTGTCCTTTTTTAGTTGTTATAAAGATGCAAATTAATCTATTTTACTTTGTAATTTATTTGTTTAACAAATGTCGTCATTTGTATCTTGTAACTGTTCCAAATAATTTAATAAATAAAATAATATGCGAGCAAATGGAATACGGACCTTCAAGAGGCGTTGGACACGCAAAGTCGGTTCCTATTCTAATAAACAAGCTGAAAAATATGGATCTGAGTGGCAACGCTACTCACAGCTATCTCAATGACCGCACCTTGAGTGCGAGTTGATGGCAATGTAAGTGATTATTTATTATTGTGTTTAATGTTCCCCAGGGCAGTATCCTTAGGCTACTACTTTTTTTGCTTGTAAATAATCTATTCTCCCCTAAGATCTTAAATTATTTTTCTGCCACATTCAGAAATTGCTGATAGAATGGATAGCTGAGAGAAGCCCTTACCAAAGCTCATTAAGGATATTGGAAAATGTATAGACATCATAATGCACTAATTGTAGCAAATGTCGTTGTAGGTACGGTCGGGGTCACCGTCGCTTTACCACTTTGCAGCGATTTTTGTATGAAGCGCACCGCCCGCCCGGGTACGTGCCCGTACCAAATAGACGACGCGGTGTGCAAGGGATTTTGACCTTTAGACTGGTAAAGCGACGGAATCCGCCATTGTACCTACTGTTGCAGGGCAGAAAGCAAAAGCTGGAAGCTTTTGAGACAGGACAGGTTAAGTACCTACTTACTAGCATACCGATTTAAGATTAAAATAGTTCAGACTAAAACTTTATATGTAATAATAAATTACCTTGCAGCTTGTTCACATAGCGATATATGCTTCTCAATTTCTCTCTTCTGATTTTGAAGAATTCTGTCCACATCAGCTTGGCTGTACATTTCGTTGTTGCTGTAGATAAACATTAATGACATTATAGGTTACTTTCATATTATATAAATAAAGTAATGAGCACTAAAGCAAATACTGGTTTATTGAGTTCTTCAATTTGGTTTTTCGGGTTATGGCCCTTTGACTTTGACTAGCCGAAAATTATTGGTCCTAATTTTATTTGGCCAAATATCATTGGTCTAAACTTTCCCCCCCTTGCTTAGAAACGACTAAACTTTAAACATTACCAAGGACGATATATAATAAGGACTGCCATTCTCCATACAAACGAGCGTAACTTTTAATATAGTTATAAAATGTTTCGATAGATGTCTCCGGTAGTTTCAAATTAAAATATTGTGCAAAATTAAGTAATCCACTCGCAGCAGCTATTTGTCACTTCGTCAAACGAACTTAGTAATACTACAAGTTTACGTTAGATGGCGCTCTGTAAATCAAAAATGTTTTCGTTTCTTTACGAACTATATTTTACAAACAACTAAAACTGGCTTTTTTTTATTTGTACCTAGTTTAAGTATTATGTTAATGTAAATTACTCAAATTTAAACTCGTGTGGACTCACAAAGATGCCTAAAATACCTACTTACATTAACGCCCTCTATACGTGAATAAAAAAAAAGAAAGCAACCAAAGCAAGCGCTCTGTCTCTAGCGGAATTTTTTAGTACCTGTATGTAGTGGTGGTGGCGCCGTCAAGCGGAAGTGTACGAATCTCGTACATTTTTGACTTATTTCCGCGCTACGCTCTTTTGTATGGAGATTGTCAGTCTTTATTATCTTATTTGTCTATGACATTACTTAAGATTATTACATTTAAACTTTGTATGGATTAGCACCTAAAAAGTTACGTTAGTGCTTATGTATTAGTTATTGTTTAGCCTAACCTACGGTTTCGCACAAATATACTAAGGGTGGATTTGACCAAACTGGAATAAGACTTACTCCGAGATTAGTTCATACAAATTCGGCGTTTAATCTAGGTATAAGACCTTATTCCAGTTTGGTCGAATCCACCCTAAGGCCTATAAATTAACTGTCGCAAGTGCTCCTACTAAATGTACGAAAAGCTATGGCCTAGCCATGCATTTCTGCATTTCTTTCTCATTGTTTGCTGCATCTAAGACATATTTACTTATTAGATAAGAGCACTCTGACCAAGTTTTCAGCGTAATGATTCATTTTAAAAGTTTTGTAATAGCCATACTCGTATGATATTAGGACAAGTGAAAGTAGGCGATTCTATTTTGGACATTTAAAAATTGTGCGATAACTTTTAAGGTCAATACTTTGGATGCCAATAACGAGATAAGACTTATAAGAGAGTTAAGACTTATTTTTTATTAGAGAGTTAAGACTTATTTCAAGCGACAGATAGCAAATTCGCTATAATTTTATTTTAAGTATTTAGCCAATAACATGGCTAGCTCAGCGGCTTCTATTGAGCTGCAACATACTGACATGCCAATTCAGACTTTGGAATATGTACCAAATAATTTAAATTAGCTTATAAGACAATAGAGGACCCCTCTAGCAAATTATTGGAATTAAATTATAAGACAAAAGGGGAACTCTCTTGCAAAATGTTTGTAAATAAAATGAAATTAAATCAATGTAAAAATAGCTTTATAAAAAGCCCCGGTCAATCATTAAAAGAATCTATGAACATTGTTCACCAGAACATTCAAGGAATGATGGGCAAAGATTTAGAGATTAAATTGTTCATGAACTGTAATAATATCGATATTCTTTCGAGCCGAGCCGAACCGAGCACTGGCTTAGAGACCATCAGTTCATGTTCAATTTTAAGAATCATTTGGTAGGAAGTTCGTTCAGTCGAGGAAATGCAATACATGGTGGCTCCTTAATTATTGTTAGTAAAAAGTTTAAATGAAAGGAACGCAAAGACATAGTGAGCCTCTCGGTTGAGCGAACAATAGAAATAGCTTGTGTGGAGTTGGAGCAGTTTGTTGTGATAAGTATATATATATACAGACCTCCTTCAGCATTATATGATTTTTTTGAAAAAGTTATGGATGAGACATTGCGTAAAGTCCGCAATGTAGGTAAAACAATAATTGTTTGCGGTGACTTTAATATAAATTTGCTAGAAAACTCCACATTGTCAACTAAAATTAAAAACTTATTTCTATCATACAATTTGAATCATTTATTTTTGGAGCCGACAAGAATAACTGCCACTTCGGCCACCTGTATTGATAACATATATACAAATGTAAAACCACTGGCTAAGCAAATTATTAATAACCTGGACTCTGATCATTCAAATGTAAAACCACTGGCTAAGCAAATTATTAATAACCTGGACTCTGATCATTGTGGCCAAATGGTCAGTTTTCCACACCAGCGTAAGCAAGTAATGAAAAAGAATATCACTGTTGTGCCAAAAACGGCAGGTCGGCTGGAGCGCTTTAAAAGCAATCTAGATACAAAATTAAATTATTTAGAATACAATGACAACCCTGATGTCTTTTATAATGATTTTTTTAACATGTATTGTTCAGGATTTAATAAATCTTTTGTTCCAAAAAAGATCTCGGTTAGTGGTATTGTATCTTTAAATGAAAATTTAAATAATTTCTTTAAATAATTTCTAGGCGTCGGGAAGTGACAACCCCATCGCCCGCTGGGTAACTAGTGCAGTCAGTCAACCGAATGATGGCGGTCAATCCATTCGAATACTTATAGCGGAAGTAAATGCTTACTCAAGGTTGGGCAGCAGCATCCCTGTGATAAGACTTTCGCTCTCTGCGGTCGATGTTTCTACCACGCGGTCACCTCCCGCATAGGTAGTGCACGATAAAGTCCGGTTCGGCGAGGAAGGCAATCCACCGTAGATATGCAATAGGGTTTGGCAGACTCGGCGAATCGGCAAGGCAAGTTGGATGGCCTAGGGCGACGGTAGAGGGCATGCAGTTACTGTCTCCCAGACATATCATCTAACCTCTCCCCCAGTCGTAGCGGTTCTCCGTTCCACTGAATTGGGAAGTGGAAGGACGAGTGTGTGCGTCTGCGTCTGCGCGAATGCTTACGCACCTAAATATATCTTGCGCAAATGACCGCTTCTGAGAATGGACTTCGATTAGGTCAAAGTCCTGTGGCGATGGGAGAAGGTAGAGAGGTCAGGTGCGATGCATGCCGGGCTTTGTCCGACTCCTGCACACGGGCGGTCCTAGGGGTGTGAGTACACGCCGTGGTCGCGTTTGTACTGCAAATTGGGGACGACAGTACGGACTCGGCAGCACCTAGGATGACAAAGCAGCCCTATTTACGGAGGCACTGCTTTCCTCGCTCAGCTGAGGAGGGGGCTAGAAAGGGTGCCCTAAAGAAATGCTCGTCCCCGCTGGAAGGTGGTAGTGACCGCGGCTGCCATCGCATCAACTAAATTCGTGGTCGACGTAACAATAACAAAAGCATAAAAACAACTTTGATGACATTCAGCGCGTGGAACGTCAGAACGCTTATAGATCGAGATAGCAATGTCTGCCCAGAACGCAAAACTGCCATAGTAGCTCGAGAGCTTCGTCGTTATAAAGTAGATGTAGCTGCTCTCAGCGAAACACATCTTGCCGACGAAGGAGAGCTGGTGGAAGACGGTGGCGGTTACACTTTCTTTTGGAAGGGTACCGCTGCCTCCGAACCCCGGCGATCAGGCGTAGGATTTGCAATTAGAACTCAGCTAGTAAAGCGACTAGAGGAGTACACATCTCGGACCGCGTTACCACATTGCGCCTTCACCTGGATAAGGACAACTTCCTTAATGTCATCAGTGTCTACGCTCCAACGTTAGATAAGTCTGATGACATAAAGGACAAATTTTACGATGAGTTAGCTCAATGTCTAGATGCGATAAACGCCAAAGAGCAGGTCTTATTGCTAGGCGATTTCAATGCCAGAGTTGGATGGGACTATGAGGTATGGCCTGGAGTTCTGGGTAGACACGGAGTAGGCAAAATGAATAGTAATGGTCAGTTACTACTCAGTCTTTGTGCTGAGTATGAGCTAGCAATTACGAACACAATGTTCAGGCTTGCCGCTAAACATAAAACCACGTGGATGCACCCAAGATCCAAACACTGGCATCTGATTGATTATGCCATTGTGCGACAAAGAGATATCAGTCAAGTGCAAATAACCCGAGTAATGCGTGGTGCACACTGCTGGACTGACCACCGACTTATCGTCACTAAGCTCCGACTCCGTCTCCGACGCCCACGTAGATCTATAGTGAAAAAGCCTGCGTCTCTAAACGTGGACAGGCTAAAAGACCACGAGGTACGTCAGGAGTATTGCGAAGCCCTATCCGAGAGACTATTGTCAGTCAGCGAAAGGGATGATGTTGGTGTTGCTTGGGAAAAGCTGTCCACTCATCTGGTGGAAGCCGCTTCTGTTACATTAGGCACTAAAAACCGGAGTAACGAAGACTGGTTTGATGAGAATGACCGGGTTCTTCAGGCAGCTCTTAACAAACATCGAGATCTTCTGCGACGGCATGGTAGACGAGGTGGGAGCGATGTAGTCAGAGCTAGTGACCAGGAAATACGTAGGCTGTCTCGACAAATTAAAGACAAGTGGTGGAGGGACAAAGCTTGTCAGATACAGAGGCTCGCTGACACAAACCAGCTTGGAGAGTTCTATTGCGAGGTGAGAAAATTGATGGGTACGTCCTACAAAGCAAAAGTGCCTCTGCGAGCTGTAGGTGGCAACCGTTTGCTGACAAGCAAGGAGGACGTACTACAGCGTTGGGCAGAACACTTCAACTCATTGCTCAACGTAGATCGATCAGCTGATCTACTACGCATCAGTTTGCTGCCTCGACTCCCCGTAGCCATCGAGCTGGATGAGCCCCTGTCGCGTGATGAGGTTGTCACAGCCATCAGGCAGCAGAAAAACAAGCGTGCAGTAGGCATAGATCTTATGCCAGGCGAACTGTTAAAATACGGCAATGATGAGCTGCATACATCTGTTTGGCATCTTTTTGTTCGCATGTGGGATGAGGAGCAGGTCCCGTATGATTTTAAGATGTCTCGCATTCAGGCTCTCTACAAGAGCAAAGGTGACCATTCAGATTGCAATTCTTATCGTGGTATTTCGCTTCTAACAGCATCTGGTAAGGTCTTTGCCAGAGTACTGCTAAATCGTTTAACCCAAATATCTGAAAAGATCCTGCCTGAAACCCAATTTGGCTTCCGACCAGATCGAGGCACATGCGAAGCTATCTTTAGCGTCCGTCAGTTGCAGGAAAAAAGCAGGAAACAAGGCCATAATTTGTACCTCTGCTTCGTTGACCTAGAGAAGGCGTTCGACAGTGTGCCTCGTGAAGCCCTGTGGTTGGTACTCGACAAGCTGGGATGCACGGAGAAGTTTATTAGGCTTGTAAGACTCCTGCACGACGTGATGCAGTGCTGTGTCGCCATAGACGGCGAACAGTCGGATTTCTTTCCCGTTACCTGTGGGGTGAAACAAGGGTGTGTGCTAGCCCCTACACTGTTCGCCTTATACTTTGCAGTTGTAGTTAGGGAAGTCTTACAGACAGTAACCGCAGGAGTCCACATACGCTTCCGTACCGATGGCAGCCTTTTCAACTTGGCCAGATTTAGAGCGCGGACGAAAGTTTCACATGCAGTGGTCTCAGAGATCATGTATACTGACGACCTTTGCTTTCTAGCAGAATCCCCAGATGACCTGCAACAACTAATGTCTGCTTTCCACCAAGCTTGCTGCAACTTCGGCCTTAAAATTAGTGTCAAGAAGACGGAGGTGATGTCTTTGGACTCACATGGTCACGAGACACTGGCCATACAGCTTGGGGAAGACGTGCTGAAGCAGGTAGATAAATTCCGATATCTGGGGAGTACTATTACATCAAAGTGTGACCTTGATGCTGAAATCAACAGTAGGATTAGTGCTGCAGCTGCAGCATTTGGGAAACTGTGTTCCAAGGTTTTCTGCTCGCACAATTTAATATTGGCCACAAAAATTTCAGTGTACATGGCGATCGTGCTGCCAAACCTTTTATACTCCTCTGAGACGTGGTCCGTGTACCGTCATCACATTCGTACCTTAGACCGGTTCCACCTCAAATGTTTACGTAAAATCATGAACATAAAATGGTCTGATCGAGTACGAAATACCGAAGTTCTGCGACGAGCCCAGGTCGGTGGAATTGAGGCGTATCTGATGCGTCGGCAGCTTCAGTGGTGCGGTCACGTATCGCGTATGGCGGAAGAGAGAGTGGCGAAACGCATCTTTTATTCTGAGCTAGAAGTTGGTAAGCGGAAACATGGCGGACAACTTCTCAGATATAAAGACGTTCAGAAACGACACATGAAAAGATGCAACATCGAGCCCTCTCGGTGGGAAGGTTTGGCTGCACAGCGCCCTGAGTGGCGCAGGCTGGTGCAGGTCAAAGTACGCGATTTCGAGGAGCAACGTAAAGTTGACCTCGACGCCCAGCGCGACAACCTGAAAACCCGCCCGCCTGCTGCCATTCATTACCATAGCCGGTGTGCTCACGTGCCCTCAATGTGCGCGGGGGTTCACCTCCAAGATCGGCTATGTCAGTCATTTTCGGGCGCACGAGCGCCGTACCACCTAAGGAGTCTAAGCAGTCGCCATGGCCGAAATCGGCCGGATGGTTCATCTTTAAATGAATGGGCTACAATTGGTATATTCAAAAGTAGGAAACGCCTTTATGAACTTTATGGTGAACGCAACTATAACACCAGCAAAGACTTCAAATTATATGTTAAAAATTATTTCTAAGTTATTTAAAAGAGTATGCCGATTAGCCAAGGCAAACTATCTGAGTTCTAAGATTAAGAATAGTAATGACAAAATAAAAATGACATGGAATATTAAAAATAGTGAAACAGTCAAAAGTCGTAATAATGAGTACAATTTAAATTGTGATAATAAAACCTTGACTTCTGATGCTGATGTTGCTGCAGCATTTGAGAGGTTTTTTACTGACATTCCAGTTTCAACTACAAAAGCCTTGATTTCCTCCCCCACTGTAGCTGAATCTGTTTTGAAGGAGAATGTTAAAGATTGTGAAACTAATTTTAGTTTTCAAAAAATTTGTGTTATAGGTATATTAAAAACATTGAACACTCTCAATAAAAAGAAAACTGCTGATCTGTGGGGTAATTCCGTGGATGTCGCTAAATCAGTAATTATGACAATAGCTCCAGTTTTAGCTTGCATATTTAACGAATGCATTGACTGTGGTGTTTTTCTTGACCTAATGAAACATAGTAAAATAATTCCATTGTTTAAATCAGGTAGCACTTCTGACCCCACTAATTTTAGACCTATTTCTGTGCTACCGACATTTAGTAAAATTTTTGAAAAGTTGATGCTAGACCAAATTCAAATTCATTTTCATTGTAATAAACTTTTACATTGTAAACAGTATGGTTTTACTAGGGGTCGCTCAACAACTGACGCCAGTGTTGAGCTTTTAATCGAAATATTTGATACCTGGGAGGAATCACAGGATGCCCTAGGGGTATTTTGTGATTTATCCAAGGCTTTCGATTGTGTTTTACATGAAACTTTAGTCAGGAAGCTTAACCACTATGAAATTAGGGATGCTTCTTTGAGCCTTCTAATCTCATACTTGAGTAACAGGATTCAGAAGGTCGACATTAACGGTAAAAGATCTCCGGGATCAGTGGTTACAATGAGAGTTCCGCAGGGTTCAATACTTGGTCCATTCTTGTTATTGGTTTATAATAATGACTTACCTTATTTTTGTAAAAGACAGTCATGAGATAGTATTATTTGCTGATGATACTTCACTTTTATTCAAAGTGAAACGACGACACACCAATTATGACGGTGTGAATAATGCGATCTCAAAGATTGTTCACTGGTTTAGTGTAAATAACTTGCTATTAAACGAGGGAAAACCAAATGTGTAAGATTTGTATTGCCTAATGTTAAGCAAGTAACAACTAGTGTACAAATTAAAGATAGGAGTGTGAATCCTGTAGACACCACTGTGTTTCTAGGCGTCACGTTAGATGCCAAGCTTCAGTGGGGCCCACATATTTATGCTTATGCAGTAATGAAGATCCGTCAGTTAACTGACGTTGATACATCTAGATTAAGTTTATTGCAGTTACTTTCATAGTGTAATGTCGTACGGCATTTTACTGTGGGGAAATGCTGCCGACATTCAAACTATCTTTGTGCTGCAGAAGAGGGCTATTCGAGCAATCTATAACCCAAAGGCTGGTGACTCTCTCAGAGAGAGATTTAAGGATATAAATATAATGACTGTTGCATCACAATACATATATGAAAATTTGATTTATGTTCATAAAATATTGAAATATTTTCAAAAAACAGTGATATTCACAATGTAAACACTAGAAGTAAGAACAAATTAGCAGTACCTTATACTAGGCTCCATAAAATCAATAATTCTTTTAAGGGTCTGTGTGTAAGATTTTACAACAAAGTACCAAATGATATTCAGAAATTATATCTTAATAAATTTTAAATCAAAATCAAAGAAAAGCTTTATAAAAAAGCTTATTATAAAGTGTCAGATTACACAGAAGACAAAACAGCTTGGATCTGAAATGCTCCAATTACTACAACAGCTATTTCTAATTTCTAATTATTAATTGATACTTACATTGTATTGTAGTTTTGTATTTATTATTTTTTAAATTCATATTTTGTATTTTATGACCTGGTAACGACATATTCTTTTTTTTTGTAAATGTCGTTGCTTCTGTGCGCTGTGGTTTCTTGCGCCCGTTCTTTGCCACAGTTAAAAAATGACGTCCTGAATGGGTGGTAGGTTAAAAAGATTTGGACGATTCAAAGTACTTATTAATTGAGTTTATTGAATAAATATATTTTGAATTTGAATTTGATTAGGCTACAAAAATTAGGCGAATAAATATGTCACCATCACCATTTCAGCATTAACAAATATGTAATAAAACAATAAATTGGTCTACGAATGCCTTTGCTAAATTACATACCCCGTTCTTTGCCACAGTTAAAAAATGACGTCCTGAATGGGTGGTAGGTTAAAAAGATTTGGACGATTCAAAGTACTTATTAATTGAGTTTATTGGATAAATATATTTTAAATTTGAATTTGATTAGGCTACAAAAATTAGGCGAATAAATATGTCACCATCACCATTTCAGCATTAACAAATATGTAATAAAACAATTGGTCTACGAATGCCTTTGCTAAATTACATACATCCTACTAATATTATAAACGCGAAAGTTTGTATGTATGGATATTTGTTACTCTTTCACGTAAAAACTACTGAATGAATTTGGATGAAATTTGGCATTCAGATAGTTTATAACCTGGAATAACACATAGAATACTTTTTATCCCGATATTCCCACGGGAACGTATGGATGGATGTTTGTTACTCTTTCACGTAAAAACTACTAAATGGATATGGATGAAATTCGGCATATAGATAGTTTATAACCTGGATTAACACATAGGATACTTTTTATCTCGATATTCCCACGGAAACGGAAACCACGCGGGTGAAACCGCGAGCGGCCGCTTGTACATGCATATAACCACGACTATTATATCCGAAGGGTTAGTCAGAGACTAGGCAATGAGGACAGCAAAAGCAGTCTTCTACCATAGTCCACTTTTCACCAAATAGCCACTGTACATGACGTGCTCAGGGTGATTTCGCTAAATAATTCATTTTATTCTCACTTCTACGATTGACTGTTTAATCATACATTATCTTACAACAATTAAAATAAACCTTTGTCCGTAGGTATATAAAAGTTTAAAAGTGCGACGCTATTACAAAAAAAAATGGGCGGGGTGTCTCTGCCACAGCACTAAAGGGCCCCACAGACGATCAGGATCAGGTCGCCTGCAGGTATCGGCCTGTCAGTAGTAGTACAACGCACGGGCGGCGGCGGCGGCGGAACTAACAGGCTGATACCTGCAGGCGAACTGATCGTGTGTGGAGCCCGCCGGCAGGTATCAGCCAACTGACAGGCTTATACCTGCCGGTGTGCCGGTGAACTAATCGTGTTTGGCGCCCGCCGGCAGGTATCAGCTTGTCAGTTAGTACTAGCCGCCCGCCGCCGCCGCCGCCGCCCGTGCGTTGTACTACTCACTAACAGGCCGATACCTGCAGGCGACCTGATCATCTGTGGGGCCCTTAAGGCGCCCTCTATGTGTATGCGACATGCTTACCTTTGAGTTTCAGTTGAGTTTAAGTTTGAAATTCCAAACGTTTGAGCATTTGTTTGATTGTTATTTGAAGCGGATGAAGCTGCATTATTACGTTCAGACGACGATGGGTGGAGGTTAGTCACTGTTGGCTGTGCCACAATGTGGAGTTCGTTCTGAGTGAAGCTGTATGGAGAGGGCTTTCTCTCCGTGCTAAAAATGACAACAGTTTAAATTTTAATAAGTACCTACAGTTGTGTGCAGAGTAAACTACGAGGTTATTCTAATATTCTATACGCATTTGGCAACCTACATAACTTTTTAGTATTTTCCTCTAACATGCAAAGTTTCATTATAATTGGCTTATTGATTTGCAAAATTCACCTAACTTCGATTATAATAATTTGTATTATTAAATGGTAACCGTTTCTGAGACTTCGGTTGCGACCACTCTTGCGTTTGTATGATAGATAATAATGTTAGTTGTGTGGGAAACACACAAATCAGTGTTACCTTGTATCGAACGATGGAGGCGGAGCAGCGCTGCTGGCCGCCTCATTCTTCCTTAATAACAATAAATTCTCCACTCTTTGACGAGCTGCCAGTCTAAAATATGACAATTCATGTATTAGTAAATAATATACATACAAACGCCTGTTTGTCGGAGGGGTGGGCGGAGACCACAGAACAGTGTGGCGGGGATCACGTGATGTTTTTTTGCAACTTCATAAGTTGCTAATAACATCACGTGCAGTGCAACTTAAAAAGTTGCATTAACATAAGTACCTACTTACACCAATCCCAAACAAGTGGACTCACACCTTTAGGTCTCTCCAAAAAGCTGTACCTACATTAACGCGTAAGTATCCAAAATTGGGAGGTGGGGGGTTTGGTAGGGGGGGGGGGGGGGGGAGGAGACGCATACGGAGATGTGCAATAAACAAATTTTGAGGTTATGAATCTTTAAAAGTTACATTATTATACATTTAGGGGGACATTTTAGGGGGAATTTGGAGGGGGAGCCACCCTCCCCCTACCTTCTTCTTAACACTTTCAACAACCTAATTAGGTTAGATAATAAACAAACTAATGTTTTTATCAAACTATTGTCTTACATTCCTAACCTATCACGTGACCTACAGGAGTAGGGCAGCTATAGCTTGACCACGACCGCTAGCTATACCGCTGCTGCCATACAAGTTAGTATGGCAGCAGCGGTATAGTCGACCAAATTGAATCATGACTCACCTTAAGGTTATTTTCCTACAGTCATTCTGATAAGAGTAGGTTGAAATTCGCTTGAACATACATTACATGTAACGAACCTGTTATCATTTTATAAGATACTGACAGCTGACAAGACAAATATGAAAACCACTCAGAACAATATTTAGTTATTTTTTGAGGACTGAACAAACGGCGATCAGTTGACTTGAATTAATCCGGCTCACTACTCGCGCGTGAATTATTTGAACGTCTATTTGAAAAACTACCTACATTATTTGTAAAATTTATATGCCACGAAATCAAGCTAATTTAAGATGGTATTTTGGCCACATGTTTTAGACAAATTCGTACTTGAAATTCCACTCGACAGCGACAGTTCACATGTTGAACGCACGAAAGGTGTGTTGTGATTCGTATCTCGAATATTTTTGGGATTTTTAGTACGAACGAGCCCATTGTCTGTCTTTTAAAATTCCAAAATTTCTTATATATCTGTCAAATCTCATTCAATACATTTATTTGATAAGAGTAAAGACATTTACACAAACATACTCACTTTCGTAATAATAGTGTAATCGTAATAGTAGTTAGTTAGTGGCCTAGTGGGTATGAGTACGTTTAAAACGTTTTTTTCTGAATATTACCGTATTTTAGCGGGGTAATTTTACCGCTTTACATCCCTGGTCTGTAACAGGCCCAGTTTCTTTATAAAATCACATTTGGAACATGTGGTGGTCACTATATAATAAAATAGTAATGTTGAAGAATTAATTGATGATATTAAGAAACTTTATTTTATTAATATCATCAATAGGTTTTATTAAGTTAAAAAAAATGGCATTCACTTGGTAAACTGAAGAAATAGAAAATAACTTTATAAAAAAAATTGTGGGTTTGATCTTCATGTTGGGTAAACCAACTGGAGACAATTCTGGCAGTATGCACTGGACAGTTATCATGAACGTAAGAGAATACTGCAACTTCTTCACGCGGGTAAACTGTTTGCAAAGTCGGTAACATTGATTCTTCCAATAAATCGACATAGTTCTTAGCATTTTGACGAGGATAAATTTGAACAAGTTCGCCTACACTTCCAGCATCCATACAGGCCCACATGTTAGCTGAAATTCGGCCAGATAATTGGTTGGGCACTACGTGATCCTGTGTGTATCAAGTGTTATCGTAACGCTACAAAGTTAAGCGACCATATTGAGAAGAGCAAAACGATTTTTCGTCCGTGAAGATGGTGTTTGTCCAGTCGAAGTCTAAGTAATTACGTGCAAAATTTAATCTCGCAATTTTGTGTGCATCCGTTAAGTGAGCTTTCTTAGCATAATGTCTGTAATGCAGCCCAAATTATTTCTTATTGTTTGTACACATACGTCGTAACGTGACGCAAAATACCGGGTATCAGTAAAAGGATGTTCTTCGTAATGGTGTTGCATTTCCGTTCTGTTGGTTCGTGATCCGACGAATGATTATATCGTCGTATGTCTTCAAGGGTACCATCTTCAGCGTGCCTTCTGATCCAGGTTCTGACTGTGTTCCGACTTATATTTAACTCTCGTTATATTTCCCGAATGCTAGAGCCTTGTTCATTGAGCACTACTATCCGAGCTGTTTGTTCTTCCAAATTGGCCATAATACGATTTGTTTTAATTCAATTCAATTATAGTTTCAATTTTTTCAGACAGACTACATCTTGACTCCAGACGCAACATCACCTAATTTTTAAAATTATAATACCTTTTCTCCGTAGTGAAAAGAGTTGGGATTATGTATGAATGACATCTTAATAGAAATTCAAATTAAGACTGCTTTGTCTAAAGCATATCTAGTGCAGTGATAACAAAGGTTAAAATTGCATACATCTCTGACCCGTAATGACGCATTTTAACATTGAAAATGTTTTTTCGTTCGCTCGAGTAGGGCCCCCATTTTCGCTGAAAGTGTGTTTGCCCCGTGGTATATAGTGATTTAGAGCCATGACGACGTATAAGGACTCAAAAGACGCAGAATTTGAATGGCTTTCAGATGGTGAAAAAAATATTTGTAAAGGGCGAACTTTTTTCGAAAATTGAAAAAAAAACAAAAAAAACCTTGATTTTTTAACACCTTTCCTCGGAATATCTTCGATATCTCGTGAACGAGGTCGAAGATTGAAAAACTGAGAGAAACGCCTAGAGATATTGAGACGGGGAACATTTTATGTCTTATAGTTTTTTTGTGGGAGTAATAGGGGGGGCGGTATGCTCCCCCTTAGCGGCGCATGGAGCGTCACCGTGCGGTATTACTCGGGCGTCATAGCCCTGTTGGAACTTCGCAGCTTTGAGATACGAAGATATATTAGGACTTAATAGACGCGGAAAATTAAGGGCTTTAGCATAGTATAAACAAATTTTGGGAAAGTCGATTATTTTTTTTGAAAATAAAAAAATCAAAAATATCTTTGTTTTATGGGTGAAAGCCAAAATATTGACGCAAATGACACAACAGTGACACAAAATGTTGTGCTGCAGTGACAAAAAAGTCGCACAACAATTTTTACTACAGTGACACAATAGTGTCCCAAAATGGTAGCATACAACTATAAAGTCATGGTTATATCAGGAGCTAAAATAAAAGACTATATTTTATCTTAAACATATATATTTGTTTCAGAACAGGATTAATAAAGACGAAATTAAATCTAATGTAATGTTCTTAAGTTTTACGTTAGGTAACGATGGTGATGAAAATATTGGTTTGGCAATAAATAAAACCAATATTACCGTTGACTTATAATTTACTTAATAAGTAGATCATTTTTAGTAGACTTTAAAAAAGGTATCGACTTTATCTACCTATGCAACAGGACAGGTACTAAATAATAACATGTTTTGGTGTAGCTCTGTTTTATCACACCAACTCCAAAAAAATATTTTGTACCTGTTCTATTGCATAGGTTGATAAAGTCAGTTAATTCTTTTCCTTTCGATTTTTTAAGTTGATTTTTTTTCTTAGTGTAATCCTGACCTTATATGGTAGCACAATTAAAGACGTGAGTGGATGAAGGTGATAAGTCACAAAATTCAAATTTTGAGTAAATCGAGGTTAAAGTTTTACTTTTATTTTCTGAGATAAGTCAGTACATAAGTGATTTTTTATACTAAACTATGATGCAAACTTGTTTAAATTACCTAAAATATTAAGGGTATGATATCAATTAAACACTTGTAATAATATTATTATATATTTTAAAGAAAAACTGAACATAACTCCTTCTTCCATGAACAAAAGTGAACTTTTCTGTACTTTTAGCTTTTTAAAATTAGGTGTTATGTACGAGTGTGGGTAAACATTGTCTCATTTTTTCTAAAACTAAACCATATCAATAAAAACTTAAACTAAGAACAGCCCCAAGTAACACATCAAAGCAGTATAGCCAGTATAACTGCCGACTTACAGCATTTCTGTATCGTTTTCGAATTTTGAGTTTGTTCTATAGTAGCATTACAAACGTTTATACGGCTACCTGTAATGATTATTTGGGCACAAATTATACGGCTTTAGATCTTAAATAGTTTCACAATAGTTGTTTAATTGCATTACAGAGGCATTATATTGGCATTAACGTTTATTTATATTGACTCGTCATGGTTATCGCATCCTGCCTGATGGTAAGCAGCCGATGCTTTCCAAAATAAGAAGAGAGCGCTCCCTACTGTGGAATAAGCATGGTAACAAGCGCACCCATTCATGACGGCCTGCATAAATGCCGTTTCACGCTCCGCTTAAAAGACCCGGGATTGGGAAACACATGCGCCGGGAGGGAATTGTCTTGCAGAGGAACGACTTGCCAAATCTTTTGGTACGAGTACTAATACTGTACAGTATGATGGTGGTTCCTAAGACCAGCACGTGTAGTCCGGGAGAGGAAAGGAGAGGGCGGGATTAGATCAAAAAGTTCTTCAAAATACTCTCCGTAGTAATTCCGGAAGAAGACACCGAGAGAAGCAATGTCTCTACGCAGCTGGAGGTCCTCAAGAAGGACTGTAACCTCAGCATCTCCATAATGCGTACCGCTCGCCTGTGCACTCTATCAAGTGCATCGAGGAGGTATTTAGCGGAGCCGTTCCATAGATGTGAACAATACACCATACTCGATCGCACCTGAGTGTCGTACAGCAAACAGCGCTGCTCGGGAGTAAAAACCGCCTCACCTTATTGAGAATACTCAACTTACGGGAGGCAGTTAAAACAACACTCTCCATGTAGCATTTTGAATTCAGTTCCTGGCCGATGTTGTTGGCATGGGCCAAGAATGCTGAGGTTCACCGAAATAGGTAACGGAGAGTTTTGAAGAGAGGGAGGAGTAAGGAAGGGAATTGGACGAGAATGCACTAACCTGGGGTTTGCTGGCATTCAACTCGACCAGGATTTCAGATCCCCACTTAGAGACACGATCGAGAGCCAGGTTCAGTTTGGCAACCAGTTCTCACCTTTTCACCACAATATCGGCTTGCTTTGCGCAGGATGTCCTAATGAATATTGCCCAAAGACAACATGTCATTAATATGCAAAAGAAATAGAGCAGGTGAGAGCACAGAACTCTGAGGCACTCCGGCATTGGCTTTGTAGAACGCGGAGGAACTACCCTTACAAAGGACACGAATTCTCCGCTCTTCTAGAAAGTCTGCAAGTAGCTGCAGTTAAGGAAGGGGACAATTGCATTAAAGAAGCATTGTTATGATCAATGAAGTTGCTAATCGCATTACAGAAGCACTAAGCTAGCAACATTTTCGATAATGAAGATGTTAATTGCATTACAAAAACATTAGACGAGCTATTTAAGTGTTCACAGTTAGAACTTAATAAACCCTACATTATTGCAAAAACATCTCTAACACCACGGTACAAATGTTTAGAACACATTGAAGTTGTAATTAAACTACTTTGTCCTGCAATATAAGATTGTGAAAACATAATTTATAATACTGTTATTTAGCCAAAGGCCAGAGAGAAGACATGTGATGAACCACTGTAGTGCCATTTTCTATAAAGTAGTTCTATATGAATTCACAGGTATACCAATAGACATGATGTAGATTGAAATAGTGCCATTACTTGAAAGTCATTTTGGGGATCCTTGAGCAAAACAATTAAACCCATTTCAGAATTTTTGTACTACTTGAATCCGTTTGCCAAGAGTTGATAGGTTAGAGATAAGGCTTTCAGAACGTATTATCTACATAACCAAAGCGCGTGGCTTATTAAAATGATTATGGTGCTGTCAACAAAAAAATGAAAGTACCTAGATATAGTTTCATTCGAGTATCTACTTCAATATCACTCAATTAACGAGGGCATTTATTGTGATTCTATAGATTGGGCATTATTAACGTTACCAGTTTTCAGTAACTGGTTTTAGTTATATACGTTCGTTTCCAAAATGGCCGATAAACAAATGGTTTTACTTTACGAATACAGTAAAATGAATGTATATACAGCCATACGCATTACAATAACCACGTGTATTTGATTAAAGAGATGTTAGCTGTACAACTGAACTTAGTTGATCATTAAAAATGCAAGAATTACATTGATTCACGTTTATGCTGTTCAGCAGTACTATGCTTTTACTTACCACTTAAAAGTACTATTATACAACAAAGGGCACTAAAACAGCTCAAATCTGTATAATCGATTTACGTGGCATTATAATAGTTCATTATTATGCTATTAAACAGCATAAGCATTTATCTATTATTTAAGAATGCTATTGTATATCCAAATGCACTAAAAACAGCTAATATCTGTATAGTTGCGTTTAGATTTGCAGCACTACAACTAAAGGCTTCACTAAAGCATTTTGATATGCGATTATCCATCCGTTATATGTGTAAAGCATCATAATGGTTTTGAGATGCCAGTATGAGGCGTCAAGATGCTCGGTGAACTTATAAAAGAGTTTAGTTTATACGGACCTTAAGTTCTACATAAGTATACTATTAATTTCTTAAAATGCTTCCTGAAAACAATTGAATGTCGAGAATGAATGAAGGTGATAATAATTATGTATGTTACATAGAACCTTCATTCATTGAAAACTGACATCGCGTCATTCGAGCATCATATGCTGAGTGGAAAAAGGTGTTATGTCCGTACATATCACCTTCTTCGATGTTACAAAAACATTTGTTATTGTTTATTTATTTTGGAAGTTGGTGATATGGGCCCATACCTCTTACATCCAGAGTCATTTTTAAACTAAACTGTACATAACACCTTTTTCAACTTTCTATTTTCCAAAATGTGCCTTAAATCGACAGTTTTAAGGTCTGTAGCCATTTGTATCTACATATAACCTTCATCTACGCAAAAAAACACCAAAATCCGAAAATGCGACAAAATGCACCTTTATCCACTCACGTCTTCTTGTGGTGACACAGAAATTGTACAACTAGTGATACAAAAGTAACACAAACGTCTCACAATTGTTAGGTAGCACAGTAAGTAAAAATTGATTACCTACTTCGAGACTACGCGTGAAATCGTATTAAAATAAACATACACAAAAGCTCATGCTTTTTTTTTTATCTAAAGCGCTTTAAATCATAGTCAAAACACAAAACTGACCCTCGACATCGTCGAAAAAGCTGTCTGAAATTTTCTGACCACGCTGTAGCCGCTTCGAGTTTGACATCTGACTGATTCAATTTGGCAGCTATGTTCCAAATGTTTATAGACAATATCCGTACCGTGTAACCAGTTCGCGAAACCGAAAATCTTCCTTGTTTCAAGTCTCTACTGCCGATGAAAACGGTCTATTCGGCACTTGCCCTCTTTCTGATCTTGTCTACAATTCTCATTTCCGTACAAATTGTAGATTTTTGCCCCCTTTTCGGAGTTCCATATTTTTTAATAGTATGTCGCCCACTTTTCTCGTGTTTTTAATGAATAATCTCAGTATGTCCCCTTCATATAGTTTTGTTGAATAAGGTTGATATTTGCCTTCTTATGTACTATCAAAATCAAAAATACTATGAGGAAAATAATCTAGTTTAATATTTTATTCTATAATAATTCTAGACTTAAAAAAAAAAACAACTTTATCACTCCGTATTTTTTTCTTGCCTTTGCGGCCATTCAAAAACACCACACTCATATTTCAATTTGAAATAATTAATCGTAATTTTAACACATAAATCGCATAAGTATCAATGTCAAATAATGACATCAATCTATTTTATGAATCCTGCCAGCGTTATCTAAAGAGAATATATTCAATGCAGAATTCTATGCAAAACTCCGTGGACCTATTATAATTACAGTTTTGTACTCGACTATTCAAATAGTGAACAAACAACGACAAATTAAATCAGTATTATACATTTTGTACCAAAACCTAATTTATTCATCTGTTTTGTAAAAAGGGGGCGAACAACGACAGTGGGCGAATTACGAATAAAAAGTATATGAATCAGAAAAGGGGGCAAAAATCTACAATTTGTACGGAAATGAGAATTTGTAGACACGATCAGAAAGAGGGCAAGTGCCGAATAGACCTATCCAAAAATTATGCCATATTTTACGTGATTTATTCCAGTTTTGTGAAGAAATTATTTTATCTAGTCTGCAATCAAGTATTATTCTATAATATTTTGAATCGGGCATGATGGGCAAATAACCATTTAATTTAGTGTCAATTTTTGTAAAATTCTATCAGTCATAGTTTTTAAGAAAAATCATTTAATTTAGTGTCAATTTTTGTAAAATTCTACCAGTCTTTTAAGAAAAATCGTTGGGAATTTGGCAAATGCGTCAATATTTTGGCTTTCACCCTTATACGAAGATCTATTAGGACTTAACAGACGTGAAAAATTAAAGGCTTTAGGATACTTAGTATAAATTTTTTTTGGAAAAGTAAATATTTTTTTTGAAAATATATACATTTTTTTAAAATAATCTTTAATAGCTAGGTTCATTTTCAATACCGTTTCAAGTCGTGTAGAGCACGAGATCTGTGAGGTTTTTATTCATATTTAAAACGTACTAAGTGCAACATGAATAAAAGCGAAGAAACCTAACTAAGTACATTTATGATTTTAAAGGAATGATCGGCGAAGTGGGTCATGATTCATGTACTTACCTACACTGTTGTTTATTAATAAAAATAACCTCGAAATTCAAGGCAATTGCTACGTTGCGCTTTGCAATTTTCTTAAATCTCTAACCTATTACGTTACTTACGGAGTACGGCAGCTAATGTCCTCAATCAGTAAACATTTTAAGTAGGTAAGTACCTAGGTAATTTTCGGTAATTTTACTAACGTAAAAATAAAACTTAATATTCGTAGCTCTTTATACTCATTCATTACCTTTGCTTGAACACAATTAGCAAGTACAATAAAAATCAAACCTGTCAAAATGGAGTTTATGTTTATGTCGATTTAATCTCAATTTTCATTAAGTATTTTTATTCAAAGAAACTACTAATCTCCTAGATGTGAAACTTTGCACAAATTGCTTCTTTGATACCAACAGATCTTTTCAATAAACTATGAAGGACATTCTTCTTCTTTTTGTGCAGTGGCGTTTCCCTTTGGATTTCGCCAATATTCAGTTTTTGGCTCAGTTGTATGAAGGCTTAGATTAAAACAAAAAGGGAAGATACGGCATTAGCGTCTCGTGAGTGAGCCGCCAAAATTAGGCCTAAAGGCACAATTTCACTTCAGTCACAATTTGCCAAGCGAACAGGCCACATCGCACTATTGCGGATATTCTACTGTGTAAAAAAGAGAAAGACGCTACTCCGCAGTGGCGTCGGAATCGGTCGTACGTACTCGTCTGTTGCGAAGCGACCGAGACGTCAACGCGCTACTCGCTGACTCCCTCGCGCTGACGTTGAAACTTACCGCTTTGTCTCGCTCGCTCGATTTACACTTTATAGGTGTGCGTGTGTGAGTGTTTGCTTATGTAGTTGAGTAGGACTATATTTTGAATGACTACAAGTAGGAGCATGCCGTATCTTCCCTTTTTGTTTTAATCTAAGTATGAAGGACATTAAAGTTTTGGATACGCTCATGTACAGTTTAGCTGTCTCTCCTGTTGTTTTTTGTTTTCTGTCTATTTAAAGCAAAGTTATTAATTGAAAATTTAATATAAATTTAAAATTTGATTAGGTACCTAAGTACTTACCTACAATTTTGATTTCAATTTAAGGTTTTAATTTTAATTCCTAATTCTAATGTTCTAATTTTTATGAATGAAGTCTTTGGATACGAGTGGAACTCCACTCGTCAGGAGTGACTAACTAGTCAGGCTCCAACATCTTGATAACGTGACTAGGCATGTATTGGTTGACATAATATTTATCCTTTCGTCTGTGTGGTGGTAAAAACTATTGAATAATATAACAGCAGCCTTACCTTGCATCTTCTTCAGCCTGCTGTTGGTACTTCTTCTCAATAGCCTTTCTTTGGTTTTCAAGTTTTCTGTCCACTTCTGCTTGGCTGTATTTTTGTGGTTTGCTAAAAAATTAATGCAATAAAAAGTAGGTAGGTACCTAAGTAGATTAAAACTTTTTACTCAACATACTCTAAACAAAGTAGGTCACTATTACATACTTTCACTAAAAATTCTACATCTATTAATTAAATTAACAAATTGTACACAACACAAAACTTACATATTTTTTTATTTTTAACTTCGCCAGGCAAATTGGATGAGGCTGTTGACTAAAAATACAAAACTTAAAACTACTACTAATGCAGAAACTCTAGGACCCTAGGACCGATCTAGGCATGTGCTGTCTCACAGAGAAAAGCACACTGAGCTAAGAGATCACATTTTAAGTTTTAATACTTTTTAAGCAACAGAATATTTGATGCCAGGACTAAACTGCCGGAGGAAAGAATATCAACACAAATTTTAATTAGTTTATGAATAGACTATATAAGTACCTACCATTGAGTTATAATGTACTATGTGTACCTACCTAAGAATTTTACTTTTCTACAACAAAGTGTAGTAAAAATAAATAAAAATGTTCTATTCTATTCTTAATTAATGGCTTCGCGTTTAGCATTAAGCCAATTTCAAGTCATATACTTATATTTTTAAAATAAATTTAGTATTGTACGGTAGATTGAAATAAAATGGAGTCTCTCAACACGTGTTGTTGCTAAAAGAACACGGGAGAAACTCCAATAAAAATGTTTACAGTGAATGAACCTACAAGCAACTATTAATAATGTCAACTCCCTCTGACAAAGAACTGAATGACCTACAAAAATAAAATAATAATTACATATGTAAGAATAGTAAAAATTTTATAAATCAGATTTAGGGATAAATTATACTAGAGCGGGCCGTGCCATGTATTCATATTAGACCGGATCTGTGTCCCGTCCAGGCCTGGACTGGATCATGCACTTTGTAATATGAACTGCTTTATACAAATGTATGCAAAGTCTCAAATCAGTGCTCCGTTCGGGCAACGCACACGGCCAACCCCATGCATGGCCCGGTCTAATATAATTCATCCCTTAGGCTGATTTATTTAAAGTTAAAAAATCTTCATTCTATTTAAACCCACCAACCCGCATTGGTCCACCATGGTGGGTTATGATGGCCCAATCACCTAATGTGCTCTTGTCTACATGGGAAGGCCTGTGCTCAGTAATGAGACATTATAGTATGCTGATGATAAAAATATTTCACCACCGTCGCTTTACCACTTTGCAGCGATTTTTGTATGAAGCGCACCGACCGCCCGGGTACGTGGCCGTACCATATAGACGACGCGGTGTGCAAGGGATTTCGACCTTTAGACTGGTAAAGCGACAGAGTTCGCCATGGTACCTAACATTTTATCAAACAGTTGGGTGTTTGCTAATTGCTTATCTACCTATCTGTGGACTTGTGCCTTAAGCAAAGCACTGACCTTCAGGAAAATAGAACAGTGATACAAGTTGTTCGCTTTAGCACTGATCAGGGCCCAGGCCCCCCAGACAAGTGGCAAAAGCCCCCTGTCTCTTTGTTGTTATTTGCTATTAGTATATTGGCAGACAAGTTTACAGATACTTGGCGAAGAAGAAGAAGCATTAGTAATGCTATCTGACAAATGGAGTAGAGTAGTGACAAAATGGTACTTACCATATGGAAAAGGGGGAGACAGACAAAAATATGGGAAGATCATGAATATGAACTACCTACAATGAGTCCAAATGGAAAGTTTTGGGCAATATTCATGACAAAGGTTGATAAAATAGTAAATTAAACGCGAGTTAATCCGTAAAAAGTGTTTCATTTCAAAGGTTGATAAAGTTAGTTCTAGGTACTTGATTTGATAACAATGTCGCCAGAAAATACGACCAGTGATTTTACAGAGTTGGTTGCAATGTTGTTATAAAAGTAAGATATGATATACACTTATGTACTTACCCGGTAGTGTTTGACTGTTCCGATCCCATATTTTAAACAGCGATATATACTTTAGGTCAATGATTTTAAATTAAACAATAACTATCACCACTTGGCAAACAAAAGAAAAAGATGGTAGGTAGGTAGGTAAAGTATCGATTGACAACCACAATCTGATAGATAACTGATAAGAATAATTTGAGTAGTACTAGTCCGTGAACCATCCGAAGTGTCGTCGATTCCTACCGCTAACCGCGAATGAACAGAATTAAACAAATTATTATTAAGTATGTAAAACTTAAAATGAGAATTTGAGACTCGCTTCTACAGACCACCACGTAATATGTAATAATCTCCGTATTGTGTTCTGTGGTAATAATAATAATAGAGCTCAAGAGATGTCTGTTGTCTATATCGATATTACTTATAGAAATAACATTGAAAAAAATACATGTTCATTTCGTTCGACCAAACGGTAGGTACGTACGCAAAAATACATTTTATAGGCATCTTACGCATACCTTTTAGACCCGACGTTTCGTCCGGATTAATAGAATGCGAAATGACTAGTTCGACGTGTTAAATGGTTTCCAAAACACTAATCTTATATTAGGTACCTATAATTATTCTAAATCTAGTACAGTATTAAACTAAGGCAAATTTAAAAAAAATAATGTTTGTAAACAAATAATTGACAATTCTTTTGGCAAAAATCTACTGTTACTTGGATTAGCATTCCAGGCCCTCAAACTACAACGTCAGAAATAAACCTATCGATATCGATATTCTACTGAAGTTTCAATTGTTACACTTCACTTCCAAGACGTTTGTCATTCGACACCGGAAAACACCCACCAGAGACAATGTTCTCTTCCAAGATAGCTACTTTAGACAAATGGAAGGCATCAGGATCTAGATTATACAGCCAAGTCTTCAGCGACTTGATAAAATATCGGGTTTTATTTCATGAAAGTCTACTAAAATAAAAAAGTAATAGTCCGTTGTTTTGCTTCCTTCACCAACATTTGCAATAAAATTTAAAGTTAAAGCAATCCACCATTATTATAAATTTTAATAAAGAAGATGTCTGAAAATTTAATATAAGGGTGGTTTAAGTAATATTAAATTTTAAATAACGAAATTTGTTATACCTAAATATTTTATTTAGTACAAGAAATAAGTAGGTCATTACATATACATAAAATCATGACTATTAACCCCGAAAGTCAGGGACTAGACAATGAGGACAGCAAAATCAGCCCTCTACCATAGTCCACTTTTCACCAAATAGCGACTCACATGTTCTCAGCGTGACAGGTAGTGAGCCCATCGCCGCTCTACGCAGTTTGATGTTTGTGCAGTCTTTAGTTAGTGTGTCGCCTTTTACGACACTCAAGGGGGTTAGGGTGGCAGTATTCTTTCACCGAAGTAAAGCTTTGTTCGCACTATGGTCACTAAATTACTATCCTTTGAACTAATCTTAAAGCCAGCTTCGCACCTATGCTAGTAATTTTGTCAAGTAGAAGTACATTGCTACGCCAGTTTGAATATTTTAGATTAGTTTTAAAAAAGCAAAGTAGCGAAGCAATGTATCTCTACTTGACTAAATTACAAGCTTATGTGGGAACAGGCTAACAAGACCTTACTCCAAGTTCGCATTAGGCGTGTAATTATGTCGTAGTAGAAGTACATAATTACGCCAGCAAGTCAATCTATTCAAAACTGTCTTTATACAGCGTGTATCAAGAGGGGCCAGCCACAATCCAGGGTTTCAAATTATCCCTAGTAGAGACCCTTTCTATAAATACCCTAGTAAGATAAGCTCAATTTAATTTGTTTTTGCATTTACAAACAAAGTTAATCTGTCGTTAAGTTTAAATCAGAACAAGCTAAACTCATCACTAGCAGGGTCATGAAATCTGTATCACTATTGTGCCAAAAACTACAGAGGGCCTAGTCAACTGGCAAACGCTCGACCGGTGACAGCGTCAAAATCGCTCATCAAATTCGCTAGACTATATCGATATCGATAAGCTAAGGGATATAGAACATACAGGCTTGTCTTAGTATTTTTGTTTGATGATAATCTAACGCTTATGTAAGATTAATAAATAGGTAGTAACCACACCGATCCTTTTGAGTTTTAGTGAATTGAATGTCACTTTACTAAGAAATTCGGGTAGACTTCTTGAGACAATTTGAAAAATGAATCTATCGCTTTTTTCGCCGGAAGTGCGCCAGGCAAGCACGTTTGTAAATAAGTACTTATGATGACGAGTGACTTACCTACCATAATATGACATTATGGTAGGAGATATGAGACCAAACCCATTTTACAGCTTATAATATAAATAAATTAAGACGGAAGACCACAAGCAAACGCTTGCTGCCAAGAATTTCTCAAATAATAACAACTTGACGTCCGTCTGTAATGAAATAAGTGATAACACTAAATGTTAAAAACCGCGCGAACCTTTAAACAGTTTGATCTTAGATGCGAGTACCCACTAGGTAGTGATTAAAACGTTTGCATCTTGTATGAGTACATCGCCTAAAGTAACTATGGCGTAGCGGCTAAGGTTTTCGGGTTTAATTGTCTAACAACAACACCTATCACATTACTTTTCTAATTGATTATTGTCCTAAATAAAATAAAATTAAAAACATTCCAACTTAAAACTAATTTTAAAATATGCAAACTAGCGAAGCAATGTACTTACTGTTACTTAAAAGGTAATGCTAGAGGTTCAACTAATGCAAAAAGTCCCCGCTCGCGCCGCCCTGGTTTGTGATCTTGCCAGTTGGATGCCAGGATGGGTAACCAAATAAAAAGCGTCTCGAGCTCCTCCGTGCTTCGGAAGGCACGTAAAGCACACTGCGGTTGTATTGGCTCAGGGCTTAGTTTGTTATAGGCCAGTCTGCCTTAGTGCTGTCGTTCATGTGGGAACGTTCAGGACGTTCATAGGATGACGATGATGACCACATCGCCTTAATATAGGATTGCTTCATTGTTACTTAATGAAAAAATAATTGAAAATAAAAGACACAATGACATGATCGTGGTCTCTACGCGACAAGTTAAAATATTTATTTATTTTACATTATTTATTTCACTGCCATTCATTATGAGTTGGTTGATAATGTTTCGAAATAAAACATAGGATTATTTATATATTTACCAAAAATAATTTTAATTAAATTAATTTTATATAATTACCCTAGTATGTTGATAATGAATCAAGTACAACTTTAAGCTATGTTTAATGCAGTTTCATTGTTGGATACGACATGTGGTACACATCTCTTCTTTATTGTGAGCCTGATGCAGAATTAAATATTGGTGTTATTATGATTAACCATGATTTTTGAAGGTATCCAGAATCTCCAAGAAATTAGAACAATATACTTACATCAAGAAAATTGTCATAGATAAAAAGTTTGTAGGTACCTAGTTTTTTTATATTTTTTTTTATAGCAGAAGTAGGCAAACGAGCAAGCGGGTCACCTGATGGAAAGTAATCACCGCCGCCCATGGACACCCGCAAAACCATAGGAATCGCAGGCGCGTTGCCGGCCTTTAAGGAAGGAATAGGCTCGTTTCTTGAAGATCCCTAAGTCGTAACGGTCCGGAAATACCGCCGCCGAGAGCTGGTTCCACAACACTGTAGTTCGAGGCAAGAAATTTCTTGAAAAACGCACAGTAGTAGACCGCCATCCATCAAGGTGATGTGGATGGAATGACAGTCGATTGCGTGTAGTGCGGTGAAGGAAATTAGCGGCAGGGATCAAGCCGAAAAATTCCTCAGAACGCTCCCCATGATATATACGGTACAATATACAGAGAGACGTAACGTCTCTCCGAAGAGCCAGTGGATCGAGCCGACCTGAAATAACCACGTCGCCGACAATTCGAGCAGCTCTGCGTTGAATGCGGTCAAATGGAAGGAGTTAGTATTGGGGTGTTCAGCCCAGAGATGGGAGCAGTATTCCATATGCGGCCTGACCTGTGCTTTATACAGTTGTAAACGGTGGGCCGGCGTGAAATACTGACCCGCTCTATTAAGCACACCCAGCTTTTTCGAAGCTAATTTAGCTTTACCTTCCAAATGACCACGAAACTGAACGTCACTCGAAATATCGACGCCAAGGATTCCAATAATCGGATTGGTATCAAGGGGAGCTCCCTCAAATTTCAGAGGTACGACGAAGGGATGTTTTTTCGCGGTAAATGCGCAAACTTGTGTTTTGGAGGGTTTAAAGCGGACTAGGTTATGTCGGCCCCAATCCGAGACATGACTTAACATGTTCTCGGTGTCAGTCACAAGTTTATTCCGGCTCTCGATGACGCTTTCCAGAGAAATGTTAGCTCGCCCGGTGTAGAGCGTATCCCCAGTACTGTCGTCCGCATAGCAATGAATGGTGTTGTTATGCAGCATGTCATTGATATGCAGAAGAAACAAAGTAGGGGACAACACATACCCCTGCGGGACTCCAGCATTCACGGGCTTCATGTCGGAGCACGAACCATCGACTGCGACTTTGATGCTACGCCCAGTAAGAAAGCTGGCAACCCATGAACACAATTTCTCAGGAAGCCCGTATGATGGAAGTTTAGAGAAAAGAGCCCTGTGCCATACCCTGTCAAAAGCTTTCGCTACGTCCAAGCTAACTGCCAGTGCCTCCCCTTTACTCTCGACTGCCTCCGCCCATCGGTGAGTAAGGTACACTAAAAGATCACCAGCCGATCGACCGCGACGAAAACCATACTGGCGATCACTTAGTAGCTGGTTCTCTTCTAGGTACCTTAAGAGCTGGCGGTTTATAATGGACTCCATTACTTTGGAGAGTAAAGAGGTAATAGCTATTGGCCTGTAGTTGGACGGATCTGAGCGATCGCCTTTTTTTGGAATCGGGTGGACAAGGGCTGTCTTCCAAGAGCTCGGGACGACGCCAGTGGTGTAAGAGAGCTGGAAAAGGCGCGTTAGAACTGGTGCCAACTCAGGAGCACACGTCCGAAGCACAATGGGTGGAACTGCATCAGGCCCACTCGCCTTATGGATATCAAGGGAAAAAAGAGCCTTACGAACTGACCTTTGCAGGAACTGAACGTTTGGCATTGTACAAGCGCAATGCGGTATGGTTGGTGGAGAGTTTACCCCATCGTCCAAGGTCGAGTTTGATGCGAAAAGAGAGCCCAAGAGATCGGCTTTCTCCTTTGCAGTATAGGCCAGGCAGTCATCGGTCTTGTGCAATGGTGGTAGGGACGGCTGACAAAAATTCCCTAAGATAGCTTTGGCGAGAGACCAGAACGCACGAGTCCCCGAAGGAAGACGTACTAGCCTCTCGCCAATTCTACCTATGAATGATTGCTTCGCCTTGGCAATGTCCTTCTTAAAGGATCTGGCGGCAAAGTTGTACTTCTTTCTGAGCGCACTGGTGTTTGGATCCTTTGATGACACCGCATTAGCCCTGGCTTGGTAATGCTGTCGCTTTTGGCGAGACGCCGTTTTGCAGCAACGACCAAACCATGGTTGGGACTTGCCGCCAATGGGAACCACAGAGTTTGGAATAAAAAGTTCCATTCCCTGCAGTATCACATCAACGACAGAGTCAGCGGCGACATCAGGATCATCCAGCGAGAAGCAAACTCGCCACCACGGGTAGGACGCAAAGAAGCTTCGCATCCCATCCCAGTCCGCCGACCTATAATGCCAGACTCGACGGCTAGCCGCTGGTTGCATATATTTACCAAAAAATAATTTAAAAACAATTAATTTTATTTATTTATTTTATATTCACAGGTGAATCGACAGTTCTATAAAAAGTATAACACTGAAAATGTGAAACAGCAAACCATTTACAGATTCACACAAATAAAAATGTGATAGTAACATTACAAACTCAAGCAACAATTACAATCGATTACTTCACAATCGCCAAATTGATAATAACTAAACTATTACAGAGTATGCTAGATATAGAACTTAATTTGTATTATATGTATAACAAGCCACCTTATGTTAAGCCACCTATTTAAAGAAAAAACAATATTATAACAAACACAATAGAACCCACCAGATTTAATAATCGGATAGTAATAATGCAAGTTTATACATATAATTACCTTTGTATGTTGATAATGAATCAAGTACAACTTCAATAGCTTAATGTTATGACTAGTAGAAATTGATATAAGTAGGTACTTAAAAATTTTCTATAGGTACCTACTGCAAGTAAAACTAAATATCAAGTAAAAAATAACATTAATGTTGTATTTCTTAATATTTTCTTATTTCCTTACCTAACTCTCTCAAAGTCAAAGTTTATTAAATATGAGGCTTCACTTTCTCTTATTGACATTAAAACTATATGTAACTATAAAAACAAATGGCAATGTATAAGAAGGTACTGTTTTTTTAGTACCTACCTAAGTAAATCTTTTTAATAAAGTACAATAAACTTAGAACTAAATTAACTTTATACTTAATTTTTCCCCATCATATTAACCAAATCACTATTTTATGGGTTAAATAAATATTTATGGCACACTGTTCCTTTTCTTAAAATAAAAATGTTGTCAACGAAGGTACTGTTTTTTTGTACATAAGTAAATCTTTTTAAATAAAACACAATAAACTTAGAACTAAATTAACTTTATACTTAATTTTTCCCCATCATATAAACCAAATTAATATTTTATGGATTAAATATATTTATGGCACAGACGACTCCTTTTTGTAGAATAAAAACGTTGTCAACATTAGAGCTACACAAAAAAAAAATCATGTAAATAACTAAATTCAACGATGCCAAAGCCATGTTCAATGCAGTTTCATTGTTGGATATGACATGTGGTACACACCCCTCCTTTCTTGTGAGCCTGATGCAGCATTAAATATTGTTGTTATTATCATTAACCATGCTTTTTGAAGGTATCCAGAATCTCCTAAGAAATTAGAACAATATACTTACATCAAGAAAATTGTCATAGATAAAAAGTTTGTAGGTAAGTACCTATGTATTATACAAAATTACTTGATATTGTTTTTACCAAATAACCATGTTTGTTCACCATTCTGAAGAAGTATCCATCCTCCAAATTATGAGGTAACATTTAAGATTTTTGAATCGTCGTCTCAAATCTGCAAAACCACATATAAAATAGTTTTATCTTTATGTCAATACTCTTTATTCTAGCAACTTTAACAAAACTGACATTTCCTGGTAAATCCCAATATAATAATAGGCATAATACTTACCTTTATTATGTAAGTTATAATTTATTTATTAAAACTTACCGTTTGAACATAAGGACTGATATCTTTTCCTATTATGAAAGATGCTTGTCTGTATAAGATTTATAGGGTATAGTCAATAGGTACACCTTACTACACTTAGAGCGTTGGTTTAATATTCTAAGCTACCTGGCAAATTAAATCTTCATTGGAACCTGTAAAACAAATAGGCAATCTAAGTTATAAATTGATAAATGGACATTATGGATAGGTTACATTTAATATTTATACAGAAAGTCCCTTACTGTTGTCTTATTCTTGACCTTTCTTGGCATGATTAAAGGTACTTAGGTGGATTTATTTGGCCAAAATGTTTGTATGGTTTGAGAGCCCCTACAAATTGTTATGCAGCGACTTGCTCTTCGTTGCGGAAAATGTTGCATGACTGCATGACACACATTTATTTGGTCACTCACATCGCAACAACTATATCAGCACGCAATTCCCGGCAGACCTTAGTATATTATAGATATTTGAAAGTTCGTAAACGAGAACTCCGAGAACTATTCACAAGTACAACAAACTCGGGATTTCGTTAATTTGCTCCAAGCAACGTAGGGAAACATTTCTTCCTTAGCGCCTGAGCACTTGATTATTGCAGTCCACAATAGCCCTAAAAAGAGCATTTTAACAAAACTTTTAACACAACACTTCCTTCATCAGCTGAGCAAACAATCGCCATTTTGTGTGAATTTTTATCTTCCTAGTTTGAGTGATCGCTAGATTAGCGATTCTTGGCTTGTCAAACTGTCAATTAGGTCTATTTTAGCGTAAATTTTACGTCGTAGGTAACTTTTGCTTATGTCAATCCCATACATTCGGTTTATCGTAGCGATGATTTCGTAGCGTATAATTTGTTTGCCAATTGACTAGGCCCTCAGGTCGGCTGGAAGGCATCTAGATAAAAAATTAAATTATTTAGAAAACAATGTTAACCTTAGTGTCTTTTATAATGATTTTTTTTTACATTATATTGTTATTGTTAATTTAATAAATCTTTTGTTCCAAAATGATCTCGGATAGTACTTAGTACTGTAACTTTTAATGAATGGGCTACAAGTGGTATTCACAAAAGTAGGAAACGCCTTTATGAACTTTATGGTGAACGCAACTATAACACCAGCGACGACATCATATTTTAAGTTAAAAATTATTCAAAGTTATTCCTAAGAGTATGCTGATTAGCCAAGCAAACTATCTGAGTTCTAAGATTAAGAATAGTAATAAAAAATAAAAATAAGATGGAATATTATAAATAGTGAAACAGGAAAGGTGAATAGTCTTAATAATGAGTACAATTTAAATTGTGATAGTAAAACCTTGACTTCTGATGCTGATGTTGCTGTAGCATTTGAGAGGTTTTTTACTGATATTCCAGTTTCAACTACAAAAGCCTTGATTTCCTCCCCCACTGTAGCTGAATCTGTTATGAAGGAGAATGTTAAAGCTTTATTGCATTAGAGATATAACAAAAACATTTAACAATCTCAACAAAAAGAAAACCGCTGATCTGTGGAGTGATTCCGTGGACGTCGTTAAATCAGTAATTATAACAATAGCTCCAGTTTTTCCTCTCGTCTGTGAGGTGGCTCAATTGAGCCATAATAAAAAAATCGCGCGTCGGTGAGATGCCTCAATGGGCGATTTTCTGACAGCCCAAATTATAAAGTAAAAATTAATTCAAAAACACTCGATAGATGTCGTTTCATGAAAGCCGAGCCGTATCTATCTAAGGGCTGTAACACAGACGACATAATGGCTGTAATCAATTCTGCACTTTTACTTGTCTACCAAAAAATAAAAAAATTGTACTTACCTATTTTTATTCAGGACATCCAGGACCTATTTCTATTTTGGAATGGGATAAATATTACACAGCCATACACGTGCTCTTCACGAACTCGCCTTTTACTAGCGCCATACTATTCTATGCTAAGCGTCATCTATGAAGTCATTTACAAACCAATTTCTTTTTTTTTGATCTCTGAAAATCGCCCATTGAGCCATAACAAAAATTAAAAAAAACGGTCTCATATTTCGCCTCTATGCTCCTTCGTTTTGTTTTTGTAAGCGATAAGCCACACACGTGTGGCTTCAACATGAATTAGGCTCCGTGATTCAAGTGTTCCTTGGTGGCGTCCTGAGAAAAAAAAAATTGTCGGTTGAAAGTGGTTGTTTTTGCGCGTATTTTGAAATCGGATTTGACGATTTATTATCGTATTGATAGTATTATGAGCTAATTTCTGTTATGACGTGTATTGATGCTTATCTTATGCTTTATTACAATAAAATATGTGTTTTCCTTATATTGATTTAATTTTACAATAAAAAAAAAAATTAAAAATGTATTCTTACATTCTTACATTGTTTTAGGTATGGGGAAGAAGGTTAATAGGTTATGGAACTAATGCAGAGTTACCAGTTATCATATTAAGGCATAATTATTAAAAGAACGCAGGGTAGAGCTACGTTTTTAACGGTGGGTAGCTAAAAAAACCCCTGGTCCGGGGCCGCGGCAAGACCGGCTCTCTTCCCACACGAGAGGTGCATTGACTGTAGTGATTTTCCTGACATAGCGAAACATAGTAAAATAATCCCACCTCTGAGGTGGCAGAGCGATCACATTATGATCGCTCTCAAAAACCCCGTGGTGGCTAGCAGTCATAATATGATCGCTCGACCTTGGTCGAGTATAACCCGGTATATTAAAAATGTGCAAGTAGCCAGAATAGAGAGAGTGCGATAAAACATTCTATGATTAAACAAGGATAGCAATACAATCAACAGTTATTATACGTTTCTTAGAAAAAGTTCATTCGCGACTTGATAGTTATTTATGTCTTTGCGTTGAAGTAAAATATACGGATTTTACTAAAAAAAAGTGTGTTTTTAAGTGGTTATAAAGTGTTTCCAAGTGTTTTCATCATGAGCAGTTAAGTTATGAACAGTTTTTAAGTGATAAGTTGTTGATTTATGACGATTTTTAACAACATTTTGCAAAAATCATTGCTGACATTCTCCGTGTGCTAGTTGTAAGTGACTGAGAATCCTTTGTTTTGTGCTAAATTTACATTAAAGATGTACTTTAGTTACTGTTTATCTATAGTTTAATTATTAATCCAAGTGATTCAAGCGTTAAAACGGCATGAATGTAAGTATAAAATTCACAAATAGCAAATGTATCGCGTAACTCGCGTTTGAGACAGGTCGGCGCCATTTTTGTTGAGCATACCCAGGATAATAGAGTATAATGGAGGTGGCATTTTTTTGTTGTGTACCAGTATTTTTTTATTGTGTACCAGTTTTTTTTATGTGTTTATTATTTTTAACCCACTTCAAAAAAAGTGGAACCATTATCTATTTAGTTATTTATGGCGGCTAAAAATTATAAAGTTAAGTAATTATAACTGTATTTCTCCTCCTTGGTCGAGTGGTTTGTGAAACCGGTGTGGTTTTCATGGTGTCGCCATCTCTGAGGTCCCGGGTTCGATCCCCGGTCGGGTCAATTTAGAAATTATTGTTTTTCTAAATAGTCTCGGGTCTGGGTGTTTTCTATGTATAATAAGTATGTATTTAAGTATGTTAAGTATGTTTATCCGTTGTCTAGTAACCATTTAACGAGTTTCTTCGAAGCTTCTCTTGGGCTAGATAATTGGTGTGTTTGTAGGAAAGATTTATTTATTATTATTTATTTAAATATTCAGTTTTGTTCTTTCTGCATTTCACGCATGCCTGTTATTTAACTGACGTTGCATTTTTTATGTTAGCGAACAATCCGGGTTGTCTGGCCGTGGCCGCGGTAGATGTGCGAGGATGCGCGGTGGTGTACGAGTATTGTTGCCGGTGCCTTTTGAACCCCTTTCGCCCTTACCGTGAGTTCCTTACTTCCTCACATTACGTCCTAACCTTATCAGTGCAGCGCGATGCGCGCTCGGAAACGGAAGCGCTCCACTACGCAGTGAGAATTATTACTATAATTCGAGTTTCGCGCGGCACTATCCGCCGCTCGCGGTATTGACTATGGGTTCCCAGCAACTTATAGTCAGTGAACTACTGGCATGCCATCGACACAATGGACGAGGTCAGCATCGTCCAGATCTGCAAATCTAGCTTCAAGGAAGATGCGATTTGCAGTGGCAAGGCGCTGTTGTTCCAGCTCCTCGGCAAAGCTGACCAGATGCCATCACGACGGAGGGATGGAGGCGAGAAGAGTCTCCAAGATATAATAACTTCTGAAGGAGACCGACCCGGACGATGTGCCTGCATTCGTGGCGAAAGAGCTGCATAAGCTGCCCCCGTCACATTCGACCACGTCGACGTCATCAGGCTGTTGAAGGACGTTACTTTCCTCAAGACGAGCCTGACCGAGGTACTGTGTAAATTGGAGGCCTCCGATAACACCATAAGTGAGTTGCGTGCCCAAGTAACATTGTTAAGCAGCGCTGTTTCGGTATGTAGGTCACCTGAGGCCCCCAACGTAAACACTCGTCGCAGGGCGCAGAATGCATCCGTCAGCAGTTTTGAGTCGGCTCATATGGATGCGTCACCAGCCGCTGCTATCGCCGCACGCGATTCCCCGCGCCCCGCCGCCCGCTCCCTCGCCCCGACGGAAACGTCACGCGTTTGCACGTCGACCCCACGTGCATATGCCGCTGTCGCTGCTGTTGCCAGCCAAAGCCGACCCGCCGCCGCTCCGCAACCGGAGCGACGAACGACAAAGGGAAAAACAATACCCGCGTACCTGTCGCCGAAGTTGATTCCAAACCACAAAGGCAGATGGGAATGTGTGACAACGACGGTTTTACGAAGGTGGAGAAGAGGAGAAAGAAGCCCACCAGCCGTAACCTATGTGGCACAGCACCGACAGGTCCTAACCACCTGCTGCGGCCGGCGGTGCCGACGACGCTGCTGTACCTGTCCCGACTACATTACTCCACGAAGTCAGAGGAGATTGTGGAGTATATCAGAATTAAAGCCAAATACACTCTGAGAGTCGAGCGGTTGGAGTCCCGCCACAACGTAAATTTTAATTCGTTTGTAGTGAGAGTGCCGACTGACCACCTGTCGACCTTCATGAAGGAGAACTTTTGGCCGAAGGGTGTCGTGTACCGGCGGTTTAGAGGTCAGTTACCAGACACCGCGTTGCGCCACACGTCGCCGACATGTACGACGAGTGCATTACGTGTAAAATAAGATCTTACTAACATAGATAATAAGTATTATATACTAACAAAATTGTTTTATATTGTATGTATGTTAGCTTGTAAGGTATTTATTATATGGGCCTCTTTGTATCTATACCATCCTGTACATTGTTTGTTGCCTGAAATAAAGAGATTTATTATTATTATTATGCTCTTTATTTAAATATAACCTTAAGTAAAATTTTTTACAATATTTTATATAAAAAAAATATTTACAATATAAAATATTATAAAAAACTTAACCTAGGTTGTCACCGGCAGCGGGGATAGCCCAAGTTACCGGTGGTTAGGGCTGCAGAGTGAGGAACCTCCTGACAATACGTGCCGTGTCAAGGAGCACTGCCTTCTGTATCTGACCCTTGACCCAACCTTTTAGCGAGAGCCTCTCTAGGTGTTGATCGAGGCTCTTAGCTAAAAGACCGTTTGCCGAAACGACTATCGGTACAATAATGGTTGAATCCACATCCCACATGGCGGTAACCTCGTGAGCCAAGTCAAGGTACTTACTGAGCTTGTCCTTCTCGGCTTTCACGAGGTTCTCATCATGAGGTACGGTGATATCAACCAATATTGTCCGGCGCTGAGATCGGTCGAACACCACGATATCAGGCTTATTGGCGACAATAGTCCTGTCCGTGATGATAGAGCGATCCCAGTAGAGCGTTGCATGACCATTTTCGAGAACTGGCGCAGGTGCGTACTTATAGTACGGCACCTCTGATTCAACAAGGCAATATTGAAGAGCAAGTTGCTGGTGATTTATTCTGGCTACTTGGTTGTGTCTGTGCAAATACTCTCCGTTAGCAAGATGAGAACAACCGGAAATAATATGTCGGAGTGATTCACCAGGACGGCGGCATGCCCGACAGATGTCGACCGTACTGTCCTTCATAATATATTTCCGGTAGTTATTCGTCTTGATAACTTCATCTTCAATAGCACAGACAAAACCTTCGGTTTCCCCAAAGAGGTCACCGAAACGTAGCCAGTTCACCGAGGCAGGCAAATCTACATCAGGCCCAGTTAGAGCCGGATAGTAGCGCCCGTGTAGCACCTTGCTCTTCCATATGTCCTTGCGATCGAGAGTGCTTAGCACCACTGGTTTGCGCCAGTTTTCTGTTGCCAAGGAGAGCGGCGTAAAGTGTCTATCAACTGCCACGACATCCAAATGCATCCCGCACTCACTGTTAAGGAAATAATCCCTGAGACTGCACACCTCACGGTTATGTAGGTCCTTGGCATTTAAAAAGCCGCGACCCCCACATCTCCGCGGGATGTACAGCCTCATAACAGATGAGCGCGGGTGTAACATTCTGGAAGTCGTGAGCATTTGACGGACTCTTCTATCCAAGGCGTCCAATTCGGTCTGAGTCCATCTTAGTATGCCAAAGGAGTATGTGAGGAGAGGCATAACCCAGCCATTAAAAGCACGCGTCCCATTGCCACCCGATAAAAGACTGTTAAGTACTTTTCTCAGGCGACAAAAGAATCGCTCCCGTAATGACTGTTTTATGTCCCTGTCCTCAACACCCAAAGCCTGTGACATACCAAGATATTTATATGTTTCAACTTCGGAGAGAGATCTGAGGTTTATCGTTTCGGAGAGTTGTAAATTGGTTGAATTTACTACTCTCCCACGCTGTACATGCATAACCGCACATTTATCCACACCAAATTCCATCTTGATGGCACTGCTGAAAGTCTTAGTAATTTTCAGCAGTTTCACCAAGTCTTGGCGGTTTGGTGCGAACAATTTGAGGTCATCCATGTACAACAAATGCGACATAACTTCACCCCCTCTCCGCAGTTGACAGCCTAACTTTGAATTTCTCAACAAAGTACTGAGAGAATTCAAAGCTAGGCAAAACCATAAAGGACTCAGACTGTCGCCCTGGAATATGCCACGCTCTATCCTTATAAGATCCTGCGTGGCAGAAACACTATTTCGACATCCTGGTTGACACAAGACCGTGGTCCACTGCCGCATGCATGACATCAAAAAGGATTTTAAAGTTATATCAATTTTATATAACTCTAAAATCCTCACCAACCATGAATGCGGCACCGAATCATAGGCCTTCTTATAGTCAATCCAGGCTGTAGAGAGAGTCCCTCTGCCACGTCGGACCTTCTGGCATATGGTCATGTCAATGAGGAGAAGCTCCTTAGTACCACGGGACCCAACCCTACATCCATTCTGAGTCATGTCCAAAATATTGTTTGCAACAATGTGCGTGTTAATTTTTGTTCTCAGAATGGATGTAAGGAGCTTGTATAAAGTAGGTAAGCACGTGATGGGTCTATCATTTTTCGGTTCCGTGGTACTACCTGATTTATGGAGCAGAAAAGTGACACCAGTAGTCAACAAACTTGGGAGTGAGCCGAGCTCTATGGCTTCTTGGAATTGTGTTGCCAGTAACTCGTGTGAACATCGAAACCATTTGATCCAGAAGTTGTGCAATCCGTCCGGTCCTGGGCATTTCCAATTTTGGGCCGTACGGATTGCACAACTTACGTCAGCTGTACTAATATTTATAGGCTGCATGGTCTCGATAGGTTCACACGCGTCACTGACAACACTCATCTATTCACCTTCCGTGTGCTCGACGGGCACCGACCAAATGCTGCGCCAGAAATTAGTCATGGCATCAACATCTGGTAGCCGCCCGTCGCTCACACGTTGATCAGCTCCTTCCCAACGTCTGTATACTTTTCTTTGGTCACTTTGAAAGAGGCGATTTTGTTGGTATCGGTCCACACGCACTCTGTAGCGACGTATACGGTTTGCCCACGCATAGACTTTTTGCTTCAGAAAGTCAATACGTTCCGTCACACAAGCCATATAGTTTTCCGGACGAACATCAGTCCCAACAAAGGCTTGTGTGACGAATCGCATGACGCGAGGCCGATTATTGCCATTTCTGAAGCAAATTAGCTTTGCAATAAGTGTCCTGAACTTATTAATACGCCCCTCGATCCTCAATTGCCAAGCAGGGGCAGTCCCGTTTCGCCGCAGTACTCGGTCAGAATCCTGGAATTTGACACGAGCAACGCGACACACCGCGATGGCCCCACAATAAAGGATCGAGTGGGTATCAATTAAACTTTCACTGGTTCCAAGATAAGGAACCAGTAAATCGTTCAAGGCACTCATTAACGCTAAATTATGTCATTCGTGGGCAAACAAGGTATACGCGGCCTAGAGTTACACGTGTCACGATACTGTAGAATAGCATCTTTCAAAGCGCTCCTCATTTGCTCATTCGTCTGTGTACTTACATTCGTATTTATGAAATCTTCATCGTCGGGTACCGGATCTACTCGCGCCACCAAAACCGGCGTCACGGCCGGTAATTGTGGGGCAGGGCGATCCTGCACCGAAGAAGAAGCCGCACAAATACGTAGTGACTCCAGGCGTAGCCGATCAAGTGCTGACTGATCCAGCAAGTTGTTACGCTGGATCACCCGCACTTGATCCGACAATCGTTGGCCAGACACGTCGATGGTCGGTTCAAGGGCCTGAAACAAAGACAGTAGTCGAACACGATACGCAGTGAGGTTAGTTCCTCCCTCTGTTGCCCTGTAGTAGGCGCGCATGCAGTTCTCATTTATTTGTTGAGTCCATCGCATGCGGCGCACTACACCACCGGTAGCGGGGGTCGTACGCGGAGCAGATTGCCCCACTGATCCCAAGCGTGCCGGCAGCGGTGGTCGTCCACGTCGCGCTGGTCGTTGTGGCGGCGGCGGGGACGGCGATCGCCCGCTCGCGCTGCTCGACTCGTCTCTGGTGAAGTCATCAGACGAGGAGCTTACGGTCGGCGGAGCGGGCGATGATGGAGGGCGTGCGCTTCGTCTTGCTCTTCTTGTTATCATTATTTTCCATTATTATTTCATTTTATTGTATCTTCTGATCTTCATGTTAATTTTTGTAAGTAATGTAATGTGATATTGTATTGACATTTCACGTCACCATGGGTCAACTTCATTTTTGTACTCGTTGTAAAATAATTTTGAATAAGTATATTTTTCGTTCCAAAGACATTAAACTATTACGTTTTTGAATAATTTGCAGCCGATTTATTGAGGACTAGGTTAAATTGTAGTTAATTGTCTAAAAATTTGGTAGAAAATAAAATAATATACAAATAAAGGAAAAAATTACGTGTGGTGTTGACAAGAGCTTAGCTTTTATTTATTATTATTATTATGACACATTAGGGGCAAACCACTACACCACAGTTGTCACCCATTACCGTTGCTTTCGTTTACTCAATTACTAATGAACCAATTTTTACTTTGCAATAACATCCACAGTGTGCCGTGCGTAGTATATCAAAGATGCGACTTTATTTGAATGATTACTAATGAACCAATATTTCAATCAATAGATTGACTTTAGCGTCACATTTTTTATTAATGAATACCTATATTGTATGTTCTATTCTATTCGTAAAAACTTCCATCTTTTCGGTATGAAATAATCTGTTCACGGCTTAACACTAGGAATAAAAATAAATTTAACTATTCGCTTTTATATCAAAATACCCAACTGTTTTTATGGAATGATGTATTATATGTATAATTATAAACGTTACTGAAAAATATTCGCACTTATAAAAATATCCTGTGTTTGTTTGAAAGTCCTAATCTATAGGTATATATATATTTAAAAATCAATTGCTGTTAGTTTGTCTCGTAAAACTCGAGAATGTCTGGACCGATGTGGCTAATTTCTAGATATTATTTAGTAGTTCCTAGCTGTGAAACATTTAATGTAAAAGTTGTCTCATATATTAAACTGCAAACGTCAAAACGTCAATATGTCAAAATTGATAGTTGTTGTGAAAAATAATAAAACTTTAAAGACCTATAATCTCGTAAACTAATCATTTCCGCAGAAAAAAACATCAGCATTAGAATCTCTGGATTTATTACAATAAAGTAGCATACTTTTATTATACAAATTCGTGAACAGCTATATAAAATCCAAGACAAAAAGAAGTGTCCGTTTGTTTGTCAAAAAAAAAATTTAAGACATTTTATAAAATCTATCATTGATGTAGTAATGGTTTAAATTATTAAAAGAAACATTTTTAAATACAATAAAACAATTACTAAAAATAGTACCTATTACAATTTCATACCATGCCACGTCCATTCATGAATCGATCCATGGCGCTCTATTGTACTTTTTGTGCTAATTTTTGCAAGTTTTTATTACCGTATTTTGAATTATTTTTGTATGATATAAGCTAATTTTTCATTTATTTTCGTTAGTAAATGTATTGTAAATAAAGAATGTTAAAAAACATTGGTAGAAAATAACTTAAAATACGTTGTATGACACAAAGTGCAATGTAGACAATTTTTATGTTTTTTTCTATTGCTCTAGGTATTTAGTCATAAATTTAAAACTAATCACTTTTAAGAAATGAAATTGTAGCTATGTTATTTCAACTATGCAAGCTTTCAAACAAAACATCAACTGTCTCTTAACTGTGTTAGACGACGGAATGTTTACATTAACAAGTCGACCCTTTTTTTGTCGCATATCTGGGCCGCCGCGGCGCGCCGCTTTCAAGGTCAAGAGTTCTTAGACTCAGGGTGTAAAATAAATGTATGAAGACCTTAGATTAAATAAAAAAGGGAAGATACGGCATTAGCGCCTCGTGAGTGAGCCGCCAAAATTAGGCCTAAAGGCACAATTTCACTTCAGTCACAATTTGCCGAGCGAACAGGCTACATCGCACTATTGCGGATATTCTACTGTGTGAAAAAGAGAAAGACGCTACTCCGCACTACGGAGTAGCGTCTTTCTCTTCGGCGGAGTCCGCAGTGGCGTCGGAATCGGTCGTACGTACACACGGCGTCAGATCAACCTACCCAAAACTGTCAAATTTCTACAATCAATTTTGAACTTTACTGTTTGGTTATAACGATCAATATTCATTGGAGAAATTTGACAGTTTAGGGTAGGTTGATCTGACGCCGTGTGTACGTACTCGTCTGTTGCGAAGCGACCGAGAGGTCAACGCGCTACTCGCTGACTCCCTCGCGCTGACTTACCGTTTTGTCTCGCTCGCTCGATTTACACTTATAGGTGTGCGTGTGTGAGTGTTTGCTTAAGTAGTTGAGTAGGACTATATTTTGAATGACTACAAGTAGGAGCATGCCGTATCTTCCCTTTTGTTTTAATCTAAGATGAAGACTAGTAAGTTTCTAATAAATTATTGTAATTTAATATGTAATGTTATAAATAAAACAAATACTTCTTTGAAAAATGGTTATATTCCTACTGTCTTGGGGTTTTCATGCAAAAAACGGGGAAAAAATGCAAAACTTATTTTTAGATCAAGATTGAAAAAAATGAAATAGTTTCAATTGTAAATATTATGTATCAATCGGTTAGCTTATTTCATTACGAACACGTAGGCATAAGATACATGCATATTCCCTTCATAACTTCTGAGATATTAGTCATGAGGTAACCCGACACCCAAAACGCTTATCCCCCGCTGCCCCCCCCCCCGCCACCAGACGCCATATTGGTTTCAAGTGTCTGCCACTTGCGAGGTTCAAATCAGGTAGCACTTCTGACCCCACTAATTTTAGACCTATTTCTGTGCTACCCACATATAGTAAAATTTTTGAAAAGTTGAAGCTAGACCAAATATAAATTCATTTTTATAGAAATAAACTTTTACATTATAAAGAGTATGGTTTTACTAGGGGTCGCTCAACAACTGATGCCGGTGTTTAGCTTTTACTTCAAATATTTGATGCCTGGGAGGATTCACAGGATGCCCGGGGTATTTTGTGATTTATCCAAGGCTTTCGGTTGCGTTCTACATGAAACATTGGTCAGGAAGCTTCACCACTTTGGAATTAGAAATACTTCTTTGAGTCTACTAATCTCATACTTGAGTAACAGGATTCAGAAGGTCGACATTAACGGTACAAGATCTCCAGTGGTTACAAATGTTACAATGGGAGTTCCGCAGGGTTCAATACTTGGTCCATTCTTGTTTTTGGTTTGTATTAATGACTTACCTTATTTTGTAAAAGACAGTCATGAGATAGTATTGTTTGCTGATAATACTTCACTTTTATTCAAAGTGAAATGACGACACCAAAATTATGACGATGTGAATAATGCGGTCTCGAAGATTGTTCACTGGTTTAGTGTTAATAACTTGCTATTAAACGAGAGAAAAACCAAATGTGTAAGATTTGTATTGCCTAATGTTAAGCAGGTAATAACTAGTGTACAAATTAAAGATAAGAATGTGAATCCTGTGGACACCACTGTGTTTCTAGGCATCACGTTGGATGCCAAGCTTCAGTGGGGCCCACATATAGCCAAATTGTCGAATAGACTTAGCTCTGCGGCTTATGCAGTAATGAAGATCCGTCAGTTAACAGACGTTGATACAGCCAGATTTGTTTATTTCAGTTCCTTTCATAATGTAGTGTAGTACGGCATTTTACTGAGGGGAAATGCTGCCGACATTCAAACTATCTTTGTGCTGCAGAAGAGGGCTATTCGAGCAATATATAACCTAAAGGCTGGTGACTCTCTCAGAGAGAGATTTAAGGATTTAAGGATACAAGTATAATGACAGTTGCATCATAATACATTTATGAAAATCTGATGTATGTTCATAAAAATATTGAAATGTTTTCAAAAAACAGTGATATTCACAAATAAAATACTAGAAGAACAAATTAGCAGTACCTTTTAATAGGTGCCATAAAATAAATAATTCTTTTAAGGTGTGTACGCAACATGTTATGCAACAAAGTACCAGATGATATTCAGAAATTAGATCTTGATAATCTAAATCAAAGAAAAGCTTTATAAAAAAGCTTATTCTAAAGTGTCAGATTACACAGAAGACAAAACAGCTTGGGTCTGAAATGCTCCAAGTACTCCAACAGCTATTTCTAATTGTCTATAATTAATAGAGCACCATATTTAATTAAACTATTTCCATTCAAATTCATATTTTGTATTTTATGACCTGGTAACGACATATACGAGTATATATGTCGGATCTAAAGGTTGGACGTGGTTGAGATCTGACATCCTGGGTGTCGTGCGTAGTTAAACTTCGGTTTGCAGAACGAAAGATAGTCTTATTTCGGCTTCACAATACTTATTTTATTCACACACTAAGCAAAAAGAAATCTCCTTGACTTATACGCGATAGGAACGCTAGGATAGTTCATCCGAGTATGTGTGTGTGGGCACTGGCATGGATATGTCGCCATATCACCCCAAGTGCCCACAAAATCCGCTTTAAATGTTGGGCGCGATGGACAGCATTGTCTATGCTGTCCAGCGTAGTGTTGTGTGTTGTTTTGGGTCGTGTAGTTCAATGTTTGTATTGTGGGTTGTCCTTCTATGGACCTGGTGCGTGGCCCTACGCGGACGCCATGATGAGCCACGGGGCGCTTTTCCGAGGGCGTCCCCTGGCTCAGAGCGGACACGGTGGGGGTCACGTACCAGTAAATGTGCGGGTCACTGTGTATGTTTCTGGGGAGTTGGCACGGAAGCTTTATGCAGAAGCCATGATGAGCGACGAAGCGCCTCCCCCAAAGGAAGGCGGGTTGCTCGGAGCGGATGCGGGGAGCCCCGTGCCAGCAAATAGGGTCTGTGTTGTGTTGCGTTGTGTTTTTGTCTTTGTGTTTTTCGTTTGTGGTCGTTCTTATTTGTACGTGTTGTGTAGGACTGGTGCGAGACTCCGGGAAGCGGTGATGAGCGGCGGGACGACTAGATGACCAATTGGTTGTGGTCGTCGTGTCTCCCGCTGATTCGAAGCGACCCACCAACGGAGTCCTGCACCGGTAAATTGGGGTGGTTTTTGTGCGCATGCCTGCGAAGACGTGGGCATGTTCGTCACCTGTTGTGTGTTGCGTCCGGCGTGATGTGTGTTGTGTTGTGTCCGCATGCCCGGGTAAAGCCGGGCATGTCAGTCATGTGTTGTTTGTGTGTGCCCTCTAAATGGGCTGGGTCGTGTTGTGCCGCGTGCGCGTAGTCGCCATGTGTTGGCGCGTAACGGCTGCTACGCAGTGGTTATAGGCCAACACACGGCGACGGGGTGGCACCGCGAGGTAATACCCCCGTGGTCAGGTCCCGTGGCCGCCACCTCAAGCCTTATGCTTTCGGAGTTTGGTCCCCCGGTGATTAGTGGGTAGGCCCCTCCCTCTCGCCCGGCGATTACATCGTGGAAAGGGGGACGGGAGAGTCCCACATATCCAGTCTCCCTTCTGGAGGCTGGAATCCATAAGCAGGGATTATACCGAGTAAAAAAAAAAGGATAGTTCATCCAAGATGTGCACTAGATCGTTGCTCGATCAATAATGAAATCCCGTGCAAACCCCGACAGCCGGTCCAAGCGCCGTCCGTCTGTTACAGAGCACCGCTATTTTTAACAGACTTCAAAAAAGGAGGAGGTTCTCAATTCAGTTGTATTTTTTTATGTTTGTTACCTCAGAACTCCGTCATTTATACACCGATTTAGAAAATTATTTTTTTTTAAAGGATATACTTCCAGATTAGTCCCATTTTTATTAAAATCTAGTTCTGATAATGGAATCGAATTGAGGGAACTCCTCAAATATTGTAGGCATACCTATAGCGATTTTAGTATTTTCAGCAATAAGTCACGCATTTGCATTCAGAAAATATCATTTGATGAAGTAGAACTGATGAAAAAGACCACAGAATGCCATTGGAACTCATCAATGATAAGTGTTTCACGGGTGGCGATAAGATATCTCGATTAAGATAGTTAAGCGACTATGACGAAGCTAAAGAAGGCAGGTACCAGAACTCAGTTCTAATGGAGGGATCCTTGAGGAATTGAGGGAACTCCTCAAATATTGTAGGCATACCTATAGCGATTTAGGTATTTTCAGCCATAAGTCAAATAAGGTCCACTTCGGCAATAAATCCATCATAACTAATGTTGTAAATGCGAAAGCGTGTGTGTTTGTTTGACCGTCTATCACTTGCGCATCGACCTGATTTTGCATATAGATAGCTGAAGGAGAAACAGTAACATATGCCACTTTTTATCACCCCTTATGAAACATTTCTATAAGAATTTAAAAATACACTATTAATTCTGTCACTTCTTATCTAAATTCTTCTTAACATCTTTATGCCGATGATTTACAAATTTACTCTCAGGCCTCGGCTGAGAACCTCTCAGACGCTATTGAGCAGATCATTGGTGACTTGGCTACGATCTATGACTAGAGCAAGTCAAAAACGTCCCTGTAGTTTGCCTAACGGTGAACCCTAGTAACTCATCATCGTAGGGGGCTCTATACAGCGTTCACGAGTAAATCTGGGTAACTTGCCGTCTGTTTGGATGTAGATTTCCTACTTTGTGATAGGGGTTTCTCGTTTTCTTCGCTTGACGCATTTAAACGCCGCTGTCTCATACGAGCACCGCGTTTTGTAGGTTTACCAATATTCGCTTTCGATAAATAAATCGGAAAAATTTACTAAAAAGCGAGAAATAAACAAAAATTTTAACAAAAGTAAAAACCGACTCCAAAAAATTTGACTGAAATAAATGCACTAAAACGTAAAAAATAATTGCATAGTTTAGTTTGTTCAATTTACTTGCAGTATTAACCTTTATTCTACTCAATCTTATAATCTTAAAAAATATTTTTGGAGTCGGTGCCAGCCTAATACGACGATGTAGCAATACCTAATAAAATCTATCTACAAATGAACACGACAATTCTGCCGTGCTTACGAAGAGTGCAATAAGTCGGTTTTAGCTACTTTCCCGCAAATCGAAGTCAAAGATTTATTTTTTGTTTTGTGTGTATCTTCATAACTATGATAGGTATCAACTTGAAACTTTTACTATACAATAGATAAAATGGTGTAGAATTTATTGTAGTATATTAAATTAGTACATATATTTATATAGACATTAAAAACACAATAAAGTATTAATGTTTAGGATTATTAATTGTTTTGATGGAGCATGACTAATCATAACCGCAATAAGTAGACTACTTATTGCGATTATTGTTAGTAAACTTGCTTAATGCTCTTTTGAGTAGCAAATACTGTATGGAATTTAAAGTTGGTTCTAACCCTAAGTGCAATAAATGTCTTATTTATTGCGGTTTTCACTAGTATGATATTTTAATCGAACACAATGCAACGGTAAGTTGATTACAAGAATATATAAGTTTATATGAAAATAATTATGATTGAAATAAAATTTACTACGTATGAAAATATTTATTTGTAAGGCTAACTATAATGTGAAAAAATGGTCCAAAATATCATTTTGCCCTCCTTAAAATTGAAATCAAATCTCCTAAGCTACTATAAGTGTTTTCTTTCATAAATTATAACCTCAAATACTAATAACAACTTTAGTAACTTTGTATTGCACACTTATGTAACAAGCAAACTTCAAAAATTCAAATAATCAGGCTGTTGATTCCATTTCTACCACCACAATGTTTTCTGTGGTAGATCCGGGTACTGTATTATGTCGATGTCAGAGTTGAAAACGACTATTACTGCCTTGGTATCTTCCGGTCCAACACTTTGGTAGAGGCGTACCTGTCCCCTGGTCTTCATTTTTGTTCCTGCTCCCACATACGGTTCTTGGACAAGTGTTCCTCCAGCCAGTGTCGTCTTACTAGCTTCTATGTATATTTCATCGGTAGCCAGTCTTTTTCTCTGTAGGTGCGCTTGGGCTACGTGGTAGGGCTAGTGGTGGGTTAGTAGGGGTAGGTTTAGTTCTCATTGGGGGGCCCTTAGCAGTGTGCTACTGCCTGCCTCGCCAATCGATCCCACTTCTTTTTCACGGGGCATTCCCTACTGAACGCGTTGTGCTCCCTTTGCGTCAGTTGGGCCTTACAGCAGTTCTTCCAAGAAAGAGGAGATCCCGCGTCTGTCCATATGGGGCAGTCCATAACAATATGTTCTGAGCACCCACATTACGACAGTGCTGGCGGCGGTCGTGAAGTTTTCCTGACAGCAGCCTATAATTCTTTGATATCGATAACGCCCACTAGTGTTGAAGCTGAACGAGATTTTTATTTTGCAGGTTATTTATGCAAAAAACTAAATTCTTCGTCATTTATGAGATCACATTTTTAGGAACAGAAATTAAACAAATAGGTTTTTGTAATATCTGTTTCCGATTTTAAGAATTTTAAGTATTTTTCTTTTTGGTCGATTGTCGATAAGTTTCGTTTTTCAATAACTGCTGTTACTCTTGTGTTCTTTTAAATTATTTTTTAAATTTTATTGATTGTTTCATATTTTAATAAATAAAAAGTTTGTTAATGTTTAAATTTTCGTTTCAATTTCTTTCTAAAACAACTTAAAAGACGAAAAAATATAGTGGCTTAACAAATCCCAACTAGTTACGTAATTACGTAGTTACGTATTTAGAGCATTATAGTGCGTAACCAGTTACGTATTATTAGTTATTCCCTACTCGCATCCCTTTTTACTAATTATAAATGCAATAACTCGAGGACAAATTGCGATTTAGTATGTATAGTCATTCAAATCTTACCTGTTTTTCCTTAAAATAATTGCAATAACTTTACTTGTTATTGATAGAATTTGTAAGCTTTTAATTTTGAATAACAAAATTCCTTAGCATAACTGCAATAACTCTTTATTATTGCGCTTATGACTAGTAAATGTGCCCTAAATTTGTAAATGCGCTAATCATAAGTGAAATAACTGGACATATTTCGGTTATTTATAGTATTATCACAAAATATTGTAGCTAACCATTGTAATAACTCAAGTTATTTCGTTTATGTTATGCAACTTACAATCGGTAATCTTAGTTATTGCAGTAATGCTTAACAAAAGAACCGAATCTACTTTACATACAAAAATAACATCTAAGGAGAAGATATAGAGCTCGTTTTCCTGATTATGGATATATATTTAAGTCATTTAGCCCAAAAACTCGAGTTATTGCACTTATCGTAAGGACGGCAGAATTGTTAAACGCTAATTAAACATATTTACAAATAAAAACGACAATTGGGTTAAACGGCAGCGAGGCTGACCTAGACGGATGTGAAGAGATGAGCTTGATGCTTACGCGAAGGATTGGCCAACACACGCAAAAGACCGCGATATTAGAATGAAGGGGGGAGGGGGGGGGGGACCTTTGCCCAGCAATGGGACAATATGGGCTAATATAATAATATAGTATGTCGTTTAATATTAATGTTAAATTTACCTTGGCTGGCACCGACCGGATTTCTTTGATTAATTAACATCTTATGGTTTAAAGTTTAAGATTTTTGCACCAATTAAAAATCAAAGAATATTAATTTATTTCTCAATTCCTGGAACTTTGTAGAGGGCATCACTTTCGATCAATAATGAAATCCCGTGCAAACCCCGACAGCCGGTCCAAGCGCCGTCCGTCTGTTACAGAGCACCGCTATTTTTAACAGACTTCAAAAAAAGGAGGAGGTTCTCAATTCAGTTGTATTTTTTATGTTTGTTACCTCAGAACTCCGTCATTTATACACCGATTTAGAAAATTCTTTTTTTTTAAAGGATATACTTCCAGATTAGTCCCATTTTTATTAAAATCTAGTTCTGATAATGGAATCGAATTGAGGGAACTCCTCAAATATTGTAGGCATACCTATAGCGATTTTAGTATTTTCAGCAATAAGTCACGCATTTGCATTCAGAAAATATCATTTGATGAAGTAGAACTGATGAAAAAGACCACAGAATGCCATTGGAACTCATCAATGATAAGTGTTTCACGGGTGGCGATAAGATATCTCGATTAAGATAGTTAAGCGACTATGACGAAGCTAAAGAAGGCAGGTACCAGAACTCAGTTCTAATGGAGGGATCCTTGAGGAATTGAGGGAACTCCTCAAATATTGTAGGCATACCTATAGCGATTTAGGTATTTTCAGCCATAAGTCAAATAAGGTCCACTTCGGCAATAAATCCATCATAACTAATGTTGTAAATGCGAAAGCGTGTGTGTTTGTTTGACCGTCTATCACTTGCGCATCGACCTGATTTTGCATATAGATAGCTGAAGGAGAAACAGTAACATATGCCACTTTTTATCACCCCTTATGAAACATTTCTATAAGAATTTAAAAATACACTATTCACACTATTAATTCTGTCACTTCTTATCTAAATTCTTCTTAACATCTTTATGCCGATGATTTACAAATTTACTCTCAGGCCTCGGCTGAGAACCTCTCAGACGCTATTGAGCAGATCATTGGTGACTTGGCTACGATCTATGACTAGAGCAAGTCAAAAACGTCCCTGTAGTTTGCCTAACGGTGAACCCTAGTAACTCATCATCGTAGGGGGCTCTATACAGCGTTCACGAGTAAATCTGGGTAACTTGCCGTCTGTTTGGATGTAGATTTCCTACTTTGTGATAGGGGTTTCTCGTTTTCTTCGCTTGACGCATTTAAACGCCGCTGTCTCATACGAGCACCGCGTTTTGTAGGTTTACCAATATTCGCTTTCGATAAATAAATCGGAAAAATTTACTAAAAAGCGAGAAATAAACAAAAATTTTAACAAAAGTAAAAACCGACTCCAAAAAATTTGACTGAAATAAATGCACTAAAACGTAAAAAATAATTGCATAGTTTAGTTTGTTCAATTTACTTGCAGTATTAACCTTTATTCTACTCAATCTTATAATCTTAAAAAATATTTTTGGAGTCGGTGCCAGCCTAATACGACGATGTAGCAATACCTAATAAAATCTATCTACAAATGAACACGACAATTCTGCCGTGCTTACGAAGAGTGCAATAAGTCGGTTTTAGCTACTTTCCCGCAAATCGAAGTCAAAGATTTATTTTTTGTTTTGTGTGTATCTTCATAACTATGATAGGTATCAACTTGAAACTTTTACTATACAATAGATAAAATGGTGTAGAATTTATTGTAGTATATTAAATTAGTACATATATTTATATAGACATTAAAAACACAATAAAGTATTAATGTTTAGGATTATTAATTGTTTTGATGGAGCATGACTAATCATAACCGCAATAAGTAGACTACTTATTGCGATTATTGTTAGTAAACTTGCTTAATGCTCTTTTGAGTAGCAAATACTGTATGGAATTTAAAGTTGGTTCTAACCCTAAGTGCAATAAATGTCTTATTTATTGCGGTTTTCACTAGTATGATATTTTAATCGAACACAATGCAACGGTAAGTTGATTACAAGAATATATAAGTTTATATGAAAATAATTATGATTGAAATAAAATTTACTACGTATGAAAATATTTATTTGTAAGGCTAACTATAATGTGAAAAAATGGTCCAAAATATCATTTTGCCCTCCTTAAAATTGAAATCAAATCTCCTAAGCTACTATAAGTGTTTTCTTTCATAAATTATAACCTCAAATACTAATAACAACTTTAGTAACTTTGTATTGCACACTTATGTAACAAGCAAACTTCAAAAATTCAAATAATCAGGCTGTTGATTCCATTTCTACCACCACAATGTTTTCTGTGGTAGATCCGGGTACTGTATTATGTCGATGTCAGAGTTGAAAACGACTATTACTGCCTTGGTATCTTCCGGTCCAACACTTTGGTAGAGGCGTACCTGTCCCCTGGTCTTCATTTTTGTTCCTGCTCCCACATACGGTTCTTGGACAAGTGTTCCTCCAGCCAGTGTCGTCTTACTAGCTTCTATGTATATTTCATCGGTAGCCAGTCTTTTTCTCTGTAGGTGCGCTTGGGCTACGTGGTAGGGCTAGTGGTGGGTTAGTAGGGGTAGGTTTAGTTCTCATTGGGGGGCCCTTAGCAGTGTGCTACTGCCTGCCTCGCCAATCGATCCCACTTCTTTTTCACGGGGCATTCCCTACTGAACGCGTTGTGCTCCCTTTGCGTCAGTTGGGCCTTACAGCAGTTCTTCCAAGAAAGAGGAGATCCCGCGTCTGTCCATATGGGGCAGTCCATAACAATATGTTCTGAGCACCCACATTACGACAGTGCTGGCGGCGGTCGTGAAGTTTTCCTGACAGCAGCCTATAATTCTTTGATATCGATAACGCCCACTAGTGTTGAAGCTGAACGAGATTTTTATTTTGCAGGTTATTTATGCAAAAAACTAAATTCTTCGTCATTTATGAGATCACATTTTTAGGAACAGAAATTAAACAAATAGGTTTTTGTAATATCTGTTTCCGATTTTAAGAATTTTAAGTATTTTTCTTTTTGGTCGATTGTCGATAAGTTTCGTTTTTCAATAACTGCTGTTACTCTTGTGTTCTTTTAAATTATTTTTTAAATTTTATTGATTGTTTCATATTTTAATAAATAAAAAGTTTGTTAATGTTTAAATTTTCGTTTCAATTTCTTTCTAAAACAACTTAAAAGACGAAAAAATATAGTGGCTTAACAAATCCCAACTAGTTACGTAATTACGTAGTTACGTATTTAGAGCATTATAGTGCGTAACCAGTTACGTATTATTAGTTATTCCCTACTCGCATCCCTTTTTACTAATTATAAATGCAATAACTCGAGGACAAATTGCGATTTAGTATGTATAGTCATTCAAATCTTACCTGTTTTTCCTTAAAATAATTGCAATAACTTTACTTGTTATTGATAGAATTTGTAAGCTTTTAATTTTGAATAACAAAATTCCTTAGCATAACTGCAATAACTCTTTATTATTGCGCTTATGACTAGTAAATGTGCCCTAAATTTGTAAATGCGCTAATCATAAGTGAAATAACTGGACATATTTCGGTTATTTATAGTATTATCACAAAATATTGTAGCTAACCATTGTAATAACTCAAGTTATTTCGTTTATGTTATGCAACTTACAATCGGTAATCTTAGTTATTGCAGTAATGCTTAACAAAAGAACCGAATCTACTTTACATACAAAAATAACATCTAAGGAGAAGATATAGAGCTCGTTTTCCTGATTATGGATATATATTTAAGTCATTTAGCCCAAAAACTCGAGTTATTGCACTTATCGTAAGGACGGCAGAATTGTTAAACGCTAATTAAACATATTTACAAATAAAAACGACAATTGGGTTAAACGGCAGCGAGGCTGACCTAGACGGATGTGAAGAGATGAGCTTGATGCTTACGCGAAGGATTGGCCAACACACGCAAAAGACCGCGATATTAGAATGAAGGGGGGAGGGGGGGGGGGACCTTTGCCCAGCAATGGGACAATATGGGCTAATATAATAATATAGTATGTCGTTTAATATTAATGTTAAATTTACCTTGGCTGGCACCGACCGGATTTCTTTGATTAATTAACATCTTATGGTTTAAAGTTTAAGATTTTTGCACCAATTAAAAATCAAAGAATATTAATTTATTTCTCAATTCCTGGAACTTTGTAGAGGGCATCACTTTCGAGAAAATGTTAGCTTGTTGGTCTCCTGTGGAGATAATGTTCAAGCTTTATTACTTTGTTAGTAATCAAGAGAGCACTCTTGAGTGGTACCTCTAATTTCTATCTGTTTGGACTTTTTATGATTTGTGGGATTGTTAGCAATGCTGATTCCGTTATTATATTGAAATATAAATATCGGTTTTGTTATTGGGATCATAATACTATTTTAAATGTATAGTTCCTTTAATGCTTTAAACATTTCCTCCTCATTAATTTTACTAAAAAAAAACGATTTCAAATACTGATAGCTGCACAGATGTCTCGTCTATTTCAGTCGTGTACAAAGCATAGCGTACACTAAACAATCTATTACAATATGACAAGGTGCATCACAATATTCGTCGGAGTTCCAATCTAAGTAATTTAATTTAGAAGGAAATGATGATTTTGAAGAATTGCAATCTTTCATGGATATTTTGTTTTTGATTTGATTTTGATGATACTTCACTTTTATTCAAAGTGAAACGACGACACCCAAATTATGACGATGTGAATAATGCGATCTCAAAGATTGTTCACTGGTTTAGTGAATAACTTGCTATTAAACGAGGGAAAAACCAAATGTGTAAGATTTGTATTGCCTAATGTTGAGCAAGTAACAACTAGTGTACAAATTAAAGATAAGAATGTGAATCCTGTGGACACCACTGTGTTTCTAGGCATCACGTTAGATGCCAAGCTTCAGTGGGGCCCACATAATAGCAAAATTGTCGAATAGACTTAGCTCTGCGGCTTATGCAGTAATGAAGATCCGTCAGTTAACTGACGTTGATACATAGTTTATTTCAGTTACTTTCATAGTGTAATGTCGTACGGCATTTTACTGTGGGGAAATGCTGCCGACATTCAAACTATCTTTGTGCTTCAGAAGAGGGCTATTCGAGCAATCTATAGACTCTCTCAGAGAGAGATTTAAGAATATAAATATAATGACAGTTGCATCACAATACATTTATGAAAATTTTATTTATGTTCATAAAATACTGGAATGTTTTCAAAAAACAGTGATATTCACAATGTAAATACTAGAAGTAAGAACAAATTAGCAGCACCTTATACTAGGCTCCATAAAATCAATAATTCTTTTACGGGTCTGTGTGTAAGATTTTACAACAAAGTACCAAATGATATTCAGAAATTAGATCTTAATAAATTTAAAATCAAAGAAAAGCTTTATAAAAAAGCTTATTATAAAGTGTCAGATTACACAGAAGACAAAACAGCTTGGATCTGAAATTCTCCAAGCACTCCAACAGCTATTTCTAATTGTCTTTATTTAATTGATACTACATTGTATTGTAATTTTGTATTGAATAATTTTTTTTATTTTTTAATTTCATATTTTGTATTGACCTGGTAACGACATACTCTTTTTTTTGTTTGTAAATGTCGTTGCTTTTGTGCGCTGTGGTTTCTTGCGCCCATTCTTTGCCACAGTTAAAAAATTATGTCCTGAATGGGTGGTAGGTTAAAAAAGATTTGGACGATTCAAAGTACTTATTAATTGAGTTTATTGAATAAATATATTTTGACTTTGACTTTGACTTTGTAAAACATTTGGTAAATAAATAAATTTACCTAAAGTTATTGTGTTTTTGATCTTTCAATTTTAATACCTAAAAACAATTTTACTTTATTTAAATAAATCAGTCATGTCAGAATCATGTCAGTTTTAATAACTCATTCACAATTTTAATATATTGTAAGGTTTGTTCATTGTGTGTGTGAAATCACTAAACCATCAACATATAGCACTAGGTACTACACTATGTACGTTGTTATGTATAGAATTTTTATCTAGTCAATAAAGACATGGATCTCAGAATTATGAAAACCCATTCCTTTAAGGTTACGATCGAAAACGTTCATACCAACATCGCGAGGATTGCTTCAGTCAATATAATGTTTTGCTTAATTAACAAACTTGGTTTGGTATATCAACAATGGGTAATACCTTCAGGTATTTTCATACAAATTAATATCCTCTTTAACTACGCCATTTAAAAAAAAGCATTTTTTACGTCCATGTGATGGACTTAGAGGTGAAATTGAATAGCAAAAGTTAGAATAAATCTAAAAGTAATAATACTAATAATAATTAATTCGCGCAACAGGTGCAAACGTTTCGTCGTAATCTTGTAAGTATGTTTGGGTAAAAAAACGAACACTAGACGGGCCTTTTATCGCACCGGTTCCCCGTTTCCGTTATTGTTTACTTTAAAAACCCATTTACTACTGACAATATTTTTTCTGTATATGTGTTTTTTTTGTGCAATAAAGAATACAATAATATTTAAATTTTTAGGTCTATCAACTAATGTCCATGTCTGATTATTGTTCAGAGATTCGATTTCACAATGTATGGCGGAAAACCATTTATCAGTATCACATCATTAAAAACACCACTGTAACATAGTGGTAAGGAATGAGAAGTATTCAAAAGAGAAATACAAACCGGGTAAGTCATTTTCTTATAAATTTTCGGTGATAGATTGCTAATCCGTTCGCTACGTCTGACAATTTTGATTGACTGAGTATCGTCAATTACTATTGTCTCGTGTCGGTTGGAATTTTGTGTTTCTTGCCTATTGGTTGTTCAGAGACCTCAACGGACTGACTAATTTTGGCGGGAATTTATATTTGATATTACTCATCACTTTTAAATATTGGCCAAGAATTTTCAAAAATTACATTCGTCAAATATTACATCTCTTGCAAAGAAAAAATTGCTTATTTCCGACATTAAACAATTTGTATCCATTTTTGCTATAACCGACAATATCGACTAGTTGTTATTTTTTTTATTTTATTTTATCATGTACATTTGCATAAGCAGAGCCAAATATTTTTAGGTAATTAATTTTAGGGTTTGTACCATGCCACATTCGTATGGTTTTTATTTAGCAGCGCTTTAGTGGGTAGTTATTTTGTTAGATATGTAGCCGTTAAAGCGGCTTCACCCCCAATTATTTTATCAAACTTTGCACTTGCGACCATGGTTCGTGCCATTTCGGTCAATGTACGATTCATGCGCACTAAGAAACCAATTTGTTGTGGAGTGTACAGAATTGTCAAATGGCAACTTATTCCCTTAGAAACACAAAACTGCTTAAATTCATTATAAATATATTCTCAACCATTTTCTCATTATGTATAAGTAAATTAACGAACTTCGCATTAAATAAATTTTCACTTTTTATTAACAAAATCAATAAAATATTTTAAGACTTTCACTTTAAAATTCATCAATTAAGTGAAAGTATAGTGGGTAAAATGGTCAATAAAAGTAACAAAATAATGTTTGTCGTCGCCGGTAGTCGGGCTGATCGGACCGCATGAATCCGAATAAATGATAAAAATGATCTATTTTGAACAGACTTTCCTTTTTCTTTTGCAAAAAGAAGTCGCGATCTCGTGACTGATTACTTACCTATTATGCATGGCTCAGATAATAATAATGCCGTCAGTAGATTAATGTAACGAATCATTAATTTATGATCAACTAAATTTTTAAGAATTATAATTCTTTGCTTCTTTACATGTTCTAAGCGTTTTTGCCATAATTCAAAAGATTTCGAAGCATGAGATAATTAAATTACATACACATCACGACTATCATCCCCGAAGGGTTAGTCAGAGACTAGGCAATGAGGATAGCAAGACTGCAGTCATCTGCCAGTCCACTTTTCACCAAATAGCGAATTGTTGAGAGTAAATTCATTTGAAATTAAATTTTACAAAGGTAGTTGCTGCAGTACTGCATAATGCAATTTGTTATTTTTATAGACATGAACACCATTTGAATCAAATAAATAGCAATCATTGGACTTGCTTGCTTGCTGCATTCGACTTACGGACAGTCAATTATGAGAAACTTTGGGGGAAAAATAAAACGATCCTCGAATCGTCGATTGTACCTTGAACTTCAGATTTGTCCTTTTCCATAAGCCAAAATTGAAATTCCATTTTTAGCTACGCCACATAGGACAAGGTAGTTTGGTATGTCAAGAAAAATAATCTCGTGAATTAACATGTAATCGGTAGCTCCAGAATCTAAAAGAAAAGAAACATGATTAGTAGAATTACTTGTTTCGTTTCATAACTCATAATAATTTGAAATCATAAAAACAATACTGCCCTCGGTTTCCACGTGATGAACAGCGTTTGCTGTACAGTTAAAATTACTGCTGCTGCCCTCGCGTTACGACAACTTATTGAAAAAAAAAACGGCAGTCCTTTTTCATGTGATTTCTACGGCCACATGCTCGCATTACAGTTTCGTAATTTTATGCGTTGAATTGCCACAATATTGATTTCTTCTTGAAGATTGAGGGTACACATTTTTATTCATCTTGTCCAGTCCATAATTATTACGCATAGAAAACTTCTCTGTATTGGTGTGCGAAACTTTAAATTCGGTAGATATTTCGGTCTTCAACTTAACTTCATGATCTAGCAGACGAGTTGTAAGAATGCTAGGTTATGGTGATCCTCTCCTAGCGTTTACAGCGCCGTGATCATACCGCCATATTATGAGGGTAGGGTGAGTAATTCTGTTATCAAAACTCATGAAATGTTGGAATAACTGACATCGGTTGCAATTTTAGGTGAATTAATTGCTTACGTAATGCTCACTGAGTCGCCAAGTTTCTTCTTACATAAATTTTGTCAAGATTGATTTAGCCGTGGCTGACCCTTTTGCAAAATTCAAAAAGGCATAGCCCAAAAACTCAACACTCGTACCTTTAGTAATCAGGTTCCGTTTCAGCCAATATTAATCGAATCTGTTTGGTATTTTTTCATCACTCACGTACAGCACTGGTTATTTAAATATTAATTTACTATTAAAATTGACTTATAAAAATTACTTAAAAAAAAAAATTGGTTGCCTGTAAAGTCGGTATACGGGCGAAAGTTTTACGTGACAACGACTTTGAGTGGTAAAATAATTTTAATGTGAATATTCATTCGTATAGTAGGAAGAAGGATGAAATAATAGTAACAATTTAAAACATTTATTTATAAAAAGAATTATATTTAAAACAAATATGCAGACCGATCATAGTTGAGTGGGAGAGAGACGCAAGGCATTCGGCGGGCCTCTCTCTCGTTCGGTGACTCATCGTAACGTTACCGAGCGTTACACTTTTTCATAAGTGACTCCCAGCCGCAACCTAATTTAAGACGTTGTCACGTCAAAATTATGGTCCCTGGGCCAAAACCTGTTGGCAGGGACGCAGTGACGGCAAAGTAAAACTTCGTAGTTGTCTGAACGAATGCTTTTATTAAAGTAAAGATCGCTCCGTTGCACGTTGGCACAACGGTTTTATAATGAAAAGTCGTTTGAGTGACTAATACAAAAATAGTGATGTTACACAAAGTAATCGTATGGTATAATCAATAGATACAATTGAATAGAGTATTTTCGTATATTCCAACATGACTTTTACATCATAATCATGACAGGGCATCATAGATAATGTTAACCTACCTACGAGTATTTAGTAAGAATACAATACACAACATCTCCACCCTTAATTATAAGTATACTAATTACAAAAAGAAAACTTAACTAGGTACTCCTGCCATACATACTTACACTAAATAACTATAACAATATACATCTTATCTAATCCAACTCAAAACAATATCTTTTTACAGGTTTCCTTATCCTAGGTAGATCTAATAGTTGGCAAGTTGGGATGTTAGGTATTACCGGTTCCTACCGCAGGTGGATCAGGGGGTGGCAATTGAGAAGAAACAACAATTGGATCGGAGGGTGGTGTAGACTGTTGTGCCGGAACATCTACCTCTTCCCTGTCGCTCTGTGGCTGCCCCTCATTTCTGAGTCCGACTGGGAAAGCGAGTGAACTACGCGATGCGCTACTTAACCTGTGTTTCAATTGATCGACATGCCTGTGTACCTCGGTTCCCTCGAGTGACCTCACGCTGTAAAATTCTGTAGTGCCTAGTTGTCGTGTTACTAGTCCCGGAACCCACTTGTCCCCGCCGCGATAGTTGCGACACCAGACCCTGACGCCAAATGCCGCCGCGTGCCTCGCTGCGTGCTTGCTGCGCGATCACTCGGCTTGACCGTTCGGGTTTTAACTGATCGAGCCTCATGCGTAGGCGCCGCCCTAACAATATTTTCGCTGGGCTCAGACCAGTCGTGCAGTTTTCCGTATTCCTATACGCTAAGAGGAACCGACACAGTGCAGTGTCCGTATTAATTTTATGATTAATAGCTTTTTTAATCACCCTTTTGCAAATTTTTACAGAATTTTCGGCTACACCATTCGAAGCAGGGTGGTACGGGGCCGACAAGACATGCTCCACCCCCATTATTCGATAAAAACAACTTAAATTCCTCGCTCGTAAACGGTGGCCCGTTATCGCTTACCACCTGCTTAGGTAACCCGAACCTGGCCCATATCTGTCTTAATACCGCCACAACCGATTGTGCTGTCGTTCTATTAATTTTTGCCGCTTCTTTCCACTTTGAACATGCATCTACTATAATAAAATAAGTTACTCCAGGTAAAGGGCCTAAAAAGTCGATATGTATTCTAGACCAAGGACAGACTTATGACTTCGAAATCAAAAGATTGCAAAAATGCCCACCAACGATGAACACGTGGTGTTTAATCGATTTTCTTACTAAAGCATTTTAAAGAGTTGCAGTCTGTTACTACCTTAAATTTTCTGCCGTTCAAGTAAAGAGACAGCGAGCGTCTCCAGCTTATACGAGTGATAGTGAGACTCGGCTGGGGAGGTACGTTTGCTAAAGTATATGCTACTACACGTCGCTTGCCCTCAACCAATTGGAACAAAATAGCACCTGTTCCCGCCAAAGCCGGGACGGCCATTCAAACTATACCGCCATCGGTAAGGCGGTTGTTGACGACCGCGTCCGCCTATCTGCCGCGGCGCCACCGCTGCGCGACCCGCAGCCGCTGGCTTAGTGAGATACCGCGCCGACCAGTCTGTCTGTGAACTACCGCGAGACGCCCACAAAATACGCGCGCTGGTATCCTGAACCCAATGTGAAGAGAACGCCTGAGTGCCTGTGATAACGTAAAGTGACTTTGTGCTGTGCCGTGACAAATCGCCTACATCGCCGCCCGCCAGCTCGCTGCCCCGTCTCCTACAGTTGCCCGATCACCCATCATCATCCCAGGTAAGCCTTCCTACCTACCTACCTACCAGTTCCCTACGTCGCGTAATCGCCACTCAGACGTGGCGACTACATTTGGTCATCTTCGAACCGGTAATATTAGATACCGGCGACCTTCCCGTAACCAGTACCTAACTTTCTTTTAATTTTCAATTTTAATACAGTCCGCTAAAGATAATTATTTCCGCCCATATTCTTATACTATTTCTAAATCTTATATCTAATTCGTGCCATCATTTCTAAATTCATTTGTTCACATAACGTTACCCTGTCCCAATAAAAATTTGGTGAGGTAGTTATGAATCATTTGTTTTAGTATAGCTGGCCAACGTACACTTATATTATTTTATTGACGTGACAACGTCTTAAATTAGGTTGCGGCTGGGAGTCACTTATGAAAAAGTGTAACGCTGGGTAACGTTACGATGAGTCACCGAACGAGAGAGAGGCCCGCCGAATGCCTTGCGTCTCTCTCCCACTCAACTATGATAAATTTGTGCAATTCTTATTTTCATTCAATTCCTTGTTCCTATTGTGCAATTTAATTATATTCATATCAATAAATATTCTACCGAGAAAAAGACGTTGTCACGTAAAATCTTCGCCCGTAAAACCGACTTTACAGGCAAACAATTTTTTTTATTGTTGATTTTGTGTATGCATCCGTTGAAAGTGTGATGCAATGTTGTAATGTTGTTGTAATCTGAGCGGGCTTGTGCGTGTACCCAAACGATTTTTGCCTAACGATACGTTGTTCATACCCCTAACGGTGACTTAATTAGTAGTTAAACTATTGCGTTGCGTGTGGTATTATGACGAGAGATTTATTTTCCCGTTTTATTTTGTAATGAAATTTTTATGTTCGTGTCGTGTTAAATCGGCTCAGATCTCGTGCATGCTCACCACGCGTGCCAAATAGCGTGCTTTATTTTTTCGCTCGTGTTAATTTTATATCTATTTTTTTATTTTTAATTTTTGCCTTTGCGATCGGCTCATTCTTTGTGCGTGCTCACCACATGAGCTTAGTGTGTTTTATTTAGTTTCATCAGTTTTTTTTATATCGCTTACGGCTATTTGCGTGCGTCGCCTTCGCTTCTACACACGTTAAGTTTAATTAAGTTTTTATTATTAGTTTATTTTTATTTTTTTTGTTTGCGACTGACTCATTCTTCGCGCCAGTGTCGGCAACAGGTCTGCCCGATTGTGAGCGCCTTGCCCAACAGTGGGCTACGGATAACGTGATTCTTTTTGTTTTTGTTGTTTTTGTTTGTTTTTTGCTTGCGGTCGGCTAATGATACGTACGCGCGTTCAATAAGCATACATACATATACACAGACATACCTACACATACACGCGTTTGCCCACCCGTAGGCCATATACAAGGCGCCCCAACTTAGTTTTCCTTTCCTTATTGTTGCGTTAACTTTAGCCCATTTGCCCTTACCTTAGTAAACAAATACCTCCAGCCCAACTATAGAATATATACAGGGTGTTGTTCTTTTTACTGCCTTTAAATTTGTTTAATTTTTTTATTTTTTATTATTTTTTTGTCTCCTTTTATTCATCTCGATGCCGACCAAGTCACAAGCCGCGATATTTAGGGAGGCCGCCAAAGCTTTACACCAGCTCCTAGAGATGGGATCACTGATCATTGCTGGCGACACCAAACATTCCATAACGGAATTCAACGTGCGTTTCGCACAGATACAGGGCATAAAGGAGAAGCTGGACTCAGTGTATTATAGCATTCTTGACGAGGAGGACCTGGACGAGAAGACCACAGATACAGGGCATAAAGGAGAAGCTGGACTCAGTGTATTATAGCATTCTTGACGAGGAGGACCTGGACGAGAAGACCGAGAAGGCATACACTGAGAACCACACAAAAGCCTCCGGGGCGTACATTGGGATTCTTGTGGCTAGGGAGGAAATCTTACCCTCTTCCACGTCATCCCCAACCCATAGCGCTCAGCCCAGTTTCGGCGTCAATACGCCCACAGCCGTCCTCCCCAAGATAGCGCTGCCCAGGTTCAGCTCAAAAGTGGAGGACTGGCCTTCCTTCATTGCGCTGTTTAGGAGTCTGACTGACGACATGGCGACCCTGTCGGACGCAGTCAAGCTCCACTACCTATTCTCATGTCTCAGCGGTGAGGCATTAAGTATGGTGTCCCACTTAAAGGTCACCAATGAAAATTTTGCCGTGGCCATGGACATCCTCACCAAGCGGTACGAGAACCGCCGGGTTCTCATTGATAGTTTTGTGGACATCATCCTGGGGCTGCCAAGCATCCATACGCGCTCGAACATCCGCACACTGTTCCTCACGCCGCTCATATCGGCTCAGTGTGCCCTCAACAATTTAGACTTGCCCATAGGAGACGATTACGTGTTTGTGTCAATAGTGGTGCGGAAGCTCAAGGGCGAGCTCCGCACGCTATTTGAACGCAGGCACGGGTCTAGTAACACCCTGCCCACGTTAAGGGACCTTATCTCCTACCTCGAGGAGCACGCGCGCTGTGTGGAGACAGAGTTCTCCAACATAGCCATGGCTCAACCCATTCAGCCCCAGCCCGGCCCTTCTCGTAGCCGCGCGCCTCCTCAGTTGCCCCATCGCACTTATGCTCAGATGGCTCAGCAACAACCCGACCATTACCGTGGCCGTTCCTCAGCTCCATCGCCTCACCGCGCCCATGAGCAGCCTACTCACCAACCGTTCCGCCCAGCGCAACAAATGCGTCACCGCCCATCCACCTCCCCGGCTCGCAGTCAGCCCTTCCCCGTATACTCGGCCTTCCAGCAAAGCTGCTCCTCATCATCGTCCTCGTCCTCTTCCTCACGCTCGACGTCCTACTGCCCCTATTGTGCCACTAGGGGACATACGCTCATGACGTGCAGATGGTACAATGCCCAGCCCACACAGGGCCGTTGGGACTTTGTACAGGCACGCGAGCGCTGCCAGCGTTGTCTCGGCCGTCACTACGAGAGCGAGTGCAGGTCAAGGGGGGCATGCAAGAACTGTGGGAGCACGAACCACCACACGTCCCTCCATCGACCAGACGGCCCAACGCACTCAGCTCATTCGTCGTCTGTACATGTGCCCCCACCACAGCTGACAGAGCACTCGAGGGAGCGTCCCAGAAACAGCAGGCGGCACGAACCCGCACATGCCAAACAGGCGCAACCCAGCTCTGCTCACAGAGCCAGCCCGCCCAGGTCCGGTTCGCCAGGTAGGCCCCGCGAACGCCGCCAGCAATTATGACTCCCTACTATCACAGAGCACCCTAGCGAAGAGGTAGATTTAGCCCATGCCCAGTCAACCCATGCCCACACAGCTGATACATACTCAGCTCATACAATTTCAGCTGATACTCAATCAGCTCACTCACCTTCTGTGCCCACTGGCACACCCATTTTGTTGCCAACCGTCTCACTAAGAGTCGCGGACGTACATGGCCATCTTCACACAGCCAGAGCTTTATTGGACTGTGGCAGTATGCTGACGTTAATAACTTCACGCATGGCACGACTTTTGAACCTGCCATCAAAACCCACTTCTTTAAAAATTACAGGAGTTGGGAATCAGCACAAACATGAGTCAAAGGCGGCAATAACAATAGTATGCCGACCCACTCACAATGATACTCCTACAATTACTGCCACAGCTCACATTTTAAAAAACGTCACTGGCTACCTTCCCTTAGAGAAGGTACCAAACATTTCCCACGTACTAGGCCAGCCACCCGTGCCATTGGCTGACCAGCTTTACCACACACCAGCCCCGATCGACCTCTTATTGGGGTCGGACGTTCTTGGTCAAGTGTTGGACGGGACTAAGGTCTCGTTGGGCCCGGGCAAGCCCATAGCCTTCGGCACGATTTTCGACTTCGCGTTGATAGGACCCATTGAGGACTTGTATGCGCAGCCGGCGCAGCAGGTTAACTCAGCTCACGTCGTCAGCTCACAACCAGACTCAGCTAAATCAGCCCAGGACATACGTCAGAGTCTGGAAAGGTTCTGGGAATCTGAGGAGCCCCTCCCTCAATCTCACACTCATAATGATCCCCTGGAGGAACAATGCGAGGAAATCTTCCGCTCTACCACTAAACGCGATCCCTCAGGCAGATATACGGTCGCTCTGCCCTTTCTAAAGGACGCCCCTCAACTAGGCAAAACTCACCCTATCGCATTACGCAGATTCCTCAATATTGAGAAGAAGCTAATGGCGAACCCGTCTCTGCGTTCTAAATACGTCGACTTCATGGCCGAATACATCGACTTAGGGCACATGGCTCCCTGTCACCCAAATACATTCGCCCATAAACCTCACTTCTACATCCCTCACCATGGCGTATTTAAGTCAGGGTTGGACAAGCTGCGCATTGTTTTTGATGGTAGCTGCAAAAGCTCCAATGGTGTCAGCATAAATGAATGCCTACACACAGGCCCCGCCCTTCAACAGGACATTGTGGACATCATCATGTCCTTCAGAACGCATCCAGTCGTTTTCAGCACTGACATCCAGAGGATGTTCAGAAATGTGCTGGTTGCCCCAGACCAGAGACGGTATCAGCTGATACTATGGCGGTCCTCACCAGATCACCCTCTGCTCACCTACGCCCTCAATACAGTCACGTACGGCTTAAGATCAAGCCCATATCATGCAATCCGCACCATGCTCCAGCTGGCTGATGATGAAGGCCATCGCTACCCTGGAGCCGCTCAGGTTCTTCGCAAGTCTATCTTCGTTGATGACATCTTGTGTGGCCATGACACGGTTGAATCCGCCCAAGCACTTCAGGACGAGTTGATAAGTCTGCTAGACCTAGGCGGCTTTCAGCTCAGTAAGTGGACATCTAACTCGCCTAAGCTGCTCGAGAGATTTCCCGACAACCAATGCGACATGCCCAAGGACTTCAACATGAACCCAGAGTCCACGTCCATTAAGGTCTTGGGTATACAGTGGAGCCCTCAGTCAGACGAGTTCACCTACCGCATCTCTCTGCCCCCCATCACACATGTCACAAAGCGGTCTATTTTAAGCACCGTAGCCTCACTTTATGACCCAAACGGCTGGGTTTCGCCCGTTATCTTCCGCGCGAAGCTGCTGCTTCAGCAATTGTGGCTACTGAAGCTGGAATGGGATGAGCCCACTCCCTCTGAAGTACAAACGGAGTGGCACCACATCTCAGAGGATCTGCCGCTGTTGGCTAGCATTCGTTTCCCTCGGCACATTTGTGCAAACAAAGGCTCAGCTGCATACTCGCTTCACGGGTTTGCAGATGCCTCTGAAGCCGGGTTTGCCGCCGTTGTTTACCTCCATGAGCTCGATGCCTCCGGAGATACTTTGGTACACTTGATTGTCGCCAAGTCGCGAGTCGCACCAATCAAGAACCGCCTCACAATCCCCAAGTTAGAGTTGTCGGCCGCCACTCTACTCTCCCAGCTCATGATCCGTGTGTCGGTTCAGTTATCGGCCCATATCAGTATACAACAACACATATGTTGGTCAGACAGTACGATAGTCCTGGCCTGGCTCAATACACCGCCTCACCGTCTTCAACCCTTTGAAGCCAACAGGGTAGTCAAAATCAGCTCAGGCTCACCAGAATGTACCTGGCGACACGTACCCTCCGAGCTCAACCCGGCAGATTGCGCAAGCAGAGGGATGTCTGCGCAATCCCTAATTAAATCCACACCCACCTCCTATGTAACACCTCTTATGTACCACATGTGTAAGCAATAAAGAATTATTATTATTATTATTATTTATTATTATTAAATCCCAAATATAATAAAATCCCAAATATCTAATTTTTTTGTAGAAAAAGGAAAAGTAGAGGAGGTGTTGCAATATACGTCAAGAACACGATTGATTTTCAGACATTAAAATGGATGTCTGATATGTCGATTGAGAGTCATTTTGAATGTTGTGGCATGTTGGTGACCGGGCTGAATACTATAATAGTTTGCATTTACAGAACGCCAGATAGTAATTTAGACGTGTTCTTAACTAATATGGAAAGCTTGTTGCGTAAATTAATAATAAGGCCAAGAAATAATTACAAAAAGCTATTTGTATTAGGTGATTTTAATGTTAATACACTTGAAAAAAGCAATAAAACAGAGCTACTGTTAAATGTGTTTCGATCTTACAAACTACACGACACAATTAAGGTGCCTACAAGGATTACGCCACATTCGCAAACATGCATTGACAATATATTTACAAATATAAAGCAATACGATACCAATGTATTAGACTTAGGCTTATCTGATCATTCATGTCAAATAATGTCAATTATGTCGAACTTAAGCTTTAGAGAACAGTTTTGGTTCACTTTCAAAAGAAATCCTGATTGGTATCTTGAAATATTTATTAAATATATATCACAGGTTAGTTTTTCTGAGGTACTGAGACAGAATCATGCAAACGAAGCATATAATAAATTTATGGACATTTTTGGTCTAATATATAATTTATGTGTACCTACGACTAAAGTTAAAATTACTCATAAGAGAACGTCAAACTGGAAAACAAAAGGCATCAAAATTGCAAGTAAAAACAAAAGGAAACTTTATCTTGAATCAAATAAAAGAAACTGTCAAATTATTGTAGACAAATATAAAAGATACTCTAAAGTTATGAAATCGGTTACTCAACAATCAAAAAAATTAACAAACGCAACATTCATAAACAAGAGTGCAAACAGAAATCAGGCCACATGGCGCGTTATAAAACAAAATACATCTCAAGCTAATATTATAAAGCAAACAATTGATAGTATAAAATTAAACGACATTCTTATTAATTCACAAATTGACATAGCTGAAACCATTAATAATCATTTCATTAATTTAAATCAATCTAATATTACCAACAATGACACGTATAAATTGGCCACTAAACCACAATTAAATAGTATTTTTATTTATCCTGTATGCAGCACCGAAATTAAAACCATAGTTAAAAGTTTGAAAAATAAAAAAAGTACAGGCCATGACAACATTCCTATACAAATTATTAAAGCAAGTATTGAATACATAGCTGAGCCTTTAGCTCATATTATAAATATATGTCTGGAAACTGGTATTTTTCCCGATGACTTGAAGAAGGGTTTAATCAAGCCAATACATAAAAAAGGACCGAAATACGAAATAAATAATTATAGACCAATAACATTGCTGTCTAATTTCTCAAAAATATTTGAAAAGGTTATTTTTAATAGATTAATAGCTTTTTTTGAGAAACACCATATTCTTCATGAAAATCAATTCGGTTTCCAAAAAAAGAAAAATACTACAATGGCCATTTTTAGAGTACTGAGGCAGATCTGGTTAGACGTAGATAGGAAAAAAACATGTATTGGATTGTTTCTAGACCTTTCAAAGGCTTTTGACTGCGTCATACATAGAATACTTTTAGAGCAGCTGGAACATATTGGAATACGAGGTAATGCATTACAACTAATTAAGTCATATCTTTCGAATAGATGTCAAGCAATAATCTTAGAATCTTTTAATAAAAATACAAAAACAATCGAATCAACGCAATCAAAATATAAAGATGTAGTTCTGGGTGTCCCACAAGGAAGCGTATTGGGCCCGCTTTTGTTTTTGATTTATGTAAATGAGTTGCCCCAAATAACGGGTAAACTGTGTGTTATGTTTGCTGATGATGCAACTATATTTCTGTCAAATGATAGCAATTTAAATAATAAAGAATTTGTAAGAGGTATACATGATACACTTGTTGCTGTTGTTGGCTGGCTAGCATCTATAAACCTTAGAGTGAACCTAGATAAGACAAAGATAGTAGAGTTTAGAAATTATAAAAAAAAACCGCAAAATATAAATGTTGAAATTGACCAAAGAAAAATAGAAGTAGTACAAGAAATAAATTTTTTAGGAGTGTGCATTGACACTCATCTGGATTGGAAGTCTCAAATTAATAGAATAAATAAAAAAATTGCTAGTTATTGTTATGTATTGTCGATATTATCTAATGTAACTTCCAGAGACGTTGTCATAAATGCTTATTACGGTTATGTGTATCCAACTCTAACATATGGTATAATGTTCTGGGGAAATTCGGTGAATATTCAATCTGTTTTTGTATTACAGAAGAGATGTCTACGAATTATATTTAAAATGCGCCATATGCAGTCGCTTAGACCTACTTTTATAAAAAACAATTTTCTAACGCTGACATGCTTATATATACTTGAAATATGTGTATTTGTAAAAGAACATAGTGAATATTTCGGAAAGAAAAAAGTTTTAAAAAATACTATAAGGATGCCATATATAAATAACGTAAGCTCTGTACCCTATTTCAGTTATATGACGAAAAAAAGTACTTATATTACTGGTATAAAAATATACAATCACTTGCCATGTGTCATCAAGTCATTGTATGGTATTAAATTTAAAATCGAACTAAAAAAATGGGTACTAAAAAATTGTTTTTATGATTTGAATGAATATTTTGATTTTAATATGTAATTGTTTTGTAATTTTATTTTTATTTTTAATAATATTGTACGTCCGAGATGGGCAAACTGTTGGGTCTAAACGCCTTTTTTTTTGTTAAACCTTTCATGTACACAGTTATTACAATAAACAATTTCTTATTCTTATTCTTATTCTTCTTATTCCCTGTCAGCCCACGACCTATGGTGGTCTCCCACGTGGCTTGGACAGCCTTGTGAGTCTTGGCCTGCAATGCCCTTAGCTCTGGGCCATCACGCCCTGCCCGGCCTTAAGCCCAAACACGTCCCGTCACTGGTCACAGTGCCCGGTCTTGACTTTGACCTGCTCACTCGGTTCAGTTCACTAGACAAGCTCGTCGGAGTGACAGCTTGTCTAAAACGCTTTCTGCACAACTGCAGACACCACCCAGATTCGCGATGCTCAGGCCCCTTGTACGTCAGTGAACGAAGAGAGGCCCTACTTTACTGGGTGCGCAGTGTCCAGCACAATGAGTTTGCGGAGGACATCCACCGCCTTCAAACTGGCAAAATCTGCTCCGTCAGACTCCAGCGGCTGTCACCTCTCATTAAAGATGAGCTCCTTAGAGTTGGTGGACGACTGTCCCATGCGTCTATCCGATATGACGCGCAGCACCCGCTCATACTTCCCAGCTCTAGCCCACTTGTAGACCTTATCATTGACCACTACCACAAAATACACTGCCACCCTGGCGCTGACACTTTACACGCTATCCTACGCCAACAATTTTGGATATTGTCCGCGCGCCGTATTATTAGACACCGAGTTTTTAAATACATTAGATGCTTTCGATGCCGGGCCCAGCCGCAAGCGCCCTTTATGGCCGACCTGCCAGCCGATAGAGTTACGCCTCAGCCAGTATTTAGTCAAGTCACGACCGATTTCGCCGGACCATTCCTCGTTAAATCTAGTACCCTACGTAATGTTAAACTCTTAAAAGCGTACTTTTGTATATTCGTGTGCCTCTCGACTAAGGCGGTTCATTTGGAACCGGTCTCGGACCTCAGCACGGAAGCGTTCCTCGCGGCATTACAGCGTTTTATAGCACGCCGCGGTGCCCCGGTTCTCATCCGCTCGGACTGCGGTACAAATTATGTAGGCGCTAGAAATCAGCTCATCGAAGTACAAAACTTTCTTGCCTTGAATAATGACACGATTGCGCACAAGCTCGCTGGTCAGCACATTACTTGGTTGTTGAACGTCCCTAAGGGACCATGGTTCGGTGCGTTACATGAGATCAACGTAAAATCAACAAAGCAACTTTTATATCGCGTAATTGGCGAACAACACCTCACATTCAAGGAATTCTCCACACTTTTAGCTCGAATTGAAGCGGTCCTCAACTCAAGACCTCTCTGCCCACTTTCGTCTGATCCTTCAGACTTTGAGCCGCTTACAGCCGGACATTTCCTTATAGGCCGCCCACTAACGGCCCTTCCCGAACTATCCGTGGAAGACAGGCCGATCTCCACACGTAGGCGATTCCAGATGGTACAGGCCCTTTCCCAGCGCTTCTGGACGCTGTGGACCCAGTCCTACCTGCATACCCTTCAAACCCGCTCCAAATGGTTGTCCCCATCCTCCCCTCCCCGAGTCGGCGAGCTCGTCCTCATCAAGGAGGACAACCTGCCTGCCCTCCAATGGAGACTGGGGCGCATTGCTCGCACCCTGCCTGGGAAGGATGGCGTCGTGCGGGTGGTGGACCTGGACACCGCGAATGGACATCTTCGGAGGCCTGTATTCCGGATCGCCAGGCTCCCATTGGATGAGCCCACCCTGGCCCCCGGAGGATGTTCCCGCCAAAGCCGGGACGGCCATTCAAACTATACCGCCATCGGTAAGGCGGTTGTTGACGACCGCGTCCGCCTATCTGCCGCGGCGCCACCGCTGCGCGACCCGCAGCCGCTGGCTTAGTGAGATACCGCGCCGACCAGTCTGTCTGTGAACTACCGCGAGACGCCCACAAAATACGCGCGCTGGTATCCTGAACCCAATGTGAAGAGAACGCCTGAGTGCCTGTGATAACGTAAAGTGACTTTGTGCTGTGCCGTGACAAATCGCCTACATCGCCGCCCGCCAGCTCGCTGCCCCGTCTCCTACAGTTGCCCGATCACCCATCATCATCCCAGGTAAGCCTTCCTACCTACCTACCTACCAGTTCCCTACGTCGCGTAATCGCCACTCAGACGTGGCGACTACAGCACCATAACCCTCGCAACTTGCGTCAGTATGCAACTCTACTGGATATTGGGGAACAAATATCGTGAGAATGGGTTAGTTGGTCAGGAAGGAGATCACCACTTGACGGATCTCTCCGTGACGGGCATTCCATTCGAAAGGAACCTTATCAGATGTCAATCTTTAGATTATGAGTCTAACTCGAAAATAGAAGAAGTTAACGAAAGCAACTTTCTTGGTGTTTCGATAGACTCTTTAAATTGGAAATCTCATAATTATAACATAAATTGAAAGATTTCTAGTTATAGCTATGCATTAAATCTATTCTGGCAGAAAATTCCTCTTTTGAAATTGTGCGAACTGCTTATTTTGGTAATGTGTATCCACTCCTACCTTATGGGATTATTTATTGGGGTAATTCTGTTAATTCACATAGTACATTCATACTACAAAAGAAATGTATACGCATAATTTACAACATGAATTATGATGATAGCCTTAGAAATGTATTTAGAGAAAAGAAATTACTTACTCTTACTGATTATCTATATTCTAGAAATTTGTGTATTCATTAAAAACAACATAGACTTGTTTAACTGTAAATCTCTCCGTAACCAACGTCTTAAGTATAGATATAATTTAAATTTACCAATTGTCAATAATAATGTTTATGATAAGAGTACTACGAGTACCTACTAATTTAAAGGCATTGAATGGTCATATATTCAAATTTAAGTTAAAAACTTGGTTAACTAGTAATGTTTTCTATATACTAAATGAATACTTTAGTTTCAAGACTAATTAATTGTGAAATTCACGATGAATTTTGTTAATATTAATTTTAATAATATTTATTTGTGTACATTGCAGCCTGATCATGGGCAAACTGTTGATACTATTGTTTTTTTAAGAACTTGTTACACAGTTTAAGCAATAAAGGAATTCTATTTTATTCTATTCTATTCTATAGCGGCCACAAGAGGCGCAAAAATTTAGGTACGAATTAAGGCCGATAAATTGTCTTAATTGGGAAACCGTTTTAGGGGGCGGCAGAACCGTAAGTGCCTCTTTTACGGCGGTTAGGTCTAATTTTACCCGATTGAACTTCATACCCCAGGAATTCTTGCCTTGTTTAGTCTTCATAAAAGAGCACTTTTTTAAATTTAAAGAGAATCCCGCTTTTGTGAGTTTTTCTAACGTCATACGTAAGCGCTGTAGCCCTTGTTCAACGGTTTCTGCTATAATCAAAAGATCATCAGCGTACACGATCACAAAAGAGTGAGCAAGATCGCCTAGTGCCTTAATAATCGCCCTTTGGAACACCAACATCACGTTGCGAAGCCCGAACGGCATGGATAAATACTCGTATTGGCCTTCCACAGTAATAAACGAGGTAGGTACGTTCAATTGATTCTTGAGACTTTATTGGTATCAAGTGAAAGACACTAGCGCAGTCAAGTTTTGTGAAATAATTAGTGCCATGTAAACGAGGAATTTGGTCAGCTATAAGTGGCAATGGATATCGGTCGGGTACCGTGTTCCTATTCAGTTCGCGGTAATCGATACACATGCGATCGGATCCGTCTTGTTTTTTAACTAAGAAGGCCGAGAGCCGCCTTTGCACAGTCTTATTTGGGTCGATCAATCGAATTTCGAGTTCACCTGTAGTTACACGTGTTTTTAGCAACCCTGTAGTGAAATAATCAGAATATTCTTCCAAAATAGCCAAAAGATCCGTTTTTCTACAAGAGGTATATCCGTCTCAATATTGCTAAAATCTTTATTCGAACTCCAGTCATCCGAAACGTCACAATAAAGAACTGACAAGTTACTGGGTTTTGAAATGGCAAAATGATTAGCAGAAAGATTAATATCGAAGCCTTGACTCAATATTTCGTGACCTAACATGATATCACTGCGTATATACACATCGGGCAACACATAAAGCAAACTTTCTAAATTTAAATCACAAATTTCAATATTAGACAGTATTTGCTGGGTGCTGAATACACTTGATTGACCAATTCCCGCTAGGGATACAGTTTTAATGATTCGTTTGCCATCAAACCTTGCTGAAATGCTTTCATTTATAAGTGAGCATTCAGCACCCAAATCGAAGTGAAAATCAAAGAATGTACCTTGATTACGTAGAGTCTCGGTCGGTGGATCAACGATGCACACGTCGACTCGTCGCTCGGCCTGCCCGGCACCGCGGCTGCTAGCACCACTGTCGCTGGAGTCTCACTGCCTGGGCACCGATTGGCGATGTGGCCCGCTATGCCACATTTGAAGCAGACGATCTTCGAGAATGTCGCCTGTTGTGGTACATTCTTTTTAATCGTAGCCATCTGCTGTGGCATCTGTGACTTATTTTTCGCATTTGAATTCTTCATTCGGTATTCTGATTGCTTATGGCCAATCTTTCCACAAAAGAAGCACTTCAATAGGGTAGCAGTGGCGAATTTCCCTCTTTTCCTGACAGACGTGTTATTTTTCGCATCATAGGATGTATCCGCTTTCCTTTTCAAAAATGAAAATGCCTGAAGCTCTTGAATTAGGCGTTGCCGCGTGGCAATTTCACTGGTATATGCAAGATGTTGGAGCCGGGAATCGAATTTAGACACGTGAGAAAAAACAGTTGAAATCGCAATTTCTTCCACCATGGTATTTCTCCACTTGCTTGTCAGAGATGTCATAAGGCGGCTGGCATACGCGGCAAAAGTTTCGCCCTCTTTTGGTTTGTCGTTATTCAAATTAATCAGGGTGGCTGCCGCCGTTTCCATGCAGTCAAACCGGGCGGTAAACAACAATTTAAAATTAGCCCACGTCATACCTTGATATGAAACTTGCGACAACCATGGTGAAGCTGTTACCTTCAGCGCCTTGCTCAAAGCAACGATCAGTGCGCCTCCCTTGGGCGGCTGATCCCCAAAGCACATGCCGACAGTAGTGCACCATGCACGAGCATCAGTTTCTGCCTTCTCTGGATCGAATTTCGGCAGACACACGGGTTTGGCGCTACTACTGGATGGCTTCTTCAATGTTTCGATAAGCGCCTTCATGTTTTCATTCTGAAGTTCAAATAGTAACCGCCAATTGAGGTTGTCCCGAGCTGTAGAAACGTCCGATCCCGCTTCTGATGTCGGATGTAAAGGTTGGGATCTGACATCCTGGGTGTCGTGCGTAGTTAAACTTCGGTTTGCAGAACGAAAGATAGTTTTATTTCGGCTTTACAGTACTTATTTTATTTACACACTAAGCAAAATGAAATCTTCTTGACTTATACGCGATAGGAACGCTAGGATAGTTCATCCGAGATGTGCACTCAATCGCTGCTCGATCAATTATGAAATCCCGTGCAAACCCCGAGAGCCGGTCCAAGCGCCGTCCGGCTGTTACAGAGCACCGCCATTTTTTAACCGACTTCAAAAAAAGGAGGAGGTTCTCAATTCGGTTGTATTTTTTTTAAATGTTTGTTACCTCAGAACTTCGTCATTTATACACCTATTTAGAAAATTATTTTTTTATTTGAAAGGATTACTTCCAGATTAGTCCCATTGTTATCAAAATCTAGTTTTGATAATGGAATCCTCAAGGAATTGAGGGAACTCCTCAAATATTGTAGGCATACCTATAGCGATTTTAGTATTTTCAGCAATAAATCACGCATTTGCATTCAGAAAATATCATTTGATGAAGTAGAACTGATGGAAAAGACCACAGAATGCCATTGGAACTCCTCAATGATAAGTATTTCACGGGTGGCGATAAGATATCTCAATTAAGATAGTTAAGCGACTATGACGAAGCTAAAGAAGGCAGGTACCGGAACTCAGTTCTAATGGAGGGATCCTTGAGGAATTGAGGGAACTCCTCAAATATTGTAGGCATACCTATAGCGATTTAGGTATTTTCAGCCATAAGTCAAATAAGGTCCACTTCGGCAATAAATCCATCATAACTAATGTTGTAAATGCGAAAGCGTGTGTGTTTGTTTGACCGTCTATCACTTGCGCATCGACCTGATTTTGCATATAGATAGCTGAAGGACAAACAGTAATATATGCCACTTTCTATCACCCCTTATGAAACATTTCTATAAGAATTTAAAAATACACTATTCACACTATTAATTCTGTAACTTCTTATCTAAATTCTTTTTAACATCTTTATGCCGATGATTTACAAATTTACTCTCAGGCCTCGGCTGAGAACCTCTCAGACGCGATTGAGCAGATCATTGGTGGCTTGGCTACAATCTACGACTGGAGCAAGTCAAAAACGTCCCTGTAGTTTGCCTAACGGTGAACCCTAGTAACTCATCATCGTAGGGGGCTCTATACAGCGTTCACGAGTAAATCTGGGTAACTTGCCGTCTGTTTGGATGTAGATTTCCTACTTTGTGATAGGCGTTTCTCGTTTTCTTCGCTTGACGCATATAAACGGCGCTGTCTCATAAGAGCACCGCGTTTTGTAGGTTTACCAATATTCGCTTTCGATAAATAAATCGGAACAATTCACTAAAAAGCAAGAAATAAACAAAAGTAAAAACCGACTCCAAAAAATTTGACTGAAATACATGCACTAAAACGTAAAAAATAATTGCATAGTTTAGTTTGTTCAATTTAGTTGCAGTATTAACCTTTATTCTACTCAATCTTATAATCTTAAAAAATATTTTTGGAGTCGGTGCCAGCCTAATACTGTAACGGTACAGAATGAATGGTATCTGTCCGTTAATAAGGAATACATGAGTGTAGCACTAAAATTAATATTAATGCGTTGCACCATCATTGTAATAAGCATAAAAAATGCACATATGGATTAAAATAATGGACATATGGACAAGTGGCTTTATGGTTGAAGGGGGTAAGAATGAGTCAGTGGACTAGGGGCTTAATTTTATTTTGAATTTCGCGGGGACTGTTCCGGGCGTCACTTACGAAATGAGCGCTGTCTATTGGTTTAGAGTGATGGGGGGGGGGGGGGGTCCGCCTGGATTGGTTAACGCGTCCCTTGCGACATAGGTGCCGTCTACCGTGCGTTATTTACTTGAGTTTCGCGGAAGACGGGGCTAGGTCGGCAAAAGCGGTTCACATACAGCAGGGCGCCATCTATGTTCTGAATACGGAACTTTTTATAATTTTACTAAATACGGGATTATTAGCCTAAGTGGGTGTTTATTAAGAGGGAATTGTTGATGGAAGGCTACATCTAGATGTTCAAACATGTAATATTGGCTATCTAAAGAGATTTGGTTGGATTATGGAAAACACTAAAATTTACGCGGGAGTGTCGGTAATGAGCGAGCGAGAAGTTGAGATTGAGAGATAGAAAGAGAGGGGAGATGTTATCTCCACGTGGAAGGACACGAAGTTGGCCATGAAACAAAAGATAACAATTGTGAAGTTGAGGTGCAAAGGCGAGAGGGCTAGCGGTTGGCTAAAGGGTAGAAAAGTGGATTTGCGCGGGCGAATGTCGGGCGAGCGTGGCGCGAAATTGAGATGCTTGGGGGAAAAGAGGAAAATTAGCGGGCATTCAATGGAAGGTCGTCGGAGGCGCGGTCCGACTTACGAGTGGCGGTAACGATCTCATACGTGAAAAAGAGCGTCCGAGCCTTTAAAGCGCGCTAAGTGTTATTCGAGCTGCGATATTAACTAAAATTATTTGTGAAATAGAAAGTGATTATTAAAGTAAAATTATTGTTGTCGCAACTCGAACTGTTAACGGAATGCAGTATTCCGGGTTATATAGCGGAAACGCATCACGGTGGCAACAAAACTATATAACTTTCAACAGACTTCTGTCTGGATGACCTTTGACTGTATTTAATAAGGTCGGCGTTATCTATTACAACGCTAAACAATACACTATATTCGAGAGAGTAATGGGGGAGAGACAGTTGTCTCCCTAGTGAAAATCGAAGATAGATCAGACACCAATTAGCTGGAGGTAGGCACGTATGACCCAGTCGAAATTCGGGCCTGCCTCCGTACATACAGTGTTGTATTAGGTTTTACACCCTGAGTTTACTGGCTCGACTTGATAGTTCACTTAGAGGTCTGTTGCTTGCAGGGGCGACTCGACTTACACAACTTACCACGAAATTAAGTTAAATACGGCTTAGGCCTAGATTGCAAAGGTATACAAGTAGGGACTGTTAGTTCGACAAAATGTAGGGGGTTTTCGGGTAATGCTTGGAACCTCGTCAGAGGAGGGCAGTTTCCTTCTTGGGACAACCTCTATACTTTGATGAAGGTAAAGCCGGATCTAACTGGATGTGCCTGGAAAAGATAAGGCGAAAGCCGATCTAAGACCGGGTGGAGATTGCTTTTGAGAGTGAAATTTGTCTAGGCTGACGAGGGGACGGACGCTGGTCGAAAACGTACTGTAGGGTAGGCAGGCGTCTCTTATATTGTTAAGTAGTTGGGGATAGCACGGTGTGTACACGCTGTGCCTACATAAACTAGGTACGTAGGTCGCGAAACTAGGTATGGATTAACTTCAACTAATAAAGTTAGGGATATTTAAGATACGGTACCTAAATAGAAATTACTATATAGTGATGTTGATTATGAACACTGAAAGGACCTATCTAGGCATGTAATCTGTTACCGTAGGTCAATAGAACTCTAATTGTTTTCTTTAGGGAATTACCAATTAACTATTCATTTTAAATAATTAATAGAAGTGAGATAATATTGAACCATCATTAATTTGCATTACCTTAGAGTCTAGACTGGTTTCCTATTACAAGAAAAATACTAATAAGTTATAGCATATAAGCATAACTGTGCTGTGATGTTTGATTTCTAATACTGAAATGACCAAACAGGCATTTTTAGCTTTCCCTGAGGTACAATACGGCCTTAAATTGCAAACCTTCAATGTATTATAACCAAACATCCAGAAACCTATTGGTAAAAGCTGATATTAAACAACTAAAAACCAGTTTGGAACCTAGGTTATTTCGCCTAAAGCTGCGAATTCACCTTAATGGTCAAAGACCTTACAAGTTGTGTACTTCTAATATTAAGAAACATAGAAATATTTGATTGGTAGCAACTTAAACCGATTAGACTAATAATACAGTCTGCTTTATACCTACTAAAATGAGTAAAGGATATTTTCTAAATATAATTGATTTAATTATCAACAGGGACAATTACATGGTACCTACCTACTTAAAGTATACTAACCATGATTTAGTAGGCTATTAAATAATCACCCAGTCTGAAAGACTGAGGTATAGGTTAATGAAAATAACTAACTTAAGTTCACTCCCTAAAGTCAAGGATATTGAACAAATCAGACATCTTTTAATAAACATGAGATGTAATATGCTGTCAAGGCAGTCTGTACAATTTAATTATATTGTTACTTTATAAGATCTTTATAATAAACACTAAGAGTAAACAAAAGTAATTTTGCTTCAAATAATAGCATTCTATTTGTATCCACCTCCTGAAGGGAGTAAGAAATTGAATAAATTAAACATTTTTAATAAACTTGAGATGTAATTTGCTGTCAAGGCAGTCTGTACAATTTAATTATATTGTTACTTTATAAGATCTTTATAATAAACATTAAGAGTAAACAAAAGTAATTTTGCTTCAAATAATAGCATTCTATTTGTATCCACCTCCTGAAGGGAGTAAGAAACTGAATAAATTAACATTTTTAATAAACTTGAGATGTAATATGCTGTCAAGGCAGTCTGTACAATTTAACTATATTGTTACCTTATAAGATCTTTATAATAAACGCTAAGAGTAAACAAAAGTAATTTTGCTTCAAATAATAGCATTATATTTGTATCCACCTCCTGAAGGGAGTAAGAAATTGAATAAATTAACATTTTTAATAAACTTGAGATGTAATATGCTGTCAAGGCAGTCTGTACAATTTAACTATATTGTTACCTTATAAGATCTTTATAATAAACGCTAAGAGTAAACAAAAGTAATTTTGCTTCAAATAATAGCATTATATTTGTATCCACCTCCTAAAGGGAGTAAGAAATTGAATAAATAAACATTTTTAATAAACTTGAGAAGTAATATGCTGTCAAGGCAGTCAGTATAATTTAATCATATTGTTACTTTATAAGCTCTGTATAATAAACACTGAGAGTCAACAAATGTAATTTTACCTTTATTTATAGCATTCTATTTTAGCCACTGCCTGAAAGTGGGTTTTGAATAAATTATTCACCATTTATAGAACTGAAGGTTAATATTCTAATAAGACAAAAGGACAGTCAGTTGGAATGTTACTTTGTAATAGCTTTATAAAAAACACAAAGATCAGAGAAATAAGTGAGGTTCTGAATGAGAAAGATATTCGGATGTTAGCAAGCCTTGAGATAAACTCTATTGATTTTATGAGGAATAATAAAAACGTAAATGCTGACACATAGTTTTCATAATGTAAGATGAAATTAAGTTGAAAAGTTATGTAGACTCTCTATAAATAATAAATTAAAGAAAATTGGACGGGGCCATAATTAAACAATGTGATGTATGTGCACGCTATGGAGCGGCGGTTGGAGCTCATAAACTTCCACAAGACTCTTTATGTATAATGCTATCGATTATAAATGATAATAATACCTGTAAGCTAAGCTATCATCTGATTATCTTTGAGTGGTTAACACCCCTTTCCTGCAGCTGCTGTGAGGGATTTAGGTCACAGTTCAGACGAAGTCACTGATAGGCTACACATATCTAGGATATTAGGTATTGACGGATAGGTAATTAGGTCAGGAGTAAATAATTTAACACAGGGATAAGCCAATTACTAAACTTTCACGAAAAGGACTTGAGTTACTTAGATGCGGTTAAAACGGAGGGTTCACTAGACGATCTAGTCTTTAGTTAAGATAAGAGTTAGCATAATATAAGTTAAGTTGAGAAGTAGGGAAGGCGTAATTGATGGTAATCTAGAATGGAGGTATATAGTAGGTTAACTAGTTTAAGAATTAGATTAGTCGGTTAAGCTAAGGTAAATTCGGCGATGTGTGTGTATGTAATATAGGTAAGAGGAAAGGCAAAAAGCATTGAGAGGTTACAATACGACGATGTAGCAATACCTAATAAAATCTATCTACAAATGAACACGACAACTGTTAAACGTTAATTAAACATATTTACAAATAAAAACGAGAATTGGGTTAAACGGCAGCGAGGCCGACCTAGACGGACGTGAAGAGATGAGCTTGATGCTTACGCGAAGGATTGGCCAACACACGCAAAAGACCGCGATAATAGAATGAAGGGGGGGGGGGGGACCTTTGCCCAGCAATGGGACAATATGGGCTAATATAATAATATAGTATGTTGTTTAATATTAATGTTAAATTTACCTTGGCTGGCACCGACTGGAAAAATATTTTTTAACATTATAAGATTGAGTAGAATAAAGGTTAATACTGCAAGTAAATTGAACAAACTAAACAATGCAATGATTTTTTACGTTTTAGTGCATTTATTTCAGTCAAATTTTTTGGAGTCGGTTTTTACTTTTGTTAAAATTTTTGTTTTTGTTGTGACGTAACTCCGCTAGATGGCGCTTGCGTTCCGATCAAATTGTAGGTCCGTATTCATGACTTCCTCCGACATATATAATATTTTTTATCCGACTTCAAAAAAAGGAGCAGGTTCTCAATTCGGTTGTATGTTTTTTTATGTTTGTTACCTCAGAACTCCGTCATTTATACACCGATTTATAAAATTATTCTCTTATTTGAAAGGTTATACTTCCAGATTGGTCCCATTTTTATCAAAATCTTGTTCTGATGATAGAGTTCTCAAGGAATTGAGGGAACTCCTCAAATATTGTAGGCATACCTATAGCGATTTTAGTATTTTCAGCAATAAGTCAAGCATTTGCATTCAGAAAGTATCATTTGATGAAGTAGAACTGATGAAAAAGACCACAGAATGCCATTGGAACTCCTCAATGATAAGAATTTCACGGGTAGCGATAAGATATATCGATTAAGATAGTTAAGCGACTATGACGAAGTAAAAGAAGGCAGGTACCGGAACTCAGTTCTGGTGATGGGATCCTTGAGAAATTGAGGGAAGTCCTCAAATATTGTCGGCATACCTATAGCGATTTTGGTATTTTCAGCCATAAGCCAAATAAGATCCACTCTGGCAATAAATCCTTCCTAACTAATATTGTAAATGAGAAAGCGTGTTTGTTTGTTTGTTCGTCTCTCACTTGCGCATCGACCTGATTTTGCACATAGATAGCTGAAGGACAAATAATGACATAGGCTACTTTTTATCACTCCTTCTGAAACATTTCTAGTAGGATTTAAAAACACACTATTCACACTATTAATTCTGTCACTTCTTATCTAAATTCTTCTTAACATCTTTATGCCGATGACTTACAAATTTACACTCAGGCCTCGGCTGAGAACCTCTCAGAAGCGATTGAGCAGATCAATGGTGACTTGGCTAAGATTTACGACAGAAGCAAGTCAAAAAGTCAGTGTAGTTTGCCTAATGGTGAACCCTATTAACTCGCAAGTCATCACCGTAGGGGGGTCTATCACCGTAGGCATGTCACCCAGAACCTCAACATCTCTGGTTTGGAAACAAATCAGAAGATTCCGACAATACCTAACTTCTCCCAATGTGTCTTCGAATGACCCATCCCTTTGGTTGAATGCTTTCGCTGACAAACTAGCTCCTCCTTTTGCCCCAACGATGGACTGTTTCCCTTCTTTAAGTAGCTATGTTTCTTTCTCCCCAACTACCCTTCTTGACTCCCCATTTTCATTACAAGAGCTCCTTTCAGCCTTACAAGGCTTAAATGACTCTTCTCCTGGTGACGATGGCATTCCTTATTCCTTTTTGATTAAAGCGCCTCATCTAGCAAAACTGTACTTTTTAAATTTGATTAACATATTCTTTGATCAGGGCATATTGCCAGACTGTTGGAAGCAACAGATAATTATCCCGATCCCAAAACCTGGTAAAGACCCTCTTGACCACAATTCATACCGTCCCATCGCTCTGTCATCTGTCTTCCTCAAAGTAATGGAGCATATAATCAAAATTCGCCTCGAGTGGTTCGTCGAATCGCGTGGTATTCTATCAAAGACTCAATTCGGGTTTCGGAAGGGCTTTAGTACGCTGGACAGTTTAGGGATATTAACGACAGATATCACAGATATCAGATTAGCATTCAAAAACCAAGAATACCTTGTGGGTGTCTTTTTAGATATAGCTTCGGCCTATGATAATATCCAGCTTCTAGTGCTCAGGCAAAAATTGCTAAATCTGAGTGTCTCCGAGAAGTTAGTACGCCTCATCTGTAATTCACTGATGTCTAGATCCATTTCGGTCAGATATCAAGATACTCTTCTTCCTCCTCGACTGATTTGGAAAGGCCTCCCGCAGGGCTCTGTGTTATCTTCTTTGCTTTACAGTATATATACCCATGACCTGGACGTGACTGTTAACTCATTCAGCAATATTTTACAGTACGCCGATGACATCGCCCTATATGTATCCTCGAAGTCAATACCTGATGCGTCTTCACGATTAAACAATGCAATCAAATACCTTGGGGATTGGTTATCTAACCACGGGCTTGATATTTCAGTTTCTAAGTGCTGCTGTGTTACGTTTATTCATAAGCGCGATACACCCGAGGTGCATATTTTATCAAATGAAGAACTAATTCCTTGCGACAACAAAGTAAAATTTTTAGGTTTAATCTTAGACTCTAGGCTGACAGGGACTGCTCATTTTAATTATATTGCCTAAAAAGCCGAGAGAGGGGTCAACGTTCTTCGGTCGCTTTCTGGCGTTCGATGGGGTGCACATCCATACTCACAAAAACTTTTATACAATGCCATCATCCGTAGTCACGTTAATTATGCTTCCTTTTTTCTGGATCCAGGCAATAAATCTGCCCTGGATAAACTAAATAATATCCAGTCTAAGTGTCTCCGCATTATATTAGGAACTATGAAGTCCTCTCCCATCAATGCTCTCCAGGTCGAATGCGTTGACCTTCCTCTCTACCTTCGTAGGCAATACCTTAGTGACAGATTTTATCCGAAAGTTGCTCAAAATTCAACTCATCCTCTTTTAGCTCGACTAGATCTTCTCTGCTCATTAAGTAACCCCTCCGATCCTTCCCATAAAATACCTTGCATTCTCCTTAGTCATGAAAAATTCAACCGCCTCCCCGCTCCTATTGAAAAAATTCTTCTCAACCCTCTTTTTTCTAACAGCTTTGAATCTTTGATTTTTCAACCCCATATTATTCTTAATTTTGGTGTATCTAAAGACGCCATAAGCGCTCCCCAAGAAATCCGCAGTATCTGGTCCGAGCACTGGCAAGGCTGGTTCCCGATTTTTACAGACGCGTCCAAGCTGTCCGAGGGTGGCTGTGTTGGTGCGGCGGTCTGGATACCTGCATACAAAATTAGATTAACTTTCAAATGCCCGCCGGTAACATCAGTTTTTACAGGCGAATCGGTTGCTCTTTTGGAAGCGATTCGCTTTTGCCAGGTCTCATTCTATAAATAATTGCATAATTTTCTCAGATTCTTTAAGCTGCCTTCAAACTATTTTGGCCATTCCTTTTAAATCAAAAACAAAGTTCCCTATAATACTTATGATCAAAGAGGCTCTTTTTGAATGTAAGAAAAATGATATTAACATTGTTCTTGCCTGGATTCCCAGTCATTCGGGAATTCCTGGTAACGAGACTGCCGACTCGTGGGTGAAAGTTTCGGTTTCGGTTTCAACTGGCTCTCTGGAACACTTTAAATTGTGGAGTGATGGAAGCTGACAAACGGAGGACAGCTATCGCCCTCTTGCAGGAACCGTACACAGGAGCTGAGCATCGGATGAAGGCACGAGGAGGAGTACGGATATACCAAGGCGCTGGTCAGGGTACCATCAAGGCAGTCATAGCCATCTTTGACCCGGCCCTTGACGTTATCCAACACCCCGAACTCACTACCAACAACATCGTGGTAGTGAGGGTAAAGACCAGCGCCTGGCAGATTGCCCTCGTGTCTTTCTACTTCGAACCCGACCAGCCAATAGAGCCTTACCTGGATCACCTGAGGAAGATCAGCAGGAAAATGGACGGCAGTAGGATCCTCATTGGAGGGGACGCCAACGCAAAGAGCACATGGTGGGGTAGTACACGGATAGACAACCGGGGAGTGGAGATGGCAGGAATGCTGCATGAGAAGAACCTCCACATTTTGAACAGCGGTAACATACCTACCTTCGATACCATCCGAGGGGGTAAACGGTACTCCAGCTACGTGGATATTACAGCATGCTCTGACGATCTTTTGCCTTTCGTCGACCGGTGGAGAGTGGACGAGGGACTTACAAGCTCAGACCACAATAGTCTAACATTTAATATTGCACTACAAAAATCCAAAGGGGTTAATATAGAACGTACTACAAGAATTTTTAATACTAAAAAAGCTGATTGGGGCAAATTTAAAGATAAATTGAATAATGAATTAATAGAGCAAAATATAACATTACATAATATAAATAGCATTAACAATAAAAATGAAATAGAACAAGTAGCTAATAAATATAATAAACTAATAATTGATATCTCAAAACAAACTATACCTAATATAAACAGGAAAAATAGAATAAACTTACCTTGGTGGTCTGATGAGCTGGCGAAGTTGAAGAAGGCAGTCGTCACGTGGAAGCGCAGGATCCGATGGGCCGCGCAGCACCGCAGAGCTGTAGTAGTAGGGGAGTACCTGAAACACAAAGAAGAGTATGAAACCGCTGTTTCAAAAGCGCAGACACAATCGTGGAAGAGGTTTTGCACAAAACAGGACAGAGAAACTGTCTGGGGCAGCATATACAGGGTCCTTAAGAGAACGACAACGAGAGAGGAGGCACAGATGCTGGTCAAGGATGGAGTGCAACTGAATGCAGTAGGTTCCGCAGAACACCTGGCGGAGACCTTTTACCCGGAGGACCGTAGGGAAAATGATAGCGCAACGCACACGAGTACACGCAATAAAGCAGAGATTGCAAATGAGGGGGAAAGTACTGATGTACTTGACCCCCCATTCACCAGCACAGAACTGCGTATGGCTGTTGACGCTTTCAACCCCAAGAAGGCTCCGGGAGGGGATGGGCTCACAGTAGACATCTGTAGGACAGCTATTTACAATGACCCCAATCTGTTCTTGGGCATTGTAAATAAATGCCTGGAACGTGGATCTTTTCCGAGTGACTGGAAGCGGGCAACGGTAGTGGTACTCAAGAAGCCGGGTAAGACAGACTACTGTAACGGTACAGAATGAATGGTATCCGTCCGTTAGTAAGGAATGTATGGGAGTAGCACTAAAATAAATAATAATGCGTAGCACCAATAATATAATATGCATGAAAAGGGAATAATAAACTAATTCAGAATAATGGTCAGTGGACTACGGCATTATCATTATTTTGAATTTCGCGGGGACTGCTCTGTGTGCCCTTGCGACATAGGCGCCGTCTAGCGTGAGTTATTTACTTGAGCTTCGTGTTAGGTTGGCAATGGGCTTTATCTTTATTTTGAATTTCGCGGGGACTGCTCTGTGTGGCCTTGTGACATAGGCGTAGGTTGGCAAGCCGGTAGACATACGGGCGGGCGCCACCTATGGTCGGAATACGGAACTTTTTATAATTTCACAAAATACAGGATTATTGGCTTAACCCGTCGAGCGTCATATGTACGTATGGGTGTACAAAATAGTTGAGAGTCATGCGTGTCTCTTGTACTTACCGGTGTACAACAGACTTGACTCAGATTGGTCGTTTTATTTCAACCGGTCCGAGTTGTAGTATACAAGTTTTGGCTATCAGTGAATTTTCTATGGTCCTTATAGATTAAATAAACATATCTAGTGGGATTCGGACCAAACGAAATATTTTCGAGAAAAAAAGAAAACCAAATGTTACTGCAGTTATGAGCGGACGTCAGCCATATTGGTGAAAAGTTGTGTTGTTGTGATTTGTTTTTATGATGTTATCTCGATGTAAAGTATGAGTTTTCGTATGATTCTTATCTATATTTACTGGAAATATAATACAGATTTTGTGCAATGCAATAGTTGTGTGAAATAGTGGCAATTTAGTATAAACGAAGAGCTAGAAGTATAATTATGATATTTTGATTTGCTAACAACTATGGCTAACATTGTGTGTTATAAAGTGCTGTAATTTTCTTCATATTTTGATTTTTTTGATAAAAGTGATTATAAACATTAATCAATTTGTAGATTATTTCATCAGCAACCTTTTTTTAGTTACAGTTAGACATAATGTACTTTTAGGTCACATGTACACGGGCCGGCCACTTTTAATGGTGGCAGTTGTTTATTTTGGTTCCTAAGTTAAAAATCGTTTTGTGAGTGAAGTTCAGTGTCAAAGTGTTTATGATTCATGTGACCGGTGCGTAGTAATGTAAACTAAAAAGTTATTATGTCAATTGTGTTGTGTGTCGTTTGTTAATTATTATAACAAACAGTAAAACCAAAGGTTACCTTTATGAAATATTGAAAACAAAAGAAAATCGTTCCAGTGCCACTACAAGTAAGTCTTTATTGTTCATTCTAAGTTGTTAACTACGTACAAAAACTTATACAGAAAAGAATGACACCTCATTCACGCGATAATCTCGTATAGTTATTACGCAATAAATATTTTTCCCTAATCAAACAATAAAAAAGTGATGTATCGCAAAATGCCTGACACGTAAAGCATTTAATGATTTAGGGTGGCTGGCGCGCCACGGGTTAAGTGGATGATTATTGAGAGGGAATTGTTAATAGAAGGCTACATTTAGATATTCAAAGATGTAATATTGGCTATCTGACGAGATTTGGTTGGATTATGGAAAAACTTTAGAATTGCGCGGCGGGCGGCGGAAATGAGCGAGCGAGAGGTTGGGAAAAAGATAGAAAGAGAGGTAGGATGTTATCTCCACGTGGCGCAACGCGAAGTTCGCGTATAACAAATAATAAGCGACGCGAAGGCAAGGCGCATCGAAAAACAGCTAGGGATTGGTTGAAGGGAGGAAAAGCGGACTCGCGCGGGCGAATGTTGGGGGCGCGTGGCGCGAAAGTTAAGATGCTTGGGAAAAGGGCGGAAAATTAGCGGGCATTCAATAATTGGACGTCGGAGGCGCGGTCCAATTTAAGAGTGCGGTAAATACTCATACGGGAAAAATAGTGTCCGAGCTTTGATAGTGCGCTAAGTGATATTCGAGTTGCGATTTTAACTAACATTGGTTGTGAAATTGAAAGTGATTAATAAAGTAAAACTATTGCGATCGCAACTTGAATCCGTTAACGAAATGATGTATTTTGGGGTATATTGGCGGAAACGCATAACGGTGGCAACGAAACCAATATAGCTTTCAACAGACTTCGGTCTGGATGACCTTTGACTGTATTTAATAAGGTCGGCGTTTTCTATTATTACGCTAAACAATACACTATCTTCGACGGAGTAATGGGGGAGAGACAGTTGTCTCCCTAGTGAAAGTTGAAGATAGGTCAGACACCATTTAGCTGGAGGTAGACCCGTATGACCCAGTCCAATTTCGAGTCTACCTCCGTACACACAGTGTAGTGATAGGAATAACACACTGAGTATACTGGCTCGACTGATAGTACATTTAGAAGTCAGTTGCTTGCAGGGGCGACTCGGCTTACACAACTCACCACGAAATTACGTTAAATGTGGCTTGGGCCTAGATTGCAAGGTACACAAGTAGGGACTGTTAGTTCGACAAAATATAGGCATTTCAAGTGAGGGAAGCTGTAGGAATCTATAGGTAGGCGGTTCTATATAATTGCTGTGAGGAAGTGAGGGGACAGTACGGGGTGAGCGCGCTGTGCATAGGCTGGGTACGCGGGCCGCGGGCCCAGGCTGGATTAATTCAGACTAATAAGGTAGGGATAATTAGGTTACGGTGCTAAATAAAATTTACGATGAAGTGATGTGGGTCCTATCTAGGCATGTAATCTGTTACCGTAGGCCGATAAAATTCTAATTGTTTTCCTAAAGTTGTTACTAATCAATTATTCATTTTAAATAATTAACAGAAGTATGATAATATTATACCATCATTACTTGGAATACCTAAAAGTCTAGACTGGTTTCCTATTACAAGAAAAATACTAAAAGTTATAGCAAATAAGCATAGCTGTACTGTGATGTTTGATTTCTAATACTGAAATGACCAAACAGGCATTTTTAGCTTTCCCTGGGGTGCGATACGGCCTTATATTGCTACACTCTTCAAAGTATTAAAAGTACACATCCGATACCTATTAGTAAAATATAAGCTGATACAAACTGAACAACTAAAACCAGTTTAGAACCTAGGATAATTCGTTGAAGGGAGACATTGCAAGCTATGAGCTTCTAATAATCTGAAACATAGAAATAATTGATTGATAACAACCTGCTAATTAGCCTGATAATGGTCTACTAATACCATTTGAATTCACCTTAATGGTCAAATACCTCTTAAGATATGTAAGTACTTACTTCTAATAATGTGAAACATAGAAATATTTGATGGGAACAATCTAAATCAATCAGACTAATACCTAGTACAGTCTAATTTATACCTATTAAAGTGAGTGAAGGATGACTCCTAAGTGTAATTGATTCAATTATTAACAGGGATAATTACCTGATTTACTACCTACTAAAAACTTACTAACTATGATTTAGTAGGCTATCAAATTAACCACTCAGTCTGAGAGACAGGGGTGGAAGCTAATGGAAAAATAATTAACTTAAGTTCACTTCCTAAAAGTCAATGATATTGAATAAATTAAACATCTTTTAATAAACTTGAGATGTACTTATACTTTATAATATCTGTATAATGAACACTAAGAGTAAACCAAAGTAATTTACTTCAAATGATAGTATTCTATTTAAGTTCACTTCCTAAAAGTCAAGGATATTGAATGAATTAAACATCTTTCAATAAACTTGAGATGTACTTATACTTTATAAGATCTGTATAATGAACACTAAGAGTAACCCAAAGTAATTTACTTCAAATGATAGTATTCTATTTAAGTTCACTTCCTAAATGAGTAGGATATTGAATGAATCAAACATCCTTTAATAAACTTAAGATGTGATAATCTGCCAATGCAGCCAATCCAATGTAGTTATATTGGAACTTTATAAGACCTGTATAATAAATACTAGGATTAAATAAGAGTAATTTTGCCTGTATTAATAGCATTCTATTTTAGCCACCGCGTGAAGTGGCGTTTGAATAAATTATCCACCCTTTATGGAACTGAATATTAATTTTCTAATAAGACAATAGGACAGTAAGTTAATATTGTTACATTGTGATCTCTCTATAATAGACACAATAATCAGAGGAATAAGTGTGTCCGGTAGAATGCTGGCTTTCCACCTCTGTTCAATAAGTGAAATCATAAGACATAAGTTATTGCATTGAATAATTAAGTTCTTAATGTGAAAAGGATATTCGGATGATAGCAAGCCTTGAGATAAACTCTATTGATTTATGTGGAATAATAAGAATTTAAATTGCTAACACATAGTTCATAATGTAAAATGAAATTAAATTTTGAGGAGAGATGTAAATTCTCAGTTTTAAAAAATTAAAGGCACAAGCTAATAATTAAAGTTAAAGCCAATGTGACGGAGCCATAGTTAAACAATGAGATGAAAGGCACGCTATAGGGCGGCGGTTGGGGCCCGTAAATTGCACAAGACTCTTATATTTCCACCAGACTTTTATATTTCCACAAGACTTTTAAACTTCCACAAGACTCTTATATTTCCAGAAGACTTTTATATTTCCACAAGACTCTTATATTTCCACAAGACTCTTATAATTCCGCAAGACTTTTATGTAAATTGCACAAGACTTCTTATGTATCATGCTACTTTTAATAAATAATAATACCTGCAAGCTAAGCTATCATCTGATTATCTCTGAGTGGTTACAAATCTTCCCCGCAGCTGCAGTGAAGGATTTAGGTCACAGTTCAGACGAAGTCATTGCTAGGCTACACATATATATGTTATGATTTATAGACTGGTAGGTAATTAGGTCAGGAGAAAATAATTTAACACAGGGATAAGCCAATTACTAAACTTTCACGAAAGAACTTGAGTTACTTAAATGCGGTTAACAACGGAGGGTTCACTAGACGATCTGGCCAAAATAATATTTATTATAATATTACATTGCTTGACTGAAATTCACTGCAAATAGAATTAAGCTATGCTAAGGTTTCATCATCATACAGACACTACGCACTCCACAAAAACTACAAACACAACCATTAGATTGTAGATAAATTAGGTTAAATAGTTTTATGAATTAGATAATAAGTTAAGTTAAGGTAAAAGCGGCGATGATGTGTGTATGTATTATAAGGTAGAATAAGTTAGAGATTTAAGAATGGGGGGAGAGGTTACACTACTCGGCTTCCAAATCTTACCGCCCGATTGGCCTGCTCCCAGTCCTCGGAAAGATGTACGAAAAGATGTTAGTAGGAAGGCTCAAGTTCCATCAACTGCCCAAACTTAGTAGGCATCAGTACGGCTTCGTACCTCAAAGAAGTACAGAGGACTCTCTTTACACGCTAATAAACTACATTAGGGAACAAATAAATACTAAAAAGATTGTTACGCTAATCTCCCTCGACATTGAGGGAGCGTTTGATAGCGCGTGGTGGCCAGCTATCAAAGTCAGGCTCAAAGAAGAAGGGTGCCCGTTTAACATAAGGAAGGTGCTGGGCGACTACATGTTGGATAGGTGCGTAGCCGTTCGCTACGCTGGGGAGGAGGTCCACAGGGAAACCACGAAGGGATGTGTCCAGGGATCCATCGCTGGACCCATCCTGTGGAATCTTCTGTTGGACACTCTCCTCAAAGACCTAGAAGAGCGCGGTGTTAGGGTGCAGGCGTTCGCGGACGACGTCGTGCTGACGTTCGTAGGTAACACGGCCCTAGAGATTAGCACACAGGCTAATCCCATCCTCGCTCGTGTTCAGGAGTGGGGTGAACATAACAAACTATCTTTTGCAGCACACAAGACAAATTGTCTCACACTTACAAAAAAGCTCAAATATGACACCCCACGCCTCAACATGGGCGGCCGGGATTTAGAACATAAGCCTGAAATAAAACTCCTGGGCCTCACAATTGACAGTAAGCTTACATTTAATACTCACATCGCGAACACCTGCAGAAAAGCAGCCGGGTTTTACCGGCAGCTGTCCAAGGCGGCCAGGGTCAACCGGGGTTTAAACCCAGAGATCGCCAAGACAATTTACACAGCGGCAGTGGAACCCGTTGTAACATATGCAGCTGCTGCCTGGGTTTCGGCCGCGGAGAAAATCTCTGCACGCAAACAGCTGGATACGTTACAGCGGGGCTTCGCACAGAAAATGTGCAAAGCATATCGCACAGTGTCACTCAACTCTGCCCTGGTTCTGTCCAGCACGCTCCCTCTGGACCTTCGCCCTTTACGAAGCCAGGAGGGGGGTCCCCTGGCCAGATTTGCGGGGCAGAGACATAGAGACTCCACATTCATTCTTACACTCATCACACCCAGCAGAACACATAAACATGGACATTAAACACATCGCAAAAGACACACACATACTAGCACACACACACACAACATCTACATTACACAGACGGCAGTAAGATTGACGGCAAGGTGGGGGCGGCATTATCCTTATGGTATGGGACCGCCGAAACCAAAGCTGTCAAACTCACTTTACCGTCGTACGCCACAGTTTATCAAGCAGAGATACTAGCACTCAATAAAGCCTCGGAGATAGTGTCGAGTAGAAGGAAATATCCTTTGGAGTGTATAGCGACTCCATGGCAGCCTTGCAAACGGTCGTGAATGTCTCCTCCCTCCATCCTCTCGCAGTCAGCACAAGGGCCAACCTTAAGACGGCCTTTATACAGGGCAAGTCTGTTGACTTGTACTAGATAAAGGCTCACGCGGGAATGGAGGGAAACGAGAGGGCCGACCAGCTTGCCAAGGAGGCTGCTTTACACTCCAAGAGAAAGCCGGACTACGACAGGTGTCCTGTTTCATTCGTCAAGCGACTCATCCGCGAGGAAACGCTGGACGAGTGGAACAGGCGTTACCAGTCAGGCACTACCGCCGAGGTCACAAAACTTTTCTTCCCACACATCACTGCCGCTTACAAATTCATGCACAAATTCACCCCCACACAACACACCACACAGGTGTTCACGGGTCATGGCGGGTTTTCGGCGTACTTAAATCGCTTTACGTGCAAAGATAGCCCGTCATGTGCCTGTGACCCAAACGCACACGAAACTTTAGTACACATCCTCTCCGAGTGCCCTATACACACTCTGGAGAGGTACAACATCGAGGCATATATGGGCACCCTTGTCCGCCCAAATAACTTCGCCGATATATTGGCTGGCGAAAATGCAAACAAATTTATCGAGTACTGCGTCAAAATTGTTGACGCAGTCAAACTTAGAAATAAGACCTAGGCAATAAAAATGTAACAGTATAAGATTAAGAAATGGGGAAAACTATTCTATATCTGTGCATATAGCAACAGTTCCCCTAGTTGATAAGTTCAAAATTGTTAATCAATTAAGATAAGTTAACATAAAAAATAGCATAATTAGCAATAAGATCAAAAGTGTAAAGGACCTGTAAAGGCCACCATAAATAGCATAAGAGAGCAAATAATAAATTGTAATATAGATATAAGGTTAATATAAGATATATAATAAGTAAAATGTATATAGATATAAGCTAAAAAGAAAAAAGTTTAGGTACCGAGCAAAACGCTCCGTTGAAAAAATTTTTTCCCTATTAGTTTTAAGAAAATGTAACCAATAAAGAGGCGATAAAGCCCTAGATTAGAGAAGTAGGGAGTCTAACGGGAGTCCCACCCGAACAAGAATGAAAGGAGATGTAAGGCTGTGAAGTATGCGGTATGAAAGTGCGAAAAGAATTAATGCGAGAACTGGTATGAATGAGAATTAGGTCTACAATAGGCTCTGATAACGTCGGAGCAGAGAGCACAAAAAAAAAAGAAAAAAAAACACTTTAAATTGTACTCCCATGACGCCGCATCCCTTTCTAACTTTCATCTGTTTAAATTATGGCATGTGCATTGGAACCAGACTAAAAGATCCATTGGTAAAAATTACGCGGACATACAACAAACCATCCCGCCCCGACCATGGTTCTTCAAACACAAACGCCTCTCCAAAAAAGTTGTGTCTATCATCTGCAGAATTCATATAGGTCATGCTTGCACTCCTGTACATTGAATGAAGTTGCATATTAGGGATAGCTCCATCTGCGAATGTGGTCTCGATGAAGGTAACACCAACCATCTTTTCTTAACCACTCAAACGTCCATGGTTACTCTAGTTACCAAGTGACATATGTAGGAAAACGCTGCTAACTAGGATAGATATTCTTTGTTCTTCTTCAAGAACCAGTAGGTATTTTACATTTAGTCACACACAGTATAAAGTATGAACACCGTTTAACCGTCCGCACAGTACAAGCGCCAAAGCCAGAATGCCTCACTCACCGAGTCACCGACTGCCGTCCTACTTCTCCCCCCCGAGTCCCCGACACATGACATGTGTCAAATCATAAATAGTCAATCGTTCTATAGATTTAAGAATAGACTAAAATTGAATTAAGCAAATGATTTTAAATAAACCTTACACTCGTCCATCCTGACCTCGTGTATGTCCTCATCACGTCCTTATACACGGTGCCAGGAAGGCACGCTAATATTCACGACAATAACCAGACCTTACACTCGGCGAGTAAGTACTTACATTAGCAACCAATACATTAACAACTTATACATAAAACAAATTACTTAAAATATAAGCTACTAATATCCTGCAAACCTGTCCAACTCTTACATGATTCAAAAACAAATTAAATATTTAGTACCAAAAATCCTGTAAACCCATCTAATTCCCACAGGTTGATTAAATTCTCCTAGCTGCAAACTCATCCAATTCTTGCCAATTCAACTCTTACATGATTCAAAAACAAATTAAAAGTTACCAAAAATCCTGTGTTTGAAAGCAAATAAAAATAGTTTATTTGCTTTCAAACACAGGATTTTAGTAAACCCATGCAATCCCCACAGGATTATTAAATTCTCCTAGCCGCCAACCCATCCAATTGTTGCGGCTAGGAAAACACCGTATAATAATCCTGTAAACACATCCAAAATTCTAACAAGTTATTACATTCTTCTAGCCGCAAACCCATCCGATTCTTGCGGCTAGGAAACCCTGACTTTAAACCCATCCAATTATCTTAATTATAAAACAGGATCACTGATAACCTTTTCTTTACAACCATCGTTTCATATTAAAACCCATCTAATTATCTCAGTTAAAACAGGATCACTGATAACCTTTTCTTTACAACCAATTTCATATACTTACTAGTATGTTCATTTTTAAAAACAACAAGCTCCGCAAATGTTTCATTTTACTAACAATCACTTGACAAACATACATTTGGCAAATCTTTCTCTTTACAAATGTTTTGAATTATATTTGATTATTTTTACATTTTCCATATAACATTTTGATTCTTATGGCAAATTCTCATTGTTCAAAAAGTAGTTTTTTTATATTATAGTTTTTCTTCCTACAATACTTTAGTAACTAAACATTTGGTCATAGTAAACCATACTAATAACGGACTTGTTTTCAGCGAGCAATTTACCTAGCAAAGAGAAAACGTATTTCAACAGTACCTAAGCAAATAAAATAAAATTACAATAAATTGAATTCTTTCATACGTAACAAATAATTTGTTAGATGTAGTATTGTATATTGTTACCATAGATCGGAATAGGCAGGACCTATTTCTGCACATTTGCAACGACCGCCTAATATGGATATGTCCAGACAAACATTGTTATTTATTTAAAATGCCATAAAATAATATGAAACAAGTTATTTCTTATCATTTAGTACATCATAACTTTTGTTATTGAATTACTTTAAGTAATTTTATGGTATTAATTTCATATTCACTTATTTAATTTCAATAGCGTGTTAAACTTGTAAATAGCACTTTCAGATAATAATATATAACTGCGTGAATAGTGTTTTATATGACTAACCCATTATTAAGACAAACAAATGAATACGGGAAATTAATCTCTCTCAAAATTTAATTTCGGAAGCTTATCTATACATTTGATAATAAAATTCTGGTTTGAATGCCAATACCAGAAAACTCCACTTACTCCAATCCATGACCATTACTTAAACTGTACACAAATCACCGAGTGTCAAATTAAATGAAGAAGAACTTATAAGGGATATTATAAAGACAAATGATAACAATGAATATTAAAGCCACCAATGAATCTTGTAAAAACTCATCCTACGTTCTTACAGGATTATTAATCCAACCAAATAAGAAATGAATCCACACCAATAAGAAAACACAGTCCCTTATGTGAACCCATACATTTCTCCCATACTTCTCCCATTGTAAATTATAATAATCTCTGCTAAGTCATCCACTTCTACCAGGGATTCTCCGTACAATTGACAAACAGTTTGTTCATTATCTTCAAATGAGTAATTAATTCATAAATAAATATTAAGCAATAAGGAAATTCATCCATTAAGTTTACATTTTACGTTACATAAATCATATAAGCTCCTTTAAGTTAATCGTATCATTATCGTATTTTTCTTTTTAGCGTTATAAATATTCTAATGATTTCTATTTTATTAAACATCCACTGTGCATACAACATACGGACACATGTAAACTTTCGTAATCTATTTAAACCTTTGTTGATCGAAGATTTAAACCAACATATTTAAAATGGAACAAAAATAAAAATTCATAAAATAAGTACTTCAGTTGTCTAATTATACTATCTCTAGCGTTTCATTGTTATTATTTATCATGTGACCCATGTGTAAAATTCGATCAACAACTGCCACTGTCTTGAGTGTTTTTAGTGCCTGTGATCTGTGAGACCGATTATCGAACCAAACCTACATACGGTCATTTTAAAAACTGTGACTAACAGGTACGGTCCTATGTGGGAATAAAGAAGTTGTATAGGTACCTACTCTTCCCCTTATTTCCCAAAAGAACAGAGCAGAGCTTTTAGGTACCATCACGTGTTTCTATTTAGTTAACGACTGTCAAATGTGCGCCGGTACTTCTAGGAATTAGTCCCCAACCACCAGGAATATAATATCAGCTTCTACATTATCAATTTCTATACGAGCGCTAACACTTCCAAACGATAGTAAGTACAATTTAATTTCCAAACCACTTTTAAAGTCAATATTCATGATCTAAAGATTTCCAACTTTAAGCCCAGGAATAATGAAAAAGTTATTACAAAACTAAGTTTGAGTCTGAAGTCATGCATGATTGCATGAACCATCTACGGTGCTGCAGATAAACCCACGCGTTCTCTAGTGGATGATTTTATTTATGTTTACCTACATCATTGTGATAAATATCAAAATCAGACTAGTTGCTATTAATTGGGACTGCACTTGCAGACAAACCAAATCTTTAGGCTTTGCAAAAACCAAGTTTTGTAAATACTAAAATAAAAATAAATTGTTTGAACCGAAAAACATTTTGACGTGATATTAATTTGTTACGAAACAATTTGCAATAAATGAATTCGACCCCGACTTTAACTATTAACTATTTAAATCACCGTCAAATATTAAAAACCATTTACATTGCTGCACAAAGATTTTCAACAGGATTACATACTATTTCTATTACTTACAGTATATTTTTTTTGTGTTTCATTGTGTTTACATGAACACACTATACCTTATAAGAGCGCATAGCGCTTTCAACCTAATGCAGCAAAATAAACTAAGAACACTCATAAGTATTTTCGGAGGTATTTTCATAATTCTGACAAAATGTTTAAACAGTATTGAATCACGTGCGCACAGTGACTGCAACGCAGCCCACTCACGCTAGCTAGAATCTCGATAGTGCTTTCAACGATATAACTCTAGTCTAAAATGAAAGTTAAATCACAAGTCTCTCATCAATTAGGTTGAATACAACCAAAGGACAAATTGTGACATATTATAACTTGTGATTCACTCATAACCTGTTGTATGACTAGTAAACTAAATAATTTAACTAAAAAGAAGTATGAACATCTAGTAAAACCTGTGAGTAAAACGAAACGGTAAACTGAATGATAATTGTACGAACGAATGGAAAATTATCATCTCACGTTTATTAACTGTGGATTATCTTATTAAACCCTGGACTATCATGTGTTATAGAAGGTCTTGGCGTTGCACTAAGAACACATTTAAACCGGCATGACTCTAATACCGCGACAAACCCAGACCCTTTATTATTTATTCATCTAAATATGTTTGTAATGACAACGTTTAAGTTTTATTTGTCTAATCTAGTGAGGTCTGCAGAAATCTCCCTCTTGCAGCAGCACGTCGACCCATTGGGATCTTTTATGCAACCCCGTCCTATCACTATTTTTAAGCAATCAAGTATTATTTACAAAATCGACTTTAATCCTATTTTCACTTCCAGGCCTCACATCACAATAGTTGGATTGATAAACAAATCTATCACAAGTGAGACACAGTATTATGGGAATTAATTGCCGCTGTCTGGTTAGATCTTCTACCGTCATTGTTAATATCATAAAGCCCTTGTTACTATCACATGTTTATCCATCCCCTTAACTGTCATGAAGACTCCCAGAGGCCGCCAACAACTGAGCCTCCGCCGTGTCCGGTATTACAACAGCTGAGCCACAGTATAATTTAATAGTATTCAGCATTACGTCCCCTCACCAATCGAAGTCGCTCCCGCGCATCCTCGCAAGCCACGCCACGACATTTTCAACTGTTTTGTTGAATGCATAGAATATGATTTGAATGTTTATATTAATCTATAACAATCTATAGACGCGAAATATATCTCCACTTATTATAACTATTACCACAGCCTTAGCTTCTAATACCTACCTAGTACTTAATTATTTAAAGTTTTTAATTATTTCGGGTCGTGTAGCGGCTCACTAAAAGAATACTACCACCCTCTCTCCCCTTGACTATCGCTAAAGGCGATTAACGGACTAAAGACTACGCCCATCAAACAGCATAGAGCGGCGATGGGCCCACCATCCGTCACGCTGAGCACATTGCAGCTGTAATTTGGCGAAATGTGAACAATGGCAGCGGACTGCCTCCGCGGTCCTCACTGCCTAATTTTATCCTTTAGGGATAATAGTCTTGAATCTATGTAATTTATTTATTCTCGTGGTCACCTCTTTGCTTACTCCAGCTGCCCAGCTTAGTAGGTAGGCGTGGAGTAGTAACGTAGAACATTGCCCGAACACCCACACCTATACAAGCTCTGCCCGCCCGGACTTCGGTCTGTCACGGTCGCATTATCTAACTATTCATCGAAATCTATATTTAATGGAAGCTAATTTATGTCGATAAAGATCCAATAGTGCCCACCTGGGTACATACATGACCTAGACCAATTTTTATATTTTAATAATACGATATAGCTCTGTAGCCAATCAAAGTAACCCAACAAAGTATCGTTCTGAAGATTCTAGATCTTGGAAATGCTATACATCTATTAAACAAAGCATAAAATGCACCTCTATTAAACAGTTTTTACTTTTATCTCAAAACAGTTTTAGTCATAATATCTATGATGGAATCACAAATAATTAAAAAGCAGACGCAACCATACCATAACGAATCATGATTAACTTAATATTTCCTGCCTATCCTACAGTATGCTTTCGACTAATATGCTGTCCCCTGCCAGTCTAGATATTCTTTATTTTTCTTCAAGAACCAGTATTTTACATTTAGTCACACACAGTATAAAGTATGAACACCGTTTAACCGTCCGCATAGTACAAGCGCCAAAGCCAGAATGCCTCACTCACCGAGTCACCGACTGCCGCCCTACTTCTCCCCCCCGAGTCCCCGACACATGACATGTGTCAAATCATAAATTGTCAATCGTTCTATAGATTCAAGAATAGACTAAAATTGAATTAAGCAAATGATTTTAAATAAACCTTACACATATAACCCCTTACAATGCAATGCTGCAATTTTTCAAACTCGCATTACGACCACGGTGAGTGTAACGTATTACGTAGGCCCATCAAAAGATTTGAGATGATTCTGTGGTTACTAATTCAGTATAAAAGTAAAAGAAATCTATTTAATGGCAAACATAATTTCACAGAAAAAAATAATGAAATTGGCGAAAATTGACAGTTCGCCAAAACGGAATTTTGCAGCGTAAGCGTTTTTAAAAATGTCGAAATACTCTTCTACTCACCGTATTTACTAAATAAGTGCACATCAAAACAATCGCATACTAATTATCGTTATCAGTGTTGCCAGACGACCGACTCGCGTTCACCCCAAATCTTACCCGAAATCCGCCCAAAATTCAGGTTTTGAAAAAAAACCCCCCCACTAATGGCAAAATATTTATCTATACTTATTATTAATATTATAAAGCTAAAGACTTTGTTTGTTTGTTTGCTTGAACGCGCTAATCTAATTAACAGAACTACTGGTCTAATTTGAAAAATTCTTTCAGTGTTAGATAGCCCATATATCGAGGAAGGCTCTCTAGGCTATATAATCATCACGCTAAGACCAATAGGATTCAATTCAATTCAATTCAATTCATTTATTTCCAAGAATATGGTGTACATTAGGGTGTCATATTAATACAGGTCTCAGCATATTCTGCCATCTTCAGCGTGGAAATATTATATGCTTAATTAAATTTAAATTACAAAAATTATATAAGTAATGTCAAAAAAAAAAAAAATTAATGGAATAAAAATTTCATAAAATGTCAACATAATTTAACTAACTTAATAAAAATTACACTTTATGTTCTAAAAATTCTTTGGTCGTATAATAACATTCGTTTAACAATAATTTAAATAATATATGTTTGAATTTATTTACAGGCAATTCTTTAAGTTCAACAGGCAATTTATTATACACCTTAATCGCCATGCAAAATGTATTATTACTGTATATTTTCAGTCTCTCTGTTGTTACATAAAGTCTATGCTTATACTTATTTCTAGTGTTAGATTTTTTATGTATCGTGTCATGTAAGGGAAACAGATGCGGATATTTTTTTACTAACATGCAAATCTCAAATACATAGAGACAGGGTAGTGGTAGGATACTTAGCTCTTTAAATAATGGCTTACAGTGGTCAAGGTAATCAGCCCCGCAAATCGCCCTAATGCATTTCTTTTGTGCTTTGAATAATTTGTGTATGTCTACAGAGTTTCCCCAGATAATAATGCCGTATCGTAACACAGATGAAATATATCCATGATATGCCGCCAAAGCAGTTTCTCTGTTTGCAACTAATCGTAGGCGTCCAAGAGCAAACACGAATTTGTCTAACTTAGTACAAACTTTATCTACGTGTTCTTTCCAGTTGAGGTTCTTATCAATAGTGATCCCTAAAAAAGAAGTACAATCTACTTGCGGTACAGATGCGTTATTGTAATTAATGTTTTAATTAATGTTTTTGTTAAATTCTTGGTTGGGTTATTGTAAGAGTGAAAATGTACAACACTACTTTTCTCTAAGTTAACTTTTAGATGATTGTCTTTTAGCCACTCAATTACTTTCTTTAGTTCCTCATTGCATTCATTTTCTAAATTATCTGCATTTTTGCACTTTATTAACAGTGAAGTGTCGTCGGCGAATAGAATGCAGTCATGAATTAGTGCAGCTGGCAAGTCATTTACATATAATAAAAACAGTAGCGGTCCCAAAACACTGCCCTGCGGCACGCCCGAAGTACCCACTTTTCGCGATGAATAAACCGTAGTTTTTTTGTTTTTGATTAATGTTGTCACCTCTGTATATTGTTCCCGGTCAGCTAGGTAGGATTTCAACCAATCATTGGCTGGACCCCTAATACCATATTGCTGTAGCTTGTTGAGTAATCTGCTATGACAAACAAAATTAAAAGCCTTGCTCATATCTAAAAACAGCCCCAATACCGCCGACCCACTGTTAATAGTCTCTGTAATCTCCTTTACCAATGAAAAGCAAGCTAGAGCAGTGGAGCTATTTTTCCTAAAACCGAACTGTCTCGGTGTAAGCACCTTATTTATCCCGATAAAACTAAGTATTCTATTTGACATTGCCTTCTCGAATATTTTGGAAAAGATGGGTACAAGTGTGATAGGTCGGTAGTTATCCATAATAGTATGTGTTCCCGCCAAAGCCGGGACGGCCATTCAAACTATACCGCCATCGGTAAGGCGGTTGTTGACGACCGCGTCCGCCTATCTGCCGCGGCGCCACCGCTGCGCGACCCGCAGCCGCTGGCTTAGTGAGATACCGCGCCGACCAGTCTGTCTGTGAACTACCGCGAGACGCCCACAAAATACGCGCTTGGTTATCCTGAACCCAATGTGAAGAGAACGCCTGAGTGCCTGTGATAACGTAAAGTGACTTTGTGCTGTGCCGTGACAAATCGCCTACATCGCCGCCCGCCAGCTCGCTGCCCCGTCTCCTACAGTTGCCCGATCACCCATCATCATCCCAGGTAAGCCTTCCTACCTACCTACCTACCAGTTCCCTACGTCGCGTAATCGCCACTCAGACGTGGCGACTACATTCTGGTCCATCGAGCACGGAATACCTCTAAATTTCATGGTCTTTCGACCATAATCAGCCCCGAATCAGCCCTACCCTTACCCTTGTTAAACATAGGTTTGACTATAGACGTTTTCAAACGTGTAGGAAATACCCCCTGTTCAAACGACCTATTTATTATGTGACACAAAGGTGCCGCTATGAAGTTAGCACTTATTTTTATTATTTTAGTGTTAAGCTCATCGTATCCCACGGAATTAGTTTGATTTAAAGATTTAACTATTTGTATAACATCCGAATCACATATAGGTGTTACGAACATACTATTAGCTATCTCCTTGATTTGTGATTTATTATAATTGATTTTGTTATCAAACTCATTACCTTCTTTAGTCAAATTAATAAAATAATCATTAAATAATTCTGCAATGTCGTTAGGTTTATCATAAGTTATATCATTTTTCTTTATTTCAATAATGTCCTTTGAATCATTGATCAGATTAATATTGTTTTTTATTACATTCCAAGATGCTTTACATTTATTTTTTGAATTATTGATAAATTTACAATTATTTAGCTGCTGTGATTTATAAATGCATTTTTTCAAAATTTTATTGTATGTCATGTATTGTTTTTTATTAGCTGATTTATTATGATATTTAAAATATAACAATCTTTTCTTTATACAACTTTTTTTTAAACCAATAGATATCCATTTATTTTTTATTACCTTTTTTCCCATTTTGACCCATATTATTGGAAAGCATAACTCATAAAACAATTTGTATAAATCATGAAATAGATTAAAAGAATTTTCGCAATCATTCTCTTCAAATATCTGGCTAAATGATAGAGAAGATAAATAATAACAAAATTTAGCAATATTGTCTTTACCATAGTCGCGTCGCTTTTCAAACCATTGCTTAACTTGTTTGTTATTGTTTTTGTTTTTGTTTGATATCTGAAACGATATTGATTGGCCAGTGTCATGATCAGATAATCCTAAATGATGTACGCTTGCCTTTACCTTTGACAAATTCACATTGCTAGCAATTTGGTCTAAGCACGTATTTCTTCTCGTCGGTACATTTATGTGAGTAAACAAATTAAAATTCGCTAAAATAGATTTTAGTTCATTCGATTTCCAGTTGCTCTCTAGTACATTAATATTCCAGTCTCCGCAGATTATTATTGATTTTTTATTATTACACGTAATGTTTTTTAAAAGGGTTGTAAGTTTTTTGAAGAAAACGTTTATATCTGCTTTTGGTATTCGATATATGCAAATTATCAAGAGATTACGATTAGAGAGCGGAGCACTAATGAATAATGTTTCAAAATCGGGGTTTACTTTTTCCTTTTGAGAGTTTCCTAAAAGTTTCGGTAAGAAGCAATGCCAGTGGAGATCATGTTTTGAGGAATTTGCAAAATTTACAGCCGAGTACCTCAAGTGCTGTGTTAACTACATTAAGTGAGTTAACGTAAGTATTATATTGTTGTACAGTATTCTAGGGTATAACATGAAGAAGATGGGTCAAAGCAGTCTCTCAATCTCAACTCTGTTACTTTGGAATATACAGAAAATGATAAATTTATTTGTTTTCAGAAACCTTCATCATTACTTCCTGAACAGACTCAGTAAAAAGTATCCCGGATATCATTTATTCGGGACTTGCAAAATATACAGTAACCCGCAGTCAGGGTCGCTGACTACTCGACCACCCGGCGGTCTTATCACTAGTTTTAAAAATTGTGACATTATTTATTGTAATTTTTATTTTTATTTAAAAAATACCAGCAGAGTATATTTGTATGTTGTTTTTAATTACTTATTTTTTTTTTTTATTTTACCTAACGTAGAACCGTTATGAGTATTTCATGCATTTTAATAAGAGATCTATTACATCTCAAATGTGATTTTTGCGTTTTTGCATTTTTGCATTTTGTAGTAACTTTTTAGTTGTATTTATCGTTATTATCGAAATAGGATAATAAAATTATGCTTAATATTACAAATCTCCACTCTGCGAGAATAAGCTGAGTTCGGACGGCCGGCGCATCGTATTTTGTAGTAATTTTGCAGTTATATTTATCGTTTTTATCGAAATAGGATAATAAATTCATTATGCAATCTTTATTTCTCAAGAAGTAACAATTATTCTGGTATAAATTTTGCTCAATAATATCGTAGATAGGAGAAATTCACAGTTAACTTAAAGCGATTTTCGAAGTTTTTTGGTTTTGAATAAGATTTTTTTTCCGCCGCTACGCACTATACGACTATATAATAGATAACATTCTATTTTTTTTTCATTTCTTTAGAACATGTAGTTGAGGTAGAGAGTAGTAGTTCAATCTAGGAGTTCAAAAACTTGCCTACGCGCATTTTATGAAAACCTTCATCAATTTTGGGTTTCATAAAAAAGTTAAGCAAAATTTACATAAAGCGAGGCCGCTACGAACTATGCCAATAGCTATTCGACATTATTCAATAGGTCAAAACTGGTGATGTATTTTTTTTCTTGGATCATGAACGCCAAATTTGGCCATTTTATGCAAAAATCACAGTCGAGATGTAATATGCCGTGCGTAAGGGGTGTTTTATTTTACTTATTAATCGAAATGTCTTTTGGCGTTTTCCTTAAAAACCAGCGTATAAAAATTTAAGGTTTTTTCATAAAAATTGTTTATTTATGCTGTTTAGTTTATCCTCTAAAGATTTTCGGTTGATAAAATGTGACCTTATATACATAAAGATTAAACAGCCACGTTAACGTTACACATGCCTGTCTAACACTCTTTTTATGCTAAACCACACATTGTAACTATGGCCCGTAGTGGTAGCCGCTTACTCCATACATGGACAGTTCCGACCATAGATATTTCCTTACCACCATAAGCTTTTTCCAGATACACGAAAGCGCGGCAAACCTTTTGCCCTTTGGTCAAATGTTTCTCAACTATGCTTCGCAAGGAAAAAACCTGATCCGTAGATCCCTTTCCTTCTCCAAATCCTGCTTGTGCATCCCATATTTTCTCATCTGTTTCTTTCACAATCCTTTTGATCAAAGCTTTCGCATACAATTTCCCGACAGTGCTGAGAAAACTAATGCCCCTGTAGTTTTTACAATCAAATTTTCTCCTTGTTCAGTGTCACAATTACGTTTTGCATCAACCTTTTGAAGCTTGGCCAGTGTTAAAACACAAGTTGAATAGACGGTACAGCTGGGTTGTTACGACGCACATAGGGGTATTTGGCATTCTTAGCCGGGCGAAATTATTTGTGCTAAAAAACTGCTTAAAAAATCAAGAAAATTATAAATTGATTTTGAATTTTACTAAACTAGTAAATCGTAATAAATAAAACGGTTCTTATCTGTATTATGGTAATCCATAGTAGTATTGGTTAAATATCTCACAATATACGCCCCGTGTGGTGCCGGGTCAGAATTGCACCACCCCCTCCCCTGTATCTTAGCGGGTGTCGTAAGAGGCGACTTAAGGGATTTTGCTGGTGGGAGAGCTTTGCTCGTCCGGCGCTACCACCATGCGGACTCGTAAAACCCGCCAAGTGTTCGGTGCTCGACACAGGACGCGTTCCGGGTTCAGAGCCGTAATACCGGAGCTTGGGGAGGTGCGGTGGCGGCAGGGTCAAGGTCCGGTGGAAGTCTTTGTGGACGCATTGTTCGGTTGACTTGGGTCGATTCGCCGGCCAGGGAGACCCGTAGAAACGGTGGTGCCGCTGGCCGCCCGCGGCATAGTACAGGAGCCCAACTAGGGCTAACTACCCTAGGAGGCTGCTCCACCAGGTCGCGCATAATCCCGAAGTGGCTCGTCGTGCCGGTTGGTGACCGGATTGGTGGGACCCGGCGACTACTCTCGGGGGGGTACGGGGGACCTTCCGTCCGGCGGGTCGATTAACGTCTTACCGAACAACTACATGCACCAGTTCATGTTACTCTCCCACACTTTGTCTTTTCCCCCTTGCCGCCACAGCATCTCCTTTTACTCACGCCCCCATCCAACCACCATGTCAGTGTCTAAAAACAATGCAGGTCAGACAGCGGCACCCCACTTCCCCACCACCAAGTCGCTTTTTGAGGTGGAGTTCACTAACATCCGTGGACTCCATTCAAACCACCAACACCTTGAGACGGCCCGGCCTGCATTGCTCTTTCTGACGGAGACACAGATCCGCCGTCCTGCCGACATTGCATATCTGCACTACCCCGGCTACGTGCTCGAGGAATGCTTCCTCGCGAAAGCCGGAGTATGCCTTTTCGTCAGGACGGACGTTTGCTGTCGACGTTTGCGCTGCTTGGAGGACCCCTCCTTCTCCATCCTATGGGTACACGTGGATCTTGGTTCCGAGAGCCATGTCTACGCTTGCCTGTACCGTTCCCACTCCGGAGACCACGAGACAACTCGGTTATTCGACTACCTGAGCCAAGCAGTTGACGACGTACAGGAGCGGTTTCCGTCTGCCGATGTGGTACTTTTGGGAGATTTTAATGCCCACCATGAGACCTGGTTGGGCTCTTCCAAAACAGATCACGCAGGCCGAACTGCCCACGCATTCGCTCTCACGCATGATCTGACTCAACTGGTTCTCCAGCCCACCAGGATTCCAGATATATCGGGTCAAGCGCCTTCCCTGCTAGACTTACTGGTGACGAGTCGACCAGCCGGGTACAGAGTGTCGATAAGTGCTCCGTTGGGCACTTCTGACCATTGCCTGGTTGGTGCCACCGTACTGCGCCGTAAAAGCTCTCCCTCAGTGGAGTCTAAACGGCGTTTATGGCACTACTCGTCGGCAGATTGGGATGGTATGCGCGACTATTTTGCGTATATCCCGTGGGGCCAGCGCTGCTTTGTGGGTAGGGACCCATCGGAGAGTGCCTCTGCTGTCGCTGACGAGATCATGTTGGGGATGGAATATTACATTCCCTACACTGATGCCGTCAGCAGAAGTAAGGCGCGCCCTTGGTTCAATCGCGAATGCGCCAAAGCTGTTGAACTTAAACAGGCGGCGTATCGAGCTTGGACCAAGGCTCGCACGCTCAACGATCGTAACATCTCTTCCCTCAAGGTAGTCTTCAACAAGGCTACCAAAGTCTGCAAGAGAGCTCTCTCGAGAGCGAATGCCCAGCGCGTTGCTCGCGTTGGCCAAGAGCTGTTGTCGCACCCAACGGGTAGCCGAAGTTATTGGCGACTGGCCAAAGCGGTGCAAGCCAACTTTTGCGCGCCTTCTCTGCCCCCACTGCGGTACCCTGATGGCTCGTTGGCCCATCGGCCGCTAGACAAGGCTAACCTCTTAGCGAAGCTCTTTGCGGCGAATTCGCGTATCGATGACTGCGGCGCGGAACCACCTACCATCCCTCACTGTGGTTCCACAATGCCTGACGTCCAAATCAGACAACGTGACGTCCGTGCCGTGCTGCAGTCACTTGATGTGCGGAAGGCTAGCGGTCCTGACGGTATACCGGCAGTCGTCCTTAAAAAATGTGCTCCCGAGTTGTCTCCAGTACTGACACGCCTATACCACCTCTCGTACTCTACTGGAATTGTGCCGGAGGCTTGGAGAAAGGCGAACGTCCAGCCGGTCCCCAAAAAAGGGGATAGGTCTGACCCAGCCAACTATCGACCTATTGCTGTCACCTCTGTCCTTTGCAAGGTTTTTGAGCGAATCATAAACAGACAACTCATTCGCTACCTAGAAGATCACTCCCTGATTCATGATCGACAATACGGGTTCAGACCGAAACGATCAACGGGTGATCTCCTGGCGTTCATAACACATCTGTGGGGTGAAGCAATGGATAAGCATGGAGAAGCACTGGCTGTTAGCCTGGACATCTCCAAGGCTTTCGATCGAGTTTGGCATCGTTCGCTTCTCTCCAAGCTTTCGTCATACGGCTTACCACCTCGCCTATGCGATTGGGTCGCTGGGTTCCTGCATGAGCGCAGCATTCGCGTACTCTGCTAAAGCAGTGCCTCACAGTCTCTGCAGGTGAACGCCGGAGTGCCGCAGGGTTCTATAATATCGCCCACGCTGTTCCTTCTGCATATCAATGATATGTTATCCTTGGGTAACATTCATTGCTATGCAGACGACAGTACAGTACATCGGCGTTATTTGGGTCACCCTGCGGCAAAGCAGGCCGATGTAGTGGAGTCGAGACGGAAGATTGTCATTGAGCTGGACGAGGAGTTAGACCGCATTTATAAATGGGGCTCTGATAACCTGGTCCAGTTCAATGCCAAAAAAACACAGGTCTGCGCTGTCACGGCTAAAAAGTCCGCATTTCTCCCCCAACCCTCCTTCCAGAGCAACCTATTACCCATCCAGACTGGTCTCAGTCTCTTAGGTATGGACATACACAGCGACCTCAACCCGAAGAGCTATATTGAGAGCATTATAACCACAGCCTCACGTAAACTCGGAATCCTGAACAAGGTGAAGCGGTTCTTCACGCCGGAGCAACGTTGTCTTTTGTATAAGACTCAAGTGCGCTCCTGCGTGGAGTATTGCTCTCATCTTTGGGACGGATCCGCCAAGTACTTGCTCGAAGCTCTTGACAGGTTGCAAAGACGTGCTGTCCGTATTATCGGTAACGATGACGTTACGACCAGTCTGGAGCCGTTACAGCTACGTAGGGACATTGCTTCCTTTAGTGCTTTTTACCGCCTTTACCACGGTGAATGCTCTGAGGAGCTCTTTGACCTCATCCCTCCCTCTCCTTTCCTTTCCAGATCGACGCGTGCAGGTCTTAGAAGCCACCCTCATACCGTGCTGACCATCAAGACACGTACCAAAAAGTTTGGACAATCGTTCTTTTGCCGAACTGCCCGTATGTGGAATGCGCTTCCCGCACACGTGTTTACTTCCTCTTTCTCTCCCGGGTTATTTAAGCGGGGCGTGAAAAAGCATTTATGCAGGCCGCCATAGTGAGAGCGTTCGGCATAGCGTGGCAGCGCTGTGACGAACGCTTTCACTTCTTGGGCTTCACTGGCTGCTTTTCATCAGGCAGAGTGAAGCCACTATGGCGTGCCACAATAAAAAATAAAAAAATAAAAAATAAAAGAGCACTGAGGTCTCAAACACGGTACGTTTTTAATGTAGCCAGTAACTGACACGTGCGCATACGATCAAGTTACGACCGGTTTGTGACTGGATGGCGCGGGCGCCCGAGCCTAAAAAGGGTCGTATATTGTTAAGTAACTACCTGGCTCGCTGACAAGTATTAATTTTTTCTTCTGTGTCGGAATTTGTTTTTACCAATTTCGCCTGACTAGAAAAGCGAAATACCCCTATGTGCGACGCCATGTACAAGCCTTCAGCATCTCATCTGACATCATCTGACTCTTTCACACCCTGCAGCTTTTCCTGACTTCATACCTCTTAATGCTTTCACAATTTCAACCATGCTGATACTATACTTATATTTTATCACCATTACATTCATATCTGAAGTAGACATTTTGCATTCTCCCTCTCATTATAAATCCCCCTTGAAATATTCAATCCATATCATTAATATTGTATATTCTTCACCATTCACTAAACTTCTATTCTGGTCTCTGACAGAGCTCAAATCGGAGCTTTAAGATTTATATAGCTCTAGACACACGAACAGATTTACAGAAAAGTCATCATTCTTTCATTTCACTAAGTTTTTATCTAGCCTTTTCCATCTTCTATACTCATTCTTAGCTTCATCCACACATCTATAAACGTAGCTTTTTGGCTACTCTTGTTAGCCCTTACAGCTAACTAATCCATCCAACCACAATTTTGATACATTTTTTTAATAAATTATTGTAGTTACAAATATACAAATAATGATGACAAGAAAGATTGATAATCCAGAACCTGCAACTTCTGGAAACCATGAAGAAGGTAATAGTTCATTCTGCTCTTAAAAAAACAGAAAGACATGATAATATAACTGCATGAAATGCAAAAAAATTTTGTTTCGAGCATGCAGGTATGGTGGTACCTATGTTCTGATCGTTACATCTATAAAACTATTTGTGAATATTACTTTTGTACTACTATTTTGTTACTCTTGTAACTTTTATTTCCCGACTTATTTTAAGTTAACACATTTTTTTTAATTTAATTTTATTTAAATATACTTAACCTCTTTTTTAAATAAAAACAAATTAATCTTACGGGTATATAATTACTTAATAAAAACGTGCTCAATTTTCGGTCTGAGAAACCATTAGGTTAAGAAACTTGATTAGAATATAATTGTTCATTTATAAACTTTTGTCTCCGATTTTTCAAATTCAATGGTAAAAGGTGTTTTATTTCCGAAATTCCGAAATTGACGGAGTTAGTTTTATAAGCCAGTTCCAAATTTGAAATCGAACGAAACTGCACGCCCTAGCGCCTACTCACCTAGCCCTCTGAGAGGCATCAAATAAATGTAGACTTGTCTCCGTAGGTATAAAATATAAAATAAAGATTCACAATTTTTTTACAAAATTTATATAAAGATGTTAATGAAAAATATATTACAATAGTTACTGAGTTTGGCTATTATGATGACAGAAAATTACAAATTAAATACTTAACCTATGTACAGCAAGTTAAGTTTTATTTATATAGGGATACCATGGAAAGTTGATTTCTTGTAACCAATGTTGCTGGCGACTGCATCTTGAAAAGTTATGTACATCCTGAAAATAAGAATATCATTATAAGCTACATACAAAAAAAAATCATTTTGTGGCTTGGCGCTGATGGCAGTAGATAATAGTAAGTAATACTTATAGTAGTAGATGATAACGAGAATTAGTGATAATTTGAGTATTTAATGGTTACATTAAGGTTGGCCGCGTAATTTATTGGATTGATAAATTTTATCAGAGAATAAAAAAATCGACCATCTATACTTATAATAAATATGTAGAGAGGTCAATTCTGTACATGAAATAAATTTCCAAAATAACTATCAGGGGGTGATTAGGGATCGATATTGATGACAAAAATGCAATCAGTAAAATTTTTGTCTGTCTGTCTGTATAACCGTTATAGAAAGAAAAACTACTAGACGGATTTTAACGAAACTTGGTACAGTTATTTTTCATACTCCTGAGCTGGTTATAGTATACTTTTCATCACGCTACAAGCAATAGGAGCAGAGCAGTGGAAGGAAATGTTGGGAAAACGGGAGAAGTTACTCCATTTTTTAAGCTTCCGTCGCGTGTGCAACCTTCATGGTTAAAGCTAGACAGAAATCATGTATGACGGAAATGTTCTCCTTAAAATTATAAAAAAAAATATCCCAAGACAGCAAATGTGTATCTTTTATGGTTGACTCACAATAACACGTGTAACTCCCGACAGCTTAGCAGTTAAAAGCTTCGCTCGACGCGTCTCGCGGCCGAATATGTGTAATAAAGTGTAGAGTCAAAAGAACGATTAGAGAACCCTAGACAAACAACTTTATTAGTATTCTTTCGAGTTTGCCAAACTGATGATTTTGCAAAATCTCTTTTATATGAAGAAGTTCCATCGTATTATACCTACGATAAGCAACGAGGTGTCTTTAATCGTAGACGCCGTGGCAGGTCTGTAGATGGCGAGTCAGGTATTTTCAAAGAACATGGTAGAGTGTATACCGTTCATCCAAACAACGCTGAGTGTTTCTATTTGCGATTATTATTATATACAGTGCGAGGACCAATATCATTTATAGATTTGAGAAAAGTAGACGATGTTGTTTATCCAACTTATCATGCAGCTTGCCAAGCGCGTCATTTGCTTGAAAACGATCAGCATTGGGATGACGCTTTAGCACAATCCTGTGTTAGTGATAATCCACGACGGTTACGCCATTCATTTGTAACATTACTCACATTTTGTAATTTGTCAGATGCTGTACAATTATGGGAAAAATGTAAAGAAAAATTTGCAGAAGACTTTTTTCGGAATATATCTCACAATGATGAAGGCGCAACTAATGATAATTTTTGTGATCTTGCCATAAATCAGTGCTTATTAGCTCTTCAGGAAGACTTAACAGCAGTAGGCGGTAAATCACTCTTCGAATATGGTTTGCCAATACCAACCTCAGTCAGAGAGGTTACCAATAGGGAATATTCCGCAGAGATTGGTTACAACTTAATTTAACAGCTGGCAACATTAGAAAACGGTGTCCCAATGATGACTGCAGAACAACGTTCAGTCTATGATCGCGTGTGCGAGAGTGTTCAGAATAATTTGGGAACAATATGGTTTTTAGGTGCACCTGGAGGAACTGGGAAAACTTTTTTGACTAATTTAATATTAGCTTATGTTCGAAATCAGCGTAAAATTGCTCTTGCCATAGCTTCATCAGGTATAGTTGCAACATTGTTACCAGGAGGTAAAACTGCTCACACTATGTTTAAAATACCAATTGATTTAGATCGCACGGAAAGTCCAACCTGTAGTATTTCAAGAAATAGCGACAAAACTAAAGTATTACTTGAGTGTCATTTAATCATATGGGATAAATGTACGATGGCCCATCGAAAAGGAGTAGAAGCGGTAGACAGAACGTTAAGGGATATAAGACAAAATTATCGACCAATGGGCGGTATCACGGTTTTATTTTGTGGTGATTTCCGACAAACCTTACCGGTAATACCACGGGGAACCCGAGCTGATGAGGTTAGGGCTTGCCTGAAAAGCTCTTATTTGTGGCGTGATATACAATCGGTGCATTTGACTATAAACATGCGAGTGAGAACTGGAGATAACCCGGATGATCGTCAATTTTCTGATACATTATTAAAGATTGGTGAAGGTACCTATCCACAACTACACCAAGGAAAACTTATTTTGACGCCGAGTTATGTTGTATAGTGCAATCCCAACCACATCTTATATCGTCGGTTTACGGTGACGTAACAAATATATTAAATAGGGACAATTCTTGGCTATGCGAAAGATCCATTTTAACTCCTCGCAATGACTAGGCATTTGAGATTAATAACAAAATACTGTCGAATATACAGGGGGAAAGCAAAGTTTATAGTTCAATAAATAGAATGGTCGATGAACAAGAAGCCACTAATTACCCGATAGAATTTTTCAATTCTTTAAATATGCCCGGACTTCCTTCTCATGAAATTTGTTTAAAAATTGGCATTTCGATTATTCTGCGTTCGTAATTTAAGACCATCACAACTTTACAATGGAACTCGGCTAGCATAAAGTTACTATACCTAATACCTATTTAATTAGGTATAGTAACTTTATGGCTAAAAGTAACCCAGTTGCAACAAATATAATCGAGGCTCAAATTTTAACAGGTTGCGGTGCAGGAGAAACCGTCTTTATTCCCAGAATTCCCATAATACTAAATAATTTTCCATTCCAATTTAAAAGAACGTAATTCCCAGTATCGGTCTGTTATGCAATGACAATTAATAAGGCTCAAGGGCAGACTTTTCGTGTTGCTGGAGTAGATCTCGGTGTCAGTTGTTTCTCGCATGGTCAGTTGTACGTCGCTCTTTCCCGGGTTAGCAGTTCTAGAAATCTTTATGTTCACGTGCCGGACGGGTCAACTTTCAACATAGTTTACCCGGAAGCTTTGCGCTTAAGTATTTTCGTTCTATAGGTACTTAAGCCTCATGTGAACGTGATCTAAACAATATTACCAATACATTAACTTAATAACACACAAGGAGTTACACGCTGATGGAGTCGCGGGCACAGCTATTAACAATAATATTATGCGGTTCCGTATTGCGATATTTTTCAACAGTATTGTAGATTGACATATTATATTTCCCTACTAAAATACGAAAGTTAATCTGTCTGTTACATTAAAACCACTGAACCATGAGGAAGGACATAGGCTACTTTTTTTTTACGAAAAACGACGGAAACGCGGACGAAGTCGCGGGCAACAGCTAGTTTAAAAATAAAACACAACTGCAAACATAGACGCTTAACTTTCCCGCTCTGAAGTCCTAATTTTTTTTAATCCGTAGCTGCAAATGTGTTTTTTTCTGCTCTTCTGTTTATGGCATTTGTTGTTGGCCGGCACCACCCTTCGCTCGCCTGAGTTAGCTCAACTTAAATTAGCTCAATGAGATATGGAGTTGGTCGGAACCAGTTGGAAGAACAGAGCAATGCAAAACAATGCCGCTTAGCGGCAGAAATAAGTATTAGGGTGGTCAGCATCCAATCGAATTCCGGGCAGAATTTTACAACCCAAAATAAATAAAATCAAATATAAACCACCTAATTCAAAATGCTATAATATTTATAGTTTGTATATAAGGCAACTGCTAGAAACCGCAAGAAACTTCAAGGACTGGGCAGGTCAAGTGTTTTAAACATGAAAAAAATGATAAGAATGATTGCAGACTGATGTAGGTACTTATCGCCCAGCTGACGCGGACGGGTCAACAGACGGGTGGGTCAACGGCCAGCCACTGCCCGCGCGTTGTTAATAATCGTTATTGCTTTAAAATAAATAAGATACTCAAAGACTGTCCAATAAAAATTCACAAAGTTAAATATTTCATTAAAAATGAAAAAAGCACGAATTTCTTTTTTGTCATTTTTAGCATGTTTAAAACACTTGACCTGACCAGCCCTTGAAGTTTCTTGCGGTTTTTAGCATTCGCCTTAAATATTTGATAATATATTTTACCTAGGCGGAGGTGGAGGAACAAGCTTAATGCTTACGCAAAGGATTGGCCAACACATGCAGAAGACCGCGAAAACTGGAAGGAGGAGAGAAAGGCCGTTGCCCAGTAGTGGGACAATATAGGCTAATATAATAATAATATTAATATGTAGTTCCTCACTCTGCAGCCCTAACCAACGATAGCTTGGGTCTGTCCCTGCTGCCGGTGGCAACCTAGGTTAATTTTTTTTATAACATTTTATATTGTAAAAAATATGTTTTTTTTGTAACAATCTTTTGAAATGTATTGAATAAAGCGAACAATAATTATATAATATAGGTAATAGATAAAGATTTATTACCGGTCAGATGGGATTCCCAGTTCCCTCTCCACTAGTTCGTATAAAACCGAAGCATGTTTCTTGTTTTCTTCAATTCCTAGTTTGCCAATTGACAGTAAACTGGCAATTCCACAAGGCTCTGTGCTGCCACCGAAGGCCATCGGCAGATCTGGGGTGACTGACACTACGCACAGCTGAAAATATATACCTATATTTAAAAATTATTAATCATCCATTAGAAGCAGAACGCTGGCAAGTTCTCGACGGAAGGTATTGGCTGACAAAGCCGGTTGTTGTCTGCAGAGGCACTGGGTGTAATCACACTAATATTATAAAGGCAAAAGTTTGTGAGTGTGTAGGTATGTTTGTTACTCTTTCACGTAAAAACTACTGAATGGGTTTGGATGAAATTCGGTATACAGATAGTTTATAACCTAGATTCACACATAGGATACTTTTTATCCCGATATTCCCACAGGAACGGGAACCACGCGGGTGAAACCGCGAGCAGCCGCTAGTCACTTAAAAATCCAAATGTTGCACGGATATATTATATTAATTAATAATGTTAGCAATATCTTGTAACATACATTCATTAACAACATTAACCGGGTCGCGTAGCGTTGAAAGAATACAACCACCCCCTCTTTTCCCTTGGGTGTCGTAAAAGGCGACTAACAGACTAAAGACTGCACATACTTCGAAAAGCATAGAGCGGCGATAGGCTCACCACCTGTCACGCTGAGCACATGTACAGTCGCTATTTAGTGAAAAGTGGACTATGGTAGGGGACTGCTCTTAGGGCAATGAGGACCGTAAAGACTGCAAAAGCAGTGCACTATTAACCAATAACACCCAATAACTACAGACTGTGGTGAGCCCATCGCCGCTCCTTGCTGTGTGCAGTATGTGCAGCCTTTTGTCCGTTACTCTATTTTTAGTTCGTGAGTTTATTCTTTTCACTTTTTTTTTAAATATTAATATTTAAAAAAATTAAGTTCCTTTGCCGGCAAACGAGCATGCGGCCGAAGCACAGAGGAGTTCAAGATGTTTTTAATTTGGTCACCAGCGACCCGGCATAGCTAATGTTCCTTTAAGGAATAGAAGATAATAACGATATAGCTTGGCCGCTATTATATCGCAAGCCGGTCCCGCTCACAATAAAATCGAAATAAGTAACTGACATCCTTACCTCTTCAGGTTTCCCAAGAGTTTTTGCCACAACTGGCACTGCTTTAACGACGAAATCCTTAGGGATTTTGCTCCTTGGCAGGTTAGTTTGAATACCAAAATGCGGCATATTGATCTAATGAACTTGACCAAGAATACGATACTGTGAGCCTCGAATGTGTTCATAAACTGTTTACACACATCTCTTATACTGTAATATTGTTCTTATCACGAAATGCTTCGAACGTATCTTGTTACAGTATCTCTTTATTTACAAACGAATGTATAGTCATATCTATTAAAATGTAGACGTTTACGACAATTGATTTGATATACTTAATCGTCTTGGTTTCAAGCCATAGGAAATATTCAATACCTACACTACTTGGGAAGGGAACACCTCGGTGAACACCTTGTTTGTCACGAACGACGTACACCAGAATCACATGAGTATTTATTCATGTGCCAGAATGGCGTCATGCCGCCCACTCTAGGGTGGAAAGTTACGAAAAAGAGCGCCTAGAGGATCTTGACGCAAAACGTCAAGCACTTAAGACTCGTTTACAGCCTACATATACCTACACCTTTAATTCGTCAGGCCAGCTACACTGCGTGCCTTGTGATCATCTCTTTAGGACGAAGTTTGGCTTTGCAAGTCACATCCGAGCATATCACAAAAACCAGCTTTAACAATTTGTAAGAGTCGCCGTCGCCGGATACGGTGAGGAGGACATGATAATGATGATGATGGTGATGATGATGATGATGATGATGTCACGAACAATCCAGAAGTTACTTACAATGGAATTTCTATTGTGTCTGCTTTTACGACAGCAGAGCTGAACTGTTAGGTCAAGAAACATGGGTAGAGACAGGTAGGAGAGTAAGAGTAAAAGAAGTGTCTGTGTCTCAGGATCGTAGCAAACGGAAATCTGTTTTCTCTATCTACCCTCTATGGGACGGGCGTAACCCCCCCTCCCCACACCTATGGAAAAGGCCCCCTGTAATCAAGCTACCGTTAAAGAGCCAAAATCAAAATTCAAATTTTTTTTTTCAAGTTGACATAATTAATTGATTGTTTTATTACGGTTAATTTTTGTCATAAAATGTATCTACTTATATTCTTTTTTTTAATTGTACCAATAAACGTTCTTCTTTCTATTCTTTTCTAACACTTTTGGATCGTCCCAAATCCTTTTGCAGCTTACCACCTACTCACTCACCCATTCAGAAGCTCGGTGGCCAAAATCAAACATCTTCCAAAAAAAGAGTAGTTTATTTATGTGGCTGTACTGTACCCAATGATATCTTCTATCTATCGAAATGTTTAATAAAAATGAGTTGCCGAAATAAAATATAATAGGCACGAATGTATGTTCACGGCTGCACCATATTTGGCAATTTTATGTTGTTGTATTTATAACTGCTCGAAGCTCGAATATTAGGAGATGAAGGCGCAGCGGCCAGCGCGGTCGGCTTGCGATCTTGCTCGCTAAGCCACTTTCGCAATGCCGGGTCGCTGGATGGGTGACCAAATTAAAAACATCTCGAGCTCCCCCGTGCTTCGAAAGGCACGTTAAGTCGTTGGTTGCGGTTGTTGTCGTAAGATGACAGTCGTTAAAACCCACCAACCCGCATTGGGCCACCGTGGTGGGTTATGGCCCAATATCCCCCTATTGTCCACGTGGGAGGCCTGTACCCAGCAGTGAGACGTTTATAGGCAGATAATGAAATGATAATTATAACAACCCCGTCTCTTCCCCTGGGTGTCGTAAAAGGCGACTAACGGACTAAAGACTGCACATACTTTCAACAGCATAGAGCGGTGATGGGCTCACTACCAGTCACGCTGAGCATATGTGTAGTGAATTTGGTGTAAAGTGGACTATGGCAGAGGACTGCTTTTGCGGTCCTCATTGCCTAGTCTCTGACTAAGCCTTCGGGGATAATAGACGTGTTTATATGTGTGTACCTAGGTATGTACAATTGTGACATCACCCGTTAGTTTATCATTCTGTATCGTATCTCGTTTATCAATAAATATAGCGTAGTCATTGTCATGCTACCGATTGATGTGGTTTCGATGTGAGAAATTGTGAAAATTGACGTATTTTTAAGTTACTTGTACTTTGCGCAGAATTAGTTAAATACATTAAAAGAACTTACGTAAGTTAGCCTGTTCATTGCACAAGGTCGTGGCCTTGTTGAAATTTGAAACAAATTCTTTAAACAATAACAAACAATACATAAATGTAATGACTTCTAAAAAAAATATTTTTTGACAACTTTCTTAATTTTACGAATGAAACAATAATTCTTACATGAAAATATTTGTATTGATATTCCCTATCTTAAAAAAGTAAATTTTAATTTTTAACACAAGCGCGTGTTGGTTTTGTACATTTCGCAGAATAAAAACATTGCTCTAATCAAATAACTAGGTCTGACACTTCAAATCAAAATTGTTCTAATTTTAAATATCAATATGATTGATTTTGCTTTAAAGTTCATTATTATGTCAGTTTTTGCGACCGGGCTGCACCCTCTTCAGTGATGGATTTCATAGATAAGCTTTCAGGGAGGAGCTCGAGCGGCTAATGCGTTCAGTTTGAGATCTTACCAGTTAAGCAACTTTCGCAATGCGGAGTGATGGATAGGTGACCATTAAAAAAAAATATTTTGAGCTCCTCTATGCTTCGGAGAGCACGTGAAGCCGTTGGCCCCGGTTGTTGTTGTAAGATGGCAGCCCTTAATAAACCAACCCGCATTCAGCCAGCGTGGTGGGTTATGTATGACCCAATGTGCCCATGTACTGTTGTATTACTTCAGCAAGCTTCGCGACGTTGCTAATTCGCAACCGACCATTTCCTTTTTCGAATAATGACAAGTAAAAAGGAACTCAGTAAGTCTAATGAAACAACGAACAAAAATTTTTTCGCACGAGAGCTATTTATCACTGTGCTCATAAGTATTTTTTTTTCATCATAATACTAGTATACTAGTTGAGTCAACTTTGATTTGTCAAGAAAACTATTACTTACCTACTTATATCCGATTTGAAGAAGACGCTCATAATTTGTATTAGTCCATAAAGCATGAAAATAAACAAAAGATGAAGCTAACTGTCGCGTACAAAAAACCTTGCTCAAAATAAAAGAGAGGAAGATAGGACTATAAGCCATTAAAAAGTTGATTAGGGACATTTATTTTTACTTTTCCTACAACTTTACTGAAACTTGTTGTTTGGTATGGTTTATCTAACATTCATAACATTAGTCATTATCATGTAGGTACTGTTTGTTATGAAAACATTTATTATTGTCTCACTTAGACGCACCAAGCCATTATGCAAAAAAAAACCTTGAGTAGGACATTGAAGATAACGAAACGTTGAAAAAAAATCTACCTCAGGTGAGAATGGAATGAGTAGGACATTACTCTGAGAAAAGATTTTATATTCCGGAGCAAGCCGTATCTTTCTGTTTTTTTATAACTGTGCTTTAATGTTTAAATCTTTAACCATTAACAAAATTGCATCAATCTTTACATGACATTCATGATTTCTTAAGGCGAGTCACCGAGGATATGCGGGCAAAACTGTTTTGCTAGATCAAATGGTTTATGTATTTACTATTAAATTTCACTCATAGAAAAAATATGTAATACACTAAAGAATATTGCCTAAAGAATGTACTAATTTGTTACGCGATTAGATGTACTTTACTCGATTAGAAAAAATCCCGAAAACATGCCATATAAAAGTCTAAAACGGATGATTTCTTACATTTTTTTTTATTTTTAACATATTTTTTGCCTGTCAATATTTATTTATTTTGAAGAGTACTTCAATATAAATATTGACAGTACTACAGAGAATCTGCTAATTCACTAAAACCTATAAAGTCTATTTGGGCAAAAAACCTATAAACGCGCCTATTTGCGCCGCTTCCGTCCCTTACTGTCGTACCACAGTAGAATATGTTATATTTATACTGTGGTCGTACCGTCGCCCGTCGAGAGAGAAGCGCTCGAAAGGACTCGCCTTAACAAATGTACATTACAAATAACTTATTTAAGTAAGTATTATATGATTCTATCTACTACCTACCCACACAACCTTAATGCTTGTAGAATAATGTTTGTTCAGTTAGCATAACATAAATATTGATGTGTTAATAAAACAAACGTGCTAATGATCATATGAAAGCTTATACAGTAGTCTGAATGACACAGCGAGATTTTATTTTACTACGGAACTGATTACTGTACCTACGGATACATAGAAAAATCATATTACTAATGCTAACTGAGGTAAATACATACATATAATCACTACTACGTACTACATAAACCTGGAGGGTAAGTCAGAGACTAGGCAATGAGGACACCATAAGCAGTCCTACACCATGGTCCACTTTTCACCAAATAGCGACTGCACATATTGTGATCAACGTGACAGGTGGTGAGCCCATCGCCGCTCTATGCTCTTGGATGTATGTGCAGTCTTTAGTCGGTTAGTCGCCAGTTACGACACCCAAGGGAAGAGAGGGGGTTGTAGTACTCTTTCACCGTTCAAGTTAATGATTCTCTTTCAGTTTAATGATTTCAGCAACAAAACTTACAATTATGATCAACCCGCCAACCCGCATTGGGCCAGCGTGGTGGGTTATGGCCCAATATATCCACAACATGTAGTGTAGTCCATGTGTATAGGCCTGTGCTCAGCAGTGGTACGTTTATAGGCTGATTGATAATTGGTCCTCACTGCTAATATATGAAAATTACGTGTATAGTGTAGCTTTTTAACAGACAGCTTTTAATCCGGCAAATGTGTATAAGGCCTAATGGAAGCAGTTGGTGCAGTCCATGGTCGGGTTTCCGACCCTGACGCTTCTATTTATGCATCGATGTCTTGTAACTTCACCGAGTCAGGTATCCTTTAAGCCAGTACACAGTAATGCAAAACAAAGCTGCTTGGAGAGTGAAATAAGTGTTACGGTGGTCATCATTGAACATTCTGCGCGGAATCCTACCACCAGCTTTCTTTGGTTTCGTGTATGAATTTTAGGAGAACCACTGGCATGTTCTAGACATGTCTAATACTTTGGAACACGTAGACAATGATTCTGCAGAATGCTTTGTGACGGGTGGACTGTATCGTGTCATGCGATTGTCACAACTGTTTGGAGTCGCACCGGTGCGATTTGAGAAGATTCAAGGTAGATGGCGCATTCGAGTTTCAACTTTCGTTTATTTTGTGAACACGCTTTTCATCATTTGTCTGGGTGAGTAATGATAAATATTTTGCTACTTGTTCAGTAGGTGACAGTGAGGAGAGTTCTGATTTAATTCCATCAACATAATTTCTTAATAAGAAATAATTACGATAGGCAGTTGTACAACATTGTTTTATTAATTTACATTTTTTTTATCCCTATACACTCAAAAAATCTTTGAAATTTTCTTTACTACCTGACTGAACATAAAAATGATAATATTGTTTGTCTATGGCAGCAAGAACTAAAAAGCATTCTTATTTATATTTTCAGAGCTGACGCTATTAGCTCCAGTAATCATGAAAGTGATTCGTACAGAGACAATATTAATGGATAGAAGGAATCTCAGCTCGATTTTTGTAATATCTTACGATATCTTCGCTGTGGGAAGCACACATGTTACTGTGTTTTATGGCCTGGCAAGGCAACGGCAAATGGTTGAGTGCATAAACCGATTTCAAAAGGTATTTTTCAAATTTTTTAACCTAAGTTTTGTTTTATGTTTTATAATGTGGTTTTATTGTTTTTGCACAAAATATCCTAATGGGTCGAAGTGTTACTATAAGTCTCGTAAAGTCCCGCAAGCTTGTTTACCATTGTGTTTGGTCCTTCAAACGAGGCGTGAAAAGGCACATTGAGGGCCGGCAAGGTGAGGACGACTGGTGCTTCGTCTTAGCGCCTGGTCTCGATTTCCACTTATCATCAGGTGCAGTGGAGTCATCTGCCGTAAAACGTATAAAGAAATACTAAAATTAAGGTTTTATTACTCTTCCTTTTCTTATTTAATATAGAAAGCAAATATTGTTATCCAATATTTCTAACTAGAACATTTCGCGTTGAAATAAAACACATTTTACGGATCTAACACGCGACTAAAACAAAACCCTAATAAATAGTAAGCTTTGATCATAAAAAGTGCTTCATTTCAATGAAGGAACATGTTTTTAACAATGGTATCTTTTAATTACTGATCATTTGTAGGTAAAACAAACATTGATCGACGTGTATCACGTGTCGCCAGAAGGAGGAGTCTATTTCTTTGTACTTATCGGAATTTCCACTTCACTCGCCGTAGTTGGTGCCATTACCAATACTATTACCATATTTGCTACAGGAGGAATATTATCAGGTGAGTGTGAAATTATGACAAACGACTCCGAAGTTCTAGATTACCCGTAGATCATATACTTATGTAAGACGGTCTAAAACTTGAGGGTCTTCGTCGGTGAAAATTAGATTACTGTCGTGAACCCTTTCAATCGTTTATAAGTACATAACTAGCGGCCCGCCCGCAACTTCGTTCTCGTGAACACTCTGTATCCCGCATTGACCTAGAAGTATAGACAAGAACGTTCATACAAACCATTTGTTCAAATTCTGGAATGAGAGACCTAAAGTTCGCAGCAGCCGCTACAGCGCTTAAACATTTTATATCGTCATAACAACAGACATACATCGCAGCGCCGCAGCGCCAGATCGGTCAAAGACAACGTAGTGTGTTTCACACACAACAAAAAAGAATTAGCCAAATCGCTCGAGTGGTTTTAAATTGATGCGCGTACAACATTTCATCAATAATTTTTTATTAATATAGTAGAGATTTGTAGATATCTTGTACAAAATGGCTGCTGAAGTAGGTATGACAAAATTGCTGCTGACGGTGTTTCCAAGTTAGCGTGGACAAAAGCGCGAGCGGGCCGCTGCTAGTAGATTACGTGCCAATGTTTTAAGTTTGTTTTGTTATGTGAAAGGGGGGTCAACCAGCAGGCAGGTCACTTGATGGGAAGTTATCACCGCCGTCCATGGACACGTAAGGAGTTTAATCACCTGTGTTCTCGTGGCTAAGCCACCGTTCTAGACCCAGAGGTCCCAGATTCGATTACCGGCGGGGGGTACATGTTTATGTACATTGTTTGGTTGAAGCTGTTAAGTCAGCCTGGCTTGCAAGTTTGTCTCAATAAACCCTTAAGCACCATAAAACCAGACACAATTGTAAATCAATTGTTTCGCGACCGCCGGCTGTCTTATGATACTTGACCTAATAACAACGAAGTTTATAGCATTGTCGTGTTCCGACAGTTTATTGATAAGATAGCAAGTTCCTCAGTGGTTAAGGATTTCGAGTGAAGCGCCCTTCAACATTCGGCCTTATCGTCACTTCCAATCAAGTGAGATGAAGGCCAAGAGCTTACCTATTGTAGAATAAAAAAACCTTTGAGGAAGGAGTAGGAATATTGGAGGGGCGGAGACAGACGGGCCTCCGGTACTCTCACTCACTGGACGAAAAACCACAGCAACGAGTGCGACTGTTTCACGCCGCAATTCTGCGAGAGGGTGGTGGTATTACGCCGGGCGAGCCTTCCAAAAGTTATAAAAAATAAAAAAAATCTTTTTTTACAATACCCCTCGTCTGTGGCAAGGACTCCTAGAGCTCGATAACAATAGAAATTCTGTTGTGTCTGGTATTTCCACAGGTGACCTATTAACAGTGGACGTGTTGTATATATATGTATACCTAGTAATTCAAATGATTTACTGGATGATGATCGCTGCTAAGGTGCCGTTCGTTTGGATCGCCGCGGAGGTGCACTGTACATTTAAGACGATCAATGACCAGTTGGAGAATATTTTGCATTGTACTCTGAATCAAATACGCATACCGAGTAAGTGTTTAGTAAGTAATGTTTTCAATATAAAGACGAATAAAAAAATAATAACATAACAATTTGATGTCGAATTTTAATTGACGAGATTGAACCGCCTCTGTGGTCCCGGCTTCAATTCCCAATGGGAGGTACAGGTTTGTACTCGGTTTAGTTAGTGGTAGGGCTAAGTCCGCCTGGCTAGTTACTACCATCTTACCTAAAATTGCTGCCATATCATCATTGTCAGAGCTAGGATAGCCAGTTCCTCAGTAGTTGAGGATTCCGGGTGAAAAGCGCTTCCATCTTCGGTCTTACCATCGCTTACCATCAGATGAGATGAAGGCCAAGTGCTTCTTACCGTACATGCACACACGCCTGCAGATCAACCAATCCAAAACTGACAAATTTCTCCAATCAATATTGATCATTCACCGTGTCGCGTAGCCACTCCATAAAGAATACTACCACCCCCTCTCTTCCCTTGGGTGTCGTAAAAGGCGACTAACGGACTAAAGACTGCACATAAATATAACAGCATAGAGCGGCGATGGGCTCACCACCTGTCACGCTGAGCACAAGTGCCGTCGCTATTTGGTGAAACGTGGACTATTGCAGAGGACTGCTTTTTCAATCCCCATTGCCTAGTCTCTGTCTAAGCCTTCCGGGGTTTTGGTCGTGATTCTCTAATGACAAACTTCAAAATGGTTGAAGCTGGCGTACGTACGTAAATTAATTAATGTTCCAGAGGGCTCAATAAGGATTCAGGGTGACGATCAGTCGGTTCGTCAGCTGTCTTCGATGTTCGTCTCCCTCTGCGGGGTGGTGGAACAGCTGGACTCGGGCTTTGGGCCCAGCACGCTGCTGTATTTGATTGTCTGCTTTATGCACCTGTTCAAAACGTACTACTATTTAGCTCTGGCATTTTGTAAGTAAAAAACGAATATAATATTATGTAACGTGGGTGGACCATGGAAGGTCATGATCCTGTGAAGGCCAACTATGAAAAACTCTTAGTTATTGTTATATGAGGACACATTCCTTCTACTCACACTAAGATCCATCAAACTCAAGGATACAGACGAGGCGGCGACCGGCGAGTCGCTCGCGTCGCTATTTTGTTAATGCGGTCCCTCGCTCTGTAAACTACGGTCGTCGACGTTAAAATTGTTATTCGCGCGCACAGCAGATCGTATGTTTTTTTAAGTAAGTGACCCACTATTATCTTTTTTTTACTGTGAATTGTTATTGTTATGGTACTTACCCACTAAGAAAAACATAAATTTACTTCGATTTAAATTGAAATATCGGTAGTGTTCCTAGAAAAGCCGGTAGTTCCTAATAAGGCCAGTTAAAAATTTGACTGTTGGTTTTGGTAGGGTACATGGGCCTTACTAGGAACATCTACAAATCATGAAAATATAACACTTAGTATTTAATTATAAATCCTACCGGGAAAGTAAGAAATTATTATTTATAAGGGTTATTCAACTCTTTGTCTTTTCAGGGAAATTTTGGCCTTACTAAGAACGGACCCATAAGAAGGCCATTTTAAAGGTCAAATTTTATTTTTATAATTTTATTTTAAGACGCTATGGCAACTTATTTGATATCGATATAATACTTAATACTATTATTTTTTTATCTTTTCCATTAATATATTCTTAATTATACGCGTAGTAAGTACTATTAGTTATTTTGTGGTTATACGATGGTGTTCAAGGAATGTTCGTTCAGTTTTTCATAGATGATTATGATATATTAAGCATTTATAGTTGTTTTGGCCATCTACGACTTAGTCGTTAATTCATGTTCGAATTTTTAAATAACACCGCGAAATGTGAAAAGCGTTGCGTCCGCACATCCTTTCCTAATATCCCTTTCCTTCGCCATACTTAACCGCTGGTGTGAGCGAGAAAGCACCACCGCCAATCAACGAGCCGACGGGCGCCCGCGACGGACAGCGCTCTCTGCATTTTTTCTCGAGTACTAAAAAGTAACGTTTTTGAAAAGACACCGCGAACGCGCCGCTCCCGAAAATAATCATAAAATCAGCTTAAACTTCAATTACTAACAATCATAATAACCCGCTCATTAAGTCAAACTGCCCGCGAAGTGAATTTGTGCGCAAAAGGAAGAGGAGATCAGCCCAGGCCATTGCTGGTCGGGTCATCTGCAGCTCCAGAGTTTGGTGAGTCCTTTACTTGTCTGTTTCCTTTCTACTCCCGATTCTACAACGGACAAGACTTCCATCCTGACTACCTACGACGCAGCGCTATTCTTTACTACATCCAATTCTAATAAGTAATAGGTAATTACTCAATTATTCAGCCGCACGCCACAACATTTTTGGTACGCCTTCGAACCGGATAAATACCTATTTATATACATATAATAACCTATTAACCTGTTACACCGCATATTTATTGCACAAATTCACTAATTTATTAATATAACATACACCGCATCATTTATTACACCGCAGTATTTCGTTCCCACGCGTAGGAACCTACCTACACAGCGCAGAGCAACCATATTGGTTTACCTACACTAAACCATTTTATTTTGTCGTTTCGCAATCGTACTTAATTGTTACAAACACACTGAATGTTATTTGTCGCTTCGTTTTTTATGAGAATAAATTGTTTTCTCGCATATTGAAATTACTCCGCTTATGATTTTCGCCTTATTTGTAGTCATAAACTACCATAATTTAACCGCTCGCACGCGCCGGTCGCTTATTATTAGCTACCTACCTACTTTTCTTTTCCGCGCAATCTGCCTATTGCAACCGTAACCGCTATCTTAACTATGGACGCTAATAAAATTAAATTGTTACAAGCTAAAAACAAAGCCATAATAAATAGGCTTTCTGCTATTTACGATAGTGGTAAAAAGATTTCCACCGCTGTTAGAATGGATCTTCGTTCATCGGAAACATTTATGGCCGACTCGGAGTCGATAAATATTGTTCGTGATGAGTATAATCAGAATTTAGATACAATTAACGAAATTTATCTAAATAATAACGATAAATTTGAACCGGATTATTCAAGCCTCACTCAGTTCGAAGATTTGTTTACTAAAATTATGCGAATTAGGTCACAATGCAATACAAATAACGCTCAGATACAACCTAAACTTGCTTCTATAAAGTTACCGCCCATTAACATACCATTATTTGATGGCAAATTTGAAAATTGGCCCGTCTTTTACGAGTCGTTTAAGGCAAACATTCACGACAATACCGAATTAACAAACTCGCAACGAATACAATACCTAATGGGTAAATTGACTGGGAGTGCATTAAAATTAACCGCAGGGGTTATCTCTTCTGGAGAAAATTATAGTTCCATTTGGGATAGCTTAGTTCAGAAGTATCAGGATAAACGAGCACTTGGCTCATATTACATGAATATTTTATTTAACATTAAACCTGCCTATAATAATTCTACTTCACTAAACACTTTCATAGAAACTTTTCATGCCGCTGTGTCTGCAATGGAACAATTAAAAATAAATGATTTAAAAGATTTTATATTTTATATTTTAGCTCTTCGCAAATTAGATTCTAGTACAGCTCAAGCTTTTGAAATGTCTGTAAGAAACCAAGGAATTCCTTCTTATAGCGAATTATCCGAATTTATTAAAAGTCAAATTAAAATACTCGAACGCACTTCGTTGCCAGTGAGCACTGTGCGAGGATCTACTAATTTGCATAACTCGCGTAATGATAACAATAACAACCGCTCACAGCCGCGTAATACAGTCCACCAGTTCCACCACTCTTTCGTTACCCGCGATTCCCGCGACAATGCTAATAATAATGCCCAGTGTCCAATGTGCAATATGTCCGATCATTATCATTTATACAGTTGTGAAAAATTTAAATCATTGCCCGTATCCCGCCGTCTGGATTTCATAAAAATGAAACGAAGTTGTGTAAATTGTTTAAGTTTAACTCATACTGCATCTTATTGTAATTCGCACCATTCGTGTAAAATATGTAATAAAAGACACCATTCGTTGTTGCATTTAGAATCCTCTAATAATAAAAACAATATTAATGACTTTTCTAAAAATCCTACAAACAGCAGCACAGCAGCGCCATCTTATGCTCTAATATCGCAGCAGTCGCCATCACGGCCGCCTGCTACCGCACATGCTTCGCTAGGCCCACATGTATCGCTATGCGCTCGTGTGTCGTCTAGTAAGACGCCTAATACGATTTTATTATCGACCGCTCAAATACTCGTGCGTGATAACAATAATCACAATGTTTCTATAAGATGTTTGATTGACAATGCGTCTCAAAATAATTTAATAACCGCCGCCTGTTGTAAAAGGCTAAATATAAATATTGTACCACTTGCCAACTCCACTATTAAAGGTGTAGGTACAACTTCACGTCCCATTCTGGGCTACGTTAAATTATATAGAGTCCAAACTAAATACTTGTTCTTTCACGATTACCGCATTGGTTTTAGATTGTATAACTGACCGATTACCAACCGATTATGTTGACACTTCTGTCATGAAAAATTTAATTGATATTCCGCTCGCAGATCCTCAGTGGCATATGCCAGGGGAGATCAACTTATTGTTAGGTGCTCAGCTGTTTCCATACTTATTGTTAGATAGAAAAATTATTATGCCTCCTGCACCGCCCGCGATTGAGACCGTGTTTGGTTTTATTTTAATGGGAGAAGTACCCGCCCACGTCAAATCTGACAACCAACATATTACATCTACCGCGACCTTTTTAACGTGTTACAATAACCGCAACGCAGACGACTTGCTTACCAAATTTTGGGAGTTAGAAGAAGTCCCCGTAAAAAAGTACATTAGTCCCGCAGACAGTGATTGCGAGCGTATGTACAGCTCCACCGTGTCACGTGACGCTATTACTGGTCAATATTGTGTGGCGTTACCTTTTCGCGACGACCCTAGTAGGCTCGGTGACTCTCGCTCTGTCGCTCACCGCCGTTTGATATCGCTAGAAAAGCAACTAGCAAACGCAGAACTACGAACTAGTTATAACGAAATTATTAATAAATATATTACTAATGGTTACTTAAGCGAAGTATTACCCGACGACCCCTACTATGGACAGGGTTACTTCATACCTCATCATCCAGTCGTACGCCGCGATAAACCGACTACTCAAGTACGTGTAGTTTTAGACGCAAGCGCTAAATGTCATAATGGTTTGTCACTCAATGACATTTTACACGTTGGTCCCAATCTTCAAGCTGATTTATTTATATTATTGCTCAACTTTCGTTTGTTCCCTATTGCAATTACCGCTGACATAAAACAAATGTACCTTCGCATCGCATTATCTCCTGAGCATAGAAAATATGAAAAAATATTATTTAGATTTGACTCTAATAGTCAAATTCGTGAATTTCAATTCAATAGGGTTGCCTTTGGTTTAAAATGTAGTCCCTTTTTGGCTATGCGTACTGTTCGTCAGCTAGCAAATGACGAGCGTGAACGGTTTCCTCTTGCCGTCAAAGTGGCCTCGCAGGAAATGTACACAGGAAGGTATACAATTATCTAAAGAATTGATACACTTATTTAAATCTGGTGATTTTAATTTAACCAAATGGGCCAGTAATTCTCAGGAGCTTCTCTCTACTGTACCCGAGGCCAACCGCACCGCTCAGGAATTTTCATATAATGACAATATAAAAATACTAGGTCTTAAATGGCTTCCCGCTCAGGATATATTTATTTACACCACGTCTCCTATAAACGTAGAGTGTACTAAAAGAACAATGCTTTCCACAATCGCACGCTCATGGGACGTATTAGGTTTCGTCGCACCTGTAATCCTTTGTGCCAAATTACTCATAAAGGAGTTATGGAAAGAAAACATTGGTTGGGATGATAAACCACCCACCTCAATTATTTCTTTATTTAATACATTTGCGCATCAATTGCCGTTGCTATCTTCATTAAAAATACCGCGTACTTTAGCCGTTTCTGAAGGCTGTATATTGAACATTGTTGGGTTTGCGGACGCTAGTCTCAAAGCTTATGGTTGCGTTATTTATTTACATGTCACAGATCCGCACGGAAATATTCACGTTACCTTGGTGTGTGCCAAATCTAAAGTGGCTCCGGTGAAGGTAGCTACACTAGCTCGGTTAGAGCTATGTGCCGCGCTTCTTATGTCAAAATTAATCAAATTAGTTAATGATACATACAGTAAACGTACCGCTATTAATAATATATTCGCTTTCTCAGATTCCAAAATAGCCCTTTCATGGATACAATCTTCGCCTCATAAATGGAGTATATTTATCAGTAACTGCATCGCTAAATGTCAAGAGAATCTTGACCCACAACACTTTTACCATGTTAGTGGTGTAAGCAACCCGAGTGATTGTCTCTCTCGTGGTATATTACCTCAACAATTAATTAACCATGAGTTATGGTGGCAAGGCCCCGAATGGCTTCAGCTTCCTACTGCTGAGTGGCCAATCACTCAATTTGAACCCACATCATGTGAGGAATTACCCGAGTATCACAACAAAACACTCACCTTTACTGCTTCATCTGTAGTTCCGAAACTACTTCATACACTTGCGACAAGGTTTTCGTCATGGAATAAAATTTTACGCATCATAGTCTATATACTTAGATTTCTACGCATTATACCGCGCTATAAAGGCATTCAAGCTTCTCATTTAAATACCGCTGAAATATACTTAATTCGCTCATTACAACATGTTCACTTTGAACAAATTATTCGTGGTTTATATAAAGATAATTTACCTGCTACCCCGCTCAGAAATCTTGATCTTTTTGTAGATGAGGTTGGAATATTAAGGATAGGAGGAAGGCTATCGAGAGCTAACCTACCTTTTGAATCACAGCACCCGGCTTTGTTACCTAAACATGATCATATTACTTATCTTATTATACAACATTATCACCGCATACACTGCCATGCAGGCGCTAATCTTCTATCATCTTTATGACGACAAAGATACTGGATTATTTCATCTAGAAATATAATACGAAAAATAGTTCATTCTTGTAATCACTGTTTTAAAACCGCACCTTCGCATATTAACCCTAAAATGGCTGATTTACCCGCGTGTCGTGTACAGGAGACAAAAGCGTTTGTCCATACTGGAGTTGACTACGGAGGACATATAAATATTACACCATGTAGGCGAAGAGGTCAAAGAAGTATAAAGGTTTACATTTGCCTTTTTGTGTGTCTTGTGACCAAGGCAGTTCACATTGAGATAGCGTCTGACTTGTCATCAAACACATTTTTATCCGCTTTTAATAGGTTCATTTCCCGCCGTGGACCAGTATCATGTCTTTATTCCGATAATGGAACGAATTTTATTGGAGCTAAAACTCAGCTCCAAGAGCTTGTTGCACATCAACGCATTGAATGGCGTATGATACCTCCTCGCGCCCCACATTTTGGCGGCCTATGGGAGTCAAATATAAAAAGTGTAAAAACACATCTTAAACGCCATTTGGGTCCCAATTGCTTACATATGAAGAACTTTTAACCGTTCTAGTTCAAATTGAAGGTATTTTAAATTCGCGACCTCTCTGTATTCTCAGTAAGGACCCTTATCCAGAACCACTAACTCCCGCACACTTTATAATGGCTTCACCACTCACTCAATTACCTATATCAAATATTTCCGATGAAACGAAAACATTATGTAACCGCAAACAGTTACTTGACCAAATGGTTAATAGCTACTGGAAAAGATGGCGATTAGAATATCTACATAGTTTGCAAGTGCGACAAAAATGGCTTACAGATAAGGCGAACATCACGATCGGTACTGTGGTCTTAATTCATCAGGACGAGGTCCCGCCTTTACGTTGGCCAATGGGAATCATTCATCAGATCTATCCCGGTAGTGATGGTACTGTTCGTGTAGCCCTTGTTAAGACCCCAAATGGTACATTTAAACGACCTATCGTAAAACTTTGTCCATTACCATCACAATAAATTACCTAACCGCATTATATATTAACACATTACATACATACTTGATAACATTATTTTATTTTAAACGCATTAATTGTACATTATTATTTACATTCATATTGTGATATGCTCTATATCAATTACACTTTATTAAGAACCCTACGTGTTCTTAAGGCCGTGGAGGATGTTTTGGCCATCTACGACTTAGTCGTTAATTCATGTTCGAATTTTTAAATAACACCGCGAAATGTGAAAAGCGTTGCGTCCACACATCTTTTCCTAATATCCCTTTCCTTCGCCATACTTAACCGCTGGTGTGAGCGAGAAAGCATCACCGCCAATCAACGAGCCGACGGGCGCCCGCGACGGACAGCGCTCTCTGCATTTTTTCTCGAGTACTAAAAAGTAACGTTTTTGAAAAGACACCGCGAACGCGCCGCTCCCGAAAATAATCATAAAATCAGCTTAAACTTCAATTACTAACAATCATAATAACCCGCTCATTAAGTCAAACTGCCCGCGAAGTGAATTTGTGCGCAAAAGGAAGAGGAGATCAGCCCAGGCCATTGCTGGTCGGGTCATCTGCAGCTCCAGAGTTTGGTGAGTCCTTTACTTGTCCGTTTCCTTTCTACTCCCGATTCTACAACGGACAAGACTTCCATCCTGACTACCTACGACGCAGCGCTATTCTTTACTACATCCAATTCTAATAAGTAATAGGTAATTACTCAATTATTCAGCCGCACGCCACAACAATAGTTTTGTTTAAATGAAAGAGCTTTTCATGTAGCTTTAGTAAAAGCGGATATTTTGATTGTTAAGCTAATCACACACTACGCAGATACGGTAAGATATCTGTATCTGAGCAGATATCTTTCAATATCGCTCTCTATATAAATCATATGAACCAACACACACAGCGCAGATAATTTATATTTTATCGTACAGTATCTGTGAGCACCGACATATACCGACAGATGTTAAGATTATTATCTGCGTATACAAATACATCTGCAGATAACATCTTCCGTATCGGCATCAGTGTGAAGGATTCCGAGTGAATGTATCGTCTCGTATATTATCGTATCTGTTTAGTGTGTGATGCTTTCAGAAAATAAGTTTTTATACGCAGATAAAATATTACCGTATCTGCGTAGTGTGTGATTCGCTTTACAACTCTAGTTTTAAGTTGAACGACTAATTTATAATGTTGGTCTTTTATGGAGCCCTGTTCCTTGCAAGGCCGTTTGGAAGAGCTTAATAAACTTAAGTTTATTAAATATTCACACATATCTACGATAGAAAAAGTAATTTATTAGTTACGCAATAAAACAAAGTGTTACTTAATAAGTTGTTTCTTTCATTTATCCAGTTAATAAACTTATTTAAAAATGTTTATTCGTTACAGTGACCTTCTATGGTCCACCCACCTTAGAACTCATAACTCGTACACATTTATTTAATACGCATATTTTTTGAATTGAGAATTTTAAATACTAAAGTATTATTAATCGTAACATACGAGTAACAACCGTGTCGCGTGGCGGTGAAAGAATACTACCACCCCCTCTCTTCCCTTAGGTGTCGTAAAAGGCGACTAACGGACCCAAGACTGCACATACATCCAACAGCTTAGAGCGGCGATGGGCTCACCACCTGTCACGCTGAGCACATGTGCAGTCGCTATTTGATGAAAAGTGAACTATGGCAGAGGACTGCTTTTGCGGTCCTCATTGCCTAGTCTCTGACTAACCTTTCGAGGATAACAGTCGTGATTATATTATGTATTGTCGGTCGGGGTCACCGTCGCTTTACCACTTTGCAGAAATTTTCGTATGAAGCGCGCCGCCCGCGGCCGCCCGGGTGCGTGCGCGTATTAAATAGACGACGCGGTGTGCAAGGGATTTTGACCTTTAGGCTCAAATCACACCGAAATGGCAGCGGCGGGCAGCGCAGCGCACACTGGTCCCTTTTGCAAAATACGAGACGTTCGCATCAAAGTCAATATTTTAAGTTTAGTTTTTTTATTCGTGCTTCTCTTTTGATTGCAAAGCACTTTTACTGATTACAATTTTTCAAATAAACTTATAATTTTCGAGAAAAAAAATATCGAATTTTTCTTTGTATGGACGAAAAGTGATTGAAGCTTATAACTCCGTAATAAGCTGGGGATTTGCGTTGAATCTTGGTGAGCTTAAAGATCTTATCATTCTCTATGATAAATGTTAACAACTTTTTTTGTATCCTTGCAGTCTTCAAAGCTACATCAGGCGCTTAACCGCTGGGTAGACGTGTTCTAAAGTGGAGACCGCGACTCAACAAACGTAGTGTGGGGCGCCCTCCGGCTAGGTGATGCGACGACATACGTAGTGTGGCTGGCAGCAGAAGAGCCGAAGATCGAGATCAGTGGCATGCATTGGGAGAGGCCTAAGTCCAGCAGTGGACTAACACGGGCTGATTATGGTGATGAGCACAAACTGTCTGAGACTGTAAACTGTGGCTTGGTATATCGTTGCCTGTGTGCAAGCGAGATGGTAAATGAGAGTAAAGTATAACCTAGGAATTTAGAATTTTCTACTACTTAAATGAATAAGTAATCATTTCATTAAATGTTGTGTGTGTATGTTGCAACGTACTCATTATTTAATGTTTCATTCTTTCGGGCGATATTTAAAGCTTTTTTTATATATAAAAACATATATATATATATATATATATAAGACTGCAAGGATACAAAATAAAGTTGTTGAGATTTATCATAGAGAATGATAAGATCTTTAAACCCACTAAGATCCAACGCAAATTCCCATCTCATTACGGAGTTAATGCGTCAATCACTTTTCCTCCATACAATAAAATATTCGATATTTTTTTTTTTTGAAAATTATAAGTTTTGACTTTTCAAGACTTTTTAAGTTTCTCAGCCGATGCTATGTATTATAATAGTGAATATAAAGTTTAAAATCACAAGTGAAACTGCACGTCGCTGCGGTGCGCGCCGCTCAAATCACACCGAAATGGCAGCATTTCGGTGTGATTTGAGCCTAAGACTGGTAAAGCGACGGAGTCCGCGATAGTACCTAACCTACGTAAACTGTTATTTAATGATAATTTTGACTTGATCTATTGACATGACACTACACATGGGACTTAAAAATACTTTTGTTATTTTTTAACGTTATGTATGACTGATTTGATTACACTTGTAACCTCTGCGTAACCTACCGCATAACGAGCGCCGGGCGTGATGTATGTAGAGTCATTCGGGGTAACTAAGCGCAGTGGGTAAGTGTGCGCAGTGCGTGTAACTCCAAAACGGGGAGCGAGGGAGGAGTAGTTTGTTTAGGTCGAACAACGGTGCTGGATTGGCTAACTAGTCTCGACGTGTCACAGTGGCGTGCAGGCGTTCGATATCGTTTTTTTGTACTAAACTGTATTTGGTGATTTCATTCGTAGTTTTTTGCATTTTGGAAAACAGTGCAGCATCGACGTTATTGATCTCACAACGATTAGTTGTTTTTTTTATAATATGAACATAATTACGCTACTGTAACAAATAAATTTTGAGTTTATGTTTGCGTTTAATTATTTTATGAGAATTTATTAGCAATTTTGTGTTTTGGGGTAAGTGTGCGCATGCGTAGACTTGCCCCTACAGTGTTAAGTTTCGTTCGTATACCGTTTGTGGTGATTGTACTGATAATTCCTAAAATAATATTGTTTTTATTACATTAGATCTCTCTAATAATGTTAAGTGTCTCAAAAAAACCTAAAATTTTGATTATGATCCAAAGAAACCTCTTCGAATCTAAGTCATGTTCAGTTATTTGATTGCAAGTTGTTGTTGAGTTGTTATTACTTATAATTTTTATTGATCTGCAAAGACTAAAAACTAATGAAGAGTTTTTTCTAAATTGTGTTATAATAAATAAACTCATTTCTTGATTGTTGTGTTTATTTTGATTACAGCAAGCAATGCGCATACTTACCCCATACGCGTATACTTACCCCATATCGGTGCGCACAGTTACCCGCAACACGGGTAAAGTGTGCGCATCTCAGTTTTATGTAAATAAATGTTTACAGAAAATAAACTACTGCGATTTCCGTTGTGTTTTTATTTCATTTTAGAAGGCTTAAAAATGTTTTATGTCAGAGCCGAGCGTTTTTCTTTCTGATTGTTATATTTTTTACGTGGCGAGTCCTTATTTATCAAAGTGCGCACACTTGACCCGAATGTATTGTATGTATGTGTGAATTTATGTCTGGCTACCTATTACGATGTCTCTGATTATGTCATCACGTCATTACTACAACCACCAAATTGACGCAAAAAATTATTTTCAGTCGTTGAATGGAAGTCGGTCCACTGGGTAATAATACTTATCTTCGCGACCGCGTCGTATAGCATCTGGGTTGTGGAAACGATTGAGCCCTGCTACAGAACATTAACCGAAGTACGTTGTTTATTTTATATAAAGCACAGGGAGGATTTACAAACATTTCGTCGGAAATTTGCAAATGCAATGTAGGTTGGTAAAATGGTCGCTTACATACGAAGAGTGTACCTCAATTAGGTACTTTTGCATTTGTTATGCGGAGTACCGGTCCTGTCTCGATACGGTACCCACTACTCACACATACACCGAAATGGCGAGAACTGCTTTTTTATATTCGGCTACGGGTAAGCGCTTTTCCTTCATCTCACCTAATGATAAGTGACGATAAGGCCGAAGGTGGAAGCGCGCTTCACCCGGAATCCTCTACCACTGAGGAACTGGCTGTCTCATCTCAAATTTGTCGTAACACAACAATGCTATAAACATCGTTGTTATGGCGACAGACTTAGACAAGATGGTGGTAGCTAGCCATGCGGGCTTAACAGCCCTACCACCAACCAAACCGAGCACATAAAGATGTACCCCCCGCTGTGAATCGAACCCGGGACCTCTGGGTCTAAAACTGGTGGCTTAGCCACTAGACCACAGAGGCGGTTAGTTGCTTAGTATCGATACAGAACCTTTACTTTTAGAACCGGTTCGAATTCTTAAATAATCTAATCATAATCATCGTCAGGCTATAAACGTCCTACTGCTGACTGTGCAAAGGCCTGCCCACATAGACAATAACACGGGGATGTTGGGCCATAACCCACCAGGCTGAGGCACGCTGGCCCAATGCGGGTTGGTGGGTCGTAGAATAATGAAAAAACTGATGTTTTCAATCGCGGCAGGATCGCTTCGCTCACTCGGCCTGGGCGTTTAGGTCACTGATCTAATCTAACCCTAAACTTAGTATAAATTGTATTATTAACCAACCCAATTAAACTTTATATATTAATAACTTTTATTGCTGTCGAGTTTTAGGTTGATTTAGTAATTTAATTAATAAGGTTAATTCGCTACGATGTCTATTCTGGTTTTGTGCATTTATATTTTATTAAAACTACTTACTTACATAAATTTCTTAGGTAAAAGACGAATAACGATGACTTTGGTAAAATACGAATTAATATAAGTGTTACTCAATAAATATCAATCAGAAATTTCTATTATCCTGAATAATCATGGATTTTTCAATGATGAAAATGGCTCGTACAAAAAACTCCTATACATATTCCAATTATCCGGTTTTTTGATTTTTACAATTCTACTACGAAACTTCAAGTAATAATTGTGACAACTTCTAACTGTTATTGTCCAGATTGACCGTACCAAGCTTCTGGTCAGCAGGCTGGCCGACAAATACACGGAGCAGCCCATCTCTGTGGAGCTCAAAAAGTTTTCCCAGTACCTCACGCTGAACAGAGTCGCTTACTCTCCGATGGGACTATTCATATTGTCCCGCTCACTTCTCGCAACGGTATGTTACAAATCTATTTTATACATATAGGACCAACTCGAATCACATTATTCCCAGGGCTGGATTATCCAGTAGGCAGAATAGGCACCCGCCTAGGGGCCCGCATCGGCTAGGGGCCCGCGCATCGTAATTTTTTCAAATTGAAATGTTTTAGATTTAAAAAAATATATGTATTGCATTGTATTTATAAATGACATCGCCATTTTCAGTACATTTTGAAACGCATTACAAAATATCTACTCGTATTATAGAATAATATTTTATTCCCTTGTGGATTCCATCTAATCGAAGCCTTGTGCTAACAAAAATCTCCTCCTTGATATTTCAACGTTAAGGTTCGAAGGGTTGGGTCTAAGCTCTATAAGGATATTTCCATATAGAACTTAGACCCAACCGCATGGACAGATTTTACAAACCAGTTATTGTAATCTGTAACAACCTTTCCAACTCATTCCAATCTGGTTTTCGACTCGGTCATAGTACGACTACCGCGCTAGTCAGAGTCACGGATGATGTGCGTATAGGCATGGAAAACCGAGAACTTACTGTACTGACGCTGCTGGATTTCAGCAACGCGTTTAACACCGTCGACTTTGATATCTTGCTGGCTATGCTGCACTCTCTCAATGTATCTCCACCGGTGATTGCGTGGTTTCGTAGTTACTTGTTTGGACGACGGCAGCGCATTAGTATTGAAGACAATTTTTCGTCATGGTGTGACACTGCTGCTGGCGTCCCACAGGGTGGCGTTCTGTCTCCTCTCCTATTTTCTATATTTATAAATTCTATCACGCTACCTCTTTCTTCTTCCTATCATATGTATGCAGACGATCTTCAAATCTATACTCGGGCTCCTGTTGAGAGGTTGTCCGAAGCCATTAACACGACCAATGATGACCTGGAACACATCTCGAGTTGGAGTCGACGTCATGGTTTGCAGGTAAACCCCAGTAAAACCCAAGCAATTATAATTGGTAGCCACTGGTATCTGTCTAGAGTTAACTCTAACGCTTTGCCACCGATTGTTTTCAATGGAGTACAGATACCATTACAAAATGTAGTAAAGAATCTGGGTATCTGTATCGATAACCGTCTGTCCTGGGACCATCAGGTTCAGGAGGTTAGCAAGAGGGTATTTAGGGCCTATGGCTCACTCAAGCGGTGGAAAAATCTGTTGCCAACCAAAACTAAAATTTTACTTGCGCAGTCCCTTCTTCTTCCTTTACTGGATTATGCCGACGCGTGTTACCCTGACCTCAGCGTTGTCCTATGTAATAAACTTGAGCGTCTGCAGAACCTTTGTATCCGCTTCATTTATAGCTTACGTAAATACGACCATATTTCTTATTACCGATCTCAACTTCACTGGCTATCTATCTCCCGAAGACGAGACTGCCACGCGTTGTCCCTCCTCTACTCCATCCTTTTTCATCCACATTCACCTCGCTATCTAAAAAACCACTTTGTCTTTCGCTCTTCTACTCTTGTCCGTGACCTTCGTTCCTCTAGTTGCCTGTCCCTTAATGTTCCTCCTCATTCCACTGACTTCGTAGCCAAGTCTTATACTGTGCATGCTATCCACCTATGGAACTCCCTGCCAGAGAGTATCAGGCGGGCGAAGACTCGGGACTCTTTTAACCGACAAACCAAAGAGTACTACCTCAGGCTGGACTCTTCATCCTAACCTTATACATTGACCTATCACTCTGTAATGTATCTCCTCCATATTTAGTCCATTTAGTCTATTTCTATAATCTTCTGATATTCATCAAATCTATATTTTATTAACATAGTATTTTCCTCCTTATACGTACTGTGCACTAGCCCGTGATTGTTTCTTCAACTATATGGTTTCTTTTGCCCAAAGGTTGCCTGGTAGAAAGTGCTACCCTAGCATTAAGGCCGCCTTTTGTCATACTGTTTTTCTTTGTATTGTTTTAAATTGTTTTTATAGTGCAATAAAGTATTTTTCATTCATTCATTCATTCATTCATTCATTCATTCATCCACATCCATGCAATCATTCAGGCACTCGAAGCCACTGTGCCTCTTACCTACCGGTGATTACTGCCAGTACTGAATGCGTCACAGAGACATCGTTGAATATTTTTTTCTTCGTCGGGGCTTATCCAGGTCCCCTTGCTGTATCCAGCTTTACTAAAGAAGGAGTTCATCTTAAAGAGTCACTCCAATTCCAGAAAGTCCGCCAGCAGCTATTCTTAGGTGTTTCGAATGCCAGCGCTAAATCGTTTCAATTTTAGCTCATCGCTGCTTCGTTTGCCCCGATTTACTTAAGATCTCCCATGACAACGTTGGGTGTAACGAGTTTTAGAGACGTGTATGGCTCTAGAGATATCCTCATACGCAGCCTCCACCACCTCATCGTCGGGGTGTGCCTTAGTTGGAGCGTATACTTCTATAACCGAATATTTAATTATTCTGAGTAATGGTACGCTACCATCAGCGACACACGTCCAGTTTTGACAACGTGCTGGCATCTGCGTTTATGCTCGCAATGACATCTGCTGCCAGCGTCTCCAAAACCTCGAAAACCCCACTTTCTCTGTTTTGTGAGTACTCGTAGATACTGGTTAGGAACGAGCACTCTATGCCTGTGTTTACTGATCGCACACTGGCGACCTGGAGACAACTATACTCTTTGATTACCTGACACAAATGACGGACACTGCCCAGAAGAGGTATCCCACTTGGTATTTCTGGGTGATTTTAATGCTCACCATAAAGAGTGGCTGTGCCCATTCCAGAAATCGGATCACGCTGGTAGAGAAGCGTACAAATTCGCACTTACGCTTATCCAGCTGATCGACCAACCTACGCATATAAACAAGAAACAAGTAACATCAAACTAAGCGGACGTGTTTCAGTGATCGTGCAATATAATTAATTATATTATTCTAGTTTTAAATTAACATTACTGTGTTGAGTAAGAAAATCATTTGTGCGCGGACATCAAAACATCAAAGGAGGTCAAACATGTATTGTAACGAGTGCAAAGTTAAAATCAATGAAGCTAGTTCACTAAAATGTAATAATTGCAACTCGCATTATTGCTTTAGCTGTATAGGAATAACACCCGAGCGATCATCAAAGCTCAATGAGAAGGATTTGTCTTCCTTAAGATGCCCTTTTTGTGCAAATGTAAACATCCGACGCCGTGCTGCTGCTTACGATGACACCCCGGTTGGCTGCAAGACCAAGTCGACCTTGACGCCGACTAACTCATCAAGCCCCTCAAAAGCCACTTCCGGGGGGGTTACACTGGAGGAGATAAGCGCGTTGTTAGATCAAAAACTGGCTCCAAACTCGGCTTATATGACTAATCTGCGAACTGCGCTGAAAACTGAGTTAAAAGAACTGATAATGGCCGAAATTAAATCGGCTACTGACGAATTAAAGGTGGAGTTTACTAACACAACCGACTTTATCATCAGCGAACAAAAAGACCTTAAATCGGTGATTCATGAGAAGGATAAAACTGTAAAAATGTTAGAGGCCGATAGAAACGCTATGCAAGCAGAAATAAACACATTACGTGGTAGGCTGTCGGTTTTGGAAAAAATATCACGTGAACATAATGTTGAAATACAGACGGTACCGGAAAACAGAAATGAAAACGTGTTATCTCTGGTAAAAAACTGTGTGCAGTTGTCAATTACCCTATCCAGGACTCTAACATACAAGCTTGCCGTCGTGTAGCGAAGATGAACAGCTCGTCTAGCCGCCCTCGAAACATCCTACTCAGCCTAACATCATTGCGCCAACGGGACGAGTTTATCTCGGCAGTCCATCGCTTCAACAAGGCTCACCCCAGCGATATGTTGAGTACAACGCATTTAGGTATAGCGGGAAATAATCAAAGAATCTTTGTGTCCGAGCATTTATCGATCGACTGTAAGAAACTTCACGCTGAAACGAGAGCATTCGCTAAAACAAATAATTATAAATATGTGTGGGTGCGTTATGGTCGAGTGTACTTACGTAAAGATGACAATGCGAATGCAGTCCATATCAAGAACAATGACTGTCTAAGCAAACTACGTTAGTATTTAGAAATCGTAGCGTAATTTATTTAAAGTAAGTTAAGTAATATCATAATATAGATACTTGGTTTCAGTTATTAACCAACAATGATTACGATTTATTATCAAAATGTTAACAGATTTCGTTCTAAATTAAAAGACTTTTTTCTTAATGCCTTAAACTGTAACTTTGATATATTATGCCTAACCGAAACAAATATAAATTCTGGTGTTTATGACAGGGAGTTTTTAGATGAACGTTACAATATATTTCGTAGGGATCGTTATAGTAGTTGTAGTAATAAGTCCGATGGTGGTGGTGTATTGCTAGCTATTAGTAAAAAAATTAACACAGTTCGCCAACTCCATTGGGAGAGCCGATTCGAGGACGTTTGGGTAAGCATATTTCCAGTCAACAACAGCATGCCTATAATAAACATATGCGTTTGTTATTTACCGCCAGATATGTCTGTAGCGGAACTAGAAGAATTTTATATTAACTGCCAAAAAAATATTTTGAACAGTAAAGATAAAAATGAATTTATACTGATAGGTGATTTCAATACTCCGCACATGTCATGGTCAGCTATTCATGGTTCAAACATGCTTGCCCCCAGCGATTTGTCTGATCGGAAGGCATCTCCCCAACTAGCAAAATTTCCTCTTATACACATCCCAAGAGTATAATTTTACCAGTCTTATGGTACTCCGATAGACTGCTATAAGTGTGGATTTGGGCGCACTTAATAAGTCTATTTACCCTTAAATATATCTTAAAATGATCTCGAGAAGTGTGTTTCCAATCTTACAAAATTCTTGTTGATGCTTTAATAATACCAAACAGACTTACAAATGATTTACAAAGGCATTCTTTATGGGCATTTACCCTTATAATGCACTTACTAATGCTGTTCTAAGTGTGATATTACTTGTAGTGCTCTTTGCAAGCTTTTAGTAAGACATGTAATCAGATGTAATCACAGTCCGCCGAAAGGATTGCCAAGTGCTCGTGAAACTTTTCTGAATAATAAAAAGAGTATTAAAAACGTAAGTATTATGTACTGTCCTGTTTACACTTTCCTACAAAATGTGTAACTATAATTTCATGTTTATTACGCATTACTAACTGTTATTTTATTGCGAAGTCGATTTTATCGAGTATTTTGAAATAACAATCACAATATTTTTACGGGCCATTTCAACAATGTATCTTTAATAATAAAAAATATTATATTAAAAATTAAAAATATGGAAATGTCGCCATTATCACCAATCATGCCTTATAGTGGCTTTAACAGAACCAATATAAGTGCATTACCAAAGTTTAAGGTTTACACCGCACTTCTAAAATCAAATTCAACCACATTTTTTAATCCACGCGGCCATTGCTCATAACCTTTAGGGTTCCTTATTAAAGTAAAAGTAGGCTAAAAGACAAACAGGTAAGTTCCTGGTCGACCACCTTTTGACTTTTTTGCAATGCATTAGAATTCTAATTGCAATTATCTAGTTTCTAAGACATTTGACGTGCTAGTACTCTTTACTATCTTTTACAATAGTCACTTCTAAGATCGAGTGATCTTACAAAATGCATTCATAAGAGTTTATTAAGAATCAAGGGTAATTAGGCTTATAAAGTGCGCATATAATACTACTGTTCTTACAAATGTTTTGTAAAGTAAGCTTTTAGACATCTTTAAGAATAAGTTATAAGTAAAAGACGATATTTAACAAAACACTTAGTAAAGTCACTTCTAAGATTGAGTGGTCTTACAAAGTGCATGTATAAGTGTTAATTAAGACTCAAGGGTTCTAAAAGTATTTTTTACAAGTATATATGCTCTTATAGCTTAAATAGACTTATGATATGCCATTATTAGAGTCTCTATCTTAATCAGAACGTATATAAAATTTATTTAAGGACATAGCTCTTAAAAGCTTTCGTTTCTAAGGGTATTTTGCTAGCTGGGTCTCTTGCAAGAAACTATGTCGATGTGTTATTTAAGCCAATATAATAATATACTTAATAGTAACAATCGTTTATTAGACTTAGTACTTTCTACTGTTGATAGCGTATCTGTCATATTAACCGATCCATTAAGCAAAACAGACAAACATCATCCACCTCTTGCAATTGATGTTACTTTTTTACAGCAACAAAAACCATTAAAACCGTCAGGTGAAACACGATTAAATTTTTCAAAATGCAATTACGAAAGCGTAAAGAAATCTCTAAACTTATGTAACTGGGAGCAATTACTTTCTTCTAACGATGTCAATATTTGTTTAGATATTTTTTATCAAACTGTTAATAATATTATCGAGCAGAATACAGTGAAAACATCAAAAAGAACTTTTAGTTTTCCGTCATGGTACAGTCATTCATTAATTAACTGTATAAAAGAGAAAAACAAATATAATAAATTATTTAAAAAATTTGGAAATTCGCGTGACTACGACGTCTTTAGTATGCTACGCCGACGATGCAAAATATTAATAAACGAATGTTATAACAACTTTGTTTCGAGCGTCGAAGAAAATCTTGATAAAAATACCAAATTGTTTTACCGATTTATTAACTCTAAAAAAGGAAGTTGCGCTATTCCTCAGACAATGAAATACGGAAACGAAACTAGTTCGGACAGCGTGCAAATTTGTGAACTTTTTGCAAAATATTTTGGATCGGTTTACGAAAACTACCCTAGTATCTCGGGCCACACATGCAATGTTTCTACAAACAACTCTGATGTTATTTCCAATTTAACCATAACAGAGGAAGAAGTACTTAACAAGTTAAAAAAATTAAACAGCTATAAGGGCGCGGGACCCGATAACATACCTTCAGCTTTTATAAAAGCATGTTCCAAAGAATTATGTCTCCCATTAACAATTATTTTTAATAAATCTCTTCATTCGGGTGTATTCCCTGCATTATGGAAGGTTGCCCATGTCGTCCCTATTTATAAAAATGGGTGTAGATCTGACTGTGAGAATTATCGACCCATTAGTATTTTATCCTGCCTCGCCAAAGTATTTGAGTCGGTTATATACGATTATATTTATAATCATGTGAAGCAATCAATTTCAGAAAAACAGCATGGCTTTGTTAAGGGTCGCTCCACTATTACTAATCTCCTAGAATATAAGAACTATTTATGTAACGTTTTTGCAGCTGGTGGCCAAGTGGACTCTATATACACAGATTTTTCTAAGGCATTTGATAAGGTTAATCATTCAATTTTATCTTACAAATTACACAAATATGGTATTCAGGGTAATCTTTATAGATGGCTTTGCTCCTATCTTGCACAAAGAAGTCAATTAGTAGCTCTTAGGGGATATAAATCTGCTGCCATCGACGTGACCTCAGGTGTTCCTCAAGGTTCCCATTTTTCCCCTTTGCTATTTGCAATTTTTATTAACGATCTAATTGACCGTCTAAACTGTGAATGCCTACTTTATGCAGATGACCTCAAAATATTTACTAATATTAAAAACATCGATGACTGCTGCACTCTTCAAAAAGACATTGACATAGTTAAAGATTGGTGTGTCATCAATAATATGTACCTAAATAATAATAAATGTTTTGTCATATCTTTTACAAGAAAACGAATACCACAAAATTATAACTACAAATTGAACAATTGCGCTTTGTCTCGATGCACTACTGCAAAGGACCTTGGCATTATTTTTGATGATAAACTTTCATTCCGTCAACATTATGAATATGAGTTAAAAAGATGTAATGGTCTTTTAGGTTTTATATTTAGATCCACAAAAGGTTTTAGGAAACCAAAAAGTATAATATGTATTTATTACAGCATAGTACGTAGTATTTTGGAATATGGTTGTACAATTTGGAGCCCATTCTATAAAATACACATAGAAAGTATTGAAGGCATTCAGAAAAAGTGCTAGAAAGATATCTATGTTATCGCTTTCATTTAGGCAGGTCTCTTCATTCTTACGAACTTCGAATGATTAAGTTCGGTGTGGTTTCGCTTGCGGTCCGTCGAGAACAGTATGATTTAATTTACTTGTTTAAAATATTGCACTCAATAATCGATTCCCCTGAATTGCTTTCTTTAATTCAAATAAATACTTTGTATCGAACCCGGGCGCCAAAGACTTTTGTACTAAATGTCTATAAAAATAATACATCATATTACAATCCCATTGTTCGAATGTGCCGTTTATACAATGAACTGGTTGCGCTTAATAACGACATCGACATATTTTCCATGAAAATACATGAATTTAAAAAAAATGTCCGGGAAATTCTCGGCTCGGCATCTCCCACATAGTAAGAAAGCTTCTTATATGTAATGTCAACAATCAGCTGGAATCAGTTTTCGAATTGTTTGATTTTTATTATTCTTCATACTATGTATATAATTAGTTTTTAATTGAATGTTAGTTTTAGATTAGATAAACTTTAATATGGACGCTTATTATTAATCGTGCTGTGTACACATGTTTTAGATAGGATAGGATAGGCTTTTTTGTTATTTTTTAATTTCTATCTGTTTTGTGTACCTAATAAATAAATAAATAAATAAATAAATATACCTGACACTGCAGGCCACACATCTAATTGCTTGAACTTTCTGCTTACAACTGATCCGGATCGCTTCTCGGTGTCGGTGACAGCTCCCCTAGGGACCTCCGACCACTGTAAGTCTGTTTCTGATTACTCTCCTCCTAATACCAGGTCATCAGGATCGAGGAGAGTGTGGAAATACAAGTCAGTAGATTGGGATGAGATGCGGAATTTTTTCGCATCTTATCCTTGGCGGCATTTTTGTTTTACCGGTGAAGATCCTTCAAGTGCTGCTTAAGCCGTTGAGTTGCAGATGTAATCCGTCAGGTCATTGAATATTTTATTCCTTTTACCGACGACTCACCTCTTGGTAATGCTGACCCTTGGTACAACGCCGATTGTGCTCGTGCTGATTCACTGAATGAAGCAGCGTACCAGGCTTGGGCAGCAGCCCGCAGCAGCAAAGCTCCAGGTACTCATCTTAAAAAGGTGAATATCCGTCTTACTTACTTACATACTTTTTAAGGTGAGCAAGAGTGAGAGTTCAATAAAGCCGCCAAGTCCTGCAAGAAGACACTACACAGAGTTTGCTTTGACCACATCGGCTGAATCGGGTCTGAAAGTGTGTCTTACCCAGCGGGTAGTAAGGCTTTTTGGTCTCTTGTCAAATCTGTCCAATCGAACTTTTGCCGTCCGTCATTGCCGCTCATGCTGAAACTCGATGGTTCGCTGGCATATACCGTGGTAGAGAAGGCGAACTTCTTTCCCTCTCTCTTTGCGTCCAATTCGCATCTGTATTACCCCTCTTCACCTGTATTACCTCACTGCGGATCACAAATGCCTGAGGTCCGCATTTACCAAAAAGAGGTACATATGACGCTTCGCACTTTAGATGTGAACAAAGCCAGGGGGTCTGACGGTATTCCAGCAATTGTTCTGCGGACTTGCGCGCCTGAGATGTCTCCAGTTTTAACACGCCTATTTCGACTCTCTTTAAAGGCTGGCCTTATTCCTTTTGGAAGCAGCTTGGAAGTCTGTTAATATGCAACCAGTTCCGATAAAGGTAGCCGATCTGACCCTACCAACTATCGAGTACCCATCGCAATCACTTCCTTACTTGTAAATGTTTAGTCTCCTTAGCGACCGTCAATTCGGATTTCGCCCAGGGTGGTCTACGAGAGATCTACTAATCTATGCAACACATCTGTGGAGTGAAGCGATTGAAAAGCACGGTGAAGCCCTTGCCGTGTCTTTAGAGATTTCTAAGGCTTTTGATATGGTCTGGCATGCGAGCTTACTTAGTAAACTTCCAGTCTTCCGATTTAATGGCGTTGGCGATAGATGCCAGGGTACCTCAAGAGTCTGTTCTGTCTGCAACGCTTTTCCTGCTGCACATAAATGATCTGCTGAAACCCGGTATTATTGGGTATGCAGATGACAGCACAATTGTGTACAGATACTTTTCCAATGCACGAGCTACCAAGGACGAAACTCACGCCCTGAGAGTTGAATTGGTCGAGTGTATTGACTTGGGCCTCCAAGCTGTCTCCGAATGGGGCGAGGCCAATTTGGTCAATAATGCCACCTAGACTCAAGCGTGTTTATTTAGCGCCAAGCGGAGTCCATTTAACCTGACCCGACTTTCCAGAATGTACCCTGTTGATATTAGCGACCATTTGAATCTTCTTGGCTTATATTTATCACCGGACCTCAATTTCGGCCGTTCCATAGAAAAAGCTGGGTATTCTCTTAAAGGTTAGACGGTACTTTACTCCGGGACAGCTTCTTACTCTTTACCAAGCTCAGGTCCGATCGTGCATGGAGTACTGTTCTTATCTTTGGGATGTAATGTTAAGCACCAGCTGGATGCCCTGGATTCTATAGAGCGAGCAAAGAGGCTGATTGGCGATGATGAGCTGGTCGATAACAGACTTTTAAATCTGGAACACCGACGCAAAGAGGCTTGCTTATCAGTCTTTTACAGGTTACATTTTGGAGAGTGTGCTCAGGAGTTACATAGCCTCATACCTAATTCCCCGTTCGATCATCGGACTACTAGACGGAGGGAGGGCTTTCATCCCTATTTCGTCGATATTCCACCCACCCGGACGAAGCGATTTGCTTCAGTTCCTTATTAGCACAGCTTGGATGTGGAATGACCTCCCTGCGTCTGTTTTTCCTGAACACTACAACTTTGGCGTCTTTAAGACCAGAGTAACAGGCATTTACTGACTGCGCGTGCTCCATCTTAGTCCTCATTATCACTTTTCAACAAAGGAAATCGAGGAAGAACGCGCATTCAGTCTCCAATTAAAGAAAAGTTGTTCACGAAAGTGCTGTGGACGATAAACCCACCATCATCCTGGGACAGTTGTTCGTCCTCCCAGAAAACGATCAAGTTACCAGACTTCAAGGTTAGGTATCGCACAATGCCCCATCGTATCTTGGTCATTTATTTCTCCAGTTCGCAAACCTTCGCATCAGTCTGCTGTGTGCTCGTGTTGTAAGTTGCCAGGGCCAAAATTCGTTGGTAGCCAAGTCTCTGCCAGAGGTTTTCGTCGCTACCTTGGGGTCTTGGGGGTGGGGGGATTAGGGGTCAGAATTTAGTGCTGTAGCTCATGGAAAGAAAGATGCCATTATCGCCACGCTTGGCAGACGGGTTGGCGATCGCAGTATGATGGTAGTACTCGAAGAGAGATGCTACTGCTTATGTTTTTCGAAATTAAAACTAAAAAAAAATTGCATTTGTTCATCAATGTCTCAAAACCGTTTAAATTCATTGGCGTAATGGCGATTGAAAATGATAGGTATTTTGAAGAAGGTTGCCTTTCAAGATGCTTTCGACCTATCTAAAACGTTAGAAAAGTTAATGTTTAAACTTATTATACCTACTTCACCCATTTAATATTTTCTGGTTATTTATTTAAAATACACAGTTATTTAACTTTTATTTGTATCATTTATTTATTAAATAGGGTGATGGCAAACCTTCTTTAAAAAACAATTACATTGTGTTCTAGTACGAAAAAGGTAAGGCCCGGATACGTGCATTGCCTACTGGCCCTGTCATGTTAATCCGGCCCTGATTATTTTCATTGTGAGCTAAGGAATTAGAACAGTTTTATTTTAGTAAATTTTTGTTACTTCATAGCATGTTTGAAGTTTATCACCCACTGTCCTCTTCCTATTAAAAGACTATCTAAAAATGTTTTTTAATGGTGATTTAATGACGTATATTGCCTTTTGCAGATTTTCATGAATGTCATCCAGTACCTCGTCGTTGTCATCCAATTTCAAAACGTTGGAAACTAAGCGATCTGGCTGGCTGATGACTTGTAAAGCATTTTGATTGATAATTAAATTGGCATTTTGTCTAAAAACTTTATAGTGTCACGGAATTTATCACTGTCTTATTCTTATTCAGTAAGATCGATAGTTCCGATATTAGGAATGCCTCATATCGGAACTATCGAGGCCCTCCCTCCCTGCCCTCATAATTCCTATTCCTTCCTTAAAGCCCGGCAACGCATCTGCGATTCTTTTAGTGTTGCGGGTGTCCATGGGCGGCGGAGATTACTCTCCATCAAGTGACCAGCCTGCTCGTTTGCCTCCTTCTATTATAAAAAAATATTAAGTCTCAATATTGGAGTTATGATACTAATATCAGAATTGCTTTATTAATTAAAAAAATACTTTAAACCTTTGAAGTATTTTTTTAGTTAGCCATTAAGTACAGCCAAAAGAGTAGGATCGAAACTGACCAAAGAATTTGTGGTGGTCAAAGGCCAGCTTTAACATGAAGATGCGTTGTCCTCGCTACTGTTGAACTTAGTTTGAATACGTCATTCAAAAAGTGCTAGAAGTCAACGGAAGAGTGGAGTTAAATGGTGTTCATAAAATTATCGGGTATGCGACCTGACGCTACTGGAACAGCGTGAATTCGAGGGAGGAACTACAACGAGTCCTAGACTAGTGCCCTATCGACTTCTGCTAGGAACTCCCGTACACGTGATAGTCACAGGCGTACATACCCAAAACTGTAGAATTTCTCTGTCAATACTATAACCCAAACAATAAAGTTGAAAATTGAAGAAATTTTTAATTTTGTGGTAGCATGACCTGCTGGCGTCTGTACAACAAAATGCTTGATATAAAGTAAACATTGTAGCATATTTGCGGAAGCCGTATGATGCAGCAATGTTCCTTAATCAGCTTGATAACAGTATTTTTTTTTGCTGAGCTCATACTTTTATTATATAAGTACTTCGATAATGTTGAAAACTATATTTTACGTGAAGGAAGGATTAAATTTAAGTAGTGGATAAGTAAATAAACATTAGCATCCAAGTTAGTAGCCAATTGTTATATTATCTGTACCACTTGTTTTTATAGCTGTAATAATATCCTAATGACTGTAGTGTGCCAAAAAATTATTTTTTTCCTGTTTACATCCGGGTAGAGCATTAACAATGAAAAGCTTCTGATACCGGTATGCGCAGATATAGCTGCGCATCATGTTAATAAGATATAATTATAGCTATAAAAATAAGTGGTACAGACAATATAACAATTGGCAGAAATACATGGGTTCCGTCCTCATCCACCGACAGTTATCGAACTGATGCCAATGTTTTACTTACTTATCCACTATTTGACTTTAATCCTTCCTTTACGTAAAATATAGATTTTAACATTACCAAAGTATCATTATTGATTAGTGTGAGTATATTCTCACTTATTCATGTTTTTTTTACATTACCCCTTGTTAGGATACAGATCACAAATCACTATATGATTTAGTAAGTATCTTAGTAAGGAAGAAGCTCAATACTTTCTTTCTTTCTTTCACTCTCTATTTTTTATATCTTTCTTTGATTCACGTCAAACCTCTAAACCGGAAGCTGCTTGAATCATCTTCTATAGATGTAAGAGGCCTATTGATGACTTTTTCCGATTTTTTGACTGATTCAACGCACGTATAAATCTGTCGAATACTTAAATCCCCGACATTCGGTTCGGATACGGGCTGTCGGTCACCGATTCTTACTTTTGTAGGACGTGTGCCACAGTAGGTATTACTCGTCACGGCAGCATGTCACTTTAAGCCTTTGGTCCCGGTTATTGTTTTAAGATGGCAGTCGTTAAAACCCACCAACCCGTATTGGCCTAGCGTGGCGGGTTATTATTGCCCAATTTCCCTATTTGCTGTTGCCCTTAGGGAAGGCCTGTGAACCGTACTGGAACGATGATAGGCTAATGATGATTCCGATCTCTGATGATCATACATTCAAGCCAAGTGGTGGCATGACAATGACTACGCTATATACAATGACAGATAAACTAACGAGTGATGTCATACATATAAAATTATTAATCGGTTACGTATAGGTGCTGGCAATGATATCATAACAAATACATAATATCATTGAGTACAGTCACACATAAAATGTATTAATGAAATTGCTCAAAACTTGAAATTAATTTGTACGGAATCTAAAGTCGAATCGATACCACTAATAAAATGTATGGGTCACATTATATCAATATGTTTGACTACGCCGATTCTTAAATTTACTTGACTCTAATCGCCTTCTTAGCAACGTTGCACTCACAATTTGAATGCAATCGCGGCGGCAACATCGCTGTTACTCGTAGCGCAGGGTAGCTACTCATGTGCCGCAGGCTTAGATAGCGCGTATTACCACCACGTATTATTTACTCATGTGTTACCACTACTAGGTACCATAGAACTAGCAAAAAATTTGCAAGAAATGCAAGAAAACAAAAGGATTTTAAGAAACTTCTTTTGCTTCATATACACGTAGTCTAACAACAGTCTTCACACAGCTTAACGGTTTAGGGTACCTACTCTTGACCTAACGTTCGCCAAGGTCTTCCCTTTCCAACTGTGTAGGTATTGAACAGTTCCTGTCTTGTTACTGAGGCGATAAGGTTTATCAATTGTCGAAAACGTTTATAATTTATTAATATACATGACATGACAATACATTATTTTGTAAATAAAGAGATACTGAAACCAGATAAGTTAAAACATTTTGTGATAAGAACCATTACGAGTATAAGAGGTGTATGTAAACAGTTCGTGAACACATTCGAGGCTCACAGTATCGCATTCTTTTTCAATTTCATTATATCAATATGCCGCATTTTAGTATTACAACGAACCTCCCGAGGAGCAAAATCCCTAAGGATTTCATCGTTAAAGCAGTGCCAGTGGTAGCAAAAACTCTCGGGAAACCTATAGAGGTAAGGATATCAGTTACTTATTTAGTTTAACCTTGTCGTGTAGCGGTGAAAGAATGTGTACTACCAACCCCTCTCTTCCCTTGGGTGTCGTAAAATGCGACTAACGGACTAAAGACTGCACATACATCCAACAGCATAGAGCGGCGATGGACTCACTACCTGTCACGGTGAGCACATGTGCAGTCGCTATTTGGTGAAAAGGGGACTATGTCAGAGGACTGCCTTTGCGGTCCTCATTGCCAAGTCTCCGACTAACCCTTGGGGAATAATAGTCGGGTTTATAGGTACCTATGTATGTATTAAGTTTTTTTATGAGGGGGAAGTGCGGCCGATGGTGGGAGCGTTCCGGTTTGAAGGGTAGGGGTAGAGATCTAATAAAATTGCAGGGCATATGAAGTAAATCTTCAGGGTCGGCAGCACTCTCCATGCGCTGCGGTGGCCGCACCCATCAGGCCGGTCGCATGCTAGTATGCCGGCTCAGCATCATAAATAATAATAATAATTGGGCTAGGTATTTCATATTATAATAATTATTCATTTAATTTTATTCAAGTGACCAACGACAAAAAGGCAGAACTCAACAAGCGTTGTCATTCTATGTTAGTGACACAAAAAAAAAAGATAAAGATAAAATGCTATAGAATTACCTTAAATGAATATAATAAATCCGTGCTGCATCAGGATTTATTAGTGCTTGCACCCAGTGCCATTGCAGACAACAATAGGCTTTGTCAGCCAATACCTTCAGTCAAGAACTTCCCAGCTCTCCTCAGCTTCTGGTCTGATTATTATTGTTAATTTAATAATTTTTCAGCTGTGCGTAGTGTCAGTCATCCCAGATCTGCCGATGGCCTTCGGTGCCAGCACAGAGCCGTGCGCCATTGCCAGTTTACAGTCAATTGGCAAACTCGGAATTGAAGAAAACAAGAAACATGCTTTGGTTTTATACGAACTAGTGGAGAAGGAACTGGGAATCCCATCTGACAGGTGATAAAATCTCTATAAAAGTTTAGTTATTTAAAAAAACGATTGTTATTAATGTGCGTTTAACACATTAATAATAGTCCTGTTAATCCATCCTGTTAATCTAAATGACAGTGTCGCAGTGGGTTCACGTCAGTAGTATAACGGAGCTATGTGGATTGAACCACGATATCTCGCGTTCAACCCGAGCATCTATCCACTCGGCTGCCGACGACGCCAAGTATAGATCTTCATAACATACGTGCGCACTAAAAGTTTCCGAAACGAAAAAGAAAAAAATACTATTAATGGTCAAAAATGAATTTATTGTTTCTCAAAATATTCTCCCTTTGCGTAAATGCACTTTTTCATTTTTTTCAACTTTTGTGCCACTCCTCCGTAGTTACCTCAGAAACGTGTTTTTCATACTCTTGGACAGCCTCTTTTCTGGTGATGAAAATCGTTGACCGCGTAATTGGTTCTTAATTTTTGGGAACAGAAAAAAGTCACTAGGTGCCAGTCGGGACTGTATGCAGGATGGTTTATAAGTTATACGTTTTTCACCTTCAAAAATTCGTTTGTCTGTGTGGCCGTGTGGGAACTAGCATTGTCGTGGTGCAAGATGACACGGCGTTTACGGTTATTTTTACGGAGTTTGATTACAATAATTTCGAAAAAAATGGAAAGATATGATCGTGTACCAGTCACTATTCACGGTACGACGATTCTCTAAAGCAACAGTAGCCACGTGTCCAGTTTTATTAAAAAAAGAAGTAATCATCCGCTTAGATGCACTTTTCACGCGCGCCGCTTTAGTTGGTTTCGGATCATCTTGAAAGACCCATACGCTAGATTGCTGCTTTGTTTTGGGATCGTAGCAATAAATCCACCTGTAACTATGTCCCACACCAAATTTGACGCACCTTCGTTGAATCTGGTAAGCATGGCACTGCACCAAGTGACGCGGTCCGATTTTTGAGCCTCGGTCAAATTGTGTGGGATCCACCGCGAGCACAGCTTTCTCACACCAAAATGTTTGTGTAGGATTGATAGTATTTGACTCATGCCTATGTCTAAGGATGCGCAAATCTCATGGTAGGTCACATGCCTGTCTGTTTCAATCATACGGCGCACAGCATCGATGTTTTTGTTGTTCACAACGGTGGACGGGCGATCATCGCGAGATAGTCACCGAGATTGACACGACTGTGCTTGAATTCTGCAAACCAGCTATAAATAGTCGTCTTGCATGGTGCTTCATCGCCAAAAGCAAATTGAAGCCAAGCGATGCTCTGTTGAGCTGTCAAAATTACACTTAAAATTGTAGAAAATCATACTACGAAAATTTTCCCGAGTTAAATCCATGATATTGTAGACACGCAATTTTTAAAATGGCACCACAGTGTAAAAGCAATTGACAGTCAGATGAAACAAACTGTATTCTACAGCTAAAGAGTACCATTTACAAAACTTGTAATTACTTTTTAAATATTGTTTATGTAAGTGGCCAGTTCCAGAAACTTTTAGTGTGACCTATGTTTTATAATGGGTGAAAAGATTTAGCCCATGTCCGACAGGATGTCGACCTAAAACATATTTCTACCGCCAAGTAGCATTGTTTTGCATGACTGTGTTCCGGTTTTTTGCTATGAAATACTATGATGTTGTTCCTGTTCAGCTGTTTAAAGTTTTTTAAATTACCATGTTAATGATCAGTTAATGAGTTAAGTACATTGGCTTAAACGATTCCATTAATTTAAAAGTCTATTTGTAGAATAGAACCGTTTAAGCCCTCTGATTACTTGAAGGTTTTTGGTAACATTAATAACAATACAATTTTAGATTTTTACAAGTTACCGCTAAATGTAAAAACTAATAGTAACAGGTTAACACAGCTTGCTTTTAAATAAAGACAGAAAAAACACTAATAAGTAAGCAAATACAAGATAGGCAAGAAATATAAGTGACATAGTATACCCTTAAAATAATATACACAGGAAAAAAAACTCACGAGCTGTGTATGTATTCAGTATGAAAGTTGATTTTTATTGTATACAGCAACTAGATCCCTCGTCACGTCTACCGCTTGAATAATATTATTTTGAATAGCATCAAATCAACGTCCCACTGCTGGGCACAGGCCTTCTAACATAAACAACACCACATGGGGAGGTTGGGCCATAACCTACCAACCTGGCCCAATACGAGTTGGTGGGTTTTAACGAATGCCATCATTCAAGGACAACCGGGACCAACGGCTTTACGCGGGCGGAAAGGGCTTAACTCAGACGAGCGAAGGGTGGAATCAGCCAACAATAAATGCAATAATCAAAATAGGAAAAAAAACAAGCAAGGGCGTAAAAGTTTGTGTGACTTCTTGAAGAGGAAAGTGAAGTGTCATGTTTGTTGATTTCTTATTTTTATTGTATGTACTAATTATGTTTTTAATTTCAGGATGTACATATCATTCATAGATGCAGTCGCCAGCAACATTGGTTACAAGAAATCAACTTTCCACGGTATCCCTGTCTAAAAAAACACTTAAGTTTCTGTAAATAATATTATATATTTTTTAAATTTGTAAGTTGTGTACGTTATCTTAACTGCTAGTTTTTAATACAGTACCTACTGTAATACTTTTTATGTCAACATCTTTTTGTAAAATACTATTGTTAAGACATCACAAAAATAACACTTTTAAAATTAAATAAATTTTTTTGTTGACTATTTGTGAATCTTTTGTTTACACAGATACCACACACAAACATACCTACATGCTTACCTACTTTTTATTGTAATGCTAAAAAAGACAAACAACGATACACACTGCTTAGTTTCCAATGTTTCCCAAATATTGAAACTGGATGGCAATGACAAGGTACTTGACGACGTTCGTGATCATCTGCAAAAAGTAAAACGTTATTAATCTCACTCTCAAAAACATTGCAATAATTAGGTCTTGCGTGGATCTACCACCAATTGGAAATATGGCCTTCTATCGGACGGAACAGGACGGAGAAGACCTCGACAGATGCGCCTTTCAAAATTACAAATTACGCTGAAATCTAATTTAACAAACTCACATCACATCACGTCTACATTAAAATTCTGATACGGTGGGTGTGGTGTGGGTATCGACATTAAATTCAAGTGACTAAAATAGTAAGTATTTCGTTTTGTCTGTTCATAAATAAATATACACCCGTAATCTTGGTGTATTCAACTTCATCGGATACTTGGAGACATAAAAACATAGTGACGAAGATCTTGAAATTTTTTTTTTTCAAATAATAAGGTGGGTATTCTCTTGCTTAGCAGAACTAAGTGACCGGTATCCCAAGGTTTATTTCAGTATTACAAGGTAACGACCTTCAAACGTTTGGTTTTAAGTTTAAAATTGAATTTGTAACATACCGATGCGACGAGTGAGCGGGACAATGTGAATAGCCCCATTGGAGAGTAGGCGACTCTGCTCAGCGTGAGGTACTGGGAAAACTTTTTAAGCTCCACAGAGATGGGTAGGTCATTGTATTTGTTGAGCATCCTACTGACCAGAACGTAGGTACGGTCAATCTGGTAATAAAGATATTAACAGTCAGAAGTAATTACAAGCTATTACTTGTTAGGGTTAAAGCCGGTACAAAAAGTACAGGTTCTGTATAGGTAATTCGGTACTAAGCGATTCTTGCCATTTCGGTACCTGGGTACCGATTCCAGCCGGGTACCGGTACTCCGCATTACAAGTGCAGGTACTTAATTAAGGTACCCGCCGCATATGTAATTATGTAAACGCCGTGTATGTGAGCTAATAACCATAAATTCAGCAGCGATAACTTGGTTATGATGATGTAGGTGATCATGATGATGGAGGATTTTGCCATCTCGTTTGCGGGACAGAATTTAAGCTACATATTAATTGCTAGGATCTTGCCATATCTTACAGCGAATTACCAACAGACTTTTTGTAAATCTTCCCTATGCTTTTTATAATTGTAGATTATGCACCAAGGGAATAAAGTAGTGCTTATGTAGCGGGCGCCCCGTATTGAATCCCAAGCGAAACGAAGGATTCTAGCGTTAACTCCCGAGCGTAGCGAGGGTGTTTAGAGTTAAGAATCCTGAGTGCAGCGTGTGATTCAAGGTCGCCCAAGACGAAGGCACCTTTATCCCTGAGGATGATACCCTACTTTTCACACTACGAGACAATAAAAAGCAATAGTAAAACAGTAGTAGATTGTTATACAAGGAGCTAAAATGACCCAAACTGACTAAAGACTACACATACATCCTACAGTATAGAGCGGCGATGTGCTCATCAAAATAATACTACCAACCCCTCTCTTCCCTTCGGTGTCGTAAAAGGCAACTAACGGACTAATAAAGACTGCACATACATCCAACAGCACAAAGAGTCGATGGGCCACAGATAACCCCCAATAGATACCGCGATATAGCCAATAGAGCGGCGATGGGCTCATCAAAATAATATTACCAACCCCTCCCTTTCCTTGGGTGTAGTAAAAGGCAACTAACGGACTAAAGACTGAACATACATCCTACAGCATAGAGCAGTGATGGGCTCATCAAAATAATACTACCAACACCTCTCTTCCCTTCGGTGTCGTAAAAGGCAGCTAACGGACTAAAGACTGCACATTAGTACATCCTACAGCATAGAGCGGCGATGGGCTCATCAAAATAATACTAACAACCCCTCTCTTCTATTCGGTGTCGTAAAAGGCGTACATCTTTGTGTGCTCTGTTTGGTTGGTGGTAGGGCTGTTAAGTCCGCCTGGCTGGCTACCACCATCTTATCTTAGTCTGTCTCCATAACAACGATGTTTATAGCATAGTTGTGTTCCGACAGTTAGAGATGAGGTAGCCAGTTCCTCAGTGGTTGAGGATTCCGGGTGAAGCGCGTCGCTTATCGTCACTTACCATCAGGTGAGATGAAGGCCAAGGTAAAAAAAAAACATGCAACCGCATATAACGGCGATGAGCTCATCAAAATAATACTACCAACCCCTATCTTCTCTTCGGTTTCGTAAAAGGCGACTAACGGATTAAATAAATACTGCACATACATCCAACAGCATAGAGTCATAATGAATTTCAGTACAATAATAATGCCCTGCTAGACCTCAGGTGTTTAATGACTTACTTTAGGTTAGGTTTGCATGACATTTAATTTGACATTGTCGAGCAGGTGGTGTGAAAAATAATTAACGTACTTCGATTAATGTTCTGTAGCAGGGCTCGTTGGTTTCCACGCTCCAGAGGCTACATGTCCCGCCCCATGCCACAAGCATCATCACTGAGTTACTCGACGACAATTCAACGGCTGAAAACACATTTTTTAATCAGGGCCCATACGAATTTTGCGTAGTAAGATTAAAGTAGTAATACTGCTCTAAGAGTAAACAGTTAGGCCCCGAGTGTTTATTTTTTATTTATTGATTTACAATCATCAGTTTACATTTTATATGTATATAAAAAAGCATGAAATTGGTAATTAGAAATGATTGGTACCGAAGAATTTTGAATTTAGGAAACTATATTTGCCTCGAATACTTCAAGAGTATGGGGGGGTGTATTTATCCAAGCTAAAACAGTGGAACTGTCGGTCCAACCAAATATATCATTCACCAAATATATCGTTCTTTACAGGCAAAGACACACATGATGGAGGAGGTTCACCAGCAACACCGCACCACACAACTCCAATTTTGGAATTGTGAGTCGACTTTTGAGAGGGGCCACTTTACTCTTGCTCATTAACAAATGTACAGAGACCCTGCTGTCATCCGTTTCAGTTCTTAGGTATATGACTGCTGCGTAACCTGATTCCGAAGCATCCGAAAAACCGTGGACACTAAAATGCCTAACATTTCCGGGGATGATGTGCCTAGGCAAAAGCCACACTCCGGATATTACCTAAGTCCGTTTAGAACTTATCTATTTCCGCTCCAAACCGATATCTAGTGGATCGTCCCAATCGAGACCCCCTATCCACAACCGCTGTAAGAGGCACTTGGCCCAAAATAAAACTGGTTAAATCCAACCGTTTGGATCATACATCCGAGCCACCGCAGATAGGATACTCCGCTTAGCAACCTGACAATTAGTGGGTTCATCCACTATATGTGAAAATACGTCCCTGATTGGATCGTAAAGAATGCCTAAAACCGAAACCGTATGACAATTATCCGGATCCGTAAACAAAAGAGGCACTTGCTTGTAATCATCCGGTAGGTTCTCTAAAACTTTAGGACTATTTGATAGCCATTTCCGAAGTTCATAGCCACCCGCAGCCATGATATCTATAAACTCTTTTTGAACTTCTAGAGCTTCCGTTACCGAGCTAGGCCCATAAAGTATGTCGTCAACGTAAGTACATTGCTCCAAGGCCGCTGCTGCACGAGGATACCGCTCACGTTCCTGTGCCGCCAATTCCAACAAAGTCCTAATTGCAATGACCTTCTTGGTCGAGTGGTTTGTAACACCGCTTTTCATGGTGTAGCCATCTCTGAGGTCCCGGGTTCGATTCCCGGTCGGGTCAATTTAGAAATTATTGTTTTTCTAAATTGTCTCGTGCTTCTATGTATAATAAGTATGTATTTCAGTATTTCAAGTGTCATGTAAATAGGGATTTGAATGTTAAATAAGAAAATTGGTTGCAAATGCAAAATATCAAAAGGGAATTACCCTTAAATTAAAACTCGGGCGCCAGACAGTAGTATCACTATCAAATTAAATATATAGAAAATAAATTTTACCTCGGAATGTCATCGGAAAGATTGACTTTTAATCTGCAGGGAGGTGGCTAAAAAATAAAACTAATTACTCCGAACCATTGTTTTATTTTAAAATCCCTTGCTAACTTTTACCGCATAAGTTAATACTAACAAACAAAGTTTATTCTTGTGGATATAAAGTTATCCGCAAGATAGCATTCCAAAGTTACATGTTATGTATTTTAAATGTATTCAATACAAAGAAGATCAAATAGACTAATTGTCTTGATACATAGGAACTAGGCCTATAAATTTAATTAACCAAAAACATTGTATCGTGACTCTAACAATATGTTGTGAACATAACTAATATTTTTGTGAATATAGCACCATTTTAAACCAATAGGATATTAAATTACTAACCTTGGCTTTTATAAATTAGGTACCGTATAAGCGTTCCGGCGAAACAATGCGAGTGGCCGCATTGTCGACGACAACATTAAGAGACATCTAGAAGATATCTAGAAGCTCTGGAAGTTAGATAAAAGCTATCCGAAAGACAATGGAAGACCATGGAAGACGCACGAGGGCGCCTTCCATAAAAATGCGGCGAGACATGCATTATTGAATGATGTACTTTCGCCAAACAATATTAAACCAAATTCAAAATAAAAAACAATTAAGGCTTAAACCAAATTCAAAATAAAAAACAATTAAGGCATTTAAGCCCTTTTTTAAAGATTCAAAATCATCTTCAAAACAAGATTCCACAAGATTTTCACCTGGGACTAAATTATGCGAACGCCATACTCGCGACGCGTTGCAAAAAGATGACAACCCGGAAGCTGTCACATTGACACAACGACCCAATCAGGCAAAGACAAAGGCAATCGCCCATACAGCCTAACGTTAATACGTTCTGGTAAAGAAAAAAATGAAGATGTAATGTCGAACTAAAATATGACATTACACAAGTATGTTTATCCGTTGTTCAGTAACCATTTAACGAGTTTTACAACGAAGCTTCTCTTGGGCTAGATAATTGGACTGGTGTAAATGTAGAAAAGTATATTTTATTATTTATTTAATGTATGGACTCGATTTTACTCCGTAGGTGTTTGTATTAAGCTCATACGTGAGAAGTGGCTCGAACGGAGACTCACTCCAAAGAATAAGTTGATATTTCCGGTCCGAAGATGAAATTAACGTCTGCCAGAACATCGTCTGGATTTCCGTAACTAACACTGTATGGAGACACAGAAAATTTTAAAGAATTAAAGTTATATCTTTTTGAAGCTTAGTTCCCGAATGTAAGCACTGATTCAAAGAGACACCCGAAGACGACGGAGAGCTGCCGTTAAATACAATCCGAATCCGAATTATCTAAATTTTTAAAAACACCTGGATGTGGAATATAAAAATGTTCTTCCCCCGAATGTAAGTTAAAGTTCGAAACTGACAAGTGATCTAAGGCCAAATATTCCCGCATTAATTCTACGTATTTCTCCCTGAGAACCGAGTTTTGCCTCAAACATCTCTCCATTGCTAGAAACTGTTTTTCAACGATGGAACGTGACTGCCCGAGTAGAGGCCGCAAAGATAAAAGAGGCAACCGAGTCATAAATCTACCATCTTCTAACAGAACTGTAGTATTTTTTTAGAGTGTTTCACACCCCTCATGTACGGGAGTCCGTAGTGAAACCGATGGGGGCTCCTCAACCTCCCAAAATTTTAATAACACTTCCTAAAGAGAAACTCCGAAATAGTCAACCACACCGGAATTAGGGTGTCCTTCGGTTCGCCTTAAATTTTAGTTCTAATTTCATATGGCTGAACTATGTTGGCTTCAACTTTTAACGAACAATAATTGTCTAGCCCAGGGGCTTCAAACTACGGTCCGCGGGCCAAATCCGCCAGTGCCATCAATACGGCCCGCGACAGCTTAAAACTAGTATCATCAATCTGGCTCGCGACAGCCAATGTTTTACTGTTGTTACTATTGCTGTGATAAGTTGAATGGAAGAGAATGAAAACACAGAATGATTATTACTTACTTGCAAGGTAAAACTTTATGACAGAAATGATGACGCAGAAAACTCAACTCACCAACTCAACTCAACAAGTATCTAAGCTTAAGCATTTTAATAATTAACAAATAATTAAATTGAAATCCCACTAATAAAAAAAACACTAATGAGATTTATGTAATTGTCATTTTCCACCGACAATTGTTTGTAGTTGTGGATTAATTTTACTTGTACCAATTATTAAAATAGATTTAAGATGCTCATCGGTTAATTTAGATCTGTAAACCTTCTTTGTACACTTTACCTTGGTAAACGTTTTCTCACACAAGGACGTAGTACCAAAAACAGAAAACAACCCATGAGCAAATTTATGCAAATTATGAAATTGTGCCAGTGGAAGACTCTTATAAAATTCCAATGAAGATAAATTTTGATATTTGTTCTTAAACGTACCACTGCAATGTCAATCAAAACTTTCCATTTGGACTTCCGGAGCCAGGGTTTCCATGTCAGAATCAAAAGGATTTTGAATAAGCTTATTTTCATTCGCAATGACATCAAAGTCTGAGAAACGATCGAATTTATCTTTAAAGCACTCAAAGTTTCGACTGCAAAATCGACGGGAAATTCAGTATCTGTGGCTGAATATTTCACATGTTTTAAAATCTGTAAAACATTTTTTACGTAACTGCTATTGAAATAGTATTATTTTCTGCCTGAACGATTTAATATTGGTGTATAAATCAGGGAGAAGCTGATTTTCTCCTTGCAATCTCAAATTCAGTTCGTTCATATGATTTGTCAAATCGACATGGAATGCTTATTTCCACAGCCATTCACTATTTCCTAAATTGGAACTAAGGCGATGCTTCTCATTTAAAAAAAAATCGATATCTGCTCGAAGTTCAAAAAACCGCTTAAGGACTTTTCCGAAACTAAGCCAGCGTACGGCAGTATGATATGGCAAGTCATTTTCTCCAAACTCTTCAATAAACTCGCGGAATTGTCGGTGATTCAGCATTGTGGATCTGATGAAGTTAACAACTGATATGACTGGTTTTAGAACTTCAGACAAATCCAAACATTTTCCGCACAAAGACTGTTTATAAATGATACAATGTAAGCCTTTGACACAAGTGCGACCGCTCCTTTATTTTTACTACACATATTTTTGCCTTCATCGGTAGTGATAGATTTCAAGTTTTTCCATCGAAGTATCTTTTCTTTAATGGCATTTTCAACTCCCTTAAAAATATCTGCCCCAGTTGTCGTGCCGTGAATACTATCAATATCAAGAAGTTCTTCATACACTTCATAGCTTTTATCTACTCTACGAATAAAAATCAACACCTGAGCAGTATCTGACACATCTTTTGACTCATCCAAGGCTAGAGAAAACCACTCAATATGTCCATTTTAGTCAGACAGTTCAGATGATATATTTTCTGCGATGTCTTGCACCCTCTGAGCCATGGTGTTTGCTAACAAACTGACACCTTTCAATAAACATACTTTCGGGGCATATTTCTTTAGCAACTGCAATCAAGCATTCTTTCATCATTTCCCATCGTTGAATAGTTTTTCATGTTTTGCGATTTCAAGAGCCACACGCAAGCTGGCGCGAGTTGCAGATTCTTGCTCAGTATTTGCTTTGGTAAACAAATATTGCTGCAATTTCAGTCCGCGCTTCAAAGCTTCAAATGTTTTCGTCCGCAAACTTCCTGTATATTTAGAGTAATTATGAAGATTTTTCGATTCATAGTGACGTTTAACTCTAGATATATCTATCTAGGGTTAAACGTCACTATCGTATACGTCGAATCGACATAATCGATTTTGAAAAATCGATATACAATAACTCGTTTGTTTTTTGCGTCATTAAACTTGCCGTTCCTGCCAACTCAGTCGGCCGGCCGTCGGAGCTTGCAGGATACATCCGTATCGCTCCTGTAAGTGCATAAATATTTACGTACCGTTTGTGGAGACCACAAGTCCAGCCCCTGTCCTAAGTGTATTGAGGCCAAAATGAATAAAAAGTGATATTCACTTAGGTTTTTTAATATTATAAAGATTACAAAAAAAATATTTTGAAAAGTTTACATAGTAAATTATAAGACTGACGGCGAGATTTCTAAATGTTTAAATTTTGTAAAGCGAGAAGTACCTTGTTTTTTTCATTAATTTTAAAAATATAGATAAACTCTTATATTTTTTATTTTTCAACAAGGAGCCTTCATTCGCCTGAAAATCAGGGTTTACCTAGCTCAGGCAACATAATTTAATCTACTTTAGATTATTAGTTAAGAGCAAAATTCAAAAAAATTCAAAATTCAAAATACATTTATTCAATAAACTCAATTAATAAGTACTTTGAATCGTCCAAATCTTTTTAACCTACCACCCATTCAGGACGTAATTTTTTAACTTTGGCAAAGAACGGGCGCAAGAAACCACAGCGCACAGAAGCAACGACATTTACAAAAAAAAAGAATATGTCGTTACCAGGTCATAATACAAAATATGAATTTAAAAAATAATAAATTAAGCAATACAAAAGTACAATACAATGTAAGTATCAATTAATAATAGACAATTAGAAATAGCTGTTGGAGTAATTGGAGCATTTCAGATCCAAGCTGTTTTGTCTTCTGTGTAATCTGAAACTTTGTAATAAGCTTTTTTATAAAGCTTATCTTTGATTTTGATTTTAAATTTATTAAGATCTGATTTCTGAATATCATTTGGTACTTTGTTGTAAAATCTTACACGCAGACCCCTAAAAGAATTATTTATTTTATGGAGCCTAATATAAGGTACTGCTAATTTGTTCTTACTTCTAGTGTTTACATTGTGAATATCATTGTTTTTTGAAAATATTTCAATATTTTTATGAACATAAATAGAATTTTCATATATGTATTGTGATGCAACTGTCATTATATTTATATTCTTAAATCTCTCTCTGAGGGAGTCTATATATTGCTCGAATAGCCCTCTTCTGAAGCACAAAGATAGTTTGAATGTCGGCAGCATTTCCCCACAGTAAAATGCCGTACGACATTACACTATGAAAGTAACTGAAATAAACTATGTATCAACGTCAGTTAACTGACGGATCTTTATTACTGCATAAGCCGCAGAGCTAAGACTATTCGATAATTTAGCTATATGTGGGCCCCCCTGAAGTTTGGCATCTAACGTGACGCCTAGAAACATAGTGGTGTCCACAGGATTCACATTCTTATCTTTAATTTGTACACTAGTTGTTACTTGCTTAACATTAGGCAATACAAATCTTACACATTTGGTTTTTCCCTCGTTTAATAGCAATTTATTTACACTGAACCAGTGAACAATCTTTGAGATCGCATTATTCACATCGTCATAATTTGTGTGTCGTCGTTTCACTTTGAATAAAAGTTAAGTATCATCATTTATGGTTTATTAATGTTTGGTTTATTAATATAAACCAAAAACAAGAATGGACCAAGTATTGAACCCTGCGGAACTCCCATTGTAAACACTGATCCCGGAGATCTTTTACCGTTAATGTCGACCTTCTGTATCCTGTTACTCAAGTATGAGATTAGAAGGCTCAAAGAAGCATCCCTAATTCCATAGTGGTTAAGCTTCCTGACCAAAGTTTCATGTAAAACGCAATCGAAAGCCTTGGATAAATCACAAAATACCCCTAGGGCATCCTGTGATTCCTCCCAGGTATCAAATATTTGGATTAAAAGCTCAACACCGGCGTCAGTTGTAGAGCGACCCCTAGTAAAACCATACTGTTTACAATGTAAAAGTTTATTTCTATGAAAATGAATTTGAATTTAGTCTAGAATCAACTTTTTAAAAATTTTACTAAATGTGGGTAGCACAGAAGTAGGTCTAAAATTAGAGGGGTCAGAAGTGCTACTTGATTTAAACAATGGAATTATTTTACTATGTTTCATTAGGTCAGGAAAAACACCACAGTCAATGCATTCGTTAAATATGCAAGCTAAAACTAGTGCTATTGTCATAATTACTGGTTTAGCGACATCCACGGAATTACCCCACAGATCAGCAGTTTTTTTTTTATTGAGAGTGTTAAATGTTTTTAATATATCTATAACACAATTTTTTTGAAAACTAAAATTACTTTCACAATCTTTAACATTCTCCTTCAAAACAGATTCAGCTACAGTGGGGGAGGAAATCAAGGCTTTTGTAGTTGAAACTGGAATGTCAGTAAAAAACCGTTCAAATGCTGCAGCAACATCAGCACCAGAAGTCAAGGTTTTATTATCACAATTCAAATTGTACTCATTATTACGACTTTTAACCTTTCCTGTTTCCTTATTTATAATATTCCATGTCATTTTTATTTTGTCATTACTATTCTTAATCTTAGAACTTAGATAGTTTGCCTTGACTAATCGGCATACTCTTTTAAATAACTTAGAATAATTTTTAACATATAATTTGAAATTTGTCAGTGCTTGATGCTTATGTTTTTAGTCAACATTGCTTCATCAAATCTTAGAAGTTTTCACCTCTGAGATCCGTAAGAAATATTTACAAATATTTGAACATTCGGTTAAGATGAAGCTGCGTTTATAGATTAATGTTTTATATTTTAGCGTTTTATTAACGCTTAAATATACTTAAGTAAAATTTTAAACACTGAAAAAAGACGTCAACCGTCGTCAACGTCAACAAAAGGCGGGTCGATTAACGTCTTACCGAACAAATGCACCAGTTCATGTTAGTCTCCCACACTTTGTCTTTTCCCCCTTGCCACCACAGCATCTCCTTTTACTCACGCCCCCATCCAACCACCATGTCAGTGTCTAAAACAATGCAAGTCAGACAGCGGCATCCCACTTCCCCACCACCAAGTCGCTTTTTGAGGTAGAGTTCACTAACATCCGTGGACTCCATTCAAACCTCAACGCCGTCCACCAACACCTTGAGACGGCCCGCCCTGCTTTGCTCTTTCTGACGGAGACACAGATCCGCCGTCCTGCCGACATAGCATATCTGCACTACCCCGGCTACGCGCTTGAGGAATGCTTCCTCGCGAAAGCCGGAGTATGCCTTTTTGTCAGGACGGACGTTTGCTGTCGACGTTTGCGCTGCTTGGAGGACCCCTCCTTCTCCATCCTATGGGTACACGCGGATCTTGGTTCCGAGAGCCATGTCTACGCTTGCCTGTACCGTTCTCACTCCGGAGACCACGAGATAACTCGGCTATTCGATTACCTGAGCCAAGCAGTTGACGACGTACAGGAGCGGTTTCCGTCTGCCGATGTGGTACTTTTGGGAGATTTTAATGCCCACCATGAGACCTGGTTGGGCTCTTCCAAAACAGATCACGCAGGCCGAACTGCCCATGCATTCGCTCTCACACATGATCTGACTCAACTGGTTCTCCAGCCCACCAGCATTCCAGACATATCGGGTCAAGCGCCTTCCCTGCTAGACTTACTGGTGTTGAGTCGACCAGCCGGGTACAGAGTGTCGATAAGTGCTCCGTTGGGCACTTCTGACCATTGCCTGGTTGGTGCCACCGTACTGCGCCGTAAAAGCTTTCCGTCAATGGAGTCTAAACGGCGCTTATGGCACTAGTCGTCGGCAGATTGGGATGGTATGCGCGACTATTTTGCGTCCATCCCGTGGAGACAGTGCTGCTTTGTGGGTAGGGACCCATCGGAGAGTGCCTCTGCTGTCGCTGGCGAGGTCATGTTGGGGATGGAATATTAAATTCCCTACACTGATGTCGTCAGCGGAAGTAAGGCGCGCCCTTGGTTCAATCGCGAATGCGCGAAAGCTGTTGAACTTAAACAGGCGGCGTATCGCGCTTGGACCAAGGCTCGCACCCTCAACGATCGTAACATCTCTTCCCTCAAGGTAGTCTTCAACAAGGCTACCAAAGTCTGCAAGAGAGCTCTCTCGAGAGCGAATGCCCAGCACGTTGCTCGCGTTGGCCAAGAGCTGTTGTCGCACCCAACGGGTAGCCGAAGTTATTGGCGACTGGCCAAAGCGGTACAAGCCAACTTTTGCGCGCCTTCTCTGCCCTTACTGCGGTACCCTGATGGCTCGTTGGCCCATCGGCCGCTAGACAAGGCTAACCTCTTAGTGAAGCTCTTTGCGGCGAACTCGCGTGTCGATGACTGCAGCGCGGAACCACCTACCATCCCTCACTGTGGTTTCTCAATGCCTGACGTCCAAATCAGACAACGTGACGTCCGTGCCGTGCTGCAGAAGGCGTGCTGCACTTGATGTGCGGAAGGCTAGCGGTCCTGACGGTATACCGGCACTCGTCCTTATAAAATGTGCTCCCGATTTGTCTCCAGTACTAACACGCCTATACCACCTCTCGTACTCTACTGGAATTGTGGCGGAGGCTTGGAGAAAGGCGAACGTCCAGCCAGTCCCCAAAAAAGGGGATAGGTCCAACCCAGCCAACTATCGACCTATTGCTGTCACCTCTGTCCTTTGCAAGGTTTTTGAGCGAATTATAAACAGGCAACTCATTCGCTATCTAGAAGATCACTCCCTGATTCATGATCGACAATACGGGTGCAGACCGAAACGATCAACGGGTGATCTCCTGGCGTTCATAACATTCCCGTGGGGTGAAGCAATGGACAAGCACGGAGAAGCACTCTGGCTGTTAGCCTGGACATCTCCAAAGCTTTCGATCGAGTTTGGCATCGTTCGCTTCTCTCCAAGCTTTCGTCATACGGCTTGCCACCTCGCCTATGCGATTGGGTCGCCGGGTTCCTGCATGAGCGCAGCATTCGCGTACTCTGCGAAAGCAGTGCCTCACAGTTTCTGCAGGTGAACGCCGGAGTGCCGCAGAGTTCTATAATATCGCCCACGCTGTTCCTTCTGCATATCAATGATATGTTATCCTTGGGTAAATTTAATTGCTATGCAGACGACAGTACAGTACATCGGCGTTATTTGGGTCACCCTGCGGCAAAGCAGGCCGATGTAGTGGAGTCGAGACGGAAGATTGTCATTGAGCTGGACGAGGAGTTAGACCGCATTTATAAATGGGGCTCTGATAACCTGGTCCAGTTCAATGCCAAAAAAACACAGGTCTGCGCTGTCAAAAAAAAAAAAGCTAAAAAGTCCGCATTTCTCCCCCAAACCTTCTTCCAGAGCAACCTTTTACCCATCCAGACTGGTCTCAGTCTCTTTGGTATGGACATACACAGCGACCTCAACCCGAAGAGCTATATTGAGAGCATTATAACCACAGCCTCATGTAAACTCGGAATCCTGAACAAAGTGAAGCGGTTCTTCACGCCGGAGCAACGTTGTCTTTTGTATAAGACTCAGGTGCGCTCCTGGGTGGAGTATTGCTCTCATCTTTGGGACGGATCCGCCAAGTACTTGCTCGAAGCTCTTGATAGGTTGCAAAGACGTGCTGTCCGTATTATCGGTAACGATGACGTTACGACCAGTCTGGAGCCGTTACAGCTACGTAGGGACATTGCTTCCCTTAGTGCTTTCTACCGCCTTTACCACGGTGAATGCTCTGAGGAGCTCTTTGACCTCATCCCTCCCTCTCCTTTCCTTTCCAGATCGACGCGTGCAGGTCTTAGAAGCCACCCTCACACCGTGCTGACCATCATGACACGTATTAAAAAGTTTGGACAATCGTTCTTTTGCCGAACTGCCCGTATGTGGAATGCGCTTCCCGCACACGTGTTTCCTTCCACTTTCTCTCCCGGGTTATTTAAGCGGGGCGTGAAAAAGCATTTATGCAGGCCGCCATAGTGTGAGCGTTCGGCATAGCGTGGTAGCGCTGTGATGAACGCTTTCACTTCTTAGGCTTCAGTGGCTGCTTTTCATCAGGCAGAGTAAAGCCATTATGGCGTGCCACAATAAAAAAAAAGGACTACATCCCTTGGGGCCACGTGACTTTCGGACGGGTCACGTGATGTCGGGTGCCTCAAGGCGGGAGACCGTACGGGACCTACTCAGCGCTTGCATGCGCTATGACACAGGCGAAACTAAATTGGTGCTCGTATTGTCGGGAGCCTGGGAATGACGTCACTCGGTGCGACGGGTTCGATGCACAACGGGTGCAAGGACGTCGGATTATTGTACGGCAACGGGGCTGGTGCTTCATGCTTAGGCCCGCACATGACACAGCAGTGCTTACAAGCTGGGGCTTGCAATGTTTGTGGTGGTCGGCATCACGACCTCCTCTGACTAAATATGCCCGGGATGTACAATCACCAGCAAGGACTTAGGGGTCCTTTACGGGAACAGCTACAGGCTGACGGAAGTTGATCCCCACCGGAGAGGTCTTCATGGCGCGCGCCCACGGATGGGCGCAGGGGTCGGGGACCTGCTCAGGGACGGTTGGAGGAGAGGCCTCATCGGGGGTCCCCCTCTCCTGAGGGGCCCCATGGGACAACATTATGATAAGTTGTCACATCGGAGGGCTCTCACTTATCTTGTCGCCCATACTCCTGTACCTTCGGGGAGGAGGTCTTGGAGAAGTTGGCCAATTGAAGGCGGCAATTCGAGCTGCAGTGGGCGGGTACCATTGGGCACCGATGACCTACGCTGGGGTGGCTCGGTCACCACCCAGTATGTGCCCATGCTTGTGGCAGGGATCGTGGGTGAATTCCCCACCTTCGTCGCTGCCCCCTCTCTCATCGGCTCGCCTATCTCCTCTACTTATAGAGCGCCCACGCCTGGAGCCACTTGCTCCAGTGTTTGGGAGATTTGGGCACTCTGCGAGGACATACGTAAGGCGGGATGGCTTGTAGACATGGCTAAGTAATGAAATGGGCCGGTAATTGCCAAGATTGGTGATGTCTCCTTTCTTGTGAAGTAGAAGCGTGACCGCATTTTCCATGCCTCTGGGGTTATTCCATTAAACAGCGCTTTATTAAATAGGAGTTGGAGTTGTTTCACTACAGATTTCCTACCGAGCAATAGCCGAGCAATTCCGTGGAATATTATGTATACCTACTTATATGAAAAACAAAATAAATGACAAACGAAAATCTGGGTATGATATTTTAGAGAAAAAGGTACTTCGAATTTAAATACTTCTAGGTATGAAATTCATTGTAAGCAAAACATCTGCCAAAAGAAAAAAAGTCGTTTTGATATACAGGTAATAGTTTTTCTGAAAAATGGAACGTACGTATGATAAGTTTATGAATTAATAAAATTATGTAAAAGCAACAATCTGGTATTTAAAACTTAGTAATACTGTTTTAAAACTATTGAAATTCGAATAGAAAAGTTTCGAAAGTAAGATAAACCTATCTTACAGTGTTACAAGAGGTAACCACCTCTTGTAACAAAATCCAAAATGTATTGAATAAATTTTACATTGTCTCGTATTTTGAAAAACAAGTGCGTTTGTACATAATAATAATCATACATTTATACTCACAAAGTGACATAGCTAAATAGTAGCAAGTCCTGATCAGGTGCAGAAAGTAGACAATCAGACACAGTAGCATGCTGGGCCCAAAGCCTGAGTCCAGCTGTTCCACCACCCCGCAGAGGGAGACGAACATCGAAGACAGCTGACGAACCGACTGATCGTCACCCTGGATCCTGTTAGAACCCTCTGGAACATCGAATTTGATAATTTTTTAAATATACATACATTCACGACTATTATCCCCAAAGGGATAGTCAGAGACGAGGCGAGGTCCGTAAAAGCAGTGCACTGCTACAGTTTAAGTTTCGCCAAATAACGACACGTGGTCAGCGTGATAGGTGGTGACCCCATCGCCGCTTTATACTATTGGACGAATGAGGGCAATCTTCAGTCTGTTTGTCGCCTGTTACGACACCGAAGGGAAGAGACGGATTTGTAGTATTCTTTTATAATGAGCCGCCACCACACAGCTGTAATTATTCGTTTTTTATAAACATATACAAGTTTATTTATTTATTTATTTACTCAACACATATGCGGAGAGCGCAAGCTCCGTTCGCACTCGCAGCTCGATATATCCGACCATACCGAGTACGAACAGTGCGAGGTACATTAGCGGGTACAACGGATACACGCCAAATAGCTTGAAGTACAAAAGCCGCGTAAATTTGTTTTGGACGCGTTCCAACATTATACTGTACTTCTGTTCGTGTGGTGCCCATACGACTGCCCCATACTTCATATGTCTCTTGACCACAGCGTCATACTGTCGTGAAGCGACATTTAAAAAAGAAAAGATGATAAGAAATTAACAAATATTTATAAGACAAAATAAAATTACAAACAAAAGTTAAAAAAAGAGTGAGTGAGGATGGTGAATATGGAGGTGATGATGGCTAAAATGAAGGTTGATGATATAAAAAGTGAAGGGGTAGGTGCAGCTGACGTGGAGGCAGGCGAAGGTGTGGAGGCAAGCGCTGAACTTGGCAGTCGTCGAAGGGCGCAGGCAAGTGAAGACAGGCAGGCGCCGGTAGGCAGGCGCCGGTAGGCAGGCGCCGGTAGGCAGGCGCCGGTAGGCGAAGGCAAGCGAAGGCAGGCAGGCGCTGACAGGCAGGCGCCGACAGGCAGGCGCCAACAGGCAGGCGCCGGTAGGCGCAGGCAGGCGCAGGTAGGCGCAGGCAGGCGCAGGCAGCAGGCGCCAGCAGGCGCAGGCTGGCGAAGGTGCAGGCAGGCAGGCGCCACCAGGCGCAGGCAGGCGAAGGCAGCAGGCGGGCGAAGGTGCCGGCTGACAGGCGAGACAGGCACAGGCAGGCGTAGGCGCACGCGATGACTGGAGGCTGTAGTCTTCCAATTCGGAAGCTGGTGTTTGTACTTGAAGACTAGTCCTTCCAATTTGGAAGAGGAAAGTAAGGAGTCTTGACGTTCCAATTCGGAAGTTGGTGATCGTCTCAGTAGACTAATCCTTTTGAATCAAAAGCTAGAGATGTAATGATTAGTCGTCGGCTGAACTTTATAATGAAACCTCGGTTTCTGAGTTCTGCATAAATTTCAAAATAATATTTTTAAAACGCTGAAATCTAGATGGTCAAATGTAAAAAATAAGAAACTAAAAAGTTTGATTAAAATTTGTTGATAAGTTGCATAGCAACGAAGCAAAAATAAGTTGTCAGATACGTCAAAACGTAACCAAAACACAATATTTAGTAAATAGAAAACAATTAAGGTGAGATAAATGTAAATATTACAAGGAAAAACGCATAATAAGATTATCGAAGTGATCCGAAACTTGTGGGATACGTAAAAGTGTCGAAAAATAGTGTCGAAAGTTTCGTGATTTAGATCACGTAAGTAAATATGTTTAGATAAAGGAATTGCGATGTGTGTAGTGTAGTGTGTAGTTACTAAATCATTATGTATCGTTACAGAAGCGAGGAAAAATAAAGACAAATACATAAATAAGACGAAAGTTAAAATATGAGATGATTACATGAAATTAAAAGGTACCTGGGAAGTGGAAAAGGTAAGTGGTTTCACCACAATACAACACCTTTAATGTTGTAATATTTGTGAACCCCCGTGACTGCCTCAGCGTAAACCCGAGATTTCTATAACGCCTTCATGCATACTTTTATAATGTGTTTGCAAAAATGAATGAGTTAGATGAACTCCCGGAAGATCCCGCACCTGAGACACTCGCTTCAACGGCGTCGCCTCCATCTTGTAGTCGCCATGCACCGGGGTCTGCGCACGGATAAATGACATATCCGAGCACTTGGACACATTAAAATGTAGTTATTTTGCTGGCCCCACTCTACCACTCCGTTAATGTCATCCTGCAGGCGCTTACAATTAGACATGTCCTCAACCTGGAGCATCAATCAATCAATCAATCAATTGAGATCATCGGCAAACAATAAACACGTACTATGCCTGACGACTTCTGGTAGGTCATTTGTCATTATGATAAATTTGAGATGCCCTAAATTACTGCCCTGGCTCACACCGGATCTAGTGTAGTACAGATCCGATTCGTACCCATTGTACTCCACATACTGTCGTCGGTATTTCATGTAGCTGACAAAAAACTGAAGCATATGCGGCGTACATCCAATTTTAGCTTTATTGGTTACCCATTTTGAAGAAAAATTAACTGGTAGCTGGTTGTCAAACTTGTAGCGAGCTTGTGGCGTGCACGTTGTAGGGCGATGAATTAGTGAACTCATTGAATGGTTATACTATCTTTTATATAATTACATATTTGTTCTTAGACAGCAAATCGGACTACCGGCTTGACCACGCGGCCTTTTCTCGTGACCTTGTTTTGGTTCGATGACGCCGGTGTGCATTCGTTTCCTGCGTTGCTATTGTTTTCAGTGCAGCCGAATGCGGGTTTTAGTCTGTCTATTGAAACCGTGGCTCTTCTGCCGGGCATTTGAATTGTGTAACATTTCATATCTCGATGTATTATCTTGTATGGACCTTCGTATGGAGCTGTCAAAGACTTTTTAATCATGTCCCTTTGTAAGAAAACGTAATCGCAGTTTCGTAGCTCTTTATGAATAAAACATTTTCTGTTTGTTTTTGTGGTCGGATTAGTTGTAATAATATTGTTCATAGCGGTTGATATTTGCGTTGCGTAATCAAAGTCAGTGATCGAGTTGTCTTTGTTTGCGTTGAAAAAATCAGCTGGCAAACGTAGCGTAGCGCCGTAGGTCATTTGAGCTGCGCTGACACCGCTGTCTTCCCTTATCGCTGCGTGTAGTCCCAACATTACTAACGGTAATTCTTTGACCCAATTTGCGCTGTTGCATGTTGCAATTAATGATGTTTTTAGACATCTATGCCATCTTTCTATTTGACCGTTGGCTTGAGGGTGGTACGGCGTTGTATGTATTCTATTGATTCCTAATCGCTTTGTCAATTTGTTGAAGAGATTGGATTCGAACTGCCGACCCTGGTCAGTAGTGATAGTACGGGCATCCGAAACGCGATATCCAGCCGGTGACTAATGCATTGCATACGCTTTCTGCGGTTATTTGCGCTATGGGATAGGCTTCCGGCCACTTCGTATTTCTGTCAATCATTGTGACGATATATCTTACTTCTTGTGATAATGGAAGAGGGCCTATCAAATCGCAATGTAGGTGGGCGAATCTTTCTGTTCTCGGGAATCTCTGTAGAGGTGACACAGTGTGTCTATGAACTTTTGACTGTTGGCATGGAATACACGCTTTTACCCACGCTGTAATTTCTTTCTTCATTGACGAAAAAAATCTGTCTGTCATCATCCTTTTGGTAGACCGTGTGCCTGGGTGGCTGAATCCGTGGACGGCGTTGTAGGCCGTTTGACGGTACTGTGGTGGCAAGTAGGGCCGGGGATTGTTGCTAGACGTTTCACACAATATTTCTTTGTCGGATCCATGGAATTGATACCGCTTGAAAGACAATTTTCTATTTTTTAGTAAATTTTCGACCTCGTCATTGTTTTGATCTTGTGCTAATTTTTCATAGTCAATAAAGCTTGGGAAAGATATCGTCTCTATTCTTGATAGAGCGTCCGCCACACAGTTCTCTGATCCCGATATGTGTTTGATTTCCGTACAAAACTGAGAAATAAAATCTAAATGTTTCAGTCGACGTGGAGTATCGTTGTCGGAGCCTGACTCATCATTGCGAATGTCAATGGCTTGTGATCAGTGAAAACAGTCAGCTCTTTACCTTCGATGTAGTGACGGAAGTGTTTTATCGACATATAGATTGCTAACAGCTCTCTGTCGTATGTGCTGTATTTTGACTGGGCTGGGCTTAGGGCTCAGGAAAAAATCCTAGGGGTTGCCACTTGCCATCGTATTTCTGTTGCAATACACCGCCAGCGCATGTCGCTGAGCAGTCTGTCATCAAGAAGAGCGTTGACGTCATTGACGGGTAGAAAAGTGTAACAGCGCGTTTTATGCTTTCTTTACATTTCTCAAAGGCTTTCTCTGTCTTTTCGGACCATGGAACTTTTCTTTTGTCGTTTTTCTTCGAGTCGTGAAAAAACTTGTTCAACTCCTTCTGGTGTTCTGCTGCTTGTGGTAGACAGGATCGGTAAAAGTTGATGATGCCAAGGAAACGACGTAACTGTTTTATCGTTTCGGGTCTGGGATACGTCCCTATCACATCAATTTTTTCGTCTAGAGGTCTAATACCTTCTTGGTTTATGTGATATCTGAGAAAATCTAAGTTATCTTTGCCAAACTCGCATTTAGATAAGTTTAATTTTATTCCATATTTTTTTAATCGTTCCAATACTTCATGAAGATGCTGTATATGCTGGGATTCGCTGGAGCTACTGATCAAAACGTCATCACAGTAACAAAATACGTAATCGAGACCATTTAGTACCACATTCATGAAACGTTGGAAGGTTTGGCCAGCGTTTCTTAGGCCAAACGTCATTTTGACAAATTCAAACAACCCAAAGGGTGTTATTATAGCTGTCTTTGAAATATCTTGTTCAGCTATGTTAATACAATGGTAAGCCTTTTCTATGTCCAATTTGGAGAAAATGGTTTTATCTTTCAGCATATATGTAAAATCTTGCAATCTTGGTAGTGGATAGCAATCTGGGATTGTCACCGCCTATAGTCTCCACAAGGCCCGATTTCGCCATTTCTCTTAACGACTATGTGAAGAGGAGAAGCCCACGGGCTGCTGGAAGGTCTACATATTCCATTCTTAACCATCTTTTGGAACTCTAGTTTAGCAGCTTGGTATCGCTTGGGGTTCAAAGGGCGTACCTTTTCATGTGTAGGTGGCCCCGAGGTATGAATAAAAAGTTCAATATTGTGTAATAAATCCGTTCGACTCGGTATTGACGGGTTAATCACTTCATTGTATTTCTTCAAAATGCTATGGTAGCAATTATTTTCATCAATCGTGCGAATTGTTGGCTGGCTCGAATATGAAATCTGAGCTACTGTACTGAGGTCGGTGACTTCGTCGCGTAATCGTTTCGAATAGAGGTCGACTAACAACTTATTTTTCGTAAGAAAGTCAGCCCCGATTATGGAGTTTCGGACGTCTGCTACGATAAATGTCCACTGGAAGTCCCGACGTAGTCCTAAGTTTAAGCTCATGATTCTCTTTCCATACGTTTTGATGGGTGTTCCATTAACCGCAAATAAATTTAAATCGCTCGGTGTTAGCAGGTGCTTATTTTTCACTGCTACAACTGAAACTTCTGCACCTGTGTCTATTAAAAAACGTGTACCATGTAACACTACATTTATTTTAACCTCTTGAGCACCGTAAAACCAGACACAATTGAAAATCAATTGTCTGTTTGAGTCGGTTACACACAGACGGCAGGTTTTTATTTCATTGACACCGAGAACTTCCTCTTTTGGAGTCAACTTTAGTTTTCCGGCTGCGTCTTCTGGAAACTGCAGTAGCGACTATCTTTACACCTAGTTGCAGCTTGACCGAATTTCTTGTGATAATAACACATATGCGATTATCTTTATAAGACTTTGATCTTGATCTCGATCTATAACGTCTCTGGAATGGCGATTGTCCTCTGTTGTTATGCCTTGACCTTAATTCGGCTACCTCTAGGTATAATTGGTCGATTTTCTGTGTCAATAAAGCTATATTATCTGGGCGACTGACTTGGGATATTTCGACCTGGGGGCGGATATTTTCCATTACCGTGTCGGCTATCTGCGCTAATCTGTCAAGATCTTTAACGTCGCTTATACTCAATACAGCACGGACCGCAGGGGGTAAGTGGCCAGTCTACATCATCTATAGCGTTTCATTCGGAACCTTCTTTTTGGCGAGATCACGCATTTTACGCAATAGCTGGGATGGCTTCTGACCTCCCAACTCCATTTCTACCACTAGTTTTTGGAATTGTCTCGATTCGGACTCCTCGAAGACACCGATCCATCTGGATTTTAATGCCGTATACTTGTTTTCGGCAGGTGGGTCCGTGAGGAGGTCGCTCACCTGTTGTAAAGCTTCCAAACCGAGTTTTGCTACCACGAAATGGAACTTATCCTCGTCCCCTTTCTTCTGAGGTCTCATTACGGACTCAAATTGAGCGAACCATAGTCGTGGGTGTGCTGTCCAAAAATCTGGAATTTTGGGGTTCAAAGACATGGCTTCAATGCCGCTGGATGTTCCAGGGACAGGCACTGGAGCTTCACTTGCATGCGCTTCCTCGTATGCAAAATGCCGGATTCTTCTATGTTTATTAGTAGTGATTTCTGTCTCTTGAAACTCCGGACGGTGAGACCCGCTGGTGGGAGGCCGTTCGTAAGTTGTATAGACACTACTAAAAAAAAATAAAAAAAATATTACGTTAATTTTCTTATCACGTCGGGGTCACCAATGTAACTATTTTACTGTTACGGGCACGTGCGATTAGGGAAGCTTGAAATAATGCTCGCGAGATGTTGATATAAAGAATCGACTTTATTAATTAAATACATTTGTTTTTATACCTAAACACGCGCGAGTGCGCGTGCGTCATACTATGCCAATGCTGATACAACTTAAACCTAATTTCCCCTACAGTAGTGTTCGCGCCACAGCGCGACGGATAACCGTCTCTGCGCCGGTCAATTAAGGTGCATATTGGTGCAACGAATGTGCAACGAATGATCGGCCAATCACAGCGAGTTGACAATTATACTCGACGAAGTGTTCGCCCGCGCCAACGGCGCTGGACAACAGGAGTGTGCTCCGAGCCTTCAAAGAGAATCCACGCGCGCGCCCGCGCAAGAACTCAGCCCGTGAACAACCACGTGTTCAGTGTATGTGACTTCAGAGCGCTGTGTTTACCAGCCCAACTACCCTTAAAACGCCTCCGATCAGTGCCCAGTGGAGTGAACTGTGTTGTGTGTTGCTGCCTTTAAGCCTGCGACCCGCGCCTAGAGCGCCAGCTGCCTTCAGCTCCAACCAGCTCCAGCCCGAACCAAGTAAGCCCCAGATATTCCCTTATATCTCCTGCCTAACCCTTATTTCGCCGCTGTTACGGCGAACGCCTTTCGCCGTAACAAGTAGTATTAATTTGATGAGCCCATCGCCGCTCATGCTGTAGGATGTATGTGCAGTCTTTAGTACGTTAATCGCCTTTTACGAGACACAAGAGAAGAGAAGGGTTGGTAGTAGGTATTATTTTGATGAGCCCACCGCCGCTCTATGCTGTAGGATGTATGTGCAGTCTTAAGTCCGTTAGTCGTCTTTAACGTATTATTTTAATAATAAGTCACAACTACAAATGACAGTACCTGTCACAAAAACGATTCTCCGTAGGGCGGTAATAGTACAAAAAGTGCGGCGCACTTATAAAGAGGATTAAAAACTCATTACTGCCCGCTAAAAGTTTCTTATAGAAAACACCACCTTTGGGTGCACTTAAAAGGCGGACCAAGTCGTCCTTTTCGAATAGATGGAATGAAAAAATGGTTTTATTTCTACTTTCTTGGGGTTTAAAAAAAACTTATTGCTCCAGATTGAAAAAACTTACCCGACACCCAAAACAATGACGGGGGGGGGGAAAAAAGTCACGTCCGCCATCTTGGATCTCGAAATAGATGATGTATTCGAAATCAGCACCGCTGATAAACATGAAAATGATACCCATAATGATTTAACATAAAAAAGTCACGTCCGCCATCTTGGATCTCGTAATGTTGTATTCGAAATCGGCACCCCCGAAAACCATAAAAATAATATCCATATTGATTTTATATCAAAAACTTGCGTCCACCATTTTTGGTCTCGATTTTAATAGCTAATTAAATCTTGCCTAAATATTAGCGAATTCTAAAATGGCGTTTATCTATATAAAAACATTGAAAAAGACTTTACGCATCGCAACGCATGATATGCAATAAATATTTAATACATTTCAATTCTCATTTAAAAAAAATTGACTACACACGTTTTAATATAATGCGCCACTCCTGACGCGTACTGTGTCCCCAGCGAAGTGTATGGACAGCCCCAGTTGCGCCGCGCCCCGCCTGCCCCACACACCCCTCACGATTGCCCTGTCTAGACGTGCCCGTTGGCCGACTGTCAGATTTAATAGAATGTGATGGTACTATTATAACCTAAAAAGTGACATTTTTCGTGTTTATGGCCGATTTTGACAAAACTATCAAGTGGTTTTTTAAATATTCAAACGCAACTGCGGCAGCTAAAATGTTAATAATAAACCTTTATTTAACGACCCCCCCCACAGTGTTAGTTTCTTCAAATTCAGGCGACTCGATTCAAAAGCCAACCCAATTATTTATATAAAAATCAACAAAACGTTTTCTACGTTATGACAAAAACATGTGCATAAAAGAACAATAATTAGTAACATGGTTCACGAGCGAGCTAGCCGTTAGCATGGACGCGAGTTTGCCTAATTTACCGTTTCAATTCTATGTCTCACTCACTCAATACCATATTCTTTGAATTTGAAACGCTCGGCTTTAGACTAACGCTATTACACAAGGGTCAGCAGAATAAAGGACAAACTAACTCATGATGATGACACAAATAAATACCCTAAAATAAAATAAAGTATCGATAAACACTGTTTAAAATAACTGAAGATTATTATATTGACTACATTACACGATTTATGTAAGAAATACATAAAATGTTAAAGATATTTGCCATATCATGATTTTACCCATGAAATGGGTATTTACCCGCGTTTTTACCCATTTTGGGTATTTACCGGGAATTTACCCGGTAAAATCCCATCTCTAGGTGCAATGGTGGACTAAAAACGAATAACTTTTAAATTAATGCTAAGATAATGATAAATTATAATTAATAAAATAAACTCGACAAAAATGTAACCAAATTGGTGCTTGTTGTGTCGTTATTCTTCGAAGTTGTTGGCGAAGAAGATTTAGTACCCAATGATGGAGAAAATAACAAAACTTTGGCAAAAATACAGGTATGGTTGCTGCAAGTGCAATTTGGTTGCTGATGGTGGTGATGGTAAAGAGCTGGGTGCCGGGAGATGTAGGAGTCGGAAGTGGAGCAGCCAGCAGATGTTCCAGTCATAATTTTAAGTGAAATCTTCAAAAGTGGTCACAACTAACATTTAATTCATAATAAGGGATTTTTTTTAAATGTTATTTGTTGGTTTAATATTTTGTGATTTTGTGGTTTATTTTAGTTTCTTTTTACTTTAATAATGTACGTAATCGATATACATAAGTATAATGTGTAAGAGTAAATGTGATTAAGATTAATAATAATTTAGCAAAACGGTTGTTGACGACACGTGAAAATGTAATACTTATGTAAACTCAACGAAATTATTATTGGAGAAACAGAAGAAAACATTGTAAGAAAAATATTTTTTTATTGTGTTAAATGATCTAAATTTTGCTGTTGTGTGTTTTTGTGTGTTCCTAAAAGTTTAAGATTTTCCTAATTGCGTAACGGTATTTATATACTCGTACATGTTAAAAACTGTTATTATTAGTTTTAAAATTGCTGTTAAAAACGTTGTTTAAAAAATTTACTTTAGTGGTTATTCATTCTATGTCACATTGATATTACATTATTTCTAAATTTAGATCGCACGAAGACCACCGAACATTCCACAAGTTAGTTTCAGTTTTCATTGTGTCAGCGTAAACTTATACGCAGGCGCATGACTGCCGCAATAAGGAGTGCATGTGGCAAGTATGTTTTAAAAGTATCGAATGAAATTAATTGGAATTATGCCGCACTCTAGTCTTGTTAATTCGCTTTAGAAATCTAAGTGTTATAACATTTGGGATAAATTAATTTGTTTACTTCGGGAGCATGCAGAGACTACTTACCTTACCTACATAAGGTTTTTTAGACTATTGAGATTGTATTTTTGTTGTTTTGTTAGATACAAATGAAAGGAATGATGAAGTTCTGACTTAGGACTACTTACTGGATATGACTATGAATAAATCATAATACGAGTATTATGAGCGTTAAGAAATAATGAATTAGGATGTGCTGTGTTAAAAAGTTGATGGTTTTGTTTAGGAATGCGTATAATTTAAAATGTGATTGAAATAAGGTTTTTTTTAGTTTGGGTTTGGATTGTATAGATATGTTTATAAGTAGGAATAAATATAGTTATTCAGATTCTCATGCTGGTCTGATCAACCAAGTTTCTGTTTAGTTATATTTATAAGGATTGTTTTGTTAGTTTTGAGTAGGCTTAGATCGAAATGAAAGATAAGGCAATAAAATTAAACGAATAAAATAATATTATAAGATTAAATGGTACTAAATAGGAGAACTGATCCTTCATTCGATCATGGCAGGAACGAGTTTCCTCCGTGAGAATAGTTGGAGGCAGCTCATGACGAAGGTGCGCGAGTACGCAGCGTCTGAGTAGACCTTAAAATAAAGTCCCTTTTTATGTGTATAAAGTCGACAGAATTATAAATAAATAAATGTGTGTAGTACACAAATAAATATAATTAAAAGTACCATTGTAAATAAATATAGAAAAATGGGTCGACTATAAATAATAAAAATGAGACGTCTATAAATTTTAATATGAAAATAATTTAAAGATATAATGAGAATTATATTAGTACTTAGCTACTTACTTTTTTTGTGACAAGTATTGTGAACTGGCCATCCACACTATTATGAATGTGACTGTACATTGACTAAGGATTAGGAATGTAAGTTGTACTTGTATTTTATTAAGACTCAAAATGTTCTATGAGAGAAATAAGGATAAGAGAATTGGAGTACCGAATTGTGACATTTGAAAGTGTGTTTATATACCCTACATGAGAAAGTCGTCAACAACTCACTGAAATGTAAATTTTAAAGCAAATTAAAAAAAAAATTAGAATATTTAATTTTAAATATTTCAATGTACTTACTTTAAAAAAATTTTTTTTTGAAAAAAAAATATGTACTTACTTATTATGTTTATATTTTTTTAAATATTTACGGGGGAGGTGTAGTGTGTGTACAGTATAGCAGACACGCACACATCTCCTACCGCTATATATATGACTATTACTCATATTAAAGATGCCGTCAGTCACGACGTTCTCCTTTCTATCCTCTCCCATCTTAGGGTTTCATCTGAGGTACATGAATGGTTCTCTTCATATCTTCAAAAGCGTCAGCAGTCGGTTCGCATTGACGAGACATAATCAAGTTGGTGTAACTTGGATGCTGGTGTTCCACAAGGCGGTATTCTTTCTCTTTTATTATTCTCAATATTTATTAACTTCATCACACACCACCTTCAGTGTTCGTATCATCTGTACGCCGATGACCTTCAGCTTTACTACCAAGCACGTGTAGACGACTTGCCGGACGCCATTGAAAGATTGAGTCGGGATTTAGACGCTATTAACGACTGGTCTCGTAGGTAGGTGGTGTGGCCGTCAATCCTACAAAGTATCAATCGATACTTATTGATGGGTAAATTGAAGTTGAATTCTCTTGAGCCAATAGTGTTCGATGGAACGATTATTCCATATAGTAATTCTGTAAAAAATCTAAGCCTACACCTTGATTCCACACTCAGCTGGCAGTCTCAGGTAGTGTGTGCCAGTGTTAGCCAAAAAGTGACCTAGACTTTGCGCTCTTTAAACCGCTTGAGAAACTTTTTACTGTTTGAGATGAAGGTAATGCTAGCGCAGTCTTATTATATTTCCCATGATCTACTATGGTGACGTGTGTTATTACGATCTCAATGCCGACTTGCTTAATAAGCTTGACAGACTGCTCAACAATGGTATTCGATTTATCTTTAACCTGAGGAAGTACGACCACATCTCAAAGCAAAGGTCTGATCTGAAATGATTACCCATTTGTCAGCGGAGATGTTTGCGTGCCCTTACTACACTTTTCTCCTTTCTAAATTCTTCAAATGCTCCTTCCTACCTTACTCCCCATTTCCAATATCTCTGCACCTATCACGACAGGAATCTCAGGTCTTCAAATAACCTTCTCCTTTTCTCTCCTTCCCATTCTTCTGGCTTTGTTCATTCGTCCTTCTATATTCAGTCCTTACTCCTGTGTAACGCGCTACCTCAGGAAGTCAGGATGGCTACGAGTCGTGATGCAATCAAAAAGAAAGTCCACATGCTCCTGTTTGATAAAACATTGGCAGAATCATCTCAGTAACGTCCTATCTAATATATATTATGTAGTGTATTTAGGTATGTTTATATATTTGTATTATTATTTATGTATTTGTGAATTTGTTTATGTATGTTTATTTTTAGTATGTTATTTATAAGTTAAAAATTATATTCATGCTCTCTTCCACTTTTCGTTACCGAAAGTAAATGCACCTACCATGTTATCTCTGCACCACCCTAAGGTTAACTATGCTGAAAATGCCTCAGGCATTAAGTTCGCCATGTAATATGATAATGTTGCAAAAGTTTAAATAAATAAATAAAGAAAAGCTAATGTGGAGTATTTCAAAAGGTGCTGGAATAAATTAGAAGAATTATGGAATCAATTCCAATTCAATCATGATCAACTGTCGATAAAGTTGAGTCAGAATTAACCATATTTTAAGGAGAAATTATATGATAGGGTAAAAGAAAATTATACCAACCTTAAAAGAATTATTAATGAAGGTTGCATCTTTCATCGATTTCCAACTCAGCTGCGGCGGAAGAAAAACCAGCTGAAGCTCATTCATCAGGAGCGCAGCAGGGATCGCAACGGTTGATAGAAGAAGCTCGAAAAAATCAAGGCAGCTACAGTAAATTTGATGAATCGTTGCGGAAACAGGAGATAATTTTAGAGCTTTTGCTAGGACCGTATCTAACATTCGTCCTGAGCAGATCATAGAAAAGTGGGAACTAGAAGACTCACTCAAACTATTAAAAAACCGGTGGTCGGCAATTGATAACCTTCACTGGAAGATTGATTGTGAGCTAAATGGGAAAGATTTATGTTACGAATTGCAATATGCTAAGTATGAAGATCAGTATCAAACGTTCAAAAAGACCATTAACAAAAGGATGTGGTCTGAAAAACATTGGGAAAAAACAACACCCCAGTTAGAATCTCAGTATTCAGTGGCAATTATAACGACTTGATATCGTTCAAGGACCTCTTTATGGAGGTTATACACAATAACCCAACATTATCTAACGCACAGAAATTACAGTTTTTAAAGTCTAAAATTAGAAGTGAAGCTGAACGACTACTGAAACATTTGGCAATTAGTTCGGATAATTATTTACCTTGCTGGGAAATTCTCACCCATAGATATGACAACAAGAGGTTCATATTTACATCGCATATGAATATTTTATTCAGCCTGCCGAATATACAACATAACAGTACTATACAAATAAAGAAAATTCACGATGTGACTAAAGAAACATTAAATTCTATAAAAAAACTCGGGGTTGACATTTTGACGTGGGACCCCATACTTGTTCATGTTTTATGCCAAAAATTAGACTTTGAAACTTATTCGAAATATATTGACTATACACGTGAGTTGCCGGTTTTGCAAGAGTTGTTGGACTTCCTAGAAAGCAAATCCACAACCTTAGAAACATCTTTTCAGAGAAAAACAGAAACATCTAAAACTGATAACCAGAAATCATTTTATTTGAAGAAACCTAATTTTAATTCAATACAAAAATATAATAACAATTGCGCAAAGTCGTTCTGTGTATCGAGTTACAATTGTCCATTGTGCAAAAGTGAACACGGTATCTACAATTGCAAAACGTTTTTACAAATGCAGAATGACAAAAAATTTAGCACGGTGAATAAACTCGGAATTTGCACATATTGCTTATTTTCGCACAACGGCAAACCGTGTCATTCAACAAAACATGTCGAAAATGTCCCGGACGACATAACACCATCATGCACGAAGCCCTAGTAAAACCATATACCAGTGGAATGTCATCGACGCCCGACCCTAAACCAGCCGCCGCCCGTCCAAGACAGCCCGGAGATAGCGTCGAGACGACGGCGAACGTGGCGCGTGACGAGCACTCCGAAATATTGTTAGCTACAGCTCAACTTAAAGTGTTAGGAGCGAATGGAACATCTTATACAATGCGAGCTTTGGTTGACCAAGGCTCACAGATATCTATTATTACAGAGCATGCTGCGCAATTATTAGGTATTAAAAGAGAGAAATGTAAAGGTGTGATCTATGGTGTAGGTCAGCGAGACAACAACTGTAAGGGTAAAATAAACATAACATGTACGTCATTATATAATGAATACACTTTTAACTCTGAAGTCATCATTATGAATAACTTGGTGAAAAACGTTCCAAACATAACATTCCCGAAACCATCGTGGCAATTCATTCAAAACATTAATTTAGCTGATCCAGACTTTTACGTAAGTTGGCCTGTAGAACTACTTCTAGGGACTGCTATTTATTCTCACATTATTTTAAGCGGGATCATAAAAGGAGATGATGAAACACAGCCAATCGCTCAACAGTCACAGCTTGTCTGGTTACTATGTGGCAATGCTTAAACTTTTCATTTCAACGTCGTATTATCAAACATAGAGGAGATTCAGCGATTTTGGGAAGTAGAAGACATCCCGGAGAAACAAGATTTGTCATCAGAAGAAATGCAATGCATGCAGTATTTTAAAGAAAAAACATTACGTCACGAGAGCGGTCGTTATGAGGTTCGACGTCCGATGAAACCGAATTTTCAAAATAAAATCGGATCATCCCAAACAAAAGCTATAGCTCAATTTTATAACCAAGAAAATATATTTAAAAAACAATCGAAATTAGCACCAGCTTATAAAACATTTATGAAGGAATACGAACAATTAAAACACATGGAACCGGTGAGCGGTAATGTGACACTCGAGTGTTACTTACCTCATCATGGCGTAGAGCGAACTGAATCCACAACTACTAAATATAGAATTGTTTTTAATGCCTCCAGTAAAACATCAACAGGATATTCTTTAAATGATTTAATGTATGCAGGACCCGATTTGCAACGAGATTTGCAATCTTTGTTAATCAAATGGCGTCAGTTTAAATACGTTTTTACAGCGGACATTGCTAAAATGTACCGCCAAATTTTAGTAAACAGAGCAGATACATCCTTACGCCTCTCGTCTGTGTTGAGAGTCGGTCTTGCTTTCTTTCTTGTCTGTGTGGCTCAATTGAGCCACCGACACAGACAGGGTTTTTTTCAGCTACCCGTACGCTAAAAACGTAGCTACCCTCCGTTCTATTCATAATTAAGCCTTATTATGATAACTGGTAACTCTGCATTAGTTCCTTAACCTATTAACATCCTTTCCCATACCTAAAACATTGTAAGAATAAAAATATAATTTTTTATAAAAAAATATGATTTTTTTTCTAATAAAAAAAATAAATAAATAACGAAAACACATATTTTATTGTAATAAAGCATAACATAAGCATCAAAAAACACGTTATAACAGAAATCAGCTCATAATACTATCAACACGATAATAAATCGTCAAATCCGATTTCTAAATACCTTCTAAATACGCGCTAAAACAACCATAAGTTTCAAACGACAATATGGTGTTTTTTTCCCCATAGGACGACACCAAGGGATACTTGAACCATGGAGCCTAGTTCATGGTGATTCCACACGTGTGCGGCATGTCACTAACAAAAACCAAACAAAGGAGTATAGAGGCGAAATATGAGACCCTTTTTTTATTTTACTTCCGGCCGGAAGTCCGGCTCAATTGAGCTAGTACACAGACTACGGTTAGAAATGTTGTGGCTCAATTGAGCCACTACACAGACGAGAGCGGAGAATAGTGTGGAGAGAGTCTGCGGAACAACCTATACAGTCGTTTGAACTGACAACTGTTACATACGGAACAAAAGCGGCACCATTTCTAGCGATGATGACCCTTAAGCAATTAGCCGGTGATGAACGTGAAGAGGCAGCAAAAGCGGTAGAACAGCACTTCTATATAAACGATTTGGTCCATGGAATACAGAAGATTACAGAAGGTCAGATGCTGATTCGTGACCTAAACTTGCTGCTTCAATCTGGTGGTTTTACATTGAGAAAATGGACTTCCAAACATCCGTAATTATTACATAACATTTCCGACGAATAAAAGAACAACATTGACTTTAACTTCAAAAGTGAAAACATACGAAAAACACTCGGGTTAGGTTGGAATCCAGACAACGATCACTTTCATTTAAATATGAAATATCAACTCAACCCAAAATTACAAAACGTATTCTTTTATCTGAGATTTCTAGAATATTCGATCCGTTAGGCTGGTTGGCACCCCTTGTAACAAAAATGAAAATCTTATTCCAAAAGGTATGGAAATCAAACATTATATGGGATGAAGCGGTATCAGATAACATTTACAAAGAGTGGACGAAAATACAGCAAGAGCTACATGTAATAAAATATTTTAAAATACCTTGATGGTTAAACAGTAATAAGGATGACGTTATAGAACTCCATGGATTTTGTGCTGATCCATTGAATTTTATGCGTGCGTAGTGTATGCGCGAGTAAAAGCACAGCATCAAATTGTAATACTCGCTGCCAAAACAAATGTTGTGCCCTTGAAAATGAAACTCACACTACCTAAATTAGAATTAAGCGGAGCACACTTGCTATCAAAACTTATTAATTAATGTTAATAGCCATATGAATATCTGTACGAGCCAACTGGCCAACAATTAAAATATTACTGGCGCCATCTAGCCGTGCAATACGGCAACTGAAGCCGCTGCGCAAACGACCCCCGCGCCATGTGGAATTGTGGTCGCTGACATGGCGAGTCGGCATTCGTCACCGGCTACCGCGCGCGCACGCAACATCCTACCGGTGAAATCGACCATTTTGAACCTAACAAACTAAGTGAAGTGAAGGGTGTGAAGTGCATTAAATCGCCTACATCGCCGCCCGTGGTCAGCTCGTCTCCCGGTTCCAGTGATCCTGTCTCCTGCCTTGCACAACCCATCACCTACGAAGTAAGTCGTATGCTCGAATTTCGCCTTTCCTTACTCTGCTGTATTTGGCGGTGTCTTCTGACCCGCGGATACATGTTGATCTGGCTCGAAGGACCAGGTAGGTAGGTAGGTAGGCGCCGGTAGTATTTTAATCGTCGGCCAGTTGGCTCGTACAGATATTCATATGGCTATTAACATTAACAACACACACACACCCTGACATTACATTTATTTTGCAAAAATGACATAATGCATTTAATTGACACTAACAATTATGTTAGTAATTTTTATTTGACAAGAGATAGTTATTATCTGCCAAATTATTTTAAGCGACAAATAGCTTTATCGCTATCCTATTGTATTCAAACGTCAGCCAAAAACTTGGCTAAACAAGTTGCTTCTATTGAGCAATGTATATTTGACATAGACGTCAGTAGTGTTTCTACTGACATTCCAATTAATTATTTAAATTAAATTATATGACAAAAGAGGAAAACTCTTGCGAAATGTTTGTTAATAAAATGAAATTAAATGAATGTAAAAATAGCTTTAGCAAAAGCCCATGTCAATCATTAAATTTAAAAAATGTACAATCTTTAAACATTGTCCACCAGAACATCCAAGGAATGATGGGCAAAGATTTGGAGATTGAATTGTTCGTGAACTGTAATAAAATTGATATTCTTTGCATAACAGAACACTGGCTTAAAAACCATCAGTTCATGTTCAATTTTAAGAATCATTTGGTAGGAAGTTCGTTCAGTCGAGGAAATGCAATACATGGTGGCTCCTTAATTATTGTTAGTAAAAAGTTTAAATTAAAGGAACGCAAAGACATAGTGAGCCTCTCGGTTGAGCGAACAATAGAAATAGCTTGTGTGGAGTTGGAGCAGTTTGTTGTATTAAGTGTGTACAGACCTCCTTCAGCATCATATGATTTTTTCGAAAAAGTTATGGATGAGGCATTACATAAAGTCCGTAATGTAGGTAAAACAATAATTGTTTGCGGGGATTTTAATATTAATTTGTTAGAAAATTCCACGATGTCAACTAAAATTAAAAACCTATTTCTATCATACAACTTGAATCATTTATTTTTGGAGCCGACAAGAATAACTGCCACTTCGGCCACCTGTATTGATAACAAATATACAAATGTAAAACCACTGGCTAAGCAAATTATTAATAACCTGGACTCTGATCATTGTGGCCAAATGGTCAGCTTTCCACACCAGCGTAAACAAGTGACGAAAAAGAATATCACTGTTGTACCAAAAACTGCAGGTCGGCTGGAACGCTTTAAAAGCAATCTAGATACAAAATTAAATTATTTAGAATACAATGACAACCCTAATGTCTTTTATAATAATTTTTTTAACATTAATTGTTCAGAATTTAATAAAACTTTTATTCCAAAAAAGATCTCAGTTAGTGGTACTGTAACTTTTAATGAATGGGCTACAATTGGTATTCACAGAAGTAGGAAACGCCTTTATAAACTTTATGGTGAACGCAACTATAACACCAGCGATGACTTCAAATTATATGTTAAAAGTTATTCAAAGTTATTCAAAAGAGTATGTCGATTAGCCAAGGCAAACTATCTGAGTTCTAAGATTAAGAATAGTAATGACAAAATAAAAATGACTTGGAATATTATAAATAGTGAAACAGGAAAGGTCAAAAGTCGTAATAATGAGTACAATTTAAATTGTGATAATAAAACCTTGACTTCTGATGCTGATGTTGCTGCAGCATTTGAGAGGTTTTTTACTGACATTCCAGTTTCAACTACAAAAGCCTTGATTTCCTCTCCCACTGTAGCTGAATCTGTTTTGAAGGAGAATGAAGGAGATTGTGAAAATAATTTCAGTTTTCAAAAAATTTGTGTTATAGATATAATAAAAACATTTAACACTCTCAATAAAAAGAAAACTGCTGATCTCTGGGGTAATTCCGTGGACGTCGCTAAATCTGTAATTATGACAATAGCTCCAGTTTTAGCTTGCATATTTAATGAATGCATTGACTGTGGTGTTTTTCCTGACCTCATGAAATATAGTAAAATAATTCCATTATTTAAATCGGGTAGCACTTCTGACCCCTCTAACTTTAGACCTATTTCTGTGCTACCCACATTTAGTAAAATTTTTGAAAAGTTAATACTAGATCAAATGCAAATTCATTTTTATAAAAATAAACTTTTACATTGTAAACAATATGGTTTTACTAGGGGTCGCTCTACAACTGACGCCGGTGTTGAGCTTTTAATCCAAATATTTGATACCTGGGAGGAATCACAGGATGCCCTAGGGGTATTTTGTGATTTATCCAAGGCTTTTGATTGTGTTTTACATGAAACTTTGGTCAGGAAGCTTAACCACTATGGAATTAGGGATGCTTCTTTGAGCCTTCTAATCTCATACTTGAGTAACAGGATTCAAAAGGTCGACATTAACGGTAAAAGATCTCCGGGATCAGTGGTTAAAATGGGAGTTCCGCAGGGTTCAATACTTGGTCCATTCTTGTTTTTGGTTTATATTAATGACTTACCTTATTTTGTAAAAGACAGTCATGAGATAGTATTGTTTGCTTATGATACTTCACTTTTATTCAAAGTGAAACGACGACACCCAAATTATGACGATGTGAATAATGCGGTCTCAAAGATTGTTCACTGGTTTAGTGTTAATAACTTGCTATTAAACGAGGGAAAAACCAAATGTGTAAGATTTGTATTGCCTAATGTTAAGCAGGTAATAACTAGTGTACAAATTAAAGATAAGAATGTGAATCCTGTGGACACCACTGTGTTTCTAGGCATCACGTTGGATGCCAAGCTTCAGTGGGGCCCACATATAGCTAAATTGGCGAATAGACTTAGCTCTGCGGCTTATGCAGTAATGAAGATCCGTCAGTTAACTGACGTTGATACAGCGAGATTAGTTTATTTCAGTTACTTTCATAGTGTAATGTCGTACGCCATTTTACTGTGGGGAAATGCTGCCGACATTCAAACTATCTTTGTGCTGCAGAAGAGGGCTATTCGAGCAATATATAACCTACAGGCTGGTGACTCTCTCAGAGAGAGATTTAAGGATATAAGTATAATGACAGTTGCATCACAATATATTTATGAAAATCTTGTGTATGTTCATAAAAATATTGAAATGTTTTCAAAAAACAGTGATATTCACAAATTAAATACTAGAAGTAAGAACAAATTAGCAGTGCCTTATACTAGGCTCCATAAAATAAATAATTCTTTTAAGGGTCTGTGTGTACGATTATACAACAAAGTACCAAATGATATTCAGAAATTAGATCTTGATAAATTTAAAATCAAAATCAAAGAAAAGCTTTATAAAAAAGCTTATTATAAAGTGTCGGATTATACAGAAGACAAAACAGCTTGGGTCTGACATGCTCCAAGTACCTACTCCAACAGCTATTTCTAATTGCCTGAAATTAATTTATATAGAGCACCATATTTAATTAAACTATTTACATTCAAATTCATATTTTGTATTTTGTGATCTGGTAACGACATACACTCGGCGTCAAAAAAATCGCACCTCTTAGAAAATCACTTTCAAATGTCATTTACTCTTGATATGCACATGCAGTCGCATTAATTATGATTTTATTTACAAGGTTACTTAATTAACTTAATAAAAAACATTACTTTTCATTATCAAATAAAACCTAATGCAACAAATAAAGTGTCACAAAAATTCGATGCAAATTTTGCTACCCGTGAGAGTTGCTAGTTGCGCTTCCTTTGTTGGTATAAAACGGTCAACACGGGTTCAATGTGGGTCATTCGCTATTCAACCGTTGAAGAGGACACACGCACAGATTTTGATGGATACCACAGCTGATAAAGCCGCTCAAGTGGTTGCACTACTGCAATCAGGGGTGCGGCAGTGTGATGTCGCCCGGCAACTGAACCTGAGCCGTTATTCCGTTCGAAGAGTGTACCAGCGCTTCATAGAGACCGGTGGCTATATCCGCAGACACGGTTCGGGTAGACGTCGCTGCACTTCGGAAAGAGACGACCGGTTCGTTGTGTCGAACTCTTTGAGAAATCGTTTCTCCAACGCTGTTGAGTTGCAACAGCAGCTCCAGGCAGTTCGCAGACGCACCGTAAGCGTATCTACGGTTAGAAGAAGATTGAAGGAGAAGAAGATAGCGGCCCACAGAGCTGCTACGGGTCCAAAATTGACTGCAGCGCATCGGCGAGCCCGCTTGCAGTTTGCTCGTGACCACGTCGATTGGACCCTTGAGCAGTGGAGAGCTGTTCTCTTCTCAGACGAGACGCGAGTGTGTCTTTTCTGCAACGACCGACGGAGAAGAGTATACCGGAGGCAGGGTGAACGTTTCGCCCAAGCCTGCATCCAGGAGACGGTGGAATATGGTGGCGGATCCTGCATGTTCTGGGGCGGTATGTCTGCTGCCGGCAAAACCGACCTTGTCTGCGTCTCCCGGACTGGAGGTGCTCGCGGACAAGGGTCGCTGACTGCTCGCCGCTATGTCACTGAGGTCCTGGAAGTGCATGTGGTCCCCTTTGCCGAATCTTTTGGCGAGGGGTTCACATTAATGCACGACAACGCTCGCGCTCACACTGCAGGCATCGTGAGCGACTTCTTGCAGAGGTCCCAAATCTCTGTGATGCAGTGGCCAGCGCGAAGTCCGGATCTGAATCCTATAGAGCACCTCTGGGACCATCTTAAACGTAAGGTTCGATCTCGGGATCCAGCTCCTTCGACTCTACAGGAGCTCCAAGACGCGGTGAAGAATGGGGGCTTATCCCTCAAGAAGAGCTCCTGAAGTTGGTGAGGTCCATGAGGGACCGTATGGAAGCCGTGATCAGGGCAAGGGGGGGTAACACTAGATTTTAAGTTAATTTTAAGACACTTTTTGTACATTTTTCTTTGTAAATTATCTGTTGTTAATTAGGACTTAATTAAGGATTTTTATTATTTTATTAATTTTAATGTTGTTTGTATAATTGTAATTAAACAGAAAGTTAAATTTAATTGTTTTTTGATACTCCTTTTTGTTACCTTTCTAATGATACCCAACACTATCCTCTACATAAGGTTTAAGAATTTTTAAAGATGATTTTTAAAAGGTGCGATTTTTTTGACGCCGAGAATATATATATATTTTGTAAATGTCGTTGCTTCTGTGTCGTTCTCTTGCGCCCGTTCTTTGCCACAGTTAAAAAATGATGTCCTGAATGGGTGGTAGGTTAAAAAATATTTGGACGTTTCAAAGTACTTATTAATTGAGTTTATTGAATAAAAAAAAAAAAAAAAAAAACATTAATTAATAAGTTTTGATAGCAAGTGTGCTCCGCTTAATTCTAATTTAGGTAGTGTGAGTTTCTTTTTCAAGGGCACAACTTTTGTTTTGGCAGCGAGGATTACAATTTGATGCTGTGTTTTTACTCGCGCATACACTACGCACGCATAAGCTTCAATGGATCAGCACAAAATCCATGGAGTTCTATGACGTAGTCCTTATTACTGTTGAACCATCTAGGTATTTTAAAATATTTTATTAGGTACATGTAGCTCTTGCTGTATTTTCGTCCACTATTTTTAAATGTTATCTGATACCGCTTCATTCCATATAATGTTTGATTTCCATTCCTTTTGGAATAAGATTTTCATTTTTGTTACAAGGGGTGCCAACCAGCCTAACGGATCGAATATTCTAGAAATCTCAGATAAAAGAATACGTTTTGTAATTTTGGGTTGAGTTGATATTTCATATTTAAATGAAAATGTATCGTTGTCTGGATTCCAACATAACCCGAGTGTTTTTCGCATGTTTTTTTGCATTGCATCTTGCATTCGCATCTTTTGTTCCTTATGTAACAGTTGTCAGTTCCAACGACTGTATAGGTTGTTCCGCAGACTCTCTCCACACTATTCTCCGTAAGGATGTATCTGCTCTGTTTACTAAAATTTGGCGGTACATTTTAGCAATGTCCGCTGTAAAAACGTATTTAAACTGACGCCATTTGATTAACAAAGATTGCAAATCTCGTTGCAAATTGGGTCCTGCATACATTAAATCATTTAAAGAATATCCTGTTGATGTTTTACTGGAGGCATTAAAAACAACTATATATTTAGTAGTTGTGGATTCAGTTCGCTCTACGCCATGATGAGGTAAGTAACACTCGAGTGTCACATTACCGCTCACCGGTTCCATGTGTTTTAATTGTTTGTATTCCTTCATAAATGTAGGCGATTTAATGCACTTCACATCCTTCACTTCACTTAGTTTGTTAGGTTCAAAATGGTCGATTTCACCGGTAGGATGTTGCGTGCGCGCGCGGTAGCCGGTGACGAATGCCGACTCGCCATGTCAGCGACCACAATTCCACACGGCGCGGGTTTCAGTTGCCGTATCGCACGCCTAGATGGCGCCGGTAGTATTTTAATCGTCGGCCAGTTGGCTCGTATAATATCTGTGTTTTGAAGGCCTCTAGAATGCTCGGATTCGTTTTGAGAGAGTGTAAGAATTTCAAAAAATCTTTTACTAAAGCTATTATGTATAACTCTCTAGTTAGAAGCAGTTTAGAATACTGTAGGGCAAGCACGAACTTTTAAAGTATTCGTAACGTAAACGTATCGAGTCCACGATACGAAAACGTAGTACAACGCTAGTCCTAAGTACGAAGAGTTCAGCTATCGTATCGCGAGCTCGATGCGACGGCGAAGGTGACGTTATCCTAACGTAAGCAGAGATGTGCCCAGAGAATGAACAATCGCAGCATATTGAACGATTGGTTACGTTCGAAAATTAGATGAAGTGGTTTTTAAAAAGCTACACAAGAATTTTATGTGAATATTAGAGTCAAATGCTATATAACAATTAGGAATGTTTATTTTATTTGTTATTATTGTATAAATACTATTAAAAATTAATAATTACTCCTTAAATTCATAAAATTTTAATGAAATATTTTGATTGATTTCTGAACGACATCACATATAATAATTGCTGTCGCGGCAAAGACAACTTTACTCTGTTTACTTTATTATCAGCACTTCACAAACAATCTTTAAGGTGAATAATTTCGTGTTACGTCTGGGAATAGTAAAATTTATTGTTTTGGATTGATCAAAATGAGGACAAGCCATGCACAATACGCAATGATGATAGAGTTTATGTAAAGGTAAGCATACTTACTTTGTTGTTTGTGACGTGTTTGCGAGTTTATGTGTGATTGTTTACATATGTTCGATGGCTAAGCTGTGTGATTATTATTTTATTTATAGAAATGGAGTTTATCTGAACCCTCTGGAAGCTTGCGAGGTCGCCATTTCATACAAATGAAATGGAAGGAGCTTACGTAAAATAAATACCTAGCAATGTGACAGGACACTCGCACTCGGCGGGAAAAAAGTGTAGCAAATTAGTTTCAAGTTAGTACTTTCTATAACTTCATAAGTGCTCGACCTAACACTAACTCATTACAAATCAAAATTATTGATCTATAGCAACATTATTTTATATTTATTTAATATTATTATTAATTTTTTTTATATACTTAGGTACTTACTACTACCTACATAAATAGTATTTGGTTTTGTTGTGAAGGTTTTGTGGTTTAAAAAGTAGCACGTACAAGAAGTGGTTCAAATTCATAGGGCTGCTTTTGGCACCGGTGGAAGTCCAGCACTTAAATTATCTTTGACTGACCTAGAGAACAGGGTCATACGTACATAATGGAGTACAAGCTGCTACCAGGATGGTGGTTGTGGAAGCTGGTTCCACTGCTTATCATTTCACAATAACAACATATTAATACATACACACTATATTGTGCAGTGTACCTATACGTATCCAATGGCGGCCTTATTTCTAAGTGGTACCTATATTTAGTAAACTTTAAACTAATAATATTAATAGGGACCAATAATAAAAATCATATAAAATATTTTTCAGGATCAAGACGCAACGCTTTCCAAGTTTCCACACATTTTAATTTCAACACGAGGAGTCAAATTCTGAGGTTCTTTTCGCAGGAGGAAGGCACAGGTAAACTTTCTTTTTAATTATACGAAGATTGACCCATTTATTTTGTTATATTTTTATCATACTAAATGAAATTATCGGTGCGTGCATTGCAATGCAATGCAGTTCATGTATCAAGGCCGCGAAATAAAAAAAAATATGTTAGATTTTATTTAATTGATTGATTTTGATTAACAGGAATTTTATTTATATTACAGGGGATTGAAATGCTCCTGGAACTAGCAGCCAATCTACTGTGGCTGTTCCAGCAGACGAGCAGCAGCCTACTATAGTTTCCCTACCATTATCAATAGTTATTAACCTTAGGAGCCATAGAACCCTTCGGCGCCAAAGAAAAACAAAACGGGTAACATTGCAAAACTATGAAACTTAGAGGATTGCAAGAGAGTATGTTATAGAGCAAGACTTCGCTTTTCCCCTTGACACAAAGTTTATGGAGCTCCTTTATCAAGCTCAATGGTTAGAGTTCATGAAAGAAGCTATGAATGTATGTTTGTTAGGTAGCTAACTATGTAGGTACTTTGAAAGGGGAAATACCTATGTACTTAATAAATTTAATTTTGTTTTATTTAGTTGTTTTATTGCGCCGATTTTCCTATCTGCCACCCTTATTGGTAAACTAGCTAACTAGCAGAGAATGACTATTGACTATGACTATTGATACACAGCAAAAGGCACCTTTTGTTACAAAGTTCGCCTTGCTGTGTTGCTCTGTATCAAAAAAGATAAATAAATAAATTAAAGTATAGGTAGGTACTTTGTACATTAGGATGTACTTTTGAATGATTACATAATTATAAAGTAAAGTCGCCGTTTTCCTCTGTCTGTGGCACCGCACTATGCTCCTAAACCACGCTATGGATTTTTATGCGGTTTTCACTAAAAGATAGAGCGTTAACTGAGGATGGTTTTGTTATATTTTGCAGATATATTTTTTTAAATGGCTGAACTATGACGGTCATCTTAAGTTAGCGTAGACGACGTCGCGGGCGGGCCGATAGTTAATTATAATATTAAAAAATAGAATAAGAAATAAAAGATAATAATAAAAAAATTAAACAAAGTCTTAGTAATAAAATGTATTAATTAAGTTCATTAATTCTCCATACTAGCATGTTTTATATTGCTCTTCCCCTCACTTAGTCATCGCCTACTTCATTTTATTGAAAAATATGCCTAGAAAGTGCACTTTGGCCATAGAAACAACAAAAAAATATTTTTTTAATGATTTTAAAGTCACAACGATACTTTATCACCGACAAATTCTCCGTGTAGAAACATTCGCAAGTTCACGCTAGCCAGCCTTCGTCATCCACGATACCTTATGTCAAAACTAAGTTCGTGCTCGCAAATTTTCATATAAACATATCAAGTAACGTTGGTGTTACGATACGAAGGCGATACGCTTACGATACCTTAGCATTCGTGCTTCCAAATTTACTTAATTTTACGTCCGGTAGGGGCGCTGCTCAATTCTCATACAAATTGTTGACGATGACGATACGAACACTTTTTCGCAAATTGTTCGTGCTTGCCCTACTGTAGTATAGCCTGGTCACCAACGTAAAAAATACACATTCAGCGCATTGAAAGGTTGTAGGTATAGGTTTATGTGGCACCTTACCTACTATTGTAACTTATGCAAATAATCTACCAGTCTCAGGAAAACTCCAATGGGACTCGAACCCATGTGAACTTTGGATTGCCGGTCCACTGCTCTAGCCGCTAAGCTACCGAGACCCCAGAAGACTCGTTGATTTATTTCTAATAATTGATGATTTACGCTGCAATTCAGCGGTATTACGTCACTGTAAAGGTTTACCTACCCTCCTATATCTATATAGCATTGTGAATGCAAAATTTCATTAATAAAGTTATCCAACACTTGTTATATTACACTTGGTGTTTTTGAAAAGATTTGTTACAAGCTCTGTGGATTGCCCTGATTTGCTCTCTAAAATAGACTTTTATGTCCTGCGTTGTTTGCCGCGACCATAGAATAATAACTAAAGCATAGAAGGAGTCCAAATGAGACTCGTATAGTTGTCCTATTTTTTTAAATGGGCCATAAACATTGAAAGAAAAGAGACAAAATAAGTTGCCAAAAACGTCAAATGTCTAACGAAAAAAAAACCGGTCACCATATATGATACAAAATTTCAAAAGTGACATAGACAAATGTAATTCGAATGGTGACCGAACGGAGTGCCCACTCAAATGTCATAGCACTTCTTCTATGCTTTAGTAATTATTCTGAGGCCGCGACACTGTAATTTGAATTTGGTATGGTGATTGTTTTTTTTTTTCGCTGTACATTGACGTTTTTGGCATGTCTTTCTATGATTATGCCTTACAAATTTTGGCCATTGAATGTTATGCATTATGAAGTTATGCTATAAAGACTTATGACAAGTAACGATCATAATGGCTTTTGTTTTCTGAGGTTTAAGCGAACTAATTTACTATATTACATAGTTTTTATATTATCCTGACGTTTCGAACCCTTTACAGGGTCCATGGTAACAGGGAGACTGAGGTGTTGGTCGTCTCATAGTTATTTGCCTACCGTCAATCATTTTTATATTTAACCGGGTGCGTTCAGGTTTACACAATACGAGCTAACAATGTTTTTAGGTCTGGCAATGTGTTACTGCTGGGGCTGGGATTTGATGACCTGTATGTTGGAGTCCCAGGCAGGTGGTAAATACTATCCATCCTCCCTATTGAAATTTCGATGTTTTTTAATTGATGTGACCAATCTTGTCAGTGACGCCATTCATTTAAGGAAAACTGCAGGTCGGCGCTCGTCTGTGGTTGGTTTTTGCGTAAAAGAACATATAGCCGACGTCAAGCATAGGCTTGAAAATAAGTCTGCAGTGTGTGAACATGCTCTCGAGGAACCCAAACATTACATCAAATTTGAGAAACCCCAAATACTCGCCGAAGAACAACGAATCATTCCTAGGATGATAAGCCAGGCTATTGAAATTAAAAAACATAGAAATTTCAATAGAGAGGTAAGTTGGAATTTATCACCTGCCTGGGGCCCCATCATCAAATCCCAGCCCCAACAGCAACACATTGCCATACCTAAAAATATTGTTAGCTCGTGTTGTGTAAACCTGAATGCACCCGGTTAAATATAAAAATGATTGACGGTAGGCAAATAACTATGAGACGACCAACACCTCATTCTCCCTGTGACCACGGACCCTGTAAAGGGTTCAAAACGTCAGGATAATATAAAAAACTATGTAAGTAATATAATAAATTAAACGCGAGTTAGTCCGTAAAAAAGTGATTCATTTCGATTGTATGGCTATTAACCTTATACATTGTCAGTTTAGGGCGAAAAACGTTACTTATGCGTTTCATTAGTTAACCCGTTTAAAGTTATGCAACTGCGCGTTTGAAGTTATGCAACAGCGCGTTTGAAGTAATGCAATAGCGCGTTTGAAGCGATATAACAGCGCGTTTGAAGCGATACAACAGTGCGTTTGAAGTGATACAACAGTGCGTTTAAAGTAATGCAACAGCGTGTTAGAAGTTTTGCAACAGCGCGTTTGCAGTTTTGCAACAGCGCGTTTGAAGCGTTGCAACAGCCCATTTGCAGTGATGTAACAGCGCGTTTGAAGCGATGTAACAGCGCGTTTGTACCGATGTTTACAAGTATGATTGTGTAGTGAACAGTGATTGTATCGCTACAAAAAGTCGCAATGTTCTGGATGCTATAGAGGTAGACCGTGAACCTCCACGACTACTATATTTACCAAAAAAAATATACTCACTACACTTACTCGGTATGCGTATTTCATTCGGAGGACTTTGCAAAATTTTCTCCAACTGGTCATTGATCGCCTTAAATGTAGAGTGCACCTCCGCGGCGATCCAAATAAATGGCGCCTTTGTAACGAGTGGTATCCAGTAATTCATAAAAATGATTAGGTATCTGTACAACACGTATACTGTAACGGTAAAAGAAAAAGTAGTGAGAAGCCACTTGTAATTCCATCTACCATAGGATAATAATTAGTAATCGTGTAACTACATCCTCAGCAGGTTTCGTATACGATCTACAAGGTGAATGCATAGCATGCCAAGGATATTTTAGCAGTTTCAACATTTTAAGTAGGATTTAACTTTTCCAGAAACTATGGATGCGCTAGGAATGGGTTCACGTCAGTAATCTGATGCTTTTACACCGACGAAGAAGTAAAAGCCGCGGTAAACCGTTACTTATATGATACTAGCAGCCCGAAAGTGACTTCGTCCGCGTTACCCGTGCCTCGTAACAAATCCAAAAATTACATATAAAATAACATACAAAACTTGTCCTGACAATTATTATAAACAAAAAAAATAATTAGCCAAATAAGAGAAGTCGTTTAGAAATGATGCCCGATGTGATGATCTTTATTTATATGGACTATGGTAATTTGAAATTTAAGTGTAGTTTGTTTAACTGCACACTCACCCGTATATACTCTTCCCTTAATTACTTCGTCAATAAATAGCATGCTACTAATTAGGGAGAGCAAAGTAGAAATTCCGGTAAGTACAAAGATATAGACTGCCCCTTTGGGCGGCACGAGACAGACGTCGATCAATGTTTCTTTAACCTACAATCAAAGAAAGATCAGTTGTTAAGACATGTGCTTTTATTATATTAATTTAGAAAATAGTATAATAACATATATTGTAAATAAACATTCCCAAATTATCTATGTGGGGCTTGCAGAAGTAACACATCGGGATTTTTTGTTCAAAAACCATGATACCACAATGTACATATAATCACGATTATTAGTTAGTTAGAGACTAGGCAATGAGGACAGCAAAGGCAGCCCTCTACCATAGTCTACTTTCCACCAACTTGCGACTGCACAGTGCTCAGCGTGACAGACAGGTGGTGACCCCATCGCCGCTCTATGCTATTGGTATGTGCAGTCTTTAGTCCGTAAGTCGCCTTTTACGGGGGTAGAGGAAGAGAAGAGAGGGGGTAGTAGTATTATTTTAATGAGCAAAACTACGATTAAAAAAAATTGGCGAATACCTTTTGAAGTCGGATTAAGCACTCAACTATTTGCCGTTGTCTTGCCAGGCCATGAAACACTATCACATTGGCGCTTACTATACTGATGATATCGTGTGATTTAATAAACATTGAGTTGAGATTCCTCTTATCCATTGTTTCTTTACGAAACGTTTTGATGTATATAATTGGTAATAGCGCCAGATCTGATTATAAACATAAGAATGCCTTTATTACATTCATGAAAAAATAATTCTATGGGGACTATTTGCTGAAACGCAGCAACCACTTGTAAAATTTAGGAGGATAGTTAAGAAAATTCTAGAAAAATTATTCAGTTGTACATTTTGTAACGCAAAGAAAAACTGTTAAAAGGTTTAAGTACGTAAAAATTATGTTGTTAAAAAAACAACTGCTGATTGTTGATTTTGAATTAAATCTGAATTCTCCTCTCTCTCACCTACTGAACAAGTAGCAAAGGATTTATCATTACTTACCCAGAAAAATTATGATTAGCGTGCTCGCAAAATAAACAGAAGTTGATACTCGAATGCGCCATCTTTCTTGATGCTTCTCAAAGCGCACCGGTGTGACTCCAAACAGTCGTGACAATCGCAAGACACGATACAGTCCACCCGACACAAAGCATTCTACAGAATCATTATCTGCGTGTTTCAAAGAGTTAGACATGTTTGTAGCAAGTGTCGTGGTTATTTTAAAATTCACAAATGAAACCAAAAAATGCTGGTGGTAGGATTTTGTCGGTTTTTGTTAGTGCCCCACTTAGCGGGGAGGGAAGATCACCGATGGATTATGGTAGTCATCCGCCTTGTAAGGGGTGACAATGTAAGGGTTATTGAAGAATATTGGATCCGGCCAGTACAAGATCGCACAGAGTAGAGAAGAGGCCTTTACCCAGCAGTGGGTGTTACCGGCTTAGTAGATAGATAGATGCTTTCAGTTATCAGTACTGTAGCAAATAAAAATTTGGTTCAGAAATTTGGTTCCTTTCGTAATAAGATTTTAAATGATCATTAGCATGTTTGATTCACTAAAAATACAAAATGTTATGTTCTGCTATCTGAACAAACAATATTCGACATGCATTAGGTGGTGTGGGTTGTAGATAGCATCATATAATATGTTGTAAGTTAGTTTTAATTTATATTTACTTAAAGCATAACATATGTCATGTTATGTTTGACAACATTTTCTCAATGTTTGAACATTGAAAATTATAGAACAATAGTACATTGTTACCCTAGGGGTGAAAGTAGCTTATTCAGCCCCAAAACAGGGTTTGTAATAGTTCGAGGAAGTAAATAAGTATTTCACCCTAGGTAAACACTGTACTTTTCATTACGAATATAAGGAAATTACAAACAAAAACATGAATGTCTTTAGTCCGTTAGTCGCCATTTACGACACCGAAGAGAAGAGAGGGGTGTGTAGTATTATTTTGATAAGCCCATCGTCACTCTATGCTGTTGGATGCATGTGCAGTCTTTAGTCCGCTAGTCGCCTTTACGACACCGAAGGGAAGAGAGGGGCCGGTAGTATTATTTTGATGAGCTCATCGCCGCTCTATGCTGTTGGATATATGTCCAGTCTTTAGTATGTTAGTCGCCTTTTACGACACCCAAGGGAAGAAAGAGGTTGGTAACATTATTTTGATGTGCCCATTGCCGCTCTATGCTGTTGGATGCATGTGCAGTCTTTAGTTCGCTAGTTGCCTTTTACGACACCCAAGGGAAGAGATGGGTTGTTAGTATTATTTTAACAATAAGTCACAACGACACATGACAGTACCTGTCAGAAAAACCATTCTCCCTATGGCGGAAAAGTATTACTTTCCACCCGTTCCTCAGGCAACTTCAGATATACTTTCCGTGTATAAGGATTAAAAAAAATATGAACGTCCTCTTGAGAATTAAAAATCTACTTAAATACATATTATTGTAAAGAAATAAAAACGTCATACACAGACCAATTGACTAAACTTAAAATGAAAAAACTGAACGCAATCATCACTGTGATTATAATTTGGACGGTGTGGTAGAATTCTGGCCAAAACATGACTTGATGGCGTTTTACGTCACTGCGTTGCGGTTTGATAGGAGTAATTTGAATTTATTGGATCTAGTTAGATCCAATGAAATTACAGAAGTTATTTTATTATGACTTTAAGGTCTCCCTTTTCGCTAGCCTACTGCTGATCTTTACAGCCACTAGATATAACATTGCTGATGATGCCACATTTCAAATCTCATATAAATAACATTGTATTGGTAAATCTTAAAGACGCCGCCAATACAGCAGAGAATGGGATTTTGGGAGGTAGGCTTACCGGGATGGCGCACACTGTTCTACGCAGTATGGGAAGCTTGGCCATAAGTAAAAATTAAAAAAATCACATTTGTTCACATTGGTCGGTATCTAAGGGTAGTTGGATATATTATGCATTAAAGAATACTAATATAAGGTATGTATAATTTATGTTCTGTCGTAACGAGCACAGTTTCACGAGACGTTAGTTGCAGTGCAATAAAACAAACAAAATATTGTGTATATTCGTGTCCCATTTTTCTGTAATATAGATAACATTTATAATTATTAATAATGGATTCTGTTACTGCAGGTGTGTGTTGTTTAGTATGTCATATTGATATCATAAGTTTCATATAAATTAAAATGTTACTTGACTTCGCACAAAACGAGGTAAAAATTATTACAATTTCTTAAAGACGAGCGTTTTTGTTGATGTTCTGTACATTTCTGTGCTATAGTTTGTTTCGAGAAAACGTAGCTTAGTATGTCTGTTATATATTTCTGTTAAAAAATCTACCGCCTTTTACCGCCACTCATACAACTTGTGCTAGAACACGAACATTTAATTAACTGAATATTATGTACCATTTCATGTTTACTATGCCATGACTCTTTACGTTTATTTAATACTGTAGTTTTCCTGTTTTTAAACTTGGTGACTTATTTGTAACTTATAAGTACCATGTAGGTTACATATATTCACGAAGATACGTTTACGTATTTACTATTGATTGACAGACTGATAACTGTATTTCGTTGATTTTTGTCATTTTGCTTTTAGATACTTTATCAATGACTAGGTTGGAGTTGGTCGAATATTGTTTTTCACGTCCAGTGAAGTCGTTTATAAGCAAATTTAAACACCTTACACAACATATACTTAATAAAAAAACTCAATGTCCACCTTAAAAAAATACATGGAACTTTTTTTTTATAATCTACAACGGGTAAGCGCTTGGCCTTCATCTCACCTGATGGTAAGTGACGATAAGGCCAAAGGTGGAAGCGTGCTTCACCCGGAATCCTCAACCACTGAGGAACTGGCTATCTTATCCCAAACTGTCGGAACACAACAATGCTATAAACATCGTTGTTATGGCGACAGACTTAGATAAGATGGTGGTAGCTAGCCAGGCGGACTCAACAGCCCTACCACCAACCAAACCGAGTACACAAAGATGTACCCCCCGCTGGGAATCGAACCCGGGACCTCTGGGCCTGAAACTGGTGGCTAAGCCACTAGACCAAAGAGGCGATTTAAATGAACTAAACACATTCTAAGTAATTTTAGAGCTGGATTCGAAGTACGCTTTTCTAAAGCACAAATACCGATCTAACGACGTAAATGTGAAGTTTTAGCAGTCAACTTCAACATCTGAATTATGTTATGCTGCGTCTATGAATTTAAGAAGTGCCGGCCAGCTTGGAGCTGCTTATATTATCAAAGAAATTGCTATTTCACCAGAATCTTACAAGTTGAAAACATCTGTAAAACCAGTAGAAATACATCAGCTGACCCCAGAGAAAGCCTTAGCCATAGAAAAACACGCATGATAAATGAGGCCAGTAAAACCAAGCCATATTGGCTTGGTACCGAAACGTCCCGCGTCAGTACTAATAATCTAAACTTATCTATCAAAACAGTTCCAATTTCTTACTTTTGGGGCAAATCTGATTCCTCTAGCAACATTACTTGTACACTTGTGTGCGTGTCACCGAGATAGTACGCGTAAATTACTCCTACATCCATTTTTTTCTTGCCTCACGCCATGACAGTTTTCTAATACGAGACTGTCGTTCTATGCGTTATTATTCTTAGGCCTTAGCATTCTTTATTAATGGTCGATTTTCGGTTAATCAGTATAAATTGATAAGGAAAACTTGTGTTTATTGAACTGAAACTGAAACTGAACTTAAAAATTTTACTTGTGTATCTTGAAAAACCTTTTTAACATTATATTAAATTAAAACTAATCGTGTGTATCGAAATTCGTACATAAACATTGGTAAATAATTTTGGCCAAGCTTCTCATACTACGTAGAACAGTGTGTGGCGCCGCGACACGTGGCTCAGCGGGCGGTCAGGAGGCGGGCGGCACAGAATCGGGCAACTCGCGCACTCTTGCTCGGAATAGGCACGAGCTGATTGTCTCTCACTTTGTTGATGCACACACACGGGCTAAGTGTGTGCTTGGTCTTGCGCTAACGTTCGTTTTTGCACTTTCGGGCGCCGCTGCGCCAGATACAGCGGCCGCGACCACGTACGAAAACACCCGCTAATAATCGATCCCATTGGCGGGAGATCACGCCATAAGGACTCTAAGCGCGCCGATTGGCTGCTGCCTCGGTGCGGGCGTTCCAACACGTCCCGTTTTGGCGGGAACAAACATAAATAGAAAGATTTCTTGTTATAGCTATGCATTATCTATTCTGGCAGAAAATTCCTCTTCGGAAATTGTTCGAACTGCTAATTTTGGTAATATGTATCCTCCTGTAACGTATGGAATTATTTATTGGGGTAATTCTGTTAGTTATCATAATACTTTCATACTACCCCCTTGTATGGTCACCTGCCCAATTTGGGTCGATTTAAAATAGCGCGGATATGCGCACTGCCCAATTTGGGCGATTTGCACGGGGTCTGTTTTACTGACATATTGAGCTGTTAAAACTATATGTATCCTTCTTTAGTTATTATTACTTTGCCTTAATGTTGAGATGGTCATCGCGTGTATGAATTTAAATAAAACTATATTTAATACGTGAGAAAAACAATTCTAACAACGAAATAAACACGTGCAAACGAATTCCTAGAGCTACGTCCAAAAAAGGTTAGGGTTTACAAATTTAAAATTCTAAAGATGGAAGCAATAAATAGCCAACAATTTTTTGTGTCCATGGCGAAAAAAACTTAAAATAAGCAATAAAATATCCATAGACAAAGGGCGGTTTGGCAGTATGCAATAAAGGTTACAAGTTATTGCCGATCTTTAAGCGGGACGGAAATTACATTCAAAGAATTCCAGATAACAAATGTGAACTTTGCTAACAAAAAAATTAAAATCCCACGTGAAGGTACTGACGAGACCCATATAAAAAACTTTAGGGTGCGACGTTGCACTGCAAATACTCACACATAAAGATAAGCCAATCGGGAGGACTAGTTACTGGTGTAAGTTTGGTTTCAGGCGGAGGGGAGACAACACGCGGGGCGCGGGCGGTTGCTGCCGAGCAAAGGGTGCGAAGGTCTCACCGTAGACTGGGGGCATTCAGAGCAGAGACCCGGTTCAGAGAGAAGGAGAGACAACAAAGAAGCGACAAGTAGTTGATTACTGTCATACATTATTACCAGTGATCGGCGTAGGTAGTGCTATTCTCGGGATTTACTGACTGTTATCTTAATATGGATATGCCTTCTAAATCCCGGGAAATCTTTTTATTCTATGCCCAAATGTTGTTGATTTTATATACATAAATGAATGTTGTTGATTTTCAATATATTTAAATAAATATTGTAGTTTTTTTTTAGATTTGTATTTTATTATCTTTGTTATTAAATTGAGACATAAAAGTGACAATAGTAAATTACTATACTAAGTACATAACATGGAATATTGTCTAAGAAATATATATTGCTGTTCATCGCATTGACAATGTCCTCCGAATTATAGTAATTTACAATTGTCACGTTTATAAAAAGGACCCCAGGTTATGTCGAAAATGAGTTAGTCGTTCTAATAATACTAGACTCGTATCTTAAGCTTGTCGCCATAACAACAGTGTTAAAAGCATTGTTCTGTTCGGCAATTAGAGGTATGATAGACAGTGCCTTTGTGATTGAGGAGTCCGGGTGAAGGTCGCTTCCACCTTCGGCCTTATCTTCACTTACCATCAGGTCAGATGAAGGCCAAGATCTTTTCCGTTGTAGATAAAAAAAAATAACTTAAATTACCTAATAAAGACATTGGCATTAAGGAAACATTCACGGAAATTCCGAGGCATGTCTACTCCTATATTAACACTAAAATTAAATCTCATTGATCTCAGATTGCTCTACCTACGTTAAATAATTAATACATCAACATTTAGGAAAATATTTTCGTGGATCCCGGGTTTCTCGGGGCGTATCCATATTAACACTAACATTCTAGTTCATTGACCCCAAATGGCACTACCTACGTCGATCACTGATTATTACTTTATATAGAGCCAGTGAGCATAGAACTAGTAGTCATATTTGTCAAAGCAGAATAAATCATTAAAGTTGAAAGGAAGGTTGTGCGTCGGTACGTAAGCAGTCGGCAGTCCGGTTAAGTTATAATTTCAATAACAACTAGATCCTTTTGTAGCTTCCTCGATACAGTGTTGATAAGATTGATAACTGAATTGTATATAATAATAAACAAAATGAGTAAAGAATTTTATTCAGTGTGGGACTACGTTAACGTAGATTATTGGCATCCGATTTTGCGGAGCTATTGCCTGGAACTAACGATAGTAATAATTATAGTCATAATAATTGTAATAACATGTTGCATAAAACGATTCAAGGGTAATTTTAATTGTTGTATTGACATAGCCTAGCGAGAAAACAGTCCGCCTTTGCAATTACCAATTGAATTATGAGACATATATGAAATCTATGTGTGCCCTATTTAATAAATTACATGCAATCTAGAGAGATTAAAATACCTGTGTGTGTTGAGAAAGTTACTTGTACATAGCTTTGCATGATTAGTCATTATGAAATGTAAATTAGGACGGTCTAATGGGTTTTTTGTTCTAATCGTTGTTTTTCCATTAATCGGAGACTAAACGTTTGACCTTGGAAAGTATAATTATTGTCCATAAAGGAGGTCACTAATAGTCCATACAACTTTGGCCATGTTTGTACCTTGAGGTACATAGATATCAAAATGTAGAGAAAAATTCGAGGATTCCGAAAAACGTATCATTTTGCTTTTATATTTAGATAAAACTAGATAATAAATTAATAAAGTTGTGAATTACTTGTAACACATTTTTATCATGTGGTAACATTCGATGTTCAATTGCGTTTAGTATCAGACTTCTCCAAAACCTGTAGTGTTAATAAAATATTTTATTTGCTGTTAATTATTGCTAATGCATCTACTTGACGTCCATTTTTATCAACAGATAATTTAATGGACGTAAAACAATAAAAAATAGAAAATATATTATTAAAATCAGCTAATAATTGTCTCTCTGTTAATAACAAAACGCTACAAAATGTCAAAATGTTTTAAATGTCATTCCGTTCGTTTCGTTTCGGCGATTCTGGTTGCTACGTAGTTTTCGTTTCGTTCGCGATTCGTATTTTTATTTAATAACTTGTCTATTCCCTGTGGTATTCCGTTTTTCCTCTTTATTTGATTCCTGTTGACACTCTGATCCCGAAAACAGATTATATTCATAATTCTATCACAGATTATTTAACATAGACAGGGTCTAAAATGGCGTATTTTTTCAAACCGAAATGATTATTTTTTTGTCTTTCCAATTAACTAACAAACAATATGGGCCTGCTATATTACTCAGCGTTTTATAGAGTAATTTTTTTCATAAAGTGTACCTCGGTACATTAACTGGCCAGATTTTAGTGACCTCCTTTAATTAATTGTACATAAAACACTAGCGATTGTTGAGTGAAAACCACTAACGATCTTGGGTGTAAATTCTAATGATTTGAGGATAAAATCTAATTATCCTGAGAGTATAAATCTAATCATCTTGACAGTGAAAGCTTATTACCTTATGAGTAAAGGCTAAAATGATTTGGAGTAGAATGTCAAGGGTTTGACTATGTTTGAAAGTAAATTCTAGAAAAGAGGCGTAAGACCTAGTGATGGTTAAAATATAAAGCTTTTAATCTAAAGACTTTACAAGGCATAAATAATGAAAGAGTTTTCGTGCTTTTATATTTAGATGAGTAGATAAATATAGGGTTAAATAAACAATCATATAACTAAAAAAGTGATGAGATAAACAAACACAACTAAATAAAAATGATGAGGTAAATAAATAATAGATAAATCAACAAAAAAATATTAAATAAATAATCGATAAATCAACAAATAAATCATTAAATAATAAACATTAAATCAACAAATACATTGAGGTAGAATAAAATAAAGCTATCTACCATAATCTTGTGTTTTATTTTATTTCAATTGATTTCTACAACGCAAGGAACAGCAGAGATAAATACTTGTGTTTTTGTATATAATAATAGTGAGAATTAACATGATCTTATTTATCACATTAGTAGAAATGCAGTCGAGCATTCACGGTTATTATCTCTATTGGTCTTGGCTTAATTCTTTAATCTTGTAATCCTTGTTTCACTAGTTACTCAAGCTAATTCTCTAGACAAACAAGCCTTGTTTCACTAGCCACTTGTGAATGACTGACTGTAAACTCAATCTTTGTAGACATACAGACGTAAAGTTATTCTAGATGAGCAATCATTTTGATACTTTGGATTAATTCGGGCTAGCTACTACAACTAGCCTACGATAACTGCACATTTGTATCCAGTCTAACTAGAGAGTGAGACAGGTATCATTATAGAACAGAAACATTTAGTCACATTAGAGTTGATAGACAATAGTAAATGCAGAGATGAGCAGGTGGGAAGCAGATGCAGACCTCCGAAGGATAGTAAGTAACAGTAGGTAATATTTATTATAATTAAGCTAGGGATGTAGGCTCCAAGGTATAATGGCTCGTCATAGTGACTGCATCCTGCCTGATGGTAAGCAGCCGATGCAGTCCAAAATAATGAGAGCGCTCTCCACCGTGGAATAAGCACGATAACGAGCGCACCCATTCATGACGGCCTGCATAATGCCGTTTCACGCCCCGCTTAAAAGACCCGGGACTGTAGGAGCTGGGAAACACATGCGCCGGCAAAGAATTCTAAAGCCGAAGGGTCTTACAGAGGAACGACTTGCCAAATTTTTTGGTACGGGTACTGATAGTCTGTACAGTATGATGGTGGTTCCTAAAACCAGCACGTGTAGTCCGGGAGAGGAAAGAAGAGGGCGGGATAAGATCAAAAAGTTCTTCAGAACACTCTCCGTAGTAGTTCAGGTAGGAGACACTGAGAGAAGCAATGTCTCTACGCAGCTGGAGGTCCTCAAGGGAAGCTGTAACCTCAGCATCTCCAATAATGCGTACCGCTCGCCTTTGCAGTCTATCAAGTGCATCGAGGAGGTATTTAGCGGAGCCGTCCCATAGATGGGAACAATACTCCATACTCGATCGCACCTGAGTCTTGTACAGCAAACAGCGCTGCTCGGGAGTGAAAAACCGCCTCACCTTATTGAGAATACCCAACTTCCGGGAGGCAGTTAAAATAGCACTCTCGATGTAGCATTTTGGATTCAGTTCCTAGCCGATGTCCATGCCAAGAATGCTGAGGTTCACCGAAATGGGTAACAGAGAGTTTTGAAGAGAGGGAGGAGTAAGGAAGGGAGTTACCTTGGACGAGAATGCACAAACCTGGGTTTTGCTAGCATTAAACTCGACCAGGTTTTTGAATCCCCACTTAGAGACACGATCGAGGATTCAGGTTCACTTTGGCAACCAGTTCTTGCCTTTTCTCCATAACATCGGCTTGTTTTGCCGCAGGATGTCCCAAGTACCGCTCATGCAACGTACTGTCATCCGCATAACAATGAATATTGCCCAAGGACAACATATCATTAATATGCAGAAGAAATAGAGTAGGTGAGAGCACAGAACCCTGCGGCACTCCGGCATTGACTTTGTAGAACGCGGAGGAACTACCCTCACAAAGGACACGAATCATCCGCCCTTCTAGAAAGTCTGCAACCCAGGTGCACGAACGGGGCGGCACACCGAAGGCCGGCAACTTGGAAAGAAGGGAATGATGCCACACTCTATCGAAAGCTTTGGCGATATCAAGGCTAACTGCCAGGGATTCGCCATGCTTGTCCATCGCTTCACCCCACGCGTAAGAAACGTACGCTAGAAGATCACCCGTTGATCGCTTTGGTCTGAACCCATACTGGCGATCATGGAGCAGCGAGTAATCTTCTAGGTAGTGAATGTGCTGGGAATTAATTATCCGCTCAAACACTTTGCACAGCACAGAAGTTACAGCGATGGGTCGATAGTTGGCCGGATCCGAGCGATCCCATTTTTTGGGGATGGGTTGTATGTTCGCCTCCTTCCAAGACACCGGCACAATACCAGTATCGTAATACTCCCTAAACAATCGTGTCAATACAGGAGACAACTCAGTCGCCCATCTGAGCAGCACAATCGCCGGAACACCATCCAGCCCGCTAGCCTTCCGCACGTCGAACGACCGCAGAACGGCACGTACGTCACACTGCCTGATACGAATATCAGGCATGTTGGCCCCACAATGTGCTATAATAGGTGGAGCGGCGCCACAATCGTCGACGCGCGAATTGGCCGCGAAAAGTTCAGTACCGTACACTACCGCACGGTGGTCGATAACCGGGCGAGCTAGGCTCTACCACCAAATGCTCAATTAGCACCACCCAGGGGTCACATGTAGGGTCTCAAGGGTACACACCTAGGGATGTGAGCATTGTTAATGTGGGGCTAATACAAAGATCTTGCGATATTTTAAGGGGGGAGAGATCATATTTGTTTTATCGCTAGTAAGGCAATCGCTATAATGAGAAGCCTGAATTTTATAAATTGAAAACTAGTACATGATCGTGACAGGATAGCGGCAGCTGGGGTTGTCACATATTCACGTCCCGTCTTAACTGAACCATTTTTTTTAAATAATCTGGCTGCTCCCGCTTGTTGGCAGGTTTTTATTTTCAGTTTTTTGTGTTTTCTTTTTTTATCATTTTTATGGGATTAGGTGAATTCGAGCTTTAAGAGAGTTTATTAATTTATCTTTTCTTTTTTTTGTCTCTTTTAATTTTTTTTACATACATTTCTTAATACTATATTACATTTTTTGCTTATATTATTTTACAATTTTTCTTATTTTCTAATACATTTATTTCTTACTTAATAACATTATTTTCTTTTACCTTAAATACTAATATTTTACATTTCTTAATTATCTTATATTATAACATCTTAAAATTATTTCCTTATTCATTTCCTTTCTTTAATTATACATGTATGTATTATTATTTCTATTTTACATATTTACTATATCTAATTAATTTCTTACATTTTACTTCTTTCCCTATTTTAATCCTGCCACAATGTGGTCTTGCTTACTTATTCTATCACATTTATTTGCTCTAATTGTCCCGATTGCTTTTATTAACAATTAAAACGATATTCTTGGAAAATTCCATTAGTAGTATCCTCTCTTTTTTTATTTTTATAATCTCCTTAAGGGTATCTTTGCTTAGTTTTGTGTCGATTTTCTGTTGCAGAGTGTACCTAGCTTGTGTGTGTACTTGACAATCGAGTAATATGTGGAAGATGTCCTCGTCGGGTAGCAGACACACGAGGGGCTGTCCCTGCGCTTAAATATGTGCAGGTAGCCACAGAATCCCCCGTGGCCTGTGAGAACTTGCGACGCAGTCCGGTCGATGGACATCTTCCTCACCGTGTTATATGCCTCCACCCCATTAGGGAAAAAGACCTTGGTGGTCATGGCTGTTGCTTCGGTTCTATACCTGCAGTCCCACTGCTCGATCGTTTCCGCCCGTAAATGATGTTTAACGAACGAGATGGGGCTGCAGTCATAGTCCGCTCTGGTCTTCAGCTTGAGGGCGGCTTTCTTCGCTAACTCATCCGCTCTCTCGTTCCCTCTCACTCTCAGGTATTCTAGGTTACCCTGTATCGCCTTCGTGATTGGGTGCGAGGAGTCTGGATCAGTCAGCGTCTGGAGAGCTGACCTCGAGTCGCTCAGGATAGCCGCTTCTTTAAATTTTTTGCTAATGATAATTTCAGTCACTTGGAGGATGGCATATAGCTCGGCTTGGAAGACCGTACAGAATGGCTCAAGTCTGAATTTTCGGGTACACGTCTCAGCCGACCTTCCCAACAGGTCAGGGCGGCTCCGACTTTCCCCTCCAGCTTGCTGCCATCCGTGTAGATCTTAACCAATCCTTCTGCTAACTCGCCATCCTCTTCCGCGCTTTCCAAAAGGGTAAATTTTGAATTTAGCATCCTACTGGGGTGGGTGTTTTCGGTGAATGGTACGCGCTGCTCGACCCTCCTGCCACTAAATACTGCCTGGGGTTTTTGCCCCACTTTTGAACACGGGAGAGAACGGCAATGGCTCTCAAGGAGATTTCTCCGGCTGTGCTGCCCTCTATAATTAAAACAATATTGTCTGCGAAGGCTTGACAATACACTTTGGCGACGCTAAGTTCGTTAAGCAGGGGATCCAAGATCAAGTTCCAAAACAAGGGCCCGTCAATAGATCTTTGGACGCAGCCCTTGTTGATATTTTTACTGTATTCTTCCCCTGCATATTTTACCGTCACCTTCCTGTCTTCCAAGTAGCTATCCACAAGCCTCCGTAGATTCATCGGACATCCCTTCTCTTCTAACTGGCATTTTATTTGGGGCCACCACGCATTATCGAAGGCTCCCTCTATATCCAGCGAAATCAGGACCTTTATCTTCTTCTCATCCGGATGGAGCCTGATTTGCTGGACCATATCGTAGAGGGAGTCTTCGGTACTGCGCTGCGGTACAAACCCGTATTGACAGGGATTAATTTTGGGCAGCACATACCATTTTATTCTTCTAATGAGTAGTTTTTCTAAAATTTTACCTAATATCGCAGGAGCCCTATCGGTCTATATGATTTGGGGTGCGTGTAGTTTTCTTTATTTGGTTTTCTGAGCAGGATTATTGTTACCACTTTCCACGGTTTAGGGAAGTGGGAGAGCTCTAGGCATTTATTGTAGATAGCTAGGGATAATGATGAGTCGGTGTTAATTGCTGCTGCGCATATGTCGGCCGTAAAGCCATAATTAACCGAACCTTGCATTCTATAGTCTGACGAGACTAACTCATCATTTACATATACATAGAACAATTGTGTCATATATAATACTCTTTTAAATAAACTAGATAACCTAGGTATACGTGGTATAGCTTTAAAACTTTTGGAAAGTTATTTAAAAGATAGACAACAAATAACAGTAATTGATACATACAACAAAAATAAAAAAAAACCTTTGAAGAAGTGCAATCTCAATCGAAACCGATGACCCAAGGATTACCACAAGGAAGCATTCTTGGTCCACTACTATTTTTAGTTTATGTAAATGAACTACCTAATATTATAAAAAACTTATGTGTCATGTTTGCTGATGATGCAACAATTTTCGTACCTGACATTGAAAGAAATAGTAACCTTTTCGAAATAAATATTAACCAAACTTTACAACTAGCTGTCACGTGGCTTAATACTATTAATTTAAATGTAAATCTTAATAAAACCAAATTCATTCAATTTCGAAATTATAAATCAAATTCCTACAAACTTAAAATTTCAGACTGCGACACAAAGATAGACGAGGTGGACGAAATTAATTTTCTTGGAGTCACTATAGATGCTCATTTAAACTGGAAAGCACACGTATCTAAAATTAATAAAAAAATATCTAGTTATTGTTATGCTCTTTCTATACTGGCTGAGACAACTTCAGTAGATGTAACTAAATCTGCTTATTTTGGACAAGTTTATCCACTATTAACTTATGGCATTATATTTTGGGGAAACTCTGTTAATGTCCAGTCAACTTTTATTCTGCAAAAGAGATGCTTGCGTATTATATACAGCATGTATTCAGGTGAATCCCTTAGAAGTGTTTTTAAGGAAAAAGGTTTTCTGACTCTGGCTAACATTTACATCTTAGAAATATCATTTTTTGTTAAAAAAAGTCCAGATTATTTCGAAAGCAACAATATGAGTCAAAATGTCCGCGATATATATAAGCACAATCTAAGTATTCCTAGGATAAATAATCACATGTTTTATAAGAGTGCTTTCAGTACCAGCATAAGAGTTTTTAACCATCTGCCATCTAATATCAAAGCCCTTGATCTACTAAAGTTTAAGTCATCTTTAAAAACCTGGCTTGTAAAGAATGTTTTTCACACTTTAGATGAATACTTTCATACTAAAAATAATTAAGTGAAGTTGCTATTTAGCGTAATAATGTTGCATGCCCGTAATGGGCATTACTGTTGATTCCCATGTATTGTATTATCACCAGCAAAATGTACACAGTATCAGCAATAAATATATTTCTATTTCTATTTCTATTTCTATAATAAAACCATGGTGCAAAGAGAAAAAAGATGCGAAAACGCCATCTCTCATAATTATCGCTCAGCGCCATGCAAATTGTCATGAAACACGCTTCGCAGCGTATATGGTAAAACAGGTCGGTTGTCCCCATGAAGTGGCTTCGGCTAGCAGCGCGCTCAGCATTATCTGTGTAGGAACCCTGACATTCGCCTGGCTGGCTTCCGACGGAGGATCACAGAATCCTACAGGTTCAATATACCTTTTCACGCAATCCTAACAATTGCTATGTCTATCAACTCTATGCAATCACTCATCACAGTGAATATGTGCTCTTAGCTTTCCTTAAGATTGACAATTTATCTAGGCTTCATAGAAGGCCTAGACACTAGACCAGTAGTTAGAGCAAGCTAGGTGGAATGGAAAGATGTTCACTGTTCGTTCGGTCTAATGTACTGGTATAGACATGTGCAATCGACTTCATTGGAAGTAAAACAATCAAGATAGTCTAGCTGTCCTAAGATGTTGGATCTCTGCATTTGGCAAAGTATACTAGATACTCTTATAAATTATATTAGACGACACTACACGGCTCGAGCCACCACAATGTATAGAGTAGACAAAGACGGCATTACAAAGCAAAAACTGTTTCAAAATGGCACCGATAAACGATAAGTTCGTTCACTCACCGTTGTCGCCCGGTACTATGCGTCACTTCTGGCGCAAATAAATAATGTATGGCGAGGTTTATTCTGTTATGAACGTGTATTCTAAATTGTAAATAAAACAAATAATATTCGTAGTAATTATTACACCTTTCATGGTATTTATAATTATATAGTTGTTTTTAAATTAATAGGGAAAAAAAAAGTACTTTCACTTATTTTCGCAATTTAATGATAGCATTAAACTATACTTTATTATACATAGCTAGATAGCTTATTTAATAATGATTCCAGTGCTATAAGTTTTTAATAAAGTCTACATACCAAATTTCATGGAAATTGTCAATAAACCTAGACAGAAATATAAACAGGAAGTAATACGGAAGTAGAGTGACAGATGCGGCCATATTGGTAAAATGGCGCTTGACATACGAAAAGAAATGTATACGCATATGATGATACCCTTAAGAATGTATTTAAAGAAAAGAAATTACTTACTCTTACTGATATCTATATAATTCTCTATATAATGCTTTATGTCTGGGACAAGTGAAACCATGAACGTAGAATAAACCGAACTGTATTTACTTAGTGATATTACAAAGCATATCCCTTTACTCAAACAAAGTATCAAAACATGTAAATCTGTATTCTTATTTCCCTAATCCGTAAAACCGCGCCCGCGGCCGTTGGTTTTCTTCCAAAGTGCTAGTTGTCAGCTTGACAGCTGTCTCCCTTTCATCTGCTCTCGCCTCTCGTCCCAAGTGTTGCTAACACGGCCCTCCTGCATCGTGGATGTCCTCAGGCACGCCGCAAACCAGCAGAAATCACCAATCTAAAATATCGATAGTGATGAATAATCTGAAAATGTTTGTAACGTTAATATACATATGCCATCATAACTCGGCCTATCATGACCATATTTCTCTTTATAAATTCTTATGATCCCTCAAGGCTCCTTTAGTCTTAGGAAAGCCTTGGAACACTGCAATATGTTACTAGTTGGTAGTTATCTTTAGGCTTAGTTAACCTCTCTTATGATCTTTCTTACTCTCTCATTCAGTCTTGAAGAATGCCTGTTACAGTTCACACCTTTAGGCTTAGGAGGTAACTGTTTCAGCGCATTCTTCTTATCAATGAGCAGAATTCTCTATATCATTAGTTCAGGCATCACCCCCCTTTTATAATTTTTTACTCTCTCATTTAGTCTTGAAGAATGCCTCTTACAGGTCACACCTTTAGACTTAGGAGGTAACTGTTACATCGCATTCATCTTATCAATCAGCAAAATTCTCTATTATCATTAATTCAGGCATCACCCCGCCTATGATCATCATTTTACTCTATTATTAAGTCTAGAAGAATGCCTGTTACAGTTCACACCTTTAGACTTAGGATGCGACTGTTCCAGCACATTCCCCTTGTTAATGGAGCTCTCTTCTCTGGAGATTCTCATTTATCACCATTTGAGGCATCATAACATAACATAACAACATGGCATAATAAATTAAACAAGAGTCTTAGTCGTTTTTTGTCCTTATTACTCTTTGGCTTGTAAACTCGATTTTGTATTTATTTAGCTAAACTGTCACACGAATTAAAATTATTTGCTTCTACTGAAGCAGTAATATTATGATTCCCAATACTGACCAATATTATAGAAATTATGTCACCATCCGAAAAATTTTAACGTTAACTATCATTTCTGGACATTTGCTAAAAGAAAAATTTATATAGCGACAGATTATAGAATGGATCAATAATTTCTCCAACTACCAATCCAAACATATTATTATTTGTTTTGACTGTAAATATATTCAACATTTTTTCCATCCAATCTTTCTTTCCACAGCCAGTGTTGACGATGATGCGCGGCCCGCTTTGTTTTATTTTTATGGTTTAGGACAGTTCTTATTTTTAAACATGTAATTTAAGATTGTGTTGTATTTCAAATATATCATGTTGTATTTAGTTTACCAATGAAGAATAAAGAGTCTTACGTTCGAGAGTGCATGGCAAACTGTAGACCGAACCTAAACAAAAACATGGATCTGTCGCTCGATTGATTGAGTCAACTTAAGTCACTAATTTATCAGTATGGGACCTCTTGACATTTTTGTATGGCTGTCAATCCGCTTATCGAGGGGTCACTTTAATTATGACTAATCAAGCATTGAGTCGAACAATAAATCGGCGAGAATTTGAAATTTGCTAAGTCAGCACACAAATATTTTATTTATTTACTATACCTAATATAATATTGCATGATCTCTTTTATCTCTTTTATTTAATTATTATGTTTTATCTTATCTATCTCATTTTTAAACAACACAATCTATATTTCTATTTTTATTTCCTTATTCTTGCACCCATATTATTATTATATTATTCGTTCTTTATATATTTTTATCACCTAAGGTTGCCTGGAAGAGATTGCTTGTTAGCAATAAGGCCACCAGTTTTTTACTTTGTCTCTGTAAAAATGTTTTTTTCTGTGTATGTTCTTGTGTGCAACTAAAGCATATTTAATTATTATTAATAATTTGGTTAACTACGTAAGTACTATCATTTTCTTAATTATGTTACCTCTTTGTAGTATTGCTGATATTTATAGTAAGGTTTAATTAATAGGCAGAATTTTAAAATAGGCATGTAAATGAAGCACTCGTACTGTTTTGCAATAGAATTAATAGCAAACACCCTTTTGTTTAATTAGTTCCTTGAAATGAGACCGTAAAGATGTTTTTTTACATGGAATTTTCAAAGGTAAATTTTATTCTTTAGCCATTTTGCGTTTCAGGAGTATTGCTAGAATTACTAGAAAGTACCTAGGTATTTCTTTCGCTTAGTAATGTGATAAGATGCGTTATTCATAACAATAACCATATTTTTGGTACATTGTTACAACTTTTCAGCAGTTAGTACTCTACTGTTTATTTTGCTTTACTTGTATAATGCGACGTATATGCACACTTGTACTTAACAGCACCTGCATCGTTTGTATGCGATACCATTACTCTTTTCCGAAATGGAGGTGCTAGTGGCGGCCGGCGTGACGCAGCTACTCTCATGACTAGCGGATGCGCAGATGCTAACTTTAACCTATAGTACTAAAATTTTGATCCTAACTTTAAAACTTTGGTTAATCTGAACAGAATGGAATTTTCAACTTCGATAAAAAAAATTAAAAAACATTTTTCATAGTTTCTGACTAGTCTCAAAAACTGCCCAACTAAATATGCTTTTATACTAAGACAAAAAAAGATGTACTAAATGGGACTTTTTTGCTGAAATCGGTCGTTGAACATGGTAGATCGGAAATTGTGTAATTTTCATCTATACTAATATCGGGTGTAAAAAAAATTAGGGATCCTTACTAAAACTCAAATAAATTCCTTACATCGTGTGCGCTACGAAAACTATTGATGATAGAACAAATGCGATTTAGGCGTCGTCACTGGGGTACGCGAGGGGAGTCATTTTGAAAATTCGTCACGGGGTCCACGCGAACGTAGTCGACGGCGGTCTGCTAGTATTTTATAATTTCTTAGTATCTTTGCATATTCTTGTCTATCAGGAGATTAATTATCTCTTTACGTTTAAGAAGAACTCAGTTGATACTAATAACATACATTTCATACCTACTACTATCCTCAAAATTACCATTAATAATGAGAGAGCCATAATAAAACTCAAAATGCAATAAAAATTTAATTTGTTTAATCTCGTAATATGTCCAAACGATATGCACATTCGGCACCGCCGCAAAAATGTTTTTCTTAAATTTTTGCGGCGGTGCCGCATTTTTAGTTTTATTTTGGCCCACTCATTATTAATGGTAATTTTTTTATATTTAAACTCAAAAGGCGGCACCGCCGTGACGACGCCTACATCGCATTTGTTCTATCATCAATAGTTTTTGTAGCGCACACGATGTAAGGAATTTATTTGAGATTTAGTAAGGATCCCTAATTTTTTTTAAAATATATCGTAGCCTATGTCACCCGGAGATAGTGTAGCTTCCCAACGGTTAAAGATTTTTTTAAATCGGTATAGTAGTTTCGGACCCTATTCAATACAAACAAACAATCAAATCTTTCCTCTTTATAATATTAATATAGATGAAAATTACACAATTTCCGAAGCGAAGATTTCATGCATACCGAATGTCCATTATTACAATTAACACACTAACCGCCTCTGTGGTTAAGTGGTTAGGACTACCCCGGTCTCAGACTCACGGTCACGGGTTCGATTCCCAGCAGGGGTTGCACATGTGTGTATTCGGTATGGTTGGTGGTAGGACTTGAATGATTACAATTAACTCACTAACCGCCTCTGTGGTTAAGTGGTTAGGACTACCCCGGTCACAGACTCCGGGTCACGGGTTCGATTCCCAGCAGGGGTTGCATATGTGTGTATTCGGTTTGGTTGGTGCTAGGACTAGAAAAATCCGTTTGGCAAGCTTCGTACCACCATTTTATCTAAGTCTATTGCCACCAGTGCCTTAGTAGTGAGGATTCCAGGTGAAGTTATGCCTTCACTTTGATCTTACTTTTCATCTCTAGACAAAGCGCTTTCCTGAAGAATCAATAAAATACAATCGCATAGTTGTTAAGGTGATTAAGACCGAGGTGTCATTAACAGTGGTTTATTAGTAAATCAACTGAACAAGAGTACAGTGGCATCGGTACGTCATTAGATAATGATGTGCATCGGGAATGGTGATTAAGACCGAGGAGTCATTAACGATTCATTAGTAAATCAACTGAGAGCTGCCGCTCGAAAATTGTATCTTAGAAACAGTGAAAGATATCGCTCTGGGACCCAGCGCAATCGATTCAAATGGGGGGGGGGGGGGGGGGGTTTCCCATTTTTTATTAGTTGTGGTAACGACTTGAACTAGCTCAGCGGGGGCTTATTTCATAAAAGTCGCCTTATTTAAAACCCAGACCTGATAGAAGAGAAAAGCAAAGACACGTGCATTCGATCTGTACCACCTTTCGATCCGGTGTGATAAAGCTACAGAATGATTATTTTTCTCATATAACGGGTTTAATTCGCGGTTTTACCATGTAATTATTTAAATATCTATGAATGCAGTTTAAATTGTTTTTTAAATTCAAATAATGTCTTTTTTCACTAAAATGTTCCATCTACAATATTCAAGGTACTTTCCCTCCATGTGGCATATCCGTGGGACGCCCTGTATAGCACGTGGGGATATTGGGCTATAATCTACCACGCTGGCCCAATGCGGATAGGTGGGTTTTAACGACTGTCATCTTACGACAACAACCGGGACCAACGGCTTAACGTGCCTTCCGAAGCACATTTTTATTTACTACTTGAATATTTTTTATACACATTACGAGTATGACTAATAAATCGATGTCACAAGCATTCGAGCGTATGAGGTAGTGAAAATGTTTTTCGAAACAGCGTCGTTCGCGACTACACATCATTCGAGTCAGTAAACTGTCGAACCTATGAGGCAGTCGAAAAAAAATTCGCAACAGCGTTTGTCACAACAGTGGCATTCGATACTACGTAGGGGACCCGAGTGTACTCGCCGGTCGCCGGTCGCCGGTAGGATGAAGGTACTTACGTGTGACTCGGGACTCAGGCGGAAGAAGGCGGGCAGATGGCGTAGGCAGGCACGGGCAGGACTATGTAACAAGGCGTTTTCACTGTGTTGCACTTCACTTCCTATGTTGTACACACACACGACTAGAATGTTGACCGGTTAATGTTCTATGCGGTTAGCAAATATGGCGGCCTTTGTCACTGGCTGAGTACTTATAATATGTTGGTTTACGTGCGCGCGCACTCACCGATAAATGCAGACTCTCTGACGCCAGCGCGTCACTTCATCCCGCTGAATGTCCGGCTATGATTCTCTAAGCGACACATAGACGCTGTGCGCATGGCTGTGATCTGCTGTCTCTTTATAATTGTATGAATATGAAAGAGACAGAATCATTTCTCAGCGCTGCGGCAGCCGCAGCTATCAAGGCTTTAGCTTAGAGAATCGCACGGCTGGTCGTTGCGTTCGGTGCATTGGTATTATCGCGTATAGCAACTGCGCGATTATTTTAGTAGATGGCGCTGGGAGTATTTAAAACGTCGGGCATCTGGCCCGTACACACTAATTAAAATACACAACATAAAAATAAACAAATCAAAGCTACAGATGTGATAAAAGCATATTCATTCATACATCCCTTTCAGTCATCTTCATTCTAAATACACACTTACCTACTTAGTCTTTCGCTATTCATCTGGCCATGGCTTCATCAAGTCAGCAGAGTTTTAGTTTCCTACTCTGTCAAGAACGTACCGGGAAAAGATCAATAATACACAAAATGTTAGTAATTTTATCGCCTTCAAAGTATGCTCGTTCAGAAACGACACACTTACGCCAACGAATAATCCAATCATCAAAAAAAAATTATTTGGTTTTTCCAGAGTTGAGTTCAGTTCTCGCCGCGAATTCTCCTTTATGTCTTCTACTGAATGAAAACGGGTGCCACGAAATGGTAATTTGAGTTTAAGAAAAAGAATGAAGTCGGCTGGAGCCATATCTGGTGAATAAGGTGGTTGCTCGATAGTGGTTCTTATCGACTCAAAATTATCATGGAACACACACACCAACTACATTTTTGGTAAGCTTAGCAAATACTCCTATGCATTATACATGTTACGAAAAACAGTAAACATTGATATTCTACTAACTGCTTATCATGCCTATGCGAGTTCTGTGCTAAAATATGGCGTCTTGTGCTGGGGAAACGCCACTGATATAGAGAAAGCTTTTAAAGCTCAAAAAAATGTATTAGGGCGATATGCAATCTGAAACAGACAGACTCTTGTAAACCCTACTTTAAAAAATTTAAAATATTCACATCGACTACGTTTGTGGTAAGCTTAGCAAATACTCCTATGCATTATACATGTCACGAAAAACAGTAAACATTGATATTCTACTAACTGCTTATCATGCCTATGCGAGTTCTGTGCTAAAATATGGCGTCTTGTGCTGGGGAAACGCCACTGATATAGAGAAAGCTTTTAAAGCCCAAAAAAATGTATTAGGGCGATATGCAATCTGAAACAGACAGACTCTTGTAAACCCTACTTTAAAAAGTTTAAAATGTTGACCCTCCATTCACTGTATATACTAGAAGCATCTCTTCTTGTAAAAAAGAATATTAAAGATTATGATACATTAAGGAGTAAGCGACATAACAAGAGATTAAAGGCTATAGCATCTAAGACTTGCTTGTTAGGAAATATTAGAATAATTTAACAGCTTGCCAAAAAGTATTAAAGATACCGAAGTATTAGATGTTTTTAAATATAAATTAAGGAATTTCTTGGCTGAGAAAGCATATTACTCAATTAACGAATTAATTAATGATATAGACATTGTACGATAGTATACTCATGATTAATATTTATAAAATATAATGTAAATTATTCAATTCGAACATTAGGTATATTGTAATTCTTATTATCAATTTAATTTAATTTAATTTAATTAATATTATATAAAGACATTGTATTTTTAACTGATTGTTCATAACATTTTAATTCAATTTTATTAATTTTGTACATCATTCTTTTATTTATTTATAAAACTATTTTATAAATAACGCTCAAATAATATTCCTTATTTACCGTTTAACCTTCCGGCAAGAAGTCCGAGTGCACAACACCGCGATAGTCAAAGAGAACAGTCAACATGGCTTTGACTTTGATCGACTTTGGCGTGGTTTTTTCGGTTTCGGTTCAGTCGGAAGGCGCCATTCCAAAGCTTGTTGACTAGTTTGCATGTCAAACTTGTAAACCCACGTCTTGTCACCAGTAACAATGCGTTGCATGAATGTTGGGTCGGAATTGACTCGTTCTAGCATGTCCTCAGCGACTCTTATGCGATTGAGTTTTAAAGAAAATTCAGGTCTTTTGGGACTAAACGAGCGGCAACATGTTTCATATCCAAGTGATTATTATTATTTTTTTAATTTTTTTTTTTTTTACGGTTAACGGTTAAGCGCTTGGCCTTCATCTCACCTGATGGTAAGTGACGATAAGGCCGAAGGTGGAAGCGCGCTTCACCCGGAATCCTCAACCACTGAGGAACTGGCTATCTTATCTCAAACTGTCGGAACACAACAATGCTATAAACATCGTTGTTATGGCGACAGACTTAGATAAGATGGTGGTAGCTAGCCAGGCGGACTTAACAGCCCTACTACCAACCAAACCGAGCACACAAAGATGTACCCCCCGCTGGGAATCGAACCCGGGACCTCTAGGTCTGAAACCGGTGGCTTAGCCACTAGACCACGGAGGCGGTTAAAATTTATTTATTTATTTTATTTTTATTATTTAAAATGGTACGGATCGATTCGTGAGACACAGAAAGTTTAGCGGCTGTCTCTCTCAAACTTGAGTGAGGATTTTCAGTCACCATTTCCTTCACTTTTGCGATGTTAACTTCAGTTGAAGACGTTGATGGCCTACCAGAGCGAAGCAAATCTTCCATGACATCTCGACCGCTTTTGAACGCTTTGTACCACGCATAAGCAAGTCTTTTTGATAAAGTCGATTCACCGTAAGCCTTCTGTAACATTTTCAGTGACTCCGAACACGAAATTCCATTGGCGACGCAAAATTGAAGACAAACTCTTTGTTCGATGTTTTTATCCATTATGAAATTTGCAATACACTCTAGATATAAACTAACTAAAAACAGTACTGTATTTAATCTAAATAACATACATAGTTATTTAACTTTTATTTGAATCAAATATTTTATTAAATAGGGTGATGGCAAACCTTCATAAAAAAACAATTACATTGTGTTCTAGTACGAAAAAGGTAAAAGGGCCCCGAGACGTGCATTGCCTACTTGCCCTGTCATGTTTAATCCGGCCCTGATTATTCTCATGTGAGCTAAGGAATTAATACAGTTTTATTTTAGTATATTTTGTTACTTCAAGAGTAACATCTTTGAAGTTTATCAATCATCGTCCTCTTTCTAATAAGAAACTATCTAATAATGTTTCTAATGGTGTGTTTAATAACGTATATTATTATCTTTTGCAGATTTTCATAAATGTCATCCAGTACCTCGTCGTTGTCATCCATCATCATCAATTTCAAAACGTTGAAAACTAAGCGGTCTGGCTGGCTGATGACTTGTAAAGCATTTTGATTGATAATTAAATTGGCATTTTGTCTAAAAACTTTATAGTGTCACCGATTTTATTACTGACTTATCCTTATTCAGTAATATTGATTTTTTTTATTAATAAGCCTTTTGAAGTACCCATTTAGGAATATCTCAAGGATCAATATTGGGATCATAGGGCATGTAATACCGGAACGTTTTTAATATCGATAGTTCTGATATTAGGTCTCAATATTAAAGTTCTGATACTAATATCAAAATTGCTTTATTATTTAAAAAATACTTTAAAGGTAGAAATTAAGTACAGCCAAAACAGGAGGATCGAAACTGACCAAAGAATTTGTTGTGGTCACACTGGCCTTTAACATGGAGATGCGTTGTCCTCGCTACTGTTGAAGTTGGTACTTGAATACGTCAAAAAGTGCTAGAAGTTAACGAAAGAGTGGAGTTAAATGGTGTTCATAAAATTGTCGGGTATGCGGATGACCTGACGCTACTGGAACAGCGTGAATTCGAGGTCCAGAATATGGAGGAGATATTGGAGATAAAGACGTAAAATTCGGTCTTAGGATTAGCACCACGGAGCAAATAGAATGATCCTGTCTGTGCGACATTTTGCCTCATGTTTCCGGAACCCAACGAGTCCTAGACTGAGATAGTTCTTAAATACCCTACTGACTTCCCCTCGGAACACCTAAGCACGCGATTAGTCTCAGGTCAATATACCTACCCAAAACTATCAAAAAAGAAATGTTGTACGATAATCTGCTGGCATCTGTACAACTATAATAATGGTTGATGATTCAAACAGATCATGGATCACCAGGTCACCGATCATGGCTTGCTTGAAACTACCTGCGATACGCAGCGGCTAACTTACTAACTACAATTTAATACGAGAATGATGCGTTGTTTGACCCGCCTTGCAACCTGAGGATGTGGAGGTGGAATGAGTAGGTAGGAAAGGATGGTCGCAGCCTATCTGCCGTAGTGTGACGCCTGCTTCGTGGTGGCGTGCCTCGCCTGCCGACTCCTCGAAGGCCGGTCCAAATCACAAGTGCACACATCCGTTAGGGTAAGGTGGTGTAAGGGTGCGCATTTTAATTTTGAGGTCCCATAAAAATAAAGTATAATATTTAGAAAAATCAACATTATTTATTTATATTCTCTATATATTTGTTAACAAATTATAAAACAACGAATTACACTAATATCATTAATTAAAGTAGGAACTGAAGAAATATAAAAAACTAAAATTGCGCACTCTAATACGCCCGGGTGTACAAGAGTGCGCGGCGAGTTGTACAAGAGTTCGCGCATTAATTCTCAGTGAACAAGTGGCACTTCTATAGTCGGCGGACCCCAGGCCGTTAAACCAGAGAGAGCGGGATATTAAGTCTCTGGGTGTGATTGAAGTGGTCAACAACCGAGAAGTGGTTGTGAGACAATCCCAACAAACTTCACATACCAAAAAATTCACTTTTGATCGAGCTTACGGTCCTCATGCAAAACAGGTGGAAATATACCAAGATATCTTTATTATAGAAATTTTGCATTCACAATGCTATATAAATATAGAATAAAATGTTTACTAGAAAAAAAATCAACCAGTCTTAGGAAGCTCGAATGGGATTCGAACCCACGACTTTGGATTGCCAGTCCACTGTTCTAACCGCTGAGCTACCGAGACCTTTTTTTTTTTTTTTCTAGTAAACATTTTATCCTATATACCAAGATGTGGTCAGCCCTCTCATCGAGGAGGTTTTGGCGGGTTACAACTGCACCGTGTTTGCCTATGGTCAGGCGGGCACTGGCAAGACTCACACTATGGTCGGAGAGAACTCCGGTGACGAGACAACCTGGCAAACTGACCCTTAAGCGGGCATAATCCCGCGCGCCCTCAGCCAGCTATTCGACGAGCTCCGCATATCCAACACAGAGTACACAGTCCGCGTGTCATACCTAGAACTCTACAACGAGGAGCTGTTTGACCTACTATCCGGCTCGAAGGACCATAAATGTTGCCGCGTGAAGCGCGTGCAACATACGACGAGGTTAAAGGGAAAGGCGGGGAAGGCTTACCTGGGGTCCGCCGAGTAGGCACGCGCACGAGCTGAACTGTGGTCGCGGTTGGCGCTAGCGGTACGGGCGATGCAGCGGGCTCACGCTGCTGAGGGCGGTAGCACACACACTCACACACACACACATGCAGTCTGCTTTTAATTTGCTTTTATTGCCGTTGCTTTTTTTTGCGCCGTTGCGCTTTGCGCCATCGCACGCCTTCCGTGCCTATATGGTACCTGCCCAGCGCACGCCTTCCCTGCCTATACGGTACCTGCCCAGCGCACGCCTTCCGTGCCTATATGGTACCTGCCCAGCGCACGCCTTCCGTGCCTATATGGTACCTGCCCAGCGCACGCCTTCCGTGCTTATATGGTACCTGCCCAGCGCACGCCCTTGCGCTTTGCGCCACAGCGCGCATTGCGCCATCCATGCCTATATGGTACCTGCCCAGCGCACGCCTTTGCGCTTTGCGCCCCTGCGCGCATTGCGCCTTCCGTGCCTATATGGTGCCTGCCTTCAGCTCACGCCTTTGCGCTTTGCGTCCTTGCTCATTGCGCCTCCCTGCGCGTTGCGCCCACGAGAGAAAAAGAAATCGGATAATATCTTGTCGATCTTAATGTACACAGCCATCGGAGGCTGCGGTAGTTATTTAATCGGACGGACGAACGCAGGCGGCAGCGTATATGTCGCAAATCCTTGGCGGATTAGCACGCGTTATTGTGCGTGCTCGTGATACTACCAGGCCATCGGAAGCCTGAGGACTGGGTGTGCACGGGTCGGTGGATCGGATGTGCCTTCAAGGAGTCGGCAGGCGAGGCACGCTACCACTAAGCAGGCGTCATATCGCATCACAGCAGCTGGGCTGCAACCATCCCGTTTCCTCTCCCACCCCTGTCCTCTCCTAAGGTAGCAAGGCGGGTCAACCATCGCATCATTCGGTGAGTATATAGCATAAGTAAAATTTTAGTCATAAGTCCTTAACGCTGCGTACCGCAGCTAGCTTCAGGCAACCCATGATCGGTGACCTGCTACCCTATCGGCTAAAAAATATGAATATGAACATGGGCTTCATTTGACATTTGAACCCTGAAGATTTAGTTCATATGCCCTGCAATTTCATTAGATCTCTACCTCTACCCTTTAAACCGGAATGCTACTACCATCGGCCGCACTTTCCTCTCATAAAGAAACTAAAAACATACATACCTATAAACACGACTATTATTCCCGAAGGGTTAGTCGGAGACCAGGCAATGAGGACCGCAAAAGCAGTCCTCTGACATAGTCCCCTTTTCACCAAATAGCGACTGCAGATGTGCTCACCGTGACAGGTAGTGAGCCTATCGCCGCTCTATGCTGTTGGATGTATGTGCAGTCTTTAACCCGTTAGTCGCATTTTACGACACCCAAGGAAAGAGAGGGGTTGGTAGTTCACATTCTTTCACCGCTACACGACAAGGTTAAACTAAACAAGTAACTGATATCCTTACCTGTTTAGGTTGCCCAAGAGTTTTTGCCACCACTGGCACTGCATGAACGATGAAATCCTTATGAAGCAAAAGAAGTGTCTCAAGACCCTTTTTGTTTTCTTGCATTTCTTGCAATTTTTTTTCTAGCTCTATGGTACCTAGTAGTGGTAATACGCGCTATCTAAGCCTACGCTGCGAGTGACAGCGATGTTGCCGCCGCGATTGCATTCAAATTGTGAGTGCAACGTTGCTAAGAAAGACGATTAGAGTTAAGTAAATTTAAGAATTGGCGTAGTCAAACATAAAATGTGAAAACGTAATTCGACTTTAGAAACACATTACTTTCAGATTTTGAACAATTTCATTAATACGTTTTACATATTGTGACTGTACTCAATGATATTATGTATTTGTTATGAAATCATTGCCAGCACCTATACATAACCGATTAATATTTCGATATTTATGACATCACCCGTTAGTTTATTATTCTGTACCGTATCTGTTTAAAATCAGCAATGAACAGGGTAGGATAATAAAAGTGTCATGGCGGAAAAATTGACATTCGTATGTCAGTTCACTTCGGTATCGGTTCGGTTTTCGGAATAACACGTAATGGAGGAGGTCTGTTAAGTTTCGGTGCTGATTTTTGATTTTCCCACGGTACGGCACAGCTCAGACCTCATCATACGGTATAAAACCAACGCGGTTTGTACGCGCTTATATTTCTGACGGCAGAATTGGCGTCGCGTTGTTGTGACTTCAGTTCCGGTGTGTCGGTACATGCCCACGTGCATTCGTTGTGAATTAACAGTTAATCGGATAATATCTCAAAAATCTCCTTCTGAACAGCCATCGGAGGCTGCTGTGTGTGATTAATCGGACGAACCAACGCGACGGCAGAGCGTATATTGCGAACATTACCTCTCGTATAGCAGGCACGGTTAGCCTCGCGTGGTTAGCTGGTGGGAATCGGTTCCCGGCGATATCGTGGAGAAGGCGGCTGCTCGGCGAGTAAGACGGTGCGATCTGGACAGCCTTTTGGAGTCGGCCGGCGTGGCAATGCCGCCAGAGGCCAGGAGCCATCACAGCAGCTGAGCTGCAACCGTACTATTTCCTTCCTTACCTCTGTCCTCTCCTCAGGTTGCAAGGCGGGTCAACCTTCATCATTCGGTGAGTGTAGTATTTAATTTAGTTATTAAAATATTAACGCTGCGAAGCGAAGCTAGTTTCAAGCAGGCCTTGATCGCTGACCTGGTGGATCTGGGTCTGGTTGGATCAGTATCATTGAATATAGTCATTGTCAGTCATTGTCATTGTAAGGACAGCCCGTCTCCGAACCGACTGGTACGCACTAGGCCTCCATCTCACCCTATGGTAAGTGACGATAAGGCCAAAGGTGGATGCACGCTTCACCAGGAATCCTCAACCACTGAGGAACTTGCTGTCTTATCTATTAACTGTCGGCACACAGCAATACCATTAACATTGTTGTTATGGCGCCAGACTGTAGATAAGATAAGACAAGCCCTACCTACTGACCCCTATAGATAGGGTTTCGCAGCTGGAACTAAAAGTCCGGCTGTATGATGCTCAGGGGTACCTCGGGGTTCCGGTTCCATGCCCCCCGCTGGTTGTGCCTTAACCGGCGCCCCTGGCGGGATCCCGGACGTGGGTTGGACTTGTAGTGGCTCGTGGTTAGCTGGAGAGCTAGGGAATGTACGTTTGTCCTGGTATTGTGTGCCAGGGCTTCCAAAGGCTTAGTAGTGGTCTCTGCGGGGCCAGAAGCGAAAAGTCCTGCGGGGAACGTGAGTTTCCGTTTAAGTCGGCATCTTTGTCCGGTGGTTCAAATTGGACATTGCTGTCGGCATCTCCGGTACTAGTCTAGATAACTAGTAGAGGCGGCCCCCTAGATGCCGTAGCCTCAGGTCCAGCCAGCCGCGTAGGACGTGGGAACTGGCTAGGCTCCCGGATGGGTTCCGAGAAGTGAGTGTGCTTACTACTCCGCGACAAAGGTGGACACTTGGGAGTTGACTTTAGAGTCGACGACCCGAGCAGTGGCAACTGCGAGTTGTGCACTTCGTGCAACGAGAAGTGAGCGAGCTTGACAGCTCTGGTTACCTATCTTAAAAATAGGCAGTGAACTACACGTGTTCACGGGGAAACTCTCCCGAGACACTAGTCATATGAGTAACGAATGAAAAGCGCGCTTTGGCGGGCACTGACTTGGCGTCAAGACCTAACGCAGATGGTCTCCTGCGCAAGTTAATTACTGGCACAGGGACGTCTGGCACTTCTTGCATAACCTAACGGTTGGTCTCGAGGTGACAGTAGTACATATAAAACTTAGTGAAGTAAGGAGAGGGAAAGCCCTAATACCAACCAAACTAGATACACAAAAATGTACCCCCGCTGGACTCACTCCGAGAAGTGAGTGTGTTTACTACTCCGCGACAAAGGTGGCCACTTGGGAGTTGACTTTAGAGTCGACGACCCGAGCAGTGGCAACTGCGAGTTGTGCACTTCGTGTAACGAAAAGTGAGCGAGCTTGACAGCTCTGGTTACGTATCTTAAAAATAGGCAGTGAACTACACGTGTTCACGGGGAAACTCTCCCGAGACACTAGTCATATGAGTAACGAATGAAAAGCGCGCTTTGGTGGGCACTGATTTGGCGTCAAGACCTAACGCAGATGGTCTCCTGCGCAAGTTAATTACTGGCACAGGGACGTCTGGCACTTCTTGCATAACCTAACGGTTGGTCTCGAGGTGACAGTACATATAAAACTTAGTGAAGTAAGGAGAGGGAAAGCCCTACCACCAACCAAACTAAATACACAAAGATGTACCCCCGCTGGAATCGAATCTGGGACCTTTGGGTCTAAGACCGGTGACTAAGCTACTAGACAACAAAGGCGGTTGAATTAATCATTCGACATAGTATACGTGTGTTGAGTAAGTCAGAAATTCGGAAAGAAAGTGGGACACACACATACATGTAGATTCACGACTATTAGACCGCGAAGCAGTCCACTGCCATAGTCCACGTTTCACCAAATTACAATTGCACATGTAAGAGGACTGCTTTTTCGGTCCTCATTGCCTAGTCTCCGACTAACCTTTCGAGAATAATAGTCGTGTTTATAGATACCTATGTATGTAATTAGTTTTTTTATGAGGGGGAAGTACGGCCGATGGTGGGAGCGTTCCGGTTTGAAGGGTAGAGGTAGAGATAGAGATTATTTCCTCAAAAGATTACAATAATCGCTTATAGAGAAAATACAAATTATAAAATTATAGTTAGCTTAGCGTAAACAAAACGCGAAATATATCACTTCCAAGGGTATTGGTGGCATTACATTGTTCACATTTAGTCTGAATAAGCCTTCCCTTTTATTTCGTTCACCTGTAACCTTTACTATGCCATTCGCTTTTAGTGTGCAAAACACTGGCTTAGACTCGAAGACGCTATTTTGTAATCTGTCCTATATATTTATATTTTTATATATTAATATATAAATATAATACCTACACATATAACCCGAAATACTTCATTTCGTTAACAGATTCGAGTTGCGACAGCAATGATTTTACTTTAATAGTCACTTTTAATCTCACAAACAATTCCAGTTAATATCGCAGCTCGAATTTGAACTTATCGCGCTTTAAAAGCTAGGACGCCCTTTACCGCGAACGAGATCGTTACCGCCACTCTGGTTTTGGACCGCTTGTCCTACAATCTTGAATTGAATGCCCCCGCTTTCGTACCGAGATTCCAAAGCGTCTCCAATTCGCGCCTTTTTCTCGCCCCCTACCCCCTCGCTCGCCCCTTGCTCACCCGACTTCCGCCCGCGCTACTCCTCTGTCCTTCCATCAGCCCCTCGCTCACCCTACAGCCCACTCGCCTCTACTTCACATTCGCTTACATTGGTTACATGCCCAACTTCACGACCTTACACGTGGACAACAAAATCTCCTCTCTCTTTCTATATTTCAATCTCAACTTCCGTCCGCGCATCCCCACTCCACGGTGTGCCATACTAAGAGTATACGTCCCACTGCTGGGCACAGGCCTTCTAACATAAACAACACCACATGGGGAGGTTGGGCCATAACCTACCAACCTAGTCCAATACGAGTTGGTGGGTTTTAACGAATGCCATCATTCAAGGACAACCGGGACCAACGGCTTTACGCGGGCGAAGAAAGGGTTTAACTCAGACGAGCGAAGGGTGGAACCAGCCAACAATAAATGCAATAATCAGAATAGGAAAAAAACCCTTTAGCAGCAAGGGTATAAAAGTTTGTGTGACTTCTTGAAGAGGAAAGTGAAGTGTCATGTTTGTTGATTTCTTATTTTTATTGTATGTACAAATTATGTTTTTGATTTCAGGATGTACATATCATTTATAGATGCAGTCGCCAGCAACATTGGTTACAAGAAATCAACTTTCCACGGTATACCTGTATAAAAAAACACATAAGTTTCTGTAAATAATATTATATATTTTTTAAATTTGTAAGTTGTGTACGTTATCTTGACTGCTAGTTTTTAATACAGTACCTACTGTAATACTTTTTATGTCAACATCTTTTTGTAAAATACTATTGTTAAGACATCACAAAAATAACACTTTTAAAACTAAATAAATTTTTTTTGTTGACTATTTGTGAACCTATTGTTTACACAGATGCCACACATAAACCTACCGACATGCTTAAGTACATTTTATTGTAATGCTAAATAAAGACAAACAACGAGACAGAATGCTTAGTTTCCAATGTTTCCCAAATATTGAAACTGGATGGCAATGACAAGGTACTTGACGACGTTCGTGATCATCTGCAAAAAGTAAAACGTTATTAATCTCACTCTTATAAGCATTGCAATAAATTAGTCTTGCGTGGTTCTACCACGTGGTTCTATGGTAATATGGCCTTCTATCGGACGGAACAGGACGGTGATGACCTCGACAGATGCGGCTTTGAAAATTACAAATTATTCTGAAATCTAATTTAACAAACTCGCATCATATCATGTCTATATTAAAATTCTGATACGGTGGGTGTAGTGTATCGACATTAAATTCAAGTGACTAAAATAGTAAGTATTTCGTTTTGTCTGTTCATAAATATCCACCCGTAATCTTGGTGCATTCAACTTCATCAGATACTTGGAGACATAAAAACATGGTGACGAAGATCTTGTTAATATTTTTTTTCAAATAATAAGGTGGGTATTCTCGTGCTCAGCAGTACTAGATGACCAGTATCTCAAGGTTTATTTCAGTATTACAAAGTAACAACCTTCAAACGTTTGGTTTTATGTTTAAAAAAAAATTTGTGACATACCGATGCGACGAGTGAGCGGGACAATGTGAATAGCCCCATAGGAGAGTAAGCGACTCTGTTCAGCGTGAGGTACTGGGAAAACTTTTTAAGCTCCACGGAGATGGGTAGGTCCTTGTATTTGTTGAGCATCTTACTAACCATTATGTAGGTACGGTCAATCTGGTAATAAAGATAATAACAGTCAGAAGTAATTACAAGATATTACTTGTATATTAGGGTAAAAGCCGGTACAAAAAGTACAGGTTCTGTATCGGTAATTAAGTACCAAGCGATTCTTGCCATTTCGGTACCTGGATACCGATTCCAGCCGGGTACCGCCGGGCCGGTACTCCGCATTACAAGTGCAGGTACTTAATTGAGGTACCCGCCGCATATGTAAACGCCGTGTATGTAAGGTGATTAGGCTAATACCCATAAATTCAGCAGCGATAACTTGGTTATGATGATGTAGGTAATCATGATGATGTAGGAGTTTGCCATCTCGTTTGCCGGACAGAATTTAAGCTACACATTAATTGCCAGGATCTTGCCAATATCTTACAGCGAATTACCAACAGACTTTTTGTAAATCTTTTTGTTCCTTATGCTTTTTATAATAGTAGATTATGCACCAAGGGGATCAAGTAGTGTCATATGTAGCGGGCGCCCCGTATTGAATCCCGAGCGAAACGAAGGATTCTAGCGTTAACTCCCGAGCGTAGTGAGGGTGTAGACAAGAATCCTGAGTGCAGCGTGGGATTCAAGGTCGCCAAAAACGATGACACCTTTATCCCTGAGGAGAATAATCTACTTTTCACACCATCTACGAGACAATAAAAAGCAATAGTAAAACAATAGTAGATTGTTATACAAGGAGCTAAAATGACCCAAACTGACTAAAGACTGCACATACATCCTACAGTATAGAGCGGCGATGGCCTCATCAAAATAATAGTACCAACCCCTCTCTTCTCATCGGTGTCGTAAAAGGCGACTAACGAACTAAAGACTGCACATACATCCAACAGCATAGAGCGGCGATGGGCTAATCAAAATAATACTAACAACCCCTCTCTTCTATTTGGTGTCGTAAAAGGCGACTAACAGACTAAATAAATATTGCACATACATCCAACAGCATAGAGCAGCGATGGGCTCATTAAAATAATACTACCAACCACTTTTCGTCCCTTAAGTGTGTCAAAAAAGGCGAATAACGGACTAGAGACTGCACATACATCAAACAGTATAGAACGGCGATGGGCTCATCAAAATTATACTACCAACCCCTCCCTTCCCTTGAGTGTCGTAAAAGGCGACTAACGAACTAAAGACTGCACATACATCCAACAGCATAGAGCGGCGATGGGTTCATCAAAATAATACTACCAAGCCCTCTCTTTCCTCCGGTGGCGTAAAAGGCGACTAACGGACTAAATAAATACTGCACATACATTCAACAGCATAGAGCGGCGATGGGCTCTTCAAAATAATACTACCAACCCTTCCCTTCCCTTGGGTATTGTCAAAGGCGACTAACAGACTAAAGACTGCACATACATCGAGCAACGATGGGCTCATCAAAATAATACTACCAACCCCTTTTTGTCCCTTATGTGTGTCAAAAAAGGTGACTAACGAACTAAAGACTGCACATACATCAAACAGCATAGAGCGGCGATGGGCTCATCAAATTATACTACCAACCCCTTCCTTTCCTTGGGTATCGTAAAAGGCGACTAACAGACTAAAGACTGCACATACATCGAGCAGCGATGGCCTCATCAAAATAATACTACCAACTCCTTTTCGACCCTTAAGTGTATCAAAACAAGCGACAAACGAACTAAAGACTGCACATACATCCAACGTCATAAAGCAGCGATGGGCTCATTAAAATAATACTACCAACCCCTCTCTTCCCTTCGGTGTCGTAAAAAGCGACTAACGGGCTAAAGACTGCATATCCATTCAACAGTATAGAGCGGCGATGGGCTCATCAAAATAATACTACCAACCCCTTCTCGTCCCTTGGGTGTCGTAAAAGGCGACTTACGAACTAAAGACTGCACATACATCCAACAGCATAGAGCGGCGATGGATTCATCAAAATATTACTACTAACCCCTCTCTTCTCTCCGGTGTCGTAAAAGGCGACTAACGGACTCAAGAGTGCACATACATCCAACCGCATAGAGCGGCGATGGGCTCATCAAAATAATACTACTAAACCCTATCTTCTCTTTGGTTTCGTAAAAGGCGACTAACGGACTAAATAAATTCTGCACATACATCCAACAGCATAGAGCGGCGATGGGCTCATTAAAATAATACTACCAACCCCTTCCTTTTCTTGGGTATCGTAATAGGCGACTAACAGACTAAAGACTGCACATACATCGAGCAGCGATGGGCTCATCAAAATAATACTACCAACCCCTTTTCGTCCCTTAAGTGTGTCAAAAAATGCGACTAACGAACTAAAGACTGCACATACATCCAACGGCATAGAGCGGCGATGGGCTCATCAAAATAATACTACCAACCCCTCTCTTCTCTTCGGTGTCGTAAAAGGCGACTAACGGGCTAAAGACTGCACATACATCTAACAGTATAGAGCGGCGATGGGCTTATCAAAACAATACTACCAACCACTTCTCGTCCCTTAGGTGTCATAAAAGGCGTACCTACATACGGACTAAAAACTGCACATCATCTACTAACTAAAGAATTTTGTTATGTTATTTGTATTTGATAGTACCGATGTGTCCGTAAGAGATTGTGTCTATTTGCAACTGTGTCTCGTTGGGAATGTGTCCCATTGAAATTGCGCTGGATAAAACTAAATCGTAAATATTCGTATGCGATATCTTATCTTTATGTTCCAAATTTAAATCACATTAATGACCAGCGGGTCAGACTGAAAATCAGTACAATATTAATGCCCTGCTAGATCTCAGGTATTTAATGACTTACGAGTACTTTAGGTTAGGTTTGCATGACATTTAATTTGACATTGTCGAGCAGGTGGTGTGAAAAATAATTAACGTAGGTACCTACTTCGATTAATGTTCTGTAGCAGGGCTCGCTGGTTTCCACGCTCCAGAGGCTACATGTCCCGCCCCATGTCACAAGCATCATTACTGAGTTGATCGACGACCATTCAACGACTGAAAACACCTTTTTTCATCAGGGCCCATACGAATTTTGCGTAGTAAGATTAAAGTAGGTAATACTGCTCTAAGAGGTGACAGTAAGGCTCCGAGTGTTTATTTATTTATTGATTTACAATCATCAGTTTACACTATTACATGTATATAAATAAAACATGAAATTGGTAATTAGAAATGATTGGTACCTACCGAAGAATTTTGAATGTAGGAAACTCTATTTGCCTCGAATACTTCAAGAGTATGGGGGGGGGGGGGGGGGGGGAACTTATCCAAGCTAAAACAATGGAACTGTCGGTCCAACTAAATATATCATTCACATCCATGGTTCTTTCACCAGCAATACCGCACCACACAACTCCAATTTTGGAATTGTGAATCGAGTTTTGAAAGGGGCCACTTTACTTTTGCTCATTAGCAAATGTACAGAGACTCTGCTGTCATCCGTTTCAGTTCTTAGGTATACGACTGCTGAGTAACCTAATTCCGAAGCATCCGAAAAACCGTAGACACTAAAATGTCTAACATTTCCGGGGACGATGTGCCTAGGCAATGCCACACTCCGGATATTACCTAAGTCCGTTTAGAACTTAATCTATTCCCGCTCCAAACCGATATCTAGTGGATCGTCCCAATCGAGACCCCCTATCCACAACCGCTGTAAGAGGCACTTGGCCCAAAATAAAACTGGTTAAATCCAACCGTTTGGATCATACATCCGAGCCACCGTAGATAGGATACTTCGCTTAGCAAACCTGACAATTAGTGGGTTCATCCACTTTATATGAAAATACGTCCCTGATTGGATCGTAAAGAACGCCTAAAACCGAAACCGTATGACAATTATCCGGATCCATAAACAAAAGAGGCACTTGCTTGTGCTCATCTGGTAGGTTCTCTAAAACTTTAAGACTATTTGATAGCCACTTCCGAAGTTCATAGCCACATGCAGCCATGATATCTATAAGCTCTTTTTGGACTTCTAGAGCTTCCGTTACCGAGCTAGGCCCATAAAGTATGTCGTCAACGTAAGTACATTGCTCCAAGGCCGCTGCTGCACGAGGATACCGCTCGCGTTCCTGTGCCACCAATTCCAACAAAGTCCTAATTGCAATGTGACGACCTCCTTGGTCGAGTGGTTTGTACACCGGTTTTCATGGTGTCGCCATCTTTGAGGTCCTGGATTTGATCCCCGGTCGGGACAATTTAAAAATTATTGTTTTTCTAAATTGTCTCGGGTTTGAATGTTTTCTATGTATAATAAGTATGTATTTAAGTATGTTTATCTGTGTCTCAGTAACCATTTAACGAGTTTCATAACGAAGCTAGATAATTGGACTACGTGCGAATGTAGAAAAGTTTATTTATTTATTTAACGTATGGACTCGATTTTAATCCGTAGATGTTTGTATTGAGCTCATACGTGAGAAGAGGCTCGAACGGAGACTCACTCCATAGAATAAGTTGATATTTCCGGTCCGAAGGAGAAATTAACGTCTTCCGGAACATCGTCCGGTTATCCGTAACTAACACCGTATGGAGACATAGAAAATTTAAAAGAATTAAAGCTTAGCTCCCGAAAGTAAGCACTGATTCAAAGAGACACCCGAAGACGACGGAGAGCTGCCGTTAAGTACAATCCGAATTTTAGAATTTAATTATCTGAATTTTTAAAAACACCTGGATGTGGAATATAAAAATGTTCTTCCCCCGAATGTAAGTTAAAGTTCGAAACTAACATGAGACCTTAGGCCAAATATTCCCGCATAAATTCTACATATTTCTCCCTGAGAACCGAGTTTTGCCTCAAACATCTCTCCATTGCTAGAAACTGCTTTTCAACGATGGAACGTGATTGCCCGAGTAGAGGCCGCAAAGATAAAAGAGGCAACCGAGTCATAAATCTACCATCTTCTAACCGAACTGTAGTATTTTTGTAGAGTGTTTCACACTCCTCATGTTCGGGAGTCCGTAGTGAAACCGATGGGGGCTCCCCAACTTCCCAAAATTTTAATAACACTTCCTAAAGACAAACTCCGAAATAGTCAACCACTCCGGAATTAGGATGCCCTTCGGTTCGCCTTAAATTTTTAGTTCCAATTTCATATGGCTGAACTATGTTGGCTTCAACTTTTAACGAACATTAATTGTCTAGCCCAGGGGCTCCAAACTACGGCCCGTGGGCCAAATCCGGCCCGCCAGTGCCATCAATCCGGCCAGCGACAGCTTAAAACTAGTGTCATCTATCTGGCCCACGACAGCCAATGTTTTACTGTTATTACTATTAATATATATTTATTTACTTGCTTGCAAGGTAAAACTTTACGACAGAAATGATGAGGTAGAAAACTCAACTTAAGTATCTAAGCTTAACCATATTATTAACTAACAAATAATTAAATTGAAATTAATCCCACTAATAAAACAAAAAAACACTAATGAGATTTACGTAATTGTCATTTTCCACCGACAATTGTTTGTAGTTGTGGATTAATTTTACTTGTACCAATTATTAAAAGAGATTTAAGTTGCTCATCGGTTAATTTAGATCTGTAAACCTTCTTTGTATACTTCATTTTGGAAAACGTTTTCTCACACAAGTACGTAGTACCAAAACAGAAAACAACCCATGAGCAAATTTATGCAAATTATCAAATTGTGCCAGTGGAAGACTCTTATAAAATTCCAACGAAGATAGATTTTGATATTTGTTCTTAAACGTACAACTGCACTGTAAATCAATAATTTCCATTTGGACTTCCGGAGCCAGGGTTTCAATGTCAGAATCAAAAGAATTTTGAAAAAGCTTATTTTCATTCGCAATGACATAAACGATCGAAATTTATCTTTAAAGCACTCAAAGTTTCGACTGCAAAATTCACGGGAATTCAGTCTCTGTAGTGTGGCTGAATATTTCACATATTTTAAAATGTGTGAATCATTTTTTACGTAACTGCGATTGAAATAGTATTATTTTCTGCCTGAACGATTTGATATTGGTATATAAATCAGGGAGAAGCTGTTTTTCTCCTTGCAATCTCAAATTAGTTCGTTCATATGATTTGTCAAATCGAAATGGAATGCTAATTTCCACAGCCATTCACTATTTCCTAAATTGGCACAAGGGCGATGCTTCTCATTAAAAAAAGTTGTGATCTCTGCTCGAAGTTCAAAAAAGCGCTTAAGGACTTTTCCGCAACTAAGCCAGCGTACGGCAGTATGATATGGCAAGTCATTTTCTCCAATCTCTTCAATGAACTCGCGGAAATGTCGGTGATTCAGCCCTGCAGATCTGATAAAGTTAACAACTGATATGACTGGTTTTAGAACTTCAGACAAATCCAAACATTTTCCGCACAAGGACTGATGATAAATGATACAATGTAAGACTAATGGTTTTGAACCACCATCATTTTCTACAGCCTTTGACACAAGTGCGACCACTCCTTTATTTTTACCACACATATTTTTGCCTCCATCGGTGGTGATAGATTTCAATTTCTTTTTTTGAAGGTTCTTTTCATTAATGGCAACTCCCTTAAAAATATCTGCCCCAGTTGTCGTGCCGTGTATACTATCAATATCAAGAAGTTCTTTATACACTTCATATCTTTTATCTACTCCACGAATAAAAATCAACACCTGAGCAGTATCTGACACATCTGTTGACTCATCCAAGGCTAGAGAAAACCACTCAATATGTTTATTTTTGTCAGACACTTGAGATGATATATTTTCTGCGATGTTTGCACCCTCCGAGCCACGGTGTTTGCTGACAAACTGACATCTTTCAATAGACATAACTTTTCGGGGCATATTTCTTCAGCAACTAGAATCAAGCATTCTTTCATCATTTCCCATCGTTGAATAGTTTTCCACGTTTTGCGATTTCAAGAGCTACACGCAAGCTGGCGCGAGTTGCAGACTCTTGCTCAGTATTTGCTTTGGTAAACAAATATTGCTGCAATTTCAGTCCGCGCTTCAAAGCTTCAAATGTTTCCGTCCGCAAACTTTCTGCATATTTAGTGTAATTTTGAAGATGTTTCGATTCATAGTGACTTTTAAATCTAAATAGATAACCTACGTCGAATCAATATAATCGATTTTGAAAAATCGATATAACTCGTGTTTTTGCGTCATTAAAGTTGCCGTTCCTGCCAATTCAGTCGGCCGTCCGAGCTTGCAGGACACATCCGTATCGCTCCTGTAAGTGCAATAATTTCGTAATATATTTACCTACTGTTTGTGGAGAGCACAAGTCTAGCCCCTGTCCTAAGTGTATTGAGGCCAAAATGAATAAAAAGTGATATTAACTTAAGTTTTTTATATTATAGAGATTACAAAAAAAATATTTTTAAAAGTTTACATAGTAAATTATAAGACTGACGGAGAGATTCTAAAATGTTTAAATTTTGTAAAGCGAGAAGTACCTTGTTTTGTTCTTTAATTTTAAAAATATAGATAAACTCTTCTATTTTTTATTTGCTTAGTACACAATTATATACATTAATCCTTCAAGGATCATAAGACCGCCGGCGGTCGCAAAACAAAAGGTTTTCAATTGTGTCTGTTTTAACGGTGCTTGAGGGATTAACACATAATATCACATTCATAAACCTAGTAGGTATATACATAATCCAAAATATGGTCACTCAAACATTCGCACGTCGAATCAACGTCTTTAGTGTAAATTGAAATATGGTTTACGTTTTAATTTGTAATGAAACCTTTCTTTGAGAACAGCTATGGTTTCATTACAAATTAAACATAGCGCCTTATTACTGCACTCAATCACAAAATACTGAAAGTTCCATTTATCTTGGAACGTTCTGCATTCACTGTCTATTTTTCGCTTCTTTTCCGTACTAATAAATCACACATAAAAACAAGTTAAATCAAAATACTCTTTTGCACGGGTGTTACTTTATTTCACAATAGGCATTTTCGCTTCTTTCGCTTTTCCCACGCAAACTGACTCGCAATGGCGCCGCTAGCCTTTTATACCTATGCAATTTCTGCCATCTAGAAGTGATCACAAAAACTAGCCAGGAAAAACTAATCCTAACCTGTTCCTTCCACCACCATCTCCTATCCAGGCGAGCTGAACACCGGCGCATCGGTAAGTACACTAAGTATATTAGTTAGGAATTAAAGTATAAGTTAAAAATCTAACGCTGTGTATCGCAGCCACCTTTAGACACCCATGATCGGAGGCTTAACCAGGTCCGTGGCTGAACCATTTGGTAGCAGAGTGCGCTTATTTGTACCCACGACACGGCCTGCTGATCAGAAAGCGGACTAGCAGGTTACTTGAAACTGTTTTTTGCTGATCGGGAAGCCACTCCGAGTGATCTGTTTGATCCTCTGTAGCTCGGGTAGGTAGGTAAACATATAAATATATCCATCTAAATAACATATAATTAGCTAATTATATTAATTACATTTAATTACATTGGATGTGTAATCATTGATTGTTTGTAGTGCTTGACGGGAAAATTTTATTGTCTTGGCCATTGAAAACAGGCACTCAATCTCAATGCTTTTTACGTTTTAATATTGAATCGGTTATTTGAGTCACTCACTATAGTTAGGAGTGATTGTATCTAAATTGTTACATGCAGTAACCACATTTTGGATCATTTTGTATAGGTAAGTTAATCATTAATTGTTAGAACAATATAATGGAATGTGCCTTGTAACAGAATAGGTCTGCCACACTAATTGTATTTTGAGATTTTGAACCCGATGACGACCATTAAGGCCTTAGCTAATTTGGGCCTGTCTATTGACCAGTGGTCATACATATTATTTTATATTGTTCTCGGTCGGCTCCCAGTGGACATGCAGACCAGATTCGAACAGCAGCGTACCGGGGGCAACGAGGGCCTTCCTACATTGACTGAGTTGTTGTCGTTTCTGGAGAGAGAATGTAGACGGGCTGACGACGTGACAGTAGGACTACATCCCTTGGGGCCACGTGACTCTCGGACGGGTCACGTGATGTCAGGTGCCTCAAGGGGGAGAGCGTACGGGACCTACTCAGCGCTTGCATGCGCTAGTGACACAGGCGGAACTAAGTTGGTGCTCGTATTGTCGGGAGCCTAAGAATGACGTTCGACGCACAACGGGTGCAAGGACGTCGGATTATTGTACGGCAACGGGGCTGGTGCTTCATGCTTAGGCCCACACATGGCACAGCAGTGCTCACAAGCTGGGGCTTGCAATGTTTGTGGTGGTCGGCATCATGACCTCCTTTGTCTAAATATACCCGGGATGTACAACCACCAGCAAGGACTTAGGGGTCCTCTACGGGAACAGCCACAGGCTGACGGAAGTAGATCCCCACCGGGGAGGTCTTCATGGCGCACTCCCTCGGATGGGCGCAGGGGTCAGGGACCTGCGTAGGGACGGTTGGAGGAGAAGCCCCATCGAGGGGCCCCTTCTCCTGAGGGGCCCCATTGGGAAGCTGCTTCTCATCTTGGGCCTGGGGGGTTGACCCCAGAGGGCTCGGGACCCAACCATCAACATTATGATAAGTTTCCCCATTCTTATTTTGTCGCCCATGCTCCTGCACCTTCGGGTCTTGGAGAGGTTGTCTAATTGGAGGCGGCAATCGAGCTGCAGCGGGCGGGTACCATTGGGCATCGATGACCTACGCTGGGGTGGCTCTGTCACTACCCAGTATGCGCCCATGCTTGTGGCAGGGATCGTCGGTGAATTCCCCACCTTCGTCGCTGCCCCCTCTCTCATCGACTCGCCTATCCCCTCTACTTATGGAGCGCCCACGCCTGGAGCCACTTCCTCCAGTGTTCAGGAGATTTGGGCATTTTGCGAGGACCTACGTAAGGCGGGATGGCTTGTAGAAATGGCCAAGTAATGAAATGGGCCGGTAATTGCCAAGATCGATGATGTCTCCTTTCTTGTGAAGTAGAATCACGACCGAATTTTTCCATGCCTTTGGGGTTATTCCCTCAAACAGCGCTTTATTAAATGACGCTGGAGTTGTTCCACAACAGGTTTCCCACCGAGCAATAGCCGAGCAAAACCGAGCAATATTATATAAACCTATTTAAGTATACGAAAAACAAAATATTACAAAAGAAAATCTGGGTATGATATTTTAGAGAAAAAGGTACTTCGAATTTAAATACTTCTAGGTATGAAATTTATTGTAAGCAAAACATCTTCCAAAAGAAAAAAAAGTAGTTTTGATAATCGGGTAATAGTTTTTCTGGAAAATGAAACGTATGTATGATAAGTTTATGAATTAATAAAATTATGTAAAAGCAACAATCTGATATTTAAAACTTCGTAATACTGTATTCAAACTATTGAAATTCGAACAGATAGGTTACCTCTTGTACTCGCCACGGGCGAGACGTCTTGTAAGCGTATTAAGATACGCCTAGCGCCATCTAGCGTTGTATCGCGAAGTTGGCGCGCAGCAGGTGAAGGAACGACGCGGCCGGCGAGTGAGTCAGTCTGTCTGCTAGCTACCGCGAGACGCCCAGAAAATACGCGCCCTGATATCGCTTTCGACTGAGTATAGTGACCCTGAACCTTAAGTGAAGATAGTGCCTGTGATTAGGTGAAAGAACTGTGTGCTGTGACGCGACCATCAAATCGCCTACATCGCCGCCCGCCAGCACGCCTCCCGTCTCCTGCCTCATCATCCCAGGTAAGCATTCCGACCTATCCTCCTTCTTGACTCTGCCTTTCTTAACTCTGCTGTATTTGGCGGTGTCTTCTGACCCGCGAATACATTTTGGTCATCTTCGAACCGGTAATATTAAATACCGGCGACCTTCCCGTAACCAGAACCTAACTTTCTTTTAACTTTCAATTTTAATACAGTCCGCTAAAGATAATTATACTGCGGGTCTCAACCGAAGACGATTACTTATTACATGCAGCAGTACATGAGATGGTGCTATCTTCTTCACACTTTTAGATATATCCTAAAAAGAAATATCTTATTTCCGTTCCCTGCACTGGCAACCCCGCGTCACGAGACGTCATTTACGTGTTTTTGTGTTATCGGAATCACACGTACTTTTCGTAACGAATTTAAATATGTATTTAATAAGATGGGAAAATGTTAAAGTTCGAAGTTGAGAGACAGTGATCATTACGGTATTCTTCGTAAAGTAAAGAAATCATTTTTAATTGAAATAACGTAGGCGTTTATCATCATCGGTGTCGGTGAATAGTGATAAATGTCGTATCAACGATATTACGACACGCAGGTATTGGAACATAACGCTAATTTACCTGGAAAATTAACTATTAAGGAATGTATCATAGTTGTAAGGAACTAAGATCATTTATCATTAAAATTATCTACCCTCATTTTTATTGGTTTTTCTTGGGTTCTATAATAATGATTGTAACAAAATTAAAAGCCATTTACAACAACATTAGACACATAGACACCATTGTAACAGTGTTTAACTTACTAAACGTATGATGTGTCGAGGATATATAACTGCTCAACAGTGTTGATGCTTTATTTTACTCAAAGACATTGAATGTCATTGATTTTACTCCATACAAGCCGTATCGAGGTTACTTACACCAATTAGACAGTGCTGAGGTTCTATTTTACTCTACGCAAGCCGTGTCAAGGTAACTTACTCCTCTTTAACAGAGTTGAGGCTCCACGTATGCCGTGTCGAGGATACTTGCTCCACTTTAACAGTGTTGAGGCTCCACACTAGCCGTGTCGAGGATACTTACTCCACTTTAAAAGTGTTGAAGCTGCACGCAAGCCGTGTCGAGGATACTTACTTCACTTTAAAAGTGTTGAAGCTCCACGCAAACCGTGTCGAGGATACTTACTCCACTTCAACAGTATTGAAGCGCCACGCAAGCCGTGTCATGGATACTTACTCCACTTTAACAGTGTTGAGGCCCCACGCAAGCCGTTTCGAGGATACTTACTCCACTTTAACAGTGTTGAGGCTATATCTTACTCCAAGCAAGCCGTGTCAAAGATACTCACTCCACTTTAACAGTGTTGAGGCTATATCGATGTTGTCAATTGGTGTCAATTGTCAATTGGTACATCAAGAAAGAAAATTCCAAGGAACCCCTCTGGATTGGAAGCAAAGGAGTCGCGGTTTTCAGGTCAGACCTCAGCATTATATATACTTATTAATTGTATTAGAATAAGAATTAGACTTTCTCCGTGACACAGCGGCTACACAAGCCGTGTCGAAGATACTCACTCCACTCTACCAGGGTTGAGTGAGGCTATATTTTATTTCAAGCAAGCCGTTTTGGGAATATGTATTTAGTACATTTTAACAGTGTTGAGGCTTTATTTTATTCCACGATAGCCGTTTCATGGTTTCTAACTCCACTTGAACTGTGTTGAGGATTTTCTACTCCACATAAACCGTGAGAGGCCATACCTATTTCACTCTAACAGTTTCACGTTTCCACGTCATCCGTGGAACAAAGCAGAGTCTAAACATTGTTGAGGACGTAAGTTCGATTTCCGCCCAGGGTGGACATGTTTTCAACGTTTCGTTATCTTCGGGTTTACTTGTCAATAATGATTTGGTGAAGACATCTTAAACTATGTCATTGATGTTTACAATGACTCAACCAGTAGCGGCAGAAACGAAGCTTGGCCATTCCAGCTGCGCCACTAAGATCTTCGATCTGTCCCCGTATATGACGGTCAGTTCGACGATAGCCTGCTTTCATTGGACACCCATGGATTCTACAATTTCGCAGAGACGAATCTCATAAAAAATAAAGGGTTACTCATAATAATAATTACCAAAAAAAAAAAGGTACTTACTTATCTACTTAAATAAATGGAAAAAAAAAATAATAATAATAATAATGTACAGTCGAACCAACTGAATCATGACCCACTTCGCCGATCATTCCTTTAAAATCATAAATGTAGTTAGGTTTCTTCGCTTTTATTCATGTTGCACTTAGTACGTTTTAAATATGAATAAAAATGCGTCATTACGGGTCAGAGATGTATGCAATTTTAACCTTTGTTATCACTGCACTAGATATGCTTTAGACAAAGCAGTCTTAATTTGAATTTCTATTAAGATGTCATTCATACATAATCCAAACTCTTTTCACTACGGAGAAAAGGTATTTTAGTTTTAAAAATAAAGTGACGTAGCGTCTGATGTCAAGTTGTAGTCTGTCTGAAAAAATTGAAACAATAATTGAATTGAATTTGATTAAATTAAAACAAATCGTATAATGGCCAATTTGGCAGAACAAAAAGCTCGGATAGTAGTGCTCAGTGAACAAGGCTCCAGCATTCGGGAAATATCAAGAGTTAAATATAAGTCGGTACACAGTCAGAACCTGGATCAGAAGGCACGCTGAAGATGGTACCCTTGAAGACAGACGACGATATAATCATGGCGTTCGTCGGATCACGAACCAACAGAGAACGGAAATGCAACACCATTACGAAGAACATCCTTTTACTGATACCCGGTATTTTGCGGCACGTTACGACGTATGTCTACAAACAATAAGAAATAATTTGCACCGCACTGGGCTGCATTACAGGCATTATGCATTATGCTAAGAAAGCTCACCTAACGGATGCACACAAAATTGAGAGATTAAATTTTGCACGTAATTACTTAGACCTTGACTGGACAAACACCATCGTTACAGACGAAAAATCGTTTTGCTCTTCTCAATATGGTCGCTTAACTTTGTGGCGTTACGATAACACTTGATACACAGAGGATCACATAGTGCCCAACCAATTATCTGGCCGAATTTCAGCTAACATGTAGGCCTGGATGGATGCTGGAAGTGTAGGCGAACTTGTTCAAATTTATCCTCGTCGAAATGCTAAGAACTATGTCGATTTATTGGAAGAATCAATGTTACCGACTATGCGAACAGTTTACCCGCGTGAAGAAGTGCCGGTATTCTCCTACGTTCATGATAACTGTCCAGTGCATACTGCCAGAATTTATAAAGTTATTTTCTAGTTTTTCAGTTTACCAAGTGAATGCCATTTTTTTAAACTTAATAAAACCTATTGATGATATTAATAAAATAAAGTATATAATTCTTCAACTTTACTATTTTATTATATAGTGACCACCACATGTTCCAAATGTGATTTTATAAAGTAACTGGGCCCGTTACAGACTGGGGTTGTAAAGCGGTAAAATTACCCCGCTAAAATACGGTAATATTCGGTAAAAAACGTTTTAAACGTATTCATACCCACTAGGCCACTAACTACTATTACGATTACACTATTATTACGAAAGTGAGTATGTTTGTGTAAATGTCTTTACTCTTTATCAAATAAATGTATTGAATGAGATTTGACAGATATATGGATGAATTCAAGTCAACTGATCTCCGTTTGCTCAGTCCTCAGAACAATAACTAAATATTGTTCTTAGGTTCAGTCGCTCACCGTCACCGACAGCGGAACGGCAAGAGCGCTTATCGCCACACAACACAGTACAATATGGTCAATTGCACTAATCGGCAACGTCGCAAAATGGTTTTCATATTTGCCTTGTCAACTGTCAGTGTCTTATAAAATGATAACAGGTTCGTTACATGCGTTACATGTTATATATGTTCAAGCTAATTTCAACCTACTCGTATTAGAATGACTGTAGGAAAATGACCTTAAGGTGGGTCATGATTCAATTTGGTCGACGTACATAAGCCTCGAAGCTCCAAAGCTTAATTAGGAAATTGAAATAATAATAATAATAATAACAATAATAAGCTCTGTTGGAGATAATGTTTAAATAAATGAATAAAAGTTTTAAAACTTCACTTTTTGAGCATAATAATATTAAGACCCCCAATGCCTTACCCAAGTTTGATTCGGAAAGAAAACAAAAATCCAACGCTCTGTACAGAGTCCCGGGCTGATGCCCGGGCTGAAGTTGTGATCAAGTTTGAGGTTCTTTAAATTATAGGGGGGGCGCCACTGTGCGTAGTAGTATCATCAGCTATCGAGCTGCGATCAAGCCCACCAGCACCATTCACACCGCCAAGAGACTGCCGAGGTTCCGCCGGATATCTGACAGGGAGACGTTGGAATCAGAGCTCCTGCAGTCGCTTGACCTATTTTTATGACTGAATGACAGAAAGTGTGAGCTCACTAGGGATCGTAATGTTTTACATTGGATTCGTAAATGTAATATCCATTTTCCCGGCAAACAACTATACTTCAAAACAATGTTTGTTACTTACTATCTCATATAGATAAAAATGAATCGCCAAATGTGTTGCTAAGCGCACAAAAACCGGCTAGACTGATTTGTCTGTTTCTCTTTTGTTGTGTTTATAAAGGTCAGGAAAAGTTTACAAAAAACAATGTATAGGATCTCACAGATTCACTTAAAATTTAAAGCAGCTTCAAAATAATTATATTTAAAAGAATCGAACTGCCCTTAAATTATTAAATCACAGCTACTATTGTCAACAACTGATATTCAAGATGCTTATTTTTAATTAAGTATCTACTGCAATTAAAGCTTATCGGAAAAAGTTAAGGTTTAGTTTGAGGCCTCAGTTGAAATTAATGTTCTTCTGTTCGGCCTATTTGTGTTTGCGAAATTACTGGAACCGGTTCTAGAACAATTGCGCATAATATTTGAATTTTCTACAATAATTGTTTAGTTTATGTTTTGTACCTACGCACGGAAAATAAGCTCAAATTATGACGAGTGTGTATTGAATAATAAAACTACGAGTACAAGCACCTTTTTGGAGTCATAGGGTTTGTCACAAACACTTACAAAAGCATTACTAAAAAACCGAGCAACAGAACTTGTTTTATACATAAATGTATAATAAGAGATTTAGATGAATTCAAGAATATTGACTACGGCATGCACAGCGGCCGTTGCGGTTTGAATTACCTACCTACACCAAGTTGTTTGAACAAGAGAAATTCTTAGCATTAATTGATTCAGAAACTTTTATGTATTCGCATCCTACATCCAGTCTTGTGAAAACATTATACGAATATATCTTAGATACGGAGTAAGTAACTCTCCTACCATGCGTTTTCACATATTATTAGTTTATTGGCAAAGCCATAATTTGACCTTACAAACCCTTACAAACGCACAATGCATCACGAAATCCTGACCAAGTTATAAAATATAAAATAAAAAAAAACACTTTCATTTATTAAAAATTGGATAAAGCAGAAGGTATTGATGTGGTACAGATTAGAATTTACATCCTTGGTATACAATGTGACCCAAACTTGTTGTCCAAGAAAAAATGTTCTTTAGCTCTAAATAATATTTGTTATACCTAATTCCTTTCAAGACGAGCCATCCACTTCTAGATAGCCTTATCCAGGTGGCGCCAAATTATTAGTGAATCGTTGACCAGACATGGTATACCACGAGCATCTTGAGTTAAATGTTTACATCTCTTGCAACAAAATCAGTAACATTAAATCAGTACTGTATTTGATAATATCTTGGTAGCTTTATTCGAAAAATAATAACTTGAATCTTTTCAAAGCTAATAGTAATAAAGTTATCATTTCTAACCAAAAAGTTTGAGGAAGGTTATACGCATAGGTCTACTTTACCTGTCATATAAGGGAAGTAATTTACTTTCCATGAATGACTGTGCTTATCACAGTTTTGTTAAGTGTACACTAACTAAGATTTATTGCTCCAAATCAAAAATTCAATTCAACATGGGACACAAATGTCATATTAATTAAACCATATTTCCAGGACTATCCTTAGAATCAGATCATAATCAATGATTTGTCACTTATGATTCTTACACTATATTTTCTATTGTTTCTGCTCAAAAAAGGCAGTCTATTAGTTTAATCAAAAATAATATATCAATACAAAATTATGTGATTGTGATTGAAATTACCGACTTCATTTAGACTTCAGGACCCGTGTTTAGCAACCGCTCATCAGATTGTCCAATATTTGTAAGAATCCCAGTTATTTGTTGCTGGCTGTGCCAACCTCATAAAAAGGCGGTCACAAACATTTGTTGCAGATAAAAAAAAAAGAAGGATTTTAAGACAGTGGATGACATGCCGATACGGATATTTGTCTGTATTTGGAGCTCACCTCAGTGAGAGCTCAGTCACGTAGTCGCTCGGCATTTACTGCTCACACTGCTCACAGATCTAGTCTGGAGGTGTTTCGCAGAGTTGTTGTGGGCTGGGCTGAGTCACTTAAATGTATTTGTTAATACTGTTGGAGAAATGTTTAGGTACAAATTCGAATGAATTTGTCAATGCAGTATTTACAACAAAATAATAATGCTTAATCAAATAAATAAATGAAATAGTTAAAGTCATTGTTTAGAAAACGACCAATGCATCGATAGCCATTAAATGCATCTTTTAAGGTTTAAAGGAGGCTTACGCAACTATAAAAAACTACCTACATATTGTAAAGTTTAAATTGACATAATTTTTTATTTTTATTGTGTTAACATTACAATGCTCTGAACATCTGCATGTAATAAGTAATCGTCTTCGGTTGAGACCCGAAGTATAACTAAGAATCAAACGAACTTACCTTGTGAAGTTTGATTCCAATTATGCGAGGGTCTCAAACGGAGACGATTACGTCAACCCATCCCTCCCAACCCAAAAAATAAAATAAAAAATTGTGGAGGATAACACAAAATTCTCTGAAATAATGACGTCTCGTGACGCGGGGTTGCCAGTGCAGGGAACGGAAATAAGATATTTCTTTTTAGGATATATCTAAAAGTGTGAAGAAGATAGCACCATCTCATGTACTGCTGCATGTAATAATTAATCGTCTTCGGTTGAGACCCTCGCATAATTGGAATCATACTTCACAAGGTAAGTTCGTTTGGTTCTTAATTATTTCCGCCCATATTCTTATTCTATTTCTAAATCTTATATCTAATTCGTGCCATCATTTCTAAATTCATTTGTTCACATAACTTTACCCTGCCCCAATAAAAATTTCGTCAGGTAGTCGTGAATCATTTGTGAGGATTGCGACTACGCTATATACAAGATTATTTTAACGCAATTATTTCTGCATGTTGTTTTGATATTGATCTCGTGTATGCATCCGATTGTCTGATCACAGACCTATGTGTAGGGACCTATACGATCGTTGTCTAATGATACATTGTTCGGTAACTTAGTAGTTAAATTATTACGTTACGTATGGTATTATAACGAGAGATGGTTTCCCGTTTTATTTTTTAATGATTTTTTTATGTTCGTGTCGTGTTAAATCGGCTCAGATCTCGTGCATGCTCACCACGCGTGCCAAGTAGCGTGCTTTATTTTTTTGCTCATGTTAATTTTATATATTTTTTTGTTTTTAATTTTTGGCCTTGGCAATTGGCTCATTCTTGTGCGTGCTCACCACAAGAGCATAGTACTTCTACACACGTTTGCCCACTTGTGGGACACAGACAGAGTGTCCCAATTTTATTAATTAAGTTTTTATTATTCGTTTATTTTTATTTTTTTTGCGACCGACTCATTCTTCGCGCTAGTGTCCGCTACAGGTCTGCCCGACTGTGAGCGCCTTGCCCAATAGTGGGCTAAGGATAACGTTATTTCTTTTTTTTTTTTTGTTTTGTTTGTTTTTTGTTTTGCGGTCGGCTAATATTACGTACGCGCGTTCAATAACAGACATACACATACTATGCGTTTGCCCACCCGTGGGCCATATACACGGCGTCCCAACTTAGTTTTGCTTTCTTTATTGTTGCGTTAATTTTGGCCCATTTGCCATTACATTAGTAAAAAAATACGTACAGCCCAACTATAGAATATATACAGGATGTTGTCCTTTTTACTGCCTTTAAATTTGTTTATTTTTTTATATATTTTTTTTATTGGTTTTTTTTCTACTTTTATTCATCGCGATGCCGACCAAGTCACAAGCCGCGATATTTAGGGAGGCCGCCAAAGCTATACACCAGCTCCTAGAGGTGGGATCAAGGATCATTGCTGGCGACACCAAACATTCCATAACGGAATTTAACGTGCGTTTCGCACAGATACATGGCGTAAAGGACAAGCTGGACTCAGTATACTGCAACATTCTCGACGAAGAGAACTTAGACGAGGGGATTGAGAAGACATACACTGAGAACCACACAAAAGCCTCCGGGGCATACCTGGGGATACTTGTGGCTAGGGAGGAAATCTTACCCTCTTCCACGTCGTCCCCAACCCATAACGCTCAGCCCAGTCTCGGCGTCAATACGTCTACAGCCTGCCTCCCCAAGATAGCGCTGCCCAGGTTCAGCTCAAAAGTGGAGGACTGGCCCTCCTTTATTGCACTGTTCAGGAGTTTGACTGACGACATGGCGACCTTGTCGGAAGCAGTCAAGCTCCACTATCTCTTCTCAAGTCTCAGCGGTGAGGCATTAAGCATGGTGTCCCACCTAAAGGTCACCAATGAAAATTTTGCCGTGGCCATGGACATCCTTACCAAGCTGTACGAGAACCGCCGGGTTCTCATCAATAGTTTCGTCGACATAATCCTGGGGCTGCCAAGCATCCACACGCGCTCTAACATACGCACACTTTTCCTCACTCCGCTGGTGTCCGCCCAGTGTGCCCTTAGTAATTTGGATCTGCCCGTAGGAGACGACTACGTGTTTGTGTCGATAGTGGTGCGAAAGCTTAAGGGTGAGCTCCGCACGTTATTTGAACGCAGACACGGGTCTAGCAGCACCCTGCCCACGTTGAGTGATCTCATCTCCTACCTCGAGGAGCACGCGCGCTGTGTGGAGACAGAGTTCTCCAACATAGCCCAGCCGCAGCCCATTCACGACCTGCCCGGCCCTTCTCGTAGCCGCGCGCCTCCACAATTGCCCCATCGCACTTATGCTCAGATGGCTCAGCAACAACCCGACCATTACCGTGGCCGCTCCTCAGCTCCATCGCCTCACCGCGCCTATGATCAGCCTACTCACCAACCGTTCCGCCCAGCTCATCAAATGCGTCACCGCCCATCCACCTCCCCGGCTCGCAGTCAGCCCTTCCCCGTCTACTCGGCCTTCCAGCAAAGCTGCTCCTCATCATCGTCCTCTTCCTCACGCTCGACGTCCTACTGTCCCTATTGTGCCACTAGGGGACATACGCTCATGACGTGCAGATGGTACAATGCCCAGCCAACACAGGGCCGTTGGGACTTTGTGCAGGCACGCGAGCGCTGCCAGCGTTGTCTCGGCCGTCACTACGAGAGCGAGTGCAGGTCAAGGGGGGCATGCAACGACTGTGGGAGCTCGAACCACCACACGTCCCTCCATCGACCAGACGGCCCAACGCACTCAGCTCATTCGTCGTCTGTACATGTACCCCCACCACAGCTGACAGAGCACTCGAGGGAGCGTCCCAGACACAGCAGGCGGCACGAACCCGCACAGGCTAAACAGGTGCAACCCAGCTCTGCTCACAGAGCCAGCCCGCCCAGGTCCGGTTCGCCAGGTAGGCCCCGCGAACGCCGCCAGCAATTATGACTCCCAACTATCACGGAGCACCCTAGCAAAGAGGTAGATTTAGCCCATGCCCAGTCAACCCACGCCCACACAGCTGATACATACTCAGATCATACAATTTCGGCTGATACTCAATCAGCTCACTCACCTTCTGTGCCCACTGGCACACCCATTTTGTTGCCAACCGTCTCACTAAGAGTCGCGGACGTACATGGCCATCTTCACACAGCCAGAGCTTTATTGGACTGTGGCAGTATGCTGACATTAATAACGTCACGCATGGCACGACTTTTGAACCTGCCATCAAAACCCACTTCTTTAAAAATTACAGGAGTTGGGAATCAGCACAAACATGAGTCAAAGGCGGCAATAACAATAGTATGCCGACCCACTCACAATGATACTCCTACAATCACTGCCACAGCTCATATTTTAAAAAACGCCACTGGCTACCTTCCCTTAGAGAAGGTACCAAACATTTCCCACGTACTAGGCCAGCCACCCGTGCCATTGGCTGACCAGCTTTACCACACACCAGCCCCGATCGACCTCTTATTGGGGTCGGACGTTCTTGGTCAAGTGTTGGACGGGACTAAGGTCTCGTTGGGCCCGGGCACGCCCATAGCCTTCGGCACGATTTTCGACTTCGCGTTGATAGGACCCATTGAGGACTTGTATGCTCAGCCGGCGCAGCAGGTTAACTCAGCTCACGTCGTTAGCTCACAACCAGACTCAGCTGAATCAGCCCAGGACATACGTCAGAGTCTGGAAAGGTTCTGGGAGTCTGAGGAGCCCCTCCCTCAATCTCACACTCATAATGATCCCCTGGAGGAACAATGCGAGGAAATCTTCCGCTCTACCACTACACGCGATCCCTCAGGCAGATATACGGTCGCTCTGCCCTTTCTAAAGGACGCCCCTCAACTAGGTAAAACTCACCCTATCGCATTACGCAGATTCCTCAATATTGAGAAGAAGCTAATGGCGAACCCGTCTCTGCGTTCTAAATACGTCGACTTTATGGCCGAATACATCGACTTAGGGCACATGGCTCCCTGTCACCCAAATACATTCGCCCATAAACCTCACTTCTACATCCCTCACCATGGCGTATTTAAGTCAGGGTCGGACAAGCTGCGCATTGTTTTTGATGGTAGCTGCAAAAGCTCCAATGGTGTCAGCATAAATGAATGCCTACACACAGGCCCCGCCCTTCAACAGGACATTGTGGACATCATCATGTTCTTCAGAACGCATCCAGTCGTTTTCAGCACTGACATCCAGAGGATGTTCAGAAATGTGCTGGTTGCCCCAGACCAGAGACGGTATCAGCTGATACTATGGCGGTCCTCACCAGATCACCCTCTGCTCACCTACGCCCTCAATACAGTCACCTACGGCTTAAGATCAAGCCCATACCATGCAATCCGCACTCTGCTTCAGCTAGCTGATGATGAAGGCCATCGCTACCCTGGAGCCGCTCAGGTTCTTTGCAAGTCTATCTTCGTTGATGACATCTTGTGTGGTCATGACCAGTGGTCGGAGTAGGTATATTGAATTAAGATTTAAGTCACTGACATCAAACGTATATGTTAATATGGATACTCCTCCGAGTTTCCGGATTATTATGATAAAAATACCGAAACATCGAAATTATTACATGAAACTAGTTAAAAATGTATCAATACTCTCAACGCTATGCTGCTAGTGGCGTAGATGACCAGAATTTAATAGTAAAAAATGACTGGTGTGTAAAAACCTTGTTGTAGTAAAAGTGTTGGAGTAAAAGCCTAAGCATGTATAAAATGATATAATAATAATATTCATTTCAACACACGACATCCGGCAAACAGGGTCTTTTGTCCTCTTATCTCTATGCTCAACGCATCTGACCAATTAGAATCAAGTATCCAGGATGATTTATTGACTGTTTGTTCGAAAACAATGCGCTCGCACCGACATCCAGACCAAGTGGCTCACTCACTTATTTCGGTTCGTGGAGTGCGCTTATTTTATGTGTTGTGAATATCTTGACTTGACCCTGGCTTGTTTACTGTCTTCTGAAATCTACTTAAAACGACGAATTTGGCTTATAACTACGGACATCGATTTATTACTCTTGGATTGGGCCCATTTGAAGTTGTTTTCGTACGGGTAAGTTTTAATTATTTTCACTATTTAAGAAGGTTTTAGAACTTGGAAACAGTTAAAAAAATCACTTTATAGCAATCATCACAGCGCATGAGAGTCCGGTACGCACACCGCAGGGCTATCACCGCTTCAGTTAAAAAAAACACTTTATATGAAACAGAATTTCATTATCGACTTTACAGTTGTGTATGTATATATTGTAAATTTAAATCATTGTTTTAGGTGAGATATAAATAAATATGGCAAAGGTCAAGGCTGAAACAGTGCAAAAGTGGTTATTGCACTATCCTGAGCTACTTTACGATAACGCTAGTGGCACTATATACTGTACAAAGTGTGAAAGTCATTTGAAAGCTGTGAATAGAGGCAACATTACCAAACACATTGAAGGCGCTGTACATCAAGGAAAATTTAAGAGACCGCAAGAGGAATTTTACTTCGACCTCATTAAGTTCCTGATTCTATGCAATATTCCTTGGTCGCAAATGAAAAATCCAGCGTTCAAAGAGTTTTTTCAGAAATATATGTGCAGTACTTGTTGTTGCGTTTGTACCAATCGTAAAGTGGTTGACGAATCACAGTTACGAAAAGTTTATTTGGAGAAGTTTTATAGGAATAAAATCAATTCGATTTATGAAACTAATAAAAATGAGAAACTATGGATATCGCTGGATGAGACAACAGACATTTTTGGTCGATACATAGTCAATTTCCTAATAAAACCATTGCATCCTAGTAATAGTGCAGGCCGGCCTTATTTGATTGCTTGTAAAATGCTAACAGCAGTAAATGGACAAACAATAACACAATTTGTACTGCAATGTCTAGAAAATTTATGGCAAAACACTTTTGAAGCGAAAGTTGACAATATTTTAATGCTTTGCACTGACAGTGTAGCGTACATGCTATCTGCAGGGCGAAATTTAAAACATTACTTACCTGAAATGAAGCATGTGACATGTTTGGCGCACGCTCTTCATCGTGTAAGTGAGCAGATAAGGTCAGAATACAACGATGTTGATATTCTTATATCAAATGTTAAAAAAGTATATTTAAAGGCTCCTAGTAGGGTAAACATTTTAAAAGAAAAATATCCTGACTTACCGTTGCCTCCGCAACCAGTCATTACCAGATGGGGTACTTGGTTACAGGCAGCATCTTACTACGCTCAACATTTAGATAAAATAAAAGAAGTTTTATCCTGCCTGAGCAGTTCTGATGCTATAGCCATACGAAACGCAAAAAACATTTTGGAAAAACAAAATTTAGAAAATGATTTAAAATATATTGAAGAAAATTACTCTATTATACTACTAGCCCTAAAAGAGTTACAAAAACAAAATTTATCTCTAGCTGATTCACTTTTAGTATTTGATCAAGTAAGGGCTACGCTTAACGAGTGCAATAATGAGAATATAAAAAATAAAATAGAATCAGTTATGGAACGAAATCCAGATTTAGATACAATTAGAGAATACAGCGAGAGTATTGAAAAAAGCGTAGCAAATAATCAGAAACTTTATTTCAAATTCGCTCCATTGACATCTACAGATGTTGAACGATCATTTTCCACTTACAAATGGATCTTAGATGTTAAAAGAAATAGCTTAAAATTAGAAAATATTGAAAAAATTATAGTTATTTATTTTAATTGTATAGAGACAGAAAATCAAAATGTAGAACTTGTAACCGATGAGGATTAAAAATAATTATTTTTAATAAAACTGTAATAATGATTATTTGTATTAACAATAAACAATTTTGTTTGCTTACATATGGTTTTTTATTTTATTACTCTATTTACCAAATTTTTGGAAACTCCGGTACATTCCGGAAGAAATGCATGTCCATGTTATGATATCATGACGCAAGTATCTAAAATCAATATACCTACTCCGACCACTGGTCATGACACAATTGAATCCGCCCAAGCACTCCAGGACGAGTTGATAAGTCTGCTAGACCTAGGCGGCTTTCAGCTCAGTAAGTGGACATCTAACTCGCCTAAGCTGCTCGAGAGATTTCCCGACAACCAATGCGACATGCCCAAGGACTTCGACATGAACCCAGAGTCCACGTCCGTTAACGTCACGTCAGTCAGACGAGTTCACCTACCGCATCTCTCTGCCCCCCATCACACATGTCACAAAGCGGTCTATTTTAAGCACCGTAGCCTCACTTTATGACCCGAACGGCTGGGTTTCTCCCGTTATCTTCCGCGCAAAGCTGCTGCTTCAGCAATTGTGGCTACTGAAGCTGGAATGGGATGAGCCCACTCCCTCTGAAGTACAAACGGAGTGGCACCACATCTCAGAGGATCTGCCGCTGTTGTCTAGCATTCGCTTCCCTCGGCACGTTTGTGCAAACAAAGGCTCAGCTGCATACTCGCTTCACGGGTTTGCAGATGCCTCTGAAGCCGGGTTTGCCGCCGTCGTTTATCTCCATGAGCTCGATGCCTCCGGAGATACTTTGGTACACTTGATTGTCGCCAAGTCGCGAGTCGCACCAATCAAGAATCGCCTCACAATCCCCAAGTAAGAGTTGTCGGCCGCCACCCTACTCTCCCAGCTCATGATCTGTGTGGCGGTTCAGTTATCGGCCCATATCAGTATACAACAACACATATGTTGGTCAGACAGTACGATAGTCCTGGCCTGGCTCAATACACCGCCTCACCGTCTTCAACCCTTTGAAGCCAACAGGGTAGTCAAAATCAGCTCAGGCTCACCAGAATGTACCTGGCGACACGTACCTTCCGAGCTCAACCCGGCAGATTGCGTAAGCAGAGAGACGTCTGCGCAATCCCTGTCAGCCCACGACTTATGGTGGTCTCCCACGTGGCTTAGACAGCCTTGTGTGTCTTGGCCTGCGATGCCTTTAGCTCTGGGCCATCACGCCCTGCCCGGCCTTAAGCCCAAACACGTCCCGTCACTGGTCACAGTGCCCGGTCTTGACTTTGACCTGCTCACTCGGTTCAGTTCTCTAGACAAGCTCGTCGGAGTGACAGCTTGTCTAAAACGCTTTCTGCACAACTGCAGACACCACCCAGATTCGCGACACTCAGGCCCCTTGTACGTCAGTGAACGAAGAGAGGCCCTACTTGACTGGGTGCGCAGTGTTCAGCACAATGAGTTTGCAGAGGACATCCACCGCCTTCAAACTGGCAAAATCTGCTCCGTCAGACTCCAGCGGCTGTCACCTCTCATTAAAGATGAGCTCCTTAGAGTTGGTGGACGACTGTCCCATGCGTCTATCCGATATGAAGCGCAGCATCCGCTCATACTTCCCAGCTCTTGCCCACTTGTAGACCTCATCATTGACCACTACCACAAAATACACTGCCACCCTGGCGCTGACACCTTACACGCTATCCTACGCCAACAATTTTGGATATTGTCCGCGCGCCGTATTATTAGACACCGAGTTTTTAAACGCATTAGATGCTTTCGATGCCGGGCCCAGCCGCAAGCACCCTTCATGGCCGACCTGCCAGCCGATAGAGTTACGCCTCAGCCAGTATTTAGTCAAGTCACGACCGATTTTGCCGGCCCATTCCTCGTTAAATCTAGTACCCTACGTAATGTTAAACTCTTAAAAGCGTACTTTTGTATATTCGTGTGCCTCTCGACTAAGGCGGTTCATTTGGAACCGGTCTCGGACCTCAGCACGGAAGCGTTCCTCGCGGCATTACAGCGTTTTATAGCACGCCGCGGCGCCCCGGTTCTCATCCGCTCGGACTGCGGTACAAATTATGTTGGCGCTAGAAATCAGCTCATCGAAGTACAAAACTTTCTTGCCTCGAATAATGACACGATTGCGCACAAGCTTGCTGGTCAGCACATTACTTGGTTATTGAACGTCCCTAAGGGACCATGGTTCGGTGCGTTACATGAGATCAACATAAAATCAACTAAGCAACTTTTATATCGTGTAATTGGCGAACAGCACCTCACATTCGAGGAATTCTCTACACTTTTAGCACGAGTCGAAGCTGTCCTTAACTCTAGACCTCTCTGCCCACTTTTGTCTGATCCTTCAGACTTTGAGCCGCTTACGGCCGGACATTTCATTATATGCCGCCCACTAACGGCCCTTCCCGAACTATCCGTGGAAGATAGGCCGATCTCCACACGTAGGAGATTCCAGATGGTACAGGCCCTTTCCCAGCGCTTCTGGACGCTGTGGACCCAGTCCTACCTCCACACACTCCAAACCCGTTTCAAATGGTTGTCCCCATTCTCCCCTCCCCGAGTTGGCGAGCTCGTCCTCATCAAGGAGGACAACCTGCCTGCCCTTCAATGGAGACTGGGGCGCATTACTCGCACCCTGCCTGGGAAGGATGGCGTCGTGCGGGTGGTGGACCAGGACACCGCCAATGGACACCTCCGGAGGCCTGTGTTCAAGATTGCCAGGCTCCCTCTGGATGAGCCCACCCTGGGCCCCGGAAGATGTACTTGCCACGGGCGAGACGTCTTGTAAGCGTATTAAGATACGCCTAGCTCCATCTAGCGTTGTATCGCGAAGTTGGGGCGCAGCAGGTGAAGGAACGACGCGGCCGGCGAGTGAGTCAGTCTGTCTGTTAGCTACCGCGAGACGCCCAGAAAATACGCGCCCTGATATCGCTTTCGACTGAGTATAGTGACCCTGAACCTTAAGTGAAGATAGTGCGTGTGATTAGGTGAAAGAACTGTGTGCTGTGACGCGACCATCAAATCGCCTACATCGCCGCCCGCCAGCACGCCTCCCGTCTCCTGCCTCATCATCCCAGGTAAGCATTCCGACCTATCCTCCTTCTTGACTCTGCCTTTCTTAACTCTGCGCTCTCTGTGTAATTCACTATATCACACCTCCCCTGAAAAGGCTAGGCATCCCTTCCCTGAAAAGTAAACTCTTATTTTCTAAATATCTTAGTCCTATTCTTATGAACTATATATTCTTTATTATTCTTTAATATTTTTACATTAGTACCTAGCTCTTCTAAAACTTCAAATGGACCTAAATACAAGTCATTCAATTTATTATAATTTTCATTCTTATACAAGAGTAGATCACCTTTTTTTTAGTGTACTTCCTTGCAATCTAAATCATAATTAGTTTTTCTACTTTGTTTTGATATTAATAAGTTGTTCCTGGCATCATTATGAGCTTTTTGCAATCTAAATTTTAACTCCGATGGATAATTGTCGTATACATATAAGGGATCAACTTTACTAACTAAATTACTAGGTACGTTACATGTTTTCCCAAAAACTAGTTCATAAGGGGAGTATTTGGTACTAGTATTTACAGAATTATTATAAGCAAAGCACCAATATGGTATCCAGGTACTCCAATTTGCCGACTGATTCTGTGTTTGTATTCTCAAGTAACATCCGAGATGTTTGTGCCAGTTTTCTAGCGAACCTATACTCTCATGATGATAGGGTGTTGAATTTAACTTATCAATATTTAGCAATTTACATACTGTTTCTAACGTGGAATTAATAAATTCCGTTCCACAGTCAGTCGCAATAACCCTGGGAGTACCATATCGTAAAATAAAATTTTCAGTAAAAACCCTAGCAACAGTTTCAGCTGACTTATCAAGTATTGGGTAAGCTTCTACAAACTTTGTCAATTCGCATTGTATTGTTAATATGTATTTATTACCCAAATTATCGACCTCCAACGGCCCCACAATATCTAAATATAATTTTTCAAAAGAAGTAGATGCTGTAGTGGTTATTACCATTTTCTCTTTATTATTTTTATTACAAAATTTCTGCTTTTGGCAATCTTTACAGCGAGTCACATATTCAGTTATGTCTTTTTGCATATTACTCCAAAAATATTTTTTTCGAATATTCTTAGTCATTTTATTTATGCCTACATGACCACTTGTCGGCAATAAATGATAATCATTTAGTATAACACGTATCAAGTCTTTATTTGTAACATGTTCAACTTGGTTATTAATAATACATAACCGCGGTAATTCTTTATGTTTCATGAAAGTTTGGGTCAAAATTTTAATAAACTTTTTATTAAACCCATTTTTAATCACAACGACTTCTACAATATTATATTTTTTACATAATGCACTCAGTTCTCCTATCGTTGCGTCTCGGCGCGCCTCCGTTAGTAGAGATTCCTGATTTATGTAAATAGTAGAGTCACTAAATAACATATCACCCGTCTGTGAGACGTATCTTTTCTTTTTCCTCAACTTCACGAAGTTTTCATACGAACAAATATCTAACCTTACATCATTTTGTGATTTCTGCATAATATCTACCACTCTTGGTTGCCTATGATCAACAGGGGGCTCAACCCTGCTACTTCCAGAGGTAGCGGGTTCATTATTTTGCTCCATGGTTCTTTTCATTGAACGGGTTAATACCCCCAAAAAATTTGAATTTAGATTTTTTAACTCGTCTGATGTTATAATGACTCTCGATAAGGCATCTGCCGTTACATTTTCGGAACCTTTTATGTATTCAATATCGAAATCATATTCTTCTAAACAAAGTCTAAACTTAGTTAAACGGCTACTAGGATCTTTTATGCTAAATAAATGAACCAATGGTCTATGATCTGTTAATATTTTAAATTTTCGTCCGTATAAATATGGTCGAAAATGTTTTATAGCCCACACTACCCCTAATAACTCTTTATGAATGGTTGGGTAGTTTATTTCTGAACTGTTTAATTGTCTGCTTGCATAAGCTACGGGCTTATTATTTCCATTTGATAATACAGCCCCCAAGGCTACCCCTGACGCATCGGTTTGCAACCGGAAAACATTATCTTTTCCAAAATCTGGATAATCTAAGACAGGAAATGAACTAAGTGACTTTTTTAAGGTCTGAAATGCCACGTCACATTCTTCCGTCCACTGAAACTCGACATGTTTCTTACAAAGACGGTTTAGTGGGTACACTATTGTGGCAAAGTTTTTTATGAATTTTCTATAAAAGTTCGCAAAAGCCACAAAACGACGAATCTCATTTACATTTTTAGGTACTGGGAACTTTTCCAAGACCTCGATTTTACTGTTGTCTGGCAACACCCCGTTTGGCGTAATAACATGCCCTAAATAATTAATTTCTTTCCTCAAAAATTCGCACTTACAAGGGTTTAGTTTTAAATTAACTGACCTAAACCTCTCAAATACACTCATTAAATTTGTATTATGCTGCGATAGGCTTTTCCCGAAAACTATTACGTCATCGAGATATAGAAAACATATCTCGTAATTTAAACCCGATAGAGCCATAGACATAAGTTTAGAAAATACGCTAGGACTCGTTTTGAGACCCATAGGTAATCTTTTCAGTTGATATTGCTTATCAGCTGTAAAAGAAGTGAATTTCCTACATTCTGGTGATAACCCTAGCTGGTAATAACTAGAACTGAGGTCTAAATGAGAATAGTATAAGCATCCCGAAAGTGAGTCAATAATTTCTTGTATATTTGGTAACGGGAACTTTTCGTCTACTATTTTTTTATTTAAAAGTCTATAATCTATTACGATTCTCCACTTTTTTTCACCGCTACTGTCAGCTTTTTTCGGAAGTAATAATAATGGAGAAGACCATTCGCTGGTACACTCTTCGATAATATCTTCTTCTAACAATTTACCTACCTGTTTTATTAACTCAGCCTTCTGAGCGTGCGGTATTCTATACGGTTTGACATAAACAGGAGACGCGTCATTTTGCAGTTTAATGTTGTACTCGTATAAGTTTGTAACGGATAGCTTATCACCCGGCATATGAAAGATATCTGCATATTTTGCACATATTTTCTCAATAGACCGTCTCTCTTCATCACCAAGATATGTTTTTAATTTAAGAAAATCGAATAGTTGTTTAACCCTCTCGACAGATTTTCCGTTTTCCGTATCAAAAGAGCATACGAAATAATCCGAGTATTTTCTAATTTTCGGGCTAAAGTTATTTAATTTTACATCTTCTTCCCGTGTGTTTAAAAATCGCACCGGAATCTTTTTCCCGTCTCCTACTACCACGGCGCCTGCTACAAATACGCCTGCAATAACTTCCTCCGCTAAAATGACACATTCGCCCTTTATCTCTGACGAAACATATTTTACGACCTCACATCTCCCTGGAATAGTCGTTATTATGTTTTTACCTAAGCCTAATTCTAGACTTATCTTATCCTGTAATGTAACCAGCTTATTTTCATAGTTAATTTTACAACTATATTTTAATAAAAAATCTTCTCCTAAAATTCCATCATTTTTACAGTGGAAGTTGCTAAACACATAAAACTTATGCCTAAAATTATAATTGTTAACACATAAGTCTAGATAAACATAACCTATTGATACTAAATCCCCACATACTCCTTTAATCTTAATTTCATCCCTTACTAGCTTTGCGTCGCGGGACACGCTACGGAGTTTATTTAACCAATCTAACTTTAAAATTGAAATGCTTGCTCCTGTGTCTACTAATAGAGAAATTTGAGTTTGACTACAAGTAAAACAAACGTAATTACCACTACCATAACTACAAATATCTACCTCAGCGCTATTCAGAACGAAAAAAATCATCGCTATGATGTTCGTTCTGACGTATACTCTGACGTTCACTTTCGTTCTCGTCATTAGACTGTTCTGCTGAGTCAACTAAGAAATGTACATTCCTACGTTTATTATGAGGTGACGTAAACCTGGTGTTGCGCTGACCCTGAAACCTATTCGAGTTATAGTAGGCACGACCCCGACCTTGCTGACTCGTCGCGTTGTTGTTACGTGACTTACTATATTGTTGATGATAGTTTTTTATTTATCTTTTCAAATCGCTGGTTCGAAACATAGTTAACATAATTGTTTATTGGTGGTTTCACTACCGAGTCTTCTTGTTCTAAGGCTATAGTTATTGCCTGCCTAACTGTGCTTACGGACCTAGACGTAACTATAATGCTTGTACGAGCATTGTTTAGGCCGTCAGCGAAACGCTTGATAGCCATTTTTTCATTAATCGGCTTTAATAAATTATATGCCGACTCGTCTCCATTAGCCTGTGCTGTACTTAAATCGTTGGACATTTTTTCGATTTCACTACCAAACACTTCTATGGTCTTGTTTCCTTGCCTACATCGTAGCATTCGGTCTAAAATGGCTGTGTATGATTTAATCGGAATTAAAACATTTTTTATATCTTTTATTAGGTCTGCCACAGACACATAAGACTTATTAATTTTTGTTTTAGCACTGCTAGAAAGACGAGTTTTTAAAACAAAATTGATTAACAGAGGCTGGTCCTCGTTTCTAAGGGTACTACTATAATACTCTATTCCGTCTATTAGTTGGTTAATTTGCGTTTCGTCGCAATCTACTACTGGGAGGAGCGTGAGCGCGACTTTTAGATCGAACGTGGCCATGGTTGTGATCGTTTCTGAATGATGCGGGTTAACGAGTGACTCGATTTCCTCAAAATTACATAAAAACTTTGACGATATTGCTTTTGTTATTTGTAATTCTACAGCATCTATCCCTTTTTTACATAAGTCTGCAGATATTTGTTCAAAAATATTTTTAATTTCCTTTGCTCTTAAAAACTTATTCTGCCCCTGAGCGGAATAACGTTTGTCCTTACTTAATTTAATAATAGAGTCTCTAATAGCCTTAAGCTCACTCAAGAGTTCTGACAGGTTTGCCATGAACACACTTTAGAAAAAAAATCACTCACACACACACATAGATTCTTGGTAGCATAGTTATATTAATTCGTGCTGGCTTACACGTTCTGTGCTGGTCCAATTGCCCGTCTAACCGCTCTGCGTTCTACCTCTTCTAATAGTCGTGCGTTGAAGTAACGTAGCAGCCTAAGTACTATATAGCCCGCTAGTACAACGACGATGGTCAGTAAAAAGATCTCTGAAAGTTGCATCCCAACGGCCAAGGGAGTTGATGCTGCCGCCGATTGAGTTGGTGATTGACTGACAATAATATTGTCTTTAGATTGTGGGTTTCCCATAGTTAAACAATTTTGGCTTACAGTTTTTCTTCTTATTTCCTTCGTCCTTCTTGTAGGCCCGTGTAGCACTATTTTCCTGATATTTTGTAGACTTCAACTAGCGATTTCGCGGCGCGGACTTGTGACACCATGTCACGGTCGCCATGTAATGGCGCTGTATTTGGCGGTGTCTTCTGACTCGCGAATACACCTCTTGTAACAAAATCCAAAATGTATTGAAGAAATTTTACATTGTCTCGTATTTTGAAGAACTAGTGCGTTTGTACATAATAATAATTATACATTTATACTTACAAAGTGATATAGCTATATAGTAGCAAGTCCTGATCAGGTGCAGAAAGCTGACAATGAGACACAGTAACGTGCTGGGCCCAAAGCCCGAGTCCAGCTGTTCCACCACCCCGCAGAGGGAGACGAACATCGAAGACAGCTGACGAACCGACTGATCGTCACCTTGGATCCTGTTAGAACCCTCTGGAACATCGAATTGCATATTTTTTTAAATATACATACATTCACGACTATTATTTCCAAAGGGATACTCAGAGACGAGGTGATAAGGTCCGTAAAATCGGGTCCATATTGGGTTGCATAAATTAAAGAGGCATTTTTTAAGATTGCATAACGTTTTTTGGCATTAGCTTCGTTTTGCATTACGTTCATTCAGAATAAATCATTAAGCATACTTTATTTCCCCATACCTTCTTTTATAATAATGATATATCAGCATCAATTGTTTATGCATAAATGTTTTTACAATAACGATTACTAATCATAACATTTATTGGCAGTCATATAGAATACCATAATCTTATTAGGGTCATATAACTATCTTAAATTCGAAATCTTTCTGCACGAATTAAAAAATACAAACGAAAACGTTTTGTATTTTTTTGTTTTCCATAATTTTCTTTTTACTTATAACACAATTGACAAAGTTTTGAAATGCCTATTATCGATATAATTTTTTTAATCTTTATGTTTTATTTATTTTTTATTTATTTATTTATTTAGGCCAGCCAACGGTTGCTACATTAAAAAAAGTACAAAATTACAAATTGTTCCTTAAATCTAAATGTGCGAACCAATTATAGGCTGACACAACATGCAAAATTAAAACAGAGAAAAACTTAAATTTACTTAACCACTTATATATACACTATTGTTAACTTAACGAAAATAATTGAAACTAGAACAAGATAATTTTACTAAACTAATAATCCATGTCATGTCTCATTAGCTTCCAAAAATGCTTGTCTGAACTGAAATTTTACGCCCATTTTCCAATTCAATCATTAAGTTAAGTTGTGTTTTAGTGGTGAGCGTTTCGCTTTTAGTGTATTTCATGTGTAAAATCAAAAATTTAAGTAAAACTGTTTAGTGACAGTTACCGGCATGTAAGTGAACCGTTGTCATCTTTATGGTACCTACCCTTATTTCACTTAAAATCTTATAAATTTGCATAAATTGACGATTTGTTAATTATTATACGTATCTTGTTTAATTCCAACCACTTTAGTTGCGATTAACATACGTAAACATAACCTCTGTTTGTTGGTTACGCGACTACTCGTACAGCTGTTTACTTGTCACCTACATAGTATTTAAAAATTTGTATTTCTCTTTTATACGGTTCAATTTTTAAGTTTTCCCATAATGATGACTCGCAAGGCCTTGTCTCGTCAGGAGGAGTCCAAACTCCAACTGACATTAAATGAATTGAAGGCTTCGAAAGAGTTGTGTGATCAACTAAACAGAGAGCGAGATGACAATGAAAGGGAACTTTTGGAATCATTAGACAGGCATCAAAAGTTAAAAAATGAGTTGGTACAGTTAAATGACCGTTATATCGATGCTATTGATGCCCGGGACAGGCTCCAAAACATTGTGGACAGGTTCGACCAATGTAGTTCAGAGTATGACCGGGCTCTGAACTGCATAGATGAGTTGAAAAAACAATTGCATGAGGCCAATAACAAAATTACTTTATTGGAAACATCTAAATTTAATATGACTGCCTCATTAAATCAAAGCTTGTTCGATGAGTTGGTAGTCTGTGCCCCCTCCATGGTTTCTGTGACAGCTAGCAGTCAGCCCACTGTCACTATAGATCTTACATGTGAGGAAAATAAAAATAGCAACCACTCAGTGAAGATTGTTGGCTGTAGCAAAAATAAACTAAAAAAATATATTAAGATAAATAAGTACATTAAGAAAACGCAAAAATTAGTTAAGAAGCACAAATTTTTTATTAAAAATGTAAAATTAAATAGAGAAAGATTGTACTTAATTGACAAATTAGATATATACTCGTCACAACTACACAATAAAAATTTAAAATATAAAAATGATACACAAATTCTACAAACTAAAATTGCACACCTAGAGGACTCGCTTATATCTATTACTAAGCAATATGATCTTTCACAAGGTCAAATAAAAGAACACATGTTGGCCATTGATGAACTGGTAGTCCTGTGTAATGGTAACAATGAAGGGATTGATTCACTCCCAAGTAATTGTAAATGTAAACAGTTACCAAGCCGTTCATCAATCCCATGTGATTCTTCCTCTGTCGAATTGATTGATGTTTCTTCCAAAGGTTCCCTTACTCAGTGCACAATTAAAAATGTACCACAACTTATACCAACCAACCAGATTCCATGTAAGACAGATTGTAATAGTGACTTGGTAATATTTAGTGATGAATTTGGTAAAAACATGGGTCGGTTGTTATCTGACTTGGGACATTCAGTTATCAATTATTGTATACCGGGTGCTTCTTATCAACATATTTTGAAAAAAGCTGTAGAACATAAATATAAACCCAATAGCACCTTATTATTATTTGTTGGTAATAGAGGTAATCTGAACAAAACAAGCCTTCTAAAATGTTTAGAATGTTTGAATAAGTTAATTGTAAAGAAAATTATATTGTTTACATTACCTTATTGTAGTAGTTTGCCACAGGAGGAAAATTCTATTAGACATAAGCTTAACCTGACATTACATTTATTTTGCAAAAATGACATAATGCATTTAATTGACACTAACAATTATGTTAGTAATTTTTATTTGACAAGAGATAGTTATTATCTGCCAAATTATTTTAAGCGACAAATAGCTTTATCGCTATCCTATTGTATTCAAACGTCAGCCAAAAACTTGGCTAAACAAGTTGCTTCTATTGAGCAATGTATATTTGACATAGACGTCAGTAGTGTTTCTACTGACATTCCAATTAATTATTTAAATTAAATTATATGACAAAAGAGGAAAACTCTTGCGAAATATTTGTTAATAAAATGAAATTAAATGAATGTAAAAATAGCTTTAGCAAAAGCCCATGTCAATCATTAAATTTAAAAAATGTACAATCTTTAAACATTGTCCACCAGAACATCCAAGGAATGATGGGCAAAGATTTGGAGATTGAATTGTTCATGAACTGTAATAAAATTGATATTCTTTGCATAGCAGAACACTGGCTTAAAGACCATCAGTTCATGTTCAATTTTAAGAATCATTTGGTAGGAAGTTCGTTCAGTCGAGGAAATGCAATACATGGTGGCTCCTTAATTATTGTTAGTAAAAAGTTTAAATTAAAGGAACGCAAAGACATAGTGAGCCTCTCGGTTGAGCGAACAATAGAAATAGCTTGTGTGGAGTTGGAGCAGTTTGTTGTATTAAGTGTGTACAGACCTCCTTCAGCATCATATGATTTTTTCGAAAAAGTTATGGATGAGGCATTACATAAAGTCCGTAATGTAGGTAAAACAATAATTGTTTGCGGGGATTTTAATATTAATTTGTTAGAAAATTCCACGATGTCAACTAAAATTAAAAACCTATTTCTATCATACAACTTGAATCATTTATTTTTGGAGCCGACAAGAATAACTGCCACTTCGGCCACCTGTATTGATAACATATATACAAATGTAAAACCACTGGCTAAGCAAATTATTAATAACCTGGACAGCTATCTCAAAGCTAGGAATCAATGTGTAGAAGTGTCAAAAATAACGACTGATAAGAAGATACCAACAAAAACTAACTCTAGATCAGACTATAAAGAAAACTGCTGTGGTGTACCCCAGGGAAGCATCCTGGGACCACTTTTGTTCTTGAGTTACATAAATGACATTCCTGCTGCAACATCTGAAAAAACCATTATATTCGCGGATGATACTACCCTTATCATTAAAGATAAAGACAATGATAAATTAAGAGATAAAATAACTAAATGTATCCATGACATAAATAATTGGTTAAATGATAATAATTTAATTATAAATATACAAAAAACGAAAATGATACAATTTAGGACGTACAAACAAAATGACATCAAATTGGACATAACTTACAACAATGAACGTATTTGTGCAGTAGAAACAACTGACTTTTTAGGCTTTACAATTGACCAACACTGTAACTGGAAGGCGCATATTGACAAAGTGTGTTCTAAATTAAATAGGTTTGTATATGCACTCAGGCGCTTAAGGCAAACAGTGTCTATGGAAGCAGCTATTAGTGCATACTATGGATATGTCTCGTCAGTACTAAGCTACGGATTACTACTATGGGGTAACTCAGTCAACATTTTGCTAGTTTTTAGGCTACAAAAAAAATGTATAAGGGCTATATGTAATGCTTGGAGTACTGAAAGTTGTAAACCTCTATTTCAAGATTTAAAAGTACTCCCACTCGCCTGCATGTATATTAAAGTTATATGCATATTTGTAAGGCAGAACTCAGGTTACTTTCCCAAACACTCTGATGTGCTAATGCGACACACGAGACATAGGGATAGATTATTTCTCCCGAAATGTAAGCTCGAGATGTTTAAACGAAATGCCTATGTTCAGGCGATAATAATATTTAATAAGCTGCCTGATGAGATAAAACAGTTGCCGTATTATATGTTTAAAAATAAGTTAACAGCTTGGCTATTAGAGCATTGTTTCTATACAATTAAAGAATATTTAAATTATAAATAGACTTATTAAACTGGACATAATGTAACACACTATTAATATGTAGTAATTGTATGTTATTTAATGACTTGTTTTTGTATTGATTTGTATTAATTTTCATAGATAATTTTAGACTTTTAGTTAGGATATTTTTTTTGACATTTTATTTTTATCGTGATATTTTTGACTTATTAATTAACCTTATTGACATTTTTAACCTCTTTATTAAAGTTTGAATTTTTGCAATTAAGGTATTAAGTTACGTACAGAGATATATTATCTGTGGTTATGATTGACTTCGACTTTGAAAAATTGACATTTGCATGCTGTTTTATAATGGCTAAACATGTGCACATTGTAAATTTTGTACCAACCGTAAATTACCGTGTTTTTGGCAAATAAATGATTATCTTATTTTATCTTATCTTATCTTATCTGATCATTGTGGCCAAATGGTCAGCTTTCCACACCAGCGTAAACAAGTGACGAAAAAGAATATCACTGTTGTACCAAAAACTGCAGGTCGGCTGGAACGCTTTAAAAGCAATCTAGATACAAAATTAAATTATTTAGAATACAATGACAACCCTAATGTCTTTTATAATAATTTTTTTAACATTTATTGTTCAGAATTTAATAAAACTTTTATTCCAAAAAAGATCTCAGTTAGTGGTACTGTAACTTTTAATGAATGGGCTACAATTGGTATTCACAGAAGTAGGAAACGCCTTTATGAACTTTATGGTGAGCGCAACTATAACACCAGCGATGACTTCAAATTATATGTTAAAAATTATTCAAAGTTATTCAAAAGAGTATGTCGATTAGCCAAGGCAAACTATCTGAGTTCTAAGATTAAGAATAGTAATGACAAAATAAAAATGACATGGAATATTATAAATAGTGAAACAGGAAAGGTCAAAAGTCGTAATAATGAGTACAATTTAAATTGTGATAATAAAACCTTGACTTCTGATGCTGATGTTGCTGCAGCATTTGAGAGGTTTTTTACTGACATTCCAGTTTCAACTACAAAAGCCTTGATTTCCTCCCCCACTGTAGCTGAATCTGTTTTGAAGGAGAATGTTAAAGATTGTGAAAATAATTTCAGTTTTCAAAAAATTTGTGTTATAGATATAATAAAAACATTTAACACTCTCAATAAAAAGAAAACTGCTGATCTGTGGGGTAATTCCGTGGACGTCGCTAAATCTGTAATTATGACAATAGCTCCAGTTTTAGCTTGCATATTTAATGAATGCATTGACTGTGGTGTTTTTCCTGACCTCATGAAATATAGTAAAATAATTCCATTATTTAAATCAGGTAGCACTTCTGACCCTTCTAACTTTAGACCTATTTCTGTGCTACCCACATTTAGTAAAATTTTTGAAAAGTTAATGCTAGATCAAATGCAAATTCATTTTTATAAAAATAAACTTTTACATTGTAAACAATATGGTTTTACTAGGGGTCGCTCTACAACTGACGCCGGTGTTGAGCTTTTAATCCAAATATTTGATACCTGGGAGGAATCACAGGATGCCCTAGGGGTATTTTGTGATTTATCCAAGGCTTTTGATTGTGTTTTACATGAAACTTTGGTCAGGAAGCTTAACCACTATGGAATTAGGGATGCTTCTTTGAGCCTTCTAATCTCATACTTGAGTAACAGGATTCAAAAGGTCGACATTAACGGTAAAAGATCTCCGGGATCAGTGGTTAAAATGGGAGTTCCGCAGGGTTCAATACTTGGTCCATTCTTGTTTTTGGTTTATATTAATGACTTACCTTATTTTGTAAAAGACAGTCATGAGATAGTATTGTTTGCTGATGATACTTCACTTTTATTTAAAGTGAAACGACGACACCCAAATTATGACGATGTGAATAATGCGGTCTCAAAGATTGTTCACTGGTTTAGTGTTAATAACTTGCTATTAAACGAGGGAAAAACCAAATGTGTAAGATTTGTATTGCCTAATGTTAAGCAGGTAATAACTAGTGTACAGATTAAAGATAAGAATGTGAATCCTGTGGACACCACTGTGTTTCTAGGCATCACGTTGGATGCCAAGCTTCAGTGGGGCCCACATATAGCTAAATTGTCGAATAGACTTAGCTCTGCGGCTTATGCAGTAATGAAGATCCGTCAGTTAACTGACGTTGATACAGCGAGATTAGTTTATTTCAGTTACTTTCATAGTGTAATGTCGTACGCCATTTTACTGTGGGGAAATGCTGCCGACATTCAAACTATCTTTGTGCTGCAGAAGAGGGCTATTCGAGCAATATATAACCTACAGGCTGGTGACTCTCTCAGAGAGAGATTTAAGGATATAAGTATAATGACAGTTGCATCACAATATATTTATGAAAATCTTGTGTATGTTCACAAAAATATTGAAATGTTTTCAAAAAACAGTGATATTCACAAATTAAATACTAGAAGTAAGAACAAATTAGCAGTGCCTTATACTAGGCTCCATAAAATAAATAATTCTTTTAAGGGTCTGTGTGTACGATTATACAACAAAGTACCAAATGATATTCAGAAATTAGATCTTGATAAATTTAAAATCAAAATCAAAGAAAAGCTTTATAAAAAAGCTTATTATAAAGTGTCGGATTATACAGAAGACAAAACAGCTTGGGTCTGACATGCTCCAAGTACCTACTCCAACAGCTATTTCTAATTGCCTATAATTAATTTATATAGAGCACCATATTTAATTAAACTATTTACATTCAAATTCATATTTTGTATTTTGTGACCTGGTAACGACATATAATATATATATATTTTGTAAATGTCGTTGCTTCTGTGCGCTGTGGTTTCTTGCGCCCGTTCTTTGCCACAGTTAAAAAATGATGTCCTGAATGGGTGGTAGGTTAAAAAATATTTGGACGTTTCAAAGTACTTATTAATTGAGTTTATTGAATAAATATATTTTGACTATTGACTATTGACTATTGACTATTTGGTAGTGAATCATTATTTATATCTAATGCTTGACTGTATCTATTCAGAAGTCTGCTCAATCGAGGAATAGGAGAATGAGCTCCTAGGACGGTTTTTCGGAAGGGTGGTGCTAAGGGTTGTACGGTGTATCGTGGGTTTCTACGTGGCACATTAAATCTAAATTTAGCTAATAGCTGGGGGCAATCAATTTTATTTCTAAATAGTTTGTACAGAAACTGTATATCTAACAAGTCGCGCCGCTTGTCCAATGACATAACATTGAAGTAATCGAGTCGGTCACTGTAAGCTCTGATCCTATTTAGTATTCCTGATGGGCGTGCTAAATGCCACATAAACCGTTTTTGAATCCTTTCCAGACGCAGGCTATGAGTAGAAAAGTGTGGACGCCAGACGATGCTACAGTATTCAAGAATACTTCGCACGAGACAGTAGTACAGGAGTATTTTAGTTTTGGGCTTGCGAAATACTTTTCCGTTTCTCATGACAAAACCCAACATTTTTGAGGATTTACTGATTAATTGGTCAATGTGTGGATTAAATGTGAGTTTACTATCGTATAATATACCCAGATCTCTAATACGATTAACTTCTTGAATTAAGTGCCCTGCGACTAAATAAGATAAAGGCACGCAGTTCTGTTTGCGAGAGAATTTTACATGGAAACATTTTTGGCTGTTTAAACTCATGTTATTTACTGTGCACCATTCCGAAAGCCTATCAATATCAGCTTGGAGTAACGAAACATCTATCAAGGAATCGACTGGTCTAGCAATCTTGAGATCATCAGCATAAAGAAATGGGATAGAATTTTGGAAACATTTTGTAATGTCATTAATGAAGATGTTAAACAAGACAGGGCCCAAATGGGAGCCCTGGGGAACTCCGGAAGAGATATTATGTACAACAGTAAAATTTAAATCCATTCATAACAAAACTGAAAGATCGATTGTTCAAATATGACTGCAGCCAATCCAAAAGAGGCCCCGTGAAGCCGTAAAGTGAAAGTTTATTAATAAATAGGTTGTGTGAAACTCGATCAAATGCTTTACTATAGTCAGTGTATACTACATCTATTTGTTTATTAGAGTCGATTGATTCTACTAACACTTCGGTAAATGAAACTAAATTTGTGCATGTTGATCGAGCAGGAACAAGACCGTGCTGATGTTGCGTGATGTTTTGCTTCATATGATTTTGAATGATAGGGCACAAAAGATATTCGAAGATCTTAGGAAACGCATTCAGTATAGAAATAGGCCTGTAATTTTTAACTAAGGTATTATCTCCTTCTTTGTAGATGGGCACAACTTTTGCTTTTTTCCAGACGTCAGGGAAAATGCCTGATTAAAGTGATTTATTAAATATCATATGTAAAGGAGCGACAAGGTTCGACGCACACTCGTTAATAAAAAACGGCGATATATTGTCAGAGCCCGACCCCTTGTTTCTATCTATGTTCATTAATTTTAGTAAAATTTCATGCCTATCTAGCGAAATTGTTGATAGAGTTTCAGGAGCCAAAGAAACATTGGAATCATACTGATTTTTCCTGTTCCCATGGACCTTGTAATGGATTACTGGCGGGGAGTCGAACCCCGGACTCTCGCGGTGGGAGCGCGCCGAGAGTGAATCCTACATTTCCTTCCGCCGGAGGGGCTTGGAAGGTTTCCTAGCTAGCTCAGCGTTAGAAGGGTTAGCCACGGGTGTGCGACAAACAAACACAGGTATATATTTATCGGACGGGCGGGTCTTTTACGCCCCTTTATTTAACTTAAGTCTTAAGCTACGTCTACGGGAGGCGTGATGATAGTGATCGTGGGGTTTCTACTGAAACGGCATACGGCCCTACATGAACAGTTCCAGGGGAACGGAGGTCTCAGACGAGCGAGTGCGGGGCGTGCCCGCACGGTCACAGCTACGGTAAGAGAACACTCCACTAATCTACAGACAGGGAAATCCAGGCGAGCAGCCTTCGGTGGTACCCGCACTGCTCCAACCTGAGGATACCTGTCTACACCGATACTACGTACCCACAACCACTAACTCACGCCCGTCTACGGGATCTATAACTATCGCGGATCGACTCAAACGTCCCTAAGGACAGAGGCCAGGTGAGCTGAGATACGGTGAAAGCCCGTACCGCTACAACCCGAGGTCCCTATCGGCCCAGACGCGCACATACGGTGAAAGCCCGTTCCGCGCAGCCGAGGTCGGGTCAGGCGATGCGTCGACGACGGCGTCGAGGCAACGACTGCTCGCGAGTAGACTCAAACGTCCCTGAGGACGGAGGCCAGGTGAGCTGAGATACGGTGAAAGCCCGTACCGCTACAACCTGAGATCCCTATCGGCCCAGACGCGCACATACGGTGAAAGCCCGTACCGCGCAGCCTAGGTCGGCTCAGGCGATGCTTCGGCGACGGCGCCGAGGCAGCGACTGATCGCGAGCTGCGTGCGCGGCCGCTTTTTATACGGTTCGCGGCTGTGACGTCACGCAGCTGTCCGGCATCTCTGTGTTCCTTGCGCGGCGCGCGGCGTGGCGTCGCACTGCCTCCCCCTCTCTCTGGAGATTTTTACCTACGGGAAAAATCACCGTAAATAAATGCGATATATCTGTCTAGAAGCCTATTTGTTACGGCTTCTATTCTTATACATTTGTATTTCCTACATTTTATTCTTAATGCAATCTGTTGAAGCCCGGATTTTGCTTCCCGGTACCGATACCGAACAAATGAATATGTACTTTGTATGTAAACAATTAACGACCATTAAAAGTTTAGATCGATTGAACGAGAAACGGTGCGGAGTTGGTTTGTGGAACATAATGGTTCATCAACCTGCGTAATAACAATATAATAATAATAAAATAAAATAAAAACTACGTCTACACCCATCTCCCTACTACTAACTACGCCTACACTGGGACTATCTCGGCGACTGTTTCGTCTTCGCGAGGCGAATGAGCCCCCTCTTCTGCCCGCCGTTCCGCTTACGGCCCGCCCTGCGTGTCCCGTTTCTGCGGACCGGCCCTGGTGGCTGCGGGGCCTCCTGTGCCGCGCTCTCGCCCAGGCTGTCTTCAACCAAGTTGACGTACTCTGTTCGGTCGGGCTGTAGTTTCCGGGGTGGTGTGGACTCTCGGGGATCGGGTGGTTCCCAGTGCTTCTTAGGTAAAAAGCAGAAGAAATCTTTCTTTCTCTTTCTTACGCGGTATTTTTGTGGTAATTTTAACCCTTTTTCTACTTGTCTTCGTTTCTTATTGTACCAGGTTTGTTCCGTTGCGGTGCAAATCGGATTTCGGGATAGCTCATCTGCTATTTTCTTGATTTGGCTCGGTTTCGGATTTCTTGGATAGTATTTTTGTTTCGCCGGTTCGTTGTGTATCCTATTGATCTTTTGTGTGGCGGGTATGGCTGGCTCTTTTTTGTTCTGTGTACTCTTGGCCACCTCTGGCGATGTCACGGGGTTTTTTTCGGGGTCTTTTTGGTCCTCCGGTGTCACAGTTTCGCCTGCCCAGGTTATTACCATGCCTATCCTCCTCAGCACGTCCATACCTATTATTGTGTATGCTGCCGTCGGTAGTACCCCTACACAATGTTTTATTCGTACATTTTTCATTTGAAGTTCCGTCACAACTGTCTTTTCCACCTGTGTGTTGGTTCCATCCGCGAGTATGACCTCTTTCTGGGTAGGCATTTCTGTTGCCCCCCGAGCTATGCAGTCTTTATATATTGTCTGGTTTATGTACGTGCTCGTGGATCCTGTGTCCACTACGCATCGGTGCTTGGTTCCCATGAATTCTGCTTCTACGTAGATTCTGTTGTCTTCCCTGTTTTGGTCATTGGCGACCTCCACGGTGTCTTTCCTGCAGCAATTTTTACTGAGGACTCCCATGTTTCCACAACTGCTGCAGAATATCTGGCGCCTTGACCGGCAGTTCCTCGCGTCATGACCTGGTTTCCCGCATGACCAGCAGCAGGATTTCGCGTCGTACTGGGGATGTATTTTTGTCTGTTTCCCTTTACTGCTTCTAGACTGGTATGTATTTTGTTCTCGGTTATCGTACTTGTCTCTGCTTGGCCCTGTTTGTGTAGTTGCGCGATTGGTCTCCCTATATCCCTGTGGGTGCGTGCCGGTGTCGGTGTTGCGTGGCTCCCTGTACCCTATGTACTGGCTTTCGTGCGGTGTCGTAGCTATGTTCTCGTACTCTGCGGCTAGTTTCAGGAGTCCTGGGAGGTCTTTGTAGTCTTGCTTCTTGATATATAACTTATATTCCTTAGCCATATTCTCGTGTATCCGGTGGATTTGTTCGTCCTTAGAGAGTTTGGCGTACCTTCGCATTAAAGTTTGTAAATCGGTTAAGTAGTCGGTGAAGCTTTCTCTGTACCTCTGTTTTCGGGCGACAATCCTTACAATGAGGTCCTCCTGGTAGTTTGGTGGGTAATAATAAAGTTTGAACAGCTCTAAGAAATTTTTCCACGTGTCACATGACTCCGCGTTGTTCCTGTACCACATTAAAGCTTTTCCTTGTAATATTCGTGGTAGTGCCGGTAGTACGTCTTCCTTCTGTATGTCGCTGGCCATCACGAGCTCCTCGAGTCTTTCGATGAACTCCACCGCGTCATCCCCTGGTTTGAAGGTCAGATTCCACTCTTTTATGAGTTTGTTAATCATTTTGCTTATGTCTCTGTTTTCGCTGTCGGACATTCTCTCCGTGTGTCCCTTGTTCGGTGTTTTAAATTCTTCGCCTTCTTTTACTACGTCTACGAGTAATTTCCTTAATTCGTCCACTGTTAGCCCCTCTGTAGGTAGGTCTCTTTTCTCGGCTTCTTCAATTAATTCTGGCTTCCGTAATTGATATATCCACGCTGTTTGCATTCCTTCGGGGTGCTCTAACTAGCTTATTTCGGTGTCGGTCGGTCGGTCGGTCGGTCGGTGTGTCGGAGCGACGCGTTGGGTTTTTACGGGGCGCACTAATTTTCACTCTTAATTCTAAACTCACCCAGTTGCTGGTGCGTACGGCGGGCGGACAGGGGCCAATCTATCCTGGCGGGCGGGTTGAACGGCGGGCTAAATGGGAAGAAGTGATTATTACGGTTATATTACCTACTCCACCCTAAATTGGGCGGGCGGGAAGCGTCGCGTTCACTACACGTGGCGAGCTTGTATTTCTTTCCGTGGCTCCCCTCTGAGCTAATTAACTCTTTTGTGAGTTTTATAGTTGGGCGCCAAATGTAATGGATTACTGGCGGGGAGTCGAACCCCGGACTCTCGCGGTGGGAGCGCGCCGAGAGTGAATCCTACATTTCCTTCCGCCGGAGGGGCTTGGAAGGTTTCCTAGCTAGCTCAGCGTTAGAAGGGTTAGCCACGGGTGTGCGACAAACAAACACAGGTATATATTTATCGGACGGGCGGGTCTTTTACGCCCCTTTATTTAACTTAAGTCTTAAGCTACGTCTACGGGAGGCGTGATGATAGTGATCGTGGGGTTTCTACTGAAACGGCATACGGCCCTACATGAACAGTTCCAGGGGAACGGAGGTCTCAGACGAGCGAGTGCGGGGCGTGCCCGCACGGTCACAGCTACGGTAAGAGAACACTCCACTAATCTACAGACAGTGTATAGTTCATACAAGATAAATTGATAATGATTGATACTGATAAGGTTTTGGGGATGATAAATTAAACTGCCCAAGTCGAATGCTGTAATTGCACTGAATTTATTGCACACTAATTTTACATGAATGAACGCGATACATTCGCGGCGCGGCGTAAGCAATACGCTAATTGACCTAATTAATAAATATAATGTGCGGTTCCGTACATCCTGCCCTCTAAGCAAAGGGAATAAGAAACACACTCCATTAAAATTTGAGCTAAGTATAAGCATATGAACAAATAATGCAAAATTTAATAAGTGTAAAATAAATTTATAACAGATGTAAATGGAATGTATGTTGTAAAAAGAAATTTAGTTGTACATAAAATGATAAAAAAGTAAGTTAAAATATAAAACTTAATAACTATATTTTACTGCTTATTCTAATAGGTCCCAGTCCCTTGTTATGATTACTCGTTATCACTATGCACGATAGGGTTCGTAAATCGAGGCACAACGAAAGGCGAAGATGCCTTATCAACGCTTATCACGGATCTTTTAAGCTCACTCGGTACACTACACAGATTGCCCATATTCACTTTCTCACTGATTGTGCTGTAAAATACAGGCGACGACGTCGCGTCTGCTGCTGGTGCGGACTCGGCCCCGGCCGGTTCCGCCGGAGTGTCAGCTGGCGTTCCCCTTGCTGGATTACTAGGCGGTTCTCGTTCGTCGACCTTCCCACATCTATTTTTCAACTTCCAACATAGTATAACGATGCTGGCCGTGAGCAGTATGCTTATGATGATATAAAGCAGGCTATAATGATGAATGTCATGAATTGATAGTTTCTTATCAGATTGTTCCTTGATATTGTTGATCTGCTGTTGCATCTCTCGCCATGCCGACTCATGGTCTTCGATTTCCGTGAAATTAAGTGTTGATGACGAGTTGATAATTTTGTTGAGTACCGCTAACCTAGGGGCTTCAAAATCACTCTGAAGTTTCGTACTATGCATAAAATTATTATGTGCGGAGATACTGTAAAATGGTGACTCTATAGTACAACCTTGACCTACTGTAATAATCCCGTTTCCAACTAATGAGGTCATTGTCATGTCGGATGCACAAAAAATGCGAAGTTTGCATTCCTCACAACACGAGAATAACCAAGCGTTCTGGCCGTGCAATTTGAACCACCGGTCCCCGCCACTTGATACTACTGAATTACGACAAACATAAACATCGTCTTTGTCTACGACCTTTATGTCACATATGGATTGTTTTATTTTAAAGTTATAAATAGGCTTATCTAATGCGCATAATAAACTAGTAGGCGTATGGAAACACGAACTCAAGTCTTTATCAGAGAGTAATATTGATGTATCTTTTCTCAAATTGTATGCTATGTAAGGAAAAGTGGAACTCAGAAAATTACAACTTTCACCCTTCTTAAATGCTAATGGTATAATTTTGTTTAATTCAAACATATCAGTTGTTACTAGGGGTATCTTAATTTCTATTATAAAATAATTATCATATAAACTCGCAGATACCTTAAGCAGTTTGTATAGATCTCGCACGTTTTCAAATGGAACGGTCAAATCACCCTTTACTTGAGCTGAAATGATATTTACTTGTTCTTCCAGTTGTTTCGGAGACAACAAGTGCATATTTATTTGTCCCTGACTAATGTCGGTCACGGTGTCCAGAAGGGACTGCTGTGTGCGTTTTAAATTTGATATGGCAATGTAAGCCGATAGAGCGGATGACGTCACATAGAACCTAGTGCGTTCGTCTAGTCTCACATTGTCTAATTCAGACGAAATATTTTGCAAGTGCTCTTTGATAAAGTTAAATTGCTTACGCATGATAATCTCATTTCTCTTAATAACATTATACTCTGATTCGATAACCGTAGTCTGATTCTTTATAAGATGCAGTAAATGATTCTCGTTTTGTGCAATTTTTTCTATGTCACTTTTATACTGGGCCGCAAAGCGTTCGTCTAAAACTCCGAACAATGTGTTTGCTATATAGCCTACCCCGTTAATTAAGCCGCGCTTTGCTCTCTTTGAATTTTGAACCTTAAGGAGTAAGTCGTAATGTTCAATTTCGCTTATTTCGTGTTCTAGTTGATAAATAATATTTTGATATTCCGAATTCATGCCATTACTCGATTCTTTTAAATGATTAACATAACTTTTAAGATTATGAACACCTCTGTAATACGTTGACATATTATAAAACACAACGAGTTTCCAATCATCTTTGATATATCGCAGATCGGATATCTTATCAAAATAAAATCCCGATTGATCTTTTAGAGAAGCGACGTTAAATGGTTCCGTATTAAATTGCATGCTCGGACAGAAAAACATAAACAACAACATAACGGGTAACAAAACATGACTAATTGCATTTCGCCCGCGACCCGTTCCTCTTTTAATATTTTGCCTCGGTACATCGGACGCTAAGTTGTCCGGTTGATCTTTAGGTAGATCCAGTAGAGAAGTACTCTCATGCACAGGTAAGACTACCAACTTATTAACAGGACGTTGGATTGTATTACTTTGCGTTTTTAAGGTAACCACCCTAACGTGACCGTCTGACCCAGGGTGTAAAGACAAAACTTTACCCATGGCCCATTTCCCGGGGGGCGAATGGTCATCCTTGATAAGGACGACATCATTAATTTCTAGATTTTTTGAAGGCTTTCTCCAACGTGATCTAGTTTGCAGTTGATGTAAATATTCGGATGACCATTTTTTCCAGAAATGCTTATTTATAGATTGGATCAACTGCCATCGTTGGGACAAAGTATTTGATTCTGGCTCTGTTTGTGGCCTTGATAAGAGGGATGCCCCTATGAGAAAATGACCCGGCGTCAGAACCTCATCCTCAACATCTTCCGTAAGCTGACAGAGGGGTCTAGAGTTCAGACAGGCCTCTATTTGATAAAGAAGAGTAGTAAACTCTTCGTAAGTTAAGCGTTGGTCACCGATTATTCTTTTTAAGTGGTATTTTAGGCTCTTTACGGCGGCCTCCCAAAGACCTCCCGCATTTGGCCAAACCGGGGCATTAAAATGCCACTGTATGCTCATATCATTAATATTATTGATACAATCCGAATTTATAGTGTGCATTATTTCTTGATATTCCTTTTTAATTAGTTTATTTGCACCTACAAAGTTCCGGCCGTTATCGCTGTACACGTGTGCCGGTGTGCCCCGACGGGCGCAAAAGCGACGAAAGGCTGCTAAAAATGCAGGGGTGCTCAAGTCTGATACGAGCTCCAGGTGGACTGCCTTTGTGGATAAACAAACAAACACAGCCACATAACCCTTAACCGTCTTTATGCCCCGACCTTTATTTGCCTTTAATTCCAGGTGCCCCGTAAAATCGACCCCTGAATGACTAAAAGGTCTGGAAGGTGTAACTCGTGCTTCTGGTAAGTCAGCCATCACCGGTTGAATATGTTGGTGATTAAAACGCCGACACGTGACACAACGTCTCAATTGAGCCTTTACAGTTCTTAATCCACTAACTATCCAATATTTATCTCTAATGTAGCCTAAGGTCAATTTCGGACCCCCATGAAGAGTTCTCAGATGAGCCTGGTCTATTATTAATTCCGTAAGACGACTATGATGTGATAAGAGTATTGGATGTTTCGCTGATATATTAAGATGAGAGTGCCTAAGCCTACCGCCCACTCTTAAAATTCCGTTATCATCTATGAATGGACTTAAAGCATAAATGCGGCTGCTTGCATGTACGTGACTTTTAGTTTTTAATTGATATAACTCCTTTTCGAACTCTCGCCATTGTACATGTTTTATAATTAAATTGTAGGCACTATTCATTTCTGCTGATGATAGTAATACGCTGCGTTCCATTTGTTTGTTTCGTAACGCGCTAATGAACCGTAATGCCCATCCAACAATTTTTACTATAAGTGTCATTGAACTATAGTTACTTATTAATTCTGTAATGAACGATAAGTTATTATGAAATAAGGCTGCGTGCACATGATGCTGTTTTTCATCGACTATTGTAGGAGCATAGATGAATTTTTTTATATCGTTAGGACTAAAATTACATAGCCATTCTGGGCCTTCCCACCACAAAGATTTACTTAATAAGCTATTAGCATCAATTCCCCTAGTAGCGCAGTCCGCGGCATTTTCTTCCGAACGCACGTGATGCCAACACGACGCCGGGATGATATCTAAAACTTTCTTAACGCGGTTTGCCACAAACGACTTCCATCTATTCACATCTCCATGAAGCCATCCTAACACGATCATCGAATCCGTCCATGCAAATATTTGGGCGTTTTCTTTGTGTACTGAATTAATAACCTTATCTAGTAATGAACTTAACAATAATGCTCCGCATAACTCTAGACGCGGTAGCGATATTTTCTTAGCGAGCGGCGCTAATTTCGTTTTAGCGGCGATAAGCTTCGGCGTGCGTTCGCCCTTATCATTTACGGTTACGATATAGACAACACAAGCGTATGCCTTGTCCGAGGCATCGCAGAATGCGTGTATTTGAAATAGATTAACGGTGTTTCCATAATACCTGGGGATACTAAATTGATCAATGCTATTAAGATCTAGTTTTAATTTCTGCCACTCATCCTGTAATGATGTTGATATTTGATCATCCCATTGGATGCCTGATGACCAGGCCTTTTGGAACAATAGCTTTGCTCTAATAGTGAGCGGTGACAGCCAGCCCAACGGATCAAATATTTTTGAAATATTTGATAAAAGGTTACGCTTAGTGATAATTAGCGTTTCCACCTGACCTAATGGATTTTTAAACGTAAACCGGTCGACTGAAGGGCTCCACTTCAAGCCGAGTGTTTTTCTAGTTTCCGTGCTACGGAATTCATATGGACTGTTTAACTGATCCGCCGATAATTCTTGGACAAGCTGTGGTTCATTGCTCGACCACTTTCGGAGATTCATACCCGCGTCACTTAACATGCTTATGAGCTGTTGCTGTAATTCCTTTGCTTCGGGTAAGCTACTAGCCCCACTTAATAAATCATCCATGAAAAAGGCTGATTCAGCAATTTTAGAAGCCAATGGGTATTTTTCAGCGCTATCCCTTGCTATCTGTTTTAAAGTACGCATAGCAAGAAATGGAGCGGCCTTGGTGCCGTATGTCACGGTAGTTAAATGAAATACGTGCAGCTCATCCTCTGGGGCTTCGCGCCAGATTATGGCCTGCAGGTTTTGATCACTTTCCCTAATTGCTATAGTCCTAAACATTTTCTCCACGTCAGCAGTAATTACGTACTTGTGATTTCTCCATTTAAGAATGAGGGAAAGCAAGTCCTGCTGTAAGTTAGGCCCGCAGTACATTAGATCGTTTAAGCTGTGGCCTGTAGTTGATTTAGATGATGCGTTAAAGACTACTCGCAACTTAGTGGTGGAGGACTCCGAGTTTGTCACCCCATGATGTGGTAAATAAAAAACTGAAAGTTCATTTTTATCAACTTTGCGCATATGACCCAATTGATAATATTCCCGGAAAAAATGTCTGTAATCCTGTGCGAATTGATAATGTTTAGACATTTTTGATTCTAATTGCTTAAACTGTGATATGGCCTTGGATTTAGTTGATCCAAGCTGTGATTCAAAATTAGACTTCATCGGTAAGGCTACTTCATACCTTCCGTTATCTAAACGACGAGTGGTGTTTACGTAAAATTGTTCACACTGCTCCTCGTCTTCTGTCATGTGAGTGGCAGATGAGTCGTTTACATCTTCCAACTCCCAATACTGTGATATTTCTTGCAGGTTGTTTATTACTACGTGACACTTAAAAGTTCTAACGCTACCTGATAAAATCCAGCCTAACTTGGTCTGCTGGGCTATGGGCGCCTCTGCTGGGCCCTTGATAAGACCACCTAAGATAATTTCCGAGTATACACTAGCGTCTAGGAGAAGATCGATTGGCCTTGACAGGTTATACTCGGGATCTGCTAGTTGTAGTGATTGAAGATGGGGCCATGATTTTTTAGGAAAAGAAATATTCGGTAAATTACTAACTACCTTATTTACAATCAAAGCCTGGGTAGCCAATGAATAGTCTCCGTATATCGAGCGACCTTCTAGCAAAACTAACCCTTTACTTTGCTTGGTGCCGGGCCCTATTCCGGACACCGATGCTTGATATTTTCTACGCTGTAAACCTAACAACTGAGACGCGTTTTCAGAGATCAGAGAGATTTGAGAACCCTGATCTAAGAGCGCTCTTAAGGTCACATAACTACCGTCTGCTGATAAGATGTTTATGAGTAGCGTTGTTAGCAATACCTCTTCATCGTTAGACGCTACATGATTTACGCTATGCTGTTTAACACTTGATTGGTTTGACTCTATTTTTGGCTCAAACGAAGATGGCTCATTATGATAACTGAAGGGTTGACGAGAGGTTGATGGTGTGGCGGATGAGAAAAACGCATCATGTAGCAACGTGTTGTGATTAGCTTGACACTCTTTGCATCGTTTTGATGAGGCACATTTATTTTCATAGTGATTGTATAGACAATTGCGACAATAGCGTAATTTCGTAATTGCGGAAAGGCGAGCGTCAGGTTTCATACCAAGGAATTTCCGACACATGTATAAGTCGTGGCGCGCGCTGTTGCACAATGGGCATGACTTAAAGTTAATTGCAGTCGCTGCTTGAAACCTTTGATTATAATTACTATTAGAATGATTAAAATTATTTGATTTAAATTGATTTGATTTATTGTTGATAAAATGTGGCTGATATGGAGTTCGTTTGAATGTTGATTTAGGAATTAATGCAGGCGCTTTCTCGACCTTATGTACAGGCTCGAGAGATGTAAACTTAGTTTCAAGGAAAGTTATCATTTCGTCCAAGGCTGGAAGCTCCCTAGGCGACTTACGGAATTCCATGTAATTAGTGTATGTCTCCGAATCTAATTTTTTACAAATTAAATGGACTAACAATGGGTCCCACGTGTTTGTATTCAATCCGAGATTATGTATGGCATGGATACATTCTGAGGTGGTATCATGTAATCTTTTTATTTCAAATGATGACTGTTTCTGGATTACCGGTTGATTTAAAAATATTTCAATTTGGTTTGTAAAAAGAATTTGAGGGTTGTTATACCTATGCGTCAGAATGTCCCACGCCGTTTCGTAATTCTCGGACGAGATATGCAGATGCTGAATTAAACGTTCAGCCTCACCTTTGACCCTGCTTTTCAGGTGCTGCATCTTTTGCGCTTTCGTGATCGAATTGTTTTCATGAATCGTTTCATTAAAAATATCGTAAAATGTAGGCCACTGTGTGTACTTTCCATTAAAAACAGGAATTTCTATCTGAGGAGTGGATTGCTGTACATGAACTAGAGAGGTTAACTTTTTATTGATTGTTCGTTTAGTATCCCGGAATAATTTTTCAAACTTAGAGAATTCTTCCTCATAACTTACGTTCTCCCCTAACAACAAATGATCTATTTGCAAGTGTAAACTATCAATATTATCCCACTTTGCCGAAATATTTTTTAATTCATCTTTAAGCTCCCAATTCTCTGATAAAGACTCGACATTGATACTCATAAGGAGTCTATTAAAAGCCCTGAAATTAGTACGTTGCAATGCTAAAAGTTCTTCTGCTTTTCCACATGGCACGGTTCCCTTATCCTCTTTACCGTAAATAGTAAAAAGTTTACGCGTCATCAGATAAAAATCACGACCTTGCTCATAAAATTTTTGAGAAAAATAATCTACCGCTTGCTCAGGATGAAGAGATAACTTAGAATGATTTTGTTCGAACTCTCCCCAAAGGTTTTCAAGGGTCTCGATTCTCTTCTGCAGGTACTCCGGCGTCTTCCTCGAAGCGGAGTCCTTATTGAAGTTGACCTTGATGGTGTTTATGGCCTCTAAGAGCTCACGTTGACGAGCTACTAAAGCTTCCATTTCTATGAAGTATACGGAACAATCTTACTTGAAATCTGATGTGGGAAGAGTAGTTGGCTTACTACAGCTGCTCGGCTGCTCCAAAGCTGGTGTGTATTGCCTGTACTGACAATACTGCTGGTGCTGACCACGTTGGACTCCTCACGCACGATACACTCGCGCACGGATGATAGATATCCCACAGAGTCCCGGTTCGCGAATCGCGTGGTCTTGATAAAATCTCGAAGGACCAAAAACTTTGTATAGTTCATACAAGATAAATTGATAATGATTGATACTGATAAGGTTTTGGGGATGATAAATTAAACTGCCCAAGTCGAATGCTGTAATTGCACTGAATTTATTGCACACTAATTTTACATGAATGAACGCGATACATTCGCGGCGCGGCGTAAGCAATACGCTAATTGACCTAATTAATAAATATAATGTGCGGTTCCGTACAGACAGGGAAATCCAGGCGAGCAGCCTTCGGTGGTACCCGCACTGCTCCAACCTGAGGATACCTGTCTACACCGATACTACGTACCCACAACCACTAACTCCACCCGTCTACGGGATCTATAACTATCGCGGATCGACTCAAACGTCCCTAAGGACAGAGGCCAGGTGAGCTGAGATACGGTGAAAGCCCGTACCGCTACAACCCGAGGTCCCTATCGGCCCAGACGCGCACATACGGTGAAAGCCCGTACCGCGCAGCCGAGGTCGGGTCAGAAATTAATATAATTATAGGTGATTTGGTTCATGAACACAAGACTATGAATCTTTCTTTAATTTCAATAATTTGAACTGTATAATTTTATGTGTGCTTATATTTAATTATACTTATTGAAGCATAGTATTAACAATTTTTAAACTTTTAGGTCTTCAGATGCACTCACCTGCTGTAGCTGTTGAAGTAATAACTTCAGTTGATAATAATGTAATCAGGAATAACTCTACATTAAAAGAAAATATCGGTAAATGCCTTTCTCTATGCTTACTTTTAATTTAATTATAATTATTGACTGATTGTTTTCATCTTATTATCATTGTTGTAGACCCAGTTACACAACCATTTCCAGCCAGAAAAACTGCTGTGGAATTCGATAAAGGTAATTAATATTTCTATTCCATTTCTGCTAATTACTACTTATACTGAATAAAAATGGTAATATTTATGTAACTTAAATAAATCTACATAATATATTATAGTAAGTATAAATATGTTGCAAAATTAATCTTTAAGTATATTTTTTATTTCAGAAATCCACAAAAAGAAAGGTGCTGTTGTTAAAAAACATATAATAGCAACTCCTGAAGAGCAAAAGTTGCATCAGAAGTTGTTAAAAATTAGAATAAAATTAAGCAAATCTCGTAATAAAATTAAGAAGCAAGCTGCTCACCTAAAAGCGGCTAAAAACATCGCATCAAACCCAGCACTTGTGGCTACTATGGAAAAACTGCCTAGCACAGCAAAACTTTTAATGTTTTTGCAATGTAGAGAAGCTAAAAAGCAAAATAAAGGCAGACGTTTTTTATTGCAAGAAAAGATTTTAGCCCTGTCAATATTCAAGTTATCGCCTAAAGCTTATAGGTTTTTAAGAAGAATCCTGATTTTACCGGCACCTCAAACCCTATCAAAACTAATAAGTCAGGCAAACATGGAACCTGGCATAAATAACAAAATATTTAATCAACTTAAAAGTGCTGCAGACAAAATGAAGAAAGAACACAAATTGTGTGTTTTGTTATTCGATGAAATGTATTTAAAGGCTAATTTATCATACAATGAGCGAAAAGATAAAGCAATTGGATTTGTGACTGATGGCAAGACAGTAAAGTCTGAATTTGCAGATCATGCACAGGTTAAAATTTCAATAATTTATCACAAAATAAGTTTAGCGTTGCATTAGACTATAGACATAGCGCACTGCTTCTGTCCACATTCAGTGCAATCTGAACCTTTAAACAAAATTGTAGAGTAGTCTTTAAGACATGCATCATACTATATCATTTGCTGTAATTTGTGAATACAGTTAAAACTTGTTTTTTTATTTTATTTTTAGGTGTTCATGATACGGGGTGTCATGAAAAACTACAAGCAGCCAATTTCCTACACGTTTTCTGCAGCAGCCACAAGTGGCCAGCAAATTGCCATACAGTTGAAAGAAATTATTAGCCAGCTACAGAAAGCAGGATTAATCGTCGTAGCAACTGTATGCGATCAAGGCGCCAACAACAGGCATGCTATAAAACTACTGGTACAGGAAACCCGTGCCATATATTTAAAAAAGGGACATGAACCTAAAGAAAATGTCGTTATTATAAATGACCAAGAGGTGATACCACTGTACGACCCTCCACATTTATTAAAGTGTATTCGCAATAATTTGCTTACTAAGAACTTAGAGTATTATGAAAATGAAAGAAAACATGTAGCAAAATGGGAGCACCTACTACTGCTGCATAAAGAAAATCCTGGCTACAAGGGTGTGAGACTCATACCTAAATTAACCGAAAACCATGTGATACCTGAAAAGGTATCTAAAAATAAAATGAAGGTTAAGTTTGCAAGTCAAATATTTAGCAGAACTGTTGCAACAAATATGGGATACCTTGCAGGTAATAATGTGTAACACACTGTTATAATCTTGTAGTGGTTTACTTTTAGCTTGTTGTTTGAGGTTTACAACAAACTCCAAGCCAACTAACTACCTCAGCAATAAAAATCACTTCCATATGTTGATGTATCTATGTATGATTGATTATAAGCATTGCTCCGTTTTTTCGTTTTTTTATGTAATATATTATCTCAAGTATCGTAGACGCAGTCGCGTTCTGGTTGTGACCTTGAAAGTTAAGCAACCTTCGCTTAGCCGGATCACCAGATGGGTGATTAAATCCAAGTGTCTTGAGCTCCTCCGTGCTTTAGAACGCGTTGGTTGGTCCCGGTTGTTGTCGTAAGATAACACTCAGCTAGCATGTTCAGATTGCGCATAAGCAAAGCATTGTTTGCAAAGTGGGGGGTGACCACAACAAAACATTCCATGAATTCGTCCCTGCTTATAAAGAGACATTAAGCTGTTAGCCCTGGTTATTATCATAACATGGCAATAGTTAACATTTAAAAGCAGTGTATTTTTTTTTTCAGCTAAAGGAATTCTTCCTAAAGAGTGCAATGAAACAGCAGATGTGCTTCTCTTTTTTGATAATCTTTTTGATTCGCAAAATGGGAGTTTTAATAAGAAGAAGTTCGCAAAGCCGCTCCTTGGACCCGTCACGCTAAAATCTCAGCACCATAAAGTGTGGCAGGAAGCAAAACATAAACTTAAAAATATGAAATTTGTTAATACAACTTCAGGTAAACCTGAAAATGTACCTACATTAAATAACTGGGCATGGACACTTGAGGGAACTGAAATTTTAATAAAAAAACTAGAATCTCAGTTTAATATAACCTCTGTGTGGATGAGACATTTTAACCAGGACCCTATAGAAAATTTTTTTGGTGCCATAAGAAGCCATGGGTGCCGAAATACTAATCCGACTCCAGACAAATTTGTAAGCTCGTTTACAACGCTGTTGATAAATAATTTATCAAGTGTCCATGCCCCTGTTGGGTCTAATTGCAAGGAAGACTTTGGGAGGAATTTACATGCCCTCGTCGTCACGGATGACTGCAAAGCCTCAACGACCTGTGAAATCGAATCCATAAATCATATCATAATAGAAGATATTCAATCAAAAAGTGACCCCCGTATAATGGGGGCTTTACAATATGTAAGTGGATATTTTATCAGGAAAGTAAAAAATAAAGTTTTTAAAAATTGTAACACCTGCATAGGTAATACTGTCGCCATAGAAGGTGCAGAATATATTCAATATAGAGAGTATGCAGGTCGTCAGTGGCTTTGTAGTCCCACCGAACCTGTTTTAAATTGTATATCAGCAGTCCAAGATGTAGTTAATGGTATTATAAAGCAGTGTTTTGAAAAAAATCATATTAAAGAATTAATAAAAACTTATGTGTTAATGTTGGTTGATTTTAATTTTTTAGAATGTGAATTACACAAAAACGAAATTATACATTTTTTAATAAATATAACAGCCAGATTTTTTTTGTACAATTATTGCAAAGACATAAATAGAATTTTAAATGGAAAAATGGACTGCTATGACGACGAGGACAGGTTTCAAGTAAAAGCGAAAAAATATTATAAAAAGTGTTTCAAAAGACCTAAGAAATAAAAAAAATTACTACAAAAGTGATGTTTTCATTTTTCAAACTAAGAATTTTTAATTAGTTATCCTTGTTTTTTAGAGTTATCCAACTGAACTAAGGAAAAACTGCTACAAGTTAACAATTCTTAGTTTTTTTCCCCCCTTGAGTTTAAAATACTATCTTACAAATAATTAAAGAATAAGGTCCGAATAGTTATTCCGTGTTTTATCACTTTTACTCTAATTTGAAATGACAGGAACAAAACACGGAATAAGTATTCGGAGCTTATTCTTTGTTTATTTGTAAAGCAGGATTGTAGGCTCATTACTATAGGGGTACACGTGCATATACATCTATATGTACGTGGTTGTAGTTCCATAAAATAAATGCAGAGGGCACCACTTCAAAAAGTTTCCTTTTTTAGCCGCCGAGAGAGGTCTCTATTTCCGTATATAAAAAAGTACTTTGTGATCCCTATCGGCCCAGACGCGCACATACGGTGAAAGCCCGTACCGCGCAGCCTAGGTCGGCTCAGGCGATGCTTCGGCGACGGCGCCGAGGCAGCGACTGATCGCGAGCTGCGTGCGCGGCCGCTTTTTATACGGTTCGCGGCTGTGACGTCACGCAGCTGTCCGGCATCTCTGTGTTCCTTGCGCGGCGCGCGGCGTGGCGTCGCAACCTGACTATATACGGATGAGAAATAAGAAGCATACATATTGCAGATTCCAGTGCTGTCACTTGAAGTATTATTTCCATCACTCATTGTTGCTGGATACATACTCCTACTATCTTTCTTTTGCTTGATATATGACCAAAAATATTTTGGGTATAGTCTTATAGCACTTTCAACAGACTCAATGTATGTATTATAGCAGAGAACAGATAATTTGTCACATCGCTTGCACAAAATCTTAAAGGAGATTTCATCTAAAGGATTTTTAAACGTTTTATAGCGACGTCTTAATCTATCTTTTTCTTTTAATAACAAAATGAGATTTTTACTAAACCAAATTGGATATTTACTTGTTTTCAATTTTCTTTGGGGTACAAACATTAAGATAGCTTCTTGCAGAACTTCATAAAATATACGCAGCATCTCATTGACGTTTTTGCATTTATAAAATAATATTTCCCAATCTTGGTCTTTGAGAAAATTGTTAATAGAAGTATAATTTGCCTTCCGGAAGTTAGACAACGGGACTTCACACTTCTCAGCAAGATGTTTCTTTGACTTTGTTGTTAAAGTAATATTTAAAGGAGGGTGGAACGGATCAACTTGGACAAACGAGAATGCAGCCTCAGAGACAATACATGGAAGAGCATTCAAAAAAACAAGATCAAGCGTTTTACCTTGTTTGTTATAGACAAAGTTACATTGTTTAAGATTAGCTACAATTGAAAATTCGATCAATAGTTCATCCATTGGTGAAAGTTTGGACACAGTTTGCACACTGAAGTTTTCATTCACTTCCTTCCAGTTGATACCTCTCAAGTTGAAGTCACCAAAAATACAGACGGGGTGATCACAATTGTCAATAACATTATTACAACTTGATATAAATTATCCAGGATTACTTTTTGTACAGGAGGTGGTAGATAGACAACACCAAATATGACCTTTTGACTTGCACCCGCTGAAGAAAGATCGAGGGAAACCCATACATCTTCACATTTACTTTGCCAATGATTCATATTTCTGGAATTAAACTTTTTTGAAACAGCAATTGCTACACCACCTCCATCTTTTCCGCAGCAGAAGCCCGTCGTCTCTCTGTCTCTACGGTATACTACATACCTACTATCGAATAATTCACTATTTAAGACGTTATGGTTAAAGCAACGTTTCCGTCAGAACAATGATGTCGAAATTACTACAACAAAGATTACGGTAAAAAGTATGAGTTTTAGTTTTGAGACCACGTACATTTTGTTAAAAAATATTTAAGGCCATTTTAATTGTTTCAGACTTTAAAACATGCAAATTTTAATAGGGGAATAAAAAACACACTAAAGCTCCTTATACTATTTTGTTCAAAGTGTCCAAATCCTTGATCATTATGTAGCTGGCATTTTCGTCCTTTCGCATAAACACGCGGCCGTTGCGGACCCAAACAAACTTATACCACTTTTCCTTCGCCTTCAGTCTTGATGCACCATGTAATGCCTTGTTTGCCGCTGACAAATGTTCCACAACAAATATAGGTGTTGGTTTAGTGGTAAACCTAATATGTGCCGAGTTCAACTTATCGTTCGGCTTTGATTTGTTGTATTTTATAGCTGAAGCCAGAAACGAATCTCTCACTTTTGGTGTATTAAACTGGACGATGATTGAACGCGGACGGGTGCTTGATGCGTTAAGTTTTGCAATGCGGCTGCATTTAGTAATGTTCTCTTCTTTGACATCGCAGTTAATTATTTTAGCTATTTAAAAGACCATTTCCACATCGTTTTCAGACTTTCTTTCGGGCACACACTGGAGTTCAATATTGCTGGAACTAGCGTGTTGTTCTATCTGGTTAATGCGTAAATTAAGGTCTTGGTTGATAGAGCGCAAGTTATTATTTTCAGATTCCAGACTATTCAAGGTTTTTGACATCGATATTTGATTATCCTTTACATCCCTGTATTCATCATGTAGATAGGATAATGATGCTTGAATATCCCGAATCTCTTCCATTAAGGGCGCTAATTCACTGTTAAGGATATTCCTCATATTTTCAGTCAGACGAGAAAATAACTTATCCGTCTCATGCTTAAATACATCCACAACCACATCTCTAACATCCTCGCGGGAAAGAGCAGAGGGAGTGCTCATTTCTGTCGGAGACGTGATGGCAACTCTCTTTTGAGGTCTGGTCGTGACTTTCGAATTAGAGCGGACGGGAGTGTCGTCTTTGTTTCCAACCTTGGGTATTGGGTAACCTTGGGTAGTTGACCAGTAGAGGATTTCCGTCCAGTAGAGGATGCAATACATGCCAAGTGAAAAGCTTTATCGCATTTATTACAGATCCGGTAGCCATCCTCCATGGACGATTGTTGCAGCATCCCCAAGATAAATTGTGTTGAGACATCATAAAAAGTCACAATGAAAACAAGTGAAACTAAAAAATATGAGGAGCAAAAAATTAGCAAAGCATGCAGCATGCAAGCAAGTATGAAGCATGTAAGCAAGCAAGCATGGAGCATGCAATTAAGCATGCAGCAACATCATCAAACAACTTTTAGTCATAGCGTTTAAGCATACAAGCATGCAAGCAGCATGCAAGCAAACATGCAGCATGCACGCAAGCATGTAACATGCAAGCAAGCATGCAACTAGCAAGCAAACATGCAAGCAAGCAAGCATGAAGCATGTAAGCAAGCAAGCATGGAACATGCAAGCAAGCTGCAGCACGCAAGCAAGTATGTATAATGTAAGCAAGCTAGCAGCATGCACGCAAACATGGAGTATGTAAGCAAGCAAGCAAGTATGCGGCATGCAAGCAAGCATGCAGAAAGCAACCAAGCATGCAGTATGCAAGCAAGCATGCAGCAAGCGTTCAGCAAGCATGCAGCATGCAAGCAAGAATGCAGCATCATCGAAGCATGCTGTAGGCATGGTTTCTGTCACGGCTCCGACGCTGCGAGGCTCCGGCGGTCCCACGCGAGCTTATCGTCGCAGATGGGTTTCGCTCACCACCGCAGCTACGGCGGCGAGCGTTAAACCCACCTGCTCCTTAGCTCGCGGGCCGCCTCGCCCCTCCGCGCCTACGCAGGTTTAAATTACACTCTAGCGTAGGGCAGACAAGACTACGTGGAGTCGGTTTTGCCGCGATTCGTTTCTGTCACTGACTTTTGTAGCACAATCTTACCGAAAACACAAAGTATTCACTTTTTAAAACATTTTACTTGTTTTTACCTAAAAACAAAAAAAACGAAAATCTGGGTATGATATTTCAGAGAAAAAGTTACTCGAATTTTAGCCTCTCGTCTGTGGGAGAGCCGGTCTTGCCGCGGCCCCTAGTCTGTGTGGCTCAATTGAGCCATCTCCACAGACAGGGGTTTTTTTAGCTACCTACCGCTAAAAACGTTGCTAAACGTTCGTTCGTTTCATAATTAAGCCTTAATATGATAACTAGTAACTCTGCATTAGTTCCTTAATCTATTAAAACCATTCCCAATACCTAAAATATTGTAAGAATAAAGATATAATATTTTTTTTTAAATCTTTTTTTTTTCATAGTAAAATAAAAATAAAATATAAGGAAAACACGTATTTTATTGAAATAAAGCATAACATAAGCATCAAAAAACATGTTATAACATAAATCAGCTCATAATACTATCAACTCGATAATAAATCGATTATTCCGATTTCAATATACGCGCTAAAACAACCCTACGTTTCAAACGACAATATTTTATTTTTATCCCTCGGGACGCTACAAAGGAACTTTTGAATCATGGAGCCTAGTTCATGGTGATTCCAAATATGTGCGGCATGTCACTAACAAATAAAAAACAAAGGAACACAGAGCCGAAATATGACACCCATTTTCGCAGTCTGTGGCGTGGCTCAATTGAGCTAAAAAAATAACCTCGAAATTCAATACAATCGCTACGCTGCGCTTCATCCATTATGCGTTTCGTATTTTATGAAAAATTCAATTAAGACAGATAGCAATTATGTTATTTACATTTATGTTGATTAAAATTATGATAAAGACAATTATAGTAAGTTAAAATTATGCGGATGAAACCATTATGGGTTTATAACACTCTGCTTATCATGATTTATGCGAAAAAACTTTATGCTGAAACTGTTATGCCAAACTCCATTATGAAGAAAGAGATTATGCGACCGAAAGGGCTCCCCGTAAAATCAGTGCACTGCTACAGTTTAAGTTTCGCCAAATAACGACACGTGGTCAGCGTGATAGATGGTGAGCCCATCGCCGCTTTTTACTGTTGGACGAATGAGGGCAATCTTCAGTCTGTTTGTCGCCTTTTACGACACCGAAGGAAAGACACGGATTTGTAGTATTCTTTTATAGTGAGCCGCCACCACACAGCTTTAATTATTCATTTTTTATAAACGTATACAAGTATATTTATTTAAAGCAATGATAGTACGTAAGTGTAAATGAATACGGCTTGTTTTGCGGCACAGAAGAGTTTATTCCACGCACACGAAAAGGTACACGTACACTACACAAATACAATAACAATTATAGAAGGAGTAAGAAGAAGATCGACAGGAAAGTTATAAGCAGAAAGCTTTGCTCAAGCACATATGATGAGTTCTATAGCCAAAAGCGGTAGGTAAATATCATAGCGGTGGCGATTACTCGACTGGCTGCGCGGCTCGGGCCGCGCGCCGCTGCGCTCTGTCCGGGCCGGGCGGCCGCGGGGTATAAGGAATGTGAGGCGCGAGGGGCAAGCAGACCGGTTGTAACTAGTGATGGGTCGAGGGCAAAAACAGTATAGGGCAGAAACGGGCATAAACGGGCATATTGGGCATAAACTAGTTTACGCCCAAATAAATACCCGATCACTGGTCAAAAACAAAACAACCACTTTATTCTTTAAAAAAAAGCTCCTAAGTTTCGATTTTAATTATATTATGATAAGGATATCTTTAAAATAAAACTAAATATTGATATTTTGTAACAATATGTCAGTTTCAATAAAATAACGTAGTCATAAAAAAATCTCTGTCATATTAAATCACAGTTGAGCATTTTAATAATTTAAATATAAAATGATAACTAAATCTAATTATCGTTAATATTTCTGAAAATTTCAAGTATTTCAACGTAACATAAGTTCAAGGTTTTTTTTATGATAGATGGGTTTGCTTTTGGCCACATTCTTATCCGTAGGATTAAGAAGAGGCTGACGATGAAGCGAGCCTGCCCCGAACCAGCCTATTAACTCGGGTTTTAAAGATGTTGGGGCTATATGCACTCGGGAACACAGACGCCGGCAGAGAATTCCATACCTTGGCTGTACGCATTATGAATGAAGACGAATAACGCTTGGTGCATATGAGTGGCATATCAACTAAGTAAGAGTGATAACCCGCCGTACGTCTGGACTCCCGATAGTAGAAAGGGTCGGTGGAATAAGCTCGTGTAGCTCAACAGCACACTCCAAAGTACAACCTGTAAAATACCGACAAGCAAGCAACTGAGCGACACGCGTGAGCGAAACTGTGAAGCTTGGTTTTCAAAAAATTTTCGTCACCTATAAGTTTCCTGGCTCTGCGTTCCACCGAACCGAGCGCGGCAAGTTGATATTTAGCTGAGCCGTCCCAAAGGTGGCAGCAATACTCCATGCAGGACCGGATTTGTGCTTTATATAGAGTTAGAAGCTGTCCCGGCGTGAAATATAGCTTAAACTTTTTTAGAACATTCAGCTTTTTGACCGCAGTTTGAGCCTTGATTTCCGGTCATTATTAAAGGGAATACTACTTATTCCGCTATTATACCTTCTGCTAAGAATATAGGTATAACTAGAGATAGATCATTTTATTGTAAATTAGTAGATTTTAATAATTGTAAAACTTTATACAATTTTTATTATATTTGTAAAATGTTAGACATATATTCCAGCACTGCAGCTCCTATTTGTGAGTCAGAAATTGTATCAAAAGCATTAACTACTGTTCCAAATCAGTGTGAAATTAAATATTTTCAAGGTCGTCTTGAAATTTGGCATAGACTATATAATAATAAGTGGATATATGTAATTACGGAAAAAGCAAAATTGTCCGTAGACTGTAACAAAATTGGAAGTTCCGAATTAAACATTATTGACACAGGCATACTCAGTTTACCTATTGATTGTATAGCTTATTATAAAGATTCAAGGTTAATACCTAAGATTATAAAAAAATATTAAAGTAGAACCAATTAAGTTTGATTTTGATTTAATAAATATAAAAGACAATTTAACAGTATTTTAACAATCTATTCAAAATCTTCCGTTTCTTAAATTAAAAAATAATAACCTTGATTCCATTATAAGTGAACAACAAAGCCACGACTAAAATTGTCAATAGTATCGATAGTGTCCTTGATAAGCCACACATAGTTTTATAAGGAGAGTATTATTCATACACTACTATTTTTATATCTATTTTAGTTATAATTTTTATGTTTTTTATTATTTACAAATATTGTAAATTGGGCACTTGTCACAGTTTATTAACTAAACCTTTTAAAGAAAAAATGCAAATTGAGAAAGCAGAAGAACTTTCAAACTCTTATGTAGAATCCCATCCGGTATCTGCACCTAAAACTCGTCTATCTTTTACGTAAACTTCACCGTTTATTTTGGTGTAAGTTTAGTCTTAACCCAGGGGGCTGTTATATATATGTACAGTATATAATAGTGCCAACATCATCACCCCTCTGTGCATCGGGCTGCATCAGAATTTTAGAGCAGTAGCAAGATTATTGCAGCGAGCTCCTCAGTTCGATTCCATCATACGCCGGTGACACTTGCCCTTTCATTTAGCGAGTAATTATAAATAATTTCGTGCACTTTATAAATTAAAGTCATTTTCACGCAAAGTATTAAAAGTGTTTTTTTAAAAAGGGATTTTCATTAATCCCTATAACAATTTGGTGGCAGCGTTAAAGGGATATTTCGGATATCCTCGGTTCGTCTCCAGTGAAAAAGTGAAAGTGAAAAAAAAAAATATATTAAAAATAACAATTTAACAAATTTATCCTAATCCGCAAGTGTGCCGTGCTTTAAAAAAAAAACTATTGTGCTAAAATCTACTTATCCAAAATCAAACTCCATCCGTCAGTTAATAAAAAAGCAAATAGTCTCGTTCCTGTAAAGTAAAATAATTGTCGTTCCTGAAAAGTAGTCTCTATCCTGAAAGAAAAGTGTCGTTCCTGCCAGATAGTCTCGTTCCTGAAAGAAAAGTCTCGTTCCTGAAAGAAAAGTCTCGTTCCTGCCAGATAGTCTCGTTCCTGAAAGATAGTCGCGTTCCTGAAAGAAAACAATTTCTCTCTTGACTGAGAAATTCAACGCCTGGTGTGCCCAAGCTCAGCTTCTCGTCATCTTCTGCGAAGTGCCGCGTGACTGGTATACCGCGCTATACCTACCTACCACTATGTTCGTGTCCTTATACTTCGGCATGATCCTGTATGTGACTTAATTTCATTTATCCAAACTTTTGTGAAAGTGTAAAGCCTTTATTAAATAAACAACTAAGTGTGTTATAAAAAGTAAACTTATCATCGTCTAAGAACTCTAAACACATATCCATTTTGATTTACATTAACTATAATTATTTTGTTTTGACTAAGTCGATTCTAAGAAGTAGTGTTTACGTGTTTCCTTCCTCTTTCTCTCCCGGGTTATTTAAGCGGGGCGTGAAAAAGCATTTATGCAGGCCGCCATAGTGAGAGCGTTCGGCATAGCGTGGTAGCGCTGTGACGAACGCTTTCACTTCTTGGGCTTCACTGGCTGCTTTTCATCAGGCAGAGTGAAGCCACTATAGCGTGCCACAATAAAAAAAATAAAAAAAAACATTAAATTCTTTTATATCAAATTGCGATAATGCTATAAACCTTGCCTCAGATGCTCAAAAGTATATTTTATTGAAATATATATTATCTCAATTAGAAGGAAAAGCTGAAACAGCTTGTGCAATCAAAGAATTCGAATCATGGGACCAACTTAGCGATTTTTTTAAAACACAATTCGGAGAAAGAAAACATTATGCTCATTTATTAGCTGAATTACAGGAATGTCACCAGTTATCCAGTGAAGCCGTGAATCAATTTGCATTACGGGTTGAAACTTCTCTTTCTAAATTATTAATCGAAATCACTTTGTCAAATAGAAAGAAATCTGAGTTAGTAGGCCGAACCGCAGCTATGGAGGACCTCGCTCTCCATACGTTCTTATTGGGTCTTAAACCAAATATTTCAAATTTAGTCCGTGGAAAAAACCCTTCAAACTTAAATAAGGCTATTAATTTAGCAATATCGGAAGAGAAAATTCAAAAACTGCTGTATAAACGTAACTTGCAAACATCTAATCTCACCTCAATGGCACCACGTCCTATTCAAAAGCCAAATTATTCATTTAGACCCGTTGTTTACAATGTTAATTCGAGACCACAAGTATTTAATCAAAATATGTCAAATATCCCATTCTGTCGTTACTGCAAGACTCAAGGTCATACTCTGGAAACCTGCAAAAAGCGCGAATATAACAACAACAGATTTAAAGTTATGCAACCCGCTCCGCAAACCTCATATCGTCCTATCACTAGTCAACATAACAATTTTAATCAAAGATTTTCAAAACCCCAACCATCTCGTATCCATTGCGTTAATGATAACCATTATTATTATCCTGATACTCAACCTGATGACACTACCCAACAATATAATGATATAACCCAGCAACCTGACGATCTGAGTAACAATGATGATCATTTAAACGAATAATGGGTTCACGGCGGTGTCTCGTGAAACCCAAGTCATTCCTCACAACGCAACCGTTGCATGTTAGTGGCACCAATTCCATACCCATGCAGGCTACACAACAGGGTAACCAGCCCCAAACAGGAAGTCGTGCTATTTCTATATCCACGCAGACTACACAGCAGGGTAACCAGCCCCAAACAGGAAGTCGTGCAGTTTCAATATCCACACAGACCACACAACAGGGTAGCCAGCCCCAAATCGGAGGTCTTGATACTTCTATATCCACGCAGACCATACAACAAGGTAGCCAGCCCCAAATCGGAGGTCTTGATACTTCAATATCCACACAGACCACACAACAGGGTAGCCAGCCTCAAATCGGAGGTCTTAATACTTCTATACCCAATGATAATACGAATCCTTCTATATTAAAGAAAAATAAACATTATAAAAATAAAACTTAGAACAAAGATGTTTGTAATGACTCTACCCTTAAAGATAATAACGTATTCGAGATATCATGTGATCCTACAAAGAAATCCTTACCTCATGTCCTAATTGCAACATCCGCTTCTGATAGACCACTTACCTTACTCGTCGATACAGGTTCTTCTATCTGCCTTCTAAAGAAATCTACTATCCAAACGTATCCAAATCTGAAACTTAATAAGAAAACATTAAAATTAAAAGGTATAGATAATAACAAAGATGCTGTACCTACCCTTGGTAACTTTGAATTGAACCTTATATTTGGAAAAGAATCGATTTCTTTCAACTTCCACGTTGTAGATAAAATAAACTTAAAATATGATGGTATAATCGGAAATAATTTAATCACTCATTACCAATGTCACATTGATTATAATCGCAACATACTTTGTCTCAGTAAAAATTATATAAAGCTTAACTTCATTGAACCAATTTATAAAGTACCTGCTCGTTCTGAGATTACTATTGAATGCTCAGTTAAAAATCCTAAAATAAAAGAAGGTCTCATTGTTGACCAACATATTAACGATACTCTTTTAATAGCCAATTGTTTAGTCAGAGTAAAAGATAATAATAGAATAAATATAATAGTCCTAAATACGTCTGAGAATCCTGTTTCTTTAAATTCTAATCTTAACCTTACCTTATATCCGATTGATTATGAACCTTTCCCTGAGTCTCATTCCAATCAGTCATGTTTGAACAGAACTGAAGAAGTTCTTAATCTCCTTCGCGTATCACACTTAAATCCTTAAGAATCCGAAGCATTATACGATACCTGTTCTAAATACTCTGACATATTCCACTTACCTCATGATCAACTGTCTTCAACCGATGCTATCCAACATGAGATCCGAACTACCTCTCATCAAACCGTTAACGTGAAATCCTATCGTTTTCCTGAAGTTCACAAGCAAGAAGTGCAGTCCCAAGTACAGAAGATTTTAGAACAAAACATCATCCAATTTTCCCTGTCTCCCTGGTCTTCTCCTATTTGGATTGTTCCCAAGAAAATTGACGCATCAGGCCAAAAGAAATGACGTATCGTCATAGACTATAGGAAACTTAACGATATTACCATTGGCGAAACTTATCCGATTCCTAATATCACCGAAATACTTGACCAATTAGGGAACTCTAAGTATTTTTCAACTCTTGATCTTGGTTCTGGATTTCATCAGATAAAAATGTCTCCTCGCGATTCTTGCAAAACCGCCTTCAGCGTCCCTCAAAGGCACTTTGAATTTACAAGGATGCCATTCGGTTTAAAGAATGCACCTTCAACATTTCAACGTTTGATGAATAATGTCCTTACCGGTCTCCAAGGAGAGAGATGTTTCGTATATTTAGACGACGTAGTTATTAACTCTTATGATCTCCAATCACATATTGAAAATTTTATTTCAGTTTTCCAAAAACTCCGATTTTTTAACCTTAAATTGCAACCCGACAACAAGTATGAGTTTTTAAGAAAGGAAGTCGGTTACCTAGGTCATGTCATAACTGAAAATGGGGTGAAACCTGACCCTAACAAAATTAAATCTGTAAAAGAATTTCCTATTCCTAAATGTCCTAAAGACATAAAATCCTTTTTAGGGCTTATATCGTATTACAGACGATTTATACCTGATTTTTCCAAATTATCAAAACCTCTTACTTCTTTACTCAAAAAAGACATTTCTTTTGTTTGGTCTAACAAACAACAACTCTCATTTGAATCCTTAAAAATAAACTTATAACTGCTCCTGTACTTATATATCCAGATTTTACAAAACCGTTTATACTTACTTGTGATGTATCCAAATATGCCATATCAGCCATCCTTTCCCAAGGTCCAGTTGGTAAAGATCACCCTATAGCATACGCGTCTAGAACCTTGAATAAAGCAGAGATAAATTACAGTGTTACTGAAAAAGAATTGCTAGCAATTATATATGGCTGTAAAACCTTTAGACCTTACCTCTTTGGCCGTAAATTTATAATAGTAACCGACCATCGTCCTTTAAAATAGCTTTTCAACCATACCGATCCTAGTAGCAAAATGTAACGTTGGCGACTTCAACTCGAAGAGTATGAATATGACATAGTATATCAAAAAAGAAGATTAAATTCAGCAGCTGATGCTCTCTCGCGTTATCCTGTTCATCCTATTGTATCTGAAAATCCAGACAATGATTTAAATGCAGAAAATCAACCAGTTGATCCTATTCAAAATCCTATACAAGAAAACCTTTTACCTTCTAATAGTAATGAAAACGACGTTTTATTGCCTCAATTTAGTCCAATAACTTTACACGACTTAGAGATTACATTGCCTACTACTTCTGATTATGACAGTAATGATCTACCTTGTATAGATCTTCTAGAAAGTGATATGCCTGTTTCTTATAGTCCAAAAAGTAGCACATGAAATCCTATTCAACCTACTGTCACTACTAACCAAAATCCTTCTGAGCTCATTGAACCTCAACCTTCCACAAGTCAAAATTTTCCATCTTCACCTAATTCAAACGCTGAATTAAGTAATGAACAACCTTTAGCACCAGATCTTAATGATTCTTATACCAAATTCTTGAAATCTTCTTTGACAACATCCTATACCACACCAATTGTTGAACACAATGATAGCCTATTGAAAAGTCCACATAAAATCATTATAATTCCGGCATCTCTTGATTTCGATGAATCTATTCCTTATGTTGAAGAGATCTTTTCAAATTACTCGGAATCTCAATCATTTCTCCAGTCTGATAGGACTACATTCATTTAAATCCTTAACCTATAATGAAAAAACTTATTATTTTCTATTTACCAAAGTACATCACTTTGATGATTGTAACTATAGCGATATCTTCGAATCTATCAAAAACCTTAGAAACCACTTAATATCTCATACTGAATCCTCTGAAAAAATAAGTATAACTGATTTTAGAAACCCATTTGACCGCCGTTCATACGTAAAGATATACAACATTTTAACTCACTTATTTAATAACACTGGAATAGAAGTTCATATTTATCGTAACAAAATTTATTATCCTAGTCTTAGCAAAATCCAAAAGATTCTAAAGGAGAACCACGACAATCCTATTGCAGGACATCTTGGTTCTAACCGAATGTTCAATAAAGTTATAGAACAATATTATTGGAAAAACATGCGAAGTGACATTGAAAAATATGTAAAAGAATGTTCATCTTGCCAGACAAACAAAGCCCTTCGTAAAGTTAATAGAGTACCTATGCAAATTACTAGTACTTCTACTATTGCATTTGAAAGACCATCTTTGGACATAGTTGGTCCTCTTCCTGAATCTGGTCCAGCCAAATTGAAGTATATCCTTACTCTACAGGATGATCTAACCAAGTTTTCGGTAGCTTATCCTATAAGAAATACTACAGCTGAAGAAACTAGCGAGTGCCTCATACATTTCATTTCACTATTTGGCATACCTAAAAAGATACTTACTGATCAGGGCACCAATTTTACAGCTGAATTATTCAAGAAGACATGTACCTTCTTAAAAATTAAACAGTTGTGGTCTTCACCATATCATCCTCAGACCTAAGGCGCATTAGAACGCAGCCACTCAACATCAAAAGAATATTTAAAATCATATGTATGCGAAAACCAAAATAACTGGCCTAGATACGTATATACAGCAATGTTAGCCTATAATACGGCAACACATACAACTACTAATTATTCAACCTTTGAATTGATTTTCGGTCATAAGCCTTTCATTCCTAATTCTGTATTCGAAACCGCACTAGATGTAACTTACCCTGATTATGTTAAAATGCATCAACACCGCTTAAAGTATACAAGAGGCAAAGCTTTTGAAAATATACAAAGTTCAAAAGAGTCTTCTAAAACTTATTACGACTCTCATAGTCGTCCCGTTAAATACCAAGTTGGTGACTTTGTTTTTCTTAAGAACCATCTTACACTGCGTAAAGCTTTATCACCAATTTGGAAAGGTCCTTATAAAGTGATTAAAATAAATGGTAGAAATAGTCTTACCTTGTAATTAACAGGCGGCACGTAGTTCATCATTATGATGAAATAGAACTCGCACGACGTTGCGATCAATTGTAATGTAGTTTTAACATTTCTGTTAAAAATTAAGTAATTTTAAGTTAAATCTAAGTTTAATTTTAACTAACAATTTAAGTTTATATTATTTTATTACAGTGGCTTGTCCTTGGCACAGGAAAACTTCATCCAGCCCACAATAAATAGTCCTGGTATTTACTTTGATCCTATTGGATCCCTAAAAATAGTAGACGGACACCTCAGTGTTGTGATTCCACTCGATACATCATTTATTAAACCGCATATTGATAATCTTAATAGTATTATAGGAACAGCCAAGTACTTCTGTAAACAAAGTAATGTTTTCATTGACTCCGAGTGTCATAATATGATACAGCCCCTAGCAACCCGGTATCTTATAGAAAACCGTTCTAAAAGATCAGCTTGGTTTGGCGGAGTTGGCACTGTGTTTAAACATTAATTTGGCACTATGAATGAGGAAGATGCTATAAGATACAGTGCAGCTATTGAAACTGTTGAAACTGATCAAACTCAGTTATCTAAATTACTTAAAGATAATATATTAGTAACAACTACAACCCTAGATTCCTTTAAAAATGTTATTAACAAAATCAATATTAATGAACAACAATTAAACAGTGCAATAGATAATCTGACCTTAAGTTTAAAAAAATTAACTGTGTTATCAGATAGCTTATTATTAAAATCTAAGTTGAATGAAATGCTAAGTATATTAGAAAAAAGTTTATTAACGTTATCTTTTAAATTAGAAGACATTGTTAACTGAGTAATGTTTAGTAAGTCAAATATTTTGTATCCATCTGTTATTACACCAAATCAACTGTTTAATGAATTGGTCGAAAACTATCGTTTTTTGGCTGATTTTCATCAATTTCCTGTGTCTATCTTTAAGAAACATTTATTTGTTACTAAATATATCTGAGATTGCATGTTATTATAATACCAATAAAATAGTTTTTGTCCTAAATGTGCCATTAGTTACTTCTAAGGAATATAGTTTGCATCATTCTGTTCTATTTCCGGTCATTATTAAAGGGAATACTACTTATTCCGCTATTATAGCTTCTGCTAAGAATATAGGTATAACTAGAAATAGATCATTTTATTGTAAATTAGAAGATTTTAATAATTGTAAAACTTTATACAATTTTTATTATATTTGTGAAATGTTAGACATATATTCCAGCACTGCAGCTCCTATTTGTGAGTCAGAAATTGTATCAAAAGCATTAACTACTGTTCCAAATCAGTGTGAAATTAAATATTTTCAAGGTCGTCTTGAAATTTGGCATAGATTATATAATAATAAGTGGATATATGTAATTACGGAAAAAGCAAAATTGTCTGTAGACTGTAACAAAATTGAAAGTTCCGAATTAAACATTATTGGCACAGGCATACTCAGTTTACCTATTGACTGTATAGCTTATTATAAAGATTCAAGGTTAATACCTAAGATTATAAAAAATGTTGAAGTACAACCAATTAAGTTTGATTTTGATTTAATAAATATAAAAGACAATTTAACAGTATTTAAACAATCTATTCAAAATCTTCCGTTTCTTAAATTAAAAAATAATAACCTTGATTCCATTATAAGTGAACCACAAAGCCACGACTAAAATTGTCAATAGTATCGATAGTGTCCTTGATAAGCCACACATAGTTTTGTATGGAGAGTATTATTCATACACTACTATTTTTATATCTATTTTAGTTATAATTTTTATGTTTTTTATTATTTACAAATATTGTAAATTGGGCACTTGTCACAGTTTATTAACTAAACCTTTTAAAGAAAAAATGCAAATTGAGAAAGCAGGAGAACTTTCAAACTCTTATGTAGAATCCCATCCGGTATCTGCACCTAAAACTCGTCTATCTTTTACGTAAACTTCACCGTTTATTTTGGTGTAAGTTTAGTCTTAACCCAGGGGGCTGTTATATATATGTACAGTATATAATAGTGCCCACATCATCACCCCTCGGTGCATCGGGCTGCATCAGCATTTTAGAGCAGTAGCAAGATTATTGCAGCGAGCTCCTCAGTTCGATTCCATCATCCGCCGGTGACACTTGCCCTTTCATTTAGCGATTAATTATAAATAATTTCGTGCACTTTATAAAATAAAGTCATTTTCACGCAAAGTATTAAAAGGGTTTTTTTAAAAAGGGATTTTCATTAATCCCTATAACAGTACGTAGACCGTGTACGTTTTGATAATACATATTAATTGACGCCATTGGAATATTTCACACTTACTATATTATTGAAACGACATAATCTACACGATAATACTATAAATTTCAATAGAGATGTAACACAGTTAAAGTCATACACGCAACGCATAAACTGACGAGCGGACGGTAAATTTTAAGCAAGCACAGCGACGACGACGTCCTAAAACTATCACCCGGCAAGCACCAAACATTTAACAAAGACGGTATATGTGAATAAATTGTGAACGGAATAATCATTTTAAAGGACAAAAATTGGCAACTGATGTTAGACAATGACTTACAATTACAGAAGAAAAGGGACCATGACTTCATAGACACAAAATTCAATATGAAACGGCGATAATTAGACACAATGTATAAACGGACACACAACTCGCAGCGACACTGTAGCAGCTGGAATACAGAATCAACACAACACATCCAACGGTTCCCAAACTGCAACACGGTTACAATGCAATATTTATAACAGCACATCGGTTTCGGTTTAAAGAAACTTTATTACTCATAAAGAACAGAGTTCACTTATAATGAGCTTAAATAACATAAAATGTTTAAAATTTCAAACATACGTAATTATAATACTGTCCAGCACATCACACTGTATTTACATAACATTAAGAAACTTTTTCGTAGATGTACTTTTTCAATTTTGATTTAAAAAGGCTAAACGTGTTGCACTCCTTAATGTCGTTTGGTAGATTATTGTACATTAGAGTAGTAATAGTAATAATAGTAATTACCAGTGATCGGCGTAGGTAGACTGTTATCTTAATATAGATATGCCTTCTAAATCGCGGGAAATCTTTTTATTCTATGCCCAAATGCAGTTGATTTTATATACATAAATGAATGTTGTTGATTTTCAATATATTTCAATAAATATTGTAGTTTTTTTGAAGATTTGTGTTTTTATTAACTTTGTTATTAAATTGAGACATAATAGTGACAATAGTAAATTACTATACTAAGTAAATAACATGGAATATTGTCTAAGAAGTATATATTGCTGTTCATCGCATTGACAATGTACTCCGAATTAGGTAGTAATTTACAATTGTCACGTTTATCAAAAGGACCCCAGGTTATGTTGGAAATGAGTTAGTCGTTCTAATAATACTCGACTTGTATCTTAAGCTTGCCGCCATAACAACAATGTTAAAAGCATTGTTCTGTTTCTGCAATTACAGGTATGACAGACAGTGCCTTTGTGATTGAGGAGTCCGGGTGAAGGTCGCTCCCACCTTCGGCCTTATCTTCACTTACCATCAGGTCAGATGAAGGCCAAGATCTTTCCCGTTGTAGATAAAAAACATTTTAACTTTAATTACCTAATAAAGACATTGGCATTAAGGAAACATTCACGGAAATTCCGAGGCATGTCTACTCGTATATCAACACTAAAATTCAATCTCATTGATCTCAGATTGCTCTACCTACGTTAAATAATTAATACATCAACATTTAGGAAAATATTTTCGTGGATCCCGGGATTCTCGGGGCGTATCCATATTAACACTAACATTCTAGTTCATTGACCCCAATTGGCACTACCTACGCCGATCACTGGTAATTACTAACACTTTAGATGACATTACTAATAAACTTAAACTATTTTTGCTAGGTCCTGTTCTGTATTGATGAGTATCACATGCAAGGTATCCGTCTTTCTTGCGTGTAATTTGGCATGTTTGATCCAGACATAACTTAAGGTTTTTTCTGCAGCCGCCTTTTTTGCTTTCGAGAGCAAAGCCTTATTTTGCAGCGTAAGGTGATCATTTACGTATATCTTAATGTTCCCTCCAGGCAATTCAAATCGTCCAGTAGTAAGCGGACCAGTCTTAGATGCATACCTAGCCGCAGCAACGAAATCCTCCTTGACATACCGATTACAGAAACTAATGATAATCGGCTTGGTATGTTCTTTCTCCCGCGTTGGTACTCGTGTTATGAAATTGACTTGGGTCTTCGTTATGGGATAGTGTATTTTCGAAGCTACTTTAGACAAGATATCGTGCAGGTTTTCGCCATTGACTTGAGGTATGCCTTTAATTTCCACGTTGTTCATCCTTGTCCACTGCTCATTGAGGTTAAAATTTTGCTCAATCTCATCGAGGCGGGTTCGGATTGTGTCGACATGACTTTGCACTTTCTCCACTTGCACCAAGCGTTCCTCGAACTGCTTAATCTTGGCATTGAACTTACCAACACCTTTGTTTGTTTCATCCAGGGAAGACTTTAGACTAGCAAATCCGGTTCTCAGTGCAGCAACTTCGTTACTGAGATGCTCCAACGGCATCAACTTCACTGCAATAGCCCTTATCTCTGCTAATAGCCGCGTCTCCATATCAACCCTGGGCGACGAAGCCAGTTGGCCAGAGGGCCCCTGCTTACACTTAAAGCAACGCCACGTGAACTTCCTATCGCCGAGTTTGCGGAAGCCAGCCTCAGTGAGCCCCGCACAGTGGAAGTGCAGTAATCCATTGCACGAAGTGCAACGCGCACCCTCCGAAAGCAATTCATTGCAAGATCCACATTTGTAGGTGTCCATGACGAAAGCAGCAAGCACAGCACGAAAACAAAGTTTGGGAAATACTGGTACAGCAATAGATCGAAGTAGGTAACTATTAGAGCGACCAATCGTGCGAGACACCGGCGGCGCGGGATAAAGTCCGTAAGGCAGGGGTCAACTAAAAGTGGTTCTGTGTAAACACTTGTGTGGACACGTTAAATAATGCTGGTGTTGCACACCGAATGATGAACGATGTACTCGATGAAGTTCAGGAAATACGTTATTTAGGCATCCAAATTGATTCCAAGCTTAATTTTAATAGCCATATGAATATCTGTGTTTTGAAGGCATCTAGAATACTCTGATTCGTTTTGAGAGAGTGTAAGAATTACAAAAAACCTTTTACTAAAGCTATTATGTATAACTCTCTAGTTAGAAGCGGTTTAGAATACTGTAGTATAGCCTGGTTACCAACGTATAAAATACACATTCAGCGCATTGAAAGGTTGCAAAAGAGGTTTATGTGGCACTTAACCTACTATTGTAAATTATGCAAAACATCTACCAGTCTCAGGAAAACTCGAACGTGACTCGAACCCATGACCTTTGGATTGCCGGTCCACAGCTCTAACCGCTAAGCTACCGAGACCCCAGAAGACTCGTTGAATTATTTCTAGTAATTGATGATTTACGCTGCAAGTCAGCGGTATTACGCCACTGTGAAGGTTTACCTACCCTCCTATATCTATATAGCATTGTGAAAGCAAAATTTTAATAATAAAGTTATGCAAAAAACTTAGATCGTATGAGGAGCGGATAAGACACTTTAATATGGCTAGCTCGTAGAAAACTAGTAGACTAGGTTAAATTTTAAACACTGAAAAAAGACGACAACCTTGGCCGTCCGGAATGCGGAAGGTGCGTGGTTCGATTCCCGCATGAGGTTGTCGTCTTTTTTCAGTGTTTAAAATTTTACATAAAACGCTAAAATATAAAACATTAATCAGTAGACTAGGTGTTTTTGAAAAGAATTGTTACAAGCTCTGTGGATTGCCCTGATTTGCTCTCTAAAATTGATTTTTATGTCCTGCGTTGTTTGCCGCGACCATAGCATATTTTTTTTTTTTTTTTTTTTTTTTTTAACTTTTTGCTTTTTTGGGCTTTTTTCTGAGATTTTGCGACATTTTTTTTTTTGTTTTACTGGAGTCATGGTTTTTACCTGTGGATGTTGTAAAGAAGAAATAAAGAGACAGAGGGTCAAATGTCCAAGTTGCAAGAGTAACTTTCATCAAACATGCGTCAAGTACTTGAGTACTAAGCCGTTACCCTCTACAAAAGTTGCAGAGGGATGGTTATGCCCGGAGTGTTGTGCTAAGGCGAAGCGTGGCGGAGACAATTCATCCACTCCTGCAAAACTTATGGCAACGCCTGAAAACCAACCTAGCGATGTCGAAGACGACAATGCTGTAGGCTCTATCGATGCTTTAGTTCTTAATTACGCAGATCATGAACAGCTCAAGTCTTTAAAAAATGACATTATATCCACGCTGAAATCAGAGATTCCTAAGCTAATACGAGACCAAATGAAAATTGTACTTGCCCCAATTACAGATCAACTTAAAGACCTCCAGAACTCTCTTTCATTTCTTAGTGAAAGGTACGACGAATTCAACACTAAAGTGGAATCATTGGTAACAGAAAATAGATGCCATGAAGATCAACTTAAATTAAATCGTACCGATATCAATAAGCTAAGTGAGAAAATAAATTTATTTGAACAACAAATGCGAGAATGTAACGTGGAAATAAATGGTGTCAATGAAATGCGATCTGAGAATTTATATACAATTGTGAAAGGTATTGCGAAAACAGTATCTTTTAAACTTGATGACAGTGATATGCTCAAGGTCACAAGAGTTGCAAGATTCAATAAAGAAAATAAGAAACCTCGTACCATCATCGCCAAGCTCAAAAGCTCCAGATGCCGGGATGAATTTATATCCGCCGTGTCTCGCTTTAATAAATCTAACCCCAAAAACCGAATAACTACCTCAACTATTGGCATTTCAGGAGATGTGTCGGCTATTTATGTGGCCGAGCATTTATCACCTTTGAACAAGGCGCTGCATGCTGCTGCTCGGCTTAAAGCCAAAGAGAAGCAGTACAAGTTTGTATGGGTTCGCGACGGCCACATTTACGTTCGAAAAGACGAGAACTCGCGATACATTCTAATAAGAAATAATCTATCACTAGATAATATTGTGTAAATGTTTGTGCTTTTTTTTTTTTTCTTTTTTGTTATTAATAGTGTTTTTTTTTTGTATTCCTTAATATTTTTTAATGGATTTAAGCATATATTTCCAAAATATAAGAGGCATGAAAAGCAAATGTAATGATATTTATCAAGCTATTTTGGGTTGCAATTACGACATTATTTGCCTCTGTGAAACATGGTTGGATGAATCAATATTTTCATCGGAGCTATTTGATGAACGATATCGAGTTGTAAGGCGGGACCGTGATTTGCCTTTTAAAGAAAAATATAACAAGACACATGGAGGTGGAGTGTTGATGGCTTTATCGAGGAGTTTAGATTTTGAATTACGTCAGGATTGGAATGACAGTATAGAGAATGTATGGGTTAGCGTTAAACTACGAAACTGTATCGTCAATATCTGTACCGCTTACATCCCTTCCTATATTCCGAATGAAACATTTAAATCTTTTCTAAGCCAATGTCAAGATATAGTAAGTAGGTCTTCCAACTGTAAGACGATAATCTTAGGAGACCTTAACATACCTAACGTGCAATGGGAAAATCCACACATTAACGCAACCACGTATAGCAGCATAAAGCACTCTTATATCTGCAGTTTCATAGATTCAACAGGTTTAGGACAATATAACTTTATTTTAAATGGTGCTCAGAATGTGTTAGATCTTGTTCTTACCGACTTTAGTTCTTGTGAAGTTGAACGCGCTTTTCCTATCAGTCCTGAAGACGTTTACCATCCGTCCCTTCAAATTCAAATCAAATTGGATTTTGGAGTGCTTAAAGAAAACAACTTAATACCAGGGTTAGACTTTAGAAAGACAAATTATGATAAATGCATATCAGATCTTAATGAAATTCCCTGGTCTCATTACGCAAATACACTAAATTGTAATGACTTTCTTCAATTCTTTTACAATCAACTTTGGACTGTTATAAATAACTACACGCCGTCTTCTTATAAGAAGGGTAATCGCTCTCCGTGGTTTTCCAAGGCCTTAATTCGAACATTAAAAGAGCAGAATAAATACCACCGACGCTTCAAGAGATATCATAATCCACGTGATTATGATACGTACTCTTATCTGAGGAGTCGCGCCAAGCTATCATTGAGTCAGTGCTTCAAAGCTTTTATTGCCAAAATTGAAGCTAACCTAACAGGCAACATTAAAGCTTTTTGGAGATATACTAAAACTAAACGCATAACCAATGATATCCCAAGATCGATAACTTATGAATCGCGTACTGCAACTTCCGGAATAGATGTTGTTAATCTATTTTCAGAATATTTTTTCTCTGTTTACAGTTCAATCGATTCCAATTCCAATGATTATGTTCCACCGTTTCCTCGATCAAACTACAGCTTATGTTCATTATCGATCCCTTCGGATGACGTTCTAAAGTCACTTACTAACCTTGATATAAAGAAGGGATCAGGACCAGATGATGTTCCCCCAGTTTTTGTTAGAATGTGTGCGTCTGCGCTAGTTACTCCATTAACGATAATTTTTAATAAATCTTTAAATGAAGGAATTTTCCCTAATTTATGGAAGATTGCCAGAATAATGCCCATTCACAAGACCGGTGATAAAAACAATGTGTCCAATTATAGACCTATCAGTATATTGAACTGTTTTGCTAAGCTCTTTGAAAGCTTCATTTATGAACATGTTTACAGCCATTTCAAACATATGATCAGTAGGCATCAGCACGGGTTTGTTAGTGGTAAATCTACGGACTCTAATCTTTTTACATACACAAGTTATTTATGCAGAACATTTAATAGAAAATCACAGGTAGATTCAGTCTACACCGACTTCGCCAAGGCATTTGACCGTGTTAATCATACTATACTTCTTGCTAAACTGCAACATGTTGGCATTCACGGAAATCTTCTTCGTTGGTTCCACTCGTATCTATTAAATCGTACTCAGTTAGTTGCTCTATACGGTTACGAATCGACACCATTTATACCACCGTCAGGTGTGCCGCAAGGTTCGAACCTGGGTCCCCTGCTATTTATAATTTTTATAAACGACCTCCTTGATATGATGACTTGTGAATGTCTTGCCTATGCTGATGATATCAAGCTTTTTATCGAAGTGTCCTCTATCGAGAACTGCGCACTTCTTCAGCATAATTTGGATATACTCAATAATTGGTGTAAAGCTAATTGTATGTCCTTGAATATCGGTAAATGTCATTACATCACATTTACAAGAAAAAAATCGTCTATCACTTTTCCATACTCTATTGATGGAACGGCCTTAACCCAGGTAACATTGGTGAAGGATTTAGGAGTATGGTACGATCCCACGTTAACTTTTAAATTTCAGTACGAGACTGTCACTCGTAAGGCCAAACGAATGCTTGGTTTTATCATGCGTACAACCAAACCTTTTAGAGAACAGAAATCTTTAATAATTCTTTTCAATTCTTTAGTACGTGCCCAATTAGAATACTGTTCATCTGTATGGTCTCCAATTTATAAAATAGATACCAACAGAGTTGAGTCTGTACAAATGCAGTTCTTGAGACAATTGTGTTGTAAGTTCGGCTTGAGGCGCAAGCTTCCAGATTATCACGATCGCCTTCAGCATTTTAAATTTCATAGTTTAGAGAATAGACGCAAAATCCGGGATCTCTGTTTATTACATAAAATTGCAAATGGTACTTTGAGTGATGATTTGCTCCAGTATTTGAACATAAGCACCCCTAAACGTATGTTTCGCAACCCTCGTTTGTTCAGCGTTCCACTATCCAACAATAATATATCTCAGAACAACCCACTTTATCGTATGTGTGAAGCTTATAACAGTGTGTGCGATGAGCTCGATATTTTTCATCAGAGTGCTAATTGCTTTAGAAATAATTTGATTAAAATTACTTTTGACTAAAACACTAAATCTGATGTTGCATGTCTATATTGTATTTTACTTTTCTGTTAATGCTGTGTACAATATTTAGGTTAACTAATTTACAAAGAATTTAAAAAAAATTAATCAATTAAATGTTACAGTTTGTTATCTGCTTTTGTACCTATAAAATAAATAAATAAATAAATAAATAAATAACTAAAACATATAGACCGATAGCGCTAGGCTATTTTGGGGTCATAAGTTTAAAAAATTCTAAAGTTTCTTTTTTTCTTGCTTGTCGATACAGTCAAACATAAGAAGCTTATTATTGCGTTTTGTGTCACATCTGTCACTTGCATTTTCAGCAATTCGATGTTTTGTGGTTGATTCTTTTTATTTAAAGCAGAAGTGGCAAAATAAATTTAAAGTTTAAAATAATTATGGTATCATATCTATGATAGCCTGCGGAGTGTGCAAACACAGTTTGTGTCATCTTCGTCCAGTGCAAACTGACTTAGGGTCAGTATGTTAAAACAGTGCAAATTAAAAATTACAATTGATAAAATAAATATTTCCTATTTCAGATCACTTTCATATGCCCATTAAATAATTTTGTGCCAAATTAGGCCACGCAATTTTAAGATTTTTTATTATTTTGTTTTTTCAAGCTACAAACACATAAAAAAAATATTACAATGATTAGAGTTCACATATTCAATATCATAAATGCATGAAAAATCGACTTTGTAAATTTGTGTCATTTTCATCCACGATATTTAAATGAATAAAACACAAAAGCAATTTTTGCTGTCTAAGCGGGCGGCCGCGGGCTGACGCGGGCGGACGCGGGCTGGCGACAGCGGGCGGGGGGGGCATACGCACGCCACGCACACACGTTCGTTCGGTACGATTTCTTTCATATAAATTACATACCTATTATATTAAGTATTGATTGACTGTTATTTATCTCCGCTACGTAATTAACAAATGTGTACCTACCAATAGAGATTACAATAATGACGTGCTAATTTTGAACGAAGCGCGTCTCAATCTCAATCCCATTACCTACGAATGGCAATGGTCAACGTGGTCAATACTTTGATCTAATGCTACGGCCACACTAGACGGTGAAAATACTGGTTCCGTTTTCGCGATAAAAACTTCGTGTTCCGTTGTCGCGATAAAGCTTAGTCACATCAAAAAAAAACTTCGCGACGCCGACGTCTCGATAATCTTGAACTTTGTCGCGATAATGCAATTTAACTACCTAGTGGTGGGTAATAAATTCAAAACCATATATCGATATTTGATATCGGATTATTAAACTATGGTACATAATTATATTTTAATATCGGTATCCACCATATCTACGCACTATTAGAAATTAATGCAATATCGAGTTTTTCCACTATTTAGTTTCAGAACGCATCGAATCGATATCGGATTTTGATGCAATATAGGTACTTATAAGTTTCTTTTCAATAGATTTAGACGACTCAGTCAGTTTACCCACGTTCTAAGTGAGTGAGTGCATTTTAATTAAGAGATAATGACTTAGTTAAGTAAGTTGAGTTTTTCTAAAATAAAAGTAGGTAAGTAGGTACCTGTAATAATTTTATTTCATAAAACATTTACAAGCACAGTTATTTGTTAAAAACTACCGATCAATGATAATTTCAATAAATATAAGCGATACGGTACAATATTCTTTTATCGGATCACGAACAATATAGTGATCTCAACGCACACCGCATTCCTGACGCGATAAAGTGTTTTCCAAAATATATAGATTCAGAACGCATCGATATCGGATTTGACGAAATTGATGCAATAATTATACGTTACGTTACAATATTATTACGTAACTATATACGATTTGTATCGCCCACTTCTAATTTCAACGGAAAAAATGGAAGAGGCGGTTGCGCTTTATTACATGTCGGTAAATAATTATTTACTGCATCTTATTATTTGAACAAAATAAATAAAAGGGTGAAAATAAAAGACGATGGTGGATGTTATCTATATATACACAAAAATCGGACAAAGTTAGTACTTTTATATTGTTTAACTTTGCTTAAGTTTGCTAGTTTTTAATACTAGTTTAATTGTATGATAAGACTTTAAACTATAGCGTTGCATTGCATTAAAACTGTTTTAACGGGACTAAACACGATTAATTTTGTAAGTAAGTACATATCTACTTACTGCTTGACGTTTCGGCCGCGATGCTGCGGATGCCTCACATTCGAAAGAAATACTATTGCAAGTATTTAACAATCGATAAAGACGTAATTGCTTATAAGCAAAGCAAAGCAACGAGTCTTCTGGGGTCTCGGTAGCTCAGCGGTTAGAGCAGTGGACCGTCAATCCAAAGGTCGTGGGTTCGAATCCCAAACGAGCTTCCTGAGACTGGTTGATTTTTTTCTAGTAAACATTTTATCCGTTATTCAGTTCGGGCTATGCTTAGTTTGGGGCTGAATGATTGGTGTGACAGTTGTGATTTTTTTTTGTGATTTTGGTCTTGGGGGTTCCCTAAAACCGGTTCTAATTCGTAATATTGTATTACTTCTAATACTTTATCTAATCTAAATCAATCCATAAATTATCGAAACCGAATAATTTCGATAGTCGTATTTGCAACACGTTCACACCTCTAGTTGTCTCGCAGTCAACTAAAGTGTGCGAAGGAAGTATAACCGCAAAATTTATCGCGACAAAATCCTTTGATGTGCGGCAATTAACCGACAGCGGCGCGTTAATGCTACGGCCACACTATCGCGCTAGCGCGAAGATTCGCTTTGTCGCAACACGTCTGGCCAAACACTTCGTCTTAGCGCGATGCATTATTGCGTTAACGCGCTGCTGTCGGTAAATTGCCGCTCATCAAAGAATTTTGTCGCGATAAAGTTCGTGCAGCTACACTTCATTCGCACACTTTAGTTGACCTAAGAGGAGTTGACTGCGAAACAACTAGAGGTGTGAACTCTGTGAACGTGTTGCAAATACGACTATCGAAATTATTCTGTTTCGACCATTATGGATTGGAGTAACGATAAAGTATTAGAAGTAATAAACTATTACGAATAAGAACCGGTTTTATTTTACCCCCAAGATACAAATCCAAAAAAAAATTACACCAATCATTCAGCCCCAAACTAAGCATAACCCGAACTATGGTGACTGAATAACGGATGCACAAACATACATAAATACTAATAATCATCCATGGCTCACTCACAAAATGCTCGTGCTCACCAAACAAACATTTGTCGCTGACCACTAAACTACCGCCTTCAAACCACCTATTTGTGCAACCCCGTCCTATCACTCTGCCTCCTCAGTGAAGATAATTGCCATAAGCTTGGCAATGTCCTTGAGGGCGAAGAGCCTAAAATCTGGTTTCGGGTAGGCCGATCCCAGAAGATTCATTCTTTTCCTGGCAAAAGAGTCGCAGTCACACAGTAGGTGCTGCATGGACTCCGTTTCCCCTCCACATGCCCTGCACAGGTTGTCTGTTGCTAGTTGCATTTTGTGGAGCATTTGTTTTATGGCACAGTGCACAGTCAGGGCACCGGTGACTAATCGGGCCTGCCTTCTGCTATCTCCCCTCCGCATATGATCTTACTTCGTCCTAGGGCGCCTTCGCCTATAAAGGATTTTGAGTGTCTTATACCGGGTAGCTCTTTCCATTCGGTTCTATGCCTGTTTTGGATGTAGTCCTTGAAGTACGAGTATTTGTTGATGGTACTCGATGCTAGTGCCACAAACGGCTCAGGACCAATATATGGGGTCCCTGAGCCCTCCCAAGCAAATGCATCGGCCATTTCATTGCCTTGGATTCCCATGTGGTAAGTTAAAATCAACGTACCCAGATCAACCTCACCCTGTTGTGCCTACCTAGCTTGTTTAAGGCTTTCGTGGTTTCAAGCACAAGGCTGGAGTAGATTCGACGCGATATAAGTGACTTGGGCGTGGCTTGGCTGTCGCTCAGGATGAAAATGTTACGCTTCTTGGCAGCGAGTTCTAGATTCCTTTTAACGCACAGGAGAATTGCGAAAGTTTCTGCCTGAAAAACAGAAGCGAACTTTCCCATACTCTGACTGTGCTTAAAGTCATTGCTAAAGATACCTGCTCCAGTGCCTGACTCCATTTTGGATCCGTCGGTGTACCAGATCAGGCTGTCTTTCTCTGGAGACGATGGTCGGTGTCCCGAGTTGGGACATGTATACTGAATTTAGCTTTTTATGACTGTCTCTTTCATATCGCAGTCATGCGCGCAGCGTCTATGTGTCGCTTAGAGAATCGCATAGCTGAAACTATATATTTTGTAAAACACTAAGTATCGCGTCGGAAATGCGGTGTGCTTTGAGATCACTAATCTATATTGTACGTGATCCAATTCAAGAATATTGTACCGTATCACTGATGTTTATTGAAAATTATCATTGATCGGTAGTTTTTAACAAACTAATGTGCTTGTAAAAGTTTAATGAATAAAATTATTAGAGGTACATAAATTTATTTTAGAAAAATTCAACTTACTTAACTAAATCCTTATCTCTTAATTAAAATGCACTCACTCACTTAGAACGTGGGTAAACTGACTGAGTCATCTAAATTTATTGAAAAGAAACTTATAAGTACCTATATTGCATCAAAATCCGATATCGATTCGATGCGTTCTGAAACTATATAGTGGAAAAAACAGATATTGCATGAATTTTTAATAGTCCGTAGAAATGGTCAATACCGATATCACCGACATTAAAATAATGTTAGCTATAGTTTATGAATCCGATATCAAATATCGATATAGTTTCGAATATTTTACCCACCACTAGTTGAAATGCATTATCGCCACAAAGTTCACAATTATCCCGACGTCGTCGTGGCGAAGTTTTTTATGATGTGGCCAAGCTTTATCGCGACAACGGAACATGAAGTTTTTACCGCGACAACGGAACAAGAATTTTACCGCGATAGTGTGGCCGTAGCATAACGCGATGATGCATCGTGTTATTAAGACGAAGTGTTTGGCCAGACGCGTCGCGACAACGCGAATCTTCGCACTAGCGCGATAGTGTGACCGCAGCATAAGGGTCAATATTATTTTATATTGAGGGATGAATTATATTAGACCGGGCTGTGCACGGGGCGTGCCGTATGCGTGGCCTGGACGGGGAACTGATTTGAGACGTTGCATACATTTTGTATTTATATTAGGCTTAGGGCCCTGACGCGAGCATGACGCTTCGAATTTTGCCCGCCGCGCGCCGGCGCCGCCGCCCGCGCCCGCGCTCTTCCCCGCGCTCGCCCTACACGTGCTTAGAAGTCTGTTTTATTAAAATAATAAGAATTCGTGGATAAAAACGACACAAATTATGAAAAGTGGTTTGTTACACCATAATAATCAAAAACACTTAAACTCTAATAACTTGCACTTTCTTTTGTGGCTTTTACAGGGTTTTGTAATAAAAAAATGAAATATCTATAAATGTCGTGGATGAATTCGACACAAAATATTTTGAACAACAGATATCAGTACTCTAAAACGCGTAACACCTATTTAACCTATTGTAATATTCTTTCAGAGCTAGTTGGGCGACGTGATAAGTACTGGTTAAATATCAGGATTCTCGTGGACAGAAATGACACAAATTGCCTATGTACATCAGTTACTACTTCGTTAATATCATGACACTAAAATTTTCATCTCTAATTTTCTTTTCGTCCAATACTGATCGAAGCGACAAATACCTAAATTTCTACCTATGCAAGTACCTAGGATGACAAAAACTAATATATTAGGTTGAGCAACAGGTCCGGAAACTATATGTGAAACACAAACAACTTTAATATTTTTGAAACCTCAAAACCTAGCGCTATCGGTCTAATAGATGGAGTCCAAATGAGACTCGTATAGTTGTCCCATTTTTTCAAATGGGCCGTAAACATTGAAAGAAAAGAGACAAAATAAGTTGCCAATAACATCAAATGTCTAGCGAAAAAAACACCGGTCACCATTTATGATACAAAATTTCAAAAGCGACATAGACAATTAATGTAATTCGAATGGTGACCGAACGGAGTGCCCACTCAAATGTCATAGCACTCCTTCTATGCTTTAGTGATTATTCTGAGGCCGCGACACAGTAATTTGAATTTGGTATGGTGATTGTTTTTTTTTCGCTAGATATTGACGTTTTTGGCATGTCGTTCTATATTATGCCTTACAAATTTTGGCCTTTGGATATCATGTATTATGAAGTTATGCCATAAAGACTTATGACAAGTAACGATCATAATGGCTTTTGTTTTCTGAGGTTTAAGCGAACACATTGAAATGGAACACTTTTTTACGGGGTAACTCGTGTTTAATTTACTATATTACATAGTTTTTATATTATCCTGACGTTTCGAACCCTTTACAGGGTCCGTGGTCACATGGAGACTGAGGTGTTGGTCGTCTCATAGTTATTTGCCTAGCGTCAACCGGGTGCGTTCAGGTTTACACAACACGAACTAACAATGTTTTTAGGTCTGGCAATGTGTTGCTGCTGGGGCTGGGATTTGATGACCTGTCTAGTGGGGTCCCAGGCAGGTGGTAAATACCAACCATCCTCCCTATTGAAATTTCGATGTTTTTTAAATGATGTGACCAATCTTGTCAGTGACGCCTTTCATTTAAGGAATACTGCAGGTCGGCGCTCGACTGTGGTTGGTTTTTGCGTAAAAGAACATATAGCCGACGTCAAGCATAAGCGTGAAAATAAGTATGCAGTGTGTGAACATGCTCTCGAGGGAAACATTACATCAAATTTGAGAAACTCCAAATACTTGCCGAAGAACAACGATTCATTCCTAGGATGATAAGCGAGGCTATTGAAATTAAAAAACAGAAGTTTCAATAGAGAGGATAGTTGGAATTTACCACCTGCCTGGGACCCCATCATCAAATCCCAGCCCCAACAGCAACACATTGCCAGACTTAAAAATATTGTTACCTCGTATTGTGTAAACCTGAATGCACCCGGTTAAATATAAAAATGATTGACGGTATGCAAATAACTATGAGACGACCAACACCTCATTCTCCTTGTGACCACGGACCCTGTAAAGGGTTCAAAACGTCAGGATAATATAAAAACTATGTAATATAGTATATACAGCGATGTAACAGCGCGTTTGTACCGATGTTTACAAGTATGATTGTGTAGTGAACAGTGATTGTATCGCTACAAAAAGTCGCAATGTTCTGAATGCCATAGAGGTAGACCGTGAACCTCCACGACTACTATATTTACCAAAAAAATATACTCACTACACTTACTCGGTATGCGTATTTCATTCGGAGGACTTTGCAAAATTTTCTCCAACTGGTCATTGATCGCCTTAAATGTAGAGTGCACCTCCGCGGCAATCCAAATAAATGGCGCCTTTGTAACGAGTGGTATCCAGTAATTCATAAAAATGATTAGGTATCTGTACAACACGTCAACTGTAACGGTAAAAGAAAAAGTAGTGAGAAGCCACTTGTAATTCCATCTACCATAGAATAATAATTAGTAATCGTATAACTATCATCCTCAGCAGGTTTCGTATACGATCTACAAGGTGAATGCATAGCATGACAAGGATATTTTAGCAGTTTCGACTGTTTAAGTAGGATTTAACTTTTCCAGAAAGTATGGATGTGCTAGGAATGGGTTCACGTCAGTAATCTAATGCTTTTACACCGACGACGAAGTAAAAGCCGCGGTAAACCGTTACTTATATGATACTAGCAGCCCGAAAGCAACTTCGTCCGCGTTACGGCCCGTGCTTCGTAACAAAGCTGTGGAACTCCCTGCCGGAGTCGGCATTTCCTTTAAGGTACAATATTGGGGTCTTCAAATCACTAGTGAACAGGTTACTTCTGGGCAAGCATGTTCCACCGTAGGCCACATCATCACTTACCATCAGGTGAGATAGTGGCCAAATGCAAGACTATCCCACAATAAAAAAAAAACAAAAATTTCTTCCATACAAACCTTGTCCTGGCAATTATAAACAAAATAAAAAAATAATTAGCTAAATAAGAAAGTCGTTTAGAAGTGATGCCCCATGTGATGATTTTTATTTATATAGATTATGGTAATGTAAAATCTAAGTGTAGTTTGTTTAACTGCAAACTCACCCGTAAATATCTTTCCCATAATTACTTCAACCATAACGATCATGCTGCTAATTAGGGAAAGCAAAGTAGAAATTCCGGTAAGTACAAAGATATAGACTGCCCCTTTGGGCGGCACGAGATAGATGTCGATCAATGTTTCTTTAACCTACAAAAGAAAGATCAGTAGGTAAAAACATGTGTTTTCATTATATTAATTTAGAAAATGGTATTATAACCATAAATATTGTAAATAAGTGGGGCTTGCAGAAATAACACATCGGGATTTTTGTGCAAAAACCATGATACCACATGGTACACTTATAATCAAGATTATTAGTTAGTTAGAGACTAGGCAATGAAGACCGCACAAGCCGTCCTCTGCCATAGTCCACTTTTCACCAAATTGCGACTGCACATGTGCTCAGCGTGACAGGTGGTGAGCCCATCGCCGCTCTATGCTATTGGATGTATGTGCAGTCTTTATTCCGTAAGTCGCCTTTTACGATACCTAAAGAAAGAGAGGTGGTGGTAGTATTATTTCATTTAGCAAAACTACGATTTAAAAAAAATTGGCGAATACCTTTTTAAGTCGGATTAAGCACTCAACTATTTGCCGTTGTCTTGCCAGGCCATGAAACACTATCACATTTGCGCTTACTATACTGATGATATCGTGTATTAAAAGAAACATTGAGTTGAGATTCCTTCTATCCATTGTTTCTTTACGAAACGTTTTGATGTACATAATAGGTAATAGCGCCAGATCTGATTATAAACATAATAATGCCTTTTACTACTTTCATGAACAAATAATTCTAGTTTGCTGAAACGCAGCAACCACTTGTAAAATTTAGGAGGATAGTTAAGAAAATTCTAGAAAGATTGTAAGAGATTGTACATTTTGTAACGCGAAGAAAAACTGTTAAAATGTTTAAATACGTAAAAATTATGTTGTTAAAAAAACAACTGCTGATTGTTGAATTTGAATTAATTCTGATCTCTCCTCTCTCTCACCTACTGAATGAGTAGCAAAGGATTGATCAATACTCACCCAGAAAAATTATGATTAGCGTGCTCACAAAATAAACAGAAGTTGATACTCGAATGCGCCATCTTCCTTGATGCTTCTCAAAGCGCACCGGTGCGACTCCAAACAGTCGTGACAATCGCATGACACGATACAGCCCACCCGACACAAAGCATTCTGCAGAATCATTGTCTGCATGTTTCAAAGAATTAGACATGTTTATTTTTAACAAGTGTCGTGGTTGTCTTAAAATTCACAAATGAAACCAAAGATAGCTGGTGGTAGGATTTTGTAGGTTTTTGTTAGTTTTTAAGCGGGGCACTTAGCGAGGGAAGATCAACGATGGACCATGGTAGTCACCTGCCTTGTAAGGGTTGACATTGTAAGGGTTATTGAAGAATAATGTATCCGGCTAGTACAAGATCGCAAGGAGTAGAGAAGAGGCCTTTACCCAGAAATGGGTGTTACCGGTTGAGTAGATAGATAGATGCTTTCACTTATCTGTACCGTAGCAAATAAAAATCTGGGTGAGAAATATGGTTTCTTTCGTAATAAGTTTTTGAATATTCATTAGCATATTTGATTCACTAAAATAACAAAATGTTATGTTCTGCTAACTGAACAAACATTATTCTACAAGCATTAGGTTGTGTGGGTAGTAGATAGCATCAGATAATTTTTTATAAGTTATTTTTAATGTATATTTACATAAAACAATAATAAAATATGTCATCTTATGTTTGACGAAATTTTCTTAATGTTTGAACATTGAAAAATTATAGACTAAAAATATGAACGTCCTCTTTAGAATTCAAAATCTACTTAAATATTATAGTAAAGAAACAAAAATGTCATATACAGACCAATTGACTAAACTAAAAATGAAAAAACCGAACACAATCATCACTGTGATTATACTACTCTGTCAAGAAAAAGATCAGTAAAACACAAAATCTTAGGTATTCTCGCCGCGAATTCTCCTTTATGTCTTCTACCAAATGAAAACAAGTGAAGTTTAGGAAAAATTAAGATGTCGGCTTGAGCCATATCTGGTGAATAAGGTGATTGCTCGATGGTATTTGTTGAGTTTTTGGTCAAAAGTTCGTTAACAATGATGGCCTTGTGCGAAGGCGCATTATTGTGGTAAAAAATCCAAAAAAAATATTTTTACAAATTTGGCCTTTTTTGTCGAATTTGCTCTCTTAAACGCCGCATAACGCTCAAATAATATTCTTTTTTTACTGTTTGACCTACCGACAAGAAATCCGAGTGCACAACACCGCGATAGTCAAAGGAATCAGTCAACATGACTTTGACTTTTGATCGACTTTGGCGTGGTTTTTCGGTTTCGGTTGAATTGGAAGACGCCACTCCGAAGCTGCTTGCCTAGTTTGCATGTCAAACTCGTAAACCTACGTCTCGTCACCACTAACAATGCGTTGCATGAATTGACTCGTTCTAGCATGTCCTTAGCGACTCTTATGTGATTGGTTGTTTTTGGAGAAAATTCAGGTCTTTTGGACTTGCCGAGCGGCAACGTGTTTCATACCCAAGTGATTATTTATATTGGATCGTATCCTGAGAACCAGTAAGTTCACCGGCTATCTCTCTCAAACTTGAATGAGGATTTTCAGTCACCATTTCCTTCACTTTTGCGATGTTAACTTCAGTTGAAGACGTTGATGGCCTACCAGAGCGAAGCAAATTTTCCATCACATCTCGACTGCTTTTGAACGCTTTGTCACCAGCATTAAGATGTGACTATTGACGGCCTGCAAAAATATCTGATTATTGGTGGAAGGCATATGTATCCGCGGGTCAAAGGACACCGCCAAATACAGCAAAGAATGGATGAGGGAAGCGGGACTTACCGGGAGCAGGCTGTACGGGATAGCAGGGACCGGGAGCTATGCTGACCACGAGCGGCGATGTAGGCGATTAATTGCACTTTAACACCTTTCACTGCACTCAACCACAGGCGTTTAGGCGTTCACAGTTAGTTTTTATGTGATGTGCGCGCGAACTCGAGCGATCTCGTCACGGGGCGAGCGACAGCGAGCCGCGCAACGGTGGCGCCGCGGCGGGCGGTCGTCACCAACCGTTGAATCAACCGCCATACAAATGGCCAACTCGGGGAGGGGAGAATGGGGACAACCATTTGAAACGGGTTTGGAGTGTGTGGAGGTAGGACTGGGTCCACAGCGTCCAGAAGCGCTGGGAAAGGGCCTGTAAAGAAAGACGTGTGAAGATTGGCCTATCTTCCACGGATAGTTTGGGAAGGGCCGTTAGTAGGCGGCCTATAATAAAATGTCCGGCTGTGAGCGGCTCGAAGTCTGACGGATCAGACGAAAGTGGGCAGAGAGGTCTGGAGTTAAGTACAGCCTCGATTCGTGCTAAAAGTGTGGAGAATTGTTCGAATGTGAGGTGTTGTTCGCCAATTACACGATATAAAAGTTGGTTTGTTGATTTTACGTTGATCTCATGTAACGCACCGAACCATGGTCCCTTAGGGACGTTCAATAACCAAGTAATGTGCTGACCAGCGAGCTTGTGCGCAATCGTGTCATGATTCGAGGCATGAAAGTTTTGTACTTCAATGAGCTGATTTCTAGCGCCTACATAATTTGTTCCGCAGTCCGAGCGGATGAGAACCGGGGCACCGCGGCGTGCTATAAAACGCTGTAATGCCGCGAGGAACGCTTCCGTGCTGAGGTCCGAGACCGGTTCCAAATGAACCGCCTTAGTAGAGAGGCACACGAATATACAAAAGTACGCCATTAAGAGTTTAACATTACGTAGGGTACTAGATTTACCGAGGAATGGGCCGGCAAAATCGGTCGTGACTTGACTAAATACGGGCTGAGGCGTAACTCTATCGGCTGGCAGGTCGGCCATGAAGGGCGCTTGAGGCTGGGCCCGGCATCGAAAGCATCTAATGCTTTTAAAGACTCGGTGTCTAATAATACGGCGCGCGGACAATATCCAAAATTGTTGGCGTAGGATAGCGTGTAAAGTGTCAGCGCCAGGGTGGCAGTGTATTTTGTGGTAGTGGTCAATGATGAGGTCTACAAGTGGGCTAGAGCTGGGAAGTATGAGCGGATGCTGCGCGTCATATCGGATAGACGCATGGGACAGTCGTCCGCCAACTCTAAGGAACTCATCTTTAATAAGAGGTGACAGTCGCTGGAGTCTAACGTAGCAGATTTTGCCAGTTTGAAGGCGGTGAATGTCCTCTGCAAACTCATTGTGCTGAACACTGCGCACCCAGTAAAGTAGTGCCTCTCTTCGTTCACTGACGTAAAAGGGGCCTGAGTGTCGCCAATCTGGGTGGTGTCTGCAGTTGTGAGAATGCGTTTTAGACAAGCTGTCACTCCGACGAGCTTGTCTAGTGAGCTGAACCGAGTGAGCAGGTCAAAGTCAAGACCGGGTACCGTGACCAGTGACGGGATGTGTTTGGGCTTAAGGCCTGGTAGGGCGTGATGGCCCAGAGCTGAGGGCATCGCAGGCCAAGACTCACAAGGCTGTCTAAGCCACGTGGAAGACCACCATAGGTCGTGAGCTGACAGGGATTGCGCAGACATCCCTCTGCTTGCGCAATCTGCTGGGTTAAGCTCGGAAGGTACGTGTCGCCACGTACATTCTGCTGAGCTTGAGCTGATTTTAACTACCCTGTTGGCTTCAAAGGGTTGAAGACGGTGAGGCGGTGTATTGAGCCAGGCCAGGACTATCGTTCTGTCTGACCAACATATGTGTTGTTGTATACTGATATGGGCGGATAGCTGAACTGACACACGGATCATGAACTGGGAGAGTAGAGTGGCGGCCGACAACTCTTACTTGGAGATTATGAGGCGATTCTTGATTGGTGCGACTCGCGATTTGGCGACAATCAAGTGTACTACAGTATCTCCGGAGGCATCGAGCTCATGGAGATAAACGACGGCGGCAAACCCGGCTTCAGAGGCATCTGCGAACCCGTGAAGCGAGTATGCAGCTGAGCCTTTGTTTGCAAAAATGTGCCGAGGGAAGCGAATGCTAGACAACAGCGGCAGATCATCTGAGATGTGGTGCCACTCCGTTTGTACTTCAGAGGGAGTGGGCTCATCCCATTCCAGCTTCAGTAGCCACAATTGCTGAAGCAGCAGCTTTGCGCGGAAGATAACGGGAGCAACCCAGCCGTTTGGGTCATAAAGTGGGGTTAAGGTGCTTAAAATAGACCGCTTTGTGACATGTGTGATGGGGGGCAGAGAGATGCGGTAGGTGAACTCGTCTGACTGAGGGCTCCACTGTATACCCAAGACTTTAATGGACGTGGAGTCTGGGTTCATGTCGAAGTCCTTGGGCATGTCGCATTGATTGTCGGGGAATCTCTCGAGCAGCTTAGGCGAGTTAGATGCCCATTTACTTAGCTGAAAGCCGCCTAGGTCTGGTAGACTTATTAACTCGTCCTGAAGTGCTTGAGCGGATTCAACTGTGTCATGACCACACAAGATGTCATCAATGAAGATAGACTTGCGAAGAACCTGAGCGGCTTCAGGGTAGCGATGACCTTCATCATCAGCTAGCTGAAGCAGAGTGCGGATTGCATGGCATGGGCTTGATCTTAAGCCGTAGGTGACTGTATTAAAGGGCGTAGGTGAGCAGAGGATGATCTGGTGAGGATCGCCACAGTATGAGCTGATATTGTCATTGGTCTGGGGCTACCAGCACATTTCTGAACATCCTTTGGATGTCAGTGATAAAAACGACTGGGTGCGTTCTGAAGGACATGATGATGTCAATAATGTCCTGTTGAAGGGCGGGGCCTCGGGGCCTGTATGTAGACATTCATTTTTGCTGACACCATTGGAACATTTTACAGCAACCATCAAAGACAATGCGCAGCTTGTCCGACCCGTACTTGAATACGCCGTGGTAGGGGATATAAAAGTGAGGTTTATGGGCAAATGTATTTGGGTGACAGGGAGCCATGTGCCCTAAGTCGATGTATTTGGCCACAAAGTCAACGTATGTAGAACGCAGAGACGGGTTCGCTATTAGCTTCTTCTCAATATTGGGGAATCTGTGTAATGCGATAGGGTGAGTTTTACCCAGTTGAGGGGTGTCCTTTAGAAATGGCAGAGCGACCGTATATCTGCCTGAGGGATCGCGTGTAGTGGTAGAGCGGAAGATTTCCTCGATTTGTTCCTCCAGGGGATCAGTATGAGTGTGAGGTTGAGGTAGGGGTTCTTCAGACTCCCAGAACCTTTCCAGACTCTGACGTATGTCCTGGGCTGATTCAGCTGAGTCTGGTTGTGAGCTGTTGACGTGAGCTGAGTTAACCTGCTGCGCCGGCTGCGCATACAAGTCCTCAATGGGTCCTATCAACGCGAAGTCGAAAATCGTGCCGAAGGCTATGGGCTTGCCCGGGCCCAACGAGACCTTAGTCCCGTCCAACACCTGGCCAAGAACGTCTGACCCTATTAAGAGGTCGATCGGGGCTGGTGTGTGGTAGAGCTGGTCAGCCAATGGCACGGGTGGCTGGCCTAGTAAGTGGGAAATGTTTGGTACCTTCTCTAGGGGAAAGTAGCCAGTGACGTTTTTTAAAATATGAGCTGTGGCAGTGATTGTAGGAGTATCATTGTGAGTGGGTCGGCATACTATTGTTATTGCCGCTTTTGACTCATGTTTGTGCTGATTCCCAACTCCTGTAATTTTTAAAATAGTGGGTTTTGATGGAAAATTCAAAAATCGTGCCATGCGTGACATTATTAATGTCAGCATACTGCCACAGTCCAATAAAGCTCTGGCTGTGTAAAGATGGCCATGTACGTCCGCGACTCTTAGTGAAACGGTTGGCAACAAAATGGGTGTGCCAGTGGGCACAGAAGGTGAGTGAGCTGATTGAGTAGCAGCCGAGAGTGTATGAGCTGAGTATGTATCAGCTGTGTGGGCATGGGTTGACTGGACATGGGCTAAAGGGACATGGGCTAAATGGGCATGGTCTGAATGGGCATGGGCTGAATACCTCTTTGCTAGGGTGCTCCGTGATAGTTGGGAGTCATAATTGCTGGCAGCGTTCGCGGGGCCTGTCTGGCGAATCGGACCTGGGCAGGCTGGCTCTGTGAGCAGAGCTGGGTTGCACCTGTTTAGCATGTGCGGGTTCGTGCCACCTGCTGTTTCTGGGACGCTCCCTCGAGTGCTCTCTCAGCTGTGGTGGGGGCATATGTGCTGACGACGAATAAGCTGAGTCGTCTGGTCGATGTATGGACGTGTGGTGGTTGGAGCTGCCACAGTCCTTGCATGCCCCATTGACCTGCACTCGCTCTCGTAGTGAGGGCCGAGACAACGCTGGCAGCGCTCGCGTGCCTGTACAAAGTCCCAACGGCCCTGTGTTGGCTGGGCATTGTACCATTTGCACGTCATGAGCCTATGTCCCCTAGTGGTACAATAGGGTGTAGTGGTATAGTGGTACATATCGAGCGTGAGGAAGAGGACGAAGATGATGATGAGGAGCAGCTTGCTAAGAAGGCCGAGTAGACAGGGAAGGGCTGACTGCGAGCCGGGGAAGTGGATGGGCGGTGACGCATTTGCTGCGTTGGGCGGAACGGTTGGTGAGTGGGCTGATAATAGGCGCGGTGAGGCGATGGAGCTAAGGAGCGGCCACGGTAATGGTCGGGTTGTTGCTGAGCCATCTGAGCATAAGTGCGATGGGGCTACTGAGAAGGCGCGCGGCTACGAGAAGGGCCGGGCTGGGGCTGAATGGGTTGAAATAGCGTGCGGAGCTTGCCCTTGAGCTTCCGCACCACTATTGACACAAACACGTAGTCGTCTCCTATGGGCAGATCTAAATTGTTGAGGGCACATTGAGCTGATATGAGTGGCGTGAGGAACAGTGTGCGGATGTTAGAGCGCGTGTGGATGCTTGGCAGCCCCAGGATTATATCGGCGAAAGTATCGATGAGAACCCGGCGGTTCTCGTACCGCTTGGTGAGGATGTCCATGGCCACGGCAAAATTCTCATTGGTGACCTTTAAGTGGGACACCATACTTAATGCCTCACCGCTGAGGCTCGAGAAAAGGTAGTGGAGCTTGACGGCGTCCGATAGGGTCGCCATGTCGTCAGTCAGACTCCTAAACATCGCAATGAAGGAAGGCCAGTCCTCCACTTTTGAGCTGAACCTGGGCAGCGCTATCTTGAGAAGGACGGCTGTGGGCGTATTGACGCGAAACTGGGCTGAGCGCTATGGTTTGGGGACGACGTGGAAGAGGGTGAGATTTCTTCCCTAGCCATAAGTATCCACAGGTACGCCTTGGAGGCTTTTGTGTGGTTCTCAGTGTATGTCCTCTCGGTATTCTCGTCCAGGTCCTCCTCGTCAAGAGTATTATAATACACTGCGTCCATCCTGTCATTCACGCCTTGTATCTGTGCGAAACGCACGTTAAATTCCATTATGGAATGTGTGGTGCTGCCAGCATTAATTTGTGACCCTATCTCAAGGAGGTGAAGTATGGCCTTAACTGCCTTCCTAAAAATAGCGGCTTGTGACTTGTCGGCATCGCGATGATTAAAAGGAGACAAAAAAAATAATAAAAATAATAAACACATTTAAAGGCAGCAAAAGGAACAACACCCTGTATATATTCTATAGTTGGGCTGGACGTATTTGCTTACCAAGGTAAGGGCAAATGAGCTAAAAATAATGCAACAATAAACAAAATAAAAACTTAGTTGGTACGCCTTGTATATGGCCCACGGGTAGGCAAACGCATGTGTATGTGTATGCTTGTGTTTATTGGACGCGCGCATGTAAGATTAGTAGACCGCAAAAGAAAAAAACAAAAAAATATCACGTCATCCGTAGCCCACTAGTGGGCAAGCGCATGCGTAGTCGATGGCGGCGCATCCAATCAGCCGGGAAAGCGTTAGGAAAAAAGAAAGGAAAAAAAAATCTAATAAAAAGAAAGTGTGAGATACGTTGTACGTAGCCCACAGTTGGGCAGACCTGAAGCGGAAACAAGCGCGAAGAAAGAGTCGGTCGCAAAAAAAATAAAAATTTAATAAAAAAAAATTGGGACACTCCGAATCTGTGTCCTACAAGTGGGCAAACGTTAGGAGTGTGTACGAAGAGTGAGCCGATAGCAAAGGCAAAAATTAAAAAACAAAAAAAATGAAAATCAACACGAGAAAAAAAAATTTAAGCAGGCCGTACATGTCCCACAGGTGGGCAAACGTGTGTATAAGCGAAGGCAAATAGCCGTCAAGCGAGACTTAAAAAAATTAATTGTAAGCGGTTAAAACAAAACTGAAAACTGAACTGAAAACAAAACAACACTGAGCATATGTAGTGAGCACGCACAAAGAATGAGCCGATCGCAAAGGCACAAACTAAAACCAAAAATTGCGAAAATAAAAATTAACACGACCAAAAAAAAAAAGCACGCTACTTGGCACGCGTGGTGAGCATGCACGAGAACTGAGCCGATTTAACACGAAAAGAACAAAAAATATTATTAAAAAATAAAACTCTAAACAACCGCAGCCGATTGCTTATTTTATTTATTATTAATACTTTATTGCACAAAGAAATTACATTAATACACAAGTTACACAGGACATATACAAAGGTGAGCTTATCTCTAGAAGAGATCTCTTCCAGCCAACCCTAGCTGTGGTGATAAAATTAAATCTGCGGGACTAATTGCGCTATACAAAACATACATAAACTAAACATAATTATATAAATAAATAAACATACAGTATTTTGTAAAGGAGGCAAAGGATGTGCATATCACGGCGTTGACGGATTGGGAGCCACTTTAACCTCAACCGGAACTCCGAAATATGGTCATATTTTCGTAAGCCGAAAATAAAACGGATGGCCAGGTTTTGCAGGCGCTTTAGTTTGTTAAGCAGCTCCTCGGTTGCATCCAAATAACAAACATCAGCGTAGTCGAGAAGAGGGAGCAGAAGCGACTGAGCAAGCATAATTTTGGTATTGTACGGTAAGAAAAATTGCAGTCGCTTGAAAGAATGATAAGAGTAGTGCATGCGTCGACTCATCTCATTCACCTGTGACCTCCAAGACAAAGTTTGGTCAATAATGAGGCCTAGATTTTTAGTTTTATCAGAAAATGCAATATTCACTCCATTATACGTAACCTTGGCAGACTAGACCTCAATATACTCCATATTGAGGTCTAGTCTGTCACGCAGCCGGTTGCTACCCACGATTATTGCCTGTGATTTGGCTGGGTTTACCAGTAGTCCAAATGCGTCTGCCCACAACTTTACCGAGAGGAGATCCTTATTGATAGATTCTATAGTAGAGTGAGCATCAACCGCATCGAATCGTCTGTAAAGTTGTAAGTCATCTGCATTTAGGTGGTACGAGCAGGATAACACTTTTACGAGCTGACTAATGAAAATCGAGAAGAGCAGAGGTAAAAGTACCCCACCCTGCGGTACGCCCGCAGTGAGAGAAACCCATTCAGAAAATGAGTCATCACACTTGATCCTCTGATTTATTGCTTTCCAAAGACCTTTGGATTATTCTTGTTGTCTGCCAGTTCTTTGGATTCGTATTCTATCTTTAGATAGTGCTGAAGATCAGTTAGGTAGTTCCGGTATCTTTTATAGATAAGCTTCTTCACCTTATCAGTGGGGTGTTTTTTACAGTCTAAATGAAGCCTGTCTCTATGCCACGAGCACCTCAACAAACCAGGGGTCATCCAAGGCTTTAATATACGTTTTGACTTGCTAACAAATATCTTTGTAGTATGTTTTTCGACTACAGTGGATAATATTGCTTCAAAGTTCAAAGAAGCAGCGTCGACGTTTTCTGCCAGCATGACAGGTGACCACTCTGTTTGTTTTAGTTCCTCGACAACTGCCTTATAATTTATTCTTAATATATGTTCAGGAGCAGCTTTTTTCTGCTACAAGCGTTGTTAATACCCAGCATACAAGCACTGTGATCGGTAATAGAAGTGTGTGCGACCAGACCAACTGAGTCATTTGATTTGCATTTGATGAATATGTGATCTAAGCATGCTTTTTCTCTAGTTGGAGCCGTTATAGCTGGTAACAAACCGAACTCTGCCAGCAGATCAAGATATTGCAAAGTGTCTTCGTCACTGGGGTTAAGGATATTAATGTTAAGGTCTCCAGCTAGGATAAGAGACGTTGCAGTTTGATATTTCTTTAACACAGAATGAATTGAATTTAGAAATATAGATTTATTAGAAAATGAGGGGATCTATACAGGGCTAACACCGAGCCTATGTTTGCTACTTCGATGGCTAAACCCTCCGCTTTTGCTAGGTTAAGTTCTTCAACCGTAGCCTTCAGAGCTTGTCTTGTGTAAAAAACAACGCCTTGATAGCGGTTTGGAACGTATCATAACCAGAAATCTGTCCGACAAGGGGAGCACATTGTATCCAACACTCCGTCATAATAATCACATCAAAAACAATATCTAGCCTTTTCAATGCATTTAAATAGTATACTACGAATATTAATCGCTATAAGTTTGAATCCGTAGCTGTTATTTAGTATAAGTTTGTGATTTTCGAACAAATCGACTTCATGACAAGTGACCGTGAAAGCTTCATCAATTGCAAAGGAAAATATAAATATCAATATCAAAAACAATGAACCTAAAATTAAAAACCTTAAAAAATATAATATAATAACTAAAAAATATTATTAAAAGGAGTCCCTTTAGGCAAGGTTCCGAAGATACTGGCAGCGTTCCCCCTTTGAATAGCAAGACTAATTCTTTGTCCGACGTAGCTGCCAGTTCTTCGGTCTCCTGTGATGTCGACTAACCTTTTTGCCATTTCCTTAAAAAGCCTTATAGCGCTAGGACTCCACGGACCAAGGGTCTCGACACCGAATGGGACAAACTCATATTCGGAGCCTAGACCCCTGTATTTGCAAGCTTTAGCTTTTTCAGCCGCTTCACAAGCCGCACCAGCTCTGTTGTTGGTTCCATGTAAATGGGAAGGGGCCAGCGTGTCTGAACAGGTTGCATCCCATACCAGCACCCTGCCCATCTTCCATGGAATCAAACTCATACCGTCCGGTCTCTTGCCATCGTCTCTTGCAATACCAGTCGGCTCAAGTAGACTTGGCACGTTGACGGTTGCAAGGGACCGGCGTATGATATCGTTAAGTGCCGCATGTCTCGAGAAGCGCCCTGCACTTTTTTGGCATGACAGTCCGTGATGTCCTAGCTTGTCGACATCACTGCCACAGGGACATTTATGAGGAGCGCAGACCGGAACCCCAAGCCGTAGACAGGTTGCGATTCGGAGTGTGTCAGGCTCAAGAAAAGTTCCTGTATTTGACGAAGGGTACGCGTGAAGCCAGTAGCCTCATGCATACCCACGGCCAAAAGCCTAGCACGCGCCGAACTTGAACTACAGCTCAAAAGATTAACATAAGTCAAATTGCATTTTATGTCGTCCCAGCTCCTCTGTGAATTTGGCGAAACTGGACAATTTTGAGCTTGGGCATGCAATTAAGAAAGCGTTTCTAGCTTCATCCAAGCCTGCAATCTCAAAGTTTGAAGGGGATGTCCTTAAAATTTTACTTATGAGATTTGCTGAACTGTGGACAGAAGATAGGAAAGCTGGTAAAGCGACACTGGAAATTTTGCGAATCCATAAACCACCATAACGGATGGATAGGGATGCTTGGGTCCAAGATTGCTCATTTAGCTGCATATTAAGAATCGATTCTAAGCTAATTTTGATTACGTATACGTCTACTTGTGTCAAAAGATCTGGGTGATTCCAAAAGTAGCAGCAACGGAGCACATACGTAAATTTTGGGACGAAAAGACAGAATTTTAAGATGCAAAGTGCATAATGTGGACTAATTTCAAGGAGACGGTCAGCATAATTTTTAAATTTAGTAATTGATTTATTAATATGATCAGAAATAGATTCATCAAAAATTGGAGAACCTAAAACAAAAATTTTAACAAAAAAAAAAAACCGACTCCAAAAAAGTTTACTGAAATAAATGCACTAAAACGTAAAAAATAATTCCGTAGTTTAGTTTGTTCAATTTACTTGCAATATTAACCTTTATTTAACTCAATCTTATAATCTTAAAAAATATTTTTGGAGTCGGTGCCAGCCAAGGTAAACATAAACATTAAAAGACATACTATATTGTTATTATATTAGCCCATATTGTCCCATTGCTGGGTAAAGGCCTTCCCCCCCCCCCCCTTCCAGTATTCGCGGTCTTTTACGTGTGTTGGCTAATCCTTCGCGTAAGCATCAAGCTCATCTCTCCACCTCCGTCTGGGTCGGCCTTGCTGCCGTTTAACCCCATTGTCGTTTTTATTTGTAAATATGTTTAATTAGCCTCTAACAGTTGTCGTGTTCATTAGTGAATATGGTATTGCTACATTGTCGTATGAAACTGGCACCGACTCCAAAAATATTTTTTAAGATTATAAGATTGAGTTAAATAAAGGTTAATATTGCAAGTAAATTGAACAAACTAAACTACGGAATTATTTTTTACGTTTTAGTGCATTTATTTCAGTAAACTTTTTTGGAGTCGGTTTTTTTTTGTTATGATTTTTGTTTATTTCTCGCTTTTTAGTGAATCGTTCCGATCTATTTATCGAAAGCGAATATTGGTAAACCTACAATACGCGCTACTTGTATGAGACAGCGCCGTTTAAATGCGACAAGCGAAGAAAACGAGAAACGCCTATCACAAAGTAGGAAATCAAGATCCAAAACAGACGGCAATTTACCCGGATTTACTCGTGAACGCTGTATAGACCCCCCTACGATGATGACTTGCGAGTTACTAGGGTTCACCGTTAGGCAAACTAGAGGGACGTTTTTGACTTGCTCCAGTCGTAGATCGTAGCCAAGTCACCATTGATCTGCTCAATTGCTTCTGAGAGGTTCTCAGCCGAAGCCTGAAAGTAAATTTGTAAGTCATCGGCATAAAGATGTTAAGAAGAATTTAGACAACAAGTGACAGAATTATTAGTATGAATAGTGTATTTTTAAATCCTAATAGAAATGTTTCGGAAGGAGTGATAAAAAGTGGCTTATGTCACTGTTGTTCTTCAGCTATCTATGTGCAAAATCAGGTCGATGCGCAAGTGAGAGGCGGACAAACAAACAAACACGCTTTCGCATTTACAATATTAGTTAGGAAGGATTTATTGCCGGAGTGGATCTCATTTGACCTATGGCCGAAAATACCAAAATCGCTATAGATATGCCTACAATATTTGAGGAGTTCCCTCAATTCCTCAAGGATTCCACAATCAGAACTGAGTTCCGGTACCTGCCTTCTTTTGCTTCGTCATAGTCGCTTAACTATCTTAATCGAGATATCTTATCGCCCTCCGTGAAATACCTATCATTGAGGAGTTCCAATAACATTCTGTGGTCTTCGTCATCAGCCCTACTTCATCAAATGATACTTTCTGAATGCAAATTCTTGACTTATTGCTGAAAATACCAAAATCGCTATATGTATGCCTACAATACTTGAGGAGTTCCCTCAATTCCTGAGGATTCCATCATCAGAACTGGATTTTGATAAAAATGGGACCAATCTGGAAGTATATCCTTTTAAATAAAAAAAGAATTTTCTAAATCAGTGTATAAATGACTGAGTTCTGAGGTAACAAACAAAAAAAAAAACATACAACCGAATTGAGAACCTCCTCCTTTTTTGAAGTCGGTTAAAAAGGTAAAGGGAATCACTGTTAACTATTTTAATATTTGGAGCCAAAATATAAAATTTTTGTTTTACGTCATTTAAATTTAAGACGCAGTTATTAAAAAAAAGTTCGCATTTGCTAAAACTAAGCTCCAAACCAATGGCTTCAAATTTATTTTTATTAACAAAAGGTCCGAAAACACAGTATCCACATCACCTCCTAGGGTTCCGTCGTCCAAATACCAAACGTTTTAAAACTACTTTTGTCAAAAGATCTGGGTGATTCCAAAAGGTGCAGCAACGGAGCACATACGTAAATTTTGGGACGAAAAGACAGAATTTTAAGATGCAAAGTGCATAATGTGGACTAATTTCAAGGAGACGGTCAGCAGAATTTTGAAATTTTCTAATTGAATTATTAAAATATTCAGAAATAGATTCATCAAAAATTGGAGAACCTAAAAGGTAAAGGGAATTACTGTTAACTATTTTAATATTTGGAGCTAAAATATTAAATTTTTGTTTTACGTCATTTAAATTTAAGACGCAGTTATTTATAAAAAGTTCGCATTTGCTAAAATTAAGCTCCAAACCAATGGCTTCAAATTTATTTTTGATTAGAAAAAGGTCAGAAAACACAGTATCCACATCACCTCCTAGGGTTCCGTCGTCCAAATACCAAACGTTGAATTTAGAATTTAAATTTTTGATTATCGGATTTATAGCCAAACTAAAAATTGCAGGCCCAAGGGGATCACCCTGTTGACAACCTACTTCCGAATACAGTTCATTAGAACGATATAACAATTTTGTTGGGTAAGCGTAACTGAGAAGAAGATAATTGTATATTTCCGGTATATGTTGTTTTATTTCCGTCAGCAGGGTATCCCTATTTACCGAATTGAATGCATTTTTGACATCAATCTTGAGCAACACGTCAGGCTGTCCGTAAGTTAGGAAAGAGCGTAGGGCATGGACGGCTGCCTCACACCCTCCTTTTACACCGAAGCCTAACTGTACGGGTTCAAATTTCGAATTTAATTTTGGTAAAATATGTCGAACAGCAATTTTGGAGGCCAGACGTCGTAGTGTTGATCCAACAGCAATTGGTCTCACCCCTCCGTCCTTTTTGGTGAGGGCAATGAGGTTCGCCCCGAAAAGAATGGGAACAATTTCTGGATTGACATTACCGGAATACATGAAGTTGATTAATTTAGTGATCGAATTTACAAGTTGCTCGCCTGCATCACCCACAGAATGCGATGTTAAGTCTTTCAAATGTTGGGGTGAGATTCCATCCAAACCTGCAGCCGAACCTGGTTTAAAAGATGAAATGGCATTCGTAATATCTTTGTTTTGAATTTGAAGGCAAGCCTGCCCTGCTGTTGGTGGGTCGAGAAAATATGGGTTTACTGGAGCTGGAGGATGTTTTGTCCATAAGGCCTGAAGGGTGTCAGGGGTATCTGGTGATAGCACGTCGTTGGAGAACAAAAGGTGAGCGGCACCTTTGAGGTTTCCGTCACTGATTTTGTTTTCGATGAGTTTGGTGCGATTATGAGGGGCATCATGTTTAATTAGAGGTGCGGGAGAAGGCGAGGAGCTTACAGCACAGTTATTCTTGATCTTTTGTGTCAAGGATAAATTCGGTTTATCAGTTTTTATTATATGTAGTGTGCTGTATGAAAATAAGAATAGGTTCTGCCAGTCTTGAGTACAATTGCTTAAATAACATTTCTGTATTAATTGTGACAAATGTGTAGCAACGGTTATTCGAGCTCCTCGAGGGATTCTTTTAACTATTGGTATACTATTTTTCAAATGGCTAAGATATGTGTGAAAAGGAGTTGGATCGTTGGCTACATAAGTAGGCGCACTCGGAATAATGGGATGGGTGTCTAAAGGTGAACTGTTTTGGCTAATACATTTCCTGTGTGTTTTTGTGGTGTGAATGTTGAGGCCTTTCAAAGATTTGAATGACTTGTTGCACTGAGTACATGTATGGATCGCGTTCGACGTGCCATCACAAGATTGGGTCACGGTCTGCATTCACAACAGTTAAATACATTCACAAAAAAGAATAACTTAAAACAAATTTAAAAACACAATATAGTAAATGTACGCGCCCTGAGCGCGACGTCTCATTCTAGGCGTATTTAAATACGGTGTCGCGAAGTTGGCGCGCGTCAGGTGAAGGAACGATGCGGCCGGCGAGTGAGTCAGTCTGTCTGCTTCTACCGCGAGACGCCCAGAAAATACGCGCCCTGATATCGCTTTCGATTGAATATAGTGACCCTGAACCTTAAGTGAAGATAGTGCCTGTGATTAGGTGAAAGAACTATGTGCTGTGACGCGACCATCAAATCGCCTACATCGCCGCCCGCCAGCACGCCTCCCGTCTCCTACCTCATCATCCCAGGTAAGCATTCCGACCTATCCTCCTTCTTTACTCTGCCTTTCTTTACTCTGCTGTATTTGGCGGTGTCTTCTGACCCGCGAATACATTTTGGTCCAATCGAGCGCGGAATAACCGCTAAGGTTCAGCCCTAATCAGAACCTAACTTTATTTTAATTTTCAATTTTAATACAGTCCGCTAAAAATAATTATTTCCGCCCATAATCTTATTCTATTTCTAAATCTTATATCTAATTCGTGCCATCATTTCTAAATTCATTTGTTCACCTAACTTTAACCTGCCCCAATAAAAATTTCGTCGGGTAGCCGTACATCATTTGTGTGAGGATTGCGACTACGCTATATACAGAATTATTTTAACGCAATTATTTCTGCACGTTGCTTTAATGTTGATTTCGTGTATGCATCCGATTGTCTGATCACAGATATATGGTGTCATACAATGTTGTTGTGATTTGAGCGAATTTGTGTAGGTACCTATACGATCGTTGTCTAATGATACATTGTTCGGTAAATTAGTTGTTAAATTATTACGTTACGTATGGTATTATGACGAGAGATGGTATTGTTATTTTTCCCGTTTTATTTTTTAATGAATTTTTTATGCTCTTGTCGTGTTAAATCGGCTCAGATCTCGTGCATGCTCGTCACGCGTGCCAAGTAGCGTGTTTTATTTTTTCGCTCGTGTTAATTTTATATATTTTTTTGTTTTTAATTTTTGCCTTTGCAATCGGCTCATTTTTTGTGCGTGCTCACCACATGAGCTTAGTGTGTTTCATCATTTTTTTTATATCGCTTACGGCTATTTGCCTTCGCTTCTACACACGTTTGCCCACTTGTGGAACACAGACATAGTGTCCCAATTTTTTTTATTAAGTTTTTATTATATGTTTACTTTTTTTTTTGCGACCGACTCATTCTTCGCGCTAGTTTCCGCTACAGGTCTGCCCGACTGTGAGCGCCTTGCCCAATAGTGGGCTACGGATGACGTGATTTCTTTTGTTGTTTTGTTTGTTGTTTGTTTTGCGGTCGGCTAATATTACGTACGCGCGTTCAATAGACACAGACATACACATATACATGCGTTTGCCCACCCGTGGGCCATATACAAGGCGTCCCAACTTAGTTTTGCTTTCCTTATTGTTGCGTTAATTTTAGCCCATTTGCGTTTACCTTAGTAAACAATTACGTCCAGCCAACTATAGAATATATACAGGGTGTTGTTCTTTTTACTGCCTTTAAATTTGTTAATTCTTTTTATTTTTTATTATTTTTTCTTGTCTCCTTTTGTTCATCGCGATGCCGACCAAGTCACAAGCCGCGATATTTAGGGAAGCAGTTAAGGCCATACTTCAGCTCCTTGAGTTAGGGTCACAAATTATTGCTGGCAGCACCACACATTCCAAATTGGAGTTTAACGTGCATTTCGCACAGATACAAGGCGTGAAAGATAGGATGGACGCAGTGTATTATAGCATTCTTGACGAGGAGGACCTGGACGAGAAGACCGAGAAGGCATACACTGAGAACCACACAAAAGCCTCCAGGGCGTACCTGGGGATACTTATGGCTAGGGAAGAAATCTCACCCTCTTCCACGTCGTCCCCAACCCATAGCGCTCAGCCCAGTTTCGGCGTCAATACGCCCACAGCCGTCCTCCCCAAGATAGCGCTACCCAGGTTCAGCTCAAAAGTAGAGGACTGGCCCTCCTTTATTGCACTGTTCAGGAGTTTGACTGACGACATGGCGACCTTGTCGGAAGCAGTCAAGCTCCACTATCTCTTCTCAAGCCTCAGCGGTGAGGCATTAAGCATGGTGTCCCACCACCAATGAAAATTTTGCCGTGGCCATGGACATCCTCACCAAGCGGTACGAGAACCGCCGGGTTCTCATTGATAGTTTTGTGGACATCATCCTGGGGCTGCCAAGCATCCATACGCGCTCGAACATCCGCACACTGTTCCTCACGCCGCTCATATCGGCTCAGTGTGCCCTCAACAATTTAGACTTGCCCATAGGAGACGATTACGTGTTTGTGTCAATAGTGGTGCGGAAGCTCAAGGGCGAGCTCCGCACGCTATTTGAACGCAGGCACGGGTCTAGTAACACCCTGCCCACGTTAAGGGACCTAATCTCCTACCTCGAGGAGCACGCCCGCTGTGTGGAGACAGAGTTCTCCAACATAGCCATGGCTCAACCCATTCAGCCCCAGCCCGGCCCTTCTCGTAGCCGCGCGCCTCCTCAGTTGCTCCATCGCACTTATGCTCAGATGGCTCAGCAACAGCCCGACCATTACCGTGGCCACTCCTCAGCTCCATCGCCTCACCGCGCCTATGATCAGCCTACTCGCCAACCGTTCCGCCCAGCGCAGCAAATGCGTCACCGCCCATCCACCTCCCCGGCTCGCAGTCAGCCCTTCCCCGTCTACTCGGCCTTCCAGCAAAGCTGCTCCTCAATATCGTCCTCGTCCTCTTCCTCACGCTCGACGCCCTACTGTCCCTATTGTGCCACTAGGGGACATAGGCTCATGACGTGCAAATGGTACAATTCCCAGCCAACACAGGGCCGTTGGGACTTTGTACAGGCACGTGAGCGCTGCCAGCGTTGTCTCGACCGTCACTACGAGAGCGAGTGCAGGTCAAGGGGGGCATGCAAGGACTGTGGGAGCTCCAACCACCACACGTCCCTTCATCGACCAGACGACTCAACGCACCCAGTTCATTCGTCTGCTCATATACCCCCACAGCTGAGGGAGCACTCGAGGGAGCGCCCCAGAAACAGCAGGCGGCACGAACCTGCACATGCTAGACAGGCGCAACCCAGCTCTGCTCACAGAGCCAGCCCGCCCAGGTCCGGTTCGCCAGGTAGGCCCCGCGAACGCCGCCAGCAATTATGACTCCCAACTATCACGGAGCACCCTAGCGAAGAGGTAGATTCAGACCATGCCCATTTAGCCCATGTCCCTTTAGCCCATGCCCAGTCAACTCAGCTGATACTCAATCAGCTCACTCACCTTCTGTGCCCACTGGCACACCCATTTTGTTGCCAACCGGCTCACTAACCTCTCGTCTGTGTGAGAGCCGGTATTGCCGCGGCCCCTAGTCTGTGTGGCTCAATTGAGCCATCTCCACAGACAGGGGTTTTTTTAGCTTCCTACCGCTAAAAACGTTGCTACCGTCCGTTCTATTCATAATTAAGCTTTAATATGATAACTAGTAACTCTGCATTAGTTCCATAATCTATTAAAACCATTCCCAATACCTAAAATATTGTAAGAATAAAGATATGATTTTTTTTAAAAAAATCTTTTTTATTTCATAGTATAGTAAAAATAAAATATAAGGAAAACACGTATTTTATTGAAATAAAGCATAACATAAGCATCAAAAAACATGTTATAACATAAATCAGCTCATAATACTATCAACAGCATTCATTGCTATGCGGATGACAGTACTGGGGATACGCTCTACACCGGGCGAGCTAATATTTCTCTGGAAAGCGTCATCGAGAGCCGGAATAAACTTGTGTTTGACACCGAGAACATGTTAAGTCATGTCTCGGATTGGGGCTGACATAACCTAGTCCGCTTTAACCCCTCCAAAACACAAGTTTGCGCATTTACCGCGAAAAAACATCCCTTCGTCGTACCTCTGAACTTTGAGGGAGCTCCCCTTGATACCAATCCGATTATTGGAATCCTTGGCGTCGATATTTCGAGTGACGTTCAGTTTCGTGGTCATTTGGAAGGTAAAGCTAAATTAGCTTCGAAAAAGCTGGGTGTGCTTAATAGAGCGGGTCAGTATTTCACGCCGGCCCACCGTTTACAACTGTATAAAGCACAGGTCAGGCCGCATATGGAATACTGCTCCCATCTCTGGGCTGGAGCACCCCAATACCAACTCCTTCCATTTGACCGCATTCAACACAGAGCTGCTCGAGTTGTCGGCGACGTGGTTATTTCAGGTCGGCTCGATCCACTGGCTCTTCGGAGAGACGTTGCGTCTCTCTGTATATTGTACCGTATATATCATGGGGAGTGTTGTGAGGAATTGTTCAGCTTGATCCCTGCCGCTAATTTCCTTCACCGCACTACACGCAATCGACTGTCATTCCATCCACATCGCCTTGATGGATGGCGGTCTACTACTGTGCGTTTTTCAAGAAATTTCTTGCCTCGAACTACAGTGTTGTGGAACCAGCTCTCGGCGGCGGTATTTCCGGACCGTTACGACTTAGGGATCTTCAAGAAACGAGCCTATTCCTTCCTTAAAGGCCGGCAACGTGCCTGCGATTTTTCTGGTTTTGCGGGTGTCCATGGGCAGCGGTGATTACTTTCCATCAGGTGACCCGCTTGCTCGTTTGCCTCCTTCTGCTATAAAAAAAAAATAATAAAAATAAAAAAATAATAAATAAATCGATTATTCCGATTTCAATATACGCGCTAAAACAACCCTACGTTTCCAACGACGATATTTTATTTTTATCCCTCGGGACGCGACAAAGGAACTTTTGAATCATGGAGCCTAGTTCACACAGTTTCAAAAACAAAGGAACACAGAGCCGTAATATGACACCCATTTTCGCCGTCTGTGGCGTGGCTCAATTGAGCCAGCCCACAGACAGGCGCTAGAAATATTGTGGCTCAACTGAGCCCCCCAACAATATTTCTAGCGCCTGTCTGTGGGCTGGCTCAATTGAGCCACGCCACAGACGGCGAAAATGGGTGTCATATTACGGCTCTGTGTTCCTTTGTTTTTTATTTGTTAGTGACATGCCGTACATATTTGGAATCACCATGAACTAGGCTCCATGATTCAAAAGTTCCTTTGTCTCCCAAAAGTACCACATCGGCAGACGGAAACCGCTCCTGTACGTCGTTAACTGCTTGGCTCAGGTAGTCGAATAACCGAGTTGTCTCGTGGTCTCCGGAGTGGGAACGGTACAGGCAAGCGTAGACATGGCTCTCGGAACCAAGATCCACGTGTACCCATAGGATGGAGAAGGAGGGGTCCTCCAAGCAGCGCAAACATCGACAGCAAACGTCCGTCCTGACGAAAAGGCATACTCCGGCTTTCGCGAGGAAGCATTCCTCGAGCACGTAGCCGGGGTAGTGCAGATATGCAATGTCGGCAGGACGGCGGATCTGTGTCTCCGTCAGAAAGAGCAATGCAGGCCGGGCCGTCTCAAGGTGTTGGTGGACGGCGTTGAGGTTTGAATGGAGTCCACGGATGTTAGTGAACTCCACCTCAAAAAGCGACTTGGTGGTGGGGAAGTGGGGTGCCGCTGTCTGACCTGCATTGTTTTTAGACACTGACATGGTGGTTGGATGGGGGCGTGAGTAAAAGGAGATGCTGTGGCGGCAAGGGGGAAAAGACAAAGTGTGGGAGACTAACATGAACTGGTGCATGAAGTTGTTCGGTAAGACGTTAATCGACCCGCCGGACGGAAGGTCCCCCGTACCCCCCCGAGAGTAGTCGCCGGGTCCCACCAATCCGGTCACCAACCGGCACGACGAGCCACTTCGGGATTATGCGCGACCTGGTGGAGCAGCCTCCTAGGGTGGTTAGCCCTAGTTGGAGTCCTGTACTATGCCGCGGGCGGCCAGCGGCACCACCGTTTCTACGGGTCTCCCTGGCCGGCGAATCGACCCAAGTCAACCGAACAATGCGTTCACAAAGACTTCCACCGGACCTTGACCCTGCCGCCAACGCACCTCCCCAAGCTCCGGTATTACGGCTCTGAACCCGGAACGCGTCCTGTGTCGAGCACCGAACACTTGGCGGGTTTTACGAGTCCGCATGGTGGTAGCGCCGGACGAGCAAAGCTCTCCCACCAGCAAAATCCCTTTAGTCGCCTCTTACGACACCCGCTAAGATACAGGGGAGGGGGTGGTGCAATTCTGACCCGGCACCACACGCGGCAAAAATTAATTTAGACAACGTGACGTCCGTGCCGTGCTGCAGTCACTTGATGTGCGGAAAGCCGCGAAAGTCCGCATTTCTCCCTCAACCCTCCTTCCAGAGCAACCTATTACCCATCCAGACTGGTCTCAGTCTCTTAGGTATGGACATACACAGCGACCTCAACCCGAAAAGCTATATTGAGAGCATTATAACCACAGCCTCACGTAAATTCGGAATCCTGAACAATGTGAAGCGGTTATTCACGCCGGAGCAACGTTGTCTTTTGTATAAGACTCAGGTGCGCTCCTGGGTGGAGTATTGCTCTCATCTTTGGGACGGATCCGCCAAGTACGTGCTGGAAGCTCTTGATAGGTTGCAAAGACATGCTGTCCGTATTATCGGTAACGATGACGTTACGACCAGTCTGGAGCCGTTACAGCTACGTTGCTTCCCTTAGTGCTTTCTACCGCCTTTATCACGCGGTGAATGCTCTGAGGAGCTCTTTGACCTCATCCCTCCCTCACCTTTCCTTTCCAGATCGACGCGTGCAGGTCTTAGAAGCCACCCTCATACCGTGCTGATCATCAAGACACGTACCAAAAAGTTATGACAATCGTTCTTTTGTCGAACTGCTCGTATGTGGAATGCGCTTCCCGCACACGTGTTTCCTTCCTCTTTCTCTCCCGGGTTATTTAAGCGGGGCGTGAAAAAGCATTTATGCAGGCCGCCATAGTGAGAGCGTTCGGCATAGCGTGGTAGCGCTGTGATGAACGCTTTCACTTCTTGGGCTTCACTGGCTGCTTTTCATCAGGCAGAGTGAAAAGCCTATATGGCGTGCCACAATAAAAAAAAAAGTAGCAAACAAAACATTTCCTCATTTTCAAGAAATAACTTGATGCCTGAAGAAAAAGTGCTACAAGTTGTAGAATCTAATGAGTGAACCTAAAGCAAATTGGCTTCTATTACAAGCAAGCGTTATACAACTGTTACAACTTTTTCGCAATCAAGTTGATATTGTGCTGTGGTTTTCGTGGTCCGTCTCGACAATACCGTGGATTTCTATTTCGTTTCGTAGGTTTGCCTGTTTTTGTAAAGAGATTTGATGTTTCAGATCTTCAACAGTGCGGCTCAGTGAAGCTATCTCCTGGTCTTTGTATCTCATTTGCGTTTCGAATTCAGTGATTTGTTGAAACCAAGACGTAGGTAAAGTTGTTAGCTGAGATCTTATTTCCTTAACCTCTGCCATCAGTAGTCCGAAGTCTGAGTTTTAGTTTTTAATCTCTTGAACCTCTGCTCGCAGGATAGCAGCTCTGTAAAGTCTTCGGATTTTGTACTTTTTATTCGATTGCCCCTGGTCGTGTTTATATTACTAGAATCTTTAGTAAGTGTGTTATTAAAACTAAACGAGTTTCGGATTGGAGTACCCGTGTTGCCTCGCTTAGGTAACACAGCAATGCAAGTTGGACAAGACCAGTTAAGTTTATGTTCATCAGAATAATCATGAAACGATTTTATTGAGATGGTGAGACATGCCAGATCATAGAAATGTTTACAATTGTTGCATTCCATGTAATTCTGAGTAAGAATCGCTTTTCCGCACGCCTTGCAAGAAGCAGCCATGTTTTGCAAGCACAATTAAAGCGCGTAATAAATAAAGGTACTTAGCTGCGCTGACGCCGCCGTGCGTAGGTACTGCGTATGCGTCGTGTGATTTACGAGCGGGCGGCACGAGCAGCGGTTGTAGTGTAGGTAGTTGAGATGCGAAGCGGGCGAATGTGTGTGTGTCGCCGTGCGCCACCGATGCAGCCCCATGCACTGCGAGTTGTCGTAAGTCAGGGACGCCCAAGCAATAACGTTGATTTTTAAAGATTATTGCTTATATTTTCGTTGTCTTTGTACGAATTTGAATTCGGTTTTCGCCACTTTGCAGAAAACAAATTCGGCCGTCGAACAGAGCACAATTAAAATTTTAACTTTAAGTTTTTAAAAGCTATTTCGAATTAAATTTGACGGAGTGAAATAAAACAGATCTGATTTGAATCAGCGTCGCGCGCGAATTCATGTAATAAATGTGAATAAGATTAAATTTGTACAAATTCGTAATTACATTTCAAACTCATTTAAATCGAAGATCCAAGATTATGAGTCTAACTCAAAATCAGAAGAAGATTACGAAAGCAACTTTCTTGGTATTTCGATAGACTCAAATTTATGTATAATTAACACACAGGCTACTTGTGTAGAAACTGGTGCAATAGGCTCTATAAAGGCAGATTTTTACACTTGTTGAGCAGCGCGCAAACCTGCGGGCAATTGCTTGAGCTCACAGACAACGCCCTTGACTCCCTCTCAATGTCCACATCATCTTTCAGATCAGAGGTTAACCAATGTTAATAAGTACTTTGAATTGTCCAAATCTTTTTTAACCTACCACCCATTCAGGACATCATTTTTTAACTGTGGCAAAGAACGGGCGCAAGAAACCTTAGCGCACAGAAGCAACGACATTTACAAAAAAATATATATGTTACGTACGTTACGTTACGAGGTCATAAAATAGGTACAAAATATGAATTTGAATGAAAAATAGTTTATTTAAGGTATTCTATATAAATTAAATAAAGACAATTAGAAATAGCTGTTGAAGTACTAACTCTCAAAAGCATTTCAGACCCAAGCTGTTTTGTCTTCTTTGTTACCTGACACTTTATAATAAGCTTTTTTTATAAAGCTTTTCTTTGAAATTGATTTTAATTTATCAAGATCTAATATCTGAATATCATGTGGTACTTTGGTGTACTACTCTGTCAAGAAAGTACCAGGAAAAGATCAATAATACATAAAATGTTAGTTACTCATCCAAATTTATTTTATCGCCTTCAAAGTATGCTCCTTCAGAAACGATACACGTACACCAATGAATAATCCAATCATCAAAACCTTTTTTAAACGCTTTTTCCGGAATTCACTTTAATTCTTAATTAGGTACAAAACAATGAAATTAAAAACCAATTCTTAACCAGCATTATTTATATTTCTACATACGAGAATACCAAAAATCAGGCAAAATGTTCGCACCAGAAATGGTTCTTTAAGTAAAGGTTTATTATTCTAAATAACCAAAAACTCAAGATTAAATTCTACAAACAAATAAAAAATAAACAGTAACCCTTCTTGAAGTTAGCATTAACTTTTTAATTATAGTTGTCGTTTCAAATAATTAACAACAAATCAACATTCTTTTATAGAAACACTGTTTAGTTGTACCCAACTATTATAATATCACATGGCATCAATAACCATTAACCAACCACAGTGTGGGTAACAGAGTGGATAGCCTATATACTTAGTTCAGTCTCACATTTACGTAACCTAAATAAACTTAGAATTGTTAAAAACATTATTCATTGAGTAGTTTTCAATAAAAGTATTTTTTTTATAATAAGTAAAGTAAAAAGCTTCGAAATAAGACCAGAAGGTTAGCTCAACATCTCATTTAAATAAAACGCATGATAAGGATGCAAGCCAAGATCAAATTGGTATTTTTTGGTTGGAAGAAACCAATATTAAATTTGTTAACAACTATGTTATAAAAAGTGTAGAAACGGCCAGAATCTCCATTTTTGCTTTTTTGGATATCTTGAAAGTGTCTAAACAAGTCAGCTATACTTTTTCCGCCTTCAATATCTCCCTTGACCTTGATGCTCTCAAATAATGGGACTCAATTCGAGGTATAGAGTTAATAAATTCAATAATATCTGATTTCAATTCTTCGCTTACACTTTTATGATTAATGTGTTTTCCTCTTTGGTCTACACCTAAATAGTTTCAGCTTGTACCTTTAGATCTCACAGTACGTATAATTTTTTGTGTAATCCCTAACGTGTTGATAAAAAAAGTTTTACCTACATACCCTTATTTCCTCATCGTGATCTGATATATAATAAGCATTGTAAGGGGCTCTAGGCCTTTCGGCATTCGTGTATTAAAATTTGTATTTTGGAGTAACAGTGGTCATACTTGATAATAAGTGTCATTAAGTGTGTTCTGACCACTTTTTTGGTATTTGCAGAAAAGTATTCTTGACCCAAATTACACTTAACTTGTCGCAAGTTTTGTTTCCATTGATTCTCAATAGTCTCAAGATCAGCCTTACGTTTCCGTGTTCTCTTCATTACTGTTTCATCAGCAGCAAGTGATGCTAAAATTGTATTGGCACAGGTAACGTCGCTATTTTCTGCATTACTCAAAGTTGTACTCACCGACCGATGTCGCCTCCTTTGTTGTTCTAAATCATACGTTGGGTCGTGGTCACTTAAGTCTGCATCTCTTTCGTCTAAATAGAACATGGTAAAACATTTGGCTCTACGTAGGATGGTAGTAAATCATTTTGTTCTTCATGGGAAGGTGAAGTAGATTGTGGCCGATTACTTAGCTCTTCATGGTTTTGTGAAACATTAGGTTCTACTGGAGAGCACGCACGGGTCAAATTGGAGCTAGCTGGTGTTTGTGGAGGAACTACTCGAACTAGAACTGCTGGTACTTGAGGAGGATGAAGATGAACTTGAGCTGCTGGACGACGATCTTGACGAACGCTTCGACGCAGTTCCATTGGCACAGTTATTTTCGGCCGAGGGTGTCGTTTGCAAAGTTTGTCAATTCTTGCATTTTTCTCCGGAATATTCTCCTTCTCTGTATATGTAGCACTATCCTAAAAGAAAAACGCTTAAAGTAAGATTTTTTCTACGATTATGAATTGAAAATGAATTTATAAAAAAATATAATAAAAATACTATAATAGCAGCATCCTCCTTATCATTTCGATTAACCATCCTCAATATTTTTTGTGACCGTGATGATGACATTGTCTGTAAAGAATTGATATATTAAATATATAAACATCAAACAACTTTTATGTACATTATATTATTATTATTAAATAAAATTGAATTACGAAATGTTTTGTTTCGATAACATTCTAAAACCGCTGAACCGATTATGACCATAAAGATAAATTTAACTATGGAGACGATAAAAGACTTTGTGTAAAATATCTCTTGCTCTACGGAACAAAAATCGATAGGTGTATTTAAAAAAAAATTAAACTTTAATTAGGGAAAGGCCTATCTAATAATAAGGAAAAAAATTGCAGTCCTTTTTGACGCTATATGGGATTTTATCAACATAATTAAAATGAATTTGATTATCATTAGAACTTTATGGAACTAATTAGACTTATACAACATGATTAAACTAAATTTTAGTAGAAGACGGGCACGAACCTTATTAAGCCTTTACAATATAATAGAATATCACAAAACTTACCTTAAAATTTGTAAATTAAAGGCGCAACTCCAACTCGGCCCACGGTCGCGCGGACCGGCTTCGTCAATTCGCGGCACGTTACTAGTAAGGCCCGTCTAGCGCAAAGAGGTGGGAGCAAAAGGTGAATGTGTAAAAGGGACACATAATGCAGAACTCCTATGTTTGACAATTGTTTTCTCTTTCTGCGAGTGCGATCGTGTGGGACTAACAGTAATAAGCCTTTCTTTTACAAAAACTAAAAAACCTACATTTTTTAATTGTGCCCATACATTATTGAGGGTCCGATATCTGCTGAATAAGGTGGTTGCTTGATGGTATTTGTTGAGTTTTTAGTCAAAAATTTGTTTACAATGATGGCCTTGTGCGAAGGCGCATTATCGTGGTGCAAAATCCAAGAAATTTCTTTTTACTAATTTGGCTTTTTTCGTCGAATTTGCTCTCTTGAACGCCGCATAACGCTTAAATAATATTCTTTATTTACCGTTTGACCTTCCGGCAAGAATTCTGAGTACGCAACACCGCGACAGTTAAAGAAAACAGTCAACATGACTTTGACTTTTGATCGACTTTGACTTGGTTTTTTCGGTTTCGGTTCAGTCGGAAGGCGCCACTCCGAAGCTTGTTGACTAGTTTGCATGTCAAGCTCGTAAACCCACGTCTCGTCACCAGTAACATTGCGTTGCATGAATGTTGGGTCGGAATTGACTTGTTCAATCAAGCATTTCCTCAGCGACTCTTATGCGATTGAGTTTTTGGAGAAAATTCAGGTCTTTTGGGACTAGCCGAGCGGCAACGTGTTTCACACCCAAGTGATTATTTAAAATGGTACAGATTGACTCGTGAGACACAGAAAGTTCAGCGGCTATCTCTCTCAGACTTGAATGAGGAATGTGTAAGCGGGCCATTATTGGTCATTATTACTTAGTAAAGTGAGCCTGGTTCAATTGTAGCTGAACTACACCGGACCACACTGTGGCTGTACTTAGTGAACGTAAGCTCATTTCTTTTTATTGTGGTTCTAGGGTTCTTCCACCGGGTTCCTACCGCCCCTGGTCTGCTGACACCTCTGCTGCCCTACCGCAGCCAAACTACCGCTGCAACTACTGCAGTCCTACTGCAGTCTATCTACCCACCGGGTTCCTGCGGGTGTCCTGCAGGAAGATCACCGAAGCAAAGTCCCTTTTAAGTCCTAGCAAGCGGACAGAGTGAGCGATCCGTAAACCCTATAGGAACAAACTTTGTTTACCTATTCGCTGGTTTCATTTCTATTCTGAGGCAGGGACTAAACCGCTACATACTAATTGTAGGAGGTTTAGCCTCTACATCGCTTCATCGAATAGCCCTTTTCAGCAGCGCAAAGATAGTTTGAATGTTGGCAGCATTTCCCTACAGTAAAATGCCGTACAACATTACACTATGAAAGTAACTGAAATAAACTAACCTAACTGTATCAACGTCAGTTAACTGAAGAATCTTCATTACTGCGTAAGCTGCAGAGCTAAGTCTATTCGACAATTTGGCTATATTTGGGCCCCACTGAAGCTTGGCATCCAACTTGATGCCTAGAAAGACTGTGGTGTCCACAGGATTCACATTCTTATCTTTAATCTGTACACTAGTTATTACCTGCTTAACATTAGGCAATACAAATCTTACACATTTGGTTTTTCCCTCGTTTAATAGCAAGTTATTAACACTAAACCAGTGAACAATCTTTGAGACCGCATTATTCACATCGTCATAATTTGGGTGTCGTCGTTTCACTTTAAATAAAAGTGAAGTGTCATCAGCGAACAATACCATATTATCATGACAGTCTTTTACGAAATAAGGTAAGTCATTAATATAAACCAATGAATTAAAAGTAAAAAGTCTTTAAAAAACAAGCTTTTATTTAAATGCGCTAAAAAGAAAAAATAACTTTTAATTTAAAACTTAAACTATCAACTTATAATGTCATTACACAATTTATATGATATAAAAGGTTGTCGCGAGATTTAAGTAAATACTTACTCGTATTTTCTTAGATTGAAAATTTTAATAGTTATACTTCAGGCTTCGTTCTCGAGATTAGCATAAAAGACACATATAGTAACGCGTAGCACTTACCATTCCATACACTATTTTGAGATTTTTTTTTTGTAGGGTGACCGTATATTCAAGCCTTCTCGCCCGATCGCAATCCTTTTCATTTGCGTTTTAGTACGTCGCCGTTCCATACTTGCTCGCGAAAAATTTATAAATAGTGAAGAACTGTTATAGTTATATCAGTAAAAACTAGTTTAATAGTGTCATTATGCCAAAACGCAAAAGTGATAATGATTGTGGTCGTATAGAACGTAAAAAAGGAAGCTGGAAAGGAAATTTGCGCGCAAGCGATGTCGTCGCAGGCGCCTTAGTCAATCAAGTGTGTCAGATTCATTATCTTCCCGCTCATTGCAATCGTCGTCGGAAAAACAAGGTACAAAAATTATGAAATTTCGTATAATTATTTTCTTTGTCCATAATTAGTGATTACGATAATGGCTATAACTTATAGTACATAACTAGCAAAATGATTGCATTATTTTGTTTTATGATTTAATTAGAAAGTTTTTTACAATAAGCGTTTTATAATAAGAATACAACCTTCAAAAGTGAATATTACGAACAACGTTTGGAACAGTTATTTTTTCAATGCTAGGACTGTAAAATACAATGTAGGATAATTCCAAACTGGTCAGTTTGCGGATAGTACAAACATGCAATGCATTGGGACTATTTTTTACTGTTAACATGCACTTCGAACAGTACAATGGGACTGTTGTAAAGTGCTCAGTTATTAAGTTTGCGAGCAGTACGTTCATTGCATAAAGGGACTGCTTTTTACTTAATTTACACACGACAAGTTTATTAAATTAACAATAAAAAATATGTAGGTGCAGGTTATTCTAACTAGGGATAGACTACTGTTTGCGCCAGCGCAACGGACTGACGGCCGCCGACTCCGTCAGCCAATCACAGGCGAGCGGCGACCGCCGCGGCGAGGCCCGCGCCGCGTCGCCTGACGGCGCCCGCGCAAACCAGTGCCTCTTGAGATCTCAAGACGAAACCACGCGTCACGCGCCCTTGAGATCAGCCTTCGAAATAGCATATGTGTACAGTTACGCCTAACGCCTAACAAACCAGTGCCCCCGAGTGAATAGTTTAGTGTAGTGACTGTGCGCCAGGAAACCAACCTACCTCGCCGCCCGTGGTCAGCTCGTCCCCCGGTTCCTGTGACTCATCATCCCTGTAAGTACTTCACTCCCTTCTACCTCCTGCCTAACCATCTTTACTCTGCTGTATTTGGCGGTGTCTTCTGACCCGCGAATACATTCTGGTCCATCGAGCGCGGAATACCTCTAAATTTCATGGTCTTTCGACCATAATCAGCCCCGAATCAGCCCTTAACTTTGATTACAGTCCGCTACAAATAATATTTCATAATTATATCTATTTCACTTCCTAACATTTATAATTTCATCTCCATACAAAATCTTTTCTGCACGACAGTCGTTGCAAAGTCCGGGCTAGTATTGACCTACCTACACGAATAAAAATTCGTGTTTCGGGTATCGTGTTCCAAATAAAAGTTCGTACCAGTATCCGATTCGTGCTAACTCCTAGTTAATTTACGCTAACAAGTTTAGTGTTTTTATTGTTGATTTTGTGTATGCATCCGATTGTCTGATCACAAATCGAAAGTGTGATGCAATGTTGTAATGTTGTTGTAATCTGAGCGGGCTTGTGTGTGTACCCAAATGATTTTTGCCTAATGATACGTTGTTCATACTCCTAACGGTAAATTAGTAGTTAAATTATTACGTTACGTATGGTATTATGACGAGAGATTGCATTGTTATTTTTCCCGTTTTATTTTTTAAGGAATTTTTTATGTTCTTGTCGTGTTAAATCGGCTCAGATCTCGTGCATGCTCACCACGCGTGTAATGTAGCGTGCTTTATTTTTCGCTAGTTTATATTTTTTTGTTTTTAATTTTTGCCTTGGCAATCGGTTCATTCTTGTGCGTGCTCACCACAAGAGCATAGTACTTCTACACACGTTCACACGTTTGCCCACTTGTGGGACACAGACAGAGTGTCTCAACCTTTTTAATTAAGTTTTTATTATAAGTTTATTTTTATTTTTTTTTGTTTGCGACTGACTCATTCTTCGCGCTAGTGTCCGCTACAGGTCTGCCCGACTGTGAGCGCCTTGCCCAACAGTGGGCTACGGATAACGTGATTTTTTTTTTGTTTTTGTTGTTTTGTTTGCTTTTTGTTTTGCGGTCGGCTAATATTACGTACGCGCGTTCAATAAACACAGACCTACACATACACACGCGTTTGCACCACCCGTGGGCCATATACAAGGCGTCCCAACTTAGTTTTGCTTTCCTTATTGTTGCGTTAATTTTAGCCCATTTGCGTTTACCTTAGTAAACAAATACGTCCAGCCCAACTATAGAATATATACAGGGTGTTGTTCTTTTTACTGCCTTTAAATTTGTTAATTCTTTTTATTTTTTATTATTTTTTCTTGTCTCCTTTTGTTCATCGCGATACCGACCAAGTCACAAGCCGCGATATTTAGGGAAGCAGTTAAGGCCATACTTCAGCTCCTTGAGTTAGGGTCACAAATTATTGCTGGCAGCACCACACATTCCAAATTGGAGTTTAACGTGCGTTTCGCACAGATACAAGGCGTGAAAGATAGGATGGACGCAGTGTATTATAGCATTCTTGACGAGGAGGACCTGGACGAGAAGACCGAGAAGACATACACTGAAAACCACACAAAGGCCTCCGGAGCGTACCTGGGGATACTTATGGCTAGGGAGGAAATCTCAACCTCTTCCACGTCATCCCCAACCCATAGCGCTCAGCCCAGTTTCGGCGTCAATACGCCCACAGCCGTCCTCCCCAAGATAGCGCTGCCTAGGTTCAGCTCAAAAGTGGAGGACTGGCCTTCCTTCATTGCGCTGTTTAGGAGTCTGACTGACGACATGGCGACCCTGTCGGACGCAGTCAAGCTCCACTACCTATTCTCAAGTCTCAGCGGTGAGGCATTAAGTATGGTATCCCACTTAAAGGTCACCAATGAGAATTTTGCCGTGGCCATGGACATCCTCACGAAGCGGTACGAGAACAGCCGGGTGCTCATTGATAGTTTTGTGGACATCATCCTGGGGCTGCCAAGCATCCATACGCGCTCGAACATCCGCACACTGTTCCTTACGCCACTCATATCGGCTCAGTGTGCCCTCAACAATTTAGATCTGCCCATAGGAGACGACTACGTGTTTGTGTCAATAGTGGTGCGGAAGCTCAAGGGCGAGCTCCGCACGCTATTTGAACGCAGGCACGGGTCTAGTAACACCCTGCCCACGTTAAGGGACCTTATCTCCTACCTCGAGGAGCACGCACGCTGTGTGGAGACAGAGTTCTCCAACATAGCCCAGCCGCAGCCCATTTACGCCCTGCCTGGCCCTTCTCGTAGCCGCGCGCCTCCTCAGTTACCCCATCGCACTTATGCTCAGGCGGCTCAGCAACAGCCCGACCATTACCGTGGCCGCTCCTCAGCTCCATCGCCTCACCGCGCCTATGATCAGCCTACTCACCAACTGCTCCACCCAGCTCAGCAAATGCGTCACCGCCCATCCACCTCCCCGGCTCGCAGTCAGCCCTTCCCCGTCTACTCGGCCTTCCAGCAAAGCTGCTCCTCAATATCGTCCTCGTCCTCTTCCTCACGCCCTACTGTCCCTATTGTGCCACTAGGGGACATACGCTCATGACGTGCAGATGGTACAATGCCCAGCCAACACAGGGCCGTTGGGACTTTGTACAGGCACGCGAGCGCTGCCAGCGTTGTCTCGGCCGTCACTACGAGAGCGAGTGCAGGTCAAGGGGGGCATGCAAGGACTGTGGGAGCACGAACCACCACACGTCCCTTCATCGACCAGACGACTCAACGCACCCAGTTCATTCGTCAGCACATATACCCCCACAGCTGAGGGAGCACCCGAGGGAGCGCCCCAGAAACAGCAGGCGGCACGAACCCGCACATGCCAAACAGGCGCAACCCAGCTCTGCTCACAGAGCCAGCCCGCCCAGGTCCGGTTCGCCAGGTAGGCCCCGCGAACGCCGCCAGCAATTATGACTCCCAACTATCACGGAGCACCCTAGCGAAGAGGCAGAACAAGACCATGCCCATTCAGACCATGCCCATTCAGACCATGCCCACTTAGCCCATGTCCCTTTAGCCCATGCCCAGTCAACCCATGCCCACACAGCTGATACATACTCAGCTCATACAATTTCAGCTGATACTCAATCAGCTCACTCACCTTCTGTGCCCACTGGCACACCCATTTTGTTGCCAACCGTCTCACTAAGAGTCGCGGACGTACATGGCCATCTTCACACAGCCAGAGCTTTATTGGACTGTGGCAGTATGCTGACGTTAATAACGTCACGCATGGCACGACTTTTGAACCTGCCATCAAAACCCACTTCTTTAAAAATTACAGTAGTTGGGAATCAGCACAAACATGAGTCAAAGGCGGCAATAACAATAGTATGCCGACCCACTCACAATGATACTCCTACAATCACTGCCACAGCTCACATTTTAAAAAACGTCACTGGCTACCTTCCCTTAGAGAAGGTACCAAACATTTCCCACGTACTAGGCCAGCCACCCGTGCCATTGGCTGACCAGCTTTACCACACACCAGCCCCGATCGACCTCTTATTGGGGTCGGACGTTCTTGGCCAGGTCTTGGACGGGACTAAGGTCTCGTTGGGCCCGGGCAAGCCCATAGCCTTCGGCACGATTTTCGACTTCGCGTTGATAGGACCCATTGAGGACTTGTATGCGCAGCCGGCGCAGCAGGTTAACTCAGCTCACGTCGTCAGCTCACAACCAGACTCAGCTGAATCAGCCCAGGACATACGTCAGAGTCTGGAAAGGTTCTGGGAGTCTGAGGAGCCCCTCCCTCAATCTCACACTCATAATGATCCCCTGGAGGAACAATGCGAGGAAATCTTACGCTCTACCACTACACGCGATCCCTCAGGCAGATATACGGTCGCTCTGCCCTTTCTAAAGGACGCCCCTCAACTAGGTAAAACTCACCCTATCGCATTACGCAGATTCCTCAATATTGAGAAGAAGCTAATGGCGAACCCGTCTCTGCGTTCTAAATACGTCGACTTTATGGCCGAATACATCGACCTAGGGCACATGGCTCCCTGTCACCCAAATACATTCGCCCATAAACCTCACTTCTACATCCCTCACCATGGCGTATTTAAGTCAGGGTCGGACAAGCTGCGCATTGTTTTTGATGGTAGCTGCAAAAGCTCCAATGGTGTCAGCATAAATGAATGCCTACACACAGGCCCCGCCCTTCAACAGGACATTGTGGACATCATCATGTCCTTCAGAACGCATCCAGTCGTTTTTATCACTGACATCCAGAGGATGTTCAGAAATGTGCTGGTTGCCCCAGACCAGAGACGGTATCAGCTGATACTATGGCGGTCCTCACCAGATCACCCTCTGCTCACCTACGCCCTCAATACAGTCACGTACGGCTTAAGATCAAGCCCATATCATGCAATCCGCACTCTGCTTCAGCTGGCTGATGATGAAGGCCATCGCTACCCTGGAGCCGCTCAGGTTCTTCGCAAGTCTATCTTCGTTGATGACATCTTGTGTGGTCATGACACGGTTGAATCCGCCCAAGCACTTCAGGACGAGTTGATAAGTCTGCTAGACCTAGGCGGCTTTCAGCTCAGTAAGTGGACATCTAACTCGCCTAAGCTGCTCGAGAGATTTCCCGAAAACCAATGCGACATGCCCAAGGACTTCGACATGAACCCAGAGTCCACGTCCATTAAGGTCTTGGGTATACAATGGAGCCCTCAGTCAGACGAGTTCACCTACCGCATCTCTCTGCCCCCCATCACACATGTCACAAAGCGGTCTATTTTAAGTACCGTAGCCTCACTTTATGACCCAAACGGCTGGTTTTCTCCCGTTATCTTCCGCGCAAAGCTGCTGCTTCAGCAATTGTGGCTACTGAAGCTGGAATGGGATGAGCCCACTCCCTCTGAAGTACAAACGGAGTGGCACCACATCTCAGAGGATCTGCCGCTGTTGTCTAGCATTCGCTTCCCTCGGCACATTTGTGCAAACAAAGGCTCTCTCGCTGCATACTCGCTTCACGGGTTTGCAGATGCCTCTGAAGCCGGGTTTGCCGCCGTTGTTTACCTCCATGAGCTCGATGCCTCCGGAGATACTTTGGTACACTTGATTGTCGCCAAGTCGCGAGTCGCACCAATCAAGAACCGCCTCACAATCCCCAAGTTAGAGTTGTCGGCCGCCACTCTACTCTCCCAGCTCATGATCCGTGTGTCGGTTCAGTTATCGGCCCATATCAGTATACAACAACACATATGTTGGTCAGACAGTACGATAGTCCTGGCCTGGCTCAATACACCGCCTCACCGTCTTCAACTCTTTGAAGCCAACAGGGTAGTCAAAATCAGCTCAGGCTCACCAGAATGTACCTGGCGACACGTACCTTCCGAGCTCAACCCGGCAGATTGCGCAAGCAGAGGGATGTCTGCGCAATCCCTGTCAGCCCACGACTTATGGTGGTCTCCCACATGGCTTAGACAGCCTTGTGGGTCTTGGCCTGCGATACCTTTAGCTCTGGGCCATCACGCCCTGCCCGGCCTTAAGCCCAAACACGTCCCGTCACTGGTCACAGTGCCCGGTCTTGACTTTGACCTGCTCACTCGGTTCAGTTCACTAGACAAGCTCGTCGGAGTGACAGCTTGTCTAAAACGCTTTCTGCACAACTGCAGACACCACCCAGATTCGCGACGCTCAGGCCCCTTGTACGTCAGTGAACGAAGAGAGGCCCTACTTTACTGGGTGCGCAGTGTTCAGCACAATGAGTTTGCGGAGGACATCCACCGCCTTCAAACTGGCAAAATCTGCTCCGTCAGACTCCAGCGGCTGTCACCTCTCATTAAAGATGAGCTCCTTAGAGTTGGTGGACGACTGTACCATGCGTCTATCCGATATGACGCGCAGCATCCGCTCATGCTTCCCAGCTCTAGCCCACTTATAGACCTTATCATTGACCACTACCACAAAATACACTGCCACCCTGGCGCTGACACCTTACACGCTATCCTACGCCAACAATTTTGGATATTGTCCGCGCGCCGTATTATTAGACACCGAGTTTTTAAACGCATTAGATGCTTTCGATGCCGGGCCCAGCCGCAAGCGCCCTTTATGGCCGACCTGCCCGCCGATAGAGTTACGCCTCAGCCAGTATTTAGTCAAGTCACGACCGATTTTGCCGGACCATTCCTCGTTAAATCTAGTACCCTACGTAATGTTAAACTCTTAAAAGCGTACTTTTGTATATTCGTGTGCCTTTCGACTAAGGCGGTTTATTTGGAACCGGTCTCGGACCTCAGCACGGAAGCGTTCCTCGCGGCATTACAGCGTTTTATAGCACGCCGCGGTGCCCCGGTTCTCATCCGCTCGGACTGCGGTACAAATTATGTAGGCGCTAGAAATCAGCTCATCGAAGTACAAAACTTTCTTGCCTTGAATAATGACACGATTGCGCACAAGCTCGCTGGTCAGCACATTACTTGGTTGTTGAACGTCCCTAAGGGACCATGGTTCGGTGCGTTACATGAGATCAACGTAAAATCAACAAAGCAACTTTTATATCGCGTAATTGGCGAGCAACACCTCACATTCGAGGAATTCTCTACACTTTTAGCTCGAATTGAAGCGGTCCTTAACTCAAGACCTCTCTGCCCACTTTCGTCTGATCCTTCAGACTTTGAGCCGCTTACAGCTGGACATTTTCTTATAGGCCGCCCACTAACGGCCCTTCCCGAACTATCCGTGGAAGATAGGCCGATCTCCACACGTAGGCGGTTCCAGATGGTACAGGCCCTTTCCCAGCGCTTCTGGACGCTGTGGACCCAGTCCTACCTTCATACCCTCCAAACCCGCTCCAAATGGTTGTCCCCATCCTCCCCTCCCCGAGTTGGCGAGCTCGTCCTCATCAAGGAGGACAACCTGCCTGCCCTCCAATGGAGACTGGGGCGCATTGCTCGCACCCTGCCTGGGAAGGATGGCGTCGTGCGGGTGGTAGACCTGGACACCGCGAATGGACATCTTCGGTGGCCTGTATTCCGGATCGCCAGGCTCCCATTGGATGAGCCCACCCCTGGGGCCCGGGAAGATGTTTGCGCCAGCGCAACGGACTGACGGCCGCCGACTCCGTCAGCCAATCACAGGTGAGCGGCGACCGCCGCGGCGAGGCCCGCGCCGCGTCGCCTGACGGCGCCCGCGCAAACCTGTGCCTCTTGAGATCTCAAGACGAAACCACGCGTCACGCGCCCTTGAGATCAGCCTTCGAAATAGCATATGTGTACAGTTACGCCTAACGCCTAACGAACCAGTGCCCCCGAGTGAATAGTTTAGTGTAGTGACTGTGCGCCAGGAAAACAACCCACCTCGCCGCCCGTGGTCAGCTCGTCCCCCGGTTCCTGTGACTCATCATCCCTGTAAGTACTTCACTCCCTTCTACCTCCTGCCTAACCATCTTTACTCTGCTGTATTTGGCGGTGTCTTCTGACCCGCGAATACAACTACTTATATAGGTATAGTTTTAAAATATGGTATGCTTAGTCATATTATTTTTACAGACGACGAAATTAGAAGCCATGTAGGGTTGATTGATGATAAGGAAATCCTTGATGATCCTTCTCGGTTAATTGAAGTAGAAGAACAAATGCTGGAACCAGGCCCTGGTGACCATGATTCACAAATTGAAAAAAAAGTTTTAGTTCGTTCTGTCGTAGCGATGCCATCGACTTCTGCTGGCCCTTCTACTTCAGCTATCGAACCTATCGTGTTAGCCGAACCAGTTGAAGTAGAATCTTTAAATCTAGATAACGAATTACTAGATATACTGGGTATAGATCCAACTACGGATAAAAAATATGGCAAAGATATTCAAAAAGACCTGTCAATAAGATTACAACATTGGGCCACTGTTGGGTTAAGTAAAGATTTACGTAAAGAGTTAAAAGAAAGATATTTAACTCCAGATAATTGTAAACTAATAGATCCACCTATGCTTAATGCATGCGATTTCAGATATTGACGTAAAACGTGATAAAGCCATCGAAAGTAAACAAAAAACGCTTACCTCAGCCATTGCTTGTTTAGGCGAAGCCATAACGCTTCTCATGTCTACAAAAGACAAAGATACCACCTTACTTAAATTATTAATGGATTCAGCTCGAATCCTTTGCGATTGTCAACATGCTGACACTATTACTCGAAGGAAGTTTGTTCAAAATGAAAGAACAATTGCAAAATTAAAAAGTAGATAAACTTCTATTTGGAGAGAACCTGGCTGAAACCTTAAAATCTGCAAAAGCTATCTGCAAAACTGGTTCTGACTTGAAACCACCAGCATCTAAAAACTTTATTAGGAAACAAATTCCCAGTACATCGAATACAGTAAGTAGCAAGACATTTAAAGTGGCAGAATCCGGGTTCGGTCCGCAGGCCGACGGGCCCACCGAGGATCAGACAGCCTGCACCGACCTCGATGCACAGTCGGCCATACAACTCCTTGAGGCAGTCGCAGCATCCTCAGCGACGACCAGGCAACATGCGCCGCTAGACACGGTAAAGCCATCAGGTAGACTTAGTACATTTTACAAACAATGGTGTATGATCACTAGTGACCCAGTGGTCATAACGTGTATTCAGGGCTATAAAATTTCTTTTTCTAGGCCACCTTTACAAACCTCTAATTTTAATAACCGGAAATATTCAAAGACTGAAAAAGTTATTTTTACTGATGCCATTAATAAATTATATTTAAATAGGAGCTATTTCAGAACGTCCTGCTTGTCAGGATCAATATTTATCTAATATTTTCTTAATACCGAAGCCAAACGGTGAAATGCGATTTATTTTAAATCTGAAGTCTTTAAATAAATTTATCTATACTAATCACTTTAAATTAGAAGATCTTAGGACTGTTTTAAATTTGATATCTAAAGATTGTTTTCTATGTAATCTTGATTTTAATTAAAATACATAAAGATTTCCGAAAGTACCTCCGATTCCAATTTGAGAATTCTATATACGAATTTAATGTTCTACCGTTTGACTTAAACACAGCTCCTTACGTGTTCACAAAAGTAATGAAACCTGTTGTCAAATTACTAAGAACTTGTGGATATATATCTACAATATATTTAGATGACATGTGTCTGATAGGACATGATTATAAAGCATGTCTTGAAAATTTACAACAAACTAAAAAACTTAATATATCATTGGGTTTTATTTTTAATGTCGAAAAAAGTAGCCTGGAACCTTCAAACACATGCAAATTTTTGGGTTATGTTATAGATACAAAAAAATTCCAGGTTTTGTTACCAAAAGAAAAAGAAAATAAAATAAAGTATGAATTAAACAAATTTTCTAAAGTGAAAAGTTGTAAAATCAGAACATTTGCTAGTTTTGTAGGTCTGCTGGTATCAGCCTGCCCGGCTGTAGAATACGGCTGGCTTTACACTAAGCTTTTCGAAAGAGTTAAATATCTTAACTTAAAAGAATCAAACGATTATGATAGTTTTATGGTCATACCCAACACACTCTACTCTGATTTGGAATGGCGGAAAAATTCTATTAAGAATGCAAATTGTAAAATTTCCAGGTCATATCTGTCATCTTTTATGACAGATATGACCTGGAATTTTTTTCTGATGCCTCAACTACGGGGTGGGGTATAGCATGTGGGAACCAGAGAGCTAGCGGCCTTTGGAATGTGGAAGAGCGTAAAAGACATATAAATTATCTAGAAATTCTGGCCGCTTTTATTGGCTTAAAAATATTAACAATAAATTTTTCAAATTCCCAGATTCTACTACGCATTGACAATACCACGGCTATATCCTACATAAATCATATGGGAGGCATTCAGTTCCCACATCTAACATACGTTACAAAACCACTTTGGCAATGGTTTAGGGGGTTAAGTTACTCGCGTCCGTAGGTTTACCCTTGAGACCCTACACGTGACCCCTGGGTGGTGCTAAATGAGTGACACCAACTGTAGTAGTAGTAGTAGTAGTGGTAGAGCTACGCTGCGTTGCAGCACGCATTGGGTCGGCTCGCCCTGCGTAATTCGTGATGGGGTCATCACGAATTTTCGGCGTGAAACAATGGCACTCTGTGCTGTTGTGTTTCGTCCGGCGAGTGAGGGTTCTGGAGACCCTTCCCCCCCCCCCCTCACAATTGATATGGCAGCGAACTTTAATTTAGATTTACCCCAGGGGGGTACCGACACACCCAGTGTCGGAGAATCCCCCCCTGAGCGTTCTCGCTCAGGCTGCCCTACGTATTCTGGGGAGGGCAAAAGTCCGCTCGTGCCAAGGCATGCTGCAGGCAGGAGAAAGGCAAGACAGTTGGCACCCCCTTCTGCAACATCAGGGGAATCCACTCTAACTTGAGCGCCGTCCATTACCACCTCGAGACGGCGAAACCGGCCTTGCTCTTCCTCACCGAGACGCAGATATCCCCCCCTCCTGACATCTCCTACTTGCGCTACCCGGGATACAACCAGGAACATGCATTTGTGCCACGAGCCGGTGTTTGTGCCTATGTCAGGGAGGATATGTGCATCCGTCGCCTTGGCAATCTTGAAGATAGGGACCTTTCCATCTTATGGCTACACGTCGACTGTGGACGTCATCCTCGCATCTACGCGTGCCTGTATAGGTCCCACAGTGGTAATATCGGAACTGACCAACTTATCGAGACCGTCCAAACGGCGACGGACTCCCTTCTCCAACGGATCCCCTCGGCCGAGATTGTGGTATTGGGAGACTTCAATGCCCATCACGTCGAATGGCTTAGTTCACGCACAACTGACCACGCGGGTAGAGCCGTTCATGACTTCGCTTTAGCCTACAGTTTGTACCAATTGGTAACAGAGCCAACACGGGTTCCAGATGTGGAGGGCCATGCATCTTCTTTATTGGACCTTCTGCTGACCTCGCATCCAGACGGCTATCAAGTTTCTGTTGATGCACCACTAGGCTCATCCGACCACTGTCTGATTCGCAGCACTGTGCCTCTCACAGAAACTTCAAAACCGCAACCAGCGGCAGCGGCCGTCGAGTCTGGCATTATAGGTCAGCGGACTGGGATGGGATGCGAATTTTCTTTGCGTCCTACCCGTGGTGGCGAGTTTGCTTCTCGCTGGATGATCCTGATGTCGCCTCTGACTCTGTTGTTGATGTGATACTGCAGGGAAAAGAACTTTTAATTTCAAACTCTGTGGTTCCCATTGGCGGCAAGTCCCAACCATGGTTTGGTCGTTGCTGCAAAATGGCGTCTCGCCAAAAGCGACAACATTACCAAGCCTGGGCTAATGCGGTGTCATCAAAGGATCCAAACACCAGTGCGCTCAGAAAGAAGTACAACTTTGCCGCCAGATCCTTTAAGAAGGACATTGCCAAGGCGAAGTCATCATTCATAGGTAGAGTTGGCGAGAGGCTAGTGCGCCTCTCTCTTTGTCTCTTTGTTCCTTTGTCTCTTGCCAAAGCTATCTTAGGGAATTTTTGTGATGAACATCATGATTTTCTCAAGCGACGCTCGACATCCACTAACCTCATTATTGCAAATGAATTTATAGCAGAAGGAATGGAAAATGGATACCAAGTTGATGTAGTATACACCGATTACCAAAAATGTTTCGATAGAATAGATCATGGTGTATTACTTTCTAAACTTCATGCAGCGGGCATACATGGTGATTTGTATCGGTGGTTTGCTTCCTATATTGATAACCGAAGCCAGGCTATTGTATTGCGTGGCTGTATGTCTCGGTAGTCAGAAATACCATCTGGTGTACCACGAGGGTCTATTTTGAGACCTCTTTTATTTATTAAAGATACTTAAGATGATTACTGGTCCTTTGGATGTCCTTGATTTGCAACAGGATCTATTACCTCTTTTATTTATTAAAGATACTTAAGATGATTACTGGTCCTTTGGATGTCCTTGATTTGCAACAGGATCTATTACGTTTTGAACAATAGACATCGACGCATCACAAACCCTAGGGTTTGTGATGCGTATGTCTAAAGAAATCAAGTTCCTGAAACCAATTAAAGTTCTGTATTGCGCCTTCGTACGTAGCCACCTCGAGTATGCCTCGCAGGTGTGGAATCCGCAGTATAACGTCTATATTACTCAGTTAGAGATGACACAAAAAAGATTTCTACGATATCTTGACTATAAGGCTAGCCAACAATCATCTGACTATGAGCATCGCTGCAAACGGTATCACTTTTTACCTCTACAAATTCGACGTGAAGTGATTGACGCTTGTTTTATATCTAAACTAGTTAACGGCATCGACATCGACTGCCCAGAACTACTGTCCGAAATTGGTCTTCGCACAAATATATTGTCGCTGCGGCGACGCCCACATCTTCAAATACCTCTAGTTCGTACAAATTACCGACAAAATACTTTTTTAATCCGCGGCTGTGTAACTTATAACAGGTACAGCAACGAGCATGACTTCGATTTATTCTCGACAAGCGCAGCGACTATTAGGCAAACTGTATGTAAACATTTCTTTTTATCTTTGAGTAAAGTAAATTTAACTAATTTAAGTAACTTTATGAAGCAATAAGCTATAATATGATGTATTTTATGCTTCATAGATTGCTTGTTTTTGTGTCTTTTTTTCATAATTACACGTATTTTTATTTTATTTTTGTAAAGTATTGAGATAACATAAATCTTTCAAATGTAATTAAGACTTTAGGATGTTAGTAGTTTGTGGATGTTTATAATTAGCTTTTAGATTATACATAGCTATAAAATTTGTAATAACAGCTGTTAACCTTCCAAAAAAAAAAAAAAATAGTAATCTCGCGACAACCTTTTATATTATATAAATTGTGTAATGACGTTATAAGTTGATAGTTAAAGTTTTAAAGTAAAAGTTATTTTTTCTTTTTAGCGCATTTAAATAAAAGCTTGTTTTTTAAAAAGGCTTTTTACTTTTAATTTATTTTTTACTTTTTAGTTATCTCTGGACACGTTTTTCATCTGTTCATCTCACTGAATATTTTTTTTTGTTAACAAAATTTATTCACTTCCACTAAACCACCACCACCCACTACACAACAAAAACAGTCCACCCATTAAGACGAATCAAACTCAACACGATTGTATCGCTTAATCACTGAGTTCCTATGGCCAACTTCCAGCTACATCATCAGACCCTGGTTATCATCAAGCACCAAAGTACTCGTCAAGACGAATCAAACGAGCCCATACTCGATGGGGTTCTGTCGTTTAATTACTTAGTTCCTCTGGTCATCTTTCAGTTCCATCATCAGACCCTGGTTACCATCTAGCACCAAAGTACTCGTCAAGACGAATCATACGAGCTCAAACTCGATGGGGTTGTGTCGTTCAATTACCAAGGTCCTATACCCAATTTCCAGCTCAATCATCAGAACCTGGTTACCATCTAGAACCAAAGCACTCGTTAAGACAAATCAAACGAGCCCATACTCGATGGGGTTCTGTCGTTTAATTACTTAGTTCCTATGGCCATCTTTCAGCTCCATCATCAGACCCTGGTTACCATCTAGCACCAAAGTACTCGTCAAGACGAATTAAACGAGCCGAGACTCGATGGGGTTGCGTCGTTTCTTTACTGAGTTTCTAGGACCACCTTCCAGCTCCAACATCAGATCATACCCTGGTAACCATCTAAAACAACGCGCTCGTCAAGAGAAACGAGCTGAAACTTGATGGGGTTGCTTCGTTTTATTACAGAGTTCCTATGACCACGTTCCAGCTTCATCATCAGATCCTGGTTACCATTGATATACAAACTACTCGTCAAGACGATTCAAACGAGCCCAAACTCGACGAGGTTGTGTTGTTTCATTGCAAAGTTCCTATGGTCACCATCCAGCACCACCATCAGATCAGCACCATGTCATCATAATATTGCATTGTCACGCGATTTACACATGTATGCAAAATTTCAGCTCAATCGGTAACCGGGAAGTAGATCAAAATTGAGTTGCTAAATTCCACCCGAACAAGACATACATACCGTCGTATCCCACGAAAACTGCCCTTACGGCCATAAGGGCTTTTTTCTTTTATTTCTTTTTTACATTCTACGTTTATTTAGGCAAAATTCATTTTAAAAATTGTTTTAAACATTTTTAATATTTTTCTTGATATTGAAGTTTATTAAAAGGCCACAATCACGTGGCTCAAAGTTTTACGTAAAAGAAAGCCACATCGCCGTTAGGGCCACTTTAACAAGGCCCTAATGTTGTTTGTGGCTTTTTTCTGCAGAATTGAAAAAAACAAATGTATGGAAGAGGTGGCCCTAATGCCATTTGTGTCTTTATTCTACATCAAAATATTTTTTTGTCCTAATTAATGAGTTTTGGTATAATATATTAGATTAGTTGGAGTCTTTTACATAGTAAACGAAAGTCATGTTACACCAAAATCTAATGTGATGTGTTTGTTGTGGATCGCTGGAACCGGGAGACGAGCTGACCACGGGCAGCGATGTAGGTTGGTTTCCCGGCGCACAGTCACTTCACTAAACCACAGGTATTTAGGCGTTCACTTTAAGGTTCAGGCAATATAAATAAGTCCAACGTGACGTGAATTTCCGGTATCAGGGCGCGTATGCGTACGTATGCGTTTAAGACCGCTGGCAGAGAGAGGCGCGCGGTCGCGTGTGTTTCGTTCACAGTCATGACGCACGCCAACTTCGCGATATAACGCTAGGTGGCGCTAGGCGTATTTTAATACGCCTATAATAAAGCGTCGCGCCCATGGCGGGTACATCCTCCGGGGCCCAGGGTGGGTTCATCCAGAGGGAGCCTGGCAATCTTGAACACAGGCCTCCGGAGGTGTCTATTGGCGGTGTCCAGGTCTACCACCCGCACGACGCCATTCTTCCCATTCAGGGTGCGAGTAATGCGCCCCAGTCTCCATTGGAGGGCAGGCAGGTTGTCCTCCTTGATGAGGACGAGCTCGTCAACTCGGGGAGGGGAGGATGGGGACAACTATTTGGAGCGGGTTTGGAGGGTGTGAAGGTAGGACTGAGTTCACAACGTCCAGAAGCGCTGGGAAAGGGCCTGTACCATTTGGAATCGCCTACGTATGGAGATCGGCCTATCTTCCACGGATAACTCAGGTAGGGCCGTTAGTGGGCGGCCGATAATGAAATGTCCGGCTGCAAGCGGCTCAAAGTCTGAGGGATCAGACGAAAGTGGGCAGAGAGGTCTAGAGTTAAGGACAGCTTCGATTCGTGCTAAAAGTGTAGAGAATTTCTCGAATGTGAGGTGCTGTTCGCCAATTTCGCGATATAAAAGTTGCTTAGTTGATTTTACATTGATCTCATGCAACGCACAGAACCATGGTCCCTTAGGGACCTTTAATAACCAAGTAATGTGCTGACAATCGTGTCATTATTCGAGGCAAGAAAGTAATGTACTTCAATGAGCTGATTTCTAGCGCCTACAAAATTTGTACCGCAGTCTGAGCGGATTAGAACCGGGGCACCGCGGCGTGCGATAAAACGTTGTAACGCCGCGAGGAACGCTTCTGTACTGAGGTCCGAGACCGGTTCCAAATGAACCGCCTTAGTTGAGAGGCACACGAATATACAAAAGTACGCTTTTAAGAGTTTGACGTTACGTAGGGTACTAGATTTAACGAGGAATGGGCCGGCAAAATCGGTCGTGACTTGACTAAATACGGGCTGAGGCGTAACTCTATCGGCTGGCAGGTCGGCCACGCTTGCGGCTGAGCCTGGTTTTCAACCTCATCTGATGTGTCCGACCTTCAATCTGATCTGACCCGGTTGGATAATTATTGCAAACAGAACAAGCTAGACCTCAATCCTTCTAAATGCTCTGTCACAACATTTAGCAGGAAAAATAACAATATTCTATCACAGTATATCCTCAAGGGCCAAATCCTACAAAAGAGCTCGGTTGTACGAGATCTAGGAGTCCTTCACGACTCAAAGCTCCTCTTCGATGACCATATTGATGCAATGGTTAAGAGAGCTTCTAGGGCGCTTGGGTTTATTATGCGAATCTCAGCCAGTTTCAAGGAAATTAATACTACAAAAATATTATACTGTTCATTCGTGAGAAGTATTTTAGAATATGGGTCTTATGTTTTCAAGCTAAAGTCCCGTATAATTCTGATAACTATTTACAATTATGCAAACGATTTCATCTTCTACCTTTGTATAAGCGACGTGAGATAGCGGATATTGTTTATTTTCTCAAAATTACAACGAATATAATTAACTGTCCTCAACTCCTCTCCAAAATTAAGTTCACCATCCCTACTAGGTCCCCTAAACATTACACACCCATTCATATACCATTGGTTTCATCTAATTACCGCCAAAATTCATTTATGTTGCGAGCGAGTACAAGTGTAAACCAAATATGCAGCGATTTCAATTTCGACATGTTTCATTCTAGCATGTCCTCGGCGAGGCGATTAGCGAGCAATACTTTCTTTTTAGAGTAAGCTATTTATCATGATATTATTATGTAGCTTTTTAGTCTTGTAAGTTTGTACTAGATTAGGTTTGTTTATGTTCCCACTTAAATATTATTTAGCTAAATTGATATTTATAAGCGAAGACCTTTTATTGGCTATCCGTGTATACAATGTTACTTTATACCATTACTTAAAGCTGTTGGTTTTCCGAAAATTAAATAAATAAATAAATTGTTGGCGTAGGATTGCGTGTAAGGTGTCAGCGCCAGGGTGGCAGTGTATTTTGTGGTAGTGGTCAATGATGAGGTCTACAAGTGGGCTAGAGCTGGGAAGTATGAGCGGATGCTGCGCGTCATATCGGATAGACGCATGGGACAGTCGCACACTGGGGCCGCCTGTATGGGAGCTTTACCCATAACTCAATTATGATCAGTAATAATAAAGAAAGTGTTTTAAATGAAAATAAAAGGCATTTGCAGTTACATTAAAGATTATATTTAACTTTGTAACATATCAGTGGACCTACCAGAAGACATTATTTTCATTTGTGCGGCATATGTCAACAAATCCGCATCGAACTCAGAACGCAAATTCAAAGTCTTTCTGCGTTTCTTATTTTCGCTAGATTCATTGGAGAAGAATTAAAAGGCCTCCCACTTTTCCTAGGCAAAAAAACAGTAAATTCATGATTTTCATCTAGCCATGAACACTCTACTTAAAATTACACTTACATAAAATCTATCTTTATGTCTGTTAAGACGTTCCCATTTCGATTTTTAATTGAGATTTAAAGTATCGTAGCTGTGATACTAAATTAGGTCGCATTTGAGAAGAACCAGTTAGTCTTAGCGGCAATAAAGTCAATTATTTCATAAAATTTTCGTTCAAACGATTTATATTTACTATTCCAAAACACTTGTAACATTTTTTGTCTCTTGATAATCAACTGCGGCTGTGAATCTGGAAATCCATATAATGCCCTATTATAAGTTCATAGCAAAATACATGTTTTATTTCAATTGGCGCAACTTGCAATTACGTTTTACTTCTGTTCTAAATAGAGAAAGGTTTGGGCTAAACACTACTATATTTACTTTAAATTGCAAGTAACGCAATTATTTAATAAAACCTTATGATTTTTGAAGACGCAGTTTTATAAAAAGTACTGAAAATCTTCCACAAAACATTAAATACAATTTATAAATAAATAATATTTAATTAGACCATACCTTGTTCCCTAATAGATATAACATAGAATTTGTATGGGTAGCACAGGTAAATTGTAAAAAAAAAGAAATATACGTTATTTCCTAAACTAAAACTTAAAACGGTCTCGAATACTGCACTTTTTAGTTATTTACTCGTCGCTTGATAACCTTTAGAATAACATTACTAAAAGATACTCGGGTACCTACACTATGCATAATATGTAGTAGTTTTCCACATTTTGAGATATTGAGTTATGGGCATAGCTCCCATACTGACAGCCCAAGTGTGAGTCGTCCACCAACTCTAAGGAGCTCATCTTTAATAAGAGGTGACAGCCGCTGGAGTCTGACGGAGCAGGTTTTGCCAGTTTGAAGGCGGTGAATGTCCTCTGCAAACTCATTGTTCTGAACACTGCGTACCAAGTAAAGTAGGGCCTCCCTTCGTTCACTGACGGACAAGGGGCCTGCGCGTCGCAAATCTGGGTTGTGTCTGCAGTTGTGCAGAAAGCGTTTTAGACAAGCTGTCACTCCGACGAGCTTGTCTAGTGAGCTGAACCAAGTGAGCAGGCGAGAGTCAAGACCGGGTACTGTGACCAGTGACGGGATGTGTGTGGGCTTAAGGCCTGCTAGGGCGTGATGGCCCAGAGCTGAGGGCATCGCAGGCTAAGACGCACAAGGCTGTCTAAGCCACGTGGGAGACCACCATAGGTCGTGAGCTGACAGGGATTGCGCGGACATCCCTTTGCTTGCGCAATCTGCTGGGTTGAGCTCGGAAGGTACGTGTCGCCAGGTACATTCTGATAAGCTTGAGCTGATTTTAACTACCCTGTTGGCTTCAAAGGGTTGATGACGGTGAGGCGGTGTATTGAGCCAGGCCAGGACTATCGTACTGTCTGACCAACATATGTGTTGTTCTATACTGATATGGGCTGATAACTGAACTGACACACGGATCATGAGCTGAGAGAGTAGAGCGGCGGCCGGCAACTCTAACTTGGGGATTGTGAGGCGATTCTTGATTGGTGCGACTCGCGACTTGGCGACAATCAAGTGTACTAAAGTATCTCCGGTGGCATTGAGCTCATGGAGATAAACAACGGCGGCAAACCCGGCTTCAGAGGCGTCTGCGAACCCGTGAAGCGAGTATGCAGCTGAGCCTTTGTTTGCACAAATGTGCCGAGGGAAGCGAATGCTAGGCAACAGCGGCAGATCTTCTGAGATGTGGTGCCACTCTGTTTGTACTTCAGAGGGAGTGGGCTCATCCCATTCCAGCTTTAGTAGCCACAATTGCTGAAGGAGCAGCTTTGCACGGAAGATAACGGGAGAAACCCAGCCGTCAGGGTCATAAAGTGAGGCTACGGTGCTTAAAATGGACCGCTTTGTGACATGTGTGATGGGGGGCCGACAGATACGGTAGGTGAACTCGTCTGACTGAGGGCTCCACTGTATGCCCAAGACCTTAATGGACGTGGAGTCTGGGTTCATGTCGAAGTCCTTGGGCATGTCGCATTGGTTGTCGGGGAATCTTTCGAGTAGCTTAGGCGAGTTAGATGTCCACTTACTGAGCTGAATGCCGCCTAGGTCTAGTAGACTTATTAACTCGTCCTGGAGTGCTTGGGCGCATTCAACTGTGTCATGACCACACAAGATGTCATCAACGAAGATAGACTTGCGATGAACCTGAGCTGCTTCAGGGTAGCGATGACCTTCATCATCAGCTAGCTGAAGCAGAGTGCGGATTGCATGGCATGGGCTTGATCTTAAGCCGTAGGTGACTGTATTAAAGGGCATAGGTGAGCAGAGGATGATCTGGTAAGGATCGCCACAGTATGAGCTGATATTATCTCTGGTCTGAGGCTACCAGCACATTTCTGAACATCCTTTGGATGTCAGTGATAAAAACGACTGGGTGCGTTCTGAAGGACATGATGATGTCAATAATGTCCTGTTGAAGGGCGGGGCCTGTATGTAGGCATTCAATTATGCTGACACCATTGGAACTTTTACAGCTACCATCAAAGACAATTCGCAGCTTGTCCGACCCTGACTTGAATACGCCATGGTAGGGGATATAAAAGTGAGGTTTATGGGCGAATGTATTTGGGTGACAGGGAGCCTTGTGCCCTAAGTCGATGTATTCGGCCATAAAGTCGACGTATGTAGAACGCAGAGACGGGTTCGCTATTAGCTTCTTCTCAATATTGAGGAATTTGCTTAATGCGATAGGGTGAGTTTTACCCAGTTGAGGGGCGTCCTTTAGAAAGGGCAGAGTGACCGTATATCTGCCTGAAGGATCGCGTGTAGTGGTAGAGCGGAAGATTTCCTCGCATTGTTCCTCCAGGGGATCAGTATGAGTGTGAGGTTGAGGTAGGGGTTCTTCAGACTCCCAGAACCTTTCCAGACTCTGACGTATGTCCTGGGCTGATTCAGCTGAGTCTGGTTGTGAGCTGATGACGTGAGCTGAGTGACCCTGCTGCGCCGGCTGCGCATACAAGTCCTCAATGGGTCCTATCAACGCAAAGTCGAAAATCGTGCCGAAGGCTATGGGCTTGCCCGGGCCCAACGAGACCTTTGTCGCGTACAACACTTGACCAAGAACGTCTGACCCTAACAAGAGGTCGATCAGGGCTAGTGTGTGGTAGAGCTGATCAGTCAATGGTACGGGTGGCTGGCCTAGTATGTGGGAAATATTTGGTACCTTCTCTAAGGGAAGGCAGCCAGTGACATTCTTTAAAATATGAGCTGTGGCAGTAATTGTAGGAGTATCATTCGTCGTATCCCACGAAAACAGGCGTAATTGCAAAACAGCAACATTTCAGGAGAAGCTTTTTTGTGTTAATTAAATAATGTAATAAAGATATTAATATTTTTTTATGATAATAACATGTGTTAGCATCCTGTAGTTGGTTTAGAACATTTTTTGGGTAATAATAATTATACTTTTAATAGTTATGTCCCTTAATTCCTTATTCTGCGTTGTATTCTGTGTTGTTTTCCAATAGAAAGCACCAAAATACGGTCCTAAGGTACATTATGACCTTTTTCGTCGGAAATGTATAAGCCACAATCGCCGTTAAACCCTTTCTAAATTTGAATTAGCTGGTTTATAATTTATATTTTTCAAGAAACTTATCATTTTAAAGAAATAAATAATTATAAATTAAAAAGTAAATTATTCGGTAGGTATAAAATTAAATAAAAGTTAATTTTAAGGTAAGTATTTACTTATTATTTGTTTTAACATTTTAAACTTTCATGGTCACTACGATAACTTTTGGGAAAAACGGAATTTTTAACCATGTTTATAAACGCAGCTTCATCTTAACCGAATGTTCAAATATTTGTAAAAATATTTCTTTCGGATCTCAGAGGTGAAAACTTCTAAGATTTGATGAAGCAATGTTGACTAAAAACATAAGCATCAAGCACTGACAAATTTCGACGGATGAAAGCCAGACCTCGGTAACCAAGTGGTTAAGGCAGCCGCCCGGAATGCGGAAGGTGCGTGGTTCGATTCCCGCCTGAGGTTGTCGTCTTTTTTCAGTGTTTAATATTTTACATGTTTATGTTGTTGAGGAGCACGATGGCGCAGCGGCTAGCGCGTTCGGCTTGCATTCTTGCTCGCTAAGCCACTTTCGCAATGCCCTGTATGGGTGACTAAATTAAAAACATCTCGAGCACCTCCGTGCTTCGGAAGGCACGTTAAGCCGTTGGTCCCGGTTGTTGTCGTAGAACACACACTCCTGTTCTTGATCGCACTACAAACTCGAACTTGTTCGAGTTCACGACACAGATAATTCACCGTATCACTCCGGGAACTGTTCAGATTACATAACAATATCACGGTTTTCCAGACATTCGACCTTTTAAACCCATCTTCACGATTGGAATTATTTTGCGCTTTTTTTTCAATAGCTTCTCTGACCAGACATGGTACATAGTTTCGTTCTGTCGAAATAATCTGAAGGTTATAAAACTCATTCCAGTGATTAGGGCTCGAGTAAATAAGCAATGGCTGATTTCAAAGTGTCGTTATTCTTGACAGCATCAATGTGCTCCTTAATGCGACAGGTTTTGTTTTGTTTGACCTACATAAAAGCTACCACAGCTGCAGCCAATTTAGTACCTGCCAGGTTATAATGAAATGCTTCTTTCTTCTTCTATCTCATAGGTGAAGTTAATTTTAGGATGGATGTCATTTAAATTGGCCGAATTATCTTCAATGTGCTTCTTGCCACCATAAAGTATGCAGAAAACATCGTCAACGTACCTTTTCCAGAGTTTGATTTGTGTAGGTGCAGTGGTGATGGCTAGCTCTTCGAAACACTCCATCCGCACTGTTTTTTCGGTCTCTATGTGTAGTCTCTGACTAACCCTTTGGGGATAATAATCTCACGGATTTTTGTATTTATATATGTAATTTTTAAGACTTGCCTCATTAATTAGGACAAAAAATATATTTTGACGTAGAATAAAGACACAAATGGCATTAGGGCAACCCCTTCCATACATTTGTTTTTTTCAATTCTGCAGAAAAAGGCCACAAACAACATTAGGGCCTCGTTGAGGTGGCCCTAACGGCGATAGTGGCTTTTTTTTACGTAAAACTTTGCGCCACGTAATTGTGGCCTTTTAGTAAACTTGAATATCAAGAAAAATATTGAACTTTTTAAGACAATTTTTAGACTGAATTATGCCTAAATAAACGTAGAATTTAAATATGAAATAAAAGAAAATAGCAATTATGGCCGTAGGGGCAGTTTTCGTGGGATACGACGCATTGTGAGTGGGTCGGCATACTATTGTTATTGCCGCTTTTGACTCATGCTTGTGCTGATTCCCAACTCCTGTAATTTTTAAGGAAGTGGGTTTTGATGGCAAGTTCAAAAGTCGTGTCATGCGTGACGTTATTAATGTCAGCATGCTGCCACAGTCCAATAAAGCTCTGGCTGTGTGAAGGTGGCCATGTACGTCCGCGACTCTTAGTGAGACGGTTGGCAACAAAATGGGTGTGCCAGTGGGCACAGAAGGTGAGTGAGCTGATTGAGTAGCAGCCGAGAGTGTATGAGCTGAGTATGTATCAGCCGTGTGGGCATGGGCTGACTGGGCATGGGCTGAAGGGACATGGGCTAAATGAGCATGGGCTAAATGGGCACGGGCTGAATCTACCTCTCCGCTAGGGTGCTCCGTGATAGTTGGGAGTCATAATTGCTGGCGGCGTTCGCAGGGCCTACCTGGCGAACTGGACCTGGGCGGGCAGGCTCTGTGAGCAGAGCTGGGTTGCGCCTGTTTAGCATGTGCAGGTTCGTGCCGCCTGCTGTTTCTGGGGCGCTCCCTCGAGCGCTCCCTCAGCTGTGGTGGGGGTATATGTGCTGACGACAGAACTGAGTTCGCCGAATCGTCTGGTCGATGGAGGGACGTGTGGTGGTTGGAGCTCCCACAGTCCCTGCATGCCACCCTCGACCTGCACTCGCTCTCGTAGTGAGGGCCGAGGCAACGTTGGCAGCGCTCGCGTGCCTGTACAAGTTGCCATCGGCCTTGTGTTGGCTGGGCATTCTACCGTGGGCACGCTATGAGACTATGTCCCCTAGTGGTACAATAGGGACAGTAGAGCGCCGAACGTGAGGAAGAGGACGACGATGCGGCTTGGCTGGAAGGCCGAGTAGACGAGGAAGGGCTGACTGCGAGCTGGGGAGGGAGATGGGCGAGGACGCATTTGCTGCGTTGGGCGGAACGGTTGGTAAGTGGGCTGATCATAGGCGCGGTGAGGCGATGGAGCTGAGGAGCGGCCACGGTAATGGTCGGGTTGTTGCTGAGCCATCTGAGCATATGTGCGATGGGGCAACTGAGGAGGCGCGCGGCTACGAGAAGAGCCGGGTTGGGGCTGTATGGGTTGATTTTGGGCTATATTGGAGAACTCTGCCTCCACACAGCGCGCGTGCTCCTCGAGGTAGGAGATGAGGTCCCTTAACGTAGTCAGGGTGTTATTAGACCCGTGCCTGCGTTCAAATAGTGTGCGGAGCTCGCCCTTGAGCTTCCGTACCACTATTGACACAAACACGTAGTCGTCTAATATGGGCAGATCTTTTTTTTTTTTTTTTATAAAAAAGGGAGGCAAACGAGCAGGCGGGTCACCTGATGGAAAGTAATCACCGCCGCCCATGGACACCCGCAAAACCAGAGGAATCGCAGATGCGTTGCCGGCCTTTAAGGGAGGAATAGGTTTAAGGAAGGAATAGGAATTGGGAGGGGGGGGGGGGAAGGGGCCTCCGGAACCCTCACTGGTCGAACGAAACACAACAGCACCAAGTGCCGTTATTTCACGCCGAATATTCGTGAGAGGGTGGTATTACGCCGGGCGAGCCGGCCCAATGCGTGCTGCAACGCAGCGTGGCTCTACCACTCAGAAAGATCTAAATTGTTGAGGGCACACTGAGCTGATATGAGCGGCGTGAGGAACAGTGTGCGGATGTTCGAGCGCGTGTGGATGCTTGGCAGCCCTAGGATGATGTCCACAAAACTATCAATGAGAACCCGGCGGTTCTCGTACCGCTTGGTGAGAATGTCCATGGCCACGGCAAAGTTCTCATTGGTGACCTTTAAGTGGGACACCATACTTAATGCCTCACCGCTGAGACTTGAGAAGAGGTAGTGGACCTTGATTGCGTCCGACAGGGTCGCCATGTCGTCAGTCAGACTCCTAAACAGCGCAATGAAGGAAGGCCAGTCCTCCTTGGCCAGGCGCTATCTTGGGGAGGACAGCTGTGGGCGTATTGACGCCGAAACTGGGCTGAGCGCTATGGGTTGGGGACGACGTGGGAGAAGTTGAGATTTCCTCCCTTGCCTTAAGTATCCCCAGATACACCCCGGAGGCTTTCGTGTGGTTCTCCGTGTAAGCGTTCTCGGTCCTCTCATCCAAGTCCTCCTCGTCGAGAATGTTATAGTATACTGCGTCCATTTTGTCTTTCACGCCTTATATTTGTGTGAAACGCACGTTAAATTTCATTATGGAATGTGTGGTGCCGCCAGTAACTATGTGTGCTCCTATTTCTAGGAGCTGGTATATAACTTTAGCGGCCTCCCTAAATATCGCGGCTTGTGACTTGGTCGGCATAGCGAAGATTAAAAACAAGACCAAAAAAAAATTTTAACGGCAGTAAAAAAACAACTTTATAGTTGGGCTGAACGTATTTGCTTACCAAGGTAAGGGCAAATGGGCCAAAACGAATACAACAATAAAACAACTTAGTAGGAACACTCTGTATGTGGCCCACGCGTGGGCAAAACCCTGTGTATACAGGGAGCGTACGTAATATGGGCTGATTAGCGAGGGAAAAGCGTAAAAAGGGTATTTTTGACAAGGGAAAAATGTGGGACACGTTGTATGTCTCCCAAAGTTGAGCAAGCTTGTGTTTATGGGACGCGCGTACGCAAGATTAGCCGACCGAAAAAAAGAAAGAAAAAAAATAATAAAAATCACGTCATCTGTAGCCCACAAGTGGGCAAGCGCATGCGTAAGCGGCATATCCAATTAGCCGGGAAAACGTTAGGAAAAAAAAAATCTAATAAAAAGAAAGTGTGGGATACGTTGTAGGTAGCCCACAGTTGGGCAGACCTGTAGCGGAAACGATCGCGAAGAATGAGTCGGTCGCAAAAAAAATAATAATTATAATAATAAAAATAAAAAAAAGGACACTCTGTATCTGTGTCCCACAAGTGGGCAAACAAGTGCACGAAGAGTGAGCCGATCACAAAGGTAAAAAACAAAAAAAAAAAAATTAACACGAGAAAGAATTAAAGCACACTGTATATGTACCACAGGTGGGCAAACGTGTGTAGAAGCGAGTACGCAAGATGTACCAGCCGCAAGCGATAAAAAAAAACTGATCACACTGAGCACGTGTGGTGAGCACGTACATAGAATAAGCCGATCACAAAAGCAACAAACAAAAAACAATTAAAATAAAAAATTAACACGAAAAAAAATTAAATCTCGTTGTATTATTATGTAAGAAAAATACATCTGCAGCCGATAAACATAGCATGAAAAAACATTTTTTGAATTAGGATTTTGACACCTTAAGCTTTATTTTCCTCTTATATCCAACTACACCAAGCGTTGGTGAAGTTGTGAAAAATTTGAGGATCTGCGAGTTCGACCTGTGTGAAGTTGTATGGTGACATCGTCTCCAGATTCGGGTCTACATTAAGATCCTGGCGCCCATAATTATTAATTTTATATCGGTATAACCCCACGGTTCTATAGTGTATCGGCTTTAAACGTGTAAGAGTTTTGATACGGTTAAACGGATTAGAACATTTAATTTAATATTTTTATAGACGGAGTAATTTAATTTTAATTTCAACTTCATACTCCGAAGGGAATTGGCTTTATCCCGACCCCCCACGACCATAGCTCGTACGACTGAAATATTAGCTGGCTGGTTAGGCAGTAGTAGGAACAGTATTATAAAATTTATTTGAAATTAAAATTATCACCGACCCGCTTGGTCACTTTTGACTCTTAGGATTTTAGTGTGTTTTAGGGGGTGATATAGCTTGGTAATCAGGTTTAGAGTACTTTAAACAGTAAATTATAGTTGGCAAAATTAATAGAAAGTTTGTTGGACTTTCATTTGAGATTGACCCTAGGGTCAGTTTCGACTGATAGTTTAGTTTTTTTGTTATTTTCGGCTCAATAAATTAAAAGGAGTAACGTAGATGATAAGTACCTAACCTACTATAAGGAAAAATTGTGACTAACCCCCTCTTTTGAATAATAAGAGTGAAATAAAATTTATAATTTTATTTTATTGTTGTTGGACAAAATATTAGTATGTGTTCTTTTACAATATACTGCCTAGCTGTTTAACATTTTATGGTTTTATTTGATAACAACCCACTGAAGCTTGCATTTGGGATTTTCTTCCTTTTCCCCAAAAGGGACAAAACCTCAAATGTAACAATATAAACGAAGGAATCTTCGATAAGGAAACTTGCACTTTTCCTGGACGATCGTGGCTTCCTCAGGGCAGGAGGTCGTATCCATCACTCAAATTTACCTAACAATGCCAAATATCCATTATTGTTACCTAAGAAGTGTAGGTTCACATTTCTTTTAATTGAATATTTACATAAAAAATGTTTACATGCGGGACCACGTACATTACAAAATATTATTAACCAACATTATTGGATACTTTCCGCTCGTAGCGTTATTCGTTCTATACTTTCAAAATGTAGGACCTGTATCAAATATAACCCTCCGTTACTTCAACCAAAAATGGGAGATTTACCTGCAACGCGGTTGATGCCAAATAAAGTTTTCGAGCATGTTGAAGTAGACCTAGGGGGGCATTTTTTATTAAAGAAAGCTTGCGTCTTAACGCGAAAGTAGGACAAGCTTACTTAGCGCTTTTTGTATGTTTTTCTACAAAGGCGGTCCATTTAGAAGTTCTATCTTCTTTAACAGCTGATTGTTTTTTGGCTACATTGGATAGGTTTGTAGCTCGTCGTGGCTTATGCGCATGCCTTTAATGGCACGAATTTCGTTGCTTCCAATAAACACTTAACGGAAATACAGAGGTTTCTATCGGATGCAGGTAACCGTAATGAAATCTTCAACGGATGCGCTCACTGTCAGATTGATTGGAGATTTAATCTACCCAGTGCTCCTCACATGGGCGGACTCCGGGAGGTTGGTATTAAGTCAGCCAAGTATCATCTTGCGAGTACCGTTGGAAATAAAGCTTTAACATTCAAAGAACTTACTACAATTCTGTAAGATATAGGCTATAATGAATTCGCGTCCATTAGGAGTATTGCCGGCTAGTGACAACCCAAACGACTTTAACGTTTTAACTGCAGGACATTTTCTTGTAGGCAAGAGTTGGACTGCAGTACCGGAATACAATTTAATGGACGTTTCGATTAACCATTTGTCACTTTGGCAACATTTACAACATTGCTCACAACTGTTTTGGAGAAAATGGACTCAAGATTACTTAAATACACTCCAACAAAGAGCCAAATGGTTCACTTCTTCACCTAATTTGAAGGTCGGAGATTTAGTTTTGGTTAAAGACGATCAAGCCCATCCGTGTAATTGGCCACTTGCAAGGATTAAAAATGTTCATCCTGGTTTAGATGGCATTGTTCGAAAAGTCACTCTACGTTCTAAGAAACATTTCTTTCAAAGACCAGCTACCAAGCTGAGTCTTTTACCTTTTCTTAACTAATTTTCCTTATTCATTTATGACTCATGTCGTGACAATGAATTTTTGTTAGTAGGTAACGTTTACTTATTTTTTTTTCATAATATTTTCTTATACTGGAAAGCCTCATGATGCTTTCGGTGGGGGGTGTTTAATATCTATTGTAGAAGATGAGAGACTGACCACCCCAGCGTGGCTATATAAGCCGGAGCGCGCCAGTGCTCGGCCCTATTTCGCCGCCAACCGTCGTCGTGTTCAGAGCTCTCTCACTTTACTTATTTTGCGTCTTGTTGCTGACCTAATTATTTTCCGTGATTTTGTTATTCGAGTCTGTTATTTTTCTAAAAAGTTATTAAATTATTTTAGCCGTTATTTTTGTCTTTTTAAAAAAATAATTTCCTTCGGCATTCACAAGATCAGAAGTGGGATAGGATCAACGTGATTCTATCCTGCTCGCTATTCTGATACTGTGTCTTCCGGCGCGAGGGTTTTTAAAAGGAGAAAATGTCTTCTCGTGATCGCGAACGTGAGCGCCGTAGAGGTCGTTATAGTGAAGATAGGCGACGCAGTAGGTACCGCGATCGTACCCCGGGTAATGTGAACCGTGAAATGGACGCGATGTTTGCTCGTCTTAGGAAGTTAGAAAATACGGTAGCTGCGCGTAAGTCATCGCCACCAGTACATCGTAACGATCGGTCGCCGCCTTCTATACGCCGTGAGTCACGTAGACGCGTAAGGTCACCATCGCGTGATAGGTCTGTATCTTTGACACGACGAACGGCACGATCGACACACACGCCGCCGCTGCTGGTGCCGCCGCATCCGCCGAGCGCCGCGCGGTCACCGACCGCCGTGTCTACGCTGAGGGCTGCGCATACGCCAAGCGCCGCGCTTACGCCGAGCGCCGCGCGTACGCCGAGCGCCGTGCCTACGCCGAGCGCCGCGCCTCCGCCGGGCACCGATACAGAGTGTGTCGCCAGCGAGGTCAACGCCCCATCGACGGTCACGGATCGCATTGTGGACGCGATTCGTTCAATCAACACGGTGGTGAGATCGAACCAACATTATTATATTAGTAACTTTGACCCAAATTTACATAATATCGAGGACTGGTGTGAGGAAGTTGACCGCGCTAAATCTTTAAATAACTGGAGTGATTTTGAGTGCCTTTCTCGGATAGGGAACTGTTTAAAAGGGGACGCTAAGACGTGGTTAAACGAGTGGGTAACGACCGAGCGTAGTTGGAGCAGTTTTAAAAAGGAATTTAAGCCTTTATGCCCAAAAACACCAGACATAGCTAACATACTTTTTGAAGTTATGATCACAAATTCAGATAAATTTACCACATATGCTGACTATGCTCGTCGTTCACTGCTTCGTTTACGTATAGTGCGCGGACTCAGTGACGAATTGATAACAGCGATTGTTATTCACGGAATAAATGACCCACAAATAAGGGCGTCCGCCACAAACGCGAAACTGTTACCTAACGATTTAGTCGAATTTTTTTCAACTTATGTAAAGCCTAGCATGTCTAATGGTAGTTCTACTTGTGTACCATCTCAGAACACGTTTGCGGCAAAGAATAAAAGCGTTTCAAATCTACCTCCTAGAAAACGACGTTTTGATGAGGGCAAATGTTTTTATTGTGGCCAGTTTGGACACACAGGCGAATTGTAATAAGAAATCCACAGTTGATATCAATAGTAGTGCTTCTTCAAACGTCACGGATAAGACGACGACTCCGCCAGTTTTTGTCCCAACAAAGCCGAGTACGTGTTTGTTTTGCAAAAAGACGGGTCATAAAATTGAGAATTGTTTTGCCAAACAAAAATCAGAGTCTCGCAATAAAAGTAACGTTAATTTTTGTCGCGAAAATCAACCTACCCGCAATAATGACGTTGTTGTTGCTGTTATTCAAGGCGTGCCAATTGATGTTTTAATTGATAGTGGGTCGACTATATCGCTCATTTCGTCAAGCTTACTTAAGCATTTTAACTGTGCGCATAGGCCCGCGTTTCGAATACTAAAAGGTCTTGGTAGTCAGGAGATTGAAAGCACGTCATATGTGACCTTGCCTATCGAATTTGACGGTATAACCCTAGAAGTTGACATGTACGTAGTTGCGTCCGAGTTTATGAATACGCCAGTAATAGTAGGTACTGATGTACTTAACAGGGAGGGCGTGCGTTATATTCGTACTCGCGATTCTCAGCAACTTATGCGTGAAATTATTCAACCGGATAGAGTGATGGCTGTTCAATCTGATGTGTCTATTCCGATAACCACTCCACTTGTTGACAACGAGCTGGAACGATTGTTAGCTGTAATAAATGAGTTTTCTAAGTTCCTTATTTCCGGCACTGCCACATCTACGGTGAATACAGGCAGTATGGCCATCAGATTGAAAAGCGATACTCCCATCTATTACCGACCGTACCGCCTTTCTTACACGGAGACACTTAAAGTTCGCGATATAATCCAGGACCTAGTAAATAAAGGCATCGTTCAGGAGTCGGAATCCGATTATGCCAGTCCGATTCTTCTTGTGAAAAAGAAAGACGGTACCGATCGTATGTGCGTCGATTATCGCAAGTTAAATGAAGTGACCGTTAAAGACCGATTTCCGTTACCGCGAATCGATGATCACATTGACCGGTTGGGGCGAAACAAATTCTTCACGAGCCTCGATATGGCGACAGGATTTCATCAGATCCCTATCGAGAAAGAGTCCATTCCTCTTACTGCTTTCGTAACGCCCGGCGTTACGAATATTTGAAAATGCCGTACGGTCTCGCGAACGCACCGGTTATTTACCAGCGAATCATATCAAAAACGCTTCGGGAGCATATAGAATCTGGTGAAATCCTCGTCTACATTGATGACGCCTTAATTCTAAGCCAGTCTATTGATCGGGGGTTAACTTTGTTGCGAGAGGTACTTAAAACTCTAACTGACGCGGGGTTTTCAATAAATTTAAAGAAATGTTCGTTTTTATCGCCTTCAATCGAGTATTTGGGCCGAAATATTAGTGAGGGTCAGGTGAGGCCGAGCAGTGATAAGGTTAGGGCATTAACTGAGGCCGAGGAACCAAAGAACGTCAAACAGGTACGGCAGTTCATGGGGCTAGCTAGTTATTTTCGGCGGTACATACCTGGTTTTGCCCAGAAAACAGCCTGTATCGCAGCCCTGACTCGAAAAGGCGTGCCGTTTATTTGGGGAGCGGAGCAGCAAGCTGCTCGCAAAGAAATTATTGACTACCTGACCAGTGAACCTGTACTAGCGGTTTACGACCCTTCGCTGCCGATTGAGGTGCATACCGATGCAAGTTCGATCGGTTACGGGGCCGTGCTCCTGCAGGCGCACGAGGACGGTCACAAACGAGTGGTAGCTTACTACAGTAAGCTAACGCAGGGAGCTGAAAGGAAGTACCACTCGTACGAATTGGAGACCCTTGCTGTAGTGAAGGCTCTGCAGCACTTCAGGCATTATCTTGTGGGTGTGCGCTTCACCGTAGTCACTGATTGTAACGCACTTAAGCTTACGCAGCGAAAGAAAGATCTGTTACCCAGGGTGGCTCGGTGGTGGGTGTACCTACAGGATTTTGATTTTGACCTGAACTACCGGAAGGGCTCACAAATGTCGCACGCCGACTACCTGAGTCGGAATCCTGTCAATGTGTGCACGGTTCAGAAGCCGCTGAACTGGGCTCAGATTGCTCAGGCTTCTGATGAAGAGACCCGGTCGCTCATCCAAAGATTAAATGACGGTCAATTGGACGCAAGTCGGTATGTCGTCAAAAACGACCTTCTCTATTTTAGACACACGCCTACTGGCGAACCTTCCAAACTTTTATGTTTTATCCCTAAAGGGCATAGGCTCAGCCTTCTTCGCGTGTTTCATGATGAGCACGAACACCCTGGGGTTGATAAGACGACTGATCTGATCACGAAACATTTTTGGTTTCCGGGCTTACGTAATTTTGTCCAAAAATATATCACACACTGTGTTGTGTGTATTTCCCACAAAAAGGTACCGCGGGCTCCGCTACAGTTCATCCATTCCTGGGAAAAGCCAGATTTGCCATTTGAGACTGCCCATATGGACGCTCTGGGGCCGCTTCCCGAAGTAGACGGGTATCGATACGTCCTTATTGTTATTGACGCTTTTTCCAAGTTTACCCTGCTGTACCCTATGTATCGGCAGGACGCCAATGAACTAAAGCAGCATGTCACTAATGCTATTTCACTGTTTGGCGCCCCTAAACTAATTGTCGCTGACAGAGGTCGCATGTTCCAAAGCGCCGAGTTTCTAGATTGGGTCAAGGATATGGGTTGTGAGGTGCATCTAATTACACCTGAGATGCACCAATCTAACGGGCAAGTAGAGCGTTATTGCAGGACCGTACTAAACATGATTCGCATCGAAGCGAACCACCGACAGCAAAGGTGGCCGAGCGTCATTTGGAAGCTCCAGTTGGTCCTGAACATCACCCGACACAGAACGACGCAATACTCCGCACTCAATCTGCTGGTGGGCATAGACGCAGCCACACCACTCATACGAAGCTTAGTACGCGACGTGGCGCTCGAAGGCTCCAACCCAAACAGAGAGTCTTTACGCGAGATGAGCCGCCAAAGGACTTCGGAGCGACTCAGGCGCAATCAGCAGACCCAGGACGCCTATGTGAACCAGGGGAGAAAGTCTCCTCGGGGATTTGAACTTAACTCTCTTGTTTTTGTTAAGAAGCAAGCGCAGGCGACGGGGAAGCTGGACTCCGGCATGCGTGGGCCATACCGCGTGACGAAGATTCTCCCGCATGGACGTTACGAGCTGCAACTTCTGGCTGGGTCCTACGGGAAGTATACCCAGGCAGCAGCTGAGTACATGGTCTCGTGGCGCGGAGAATGGACCCCTGATGTGTGTGCTGCTTACTTTGATGGTGAATAGCCTAACTCCAGAAATAGCTAACGTCGTGCTTCCTTTCTGGTTTGTTAATTGTTTGGTAATGCTAACGTCGTGCCTCTTACCTGACAATTTGTTATTGGACATGCTAACGTCGTGCCTCTGTCTTGTGTGGGCTGAGTTATGCTAACGTCGTGCCTATGACTTATGGCAAGTTTGAGTTATGCTAACGTCGTGCCTATTACTCTTATTTTGTTTTGATTAAGTTACGCTAACGTCGTGCCTATGGCTTAATCTAAATGAGACCTGCAATGCTGAGCCTCTTGTGTATTTAACGGACGCGTTTTATGCATGCGATGTTTAGTATTGTACTATAGTTCCGTGTTACCGTATGCGTAATGGCTTGTTATTTTTGTGCATAGGTGCAGACATGGAAGACGGGGGTCTTGGTGCTGGCCTCGAACAGCCTCATGAAACGGGCGAGTCGGAGCCAGAGGCACCTTCCGTTCAAGTTCACGAGTTGCCTTCGGACGACGGACAGCAGCCGTCCACGAGCGGTCTCCAGCACCGTGCGTGTGCACCTGCCGCGTGCTCAGTAGAAGAGACTGAAGACAGCTGCCCGCCCGTCGCCGAGCCTATGTGTGGGCTGTCCATGCCCCTGCTGGACTAGAAGAAGAGGACACGAAAGGAGCCCGAGGACGGTCTCCTGTCAGGAGAGGCCGTGTAGAAGATGAGAGACTGACCACCCCAGCGTGGCTATATAAGCCGGAGCGCGCCAGTGCTCGGCCCTATTTCGCCGCCAACCGTCGTCGTGTTCAGAGCTCTCTCACTTTACTTATTTTGCGTCTTGTTGCTGACCTAATTATTTTCCGTGATTTTGTTATTCGAGTCTGTTATTTTTCTAAAAAGTTATTAAATTATTTTAGCCGTTATTTTTGTCTTTTTAAAAAAATAATTTCCTCCAGCATTCACAAGACTATCTTAACGATTATTTATACTATGGCATAAAACTTTCTTGCCAAAGCTGGCTGGATTTGGAGCGCATCATTTTTCTTTTGACGCCGTGTCAGTTGGCGTTTTTCTTTTGTTCTGATAAAAAACTGTCTAAACTGCTGCTGCTGAAAATAATGCGTGTGACGTTCACCGTAAAATACGTATAAAAAATCCTACAAAACCGCGCTTTTCCTACAAGATCGCGTCTCCTCAGAAAGCTGGTCGAGGTAAGTGTTTTTTGCCATACTATGGGTAGTTGCCAAGGCAGATTACAATACCGAAAGCATTGTGTAATTTAATAGTTTGATTCCAACACCTAAGTATACTGTCCACTCTTTAAATTATTACCGTGGTACTTTGTTGCCACATTTTCAGTTGCGAAAAATGCCGCGAAAAGACCATTTTTAGAACTATTTCCGTGATGTGGACGATGTTGCATGTATGCACAGATAAGGCCAACAACCTATTGCAAGGATTTCCTTCGGCTGACAATTGCACACTCTTAAAGGGAAAAATACGGAGCAGACATATTAGTCGAAAAATATATTTTGTGTGAATATTAATCGAAAATAACATTCAGGGCATAGAAGCTATTAATTATTACTATTGTAATTGCATTGTCGGTCGGAGGATAGTCGGTTGTTGCGCCCATGTGATGTCAATTACTTGGTATCTGGGCTGGGCGAGGTATGAAAATGTAAACCCTCCAGCCCAATTTTTAGATAATGTATTGAATCCGAATAAATGTTATGAATAAAAGCCACTTCTTTTTATTATAACTTATACCTACCCCTACCCCTCAGCATTATGAACAAAAGTGGTGACCACATCCACACGGGCGGGTTCTCACCCAGGCCTGACTGTACTGTGGGTACTTCCTATTATTATAAAAATGTAAATACCCCCAAATCAATACAATAAGGAACATTTTTAGGTAAAAACTATTCCATTTTGAGATTTTTTACAGATATTTAATAGTTTTAAAAGAGTAAGTTCTACGTCGTTTTTCTCTCTTTCAGTGAATCTGCGTACTAAAAACATGTAGATCGTTTATATAGCCTATAATCTACAATAATATGTTAAATACAAGTGAAAATTTGACTTCACATCAAGCCCAAAGCTCCATATAAGGTGAATGATGTCCTTTCCACTGCTCGCGATGCAAACCTTTGTCGCGACACGCTTCCACACGTCAACTTACTTTAGCCCAGCCGTGGGTACATTCCACTGCCAAGCAGGCTACGAACGTCTAGGAAAGTTAATTAAATTATTACTGGCGCGCCGCCCGCCATGTTGCACTGCAGGCGTGCAACCAAAAAAGCAGGAGATTACGACGGCCACTGTCGGATCAATTCACATTTACACTGCTTGCAAACAGACCGCTGCCGCGATACGAGCCCACGCGTTAATTACATAAGGCCAGCCGTGGGCACCTTTAACTAGTAAGCTGGCCCTGCCAAGCAAAATTTTATTTAATTATTACTGGCGCGCCGCCATAACTAAAAAGCAAAGAGACAGTGCCGCGTCACTGACAGTCGTCTTGGATACAGAGTTGTCATTCATTTGACAGATACAAATTGACGCGGTCCGAAACACTGTTTTTATGCCGATCACTCCCTAAACAATCGTGTCAACACAGGAGACAACTCAGTCGCGCATCTGAGAGCAAAATTTTATTTAATTATTACTGGCGCGCCGCCATAACTAAAAAGCAAAGAGACAGTGCCGCGTCACTGACAGTCGTCTTGGATACAGAGTTGTCATTCATTTGACAGATACAAATTGACGCGGTCCGAAACACTGTTTTTATGCCGATCACTCCCTAAACAATCGTGTCAACACAGGAGACAACTCAGTCGCGCATCTGAGCAGCACAATCGCCGGCCCGTTAGCCTTCCGCACGATACGAATATTAGGCATGGTGGCCCCACAATGTGCTATAATAGGTGGAGCGGCACCGCAGTCGTCGCAAGGGAAGATAGGGGGTGGTGTATTTTTTTACCGCTACGCGACACGGACCCCTCAAACCCCAAGCGGTCGCATGAGACCGCACCTACAAAAACACACTTGACTTTGTACCGTGTTTTCATAGACTTACAGACTACTTTATTATGAACAAGTTTGGTTATTTCGGTTCTGTGGTTCATCTTATGTATTGTTATCGCACAATATCGCATAATCTATGCTCCATTCTGTCTAATTTGACGTTGACAGTTACTGTCAAAAAGTGTCAAAAAAAATCCAAGAGTGAGTGGTCATGAATAAATTTGTGTGATTACAAGTATAATAAATCGATTGTGGGTTACATTATTGACTACGGTACAATTATCTGCTTTGTTTCCATAAATCAGGATTATTGTAAATAAACAATGTACAGTTGTATGTTGTCCCAAATTATTTAATATCGCTCGAAGAGGTCGGAAATTGTATAATTACAATAAAATACGTAGAGACGCTGGCGATCATCTGGAAAAGAAAAATCTAAGTTTGTAATTACACTTGACTACTTCATTACCAGCCCGCACTTGGCGGGTACATTACATAAATACGAAAAACTTAATTCCGAAACTCCTAATTTTCGCGAATTTCAAAACTCCAAATTTTATAATTTCCGAATGGTTCAGAATTCCGAATATCACAATTCCGATTTATCATTAATCCTTTTTTACAAATCCGAAATTACAAAATCCCGAACGTTTACAATAACGACAATCAAAATTCCGAATTGCTTGCAAGATGCTTCTTCCTAATCTGCTACACTCCGATTCGCGATTCGCGATTGTCTTAAATTTCTGACATATCACGTGACATTTAGGGGTAGGGCAGCTAGTATTTCTGTTGTCAAAAAAAAATAACCTCGAAATTCAAGACAATCGCTACGTTGCGCTTCGCGATTGTCTTAAATTTTTTACCTATCACGTGACCTACAGGAGTTGGGCACCTATTATTTCTGTTGTCCAATAAAAAAAACAATACAGTGTAATGATTATGACTGCATTAATCATGCATGCAAGCACTCAGGACAATAGCGACATGGACCGGCACACGCTGCCGGTTGTTGTTACGAAAAAAAAGAATTCAAATATTAAGCAGCAATGAATTTTCGGAAATGAGTCATAGTCAAATTCAGTGGTTATTTTGTTCGGACGTATTCAAATATAACTGTAGTAGGTATAAATATTGTTGATAATATTTTACCAAATGAACCTAATACCGGCTCGAACTATTGTATTTATTGTGTGTGTTTATAAAAATCATATTGTCATAATTTCAACATAAATCCAATCTTTGTCTCGGTAAGTACTCTTCGGTGGGTTTTCGGGGACCGACTCGGCTTGTTTTAAAGCTTAGAAAAAATATACAAAACACTTAAATAACTAGTCTTGTTGCCATATAAATATTTAAGCCCGTAATTCCATTACGATAGTCTCAATTTTGTTTTTAGGATTTTTTTCTTTTCGGTTGTCTTAAGGTAGACGTCCATTAGCGGCGGATCGGGCCGGGGCGGATCGGTACGTGTCGCAACGCATACGTAACACTGCTATCGCGCTGCGGCCCGCCCCGCCCCGACCCGCCGCTAGTGGACGCTATTTCATAATAAATACAGGCAAGCGGATTTTTGCGTTGCGACGCGCCCCGGCCCGACCCGCCTAGTGGACGCGAGCCTTTAATGTATCACTAGAAAAATCAAAATATTATTTGACTTGCATAGTGACGTATTTGCAAACGCATCTGTCATCCTCCGTGTGAGTAAGTGTGCTGCCGCAAAACAAATCGTGTCCAAAAGGCACTACATTAAAAGTCTGTAAAAGTACATTGATCTTTCCGGTTGCAGCAATAAAAAGAAAAATATTGTTTGTAATTCAGAATCTTCAAATTTGGAATTAAGTTTTTCGGAGTTTTAGGGTGTTCCCGCACTTGGCAAGCGTCGTCAATTGTAGCGAAAACTTGGTTTCAATGATGGAGGGAAGGCTTTCACTGCTAGACAAAGGCCCAGCAGTAGGACAGTGTATGCTTTTGCTTTACTTTACTAGACTAATTAATAATTTCCTCTCTACTGTTGGTTGTACATTTTAAGCCTGTTATGTTATTACTCCAAGGTGGTGATCTAATATACCGCCCGCCTTTATCGCCTATCAATCGCGCGTTACCAACTAAGAAAAAATCGTTTTACGCCTTTTCGGATTAACCCATTCTGTACTCCGCTGTGACAATTTTAAATCCTTTTTCTATTGTACCTTTGCAGGACCTTTTCAGTTTTAAGATCTAAAGATAAATTCCCTGCCGATTGCGAGTGGTGCAATAGTGAAAAGAAGCAGCGTGTGTTCATGTCGAATTTTAATTGTTCGAATACATTCAGAAATATACAACTTTTAGTGAAATTGCTCAATACCAGTAATTAGTTTGTTCAAAGTAGCATCGATGCATCATATTTTTATAATTCTGTTATTATAAAAATAAGTTGAGGCGTTGATCGCGAGCTTTTTCACTAACACATTGTACAAACACATACCTATGAAGACACAATCTCTTACTAAACTTTAGTATTGTGCATATGGGAAAACCCCAGCCGAGCACGAGATGAATAAGAACTAGAGTAGTCGACGTTGTGTTGTGATCTTGTTATGTTTACCGTAGCTAAGAGTGACCGCGTCAAATGACACATCCCCATTGGGCAGTATTCAACTCTATTGAGCAGCCAGCAGCGGGTGAAGTTTTCCAGCTCGGCAGCGGTCGGCTCGTCGGTGTATCGGATGGTGAGCTTGCTGAGGAGCACTCCGGTACGATCCACCTGGTGCCAGAGAAATTATTAAAATAACTAGGTAATATAGAAACGATACTGTTAAAACCGTGTAAAGTGTGGAATTAATTTTCATTTCTACATCATGTAGTGACAAAAATGTGAGAGAAAAGAGGTGGGATAAAAGAAGAGCATTACGAAAATTTACCGTTTTCACGATTTTCACGAAAGTGAAACATGTCTTTTTAATTACTCCTTCGCTTATAGCAGACGGCTCTTGATATATGGGTGTTATTCAAATGAATATTGTATCAATTTCAAGCTCACAATATAGCCTTTAAAGTGGTACTATTTTCATTAATAAATAAATAATAAATAAATAAATTGGTTTTACGCTCACACCAATTATCTAGACCAAGATGAGTATTCTTATGAAACTCGTTTATATGGTAAGATAACGGATAAATATACATAAACATAGAAAAAAACACCCAGACCCGAAATCAATTCAGAAAAACAGTTTTTCTCTAAATTGACCCGACGGGGTATCGAACCCGGGACCTCAGAGATGGCGACACCATGAAAACCGGTGTACAAACCACTCGACTAAGGAGGTCATTAGTCTTGATAAATCGTTTTGTACGATCACAAGAACAAACACTCGGAATAAATCACTAGTAGGTGATTCAATATTTTTGCTCGCAAGTGTATTTAACCTTATAACAAGTTTCAATAAATACTTAACTTGGGCTAGATAATTATTATTGGTGTCCGAGAAAAGTTATTAATAATGATACTGATAATTTCACTGACTTTTTACGAATTAACTAATTTATTTTATAATTAGCATAGGTTTTCGACTTACTTCAACTTGTGTAATGTGGCAAGGCTCCGTGATGGCCACCAACCATGTGAACTGCATCACACACGTGTTCAGCGTCTCCAGTGTCATCTTATAATTGCGGGAGGCTGCATAATATATGTATATTAAAAGAAAAATTATCATCGAAGATTAATGTACAAACAAAAGTTGCTTTTGGCATTCGTCTAAATAATTTACTTATATTATTAACTACAGTGGGTTAAAAAAGCCCTACTGAACGCCTAGGTGCCCGAGTGGTCAAGCACTCGGCGTGATATTCGGAGGTCTCGGGTTCAATTCCCAGGTCGGGCAAATTATGTTTTCGGATTTTAAAATTTGTGATTACCAACCAGCATTTGCAAGCGTGGTGATTAATCTATCAATTGTAGTGATGACTTGATTACAATGATGGAGGCCTGTGCCATGTAGTAGGGCAGTATGCAGATTGTACTTTATTTAAGTTAAAACTTACGAAAATCTATGATAGTAAAGTAAGTATTTGAAGTGATGTTGATAAAGTTGGAGATCACAAGCGCCATGATGCCTAAGCCACAGCAGCCGTCGAGCTGTCGGACGGTGTCGCAGAGGTTGCCGTACATCGTGGAGAGGTCTCGGACCATTTTGTCAACCCGTTTGGGCGTATGGATGGCAGTGTTACCTGCAGGCAAACAGACGATTTTTGTTTGACTACAACTAACAATTTGATATTGTTTTGTTTGCTTATGAGACATTTTTGATATTTAAGACGTATCGAATTTAAAATAGTTCAAATAAATCTTCAAATAAATGCGAAATTAATGGGTAGTAGATAAAAAGTGTTTGGACGATTCAACAGTATTTTGACCAAAGTTTATTTGATTGAAATGTCAACACAGGTTTTCAGTGGTTAGAAATAAGAATAATTCTTATTTCCAACCACTGGAAACCTGTTGATCCAGTAGGTTGAAGCTGGCATCGCTGGCGCTGGCGTCTGTACGCTACGCTACCTTGGTGACTGCTGTTTTTTAAATAATTATTTTATTCAAATAAACTTTGTTAAAAGTACTTTTGAATCGTCTAAACATTTTTTATCTACTACCCATTAATTTCGCATTTATTTGAAGATTATTAGTAGTAAATCAGTTGTTGATGTCATTAAAACTATTTTCATTTCGATCCGTCTCATAAGCAAACAAAACATTTTGCAGATAATTTTCGTACAAAATGGTAAATCATTAAAATGAATTAAAACCAAACCAACCAAACCCTTGTGAAACTCCCAATAGCACAGAAAATCTAGAAGATATAGATCCATTCCCGAAAACTTTTTGAATTCTGCATCTGAGATATTATTGAATCAATTTCAAGGCATCAGAGTCATCGGAATGAAACTAGCACTTTGTTTCTAACTAATAAACTGTTTCTCATCTATGTGCAATAATACGATATACATATATCTGTGTTTGTTTTCTGATTATCGTTACTTACCGAAAAAATATCTGTGCTTCCGTTTGATTGAATTTGGATGGATTAGAGCTTGTTCAAGTGCATAGTTTATAGAGTGCAGAGTCGTGTACACCTCTGCTGCGGTGAAGGCGAATTGCATCATCAAACCCAACGTAATGTTGTAAATGGCGATGTCAAAAAAATGAATGACCATGTATTTGACTAAAAAATAAACCAAATTAACAATCAACTACTTACTTACCCTGCGAGGGTTCCCTACGTGTATTCGAAATACTTTTCTGAGAATATTAATTTTTAGATTAGGCTTTGATAATGCGATTCTTGTTACTACGACGACGTTTATATTTGAAATTTTGCCCTGGTTTTAGAATTAATCGCCAACGTCCGCTTAAAAAATTCACCGCAATCTTACATGACTGTAACATTATTTTGCAAAAAATGTATTGGCAAAATATTTTCGAATTAACGGAACATCGAAAAAACCAAGCAACAGAGAAACAATGTATCGTCATAAGATGTTCGAAGGCCATTTCATCAAGACTCGATGAAAAGACATCGATGTAAAAAAATTCACGGTGTAGTAATTCGAAGACACGTAGAGAATCCACCCTGAGCACGCCTTGCTTTTTTATACCCGTTACAACGGTCGTGGTCACGGGCGGGCCACATTTATTTCAGTTTTGTCAGTTTATGGTATTTTATTTTCTCCGTTTGTGCCAGTTTATGGTAGTAGATGGAAGAACAATGTATCGGTGATTGTTAATATCACGATTCAAAAAAAAATGTGAATCTTGTAGGTTAAATACGTTTAATGCCGCCAATGTGGTGGAGGTTTTAGTCCACCTAACCTTTACCATCAACTCTTAGTATTTAGTATATATTCCATATATACTTAATGTTTTACTTTAATATTTTTATAGTAAGATTAAACTAATACTGTTCTAAGATGAGACAGTAGGTCGCTGGCGCATCCGTCTCAATCGAGCGTCGCTGAAAATCAAGAAAAAATATCTAATTTACAGACAAAATAAAACTCCCTCAGAGTGTCTTGCGTTGTTCTCCATTCGATCACGACTTCAAGAATCGTTGCAGATTACATTGCAATAAAATACCAGTTACTAATGTACTTTACCTAACGGTGGCATAGTAAAGATAGGACTGTATATAGCTATACCAACGCTGTGCAAGGAAAGGAACGCAATCGCAAATATTTTTTTTTTTTCTAATTGTGTTTTTCTATATTCTTTGCATAAAGCGCCTCTTATCTACAACAAAAGAAAATATTTAATTGATGTTTAACGCAAATTACTTGAATATAAACCAAGAACTTACTACAGACATATAAAGCACACTACTAACTAAAAGTTTCCTATGCATATCTTTTGATCCGGCGTTCCGACCGGACTGCACCTGTTTAAGTCAGCCCATAACTACGGCCACCGTCAAAACGTCTGGCATAAAAAGGTATGCTTATGATACTTTTACTAAGAAATCGTTTAAATATATTATTTATAATGAAACGCGAAAGTTTAACAGTGTAAAAAAGAAGATAATAATGTCACTTAATAGGGTTCGTGGACCTTGTAAAAAAGAGGGATTCAAGAAATTAATTGCATTATTACAAATAACAAATAATTCCGCAAACAAGTCGACTTTAATTCCAATACAATACAATCAAATCAAATGAAATCATAATTTCTTTATTCAGTAAACTTAAAATAAGCATTTTGAATCGTCTAAAATTAATTTTACTTTGTGGAGAAGAATGGGCGCAAGAAAGTTCACAGCTTTATAATAAATTAGAAGTAACGACATTTACAAAACAATGTGTCGTTATCAAATCATACAATAAACAATCATAAAAAAAATATATAATAAAATAACAATTTGTGTGCGAAATTAGAGGAATGTTAATTCCATGCATTTTTGTCATTGAATAGCCCTTTTCTAAAAGTCTGTCCTTAACATTTGTGTCTTAAATTTGTCAAAAGGGAAAATTATAACATCGTTCGGAATTTTATTGTAATAATATGTGATACCTTGTCCCATGAATGATTTATAAACTTTCTGAAGTCGAAATTTAGGAATTACAAGTTATTTCTAGTATTTAGTGTGCAAATCGCAATGTTTTTTTGAAATAAGAAATGTTTTGACGCACGTATACAATTCGGTTATAAAGGACACCGTCCACTTTATATAGGTCCTTGGGCCTATCATATGAACAGTTAAATATTTTAATGTTATTGATTGTTTTGAGTAGTTTATATTATGTAGAAAACATAAATAATTAAAGTTTTGTATCAGGTTGGTTAATACGTTGTATTTAACGTAAAGGTTAAAAACCCAAGAACACAAACAGTACATACGAAAGGAGCGGCGATGAATGACATTGGGCAGCAGGATGACAGATTTAACAAAATTGTGTTGCTAGTGTATAAAAATAACTTATTTCGAGATATTTATAGTTACTACCTATTTATTTTTAATACGTTTAACCTCATAGGAATTAAAAACGTAAAAAGTAAATAATTCAAGTAGCTTTTATTTAAAAACCAGGATTCACATTTTCAATCCCTTTTTACAACTTGGCTCAATTATTAATTCACTAGGCAACACAGTTAAGTCGTAGATTACCGCGCCTTTAAAAGGAAGTCAATTAACAATCGGGTAAAATTCATTTATATTATAATTTATTTTGATACTCCCAAATAGTGATCGATAAGTAATAAATATTTTTACAAAACTAGTTGTAAATTACTTAATTTACAATATGATTGTTCAGGGGGGTGGGCCCATATTGGATGTTGTCCTTTATGATGCAACTATAATTTTTTTTAACAGCTCCTTAAGGGAGTCATGATCGATCAAGTAAACCTACTTGATCGATCATGACTCCCTTAATGGTTCCCTATTTTATCCCGAAAGCCGTTTTACCGACTTTCATTTCAACGAAAACTATTAACCGATCACTCAATTGAACGAAGCCTTATTTGTACGAAGTTTTAATTTGCCGATGTAACGATTCACCGAAGTTCATTTCAGCGACCATACATATAACCGGCACATTATTTAACCGATGTAATATTTCACCGAATTTTAAGAGTATGTAGGTCAACGCCTCGGTGGCCGAGTGGTCAAGTGCTTGGCTCGATATCAGGAGGTCCCGTTTTCAATTCCCATGTCGGTCCCATGTTACATCGGTTAAATAATGTATCGGTTATATGTATGGTCGCTGAAATTAACTTCGGTAATTGGTTTTTCGGTGAATCGTTACATCGGTAAATTAAAGCTTCGTACAAATAAGGCTTCGTTTAATTGAGTAATCGGTTGATAGTTTTCGTTGTAATGATAATCGGTAAAAGGCTTTAGGAATTAAATAGGGAATCCGATCTAGTCGATGAGATCCTAGGTTATGTATGAGAAGAACCCTTTAGAAGTCGCGTCAATTTTATTTCACACTTCATAAATATTTATTACCTTCTGAATGCGATCCAAACACAAAATAATCACTCTCAGTCTCGATTTAGACCCGTAAACTGCAATGCTAGCTGTCACTGACATTGTCAATACATTCAAGCAGAGAATGATCCATTTCGTCCGTGAAGTTTTCATATACGTACCGAACATTTTATTGTAAAAATCTTGCAATACGACGAAACTCAAGAAAGTAGCTGTAAATGACAGATAAAAAGTAGGTGATTCAAAATAAGTTAGATAGTAAATGTGTAAGAGCTATACCGCCGCTTAGTGAGAGGTTTGTTCAGTGTTCGGTCAACTTAACTGCAGTCATAATAATATGTACTTATGGCATTGTAGCATCAGCGCCTCCTGGGTCCCTGCTGTCATGCAAATTTGTATGAGACTTTGCATAGTAAGATTTAAGTAATACTGCTCTAAGAAATGGCTGTAGGCCAAACGAAGAATCACAATTCTTCGTTTTCGTTAACGTGATCAAATAAATGGTGAATAAACTCGCAGTCGGCACTCTGAACAAAACGTTAAAAGGGTAGTTGCTAATTTAACGTATACTGGATAGGTCTCGTTGTGTCACTATGGACGCTACTTCTGCCCTCGTAAATGAAAACGCAGTAACTCCGAAAAACCCGTTTTGAGAAAAACGCGAATAAAGGTCCATAGTTAAATCGTTCTGTTAAGAACATAATATTTAGGTTAAGTAGAAAATAAAGATTTTGAATGTTAAATGATGCTAAGAGCTTTAATTCAGTATATAAATAACTAGTATTTAATTATCGAATAAATAATAAAATCAGTAAATGGGTTAAAGAATAATAAAATAATTTATAAAATTCCATTTTTTTGCTAAAACCCAGTAACATAATGGTTACTGTGGTTTAACTTAGTTTTTTTTCTAATGTGACTCGTCATAGTGACCACATCCTGCCTGATGGTAAGCAGCCGATGCAGTCCAAAATAACGAGAGCGCTCTTCACCGTGGAACAGCACGGTAACAAGCGCACCCATTCATGACGGCCTACATAAATGCCGTTTCACGCCCCGCTTAAAAGACCCGGGACTATAGGAGCTGGGAAACACATTCGCTGGCAAAGAATTCCAAAGCCGAATTGTCTTACAGGGGAACGACTTGCCAAATTGTTTGGTACGAGTGCTGATAGACTGCACAGTATTATAGTGGTTCCTAAGACCAGCACGTGTAGTCCGGGAGAGGAAAGAAGAGGGCGGGATTAATAAAGTTCAAGAAGTTCTTCAGAACACTCTCCGTAGTAATTTCGATGGAAGACACTGAGAGAAGCAATGCGTACCGCTCGCCTTTGCGGTCTATCAAGTGCATCGAAGAGGTATTTAGCGAAGCCGTCCAATAGATGTGTACAATACTGCATACTCAATCGCACCAATAGCAAATAGCGCTGCTTGGTAGTAAAAAACCGCCTCGCCTTATTGACAATACTGAATTTCCAGGAGGCAGTTAAAATAACACTCTCGATGTAGCATTTTGGATTCAGTTCCTGGCCGATGTCCATGCCAAGAAGGAAGAGAAGGAGGAGTAAGGAAGGGAGTTACCTTGGACGAGAATGCACAAACCAGTTTTTTGCTGGCATTAAACTCGACCAGGTTTTCAGATCCCCACTTAGAGACACGATCGAGAGTCAGGTTCAGTATGGTAACCAGTTCTTCCCTTTTCACCACGATATTGCCTTGCAGAATGTCGCAAGTACCGCTCATGTAACAATGACAACATGTCATTGATATGCAAAAGAAAATTAAATAGAGTAGGTGAGAGCACAGGACCCTGCGGCACTCCGGCATTGACTTTGAAGAACTCAGAGGAACTACCCTCAAAAAGTACACGAATCCTCCGCTCTTCTAAAAAGTCTGCAACCCAGGCGTATAAACGGGGCGTCATACCGAAGGCCGGCAACTTGGAAAGAAGGTAACGATGCCACACTCTATCGAAAGCTTTGGCGACATCAAGGCTAACTGCCAGGGATTCGCCATGCTCAATCGCTTTACCCCATGCGTGAGTAACGTACGCCAGAAGATCACCCGTTGATCGCTTGGGTCTGAACCCATACTGGCGATCATAAAGCTGCTGCTTTATGCAAGCATGATCTTCTAGGTAGCTGAGAATTAATAATCAGCTCAAACACCTTGCACAGCACAGAAGTTACAGCGATAGGTGGTAATGGTCGCCTTATCAGGTAGAACCACGTCCACGCGGTCACAACACTTTGGCCCACTGCCCAGCAGTGGGACTGTACCGTCACAAGCCGATGCACAGTAACACTGAGCAACTCAAAGTTTGCTTTGGCTCACTCAGTAATCTATAATATTGAATTTACGACTAAATTGAGAGATAGATACACGCCATGTGACTCGTGCGTCTCACACGACATCAAATTTAGACTGCTCGCGATGCAAACCTTTGTCGTGACACGCGATCACGCGTAAATTACTTTATCCCAGCCGTGGGTACATTCCACTGCCAAGCTGGCCACAAACGTCAAGGAAAGTTATTTAAATTATTACTGGCGCGCCGCCCGCCATGTTGCACGCGTGCAACCAAAAAAACAGGACAATACGACGGTTACTGTCGGATCAATTCACATTTACACTGCCTGCCAACAGACCGCTGCCGCGATACGAGCCCACGCGTTTAATACATTAGCCCAGCCTTGGGCACATTTAACTAATAAGCTGGCCCTGTGTGTGGTTTAGTGCCGGTGATAATTGATAAATGATAGAATTAAAACACTGAGTCCGAAGATGATAAAATATACTATTGATTTCCACAAATTACAATTAAAATGATAATGATATGCGCGTCGCGCTCGGTGATTGATTTCGGTCTAAATCATGCAATCCATGTCTAAGCGACTTGACCTAAAGCTAATAAATTGCTGACAAAGGTGTTCAAGTGCGTTGCACCGAACATATTCCCGACGGGACAAGAAAACAAGGAAAAAATAAAAATTACAAAGACCTACTACTTAACAACAACTCAAAACAATGTCATATGTATTGAAATCTAAACAATTTTAAGAAACTAAAAAATATAAACAATTCATTAAATAACATTGATTACTTATCTAAATTTATTTAAAAAAATAATTCACACTCGACTGTCTTCAATGTCAATGTAAACTCTCTTGGTGATTATTGGAGATGTTGCAATGTCCACCATTGATTGGCTTCTTTCACTTAACACTGAACCACTAGGCTGAAGGTCAGCCTTGCTTTGCTTTCGCGCACTTAACTCACTAACACTTAGCTGCTGTAGCTAGATGTCCGGAGCGCGTTCGGCGCCAGCGATGACGCGCTGTCCGCGCCGCCGCAACCACCACACGACCACTGCTAATACGATGGCTCCTACCACCTCCATGTATGAGACTACGTATTGATGAATATCATTCCCTGAGAGCTCAATGCTTTCGTCTAAAGTTTCATGCTCCAGTTTTTATGTTTTCTTTCACAATTCTAAAGCCGTTAGAAAGGTTTGTGTCGCTAGAGCTGTAGTTATACGCAGTGGGCATTGTTAAATTAAGAAAGTGTGTAATTGGAGCTATCTCAAAGTTATTTATTATATGTTGACTTATATTTACTGTATTGGTTTTTAGTATGTTCGAATAAAACGTAAAATCTTTACCCTTGGCTATACATATATTCTCTAGACGTATAATCGCAGAGTTCTCTAATTCTACTGTCTTAATATCTTGATCACACATGATTCTCATGGGGTAGGAATTACAATGAAAATATAGATAATATGTGGAAGGTTCAGTTAGTTCAAACAATTCGTCACTGCATGCGGTTGTCTGTATTTGACAATTCCAAAGGTCGTCTAATTTACAAAAGTTTTCTACTACACTCATATGTTTCATAGGGCTATTCAATTTGCATAAATAAACCGTTCCTTGGTGTAAACAATTTAGTAGTTCATACTGTTTAGTGTCTAGGTATGCATCCTTCTGTAAATTCATTGCAATATGAGATGCTCTAGGTACAATTTTAATCATTTTGTTGTCAATCTTATATGTGGAATCGCGATTAATTTATATAATTGGAAAAAATCACGCCTTACGAGTGGAAATTTCATAGCAAAAATAAAGTAGTCTTTTGTTATTCTTGATTTTACGCTTATCAACTTGTACATTTCTTGAAATCTTGTTGCTATATTATCATCTAATGGTAGAGTGAGGTACTTGGTGAGTTGACTACATATTTAATCTGCAACTCCTTTCGGAATTACTGTTCTGGGCTAAGCAGATGTATGCTAAAGCGCCCGTGATAAATATCTATTAACGTGCTCAATAGGGTATCTTGTACTCTCCTTAAATTCGATATTAAGTTGACAGCAGTAATAGATGTCAAAGTAAAATCTTCAAAAATTGCTAATCTACTAACTTGTAATGTGATATTGTCGATCGAGAAATCTAATTTGTAAAGATGTTTGCTAATTGTTTTATGTTGACTGTTCATAATTTCTTCCGTTCTTTTCAAAAGGTTATTTATATTCTGATTCAATTACCTAGGTCTGATTTTTATAAAGTGCATAAATATGTTTGTTATTTTCTTTTAATAATCGTATATCGTGTGTATATTTCTCTTCAAATCTCTCGTCTAATATTCCGAATAGGCTATTTGCAATATAACCCACGCCATTGATAAGGCCGTCTGGAGTGCAACCCGTCTCGCACTTCAAATACCTGCTTCAGTAAAAGTTCATTGTAATATTTTAATTGCGTATGATTATGTTGTATTTTTTTAAATATCATATTGCATCGTGTTCGGTCGGGAATTATATCACATGTTTTTTGTAAATATGTTATGCACTTTTCAACTGTTTTAAATCCTTCCCAATAAGGAGACATATCGTAATAAGTTACCATGGTCCAGTCATCTCGGATCAGTCGCATATCCGCCACAGGGTCAAAATAAAGAGACTTGTTATTTTTATTAAACTTAGACAAAGTAAACATTGCGTTTGATGGTGATATAATAGTCATAAAAAGTGAAAATGATATTGCCATTGACATAAAGTTTGTATTTGATGTATGTTGCTTGATATTGATAGGGGTGCGATTTTTGTTTTTTAACGTTTCTGTTATTTCGGTGTTATTTGATGCGTCACGGTTTTCGATATTAGTGCTCTTGTTTGATAGCGGTAATAAAGATATTTATGTAACTGGTCTTTTTAAATACCCATTTTTCGTTTTCAGTGTCACTACTCTAACTAACCTATCGTTACCGGGGTGTACTTCTACCACTTTACCCATAGCCCACTTCCCAGCTGGAAGGTTTTCCTCATGAATGATAACTACGTCGCCAATAGCAAAGTTTTGTCTTTGCCTTAACCACCTACTTTTAACTGATAGTTGAACGAGGTATTTGCTTTTCCACTGTGTCCAGATATCTTTAAATATTTTTGTTACTAAATCCTATCTTGTTCGAGCATCCTCAGCTGTTTCTATGACGTTAGCTCCTGCTCTGCCCGTAAGAAAATGTGCTGGGGTTAGGCACTCCAGATCTTCAATATTTTCTGTTAAGCTACACAATGGGCGTGTGTTCAGGCAAGCCTCCAACTGTGACAGCAAGGTGGTGTATTCTTCGAATGTCAGTTTTTGACAACCGATCACTCTTTTCAAATGGTGTTTCAAACTACCTACTGCTCGCTCCCACAAACATCCAGCGGTGAGCCAGGCGGCGGCATTAAGGCGCCATTCAATCTTCATTTCTGTGATTTCTTTCAAAAAGCTGTCGTTGAATATTTGCTTTAATTGCTCATATTCTTCTTCAATCATTCGATTTGCTTTGATGAAATTCGTCCCATTATCACTGTAAATCTATCTGGGGGTGCCCCTTTTTGCCGCCATCCGACGTAAAGCTGCTAGAAATGTTTCGCTAGTTAGTTCGGAGATCAGTTCTAAATGCACGGCCTTGGTGATCAAGCAGACGAACACCGCAATATAGCCTTTTGTTGTCCTCGCCCTTCTCCCCTTATTAAACTTAACGTCAGCAAATCCTGTATAATCTACCCCTGTATGATAGAAAGAAGGAGCGGGGTTGCAACGTGATTCTGGCAGGTCACCCATCCTTTGAGGATTTAGTTCTGGTTTATTCGTTCGGCAAGTAACACAGTTTCGAAGTTGGTTTTTCGTGGCGTTGATACCTCCTAAAATTCAAAATCCAAAAGTTGAGAATGTTAATTTTACCCCGCCGTGATATGTTAACTGATAGGCTTGATCTATGATTAAATGTGTAAATCGGTGACTATGCGGTATGATTATAGGATGTTTTGATTCAAATGGTAAATCTGTGTTTTTCAATCTTCCACCGACTCGTAGAATTCCGTCTTGATCTAGAAATGGTTGTAAATTTAATAATTTGCTGTTCGAACTCAAGATTTGATTTTTGTTTAAATTATTTATGTCATCTCTAAACTCGCTCAACTGTACCCCAAACTGTCAAATTTCTACAATCAATTTTTAACTATATCGTTTGGTTCTAAGGATCAATATTCATTAGAGAAATTTGACAGTTTAGGGTAGGTTGATCTGACGCCGTGTGCCTACATGTTTCACAATTCGTAAATTTGCAGCGTTGATTTCTCGCAACGTGATATATGACGGTCGTTGCACTCGACACGTGTCGATGCTCTGACTAACCATGAAACAATTAAAATTATTTTTGTAAATGAATTATGCTTTTCTAGCAAATGATTTATGATATTATATTTTTCTTGTTTGATTATCGCGTTACATGATCTTTTAACTTCGTGATTTGTGGAATAATTAATATGTTGATAATTTATTTTTAAGGGCTCTGATAAGTATGATGGTCCCTTCCACCATAAATATTTATTTTTTAGTTGTGAAAAAGTTAATCCGCGACTAGCTGCGTCAGCAGGGTTGTCGTTTGTTTTTATATAATTCCAATAAATAGCCGGTATAACTTCTTTAATCTTTTTAACGCGATTGGCCACAAAAGGTTTCCAATGATTTTGATTTCCTAACACAACCATCGAGTGACACCACCCGTATAATTTTATCTCATAGTTCACAAAGTATTCCATGGCCTTTTTGTTAATTTTGAAAGTAGTTCGGCTCCACATAATTCCAATATAGGTAGTGATACTGATTTAATATATGGAACAAGTTTAGTTTTCGCTGCTATCACTACCACTGAACATGTTGTCTCCTTTTTAATTCTTGCATATAAAACTGCCGTGTAAGCTTTGTGGACGCGTCGCAGTAGCCATGGATTTCTACACTGACTCCCTGTGAAGTCCCAATCCAACGTGGTATCTTGATATTGTTGATGTTGTAGATATCTTCTTGCAATTTAAACCATTCGATCTGTAGTTTCTTAGGTAATTCGTCATCGCATTTTAAATTTTCGCGCCAAACATATTGGAATAAAAGTTTTTATTTAGGAACTACCGAAGCTATCCAACTCAACGGGTCAAAGATTTTTGAAATATCGGCCAGTAATTTTCTTTTGGTGATTTTAGCAGTGGACTGAAAGTTGATATTGTATTGGAACGAAAAATTGTCTTCATTTGTTTTCCATTGCAGACCTATATTTTCGATGACGTTTAGGATTTGAATAAAATAGTAATAGAAATCGCATTTTGAATTTTTATCTGCTTTTAGGTTATTCAATAATTGAGCTTCATTTGATGACCATTTTCTTAAAGTGAATCCTCCTGATTTTAATAATTGATTTAATTGATTAATCTGTTGCTGACCTTGAACTATATTGGTGACTCCCGTGGACGACATCATTTTTTTTACTAGGTATACCCATACCATATATTGCTCTTGATCCCAATCAAGCTCAGGGGCTAAGACAGGATCCATGATGGTGCGAGCTAACCCAGAAGGTGCCTATTTACTCTTGCTTTGAAGATGGACGGGTTATATGTACTCGGAAACACAGACGCAGGGAGGGAGTTCCACTCCTTTGCTGTACGCAGTATAAAAGATGTTGAGTAGCGCTTTGTGCGACATTTAGGAATATCCACCAAGAAAGGGTGGTAGCTCGCAGTGCGTCTGGATGTCCGATGGAAGAAGGGAGATGGCGATATGAGCTCATGCAGCTCCAGAGCACACTCTCCGAAGTACAGTCTGTAAAAGACCGACAAACAGGTAACTTTTGCGGTGAGTTAGGGTGTGAAACTTGCTCTTCACCAGTTCTTTTTTGCCAATTAGCCTCTCAGCTCTGCGTTGAATCGTGTCCAGTGCAGCTAGTTGGCATTTCGCTGAGCCATCCCATAGGTAACTGCAATATTCCATGCAAGATCGGACTTGAGCTTTATAGAGAGTTAAAAGCTGTCCCGGCATGAAATATCGCTTGTCCCTATTTAAGACGCCCAGCTTTTTGGCTGCAATTTGAGTCTTGGACTCGATGCTGGTGCCGAAGTTGAGGTCTGAAGACAATTCCATGCCCAGAATGACGAGACTATCGGTAACAGGCACAGATGTACCCCGAAAAGTAGGAGTCAGGTTAAAGGGACTCCTTTTAGCGGTAAATAAACACGCTTGCGTTTTGGTGGCGTTGAAATTTACCAGGTTACTGTCACCCCACTGGCAAACGTGGATTAACGTCTGGTTCGTTCGCTCAACCATCGCCTCTCTCATCAACATCACGTCATCACCGCTAGCTTTTGCATCCGAAAGGAATCTCTCTACGACAGTACTATCATCTGCATACCCAACAATTCCCGGTATCAACAGATCATTGATATGCAACAGGAAAAGCGTCGCGGAAAAAACAGACCCCTGAGAAACTCCGGCATCAATAGCCACTGAGTCAGAGGAGCAGCCATCGATGACTACTCTGATCGACCGTTCCGTCAGGAAATCAACTATACAACTACAAAAGTCAGCGGGGATACCATACGCCATAATTAGCACCACCCAGGGGTCACATGTAGGGTCACGAGGGTACACACCTGCGGATGCTAGCATTGTTAACCCCTAAAAAGTTTCACATGTTACTGTGTTTTGACCATTTAAAGACGCTAACTTTAGTGTTTATCAACACAGTAACTGTACACATTACAACTTATTAGGTTTCAAACCTAATAATAAGAAGCTACTATTGACCTTTTTTGCGCATTGTCATACGACCGTTTTGCTTGATGAAACGCGACAGGCTGGGGAAGCGCCACTGCGCGCCTGTGGTTTATAACATTCCCTCGACCCGGACCGTAACAAACGGTACGTTAGTCTACGGGTAAACAGGAGAGAGTAGTAACCGCTCTCTTCAAGACCGAATTTTCAACCAAGACCTCAGCAAAACGAGAAACCCCATCAGCACCGAAAGTTAATTTAACAATGCGCCCCCGACGCCAAAACAAGGGCGGAAGCTTAGAATCTTAAACCTTAAGTCACCATTCTTAGGTGGATTGATCTTGTCGGTCCACTTAATGCGCTGCTGTAATATGTGTAAATACTTCAACGACCAGCGTGTCCAAAAACTCTGGAACAAATGTTGCAATTGGGGGTTAATGTTACTCGCGTCCGTAGGTTTACCCTTGAGATCCTACACGTGACCCCTGGGTGGTGCTAAATGAGTGACAATGACTGAATGGTAGAGCAACGCTGCGTTGCAGCACGCATTGGGCCGGCTCGACCGGGGTAATACCACCCTCTCACGAATATCCGGCGAGAAATAATAGCACTTGGTGCTGTTGTGTTTCCTCCGGCCAGTGAGAGTTCCGGAGGACTCTTCCCCCCACCCTTCCTCACATTCCTATTCCTTCCCCTAACCCTATTCCTTTCTTAAAGGTCGGCAACGCATCTGCGACTCCTCTGGTTTTGCGACGCATCTGCGACATTGGTAAAGCGAGACACCTGAGCGGCGCGGAGCCGTTAAATACTTCTCGAACCTTTTCAGTGCGCGCTTTCAAAACTGTGTTTTTGTTTCTGAGATCAAGAACGCCAAAATTGTCCATTTTTCACGGGAATTGCGGTCAAAATGTAAAAAGGCCCTTAACTACAAGTTAGTTAACTGTTTTTTTGATTAGTATTGAAGTCCATAAGTGCCTGTAAAGGTTTACTTTGAATAAAATAATTTGACTTTGACTTTAAACAATGGTGGTTAATATTATTAGACTAGTGTTTATTTGTAGGTGAATCACAACGCTAAGATACTTTTGAGACCAGAGTTGAGTAGCGAGTTCCTAAGTCTGATTGGTTGCTGCTCGAGGTTTAAGATATGGAAGGCTGCGGGACAATATTCATTTATCGATACTGTCCTAAGTGTAGGGTATATATTGCTAATGCTCCGTAATGTTAATTTCAGGAGAGGTACTTCGAGAGACTCGTCTCGCCGCCAGGATTCAGAGCCGAGTCTGAAGCCTGGACGCGAGACTCATTCATTGGCTGGTTCCGACAACAACCTCCTGCGTGGCTGTAAGACGGGCTGACTCCGCCTGGCGGACAAGCAGGCGTAGATGTTTTTTTACAAGCTTTTATTTAATTTGCAATGTATGTATGTATGTCTTTTGTTCGGGTGGAATTTTGCAACTCAATTTTTTCCTTAACGTTTTTTTTTAATTTTATTTCACAAAACGTTTTTCCTTTTATTAAGGTTTTTACACCTCACGAATTATTTTTTTAAACCTTCGACAACACAACCCAACTACATTAATTACAAGTTTGTAAAATTGTACAACTTTGAAGATCTTCGAATTCGACCATTAGAGTAAAATTTATCTACAAACGTCGTCTCCGGATCCGGATCGAATCTTCGGTCCTGGCGCCCATTACTATTAATATTTCGGTATAACCCCACGGTTTTTCTGGTTTACTGTTTTAATATTTGAGGTGAATACTCCGCACGATCCTGGCTTTATCCCAACTACCCACGACCGTAGCTCATACCGCTGAAATATTAGCTGGTTGGCTATTTTTTTTTATACGCTAGCTGCTCCCGCTTTTTGGCAGGTTTTTGTTTTCTGTTTTTGCTTTTTTCTTTTTTGTCTTTTTAAGGGATTTAATAAACTCGAGCTTTAAGAGCTCTACTCTCTAATGTAATATTTTCTTTTCTTTCTTTTTTCTTTTTTTATCCTTTTTTATCTGCTGGTTGGCTATTAGCTTTAAAGAACACTATAATAAAAAGTTCAGATATCATTAACCTGCTGGGTCACCCTTGACCCACAGTGTTTTCTTGAGGTTTAGAGTGTGTAATTGTTTAGTAATAAGGTTTGGATGGATTTAAACGGATTATTAAAGATAATAAAATTATTTTAAAATTTATTTAAAAGTAATGTTGTCATTAACCTGTCGGGTCACTTTCGAGTTTCGACCCATAGTTTTTTTTTGTTTTCTCGGCCAAATAAAAGCAGTTTGTATTAAAATTAGGATTATCAATACTAACCGACTAACCTAATATTTAAGAATAAATCCCCTAACAAGATAGGGAAATCAATAAGAAATATTTATTTTCATTTTTATTATTGACTTTTTAATATACTACCTAGCCATGAAACATTTTATAGTTTTATTTCATAACAAACTCACTGAAGCTTGCGTTTGGGATTTTCTTCCTTTTCCCCAAGAGGGACAAAATCTCGAATGTAACACTAACAATCACAATCCCTAACACTCTGTTTCTAATGTTCGTAATTCCGAATCATTCAACTTCATAATGTCAGTAGTAATAAACATCTATTTTACTATTATTTTATTTAATATATTATCTCAACATACCCGTCTTTTACGCTATTATTGAGGATACTAGCTGCCCTACTCCTGTCGGTCACGTGATGGGTTAAAAAATTAAGACAATCGCGAAGCCCAGCGTAGCGATTATCTTGAATTTCAAGGTTATTTTTTTTATTAGACAACAGAAATACTAGCTTTTCTACTCATGTATCTCACCGTTGTGTTTTCTTTAAATATGAGTAAAAATATTATGGAAATTTTGTTTAGGAATAAAAGCGTTATGAAAAACAACAGTAGGAGTTTAAATATATTTTACATTAGTGATACTATTAATTACAATTTTCGGCAACATGAGTGTTATGAACATCGTCTACAGTAGTACTACAAATTGCATGAATGAAAACTTTAAGAAGAAAATTTATAGGAAGAGTGATCATTTGGATTACAAATCGGTAGGAAGAACAATTTCGGGTAAAGAATTTTAGGTGAGCCTATATAAACCCCGGCGCATTACGTACAAGTCAAGGACACTTTCTCCACTGGTGGTAGGGCTTGACCCGTCTGGTTGGTGACCACCGTACGCATGGTGTAAAACCCATCAAGTGACTGCTTGTCAATCGCGTTTCGGGATCAGCCAGCGTATAACCAGAGCTCGAGAGGATGATGCTGTGATGTATTTGGTCTGTAGAGGCTTCCGTCAAACCAGTGCCATATGGACTTCGCTAACCTGCCGACCAAGGAGACCCGTAGAAATGGTTGTCCCGCTGGCCGCCGCGCCTGTGGCTCAGTACAGGGGCCCAAGCAAGCCCAACCAGCTCGTGAGGCTGCCTCACCATGCCACGCATAATCTCGGGGTGGTCTGTCGTGCCGGTTGGTGACCGGAAGGTGGGGTCCCTGCGGCCATTCCTGGGGGGGTTCGGGGGCCCTTCCATTCGGCAGGTTAATGAAACTCGCCTGTGGGCAGATTCCTGGGGAAACGGGCCACCAGACTTTGACCATTCGCATCGCGGCATCATTTTTACGATTCACGCCTCTCTCTTTCCACTCCTAATATGACAGCGCCTAACAACAAAACTGGTAGTACAGCGGTGCACACCCCCACCACAACATTACCGTTTGAGGTGGAGTTCGCTAACATCCGCGGACTCCATGCAAACCTCAATGCCGTCCTACACCATCTTGAGAGGGCACGGCCAGCAATGTTCCTGACGGAGACGCAAATAATCCGCCCAGCTGACACCACCTACCTGAACTATCCTGGCTTTGTGCTTGAAGAATCCTTCAAAGCCAAAGCCGGTGTTTGCTTATTCGTTCGGGCGGATGTTTGCTGTCGCCGTCTGCGCTGTCTGGGGAACCTTCCTTCTCCTTCCTAGTGGTACACGTCGACTCAGGCTCTCAAAGCCATGTCTACGTCTGCGTCTACCGATTTCTTAACGGCGACATGGAGACAATTCGACTAATTGAACATCTTAGTCGGGTAGCAGATGCGCAGGAGCGGTTTCCATCGGCAGAATTGGTGTTTTGGGGGACTTCAACGCCCACCATTAGTTGTGGTTAGGTTCCTCTAAAACAGACCATTCTGGCAAAACTGCGCATCCATTCGCTCTCACGCATGACCTGACGCAACTGGTGAACCAGCCCACTAGGATCCCAGACATAGTTGGCCATGCGCCCTCCTTACTCGACCTTCTGCTGACGAGTCGCCCAGCTGGATACCGGGTAGAGATTCGAGCGCCTTTAGACTCCTCGGATCAGTGCTTGATATCCAGCACAGTGCCCTTGGCATCGCGCCCGACAACAGAAGTTTCGAAACGCCAGATTTGGCACTACGCGTCGGCAGACTGGGACGGTATGCGGGAGTATTTTGCATCCGTCCCTTGGAGGCAGCGCTGCTTTAGTGGGAAGGAACCGACCTCTAGCGCCACTGCCGTTGCTGATGAGATAGTATTAGGAATGGAATACTATATTCCACACTCCTATGTCATCAGCAAAGGCAGACGCAACCGCTGGTTCAATCGCGAGTGTGCCAGCGCTGTTGAGAACAAACAGACGGCATGCCGCGCTTGGATTAAAGGTAAAGCTCATGGGGATTCCGAAACTCGCTCGCTAAAAGCAGCCTATAATAATGCCACCAAGTCGTGTAAGTGCCTACATTAGAGCGGATGCCCAGCGCATTGCACGTGTAGGCCAATAACTCCTGACGCATCCTATGGGCAGCCGTAGCTACTGGTGTCTGGCCAAAGCCGTGAAATCCAACTTCTGCCAACTCTCGCTGCCACCACTGAGATGTCCTGATGGAACTTTATCTCACAAGCTGCAGAAAAAGGTCGATCTCCTGGCCAAACTCTTTGCGGCTAACTCCTAAATCGATGACTGTAATGCACAGCCACCCTGAATTTCTCACTGTAGAAACACAATGTCTGATATTAAAATCAGGCAGTGTGATGTCTGTGCGGATCTGCAGTCAATCGATGTCCGGAAAGCTAACGGTCCTGATGGCATCCCAGCAATAGTCTTATGTGTGCAGTGGAGTTGTCCCCTGTGTTAACGCGTCTGTAGCGTCTCTCGCTCTCTTCGGGTTGTGTGCCGGAATCTTGGAGAGAAGCTAATGTGCAACCGATCCCTAAAAAAGGAGATCGGTCGGATCCGACTAATTACCGCCCTATAGCCGTAACTTCAGTGTTATGCAAGATCCTAGAACGAATATTGAACAAACAGCTTATTCGATACCTAGAAGATCACTCCCTAATTCACGATCGTCAAAATGGGTTTCAGCTAAAACGGTCAACGGGTGATCTTCTAACGTAGGTACGTCACACATCTCTGGGGTGAGGCTATTGACAAGCGTGGCGAGTCACTGGCAGTTAGCCTTGACATAGCCAAGGCTTTTGATCGGGTCTGGCACAAAGCTCTTCTCTCCAAGCTCCTGGCATACGGTTAGCCTGCTCAGTTCTGTACCTGGATTGCTAGCTTCCTGCATGAGCGTGGAATCCGTGTCATTTCGGATGGATGCGTTTGTCAGTGACCGCTGGTGTTCTTCAAGGCTCCGTTCTATCCCCCACGCTGTTCCTTCTGCATATCAATGACATGGTTCCTCTTGGAAACATTTATTGCTATGCGGATGATAGCACAGTGCATGGGGGATATACGGTCACCCAACGGCTGGGCGGGTAGACACCGAAATGAAGCGAGCAAATCTTGTCATTGAGCTCGATCGGGTGTTGGACCTTATTTCTAATTGGGGCTCCGATAATCTCGTGGAGTTCAATGCCAAGAAAACACAGGTGTGCGCGTTCACAGCAAAAAAATCGCCATTCCTTCCCATTCCCTCTCTTCAGGGTACATCTCTAGGCCTGCAGAGCAGTATTAACATGCTCGGTATGGATATCCGCTGCGATCTGAACCAAAAGGACTACATCGAAACCGTGATTAAAAATGCCTCACGTAAACGCGGTGTCCTGAAAAAGGTGCGGCGATTCTTCACGCCTGATCAGTTGTGTCTATTATACAAGACACAGGTGTGGTCTTGCGTGGAGTATTGCTCTCACCTTTGGGACGGCTCCGAAAAGTACCTTCTCGATGCCTTGGACAGATTGCAGCGCCGCGCCGTGCGCATTATTGGCAATGCACCTCTGCATTGCCAACACTACTACCACTAAGACTCTCGAGCCTTTGCAATTGCGTAGAGATATTGCGTCACTCAGCGTCTTTTACCGTTTATACCATGGCGAGTGCTCTGAAGAACTCTTTGACCTCATACCTCTTTCTCCATTTCTCCATAGGAGAACGCGTGCTGCTCTGCGGAGTCACCAATTAACATATTTCATCACGCACAATGAAATTTAGTAAATCGTTTCTTTGTCGCACTTCTATTTTTATTTTTTATTTTATTTATTAGGTTAACCAACAATTGTATACATTGTTTCTTTCATTGTAACAATACTTTCTTAATATAACGACTGAATGCTACAATTACCTAAAGGCTAACACAACATGCAACATATATAAATTTTAAAAATAGTTGGTATCTTATAAAAATGAAATGAGATCAGGCATTGAGTTGTTCCAATAGGCTCGTTTGAACAGACTTGTGGAATGATCCAGGTGTGTCATTATGCAAGTCAATAGCATCACTACAGCTATTAATAATTTTGCACATTCTAGCCACTGGAGAATGAGCACCAAGCATTGTCCTTCGCAAAGGTGGGCAAAGGGGAGTGATTCTATTACGAGGATATCGCATGGGAGCACGAAATTTGAGTTGGGATAGCAACTGAGGGCAATCAATTCTATTTCTTAACAACTTATATATAAATGTTGCGTCAGCTAACTCCATACGGGTGCTTAAACTTTGAACCTTAAAATACTGTAAGCGTTTATTATAGGATCGAATTTTTTTTTACCTTTTCCAACGGAGAAAGCTAAATGCCACAAGAACCGCTTTTGAACCCGCTCTAGACGTAGTGTATGTGTCAAAGTGAGGCCTCCACACAACACTGTTATAGTCTAGAATACTCCGGACGAAACTATTGTAAAGCAAGGATTTGGTGCTACTTTTTTTTAAATTTTTGGAATTACGTATGACAAATCCTAATATTTTTGATGCTCTAGCAATAATGTTATCCATGTGCGGTACAAAAGTTAACTTTTTATCAAAAACAACTCCCAAATCACGGATCACATCCACCTCCTCAAGCTTTTCGGTGTCTATAAAATATTCAGAAGGTAGCAGTTTGGTCTTCCTGGAAAACTTTACATGACGGCATTTTTTGGAGTTTAAATGCATTGCATTACTCTTACACCATTCGATGAGCCTGTTTAAGTCATCCTGCAAAAGTGCAACGTCGATGTAAGAGTCAATTTTTTTAGCAAGCTTTAAGTCGTCGGCATATAAAAAACAGTCAGAGTTAAGAAAACAGCTTGGTACATCGTTGATAAATAGATTAAACAAAACAGGGCCCAGATGTGACCCTTGAGGTACACCAGAGGTAATTTCGAGTGTGGTTGACTGGAATCCATTGACTGCTACATAAAATTCACGTCCTGCAAGGTAATCCGAAAACCAATTCAGCAAAGGTCCAGCGACACCGTAGCATGAAAGCTTTTGTATCAAAATGGAGTGAGATATTTTATCAAAAGCTTTACTTAGATCTGTATAAATGGCATCGTATTGCGAATTCGAATCGACTGCCTGAAAAACTGACTCTGCAAAAGTAAGTAAGTTTGTGGCTGTAGATCGGGAACGGACAAAACCATGCTGATGAACAGTTAGATATAATTTAAGATGCTGTTGAAGGTAGGGACTGATCAGAGATTCAAAAATTTTGGCAAAACATGAAAGAATAGAGATGGGTCTGTAATTAGTCTGATTTATAAACCGGAACCACTTTCGCCTTCTTCCATTGAGCAGGAAATACACCAGTAGCTAAAGATCTATTCATTATTTTTAAAAGTGGACTAACTAGAACAGATGCGCACGATGAAACAAAAATAGGGGGAATACCGTCTGGTCCTGCACCCTTTCGAATATCAAGGTGTTGCATTTTTAAAAGCAGGCTATCCCGGCCGATAATCAGATTAGATAGACTTTGACTATTAAGACGCAAGGAACTAAGAAAACTAGAGTTAGCGTCGTGGTCATGGGTATCATCAATAAGAGAATATACTGATGAGAAGTAGTTTGCAAAGAGATCGCAAATTTCCGGACCGTTGGTTGATGTGGTTACCCCATCAGTCATAGCCATCGGAAATGAGCTGGTTCCTCCGCGTTTACTTTTAATGAAAGACCAGAATGACTTTGGGTTATTCTTAATATTCTCTTCTATATTCCCTATATAATAATGATATGCGCTCTTAGCCAAATGTTCACATCGCTTAGTTAAAACCTTTAATTCGATTTTACCTAGAGGATTATTATATTTGTTATAACGTTTCCGTACATTGTTTTTTCCTGTAAAGATCTAATTAAGTTTTTAGTGAACCAGGGAGGGAAATTTTTATTTTTCGGCTTACAATACGGGACATGTTTATCGATAATAGAGTTAACGATTTTGTAAAAAGTGTCAAGAATGTTATCGACACCATCCGCCTCCTTAAAATTCTGATCCCAATCTTGTTCACTGAAACACTTTTTTATCTGTGTGTAATTAGCCTTGTAAAAGTTAGGCCGCTTATTTAAATCATTGTAACGGAGATTATGTTGAGATTTAAGTGAAATCGTTATTTTAAGTGGAGGATGATGCTTGTCGATGACACTTAACGAGATCGCAGATTTGTTAACTGTGAATGTGTTTACAGTGGATAAAACCAAATCCAAGACCCGACCCGAATCGTTTTTGACGTCATTTATTTGTTTAAGTTTACATACATTAATAAAGTCTAAGAATGTAAGACATGTACTAGATAGTCCACTATTATCAGATCCGGGAGACCAGTTTATTTTACTTAAATTAAAGTCCCCAATTATACTAATAGGAAAATCACACTGATCATATATTTGATTGCAATGTTCAACGAAATGTTGAAGCGTTCGATGAGATACCGGAGGGGGAAGATAAACTGCACAGAAAGCCATTTTTTGCGAAGGACGCGCCGAGGGAACATCAATTGTGACCCATATATCTTCACAGTCACTTTCCCATTTGATAACACGATCAGAGTTTAACTTTTCGAAACGGCAATTAGAACACCCCCTCCCTAGTACAGTGTAAAGACGAAGTGTTCCTATCTCTTCTGTAGACTACATATCGGTCATCAAATAGCTCTGAACTCAGCACAGTATCATTTAACCATGTTTCTGTTAATATTATAATATCATAGTTAGTACAGCTAAGATTACAATAAAAAGTAAGGGTTTTATTTCTCAAACCCCTACTATTCTGATAATAAATATTTAAATTCGCGTATTTTAAAAACTAAAGTCCCAAAGCATGATTAAAATAAGAAAAGCGAGAGAAAAAAAAAATAACGTTAAACTATCTTACTTAAACTACTGTTATTCTTAATAATAATGTATTCTGAATCATCCGACTTCCTTACAAACATTCTTCCGCTCTTAACCCAAACATATTTATAGTTCATCTCCTTTGCTTTGATCCTGGCTGAAGCATGTAGCGATTTATTAGTTGGAGACAGGTGTTCAACGACGTAAACCGGGGTGTTGCGCCCAGAAACTCCGAAATGTCCGCTATTTACTTTGTTTTGGGGGTTATCACGATTGTATTTCATTACAGATGCCAGAAAAAGATTACGAAGTCTTGAGGACACAAATTGCGCAATTATAGCACGTGGACGTGTGCTAGACGGATCATTCTTAGCAATTCGAGTACAGTGTTGTATATCACTTTCTTCTATCTTGCAATTAACACTGACACCAAGATGAGAAATAATGTTATATAAATTTTCATTTCTATTTTCCGGCAAGCATTGAATTTCTAAATTACATGATCTGGATTGTTGTTCTGAGACATTAAGACGGGTAGTAAGGTCAGTTATGGTGCTTTTTAGTGCAGTATTTTCTGACTTAATCGTCGTTAACTCACTCCTAGTCACAATCTGTTCCTTCTCAATTTCTTCGAATTTTATATTGATAAATGACATAGAGTCTGAAATTTCCTTAATTTTCTTTCTTATTGGCTCCATTTCTCTGGTAATTGCGCTCAAAACGCCAGCATTTAATTTTCTCAACATCTCTCCAAACTCTTCCTTCATAACTTCTTTAATAACAGAACGCATATTGTCTTCTGTGTTACTTATTGGGGCAGGGGGAGAAGGAGAACCAATTGCAGCCCTTTTATTTCCTCTGTTAGACAAAACGTTACGTGTTGGCGTAGAATCATTCTTGACAACCTTTGGCGCGCTACATAGGCAGTTCGGGCATTTCCAGCTTTTATTAGGGACAGTATATTCCTTTATAGTTAAACAGGCACAATGATATAACTTACCACATGCCGTACATGTCATAAAACTTTCATTAGTATTATTGCAGCAGTTTCACGTAGTGAAGAAAAACAAATTCATAAAACGCAGTGATGAACGGCACCTTAATTACGTACAATGCAACGGGCTGAGAACACTGTGTCGCACTGTGTCGCTCCGTGCTAATGCCTAACACAAAACGTAGGTATCTCCGCCGCGCACCGTGTTGCGATGAGTCAAAGCAGCGAGCGCCGCGCGGGTTGTCGTAGGTCAGGGATGCCGGACAAAATAGATGATTTTAAAAAACGTTTTTGCTTACTATTATTGAATCACTTTGAATTATAAACTTAGTTTTCACTGTTTTGTTGAGTTTTACACTGGCTTCAAATTGGTGCTAATTACAACGAGCAGCAATAACTATTTACATTGAAATACTTAATAAATTCGAGGACAAAACAACAACGTGGCTTTCTTGTTTGCGATCCAACGATGACATTCTAAAAGATGGAATAGTCTACCAGCACACGTATTCCCTCTTAACTGTGACATAAAGTCCTTTAAACGAGGCGTGAAGAGGCACTTTGTGCGCCGGCAGAGTGAGGGTGACTGATGCTACGTCTCTTCTTACGCTGCACCAGTTGTCCTCGCGCCTGGACTTTATTTCCACTTAACATCAGGTGAAGTGGGGTCATTTGCCGAGCTTTGTATAAAAACACAAAACTCTATTTTTTAAGGATATTCGCGTTTGACAACTTATAACGCAATAATTTCCAAATGAAAGTCGCAAGAGCAAGATCCCCCATAACTTCTAGCTGATTGTATACTACCATACCGAGAACAATGGGAGTTGGATACATTACTAGGTCTGAAACTTCAAAGCAGAATTTTATTGTTCTTATTATAAATATCAATATGATTAATTTTGCTTTGAAGTTCATTGAGAGACTTATGCGATTGCGCGTTTTTGCGCTTTTGCGATCAAACAATCGAAAATTTTCCCAGATAGTAACTGAAGTTACTGTGTTTTCATTTACGACGGCAGACTTGACTTGCAAGGAAACGCGTGTAATGCGTACCATCCTTCAATCATAAAAACTATAGATACACGATTGCTGCTTGAAAAACGGCACCACGAAACAAGACACGAAACATGCCTGTTTTTCTATCAAAATTTCGAATTTAGATCTTTGTTTGTACTAGCTTGAATTTAGCGAGCCTAGTTTCAAAGGGTTACCAATCGAAATTTTCTTGTACGAATTTTATTTTGCCGAAATCGTTTTGTAATTTTTTGTTTTCCATAATTTTCTTGTTACCGAAAACACAATTGACAAAGTTTTGAAATGCCGTTTATTGATTTCACGGCGCCGGCGCTGCGAGGCTCCGGCGGTCCCACGTGAGCTTATCGTCGCAAATGGCTTTCGCTCACCACCGCAGCTTCGGCTTGCTGGCCGGCTCCGCCGGCCAACCTCGGCTACGGCGGCGGGCGTTAAACCCACTTGCTCCTCATCTCGCGGGCCGCCACGCCCCTCCGCGCCTACGCGGGCTTAAATTACACTCTAGCGTAGGGCAGACAAGACTAGAGTCAGCCGGTTTTGCCGCGATTCGTTTCTGTTCTGTGACTTTTGTAGCACAACCTTACCGAAAACACAAAGTATTAACTTTTTAAGACATTTTAGTTTATTTACCTAATCATATGAATATAAGAAAAACAAAAAATAACGAAAATCTGAGTATGATATTTTAGATAAAAAGTGACTTTGAATTTTAATACTACGAGAATGTAAGCAAACATCTTCCAAAAGAAAAAAGTAGTTTTGATAATCGGCTAATAGTTTTTCTAGAAAATGAAACGCAAGAGCCACTGAAATTAGTGTTGTCCCACCGGAATTTTAAAGCAAACCACCGTAATTGATTATTGTCACCGGAATTACAAATGATAAAAACCGTACCCCTCAGGCCCCAAGCGGTCGCATGAGACCGCACCTACAAAAACACACTTGATTTTGTACCGTGTTTTCATAGACTTACAGACTACTTTAGTATGAACAAGTTTGGTTAATTCGGTTTGCATTGTTATCGCAATATATCGCATGCTCGATTCTGTCAAATTTGACGTTGACAGTTGCGCCAATTTTTTTTTCAGAAAAGGGCCACGAGTGACTGGCTAATATATACACATAAAGACTTTTTATTGGTGATCAGGACCTATTGATTCCGACTGAGTAAATAATGGCCATTGCAATAATTATTAAACTTACATGTCAGCGTTACATTTTTTTTGTCTGGAAAGTAAAGTTAATAACAATGTATAGTAAAACAATGGTCATCCTACTCCTCCTTGTTACAAATAAGTTTCGTATCTACTTCGCTTCATAAAAATGTAGGAAAACCATACATTGTAATTATTTTGCTTTCCTAATTAAAAAAGAAAACATTTAACTTTTATTATTATTAAATGGCCATCATTTACTTATCTGGAATCAGTAGGTCCTGATCACCGATAAAAAGTCTTCATATCTTTCTTTCTTCTTTTCAGGCATTTTCAACTCTAGAGGTGTAGGCCCTTCAAATCACACCACTTTTGCCGGTCTTGTGCAGACTCAATCCAATTCAACCCAGCAGTTCTTTGATATCATCGTACCAACGCATTTGTGGCCTTCCTGGTGGTCGCTTCTCACCCCACGGTCCACTCGGTCAATGCTTTACACCACGAGCCTTATTTTGTGGCGACGTGGCCAGCCACTGCCTTTTAAGATTCGCAATGAGTTTAATGACGTCGGTAACGTTGGTTTGTTTCCTTACCCATTCATTTCTTTTTCTGTCCCTACGCGTGATATCTACCATCTTTCTTTCAATTGATCTTTGCGCGACTCTGAGCTTCGTTATTATGATGTCTTTTGTTTAGACCCATCAGCTCTGTATGTAAGTACTAGTAGAATACACTGGTCATGTATTCATATTGAGGGCAAATTTAACCTTAGAGTAGGCTGCCCAAGGTAATCTGATGCGCCGATTGATTTCTTTTGTCTGGTTGTCCTTACCCATCACAACTTCTTGGCCAAGATACACGTATTTCTGTACGCGCTCAACGATGATCCGGTTTACTTGGACTGTCGAGCTGTTATTCGAGCAGTTAGTCATCACCTTTGTTTTGTCTAGGTTCATTTCCAAACCAAATTATCCAGAGGCTTCACTTAGTTCCTGCATCATGACTTCCAGTTCCTGAGGGTTGTCCGAAAGTTAAACGATGTCATCCGTGAATCTCAAATTACTTAATCTGTTTCCAGCTATGTTAAGGCCCCGCTTTACCCAGTCTAAATTTTTAAAAATGTCCTTTAACACCAGTGTGAACAATTTTGGGGACAGTGTATCTCCTTGTCTAACTCGTCTTACTATTTTAACTGTGTTGGTTTCTGGTGGTATGTTCAACGTCAGACGTGCTCTTCGGTAGATATTTTCTATAAGGAAGTATCGTTATTAAACTTTAAGTTTTGCAACCCCGACATTGAACAAACATTTAAAACTAATTTAGTTACAACAGTCCGAGAAACATCTGTTGTACCTTTTTATGACGATTATGCCGAAGGTGGATGCGCACTTTTTCCGGAATCCCCAACTGATGGCTGTTTTATAAACACATTATACACATGGTAGTGTTTTCATCAATCAAATAATTTTTCTTTAATTAATTATAATCTTGTAAAGATTGGGTCTTATCTAATCTTAGTCCTGCAGAGGTCTCTTCTCTCTCTCCCTTTCACAGCAGCACATCGACTCATTGGGATCTTTTCTGCAACCTCGTCCTATCACTCTGCCTCCTTAGTGAAAATGACTGCCATAAGCTTGGCAAAGTCTTTGAGGACGAAGAGCCATAAATTTTCTGGTTTTGGGTAGGCCGATTTCAAGAGATATATTATTTTCCTAGCAAGAAAGTCACACTCACACAATAGGTGTTGCATGGACTCCGTTCAACGTGCTCTGCACAGGTTGTCTGCCTTGTTGCATTTTGTGGAGCATTTGTTTGTGGTATAGTGTCCAGTCAGGGCCACCACCTCCGCATATGATCTTACTGCGTCCTGGGGCGCCTTTGCCTCTGAAGGATTTTCAGTGTCTCATGCCGGGTAACTCTTTCCATTAGGTTTTACGCCTATTTTGGATGTGGTCCTTAAAGGCATTGTAATCGTTGCCAGTGATATAAACGGCTCAGGACCAACATATGGGGTCTCTGAGCCTTCCTTAACAAGTGCATTGGCCACCTCATTGCCATGGACTCCCATATGGCCTGGTACCTAGATCAATTTCACCCTGTTGTTCTAGTGCAATGCTAGAGTCGATCCGAGGCGATATAAGTGACTTAAGCTAGGCTTTGCTGTCACTCAGGATGAATAGAGTAAGTTCTTTTTAGCACATAGGAAAATTACGAAAGTTTTTGCTTGATATACAGTACCAAATTTTCTCACACTCTGACTGTGTTAGAAGTCATTCTTAAAGATACCTGTTCCAGTGCCCGACTCTATTTTGGATCCGTACCAGACCACCGTCTTTCTCTAGAGACGGTGGCCTGTGTTTGGTCCCTAGTTGGGACACTTTTCTTTTTAATCATGTACTCAGGGGAAATCTTGTCACACCTCATTTCAAATCTTGTCACGTATCATTAGGTTCTATCATTGAGTCTAGTCAGAGGCAAAGACGTGTCCCACAGCCACACAGCATACAAATCATTGGATCGCTTTTTATTTCTTTTTTTCTTTGTCGCTCTACTAGGCGTTTTTTCTAAATATTCTGCTATGGCTTTTCGAGCGTTTGTATGAAGACAGAATACTGGATAATTATATTACCGCTATGGTTAAATAATAAATATTTTTAATACTAAGTAATCATCAGTACCGGTGGTACTGTTCAATTACTGTGGCGCTTTATTTCGCCACCGAAGCCACGGGAATTGCGCCACCGGACTTAGAATCTGTAACAAAACTCAAAATATATAGAACACTATTATTCCGGAACGAGGTTTTATTTAATTTACTGATATTACTATGTACCTTGATTTTAACTTTCTATGAAATGTATTTTTAAACGGCCTTGATTCCCTATTATACATGCCACCGAAATAGAATGAATTTGGATTCCTGTGCCACCGCAGCACGTACTTATATGTTTGGCGGGAAAACAGCACAGCCTATCACAAATTCTTGTATTACGTTTGCGAGAACACAGCTAAACGGGGTGGAAAAGGATAGCTTGATATCTCCCAAGCAAGGTTGCTCCAATAAGAACTCGTCTGACCATCCCTAAATTGGAGTTGAGCGGGGCTCATCTACTAGCCAGGTTGCTAGGTCACGTTCGCCGGGGATTAGCGGCCACCGTTGACATCCGAGATGTCTTTGCATGGTCCGACAGCCAAGTCGCACTGGCATGGTTGCGCGCGGCGCCACATACTCTGGAGATCTTCGTGGGAAACCGAGTTTCCCAAATACAGAGCATTGGAATTCCTATCATCTGGAGATACGTCCCGGGTGATATTAACCCGGCGGACTGTGCTTCTCGGGGCTGCACTGCTCCGGAATTGGTGGACCACCACCTCTGGTGGGCACCAGCGTGGCTAGAGTCGCCTGAGACTTCTTGGCCTGTCCAGCGGCTGGACAGGACGGTCCAGATCTTGCCTGGGATGCGAGTGCATGCCCTGGCCGTGGAGACGGCCCTGGACCCCGACTGGCTTCCTGGGCGGTACAGCAGTTTGGACAAGTTGTTGTGTCGACATCCGCGGGAAAGATCTTTGTCCCCAATTGTGAGTGCAGAGGAGCGTCGGAGCTCGCTACTGCACTGGGTTCGGGTATTGCAGGCAGACCGCTTCAAGGCTGAGCTTCTAGTTCTGCGTGAAGGCCGCGGAAAACTAAAAGGAGCGGTCGCCCGGTTAAATCCTTTTACAGATGCGGAGGGGCTTCTGCGTGTTGGAGGCCGACTTCGGAAAGCCGACCTGCCTTACGGGAGTCGCCACCCCCTACTCTTACCGAAGGATGGACCCTTGGTCAAGCTCCTGGTGTCCGATCGACACATCCGTAATGCGCACGCAGGGTGCGGCGCATTATTAGCCATCCTACAAAGGGAGTTTTGGATATTTTCTGCTCGAAGAGCCATCCGTGGAGTGCTCTTCCGGTGTTTGCCTTGTTACAGGTTGCGGGCGTCACTCATGCAGCCGCAGATGGGGGATCTGCCTTCGGACAGAGTCACTCAGTCTCCTCCATTCTCGGGGGTCGCAACAGATTTTGCGGGACTTTTTTCGGTAAAGACGACCACGCTTCGCAACGCTCGGGTTGTGAAAGTCTATTTATGTGTGTTTGTGTGCCTGGCCACCATGGCCGTCCACCTGGAAGTGGTTTCGGCGTTGTCCACGGAAGCCTTCGTCGCCGCGTTGGATCGTTTTGTGTCGCGTAGGGGTTTGCCTTCACTTATTCGCTCCGACAATGGCACAAACTAAATGGGTACGGCTACCTATCTAAAAGATGTTTATAAGTTTTTAGAAACTAATGTAGATAATTTAAGTCAACTCCTCGCTCGGAGGGGGGTAACTTGGCGGTTCAGTCCCCCAAATTGCCCCCACTGGGGAGGAATCTTTGAGGCTGCCGTCAAGTCAGCAAAGACCCACCTCCGCCGCGTGATAGGAGAAACTGTCCTTACGTTTAAGGAGCTTGCTACAGTATTCTGCAAGGTAGAGGCGGTCCTCAACTCTCGTCCTCTCTGTCCCCTGTCCCCGGATCCCAACGATCTGGAGGTCCTGACTTCTGGTCATTTTTTGATTGGGCAGCCGCTCACTGCTCTGCCGGAGTACCCATGGAGGGAAGAGCGTACAACCCGGTTGTCACGCTATCAGATGTTGCAACAAATGGGCCAGGACTGTTGGAATCGCTGGTCAGTTGAATACTTGCACCTGCTGCAGCAAAGAGTGAAGTGGACAGACAGGACTGAGCCTCCTCGGGAGGGAGATTTGGTTTTGTTGAAGGAGGCTAACTTGCCATCCTTGGTTTGGCGCCGGGGCCGCATTTTAAAGTTGTTAGTTGGTGAGGACGGAACTCCACGCGTCGCGGAGGTGTTGGTCGGCGGTTCGATTCTGCGACGAGCCCTAGCAACTCTCTCTCGTCTCCCGATTGAATGAGCTAGCGGTCTGAGGTTGGCCCTTCAGACCGAAGCGGGGGGATGTATGGAATAAAACGTGAAACAGAACACATCGCTCTGTCTCGCTCAGCCGATGTGACGTCGCGCGGCACTCAGCTCTGTGTTTCTGTCTCAATTCAATTAGTTCCAATTATTTGCAATTGTTATGGGTCACATCACTTTTTTCCCAGCACTATTGCTGCTAAGTTGATGGCGTAGACCACATTTTGAGTAGCGTACATTGTTTTGTGTTTAAAGTTTGATCGGGTAAAACTTTAATTGCGCCGACGGCACGGCTACCTAATATTAATTGTTTTGTGCTTGTGTACCGTGCAATTATCGGTAAGAGTCGACAGTTGGTGTCGGCAGTTGAGGCGACAGCCTCTGAGACACGTGTGTGACGGGCCCGTGAGAACTGCTTGTAAGCTATTGCACATCCATCTTGGGTATTTGAGAGCTCTCAGGGGTAGCCAAGGGAAGTTTAGGGTAAACCTCCCATCACCAGCGGTGTGCAGACAGCCAGCGAACAGATTCCACGCGAGGAACGTCAGCGTCAAGGATTCGCAGCCACCGTCTCCATTATATTTAAGTGCTGCTAAATTATTGTTTAGGTTAGTGATAAGTCTTGTCGTGCTGTAAGGAGATCACTCGCAGATCTCTCTGTAGCAAACAAAACAATTTATGTAGACAAATAGAGTTCAGACAATACACCGTAATAAGATTTTGGGTCTTTAAATTTTATTTAAATACGAAAATACATAGCTAATATCTTTGAAACCTTTATAATCTTATAGATCATAGTTTTAACTATGTAAAAAAAAAACCCGTACGCTTGACAAACTTTACTCATCGATTTTCCGCTGCGCCCCGCCTTGCCAATGTAGTTGGGAAATTCACCCTAATAACGTTTTCGAACAATTGAAATTCGTACAGGAAAGTTTCGAATTTATGATAGGTTCCCGTTTCAAAGTGATGAAACTCCAATAATATTTTTATGAAATTTGTACATTAGTAGCTAAAGTTTAAGGTTTACTTTACAATAAATGATTATCTATATATCTCGTTTCATTTCTGATGTTGATCTATGAATATCTATGTATTTACGCGGGGACATTATTTGAGTTTGATTTCGTATGAGACCGTGCATCTATTGTTTATATGATCGAAGGTACTATCTTTAAAATTGCAATGTTTTGTGGCTTAAACTGCTCGGCGCGTTGATTCATACCTGGTTATGGTTTGTAGCCTTGAACGTAAAAATAACTTACTACTTAATGTGACTAGCAAGTACCCCGCAAATCTTAGTTTTGGTGCCAACCGGATGCGCCAACCACTCTGGAGCTTCTCGAACTGCACCGGCGCTACTCCGAACAGCTGAGACAGTCGCAGAACCCAGTACATCACTCCTGACACCACCAAATCTGGTCCGTCGCAACCAGTCGACTTTGGAAGAAGCCTTGGTATTACCGGTACAACATTCCTCGATGATGCTATAAAATATTATTAAATTGCTTATTTGCCAGATTTTTTACGTGAAAAACTTAATTATCTTAAACTAATAAAAAAGGGTTTTTTGGTTTAACCTAAACTACTTGGTATAGGTATCCATAGGCAAACATTTTAATGCTCGAGACGTTCCGACTGAGTGGCACTTGCCGTTGTCATGAACTGACCATTAGAGTACCTACGTACGAGTATACTAGGTAGTACTTACCCCCTTTACACTTTATATATTCATCAATATATTTTTATAATTGGACAATATTTACATTATACCTCGAAATAAGGTCGAAAAAATTCAATATGCTGTATCTACATGGAACGTTTAAGTAAAAAGTTTTTTTTTTATAGCAGAAGGAGGAAAACGAGCAAGCGGGTCACCTGATTGAAAGTAATCACCGCCGCCCATGGATACCCGCAAAACCAGAGGAATCGCAGACGCGTTGCCGACCTTTAAGGAAGGAATAGGCTCGTTTCTTGAAGATCTTTAAGTCGTAACGGTCCGGAAATACCGCCGCCGAGAGCTGGTTCCACAACACTGTAGTTCGAGGCAAAAAATTTCTTGAAAAACGTACAGTTGTAGACCGCCATCCATTAAGGTGATGTGGATGTAATGGCAGTCGATAACTTGTAGTGAAGGAAATCTGCGGCAGGGATTAAGCCGAAAAATTCCTCAGAACACTCCCCATGATATATACGGTACAAAATACAGAGAGACGCAACGTCTCTCCGAAGAGCCAGTGGATCGAGCCGACCTGAAATAACCACGTCGTTGACAATTCGAGCAGCTCTGCGTTGAATGCGGTCAAATGGAAGGAGTTGGTATTGGGGTGCTCCAGCCCAAAGATGGGAGCAGTATTCCATATGAGGCCTGACCTGTGCTTTATACAGTTGTAAGCGGTGGGCCGGCGTGAAATATTGACCTGCTCTATTAAGCACACCCAGCTTTTTTGAAGCTAATTTAGCTTTACCTTCCAAATGACCACGAAACTGAACGTCACTCGAAATATCGACGCCAAGGATTCCAATAGTCGGATTGGTATCAAGGGGAGCTCCCTCAAAGTTCAGAGGTATGACGAAGGGATGTTTTTTTGCGGTAAATGCGCAAACTTGTGTTTTGGAGGGATTAAAGTGGACTAGGTTAAGTCGGCCCCAATTAGAGACATGGCTTAACATGTTCTCGGTGTCAGTCACAAGTTCACGGCTCTCAATAACGCTTTCCAGAGAAATATTAGCTCGCCCGGTGTATAGCGTATCCCCTGTACTGTCGTCTGCATAGCAATGAATGCTGTTGTTAGGCAATATGTCATTGATATGCAGAAGAAACAGAGTAGGGGACAACACACACCCCTGCGTGACTTCAGCATTCACGGGCTTCATGTCGGAGCATGAACCGTCGACTGCGACTCTGGTGCTACGCCCAGTAAGGAAGCTGGAAACCCATGAACACAATTTCTCAGGAAGCCCGTATGATGGAAGTTTAGAGAGAAGATCCCTGTGCCATACCCTGTCAAAGGCTTTCGCTACGTCCAAGTTAACTGCCAGTGCCTCTCCTTTACTCGCAACTGCCTCCGCCTATTGGTGAGTAAGATTCACTAAAAGATCTCCAGCCGAACGACCGCGACGAAAACCATACTGGCGATCTCTGAGTAGCTAGTTCTCTTCTAGGTACCCTAAGAGCTGGCGGTTTATAATGGACTCCATTACTTGGGAGAGTAAAGAGGTAATAGCTATTGGCCTGTAGTTGGACGGATCTGAGCGATCGCCTTTTTTGGAATCGAGTGGACAAGGGCAGTCTTCCAAGTGCTCGGGACGACGTGAGTAGCGTAAGAGAGCCAGAAAAGGCGCGTTAGAACTGCTGCCAACTCAGGAGCACACGTCCGAAGCACAATGGGTGGAACTGCATCAGGCCCACTCGACTTATGTATATCAAGGAAAAAAAAGCCTTACGAACTGACCTCTGCAGGAACTGAACGTTTGGCATTGTACAAGCGCAATGCGGTATGGTTGGTGGAGAGTTTTCCCCATCGTCCAAGGTCGAGTTTGATGCGAAAAGAGAGCCCAAGAGATCGGCTTTCTCCTTTGCGGTATATGCCAGGCAGTCATCGGTCTTGTGCAATGGTGGTAGGGACGGCTGACAAAAATTCCCTAAGGTAGCTTTGGCGAGAGACCAGAACGCACGCGTCCCCGAAGGAAGACGCACTAGCCTCTCGCCGATTCTACCTATGAATGATGACTTCGCCTTGGCAATGTCCTTTTTATAGGACCTGGGGGCAAAGTTGTACTTCTTTCTGAGCGTACTGGTGTTTGGATCCTTTGATGACACCGCATTAGCTAGGGCTTGGTAATGTTGTCGCTTTTGGTGAGACGCCATTTTGCAGCAACGACCAAACCATGGTTGGGACTTGCCGCCAATGGGAACCACAGAGTTTGGAATGAAAAGTTCCATTATTTGCAGTATCACATCAACGACAGAGTCAGCGGCAACATCAGGATCATCCAGCGAGAAGCAAACTCGCCACCACGGGTAGGACGCAAAGAAACTTCGAATCCCATCCCAGTCCGCTGACCTTAATGCCAGACTCGACGGCTAGCCGCTGGTTGCGGTTTTGAAGTTTCTGTGAGAAGCACAGTGCTGCGAATCAGACAGTGATCTGATGAGCCTAGTGGTGCATCAAAAGAAACTTGATAGCCGTCTGGGTGCGAGGTCAGCAGAAGGTCCAATAAAGAAGGTGCATGGCCCTCCACATCTGAAACCCGTGTTGGTTCGGATACCAATTGGGACAGACTGTAGGCCAAAGCAAAGTCATGAACGGCTCTACCCGCGTGGTCAGTAGTGCGTGAACCAAGCCATTCGACGTGGTGGGCATTGAAGTCTCCCAATACCAATACAATCTCGGCCGAGGGCATCCGTTGGAGAAGGGAGTCTGTCGCTGTTTGGACGGTCTCGATAAGTTGGTCAATTCCGTTGTTACCGCTGTGGGACCTATACAGGCACGCGTAGACGCGAGGATGACGTCCACAGTCAACGTGTAGCCATAAGATGGAGAGGTCCCTATCTTCAAGATAGCCAAGGCGACGGACGCACATATCCTCCCTGACATAGGCACAAACACCGGCTCGTGGCACAAATGCATCTTCCAGGTTGTATCCCGGGTAGCGCAAGTAGGAGATGTCAGGAGGAGGGGATATCTGCGTTTCGGTGAGGAAGAGCAAGGCCGGTTTCTCCGACTCGAGGTGGTAATGGACGGCGCTCAAGTTAGAGTGGATTCCCCTGATGTTGCAGAAGTCCACGCGAAGCGTAGAAGGGGGTGCCAATTGCCTTGCCTTTCTCCTGCCTGCAGCATGCCTTGACACGAGCGGACTTTTGCCCTCCTTAGAATACGTAGGGCAGCCTGAGCGAGAACGCTCAGGGGGGGGATTCTCCGACACTGGATGCGTCGGTACCCTTCGGGGTAAATCTGGATTAAAGTTCGCTGTCATATCAATTGTGAAGAGGGGGGGAGAGTCCCCGAAATCCTCAGTCGCCGGACGAAACACAACAGCACAGAGTGCCATTGTTTCACGCCGAATATTCGTGAGGGGGTGGTATTACGCCGGGCGAGCCGACACAATGCGTGCTGCAATGCAGCATGGCTCTACCACTCAGTTAGTGTCACTCATTTAGCACCACCCAGGGGTCACGTGTAGGGTCTCGAGGGTAAACCTACGGACGCGAGTAACTTTAACCCCCAAATAAAGCATGCCTACTTGAATTTTTGTAGGTGCAGTACACCTTACATACTGCTTTTTAATTTATTCTACAACATGCATGCGTTTGGCTTTCATCTCATCTGATAGTAAGTGAGGTGGAAGCGAGCTTCACCCGGAATCCTCAATTACTGATGAACTGGCTATCTTGTCTGACTTGTATGACTGTCGGGACACAACAATGCTATAAACATACTTGTTATGGCGACAAACTTGGATATGAGGGTGGTAGCTAGCCAGGCGGACATAACAGCCCTACCACTAACCAAACCAAGTACACAAGGATATACCTCCCGTTGGGAATTGAACTCGGGACCTCTGGGTCTCTCAGATACCGGTGAACCACTAGACCACAGAGGCGGTTGTTGCTTAACTGCCTAGTGCAAATTTTATTCACCATTTGATCGATCCTACGATCGATGTGTATGGCAAAAAAGCCAAATAAAAAGTCTCTTATTTGTTAATGTGATCGAATAATAAATAAAACATGCACTCAGCACACAGATAATTTGTTTTTGATTGATAATTTGTTAATTAGTTTAAGATAATTAGTTTTGAATTGATGATGCGTGAACATACATTCGGAATTGATTTTTGTTAATATAAATGAATTATTAAAATATTGCTGCTTTCAGTCATCACCTGGCCCAAACTTACCCATATTGTGTATAATATGTAGCTTCTTTGAAGAATGAGACAGTTTTAAATTAAAACAGAATATAACGATGTTGAAAGTTTTGTACTTTCCTTTAATGCTGAGCAAAAGAAATGATTTGGTTAGTTTATTTATTACTGGAAAGTTGTGTAATTGGCTCGTAATGACAATTTAATGTATTTGTTTTGGAGTTACAGTAATTATATTTACTGTGTCTGGGTCTGGGGTGTACTCAAACTTACCAGTAAACTGTAAACACACATACATTAATAAATTAATGAAATACTTTAATGCATAAAGACAGACATAAAGTTGCACGTTAAATTAGTTGTAATAATTAATTGTACAGTTGTTTGATGTCCCAAGTTATTTAACATCGTCCGAAGAATTCGGGAATTGTATAATTACAATAAAATATGTAGTGGCGCTTGCAATCATCTGGAAAAGAAAGATAAAAATCTAAGTCAGTCATTTATAAATTGATGACCTTGCCTCGAAGTTACAGGAAGAAGTTTCAGATGACAAAATTTCCTCCATCGTTTCTGATGGTACAACACGCACAAGAAGATAAAACCTTTCCTTAAGTCTTGTACGAGTACATACAGGAAGTAGGAATACGTCAGACGAGTAATGAGATTTATAGTCCAACGATGATGAATAACTAGAACAGTCATTGACTGTCAGTCAACGTTGTGTAGTGATGTTTACCGTAGTTAAGAGTGACCGCGTCAAATGACACATCCCCATTGGGCAGTATTCGACTCTATTGAGCAGCCAGCAACGAGTGAAGTTGTCCAGTTCGGCAGCGGTCGGCTCGTCGGTGTATCGGATGGTGAGCTTGCTGAGGAGCAAACCGGTGTGCTCCACCTGGTGCCAGAGAAATTTTAAGAGTAACTACGATTTAACGAAGATTAAAAGGAAGGAATAAAACTGACTTAACTTAAAAAAAATTACTTCAATCTGTGTCATGTGGCACGGCTCCGTGGTGATTACCAGCCATGTGAACTGCAACACAAATGTGTACAGCGTGTCAAGTGTCCTCGTATAATTGTGAAAGGCTGCATAATAAATGAAAGATGAATTATCATTATAAAACAATGTACAAAATAGTAAAGTTGGTTTATGCACGGACCACAAATATATTGACTTCTATTACCCACTTCAGTGGAGCGTCCATGAACTTGTTGTTGTATGCCTATTGATATAATCATGGTGAATACAATTATTATTTCAGTTAAAAACTTACGAAAACCCACGATTGTTGAGTAGGCATTTGACATGATGTTTGTAAAGCTGGAGATCAGAAGTAACATGATGCTGAGGCCGCAGCAGCCGTCAAGTCGTCGGACAGTGTCGCATACGTTGCCGTACATTTTGGAGAGATCGCGGACCAATTTGTCAACGCGTTTTAGAGTATGGATGTCAGTAGGACCTGCAGGCAAACAGACTATAAGACATTCTCTTAGAGTGTGCCCCATATAAAATTCAATTTTTGCAAACGAATGAGCCATTGTTTGCTAGCGAACCAATTTGTTGACGCATTGGGCGTATGAGTGTCAGTGAGTCGTGTACTCACTGACACCTATAGTACCTACTACTTAGCTGCGGGCAAACCGACGATTATTTTGTTTGACGACAGCGAACAGTTCTTATTTCCGATCTCTGGGAATGGTTGGTTTTGTGCTACTCTCTTCACTCCCCCAGTCACTTTATAACTATTTGATTAGTAATGTTTAGGTGCTCCAATTTGTATGAAATTTAAGCAGCCTGACAAACTTGTGGAACCAACTTACTGAAAAAATGGCCGTGCTTTCGTTTTTTTGTTGTCCATTGATACAAAACTTGTTCAAGTACATCGTTTAGCGAGTGTAGAGAAATGTATACGTCTGTTGCGGTGAAGACGAATTGCATCACAAAACACAGTTTCATGTAGAGCAGGACAGTGTAAAAACAATTCAGGAAAAAAAAAGACTAAAAAATAAACAAAATATTTAAACACACAACTACTTACTTATCCAAAGCATCTGAGGCAGTCCTTTTTACTACCCGACATTTCGACCAATTTTTACACCGGTCGTGGTCACGGGCTTACTTTGTACTTGCAAATACTAAGGATACTAATTGGACAACATTTACTTTATTAAGTCGACATAAGGTCGACAAACATTCAATATACTGTGTCCTAAATGGCTTAATACATGGAACGCGAAAGTTAAAAGGTGTATTGTAACTTTAAAGCCCGCAAGCTTGAATTTTACAGTACAGTAATTATTAATTTATTTAAACTTTTGCAACATAACATTACATGGCAGACTTATTGCCTGGGGCATTTTCTACCAGTCAACCATAGGGTGGTGCAGAGATGACATGGTAGATGCATGAAGGTGCTATAATAAAAGTGGAAGCGTATATATTTAAATATTTTAAACCCAATACAAAAATATATAGTAAAATCTATAAACACACTACATTAATCTAAAAATACATATTACCTTAAATATATTTATATGTATATGTATGTGGGAGATTAAGAAAAGAGAGTAATGATTTTGATATTGATATTCATAAAAACCAGATTAATTGGCAGACAGTAATAATATACACACATTTAGTGTTAATTATAATTACAGTAATATCAATTTATTAAAATAATAAGCCATTTGGAGTTTTACATGATGAAAATTAGTACTTACTACTATTTCTTGTAACATACCCAGTTATGTACTAAAATACATAATTTAGTTATACCATCATAGCATACGTCAATACTATGTCGACAATCAGAGCTCCGTCATGCTCCGCAGTTGAATACAGAATGCCCCGACGGCGCTAGCGCATGACCTTTTTATACTGAAGCACAAACAAGTCGCTAATGACGCATGGCATGGGGAGCGTGGCAATGGACAAGCACGTGTTTTCTTATTCGTATTAATTACTGCGGTTAATGTGCTTTCTTCAAACATTTGTTCTTAATGCTAACATTAATAGTAATCTACATTTAAATGCCAATCTCCCACATGTATGATTTAGAGGTACAAATCGCTGAACCTCTAGACCATAACACCTTCAACTTACAAACTATTAAACTATACCTAATGCTAATTTACTAAGATAAAAGAACTTACTTACATCTAATGAAGCCGATGAATGCCAACCCTTGGCTCTGCGACGCGCGTCCTCGCGTGGTAGTCTTCTCCTGCTGCTGTTGACTGCACCCGATAAGCGTCTCCTGGATGCTGGTGGTGAATAGAAAGGCCCTAAAATAACCTGTCTACCCCTCAGATCTGTTCCCAGACAAGTATGATGATCCTTTACCGTAGTAGAACCGCGTGCGTGACGGCCGCCGTCGAAACTTCCCATGTAACTAGTTTACACTGCTCGCGGTACGTGAACACACGACAAGTACATTAATTCAACCGTGGACACAACCAACTATTAATCTTATTAATTACAAAGCGGGCCACCCGTGCTATTTTCAATTACTTTGGTGCGGCCGCGCACTATTCCAAAAAAAATTAACAAATGTCAAGATGACAAGTAAGTGTGCTGCGTCACCGCGACGTCACTGATGTCACTACTGACAGCCGTTCTGGCATAGCCGCTCGCTTGCTTGACGCAACCGCAGCAGTTGCATTTTTGCAAAACGTCAAATTGCTTCGCGCTACTGTGGTTGCAGACTGATGCGTCCTCTTTATTCGATCTTAAGCTCTATCATAACGGTGCAAGGATCTGTTTAAACGTATTTAAAACATAGACTGATTCATTTTTCTACGCAAGGAAGACATATGATCAACATTACGGAACAAATTCTATTAAAAAAAAAATATTTTAATATTGGTGAAACCGAACCGGCCGTCATTTTGTGTTATTGTGAGTTGACGCTGCAGCAAAAAAATGCCGTAAGATGGTTTATGTTATAGTTTTACTAGTATTAATATACCAAATTAATCTACAGTTAATATTCTATCTTATTTGAATTACCATTTCATTGAAACTTTATTGAAAATATAATAAAAACGTAATTTTAAAATGTTAATGGTGTCGTCAATCCACATGCGTGATTTTAAACTGTCGTATTTTTGTATAACGTTGAATGTGTAGAATAATGTTTGGTTAAATACTATTTTATATTATACTTCGGGTCTCAACCGAAGACGATTACTTATTACATGCAGCAGTACATGAGATGGTGCTATCTTCTTCCCACTTTTAGATATATCCTAAAAAGAAATATCTTATTTCCGTTCCCTGCACTGGCAACCCCGCGTCACGAGACGTCATTACGTGTTTTTGTGTTATCGGAATCACACGTACTTTTCGTAACGAAATTAAATATGTATTTAATAAGATGGGAAAATGTTAAAGTTCGAAGTTGAGAGACAGTGATCATTACGGTATTCTTCGTAAAGTAAATAAATCATTTTTAATTGAAAAAACGTTGGCGTTTATCATCATCGGTGTCGGTGAATAGTGATAAATGTCGTATTAACGATATTACGACACGCAGGTATTGGAACATAAAGCTAATTTGCCTGGAAAATTAACTATTAAGGAATGTATCATAGTTGTAAGGAACTAAGATCATTTATCATTAAAATTATCTACCCTCATTTTTATTGGTTTTTCTTGGGTTCTATAATAATGATTGTAACAAAATTAAAAGCCATTTACAACAAGAAATTCATTAAATACTAAACTACTTACTTAGACACCATTGTAACAGTGTTTAACTTACTAAACGTATGATGTGTCGAGGATATATAACTGTTCAACAGTGTTCATGCTTTATTTTACTCAATGACATTGAATGTCATTGATTTTACTCCATACAAGCCGTATCGAGGTTACTTACACCAATAAGACAGTGCTGAGGTTCTATTTTACTCCACGCAAGCCGTGTCAAGGTAACTTACTCCTCTTTAACAGAGTTGAGGCTCCACGCATGCCGTGTCGAGGATACTTGCTCCACTTTAACAGTGTTGAGGCTCCACGCTAGCCGTGTCGATGATACTTACTCCACTTTAAAAGTGTTGAGGCTGCACGCAAGCCGTGTCGAGGATACTTACATTACTTTAACAGTGTTGAAGCTCCACGCAAACCGTGACGAGGATACTTACTCCACTTCAACAGTATTGAAGCGCCACGCAAGCCGTGTCAAGGATACTTACTCCACTTTAACAGTGTTGAGGCCCCACGCAAGCCGTTTCGAGGATACTTACTCCACTTTAACAGTGTTGAGGCTATATCTTACTCAAGCAAGCCGTGTCAAAGATACTCACTCCACTTTAACAGTGTTGAGGCTATATCGATGTTGTCAATTGGTGTCAATTGTCAATTGGTACATCAAGAAAGAAAATTCCAAGGAAACCCTCTGGATTGGAAGCAAAGGAGTCGCCACGCGGTTTTCAGGTCAGACCTCAGCATTATATATACTTATTAATTGTATTAGAATAAGAATTAGACTTTCTCCGTGACACAGAGGCTACACAAGCCGTGTCGAAGATACTCACTCCACTCTACCATGGTTGAGTGAGGCTATATTTTATTTCAAGCAAGCCGTTTCGGGAATATGTATTTAGTACATATTAACAGTGTTGAGGCTTTATTTTATTCCACGATAGACGTTGCATGGTTTCTAACTCCACTTGAACTGTGTTGAGGATTTTCTACTCCACATAAACGTGAGAGGCCATACCTATTTCACCCTAACAGTTTCACGTTTCCACGTCATCCGTGGAACAAAGCAGAGTCTAAACATTGTTGAGGACGTAAGTTCGATTTCCGCCTGGGGTGGACGTGTTTTCAACGTTTCGTTATCTTTGGGTTTACTTATCAATAATGATTTGGTGAAGACATCTTAAACTATGTCATTGATGTTTACAATGACTCAACCAGTAGCGGCAGAAACGAAGCTTGGCCATTCGCGCTGCTTGCAGCGCTAGCGCCTGTGCCCGTGCCAGCTGCGCCACTAAGATCTTCGATCTGTCCCCGTATATGACGGTCAGTTCGACGATAGCCTGCTTTCATTGGACACCCATGGATTCTACAATTTCTCAGAGACGAACCTCATAAAAAATAAAGGGTTACTCATAATAATAATTAACAAAAAAAAAATAAGTACTTACTTACCTACTTAAATAAATGGAAATTGAAATAATAATAATAATAATAATAACAATAATAAGCTCTGTTAGAGATAATGTTTAAATTAATGAATAAAAGTTTTAAAACTTCACTTTCTGAGCATAATAATATTAAGACCCCTAATGCCTTAACCAAGTTTGATTCGGAAAGAAAACAAAAATCCAACGCTCTGTACAGAGTCCCGGGCTGATGCCCGGGCTGAAGTTGTGATCAACTTCGAGGTTCTTTAAACTATAGAGGGGGCGCCACTGTGCGTAGTAGTATCATCAGCTATCGAACTGCGATCAAGCTCACCAGCACCATTCACACCGCCAAGGGACTGCCGAGGTTCCGCCGAATATCTGACAGGGAGACGTTGGAATCAGAGCTCCTGCAGTCGCTTGACCTATTTTTATGACTGAATGACAGAAAGTGTGAGCTCACTAGGGATCGTAATGTTTTACATTGGATTCGTAAATGTAATATTCATTTTTCCGGCAAACTTACAAAACAACTATACTTCAAAACAATGTTTGTTACTTACTATCTCATATAGATAAAAATGAATCGCCAAATGTGTTGCTAAGCGCACAAAAACGGCTCGACTGATTTGTCTGATTCTCTATTGTTGTCTAAAGGTCAGGAAAAGTTTACAAAAAACAATGTATAGGATCTCACAGATTCACTTAAAATTTAAAGCAGCTTCAAAATAATTATATTTAAAAGAATCGAACTGCCCTTAAATTATTAAATCACAGCTACTATTGTCAACAATTGATATTCAAGATGCTTATTTTTAATTAAGTATCTACTGCAATTAAAGCTGATCGGAAAAAGTTAAGGTTTAGTTTGAGGCCTCAGTTGAAATTAATGTTCTTCTGTTCGGCTTATTTGTGTTTGCGAAATTACTGGAACCGGTTCTAGAACAATTGCGCATAATATTTGAATTTTCTACAATAATTGTACTTAGTTTATGTTTTGTACCTACGCACGAAAAATAAGCTCAAATTATGACGAGTGTGTATTGAATAATAAAACAACGAGTACAAGCACCTTTTTGGAGTCATAGGGTTTGTCACAAACACTTACAAAAGCATTACTAAAAAACCGAGCAACACAACTTGTTTTATACATAAATGTATAATAAGAGATTTAGATGAATTCAAGAATATTAACTACGGCATGCACAGCGGCCGTTGCGGTTTGAATTACCTACCTACACCAAGTTGTTTGAACAAGATAAATTCTTAGCATTAATTGATTCAGAAACTTTTATGTATTCGCATCCTACATCCAGTCTTGTGAAAACATTATACGAATATACTTACATACGGAGTAGGTAACTCTCCTACCATGCGTTTTCACATATTATTAGTTTATTGGCAAAGCCATAATTCGCATCACGAAATCTTGACCAAGTTATAAAAAAAACACTTACATTTAATATAAATTGGATAAAGCAGAAGGTATTGATGTGGTACAGATTAGAATTTACATCCTACAATGTGACCCAAACTTGTTGTCCAAGAAAAATGTTCTTCGGCCCTGAATAATATTTGTTATACCTAATTTCCTTTCAAGGCGAGCCATCCACTTCTAGATTGCCTTATCCAGGTGGCGCCAAATTATTAGTGAATCTTTGACCGTTGGTATACCACGAGCATCTTGAGATATATGTTTACATCTCTTGCAACAAAATCAGTAACATTAAATAAGTACTGTATTTGATAATATCTTGGTAGCTTTATTCGAAAAATAATAACTTGAATCTTTTCAAAGCTGATAGTTATAAAGTTATAATTTCTAACCAAAAAGTTTGAGGAAGGGTCTATGTTGTTTATACACATAGGTCTACTTTACCTGTCATATAAGGGAAGTAATTTACTTTCCATGAATGACTGTGAATTTATCACAGTTTTGTTAAGTGTACACTAACTAAGATTTATTGCTCCAAATCAAAAATACAATTCAACATGGGACACAAATGTCATATTAATTAAACCATATTTCCAGGACTATCCTTAGAATCAGATCATAATCAATGATTTGTCACTTATGATTCTTACACTATATTTTCTATTGTTTCTGCTCAAAAAAGTAAGTCTATTAGTTTAATCAAAAATAATATATCAATACAAAATTATGTGATTGTGATTGAAATTACCGACTTCATTTAGACTTCATTCAGGACCCGTGTTTAGCAACCGCTCATCAGATTGTCCAATATTTGTAAGAATCCCAGTTATTTGTTGCTGGCTGTGCCAACCTCATAAAAAGGCGGTCACAAACATTTGTTGCAGATAAAAAAAAAAAGGATTTTAAGACAGTGGACGACATGCCGATACGGGTATTTGTCTGTATTTGGAGCTCACAGTCACGTAGTCGCTCGGCATTTACTGCTCACACTGCTCACAGATCTAGTCTGGAGGTGTTTCGCAGAGTTGTTGTGGGCTGGGCTGAGTCACTTAAATGTATTTGTTAATATTGTTGGAGAAATGTTTAGGTACAAATTAGAATGAATTTGTCAATGCAGTATTTACAACAAAATAATAATACTTAATCAAATAAATAAATGAAACTGTTAAAGTCATTGTTTAGAAAACGACCAATGCATCGATAGCCATTAAATGCATCTTTTAAGGTTTAAAAGAGGCTTACGCAACTATAAAAAACTACCTACATATTGTAAAGTTTAAATTGACATAATTTTTTATTTTTATTGTGTTAACATTACAATGCTCTGAACATCTGCATGTAATAAGTAATCGTCTTCGGTTGAGACCCGAAGTATAATTAAGAATCAAACGAACTTACCTTGTGAAGTTTGATTCCAATTATGCGAGGGTCTCAACCGAAGACGATTACGTCAACCCATCCCTCCCAACCCAAAAAATGAAATAAAAAATTGTGGAGGATAACACAAAATTCTCTGAAATAATGACGTCTCGTGACGCGGGGTTGCCAGTGCAGGGAACGGAAATAAGATATTTCTTTTTAGGATATATCTAAAAGTGTGAAGAAGATAGCACCACCTCATCATCGGTTGAGACCCACGCATAATTGGAATCAAACTTCACAAGGTAAGTTCGTTTGATTCTTAAATATAATGAAAATAAACAATGTGCGATTACTGTTTTTGTAATGAAGGATTCTGGTAAGTACGGCGCCGAGTGAGTAAAATGTCATGTCAAACCGTTTGTGCAACTACAGTTACATGAAACAATTTGCATTTTAACAGCTAGGGTTTTAGGGTTTTTAGGGTTAGCATTCGTAATTTTTTTATTCAACCTAACGTTGTCACGATTAAGATTGGGGCACGGCGTTGTTACGGACAGTACGAATAGTTAAAAAGGCCATTTTCAAATTCTCTGCAGGTAAATGTCACTTCTAATTCAAAAAACAAAAATTTACTCTAAACATTACTTTTTTGAAAGAGAACAGTTGACTGTCTTTTAGATGGGTTAGAAGACAAGGCATTGCGATTAGGGGCACAGGCTGCGAACTACCCGCAACCTGAACAATTACTTTCTTTAAGTCAAAGGAAAAACCATATCTTCAAACTTTTGTAAAAAGACGCCCTGATGATACAAATGATGGTACAAAGTTACCAAGTGGTGTTCTATGGTGTTTTAACTGCAATGAGGTGGGTCACCCCTCGTTTGTACTAAACCACTACTAACATTTACCATAATATGTAAACGGCTGGGCCATCAGAGCATTAATTGTAGACGGTTATTTTAAAATAGCCAAGAGGTAAATAGACCTATGGAAAAGGACAAGTTAGTATCCGAAATTAAATCAGCTAAAGAGCAGTATCAAGCATCGATGGGCTAGTCGTCACCGAGAACTCATTCCGCGTGCACTACGGCGTGCACTGCTGCGTGCACTAAAGTGCACAGTGGCGCGCGCTGATGCGTGTGCTGGCGTGCACCATGGCGTAAACTGGTGCGAGCATTGGCGCGCACCATGGCGTGCACTATGGCATGCACTACTGCGTGCACTGGCATGCACCGTGGCGTGCGCTGCTATGTGGGCTGCAGGCGTGCACTGCTGCGTGCACTGCCATGCACCGTGGCGTGTGCTGCTGCGTGCGCTGGCGTGCACCATGGCGTGCGCTGCTGCGTGCACTAGCGTGTACCATGGTGTGAGCTGCTGCGTACACTAGCGTGCACCGTGGCGTGCGCTGCTACGTGCGCTGGCGTGCACTACGGCGTGCACTGCTGCGTGCACTAGCGTGCACCATGGCGTGCACTGTTATGTGCGCTGACGTGCACTATGGCGCGCACTGCTGCGTGCACTGGCGTGTACCATAGCGTGCACCTAACCAATATTTAATGTGTCATAGATTTGGATCAAAGCAGTTCCTTTGATAGTGTTGGAGTTGATTTGTAGGATGCATGATTTAATTTATTTGCTTTTAAAATGTCAAAAAAAGAACATGCTGTCATTGGTAAAACTGGCGCGTTCTTCTATCATGTAATGTCGTTAGCGGTAATAGTTTTGTGATTACAGAATAAAATAACTCATAGTATTATGGCTTTATTATTTTAATAGTTAAAAACGTAGTAGTCGTGAACTAAAATCTTGACCAGGTTAGACAAAGTGGTACGTACGAGCCCGGATGGAATAGGTTTGATCGTATTTGTTTGGACTAAAAGTGGATTGTAATAGTGAAAAAACTGTGAAATTGTGTGAAGTGTTGTGTTTGCTTATTGGATTGCATTGTGTGGATTACCCTACTGATTGGACTGGAGTAAGATTAGATAATAAGACTTTCTAGTGAAATGGATATATAGAAATTATCAAACAGTTCACATTAACTTTTTGTTTCTGACTTACCTTCAACTTAAATTATTAAAAGTGAACAATTATAAAATAAGACTTTGTTGAACAATATCAGTGTTGGACTAATAACAAATAGCATTCTATGGACCTCAATGAACTTATAACTGTTTGAACTTTGTGTTTGTTGTGAAACATTTTAAACATTTTTTTGAACTCTAACTGTGTGTGGTAAAATAAAACTTGAAAAATGGAAAAATTATTAATATTGCAAGATGACAACCTGTCAACTTTACGTAAAAGTATATCCAATTTTAAGAAAACTCCAAAGGCAAGATTGATTAAAAGCTACTTTAAAGTGAGATTAGAAAACTTAGATAAACATTGGGAGATTTTTAGCGAGACTCATAGGGAAATAGTAAAGACGTCCACGGCTGAACAAAAAAGAAACATGAGTATTTTAAACAGGATACATTTTCAACCTGTGAAGAAGAATATCTTTTTTGTAAGGCAGATATGATAGAGATGTTAGATAGTTTAGAAGTTGTGAAGGTGAGCCCCGAGCCACAAGTCAAAATGAATAGCAATACCCAGGAAGTAAAGTTGCCAAAAATAAACATTCCATTATTTAAAGGAGATTACAATGAGTGGGTGACCTTCAAGGATTTATATGTGTCATTGATCCATAATCATAAAACATTAAGCGGTGTACAGAAATTGCACTATTTGAAGAACAGCGTTATTGGTGAACCTGAACAGTTACTAAAACACATTCAAATAACAGAGAAGAATTATCAGATGGCTTGGACTACACTTCACCAAAGATACAATAAAAAAAAGGATAATAATAAATTCAATTCTAAATAGATTAATGTTACAAAGAAAGTTGCATTCTGAAACAGCAAAAGGAATGAAAGACCTTTTAGATAGCACCAACGAGTGTTTGAATAATTTAAAGAATAATGATGTCGACATTAAGAACTGGGATCCATTAATAATTTACATCATTGTTAGTAAACTAGATCAAGATTCACATAAGTTGTGGGAGGAAGAATTACAGAACTTACCTGTTGAAGAGTTGCCTAAGTTTGAACTATTTACTAAGTTTTTAGAAGGAAGATTTAGAGTGACAGAGATGTTACAGACATCACATGTAAAGAAGAGAGTCCCTATCAAACCAAAATCATTTGCGACAACTTCAAATAATTACAGAAATGATAACACAGAGCAAACAAAACAAATAATTGAGTGTAAATATTGTAAAGGAAATCATTATTTTTCTAATTGTAATGAATATGCGAACCTAGATCCATTGAAGAAAACCGAGTATGTTCAGAGAGAAAAACTATGTTTCAATTGTTTACGACCTCGCCATAGTGTAAAGTTTTGCAAACTTAGATTGTGATGTAACATCTGTAAAAGAAAACATAGCACGCTACTACATTCAGACAAACCGAACCAAGAGAATAATAATACTATGAGAGAAGTGAGAAATACCGAAGAACCAATGAACCAAGCATGTGACAGTACATTTGTACTGTCACATGTATCTATGTCCACCCGAGGAAGAGTGTGATTGTTGGCTACTGCGTTAATAAACATTGAGACGAACAGAGGTCCACAAATTGTACGAGCTCTAATAGACCCCTGCTCTGAAGAGTCATTTATAAGTGAGGCAGTAGTAAAGAGGTTACAGTTAAGACGCATTGAGAAAAAAGGACAAATATCAGCAGTTGGACAAATGTCAACCCCGTTCAATCATGCGGCGGAGATTATGTTGACGTCAAGAGTTAATACAGAGTTTAAAATAAAATGCACTGCTTATGTAGTAAATAATGTGACAGATATAATACCAGCAACGAAAATTAAACATAAGGGTTGGACTTATTTCCAAAATATAAAACTGGCAGATCCAACATTCCATACCCCTGGTGAAATAGACCTTTTGCTTGGTGTACATGTGTATGCAGAGATATTAATGGATGGTGTTTTAAAAAAACATTCCGGTGAACCCATTGCCCAACAGACTAGCTTTGGCTGGATAATATCTGGTGGTGATTCAATGGAGAGAATACCAAGTAATGGTCAAATAATTAGTATGCATTTGAGTGTTTCTTAGACAACATGCTTCAAAAGTTTTGGGAATGTGAATCTTTGGGAAATGAGAATAAGAGGACACTTACCTTAGCCGAAGCTAGAGCTGAAGAGACTAGAAATAAAGAAGGGAGATACACCGTCAGCCTGCCTTTTGCGAAAGATGATCCAGTGTTACCTGAGAATTCTAAATCTATAGCACTGAAGAGATTAAAAAGTTTAGAAAAGAGACTATGTGGCAATGAAAGTTTAAAGAGAGAATATGATAATGTATTAAGAGAATATCTTACTTTAAACCATATGGAGTTGGTCACATGTGATGATAATGATAAAGATACAGTCTACTTACCTCATCACGCTGTCGTGAGAGATGATAAACAAACTACCAAAGTACGTGTAGTGTTTTATGCTTCCTGTCAGGGTAGTAATGGAGTGTCACTTAGTGATGAACTACTAATTGGTCCTAGTTTACAAGAAGAACTAAGAGATATCATACTGAGATGGAGAACCAATAAAGTATGTTTTGTTGGAGACCTCATTAAAATGTATCGCCAAGTGTTAATAAAAGAAAAGGACACAAATTACCAAAGAATATTATATAGATTTGCACTTGATAAAGAAATTAAAACATACAAATTACTAACTGTCACGTTTGGTACTGCTTCAGCGCCTTATTTAGCTATAAAAACATTAAGACAGCTAGCCAAAGATGAAGGTGTCCAGTATCCTGTGGCATCAAAAATAGTATGTCAACAGTTTTTTGTTGATGATGTTCTCAGCGGGTTTGATAATGTTAGCTCAGCAATAAATGCTTTAAACCAGTTATCTCAAATGTTATCAAGTGGAGGATTTCAGCTTCAAAAAATATCTTCCAATAGCCAAGAATTTATGATGTCCGTAGAACCTGGAATGAGAGCTAATAATGGAGAGTTAAAAATAAACCAAAAGGAGATGATAAAAACATTAGGCATTCTATGGGATACAAATAAAGATACATTAAAGATAGCACAGAAACATGTAGATAAAGATAATGTTAATGATATTAAGTTACTTACCAAAAGAAATGTTCTTCGTCAAATAGCTTCACTATTCGATCCCTTAGGATGGATTTCACCTGCAATAATAATAGCGAAAATTTTTATGCAAAAGTTATGGTCGAGACAAATTGAGTGGGACGATAGAATTTCCGATGATCTGAAAGAAGAATGGTACAATTTTAAGGATAACTTACGCGTACTGGAAAATATTGAAATTCAGAGATGGATTAGAAGCACTACAGATCTTGATGTAGAGCTGCATGGCTTCGCAGACGCGTCGTAAGTTGGATACGCGGCTGTAGTCTATACTAGAGTATGGTGTAAAGAGAATAATACATTTAAAATAACTTTGATTATGTCGAAAACTAAAGTTGCACCTATAAAACAGATATCGTTACCGCGCTTAGAATTGTGCGCTGCTACACTGTTGAGCAAGTTACTAAAACATGTTAGTGAAGTGCTTTCCATAAATCCTAGTAAAACATTTGCATGGAGTGATGCCAAAGTAGTTCTTTCATGGATAAAGGGAGATCCCAATAAATGGACACCGTTTGTGAAAAATAGAGTTATTGAAATAAGAAACAATTTAGAGTCACAATGGTTTTATTTTAAAAGTAAAGAGAATCCTGCAGATCTAGCATCCAGAGGAGTCTTGCTAAGTAGATTTATGGTGGCAAGGTCCAGAATTTCTACATAAACAAGAGTTCACGGTAAACAAAGAATCAATTCCAGATACAGAGTTAGAAAGAAGATTAAATGTCAAATGTAAATTAACTAACATTACAATAAATGAAGAAAACGATAAACTTATCTTACTAAAGAAGTATTCTTCGTTGAAGAAATTGTTGACTGTCATAGCTATATGTTGTAGATGGTTGAAGAAACTGAAAAAGGAGACTACTCGTACCACGCCTAAAGTTAATCATACTGATAGAGAAGAGGCACTTACCGTATGTATTAAGTGGTCCCAAATTGTAGATTTTCCTGAAGAAATAGATTGCTTGAAAAAGAAAAAATATATAAAAAGAAGCAGTTGACTATTACCTTTATGTCCTTATCTGGATGAAAATGAAGTATTGAGAGTGGGTGGTAGATTGAAGCACGCAAACCTGGACATGATAGGAAATATCCAATTATACTTGCCTAAGAAAGTCCGATTATCCCGCTTTTGTTAGATGATGCACATAGAGCTACGCTGCATGGTGGTCCTAGCTTGATAACTGCTTTTCTGCAAAATAAATATTGGATAATTAATGGAGGTCAAACTATAAAAAGATTTTATCGTCAATGTGAAAAATGTATGAGACATAATGCTACTTCGAAAATTCAATTGATGGGAGACTTACCTGAAATCCGTGTAAAACCATCACGTCCATTTTCGATAAGTGGCGTAGATTTCGCTGAACCCATCTTATGTAGAATGAGCAAAGGACGAGGAGCCAAGACGTACAAGTCGTACATATGTTTATTTGTTTGCATGGCCACCAAAGCAATACATATAGAGTTAGTTAGCGACATGACTACAGAAGCCTTTATTGCTTGTTTTAAACGATTTGTTGCACGGAGAGGACGATGTTTTGAATTATGGAGTGATCATGGTACAACATTTGTATCAGCTGAGAAAACATTGTTCGAGATGTGGGAACAGGGTAAAAATGAATTGCCGGAAGATTTAAGAGATATGTTGGATAACAGAGGCACATCTTGGAAATGCATACCACCTGGAGCTCCCTACTTTGGAGGACTATGGGAGGCTGGCGTGAAGTCAGTAAAATACCATTTGAAGCGTATAGTCAGTAATGCAACGCTGACCTTTGAAGAGTTGTACACAGTTCTGACGCAAGTAGAAGCTTGCCTCAATTCCCGCCCTTTAACGCCTTTGGATGACAACTACGAGTACCTTACACCTGCACATTTTTTGATTGGAGAGCCTACAATAACAGTACCAGAGAGAGATTACAAGGAAGTAAATATATCTAGTTTAACAAGATGGCAATTAACCCAAAGAATGGTTCGAGACTTTTGGACCAAGTGGCAGTCTGAATATTTGTCAAGATTACAGCAACGTCCAAAATGGATGCAACCCCAAAAAGACGTTGAGATTGATGACTTAGTTTTAATTAAAGATCCAAGACTTTCTCCAGCTTGTTGGAAACTTGGACGTATACAAAAGAAATTCACAGGTCCTGATGGCCTTACAAGAATGTATGAAGTTCGTACTGCTACTGGTGTTCTTCAGAGAGCCGTTTCCAAACTATGTAGACTACCAAACTAGATAAAGTTAGAGATGCACAAGGATAAAAATTATCCTTGGCGGCGGAGGATGTTGGAGTTGATTTGTAGGATGCATGATTTAATTTATTTGCTTTTAAAATGTCAAAAAAAGAACATGCTGTCATTGGTAAAACTGGCGCGTTCTTCTATCATGTAATGTCGTTAGCGGTAATAGTTTTGTAATTATAAAATAAAATAACTCATAGAATTATGGCTTTATTATTTTAATAGCTAAAAACGTAGTAGTCGTGAACTAAAATCTTGACCAGGTTAGACAGATAGTAATTAGAATACCACTGTTACCAAAGCCATCAAAGAACTTGTTCGACGTGATTGATAAGTTCTAGTTAATTAGTAATGAAATGAGTTCAAGATACCGGATATTAAAGTTATCTGAGATACAAATAAGATCAACTACTTACAGTTTTTAAAATTCATATTTGAAGTTGACAGTAACGTATATTCTGTAACAAGTCTAGTACTACTTTTTATATACAAGACCTTTTGTACACTTAATTGACAATAAATACCTTTGACTTTGACTTTAGTAGTTGAAGTTATAGTTATGGTCAGGTACAGCCGAGCGTATAAAAGACAGTTGCTGTATACGCTAATGGCTTATGCGTAAACACAGATTCCTCGGCTTTCGTTACGCCTGACGGGCAGTATCAGTTTATACGCATGCCATTTGGGTTAGCGAACGCACCTTCGATCTTTAAAAAAAAAACAGTAAATAAAATCCTTAAAGACGTCAAGGACAAAGCTCTAGCGTTTGTGGATGATACCATTATTCCGGCTAATATATATCACAAGGAATGGAACGATTACAAACAGTACTTGAACTTATTAAAGCAAGAGGATTAACATTAAAGTTGTCGAAATGTTTATTCTTGTCTAAAGAAATAGATTATTTGGGTTTTGAGGTCAGCGAAAAAGACGTTAGGCCGGGTTAAACGAAAACTGAGGCAGTTGAAAATTTTAGGTTTCCCACTAATCAACATGAGATGCGCCAATTTGTAGGTTTAGCAAGCTTTTTCCGACGTTTTGTCAAAAAAATTGCCATAATTGCTAACCCGTTGACAAAATTATTTAAAAAAAATATAGCAAATGAGAATGGGATCCTGAGCAAAAAAAAACGTTTTCTACTCTAAAGTCCGAGTTAGCACAAAGGCCTATCTTAGCACTATATAAGGTTGAAGCCAATACTCAAGTGCATACAGATGCATGTAAATTAGGCATAGCGGGAATGCTACTTTAAGAAGACGAGTCAGGTAGGTGGAGAGTGGTTGCCTACTACAGCAGACAAACCAGTGATGAAAAACAAAAATATCATTCATTTGAGCTAGAGACATTGGCGGTTATTGCTTCGTTACAGCGGTTTAGGGTCTATGTTCTAGGTATAAAATTCGCGATAGTAACTGATTATAACGCGCTACGTACTAATTCGTTATATAGTATCTTCGGGATATAGTACCACGTATAGGTAGATGGTGGTTACATCTGCAAGAGTATGATTGCAGTATTGAGTACAGGCCGGGTAATCGAATGTGACATGTGGATGCGCTGAGCAGTAATGCTATCCCACAAGCATAAGGACCTGAGTCTGTCTTCGATATTTTAGCTGTAGAAACGGAAGATTGGTTGACAACAATTCAAGGGGCTGACGAAGAAGTTCAGAGAATTAAACAAGTTTTGGATGACACTGAGACGCCAAAAATTAATGAAGTTATAAAAATTACCAGTTACCGGCAGGGAAAGTTTATAGAGTTATTGACAGTCAATTAAAATGGTTAGCTCCGAGAGGATTTAGATAACAGTTATTGCGCAAATACCATGATGATCTTGGCCATTTTGGGGTAGACAAGACGTTGGTCAAATTTAAATCACTTTAATGGTTCCACAAAATGATTAGATTCGTAAAAAAGTATGTCCAGTCATGCTTGGAATGTAGTTACCATCAAATACCGGCAAGGAAGAGGCAAGGAATGCTTCATCCGATCCCAAAAATAGATAAACCTTTCCATACAATACACATGGACCACTTGGGTTCATTTGTCCGCAGTAAGTCTAGGAATAGTTATCTATTGGTTCTTGTTGAAACATACACTAAATATGTCACTTTGTATGCAATTAGGAATACAAAATCTAAATCGACTATTATGGTGTTGAACCAATATTTTAGTTTATTTGGAATACCAAATAGATTAATTAGTGACAGAGGCACTTCATTTACGAGTAAGAGTTTTAAAGATTTTGTTAACAATCTTGGTATTAAACTCAATTTAAACGCGGTAGCTACACCGCGAGCGAATGGTCAACGTTACAATCGTACTATCTTGGCCTCCCTCGCGATGAAGAACCACAAATACAATGAAAATGAATAGGATATTCATTTAGAAGATATTCCGCTGGGTTTTAATACAACGATTAATAAAGCTACGGGAAAGACTAAAGATGAGGTGTTGTTTGGAATTAAATTGAGAGCTAAAAGTAACGGGATAGTTTCTTCATTGCTTGATTAGGATGAGGTAAATAGTTCACGAGAAAGTTTATACTCAATAAGAGAGAACGTGAACGCTAAAATTAGTGATGATCAAACAAAACAAAATAGGAAGTATGAAGCAATCGTTGCTTTAGACAAAATCTACCCTTGGTTGAGTTTCACCCAAGAAGGTTAAGCGGAAACTGATGAATAAATAATTGTAAACGGAAAAGTCTACGCACAATGGAGTCTTTTGACAAATAATGAGTCTGTTAGATTTTGTAGGTTAATTTTGTAAATGGAAAAATCTTTAAAAACTTTAGCGGCGCTGTGGAGGACTGGGTCGCCTATAAGAATATGTTCACCTCGTTGGTGGACACCCGAGCAGATTTGACACGTAGACAAAAGATGGCGTATCTTCTGTCCACGCTGCAGGGTGAGGCCAGGGCACTCGTCCAACACTTACGGGACGAGGACGACCATTATGAGACAGCGTGGGAGCTTCTCACAAACAGGTACCACAACGTCCGGCTATTAGCCGATGCACATGCCCGGCAATTGTTGTCATTAACTAAGGTGACTAAAAGGGCTGACTTAAAGATGCAGCTGTTGACGCCAGTCACAGTTGCATGCAACGCGTTGCGAACGTTAGGGTTGCCAGTAGAGGAGTGGTCGTTCCTACTGGTCTAAATCCTGTTGACCAAGCTGCCCACTGACACTTGCTCCCGGTTTGAGCGGGAAGCGGCAGAGAAAGAGGGAACTACTCCGGCTGCGTTGAGGGACTTTATGAAGTTCGTCGAATACGAGGCTAGGGTCGTGGAGACCTCCCAACCTGACCTGCCGCCATCAGGGGCGCAGGCATGTAGGTGCGGCACTTCACAGGGGCGCCAGGCGACCCCCACTGCACAGCCGTAACGAGGACGCACTACGGCGCGATTGGCGGCGCTCACGGTAGCGGCCGGCGGAGACCCGGCCTGTCTACAGTGCGGCCAATCGGGCCACGCTCTGCTGCGATGCCAGGAATGGCAGGGGTTGCCAGTGACGGATAGGCGGCGCATGGCAAAGCGCAAGGGTCTGTGCTTTGGCTGCCTGGGGGACCATTTTGAACGAAATTGTCTCAGGCCCCAGCGCTGCAGTGCGTGTGGCGGACCATCTGTTGTTATATACCAACAGGTCGGGAGCGGCTCCATCGACCCCACAACAGCGGCGCACCATGGGCGGAGGTGCTCCAGAGCGGAGCCCACCCCCAACGGACTGGAGGCCCAGTCCTGCGCGAGGCGCGCCCACGTATCGGGAGGTGAGCCATGCGCCGGCGCGCGCACCCATAGAAGGCCCCGCGCCTGCAGGCTACTACACAGCCGACCCTAGTGTGAGTTGGGCCCCCACGGGCGGGGGCCCGGCAGTCGACACAAAGGGTGGACCCCTCCCCGCACCGGGCTCTGTGCGCGCTAGCATAGAGCAGCGCGACCCAGCGGTGTCACAGCGGTTCTCGCCGCCGCTACACGAGTACCCACGGCTGGAGTACCACTTGCCGTACCATCGGTATGGTACGGTTTCTATGTACAGTCAGCAACAAAAGGTGATACACACTTTCGACAGCTATTAACTGTTACAGAATGCGATTAAAACCTCTTGAGGAAATGTATTATTTATATATGTTTGATAGGTTCTGTTTGTAATGTCACTTTAAATAAATGTTTCTACACAGAAAGATTCTTTCGACTACTTTTTCCAACAAAAATGTTATCAGCACGAAAAAGCTAGTGGAATTACAATAAATCTGGTTGTAGAGAAGTATTTTCAAAGTCAGTGTGTTTGTTTTTTAGAAATTAAAACTCTTATGTCTTCAGGAATAGGAACTACGAACTGTCATATTTGTGTATCTACTTATTTGCGTTCGGGTCAATTCTTGCAAAGAAGATTTGGACCCCTTCTCGGGAACCGATCGAACTGAAATTTACTATACCTTCGTAACTTCGATGACAATACAATAATATGGCACCATGGAGCTGGTATGATGATGCAGTCATAGGGACTCTGCAATGAAACAAATTAACTCCGCCGTGTTTGGGCTTGTTTGATTTGTCTTGACTAAAACCTTAACCTTGTGTGGTGCGGCACCACCCAGGGTCTGATTATGAAGGTGGTTATAGGAACTTCTGAACTATATAGTTTTATGACTCTTTAATTAAGTCGGTACTTATACAAATAAACAAATAGAAATAGCCTTAAATACTAAAATTAGACGACGGGAAAAATGTCACTGAAAAGTACGAACTAAGAAAATACCATAGTGATGTCAGAATATAGCCGTGATCGCATGCCACCTTGCATAGGGATTGCTTAAAGTGGCATGTGACCACGACTCTAGTCTCTGAACATCACCATGCTACTGTCTTGTTTCGTACTTTTCATATGCATTATTTCCGTAGTCCGGGTTAAGTTTTTAAACTTTTTTTCATTTAAATTATTTTAGAATTTTCAACGATGAGTAGCTCTTTTGCCAATGTATGATAAGTAGTTACTGTCTGTCTGTGCCAGATAACCGTGCAATATAAGTATAATACCCCAGATTGTACCAAAAACTCACCAAATTACGCGATATAGATCGCTTCTCATACAAAACCGTCGCTAATCTGACGTCGAACCGAAGGCTAACTGACTAATTTCAAAATCTATCGCAATACCTTTCAAGTAGAAGTACATTGTTTCGCTAGTTTGATTATTTTAAAAATTATTTAGTAATAATCAAACTAACAAAGCAATGTACTTGCACTTGAAAGGTATTGCGATGGGTGTTGAAGTTAGACAATTACCCCCCGATTTCATAATACCGTGCGTGAAAGCTAAAGAGAACATCATCATCATCAGCCTACAAACGTCCCACTGCTGGGCACAGGCCTCCCACGTGGACAATAGCACGTGGGGATATTGGGCCATAAACCACCACGCTGGCCCAATGCGGGTTGGTGGGTTTTAACGACGGTCATCTTAGTACATCAACCGGGACCAAGTGCTTTACGTACCTTCCGAAGCACGGAGGAGCTCGAGATGTTTTTAATTTGGTCACCCATCCAGCGACCTGACATTACGAAAGTTATTAAACAACATAACCCCATCGAGTATAGGCTCGTTTGATTCGTCATGAGGAGTACTTTGCTGGTAGATATAGTAACCACGGTCTGATGATGGAGCTGGGAGGTGGCCATAGAAAATCGGTAATTAAGCGACACAACCGCGTCGAGTTTGATTCGTCTATTAAGACGTCAAAAATGGTCCACCCGTCAGGGTGGACCGTTTTTGATGGGTGGTGAGTGGTAGTGGTTTGGTGGACATAAATAAATTTGTATACATAAATATTTGTATTCAGTGAGATGAACAGATGAGAAACGTGTCCAGGGATATAAACGGTAAAAAATAAATTAAAAGTAAAAAACTTATAGTAAATCTCGCGACAACCTTTTATATCATATAAATTATGAAATGACGTTATAAGTAAGAAGCCGCTATATGTACCGCCGGTAAATCTCCTTGGAGTACCCTTAAATAGAGTGTCCCAGTTTAAATACTTAGGACACATTGTTAACGAAGACCTTACAGACAACGGTGATATGGAGCGTGAGCGGAGGGCATTGGCGGTCCTATGCAACATGATAGCTCGCAGGTTTGCTAGGTGTACAAGAGAAGTGAAAATTACCCTATTTAAGGCGTACTGCCAGACCTTCTATACCTGCAGCCTGTGGTGTGACTATACGCAGAAGACACTCAATGCACTCTGCGTACAATATAACAATGCCTTCATGATGCTGATGGGGCTTCCTAGGTATTGTAGTGCATCAGGAATGTTCGCTGAAGCGGGTGTTGATGGGTTTCACAGCATCCTACGAAAGCGAAGTGCGTCAATGTTACGTAGGTTACGGGGAAGCTCCAATGGTATCCTGAGGGTATTTCAGGAGCGACTTGACTGTCCCATTCAGAGGCATTGGATTCGAATGCATGTAGGTGGGACAATCAAGTGCATGAAGTGACTTAGATTCCTATAGTTTTTCTTTTAATATTTTCTTTTTAATAACATAGCATAGTCATTTACTAACAACTTGTATGGATATTTGTCCGAAATCAAACGTTTTATTATTATTATATTATTTATTATAAGCTGTTGATAGTAAAAGATTATTTTAATTTTTTAGCGCATTCAAATAAAAGCTTGTATTTTAAAAAGGTTTTTTACTTTTAATTTACTTTTTACTTTTTAGTTATCCGTGGACACGTTTTTCATCTGTTCATCTCACTGAATACAAATATTTATGTAAGTATACAAAATTTATTCACATCCACCAAACCACCACCACTCACCACCCATCTAAAACGGTCCACCCATTAGGACGCATCCAACTCGAAGCGGTTGTGTCGCTTAATTACTAAGTTTCTAATGTTCCTATGCCCACCTTCCAGCTCCATCATCAGACCCTTGTTACCATCTAGCACCAAAGTACTCGTCAAGACGAATCAAACGAGCCCATACTCGATGGGGTTATGTCGTTTAATAACTGAGTTCCTATGCAAAATTTCAGCTCAATCGGTAACCGGGAAGTGGATCAAAATTGAGTTGCAATATTCCACCTGAACAAAAGACATACATACTTGTACATACATACATTGCAAGTTAAATAAAAGCTTGTAATAACACAAATTCACACTCACACCGTAACAAAAACCCGCGCAAATGTCTTTATGCAATAAAATCTGCCAAACAAGTGAAAGAAATTAGTTCCCAACCAAAGTTTGATCCTCAAACGCGGCAGCTAACGCATCTTTTCTTGATCCGCCTATTCTACGTTTTTACTCAGCTCCGCTTCGCGCAAACTGATATACTTTGATCCGTCCTTTATGTGCGTGTGACGTCGGTGGATCAGCACTTACTGGTTACAACATACTCGTCTACGATTTGACCAATATTTGTTGATCCATCAACGGTCGAAAAAGATCTACTATAATCTATACTAATATTATAAAGCTGAAGAGTTTGTTTGTTTGCTTGAACGCTCTAATCTCAGGAACTACTAGTCCGACTTGAAAATTTATTTTAATGTTAGATAGCTTATTTATCGAAGAAGGCTATAGGCTATAAATCATCACGCTTAGACCAATAAGAGCGGAGCACCCATTAAGAATGTTTAAAAAACGGGGTTTTTTTCTTTAGAGGGCTTCCGATGCGTGCGCTGCGTAAACTTCTAAACGTTCTAAAAAAAAGTCAACGACAGCATACGTCTATCTTTTAAGGTGGGTTCACTTTAACCTTTTTTATGCCAACCAAATTTGTTCTAAAATAAGACATTATTTGCGAAGATGTTTTTATAAACATGGTATTAATCCTTATCCATATAAATACGTTATTCATTACAAGTATTTAATTTAAAAAAAATCTTAAATAACATCGCAGCAAAATAATGATCAAGTACTGCGGGCGCATCTATGATGAGCATGGCTGGCGTAACTTTTTAAAGTTCCACTCTTACTGATAAAAGCGTGATGTAGGTACCTAAAGTAGCTCATTAACGTACGTATTATTTAAAAATATTTTTACCTTCTACGTAAACAAAGTCGCGGGTTCAAGTTAGCGTTAGCCCAAATAGAAGCACAAGGTTGTGCCCAAAGTAACTATACCACCCGGACGAAGTCGCGGGCAGAAGCTAGTATTATATATATGTGTAAATAACAAGTAAATTAAATAACTCTATGTGATTGATTTTAACTATAAAAAATTTCAATCTAAGAAAATAAGAGTACCTACTTACTTAAATCTCGCGACAACCTTTATCATATAAATTGTGTAATGACGTTATATAAGTTGATAGTAAAACTTTATTTTTTTCTTTTAAGCGATTTTAAATAAAATCTTGTTTTTAAAAAGGTTTTTTGTTAATTTGTCATGGACCAATCCATATTTTGGTTATCTATTTAGAAACTCGGTATTATATAGGTACCTATTATATTGTATTAATGAGTTAATCTGGATATGATCCCGGCTCAAATGAAAGGGGTGGGCGGAGTAGAGACCGCTTCAGTGGAATCGCACCCTTTTATCCATAATCGATACGTATGGTAATAACTAGGTATTCACATGACATACCTAAGGACTTACTTAACTACCTAGTACTTACCTACTTACCAGTTTTTAACCTCGGACGAAAAAAAGAGACTGTGCGTTTCAAATAACAATAGGACCACCAAAGATGCCATCTTTTCACCAGTGCTGCCTATCAGAAGCCGAATCAGAATAACAAAAATAGATAGGTAAGTACCTAGCCAATAACTATTTGACTGACCTTTTGGCTCTGTGGTTAGTAGCTCTGAGTGCGGATCCTGAGGTCGTGGGTTCGATTTCCAACATTTGTGTAACGAACACGGATGTTTGCTCTGTGTCTGGGTGTTACCTAGCTATGTATTTCTCAGGCCTCCATACCTAGTAGGTTTTGCCTAGTTTGAGATCAGGAACTACTTATGTGTGAAATGTCCAGGATATTTATTTATTTTATTTTAGTAGGTAGGTAAGTACATAAAAATACCAAACATACCTACGTATTTACAAAATTTCAGAAGTTTTGTTTAGTGACGTCGCATCATGATGGCGTCTCTGACCGTCCTATTGTCAGGCCTCCGTCACTCACTCGAGCCGCGCGTTTTATCTACCGCCGCCCGCCCGCGCCGCCCGCGCCGCCCGGCCGGCTAGCGCACGTTCAAACGTGCATGTAGGTAACGTGCATTATCAGAGGGATGCCGCTTGCCTACGGCAGGAAGTTGCGTTACGCTAAATAAAAATGTCGAAATACTTTATTGTTATTGTATAATGCACAATTGCACATAATATGTACTAATTCAGAAGTAAGTATTAGATTTATCAGTCAAGGTGTAGGTAGAGGTATAGCGCAGATGTATACTGTAAATGTTAGAGAACTTAACAATTATTTCGTTTTTGCGTGTTTTATTTGCCATTCAATCACGTTTGGAAAACGATAATTTGTATGACATTAAAGCAATGCGCCTCCTGCCGATGACAAAAGAAGGCGTGATAAAATTTTACTATACCTACTTACAATGTAAACTCATTTTCGTTAACGCGATCGAATGGCAAATAAAACTCGCACCCGAGCTAGTACCAATAGTATTGTGACGTCACAATACTATTGGTAGTAGCTCGGGTTCGCTTATTAGAACCTACCTACAAATTAATTAGTTTGTGCGCGTGCGTCATCCTTATCAGACTGCATGGCGAGAGCCCGCGCTCCGCATCCGCCTGCGTAGATAGGTAGGTTATGGATCAGTACCTAGTTACTCACGTACCTAGTAAGGTTGATTTTAGTACTCTTATCTTACGAGTACCTACCAATGTTACTTACGATATTATCGTATTCATTATAATAACTTATTGGATAATAATTACTTAGTAAGTACGTATTTTAAGGAAATGTTAAATAAAATACATTTTCCTACACTTTACAATTAATCGAAGCTAACAACAATATGAGTTGTAAAATAAAAGGCCAACTATTTATTTGTAGGTACTTAAAGGTATAGATGTAAGGGTGTCAACGCTCTTATAAATACGCAATAAAGTAGAAATTCATAATGATAGTTACGTAAATTTTGCGCAATTATGGTACGCAAATTTTGTTGCGAACAAATTACAATTAATCAATTAATCATAATCATAAATCTTTATTGATTCATTTGGTTTTACACGATCTTAAAGCTAGGTAGGTACCTACGTCCACAAATGGGCCCTGCAAGGACAATTCAATATTAGGTAATACAAGCTAACTAATTATAAAATGTTTACACATTAATACACATATAGGTGTTTATAGAAATATTAAATCTATACTTTTTGAATATATTTATTATTTTTTTTCAATTTGAAAAAAGACAAAGTTGGTAAACTTTGATATTTAGCATTTTATAATGCTGAAATATACTTAGGTAAATTTTAAACACTGAAAAAAGACGTCACCTCAGGCGAGATTTGAACCCAGCAACTTTCGTGTTAAGTGTTCAAAATTTACCTAAAAGTCAAAGTGTTGAAAAAATTCCCACGAGCGGGATTCGAACCCGAACCCCATGACCTACGGGATCAGGTGCATCCATCACTAACTATCTATCGGAGCGGGTTCGAATCCCGCTCGTGGAAATTTTTCTACACTTTATTTTTTTGCAACTGAAACATACCTACACGAACTCTCTACTTACCTATTTAAAATAATGAAAAAATAAAATAAGTTTAAAAAAAGTCTGAAAAAAGACAAAAATCTAAACGGCCAAAATTTTTTTTAAAGTATATTTAAGCTTTAATACAACGTTAAAATACATAAAACACAAATTTATGACGCAGCTTCATCTTAACCGAATGTTTAATAATTTTAAAAATATTTCTAAGATTTGATAAAGCAATGTTAACTAAAAACATAAGCATCAAGCACTGACTTTCGATGAGTGCAAACCAGACCTCGGAAGCCAAGTGGTTAAGGCAGCCGCCCGGAATGCGGAAGGTGCGTGGTTCGATTCCCGCCTGAGGTTGTCGTCTTTTTTCAGTGTTTAAAAATTTTACTTGAGTATATTTAAGCGTTAATAAAGCGCTAAAATATATAAAACATAAATTAAATTACCCGTCAAGACGAATCAAACGAGCCCAAACTCGATGGGGTTATGTCGTTTAATTACTGAGTTCCAATGGCCATCTTCCAGCTCTATTGTCAGGCCCTGGTTACCATCTAGCACCAAAGTACTCGTCAAGACGAATCATACGAGCTCAAACTCGATGGGGTTGTGTCGTTCAATTACCGAGGTCCTATATCCAATTTTCAGCTCCATCATCAGAACTTGATTACCATCTAGAACCAAAGTACTCGTCAAAACGAATCAAACGAGTCCAAACTCGATGGGGTTATGTCGTTTAATTACTGAGTTCCTATGGCCATGTTCCAGTTCCATCATCAGACCCTGGTTACCATCTAGCACCAAAGTAATCATCAAGGCGAATCATACGAGCCCAAACTCGATGGGGTTGTGTCGTTTAATTACCAAGGTCCTATGGCCATCTTCCAGTTCAATCATCAGAACCTGGTTACCATCTAGCACTAAAGTACTCGTCAAGACGGATCAAACGAGTCCAAACTCGATATCGGTAACCGGGAAGTGGATCAAGTTTTACTTGCAAAATTCCCTTCATAAATAAGTCGTGGCGTTGTCGAGTTGTTGAGTTATCCATTTAATCTGTAGCTTGCACGGCCAAAGATACGAAACGGCAACGTCGCGGCTGCTTTCAGCCAATGCGATCGTTTGCTATGCTCTGATTGGCTCATTTAAATCGGATCAAAATTTTCCGTAACTATCGCAAGGTGGATTTGTATATTGGATCAACTTCGGCGAACGCTAGTAAACAGTCTCGTGAGTGTAGACGTTGATCCGGTCGGAGCCACATTAGTTACCAGAGATGCATATTGGATCAACAAAAGGCGTCGGATCAACATACATTTTTGGATCAACAAAGTGCTCGCGTGAAGTCGCATCTGATCAACATTTACCGTAAAGAGATCTCTATACATACATATACAGGCTGGTCCAAGTAGTGACGTCAATAAATATTTTTCAGATTCCTCACACCTGGGGGTATCCAAAAATACCCCATGTACGAGTGTGTTCCGCGATTTTTTGTAGTTTTCGAGTTATATTTTTTTTTGTGAGTTTTTTTATGTATTCTGCCAGCGAGGATTCAAAAATTCATATCTTTTTATCTATTTTGCAGATTTTTTTTTGTGACATGATTGTATTGAATGTTGTTTTAATAAAAAAAATAACATAGCTTCCTGAAATTACTTAAAGTTACCCAAAAAAGGCTTGAAAGTTAGAAATTTAGTTTTCAGTAGGATTTACTCAAACATTCAACTTCAATTTAAAAATACAAAAAGGAGCTTTCGTGGCTTCGGGCTCAGTTAAAAAACTTTGCAGGGTCCTAAAATACCAAAATCATAAAAAAATGTACTTTATTAGCCTTTTTTGTTAAGGTTTAAGACATTTATTCCCATTAAGAATACACGTTAATTCACTTACATGAGAACAACACAATTAACAAACAAAAAATACATATTTTAGAGATACGTACTTATGGACGGTAGTTTTAAAACATTGTCACAACAAATACACGAGCCTCAGGCATCGGGCGCAATGATAACAAAACATTGATGTATAAACAAACTACGCTCAGCGCCACGCTAGATGTGGCTTGCTTACAAAAATTTATTATGACTTTAGTACTATTTAATTTTTCTTTTTGAATTGTTTTAAATTAAATATTTAATATTTATGGTACAACTTTATTTTAAGGGGGGGGGGGGGGTTAATATTATTATTATTTTGTTTTAATGTAATTATTGTTTGGATTTTTTTTTTTTTTTTTTAAATTGAAGACAAAAACGTATAAATAAATACAAATGATGGTTTGTCTATATGTTGAGACTTTTTAACCGACTTCAAGAGAAAAGAAGGCTAAAACCTATTTATTATTTTTAATTTATCTAATTGAACTTGTGTAATGTTTTAGAAGTTTTTTGAATGTAATCATTGATTGGGTTTCTTTAATGTCCTTGGGAAGCTTGTTATAAATTTGTGCACCTTCAAATAGAATATTTCTTTTGCCATAATTGGGGTTTTTACAAAGAGCTGGTGTACGCGACGGAAAGCAACAACGAGACAGAATTGAGACAAAAACTTACAGAAGCACAAAGAAAAATAAAACAAGAACATTCAAGTAGTTTTAGACAATTCAAACGTAACTTTTTAAAACGTTGTCGATTATGTGTTGAAGTTGGAGGGAGAAATTTTGAAAATTTACTTTAGTAAATAATTTTTCAGTAATTTGTGCCTTTTATTTCTTATCCAAAACAAGTAATTTCACAACTAGAAATTTTGACACATGCTCACATTATTAATCAGTGGTGAGACCAAAATAATTGTAAAAATTACACGAGCTACAGTTATTTTACAGGAATTTCAATAAAAATTAATTTAAAATCATTTTAAAGTTTAATATTAAACCATAAGAATGGTAAAAAGTAGAAAAATAACTTAAAATCGGGTTTCAATGATTTTAGCCTATCCGCCTTCGAAGGCCGATTGCAACAAAAAAGGCTAATAAAGTACATTTTTTTTATGATTTTGGTATTTTAGGACCCTGCGAAGTTTTTTAACTGAGCCCGAAGCTATGAAAGCTCCTTTTTGTATTTTTAAATTGAAGTTGAATGTTTGAGTAAATCCTACTAAAAACTAAATTTGTAACTTTCAAGCCTTTTTTGGGTAACTTTAAGTAATTTCAGGAAGCTATGTTATTTTTTTTATTAAAACAACATTCAATACAATCATGTCAAAAAGATATGAATTTTTGAATCCTCGCTGGCAGAATACATAAAAAAACACACAAAAAAATATAACTCGAAAACCACAAAAAATCGCGGAACATAAATGGGGTATTTTTGGATACCCCCAGGTGTGAGGAATATAAAAAATATTTATTGACGTCACTACTTGGACCAACCTGTATATATTTACATCCAGCTACACATTTGGCGTCATGCATGCTGTGCATTATTACGACGTCCTCCAGTTCAGCTTACAATTTAGATCATCTCTCTGCGAATGTTTCTTAGTTTTTTGATGCCTTTCTCCATAGGATATTTTATTTTGCGATTATTTTAATTGTGGCAATATTATTTTTGCAGTCATGCCCAAACATTTATGAACTCCATTTCATGGTGATAAATTTTTGGTTTCCTGGATATACTGATTATCATTTACTGAATGCGCTGACATTTTCACGTCCTCCTGATTTTGTAAATACGACGTTGCCAGCAATGCGTTACCTATCTCTTTCTTTCACCGAATATTTTAAAGTTGGGTCCAATTTGACAGATGTCTACATTGATACACATTTCGGTTTCCCATACAATCTTCCAAGTCGAATTTTTTAAAGACCAATAAGCCATATTTTATGAAACTTTATATAAATAAAGGTTGTTTAAAAATGTTTTCAACAAAGTATTTAGATCTCTATATTTTACCTCAGCATGCCGAGTTTCTTAAGTAAATTTTTTGCGGAAGGTGCGTAGTTCGATTCCCGCCTGAGGTTGTCGTCTTTTTTCAATGTTTAAAATTTTACTTAAGTATATTTAACTGTTAATAAAACGCTAAAACATAAAAACATTAATCTATAAACGCTTCATCTTAACCGAATGTTCAAATATTTGAAAAATATTTTATTCGGATCTCAGAGGTGAAAACTTCTAAGATTTGATGAAGCAATGTTGACTAAAAACATAAGCATCAAGCACTGACAAATTTCGACGTTTAAAAGCCAGACCTCGGTAGCCAAGTGGTTAAGGCAGCCGCCAGGAATGCGGAAGGTGCGTGGTTCGATTCCCGCCTGAGGTTGTCGTCTTTTTTCAGTGTTTAAAATTTTACTAAAGTATATTTAAGCGTTAATAAAACGCTAAAATATAAAATTATTAATGCCGAGTTTCATCAAAAATGGCTTACTGGTTTTAAAAATTTCAACTTGAAAATTTGTATGGGAAACCGAAATGCAATAACCCTCTTAACTTCATTAAAGAAACTGACATCAGTTTTGGGTTCATCAATGTGATGCCCTAAGGTTTGATCTCGATCTAATTAAAAGTGCAGCGGCCATCATAAATAGCCGCTGCACTGAAGTACACAATTTATTATTTAGCTATAAGGGTCAATATCGATTCGAGAAAATTGACAGTTTTGGGTAAGTGGTTCCGCTTGCATTCCTTGGGTTCTGATTTCCTTAATAAGTATATTCTCTTTTCCTTTAAAGATAATGTTCTACTAACTATCCAAGCCCTAAGCTGAGGAGCTACCGTACGCCCGTATATTGATATCTGGCGTCCGTATATTGGATATCTGGCGTCCGTATATTGCTATTTGACATTTCACGCCAGCTCTAATAACATCCTGAGCATAATATGTGACAAGTCGGACAGTCCCATTTACAAATTCATATTGCGTAAATGCCTCGGGTTCTGGCTTCCTAACTTAATTATCTTTATAGTTTGAAATACCTAGGCCCTTTGTTGAGGAGCTACCGTGCGTCTGTATATTGTTATCTGGCGTCCGTATATTGACATGTGGCGTCCGTATATTGAGGTCTGGCGTCCGTATATTGCTATTTGACATTTCACGGCAGCTCTAACAAACATCCTAATCATAATTATGTAACAAGAGAAAAATAGACAAAAACCGTACCGAAATGCTGGAAGCTTGGCAATGTGCAGCCAGTACCCTAAAAGGGAAGTCTCATGCTGACCCATGCAACTACCATCCGATCGCTATCAATTCCATACTCTGTAAGGTCATGAAAAGAGTTCTAAACAGTAAGTTGGTCTCATACCTATAAGTTAATGACCTCCTCAGTGACTGTCAATATGACTTCCGCCGAGGACGAAGTAACACAGAAAGCTGTATATTTAATCACTTGTGGTCATAAGTGTTGCTTACAGAGTATTAAAACCGTTATTATAATTCACTGGTGATCCTTAAGCTGAATATTAGTACACAAGGAGCTATATTCTGAATAAGAACTAAATAATGGTAAATGTTCTTCACCCTTAAACAGCAAGATGCGTTTATTTGGAATATAACCTACGCTTTTATTCAGCCGTTTTAAATTTTCAAGCCTACTTACTGAATAAGGGCAATTAAGTAGTGGCAAATATGTCATATGCTGTATAATATAGTAAATGTATACCTCTAATCGCTGCCTTCTAAAGGGAGTACATGTGTACTGTTACACAGATATATGATATATAAAGGAGTACATTTCGTGTGTTATTCAGTAAATAGTGTAAAATTTCCCCGTTTATCCGTATTTATACTGCTTTTATTTACGACTGTATAGTGGCTGTTTACAAGTCCATCAGAACGTTCTTATTACTCTTGAAGAGCACTTCGAGTATTTTATAACGTATATTACTTAATAGAGGTTCAAATTAGTTGATTTAATCTGGTGATGACTGAATAAGTATATCCCCGTGAATCTTGTCACGGATCAATTCATTTACGTAACAAGTCTCTAAAATGGATCAGTCTATATTATGCGGATCCTTAAAAGTGTATGTTATCACACATTTTATCGATGCTAGTTCTAACGAATAGCCAGTAATCAGTGTATTGCCGTATATGGATTCACATGTAAGACTTTATTACGGCTAAGTTTGAATAAGCAGACATATGCGCCCCATTACGCGGGCTACGACAATAATGTTGAAGTATAACGGTTCACATCGCTCTTTAATTTCACCACCATTTTTTATTCTGTATAACCTTTAATATCTACACTGGTATATATAATTTTATTTATTTAACACGAACTTAGTAAAGTAAGGAATTACAAATAAATATTTTTAATGTGATTATTGGTGACAGACTAGAATAATGACACAATCAATCAATTTTTACCCGAAATGTTTTCGATTAAATGTGTTTATTTTAGTATAATTTATAGTAATAACTTATTCATGCACTGGCGCTTGAATATTTTCTTAGAAATATATGTATACTCTAACAGTAATTTTGAATTCCCACTAGCTTTCACGTAAAATAATGAAGTTATTAACAAAAGGAACCTAGACCGATATCATACAATCATTTTAAAAACTTATCTTCTCTCACTGTCATAAATATAAATCATCTGCCACAAAAAGTATTAATAAACGTTCTTACAGAACAAATCGTGAACCTTTAACTTAATAACTATAAATATGAAAGCGTACATAGACGACAATTGTCTAAATAAAGGGTAACTAGTGTTTCCTTAATTTGCTAGTATTTTGCCTTGTTACCACCTGTTACACCTTATACTGCGATTATAACGTTACTATAATGATATTACTCAGCAATTGCGAACTAAAGCTGAATAATTTGTGCCCATTTAAGTAGTGTAGTGGCTGAATAGCATGCTACTCTGCTTTTATTCAGTCATTTTATTCAGCGCTAAGTACACAATAATCCATGATTCATCTAGTATTCGGCCTATGTGTGTTACTTGGGGATCGACTGGGGATCTTCTAGTTTATGTGACGCTCTACTGGGGTGGGGCCCTCGAGATGCACGGCGAAGCACTTGCCGTATGACTGGACATCTCGAAGGCTTTTCAAAGGGTCTGGCACGCAAGTCTGCTGCGCAAGCTTCCTGCGTATGGTGTCCCCGCTGTAGATATTATTATATATACTTTTGTAGTTAGAGAGCTGATTTTCTGACGGAACGATTGATCAGAGTAGTCATCGATGGCTGGTCCTCTGACTCAGTGGCTATTGATGCCGGAGTTCCTCAGGGGTCTCCTGCGACGCTTTTCCTGTTGCACATCAATGACCTGTTGATACCAGGAATTGTTGGGTATGCAGATGACAGTGCTGTCGTAGAGAGATACCTTTCGGATGCAACTGCAGTCAAAAAGCTGGGCGTTCTAAATAAGGTCAAGTGATGTTTCACGCCGGGATAGCGTTTAACTCTCTTTAAAGCTGAAGTCCGATCTTGTATGGAATATTGCAGTCACCTATGGGACGGCTCAGCGAAATACTACTTGTACTTTGCATCTGTGTATATCGATAGTGACAGTAAAGCGTCTCAAAATTATGAAATTAGTAATTTTTTGAAAGACAAAGATTACTACAGTGAACAGCTATCGCTGCCTAATTGTAGACTCCAAAACTCTGTTGAAAAAACTGAAGAGCCTTGACGAGAATAAGGGTGTAGGGCCTGATGGGATCCCCCCTATATTTGTCAAAAGATGCGCTGAGTATTTAGTTGCCCCTCTTTATAATGATTCATTGAGAACAGGTATTTTTCCCATAGAGTGGAAGAAAGCTAGCTAGTTGTCCTCGTTCACAAATCAAATGACGATGCGTTAGTTACAAATTAAAGACCTAATTCAATCTGTCAACACTTTCTAAAATATTGGAATCACTGGTGTGTCCCTGCGTACAGCGTCACTTTAAGCAAAATTTTAGCATTCATCAACACGGTTTCATCCCATCTAGATCGACATGTACTAATTTAGTTGACCTCACTAAAAATTTAATCAAGTCATTGGATGCTAACAAGCAAGTTGATGTTGTATATAGAGATTTTAGTAAAGCCTTCGATCGGTTATCTCATAAGATGCTGCTGATAAAGTTATCAGCATTCCGCATGCATTTCCGGTGCATTATTGAAATGGATGAAATCCTACCTAAAGGATCGAACTTTCACTGTAGTAGTTAATGAATTTCACTCTAAGCCACAAATAATAAAGTCTGGTGTACCGCAGGGGTCTCATCTGGGTCTAGTTTGTTCACTATGTTTGTCATGATATACCTAATATCATCACATCCTCCAAAACGTATATGTACGCAGATGACCTGAAAATGTGTAGAGTTATTGAGACTGTGCAAGATTCAGTAATGTTTCAAAGGGACTTTGATAAGTTTGTTGAATGGTGTCAGCAAAATTAAATGGGCCTTAATTCTGAGAAATATTTTTTGTGCGATATGGGCGTAAATGAAAGTTACTTACGAACCAGTATCGCATTGGTCAAACTAAGATGGGTGAGTTGGAGCAAGTACGTGACCTAGGGATTCTGTTTGATAAAAAAGCGACGTTCGTAGCTGACATAGAACATATTACAAACTGTGCCTCAAAAACGCTTGGTTTTGTGTTAAGGAATTTAATATACGTGCCCCAGTTTGATACCTCCGAAATAAAATAACCCCTCTTTCTCCACCCTTTCATAAAACTGTATTTGGCTCAAATTCCCCCATATCAAGGATGTGCAAGCTGGTCAATGAGCATAGTGACCAACTGAATATTCATACTGACTCACCCAACAGAATTCGTTCTATTATACTGTACTAACTTGAAAGACCCAGATTGTTTGTGATAATTATGATATTACCACAGACGTAATGTCTGTGGATATTACGCGCTTATTTACCTCAATTTTGAATATTTGTATTTCTTGTTACTTTTTAGATTATTATTGTTTAAAAATTATTATCCTAAACTTGAAAGAGTCCTAACATATTGTATTTACCTGTAAGTGTTTGTTACACTTAAATAATGTTACAAACTTAATTAAGTAATTTAATGTATCAGTGTAAACAAACGTTGGTGAATTATATATAAAAAAACTACCAACTAACTGCACTGGACACGATTCAGAGCTGAGAGGCTAATTGGCGACAAAGAACTGGTGAAGAGCAAGTTTCACACCCTAGCTCACCGCTGCAAAGTTGCCTTTCTGTCGGTCTTTTACAGACCTGGAACTCCATGAGCTCATACCGCCATCCCCTTTCTTCCATCGGACATCCAGACGCACTGCGGGCTACCACCCTGTAGGGGTCACGGTGAAAGTATTTCAAGTCAAATCCAAATTTACACCGAAAGAGTTTATATTTTCAAAATGTAGGTAATTCGACAAAGCAAAATTAATTGTGAGCATAGGAGCCGTGCGTTGTACGTGGAGCTGTGTGTGTACTGTCTCAAAATGGTGGGAGGATCGAACCCCGCATTTCGTACGTCGCGCGCCTCCTAGGCATACAAGTACATCAAATAAGCGACCGTCGCGCCGTCGCGCGGCCTTTTTACAAACTTTATCCATATTGCAAACATTTTCGTAACTTAATTTTAACTAGCTACCGTTAACAAATAAATGAAAATAAAATATAAAATTAAACAAATAAATAACATTTGCATCGCTAACATGCCCCACCCTAGTGCTGCCTCAACAGCACTATTCATCAATTGGAATTCTAGCGATGCGCATAATAGACCTAGTAAGAACTCCTGTTTTTGTTTTTATTTTAGCCACTCGTACTCGGCCGTCTTTGCCGGGGAGTACTTCCTGTACTAAACCTTTCAGCCACATGTTGCGGGGACTATCTGGGTCTACCACTAGTACTAGGTCGCCCACTTGTAACTTTCGCTTCTTTCTTCTTTCTGCGCGGTACTGATACGAGCTTGACAGGCGCGACGCGGCATCGACTTGATATAAATGCTACTTGTACAGAATCATTATTGCATAGCCAACGCCAATAAGCGACGGCACACATCGCCTTCGTAGATGCATCCGTAAATATATGCAACTGTAGACATCTATAACCATCAGCTGTTATCGCAGCTACGGGAGCTCCGCGCTGTGGCTGCGCGGCCGGCTGAATGGGAACCGGTTTCGCATTACTGTCTGTTTCGCTCGCGCTTGCATTCGCATAGTATCTGGGCAGGCGCACGTGACGTAACGTTTGTAGTAGTGTGATCCATTTACACCACTAAGCAAATATTGTGTCGGTTACGTAATCGTCCCAGCTGATTTTTAATTTCCAGGTTTCTTGCAATATGATTTTCCCGTTTACAGTATATGGTGATAGGAAGCCGTATACGTCAAATATTGACATTATAACTTTTAGCATGTCCCTTTTAGTAGGCCTTTGTGTTCCATTAATTATACTCTCCGGAATACGTTTAAAAGACACGTCGAATCTCAATGTATCGTCGCTTGGATCCCATATTAAACCCAGCGTGCGTTTGCCCTCATACTGTTGTCCGATTTTAAAGTGTACAGCCGCCTCGCCAAGTTTTTCTTTTGGTAGACTATCCAATACGCTTTTACTATTGCTGGTAAAGTTGCGTATCTCGAAGCCGCCCTCCTTATGAATGGATATGACGTCATGGACTAGTTTTATTGCAGTTTGTTCATCGGGCAAACTGTCTATGTAGTCATCCATGTAATGTTGAGTACATATAGCAGCAGCTGCAGAAGGCATAGACGTCTCAAACCGCTTTGCATTTTTATTTTTTATGTATTGAGCGATGAAGGGCAACAATTGGCACCAAATATTAACGAGGTCATGACGTATGTACAAATCTGTCCAGGTTCTTCGCTGTATATAAATCGGAAGGCATTTTGATCTTCTGGTATTATCTTAACCCTGAGGAACATATCTTTTATATTGCCTGAAACAGCTATTCGGTTTTCTCTAAATCGCAGCATTATGCCGAATAAAGACGTGAGTAGATCGGGCCCTTTTATTAAGTAATCATTAAGTGACACGCCGCTAGTCTTAGCCGCTGCGTCGAAAACCAACCTTAATTTTTTCTTATTCGGGTTATCGACTCCGAAGTGTGGCAAATACCATGTTCTAGGTGTAACGTCTAAGTTGCTTAATTTCTTTGCGTATTTGTTATCAAATAAATGTTGTATGCGTTCTGTGTACCTTTGTGCATACTCGTTACTTTTCTTCATCTTCTTTTCTACTCCCTTAAGTCTAGAGATAGCAGTTGAGAATTAATCTGGCATCACACACCTCTCATCCTTCCACGGTAAGCCAACATGCCATTGAACATCAATAAGAGTGAAAGTTCGTTCTAGGATGCTCTCAGCGCGCAAGTCTTCCGAGTTCTGTCTAGGTTTAGCTGATACGCCCATTGACTCAACAGAGAACGACCTCCTTACATCTTCATGAATCTCACGTAGGATACTTTCAGTTTCCATGGCGTCACTAGTAACAAACAGTGCGGAGTGACGTATGGGGCCAGGTAAGTGGGCAGGTACCCTTCCATGCAGGCACCAACCCAGAGGAGTCCGGGTGGCACAGGGTTCATTAGAGCTACCCACCCTAGTTTCCAAAGGTAAGAGAAGATGGTAATTGTCTTGTCCAATTAAAACTTGAAGTTTTAATTGTTCACTACAAAAGTTATGGCAAATGTTATGTAAGTGTTTAAAGTTTTTACAATTAATAGAATTTAAATTTTGCTTAGGCAAATTAAGATCATCTACAACGCGTGCATTAATAATAAACAAAGAATTATCAACGCTTAGAGTTAAGTTTACAATCTGAGATTCGCATACCAGTGTAGTATTATTCCATGCACCACGCACACGAAGGGACTCCCGCCGGCCGCTCAGCCCCACCTGTGCGGCTAGGGCGGAGCTTATCAGCAAGACGGTTGACCCGTCGTCAAGCAGAGCAGTAGCACTTACGATTCCGTTCGGTCTGCGAATGTCTATAGGAACGACTTTTAACAATACGGAGCCGCTAAAGTTAACATTAGTCACTGTTTCAGATGGAATTTCAGTTTCTAACACAGGCACAGATACACTAGGGTCCTGAAGCGGTACGTAGTGCAACAAACGGTGATGAGGCTGTCCACAATTGTCAACATCACAGTTAGGAGCGGGACACGTTTCCCTACGGTGATGCGTTAGTAAACACTTATAGCAAATACCGAACCGCTTAACGTGTAGCCACCTGTCTTTGCGCATGGATTTTTTAAACCTTTTACACTCGGTTAACTTGTGATTAGACGTACGACAATAACGGCACTTCGCGTCACTTTGTTCGTTTTGCACTAAAACTGTATGTGTATTGTTCATGTTACCATATTGTTTACGCTTAAAACTAGTGTCTGTCTTCGGTTGTAACAAACTAGCACTGCATGTAGATATCTTCACAGCTTCTTCAGTGAGGAAATCCGATAGCAAATCCAATCTTGATTTAGGTGAGCCGACGGAGATGAGCGGGTAACTGTAGTCTGCCCACTTGGAGACCAGGGTAGTAGGTAACTTGGATAAAACAATAGAAGCTACCCCCATGCCTTGTAAGTACTCTTCATGGCCAAGTGCTCGTACCGCCGTCACATAGTTCTTTACTTTAATGGAGAATTGTACTATTTCTCGATGGTAATCCGGTGATAGGTTACACATCTTCTTTATGTCGATCGTGAAGCGTGATAATATGACTTCGGCGTTCCTGAACTGAAGCTCCAAAGTTGACATCACGACTGCAGGTGACGTACCACTCATAAGTAAAGCTGCTACAGCATCCTGAGCGGGACCACGTAAACACTTTCGTAACAGCCAAAGGTTTTCTTTCTCTGTAAATGTACACACTTTGGTTGATTTTTCATATGCGTGTTTAAACTGAAGCCATTGCATTGGTTCTCCGTGGGAAGTAGGTAGTTCTCTAGGAGTACTAGGACGGCTTAAAAGATTATTATTCTGCTGGATAGTGGAGGAGGTGACCATATCTTTAAGCGCGGCCGCTAGCTGTTGAACTGGACCATCTGTGTCGGCGAAACCCGACGTGTGCGGCTTGCTCTTGTCTTTTCCAAGCATAGTAGCATGCTGCAGCTCCAGCTCCTGTTGACTGCGCTCCACCCACCTCTCTATATCACTTCCAGTTCCAGCACCAAGTTTCTGCTCCGATGTTTCCGATGGGGGACTGTATTCATCATCAAGTTCGGCGAGATCCGCCGCCAATTTCTTGTCAATCAGCTCCATTTCAATACGTGCTTTCGCCTTAGCTGCCTCTAATTCCAGCTTCTTCTTCTGTGCGTGAATAGAAGACGATGAAAATTTCTTCGATGGGCGCGATGCTTGCGAAATCGGCTTACCACTAACATATCGTTCCGATTTCACAACACTACTGGCACATAATTTGTTCATCTTGTACTCATAATTCTTTGTTGCAGGTGTAGGCTGTGGCGTTTCCTGTGCTCTGGTATCCGTTAGTAACTTTGCTTGAAGTTCCTTTTCTCTCTCGATGTCCAGCTGCTTACTCGTAGTACTGCGGGTGTTCACCATGGTTTTCTTCACTGGCGGAGTACTAAACATGAAGATCCGTCTCTATGGACCACTTGTAGGGGTCACGGTGAAAGTATTTCAAGTAAAAATCCAAATTTACACCGAAAGAGTTTATATTTTCAAAATGTAGGTAATTCGACAAAGCAAAATTAATTGTGAGCATAGGAGCCGTGCGTTGTACGTGGAGCTGTGTGTGTACTGTCTCAAAATGGAGGGAGGATCGAACCCCGCACTTCGTACGTCGCGCGCCTCCTAGGCATACAAGTACATCAAATAAGCGACCTTTTTACAACCTTTAACCATATTGCAAACATTTTCGTAACTTAACTTTAACTAGCTACCGTTAACAAATAAATGAAAATAAAATATAAAATTAAACAAATAAATAACATTTGCATCGCTTACACACCCTTTCTTGGAGGATATTTCTAAATGTCGCACAAAGCGCTACTCAACATCTTTTATACTGCGCACAGAAAAGGAGTTGAACTCCCTCCCTGCGTCTGTGTTTCCGAGTACTTATCTTAAGTATCTTCAAAGCAAGAGTGAATACACCTTCTGGGTTAGCTCGCTCCATCGTGGATCGGCTTGATTGGGATCAAGAGCAAACCCATTTACAGTAAAAAAAAAAACTAGTCGGACAGTCCGATTTACGTATTCATATTGCGTAAATGCCTTGGGTTCTGGCTTCCTAACTTAATTGTCCTTATAGTTTGAAAGGCCTAGGCCCTTTTTTACCGTGCGTCTGTCTATTGTTATCTGGCGTCCGTATATTGTTATCTGGCGTCCGTATGTTGACATCTGGCGTCCGTATATTGACATCTGGCGTCCGTATATTGATGACAGGCGTCCGTATATCGGATATTGCTATTTGACATTTCACGCCAGCTCTAACAACATCCTGAGCATAATATGTGACAAGTCGGACAATCCGATATACGAATTCATATTGCGCCTCGGATAGTGGCTTCCTAACTTAATTGTCTTTATAGTTGAAAGGCGTAGGCCCTTTGTTGAGGAGTTATTATATTGTTATCTGGCGCCAGTATATTGCTATTTCACAGTTTGCGCCAGCTCTAACAGCATTCTGAACACAATATGCGACAGGTAGGATGATGAAAGAACATGTACACACGCCAGCACATCAACCTACCTACCACAAAATGTCCAATTTTCTTCAATAGACTTTGAACTTTATGCCTTAAATATATGGTTAAAAATGTATTAAAGAAATTTTACAGTTTTGGATAGGTTGCAGGCGTCTGTACATTTACATTTTTTATTAATTATTTATTAGTTTTATGGCTGATTTTTCAATCATTGGATAAAACTGATCCTTCTGATAAAGCATTACGCAATCAAGCTAAAATGTCACCTGTTTAAAAAAAAGTCATTTTATGACAATACATTTTATAATGATTATCTAAAACTTTATCAAACGAATAAGTTTATTTAAGTAGGGAGGCTTGGGAGCACTTATTAACTTTTCCATACCGCGTTCTGCATGTTTCCAGAGATCCACTCAATAATGCCTCCCTCACTTCTCGTGTTAAGCAAAATTGCATTTCGGACTGCTTAGATGGCAATATTAGTATCTATTCCGCCTCTCCAAATTATAATATTTATAAGTATGTAGAAAACAAGATAAGTGAGGGAGACATTAAGGGGGCAGCGCGGCTTCTTTTTTCTAATGACACGATCGCTCCTGACTGCCCAGAAACCCTCACCGCCTTACGTAGTAAGCACCCCTCATCTACGCGTGTACCACTTACACATATTTCTGCGAACTCCACCGCCGTTGATGCCTCAACTACACCTATACAAGCGTTAGTAGATACCGTTCGCGGTGCCATCTTTTCTTTTCTTCCAGGCTCTGCGGGCGGTCTTGACGGCCTCACCCCACAGCACCTTAAAGATCTCACCAGTGGTTGTTGCGGTGAGGCAGGCGATTCCCTGCTTCAGGCGTTGACAAGCCTGTGTAATCTGATGTTACGGGGTGAGGTAGCACAAGATGTTGTGGATATTTTATACGGAGCAAACCTCTGCGTTCTGAGAAAGAGGGATGGTGGCATTCGCCCCATTGCCTTTGGCTCTACTTACCGGTGCCTCACAGCTAAAATTTGTTGCCAATCTGTATATTTTCTAACCAATTACTTCCAACCGAAGCAGCAAGGTTTTGGCAGCAAAGGAGGCTGTGAGGCAGTTGCCCACTCACTCCGATCATTTTTATTTAATCAGAGCGGTGAAGTGGTATTGAAAGTCGACGTTAAAAACGCTTTTAACTCTGTCGATAGGGTCGCCATGTTGGATCAAATAAAATCAAAAGCTCCTGCATTATTACCATTCATGATGCAGTGTTATAACAACCCATCCAATCTTTTGTATAAGAAACACCTCATCTCATCTGCCGTAGGATGCCAACAGGGCGACCCTTTGGGCCCAGCTATTTTTAGTCTCGCCATTCACCCGGTCATCGAGCAACTAAATTCAAAATTTAACGTGTGGTATCTAGATGATGGGACTCTAGGCGGCGATGCATCAACTGTCCTTTCGGACCTCCTAATCCTAGTCCGCGAGTTCCAAGCCATTGGTTTGAAGCTTAATTTTGCTAAGTGCGAACTTTTCATAGCGGACAGTTGCGTCGACAGACACGGTATAATATCCAGCTTTAGAGACGTTGCTCCTCTCTTAAAAGTGATAGACGAAAGTTCTTTTCACCTCCTGGGGTCTCCTATTCTAGATGATTCCTTCCAAAATTTATATCATCAAAATTACAAAATTTTAGTGATACATTACACCGCCTTTTCAAAATTAATTGTCACATGGCTTTCGCTTTAATTCGTATTCACTTTTCGTTCCTAAGTTCACGTATGTCTTGCAGTGCTGTCAGCTGTGGAAGTTTCCTGACCTTCTTGCCAGCCTAGATAGCACCATAAAACATACACTGTCTTCCATTTTAAACATTAACTTCAGTGACCGCTCTTGGACCCAAGCATCACTTCCAATTAGATTCGGTGGCCTGGGTATCCGTAAAACTGCTGACGTTTCTCTTCCGGCGTTCTTGTCCTCGGTCCATGCCTCTCTACCACTTACAAATAAAATACTGGACTGAACATCCAATTCCTTTTTGATACCCTACATGGACGAGGCCAAGGCCGCCTGGAGCGCATCTTGCCCGTGTTCTGATCTTCCAAACAACACCTCCTCCCAAAGGCTTTGGGATGGGCCCCTCTGCGAACTGTTGCGAAATAACCTTGTCACCACGTCTTCTAGTTCCGCAGAGCGTGCCCGCCTTTTAGCTGTAGGGAGATGGGAGTCGGGTCTTTGGTTGCAGGCACTACCCTCATCGAACACGGGTACTTTGCTAGACCGCAGAACTTTTCGCCTAGCCACTGCCCTGCGTCTTGGCGCCCCCAGTATCGTCCCCCATCAATGTCGTTGTGGCGCACCGGTAGACACCCTCGGACACCACGGGCTGTCCTGTACACGGAGCGCTGGCCGCATTGCCCGCCATCATTCTTTGAATGACATCGTTCGTCGAGCTCTAGTCACTGCCGGAATTCCAGCCGTACTAGAGCCCGCCGGCCTGGCGCGCGATGATGGCAAGAGGCCGGACGGCATGACCCTGGTACCTTGGAGGGTGGGACGGGCACTGGTGTGGGATGCTACATGTGTCGACACGCTTGCCCTGTCCCATCTTCCAAGTTCATGCATCAATGCTGGCTCGGCTGCAATTAATGCGGAGAACCTCAAACGGCGCAAGTATGAGAATCAGACTGGAGATTTCATATTTGAGCCGTTTGGGGTGGAGACGTTATGACCGTGGAGTTTGGGTGCCCACCAGCTCTTTAGAGATATTTCTAAAAAACTGGTGGAAGCCACCCGAGACCCCAGAGCCAGCAGCTATCTGGGTCAACGCCTAAGCCTCGCCATCCAGCGCGGCAATGCGGCTAGTATTCTGGGTACTCTGCCTGATGGGGATGATCTGGGTGAATTCTTTTTTTTATTGTTTTCTATTTATCTTTTTAAGTTGTGAATATTTTAATTTTAATATTAGATGTTACTTTTGTTATTTTTTATAATAATATCATAATATAGTAAGTTTAATAGATTACGATTTATGATAATAATATTGTATTTTAGTAGGCACCAAACATTGAGTAAGCTGGCAACGTCGCATTAGCGGACGCCAAATTTATATGAATACGTCAGAAAATAAGCGCGTTTAATACGCCTGTGGATATACGCACGACAGTAGCGCCGCACCTCTGCTGAGATTTTTTTGGGAACTATCCAGTATTTATTTGCAGCCATTACAATCAATGTTTGGCTTCCATCGATTTTTGTTCTACGGCTAGCTTAATCTTAGAGGCGCCAAGTGTCACCGATTAAAAAAGTGGCGTCCGGTATGCGGACGTCAATAAGCGGTGGACGCCATTTTAAATGTAATTTCGCCTTCAGTGGACGGAAGTTTGCTTGTGGGATATATATATATATATATATATATATATATATATATATATATATATATATACTCTTTATTGTACATAAACAATACAATAGTGAGCGAAGGTGGACGTAACTCTAAAAGAGATCTCTTCCAGCCAACCTAAGGTGGAATGGGAGCGTGATGTATTAGTGGGAACAACAAAAGTGCTAATTAATTAATAACAATAAAACAAAATATTGGCAATAAATATAGGTAAATAAAATACATATATAAAAATAATACTACAAGTAAATAATACATTAAGTAAATAATATAATAGTATTAATGTTTTATATTTTAGCGTTTTATTAACGCTTAAATATACTTAAGTAAAATTTTAAACACTGAAAAAAGACGACAACCTCGGGACGAATCGAACCACGCACCTTCCGCATTCCGGGCGGCTGCCTTAACCACTTGGCTACCGAGGTCTGGCTTTCAACCGTCGAAATTGACTAAAAACGTTGACTAATACATAAGCATCAAGCACTGACAAATTTCGACGGTTGAAAGCCAGACCTCGGTAGCCAAGTGGTTAAGGCAGCCGCCCGGAATGCGGAAGATGCGTGGTTCGATTCCCGCCTGAGGTTGTCGTCTTTTTCAGTGTTTAAAATTTTACTTAAATATAATAATAGTTACATAAATAATATAAATAAAAATAAACATATATGTCTATATTATGTTGTCTATGATTGTGATGAAATTAGTGTCAGAAAGTGGTCCTTGACCCTTCTTTTAAAAGATGCAATTGTTAAACTATTCTGTATGCCCGTTGGAAGATTGTTCTAAAGCTGCACAACCCGGACAGTATATGACTTCTGAAAGAAGTTGGTGTTGACTCTAGGAATCTTAAGCGTCTTAGTGATGCAAGCACGTCTTGAGCGACAGGGTGGGGGTCGTTCAGGATGTTATAAAGAGAGGAAAGGATGTGCATATTACGCCGGTGTCTGATCGGTAGCCACTTTAGTTCAGTACGAAAGTGTGAGACATAGTCATACTTCATAGTCATACTTACATAAGCCGAAAATGAATCGATTGGCTATATTCTGAAGACGTTCCAGTTTCAGCAATTGCTCCTCAGTCACATCTAAGAAACAGACGTCGGAGTAGTCTAGTATAGGAAGAAGAAGAGATTGCGCGAGCATAATTTTGGTTTTGAAGGGGAGAAAGTATTGAAGCCGCTTGAAAGAGTGGAAGCTATAGTGCAAACGTATGCTGGTTTCGCCAATGTGGGTTGACCAGGACATGTTACAGTCCAACGTCAAACCCAGGTTCTTAACTTTGTCAGTGTAGTTGATGGGGACACTGTCTTAGACGAGCTCGGGAACAGTACTCCAATCTAACCTGGATCTCAACCTACCGCTGTCCACAATTATGGCCTGTGATTTTGCAGGGTGTTGGCACGTTACCCAACACTACTTTTACTGTACGTCACTAGTGCTCTGGGGGCTTCCCTCTCTCTCTATTTCCGGCCACCGTCAATATCGGTCGTGCTCCCATTTATTTTATTAAATAAGCCCTTTCTAATTAAGTGCAAGTGTAAACAGTGTGCTCTACGTGTACCTATGCAACAAGCCAATAAACCCACATCATTCTCAGGTTACCAGCGTTTCATTTTTACTACAGTCCACTCAAGAGTATTTCAAACATGGTCCTCCTACGCCGACCAAAGGACTGAGAAGACAAAGGGTTCGATAAGGTACACGGTGCATAATATTACCAAACCACATTCAAGACAAACAGCATCACGCCGAACGAAAAAGTACGTAAGCAAGCCGCCATATTTTTCGCCGTGCAACACTATCGCGCTACACATTGCAAGTCGTGCGTGGCAGTCTCACTCACTCACCTCAAGAGACCGAAAAAGCGAGTGATTGCGTTACGATTGGAGGACATCGCAAGAGGAAGTCGCGAGACTCGCACCGGATTGGCCGGCGCGTTGCTGTCTTGCGAACCCCAACATCGAGTTCCCGTATCCCGTGTGTCGCTGACTGACTGCGCGAGCGCGTCCATTTTCGTCTCCCCAAGTCAAGTCGCGTCATCGCCATTTTGTGTTGGCTGGTGTCTTTTAGTATAAATTTGTTTGTCTTAATAGTGGTATATAAATTTTTTAAGGTTGTACTGTACAAGTAATGCCTGACAAAGCTGAACAAAAAGTAGAACAAAGTCAATCCGTGGCAATGGAGTTGAAAGAGCTTGTTGCCACGCGTGGCCAAGCGAAAGGTGCCATATCTAGACTTTTGAATTTAGTGAGCGAGGAGACCTTGTCAGTTGCGCCAAACGAGTTACTACTTGCTAAAAAAGCCAGGCTTATTGAAGCATTTCAAAGGTACGAAAATCTAAATATCAAAATTGCATTGTTGGATACTAACGATTCTGAAAATGTCGAAAAGGTGGAAGAAATATATTTTGCTATCTTAACGAAAATTGATAAGCAAATAAACAAAAGCATTGCAAACAAGCCTCTCTCAACTCCAGTGACCTCAGTTCAGCCAGTGACCCCAGTGTCATCTAGGATCAATCTGCCAAATATTGTTTTAAACACTTTCAATAGTAAGTGTTCTGAGTACATTCCATTCATTAACTTATTCAAATCTTTAATCGATCAAAATGACAACTTAGACAACATTCAGAAACTGTACTATTTGCGTAGTTATTTAAGAGATGAGCCACTCAATCTAATCATGAATTTGCCATTGGCTGTAGAAAGCTATGTAAAATCCCTTGACATTTTAGACAATAGGTACAATAACAAATTTAGATTAATAAATGAACATATTAGCTTATTAATTGACCTCAAACCAATTGTCAAATCTACAGCAATAAATCTGCGTGAATTTGTATGTAGTATTAAGCAAATTATTGCAGCGCTAGCAAACCTTGAACCAAACGTAAAGTACTGGGATGCTATTATATTATGCATACTCTCTCGCAAATTAGATATGTACACCTCGAGGGCTTATCAACTGGAGCGGGACACGGAGGAGGAGCCCACTATTCATGCCTTCCTCGCCTATGTGGAGAAGCGAGCTCTGGCGCTTGAAAATGCAGATCCGGGCCACAAGTTCATCACCGGGCAGCATCGCCAGCACACAAAGGAGCAGGGGCTAGTAGCCTACGCTGCTACTAAGCAGCCAACATGCTCACTTTGTAAGTATGAACACAGATTATATCTTTGTAACAAATTTAAATTATGGCCAGTCTCTAAACGAGTGCAATTTGTTAAAGATAATGGACTTTGCAGCATATGTTTAGGTAAGCATCAAAACAGATGCAAGTATCACTTCCGTTGTGTGGAGTGCAAAAAGGCACATAATACACTGTTGCATAACAAAAATGATGGTGCTTCACCGTTGCATAATATTAATAACCACAACAGTGCACCACTTTCGCATGATCATTCCGACAGTGTTGCCTCTTCATCCTCTGTCTCAATGGCAGCAAATAAAAATAATTTAAAATTTTCTAATGATGTTCTTTTACCTACAGCAAAGGTCAAACTTATAGCTCAAGACGGCACTGAAGTTCATTTGAGAGCCCTGCTTGACAGTGGGTCCCAGCTGTCTTTTGTGTCAGAAAAGGCAATGCAGCTGCTTGATATGAAGCCCATACAGACTAGCGTTAACATAGTTGGCATTACAAATGCTAAAACTAGGTTGAAGCATTGCTTGCCTTTAACAATTTATTCTTTAACTAATCCTTATAAAGTAACTGTCGACTGCCATGTAGTACAACAGATTACATGTAATTTACCTCAGACTAAATTTGATTGCAAAAATATTTTAATTCCCGATAATGTCAGATTAGCAGATGAAAAGTTTTATGTGCCAACCGAGATTGATTTACTAATGGGAGCTAATGTGTTCTTCTAGGTGCTGCTTCCATCGGAGTCACCGGACTGTATGTCTGTGGCGCCGCTTAATTCCCAGCAACCTGCATCGCCATGCGGTGCACAGCTTCCACGTCTCATTAATACACAATTCGGTCATATTATTGGAGGTACACTGCCCAACTTGACATCATCAAAGGTCTGCAATAAGGTAGCGTTAAAATGTCTTACATGTGATAATGATATCAATAACACTTTAGCTAACTTTTGGAAAGCTGAAAGCGTCCCTGAAGTTTTCAATGAAAAATCTTCAGAGCAAGAACTATGTGAATACAACTTTATAAGTTCTGTACTGTTGAAGGAAAATCGTTTTGAAGTTGCTTTACCTTTAAAAATACCTTTAAATGATGTGAATGATGCTTTAGGTAATTCCTTTAATTTCGCTTTACAAAGATTTCTTAACTTGGAAAAAAAATTGCATAAAAATCCTGATCTCTTTGTTGAATATAGTAAATTCATTAATGACTATATAAATTTAAAGCATGGTCATTATGTAGACATTGAACTATATCAATTAAATAAGAATGCTGTCTATTTTTTGCCTCATCATGCAGTTTTAAAACCTGATAGCAAAACAACTAAGCTGCGCACAGTGTTCGATGGGTCTATGAAAACCAACAAAAAGATTTCGCTGAATGATCTGTTGTTAAACGGACCGGTTGTTCAAAGGGATCTATTTGAGATATTGCTACTGTTCAGATTTGGTAACTTTACATTCACAACTGATATTAAGCAGATGTTCAGAAACATAACTATAATTCCAGAACATACATCTTTGCAAAATATCCTATGGAGAGACAGTCCTGATGAAACAATAAAATGCATCAGACTGGGCACAGTTACTTATGGCCTAAAAAGCTCTACTTACCTTGCAACTAGATGTCTTAAAGAGTTGGCAACATTGCACGAGCAAACGTTTCCTTTAGCATCACACATCTTAAATAATTCTACATATGTAGACGATGTGTTATATAGTAATAATGACTTGCACATGATTTTGAATGCCAAGTCTCAACTTCAACAGTTACTTCAATTAGGTTCCTTTTATACTCACAAATGGTCTTCCAATGAAGACAGTATACTGGTGGACATTCCTTCAGCTGAACAGAACTTTGACAGCTTTGAACTTCAAAAACATGATTGTGCTCTAAAGGCCCTAGGTTTGACGTTATTAGTAAAGGACGATCAGTTTAAGATTGCCTGCCCTGAGCCGTTTAATATCAAAAATTTTACAAAAAGAGATATTCTCTCTTACATAGGGAAATTTTATGATCCCATGGGTCTTGTATCCCCCATTATAGTGCAGGCTAAAGCCATCATGCAAAAATTATGGTCCTCAAAAACAAATTGGGACGCTATACCTGATGATGATGTCAAACATGAATGGCGGCAGTTTTGTTCAAGTCTGGCTGTAATGGAGCCAATTTTAATAAACAGAAATATACCTATGCATGACTTAGACACTGTTGAACTCATAGGTTTCTCAGATGCCTCCACTTCAACGGCCTATGGATGCTGTGTATACCTGCGCATCACAGATATCAAAGGAAACATAAATATGCACTTGCTTTGTTCTAAATCACGCATTAATCCGCTTAACAACAAGAATGCTACCGTGCCGCGTCTAGAGCTCAATGCCGCTTTACTTCTTTCCATATTAATCAAAAAAGTTCGAAGCACGCTAAAGCTAAAATTTAATATAACGCATACCTATTTATTTACGGATTCAAAGATAGTACTTGCATGGTTGCACTCAGAGCCGATGTGTCTCAACGCTTACGTGGCTAACAGAGTAGGTGCAATTACCAACAATGTTCCTGATTGCCACTGGCTTTATGTCAGCACCAACCAAAACCCTGCGGACAAGGTCAGCAGAGGCGTCGCGCCCAATGACCTCGCTGCATGTGCTATGTGGTGGTGTGGACCCAGGTTTTTGTATGATGGTTATTATAAATTTGACTTACCTGTGGGCTTACCGCAGGACTTACCTGAGATGAAATCTGTGCCCGCATCTGCATTCTCAAGCTGCCGGGTACCCAATGATTTCTTCGATAGTATGCATAATCACTCTAGCACCCACAAAATGGTTCGTATCTTAGCTTATGTATTAAGATTCATTAATAGTTTGAAAGGTAATAAACCTTCCCATAAATATTTGTCTAGCTCTGAAATGAATAAAGCTTTAATGTTGATTGTTAAAAATGAGCAAGAAATATACTTTAAAGATGAAATTTGCAGCTTAAGAAATAACAAAAGTGTTAAGGGCAATTTACAAAGCTTATGTCCATTTATTGATGGTTCTGGTGTGTTACGTGTGGGTGGGCGCTTGCACCACTCTAATATTCCTTATGCGCAAAAGCATCACTCTTCGTATTGTAAGAGCAGAGCATGAAAGGCTCTTACATGCTGGTCCAAAGCTATTGTTGTCTAATTTAAATCAGAAATTTTGGATCACTAATGGATTACTGTATGTTAAGAAAATAACAAATAAGTGTATAATATGTTTCAGAAATAAGGCACAAGCCGCCAAACAGTTAATGGGTTCCCTGCCAGCCGATAGGGTGACTGCCATGAACCGTCCCTTCCAAAAAGTTGGAGTGGATTTCGCTGGCCCCGTCAAAGTTAAACTCTCGCGCGTAAGACGCTCCCTAGAGGGAAAATGGTACATTTGCGTGTTTGTCTGTTTCGCAACCAAGGCTATTCACCTTGAGCTTACGTCTGACCTCACTACAGAAGCATACCTCGCGTGCCTTAGGAGATTTGTCTCCAGGAGAGGGTTGCCAAGTGAAATCTACTCTGACAACGCCAGCACCTTTAAAGGCGCAAGGAACCAATTAACTGAACTTTATAATTTGATGTCCTCACACTGTCACCAAAGCAAAGTTTGTCAATATGCAGCACAACATGGTATAAACTTCCATTTTATACCATCTTATTCTCCTACATTTGGCGGACTGTGGGAGGCTGGAGTAAAAAGTACCAAATATCATTTGAAAAGAGTTTTACAAAGTCAACTGTTAACTTACGAACAAATTAATACAATTTTGATAGAAATTGAATGCATCTTAAATTCTAGACCACTTTTACCCTTGTCAACAGCTGATGCAAACGATTTCAGTTATTTAACTCCTGGTCATTTTTTAATTGGAAATTCTATTACTATGTACCCAGAAAAAGATGTAACTAATATACCACAAAATAGATTAAAGTTTTGGCAATTATGTACTCGGATTTATTAATTTTTTTCAATTATGTACAATAAGACCGTATGATTTAGCCCATGCTTGGACAGCAGATAGGTCTTGATTCAGAGCATGAATCGTCTTTGTGTCATGTGATACATCGCAGTATGGATTAGGGGCTTTATTAGAGCATGAAATGGAAGATGGTAGTATTAGACCGATCATGTTTGCTTCAAGAACTATGAACATGCATGAACGAAATTATGCACAGATTGATAAGGAAGCAGCAGCAATAGTGTTTGGATTGAAAAAAATTAATCAGTTCATAAGTGGCTAGAAGGTTGTAATTAAGACAGATCACAAACCTTTGTTGGGATTATTTAATACAAAACGGCTAATTCCAAAACATTATTTCGCCCAGAATGTTCAAATGGACTCTATTGTTAAATTCCTATGATTATACAATTAAGTATGTTGAAGGGAAGAAATTGGGAAATGCAGATTCGTTAAGTCGTTGGCCATCAGGTAATACCAAAAAGAATGGAGAAGAAAACCTGGGAGTGTTATCTTTAGAAGAAACTCCATTGGAATTAGAATTTACAGCGGAGGAGGTAGCAAAGCTTACATTAAAAGACCTAAATTAAGTAAGATTTTATACTGGATACAAAATGGCTGGCCTCATAAATTAGGGGAAGAGTTTCAAGTATACTGACGAAAAAGGGACGAATTATCGACATACAGAAAGTGCATTTTGTGGAGTAGTAGAGTGGTATTACCGGAAAATATATGGTTTAAAGTATTGGAGGAGTAACATTCAAATCACGTTGGAATTGTAATAACAAAAACATTGGCTCGAAGTTATTTTTGGTGGCCTGCAATTGATAGTCATATTGAAAAAATGATTAAAAATTGTCATGTCTGTGCAGAAAATAGAAGCATGCCCGTTAAGGTTACTCATCAGTAAATAAGACCAGATAAAGCTTGGTCCAGATTACATGTAGATTATGCTGGACCTTTCCATGGCAAGACTTTTCTTATACTAATAGATTCATTTTTAAAATGGCTTGAAGTCAACATTGTTCCAGATATGAGTAGTGCTACGCTTATAAGAGTTTTAAGAGAGATATTAGCTGAACAAGGACTGCCCGACACAGTTGTAAGTGATAATAGCAGGAGTTTTATCACAGAAGATTTTCAAAATTATTGCAAGGTAATGGTATTAGACATGTCTTGTTAGCACCGTACCATCCAGCTTCCAATGGGCAGGCAGAAAGAACGGTTCAAACAATCAAGAATAAAATTAAAAAACACTCTCGAATGCCGTGGTCAACTAAGCTTCCAAAGACTTTATATGGGTTGCGTACAACACCTAATACAATAACTGGGAAATCTCCTGCTGGATAATTGAATAACAGACGATTTCGGGCTAAATTTAATTATTTGAATGCCCTTTTATCGAAAGATAAACCTAAATTGAAAAAAAACATAAAAATGAAAACACTGAAGTGAGAAAGTTAAATATAGGACAAACGGTTTACTTCAGAAACTATAGCAAAGGACCACAGTGGCTAAAACGGATGGTAGAGAAACAGATTGAGGTTTGCAGATACCTAATAAGATGGAACGAGAAACTTTTAAAAAGGTATATCAATCAGATTCACTGTTTTGCCGGGTGGAAGGCAGAGGTGAAACAGAATACAACGAAACAGGTCAAGGTTGATGACGATGATTACGATGTTGTTCTGCCATCAAAGTCAAAGTCGGCTAAAATTATAGGTGTGTCAGGGCCACAAGATATTGCGCAGCACCAAAGTTTTCAATGTAAACCTAAAAGGCCTACAAGATGTAACAGGGGTCCGTCAGAGTCGCCTCAGCAGTCGGTTTCTAAAATGATTGACTGGGATCTGATGGAGGAGCAATACAAAGATGACAGTAGCACTGAAATGGAAGTATTTCAGCGGTCCCCTCGTGAGACTGATGTTGAATGTGACTACTGAGGAGTGCCAGAACTGTTATGCATAAGTAGGATTAGAATATTTAGTAGTAGATAGTGATAGAATAGTGTAATGAGAGTGATAGACAGTGTAATGTGTATAAGTAAGACTATACAATGATAACAGTGAAATGAAGGATTTGCAGTGACCTGTCTCGGGGGAGAGGCATGTCATATCTTGTACTTGGAAATATCTAGTCTGGTTTTAGTCAGGTGAGTGAACACGCGTGCTCTTACGAAATTATTGATAAATCGTGGTACATATGTGATACATAGAAGTGCTGCTGATGGTGGGAGGGTTCCGGTTTGAAGGGTCCTAGATTTAATGAAATTGCAGGGCATATGAAATGAATCTTCAGGGTCAGCAGCGCTCTCCATGGGCTGCGGCCGCGCGCCACCAGGCCTGTCGCATGCTAGTTTGCCGGCTCAGCAACATAAATAAGAATATTAATTAGGCCATTCATATAGTAATAATTAATTTAATTTTAATCAAGTGACCAACGACAGAAAGTCAACTTGCGGCTTATTTTACGTTAGAGACACAAACAAAAAACAACAAATGTTGCAAGATAAAGATTATTGTATAGTTACGCTGCCGGTCGTGGATAATGTAGTGTGTGACGCACCTCACCTATTATTACATGTCACACCGGCAATGAATTAGTATTAAATCATACATAAGACACTACAGTCGTTTCAATCTCTTGAGAAAAAGCTTCTCCCGGTCCCTACATTGCATGGCGACCCTGCCAGTGCTGCCTATTGGCGGCGCTGGGCCGTCAGCGTCAGAATGGCTGGTCGCCTGTGGCGTCTGGTACGGTGAGAATATTCATGAATTGCTACCAAATTGCTAGTATTTGCTAGCTTTTTTAATTAATTGCTAGCTGTGAGATATTCAGAGTAATTTGAAAATCCATTAGACCAGCTATTCTGATATCAGGATGGCAGGTTGCTTTCTTGTACAGCGTTTATGGACGTAGTTTATCGAAGTGCTTAATACTAATAATTGCTATCTAATTGCTAGTTTAAAAAATTAAAATATTTAAGTTCATACATGCAGTCGTTAAGAAAATACAACTTTTTAAACATTTGTATTAGAAAGCGCCTGATAAATAGAAATAGCAATGTCTTTTTTTATACATCATCATCATCATCAGCCTATAAACGTCCCACTGCTGGGCACAGGCCTCCCACGTGCACAATAGCACGTGGGGATATTGGGCCATAACCCACCACGCTGGCCCATTGTGGGTTGGTGGGTTTTAACGACTGTCATCTTACGACAACAACCGGGACCAACGGCTTTACGTGCCTTCCAAAGCACGGAGGAGCTCGAGATGTTTTTAATTTGGTCACCCATCCAGCGACCCGGCATTGCGAAAGTTGCTTAGCGGGCAAGATCGCAAGTCGAACGCGCTAGCCGCTGCGCCATCGAGCTCATCCTCCTTTTTTATACAATGTCTTGGAATATAAGCATAAAATGCAATAAATGAAATAAAAATAAATTTGCATGAAATCATAATTTTAATCATTATTGTTTACCTACATTGTTTACATTAAATCTTCAATGAACACATATAGGTATTCATTCTTTTTTAGCATATATAACACAATGGGGGATCACCTTCTTTTTGCTTTTTGTTATTTTTGTTGAGAAATCATCGTAACATTGTCAAAGCGATGCTCTTCTGCAGTGAGCTTTGTAGTGACCTATCTGTGTACCGGGTGATGGAAGAATATATTCTATTATAGACAATAAATCAAATTCAGAGCATTGCAATACCAGCTGCGTCGGCGGATCATGTATAGAAATAAATTCAGTGGAAGTAAATTCAAATGCAATGAGATCTCGCAAGGACAAAGTACATGATTTAATACCACTGCAGTTACTCCCGACGACATTGTATAATTTCTTCATTTTCAATCAGTGTATTTTCGGCTGCTTGTAAGTCTATAACGGTTTTGTCATCCCCTACATAGAATACAGGTATTTTCCGTTCAATTTTGTAATTGGGCAATCTGTTTCCGAACAATGTTCTTTTTGATCTGCACTGTATATACAATCAATCAATATGCGTTCAAACAAATTATTAACATTGCACTCGCAACTAATTTCCAGAGTAGAATCGTGTTCAACTTTCTTAAAATGGGCTTGAGCCGCCATTTCCGATCTAACTTTATACACTTCTGACTTCTTTTCAGCTACATGTCTGATTAATTTACAAAATAAATTGTTGCTGTTCTGTATTGTTCGACTTATACGATAATCGTCAACGTATGCTATAGCCAAAGCTTGAGTTAAGGAATCAATAGCACATGTATTTCTTGAAATAGTTACTTTATCTTCAATCTGTGATCTGCTTCCATTAGACAGGTGTAAAACGGACTTGACAATCTTTTTTCTCTTTTTAATGTCTTTTCCTTTTCCTCTCCAATTTTCGACACAGGTCGGACTCACAGCAAAAATGGAATCATCAGTAAAATTGTCTTGTAAGGGTAACCTTCTTTTCTGAGCTAAAACTTCAGTGCCCCTTTTCTTTGCTTTTTTAGAAATGTTAGTCTCAACTTTAACGTCGTGAGTAAGTTTACTTGCGGCAATTTTTATCTCCCCTTTTAGAAATTTTAAATGTTTTGATATGAAATCATCGGTTCGTAGTCTGTTAGATTTTGTGGTCATTTGTAATAGAAGTCTTTTAATGTTCTTGAAGAATGCCTCAACATTTGAAGAAGATGGTTTGCTAATAAGAGAGCCATAAACATTTTTCATTACGTTAGACCATAAAGGCAATTGTGTCAGTAATCGCGATAAAGTGCCAAGGATAGCAGGAAAATAGTACAAATTATCATAATAAAATAATATATAATAGTATTCTCATCACCATTTTCCAGTGTTATCAATAATTTTTCTGTTTCAATTTTATCAGTAAATCACTTATAGAAATGCCCTTCAGTGATTGATTTTTCTTGTAATTTCATGGAATTTATTTTCAATATACCTTCAAATATGGATTGCTCAACTTTTGTTGTATATAGTAATTTATCATTATCAATAATAATTTCTATTTCTTTGTCCGATGTCTTTGATTGATCCATTGCTTTTAGCCGGTTTTTAGCTATCTCACATCTTGAAGAAGTATTAATTTAATCTAGTCCGTCGTGGTAATTTAAACATACTGTAATTATATCTGACAATATATTCTTTGTTTTTTCATAGTTTTCGCATTGTTTTAAATGTAACAAACATTTTATGTAAAAAAACTTTACTCTGCTGTCGACGTGTTTAAAACATGACTGGTTAAATAATATTTTAACAAAATGACTTGTATCAATTCTAATGTAACAATCATCACTTCGTTCCTCTTCTTCCAACTTTCTGTATGATTCTTCGACATAATCTTTTGTTAAATGATATTTTGTAAAAGCTCTCACACATGCGCCAATTAGTGCTGATGAGTCATCAACGGTGACCTCATCGGGTTTCGGGTTGCATTTTTGCCAAGCTTCTAACCACTTATATATGGTGTCCATAGGTCTTCTGATAACATCTGTGTAAGTGGGACGGCACTTTGATTTTCGATGGTCTTCATGACACACACATAAAGAAAAATGTGTTTGGTTATTGCGATTTTATTTGTAGAGCCAAAAGTTTTAAAAATACTACCGGTGGCATCTAGACTGACAATCAACTTAAGTAGGTAGTTATTGGGCATTCTACCCCACCTTCATTCGTTCGGGCTCGTGCCGAGCCCTCACTCACTGCGGCGGAGTAGAATACCCAATAACTCATATTGGTGATCCCTTTCTTATATACAGGACTGTTTAAATATTGTAGAAATATACTTTAAGCTCATTTTATTGAAACACACTAAACACTGCGGTCGGTTTCATACTTTGTAATGAAATTTGTGAAACAAAAGGAATCATTAAAATTAGAGTGTATATGTCCTCCGGTTTCAAATAAGCCAAAGCGTCATGGTAATTTATTACCAAACACTATACGTTGTATTGTTTGTGGTCCATCAAACTGTGGGAAGACCAACTTAGTTATAAGTTTGCTATTACATGAAGATGGTCCACGCTTTCGTAACCTTTACGTGTATTCAAAATCTTTATATCAACCTAAATACATATACCTAGAAAAGGTGTTGGGTATGGTTGCAGGCACATCTTATAACAAATACAGTAATAACAACGACATTTTGAGTCCACACGAAGCTATGCCAAATTCAATTATTTTATTCGACGATGTTGCTTGTGAAAATCAAAATAATATTAGAGATTATTTTGCGATGGGACGTCACCAGAACATTGATTGTTTCTATATTAACCAAACTTATACCAAAATACCGAAGCAACTGGTAAGGGACAATTCTAACCTAATAATATTATTTAAACAAGACGATATTAACTTAAAACATGTTTATGATGAACATGTAGGGTCAGACATGACATGGTCTCAATTCCGTAAAATGTGCTCAACTGTTTGGAATAAACCTTTCAGTTATCTTGTAATCAATAAGGACTGCGTACGAAATAATGGATGTTACAGAATGGCTTTTGATACATTTATTGTGCCAGATTAAAATACATAAATGGCTGTTGTACTGATATTGCACCACTTTCATTCATGATTTGGAACCGAGTGGAATCCTACTAAAATGGAAAGAGATCTTAAACAAAAAATTGTAAAATCTGCAAAGGCTGTAAAAAGAAAGGTTAAAATGATAAAGGATTTAAAAAATACAAGTGACATGACCTTGAAAACAATATTGAAACCCATCGTTGAACCGCTTAACCTGTTAGCAAACAAAAACAATGAGCAGCATCATGAAGAAGGTTTGAATAATGAAATTGTTCCAAAAAAAAGTAAAAGTAATGAAAGCGAGGCATTACACTATTCTAGCGATGATTTTAATGAAATTAGCACTGAAGAAGAAGATGATACTGATAATGAATTGTATCAAAAATCTAACAAAACCCTAAGTGTACCTTGTGATGAACACAATGTAAGCGAAGGATCGTTTAAATCTCTTCAGTCATCACCCAACGATAAAAATCAATCGCTGTCATGGTCTACATCATCTGAAGTAATGAAAGACGTACCTTATGGGATTAAAAACGATCGAGGAAAACTGATGCTTGGAAAAAATCGCGTTTACGACGATGGTGACATTTTGAAAATTGGGAACCAAAGCTTTAAGAAAACTCCTGGCTTAAAAGAATTATTGTACAAAAAGAAACCTAATTTAGATGTTATCACAGACAATGACTTACAAAATTACAAAATGCTACTAATCGATACCAATGCACACAGACGTAATTTTGATCCATCAAAACAATTAATTAGCAACAAAGGATTTAAATACATGAATATTATTAAGCCAATGTTTAAATTCTCACGAAATGCAGCTACTAGTCTCGAAAGTCTTTCACAGGGAAAAGGTATTAAGCTTTTAAAAAAAGTTATGAAAGACACTGATTATGTTTATTGGGATGATCCAAATGAGCTAGTTGACCGGTTAAAACTATTATTTGCATCACGAAATGCAGGTAACACTGGTTTGGATAATGAAGTTATTGCAATAATCGAAGAGCTTTATGAAGCTGGCATCATTAACAAAAAAAAAAATATAAGTAGCATGCAACTTTAAATTTCAGCAGTTGAATTACAGTACACAGCGTATAAACACGGTAATGAATTTAGACAAATTTGGCCATCACGTTCACAAGCGTTTACGACTAACAGAATACATTGATACTTTGAATGATGTGTTAAAAAAATCAGAAACGGGTCATTACGATTTGAAATCTTCAAAATTGAAAGGTCTGACGTCACCAGAGAAGGACGATGAAGCCGTAAATAAAGCATATATGGATAAAACTGTTCAAGAGCTCAGAAATGAAATAAATAAGGTTCATAGTCTTGTTCAAGTCTACATAAAGAACTTAGAAACAGCAAGTTCAGAACGTTTGTTTACTACGTTTTATACAAAGTCTGAAATAGATTACATGATTAAGACAAAACAAAGTAAAAATGAGTAAAAAGGATATAGTCGACGAACTCCACAGAGCGGCAAGAAAGAATTTTAGTCGTCGATGTACAATAATAAAAGGAATAGATGATTTATGGCAAGCCGATCTTATAGATTTCCAAAAATATTCACATTTCAATAAAGGATACAAGTACATTTTAGTAGTAATTGATGCATTGTCAAAGTATGTGTGGGTGTATCCTCTGAAATCAAAAGCGATGAATTGTGTTTCGAATGCAATGCAAAATATATTAACTAATTCATCTCGAAAACCTAAAAATTTACAAACAGATCAAGGCAAAGAGTTTTACAATGTTATCTTTGAACAATTAATGAGAAATTATAATATTAATCACTATTCCAGTTATTCTACAAAAAAAGCATCTATAGTAGAACGAGTAATAAGGACATTGAAATGTAACATTTACAAACTATTCAGTTTATGTGGTCGATATCAATGGATTGAAAAAAATTTGAATCATGTGGTGCAATGTTATAATAATACTATTCATCGTATCACAAAATTTAAACCTATTGATGTTAATAGAGCAAACCAGATGGTTGTTAAATCTAATATTATTAAATCACAAAGACATAAGATAAATAAGAAACCGAAATTTCAAATTGGTGATCATGTGCGTGTTAGTAAATACAAAGGAGATTTTTACAAAGGTTACACTCCTAACTGGTCCACAGAAATATTTAGGATAGTGAGAGTGAATCATACGAACCCATCGACTTATCATTTAGAAGATACACATAAACAGAAAATCTTGGGATCTTTTTACGAATATGAATTACAGAGAACAAATTTTCCAGATCTTTATTTGATCGAAAAAGTAATAAAGAGAAAAGGAAATAAGCTTTTTGTGAAATGGTTGGGTCTTAGTGACAAAGAGAATAGTTGGATTAACAAGAATGAATTGGTTTTATGATATAAATTATGCATTCTATCTGTATGCAATCAGTTTGAAAAAATCGATGAAGGAAGGAAGTGGTATTATTAATAACCTCATAAATAATCTACCGTTTGAGTTACATCTACCGGGATACCAATTTTGTGGTCCTGGCACAAAACTTCAGAAACGCTTACTGAGAGGTGATCAGGGTGTAAATAAGTTGGATCAAGCTTGTATGCACCACGACATTGCCTACAATAACAACGATTTGAATATTCGACATAAAGCAGATTTAGAACTTTTAAATATGGCTAAGAAAAGATTGAAATCAAAGAATGCTGGAAAAGGAGAAAAAGTTGCATCATGGATTGTAAAAAATGCGATGAAAGCAAAACTTAAAGCTGGTTCTGGAGTACGGTCGTTTATGTCAAAGGTGAAAAAAATAAAAAATCAGTTAAAAAAAATCAAATCTAAAGACAACCATATCGCTATAAACTTCGCATATGCTGCTGCAAAAAAACTATTCACTAATAAAAAAAGTACACGCTTGCCGCGATGTATTCCTATTCCGAAAAGGGGAGGCATTTTGCCTCTTATTCCAATTTTCGCTGGATTATCAGCCCTTGGTTCACTTGCTGGAGGTGCGGCAGGTATAGCAAAAGCTGTCAATGATTACAAGGTTGCTCAAAAAAACCTTCAAGAATCTGAACGACATAACAAGATGATGGAAGCTGTTGCTCTCGGAAAAGGACTGTATATCAAGTCTCATAAAAAAGGAGCTGGTTTATACCTTAATCCTTCAAAAAACTAATTCATCGGCTACCTAAACGAGCTCTCACTAATTTAGATATTTTAGAACATGCTACCGACATTCCATACTTTCGAGGAGTTTTTATGAGAGATAAATTACCTTTGAAACCAAGAAAAATAGAGTGTGCTATAATAAATTTAGATAGATCTGATAATCCTGGAACTCATTGGGTAGCCTACGTTAAACAAAATGACTATTGTGAATATTATGATAGTTTTGGTAATTTAAAGCCACCATTAGAATTGATAAATTACTTAAGAAACATGTCTATGAACTATAATTATGTACAGTATCAAACATTTGATACAGTAAACTGTGGTCACCTTTGTTTAAAATTTTTAAGAAACTTTTGGAAAAATCATTTATAATAAGTATGAAATAAAAAACTTTGTCAGTACAAAAATGTCTTTCACTGTGTCAATAACTGGTAGAGGAGAATCCTTGATAACAAACTACTCCCCTACTTTACAATTACAAGGAGAATATGAGTGTGGACTCTTGTATTTTTCTACTTTTAACTCCATTCCTAATATTGATGAAAGAAATAATAAATTTTATTATGGTAAAGATGGAGTTATTGAAATACCTGAAGGATCATATGAACTTCAAGATATTTGTGATTTTCTTAAAAGTAACATCAAGAATGCTGTATTAAAATTAACTTGCAATAACAATACATTAAAAACAAGAATTTATTGTACTGAAGATGTTCGCTTCGATAAAAATGACTCCCTAAGCAAAATTTTGGGATTTGGTATGGAAACAGTAAAGGCTAATATAAGTACTGATTCTCGGTATCCTGTCAGCATTTTATCAACAACTATCGTGCGCATCGAATGCGATGTAATCAGTGGATCATTTGTGAACGGAAAAGCAAGTCATATAATTTATGAATTTATACCAAACGTACCACCAGGTTATAGAATTATTGAAATACCTAAAAACTTAATTTATTTTCCAGTCAACCAAAGTACAATAAGTGCAATTAATATAAGGTTGTTAGACGCTGAAAATAAGCCAATCAATTTGCGTGGTGAAGAAGTACAGTTGTATTTACATTTTAAAAAAAAATGATAAATTTTAATATAAACTTACCTCCATCTACTGTTCAAGTCAGTTCTAAGAGGTCATCTCCTAAAGGAACAACGCTCCGTATAAAAAAGAAGCTAACTAAAAGTAATAAGGAATTCCTTAAATTAATAGGCTTGTTAAAATGAATATTTTAAATATTTGTCAACCAGCGTCATATGATAACCGTATTGAAAGTTTTGAGTACCATTCGTACAAACCATACGTGACAAGTTTCAACAAGAACGATGAAATACGAATACCCATTAATCAGCAAGATTTATACGTTCTGCCTGCACTCAGCAGTTTGTATATTGAGGGCAGAGCGGATGTTTACAAATACAACAGCACTACTAAAGAAAAAGAAAGTGCGACGAATGTGCATTTTGTGAATAACCCAGCGTTATTTCTTTTTCAAGACATCCGATATGAACTCAACGGAGTAGAAATAGATAAAGTTAAAAATGCAGGAATTACTACAACTATCAAGTCTTATCTTTCGCTGAATGAAAATGAGTCCAAATGTGCAAAAGTTTGGGGATGGTCTACTACAGGTACAAACACTGACAACAATGGAGTATTTTCCACATCTATACCATTGAATAAAATATTAGGTTTTGCAGAAGATTATGACAAAATTGTAATGAACTGTAAACATGAGTTAGTACTTTTGAGAAGCAATACAAATCTTAATGTTTTAAAATTAAATGCAGGTGAAGTTGTGGAGGATATTGTAATAAGTAAAATCGTTTGGCGAGTTCCTCACATTAAGGTGTCAGATCGTGAAAGAATAAATCTATTAAAGTATTTAGAAAAAGATCGTCCTATAACCGTAGCATTTCGTAATTGGGACTTGTATGAGTATCCATTACTTCCCAAAACCCGTAAACACACTTGGTCTATTAAAACTTCGTCACAAATAGAGAAACCACGATTTGTTATTATCGCTTTACAAACGAACCGTAAACATAATGCGGTAATGTCGTTGGCAGAGTTTGATCATTGCTTAATACGTGATGTAAGAGTATTTTTAAATTCATCATATTACCCTTATGAAGGACTGAATATCAATTTTGCAGACAATAAGTTTTCATTAATATATGAACAGTATGCTAGATTCCAGCATTCTTATCACGGACGTCGGCCAGAACCGTTGATGAGCCCAAAAGAATTCAAAGATATTGCACCCTTATTTGTTGTTGACTGTTCTCGCCAACACGAAACGCTAAAAGGATCAATTGATGTGAGAGTTGAAATCGAAGCAGATCAAGAGATTCCTGATCAGACCGCAGCATATTGTCTGATATTGAACGATTGTATATTTGAATACAAACCTTTAAGCAATATTGTGAAGAAGATATCATGAACGGTAATACGATAATCGTGGATTTGCAAGGATTTAAAGATTTTAAAAATAAATTTATTATTAAAGAGTTAGCAATAGCAACTAAAGATCATACACAGACATTCTTAATCAAACCTCCCTATACTTTTAAAAAACTCATAGTTGAAGAAAAAAAGCAAGTAAGATGGTTGGAAAAAAATCGTGGACTCACTTGGAGGGAAGGATTCATCGATTATTATGAATTTCGAAGGCTAATTGTTCCGTATTTAAGTGGAAAAAAAGTGTTAATCAAAGGATTGGAAAAAATTGAGTGGATTCGAGAGCTATGTCAAGATTGTGAAATAATAGAACTAGGAGAAAAAGGTTGTCCCAAGTTTTTAACGTTATTTAATGATTATTGTGAAAAGGAAAATAAAACTTTGAATTGTGTCCATCATAAAAAAATTTGTGCATTAAAAAATGTGTTGTGTCTAAAAATGTGGTATTCTCATAACTATAATGTTCTTTAAAATGTAATTATAAGTTTAAATAAAATTTGCTTTTATAAAATAAAAAAGTATTTTTTAAATCATAGGATAAGACTAATTTAATTTTAAAATGCAAAATGTACCTTTTCACAGTTATCGTTTGAAAAATTGTAATAAATAATAATTTAAATAAAAAATACTAATTTTGTTTTTGTGTTTTTATTTTTAAACTTAAATAGGTAATCATTAATGAAACAGTACAATCTTATTTAATTAGATTTATTCCTGAAAAATAAGAAATACATGAAAACTTACTAAACTAATACATTAAACATAATTATAGCCGACTTTTATTATCTATTTTGTGATATATCATAACTCTATTAATAAAATGTATCTCTGTAGACTTATACGTAACAAAATTGTTACGCATAACGTTTACTTGAGAAATTTAATTTACAAATAATTGTCTAGTGATAGTTTTAAAAACTATAGCTATACCCACACAACTTTTTTGAGATATTGTTTATAACACTCTCCGTTTGGTCCATAATTTGGTCCACGTCATCGGTTACCACATATTGAGCACTAAGGAGAGTATTATTATCGTCCGACTCACTAGACACTTGTGATTCTAAGTCTATTATTTGGATCTTTATCAGCCGCCGTCCTTTAGTTTTATCACTTTTTAAAACAAACGATTGCTGCTGCCCATGAAAATTCTTCAAAAAGCTTCTTTTCTTCGGTTGCCTTTTGGAAGCCGTTTGTTGTTTGCGAATCTTATGAAGTAACGGTGAATCCGGTCGTTCTACCAACCAAGGCGGGAACATTTGGCTGAATCCCTCTAGCGGGTCTTGCGCATCTTGCAAAACCGGAGAAGGTGATCGTTCAAGGCCTTTGCTTGTCACATGGAGCAAGCTTTGGCTTGGCACGATGTCTTGGGTACTATTGCCTTGGGAATTCTGAAAAAATAAAAAATAAAAATGAGTTATTTACTGTAAATCTACTATAGAGAAGAATAACATTTTAATCATCACGTTGAACTTTTTAAAATAACTTACCATGTTATTGAAACGCTGCTTTGTTGCTGTTTACTCCGATGTTTTTATGTAAATAAATTTGTATTTCAATATGATGCTATTTTATACTCTAAGTAAGTACTTATATAGGCATTGACTTAGGTGTGAGTGTGTATGTAAAATAACTCCTATTGCTGAGGCAGCAGCAAACGCATGCCATGAAACACAAACTTGTCAGGACTCGAACTCGTTACCTATTTTCAACTACAGAGTGAATTATTGATATCGTAATTTAATTGCACAATATGCAGTTTTGTTAGCTATTGACTCACACATCATTACAGATTTATTGGTGTGGTTCTTATTACAATGATGCATGTTTGTGTCGCTGTGCAGTTCACGTTCGCACTTGTCTTTATAGCATTCTTGATATCATGAAAAAACAATAATTGTGTAGATGATGATTAGAACCTAAATTTTATAAGGTAAGTAGAAAGGTTAAGCAACTTTGCAAAGTAGGTCGTCTGATGGGTGACCAAAAACTTATAATCTCGAGCTCCGCCGTGCTTCGGAAGGCTTGTTAAGCCGCTGGTCCCAGCTGCATTAGCAATAATCAGCAACCACCAATCCACAATTGACCCGCGTGGTGGTTTGACCCGTTTTCCCTATCCATCCATAGGGAAGAATCATGTCCCAGCAGTGGGGACATAAATGAGCTGATGATGATGAAGTATTAAGGTTTTATAAAGAAAACAAATATTAATATTACATGAATTTTATTAGGTACGTAATATTGATGTAGCACAATTACATTATATTTTATACAAGGCAAACTTAAATTTAATTAATATAAAAAAACATAGGTACAGATTTACATAAAACACTAATAAAAGTATACATAGAGAAAACTAACAGACAATCAAAACAACCATTGGCAGAATGTACCAGATTCCTTAACCTATATGAACTGTAGTTTGAAAAATACTGTTATGTCATTTTGTTTTCTTGTCCATGGACTCTAAGCTTAACATTTATTACGTAATGTAATGATTACATCCTCACAATTAGTGGTCAGAAATCAATGCGTTCCATACACAAGCCAAAAATAACAATTCTACATAATTGCTCACTCGTTCCTTGGTTTTATGTTGTTAAAAACTTGATGAAGCTAGCAACAACAATGATATTATATTAAATTGCAACATCATTGAGCAACAACGTGTTACGAAACGGTGGACATTTCCAGTAAGTGAAACACATAAATACCCTTAAAATTACTTGAAATAGGTCTAAACAGTACAGATAAGTACACATATGAAAAACTATTATGCCGTTAAACAATCATTAAACAGCGCTTGTCTATTTCCAGGTTTCACCACTCGGGGAAAGCGATATTTACCATACAAGACAAACTTATGTTCTATTAATATTTTATGAACTTTAGTAGGTACGTATGATGTAGCATAATTACATTATATTTTAAGCAAGACAAACATTATTATTCTATTAATAATTTATAAACTTTATTAAAGCATGTAGCACATATTAACATATCATTGAAGATATACTCGCACTTTGAATTTACTAATCTAAGACATAACATATCTTTTTTAAATTTACAAATATTAAATATAACTCAACAATTAAAAAATTTATAACAAGAAAAATGTTAAAAATTCAATATACTTGTATGTCCCCATGCTTTAGTAGAAACTTTGTCATTTGATATTAACCGCTTATCATCATCGCTAGATAGGGCAATTTTATTCACAGCACATGTAAAAATTTCGTGTTTAATTGTTTTAAACAGAATATTTGTTCTACGAACAATGTCTCCATTAAAAAGTGTTTTTTCATAATCCGTGACATTGAACTTACGTACGATGTTTTTTTTAATACCCTTTGCTTTCTTAATTGTGCTGTCTGTAGTTTTAATGCAGTATAGCTTTGAGCGAAGCCCTACAAATTCAGATATAATTTTTCCTCCCATTTCATCTTTAAATAAACCTGGAACTTTTTTATTTTGAATTGGTAAGGCAAATTGATTCGTTTTACAATAATTACTTGTATCAAAGTAAGGTAAAAAATTATTTTTTAAATCTTTATAAAAATCATCTGTTTGTATGTGGTAAACAAAACTGTCGGTGTCCGTGTAACACATCCGCACATTGGTGTTGTAAAAAGGTTTAATAATAGAATAATGAAAATTATACATAAGGCTTTTTGATAATTCTAAAACAGTGAAGCCAATGTATATTGGTTTATTCATAAATATTTGCTCGGGTTTTAACTGCACTGCTACTAAATTTTCTGTAAATACCGAGGAGCTATGAAAATTTGGACGTGCAATAAGCTGTTGTGCACTTTTTCGTTTTTTAGTTACATTGTCCTGATCTAACCACTGATTAACTAAATGAACTTTGACACGTTTTTCAGTATTTTCTAATGTTTTTCCAAACACACTATTATTCAAAAGTTTGAAAAAATCTTGTTCAAAAGTTGATGAACTATTTTGCCTTAGTGTTGTATTTAAATCAATGTATTGTTTCAGATACGGACTTTGTCTGAAAGTGATAACCCGATGAATTTTCTTCAGTATCAATCCATGTTTTAAACAAGTTTTTAAATGAATATAATGTATAACATATAAAAATTTGTCATATAAATTAGGAACGAGTTTATGATTTTTTCCTCCTGGTGGAATGCATTTTTCTGGACAAAATGGTAAATCGTTATGTAAATTATGTAAATGCTTTGGATATTCTAAATCCACTTCAAGTATAAAACCATACTCTGCCTCTGTTGAAATTTGACAAACATCTAAATTATCAATCTCATGTTGATCTAGAAACCGAAAACTGTTCAATGGTAAGTATTGAGACATACTATGACCATACAAATTATTGCAATCAATATATGTTATATAAGAACTAGGTACAGAATTGTCATAATCTGGTAAAAATACATTATTTGCTTTAGCATATCTATGAGAGCATAAACAAACACCACCTCTGATACCACTCTGTAACATTCGGACCATAGCTAAATTATCAATAAGTTCGAGCTGTATCCCTGTCTTTAATAACATCGCGTCAAAGGATAAACTCGGCGCGGTTAAGTAGAAAGCTGGATCTAATTGATAGTGACGTTTGCAAGTCCGTCTAAACTTTTCGAAAATATCTGCTAATAAAAGCACATCAGTTTTCAAATATAAATCCGTGTAACTTCCTAAATCTGAAATATTAAATGTTGACCAAATTAAATGTGCATGACGGTAATCATCTTCAGAAATATCTTGATCAATGAGTGAACTATAAAAATATTTTTTTTCTGGAAGTGACTGTTCTTGATATCGTTCCCAAGAGTTCATATATTCATATGGATATATGCCCTTACGAGTGAGCAGCTTTAATTTAAGTTCACAAGGAAAGTTTTTTTTTAAATATTTGAAGTCTTCTGGTTCCAAAGTATCTGCTAATTTGCTTAAGCTGGTTCCCAAAAACTTGAATGAATCTACAAAACGAAGTTGAAAAAACTCGTTATTTGAAACTGGCACAAACTTTGTAAATGAAATATAATTTTCTTTAGTTTTTGGAATTATTTTTATGCTTCCAGGAGCCTCACCTAACGCTTTAATAAATAAATGGCAGTCGTATCCAGCTAAATTGTGAAAAAATATAGGAACAAATGAAGGTCGTTTATATTGCAAATTGCAAAAAGGATGGGCTGCTCCGCGAAATCGACCAGTCACGTGGCAGTGATCGCGAACTTTATCAGAAAACACAAAATTTTGACAAATGTGGCATCGTGTTGCTTCATTAAAATCGGATTGGTCCTTGTCGGTAAATATCATCGGAGCGTTTGAACTTACTATTTCATATATTTTTTTAACATCTTTTAGTACTAACTCTACAAATCGCATAACACAATCAGGTCCTCGATGTGATACGTAACGATTATAACTCGAATCATCACAACAAACAATATAATATGCAAACGCTACAGGTACATGGTGATGTAACGTTGTCGTGTTACTAGTAGAACAAGTGGTATCAGAATTAGTTTGCAACATTGATTCAAAATCAGCATAGATACAAAATGGTATATTTTGTTTACGGTTATAGTTTTTAAATTTAATAACCGAACCTTTATCGGGTAATACTGTCACTACACCGCTACACAAATGGCTATCGACTTCTTCTGAAGTATTGAAAAATATAAGACACAAATCACAGAAGTATAACTTGTTGTGGTGGGAAGTGATTTGACTTCTAAAAAGTCTGGAACGGTCTTTAATCAAACAGTAATGAGTGTTACTACCATCTTCGAGAAACAATAAATGTATAATTTTGTTTTTGCATTTCATATCAATGTCTGATTTATATAGAGGACCTATAATTGTTTTATTATTTTTTAAGCCATAAATTATAAACTTTATATTTGGATTATTATTTTCAAAGATCTTTATATCGCGAAAAGTAACCGGAAAACACATTCCAGAAATATTAAACAACTCACGATAATGAGGATAAGATGAAACTCTTTCTGCATGTGTCCTAGCTGGGTGGAGAGCAGCTGTCACGCACCATAAAAAACAACACTGATCTTTATTAGCAATATTAAGACATGCCTTTTTTAATTGAATTGATTTAGGCAATGGAATGTAACTTGAGCCTCCAAGTGGCTGATATTTGTTAAGATTGACCTCAATATGCAAATTGTTTAAAAATGTCCATCCACTATCACGATCTTCAAATTCTTCAATGCGTTTTTTTAGGTAATTAACTGCCTCAGAGTACATATTTTCAAAGTCGTAATTGTAGTATAATATTTTATTTTTCGTTCCGAACGATTTAATTGATTGTGAATTATCTTTAAATTGTAAAAATGTTGCAAATAATTCAAAATTTATTTTCGCACATGTATGTTTTATAAGAAATTCATCTAAGAGCGACTTTAATTTGTTACGTATTCCATCTAAAAACCTATCCACTGACGTTAACTGAAAATCTTGTATGGCTACTATTTTATATGTTACGATACGATTGCGAAATGCGGATGTAACTATTTCAATACCTTCACTATGTTTTATTGACTCACAATTTTGCTTATGCAAATTACTTCTCAAATGACCCACCCACGATTTACTATGGATTGACGTGTTACATGTCGTACAGAAAGGCATTTTAATTACGATTAAAATATATTTTAACCGATGAGTTAAATGATCAATCAATGTCTTAACCAAATGAATATATTACTTAAATATAGTATGTGCTACATTCAGAGTTCGGACCTAATAATAATAATAAAATAAGTACCTATAACCTATAAAAATTATAATATTATTTAAAATTAATTTTATCGGAATAGTAAACCGGTTCCGAATTCTCAAATACCTCCCAGGCTTGTGCCAGGAAGCCCTGCAGTGCTTCCCAAGACGGAGAGGTGTCGTCACACTGCAACCTTACCGACGCTAGCGCTGTCTTGTATCGAACCTCGACGGGGTTTGACACGTAGTCATTCGTTTTGTAGACCTTCAGGTCTACAAAAAATTCACCGCTGCTCACTGCGGTGCGACGAGAAGTTCCTGTCGAGACCCGGCTGGCAAACGATGATGTCGCTGTTCCAGCACTCGGCTTCGGTCGGCTGCTAGCAGTTTCCTCCGACCGCAAAATATTGAAGAGGTCACGCTTCGGCTGTTTTCTGTAAATTATTATATGAGTATATTAGATATAAGTAAAGTATTGTTCAGCCCGGTGTCAGACAGCGACGACAAGGACATGTACTTGAAGAGGTCTATGACCCACTGCTAGGCAAAGGCAAAAAAAATCCGAAACACACTTTGTCCGACCTGGGAATTGAACCCGGAACATTCAGGTATCGAACCGAGCGCTTTGCCACTCAACCACTGATGTGTTGACGAAAGCATTGTTCTAGAAACATTTAATTTCATAACACTGTACTGTGGCAAGGTACTAAATATATATAAATATATATATATATATATATATATATATATATAATTTGGACTTATTAAAGTTGTATTATTTTTTATTTTTATGAATTCTTTTGAATGTAGCTAATGTTATTTTTTTTTGTTAATTAAAGTAATTGGTTTTTACTGTTTTAATTAAATAAATAAATAAATTATAAAGAACACAGTTGAGTTGTTTTCATAAGTTACTACTAAACCAGACTTGGAGTTAATAATGATAAGTAATAACAAATTTACCTGCGGGAGCCAGAGACAGTCTCATGAGGCGAAGTCTCACAGGTTTTAACAGTTTTGCGTTTGGTTGTGGCTGGTGAAGACTTGCTCTTGCTCTTCTTTTTAGGAGGAGGTACCTCCGAAATCACAGAAGATGCTTCGTACTCGGAGTCAGACCTATGAAATAAATAAATTATGTTTTAGACTACACTCGAACCTGTAAGCTTATTTCGCGTGGTACACCTATTCAAACGGATAAACGTAACAACAAAGTGTTTTCGTTGGCTAACTGGTTGGTATACAAGTTTTCGTATTTGATAATTAATGCAAATTGACTATCGAAAACACAAACTTATACGCAAACACAACTCGCTGTAAAAATATAAATATTTAAAGGTTTTATTTTACTTACGCACATTGTTAAATTGATGAAGATATTCGCAGAATAACACTTAAACACACTGTTGAACCGTTTAAAAAATAGACTTTATATTTATCACTAAAATCGAATTAAAATTATAACTGTGTAACAAGCACACCCAAATTCATGAAAATTATAATGATTTTTTTTCGATGCCAGTGGTTTTATGCAGAAAAAAGTCCATTGTCAGCAAAAAGTGGTCAAGCGTGAGTTCTAATGACGTAAAAATAATATTTATTGTATTTTTAAAATGTGTATTTTTATCCTAAGAAATAAGACAGCACTTAGTCATTATTATAAATTAAAAATATATTTATGACTTGTTGTTGACTGTGACTTCGTTCGCGTAGAAACTATGTGACTATGTAATGTAGGTACTACATAAAACTTTCTAAAAATTTAATCTAGAATAAGCCTTATAATATAATATCAGCTATCTGCTAGTCAAAGTATCATCAAAATCAGTCCAACCGTTTCAGAGATTAGCTGAAACTAATAGACAAGAGAAGCAAACCCTGGAAAATTATTATATTGAAATGAAATATACATAATTAACATTTTAAATGCTTCACATTATTCTATTAAACTTAATTATATTTATGACTTGCTGTTGACTGTGACTTCGTTCGCGTAGACATTAAGTAACTATGTAGGTACCTACTACATAAAACTTTCTAAAAATGTAGTCTAGATTAAGCCTTATAATATAATATCAGCTATCTGCTAGTTAAAGTATCATCAAAATCAGTCCAACCGTTTCAGAGATTAGCTGGAACAAATAGACAAGAGAAGCAAACCTTGGAAATATTATTATATTGAAATTAAAATATACATAATTGACATTTTAAATGCTTCACATTATTTTTTACTACTTTGCAATATTATTCGATCAAACAATCGTCTTTGTAATATTATCGCAGCCGCTGTTTGTGTAATTGCTGTCTTTGCAGTATAACTAGTAGAGACGTGTTCCTACGAGTTTTCGATAATAAACATCGATTTGTATGTAGGTCATACCTATTTACTTTTCATACTAATACTTGTTTTTAATTGAGTTATATATCGGAGTTAACTTCAAAATATAGCGCCGATAATTTTGTATACTTACATATTATTATGTGTTATTTATTATTAAACAGTTCTATAAGTTCATGAAATTGTGTTCTTTTTTAGGTAAGGTAAGTATCTATCATTTTATCTTATCTAAACGAAATAGAAATAACAAGAAAGATACTATATTTTGATAGGTACTGATTCTCCTTTTTATGTAGACTAGTTTTGTTATTATTTTTAAATTTCATACTAATTGATTGATACTTCAAATTTGAAATATAGATTACACAACATCGATTTATGTTTGAGCATCGATTACTCGGATGTGATCTAAGCAAGAAGCAGCTCTAGTGCAATGCGTGGGGTTCATATTCGTTTCATTCGCTTCCCACGTTTTGAACCATTATGCGACGCGCAAGGCACCGACACGCTACGCTACGTAACGTGTGTTTCATCATCATCATCATCAGCCTATACTAGTCCACTGCGGGACATATGCCTCTCCAAGTGCATGTGTTTATAAATCTATAATTAATATAGAAAGTGTCTTAATTCAACTAGAACTATATGAATTGTAAAAAGAAGAAAATCATGTAAGTACATACATAATAAGATAATTTTTTTCGTCTTAAAAAATGTTTAACATATCAAAAATATTGTTTAAACACTTTTGTTTATTCATTGAATCTAGAAAAATCTCACAGAATAAATGCTTCGAGTCGCAGTATTATGCAAAGCTAATAATTTTCGTTGCCTTGTTAGTAATTTTAATATAAAAATGGTTTTTACTTTTCACTTTTACTCGATGTTTCAATGATTGAAGTATCTATAATGTACAAGAATAATTTCTCATAATAAAATTCTCATCTAAGGAGAAAATTCACTGGCATTGATAGTATTTTCCTACCAAGCTTTTTGAAGTTAAATTGTTGTAAAACCCATAAATGTATTTAAATCTTTTAGGAAGTTTAATTTTACAGTACTTACCATATTTTTGTGTCCGTCACAAATGATTTTAATGTCCATGTTTTATTTTAAGGTCCTGGAGAGTGGAATCTTTTCAACCTATGTGCAAATATTTCAACCAAGTGGAAGCTCATCTTATAATTTGTAAGTTTTTGAATAAATAAATATTGAACAATATCAGACATATTTAATTACATAATTAAACATGTTTTTTTTTTTTTTTTCAGATGTTGATGGATGAACCTGCTATCGGCGTGTCTCGTTGAAGAAAAGATAAAAATTTATATTTTATGAATGTTTGTATGACTAATATTTATATAAAATAATTAATAAATACAATACAACCCATCCCAAATCCTTTAAAGGTAGGCTATCACATACTAAGTTTACATACAAGTATGTGGTAGCTGAGGTAATGGTAAAGTTATACTTGGTACGGTTGGTAAGGTTGGTATTTGGTAAGGTTATGCTAAAGGTAAAGTTTTTTTTTTTTTTTTCTGACCATGTATTGCTGTCTATAGACAGAAGTAGATTCGTTTAAGCAAGTAGCAGTTTAGCTTTGTCTCATTAGGTAGGTTGGTGTTCGGTGTGTGATCTTACCACGGGCTCGCACCGTCGCCTGATAGGAATCTGTTCGGTGCGTGATCTTACCCACGGGCCGCAGGGAGTTACTTACCATGGTTTCCCCCAACCGAACAGTTAGGAGGTGTTCGGTGTGTGATCTTACCACGGGCTCACACCGTCGCCTGATAGGAATCTGTTTGGTGCGTGATCTTACCCACGGGCCGCAGGGAGTTACTTACCATGGTTTCCCCCAACCAAACAGTTAGGAGGTGTTCGGTGTGTGATCTTACCACGGGCTCGCACCGTCACCTGATAGGAATCTGTTCGGTGCGTGATCTTACCCACGGGCCGCAGGGAGTTACTTACCATGGTTTCCCCCAACCGAACAGTTAGGAGGTGTTCGGTGTGTGATCTTACCACGGGCTCACACCGTCGCCTGATAGGAATCTGTTTGGTGCGTGATCTTACCCACGGGCCGCAGGGAGTTACTTACCATGGTTTCCCCCAACCAAACAGTTAGGAGGTGTTCGGTGTGTGATCTTACCACGGGCTCGCACCGTCACCTGATAGGAATCTGTTCGGTGCGTGATCTTACCCACGGGCCGCAGGGAGTTACTTACCATGGTTTCCCCCAACCGAACAGTTAGGAGGTGTTCGGTGTGTGATCTTACCACGGGCTCACACCGTCGCCTGATAGGAATCTGTTTGGTGCGTGATCTTACCCACGGGCCGCAGGGAGTTACTTACCATGGTTTCCCCCAACCAAACAGTTAGGAGGTGTTCGGTGTGTGATCTTACCACGGGCTCGCACCGTCACCTGATAGGAATCTGTTCGGTGCGTGATCTTACCCACGGGTCGCAGGGAGTTACTTACCATGGTTTCCCCCAACCGAACAGTTAGGAGGTGTTCGGTGTATGATCTTACCACGGGCTCGCACCGTCGCCTGATAGGAATCTGTTTGGTGCGTGATCTCACCCACGGGCCGCAGGGAGTTACTTACCATGGTTTCCCCCAACCGAACAGTTAGGAGGTGTTCGGTGTGTGATCTTACCACGGGCTCACACCGTCGCCTGATAGGAATCTGTTTGGTGCGTGATCTTACCCACGGGCCGCAGGCAGTTACTTACCATGGTTTCCCCCAACCGAACAGTTAGGAGGTGTTCGGTGTGTGATCTTACCACGGGCTCGCACCGTCACCTGATAGGAATCTGTTCGGTGCGTGATCTTACCCACGGGCCGCAGGGAGTTACTTACCATGGTTTCCTCCAACCGAACAGTTAGGAGGTGTTCGGTGTGTGATCTTACCACAGGCTTGCACCGTCACCTGATAGGAATCTGAAAGGGATCACCAATATGAGTTATTGGGTATTCTACCCCACCGCAGTGAGTGAGGGCTCGGCACGAGCCCGAACGAATGAAGGTGGGGTAGAATGCCCAATAACTACCTACTAACTTACCATTTTTCTTAAATTGTTTACAGTACTGATCTTGGCAAGGGTCCCAATAATAAACAAAAAAGGATAAACCGAAATATGTTTAATAGCCTCTCTGTATGGAGATATTTGCGTCATGAGCCAAAATGAAAGAATTTGGTTTTGGTTATAATTTGAGCTCTTGTTTGCTTTAGATTTAATTTGCCGTAAGCATCTAATTGTTGGTAGATGTGCTGGTTCAGGATCTGCTGAATCCATAACATCGTTGGCCATAGTGTTCCGATAAGTAATAGCGGCAACATGTTTCAGTTAATCGGATATTTCCATTCGCTTTGAGGGAGATAGTTTAATTTTTCTAGCAGGTTCATGAACGAAATTTTCATCGTAGTTTGTTATAGTGCATTGACACTGGGCAATTTTATCTGAAGACCAGTGGATTATAATTTACACATCAGCAGCACACTGTTTACAGGATCCAATGCACGTTATTTGTTTACTCATAGAAATGGTCATTCGTCGTCGAGCTAACATTGAGAGTGGCCGCGTTTTTTATGTTTTTCTAAAATAATTAGTTTCGTTCATAGAATATTCGTTTGTTTTGCCATATAACTTATTAGCTATCAAGTGTTAAAATCGCGAGAGATTGTGAGGGCAGTGCAAGTGAAATAGCAATACGTATATTATCGTTGACTCTGTCGTGACAGCGGGGAGACATCACTTCACCTCCTCCGAACGAATTGCAGCTGCATAATTTTGTCCTTTTCGCACCTACCGAATCAAACGGCGCGCCGCACACGCACAATGGCTCTTAATCGCACACCGCCAAACAAATTTTCATCTGAAACGAATATACCCGTATCATTGAGTAATGAGAATGAAACCTTTATAAACATCCGAAAAAGAAAGCAACCTGATAGTGACGATTTGGAATGTCTCGAAACAAAATTTAACAAACAACTATTAATCTGGGACAGCAGGATGACTGAGTGCATAGCCGCGGCGGTGAATACCGCCATTACAAGTGAAATGACAAAAATCACATCCGTGCTAAGCGAAATCAATAAAAACATTTTAAAACTGAACACAGACAACATAAACATTAATAAAACTTTAAACGAAACAAATAAACGGCTGAGTGAAATGGAAAAATCGTTGAACTTTTCTTCAGAACGTCAAGACTTGTTCGATAATCGTTTGAAAACAATAGAAGATAGTATGTCTCCCACAACGGGTTTAACGGATCAATTGGACTCGCTTGAGCATAAAATATCGTTAATGGAGCAACAGGCCAGACAGTGCAACATTGAAATTTCAAATATGCCTGAACGGCGATCTGAAAATCTGATAAATATTATGGAATGCTTAGGCGAAGCTATCAAATATCCCATACGAGCATCAGATATCATTGCTGTTCACCGTGTACCCCACGCAGAATCAAAAAACTCACGCCCCAAAAACGTAATTGTGAAATTCATAAACAAAGTGACCCGAGACAATGTTATTTCTGCCTACCGCGTTGTGAAAGGGCTGGACTCCGCCAAGTTGTCTATAAATGGGTCGCCAGCAACTAGGTATATACCTAAATGAACATCTGACACTCAGCAACAAATTGTTGTTTCGACAATGCAGAGAGGCAGCGAAGAAACAAGAATACAAATACGCCTGGGTCAAACACGGGACTATCCTGGTCAGAAAATCGGATACTTCGCACGTACTCCCTATACGGTCTCCTCAGGATCTTGCAAAAATCAAGTGATGAACTCTGGAACCATATTCTAATCCACCCTCTGGGTTTTCGGTTGTTTTGTTGCTATAATGCTAGGGTTCTACTCTGCTATTGTATTATTATGCAAGCTGGAAACTTAATATGTATTTGTTATGTAAGTACAAGAATAACAGTAAGAAATTATAAAAGTTGTATTATCTATTGCATGATGTGGCATCAATGGTCAATAAATTACGATGTTCGGTGCATGATTTTGTTTGTTCATTATTTGCAACACGATTACAAATGGGCGCAGTTTAGTACTGCCTTTGATTTATTCAATGGAAATCAACATCGGTTTAAAACATTAACAGTAAACAATGATACCGTTATAAAAAGGCTAAATATGAGCGTAAAAAGGGCGTACATTTACATTTTATGGTCACATGGGTATTTCATATACATCTTATTAACACATAATTGTTACATTGTAACCTCTTATAATAATATAAAAAATAGTCTAAATATAAGCGTAAAAATGGCGTACATTTTCAAATCACTATTTCGTGGGTACTTCCAATACATTTTAGTAACACTTATTTATTACATTTTAACCTCTTTTAATGAATAAACAAGTTTTATCAGTCTTTTATCAAAATTGCCGGGGCCTGAGGACTAAATTAAATACCCTTTATATGAATGTCCTTTCACATAATTATGACATAATTATCCTAACGGAAACATGGCTTCATGATAATATATCAGATAGTGAGTTTATGGATGCTAGGTATCGAGTGTTTCGATGTGACAGAGACCGCGCTCGCAGTGGCCGACGCGATGGCGGAGGCGTGCTGGTGGCGGTGCGCCGTGAGCTTGGCGCAACGCTGCGCGCGCGCACTGCTGCCATGCCGTTCACGCGCTCGCCGCTAGTCGACCATATACTTATCGAATTGCGATCCCGCACTTATTGTTGCGTAATAAGCGCTGTATACATTCCACCAAACTTAAACTCGGACATTTACCTTGCACATTTTGATTTGCTTTTTGACGAGTTGCAGTCTGCAGATGTCAATGATTTTATTGTTATAGGAGATTACAACTTGCCGTCGTTAGAATGGAGGGACTGTGGAACTCATTTAGAACCGATCTCTAGTACTAATGACTGTATAACTAACAAGCAACTAATAAATCTAATGTCACTTCTTAACGGTAGGCAAATTAACAAATGTAGGAATAGGAGAAATCGCGTACTAGACCTATTTATCACTAATATAAGGGATGGTACAACTGCACTTTCGCCGCTACCATTGGTACAACCCGACGATCACCACCCACCGTTTTATGGACTACTACCAATCAATAAATACTCCTCAAAACTTGCTGCTAAACCTGAGATCCAGTTTCATTATAACAAGGCAAACTACGAGACTATAAATAGAGACATTTTTGAAACTGACTGGTATACATTATTTCTCGGTGCCGATGCTGAAACGGCAGTGTCCTACTTTTATGAAAAGGTATATAATATAGTAAAAAGGCATGTACCATATAGAAATAAAAAACCCTCTCAGTATCCATCTTGGTTTACTACTCCATTAATACACATATTTAAGAATAAAAATAATGCATGGAAAAAATGGAAAATATATAAAAATGTGTCAGACTACGAAGAATTTGCGCTTTATAGAACCAGATTTAAAGCAGAATCAAAAAAATGTTATCAAAATTACCTAAATTTAGTTGAAAATAGTATTCACAATAATGTAAATTACTTTTGGACGTATATTAATAATTTAAAATCTAGAGCGGATATACCTAGTAGTATTTCATATAAAAACGTCACTACTGATGACCCCAATTATGTATGTCGGCTATTTTCGATGTTTTTTGAGTCAGTGTTTGAACCGAATTGCGTTCCTGCTGACTATGATATAGATAATTTGCCTGACAATAACCATACATTAGAATCGAATATTAACCGTATAGACATCTCAAGGGAATGTGTATTAAAAAAACTACGCACTCTAGATATTTCCAAAGGCCCCGGGGTGGATAATATTCCACCGGTCTTCTTTAAATCCACTGCCCAGACAATACATATACCCATACACTACTTATTTCAGCTGTGCCTACAACAAGGTGTTTTCCCCACTGTCTGGAAATCTGCACGTACTGTCCCCGTTTTCAAGGGCGGAGACAAATCAAATGTTGAGAACTATCGCCCCATATCCATTTTGCCCGCTCTGTCGAAACTTTTCGAAAGACTTGTGCACAAAAGTATATATCCATCCATGCATAATAATATAATTGAACAACAACACGGCTTTGTAAAACGGCGGTCAACTACAACCAATTTATTAGTTTATACTACATATCTGTTTGAAGGTATTGACTCTAATAAACAAATTGACAGTGTATATACAGACTTCCGAAAGGCTTTCGACAGAGTTGATCATAAATTATTGCCTGATAAGCTGGCTTATAATGGTATTCGCGGTGACTTGTGGCGATGGTTTAAATCATATATAACGAATCGTACGCAGAAAGTTATAATAAATGGTTTCGAGTCAGACTTAGTTACTATAAGCTCTGGCGTGCCACAAGGGTCGATACTTGGACCAATCTTGTTTATTTTGTTTATAAACGATATATCAAATTGTTTTAAATTCTGTAACTACCTACTATATGCAGACGATCTGAAGATCTATCATGTTATAGATAACCCTGATGACTGCGTAAAGTTCCAAAGCGACCTTGATAGATTTTCATTGTACTGCATCCAGAATAAATTGAGCTTAAGTATTAATAAGTGTAAAACCATGATGTTTTAAAAAAAAAGCAAACAATCAAAAACAAATATCAGTTAAATAATATACAACTCGAAACTGTTGATCTGATTCGAGACCTAGGAATCACACTGGACACAAAGTTGCTACTAAACATACACATAGACAACATAATAAACAAATCATTTAAAATGTACGGCTTTGTGATGCGTTCTAGTGCAAAATTTACACGACCCTCCACATTTGTTTGTCTTTATAAAGCCTTAATCCGATCTCAACTTGAATACGCTGTGCCTATTTGGAATCCTTTTTACGCTAAATACGTAGAAGCTATAGAGAGAGTTCAGAGAAAGTTTTTAAAATCTATACATTACAGATGCTTTCACAGTCGCCTACAATACGAACAGCTCCTTGTAAAATACCGACTTCTAAAGCTTGACCAAAGACGTGTACAGCTGGAAGCAATGACGTTATATGACCTATGCCACAACCGATATGATTGCATTCCTCTAGTAAATAAGTTGTGCTATAAGATCCGTACTAGGACTCATAGCCGTAACCCATGTCAGTTGTTCGCAACCACCCACTGTCGAACTAACGCTGGTAAACGTTCTCCCATGTACCGGCTTGTTGAATCCTACAACAAAACATTTAACACAATTGACATTGCGGCTACGCGTCCTAGTCTTTTCAAAAAAAATATTTTTGATATATTGTATAATTGTAGTTAGTGATTTGTGTGCTTGTGCTTTTAATTTTAATTTTAATTGTATAAATATAAACAAAAAAAATTCTTACGGAATTATCGAAGCTTACGGAAGATATAGTACTGCTCTCCAATGTAAAATTTTAATGTAAAATGTGGTAAACGGTGTTGGTGTCAAATTTAATTATTGTTAATGTATCTCTTTTAAATATTTGTAATTTGTCACTGTTTGTTTATCCTAATAAATGAAAAAAAAAAAAATGGAATACTTTTTGAATGTCCAACTGTGTGCAACACGATGAACTTCCCATATTTTTTAACGCATTAGAAGGGCCCATTGATGCTAAGGCAACTTATTTTTCATTCTAAATACAGTCTCTGGTCCTCGATTTAACTTAATGCATTTACTTATTGGTTGCATTCGTTCCCATTGATATGTATCAATAATGAAATTAAAATACTTTGTTTTACCATTTGTTCTTGGTCTTTGTGTTCTATTTGTTATTTGTTTTTGTGTTGTATTTTTAATTGTTGATTTTTTAAAAGACAAACATCGAGGTCATCTTCAAGATTATCAAAGAAATAATCAAAATTTTTCTTAACTGTGCAGGTGATGAAATTCTGTTTGACAAAAAGGAACGAATTTCATTAAACAATGGATCGTTAGGCGATGGTAAATCTGACTTACTTGAAAAATACTTTTTATATTGCAAAAACGCATTCTTTTGCTCATCAAGTGGTACAACAAACTTCCTTCCTCTTCTCATTATCACCTCACGTAAAACAGGAAAACTGAACCACAATAATTATACAGTAGGTATATATTTAAAATCCAATATTAGATTTTTGTGAATTATTAAAAACACAGACTTATCTTTCTTACTATTATCGTTCTTACTTACTTATCATTATTTTATTGTGGGTAGTTTTTAAAACGATAAACTAATTTACTGACGAAGTAAACGCCTGCGCATGTATACAAGACATTGTAAAAAAAAGACATTGCTATTTCTATTTATCAGGCGCTCTCTCTTCATACAAATGTTTGAAAAGTCGTATTTTCTTAACGACTGCATGTATGAACTTTAATATTTTAATTTTTTAAACTAGCAATTAGATAGTGTTTAATAATAACATTAAACATGAATATTGTTGTAATTTTCTATATGGCCACACTAATGTCTTTGGTATGTCAACACAGAGTTTTTTCTCTCTCTATTCCAAGATGGTGATAATCGTGCGTGTGCCTCTGTGTCTTAATTTAATTTTGTCGCAATATACAGTTTAATCAAAGTGAAACCGCATTTTATTATACATAGCGGTCTGTGGTCCTTCGAGAAAACTAAAAGAATCAGCGAAAGTGGTGATATTTGTGTTTCGTGACTATCTGCATGGTATGGTCATCGTTCGCGTAGGTATAATATACCTAGGTGCCGGGAAGTTCGATCGGCGGGCGCCAGAGTTTGCCGTATCGGCAGTGCTGCCAACGTAATAGTGGCTCGACGCGGTTACGTCTCGTCGTCCCGATTGGTCCACTAGCGGTGTGTGACGTATCGGCAGTGCTGCCAACGTTCGATGCGGTTACGTCTCGTCTTCCTTCACGTTCACGATTCCACGAGAATATTTTAATTTACCGGCAAAAGTCTTTTGTAAAAATAAAGTGCATTTCAGTGGTTAAAGTGCGTGTGCGTCTTATTAAAATCATCCACTGCCATTTGAGTGGAGATAAATTCACCCAAGGGATTTCACGGCTATATCGTGAACGAGATTCTCGTTTTTCCGAGCAGTGTGTGCACGTGCAGGCGAGAAGATGGCGGACAAGGAAATGGCAAAAGACGAGAAAGAAAAATTAAAAAGATTGCTACTTTCACGATCCCAGCTGAAAGACATGGTGACAAGAATTGCCAATTACGTTAACGACCCAATTAATCTTACTACGGCAAACACCGAAATGCTTGAAGCGCGCAAAGAAAAGTTGATTGAAACTTTCAAGTCATATGAACAAATTCAACTCGACATTCTGGCTTTCGATGAGACAGACTCGGAAAATATGTCCATCCTAGAAGAAAAATATTTTAATGTTATCTCCAAATTAAACATTACGCTCAAAAATTGCAATGGACATGAGAAGAAGGTCTGTAGTAACATTGCCACATCAAAGCTACCAAATATTGAGGTACCAACCTTTGATGGTAAGAACTTTACGGAATATACTCCATTTATGGATTTATTTACTGCTGTTATACATAACAATAATTCACTCTCTGATGTGCAAAGATTATTTTACTTAAGAAAATTCTTGGTAGGTGAAGCCTTATCTGTAATAATCAACTTACCTATTGTTAACGAATCTTACAGAGAGGCGCTTGATCTGCTAAAGAAGAGGTTTGACAACAAAGCACGGATTATCACCCATCATATAAATAAAATTTTAGAGTTGCCTTCAATGCAAAAAGGAACAGCGGCCTCTATAAGGACGTTTATTTCTGAGGTGCAACAACAATTATATGCTCTCAAGAATTTACAGCAACCTATACATAATTGGGACATGCTACTCATTTCTATTTTTCAGAAAAAGTCAGATCTATATACTAACAGAGCATATCAATTAGATCGTGACTCGAATTCACTACCAACTATGGAGGAATTCATAACATTTTTGGAAAAGCGCGCTATAGCATTGTCACACTAGCAATACAGATTTAAAGAGGCCTTATGCCAATAAAGTAACCAATTTAGCTGCAAAAAATATTTCATGTTCTTATTGTGCTTCTTCCAACCATGGCCCCTATAGAAGACCGTATTGGGTTTGTCAAGAAGCATAACATGTGCAGTATTTGTTTAAAAGTTCACACTGGTAAGTGCAAATTTAATTTTTTATGTAAAGTGTGTAAGACAAAGCATAATACTCTTCTCCATAAAGATAGTATTGAGACAGCAGAACCCGCAGTGTCTATGCATTCATTCACAACTTCTATAAATATTTTATTACCTACTATAAAGGTAAAATTAGTTGATTGTCATGGCCGTGATATTGTTGTCAAAGCTCTTCTTGATACAGGCAGTCAAGCTTCCTTTGCAACTGACCAGTTGATTAAGAAATTAGGTTTGAAACCAAAATGTCAAAATTCCAATATAATAAGCATTTATAATAAAAAAAATAAAATAAATAAATATGTGAACATCACTGTGCATTCCCCCCTTAATAATATGCAATTAAATGTTAAATGTAATGTTGTGCAATCTATTACATCCCCGCTGCTACAGAATGAAATTGATATTTCAAATTTAAATATTCCGTTTCATATTAAGCTTGCTGACGCTGACTTCCACACCCCAGCTGAAATATCACTGTTGTTCGGTGCAGACATCTATTTCAATATTTTACTTGATGGACATTTGAAACTTCAAAATGGTCTTGTGATACAAAACACATTATTTGGGTATATTGTTGGTGGTAATGTTGGTATGCACCAATCACAGCCAAAATGACTTGGTGACAAATTTTGTAATAAATGACCATAACAAGTTAGAGGATGTAATGGAACAGTTTTGGCTTGCTGAGGCTCCTCCTTAGCCTGTTACTAAAGTACCTATAGAACATCAAAAGGTTGAAGAGATTTTTCAAAATTCAGTAATTCTCTGTAAAAATAAATTTCAAGTTGATATACCATTAGCTAATGACTTGCATGATTTACAGATTGGGGATTCATTTTCAGTTGCCTTTCAGAGGTTTCTCTCTTTAGAGAAGAAGTTTAGGCAAATCCAATGTATTTAGAGCAATATAAGAAATTTATAGAAGAGTACATATCGCTGGGGCATGCCAAGGCAGTGGACATTGGTAAGTACGACATTCAAAATGGACCAGTGTATTTTTTGTCCCATCATGCTGTATTAAATGATAAAAGCCCTACAACAAAATTGCGTGTAGTATTCGATGGTGGGATGAAATCCTTAGAGGGAAAGTCATTAAATGACCTTATGTTGAATGGCCCAGTAGTACAAAGTGAACTCTTTGATATTCTTCTTTTGTGGAGAACCTTTAGGTATACACTGACATGTGATATTTCTAAGATGTTTTGTTTTTCGTTGCATTAGCATAAATCCATCACAAACTAGTTTACAAAATATTCTCTGGCGTGATGATCCTAATAAGGGACTTAGCTTATATTAAGCTATATAGGTAAGATGTTTGACCCATTAGGTCTCATTGGTCCAATTATAGTTATTGCTAAGTTGTTTATGCAAACTTTGTGGTCTATGAATGCAAACTGGGACACTACATTGACCCAAGACCATTTAAAAGTTTGGCAAAATTTTTTAATTGATTTAAGAGAAATGGGCAATATAACCATTCCAAGAGGAGTTAGCTCGAATAAAATAGTTTCTGCGGAACTAGTGGGGTATGCTGATGCCTCTATAAAGGCTTTAGGATGCTGTTTATATTTAAGAATCCGTAATTCTGATGGAACAGTGTCTAATAACTTGCTATGCTCTAAATCAAAAGTAGCTCCTCTTAAAAAGACAGTAACTATACCACGCTTGGAATCAAATAGTGCTTTACTTTTGTCACAGGTTGCAGATAGAGTACATAATGTTTATAAACATAAATTCAAGAATTTAAAGGTTTGGCTCTATAGTGACTCATAGATTGCCTTGGCATGGATAGCATCTGGTAATGTAAAATCAAATTTATATGTTTCAAGTAGAGTTCAGCAGATAAATAACCTAACTAAAGAATTTGTTTGGACTCATGTTAATACAAAAAGCAATCCTGCTGATTTGTTATCAAGAGAATATCTTCCTCAAAAGTTAAAATGTAATGAGCTATGGTGGCATGGCCCCCCGGAGCTGTCTGATACAGAATATAAACACTCTATATTTTGTATTAAACAGCGTCTCCCTTTGCCCAGTGACTATGAGGAAACTGATTCATTTTGTGGTATAGTAAAATGTGACATTAGTGAAGACACTACTGAAAACTTTGTAATTAAACTTATTAAGAAATACTCTAATATCATTAGGCTTCAAAGACTTGTAGCTTACATGTTGCGTTTTTACAATAATTCTAAAAGAATGAAAATGTTTGGTTCTTTAACACCAGTTGAGCTTGATAAGGCCATGACTATACTTACAAAAGGTGTTCAAAGTTTTCATTTTCAATATGAAATAGAATCTATTAATAAAGCTTCTGCAATAAAAACAAATTTGTCTAATCTTCATCCGTTTATAGATAAAAATGGTATCCTTCGTGTTGGAGGTCGCCTTCAAAATGATCAAAACATTTCCTATGAAAAAATTCATCCAGTAATACTGCCAAAGGCATCTCACTTTACATATATCATTATTCACAAGGAGCACCTGCGCCTCCTCCATGCTGGTGCTAAATTAGTTCTTAGCTCCCTATCGCAAAGATTTTGGCTTATTAGTGGCATACACATATTAGGGGGGAGGTCAAGAAAGTAGTCAACAAATGTATTAAATGTGCTAAACTTAAAGCTAAAGCTTCCATGCAGCTAATGGGTTCCCTACTTGTAGATAGAGTAACTCCAACAAGACCTTTACAAGTGACAGGAATTGACTTCTGTGGTCCGTTCAACGTAAAGGTATCAAGAATTAGAAAGCCTATTGTAACCAAGGGCTACATTGCAATCTTTGTTTGTTTTTCAACTAAGGCAATACACATGGAACTTGTGAGTGACCTAACTACTGACGCTTTTTTGGCATGCCTCAAGCGGTTCTTTTCAAGGAGGGGAATGCCTGTTAGAATTTACTGTGATAACGCCAAAACATTCAAAGGGGCACAGAATGAATTAAATAAACTTTATGAATTGGTCTCATCTCAGTCTCTTGTAGACGATGTGAATAACTATTGTGTTTCCAATTATGTAGAATTTAAATTTATACCTGCATACTCACCTGAATTTGGGGGCTTGTGGGAGGCAGGGGTCAAAAGTTTTAAATACCATTTTAAAAGGATAGTAGGGAGCATTGCTTTAACATTTGAAGGTCTATATACAGTTATTACAGAAATTGAAGCAATATTAAATTCCAGACCTCTGCTCCCCATAAGCTCAGATATTTCCAGTTATGATTATCTCACGCCTGGGCACTTCCTCATAGGCACGCCTATGATGAATTACCCAGAAGTGGATCTCTCAAATAAAAATATTGACAGATTAAAATTCTGGCAAATGTTGTCCAAAATTAAACAAGATTTAGAAAGTCTGGTCAAGGGATTATCTTATCCAATTACAAAGTAGACCAAAATGGAAACAGTCACATCCTAATTTAAAAGAGGGTGATTTGGTAATTGTTCGCTGTGATAATTCTACACCTTTAAACTGGCCTATGGCGAGGATTGTTGAGACCATCCCTGGTCCGGATGGAAGGGTAAGAGTAGCAGAAATAAAAATGTCTAATAATAGAAAATATGTTAGATCTTTCAGAAAATTGTGTCCATTGCCACTGTGAATAGTTACCTACTCAGCCACCCGTCTGAATAAATGTGATTTTATTTTGTTTTGGTATTAAGTTCCTACTTAAAATATTGTAGATGTGTATCTACATTGTATGCTCTGTGTATGTGTAATTCAATAGTATAAGAAACATTATATTCATAATCCTTATAAAACTTTGACTAAAACAACAATAAGAAATTTAAAATTTGTTAACATCATGTAGTCTATATTTGAGTTCTGTTTGAATATTAAAATTGTGTTACTAGGCTCGGCCCAACTATATTTAATAATAACATTAAACATGAATATTGTTGTAATTTTCTATATGGCCACACTAATGTCTTTGGTATGTCAACACAGAGTTTTTTCTCTCTCTATTCCAAGATGGTGATAATCGTGCATGTGCCTCTGTGTCTTAATTTAATTTTGTCGCAATATACAGTTTAATCGAAGTGAAACCGCATTTTATTATACAGATAGCAATTATTAGTATTAAGTACTTCGATAAACTACGTCCATAAACGCTGTACAAGAAAGCAACCTGCTATCCTGATATCAGAATGGCTGGCCTAATGGATTTTCAAATTTCTCTGAATATCTCACAGCTAGCAATTAATTAAAAAAGCTAGCAAATACTAGCAATTTGGTAGCAATTCATGAATATACTCACCGTACCAGACGCCACAGGCGACCAGCCATTCTGACGCAAACCCGATGTGAAAAATTTGAGTATACAATATAAACAATATAGTATGGTGTAAAAGTAAAAAAAAGGAAGAAACAATATGAGAAATAAAACTTACAGAATGGACTTTGTCACAACCAATCACCACGCCGGGGCGTACTTAATTCCTTTGATAGCCCGACCATTAGGCTGTTACTCTTCACGTTTGGAGATATTTGCACGAATTACCACGACACATTAACAGACCAGGGAGCCCTAACTTAGGCCACCAAAACCACCTGGATTACACCTTAAATGCTATATCAAACGGGACTGCGAGTATGTGCGCAGCGTCAAAACTACCATCTTCTAGGACACCAATAGACTTTGCCAGCCAATACCTTTACGCCAGTTACAGTTAATTCGCAAACTCGGAATTGAAGAAAACAAGAAACATGATTTGATTTTATACAACTAGTGGAAAACGAACTGGGAATCCCATCTGACAGGTGATAAAATCTCTGATACGTTTAGTCATTAAAAAAAAAATTAATATTAATGTGTATTTAACATATTAATAATAGTCCTGTTAACCCATCCTTATAATCTCAATGATTGTGTAGGAGTGCCTTCACGTCAGTAGTCTAACGGAGCTATGGGGTACTACGATTTCTCGCATTTTACCCAAGCATCTATCCACTCGGCTACCGACGCCAAGTATAAATTTAAAACAAGTTATATTGTGTGTATCAAAGTTGTGATGCCTGACTTTACGATTCTAATACGGCCTCTCCTGATAAGGCGTCGTCCCCGACCGCGTCGTGAACAGAGTGTCCCGAAAGGTCTTCTTCGTTTGAGATGGTGCCTTCACTTCCACTTGCAGACTCCGTCGAGGAGCCAGAGTCCGGTTCTTCACCAACGTTTTCTGCAAGCTCAGCCGGCTGGGAGGGTCCGGCACCGGGGTCTACCGCTTCATCATCTGAAGAAAACATGTTGGTTTTTTTTTGTGTTATCCCGTTTAAATTACCGAGATTTTACCTGTGCAGTGAAGACCTTCGGCTACTTTCTTACACCATCAAACCATTTCTCACGTTATCAATCACACACTCTTTATAAACATTTACCTAATCAAGTACTTTAACATCAAATTCTCCCTTCATACCATGTTTGGTGAGACGTCTCCGCTCATTCATACAATCGCGCACCAACGTAAGCAGAAGCCTCTCTGAATCGCCATGTGCTTATGTGGATAACCAGCAGAGGCATCCCTTACGCATGCTACCTCATGAACAGAATCACAAATTCCATTCCAAGTATTTTTAATTGGACAGAGGCCTCCCTGAATCGCTTTAACCAAAGGAAAATACTTAATCGGACACTTAGTGTCCTCCCGCTATCCATGCAATCGAACAGAGGCATAACTGAATCGCTTGTTCACAGGAAAACACTACGTCAAACCTCCTTTAATGCACATGACGTCTATGTAATAGGTTTTGCCGCGATAATAAAAGCCTACACGGAATCGGAAGAGATCTATGTTAGGTTAGGTTAAATAAAACATAATAGAAAGTAAAGAAAATCAAAACTAAATATAAATAGATTGTCAACTATACTTATCTACGGCAAACACTATCACACATTTCGCGTCTGTAACTGTTAAGTTAGTTAACTCACTTTCGAAGAAAGCGGCGCATGACTCAGGGCACCACTCTCTTCGCCATAGCACGAGATACTCAGCGGCCGCTTGAGTGGTCTTTCCGTAAGACCCACTTAGCAGCTTCAACTCGTATCGTCCGCTTGGCAAGGCTCTCACAATTTTGTAGGGTCCCCTTATGCCGTCCCTATCTACCGACCTCAATAGATAGGGTATCGCAACTGGAACTACGGGTCCGGTTGTGTTTTCAGAGGTACTACGGGGTTCCGGTTCAAGCCCCCCGCTGGTCGTGCCTTTAACCAGGCGCCTCCGGCGGGATCCGGACATGGGTTGGACTCGTAGTGGCGTGTGGTTAGCTGTAGAGCTTGGGAATGTTCGTTTGTCCTGGTATTGTGTGCCAGGACTTCCAAACTCGTGCACAGCAAGCGGGGCCTAGTAGCGGTCTCTCAGAAGCCAGAAGCGAAAAGTTCTGCGGGGAACGTGAGTTTCCCTTATAGTTGGCAGCTTTGTCCGGTGGTTTTCATTGGACATTGGTGTTGACATCTCCGGTACTAGTCTGGATAACTAGTAGAGGCGGCCTCCTAGATGCCGTAGTCTCTGGTCCAGCCAGCCGCGTAGGACGTGGGAACTGGCTAGGCGTCCGGATGGGTTGGGAGAAGTGAGTGTGCTTACTACTCCGCTACCAAGGTGGACACTTGGGAGTAGACTTTAGAGTCGACGACCCTAGCAGTGGCAACTGCGAGTTGTGCCCTTCGTGCAACGAGAAGTGAGCGAGCTTGACAGCTCCGGTTACCTATCTGGACAATAGACAGTGAACTACACGTGTTCACGGGGATACTCTCCTGAGACACTAGTCTTATGAGTACCGAATGAAGAGCGCGCTGCGGCGGGCACTAATTTGGCGTCAAGACCTAATGTTGGTGGTCTCCTGCGCGAGTGTTCTACTGGCGCACGTCTGGCACTTCTTGAATAACCTAACGGTTGGTGTCGAGGTGCCAGTACAAATAAACTTAGTGAAATAAGGAGAGGGGATGGTCCCCTTATGCCGGGGTCCAGCTTTCCCGTGGATTGCGAGTATTTGATCGCAAACACGAGATCACCAACCTGAAAAATGCGAGCAGGACGTCGCTTCTCGTTAGTTCTTTGATCCTGTTGAATCGATTTCTGGCTAGAAGCTCGCTTGCCCTGCAAATCCTCTGCCCTGCGAATCCTCCACTGCGACGTCACGGATCAGGTTTCGAATAACTGGCGTAGCGCCATCAATGCCAATCAGGATATTCATTGGGGAAGACTGTGTTGTCTTTTGTTTGGCGATATTGAGGACCAATTGCAACTTCCACAGAGTCTTCGACCAAGTCTGGTTTTTATGGTTAACCTCTATACGGATCATATTTAGAGTAGTCCTTATGTATCGTTCCACCTGGCCATTGGAGTGGTGCATCTCGGGTGTGATATAATGTATATCACATCCCAGGTCTCTAATCCATCTGACAAATCGTGTAGATTCGAACATGCGTCCACGGTCAGTTATCAAAAGCTTGGGAACGCCAAATAAGGAAATAGCGTTGGAAATGGCTGATTGCAGTTCATCAGTCCTGACGGGTCATTGGGTAAAGTAAACAGTACTTACTAAATGCGTCTATTAGTACGAGTATGAATTTATAATTGTTAGATAACGGCAAAAGGCCTAAGACGTCGGCGTGTAATACTTCAGAAGGTGCATCTGGTTTTTACCAAGAAGACGTAATATATTGGTGTGGCGCTCGTGGAACGCGTTTCATAGACACACACACAAGACAATGAGCTGTACTTAATCACAAACTGGTGAAGGCCAGGAAACCAGAAATGCTTTAAAATTAAATCTAACATTTTATTAGTACCGAAGTATTCGTGCTCATCGTGAAAGATGCGGAGTAGGCTCAAACGATGGCCTTTTGGTATAAAGCAAAGCAGTTTCGATTCCTCTCCTACCGGACTATAGCGATAATAAAGGGTGTCGTTTTGGAGCACGTACCTCTTGGAGTCTAGTCGGCCCTCCTGCAACTGCTCAATAAGACTCTGCGTTTCATCATCTGCGACCTGCGCTATCTGAGCCCAATTGCGAGGACAACTACTAATACAGTAGACTTCGGCGGTGGGGTTGCGGCTCAAGAAGTCGGCGTGCGACATCATCATACCCTTTCGATACTCGATGTCGAACGAAAAATCTTGTAGGTAGACCCACCGACGTGCAACGCGAGGAAGTTAGTCTTTCTTTTTTTCTGTAGCTTTAAGCGCGTAGCAATCCGTAACAAGTTTGAATTTAAGACCTACCAAATAGTGTCTGAAATGCTGTAACGACTTAACTACCGCTAAAGTCTCGAGTTCGTAGGAATGAAACCTACTTTCCGCGCCCTGCGTGCTCTTACTGAAATATGCTACGACTCTCTTTTTGCCGTCCTTGTGCGTTTGCATCCATACGGCCCCATATCCTATACTGCTCGCATCTGTGTGGAGTTTCGTTGGCAACCCTGGGTCAAAGATTGCGAGGATGGGATCCGTAGTTAAGCGAATTATTATGTCTTGATGGACCCGTTCCTGTTCTGGACCCCAACGAAAAGGTACATCCTTTTTAGTCAATCGCGATATACAGGCTGTCTTATTTGCGTAGCCTTCAATGTACCGTCTGAAGTATTCGGCCAGACCGAGAAACTGTCTGACTTGTTTAACGTTTTTCGGAGGAGGAGCGTTTACTAGTGCCTCGACTTTGCGAGGGCTCGGTTTTACCTGACCCCTACTAATTAACTTACCTAGATATTCTACTCGGTGGCGAGAAAGAAACATTTTCGTAAATTTATTGAAAATCCTGCCTCAGTCAGTGTCTTTAAAACTTTAGCAAGCAATTTAATTCCATCGTCTATGTTATTGCTTATCAGAAGCACATCGTCGATGTACACTAATGCCGAACCAGCCTCAATGTACGGATGAAGAGTCTCATTGATGATGCGTTGGTAGACTATTAGAGAATTTGTCAATCCGAATTCCTCTTCGTCCGAGAACGCATTTGTGAGCAGACGTGTGTCGCGTCGCTCTAAAAATTGTAATAAACCGATACGCTAAAGAAGCTAGTAAAATTAAGTGCTTAAACATCAAATTCCCGTAAACAAGAAAGTTAAATAAGTGCATCTGCTACGGCGCGCAGAAGCGGGTGGAGGGACCTCAATCACCCCCGCGAGAACATCCAGCAGCCTATTATTCTTGATCTCGCTCCAACTTCACTACGAGCTCAGCCCCCCCTGCTGCGCGCTACGAAACTAAGATTAGCTGTTACGACGCGCCTTCACTTTCGTCGTCATCACTCAATCATTTCTTGAGAAACTGGTTTCTTGTTCGCGTTATAGGTGTGAGATCGCTATGCCTAACAGACAAACAGAAAACACAATGAATAAATCACTCTCTGAGACGAACATTATTGGACTTACGGGCGAGTTCAATTCGCCAAATTTCGCAAGCCGACGCGTGAAAAGGAAGGGCGACCTGGACTGTGAATTTGGTGACTTCAAAGAAGAAATCAAAACCATGATCTCGACGATGCTGACAGCGCATAGTAACCAACTTAAGAAAATTACCCCAGCCCTAGCTGACATCAAGGAAAACAACAACAACATTGAAAAATCGATAGCTTTCCTTGCTGCCCAAAACGAAAAACTAAAAAAGAAATAAGACGCATTCGAGCTTCAAGTCAAGAAAGATAGGGAATATATAACTCTCCTGGAAGATAAAGTTGAGGACCTGCAGAGAGAAAATAGAAAATCAAATGTACAGATTAAAAATGCTCCAAAAGTTGCCGATGAAAGTGAGAAGGAATTGTTAAACATGGTTGTGAAGCTATCGGAGAACGTGGGCCATTCCATTACGAAGTCTGATATAAAAGACGTATACAGAGTTAGAAACAAGAAAGATGAAAACAATAGCCCGATTGTAGTGGAATTATCATCCACCATTTTAAAGAGAGACTTCTTAAGGTCCGCCAAGACATTTAATATAAGGAACAAGGAGAAACTCAGTGCCAAGCACTTGGGACACACCAAAATTGAGTACACACCTATATACATTTCCGAACAGTGGACTGCTAAAGGTGCCCGACTCCACTTCCTCGCACGAGATCTGATAAAATCGAGTGATTACAAATTCTGCTGGACAGCACACGGCCGAGTTTATGTCAGGAAGAGTGAAAACACACCAGTAATTCTAGTAAGAAGTGAACAACAGATGCAAAACTTATTACAGTTGAAATGACTAGAGTCTATGTTTATCTGGCTGTTACCACTCTCATCTTTTGTAAGTTCTATTTTTTCAATAACTGCTCGTGCTCACATACCACTTACGCACAATAATACTTTTCACTTACTCAACAATTTTAAAGATCTTAGTCATTACACACTCACAGACAAACACTTTTATAAACCAATAAATACACACAACGTCAAAAAACTTTTACACTCACTGTCTCAGACCACAGACAATACTAAAATCTGTACCACAAAACACTTATAATATTTGTTTTTTACCCCTTCTTGCCAACGATTTAAGAATTTTTAAAACTAAACATGAATAATGTTCTGAATAATATTAATGCAATAGATGATTCTGGCACGTTTTCTAATTTTGAATGTAAAATTGGGGACCTGAGGAATATTATGACAGTACAAAATACAGACTTCACGATAGTGTCCCAAAATATTCGAGGCATATATGCCAACTTTAATGACTTTGAAGCAAACGTATCCGTTCTTGACTTCAACACTGATCTGTTCATCCTAACTGAATGCAAATTGAACCCTGATAAACACATCCCTCGGGTAGCAGGTTATAATTCTTTTCAAACATCCAATCATCTAAATCAATCCGATGGAGTAGTCGCCTATGTCAAAACCACTCTGGTAGCCAATGTATCTGAAGTCAACTTAAAACATGCGTCGTGCCTGCAGTTCTCTACGCCTCAGATTACAGTTATTGGTATTTATCGTTCACCCTCTAATCGGAAAGCCGAGCAATTTATTGACTCATTAGGTACTCACCTGAAACTAATTAAAGGGACGAAAAATATTATCATTACCAGTGACATAAATATTAATATCATCCGTAGGCATGATGAACAACCCTAAGAACGCACTAATAGACATGATTACCTAGAAATGTTAGCATCACAGGGCTTCCTTCCAGGTCATTCAATTCCAACGAGAGAACCTAATTGTCTCGATCATTTTATTCTCAAACTTGACCATGCTCACCAAAACGCCACTATTGCTATACTCGATACCACTATCACTGATGACAGTACGATCTTCTTAAAAATATCCTGCACTGATAAACCAATAATAAATAACAAAACTATAACCAATATCAATTATGACAAAGCCCTAGATTTCTTAAAAACAACAAAATTATCGGATTTACTGGAATATACTGACCCTAATGTTATGACTGAACTTTTAATTAAAAAACTACAACAGGGCTTAGAATTAAATACAACTGTTACTTTCATCTCTGCTAACAAAAGGATCTTAAAACCTTGGGTTACTCCAGGTATGCAACGCTGCATTAGAAATAGAAATAACATGCAAAGAAGTCTTAAACTTGACCCATATAATGACACTCTAAAAATAACATATAAAAGGTACCGTAACTACTGTAATTGTATACTAAAAAAGTTAAAAAGGAACTATGATCGAGAACAGCTAATCAAAGCTCAAAAAAAACCCTAAAAAGTTATGGGATACTATAAACGGAATAACTCAACGTAAGTCCCCCAAAACCCAAAACCATGAACTACTGCATGCAACTGCGTCGCCACAGGCGTCGGTAGATATCACAAACACCTATTTTACAAATATTGGAAAAGAACTTGCAGAAAAAATTACCACCTCAAATTCTCCTTCAGTGAATCATAGCATAAGCATAATCCAGGTTTCATCTTTCGTCCTATACGATACTAATTGTGCTGAAATATGTGAAATTGTTGATTCCTTGAAACAAAGTAGCTCTTCGGGATGGGATAATATCCCAACTTCCTTTCTAAGACTCGCTCTTAGTGAAATAGCGCCAATTATCTCCCATATGGCTAACTTGTGTTTCGAGCAAGGAATCTTCCCAACTGTACTCAAGCAGGCTTTAATAACACCCATATATAAGGATGGCAGCAAATGTGACCCCTGTAACTACCGTCCGATCTCTGTTCTCTCATCAGTATCTAAAATTCTTGAAAAATTAATTAACATTAGCCTTACTTTTATTGACAAAATATAGTATCATAGCAAAAAATCAATTTGACTTTCAACGTGGCTTGTCAACTGAAAATGCTGTACAGGCTCTAAGAACTCTAGAAATACAAGAAGAGGATTCGGGAAACAAATATCTGGCAGTATTGCTCGATCTAAAAAGGCATTCAATACAGTTTCGGTGCCCATTCTGCTAAATAGACTAGATGAAGTAGGGGTGAGAGGTATTCCTCTTAAACTATTCAAAGATTATCTTACTAAACGAAAGCAGCGTGTTAGAATAGGCAACCACACCAGCCAGGAAGCCACTTCAACATTCGGTGTCCCATAGTCCTGGTGTATATAAATAATCTCTGTCGTCTAAAACTAACCAATGGTGCTATATTTTCTTATGCAGATGATACAGCTATCGTGTTATCTGGTAAATCCTGGTGTGAAGTTAAAATCTCAGCAGAAAAGGCTCTAGCAAAGATAGCATCCTGGTTAGATACTAGCCTCCTCACCTTGAATGCAGCTAAGACACAATATATCTGTTTCAGTAAAAACAACACAACTCAACCCTCTTCAAACTACAACTTAAAAATCCACAAGTGTGGTGACCCTTTTAACGCTGGCTGCTCATGTACTGGAATAGATAAAGTCTTGGCACCTACATATTGAATTGACCATGAAAAGAGTGCGAAAGCTGATTTGGACTTTTAAAACTTTACGTCATATTGCGAGCAAAGAATTACTCAAACTTATGTTGCACTGGCTCAATCCATACTGGTATACTGCATATCTGTGTGGGGCTCAGCTGCTAAAACTGCTCTACTATGTCTAGAACGAGCCCAAAGGTTGCTAATAAAAGTAATGCTTATAAAACCATATAGATACCCCACTGAAAATCTTTATCAGGAAGCTAATATTCTATCAGTTAGGAAACTATATATATTAGACATTGCTCTTAAAATGCACAAATCTCTTCCCTTTGATGCTAAATTAATAACCAGGAGAAGAAAAAATAAAGTTGCCTTAGTAAGTAACAAACACACTCACACACACACGAACACGCACACGCACCCCCCCCCCCCCCCCCCCCACACACACCCACACACACCCACACACACACACACACACACACACACACACACACACACACACACACTTGAGCAGTAACAAAAGAGAAATCGTATTTATATTGAAATGTATTTATTTATTTATATTAATTTAGTTATATATATAATTATATTTAAACCATTACATTGCTTGCCTACCACCGGCGATGTTTTGCCTAAAGGGGAGTTCCTACATCTAAAATTTGTAATAGACTAAGTTACTGAAATAAAATATTTGTATTTGTATTTTATTGTATTTGAAGGGCATTTTGACAAATTCATAATGACCCTCCGGCGTGACAAACCCAGTTTTGTGAATAGACTCTTCATCAATCAGGATCTGGTAAAATCTTGTTGCCATGTCAAGACTAGTGAAAAATTTGAAGTTACCTAAACGATCAATATGATCGTCTATCAATGGCAACGGGTATCTGTCCCTCACAGTGAGGCGGTTCAACGCACGGTAATCGACGCACATGCGGTCTGAACCGTCTTTTTTCTTAACCAGTATTATGGGACTCGAGTACTGTGGTTGCGATTCCCTGATGATACCTTTTTCTAAAAGGTCTCTGATTATTTCGCGCACTTTCAACTTCTCTTGATGAGAAAGTCTATAAGGCCTATATGATATTGGTGTTTTATCAGTCAGCTTTATGTGCATTTTGCCGGTTTTGACTGTAGTCGTGGCGGTTCCAGCAATAAGAAATTTTTCGAATTTTTGTAACACAGTTATTAGCCTTTCACGTTGACTACCCAAAAGAGGACTATTCATTGAGGTAGGATCACTAACTACAGTACCAATTGGTTTGACAATGTCAGTACGAGTTAAATATTGACGATCTTTGGTCCTAACGAAGGTGACTCCGTCGCGGTTCAGGATGTCCGTTCCTATGATTATCGTAGCTCATACATTTGGACGGAACGACTGCTAAATCCGCTTCTATAGAGATTTCGTCAAACTTAATCGTAAGTGTGACGTAACTGTTTACCACGACGTCTTGTCCACCGATTCCCCTCAGAGTTCAGGATATTGGCTTTAGCGTACATGCGAAATGCTTTAAACTGTCAGATGATATGAGAGAGACGTTCAGTGCGCCACTATCAATCAGCACGTCCACCGGAATTTCTTGGACAATTGCCGAAATAATATAGTTATTGTCGGTTGTACGTTGGAGGCGTTCCCTACATAGGTTGACCTTACGTTTGTTACGGGGTTCCGACCTATTCTTAAAAAAACATACCTGTTCCGTATGCCCTGGCTTTTTACAAAACGCACAGTGATCAATTTTACTAGCCGGTTCGGACACAGACTGCCCGGGTGAAGCAGCGACTTGGGCTTTTTTGTGCAGAGAAAACTTTTTTTTTTTTTTTTTTTATATAAGAGGGAGGCAAACGAGCAGGCGGGTCACCTGATGGAGAGTAATCACCGCCGCCCATGGACACCCGCAAAACCAGAGGAATCGCAGACGCGTTGCCGGCCTTTAAGGGAGGAATAGGTTTAAGGAAGGAATAGGAATTGGGAGGAGGGGGGGGGGGGGGGGGGAAGGGGCCTCCGGAACCCTCACTGGTCGGACGAAACACAACAGCACCAAGTGCCATTATTTCACGCCGAATATTAGTGAGAGGGTGGTATTACGCCGGGCGAGCCGGCCCAATGTGTGCTGCAACGCAGCGTGGCTCTACCACTCACTTTTATGTCCAGCCTGGCCGCAGATAAAGCACTTCGTATTACTATGCATTGGTAAGGGACGCTTCCTGCTAACAGGAACACGCATATCTTGTTTACTACCGCCAGGCTTAACATAAATGGATAGAAACGACACTATATTGTCTGGAGTCAGACTTGAATTTGCCGCCGTCGCTCGAATCTGGGCGTCTGCAATACCTCGAATGACGATCAAAACCTTCAGCTCATCACTAATACCTTTAACTATACGCAAGCGGAGCAACGTTCGTCGAGCGTATTCTGCATAAGTTGGATATTTGTCAAAGTTGACGCTCATTGCCTCGATGATATTAGCGTAGTCTAGCCTACGTGGACACAAATGTCTAAATTCGGTTTTAAAATTACGCCAGGATTTGTCGCTTGAGACCCATTCATGTAACCACATACGTGCGTCTCCTTTGAGGCAACCCGCTACTCTAGACAAGCACTCATAGTCATCCCAGGAGTTTACGTACTTGGCGCGTTCAACTTCTTTACACCAATTGTGTATATCGTGGATAGATGGATCAAAATTTGAGATGAAATAATTCTGCGATCGCGCAGGCTTCAATGCCGCAATTGCATCAATTAAATCCTGCGCAGATGCCGGAGTAGACGCTACACTCGCTCGGCCTGGGTAGACCATGGGTGCTGGTTGAGTATTGCTAGCAGGCATTTCGGTCGTTTGTTACATGTCACTGATATTAGAAATAACGACGCCAACGTTAGGCGGTGTATCAGCGTGAAGTGAATTACCCAAATTTTTACATCGTACAGGTCGTGTTATAGTCACATCCGAACGAACGCTACTTAAATCACCCGCGTGTAGTGACGTGCTAGGAACGGTTGCGTCTAACAAATTTGCACAAACATTTGCACGGATAGAATAATCTTCTAATGCACTCAAACGAGACAAAATTAGATTTAACGTCTGTGAAAGGTTATCCGACCCACGTTCGTCTAAAAGAGATGGGTTTGATCGACATCGAGATCTGCGACTACTATCATGTCGACGAGATTTGCTTCGTGATCGTCGTTTATGTTTAGGCATATTACACACACACAAGAATGCTACGTTAATCTCAAGATAGCTATTTATCACAAAGAACACTCGCTAAACACCGGTATATTACAAAGAACACGTTAAAATTGCACTAAAATCGGAAAGGAAAAATTATAATTTAACCCGGCGAGATGGGGGTGGAAAATTGTTACACCGAGGTGGGGGCCGGGTAATTATTACCGGAGCAGACAATTTCATATATTTCGGTATCTATTCAAGGAAATTAATATTTTTTGTCACAAGCATTATGTTACTGTTATCAAGGTAATAAAACACTAAAAAATCATAAGAATAAACTTTTAATCAATAGGAACAAGTCTTTGAAACTTAATGTCTAAAAAAAATCAACGAATTTGGCTTCTACCAGCAAAATCAAAGTTAAATATAACAATTATTAGTGTTTAATATTGTAAGTGGTTTTTTTATAAATCTACTGATAGCAGCAATTAAGGAAACAGTCGAAAACACTAATTAACGTCATCATTATTAATACAATCCTCACAGAAAGAAACAATATGTTGAGGACAAATATGTTTGAAGCAACTTTCGCACACATGAGTTGTTTTGTGGTCTTTGCTCGCAGGGCACACTTGGCACCTCTTGCGAGTGTTTTGTTTTCTTGTAGGAGGCTCCCACGAAGGTTCGCTAGCAAATTTGCAGATTTTTTTAACTTAATTCTCGTGGCAAACTTGTAACATTCCGGTGGTTTTTCAAGATGTCACTGACAAGAGCAAGGCCGAGATTTTTCAAATATCGTCGTCGTTTTAAGCTGGATTCATTATGAGCCCGTTAACCGCTGCCATGTTAAAAAATTGTCATAGGCCACTTCTTTGAATTACGCCACACGTCATACGTCTTCATCCTCGTCAGATTTCCGATTAGACGGCGTCACATCCAAGTTAGATTCCTCAAGAATCGCTAAAATACGTCACCTTTCTTTTTCTTCACGGTCCATTTTTATTAAATCTATCGACAAAATGAAACAAAAACTATAAAACCACAAAAACATGCAGCAATACAATTAAATAACCAACAAAAACAACAATAAATAACATAAACCACGCATAAGAAAAATGCCCAAAAATTGTTACACCGAATACGGGCGTGGGTAATAATTACCTTTTTCAAATTTCTCCTAAAATATTTTACCTACGAAACTGAAACTAGGAACTGGTTATATTTTTACATCAACAAAATCTTGGCTATAGTCATAAACTTGCTACTAGCTCCATTCCTCTGGAAAAATCATGTTTAGGTATCAACAGCGTGACTCCAGCGGGATAACCATATTTAGCGTTATATAAGATAAGATAAGATAAGATAAGATAATTTATTGCTGTTTAAAAACTTAGCCTAGATACAAAAGACTTATGTTAAGAAATTAGGGTTAGTGTATATTATAATAATATGTAATACCTAAGCTAAGCAAACAATATTGCCTGTGTATTAGGTATCTATGCATAAAAGTAGGTTAGTGCTTTTTAGACAATAAATCATTTACACAATAGCTATACTATAAAATATACGGAAATAGAAAGTACAATTATAATATTAAATACTGCTCTACATAATCAACATTTTTCTCACTCGGTGTTCACGATTACGTAATAACTAATAGTAAGTCTCTGTGTCATCATATGTTTTACCTTTTAACCACTCTTGTACGGTTTTTTTACATTTTACTTTGGTCATGGAGTAAATACATAGAGACAAGTTTATTCTGTTATACAAAAAATTACCCAGGTGACAGAAGAATCTGTGAGAGTTTGATCTTCTAAATGGTTCAGTAGAGCATACAATATCTGCACGTCTTCGGCTGGTTTCGAGCGCAGGGTCATAGAGCATTATTGAGTGCTTTTTAGTAATTGTTAGTAAAATAAACAGCTGGCGTACAGATAGGACATCGCATGTAGTAAGGAGCTCTGCCGTCGGGAAGCGTATTGGTCGGAAAGTGCTGACTTTTAGAACTGCTCTCTGTGCTCTTTCTAAGTTTATCATAATAGTTTTGTGTGCACCGCCCCATGATGTAATACAGTATACAAAATGACTGACAAAGTGTTAGATATATTGATTTTAGTAGACTAGCACATGCAATGTGACGAAGATTTTTAAAGACATAGATTAACTTTCTAACTCTAGATGCAAGTGCTTCAATATGTGGTTTAAATTTTAAATACTTATCAATTATTACCCCTAGGTATTTAATATTGTCAGTGCTGCTGAGCTTAGGGCAGAAGCAAGTGTCAGGCGAGTCCTTGCACAGATGGGCTGTTATTGAATGTGAGTTTGGGATAGGTTGGGATAGTGAATTATAGGAAAAAGTCATATATTTTGTTTTATCTATGTTAAGTGTCAGTAAGTTACTTCTAAGCCACTGAGTGATTGTATTAAATCCAGATTGAGCTAGTTCGTACGCCTCACTCCAAGTGTCTGCGCTGAAGAGCAGAGCTGTGTCGTCGGCGTAAGATATTATTTTTCCGCTTTTAGAAAGGGGAAGGAGGCATAAGTTGTTAATGTATGCGAGAAATAGCAAGGGTCCTATTATGCTATTATACTATGAACACCATATTCAACAGTCAATTCGTCACTCATAGTGTCATCTATTATTACACGTTGTGTCCGATTAGAAAGATAATCTTTGATGAGGTTATGTGGAACACCCCTTATACCAAGTTCATATAACTTCTCTAGAAGTATAGATATTGAAATCGTGTCAAATGCTTTTGCGAGATCAAGGAATATGACTAAGCACTTTTTTTGTGAGTCCAGTCGCCTTACAATGTAGTCAGTTAGCTGATGTACTGCATCGTCAGTCGATCTGTCTGCTCTAAAACCGAATTGAGTAGCTGCTAAGAGTTTATTATTTTCTTAGTATTTTACAAGTCTGTTATAAATGAGTCTTTCTAGGATCTTGGATATTGATGGCAGTATGGCTATGGGACGATAGTTATTCATACAACTAGTATCTCCATTTTTATAAATAGGGCGAATGAGGGCCTTCTTCAATACATTAGGAAAAATTCCTTTCGCAAAGCATAAATTAAAAAGATGTGTAAGCGGGGGAGTAAGTTTATCTTTAAATGTTTTATGAAAGCACAAGATATTTTATCAATTCCCGTGGCACAGTCATTTCTTAAAGTCATAATAATTTGTTCAATTTCGGTTTCGTCAGTGTCGAATAAGGCAAAAGAGTTTAAAACTGGTAATTTGGAAGGGGGTGCAATACAGAAAGACGGCTGCATGTGACTGAATTTCGCTTTTTGCAGCTTGGTTTTTTTCAGATGTTTACAATGAAATTGTTTAATCTGTTTAGGGAATGTGCAGGCGTAGCGGAATTTGCAATGAGTTTATGAACAGGCGGTTCGGTTTTAGTTGTGTAAGTAATGTTTTTAATGACTTTCCATAATTTCTTCTTGTCGTGACCCGCATTTTGAATTTGATTCCTTTCATATTGTCGCTTTAATTTTTTTAACAAATTATTACAATAATTCCGATATCTGTAATAGGTTACTTTATTAATTTCACTGTCTGGGTTTTTATTGAGTGTTCTGTGAAGTTTATCACGATGCTTGATGCAGCGTAAAAGTCCAGGAGTTATCCAAGGTTTCATGATTTTATTACGGCGGGTTAACAAAACAGTGCGTGTATTAAATTCAATAATTTTAGTTAAGGATGATAAAAGGTATTCGGTTGATTTATTAACGTCATCCGAGTTGTAAATAGTAGACAAGTCTAGGTTGTCTAGGTCATGTGTCACTGACTCATATTGCAGCGTCGTACGTTTTACTTTTGCGTAAGACTTATCGTAGCGCTGTTGCAAACACAACAATAAGGAATTATGATCTGTCAAAGTGGATGTTAGTATAAAAGTTTTTAAAGGGATGTTAGTCTTGGCTAAAATGTGATCTAAGCAGTTACCTTTTCTAGTAGGATGCAAATGAGTGGGTAAGTAACCTAAACAGGCTGTCTGAGTTAAATATTCCGGTGAATTACGATCTATATTTCCGGGTTTTATATCGATGTTTAAATCGCCCATGACAAAAACATTCTTAAATGATGTTAATTGTTCTAAAAGTACACTCAAAAATTGTAGAAAGTTGGAAATATTATGATAAGAGGGAGAACGATATATAGCAACAATAGCGGTGTCATTGTTTATTTTTGCAATTAGACAGTTTGCATCTACTAGGTCAGATCGTCAACAGTTACCTTGCTCATATTACTTTTAATGTACAATGTCACACCATCACTTTTTAAAATATTAGTTTTGTTAGTAGTGTATGAGACATATCCAGGTAATTGAGGAATACAAGAAGCAGTGGACAACCAGCACTCAGTCAGTACCATTATGTCAATTTCTACATTGATTTGACTAAGCAACGCTAACATACCATCAAAGTTACAATTAATGCTACGTATGTTTTGTATAAAAATATTATGACTATGCTTAATATTACATAAAAACGACGAACATGTATGTGGCTCACAAACCAAAGAGTCATATTCATATGAAGAGTCTAATTCTTTAATAATATCATGAGTTACATTACCCATCCTTGTGCAGCGATTAAACTGTATGTGCGGCGCTCTAGGCGCCCTCAAAGTCAATTGAACTCATGTATCGTGCCTCGGCCATTTTTCTTGCTGGACACTGTTCATCTCCGGTTTTGTGGTGGCTGGGCTTGTTAAAGCGCTGGCACGTAGCACAGTTTGCGGGTTCTTGTTGTTTAGAGCCCATTATTGAAATTAATATTCAATAAAACAACAAAACAACACAAAGTATTCTCAATATCTGCATGACTAACATGCGCTGGCCTAGTTTAACACGGACGTTACTTGGCACAGATTTAAATTAATATTATTGTGTAAATAAAAATTAAATTGCAGATGGCACGTCCATCTGCAAGCGGTGCACGATATAAAACCCTAAAGGTAATATCTCAGGATGTACTGTAGCTTAGAGTTCTTGTTTTTGTCTAACAAATTTCTCTCAAAGTCAACAAAATCTTTCCCAAATTTCATGAATGTAGCCTTTTATCTTATACCTCAACTAGAACTTACTTTTCGGAGGACTCGGAGGAGTTTTAACGGGACCTAACACGATTAATTTTGTAAGTAAGAACATATATACTTACTGCTTGACGTTTCGGACGCGATGCTGCAGCAGTAAGTAAGAACATAATCTACTTGCTGCATGGTCACAAGCGAACTAACCGCTTGTGACCATGCAGCAAGTAGATTATGTTCTTACTAACAAAATTAATCGTGTTAGGTCCCGTTAAAACAGTTTTAATGCAATGCAACGCGATAGTTTAAAGTCTAATATTATCATTATTTTAATTTGTAATTTATCTTAACTGCTAGTTTTTAATACAGTACCTACTGTAATGCTTATTATGTCAACATCTTTTTGTAAAATACTATTGTCAAGGCATGACAAAAATACGACTTGATAGATAAAATAATTTGTTTTTGTTAACAATTTGTGAATCTGTTGTTTACACATATGCCACACACATATACCTACATACCTAGTATTGCTATAAGTTATGTCCCAACTTAAATAAGGGTATTTTAAAATAAATAATATGACGGTAGTACTATTTGATCTAAGACAACTGTGTAAACATGGAGTGGGGTACCACAGAGAATCGTGAAAGTCAAAAAGTTGTTGCAGAGACACGGAGACGGTGGCCACCGTACGATTTTCTTTACATTATGAAAAAAAGTTTTGTGTTGAAGAGAAGTTTAACCATCAAAACGATAGGGTGTATCCACACAACTCCTAAGAAGCTACTAAGAAAATTCCAAAGGTCGAAAGCGGCCACCACCCAGCATCTATAATGGTTTGGTTGGGCGAAGGTTTTAGTGAACAAGGGGCAAAAACAGAAGCAACTAACTACCAAAGTAATATTTTAGAGAATAATCTTATAGTTTGGGACAGGTATATACTTACCTACATTTAATTGTAATGCTAAATATAGACAATTAAAATAAAGTAAAGTATAGCCCAGATACCGTCCCACTGCTGAACAAAGGCCTCCATCATTGAAACAAAGTCACCGCTACAATTGATGAGTATTGGTTTAAAAGACAAACAGCGAGACGAAATGCTTAGTTGTCTACGTTTCCCAAAGATTGAAACTGGACGGCAATGACAAGGTACTTCACGACGTTCGTGATCATCTGCAAAAAGTAAAATATTATTAATCTCACTCTTGGAAGCATAGCAAGAAATTAGTCGTGCGTGGTTTTACCACCGATTCGGAATGTGGTCTTCTATCGGACGGAACAGGACGGTGATGACCTCGATAGATGTATCCTTCAAAATTACAAATTAAGGCTAAATCTAATTTAACAAACTCACATCGCATCATCTTTACATTAAAATTCAGATACGGTGGGTGTAGTGTATCGAAATTAATTTCAAGTGAATAAGATAGTAAGTATGAAACAGTTAACACTGTTTCTTATCGTACAGTGCCGAGTGCAAAAAACGAAAAAGAAAGAATTGAGATCGTTTTGTCTGTTCAAAAATATCCACCCGAAATCTTGGTGCATTCAACTTCATCGGATACTTGGAGACAAAAAACATGGTGACAATGATCCCGTTAATTTTTTTTAAGGGAGGTGGGTATACTCGTTCTTAGCAGAACTAGGTGACCAGTATCTCAAGGTTAATTTTAGTATTACATCGGAAAGATCTTCAATTTTACTGAGTGGTAGAGCCACGCTGCTTTGCAGCACGCATTGGGCCGGCTCGCCCGACGTAATACCACCCTCTCACGAATATCCGGCGTGAAATAATGGCACTTGGTGCTGTTGTGTTTCGTCCGGCCATTGAGGGTTCCGGAGGCCCATTCCCCCTCTCCCCTCTCACAATTCCTATTCCTTCCTTAACCCTATTCCATCCTTAAAGGACGGCAACGCGCCTGCGATTCCTCTGGTTCTGCGGGTGTCCATGGGCGGCGGTGATTACTCTCCATTAGGTGACCCGCCTGCTCGTTTACCTCCTTCTATTATAAAAAAAAAAATGTTTGGTTATAAGTTTAAAAATGAATTTGTGACATACCGATGCGACGAGTGAGCGGGACAATTTGAATAGCCCCATTGGAGAGTAAGCGACTTTGTTCAGCGTGAGGTACTGGGAAAACATTTTAAGTTCCACAGAGATGGGTAGATCCTTGTATTTGTTGAGCATCCTACTGACCAGAAAGTTGGTACGGTCAATCTGGTAATAAAGATAATATCCGTCAGAAGTTATTAGAAGCTATTACTTGTATATTAGGCTTGGAGCTGGTACAAAAAGTACAGGTTCTGTATCGGTAATTCGGTACTAAGCGGGTCTTGTCATTCCGGTACATGGGTACCGATTGCAGCCGGGTACCGGTACTCCACATTACAAGCGCAGGTACTTAATTCAGGTGCCCGCCGCGTATGTAAACGACCATTTTACCAACCTACATTTGGCAAGTGTGGTGATTAAGGTAATACCCATAAATTCAGCAGCAATAACTTGATTATGATGAATGATGATGAAAGAGTTTGCCTTCTCGTTTGTTGGACAGAATTTAAGCTACACATTAATTACCAAAAGGATCTTGCCAATATCTTACAGGGAACTACCAATAGTAATTTTGTAAATCTTCCCTACGCTTTGTATAAAAATTAAATAATTAACGTAGCTACTTCGCTTAATGTTCTGTAGCAGGGCTCGCTGGTTTCCACGATCCAGAGGCTATATGTCCCGCTCCATGTCACAAGCATCATCACTGAGTTGATCGACGACCATTCAAATACTGAAAACACATTTTTGCATCAGGGCCTTACCATCGCCTCTTAGTTCGTATTACTTTGATCTAACTATACAAATTCCTATACGAATTTTGCATAGTAAGATTCAAAGTCAAATTCAAATTCAAATTGTTTATTCAATGTAAACCTTTAAAGGCACTTATTAACGTCAATACTAATAAAATACAGTTAACTAACTTGTAGTTAAGACTTAACAACTAATCTAACGAACTATAGTCTGTGCCAGATAAACGCGCATCGCTACCCCTAGTACCACAGCACACTGAAACAGGATCGCGTCGATATAAGCAGGGCGATGGAATTCTGTGTAAACAAACGTATCTTGGTACGAACAAAATGGCGGACAAGTTTCTCTCCCCTAGCGACACAAACGGCAAAAAATTATAACTTATCGTTTTTTGGGATAAAAGTTGAAGAATGATAAATCATAATGAATTGTTAACTTAAGTTAACACTATAAGGAATAAATGTGATTTCCAATTATCGTCAAATTCGTCGTCCAATTTGATATTGTGGTAATAGAATGACTTACCTTATTTTGTAAAATACAGTCATGAGATAGTATTATTTGCTGATGATACTTCACTTTTATTTAAAGTGAAACGACGACACTTAAATTATTACGATGTGAATAATGCGATCTCAAAGATTGTTCACTGTTTAAGTGTAAATAACTTGCTATTAAACGAGAGAAAAACCAAATGTGTAAGATTTGTATTGCCTAATGTTAAGCAAGTAACAACTAGTGTACAAATTAAAGATAAGAATGTGAATCCTGTGGACACCACTGTGTTTCTAGGCATCACGTTGGATGCCAAGCTTCAGTGGGGCCCACATATAGCTAAATTATCGAATAGACTTAGCTCTGCGGCTTATGCAGTAATGAAGATCCGTCAGTTAACTGACGTTGATACATCTAGATTAGTTTATTACAGTTACTTTCATAGTGTAATGTCGTACGGCATTTTACTGTGGGGAAATGCTGCCGACATTCAAACTATCTTTGTGCTGCAGAAGAGGGCTATTCGAGCAATCTATAACCTAAAGGCTGGTGACTCTCTCAGAGAGAGATTTAAGGATATAAATATAATGACTGTTGGATCACAATACAGATATGAAAATTTGATTTATGTTCATAAAAATATTAAAATATTTTCAAAAAACAGTGATATTCACAATGTCAACACTAGAAGTAAGAACAAATTAGCAGTACCTTATACTAGGCTCCATAAAATAAATAATTCTTTTAAGGATCTGTGTGTAAGATTTTACAACAAAGTACCAAATGATATTCAGAAATTAGATCTTACTAAATTTAAAATCAAAATTAAATCAAATCAAATCAAATAATTTATTTGCTCAAATATTGTGTACAGTCAAGATTTTACATTCATTAAATAATAGATCTGCTATATTTTTACCTTATTAACGTAGGTGTGCAAATATTTACATTATAAATGTCGACTCTAAATTCTGGTTTTTATTAATAATGCATAAAGTCAGATCTGCTAATTCAATTAATCGTTTTAAGAAAAAAATTACATGTCAATATAGGATTAAGTTAATAATAAAAGAAAATAATTATCAAATCATAATAATTAAAATAATACAAAAATATTTAATGTCAACTTAATAAAGTTTATCATAATTAAATATAGTTTAGATAATATTAAAAATTAAAGAATAAATAAAAATATCACATTACAATTTGTCATTTAGAAATTCATTAATCGAATAATATCCGCGTTCCAGCAGCCAACGACATAGGAAATTTTTAAAAGAGTTTTTGTCAGATGAGCGATTTCTAACATCAGCCAGCAACTTATTGTATTATCTTAACTGCCATACAAAATACATTTTTATTAAAAAGCGTTAGATTGCTTTTAGGTAAGCATAATTTTTTTTTCTGGAATCACGAGCATTTGCATTCCTTTGACTGTGTGTGACGAAGTAGTCGGGATATCGTTTTACGAAAAGACATATTTCCACTATATACATGCATGGTAATGTAAGAATTTTATGTTGTTTGAATAGAAGCTTACATGATTCCCAACTTCTAATCCCACACAGTGCCCTAACACACCTTTTTTGCGATTTAAATGCTCGTTCTATATGAACGCTATTTCCCCAGATTATTAGGCTATAGCGTAAGACTGCGGCAACATAACCATGATATGCCTGTAACGCAATATCAAAGAGGCGATTCTCTTAATTCTACCAAGTGCAAAAACAAATTTGTTAATGTTTTTACATACACCAACAATATGATTTTTCCAGTTGCAGTGTTCGTCAAGAGTGATTCCAAGAAAACAAGTGGAATCTACTACGTCATTTTTTTCATTATTATGATTAATGTCAATGTTAATTTTTTTTGCTTTGTAAGTATGAAATTGTATTGCTTTAGTTTTATTTATATTAATTTGCAAATTATTGTTATTCATCCAATTGAAAATGTCAGATATAGTATTGTTAATGTCAGTTTGTAATTTGTCAATATCTTGATTTTTAAATAATAGAGTACAGTCGTCAGCAAAGAGAAAGCATTTGTTTGATGATACTTTAGGTAGGTCATTTATATAAAATAATAATAATATAGGACCTAATATACTTCACTGTGGAACTCCATTTTTCGTATCTCTATACTGTGATCGGACTGTTATCTTAGAATTATTCTCAAGCCTAGTAATCTCGGTGCATTGTTTACGATTTTTTAAGTAGTTATTTAGCCAGTCAGCCGCTCGACCCCTTAAACCGTATTCGTAAGCCTTCTGAAGTAATATATTGTGCTTTACGTGATCGAAAGCTTTCGACATATCTAAAAACAGTGCTAGATTAGGTATTCTATAATTAGTATTTTCTGTTACTTCCTTAATTAGGTTGAAGCAAGCCAAGGTTGTTGATTTACCTTCCTGAAATCCAAATTGTTCCTTTGTAATAACTTTATTATTTTTAATAAACTACAGAATTCTTTTGGCCATAATCTTTTCAAATATTTTTGCCAATACTGCAATGAGAGTGATTGGTCTGTAATTATTTATATCGCTCTCATCGCCTTTTTTGTAAAGTGGTTTCACAATAGAATATTTTAGCCTTTCGGGAAATATACCATTTTCTAGGGATAAATTAATAATGTGGCTTAAGGGAATGGCAATTTCGTTAGAACATAATTTTAGAGTATCGGTATTAATATCATCATAACCGACTGAGTTTGTATTTTTTAGACTCAGTATAATACGTCGGATTTCCTCTACCAAAGTCGGAGTAAGAAAAATACTATTGCTGATAGTTAATCTGTTTGTGGATGTATTACTACACGTTATATTATTATCGCTTGTTTCTATGAAAAAGTCATTGAAAGCTGTCGTCATATTATATAAGTCGTCAATTACATTATTTTTATATTTAATTAATTTTATTTCATTTTGAGTCATTTTATTATTTAAATTTTCATTAACAATCCTCCAAGACGTAAGACATTTATTTTTAGATTTAAACATAACGTTTGTATTACAGATCTTTCTTGAACTATTAATACGCTTTTGTAAAATTTTAGAGTAGTTTTTAAATATTTTTTTGTTTTTCAACTTACCATATCTATCTGATTTAACATATTTCTGATACAGTAGTCTTTTTCGTCTACAACTATTTCTTAGACCCTTTGTAATCTAGCTTAATTTTTTACATTTATTATTACATTTAATTTTTAGAATAGGAAAGCATTGATCAAATAATAATTTTAGTATGTCATGAAATAAGTTGAAAGATTTATTTGTGTCAGTTTCTTGTAGTATGTCATTAAATGTCAGGGATTGAATATAATTATAAAATTTTAATTTATTGTCACTACTGAAGTCTCTTTTGAAGTCAGTCCAGTATGTAACATTTTTATAGTTATTAATATAGAGTGAGAGTATTTGATTTGTGTTGTGGTCTGAGAGGTATACATTTTCAGTAGTGCCTTTGCCTTCTCGTATATTACTCACAATTAAATCAAGGCAAGCATTTTTTCTCGTAGGTGATTTAACATGAATGGTCATGTTGTGATTCTGTAATATGCTAATAAGTGATTGTGTTTTAAAATTGGTTTTCATAAGGTCCACATTCCAATCCCCACAAAGAATGATTTTTGTATTTTTTAGAACCTTTTTTTTGTAATTTTTGTAATAAATAATCTAACTTGTCAAAGAAAATTTTAAATTTGAATTTGGTGTTCTATAAATGCAAATAACTATCAGGTTAGGGTTTTTTATAACAATTCCACAACATTCAAAATTATATGTTTCTGATATTGTGTCAGCGAGTTCCAGTTTTGACACGTTTAAGTCTCTTTTAACTAAGATGTAAGTGCCTCCCCTCTTTTCAAAGTTACGTGACCAATAGGAACCAATTTTGTAATTTTTGAGAGTGAGGTTTGACTCTAAACCTCTTAACAAAAAAGTTTCGGACAAACATATGATTTCATTTTTTTTTTATTCTTGTAATTGTCAATTCCAGTTCATCTTTTTTCCTGAGAACACTACATATGTTTTGATGCAGTAAATAGAAAATTATGTATGTTCTCGAAAGGACTTTTTACTCGTATTTGTTTTTTGAAAGTAAAAGGGAATTGAACCTTTTTTTGGCTCACAGATAAGTTCTTTATTTCTTATATTAGGTGAGTTTTTCTCTGGAGCCAATTTAGTTTTTTGGGACATTTTGTTGAAAAAGAATGGTATGGTTCCTTTTTTGTGAGTTGGTTTGCACCCAAACTAATTTTTACTATTTATGGTCATTTCCTTTAACTTTTGTTTGTAACTGTCAATGTAATTTGCAGTGTCAATTTCTAAAGATATTTTTTGCATATGTTTTTAAGTAATGAATTATTATTATAACTAGTGATGTCATTTAATGAAATAAAATTACAGTTTTTAAAGTTTGGCATATCAATTTAAACTGATTATTAAGAAGAGTCAAATTTAAATATGTGTTATCCATTGTCTGAACTAGAAAAACTTGGGGTTTGTGAACTCTGGACAAAAAACTTACCAATTCACAAAATATTTTTGTAGGCATTTTGTCATTTGCACCAATAAATAGAAACAAAAGATCGCGATTGCTCAAACTATCAACTTCAAGCATCATTTTATTTAATACTGTGCCACAGTCTGCACCCGGCTTAACAAATGAGGAGATAAAGCAATCATTTTTAGATGCCTTCATTCTATATTTTAACAACAATATTGAAAAGACCTACAGCCTGTTGATCACCAAAAATTAATATTTTTCGTTTTTTATTATTAACTAGGTCATAATTATGGTTTATATTAGTCATTAGATAGTTAGTTCCCTTGTCAACACTTGGTTTGTTGACGTTGTGTTTCGTCTCTTTCCCTGTCCCTGCTACTGTGCCTGTGCGGCGTTGAATATCTTCAGTTGTGTCGAGTTTTTCATATGATTGCATAGATAATAAAGTTAATATTTTCCTGTAATTCTTGTTGTTTGTTATGATATTGGGTTTTTTTTATGATATATTTCTAACTCGGTTTTTAATGTAATGTTTTCTATTTTTAAGTTTTCTATTTCTTGATAGGCGGATGTTAAGCTTGTGGATAAATTTTTGATTTGTTGCCTTGAGTATGTCACAGTGCTGTCATTTAGTGATGAATTATGTAAACTCCTCATCGTTGTGTCTTGTATTGAATCATCCAAGAGTTCGGTATTATCACTGAGAAACCTAGATTGGTCAATTCAGTTGGATCTCAATAACCGCCGTCGTTGTGTAATATTATCTGTCGTCATATCCATCTCTTGCCGGTTCATTAAAGATATTGGTTTATAATGCTTCTATTTTATTGCTCAGTTTTAGCTAGATGGCTTTTGTTGCAGTTTAAGTATAGTGACGGACGACATCTAGTGACACAGTCAGTCACCATTCAATAGTATGCAGTATTATTGTATCATGAGATGAATCAGTTGTTTTGTTTATGTTAATCGGGTCTATAAACAATTAATTTCTTGATGTGATTATGGGCAGAGTGTGTTATTAGCCAAAGAAAAGCTTTATAGAAAAACTTATTATAAAGTGTCAGATTACACAGAAGACAAAACAGCTTGGATCTGAAATGCTCCAATTACTCCAACAGCTATTTCTAATTGTCTATTATTAATTGATACTTACATTGTATTGTACTTTTGTATTGCTTAATTTATTATTTTTTAAATTCATATTTTGTATTATGACCTGGTAACGACATATTCTTTTTTTTTTTGTAAATGTCGTTGCTTCTGTGCGCTGTGGTTTCTTGCGCCCGTTCTTTGCCACAGTTAAAAATGGCGTCCTGAATGGGTGGTAGGTTAAAAAGATTTGGACGATTCAAAGTACTTATTAATTGAGTTTATTGAATAAATATATTTTGAATTGACTGAGAAGAAGCTGGCAAGAAACTCAGGAGGCCTTTCTTTTTTCTCCCTCTAAGTAACAAAAGTTTCATTACAGTGTAATAAATCTATTAAATTAATAAAGTACAATACGATAAACATAATTAAGTCCAATTTGTACCCAAAAATTAAAGTAATACTGCTCTAAAAGGTGACAGTAGGGCCCCGAGTGTTTATTTAAATATTTATTTATTGATTACAAACATCAGTTTACACATATATAAAAAACATGAAATGTAACACAATTTTTGAGTGTAACCAACACTTACAGGTGAATACATCATGCACGTATAATATAAACATATTATTTACAACTAGTGTGTACGTTATAATTATAATTTGAATAATTACTATCACTAAAGGAAAAAAAATATTGATAGGGCGTTAGTTGCAGTATGACATAATCACAGATATTGGGATAGGTAGATTTTTCATATACTTCTGCATGTTGGCATAGCATGGATACACCCAGACATACATTCATACATACACATATATAATTATCGCGTCCGTTTAGCGGCGAATTGTCAGAGGCCACAACTTTTTTCAGCTACGATTCTGATACACTTCTTTGGCTTCATACTGTGATAACATTCCTCGGTCCTAGGTTTAGGATACACACAGACTTAAGTTTAATTATTTCCGGATGTTGATTCTTATATCCTCGTAACAAAGTTTGTAATACCCCAATACATAATATTGAATGCTTATATAACTAATGTATTTACGATATGAAGGACAGAATAAATGAGTAAGCCAAACGAGTCGCTTGTCTTTATTCCCGACGAACCCACATCTCTACATGGTGACCCTGCCACCGGAGACTGGGCTGCGCGATTCCGTATAAGGTGCCGTTAGTGTAAACTATCGCGGACTTGTGGCGAAAACAATCATGACTTTGTTACGAGATTTGTTCGAGTTAGCACATGTGAACTGTAAAAAGTTAAATTTCCGAGATGGGCAAGCAACAATCTAAAGAAAATCAACAAGTGATTATCGCCAAAACGCGGGTGCAAATGAAGTTTTGTTGGAGCAGTGTTATAGTCACGCACATACAACGTCGCATACTCTTCAGATCATTTGTGTTATCCTGTTGATCGGCGGAATATATGCAGTATACCTTATACTATGTATACAGAAGGTGCCCTGGTAAATGGATTAGACGAGAGATTACGGAGCATCAGTTGCAGCGGTCTGCGAGCTGGTTCCGACGCCACAAGCCACCACGCCCTGCAGCGCGTGAGGACGTCGTCGTGTGATGACGACCTCTGCTGACTTATGGAGCTACGCAGGATTACGCCCTTTGCAATAATCGTATCGTATGCGTATGTTTTACCTTTTACTCACTGTCTTTCAAAAATTATGTTTATTCCTATGTCTAATTAAAGTTATAAATTTTTTACTATTAAGTAATCGCATTTATTGTTTAGCATTACGAACTAATAGAATAATTATTTATTTTAAATAACTATGGCGATTCGATTACAAAGTTATTTTGATGATTTGGAGAAAATTAGAAAGTATTTTTTAATATGTACGTGGAGATAATTATGCGTATAACCCTTGAGGACTGGACGGACGGTGTAAACATAGGTGGATACAAAATTTCCAATCTACGATATGCGAATGACACTACCCTTTTTACCTCTAGTAATAGCCGCATGAAAGAACTTCTCCTGAAAATGGAACGTTTCAGCCTAAAGTTTGGTTTAAAGATAAATCGCGGTAAAACTAAGACGATGATTGTGAACAGAGCTAACAACAACTTGCCAAACATCACCAATATAGCAAACTGTGAGGTCGTACAATCCTACATTTACCTTGGGGCTCTTATCTCAAATCAGGGAGGCTGCATAGATGAAGTTAAGAAACGCATAGCTATGAGCAGAAGTGCAATGGACAAGCTAAAGAAAATATGGAGGAACAGAAACATAACAAAAGCTACAATGGTTAGGCTTGTAAAATCGTTGGTGTTTCCCATATTCCTGTACGCCGCCGAAACATGGACCCTACGGCAAACCGAAACTCACAAGATAGACGCTCTGGAGATGTGGTGTTGGAGGAGGATGCTCGGGGTCTCTTGGATCGAGTTCCGAACAAATGCCTCCATCCTTGATGAGCTTGGCATAAAAGAGCGCCTATCCACCCAAGTGCGCAGGCGGATTCTGAAATTCTTTGGGCATGTTAGTCGGCGTGGAAACAACTCCATAGAACGTCTTGTCGTGCAAAGGAAAGTTGAAGGCACAAGACCACGAGGGAGATCCCCAATGAGATGGACAGACCAAATGAAGGCTGCGGTGGGCGCTCCCGTGCATGAATGTGCCCGATTAACGACTAGCAGGCAGAGGTGGCGGGATGTCGTGCGGCGGGCACTGTCTGTTGCCCAACCTACCGGAACGTGATAACCACGACCACTCTGGCAAGAGTGAAGCGACTAAGAAGAAGAGAGACAGTATTTAATTAAAATTAGACCTCTAAGACGTCAAAAATTGTCTATTCCTTCTAAGAAATTAAGGTAAGCTAGTTATATAATTAAACATTTTCAAAGTGACTTATATGCAATTAATTTAAATATAAATAAATTTATAAATTTTAAATATTAACTTATATGCAATTAATTAAAATATAAAAAAAATACGTCACGCGTAATCAGCTGTGCGGGGTGTCGCGGTGTTGTGGTTGTGGCGGAAGATTGCGCTTATATGAGGTGCGCTAATTGTAAGCAGTTTAATGATATTTTGTGTGCAAATTTAACGGCTGAGATATTTGATACGCTGTCATTGGAGTATAAGAAGTCGTGGACGTGTTCTGAATGTCGCAGCAAAGTACCAAAGACCGATAACTCACATACACCCGTAAGCCAGCACTTGTGCCATGACATGAGTATTGTCAGTGACGGCCCGGACCCGGATGTATCGATGCACACCCCTGTCAATAATGTCACGGTCCGTACCCGAAGTGCTACGCGGAAACAGCCAAGCAATACGAGTCTAATAGTCCACAAAACAGCGCCGTGGCATCTGTAATGCAGGAAATGAAGGTAATGCAGGAAGAGTTCCAGGCACGTTTAACCGCGAATATTTGCAGACTACTAACTGATCAGTTCAACACCTTCAAAACTGATATGCTTGACAAAATCACCTATCTAACAAGTCAAATTGATGAATTGAAAATATCATTTAATACCATGAACCAAAAGAACCGTGTATCAACACAAGGTATTGTTTCCGGGACTACGTCGGTGCAGCGCTCTATAGATCTCGGTAGGGATAAAATTAAGCCGAAAGCTCAAGCCAGCCCACAAAAGAAAAAGAGGATTACATCCAGTAAAACCGGCACACCTACCCCTTTTTTTGGCTCAGGCTCCGGCTTTGACTCCTGTGACTGTGGCTGACCTTGACGCTGGAGGAAGAAGTAAGAGTCAAGTTGCAACAAAAAATCCGGACTCCGTGGGTTCCGGTGAGACGCAAGTAGGTTCGTCCCTCGCTGCCCGGCGTACTCCGCGGTACGGCAGCACCAGGAACTGCGCTGACGCTGCGCGCGTCTGAGAGGTGGAGGTACCTTCATCTCTATTATGTGCAAGAAGGTACTACAGTGGAGCAGGTACGTGCCCACCTCCAATCCATCTGCGGAAGTGATGTTTGCACTGTTGATGAACTAAAACCTCGCGGGCGTTACTCATCCTTCAAACTGGGTGTCCCATCTAAGAAGGCCGACGGCGTTATGTCGCCGATTAACTGGGCTGAAGATATCTGCGTAAAACCATGGCGACAGAACTTTCGTGCTAAAAACACAGCCGATAAAAGTACGTAAACTAGTAATTTGTTATCAAAATGTCCGAGGTTTACGTACTAAAACTAATATCTTTAGAAATAATGTGACACAGTGTAATTTTGATTTAGTAGTTTTGACAGAAACTTTCTTAAATAGTTCCATAACAAACGGCGAATTGTTTGCTTCGAATTACGTAGTAGTGCGCAAAGACTCGGGGGCTTGGGTGACTCAGGGTGGGGGGGAGTGCTCTTGGCTGTGCGAAACTGCTATTCAATTCACGAGGTAACGGTTATAGATGGCCTGAAGCCTGAAATGGAACTAATTTTTGCTATTATTAGTGAGAAGCACATTAAATTTCTATGTTGTGTTGTTTATTTACCGCCTAATTATACTGATGACCAATATCTTTGCGTCTTGACTTGTATAGAAAATGCTATTTTGACATATTCTACCCTTTATGTTATAATATTAGGTGATTTTAATTTAAACTCCTGTAGCGTTAATGTTTAGACAAATTTTGATTCATTTTGTGACTTTTGCGGGCTACAACAACTAAATAATGTGTATAACAATCGTGGTGGCATGTTGGATCTTGTCTTGGGCGATTTTAAACCTAATCAGATTATAGTGTCCGAGGGTGCTGAACCTTTAGTGCCTATTGATGAGTACCACCCTCCGCTTGAGGTGACTATCCGGTTTCCTTGTAGTGCTCCGGTACTGCCACCGCCCCTGCCCTCGCCTCCACCCGCCTCACGCTCGGGATCTAACCCTGGCTGGAACTGGCGCAAGGCAGATTTTCAGAGCCTGTACGCGGCGTTAAGTGTTTTAGATTAGTCGGAGTTGTTTATTTTAAAAGATATTGACACAGCAGTAGATTTTTTTACACTAATCTTTATGATTGTGTCAGCCAGTACGTTCCGGCTAAAACCTGCCATATGCCGGACCATAAGTACGTATATCCAAAATGGTATAACGCATATATTATAAATAATATTCGTCAAAAGTATTACCATTTAAAACGGTTTAAGGCTGACGGTAATGAAATTAGTAGAGAATTATTTAAATATTATAGATGGCATGTTAAAAATTTAATTGACAATGCGTATAAGCAGCACTTACATTTGACACAAGGAAAAATTGTTGACGATCCGGCTAAATTTTGGGAATTCATTAAAGATAAGAAGAATGACAGGCGATGTATGGATGTTTATTCGTTTGGTGACGTTGGAGTTGTGGGGCAGGCAACTGCTGATGCTTTCGCAAACTATTTTAGTTCGGTGTTTCAAAAGGAGGTGCCTTTGTTGAATCCTTTAGAGGCGGCACAAGCCGTGAGCTCGCATGCTGATGCCACTTTGATTTCTATCAGCAAAGTAGACAGATCCGATTTGAAAATGGCGGTGAGGCGGCTCAAACCAAGATCGTCGGGAGGTCCCGATCGCATTCCCGTCTTTTTAGCTAAGGACTGTATATCTTCTCTCGAGGATCCTCTCCTGTATCTCTTTAATCTGTCGCTGGCCCACTCACCGTGAGTGGGCCAGCGACAGATTGATCCGGAGTTTTGGAAAGTATCTAGGGTCACTCCGGTTTCTAAAGGTGACGCTAGCAATAACGTTTCAGCTTTTAGGCCCATTGCGGTGCTACCGGTATTTGCAAAGATATTTGAGACAGTGTTGTGTTCGCGAATTAATGAACAAATTAGAAATCTCCTACATGATAGCCAACATGGTTTTAGGAACGCACGGTCAACTACTACAAATCTTGTGACTCATATTGACTACATTTATTCTGAGTTGGATGCTGGTCGGCAGGTGGATACCGCCTATTTTGACTTTAAAAAGGCTTTCGACCTGGTTGATAATGATGTCCTGCTACGTAAATTGGCGGTTTTGGGATTTTCACCAAGGCTGCTCGAGCTTTTTTCAAATTATCATCGCGATCGACGTCAATTTGTTAGAGTTGGGGGATTTGCCTCAAAAGACTACTACACGAGATCCGGAGTGAGTTAGGGAAGTACCTTGGGTCCATTGCTTTTCCTGATCTTCATCGACGACCTACCCAAAAGCATTAGTGTCTCTAAGTGTTTGCTCTTTGCCGATGACCTTAAATTGAGCCTAGGTGTTGATGATCCATCAGATTGCGATGCTTTGCAAAGGGATATCGACGCGGTGAGGGACTGGAGTAGTACAAACCGTCTTCCATTTAATAGCAGTAAATGTAAAATTATTACTTTCACGCGTAAACGCTGCCCACTTAACATAGTTTATAATTTATCTGACGCTCCTCTCGAACGGGTTAGTGACATACGGGACTTAGGATTACAATTGGACTCAAAACTTGACTTTCACAACCATGTGACGACAATATGTAAAAAGGCTAACAAAATGCTGGGCTTTGTTATACGCACTTCATCGCAGTTTGACAATTTGAGTGTTGCAATGGTACTTTACAATGCCTATATACGAAGTAAACTTGAGTATGGTGCAATAATTTGGGATCCCTACGAAGACAAATATATTCTTATGTTAAAAAGAGTACAACGAAAATTTGCACGCTGGATTTACAAGAAAAAGTATGGATACTATCATTACCTATATCCATATTCATTTGTAGCTGGTATGGTCGAGTTGGAGACCCTCAAACTCAGAAGAGTAATGCAGATCATCATGCACTATCTGTCAATTATTCACCACAGAATAGATTGTACACATGTATTGGATAAGGTGCGATTACTTGCTCCAAAACGGTTAGGGCGGGATGATGGGGGGACGGTTGCGCCGCGGCGGCGGCCCCGCTTTCTATGGTGCCCTCAGACGCGCACCACATTTGCGGCGCACGCACCTACTATTCGTGCATTACGCCTCATTGGGGATATGATCGCCCATGACTATGATATCGACATATTTGCCGACCACTTTAGACAGTTACTTAAGAAAGCCCAATCATTTGTAGATAAATTTTATTAATAGTATGACTAAAATGATACCTGGATAGTGACTTTTAATATTTGACCTTATTTTATATATTATTTATTCTAATTTTGATTTTTTTGTAATTTATTGGTAACTATTGTATTGTGACATTGTATTTTGACTTTTATTTTCCTTTCTTTTATTATAATTTGACATTGTTTTATATTTCAATAATTATTTTAATTTGGAATGTGCTTACTGGTGGCTATTGTATTATGTTGTGACATTGTATTTTGACTTTATGACATTCACATTTTTAACTTTTTTTATATTATTTTCCTAATGTATAACATGTTTACTTGTTTGATTATATTTCGGTGATAGATTCTAATTTTAAACTTGACTAGGTTTGTTTGTAATTAGCTTGCTGGCGTTTTGGTCTACACTGTAAGTCAGCAAGTACACCTTTTCTTTAAATAAATAAATAATAAATAAAATAATAATAATAAATAATAAATGTATTTATTTCACAAAAACAATTGGGTTCGTAACATTTGACAACGATAATTGAACAATATTAAACATTGTTATATAGCTGTTGGTACTTATGTTAGGAAACCCTGCGCTATAAATACCAGCGACCTTCCGTGTTACAGCTTAACAGATAGGTAGTAAGTAGTTCACAAAATTATGCTAATACTAAGTTGAATACTATCCTTCTGGATTTTTACAACTGGATTTTAACACTATTAAGCTGTAATATTCATAATTCGTATAGTTATGCAGTAAATAATCAATTAAGTTTTGTAAATAGTTTAAACATGATTATTTTTTTTGGTTAACAATTTAGATATTAGTAATAAAGAAACTAAAATATGTGCTAAACAAGTGTGTGTGTGGGGGTGTGTGTGTGTGTGTGTGAGGGTGTGTGTGTGTTGTGTGATTGTGTGTGTATGTATGTATGTGTGTGTTAGCTAGTGTGAGTAAATTCCTTAGTAATTTTTATAATTGCATCGGTAGAAGAAGTTTCTCTGTTTCATCGTAACTTAAATTTAAAAGCCAATCAGTGACAACCTTTTTACAAGCGTATTTATTTTTAGAGTCAATTGTTAATTTACCATTAATTTTATTATATAAGAAAGGACCCAAAAAGTAATAGAATTTTTTACTGAAAGAAGTCCTGGAGATATTTGAATTGGGGACCTTTTTAATACGTATAGAGCAGTTACGTTTTGGAGGGTTTATTAGTGCAATATCAGAGTGTTGTCTTAAAATAATTTGCAAAATGAAAAGTTGACGCACCGTCAACACCTCACAGTGCTCGTAAAGATCTTTTGTTGGGAAACGAAAGGGTTTGAAAGTGCTAACTTTCAGTACAGCTCGCTGTGCACGTTCCAGTCTTAATAAATGAGTCTTATAAGCCCCTCCCCATGATGATATGCAGTAACCCAATAAGGACTGGCATAGAGCGTAATATACCATCTTTAGGGTACTAGATTCCGCAACGTGTCTAAGATGTTTAAAGATGTAAATAAGTTTGTTAACTCTTTTTGACAGTAGTTCAATATGTGGCACAAATGAAAGCCTTTCGTCAAGCAATACGCCAAGTATTTTATTGACACAGCTTTAACAATCCTTGGGCAGTCGCAGAGAATATTAGTGTATGACATTCCAAAATTTTTTTGGATTCGACTTTGCCCTATGTAGCTCATTGGTTTCATATTGTCTTTTAAGCGTTTTGAGTAGGCCATTGCAAAAATTACGATATCTTTTGTACGTTGTCTTAAGTATTTCATTATTCGGGTGTCGTACTGTTTTTTTATACATTCTGTCACTGTTCCTGATGCAATGGAGTAAACCAGGGGTAATCCAAGGTTTGAGAATTTTTAAGCGATGTGGCATGGTGTAATTAGGGGAACTAGCATGTAAACTTCTAGTCAAAGAATTAACAAAGTACTCAAAAGCATCGTTTGTATCTGTACATTTATAAATATGACAAAAATCAATGTTTTTAACATTTTTGTCCAAGGTCAAATAATCAATTTTAGTTTTCCGGCAAACAGAGTTATTGATTTTAATTTTTTCCAATGACAATATTACCGCGTTGTGATCAGTGACAGTCGAATCTAGTACTATTGTAGTAGCTTTAAGTTTGGCTCTTATAATAACATGATCTAGGGATGTTTTGCCATGCGTTATTTTAGAGTGGGCAGGTAGAAGACCATGACTTGCAATAAGAGTCAAATAGTCAGCAGAGTTTCTATCACTATTACAGTCAGATATGTCTATGTTGATATCTCCGATTAGTATGCAATCGGTGTACCGAGAACAACTAGATAGAATTTGGTCCAAAGAGCTCAGAAAATTTGCAATATCTTTGAAAGAAGGTGGTCTATATATTGCCAGGACACACGTATTATTACTGATTTTTACAAGTAGACAATTTGCATTCATAAAATCAGGCTCAGTTACTACAATATCACTCATAGATCTCCTTATGTAAACAACTATTCCATCATTCTGATTTATTGGTCTATTAGTTAAATAATGGTTGTAACCATCCAGTAAGGGAATGTTGGGATTACGAGATAGCCAACATTCAGTGAGTATAATTACATCCTGTTCAATGGAAATACTACAGAGTAAGGACTGGAGACCACTCATATTAGCGGAAATACTCCGTATATTCTGTGTAATTATTTTAAGACCATCATTGTTCACATAAAGAATATTTCTGCAGTCCTCCGGTTTACATCTAAAGTCGACAGAAACGGTTAAATCGTCTAGCATAGTTGCAATATCACTAGGAGTGCCCTCTTTTAATAAATAGTAAACTTTTGCTCTTTAGTATTGCATGATTAGGGAAATTATTTTTTATTTTCGCAAAAATATACAAAGCAACAGTCGTATATGAATTATCGTAAACCTTAGTACTAAGGCTGCTCGATAGACTGTGTATTTTGGTTTTTGTTTTAATTATAAATAGTTGTTTGTATGGCATGTGTGTACGTGTGTATGTAAATAGTTTGTAGGAAGCCAAGACGTGACTGTGTGAATCTGGAATATTTTTTAATTTGGTTAACTGTGGGTTAGACAAATGTAAGTGGTTGTTATAGCATAATCTGTAAATAACTAAGACATACTCTACACATAAGTGTGTGTGTAATATACATATTTTGTCAAACAGTTGTAATTGTAAGTGAGAGCATTGTTTACGTGTGATTGTAAATAAATTATAAAAAACTAAGTTATGCTTATGTATATGTGAGTGATACATCTTTTTTTTATTTATACGTAGTATAAGAGAGTAGTGGGTCTTATGTGTTTTTGAATTTGTAATTGACTTGTAAAAAACAAAATTGTAAAGTAAAATGCAACTGTCTCTCAAGAGAGACATTATTTGTAAAAGCATGCAGCAACAAAAAAGCAAAATTAGTCGTAAAATTAAAACTATTGTGATATAGTGAATTACACTATCAGCACGTACTCAATAAAGATGATTGATTCAACGCAAGACATTGTTTCATTTCGGGTCTCCGTCCCAACGCCATTACACTATGTCACTATAAGTCAATTTCACCACAATAAAAACATGGATTAAAACATAAAAAAGTCAATTGTTGTTCTTAAGTTTAACAATATCTTCTTCAGACTCGATACGGGAAAGGGATAACCCCTCAGCTTTACGAAGATACACTTGCCCCTTTGAGGTCCAACAATAAGAATATCCATTTTCTCGCGCAAATTCACGAGACATGTAAAAGAGTTTTTGGGCTTTGAGTGTAAGGGTCTCTGTCACATAAACCGGTTTGACGGGTCCCTTGATTTTAAGGTGCTCGGTGTTCAGCTTAGCGCCTTTCTTCTTATTAAAACTTTTTATTGCTTGGATTATTTTTTCTTTCTTAATTGCGCTATTGAGCTCAACAATGATGGGTCTGGTTGACTCTTTCCTGGAGTTTACTCTATAGACGTCTCTGAAGTCGTGATCTTGCAGCTTAACGTCAACAGATTCAGCCAATTTTTTTACTACGTTACAAATATCATCTTTCGTTTCGGTTAGTTTGTCATCTTGAGACAGCTTTGGCACATTACGAATCTCAAGCCCAGTCGTCTTAATCTTCCGTTCCAGAGCTTCTATTTTGTAATTATTTTCTAATAAAACATATTTTTTGTCCTTCTTTCTATCTTCTTCCATACTTTGAAGTATTTTTGTAACATTGTCGTAGCTATCAGACATAAATTGCAAGCTTGAACTCAACTCGGAGTTTTGTTGCTTTATTTCATTAAATCGTTTCTCGACTGTACCCGACAACGAAGTAAAAGACTCCTTCATTTCAGCCTTTAGGTCTTTAATATCGTCGTCAATTTCACGTCTTCGTTTACGTCGGACGCTAACATTGCTACCTCCGCTACGTTCCATGGGTGTATCAGAGTCACAGGTATGGGACGGCCCGGCAACAGCAGCGTGTGCCACAACAGGAGCAGACGTTGCGGGGGGTGGGGAACGTCGCATGGGCATGACGAAATGAGTTAGTTACTGTAGGTAAGCGAAGTAACAGGTACCAGGCAGTTAGAATAGAAGGCAGTGAGATGCAGCTACTATTCGCTTATTTCGGCTCGGTCGAGCTCAGCCTTCTTGGTTCAACGGATTAGGCGTTAGGCTTCAACACTCACCTACGAATTCCGGGTTCAAATCACCGCACGGCAAAAACACTTCTTCAACTTTATTCTTCAATGCGGGGCTCCGACGACGGCTAGGCGAATTCACGGTCTCAACAAATGGCGAAGTCCGAGACAATTTAAATTAAAAATTTCAAAATTAATTTCCGAGACAAAGCTGCACACGTCCAATCTCGTCAAACGCCTGAGCGGAAGGGGAATAAAATAAATAAATAAGGAAGGAAATAAATAAGGAAAAAACATTTTTAAAAGTAAGCTTTTAATTATATGCGCTAAAATTAAAAAAATAAACTTTTACTTTAAAACTTTTACTATCAAGTTTATTATACACAATTTATATGATATAAAAGGTTGTAGGTTTTAATATAATATTTTAATATTATTATTATTTTAATATAATAAAAACAAATTTTAATGTAATGATAATAGTCGATTTCAAGTGGATCGTCGCGGGCAAAGTTCGTCAAATCGCGGACTTAATAGCCACACGCGCGGGTTCATGTCTAACTATACGCGCTATAATTCGACTACATATTATAGAGGTGCTATTTTAACTGCCTCCCGAAAGTTGGGTATAAGGTGAGGCGGTTTTTCACTCGAGCAGCGCTGTGAACAAATCTCAGGTGCGATCGAGTTTGGAGTATTGTTCCCATCTATGGGACCGCTCCGCTAAATACCTCCTCGATGCACTTGAAAGACTGCAAAGGCGAGCGGTACGCATTATTGGAGATGCTGAGGTTACAGCCTCCCTTGAGGACCTCCAGCTGCGTAGAGACATTGCTTCTCTGTGTCTTCTACCGGAACTACTATGGAGAGCGTTCTGAAGAACTTTTTGATCTAATCCCGCCCTCTCCTTTCCTCTCCCGGACTACACGTTTGCTACTAGACGCGCTTTATACCTAACAGTGTCACCTTTCGCATCTCGCTTTAGTTTGAAGACCCACATGCAAGGAATACACGTTTTATCATTTGGCTTGTCTACCAAAACCCATGTGCCCTTTCTGACTAAGGCATTGTACTCAACTTTCATTGCTAAAATCCAGTTATCTTTCTCATCGCTGTTAATCGCAGCTAGATAATTATTTGGATCATCGCACCCATCGTCTAGCAAAGTATTATATGAGAAGTAATCCGGTGGTTTGCGAACTCTTGAAGGATATCGACTAGATTCAATTGAGGAATCTGTAGAGTCACCCGACTGCTTATCATCAACATTGTTGACCTCTACATTGTCGGTGTCATTGATTTCAATATCAGCATCCTCAGCGTCCATGAAAGAAGTATCGATGCTAGGAGCATCTACCTCACATCTCCCAGGTGAAGAGGGGGGTTGTACTTCTTGTCTTAAAACTGCTGGCGATGGTGATTGTGAAAGTAAATTGACAATATCAGAGTTCACAGTACCTATATGCTCGATATTTTCCTTCAGTCCAGAAAAGTTATTTTAAAAAAATGTAACATCTCTTGACTTTAGTAACCGTCTAGGACTTGCCGCATTCCGGAAATAATAAGTACGAGGATCATCTAAATATCCTACAAAAGTCTGTTCTTCAGCTTTTATGTCCAATTTACATCTGTGACTGGATGGAACATAAACAAGAGCTCTGCATCCAAAAACCTTCAGATGAGACAGATCGGGTTTTCTATTAAACCACATTTCAAATGGTATTTTACTACTAAGCGCGCGGTGTGGTGACCGATTTTTCAAGTAGACGCTTGTCTCCACTGCGTCCTGCCAAAAAGCTTTAGACAGAGAACCATGTGACAATAGTGACCGAGCCTTCTCTACAATGCTACGATTACACCTGTTGACGGTGGCTCATTTTAATTAAATGTTGGTGTACCTACGGCCGAATAAAAATGTCAACGGGACGCCGCGCCCCGCCATCGCCGTAATTGCCGCCAGCGGCGAGCAGTCTGTAAGCATCACCGGGCGCGAGCGCATGTCGCATCGATCAATTGTGAAAACACGTGTTTGCCGAAATAAACGTTTTAAATGTGTGGAAGCATTTCAATCAGCAACCCATAGTTTACAGCTGGTCCTTCGAGCCGGATTTGATGTTCCACCACACGCCTGTGAAGATGGTGAAGACGCGAGGAGCTACCCGCCGTGATATAGATAACCTCTGTGAAGAAAATGCTACGTGTGAGGTCAAAGCCGGTCCGTCAAGCAGTATCAAAACCGAACCAAATCGGCTTCATCAAGGCCCAACGACCGCAACACGTGCACTCAGTCCTGGCCCGGTCAGCAGCATCAGGGCGGAATCGTGTCCACCCCCTAAAGTACCCTCCAAAGCGGCGTCGATCTGTTCGAAGCGATCGTGTGCTTCGATCGAAGCGCGGCGGAAAAATCTGATGCTGGAAGCTGAAAAGAGAAAAGCAGAGATTAAGATGCAACTTATAGAAAAGCAGCTAGAAGCAGACCTAGCTAACCTGGAAGAAGAAATATACAGTCCACATGACAATAGTGAATCGGAAGCACGCCGTGACGTCGAGAACTGGATGGAGAAAAGCCAGCTGGAATTGGAGAAGCAGGAAGTCCGCGAAAGTGAACCTAATAAAGACTTCCAGCACCCGCCGGTGACAAATACTGGCACTTTAAATGGCACGATTCAGATGCTGGCTGCTGCCTTGAAGAACCTAAGTACTCCTTCCACTCACGTCAACTCAGACTCCAAATTGTTGAGCCGCTTAAGTACCCCTAAAGAGTTGCCAGAATTTTCCGGTGACCCGTTAGACTGGCTTCATTTCAAACAAGCCTACGAGGAATCAACGACATTGTGCAATTTCACGCCAAAGGAAAATCTATGGAGATTAAGAAAATGTTTACACGGACAAGCAAAAGAAGCCGTGTCAGCTTTGTTTATTAGTGCTACTGCGCCTGAACGCATAATGTCCACGTTGGAGCTCCGTTTCGGCGACCCTGATCATATTCTAAACCGCCTGACCCAGGACCTAAGGAAAATACAATCCTTATCACAAGATTACCATAAGGACTTAGTGATATTTTCCGTGAAAGTGCTGAATTTTGTGGAGGCTGTACGAGCCATCGGCAAGGAAGAATACATTCAAGGTACGACTTTAGTGTCTACAATCCTAGCAAAAATGCCGACGGTCCTCCTTTCAAAGTGGTCAGATTACAGCTTTCCTATTCTCCAGACAAAACCTAATAAGTCACGGCTAGAAATACTATCAGAGTTCTTGAACGCCGAGGCTATTAAAGTATCCGCAACGGCGAATATCTATACTTTAAATGCACGCACAGACACCTATAAGCATAAGCAAATTGTTAACAGTAACTCAAGGTCACATACTGTTTTATTGCAAGCTGAGAAACAAAACGAAGATACACAGTGTAAATTCTGTCGTGCATCGAAACATAAACTCGTAGATTGCAAGAAGTTTAAGAAAACGTTATGCAAAGCGAGATGGCAATATGTTAAACGCAACGGCATTTGTTTTAAATGTTTAGAAGCAAAACACTTGCGAGACGCGTGCCCGGCGCCGGCCTGCGATAAGGATAACTGTGGCCGCGCGCATCATTACCTGCTGCACTACGTAAACAAACATAACACCGAGGAAGCAACCGAGCAGTCGCAATGTGAGCCGGCTATCACGTCTACGATCGAGACAGTAACGCATGTAAACGCGAGTGTATGCAAAGTGCTATTAAAAGTCGTACCGGTACGTGTGTATACTAAAGACGGCGGTTATATCGAAACAAGTGCGTTACTCGATGACGGGTCTACAGTGACAATAATAAGCGCAAAGCTAGCCGATCGGGCCGGCCTACGCGGGCGCCGCGAATCGATGCATGTGTGCGGTCCGTGGAGTGATAACAAGCTTGTTTACGATTCGACGGTATTGGATTTGCGTCTTTCTGGTATAGACAATAAGGTGCATAGTATAAGAGCCCGTAGTGTCAAAGAATTAAATTTGCCAATACAAAAGTTGTCTTTAGTAAATCGTGACGCGTTTAGTCATTTGCAAAGTATTAAAAATAATTTGTGTAATGTCGATACTAAGCCCGAGATCTTAATCGGGCAAGATAATTGCCAGCTATTGTTACCTCTAAGTGTAGTATTAGGTAAATCACATGAGCCGTCAGCAACACTCACACCGTTAGGTTGGTGCATTCACGGAAGTGTAAACATACAAAAGGGGACGCGCGGCGCGGGCTGCGCTAGTGCGCCGGAACCGGATGCCGTCCATGCTGTTCTGCACGTCTCCGAGCCGTGCCCTGAGGAACGGGAGCTGCGGGCGCTTCACGAGGAGGTGCGTCGGGCGTTCACGCTCGAGGCGATGGGAGTAGCAGGTAAGCCTAGGGTAAATGTAGATGATGCGCGCGCTATCGAGCAGCTCGAGCACACTGTCCAGCTGGTTGACGGAAGATGGTACGTCGGCTTGCCTTGGAGTGATCCAACTCGTTTTATGCCCGATACTTATCGTAATGCTTTAAAAAGGTTAGAAGGAGTAGAACGGAAAATGAAAAGGGATGTAGGATACGCTAATAGGTATTCCGAAAGGATTGATCATTTGTTAAGTAATTCTTTTGCCAGGGAACTAAAGGACCCTCAACGCACTGAAAGGACGTGGCACCTGCCACATTTTGGCGTTGATAACCCGAACAAAAGGAAACTGCGTCTAGTGTTTGACGCCGCTAATGAAGTTGAAGGTTTATGCCTGAACGATTACTTGTTAAAAGGACCAGATCTACTTACCTCACTATTCGGAACAATGCTTCGTTTCAGGGAGGGTCGCGTGGCCGTGACAGGTGACATACAGGATATGTTCTTGAAAATTGGTATTTTACAGGCTGATCAAGACGCTCTCAGGTTCTTGTGGAGGGACAGCCCCGCTGATCCAGTACGTACATACGCGATGACGTCACTTTTATTTGGTGCGAAGTGTTCGCCCTTCGTAGCACAGTTTGTTAAAAACAGAAATGCGCAGCGGTATGAGTCATCCATGCCAGCAGCAGTAGATGCCATAATAAATTCTCATTACGTGGATGACTACATTCAAAGCCTGCCAAATGAAAAAACAGCTATCGATATGGTACATGACATTTCGCATATTCACAGAGAGGGCGGTTTTTGTATGCGTAACTGGACTAGTAACAGTATGGCGGTGCTAAACTCCGTGCCGAAAGAAACTCTAGGGACTGAGGCCGTAAAGTTTAAAATAGGTCAGCAGTGTGATGGTGAGCGTACGCTAGGTCTTATCTGGTACCCGAACACTGATGAGTTGGCATTCGATGTCTCGTTCAAGCGCATTCCAGAGGTCATTATGCACGGTAGGCAAAGGCCCACCAAAAGAATTATGCTTCGTGTTGTAATGTCTATTTATGACGTGTACGGGTTTCTTTCTCCTTTCACCATACAAGGTAAAATTATGTTACAGGCTACCTGGCGCTGTAAGATTGGCTGGGACGACGCCATTTCTCAAGAATTATATGGTAAGTGGCTTAAATGGATTGATTTACTTCAGCTAATTGATAAGATTCGAGTACCAAGATGTTATCAGAGCGTCATTGTAGGTGCGAGCGAGACGAAAGGCGAACCAGTCCGTAGCGACGCAGCCGTAGCACTGCCGCTTGGCGGGGGGGCTACGAAAATGTCTACGAATGCTCTGACCTCAGCGGCCGGCTACGAGAAATGCTACGACACTCAGACCGCTGCTGCTATAACAAAGGACGCACCACCGCCGCTTACGGAATGTTATAGGAACCTACTGTTGCATGTATTTAGTGACGCTGGACAACAAGCGCTGTGCGCGGCCGCATACTGGCGATGGATTTCGAGCGAGGATAAAATATGCGTAGCATTAGTGGCGAGTAAATGTCGAGTTGCGCCGGTCAAACCAGTGACGATCCCACGTATGGAGCTTCAGGCAGCGTTACTGGCGGCCAGGCTCGCTCACACTATTGTTACGGACCATAAAATTAAACCTGCGCAACGATTTTTTGGTGTGATTCTACCACTGTGTTACACTGGTTACGTAACAACACGCGCACGTATAAAGCGTTTGAAGCAAATCGACTTGGAGAGATCGACGATCTTACCTGTGTCTAGGAGTGGAGATACGTGCCTACGAAACTTAATATAGCGGATATAGCAACGCGAGATGTTTTTAATTATGATTGTTTTGTTAATGAGTGGTTTCGAGGCCCTTAGTTTTTGTACGAGGATAGTACGTGTTGGCCTCACGATGTTGTAGAACCTGAAAATAAAGATATGATTAGTTTGGTGACTAATTGTACAGTAGGTATAAATAATGGTTCGGACTTACCAGTTCCTGACGCTAAGGCTTTTTCTTCGTGGCTCCGGTTGCTGAGGTCTTCTGCCGCTGTTCTGAAATTCATAAAAAGATGTAGGAAACTTACCGATGTTGATGAAAGCATGATGATGAAGCAAGCGGAGTGCCTACTACTAAAAAAGGCTCAGGCCGATTCATTTGGCACTGAAATAAATCTTATGAGATGTGGCAAGTGCATTCCGCGTGACAGTAAACTACGCAATTTATCACCATATCTAGATGAGCAAGGGTTTCTTCGTGTAGGCGGCCGTATTGATGCTGTTTCTGGTGTGGCATTGGAAACCAAACGACCTTACATAATCGAGGGACGGCACCCAATTACTAAACTTATAGTTAGACATTACCACGTAAAGGCAGCACACGGTAATCAAGAAGCAGTTGTCAACCATCCGAAACAGTCGTATTGGGTGATAAGGATACGTCCAGCTGTTAAGGAAGCAGCATCGAAATGTTTTTTTTGCAGATTGCGAAGGGTCAAACCGGCTGTTCCGCGAATGGGTGACTTACCTGAGGCGCGGATGGCTCATCATCAGCGGCCGTTTACGTTCTGCGGCATCGATCTCTTTGGTCCAATGGAGGTCAAGGTGGGCAGACGACGGGAAAAAAGGTATGGTGTCTTATTCACTTGTCTCACGATCCGCGCGATCCACATTGAGGTGGTACATTTTCTTACCACCGATTCGTTGATCATGGCTCTTCGCCGCATGTCCTGTCGGAGAGGTTGGCCGCGGTACATATATTCAGACAACGGGACCAATTTGCGAGGCGCTGACGTAGAACTCAATAGGGCGATGCAGGAGCTCGATGACGATGCCTTAAAGACGGAAGCATTGAATAACGGAGCGTCGTGGACCTTTATCCCCCCGGCCAGCCCTCATTGGGGTGGGGCATGGGAACGGCTCATTCGCAGCGTAAAGTCCTCTCTCCACGTTATTCTCAAAGAACGAGCTCCCGAGGACGAAGTGTTGAGAACGCTTTTGGTAGAAGTTGAAAATATTGTTAATGGTCGCCCGTTGACCCATGTCTCAGTCGAGCCTGGTAGTCCTGAGTCATTACCTCCAAATCACTTTCTTATTGGTTCATCTAGCAACTTACCTATCCCAGGAGTTTTTGACGATTCGGACCTGTATCTTAGAAAGCAGTGGCGACAGGCACAAAGGCTAGCTGACATGTACTGGCGGCATTGGCTGAAAGAATATTTGCCAACTCTAGTTCCCCGAACTGAGTGGCACCAGGAACAGGACCCGTTGAAAGTAGGTGATCTGGTTTTTATTGCAGATTCGAACTGTCCCAGGAATGTTTGGCCTCGGGGCATAGTTGAAAGGGTTTTCCCCGGTAAAGACGGTCGAGTACGGGTCGTGGAAGTGCGAACTTCACGAGGAGTCCTCCGTAGATCCGCGGCGCGCGTCGCCCCTATTCCTTTAAGTTTAGAGTGCTGACCCAGCACTGGGGTGGGGAGTGTTGACGGTGGCTCATTTTAATTAAATGTTGGTGTACCTACGGCCGAATAAAAATGTCAACGGGACGCCGCGCCCCGCCATCGCCGTAATTGCCGCCAGCGGCGAGCAGTCTGTAAGCATCACCGGGCGCGAGCGCATGTCGCATCGATCAATTGTGAAAACACGTGTTTGCCGAAATAAACGTTTTAAATGTGTGGAAGCATTTCAATCAGCAACCCATAGTTTACAACACCGTTCACTTACGCCATTTTGTTGAGGGCTGTAAGGTGCTCTCGTTTGCCAATCGATACCCACTGACTGAACATAATCCATCAATTCCCTATTTATGAACTCAGTTCCATTATCTGAACGCAAAGTCTTTAGTTTTCCACCAAACTGTCTCTTAACATGAGAATGAAAGGAACAAAACTTATTTTTGACTTCAGTTTTAGAAGACATAAAGTACACAAACATAAAATGTGTATAATCATCTATAAAAATAATAAAATACTTACTACCTGTAAACGAATTTGTAGAAAAAGGTCCACATACATCGGTATGAACCAATTGAAGTGGTGATGTAGCCTTTCTGTATTTGAAGCTTTTAAAAAGCTTTCTAGACTGCTTACCCTCTATGCAGGGTATGCATGTTTCCTTGTCAACTTCCGTGTACTCCACGCCGATAGCCTGACCTTTTTTAAGTAGGTCCATGCCAATTCGACACAGATGTCCTAACCTCTTATGCCAGAGCTAGAAGTTGGAGCAATCAGAGTGCACAAGTTTAGCTGAAACATTATTAAACGTTTTTATTGAACAATCTATAGTAAACAGCCCATCACATACAGAACCATACGCTAAAACATTTTTACTGTCTACTACATCACACTTTGAGTTATAAATAGTGCTGCCTTCTTTATTGAAAACTACAGAGAAACACTTCTCAACTACTTTACTCACTAAAAGTAAATTACAGTTCAAATCAGGAACATGAACAACATTCTCTATTCTGTTCGCCAAAGTATCCGTATCAATGGATACATCACCAATACCCACAGCCGTCATTTTTTGTCCGTTAGCCACAGTAATCGTTCCACCTTGTACTGGCCGAACCACTCGCGATGCGGAGTCATATGAATGGTTGCACCTGAATCAATAATCCATTTCTCATAATTTGCAGCTGGCGCAGAGAGAGCTATTTGACAACAGCCTGTTCCACCTTTTTATTATGATGGCAATCTGTACTCTTAAAAACCATTCCCGACACGTTCATAGCCTTCTTGTTCTTCTTATTGGGACATTCATCCATCGTCGACCTTCTTACATATATCTTTAAGATCTTGAGCAGTACTCATAATGGCGTTGATATAAGATTCTATGTCTTGGAAATCGGTTAAGGTATATTTTTTACCGTAAGGCATATTTTTGATAACGCCTTCTGGTCAGTACGAGAGCGCACATATTCCGCTGTTTTATCAGAATCATCGTACCCGGAGATGGACGTCCATAGCTCCTCATGAATGAGAAGCATCCTCATTTTGAACTTCCAGGTTGGGTAACCGTCTCTGTTTATTAACATCGGAATACCTTGAAAATTCATACTATTCTCTGACATTATCTTCCTTTAAAATAAGCAGCTTCGTGCTGATTGACGTGTTGAAAGAATAATCTTATTAAAAGAATAATGTTAGAAAAGTATAGAATTTAATTTATAAGAACCGAACAGCTTTATAAAAGAACAAGAAATTAAAGATGACATTAATAGAGAAAAGAGTTTCCCTGTGACCACGGACCCTGTAAAGGGTTCGAAACGTCAGGATAATATAAAAACTATGTATATAGTAAATTAAACGCGAGTTAATCCGTAAAAAAGTGTTTCATTTCAATGTGTAGTGCTCGCTTAAACATCAGAAAACAATAAGAGAAAATAGTACAAACCATAACTTTTTGTACATAGGTACACACCTAATAAGTATGAATATACAACATAATTTCTTTGTATATAATGTTCTATTACCCTCGTAAAGTGAAAAGTAATACACGCTATCAATAATTAACGAAAAATCTTAAAATTTTGCGAAAATCAAAGAAAGTCACCGGAAACCGTAAGAAATAACTTTTATTCTGTTATTTATTACTTATGCAATGTCGTGTTTTAAAAAAGTTATAAAGTAGTTTATTAGTTCAAATTATCAATTACGTAATAATTGGTGTATTTTATAGATTTTTCAAAGTTTTTCGCAGCGCCCCATTTGAGGTGCGCTGGAAGCCGGTGAGAGTACTACGTATATCAATTACGTAATAATTGGTGTATTTTATAGATTTTTCAAAGTTTTTCGCAGCACCCCATTTGAGGTGCGCTGGAAGCCGGTAAGAGTACTACATACGTGCCTTCTATTGCCATATCAATGAATTACATTTTGTTATAGTTTTGCTTATTTTAAACTATTTATTGCTTGCAGGTTAAGTGTTTACGATATTAATTGGTCTTTGAAGACAAAACTCCACACTTTCTACTGACATTATATCTTTTTCTTCTTAGTCGGGCACTCTTGACAGAGTAGTTGTTTTTATGGGTGGATCTTGGTGAATGACGGCTCTCGTTATGCGTCACCATTCGGCTCTATTAGTGGCATTGTGGGAGCAATCGGCCATGCTAGATTGACTGAGGGATCTAATGAGGTCTATCTAGTTGGAAAGTGACCACGGGACCTCTTGCCCTCCATACAGCCTAACCGAACTTGAACTACGAGGCGCCCCATTGAGTCTTCGTTGCAAGTACCCCAAAGAACTTCAGTTTCGTATTTGAACTACCGACGGTAACCTTTATTTTAGGTGGAAACTCTTTCAGGATCGATACATAATGGACGACAATATGGGTACGTTTTGGGTATAAAATTTGGTCATTCTGTACTTGATTAGGCTATCTCTTATGGTGAACCATATCAAGGAGCTAAAACTGATAATACATAACCAAACCTTGGCATAGAAAATTCTGTAATAACAAAGGGAATGTTTTTTTCTATCTATCTATCTTTCACAAGATCCATCGTTATAATAACGTAATATACTCGTACACCTACTTAGTATCTCCATGAATCCAAGCATGGACATAATGATCCAAGACACCCATGAAGAAAAAATTGCTAGATTCGACAAATAAACTTATAGATGAAAAAAGGAAATATATTAAATTGTCAGAAATGAAACTGAAGAATATAAAATTCAAGTGCAGTGCAATGTGGAGTTGGTTTGCATTAACACTGCTCTCAGCCCTTTCATAGAATGATATAGTTTTTTTTAAAGTATATATATTATATTACATTTTGCTATTTGTTTTTATTTTGTGTTATTTGTTTATTTGGTGCAACTATAAAAGGATTCACACAACGACAGTATTTATAATGTTCCCATACAAAACCCGTCGGCGTATTTGAGTTATTCGTCAACTCGCACACTCCAACGTCCCATTTAAGAGGGCACCGCGTCGAGCCGCGCGATCGTAAAAACTGACATAAGTCTCATAATGAATATCAAAGCAAAATCAATCATATTAATATTTAAAATTAGAACAATTCTGCTTTGAAGTTTCAGACCTAGTAATTTGATTAGAGCAATGTTTTTATTCTGCGAAATGTACAAAACCATCACGCGCTTGTGTTAAAAATTAAAATTTACTTTTTGACGTGACAACGTCTTAAATTAGGTTGCGGCTGGGAGTCACTTATGAAAAAGTGTAACGCTGGGTAACGTTACGATGAGTCACCGAACGAGAGAGAGGCCCGCCGAATGCCTTGCGTCTCTCTCCCACTCAACTATGATAAATTTGTGCAATTCTTATTTTCATTCAATTCCTTGTTCCTATTGTGCAATTTAATTATATTCATATCAATAAATATTCTACCGAGAAAAAGACGTTGTCACGTAAAATCTTCGCCCGTAAAACCGACTTTACAGGCAAACAATTTTTTTAAGATGGGGGCGACCTGCGGAATATCTATTAAAATTAAGAAAGTTGTCGAAGAAAAACGTTTTTAGAAGTCATTAGATTTATGTTTTGTTTGTTATTGTTTAAATAATTTGTTTCAAATTTTAACAAGGCCACGACCTTGTGCAATAATCAGGTTAACTTACGTACGTTGTTTTAATGTATTTAACTAACTCAGCGCATAGTACAAGTGACTTAAAAATATGGTGCGCTCCTGAATTTCAGACTATATAAAATGCATATCAAATGAAAACTCATTATTGTGTTTATTAAAAGCCCTTTGCTTGATATGCATAGAATAAACAATGAATTTTTTTTAATGTTATATCTTGGGATAATATGGGTTAATGTAGCTTATTAAATTAGTTTCTCCTCAAAAAAATGTTTTCTTGTATATAATAAATTATTATATACATTTATACTTACAAAGTGACATAGCTAAATAGTAGCAAGTCCTGATCAGGTGCACAAAGCAGATAATCATAGTCAGTAGCGTGCTGGGCCCAAAACCTGAGTCCAGCTGTTCTACAGCCCCGCAGAGGGAGACGAACATCGAAGACAGCTGACGAACCGACTGATCGTCACCCTGGATCCTGTTTAAACTCTCCTCTGGAACATCAAATTGGATATTTTATTAATTATACATACACTCACGACTATTATCCCTAAAGGGATAGTCAGAGACTAGACAATGAGGTGAGTAAGGCTAGCCGCACACACACAATAATATTGTCAATAATATTGTGTGTGTGCGGCCTTATTGTTCAATATTATTGTAGATTTCCAGAAATTCTGATCACGGGCACAACAATATTGGGAGGAGCCAGGAATATTGACAATAATATTGTCGTGTGCGGGCGCGCGGCAATATTTTAGTTCAAAAAAATATTTTAAGGCAGGCGGACGTTTGTTTTTTGTTCACTTACACACGCCAAAAGGACAATGGAGGACGAAAATAGTGTGAATAATACATTGAGCTAATTGTACGTCAATGGAATAATATTACAAACCACACAGAAAAACGACATTTGTTATTATTTATAAATACATGGAAAACTTATCCAGAGCTATGGAAAAAATCTATCGTTATTCTAAAATAATAGTTTTTGAAAGCTGCTATCTCTCATTCTCATGACCGTAATTTTTAACATCATGCTCTTCTATAATTAGTTCATTTATTAGATTCCAATGATTTAACTCAGTTTTTTTCTCATCCAGTCTTTAGTGCATCGTTTCTTTCTTGAATGTTTTTTAATTCGTAATATTTGATTATTTGCGTTAAAAACGCTCAAATAAACTCAATAATATAAAAATAACGAATCGTTGAAAAAATGTCTACCTCAGGCGGGAACCGAACCCGCGTCCTCCGCAATCCGGGCGGCTGCGTTAACCGCTCCGCCACCGAGGTATTGGTTAGACCGACGAAATTTTTCAACGCTTTTGACTTTATGTTTTTATAGCAACAGTGTTTTATCAAACCTCTTAGAATTTACATTCAAAATTTTACAATATTTAAAATATTCAGTTAAGTTATGACTGCTTTATAGATTCGTAATATTTGATTATTTGCGTTAAACAACGCTCAAATAAGCTCAACAAAACGTTGTAAAAATTTCTACCACAGGCAGGAGTCGAACCCGTATCCTGAGGTAGACATTTTTTCAACGTTTCGTTATCTTTGTTTTTTAATTACTTAAAATAAGTGCAATAAATCAATGCATAGACTTTTTTCTCTATGTCCATTTTAAACCGTGCGTACACGAATCAAGCTGCTGAGCGACTGAGTGAAAAAATTACAATGAAATGAAAAATTAAAATGAAAAATGAAAAATGTTTATTACAACAAAAATAGGATAATACAAGATTATACAGTATACCTTATAGCAAATTACATCCTACTTTGTCGTAAAGATATATCAGCAGTTTAACTGTGACATCAACACTAAAAAAAATAATTTTGTTACGTTGATGCCTGTACGTTTAACAAGAAGAATAGCCTCATCTTATCCTTAAGTTACATACAATTAAGTTTATTAAGTTATATTATATTAACCCAACATACAAAAAATATGAATATTAATGAATATGTATATAATATATTAATAAAATAAAAATGATATATATCAAACAAAGTTTATTACTTTTTGAAATTTATATAAAATAAAAATAAATTTAGTAATTTGGAATTATGACAGCTTTACAAATAATTTTTCTGTGGAATCGTAAGTAAGAGTTGAAAGCCATTTTGCTACGACTCTTTTGGCGTCATAAACTGAAGCAGATTTAATATTACAAAAAGAAACAGCTTTGTTGTAAATCGTGCGATTAATAAAAGGAGGAAAACTTTGGGCGAAAGAGGTATTAACTGGGTGAACTGGTACTTCAAATATTCTCTTCAATAGCAATTGGCTGTAGTTTTCTGATTGAAGAGTTATTTTATGAGTAAAAATAGTTGTTTTTAGAACAAATAACTGTCGAACGGTTAAGACTGTACTGTCCTTATACAAATCTACCGTTGGATACCTGTATAATAATAATAATAAATAAATTCTTTATTAAATAACACTTTACACAAACAATGCATGAACTGATCCCATATAAGGTTTTACCCCGTGTTATGAGATACAGGCTCCTCCTAAAAATACTTTTAGATCTAGTGTAATTTAATGTTAGCACAATGGACATGAGAGAAAAAAAAAATGAACTAGGAAAGGTAAATTAAACAAGGTACAAAACAAAATATTACCTACCAATGCTTACGAAACATGGTAATTATTCTATGAATCATTAATACAAAAAACATATATACGTGTGTGTGTTCGTGTGTGTGTGTGTGTGGGGGTGTGTGTGTGTATGGGGGTGTGGGGGTGTGTGTGTGAGTGCGTGAGTGCGTGAGTGTGTGTGTCTGTGCGTGTGTCTATGCGTGGTTCGTGCATGTAAGTTTCAGGATAAACAAGTAAATTTGTGAATAAGCTCTTCTACATTGTCATATTTTAATTGTTCTAACCATTTTATTATTATTTCCTTAAATTTACTTTTACTGAACTGTGTAATGTTTCTATTTGATGAGAGTACCTCGTTGTAAAAGCGAGGTGCAATGTTAATAAAATTACGTTTCATTAGTGTTGATCGACCTGTGGGAGTTTTATATCTTGGGATTCTTTTTTTTGCTAGTATAGTATGTGGGACTATTTTACAATGAAACCTGCATAGTATAAGCAAAACGTAAAGCTTTCGGACTGGGAGAACCCCCGCCTGCTGATACAGTTGCTCTGTTGAGAACTGGTAGGGAAGACCCAACGCGACTTTCAGAATGGCTCTTTGAGCTCTTTCGAGCTGAATCATGTGCATCTTTGCAGCATTTCCCCAAACACATATGCAGTAAGTAAGTATGCATTGACAAAGGGCTTTGTATGTCGAGATAAGTAAACTGTGATCTGCTGCGATACGTAGTTGCTTGAATGCAAAGATAAGTTTACGAACTTTGGCTGACAACACACTAAGGTGGGGTCTCCATTGGAGATTGTCGTCCACGGTAACACCTAGATATCTAAGAGATGGTACGCGGGAGAGAGTTGGACAGCTGCAATTTGACTGTACATTAAAATTACATGGAAATGTGTGTAAAGTAAGAGTTAGATTGCAATCTGGGCTTTTGGCTTTCGTCTTGCTAAAGCACAGGAATTTTGTTTTTTGTGAGTTAATTGAGAGAAGATTTTCTTCTAACCATACTGTGATATTACTCAATCCTACTTCTGCCGCTTCTACAGCCTCTTTTCACGTATTGGCATGAAATAAAACAGCGGTGTCGTCAGCAAACATGATCATGTCAGCTCCAGGGACTTTTAATGCACAAAGACTGTTGATATACAATAAAAATAGCGTTATGCCAAGGGTACTGCCCTGTGGGACACCGTAATTACATAGGGTACTCTTGCTATGATGGCCATCAACTCTCACAACTTGATATCGACCCGTCAGATAATCGGAAAACCAAGAGTGTACCACACCCCTTACACCTGAACTTTCAAGGCGTGCAAGTAATATTGGAATGGAGACTGTGTCGAAGGCTTTCTGGAGATCCAGAAAAACTCCAACACAGTTATCGCCCTTGTCCAGATACTCAGTAACCAAAGAAGTCAGATTAAGTATCGCATCCTCCGTCGACCGGCCAGCTCGAAACCCGTATTGGTTTTCTGACAGGATCTTTATTTTGTTCATATAGCTGACTAGCCTACGGTTGACAAGCTTTTCTATTATTTTGGACATAGTTGGTAAAAGGGAAATCGGCCTATAATTTGATGGGTTGTCACGGTCTCCCGCTTTATAAATTGGACAGACTATGGCAGTTTTAAATAAACTTGGAAAAACTCCTGTTGTGAAACTTAAGTTGCAGATGTACATGATTAGTGATATCAATAATTCTTTAAACATTTTTAAAAAGCGTATAGTTATTTTATCTCCTCCACATGCACTATTGGAGTCCAAATTTCCTATGATATTACTAATTTCATAGGGGTCTGTAGGGGCAAAAGACATTGAATGTGACGGGGTAGACGTATTTTTAATTTTATTTACTAGGTCGATTTCAGCTAGTCCCAATTTGTTAAGGGTGTGCTTGGCAAGATCACTACCTATGGTGGTAAAGTATTGGTTTACTTGGTCGAGTGACTTCTTTGGGTTATCCCCTAGAGCAAGTAGGTTAGAGTTGGAGTCCTTATTTTTAGTCATATTGCATAACTCTTTGATAACTTTCCAGGTTGCTTTGCTGTTGCCAACAGATTTTTGTAATTTATTTCTATAGTAGTTACTTTTAGCGTATTTTATTATTCGATTACATATATTTCTATAGTTTTTGTATCCAACTTCTATATTTAATTTACGTATTGATTTCACTATTCCTATTGTAATCCATGGTTTAAGTGGTTTGATTTTGTTAGGTATTTTTGAATTATTTGTGTTTCTATTAATTATATTCTTTAAATTAGTAATTAGATATTCAGTAGCTATATTGACGTCAGTAAAATTGTAAAAGTTGTCCCAATCCAGTTCTAAAATATTTTTCTTTACCATTTCGTAGTCAGTAGTGCTGATAGTGAGTGGAATCGTTGTTTTCCTGATTAGAGACTTATCAATTTTAAGCAATATTGGGGAGTGATCAGTAAACTCGCTAAAAACAATTGTCTGACAAGGCAGTGTAGTTTTAACCATGAAATGGTCTAAGCATGCATTTAGTCTTGTTGGTTTATGAATACCTTGCCTAAGACCATGATAGGCCATGATGTTTAGGTAGTCATTTGCAGTACTGTTTAGGTTATTTGGTAAAATATTTATATTTACGTCTCCGGTTAAAATAATATTCTTAGTTGTGATACTCTCCAGTAGTTCGTTTAATGAATTTATGTAGTTAGAAGGATTTTTAAAGGCCGGCGGTCGATAAGTACATATAATAGATGTATCTTCCAAAATGTTAATTAATATGCAATTCCCTTCACATATTCTGACTTCCGAGCAGGTGACTTCAATGTTGTTTTTTGTATACACTACAACCCCATCGTTTTGATTGAAGGTAATTTTACTAGCAATAGCATCGTAGTAGGTATGGTTGAGTCAGGGTTAATCCAGCATTCCGATAGTACGATAACGTCAATGGGAAGATTCAACTCTGTCAGAAATATTAGGAATCTATTAAAGTTGCAGTATATACTTCTGATGTTAACCGACAAAACACAGAGTGAGTTGCCACCTTCCATTGATTAGTCACCAGTATTGATTATAAACGTTGATATAAAAACAAAACATGGTTTCCGTTGTATAGAATAGCTTTATCTTATCCTTTTGTGTGTGTAAATTGGTGGGTAAGGTATACATATACTTTTTAATTTGTGTAAATAACAGTGTGTAGTGTTTTGTAGTATATTGTCTATTTAGGTTTGTGTGTATTATAGTGATTAAAAATAAACAAGTATTTATAAAATGTGTCCTAGTGAACCTTAAATAGCATTGTATTCTAAATTTAAACATAAGCGATATTATAACCAAAAATAGATGGCTTAAAATATTATTAATTATATAATGACAATCTGCGGCATGTTGTTTACTGTATAGTCACGATTTAATGTTGTTGAGGTCCGCATCCGTATTGATACGACAGACAGGAGTTCCGTCGTTCTTACGCAAATAGACAGATCCACGAGAGGTCCAACAGTATTTGATGTTATTGGACTTAGAAAATTCACGAGCCATTGCGTATAGCTTCTTGTTTTTAAACGTAAGATTGTCAGTAATAAAGACTGGTTTAGACGGGCCGATGAATGATAAATGGGACGTATTTAATTTATTACTCGGGTGCCTCTTGTTGAATGATTTGACAGATGCGAGTACTTCGTCTTTTGTAAAGATGTTATTAAATTCGACAATAATTGGTTTATTTTCAGGCACAGGCGTGGAAACTCTATAAATGTTTCTGACAACATGCTGTTCTATGCATACGTTAAGAGTATCTACCTATTTTCTTCAGTAAATTGATCAAATCGGATTTGTTTTCGGTGTTGTTGGTCGGTATGTTTCTAATTTCTATGTTGGTTTCTCGCCCATTCTTTTCTAAATATTCAATTTTGTTTTCCAATTGTTGGATATACTTCTTTTCTTCTTTAATTTGTTGTTCCAATGAGTTAAAGCGGTTTAGAAGTTCACCATATTTATGCGACATAAACTCCAATGAATCTTGTACACCATTCATCTGAGATTTCACATCATGCATGAATTCCACGATGGTGTCAAGCTTAGAGTTTTGCACTGCTATCATACATTTGATCGAATCATCCTCAGAAGGCGAGTTTGCGACATTGCCATTGTTGCTATCACGACGCAAACGTTTGTTTACATTTCGCGTGGTTACATTTTGTAAATTATTACTTGATGTGGTTAAGTTTGGTTCCGAGCCGAAATGCGTTAATTTTCCGTCGGTGATGGTTTTTGTCGAACCAGCGGATTCGGGTTGAGAAGTTGTTGCAGTATTCATCTTATCGAGTTGTACCAAAAAAGGTTTAATAGTGTTGTCGGTTGTCCCTTGCGACATAGGTGTTGCTGTGGCTTTAGGTGCGGGCGAAGAAGAAGCCTTTTTTTGTTGTTGTTGTTTTGATCCCGGTGACTTTGGAGGTGTCCTTCTCAAGGGCATATTACTACAGACCAACAAAACAAGTACCAGGGAATCAGAAAGCGCAAAAGGTAACTTGAAGTTATTAGTGTAGACGGCGCCCGGCCTATGTCACTATTAGTTATTAAAGTTTTTCAACTTTTTCAACTTTTCACTTTTTATTTTTGGCACTAATTTCAAATTTATGTCTGCGAAGTACCAGGGCAACATATACTGCGAGAAGCTTACAGATAGATTTGTGTTCATAAGCGCGGAGGTCTGATGATCGACGCTGCGGTACAAAATTTGTTTAGACCCCTGTCTTGTTGTACTTTTTTCTTTAGGTAGTTAATATGTTGTCTCACTCACGCGTAGGCTTGGTGTTGCTGGCGTTGCGGCTGTGTTGTGTGCGTTACGACGATTCACACTGCGCGCGGAATGAACCTCCTTGCGATGCTGTGCTCCTAATATTGCAGATTATTTTTTTGGTTAAAATTGAGAATATTATATATTTTTTTAAATAAATACGTGCAGCTGTTTAAGCGTCTGAACTCCTCAGAGGTCTGGGGGGAGAGGATATGGTTTAAACAACATTGTTTTTAAAACTGATCTTTGGGCTCTTTCAATTAAAATCATTGTACTCTTTGAGCAACCACCCCAGCTCATTATGCAGTAAGAAATGAGAGATTCACATAAAGCCCGATAGACAGATCTGAGCAGTTCGAAGTTTGCTACGTTACGGAGTCTCCTCATTATATGAATGGTTTTGCGAACCCTCCCTGACAAATTACTAACATGGGCCTTAAAATTTAGATTTTCGTCCAGAATAACACCAAGGTATCTTATTTGATCACACCTTTGAATATGATGGCAGTTACAGAAAGTGGCATCCTGGCAAATGTGGATTGGAAGGGATACTAAAGAGTTTGAAGGTGCTGAGGCTAGTGTTTTATAAAAACAGATGAATTTAGATTTATTGGGATTTATTGTTAAAAGATTTTTTTGAAGCCATTTACTTACTATTGACATGCCTTCTTCGGCGCATGTTAGAGTTTCTTCCCAAGAAGCACCGTGAAATAAAATTAACGTATCATCAGCATAACATATTATGTCAGCATGTCTGAGGCTAAGGTCGTGGATACCATTCATATAAATAATAAAAAGAGTTGGGCCGAGAATACTTCCTTGAGGCACGCCATAATCAACAGAATTAAGTACACTGGAAAAGCCGCCAACGCTAACACATTGTTGACGCCCCTGCAGATAGCTTTCGAACCATGCAAGGGAGATGCCACGGATACCCAAGTGTTCTAGTTTCTTTAGAAGTATCGGGGCGGAAACAGTATCAAACGCTTTGGCAAGATCTAAGAATACACCAATGCATTTATCGTTACGGTCAAGATGTTCAGCCGTTGTATTAACCACAAGAGAAACTGCCCCATCAGTCGACTTCTTTTGACGAAAACCGAATTGATTATCTGATAAAAGGCTATGAGATTCAATGTATTTAATAAGGCGCTTGTTGACAATCTTTTCAAGGAGCTTGGCGAATATATTCAAAAGTGATATGGGGCGATAATTGTCAGGTGAATCACGAGAGCCTGCTTTGTAAATGGGAATAACAGACGCTATTTTCCAGGCGTCTGGAAAAATTCCTGTGGCTAAACTTGTATTAAAAATTAAGGTCAGAGGTTCAACAACAAATTCTTTTAAATGTTTTAGCAAAAGATTGGTTAAGCCTTCTATGCCCGGGGCTTTGTCAATGTGTAGGTCATTTATAAGAGCATTAACTTCAGAAACGTCGGTAGGCTCCATAAAGAAAGAGTTAAGTAGATGTTTTTTACACTTGGTATTAGCGGCTAAGCTTTCTTGGGTAGCGTTGAGACCAGTAAGTATACTATCAGCAAGTTTTTTACCTATTGTTGAGAAGTGGGAGTTACAGACATTTAAAGATTCTGCTGAATTAACTGAACCATCAATAGTAAGAAGTTCTCGGGGTTCTTTTTTATCGGTTGAAAGATAACAAATATTTTTGATGGATTTCCACAACTTCTTTGGATTATTTTTATTTTCATCCAGTTCTTTAGATTGATACTGATGTTTTAGGTTTCGTAAAAGACGGTTGCAGAAGTTTCGGTAACGTGTGTACACTAGTCGCGTCAGCTGATTTTCTGGGTCACGTCTGGATAAAATGTGTAAACGGTCTCTATGTCGCATGCATCTGATTAAACCCGGAGTAATCCAGGGTTTCAATATACGTTGAGACCGTTTCTTTAGCGAAGTTTGTGTATGGTTGATCAAAATTGTGTTAATAGTTGAGGTGAAAATGTCTACTAAAACGTTAGCGTCTTCACATTTGAAAAGTTCTTTTCTTTTATCATAGCCTCTATATCTTTTTTTGTGGTATTTACACAAGGCTTACATAATTTTGACTTGGCAAGAGACATTCCTGCCATCGCTAAATCATGGTCAGTTATGTCTGAGGAGCAAACTAAACCAATCAGGGACAGCGAAGATTTTACATATATGTGATCGAGGCAAGCCATTTTCCTAGTAGGGATAGTTATTGCCGGTTTCAAGTCATGTTCAGCTAATAGGCAGAGATAATCTTAATTATAAGTAAGAGATAAGTATCAATGGTTGAAATTATATCAATATTAATATCGCCGACTAAGAAAAGGTTGTTCTCGTATTTGCATGACGACAGTATACAATCAAGTGACCATAAAAACTTATCAGTATTAGTGAATGAAGGTGATCGATTAATGCCTAGAATCGTAGCTACTTGTGATATGTCAACCTGCAAGCAATTTGCATCATCTATGTTCGGCTCTGACACTGCAGCACTCCAGATATCCTTGACGTAGATTACTACTCCGCCGCTGTGATTTATAATTTTACTTGTTGCGTATTCTGAGTAGTGCGGAATCTTCGGAATAATGGTAGATTCAGTAATCCAGCATTCAGTTAGAACAATTACAATGTATTTTAGATTGAGTCGAGTTAACGTAGTTAAAAACGTATCAAAGTTTTTATTTACGCTCCTGATGTTTTAAAGTTATAACTTTAAATTTTTTGTCTGATAAAAAAGTTACACACTTCTCCGGTTCATCTACATCGAGACACACAATATCCAAAGAGTCTAAGTCAGTTATTAAATGTTCTATAATCTCTTTTATATTTTTGCATTAAGGTGCAGTGATAAATTAATAAGGTGAGTGTGCGTCTCTTGATTAGAAAAGAAGTAAGTGCAACTAATAGTTTAGCGCGGATTTTGTAAAAATATACTTTTTGTATGAATATTGAATTTAAGAGCTGTCGTATTTTTAGTATTATATATTTAAAAAGACGAAATAAAATATAAATATAACATATTATGTGGTTTAAAAAGACAATTAAAATTAATAAAACTATAAAAATAACAAAAATTGAACATCCGGTTGTTTTAACGCATAGAGTTAATTTACCAACAATTATTATTAAGTTGTGGTAAGCAATAATATTACGTAGTGGGTGCGGTACCATATATTGATCAATATTATTAACAATGTTGTATTGACAATATTATTGCGTGTGTGCGGCTAGCCTAAAAGCAGTGCACTGCTATAGTTTAAGTTTCGCTAAATAACAACACGTGGTCAGCGTCATAGATGATGAGCCCATAGCCGCTTTTTGCTGTTGAACGAATGAGCAGTCTACAGTCAGTTTGTCGCCTTTTACAACACCGAAGGGAAGAGACTGTAGTGCCTATTCTTTTATAATGAACCGCCACCACACAGTTTATAAATATTTATTTTCATAAGCATATTATACAAGTTAACAAAAAGGTTAATGTGCTAACCAATAAAAAATTTTTGCACTCATATTTAGACAGGATTTAACGCAAAACTACTTTGTAATGGCATTCTACGCGTGCCTTTTATACTCGACGTTTCGACCGAGTTGCACCGGCCGTGGTTACGGGTGGAGTAAAGTGTGCATAAAGGCGTTTACGCTCAGAATGCCAACTTCGCAAAATGCCAACCGCTCGAAAGTTTATTTTTTTTGGCATTGGTATCTTTCTATAAAGTATAAAGTGTTTAATTAGACACCGTAAGACTTTTGTAGCGATGGAAATGGAAACTCGCGACTGTATCGCGCGAGACTACAAGTGTCACCGACTATTAACATGGCACCGCTCATAAATAAACCACTGCCAGTAGTTCAATTAATAAAAATTTTATGTCACATTTTAAGTTAAAACGTAATTATTTAAAAAATAAATCAATAAAAATACTTTTCCCAAGCTCATTGTGATGTTGTGCAATAAAACCGAACTTAAAACATACAATCATTGGTCAACAATGAATTCTAGCTGTTAGAGTACTTACGTTGTTGTTTCATTCCATTATATCATATCAAATCAAATGATCTTACTATAAACGTCCCACTGCTGGGCAAATATGATTAACTTAGCAAAATATATATCGAATCGACCTGCAAAAGTAAACATAGCTTTTTGACAGTTGGCAAAGACGCACCAGAGAGTGTTCTTACTGCTGAATGTCTTCGGTAAATTATTGGAAAGGCTCATTGCGGACCGGTTAAATTATCATATTAACAAATACGACCCCTGTTCTAATAAACAGTATGGCTTTCGAAGCCAGAGATCCACTGTTCAAGCAATCAGCGCAGCACTAGAAAACATCGAATCCGCTAAATCCAAGAGTGAAAATGTCATCGCGGTATCCTTGGATATCAAGGCTGCCTTCGATCGAGCTTGGTGGCCCGCTATCTCCCAGCGCCTCCGCCTTATCAGATGTCCCCAAAACATATACACGTTTCTCTTGAGCTACGTGGAGGACCGAGAAGTCCAGGCGAACTTTGTGGACTGCAAAGTCCGTAAGTTTATGACCAGGGGCTGCATCCAAGGCTCCGTCATTGGCCCAATGTTAAGGAACCTCATCCTCGACGAGCTCCTAGTTGCCGATGCCAGATGGATTTAGCCTCCAGGCCTACGCGGACGATGTCTTCCTCGTGGCTCACCACAAACACGTTTCACAGCTAGAGCGCTCTATCAACCAAGCCCTCAAACTCATTACCGAATGGGGGGACAGCGTGAAACTGGAATTTGGCCCACCAAAACTCAGGTGATTGCCTTCCTTTGAACCTGCTCTTCATTGCAAACTTCTTGTTAATTCACAACCGCTCCAATTTGTTGATATAATCAGATATCTAAGCATAATAATAGACCGTAAACTTCGTTTCATACATCACGTAAACTACATAATTATTGAAAAAGCTATAAACTCTACACCAAACTTTGCCTCTTTGTACGACCCACTTGGGGAGTACACTAAGATAATGTCAGGATAATCTACCTGCAGGTGATTGATATAATCTGCTACGGTGCGGCCATATGGTCGCGTGCTCTTGCATATCAATGCGTAAACAGGAAACTACTGTCCCTCCAACGACTTTTTGGAATAAAAATTCTCCAGGGCTTCCGCACCGTTAGCACCGCAGCCTCAATCTCGCTGGCTCAACTTACCCCCCTCTGATATCCCTATTGAAACACTATCAACCTCGTAGAACCTCGGGGCGTAGAATATCGAGAGATCTTTTCTGCTTCAGATCTCCCTCGAATAGGCGTCACTAGTGGCTGGCGCATTTTCACCGACGGGAGCAAACTCGATGGTCGAATCGTTGCGGCCATGGTAACTCTTAAAACCCCTCCGCACCACACCACCTTTTACGATAACTCCTTTACCGTACAAGCTGTTCGTCTCTGGAATTCGCTTCCAGTTGCGATCAGGCGTGCGCAATCTATCCACACATTTAAGGAGCTCGTGAAAAATTTTTACCTATCCGCTTAACCACATCCTGCTGCAAAGCTGCCATTGTCAACTACTTTCTACCTGAGACTATTATGTTTAAGTATGTATATGTATATATTTACATACTAATATATTTATTTCACACACACTTATTACTTATTTTATTTATTTATTTTATTACATACATTATTTATTTTTATTTATTTATTGCTATCTATTCACTTTTATTTAAATTCCGTAAAAAGTTTACACCTCCGATTTTCGAGTTTATATGATCTCTCCATCCGACTGGTTGTCTGGAAGAAATCGCTTCATAGCGATAAGACCGCCAAATTGTGACTATGTATTTTACCTATTTTCTTGTTTTGTATGTATTTGTATTGTAAACTGTTGCAATAAAAGAGTTATCTAATCTAATCTAATATACAACCCTAACGGAGAGCGGACGGCAGTCAAGAAGTACAAGCTTCATGATCGCTGTTCCGTCTTCCAAGCCGAAATGTTGGCACTCCAAAATGCATGTGAATATATCGTTGCAAAAAAAACTTGAGCACACATGTATACTTTCGGACAGCAAATCGGGTCTCTCCGAACTCGCAAATCCTAACAGCCACAAAATGTTTGCAGTCAGCATTCACAGAAATCTCAATTTAGCACGTACATCAGGGTTAGTCGTCGAATTCGCATGGGTCAAGGCCCATGTCGGATTTGACGGCAATGTGGCTGCTGTCACTGCTGCGAAAGAGGCCACAAAACACCCGACTTCCTAGCAACGCCTGTTAGTCATGTAAAACTAACCAATCGCCAGAACTGCCACATGGCAGCAAAATCCCTCTACGAAGACCCTACCACCTGTATCCACACCAAACGCCTCCTTCCTACGTACGAAGACCTCCAGAAATATCTCACTCATGTTAAACCTGTATTTGCTATCACTCAATTCTTAAGTAATCATGGCTACCACAAGGAATATCTTGCTCGCTTCTACATCGTTGATGACGACGTCTGCCCTTGTGACGGCACCACCCAACAATATTGGAAGCACCTCCTTGAACACTGCCCAGGCTTTGAGAGCACACGTTTTGACCATAAGCTCCATTCTCAACTGCAAAATATAGATCCCTTTAATATCTTAGATGTTATCAATAAAGAAGCAACAATGAATTCTCTACACACATTAATAACATATATTGTCACACAATTAAAAGATTACAATAAATAAAGCAACGTGACTTAACAAACCAATGTTACACAATAAAAAACTTGGAACGTGACCTTGGAGTAGACCGTTAGCTCCGAGAAAACATACAAATCCTCTATTGTAAATACATAAAAAAGACTCTTGTAAAAAAGACAAAAGCTCTATAAATTCTTTTCATAATTGCTCTTCTAAAATTAGGATAAGGTAACCTTTATCACCCTCTAGATAAGTTTAGTATATAAGCCTTGTTTGTTTGTATCATCTTCGCGGAAGTGCTAAAAAGCTGAACGACGACGATTTCTAGAAGACTTCCCCAAGTCCAGACGCTGTCCCTCATCAGAAGGCACTAGCCCGGATAAGTCGACCGAGCTGTACTGAGTTTCGAAGCTAATGAAGAACGTGTTGACAATTGCTACGGTGCTGCAGTGAGTAGAATTTTTGATTGAGAGATTGCTAATTGTTCTACCATCCCGTATGAACTCGGCATCCTCTGCCGCCGCATTTTAATTAAGCCGAGTAAAATGACTGAGTCAACCCTTGTAACCCCCGTGACCCCGGTCAGTATTGCAGACCCAGTGAATAGCGTTATTCCCTGTGACGGTGATCCTAATCTCCCCTATGTGTTATTACCTTATTACGGTCCGCCGAAAATTATTTTAACACTACGTCTTTGCCTCCTGTAATAAAGGTCCAACAGATTTTGGAACGCATCTCAGGGGAAGCGGCCAGAACGGTCTAGAGCTTTAACCACTCTAATAATTGGGAAATTATAATAAAGGGCATTTTGAAACAACATCATGGTGATGTAAAAACAATTAATACGCCAGTAGAAGAAATACGAACTACGTGTTTAAAACAAAATAAAACCCATACGGCTCTAATTAGAAAGATAAAAAAAACATAACAAAGTACCTCCAAGATTTGTGTCGAAATTACAACTTACAGATTCACATTGATGTTCGTACTAGAAAAGAATCGTGTATTGATCACATTCTAAGTAATATAAATGGAGTCTCGGCAATGGTGCTTCCTCTCTATCTATCGGATCATGATACTGCACAACTAATTAGCTTTCCAGTAGGACATGTTAAAATTAAGCCTAAGTCATATTTTATTTACAAAAGAGACTACAGCCATGATAATATATGCAAATTCCGAGAAAATTTAAGCGCATTATCTTGGTCCGATGTACTGGAGATGACTGACCTGAATACGGCTTTTTCAAAGTTTCATGAACTGTTTTCTTTGTTATATACACTTTGTTTCCCACAAATTAAAATTAAATTGAATCTAAATAAATTCAACCAGTCTTGGATAAGCAAAGGATTAAAAAATAGCTGTAAAAATAAACGCAACTTACGTTATTGCTATTACAAAAATAAAACAATGATTAACAGAAAGAAATATCATACTTACTCCAACATCTTAAAAAATGCATATTGACATCTGTGCCGGTTCGTCACGTAGTTAAATAAAGCAAGATAAAGCCTGTTCATAGTTAAAGTAAGATAAAACATTACGAGATAAGTCAGGTTGTATTTAATATATAAGAACCTAAATAAACCTAAATAAATCAGTGTATTAACATCACATCTGCGGTTTACTTACACTCCCTGTTCCCCGGTATATTTGGTGACCCCGACAGAGAGCAGTAACCTTCTGCACCAGCACATAGAAGAAGTCATCATGTCACATCCATCTCCCTGCAAATCAAGCAACGCTGAATCACATGAAGTAGCCGTGAGTACCAACATCGTATCACGTATTCCAGAGTTTTGGAGGGACCAGCCCCGACTCTGGTTCGCTCAACTGGAAGCAATAGTCGCGTCTCAAAAACAAGGTGATGAATTCAAATACAACACGGTTGTCGCTAAGCTAACCAAAGAAGAAATCATCCTGGTTAGCGACATAATAACGGCCCCACCGGCGACAGGAAAGTACGCAACGATCAAAGAGCGCCTAATTAGCAGCCTAGAGGAATCCGAACAACAACGCCTTCAGAAACTTTTGTCCGAGGTACATCTAGGAGATCAGAAGCCATCACACCTTTTGCGCCGAATGCGAGAACAAGGACGAGGAATAATCGGCGACGAAACCGTTCGGGTCCTGTGGCTCAGGCTACTTCCGGTTCCCGTTACATCTGTGTTAGCCGCCTCAGAAACGTCGGACCTAGATAAAATGGGCCATGTTGCAGACAGGATAATGGAAAATATTAAAATAAACGAAGTATCCTCAGTCGACACAAAGAAAGTACAGACCAGCGCAATGGAAAACATACTAGAGCAGCTAAAAGAAATGCAACTAGAAATGTGCGCTATGAAGCACGTACGCAATAACGGCCGACGCAGCACTCACTTCCAGCCAAGGCAGAGGTCAAGGTCGCGTAGCCAAGACAGACTTTGTTTTTATCATTGGAAATTCCGAAAAAACGCGCGCAATTGCATTAAGCCATGTGGCTGGAATAAAAACGGTATCCCTCAGGACCAGGGAAACTAACATATGCACAGAATTCGGCGGGCCTCTGTGCTATTCACCCGTCTAACCGCCTCATTGTTACCGACCGAAAAAGTGGTATGAGGTTTTTGATTGATACGGGAGCAAATATTTCAGTAATGTGTAAGCCCATGAGAACAATAACACCGAATGATAAATATAAACTTTACGCCGCAAATGGCTCAAAAATAAAAACGTACGGGGAGAAAACGCTCACTCTCAACCTGGGATTGCGTCGGAACTTTACATGGACCTTCGTTGTGGCCGATGTGACCCAGCCTATAATTGGAGCAGACTTTTTGGAGCATTACAAATTATTAGTAGACATTTCAGGAAAGAGACTTACCGACAAAGTGACTGAACTATCAGCCCCTGCATCATTAAGCCGAGCCAAACATCAAAGTATTCGCTCGATCGATGTGGGGATTAAGCCACAGGTTAAGCAAATTTTAGAAAAATACGAGGATATTACTCGTCCTTCGTCCTTATCAAAGATCCCAAAGCATAAAGTCAAACACCATATCATCACAAGAGGACCACCAGTGTCCGCACGAGCAAGGCCACTACCGCCCCATAAATATCATATTGCCAAAAAGGAGTTTCAAAACATGCTGGAGCTTGGAATTTGTCGCCCATCTGACAGCCCGTGGGCCAGTCCCCTGCACATGGTTAGAAAGAAAAACGGAGAATGGAGGCCGTGTGGAGATTACAGGATGTTAAATAATATCACTCTTCCCGATAGGTATCCACTTCCACGGTTGGCCGACTTTACATACATTTTGGAAAACGGAAGAATTTTTAGCAAAATTGATATACGCAAGGCCTATTTTTGTATCCCGGTCAAAGAAGTGGAGAAAACAGCAATTATTACACCCTTTGGACTTTTCGAATTTCCGAGAATGCCCTTTGGCCTTCGTAATGCCGGACAAACATTTCAACGATTTATGGACTCCATATTTAGAGACCTAGATTTCGCCTTCATTTTTTGCGATGATATATTACTAAGCGCTCCAGATGAAACCTCCGCACTCCAGCAACTAGAAACAGTGTTTGAAAGATTGTACGAAAACGGGATTACAATAAATTTAGAAAAATGCAAGTTCCTCCAGAGCGAATTAGATTTCTTAGGTTATCATATAACGAGCCAAGGAATACGCCCGACTGAGGAAAAGTATAAAGCGATCGATGAGTTTCCCAAACCGAGAACAGTAAAAGAATTAAGAAGATTTTTAGGTATGGCAAATTTTTATAGGAACAATACACCGCGCGCCGCTGAATATCAAAGCGTTCTAAACGCATACCTAAAAGAATCTAAAAAGAATGATAATTCGATTATTCCCTGGACGACAGAAGCCGAAGAGGCTTTCGAAAAATGCAAGAAGAGTGTTAAAAACGCTGTGCTGACCACTCATCCGTCTCGTAACGCCGAGTTAGCCCTTATGGCAGACGCCAGCGCATCCTGTGTCGGTGCTGTTTTGCAACAGAGAGTAAAGCATGAGTGGGAGCCGCTAGGTTTTTACTCGCAAAAATTAAGCGACGCTCAAAGAAAATACTCAACATTTGACAGAGAGCTACTGAGCATCTATATGGCAGTTAAGCATTTTCAGAGATTGATTGAAGGAAGAGAGTTCACTATCTTCACAGATCATCGCCCGTTAACCTATGCCTTCTCCAAGAAACCGTCAGTTAACGACACTCCGCGTAGAGTACGCCAGCTAGATTACATATCGCAATATTGCACAAATATTAAACATATTAGTGGACGTGACAATATCGTTGCCGATGCATTGTCACGCACTATAGAACTAATTGACATTCCGTCGCCAATCAGTTATGAAGAGATAGCGAAATACCAACACAATAACGCGGAACTATCACAGCTGAAAAGAAATGTTAGATTGCAGTTTGATAAGGTCAGATTACCAGGGTCAAAAGTCACGATTGTATGCGATACGTCAACGGGGAAAAATAGACCTTACCTACCGTTACAATTTCGGAAACAAGTTTTCGACATTACACACGGCCTTAGTCACCCCGGTACGCGTACGACACGGAAACTAATAACACAAAAATATATATGGTCTGGTATGAATAAAGATATCAACAGCTGGTGTAAAACCTGCTTGTCGTGTCAAAAATCTAAAGTGCATAGGCATACAGCTTCACCGCTGGGAAGTTTTATGCCTGCGCCCAGGTTCGCCCATCGTGGACATCGTGGGCCCCCTATCCCCATCGCAAGGGAAGCGGTATCTAGTTACAATAATAGATCGCTGTACATCATGGCCCGAAGCCTTTCCGGTAGAGGATATTACAGCAGAAACAATCGCTCGAACCATTTACGAAGGTTGGATTACGAGGTTCGGGTGCCCGTTACGTATTACTACCGACCAAGGCCGCCAGTTTGAATCATCGACCTTTAGAGCACTTTCAAAGTTCTTAGGAGTACACAAAATTAGAACCACTCCTTATCATCCTCAAGCGAATGGAATGGTAGAAAGATTTCACAGGACGCTAAAAGCAGCTCTTATGGCAAGGAACGCTAACGTTAACTGGGCAAAAGATATTCCCTCAGTCCTCTTCGGATTAAGGAGCTGTTTTCGCGATGACACAGGATATAGCGCGGCCGAGATGGTATATGGCACCTCGATAAGGCTTCCTGGTGAATTTTTTGAGAATACCAGCAAGAATACTACCTACGAAGAATTTATGAGAAGTATTCAAGAAAGTATTGCAAAAATGACCTCAGTTCCGAAACGACACAAACACAGCCAATCAATATTCGTACATCCGGAACTTTATGAATGTTCTCATGTCTTTGTTCGCTGCGATAGAATACGAAAAAGTTTATGCCCACCTTACGAAGGGCCGTACCCAGTTATAAAGCGAATGGAAAAAGCATTTGTAATTAAAATAAATGACAGAGAGTCAACGATATCAATAGACAGATTAAAACCTGCATTTATTATGAATAACGGTTGCGAAAACGTGCCTGAGAAAACTGGAGGAAGCACGTTTGTTACAAGATCTGGAAGATCGGTCAAACCGGTAGTTCGATTCAGTTTTGATGACTAAAACATTTATTTTTATATAAATACTGTGTTTATTAAATAATGGTCAATCAAGTAACTTCGCCCCAAGTATCACCACCATACAACGCCGAGAACCACCAAGATGGGCAACCAGAGCTCCAAGGACCAAATAATCTACAACGCCGACAGCTGCCTTAACCAAGATGAGGCAGACCAGCTAAGACAAGGGATCCTGGATGAGTTGCGATGGACTCGCAACATGGTAGTCGGGCAAGTCGTATTGATTATATTAATTATGTTAGTATATGTTATTACGAAGGCCTTGGATAGAAGAATGAAGTCACTGGCCGGCGCAAAAACTCATAATTGCCAAGACAATTAAATAAATTTACATTTATCGCAACCACCGCATTCCTCGCACCGCATCGAGCCCCCAAACAGACGTCAGCAGTTTCTTCAAGTTCACGGCCGGCGGACTCGCGCCCAAACAGACGTCAGCATATTGGCGAACTCCATTGACCCTATTTTCATCTTTGTTTATATATTACGTTATTTATATGTTTTATACAACCTGGTATTGTCATGTTTACATTTTTTTACACATAGTGAGAACTTGTTATTTTTCCGTTTACATTAATGTTAAAAACCAAATTATGTACCTAAATTTAGTATAAGCAATCTAGTCGTTAAGTTATTATCGCATGCTGTTTAGTCTTGTATCTTTTTAAAAAGGGGGGAGTACTGTGCCGGTTCGTCACGTAGTTAAATAAAGCAAGATAAAGCCTGTTCATAGTTAAAGTAAGATAAAACATTACGAGATAAGTCAGGTTGTATTTAATATATAAGAACCTAAATAAACCTAAATAAATCAGTGTATTAACATCACATCTGCGGTTTACTTACACTCCCTGTTCCCCGGTATAACATCTAAAAAGAATTCAAACATTAAAATTATCTGTAAAAGTACAAATAAATGTAAAGCTACCTGGTCTATTATAAACAATCAAATTGGTGACAAAAAACAACACTATGATGATATCCGTGCAGTGACGGAGAAAGAATACCAATCGCCGCCCCTCTCTCCGTCCGGTGGGTGTCGTAAGAAGCGACTAACGGACTCTTTCGAGCGATGATCTGCTCCACTGGTGGTAGGGCTTGACCCGTCTGGTTGGTGACCACCGTACGCATGGTGTAAACCATGGTGTGTACCCGTCAAGTGACTGCTTGTCGGTCGCGTTTCGGGATCAGCCAGCGTATAACCAGAGCTTGAGAGGATGATGCTGCGATGTATTTGGTCTGTGGAGGCTTCCGTCAAACCAGTGCCAGGAGGACTTCGTTAACCTGCCGACCAGGGAGACCCGTAGAAACGGTTGTCCCGCTGGCCGCCCGTGGCACAGTACAGGGGCCCAAGCGAGCCTAACCAGCTCGTGAGGCTGCCTCACCATGCCACGCATAATCTCGGGGTGGTCCGTCGTGCCGGTTGGTGACTGGAAGGTGGGGTCCCGGCGGCCATTCCCAGGGGGGTTCGGGGGCCCTTCCGTTCGGCAGGTTAATAATACTCGTCTGTGGGCAAATTCCTGGGGAAACAGGCCACCACACTTTGACCATTCGCATCGCGGCATCATTTTCTCGATTCACGCCTCTCTCTTTCCACTCCTAAAATGACAGCGCCTAACAACAAAACTGGTTCTACAGCGGTGCACACCCCCACCACAACCTTACCGTTTGAGGTGGAGTTCGCTAACATCCACGGACTCCATGCAAACCTCAATGCCGTCCACCACCATCTTGAGACGGCACGGCCAGCAATGTTGTTCCTGACGGAGACGCAAATAATCCGCCCAGCTGACACCACCTACCTGAACTATCCCGGCTTTGTGCTTGAAGAATCCTTCAAAGCCAAAGCCGGAGTTTGCTTATTCGTTCGGGCGGATGTTTGCTGTCACCGTCTGCGCTGTCTGGAGGACCCTTCCTTCTCCCTCCTAGTGGTACACGTCGACTTAGGCTCTCATTGCCGTGTCTACGTCTGCGTCTACCGATCCCATAACGGCGACATGGAGACAACTCGACTAATTGAACATCTTAGTCGGGTAGCAGATGATGCGCAGGAGCGGTTTCCATCGGCGGAACTGGTGTTTTTGGGGGACTTCAACGCCCACCATGAGTTGTGGTTAGGTTCCTCCAAAACAGACCATGCTGGTAGAACTGCCCACGCATTCGTTCTCACGCATGACCTGACGCAACTGGTGAACCAGCCCACCAGGATCCCAGACATAGTTGGCCATGCGCCCTCCCTACTCGACCTTCTGCTGACGAGTCGCCCAGCTGGATACCGGGTGGAGATTCGAGCTCCTTTAGTTTCCTCAGATCACTGCTTGATATCCAGCACAGTGCCCTTGGCATCGCGCCCGCCAACAGCGGTTTCGAAACGCCAGATTTGGCACTACGCGTCGGCAGACTGGGACGGGATGCGGGAGTATTTTGCATCCGTCCCTTGGAGGCAGCGCTGCTTCAGTGGGAAGGACCCGACCGCTAGCGCCACTGCCGTTGCTGATGAGATAGTATTAGGAATGGAATACTATATTCCACACTCCTATGTCATCAGCAAAGGCAGACGCAACCGCTGGTTCAATCGCGAGTGTGCCAGCGCTGTTGAGAGCAAACAGACGGCATACCGCGCTTGCATCAGAGGTAAAGCTCATGGGGCTCCCGAAACTCGCTCGCTAAAAGCAGCCTATAATAATGCCACCAAGTCGTGTAAGAGGGCCTACATTAGAGCGGATGCCCAGCGCGTTGCACGAGTAGGCCAAGAACTCCTGACGCATCCTACGGGCAGCCGTAGCTACTGGCGTCTGGCCAAAGCCGTGCAATCCAACTTCTGCCAACCCTCGCTGCCACCACTGAGATGTCTTGACGGAACTTTAGCTCACAAGCCGCAGGAAAAGGTCGATCTCCTGGCCAAACTCTTTGCGGCTAACTCCCGGATCGATGACTGTGATGCACAGCCACCCTCAATTCCTCACTGTGGCCACACAATGTCTGATATTAAAATCAGGCAGTGTGATGTCCGTGCGGAAATGCAGTCAATCGATGTCCGGAAAGCTAACGGTCCTGATGGCATCCCAGCAATAGTCTTATGTGTGCAGCGGAGTTGTCCCCTGTGTTAACGCATCTGTACCGTCTCTCGCTCTCTTCGGGTTGTGTGCCGGAATCTTGGAGAGAAGCTAATGTGCAACCGATCCCTAAAAAAGGAGATCGGTCAGATCCGACTAATTACCGCCCTATAGCCGTAACTTCAGTGTTGTGTAAGATCCTAGAACGAATATTGAACAAACAGCTTATTCGATACCTAGAAGATCACTCCCTAATTCACGATCGTCAATATAGGTTTCGGCCAAAACGGTCAACGGGTGATCTTCTAGCGTACGTCACACATCTCTGGGGTGAGGCTATTGACAAGCGTGGCGAGTCACTGGCAGTTAGCCTTGACATAGCCAAGGCTTTTGATCGGGTCTGGCATAAAGCTCTTCTGTCCAAGCTCCCGGCATACGGTTTGCCCGCTCAGTTCTGTACCTGGATTGCCAGCTTCCTGCATGAGCGTAGAATCCGTGTCCTTTCGGATGGATGCGCTTCGCGGTTCATGTCAGTGAACGCTGGTGTTCCTCAAGACTCCGTTCTATCCCCCACGCTGTTCCTTCTGCATATCAATGACATGCTTCCTCTTGGAAACATTCATTGCTATGCAGATGATAGCACAGTGCATGGGGGATATAACGGGCACCCAACGGCTGGGCGGGTAGACACCGAAATGAAGCGAGCAAATCTTGTCATTGAGCTCGATCGGGTGTTGGACCTCATTTCTAGATGGGGCTCCGACAATCTGGTGGAGTTCAATGCCAAGAAAACACAGGTGTGCGCGTTCACAGCGAAAAAGTCGCCATTCCTTCCCCTTCCCTCTCTTCAGGGTACATCTCTAGGCCTGCAGAGCAGTATTAACATGCTCGGTATGGATATCTGCTGCGATCTGAACCAAAAGGACTACATCGAAACCGTGATTAAAAATGCCTCACGTAAACTCGGTGTCCTGAACAAGGTGCGGCGATTCTTCACGCCTGATCAGTTGTGTCTATTATACAAGACACAGGTGCGGTCTTGCGTGGAGTATTGCTCTCACCTTTGGGACGGCTCCGCAAAGTACCTTCTCGATGCCTTGGACAGATTGCAGCGCCGCGCTGTGCGCATTATCGGCAATGCAGAGGTCACTAAAACTCTCGAGCCTTTGCAATTGCGTAGAGATATTGCGTCACTCAGCGTCTTTTACCGTTTATACCATGGCGAGTGCTCTGAAGAACTCTTTGACCGCATCCCTCCTTCTCCCTTCCTCCATAGGAGTACGCGTGCTGCTCTGCGGAGTCACCAATTTACAGTCTCTAACATTCCATCTCGCACAAAGAAATTTGGTGACTCGTTTCTTTGCCGCACTTCCAAAAGATGGAATAGTCTACCAGCACACGTATTCCCTCCTACCTATGACATAGGGTCCTTCAAACGAGGCGTGAAGAAGCACTTTGTGGGCCGGCAGAGTGAGGATGACTGATGCTACGTCTCTTACGCTGCACCAGTTGTCCTCGCGCCTGGACCTCATTTCCACTTAACATCAGGTGGAGTGGGGTCATTTGCCGGGCTTAGTATAAAAAAAAAAATCACCTCCTTATAGAAGGTCTCGAACTGTCAATAAGTCACGAAACATTAATAATTTTGGCCCCAGGAAGCTAAATTAACCCTGCTAAAGCATTTAGATAGCACCGCGCAAATCCAGTTACACACGTTAACTTTTGACGAGGTATGTAACCACGTGAGATACTTTAAGTCGTACGGATAACACATCATAGCGCCGCAGAGTAAAGCGTATCCCCAATCAAACCGACACACTCGCCTTATACAAATCAGCCACAAATACCATATCCAAGACAATCGCAGCCAATCGCACCGCGACACACATACCCACCGTCGCGTCGCCTATGTCATTAACGTAACATTTAACGTAACAAACAAAACGGCCATTATAACACGCACCGACCACAACAGATGGTAGACTATCCGCGTCCCTCGTTGAACGCACCGCATAAATAAAATACTATAACTCACCGCGATCGTAACTTATGCCTACAAACGACGTTACCATGCGAACGGTCACCGATAGACCCTAACTAAAGCGTCCGCGCCCCGAGATGTTCCACCTATCAACCTTTGATAATAAACTATACGAAACACCGGATGACTCGATACAGTCGCGACCGCCGCCACTTACCGACGTATACCCCTACATACGCGAACATTGTGCCCCTCCTGCCACGCCGACACCCGAGGAAGAAATTGTAAAGGATTATGAATACGATGATTACTCAGACCAGTCGGATTTTCTAGTACCCCAAGACACGCGACAGTTTGCCCCACATAATTTTACCCAAGTCTCAACAAAAGTACTAATTGACACGGGAAGCTGGCGATCCAATACCACCTTTAAAGCAGCAAAAATACTATTACAAAATGATCCCAACGTAAAACTTAATAATGAACCGTTCCGAGTCAAAAAATCGCATAGCAAGACAAATCACGAAGGAAAAATTATTACGCCGCCTTGAACAATAATTTTTAAAAACGATGCAGTCCCCTTTAAAATTTACATATTCGATTTCTCACCTTAGTATGACTACCTCTTAGGGTGGGATAATTTACATAAAATAAGATCCTATTAAAATGAATGAATGACCCCTAAGTACAGCAGTAGATTTATTTCACATGTTCGCCCCAAATAACTTAAAAGATGTTTTAAACGAATACCTATAGCGATCTATTCACGGATGACGTATCAAAGAGTAGTTCTGCTCGCTTTAGACACGAGATTAAATTAATACATGATGACCCCATATACCAAAGGCGATAGGGCCTTTGTTTATTTATTTCCTGTTGTAGGAAATAAATAAACAAATTAAAGAGATGCTACAAAATGGCATCATAATACCCTCTGACTCACTATGATCTATGGTCCCTTGCCACCTTGTAGACAAAACATCCCTAGAGAGCAACGTCACAAATAAAAAATTGCGACTATCGTAAGCTAAACGAGCAAACACAATTGGATAAATACCCGCTCCCAAACATAGAAGACATCTTCTCCAAACTGAATGGATCTAGATATTTCTCGACACTAGACCTAACGGCAGGCTATCATCAAATCCTCATTGAAGACGCCTCTATACCAATGACCGCATTCTCTACACGCCACGGACACTTCGAATATACACGTATGGCCTTCGGCTTAAAGAACGCTCAAGCGACTTTTCAAAGAATGATGAATGAAGTGTTTACGGAGCGTCTCAAAGATATTATATGTATAGTCTATCTCGATGACGTGATAGTGTTTGCTAAGACAGCCCCTGAAAAACACCATCAATACCTAAGACGAGTATTACAAACCCTCGCCGAAGCTGACCTTAAAGTAAACAGTGACAAATGTCACTTCTTCCAACGCGAAGTAAAATTTCTAGGTCATATTCTCACTTACGAATACCTGACGAACGAAAAATAAAAGCAATAAAAAGAATTGCTGTAACCAAAACGATAAAACAAATCAAATTATTTCTCGGACTAGTGTCCTATTACCGCAAATTTATCCCTAATTTGAGCACAATAGTTAAACCCCTAACAAACGCGACAAAAAAGGACGTTAAAATAACCATAGACAATAACTTCCTTGACGCATAATTCTACCGTGCTAAACAACTGATAATGAACCCGCTTGTTCTAGCTTATCTGGACTTCAATAAAAAGTTTTAGTTACGACAGATGCCAGCAACGTGGAATCGGCAGTGGTGACCCAAGACGCATACCCTATTGCATACGCATCGCGAACAATATTGGAATCCAAACAAAAATACAATACCACGGAAAAGGAACTTCTAGGTATCCTGTACGAGCTGCCACAATTCCGACCTTAAATTTATGGCCGCAAATTTGATCTAGAAACCGACCACCAGGCACTTAAGTGGCTCACGAAACAAAAATAACCGAACGCCAAACTCACGCGATGGCGATTTAGGCTCCAAAAATACGACTTCGAAATGAAATACTCTCAAATGAATTTCTAATAAAACATAGTCACTCTCCTCCCAGGCGAATATATCGAATATTTGTGATGAAAGGCGATCAAAACAAACTAATAACACAAGAAAAAAATAATAAAACTAGTGATTATCTTCTTACGCCCTCAAGTGACAAGATAGAACGCGAATTTTACGATTTTTGCATGTTTATACTTTGTAAGCGTCGCCTATGTTCTTATCTGTACGAAGTATACCGAAAGAATTTTAATACCGAAATATTACGAAATAAATGGTTCAAAGATAAAAAAAACAGAGATCGAAAACAAGAACAACATAAAAGCCATTATACAAGAAACGTATAATAAGTTTGATCAAAATCGAAAAAATATTAACCATTTGAATAAAACGCGAACACACGCGAGCAAATTACAGCCCGTTATGAAAGTATACGTAGTAAATCAACAATTACGCTCTAAAAAGGGACACTCACCTTTTACAGATCCATACATAATAGCGAAAATACTAAAAAATACTATAATTCTCATACAAAAACGAACCAACGGTAAACAGTACCTACCCAATTCATATCTCCGAACTTCGTATTCCAGTTTATGCACAGCTACAATCATGCGAATCGGATTCGACACCTCCGTCATCTGCACAACCGACCTCAAAGACTACCGCGTTGTCCGAGGATATTGGACCACCCAGTACGGTTAGACAGACTTCGCGACGAATACAAAACACTTTTAGAACAATACAAGGTAGATAAAGCAGATAGCGACGTCACAAAAGTCCCTTAGACCAATCGACTCGAATTCTTATTAACGCAGATCGAATCATTCCAAAGGGAGTTCTTCCCACAAGCTCGAAACTGGAAACATGGACCACCAAGAATACGTTGACATCCAGAACCAACTTAGCAAAACAAAAGAAGAAATACAGCCTCAATTCACGAATAAATCAACTTGCCAATGATCAAAATAAACTTAGTAATATGATGACTGAACAAGTCAACCGGTTTAACGCATTTCAAATGTTGTCCAACAACGCAGAAAACCTCCATGACTTATGCATAGAAGCATAGTGTACTGCATCCCAGCATCATACCCTTTCAAAAATTGCGGAAATCACTCGAAACAATACCCGCTAAGTTTAATAAACCTGCAACTGAAGATGCAATGTTACGAGAAATAAGACCTAGTGTAAATAACACAAACGGCCTTCTCCTCTTCCTACTACATATCACCTTGTATGAAAGAACTATGCACAAACGAATAATCCTCACTCCCATCCTTCGAGTCATAAAAAACAATATTTGTACCTACCCCAAATCTATAATAAACCCATAATCTCTCGAAAATACTTACAAGCAGCCGACACTATGTATGAAGCCTACGACTGCAACAAAAACGACATATTTAAAAAGAAACCAGCAACGACTGTATCATTATCATTGACAGTATCGCGAAACAACAATACCTATGCAATCTCACGATAGTTATCTGTCCCCTAATATACGAGGAAGAAGTTACACCAAACAAGTTCTACAAATACACGCACGAAGCTTCGACCACCGAGGACGAATGCACCGGACTAATAAATAAAATACAAGGATCCTTTATTGAACAAAAGGACAACACATGTACAACAACAAACAAACCGATAGAACTACACACCTGGCAAGCAACAACGGTAGGAAATAAAAAACCTTATAGTCTTCAACAACGACGCCAAATGGACTGAAGAACAACTAGCAAAGCTAGATCAACTCGATGACATTACGAGATCACATAAAGAAAGCTCGATAATTACATGGACAATTATTGTCGTCATTTAGCCGTTGTGCTGACGACTTGCGCTATGCGTCTTCGGAAACGCATAGGCTTATCTTTGACACGTTCGACGCGGCACTGATTTTTCTATTCTTTCAATTCCTGCGGCACCAGGCGTTGCACACCTGGTCATAAAACTTTCATTGTGGCGGTACAGGGCTTACTAAACCCTGTAACGTATTAAAAGTTAAATCCTTTTTTGGCTTCATGTAAATATATATATATATATATATATATATATATATTTTTGCTTTGAATATTAACAATAATGAATTAATATTGACATGAACTTGAAAGGGTTCGTCAACTTGTCAATTCGTTCGGATGTCCTGAAACACGCACAATCCATTAGACAAAGATACCCTAAATACCCTTATAATGGATCGATCTAATTAAAGATAAAGAGTCCCAGAAACGGACCCTTGTAAACTTGTAAACAAGAGCTCTATAAATTCTTTTCATAATTGCTTTTCTAAATCATAATACGGGGAATAGTACATCAAAATTAAGAACCGCAATCGCTCAGCGATTATTAGTCAAAATATAATTATAATTAGTGTTTTATTACAGCAGTTAGTATCATAAAATTACAATATGGCACAGCATAACGCTACCCTATATTACAATTGAATACAGCAATAAGTATTAATGATTAAACGAACTTACCTGTACGTGAAGTTCAATCATAATTATACGAAGTGCCTCGTCCGAAGAGATTAGTATTTTTCAAATTATATTTGATAAGTTATTTATTATACCATGTAGTAACGCATAGTGAAACCACTTCCTGCACTATGGTTTAAAAAAAATAAAAATAAAAATCATTTGGAGGTAGTTGAGACCGCCATCTTGTAACGAGTTCAGTCTCTTGTCCTCATTTAGTTCAGAGCAGGATGATAATGATGTTTTTGTACAACTAAGGGGTTTGTTGCCTGAAAGAAGGAACAACTAATAGGGTGGGAGGGTTATAGATACTAATCTCTTCGGACGAGGCACTTCGTATAATTATGATTGAACTTCACGTACAGGTAAGTTCGTTTAATCATTAATTATACTCGTGCCTCGTCCTCGAGATTAGTATTTTTCAAATTATATTTGATAAGTTATTTATTATACCATGTAGATGTTGAGAGATGACAAAAATATCATGTCATCATTGTTGCAAAATAAAGAAAAGTAATCTTTTTCTTATAGGTTTAATCTAGTTTCAACAAAAATTAATTTAAACAATATTATAATCATATAATTAATCAATTATTTTTAGATGAACAAATTATGGTTCTTGCTAGGGCTGTATAATCCTCATTGCATTGAGTAATGGGTCTATTGTAATAGCGAGCAAAAGTAGTGGAATTATAATAATAATAATAATAATAATAATAATTTTTATTTGGAACAATATACATTGGTACACTTATCTAGTACGTTAATAACTGCTATCGTATTAAAACTGTGTCGCAGCACTAACGCCCGTCTCCGGTATTAATAACAGAAACAGCGTTCCAACAATAATTACAATCAGAAATAAACACTAACCTAAAAAGTACCTACACAATGCCTCAAAGTGTGTTATGTGATGTAAATGTGTGCAGTAAATAAAGCTATACCTACATTTTAACACTACATTCCAAATAACGGGAGAAATAATTCCGACTAAGGAAGACATGCGATTCCCGCAGTAACCAGCATTGCACTGGGGCGACCGGCCAACCGGCGACGCAGGCGCATGGCGCTTGTCGAGGTCAATGTGTGTGTGGCCTATTGTGGTTTTGGCACTGTAGACACAAAGAAGCCACTCCAGTGCAGAAGCTATAATATTTAATCTAATACTACTTAGATTTAAAGGAACGGAAAACTTTTATTACTTGTATTATTTTATGTCCATTGAACTTTTATTACTTATTTATTTATTGTCTTTATATTTTAATTATGGTTTTTCATATTTTTAGTTTTTAAAAAGGTTCATATAAATTAACTAGAGGGGTTTTTTTTTGCACTTTATGATAGACTTACTTTTAATTATATATTTAAACGTATTATAAAAAGATATATATTTTTTAATACTTATCATATTAAGAATGCAATTAATTACTTAAAAGACCTTCTGTTTCCGCATATGAAAGTTTTTGTAACCAAAATGTGATGCGTTTCTTACATTCTTTTAGGGTAAGTGGGTATATATTCAAAATTTTGTTAATCTTATTATAGAGGCGAGGGGAGAGGTAGTAAAAGTTACGCCTTGCAAGGTCTAATCTACTGTATACATTTTGACACACCAAGTCCGATCTTCGTTTTTGTAAAATGAGATCAGGGTTATAAGGCACTTGAGAGTGTTTGCGAAGTAACACTTGCATAATAAACAATTGTCGCACCGTCATAACCCCAGTGTCGGCGTATAATTCAGAGGTGGAAGAATGAATGGGTCTAAAGGTCATGACTTTTAAGACAGCTCTTTGAGCTCTTTCAAGATGTAACAAGTGGGTTTTATTCGCCCCACCCCAAGCAGTAACACAGTACGACAAAACGGACTGTCCAAGAGCAAGGTAAATAGTTTTCAGTGTCGGAGCATCAACTACATTACGGAGGTTTTTAAAAACATAAATGAGTTTCCTTGTCCGGCTTGAAGTAACCCTAATGTGTTCCTCCCAGGAGAATGTATGATCTAGCCAGACTCCTAGGTATTTAAGTTTAGGTGTACGCTTAAGCATCATACAATCACAGTTTAACAATTTTGAACAGTGACGCTTGTGAGCACGAACAGTAAAATCGGAAGCAGGGAGGGACAAAGATTTTGGTGCAAAAGTGATGAAGTTAGTTTTCACCAAGTTGAGCGTCAATTGATTTACAGCCAACCAGCTCATCACCGCACTTAGAGCATACTCTGCATGTTTGCGTGCATCCGTCCAGTTACCACCATGAATCAATAGGGCTGTGTCATCTGCGTACGCAATAATTTTGCAACATGGTAATGACATTTTGCAGAGGTCGTTCATGTAAATAAGAAAGAGGGTAGGTCCAAGGACACTACCTTGTGGGACACCAAAGGTCAGTTTCTCATCATTACTAGTAATCCCATCGATCACGACGCACTGCATACGGTCACGTAGGTAACTTTTAAATATGTCAAGGGCAAGTCCTCGTACGCCTATTCGCTCCAATTTTCCGAGCAAGATTGGGACAGAGACAGTGTCAAATGCTTTTGAGAGATCAAGAAATATACCTATAGATTTATTTTTGTCATTTAAATTTGAAGCTACTGTTTGTGTTAGTGTAAGTACGGCATCCTCTGCAGATTTACCTTTTGTGAAACCAAACTGGTTATGAGCAATAATCTGTTTTTCGCTTAAGTAATCGACTAGTCTGGCATTAATAATCTTTTCCAAAAGTTTAGATATAGTTGTTAACACTGAAATGGGGCGGTAATTGGCAACACTGTCTCTGTCTCCAGCCTTGTAAATAGGATGCACTAGCGCTTTTTTCATTGCTTGGGGAAATACACCACACGAAAGACACAAATTAAAAACGTGTACGAGTATAGGTATAAGAGTAAGTTTTGCGAATTTGATTACTGAAGCGGAGACACCGTCCCAGCCGGTAGCACACTTACTCTTTAAGCTATCAATTAAGCGTTCTATCTCCGCATCGTCAGTGTTAAGGAGAGTCATTGAATTTATTGGAGGATTTGAGCTGGTTAAGTTATAAACTGGGTCTATATAGGTTGAGTCTATTTTGGAAGCTAAATTTTCCCCAACATTCGCAAAATAAGAATTAACTAAATCAATCGCATCACAGGAATTATCAGATAAAGTAAAGAGTTTATTAGCGGGAGTGGATGGCTTATTAAGGTTTGAAACCTTTTTTATCAAGTCCCAAGTAGCTTTAGGGTTCTTTTGCGCTTTTTCAAACTCAGCACGTTCAAATTGTCTTTTTACCTTTTTTATTAAATTGTTACAAAAGTTTTTGTATCTCTTGTACGTCGCTGTAAGACAAGCATTGTTAGGATCTTTCTTTGTATTACGGTGTAGTTTATCACGGTGTCTTAAACAACGCAATAAGCCAGGCGTAATCCATGGCTTGATAATCCGCTTCCTACTGGGAATTTTTCGATTTATTGTGTGCGTTTTGACCACATCAGAAATTAAGCTGACAAGCGAATTTGTTGCGTGCTCGGGATCTCTGCATGTAAGTATAGGAGAATAATCAAGACACTTCAGTTTCTCGGCACAAGCCATCACATCAGCACGTTTTGATATACTGAAACCTTTAATAGTGAAGGTTTTTTGTTTGCAACAAAGAATAATCGGGGCATGATCTGTAATTAGCGAGTCGAGGACTAAAGTTACAGCATTGTTTTTAGTTTTAAGAATTACGTGGTCTAAACAATTATTACTGCGCGTTGGCAAAATATGAGCAGGCAGAAGGCCATGAAGTGCAACCGCATTTAAGTAGTTGTCAGAGTTGGAGTCAGTGTTGTCATGAGCAATGTTAATGTTGACGTCACCTACTATAGCAATATTTTCAAAGGTTTTTAACGATTTTAGAATATTATCAAGACCAGTTAGGAAATTGTCAATGTTCTTATGAGACGGAGAGCGATACAATGCAATGAGAGCAAAATTGTTAGACAATTTAAGTAGAATGCAGCTCGATTGGTCTAATTTTACGATTTCAAGGGTACAAGGGATACTTTCCTTTATGTAGATAACCACACCGTCGTTTTGATTCGAGTAATCTGATTTAAAAGAGACGTATCCAGGTAAAACTGGAAGTTGTGGACATTTGCTTAGCCAGCATTCAGACAGAATTATTATATCAAAACTGATAGTAGTTCGCTGCAGCAAGGTTAATAAATACGGAAAATTGCAACTCAGGCTTCTTATGTTAACATGAAATATTTTAATAAATTCATTAGGATCTGTTAAGTACGTACTACATTGTTCCGGCTGACAAACACGCGCTGTAGAGACTTGAAATTGGTCGATTTCTTCAACAATATTTACATTATTAGTCATTTTTTAAAAGTAAAAGAGACAAGGGGCCATTTAAAATTGACTTTACATGTATATGAATTGGTTATTACGGTAGTATTAATACGGTCGTTATTAAAGTGCAAAGTTATTAAGAGTAAAAGTAGAAATACAGAATTTGCGAACTTTTGCGAAAAATCGCTTGATGGAGCATAGCTTTCAGTGGGTGACAGTAACGTATGTGTTGTATGAATAAACCGGAACCGAAGTCGAGACAGTATTTGAAATGTTATTGTTTCGCTGTTTTGAGTTGATGTCGTGGGGTAATTATTTTTAGTTAAGTGTATTTGAGGCAAGTGTATAGCATTTATGACAGTACGTGCAATTAAATAGTGAGTTAAACACAATAAGCAGGCAAAAATCTTATAAATAAACAAAGCAGTAGGTATTATTATGCAACAACAAATGAATAGTCATATTAGCTGTTCTTGTAATTTAGTCAGGTCCATTTCAGAATCTACCCGAATGGTTTTTTCACCTTCCTTTTTTCGTAGGTATATATGACCATGAGCCACCCAGCAGAATGAGAAACCATTGGAGCTTGCAAAACCACGTGCAAGAAAGTACAGCCTTCTCATTTTAGGCGTTAAATCCTCCGATATATATATTGGTTTGTGGGTCTCACATTGAAAATGGATGTGCTCAGTGCTTAATCTGTTTGATTTGTGAGCTTTATTGAATACTTTAAGACAATTCAGGATTCTTTCTTTAGTCAGAACACTATTCAGATGACAAATAATTGGTTTGTTTGATGGGATCTTTGTATTGATTCTGTAAATATCGCAAACATCTGAAGCCGTAACGTTTGCATTTATTGCCGAGGAGATCTTTAGAAGTATTTTCAGGAGGTCTTCCTTTGGTTCTGCTTTTAAGACTGGGATATTTCTAATTTCGATACTAGTGGATCGGTTTTTCTTTTCTAATATCTCAATCTTGTCTTCTAATGTCCGGATGTATATGATGTTTTCCTTATTTTCAGATTCCATCTTACTCACTTTTTCTTTGAGTTCTAGGTGCTGTTCTGATAGGTACTCAATGGAAGAATGTATGCTGTCGTTTTGTTTCCTAATTTCCGTAATTGTACCCTGTAAAGAGTCCAGTTTTTCTTCTTGACGTTGCTTAATTTCGGTAATGGACTTTTGCAGTGTGTCTAGTCTCTGGTCTTGTTCTACCTTGAAAGTCTTGAACATGTTTTTCATATCATCCATGAAATCATTTAGCAGCACATCTTCGCGAGGGCGTTTTTGTCTCATAGTCACACCATGATCTTCTTGAGGAAGACGAGTACCAAATAGATCAGGTTCCGACTCACTTCGGGCGGGGGAAGCGCCGCCGGGAGGTGGGGGAGTTCTATTGAGTGGCATTTTTTTCATTTGCAATGACAAACAGATAGATAAATCACTCGACGTCACCTAACACTTCTACGCGTATTTAAAGTAGGTGTCGAGAAATGAAGGATAGTGGTATTATGACCAAGTTGACCTACTGTTAAAAGTTTTTTATTTAGTGTGTCGGTGTGACGGGTACTAGGCGGGCAGGATTCAGTCAGTGGTGTTGCGTGCGTTGCGCCTACGCAGCGGTCCGGTGCGCGCGCACGATGTCAATGTGTGCAGTGCAGACGGTACGATATAAAGATGTTGAGGACGAAGCAGCAGACAGCAGCTATCCTTTTTTCGCACGCAGTGCATACGCAGCACTGACTTAGTTGAAGACGAAGTGCAAATGAACAGTGTTTGTTTCTCTCACCATGTATCTTCTTATCCCACCACTGCCAAATACCTCCTCAGGTTTATGTCGTCCTGTTTTTATTAGATAATTATTTTGTAATGAAATTTGACTTTTAATTAATTGAAAACGCAGTAACACTGAGGGAACGTCTACTCGTAACCGAGGTCCGGAGGGAAGGGGAATTGCCTGTCCAACCCGCGGTCTTAAAAATCAAATCAATGTTGACGCCTTGTCTATAGGCCTTTGATGTAGCAGCGTGTCGCGTGCTGTGTGCGGTAAAAACTGACACGTCAATTCCACTATCTTGTAGAGTAGCTTTAATCCACCTACTTAATGTCTGTGAAGTAACACAATTATGGGGTTTTCTTAAACCAATAAATAATTTTTCACTTTTTCTGAATTCTTTAGATCGATTAATATATGAAATCAAAGTATTAGCAGGACATATTTCTAGTCTGTCATTAAAATATGGTAAATATAACGTAGGTTGAGGATTACCTAACTTGGATGTCTTAATTAATTCTGGAATTTTAATAACAATTTGGTCGGTGGAATCATTTATATTAAGAACGCTTATTTTTGAGAGGGTCTGTACCCGATGCGCTGTGACAATAGCGAGTAATGTGACACATTTTTTAGATAATTATTAAATTGTCCTTTGAACAATCAAAGGACAACATTTCGTTGGGATATAATGAAGCTAAGTAGTCTAAAAGTTTGCTTGTATCCCATGTTTCATTATAGCGTGGATGAGGAGGTCGAAGTCTATACACGCCTTTAAAAAATCTTGTGAGTCGATCATCTTGTGCTAATGAACCTACTAGTAATGAAATTGCGGCTCTATAGCAATTAACAGTTCCAAACTGACTTCCACTGTTAAACACCTCAGTTAGGAATTCTATTATTACCGGAATAGATGGTTGAAACATGTCGATATTTTTCCCAGTACAGAATAAAAACCATTTTTTGAAACAACCGTCGTATTGTTTCATAGTGTTTTCGGACAACGACGCTAGCATGATGTCTATGGCTGATGCGGGTGTATCTCTTCGCAGTAGTGCCGTCCTGACAATACTGCGCCCACCAGGGTAATGCTGGCGTGTATGTTCCCGCTGCTGTAATGGGGGAAAATAAGGTGGTTTGAGTCGAATGTTATAACATTAGAAGTAACAAGCCGGGTAAATAAGGGGTACCATGGCTGAGACGGCCACGCCGGCACAACTACGATGCCTTCTGCTTTCTCGGAAATAATTTTTCTTAAAGACTTTAATATGACTGCAACTGGGGGAAAGGCATAAAAATAAATATTTGACCAGCTTATTGTAAATGCGTCTATGACGAACGCGTTGGGGTCTCGGTGCCAAGATGCATATATATCACATTTATTATTAAGGCGACTAGCAAAAAGGTCAATCTGTGGATATCCAAATGTTTTTGTTAAGAGCAAAAAACCTGCATCAGATAATGTCCACTCAACGTCTGGATGCGATCGTCTGGATTCGTGGTCCGCGACGACATTATCGGACGACTTAATATATGATGCAGTAATGAGTATTCCACGAGCCTCACACCATTGCCAAATGTTTCTAGTAACTTTATTAAGATGGGGAAATTGAACTCCACCCATACGATTTATATAACTCATGGCAGTTGTATTGTCTACTCGTATTAATACTAAGCAATCACTCACATCTTTTGTATATATTTTGATGGCAAAATAAGCGGCTAAAAGTTCGAGATAGTTTATATGCAAGGCTTTTTCGGATAGAGACCACTGACCACTGGCGGTCTGTCCGTTACACACAGCGCCCCATCCCGTTGTTGAGGCGTCAGAATATATTTCAAGGGCATAAACGTCATTCCTAATTCTATGCACAGAAGTACGAATGGCGTTTCTCCACCATTGCAAGTCTGACAACAGGGAAGTGGGAATGGTCATGAGGCGGTCATAGTTATCATGACCTAGCAAGTTGAGGTACATGCACCGCTCTAATTCCTTTACATACAGCCATCCATACTCAATTGCCGGACAAGCCGATACTAAAAGACCTACTAGTTGAGCAAATCTTCTGATAGTACATTGTTTTATATTTAAGAATATTTTAAGTTCTTTTGAAATACGTATTCTTTTTTCTGAAGGTAAGCGAACTTGCCACTCCTGTGTGTCAATTATAAAACCAAGGTACTGACAGCATTTTGAAGGAATAAATCTACTTTTTCTACCATTAATAATAAATCCGAGAGATTTCAATAAATTGCAAGTTATATTTATATTTTCTTTGCATTCAAAGTAAGATTTTCCAACTAGATATATGTCATCTAAGTATATCGAAGATAAGAAACCACATGATCTCAAAAGTTTCATAACCGGTTTCATCAGTTTGGTGAAAATGAATGGAGCCGTGCAAAGGCCAAATGGTAGAACGTTAAACTCGAACATTTGTGTAATATTACCATCTTTTAGTGTAAATCTAAGGTATTTACGAGAGTCCTGGTGTATTTTTATAAAAAAATACGCATCTTTCAGGTCTAATGATGCCGAAAAACAATTTTGATTTATTAGTTTTAGGACTGTACGTAGGTCTTCTAGTTTGAAATGCTGTTTCTATAAATTTGTTCAGAGCTTTTAAATTTAAAATAAATCTCATTTCGCCATTCGGCTTTGGTATTAGAAACACACGTGACAAAAATTGCCCGGCAGTAGGATTACACTTAGAAATTGCACCTATCGATAACAATGTTGTAATTGCTTCGGTATAGTGGTTCCTTTCTGATTCGGTGTGAATTACAGTAATCGGTGTATCAGATTGGTGCACCGGATTATTAAATAATATTTTATAGCCTTTTATCCAAGATAAAACAGATCGGTCACTGGTAATCAGGGACCATTGTTTAAAAAAGGAGCTAAGTCTACCAGCATAGCCTACCGGTGAGTCGGCGGGGGCCGCAGGCGCGTCCGGGGAGATCAGCGGTTGCGCGTCTTGTGGTTGCGCTGCGATGAGGCGCGCGATGAGCTCGCGGGCCTCTGCCTGCTGCTGTCGGCTGCTGCCGGCGGCGGCGGGGGACGGCGAGCGAGACCCGGTGCCGCCCTGCGGTTCCCGGGCCCCGCCTTCCAGTTTAAATTCTTCGCAGACGGTGTGAAAGGCTTCGCCTTCTTGGGAGCTTCGATCTTAAGGTCGGAGCTGGACTTCGTGATGGCTTTTGCCGTTCGAAGAGTGTCGGGAAGGTCTGCGCCGAACAGAAAGTTGTCTATCTTGGCATTCACCAACTGTTCCTTCATGTCTTTTTTTAACGAATACAGCGCAAAGTTTCTTCTCGATATGGATTCGCTGTATTGTATATCGCACAAAATACGTTCTGAATCCATAAGCTGTTTCAACAGTTCGTGATTTTTGTCCTTATCTTTGAGAAGAGTCGATATAGTCTGACCTAGACATGAAATAGCAGCGGCAATTTCGGTCTGCCGTGATTCTATAGCTTTGTCTCTTTTTACTACAGTATCGGGAACCGCCGCTTTGATTTCTGCATTGAGCCGAGGAGCTCCTATATGCGAGCAGTTAGCCGGTACTAGATACTTTTCAATTAGCTGTTTCCGGTTTTCTTTTTCTAAACCTGAAGTCGCCATATGATTAAGGCGGAGAGCTAGATCTTTGTTAATATCGGCACCATATTTTGGTATAGCGGCCGGGTCGGACCCGAGAATATCAAGAATGTCCGGATCCAATTCTCCATCCACATGCTCCATTGCTTGTATGGCTGGTAGCACGTCGGTGGAGTTGGCGGAGGTGAAGGCGGCGATGACGGCCGGCTCGGGTGCCGGCGAAGGCGCGAGCGGCACGGCGGCGGTTACATTTTCGCTTAGCGGCGCTGGCGACGTGGGCTCCAAAATATCTTGGTCTGTGAACAAGACAATAGCTATTCGTTAATGGTGATATAGTCTCGCAGACTACTCTATGTATTAACGAAATTTATGCGTCGAGACAATCCCTCAGATTGCTCTGCGTGCATACAACGATCATGCATCGAAACAGTCCCACAGACTGATCTGGGCAGATCGACAAGTTAAATATGCAGCGAAGTAGTCCCACAGACTATTCTGGTTGCATAGTTACCTTGTATTTTATGATTTACGATCATAAAACAAAAGTCGAAAATGTTCTTATTACACCGCGCACTTGTAGTCGGAGAAAAAAATAAAAAATAAAAACTAACCTTCTATTTTATCCGGAATCGGCGTGGAGTCCCTTGACGAACGCGATTTGCTGGAGCTCCGCGATGAGCATGACGATGAAGTTTCACTTAATTGTATGCGCCGACGCGGTATGCGTCGAATACACTTAATTTCCTTTTCCAATTTTCTTAACTTTTTCGACAAAATGTCTACACTATTTTCTCTATGTCTTTTAGGCATTTTGGTTGCGTGCGAAGTGGTCGAGCACTAAATTGCGAATGGGGACAAGAGACTGAACTCGTTACAAGATGGCGGTCTCAACTACCTCCAAATGATTTTTATTTTTATTTTTTTTAAACCATAGTGCAGGAAGTGGTTTCACTATGCGTTACTACATGGTATAATAAATAACTTATCAAATATAATTTGAAAAATACTAATCTCGAGGACGAGGCACGAGTATAATGTTGGTTATTGCTATCCAATTCAAAATCACTCCTACAACAACTAAATTCATTAAAAATGAATGCAGTCCCCCCCCCCCCTCTCGCTGGACTTAACCAAATCAAAACCAGTTCCAAAAGTCAACCAGTCAGTCCTATTTAAGATAACGCCAATATCAAACTTTTTAATCCTGAATTAACTCATCAATAGGCTGTATGAACTAGTTGTCTATGCCTATATGAAATCCATTACCAAAAATAAAACCAACCATTACTATAACCTACTAGCGTCGTCGAACAAGAAAAATACTGCGAAGCAGTTAGTAATAATTTAAACGTAAAACAATAATTCCTCAACCCACCATACAACATTTAAAGGTAGTACTCTTCTTGTAACAATCTCAAACAAAACAAGATTTACGCTAGAAGCAATTTCATTGAACTTTGAAATCGAATGATGCTATCGGCTGTTAAGCTTTGATTACTCGTAAGAACACGTAAAGCCAGTAATCAACGTCCCTAAAGAAGGTATTGTATTGTAAATAATACTTATTACGCTATTGTTCTATAACCTTGTTTTTCTTGACCTATTTTAAACACTAACCTCAGAATCTATTTGTTACAGATTTCGTACAAGCAAAAAGATCTAATCCCAGCTCTCATTGCGACTGCCTACAATAGTGGTCTCAATCTATTGTCAAGAACCTGCAATACAAAGTGTGTGAATCAATTCTAGAAGATTTAACAAAGTTTATCGTGAACTAGTGTCAGAAATAAAGCAAACCCTTCTGAAATAATTATCCATTAAATCTTTTCCCTACTAAGCCAATTCTAAACTCACGTATCGCTACGCGGCAACAATTTGTGGGAAAAATCCCAGTATTACCACTTGACTGAAGTCTATAATATCCATTTAACCAACTTTCACATCTTGGTCACGGCTCGCTAAATTTGTAACCTCTCAACTCAATCTATCTTCTTCGTGCCGTATATTTCTCTAACTACATACATACATCACCGCCTTTGCCTTAACTTATATTACTATTTTAATTCTTAAAACTAATTAACCTACAACGTACCGCCATGCGAGATTACCATCAACTAAGTCTTTCCTAACTCTCAACTTAAATTATATTATACTAACTCTTAACTTAACTAAAGACTATACGATCTATATCTAATGCTTGTGTAGTTGATGTTTTGTATAGTGTGTTGTTGTTGAATGATAATGGAACCTTAATCTACACTTAATATAACTTAAACCTATTAGTAATAAACCTCAGTCAAGTGATGTGATAAAATAATAAGATCATAATTTGGTCAGATCGTCTAATGGAACCTACGTTGAGAACCGTGTCTAAAGTAACCCAAATCTTTCCGTGAAAGTTTAGTAATTGGCTTATTCCTGTGTTAAATTATTTCCTAACAACCTATTATCCTAACCACCACTACCTAACATCCCAGATATACATAAGCCAACAGTGACTTCGTCCGAACCACAGCCTAAATCCATCACAGCAGCTGCGGGAAAGAAATGCCTAACCACTCATAAGATAATAGGAAAGACAGCATAGCTCGCAGGTATTATACTTTGCGCCTCGTCCTTCGATATTATATTATTGTTACATACATGTAACAATAATATAATATATATAATACTACAGTACCGAATATTATGTGGCCAATCGTGCACTAGTTTAGAGTATTTCTTTGTAATTTTTATAATGTGGGTAGTCCTCTTGCTACGCCGCCATTACGCTCCTTCGTCATTCGCATTTTAGTGCTCGGCCAGTCAAGACACAAAAATGTCAAAACGCTTAAGTTTTAAAGTAAAAGTGATAATTTAATTCTTTTGTCGTGAATACCAACAAAACGCTATCGAATCTACCATTGGGGCTTTTTCACAGCAATTGAAATGTGACGGTTAGCCTTCTAACCTGAACAAAATAACGTTGGTCATTCATATTATTCAAGACACATAGTTGCCGAAAAGAAATGTTTTAAAGTGAAACTGATAATTTTAAATTATTTTGTGGTGAATACCAACAAAACGCTATCGAATCTGCCTTGGGGGTTTTTTCACAGCAATTGAAACGTGACGGTTAGCCTTCTACCCTAAACAAAGTAACGTTTGTTATCCAGACACAAGTGCCGCAACAAAAGTTTAAAAGTGATAGTGATCATTTTAAATTATTGTCGTAGATACCAACAAAATGCTTTCGAATCTACCATTGGGGTTTTTTCACAGCAATTGAAACGTGACGGTTAGCCTTCTAACCTGAACAACATTACGTTGGTTATCCAAGATGCGCAAAACTAGTAGTTCCAATAAATTTTAATTAACTAAGAAAAAATTAGTATTAAAAAAAAAACTGTGTTATCTTATTAATTCAATTCGTTGCGATGATAATTAAGTGGGTAATCTTAATATTGCGCCGAGAGCACGTGCAGCCCTGCCGCCGCCAGTGCACTCAGCGAGGCCGTGGCTGCGCCAACCGCCCGCCGCGCGCTGCAGCCGCCTGGACCTACAGCTAAGTATACCACTTATAACAAAGGACTGCACAGTCCTCTCTTTGATAGATAGATAGATAGATAACTCTTTTATTGCAACAGTTTACATATACAAATACATACAAAACAAGAAAAAAGGTAAAATACATAGTCACAATTTGGCGGTCTTATCGCTATGAAGCGATTTCTTCCAGACAACCAGTCGGATGGAGAGATCATATAAACTTGAAAATCGGAAGTGTAAACTTTTTTATGGAATTTAAATAAAAGTGAATAGATAGCAATAAATAAATAAAAATAAATAATGTAGGTATATAAATAGGTATCTGTGAAATAAATATATTATTACATATACATATACATACTTAAACATAATAGTCTCAGGTAGAAAGTAGTTGACAATGGCAGCTTTGCAGCAGGATGTGGTTATGGTTAAGCGGATAGGTAAAAATTTTTCACGAGCTCCTTAAATGTGTGGATAGATTGCGCACGCCTGATCGCAACTGGAAGCGAATTCCATAGACGAACAGCTTGCACGGTAAAGGAGCCATCGTAAAAGGTGGTGTGGTGCGGAGGGGTTTTAAGAGTTATTTATTTATTTATTTATTTATTTATTTATTTGCATTTGATTAGGGTACACTGGAGGTCATAGTATACAAAAGTTCTGCCTATTCAACCATTAACAATAGCATGCAAATATTATTTTAAATTAAAATCAACAAGTTACTACTTTGTTTTTTTACATTGCAGATGTCAAATATTTTTTACAATTTACAATTCATAAATTATCATTAATGTGAAAACAATTGAATAAAATACAAATGTCAATAAAATACAATAAATGTCAATAAAATGTCAGAATAATAATACAACACATCACGAACATAGACAACAAGAAGGAAACACTGATAATTATATATGAGCATCATGCTTTAAAATTTGCTAGTTAAATATTCGTTAGTGCTGTAAAACAATTTTTCGGATAGCCATCTGTACAGAGCAGTCTTAAACTTATTGAAAGGCAATGTTTTAATATTTTCTGGTATCTTATTATAAATTTGCATACACATCCAATAGCATTCTTTCTGAAATCTACGGCTTTTCGGAATAACTACGGAGACCAATCTATTACCATTTCGTGTATTTCTGCGATATACATTCTTAGACTGGCTGAAACAGTGCATATTTAGTTTTACAAATTTAGCAGTTTCAAAAATGTAGATGCAAGGCAGTGGTAGAATTTTTAAATAATTAAATAGTGGTCTGCACGGTTCATCTGGCGCAGTACCACATATTGCCCTTACGCATTTTTTTTGAGCAATGAAGGCTTTATTTATGTCACTGCTATTGCCCCATATAATCAGTCCATACCTAATAACTGATTCCACGTAAGCAAAGGCTGCAAGAGCGGTACTTCTTGTTGCTATTTTGGTCAGTTTATAAAGAGCGAACGTAAATCTATTAATTTTATTGCACACAACTTCTACTTGCCTTTTCCAAACTAATTTTCGGTCAATTTCTATACCTAGGAATTTAGTTGCATTTGCGTTATTAAGCATTTGTCCATTATACTTAATATTTAGGGCCTGACACTTATCCGAATTATTAAAATTTATAAAACTAGTTTTCTTAATATTTATAACCAAATTATTGTTTTCAAGCCAATTTATAATCGATATAATAGTATTATTAATGTCAGTTTTATGGTCTTCTAGTGTCAATTTACCGTCCGTTGTTACTATCACTGATATGTCATCGGCAAATAGGATACATCGATGGTTAGTTACGCTTGGCAAATTGTTGATGTAAACCAAGAATAAGAGTGGACCCAACACGCTTCCCTGTGGAACCCCAAATCTGTTCTCTTTGAAATTGGATCTATAAGTTTGTGCTACATTTTTGCAGTCTAATTTTGTGATTTCAACTGATTGCTTTCTGTTCCGCAAGTAAGTTTGGATCCATTTCAACACAACTCCCCTTATTCCACAGTGTTCTAATTTAGTTAATAGTTGATTATGACAAACAAAATCGAATGCTTTCGATATATCAAAGAAGAGGGCAGTTGTATATTTATTATTATTCAGAGCTAACATGCTCTCGTTCACCAAATCAAAAACAGCATGTGTGGTTGATTTCTTTCTTTGGAAGCCGTACTGGTTTTGTTTCAATACCTGATATTTGTCAAAGAAAGAAGTGAGCTTAGCATGCATAACTTTCTCATAAATTTTTGAGAAAATGGATAAAAGCGTTATCGGTCGGTAGTTATCAATTTTTGATTTATCGTCCTTTTTAAACAATGGTTTGACTATTGAGAATTTAAGCTTATCGGGGAAGGTGCCAGAGACCATTGAAAGGTTAATCAAATACGCTAAAACAGGACTTAATTCCTCGCTGTTTGCTTTTATAACTTTGGTGCATATATCATCATAGCCTTCTGCATTCGTGTTGTTTAAAGAGCCAATAATTTTTTTCACATAATGTTCGTCAATTGGGGTTAAATAAATAGAGTTGTATAGAATGTCATTTGTGTATTTATAAATATTATTATTATTATTATTGATTTTAGGTTAGGTTTTCTAATGACCGTAATGAGCGCGAGTGAGAAGAATGAAGGAAACTAAAACGTTCCTTTAGATAGCTAGGGTAATTGGGATTAAACAATACTTTGATTGATGGTTATAAAATCCACTTAACCAAAAAACTTTTTTAAGTCCTATAATGCATTAGGTCTTAATACGTGTTTTAACCATGTATCACAGAGCTAGTTTACATGAAATACTGGTCCCCAAAGATACTGATTTTATTTCATATAAAAAAAAACTTTTTAGTTTGGTTTAACAATCAATGAAGATACAAGCCTCTGTGTAGCTTGCAGGCTATGTAAATGTCTGGGCATGGTCATTACTCACACAAGAGAAAAACATTACCTTAACCTAAACAAAAAAAAAATGTCACCAAGGTCCTTTCAATCACAAGATATTCATCACTCATCCCTAGGTAGTCTGTGCATCACTCAACTAAGCTGATAAGTGTGTACATGTGTAAGAATGTTTATCAAACTTCTTTAAAACGTAATAGGACTAATCGCATGACAAGACTGATTATAGTGGTTACTCTAAAAACATGATGTTTTAAAAATGTAATCATTTAGTGTACGACAACATCCCGCACTACTATCAAATTTATTAAGGGGATTACCGGTGTCAGCTTGCCTTGCAATAGAATACTGGCTTCTCCACACCAAAAATATCCCCAGATCACTGCGGATGGCTTTGCAATGGTGGAATTCAGTGAGTCGCATATGAAATAACGCCTTTCGAAAATGTCTCTAAACGATTGGGGGCAGCTTATCTAGACAGGGAGGCTAGTGGAAGTTCGTCAAACGAAAAGCGAAAAAAGCACATCAGCTATTTTAAATAATAATATTTTATTACTTATTATTCTTTTTTTTTCGCAAAATGTTTCGCAATAGACCTGTCAGACTGCCAGATTCTGTTGCGTGTAGATAGATCAACTGCAGTTTCCTACTTCAACTAAATACAATTTACTCATTAGTGTTTAAATTGGTTATTGTTATTGCTTGTAAATGTCTTATTCTATTGTCTACCCTTTCTCCTTTTTTGGGGGCGGACGTTGTTATCTGCGACACCGCTTTTTAAACTTAAGCCTTGTAAAGATTAGCTTAGAAAGATATCATCATTTTTTACTATTATAATTACTAAATTATAAATGTAGCCCTTATTTTTCTTGAAATAACATTCACCTTACAATATTATTATCATAATTATCAACTAAATAGGTGGCGTTACGTACTAAAACCTAACTCATTGTTATTTAGGTCCCCTGAGCTGGATCTTTTTGCAATCCGCATCAATAAATAGTGTGAAGCCTGCTACATCTCGTGCCATAGAGATCATGATGCAGCTGCTGTCGACGCCTTCATACTTCCAGTATTCAAGGCTAATACGCCTTTATGCTTTTCTTCCTTTCTCGGGAATTTTGAAAGTTCTCGCAGAATAATTATTTTAATTTTAATAAATTAAAGTAAAGTCGATTTGAAGGTATCTTACATTTCCCTACGTCTCACTTAGGCTTGACCTACCTATTCTTCAAGACAACAACTACAACAGCCTCAATTTTTTTACGTTTCCAGTTTCAACATATGAACGCGTCTATTGTAGGTGTAGGTTTGGCAGAAACTAAACAATTTAAAAAAAAAAATTCACCAATATGTTCATTGGTGCCCGTTCCTACTGTCAAAAAAAAAATTTTAACTGGTCTTTTTAACAGGGCGCCCAACATATCAATATTTAGTACTCCTTGCACTTCTATTAGGACCTACATCCAAGGACGATAGAATACAGAGATTCTTTACAGGCGTGTTTTATCTTCGACTGCTACATTATTAAAGTATAGCTACAAATGGAACACAAATTACCACCACCACTTATGTCAGTGGTAACTCTACCTGAGTTATCGTATGACAAAGGAACTATGAAATTTCTCATTAAACTACTGGCACTTACCGTGGCCTACATAATAGATTGCAGACAATATTGCTATTTATTTTTGTTAAGTTTAACAACAGTTAAGTGAAAATTATATGCATGCACTTAATAAAAACTTCTAAAGCAGGTTAAAATAATCAACACTTTACATTCCATTTTTTTAAACTTGCAATGTACATATAATAATATGTAGGTACATAGTTCCTAATAGAACAAATACTTCACTTCATAGGATAAATTGAAAACTAATCGATAAACTCGTAATATAAATATATTAAAAGAATAAGTAAAAGATTGGTCACGCAGGTCCTTGTACGCAACGCTAGAAAGAAAGCTTGCTAAAAAAAATACATAAAATAATAGGCACCTTTAGTTTCTTACATTGTAAAAAACAATTTTATGTTTAATGAACTAGCGGCTCACCCGCAAATTGGCCCGCGTGACCGATGGCAAATTTTCAAAAAATGTCTCAAATACTTTGACAATAACAATGACTCAGTAAAAAGTATCCCGGATATCATTTTTTCGGGACTTGCAAAATATACAGTAACAAGCAGTTAGGGTCGCTGACTACTCGACCACCCGGCGGTCTTATCACTAGTTTTAAAAATTGTGACATTATTTATTGTTAATTTTTATTTTTATCAAAAAAATACCAGCATACTCTATGTTTTTAATTACTTATTTCATTTTTTTAATTTTACATAACGGTTCTACTACGAGTATTTCATGCATTTTATTAAGAGATCTATTACATCTCGAATGTGATTTTTGCGCATTGCCCATTTTCGCATTTTGTAGTAATTTTGCAGTTGTATTTATCGTTTTTATCAAAATAGGATAATAAATTTGTGAATAATATTACAAATTTCTATTCTGTGAGCATAAGTTGAAATCGGACGGCCGGCGCATTGTATTTTGTAGTAATTTTGCAGTTATATTTATCGTTTTTATCGAAATAGGATAATAAATTCATTATACAGTCTTTATTTCTCAAGAAGTAACAATTATTCTGGTATAAATTTTGCTCAACAATATTATCGTAGATAGGAGAAATTTACAGTTAACTTAAAGCGATTTTCGAAGTTTTATGGTTTAGAATAAGATTTTTTTTCTATATAAAATCAATGTATCTAAAAATTCCGAAACCGCTACGATTACGACTATTACGACGATACGACTGTATTATTATATAGTATTATAAGAAATGAAAAAAAAAATAGAATGTTATGTATTGATAACATTTTAATTTTTTTTATTTCTTTAGAACGGTAGTTCAATCTAGGAGCTCAAAAAAGTGCCTTCGCGCATTTTATGAAAACCTTCATCAATTTTTGGTTTCATAAAAAAGTTAAGCAAAATTTACATAAAGCGAGGCCGCTCTACGAACTATGCCAATAGCTATTCTACATTATTCAATAAGTCAAAACAGAACGCCAAAAATGGGCATTTTACGCAAAAATCACTTTCGAGATGTAATAGGCCTATTAAGTTAATGAGGTGGCGTCGCAGCCAGATACAGATACAGACATATAGCCTGCCTGACACTCAATGATAGATAACTTAGCATTTTACTGGTGATTTTTTTTTTAAATTTAATTAGTATCTTCAATTATCTATACTATATAAAATTTTCCACTTTACGCATAACATTACTATAGATGTAGATACTTGAGGTCCCTTGCCTATCCCTATTTTTGATTTTTTTATATTTCCAGACGCAGAGAAGTATAACCAATATATATTCTCTATGGCACAGTCCGTAAAACGAAACGTGGACCACAAAGAAATGTAAAAGACAAACACACACACACACACACTATCTTCATAAATGTCAAGTCATTACAAAGGTTAATATGAATTGTGGGGGGCTTCGTCGATTGTAGTGAAAGGCAGAATGATTGCAATAGACATTTAATACCGGACACCACTTTCTTATATATAATTTACACAAAACAGAACGGAACAACACATATATTTTATCCTACTCGCACACTATAAATATATTCTAAGGGCACCACCGGAGACTCCACAATCTGTCCAGAACCATGGTGCCGTACGTTGTTCTACCTTCAGATGTCTTCAATAAGTAAGAAGGAACGAGACAGCATATTCATGTGTCCTTTAACATTTTCGTTATGCTGTCCTGCTCGCACACTATATATATTGTGCGGCGCTCGGCCTCGGCTGGCTCAGTAGTCTCGTGATGCGCCGGCGAGCTGTCGTATGCCTCCATATCACTCCCTCTCAAGCAAAGCGTACGGTCGGCTTCGACACACGACCCGATCTTGTAATGTAGGATGTTTTTGATTCGCCAGTGTCTTCATGAGAGGTTGTGATCGTCTTAGGTGTGTTGCAGTCTTCGTGAAGTGAAAATGCAGGTTTCAACCTTTCAACGGTTACCACGGCAGTGCGATTCGGTAGTTGTATCTTGTAGAATTTTTCGTATCGTTTTACAACTTCATACGGACCATCGTAAGGCGGTATAAGTGGCTTCCGGACGGTATCGTTTCTCACATAGACGTGCGTGCAGGTTGCGAGGTCCTTAAAAATGAACGGCTTCAATTGCGATGTGCATTTTCTAGTGCTCGGTGTTAGTGACGTCATAGTCGTAGTTAGGTGACGTACGTAGTCCGCGTCATCGACGTTTGGCTGCGTAGGCACGAAGAAGTCAGATGGGATGCGGAGCGTAGAACCATACGTCATCATAGCGGGACTCACATCATTGTGACGTAATGTAGTGCGTAGCCCGAGCAACACAGTAGGTAGTTCGTCTGCCCATGTTGTTGTTGTTCCTCTTGCCATTAATGCCGCTTTCAGCGTTCGGTGCCATCTTTCAACTTGGCCGTTGGACTGTGGGTGAAATGCGGTGGTTCTTATTCGAGTTATTCCGAATCTTTTTAGCAGCGCGTTGAACAACGAAGACTCGAACTGTCTACCCTGATCAGTGGTTATGCGTATTGGACAGCCAAATCTCGATATCCAGGTTTCGTACAGAGCCTTTGCCACGGTTTCGGCAGTGATATCACGTACAGGCACAGCTTCCGGCCACTTGGTACATCTGTCGATCATTGTTACGCAATAGCGATATTCGTTTGATATTTGGAGGGCGCCTATTATATCTATATGTACATGGTCGAATCTTTGTGACGTAGGAAGCTCGCCGATAGCTGTAGTAACATGTTTATGTATCTTAGCACGCTGACAGCCATTGCATGCTTTAGTCCATTCGCCGACTTGCTTATTCATTGCGGGCCAAAAGTATTTTGAGGCTACTTGTTTTCTTGTAGTTTTCACGCCTGGGTGACACATATCGTGTTGTGCTTTATACGCTTCATAACGATACGTTGTCGGTAGGTATGGCCTTGGTGTGCCGGTGGACATCTCGCAGGTGATCGGCCGGGGTAGTCCGGGCAGTGTAACGTTGCTGAATTTCAAATGTGGTTGTTGCTTTAATGTTCGTAGTTCGTCGTCGCTTTCTTGTCTCGCCGCAAGCTTCGCGTAGTCAATATACGTAGGACACTGTATCTCTTCGATTCGTGATAAAGCGTCGGCGACCGAGTTCTCATCTCCTTGTATGTATTTAATTGCTGTGCAGAACTGGCTTATGAAGTGTAGCTGCCGCTCTCGCCGTGGTGTATCGGTGCTGTTTTGTAACCTTGTTAAAGCGTGGGTTAGCGGCTTGTGGTCGGTGAACGCGATGACGTCATTGCCTTCTATTAAGCGGCGAAAGTGCTTTACAGCCATGTATATCGCTAGGAGCTCGCGATCATACACGCTATAACGGCGCTGCGTTGGACTCATGGCTTTAGAGAAGAAAGACAGGGGCTTCCAAGTGCCTTCTACGAGTTGATGAAGTGCAGCTCCGACGCTGTGGTCAGACGCATCGCTCATGATGCTCAGTTGCGTGCCAGGAACGGGGTGCGTTAGCATGGTGGCTTCTTATATGCTTTGTCTGCATTTTTCAAAAGCTTGGTCTGCTTCACTTGTCCACTTGATTGGCGTTTTGTCATTCTTCTTTGTATTATGTAAGTAGGCATTCAGATGCGTTTGGAAGGTGGCTTGATGAGGCAGGCAGTCACGATAAAAATTGAGCATTCCCAAAAACCGTCGCAGCTCAGCGACAGTCGTTGGCTTTGGATATTTGTTTCTGGCGGTAGTGGGCGGGGCCTAGCGAAAAGGGGCGGGCCGTTGGTCTCGATGTGATGAGTTACATTATGCTTTGTAGGGCTCTTCAATGACATGGGGCGAAAAACTTGTGGAAACTTCTTCAAGATGTCGTAGTAGGTTTGGTCGGTGCTGATGATATTTACAGTTTCCATTTTGCAGGTAACATCTACGGAGTTTATTGATAGGTTGGTTATTCCGTCTCTTAGCTTCTTCTGGTGCAAGTCTACCAATAGGTTGTGGTAACGTAAGAAGTCTGCGCCCAATATTGAAGTCTTTACGTCCGCTACCACGAATGTCCACGCGAAGCTGCGCCGCAGTCCTAAGTTGAGACGTATGTTCCGCTCGCCGTATGTTCGAATCGGTGTATTGTTCGCTGCGTATAACTTGTAGTTGCTTGGCGTTAACTTTTGTTTATTTCTTGCCGCTAAAACAGATATCTCTGCGCCAGTGTCTACAAGGAAGCGCTCTCTAGTTTCTAAGTCGTATATGCATAGGCGGTTATAAGATGTAGGTACACCGATGCCCGCCACTAACGGTGTATGTGTTAGTTTTCCTGCTTCCGCTTTCTAGCGCATGGTGACTCACAGCGTCTTGCTTTGTCACCGAACTTGTAGTGGTAGCGACATTCCCAATCAGTATCTCCGGGTTTCTTTGGTCTTGCCGATGTCGACTTTGAACGAGAACGTGATCGTTGGTATGGGCGAAAGGGGCGGCGATCTCTCTGTCTTCCTCGACGTAACTCGGCGATCTCCAAGGACATCTTCTCTATTTGTTTCGATAATAAATCGAGCTGGCGGTTGGTAATGGCGGTGGTGTCGCTGGAGTGCATGGGTTGAGTTGCCGAGGTACTGGCGATTGATGCGACGGCAGCGGGCTCATGTTGATCCATCATCTGATCGGCCATGGCGGCCAACGTTGACAGTGTCGCTTCGTTGTTGATAGAGAGGACTGTTCTCACGTATGTAGGTAGTTGGTTCATCCACATAACTTTCATAGCGTCATCAGGGACCATACTGCCGCCAAGTTCTCTCATCCGTCGAAGGAGCTGAGTCGGTTTCTGATCGCCCAGCTCCAAACCGCTGATCAACTTTTGAAATTGCTTGGTTTCTGATTCTTGGTACACGGAGAGTAGGCGCTCTTTGAGGGCGTCGTATTTCCCTCTTTCCGGTGGGTTTAAAAATATGTCGCTTATTTGTTGTATTTCCGACGTTTGTAGGACTCCGAGGACGTATCTAAACTTCTGTTCATCTCCAATCTTGAGAGGGTTGATGAGAGTTTCGTACTGGGCAAACCATAAACGTGGATGATCACGCCAGAATGGTAGTATCTTCGACTGTATAGAAATGCCGGCCAGGTCGAACTTGACTTCTGCGCTTTTGACTTCGTCGCCGGCGTTATCTTGTTTCGCGTCTTCAAACATGTCGGTTGGTCACCAGATGTGGGGGGCTTCGTCGATTGTAGTGAAAGGCAGAATGATTGCAATAGACATTTAATACCGGACACCACTTTCTTATATATAATTTACACAAAACAGAACGGAACAACACATATATTTTATCCTACTCGCACACTATAAATATATTCTAAGGGCACCACCGGAGACTCCACAATCTGTCCAGAACCATGGTGCCGTACGTTGTTCTACCTTCAGATGTCTTCAATAAGTAAGAAGGAACGAGACAGCATATTCATGTGTCCTTTAACATTTTCGTTATGCTGTCCTGCTCGCACACTATATATATTGTGCGGCGCTCGGCCTCGGCTGGCTCAGTAGTCTCGTGATGCGCCGGCGAGCTGTCGTATGCCTCCATAGAATAAATAAAATAATAATTCTATAATTTTGTTACTTTGTGTAACTAATTATGGTCTAACAAAATAACTTATTTCATCAATTTCTGTTATTCTAATGTCATGTTAGTATCTTTAATCTTTAATTATTTGCCTCAGTTTGCCATAATTTATTTTGTAATGTCCTATAATTTTGCACAGGTTTTAATAGTAATTGTAACAAAAATAAGTCATAAATCGTGCCATCAAATAGATAGAAGGCCCATTTCCTAATAGGTAATTCTACACAAATATTAATACATTTCCTTCTAACAAAACAGAATACGCAGCAGTGACGAAGACTTCCTAGAAAGCCTAAGGTCCCCCAAGAGTGATGCCTACTAATTGAAATCGTCCCAAACCTACCTGAAGCCTAGTTTTGAAGGATACTAAAATACTTTCCTGAGAGATCCAGACTGTGTGACTGTGTCTTTGAAGAATAGTTTGCCCTATCGCATCGATTAATGAGGTACTTCCCGTTCTTTCCTCAAGCCACAAGAGATCTATACTCTACTAATTAGTTTATACTTAAGTATCTGAATGACTTTGGACTCCTAATTAGTGTGTTATGATGTTTATAATCTGTTACATTATAGAAGTAAAATACCCATTAGATCCTTCTAACCTTTCATATTATAGAATAATATAGAATAGTTGATCCATTTCGAACAATACAATATCCTACATGTATTAATGTAATTATGTATAATAAATTCTGACCTTTTATTATTTCAGCTCAAGAGATTATCTAACTTATCCTCTCCACAGAAGACTAAATAATCTAGCACTACATTAGTATTATTAACTTAAATATATTAGGTATATTCTTCATTTAGAAAATGTACCCGTGACGAATGAACCGTTACAGCGGGCTGAGGCGCAGGTAGGATTAACGCTCGCCACCGTGGCTGAGGCTGTAGCAAGCCGAAGCTGCGATGGTGAGCGAAAGCCATCGGCGACGATAAGCTTGCCTGTGACAGCTGGAGCCTCAGAAACCACCTCTCAGCCTCAGGGACCGTAGAATCCATACCCGCTTTATGCTGGGTGCTTGCTTGCAAGCAGCATGTTTGCCTGCATGGTGCACGCTTGCTTGCATGGTGCACGCTTGCTTGCTTGCTGCAAGCTTGAATGCATGCTGCAAGCTTGGCTGCATGCAGCTTGCCCATAATATCCCATGAAATTATAGAATATAAAACTATGTTAAATGTTTATTTATTACAATTAGGTTATAAGAAATGTAATTATGTAATACACTAATCAATTTAAAAAATAATCTGTTAAGTATTATAGCAAATGTATGCTTTTTGAAATTTTGGTAAAAAAGAGGGATTTTGTCAGGTATCCTTAATGCATGTATGCTTTTTGAATATTATGTCTTCTGAACAGTAAAGCAAATATAAAATATGCCTTTTGTTACTTAAGCTTATAGAAATTATGTCTTTCTATGGTTATGCCTTACAAATTTTGGCCATTTGATGATAAGCTTTAGGAAGTTATGCTATAAAGACTTATGACAAGTGACGATTATGGCTATAAACATTATGTAAATTTATGACGAAAAACGTTATGCGTATTATTATGTAGGTAACCGGTTTAAAGTTATACAACTGCCCGTTTGAAGTGATGCAACAGTGCGTTTGAAGTGATGCAACAGCGCGTTTGAAGTGATGCAACAGTGCGTTTGAAGTGATGCAACAGCGCGTTTGAAGTGATGCAACAGCGCGTTTGAAGCGATGTAACAGCGCGTTTGTATCTATGCAGACAAGTATGATTGTGCAGTGAACAGTGATTATATCGCTACAAAAAGACGCAGTTAGTAGGATGCTATAAAGGTAAACTGTGAACCTCCACGACTAATTATTTACCAATAAAATACACTCACTACACTTACTCGGTATGCGTATTTGATTCGGAGGGCTTTGCAAAATATTGTCCAACTGGTCATTGATGGCCTTAAATGTGGAGTGCACCTCCGCGGCGATCCAAATAAACGGCGCCTTTGTAACGAGTGGTATCAAGTAATTCATAGAAATCATTAGGTATATGTATAACACGTATACTGTAAGGGTAAAAGAAAATGTTGTGAGACGCCTCTTTTAATTACATCTACCATACAATTCTAATTGTCAATCAGTATAACGATCACGGAAATATGAATCTGTCTATTGAAGGGACAAATCCCGACAATGAGTTATTATTGCTATTAAAACCTTACATAAAATTTTAACTTATAAAAAAACAAACATAAATAATCTTGTCCTAATTAACTTAATATCTTGTTTTAGCCTTAGCTCGCGCAGTGCGAGTAGATAGCATTTTTACCCTGACATTACTAAGCGTGCGAAGCTTTGTTTTTTATTACAAATCAAAAGATTTAAATATGTAACGGTGATTTTCAAAATAGTTAAATCATACAACCGTCCAAAGATGACCGTCATTGTATAAATGTTATTTTTAGTTGAGGAGCGTCTGTTCAAGAGGAGATAAATCCACTTTCCAATTTTTTTGTTTTCTTTTTATAATATTGCTCTCTATGTTCGAAAACACAATTTAGTGCTTAAAATTGGATTCAAAATTCGTTATTTCCAATAGAAAAACGACTTTCAAACTCACAGTTTCAATCAAAGAGATACTCGTACATTTGCAAAGAATATTAACAGAAAAATAACACAATAAAATGTTTCGAACAAATGGAGTTTTATTTCATACAAAATAACCACCGTGCCATAATAATGATCTGTACAAAAAGGGATATTTTATTTCTGTTTCAATTATTATCTTTTGAATCGATTTGTGATGTCAAACAAGCCATAATATTTTGGGGTAACTCAGTAAATAGTCATTCAACCCTTATAATAAAAAAAATGCCCCGGAACTATGTATGATGTAAATAATAGTGGATCATTAAGGAATATTTTAAAAGATTTTAATCTAACTCTGTTGTGTATTTATATACTACAAAATTGTGTTTTTGTAAGGGAAAATAGAAATCATTTTTATCCTAAAAATCAATCCTACACGTACGTTCACAATATCCTTCGCTCACAATATGCTTATCATAAGCCTATTGAGAGCGTATATTCTTGTGCGTATGTTCGTGTGTATCATTAAACATTATGGTAAATATGTATGGCAAAGCAAAAGTACTGTGATTATGGGGATAAATATCTTTAGTCATTTACCGGTTCATATCTAATGTACTGAAAACCCCTATTTTAAAAGAACCATATTTTTTTTTTTTAATCTGCCAAAGAGTCAAATTTAAAAGAGGGAAATGAGATTAATCTGGTTCAAAAGGAGATATTTACAAAGCTCGACCGGGATTCGAAACCGCACTTATATAATATATATATTTTTTTAATAATTACTGGATAGGAATCAAACGTTTTATGTGTACCCTCAACCGGGATTCGAACCCGCATATTTTTAATCATTTTTTATTTCTTTTCTTTTGAACATGATTCACTTGTAAGCGCTTCTCGCAATGCTTTTTAGCTAGGTTTTAGTTTTATGTGCACTCCGCTCTGATTGTGATCGCTTCCCACCTCACACTACAGTCTCTTCTCATCCGACTTTCTTGGATTGGCTGGGGGTGAGGTGGCTATCGCAATCGGCGGCTGCTGGACAAACTGGCTCATGCTCATTGTGTTCCAGGGTCCTACGTTTGGATATAAACTACTGTTGGAGTTTGCTACGTTTGGAGTTAACTGCGTTTGGAGTTAACTACGTTTGGAGTTTGGAGCAACCAGTTTTGGACACAAGGCGACCCTCGTTGCGTTTCGACACGGCCGACATCTTGTGAACACACAACCACGCAGCTCCTAAACATCGACGCACCTCCCAACACCTCGCCGATTCCCCAAGCTAAGTCAGAGACGAGAGCAATCTACCTAGCCAGGCACTTACGTACCCCACGCCCTGATACCAAGAGTAAAATAAATTTGTATTAGCGTAAGTGTGGTATTTCATTTAAATACCCCTACGTCACAATACACCGTTGGATTCGGATTTTTTAGGGGCCATCGAATGGCATACTTGAAATGTTGATATCTTGAAAAAAAAGAAGTTTATTTCCCTTACATTACACATTTTAGGAGGTCCTGAACAAATCTTTATCACAAATTTTGACGTATCACGCACTTGTACAAAATGTTATGTTAGTTTTAAGGTATGTCTCCTAATAAATTATATATGGCCTTTACTCTAATCAAGTTTTCATTTTCCTAAACCTTACTAATTATTACTTACCGTATAATTTTACTGTGTATGAATCTAAAACGCAGAAAGGATACTTGTCGAGGGTAGGGCTCCTGGCAGAACCACGACGTCAGTGCTCCGCCAATAAGTTTGAACAAAACACGAATGCAACTTATACCCCCTCGACCGGAGATTTATTTATTTGACTCACAAAACATCTATGTACACAATAGTCAATACACAATATATAACAAGGTTACACGCACATAAGGTAATACACACACACACACACACACAGTAGGTAATACACATATGGTCATGCACACACAATACACGTAAGGTCCATGCAAATTAAAGTCAGGCACAAAAGTTATACGCACAAGGTTATATACACGCACACACACACAGGTACATAAATGGTCAAATCCAAGTTAGTAATTACACGTCAGTCAGAATACACAAAGCACAATTTATACAGTGTTTATAAAGTTTCCCAAAATACTCAACTTCCCACACTGGCTCTAAACTTTACTAGGTATATCTAATACTTCTTCAGTTTTCTGATTTTCCATAAGTTTCTGGTTCATTAGCTACTCGCTTATTATGCTACTCGGTTTGCTGCTTGAAGTGAACACACACAAAGCACAATTTATACAGTGTTTATAAAGTTTCCCTAAATACTCAACTTTCACACTGGCTCTAAACTGCTCTAGGTATATCTCAATTACTTCTTCAGTTTTCTGATTTTCCAAAGGTTCCAGCTAGTTGCTGCTCGGTAGACTGCTTGAAGTGAACATGAAGACCGAAATCCCGCTCGGGCCTTTTATATAAAAAAGCTTCTAGAAGATTTGAATTATTCTAGCCAATTAGAGAGCAGAGAAGTAGAGGTAGTCGCCCCTTTTTAATTACAAAAATATTCTGAATGCACATTCAGATCCACTATGAACTGACACTTTAAAATCGACTAAAATTCCATTTATATCCAAACGCTCTGATTCTAAGTTATACAACAAAATATAAGTCTAGACCTATCTTAAAATATATTTGCGTATGCGATTCGTTATAACACATCTAAGCAATTGCATATCTTAGAGCGCTAGTCTAGTTTTTGCGAGAATTATTCCTAAACAATGCTACGTGCAGATTACAATAATTCCGCGCGGCTAATTTTGACTTCACCACCACGTCGGGCGTTATGTCTACCATAATTCTAGATAAACGCCATTCACGTGGGCTTAGCCGTTTCGGAGGAACAATACAATACGTTGTCCGACCATAAAACATTTACAAGTTTTCCACGATCGCCATGTTAGTTTTATCTCCTATTGTTATTCCGTTCGTACTATGCTTACATTGTATGACTAATTATCATTTAAAGAGGCTACTTGTTAAGCTGCCCATCAATAACAATCGATAACAATCAAATTCGTGACAATTATTAAAACTTTCAAATTACGTAAATAGCAGCTTCATCTACTCATCAAGAGGGAGCTATAGCAAACATGCAAATTTCTAGATGGCGATGGTAACTTTTTTAACCGCTACGTAAATACGACGGCTAAAATTTTCTAAGTTTTTCTTTTATTCGTATACAATCACACGCAAACGGCTATGCTTACATGGTATGAATATCTATCCTCTACAGAAGCTACTTGTTAATTTAAACATCAATACCAATCAATTTCGTAACAATAAGTAAAACTTCATAATTACGTAAATAGCAGCTTCAGTTTTTTATCAAGAGAGGGCGCTGTAGCAAACGTGCAAATTTCTAAAAGGCGATGGTAACATTTTTTATTCGTTACATAAGTACTGCGGCTAAAATTTTCTAAGATTTTATTTTATTCACATTGTATGCGTGCGTATACAATCAAACGCAAGCGGATGCGATGCGGTATCGCCCTATTGTTTATCAAATCAATCATTATACAAATTCAAATCCCTAATTGATTCCGAACCTAATAGTTATATTAACTTGTTCGTTCTCTACGTACCTAACCATTAATTTGATCACCGATTAATCTGTCCGTTACAATTCTCCCCCCGGCGAAGATTTTCTCGAAGCCCATTCTTCCCGGAAGGCAGCATGACGGTTAATGGTGCTCAGGCTCGCGGCGTAGCGGCTCCTAGCTCGACGTGTAGCGGCTCCTATCTCGCGGTGTAGCGGCTCCTAGCTCGACGTGTAGCGGCTCCTAGCTCGCGGTGTAGCGGCTCCTAGCTCGACGTGTAGCTGATCCTAGCTCGCGGTGTAGCGGCGCTCAGGAGCACAGCGTATCCTTCCCCTCGGGTCGGGGGGAGGCGCAGGTAGGCAGGTCCTGGCACGCTGGCTACAGATGCTCAGGATGCAGCACAGCCTCCCCTCTGCATCCAGGGAGGCGCGGTAGGCATGTCCTGGCACGCTGGCTACAGATGCTCAGGATGCAGCACAGCCTCCCCTCTGCATCCAGGGAGGCGCGGTAGGCAGGTCCTGGCACGCTGGCTACAGATGCTCAGGATGCAGCACAGCCTCCCCTCTGCATCCAGGGAGGCGTGGTAGGCAGGTCCTGGCACGCTGGCTACAGATGCTCAGGATGCAGCACAGCCTCCCCTCTGCATCCAGGGAGGCGCGGTAGGCAGGTCCTAGCACGCTGGCTACAGATGCTCAGGACCGCAGCACAGCCTCCCCTCTGCATTCGGGGAGGCGCGGTTGTTTCTTGGTCCGTCCCTTTTGGTCCGGAGGAGGTGCAGTCATCGGCGACATTCAGTACGATGAGCTTCCGGGTCGGCCTTCGGAATATGCCGCCCTTGGTTCTTACTTCAGCGCTCCTTACTTCGCCATCGGGTCCAGGAAATATCTTCTCGACGACACCTCGGGGCCAGACGTTGCGTGGGAGGATCGGGTCGGTGACGATGACCAGGTCTCCCAGCCTGAGAGTCGCTTCTTTGCTGGGCTCGCCTCTTGGAGCCAGCGTCGGCAGGTACTCCTTAATCCATCTCTGCCAGAAGCTATCTGCGAGGGCTTGGGCTGTACGCCATTGCCTCCTATCGCCAAGTTGACAGGGGCCGGTTGGTGGTAGTCCCGATGATGTCCCCAGCAGGAAGTGATTCGGCGTCAGGGACTCCTCGTCCTCATGGTTGACCGATACGTGGGTCAACGGACGAGAGTTCACGGAGTGTTCTGCTTCAAGAATTAGCGTTAACAGTACCTCTTCCTTCGGCGACTTCTCGTTCAGAGTGGCGGCCAGCGCAGTCTTAATGGACCGCACCATCCGTTCCCAGGCTCCCCCTTGGTTGGGTGCGCCGGGCGGGATGTATCGCCACTGCACTCGTCGTTGCAGCAGATACTCCTTCAGCAGCGGAGCCCATTCCTCCACGGCTTCTCTCAATTCTCTATCAGCTCCTCTAAAGTTGGTGCCGTTGTCGCTGATAATGGTATTAGGCCACCCGCGTCGCGCTGCCATGCGACGCAGGGCCATAATAGCAGAGTCGGTGCTCAAGCTGGTGACGAGCTCCATGTGCACTGCCCTTGTAGTGAGGCAGGTGAATAACGCTCCCCACCGCTTTTCGTGCCGTCGTCCAACAGTTACCGTCATAGGCCCAAAATAGTCCAGCCCACAGTTTGTAAATGGGCGGCAGTACGGGCTTAGTCTTTCCCGGGGCAGATTCCCCGTAGACGGAACAGCTGGTTTTGCTTTCCGCATCCTGCACTCTCTACAGTTGTGGGCGACTGCTCGTACCGACGGTCGCAAGTGCAGTATCCAAAACCGCTGGCGCAGCTCATTGACGACGCGCTCGTTGTTCGCGTGGTCAGCTGCGCAGTGCTCTTTTGTGATAAGCTTCTGTACAAAGCAGTGTCTGCCGTCCAGAATGATCGGCCTTTTAACCTCATCTGGTACGGCGGCGGCGTCGATTCTTCCCCGTACTCGCAGTAGATCATTAACCAGCTCCGGATCTAGCTTGTACAGTCGGCTTGGTTTCTGTAGCAGTCTGCCCTGTTTTAGCAGATGCAGCTCGTCGCCAAAGCTTTCTTGCTGAGCTCGACGTACCCACATAGCTTCTGCTCGCTCTAGGTGGTGAAGCTGCATCTCTGTAGCCCGGTGACACCACTTATCTACTGCTAGAAGGACTAGCGCTGTAGCGCGAATTAGGCATTCATACTTCGATATCCCTGCGATATCTGGCATAGCTTCCCAAGTGCTGCACGTAGATTCCCTCATGTGGTGCACCCGCTCCTCCGCTATCTCCCTCCGCTCATCGGGGTCGGCTTCACGCATGGCTGGCCACCCTTCCTCTGCTTCCCGCAAGAAGGGCGGTCCCGTCAGCCAGCGCTCGGGTATGTAGTCCACATACCGGGTCCTGGTGGCATCATCAGCCACGTTTAAATCCGTGGGGATCCATCGCCACTGACCTGGTTCCGTCCTTTCGGCGATCTCCCCCAGCCGGTGCGCTACGAATGCAGTGTAGCGGCGCAGGTTGTTCTGTATCCAGGATAACACGGTAGTGGAGTCAGTCCAGAAGGTTATGCCATGGATTTCCCATCGGTGTTCCTCTTTGATGGTGTCGGCCAGTCTAGTGCCGATGACGGCTGCTTGCAGTTCCAATCTCGGGATACTCTGCGTCTTCAATGGTGCTACCTTCGCCTTCCCGCCAACTAAGGCTGTGTGCGTCATACCGGTATTGTCTTCCAAACGCCAGTATGCTACCGCAGCGTATGCACTCTCGCTTGCGTCGCAAAACACGTGTAGCTCTCTTCTACGACTACTCGCTTTTACGTCATAGCAGCGAGGGATCGCAATCTTCCCCATATGACTAAGTCCCTGCAGCCACGTCTGGAAGATTATAGCGTTCTCACCTGGCAGAGGCTCGTCCCATCCAATCTTCTTACGCCATAATTCCTGCAGGAAGATCTTCGCTGCGATGGTGTATGGGCTGACCAATCCTAGCGGGTCATAAATTGACATCACTGCTGAGAGTGCTTCCCTCTTCGTAGGGTGTCTCTTCTGACTCTTTACTTCCTCTGCCACGCGTGCCATGTTGGTATTGAATCCTAGCGTGTCCCGCTTGGCGTCCCATAGGAGTCCCAAAGTCTTGTGATATAGTGAATTACACTATCAGCACGTACTCAATAGTACGTGATAATTAAGGTCTTCCTGAGTGACAAGGCGTCCTTCCTCTAGTCACGTATAGATGTGATGTTAATTAGTATTTAAGATGATACACTAGAGGATAAAGATTATTGATTCAACGCAAGACATTGTTTCATTTCGGGTCTCCGTCCCAACGCCATTACATGGCGACCGTGACAGGACTCTTGAGTGAGCTTAAAGCTATTAGAGACTCTATTATTAAATTAAGTAAGGACAAACGTTATTCCGCTCAGGGGCAGAATAAGTTTTTAAGAGCAAAGGAAATTAAAAATATTTTTGAACAAATATCTGCAGACTTATGTAAAAAAGGGATAGATGCTGTAGAATTACAAATAACAAAAGCAATATCGTCAAAGTTTTTATGTAATTTTGAGGAAATCGAGTCACTCGTTAACCCGCATCATTCAGAAACGATCACAACCATGGCCACGTTCGATCTAAAAGTCGCGCTCACGCTCCTCCCAGTAGTAGATTGCGACGAAACGCAAATTAACCAACTAATAGACGGAATAGAGTATTATAGTAGTACCCTTAGAAACGAGGACCAGCCTCTGTTAATCAATTTTGTTTTAAAAACTAGTCTTTCTAGCAGTGCTAAAACAAAAATTAATAAGTCTTATGTGTCTGTGGCAGACCTAATAAAAGATATAAAAAATGTTTTAATTCCGATTAAATCATACACAGCCATTTTAGACCGAATGCTACGATGTAGGCAAGGAAACAAGACCATAGAAGTGTTTGGTAGTGAAATCGAAAAAATGTCCAACGATTTAAGTACAGCACAGGCTAATGGAGACGAGTCGGCATATAATTTATTAAAGCCGATTAATGAAAAAATGGCTATCAAGCGTTTCGCTGACGGCCTAAACAATGCTCGTACAAGCATTATAGTTACGTCTAGGTCCGTAAGCACAGTTAGGCAGGCAATAACTATAGCCTTAGAACAAGAAGACTCGGTAGTGAAACCACCAATAAACAATTATGTTAACTATGTTTCGAACCAGCGATTTGAAAAGATAAATAAAAACTATCATCAACAATATAATAAGTCACGTAACAACAACGCGACGAGTCAGCAAGGTCGGGGTCGTGCCTACTATAACTCGAATAGGTTTCAGGGTCAGCGCAACACCAGGTTTACGTCACCTCATAATAAACGTAGGAATGTACATTTCTTAGTTGACTCAGCAGAACAGTCTAATGACGAGAACGAAAGTGAACGTCAGAGTATACGTCAGAACGAACATCATAGCGATGATTTTTTTCGTTCTGAATAGCGCTGAGGTAGATATTTGTAGTTATGGTAATGGTAATTACGTTTGTTTTACTTGTAGTCAAACTCAAATTTCTCTATTAGTAGACACAGGAGCAAGCATTTCAATTTTAAAGTTAGATTGGTTAAATAAACTCCGTAGCGTGTCCCGCGACGCAAAGCTAGTAAGGGATGAAATTAAGATTAAAGGAGTATGTGGGGATTTAGTATCAATAGGTTATGTTTATCTAGACTTATGTGTTAACAATTATAATTTTAGGCATAAGTTTTATGTGTTTAGCAACTTCCACTGTAAAAATGATGGAATTTTAGGAGAAGATTTTTTATTAAAATATAGTTGTAAAATTAACTATGAAAATAAGCTGGTTACATTACAGGATAAGATAAGTCTAGAATTAGGCTTAGGTAAAAACATAATAACGACTATTCCAGGGAGATGTGAGGTCGTAAAATATGTTTCGTCAGAGATAAAGGGCGAATGTGTCATTTTAGCGGAGGAAGTTATTGCAGGCGTATTTGTAGCAGGCGCCGTGGTAGTAGGAGACGGGAAAAAGATTCCGGTGCGATTTTTAAACACACGGGAAGAAGATGTAAAATTAAATAACTTTAGCCCGAAAATTAGAAAATACTCGGATTATTTCGTATGCTCTTTTGATACGGAAAACGGAAAATCTGTCGAGAGGGTTAAACAACTATTCGATTTTCTTAAATTAAAAACATATCTTGGTGATGAAGAGAGACGGTCTATTGAGAAAATATGTGCAAAATATGCAGATATCTTTCATATGCCGGGTGATAAGCTATCCGTTACAAACTTATACGAGTACAACATTAAACTGCAAAATGACGCGTCTCCTGTTTATGTCAAACCGTATAGAATACCGCACGCTCAGAAGGCTGAGTTAATAAAACAGGTAGGTAAATTGTTAGAAGAAGATATTATCGAAGAGTGTACCAGCGAATGGTCTTCTCCATTATTATTACTTCCGAAAAAAGCTGACAGTAGCGGTGAAAAAAAGTGGAGAATCGTAATAGATTATAGACTTTTAAATAAAAAAATAGTAGACGAAAAGTTCCCGTTACCAAATATACAAGAAATTATTGACTCACTTTCGGGATGCTTATACTATTCTCATTTAGACCTCAGTTCTAGTTATTACCAGCTAGGGTTATCACCAGAATGTAGGAAATTCACTTCTTTTACAGCTGATAAGCAATATCAACTGAAAAGATTACCTATGGGTCTCAAAACGAGTCCTAGCGTATTTTCTAAACTTATGTCTATGGCTCTATCGGGTTTAAATTACGAGATATGTTTTCTATATCTCGATGACGTAATAGTTTTCGGGAAAAGCCTATCGCAGCATAATACAAATTTAATGAGTGTATTTGAGAGGTTTAGGTCAGTTAATTTAAAACTAAACCCTTGTAAGTGCGAATTTTTGTGGAAAGATTTTAATTATTTAGGGCATGTTATTACGCCAAACGGGGTGTTGCCAGACAACAGTAAAATCGAGGTCTTGGAAAAGTTCCCAGTACCTAAAAATGTAAATGAGATTCGTCGTTTTGTGGCTTTTGCGAACTTTTATAGAAAATTCATAAAAAACTTTGCCACAATAGTGTACCCACTAAACCGTCTTTGTAAGAAACATGTCGAGTTTCAGTGGACGGAAGAATGTGACGTGGCATTTCAGACCTTAAAAAAGTCACTTAGTTCATTTCCTGTCTTAGATTATCCAGATTTTGGAAAAGATAATGTTTTCCGGTTGCAAACCGATGCGTCAGGGGTAGCCTTGGGGGCTGTATTATCAAATGGAAATAATAAGCCCGTAGCTTATGCAAGCAGACAATTAAACAGTTCAGAAATAAACTACCCAACCATTCATAAAGAGTTATTAGGGGTAGTGTGGGCTATAAAACATTTTCGACCATATTTATACGGACGAAAATTTAAAATATTAACAGATCATAGACCATTGGTTCATTTATTTAGCATAAAAGATCCTAGTAGCCGTTTAACTAAGTTTAGACTTTGTTTAGAAGAATATGATTTCGATATTGAATACATAAAAGGTTCCGAAAATGTAACGGCAGATGCCTTATCGAGAGTCATTATAACATCAGACGAGTTAAAAAATCTAAATTCAAATTTTTTGGGGGTATTAACCCGTTCAATGAAAAGAACCATGGAGCAAAATAATGAACCCGCTACCTCTGGAAGTAGCAGGGTTGAGCCCCCTGTTGATCATAGGCAACCAAGAGTGGTAGATATTATGCAGAAATCACAAAATGATGTAAGGTTAGATATTTGTTCGTATGAAAACTTCGTGAAGTTGAGGAAAAAGAAAAGATACGTCTCACAGACGGGTGATATGTTATTTAGTGACTCTACTATTTACATAAATCAGGAATCTCTACTAACGGAGGCGCGCCGAGACGCAACGATAGGAGAACTGAGTGCATTATGTAAAAAATATAATATTTTAGAAGTCGTTGTGATTAAAAATGGGTTTAATAAAAAGTTTATTAAAATTTTGACCCAAACTTTCATGAAACATAAAGAATTACCGCGGTTATGTATTATTAATAACCAAGTTGAACATGTTACAAATAAAGACTTGATACGTGTTATACTAAATGATTATCATTTATTGCCGACAAGTGGTCATGTAGGCATAAATAAAATGACTAAGAATATTCGAAAAAAATATTTTTGGAGTAATATGCAAAAAGACATAACTGAATATGTGACTCGCTGTAAAGATTGCCAAAAGCAGAAATTTTGTAATAAAAATAATAAAGAGAAAATGGTAATAACCACTACAGCATCTACTTCTTTTGAAAAATTATATTTAGATATTGTGGGGCCGTGGGAGGTCGATAATTTGGGTAATAAATACATATTAACAATACAATGCGAATTGACAAAGTTTGTAGAAGCTTACCCAATACTTGATAAGTCAGCTGAAACTGTTGCTAGGGTTTTTACTGAAAATTTTATTTTACGATATGGTACTCCCAGGGTTATTGCGACTGACTGTGGAACGGAATTTATTAATTCCACGTTAGAAACAGTATGTAAATTGCTAAATATTGATAAGTTAAATTCAACACCCTATCATCATGAGAGTATAGGTTCGCTAGAAAACTGGCACAAACATCTCGGATGTTACTTGAGAATACAAACACAGAATCAGTCGGCAAATTGGAGTACCTGGATACCATATTGGTGCTTTGCTTATAATAATTCTGTAAATACTAGTACCAAATACTCCCCTTATGAACTAGTTTTTGGGAAAACATGTAACGTACCTAGTAATTTAGTTAGTAAAGTTGATCCCTTATATGTATACGACAATTATCCATCGGAGTTAAAATTTAGATTGCAAAAAGCTCATAATGATGCCAGGAACAACTTATTAATATCAAAACAAAGTAGAAAAACTAATTATGATTTAGATTGTAAGGAAGTACACTACAAAAAAGGTGATCTACTCTTGTATAAGAATGAAAATTATAATAAATTGAATGACTTGTATTTAGGTCCATTTGAAGTTTTAGAAGAGCTAGGTACTAATGTAAAAATATTAAAGAATAATAAAGAATATATAGTTCATAAGAATAGGACTAAGATATTTAGAAAATAAGAGTTTACTTTTCAGGGAAGGGATGCCTAGCCTTTTCAGGGGAGGTGTGATATAGTGAATTACACTATCAGCACGTACTCAATAGTACGTGATAATTAAGGTCTTCCTGAGTGACAAGGCGTCCTTCCTCTAGTCAGGTATAGATGTGATGTTAATTAGTATTTAAGATGATACACTAGAGGATAAAGATTATTGATTCAACGCAAGACATTGTTTCATTTCGGGTCTCCGTCCCAACGCCATTACAGTCTTTTCATACGTGTTAAGACTTGCTCCCAGCTGGGTCGGCGCCTGTGCTCGCAGTTATGTCGGTATCTGTGAGAGTACCTTCTCGTTGTTGGAGTTCCAGCTTCTAAGCAGAAAACCCGCCTTCAAATGAACGTCAGCAACGCTTCGAGCGATTCGTGCAGCTTCTTCGTCAGTTTCATAGCTGTCCACGTAGTCATCCATGTAGTGGCTATTCGTAATGGCCTTCAATGCCTCTGGATGGGAGTGGGCGTGTGCTTCAGCGTTCATGTTCCGTACACTGTGCGCTATGAACGGTGAACTAGCTGCTCCGAATATCATAGACGTCATTTTATAAATGTGCGGCGGACTTACGCGATCTCGTTCTCTCCATAGGAAGAGTTGCGCCGGTTGATCCTCTTTCCTTATCTTGACCTGGAGGAACATCTCCTGGATATCTGCTGTTACTGCAACAGGCTTTTCCCTGAACCTATACACTATTCCTGGCAGTGATGTCAAGAGGTCCGGTCCTTCCAACAGCTCCTGGTTCAGGCTCACGTCGTTTGTGACGGCTGCTGCGTCGAACACCAGACGTATCTTCCCTGGCTTGTTCGGATTTCTTACGGCAAAGTGCGGTAGGTACCAACTTTTTGAACTGCTCCTGTCGGTGCCGTCAGATAGCGCTGCGTATTTCTTGTCTAGCAGATTCTCTATCTGAGCACTGTAGTCCGAAGCGAAGACTGGATCCCGGTCCATCTTCTTCTCGATTCCCTTCAGGCGCCTTAACGCATTGCCATAACTCGGTGGCATGGTAGTCTGATCTTTACGCCATGGTAAACCTACCTCGTACCTACCGCCCACGCAACAGGCTGTCCTCTTTATGATCTCGAGGGCACGTTCATCTTCAGCCCTTGGCTTCTTCTTCAAAGATACTCCAAGGGCGTCTATCTCGTAGTATTCCTTTATGAGATTGTCTAGGTGTTCCTCTTCAACGCCATCGGTGTTCCTGGATCGTGATGAATCCAACAGTCGGATGTGAACCACTGCTTCATGGTCTCCAGTAAAGGTAGTCCGAGGCATATGTCCAAGCAGTACCCACCCCAAGCTGGTGCGAGATGCTACGGGTTGCAATCTTCTGCCGGCTAGCAGCTGTCTGGTCACTATAAGATGCCAATGGTCGGCACCTATCAACAGCTGCGGTCGTGCCATCTCGTAGCATACCTCCTTTGCGTTAAGCTTGCTCAAATGTGGATATCTAAGTACGGACTTAGGAACGGTTTGTCCACGCAAGCTGATGCCCTCGATCGTCCTTGCTTCCAAATCAAAGTAACCAGTGTTTATACCTCTAATCTGAAACTTGACTCTGCGGCTGTCTGGTTCCCTCGTCACGCTGTTCACCCCGTGCAAGTGTATATTCTGGACAGGTTCATCGGCTTGAATACTTCTGGCTGCATCCTTGTCGATCAGTGAAATCGTTGATCCTTCATCCAATAAAGCGTATGCCTCCATCTCGCCTGCCGGTCCCTTTATTATAACCGGGCAAACTTTCAACAGCACTTGACGACCTCCACTTGAGGCGACCGTCGTAGCTACTGTTTCCTTTCCTTCGCTGTTACTTGTATCAGCAGCGATGACTGGAACGGATGGAGCGACATCTGAGTGTAGAAGTCTATGATGAGGCCGGCAACACTCGTTCACACCGCAGGGCCTCGCTTGACACGACGGTCGTCGATGCTTGCTAACTATGCATTTAAAACACAACCGTTCCTTTTTAACGACTTGCCATCTTTCATTCATACTTAAAGCGGCAAACTTCTTGCATCTAGTCAATACGTGCTCACCTTGGCAGCAGCAACAACGCACCCTATCGCTCTCTTCAGCAACGTTATACGTAGCTGCACGTCGCATCGTAACAGCTGGGCGCGGCTTACGCTCCTCTCTGCGTTCGTCCCTTATCATTAGGGTGCTGGGTGCCGGTGAGTAGGCGTGGCGTAAAGCGCGGTCTGCTTCACGCATTAAAAATTTCGATAGCGTTACTATCTCAGGTTCCGTATACGATCCGTATTCTTCGGCATAATCACACCATCGGGCTGCGATAAACGGGCTTAGTTTCGCGACCACTTCTCTGGTCAGCATTGGGTTACTTAAGTATCCTCTTCGGTCTACCTGCATCAATACACATACTACGTTCTGTAGTTTAATCGCAAAACTATTCAAGTCTGATGCGGCGGGACCCGGCCTTGGCAATCTTCTTAGCTGCTCCAAGGCTCGATCTATAATAACTTCCGGACGCCCGTAACACTGCTCCAAAGTCCGCATGATTACAGCTGGGTCCGTAGTAGTAGCCAATAACGCCGACACGCACTCTCTTGCTTCACCTTGCAAACAGTTGCGTAACCGGGCAATGTTCTCTACTGGCGTAAATTGATACATCTCGGAGGTCTCTCTCATAGCCGCCTTGAATGGGAGCCACTCCGTAGCTGCACCCGTAAATATGGGCAACTCGGTGGCCTGTCTTGGGCGTGGCCTCGTCTGTACCATGTTATGAAAGAGATCTGCCAGTCGATCGATCCCTCTATTCCTGCCGGGCGTCGAGGATGGGTGTCGACGAAGGTCCTCTTGAGTCTTCGGCGGCGGCGCGGGTCGTTCTGACTCCCCCCGTATGTGGCCTGGGTCGCGGCAGTATTCTGGATTTGGAGCTGTTCTGGATTCTGGCAGCATCGTCGATGAATGCTGGTTGAGCCATGTGTCGACACGATCTTCCAAATTCGTGTTATCGGCCACGCTCTCAATCCCATCTTCTTCAATGACGGCTGTCTCCCATGCCAGCTTCTTCTTTATAAGCTCCGCTTCCATCTGAAGTTCCTTTTGCTTTAGTCTCATCAGCATTCTTTCCGCCTCGTATTCCGACTTTCTAAGGCGGGAGGTGATGCTTGTCGTTGATCGTATTGAAGCTGCTCGTGCAGCTGGCCGTGATGCTGCGGGCGCGCGTTGCTCTTCAGCAGCGTCGGTAAGCCTAGACTGTGCACCCACACTAGGTTCTGGTCGTTCCCCTCCATGAATCCGGGGTAGGGGTCGACCCCCCTCATGCTCGATGCTCGGTTCAGGCACTGAGGGTGAGGCGGGTAGTAACTCGAACGTACCTCGTCCAGCTTGCTCCAATAATGCCTCTGCATCCTCCTTCCGGCGAAAACCGCTCCTTGTCTGCGGCATCCTAAGGTCAAGGTCTTTGATCTGATGTTCAATTGATGTTCACTTCCTGTGCAGGATCCGGCTCGAAGGACCACATCGTCGAGGGTAGGGCTCCTGGCAGAACCACGACGTCAGTGCTCCGCCAATAAGTATGAACAAAACACGAATGCAACTTATACCCCCTCGACCGGAGATTTATTTATTTGACTCACAAAACATCTATGTACACAATAGTCAATACACAATATATAACAAGGTTACACGCACATAAGGTAATACACACACACACACAGTAGGTAATACACATATGGTCATGCACACACAATACACGTAAGGTCCATGCAAATTAAAGTCAGGCACAAAAGTTATACGCACAAGGTTATATACACGCACACACACAGGTACATAAATGGTCAAATCCAAGTTAGTAATTACACGTCAGTCAGAATACACAAAGCACAATTTATACAGTGCTTATAAAGTTTCCCAAAATACTCAACTTCCCACACTGGCTCTAAACTTTACTAGGTATATTTAATACTTTTTCAGTTTTCTGATTTTCCATAAGTTTCTGGTTCATTAGCTACTCGCTTATTATGCTACTCGGTTTGCTGCTTGAAGTGAACACACACAAAGCACAATTTATACAGTGTTTATAAAGTTTCCCTAAATACTCAACTTTCACACTGGCTCTAAACTGCTCTAGGTATATCTCAATTACTTCTTCAGTTTTCTGATTTTCCAAAGGTTCCAGCTAGTTGCTGCTCGGAAGACTGCTTGAAGTGAACATGAAGACCGAAATCTCGCTCGGGCCTTTTATACAAAAAAGCTTCTAGAAGATTTGAATTATTCTAGCCAATTAGAGAGCAGAGAAGTAGAGGTAGTCGCCCCTTTTTAATTACAAAAATATTCTGAATGCACATTCAGATCCACTATGAACTGACACTTTAAAATCGACTAAAATTCCATTTATATCCAAACGCTCTGATTCTAAGTTATACAACAAAATATAAGTCTAGACCTATCTTAAAATATATTTGCGTATGCGATTCGTTATAACACATCTAAGCAATTGCATATCTTAGAGCGCTAGTCTAGTTTTTGCGAGAATTATTCCTAAACAATGCTACGTGCAGATTACAATAATTCCGCGCGACTAATTTTGACTTCACCACCACGTCGGGCGTTATGTCTACCATAATTCTAGATAAACGCCATTCACGTGGGCTTAGCCGTTTCGGAGGAACAATACAATACGTTGTCCGACCATAAAACATTTACAAGTTTTCCACGATCGCCATGTTAGTTTTATCTCCTATTGTTATTCCGTTCGTACTATGCTTACATTGTATGACTAATTATCATTTAAAGAGGCTACTTGTTAAGCTGCCCATCAATAACAATCGATAACAATCAAATTCGTGACAATTATTAAAACTTTCAAATTACGTAAATAGCAGCTTCATCTACTCATCAAGAGGGAGCTATAGCAAACATGCAAATTTCTAGATGGCGATGGTAACTTTTTTAACCGCTACGTAAATACGACGGCTAAAATTTTCTAAGTTTTTCTTTTATTCGTATACAATCACACGCAAACGGCTATGCTTACATGGTATGAATATCTATCCTCTACAGAAGCTACTTGTTAATTTAAACATCAATACCAATCAATTTCGTAACAATAAGTAAAACTTCATAATTACGTAAATAGCAGCTTCAGTTTTTTATCAAGAGAGGGCGCTGTAGCAAACGTGCAAATTTCTAAATAGCGATGGTAACATTTTTTATTCGTTATAAGTACTGCGGCTAAAATTTTCTAAGATTTTATTTTATTCACATTGTATGCGTGCGTATACAATCAAACGCAAGCGGATGCGATGCGGTATCGCCCTATTGTTTATCAAATCAATCATTATACAAATTCCAATCCCTAATTGATTCCGAACCTAATAGTAGATATGAGTCGTTACTAGCGATGCGCGATTATGACTAATTTCATTTATCGAATTGACTACTAATACTAATCTCAAAAAACGAATACCAGATTAGTAATATACTAATTTCAATAATCGAATAAGTATAACTAATTAGTAATAAAATCGAACGATTATTGATATTGAAAGAAAGAAAGCTAAAATGTACTTTAACGCCACAGCATAAGGCTTATTGCGGTTACTAAGAGAGGTGTGTACAAAATGAGTACCTAATTAGAAAAAGAAGTTAGTTACTTGCTTTTACACCACCCCAGCAACTGTTCTGTAGGAACAGAATAATATTACTAGCTGTAGGTAAATTAAATAAAATTTTTGAAAATAGCGTCGCAGTGCCAATGAATTTAGTTTCGTAATAATCCGCGGGTCTTCTTTACTAAATTAGTTACTTACAGTATCATTCAATATCAATGACTCAGTTCAAAATTCTGTATTCGTTAGTGGTTGATTCCGACTACACTACTGACTGATTAGTACCCGATTCGTACTGATTAGTAATTAGTAATACATTTTAGAAGTCATTCGAATTATTCGAATGAATGTAATAATCGAATGATTCAGTTAGTATCATTCATAATCGCGCATCGCTAGTCGTTACGTGATTTTATTAAAACGAAACGTAACTAGTTATTTCGATATCGTCACCTGTTTTGAAACGAGTGATTTTTCGTAACCAGTTATTTTTACAAGTGCTTTGACAATGAGCTTATTAACTAACAGCCTGACTAGGTGACACCAACCGACCTATCACTCATGAGTATGATGTAGCTAGCTACCGTTATTTAGTTATCAGGACTTAGTGACAATTTAAACAAGTTTTTTATCATTATTATAGAAGTAAGCAAGCATTGATCTAATGAACTTTCCTTCATACTTTAACCAGGCTTAGGACTAACTGCATTAAACTATGTAGGAAGAATAAATTATGTAATGCAAGCGTATTTAAAAGTTCATTCTATACAATGGTTTGAAATTAATACAATATTTTAGTTATTTACGCATTTTCACATACTTGAAGGATTTAAAAGTTATTTAAATTTGTATCATTTCTGTCTATTTACAACTTTTGATTATTGAAAATTTTTAATAAGTAGTTCTTTTTAGCCTTTTACACATTTTTAAATTACGTTTTTTTGTTCTTTTTTACATTACGTTTTATTTTTTGTCGGTCACATTCGTCACCGGTCGGCGTTACTCGCGCTCTGCGCATAACGTCGTTGCTCTATGGAATAGACCGATAGCGCTAGATTTGAGGTTTCAAAAATATTAAAGTTGTTTATGTTTCACATATAGTTTCCGGACCTTTTGCCCAACCTAATATATTAGTTTGTGTCATCCTAGGTACTTGCATAGGTAGAAATTTAGGTATTTGTCGCTTCAATCAGTATTGGACGAAAAGAAAATTAGAGATGAAAATTTTACTGTCATGATAATAACGAAGTAGTAACTGATGTACATAGGCAATTTGTGTCATTTCTGTCCACGAAAATCCTGATATTTAACCAGTACTTATTACGTCGCCCAACTAGCTCTGAAAGAATATTACAATAGGTTAAATAGGTGTTACGCGTTTTAGAGTACTGATATCTATTGTTCAAAACATTTTGTGTCGAATTCATCCACGATATTTATAGATATTTCATTTTTTTATTACAAAACCCTGTAAAAGCCACAAAAGAAAGTGCAAGTTATTAGAGTTTAAGTGTTTTGGTGTAACAAAACACGATTCATAATTTGTGTCATTTTAATCCACGAATTCTTGTTATTTTAATAAAAACAGACTTCTAAGCACGTGTAGGGCGAGCGCGGGGAAGAGCACGGGCGCGGGCGGCGGCGCCGGCGCAGGCGCGCAAAATTCGAAGCGTATCGAAGCGTCATGCTCGCGTCAGGCCCTAATTTATATACAAAACAACCGGCCGCTCGCGGTTTCACCCGCGTGGTGCCCGTTCCCGTAGGAATATCGAGATAAAAAGTATCCTACGTGTTAATCCAGGTCATAAACTATCTGTATGCCGAATTTCATTCGAATCCATTCAGTAGTTTTTACGTGAAAGAGTAACAAACATCCAGCCATACGTTCCCGTGGGAATATCGGGATAAAATATATCCTATGTGTTAATCCAGGTTGTAAACTATCTGTATGCCGAATTCCATCCAAATCCATTCAGTAGTTTTTACGTAAAGTAGTAACAAATATCCATACATTCTTACAAACTTTCGCGTTTATAATATTAGTACGATGTATGCTGTATGCAACGTCTCAAATCAGTTCTCCGTCGAAGCCACGCATACGGCGCGGCACGCCCCGTGCACGGCCCGGTCTAATATAATTCATCCCTCAATCTAAAATAATATTGACCCTTATGCTACGGCCACACTATCGCGCTAGTGCGAAGATTCACGTTGTCGCGACAAGTCTGGCCAAACACTTCGTCATAATAACGCGATGCATCATCGCGTTATGCTACGGCCACACTATCGCGGTAAAATTCTTGTTCCGTTGTCGCGGTAAAAACTTCATGTTCCGTTGTCGCGATAAAGCTTGGCCACATCATAAAAAACTTCGCGACGACGCCGACGTTGCGATAATTGTGAACTTTGTCGCGATAATGCATTTCAACTAGTGGTGGGTAATATATTCGAAACTATATATCGATATTTGATATCGGATTCCTAACCTATAGCTAACATATATTTTAATATCAGTGATATCGGTATCGATCATTTCTACGGACTATTAAAAATTCATGAAATATCGTGTTTTTTACACTATATAAGGTACTACCGGGTGACAAGGCCCACAGTTTTCCAAGGCCCAAGCGCAGAAAACTATGTTTATTACATTTGATCCGTACCGACTTCGTAGCATGCATGAAACACATCAATATGAACGCCGAAACGCAGCAGCGGATAGCGAGCGGCCACCATCTTGTCACTGACATCCGATAGTTCGCTGACATCGGTCGCGGCCGCTCTTATTACTAATTTTGGCTCCTAAAAACGTCAGTTTTTACTTGTTTATACTACGATTTGTCAGTAGATTTTTATTTAGTGTGTTTATTTGATCATTACTCTTTTGATATTTACATAAACATGTGCGATTTTATAGCCTTTTATTTTGTAAATATTCAATTTGTGTTGTAAAGCCCATAATGGTTAGGAAGGCCCAATGAAGTAGTTGCTTGGACCTTAATAGGAATTTTAATTACTTAATTTTAGCATAAATAACCAAAATTTATAAGTAAAATCTAATAATAATGCAATAAACACTTAAAAATTCAATATCTCGGCTGTTTTATTACACAGTGGAAAAGTATTTTTTTGTCCCAAAATATTGATCATTTTAGTATCCGATTGGTTTTATCGAAATTTATGAATGTTACAATTTTTATGTGTATATATTGTTATGGTCTTTAATACTTACTTTTGCTCCAAAAGACTTAAAAACGGCACGGGCCTTATTGGGCATACCATGTTTAGTAAAGCCCAAAATAAGGGTTTTTAAAAATGTTTATAAACCTAACTTATTATCGTTGTAGCTTGTGGGCCTTGTCACCCTGTAGTACCTTAGTTTCAGAACGCATCGAATCGATATCGGATTTTGATGCAATATTATATACTTATAAGTTTCTTTTCAATAAATTTAGATGACTCAGTCAGTTTACATTGTTCTAAGTGAGTGAGTGCCTATTAATTAAGTGATCAGGATTTAGCTAAGTAAGTTAAATTTTTCTAAAATAAATTTATGTACCTCTAATAATTTTATTCATTAAACTTTTACAACCACATTAGTTTGTTAAAAACTACCGATCAATGATAATTCAATAAACATCATCGATACGGTACAATATTCTTGAATCGGATCACGTACAATATAGATTAGTGATCTCAACGCACACCGCATTTCTGACGCGATACTTAGTGTTTTCCAAAATATAAAGTTTTAGCTATGCGATTCTCTAAGCGACACATAGACGCTGCGCGCATGACTGCGATATGAAAGAGACAGAGTCATAAAAAGCTAAATTCAATATACATGTCCCAACTCGGGGCACCGACCACCGTCTCCAGAGAAAGACAGCCTGATCTGGTACACCGACGGATCCAAAATGGAGTCAGGCACTGGAGCAGGTATCTTTAGCAATGACTTTAAGCACAGTCAGAGTATGGGAAAGTTTGCTTCTGTTTTTCAGGCAGAAACCTTCGCAATTCTCCTGTGCGTTAAAAAGAATCTAGCACTTGCTCCCAAGAAGCGTAACATATTCATCCTGAGCGACAGCCAAGCCGCGCCCAAGTCACTTATATCGCCTTGAATCTACTCCAGCCTTGTGCTTGAAACCATAAAGCCTTAAACAAGCTAGGTAGGCACAACAGGCTGAGGTTGATCTGGATACGTTGATTTTAACGTACCACATGGGAATCCAAGGCAATGAAATGGCCGATGCACTTTCTAGGGAGGGCTCAGGGACCCCATATATTGGTCCTGAGCCGTTTGTGGCACTAGCATCGAGTACCACCAACAAAGCCTTCAAGGACTACATCCAAAACAGGCATAGAACCGAATGGAAAGAGCTACCCGGCATAAGACACTCAAAATACTTCATAGGCGAAGGCAGGCCCGATTAATCACCGGTGCCCTGACTGGGGACTGTGCCATAAAACAAATGCTCCACAAAATGCAACTAGCAACAGACAACCTGTGCAGGGCATGTGGAGGGGAAACGGAGTCCATGCAGCACCTACTGTGTGACTGCGACTCTTTTGCCAGGAAAATAAATGAATCTTCTGGGATCGGCCTACCCGAAAAGTAGTAGGGTTTTGAGAGTTCTGGCACACTCAAAACTGGTCCGGTTCTGGCCCCCCGCTGGGCTAGTTAAAGTTATTTCCAAAACTAAAAAAAAAAAAAAAAAAAAAAAAAAAAGGAAAACCCCCCCATTTGAATCGATTGCGCTGGGTCCCAGAGCGATATCTTTAACCGTTTCCGAGATACAATTTTCGAGCGGCAGCTCTCAGTTCATTTACTAATGAATCGTTAATGACTCCTCGGTCTTAATCACCATTCCCGATGCACATCATTATCTAATGACGTACCGTTGCCACTGTACTTTTGTTCAGTTGATTTACTAATAAATGACACCTCGGTCTTAATCACCTTAACAACTATGCGATTGTATTTTATTGATTCTTCAGGAAAGCGCTTTGTCTTCATCTCACCTGATGTTAGGAGATGAAAAGTAAGATCAAAGGCATAACTTCACCTGGAATCCTCACTACTAAGGCGATGGATAAACTAAGCTCTTTCTTGATGTTATATCTTAATTACGAATAAATTTATTCAACATTATATTTCTTTGGTTTTTTTCTTTATTACTCCTCTAGGTTTTTCTGAGGTAGGGGAATCAAGTAATATGCAAAACATTTTGTTATGTACAGTTTTATTTCAATTTTTTTTTTTTACTTACAAATTTAGCTTACCTATGTTATGAAAGTCTTAAACATTTGCTTTAGCATTACATCATTTTGAATAGTATCATCAGTAAACATATCAATAAAATCTGTCAAACCCATATCTCTAACTTTAAAATACAAATAAAGTAAACAATATTCACCACAAACAGATGAAAATACACTTTGAATAACTTTATGATTATAAATCCATCTATTGGTATTTTTTCTTAAAAATGATAAATGATAACTTTCAGGTTTACGACCAAAAGTATCAAAGTATTCGCCAACTCCTTTATTGTTGATACATAATGCTATCCAATGTGAACCAGGTCTAGTATCAGGATCAAGATTACTAATCATGTAGAAAGGTGGTGTAACATGTATAGGAATGCGATTAGCTGCGTAAACATTGAACTCCAGTGAATGACATACTTTTTTCAAACATTTTGTTATTTCTAGGGTATTCATAATAATATAAAACATGTGTCTTCATACACAATTAAAACTTAACTACTAAAATCTACACTTATGTTCCTATTTTTATCTATTTCTATAATGTTATCAAACTCGGCATAAACAATACAATTAACAGTTTGTGTTAGAGCTGCCTCAAATCTAACTTCTAACCGAACACTTCCATGTCGGATAAGATTCCAATGAGCTGTTGAATTGGCTGATAAATCTGGAGTTAAGTCAAACGCCATCAAGCAGTATCCATTAGCGTAATCAGCTCTAGAAATACCGTTACCCTCATTTAGGAAATGAATTCCTGTTCCAGAGAACAAAGTATGATAAGTTGATGTAAACAAGTTGTTGCTAAAAACAGGTTGTAGAGCTTTGGAAGGAATCTGTGTTCCGTCGATGTATAAGCAAAAAGAACTAATACCATAATGATTGAAATCAAAAGGATTTTTTGTAAGACACCCATTAAACGCTGTATTATCTACAAATCCTACTATACATCTTTTTGGTACTTGACCGAGGAAAATATTATCAAGAGTTTTTCCCTGAATACCTGCTGGAATGGTTAGAACTTTTACTTCAGCCCTAGTAATAGGATATTTAGCTGAGGTTGATAATAAAACCTTTTGATGGGCAAGCAAAACAGTAGGGTTTACACGAGCTTTTCGAATCATAAGTGTAGCATCAATAATGGAAACTTTTAATTTTACATCATCAGAGGAACACAATAAATTAAATGTATCTCGAGAACGTACTAATTTTACACACATTTCAACACCATTAATCAAAAACTTTTCTTGGTTGAATATGTCTCCATGTAAATGTCCTATCATTTCGACCTCCTTACTCTCCTTTACCAATTTTTGTCTAATAGTGAATCCTTTATTTGACTCATCAGTTGAATTCATTTTTCCTGTTGTGTCTTCATACCAGAGTCCACATGTTAGGTGTGATTGTTTTGCTGATGGTGCATAATTTAGTAGTGTTTCAATGTAAGCTCGATAACCATAAGTATTATTCGGAGGTGTTATCAGTTTTTGATTCAAATAAACATCTAACTGGCTAAAGAGTGAGTGTAACCAATTATTAACCGGAGCCACAGTAGTTGTTGCTGTCAGAGGTGTTAAATCCTGATTTAGAATTTTTGCTTTTATGTGTATCCAAAGTGTGTGATAAATCTATGTAGTCATCACCACTTCCAGGAATCTGAAATTCGATTGGTCCATCATCACTGAGCGATGAAATTGGTTTGTAGTGAACCCACTGACCGCTTTCGATACTAGTTTGAGTTGATGGTAATGCAAATAAATCCAACTCGGACTTAACACATTCACATGAATGATTATGCAAAAAAGACATTATTTTAAATATATTTTTTAACACTCTGAAAATATGTCGTTAATTTTTAAATTATTATTCTTCTTCGTTTTTTTCAATGCTCTTCGTTTTGAATGCTGCGACTGACTGATACTTTGTAACTGTTGTCTTTTACTTTTATATCCCGAACCACTCATGACTTGATCTATTTTTTCATCGGATTTCCTTTTTAAATTTGAAGTTGCTTCCTTAACACGATTTTTTAAGGATTCATTAAGCGGTCTTGTGTGTACCATGTCGGATAAAAGTCCTACACCAGCATTTAATGCTTCTTTACCAATAACTTTAGCCCCACTCGATAATAAAGGTAATACTGAACGGAATAGTCCACCTAAGAAGCTTCCTATACCGTGTCCACGTTGATGTGCTGCGCCCTTATAAATCACACCAACTCCGGAACCAGCTTGATGTGTATAGTAATGTTCATAAGGACAGATATTATTGTATTTTGGATACATTGTTATTTCCGTTTAAAGTGTAGTTTAACACAAGTCGTTCCAAATTGGAATGGTACGTTTTCTCCTGTGTTCGTTCTTATATCTACTTCTATCGTATCGAACTCTCTTCGCATAACAGATACATAATGTGGAGGTGAGAAGATATGCATTTTATTTGATCCATACGTATATTTAGCTGGATCCAATGGTATAATTCTTAATAATGAACACATAACATCACCAACCATCTGGGGTTCGATAATATCACAGTACACATATAACTGTGATGGTAAACCGAGATACAAATTAGCAGGAAATTTACTGACTCTTTTAGTAACCACATTAGTATTTGGATCAAATCCAAGTTGAAGACTTAACTTTGGTGAAAATTGTAAAGAAATAATTTTTTTATCTTCATTAGTGAGAGTGACATATTTCGATATCTTATCATAACGTAATCTAAAAGTTTCTCTCGAGTTACATGCCGTTAAAACGTCTTCAATGTTTTCGTAACTGGATGCTGGTATATGAGTTTTGTATGTTACTACCGACTCATTGTCTTCATCACCTGGAACTTGCATTCTTTTGGTAATGTACATTAAATTTTCATGATCTTGAACAGTAAACATGGTACAGGGATATTGAAACTCTACTATGCCCACATACCATTCTCCTTCTAATTTAATCGACTTCGGTAATTTTGTACAGGAAAATATGACATTGAACTGTTACTTGGTAACGTTAAATAAAAACTGTCACTAGTCATATTTTCTCGATACTTGAAGCTAATATCCAACTATTAAACTTATTCGGATAACCTTTCCATTTGACCAACAATTCCTTTCTGAGACCAGAGTATCGAGTACGCAGTATTTTATCTATTTTATACTTCGAAGAGGAATCATGACTAACCTTTTGCAATTCTTTTTCATAGAAAGTTCCAGTAATCGTTTCATTTTGTAAATCTTTAAGGGTGTATACCACCCAAGGTGACCTATCTATAATCGATGTAATAACAAAGATTTCATCACTCCAATTAGTTTCATAACCTTTTTGGAATATGTGTTTATATTTTGTGATTCTAACGTAATCACCAATACTAAATTTTGGTTTGAATGTTTTAGATAATTTTGTACTATCACATACAAATTACGCCACACAGTCATAATATTACTTGAATTAACATCACAAGGTCTCATTTTTATACTTCTATGAAAACTGTGATTATAGGAATATAGCAAATTGTCTAAGATATCAATGTAACGATAAGTATTATTATGTGTGAAGTAGCGCCACATTTTCGTCTTCAAAGTTCTTTGGAATCTTTCGACTATACTTGCTTTAATATCAGGGTTATTAGTTGTGTAATAATTTATGTTATAAGTTTTTAAAAACATTTGAACATCTTTCGAAATAAACTCAGTCCCTTTGTCTGATTGCAAATGTGTGGGAGTCACCTTTGCTTCAGATAATATACTTGCAAGACATTTTTTCACTGTAACAGAATTTTTCTTTCTCATTGCTCTTGCATACGCATATTTACTGAATACATCAATGATACACAAAATGTAATTAAAACCATCATTATATTCACTATAAGATCGCATATCACTTAAATCGACTTGCCAAAGTTCATTAAAATTAGATAAAATGTATTTGTTTCTAGGAAATCGTCGTTGGACAGGTTTATGTAGAGTGTAAGTTTCTTGAGATTCTAACCAGTTTTTTACTTCCTTTCTTGTCATTCGATTTTTCATAGCATCTGTTAATTGATTTAAACTTCCATAACCAGCAGGATGAGAGATGTCATAGTAAATATCGTTAATTTCTAATACGGAGTCCATTTCTGCCAATCTATTTTCTTTTTGACTTTTTCTTTACTTGTTATGGCGCTTGAAGGTGGTGTAGAATATTCGAAATCTTTTTCTAAGTTAGATTCAAATCGTCTACCAAAATTCGGAGTACTAGAGATATCATTGATGTAAGTTGCTCTTCTTGGATTACCGATGTAAGTCAAAGGTACTCTTAATTCCTTTAATGCTCTAGAAAATTCTGACCACCCGTTTGGTGAAGTGTTTTTCAACGGTCTTATGACATCACTGAGTAAATCAACTATGTTGCTCTTATAAATTTCCTTGTTGTCGATGTAAACTGTTCCTTTATGATCCCAATAAATTTTTTGTTTATTTTTTAATAATAAATCTATTAAGAGCTCACCTTTTGTTTTGTATGTCTTGGGTAAAAGGTTTATTAAAAGCCTTTTAGAATAATTAATTTCGTTGTCTTCAGCGTTGGGTTCGACTATCTTCGAGGTGTCTTGTGTTGCTTCTGGAGGATGATCCTCACGACTATCTTTTTTTATAATTTCTGTTTCATTAAACGATATTATGGGTATTTCTAAAGGCTTTCGATCTTTACCAATAAAATACAAATATCTTTGTAGTGTTTGTAAATATAAGGACCATTTTTCTCGATCATCTATTTTCTTTTTTAAAACTTGATTCATTTCTTCGTCGAGTCGTGATAAATTGTTCACGTTTCTGTCTGTGTTATCATTTTTTAACTTTTCTATTATTTCAGGTTCAATTAATATCATTTTTTTTGTATTCTCCATAGTGGTTATTTGGTGACTGATCCGAATAATGCACTCAATACGGCTCCCAAGATAATCGGTAAAAATGCGCCACCTTTTTGTATGATAATATTTTTTCTCGTTCTATTTGCTCCTTTTGAAATAAGCTTTCTTAAAATATGTTTATATTTTTCTAGTTTGTGTTTTTCTTTTGTAGGAATTGATATTTTTCCTTGAAGAACGTTGTAAATGCACTCACAAATGCAATGTATTTCTTCATGGTTACAAGATTTTAATAATGCCTTTCGAAACTTTGGTTTAAGCACATGTAATGCTTTTAAAAAGTTTGTATGCGTAGTAACTCTTGGTTTCATAATTATGGAATGAAGCTTTCATGTTGGCTACTACTGTATTTATACCCCTTCTTAGATACATAACAAATGGTATACTCATTCGGAAATATATTTGTTTTGAACCGATATACGTCATCAGTGTTTTGTTTGAGATCAATCATTAAATAACCATGTGGTTTATTAGTGGCATCTCTATAAGCCTCTTCAACCAGTTTTGAGTTCTCAGGTGCAATTTGACGACCTAAAAAACGAATTTGTGTCCTATCTCGAGGATTTTTGAAATATATTATGTAACTAGAATTCAAGGAAATATCACGCTGTCCTTTACCCTGATGAAACAAATTTTGAGTTATGTAAAATACACTTAAATTTCGGTGGTGACTTCCCTTAGTAAAGATATCAACTACCCGACCATCACACTCTCTCATCAGATCATCAATTATTATAAGTTGAGGATCCTTGCCATCGAACATGCTTAAGTCAGGAATTCCCTGATAATAAGTAACACCACTTAGGTTGTACAAAGGTTGCATTTCATCATAGCACCACAAGACATTTTTAAACTCTGTATTACATAGTTGATTTATATTTTTTAGGAATTCACACACAAAGATCGATTTACCGCAACCACTTGGACCAGCAACAATTGCGGTGAATGGGTGTTCAAAATGATACATGATTATTAATCATAAAAAAACGTCTACTCTGTCCCAAGTGATAAAGAAGTATGACCAAAAATAACACCTCATAATCAATCCCACATGTAAAGAAAAAATACATATTTATACGATTTCATTTGATGTCAAACCAAAGGTACCAATTCGTAATATTTGCACTTAAATAATTGTTATATCTTTTGAACAATTAAATGATAACACAGACAGAAACGTGAACAATTTATCACGACTCGACGAAGAAATGAATCAAGTTTTAAAAAAGAAAATAGATGATCGAGAAAAATGGTCCTTATATTTACAAACACTACAAAGATATTTGTATTTTATTGGTAAAGATCGAAAGCCTTTAGAAATACCCATAATATCGTTTAATGAAACAGAAATTATAAAAAAAGATAGTCGTGAGGATCATCCTCCAGAAGCAACACAAGACACCTCGAAGATAGTCGAACCCAACGCTGAAGACAACGAAATTAATTATTCTAAAAGGCTTTTAATAAACCTTTTACCCAAGACATACAAAACAAAAGGTGAGCTCTTAATAGATTTATTATTAAAAAATAAACAAAAAATTTATTGGGATCATAAAGGAACAGTTTACATCGACAACAAGGAAATTTATAAGAGCAACATAGTTGATTTACTCAGTGATGTTATAAGACCGTTGAAAAACACTTCACCAAACGGGTGGTCAGAATTTTCTAGAGCATTAAAGGAATTAAGAGTACCTTTGACTTACATCGGTAATCCAAGAAGAGCAACTTACATCAATGATATCTCTAGTACTCCGAATTTTGGTAGACGATTTGAATCTAACTTAGAATAAGATTTCGAATATTCTACACCACCTTCAAGCGCCATAACAAGTAAAGAAAAAGTCAAAAAGAAAATAGATTGGCAGAAATGGACTCCGTATTAGAAATTAACGATATTTACTATGACATCTCTCATCCTGCTGGTTATGGAAGTTTAAATCAATTAACAGATGCTATGAAAAATCGAATGACAAGAAAGGAAGTAAAAAACTGGTTAGAATCTCAAGAAACTTACACTCTACATAAACCTGTCCAACGACGATTTCCTAGAAACAAATACATTTTATCTAATTTTAATGAACTTTGGCAAGTCGATTTAAGTGATATGCGATCTTATAGTGAATATAATGATGGTTTTAATTACATTTTGTGTATCATTGATGTATTCAGTAAATATGCGTATGCAAGAGCAATGAGAAAGAAAAATTCTGTTACAGTGAAAAAATGTCTTGCAAGTATATTATCTGAAGCAAAGGTGACTCCCACACATTTGCAATCAGACAAAGGGACTGAGTTTATTTCGAAAGATGTTCAAATGTTTTTAAAAACTTATAACATAAATTATTACACAACTAATAACCCTGATATTAAAGCAAGTATAGTCGAAAGATTCCAAAGAACTTTGAAGACGAAAATGTGGCGCTACTTCACACATAATAATACTTATCGTTACATTGATATCTTAGACAATTTGCTATATTCCTATAATCACAGTTTTCATAGAAGTATAAAAATGAGACCTTGTGATGTTAATTCAAGTAATATTATGACTGTGTGGCGTAATTTGTATGTGATAGTACAAAATTATCTAAAACATTCAAACCAAAATTTAGTATTGGTGATTACGTTAGAATCACAAAATATAAACACATATTCCAAAAAGGTTATGAAACTAATTGGAGTGATGAAATCTTTGTTATTACATCGATTATAGATAGGTCACCTTGGGTGGTATACACCCTTAAAGATTTACAAAATGAAACGATTACTGGAACTTTCTATGAAAAAGAATTGCAAAAGGTTAGTCATGATTCCTCTTCGAAGTATAAAATAGATAAAATACTGCGTACTCGATACTCTGGTCTCAGAAAGGAATTGTTGGTCAAATGGAAAGGTTATCCGAATAAGTTTAATAGTTGGATATTAGCTTCAAGTATCGAGAAAATATGACTAGTGACAGTTTTTATTTAACGTTACCAAGTAACAGTTCAATGTCATATTTTCCTGTACAAAATTACCGAAGTCGATTAAATTAGAAGGAGAATGGTATGTGGGCATAGTAGAGTTTCAATATCCCTGTACCATGTTTACTGTTCAAGATCATGAAAATTTAATGTACATTACCAAAAGAATGCAAGTTCCAGGTGATGAAGACAATGAGTCGGTAGTAACATACAAAACTCATATACCAGCATCCAGTTACGAAAACATTGAAGACGTTTTAACGGCATGTAACTCGAGAGAAACTTTTAGATTACGTTATGATAAGATATCGAAATATGTCACTCTCACTAATGAAGATAAAAAAATTATTTCTTTACAATTTTCACCAAAGTTAAGTCTTCAACTTGGATTTGATCCAAATACTAATGTGGTTACTAAAAGAGTCAGTAAATTTCCTGCTAATTTGTATCTCGGTTTACCATCACAGTTATATGTGTACTGTGATATTATCGAACCCCAGATGGTTGGTGATGTTATGTGTTCATTATTAAGAATTATACCATTGGATCCAGCTAAATATACGTATGGATCAAATAAAATGCATATCTTCTCACCTCCACATTATGTATCTGTTATGCGAAGAGAGTTCGATACGATAGAAGTAGATATAAGAACGAACACAGGAGAAAACGTACCATTCCAATTTGGAACGACTTGTGTTAAACTACACTTTAAACGGAAATAACAATGTATCCAAAATACAATAATATCTGTCCTTATGAACATTACTATACACATCAAGCTGGTTCCGGAGTTGGTGTGATTTATAAGGGCGCAGCACATCAACGTGGACACGGTATAGGAAGCTTCTTAGGTGGACTATTCCGTTCAGTATTACCTTTATTATCGAGTGGGGCTAAAGTTATTGGTAAAGAAGCATTAAATGCTGGTGTAGGACTTTTATCCGACATGGTACACACAAGACCGCTTAATGAATCCTTAAAAAATCGTGTTAAGGAAGCAACTTCAAATTTAAAAAGGAAATCCGATGAAAAAATAGATCAAGTCATGAGTGGTTCGGGATATAAAAGTAAAAGACAACAGTTACAAAGTATCAGTCAGTCGCAGCATTCAAAACGAAGAGCATTGAAAAAAACGAAGAAGAATAATAATTTAAAAATTAACGACATATTTTCAGAGTGTTAAAAAATATATTTAAAATAATGTCTTTTTTGCATAATCATTCATGTGAATGTGTTAAGTCCGAGTTGGATTTATTTGCATTACCATCAACTCAAACTAGTATCGAAAGCGGTCAGTGGGTTCACTACAAACCAATTTCATCGCTCAGTGATGATGGACCAATCGAATTTCAGATTCCTGGAAGTGGTGATGACTACATAGATTTATCACACACTTTGATACACATAAAAGCAAAAATTCTAAATCAGGATTTAACACCTCTGACAGCAACAACTACTGTGGCTCCGGTTAATAATTGGTTACACTCACTCTTTAGCCAGTTAGATGTTTATTTGAATCAAAAACTGATAACACCTCCGAATAATACTTATGGTTATCGAGCTTACATTGAAACACTACTAAATTATGCACCATCAGCAAAACAATCACACCTAACATGTGGACTCTGGTATGAAGACACAACAGGAAAAATGAATTCAACTGATGAGTCAAATAAAGGATTCACTATTAGACAAAAATTGGTAAAGGAGAGTAAGGAGGTCGAAATGATAGGACATTTACATGGAGACATATTCAACCAAGAAAAGTTTTTGATTAATGGTGTTGAAATGTGTGTAAAATTAGTACGTTCTCGAGATACATTTAATTTATTGTGTTCCTCTGATGATGTAAAATTAAAAGTTTCCATTATTGATGCTACACTTATGATTCGAAAAGCTCGTGTAAACCCTACTGTTTTGCTTGCCCATCAAAAGGTTTTATTATCAACCTCAGCTAAATATCCTATTACTAGGGCTGAAGTAAAAGTTCTAACCATTCCAGCAGGTATTCAGGGAAAAACTCTTGATAATATTTTCCTCGGTCAAGTACCAAAAAGATGTATAGTAGGATTTGTAGATAATACAGCGTTTAATGGGTGTCTTACAAAAAATCCTTTTGATTTCAATCATTATGGTATTAGTTCTTTTTGCTTATACATCGACGGAACACAGATTCCTTCCAAAGCTCTACAACCTGTTTTTAGCAACAACTTGTTTACATCAACTTATCATACTTTGTTCTCTGGAACAGGAATTCATTTCCTAAATGAGGGTAACGGTATTTCTAGAGCTGATTACGCTAATGGATACTGCTTGATGGCGTTTGACTTAACTCCAGATTTATCAGCCAATTCAACAGCTCATTGGAATCTTATCCGACATGGAAGTGTTCGGTTAGAAGTTAGATTTGAGGCAGCTCTAACACAAACTGTTAATTGTATTGTTTATGCCGAGTTTGATAACATTATAGAAATAGATAAAAATAGGAACATAAGTGTAGATTTTAGTAGTTAAGTTTTAATTGTGTATGAAGACACATGTTTTATATTATTATGAATACCCTAGAAATAACAAAATGTTTGAAAAAAGTATGTCATTCACTGGAGTTCAATGTTTACGCAGCTAATCGCATTCCTATACATGTTACACCACCTTTCTACATGATTAGTAATCTTGATCCTGATACTAGACCTGGTTCACATTGGATAGCATTATGTATCAACAATAAAGGAGTTGGCGAATACTTTGATACTTTTGGTCGTAAACCTGAAAGTTATCATTTATCATTTTTAAGAAAAAATACCAATAGATGGATTTATAATCATAAAGTTATTCAAAGTGTATTTTCATCTGTTTGTGGTGAATATTGTTTACTTTATTTGTATTTTAAAGTTAGAGATATGGGTTTGACAGATTTTATTGATATGTTTACTGATGATACTATTCAAAATGATGTAATGCTAAAGCAAATGTTTAAGACTTTCATAACATAGGTAAGCTAAATTTGTAAGTAAAAAAAAAAATTGAAATAAAACTGTACATAACAAAATGTTTTGCATATTACTTGATTCCCCTACCTCAGAAAAACCTAGAGGAGTAATAAAGAAAAAAACCAAAGAAATATAATGTTGAATAAATTTATTCGTAATTAAGATATAACATCAAGAAAGAGCTTAGTTTATCCATCGCCTTAGTAGTGAGGATTCCAGGTGAAGTTATGCCTTTGATCTTACTTTTCATCTCCTAACATCAGGTGAGATGAAGACAAAGCGCTTTCCTGAAGAATCAATAAAATACAATCGCATAGTTGTTAAGGTGATTAAGACCGAGGTGTCATTTATTAGTAAATCAACTGAACAAAAGTACAGTGGCAACGGTACGTCATTAGATAATGATGTGCATCGGGAATGGTGATTAAGACCGAGGAGTCATTAACGATTCATTAGAACTCTCAAAACCCTACTACTCCGAAACCAGTTGATTTTAGGCTCTTCGCCCTCAAGGACATTGCCAAGCTTATGGCAATTATCTTCACTGAGGAGGCAGAGTGATAGGACGGGGTTGCACAAATAGGCGGTTTGACAGCCGGGTAGTTTAGTGGTCAGCGACAAATGTTTGTGTGGTGAGCACGAGCATTTTGTGAGCGGGGCATGGATGATTATTAGTATTTATGTATGTTTGTGTATCCGTTATTCAGTCACCATAGTTCGGGTTATGCTTAGTTTGGGGCTGAATAATTAGTGTGACAGTTGTGATTTTGTTTTTGAGATTTTTGTCTTGGGGGTAACATAAAACCGGTTCTTATTCGTAATATTTTACTACTTCTAATACTTTATCGTTACTCCAATCCATAATGATCGAAACAGAATCATTTCGATAGTCGTATTTGCAACACGTTCACAGAGTTCACACCTCTAGTTGTCTCGCAGTCAGTCCTCTTAGGTCAACTAAAGTGTGCGAATAAAATGTAGCTGCACGAACTTTATCGCGACAAAATTCTTTGATGAGCGGCAATTTACCGACAGCAGCGCGTTAACGCAATGATGCATCGCGCTAAGACGAAGTGTTTGGCCAGACGTGTTGCGACAAAGCGAATCTTGAAAATAGTGTGGCCGTAGCATTAACGCGCCGCTGTCGGTTAATTGCCGCACATCAAAGGATTTTGTCGCGATAAATTTCGTGCGGTTATACTTCCTTCGCACACTTTAGGTGACTGCGAGACAACTAGAGGTGTGAACGTGTTGCAAATACGACTATCAAAATTATTCGGTTTCGATAATTTATGGATTAATTTAGATTTGATAAAGTATTAGAAGTAATACAATATTACTAATTAGAACCGGTTTAATGGAACCCCCAAGACCCAAATCATAAAAAAAATCACAACTGTCACACCAATCATTCAGCCCCAAACTAAGCATATCCCGAACTATGGTGACTGAATAACGAATAAACAAACATACATATATACTAATAAACATCCATGCCTCGGTCACACACATGCTCGTGCTCACCACACAAGCATTTGGCGCTGACCGCTAGACCACCCGGCCATCAAATCGCCTTTTAAATATTAACTTTTTAATATGTTATCAATTTTAATAAAATAAAAATTAAAGCAAATGAATTCTCCTAAGAATTAAGTGGTAATATTAGTCTTAAAATGAACAAAAGTTAATTATCACGAACACTTGAAGTATCAAAGTGACAGCAAAACAAATAAAACAAATAGACCAATCCATACAGTACATAAAATAACTAGCGAATAGTTATTCCAACTCTTTTCCAAGTTTATTAGGAAGAAATTATAACCTTCCTATTCCCAATTTAAAACACATCTTCATAAGTTTTTATTTCTAAGCAAATAATCAAATATTACAATTAAACTAGTATTAAAAACGAGCAAACTTATGCAATGTTAAACAATATAAAAGTACTAACTTTGTCCGATTTTTGTGTATAGATAGATAACATCCACCACCGTCTTTTATTTTCATCCTTCTATTTATTTTGTTCAAATAATAAAGATGCAGAAAATAATTATTTGCCGACATGTAATAAAGCGCAACCGCCTCTTCCATTTTTTCCGTTGAAATTAGAAGTGGGCGATACAAATTGTATATAGTTACTGAAACGTATAATTATTGCACCAATTTCGCCAAATCCGATATCGATGCGGTCTGAATCTATATATTTTGGAAAACACTATATCGCGTTAGGAATGCGGTGTGCGTTGAGACCACTATGTTGTAGGTACGTAATCCGATTAAAGAATATTGTACCGTATCGCTTATATTTATTGAAATTATCATTGATCGGTAGTTTTTAACAAATAACTGTGCTTGTAAATGTTTAATGAAATAAAATTATTATAGTTACCTACCTACCTACATTTTATTTTAGAAAAATTCAACTTACTTAACAAAATCATTATCTCTTAATTAATAGGCACTCACTCACTTAGAACGTGGGTAAACTGACTGAGTCGTCTAAATATTGAAAAGAAACTTATAAGTACCTATATTGCATCAAAATTCAATATCGATTCGATGCGTTCTGAAACTATATAGTGTAAAAAACACGATATTGCATGATATTTTAATAGTCCGTTGATATGGTCGATACCGATATTAAAATATAATTATGTACCTACCATAGTTTAATAATCCGATATCAAATATCGATATATGGTTTTGAATATATTACCTACAGGTAATTAAATTGCATTATCGCGACAAAGTTCAAGATTATCGCGACGTCGGCGTCGGTCGCTAAGTTTTTTTGATGTGGCTAAGCTTTATCGCGACAACGGAACACGAAGTTTTTATCGCGAAAACGGAACCAGTATTTTCGCTGTCTATTTTGGCCGTAGCATCAGAGCAAAGTATTGACCACATTGACCATTGCCATTCGTAGGTAATGGGATTGCAGACGCGCTCCGTCCAAAATTAGCAAGTCATTATTGTAATCTCTATAGGTAGGTACACATTTGTTAATTACGTAGCGTAGATAAATAAGAGTCAATTAATACTTAATATGATAGGTATGTAATTTAAATGAAAGAAATCGTACCGAACGAACGTGTGTACGTGCGTATGCCCCCCCGCCCGCTGTCGCCTGCCCGCGTCCACCCGGGTCAGCCCGCGTCCGCCAGACCGCAACAATTTGCTTTTGTGTTTTATTCATTTAAATATCGTGCATGAAAATGACACAAATTTACAAAGTCGATTTTTCATGCATTTATGATATTGAATATGTGAACTCTAATCATTGTAATATTTTTTTTATGTGTTTGTAGCTTGAAAAAGCAAAATAATAAAAAATCTTACAATTGCGTGGCTTAATTTGGCACAAAATTATTTAATGGGCATATGAAAGTGATCTGAGATAGGAAATAGTTATTTCATCAATTGTAATTTTTTGTTTGCAATGTTTTTACATACTGAGCCTAATTCAGTTTGCACTGGACGAAGATGACACAAACTGTGTTTGCACACTCCGCAGGCTATCTTAAATATGATACCATAATTATTATGAACTTTAAATTAATTTTGCCACTTCTGCTTTGAATAAAAAGAATCAACCACAAAACGTCGAATTGCTGAAAATGCAAGTGACAGATGTGACACAAAACGCACTATTAGGCTTCTTAGGTACGACTGTATCGACAAGCAAAAAAAAAGTAACTTTAGAATTTTTTAAACTTATGACCCCAAAATAGCCTAGCGCTATCGGTCTAGAACTGGTTACGAAAAATCACCGGTTCATTGTTCAAGCCGAAACTAGTGATTCCGTTACAGGCTGCATAACCTGTTACTGAAACTGATTACGATAAATAACGCCCATACCTAATAGTTATATTAACTTGTTCGTTCTCTACGTACCTAACCATTAATTTGATCACCGATTAATCTGTCCGTTACAATACTGCTACACATGGGGAGAGGCAGATGATAAACGTGTTTGTTGCGAAATTGCCACATGCCTTTTACGCTATCTCAGAGAAGTAAAATTCTAAACACTGAAAAAAGACGACAACCTCAGGCGGGAATCGAACCACGCACCTTCCGCATTCCGGGCGGCTGCCTTAATCACTTGGCTACCGAGGTCTGGCTTTCAACCGTCGAAATTTGTCAGTGCTTGATGCTTATGTTTTTTAGTCAACATTGCTTCATCAAATCTTATGGCGGCACTTCACTTGGCGTATCGTGTTCGTGTGGCGATATCGTTGTGTTTGCCCAAATAATCTGGCACATTGCTTGGCGTCAAACAAGCCATCCACACATGGCCTATACGGGCAAACAACGCAAATATTTACCATATTTGCTTGTTCACAAACAAATTGAATGCAACAGTGATGGACGTGTCAGTGGCAGCAGCTTATTATATTTATCTGAATGCGGCTAGCCAACACCTGTTTTTATATTGTGCAGGGTTCTCCTAAGTTATTTTGAATATCTCGCCTCTGGGGGTTAATGCAACGTGTTCGGTTTTTGTTTTTATGAGAGGCATTTTTGGGGTCCCAAACACTAGGATGCATTTGGTATAATTCCAAAAATCGCAATACAGTTTCGTTTGTCCAATCCATTTTACTATGTTTACGTATAAAAAACTGAACAGGACAGCCGCACGTGCGCTTCTGAACAGAACCAAGTGTGGACGGCCAACGCAAATATTTGCCGTATTTGATTCCTTTGATGTGTGATCAAAAACCGACAAGTGGACGGAAACGCATATTCGCTATTTGCGTTGTTTGCCTTATTCGTGCAAATAAAGCAAATATATTCAAATAGGCCGTCTACACATTGCCGTGTTAGGACAAATAATGCAAATACGCGAACACGATACGCCATGTGAAGTGCCGGCATTAGAAGTTTTCACCTCTGAGATCCGAAATAAATATTTTTACAAATATTTGAAACATTCGGTTAAGATGAAGCTACGTTTATAGATAAATGTTTTATATTTTAGCATTTTATTAACGCTTAAATATACTTAAGTAAAATTTTAAACACTGAAAAAAGACGACAACCTCAGGCGGGAAACATTCGGTTAAGATGAAGCTGCGTTTATAGATTATTGTTTTATATTTTAGCGTTTTATTAACGCTTAAATATACTTAAGTAAAATTTTAAACACTGAAAAAAGACGACACCCTCGGGCGGGAATGTTTCAAATATTTGTAAAAATATTTCTTTCGGATCTCAGAGGTGAAAACTTCTAAGATTTGATGAAGCAATGTTGTCTAAAAAACATAAGCATCAAGCACTGGCAAATTTCGACGGTTGAAAGCCAGACCTCGGTAGCCAAGTGGTTAAGGCAGCCGCCCGGAATGCGGAAGGTGCGTGGTTCGATTCCCGCCTGAGGTTGTCGTCTTTTTTCAGTGTTTAAAATTTTACTTAAGTATATTTAAGCGTTAATAAAACGCTAAAATATAAAACATTAATCTATAAACGCAGCTTCATCTTAACCGAATGTTTCAAATATTTGTAAAAATATTTCTTTCGGATCTCAGAGGTGAAAACTTCTAAGATTTGATGAAGCAATGTTGACTAAAAAACATAAGCATCAAGCACTGACAAATTTCGACGGTTGAAAGCCAGACCTCGGTAGCCAAGTGGTTAAGGCAGCCGCCCGGAATGCGGAAGGTGCATGGTTCGATTCCCGCCTGAGGTTGTCGTCTTTTTTCAGTGTTTAAAATTTTACTTAAGTATATTTAAGCGTTAATAAAACGCTAAAATATCTGAGAGAAATTGATAGTAAATATAAATACATTCTTACTACAAGTATTGTAAACTGCAAGTACTGCGCAAGATTATTTCGATGGTTTGCCCTTACTTTACAAAGAGAGACTGCCAATTTCCGTCGTAAAGTTTAAGGATTTAAAAAAACTTTGTAAAAAAGGGAAGTATTTACCTAAAACTTATCACAAGGATTACTTAAGTTTTCCTTATGAAAATTAAATTAAAGACACTTTAAATGAAACTGATGAGGAAGACTGGTAGAAAATAAGTTCCTCCACTTAATTAAATGTTTGTCATATCCATTCTTATATCGCATCGCAACCTGTTTCAGCTTTTTTTTTGGATTGTTGATAACTGATAACGGATGCTGAACTGACTAACGGGTTGTTGATTGTTGATGTTGTTATTTATAATGTTTCGTTTGATTGTTAATAATGCAAACTGCTGCAGTTAACAATTAGGTTGTAGTATTTTCGCCTCAGGCAGATTTTTCCTAAGTCACATTAAATTTAGTTGTTGAGTAAGCTCTAACTATCATTAAATGCCTTGATATTTGACGTGACCTTTAGCAATCGTTCGTATTTACTCTACGATTTAATTTTATGTGACTTTTACACAATCGACCCTTAAATTATGGTTCATTAAGTATACATAATAATTAGTAGTCTGAACATTGTTATTATCTTACTTAAGTTCTATACACTAAATTACTATTATACTAAAATTTCAAATTGAATTGATTCTTTTAATTGTGATTTAATAACCGTAATTACTTAAAAAATACTTTTTTTAGAATATACTTATAACAATAACAGTTGCTTAACATTCTAAAATGTATTTCCTATAATGTGCCATCATTGTTAACATTGAGACTGATTATGTTAAACGCTGAATGAAAACCAATACTTTTAATGATAAATTTTTGTTTCATTTTATGTTTTTACAATAAAATTTACAAGGATAGCAATATTTTTTTTTATCTTCATTTAATCAAGGTAACCAATTTGCTTTTGAAAATAGAATTTTAGTAAAGTTTTTGGTTAAGATACAGCAATAACTAAACCAAAAAGGGTACCTTACTTCAGAAATTACTAATATTATTTTTGTCAATATGACTGTTACATTATCGCATACTATTTTTGTGTTAAATGCAATTAAGGTATAGAACGCATTTACATTTATTTTTAATGAAAGAGACAATGCTATTTCGGAATCTATAAAAATAATCTAAGTTTTGCTTGCATAGCCTTATAGAGCTCTCAAACCTAAGCAACTTCCCCATAGACAACAAGTAAAATAAAAAATAAAAAAATTCAAGCAATTATTAAAATAAAATTTGTTTTATGCTTCTTTTGAAAATTAGACCTTTTTCCCATACATAATTCATATTTCCATAATCGATAACTACATCCTAAGCAGGTTTTGTATTCGACCTATAAGGTGGATGCCTAGCAAGCCAAAGATATTTTAGCAACCTTAATGTTTCGACTGTTTAAATAAGAATTAACTTTTCCAGAAAGTATGGATGCGCTAGGAATGGGTTCACGTCAGTAATCTAATGCTTTTACGAGTACACCGACGACGAAGTAAGCCGTGGTAAAACCGTTACTTATATGATACTTACTAGTCGCTCGCCCGCGACTTCGTCCGCGTGGACATCCCGTACCCCTTAACAAAATTCCAAAAAAAATCTTCCATACGAACCTTGTCCTGACAATTATTATAAACCCAAACATAAAAATAATTTGCCAAATAAAAGAAGTCGTTTAGAAGGGATGCTCGATGTGATGATTTTTATTTATATATAACATTATGGTAACCTAGTGTAGTTTGTTTAACTGCACACTCACCCGTAAATATTCCTCCCTTAAAAAGTACGTCTATATGAAAGATAATGGTACTAACTAGAGAGAGCAAAGTGGAAATTCCGGCAAGTACATAGACATAGACTGCCCCTTTGGGCGGCAGTAAATACACGTCAATCAATGTTTTTTTAACCTACAAAAGAAAGATCAGTTAAAAACATGTGCTTTCATTATATTAATTTAGAAATGGTATTATAACCAGTTATTTTGCAAATAAACATTCTCATCTTATTTGAATGGGGCTTACAGAAGTAACACTTTGACCCATCGGGATAATTTGTGCAAAAACTATGACACCACATGGTAGGTACACATATAATCACGACTATTATTCCCAAAGGGTTAGTTAGAGACTAGGCAATAAGGACCGCAAAAGCAGTCCTCTGCCATAGTCTACTCTTCACCAAATGGGACTGCACATATGCTTAGCGTGACAGGTGGTGAGCCCATCGCCGCTCTATGCTGTTAGACGTATGTGCAGTCTTTAGTCCGTTAGTTGCCTTTTACGACACCCAAGGGAAGAGGGGGGTGGTAGTATTATTTTAAAGAGGAAAACTATGATTTAAAAAAAATTACCTTTATGAAGGTAATAGGTAATAGGGAGTACCTTTTGAAGTCGGATTAAGCACCCAACTATTTGCCGTTGTCTTGCCAGGCCATGAAACACCATCACATTTGCGCATACTATACCGATGATATCGTGTAATATAAGAAACATCGAGTTGAGATTCTTCCTATCAACTACCATTGTTTCTTTACGAAACGTTTTGATGGCTATAATAGGTAATAGCGCCAGATCTGATCATAAACATAAGAATGCCTTTTATTACTTTCATGAACAAACAATTCTATAGTTATTGTTTGTTAAAACGCATGAATTACATGTAAAATTCAGCACGATAGTTGAGAAAATTCTAAAAAGATTATTCAGTTGTACATTTTGTAACGCAAAGAAAAATTCTTAAAAGGTATAGTGTTGTAAATAAAAAAGTAACTGCCGATTGTTGATTTTGATGGAATTTAATCTGGACTCTCCTTTCTCTCATCTACTGAACAAGTAGCAAAAACATTATCATTACTCACCCAGAAAAATGATGATGAGCGTGCTCACAAAATAAACAGAAGTTGATACTCGAATGCGCCATGTTCCTTGATGCTTCTCAAAGCGCACCGGTGCAGTACCAAACAGTCGTGACAATCGCATTACACGATACAGTCCACCCGACACAAAGCATTCTGCAGAATCATTGTTTGCGTGTTTCAAAGAATAAGACATGTTTGTAGCAAGTGTAGTGGTTGTCTTAAAATTCACAAATGAAACCATAGAAAGCTGGTGGTAGGATTTTGTCGGTTTTCTTTAGTTTTTTAAAAGGGGTCTTAGCGAGGAGGAAGGATCATCAGACAATAGTAGTCACCTGCCCTCTTTCGCTCGCTGGTCCGACGACATTGTAAGTGTTATTGAAGAATAGTGGATCCGGTTAGTATAAGATCGCAAGGGGTAGAGAAGAGGCCTTCACCCAGCAGTAGGTGTTACCGGCTGAGTAGATAGACAGAAAGACGCTTTCAGTTTTCAGTACCGTAGTAAATATATGGTTCCTTTCGTAATAAGCTTTTGAATGACCATTAAGTATGTTTGATTCACTAAAATAACAAAATGTTATGTTCTGCTAACCGAACAAACATTATTATACAAGCATTAGGTTGTGTGAGTTGTAGATAGCATTTGATAATTTGTAATAAGTTATTTTTAATGTATATTTACTTAAAGCAGTCATAAATTATGTCATGTTATGTTTGACAAAATTTTCTTAATGTTTGAACATTGAAAAATTCTAGAGTGAAATTACGTCTTCTTGAGAATTCAAAAACTACTTGCATATTATTGTAAAGAAATAAAAATGTCATACACAGACATTGACTAAGCTGAACACAATTATCATTAATGTTTTATATTTTAGCGTTTTATTAACGCTTAAATATACTTAAGTAAAATTTTAAACACTGAAAAAAAGACGACAACCTCAGGCGGGAATCGAACCACGCACCTTCCGCATTCCGAATGTTCAAATATTTGTAAAAATATTTCTTTCGTATCTCAGAGGTGAAAACTTCTAAGATTTGATGAAGCAAAGTTGACTAAAAACATAAGCATCAAGCACTGACAAATTTCGACGGTTGAAAGCCAGACCTCGGTAGCCAAGTGGTTAAGGCAGCCGCCCGGAATGCGGAAGGTGCGTGGTTCGATTCCCGCCAGAGGTTGTCGTCTTTTTTCAGTGTTTAAAATTTTATTAAGTTTATTTAAGCGTTAATAAAACGCTAAAATATACAACATTATCAATTATCATTGTGATTGATTGATATGATCGATATGATTTGTACGGGTTTGCACACAAAATACGACTGGATGGCGTTTTAGTTTGAAAGGTATAATGTGATTTTATTGGATCTGACTAGATCTCACTAAATTACAGAAGTTATTTATTATGATTTTAAGGTCTCCATTTTTGCTACCCTACTGCTGATCTTTACAGCAACTAGGATATGCTTACGGTTCGGCAAATGTTCATACTCCATACCATATTGAGAAAGCACTCTTAGTTGCAATATAACCCTGAGTTGCTGGGAGACCAGACAAGTCACCGTTTGCCTAGTGCAACTGTTTATAACGGCCACTTCTTACAATTTTTTCTGTTTCCTTGGGCAGCATCATCAGCTCAACAACTGACGCGGATGTTGATTCAATTTATTGCTTTTAATTCAAATATTTTAGGGTCTTGAAGAATTTACATGATGGTATGATAATATCATTGAGGAGCGTCTGTTTAAAAAGAGATAAAACCAATTTTAATTTTGTTTTGTTTTTTTTTTATTATTCTCTTTATTTCGAATACACAACTTAGTGCTTTAAATTTGCTTCAAAATGCATTATTTCCAATAGTAAAACGACGTACCAACTCACAGTTACAATCAAAGACAGACATTTCCGAAGAATATTATCAGAAAATAACGCAATAAAATGTATCGGACAAATGTATGTATATGTATTTCGTACAAAATGACCACCATGTCAAAATGATCTGTACAAATAGAGATATTTTATATCTGTTTTGATTACTTATTATCTTTATAGTAGAAATAAAAAAAATTGCATCACCATAAAACTTTGGCTCAACTACGTATCTAATTCATTTTGTGGTTTGTGTGTACGATTTTACAATAAAACCAGGACCAGGCGGAATTAAAACGTTCGATCTAAATAAATTTCTGACTAGTGAATGAACCAATCCAATGAATGAACAAAACGTCGATTTTTCTAAATAATAAGAAATCCGCGTTTTTCAACTAAACTCACTATATTTTTTTTAAATTGCAACACTTTTTACCGAACAATAACGAACGACCGCGACGAATACCATACTGGCGATCACTTAGTAGCTGGTTCTCTTCTAGGTACCTTAAGAGCTGGCGGTTTGTAATTGACTCTATTACTTTGGAGAGTAAAGAGGTAATAGCTATTGGCCTGTAGTTGGACGGATCTGAGCGATCGCCTTTTTTTGGAATCGGGTGGACAAGGGCTGTCTTACAAGAGCTCGGGACGACGCCAGTAGTGTAAAAGGCGCGTTAGAACTGGTGCCAATTCAGGAGCACACGTCCGAAGCACAATGGGTGGAACTGCATCAGGCTCACTCGCCTTGTGGATATCAAGGGAAAAAAGAGCCTTACGAACTGACCTTTGCAGGAACTGAACGTTTGGCATTGTACAAGCGCAATGCGGTATGGTTGGTGGAGAGTTTTCCCCATGATCCAAGGTCGAGTTTGAAGCGAAAAGAGTGCCCAAGAGATCGGCTTTCTCCTTTGCAGTATAGGCCAGGCAGTCATCGGTCTTGTGCAATGGTGGTAGGGACGGCTGACAAAAATTCCCTAAGATAGCTTTGGCGAGAGACCAGAACGCACGCGTCCCCGAAGGAAGGCGCACTAGCCTCTTGCCAATTCTACCTATGAATGATGACTTCGCCTTGGCAATGTCCTTCTTAAAGGATCTGGCGGCAAAGTTGTACTTCTTTCTGAACGCACTGGTGTTTGGATTCTTTGATGACACCGCATTAGCCCAGGCTTGGTAATGTTGTCGCTTTTGGCGAGACGCCATTTTGCAGCAACGACCAAACCATGGTTGGGACTTGCCGCCAATGGGAACCACAGAGTTTGGAATAAAAAGTTCCATTCCCTGCAGTATCACATCAACAACAGAGTCAGCGGCGACATCGGACTTAGCTCGGATTGGACATACCACTATTACATTTGAGATTTTGTCCCTTTTGGGGAAAAGGAAGAAAATCCCAAACGCAAGTTTCAGTGGGTTGTTATAAAATAAAACCATAAAATGTTCAACAGCTAGGCAGTATATTGTAAAAAAACACACATCCTAAATTTTGTTTAACAACAATAAAGATAGATAGATAGATAAACAGTTTATTGCACATACACAAGAAACACTTACACATGACATAAACTTAAAACTAGTATGTACAAAGGCGGTCTTATCGCTGAAAGCGATCTCTTCCAGACAACCTTTGGTTAGTGGAACCTAAAAAGGAGATAGAGGAAGTGCGCAAGTTTTAATAAATAGAAGAAAAATTATAAATTTTATTTCACTACTAATATTTAAAAGAGGGGGTTAGTCACATTTTTTCCTTATATTATGTTAGGTTCTAATCATTTACGTTACTCATTTTAATTTATCAAGCCGAAAATAACAAAAAAAAACTATCAGTCGAAATTGACCCTAAGGGTCAATCTCAAATTAAATTCCAATAAATTCTCTAATAATTTTGCAAACTATAATTTACTGAAATTATTATTATACTTTAAACGTATACTTTATACTTTAAACGAAATTATTATATATATTATACTTTAAACTGAAATAAAAAATTAAATTACTCCGTCTATAAAAATATTAAATTAAATGTTTTAATCAGTTTAACCGTATCAAAACCATCAAACGTTTTAAGCTAATAAACTAAAGAACCGTGGGGTTATACCGATATAAAATTAATATTAATGGGCGCCAGGGTCGAATAGTCGACCCGAACCTGCAGACGACGTCACTGTTCAACTTTACAACACAAGTCGAACTCGCAGATCCTCAAAGGTTTCACAGCTTCACCAACGCTTGGTGTAGTTGGATAGTAAAACGAAAATAAAGGTTAAGGTGTCGAATCCTTAATTAAAAAAATGTTAAAAATAAAAAACAATTATCCAAGAGGATTGCGTATAAAAAAAACCGTCAACGCCTGCTCATCTGCTAGGCGGTGTCCCTTCGCCGTACAGCAGGTGGCCGCTGGTACCCCCGAAGAAACAGGTCTCGCGTCCAGGCTTTAGGGCCCAGCTCTAAATCCTGGCGGCGAGACGGGCTTCTCGAAGCACCTGAAATTATCAACACGGGGCCTTGTTACAACAATGCACGCTTAGGCCAGAACTGTTACATGAATTGGGTCCTGCATTCTGCTATCTGTAACCGGAGCTGCAACCTATCATAATCAGGGACTCGCTGCTCCACGGGGCTCTCAAAAGCTTCCCAGCGTGGTTGTACCACTATAAACTAACACTATATCTATACTATTTAACACCATTCTTTAATTTTAGTGTTGTTTCACATTTAACTAGGACCCAAAGCACAACAAGGTTACTATATTCCTCAAAACAAAACTAAACAATGCTAGTCTATTGTTAGGTACATCTGGGATGTTAGGTATTGATGGTTAGGTTAATAGGTTGGTAGGAAATAATTTAACACAGGGATAAGCCAATTACTAAACTTTCACGAAAAGATTTGGGTTACCTTAGTCACGGTACTCTATGTAGGTCCCCTTAGACTATCTGGCCAAACTATTATCGTATTACATCGCTTGACTGAAGTTTGTTACTAATAGGTTTAAGTTATATTAGGTCTAGATTAAGGTTCCATCATCATACAACAACAACACACTATACAAAACATCAACTAAACGAGCATTAGATAAAGGTCATATCGTCGTTGTTCTGGGAAAACCCAGTAAATAATTTTTTTCATGAAATGAGTTAACGCAACCAATCGACTCAGGTTTTCATGCTCTTTCGTCTGCGAAAACCCATTATAGTGACAGTAGTATACTTTCGGAGATATTGTATGAGAAAACCGATTATTTAAACGATTTTAAGCATAACTCTCAGGTACAAAAAGTAAACTGACGTAATTCCATATTTTCTTAGGTTCATCGCCGGTAAAGCACATTAAAAATATTTAACTAGTTTTGCCTTCAAGACCGTTTTTGTCACTTTTTTCTTTTTCCTCAAAAAAAAATGTAGTTGGACTTAATTGCCTATTCATCATAAAAAGTAACAGGTATAATTAATTACCGATATTTAAATAATTATACCTGAGGGGTTTAAAGTCTATTCTAAAACATAATTTTTCAACCAAAAAGCAGTTCACTTGAATAAGTGGTTTTCGCTGAGGATTTCATCGATCGCTCCTAATGTATCACTGCAGCGAAAACAAGGTAAATCGCCGTACTTGCATTATCGTCGCTTAAGTTCTAACACCACGTATGTCAAAAATAGCAACTTTTTAGGACAGTAAAAAAACTTCATAATTTTACATAGACTCCATTATTATTTGATTACACTTCATAACAGATCTATTATCTATAGAACCATTAGTTTTTAGTAAATATTTGTAATTATCCCAAATTCTTTGACATACGTAGCTATGGCAACACTGGGCGCACGGGGGCGCCACGATCTGCGGGAGCGCGCGCGGGACGAGGAAGACGGATATACACAACGGCGCCGAGTCCGCGCGTGACACACTTCCATACATCCACGGCCGCGCACTCACGAGCAATTCATTGTCGGGCTAATCTTGTAGTTATATTTAAATTAGATACAATAATCAGTCTATGTAATACAGTCCACTTTCATTCAACACCCTGCATAAGTACTACCAGCTTCATATGGTCCTTTTATCGCCGTGTAATTTAACATCGAGCGGGCAGAAGTAACGGTACTAGAAGTCGTCGAACAGCTGATTGAATCATCGCTTCGCGTAACGGCTACATACTTCGTCTGCAAGCAAGAAAAGTCTTCTGGCCAGAATCAAGATCGTGTCTTCAGCGCAGCTGTCCCAAGAAGTGTCAAGAAGAAAAAAGAAGAGAGGATAAGTTGCGACATAGCATCAAAACCGTGAGATTGTTCCAATTTCCTATTTATCTTCCATTCTTCCAGTCATCTTCAAATCACTAATTTATCTTCATCATCATCATTTCCATCTTCATAGTCATTCATCTGTATCAGTTGTAGTTAGCAGAATCAGAATCAAATTTTCATAAAAGGCCGTTGCAATATTCGTAAATTGTAACGTTTGTAACGTATATATTGTAGCTTTGCATAGTAAATAAAACCAGTAGCTATATAAGTAGTTTGTTTATTTTGTTGGTTATTTAGTTGGATTTACAGTGCTTTTAGTAAAAAAGTCAATATTACAGAATAAGTTAAACGCATAGAAATCTAAGTAATTTTAGATAGAAAGTGGTAGTATTGGCTGTGCTTTCGTTGCTATTGCTTAGTTAGTCATTAGCTAACTGCTTATCTTAAAAATAATACTACATTATTCTTATTTATGCCTTTTTTTGTGTTTCTAGGTCGGACACTGCATGACCTTTTGGGAGTGCGAGCCGACGAAGCAGCCGCTGCAGAGGCATTGCAAAGTTGAGCGTTTTGTTTATCTTACTGAAAAAAGGAATAATCACTAATTAGCGTCTTTTATTGCACCAACTAAATTTAATTTTGGAATTGTACGACACATTACTTGCTACCTACGATAACGACAATCATTTGAATTTTGAATTTTTCACTATTGATTCATACTGAGACAACAGTACATAGTAAAATACATATTTCTGATTTTGTAAACAACTTAAACTTATGACAATTTTAACTAATATAACATTAATTCACTTTTAATTTGCTTAGTAATTATTTACATAGACAGTAGACAAGACAACCATAGACTTTTCAAGAGCAGACAGGTAAAGAAATTGGTATCATACTGCCTTAATAAAGGTCTGTTTTTAATAACATTTGTGTACGTACACATTTCATATTTTGATTTGTTTATTTTTTGCTTAATTTTATTTTATCAGTTATAAATATTCTAACAATTTAAACCACATCTATTGCTTGATATATATTTTATTGCCATATTTACATTTTTTCTTAAAACTTATACATACATTTAAATCTATTTAAAATGGCTGATGCAAAGATTTCCCAATTAATTAAAAAGCGAGGAACATTTAAGAGCAAGCTGTCAAGCTTTTCTAATTACGTTAATCTTATAAAAGAAAGCACTGTTACTGCTAATCCTCCACTTTTAAATGAACTTAAAACTCGTCTAGACAAGATAGAAGCCTTATTTTTGGATTTTGATGCACTTCAGGGGGAGATAGAGGAGCTTTCCGATGATCCTGATGCCAGATATTTGGAGCGGGAAGCGTTCGAAAACCAATACTACGCCGCGGTTGGCATCGCGAAAGCGCTGTGCGACACGTCCTCTGCGGCTTCTCCGAGCGAGTCTAATGGTTCCGAGGTAAGCTTTCACGATGCAAACACAAAAAGACAAAACAATTTTGTGAGGCTACCTAAAATAGAATTGCCTTCCTTTAGCGGTGATTATCAGCAGTGACTTGAGTTTCGCGATACTTTTATTTCTATAGTGCACTCAAACAACAGCATTGATGACATAAATAAATACCACTATCTTCGTGCTTGTTTGCAAGGCAGTGCTGCCTTAGTCATCAAAAGCTTAGACTTTAAGGCTAATAATTATGTCTCTGCTTGGGAGTTGTTGTGCAAGCGATACGACAACAAACGCTTGCTTGTAAATAATCACGTTCAATCGCTCTTTAATGTCAATTCCATCCTAAAGGAATCGAGCAAAGCCTTGCGATACATTGTAGACACTACAAATAAAATTTTAAGAGCTTTGTCTACCCTAGATCAACCCACAGAACATTGGGACACATTGATCATTTACATGATGGCTACAAAATTAGATGGCACAACAAATAGGGAATGGGAGGAGTACCGCAATAATCGTAGTGACCCACCTACTTTAGATTCTTTTTTAACTTTTTTAACAAACCGGGCTGACCTTCTGGAGACATTGGAGGAGGCTAAAGGTAACAAATTTAAATTTAATAGTAATTCGTCAGCTATTCAAAGGCCTAAAAGTTTTATTGTTTCAACTGGCAAAGCCAAATCACAAACTTGTCCATTGTGCCATAAGGATCACCAGTTGTACTCATGTGACTTATTTCGTAAGTTACCGGTTGAGACACGCATACAAAGAGCTAAAGAATTTAAAGTTTGTCAAAATTGCCTTAGACTGGGCCATCACGAATCTCGTTGCAAGTTGACCCATGGCAAGTATTGTAACAATAAGCATAATACTCTTTTGCATATAGAATCACCTTAACAGCCTATCCTACATGACAGCATTGTACTTTCAGCTGATAATACAATAGATACTAATAAAAACAATGTTTTGCTGTCGACAGCTCTGGTAAAGGTGATTGACAAGTGGGAACCCACATCCAGCTAGAATCTTGCTGGACAATGGCAGTACGGGTAACTTTGTGACTCACGATCTCTGTACCCGGCTTAATCTTCCGACTCATCAAACATGTTCAAAGGTAACGGGCATAAACAATCAAACGTCTAATAGTTCTCAGTCTTGCTCTCTTACATTGGAGTCTTTTAACGGAGGCTATCGGACGGACATTGAATGCTTTGTTCTTCCACAAATAACTGCATTATTACCTAATACGTATATAGATATTAGTAATCTTAACCTACCGTCTGGGGTTGTCTTAGCCGATCCAATTTTCAACGTACCGTCAACCATCAACCTCTTAGTAGGTGCGGACGTCTTTTGGAGAGTGATTGGCACAAATCGCATCCAGCTAGGTAAAAATAAACCTGTCTTATTTGAAACTAAGTTTGGATGGTTAGTTTCAGGCGCCATATGCCAGCAGGGGCCCATGAGTAATTTCTGTCTATTTGTCAATGATTCGGACAATCAATCTGAACTAACTCGTTTTTGGGAATTGGACACAATTCCTTCGAAAGATAAATTTACTCCATACGAACAGGCATGTGAGTAGTATTTTCTTGATACCACCAAAAGGGACAACGATGGCAGGTTCACAGTTTCCGTGCCTCTAAAAGAATCACCTGACGTTCTAGGCGAGTCGCTGTTCATAGCTGGGTGTAGGTATCTTTCCCTTGAGCATCGTTTTTTAGTATTAAGACAAGACAGATTAAGTATTGCTATTTGCCACACCATGGGAGAGTAGTTCTACCACTAAACTACGTGTGGTATTCGACGCATCAGCCAAAACTTCGTCAGGTAGGTCTCTTAATGATATTCAGCGTGTTGGCCCTACAATTCAGGATGATATTGACAGTTACGTACCGTCCAAGCAAAATCCTGCTGATCTTGTGTACCGGGGAGTACGAGCAGATTCTTTAAAGAACTGTGATTTGTAGTGGTCTGGTCCGTCATTTTTGAAACCGGAAACTAGTGATTGGCCAACTAAACCTAATCAAGGTCCAAATATGATCAAAGATTTACCAGAGACAATTAAAAGCTTTCACACAATAAATAATAGTACACAAAAATCTGACACTAACCTAATATCTACACTTAACCAAAATTCATCTAGCCTATCTAAATTAAAACGTACACAAGCTTACATATTAAGATTTATAAGCAATTGTCGACGAAATAATAATAAACTTCTAGGACACTTATCACTTTCCGAGCTTAAGGTACTAAGGTACCACTTGTGATAATTTCTCAACAGGAATCTTTTTCTGTGGAGCGTCAATTGCTCGTCAGTAGTAATGACTTACCTCATACATACAGGCTTTAACCATTGTCACCATTTCTTGATTCTGATAATATCATCGAGTGGGTGGCAGGTTTAGTGATTCTCACTACGATTATAACGTTAAGCACCCAATTCTCCTTTGTGGTAAACATCGTTTGTGCCAACTGATTTTCAACGCGTTACACAAAACCTATCTGCATTCGGGTCCTCAACTATTGTTAGCCACAGCGAGGCATAATTATACAAAACGTACAGTAGGTTCATGTGTTAAGTGATGTCGTTTGAAAGGAGAAACTATTCAGCCAGTAATGGGCAACTTACCTACCAACAGAGTCCATTTAGAATATCCTTTCCTCGAAACTGGAGTTGACTATGCTGGGCCAATGCTGATAGCGGATCGTAAGGGAAGGGGTTGTAAACTTGTAAAAAGTTATATTTGTGTCTTTGTGTGTTAAGCCACCAAGGCGTTGCTTCTGGAGCTTGTCTCGGACCTGACTAAAGAAGCCTTTATTGCAGCTCTAAACAGGTTCATAGCACGCCGGGGGAAGCCGCAGAACGTGTTTTCAGACAATGGTACAACCTTTGTAGGCACATTTAAACAACTTTCTTCACATCAAAATGTTACAACCTAGGTATAGAATCTGATATGTCCTTACATCTAACCGAGCGTCTGACCACACGGACACCGAGGTGTAGCCTCAACAGCCCCACTAGTCCTATTACAAACCAAACCGAGCACAGAAATATACAACCCCCCTGTCAGGAATCGAACCCGTGACCCTCCTATCAGTAACCGGTGGTTCAGCCACTAGACCATAGAGGCAATCAAAACATTCATCTAATGACAACTGTATTCAAATGATACAACTAATTCTAACAACCGATAGTTAAATGTATTGAATATGAATTACGAAACCCTACGCACACATAATATATAATAACTATGATTATTATGGTTGTCATTAAAAATGAAACGCACTAGGGAATTATCTACAAGTACACAAGATCGCTTACAAGTACACATCTATTGGCCCAAGGTGGGCCAATAGATGTGTCCAGAATGTATAAGTACGAGTGTTTGCATCAGTGTCTATGCAATAATATTTGAATTTCGTCATTTTGAAATTTTCGACTATACCGGAGCTGTCAACAGCCGGCAAAAATAAATAACTTTTTTGAGTAAAAGTATAATATAACAAGAGCTGCAGAGCTGAAGAGCTGCATCTAAAACCCGGGGAGTATTGTTTTCATAATTTTTCCTTAAGTTCATAATTTAACTAGTAAAATCATTGACCTAAAATAACCTAACACTACCTACATTCAATTAGCAAGTTATCATTGTGAAAGTTAATTCCACTACATATTGATTGGTCTTATTTTTATTTTATTTTTTCCTTAATATGTAACTACATGTTCCTCACACTAATACATCTATCAACTGTACAAATCTCAGATAATAGTAAGTATCGTCACACCTCAATTACGATTTGGCTTGGTTAACCTCTCTTGACTTGACTATATAGTGGAAGTCAAGTTGATGGTGACATTGTCTTGCTACAGACCTTCACACACTACAACACTTTACATTCAGAACTTGACTGCACACTTAAAAGTTGATTATTTTCACAATTATATTAGAAACTTTTTAGTGTTTTTTTAATAGGTAAATGTTTTTTTACAAGTGACCTACCCACGTCATAACAGCAAATCTTTCTTTATGATTGTTGTATCTTTTGTTGAGTGTTCTCTTACACCATACAATGGACAGATTGAATTATACATAATCATTACATATTATCACACTCATCTTTGCAACAATTATAATAACAATTTACTCATATTTATACATTACTCTTTTAGCCTAATCGCTGTGTTGGGGTAACAGTTGAGGCATGATGATGACCCGCAAGGCAACTGCAAAGGATGTTGAGATGAAGCTGAAGCAGACCCTATTGGATTTGCAGGCAACAAAAGACCTCAATATTAACTTGTTGCAAGAACGGGATGTCAGCGAAACGGAAATTATGAAGATCATTGGAAAAAATTCCGAGCTAAAGAGTGAACTTGCCAACTTACATCTCAAATACTTAGATATCGTTGACAAATGTAGCCAGTTGCAGGACGTAATCACCTCTTTTACGAAATGTAATAGCACTCATGAACAGGCATTGAAGCGTATAAGTGATCTGGAAATGTGTTTATGTGAGGCACATGCAACGATTTTAAAGTTAGAAAATGAAAGCTGTAATAATGTTAAAGTAAATCATTCTCAGAGCCTGTTTGTTGAGTTATTATCTTGTAATTCAGACATTCTCGAAAACCAGAGTCATGGAAATAGTTTTATTAACAATCAAAGTTACTTTGAAGAATTAACTGACAGGTAAAATGTAATGGATAGTCCGGTATGTAAAAAGGACTCAGCCTTAAATAAATCACTGTGTAAAAACAACCATAATTTTAGAAGTGTCAATAAGTTAAAAAAATATATCCGTGTTAAAAGGTATATTTCTAATACCCAAAAACTATTCAATAGGCAAAATTATTTACAGAAGCATATGTCACTTAGGAAAGAAGGAATTCAATTATTAAATGAGTTGAAATTGTAGAGTACTGTACTGTACTGTCACATAAACACCTAAATTATCAAAATGTAGCTGCAAATGTCATGGTTGATATTTGCAACTATAACGCAGAGCGATTTGAGTCCTTAAATAAAAAGCGTACTAATTGTTGTATTACTGGCCACACTTTTAGTGCTGGGGTGACAGCACAAAATGAAATTGAGGAGAATATTCAGTCAGCTACAGAGTTGATTGACTTATGCAAACACAATGCAAATCAGCACAATTTCTTAGTTAATAATAAGGATAACGTAATATGCCAAAATCCTTTATCATTAAACTCGTGTGTTCAGTCAAATAACTTGTCTGTCATGGATCCGAGTCGTTTAACGGCCTGCACAGAAATGCCAGTTAAATCTTCTTATAATTTAAATCATTTAAGCAATAAAAATGTAAGTAAGCCAATTTGACACACAGTTAAAGTTAAAGTTTGAAACACAGTTATTTTCTCTGATGGATTTGGTCAGGGCTTAGGATTGCTTATGAATGGAAGTGTAAACCAACATGTTATGAATATCTGTGCCCCAGGTCAATCAATGGATGCTATAGTACGTAGAGTAGAGTTTCTCAGCAGTCATTTAGCAGTTCCACTAATGTGATTATTTTATGTGGTGACAGTCTACGAATTAAAAAACGTGACATCATAGAAAATATAAATATTTTGTTGAAATTACAATTAGATACAAATTGCAAGTTAATAGTTAGTGCTTTTCCCTATTGTACAAATTTAACTTGGGAACAGAATAAACGCATATTTGACTTAAATTTATTATTATAAAATTTATTATGCCGTCATAGTGACACTATTTTATTTTTTGATATTAATAAGTTTATTAATAATTTTAGTTAGACTTCAGATAGTATGTATCTGTCGAAGAAGTGTAGAACTCGAACAGCTAATTTGTTAGCTTACAATATACATGATACAGTTATACCTGGTATACCTGAGTCTATTATTGACAATAATATCATTATTAGTAATCTACTAATTCATCTTTTACAACTAGTAGTAAGATGACTTCCTCTTTTTTAAACTGAGGTCTAACACAAAAGCCAAGTCCACTTACATTAATATTATACATCAAAATATTCAGGGTTTGGCTGGCAAGGACTTAGAATTAGAATTAATTGCAAAAAGTCAGGTTCTTCCTCGTGGTCTACAGCCGTTCCCAATGTTATTGTTATCGATGCTGATGTTGAAGACGTTGCACTGTTATTATTTGCAGCACTTACACTCGCGCTGTTATCTACTCTTTTATATTTCTCAACACGCCGACAAAAAAAACCGTTCTTTTATTTTTTTGAACTCTGTCCATTTTTGCTTGATCCTGTTTTATCGAAATCGTCCCTTTAAGTTTTTTTTTTCTCTAAATGTACTTATTCCAGTAATAAAGTAATTAAATTAGTCTTCAGAAAACTACTTCTAGGAACAATGGGTTTAAAAAGTCCTAAGTGAATCTACGAATTCTTTATTTACTTTGCAAGGCTGAAATAATTTTATTTATTTACTTATTTCTAGGAATATTTACAGACAATTAACATCTATAGCTAAGGTTAGTAAGTAAACATTTGCTATTAACAAAATTTTCACAATTATAAAAACAAAATGTTCAGTTAACTCGCTGATTGGATAATGTTAATTTAGGTTAAAATACAGATAAAAAAGAGATTACTTATAAATTAATGAAATTACAGTAGTAAAAAAAATTTACTTAATTTTTTTAAATTACAGTAGTTGGTTGTTGTCATGTTGTTGTACAGCGATACTAGACTATCTTTAAGATTTTTTTTGTAACTTATTAAATTAAATCATTATGTATATACTTATCTATTAAAATAATATCTACTTTACTGTTTGCTATCATTGAAAAACTTGAACATACAATATTTTTTATCGCTGAGGCGCTGGAGCAGAATAAGTCAATTTCGAATGGTAGGAGGTTAATCGATTTGCAAGCTCGCATTACAAATGTATTGGCTCTATATTTAGTCTTTGCTGGAGGGACGATCAGTGATGATCTTTGTCTTAGTCTGAGTGTGTTGGTTCTTAAACTGATCTGAGACAAGAGTTCTGGGCAATCGATATTACCGTTAGCTATGTTAATGAGATAACAAATGTCATTAATCATTCTTCTGGTTTCTAGTGGTAAAAAGTGGTATTTGTTGCATCTATGGTAATAGTCGGAATTGTATTGACGAAATTTAAAATCAAGGTACTTAAGGAATTTTCTCTGAACACGTTCGATGCGTTTTATATATATGTCATATTGAGGATTCCATATTTGAGATGCATAATCAAGGTGGCTGCGAACGTAGGCATAGTAAAGAACCTTCGCTTGTTACGATTTTTTCACGACGTATTCAACATGTTTATCGAATATAAGTTTGTCATCGTGAATAATGCCAAGGTCCCTAATGTCGTGAACTTTTAATCAGACATGGTCCTTCAATGTGTATTTCAAGTCAATTAAGACATCGTGTGAAGGACATAAAAACATTTGGAAACATTAAGGTCCAGTTTGTTAATCGAACAGTAGTTCTCAAATCTTTGTAGATCTGCCTGAAGATCCTAGAGGATCATTCTGTAGACATGTAAACATCATTCTGAGAACGAACTACTTTAAGAATCTTCATATCATCCGCGAATAAAATGATTTTGGAGTTTTGAAAACATTCTTTTATGTCCTTAATGAAGATTGTAAAAAGCAGTGGTCCGAGCAGGGACTCTTGAGGTACCCCGGATGGTATTGGAGCCCAAGTTGATGTGTAGCCACTTAATACGACTGCCTGACTACGATTGTCAATGTAGGATGAAAACCACCTAAATAGATCACCATGAATTCCAGTCGACGACAGCTTGCTCCTCAGTACGAAATGGTCAATTCGATCAAAGCACTTACTGTAGTCGGTATAAATTACGTCTACTTGAGCACGTTTCTCCATACCTGCAGTTATAAATTCATTCGCGACTGAGACATTTGATACTGTGGAACGACCCTTGAGAAATCCATGCTGAACATCACTGAAAGAACACTTTAAAGCTCCATAGACCTGATCGTAGACTAATTTCTCTAATATTTTGGCGAAAAGGCAGAGTTTCGAGATCGGTCTATAGTTTTCAACGAGTGTTTTATCACCTTTTTTGAAGATCGGTGTTACGAATGCCGATTTCCATATCAGTGGAACTAGGCCTTTTGTGAGGGAACGCTCAAACATTTATCTTTTTAGGACACTCTGCTGGGATAGGAACCCGATTTTTTTTACTTTTTACATAGGACCAGAAACGTTTAGGGTCTTTTTCTATGAGGATTGCACGTTGACGAAGAAGTGAGAAGGAGTGATAATCAGATAAATTGCCGTAGGTACGGTATATGCAATGATATTTATGTTTATCTTTAAGTATTTTTATTAAGGCAGAACTATACGGATATGATTTAGACGTGACTAACTTTTTAGGTACATATCTATCACGAAGCTCATAGAGACGGTTATAGAAGAAGTTAACGGCCTGCTCAAGCGGAGCATGACATCTTAAATGTTTATTCCAATCCGTATTAGAAAGCTCAGCTGATATGGCGGCGTAGTTTGCCTGGTTAAACATGTAACGAGTCCTGCGTTCTTGTGAAAGAGTATGAATTTTTACAAAGTCGGCATGTATACACACTGACTTATGACGAGCATCCTCTTTTATCAGGGGAAAGTCACACAGCCGAACGGTTACTACGTCGTTTGAGAGTACAAGGTCTAAAAGCCGTTGATTGCAGTTTAGTTCACCATTGTATTGACCAAGATTGCAGATGTTAAGAGTATCGATAAACCCTAAAATGTGTTCCTTATTTGTCGCTAACTCCGGTGACAGTTCACTATCATCACGTTTAACCCAGTTAATATAATTTTGCAGGTTAAAGTCACCCAGAATGAAAAATATATCAAGAGGATGTGCCAACACCAATTCAGTTATCTTTTCTATAAAGTTTTCCAATTGTACCTTATGTCTATTACCTCCTTCTTCATTTATGACATAAACAGTACATATATGTATATTATAACGAGCTGGTGGTCGCTTGTTAGTGACTGATATAGTTACCCAAACATCCTCCGCAGAGCTAGACCAATCCTTTCTCTCGCTAATTGAAAGATCGCGTCTAACAGCCAACAGAACTCCACCTCCTAAGCTTTGCTTTGTACGCGAATAGTCGCGGTCGCATCTCCAAACGTGGTAACGGTCATCGAATAACTCCATGTCAGATATGCCGTCATGTAACCATGTTTCAGATAGTGAAATGACGTCATAGGAACTCAGACTGACCATTCTATATAATGCATCGGTTTTTGTGCGCAAACCTCGCACATTTTGGTAATCCGAGTTAAGGGCCGCCATTGGAACGGTAAAACAATAGGGGAAGATATTTTATTAAAATTAAGATATTTATATATATATTTGGTCACTAGATCACCAAAATGCTCCTCCAGCAAAAGTAAAACATGTACGTTTAAAAGACTGTTTGTATTTAATTTAATATAATAAAAAGTGTTTTTAATTATGATATTGATGATAACAGTGGCTTGGCATTTATATAATAAATGATCTATATATTCACAGCTCGTCAAGGACTAATAACATACGTATGAATTATTAATATTGTATGTTCTGCAAGACAATACTAAATGTAATACCTCTCTAAAATAATAACTAAAAATAGACAGTAAACAATAAAAAAAATTAATAAAAAGAAAAGTTAAATTAAAAATAAAAGTTTGTTCTACATACATTAAGCTAACTTTGACAAATCCCTCTCTGACATTATCTGCATCACCGGTGATGTAGCATTCCGGCGAACATGTATTTTGCAGTGTCTCGCCCACACAAACTGAAACCCCCGTTCGGTAGCAACTTTCTTTGTCGATGATAGAAGAGTTTTGTTTGAGTTGGTGAGATGATCGTTAATAAAGATCTTGTGGTTTCCTTGAAGACCTAAAGCTGATGGTAACAGTGGAGTTGCTTTCAGCGTCGATCTTGCAGCTGCAATGAAATTTTCCTTTATGCATTTATTATTAAAACAGGCGATTATTGGTTTCGGTTTGTTAGTTTCTCTGGATTGGACCCTGGTCACAAAATCTAATTGATTTCTGCTAATAGGAAAGTTTATCTTTTCTCCAAGTTTACATACAATATCAAGAAGGTTTTCGTCTTTGGTTTGTAGTATGGATTTTATCTCATTTTAGACAGAAAGTCTAAAGACTTTTCAATTTCACGGTTAGACTCTTCGATGCGGGCATTTTGAGTCTTAACTTCAGAAATGTCATCGGCCAATTTATTAAGTAAGCGGTCCTGATCAGCCTTTCATCCCGACAGCATAGACATAATAGATTCTTGAAGAGAATTAGATAAAGCTTCATCCGTTCTTGGTCGTTTCTGCCTTCGATTTATAAGTTCTGAGTTAATATCATAGTCGGACATATCATTGATATTAGGCACAGAAGCGCTGAGTGACGGTGAAGCTAGCGGGGTACTTGGAGGTGTTCTTTGCATGTTTTATAAGCTGGTATGGGTATTTATTACAATTTATTAGATAAGAGATCAACTAAGAAAGAGCCGAGGTAAAAATGAGACAAGTTAGGAAAGTGTCAAGTTTAAGAAAATGACGAAGTCGTCCTGAGGGGTTAGGTAGTTGCTCCGACTAGTGGGTAGGTTACTCGTTACTATTTTAAGTTTCGCTTTCTATGCGTTAACCTGTAACCAGTTTAAACTTCGATAGTTTCAACAACAATTTGTAAATAAATAATAGAAATTAAAACAAACAAATTCACACTCCCAAAAAATGTTTTTAAAATGACTGGGGTTTGAACGCCGATCTTCAGATTCGCCGCACCGCAAGTCGGTCTTGCGCACCGCGACACCACGAAGCTGTTAAGAGGCCTATTACATCTTAACTGTGATTTTTGCGTAAAATGGTCAACTTTGGCGTTATGGATCTCCGAAACGAAAATACATTAACAATTATGACTTATTGAATAGTGTAAAATAGCTATTGGAATAGTGCTTAGTGGCCTCGCTTTTGGTAAATTTTGCTTATCTTTTTAATTAAATCCAAAATTGCAGAGAAAGATTTTCATAAAGTGCGCGAAGGCACTTTTTTGAGCTCATCGATTGAACTACAGTTCTAAACAAGTGAAATAAAAAAATATAATGTTATCTTTTATATAGTCAAATAATGCGTAGTGGCCTCGGAATTTTTAGATATCATTGATTTTATATAGGAAAAAAATCTTTTTCTAAACTAAAAAACTTCGAAAATTGCTATAAATTAACTGTGAATATCTCCTATCTGCGATAATATTATTAAGCAAAATTTATACCAGAGTAACTGTTAACTGACGAGGAATAAAGATTTTATAATGATATTATTATCCTATTTCGATAAAAACGATAAAACAACTGCAAAATTACTACAAAATGCGATGCGCCGGCCGTCCGAATTCAACTTATGCTCACAAAATGGATATTTGTAATAATATGCACAAATTTATTATCCTATTTTGATAAAAACGATAAATACAACTGCAAAATTACTATAAAATGCGAAAATAGGCATTTTACGCAAAAATCACATTCGAGATGTAATAGGCCTCTTAATACGAGTGACAAAATATGAAGTATTAATGAGCGTAGGTCTATTCGGTGAATGGATCAGTGGTGCGGTTAATGACCTTGTGACGATGCACAATGACACAGCACAGTGGCGACCGATTATTTGGAGGTTAATTAGGAATGTTCGAAATAAATTCACTAATAACTTTGGTTTCGCTGTACGGATCACAACACGGTTTTTTACAGTTCTGACGTGGATTCGATGAGGTTGAAAATAATGTAAGATTTAGGTAGAAACATACACTTTAAACTATTAAATAACTTATAGATGTTCAGAGTACTGACAAACGTGTGCTGATTAACTGAAACTCGGACGACGTGTGTGAATACTTCATCATTTCTATTTAGTAATATATGAGCTTACAAATAATTTTAGTTTGGTAAAATAAGATTTTTGTACTTAACACAAGAATAACTTAAGACATCTAAAGAATACTTAATTGGTTTTATGTATCATTGTGCTCCATGAAGAATCAGTCATAAAGAAAAAAATGTCTGTTCCAAGTCTATTTGGTTTTAAATTGAGCACTAATTTAGATTAAGTTAAGACAATTAATTAAGTTAAGTAATTGCTACTTGGGCGGTCTCTGACCCAGAGGTCCCGGGTTCAATTCTCAGCGGAGGGTACATCCTTGTGTACTTGGTTTAGTTAGTGGTGGGACTGTTAAGTCCGCCTGGCTAGCTACCACTATCTTATCCAAGTGTGTCCATAACAAGATGTTTATAGCCATATATACAGCCATTATCTTGATTTTATTACTTACTATGTGAGACTACGTAAGTACGTAACGAACCGGCACATTATCTAAACTATTATAGTCTTATTATGATGGCTTTAAGGACGAATAGCCCTCTTCTGCAGCACAAAGATAGTTTCCATGTCGCCAGCATTTTCTAACAGTAAAATACCGTACGGCATAACACTATGAAAGTAAACTAATCTAGCTGTATCAATGTCGGTTAATTGACGAATTTTCATAACTGCATTAACAGCAGAGCTACTAAGAGAGTTTTTGTCACAGTAAGTCTTTTTGACCATTTATCTATATGTGGTCCTTACTGAAACTTACAGACAAAGGCATACAACACGATGCCTAGAAACAGCGGTGTCCATAAGATTCACATTCTTATTTTTAATTTGAACATTGTTTTTACCTCCTTAACTGTTACGGACAGAAGTCTCGACTTTATGATATTATATAGTTAGATATAATACGGCTAAATTTAGGTATGTGTATTTGCATAAGTAGATTAAGTCTCATATGTGTAAAGGTTTTTTGATTATAAATAATTAATTTTTTGCGTTTCATTTAAACAAAAGGTAAAAGTTATCAAACAGGTAATGGTTTTGACAAGGTAAGGGCCAAGTATACGTGCCCAGGGGCCTTACTTAGCTTGCGTAATTATAGGTTTCTATTGTTAGGAATATCAATGTAATTAAGAAAATAAATAAGTAGGGTATCCAGATTACGAGTGATACCGTAGGGTAGGTAATAAATTTAAGATAAAAAGAGAGGTCCGAACGAAAGGGACAGCTGCACAAATTACGACGGTTCATTTGGGTAGTTAGTTATGGTACAATGTAAAACTGCCCACATGAGCCGGCAGCTGTCCCACAAGGCTGCTAGTTGCCAACCCATAATGCCGGTCAGAGCAGAATTTGTAAGCTCTCCGGACCCCACCTTGAAGAATAAAGAAGCACTAATCAAGAACCGAGTTTTATTGAAGAAAATACAGTCCACATCGAAGCACAACGGCTAAACTGTTCGGCGACTACACCCGTCGGGAACAATTTCTTTTGACCTTCGGAGCCGGATTTGAAGAACTGAAGCCAGTAGTAGGGTTTTGAGAGTTCTGGCACACTCAAAACTGGTCCGGTTCTGAACCCCGCTGGGCTAGTTCAAGTCGTTTCCAAAACTACAAAAAAAAAAAAAAAAAAAAAGGAAAACCCCCCCATTTGAATCGATTGCGCTGGGTCTCAGAGCGATATCTTTAACCGTTTCCGAGATACAATTTTCGAGCGGCAGCTCTCAGTTGATTTACTAATGAATCGTTAATGACTCCTCGGTCCTAATCACCATTCCCGATGCACATCATTATCTAATGACGTACCGTTGCCACTGTACTTTTGTTCAGTTGATTTACTAATAAATGACACCTCGGTCTTAATCACCTTAACAACTATGCGATTGTATTTTATTGATTCTTCAGGAAAGCGCTTTGTCTTCATCTCACCTGATGTTAGGAGATGAAAAGTAAGATCAAAGGCATAACTTCACCTGGAATCCTCACTACTAAGGCGATGGATAAACTAAGCTCTTTCTTGATGTTATATCTTAATTACGAATAAATTTATTCAACATTATATTTCTTTGGTTTTTTTCTTTATTACTCCTCTAGGTTTTTCTGAGGTAGGGGAATCAAGTAATATGCAAAACATTTTGTTATGTACAGTTTTATTTCAATTTTTTTTTTTTACTTACAAATTTAGCTTACCTATGTTATGAAAGTCTTAAACATTTGCTTTAGCATTACATCATTTTGAATAGTATCATCAGTAAACATATCAATAAAATTTGTCAAACCCATATCTCTAACTTTAAAATACAAATAAAGTAAACAATATTCACCACAAACAGATGAAAATACACTTTGAATAACTTTATGATTATAAATCCATCTATTGGTATTTTTTCTTAAAAATGATAAATGATAACTTTCAGGTTTACGACCAAAAGTATCAAAGTATTCGCCAACTCCTTTATTGTTGATACATAATGCTATCCAATGTGAACCAGGTCTAGTATCAGGATCAAGATTACTAATCATGTAGAAAGGTGGTGTAACATGTATAGGAATGCGATTAGCTGCGTAAACATTGAACTCCAGTGAATGACATACTTTTTTCAAACATTTTGTTATTTCTAGGGTATTCATAATAATATAAAACATGTGTCTTCATACACAATTAAAACTTAACTACTAAAATCTACACTTATGTTCCTATTTTTATCTATTTCTATAATGTTATCAAACTCGGCATAAACAATACAATTAACAGTTTGTGTTAGAGCTGCCTCAAATCTAACTTCTAACCGAACACTTCCATGTCGGATAAGATTCCAATGAGCTGTTGAATTGGCTGATAAATCTGGAGTTAAGTCAAACGCCATCAAGCAGTATCCATTAGCGTAATCAGCTCTAGAAATACCGTTACCCTCATTTAGGAAATGAATTCCTGTTCCAGAGAACAAAGTATGATAAGTTGATGTAAACAAGTTGTTGCTAAAAACAGGTTGTAGAGCTTTGGAAGGAATCTGTGTTCCGTCGATGTATAAGCAAAAAGAACTAATACCATAATGATTGAAATCAAAAGGATTTTTTGTAAGACACCCATTAAACGCTGTATTATCTACAAATTCTACTATACATCTTTTTGGTACTTGACCGAGGAAAATATTATCAAGAGTTTTTCCCTGAATACCTGCTGGAATGGTTAGAACTTTTACTTCAGCCCTAGTAATAGGATATTTAGCTGAGGTTGATAATAAAACCTTTTGATGGGCAAGCAAAACAGTAGGGTTTACACGAGCTTTTCGAATCATAAGTGTAGCATCAATAATGGAAACTTTTAATTTTACATCATCAGAGGAACACAATAAATTAAATGTATCTCGAGAACGTACTAATTTTACACACATTTCAACACCATTAATCAAAAACTTTTCTTGGTTGAATATGTCTCCATGTAAATGTCCTATCATTTCGACCTCCTTACTCTCCTTTACCAATTTTTGTCTAATAGTGAATCCTTTATTTGACTCATCAGTTGAATTCATTTTTCCTGTTGTGTCTTCATACCAGAGTCCACATGTTAGGTGTGATTGTTTTGCTGATGGTGCATAATTTAGTAGTGTTTCAATGTAAGCTCGATAACCATAAGTATTATTCGGAGGTGTTATCAGTTTTTGATTCAAATAAACATCTAACTGGCTAAAGAGTGAGTGTAACCAATTATTAACCGGAGCCACAGTAGTTGTTGCTGTCAGAGGTGTTAAATCCTGATTTAGAATTTTTGCTTTTATGTGTATCAAAGTGTGTGATAAATCTATGTAGTCATCACCACTTCCAGGAATCTGAAATTCGATTGGTCCATCATCACTGAGCGATGAAATTGGTTTGTAGTGAACCCACTGACCGCTTTCGATACTAGTTTGAGTTGATGGTAATGCAAATAAATCCAACTCGGACTTAACACATTCACATGAATGATTATGCAAAAAAGACATTATTTTAAATATATTTTTTAACACTCTGAAAATATGTCGTTAATTTTTAAATTATTATTCTTCTTCGTTTTTTTCAATGCTCTTCGTTTTGAATGCTGCGACTGACTGATACTTTGTAACTGTTGTCTTTTACTTTTATATCCCGAACCACTCATGACTTGATCTATTTTTTCATCGGATTTCCTTTTTAAATTTGAAGTTGCTTCCTTAACACGATTTTTTAAGGATTCATTAAGCGGTCTTGTGTGTACCATGTCGGATAAAAGTCCTACACCAGCATTTAATGCTTCTTTACCAATAACTTTAGCCCCACTCGATAATAAAGGTAATACTGAACGGAATAGTCCACCTAAGAAGCTTCCTATACCGTGTCCACGTTGATGTGCTGCGCCCTTATAAATCACACCAACTCCGGAACCAGCTTGATGTGTATAGTAATGTTCATAAGGACAGATATTATTGTATTTTGGATACATTGTTATTTCCGTTTAAAGTGTAGTTTAACACAAGTCGTTCCAAATTGGAATGGTACGTTTTCTCCTGTGTTCGTTCTTATATCTACTTCTATCGTATCGAACTCTCTTCGCATAACAGATACATAATGTGGAGGTGAGAAGATATGCATTTTATTTGATCCATACGTATATTTAGCTGGATCCAATGGTATAATTCTTAATAATGAACACATAACATCACCAACCATCTGGGGTTCGATAATATCACAGTACACATATAACTGTGATGGTAAACCGAGATACAAATTAGCAGGAAATTTACTGACTCTTTTAGTAACCACATTAGTATTTGGATCAAATCCAAGTTGAAGACTTAACTTTGGTGAAAATTGTAAAGAAATAATTTTTTTATCTTCATTAGTGAGAGTGACATATTTCGATATCTTATCATAACGTAATCTAAAAGTTTCTCTCGAGTTACATGCCGTTAAAACGTCTTCAATGTTTTCGTAACTGGATGCTGGTATATGAGTTTTGTATGTTACTACCGACTCATTGTCTTCATCACCTGGAACTTGCATTCTTTTGGTAATGTACATTAAATTTTCATGATCTTGAACAGTAAACATGGTACAGGGATATTGAAACTCTACTATGCCCACATACCATTCTCCTTCTAATTTAATCGACTTCGGTAATTTTGTACAGGAAAATATGACATTGAACTGTTACTTGGTAACGTTAAATAAAAACTGTCACTAGTCATATTTTCTCGATACTTGAAGCTAATATCCAACTATTAAACTTATTCGGATAACCTTTCCATTTGACCAACAATTCCTTTCTGAGACCAGAGTATCGAGTACGCAGTATTTTATCTATTTTATACTTCGAAGAGGAATCATGACTAACCTTTTGCAATTCTTTTTCATAGAAAGTTCCAGTAATCGTTTCATTTTGTAAATCTTTAAGGGTGTATACCACCCAAGGTGACCTATCTATAATCGATGTAATAACAAAGATTTCATCACTCCAATTAGTTTCATAACCTTTTTGGAATATGTGTTTATATTTTGTGATTCTAACGTAATCACCAATACTAAATTTTGGTTTGAATGTTTTAGATAATTTTGTACTATCACTATACAAATTACGCCACACAGTCATAATATTACTTGAATTAACATCACAAGGTCTCATTTTTATACTTCTATGAAAACTGTGATTATAGGAATATAGCAAATTGTCTAAGATATCAATGTAACGATAAGTATTATTATGTGTGAAGTAGCGCCACATTTTCGTCTTCAAAGTTCTTTGGAATCTTTCGACTATACTTGCTTTAATATCAGGGTTATTAGTTGTGTAATAATTTATGTTATAAGTTTTTAAAAACATTTGAACATCTTTCGAAATAAACTCAGTCCCTTTGTCTGATTGCAAATGTGTGGGAGTCACCTTTGCTTCAGATAATATACTTGCAAGACATTTTTTCACTGTAACAGAATTTTTCTTTCTCATTGCTCTTGCATACGCATATTTACTGAATACATCAATGATACACAAAATGTAATTAAAACCATCATTATATTCACTATAAGATCGCATATCACTTAAATCGACTTGCCAAAGTTCATTAAAATTAGATAAAATGTATTTGTTTCTAGGAAATCGTCGTTGGACAGGTTTATGTAGAGTGTAAGTTTCTTGAGATTCTAACCAGTTTTTTACTTCCTTTCTTGTCATTCGATTTTTCATAGCATCTGTTAATTGATTTAAACTTCCATAACCAGCAGGATGAGAGATGTCATAGTAAATATCGTTAATTTCTAATACGGAGTCCATTTCTGCCAATCTATTTTCTTTTTGACTTTTTCTTTACTTGTTATGGCGCTTGAAGGTGGTGTAGAATATTCGAAATCTTTTTCTAAGTTAGATTCAAATCGTCTACCAAAATTCGGAGTACTAGAGATATCATTGATGTAAGTTGCTCTTCTTGGATTACCGATGTAAGTCAAAGGTACTCTTAATTCCTTTAATACTCTAGAAAATTCTGACCACCCGTTTGGTGAAGTGTTTTTCAACGGTCTTATAACATCACTGAGTAAATCAACTATGTTGCTCTTATAAATTTCCTTGTTGTCGATGTAAACTGTTCCTTTATGATCCCAATAAATTTTTTGTTTATTTTTTAATAATAAATCTATTAAGAGCTCACCTTTTGTTTTGTATGTCTTGGGTAAAAGGTTTATTAAAAGCCTTTTAGAATAATTAATTTCGTTGTCTTCAGCGTTGGGTTCGACTATCTTCGAGGTGTCTTGTGTTGCTTCTGGAGGATGATCCTCACGACTATCTTTTTTTATAATTTCTGTTTCATTAAACGATATTATGGGTATTTCTAAAGGCTTTCGATCTTTACCAATAAAATACAAATATCTTTGTAGTGTTTGTAAATATAAGGACCATTTTTCTCGATCATCTATTTTCTTTTTTAAAACTTGATTCATTTCTTCGTCGAGTCGTGATAAATTGTTCACGTTTCTGTCTGTGTTATCATTTAATTGTTCAAAAGATATAACAATTATTTAAGTGCAAATATTACGAATTGGTACCTTTGGTTTGACATCAAATGAAATCGTATAAATATGTATTTTTTCTTTACATGTGGGATTGATTATGAGGTGTTATTTTTGGTCATACTTCTTTATCACTTGGGACAGAGTAGACGTTTTTTTATGATTAATAATCATGTATCATTTTGAACACCCATTCACCGCAATTGTTGCTGGTCCAAGTGGTTGCGGTAAATCGATCTTTGTGTGTGAATTCCTAAAAAATATAAATCAACTATGTAATACAGAGTTTAAAAATGTCTTGTGGTGCTATGATGAAATGCAACCTTTGTACAACCTAAGTGGTGTTACTTATTATCAGGGAATTCCTGACTTAAGCATGTTCGATGGCAAGGATCCTCAACTTATAATAATTGATGATCTGATGAGAGAGTGTGATGGTCGGGTAGTTGATATCTTTACTAAGGGAAGTCACCACCGAAATTTAAGTGTATTTTACATAACTCAAAATTTGTTTCATCAGGGTAAAGGACAGCGTGATATTTCCTTGAATTCTAGTTACATAATATATTTCAAAAATCCTCGAGATAGGACACAAATTCGTTTTTTAGGTCGTCAAATTGCACCTGAGAACTCAAAACTGGTTGAAGAGGCTTATAGAGATGCCACTAATAAACCACGTGGTTATTTAATGATTGATCTCAAACAAAACACTGATGACGTATATCGGTTCAAAACAAATATATTTCCGAATGAGTATACCATTTGTTATGTATCTAAGAAGGGGTATAAATACAGTAGTAGCCAACATGAAAGCTTCATTCCATAATTATGAAACCAAGAGTTACTACGCATACAAACTTTTTAAAAGCATTACATGTGCTTAAACCAAAGTTTCGAAAGGCATTATTAAAATCTTGTAACCAAGAAGAAATACATTGCATTTGTGAGTGCATTTACAACGTTCTTCAAGGAAAAATATCAATTCCTACAAAAGAAAAACACAAACTAGAAAAATATAAACATATTTTAAGAAAGCTTATTTCAAAAGGAGCAAATAGAACGAGAAAAAATATTATCATACAAAAAGGTGGCGCATTTTTACCGATTATCTTGGGAGCCGTATTGAGTGCATTATTCGGATCAGTCACCAAATAACCACTATGGAGAATACAAAAAAAATGATATTAATTGAACCTGAAATAATAGAAAAGTTAAAAAATGATAACACAGACAGAAACGTGAACAATTTATCACGACTCGACAAAGAAATGAATCAAGTTTTAAAAAAGAAAATAGATGATCGAGAAAAATGGTCCTTATATTTACAAACACTACAAAGATATTTGTATTTTATTGGTAAAGATCGAAAGCCTTTAGAAATACCCATAATATCGTTTAATGAAACAGAAATTATAAAAAAAGATAGTCGTGAGGATCATCCTCCAGAAGCAACACAAGACACCTCGAAGATAGTCGAACCCAACGCTGAAGACAACGAAATTAATTATTCTAAAAGGCTTTTAATAAACCTTTTACCCAAGACATACAAAACAAAAGGTGAGCTCTTAATAGATTTATTATTAAAAAATAAACAAATAATTTATTGGGATCATAAAGGAACAGTTTACATCGACAACAAGGAAATTTATAAGAGCAACATAGTTGATTTACTCAGTGATGTTATAAGACCGTTGAAAAACACTTCACCAAACGGGTGGTCAGAATTTTCTAGAGCATTAAAGGAATTAAGAGTACCTTTGACTTACATCGGTAATCCAAGAAGAGCAACTTACATCAATGATATCTCTAGTACTCCGAATTTTGGTAGACGATTTGAATCTAACTTAGAAAAAGATTTCGAATATTCTACACCACCTTCAAGCGCCATAACAAGTAAAGAAAAAGTCAAAAAGAAAATAGATTGGCAGAAATGGACTCCGTATTAGAAATTAACGATATTTACTATGACATCTCTCATCCTGCTGGTTATGGAAGTTTAAATCAATTAACAGATGCTATGAAAAATCGAATGACAAGAAAGGAAGTAAAAAACTGGTTAGAATCTCAAGAAACTTACACTCTACATAAACCTGTCCAACGACGATTTCCTAGAAACAAATACATTTTATCTAATTTTAATGAACTTTGGCAAGTCGATTTAAGTGATATGCGATCTTATAGTGAATATAATGATGGTTTTAATTACATTTTGTGTATCATTGATGTATTCAGTAAATATGCGTATGCAAGAGCAATGAGAAAGAAAAATTCTGTTACAGTGAAAAAATGTCTTGCAAGTATATTATCTGAAGCAAAGGTGACTCCCACACATTTGCAATCAGACAAAGGGACTGAGTTTATTTCGAAAGATGTTCAAATGTTTTTAAAAACTTATAACATAAATTATTACACAACTAATAACCCTGATATTAAAGCAAGTATAGTCGAAAGATTCCAAAGAACTTTGAAGACGAAAATGTGGCGCTACTTCACACATAATAATACTTATCGTTACATTGATATCTTAGACAATTTGCTATATTCCTATAATCACAGTTTTCATAGAAGTATAAAAATGAGACCTTGTGATGTTAATTCAAGTAATATTATGACTGTGTGGCGTAATTTGTATAGTGATAGTACAAAATTATCTAAAACATTCAAACCAAAATTTAGTATTGGTGATTACGTTAGAATCACAAAATATAAACACATATTCCAAAAAGGTTATGAAACTAATTGGAGTGATGAAATCTTTGTTATTACATCGATTATAGATAGGTCACCTTGGGTGGTATACACCCTTAAAGATTTACAAAATGAAACGATTACTGGAACTTTCTATGAAAAAGAATTGCAAAAGGTTAGTCATGATTCCTCTTCGAAGTATAAAATAGATAAAATACTGCGTACTCGATACTCTGGTCTCAGAAAGAAATTGTTGGTCAAATGGAAAGGTTATCCGAATAAGTTTAATAGTTGGATATTAGCTTCAAGTATCGAGAAAATATGACTAGTGACAGTTTTTATTTAACGTTACCAAGTAACAGTTCAATGTCATATTTTCCTGAAAACAGAACCACTAACTTCTGTACAAAATTACCGAAGTCGATTAAATTAGAAGGAGAATGGTATGTGGGCATAGTAGAGTTTCAATATCCCTGTACCATGTTTACTGTTCAAGATCATGAAAATTTAATGTACATTACCAAAAGAATGCAAGTTCCAGGTGATGAAGACAATGAGTCGGTAGTAACATACAAAACTCATATACCAGCATCCAGTTACGAAAACATTGAAGACGTTTTAACGGCATGTAACTCGAGAGAAACTTTTAGATTACGTTATGATAAGATATCGAAATATGTCACTCTCACTAATGAAGATAAAAAAATTATTTCTTTACAATTTTCACCAAAGTTAAGTCTTCAACTTGGATTTGATCCAAATACTAATGTGGTTACTAAAAGAGTCAGTAAATTTCCTGCTAATTTGTATCTCGGTTTACCATCACAGTTATATGTGTACTGTGATATTATCGAACCCCAGATGGTTGGTGATGTTATGTGTTCATTATTAAGAATTATACCATTGGATCCAGCTAAATATACGTATGGATCAAATAAAATGCATATCTTCTCACCTCCACATTATGTATCTGTTATGCGAAGAGAGTTCGATACGATAGAAGTAGATATAAGAACGAACACAGGAGAAAACGTACCATTCCAATTTGGAACGACTTGTGTTAAACTACACTTTAAACGGAAATAACAATGTATCCAAAATACAATAATATCTGTCCTTATGAACATTACTATACACATCAAGCTGGTTCCGGAGTTGGTGTGATTTATAAGGGCGCAGCACATCAACGTGGACACGGTATAGGAAGCTTCTTAGGTGGACTATTCCGTTCAGTATTACCTTTATTATCGAGTGGGGCTAAAGTTATTGGTAAAGAAGCATTAAATGCTGGTGTAGGACTTTTATCCGACATGGTACACACAAGACCGCTTAATGAATCCTTAAAAAATCGTGTTAAGGAAGCAACTTCAAATTTAAAAAGGAAATCCGATGAAAAAATAGATCAAGTCATGAGTGGTTCGGGATATAAAAGTAAAAGACAACAGTTACAAAGTATCAGTCAGTCGCAGCATTCAAAACGAAGAGCATTGAAAAAACGAAGAAGAATAATAATTTAAAAATTAACGACATATTTTCAGAGTGTTAAAAAATATATTTAAAATAATGTCTTTTTTGCATAATCATTCATGTGAATGTGTTAAGTCCGAGTTGGATTTATTTGAATTACCATCAACTCAAACTAGTATCGAAAGCGGTCAGTGGGTTCACTACAAACCAATTTCATCGCTCAGTGATGATGGACCAATCGAATTTCAGATTCCTGGAAGTGGTGATGACTACATAGATTTATCACACACTTTGATACACATAAAAGCAAAAATTCTAAATCAGGATTTAACACCTCTGACAGCAACAACTACTGTGGCTCCGGTTAATAATTGGTTACACTCACTCTTTAGCCAGTTAGATGTTTATTTGAATCAAAAACTGATAACACCTCCGAATAATACTTATGGTTATCGAGCTTACATTGAAACACTACTAAATTATGCACCATCAGCAAAACAATCACACCTAACATGTGGACTCTGGTATGAAGACACAACAGGAAAAATGAATTCAACTGATGAGTCAAATAAAGGATTCACTATTAGACAAAAATTGGTAAAGGAGAGTAAGGAGGTCGAAATGATAGGACATTTACATGGAGACATATTCAACCAAGAAAAGTTTTTGATTAATGGTGTTGAAATGTGTGTAAAATTAGTACGTTCTCGAGATACATTTAATTTATTGTGTTCCTCTGATGATGTAAAATTAAAAGTTTCCATTATTGATGCTACACTTATGATTCGAAAAGCTCGTGTAAACCCTACTGTTTTGCTTGCCCATCAAAAGGTTTTATTATCAACCTCAGCTAAATATCCTATTACTAGGGCTGAAGTAAAAGTTCTAACCATTCCAGCAGGTATTCAGGGAAAAACTCTTGATAATATTTTCCTCGGTCAAGTACCAAAAAGATGTATAGTAGAATTTGTAGATAATACAGCGTTTAATGGGTGTCTTACAAAAAATCCTTTTGATTTCAATCATTATGGTATTAGTTCTTTTTGCTTATACATCGACGGAACACAGATTCCTTCCAAAGCTCTACAACCTGTTTTTAGCAACAACTTGTTTACATCAACTTATCATACTTTGTTCTCTGGAACAGGAATTCATTTCCTAAATGAGGGTAACGGTATTTCTAGAGCTGATTACGCTAATGGATACTGCTTGATGGCGTTTGACTTAACTCCAGATTTATCAGCCAATTCAACAGCTCATTGGAATCTTATCCGACATGGAAGTGTTCGGTTAGAAGTTAGATTTGAGGCAGCTCTAACACAAACTGTTAATTGTATTGTTTATGCCGAGTTTGATAACATTATAGAAATAGATAAAAATAGGAACATAAGTGTAGATTTTAGTAGTTAAGTTTTAATTGTGTATGAAGACACATGTTTTATATTATTATGAATACCCTAGAAATAACAAAATGTTTGAAAAAAGTATGTCATTCACTGGAGTTCAATGTTTACGCAGCTAATCGCATTCCTATACATGTTACACCACCTTTCTACATGATTAGTAATCTTGATCCTGATACTAGACCTGGTTCACATTGGATAGCATTATGTATCAACAATAAAGGAGTTGGCGAATACTTTGATACTTTTGGTCGTAAACCTGAAAGTTATCATTTATCATTTTTAAGAAAAAATACCAATAGATGGATTTATAATCATAAAGTTATTCAAAGTGTATTTTCATCTGTTTGTGGTGAATATTGTTTACTTTATTTGTATTTTAAAGTTAGAGATATGGGTTTGACAAATTTTATTGATATGTTTACTGATGATACTATTCAAAATGATGTAATGCTAAAGCAAATGTTTAAGACTTTCATAACATAGGTAAGCTAAATTTGTAAGTAAAAAAAAAAATTGAAATAAAACTGTACATAACAAAATGTTTTGCATATTACTTGATTCCCCTACCTCAGAAAAACCTAGAGGAGTAATAAAGAAAAAAACCAAAGAAATATAATGTTGAATAAATTTATTCGTAATTAAGATATAACATCAAGAAAGAGCTTAGTTTATCCATCGCCTTAGTAGTGAGGATTCCAGGTGAAGTTATGCCTTTGATCTTACTTTTCATCTCCTAACATCAGGTGAGATGAAGACAAAGCGCTTTCCTGAAGAATCAATAAAATACAATCGCATAGTTGTTAAGGTGATTAAGACCGAGGTGTCATTTATTAGTAAATCAACTGAACAAAAGTACAGTGGCAACGGTACGTCATTAGATAATGATGTGCATCGGGAATGGTGATTAGGACCGAGGAGTCATTAACGATTCATTAGTAAATCAACTGAGAGCTGCCGCTCGAAAATTGTATCTCGGAAACGGTTAAAGATATCGCTCTGAGACCCAGCGCAATCGATTCAAATGGGGGGGTTTTCCTTTTTTTTTTTTTTTTTTTTTTTTCTTTTTTTTTTTTTTTTTTTACTTTTGGAAACGACTTGAACTAGCCCAGCGGGGGTCAGAACCAGACCAGTTTTGAGTGTGCCAGAACTCTCAAAACCCTACTACTGAAGCCTTCGTCCATTTGATGATAGAAGAAGATCTACGTAACCACCAACGTGACCACCAACGTAACCACCAACGTAACCACCAACGTATTGTAACCACACCACTTGTGTTCTGCAACAAGTGCTAACGCGGGCGGCCGCGGCTCAAAACGTCACATCACCTAACGGTGCCAAACGGTGTGCGTTCTGAGTAAACGCCGTTCAAGGCGGGACTACTTATCGGACGGGGTCGTCAGTTTGTCCTTTTTAGGGCAAGCTTAAGAGTCCGGCTACGCCAGTACGGTTTGTCGTGTAGCGGGGGTCCTTCCTGTAGGCACTGCCTAAGCTGTCGGACACTCCAGCCGATTCGCGAGCGACCCGTTGTCCACGTCGACTCTCTGCTGGGTAGGTCCTACCTTTCCACTCCCGCACGTACTCCATCCTTGGACGGGTTCCCCACATAGCGTGCCCGTTTGAGATTGTTAGGAGTAGGGGCAGCAAGAAAGAAGATGCCGACCACCCGAAGACAAAGCCAAGCCGAGACGACAACGGGACTACGAACGTTCGACAGACCACCCGCATCACCCTCAAACCTTGCCTCACCCGTGACGCCAATGGAACCGCAACAAGAGACCGCTGAACGCGGCATCACTCTCTCTACGGAAGTTAGACGCAACGACGACGCACCCCCACCCGACGCGCCCAGAGCTGGGCCGCCCTCGGTACGATCGACAACGAGCGTCGCCTCACGAGTGAAACAAGCGCAACTTCAAGCGGAGGAGCGGCTCGCCGAAGTACGTCGGCGAGAGTTACAATTGGAAACGGAAATGATTAAGAAGAGACTTGCATACGAAATCGCCGTTATTGAAGAAGAAACGGATTTAGAACCGGAGAGCTTACCCGCCGATATTGCCCAACTGAGAGTGGATAAATGGTTGGATCGGCGTCGGAACGTACATGAGCCCGACACAGATAAAGTCGGAAATGTGCGACAAAGACAAAAGGATGCGCGCGCAAGTGAGATGGACAGAGGTCGCCACGTCACTGATTCGCCATATGTTGAAAACAAAAACGTAGTGAAAGAGGCAGCGAACCGTGATCAAACGAGCAAAGACGACACGGGGATGGTTAAGCTCGCACTTACACTAGAGAAAATGATGCATAATCGACCGGTACCACGACAGGCGCTGGATTTGCCTATATTCAGCGGCTCGCCGGCCGAATGGTTGCCGTTTAAAGCGGCGATGCGTGATACGACTAACCAATTTAACTTTAGCAAAGCCGAGAACTTGGCACGATTAAGAAGCTGTCTTAAAGATAAAGCAAAGGAAGCGGTGTCCGCTCTTTTATATACGGCCGTGAACCCGGAAGTGGTTATGAAAACACTCGAGCAATGCTTCGGACGGCCAGAAGTAATAATTGATCGAGCGCTGGACGACATTAAGGGACTGCCGCGTCCCGGCACGACGGCCAGTGAGTTGAACACGTTCGCGATCAAACTGCAGAACATTGTGTGCATACTCGATAATATCGACAACAAAAGGTACTTACGAAATCCAATGTTAACGCGAGAAGTGGTGGACAAGCTCGGACCGCACCTACGCTCAAGGTGGTGCGACTACGCAACTGACTACGGAAGCTATGCCGAGCCTGAGATCGTCACGCTATCCCACTTCCTCATGAGAGAAGCCGACAGAGCCCTACAGTATGCATACGTGAGCTACAACCCTACGCGAAAGAACGTTATTACGGAAACACGAGCTAATGTGAAACAACGAATCGAGCGAAAGAAAAATGCGGCTGTATACGCAACAAGTGATGACGTCATCAACAAAGAATGTCTATGTTGTGGAGGACGTCATGACGTGCCGCAATGTGATCGCTTTAAAACCATGACGGTTAAACAACGATGGGAATGGATAAAGAAAAGCGGAGTGTGTGCGAATAAGAAACACCGTCGCCTACAATGCGATAAACGCGATCTGTGCGGAGTTGATGATTGCCAGTAGTAAATAAATTGGGCATTCTGGCTCACAAAGTTGTGTCCTCACCGCTCGCCGTGCTCGCTTCGTCGTCGCTCCGCGACGACGTTCGCACACAACTATTGTGCGCCAGAACGCCCAATTTTTACTACTGTCGTAGATAACAAACAAAAGTATTACTTACCATGTTTAAAGTTTTTTTCTAGAAGTATATGTTTAGGTTGGTATAAAAAGATTTTGAATGAACGTACCTACAAGTTACAAAAACGTAAACCATCTTTATGAAGTAATAAACTAATCACTAAGTTGATCTTTTCGCAATTCGATGGGCTGCAAACAATACAGCGAATAGTATTTGATATAAGGTACCATGGCGTTTTGGAGCGTTTGATGACGTAGGACAGATGCATTCCAATTTCAATGATTTTTTGTTTAACAAATTTCATAATTAAATTGACTGCAGTGTTTCACAGATTTCAATAAACTACTTAAAATATTAAATGTAACTTGTAAAAATCAAAACATTCGGGATTTTATAGATCAAGGTTCCAAAACAGTTTCTAAGGAAACTCAAACCTAATTATATTACGACGAGATAAAACATAATTTACCATCACAAACTTCGAACCGCAGGAAATCGATACAAAAAAGATTTAAGAAATATGTAGTTAAAAATAGCGCGACATTTTATTACTCCTTATAAATTTTTATAGTTTTAATATTAATTTCTAAATACTTCTTTTACAATTCATATTTTAGTGCCAATAACGGATCAAATATACCTAAAACGTTTTATTTATGCAAGGTAAATCATTCAAGCTCAGAGCAAATTTACTTTAAGACTAAATATTCGATAATAAAATAAATTAAAAAGAAAAAAACAGGTATCGGTAACTGTATCTTTTCTTCCAAAGTTAAAGTGCATCCCTTCGTCGGGAATTGTGAAGACGTCCTACATAATGTACTTATGTATCCCAGACAATGCTGAGCACTTGACTCTTACACGACAAATCAGACTTGAAGTAGGTTACGTAACACTATAGTATTTTTAAATAGTTTTAAGTATTATTTCCTTCAAGTCACAATGCATCCCTTTGTCGAGAAACGTGAAATGAGCCCTACAAAACAGACTTTAAGATTTTCTTAAAACTGAGATGTATCCTGGACTTGCGAGGCACATGGCTTTTCACAACATAGCAACTACAAAGTACTCAATACTGTTATTTCTTTCAAAGTTAAAGTGCATCCCTTCGTCGGGAATTGTGAAAGCGTCCTACATAATGTTCTTATGTATCCCAGACAATGCCGGGCACTTGACTCTTACACGACAAATCAGACTTGAAGTAGGTTACGTAACACTATAGTGTTTTTTAAATAGTTTTTAATATTATTTCGTTCAAGTTACAATGCATCCCTTTGTCGGGAAACGTGAAATGAGCCCTACAAAACAGACTTTAAGATTTTCTTAAAACTGAGATGTATCCTGGACTTGCGAGGCACATGGCTTTTCACAACAAAGCAACTACGAAGTACTCAACACTGTTATTTCTTTCAAAGTTAAAGTGCATCCCTTTGTCGGGAATTGTGAAGGCGCCCTACATAATGTACTTATGTATCCCAGACAATGTTGGGCACTTGACTCTTACACGACAAATCAGCCTTAAAGTACGTAATACAGTATACCAATAGTCTTATTTTTTCTTTCAAGTTACAATGCATCCCATCGTTGGAAAACAAAAATGCTCAGTTTTAAGAAGGAGGTTCTTAAAATTCTGATCTACGAACTGTTTTTTTGTTATACCTAACTGTTAAATCAAATTTAATGGTAACCAAATTTATATTACATAGTTATTTAATTGTTGGTTGACAGAGCTTACAAAGGTCGCGATATTTTTGAATGTGTTATTAAAATTAAGGAAAAACACTCACCTGATTACACTTTTTTAGAAGATTTATCACTTGTTATCACAATCGCCAAGTAACAACGTATCAATGTATCCTACATTGTGAAGCAAAAAGTTCTACAAAAGTGTCTATAATTTTTTAAAACAGATGTATCCCGGTTTCCGAACCATGTATGCAAATGTCAACCATCGTCGTTGACGACCACTGAAGACTAAAATTTTATTTTATTTCTTACTGTTACAAAGTATGAAGTACACTGCGAGCTTAGCTTACTTCGCTCAGTATAGCACGCAAAATAACATAGCCATTCATAGTTCACAGCCGTTTCATAGCTTGCGGTGGACGTTGCGATTAATGCGCCTTATAAAATGACGACGGTGTAATTTCATGAGAACGATAATGATTAACTTGCTATTTTTACATAGGTGCAAACAAAGCATCAGCTCTGTGGGAATAACTTGTAACCAACTTGATAAAAAAGGAGGTTCTCAATTCAATGCAAGGTTTTATTTATTAATTATTATTTTTTAAATATTGTTAAATAATATATTCAATTAATAACAGCCGCTGTGGTCTCAGACCCAGAGGTCCCGGTTTCGATTCCCAGGGCACAATGTTGTGTTCGGTTTGGTTGGTGGTATAGTTTGTTTTAAGTCCGCCTGGCTAACTTAGTATATAGATGGTAGTCCATCTTACCTAGGTCTTGCGCATAGCAACAATGTTATCTGCATTGTTGTGTTCCATCATTTAGAAGTAAAATAGCCAGTGCAAAGATGTAACTTTTTTTTTATAAATATACATAAACATAGAAAAACACCAAGACCCGAAATCAATTTTGAAAAACAGTTTTTTCCAAACTGACCCGACCGGGAATTGAACCCAGAGATGGCGCGACGCCAAACCCGGCGCGCTAACCACTCGACCACGGAGGTCGTCAAGTCAATATATTCAATTCTATGCTAAAACATAACACACAGTACAAGTACATACACAAAACATACAATAATATTACATGTACCTACTTACTAATATTATTATTATTTGGACTTTATGAGTAAGTAGGTACACCTACCTAAGTTTTTTTTGGGAATCGAACTTAGCACTGCTACTTACCTAAGCTTATTACTACACGTAACTGGTTTTATAATTTATATTTTGATGACACTTTATTTTAATTACTTCATAATTTGTAATTCGATGAAGTGATTGTTGGTCACTCGTTATTGCTGATTTAGATATCTACGAATGTGTGCATAATTGCACACATTTTTCGTGTATCTGTATTTGCCAAGTTTTTGTATAAATAAAGTTTCCATAAAATACATTAAATCAATTACGATCGACTTGTCATCAAGCACGTCTACCTATTGCTGCCTGCAGTGCTATTTCCGTCACCATTGTTCTTCACATCAAGTGCGTCGACATAATGTTCGTGAGTCAATAATATTTTACTGTTTTTTTTTTTCATTTCATTATAATATATTTATTTATTGGTATTATTTACAATGATTGTACGATGGTTGACATACAGACCTATAATTTATTTTCCGTTCGTGTCTCTACAGGTCTGAACACGAGTACAAGAAACGGCTCGCCGCCGCAGCTGTCCTAGACTCAGACCGTGAACAGTCATCTGACTTTGAAGAAGACTCTAGGTAATTATTTGCTATGCATATCTCAAGACTTTGGTACTATGTCGCCATAATTGCCATATTTTTAAATACTTTATTTTTATTTTCTTATTTTGACGACCTCCTTGGTTGAGTGGTATGTACACCAGTTTTCATGGTGTCGCCATCTCTGAGGTCCCGGGTTCGATCCCCGGTCGGGTCAATTTTAGAAATTATTGTTTTTCTATATTTTTTCGGGTCTAGGTGTTTTCTATGTACCTATAATAAGTATGTATTTAAGTATTTTAAGTATGTTTATCCGTTGTCAAGTAACCATTTAACGAGTTTCATAACGAAGCTTCTCTTGGGCTAGATAATTGGTGTGAGTGTAGGAAAGTTTATTATGTTTATAATTTATGTTCTTTCTTTTCTTTTTACAGTCCTCCGAAGAAGGCGAAAAAATCGGCGAAAACGAAAAAAGAGCCTGCGAAAAAGAAGTCAAGTGGGTATGTATAACGTTTTTAAGTTTTAGCATAAACGAATAAGATAATTTTTTAGACAAAACTTTGGTTTTAGACAATCACACAAATACAAACAAGACACAAAGACAAATATTATAAAGGCGAAAGTTTGTGAGTGTGTATGTTTTTTACTTGTGCACGTAAACTACTGAATGGATTTGGATGAAATTCGGCACACAGATAGTTTATAACCTGGATTAACACATAGGATACTTTTTATCCCGTTATTCCCACGGGAACGGGAACCACGCGGGTGAAACCGCGAGCGACCGCTAGTTATTTAATAATTCTACGATAAAGAGTTAGTTACTGTGCTAAAAATAGATTTCATGAATTGGCGGTAACAATTTATAAATACAATTGTTTCAGGAAGCCTACTGCGAAAACAAACGGCTCGGCTTCTGTGCTGTCCGACCTATTTGGCTCCGACGACGAGTCTGAGCAGCCTAAGCGCTCCTCCAGCAGCCCCTTGTGGTCGTCGTTGTCTCGGCGAGTCGCGGGCGGGGTGTTACGTCAGGTGGAATTGGTGCCTGATGGTAACATATTTTTTGATGTCAAAATATATAATACCGAAGACATCATTAATCTCGGCTCTCGTGAACGCTCGGACAAGTGGATTGCTAATCTTCGCTTGCGGGTCTCACCAGACGATCCGCTGTAGAAAGAGTTGAAGAAATTGTGCGCCGAAGCGAAGAAGAGATTCTCAAAAGAGGCGATGTACTACGGTGACAAGGTTGGCAGCCAATAGGTTCATCCATCGATTCACCCTTTTTTTTTTTTTTTTTTTTCACTACATTGTATAAACTTTATTGTACTTATACTTAACTAATGTAATGGTTAATCTAGGTAATATAAATTCTAAAACTATATTTTCTTTTTTTAACTTAGCTTAATCAACCGCAGAACTAATAACCACTCAACTATGGGTAAATCTATCTATTGTTCGATTTGTCAAGAGTCATTACCAGTGGTCGGAGTAGGTATATTGATTTTAGATACTTGCGTCATGATATCATAACATGGACATGCATTTCTTCCGGAATGTACCGGAGTTTCCAAAAATTTGGTAAATAGAGTAATAAAATAAAAAACCATATGTAAGCAAACAAAATTGTTTATTGTTAATACAAATAATCATTATTACTGTACGGGCTAGCCGCACATATTTATATTGACCTAGATTTAATAAGCTAGTCTTAGCATTACTTCGCTAATTACCTTTTAATTGTGCAATTTGGTGGAAGTAATAAATTCAGTGTATATTCGTCACTCGTCGGGTTTGGTTGTTTTAGCTCTCTTCGGAGTCACCACCCTTCAGCATCCCTTAGCCTTATTAGTGTGTGGTTACTACCATTACATTATTTTTTGGTCCTTCGAGCTTTCGGACAAGCGGGACCGCTCACGCGAGTGTCTTGTGTTCCGTGAACTAGCGTAAAAACTTTGACTTTTTTTATACACGTGTCTATATCCAAGCACTTCCACGTGTCTGTATCAACCCAAACTTAAGAGCCTATAAGCAGCACTGCAGCGTTCCTGTGGGTTGGTAAACTCAATAGCGACAGCGACACCAAACTTCTTTGTGTGAGTCAGGAGACTCGCCGTGCAGTAACATTCAAGTAAGATCGTTCATATTTTACTTGCTTATCCAGCGATTATGTCGAACTACGAAGTATTATTCACCCGTCAAGGTGAACTTGTCACTGAGCTCCAGCGCATTGGATCCAACTTCAAAAAGGATCCAGCATATCGTAAAACTGCTGCGTATTTAAATTTACGATTAACCTCTTTAAACAACTTATGGGAAGAGTTCGTTAGTAACAACGAGCAACTAGAAACCATAGAGAATAAAGAACAAAGGTACTTTTTAGAGTCAGTTTATGAGAGAACGAAAAATTATTATAACGAATTAAGACAGCAACTTATAGCTATAGAGCCGGTAGGGTCAGGGTCAGGTTCAGGTAAAGGTAAAATGAAAATGACAGAGACAGACTTGTCGTCCAAAATTGACGACCTTTTGTCCTTCCAAAGGGCGAATTTCCGAGCGTTTGGCCGACTGATAGAGAGCATCAAGGTGAGTGAAATTACTGATAAGTGGGAACTTGAAGATGAATTGCGCAACATCCAATCGAGATGGCAGAGCATCGACAAGCAACACCTAGAAATAGATAACATTTTAGAAGGAGAAGATGAAATTTACCAAAATGATTTTCTAGAATACGAATCGATGTTTAAACAAACAAAGAAGGCACTGTATCAAAAGCTTTGCGCTACCGCACATATTCAGCAATCTACTCCAATCTTAGAAATACCAACCTTCACTGGTAAATATACTCATTGGCCTACCTTTTTTGATTTGTTCACCGAGTCTATACATAACAATACATTTTTATCAAAAGCTCAAAAAATGCAGCACCTTAAGGGTAGAGTAAAGGGCGAAGCAGAGCGCCTAATTCAGCATTTACATATCTCAGCCGACAATTATGACGTTGCATGGGACATCTTAACCCATCGTTATAATAACCCACAAGTTCTATTCACTACGCAAATAGAAACACTTTTAAATCAGCCTAGCATTAGTAAGCAGACGTCATTCGAAATCAAACGACTCTATGATACCACAACAGAGTGTATCCATGCTATTCATAACCTTGGCGTGGACACCAATACGTGGGATCCCATACTGGTGCATCTTTTAACAAAAAAGTTAGACAGCGACACGTACGGCGCATATAAAGAAGCGCGTAAGTCTCCAAGAGATTTAGCCTCATTGGAAGAATTTATGACTTTTCTCGAGAGTAAGTTCATTGCTCTCGAACCTATGCATAAGCGAGAAAGAGATCATCCAACTTCATCCAAGCCAGCTCCAGCGTACTATCAGCCTAGAAACCAACCTACATATAGACAATCCTACAATAGGTTGCCTTATAAAGGATACCAAGCAGCGATTACTTCTACATTAAAATGTCCTTTATGTAACTTTGATCACGAGCTCTATAGATGCCACAAATTTAGCAATATGACAGCGGATGCGAAATTAAGGACAGTTGCGAAATTGAAACTTTGTCAAAACTGTTTATTCAAACATTCTAGCGATAAATGCATTTCGAATAAAAGATGCAAAGAGTGCAATAACGAACATCATACGAAGCTACATGACGCATATGTCGGGTCATCGCACTCGACATCAGCGGTGTATGTTGACGAGTCAAAGCCGAAAACCATGCTACCGATATCTAAATCGTTGAGCAACAAACCTTATGTTGCCAACCACGTTAGTGCTAATGACGAAGAGGTTTTATTGGCCACTGTCTTATTAAAGATAAAAGCTATTGACGGGAATTACATCACGTTACGAGCGTTACTCGACCAAGGTTCTCAGATTACCTTAATCTCAGAAAACGCCGCTCAGCTCTTAGGGTTGCCTCGCCGTAAATTTAGCGCATCTGTATCTGGTGTAGGTATCAGCCCTAAGCAAAGCAAAAGCCTTATCACTCTCGAGTGCAAATCTATTTATGACGACTATAATTTTAATACCGAAGCTTCTGTTATTCCTCGAGTTATAAGTGATTTACCGAACATCTCGTTTTCTAAGCGATCTTGGCCTCACCTCCAGCATATGAAGTTAGCAGATCCCGAATACAATGTTTCGAAGCCTATCGACATATTATTAGATGCATGTGTTTACTCCGATGTTATCATGAGCGGACTAGTAAAGGGTGAGCACAGCGCACCGATAGCTCAGCAAACCAAATTAGGCTGGATCTTATCGGGCAACGTGAAAACCTTTAACTGCAGCGTCGTCATTAATAATCTGGATGACATAGCGAAATATTGGGAAATGGAAGAGATTCCTAACACAGCATCCGAGCTCACAAAAGAAGAACAATATTGCGAAGAGAACTATGTTGCTACCACAAAGCGGCTTGCTGATGGTAGGTACGAAGTTTCACTACCTTTGAAAGAAAACTACTTAGAAAAACTGGGAACTTCTAAAGCAAAGGCGACAGCACAATTTAAGCAGCTGGAAAACAAAATGACTAAAAATAAAACGTATTCAGAAAGTTATAAGCAATTTATAACGGAATATCAGCGGTTAGGTCACATGAGGGCAAGCAGCGAAAGTCATAGTCTTCAATGTTTTTTACCACATCACGGTGTCATAAAGCACGACTCTACTACGACCAAGCTTAGAGTAGTTTTTAATGCCTCTTCAAAAACCAGCTCTGGACTCAGCCTCAATGACGTAATGGAGTGTGGTCCAAACTTACAGCATGACCTGCAAACGTTATTATTAACTTGGAGGCAATACAAATACGTTATTACTGCGGACATAGAGAAAATGTTCCGTCAGATCCAGGTCACAGAAGACCATCAGCACCTTCAGTCAATCATCTGGAGAAACAGCGCGTATGAACCGCTACAAGAATTTGTTCTCACTACGGTTACCTACGGAACCAAAGCAGCTCCATACCTAGCCATACGTACTCTAAGACAGCTAGCGAAAGATGATGCCGCCAAATACCCCCTTGCAGCTGCAGCTTTAGAAAAAAGCTTTTATACGGATGACGTACTTAGCGGGCACAACACATTAGAAGCTACAAAGGAATTACAGATCCAGCTAATCGAAATTTTAAAAGGCGCAGGAATGAATTTACGGAAATGGTCGGCAAATGACCCTGAGCTTCTAAAAGACTTGTCTTCCGAACAACTTGACAAACCGTTTGACTTTAAATGCTCAGAGTCCCGTAAAACCTTGGGGCTCCGATGGGTACCATCGTCCGATTCATTTGTATTTACAAACAAAACAGACCTGTGTAGCCACTGTAATACGAAACGACAGCTACTATCTTTAATATCAAAAATATTCGACCCGTTAGGCTGGCTCTCGCCACTAACAGTCCGAGCTAAGATCCTTTTTCAAAAAACATGGTCCTCAGGATTAGGCTGGGATGACGAGATTCCAGAAAAAATAAAAAAGGAATGGACTGAGCTTCAGCTTGACCTACAAAATGTAAGTCAATTCAATATACCTAGACACTTAGGTAATACACAGCGCGAATTCCAACTACACGGCTACTGCGATGCATCGGAAAAGGCATACGCCTGCGTAGTCTATCTGGTAGCAAGCGACAATAAAGGCAAGTGCACATCACGACTTGTTGCAGCAAAAACTAAATTAGCTCCAATAAATAAGAAAGTCTCACTTCCACGATTAGAGCTCAGTGGAGCTCTACTTTTAGCTCAACTAACGAAGCTTATTAAAACATCTTTAGGAAAGCCAGAACTCCAAGTTTATGCCTGGACAGATTCCATGGTCGTACTGGGATGGCTACATGGTGATGTAGCTCGATGGAAGCAATTTGTTGCAAATCGAGTTCAGCAGATCACTGAAGTAATACCAGCTTTAAATTGGAACCATGTCCGGTCTGAAGAAAACGCAGCTGACTGTGCCACCCGTGGACTAACTGGGACTAAGCTACGAAGTAACTCTTTGTGGTGGAGCGGGCCGGAATGGTTACCTTACTTCAATCCTAACAAAATTGAAAACAGCATTTACGAAGCGCCTAACTTAGAAGCAAAACGGGTCAATGTAAACGTAGCCTTACAAGAATCAAGTTCGTCATTCATAATTGAAATATTAATAAACAATAGCTCCATCACTCGTGCCGTAAAGATAGTGGCATGGGTATCACGTTTCACCGCCGCGCTACGACACCGACCTGTTGAATATGAGACATTCTTATCAGCTGGCGAAATAAACAAAGCGTATCAATTAATCATAAAGTACATTCAAGCAAATGATTTTAAATGCGATTTAGAAAATATTAAAAACAAAGGTCATGTACAGTCAAACAGCAAAATAGCGAGCTTAAGTCCGTATTTAGATGATAACGGAATTTTGAGAGTTGGAGGGCGCCTTACACATTCGATCCTAAGTAGCACAGCTAAACACCCTATAATACTATCTAATCACGGCCGTCTTACTGACTTAATTATCAATCAAGCGCATATAACCACACTGCATGGTGGACCACGCTTGACCTTGTCATACATCAGAGAGAAGTATTGGATTGTAAGCGGTATGCGATCCGTTAAGCGCCAGCTTAGGCTATGCGTCAAATGCCGACGCTACAGCTCTGAAAAACATCATCAAATAATGGCTGATCTTCCCAGAGCTAGGGTTACCCCCTCCCGCCCCTTCACAGAAACTGGGGTCGATTTCAGCGGATACTTGGATCTAAAACTGAGCAGGGGTAGGGGAGTAAAGACCTATAAGGGTTATGTGGCTGTGTTCGTCTGCCTTGCGACGAAGGCTGTTCACCTTGAATTGGTGTCAGACCTATCAACTCCAGCGTTTTTAGCAGCGTTCCGCCGTTTCTGTGCCCGGCGAGGAACTCCCCGTCATATGTATAGTGACAATGGGACAAACTTTGTTGGAGCAAAGCGAGCGTTAGATAAGGAATACAAAGAAATTGTACGAACGTTAAATACAGATTTTTTTAACAACATCAATGACATTAATATCGAATGGTCGTTTAATGCCCCAGCTTGGCCGAGCGCAGGCGGTTTGTGGGAAGCCGCTGTAAAGAGCTTTAAGCGTCATTTCAAACGAGTCCTAGGTGAGCAGAAACTCACTTATGAGGAGTTATCGACCTTAATCCAGCAGATCGAGGCTTGTCTCAACTCTCGGCCTCTATTCCCATTGACAGAAAATCCAGAGGATGCGTACCTAACTCCAGGCCACTTCTTAATCGGCGACTCTTTAATGTCAAGACCTCAGGCTGACCCTGACAATGTTAGCTTACCTGCACGTTGGCAACTACTACAGCTCATGAATAAACAGTTATGGAAGCTTTGGTCATCCGACTATCTTCAGCAGCTTCAGGTACGGTCTAAATGGACAAAACCAACAAAAAACCTGGAAGTTAATGAAATTGTCCTAATAAAGGAAGAAAACTTACCTCCAGGTAAGTGGGCGCTTGGAAGAGTTCAAGAGTTACACCCTGGAAAAGATGGATATGTCAGAGTCGTGTCCGTCAAAACTGAAAGCAACGTTTTAAAGCGTCCTATAACTAAGCTTATACTACTTCCTATCCCTATTGATACAGCTAAGGACAATACAGCGAAACTATACGAGCAACGACCTCAGATGGATGTAGGCACAGAGAGAAAAGCAAGTAGAAGGAAAAAATACACTTTCACAAACTGCATTTCGCTAGCAATTCTTCTATTTACAATGCTGATATCTCCATCCTTACAAAATAATATTAACGTCAATACGACAGCATTAAATTTTAACGACAATAGAGCGCTTTACTTTGATACGATTTCTAATATGCAGTATATTCGAGATGAGTGGAGGCTGGTAGTTTACTACAACCTTTCAGGCTACTGGCAAGCTATAGCAGACATAGAGACTTACGTAAGACATTTAAAAGGCATGGCTGTAAAATCGAATTCACAATATATGAGCATTACAAATCAACTATCACACGAATTAACTGAGATAGAACATAATAATCGGTTACTACAAGGTCCTACTCGCAACCGCCAAAAAAGAGGATTAATAAATGGTGTTGGGTCCGTGGCTAACTACTTATTCGGTGTCTTAGATGACAACTTCGCTCTGCAATACGCCAAAGATATTGAAAAGATTAGCTACAACGAAAACCATCTTAAACAACTAATTAAAAATCAGACAGTAATAATCGAAGCAGAATACAACATAATACAGCGCAACGAACAGATAATGAACAAACAGTTTTCACTAATTTATAGCCAGTTTAAAGAAATATCTACTGATTTAAATCAATTACGTAATGACGTCGACAACGGTCTCTACATTACGTCATCAGCTTTAACGGCGAGTATTATACTTGAAGATTTGAAACGCATGCAGTCGTCTCTTATAGATACGGTCACAGACATCACTCATGGCCGCATCGATACGCACCTGTTTTCAAGCGAGCAATTACAGCAACAAATTAATTTTATATCAGGTCAGCTACATGATGATTTAAAGGTGCCCGTAAAGACCGAAAATATTCGAGACCTATACAAGCTACTTAAGGTGTTCGCAAAAGTATACAAGAATTACCTCATCATAGAAATAAAGGTCCCACTCGTCAACAACGACATGTACGAGCTCGATCAAATTATTACCATTCCACGTAATAAAGCAGGAATATCTTACCTAACTGTACCTACCTTCCCTTACCTAGCCTTTAATTTGAAAAGGGACGCAGTAATATTTTTAACTGACTACGACCTACAAGCTTGTCTTCATGCATCTGAAGAAAATATCTTATGTACCTTAGATAAACCTACCTACGACCTTAATCTTAAACAAAACATATGCGATCTAAATTTAATAAATGCGGGAACGAAAACATCGCCCTGCACTTACGAGCAAACGCCTTGTAACAATAGGTGGATCAAGTTACACAGACAGAATGTCTGGATGTATTCGTGTTGCAATGAATGCAGCGTTCGCACTTTCTGTCCTAGCGGTATGTCAGTCAGTACTCTAAAGGACAATGGCCTACTGGATATAGGCCAAGGTTGCACTCTTAAGGCAGATTCATTTACGATTTACGCTCACAACGACTTTGTAAAAAGAGTAAACATGCAACCAGATATTGAAGCCTCAAAGATATCCATCTTAAATACCCTCATCAACACTTCTGCGGCAGCTTACGATTTTACTACAGAGAACCACCAGCAAGATTACCATCTGATAATGGATGAGATAAGCACCCTAAAGCGAGAATCAACATCAGATCTCAGCATTCACGACATCCATCAGTACTCAATCAGCTACCTCATAGTTGCGATTCTACTATTAATCGTAATTGTATCAGTAGTTCTTCGAGTAAGAAGGAAACGGTGTCGGCAAGCAAGGATTTCGAGATACCCAGCAGCAGCAGCTCCCGGGGGGGAGACCCCGGTGAACGTCGGTCTACCGTGTGTGCCTAGTGAGCATCAAGTGCAACCCGAGTGTAGTGAATTGCGTAAATCTGTGAGCATGGGCGTTCTAAGTGTAAACAGAGGCACGGCGCCTCCTAAGCCCCCGCGATCAGTGTCGATTTCCATTCCGTGTAAATCTCTTGGTGAAGTAGTCACACCGACCGCAAATCATAATAATATTATGTGAAACTGACTTTGAACTTTTCTTATTACTTTACGTTACGTTAAGAATAATTATTTTTGTACTTATTAATTTTTAAGTGAACTCTACTTGTAACTTATTATTATTTTTAGCAATAATTTATTTACTTTTATTATTAAAATTCAATTCGTAAGCTTTTACAGTTATTGTTTTCACCTAGCGTAGCTTTTAATAGTAGCTTACTTGTATTATTGCTATTTACTTAATTAACTTAACTTTAATTACTGTATGTTCTTCTCTGGTTGGCAAGATGTACGGGCTAGCCGCACATATTTATATTGACCTAGATTTAATAAGCTAGTCTTAGCATTACTTCGCTAATTACCTTTTAATTGTGCAATTTGGTGGAAGTAATAAATTCAGTGTATATTCGTCACTCGTCGGGTTTGGTTGTTTTAGCTCTCTTCGGAGTCACCACCCTTCAGCATCCCTTAGCCTTATTAGTGTGTGGTTACTACCATTACAATTACAGTTTTATTAAAAATAATTATTTTTAATCCTCATCGGTTACAAGTTCTACATTTTGATTTTTTACTTAGGCCTTACACTTTTATTTAGGCCAAAGAGCCGGCTCAACATTAGCCAACAGGTCGAAACAATAAAGCTTTGGTCACCTATCCGTTGACCGGCCTGTGTGAGAGTGACTTAACCTCTACAATCAACTACCAAATGTGCGGCCAAGTGAGTCAATGAGTTCCAAAGGGGAAATAAGCCCAACAAATCTATAAACTACATTTCCTAAACTAGTTAATCGTTACTTACCCTAAATAATTATTAAAAAGCGACAATTATTAATAATTGTACCATCGTGATGGTTGGTTAGCGTTAGACGGGGGTTTTATAAAGGGGGGACAAAATTTCGTCCATTTTAGCGTAGGACGCACCGTTTCCAAGATATTTAAAGATTAACAAAAAAAAATCACTAATAATAATTTAAGACGTGATTTCTTTTCTTTTGCGAGATTGAGACAATGGATACGGCCAACATTAGAGATGGAGACCAGCGCCACTAGCAGCATAGCGTTGAGAGTATTGATACATTTTTAACTAGTTTCATGTAATAATTTCGATGTTTCGGTATTTTTATCATAATAATCCGGAAACTCGGAGGAGTATCCATATTAACATATACGTTTGATGTCAGTGACCTTAATTCAATATACCTACTCCGACCACTGGTCATTACCAAGTAAATCGTTTTCGGGGCATTTACGCAGTATTAAACATAAAAGTAATAGTGCAGTAAGTCTCGATAGTGGCATTGAAAAAATAAGTTCCGCGTTTCGTTGTCGCATAGCGTCTTATCGCATACGGGCAGAGCGCGAGCGTCTGGCTGACGGCAGCGAAATAGCTGCTACTTCGCCCACGCACTTCTTGCGTTGCATTGCCTCAAAGTTACAAACAATACTTCATTCAGCTTTATCTAATCATATAAATATAAAAGTAAACTTTGAACTTTTTGTTAAAGTAATTTTACCTAAAGATGATTCTACGGAAACTAAATCATTTACAACTGCAAACATTTCTTTACATTTAAACTACAGTTTTAATGATCTACTAAATAACATTTCTGAAATTATTTGTAAAAAGATAGACGAATTTCAGGAAAAGGGGAGTGGATGGTCTATGTTGGATATTTTATACCTCGAAACTAATATTAACAAATATACGCCATTGAGAGGATCATCATATCTAAAATTACCAAAAAAAATTTACTCAAAACAAGCTTGTGTAAATATAAAAAATGATGATGAATATTGTTTTGCTTGGGTTGTGATGGCGGCTTTGTACCCAGTTAAAAAGAATGCTTGTCGAGTATCATCTTATCCTCACTTTAGTACAGTATTAAACTTAATTAATATGTCGTTTCCAGTTGCAAATAATGACATAAAAACATTAGAAAAAAATAATAAAAACATAAGTGTAAATATCTATGGTTTGGATAGTAAAAGTAATATTACTGGGCCGTTGTATAAAACCATTTTACGAAAAAAAATCATATTAATATGCTTTTAGTTCAGAATGGTTCTAAGTCTCATTACTGTCTCATAAAAAACTTTCCTAAACTATTAAGAAGTCAAGTGACTAAACATCACAGTAAGCTTTATTTTTGTGATGATTGCTTGTTGTTTTTTAAGTCTAATCTAAAATATAAAAATCACTCTTGCGGTGGAGTCGCAACTATTTTGCCCGAAAAAGGTACTTTGGTTCAATTTAAAAATTTTCATTGTAAGCAATTCATACCTTATGTAATATATGCAGACTTTGAAACATTATTACAACCGTGCGTTGAAAGTCAAAGTAAACACACAGCTAACATTCAACGGCACATTCCCGCTGCGTTTGCGTATTATATTGTTTGTAATTATGATAGCTCTCTAAACCGCCTAGTAAAGTATCGCGGTCCTGATTGTGCATTCAAATTTGTTACTTATTTACAGAAAGACGTGAAAAGAATTTATGATATTATTCAGTCGGCTTCAAAGAATCCAGTGCCTATAATTTTTAGTAATATTGACTCGCGTGCTTTTGATCGCGCAGACTATTGTTATTTATGTTCAAATTTATTAGTCGTAGATAAAGTGAGAGATCACTGTCACTTCACAGGTGTTTACAGAGGCGCAGCTCATTCATACTGTAATCTTAAATTTCAGATTCCTAAATTTATCCCCATTTTCTTTCATAATTTGTCGGGTTACGATTGCCATTTGTTTATTCGGGAATTAAACACAATATCAGGCTAAATCAAAGTTATTCCGAAAAGCAAAGAAAATTATATTTCTTTTACTAAGTTTATTCCACTTTCAGATAAAACTTTCGTTGCAGTACGTTTTGTCGATTCTTTTAAATTTTTAGGGACAAGCTTAGACCAGTTAGCTAAAAGTCTTAACCCTAATGACTTTATACATTTACGTAAAAATTGCGATAGTGAACGAAAATGTTCATTGTTGCGTCGCAAGGGTATATATCCATATGAATATATGTCTGCTTGGGAGGTATATAAAGAAACTAGTTTGCCGCCGATAGAAAAATTTTACAGTAGTCTTACGAGTGAATCAATTAGCTTAACTGATTACCAACATGCCTTAACCGTATGGAAAACTTTTGACATACAAAATTTAGGAGAGTATACAGATTTATATGTAAAAAATGATGTTTTATTATTAGCCGATATATTCGAAAAGTTCCGCTTAACTTGCAAAAAAAATTATGATTTAGATCCGGCTTTTTATATTACAGCACCAAGCCTAAGCTTCGATGCAATGCTTTTAAAAACTAAAATAAAGTTGGAACTTTTATCTGACTTGGAAATAATTCGTATGATACAAAAGGGTATTCGAGGAGGCATTTGTTTATGTTCAAAAAGGTATGCTCAATCAAATAACAAATATCAGCCTGATTTTGATTCATCTCAATCTAATAGTTATTTAATGTACTTGGACTGTAATAACTTATATGGTTACGCTATGTGTAGCTATTTGCCCTATGCGGACTTTAGATTACTTGATGAGGAGGAATGTAGTCAGCTTAACATACTGAGCATTCCTAATGAAAATGAATATGGATACATTTTAGAAGTAGATTTAGAATACCCAGAGAGTTTACATGACTTACACAATGACCTTCCATTTTGCGCCCAAAATTTTGTTCCACCGGGTTCGAAACATAAAAAACTGATACCTAATTTATTCGATAAATATGAATATGTCATACATTACGTTCATTTGAAAATGTGTTTGAATCATGGATTACGCCTTAAACGAATTCGCAGAGCAATAACATTTAAGCAGAGTCAGTTCTTAAAACAATATATTGATTTAAATACGGAGTTAAGACAAAAATCTAACTCTGCTTTTGAGCAAGACTTTTTTAAATTTTTAAATAACAGTATTTTTGGAAAAACATTAGAAGATACAGAGCGCAGAGTCGATGTAAAACTTGTTAATGCATGGCATGACGATCGCAATAAAACAAACAAGTACTATTCCGCCGAACAACTGATAGCTCGCCCTAACTTCCATAGCGTAGCAGTGTTTGATGAAAACTTTGTAGCTATTCAATTAAAACGAGAAAAAGTAATATTGAACAAACCAATATACATAGGGTTTTCAGTTTTAGAGATATCAAAAAGCCATATGTACGATTTTCATTATTCTGTTATGAAAAAATATTACAACGAAAAACTGTCTTTATGTTACACAGATACTGATAGTTTGTTATACTCCATTCAAACGGATAACTTCTATCGCGATTTGAAAGACCACTTTTTGAGTTATTTTGACACTAGTAATTATTCTAGTAATAACTGCTTTAGTATTATTCCAAGGAACAAAAAAGTCCCTGGTTTGTTCAAAGACGAACTAGGTGGTAAACTTCTCTTGGAATTTGTAGGATTGCGATCCAAACTGTACAGTATTAAAACAATTGATAATGAGGTTAAAAAAGCAAAAGGAGTCAAAAAACCTGTAACTAAAAAGTTAAAATTTTCTGATTACGTAAATGTTCTTTCAACAGGAACAGATCTTAAAGGTAAAAACGTTCTATTCAAAACCATAAAGCATCAAATTTTTACAAGAGAACAGTATAAAGTGGCATTGTCGAGAAAAGATGATAAACATTTTATTTTAGGTGATAACGTGTCAACGATATCGTGGGGACATTATTCTATTACAATATAATACACTATCCTGCAATAGATAGTTTTTACCATAGGTGATAATAATGTATGGTGGTTTATATCTAGATTAAATCACTAAAACTTTAACATTTTATACTATCAATTTAATGTTTTGCTGTCATCGATAAATTTAAAATTTAAACATAGATTTTTAAGATTTATTTTAATCTGATAGGTAGTTTTAAAAAAAGTTAAATAATCTAAGACCTTTAATCAGCTATATAATATGTTAAGTTAATTAATTGGTGTTAAGTTTGTTTTAAATTTAAAAATAAATATTTGTTTACAATCAATTTGATGTGTAATTTTCATTTTTGTGTGGATTACACTTTATATTGTTGAAACTAAAACTGTAAATAACAATGAAGTGCATTTTTGTATGTTTATGTCTAATAATTGTTTTTCTGTTACTAAATAAAAGTTGTTGTAATATAATATACAAAAAAAAGTTTTGTATTGTCTACAATCAATTTGATGTGTTACTTTCATTTTAGTATGTACCTATCCATACACTCTTTATAAAAACTGTTGTTACTTAATTCGTGAATAAACAATAAAGTGAATTTTTATCTTTTATTTATACTTAGCCCGAGTATTTTTTTCCTTAACTATTATAAATATACAAACTAAAAGTACTTACCTACTTGTTTAGTTTATTACTAATTACTTTTATTACTTTGAATTAATGGTTTTATTTGATGATGTGCCTAAAATTACTATTTTATACTATTACATTACATTACATTATTACATTATTTCATAATTAGGTGTAATAAATATGAAAGCTGAGTAAAATTTCAATTAAAGAATTATCATATAATGTAAACTCTACGAGGACTAGGTATACAAAAGCATAAGACTTTTTTAAACCAATTTTAACCGCACCATATTTTATATTTGTTAAGTTGTTATCAAATTCTAAGAAAGATTGTACCGAACTGTATGATTTAAACAAGTCATTACATGTCGACAATATAATGCTGATTATGATGGGAAGTCATTTGATGCTATTCGCACACGTTTCACAATAATTACGTGTCATGTTGTTGAAAATAACACCTAGTCAGCGGTTAGTTTTTTGCATGTTTAAACATGCAACGAAGCAACTTACACCGACGCACACATATTATCGGTCGTAGTAAACTAGATAAATAAAGCGTGGTTTGTCATGTAATTCATTTACATTAATAGACAGAACGTTGTCAGCAGCAGTTGCATTGTCTCAATTGTTTTTATTTTTTTGTTCTAAATAAAAAGTTATTATCATGGTAAGTGGAATGATGCATTTAAAAATGATGGACATAATTTATATTTGTAAGTGTTTTATATTATTTTATTTTATTTCAGGAAACTCCACCCACTTCACCGGTCTACATTCTGCCTGACGAGGAACACCAAGATCGAGTACTGAATCAATACACACAAGGCCAACATGAGGGAATTGACGAAGCAAGTCCCTTTCACTATGGATTCAGACCTCAGAACCCGGAGCCGGAGATAAAGAATTTGAAACATAGACATCAAAAGAAAAGATGTTTTCTAAGACACTTTCACAACAAACAAAATTCCTTTGTATTGAAAAGCGCGCCGAAAAAGGGTCGCTATTTAATCAAAATTCAAGTTATTGACTTACAATCAAGAGTGCCTGTTCCAGAGAAGCTGTTGTGCGCACAATATGTTGTGGAGGATGATGTTGATCCAATTATGGATCAGACAGAAGGAGTTATTAGTAACATTTCAAAAAAATTGTGCGGCTATAGCTATAACTTCTATTGAGGCTATATGGCGCAGATTTATTTGTAAATTAAAGTTCTCAAAAGGTTTCAAGCGTAATTTCCATATTTACGTGTAAACCTCCAGAGACACATTTAAATATATAAAATATTTTGATTGTATAAAATCTTATTTTGAGGGGTACAATACTTAGTTACACAATTTTCTTTTTAGTATATAAATAAATTTAACGTATATATTTTTAAATGTTCTTGAAACTTGTTAAATTTTTTGTAAATTTAGTAATAAGCTTTATAATAAACTTAAATAAAATTAAATAATAGTAATAACGTTTTTTTCATTTTATTGCTCTCGGTTATATTGATTATACTCGTAGTTTAATAAAGAAAACACAGCATTCAATTTAAATTTATGTTTATTAAAAAATAACTAATAGGTATTAAAGCACATACTTACATTATAAAAACAAAAAAAAAAAACTTTTAACAGTCACATAAAAATAAAAAGTTCTATTCTAATGCTATATTCTATGTTTCTATTAAATTCAATGATTAAAACCTAAATAAAACTATAATTATTACAAAATTATAAGATCACTTTATTTTGTAAACACCATTTTTTAATACACAGTAATTTTTTAATGCACATGTTTTCCTATGAGTAAAACAGTTATATACGAAAACATCTTTACAATACAATTCAGAAAGAGTTTGTAAATTAGGAAGCCCTAAATTACTTATGTCTAACACGTTGTTATGATCACATAATTCTTGTATCCATGTAATCTTTTCTTTACCTTTAACTAACATTGTACGATCTTTTAAATACGGTTTGATAATTCTTCGAAATTCCCTATAATCTATGTACCCTTCGCTCCATCGAAATCCTCTGTTTCGTTCAATCCACCAAACACTTTGCTTTTCTTTATCAGTAAGAGCGGTAAACGGGTAAGGTGGTTTTATTAAAAAAATATGGGTATATTCTTCAGTGGCTATAGCTAATTCCTTTACCAGAAACTTATTGTTTAGGTTTTTAAATCCTTGTACATCCACGATAATTGTATTACTTTTCATGATAACTTTTTCACAATGTTGCTTAAAGGCTTGTACTCGAATATACAGTCGTTTAATATAAGACAATATGCAGCTGTCTGATCAGGTATCTCTTTTTCAGTTTCAATTTCAACTCTTACATCTATTGACCCCTTTCATGCCTCGTGTTGTCGAGAACAATCAATTACGAATAATGGAGCGATATCTTTAAATTCTTTTAAAGTCACCAACGGTTCTGCTCGGCGTCCGTGATAAGTCTGTTGAAATCTAGCATATTGCTCATATAATAAGTAATACTTGTTTTCCGTAAAGCTGACGTTCAAATTTTCGTAAGGGTAATATGAAGAATTCAAAAAAACTTTTACGTCACTAACATTGCAGTGGTCAAATTCAGCCATTGACATGTCCGCCTGATTTTTACGATTGGTTTGAAATACAATAATTACATAACGTGGTTTTTCTATTTGCGTTGAAGTTTTAATTGACCATGTATGTTTGCGTGTTTTTGGTAATAACGGGTATTCATATAAATCCCAATTTCGGAACGCTAAGGTAACAGAACGATCTTTTTCTAAATGTTTTAACAAAGTAATCCTTTCACGATCTGATACTTTTACATGCGGAACTCTCCAAACTATTTTACTTATTTCAAGGTTATCGATAATTTCATTTTTATATAACTTTAATGCATTAATATTAGTGCTGCTTCTTAATAAAACTAATTCGTGTTTACAGTTAATAATTATTTTTTCATAGTCTTCTGCAAACCCCAGTATTTTGTTTAAAGGTATTGAAGCGGAAAAAACTCCATTATTGGTCGTACCAATAGTAGACCAACCCCAAACATTTGCAGATTTTGATTCGTTTTCGTTTAGCGAAAGATATGATTTTAAGGTGGTCGTAAGGCCAACATTTTTTATTTTGTCTATTTCAACACCATTTAGTTCGTATCGTATATCTTGAAATAGAAATAATGCTGCGTTATTTATAAAATGCACACTGGATACTTTTGCTTTAGTAGTGCTATCATGAACATGTACTTTGCCCTCAATATACAAAGTGCTGAGGGAAGGCAACACATACAAATCTTGTTGGTTAATAGGTATTCGTATTTCATCATTCTTGTTGAAACTTGTCACGTATGGTTTATATGAATGATATTCGAAACTTTCAATGCTATTATCGTGTGACGATGGTTGAGATATATTTAAAATATTCATTTTATTAAGCCTATTAACTTTAGAAACTCTTTATTTTCTTTGGTTAACTTCTTTTTGAATTTAAGAGGTGCTACTTTTAAAAGTGCTCTTTTTGAACTGACTTGAGTCCCGGATGGTAAATGGGTTTTATTAAAATTTAGCATCTTTTTCTAAAGTGCAAATATAGTTGTACTTCTTCGCCACGTAAATTGATTTGCTTATTTTCAGCGTCTAACAATCTTATGTTTAATGAACTGATTGAGTTTTGGTTAACTGGAAAATATATTATATTCTTAGGTATTTCAATAATTCGATAACCAGGTGGTACGTTAGGCACAAATTCGTAGATTATGTGACTTGCTTTTCCGTTTACAAATGGTCCGCTTACTGCGTCGCATTCGATGCGGACGATGGTTGTTGATAAAATACTAACAGGATACTGTGACTTGCTACTTATATTAGCCTTCACCGTTTCCATACCAAAACCCAAAGTTTTTCCAAGCGAATTATCATTTTCAAAGTGCACATCCTTTGTACAGAAAATATTGGTCTTAAGTGTGTTATTATTACAAGTTAAATTAAAGACACAATTTTTTATATTTGCTTTTAAATAATCACAGATGTCTTGAAGTTCATATGAACCTTCAGGAATTTCAACAACTTCGTTGGTACCATAATAAAACTTATTATTTCTCTCGTCTACATTTGGGATTGAATTAAACGTAGAAAAGTAAAGTAGTCCACATTCATATTCTCCACATAAGTCTAAGGTTGGGGAATAGCTAGTTGCCATAAAGGCTCCTAGACCAGTTATCGACACAGTGAAAGACATTTTTATACTGAGAAATATATTTACTATTCTGTATTTAAATGGTGTTTCCAATATTCCTTTAAAAATTTTAAGCAAAGATGTCCACAATTTAATGTGCCAAAAGTTTGATGTTGTGTATAATTATAATTTATAGGAATATTTTTTAAATATTTTTGTAATTCTAGCGGAGGTTTTAAATTACCAAAACTATCAAAATATTCAGAGTTATTGTTTTTCTTAACGTAGGCTACCCAATGAGTTCCAGGATTCACAGAAGTGTCCAAATTAATTATAGCACACTCATTTTTTCTTGGTTTTGAAGGTAAAGTATCTCTCATAAAAACACCACGGAAATACGGAATGTCACATGCGTGTTCTAAAATATCCAAATTTGTTAATGCTCGCCTGGGTAGCCGTTCCACTAGTTTTTTGAATTATTTAAATATAAACCTGCCCCTTTTTTATGAGGTCTAATATACAATCCTTTCCCAAGAGCAACCGCTTCCATCATCTTGTTATGGCGTTCAGACTCTTGAAGACTTCTCTGAGCAGCTTTGGCATCATTCACGGCCTTTGCTATACCTGCCGCACCTCCTGCTAATGAACCCAAAGCTGACAATCCAGCGAAGATTGGTATCAAAGGTAAAAACCCACCACTTTTAGGAATGGGAATACAGCGTGGCAGGCGTATACCTCTTTTGTTCATAAATAGTTTTTTGGCAGCAGCATATGCATACTTAATAGCTGAATTATTGCTTTTGGATTTCAATTTCTTTACTTGAGATTGTAGTTTTTTCACGATAGACATGAAAGAACGTGCTCCACCACCAGCTTTAAGCTTTGCCTTCATTGCATTTTTAACTATCCACGAGGCAACCTTTTCTCCTTTCCCAGCGTCTTTTGATTTCAATCTTTTCTTAGCCATATTCAAAAGATCTAAATCAGCTTTATGACGTACATCCAAATCACTATTGATGTATGCAATGTTGTGGTGCATACAAGCTTCATCCAATTTGTTTACACCTCGATTGCCTTTTTGTAACCGTTTTTGAAGTTTAGTTCCAGGACCGCAAAATTGATAACCAGGTAAATGTAATTCAAAAGGTAAATTATTAATTAAACTGTTAATGATACCACTTCCTTCCTTCATTGATACTCACAAAATGATTGAGCGGGTATTGCGTTCTTTATTTATATTACATCACTAATGCATTTTTTTCTACCCAACTGTTTTCTTCATTACTTAGGCCTAACCATTTCACAAAAAGCCTGTTCCCTTTTCTTTTTAAAACTTTTTCTATGAGATATAAGTCTGGAAACAAAGTTCTTTGTAATTCATATTCATAAAATGAACCTAAAATACTGTGGTTTTTTCTGTCTTCTATGTGATAAGTTGGTGGGTTTGTATGATTGATTTTTGTGATAGTAAATATTTCAGTAGACCAGTTAGGGGTATAACCTTTGTAAAAATCGCCTTAATATTTACTTATACGAACATGATCACCAACACGAAACTTAGGTCTTTTCAAAGTATTGTGCTTTTGGGATTTAATTATGTTGGTTCTTACCAACATCTGGTTTCTGTTGTTAACATCGACTGGTTTAAATTTAGTTATGCGATGAATGGTATTATCATAGCATTGTACTACTGAGTTTAAATTTTTCCCTAACCATTCATATCGACTACATAAACTAAAAAGTTTAAAAAGACGACTTTTTAGAGTTCTTATCACACGTTCAATAATAGCTGCTTTCTTTACAGAGTAGGTTGAATAATGATTAATTTTATATTTCTTCATCAGTTGTTTAAAGCTATCATTGTAAAACTCCTTACCTAAATCAGTTTGCAAATTTTTTGGTGTTTGAGTAGACTCTGCTAGTATATGTTGCATCGCAAAAGTAACACAGACTTTCTCTTTTGATTTTAAGGGCTTTACCCAAACATACTTAGATAAAGTGTCAATAACAACTAATATGTACAACCTTTATTAAAGGATGCATATTTTTGTACATCTATAAGATCTGCTTGCCATAAATCATATATTCCTTTTATTATCGTGCATCGTCGTGGAAAATTTCTTCTAGCAGATCTATGAAGCTCATCTACTATGTTTTGTTTACTCATTTTTGGTTGTCTTAGTATTAATCAGAAAATCGATTTCCGTTTTTGTATAATACAAAGTACTCATATTATTAGAAGTAACTTTTTCTAAGTTTTTAAGATAAACTCTAACGTCGTTAAGAACTTTTTTCAATTCTTTTTTCAAGTCTTCAATTTCTTTATCTAAATGAGCTTTATTTACAGCTTCATCATCGTTTTGTGGAGGTAACAAACCTTTTAATCTTGAGGATTGCAAATCGTAATCTCCAGTCTCTGATTTTGCTAACGTGTAGTCAAGAGTATTCATAAATTCAGAATATCTTAAACGCTTATGAACGTGATGTCCAAATTTATCTATATTCATTGCAGTCTTTATGGGTTGTTCACTGCTATTAAACTGCTTAATTTTCTCAATACATGCCTTTTATATTTCACGTTTATAATACCAGCTTCAAACAGTTCTTCGATGATTGCTATAATCTCACTGTTTAGGCCAGTGTTGCCTGCTTCGCGTGATGCAAGCAGTAATTTTAGTCGTTCCACTAATTCATTTGGATCATCCCAATAAAATAAATCGGTATTCTTTTTAACTTTTTTAAAAATATTTATACCTTCCACTTTTGGGATGCTTTCAGTACTTGTAGTTACTTTTCTAGTAAATTTGAATAAGGGTTTAATAATACTCATGTATTTGAAGCCTTTGTTACTGTTTATAGGTTTATTTGGATCAAAATTACGTCTGTGTGCGTTGGTATCAATTAGAATTACTTTATAATTTTGCATATCCTCCTCTGTGATTATATCTATATTTGGTGTTTTTTTAAATAATAATTCCATAATACCAGGCGTCTTCTTCAGAGTGCGATTTCCAATCTTTAAGATACGACCCTGATCATAAACGCGGGCTTTCCCCAACATTAACTTATCCCGTTCAGTTCTTATTCCAAAAGGCACATCTTTAAATACTTCAGATGATAGTGACCATGATAAAGATCGATTTTTCATGCTTGGCGATGATTCGGGTGATTTAAACGAGTCATCACTGATATTATGTTCATCAGGTGGTGAAACAGTAAGAGTTTGATCAGTTTTGTCATAAAAATCATCAGCTGAGTTTTCTTCTTCACTAAAACTTTCTTGAATGGTATCGTTAGACGAATACGATACTTCAGCATCACTGTACTTTATTTTCTTTTTCATTGGGGTTTGAACTGATTCTTCGTTGTGAAAAATTGTATCACTTTTGTTTGCCAATTGATTTAGAGGATCCACAATGGGTTTAAATATTGTACCCAGAGCCATATTATTCGAATTTTTTAGATCTTTTATCATTTTAACCTTTCTTTTCACAGCTGCTGCAGATTTTACAATTTGTTCTTTTAAATTTCTTTCCATTTTAGTATGTAAGTATTCCGTTCCAAATCAAAAGTGAAAATGATTCAGATATATTAGAACAATCACTTATGTATATTAGTTAATAACTATAAAAGTGTCAAACTTCATTCTATAGCAAAATTTATTTCGCTCACAGTCCTTAATAATTACAACATAACTGAAGGGTTTACTCCAAACTATTGAGCACATTTCGCGGAATTGAGGCCATGTCATATCAGACCCAACATGTTCGTCATAAACATGCTTTAAGTTGATGTCATCTTGCTTAAATAATATAATAAGGTTTGAGTTATCTCTCACGAGCTGTTTTGGGATCTTGGTATATGTTTGATTTATGTAGAAACAGTCTATGTTTTTATGACGCCCCATAGCAAAATAATCACGAATGTTTTTTTGATTTTCACAAGCAACATCATCGAAAACAATGATTGAGTTTGGTAAAGCTTCATGCGAACTTAGAATTTCACTATTATAATTATATTTGTTGTACGACGTACCTGCTACCAAATTCAAAGTTTTTTCTAGGTATATATACTTAGGTTGGTATAATGATTTTGAATAAACGTACAAGTTACGGAAACGTGGACCATCTTTATGAAGCAATAAACTAATCACTAAGTTGGTCTTTCCGCAATTCGACGGTCCGCAAACAATACAGCGAATAGTATTTAGTAATAAGGTACCATGTCGTTTTGGAGCGTTTGATGACGTAGGACAGATGCATTCCAATTTCAATGATTTTTTTTGTTTAACAAATCTCATAATAAAATTGACTGCATTGTTTCAAAGGTTACAACAAAATGACTAAAAATTATAACGGTTCTATATTTAATACTTTTGTTTGTTATCTACGACAGTAGTAAAAATTGGGCGTTCTGGCGCACAATAGTTGTGTGCGAACGTCGTCGCGGAGCGATGACGAAGCGAGCACGGCGAGCGGTGAGGACACAACTTTGTGAGCCAGAATGCCCAATTTATTTACTACTATTGCCGCCATCCCCACCACGCCTTGCTACACGAACACCGCACCAGGCCGAACGAAACCGAGATGGTGGCGTCGGTTAATCACTCGACCGATGCTACCAAGGTGTTACTGAAAGTATGTCCCGTTACCATCAAGGGACCAAAGGGGTCAATCGACACATACGCCTTGCTCGACGAGGGGTCGACTGTTACGCTAATCGACCAAGACCTGGCGGACTACGTAGGCGCGGACGGGCCGGCGAACGATTTGAAAATACGAAGCGTGAATACACAAACGACGTGCGAAACCAAGACGGTGAATTTAAAGTTAATTGCAACTACGAATAAACGACAATTCGACATTAAAGCTAGAACGATGAAAGATTTATCACTCAACGAATAGACGGTGCACAACGACTGTTTGAGATACACTCATATGAAAGAGTTATCAAACAGCAACGTCTACTACGGACATGTCAAGCCTCGAATACTGATTGGGGCAGACAATTGGCATCTCATAATCACACGAAGATTGCTACAGGGCAAGCGAGACGAACCCATCGCATCGCTCACGAAGCTGGGCTGGGTAATACACGGATCAGCACCGTGGTCAAGCGTGCTGATGGAGAGTAATACGGCTGCGGTGTTATACGTAAACACGCCGCAGTGCGCGACGATCTTGCGCACTCTCTTACCCGACAACGAACTCCATGCTATGGTAAAGAAGCACTTCGAAATTGACTCACTGGGAATAACAAAGAAGGAGCGAGTGAGCCCGAGTGATGCACGTGCCATAGAGTCGTTTAGAACGACGGCAAAGAAAGTCAACGGAAAATACGAAGTTAGATTACCGTGGCGACGTGATGACGTCACGCTGCCGCCAAGTTACGAGTCAGCATTGAGATGATTGAAATCCATAGAACGGAAGATGGACAAGTCTGACGAATTCAAACGAGCTTATACGAATCAAATAGAGAATCTATTTGATAAACACAACGCCGAGGAAAGTAGCGAGAGCGATTTGATGAGCCCGCATTTATGGTACTTACCTCACTTCGCCGTAACAAATCCGAATAAACCCGGAAAACTACGAATTGTCTTTGACGCGGCCGCCGAAGCAAACGGAGTTTGTCTGAATGACGAGCTTTTGGAGGGTCCCGACTTACTACGTGACCTGGCGGGCCTGCTACTACGATTTCGCGAACGAGCTATCGCAATTACGGCCGACATCCGGGAGATGTTTCTTCAAGTTAAGATATTTAAAGGTGACCAACCCGCTCAGATGTTCCTATGGAGGGGCGCCGACCGAACGAAGCCACCTACGCGCTACAAGATGACGTCAATGATATTCGGAGCTAAGAGTTCACCTTTCTTAGCGCACAGCGTGAGACATTTGAACGCTGAAACGCACGCTGCCGAGTATCCGCGCGCATACGAGACAATTACGAGAAACCATTATATGGACGACTACGTCGACTGCTACGACACCGAGCAAGAAGCGATTGAAACGATAAAGGAGGTCGCGAAGGTTCACGCGCAGGCAGGATTCACGCTGGCCGGTTATAACTCTAACGGACCGTGCGTGTTGCGTGAACTGCCAGCAGAAAGCCGTGACACATCACCTCGACAGCTCAGCGCTAGTTTTCAGCAATGGGGCAGAACGCTCGGTTTACTATGGGACGCTGCTACAGACGAGTTGGCGTTTAACACCGAGATGGTTCGCGTGCACGACGACGTGAAGCAAATGAGGCGCGCTCCTACTAAACGAGAGGCGCTGAGTGCGGTTATGTCAATATTTGACCCACTCGGACTATTGAGTTATTATACTATACGAGCGAAGATCATCTTACAAGGCATATGGCGGTTAAAAATAGAATGGGACGAGGTCTTACCCGATTACGAGGCCGGCGAGTTCCATGAATGGTTGAACGGATTGAGGGCATTACGTAGTCTGCGTCTACCCCGGCGTCTACATACGGGGGGAGTGACGAGAAAGCAGCTACATGTTTTCTGTGACGCCAGCGAGGTCGCTTACGGCGTTGCAGTATATTGGAGAATGAAGGGTGAAAATGGCGAAATACGAGTCGCACTCGCCGCTGCTAAGGCCAGAGTGGCACCGATAAAGCAACAAAGTATTCCGAGAATGGAGTTGCAAGCGGCGTTGATAGCTACGCGACTAGCAAGCTCAGTATTGAATGAACAAAGATGGCAACCTGAGAGAGTCGTATATTGGACCGATTCACAAACAGTGTTGAAATGGATTAATAACGACACGGTGCGTTACACCCCCTATGTAGCGCATCGCTTAACTGAGATCACAGAAACGACGATGCCGTCACAATGGCGATGGGTCCCTACGGCTCACAATGTCGCGGACGACGTAACGCGCGGCAGTGAGATTATGAAAACGAAGAATGATCGGTGGTTTGTCGGACCGGCATTTTTATATGCAAACGAAACCGAATGGCCTACGAGTGACGTCATCAACAACGAACACAGCGCGGAGAGTGAACACTGCGTGACGCACACGCACACGTTGTAAAAGCCGTAGCCTTCACAAGGTAATAGATAGTTGTTAAAGTTGGTACGTTGTTTTATTTAAGTCATATAAAGTTATGTTGAATGTTTACGTAATTTACGCATGTTATGTTGCACGGGACGGGAATGTTAAGTAAGGCGACCGTTACCGTGGAGTCTGTTTATTGTACTTGTTTTTAACGATGAGCAGACTTGTTTTGTTTTTCTTTCCTCTTCATTGGTCTCAAATGTGGTTTGAATAGGGATGTAATTGCTTTTCAGCCACGATGGGCCTTCCCACCATAAAGGATGTGAAATGAGTTGTGACGGTGTTAGGCCCCTGCTGGCACAGTCGACCGGATTCTCTTCCGACTTCACATGTTTCCAGCATGAAGGTGGCATGTTTTCAGTTACTTTCAATACCCGATTGGATACGAATGGCTTCCATCTAGAAGGGTTCCCATTCAACCAACCCAACACGACCATCGAGTCGGTCCATCCATGTACTGTTACTGTCTGCATGTTTGTTGACTCTATCTACTGTAGTACGCATGGCCAAAAATGGTGCGGCCTTTTGCCATAAGTGATAGTGCACAACTGATGCTCTGTAATCGGTTGGTCTTCAGAGTCGCGCCATACAATTTTTTGTAGATGTTGGTCCTCTTCGCAAACTAGTACTTGTCTGTAGAATTTTTCAATGTCAGCGATGTAGACGTATTGAAAAGCCCTCCATCGTAGAATAATAGTTTGGAGATCTTGTTGTATGTTAGGGCCACCCTCCATTAATTCATTTAGGCTGTGGCCTGACGATGTTTTGGCTGAGGCGTTGAATACCGCTCGGAACTTAGTCGTTGTAGAGTCCGGCCTTAGAACTCCATGGTGAGGTAAAAAGCAGCTGGGTTGTTTCTGGATGCTACATTTTTTCATGTGACCCAGTCTTAAGTACTCGTTAATAAATTCTTTGTAATGTTCAGAGAATTCTTCATGGTTTGTTAGCCGTTATTCTAACTGTCTAAATTGGGCCACTGCCTGTGGCTTGGAGGTGCCCAAATGTTGTTCAAAGTTTGGTTTCATGGGTATCTTAACCACGTATCGCCCGTCTTCCAATCGTTCAGTGGTATTGTTGTATAAAGTTTCGCAATAGTTATTTTCAGGTGATTCGAGGCGACCTTCGGTTATTTCTTCCATTTCCCAAAACCTTGAGAAATCGTCCATTTGGTTGAGTATAACATGGCAGTTGAATGTTTTAACATTGCCCATTAACACCCATTGTTCGGGCCCACTGTCCAATGACGTCACGAAATGATCGCCGCCGAAAGGGGTCGCACAAGTCGCGCCATTGCGCTGACAGCTCCGACACACGCAACATCCTTTTTTACATTTAAAATAAATTGTTCTAAAACCTATGTACCAAATATTGCCAAGTATACGTATTATATCAATTACGGAGTTCTCATTACAAGGCGACATCATCAACGCGATCAATTTGGTGACCCCGACGTGATATCGAGACCGCAGTGACGAGCGAGATTTCGATCCACAAAATCATCGAAATCCTTCAGGAACCGCCAGCCGATAGCTGCAGCCATATTTCCGAAGGAAGTATGCAAAATATCCTTTTCAATCATCTATCCTTTCTGCTTTAATTTGTGTTAATTGATTCGATACTCCAACCAACGCGAGTATACCCCCAGCTAAAATATAAAAAAGGTGTTTCGATTTTTACATTAAATATCAGTTTTAATTTCATACAATAAAGAAAATATTAACAATCCATATTTAAATTTACTATTTCTGTCAATTCCAAAGTCATTTGTTTACGAAATCAATCGATTAAAGTATATTGTGTCAAGCGAGTATTCCAACAACGACACAGTGTCACACAGTGCACATTCTATTGTCTTCCAATTGCATTCGCTCGAGTCGGCCGTAGCAAAACCGGTTGTTGTTGTCTATCTAACTCGACGCAGCGAAGGAATACTCGTAACGCATTGTTTTTATCTTATTACGATCTTATAATCTTTAGTGTTTTCTATAGTGATACTTTGTTTGTGCCTACAAAATGAGTGAGTTAAAAGATTTAGTAAAGCAAAGGGGCAACATTAAGGCCCGATTTACTTTGTTTGAAAAATACTTAAAGCCTTTGTTGGATTTAAATGATATTAGTGCGTTACAAATTAATGAGTTACGTGTCCGTTTAAGTAAAATGCGTGAAGTGTCGTGCACTTATGAGGAAATTCAATCGCAAATTGAAATGCTGGACGAAGATACTACAAAGCAAATGCAGGAACGTGAAGGTACTGAAAATTTGTTTTATAGTTTAATTGCTAAAGGTCAATCGTTATTAGACTTTTTTGAAAATAAAAATAAAGTGGAATCTTCGTCCAACAACGGTGGTAAATGTCATGGTAACTTAAAGTTACCACCTTTAAAGATCCCTTCTTTTAATGGGGACCCTAATAAGTGGCTTTCATTTAGAGATACGTACTTATCATTAATCCATCAAACTGAGTGTATTGAAGATGTCAATAAGTTTCATTATCTAAAATCATATCTAGAAGGTTCGGCTAGTTCTGTCATAAGTTCCGTTAGAGTTTCAGCGAATAATTATGCAATCGCTTGGAATTTACTTTGTGAAAGATATGATGACAAGCGCCTTTTGATAAATGAACATCTCAAGTGTTTGTTTTCGATTGAACCATTACAAAAAGAGTCTGAAGATGGCATTCGTCGATTAATTGATGATTTATCTAAAAATTTAAGTGCTTTAAACTCTTTGGGTGAACCAACCGATAAATGGGACACGATTATTATTTATTTGGCCGCGGCGAAGTTAGATAGTGCTACTGCGAGGAATTGGGAAGAATTTAGGTGTAAGTTAGACTCGCCGTCATTAGAACAGTTTTATTCTTATCTTCGTCAACGCGCTGCTGTGTTAGAAACCATACATAATAATAATAAATCAAATAAAACCGAAAAACGTCACAGTTTGCCCAATATGAAATCGTTTGTTTGTTCTTCTTCGGATGACATCGTCAAACTTTGCTGCCCCATCTGTAAACAAGAACATAAAATATATAATTGCTATGTTTTAAAATCGTTGCCAATTCAACAAAGAATATCTAAAATTTCTGCGTTGAAATTATGTCATAATTGTCTGCGTAAGGGTCATCTGCCTTTTCAATGCAGAATGAGCGGTTGTAGAATCTGCAACAAAAAACACAACACTTTATTGCACAAACAAGCCTCTTTACAATCTACACAAAATAATGAATCTACTACTACTAATGAAGTCAACCTACCTGGTCTTGTTGCTGTTGGTGAGTCCAAACCGTCAAGTCCCTCTGCTTCTGTTTCGATGTCCGCAGTAACCACCAATCAAGCCCTTTTGTCTACGGCGTTGGTCAAGGTAACACACAATGATAAAATCTTTATTCTACGGGCGTTACTTGATTGCGGAAGCCAAACTTCTTTTATCACTGACAGGGCTCAAAGGGAACTCGGGATCTATAAAAAGAAAGATTATTATCACAGTGTAACTGGTATCGGTAATAGTGTTCTAAATGTTACGGAACATTGCACTATTATATTTAAATCATTGCATAATTCTTTCAATGCGTCTGTCAAGTGTTTTGTTCTACCCAAAATCGCAGATAAGTTGCCTCAGTCTGAAGTGTGTGTACAGAGTTTGGGTATTCCCGAGAATGTTCAGCTTGCTGATCCTCAGTTTTATCAACCTTCAGAAATAGATCTATTACTTGGAGCTGACATATTCTGGGACATTATCCGGTCGGACAGGCTATCTTTAGGATTACATAAACCTATCCTACTGGATACAGAATTAGGTTGGATAGTTGCTGGATCAGTACCGGCAGAACATTATAACAATAAAAACACCGTTCAATGTAATTTTTCACAAGAAATTCGAAACCAGTTAGCAAAATTTTGGGAACTAGAAGAGATCCCTGATACAATCGACTACAATTCCGATAACTATTGTGAAAAACTGTTCACTGAGACTACTCGTCGAAATGACGACGGTAGGTTTATAGTTCAAATACCGCTCAAGGGTTCCGTAGAAACTTTAGGTGAATCTTACAGTATTGCTGAAAAAAGATTTACTCAACTAGAAAGAAAATTTAATAATAAACCTCAGCTCAAAGAGGAATACACTAAATTTATTAATGAATACGAATCTTTAGGACACATGACTGAAATACCTAAGCCTACTTTTGGCAATTACCTCCCACATCATGCTGTTATTAGAGAGGCAAGTCAAACCACTAAGCTTCGTGTTGTCTTTGACGCATCGTCTAAAACTACGTCTGGCGTGTCATTTAACGACTTGCAACACGTAGGGCCGGTTGTACAAGATGATTTGTTCTCGATTCTTCTACGGTACCGACAGCATCGATTTGTAGTGTCAGCAGATGTTGAAAAAATGTATCGACAATTTCTAGTCAAAGATACTCAGCGTAATTTGCAACTCATTTTGTGGCGTGATAATTTATTAGAGCCAATAAGGGTATTTCAGTTAAATACAGTAACCTATGGCACAGCGTCTGCACCCTTCTTGAGTACCAGATGCCTAGTACAGTTATCAAAGGAATGTGAGGATAGTACAGTGTCCCAACAGATAAAAGATGGGTTCTATGTTGATGACTACCTTTCGGGGGCGGAAAGCGAAACTGATTTACTAAATATAAAGCAGTCTGTTACTGCTGCTCTAAACTGTGCATGTTTATTATTGCGAAAATGGCGAACCAATGCACCTGCTATTTTTGAGAATGACTCAAGTATATCACAACCCAAAAATTTAGATTTATGAAGTCAGTCTAGTGTGCTAGGCTTAAAATGGAATCCTTCTAAAGACGTATTTGTATTTCCAGTAGACATCGAGCACAGTCCAAGTGCAACTAAACGAGCAATATTATCAAGTTCAGCTAAGCTTTTTGATCCTCTGGGATTATTAAGCCCATGTACTATTATACCAAAAATTATCTTACAAAAGCTATGGCTTTCAAAGCTCGAGTGGGACGACCCAATCGATATTTCATTGGAAAAACAGTGGTTAAAGTTTATAACAAATTTAAAATCTTTGTCTAATCTTGAAATACCAAGATTTGCTTTAATACATAAAGCAGTATTAATTGAGTTACACGCGTTTTCTGATGCGTCTCAAGCAGCATACGCTTCGGCGATATATCTCAGATCAATAAATAGTGAGGGAAACATTTCGGTCAAGTTGCTTTGTTCAAAAACTAAAGTTGCTCCAGTCAAGTCAACGACCATTCCGAGACTCGAGTTACTCGGCGCATTGCTTTCAGCAAGATTAAGCGCGAAGGTCCTTACGGCCCTTCGGTGTAAAATTGATTCAGTTTTTTACTGGACTGACTCAACTGTGGTGTTAAGTTGGTTAGCATCTCAACCGTCTAATTTGAAAGTGTTTGTCGCCAATAGAATCAGTGAAATTCAGCAACTAACTGCATCTTATACATGGAAGCATGTTTCAGGTCCCGACAATCCAGCTGATATAGCGTCTCGTGGTCTGAATCCTGCGTCTATCCATTCAGCTAAACTGTGGTGGGAAGGTCCTACTTTTCTATACAAAGAGCAATGTGATTGGCCTAAAATGATTGATTTAAAAAAATCTGATTTACCTGAGACGAAACCTCATCAAACAGCTACACTACATTGTGATATCGAAGTAGCATCCCATATTATTGACTTTGAAAGATTTTCTAGATTTTATATATTACTCAGGGCTATGTGCTATGTTTTGCGGTTTATCAACAACCTTCGTAATAAGAATGATAAAGTCACAGGTTCGTTTAGCACTGCTGAACAAAGTAAAGCATTAAATCTATTAATTAAACAACACCAACAAGAATGTTATGCAGATGAAATAAAAATAATAAAAAAAAATAATACATTACCTGCTAAGTCTCGTATCCTCTCGTTGAGTCCATTTGTAGATGATTCTGGAATTCTTTGTGTAGGCGGTCGTCTCCAGAAGTCTGCTGAAACCTATGAAAGAAAGCATCCAATATTATTAGATTCAAACAACTATTTAACAAAATTATTATTTGTACATTGTGGTCCTCAGCTTTTACTGAGTGACCTTAGAAACAAATATTGGCCTTTACGAGGCAGAATTTTAGCACGAACTACAGTTAATAATTGTAAGCTATGTAGGATCATAAAGGCAAAATGTTTTAATCCCATAATGGGAGACTTACCTTCCAGTCGTATTACTCCGAATATCCCGTTCCAAATTAGCGGTGTTGACTTCGCTGGGCCTTTTTACATCACCGACCGCAAGGGTCGCGGTTGCAAAATTTCTAAATGCTACATGTGCCTATTTATCTGTTTCGCAACCAAAGCAGTACACTTAGAAGTCGCAAGTGATCTTACCACTGAGGTGTTTATTTTATGTTTAAGACGTTTTATAGCTCGCAGGGGTAGGCCTTCGATATTGCATTGCGACAATGGAACCAATTTTGTCGGCGCAAACAATGATATTGCTAATTTCTTTAAAACCAATTCTAAAAACGTTGAGGGTTTTGCGGCCGACGAAGGCATACATTTCAAGTTTTCTCCTGCTTGCTCTCCCCATTTTGGCGGTTTGTGGGAGGCAGGCGTCAAAGCCGCTAAGTATCATACGAAAAGAATATTAGGGGACAGGCACCTAACGTTCGAGGAGCTATCGTCTTTGTTTTCACAAATTGAAGCGATCCTCAATTCCCGTCCTCTCACTCCCCTTTCATCAGACCCTAGTGACCTAAATCCGTTGACTCCCGCACACTTCCTGATCGGCAGATCGTTAACGGCGCTGCCTTCCGAAAACCTGATTGAGGTCAACCCAAACAGACTGAACCGTTATCAGCAGTTGGAGTGCATGCGGCAACATTTCTGGGAGCGCTGGAGAAAGGAATACCTGAGCGAGCTACAGCAAAGGTCGAAGTGGCGAGTAAAGGAAAAGGGACTTCAAGAAGGAGAATTGGTAATCGTCAGGGATGCCAATCTACCACCTTTGAAATGGCGTATGGCACGGATTGAAACCCTATATCCAGGATCGGATGGAGTCCCACGAGTTGCAGATGTACGCACTTCCAAGGGCATACTACGCAGAGCCATCCACAATCTCTGCCCTTTGCCTGATACGACGTTGTCAGCAGTTTCTCGTAACCCTGCAGTTTCCGAGCGAGGGGGAAGATGTTCGGGCCCACTGTCCAATGACGTCACGAAATGATCGCCGCCGAAAGGGGTCGCACAAGTCGCGCCATTGCGCTGACAGCTCCGACACACGCAACATCCTTTTTTACATTTAAAATAAATTGTTCTAAAACCTATGTACCAAATATTGCCAAGTATACGTATTATATCAATTACGGAGTTCTCATTACAAAGCGACATCATCAGCACGAGCACCCATCCTAGTTTCGTTTGTTGTGCAATGGGTGCTTCAGGAGAGCCTTTTAAGATCCCCGTCATGACAATGTCGGCATAAATTGCAGCGTCTAGAAGAATGTCTACTGGCCGAGAGATGTTGTAGTCTGGATCGGCGAGGTGTATGTTGTGCAGATGGGACCAGTTTTGCTTTTTGAATGAGTAGTTTGGTAGATTGTTTAGCATTTTCGACATGACAAGCGCTTCCGTGGTAAAAGTGTAGTCACCCAAGAGTGATTCACCTACAAGTTGAATGGTCCCATTGCTTTGATTAGCTGAAAATCCAATCCCAGATATAGTTGCGTTTTGTTTTCTACGTTGAAGACCGAGGCGTTGGGCAGCTGATTCTGTTATAAGATTTATCTGAGATCCTTGATCTAGCAGGCATCGTAACGTTAGGTAGGTTCCATCAACCGACCTAATTTTAAGTTGGTCAGTTGCAAGTAAAACTTCGTTGGATTTGTTTGCAACATGATTCGCATTCCGCTGTGTTTGCAGCCTCGTGGAAGCCGGCGCGGCGGCGGCGGCGGCGGCAGGGGCGGGCGGTGAGCGTGGAGTCATGTGGCCGCTCGGTTTCAAAGATTCCGCTTCCCGCAAAACGTCGTGCAACGATGTGTGGTGTGCATTATTGCACACTCTGCAACGTTTGATTGAAGTGCATTTTTGTCCGTTGTGGGAAAACATACAATTCGTGCACAAGTTCAATTGCGCCATTGTTTTCAATTTGGTTTCGGATTGCAATTGTTTGAATGTGTTGCAATAAGGTAATGCATGATCACCCTTGCACATGGGACATTTTCTTTCAGCAGTAACATGATAAGTTTTCCCAAAATATTTTTTAGGATTGTTGTTGTAATGTGAGTGCCGTGGAGAAGATGAATTGAATTCTCTTGCTGATAAAATAGGCTTCACTACTGGAACCGGCTGTTGTTTTTTCTTGTTTATAGGTTCTAATGCAGTAAATTTGCGTTGTAGGAATTCCATAAATTCGTCGAACGAAGGTAGTTCCCGGGGTTCCTTCCTGGCTTCCATATAAGAGCTATATAAACTGTAGGTTTCTGTATCCAGTTTTCCCGTTAAAATATGTACTAAGATCGGATCCCATGATGTGGTATCTATGCCTAAGTTGTTAATTGCATGTATCGTTTCTAGGCTGGTATCATAGAGACGTTTTAGTTCGTACGACGATTGTTGTTGAATTGAAGTCTGACTCATAAAAGCTTGGATTTGTTTGGTGAACAGTAACTGCTTGTTGTTGTACCTGTGGGTAAGTATTTCCCAACAGGCATCGTAGTTGTCTGCAGATACAGAAAGATGTTGAACAATGCGTTCCGCTTTACCTCTGAGCTTCCCCTTCAGGTGTTGCATTTTTTGAGTTGTAGATAGCATAGTGTTGTTGTGGATTGCTTCACTATAGAGATCCATAAATGTTGGCCATTGAGCATAGTTGCCTGTAAAAGTAGGTATTTCTACAGGTGGCAGTGATCGTTGTTGATGAGCAGTTATGTTTAACTTGCGGTTCAGTTCCCGTTTGGCATGTTCGTAGTCTGTTTCATGTTTTGAAAATTCCACTTCATAGTTTAAGTCCGACCCAAATAATAAGTTGTCTAATTGCCAGTGGGTTTCGTCGATGACCCTCCAGCGTGACTGGAGCGTCTGCAGCTTATCATCAATTTCCCACTTCTCGTTGAGTACAGATACGTCAAGATTACGCAGCATCCGAGAAAAGGCACGAAAGTTGGTTGTTTGTAGGCACATAAGTTCATCGGTTTTTGAAAATACTCCCTTTACAGGTTGTTTTGCAGGTCCCTCCAATTGAATTAATTTCAGGAATTCAGGTTGTAAAAATTCGTATTTCTTGCTGAGCGCTTGGTAGACATCGTCAGTAAAATAGGCATTGGATTGGTTTTCAAAAGTTAAAAGTTTTTCGTGATTGACCTTGAACTCGTCCCACAACGCTTGGAGAGAGTCCAAACGTTTCTGAGCGTATTCTGATGTCTTACGTGCCGCAGAGTCCTTTCGATAGTTCATTAAGATCTTCTCAACACCCTCAGCGATCATTTGTTGGCGTTGAAGTAATGTATCCATGTTGGCTGTGGTTGGGTTTCTGTTTTGTTGTAGGTGGAGTTGGTGTAATCAATGCTCGTCTACGATATGTGCGCCTTCTCAATTTGTCTGGTGAGACCCGCTTGTGGGAGGCCAGTCAAACCGATTCGCTACCGCAGATAAGTCACTAATCACACAATCACACTTCACTGGTTGAATTGTTATTCACAAATCCGGCTCGAAGAAATGTAAAAGCCCTAGCCTTCACAAGGTAATAGATAGTTGTTAAAGTTGGTACGTTGTTTTATTTAAGTCATATAAAGTTATGTTGAATGTTTACGTAATTTACGCATGTTATGTTGCACGGGACGGGAATGTTAAGTAAGGCGACCGTTACCGTGGAGTCTGTTTATTGTACTAAATAATAAAATATACAAATCGTTCAAGTAACGTTATTGCTAGTGTCAGCTAAAATATAACAATGTCGAGCGTGCTCGTACACACGTGGCAGAGTGATAGTAGCGTAGTGCCAGACGCTAAGCGCTTCTCTTCCTACGAGCGTTTAGTTAGAACGATGGCGAACGTGCTACTATTCACTCAGAGATGCCGCCGCCGCGCTAGTAACATGACAATTGAACATATCAACGAGGCCGAGCGCCTACTAACCATTGAATAGCAACGAGAGAGCTTCGCAGACGACATCGACCGCCTCAAAGCATCCCGCAAACTACGCGCGGGCAGCAGACTACGACGACTCGACGTGTTCATCGACGAAGGCGGAGTATTACGAGCAAGAGGGCGAATAAGGGCAGCGGGTGTGTCTGCCCCCGCTACTACGCCCGTAATACTGGACGGCAGCCACCCGTATGCGCGGTTGCTACTTAAACGTGAGCACCGTCGCACCCACCACTCGCACAATGAGCGCGTCGTCAACAAAATAAGGCAACGATACTGGGTTCTACGATTGAGGCCGGCTGTGAGATCCGTGGCGTTCAATTGTGCATTTTGTAAAGTGAGAAAGACGCTACCTACGACCCCGGTACACGGCGACTTACCGAAACCGCGTACCGCGTTTTACGAACTGTGGCCTAGACTATTTTGGCCCGATGACTGTGACTATCGGCCGGCGCCAAGAGAAACGATGGGGGGCGCTATTCACATGCCTCACTACTCGAGCTGTGCATATTGAACTTACGGCGAGCTTATCTGCCGACTCAGCGATTATGGCTCTAAGACGAATGGCGGCCAAGAGGGGATGGCCCCACGTTATATATAGTGACAACGCTACGAATTTTAAAGGCGCGGACCGAGAATTAAAGGCCGCATACGAAGAATGGGAGCCAGCGCTACGAGAATACGCGCTAACGCAACGCACAGAGTGGCGTTACATTTCGCCAGGCGCGCCACACCAAGGCGGCGCATGGGAACGGCTGGTGAGAACAGTCAAAACGGCGCTGCGCACTACGCTCAACGAGAAGTCACCGCGTGAAGAAGTACTTATGACGCTACTAGCCGAAGCCGAGCACACTGTCAACGCTCGGCCTCTAACACACGTCCCTGTGAGCATCGACGACCCGGAAGCGCTGACACCCAATCACTTCCTTTTGGGTAGCTCGAGCGGCCTGCCCACCACTGGGCCGTGCGAGCGCGCCGACCGAAACACATGGCGGGCGGCGCAGGCGCTGGCGGACGAGTACTGGCGACGCTGGCTGCGCGAGTATCTACCACTACTCATACCGCGCGGCGGCACGCGCGACTCCGAGCGACGCAACGTATGAGAGGGCGACGTGGTCATAATTGTGGATAACACACTACCCCGCAATGTATGGCCTAGAGGCGTCGTCACGAAGACATTTCCTGGACCTGACAACGAAGTACGCAACGTAGAGGTGCGCACCAAAGGCGGCACGTTCCGACGACCGACGACGAGACTGGCTGTCCTGCCGATGGAGTGAAGAGGCTACGCGGATGCTGCGCCGGGGGGAGCCTGTTACGGACAGAAGTCTCGACTTTATGATATTATATAGTTAGATATAATACGGCTAAATTTAGGTATGTGTATTTGCATAAGTAGATTAAGTCTCATATGTGTAAAGGTTTTTTGATAATAAATAATTAATTTTTTACCTTACTTAGCTTTCGTAATTATAGGTTTCTATTGTTAGGAATATCAATGTAATTAAGAAAATAAATAAGTAGGGTATCCAGATTACGAGTGATACCGTAGGGTAGGTAATAAATTTAAGATAAAAAGAGAGGTCCGAACGAAAGGGACAGCTGCACAAATTACGACGGTTCATGTGGGTAGTTAGTTATGGTAAAATGTAAAACTGCCCACATGAGCCGGCAGCTGTCCCACAAGGCTGCTAGTTGCCAACCCATAATGCCGGTCAGAGCAGAATTTGTAAGCTCTCCGGACCCCACCTTGAAGAATAAAGAAGCACTAATCAAGAACCGAGTTTTATTGAAGAACATACAGTCCACATCGAAGCACAACGGCTAAACTGTTCGGCGACTACACCCGTCGGGATCATTAACATTAAACAATAATAATCTTATACATGTTTCCCTCGTTTTAGAGTAAAATGTTAACGCTAAACCAGTGAACTATTTTTGAGACCGCATTATTCACATCGTCTTAATTTGGTTGTCGTCATTTCACATTAATTTAAAGTAAAGAATCATAAGCAAACATACAAACCTCGTGCTTGTCTCTCACTAAATAAGATCTGTCGTTAATATAAATTAAAAATAAGAAAGGACCAAGAATTGATCCTTGTGGAACTCCCAATGTAACCACTGGTCCTGGAGATATTTTTTATAATTCCATAGTTCCACAGTGGTAGAGTACCTGACTAAGGTTTCATGTACAACACAATCAAAAACCTTGGACAAATAATAAAAGTCTCTGACTAAGCCTTCGGGGATAATAGTCATGATTATATGTATGTATGTATATACTATAAATCATACTATCATGTAAATTCTTCGAGACGTCAAATATTTGAATTAAAAGCTCAACACCTGCGTCATTTCTTGAGCTGATGATGCTGCACAAGGAAACAGAAAAAAATGTGAGAAGTGGCCGTTATGAACAAGTACTGGGCAAACGGTGTCTTGTCTGGTCTCCCAGCAACTTGGGGTTATATGGTAACTGAGTGAACTGAGGGTGCTTTCTCAATATGGTGTGGAGTATGAACCTATGCCGAACTGTAAGCATATCCTAGTAGCTGTAAAGATCAACAGTGCGAAAAGGAAGACCTTAAAAGCATAATAAATTTCTTCAGTAATTTCAATGGATCTAACATGTCCTAATCTATTATAAGTTTAATCCAATAAATTCAAATTACTCCTTTTAAAACCGCAACGTAGTAACGTAAAACGTCATTCAGTCGTGTTTTGGCCAGAATTCTACCACACCGTGCAAATCATAATATAATCACAGTGATGATTGTGTTCAGTCATTGCTCTGTGTATGACATTTTTATTTCTATCCAATAATATGTAAGTATTGAATTCTCAAAAGGACGTTCACATTTTTAGTTTACAATTTTTCAATGTTCAAACATTAAGAAAATTTCGTCAAACATAACATGACATATTTTGTGATTGCTTAAGTAAATGTACATTAAAACTAACTTATCACAAATTATCTGATGCTATCTACTACCAACACAACCTAATGATTGTAGAATAATGTTTGTTCAGTTAGCAGAACATAACATTTTGTTATTTTAGTAAATCAAATATGTTAATGATCATTCAAAAGCTAATTACGAAAGGAATCAAATTTCTCACCCAGATTTATTTTTGATTTAGTACTGATAACTGAAAGTAAATAACTAATATATCTATCTACTAAGCCGATAATACCTACTGCTGGGTAAAGGCCTTTTCTCTACTCCTTGCGATTTTGTACTTGCCGGATCTACTATTCTTGAATAACCCTTAAAGGCAGGTGACTACCATGGTCCATCGGTGATCTTCCCTCCCCGCAAAGTGTCTAAATCCTAACACCAGCTTTCTTTGGTTTCATTTCTGAATTTTAAGACAACCACGACACTTGCTACATACATGTGTAATTCTTTGAATCACGCAGACAATGATTCTGCAGAATGCTTTGTTTCGGGTGGACTTTATCGTGTCATGCGATTATCACGACTGTTTGGAGCCGCACCGCTGCGCTTTGAGAAGCATAAAGGAACTTGGCGCATTCGAGTATCAACTTCTGTTTATTTTGTGAGCATGCTCATCATCATTTTCCTGGGTGAGTAATGATAAAAGCTACTTGTTCAGTAGGTGAGAGAGAGGAGAGTTTAGATATACTGCGGTTGCGGTTTCACCCGTGTGGTTCCCGTTCCCGTAGGAATATCGTTATAAAAAGTATTCTATGTGTTAATCCAGGTTATAAACTAAATGATTGCCAAATTTCGTCCAAATCCATTCAGTAGTTTTTACGTGAAAGAGTAACAAACATACACACTCACAAACTTTCGCCTTTATAATATTAGTGTGAGTCGGATTCTACCAAAATCAACAATCGTCAGTTAATTTTTACAACGTTATTTTATGTACCTATTTAAATCTTTTAACAGTCTTTCTTTGCGTTACAAAATGTACAACTGAATAATCTTTCTCGAATTTTCTCAACTATCCTGTTTACAAGTGATTGCTGCGTTTCAACAAACAGTCCCCATAGAATTGTTTGTTCATGAAAGTTTTAAATGGCATTCTTATGTTTATAATCAGATCTGGCGCTGTTGCCTATTATATACATCAAACCATTTCGTAAAGAAACATTGGTATTTGATAGGAAGAATCTCAACTCGATGTTTCTTATATTACACGATATCATCGGCATAGTAAGCGCAAATGTGATGGTGTTTCATGGCCTGGCAAGACAACGGCAAATAGTTGAGTGCTTAATCCGACTTCAAAAGGTATACCCCAACTGTTTTAAATCAAGTTTGCTCATTATAATAGTACTACCCTCTCTTCTCTTAAGTGTCGTAATAGGCGAGTAACGGACTAAAGACTGCTCAGTATACATCCAACAGCATAAAGCGGCGATGGGCTCTTGTCACGCTAAACACATGTGACTGCTTTTGCGGTCCTCATTGCCTAGTCTCTAACTTACCCATTGGGGATAATAGTCGTGATCATATGTGTACCATGTGGTGTCATAGTTTTTGCACAAAATATCCGGATGGGTCGAAGTGTTACCTCTGCAAGTTCCACATATAAAAGATGAGAATGTTTATTTAAAACATCATCATCATCATCATCATCCAGGCCATAACCCACCACGCTGGCCCAATGCGGGTTGGTGGGATTTAAAACATTTGTGGTTATAATACCATTTCTAAATTAATATAATGAAAGCACATGTTTTTAACTGCAGATCTTTTTTTTGTAGGTTAAAGAAACATTGATCGACGTGTATCTTGTGCCGCCCAAAAGGGCAGTCTATATCTTTGTACTTACCGGAATTTCCACTTTGCTCTCGCAAATTGGTACCATGATCTTTAATATTGACGTACTGTATAAGGGAAAAATATTTACGTGTGAGTGTCCAAACTACACCTTAACTTTAGATTAAGTACCATTATATATACACCTTTAATTTTTATACGTTTTAATGAAATGAATGAAAAAAAAATTTAAACCTCCCATACAAAACTGTCCGATCAGCTGCGCTGACGACAATAATAATATTATGGGAGGTCGACATTTTTTTGTCATTTTTGCACATAGGTTTCTTGAGGAAAGTTGTTCAGTTTCATAGGTGGAACTAACCCTTAATTTCATTAACGAAAAAAAATAAGTGTGTATAAACAAAAATCATCACTTCTAAACGACTTCTCTTATTTGGCTACCTAATTATTTTTTTGTATTGTTTGTCAGGACAAGGTTTGTAGGGAAGAAATTTTTCGGAAATTTGTTACGGGGTGCGGTGTGTACACGCGGACAAAGTCGTGGGCGGCTAGTATCGTATAAGTAACGGTTTTACCACGGCTTTTACTTCGTCGTCGGTGTGAAAGCATTAGATTACTGACGTGAACCCTTTCCTAGAGCATCCATACTTTCTGGAAAAGTGAATTCTTTACTATTACTTACTACTACTTAAAAAATCAAAACATAAGGGTTACTAAACAATCCTTGGCATGCTAGGCATCCACCTTGTAGGTCGAATACGAAAAATGTTGAGGATGTAGGTATACTGATTGCTAATTAGGATTGTATGGTAGATGGAATTAAAAATGGCGTCTCACAACTTTTTGTTTTACCTTTACAGTAAACGTGTTATATATATACTTAATAATTTTTATGAACTACTGGATACCACTCGTTACAAAGGCTCCGTTTATTTGGATCGCCGCGGAGGTGCACTCTACATTTAAGGCGATCAATGACCAGTTGGAAAATATTTTGCTAAGTCCTCCGAATCAAATAAGCATACCAAGTAAGTGTAGTGAGTATATTTTATTGGTAAATATATTAGTTGTGGAAGTTCACGGTTCGGTCTACCTCCATAGCATCCTACTCACTGCGACTTTTTGTAGCGATACAATCAATACTTGTCTGCATCGATACAAACACGCTGTTACTTTGCTTCCAACGCGCTGTCACATTGCTTCAAACGCACTGTTGCTTCACTTCGAACACGCTCTGTTGCATAATTTCAAACGCACTGATGCATTACTTCAAACGCGCTGTTGCATCGCTTCAAACGCGCTCTTGTATAAATTAAACGCTCTGTTGCATCACTTCAAACGCACTGTTGCATAACTTCAAACGCACTGTTGGATCACTTCAAACGCGCTGTCGCATAACTTTAAACGCGCTGTTACATAACTCCAAACGCGCTGATGCATCACTTTAAACGCATTGTTGCATCACTTCAAACGCGCTGTTGCTTAACTTTAAATGGGTTAACTTTTAACATTTTTCGTCATAAACTGACAATGCATAATGTTAATAGCCATAATCGTTACTTGTCATAAGTCTTTATAGCATAACTTCATAACGCATAAGATCAAATGGCCGAAATTTGAAAGGCATAACCATAGAAAGGCACAACTTCGATAAACATAAGTAACAAAATGCATTTTTTTAATTGCCATCCTGTTCAGAAGACATAATATTCAAAAAGCATATAAAATGCAATAAAGATACCTAACAAAATTTCTCATATTTACTAAATTCGAAAAGCATACATTTGCTATGCATAACAGATTTTATTTTAAATTTTAAATTAAATATTATTTCATTTTATGTAACCACAGACTTAATACAATAAATAAATAACTTTATTGTTGAGATTTTTGCATTCACAATTATAGTTAAAGGATAAAATGTTTACTAGAAAAAAATCTACCAGTCTCAGGAAGCTCGAATAGGATTCGAACCGATTGGATTGCCGGTCCATAAATAAATAAATATTACATTACTAATTTAAAAAAAAATCGTATTTATATCAGATAATTTTAAGGGATATAGTATACACCTGATTTAAAATAAATTTGATATAATAATCTAATGATATTAAAACATTGTTGATATAATTAGCAAGCAGCATGCAAGCAAGCTTGCAGCATGCAGTCAAGCTTGCAGCATGCAGGCAAGTTTACAGCATGCAGGCAAGCGTGCACCATGCAGGAAAACGTGCAGAACGCAAGCAAGCATCCAGCATGCAGCAGGCATGGTTTCTGTCACGACTCCGGCTACGGCTGGCGCGGCGGTCCCACGAGTTAATGTTTTGAAAGAACTGGAGGCGTAAAAAAAGAATTTATTTAAACATACAATACAATTATGTTATACAAAAGAAAGCTGATGAGCGAATGAACGTCGAATATGGCACGCAGGCCTTTTTAAAGGGAATGTACTTATCTACGAATTAACCTAATATTTAATTATTTAATATTCTTAGTATTTTGACACATCCTGTGGGCTATCAATGATGGCCTCTTCCGTCCGGGGGTTGTTTCCTGGATTTATCTAATCGACTATTTCATGTGAAATGTCACTCATAACATATGACAGCATCCTGAGGGTTATCGGAGATAACGTCTTCCAAATTGATGGGTTTTGAGTTGGTGTATCCTTTTCTCTCCTCCCCCAGTGTTGAGCATCTTCGTATTCTTTGGCGAAGAGCGCAGGAAACGATAAGTAAACATATTACTATTCCAATCGTGATGTACGATCCGGTATATAGTGTATTCACCTTATTATCTACTAATTGATGTCTAAGTAAAATTTTAAACACTGAAAAAAGACGACAACCTCAGGCGGGAATCGAACCACGCACCTTCCGCATTCCGGGCGGCTGCCTTAACCACTTGGCTACCGAGGTCTGGCTTTCAACCGTCGAAATTTGTCAGTGCTTGATGCTTATGTTTTTTAGTCAAACATTGCTTCATCAAATCTTAGAAGTTATCACCTCTGAGATCCGAAAGAAATATTGGTTCGAAGTTTGGAAGGTGCGTGGTTCGATTCCCGCCTGAGGTTGTCGTCTTTTTTCAGTGTTTAAAATTTTACTTAAGCATATTTAAGCGTTAATAAAACGCTAAAAATATAAAAAAAAAAAAAAAAAAAAAAAAAAACATTAATTGATGTCTCTTTAAAAACTTAATCTGTTCTTGGACTTCTTCGTTGGTAGTAGGCAATGATATGGGGTAATCGTTAATCATTTCTTTTGTTGTCGATTGATAGACTTCTAACTCCGTCTTGGTGTCTAGCTGGAAACACTCGGTGTTGTCTTCTAAATAGGACCCAAGCAAAGTATTCCTTTCCGAAGTACATCGATCTTCGATGGATTCTTCTTTGTTTATATATTGGTAGCACAAATTATTATTTATTTTCTTCGAGTAACTTATAGGGCAGAAAATTAACAATTGTTTACATTCGTTCTTCTGTTTAAAGATGCTTTGCTTGATACATTCTTCAGTGACATCTACTGTACAAATATGCTGTCTACACTTCTTAGCTCTAAACACTTGATTATTTCTGATGAGGTATTGGCCAGCCATTAGGTTAGGAATGAAACAATTATCCATTTGTCTATTTATAATTGGTACTAAATATTGTAAGTAATAAAAGTCTCTAGATATAATAGGAATAGGAAGTTGGAATATCATGACGTTAGATTCTATTGTAACGTGAGGAATGATCTGAGCTTCTAACTTTAAGGAATCCTTTAACACATTAATTGAGGAAGGTATTTGTTTTAAGCTATTCATTAGATGTAATTGATCTATAATTGAAGGGTGTAATATGTCGTGTTGAGCAAATACTATCTCTCCGTTCAAGTGGGTGAGACGTCCGTGACATCTGGAATTTTCATTTGACTAATGTGAATTTGTCTGTCTTTATTGTGATTATAATATATAGCCTTATTTCTAGGTTTAACTTGCTTAACTACGTAGGGACCTCTAAAGGCATTTTTATTTTTACTTCGATCATGTTTTTGTATATAAAACTTTAAACCTACTTGTAATTCGGGTATGGCGGGTTGTCGCATTCTATTTTGTCTTACAAGCGATTTATCTTTTATTGTTTGAATTTTGTTTTTTATTTCGTTTAAATAGTCGCACGTTATCGTATCTCGTATGGGTAAATTTATCTCTCGTAGGAAATGTAGGTCGTTCGGGGTTTTATTAGTTGTGCTATGAATAGTAGAGTTGTAGGCGAATATTGCTAAGGGAATATCGACTTTATTGATTACTTCCTTCTGAGCGCGCAGCTTTTCTATAATAGTTGAATGTAATCGTTCGATATCAGCATGTGATGTGTGATGTTGGGGCGTAGGAGTGTACTGTTCGATATTCATCATGGTGAAGAATTGTTTCATATCTTCGCATTGAAAAATAGTTTCGTTATCCGTCGAGACTATTCGTGGTTTTCCTACTAGCATAAATAATTTTGTTAGCTCGTCAATTATCTTTAAACCTGTGTTTTCGAGTAAGGGAATCATGAATTCCCATTTAGAAAATAGATCTATACCGGTTAAATATTTATTTCGTTCATAACTAAACGTGTCTAACTGTGAAAGTTTTTTTAGAGTCGGATATGATAATACTGGTGGATTTGATATGAGTTGTTTGGCTCTGTTAAACGCATTTTTAAACAATTCGTCGTGTATTATTTTTTTCTTTTTTTTTGTACATTCTGTTATAGGTTTTACAATTTGAAATAGGTTTGGTATGAATTTTCAGTAATACGAAAGTAATCCTAAAAAGATTTTATTTCTTTTTTTAGGTAAAGGACATCTTTTCGTTAAAATCAGGTAACATTATGTATAGTAATTGGAATATTACTTGATGGTGAAATTTTATATGGGGTTCGTTTGTTGAGGTTCTGGTTGAAAATTTTCATCACTTTCCTCGGGTAATTCACTAAGTTCGGGTTCATGATTATAAATGCTTTGGTACATGTTCTCGCAAAATTGCATGAAGTGATCATACTCGTTTTCTTTCTCGGTTGTTTCAATATTAAAAATGGTATCCCGTAATCGCTTTAGCGGCGGTCTGTCGGTTACTGTACGCATTGTCACGTCCTCGTTTCTCTGAGGTGGGAAGTGCTGAGGATAATTTTGTTTAAACTGTTGGTATTGTTGTTGCGGAAAATTAATTTTTTTTTTTCTTAATGAGAAAGGTGATGGTGGATACGTGTGTTTTTGTGGCCATTTAGGTGCGAATTGTGGAGTCTGCATAGGTTTATAATTAATGTTTTGGTTTTTTACCTGTGGTTGCCATTGCTGTTGCGTGATTATTGGTTTGTTAATAGAAATTAATTTTTGTTTTTGAATAATTCTGTATCCTTCGCGGTCTAAACGTCGCGCTTTGTTACATACTTCTAAATAACTATCTATTTTACAAAGGTCCTCATATATTGGAGGTAAATATTTTATTATAGTTTGTCTTGCTAACGGTTCTAAAATTATTTGAGCTCCTTTTACGTGAGCTTCACCTTCAGACACGATCTCATCTAAGTCATGAATGAATGGCACTATTCTGTCCGTGGAAGGCTGTATGTTTTGAATTTCTATAATTATGTCTTCGATTTTTACTGCCCAACGACCATACCTTTGTAATAGAAGAGCTTTTATACTTTGCCAAGAGAAATCATGGTTACCTCGATATATAGTATTTGCAGCTTCACCTGATAGCCTAGATAATACTAAGTTTACTTAAGTAACTTCGTCTCCCGGTATCGTAACTAAAAATCGCTCACACGCCCTAATAAAGCCTTTCAAGTCGCGTTTACTACCGTTACCGCAAAAAATAGGTATTGGAATGTGTCGTGTTTCAATATGTGGGCTATTAGAGGTGCTAGGAACTGGGTTGGATGCAGGGTTCATTCTGGATGGTGGTATAAGAGGTTTACCTGAAGGAGTGGTAGCCAGATTTTTACCTCAAAAGAAAATAATCAAATGTACTCACAATTGAATGATGGTAAAGATGATTACTGCCTCTAGTTTCATCGGATATCTTTGGAGTCAGCGTCTTCAATAGATGAGAAGCCGTACGTCCGCTTGATTTCGATGAGCTTCTAAACTGCTGCGTACTTCTTGTTCGTTCTTGTCGATACGTCTTGCGGGAGTCGCTTGCAGGAGGAGTCGTTATATAGGCTTCCAAACTGTTGCGTACTTCTCGTCTTGTGTTCGTAGATACGTTAGGAGTCGCTTGCAGGAGTAGTCTTTAATGTAGGTTCGAAAGGCTGAGGTGTACGATTCTTGATGCAGGAGTCAAGGTCACACTTAGCCCCTCACTTGGGCGCCAGTTAATGTTTTGAAAGAACTGGAGGCGTAAAAAAAGAATTTATTTAAAAATACAATACAATTATGTTATACAAAAGAAAGCTGATGAGCGAATGAACGTCGAATATGGCACGCAGGCCTTTTTAAAGGGAATGTACTTATCTACGAATTAACCTAATATTTAATTATTTAATAATCTTAGTATTTTGACACATCCTGTGGGCTATCAATGATGGCCTCTTCCGTCCGGGGGTTGTTTCCTGGATTTATCTAATCGACTATTTCATGTGAAATGTCACTCATAACATATGACAGCATCCTGAGGGTTATCGGAGATAACGTCTTCCAAATTGATGGGTTTTGAGTTGGTGTATCCTTTTCTCACGCGAGCTTATCGTCGCAGATGGCTTTCGCTCACCACCGTAGCCTCGGCTTGCTGCAGCTTCAGCCACGGGGGCGAGCGTTAAATCCGCCTGTCTGCGCCTCAGCTCGCGGGCCGCCTCGCCCCTCCGCGCCTACGCAGGCTTAAATTACACTCTAGGGTAGGGCAGTGAAGACTACGTGGAGTCGGTTTTTGCGTGATTTGTTTTTGTTTCTGCCACTGACTTATGTAGCACAACCTTACTGCTCAACTTATTAAAGTAGGTATGCATCATAGTAATAATAGAAAATAAATTTATGGTTATTTAAATTTTGCATTTTAAGTTAAACTATGACTTAAATGAATTGTGCGTTTTAACTACCCCACTTATTTTAGACCTATTTCTATGCTACCCACATTAAGTAAAGTTTTTGAAAAATTGATGCTAGACCAAATTCAAATTCACTTTTATAAAAATAAATTTAAACAGTAAGTACATACAGTACATTACAGTAAGCATGGTTTTACCAGGGGTCGCCAACAACTGACGCCAGTGTTGAGCTTTTATTTCAAATATGCCTGGGAGGCTTTCGATTGAGTTTAACATGAAACATTTGTCAGAAAGCTTATCCACTATGGAATTAGAGATACTACTTTAAGTCTTCAAATCTCATACTTGGGTAACAGGATTCAAAAGGTTAACATTAACGGTAAAAGATCTCCGGGATCAGTGGTTACAATGCGAGTTCCGCAGTTCAATACTTCAATACTTGTTCAATACTTGGTTCATTCTTGTTTTGGTTTATATTAATGACTTACCTTATTTTTAACCGACTTCAAAAAAGGAGGAGGTTCTCAATTCGGTTGTGTTTTTTTTTATGTTTGTTACCTCAGAACTCAGTCATTTATACACCGATTTAGAAAATTCTTTTTTTATTTGAAAGGATATACTTCCAGATTGGTCTCATTTTTATAAAAATCTAGTTCTGATGATGGAATCCTTAAGAATTGAGAAAACTCCTCAAATATTGTAGGCATACCTATAGCGATTTTAGTATTTTCAGCAATAAGTCAAGAATTTGCATTCAGAAAGTATCATTTGATGAAGTAGAACTGATGAAAAAGACCACAGAATGTCATTGGAACTCCTCAATGATAAGTTTTTCACGGGTGGCGATAAGATATCTCGATTAAGATAGTTAAGTGACTATGACGAAGCAAAAGAAGGCAGGTACCGAAACTCAGTTTTGATTGTGGAATCCTTGAGGAATTGAGGGAACTCCTCAAATATTGTAGGCATATCTATAGCGATTTTGGTATTTTCGGCCATAAGTTAAATGAGATCCACTCCGGCAATAAATCCTTCCTAATTAATATTGTAAATGCGAAAGCGTGTTTGTTTGTTTGTCCGTCTCTCACTTGCGCATCGACCTGATTTTGCACATAGATAGCTGAAGAACAATAGTGACATTAGCCACTCCTTCCGAAACATTTCTATTAGGATTTAAAAATACACTATTCACACTATTAATTCTGTCACTTCTTGTCTAAATTCTTCTTAACATCTTTATGCCGATGACTTACAAATTTACTCTCAGGCCTCGGCTGAGAACCTCTCAGAAGCGATTGAGAAGATCAGTGGTGACTTGGCTACGATCTACGACTAGAGCAAGTCAAAAACGTCCCTCTAGTTTGCTTAACGGTGAACCCTAGTAACTCGCAAGTCATCATCGTAGGGGGTCTATACAGCGTTCACGAGTAAATCCGAGTAACTTGCCGTCTGTTGTGGATATTGATTTCCTACTTTGTGATAGGCGTTTCTCGTTTTCTTCGCTTGTCGCGTTTAAACGGCGCTGCCTCAAACAAATATTCGCTTTCGATAAATAGATCGGAACAGTTCACTAAAAAGCGAGAAATAAACAAAAATTTTAACAAAAAAAAACCGACTCCAAAAAAGATTACTGAAATAAATGCACTAAAACGTAAAAAATAATTGCGTAGTTTAGGTTGTTCAATTGACATGCAATATTAACCCTTATTTTACTCAATCTTATAATCTTAAAAAATATTTTTGGAGTCGGTGCCAGCTTCATACGACAATGTAGCAATACCATATTCACTAATGAACACGACAACTGTTAGAGGCTAATTAAACATATTTACAAATAAGATAAGATAAGATAAGATAATTTATTGCTGTATAAAAACTTAGCCTAGATACAAAAGACTTATGTTAAGAAATTAGGGTTAGTGTATATTATAATAATATGTAATACCTAAGCTAAGCAAACAATATTGCCTGTGTATTAGGTATCTATGCATAAAAGTAGGTTAGTGCTTTTTAGACAATAAATCATTTACACAATAGCTACGAGTATACTATAAAATATACGGAAATAGAAAGTACAATTATAATATTAAATATTGCTCTACTTAATCAACATTTTTCTCACTCGGTGTTCACGATTACGTAATAACTAATAGTAAGTTCTCTGTGTCATCATATGTTTTACCTTTTAACCACTCTTGTACGGTTTTTTTACATTTTACTTTGGTCATGGAGTAAATACATAGAGACAAGTTTATTCTGTTATACAAAAAATTACCCAGGTGACAGAAGAATCTGTGAGAGTTTGATCTTCTAAATGGTTCAGTAGAGCATACAATATCTGCACGTCTTCGGCTGGTTTCGAGCGCAGGGTCATAGAGCATTATTGAGTGCTTTTTAGTTATTGTTAGTAAAATAAACAGCTGGCGTACAGATAGGACATCGCATGTAGTAAGGAGCTCTGCCGTCGGGAAGCGTATTGGTCGGAAAGTGCTGACTTTTAGAACTGCTCTCTGTGCTCTTTCTAAGTTTATCATAATAGTTTTGTGTGCACCGCCCCATGATGTAATACAGTATACAAATAATGACTGACAAAGTGTTAGATATATTGATTTTAGTAGACTAGCACATGCAATGTGACGAAGATTTTTAAAGACATAGATTAACTTTCTAACTCTAGATGTAAGTGCTTCAATATGTGGTTTAAATTTTAAATGCTTATCAATTATTACCCCTAGGTATTTAATATTGTCAGTGCTGCTGAGCTTAGGGCAGAAGCAAGTGTCAGGCGAGTCCTTGCACAGATGGGCTGTTATTGAATGTGAGTTTGGGATAGGTTGGGATAGTGAATTATAGGAAAAAGTCATATATTTTGTTTTATCTATGTTAAGTGTCAGTAAGTTACTTCTAAGCCACTGAGTGACTGTATTAAATCCAGATTGAGCTAGTTCGTACGCCTCACTCCAAGTGTCCGCGCTGAAGAGCAGAGCTGTGTCGTCGGCGTAAGATATTATTTTTCCGCTTTTAGAAAGGGGAAGGAGGCATAAGTCGTTAATGTATGCGAGAAATAGCAAGGGTCCTATTATGCTATTATACTATGAACACCATATTCAACAGTCAATTCGTCACTCATAGTGTCAACTATTATTACACGTTGTGTCCGATTAGAAAGATAATCTTTGATGAGGTTATGTGGAACACCCCTTATACCAAGTTCATATAACTTCTCTAGAAGTATAGATATTGAAATCGTGTCAAATGCTTTTGCGAGATCAAGGAATATGACTAAGCACTTTTTTTGTGAGTCCAGTCGCCTTACAATGTAGTCAGTTAGCTGATGTACTGCATCGTCAGTCGATCTGTCTGCTCTAAAACCGAATTGAGTAGCTGCTAAGAGTTTATTATTTTCTTAGTATTTTACAAGTCTGTTATAAATGAGTCTTTCTAGGATCTTGGATATTGATGGCAGTATGGCTATGGGACGATAGTTATTCATACAACTAGTATCTCCATTTTTATAAATAGGGCGAATGAGGGCCTTCTTCAATACATTAGGAAAAATTCCTTTCGCAAAGCATAAATTAAAAAGATGTGTAAGCGGGGGAGTAAGTTTATCTTTAAATGTTTTTATGAAAGCACAAGATATTTTATCAATTCCCGTGGCACAGTCATTTCTTAAAGTCATAATAATTTGTTCAATTTCGGTTTCGTCAGTGTCGAATAAGGCAAAAGAGTTTAAAACTGGTAATTTGGAAGGGGGTGCAATACAGAAAGACGGCTGCATGTGACTGAATTTCGCTTTTGCAGCTTGGTTTTTTTCAGATGTTTACAATGAAATTGTTTAATCTGTTTAGGGAATGTGCAGGCGTAGCGGAATTTGCAATGAGTTTATGAACAGGCGGTTCGGTTTTAGTTGTGTAAGTAATGTTTTTAATGACTTTCCATAATTTCTTCTTGTCGTGACCCGCATTTTGAATTTGATTCCTTTCATATTGTCGCTTTAATTTTTTTAACAAATTATTACAATAATTCCGATATCTGTAATAGGTTACTTTATTAATTTCACTGTCTGGGTTTTTATTGAGTATTCTGTGAAGTTTATCACGATGCTTGATGCAGCGTAGAAGTCCAGGAGTTATCCAAGGTTTCATGATTTTATTACGGCGGGTTAACAAAACAGTGCGTGTATTAAATTCAATAATTTTAGTTAAGGATGATAAAAGGTATTCGGTTGATTTATTAACGTCATCCGAGTTGTAAATAGTAGACAAGTCTAGGTTGTCTAGGTCATGTGTCACTGACTCATATTGCAGCGTCGTACGTTTTACTTTTGCGTAAGACTTATCGTAGCGCTGTTGCAAACACAACAATAAGGAATTATGATCTGTCAAAGTGGATGTTAGTATAAAAGTTTTTAAAGGGATGTTAGTCTTGGCTAAAATGTGATCTAAGCAGTTACCTTTTCTAGTAGGATGCAAATGAGTGGGTAAGTAACCTAAACAGGCTGTCTGAGTTAAATATTCCGGTGAATTACGATCTATATTTCCGGGTTTTATATCGATGTTTAAATCGCCCATGACAAAAACATTCTTAAATGATGTTAATTGTTCTAAAAGTACACTCAAAGATTGTAGAAAGTTGGAAATATTATGATAAGATGGCGAACGATATATAGCAACAATAGCGGTGTCATTGTTTATTTTTGCAATTAGACAGTTTGCATCTACTAGGTCAGGTTCGTCAACAGTTACCTTGCTCATATTACTTTTAATGTACAATGTCACACCATCACTTTTTAAAATATTAGTTTTGTTAGTAGTGTATGAGACATATCCAGGTAATTGAGGAATACAAGAAGCAGTGGACAACCAGCACTCAGTCAGTACCATTATGTCAATTTCTACATTGATTTGACTAAGCAACGCTAACATACCATCAAAGTTACAATTAATGCTACGTATGTTTTGTATAAAAATATTATGACTATGCTTAATATTACATAAAAACGACGAACACGTATGTGGCTCACAAACCAAAGAGTCATATTCATATGAAGAGTCTAATTCTTTAATAATATCATGAGTTACATTACCCATCCTTGTGCAGCGATTAAACTGTATGTGCGGCGCTCTAGGCGCCCTCATAGTCAATTGAACTCATGTATCGTGCCTCGGCCATTTTTCTTGCTGGACACTGTTCATCTCCGGTTTTGTGGTAGCTGGGCTTGTTAAAGCGCTGGCACGTAGCACAGTTTGCGGGTTCTTGTTGTTTAGAGCATTCTTTTATTGAGTGGCCGACGCCGCCGCAGTGCCCACACGTACATTCGGTCTCACGGCAATATTTCGCCGAATGCCCATATTGCTGGCACTTGTAACAGCTAGTTACAAATGTGTAATCCCTTACTGGACAGGAAGTCCAATTGATGAAAACTCTTTCCTGATCAATGATAATTTTTCGAAGGTCAGAAGTTAGCTCCAGTACAAAGTTACAATAGGCCGCGTCTTTTTTACCTGATTTGTGGCTCAGTTTTATCGAGTTAAGGAACTTTTCGCGTCCCATGTGCTGTCCCAAATAAAAACGACAATGGGGTTAAACGGCAGCAAGGCCGACCCAGACGGAGGTGGAGAGATGAGCTTGATGCTTACGCGAAGGATTGGCCAACACACGTAAAAGACCGCGAATACTGGAAGGGGGGGGGGGGGGGGGAGGCCTTTGTCCAGTAATGGGACAATATGGGCAATATAATAATAATATAGTATGTCTTTTAATGTTTATGTTTACCTTGGCTGGCACCGACTCCAAAAATATTTTTTAAGATTATAAGATTGAGTAAAATAAAGGTTAATATTGCAAGTAAATTGAACAAACTAAACTACGCAATTATTTTTTACGTTTTAGTGCATTTATTTTAGTAATATTTTTTGGAGTCGGTTTTTTTTTTGTTAAAATTTTTGTTTTGTAAAAAACAGTCATAAGATAGTATTGTTTACTGATGATACTTCACTTTTATTCAATGTGAAACGACGGCACCCAAATTATGACGATGTGAATAATGCGGTCTCACAGATTGTTCACCGGTTAAGTGTTAATAACTTGCTAATAAACGAGGGAAAACCCAAATGTGTGTAGGTGACTTTCCCACCACACATAATTATTTACTTATATAATTATAAATATTTAAATTTATAAAATAATATTTATCTACTTATTCTAAATTTAATTTATAACATATTACACAAATACATAAATTATATTAATAACACTACACACGTATAAGATTTAAAGTTTTTATTTAATAATGACACATGTTCACTTTCGCTAGTTGGTCAACCATCCGATAATAGTCATGCGCTGTGGAAACGCGCAAAACCACTGCGACGGTATATAACGCCTTTTGTTTGCTATGTGCCTAGGCGACCGAACGACCGAGCGGCGCGCGCGCACACCAGTCGAGATACATTCACGACGCGGAGCTCACGATACTCTGGCTAACGGCTTTGACCTTACGGAAGGACACTTGCTTATGTGCTTTTATGTTATCCGCTTAAATCGCTTTTAATTGCTATTCTTTCTTACGTGTACCTTTCTGATCTTCTTTCCGGACTATTATTGTGCTTGTGCTTTGGATGTTATTCTCCTTCTGACTGTTATATGTGCCGTTGTGTTTGGGACAATATACCCGTTTATAACGTAAGTGTTAGACTTATTTACCACCTACCACACTATAGACACTACATAACATCTCCAAATTGGTGACCCCGTTATATTTTGAGCAATGGAAAAAGGATTCCAAGATGCACATAGCCATACCCCAGGCCGATCCGTGTCCACGGAATCAGACGATAATAATGTCTGACAACATTTGTCATCGCCGGAAGTTTTTAAAGTGGGAGTACGTGTGCCGCCATTCTGGCCAGAGGAACCCGAGATCGCCGACGACGCGACGAAATTTAATTACGTCATCAGTTAACTTGACAACAAGTTTTCTCGAGAGGTGAAGGACATATCATAATTAACCCGCCGTCGTCTGATAAATACGGAAAATTAAAAACCGAGCTCATTAAAAGGCTTACTGCGTCTAATGAGAAGAAGCTGCAGCAGTTACTGATGCATGAGGAGCTCGGCGACAGAAAACCGTCGCAATTTCTTCGTCATCTGAAGAGTCTCGCTGGATACGACGTCACGGACGATTTTTTGAAGACCATATGGATCAGCCGTCTTCCTCATGGTGTTCAGATAGTGCTCGCCGGCCAGCCGTCTACCAGTCCGACCAAGGATATGGCCGACTTAGCCGATCGAGTCCACGACCTCGCCTGCGCATCGCCAAGAGTTTCTGCAGTCAGCAGCTAAGTTCCAGCTTCGGAGTTCAGTGAGCTGAAGAAAGAGATTGCCGAGCTAAAGAGGCAAATATCAAGCCTCGTAGCATCAGGCAGTGGCAGTAAAAGAGACCAGCGCCGCTCATCGCGGCGTAGTAGCAGCAGATCATCATCTAGGCAGCGGTCGAGCTCCAACTACAGGAAGTTTCCGCTGTGCTGGTACCACGCCAAGTACGGCAGCAAGGCCAAGGACTGCGTGCACCCTTGCGACTACAAGGCGGGAAATGCCGGGGGCAGTCGATAATGGCGACTGAGGACTGCCCATCTTCATCTCCTGGTCTTTTATTCGTGACGGACCGATCTTCGAAGACACAATTCCTGGTTGACACTGGAAGCGACCTCTGTGTCTACCCTCGGTCCCTACTCGGCGAGATCGTCGTGCCAGGACCAACTTTGAACTCTGTGCGGCGAACGGTTCGAATATAAGTACTTTCAATTCAATTCAATTCAAATTCATTTATTCAGATAACATAGATCCATATGGTTAGTAACAATATGCACTTATTAATTATGTTAGTATACATATAAGTAATATAATATAATATAAAATAAAAATACTCATTATTAACAATTCAATTCAATTAATTCATGATATACAATGCAAATAGGAAATTTGATCATTATTATTATTATTATTGTTTATTTCATTACATCTAAAAAGTTTTTTGTTTTTAGTAACAATTTTACTTATTCTAGTGTTAGTACTACGTAACTATAGTAACAATCACTATGGCGCAATTCCGTGAGAGATTGCATCACAGTGATTGATAAAAACACAATCCAACCTACTCGCAATCATGCTCAGAATGCTGTTGGCACTGCCACGGACTCTTCGCACCAGGGACGCGCATCGCTTACGCATTGTAGTATAGAAACAATCTACGTGGTTTTCAGCGAACATCCCTGACGCACTACAGAATCGCGGCAGCCCCAACAGCACCCTGAACGCATTATTATATTGGACCCGGAGCCTGCTATAGGATTTTTGGGTATAACCAGCCCATAGGCTGCAGGTGTAGAATGATGTGCAGTACGATCTAAAGAGTGTAATTTTCACTTCTTTAGAACAGCGAGCAAACCTACGGGCTATCATGTTTGCCCTCACCGCGAGCGCCCTCCGTTCCCTCTCTATGTCGTCATCATCCCTGAGGCCAGAGGTCAATAGGTGTCCTAGGTACTTAAATTGGTGTACTCTTCGCAAAGCTGCACCATTAAGCTTAACTTCAGGAAAGTTCATTGTACTTTTACCTCTGGCCGCAAAGACCATGATTTCACTTTTAGACGAATTATATTTTAGTCCATGACGCACAGCATAGGATTCACAGACAGCGACGAGCCTTCTTAAGCCACACACAGACGCACTCAACAGCACCATGTCATCCGCGTAGCTTATATTGTTGACATTAATTCCATCTATGTGACAACCGACACGAGTGCTGCTGAGCGCGACAATTAGTTCGTTTACATACAGGTTAAATAAAGCGGGCGAGGACAATCCCCCCTGCCTCACTCCACACTCCAACCCGTATGATTGAGACATGACACCTGCCCATCGAACGCTATTCCTCTGATTCCCGTACCAGTACTTGCAGATGTCAATGAGTTCTGGAGGTAAGTTAGTATTTTCGAGCTTTTTCCACATAACGTCATAGGAGACCAAATCAAAAGCTCTCGACAGGTCAAGGAAGCATGCGTGAACAGACGTGTCACGTTCAGTATAATAATTGACCACATGCTTAACAGCCAGCACCGCACTCTCCGTCGATAAACCTGCTCTAAAGCCAAATTGATTATCATGAGGTTGAGTGTATTGCTTCAGCTGTGTGTCAAGCACGCTGTCAAACACCTTTGAGATAACTGTAGCCAGAGAAATGGGTCTATAGTTGTTTTTGTCCGACTGATCGGCGGTCCTATTTTTGACTATAGGTATTACCACCGTTTCAATCATCTCATCGGGCATGTATGAGTGGCTCAAGCAAAAGTTAAAGAGCATAGCCAACAGTCTCGGCAAGTGTGGCCCCGCATGACGTAGATGCTCAATGCTAAGACTATCATGGCCCGGAGACTTACCTCTTGTCATTGATCTTATTACCAAACTCAGTTCCTTGGCAGTAAATCTAAAGCCCAGCTCCTTACCAGTCTCAACATTGAGCACCGACTGCGACGGCCCTAGCAGTGATTTAACAATAAACTGTTCTCGAAACATATCAGCAATATTTTTGGCACCACTTACGCCGCCGACACACACAGGAATGGCTGGCTTAGTATTTAATTTATTTGTGCCCTTCCAGAATGATCGAAAATCATTTCTCGAGTGATGCGAAGCCAGAATGTCCATCTTTATTTGTTCTTGATGGTTTTGACACCATTTTAAACGACTTTTAAATTTTTTCCTAGCCTCGCACATTTCAATGAAAGTGGTACCCGAATTTGGTTTACCGTACCAACACCAAAGATGAAATTTTTGTTTAGCCCTCCTGTGTGCCTCGCCGACGTGCGCACTCCAACCCATCACAGGTTTCTTTTTCTTACGCTTATTATATTTATTCACTTTAGTATCTACTGCCGCCTTCCTCAAAACACACACAATGTCATTGTAAAACTTATCAATAACTAGCCTATGTTGTAAAGTATTACAGGTTTGGTCTGCACATTTTTGAAACTCTACTGGGAAATCAATGTGTTTAAGGTGTGAATTACATTCATTACAATATAGCTTTACATTTTCTTCATTTCTCTCGCCCCATAATACATCATCAGGTGCAGATTTCAACTCATATTTCTCACGTGAGACTACGTCTAGTTTACACTCAACTATTAGAGGGAAGTGGTCCGACCACTGTACATCATACCGAACGTATACACAACACACAGATTGCAAGGCGGCTTTAGAAACCAAACAATGGTCAAGCCATCTTTTCGATCCGTTAGCCTCACTTACAAAAGTAAAACAGTTATTCCCCTTCAACATATCTACATCAATACAAGTCCACTCACGATCCTCACAAAACAATGATAGTTCATTATAAAACTGTTCCGTGGGATGCGCATTAAAATCACCCAGAACATAAACGCACTCAATATTACTAGAATCTATGATAGCGCTTACCGAACCGAGCGTGTCCGTAAAATCCACCAGGTTCACAGCCTTATCCGTAGGCATATACACACTAATCACCAAAATTGCCTTTTCACGTAACACTAATTTTACGGCACATATACGCGGGTTATCACACGAAAGCACTGTAACGTTGGAAAACGCAGTGTGTCGCCAGAGAATCGCTACGCCGCCGTATGGACGCCCGCACAGCATCCCTGCCGTCATGTCCACCGCCGAAGTACCCGTGCAGCCAAACTCCTCACTAATACTATTCAAGTATGATAGATCACTCGGCAACAACCACGTCTCCTGCAGCGCTATTATATCGGAAATCTTACACAACTCGCGTATTCCATGTAAAGAGCGCTTAACACTCTTGCAGTTGAATGAGACTAACTTGAAAGTGTCACTGTTCATTAAGGTTTTAGTCGGCCGTCAACAGAATCATATGTAACTCTGGTCGAAATTTTCTTCTTGAAAAATATAAAACGTCTGAAAATAATGCCCTTAGGCCACAGCGTTTCATCTAAAAACATTTGCAATTTAGACTGTGCTACAAAGAATTTATAAGCATCATAGTCGTTGTGTGCTTTCGAATTAATTTTTTCCAGAACTACAGTTTCATTTGTTTTGTCGTAAATATATTTGCTTATGTCTGACTCTGTCGTCCCTCTCTGTACATTTGTAATGAACATTGGCATTTTTCTGTCTGCAGCCCTGAATGTTTGTTCTGGTGCAACAACACCTTTACCCAGTTTCCCGTTCAGGCGGGGGTATTTATAAGGTTTTCTATTCTGTACCAATGTCCATTTTTCATTACTCTTAAAATCATTGCTATTTTTTTCGGCTAAGTTTGATACCAACACGCTCGCAAACGAGGAACAGCTGTTTACGCCGCGGCCGGCGCCGCCGGTCAGCTGATCGGTGTTTTTATTCACTCGTGCAGGCGATAATTCACACCGCACACTGCACGCGTCGTTAAAACCATTCGCCGCAGCGCCCCCCGCCCCCCGCGGCCCCGTGCCGATGGCGCCGCCGGGGCGCGCTGCGCCGCTCTCGCCACCGCCGCTGATTTTTAACGATGACCGTTGAGAAGCGACACAATTACCCTCCGTTTGACTTATGCTCATACTTCTATATTTCAGCGTATTTTCACATGGAGATGATGATATACTTTTTGGAGTGTGCTTTTTTGATACTTCATTCTGTTCGATAGTAGTGTTATCGTTCAGATACGACAATCCCATCGGTCCGCTATCACGGCGACTACCACCTCTTATAAAATTGACGTTACTGTTGGAAAAGGGCGTAACAGAGTATTTCATGCTTTCCAACTCGAGCTTTACGTCATTCAACTGTGCCGACGTCGCATAGGATGATCTGATATCCTTAATCTCGGACTGCACTAGTATAAGATCTTTCAGTAGTTTGGAGACATCCAGATGGTCGAAGGTAATTGGTGGCAGCTTCTCCAGATCGCGCGCCACAAACACCGGCATAACATCAACGTCAACGACTTTGAATGCACTTATTATGTCAATTAACTCCCGGTCCTCCTTCCTTTGTCCTTTCCGCACTTTTTTCCGATGTTCGGACGGTAACGAGTCAAATAATAACGTTTTTGCTTCCTTAATTTTGTCACCACTAAACGAAGACAGACATATTTTTACGAGGCTATCCTCGCTCACGATGGAAATTTTATTTTGAATGTAGGCTAAAAGTTCGTTAATAACGATATTACAATTCGCACATTTCACTGTAGTCATTTTAATAATGCAACTACGCGCACGCAGCGCGCATCCGAGATCACGCACGCTCGCGAACGATGCGCGCACACGACGACTTTCGGTTACATACATTTAAAGTTAGATTTAAGTTTACGTAGGATCTTTGCTTGGCGCTTTATAGTAGCTGACGTTACTAAACCTATCATAGGCGTAGATTTTTTAAATTTTTATCACCTTATTGTAGATATACGTAATAAGATATTGATAGACAATACTACGTCTGTTTCCACTTCCGCTTTATCTGCTCTGCGTAAAAATGTGTATCCCGTAAAGGTCTTAACTGGTGTGACACAGTATCATAAGCTTTTAGCTGAGTTTCCAGAGATCACGCGACCAGCTGGCGTACATCGAACCACACCACACAACACAGTACACCATATCCGCATGACACCAGGTCCCCCCGTTTCTTGTTCCCCTCGCCGTCTAGCTCCAGACAAGCTCAAGATCGCGCGCCTGGAGTTCCAGTCTATGCTGGCCAATGGCACTGCGCGACCTTCCGACAGCCCGTGGGCATCGCCGCTGCACCTGGCGCCGAAAAAAGATAACGGCTGGCGCCCGTGCGGCGATTACAGGATGCTGAACGCTCGCACAGTGCCTGATATGTATCCAATTAGGCACATCCACGACTTTGCTCACAGCATCGCAGGCTGTAAGGTCTTCAGCACCCTTGACCTGGTAAAGGCTTACAATCAGGTCCCGGTCAACCCTGACGATATATCCAAAACGGCGATCACCACACCCTTCGGAATGCAGTCTATGCTGGCCAATGGCACTGCGCGACCTTCCGACAGCCCGTGGGCATCGCCGCTGCACCTGGCGCCGAAAAAAGATAACGGCTGGCGCCCGTGCGGCGATTACAGGATGCTGAACGCTCGCACAGTGCCTGATATGTATCCAATTAGGCACATCCACGACTTTGCTCACAGCATCGCAGGCTGTAAGGTCTTCAGCACCCTTGACCTGGTAAAGGCTTACAATCAGGTCCCGGTCAACCCTGACGATATATCCAAAACGGCGATCACCACACCCTTCGGAATGTTTGAATTCTCGTATATGACCTTTTTTCTACGCAATGCGGGCCAAACATTCCAAAGGTTTGTGGATGAAATGACTCCCGGATTAGATTTTGTATATTGTTACTTGGATGACTTCTTAGTCTTCTCAAAGACGGAGGCCCTGCATCAGGACCATCTACACGCCATATTCACCAGGCTTAAGAGCTATGGTATGCTGGTGAACACGTCTAAGTGCGTCTTCGGGGGCGTGACGTCAGCACTCCGACACCTAGGCATTTTGTGACCACTTTCTTCCGCAGGCAGGTGTTTGACAGCCTGCACAGCTTAAGCCACCCTGGTGCCAATGCGTCCGCTAAGTTGGTAGCGGAGCGGTTTGTTTGGCCTGGCATCAGGAAGGATTGCCGTGATTAGGCGCGAGCTTGCCTGTCGTGTCAACGCGCCAAAGTAAATCGGCACGTTACGGCACCTCTCGGCACGTACCAGTTACCACGTGCCAGTTACCACGTGCCAGATTTCAGATAATTCATATTGACCTCGTGGGACCGCTTCCACTATCGCAGGGTTATCGGTATTGCCTAACTGCCATAGACCGTTTTACCCGGTGGCCAGAAGCAGTACCGATAGAAGATATTACCGCCTAAAGCGTCGCGAAAGCTTTGTTGTCGTCGTGGATAGCCCGTTTTGGATGTCCTACGACCATTACGACGGATCGAGGCCGCCAATTCGAGTCGGCGTTATTCCAATCTCTCTCGAAAATAGCGGGCTTCAAACATAAGCGCACGACAGCGTATCACCCAGCGTGTAATGGCCTTGTGGAGGGGTTCCACAGACAAATGAAAGCGGCAATAGTCTGCCATGCCAATGATAGGTGGACTGAGTCGTTGCCGTGGGTGTTACTGGGCGTGAGAACAGCATTTAAAGAAGACTTGCAGTCTTGTTCCGCAGATCTCGTGTACGGTGAGCCTTTACGACTTCCCGGCGAATTCTTCGAGCCTTCTGTTCCTGGCACCACAGATGTGTCGGAGTTTTCAGCTCGATTACGAAATTTTGCCGAGAAATTGCGCTCCGTACCTGCTTCACGCCACGGCACTTCAAAAGTGTTTATTTTTAAGGAGCTGGCCACCGCTAATTTCGTCTTCCTCCGCGAAGACGCTTTACGCGGTGCATTGTCTAACGCGTACTCTGGTCCACATAAAGTGTTGACCAGAGGCGATAAAGTTTTTAAAATACTTCACAATAGTAAGGAAGTTACGGTTTCTATCGATAGGGTTAAGCCGGCTTTTATTTTATCCGACCGTTGTGAATAACCCATTCCAGACTTGCAAAGGGAGCGAGTAACAAGTCATGGACGGCAGGTCAGATTTCCTGATTTTTATAGCCCTTGACGGTCTCTGGAGGGGGGTGGTGTAGGTGACTTTCCCACCACACATAATTATTTACTTATCTAATTATAAATATTTAAATTTATAAAATAATATTTATCTACTTATTCCAAATTTAATTTATAACATATTACACAAATACATAAATTATATTAATAACACTACACACGTATAAGATTTAAAGTTTTTATTTAATAATAACACATGTTCAATTTCGCTAGTTGGTCAACCATCCGATAATAGTCATGCGCTGTGGAAACGCGCAAAACCACTGCGACGGTATATAACGCCTTTTATTTGCTATGTGCCTAAGCGACCGAACGTACCGAGCGGCGCGCGCGCACACCAGTCGAGATACATTCACTACGCGGAGCTCACGATACTCTGGCTAACGGCTTTGTCCTTACGGAAGGACACTTGCTTATGTGCTTTTATGTTATCCGCTTAAATCGCTTTTAATTGCTATTCTTTCTTACGTGTACCTTTCTGATCTTCTTTCCGGACTATTATTGTGCTTGTGCTTTGGATGTTATTCTCCTTCTGACTGTATTTGTGACTGTTTTATGTGTCGTTGTGTTTGGGACAATATACCCGTTAATAACGTAAGTTTTGGACTTATTTACCACCTACCACACTATAGACACTACATAACATCTCCAAATGTGTAAGATTTGTATTGCTTAATGTTAAGCAGGTAATAACTAGTGTACAAATTAAAGATAAGAATGTGAATCCTGTGGGCACTACTCTGTTTCTAGGCATAATGTTGGATTCCAAGCTTTAGTTTGCCCACATATAGCTAAATTGTCGAATAGACTTAGCTCTGCGGCTTATGCAGTAATAAAAATCCATCAATTAACTAACGTTGAAACAGCTAGATTAGTTTATTTTAGTCACTTTCATAGTTTAATGTCGTACGGCATTTTCCTGTGGGGAAATGCTGCCGACATTCAAACTATCTTTGTGCTGCAGAAGAGGGCTATTCGAGCAATATACATATAACCTAAAAGCTCGCGACTCTCTCAGAGAGAGATTTAAGGATATAAGTATAATGACAGTTGCATCACAATACATTTTTATGAAAATCTGATGTATGTTCATAAAAATATTGAAACGTTTTTAAATATTGAAATAGCGACTGACGCGATGAAGATTAAAACTATGACAATAAATATTATGCGTTTCACAGTGTCACCCTTTAAACGCGCTGTTACATAACTTAAAACGCGCTGTTAGTGTCGCGCGATTCAGTCGCGTGTTTCCATTTCCATTGCTACAGAAGTCTTACGGTGTCCACTTAAACATGTTATACTTTATAAAAAGTGGACACTAATGGAAAAAAAATGTTATTGGTTAGCAGATTAACCTATAAATTAACTTGTATAATATGATTCTGAAATATAAGAATAGAAAGCTGTGTGGTGGCGTCTCATTATAAAAGAATAAGTACCTACTACAAATCCGTCTCTTCCTTTCGGTGTCGTAAAAGGCGACAAACAGACTGAAGAATGCTCATTCGTCCAATAGCAAAAAGCGGCGATGGGCTCACTATCTTATCACGCTGACCACGTGTTGATATTTGGCGAAACTTAAACTGTAGCAGTGCACTGCTTTTACGGACCTCATTGCCTAGTCTCTGACTATCTCTTTGGGGATAATAGTCGTGATATATATGTATATTTAAAAAAATATTAAATTCGATGTTTCAGAGGGTTCAAACAGAATCCAGGGAAGCGATCAGTCGGTTCGTCAGCTGTCTTCGATGTTCGTCTCCCTCTGCGGGGTTGTGGAACAGCTGGACTCGGGCTTTGGACCCAGCGCGCTTATGTGCCTGATTGTCTGCTTCCTCCACCTGATCAGGACTTGCTACTATTTAGCTATGTCACTTAGTAAGTATAAATAAATGTAAATTATGTACAGACGCACCGTTATTCAAAATACGATAAAATATCAAATTTCTTTAATATATCGATACCAGAAATTTCAATTGGCGTGAAAGACAAATCACAGTTTTACAGGGCAAGCAAAAACCCTTGTTTTTAGGAAAGAATAGGACAAAACTTTTTTGTTTAGTGTATAAATTAGATGATGTCAAGGAAAACAAGAATTAATTTTAAGTAAAATTTTAAGCACTGAAAAAAGACGACAACCTCAGGCAGGATCGTCTTTTTTCAGTGCTTAAAATTTTACTTAAGTATATTTAAGCGTTAATAAAACGCTAAAATATAAAACATTAAGACAAACAAACAAACTTAAAATCAGCAAAAAGTGCTTACTACGCCTATGCACATTCATGGCTAACCTATGGCATATTATTATGGGGACATAGTACCGAAGTAATCAAACTATTCCGACTGCAAAAAGATGCATAAGAGTATTGGGAAATTTATCAGTTATGGATAGCTGCAAACCATATTTCCATCTATATGACGTATTAACATTACCATCCCTGTACATTTTTGCCACTTGTGAATTTGTTAGGAAGCACCCTGATTTCTTTCCGTATCACAGCCGTCCACAAAATCTGAGACTACAAAATAAATTAGCCCAACCTAGCTGCAATTATAAAATGTTTCGAAATTGCCCCTTGTCAATGTGTGTGAAAATTTACAATAAGTTACCGTGTGAAATCAAAGACATAAAGGATTCAATTAAATTTAAAGTAATTTTAAAAAAATACCTAAAAAACAAGTGTTTTTATTCGCTGCAAGAGTTTTTGGATGAATAACTTATAAAATAATGGATTTTTGACATTGTTAATGATAGAATTATTTTTTATTTTAGTAATTGGATTAAACATTTTTAGTATATATATATATATATATTTTTTAAATGTAGATTTAAGAATTTGTTATAATAATGATAATAAAATAATAATAATGTAGTAATAATGTAATTTAATATATTAACATTATGTACTTGCTGTGCCCTTGCAGGGTCATGTTTGTTTCTTTTATTTTATTTTTTTAACTCCTATTTATGTACAACATGAACGCAATAAAGAATTTTGAACTTTGAACTTTAAGAATTATTTTTTATTGATCTTTTCAGTCAAATCCATAAATGGGTACTAATTGTTTATTAACCGAGATAATGCCCCTTACGACCCTAGCTTTATGAACGCTGCGACCTTTATGACTACAAGATTTTTAATCAAAACGTATTAAATGAAATGTAAGGGTCACATTTTCATAATCGTTACTTTATTTTGGGTTATATCAGGGCCTCATCACTCTTTGTACTTGCGCGCGTTACTTACCTATCGCGCATGTAGCCTGTCCTTACTCATACGGTTTATCGCAAGTGCGCGCGATGTTTTTTTTTCTAAGTAGACTCAATATACACAGATTTCTCAAAGGCTTTTGATATAGTCAATCACGGGTTGTTATGTCTAAATCAGGATGCGATGAGTATACATGGTTCCCTGCTTCGTTGGATACTGTCACACTTAACTCGGAGGAGTCAACTGATCGCACTTAAAGAAAAACTCTCTACACCTGTGCATGTGTCATCTGGTATGACCCAATGGTACCATTTAGGTCCTTTATTATTCAACGCTTTTATTAATGACCTGGTGGAAGACCTTGATAATCCTTGTTTACTATACGCCGACGATTTAAAACTATTTTCTACTGTAAATTCCATTAAAGATGCCGATAGCTCACAGGATGACCTTCACACTTTGTACTCGCCACGGGCGAGACGTCTTGTAAGCGTATTAAGATACGCCTAGCGCCATCTAGCGTTGTATCGCGAAGTTGGCGCGCAGCAGGTGAAACCGGACACGCGCCCGCGTCAGTCTGTCTGCTAGCTACCGCGAGACGCCAAAAGATATACGCGCGCTGGTATCTGCCCTTACTGACTGCCCTTACTGAATTCACTATTACATATAGTGACCCTGTGATGATAGTGCCTGTGATTAGGTGAAAGAACTGTGTGTTGTGACGCGACCAACAAATCGCCTACATTGCCGCCCGCCAGCTCGCCTCCCGTCTCCTGCCTCATCATCCCAGGTAAGCCTTACGACCTATCCACCTTCTTTACTCTGCCTTTCTTTACTCTGCTGTATTTGGCGGTGTCTTCTGACCCGCAAATACATTTTGGTCATTCGAACCGGTAATATTAAAAACCGGCGACCTTCCCGTAACCAGTAAACTTTTACCATTTCACCATAACTTGGTTTCACGTTCCATCAGCTCATTCAATTACAGTCCGCTAAAAATAATTATTTCCGCCCATAATCTAATTCGTGCCATCATTTCTAAATACATTTGTTCACGTACTTTACCCTGCCCCAATAAAAATTTCGTCAGGTAGTCGTAAATCATTTGTGTGAGGATTACGACTACGCAACATACAAAATTATTTTAACGCAATTATTTCTGCACGTTGTTTTAATGTTGATTTCGTGTATGCATCCGATTGTCTGATCACAGATCTATGGTGTCATACAATGTTGTTGTGATTTGAGTGAACTTGTGTACCAATACATTATTACGTTACGTTTGCGTTACGTTTATCTGCATATATAATTCTTGTTACGTATAACACACTCGCATTTAGTTAATAAATGCCGTATTTGTATGGTGACTGGTATTATGACGAGAGATGGTATTGTTATTTTTCCCGTTTTATTTTTTAATGATTTTTTTATGTTCTTGTCGTGTTAAATCGGTTTAGATCTCGTGCATGCTCACCACGCGTGCCAAGTAGCGTGCATTATTTTTTCGCTCGTGTTAATTTTATATATTTTTTTGTTTTTAATTTTTGCCTTTGCAATCGGCTCATTCTTTGTGCGTGCTCACCACATGAGCTTAGTGTGTTTCATTTAGTTTCATCAGTTTTTTTTATATCGCTTACGGCTATTTGCGTGCGTCGCCTTCGCTTCTACACACGTTTGCCCACTTGTGGGACACAGACAGAGTGTCCCAATTTTTTTTAATTAAGTTTTTATTATTTGTTTATTTATTTATTTATTTTTTGGGACCGACTCATTCTTCGCGCTAGTTTCTGTAGGTATCTTGATTATAATTGTCAATAAGTATTGTTAATGAGGGTAGGAACGGGGAAGATTAAATAAACCAGTCTAAGCTCGACAACCGTGTTTCATTGCTGTTGACATGGCGCAGCCGGTAATAAAACTATTTATATGTGAAGTCAAAATTAAATATAAAGTTTATTAAAAAATAACAGTGCTAAATAAAAACTATTAAAAAGAACGATAAACAAAAATACATTTAAAATGGAATAAGTGCTACGCCTGCCACAGCCTTTCAGTTTTGAAAACAACTTAACGAACATTACCTCAGGAAGTTTAAGTCGGGAATGGGAGCAGTGGAAGAAGGCATTTAATATTTATTATGAAGCATGCGAATTATCGAAAAAGGAGCCCAAGGTACAAATTAACATACTATTGCATATAATTGGAGATAAATGTCGTGAAGTTTATGATCAATTTGAAGAAAAGTTTACTACTGTAAACGGATTAATTGAAAGATCTGATAAATTTTTTATTCCTAAAAAAAATTTGGCGGTAGAGAGACAAAGATTTTTCAAAAGGGATCAGCAAGAACGTGAATCTGTCGAGCAGTACGTATTCGAATTAAATAAGATAGCGGCGAAGTGCGAGTTAAAAGATCTTCGTGATGACCTTGTGTGCAGTAGACTAATATGCGGCATAAGAGATGTGGGGCTGTCAGAAAGATTGTTGAGAGAACCGGATATTAAACTAACGAAGGCTTTAGGTATTTGTAGATTGGCGGAAATGTCGCAAATTCAAGCTTTGAACATAAAATCGGAAAATAGTAACGAACATGATGTGCATGAAATAAACGAAAACACGAAAAATAACGAGGAATATAGTGTTCATGTAATAAATCGTCGTTACAAAAGCGGGAGGGTATCCGCGCCGCCGTTGTCGTCGCAACGATCGTCGTCACCGCGCCGAGTGCAGCCAGCGAGCGGTTCACGCGGGATGCGCTTGAGTCATACAACTTCGTTCGCGTCGGCAAGACAGTATGCGCCGTTTGGGAAGCGAGATCAACAACAGCGTCGTGATCGCGAATTTGATAGTGCATGTAGAAATTGTGGCAGAGTGCATAGAAAGTTTGAGTGTCCTGCTTACGGACAAAGGTGCAATAAATGTAATCGTGCTAATCATTACGCGAGAATGTGCAGAGCGGGTCGAGTTTACATGATACAGGAGGACTCCACCGATCAGGTAATACATCAAATTAATAGCTCGAAAGGAGATTGGTTGGTCGAATTATGCATAAATAATGTAAACATTAAATTTAAGCTGGATACTGGAGCTGATGTTAATGTTTTGCCAAAGTATATTTTAAATAAAATTAATGTATCAGAGCAAGAATTAACAAGTACATCAATGAGATTGCGAGGTTACTCAGGTAGTAATATATTAGTTATAGGTAAGTGCTATCTTAAAGTGTCATATAAAAATAAAATATATTTTTTGAAGTTTATTGTTGCCGATGTCAATTCACCTCCGGTTCTAGGCAGGGATTCATGTGAAGAATTGCAGTCAATAAAAAGGATTATGTCAATAAGTGAGAGTAGTTGTGGTAGAAACATATTAGATGAGTTCCCTGACGTTTTTGTAGGTATGGGCTGCCTGCCGGGAGAGTACAAGATACAGTTAAAAGATAATATCCCGCCAGTTGTTCATGCACCTAGAAAATTACCGGTAGCCCTTAGACATCAAGTTAGAAGCAAGTTAATGGAGATGCAACAAGATGGTATAATTGAAAAAGTTGAAGGTCCCACGGATTGGGTCAACAGCATGACGGTTGTGAAAAAACCAAATGGGGATCTACGTATTTGTCTCGATCCGCGGGACCTCAACAAGGCTATAAAAAGGGAACATTTCAAATTGCCATCTTTTGAAGAAATTACTGCGAACCTCACGGGTGCAAAATATTTTAGTACTTTAGACGCAAAACAGGGCTTTTGGCAGGTAAAACTGCATCCGACTGATTTGTGTACTTTTAATACGGTTTTTGGAAGGTTTAAGTTTCTACGAATGCCGTACGGCATCTCATCGGCATCAGAGATTTTTCATAAACGTTTATATGAACAGTTTGATGATATAGAGGGTGTTGTTTTATTTGTTGACGATTTGTTGGTGTACGGGTCCACCAGGGCAAGTCATGATGAAAGGTTAAGGGCTGTATTACAACGGTGTCGAGAAATAAACATAAAATTAAATAGGGAAAAGTGCAAAATTGGATTAAGCGAAATAAAATATCTGGGCCACAAAATAACAAAAAATGGTATTTGTCCCGACGACTCACATATATTAGCTATAAAAAACATGCCAAGGCCCAAAACTGTCAAAGAAGTGGAAAGGTTTTTGGGCTTAGTTACATATGTTAGCACTTTCATACCTAATATGTCTGAAAGAACCTTTGTATTACGTGAACTACTTAAAAAGGGAGTCTCATGGCACTGGGAAAATAGGCACGAACAATATTTTGAAAATATTAAAGAGTTTTTAGTAAGCCCGCCAATTTTGCAATATTATGATTTAAACAAACCTATTGTTATTTCAGTGGATGCTAGTAAGAATGGAATGGGGGCGTGTTTAATGCAAAACAAATTGCCCGTTTGCTATGCATCAAAATCACTCACAAAAACAGAACAATCCTACGCACAAATTGAAAAAGAATTATACGCATGTGTGTTTGCATGTGAGAGATTTTATACGTACATTTACGGGCGTTCGGATATTATAATTGAAACTGATCATAAACCTTTGGTAAGCATTATAAACAAACCTTTGGCGAGCGCTCCGGCGCGATTGCAAAGAATGCTCATGCGATTACAACCCTATTCTTTCAAGCTTGTTTATAAGCCAGGAAAGTACTTATATATTGCAGACACTTTGTCGCGCGCAGTAGCTGCGGGCACGGGTGGGAGCGTACTACAACCTCGCGATCACTTAGAAGCGCAAGCGCAGGTATGCGCGCTCGCTGCAGTTAATCTGTTGACTGATTCGCACTTTCTACAAATTCAAAAATGTACAAAGAAAGACAACGAATTGCAGGAGTTAATTAAAATCATAAAGCGAGGTTGGCCGTTAGAAAAATGTAATATTAGTGATCTATTGAAGTGTTATTGGGATAGCAGAGATGATTTGACTGTTGACTTTGGCATTGTATGGAAAGGGAATAGAGTAGTTGTACCGCAATGTATGCGACATAATTTAATAAAAAAAATTCATATAGGGCATCTAGGTATTGATAAATGCAAACTTAGGGCCCGCGAATCAATGTATTGGCCAAATATGAACACACAATTGCAAGATTATTTATCAAACTGCCAAGCGTGTTTAACTTATAAAAAACAAAACACAAAAGAACCGATGATTCCACATGAAATACCTAGCAGGCCTTGGTGTAAAGTAGGCATTGATGTGTTTCATTATGGTCAAAACTCTTATATCATAGTAGTCGATTATTTTAGTAAGTTTATCGTGTAACGTTGTATTTTTTTAACGTTGTCCTTGTTTATAAAATAATAAAAAAATTATAGCAAACTTATTGGTTTCGTTGATTTTAGTTCTGTAGTACCTCAATAGATGGCGCTAGCAGTCTCACGGGATAAGTAGAATTCGATTTTATCGATGCGTTTGGTCTTTCCGAAAACGTAGTGAGAATTTACCTAGTAAAAATAAAGTTGATTCTTGGCTGTATGGTCCCTGACCGTAGCCTGTTCCTAGAAAAGAACGATAAAAACAATTTGACATTTGTGATGTCATCTGGAGGAGTGATGATTCATTTGTAATCGAGGTTTTGATTCGTCTCGGAACAGGATTTGAAAGTAGACAAGGGCGGAGCCCCAGGGCTACCGAGAATCCAAAGACATCGGCCCCGAAATGTAAAGGGTTAAAAAAAATGCCGATGTAAATTATTGGTAAGTTCTTTGCGGAGCATTCAAATCGTTTATTTTTTTTATTGTCTTTTGGAAAAAACATGCCATGTGGTTTTACAGGGTGGAAAGGGGATTGTTGCATTGTCTGGAGATGAACGACCCGCAGAAGATGTAGAAGCGGGAACGGCAGACATCGGCAGTAAGTTCAACGATTTTCTAAATTTCCAATTTAAAATCTGCAAAATCATACCTTTCTGACCAACCACATGTTTATTGTTTCAGATGGGTTTTTTTTATTTTTATGAATAGGATTTTTTTCATTTTCTTATAAGAAATGTTCTTTCTAACTCGAAGTTAGAACTTTTTAACGAGTTCCATTCTTACAATGGTTCCTTGAAAGGTCTTGCACCTTATTTTGGTCAATTTTGGAAGAAATGTGTCGGTAATCTACCTAACTACCACCGGTCCCCGTGGATTGCTGACAACCTGATGGCAGTCACATGTGCAGCTCTAGCCAGGTAAAGGAAGGATCACCATCGCTCTTCAGGTCTCGGTTTAAGACTTTATTTCTCAAAAGAATTTTACATTCACTTAAAAATGAGAAACTTAACTAGTAAACATAATTATAGAAATTATATAAAAATTAATTATTGTCGCACGAATAGCGGCAAATGCTTTCGGTTAGGGAATACAGAGTACAATTAATGTAGTATTTACAATTGCAATCGTAAGCACAGTTAGTAACATGACATAGTAGGTAGATTTATAATTTATTTTACCAATATGACGGGACAATAATGACTGTGTTCGTCGCGTCAACGACGCGACGACGGCAACAACAGTGGACAATAAACAACATAGATCGGCAAAGACTAGAAGCGGCAAGCACTTATAGAAATATCTTAGTGTAGTCTGCATTTACAATTTTTATATCTTGAAACCTAGATTATATCAGTTTTATTTAGTAATTAATAATGCCTAGTTATTATTATTTTATTTTGTTTTATTATTCCGTTTTTGTCACAAATTCATAGTTTTGTTAAATTAGTAGATATATTTTTTGGTAGTTTTATTTAGATAGTAGTTAATTTTTACCTAGCAAATGGATTTTTAGAAGATTTTTAAATGTGTTTAAGGTTTTAGCTTCTTTAATGTTATTAGGCAATTTATTGTTTAATTGTGCACTTTGAAAGTAAATATTATTTTTGCCATAGTTTGTCCGTGGTGATCGTAGTATTATATTATTAGCATTTCGTAGTCGCTTAAGTTGCGTATGTTGTGCTTTAGTATTGAATGTAATGCCCGTACGGATATCATTAATTAAAATTTTTCGAATTAGTATACATGTGAAATATTTAAATGTATTATCAATATTCATTAGTTTTACGTTTTTGTATAGTTCTACACTTGGAGTTAAATAATCGTAATTAAACAGTGTTTTTATTAATTTATTTTGTGCTGTTTGAAGTAGCTTAAGGTTAGTTTTAGCAGCTGCACCCCATATTTCTATTAGATAGTCAATGTGTGGTTTCACTAAGAGTTATAAATAGTGTGACGTACATTTAACGGTAGATTTCGTACTATCCTAAGCAACGCACCATTTAGTGATGTCAATTTTGACCTTATTTTTGAAATGTGCAACTTCCATGTCAGACCACTATCCAGTATAAGACCTAAATATTTTTTGCTATCTGACTTATTTATTTCAAGTTTGTTAATTTCTAATGGTTGAAAATTAGATATTTTTTTATTTTTAGCAGCAAATATAACATAGTGTGTTTTAGGCACATTAATGGTTAGAAGATTACACTGAAACCAGTCATTAAGGCAGTCAAGATCACTCTGAGCATCACGGACAATAGCTTCTATATCATGACCAAAATAAAACAAACTGGTGTCGTCGGCATAAAGTGAGAGGTTTCCCCTGAGATCGAGTTTGCTGATACTATTAATATAAACCAGGAATAATAATGGCCCTAGGATTGATCCTTGGGGAACTCCGTATGTGATAGGTGTTGTAGCGCTGTGGAATTCCGCAACCTTAACTTCTTGAGTGCGATTAGTTAAATATGATTCGAAGATTTTGTAAGCACTACCAGTAATACCAATTGACTTTAGTTTATTTAAAAGAATTTGTTGACTAACAGTGTCAAATGCTTTTTTAAGGTCGATAAAGACCCCCATACCGATTTTCTTTTCATCAATGTTGTTTTTTATTTTAGCTACAAGATCTACAGTCGCGGATAAGGTACTAGATTTTGGTCTGAACCCATATTGTTTACCACACAAAAAGTCAATTGAGTCCAAATACGTAGTAAAACGAGAATGAATAATTCTTTCGAATATTTTAGACAAAACCGGGAGAACGGAGATCGGGCGATAATTATTAGGATCAGACTTGGTTCCTGATTTATAAATAGGAGTAACTTTAGCCTTTTTTAAGTTGTCGGGGAATAAACCTTTTTCTAAACAGTGGTTTATACAGCGAGATGGTTCTTCAGAAATGAGGTCTCCAATGGATTTTATTGATTTTGTATTTACGTTGTCGATACCTGAACTAGTATTGATGTTTAGGTTGGTTATTATTTTTAAGACTTCACTAGGTGTTGTTGGCTCAAAAGTGCTTAGCTGATTAGAATAAATAGTCACAGCAGTATTAACCCCGTCACTATGGTAATGAAATGGTATAACTTCCGCTAGCTTTGAACCTATTGTTGAGAAGAAATTGTTAAAACATTCACAGATTTCGTTTCCGTCCGTTATAATTAAACCATCTTTTTCAAGTTTAGCTGGTATTGTCACATCCTTTATCTTATTATGACAGAGACTATCGATCAGGCTCCACATTTTTTTAGGTTTGTTTTTGCACGCAAAAAATTTATTATGGTAATATTCACTTTTCATTCTCTGAATTTCATCAGCAACCATTTTTTTCTTCGCTAGAAATTCAGTTTTACCATTTTCATCTTTCGGGTTCATCTTATGTTGCTGATAAAGTATGTTTCTAGTGTTAATTTTGTCTAAAATATTTTTGTCTATCCAGTCCTGCCTTGGTGGATTTAGGATTTTGACCTTTTGTGTTTTGCACTTTGTAATTGCGCTAAGCAGTTTCTCCTCAAATTCGGTATAGTTACAATTACTTGTGTCTGTGTTTTCCACAACCAGTGATTCGAGCTTTCCATAGTCCAACGATTCGTATTTTACTCTCTGTTTTAACGGCGGTTTGTGCTTCCTAATTTCCAAATATAGTTGCTTGTGGTCGGACATGGGTGAAGCTATAGTAGCCAAGTGAAACATATTCTCAGTTATATTTGTAGATATATGGTCAAGTAGGGTTTTCGTATGTGATGTTTCTCTCGTACAATGTTTAGGGCTGATTTTGTTAAGTATTCTATATCCGTTTTCCTGTATTGTGTCCATGTAATGTTGTGTCGTTGAATCATTAGGGCTTAGTAAATCAAAGTTTAAGTCACCAAAGACAACTGCTCTTTTTCTTTTATTCAGTTGCACTGAAAAGGTATCTGAAAATGATTTGACATTTGTTCGGCCAGGCTTGTACACTGCTCCAACATCAATGCAAAATTTATTTAAGTGGATCCATAGAAAGTGGTTGTTATCTTGTTCAAATTCTTCAATAAGAGAGTGTTTAAGGTTATTTGTAGCAAATATAGAAACACCACCACCGATAGTACCCCGTCTGTATTGATAGTAGTGAGTATATCCAGGTATTTGGAGTCTTTTGGCTTCATCCTCGGATTTGATCCAAGTTTCTGATAATATTACCAAGTGAACTCTTGGTTTGATAGATTCAATTATGCAACAAAGCTCATCGAATTTACCAGGTTTTACTATACTCCGAGTATTTGCATACAGGAACTTAAGCGAGTCTTTGTTATAACTGATCCCATCGTAATTGTTGAGGACTCGATAAGTAATTTGCTTTTTAGGTTGAAAATGACTATTTAAGGTGCAGAGTTTTTTGAAGGCACACTGACGATTTTTGGTACTCCTTTCAGGTATTTGATGGTGAGGTTTTGTTCGCCGTTTAATATCCGGCGATTAAGTTCCTCTTTCAGCTCCTTAAATCGAGCATGTTGATGGGGTGTCTGATCAGAGAAAATGTTTATAGCAGAATTTTGTAACTTCTGTTTATTTCGAAGTATAGTTTTGGCTGTCGTTTCCATTCCACAGTATACCTTAATGAGGCGAGATTCATTTACTTTGTATTTTCCCACACGCATGACTTTGAGGGGTTCCGGACAATTTTCTAGTACCAGCTTAAGAGTTTCGAGTACTCTGTCTTGGTCATAAGCACGTCGTTCTTTAACATCATTTGAAGTGGGCTCTGGAATGCCTGTTAAGAGAATATTCTTTTTCCTAGCGTTTTGGTCGTTTAGCTCAGTTAGTATATCCTCGTATGAAGGCATATCCCGTAGCTCACCCATAGCTGGGGCTATTTTAGTGTTATGTTAATCAGTTTCCAATTGTGCAACTTTTTCGTCCGTTATTTTTATGGCGTTGGCTAAGGTTTGAATTTCGGATTTAATTTCAATTTGCTCAGCTGCTATGCTTGTTATTTTTTGTTCAGTCAAACCCATGCCTATCTTAATGTCATTCATTTGATCTTTGATTGTCGCAATATCATTAGTTATTTTGGTTGTACTTTCTTTTTGCACTTCTATAGATGTCGTTAACAGTGTCATCATATCTGCTATTTGTTTTTGTAAAACATTTAATTGTGCTGGAATATCATCGTCATGCTTGCGTTTGTTACGAAAAGTTATACCCTCCGATACTATCCCCGTGGGCAAACTCACCGTAGTCAGATTTGGTTGAGATCCGCTGCGTTCAATGTTTATGCCACTTCTAGTTGGCGAGCGTTGTATGTTCATGTTAGTTTATTGTTTTCTTGCTGGGTGTACCGAGTGTGTGCAGCGCTGCGACGGCGATAGGAATATATAATAGGCTGTCTTTTTTACCCGAGTTGGAGAGGGACGCTTGTCGCTAGCTCGGCGCGATGTACAGGTTTAAAACGTAGTAACTTGCGGGTCACTGGTCAGTGTATTTACTGCACTAGGTAGTCGTAGGAAGAACGACTTTCGATTACCACTATAAAGTAAATATTTTAAAATAATTAGCAACACGTCTACTTTGCACACTATCCGCACGACGAGTCAGGTCAGTCTCCATATTCGTTCGGTGGACGCCTGGACCGTCACTCGAGGGTTTCTCTCCAGGCCGCCACCGTTCTGGATGCCGGGATCGTCTGGCAGGATGATGTTAGTTCACCGTAGAATTTAATGTACCTAAATTATTAACATAAATAGCGTTTGAGATTTGGGATAATTTGATTGCAGTCGCGAATCAACATAAAGCGACCTTGAGAGTAAAAGTCTTTTGCATAACACCTAAATTGATGATGGAACTCCAATAAAGTTATTGCCTCGTAATAACTCATGCAGTAGAATTATATTTAATTTAATTTGTGTAGGTAATTTTGTATCTAGACTAAACAGGGTAGAATTAACTTATAGATGTAAATCCTCTGATATCATCATAATATTATATGGAATAAATACCGTTGTTGGTGCTAGACTATCCATGTATTAAGAAATGAAATAAAAGAGTTTGGCTTTGAGACAAATTATCAACTTTGATTTCTTTCCCAGCATTATTTGAGTAAACAACAATTTACCACATTTTACTTATTAGAAAAAACTACATTGTTTTCCACCTCTAGGAAAATACTAGTTTTCAATCGAAACAGCAAAATTAAATTCAATCACGCCAAAAAATGTAATTAATAAATTAAAACAAAATTTTAGTAGACACGGAATTCCGGAGTTGGTAATATCTGATAATGGTCCAGAATTCTCCTCGAATATTTTTTACGAATTTACGAAGGATTGGAATTTTCAACATAGGACATCATCTCCGAGGTATGCCCAGTCAAATGGGCAGGCTGAACGAGCAGTGCAAATTGTAAAAAACATTATGAGAAAAACATCTTATGATCTGTTGGCGCTTAAGGCACCAACATGCGGCGGAGTTAATGGGCTGAAGGCAGGAAGGCTGAAGGAAGGATGTACTTACAGGGATGATGAGTCAGGAACCGTCGTGCGAGCTGACCACGGGCGGCGAGGCTTGAGGGGCTGCGATGTAGGTTGGTTCCTGGCGCACAGTCACTTCACTAAACAGTTCACTAGGGGCACTGGTTAAAGGCGTTTAGGTCGAGCTCTTCACTTTAGGTTCAGGAGTCACTATAATAAGGGTAGATACCAGCGCGCGTAATTTGTGTGCGTCTCGCATTAGCTAGCAAACAGACTGGTCCGCGCGCGCGGCTCACCCAGCTAGCGGCGGCGGCTCGCGCAGCGGTGGCGCCGCGGCAGACAGGCGGACGCGGTCGTCAACAACCGCTGAGTCCGTCCCGGCTTTGGCGGGAACATCCTCCGGGGGCCAGGGGGGGCTCATCCACTGGGAGCCTGGCGATCCGGAATACAGGCCTCCGAAGATGTCCGTTCGCGGTGTCCAGGTCTACCACCCGCACGACGCCATCCTTCCCAGGCAGGGTGCGAGCAATGCGCCCCAGTCTCCATTGGAGGGCAGGCAGGTTGTCCTCCTTGATGAGGACGAGCTCGCCAACTCGGGGAGGGGAGGATGGGGACAACCATTTGGAGCGGGTTTGGAGGGTGTGAAGGTAGGACTGGGTCCACAGCGTCCAGAAGCGCTGGGAAAGGGCCTGTACCATTTGGAATCGCCTACGTGTGGAGGTCGGCCTATCTTCCACGGATAGTTCGGGAAGGGCCGTTAGTGGGCGGCCTATGAGGAAATGTCCGGCTGTAAGCGGCTCAAAGTCTGAGGGATCAGACGAAAGTGGGCAGAGAGGTCTAGAGTTAAGGACAGCTTCGATTCGTGCCAAAAGTGTAGAGAATTCCTCGAATGTGAGGTGCTGTTCGCCAATTACGCGATATAAAAGTTGCTTTGTTGATTTTACGTTGATCTCATGTAACGCACCGAACCATTGTCCCTTAGGGACGTTTAACAACCAAGTAATGTGCTGACCAGCGAGCTTGTGCGCAATCGTATCATTGTTCAAGGCAAGAAAGTTTTGTACTTCGATGAGCTGATTTCTAGCGCCTACATAATTTGTACCGCAGTCCGAGCGGATGAGAACCGGGGCACCGCGGCGTGCTATAAAACGCTGTAATGCCGCGAGGAACGCTTCCGTGCTGAGGTCCGAGACCGGTTCTAAATGAACCGCCTTAGTCGAGAGGCACACGAATATACAAAAGTACGCTTTTAAGAGTTTAACATTACGTAGGGTACTAGATTTAACGAGGAATGGTCCGGCAAAATCGGTCGTGACTTGACTAAATACTGGCTGAGGCGTAACTCTATCGGCTGGCAGGTCGGCCATGAAGGGCGCTTGCGGCTGGGCCCGGCATCGAAAGCATCTAATGCATTTAAAAACTCGGTGTCTAATAATACGGCGCGCGGACAATATCCAAAATTGTTGGCGTAGGATAGCGTGTAAAGTGTCAGCGCCAGGATGGCAGTGTATTTTGTGGTAGTGGTCAATGATAAGGTCTACAAGTGGGCTAGAGCTGGGAAGTATGAGCGGGTGCTGTGCGTCATATCGGATAGACGCATGGGACAGTCGTCCACCAACTCTAAGGAGCTCATCTTTAATGAGAGGTGACAGTCGCTGGAGTCTGACGGAGCAGATTTTGCCAGTTTGAAGGCGGTGGATGTCCTCCGCAAACTCATTGTGCTGGACACTGCGCACACAGTAAAGTAGGGCCTCTCTTCGTTCACTGACGTACAAGGGGCCTGAGCGTCGCGAATCTGGGTGGTGTCTGCAGTTGTGCAGAAAGCGTTTTAGACAAGCTGTCACTCCGACGAGCTTGTCTAGTGAACTGAACCGAGTGAGCAGGTCAAAGTCAAGACCGGGCACTGTGACCAGTGACGGGACGTGTTTGGGCTTAAGGCCGGGCAGGGCGTGATGGCCCAGAGCTAAGGGCATTGCAGGCCAAGACTCACAAGGCTGTCCAAGCCACATGGGAGACCACCATAGGTCGTGGGCTGACAGGGATTGCGCAGACATCCCTCTGCTTGCGCAATCTGCCGGGTTGAGCTCGGAGGGTACGTGTCGCCAGGTACATTCTGGTGAGCCTGTGCTGATTTTGACTACCCTGTTGGCTTCAAAGGGTTGAAGACGGTGAGGCGGTGTATTGAGCCAGGCCAGGACTATCGTACTGTCTGACCAACATATATGTTGTTGTATACTGATATGGGCCGATAACTGAACCGACACACGGATCATGAGCTGGGAGAGTAGGGTGGCGGCCGACAACTCTAACTTGGGGATTGTGAGGCGATTCTTGATTGGTGCGACTCGTGACTTGGCGACAATCAAGTGTACTAAAGTATCTCCGGAGGCATCGAGCTCATGGAGGTAAACAACGGCGGCAAACCCGGCTTCAGAGGCATCTGCAAACCCGTGAAGCGAGTATGCAGCTGAGCCTTTGCTTGCACAAACGTGCCGAGGGAAGCGAATGCTAGACAACAGCGGCAGATCCTCTGAGATGTGGTGCCACTCCTTTTGCACTTCAGAGGGAGTGGGCTCATCCCATTCCAGCTTCAGTAGCCACAATTGCTGAAGCAGCAGCTTTGCGCGGAAGATAACGGGGGAAACCCAACCGTTTGGGTCATAAAGTGAGGCTACGGTGCTTAAAATAGACCGCTTTGTGACATGTGTGATGGGGGGCAGAGAGATGCGGTAGGTGAACTCGTCTGACTGAGGGCTCCACTGTATACCCAAGACCTTAATGGACGTGTACTCTGGGTTCATGTCGAAGTCCTTGGGCATGTCGCATTGGTTGTCGGGAAATCTCTCGAGCATCTTAGGCGAGTTAGATGTCCACTTACTGAGCTGAAAGCCGCCTAGGTCTAGCAGACTTATCAACTCGTCCTGAAGTGCTTGGGCGGATTCAACCGTGTCATGGCCACACAAGATGTCATCAACGAAGATAGACTTGCGAAGAACCTGAGCGGCTCCAGGGTAGCGATGGCCTTCATCATCAGCCAGCTGGAGCAGGGTGCGGATTGCATGATATGGGCTTGATCTTAAGCCGTACGTGACTGTATTGAGGGCGTAGGTGAGCAGAGGGTGATCTGGTAAGGACCGCCATAGTATCAGCTGATACCGTCTCTGGTCTGGGGCAACCAGCACATTTCTGAACATCCTCTGGATGTCAGTGCTGAAAACGACTGGATGCGTTCTGAAGGACATGATGATGTCCACAATGTCCTGTTGAAGGGCGGGGCCTGTGTGTAGGCATTCATTTATGCTGACACCATTGGAGCTTTTGCAGCTACCATCAAAAACAATGCGCAGCTTGTCCGACCCTGACTTAAATACGCCATGGTGAGGGATGTAGAAGTGAGGTTTATGGGCGAATGTATTTGGGTGACAGGGAGCCATGTGCCCTAAGTCGATGTATTCGGCCATAAAGTCGACGTATTTAGAACGCAGAGACGGGTTCGCCATTAGCTTCTTCTCAATATTGAGGAATCTGCGTAATGCGATAGGGTGAGTTTTGCCTAGTAGAGGGGCGTCCTTTAGAAAGGGCAGAGCGACCGTATATCTGCCTGAGGGATCGCGTGTAGTGGTAGAGCGGAAGATTTCCTCGCATTGTTCCTCCAGGGGATCATTATGAGTGTGACATTGAGGGAGGGGCTCCTCAGACTCCCAGAACCTTTCCAGACTCTGACGTATGTCCTGGGCTGATTCAGCTGAGTCTGGTTGTGAGCTGACGACGTGAGCTGAGTTAACCTGCTGCGCCGGCTGCGCATACAAGTCCTCAATGGGTCCTATCAACGCGAAGTCGAAAATCGTGCCGAAGGCTATGGGCTTGCCCGGGCCCAACGAGACCTTAGTCCCGTCCAACACTTGACCAAGAACGTCCGACCCCAATAAGAGGTCGATCGGGGCTGGTGTGTGGTAAAGCTGGTCAGCCAATGGCACGGGTGGCTGGCCTAGTACGTGGGAAATGTTTGGTACCTTCTCTAAGGGAAGGTAGCCAGTGACGTTTTTTAAAATGTGAGCTGTGGCAGTAATTGTAGGAGTATCATTGTGAGTGGGTCGGCATACTATTGTTATTGCCGCCTTTGACTCATGTTTGTGCTGATTCCCAACTCCTGTAATTTTTAAAGAAGTGGGTTTTGATGGCAGGTTCAAAAGTCGTGCCATGCGTGACGTTATTAACGTCAGCATACTGCCACAGTCTAATAAAGCTCTGGCTGTGTGAAGATGGCCATGTACGTCCGCGACTCTTAGTGAGACGGTTGGCAACAAAATGGGTGTGCCAGTGGGCACAGAAGGTGAGTGAGCTGATTGAGTATCAGCTGAAATTGTATGAGCTGAGTATGTATCAGCTGTGTGGGCATGGGTTGACTGGGCATGGGCTAAATCTACCTCTTCGCTAGGGTGCTCTGTGATAGTAGGGAGTCATAATTGCTGGCGGCGTTCGCGGGGTCTACCTGGCGAACCGGACCTGGGCGGGCTGGCTCTGTGAGCAGAGCTGGGTTGCGCCTGTTTGGCATGTGCGGGTTCGTGCCGCCTGCTGTTTCTGGGACGCTCCCTCGAGTGCTCTGTCAGCTGTTGTGGGGGCACATGTACAGACGACGAATGAGCTGAGTGCGTTGGGCCGTCTGGTCGATGGAGGGACGTGTGGTGGTTCGTACTCCCACAGTTCTTGCATGCCCCCCTTGACCTGCACTCGCTCTCGTAGTGACGGCCGAGACAACGCTGGCAGCGCTCGCGTGCCTGTACAAAGTCCCAACGGCCCTGTGTTGGCTGGGCATTGTACCATCTGCACGTCATGAGCGTATGTCCCCTAGTGGCACAATAGGGACAGTAGGGCGTCGAGCGTGAGGAAGAGGACGATGACGATGATGAGGAGCAGCTTTGCTGGTAGGCCGAGTAGACGGGGAAGGGCTGACTGCGAGCCGGGGAGGTGGATGGGCGGTGACGCATTTGCTGCGCTGGGCGGAACGGTTGGTGAGTAGGCTGATCATAGGCGCGGTGAGGCGATGGAGCTGAGGAGCGGCCACGGTAATGGTCGGGCTGTTGCTGAGCCACCTGAGCATAAGTGCGATGGGGCAACTGAGGAGGCGCGCGGCTACGAGAAGGGCCGGGCAGGGCGTGAATGGGCTGCGGCTGGGCTATGTTGGAGAACTCTGTCTCCACACAGCGCGCGTGCTCCTCGAGGTAGGAGATAAGGTCCCTTAACGTCGGCAGGGTGTTACTAGACCCGTGCCTGCGTTCAAATAGCGTGCGGAGCTCGCCCTTGAGCTTCCGCACCAGTATTGACACAAACACGTAGTCGTCTCCTATGGGCAGATCTAAATTGTTGAGGGCACACTGAGCCGATATGAGCGGCGTAAGGAACAGTGTGCGGATGTTCGAGCGCGTATGGATGCTTGGCAGCCCCAGGATGATGTCCACAAAACTATCAATGAGAACCCGGCGGTTCTCGTACCGCTTCGTGAGGATGTCCATGGCCACGGCAAAATTCTCATTGGTGACCTTTAAGTGGGATACCATACTTAACGCCTCACCGCTGAGACTTGAGAATAGGTAGTGGAGCTTGACTGCGTCCGACAGGGTCGCCATGTCGTCAGTCAGACTCCTAAACAGCGCAATGAAGGAAGGCCAGTCCTCCACTTTTGAGCTGAACCTGGGCAGCGCTATCTTGGGGAGGACGGCTGTGGGCGTATTGACGCCGAAACTGGGCTGAGCGCTATGGGTTGGGGATGACGTGGAAGAGGGTAAGATTTCCTCCCTAGCCACAAGAATCCCAATGTACGCCCCGGAGGCTTTTGTGTGGTTCTCAGTGTATGCCTTCTCGGTCTTCTCGTCCAGGTCCTCCTCGTCAAGAATGCTATAATACACTGCGTCCATCCTGTCTTTCACGCCTTGTATCTGTGCGAAACGCACGTTAAACTCCAATATGGAATGTGTGGTGCCGCCAGCAATAATTTGTGACCCTATCTCAAGGAGCTGAAGTATGGCCTTAACTGCCTCCCTAAAAATAGCGGCTTGTGACTTGGTCGGCATCGCGATGAATGAAAGTAGACAAAAAAATAATAAAAACAAAATTAAAAAAATAAACAAATTTAAAGGCAGTAAAAAGAACAACACCCTGTATATATTCTATAGTTGGGCTGGACGTATTTGTTTACTAAGGTAAGGGCAAATGGGCTAAAATTAACGCAACAATAAAGAAAGCAAAACTAAGTTGGGACGCCTTGTATATGGCCCACGGGTGGGCAAACGCACGTGTGTGTGTATGTCTGTGTTTATTGAACGCGCGTACGTAATATTAGCCGACCGCAAAAGGAAAAAAACAACAAAAAAATCACGTCATCCGTAGCCCACAAGTGGGCAAGCGCATGCGTAGTCGATGGCGGCGCCTCCAATCAGCCGGGAAAGCGTTAAGAAAAGGAAAGGAAAAAAAAAATCTAATAAAAATAAAGTGTGGGATACGTTGTACGTAGCCCACAGTTGGGCAGACCTGTAGCGGAAACGAGCGCGAAGAACGACTCCGTCGCAAAAAAAAAAACAATAAAAACTTAATAAAAAATAAAATAAAAATTGGGACACTTTGTATGTGTGTCCCACAAGTGGGCAAACATGTGTAGAAGCGAAGGCGACGCACGCAAATAGCCGTAAGCGATTTTTAAAAAAATCTGATTCAAAATTATGAAACACTAAGCTCATGTGGTGAGCACGCACAAGAAATGAGCCGTTCGCAAAGGCAACACTCAAAAAAAAAATTAAATCTTGTTGTATTATTATGTAAGAAAAATACACCTGCAGCCGATAAACATAGCATGAAAAAATTAAAATAAAGGCCAAATAACTGAGCTGAATTATTTTATGCAGTGTTAAATTAGCTTAGCTGTTGTAATACCAGGCACCATACAATTAACTAAATCTGTAGCCAAACGGTAGCCAAACGTAGCATGAAAAAGGCAAAGGTAAAGTAACTGAGCTGAATTATTATTTCAAGCACGAATTAGGCACAACAACATTGTATTACACCATAGATCTGTGATCCTGGTTCAGAATACCGGATGCATACACGAAAGCAACATAAAAACAACATGCAGAAATAATTGCGTCAAGATAATTCGGATGTTGTGTGGTCGCAATCCTACCACAAACAAATTATACCTACCTCACCAAATTTTTATTGGGGCAGGGTAAAGTTATGTGAACAAATGAATTCCGAAATGATGGCACAAATTAGATTATGGGCGGAAACGAATATTTTTTAGCGGACTGTAATTAAAGGAGCTGATGGAACGTGAGACCAAGTTATGGTGAAATGGTAAAAGAATACTTGTTACGGGAAGGTCGCCGGCATTAATATTACCGGTTCGAAGATGACCAGAAATGTTGGCGCTTAAGGCACCAACATGCGGCGGAGTTAATGGGCTGAAGGCAGGAAGGCTGAAGGAAGGATGTACTTACAGGGATGATGAGTCAGGAACCGTCGTGCGAGCTGACCACGGGCGGCGAGGCTTGAGGGACGGCGATGTAGGTTGGTTCCTGGCGCACAGTCACTTCACTAAACAGTTCACTAGGGGCACTGGTTAAGGGCGTTTAGGTCGAGCTCTTCACTTTAGGTTCAGGAGTCACTATAATAAGGGTAGATACCAGCGCGCGTAATTTGTGTGCGTCTCGCATTAGCTAGCAAACAGACTGGTCCGCGCGCGCGGCTCACCCAGCTAGCGGCGGCGGCTCGCGCAGCGGTGGCGCCGCGGCAGACAGGCGGACGCGGTCGTCAACAACCGCTGAGTCCGTCCCGGCTTTGGCGGGAACATGATCATTCGGATTTTTGTTTGGCAATGTTAGAATATGTTAACACCCCAATTAGTACCGACATAGCTTCACCAGCAGAAATATTGTATAGTAGAAAATTACGCAGTGTTCTTCCATGCACGCCCGATCTGTTATCGCCTAAGATTAAAGAAAATGTTCATTTTAAATTAAATATTCGTCAACAAGTACAAAAGCACAACTACGATAAGGGATCAAAAAACTTGAAACCTTTGTGTAGGGGACAGAAAGTTAAGGTCAGAATGGATAACCGTTGGGTTCCAGGCAAAGTTGTCGGCATCCATAGCCCACGATCTTATTTTGTTACATTGTACACTGGAAATACTGTAAGGCGCAACCGAAAACATTTAATTATTGATTTGAACTCAAGTGACTCTTCGATGTACTTTAAAATTTATGACACAGACACACAGACGTTCCTATCAGCTCCAGTAGACCGACTCAACAGTTAGCTGATTGTGACGTTGATTCTAATGTTTATTATCGTACTCGCTTCGGCAGGACAGTGCGTCCTCCTGATCGGTGGGTGCCGTCCTGATACCACAGTAAGTTGAAGAACAAGAAAAGAATACAACTAAATAAATAGTGTTTTAAATGTACTTTACATGTAAAATAATAAGTTAAAATTGTTGTAAAATTGGCTAGTTGATTATTTGTATAAACAATAAAATTTTAATTAAAGTTCTATTTTAAATGTCAATAACTTTTATGAACTATAATGAAATTAATTATGCTTAGGTATTTGATGAATATAATGATGTAATAAAATTCAAAAATGATGATTTTAATCAAACTATACTCACAAACAGAGATTTACTTGCAAGTTGTATATGACGCATTTTTTTTATACATTACAAAATTTTACATTAAGTAGGTACTTATGTAATCAAATAATTAGTGTTTTAACAAATAAGATTAAGTTAGTGAGATAAAATAATGCATGTTAGAAATTGTTTATTAAATAAGAGTCAAAAATTTAATATTATAATGTGATTTTCATTCCATATAAATAATCAAGTAAGTACTAAGATAATATTATTATGCCTTCTCTCTACGCTTGTAAATAGGTATAAGTAGGAAGATGAGAAATTATTATTTTCAATGCAAATTGTTATAATTTAATTTTAAAAATACTTATACGCATCATCACGCATGTTACTTTATAAAAAGAAAATAAAAAAATCGTATGTTTGTAAAAAGGGGATTGTAGGTATCTTGATTAGTATTGTTAATGAGGGTAGAAACGAGGAAGATTAAATAAACCAGTCTAAGCTCGACAACCGTGTTTCATTGCTGTTGACAGTTTCCGCTACAGGTCTGCCCGACTGTGAGCGCCTTGCCCAATAGTGGGCTACGGATGACGTGATTTTTTTGTTGTTTTGTTTGTTTTTTGTTTTGCGGTAGGCTAATATTACGTATGCGCGTTCAATAGACACAGCCATACACATACACATGCGTTTGCCCACCCGTGTCGCCATATACAAGGCGTCCCAACTTAGTTTTGCTTTCTTTATTGCTGCGTTAATTTTAGCCCATTTGCCCTTACCTTAGTAAACAAATACGTCCAGCCCAACTATAGAATATACAGGGTGTTGTTCTTTTTACTGCCTTTAAATTTGTTTATTATTTTTTTTTTTTTTGTCTCCTTTTATTCATCGCGATGCAGACCAAGTCACAAGCCGCGATATTTAGGGAGGCCGCCAAAGTTATACACCAGCTCCTAGAGGTGGGGTCACGGATCATTGCTGGCGACACCAAACATTCCATAACGGAATTTAACGTGCGTTTCGCACAGGTACAGTGTATTAAAGAGAAGCTGGATTCAGTATATTACAGCATTCTTGACGAGGAGAACTTAGACGAGGGGATTGAGAGGACATACACTGAGAACCACACAAAAGCCTCCGGAGCGTACCTGGGGATACTTATGGCTAGGGAGGAAATCTCAACCTCTTCCACGTCATCCCCAACCCATAGCGCTCAGCCCAGTTTCGGCGTCAATACGCCCACAGCCGTCCTCCCCAAGATAGCGCTGCCCAGGTTCAGCTCAAAAGTGGAGGACTGGCCTTCCTTCATTGCGCTGTTTAGGAGTCTGACTGACGACATGGCGACCCTGTCGGACGCAGTCAAGCTCCACTACCTATTCTCAAGTCTAAGCGGTGAGGCATTAAGTATGATGTCCCACTTAAAGGTCACCAATGAGAATTTTGCCGTGGCCATGGACATCCTCACCAAGCGGTACGAGAACCGCCGGGTTCTCATTGATAGTTTTGTGGACATTATCCTGGGGCTGCCAAGCATCCATACGCGCTCGAACATCCGCACACTGTTCCTCACGCCGCTCATATCGGCTCAGTGTGCCCTCAACAATTTAGATCTGCCCATAGGAGACGACTACGTGTTTGTGTCAATACTGGTGCGGAAGCTCAAGGGCGAGCTCCGCACGCTATTTGAACGCAGGCACGGGTCTAGTAACACCCTGCCCACGTTAAGGGACCTTATCTCCTACCTCGAGGAGCACGCGCGCTGTGTGGAGACAGAGTTCTCCAACATAGCCATGGCTCAACCCATTCAGCCCCAGCCTGGCCCTTCTCGTAGCCGCGCGCCTCCTCAGTTGCCCCATCGCACTTATGCTCATATGGCTCAGCAACAACTCGACCATTACCGTGGCCGCTCCTCAGATCCATCGCCTCACCGCGCCTATGATCAGCCTACTCACCAACCGTTCCGCCCAGCGCAGCAAATGCGTCACCGCCCATCCACCTCCCCGGCTCGCAGTCAGCCCTTCCCCGTCTACTCGGCCTTCCAGCAAAGCTGCTCCTCATCATCGTCCTCGTTCTCTTCCTCACGCTCGACGTCCTACTGTCCCTATTGTGCCACTAGGGGACATAGGCTCATGACGTGCAGATGGTACAATGCCCAGCCAACACAGGGCCGTTGGGACTTTGTACAGGCACGCGAGCGCTGCCAGCGTTGTCTCGGCCGTCACTACGAGAGCAAGTGCAGGTCAAGGGGGGCATGCAAGGACTGTGGGAGCTCGAACCACCACACGTCCCTCCATCGACCACACGGCCCAACGCACTCAGCTCATTCGATATACCTCCACCACAGCTAAGAGAGCACTCGAGGGAGCGTCCCAGAAACAGCAGGCGGCACGAACCCGCACATGCTAAACAGGTGCAACCCAGCTCTGCTCACAGAGCCAGCCCGCCCAGGTCCGGTTCGCCAGGTAGGCCCCAGCAATTATGACTCCCAACTATCACGGAGCACCCTAGCGAAGAGGTAGATCAAGACCATGCCCATTTAGCCCATGCCCAGTCAACCCATGCCCACACAGCTGATACATACTCAGCTCTTACAATTTCGGTTGATACTCAATCAGCTCACTCACCTTCTGTGCCTACTGGCACACCCATTTTGTTGCCAACCGTCTCACTAAGAGTTGCGGACGTACATGGCCATCTTCACACAGCCAGAGCTTTATTGGACTGTGGCAGTATGCTGACATTAATAACGTCACGCATGGCACGACTTTTGAACCTGCCATCAAAACCCACTTCTTTCAAAATTACAGGAGTTATGAATCAGCACAAACATGAGTCAAAAGCGGCAATAACAATAGTATGCCGACCCACTCACAATGATACTCCTACAATCACTGCCACAGCTCATATTTTAAAAAACGTCACTGGCTACCTTCCCATAGAGAAGGTACCAAACATTTCCCACGTACTAGGCCAGCCACCCGTGCCATTGGCTGATCAGCTTTACCACACACCAGCCCCGATCGACCTCTTATTGGGGTCGGACGTTCTTGGCCAGGTGTTGGACGGGACTAAGTTCTCGTTGGCCCGGGCAAGCCCATAGCCTTCGGTACGATTTTCGACTTCGCGTTGATAGGACCCATTGAGGACTTGTATGCGCAGCCGGCGCAGCAGGTTAACTCAGCTCACGTCGTTAGCTCACAACCAAACTCAGCTGAATCAGCCCAGGACATACGTCAGAGTCTGGAAAGGTTCTGGGAGTCAGAGGAGCCCCTGCCTCAATCTCACACTCATAATGATCCCCTGGAGGAACAATGCGAGGCAATCTTCCGCTCTACCACTACACGCGATCCCTCAGGCAGATATACGGTCGCTCTGTCCTTTCTAAAGGACGCCCCTCAACTCCAGCCGATTCGCGAGCGTCCCGTTGTCCACGTCGACTCTCTGCTGGGTAGGCCCTACCTTTCCACTCCCGCACGAACTCCATCCTTGGACGGGCTCCCCACATAGTAGTAGAGTAGGGGCAGCAAGAAAGAAGATGCCGACCACCCGAAGACAAAGCCAAGCCGAGACGACAACGGGACTACGAACGTTCGACAGACCACCCGCATCACCCTCAAACCTTGCCTCAACCGTGACGCCAATGGAACCGCAACAAGAGACCGCTGAACGCGGCATCACCGCCACTACGGAAGTTAGACGCAACGACGACGCACCCCCACCCGACGCGCCCAGAGCCGGGCCGCCGTCGGTACGATCGACAACGAGCGTCGCCTCACGAGTGAAACAAGCGCAACTTCAAGCGGAAGAGCGGTATGCCGAAGTACGTCGGCGAGAGTTACAATTGGAAACGGAAATGATAAAGAAGAGACTTGCATACGAAATCGCCGTTATTGGAGAAGAAACGGATTTAGAACCGGAGAGCCTACCCGCCGATATTGCCCAACAGAGAGTGGATGAATGGTTGGATCGGCGTCGGAACGTGCATGAGCCCGACACAGATAAAGTCGGAAATGTGCGACAAAGACAAAAGGATGCGCGCGCAAGTGAGATGGACAGAGGTCGCCACCTCACTGATTCGCCATATGTTGAAAACGAAAGCGTAGTGAACGAAAGCTCGCACTTACACTAGAGAAAATGATGCATAATCGACCGGTACCACGACAGGCGCTGGATTTGCCTATATTCAGCGGCTCGCCGGCCGAATGGTTGCCGTTTAAAGCGGCGATGCGCGATACGACTAACCAATTTAACTTTAGCAAAGCCGAGAACTTGGCACGATTAAGAAGCTGTTTTAAAGATGAAGCAAAGGAAGCGGTGTCCGCTCTTTTATATACGGCCGTGGACCCGGAAATTGTTATGAAAACACTCGACCAATGCTTCGGACGGCCAGAAGTAATAATTGATCGAGCGCTGGACGATATTAAGAGACTGCCGCGTCCCGGCACGACGGCCAGTGAGTTGAACACGTTCGCGATCAAACTGCAGAACATTGTGTGCATACTCGATAATATCGACAACAGAGGGTACTAAAGAAATCCAATGTTAACGCGAGAAGTGGTGGACAAGCTCGGACCGCACCTCAAGGTGGTGCGACTACGAAACTGACTACGGAAGCTATGCCGAGCCTGAGATCGTCACGCTATCCCACTTCCTCATTAGAGAAGCCGACAGAGCCCTACAGTATGCATACGTGAGCTATAACCCTACGCGAAAGAACGTTATTACGGAAACACGAGCGAACGTGAAACAACGAACTCGAAAGAAAAATACGGCTGTATACGCAACAAGTAATGACGTCATAGACAAAGAATGTCTATGTTGTGGAGGACGTCATGACGTGCCGCAATGTGATCGCTTTAAAACCATGACGGTTAAACAATGATGGGAATGGATAAAGAAAAGCGGAGTGTGTGCGAATAAGAAACACCGTCGCCTACAATGCGATAAACGCGATCTGTGCGAAGTTGATGATTGCCGCCATCCCCACCACGCCTTGCGACACGAACACCGCACCAGGCCGAACGAAACCGAGATGGTGGCGTCGGTTAATCACTCGACCGATGCTACCAAGGTGTTACTGAAAGTATGTCCCGTTACCATCAAGGGACCAAAGGGGTCAATCGACACATACGCCTTGCTCGACGAGGGGTCGACTGTTACGCTAATCGACCAAGACCTGGCGGACTACGTAGGCGCGGACGGGCCGGCGTACGATTTAAAAATACGAAGCGTGAATACACAAACGACGTGCGAAACCAAGACGGTGAATTTAAAGTTAATTGCAACTACGAATAAACGACAATTCGACATTAAAGCTAGAACGATGAAAGATTTATCACTCAACGGACAGACGGTGCACAACGACTGTTTGAGATACACTCATATGAAAGAGTTATCAAATAGCAACGTCTGCTACGGACATGTCAAGCCTCGAATACTGATTGGGGCAGACAATTGGCATCTCATAATCACACGGAGATTGCTACAGGGCAAGCGAGACGAACCGATCGCATCGCTCACGAAGCTGGGCTGGGTAATACACGGATCAGCGCCACGGTCAAGCGTGCTGATGGAGAGTAATACGGCTGCGGTGTTATACGTAAACATGCCGCAGTGCGCGACGATCTCGCGCACTCTCTTACCCGACAACGAACTCCATGCTATGGTAAAGAAGCACTTCGATATTGACTCACTGGGAATAACAAAGAAGGAGCGAGTGAGCCCGAGTGATGCACGCGCCATAGAATCGTTTAGAACGACTACAAAGAAAGTCAACGGAAAAAAAGAAGTTAGATTACCGTGGCGACGTGATGACGTCACGCTGCCGCCAAGTTACGAGTCAGCATTGAGACGATTGAAATCCATAGAACGGAAGATGGACAAGTCTGACGAATTCAAACGAGCTTATACGAATCAAATAGAGAATCTATTTGATAAACACTATGCCGAGGAAAGTAGCGAGAGCGATTTGATGAGCCCGCATTTATGGTACTTACCTCACTTCGCCGTAACAAATCCGAATAAGCCCGGAAAACTACGAGTTGTCTTTGACGCGGCCGCTGAAGCAAACGGAGTTTGTCTGAATGACGAGCTTTTGGAGGGTCCCGACTTACTACGCGACCTGGCGGGCCTGCTACTACGATTTCGCGAACGAGCTATCGCAATTACGGCCGACATCCGGGAAATGTTTCTTCAAGTTAAGATATTTAAAGGTGACCAACCCGCATAGATGATCCTATGGAGGGGCGCCGACCGAACGAAGCCACCTACGCGCTACAAGATGACGTCAATGATATTCGGAGCTAAGAGTTCACCTTTCTTAGCGCACAGCGTGAGAGATTTGAACGCTGAAACGCACGCTGCCGAGTATCCGCGCGCATACGAAGCAATTACGAGAAACCATTATATGGACGACTACGTCGACTGCTACGACACCGAGCAAGAAGCGATTGAAACGATAAAGGAGGTCGCGAAGGTTCACGAGCAGGCAGGATTCACGCTGGCCGGTTATAACTCTAACGGACCGTGCGTGTTGCGTGAGCTGCCAGCAGAAAGCCGTGACACATCACCTCAACAGCTCGGCGCTAGTTTTCAGCAATGGGGCAGAACGCTCGGTTTACTATGGGACGCTGCTACAGACGAGTTGGCGTTTAACACCGAGATGGTTCGCGTGCACGACGACGTGAAGCAAATGAGGCGCGCTCCTACTAAACGAGAGGCGCTGAGTGCGGTTATGTCAATATTTGACCCACTCGGACTATTGAGTTATTATACTATACGAGCGAAGATCATCTTACAAGGCATATGGCGGTTCAAAATAGAATGGGACCAGGTCTTACCCGATTACGAGGCCGGCGAGTTCCATGAATGGTTGAACGGATTGAGGGCATTACGTAATCTGCGTCTACCCCGGCGTCTACATACGGGGGGAGTGACGAGAAAGCAGCTACATGTTTTTTGTGACGCCAGCGAGGTCGCTTACGGCGTTGCAGTATATTGGAGAATGAAGGGTGAAAATGGCGAAATACAAGTCGCACTCGCCGCTGCTAAGGCCAGAGTGGCACCGATAAAGCAACAAAGTATTCCGAGAATGGAGTTGCAAGCGGCGTTGATAGCTACGCGACTAGCAAGCTCAGTATTGAATGAACAAAGAGGGTAACCTGAGAGAGTCGTATATTGGACCGATTCACAAACAGTGTTGAAATGGATTAATAACGGACACGGTGCGTTACACCCCATATTTAGCGCATCGCTTAACTGAGATCACAGAAACGACGATGCCGTCACAATGGCGATGGGTCCCTACGGCTCACAATGTCGCGGACGACGTAACGCGCGGCAGTGAGATTATGAAAACGCGAGTATCTACCACTACTCATACCGCGCGGCGGCACGCGCGACTCCGAGCGACGCAACGTACGAGAGGGCGACGTGGTCATAATTGTGGATAACACACTACCCCGCAATGTATGGCCTAGAGGCGTTGTCACGAAGACATTTCCTGGACCTGACAACGAAGTACGCAATGTAGAGATGCGCACCAAAGGCGGCACGTTCCGACGACCGACGAAAAGACTCCTGTCAGGGCCGATGGAGTGAAGAGGCTACGCGGATGCTGCGCCGGGGGGAGCCTGTTACGGACAGAAGTCTCGACTTTATAATATTATATAGTTAGATATAATACGGCTAAATTTAGGTATGTGTATTTGCATAAGTAGATTAAGTCTCATATGTGTAAAGGTTTTTTGATAATAAATAATTCATTTTTTGAGTTTTATTTAAACAAAACTTAAAAGTTATTAAACAGGTAATGGTTTTGACAAAGGTAAGGGCTAAGTATACGTGCCTAGGGCCTTACGCCTCTCTAAGGTAATTAAAGTTAGGAAAGTAAGAGATTAGCTTTCGTAATTATAGGTTTCTATTGTTAGGAATATCAATGTTACTAGGAAAATAAATATATGTAAGGTATCCAGATTACGAGTGATACCGTAGGGTAGGTAACAAATTTAAGATAAAAAGAGAGGTCCGAACGAAAGGGACAGCTGCACAAATTACGACGGTTCATGTGGGTAGTTAGTTATGGTAAAATGTAAAACTGCCCACATGAGCCGGTAGCTGTCCCACAAGGCTGCTAGTTGCCAACCCATTATGTGTTTAAGTCACGGCCGGTCAGAGCAGAATTTGTAAGCTCTCCGGACCCCACCTAAAAGAATAAAGAAGCACTAATCAAAAACCGAGTTTTTATTGAAGAACCTACAGTCCACATCGAAGCACAACGGCTAAACTGTTCGGCGACTACACCCGTCGGGAACAATAATGGTGGTTACGTCAGCAACACGGGCTACGTTGTCTGGTCCAGGGAACAGTTTAGTGACATGTCCAACGCGCCAACAAAGTGGTGGAAGTCAATCTTCATAAAGTAGCGCCAAATCTCCGATTTTCAAGCTTCTAGTGTTTTGCTTCCATTTGGTTTTGAGTTGAAGTTCTGACATGTATTCTCGCTGCCAGTTCTATCGTATTTGTTCTAAGCGCGCGTAGCGGGAGAGGCTATGTTCCTTTTTGGTTTCCAGAGTAGGTGCAGGTAGCGCATTCAGTGGCCTTCCTATCAGAAAGTGCCCTGGGGGTATTGAAAATCGTCGGGTGACGAGGAAAGAGGACATAATGGTCGGCTATTTAAAATACATTCCACTTGTGAAAATAGAGTACTTCATTCCTCAAAGGTGAGGTGTGTATTACCCATTACGCGTTTTATATGGTATTTCGCCGATTTTACACCGGATTCCCAAATACCGCCGAAGTGAGGTGCGTAAGTCGGAATAAAAACGAATTTAAAATTTTCTTGAGTTGCAAACTCAGACAAAGACTCAGAATTGTTTTTAAGGAATAAATTTCGTTCCTTGGCTGCTGATGTAAAAATGCGTCCATTGTCGGAAAAGAGTTCCACCTGCTTGCCACGGCGAGAAGTAAACCTTCTCAATGTCATAATGAATGCCTCTTTAGAAAGGTCACTCACGGCTTCTAGGTGTAAACATTTGTACCTTAAGCATACAAAAATACATATGTAGCATTTTATTGTTTAAGCGCCACGGCCTTTGCGATTTAGAATAAAGAACGGCCCAGCGTAGTCAATACCTACAGATTTAAAAGGGAAATCTGGACTAATGCGTTGTGTAGGTAGGTTTCCCATTTTAGGGTATAGTGTCTTACCTTGAGCGCGGCGGCATAGCACACAGTTATTTACTGTACGTCGGGCAAGGCGTCTACCGCTAAGCGGCCACACTGTTTCTCTGATTATAGCTAACAAAAGTTGTGGACCTGCATGCAAATTGTTTATATGCTCAAATTGAAAAATAAGCTTTGCTAAATAATTACCTGAGTCGAGAAGTATAGGATGGCGTTTTTGATAAGAATAGACGGAAGCATCTATTCTTCCTCCTACTCTAATTAAATTATCGGACTGATCTAAATAAGGTGATAAGGCAATAATTCTACATTTAGAGTTTAGTGGTTTACTTTTACTCAAACAATCATATTCATTCAAAAATGTTTCTTGTTGAGCTATATAACATATTAAGTTAAATGCATTGGAAAGTTCCTCGACTGTTAGACAACCAGTCATTTTATTATTAGTATTTTTAGTATAGGTTTAGGTTTAAAGAATTTATTCTCATAAGAAATTTACATTTCACTTAAAATGAGATAAAATGTAGTAGTTTATACAATACTTATTCGTTAGTCGTCGGAGCTCGGTGCTATATACATCTTTAACTTGCTCTTAAAGCTTTCTACGCTTTTACATTCTTTAATGCTTTCTGGTAAGTTGTTGTATAGCTGTACTCCTTCAAACAATATGGTCTTTTTACCGTAATTCGTTCTCGGAGTAATTAGTTTTAATTTATTTTGTTTTCGCAAATTATGTTTATTGGATTTTACATTGAAATCTAAATTTGATTTAATAGTTTTAGATAAGATCTTTTTAATTAAAATACATGTGTTATATGTGTAAATTTGATTAAGATTAAATAATTTAGTTCTATTATATAATTGTTTTGTGGCGGTACGGAACGGATAATGGTATAATACTTTTATTATTTTATTTTGAGTTCTCTGTAAAGAGTTTAAGTTGGATGGTGCAGCAGATCCCCAAACTTCAATAAGGTACTCCAAGTGTGATTTGACTAGGGTGTTGTAAATGATTGGTTTAACCGTTTTTGGGATACAATGGGCTACCTTCCGTAGTGCTCCTAGTAAGGATGTTAGTTTGGATTGGACACGCTCAATGTGCGGTCTCCACGTTAATTTATCGTCAATAAGTAATCCTAGGTACTTTTCCTGATAAGATCTATTTATTAATTCATTATTTATTCTTAAGGGTTCAAATTCAGGAATCACTTTATTTTTAGCCGCTAGGATCATGTATGATGTCTTTGACGTGTTGATAGTTAGCAAATTCATTAACAACCATTCATTGAGCAGGTCCAAGTCCTTTTGAGCGTCAGCGATAATTTTGTGAATTGACTGGCCGAAGTAGAATAAGCACGTATCGTCAGCGTATAATGTGAGACGTCCAGTCAATCCAATTGTTTTTATGTTATTCACATACACTAAAAAAAGCAGGGGGCCCAGTATGGATCCTTGAGGTATACCAAATGTAATATCTTGAGAGTTACTTATAAAATTTTCAATTTTAACAATTTGATGTCTGTTGCGTAGATACGACTTAAATACGTTCAGAGCTGAGCCATTGACTCCTGTGTCATTCAGCTTTAGAAGCAACTTTTGGTGACTGACGGTATCAAAGGCTTTTTTCAAGTCAATGAATATACCTAAAGCAATGTCCTTTTTGTCTACTTGAGTTTTAATTTTGGTGACAAGATCTATGGCAGATGTAAGAGTACTAGATTTAGGACGAAAGCCGTATTGTTCGTCAATTAGAAATTGTTTTTGAGTAAGATGATCGTTTAGTTGATTATACAAAAGTCTTTCAAATATTTTCGATATAACGGGCAACACCGATATCGGTCTATAATTACTCGGATCACTTCTAGAACCAGCTTTATAAATAGGACTGACTTTAGCCACCTTAAGTGAGTCCGGGAAAACACCGGCTTTAAAACATTGATTAATTGAATTAACCAATTTTCCAATAATAAGTTCTTTTACGCATTTAATTGCTTTAGTGGATATTCCATCTATTCCAGTACTCGCATTGGTATCTAAGTTATCAATAATAATTTTTACTTCGTCTGCACTGCAAGGTTTAAGTTCATTTAAAGTTACGTTATGAGAGTAGTTATGACCATACATTAAAATATTTTCTGTGTTTGTGTGATAATCACGCGGTATTTTATTAGCTAGGTCCGCGCCGATTGACGAGAAAAAAGAGTTAAATAACTTGCAAATTTCATTTCCATCAGTTACCAAATTAGAATTCCATATTAAATTTGGGGGAGCACAGCTATTTTTAACTTTATTCACTGCAAGGCTATTAATAAGTTCCCACATTTTTTTGGGATTGTTATATGTTTCGTGGAATAATCCGTGGTAGTAATTTTTCTTTGTATTCTTGATCATATTTTGTACTCTGTTTCGCTCATTTTCAAATAACTTTTTAGTATTTTCGTCCGTAGGATTTCTTTTAGTTTCCTCCCATAGGTGATTCCTTATGTTAATTTTATTAAGAATATCCTTGTTGATCCAGTCTTTTTGTGGTGGATTCAGTACTTTAGTCTTCATTACTTTGGCAAGTTTGATGTTTTCTAATATATGTTTTTCTAAACTACTATAGCCATCTTTAACACTATCTAGTGATTTTAATGAATTTTCGTACAGCTTTTCATAATCCAGAGCTGCATATTGAACTCTTTTATTTAATACGGGGGTCAACTTGCCAATTTCAAGGAACAGTTGTTTGTGGTCTGATATGGATGACTCTATGATCGACAGACTGAAAGAATGGTTGTCTATGTTTGTACTCACATGGTCTATTATTGTCTTAGTTGTGCTAGTTTCACGCGTGCAGTACATGGGGTCAATTTTATTCAGAATGTCGTATCCACTTTCCTTTACCCTATCTAGGTATTCAAGAACGTATCTATCACTTCTCAGCAGATCAATATTAAAATCGCCACAGACTATAGCTCTCTTCCGCTGTTCTAATTGGGCTGAGTAGATATCTAGGAATTTGTTGATTTCAGAATCTCCATCAGGCTTGTATATAACTCCAATGTTAAGTGACAATTTTCTTATATTTATCCATAAATAGTGATTCCCGCTATCGATGAGATCTTCTGTTATATTGAATTGTATCGTGTTATGAATATAAATAGAAACGCCACCTCCTTTAATATTCTTCCTGTAGTTATATATATGTGTATAGTTCGAAATTTGGTACAGCTTAGCATCTTCTTCAGAGACGATCCACGTTTCTGTAAATACTAAGAGGTGAATAGTCTTTGGTATCGCCTTCAATATACACTTTATTTCATCGATTTTGTCCTTATTTCGAATACTACGTAGATTTGTATAAAAAATTCGGAGTGACGAAGATACGAGCGGCAGATCCTCATATTTTTTAATTAAATGATGACATAACTTAGGTGTATTTAAGTGGCCTTGTGCGGCCGCAAGATTCAGTTTTTTTTATTGATTTTGTCCTTAACGATTCGGGGTATTCCTTTTATATATTTAATACTCAAATCTGTTTCACCGTTTTCAAGACGTTTTTTTAACTCGCTTTTGATGGTTTGAAGATGGTTTTTTTGCGCTAGAGTTTGATCATAGTAAATTCTAATATTCTCTGGGAATTTCACCTTGTTTTTGAGTAAAAGTTTGGGAGTGACGTCATCATCAAAACAGATTTTCAAGGGCCGGTCCTTTCCCGGAATATATTTGCCCAGACGCATCGATTTGCTCGGCTTTGGACAATCTGGAAGTACCAACGTGACTAATTTCATAAACTCTTCAATGTCGTGATTACTCCGAGTATTGTAGTTTTTGTCGTTTATTTCGGAAATGCCTGTAACTACAAGGTTCTTCGCGCGTTCAGAACGTTCTTGGAGTTCTAGGATGAGATGTTCTTGGCAAGGGAGTGTCGATTTACTGGTTGAGCTGTCGGAACAATCCGTAGATTTTATTTGAGATATCTCTTTTTCTAAAGTTTTCATTTTTTCCTGTGTCGTTGTGCAATCGCTTTTAATATTTTTAATATCCTCCTTTACCAGTTCTAATTGTTGAGCATAGTTTTCTGTCATTGATTTGATAGTCTTCATTTCGTCTCTTATTTCAGCTATTTCCTCTCTGATAATAGATAAGTTTGAGTTTTGAGTTGCGGCAAATTCTTTAAAAAATAGCATAATCTCAGACCGAAAACTTTCAAAATCGTTCTTATATTCTTCCTGTTCCAAGCGGTCTTTACGTTTTCTCGTATTAATATTAACGGTTGAGTCATAATCGAAAGTTGTTAAGTTCGGTGTTGATCCGCCGCCGCTTCCGCTTTCTCCCGTCAACGTTGTCTGTGGCGGTGTTCTTTGTAAGCTCATTATTAGGTGAAATGTATCACTCACGTTCGGCACGATCGTGTCCTTCCGCAAAAGTTCGGCTCGACTCGGGCGCAGCGGCGATATCGGCACGGTGCACGTTTGTAGCTATCTAATGTGAGGTAGGTCAGGGCTGCAATTGGTAAATTAGCTTCCTCGTGGTATATTATTCCTTATATCTCCGGAGCCCGTAAGAATATAACGAAACTTTTTGTAGCACTATTTAGGTGTTGAGTTTCTTAATGAACCAATACTACTTTTAACGCATAAAACGCACTTTAAATATTTTTCGGATGTGATAATACGGAGCGCGATTCGAAGTGCAGCTATACCGTAGGCGAGCGCGCGACGACTAGTATTGTTGTAACGTTGCATTTTAAATGCACGTAAAGTAGATTTTTATATAAGTATTTAATCTAATAAAATTAGTTAAAAAATGTAATAAAATTAGATACGGAACCTTCAAAGTAAGGTATTGTCGAAACGAGTTATTATTCGCGACAAGACGCTTGTGCATCCCTACGGCGGTCGCGGCCTTCGTTAATCATCGTCTTTGTTCGGATTCACTCGCCAGCCATACTGCTTACTGCATTCTTACGCGAAGCCCGTGTCAAATTTTGTGCTCTCTGCCGTTACAACTGTTACGTACGAGTGATATCTAAATAATATAATAAATTAGATTCGATCCCGCTGAGGTGAGTTCTCATAGTTTTATAAAAAGCCTTTAGTGCAGCATTGTAATTTTAGTTAAGTAATTATTATATTGTGCTTGGTGCTGCTTTGCCTAGTGTTTTAAATCCTAGAGGTTACTGGTTAGACTTAGGGAGTCTACAAATTTGTCCCCCTTAATAGTGCCCTCCTTAATACGTGGACTGGTGATTTCAGGATCCCCCTTACGGAATTGGCGGTATAAAGAAGCCGCCGACGAGAGATTGTGACGCAATTCAACCCGTCGATTGAAATCCACCTACCCACCAACCTACATCTTTCGAAGGAAGGGCAACTTCAACGGATACCTGGAAGCTGCAGAGGTGGACTCCTTAGTCAGGCCAGTGTACTCATCTCCCTAACTCGTCATTGTCGCGGCTAGGAGGCAAGACAATATATTTTTATGAAGAAGTCTGTAATCTTTTTTTTGTGACCCACCCCTGACGAGCCTGAGAAGGGCAGGCCCAAGCCGGCCACAGTGGCGCCTTTTTACGTGGTTGTCTTGTCTCCGTGTCGTGGTAGTGAGTCTAGCATCTAGCAGCACTCGGCAGCTCACCAATTTGTAAACGAGGAGGTGTCTACTACTGCAGTAAACTGGTACGTTTCATTTTTTTATTCTTCTATTAAACCTGTATTTTATGCTGCTTTGATTTTTAATTAATTTTGTTAACTGTTACGTATGTAATCGAACTGATCAATTTATGATAAATTGAGTTATATCTACCTACTTACCATACAATTGTACCTACCTACCTGGTTTAAATAAAGTGAATACGTGACGGTTTGCAGCTGAAATGTGTTTTGTTGTTTTTGCTTATTCTAGTAGTTAAATAGTGTTGTGTAGTAAAGTGGTATATCACCGAATCGTAGAACATAGGTACGAATTAAAATATAGAGCACTAAATGCCAATTGTATATGTAGTGATTGCCTCAATATAGTTACTTATGTATGTAATTTACGAACGTTGCCGTGTTGTTGGTAGTACTTATACGTGGTATTATCTACTAAGGAAACAATCAACATAAATTTTGTTGTTGACGTAGTATCTTTCTACACTGCGAATCAATTGTTATAGTACACTAATACTAATATAAATTATAAATTGGATTAGTCGATCCTTGCTTATTGATTGTTTATCTAAACTGTTGCCTGCTTGCTGTAGTGCTTACGCCTATAATTAATACTACTTTTAATCATTTTTATTGTTTTGAATACCTATTGTAGAATTATATTTCAAGAGATGGGAACTCACCCTATTAAATATTTTTTACTTAATAAAAACGAGCTAACATACGAAGTGCAAATTAGAGGCGATGAACCTGCCGCGAATGTTTTAGGATTACGCAAGCAAATAACGAAGCTTTCAATATTAATACCTAATGAGGATATTTGCGAATCGGGAATTGACGCTGCCATAGATTGTGAGGGAGTTCTACCTTCATTAACAGAACTATCTACACGGGTGACCGCTTTATATGAGAAATATGATTATAATCTTATGAATCGAACTGAAGCATTGCATAATCATATATACCACCGCATAAGAAGAATGTATACTTCTAACACAACTTATTCTAGGAAGATTCAATCAATTAGTACGGAGTTTGATGTCTTATCTAATAAATTAAAAGATTTTCAAAATATGGACTCAGTACAGAATACCGCATCCGAGCGCACTAACTGTGCTCAGTCATCTTCATTTATCGATGGATCACCTGTGGTCTCGGTCCGTTGTGAACATGCGCAGGCACCTGATTCGGCTAAGTTAAAGTTCGACGGCAGTACCTGCGTCCGTGCCTTTGCTCAAAAAATAAACGAATTCCAAACTGTTCGCAATCTACCCTCAGAAAAATTATTAATGTTTGCATCGGAGATTTTTGTCGGTAATGCATTACACTGGTACCGTAGTATTCGTGATTCTGTTAATTCTTGGGAGGAACTGCTTAAGCAGTTGATTGTGGATTTTAGTCCTTTTGACTATGATTATAGGCTTTTAACGGAAATCCGTAATAGAACTCAGGGTGATTTAGAAAACATTGTGGTATATTTGGCGATTATGTCCGAACTTTTTTCGCGGTTATCAAAACATATTTCAGAACAAGAAAAGCTTGATATTTTATTACATAACATACGCCCTTGCTATGCCACTGTTTTGGCAGCTTGTGTTACGGGTATTGACTCCATTTCTACGCTTAGAAAGTTATGTCTGAACTACGAACGAATTCACTGTTTTTCATCGCAATTCCATGAACCACCAAAGATATCTTCTGCAACTTTAGCGCCGGACCTAGCCTACAATAGACAGGAGCCTAAAAATTTCTTTTACAAGAATTTTAATACATCTAATAAATTTAATTCTAATCACCCAAATAAATATAATAAATATAATTCTGATAAATTTCATAATTCTAATTTTCAAAATTTCTCATCTAATAAAAACATTCCTATTTCAACAATCGATTCAAAACCAAGCACTAGTGCGTCTAACGGTAAAGATGTATTTTGCCCACGTTGCCGTTGTGACAGTCATTCTCTCAGGCAATGTAATCAAGATCGTTATCCGATTTGTTTTAAATGTGGGCTAAAAGAGTACACATTTTTGAATTGTCCAAATTGTCATCCGGAAATAAATAAAAAAAACTAAATAGCGAAGATTGCTGCAGCAGAATGAAAACTTACAACTCTAACAAATTTGATAAACAAGACTGGAAGGAGTGGTTAACAACTATCAAAATATATTTTTCTACTTATTCTGTAGCAGCAATCTTCGACAAAAAACCTGAAGGTGATATAAGACCATATGTCACTGTTAATATTAAGAGTATACCTTTGTGTGGCCTGTTAGATTCTGGTTCTGCTATTACTATACTTGGCAAGAACTCACATTTAGAACTTTTAAATAAATGTAATTTGGTTTTAAGTAATGTCGACGATTATCAATCTTTTAGTTCTGCTGGTGGTCATAAACTAACTACAATAGGTTGCATCGATCTCCCAATTACTTTTGGTAGTCAGACACATATTTTGAAAGCCTATGTTATACCTTCAGTAACATCAGCACTTATTTTAGGTGTGGATTTTTGGAAGAAATTCCAATTACTACTAAAGCATCCAAAATCTATTGTCTTAAACAATGAAGACACTGAAGATTCCATATTAGCTGTTAATAGATCAAACGTTGTATTAAATTCTTATGAAATTCTAACCGAGACTCAACAATCAAGGGCTGATGAAGTGATTCAACAGTTTTATAACATTTCTTCGGAAAAAGTAGGTCTGGGACGCACGCATTTGGTTCAACACCATATAGATACAGGCGATTCACCACCTATACGCCAAAGATATTATAGGTTGCCACCGGCGAAGCTCCAAATAATTTGTGAGGAATTGGATGAGATGCTGAAGCTGGGAGTAGTGGAACCTTGCGAAAGTCCCTGGTCATCGCCCGTGCTGTTAATTCCTAAAAAAGATGGAAAACTTAGGTTTTGCCTTGATAGTAGAAAGTTGAACTCAGCAACTCGTAAGGACGCTTACAAATTACCCTATGTATCTGAGATACTAGATAATCTTAAAGATGCGAAGTATTTAAGTAGCGTTGATCTTTCAAAAGCATTTTGGCAGACATGTATCGCAGAAAGTGACCGTGACAAAACAGCATTTTATGTTCCATCTCGGGGAACGTATAGATTTGTTACCATGCCATTTGGTCTAACAAATGCACCAACTACACAACAAAGATTGGTGGATCAGCTGTTTTATGGACCGGAATTTTAAAATTCTGTGTTTGTTTTTTTGGATGACGTAGTCCTTATGTCAACGTCTTTTGAAGGTCATATAGCTCTATTACAAAAAGTCTGTAATAAACTGAAATCAGCTAACTTAACTATTAACTTTGAAAAGTCTGCATTCTTTCGTAACGAGCTAAAATACTTGGGCTACGTAGTTGATGCTAAAGGCTTGCACGTAGATCCGGGTAAAGTTGAGGCCATTCTTAATTTCCCTACACCTACTAACAAGAAAGAAGTTAAACGATTCTTGGGTACCGCTTCATGGTACCGGCGGTTTGTACCGAACTTTAGTTCTATCGCCGGTCCACTGAATAAACTAACTTCTACAAGTAAAAAGGCTCTTAAATTCTCTTGGTCACAGGAGGCAGATGAGTCCTTTAACAAACTAAAACAATGTCTTATTTCGGCACCTATTTTGACTTGCCCAGATTATACAAAACCTTTTGAAGTTCACACAGAAGCGAGTGATTATGGCGTGGGAGCATTACTCACTCAAACTATTAGTGGTGTGGAACATCCTATTGCTTATATGAGCAAGTCACTATCGGGGGCTGAAAGGAACTATAGTATAACTGAGCGCGAAGCCTTAGCTGTTCTGGTAGCCATTGAACATTGGCGATGCTATCTAGACAGTGGTATGAAGTTCACAGTTTATACTGACCACTCGGCACTGAAATGGTTCTTGAATTTAAGTAACCCTTCGGGACGTTTAGCACGCTGGGGTGTTCGGTTGTCAGCATTTAATTTTGAAGTCAAACATCGACGAGGTGCTGACAATGTGATTCCTGATGCTCTGTCTCGAATGGGTACTATTTCTGCCATCGACGGTTCCTATGCTCAATCTACTGATGAGTGGTTTTTAAATATTTTCAACGGTTGCCAAAGCTCTCCAACATCTTTTCCAAATTACTCTATAAAAGATCAGAACTTGTTTAAGTTCATGAAAGGCAAATGTGCATTACATAAAGAGTTTGAGTGGAAACAGGTGGTACCGTTAGAAAAAAGAAAAGCTGTAATTGAAGAAAACCACTCTGATCCTACAGCTGGACACTTTGGAGTTTATAAAACTTACAAACGATTGGCCCTTCGTTATTATTGGCCTGGAATGCACGCAGATGTAGCTGAATTTATTTCATCATGTGATGCTTGTGCAGCCCATAAACATCAGAATCATGCTCCATTGGGCGAGATGGGTCGGCCTAAAGTCTGCGCGAGACCATTTCAAACAATTAGCATCGACCTCGTTGGTCCTTTGCCCCAAACTAGGAAACAAAATTGCTATATATTGGTTATTGTGTGTTGTTTTAGCAAATATTGTTTATTGTTTCCTATTATAAAAGCTACGGCGGAAAAAGTAACTCGTATTCTTGAAGAGAACGTTTTTTTGATACATGGTATTCCCTCGACAGTAATTCTAGATAATGGGAAGCAGTTTGTGAGTGCTACCCTCAAAAACATGCTATCTAAATATAAGGTACCTAAATTGCACTATACTCCGAAATATTCTCCTCATGTAAACACGGTAGAGCGTTATAACAAAACAATAATGACAGCTATATCAACGTTTATTGAAGATGACCATCGAATTTGGGATACCCTGATACCTAAAGTTCAATTTGCAATCAATAGTTCTGTAAATGAAGTTACTGGTTACACTCCGGCATTTCTTGTCTATAATCGCGAGTTAGTAGTGTGTGGCTCGCACTATATCGATGCTGAATCTGATCATATAATATATGAACCTCGCGATTCGTATGCCGGCAATTTAGGCATTCTTTCCAGTATTTTTGATAAAATTCAGTCCTTATTGCTTCAGGCCCATTCCCGGAATTGTCATACTTACAATTTACGCCGCCGACCTGCTGAATTCAAAGTTGGGGATATAGTTTGGAAGAGAACGTTTCTCTTAAGTAATAAAGATAATTATTTTAATAAAAAACTAGCTCCAAAATATGTCAAATGCATCATTGTAGATAAGAAATCTCCTCTCGTGTATGAATTAATGGACATGTCTGGTAAATCTATAGGGTGCTGGCATATAAAGGATTTTAAGCTGAACCATTACAGAGAGTGATGTTCTTCTAGCTTAGGTCTTGTAGTTTATTAGTAGACGGATTTTTCTCAAGACTTTAGGAAAAACCCTACTTTTTGCGGCGGGGTACTGTAACGTTGCATTTTAAATGCACGTAAAGTAGATTTTTATATAAGTATTTAATCTAATAAAATTAGTTAAAAAATGTAATAAAATTAGATACGGAACCTTCAAAGTAAGGTATTGTCGAAACGAGTTATTATTCGCGACAAGACGCTTGTGCATCCCTACGGCGGTCGCGGCCTTCGTTAATCATCGTCTTTGTTCGGATTCACTCGCCAGCCATACTGCTTACTGCATTCTTACGCGAAGCCCGTGTCAAATTTTGTGCTCTCTGCCGTTACAACTGTTACGTACGAGTGATATCTAAATAATATAATAAATTAGATTCGATCCCGCTGGGGTGAGTTCTCATAGTTTTATAAAAAGCCTTTAGTGCAGCATTGTAATTTTAGTTAAGTAATTATTATATTGTGCTTGGTGCTGCTTTGCCTAGTGTTTTAAATCCTAGAGGTTACTGGTTAGACTTAGGGAGTCTAGGAATTTGTCCTCCTTAATAGTGCCCTCCTTAATACGTGGACTGGTGATTCCAGGATCCCCCTTACGGAATTGGCGGTATAAAGAAGCCGCCGACGAGAGATTGTCACGCAATTCGACCCGTCGATTGAAATCCACCTACCCACCAACCTACATCTTTCGAAGGAAGGGCAACTTCAACGGATACCTGGAAGCTGCAGAGGTGGACTCCTTAGTCAGGCCAGTGTACCTCATCTCCCTAACTCGTCATTGTCGCGGCTAGGAGGCAAGACAATATATTTTTATGAAGAAGTCTGTAATCTTTTTTTTGTGACCCACCCCTGACGAGCCTGAGAAGGGCAAGCCCAGCCGAATAAATCGTTTTACATAGCATACTGTTCTTTTTAATCTATTTAGCTTAGAAAACCTTTTTATATCTATTATTGATTCAAATTTAAATGTAAGTACCTAGTGTATTAAGAGTTATTTTTGTGTCGGGTAAATCTTCTAACATTTTTTGTTTTAAGACAGGCCACTTAGATTCATCATTTAACAAATATTGAGGACCGTGCCACCACAATGTATTATTTACTAGTTGGGTAGGATTTACACCTCTTGAAATTAAGTCGGCAGGATTTTCCTTGGTAGGAACGTACCTCCAAGACAGTAGATTAGTAGTTTCTAGGATTTCACCAACTCTGTTGGCGACAAAAGTTTTTAATTTTGTAGAAATTTTTGCTAACCACCCTAGGACCACTGTAGAATCAGTCCAGTGTATTATGGTATGTGGAGTATAGTGTATTGATTCTGTGACACTTTTGTACAAGCGAGCTGCCAGAAGGGCGGCACATAGTTCGAGCCGAGGGATCGGCGACGGCATTAAGGGTGCTACTCTAGACTTAGATCACAGTAATTTCACCGTGACGTCACCGTTGCCTTCAACTGAGCGCATATATACGCAAGCTCTATAGCCTACCTGTGAGGCGTCACAGAATGTGTGGAGCTGAATGGACATTGGATTATCACACAACACACGTCTTGGAATTTGTAGCGTGGAAAGAGAGAACAAGTCGTTAGTGAAATCATGCCATTGATTTATAATAGCATCTGGGACAGGTTGGTCCCAGTCAACCTTTTGCTGCCACAGATTTTGTAACATTAATTTCGGTATCATTATGCAAGGACTAAGAAGACCTAAAGGGTCAAATATTTTGAATGCATTAGACATAATATACCGTTTAGTAATAACATTGTTTTGACAAGATATAGACATAGGTAAGTGTAGTGTACCTATCTTTATTAGGATTCCAATTAAGTCCAAGTGTGTTCGAAGATTCGCTGATAGTTAATATATCTTGAAGTTCAGGTGAATTAAAAATAGATTTTGCATTTGTTTTAAACTTACGTAAGTTAAAGCAACCCTTTTGGAGCTCCTTACTTATATAATTTTGAATGTAACTTAATTCTTCTTAGTTGTTTGACCCCGTAATTAGGTCGTCAACGTAAAAGTCTCTTTGTATTATAGTTTTAATAAGATTATCATTACACTCCTCTCCTATCTGCCAAAGGCAGCGCGTGCTTAAAAAACTGGCACTTGCGGTTCCGTAAGTGACCGTATTCAAATGCATTGTTTGTATAGGTAATGACTCATCCTCTCTCCATAGGATCAGCTGCAGGTTTCTGTCACCGGTATGTACTTCGATTTGCCGGTAAGCCTTTTCGATGTCCCCGGTTAGCAAATACCTGTGTTGTCGAGCACGAATCAATATGGAGAAAAGAGAATCCTGTATATTTGGACCTACCAGCTGCAAGTCATTGACAGAGTATCCAGAAGAGGAAGGTGCAGAGCCGTCAAACACAAGACGGATTTTGGTTGTCTCACTGGAGTCCTTGAAGACAGCATGATGACATAGGAAATATGAGATTTTGGGTAAGTGAACCTTGGACCTTGAAAGATGGCCTAATGCTTCATACTCTTTCATGAATTGTACATATTGCATTTTTAAATTAGGGTTTTTTCTAAAACGTTTCTCCAAATTGAGAAATCGTTTTTTTGCTAGCATATAGGTGTCACCTAAACATAGAGGTGAGTCACGTAGTGGTAACCTAACACAAAATCTGCCTGTATCTAACCTTATTGTATGTTTTATAAAAAGATTTTCACATGTTCTTCCAGATTCGCTTAAAAGTGATTTTCGGGGAAGTTCTTCTAACTCCCAAAAACGTTTAATAAAATTATCTACCTGGGATTCTTTGGACAAATCCTGCTTGAATAAATCTACATGGTTGTTATGTATAATATTATTTTGTAATGAATTATGTGACTTTTTTTTTAAATTAATGAATTATTTGTAGTTTTGTAATTTATATTGTAATTTATTGCGTTTTCTTTTAGTTTGTCTGAGTAAAATTGTAATGTTTTATTGTTATTAGATTTTAATGAAATTTGTAGTTGTTTATTTAATTTTATGTTTAAATTCGGTATGTTTATTTCGCCCCCAATCAACCAACCAAATAGGGAATTATGTAATTGAGGGTTGCATTCACCTAGTGATTTTTGTTCACAACCTATAACATCCCAGAATATATCGGCTCCGATCAAGATGTCTATTGGACCTGGCTGATCAAATTGTGGGTCAGCCAGGTCTACATTCTGTGGTATGTTGAATTGAGATGTGTTTAGAGGAAAACTTGGTATTTTCCCGGTCAGCTTGTTTAAGACAAAACAAGATAGTTTAATTTTAAAATTATTATTATTGCGGGATTGTAGTTGCACGACACATCTTTCAGTGATTGTGTTGGCGTGACAATTACTAATACCAATAACTGTAATGGTTGTGGGGACGGTTTCTAAACCCATCCTCTCCTTCAAAGATTTCTTTATAAATGATGACTGACTGCCTGAATCCAGTAAGGCACGCGCTTTGGCTGCCTCTTTAGTCGACGGATTTATGACCTCAATTAGGGCAGTAGATAAAATAATCTGGTTAGACCTTGCCTTAGAAAAATTTACTAAAGATATTTTAGGTCCATGAACATCTACTTTAGAATCCATAGAACTATTATGTAGCAGTTAATTATGGCGTTTTTTACAATACCTACAAGGCCCCATACGACAATCTCTAAGGGTATGGCCTTGTCTTAAACAATTTGAACAAAGTTTATATTTTGACACATCTGCTAATTTTTCGTTAATGGGTTTTGATTTAAATGTAGGACATTCATAAATTCTATAGTTCTGATTACAAATAATGCAAAGAAAGATTAAATTATTATTTTGAAGGACTGCATTTAATGACTTTGTGTTTTGTCGAATACTACTAGCGCCATCTCTCTTTTGTGTCTGTAATTTAGTGTAGTTGCTTTCTTTATTCCGATGTATGGATTCTAGGACATGGGCACGATCAATTAAAAATGATTTAAATTGTTCTAATGTAGGGATGCCGTTTAAGTTATTACGTTGCTCCTCCCATTTAGTCAATGTGTTGTTGTCTAACTTGGATGTTAACATAAATACAATTATGGTGTCCCACTGATTCGTTGGTTGACCAAGGTTGGACAAGGCGCGTAAATTTTTAGTAATATGATCAATAAAAAACCGTAAGGAACCTTCAGACTTAATAAACTAAACTAAATATTAAATAAAGATTTTAGGTGATAGTTAATTAATAATCTTTTATTATTGTATCGATCGCAGAGTAATTGCCATGCAGTAATGTAGTTAGCAGAGGAAACTTCAATATTTGTAACTATGCGCTTTGCCTCGCCATCAAGGTAAGACAATAAGTAATGAAATTTTTGTATATCTGAAATACGCGAGTTATTGTGAATTAAGTTAGAAAAAGTATCGTGGAACTCAAGCCAACGGAAAAATGATTCGTCAAATTTAGCAATTTGAATTTGCGGTAATCGGATACCTATAGATTCGTGGTTGTGGCCGAAAGAGCATTGAGCTTCCATACATACAGAATCTCGTTTTATCTTCTCTTGTTCAAAGGATTTTAATTCGTTTTGCTTTTCGACTAAGGTTTTTGCTATAGCTGTACACGTAATTATGTCTTGCTCAATGCGCTCACGCTCATCAATCTCATAATCCAAAAAATCTGAATTTAAAATCTCTATCTGAGTCTGCAAGTCATCAAATTTAGTAGACAGGCTTTCAAATCTGCTTAGCTTTATGGATAACTCGGCAAACTCGACAGCCGAGAATGTAGGTTGCGTTGTGATTTTGTTAATATAATTTTTAAATTTTGTTACTTGGCCTTTAATTGAACTTCTTTTTGTTAAAAGATCTTTTACTTCGGCCATTATTAAATAATAAAAAATATAAAATTTAAATTTAAATTAAATTCCTATTGCAATACTAGCAGCTGAACACTAACAGTTCATAAATCAAATACACAACGCAACGTTTTTTAGTTATAAATTAAATTGTTTGTCTCACGCTCCTCACACGGCGATACCTGGGGCCGGGACCGGGATCGGGATGCACCAAGCGCCACAGCCGCTTAGCAATCACGATCCAGTTGACGTAACCAACAACTCTGGAATTAGTCGGCCAAAATACCACTAAATATCGCGCAAAAACTAGTGCGAAGGAAGGCAAACCTAATTAATTTACTATGTTTATTGATATCTACATAAATATAATTATAAAATTATAACTATGCTATTATTAATAAGAACTAAGTACCTAAGTATACGTTTTATGTTTTACTTGTAACTTGTAAGTATGATAATGATGACTATTTGCACTGCGAAACACAAGTGAAATTTATTTCAATAGGGACTTTGACTTTGCTTTGAAATGACTTTAGAAGGGAGGAATGGAAAACCCAAGGCACTTAACTGACGTAAATATTCTGCAGCGAGGTGGCGCTTTAGATGCGGCACTGCCCGGCGATATCAGTATATTGTTGGCAGGTTTTCTTCTTTGATTTTACTGTTTGTTTGAATCACTTCGGGGTCACCAAATTATGTCTCGTCGTAGACATATGGAATTTCATAGAAACTCGTATTATTTGTTGTAATTTAGTTTTATTGAACTTTGTTTGGTGAATGCAGTACAAGAAGTAAATTTTTTAATTAGACAGCAAAATTAGCGCCATCAATATTGGCGGCCGCGCGCCTCTCGTTATTTATGGCAACGCGCTCGCGACCACAGACAAAATAGCGTTGGGCGCTAACACTTACAAATATGAAATAGTTTAATTTGAGCAATCTCGAGGCAAGGCGTAGGCGCGGTGAACTCATTTATTTATATAAAATAGATCATTCGGTTGTTGATTCTCCATCATTTCTTTCGTCCATTAGCTTTAACACACTTTACAGAACCCGAAACCCAAAAATTTTCACACCCTAAGTTTTTCGCAATAATACGTCGTTTTGCCTCTACAACGAACTAGTATAGAGCCATCCAGATGTTGATGTTTTTGTCTTAGATCCAAAAGTCTTCAAAAGTATATCTGCCTTGTCGCTGTGCGTGACTGCTGAAACGCTGTATTTGTGCTTTTATTTCGCAGTACACTAACAAATTAAAATGCACTAACAATTCATTAGACAAAAATCTTGCATTGTAAAGATTAGTTGTTACATTTTATAAATCTACCACTTAAATAATAATACTTAAATAGGATACAAGTTGTTAGGTTATAGTTTAGCTTTTAAGTTTATGTTAGTTTAACATACTGTAATCATAACAGTAACCTGTATTGTAACTAAAATAATACAAAAAAAACGAAATAAGTGTACATCCACATCCTCCATACCTTCTTCAGTTTTAATGACATTGGATTCGGTTTCTTTTGCTTTACTTGATTTTACATTGCTCTTCGTTCCCGTCTCTTTGATAGCATTTCTAAGCTTTTTGTAACATATTGTTAATAAACTGTACCCATACAAATTTTATTTCTTTAAGAATAATCAGGTTGTATAGGTATTTTAATTCAAAGTGTAATTTACAACCTACTGCTACATTAAAGCGAGTGTACAATACGCTGACAGATGACATAAATATGACGTCCTTTACAACAATTATTGCCACTAAGCACTGTATAATGTAACACTCCAATATTAGGGTCGTGAAGAATATTTTTAAAAAATAGGAACACTTTAAATGTTCCATTACAGAGTTCGAAAAACTGAGATTAGTCGTATAAAAAAACTATTTTTCGCCAAAATGTCATTTACGCCAATTCTGGTATCGACATGTTTTACAAGGATATAAGAATCAACATCCGGAAATAATTAAATTTATCTGTGTGTATCCTAAGCCAAGGACCGAGGAAAGTTATTATCACAGTATGAAGCCAAAGAAGTGTATCAGAATCGTAGCTGAATAAAGTTGTGGTCTCTGCCAACCCCGCCGCTAAACGGGCGTGATATGCATATGTTTGTACGAATATATGTCTGGATGTATCCATGCTATGCCAACATGCAGAAGTATATGAAAAGTCTACCTATTCCGATATCTGTGATTATTGTCATACTGCAATTAACACATTATCCACTTTTTTCCTCTAATGGTAGTAATTATTCAAATGATATAACGTACATACTGTTGTAAATATTATGTTCAAGTCGTACGTGCATTTAAGTGTTGGTTACACTCAAACATTATGTTACATATTATGCATGCTTTTTATATACAAGTAATAGTGTAAACTGATGTTTGTAAATCAATAAATAAACAGTCGGGGCCCTACTGCCACCTTTTATAGTAGTATCACTTTAATCTTACTACGCAAAATTCGTATGGGAATTTGCATAGTAAGATCTAAGTAATACGAACTAAGAGGTGATGGTAAGGCCCTGATGCATAAATGTGTTTTCAGTCATTGAATGGTCGTCAATCAACTCAGTGATGATGCTTGCGATATGGGGCGGCACATATTGCCTCTGGATCGTGGAAACCAGCGAGCCCTGCTACAGAACATTAACCGAAGTACGTTAGTTATTTTATACATAGCATAGCATACAATAAGACTGTTGGTAATTCGCTGTAAGATATTGGCAAGATCCTAGCAGTTACTCCTAGCAATTAATGTGTAACTTCTAACTGTTATTAACTTTATTACCAGATTGACCGTACCAACCTTCTGGTCAGTAGGATGCTCAACAAATACAAGGAGCTACCCATCTCCGTAGAGCTTAAAAAGTTCTCCCAGTACCTCATGCTGAACACAGTCGCTTACTCTCCAATGGGGCTATTCACATTGTCTCGCTCACTTGTCGCATCGGTATGTCACAAATTCATTTTTATACTTATAGGTAACTAAACATTTAAAAGTGTTACCATGTTATACTGAAATAAACCTTGAGATACTGGCCACCTAGTTCTCCTAAGCAAAAGTATACCCACCTTACCATTTGAAAAAAAAAAAAAATTAACGGGATCGTCGTCACCATTTTTTTTTGTCTCCAAGTATCCGATGATACTGAATGCACCAAGATTACGGGTGGATATTAATAAACATACAAAACGATCTCAATTCTTTCTTAGTCGTTTTTTGCACTCGGCACTGTACGATAAGAAACAGTGTTGACTGTTTCATACTTACTATCTTAATCACTTGAATTTAATGTAAATACACTACACCCACCGTATCAGAAATTTCATGTAGAAGTGATGTGATGTGAGATTGTTAAATTAGATTAAAACATAATTAATAGTTATTATTAATAATTAGTAATTGACTAGCGACATCTATCACAAAGCAGATAAACTAATACGTACTAAAGCGTCCTGGCGGGCGGCGGCGGCGGCGGCGCAGCACAGACACAGAATACATAATAGTACAAGTGCAGAAGATCAACTCCGCAAAGCCATTTGAATAAATAGCGACTCTTGCAAAGCCACAATAAAGTGCACTTCAGGTCGCACAACGCTTCCTTACCTACAGTCAAATTGACCTAGCAGTTGCCTCTCTTTCTATCGCGTAGCTCTTATCTCTTTTAACGACTTTAGGGTTGCGTAGATTTTCTCGGCCAGCCGTGATCGCGACGGCCAAGGATCGTACATGTTGATGATGACTTTCTCAAGGAGCCACGTACGGCGGGTTCGAAGCGTCGCTTTAGACCCCTTGAGACGTTGATAGTTGATGATGGTGACCTAGATGTTGAAAAACAAACACTTTACTTTGTCACACTGATTTTAATAGGTAACAAGATTTAACTACTATAATTTACATGAAATGGCGTCCACGCGCCCTTGAATCCGAAAACCAATGAATGACCACAATGAATATTGAACTGGCATCCACACGCCTTGATGACAAAACCAATGAACAACTGATTTAACTAATATAGTTAATATTACATGGCGTACACACGCCTTTTATGAGAAAACCAATGCATGGCCGACTGCCATCTTTAATCACATTTTTACTACTCCTATAAACTAGACAGGTTTTTGATTGAATGGCAAGTGATTCTTTTTTTTGAACGTAAGATCGATAATGCAAAGGCGTTAAACATTAAGATGATACACAATGAAATATAAACAAACATGTTAATTTTCGATTAACATTCCTCCCGCCACCAGGGGGAAATGAACTGAATACTTGAAGTCCTTAATGCGCTCTACTTATAGTAACAATAACACATAATATGACTCATACACATGGCTTAACTTTAAGAATAAAAACACTATATATATACACAGAAGTGCAATGGTTAACTTAAATTACTTTCTATTGGTATCGGTAATTTACACAATTTGACCACTGGTCTTACAAGCTCTCCGCTTTGAGTCCTTAATTTAACTGATCTAACAATGTGATCTGATCCCTTAAACAATTCAATAACTCTACCCTTTCGCCAGTGAAGAGGGGGTGAGTTCTCGTCAATAATAAGAACTAAATCGTTGAGCTCTATATTGTTAATATGCTTATACCATTTATTACGTGTCTGTAGTGTACTGAGATACTCAACATGCCAGCGCGACCAGATCGTCTGGTACAATTTCTGAATAACTTGAAAACGGGACAATCGCGACATTTTAGTTTTCTTCCAGTGAGCTTCTGGCAAGGCAACTAGTGGCTGACCTATGATGAAATGACCTGGCGTGAGAACCTCTAAATCACTGGGGTCCTCTGACATAGGCACAAGAGGCCGTGAATTAAGTATAGACTCTATTTTAGTAAATAGAGTAGACAGTTCCTCGAATGTTAAAATGGTATCGCCCACCTCTCTCTTGAGGAGGTTTTTAGCGCTTTTGACTGCAGCCTCAAATAGTCCCCCCATATGGGGCGATGCAGGAGGATTGAACTCCCAGCGAATGCTCTGTTGTCTGAACTCCTCCTTGAGGATAATCTGGTTGTCCAACAAGAACTGAGTGATCTCCTTTAGATACGAATTAGAACCAGTAAAATTGGTACCTCGGTCCGATCGGATTAGTGAAGGCAGCCCTCGTCGGCTGACAAACCTGGTGAATGACGCGATGAAGGCCTCGATGGTCAATGCAGAGACCATTTCGAGATGAACAGCTTTTGTACCTAAACATACAAAAACACACAGGTAAGCTTTGAGTGATTTCGCATTTCTTAGTAAACTGCTTTTGACTAAGAAAGATCCAGCAAAGTCAGTTGCTACGCCTGAAAATGGTCGTGCGGCCGTGACTCTATCAGCTGGTAGGTCTGCCATAAATGGTGGCTGAGATGAAGCATTGAACCTGAAACAAACTAAACAATTTCTGATGACCTTTGATACTTGACGTCTGACTGACGTAATCCAATACTCTCGCCGCAGTATAGCAATGAGCGCGTTTGTCGCCGCATGACAATATGACTTGTGATAATATTCTATGAGTAATTGACCCCACCTATGATCCTTAGGTATCAAATATGGATGCCTGGCTCCGTAAGGCAATGTTGATTTCCGTAGTCGGCCGCCGACTCGGATAAAGTGGTCTTCATCCACGAAGACACTTAATTTCTGTAGCGATTTACAGACCAATTTTCCTTGCTTGATTAATATAATTTCATCTTTATATGAATCCATTTGAATTTTCTTAATCCAATGTCTGGTTGCTTCACGAGTCTCGTCTAATGAGAGTGTAGAGTTAAGATTCCGTCTTTCTTTAGGCAATCTAATATTTCGGCAAAATCTAAGTACCAATAAGGTAATATTGATGAGTTTACTGAACGAGCTGACACGTGATAACAGCGCGTCTTCCCATGGTTCGACAGGGGTAACAAGATTGACCAATTTCTTGAATCCAGGTAAATTGTAAGGCATAGTAACTGGTAACGCAGGCCATTGTGACTCCTCCTTAAGTAACCAGTCTGGGGACCACCATAAATTGAAATGTATGAGATCTTCAGCCGCCATGCCTCGTGAGGCGACATCTGCAGGGTTTAATTCGGAACGTACATGTCTCCATATCATAGAACGTTTTGAATTTTGAATGTCTTGAACTCTGTTACATTCAAATGTTTGAAGCATGTATGGTTTTGTGTTTATCCAAGATAACACGATTGTGCTATCTGACCAAGCATTGATGCTGTCAAATTGAATTGAACTGTCATATGACTCTGATACATGATTCAATAATTTGAACACTAGATGAGCGGCACTGAGTTCCAGTTTTGGTATCGTTTGCTTTGATCTCTGAGAAGCTACTCTTGATTTAGCTATAAGTAAACGTACCATGACATTTCCTGACGCGTCCACGGTTCTGAGGTAGACGCTCGCGGCAAAACCAGTCTCTGCAGCGTCTCCGAATCCGTGAAGTGAATATGAGACAGTCTGTGGCAGTGCAACACATCTAGGTATCTGCAAGTTTGACAAATAATTAAGGTCTTGAATGAGTTCGTCCCACTGACGACATTGACTATTACTGACAGGTTTATCCCATTTGACTCCATCTGAAAATAGTGTCTGAAGAAACACCTTGAATCGAAACACAATAGGCGCACAATATCCACACGGGTCATACAGGCGTGCTATTGTACTAAGGATATGACGCTTAGTAATTGCTTGTCCTAGAGGTACATTGATCTGATATGACATTGAGTCTGATACTGGGTCCCATTGAATACCTAATACTTTAATAAAGCTTTTATCGTCAGTATCAAACTAATGGGGCAGCTCGCAGTGTTCCTGCGGCAAATTCTGCAGTAATTCATTGCAATTTGATGACCATTTCCTGAGCTCATATTTGGCGCTTTTCATTAGTGCGATGAGTTCTGATTTGAGGTGTTGAGCCTCTGATAACGAGTCTGCGCCCGTGAGAATATCGTCAACGAAGGTGTCTCGTCTGATGACGGTTGAAGCCGATGATTCCTGATGACTAGCCTCCCAATCATCGGCGAGTTGTAACAATGTTCGAATTGCAATGAATGGACTTGATCGTAGGCCGTAGGTATTAGTATTCAACTCATATACCTGAATTTGGTCAGACGGGTCCTCTCTCCACAAGATGAGCTGGTACTTCCTGTCTTAAGGGTGTATCCAGGTCATTCGAAACATCTGCTTGATGTCGGTCGTGAAGACTATTTGATGCCGTCTGAAATTTAATAATATTTGGGTAATATCATTTTGAAGTGGTGGACCGGTGTGAAGACACTGGTTTAGTGATGTTCCTGTTGATGAACGAGCACTCCCGTCGAATACTACACGGATCTTATCCGTTCCCTTTTTGAATATGCTATGATGAGGGATGATGAAATGTTCGGAGTCTAACTGAAAGTCCGATTTTGACATATGACCGAGAGTTTCATATTCCTTCATGAATTATTTGTATTTACTTGCGAATACTGAATTTTTTGCCATCTTTCTTTCTAAAGATCGCAATCGTTGAATGGCTAAAGCCTTTGATTCACCCAATGGTGGCCTTGTCGAAAGTAATGGTAACCTAACCAAATATTTGCCATCTGGCATACGTTGAGTACTTGAATTATACAACCTTTCACATTCCAAGTAATCCGGATGAACAGCTGGCTTCGAAGGGGGCTGTTCCACCTTCCAAAACTTTTCTAAGACTTCCTCCAGTCTGACTGCATGGAGTCCATAGTCTTCTACTAAAGTGCCTGCCGACTGGTCGGGTGATGTGACCGTCGATGGTGACTGTTGAGTGTGTATCGCTCCCATGATGACGTGACCGAAACATGATCCATAAGCCGCTATCCCTGGAATGTTGGTTGAAATCTTTGAACCATCAAGTACATAATTGAGCACATCTGTACCAAGTATGATATCTACATCTCGAGCTTTATCAAAGTTGCTATCAGCAAGAATAATATTTGATGCCTTTAACTGATTCTTTAATTTAATATTATATGGTGGAATATTTCCTGATAATGTGAACATAACCATTGCCCTGGTACCAACTATTGGTAATTGTGCCCCCACTGGTTTAATAACTAATTTGACAACAGTGCCCGGTGTATTAACAGCTTGATGACCTACTCCATAAAGAATATTACTATTACCCTGTTGGTGCAATTTTAAATTATGAACTAATGATTGTTTGATGATTGAAACACAGACGCCTGTATCTAACAGGGCCCGGACCTTGACAAATTGACCATCACCTGACCTGACCATTACTATTGCAGTAGGACAAATAGTTATGGGAAGTGATGGTCCCATAGATGCACCAACAGTTACCTTATCTCATGCCCTATCAGGGCTCATACGTGACCCAAACCTGAGTGAATGAAAGGTGGTCTGAGCAAGATGCGCTCTGTCACCGACTCGTGGCCTTGGCTGGTGATGAGCCATGGATTGCACCGGTGGGGCCTCATGATGATGATGTGCTGACGATGGGTCCGCTTCTTCCTGGATCACACCAGTGATATGCACTGGTGATGAGACATGACGCGCTTTTGACGAAGTTGGCGTGTCTCAACCACCTGCGCATTGGGTGATCAGTCGAGCAGCAGGTTGATTTTGCTGCCGGGGAGCACCGATGCTCTCCTCTGCGTTGCAAATGAGTGAGTTATGATCCTGGGAGCCACAATGAGAACACCAGTTCCTATGAGTACAGTCACTTGCATAGTGCTTCCTCAAGCATCGATAGCAGTGTCCCGACTTAGTCGCCCACGACTTACGACCAGATCGTAAAAACCGTTGAAAGGCAGGGCATCTATAAAGTGAGTGTCCCTGGGCACTACAAAATGAACATGAAGGCCTTACCTGACGAGCTGATGATCCTTGATCTGTTGATGATGACATCACCTGATTGGCCTGGTATGCCTTGCCTGATGTCATCCGATGTTGACTTGATCGTGGAGCTGGTGGACGCACCGTTGGTAGTGAAGCCAGAGGTGGTCTCCTGACAGGCTCGGGTGCTGATGCCACTGTCAGCTGCAGTCGGCACTGTTCGTCCCACAACTCCATTAGTTGACTAATGGTAGGCAAAGCATCAGAATTCGTGCCGTAGCGTTCCTCAAACAGTGACCGCAGCTTAACAGGCAGTTTCTGTAATGTTAAATACAATATAACATATGACCACTCTTTGACAGGCTGATCTAGCTTTTCTAACGCCTGAAGGGCTTCTTGAAGAGGATCATAAAATTGTGAACGCAGGTGAGTGACTGATGATGTGATGATAGGTAAATATACTATCCTACCGATATAAGCATCAAGTAGTAATGTAGTATTCTGATACCTAGACTTAAGTAAATTAAGCGCCACTGAATAATTCTTGTCATCTACCAACAGCTGTCTGACAATGTGAAGGGCTTCACCTGACAATGATGATCTAAGATAATAATGCTTTTCAGCATCCGACAAATCACGCTCATGAACCAATGAATGAAATAAGTCATAGAATGGAACCCAGTCCATGAGGTTACCGGAAAACTTGGGAAGTTCTATAAGTGGTAATTTGGCCATTACCTGGTTTGATGTGAACTTGTGTGATTTTGAAGTACCAGCGGTTGACTCCGACGACGCCTGGTCCAGTTTTATCAATAGTTTGTTGACCTCCGTGAATTGCACCTCGAACAGCGACATGTCTGATTCAGACACTTCGTCACTAGAAAAACCCAATAATGTTTCGTAGGCCAAAACCAAATCTTTATAGTAGGTATTAAAATGCCGTTTTGCCACTGAAGCAGAGACAGACCCAGTTTGTTCGTCGATCGTCGCGGCAAAATCCAACAACATTCTATGATGTGACTAAACTGATTTCTTGTCCTACGCAAAGCCATGATGACTATCTACTGACTAATGCACGTAATAAACAGTAACACTTGAGATCAGTTACACTTGTAACAAATTTAAAACTAACGAAACATAAATTTAGAATATGCAAACAAACAAGACAATAACCTGGTTATTTAATTGACAGACACTTGACATGACAGTGACATTGACTGAATGAGTGATTCAATATTCGTAAAGATTGAATGAAGTTAGACCGATTGAGATTGGTTTGATGAGAATGAATGTACCTACTTACATGAATTATTGGCCAATCACAACACAATAACACTAACTAATGAGTCCGTAAGAATGAGTGAACCGCAGCGCGCGTCCTCTTGCGTCGGCTGTCTGTGTTCCCGTTGCGTAGCGTAGCGATGCGATACACAATTACAAAATGGCGTATCTTTATCTTCAATAAATACGTCCCGTCGAATCTCGACCCTTTGATGAAGGTGATAATTATGATGAATTATTACAAACACTGAATTTAAACACTGAAACACTCCGAGATTGACTTGATATTCTTTTTAATAATAATTACGGTATAAAAGCGGTCAAGGTCGTCATGTACAGTATATACATATCGTGTGCCATCGACTGTACCTAACATAAACAGAATCAAGTAGGTACTACTATATTTTATGACAATAGCTCCAGTTTTAGCTTGCATATTTAACGAATGCATTGACTGTGGTGTTTTTCCTGACCTAATATAACGTAGTAAACTAATTCCATTGTTTAAATCAGGTAGCACTTCTGACCCCTCTAATTTTAGACCTATTTCTGTGCTACCCACATTTAGTAAAATTTTTGAAAAGTTGATGCTAGACCAAATTCAAATTCATTTTCATAGAAATAAACTTTTACATTGTAAACAGTATGGTTTTACTAGGGGTCGCTCAACAACTGATGTCGGTGTTGAGCTTTTAATCCAAATATTTGATACCTGGGAGTAATCACAGGATGCCCTAGGGGTATTTTGTGATTTATCCAAGGCTTTCGATTGTGTTTTACATAAAACTTTGGTCAGGAAGCTTAACCACTATGGAATTAGGGATGCTTCTTTGAGCCTTCTAATCTCATACTTGAGTAACAGTATTCTGATGGTGGACATTAACGGTAAAAGATTTCCGGGACCAGTGGTTACAATGGGAGTTCCGCAGGGTTCAATACTAGGTCCATTCTTGTTTTTGGTTTATATTAATGACTTACCTTATTTTGTAAAAGACAGTCATGAGATAGTATTGTTTGCTGATGATACTTCACTTTTATTCAAAGTGAAACGACGACACCCAAATTATGACGATGTGAATAATGCATTCTCAAAGATTGTTCACTGGTTTAGTGTAAATAACTTGCTATTAAACGAGGGAAAAACCAAATGTGTAAGATTTGTATTGCCTAATGTTAAGCAAGTAACAACTAGTGTACAAATTAAAGATAAGAATGTGAATCCTGTGGAGACCACTGTGTTTCTAGGCATCACGTTAGATGCCAAGCTTCAGTGGGGCCCACATATAGCTAAATTGTCGAATAGACTTAGCTCTGCGGCTTATGCAGTATGAAGATCCGTCAGTTAACTGACGTTGATACATCCAGATTAGTTTATTTCAGTTACTTTCATAGTGTAATGTCGTACGGCATTTTACTGTGGGGAAATGCTGCCGACATTCAAACTATCTTTGTGCTTCAGAAGAGGGCTATTCGAGCAATCTATAACCTAAAGGCTGGCGACTCTCTCAGAGAGAGATTTAAGAATATAAATATAATGACAGTTGCATCACAATACATTTATGAAAATTTGATTTATGTTCATAAAAATACTGGAATGTTTTCAAAAAACAGTGATATTCACAATGTAAACACTAGAAGTAAGAACAAATTAGCAGTACCTTATACTAGGCTCCATAAAATAAATAATTCTTTTAGGGGTCTGTGTGTAAGATTTTACAACAAAGTACCAAATGATACTCAGAAATTAGATCTTAATAAATTTAAAATCAAAATCAAAGAAAAGCTTTATACAAAAGCTTATTATAAAGTGTCAGATTACACAGAAGACAAAACAGCTTGGATCCGAAATGCTCCAAGCACTCCAACAGCTATTTCTAATTGTCTATATTTAATTGATACTACATTGTTCTGTAATTTTGTATTGCATATTTTTTTTATTTTTTAAATTCATATTTTGTATTGGTAACGACATATTCTTTTTTTTGTTTGTAAATGTCGTTGCTTTTGTGCGCTGTGGTTTCTTGCGCCCATTCTTTGCCACAGTTAAAAAATTATGTCCTGAATGGGTGGTAGGTTAAAAAAGATTTGGACGATTCAAAGTACTTATTAATTGAGTTTAATGAATAAATATATTTTGACTTTGACTTTGACTATATGTACCTAATCTTGTAAACAGAACTTGTAGGTAGGTAAGTACTTACTATATTATTTAATAATCTAATTAGCTACCTAGATATCGCAATACGGGAGACATAAAGATAAAAGTCAACTTTCGGTTTTGGTAGTTAGGAAGGAGGGTACCCATCCTAAAGTACAGATACTATATAGGTGGGTAGTTATTTATTTAGCCTTACTTGTTCTATTTAGTTATTTAGTAAAGAGTTTTGTAAGTAGGTATAAGTAAATACTTAGCTACGAAATTATTATTTCAATAAGTAAATAAGTAAAAAAAGTAAAGTAAACGGACCCGCCGCCGACTACTTGTAGCTTCATACCTAAAGGCCTACACAGACGGCATCTATAATGTAAAGATCTTAGATTAATTGGTCCCAGGGATTGGTCTGTCGAGCGCAGCGAGACCAATCATTCACCTAAGGTAAAGATAACATTATTAGGTCAAGTATCATAAGACCGCCGGCGGTCACGAAACAATTGATTTTCAATTGTGTCTGGTTTTACGGTGCTCAAGGGTTATAGCACGATACACCTCACTACATCTTTCCATAGAAATCGTCAGGTGACAACACACGACAGCTATAATGTATTTTATAGCTTTCTTGTTAAATCCCTAGATTTAAATGTACATTAATATACATTATAGCTGCCGTCTGTGAGAGAAACTATTCGCACGTAAATTACAATACAAGGCATCTTGCACTCCGTCATACTTACCGCGATAAGCACCTACAGCGCGCGGCAACTTGAAGTTGTAAATCAGTCAGGGGGCCCCAGCGCGCTTTCGAGCACACATCTTTTTTACGTTACCAAAACATTCTAAAAGGTATAATTATATTTTATTTATTTCAAACTTAAGTTTGTTTACAGAACAAATAGGTAAGTAATACGAAAGTTAAGGTAGGTAGGTAGTAATTTATGTAAATTATTTCGCCTTACGATCGTAAGTCTGTGACTGTTGTGATGGTAGGTACAGAAGTTGGCACCTAACCTACCTGCGTAACTTATACTCATAGTTAGGTCGTAAGAATTAAAATCGCCAGTACTTATGTAAGATGTGTAAAATGTAGGTAATAGGTTTTACGTAATAAAATGTGATTTTTTACGTTAATCTTCAACTCGTCATGTAGTGCAGTCTTTGCTAGTTTCTAAGACTTTATGTGCTTGTTTGTTAGAAAGATAAATAGGTAAGTAACTTACAGAACTACATTTTACTTAGGTGTGCAATCACAGAATATATAACTTACTAAGGTAGGTATTGCGTAGGTATGTTTATTTAGTCTATTTGCTGTCATCCCTAACACACGAGTCGACAGCGTAGGTACGTTCGGTAAAAAACGCATCACAAAGTAATAAGTACTCTACGCGTATAGCGATAGAGCAGTACCTATGTAAGATTGTAGGTTGTTAAAACGGCGGCTTTCTTCAATATCTAAGAAGTGCAATTTCTGTACGTAGTACTATTATTTATTCTGTGACAATACTAGCACAAACAAGCAAAGCAAGAGAGCGCGTGGGTGTAGGTAGCGGGCGTCTGGCGCGGCGGGAGATCAATCGACACGGGCATCCAGTCGGAGAGCTAGCGGCACACTGCCAATTACGCACACACACCTCGCGCAGCGCTCTGCTAAAACCTTCCGAATTTATGAATGATTGTCACCTAAAATAAAAAAATGGCCTTTTACATAGTTTTAAACGTAGAATCTCTTAGGGTTTTTTGGTCTATTGATTAGTCTTAACAAGAAATTTATAGGATCACTACTTAAGGAAAAGATACAAAAAATCGTTAATGTTTCTTGTTCTTCTTAAGATGGTTTTTAGTAGTAATTAAAATATTAAAAGTAATTTTGAAACGTGTAATTTTAAGACAAATTCTGAAGGTATGAGGACGATTTTTTTCAAATTTTAGCATTTATTAGGTAACGAGAACATAGGTTTTAAAAAGCTGCTAAACGGTTTTGGTAGGGGAACCGCCTTAATAACGTTTTACTTTTTGCAGATGATCACGAACGTCATCAAGTACCTTGTCATTGCCATCCAGTTTCAATTTTTGGGAGGCGTTGGAAACTAAGTATTCTGTCTCGTTGATTGCCTTAAAAACCAATACTCATCAATTGTAGCGAAGACTTTATTTCAATGATGGAGACCTTTGTTCAGCAGTGGGACGGTATCTGGGCTATACTTTACTTTTATTAGTTGTCGATATTTAGCATTACAATTAAATGTACCTAAATTTACGTATGTGTGTGGCATCTGTGTAAACAATAGATTCACAAATTGTCAACATAAACAATTTATTTTATTTAAAAAGTCGTTTAATGTGATGTCTTAACAATAGTATTTCACAAAAAGATGTTGACATTAAAAGTGTTTCAGTAGGTAATGTATGAAAAACTAGCAGTTAAAATAAAATAAATTATAAATTAAAATAATATTAATTCCAGAAACTTTAGTTTTTTTATATAGTGAAACCACAAAAAGTTGATTTCTTGTGACCAATGTTGCTGGCGACTGCATCTTAAAATGACACATACAGCGTGTATCAAGTGGGGCCAGCCTTAATCCAGGGTTTCAAATTATCCCTAGTATAGATGCTTTCTATAAATACCCTAGTAAGATAAGCTCAATTTAATTTGTTTTTGCATTTACAAACAAAGTTAATCTGTCGTTAATTTAAAATCAGAACAAGTTAAACCCATCACTAGCAGGGTCATGAACTCTGTATGATAACTGCCTACAGTGCACCTCCTGTTTATAAAACTGCATGCCCTAGTCAATGCCGACACGCCTCCGCCCTCTACCAGGCGCACAGTTTTACAACCAAGAGGTGTACTGTAGTTCGCCCGCTCAAACAGTTGCCGGCTACCCAAGTAACACAGACGTGCTGAATAAAGATTGATTAAGAGCACTCATCAAGAGCATAATTTGAATACTAAGCTGAATAACGTCTGAGTACCGTCTATTCAGCTGTTATTCAAGCAAAAACGGCCCCAATTTTGAATGCTTAACGCTGAATAACATCTGAGTAACAATTGAGTAGGAGCTTAATAATGTTTCAATTAGCTTAATAACTTTTGAATAACTGCACACATTGCTTTTATAAAGCTTTTACAACACAGTTATTCAGCTACGTCGAATTGGTTAGAGTATTCAGAATTTATTAAGCATTTCATTTATTGTTGACATTTATGCAAGCAATATTCATAGAAATTGGGAAAAGAAGAAATAAATTGGGTTCAATAATAATGTCGATACCTTTATTTGACATGACGTGAACTTTAAGTTATTCGGTAAGTAAATTTTAATTTACAAGTTAGCGGTCTGCTACATGTTAATTATTAGTGCGCAAGTAATTTTGTCGTGAATAGTACGTGTTTTGTTTTCATTTTTATGACGCGCCTCGCTAATAATCAAGATAATTAGTTGTAAATAGTATTTTCATACATATATACTAGGTCTGACAAAAGTACTTGTGATGAATTATCTAATTCTAGCAATTTTATCCAACAAAATAACATGACTTGAGCTGGAAATGTTGTAGTTGTAAGATTAATAAGCATTTTGGTGATCTCGTAAATTCCTTGTAAGAATTAATTACAAAGATTTCAATGGCGATCGATGTTTTGTTTTATAATGCTGAATAAAAGTGCACACATGTTTTGTTACTAAACTATAACTTGAAAAAGAGTAGTCTCTTTACACTTACTTATGAATAACATTTATATAGTTGACCACATTTCTATATTAGTTACTCACATTTTTAGGGTTCTCTAATCGAACGAACAAAAACCTTTTATAATGTGTTACTTTCCCACCAGGCTTTCACTAAATTGATTACTTACATTTAAAATCACAGCATCTTTGTTATTTTTTTTTCGTGAAAAAGACTATTATATTAATAGTATCTATTATGTTTAAAAAAAATCAGGTTTCGTGTGTGTAGTGTGCACTGAGCCCTAGTTTATTTAATCTTTATTGCACAACAATAGGATGTACAAATGGCGGACTTATTATTATATTATTAATTATAATTTATATTTCGTTTCAGAAAAATGACGTTTAAAATAATTTCAACACGTTGTAAGGGTCATTCAGATTTGTGTACTGTGCCGACCCAATGGAAGAACAAAGAACAACTTCGATGGCCAAGATATAATGCGGTTTTTCTAATTAAGTAAAGACAGCAGTGTCCAACCTCGCGTAGATTGGCTTACGATGAAACAAACAAACAACGCAAATAACAACGTTAATTTTATTTTCTTGTATTGCGATACCTTCTGCTAATAAAATAAACATTTCAGAAATGAAATTTTCTGTATACTTAGATTTTTAGATCTTTCGGTTTTCCAATCCCAAAATCTGTTATATTTTTTTTGAGGACGGAACCCTTATCATTAAAGGGAAAACACGCTTGCTGATTGGGACCGGGTTCAGTTTTGTTTAAACTATTTTCACAAATCCTGTCATGATCATTACTGCTGATGACACTTGGACAATTACCTACTACTGCTGATATTCAAATATTCTTTTAACAATTTTCTTTCGATATGACCGGTTCTTTACGCTTTTGCCACGACTTTTGATCCATGATTTAAACAATGCATAAAATAAATACTTACAATAATATTCTAATTGCTGGTATTAAGCTATGGGCGCTATATCAATTACAAATATGGTCTTTAATTTGAATAAGTTAGTGAAACTCTTTATTATACTGAAATAAGCTTATTAAAAACACAAATAATATTGTTTATTCAGCAGCTGAATAATTAGTAAAACATAGAATCTTATACAGTTTAAAGATAAAGTAAAAACAATTATTCAGTATCAAGCTGAATACCAGAATTATGTAAACAATATTATTCAGAAGGTGATACTTTATTCAGCAATTAGCTGTTTCTAACGCTACAAGCTTAGTACTGCTTTAATAATAGCAGTATAGATTATTGTTAATCAGATAAATGCTGCCGAAGGCACTGTTTTTCAGATTTAAGCCACCTGGAATGCGTAATGCTTAATAACATCTGTCTAATAATCTTACTGAGATTGGTTATTAAGCGTAATGAAGGATAGGACAGAAATACAGAATTTATTAAGCATTAAGTATTTTAAGGGTCCGTACTCAACCTTATTCAGTATATCGCACCTACGGTGCTATAACGTCACTTATGCATCTGACGTAATTTTTCAGGAGAAGCATTTGAAAACTCAACATCCTGTTACATTGTATAGTTCTTCTTGAATAAAAAAATAAAATATTAATTTTTAAACTACAACTTTAATCTTTATTTTAACATAAAAGCAAATATTTCACTAATTACTATTATGAAAATATAAACGTTTGAAAATTACTACCCTCGCAGTAGTGACGTTATGGGTCTAGAAAATAATTTATCGGTCAATTATGTCATAACAAATAAAATACGTCATCATACATTTCTAAAAAATATTTATTAAAATAGCAAAAAGTGTAACGTAATTTCTAAATTCTACGTAGTAACTTTTTATTAATCAGACTTTTTAATGACAGACATCTCCTTACTGCCTAAACTTGAACAATCGTCCCGAGTCCAGGGGAGTTCAACATTATCATTGCAATTATCCGTAGAACTTAACTATTTATTAGGCTTTTTAATCACTGTCATAGTACCCGTATTTATATCTAATTTTTTTTTATATAAAAGAGGAAGGCAAACGAGCAGGCGGGTCACCTGATGGAGAGTAATCACCGCCGCCCATGGACACCGCAAAACCAGAGGAATCGCAGACGCGTTGCCGGCCCTTAAGGGAGGAATAGGTTTAAGGAAGGAATAGGAATGGGAAGAGGGAGGGGGGAGAGGCCTCCGGAACCCTCACTGGTCGGACGAAACACAACAGCACCAAGTGCCATTATTTCACGCCGAATATTCGTGAGAGGGTAGTATTACGCCGGGCGAGCCGGCCAAATGTGTGCTGCAACGCAGCGTGACTCTACCACTCAGGCAGTGTTACTCATTTAGCACCATCCAGGGGTCACGTGTAGGGTCTCAAGGGTAAACCTACGGACGCGAGTAACTTTAACCCCCAAACTACTAATAATCAACAAACTAATAATCAACAGTAGGTACTACCAGGTAGGTAACGCTGGTTGGTTATACTCGTGAACAAGATTCTCATTATTAGAATTATTGTTTTCTGCAGGAGTATCACTGCAACTGCTACTTGAATTGCCACTGGAACTACTACTGGAGCTACTGCTAGAATTGCTACTGGAGCTACTGGATGAAGAGGATCTTGAACGAGGGCCAGGCCTGTATTCATCTCCTGAATCGGTGCCGGAAAAATCGCCTGTTTGAAAGCCAACATCCTCTTGTTCATACGTTTCATTAGCCGCAAATAAAATAGACGGAGAGTTACCGGGTTTCTCTAAAGTATTATCATCCTGCTCTGGAGTAGTTGTTGTTGTGTCATCTAAGTTGGATGGTGATACTTGAACCTCGGAATTTGTATTACGATAAAATGTATTTTTTGGTTCTGAATATGGTAACCTTGTAGAGTTGGCTGAATTTTGAACTTCAATCGAGTTTTCATTGTCATTTGAAAGTGCAAGTAGCACAAGATTTTTGCTGCGTTGGTTCATTCTGAAAAAAAAAATACAAAATAATGATAACAAACGGGTAATCCGAAAAAATGACAATAACAAAATAAATGATTGACTGATTTATAAAAAAATACTTATTAGATTGCTTAAAGACAGAGGCGGCACCACCACATTAATAACACAATACTAATTATAATTCAATTTCAAACGAAACAAATGATAAACTAAAATAAAAAAAAATTGGTTGCCTGTAAAGTCGGTATACGGGCGAAAGTTTTACGTGACAACGACTTTGAGTGGTAAAATAATTTTAATGTGAATATTCATTCGTATAGTAGGAAGAAGGATGAAATAATAGTAACAATTTAAAACATTTATTTAAACAAAGAATTATATTTAAAACATAGTTGAGTGGGAGAGAGACGCAAGGCATTCGGCGGGCCTCTCTCTCGTTCGGTGACTCATCGTAACGTTACCGAGCGTTACACTTTTTCATAAGTGACTCCCAGCCGCAACCTAATTTAAGACGTTGTCACGTCAAAAACAATAAAATAAAATTTTCTTAAAATTTGCGGGACTGCCGAAAGCATTTCTCAATTTAACGCAAGAATGTAAATCAAAATCTAAACATCTAACATCAACTAAACAACTTATTTAAAAATTCGAGTTAAAAAAGATAAAAGATGTCATAATTATATCTGCTCATCAATTAATCATGTCGGAACAATTATCATAAAAATATTAACCAACAACATTAATCCTACTATACTGGAGCAATATCGTCACAAATGTTAATCTAATGTTTAACTTTAAACCATAAAATACAAAGATCGGGGAAACAACGTCACTACTTCACGACGTCACAACACAAGTGTCATTATTGCTCCAAAAAACATAAAAATAAATTGTTACAATTACCTTAGTAACGTTGTAGCTCCAAGAGACTCCTTATCGTGCGGGGGGCCGCGCGCAACTGACCAATGAAACGTTGTTTCTCCCAGTGCCGTCCAGATTCGTGCCAAAACCGTAACGACACTAGTGCCCTCACAAGGAAAGTATGCGTACTACACAAGTGACAATAACGCACCAAGTAAAGAGGTGGATTAGAAGTATTTTCTCATACTTAGTTCAGTTTTGACGAAAATTGCATAAGTGACGTTATTGCACCGTAGGTGCGATATGGCTATTCCCAAAGCTCTTACACAAACCATATTCATCTTTGAACTGTTAAAAGTTCTAAGTGTGTACTGTTATCCTGCTTATGTGTTACTTGGGTACTGTGACGGCGCGGGCGTCGAAAATCAAAAATATTTGACCATGACGGCACATTTGACACAAACAACCCGTCTGGGTTGTTTGTCGGCACTCGCTTGGCGGCATTTTTTGTTGGATTTGTTAACCCCTCAGTCTTGGAATTTATATGTCAAAAATAATGACAGCAGGTGCGCCATAATTTTTTTGATTTACGGATGACGTTACAAATGCCCCCTTTTAAAAAACACATATAACTCTACAATCAAACCATATTTTGTCGTCCTGTAAACAACAATGTACTAACTGATATATTTCCTATTGATCAGGTATCAAAATAAAGTGATAATTGGAACATTTATTTAGTTTATTTAGTAATTCACTTTCAAAATTTGGAAACACTTTTGAAGGCTGGACAAAAAGAAATAAATGAATACTCAAATAGTATCAAAAGAACAAGGGTATTTGCTATATAATTATGTAAACAGTTTGAAGAGAGCTAATTGTTTTTACACAATAACATCACTTGAAACTCGACGCGACGAAACATAAAAACAACTAGAGATGTTCATTTACTTTTTGTAATTTAATCGATAGTATCGAAAGTTGTTATTTTTGTAAGCTACTTAGCACGAGTAAATAAAAATACGACATTATTCAATATTTTGTTTTCATTCAATAAAAAAAACAATATCATTCAATATTTTGTTTTATTTTCAATAAAAAGTAATAAATTTAACAGTTTCAAAGAAGTTAACGACATTTACAAAACAATATGATTGCTTGACCAGTTAGTCATCCGTGAATCCTCGCCTAAGGTACACGAGCGTCTGCGATACGCGTCTTGTAGAATTCCTGTGTAGAAAACCAGTAAAATTAACCCCTCATGCCCCAAGCGGTCGCATGAGAGTAGTGAGATATTGGGCATTCTGTCCCACCTCCGTTCGTTCGGTCTATCTCCAGCCCCCCTGGGCTGTCGATATCCCTTCCACTCACTGCGTTGGACAGAATACCCAATATCGTGTGGGTTCAAAATGTTTAACCTGATTCGTTACATTTTTAGGATAGTGACATATATAAAGCAGTTTCTTATTAATTTCTTCATTTTGTCTACAACATCGCGGACAATAACTACAATGAAATTTATTAAACAATCTCAGACTTTGAAATTAGACAAAATTTGTCCAGATAAGGAGATAGTTGCTTACCGACATGGGAACCTTCTACCTAATACGATTCGATGTATTATTTGCGGGCCATCGAATTGTGGAAAAACAAATTTGGTTATAGGTCTTCTATTACATGAAAATGGTTTACGTTTTAAGAATGTATATCTGTACTCTAAAACACTGTATCAACCCAAATATATATTTTTAGAGAAAGTTTTGAATTTAGTGCCAAGTATCTCGTTCGCAAAATATCAAGACAGTGATTTAATACTTAGTCCGCATGATGCTAAACCTCATTCAGTAATAGTTTTCGATGATGTCGCATGTGAAAATCAAACAAACATGCGAGACTACTTTGCTATGGGCAGACATAAATTTATAGATTGTTTTTACTTGAACCAAACATACAGTAAAGTTCCAAAACAACTAGTAAGGGATAACGCTAATCTTTTAATATTGTTTAAGCAAGACGATGTCAACTTACGTCATGTATATGATGAACATGTCAATACTGATATGACTTGGTCTGACTTCCGAGAAATGTGTTCAAGGATATGGAACGTCCCATACAACTATTTAGTTCTCAATAAAGATTGCCCAAAAAATAATGGTTGTTATAGGATGAACTTTGATACATTTGTTAAGTTCGATGAGTGATTGATTATAAAAAAGATTTTATACAAAGATTAGTCTCATTTCATTCATGAAACTAACAGATATAACACGCTATTTCTATTTCGAACGTTAGGTTTTTGAAATGGAAAAAGAATTAAAAGCAAAGGTGGTTCAAGCTGCAGAAGCCGTCAAAAAGAAAATAAAGGAAATGCGTGCTATGGAATCTTCCAATGAAAAAATTATCGATACAGTTTTTAAACCAATTACGAATCCGCTGAACCAAATAATTATAGATAACAAACACTTTAAGCAATCAAATGAATCCGTTTTAATAAAAGATGGAAACTTGTCGCGAGAGTCTATGGGTTATAATAAAACTTTTAAGAATAAAGATATGATACTCAGTTCTCAAGACGAAAGTTCTAATGGAGAAATTGATGTAAATAGTTTTGAAGACTCTGATAAAATTAATACAAGCAATATATCATTTAGAACAGTCGATTCGATGTCCAGTCCTGGTCGAGACACTTCGTCTTGGTCGTTATCTTCAGAAGCATTTGATGGTGTACCATTTGGAGTTAGAAGAGAGCGAGGAAAACTAATGATGGGAACATCGCGTGTAGAAGTTTATGATGATAAAATATCAATAGCAGGCCATGCGTATAAAAAAACTCCAGGCTTGTACGAGCTTTTATTTAAGAAAGTACCCAACTTAGAGATTGTAACAGAAAACGATGGACAAATGTATAAAGAGATGCTTATAGAAACAAACGCTCATCGACGAGATTATAACCCAAACAAACCGATAAAGGCTAATAAAGGACGAAAGTATTTGCATATTATCAAGCCGCTTTTCAAGTTGCGCAAACTTTCAACATCTTCTGTTTCATCTGTCTTAAGTAATGTCGACTATGTTAGCGAAGGAGAAGGGCTAATATTGAAGAAAAAATTTAAAAACAATACTGATTTTATTTATTGGAACGATCCTAATGAGCTTGTTGAAAGACTAAAGTTATTAGTGGCTTCTAAAGATGCTGGAAACACCGGACTAGATAACGAAATTATTTCTATAATTGAAGAATTGCGAGAGAGTGGTATTATAAATTAATTATCACTGTCTGTTATTTTTTATTTATAATCCTTCCTCCGACTTCAACGGTTATCTGATAGAAAATGAACATCGATAAATTTGGACACCACGTTCACAAAAGTTTACGATTCCCAGAAATATTTGATTTTACTGAAAACTCTTTAGTAAAATCAGAAAATGGGGATTTCGACTTGCAATCGTCGCGACTAACTGGTGTTAAAGAACCTATAGCACCTGAGGATGCTGTAAACAAAAAATATATTGATGATATCATTATGAATTTATGTACGAAAAACGAAATTACCATTTTAGTAGAGGCAATAAAAGCCGATATCGCAGCAAGCTTAAAACAGTTTGAGATGAAATTTGGTGCTAAGGACTACATCAAAAAAACGGTTAGGCAATAAAAGCCGATATCGCAGCAAGCTTAAAACAGTTTGAGATGAAATTTGGTGCTAAGGACTACATCAAAAAAACGGTTAATAAACAACATAATGGTTAAACAGCAAGTAGTAGCCGAAATTCACAGATCAGCACGTAAAAATTTCGTTCGAAGATCGGTCATTTTAAAAGGAATAGATGACTTATGGCAAGCAGACCTAATTGATCTGAAATCTTTAAGTAAATATAACAACGGATTCACATTCATTTTAGTAGTAATTGATTGTTTTACTAAATATGCGTGGGCTATTCCATTAAAGACCAAATCAAAAAAAGATGTCGTCGATGCGTTTTCTCTTGTTGTTACAACGAGCGATCGTTGTCCACATAACTTACAAACCGATATGGGAACTGAATTTTACAACGATTCCTTTAAGTCGCTTATGCAGTTATTAAAAATAAACCACTATTCATCGTACTCTACTAAGAAAGCATCGATAGTAGAACGATTAATTCGAACGTTAAAAAATAAATTGCACATATCTTTTAGTTATAAAGGTAGTTATAAGTGGATAGGGAAAACTTTAGATGATGTTTTGACTACGTACAATAACAATAAACACAGTATTACTAAATTTAAGCCAGTGGATGTCAACGTTGGAAATGAAACTATAGTTAAAACTAACATAAAAAAACTATATGCTAGAAAACATATAACCAAAAATAAATTAAAAATAGGTGACTGCGTTCGGATAAGCAAATATAAAAGTTGTTTCGACAAAGGTTATACGCCAAATTGGTCAACTGAATTATTTACAGTTATAAAGGTTAATAATACTGTTCCAGTTACGTATTATATACAAGATCAAAGAAATCAAAAAATATTAGGCACCTTTTACCAGGAGGAGTTACAGAAAACTAAATATCCTAATGTTTATTTAATTGAAAAACTTATTAGAAAAAAAGGAAACAAACTTTATGTTAAATGGTTGGGTCTTTCCGATCGAGAAAACAGTTGGATTACCAAAAACTCAATTAAGCAGTAATATAAGTATAACTTTAAACCAATAACTTTCATTATATTGTAAGAAATGCAAGGAGGAGGACTTATTAACAATCTTATAGATCATTTACCGTTCGAACTTCACTTACCAGGATACAACTACTGCGGACCAGGTACAAAATTAAAAAAAAGATTAATAAGAGGCGACGAAGGTATTAATCAATTGGACGAAGCTTGTAAACATCACGACATTGCATATGCAAATTACACTGAGTTATCTGGTCGACACAAAGCAGATTTGCAACTATTAGACATGGCTAAAAAGCGACTACGATCAAAAGACGCAAGCAAACGAGAAAAGTTAGCTTCGTGGTTAGTTAGCAAAGTTATGAAAGCTAAACTCAAAACGGGTTCAGGAATCAAGAAATTTAAAACTGTTGTATCGCGAATTCAGTCACAGATAAAGAAATTAAAACCAAATAATCACACATCAGCTATTAAATATGCATATGAAGCCGCTAAAAAACTTTTTCCTAAAAATTGTCATTATCGATTACCGCGAATAATACCAATTCCTAAGACAGGAGGAATATTACCGCTAATACCTATTTTTGCGGGTCTGTCGGCTCTTGGTGCATTGGCTGGAGGTGCAGCAGGTGTGGCCAAAACAGTAAATGACTATAGAACAGCGCAAAAGAATTTACAAGAATCAGAGCGTCATAACAAAACAATGGAGTCTATTGCAATAGGGAAAGGTCTTTACATTAAGCCATATAAAAAGGGTCGTGGTTTATTTATAAAACATACAAAAAACTAGCTTGCAGGCTACCCCAACGTGCTTTGAGTAATATTGATATTATTAACTACTGTCACAATATACCACACTTCAGAGGAGTTTATATGAGAGACAAATTACCTCATAAACCAAAACCCATAGAGAGTGGGATTGTAAACTTGGATAATTACAAGAGTAATGGTACTCATTGGGTAGCCTATGTTAAAATAAATAATTATTGTGAATACTTTGATAGTTTCGGTGATTTGAAGCCCCCTAATGAATTAGTAAAATATTTAGGTAAATGTAATATTTATTATAATTATGTTCAATATCAAACATTTGATAGTGTTAACTGTGGGCATTTATGTATAAAATTTTTGCAGAACTTTTGGAATAAACATGGTATATAATGATTCATTTGTTGTTTTATTCGATCATTTTCACGATGTCTTTCACGTTGTCCGCAACAGGCAAAAGCTCAATATTAACGAGCAATTATTCTCCACCTTTGGAACTCGATAGTGATTATGAGTGTGCTTTGTTACACTTTTCTACTTTTAATTCTATACCAAATATAACTAAAAATAACAATAAATTTTATTATGGTACTGACGAAGTTATTGAAATACCTGAAGGAGCTTACGAGCTCCAAGATATATATGACTTTATAAAGATAAGAGTAAAAAGTTGTGAATTTAAATTATTTTGCAACAACAACACCCTTAAAACGACAATATATTGCACTAAAGATATTAATTTCGACAAACAAGATTCTATTGGAGATTTGTTGGGTTATGGAAAAGTATTTTTAAAAAGTTTTATATTCCACGTGTCGCTCCTTCCTGTAAACATTTTATCGACGACAGTGGTGCGAATCGAATGTGACATTGTTAGCGGCTCATTTATAAATGGAAAATCAAGCCATATAATACATGAATTTGCACCCAATGTGCCTCCTGGTTACAGAATAATAGAAATACCAAAGAACACTATATATTTTCCAGTGAATCGAAAAACAATCAATAGTATTAACATAAGAATATTGGATATCAAGAATAATCTGGTTGATCTTCGTGGTGAAGAAGTGCATATATATTTACATTTAAAGAAGAATGATTGAATACAATAAATATACCGTTCTAAATAGTCAAAAGATTAGTAGTAATCGTGCAATTCAAAAGACAACACATACTCGTGCTCAAAGATATAAATTAACGACAGAAAATAAACAATTCCTGAAATTGCTTGGACTGCTAAAATGAGTATCTTAAATATTACCAATCCAACTGTCTACGATAATTCTATAGAACGTGTTGAAACTCATTCTTACAAACCGTACATAGCCAGTTTCAATAAAAACGATGAAATAAGAATCCCAATAAATCAGCAAGACCTATATGTACTTCCATGTGCAAGCACGTTATATTTAGAGGGGGTGGTCAATGTTTTCAAAAGCGATAAGAAGGATAAAGCTCAATTTTTTCACTTCACAAATAACCCTTTTATGTATCTTTTCCAAGATATACGTTATGAGTTGAACGGTGTTGAAATAGATAAAGTTAAGAATGCAGGGATTACCACAACTATGAAATCTTTAATGTCCATGAATGACAGTGAATCAAAGATATCGAAAGCGTGGGGTTGGGACATACAAGGCACTAAAAATATTATTGAAGGTCATTTTTCTGCATCTATCCCACTTAGTCACATATTAGGATTTGCGGAGGACTATAAAAAAGTAATTGTAAATTGTAAGCACGAGCTCGTACTTCTACGAAGTAACACTGATCTCAATGCATTAAAACTTAATACAGGCGAAAAGGTAGAAAGTATTGAAATACATAAAATCATTTGGAGGGTGCCTCATATTAAAGTGTCAGACAGAGAGAAAATTAACTTACTTAAACTTCTTGAGAAAGACAGACCAATACAATTAGCGTTTCGGAACTGGGATCTTTACGAATACCCTTTGCTCCCAAAGACCACAAAACACACCTGGTCAATAAAAACATCTACACAAATTGAAAAACCCCGATATGTGATTCTCGGGTTGCAAACTAATAGAAAAAATGATGCGTATAAAGATATGACGCAATTCGATCACTGTAATTTACGTGATCTTAAAGTATATTTAAACTCGACATATTATCCATATGAAAGTTACAATACCAACTTTACAAACCATCAATTTGCTTTAATATATGAACAATATGTTAACTTTCAACAGTCTTACTACGGACGTAGATCTAGCTCGTTGTTAAGTGCCCAAGAATTTAAAGATATTGCACCACTATTCGTAATAGATTGCTCAAGACAAAACGATAACGTAAAAACAGGACCCGTCGTTAACATTCGCCTAGAATTGGAGAGTCACATAGAGATACCAGACCAGACGTCAGCATATTGCTTGATTTTGAATGATTGTATCGTGGAATATAAACCTCTAAGCAATATTGTTCGCAAGATATCATGAGCTCCAGTATTTTCGTTGATATTCAAGGATTCAAAAATTGTCAAAATAATTTCATTATAAAGGAGTTTGCATTGTCTACGAAAGAATTCACTCTGGTTTATTTGATAAAACCTCCATATTCTTACCTAAAGTTGTCTTCTGATGAAAAAAGGAGAGTTAAGTGGATTGAAAAGAATAGAGGTATCTATTGGAGCGAAGGAAACATCGACTACAGAGAATTTAAAAGATTAGTTATTCCAATTTTACAAAACAGAACTATTATAATGAAAGGTCTAGAAAAACAGAAATGGATTAAAGAATTATGCGATAATTGTTTTTTGATAGATATTGAAGAAAAAGGAAGCCCTAATTTTGCATCATTATATGAAAGTTATTGTGAATGTAAATCTAGTTTTAATTGTTTTAGTCATAAAAATGCATGTGCTCTTAAAAATGCGATATGTATTAAAAAGTGGTATCTATCTGAATAATTTTAGTGTGTAATATGTAATATTGTTTTTAATAAAAAAACTTTATTGAAATTAGTGTTTTATTCATAATTATTTTAATTATTACTATCTATGGAATACAATAATACAGTGATATTTTATATTTACAAATTTAGAAAAGTACATTAAACTTAATTAACTTAACATTAATCAAACTATTCATAAAATGTATCTCTGCAAATTTATACGTGACTAATGATGTTACGCATAATATCTACTCGAGAAATTTAATTTAAAAATAATTGAAGAAATACCTATAGACGTTAAAAACTATAGCTATAACCACTCAATTTTTTTGATATATTATTTATGACACTTTCAGTCTGATCCATAATATGATCCACATCATCTGATACCACGTACTGCGCGCATAACAGAGGTTTGCCTTCCTCGGTCTCTCTAGGCACTCGTTGTTCCAAGTCTATTACTTCGATTTTAATCAAACGACGTCCTTTTGTTGGAGTACTCTTCAGAACAAACGATTGATGTGGGTTAGGAAAATGCTTTAAGAAAGATCTTTTCTTATGTTTCCTTTTAAGTGTGCTGCGAATTTTGAGCTGCATCGGAGAATTTTGAGGTTCGACAGCCCAAGGCGGGAACATTTCCTCAAAACCTTGAAGTGGGTCTTGCGCATCTTGATAGTCTAATAGAGAAGGTGATTGTTGAATCGATGTTCGCTCATGGTCTTCGTTTAGCAGGTTAAACTCAGTGTTGTCTTGCGTATTCTGAAACAATATAAATCAATTATTAACTATTTATAACATAAATATAAATATTAAAAGAAAATTTCGTTGAAATTCATTAATTACTTACCATGTTGTTAAAATAATTCCGTGTAGCCTGTTACCTGCGCGGGACTTATGAAAATAAATTTTATAAAATGCTTTTATATACCTCTTGTTTTCGCATTGTAGTATGTGTGAGTTGCATGTAAAAGAAAACCTATTGCTGACGCAGCGACAAGCACGCCTCTGATTAAACATGTTAGGACTCGATCTTACGAGCTATTTATTGCATTACTAAATAATTGCAGTCCAGCAAGTTTTTTTGTGTTTCTAAATTATCTAAGGTAATTAAATTAGTATGTGTATAAACAACTTGAAATAAAACAACAAGTATATTTGTTTAATAATTTATTCAAAATCAATATGTACCTACATAATATGTATTTCTTATTTTAGACGCATTAACATTATAAGTACCTAATTATGATTAAAGTACCTAATAAGTATTGTTTTTAAAGACTGAACGACATTAATATTTCAGTAGAGATTTATGACCCCAAGCCCTGGTAGATATTTTATCCTGAGAAATTAAACGCTTATCGTCATCGTTTGACAGCGCTATTTTATTAATAGACTGCGTAAATATAGTGTGTTTGATCGTTTTAAACAAAACATTTACTTTCCTTACAACATCGCCTTGAAATAATGTTTTTTCATAGTCCGAAATAGTAAAATCTCTTACCACACAAGACTTTACACCTTTCGCTTTTTTGACTATGATGTTATCGGCAGTTTTTATGCAATACAATTTGGAACGGAGACCAACAAACTCTTTAATCAACCTTCCACCCATTTCATCTTTGAAAAGACCTGGAACTTTTTTATTTAAAAGAGGTAAATCGAAATCGTTTTCCAAAGGATAATTGCTGGTGTCAAAATAGCGTAAAAATATGTTTTTCAGATCTTTGTATAAGTCCTCAGTACGAATATCATAAATAAAACTGTCCGTGTCTGTGTAACACATTGTTAAACGACTATTATAAAACGGTTTAAAAACAGAATAGTGAAAGTCGTACATGTGGCTCTTAGATAATTCAAGAACCGCAAAACCTATATAAATTGGTTTGTCTAAAACCAATCGGTCTGGTTTTAATTGTATAGCGACCAAGTTTTCGCTGAACACAGTCGCACTGTGAAAATTCGGCTTGGCTATTAGCTTCCCTGCCGAGTTCCGTTTTTTGGTAATATTATTACTATCACTCCATTGATTCACTAAGTGCACGTTTACCCGTTTTTCACTATTCTCTAATGTCTTGCCAAAAATACTGTTATTCAATAACTTAAAAAAATCTTGTTCAAAAGTTGATTTAGCCTCCTGTCGCAGTTTAGTGTTTAAGTCTATATACTGCTTTAGAAATGGACTTTGTTTAAACTTTATTACGCGATGTATATTTCTTAATTTAAGACCATGTTTTAAACAAGTTTTTAAGTGCACGTAATGTATAACATACAAATATTTGTCATACAAATTAGGAACAAGTTTTTCATTTTTACCCCCCGGTGGTATACATTTTTCGGGGCAAAACGGAAAATCATTATGAAAGTCATGCAATTCTTTTGGGTAAATTAAATCTACTTCCAATATATAACCATATTCAGCATCATCAGAAATTTTACTAACATTTAATTTATCTATTTCACAGCGTGTTAGAAAACTGAAACAAGATAACGGCAAGGATAAAGACATAGCGTACCCGTATAAATTATTACAATCAAAGTAAGCGATAAATTTATCGGGTTTTGAAAGATCATAATCAGATAAATATTTATTATTTGCTTGAGAATGTCTTTGAGAGCACATGCAAACTCCTCCGCGAATACCGTCTTGGATCATTTTCAAAATAGGCAAATCATCGATTAGCTCTAGTTCCACACCTGTTTTCAATAACATTGCATCGAACGATAGGCTAGGAGCTGACACGTAAAAGGCAGGATCTAATTGGTAATGACATTTGCAGGTCTTCCTAAATTTTTCGAAAATGTCTGTAAGTAAAATGACATCCGTTTTTAAATAAAGATCTGTGTATTGACCTAGGTTTTTAATATTAAATTCAGACCATATGGATTGTGCATAAACATAGTCTTCATTACTAATTATTTCCTTATTAAGCGCGCTGTAAAAATTTTCTTTTGACGGAAGCGATCGCTCCTTGTAACGTTCAAAACTATCCATGTACTCGTAAGGATAGACTCCTTTACGGGTAAGGAGACAAAATTGGTGCTCATTTTGGAAAAAGTCATGTAAATACCGAAAATCTGATATTTGCATGGTCTTTGTCAATTTGTCTAAACTAGTTCCCAAAAATTTTAATGAATCTACAAATCTCAGTTGAACGAATTCACTGTTTGAGACGGGAACAAATTTTGTAAAAGAAATATAGTTTTCTTTTGTTTTTGGTATTATTTTTATAGCTCCCGGCGCTTCGCCTAACTTCATGATAAACAAGTGGCAATCGTAACCCGCCAAGTTATGAAAAAATATCGGTATGAACGAAGGTTGCTTGTATTGCAAGTTACAAATACTATGCGCCGCCCCGCGGTATCGTCCGGTCAAATGATTATGATCGCGAACCCGGTCAGAAAATAAAAGATTACTGCAAATGTGACACCGGGTAGCACTTGAAAATTGTTTAGCATCATGTTCATCAAAAATCATTGTTCTATTTTTGTGCATTATTTTGTTTATCTTATTTACATCGTTATAAATAGATTCGATGAACATGTCAACGCAGTCTGACCCTCGATAAGAAACAAATCGGTTGTAACTTGAATCCTCCGTACACACAACGTGGTATGCAAAGGCAGCTGGTATATGACGATGTGAAGTTGATGTGCAGCTTGTATCCGGTTGATCATCAGTTGGTTGTAAAAGCGTCTCAAAATCAGCATATATCACAAAAGGCACGCTTTGTTTGCGCTCAAAATTTTTAAATTTAATTACTGATCCTCTGTTTGGCAATACTGTTACGACCCCTTCACAAATATGTCTATCTAGTTGTTCAGATGTAGTAAAAAAAATTAAACAAGTATCGCAAAAATATAGCTTGCTGTGATGAGACGTTATTTGACTTCTTACAAGACGAGATAATTCCTTGATCAGACAATAATGTGTTTTTCTACCTCTTTCGATCATAAGTATGTGTATAGTAATTTTATTATCTTTGCTGGAGGCTTGTGATTTGTATAGAGGACCCACTACATTTTTGTTATTTAAACCAAAAATTAAGAATTTTAACCTTGGATTATTCTCTTCAAATATTTTTATATCAGAAAAAGTTATAGGGTAAGTTAAATTTGACGTGTTCAAAACAGTACTAAAATTAGGGTAAGATGACACTCTCTCGGGGTGTCGAGATGCTGGATAAAGAGCTGCTGTTACCGCCCACAAAAAACAACACTGATCTCTGTTCTTGATGTTTAGACAAGCTTTTTTATTTTTTATATGTTTTGGCAAATCGATGTAACTAGAACCGCCCAATGGTTGATACTTATTAATATTGATTTCTAGACATAGATTGCATAAAAAACTCCAACCACTGTCTTGAGTCTCGTACTCTTCCATTTTATTTTTAAGAGTATTTTGGACCACCTCGAATAGGTTCTCAAAGTCATAATTGCGATATAAAATTATATTTTTAGTTCCAAAAGATTTTGTCACTTCTCTGTTATCTGCGATCATCAAAAACTTAGAAAACAGTTCGAAGTTCACCTTGATGGTGGTATGTTTTTGTAAAGATTCGTTTATAAGTTTTAGTATATTATTACGAATCGATTGCAAAAAAGAGTTCAAACATGCGCGAGCAGGTTCAGTTGCTGCGTCAATCCTGTAGGCAACGATCCGATTGCGAAACGCTGACTCTAACACTCGAACACCATCAATATTAATTGTTCCGCTGCAATTATTTTGTTTATGTAAATTACTACGTAAATGACCTACCCAGGACTTGTTTTTTACAAGTATACCGCATACCACACAAAACGGCATTACAATAAATCTTAAATTGGACTTGTAGAATTTAATATGAAATACTTTAAAAGGAATACCTAGGTGTACCGGTACACCGGTAGTAGTATTAATGATATCAATTAAAAATTTGAGTAATTAATTTGTCAATCAAATAACGATAACTGAAATACTAATGTCGTTCAGGTAAATAAGTAATCAAAATGAAAATAAAATAGAAAATGGAAAATTTATATAACGATAAACATTATTTAAAACTAATCTTATTTGAATAAAATTGAGGCTCGCTGCCCTCAAACGGAGAATACGCTTCCGTTAAAAAAGCCTGCAGAGTCTCCCAGGGTGGGGAGTGTTCGTCGCACTGGAGCTTCACGCTCGCCAACGCGTCTTTGTACCGCTCCTTAGGATCGGCTCTGCTCGCGTCGTCCGTGTGGTAGACCTTCAGGTCTATGAAGAACTGGCCTTTGAGGTTTGCAGTTCGACGAGCTGTTCCATTCGACACGCGGCTTGTAAATGATGATAATAGTTTTACTGGGGCGGACGAGCTCGATCCAGTTGTTGATTTTTTCTCCTCTAATCGTAAGATCTTGAAAAGATCTCGTTTAGGTTTGGCGCTGGAAAGAAAACATTACAATTATTAACACACGTACATATTTTTACACAACAACCTGCTTTGACCTGATTAGATTAGTTTAAAATAAATATAAAACAGTCAATAAAAATCCATATTACATAGATTGTTCTAAAAAAAATTAAGGACTTTGATTATCAACAACATAAGTAAATCAAATATTCAAAACACGATACAAATTTTATCTATTTTAATAACACATTTGTAGCGGTGCGGGAATCGAACTCGCAATCCTTTGCATACATCCCAAAGTAGTAATGAGACTGGTTTGACATACTTAGTTTATTTAAAGTGTTTATATCAATCAAATACCTTTCGGGTGTTGAGGAAGTTTTGCGTTTGGTTGCCGCTTTTTTTTTCTTAGGCTCGACAACCAACGGCGCCGGCGCAGAGTACGATGATGCTGTTTCAAACTCGGAGTCAGACCTGAAATAGATAAATAATTTTATTAGTACCATAAAACGATTTGTTTCACTGACACATAACTTGTTTATTTATAACATATATAAAACGTTATTTATGCTATCAACACTCCTTTCGAAACACGTAGGAGCACGAGATGATAAATTGGTCACCCATCAGGAGGCAAGCCTATGCGAAAGTTGCTTAACCTTAGCAATTGCAGGCCGGGCGCTTTTAATCAATGTGTCGTTGAGGACTGCAATGATTCGAAAATGATTATTTATGTGAATTAAGACAACCCAGGGAGAATTTAACTGAATTTATTAAAAAATACGTATCGTAGTACAGCCGCCTGCACAGGAGACTATCCAAAACTACAAATTTCTTCAATAAATATTCAACCACATGCCATTGACATAAAGTTCAAAGTTTATTGAGAAAATTTTACATTTCGCGGCAGACTGATATGCAGGTAACATAATATGTGTGTGTGTGTGTGTACATAATAAAACACTTACTCACATTTCTTGTTGAGGAAGATCTTGAGCAGGAAGAACAGGAAGTTACACTACGGAAGTATCACTCACTACTAGCAGCTAGAGCACCTTGAATGTAGATCACGAAATGAAGTAAAGCCGATTTTACGGAGGGTTTTTAACCAAAAGTTACTTTTGTATACAATGATAACAAGTACTTTTAATTTGCTTTAGCATAACATACCTTTCATGGTTTATAGCCTATATATTTTTTATAAATATTGTATTTAATTATATCGTAACTTAAGACTTTTTAAAGTATTAGCTACTAATTTCGTCAAATCGCGATTACTTATTTATTGCAAATATTGCAAATATCAAAACGTGCGAATATCAAAGCAGGTTATTCCTGCTAGCCAACCGTTTTTTCGACTTTTAGCACGAATATTATTATAATTAATCCAATGTAACGCCTCGGAGGCCGAGTGGCAAAGCGCTCGGTCCGATACCCGAAGGTCTCGGGTTCAATTTCCAGGTCGGGCAAAGTGTGTTTTAGGTTTTTTGTTGCATACCAGGGTTTGTGATCACCAACCCATCAATTGTAGCGATGACTTCAATTATGGAGACCTTTGTCTAGCAGTAGGACTGCTACCTAAAGGCTGTTCACCAACTTTCTTTTAATCATAATTTACAAGTTCTTCTTCAATCAACATAATCTGCAAACGTAGGTAATTGATATCTCTAATATACATATTAAGCTCTTAATATATTGTATTAAGATACTCCCGATGCATTTCAGTCGAGAAAAAAATTACGAGCGATTTGAGTTAAAATTGGAATACTTTATCAGAATCAAATACAGCTGATATACAAATATATACCTAAATAATAATAATAAATAAATTTCACAACTGTTACACCGATTATGCAACCTCAAACAAGGCATAGCCTGAAATATGGTGACTGAATAACGGATAAACATCCATAACTCAGTCACAAACGTTTGTGCTCATCACACAAACATTTGCCTCTACCGGGATTTGAACCCGGGACCGTGAATTTCGTAGTCATGGTCGCTGACCACTCGACCACCCGGCCGATAAATATGTGTATCAGTGGCGAAGCGTGAAATATTGAGAGAGGTAAGCCGGAGCAAAAAAAATGCTTACCTACTCCGAGCGCGGGCACGCAGTCTTGAGTCCTTACCGAAAATCTGTGATTGGCATCCTGGCTTCAGTCTTGTATAGGCAGATGTATCTTCAGTCCACTTTTACTATACGTGTAAGCACTGAGATATTGAAACAGTGTCTTGCAAGCATAATAGAAGTGGCTTTGATAAAAGCCGTTTGTGGTGAAATGATGATATGATGTAAATTAAACAAAACTTAATCGACTAAGTACTAATAATACTACTTATACTCTAAAGCTATTCGTCTATTCTTTCTAACAAAGTGCGCTAAGACATTATCATAAAAGCCGGGGAGAATCAAACGCTATTAATGCCGACATCTTACAATTCTACCGATTACTTTGCAAATCTACTTACTCTAAATACGTAATTTCAACTTATTACAATATCTACTTACCGCAAATACCTAATTACAACGTACGTCTTCGTAACTACTTTCTACACACAACACAAATAAACAAAGTCCAACTACAATACTAATCATTCTAATAGGTGAAACTAACTAATAAATTCAAATACTAATAAAACACAGTCATGCATTCAATGATGAATTGCAATTACGTCAAATTATCTGTCAACAGAACACAAACCGAAAACGATCCTCCGTCCCGCTCACGCTTACTCAAATTGTTTATCTGTCTCTATCAAGTAACTCGGATAAAGACGGCTTACCAGCTGCTAAATACGCGGGTGGGTTTATTGACCTTTATGTGACGTCATGACGTTTATTTTGTATGGAAGTTTAACTGCCTAAAAGCCGATCGCGCCTGCGGCTTATTTTAAAGCAATATGTTGTTAAAAAGCAAATTTTGTTGATTTAATGTCCATAGTGTAGGCAATTTGTAATGTTTCTTTCATATATTTACTTTTTTAATTACTGATTGAGCCATTTCTCAATTCAAGTAGAGAATGGTTGTGTTCTAAACTTCTGAAGGGAAGCCGGTGGGAATCGAGTTGTATGGAACCTTCGTCACTGATGTGTATATTTATTTCTTCACAACCGCCTTTAGCGCTACCAATCACAAGACGCAATGGGAATATACCATTTTCATGTTGCAGTCAATTCATGAAATTTCGATGAAGCGCAATAAATTAGTTTAAAATATAACAAGATTTTACAATTAAAAAGAATAATTATATGATTTAAACGACATCACATGCACGTCCACATCCGGATTGTTTAGAAAATTCTCTCCGAAGACCCTCCAAACCAGAGAATAGTTCCAAAAAACCCTGTGGCTAATAACATTGAATTATAATCCTAACAGCGTTTACCAATAAACAGGTAACTATAACTATTGGATTATTTCTAGTACCTATAGTACCTATATTTTACTCTACACGTACTGCTTCAGTAAGTTGCATAAAACTTTATATTTTTAGTGCCTGCAACATGACATGAAACAAACAAATGTATCATGTTGCTTTAATATTATAGGTATTGCAATGCATGCCTTGCGTTATCGGATTTTTGATGCCTGTGCGGGTTTCATCAAGTGTTGTGATGTTGCGTTTAAATTGTGATGGATATCGATAGAAATATGGTTGCAATGATTGGCTTACCTCCTGTCCCGGGTGCAGTTCTTCTCATCTAAATTTGGTAAAAGAAGACGTTCCAGATAAGTCTTCGAAAGAGCTTTTTCTATCCCATTGCAGATATTACATCAAGTTAAGTGGGCAAGTTTCTTCTTTAAGAGCCAGATAATCACTAGAAAATGAGTGTATTGTAATAAAAATATTACATTAATTTAAATTATTATCATTTAGAATAAGGTAGCTACGAACCAGCATCCTAAAGATCGAGCTATACTCACTTAAAATTGAATTTCTTATGTCTTTGCATTATAGATTCGTTAAATTGTGAACAGTGACAACATCATCAAAAACATGTTCAACGTCGCAAACTATAGAAAACAATATCATCAACATCAACAGTATTCAATCGATATCGATAGTCTTAAAATATTGAAATCAACATTTTAATTATCGACATCACTAAGCAACCAGCAGTGAGCACATTTATTTTACTGTACGGTGTTCGGCGTGGTGCTCCAATTGTGATAATATTTTCATCATTTAAAATGTTAGTGTGAGAATTACATTCATCACCAGTTCAAAAATAAAACGTAAGTCGTTACATTATATTATTATATTCAGATGTCACTGTGTATTACTGGTCTTCCCTAATCTATTTTACAACAATATCAAATAATAACTCTGAGCCGGTGTCAAGGCAAAATAAATTAATTTAACTACTTCCTTTCTTCCTGTTGATGTTGTAAAATGAGACTAAAGGACGATCAGCTTTATCACCTGGGAGTAGCTGCAAGTTGTGATTTTTGGTTATTACTATCAAACACATGCGCAGTTTTCTCTTATCCGATGCAGGTTAAAAGAAATGTTCAAAATAAGTTTTATAAACACCTCTTGTCTAACCTTTTATAAAATTAACAAAAAATGCCCGAGTGTCAGATCTTTATCATACCTCACCTTTAATTTATTTTAAAGTCAAATCACTTTTGACCTTTGAGCTTCTAAAGCACACAAAATAGTAATAACAATAATAATAACTTATTTTTTGTTTGCAGGCTGATTCTAAAGAAAGGATAAGGCTGGAGTACCGAAAATCATATTCGTACGAGTGCTGACCTTCGAAAATCTTAAAGGTACGTACCTATGTAATTTTTTTTTTAAGACAGAAAGTCTTGTTGTTGTATGTTTTTCTATGTATGTACCTATATATTTTTTCTCGTTTTGTTTCAAGCCTCACTGCTCTTAAATAGTATTATGACTTAATTGTCGGTATAGGTACCATTAATATTTTATTGAGGTTTTATGAATAATAAAAAAATGTAACAATAAAGAGTATAATATAGTTTTTATAATAACTTATAGTAAAAAAATAACATTTATTTATTGTTTTTCAGCTATGAAGGCCTCCCAGGCTGCAGTTCGGCCACCGCGTCGGTTGGGCAATCGCTCCTTCAGGAGTTTTCATCATTGCTGCTATGAAAATTTAATTGTAAATGTAAAATAAAGATTTAGATATAGGTCCCTTTTATAAAAAATAAACAAATATGCTTATAAAATATCTCAAGGTCTCATGTAACATGTAAATTACCTTGAGATATTTTCGGTTGGTTTTATTGGTATTTGGTATATCAAAGGTAAGGTAAAGTTTTTTTAAAGGTAAAAGGTAAAAGGTATGATTAGTTAGTATTGACTTTGGAGGATACTTTACCATAAGTTCATCGAGGCAATCGGTCCTTAGTCTTTACAGAACACAAGTTTAAGATCGCGTTTAACAATCAAACATAAATCAGGCTAAAGTAATAAAATAAATTATGTATGTTAGGTTCTAACTGTATGGCTATGGGGAACTCCTACCTCGGTACTTCCCGAAGCAATCGGCTCTTAGCCATTCGGCTTTGGAGGATACTTCACCATGAGTTCCTCGAGGCAATCGGTCCTTAGTCGTTACAGAACACAAGTTTAAGATCGCGTTTAACAATCAAACATAAATCCGGCTAAAGTAATTATGTATGTTAGGTTCTAACTGTATGGCTATGGGGAACTCCTACCTCGGTACTTCTCGAAGCAATCGGCTCTTAGTCATTCGGCTTTGGAGGATACTTCACCATGAGTTCCTCGAGGCAATCGGTCCTTAGTCGTTTCAGAACACAAGTTTAAGATTGCGTTTAACAATCAAACATAAATCCGAGCTGAAGTAATTATGTATGTTAGGTTCTAACTGTATGGCTATGGGGAACTCTTACCTCGGTACTTCCCGAAGCAATCGGCTCTTAGTCATTCGGCTTTGGAGGATACTTCACCATGAGTTCCTCGAGGCAATCGGTCCTTAGTCGTTACAGAACACAAGTTTAAGATCGCGTTTAACAATCAAACATAAATCCGGCTAAAGTAATTATGTATGTATGTTAGGTTCTAACTGTATGGCTATGGGGAACTCCTACCTCGGTACTTCTCGAAGCAATCGGCTCTTAGTCATTCGGCTTTGGAGGATACTTCACCATGAGTTCCTCGAGGCAATCGGTCCTTAGTCGTTTCAGAACACAAGTTTAAGATTGCGTTTAACAATCAAACATAAATCCGAGCTGAAGTAATTATGTATGTTAGGTTCTAACTGTATGGCTATGGGGAACTCTTACCTCGGTACTTCCCGAAGCAATCGGCTCTTAGTCATTCGGCTTTGGAGGATACTTCACCATGAGTTCCTCGAGGCAATCGGTCCATAGTCGTTACAAAACACAAGTTTAAGATTGCGTTTAACAATCAAACATAAATCCGGCTAAAGTAATTATGTATGTTAGGTTCTAACTATATGGCTATTGAGAACTCCTACCTAGGTACTTCCCGAAGCAATCGGCTCTTAGTCATTCGGCTTTGGAGGATACTTCACCATGAGTTCCTCGAGGCAATCGGTCCTCAGTCGTTACAGAACACAAGTCTAAGATCATGTTTAATCATCAAACACAAATCGAACTGAAGTAATATGACTACATATAATGCTGTGCAGTTTCTTGCGCCCGTTCTTCTGCACAGCTAAAAGTCGTCTTGAATGGGCGGTAGGCAAAATATTTTGAGAACGAATCAGGTTGACGAGGAGCAGTCAAGATTGTCGTAATAATGTTGGAATTATTTAAAACTTTAAACATTTTGAACCTACACGGAAAACATGCGAGATATTGGGTATTCTGTCCAACGCAGTGAGTGGAAGGGATATCGACAGCCCAGGGGGCTGGAGATAGACCGAACGAACGGAGGTGGGACAGAATGCCCAATATCTCACTACTCATGAGACCGCACCTAAAAATCGCGCCATTCCGTCAAACCCCAAGCGGTCGCATGAGACCGCGGTCTCCACTTAACATTGTTTCGTGTTTTCACAGACTTACAGACTACTTGTGTATGAACAAGTTTGATTATTTTGGTTCTCTGGTAAATTTTACGTATCGAGATAGCAACACATTGCGTAGTCTATGCTCGATTCTGTCATTTTCGACGTTGACAGTTGCGCCAATTTCTGTGATAGAGTTAATTAATCGCTTGGCGAAATCCAAAGGGAAATACCACTGCACAAAAAGAAGAAGAAGAATCAGTTGCTGTGAATAAAGTGATATTTCTATTGGATTTATTTAATGTAAGTACTGTTTCTTATTAGATAATGATTATTGAGACTATAATGATCCTATTGAGATAATAAGTTGTCAGAAATACATCGTTATAACTACTAAATAAAACACGTTGAAACCGGTGAAACCCGTTAGCTTTTTTCTAATTTCCGAGTGAATTGTTACAATGTTTGTTGGCAAATACTACAAGAACATTATAAAAAGTAATTTGAAACACGTTTACACAAAAAATAACAACGTATTTATACAGTTTTACTACAATGAAAGTTGTAGTACTTGACATGTACGAGTGCAGGCACAATTACGTTCCATCAGCGCGAGCCATATTGGTCTTTCTAATCTATACGCAAATAAGTGCACACTTTAGAATGAATAAAATTTTACACAGTGATCAGTTTGGTTTCACGAAAGGACGGTCAACTATAGATGCTGGAGCAAAACTGGTCAAAAACATACTTGACACTTGGGAATCTTCGCAGGATACAGTAGGTATTTTCTGCGACCTCTCTAAAGCCTTTGATTGTGTTGATCATTCAACTTTAGTTGGTAAATTATTTCAATATGGCGTTCGTGGTAATGCACTAAAATTAATAAAATCTTATCTGCACAATAGAAGTCAGAAAGTAGGTATAAATAATGTAGTATCAGGAGGTTCGATAGTCAAAATGGGGGTACCCCAGGGATCTATTCTCGGTCCCTTTCTGTTTCTTGTTTATCTTAATGACCTTCCATTCATGGTTAAGGAAATGTCGGAAATAGCGTTATTCGCTGACGACACTTCTTTAATATCTTCTTTAGATAGGAAAGACCCATAGGTTGGAGAAGGAAAAATTAACGAAACACTTAACAGAGTATCACAATGGTTTTCTGTTAATAACTTAGCACTGAATGCTAATAAAACTAAATTTCTTAAATTTTCTCCACCTAATACACGGCTCAGTCATTTAAATATTGAATTAGATTCGGAAACGTTAGAAATTGTTAATGAAACGTCTTTTCTTGGTATTAGGATAGACTCTAAATTACAGTGGGGTTCTCATATCGAGGGTCTGGCAAAGAGGCTCAGTTCGGCTGCTTTTGCTGTTAAAAATATAATAAAAATTACAAATCAGTCTACTGCTAGGCTGGTTTATTTTGCTTATTTCCATAGCGTTATGTCATATGGATTACTACTATGGGGAACGGCAGCAGACGTTAGTAGAATTTTCATTCTCCAGAAAAGAGCAGTTCGGTTTATATATCAGTTAAAAGCACGTGATTTGTTGAAGGAATTATTTAAAGATATAGATATCATCAGTGACGTCAGAGACGGCTACGCGTATAGTCACTGTGTCAGTTTCTCAGTCATTAAATTTATTTTTACGCTTAAATTCAAGTTGCTACCTTATTGGTTGTGTTTGTGTTGTGCTAGTGCGCTTGTACAATTGTTGGTGTCACCTATTATTAAGCATATACAGAGAAATCACTAATTAAATTTTTGAATTAGTCTTTATATTTCGCGGTGGAGGGTGCACTGTAAAAAGACATTTTGAAACTCAACCCGCCTAAACCCGCTAATCGATAACAATACTCCGCCATCTCTCGGCGAATAGCGGAACTTTCACTTTGCAAATATTTCGTGGCGCTTTTTGCCGTAACCACCCGAATCATGGTTAACTGTGGAGCTTGTGGTAAATTTCTTTCCGCAACAGGTGGCGCTGCCTGTATTACTTGCTCGTTAAAATACCACAAAGCATGTTTAAATATTCCAGAAAAGACAAATATTAGCAAGGACTGGGTGTGTCCAAATTGTAAAAAAACTTGCCGCAAAAGCGATAATACCCCAGTCAAAGGAATACACGATTCGCCACCCCCGCCGCATGTTTCTCCCGTTGTAAACAAAGATGACAAAAATAACAAGGAGAAGCGGCGTTACAGGGAGTTCGTCGACTTCATGACGGAGATGCGGCAGTTCCGTGTAGAGATGAAAGAGTTTCGCGAGTCATTATCAGCGCGCATGGATTGCATCGAGCGTCGGTTGGATGTGCTAGAGCAGCAGAAGCCGGCGGAAGCTGAATCGGTTGATACAGTCGAGCTCGAGAATACGATTCGGGAGCTGAAGCAGGAGCTGAACGACCGTGACCAGGAAGCTCTTCTGGCTGACCTAGAAATCGGCCAACTACCGGAGGAGCATGGCGTCAGCGTCGTGCAGTCCGTGACCGTGCTGGCCGCGCGGTTGGGTATCACCATGGAGGAGCGCGACGTAGTGTTTGCGGAGCGCGTGGGCCCGCGGCCTGCCGAGGCCGGGGGCCGGCCGCACCGCGTCGTCGTGGCGCGCCGCCGCCTGCGCGACGAGCTGCTGCAGGCCGCGCGAGTGCGCCGCTCCGTCTCGTCCGCGGGGGGTGGCCGCGTCTACCTCAACGAGCGCCTGACCCGCCACAACCGCCAGCTATTCCACCGGGTCCGCGAGGAGTGTCGTCGGCTTCAGTGGCGTTTTGCGTGGACGAAGCGAGGTCGAGTTTTCGCTCGCCAGGCAGAGGGATCCCAGGTTACGCAGTTTCGATCGTTTAGTGACGTCGATAGTTTGTTCAGTAGCCAGAAGGAATGACTCTTAGCCCCATTTATTTCAACTCTGTTAGCCTTTTATTTTTATCTTATTATCTGCTTATTTTTACTATATTTTACAAGTTTTGTGTCCGTCACTGGTTATTTTGTTTTATATTCATTACACGCAGCTAATACTGTTCTTCAGACATGTAACAATGAAAAAGATAAAACAAATTATATTTTTCTCATTAATTTATTCAAAGGAACCATAGTTTATTCAATCTTGTTGCATGCAGTAACAAAAACTACAATAATTTACAACACATATCGCCTAGCTGTGCCAAGCCGTATAACAATAATTATTCATCTGTTAGGGGGAATAGATTTTAGTACATATAATATTGGCTTGTTATTAAACTTTGAAGCTGTCATATTGAATTACGTTCCCTTTATTTGCATAAATTATGTACAATGTTACTGCCTTCTTTTGTTTTTCTCGCTTACTTATACTAACATCATTATCTTCGATGGCGAATAAATATCTTAAAGTTGGTTTGTTTAATGCCGGATTGTTGGGTACAAAACATGATGAATTTGTGTGTATGATGGACAGACTTTCGGTGGATATAATGGCCATTAATGAGACCTGGCTCCGGGAGGGTGAAGATGGTCGTGCCCCTACTGTGCCTGGTTATAGGCTTCGTCACCAGCCCAGGGGTTGGATTTTACATTAAAAGAGGACTATATGTGCGTACTTGTGCGTTTCCTACCACCCCTAACGTGGAGCAGATGTGGCTAAGCCTTAAGATCAACACCTGTAGGGTTGCAATAGGCACTGCTTATAGACCACCGTGGATGGACATACACATATTTATTGATGCTTTGTCTCAATCTGTTTGTGCCCTTGCAGACCACAACTATACTATTCTCTTGGGAGACTTTAACATTGACTTAAATAATATTACTGACAATAAGACCAGACTTATACAAAATTTTCTGGATACCATGAACCTCCAGCAAAAAGTTGACTCTCCTACTCACTTCACTGATCACAGTGAAACATTAATAGATCTTTTTTGTACAGATGCTGGAGTAAAAAATGTAAATGTTTTACACATACCTGAATTAGGGAAACATGCGACTGTCTCAGTGGTAGTTAATATTAAGAAGGAGAAACCCGCTCCACACTACATTACTTTTAGGCCATACAAAGACGTTATCCCTGAACTGTTCGCTGCGGATTTGGGACGGATCGACTGGAGCTTTATTGAGCAGTTGCCTGATTTGAACTCAATGATAGCTGCCTTTAATTCTATTATGCTTCAACTTTTTGATCTTCATGCAATAATAAAAACAGTCAAAATTAATTCATTAAACTACCCATGGCTAACAGACACAATCAAGGAAATTATGTGTGTAAGGAATAAGGCCCATACAAGATGGAAGGCCTCTAAACTTGATTCTCATAAGGTATACTACAAAGAATTGAAATCCGTCGTTACTAATGCGTTATTTCATGAAAAAAAATGTTATTTTGAGCAGGATATAAATAAAAACATTAACATGCCTAAAAAACTCTGGAAAAACTTAAAAAAACATGTCATTATAAAAAATGAAAAGGATTTCTCTATACCTGGCCTCGATCCTGATTCCATTAATGCTAGCTTTCTTGAACTGCCCGCGTCATCTCCAAGTAGTATTTCACAGCTAACCTTTTCTGAACACCATAGGCATGGTACCTCAACATTTTCTCTTTCTCCTATCTCTGAGAACTCTGTGGCCGACATAATACGTCGCTTGCAGTCAGATGCAGTAGGGATTGATGGTATATCTTTACAGATGCTAGTAATGACGTTACCGCAGTCTCTTAATGCAATAACTTCTATTGTCAATAAATCAATAACTGACGCCGAGTTCTCAGACTGTTGGAAAACAGCTCTTATTAAGCCTATTCCAAAGAAGTCAAATCCTGTCAGTTTTAGTGACCTGCGGCCAATTAGTATTCTACCATGCCTTTCCAAAATAGTTGAAAAGGCAGTCAGTTTACAAATGATAAAGTATCTTGAATCTAATAACCTGCTTCCTCAAGTACAGTCTGGTTTCCGTCAAAAACGAAGTACAGCAACGGCCCTCCTCGATGTTGTGGACAATATTCTTACCTCCCAGGATAGGGGTATGGGTACAATTCTTGTACTGCTTGACTATTCTCGCGCCTTCGATTGCTTAGATATACCATTGCTCCTCTCAAAACTCGCGTACTATGGGTTCGACCATTCCACAGTTTGCTGGTTCCATAATTACTTATTGAACCGCTCACAAACTGTGGAAGTGAGAAAGGAGAATGGCTTTGTTGTTCGATCAAAATGCGAGGTCCTGACCAGAGGTGTCCCCCAGGGCTCCATATTAGGTCCTATCCTCTACATTTTATATACAGCTGACATCACTGAAAGTATTAAGCATTGTCAGTACCATCTATATGCTGATGATGTTCAACTGTATTATAGTTTTTATTCAAATGAGACGTCCCTGGCAGTGGAGAGGATAAATGATGATTTAAAAAGTCTATCTGATTGGTCTAGCTGTAACAGACTGGTGCTGAATCCTAAAAAGACCAAATATATGATTCTTGGGTTTGCCAAGCAGGTTTCGCGTATTTTAGAGAATCAGCCTTATATACGGTTAGTAAATCAACCTATTGAGATGGTTACAGAGGCAAGAAACCTTGGGGTTATCTTTGAATCTAACCTACGCTTTGAAAAACATATTCAGGAAGCCGTACGTAATTGTTTCTATCGCCTCAAAGTACTTTATACATATCGCCCTTCACCCTTTCTTTCAGAAGATATGAGAGTAAGATTATGTGAGACGCTAGTTCTCTCTAAACTAAACTACGCAGATACCGTGTTTGGCTCATGCTTGCTGGCCAGAACTGTGCGACAGTTGCAGCGTGTTCAGAATGCGTGTGCACGTTTTTGTTTCTCAATACCACCCCGAGAGCATGTCACACCTTTCCTGAACAACTCTAATTTACTAAAAATGCAATCTCGCAGGATGCATCATTTTGCTACCTTACTGTTTGACATCATACACACAAAGACACCAGAATACTTATATTATAAAATTAACTAAGAATAATAATAAGTATCACACGAGAGCAGCTATTTACATGATACAAACTCCACAACACCGGACGGCAGCATTCCGTGGATCATTCAAATACTCTGCCTCGAAGTGCTGGAACAACTTGCCGCCCCCCATTCGCTCGCTGAAATCAAGACAAACATTCAGTACATCTCTAAAGTCTTATTTATTAGAATTGCAAAAATCCTCGTGACGTAATAATTAAGTAATAAAAAGTAGGTAATGCTTACATAAGGGATATACATGCTGCACTTGGGGGTGGGTCTCTCTCCTCACTCGACTCCCCTTTGAGACCATTTGTGCTGCCTATTTGCACTGTAGGGAACTGTCTGTGCCGGCAAATTTTTAAGCTTGGTATTTTGTTAGCTCCTTACAATAAAATTGAAGTTGGGTTATTGTTGCTTGCCATAATGCCGTTTTAAACTTTCTGTTGTTTTTTGCAAAATAGTATGAACTAATGAATGCCACGTCATGATAGATGTACCTATGTCATTTAAATGCATGCACAAATAATTTAGGTACCTATAATTAAAGTAATCTTTGATTTACGATATGATTGAACGCCACGTCACAATCACATGTCATTGACGTCATACATGACACGTTGGCAGTGTTGCCAGGTCCATTTTTATAAAATCAGAGAATGCGACTTCAATTATTTTTATTTTTATTTGGCACCATAGTTTATGGGATCAGTTTTGTCATGCCTTTTTCAATGATTTTGCCACATTATTGACCATTAGTTAGCGGAGACACACTATAAATATTTTTTTAATTTGTTATTTACTTCTATGTTTATTAATTTGTTTTTTATGTTCATTGTCCTGCACATCTGATGTCACGACTGTGTTCAGCAGAATATTAGTGCAGCAGGTATCACTTGGTCTTGCTGCTTATACTGAGCTGAGCACAGTTTTGGCATCGCACGCCAGTGCACAATTCTTTACTGTGTACAATTTTGACGCAAAAGTTTGTACTTGCCTACTTGTATTGTTGTATTGTGTTTTGTCGTGTGATGCCAAAAATAAATGTCTATTCTATTCTATTCTATTCTACTTTACCGTCCTTGTACATATTTGTAAATATTATGTACGCTCGTAAAAATCTACACCTTTATACCAGAAACAATGAGGTTCACGGATATAACACAAGGAACAGGAACAAACTGTGTGCTCCGAAGTTCAGACTTAGCAAAGTAGTAAATCTTTTATATGCAACTCAATTCGTTTTTATAACAAAATACCTGACGACATCACTGCATTGACAGACAACAAATTCAAAACGCACATTAAACGTGTGTTAATTGCGAAAGCTTATTATAAGATCAATGACTATGTTGCAGACAAAAATGCAGGGAAATAAGTCTACTCTGTACTAGTGTTTATTATTAGTATTTTTAGTCTATTATTAACTATTCTTTCATTCAATTATTATGAATTGTTGAAATTATTTAGTTTAGTTATTATTAATTTTATTGATGCGTACAAATTGTACTTAATTATGTTTAATAATTTGTACCTACTTAATTAGATCTATGACACTGTAAAGTAACATTGTTACTTAGAGGGAGAAAAAAGTAAGGCCTCCTGAGTTTCTTGCCAGCTCTTCTCGGTCGAAGGCTCTCCCAAAATCCGAACTGGTGGTAGATTGGTTAGGTAGGTAGATTAGGTAGGTAGAGTAGGTTATGGTCTGTGCCAGCTAGATGTGCATGAAGGGTCATTTACCCCATTTGTACCAGTGGGGTGCTGCAGTTTAGGTACGTTCGGCCGGCGTGCCTCCCAGGAAGGCCGCCTAGGCGTATGACAGTAAAGGTTGCCGCTCGGCTCTCACGCTCCACGTCGCGCGTCGTCGCTTAAGGCCAGGTATTTCTCTCTCGCGGCTTCTCTCTCGCTCTCGATGGTACGACGGTACGGGACGGGTATAACAGCGAAGCGGCGCGTTTTATAGGTTTTATTGCCTATATTTATAGACTTTATATATAGGATTCTCTGCTAATTTATCTGCGAATTATTTGTCTTTCGTTGAGTACAAAAATTAAATGTAAAGTATCAGTATCGTATTTATATATGTGTATAGTGTGTATGAATGTATTGTATGTGTGTATATATATGTATGCATGTATATATATTATATTTTAAAATAATTTTATATCTTATTTGGTGGATTTGGATCGGTCGTATTCGGTTGCATTCGCATCACTGTCGATCGAGTTGGACTTGTGCCGATGCTGCGTCCCTAGCCTGGCTTCTGCTACCCTCGTCATTTTTTGTCGTCGGTCCTGTGGGGGTGGACCGGTGTCGCGTCGTGTCGCGTAGGCAGGCTGGATCGGAAGTGAATATGGCCGACGCGACGCGACGCGATGTTGGTTTGCCCCCGTAGGATCGGGGATGGGGAGTGGTGGGGGTGGTGGAGGTTGGGTTGGGGACGTGGCGTCGGTGCGGGTCTGGTTCGATTGATGGTGATGTGAGTGTGGTTGAGTGTGATTGATCTAAATCTACCACTTATTTATTATTATTATTTTTTTTTTTATCGAGTGATGTTTATTGGATTTTGAATAGATTGGATCCTTAACTAATACATAGTTTTTTTTTTCCAGAATTTAAACCATTATTTTCTATGTCTCAGATGCTTTGAAAAAACTTAAAGCGCGATCTATCTAGCCTTGAGAGGAAACACTGCGTCGGCGTGGCGTTCGGGATTCTCATGCGTGGCGCGGGGGAGCGGCGTTTCGTGGTCCCCTGTTTCCTCCTTCAGAGGTGGACCAATTTTTGTTTAAGCGTCGGTTGGGGGAGGAGGTTTTCTGTGTCTGTGTGTTTGATTTTTTTTTTTAAACGAGTTACTTAATGTTTCTGAAGACGCCTTAAAACGAAGTGATTTCGCTTAATTTTGAAGGCTTCTGGTTATTAAATAAATCACTTAATGCAAAGGAATCAAGCATACGGACGTGAAGGGTCTCTTTCTTTAACCGTTGCTGAAGGGGTGGTGGGGGTTAATCCGGTTTTGGAGGGGGGCTGCGGGGCGTCGTTTTTCTGTGTTTGGTGTGGGAGTTTTGGGTGCCGCGTCAGCGTGGTGTTTCCTCTTAACTCACAATCCCTACGCGCGCGCGTAAACCCTGCGCTCCTGATGGACGTCAAATCGATATCGAGTCGGCTGTGCTTATCGGAATATGAACGCTCGGGTCACGAGATATTTTTCAGTTTCGCGTGGAGGTCGTTGGAGGGTGAACCTTCTGTACGGTAGTAGTATTAGTTATTCTGTGCTTGTACCAAGACGAATAACGAAACAATTTTAAAACACACAAATTTATGCTTATTAATTTTTGACGTTTTTTTATGCTTAAGTTTTTATAAAAAAAGATATTTGAATGATTAAAAATGTCAACCTTATTGGTTAGGTACTAATGTTTTCCAAAACTTTTTTCAGCCGCTACTTTATTTTACTTCAAAAACTCTCCAATTTATATTACTTACCACAGTATCAATACGATAATTGGAAATCATATTACACAATTCTATGACCACGGCTTATATTTCGGTTCGACGCGATTCTGTTTCGGCGTGCAGTGGTACTGGGGGTAGCAATGCGCATTTGTCTGGCACAGACTATAAATAGCTCGTTAGATTAGTTATTAAGTCTTAACTATAAGTTAGTTAACTGTTTTTTTATTATTATTAGTATTGACGTCAATAAGTGCCTGTAAAGGTTTACATTGAATAAATAATTTGACTTTGACTTTGACTTTGACTTTATTTGTATGGGGCTAAGTAAATAGTTTGCCGCTAGCCGATACCGAAAACACGATTGTCTGTCGTATTGCCTAGGGAGACGCTAGCGCGTCGGCAGTTTTACGATAAAATTTGTTTTTATCGATAGTGTAATGGTAAATTGTAATGATTTCATATTTACTCTTACATGATAACTTTATTATTTATAAACGGTTTTTAGCATGTTTGTTGTTGTTTTTGTTGAATGTTGTTGATGTTGGGTCAAATTGAGATCATGACACACTCAATAAAACTGTATATTGGTCAAGCGATGCTAAACTCTTATTTTTACTGTCTACTCGTCAAGTCCTTATTTCTGCGTACTCGTCAAAACTGGATGTTGGGTTTTTAGCATGTTTGTTGTTGTTTTTGTTGAATGTTGTTGATGTTGGATCAAATTGAGATCTATGACACACTCATCAAAACTGTATATTGGTCAAACAATGCCAAACTCTTATTTTTACTGTCTACATGTAAAGTCCTTATTTCTGCGTACTCGTCAAAACTGGATGTTGGTCTAACTTTTAGAATAGTCGATTAGAGATGAAATATTTCAAGAAATAAAACAATAATATTAGCATAATGTGTGTATTGAAACAAAATAACACTTCTTGTCTACTCGTCAAGTTTTTATTTCTGCATACTCGCTGAAATTGCTTATTGGTCTAATTTTTAGAATAGTCGATTAGAGTTGAAATATTTCAATAAATGAAACTATAGCATTAGCTTAATTTATTCTATGTGGCCAGTTTTAAGTAAAAAACGAGGGAATTTAAAGCAAAGAGGTTTTAACTCTAATCGACGATTCTGTTAGACCTATATGCAGTTTTGACGAGTACGCAGAAATAAGATTTTGACGAGTAGACAGTAAAAATGAGAGTTTGGCATCGCTTGACCAATATGCAGTTTTGACGAGTGTGTCGTAGATCCAATGGATTTACTGGCCACATAGAATAAAAAGAAGATAATACTATAGTTTTATTTATTGCAAAGTGTGTCGTAGAACCAAGTTTAGTACTTAAAATTTTGCCTCCTGGACCTGACCTGACCGATTGGTTTGAAATTTGGTACACACCTTTACTTCTGATGACAATACAATTATGTATATTCAGTATCATTGTAAATCCAAAATGGCCGCCTCCTCAAAATTGTGGATTACATTTTTTTGTCTAACCACGTCAATATGGGTATCAAATGAAAGGGCTTGACTAGTAGTATACAGTGCGTTATATAAAAAAAAAACTTAAAATGGCCGCCTTCACAAAATTGTGGATTATATTTTTTTTTGTTTAACCACCTCAATATGGGTACCAACTGAAAAGGCTTGACTAGTAGTATACAGTACATTATAGAAGAAAAAAACTTAAAATGGCTGCCTCCACAAAATTGTAGATTACATTTTTTTGTTTTACTACCTCAATATGGGTATCAAATTAAAGAACTTGACTATTAAATATTTATAAATAAAAAGGGTATAAAATTATTAAAAATTAATTAAAAATATAAACGATTTTAGAATTATTTAAATTATTTAGTAGTTTTATTTAAGTACTATAACGATGGTAGTTGTCTCTTTTTTGTTGTAGGTATAGCATGTCAAATAATTAAAAATTAATTAAAAATATAAACGATTTTACAATTAATTTTTAATTATTTAGTAGATTTATATGTACTATAACGATAGTTGTATCTTTTTTGTTTATAGCATTTCAAATTGGCGAGTCAATGAGGAGCCGCCTGAAGACTTCCTCCTGCTTTTATATGATGATAAGGATAGCAATGAGAGAGAGAGAGAGTGACTTCGAATCCGAAATTGAGGAGGTGGGTTTGGTTTAATTTATTCTTGTTTGATATATTACTTAATTTACTACTACTTATTGTGTGGATAGTCAAGCACTTGTGTCAGAGTTTCTAATCATGGTGATGGCGGTTATTCCATTGGGGGTGTTTTTTAATGTCATTTTTCATGTTTAAGGATGAAGCAAGTAATCGCGGGGTCTATCGGCCAGACTCGCCGGAACGCTGGGAGAGCCCGCCGCCATTGGTAATGCGTTTATTATAATTCTCGGTGAGATGCTGTATTTATAGCTTATGGTGTGCAGTACATGTTTTTTTGTGTGTAGATCGGTCCCGATCGTTCACCTGTGGCTCCACGCTACTTTTCTCTCACGTCTCCAGCGCTCAGTCCCGAGTGGTTGCCGGTAATGGTAATGCATTCATTATTGTGTAAAGTATACGGTATTGTTATATTGGGTTGTAATGATAATAATTTAATTCACAATTGTTTTGTATGTTTTATGTATCTTTAGAAGAAGAAGAAGAAGCGCCTCCAGACCTCGACAGGTCCCGGTCGCCTATTTATTTCAATGATTTGTCTTCGTCGGACAAGTAAGTTACATTTCTGCTGATATTCTTTACTAGCGGTCGCTCGCGGGTTCACCCGCGTGGTTCCTGTTACCGTGGGAATATCAGAATAAAAAGTATTCTATGTGTTAATCCAGGTTATAAACAATCCGAATGCCGAATTTTATCCAAATCCATTCAGTAGTTTTTACGTGAAAGAGTAACAAACATACACACTCACAAACTTTCGCATTATAATATTAGTGTGATGATAGTGTGATGAATAAATAGGTATAAATATGTAATTTTCCTTATCTTTACGATATGATCGTATATTGAACAAATGTAATTTATAAAGCTGTTTAATTTTACAGGTAATACTACAAGGCGCGTATCACAGACGCGCGAGTACCTAAGACGAGGATTCACGGATGACTAACTGGTCAAGCAATCATATTGTTTTGTAAATGTCGTTAACTTCTTTATAAAACTGTTAATTTTATTACTTTTTATTGAAAATAAAACAAAATATTGAATGATAGTTTTTTTTTATTGAAAATAAAACAAAATATTGAATGATGTCTTATTTTAATTTACTCATACTAAACAGCTTACAAAAATAAGAACTATAGATACTATCGATAAAATTACAAAAGGTGAAGGAACATCACTAGCTGTTTTTATGTTTCGTCGTGTCGAGTTTCAAGTGATGTTATTGTAAAATAACAAGTAATCCTCTTGAAACTATTTACATAATTAGATAGCAAAGGCCCCTGTTGTTTTGATATCGTTTGAGTATTCATTTATTTCTTGTTATCCAGCCCGCAACATTGTTTCCAAATTTTGAACGTGAAGTACCAATTAACTGTTGCATGATTTCACTTTATTTTGATACCTGATGGATAGGAAATATATCAGTTAGTACATTGTCGTTTACAGAACGACAAAATATGGTTTGATTGTAATTAAAAGAAAATTATGGCGCGCCTGCTGTCATTATTTTTGACATATAATTTCCAAGACTGAGGGGTTAATACAATTTAAGTTTCTTACAAGTTACTTAAGTTAAATGTAACAACTACATAGGAACAGGTTAACACAGCATGCTTCTAAATAAAGACCCAAAAAAACACTAATAAGTAAGCAAATACAAGATAGGCCAGAAATATAGTTTTACAACGCCGGCCGAACAGTTTAGCCGTTGTGCTTCGATGTGGACTGAAGGTTCTTCAATAAAAACTCGGTCCTTGATTAGTGCTTCTTTATTCTTCTAGGTGGGGTCCGAAGAGCTTACAAATTCTGCTCTGACCGGCCGTGACTTAAACACACTAATGGTTGGCAACTAGCAGCCTTGTGGGACAGCTGCCGGCTCATGTGGTCAGTTTTACATTTTACCTTAACTAACTACCTACATGAATCGTCGTAATTTGTGCAGCTGTCCCTTTCGTTCGGACCTCTCTTTTTATCTTAAACTTGTTACCTACCCTACGGTATCACTCGTAATCTGGATACCCTACTTATTTATTTTCCTAATTACATTGATATTCCTAACAATAGAAACCTATAATTACGAAAGCTAATCTCTTAAATTCCTAACTTTAATTACCTTAGAGAGGCGTAAGGCCCCTGGGCACGTATACCTGGCCCTTACCTTTGTCAAAACCTTTACCTTTTTCAATAACTTTACCTTTTTTAATAACTTAATAAACTAACTTTTGTTAAATGAAACACAATAAATTAATTATTTATTATCAAAAAAACCTTTACACATATGAGACTTAATCTACTTATGCAATTACATATACCTAAATTTAGCCGTATTATATCTAACTATATAATATTATAAAGTCGAGACTACTGTCCGTAACAAGCTCCCCCCGGCGCAGCATCCGCGTAGCCTCTTCACTCCATCGGCAGGACAGCCAGTCTCGTCGTCTGTTCCATCGGGGGATGTTGCGAGGTTGGGATGATGATGGAGGAATTCCATGGCGATGGTAAATAACGACTGCGTCCTTAGAGTGATGTTGTATATTTACAGTGACTACATTGTGACTAACTTATTATCTAAACCTTACAAGACTATTTATACAGTAATACTACGTAGATGTTGGAGGGAGGATGCCGTGACATATCTTTATCGGATCTGCACGCGTTTAGGAATGTGCTTACAAACTCTTTAACCGATACGTGATGATAATAAATTATGTGGCGACTCAGGCCGCCACAGTACTCCTCCTCTAGAAAAGGGAATGAAAAAACCATCAGGTCTTCAGCTTAGAGATGCCAGTGGTGCTCTAATCCACGTTAAGTCGTGATGAGCGTGCTCAAGTCTTCATTGACAAAACGAGCGTTCTCCGGTCTACGTGACTCAAGACGAGCGTGTGCTACCATGTCTGCTGTGAGTCGAGACGTGTGGAGTGCGACGGTACTTATTTTGACCGTCGAGTGATGCCGAGGATCCAGGAAGCGTTACGTTGCTGCGATGGAACCTTATGGCTAGCTGGCTTGCTGAATGCTGCTAAGAGAGCTGTTTCCTTGTATTTGAACAAAATACTTATTATAGGTATATCTTATAAAAACGACCAATTACACGAATAATTTTATAAAAACCTAGATTTTTCTTTAAAATGTATCAAATTTCTCTCAACGTCATAATATTTTTTCTAATATTTTTATCACGTTATACCAAGATTATATTTACACACAATTAAATTTTAAATGACATATGTACAATTTTAAATTACGCATATTCTTAGAATAGACAGGTTAATAATAAATTGAACTATTAGGCTTAATAAACAGACATAATGCCAAAACATTAAAATTAGAATTGACTAACATTAAACATTACATATTATTATAGATAAGACATGTTGCATTCAATATATAAGGAAATACGTACCTATTCAAAAAAATTAAATTAAAATTGACTAATTTTATTGTTACATTAGTTACCCTAACATGGTTCATTTTTGTGTTTATTTATTGTACTGTAACATCTTTTTGCACATTCAAAATATTTTGAACTTGTCGAATATCTTCATTTTGAGTATATACTTCATAAAAGCTTCATATTTATCCTCGGACTGGCGTATTCCTTGGCTCTTTGTCAGATAACCGGAGAAATCAATTCGCACTGGAGGTAGCTAGTAGCATTTAAGTGTCTTATGAAGTGTAATAATATCTCATAAAACCATCGACTGGTAAAATAATGCTTCTAAATATCTCTTCCCGTAATTATAAATAACATACCTCAAACCACTTTGTCAGTCGGTAAAAGTGAGGCGGTTAAACGGGTGAATACTCGTTGTATACATTTATTCTATGTTCCTTTGTTTCATTTTTCATTATCGTGATGAATAAGTGTCATATTGTGTTCTTTCTGCAGTGAACTTGACCTTGCGCAAGCGTAGAGCAAACGGTGAAAAATGCTTCGTCGGAAATTCTTGCGCGTTCGCTGCGCCGCACAATTTATGACATAATGTGTACGGTTATGAAATCGTTAGTATATTCTATTTCGCATTGTTTTTCTGGGTACCTTATTTCTTTGCCTTGGTCGATGAAACGTTCTTGATACGATGTGCCGGAAAGGAAGCCAAAGTTGTGGGAGCCATAAGAATGATGTTAAATGACGCAGTCGCAGCTCGGTGTGGCTCGGCGTAGTGATTTTCTTGTTGTGTTCGTCGCTGAATAGAATTTTGCTGCCATGGTTAATGTGTAGATATTGCAAATAACTCACGTGTTCTTTTCAGGGTACTCCATTGGAAGGTTGCTTGTTGCTTGAGCGGGGTCACCAGTGTTCCATCGGGGGATGTTGCGAGGTTGGGATGATGATGGAGGAATTCCATGGCGATGGTAAATAACGACTGCGTCCTTAGAGTGATGTTGTATATTTACAGTGACTACATTGTGACTAACTTATTATCTAAACCTTACAAGACTATTTATACAGTAATACTACGTAGATGTTGGAGGGAGGATGCCGTGACATATCTTTATCGGATCTGCACGCGTTTAGGAATGTGCTTACAAACTCTTTAACCGATACGTGATGATAATAAATTATGTGGCGACTTAGGCCGCCACATCGTCGATCGTCGGAACGTGCCGCCTTTGGTGCGCATCTCTACGTTGCGTACTTCGTTGTCAGGTCCAGGAAATGTCTTCGTGACGACGCCTCTAGGCCATACATTGCGGGGTAGTGTGTTATCCACAATTATGACCACGTCGCCCTCTCGTACGTTGCGTCGCTCGGAGTCGCGCGTGCCGCCGCGCGGTATGAGTAGTGGTAGATACTCGCGCAGCCAGCGTCGGCAGTACTCGTCCGCCAGCGCCTGCGCCGCCCGCCATGTGTTTTGGTACGCGCGCTCGCACGGGCCAGTGGTGGGCAGGCCGCTCGAGCTACCCAAAAGGAAGTGATTGGGTGTCAGCGCTTCCGGGTCGTCGATGATCACAGGGACGTGTGTTAGAGGCCGAGCGTTGACAGTGTGCTCGGCTTCGGCTAGTAGCGTCATAAGTACTTCTTCACGCGGTGACTTCTTGTTGAGCGTAGTGCGCAGCGCCGTCTTGACTGTTCTCACCAGCCGTTCCCATGCGCCGCCTTGGTGTGGCGCGCTTGGTGAAATGTAACGCTACTCTGTGCGTTGCGTTAGCGCGTATTCTCGTAGCGCTGGCTCCCATTCTTTGTATGCGGCCTTTAACTCTCGGTCCGCGCCTTTAAAATTCGTAACGTTGTCACTATATATAATGTGGGCCATCCCCTCTTGGCCGCCATTCGTCTTAGAGCCATAATTGCAGAGTCTGTAGATAAGCTCGCCGTAATCTGCTGCCCGCGCGTAGTTTGCGGGATGTCGTCTGCGAAGCTCTATCGTTGCGATTTAATGGTTAGTTTAGTAGGCGCCCAGCCTCGTTGATATGTTCAATTGTCATAATACTAGCCCGGCGGCGGTATCTCTGAGTGAATAGTAGTACGTTCGCCATCGTTCTCACTAAACGCTCGTAGGAAGAGAAGAGTTTAGCGTCTGGCACTACGCTACTATCACTCTGCCACGTGTGCGTGTGCGTCACGCAGTGTTCACTCTCCGCGCTGTGTTCGTTGTTGATGACGTCACTCGTAGGCCATTTGGTTTCGTTTTCGTATAAAAATGCCGGTCCGACAAACCACCGATCATTCTTCGTTTTCATAATCTCACTGCCGCGCGTTACGTCGTCCGCGACATTGTGAGCCGTAGAGACCCATCCCCATTGTGACGGCATCGTCGTTTCTGTGATCTCGTCGCGTAGTAAGTCGAGACCCTCCAAAAGCTCGTCATTCAAACAAACTCCGTTTACTTCGGCGGCCGCGTCAAAGACAACTCGTAGTTTTCCGGGCCTATTCGGATTCGTTACGGCGAATTGAGGTAAGTAGCATAAATGCGGGCTCATCAAATCGCTCTCGCTACTTTCCTCGGCATAGTGTTTATCAAATACATTATCTATTTGATTCGTATAAGCTCGTTTGAATTCGTCAGACTTGTCTATCTTACGTTCTATGGATTTCAATCGTCTCAATGCTTACTCGTGACTTGGCGGCAGCGTGACATCATCACGTCGCCACGGTAATCTAACTTCGTATTTTCCGTTGACTTTCTTTGTCGTCGTTCTAAACGATTCTATGGCACGTGCATCACTCGGGCTCACTCGCTCTTTATTTGTTATTCCCAGTGAGTCAATTTCGAAGTGCTTCTTTACCATAGCATGGAGTTCGTTGTCGGGTGAGAGAGTGCGCGAGATCGTCGCGCACTGAGGCGTGTTTACGTATAACACCGCAGCCGTATTACTCTCCATCAGCACGCTTGACCGCGGTGCTGATCCGTGTATTACCCAGCCCAGCTTCGTGAGCGATGCGATCGGTTCGTCTCGCTTGCCCTGTAGCAATCTTCGTGTGACTATGAGATGCCAATTGTTTGCCCCAATCAGTATTCGAGGCTTGACATGTCCGTAGCAGACGTTGCTGTTTGATGTCTCTTACATATGAGCGTATTTCAAACAGTCGTTGTGCACCGTCTGTCCGTTGAGTGATAAATCTTTCATCGTTCTAGCTTTAACGTCGAATTGTCGTTTATTCGTAGTTGCAATTAACTTTAAATTCATAGTCTTGGTTTCGCACGTCGTTTGTGTATTTACGCTTCGTATTTGCAAATCGTTCGCCGGCCCGTCCGCGCCTACGTAGTCCGCCAGGTCTTGGTCGATTAGCGTAATAGTCGACCCCTCGTCGAGCGAGGCGTATGTGTCGATTGACCCCTTTGGTCTCTTGATGGTAACGGGACATACTTTTAGTAACACCTTGGTAGCATCGGTCGAGTTATTAACCGACCGAGCTTGCATATTTAATGAATGCATTGACTGTGGTGTTTTTCCTGACCTCATGAAATATAGTAAAATAATTCCATTATTTAAATCGGGTAGCACTTCTGACCCCTCTAACTTTAGACCTATTTCTGTGCTACCCACATTTAGTAAAATTTTTGAAAAGTTAATACTAGATCAAATGCAAATTCATTTTTATAAAAATAAACTTTTACATTGTAAACAATATGGTTTTACTAGGGGTCGCTCTACAACTGACGCCGGTGTTGAGCTTTTAATCCAAATATTTGATACCTGGGAGGAATCACAGGATGCCCTAGGGGTATTTTGTGATTTATCCAAGGCTTTTGATTGTGTTTTACATGAAACTTTGGTCAGGAAGCTTAACCACTATGGAATTAGGGATGCTTCTTTGAGCCTTCTAATCTCATACTTGAGTAACAGGATTCAAAAGGTCGACATTAACGGTAAAAGATCTCCGGGATCAGTGGTTAAAATGGGAGTTCCGCAGGGTTCAATACTTGGTCCATTCTTGTTTTTGGTTTATATTAATGACTTACCTTATTTTGTAAAAGACAGTCATGAGATAGTATTGTTTGCTGATGATACTTCACTTTTATTCAAAGTGAAACGACGACACCCAAATTATGACGATGTGAATAATGCGGTCTCAAAGATTGTTCACTGGTTTAGTGTTAATAACTTGCTATTAAACGAGGGAAAAACCAAATGTGTAAGATTTGTATTGCCTAATGTTAAGCAGGTAATAACTAGTGTACAAATTAAAGATAAGAATGTGAATCCTGTGGACACCACTGTGTTTCTAGGCATCACGTTGGATGCCAAGCTTCAGTGGGGCCCACATATAGCTAAATTGTCGAATAGACTTAGCTCTGCGGCTTATGCAGTAATGAAGATCCGTCAGTTAACTGACGTTGATACAGCGAGATTAGTTTATTTCAGTTACTTTCATAGTGTAATGTCGTACGCCATTTTACTGTGGGGAAATGCTGCCGACATTCAAACTATCTTTGTGCTGCAGAAGAGGGCTATTCGAGCAATATATAACCTACAGGCTGGTGACTCTCTCAGAGAGAGATTTAAGGATATAAGTATAATGACAGTTGCATCACAATATATTTATGAAAATCTTGTGTATGTTCATAAAAATATTGAAATGTTTTCAAAAAACAGTGATATTCACAAATTAAATACTAGAAGTAAGAACAAATTAGCAGTGCCTTATACTAGGCTCCATAAAATAAATAATTCTTTTAAGGGTCTGTGTGTACGATTATACAACAAAGTACCAAATGATATTCAGAATTTAGATCTTGATAAATTTAAAATCAAAATCAAAGAAAAGCTTTATAAAAAAGCTTATTATAAAGTGTCGGATTATACAGAAGACAAAACAGCTTGGGTCTGACATGCTCCAAGTACCTACTCCAACAGCTATTTCTAATTGCCTATAATTAATTTATATAGAGCACCATATTTAATTAAACTATTTACATTCAAATTCATATTTTGTATTTTGTGATCTGGTAACGACATATAATATATATATATTTTGTAAATGTCGTTGCTTCTGTGCGCTGTGGTTTCTTGCGCCCGTTCTTTGCCACAGTTAAAAAATGATGTCCTGAATGGGTGGTAGGTTAAAAAATATTTGGACGTTTCAAAGTACTTATTAATTGAGTTTATTGAATAAATATATTTTGACTATTGACTATTGACTATTGACGCTACCATCTCAGTTTCGTTCGGCCTAGTGCGGTGGTCGTGTAGCAAGGCGTGGTGGGGATGGCGGCAATCATCAACTCCGCACAGATCGCGTTTATCGCATTGTAGGCGACGGTGTTTCTTATTCGCACACACTCCGCTTTTCTTTATCCATTCCCATCGTTGTTTAACCGTCATGGTTTTAAAGCGATCACATTGCGGCACGTCATGACGTCCTCCACAACATAGACATTCTTTGTTTATGACGGCATCACTTGTTGCGTATACAGCCGTATTTTTCTTTCGCTCGATTCGTTGTTTCACGTTCGCTCGTGTTTCCGTAATAACGTTCTTTCGCGTAGGGTTATAGCTCACGTATGCATACTGTAGGGCTCTGTCGGCTTCTCTCATGAGGAAGTGGGATAGCGTGACGATCTCAGGCTCGGCATAGCTTCCGTAGTCAGTTGCGTAGTCGCACCACCTTGAGCGTAGGTGCGGTCCGAGCTTGTCCACCACTTCTCGCGTTAACATTGGATTTCTTTAGTACCCTCTGTTGTCGATATTATCGATTATGCACACAATGTTCTGCAGTTTGATCGCGAACGTGTTCAACTCACTGGCCGTTGTGCCGGGACGCGGCAGTCTCTTAATATCGTCCAGCGCTCGATCAATTATCACTTCTGGCCGTCCGAAGCATTGCTCGAGTGTTTTCATAACATTTTCCGGGTCCACGGCCGTATATAAAAAAGCGGACACCGCTTCCTTTGCTTCATCTTTAAGACAGCTTCTTAATCGTTTCAAGTTCTCCGCTTTGCTAAAGTTAAAGTGTTTAGTCGTATCACGCATCGCCGCTTTAAACGGCAACCATTCGGCCGGCGAGCCGCTGATTATAGGCAAATAAAGCGCCTGTCGTGGTACCAGTCGATTATGCATCATTTTCTCTAGTGTAAGTGCGAGCTTAACCATCCCCGTGTCGTCTTTGCTCGTTTGATCACGGTTCGCTGCCTCTTTCACTACGCTTTCGTTTTCAACATATGGCGAATCAGTGAGATGGCGACCTCTGTCCATCTCACTTGCGCTCGCATCCTTTTGTCTTTGTCGCACATTTCCGACTTTATCTGTGTCGGGCTCATGCACGTTCCGACGCCGATCCAACCATTTATCCACTCTCAGTTGGGCAATATTGGCGGGTAAGCTCTCCGGTTCTAAATCCGTTTCCTCTTCAATAACGGCGATTTCGTATGCAAGTCTTTTCTTAATCATTTCCGTTTCCAATTGTAACTCTCGCCGACGTACTTCGGCGAGTCGCATCTCCGCATAAAGTTGCGCTTGTTTCACTCGTGAAGCGACGCTCGTTGTCGATTGTACCGACGGCGTCCCGGCTCTGGGCGCGTCGGGTGGGGGTGCGTCGGGAGACACTATGTGGGGAGCCCGTCCAAGGATGGAGTTCGTGCGGGAGTGAAAAGGTAGGACCTACCCATCAGAGAGTCGACGTTGACAACGGGACGCTCGCGAATCGGCTGAAGTGTCCGACAGCTTAGGCAGTGCCTACAGAAAGGACCCCCGCTCTACGACAAACCGTACTAGCGTAGCCGGACTCTTAAGCTTGCCCTAAAAAGGACAAACTGACGACCCCGTCCGATAAGTCGTCCCGCCTTGAACGGCGTTTACTCAGAACGCACACCGTTTGGCACCGTTAGGTGATGTGACGTTTTGAGCCGCGGTCCGCCCGCGTTAGCACTTGTTGCAGAACACAAGTGGTGTGGTTACAACACGTTGGTGGTTACGTTGGTGGTTACGTAGATCTTCTTTCTTCAAATGGACGAAGGCTTCAGTTCTTCAAATCCGGCTCCGAAGGTCGAAAGTAATTGTTTCCGACGGGTTCAGTCGCCGAACAGTTTAGCCGTTGTGCTTCGATTTGGACTGTAGGTTCTTCAATAAAAACTCGGTTCTTGATTAGTGCTTCTTTATTTTTCTAGGTGGGGTCCGGAGAGCTTACAAATTCTGCTTTGACCGGCCGTGACATAAACACACTAAGGGTTGGCAACTAGCAGCCTTGTGGGACAGCTGCCGGCCCATGTGGTCAGTTTTACATTTTACCTTAACTAACTACCCACATGAACTGTATGAAACAGAGAGGTCAATCAGTGCTCTGGGTACATAAATGTGTGGTCCAGAGGGCTCTCTCGACTAACCTCCCTAAAGTGAGTCTGCTACCAAGGAATCCACTTGGATTCCTACTTTATTATAATGAATATAAAATAAAAGATAACTTAAATAATAAAAGACGGTGTACCACAACCTTACGGTCTCGTTCGTCCTCAGCTCGGCTGCAGTCCGCCGCGCCGGCTGTCCTCGGCACGCTGCTGTCAGCGTGGTAGTGGTTGACCGCAATCCAATCAATGGTAGAAAGGCCCTAACTTCCCGTTGGCTACCCCCTCAGTACTGATCCCAAGACAATTACGTACCGATATGCACCGTTCACGCCACGACACGTGTACGTGTCAACCAAACAACTAGCCTTTAGCTAGACCGCCCTGGTTTCAAACTTATGTTCTACACTGTTTCACAACTATACTTAATTATCACGGTCCACCGATTTTACTGATTATGTGCCCTACATATCAAAATTACAACAAACAAATTACTATCTACGCGACCTCGCCATTTTAAGTTAACCTAACCATATTGTTCCAACGTGTGTGTCACACGTCACACTGACAGCAGTCTGTCAATTACAAATTAAAAACTACAAAAAGGTTGCCAGCCGTAAGTTACCGTTTTATTCAATACACAACCCTGCCCCGATCGGAAGACTCCGATCATTAGCTCAATCACTCGGACAAGGAGAGACAGTTGCTGTGGCTTGTCGCGGACTCGAACCGCAGTCCCATACTCGCCAACTAACAACTTTACAATGCTGCCCTAGCTACAAGCAGGAGGGCAAGTTATTCTCCTTTAACAACATACTAAACCTAATTAGCCAAATTAAAATAATGCTAAATTATCTTATTCACCAAAGTTAATTTTCTAAAAATTTACAAACATCATTTAGATACACCCGTGCCCTTGCCATTTTGTGCCATTGTCGGAGCGAATAAGTGAAGGTAGACCCTTACGCGACACGAAACGATCCAACGCGACGACGAAGGCCTCCGTGGACAACGAAGAAACTCCCAAGAGGACGGCTTTAGTAGCCAGGCACAAAAAAAACATAAAATATTTACCTACAACCCGGGCGTTGCGAAGGTTGGTCGGTTTTACCGAGAAAGGTCCAGCAAAACCCGTTGCGTGCGACCCCCAAGAACGGACGAGACTGAGTGACTCGGTCCGAAGGCAGACCCCCCGTCTGCGGCTGCATGGGTGAAGACTTCCACTGTGACAAAAAAAACACCGGAAGAGCACTACACAAATATACCTCTTCGAACAAACAATATTCAAAATTACAATTTAGGTTACCTAGTAACACATCCAATAGATGTCAACCGTGACGTACTGGCATGGGCTACCATGTAGACCATGGGAGATTTCTCAATTTCCCAAACTTGTGCATAGTTATGGAAAGAGACACAAACACAATGACTCTAGACTATGCGGAGTCGAGACGTCAAACTGTGTACATAATAGAAACAAAAAACAAAATAGTTTGCACTGCCAGCAGTGTAGAGCGACCCAGAGCTGTCTGGGTGCCTAGTAGGATCCGTCCTAGTACACCCGAGCCCAAGAGTAGGTCAATTGGGCCACGTGACAAAGTGTGGGTCTGCCAGATCTAGACCAATGTCTGTGCCGTTATCCCTGTGGGCGAATCGGTAAAAGGCTGCTAACCTACAATGGTAAATTCATTACCGTTACCGAAATTGACATTCTCAACATAGATACATGTACCGAGGAGAGAGTGACTTGTGTTAGCCCCGTCAAACTCCCAGTAAGCATGCCACCAAACAATGTCGCACAAAATTAAAGTTTCAAATCTAAGATTTCTTTAAAATCTACCAACAAATTTCAAATTTAAGGTTTCTTTAAAGTCTACCAACCGCAACTGCCGTAGTAGAAAGCAAAACCGTCCGTGGTTTTGCTCTCGCAAAGGGGCAGGCTAGTTATGGCATGCCCGGGTCCTCCATCCTTAAAGAAGGCCCCCGCCCGTGTGATACCGCGGGTGGCACTACAACCGCGAGTGCTCATAGAGCGGCGGCGATAACCGCTCCGGCATAGCTCGATCGCGCTGCTTCACGCTGGCGCGCAAAGAGCTAGTTGCAGGGAGGGGTCCCTCTTTCGTGACACCGTCGGGCCCCCGCCCGTGTGATACCCAAATCGCACACGGGCCGGCGGCATGGTAACCTGCAGGCGCGGGTTTGCGCGCCTGTGCATGGTTCACCTTCCGGTGTGGGGGCGCGCCTCGCGCATGACTGTTCCTCCAGTCCGCTGGTAGATGTGTGCTCCGCCCTGGAGCACCCCTGCCCGTGTAACGCTGCCACCGCTGTTGTGTGGTCCGTGAAGCCGCTCCCGACCTGTTGACACACAACAATAATAAATGGTGTGGTCCACCAAATGCAATGCGGCGTTGAGGCCTATAGCCATAGCAAAGGCCGCTGCGCTTTGCCGTACGCCGCCTCTCAATTACTGGCAGCCCTTGGCGGTCCTGGCACCGCGTCGTAGTGTGGCCCATTTGGCCACAGTGTAGTGTACAAGCCGGGTCCATACCGGCTGCTGCAGTCAGCGCCGCCAGCCGCGCTGTAGTGTGTCCTGGCTGCGGCTGTGCCTGGGATTCGCCTGGCGTCCCGTTGAAGCATGCGCATCTGATGGCGGCAGGTCAGGCTGGGAGGTCGCTACGACCCCCGCCTTATTGCCGAGGAACCTTAAAAGTTCCTCCAATCCCGGCAGAGTAGCCCCCCCTTTCTCTGCCGTTTCCCGCTCAAACCGGGAACGAACGTCCGTTGGCAGCTTGTCCAACACAATGTGTACCAGTAGCATCGACCACTCGGCTACTGGCAACCCTAAATTTCGCAATGCGGTACACGCAACTGTGACTGGCGTCAACAGCTGCGTCGTTAAGTCCGCCCGATTAGGTACCTTAGGTATCGACAACAAATGGCAAACTTCCTAACTGATAAGTAGGAGGTCCATCAGGCATTGCAGGCCCTCCCAATGGTGGCGGTGTGGATGGTTGGATATGTTCTATCCGTCGCCTTTTGATGTCGCAGGCCGCCTGTACGACATCGTCATTTATTTCCATTATTTGGGCAAAAAATTATTTTCATATGCCGACCATACCTCTTTGTTGGAAAACCACCATGGCGGTCTCAACCAAAGACACCCGCTGCTACAGTTGCTCCGCCCGCTCGAGGATGGCGTCGTCTCGGTCACTCCGGGACAGCAGCCCTTGCACGGACACGAACCATCGCAGCTCCTTGGCCAGGACTGCCTCCGCCATCGCGTTGTCAACAAAAACAAATAAAAGAGGGATGAGATTCTCTGTCCAACAATAGCACAAAGGGCAGGACAATGTTCCCTACCCACCCGTTAGTTACAATGTAGCTACAAACAAAATTAATAAGTACAAAAAAACATAAACGGGTTTGCAACAAGAAGCGCACCCACAAACAGAATGTACAAGTATTATTTTTACATAAAACGTTATACATAAATCAACCAATTTAAACCAATGTAATAATCAAATTAAAGGACATAATTTTTTTACTATGGGGCTTGGTACTAAATTCCAAAGTCTTTTAACTTGACACCAATGTATAAATACTTGAAGAATACATTATTATCAACATAATTATGTTCGTATGATTAATTTAAAGACCTCCGTTTTTTTATATAAATTAAAAATGAACATTGATTTCTACTCGAAAATGGCAACATTATAGTAGGATTGTGACACTTTATGTTATTAAAAATGAAAAAGTGACGCCTGTCTGACGTTTTATATGTCAATACAATGTCAATACGCATCGTAGACAGATGTCAGACTGTCAGCCGCCAGACGATTCCCGGACGCGCTTTCGTTGTGCTAGTTGTGTGTATCGATAACGATATCGTTTCTACATTACCATAGACCTCATAGGCTTACCTACATAATAACCCTGCGTTCGTTAACATTAAAAAAACGGAACTTTCGTTCAGAAACGTACAAAACTTATCAAAATACAGTATTCTTTAACGGAGGTAATTAAAAATATACAGAATGATAGCATTTAGTCTATTGGACAAGGAAGTATATGAATTGTTGCAGTTAATTTTTCTTTTATTTTAGTACCAAAAAAAATTATGTTCTTTATTAAATAAAATTGGTTATCAAAATGAAGGCACCAACAAAACAAAAGGTGTTCAACCGATTTCACATATGCCGCTGTGTAGAACAAAACAAATCTAATCTGTTCCAACTAACTAAAGTAAACAAAATGAATATTCAACTAACATTACACAATGATGAACTAGTAAATCAAACTTAAATTGATTTCCAAAGAAAAAAAAAATGTTCCTTTATATTACATACGCCACTATGTAAACAAATCATTTACCAAACAAATGTTACAAATGAATGGAACTCAAATTAGTTTCCCAAAGAAAACTACAATAAACAAAATGTTAATTAATTATACATAGGCCAAGTTTACTATGTTTACAACCAATTTATAATGTAACATAACTGCAATATTAATATATGTCTACAACTTTGCAATCGCTATGCAACCAAACTACAAATATTGTGATTCAAATGCCTACAATATTTAAATATGTTTTCAAACATTAAAACAATAGACCAAATCAAAATACCACAAATTTCAATGCTTTAACTTTAAATTCCAAATTAGGTTTTCAAAGCCCCAAGAATCAAAATAGAATGTTTAATTATTTGCAAACCGCTAGAATCTTAACACTCCGTTTGCAAACCAAATGCAACAATTAAGATCATAAATATTTATTTGTTGTCCCAAATCCCCGCTACCCCAGCGACACCAATTTTAAATTACAATTAAAATCAAACAACAGAGCAACCATGTACTGCAGCAAACAGTTAAAGCAAGTACATTAAAGTTGTCTGACAATTACACCGCCCCGGTGAGTAGATAGTACTCAAATAAATTCAAAGCAAGTAAATACTGTGCTGTACACAGTGATATGATTTTAATACAACCAACAGTTATACCCTAACTTAAGTAAACACATTCTAAATGTATAACCAAAAACAAATGTTTACATTGCACTATTAAGCAAGTAATTATTAAGCAACAAAACCTACATATTACCACATTGCATTCTGAATGCAATTAAATACAATTTAATATGCGGTTACAAACAATCTTAACACTAACCTATTCTAAGTATTTGGTTGGTACAACTAACTAACGTTAAAACTAATAACTAATTAATTGTGGTCCGTAGACAAAACCTACGCTCTGTTTACCAAAAAATGTATGAAATAGAGAGGTCAATCAGTGCTCTGGGTACCTAAACGTGTGGTCCAGAGGGCTATTTAGACTAACCTCCCTAAAGTGAGTCTGCTACCAAGAAATCCACTTGGATTCCTACTTAATTATAATGAATATAAAATAAAAGATAACTTACATACTAAAAGACGGTGTGCCACACCCTTACGGTCTCGTTCGTCCTCAGCTCGGCTGCAGTCCGTCGCGCCGGCTGTCCTCGGCACGCTGTTGTCAGCGTGGTAGTGGTTGACCGCGCTCCGGCGCATCTTCGAGGCTGGTGCTATGGTGGTGGAAAGGCCCTAACTTCCCGTTGGCTACCCCCTCAGTACTGATCCCAAGACAATTACGTACAGATATGCACCGTTCACGCCACGACACGTGTACGTGTCAACCAAACAACTAGCCTTTAGCTAGACCGCCCTGGTTTCAAACTTATGTTCTACACTGTTTCACAACTGTACTTAATTATCACGGTCCACCGATTTTACTGATTATGTGCCCTACATATCAAAATTACAACAAACAAATTACTATCTACGCGACCTCGCCATTTTAAGTTAACCTAACCATATTGTTCCAACGTGTGTGTCACACGTCACACTGACAGCAGTCTGTCAATTACAAATTAAAAACTACAAAAAGGTTGCCAGCCGTAAGTTACCGTTTTATTCAATACATGAACCGTCGTAATTTGTGCAGCTGTCCCTTTCGTTCGGACCTCTCTTTTTATCTTAAATTTGTTACCTACCCTACGGTATCACTCGTAATTTGGATACCCTACATATTTATTTTCCTAATTACATTGATAACCCTAACAATAGAAACCTATAATTACGAAAGCTAATATCTTACTGTATTGAATAAAACGGCCATTTCGCGCGCCCCTGCTGTAGTTTTAAAAATATATTTTTTTTTTATTATAATCTCGGCAAATGACCCCACTCCACCTGATGTTAAGTGGAAATGAAGTCCAGGCGCGAGGACAACTGGTGCAGCGTAAGAGACGTAGCATCAGTCACCCTCACTCTGCCGGCCCACAAAGTGCTTTTTCACGCCTCGTTTGAAGGACCTATGTCATAGCTAGGAGGGAATACGTGTGCTGGTAGACTATTCCATCGTTTGGAAGTGCGGCAAAGAAACGAGTCACCAAAGGAGATCGGCGAGATTGGGCTTAACCGTTACAGGAATCAGACTTTAACTAAAATTCATAGTGTAATTTTTAATAATTTGTGTAAAATATCCAACCATTGATTCTACGGGTAACACTCAATTTTAATTAATAACAAAGTATTTGACCTAATAGAGTTGTTAAAACAACCAAGGACGCAGTATGACGAATATGGACAAGGACAATGTTGCCAGAACAAAAACTACCTTTTGTATCGATTAGTTCGATTGGATCATTGTATTTTATATTTATCTTGTCTATGTAGGACGTTTATTGGTTAATGATGCTGATGATGATGATAATTTTCTATTCTATTTATTATTTTTACACCGATTTCTTTTTAAATTCTTTTTTAAACAATATTCCAATTATTATTCTGAAATCGATTAACATTATCGATTCCAATGTAACTGGCAACAAAAAAAAAGTCATGTAAAAAAGTAAGTGGCATTCACTCATTCGTTATCGTGTTGTTGTTGTGCTTTAAGGTTTTTCGTTTTCGCTGTGATTGGAGTTTCTTTTTATCTTTCTCGACGTACGCTACATATTACGGACACTGACGATTGCTGCCATTACGAACAACCTGCGCCTGCACAACGGACATTGATTACCTGCCTTTTTGACTTACCACTGCTTGAATCCTTGGACACCGATCATCGCCTCCGATTGGACCTTTTTTAAAGATGAACTGCATAAACTGTGGCATTAGCTTTGCTCGTAACAATGCTTTAGGTATGCATTTGATAGAAGACGAAGCAATACTGACAGTTATACAACAGTGGATTGCTCCTCTTACGGTTAGTGTATAAATGTATCTAAACATGTTTTTAAGTTGGTTTTACGATCAATTGATTTTCTATTATTCTATGCCCAATGCTAATTATGATGGTTTATTTGTAGGTCAGCCATTCTGATCATCTATGTGAAGCATGCTGGAATCTCGCAAATGATTCATTGGTAACCGAGAATAGTGATGCTGATACTTCTACTGTGGGCCATCGACGTGTATGTATTTATTGTGGACGTTCTGTTTTGCGCACATGGTTCCATCTTCTAAGAACTGATTCTGAGCGTGAACAGAGGATTCGTACAGTGATAGAAGAGTGGATTTTACCTCGTAGGGTAAGTAATTGAATACATATTGTGATCGCTTCTAATATTCGTAGTAATATACAAGCTACCAAAGAGGATAAGTAAGAAAAGTTCTATCCTTTTAAAACGATAGTACTATATTGGTACGGTAGTTGTTCATCATCAGCGTATAAACTTCCCACTGCTGGGCACAGGCCTTCCTACATGGACATCGTACATATAATCACAACTATTATTCCCGAAGGGTTAGTCAGAGACTAGGCAATGAGGACAGCAAAAGCAGTCCTCTACCACAGCCAACTTTTCACCAAATAGCGACTGCACACTATGTGCTCAGTGTGACAGGTGGTGAGCCCATTGCCGCTCTATGCTGTTGAATGTATGTGCAGTTTTTAGTGCTAGTATTCCTTCACCGCTACGTGACATGGTTATAGACATCAGAATATGGAAAGATTGTTATGAGGCTGTCTGTTAATTGCAGATATTTTTGATACACTAGTTGGAGTCGACAATGTAAGAGGAACTGAATCCAAATAATTATTTTAAAATATTTGTCTGTTCCTGTGTTGTGTTGCGTAAACGGATTTTAATTGAATTTCCACTGTTGGCTCGCTGGTGGTTTAAAATCTAAGCCATGCTTTATTTTAATATGTTTAGTAGAATCGAAGATATAGTAATAGTGTATCACGAGTGAAATCAATAACCAATCAGAGAAGCCTGTGTCTTATTAAGTTCATAAGTAAAAGTTGTCATTTCTTTACAGATTAGCAGTAGAATGGCATATCTATGCCATTTATGCTGGGTGAGAGCTGATAGAGCTGCACGTTACTTTACTTTAACCCGTCAACATCTTCAGATCAACACCAAGATGTAACTTCGTCTCCTCCGCCTCACCATGCAACAACTACAACAACTACTACTACTAGTCAAACAATCACATTGCCTAACTATATAAGGCCAGTGGAAACTGAATCTCACTGCTTTGTTGAAGGATGTGAGAGACGAGAAAGAAATCGAGTTCCTGTAAATGTAAGGAAACAATTACTCAGTACGTACAATTATTACATACCTATAAATAATAGGTTATGTAATTATCATTTAAATATTGAAACATGGGATTTCACAAACAAAATTCCAGAAAATTATATAAATGTATTTACTGCTGCTCATATAAAGGATATGTTGCAATTGAAGGATAATCACTCCTACAGTGATTTTGATAACATTTTTAATATGCCAGATGTTTCTTTTCGCCACTGGTTTGGTTTTAATAAAAACCAATTTAATATTATTTTAAATGAGGTTCCACAGTTTCACCAAACAAATAAAGGAACAATTGCTTTAGCATTATATTTATTAAAGCTAAGGACAGGTGATTCTAATGAAAGAATATCTATATTATTTAATATTCCTAGAAGAACAATGGAAGGTTATATGGGTACAGCAAGAGATTTGCTCTATAATTATTTTGTTCCTCACCATGTTGGTCTAAACCATATAAATAGACAAGAAATAAATATCAGAACTTTATTAATACCAAAAAGACTATTTGGCCACCAGGATGATGAAGAGACACCCGTTGTAATAGTTGATGGCACTTATTGTTACGTGCAAAAAAGCTCAAATTACCTGTATCAGAAAAGAACATAATTATAGTTTACATAAATACCAAAACTTAGTCAAGCCATTGTTAATAGTGTGCACTGATGGTTACATTGTTGAAGTACTGGGCCCTTATCCAGCAACCACTTCGGATGCAGAAATTATGCAGCATGAGTTCAGTAATGAAAATGCATTGTTGCGCCAGTACTTCCAAGCTGGTGATGCATTTATACAGGATAGGGGCTTTAGAGATGCCTTGCCCTTATTAAATAATAATTGTAGATACAGAACTTTTGTCCCTGCTACGCTACAAGAGGGTGAACGGCAGTTATCTACTTTGGAAGCAAATAATACAAGGGCAGTCACCATATGTAGGTGGGTTATAGAAGTAGTTAATGGGAGATTTAAAAGAGATTTTAAGTTGTTTAGACAGGTTTTTTTTAATAAAGCATCAACTCATATAATGAAAGATTTTGAGGTGGCTGCCGCTTTAATTAATGCCTTTCACCCACCCATCACTAACCGTACTGATGCTGGGGATATATTAAGAATTATTAATGAAAAAAGAAATGTTGAAAATCATCTTGCTGATTATGTTATTACAAACAATTTAAATAGACGCAGGGCTAATTTTATGAGAATGGAAGTAGATGAGACTAATTTGATGAATTTTCCCCGGCTTACTTGTAGCGAAATGCAGTTAATTTGTTTAGGTTCGTATCAAATTAAACAGGCAAGGTCCTATTATGGAGAACATATAAGAAATGATGGCAAATATGTTATAGAAGTATGCCGTGAAACAGACAGCGACCTACAGAGAGCACTGTCAACATCAAGCACTGCATGGCTTTTAAGAGGTCGTATTAAATCCCGCCACATTGGTAGCAAAACTTATTTTTCATATATTTTGGTTGACAGTGCTCTAATAGGAAGGGAAGGGATAATACAATATTATTGTAATTGTTTGGTAGGAAGAAGAACTGTAGGTTGCTGCTGTCATATAATGTCAATAATATGGTTCCTCAGCTGGGCAAGGTATCAACCAGATTTAGTGCCACCTGCACAGTTTTTAGACGATGTACTAATTGTTTACGATGATGATGATGATAATGAATAAATATGTAAAACAAATTAATTGGTTTTATTTTATCATTAGCCAATAAGCGTCCTATTTTTGGGGACAGGCCTCCCAAATGGATAACAGCAACAGCATAGGGAGAGGGCTATAACCTACCGTGCTACTTCAATGCGAGTGGGTGGGTCTTAACGGGACGGGATGTGGGAGGATTTTATGACAACAACCGAGACCAATGGCTTTACGTGCCCTCTAAAGCAGTCAAAGCACGGAAGAGCTCGAGATGTTTTTAATTGGATCACCCATCCAGTGACCCGGCATTGCGAAAGTTGCTTAACAACGATCGCAAACCGAACACTTCTGTTACATACCAACTAAATAAATAGTAAATAAGTCATAAAAGCTAGTAATTAATAGTATTAGCTATTTTTTTCATATATACAAACTATCCCTTCTTTTAGTTACATAACTCTCAATATCTCTGCTATCCCGTAGAACAGCTTTACAATTGTTATATTAATGGAATCTGCTTGTTTTGATCTACTAAACGGCATATAAATCATCAGTGTAATGGTCAGGCCCAAGGTCCTAAGGAGCTTCGCCGATCTCCTTTCTTTGTGCGTTATGGAATATAAGAGACTGTAAATTGGTGACTCCGGAGAGCAGCACGCGTACTCCTATGGAGGAAGGGAGAAGGAGGGATGAGGTCAAAGAGTTCTTCAGAGCACTCGCCATGGTATAAACGGTAAAAGACGCTGAGTGACGCAATATCTCTAAGCAATTGCAAAGGCTCGAGAGTTTTAGTGACCTCCGCATTGCCGATAATGCGCACAGCACGGCGCTGCAATCTGTCCAAGGCATCGAGAAGGTACTTTGCGGAGCCGTCCTAAAGGTGAGAGCAATACTCCACGCAAGACCGCACCTGTGTCTTGTATAATAGACACAACTGATCAGGCGTGAAGAATCGCCGCACCTTGTTCAGGACACCGAGTTTACGTGACGCATTTTTAATCACGGTTTTGATGTAGTCTTTTTGGTTCAGATCGCAGCGGATATCCATACCGAGTAGTTAATACTGCTCTGCAGGCCTAGAGATGTACCCTGAAGAGAGGGAAGGGGAAGGAATGGCGACTTTTTCGCTGTGAACGCGCACACCTGTGTTTTCTTGGCATTGAACTCCACCAGATTATCGGAGCCCCATTTAGAAATGAGGTCCAACACCCGATCGAGCTCAATGACAAAATTTGCTCGCTTCATTACGGTATCTACCCGCCCAGTCGTTGGGTGACCGTTATTCGTTATAGCACAGTGCATGGAGGATGCACTGTGCTATCATCTGCATAGCAATGAATGTTTCCAAGAGGAAGCATGTCATTGATATGCAGAAGGAACAGCGTGGGGGATAGAACGGAGCCTTGAGGAACACCAGCGTTCACTGACATGAACCGCGAAGCGCATCCATCCGAAAGGACATGGATTCTACGCTCATGCAGGAAGCTAGCAATCCAGGTACAGAACTGAGCGGGCAAACCGTATGCCGGGAGCTTGGAGAGAAGAGCTTTGTGCCAGACCCGATCAAAAGCCTTGGCTATGTCAAGGCTAACTGCCAGTGACTCGCCACGCTTGTCGATAGCCTCACCCCAGAGATGTGTGACGTACGCTAGAAGATCACCCGTTGACCGTTTTGGCCGAAACCCATATTGACGATCGTGAATTAGGGAGTGATCTTCTAGGTATCGAATAATCTGTCTGTTCAATATTTGTCCTAGGATCTTGCACAACACTGAAGTTACGGCTATAGGGCGGTAATTAGTCGGATCTGACCGATCTCCTTTTTTAGGGATCGGTTGCACATTAGCTTCTCTCCAAGATTCCGGCACACAACCCGAAGAGAGTGAGAGACGGTACAGTCGCGTTAACATAGGGGACAACTCCGCTGCACACATTTTCAGGACTATTGCTGGGATGCCATCAGGACCGTTAGCTTTCCGGACATCGATTGACTGCAGCTCCGCACGGACATCACACTGCCTGATTTTAATATCAGACATTGTGTGGCCACAGTGAGGAATTGAGGGTGGCTGTGCATTACAGTCATCGATCCGGGAGTTAGCCGCAAAGAGTTTGGCCAGGAGATTGACCTTTTCCTGCGGCTTGTGAGCTAAAGTTCCTTCAGGACATCTCAGTGGTGGCAGCGAGGGTTGGCAGAAGTTGGATTGCACGGCTTTGGCCAGACGCCAGTAGCTACGGCTGCCCGTAGGATGCGTCAGGAGTTCTTGGCCTACTCGTGCAACGCGCTGGGCATCCGCTCTAATGTAGGCCCTCTTACACGACTTGGTGGCATTATTATAGGCTGCTTTTAGCGAGCGAGTTTTGGGATCCCCATGAGCTTTACCTCTGATCCAAGCGCGGTATGCCGTCTGTTTGCTCTCAACAGCGCTGGCACACTCGCGATTGAACCAGCGGTTGCGTCTGCCTTTGCTGATGACATAGGAGTGTGGAATATAGTATTCCATTCCTAATACTATCTCATCAGCAACGGCAGTGGCGCTAGCGGTCGGGTCCTTCCCACTAAAGCAGCGCTGCCTCCAAGGGACGGATGCAAAATACTCCCGCATCCCGTCCCAGTCTGCCGACGCGTAGTGCCAAATCTGGCGTTTCGAAACCGCTGTTGGCGGGCGCGACGCCAAGGGCACTGTGCTGGATATCAAGCAGTGATCCGAGGAACCTAAAGGAGCTCTCCACCCGGTATCCAGCTGGGCGACTCGTCAGCAGAAGGTCGAGTAAGGAGGGCGCATGGCCAACTATGTCTGGGATCCTGGTGGGCTGGTTCACCAGTTGCGTCAGGTCATGCGTGAGAGCGAATGCGTGGGCAGTTCTACCAACATGGTCTGTTTTGGAGGAACCTAACCACAACTCATGGTGGGCGTTGAAGTCCCCCAAAAACACCAGTTCCGCCGATGGAAACCGCTCCTGCGCATCATCTGCTACCCGACTAAGATGTTCAATTAATCGAGTTGTCTCCATGTCGCCGTTATGGGATCGGTAGACGCAGACGTAGACACGGCAATGAGAGCCTAAGTCGACGTGTACCACTAGGAGGGAGAAGGAAGGGTCCTCCAGACAGCGCAGACGGCGACAGCAAACATCCGCCCGAACGAATAAGCAAACTCCGGCTTTGGCTTTGAAGGATTCTTCAAGCACAAAGCCGGGATAGTTCAGGTAGGTGGTGTCAGCAGGGCGGATTATTTGCGTCTCCGTCAGGAACAACATTGCTGGCCGTGCCGTCTCAAGATGGTGGTGGACGGCATTGAGGTTTGCATGGAGTCCGTGGATGTTAGCGAACTCCACCTCAAACGGTAAGGTTGTGGTTGGGGTGTGCACCGCTGTAGTACCAGTTTTGTTGTTAGGCGCTGTCATTTTAGGAGTGGAAAGACAGAGGCGTGAATCAAGAAAATGATGTCGCGATGCGAATGGTCAAAGTGTGGGGGCCTGTTTCCCCAGGAATTTGCCCACAGATGAGTATTATTAACCTGCCGAACGGAAGGGCCCCCGAACCCCCCCGGGAATGGCCGCCGGGACCCCACCTTCCGGTCACCAACCGGCACGACGGACCACCCCGAGATTATGCGTGGCATGGTGAGGCAGCCTCACGAGCTGGTTAGGCTCGCTTGGGCCCCTGTACTGTGCCACGGGCGGCCAGCGGGACAACCGTTTCTACGGGTCTCCCTGGTCGGCAGGTTAACGAAGTCCTCCTGGCACTGGTTTGACGGAAGCCTCCACAGACCAAATACATCGCAGCATCATCCTCTCGAGCTCTGATTATACGCTGGCTGATCCCGAAACGCGACCGACAAGCAGTCACTTGACGGGTTTTACACCATGCGTACGGTGGTCACCAACCAAACGGGTCAAGCCCGACCAAACCAGTGGAGCAGATCATCGCTCGAAAGAGTCCGTTAGTCACTTCTTACAACACCCACCGGACACCTCTTCCTCTTTCTCCGTCACCGCACGGATAAATAGTGACAGACGGCTGTCAGTGTGACGTGACACACACACGTTGGAACAATATGGTTAGGTTAGGATTTAATACCGCGCGGTCGTGTAGAATTAAATTGATAATTTGATGTGAGGGGCACACATTGTTTGATTCGGGGGTCCGTAACAATTAAGTACAGTGTAGAACATAAGTTTAACTTGGAACCAGGGCGGGCTAGTTAACTCCAGTTGTTTGGTTGAAGTGTGACACGTGGTGTGTATTTCGCTTGGGTTTGTCAGCGCTGACGGGGTAGCCGACGGGTATTAGGGCCCTTCCACCCACCACAGCAGCAGCCAGAGACAGTCGCCGGGGAGACGAGCTACCATCACCACAGCAGCCAGCAGCGGCCGGGCGGCGGCCACCAGGACCACGCGAGGAGGACGAGTGGAAAACTAGTATGTAAGTTATTTTATATATATTATAATTTAGAAATAGTATAGCTTAAAGTCGAGAGGGTGCGGTCCACAGGTCCCGGAACAGGACCTTGGGACCTGGCCTTCTCTGGTAGCAGAGACTCACTCTAGGGAGGTTAGTCGAGTGAGCCCTCTGGACCACACAATTAGGTACCCAAAGCACTGATTGAGCTCCCTAAAGCAAACATTTTTTGGTAGCAGAGCGTAGTTTTATCTACGGACCTGAATTAGGTAATAATTAGTATTAGTGTTAGCGTTAAGAAATTAAATTGCATTCAGAATGCAATGTTAATAGGTAGATTTTGTTGTATGGTTCATGGTGATCATAGCAAGTGGGTTCATAATTGATGTGGTTTTTGTCTCGCATTTAGAATGCGTTGAGTATGTAGGAAGTACACTGCGGAAAGTGCAATTGTCACACCTAACTTGCTGTAATTACTTGCTTAATAGTGAAGTTAGACATATGTTTCTTGGTTTATTATACATTTAGAATGTGTTTATTTGAGAGGATATAACTGTTGGTTGTATTAAAATCATATCACAGTACAGTACAGTACTGGGTTTGAATTAAGTTGAATAAGATTGACTCACCGCTGCGGTGAGTTAATAATTGTCCTGTCATTGTCAGACAAGAAAGTTGTACTTACTGATTAAAACTGTTTGCAGCAGTTCATTGTTGCTTTGTTGTCTAACTTTAATTTAGAATTAGTCTCGCTAGGGTAGTGTGGATTTGTGACAACTAATAAACGTTTTGGCAAATAAGGCCATTTCTGTCCGAGGAGTTGCGTGTGCAGTTAGTCGAGTCGCTGGTACTGTCTAAGTTAAATTATATGACGCTGTTTACGGCCCACGTTTACTCTCAAGGACTGAGCGGCTAATTCAGCGTGTTCAAAATGCATGTGCTAGATTTTGTTTCTCAATTCCGGCTAGAAGTCACGTCACTCAATACTTCAACGAGAATCTGATTCTCAAGATGAAAGCAAGACGCAAATTACATTTGGCATGTTTACTGTTTGGAGTTATTAAATTCAAGGAACCTGCATATTTATTTAACAAACTTGACTGGATCGGTTCCAGGAGGCAATGCGAGAGAAGACTATGTTCCCAGCAACTGTCCACTAAGCCTCACAGGTCCGCATCTTTCAGGGGTGCCTTTCGGTACGCCGCAGCCAAGATATGGAATAATATCCCGCCGCCCTTGAGAGTTGCAAATTCCTTAGCAGTATTTAAAAAGCATCTGAAAAAATACTTACTTAGTTCACAACTGGACTTGGGTATGTGCAATGCTAACATATCATTCATTTAGGCGGTGAGATATTTCTTTTTTCCATGTGTATGAGTGTATGTTTGTGTGTATGAGTTGTGGGTGAGCGTGTGCGTGTGTGCGCCAGCCTGAATATGTCCTGTGCGGGGTACTGGTTGCCGTTGAATACGCCGTATCTCCTACTGGTGATGACACGCCTAGGCTCGCGGGAGTCCTGGAAAGAGACAGAGGATCAGTCCCACCACACCGTAAGCATTGCTATGACCTTAAAAATTAAAACACGTCTGCTTTACAGGACGTAAGGATAGGTTGCTTACCCTGTCTTCTAGGCCTTCGTTCTAGTTCAGGTTCTGCGTCAATTTTTGCGTTAATTTTGTAGTGAACAACCAGCTGAAAAGATGATATAAAAATATGATATAAAATGGAATTACATACAATGCAGAACGGGCGGGTAGTAGGTACACTTTGCTTCTATTAATAGTAATTTGAATCTGCTAAATACACGAGTATTAGATATACATACCAAGTACTTACCTAATAAATTTATTTCTTCACTATTTAACATCATCATTTTATTTATTTCACCATAATGTGTTTTCCACTTTTTCCTTATCTACTTATTTGTATTTGTTATTCTGGCACAATGGTAACTCAGATAATCAATGATATTTAATTGTAACATCATTGCAGTTAGTAACAACTTTTGTGCGTCTTTGCGCGCTGTTTGTCTGCTTTGTTTGACTGTCGCCGGGCGAATCGTTGGCGAACGGCGATCCACCGTCCGCCCCCGCCGCCCGCGAGTCGCGCACTGCCATGCCGCCGCCGCCGGTTGGCGTGCAATAAAGTGAAAACTGTATTGTTCCCTATTTATCTGTTATAGGTAAATAGGTATTACTTAAGTTTTTAGTTTTTAATTGTGAAAGTAGGTACATTGTAAGTCTGGTTTATATTACTTAAGTTTTTAGTTTTTAATTGAGAACCTACCTACTGTACATTGTAAAGTATTGGCATCCATATGTCAAAAAAATATTGAAGGAGCCCATTGAAAACCAGCGTCAGGCTCCATTGGACCTGACAAAATGCTGAATTGGCTACCTTTTTAGCTGCGGCCGTGAGACATTGCTATTATTTTTAATAAGTGTTCTCATATTAATCCGTTTTTTTTAAATCTATATTTTGATAAACTGTGATTGTTGTAACTGTCTCGTGTGTTGTAGCTAAATAAACTAGTTTTCATTTCATAAACTAGTTTTCATTTCATAAACTAGTTTTCATTTCATTTCATTTCATTTCATTTTGATTTTGGTAGTTGAATTGGTTGTGCAAACTGAATTTTAAAATTCTACCGGTTTGCAAATAATTAAACATTCTATTCTTGGGGTTTTGAAACCTAATTTCAACTTAGTCAAGCTGCGGCAGCGTTAAAATTCTGATATTGCAAGGATTCGTTTGAAAACTTAATTTGGAATTTAAAGTTAAAACATTGGATATTGTGGTAGTTTGATTTGGTTTGTTGTTTCATTTTGAAAACATATATAAATATTGTAGGCATTTGATCACAATATTTGTAGTTTGGTTGCAAAGCGATTGCAAATTTGTAGACATATCAATATTGCAGTTGTTTTTACATTATAAATTGTTTGTTTACATAGTAAGTTTGGCCTGTATATCATTAATTGAACACTCAATGTTTATTGTGGTTGCTTTAGAATCAACTAGAGTTGATTTATTGCGTTGTTTTGCTTACGGCTATGTAACATTTATTTTTATTTTTTGTTTCTTTCTTTGAAAATAATTTTAGTTTCATTAATTTGAGTTCCATTCAGTTGTAACATTTGTTTGGTAAATGATTTGTTTACATAACGGCATATGTGTGTTCAATCAAACAACTCTTTTCACCTTTTAAATAAATTTATTGTAAAGTCACACTTGATAATGTTAAATACAAAATTGTGACTTTAAGCAGCACAAAGCTTTCTCTAGTCGTCTGCACCGTTTTGAACCTCGACGCGCCTCCCACCTCTTCAAAATGGTGAAGTAACGCTATTGGTGGGGTCGTTGGCGCGACTGTGAGCAACATCGTGGCCCGACGTTATAGTCAAATAAGTTACTTTTAATAAAATTTGAAATAGTAACAATTTAAATAAATGCAGTTTCAATTACAATCAATTAAGTTTAATAACACTTTTAATACAGTAAGTAAAGCTAAAATAAATATAGTTGAAATTAATATAGCAGGATTTTATAACAGCTCGGCCATCTGAACATTAGCACGTCCTCGTGCTCCGTGCAGTAAGATCATTAGTAAAATTAGAAATATTTCTTTCATTTAATTACATTTACAATGATAATGGCAATTAAAAATTTATTTCATATAATATTTTGATTAATACAATCGATCGTTTTATTTATCTAATTTTATTTTATTATTCTATCTATTTCTTTCATTTAAACAATTAATGATAATGGAAAATAATATTCGTTTAAACATATTTCTTATTATATAAGTATATTTGTTTTTATAGGTACAGGGACATTAAATTATTATTTTCTATTTATCACATTTATACCTCTACATTTATAAAATAATATTCGTTATTTTTAAACTTTTACTTCTTAGAATATTTAATTGGTACAATCGACATTACAATTATTATTTTCATCAATATCAGATTCATCATCAGTTTCGCTATTATCACTATCATAATTAGTAGAAAAGTTTAACCACGGTTGAATTTTGTCTATTTCGACGATAGCTTCATATTTACGATTGTTTTTCTAGTTAAAGGGGTATCTTCAATAAGAAACCTATCATTAGGGAAGACCTTGACAATTCGGTAAGGGCCCTGATATTTTGCTACGAGTTTTTTGGACTTCCCGTCATTACTTCCTACTACTCGCTCAACACGTATTAAGTCCCCTTCTTTAAAAGTTTTACAGACTTTTCTACCTTTGTTAAACCTCTCTTTATCTTTTTCTTGTTGTTCTCTAATTTTATTTCCAGTTTCCTGTCTTAATTCAAATAATTTATCACCAGTTGTTACGTTAAGAGTTTCATTAATAACATCATTGAGAATAGCTTTTGAAGTGTTAATTAACTTGCACCCAAACAAAAATTCTGAAGGGCTTTTCTTTGTAGTGCTATGCGCTGTAGTATTTATACCAATTTGAATATCAGCAATATACTCATCCCAGGATCTGTCATCATGGTCATGAGTTTTTGTCGATAAAGCGTCTAATATTGTCCTATTGAATCGTTCAACCTGTCCATTAGCCCTAGGCGAGGCTACGGCATTTAGAATGTGTTTTATATTTGTAGTTTAAATGATTTTTTTAAATAAATGCGATGTGAAGCAAGAACCCTGATTTGTTATAAGGCGAGTCGGAGTTCCAAAATAACTTATATGTTCTTTAAATACTCTAATAGTAGTAATAGATTTTGTGTTTCTTACAGCAGTGATATTGACAAACTTGGTAAAGCCATCTACGATTACTAATAGGTACGAGTTCCCCTTTTTGCTACGTACAAAAGGACCTAAGTGGTCAGCGTGAATGGTGTGGAAAGGGATTTCTACCTTTGGGATTGGATGCAATTCACCTTGACGTGGGTCACCCTGGGCTTTATGATACGCACATTTCAAACAGGCAGTAACGTACATTTTTACAAATCGACGTTATTTCGGAAACCAGTAAGATTCCTTAGTACGCGACAACGTTTTATCAAATCCAAAGTGACCCACATCATCGTGATTCATTTTAAGAACTTGCCACCTAACAGATTTAGGAACAACCCATCGGAGTTCATTATTAATTTTACGGAAAACCCTATCATTTTTAAGACAGTAATTATTGTAGATGTCTACGATTTTATCGGAGTCCGGATTGGAGAGAATATTTTTAATGAAATTTATTTCTACATCTGCCAATTGAACAGTAGAATAGAATAGAAATAGAATACAATAGAATAGAAATATATTTATTGTCTTTCTACATTTTTAAATAAAAGATGAGAACAATCAACAGTAAAAATAGTGCAATTAATACATTAAAAAAAACCTATAAAGATAAAAATAACTCATTAAAAAAAGACAAAAGGAAATAGCTCAGCCTAAGTTAGTTAGGACCTTAACCAACGCTGTTTTTCAGCCACTCCCTACTCTGAGATGTCAGTTGAGCTGTTTGACAAGAGGACATACATAATTCCACATCAATTTTATGCAGATTTTACATTAATCTAAAAAACAACAATAAATAAGTGCTCGCGTGTGTCAACAGCAATAGGTCTATGTGCCGCATCCTGCAAGAAAATATCATCCCGTACATGTCGCTGGAATTGCTAGGGGTAAAGAGAAGAAGTCTTTTAGGGCTAGGTTGTTGTGGTAAGATCTTTTTAATTCTTCCGCGGCAATTTGTTTACTAAGTAAAGCCATTTTATAGTACCTTTTAAATGTTGATGTACTAACTTTCTTACGGAGAGGCGGGGGGAGATCGTTCCATATTTTTGCCGCGTTAAACCTAAAACATCCTCTATATCGTGCTGTTTTATGAGCTGGGATCTTAAGTTGATTTTGAGTGGTAGAACGCAGATTCCTTTTGCAAGTGTCCTTACTGAAAGTTAATTTTTCAAACAAGTATATTGGATCCTTGTTCCATACGACTTTTTGAACCAAGCTTGCATACTGTAGCTGTCGTCGAGCATTCATATTAAGTATTTTAAACTTATTTAAATACGGAGTCATGTGCTCACGTTTCGGTATTGTAAAACAGAACCGGACACAAGAGTTTTGCACCCGTTGTACAGCTCTCTCTGAAATAGCGTTCAGCCTGGGTCCGTAGACGGTACTGCAGTAGTTAAATGGAGACAACACAAGTAGGTCAACCAACTGTATCCGTAACTGCTCTTTAATATAAGGCCTAATTTTGTAAAGCGCTTTTTATTTGAAGAAAGCTCCTTTAATTTTGCTGTTAATGTGTTAGGAGTATTTTTGCTCTCCGTCCAATATTATGCCTAGATTACGTATATCTGTAACACTCTCCACGATCGTGTTATTTATTTTTATAGTTATGCCACAATCGACAACTCCTTTGATTTGGTTTTTTGTTCCCAAAATAAGCATTTTGGACTTGTCAGGGTTCAATGATAACGAATTCTGTTGAGACCATTCCCAAATGCGCTGTAAGTCGCTATTAATTTTTATAATGGCTTCTTGTACGTCTGTGGTGTAAAAAGAATAATATATTTGTATATCGTCAGCATAAAGATGATATTGACACGCTTGTATATGTCTTGGGAGGTCAGACGTAAATATTGAGAACAGAATTGGACTTAAAATTGAACCCTGTGGCACACCTCGCTGTAGTTTCTGAACTGTGGAAAGCTTTTTCTCACCGTCAGGAGCCTCAACTACAACCACTTGTTCTCTATCAGTTAGAAATGACTTAAACCATTGCAGGGTATCTTCAGAGAACCCATAGTGGTGCAATTTATTGATAAATAACTCCTGGTGTAAACAGTCGAACGCCCTAGAGTAGTCAAGAAGAACCATAACACTGCTTTGCCCACTGTCCGAAGCTTCTGTAAGGTCATCTGTGACTTTTATTAGAGCAGTTTCTGTGCCATGACCTTTACGGAATCCAGACTGCAATTTCGGTATTATGTCTATTGTGTGTAAGTAATTTTGCATTTGATCCAAGACAACTTTTTCCAAAACTTTAGATAAAACTGGTAGTATGGAAATCGGCCGAAGATCTTTAAGATCTTTAATCGTATTGGCTTTTGGCAAAGGACGTACTAGAGCTTTTTTCCAACAGGTAGGGAATACATTAGTTTCAATTGATCTGTTAACGATTTTTAATTAATTATAGGTACAGTAACATCAGATGTTAAAAATATCATGTCAATGCTTATTTCATCAGACCCTATAGCTTTAGTTTTAATGTTTTTTATGACTCTGATAACTTCTTCCTCAGCTACGGGCTTTAAATTAAAACTGTTATTACAGTTATGCAAATTCTCTCTGAAGTATTGCATCACATTCTTGTCTACGTCTCCACTACCTGGCAGCGTCAAAAAATGAGTATTAATTTTGTTAGGATCAGTAAGATGGTCTGGGATTGAGCATAGATTAGAGTCGAGGATTGCAGTAGTCTTTCTTATTTGTTTCCACAGTTTCTGAGGACTTTTCAAGTTACTGTTGATGTAGTAATTGAAGTAGGCCGTCTTTTCCCTTTCAATGGTAGCAGTAACAAGATTTCTAAGACTGCGATAATAGTCTTTGGAACCATCTGTTTTTTTCTTTTGTGCTACAGAGAGTGCTTCATCTCGCAGCTCCATCATATACTTCACCATATCTGTAACCCAAGGTTTGGATTCCGACCTAATTATTTTTTTCTGCACCGGAGCATGTTTGTTGAACAAAGTTATGATATTATCATTAAAGGTCTGCACCATAACGTTTACATCAACTATATTGACAACATTCTCCCAATCAACAGTTTCTAAGTCCTTTCTTAATAGTTCGGAATCAATATCCAACAACGATCTTGACAATCTAAATTTTTTATGGGTTTCGGTTTTCTGATATTGAATTCAACTAGCACCATCGCATGGTCACTCAAGCTTCAATTGTGTATAACCGGTACTTTTTTACAACGAGTTGGAGCGTCAGTCATTACGACATCAATAAGTGTTTCTGTTTTGTCAGTCACTCTAGTTGGTTCATATACCATCTGTTGTAAGTTGTGCTGGTCGCAGAATAGCTTAAATTCTCTAGACCGTGACGTTTCGGTATTCCACAAATTGATGTTTAGATCTCCCATGTATAATCACAAGCGGAGAAACAACTCAAAGATTCGCTCAAGGCGTCATATCCTACATGTGGTTCTACACTTTCTGGTCTATATGCGGTGCCAACCGCCATGGTGGATCCAGGGAGCTTCACTTCAAGCCAAATTTGTTCCAAGTTGGAGTTTGGATGTTGTTGTTTGCGAACTTTAAGTTCTTGTTTTATATAAAAACCTACTCCACCACCTCGTCTATCTTTTCTAGGTCTATGTATAAATTTATAGTTTGGTATCCTTGGTGCAAGCACTTTCTGCCCTTCCCTTAACCATGTTTCATTTACCGCTAAAATGTCGGGAGCGTGTTTTATAACCGTAGCGATCAATTCATCCTGCCCTGCATTTAAAGATCTCGCATTTATTAGCCCCAATTTCAAATACTTATTTTTCTTATTACTTTTCTCTTCTATTATTAAATATTTTAAAAACGAATAAAAATACAAATGCGACAAAGTGTAGGTTAATAGATTGTATGCAGGCTTTGAAAGTCATAAGGCCTTTTTGTGACCCATCTTTGATTATATTGTATGCTAAACACATTAATTGCGAGTAACACAACACGTTCATATACAGTTTAAAATCAACCATTACTGGACATCTATCATTACATAATTCAGTTACAACACATTGCTCAGAACTAAACAACAAACTACCAAAAAGGCAAAGAATTAATTGAAAACCAATAATTAAAAAACACCTATTAATAATTTCAGCATTAAAACATTGCTTAGAGATAAAGTAGAAACAGCAAAAGTTACAAAGAATCGGTTTCAAATTAATAATAACAACAATTGTTACAAGAAGCGAATGCAAGCAGTCATAGTTATAAATACACAAGTTACTCGACTCTGATATTAATATCTGATATATATATATTCACGAGAACCAACTGTAGCAGGTCCAAAAACACGCAGTATATCAGCTTCCGTTCGCAGACGGTAGCGTGGGGAATCACCATTCTGATGCTGGCGTGCAAAGACTCGACCATCTTTAGTCCAGACATATCGCCAGTTGCGTTGTGCCGCCAGCTCGCGGGCGCGGCGAAATACCATTCTGTTCGCCCGTGTTAGTCGCTCGTTGACATAAAAGCGGCATGGAGGGCCATATAAACCCGTGCCCTCAGTTGTAGCGCCGCGGCGCACACGAGCCGCCTGCAGCAGCTGATCGCGCACCGTTCGCCGTGTAAACCTCACCACAACGAGCCGTGGCCGGGTTGACACATTTATTACTTCTTTAGGCAGCCCCACACGAGTAGCGCTCACAATGTCTTGCTCCTTGAGGTCGACGTCCACTTTCTTCGCCAGCGTCAATACTATGTGCGTCACATTTTCCCCTTTCTGCTCCGGGATACCGGACATCTCAATATCGTTTATGAGCACCTCCTGGTCGCGCTCGCTCAGATCAGACTTTAGTTGTTCGATAGTGACCAATAGAGATCTATCTGCATCGCTTTCCAACATCTTTCCCTCGACACGGTTCTCCAAAGCTCCCATGCGTTCATCGAGTTGGTTAACCCGATATTCGCAAGCTTCCAGTCTGGTAGTGAGCCTTGACACGTTGTCATTTAGTCTCTCCATTTGGACCCTTGTTGCAGCCATTTCCTCTCGGAACAATCGCAATTCAGTCATGAGTTGATCCGACTTATCTAAGGTATTATCATGAGCAGTAAAACTCAGTGCTGTGTTGTGAGCATCTAGTACCGAAATATCCATTTGGTCTGAGGGGCTGTCCAGGATTCTCGCTCCCCTGCGAAGAGTGACGGCTTCGGTAGAAGCTCGCACCGGTGTGTTAGCGTTATCGCTCTTGGGTTGCTTAGCCACGCAGAGGGGACATGTCCATATCCGCCTGTGTTCACCAGTATTATAAAAATGACTTTCTGTGACACCTGCACACAATATATCATAATATTTTTTACATAAACTGCAGCATAAAAACCGTCTGTCGCTTATCGGCTGCGAACACCCAGCACAAGTAACGTTCTTGTCAGACATTCTTCAAAGCGAGTTCTAATTTTTCAGTGTTAATAAATGAAGAAAAAAAAAATTAGCTATATAAAAAAATAGCTATATAAAATCAAACACAAAATGTATTCTTAAAACCGCTTTAGGTAAAGGTTCGGGTCTTGGGTTCGAACCGCGTTTGATTGAAAGTATATAAGAATTCTTTCCACACTATGCGCCACTGCACCAAGAAGCTCTCATCCGTTACGCTCAAATTAGCAGCCGTATTTAACTACTGGCTGCAATAACCATAAGTAGGTAACAGTTTTTTATGGTTACTTTGCACTTTGTCTGTTCTAAACGGGTAGAAAGTTCACTTGTGATGATTTATAATGTAACACGTACCGCCAGTTCCTGGTTTTGACCTGTATTTCCGCCAATTTAGCACATGTTGTTTTCAAAAGCAATATCACCATCGATTTTCCAGCAACTTGTACTTTCGAATGATATGCGTTTTATTATGATACGTGAAGTTAAAATACACTTTTTTATTTAATAATTGGCACGACTTGATTATGCGTGTGTTCAGTTCGAGGTACTCGAACTACTCTCAGTACTAATCCAGTCTTCTTTTTCTAGGGTAAGTACATCTAAAATATGAGTTTCGGATATAGCTGGTGCAACAGGATTCCTACTCAGTGCATCTACATGTGCTATTCGCGTTCCTGGCCGATATTCGAAACTGCAGTCGAATTCTTGTAGTTGTACCCACCATCGCGCTATTCTAGGCACAAGATCACGTTTCGTCATGGCTGTTCGTAAAGCGTTACTGTCAGTATAAATTTTAAAAGGTACACCTAGCAGATACACACGATATCTTACAAGTGATGCTATTACGGCAAGTGTTTCGAGCTCAAAAGAATGCATTTTCTGTTCGTCTAACGTAGTCTTTCTACTGTAAAAAGATACTGGTCGAAGAAGACCTTCTTCATTCTTTTGAAGTAAAATGCCAGCAACTCCAATCTTGCTTGCATCGGTATTCAATTCTGTTGCTAGCGATGGATCATACAATGCAAGGATAGGACGTTGTGTGAGAGAATCTTTCAACAATTTAAAAGCATCATTTTGCTTAGCCGTCCACTTCCACGCAGCTTTTTTCTTAAGTAAGTCTGTTAATAGGCTAGCTATTATTGCAAAATTTCTAACAAAGCGTCTAAAGAAACTTGCAAAACCAATAAATTGACGAATTTCATGCTGGTTCTTGAGTAAAGGGTAATTACTGACAGCTTCAGATTTACGAGAACCTGGACATATACCATCGGGCCTTACTTCGAACCCTAGGTAATCGATTTTATCATAGAAAAAATAACATTTAGATAGTTTTAAAGTTAACCCCCTGATCTCAATAATTCTAATACTTCGCGAAGCCTTGAAATTCCTTCGTTAAAGGTATGGGCGGGTATTAATACGTCATCCATATACACCATCGCATATTTGATTTTAGCTTCTGCCAATATTTTGTTTATTGTACGTTGGAAAACCGACGGTGCATTCACAAGACCAAATGGCATACGCATATATTCATACTGGCCGTCTGGAGTAACGAATGCAGTTTTGTATCTAGAATTCTCTTTTATTGGTATCTGGTAATACCCCGCAGCAAGGTCTAATGTTATGAAAAATTTATGTCCTGCTAGAAGATCCAATTGATCTTCAACTCTTGGTAAAGGAAAGTGATATTTGATAGTCTTTCTGTTGAGGGCTCTATAGTCTACGCATAGACGTTTTTCTCCAGTTTTTTTTTAACTAGTACTATGGGGCTAGCGTAAGGTGAAGACGACTCGCGGACTATGTTAGCATCTATCATCTCTTGGACCATTTCTCTCACTAAAACTCTTTCACTTTGTGGTGAAACCACTTACCTTTTCCACTTCCTAGGTATTATTTCATGTAATCATCTCATATTTTAACTTCGTCTTATATATTTGCTTTTATTTTTCCTCGCTTCTGCAACGATACATAATGTTTTAGTAACTACACACTACACTACACACATCGCAATTACTTTATCTAAACACATTTACTTACGTGATCTAAATCACGAAACTTCGGACACTATTTTTCGACACTTTTACGTATCCCACAAGTTTCGGATCACTTCGATAATCTTATTATGCGTTTTTCCTTGTAATATTTAAATGTATCTCACTTTAATTGTTTTCTATTTACTAAATATTGTATTTTGGTTACGTTTTGAAGTATCTGACAACTTATTTTTGCTTCGTTGCTATGCAACTTATCAACATAATCCAATCAAAACTTTTTGACTTTCTTATTTATACATTTGGCCATCTAGATTTCTCGTTTTAAAAATATTATTTTGAAATTTATGCAGAACTCAGAAACCGAGGTTTCATTATAAAGTTCAGCCGACGACTAATTATTACATCTCTAGCTTTGGATTCAAAAGGTTTACTCTACTGAGACGATCACCAGCTTCCGAATTGGAAGGTCAAGACGCCTTACTTGCCTCTTCCAAATTGGAAGGACTAGTCTTCAAGTTCAAACACCAGCTTCCGAATTGGAAGACTACGGCCTCCAGACATCGCGCGCGCCTACGCCTGCCTGTGCCTGTCTCGCCTGTCAGCCTGCACCTTCGCCTACCGGCGCCTGCACCTTCGCCAGCCTGTGCCTGCTGGCGCCTGCTGCCTGCGCCTGCCTGCGCCTACCTGCGCCTGCCTGCGCCTACCGGCGTCTGCCTGTCGACGCCTGCCTGTCGGCGCCTGCTTGCCTTCGCTTGCCTTCGCCTACCGGCGCCTGCTTGCCTTCGCCTACCGGCGCCTGCCTACCGGCGCCTGCCTACCGGCGCCTGCCTACCGGCGCCTGCCTACCGGCGCCTGCCTACCGGCGCCTCCCTGTCTTCACTTGCCTGCGCCCTTCGACGTCTGCCAAGTTCAGCGCTTGCCTCCACACCTTCGCCTGCCTCCACGTCAGCTGCATCTACCCCTTCACTTTTTATATTATCATCCTACATTTCAACCATCATCACCTCCATACTCACCATCCTCACTCACCTTTTTATTTTAACTTTGTTTGTAATTTTATTTTGACTTATAAATATTTGTAAATTTCTTATCATCTTTTCTTTTTTAAATGTCGCTTTACGACATTTTGGCGCCCAACTAGCTTTTAGATTCTAATCTCTTCTTTCTTCTTACCCACTCCCTAGAGATTTTCTTTTTTGTGTTTGCTTTCTTTTTCTTTACCATCTATGCATTTTTTTTTTCTCTAAATTCTAAAACAACACTTTGTCTAGTGATTCTACAGTTCTTTACACATTCACCTACTTAAACTCTTTTCATTTAATATTTTTATTTTCAGTTTTACTAAAGCTGAAAATATTTCTCCTCTTCAACATCCCGCAGCAGCCGTTCCAGAACCTGCTCTTACGACTCCTGCTGCCCTTCCTCTCCAACCTTACTGTCAGGTACCTCCTCAAACTATTTCAAACCTTCATCTTTTCAAATCTTTAAAAAAATTTAACTCTTACCTGTATATTTTTTTTTAAATCTTTATATTTTTTTCTATATCTCTAACTTTTTATATCTTTATAATCTTTAACTTATCTTTGTGTACTTTTTTTTGGAGACCCTATTTGTTCGACTGGCAGATGGCACTTTACATTCCGCTCAATCTTAACTTCTTCATCATCTTCCAAATTTAATATGGTATATATGTTTTAATCACATTCACATTTTCATTCCATTAACTCATTAACGTTTTTGTTTCTTTTTTTTTTTTTTTTACTTAGTCTGTGCTCTTAAGCACACTTTAACGTTCTATAACGTTACTCAAGATCTATCTATTGATCTTCTCTATAACTTTAGTACCTAACTACTTTAGTTATCAAGCTTTGAACCCTACCGTTCTTAGCTACTTTATTGCTTTGAGCCCTACCGCTCGTAGCTACTTAAAATATTATGCTTTGAGCCCTACCGCTCTCAGCATATCTTAATTTACTTCATTTTTATTTTCATTTCTTTATTTCTTTTTTTTATTTTTTTTTGTTAGGAGCGGCTGACTACTCCCTAAAAAAGCCTTAGGTCTAACTTTCCACTTATAGAGCGGTCGACAACTCTTTAAATAAGCCCTAATCGTCATTTTAAAACACCCTTCTAGAGTGGTAGTCATTGAATGTGAACTCCACCCTTATTGAATGCAGATGATAGTATGTAAGAGAACGTATGTCTGTTTGTTAGGCGATGTATGTCTGTGTGAAGTTGTGTTTTACGGTTTCTTTAGAAATATGCTTTAAAAATTTTCTCTGAGTCAAAAATTTTCTGGGGTCGTGGGGGAAATGTGGTGAAACCACTTACCTTTTCCACTTCCTAGGTATTATTTCATGTAATCATCTCATATTTTAACTTCGTCTTATATATTTGCTTTTATTTTTCCTCGCTTCTGCAACGATACATAATGTTTTAGTAACTACACACTACACTACACACATCGCAATTACTTTATCTAAACACATTTACTTACGTGATCTAAATCACGAAACTTCGGACACTATTTTTCGACACTTTTACGTATCCCACAAGTTTCGGATCACTTCGATAATCTTATTATGCGTTTTTCCTTGTAATATTTAAATGTATCTCACTTTAATTGTTTTCTATTTACTAAATATTGTATTTTGGTTACGTTTTGAAGTATCTGACAACTTATTTTTGCTTCGTTGCTATGCAACTTATCAACATAATCCAATCAAAACTTTTTGACTTTCTTATTTATACATTTGGCCATCTAGATTTCTCGTTTTAAAAATATTATTTTGAAATTTATGCAGAACTCAGAAACCGAGGTTTCATTATAAAGTTCAGCCGACGACTAATTATTACATCTCTAGCTTTGGATTCAAAAGGTTTACTCTACTGAGACGATCACCAGCTTCCGAATTGGAAGGTCAAGACGCCTTACTTGCCTCTTCCAAATTGGAAGGACTAGTCTTCAAGTTCAAACACCAGCTTCCGAATTGGAAGACTACGGCCTCCAGACATCGCGCGCGCCTACGCCTGCCTGTGCCTGTCTCGCCTGTCAGCCTGCACCTTCGCCTGCCTGCGCCTGGTGGTGCCTGCCTGCCTACAACTTCGCCAGCCTGTGCTTGCTGGCGCCTGCTGCCTGCGCCTGCCTGCGCCTACCTGCGCCTGCCTGCGCCTACCGGCGTCTGCCTGTCGGCGCCTGCCTGTCGGCGCCTGCTTGCCTTCGCTTGCCTTTGCCTACCGGCGCCTGCCTACCGGCGCCTGCCTACCGGCGCCTGCCTACCGGCGCCTGCCTGTCTTCACTTGCCTGCGCCCTTCGACGTCTGCCAAGTTCAGCGCTTGCCTCCACACCTTCGCCTGCCTCCACGTCAGCTGCACCTACCCCTTCACTTTTTATATTATCACCCTACATTATAACCATCATCACCTCCATACTCACCATCCTCACTCACCTTTTTATTTTAACTTTGTTTGTAATTTTATTTTGACTTATAAATATTTGTAAATTTCTTATCATCTTTTCTTTTTTAAATGTCGCTTTACGACAACTTAATGCCAATCTATAAGGTCTATAAACAATAGGATCTGAGTCAGTTAAATGTATTTCCATCTCGGAAACTGTTGTGAATCCTAAATCTTTTAAGTTGTTAGAGAAGCAATCACTATATTTGTTTATAATAGTCATAACCTCTTGCTTCTGATGCTCACTTATTACATTGCCAATATTAGGAATACTATCATTATTATAGACATCTTTAGTTAAATTTAATACATCTTTCAAAGTAGAAACTGGTGTAGATCGAGTAATAAGAGTATTTGATAAGAGTCTAATAGGATTTGTGGTCATATTCTGCACCAGCAATGTACCTTTGCCCTGACAGAGCTCATGCTCTCCAGGAAGAAGAAAATATTTAAAGCCGGGTTTACCTCTCAAGGAACCATTGACGTATATCTTACCAGAATATGACTTACTACAAATTATTGGAACAGCCTTGGTATCACTTTGATCAATAGTTAAGGTATTAGAAACAGTAAGATATAATTTAGAAGCACTAGCAGATTCTTCAAATATTAACTGAGAGGGAGTTTTTGTGATAATTATACTAGGATGTTCTGTGAAGTTTTGACCTAATAATGTGTATTGCTTAATTACATCATCTTCTACTACGTACATTTCTATTGCTAATGTAATACCTTGAACATTGACCTAAGCTTCTAACCGCGCTATTGGTTGGAAACGATTATTACCTAATCCCCTCAATATTGGTAAACTGTCAGTTTTTTGGTCGATTCCTAATTTTACAGAATCTGTGTACCGAATGAGGGAGCATTCACTACCAAGATCCACAAATCAGTGTAACGGGTATTTATTTACCTCAATAATCATAGAATACTTGTCTTTATTATTTTCATCTAAAACGTTCGTATCACAACTCGAAGTTATATTGTTGTATTTAGATAAATCATTTTCCGTTTTGTTTCGTGTAATATCTGTAGCTAATTCATTTAGACTAAACCGAAAGACATTTTTCTCTTTCAAATCTTGTTTTTCGGTACTGAAATTTTTATCTGATTGAATGAAAGGGCAGGACGTAATTTTATGACCTATTCGATGACAATTATTACATTTTTCAATAGGTTTTGTACATAGAAAGCTAGGATGACCCTCCACACCGCAGTTAAAGCGATTTATAGAAGGTTTGTTCGAGTATGGAATGTTCCTACTAGGCACTATTGAATGGCTTTGCAAGTGATTTTTGGCGTGTCTATTTTTATACGTGTTAGTGTTGTTTTCTCTTTTATTACCTATCTTGACAGTTTTTAAATACTTAAGGACTTGTTCAGGGGATTTAAACTGAGCCGCTTGTGCACCAAGTCTAATGCTTCTATCCTCAATCCCGTGTAAAATACAATCTACGGCTTGTCTACCTGTGATGTTACAACGATTAAGTAAATTAAATTTGGAATAACAATACTGCTCTAATGGTTTGCCAAAACGTACTTTCAAAGCAAGCATATTTATCAAAAGCTCAGCATAGTTTTCACGACAAGGAAACGATTCTAATAACTTTTTTTTCCATTCAGCCCAAGTGTATCGAACACTGGGTATTACTGGCTTTGGTACCAAGATTTAGCAAGACCGGTAAGTTTGGGTAAAGCATAGTGAATAGTTTCTCTATCATCCCAATTATAAATATCCGCACACTCTCCAACCTTAGCTAACCAGTTTACAATATTTTGGTTTATTGAAAGTGGGTCAAATTCGGGGATTACGTTACTCCCAATAGTAAGCTTATGACTACCTGATTTAGCAATATCTTTCAAAGCGTTAACAAATTGTGACAATATATTATTACTATCTGAAGGATGAGAGTAGTTTGGAAGCTCGTTTCTAATTCTTTGCAAAGGCGGGGATTTATCTCGTTGCCATGAGGACGTACCTCTAGTATGTGGGGCCGGCTCCGGAGTCATGCTTCTTGTCCTTTTCCTTCCTGATTTCTCGTTCCTCCCCGGAACATGGGTTTTTAAGACAGGTGATTGGTATCGCTCTAGCTCGTCGTTATTTCGACTGGGACGTAATTGGTGGCATCCGTACGGAAAGGGTCGCTCAAGCTCACCACTTCCTACTTGATTTAACTGCGAGGGTCGCTCTAGCTCATTGGTTGCAGTTGTGCGTCTTGAACGGCGTGTCATGTTTAAACCGTTAAAAACGTTGCAAGTTTTCTATGACGTTTCTTGACATTCTTGACAAAGAAGCAAACAGTCATGCAAAATATTCGTAAATAATCATGTAATCTAGACTATTAACCATAGTAATTAAAATTACAGAACACATGTGCCATTATGTCTAAAGGCAATCAGACTACCTTTAATCAGATTAAAAATAATCATGACTATTCTATCCTATCAGATCGCCAATCCGATTACAAAAGTAGCTGCTGATTAAGCCCATCTCTGTGTAACCTCAAGAACAAAAGAAAAATCCTAATGGTTATTATTCTCATTTCAATGCTTGTTATTGGCAATATCGAAAAGGAGGGGAAAAAAAGACTACTGAGGGTAAACTCAACTTCAGTTAATTTTGATTACTAATGTCTATAAAAAAAAGTATTTGAACAACATGACTCAGTTGTTTTTGGTCACCAATTATAGCAAAATGCAAGTGACAACCGGCTCATCGTTTCACTGTTAGTCATAACAGTCATCCAATGCCTCCAGAGTGTAGCCTTGGCAAAGCATTTGAATGATGAACGACCATCGCTTACAATTTCCAGAGAGTGGCCCTGGCAAAATGCCAGCGATAATCGGTTTGTTGTAATCTTTGATCAAAGCAATTAGACCAACAAGCGACAACTGGCTCATCGTTTCACTGTTAGTCATAATAGTCATCCAATGCATCCAGAGTGTAGCCCTGGCAAAGCATTAGAATGATGAACGACCATCGCTTACCATTTCCAGAGAGTGCCCCTGGCAAAATGCTAGCGATAATCGGTTTGTTGTAATCTTTGGTCAAAGCAATTAAACTAACAAGCGACAACCAGCTCATCGTTTCATTGTTGGTCATAATAGTCATCCAATACCTCCAGAGTGTAGCCCTGGCAAAGCATTAGAATGATGAACGACCATCGCTTACCATTTCCAGAGAGTGGCCCTGGCAAAATGCTAGCGACAATCGGTTTGTTGTAATCTTTGGCCAAAGCAATTAGACTAACAAGCGGTAACCGGCTCATCGTTTCACTGTTGGTCATAATAGTCATCCAATGCCTCCAGAGTGTAGCCCTGGCAAAGCATTAGGATGATGAACGACCATCGCTTACCATTTCCAGAGAGTGGCCCTGGCAAAATGCTAGCGATAATCGGTTTGTTGATTTTTTTGTTTGAGTTGATTCTTTTGTGAATCTTTGGTTAAAGCAATTAGACTAAAGCCACCCAACGCTCCTAGAGGGTAGCCCTGGCCAAACGCTAGGGCGGCTAATAGTTAAATAAGGTAGTTGTTCTAATTGTAAAACAAAAAATTCATATTTGTAACCATTTAAACGGTAGAATAAAAAAAAAATGAAGACGGTATGTTTAAACTCGATTAACTATAACAGAAATACTGGCGTGCGGTACTTACGTGGGCGCTGGACGAGAGAATAAGATTATCTCTCGGAATCCCACTTCTGAGTTGTTCAATCAAACAACTCTTTTCACCTTTTAAATAAATTTATTGTAAACTCACACTTGATAATGTTAAATTCAAAATTGTGACTTTAAGCAGCACAAAGCTTTCTCTAGTCGTCTGCACCGTTTTGAACCTCGACGCGCCTCCCACCTCTTCATAATGGTAAAGTAACGCTATTGGTGGGGTCGTTGGCGCAACTGTGAGCAACATCGTGGCCCGATGTTATAGTCAAATAAGTTACTTTTAATAAAATTTGAAATAGGAACAATTTAAATAAATGCAGTTTCAATTACAATCAATTAAGTTTAATAACACTTTTAATACAGTAAGTAATTTAAATAAGCTAAAATAAATATAGTTGAAATTAATATAGCAGGATTTTATAACATGTGGAATCGGTTGAACACCTTTTGTTTTGTTGGCGCCTTCATTTTGAAAACCAATTTTAAATTTAATTTGAATATTACATTGGTTTTAAATTGATTGATTTATGCATAGGGACTATGTAATAATAATATTTGTACATTCTATTTGTTAGTGCGCTTCTCGTTGCAAACCCGTATAAGTTTTTTTTGTACTTATTAATTTTGGTTGTTGCTACATTGTAATTAAAAGGGTATGTGTGTAGGGAACATTGTCCTGCCCTTTGTGCTATTGTTGGACAGAGAATCTCATCCCTCTTTTATTTGTTTTTTGTTGACAACGCGATGGCGGAGGCAGTCCTGGCCAAGGAGCTGCGAAATGTTCGTGTCCGTGCAGGGGCTGCTGTCCCGGAGTGACCGAGACGACGCCATCCTCGAGTGGGCGGAGCAACTGAAGCAGCGGGTGTCTTTGGTTGAGACGGCCATGGTGGTTTTGTCGGAGACTACTCCACCGTCCAACAAAGAGGTATGGTCGGCATATGAAAACGATTTTGCCCAAATAATGGAAATTAATGATAATGTCGTCCAGGCGGCCTGAGACATTAAACGACGACGGATAGGGGATGACCAGCCATCCACAATGCCACCAATGGGAGGGCCCAGGATACCTGATAGGCTTCCTACACATCAGTTAGGAAGTTTGAGTGGCGCTGTGGAAGAGGGTTCATTGGTAGACGCACACGTGCGCCAATTGTTGTCGCTACCAAAGGTAGCCAATTGGGCGGACTTAACGACGCAGCTGTTGACGCCAGTCACATTGCGTGCAACGCGTTGCGACAGTTAGGTTTGCCAGTAGCCGAGTGGTCGCTGCTACTGATACACATTGTGTTGGACAAGCTGCCAACGGACGTTCGTTCCCGGTTTGAGCGGGAAACGGCAGAGATAGGGGGGGCTTCTCTGCCGGGATTGGAGGAACTTTTAAGGTTCCTCGGCGATGAGGCGGGGGTCGTAGCGACCTCCCAGCCTGACCTGCCGCCATGAGAGGCGCAAGTTTCAACGGGACGCCAGGCGAATCCCATGGTACAGCCGCAGCCAGGACACACTACAGCGCGGCTGGCGGCGCTGACTGCAGCAGCCGGCATGAACCCGGCTTGTACACAGTGCGGCCAAACAGGTCATGCTACGACGGGGTGCCAAGACCGACAAGAGCTGCCTGTAATTACGAGGCGGCTTACGGCAAGACGCAGCGGCCTTTGCTTTGGCTATAGGCCTCAACGCCGCCTTGCATTTGGTGGACCACACCATTTATTATTGTTGTGTGTCAACAGGTCGGGAGCGTTACACGGGCAGGGGTGCTCCAGGGCGGAGCACACATCTACCAGCGGACTGGAGGCCCAGTCATGCGCGAGGCGCACCCCCACACCGGAAGGTGAACCATGCACAGGCGCACAAACCCGCGCCTGCAGGTTACCATGCCGCCGGCCCGTATGCGATTTGGGTATCACACGGGCGGGGGCCCGATGGTGTCACGAAGGAAGGACCCCTTTCTGCACGGCGCTCTGTGCGCGCTTGCGTGAAGCAGCGCGATCGAGCAGCCACAGCGGTTCTCGCCGCCACAGCGGTTCTCTTCGCCGCTCTACGAGCACCCGCGGTTGTAGTGCCACCCGCGGTATCACACGGGCGAGGGCCGTCTTTGGAGATGGGGGACCCGGGCAGGCCATAGCTAGCCTGTCCCCTTTGCGAGAGCAAAACCGCGGACGGTTTTGCTTTCTACTACGGCGGCCGCGGTTGGTAGATTTTAAAGAAACCTTAAATTTGAAATTTGTTGGTAGATTTTAAAGAAATCTTAAATTTGAAACTTTGTTTTGTGCCGACACTCCGGCCGGCATACTGGGGGTTTGACGGGGCAAACACAAGTCACCCTCACATCGGTACATGTATTTACTATGTGAAGATATCAATTTCGGTAACGGTAATAAATTTACCATTGTAGGTTAAGGTAGCCTTTTACCGATTCGCCCGCAGGGATAACGGCACATATATTGGTCTAGATCGGGCAGACCCACACCTTGTCACGTGGCCCAATTGACCTACTCTTGGGCTCGGGCGTACTAGGACGGATCCGACTAGGCACCCAGACAGCTCTGGGTCGCTCTACACTGCTGGCAGTGCCAACTATTTTTTTTTTGTTTCTATTATGTACACAGTTTGACGTCTCGACTCCGCATAGTCTAGAGTCATTGTGTTTGTGTCTCTTTTCATAACTATGCACAAGTTTGGGAAATTGAGAAACTTCCCATGGTCTACATGGTGGCCCGTGCCCATTAGGAGTGGGAAGCCTTTCAATAGACTAGTACGTCACGGTTGACGTCTGTTGGATGTGTTACTGGGTAACCTAATTTGTAATTTTGAATATTGTTTGTTCATAGAGCTTTATTTGTGTAGTGCTCTTTCGGTGTTTATTTTGTCACAGTGGACGTCTTCACCCGTGCAGCCGCAGACGCGGGGTCTGCCTTCGGACCGAGTCACTCAGTCTCGTCCGTTCTTGTGGGTCGCACGCAACGGTTTTTGCTGGACCTTTCTCGGTAAAACCGACCAACCTTCGCAACGCCCGGGTCGTAGGTAAATATTTTGTGTTTTTTTTTGTGACTGGCTACTGAAGCCGTCCTCTTGGGAGTTTCTTCGTTTTCAACGGAGGCCTTCGTCGTCGCGTTGGATCGTTTCGTGTCGCGTAAGGGTCTACCTTCACTTATTCGCTCCGACAATGGCACAAAATGGCAAGGGCACGGGTGTATCTAAATGATGTTTGTAAATTTTTAGAAAATAAGCTTTGGTGAATAAGTTAATTTAGCATTATTTTAATTTGGCTATTTAGATTTAATATGTTGTTGAAGGAGAATAACTTGCCCTCCTGCTTGTAGCTAGGGCAGCATTGTAAAGTTGTTAGTTGGCGAGTATGGGACTGCAGTTCGAGTCCGCTATGAGCAACAGCAACTGTCTCTCCTTGCGTGACTCCTTGTGTATTGAATAAAATGGCCATTTCGTGCGCCCCCGCTGTAGTTTTAAAAATATAGTGACAGACGGCTGTCAGTGTGACGTGACACACACACGTTTGAACAATATGGTTAGGCTAGGATTTAATACCGCGCGGTCGTGTAGAATTAAATTGATAATTTGATGTGAGGAGCACATTGTTTGATTCGGGGGTCCGTAACAATTAAGTAAAGTGTAAAACATAAGTTTAACTTGGAACCAGGGCAGGCTAGTTAACTCCAGTTGTTTGGTTGGAGTGTGACACGTGGAGTGATATTGTGCATCGGTGGTGTGTATTTCTTTTGGGTTTGTCAGCGCTGACGGGGTAGCCGACGGGTATTAGGGCACTTCCACCGCAGCAGCCAGAGACAGTCGCCGGGGAGGCGAGCTACCATGACCACAGCAGCCAGCAGCGGCCGGGCGGCGAGCCACCAGGACCACGCAAGGAGGACGAGTGGAAAACTAGTATGTAAGTTATTTTATATATATTATAATTTAGTAATAGTATAGCTTTAAGTCGAGAGGGTGCGGTCCACAGGTCCCAGAACAGGACCTCGGAATTAGGCCTTCTCTGGTAGCAGAGACTCACTTTAGGGAGGTTAGTCGAGTGAGCCCTCTGGACCACACAATTAGGTACCCAGAGCACTGATTGAGCTCCCTATAGCAAACACTTACTTTCCTAACTTTAATTACCTTAGAGAGGCGTAAGGCCCTTGGGCACGTATACCTGGCCCTTACCTTTGCCAAAACCTTTACCTTTTTCAATACCTTTACCTTTTTTAATAACTTAATAAACTAACCTTTGTTAAATGAAACACAATAAATTAATTATTTATTATCAAAAAAACCTTTACACATATGAGACTTAATCAACTTATGCAAATACATATACCTAAATTTAGCCGTATTATATCTAACTATATAATATTATGAAGTCGAGACTTCTGTCCGTAATACTTATGTTACTTACCCTTAAATAATACACACAGGAAAAAACCCAGAACTCTGTATGTATTCTGCATATTATTATGTGGTATGAAAGTTAGTTTTTTATCGTATACATCAACTAGATCCTTCATCACATACACCGATTGAATAATATTATTTAGAATAGCATCAAATCATCAGTCTGTAAACTAGGTACCCACAGCTGGGCACAGGCCTTCCCACATGGATAACACCACATGGGGAGGTTGGGCCATAACCTACCAACCTGGCCCAATACGTGTTGGTAGGTTTTAACGGATATCATCCTTCAAGGACAACCGGGACCAACGGCTTTTAGGAAGGGCTTAACTCAGACGAGCGAAGGGTGGAATCAGCTAACAATAAATGCAAAAATCAGGAAAAAAACCATTAGCAGCAAGGGCATAAAGAGTTTGTATGACTTCTTGAAGAGGAAAGTGAAGTGTCATGATTGTAGATTTTTGATTTTTTTTTGTATGCACTGATTATGTTTTTAATTTCAGGATGTTCAGTCGCTATCAACATTGGTTACAAGAAATCAATTTTCCATGATATCCCTATATAAAAAAAAACTTTCTGTAAGTAATATTAACATTATTTTAATTTGTAATTTATTATTTTAACTGCTAGTTTTTAATACATTACTTACCTACTGTAATACTTTTTATGTCATCATCTATTTGTAAAAGACTATTACAAAAATGCGAATGTCACACTTAAACCAGTAATGCTAAATATCGACAATTAAAATAAAGTAAAGTATTAGCCCAGATACCGTCCCACTGCTAAATTAAGACCTCCATCATTGAAACAAAGTCTTCGCTACAATTGATAAGTAATGGTTTAAAAGGCAAACAGCGAGACAGAATGCTTAGTTTTCAACGTTTCCCGAAGATTGAAACTGGATGACAATGACGAGGTACTTGACGACGTTCGTGATCATCTACAAAAAGTAAAACAATATTAATCTCACTCTTAGAAGCATTGCAATAATTTAGTCGTGAGTGATTATACCACCGATTCGGAATGTGTTATATCGGACAACATGACCTCGACTAATGTGGCGTTCAAAATTATAAATTATGCTTAAATCTAATTTAACAAACACACTTCTACATTAAAATTCTTATACGGTTGCTTTAGTATATCGACAATAAATTCAAGTGACTACGATAGTAAGTATTTCGTTTTGTCTGATTATAAGTATCCACCCGTAATCTTGGTGCATTCAACTTTATCGGATACTTGGAGACAAATAAACATGGTGACCATGATCCCGTTAATATCTTTTTTCAAATAGTAACGTGGGTATCTATTCTCGTGCTTAGCAGAACTAGGTAACTAGTATCTCAAGGTTTATTACAGTATTGCACGGTAATGACCTTCAAATGTTTGGTTATAAGTTTAAAAATGAATTTGTGACATACCGATGCGACGAGAGAGCGGGACAATGTGAATAGCCCCATTGGAGAGTAAGCGACTCTGTTCAGTGTGAGGTACTGCATAAACTTTTTAAGTTCCACAGAGATGGGTGGGTCCTTGTATTTGTTGAGCATCCTACTGACCAGAATGTAGGTACGGTCAATCTGGTAATAAAGATAATAACAGTCACAAAATATTACAAGCTATTACTTGTACTGTATCGGTAATTCGGTAGGTACTAAGTGGTTCATGTAATTTCGGTACCTGGGTACCAATTCCAGCCGGTACCGGTTCTCCGCATTACACGTATTTAATTGAGGTACCCGCCGCGTATGTAATCGGCCATTTTACCAACCAACATTTGGCAAGTGTGGTGATTAAGCTAATACCCATAAATTCAGCAGCAATAACTTGATTATGATAATGGAAGAGTTTCCCTTCTCGATTGTCAGACAGAATTTAAGCTACACATTAATTGCTAGGATATTTCCAATATCTTACTGTGAATTACCAACAATCTTTTTGTAAATCTTCCCTTTGCTTTGAAAAATAATTAACGTACGGTCGGGGTCACCGTCACTTTACCACTTTGCAGAAATATTCGTATGAAGCGCGCCGCCCGCCCGGGTGCGTGCACGTGTACTAAATAGACGACGCGGTGTGCAAGGGATTTTGACCTTTAGACTATTAAAGCGACGGAATCCGCCATAGTACCTACTTCAGTTAATGTTCTGTAGCAGGGCTCGCTGGTTTCCACGATCCAGAGGCTGCATGTCCCGCCCCATGCCACAAGCATCATCACTAAGTAGATCGACGACCATTCAACGACTGAAAACACATTTTTGCAACAGTGCCTTACTATGCAAATTTCCACACAAATTTTGCGTAGTAAGATTAAAGTAATACTGCTTTAAGAGGTGACAGTAGGACCCCGAGTGTTTATTTAATGAATTACAAACATCAGTTTACACTATTACTTGTACATAAAAAGCATGCGTGTAATATATGTTTGAGTGTAACCAACACTTACAGGTAAATACATCATGCACGCACAACATTAACATAATATTTACAACTAGTTTGTACGTTATATAATTTGTATAATTACTACCATTTAGTTTGACTTTTACTTTTACTACCATTAGTGTTGATTAATTGAGTGTAGTGTTCAAAATTATTTATTACATTAAGCCTAAAATAATTGAGCACTTATGAATGTCGCCATGCCATATTTTCGTAAGTCTGACTTTGCAGCGGAAGCCTTGTACTGAGAAGAACCTTCAAGAAATTCAGCAAGGGCATTTCTTATCTCCCTTTCCTTTAGAGCGTCAATACAAATTGGAAAATGCCCTCGCTATCATAGAAAGATATTTTCCATTACAAGATAAAAAAAACATTTAGTACGATTACAAGACAACACAACAACATACACATTAATCCTACTAATATTATAAACGCGAAAGTTTGTATGTATGGATATTTGTTACTCTTTCACGTAAAAACTACTAAATGGATTTGGTTGAAATTCGGCATACAGATAGTTTATAACCTGGAATAACACATAGGATACTTTTTATCTCGATATTTCTACGGGAACGTATGGATGGATGTTTGTTACTCTTTCACGTAAAACTACTGAATGTATTTGGATGACATTCGGCATACAGATAGTTTATAACCTGGATTAACACATAGGATACTTTTTATCTCGATATTCCCACGGGAACGGGAACCACGCGGGAAAACCGCGAGCGGCCGCTAGTATCTAATAAAAAAACAGTGAGTGTGTTAGTTGCAGTATGACATAATCACAGATATCGGAATAGGTAGACTTTTCATATACTTCTGCATGTTGGCATAGCATGGACCCAGACATACACATGCACATATCACGCCCGTTTAGCGGCGGAGTTGGCAGAGAGACCACAATTTTTTTCAACTTCGATCCTGATACACTTCTTTGGCTTCATACTGTGACAACATTGCTCGGTCCTTGGCTTAGGATACACACAGAATTAAGCTAAATTATTTCCGGATGTTGATTCTTATATCCTTGTAACAAAGTTCAAAATGTATTGAAGAAATTTTGGAATTTTTTCTTATTTTGAAGAACTGTACATAATACTCGTATACATTTATACTTACAAAGTGATATAGCTAAATAGTAGCAAGTCCTGATCAGGTGCAGAAAGCAGACAATCAGACACAGTAGCGTGCTGGGTCCAAAACCCGAGTCCAGTTGTTCTACCACTCCGCAGAGGGAGACGAACATCGCAGATAGCCGACGAACCGACTGATTGTCACCCTGGATCCTGTTTGAACCCTCTGGAATATCGAATTGTATATTTTTTTAAATATAGGGTCTAACAATATTAGCAAGCGAAAGTTTAAGCGGAGCATCTATACATCACACTGAGCATGCTCCCCAAATTAGGTCCAAAACTACAGGCTTGTTACCGAGATAATCAACAAAACATTATCATAATTTTTTTTTAAATACGCCATTTCCAAACCCGTACAGCTATGCGATTCTCTAAGCGACACATAGACGATGCGCGCATGGCTGTGATCTGCTGTCTCTTTCCAATTCTATGAATATGAAAAAGATTTCTCAGCGCTGCGGCAGCCGCTGCTACCAAGGCTTTTACTTAGAGAATCGCACTGCAGCTTTACTATACGCACATAAAGATGCACACTAAACTCGGAGCACACTGAGCTATCTTGTGATGCGGGGACGACCGGATAGAAATAATACGCACGAATGTTGGAAAATACTGTTGTTTTATTATAAAAATCTTCCTTTATATTTCTAACTTATGACTAATACAGTAGGTATGTAGGTTAGGTAGGTTTCGGGTTTCTGATGTTTATCTTAAGGTACTATTACATTATTCATATTACATTCTCATTACCAAATATAGATAGGTCTCATATTATGTTATGGTTTCTAGTTACACTGTTTACATTTGAACTTGATCTGTTTTCCTAGAACTATGCCTTTGATCCATACCTACAACCATACTTAACCCTAGAAAGATAACCATACTACATATTACGTAAAAGATAACCATACGCTTCAGAGGCGCACACTTTTCTAATGCGTGTATTTATTCCAATAATTTATATTTATTATCACTAATTTAAAAATGTGAAAGGTTTGAAAGAGTTTTAAAAATAAAAAGCATTTATTTTAATAAAGTTTATATTAAAGTAATTTTTAACTTATAAATACGAAACCTCTATGGAAAATAACAAAAATTTGCAGTCTTCTGTTTATAGGAACAAATAATTACAAATTATCATAAATCAACATGTTTTTTTCTTATGAACTGGTAGACTATAGAGTATTCAGTTTAAAAAACAATAAAACCTTAGTATAATTAGCTTTAGAGGCAGTTAGAACAAACGTCATTTTTGTGTTCGCCACAAATAGGTTTTTTACATTTTGCACAGCTTATTTTTGACATTCTTTTCTATTTCGACGTGCAGTAGCTGCAGTATCGCTTTTTTTTACTTTTATAGATGTACTCATCTTCGATGTCACTCTGAACATCATCTTCGCTCTCATGATATTCTACTTCGCTATCACTTTCTTGAGTATCACCATTCTCATCTTCTCGGTCCAAATAATAGGCATATTTCGTCTTCCGCAAGTGCCTTTCTACTTGCCATGGTCTACGCTAATAATGTTTCCTAAAAACAAAACAAAAACATGTTTTTATAACACTTTATATGAATAAATCAAAAGAAACAAGCAACACTAAAAGTTACATAAAAGATAACCATACGTCTCGCGAGCGCATAAAAACTCATAACTTCAAAAATATGGTACTCACCGTTTAGAAACAGCATTCCCGCGATAGGTCTGGCCGACGAATAAGATGGCTGAAAAGGACAAGTTAATACAGCCGTAGAATAAAAAAAAGACATCTATAAGTTTGCTGCGCGGGCGCCTCTGCGGCGTAGGTTATCTTTCTAGGGTTAAAATCTTTCTAGTCTCATGTTACATATTTGTTTATGAATTCTTTTGATATACCTACCCACTACACCTTCCCCCTAAACGAAAAAAAAAATATCATAACTGTTTTTTTATTTTTTTATTCTCTAAATAATTTTGTTCTATTTTTCACTGGTCAACTTATTTCTATTTTCATTTTTTATTAACAATTTATCATTACGTTGGTATACAATCGGAATACAATTCTTATCATACCTTAACTTTCTATGTATTTTACTTTGTAATTAATTTTCTCTCGCTTCTTTTTGTGATAACTGGAGTCTATACTTCAATTCTAAAGGGTAACTTTCAAGATTGTAAAGTGGTTCTGGATGAGATGATAAATTACTTGGCAAATTAACTTGTTTTCCGAATACTAATTCGAATGGCGTAAATTTAGTTTCTGTGTGGACCGACGTGTTGTATGCAAAACACCAATACGCTATCCATTTACTCCAATGTTCACTATGATTTTCAGTTTGAATTCGTAAGTACGTACCTAAACTTTTGTGACTGTTCTCTAATGCGCCAATACTCTAGTGATGGTATGCTGTAGACGTAAGTTTATTGATGTGTAAAAGTTCACATACCTGTTTAAATGTTTCAGAAATAAACTCCGTTCCACTATCTGTAGCAATGACTTCAGGTATCCCATAGCGAAGTATAAAATTGTTAACAAACCTTTGTGCAACTTCTACTGCACTCTTTATTTTCATAGGATAGGCTTCAATATATTTTGTTTATTCACATTGTATAGTAAGTATATATGAATAATTTTCTTCATCCCTTTCTACTGGTCCAACTACATCCATATATATTTTTTTGAAAAGCTGTCTCTGCTGTTGTTGTAATTGCCATTGGTTCCTTAGTATACACTGAATATTTTTCTTTTTGACATTTATCGCACTTTTTTACATAGTTTCTTATATCTTCTTCTAGTCCTGACCAAAAATATCTTCTTTTTATATTATTATACATTTTTCTTTCCCCTGCGTGGCCACTCGTAGGTAATATATGAAAGTCATTGAGTATTACTTTTTTTCGTCTTTATCAGTTATTCTTATTACTTCATTTATTATACATAATTGTGCACCGGTCCATTCTTTTGTCCTTGTTATCTCATTTGCTAATTTTCCTACAAATATATTATTATTTTTACCTTTCATTATTATTATTTTATTTATACTCCATTCTTTACATTTTATACCAAGTTCTCGCACAAAGGCGCGTCGCGTCGTTTGCGATGGAGAAAATGGTTTCATATATAACATTTTTTCTTTCTTTAAATACGAGTATATCAACTTTTCTGACTCCTTCATATTTATTTTGTCATTTTTATTTAGTTTATAGAGCTCTTTTTCTGAAATTAATCTTAATTCCACACTTTCTTTTGGCTTAGTCACAAGTTCTACCACTCTAGGCTGATCAGACCCTTCGTGAATAGAATCTTTATCATTTATTTTTTCTTTGCCGTTTTTCCCATTAATTTGTTTCGTCATTGACCTGGTAATCGCGTATAAGCATTCATTCATTTCCTTTAATTCTTTTGATGTTATTTTTAGTCGCGATAATACATCAGCTGCTGTGTTTTCTTTACCCTTAATATACTTAACTGTAAAATCATATTCTTCTAACGCTAGTCTAAACTTAAGCAACCGACTTGATGGTCGATTTTAAAATGTCTACCATATAAATATGGTCGAAAGTGTTTTATTGCCCATACTATTGCTAGTAATTATTTTTCTATTGTAGGAGAGTTGCTTTCCGCCTTGTTTAAACTTCTACTTGCATAAGCTACTGGTCGTTCATCACTGTTAGATAGAACGGCTCCTATAGCGTACCCTGAAGCATCTGTATCTAACATAAATACATTATTTTGTCCAAAATCAGGATATTGTAATAAAGGTGGTGTGACAGGTGCGTTTTTTAAATCAAAAATGATTGCTTACAGTTATCATCCCATTTAAATTTTACATCTTTTTTACTTAACTTGTTTAAATAATATGCTTTTTCTGCAAAATTCGATATAAACTTCCTATAATAGTTTGCAAAAGCCACAAAACTTTTTACCTCTTTTTCATTTTTTGGCACGGGATATTCCTGTTTTGCTTTGATTTTTTCAGGATCCGGCAAAATTCCTTCTGCCGAAACTACATGCCCTAAATATAAAATTTCCTTTTTTAAAAATTCGCATTTTAACGGATTTAACTTGAGATTGACTTTCTGTAACTTTTCAAAAACATCAATTAAATTTATATTATCGAGGGTATTCTGGGAGAACCGGATAAGTAGCGAAACTGTTATAATGAGAAAAAGGCAATTAAAGTTTTGGATGGTCATAGGTACACGACGAATCACAATTACAGTAAATTTTCACTACTTTTACTTAGATACATTATCTAAGACTGTTTTGATACATTAATTGATGCAATAATTGTCATATAAAATTTAAAAAAGGGGAAAGTTGGCGTAAGGGTGTTGCAGTTATCTTGTTTTACCTGAAATACGTAAAACGACTGTAAATCTCTTAAACACACATTAATCTTTACCTACTGCATTAAGAATAATTCTCTGTCCCCTATTATATAAGTTGATGTAACAATAAGTTGAAATAAAATTCTTATTAAGGTGGTAAAAATATTTTTTTCTCAGTTATCTGTTTCTACCTGTAAATTTTATGGGAATTAGTGCATTAAAAAAACAAATAAGCGATATTTATGTTATTTATTGTAAGCTTTCTTAAGTTTAAATAGTTTAATCCTGTAGATCAAATAGCATTTAAAATGTTATCAATCAAAATATTAGTGAAGGAAATTACGAAATAGTTTATTTGCAAGACATCTCATCTTGCTCGTCAGCCTCTTCAGGAACATTAACGGTTTTCAGTTTTTATACCAAGACTCCAATTCTTCTGGTATTATATTTTTTTAACCAAATAGTAACGCTATATTTTATCATGACAATTCTCCCGAACATCGTAAATGTTTGGCACAGTATGCAACAAGAGGAAAATTGTTAGGAAGATGGGATACACAAATAGTCAAACAATATAATGAAGCGGAATCTTACAAGCGAAACTCATTACTACGTGTAGTTCAAACAGTAAAGTTTTTAGCTTCTCGTGTTCTTCCATTTCACGGTCAAAATGAAGTTATTGGATTACAAAATGAAAAATTTCTAGGCTGTATTGAACTCATATCTAAATTTGATCCCTTCATGGCTGAACATTTGGCCAGATTTGGACATAAGTGGCATTCCATCATACTTATCCTCTAAGTACCATAATTGATGATTTTATTCTATTGCTCGCTGACGAAGTGCGACTATTCATTGTAGCAGAGGTAAAAAAAGCAAAATATTATTCAATCAACATAGATTCCACTCCAGATATTTCACACACTGATCAGCTGACATTTATTATTCGTTATTTTTTGCCTGACGACGGAGAGCCCGTTGAACGTTTTGTCACATTTTTACCTAATTGCGGACATAAAGGCGAAGACATGGAGAAAGCTGTTTTGGCGACAATTGATGAAACTTTGCAACTTGATATTAAAGATTGTCATGGCCAAAGTTATGATAACGCCGGTAACATGTCTGGTCAATACAAGGGGCTTCGGTCTTAAAGCTGTGAATCCTCTGGCAACTTTTATTCCATGTGCTGCTCATTCTTTACAACTCATAGGCTCAACAGCAGCAGAGAGTAGCGATGAGTCAGCTGCTTTTTTTCGCTGGAGCAACAAATATACATTTTTTTTCTAGCAGATGGAAGGTCTTGCTATCAAATCTCGATTAAGATTCGACAGTTGTAAAAAACCTCTCGAAAACGAGTTGGAGTGCCCGAGCAGATGCCAGCAAAGCTTTATACAATTCTTACAAACATGTTCTTGCAGCATTAGACTACATTTGTAAAAATTAAAATCAAACTAGAGAGACCAAAACAGAGGCAAGAGGATTAATAGAAAAGTTGAGAACCCTGGAAATGACGATATTGTTGTGTTTTTGGAACTCTGTGCTGGTGAGATTTCAAAACGTTAGTGTCCAGCTTCAAGCAAGTTACGTTGATTTATCAAACGTTGTTACTCTATATGAGTCATTATATTCACATCTTGAAACATTACGAGACGAAAACGAGTTTGAAAAATTGGAATCGGAAGCAATTGAAAGGTGCGGTATCACCGAACACAAAAAAGATTTAGGAAGAAAAAGAACCAAAATTCCATTTTGACGAAGTAAAAGCTGGACACACCAAATTTGAATGCAAACGATCTTTCATCGTAGATAAATATTACGCTGCCATTAAATGTCTCAAAGTCCAGTTGAAAAACCAACAAACTATCTATACCGAATACAAAATTTGGTTTCTTATAGAAATTACCTAAAATAAATGACAATAACATTATAAGAACCATGGCAAAAGAGTTGCAACAACTATATGATTTGGATATAGAAGACTCGTTCCTGACGAGTGTGTCCATCTGGCACAATTATTAAAAGATAAAGATTTCGTTGATCCACTAAATTGAACCCCAAAGAGTCTGCTACAATTTTTAAAAAGCTTAAACATTGGTTCTATTTTTCCCAATGTAGAAATAATATTAAGAGTTTTTTTTAACAATGAGCGTCACAAATTGCAGCGTTGAAAGATCTTTCTCTGCATTAAAAAAAGTAAAAAATTACTTACGCTCAACTCTTCACCAGCAGAAACTTGAGGCACTTGCTCTATTATTCATTGAGAATGTTTTTTTACAAAATGTTAAATTTGACAATATTGTGGAAAGATTCGCCAGCGAGAAAGTAAGAAAAAGAAGATTTTTATAGTTGTCGCAAGGATTTACCATCTTTTTTTAAAAAAAACATTGTAATTGTCTCATCATGTTTTTTTAAAAAAATTCTTGTGTTATTTTAGGACCAATTTTGATTGTAAAAATATGTGTAGAAATTATTTAGTTCCTTTCGTCTTTCGTTTAAGTACCTACTTACTGACACTTTGCTTCAAAGATGTTAGATTACGTAAGCTTTTTTCTGTAAGTACTAACTTGTAATTTAATAAGTTGCACCTGTTAGTTAATGAAAAGATTGGACAGGACAGGCTGGGGGCGCATATTTTTAGTTAGCCTAGGGCGGTCAGAACTCTAAATCAGGCACTGAGCTTAGCTTCTAAACAACATTACAATGTTTTATTTTGAATGAAACAAAATTATAAGCTCAAAATTAAATTACGTATGTAAATGAAAATAACCTTGTGTTGCTCTGTCATTGATTATCAAAGATACAATCTTCTTTCCTCTGGAACCCATTTCACACAGATTCACTTAATATAACACAGTAATTATTCGATATAAGCTCTCGATGAAATAAACACGTGCGCACGTGACGACTTTTAACTGAGACTAATATACAAAAAGTTAGCAAGCAAAACAGACTAAGTAATAGACCTTATTTCTATAGAAGAGGATCAAATTGCATTACTTGTAGCATGCAAAATACAACAAACTCGCTTATTCTGTTTTGCCTGTCAATAAAACAAAGAACTCGGTTTGTTTTACCAAAGAGAAACAAATAAGATGCAATATTTGGTTTTACTTGTTAATATAAAATACAATTTTCTTTAAGTGTTTTGTGGGTAAAGAAAGTAAATTGTTTTATCACTTTTTGCCTGTAAATTTATTAAAAAAAATGCTAGATATTTTCTTTACCCAGAAGAAAAAACCGTTGTTAAAGCTTCGACAGTTATATAGTTTTGCTAGATAAAAAATGCGACAAAAACGGATTATCCTATGTTTCTAACTAAATTTTAAATTTTGTGCACTTATTCGGTTTTGCCAGAATACCCTCGTTATGTATTTCCAGACTTCTTCCAAAAACTACTATATCGTCTAAATAGACAAAACATTTCTCATAGCTTAGTCCAGACATTGCTAAAGTTATCATTCTGCTAAATGCGCTTGGACTCGTCTTAAGTCCCATTGGCATACGAGTCATTTGGTATTGTCCAGAATTAAATGCTGTATACTTTCTTGAGTCTAATTCTAATTCTTGTTGGTAATAACCCGAAAATAGGTCAAGATGACTAAAATATATTGATCCTGACAAAGAATCTAATATTTCGGCTATATTCGGTAGTGGAAACTGATCATCTTGTATTCGTTCGTTTAGTTTTCTGTAGTCAATCACAAGTCTCCATTTTTTCTCCCCTGATGCATCAGACTTTTTAGGCACTAACAAAATAGGACTCGACCATTCACTTTGTGTTGGTTCTTTTATTCCATCCGATATCATTTTTTGTATTTGTTTGTCAATTTCTTTTTTCCTTGAATGCGGTAACCTATAATTTTTAACAAAAACTGGTTCTATATGAGGTTTTAGCTGAATGCTATGTTTATACAGATTGGTTACTGTTAACTTGTCTTCCGGTAATTGAAATATATTAGAATATTTTGCACATATTTATTCTATTTCTATTTGCTCTTCTAATGCTAAATGTTTTAAGTCCAGTTGCTTTAGTACTTTCTTTATTCTTTCCGCGTCTTTTATATTCTCACCAAAGTAGCAATAGTTATATTCATCAAGATTGTGAATTCAATTTTTGGATTCAACTCGATTATTTGTACGTCTTCTTGGTTTGTATTTAAAATCTGAACCGGTATTTTTCCATTTGTTGGTTTCACTATGGTGCTTGCTATAAATACGCCTTTACATTTTTCTTCCGCACATATTACACAATCATTTACTTGATCAGTGTTAATATAGTAAATTGACTCTGACCGTTTTTCTAAATTATAACATGTTTGTATCCATGTGTTATTGTATTTTAAGGTTATTGTCTTGTTTTTATTCATCGTTAATGATATTGACTTGTTTCCGTAATTTATTTCTGCCTTATATTTATCTAAAAAATTATGTCCTAGAATTCTTATTGTAGTACATGAAAGTGAGTTAAACACATATACTACCTGTTCTATTATTTCGTTTCCTATCTGAATTTTTAATTTAGCATATCCAATAGATTCCAAATTACCTCCAATACCTTTTATGGAAATTCTATCTCTAGTTATTGGAATTTTTTTACTTTTAATGTAACTATATTTTACAGCTGAAATTGTGGCACCTGTATCTATTAACCATGAGCATCCTTTGTTGTTTGTATTTAATACGAGTGTATTTGTATTACCCCCGGATAGTATGGCATTAGTCCCAAAAATACTCGTTTTCACTTATTTCTTCATGACCGTCGTGATTATTTTCACTTTCCGTGGTATTTTCCGATAACATATTAACTCTGGGTTGATGTCGTCCCCTGTTGTATCCTCTTTGACTATTGCTATGATACTCACCAGAATTATTACTTCTCTGGTAACCACCTCCTCTATAGAACGTTTTTCCGTTACCCCTATACTGTGAATATACTTGTCATTTATAGCCGTTACCTCTTGAAGTAAAGCTGGACTCTCTTCTGTAGTTTCGCCTGTAATTCCCTCTGAAATTTCCTCTGGGTTGGCGTCTAAACTGATACCTAGATCTATATTGATATGAGTTATACGTACCAATTACATCAGAGCTGGTTGTTGTAACTTCTTCGTCCAGTGCTGTTTGGATAGCATCCTTTAGTGAATCAAAGGTTTTAGCTAAAATAATAGTGCTCAATCTGCGATTTCGCAGTCCGTCGGCAAACCTTTTATAGCCATCTTTTCATTTAAAGGATTTTATTTCATTTGCCATAACATAAGTAACCAATTTTATTTTATATCTATTTATCTATGACTATAGTGCTTATATTATGTACTTTACCGTAGTGTCCTTAGATCACTTGCATTTTTCCACTAATATTTTAAGACACTGCACAAAAAAAAAAATTACCACTTGCAGTATGTAGAGTCACGCTCCCACACAATTTTCCAGATCCACATCACTTTTCCTTCATAAATAAGTTCTAGTTGTGCTACACCTGTTGTCCCATCGTAGAACTCTACGTCTAATAAGTTAGATAGATCTGCAAACTTTCTCCGGGCTCAACGAGTAGTGGCCGCTATTTCCTTCAACATACGCGACAATTGCTGTTCTTCCTCCTTCTTTACTCACAACAACTCCTTGGGTCTTGATGTCTCGGGTTTCACAAAATATCTTCATCAGGTGTTGTACCGTTTCGACATAAAGTTCCATTTCTTCCTCTTTACGCGTTGGTTTTGTTGAGAGCAATGATTTGAGCACGAGCTCTTCTCTCAATCTTTTTATTGAGCGTTAAAATGCAATAGCGTAAAGTTATAAAACCCACTACTAGGAGTAGAATAAAAATGAATATTCCCAAATATAAATTAATGTTTGCAATTCCTTGTATAAACGATGTATTTTGTTGTATTGAATTAGTTTTTCCAATTTGCGTATAAATATCACTGTGACTTGTAGCAGCTGCCGGCTCTTCTGGAGTACTGTATTGTTTACCCATATCACTTCAAGAAGATCCCTTGTTATTGTTTAGAAAATACGGATAGGTGATCCTACTCCATATATGGGATCACACCGGCTCCCTTTATGGAATGACTTCAGCGCCGGCGCCGATCGTGATCGCGTGACTGGCTAGGGTCGCCATGTGATGCGGGGACGACCGGATAGAAATAATACGCACGAATGTTAGAAAAATACTGTTCTTTTATTATAAAAATCTTCCTTTATATATTAATTCTAACTTATGACTAATACAGTAGGTATGTAGGTTAGGTAGGTTTCGGGTTTCTGATGTTTATCTTAAGGTGCTATTACATTATCCATATTACATTCTCATTACCAAATATAGATAGGTCTCATATTATGTTATGGTTTCTAGTTACACTGTTTACATTTGAACTTGATCTGTTTTCCTAGAACTATGCCTTTGATCCATACCGACAACCATACTTAAAATCTCTCTAGTCTCATGTTACATATTTGTTTATGAATTCTTTTGATATACCTACCTACACGTGGTACACCCACTACAATCTTTTTATTGACGTTTGTTGCGTGTAAGTAAAGATACAGTATGTTTCAAGATGTGCATTATTTTAATTGATTTAGTTTGTTAGAAAACAACATTGAAAAATCACTATAAAACTTGAGCCCATTTTTTGTCATTGTATTCAGAATTATGTATAGATACCGCCCTTAACCGTTTGTTTATTGATTTTGTTAGACCCTGTATACATACACTCCGACTATTATCCCCAAAGGGATAGTCAGAGACTAGGCAATGAGGTCCGTAAAAGCAATGCACTGTTACAGTTTAAGTTTCGCCAAATAACAACACGCGCTCAGCGTGATAGATGGTGAGCCCATCGCCGCTTTTTCCTGTTGGACGAATGAGCAGTTTTCAGTCTGTGCCTTTTACGACACCAAAGGGAAGAGACGGATTTGTAGTATTTTTTATAGTGAGCCGCCACCACACAGCTTTCATTATTCATTTTTCATAAGAATTATAGATTCAAGATTCAATATCATTTATTCAGGTTAGGCCATGTTTAGATTACAGCACTTATGAATGTCATTATGCCATCGGTTCGTAAGTCTAACTATGGGGCGGGAGCCTTGTACTGAGAAGAACCCGCAAGAAGCTCAGCAAGGGCATTTCTTTTCTCACTTTCTTTTACAGCGTCAATTGGAGTTGAAAAATGCCCTCCCTATCATAGAAGGGGACTTTCCATTACAATAATAAAAACATAAAACAACTACAAGGACATAAAAATAAAAAATATATTAATAAAAATAAAAATCAATATAAAATAATCAATGTAATCAATGTCTTACAGTACAGAAAAATAAAAGTAAGACTACAACTACTAATATACTAACAATACAAATAAGTTAGCAAGAGCAGACCAGCCTCCACAGGCGGCACCCGTTCACGAGTATGACATGTGAATCAGCCATCGCTTCGCTCAAACATGTTTTAGGGAACGTCACGACCCGACGCACATGCCACCACCGCAGAGACACTTTGAGAGAGCATGACACACTCGAGCAACTCCAATGAAGCAAGCAAGAAAACATTTAGGCAACGCAACAAAGTTTTGAGTAGGTACCTATACAAGTTAACATAAAGGTTAATGTGCTAACTAATAACATTTTTTTTGCATCTGTGCCTATTTTCTATAAAGTACAACGTGTTTAAGTGGACACCATAATACTTTTGTAGCGATGCCGATGAAAATGAAATCGCGCGACTGTATCGCTCGAGACAACGAGTGTCAACGTTGCGCAAAAGAAAAAAATCAGTGGGCAAAAGAAAAAAATATTACCGTTTAAATAAAACACGAACACCAGAGTTTAAAGAATTACGACCCGGTATGAAAGTATATGTAGTAACTCACCCAACCAAACCCAACCAACAAATACGGTCTTAAAAGGGAAACTCACCTTTCACAGGTCCATACTTAACAGCGAAAATACTAAAAAATACTAAATTTCTCATACAAAAACGAACCAACGGTAAACTGTACCCAATTCATATCTTCGAACTTCGTATTCCAGGGTAAGCACAGCTACAATCACGCGAATGGAATCCGACGCCTCCGGCATCTGTACAACCGACCTCAACGATTACCGCGTTGTCCGAGGATATTGGGCCATCGTCCACCTAGTACGATTAAACAGACTACGCGACGAGTACAAAACCCTTTTAGAACAATACAAGGTAGTTAAAGCATATAGCGACGTCACACAAGTCCCTTGGACCAATCGCATCGAATTCTTATTAACACGGATCGAATCATGCCAAAAGGAATTCTTCCCACAAGCTCGATACCGTAGAGCAGAGGTTCCCAATTTTTTTCACGGAACGCTATTCTAATATATTTGTCTTGGCGGAACCCTATTTTGATAACAAAAAAAAGGATTTATAATGTATGACTTGAAAAGAAAGAACAAATAAATGAGAAATAATTAAGTATGTATATGGTTTGGTATGTATGATTTGCAAATAGATTTTGTACCCAGTCGATGTCTGCGACACAAAAACGACCTTGTGGCGGCGGGGTGGTTGTTTTTCGGACGGAATGCGGAACCCTCTTGACCCTTCTACGGAACCCCAGTGTTTCGCGGACCACCATTCGGGAAACGCTGCCGTAGAGGTCTTCTGGGGTCTCGGTAGCTTAACGGTTAGAGCAGTGGACCGGCAATCCAAAGATCATGGGTTCGAATCCCATTCTAGCTTCCTGAGACTGGTTGATTTTTTTCTAGTAAACATTTTATCCTATATCTATATAGCATTGTGAATGCAAAATTTCAATAATGAACATACCCGTTAAGTTTAATAAACCTGCAACTGTAGATGCAATATTATGAGGTCTTACTAGACCTGGCGTAAAAAACTCAAACGGCCTTCTCCTCTTCCTACTACCTATCCCTTTATACGAAACAACTATGTACAAACGGATAACCCGTCAATCCCATCCTTCGAGTCATAAAAGACAGTGCGTTTGAAGTGATGCAACAGCGCGTTTGAAGCGATGCAACAGCGCGTTTGAAGCGCTGTAACAGCGCGTTTGTATCAGTATGCAGATAAGTAAGATTGTGCAGTGAACAGTGATTGTATCGCTCCAAAAAGTCGCAGTGAGTTGGATGCTATAGAGGTAGACCATGAACCTCCACGACTAATATATTTACCTACCAATAAAATATACTCACTACACTTACTTGGTATGCGTATTTCATTCGGAGGAATTTGCAAAATATTCTCCAACTGATCATTGATCGCATTAAATGTAGAATGCACCTCCGCGGCGATCCAACTAAACGGCGCCTTTGTAACGAGTGGTATCCAGTAATTCATAAAATCTATTAGGTATATGCACAACACGTATACTGTAAAAGTAAAAGAAAAAGATGTAAGACGCCACTTTTAATTCCATTTACCATACAATTCTAATTAGCAATCAGTATATATATATATATACCTACACCCTTAGGTTTTGTATTAAACCAAACCAAACAAACTAAAAACCTTGTCCTGGCAATTTTATTATAAACAAAACAAAAAAAATAATTAAACAAATAAGAGAAGTCATTTAGAAGTGATGCCCGAGGTGATGATCTTTATTATAGATTATGGTAATGTAAAATGTAAGTGTAGTTTGTTTAATTGCACACTCACCCGTAAATATTTTTCTATTATAAAGTTCGTCAACAATAAAGCTCATGCTACTAATTAGGGAGAGCAAAGTGGACATTCCGGTAAGTACAAAGATATAGACTGCCCCTTTGGGCGGCACGAGATACACGTCGATCAATGTTTCTTTAACCTACAAAAGAAAGATCAGTAGTAAAAACATGTGCTTTCATTATATTAATTTAAAAAGGGTATTACATGTAACCACATATTATTTTGAAAATAAACATTCTCATCTTATCTACGAGGTGGGGCTTGCAAAAGTAACACTTCGACCCATCGGGATATTTTGTGCAAAAACCATGATACCACATGGTACACATAAATATAATCTATTAACCCCAAAGGGTTAGTTAGAGACTAGGCAATGAGGACCGCATAAGCAGTCCTCTGCCATGGTGTTAGCGTGACCGGTAGTGAGCCCATCGCCGCTCTATGCTGTTGAATGTATGTGCAGTCTTCAGTCCGTTCGTCGCCTTTTACGAAACACATAGGAAAAGAGGGGGTGGTAGTATTATTTTAATGTGCAAAACTATAATTTAAAAAAAAATAGGTAATACCTTTTGTAGTCGGATTAAGCCCTCAACTATTTGCCGTTGTCTTGCCAGGCCATGAAACACCATTACATTTACGGTTATTATACTGATGATATCGTTTAATACAATAAACATCGAGTTAAGATTCTTCCTATCCACTACCATTGTTTCTTTATGAAACGTTTTGATGTATGTAATAGGTAATAACGCCAGATCTGATTAGAAACATGAGAATGACTTTTATTACTTTCATGAAAAAACAATTGTATGGGGACTGTTTGTTGAAACGCAGCAATCACTTGTAAAAATCTGCAGGATAATTGAGAAAATTCTAGAAAAAATATTTAGTTGTTCATTTTGTAATGCAAAGAAAAACTGGGTAAAAATAATGTTGTAAAAAACTAACTGCCGATTGTTGATTTTGATGGGATTCAATCGGAACTCTCCTCTCTGTCACCTACTGAACAAGTAGCAAAATGTTTATCATTACTCACCCAGTAAAATGATAATGAGCGTGCTCACAAAATAAACAGAAGTTGATACCCGAATGCGCCATCTTCCTTGATGCTTCTCAAAGCGTACCGGTGCGATTCCAAACAGTCGTGACAATCGCATGACACGATACAGTGAAACCGACAGAAAGCATTCTGCAGAATCTTTGCTGCGTGTTTCAAAGAATTAGACATTTTTGTAGCCAGTGTCGTAGTTGTCTTTAAATTCACAAATGAAACCAAAGAAAGCTGGTGGTACGATTTTGTCGGATTTTGTTAGTTTTTAAGCAGGGCACTTAGCGAGGGGGGAAGATCACCGATGGACCATGGTAGTCACCTGCCTTGTAAAATTTGACATTGTAAGGGTTATTGAAAAATAGTAGACCCGGCTAGTACAAAAGCACAAGGAGTAGGGAAGAGGCCTTCACCCAGCTGTGGGTGTTACTTCCTGAGTAGATAGATAGATGCTTTCAGTTATCAGTACCGTAGCAATAAAAATCTGGGTGAGAAATGTATTTTCTTTCGTAATAAGCTTTTGAGTGATCATTAGCATGTTCGATTCACTAAAATAACAAAATGTTATGTTCTGCTAACTGAACAAACATCATTCTACAAGCATAGCATTAGGTTGTGTGTGTGGGTAGTACCTAGATAGCATCAGATAATTTTTGATAAGTTAGTTTTAATGTATGTTTACTTAAAGCAATCATAAAATGTTATCTTATGTTTGACGAAATTTTCTTAATGTTTGAACATTGAAAAATTATAGACTAAAAATATGAACGTCCTCTTGTAAATTCAAAATTTACTTAAATATTATTGTTGGTGCGGGAGGCACTAACATGCGACGTAATCAAGGTTGTGGACCCAGAACGACAGGTTTGGTTAGGGATAAGGAAGAAGTAGGTACTCACGGGAAGGTGTCCGGAATCGCAGGAACCTGGAGGCGAGCTGGCGGCGGGCAGCGATGCAGGCGGTTTCTGACGCACAGCACACAGTCACTTCACCTAATCACAGGCACTATCATCACAAGGTCACTATCAATAAGGGCAGTCCAAGGCGATAACAGCGGCGCGTAAATGTGTCTACGTCTCGCGGTCGCTTGCAGGCAGAGTCGCGCGGGCGCGCGTCTTTCGTTCCCACTCCTCACGCGCGCCAATATATTATTATTATTCCATTTATTCATTTATATACATACTATTTACATTTTTAAATATTTCTATAAAAATACAAAAAACATTTAAAAATATAAAAAATAGTACCCCACCGGTATCGGGAACAGGGTCCAAGCTACCGGTGGTCAGGGCTCCTGAGAGAGGAACCTCCTAACTATGCGCGCCGTGTCCAAGAGTACTGCTTTCTGGATCAAGCCCTTGATCCAGCTGCCCAACGAGAGCCTCTTTAGGTGTTGGTCGAGGCTCTTGGCAATTATGCCATTGGCCGTCACGACTATCGGCACAATGACTGCTGTGTTCACATCCCACATGTCGACAACCTCGCGAGCCAAGTCAAGATACTTACTTTGTTTATCTTTCTTAGCCACAATCATTGCGCGACCCTTTAGTCGGTCTATCACCACTATGTCAGGCTTATTGGCAACAATAGTCCTGTCAGTGATGATAGACCGATCCCAATACAATGTGCAATTGCCATTTTCGAGAACTGGGTCGGGCATATACCTATAGTACGGCGGTACTTCCGATTCCACAAGATTTTTATTGAAAAGCAAGTTGCTGGTGGATAATCCTGGCTACAAGGTTGTGCCTGTGCATTATTATTATTATTATTCTCGCATTTATTTCTTTCCATAAATCTAGGTTTTTTATAATATTCCATATAAAAATAATAAACAAAACTACTATAAAACATTAAACATTATAAAAAACCTAAACCTAGAGTGCCGCCGGCAGCGGGGCAGGGGCCAAACTACCGGTGGTTAGGGCTGCAGAGAGAGGAACCTCCTGACGATGCGTGCCGTGTCAAGCAGTACCGCCTTCTGTACCTGGCCCTTGATCCAGCCGTCTAGCGAGAGTCTCTTGAGATGTTGGTCGAGACTCTTCGCTATTAGGCCGTTTGCAGATACGACTATCGGGACAATGATAGTCGAGTCAACATCCCACATGGCGGTAACCTCGTAAGCCAAGTTAAGGTACTTGCTCAGCTTGTCCTTCTCAGCCTTCACGAGGTTCTCATCATGTGGGACGGTGATGTCGACTAGCACTGCCCGCCGCTGGGACCGATCGATTATCACGATGTCAGGCTTATTGGCAACAATAGTCCTGTCCGTGATAACCGATCGGTCCCAATAGAGCAAAGCACGACCATTTTTGAGAACTGACTCAGGTGTGTACTTATAGTACGGCACCTCGGACTCAACAAGACCGTATTGAAGAGCAAGTTGCTGGTGAATGGTCCTGGCTACAAGATTGTGTCTGTGCAAGTACGCGCCGTCAGCAAGATGAGAACAACCGGAAATAATATGCCTGAGTGACTCTCCGGGACGGCGGCATACTCGACATATGTCGACCGTACCGTCCTTCATGATATACTTCCGGTAGTTGTTCGTCTTGATAACTTCGTCCGCAATTGCACAGACAAAACCGTCGGTTTCCCCAAAGAGGTCCCTGAATCGTAGCCAGTTCACCGACGCGAGCAGGTCCAAATCGGGCCCTGTTATGGCCCGATAGAACCGGCCGTGCAGCTCCTTGCTCTTCCATACGTCCTTGCGGTCCTCAGTGCTCAGCACCTGAGGCTTGCGCCAGATCTCTTTGCCTAAGGAGAGAGGCGTAAAGGTCCTGACAACCGACACCACATCGCGATGCATCCCACACTCGTTGTTGAGGAAATATTCTCGAAGACTGCACACCTCACGGTTGTGTAGGGTCTTGGTATTTAAAAAGCCTCGACCACCCCATTTCCGCGGGATGTACAGTCTCATAACAGACGAGCGTGGGTGGATCATGCGATGTAATGTCAGTTGCTGTCGAACATTTCTGTCCATGGCGTCTAACTCGGTCTGAGTCCACCTTAGTATGCCAAAGGTGTATACCAGTAAGGGCATAACCCAGCCGTTGAAAGCGCGCACCCTGTTGCCTCCTGACAAAAGACTGTTAAGTACCTTTGTCAGGCGACCAAATAAGCGTTCCTTCACCGACTGTTTTATACCCCCACTATCTATACCCAATGACTGTGACATTCCAAGATATTTATAGGTGTCGGCTTCGGAGAGAGATCTGAAAGTCATTGTCTCAGAAAGTTGCAAATTCGTAGAATTTACAACTTTCCCCCGCTGTACGTGCATGACCGCGCACTTGTCTACACCGAACCCCATGTTGATAGCGCTGCTAAAAGTCTCAGTGACTTTCAGAAACGCCACCAATTCATGAAGTTTCGGTGCAAACAGTTGAGGTCATCCATGTACAGCAAGTGCGAAATAACTTCACCCTGTCTCCTAAGTCAATAGCCCAGCCCTGAATCCTCTAACAATATGCTGAGGGGATTCAGGGCTAGACAGAACCACAACGGACTCATACTATCACCCTGGAAGATGCCTCGCTTAATCTTCACGAAGTCCTGCGGACCAGAGGGGCTGTCTCCACCACCCGATTGACGAAGGACTGTGGTCCAATGTCTCATACAAGAGCCTAGAAAAGATCTCAGAGTTGTATTAATTTTATACAGCTCTAAGATCCTCTCCAACCAGGTATGAGGCACCGAATCATAGGCCTTCTTATAGTCAATCCAGGCGGTGGAGAGAGCCCCTTTGTTCCGCCGGACTTGTTGGCAAATGGTCGTGTCGATGAGGAGGAGCTCCTTAGTACCACGGGACCCAACCTTAACTCAATTCTGAGTGGGAGCCAAAATATTTTGCGCAACAATGTGCGAATTAATTTTAATTCTCAGAATGGATGTAAGGAGCTTGTAAAGCGTCAGCAAGCATGTGATGGGTCTATAGTTCTTCGGTTCCGTGGTACTACCGGACTTGTGGAGCAGGAAGGTGACACCGGTTGTCATAAATGTTGGCAAGGAACAGACCTCAAAGGCTTCTTGGAATTGCGTCGCTAAGCAGTCGTGTGAGCATCTAATCCACTTTATCCAAAAGTTATGCAACCCGTCCGGCCCAGGACTTTTCCAGTTCTGAGCCGTACGGATCGCACAACTGACGTCTTCGGGGCTAATAGTCACAGGCCCCATGGATTCGATAGGTTCACACGCACGCTTAACGACGTTAATCCAATCACCCTCAGTGTGTTCGACGGGTACCGACCAGATACTACGCCAAAAATTATTCATGGTAGTAGCATCCGGACACTGCCCATCGTTTACACATTGGTCGGTTCCTTCCCAACTCCGGTACACCTTCCTTTGGTCATTTTGGAAGAAGCGATTTTGACAATATCGATCCACACGCGCTCTATATCGACGAATACGGCTTGCCAGCGCATAAACTTTCTGCTTCAGAAAGTCAATCTGTTCCGTGACACAAGCTATGTAGTCCCGGGGTCTAATCCCGGTCCCAGCAAAGGCCTGGTTCACGAAACGCATAACTCGAGGACGATGGTTGCCCCCTCTGAAGCATATTAATTTTGCAATGAGAGTCCTAAACGAGTTGATACGACACTCGATTCTTCTTTGCCACGCGGGGACAGCGGGGTGTCGCGGCGCTCGGTCAGTATGGCGACGCGACATGCCACTATGGCAGCGCAGTACAAAATCGAGTGTGTATCAACTAATGTTTCGCTAGTCCGCATATACGGGACTAGCAAAACGTTTAGGGCTCCCATTAATGCCAGATTGCGTTTATTCGTTGGCAAGCGTGGTAGTCTCGGCCTAGAGTCGGTGGAACGATATTCCAAAATCGCGTCTTCCAAAGCCCTCCTCAATTGCTCATTAGTCTGGGTACTTACGTTCGTATTCATACAATCATCTATGTCCAGCGCGGGATCCGCCAGGGCAGGCGTCGAAGCCGAGCCTCTCGGCCCCTGCGTCAACAACGCAACATGCGAGTCCCGCGCTAAAGTAGAAGTGGTACGAATAGGTAACGCCTCCAGACGCAGTCGATCAAGCGTAGAGTCGTCCAACAGCTTGAGCCGCTAGACGGCCTGATCCGACAGTCGTTGTGCAGAGACGACGGCGGCTGGTTCAAGAGCCTGAAACAGAGGCAGTATCCTATTGCGGTACGCGGTCAGGTTCGTTCCTCCCTCTGTAGCCCCGTAGTAGGCGCGCATGCAGTTCTCATTTATAGGCTGAGTCCATCGCATGCGGCACACTACACCACCGGTAGCGGGGGTCGTACGCGGGGCAGATGGCCCCACTGATCCCAAGCGTGCCGGCAGCGGTGGTCGTCCACGTCGCGCAGGTCGTTGTGGCGGCGGGGACGGCGATCGCCCGCTTGCGCTGCTCGACTCGTCCCTGGTGAGATCTTCATCAGACGAGGAGCTTAAGGTCGGCGGAGCGGGCGATGATGGAGGGCGTGCGCTTCGTCTCGCTCTATTTCGACTTCTCGTCAACATTTTTCATGGTAAAGATAAATTGGTTTTGATTTTGTGATTGACGTACAATGTGTTGACATTGCACGTCAACATGTCGCTATTGTTGATTTTTCATTTTGTATCGGGCAAATATTGGTTTGGTATTTTCTTGACTCTTTGTAGGTAATCAGTAGTAAGTAAATAGCACAAAATAACTTGTATATACTGAGTAAGTAGTAATGTTATATTACTGATATTAAAAATTAGTATGAATAGCAAAATAAAATAAAATAGGTCCAAGAAAAAATGTGAAGTACGAATGACATGAGAGCTTTATTATTATTATTTTCGTATTTTTTATTTTCTTAAGTCTAGGTTTTTTATAATATTCCATATAAAAATAATAAACAAAACTACTATAAAAATAAAACATTTAACATTATAAAAAACCTAAACCTAGGGTGCCGCCGGCAGCGGGGCAGGGCCCAAGCTAACGGTGGTTAGGGCTGCAGAGAGAGGAACCTCCTGACGATGCGTGCCGTGTCAAGAAGTACCGCCTTCTGTATCTGGCCCTTGATCCGGCCGTCTAGCGAGAGTCTCTTGAGATGTTGGTCGAGACTCTTCGCTATTAGGCCGTTTGCAGATACGACTATCGGGACAATGATAGTCGAGTCAACATCCCACATGGCGGTAACCTCGTAAGCCAAGTCAAGGTACTTGCTCAACTTGTCCTTCTCAGCCTTTACGAGGTTCTCATCATGTGGAACATTATTATTATTAATTATTCTAAATTAATAAAAATTTCATACACAGGCCACTTGACTAAACTGAAAATGAAAAAACTGAACACAATAATCACTGTGATTATAATAATAATATGATTTGCACGGTGTGGTAGAATTCTGGCCAAAACATGACTGAATGGCGTTTTACGTTGCTGCGTTGCGGTTTGAATGGAGTAACTTGAATTTATTGGATCTAGTTAGATCCAATGAAATTACAGAAGTATATAATATGATTTTAAGGTCTCCCTTTTCGCTACCCTACTGCTAATCTTTACTGCCACTAGATATAAGTTTGCTGATTATGTCCCAACTTCAGATGATAGTAAAAATACAACTGTCTTCGAAAATGAAGACAGTTGTGTATTTACTATCAGAGAGAGAGAGAGTAGAAGACAAAATAATCTACCATAACTCACATGAATTCCGGTTAGTAACGTTACTCACATGATAAGAAAATGTTACTCACAGGAACGTTGGGCGCATTCATATTAAAACAATAAATATGAATTTAGTGTATGCGAAGTTTTCTTATACTTGTACAAACATATACACACACCTTTGTCTATGCTATTACGTATATAATCTGTCTTCTCGGGTGACACAAGCCGCGGGGCGCGGGGTAGTGGGGGTACGCTTACCAACCGCCGCGGGAGGAAGACGGAATTGAGTCAGCTGCGAGCCGATATTTATATTTTCAAATTACAAAGACGAATACAATCTAATAGTATAGATTGTACATGGCATTGTACATTAGAAATCTTTTATTAAAAAATAATAAAAACGGAGACGTAATTTTTGCACTTTTTTAGCATTTTTAAAGTTGTGTACTACACAAACCATTCGGTAACTTCGAAGAAAATTAGAAAAAAAAAATTGTCACAAATATACGTCTTTTTATGAGAAAGATATTATTGAACGTCTTTCTGTTATTATAGTAATCTACATTATGTAGTTAATTAATATGTATAAAAGTAATCAAATTAATTAAGGAATTAAAGGCATTAAGGCGTTAGTGCAGCCAAGTTGGTTGTTACATAAAAAACTACTTATTCTGAGACAACAAAAAACTAAAGAAAGCCACAAAGACGTATTGTTGTACTAACATATAAAAAACAAAACATTGTTTTGTATTGATTTGTTACAGTTATAGCCTTTTAACATTAATAATCGAAAGTACTACTCGTAATCCCACATCGGAACATGACTAAATAAAACTCATCCACCATGTTCCCTTACTTTAAAAGATAGTTTGTGTTTAATATTTGATTCACTGATTTCTAATGTATCTTCACACCATTCCTTGTGAAAAGTAAATTTAAATGGTTCGACGTAGGATACACAAGATATTTTGTATCTGTCGTATTGTACATTATTATGTCGGAATACGATTAGGCATCAGAAGTAAAATTGCAGCACGTGATAGGTAGCAATAGTTTATTATATTAACTTAATTAATTCAATAATTAACTTATTAATAATCCACACTTTATATATATAATCGGTTAAGAATTACAATTATTTTAATTATAATAAAGTAATTATACCAATCACTACACCAATATACTACAATGGCATCAATTTAATTATTTACTAAAAGTAGGTAGGTAATTAAAGAAATCACTATGCCAACGTATAAGACAGTAAGAGAGGCCAGGTGGTCCAAGTGGTTAGACAACGTTCCGTGCACCAAGACGCATTCATGAGAAATGCGTGCCGACTGAACGCTACGGCTGATTTTATAGGCAAGTGCGGAGGAGTGGGAGTAAAGGGGCGCGCAGGCCCCCACTCGTTTGGCGCGATGACGCACCTCTCGGTGCACGTTCCGCTAGCGCAACCATGGCACCGTCTTTCCACGCCGCCGTCACAGCCACCCTGACAAAAGCTTGTCCTCGAGCGTACAATCTTTATCTGTCAAACAAAAAGAAACAATTATTTCAATCATAAAAATCATTAATTTTAGTTTCTACTCCACTTGTTTTAAATGCTGGGCTAAGTCATCGTTATTACTTTAACGAGACTCCTACAGCGCTAAAGTGCTGGTCTAGATCGTCATTTTTTTTATAAATGAGATCCCTACAGCGAATCTTTGCTGGACTAGACCACCACCCAACAAAAGTAGATAGGGTCCCTACAGCGAATCTTTGCTGGACTAGACCACCACCCAACAAAAGTAGATGGGGTCCCTACAGCGAATCTTTGCTGGACTAGACCACCACCCTACAACAGTAGATGGGGTCCCTACAGCGAATCTTTGCTGGACTAGACCACCACCCAACAAAAGTAGATGGGGTCCCTTCAGCAGACTGTTGCTGGACTAGATCGTTATCCCCCAAAGTATACCTGATCCCTTCAGCAGACTTTGGCTGGACTAGATCGTTATCCCCCAAAGTATACCTGATCCTTTTAGCAACCACAGTCAACCCCTTTAGTTCTACAAGAGCAAACAAATAAAGTTTCTTTAGAATCTATGGACAGGGTCTCTTCTGATTCAAAAGACAACGCTCGAGGAGTATCAGACAATGTCTCTTCAGAATTATTATTTTTTTTTATAAAAGTGGGAGGCAAACGACCTGATGGAAAGTAATTACCGCCGCTCATGGACACCCGCAAAATCAGAGGAATCGCAGACGCGGTGCCGGCCTTTAAGGGAGGAATAGGTTTAAGGAAGGAATAGGAAATAAGGAAGAGGGGGGGGGAGGGGCCTCCGGAACCCTCACTGGTCGGACGAAACACAACAGCACCAAGTGCCATTATTTCACGCCGAAGATTCGTGAGAGGGTGGTATTACGCCGGGCGAGCCGGCCCAATGCGTGCTGCAACGCAGCGTGGCTCTACCACTCAGTCAGTGTTACTCATTTAGCACCACCCAGGGGTCACGTGTAAAGTCTCAAGGGTAAACCTACGGACGCGAGTAACCCCCAAAATTATTCGTTAAAAGAATACCAGAACCTGAAGGTTCTCTAAGCTCTGATATGGTAGGTAATGCATCGGATTTACATTGATTATTGGATTAATAGTTTTATTAATTATCCGCCGTCACGGACCGTTCATCATAATCATCACTAAAGTTTTCAGAAATTTCAAGAAACCCTTTTTGCCCTTTAGATACATTTCTTAAATTTTCATGGGCGTACTTAAAAATAAATCTTTTTGATCCCGTAATGTGTTTTAACTCATAACGGTCATTGTCCAAAAGAGTTACAATTTAAAAAGGTCCACAATTTTTTTTTGTCATGTTTAGTTTGGTGCCGTTCTTTACATCTGATAAATTCAAAGTCACCTACTGAAAATGGTTTAACTTTGCTTTGCCTCTATTAAATCGAATAGTGTCAATGTTGGCTAATTATTTAATGTGATGCAGATAAACGAGCCGCTTCGAAATTAATTCTATCTGTTCCGAAAAATTTGATTAAATGAATTACCCTGAATGCCAAACATAAGTTCCACGGGTGAAAAACCAGTTGTCGGCGCCGACTGCTGGCGCCATCTAGCGAGGACGGCACGGCAACTTGAAAGAAGCCTGGAAGACGTACGGACATGATCCATTTTGCCACGCTCGGCCGCGACTGATCTTTAATTTGCATTTTTATATAAATTTCATCATAACGAGTAATTTGTAACTGATAATAACAGCATTAAGTACCATTAAACGTTCAAATCTATTTGCATCGCTTTATTTGAAGAAGAAAAGTGGACGGGAGCCCTCCTGCCTCAACATTTTGGTCCCTCGGAGCCGCATGAAGCAAGACGATCCTCGCCAGAACCAGGACACCAAGCATCAGAACGAGCCGGTCAGGTCTTTGTTCCCGTCTACTCCATTCCCTAAACGATTTGTGTTAAAGCGGTGCATTTCACGTTACAGTTGCGCGGGAACGAGTGCAAGTTCATATCCACGAGCCGTTGGTACATGCACACGTGAGTAATTCCAGTTTCCTATTGTTACGCCATCAAAATGAGTGATCCTATTAAATTGAACATTCCCGGTTCCCCTAAGAAACGGTCGGTAGAAGAATATCTTCCCGAACTTAGGAAACAAAGGGGTAATCTAAAGGCTAGAATAACACAATTTAAAAAATATGTAGACACTTTAAATTCAGATAAATATACTAATATTCAAATCGCCGAATTAAAATTACGTATGCAGGCAGTAGACGACAATTTTCAAAAATTTAACGCCATCAAAGTGAAATTGAGCTTTATTCTCCTGAAAGTGAAATTGAAAATAATATTGAATACGTAGAATCATTAGAATCATTATATTTTGGTACTATGGCTGCTGCAAATTGTTTGGTAGCGAGTGTGAAGACTGTTGACAGCGTCCAGGTCGTTGAAAAAACCCTACCCTCAACTTTAAATAATTCAAATGTAAAACTCCCGGAAATTCGTCTTCCCAATTACGATGGCACAACGTATGATAATTGGCTAGAATATAGAAACTCATATGTCACTATGATTCATAAACGTTCGGACCTTGATGCGATACAAAAGTTTCACTATTTGAGATCTTCACTCAGTGGTAGTGCACTCCAGGTGATCAGTGCCTTAGAGTTCACCGCCGTAAATTATATTCATGCATGGGAGTTACTCGAAAATCGTTATCATAATACCAGGCTCTTAATTCAAAATCATATTAATTCGCTATTTACTATTGTGTCTATTAAACAGGAATCGCCTATACATATTAGGAAGTTAATTGATACAATTTTAAGAAATTTACGTGCGCTTAAAACTTTAAATGAACCCACAGAGTCATGGGACACTTTAATAATTTATCTAGTCGTTTCTAAACTTGACACTTCAACAGAGCGTGAATGGGAGAACCACAAGGGTTCCATTTCCTTAGATTCAAAAGTTAAATTGGAAGATTTGCTTTCCTTCCTGAGAAACCGGGCCGATATGTTAGAAATGATAAACGCTAGTCATAACAAGCCAAAGCCTGCACTACTTTCTAACGGAATAAAATATCACGATTCACACAAAACCTCAACAACACGCATCCATAGTTATGCTTCTACTAGTAAAAGCGATAATACGAATAAATATTCTAATCCGAAACTAAAAAATCGAGCATGTGTTTTATGTAACAAAAACCATGGCCTTTATGCGTGTATTACTTTTCTTAACTTATCTATAAAGGAAAGGTTTCGGTTTGTATGCGACAAAAGGTTATGTCACAACTGTTTGCGATCTGGACATTCAACTAATGATTGCATATTCGGTCCATGTAAACAATGTCAGAAAAAACATAACAGCTTGTTGCACGTAGATAGTTCGAATGAGCAGTGCAGCGATAGTTATAGTGCACGTGCGCGCGCCGAGCCATCAGCTGGGCCGAGCACTATGCAGACTATACATGCATCTACGGCGTTGCATTCCACAGCTGACTGCGACGAGACCGACGCGAGTCATATTTATACGAAATCAAATGCGTTAAAGCCGATTTTACTTTCCACAGCATTGGTAGAAGTAGCGGACAGCAACAATTGTTATCATACAGCTAGAGTTTTGTTAGATAACGGTAGTCAGCATTGTTTTGCTACTGATACATTATGTAAACGATTAAATGCGCCTTACGTACAGTCCACAATTCACATCTCGGGTGTGGGACACTCAGTAACCCACTCGAATAATTTATGCGATATTTCTATGCGGTCAAAAATAAACGATTACAACGTACGGATAAAATGTTTTGTCTTGCCGCGCATTACATCCAGTTTGCCCTCGACTAACATTAATCCAACTTTTATACGTATCCCTCATAATATACAGCTGGCAGACCCCAGTTTTTATGTGGCTTCCGAGATAGATCTCCTAATAGGTGCTGACATATTTTGGGATCTTTTAGAATCGGAGAAAATTCGTTTACCTGACGGTCCTCATCTTCAAAACTCAAAACTGGGTTGGTTGATATCTGGTCCGATACGTACAAACGACTCACAGATTTCTCATGTTCAGTGTAATTTCACACAAAGCATAGACACGCAACTTAGAAATTTTTGGGAGTTGGAAAACTTACCACCTTCCTCATGCACTCCATTAACAGAGGATGAGCGCAAATGTGAGAAGTTATTTGTTGATACGACTAAACGCGATGGCACAGGTAGGTTCTCAGTTCGTATGCCGCTAAAAGAATCACCCGAAGCACTCGGTGATTCGTACACGTTAGCGAAAAGGAGATTCTTATCGCTTGAGCGTAAACTAGAGCAGTTGCCTGAACTTAAACGTAGGTATACCGAGTTTATGCGCGAGTATAAAGAGTTAGGACATATGACAAAAATTGAAACTTGTGGTCACCCTAAATTTTATTTACCGCATCATGGAGTGTTGTGCGAAAATAGTCAAACTACCAAGTTGCGAATCGTGTTCGATGCCAGCGCGGTGACTAGTACAAAAAAGTCGCTTAACGATATACAATTGCCGGGGCCTGCATTGCAAAATGATATTTGTTCCATATTGTTACGTTTCAGACAACATAAATTCGTAGCATGTGCGGATGTAGAAAAATTTTTTCGTCAGGTACTCATACAGCTAGATCAAAGACAACTGCAATTGATACTTTGGAGAGAAAATCCCACAGACACGTTAGATACCTACCAATTAAACACCGTAACATATGGAGAATGTTGTTCACCATACCTTAGCATGCGATGCGTTAGGCAACTAGCGTTGGAGTCTGGTGATGACGTCATAGCTCGCGTTATTTTGAACGATTTCTTCGTTGATGATTTGATTACCGGTGATGACAATTTCCAAAATTTACTGCAAATCTGTGAGAAAACATCTCAAGTTTTGAGATCAGGCTGTTTTCCTTTGCGAAAATGGACTTTTAATTCTGATATTTCAGAAGATCACTTAAAAGAACTTTTTAAAGGTGAACACACGCAAAGCAAAACACTAGGGTTAGGTTGGCACAATCAAAGTGATCACTTATATTTCACAACTAAAATTGAATTTAATATCGGTGACTCGAAAATATTAACTAAACGCATCATGTTATCAGTAATTTCACAAATATACGACCCATTAGGTTTACTTTCCCCTGTTGTAATAATAGCAAAATGCCTATTGCAAAAGTTATGGCTTAGTAAAATTGATTGGGACACTCCAGTGTCGCAAAACATTGTATCCGAATGGAACCATTTTATTCATACTTTAAAGTTATTACACGAATTACGTATTCCACGTCAAGCGCGAGGCAACCATACTAAACGTACGGAACTCCACATATTTTCGGACGCATCGCAAACTGCATACGGCGCTTGCGCTTACATTCGTACATTCGACGATGAGTCGAGCATTACAGTGCGTCTTTTGTGTGCCAAAAGCAAGGTTTGCCCTTTGTTGTCGCAAAGTGTCCCTCGTCTTGAACTCTGTGGCGCATTAGTAGGGGCAAGGCTGTACAAGAAGGTTGTTGATTCGCTCCGGTTACACTTTGACAAAGTCTACTTCTGGACAGATTCAACAATAGTCATGGGGTGGATTAGAATGTCACCTCACTTACTAAAAACGTTTGTACAAAATCGGGTTTGTGAGATAAACGAACTTACAGGCGACTCCATATGGGTGCACGTCAGTAGTAAAAACAACCCAGCCGACCTATTGTCGAGGGGTGTCAACCTAGATTTGTTGATAAATTGCAGTCTATGGTGGGAAGGCCCATCATATCTTCATAACTCAACTGAGATAAGTTCCGATACGTGTGACGGCCCTGAGCGTGATGTGTTACCCGACTTAAAGTCACAAACAATAAGTCTGGTTACTACAACCTCATGCGTTAACAATGTAATTAACTTTGAAAAGTATTCCTCTTATAATACATTACTACGCATAGGCGCGTATGTACTTAGATTCATACATAATATCCGCGCTAGGAACGAACGTAAACAAGACCGCCAAACCGGTTCCTTATCAGTTAGCGAGTTGAATGCGTCGCTGCAGTGGCTCGTTAGATGCGCACAACGGCAATCATTTCCTGACGTGTATAAAAACTTAGATAAAAACGTCCCTATAAACCCTAAGAATAAACAGTTTAACCGTATCTCCGGATTAAATTTGTTTTTAGACGAAAACAAAGTTATACGTGTAGGTGGAAGGCTGTGCAATTCGTCTAGTTTCAACTATGATAAAAAACACCCTATGTTGTTGTGTTGTAAGCATCAATTTACAGTAACATTGGTGAGATATGAACATAAGCGATTGTTACACGCTGGACCACAACTTCTGTTGGCTTCTGTGCGTGAAAGGTGGTGGCCTCTTGGTGCTAGGAACCTAGTACGAAGGTTAGTGCGAGAGTGCGTGATCTGTACGCGGATTAAAGGTAAACTTTTGTGCCCTATCATGGGTAATCTGCCATCTGAGCGTTTGGAGAGTGGATTCCCTTTTATTAGAACGGGAGTGGACTATGGAGGGCCAGTGTACATATTAAATCGTAAGGGAAGAGGTTCGCGTTTAACAAAGGCATACATCTGTTTATTTGTTTGTTTCTCCACGCGGGCAATTCACCTTGAACTTGTCACCAGTCTTACCACAGATGATTACATTTTATCATTAAAACGTTTTATTAGTCGAAGAGGTAAACCTCAAATAATATTTTCCGATAATGGAAAGAATTTTGTTGGTGCTGAAAAGGAATTTCCTTTATTTCTAAAAGAAAGTTCGAATAAAATTGAAACCTTTACAGCCATGGAAGGCATACAATTTAAGTTTATTCCCCCATATTCCCCTCATTTTGGTGGCCTCTGGGAGTCTGGTATTCGCGTTTGCAAGTATCATCTTAGGCGTATTTTAGGAAATGCACACTTAACGTACGAGGAGTTTAGCACAGCTTTGACACAAATCGAAGCTGTCCTCAATTCCCGTCCATTATCTCCATTATCCACAGACCCTTCAGATTTTACTCCACTGACACCTGCCCATGTCCTGATTGGCCGGCCGTTGACTGCGCCGGTGTGCAGCGACCTGACAAAGGAGCCTACGACCAGGCTGGCGCGCTTTGACAGGATCGAACAGCTACGACAACACTTTTGGCAGCGCTGGTCCAAGGAGTATGTGGCTGAATTGCAAACGAGGTCGAAGTGGAAGACGATGAAGGAAGATATTATTTTGGACAGTCTTGTCCTTATTAAAGACGACGGCTTACCACCACTGAAGTGGAGGTTGGGCCGCGTCATGCGGGTGTTCCCAGGTACAGACGGCGTGTCCCGAGTCGCTGACATCCGTACGAGCTCAGGGGTAATCCGGCGGACTTTCTCAAAGCTATGCCCGTTGCTGCCGCAGCCAGTGGCAGACCACGACCCTGAACAGTTGGAAGGCGGTGCTTCCAAGGCCGGGGGCATGTCGGCGCCGACTGCTGGCGCCATCTAGCGAGGACGGCACGGCAACTTGAAAGAAGCGTGTGAAAGAAGCCTGGAAGACGTACGGACATGATCCATTTTGCCACGCTCGGCCGCGACTGATCTTTAATTTGCATTTTTATATAAATTTCATCATAACGAGTAATTTGTAACTGATAATAACAGCATTAAGTACCATTAAACGTTCAAATCTATTTGCATCGCTTTATTTGAAGAAGAAAAGTGGACGGGAGCCCTCCTGCCTCAACACCAGTGACTCCAGATCGTGTACTATTGTGAGCTAGTTGTATTTCTCCTAGTTGTTCCTGCCTGATATTATTAGAATTACATTTAATTACAGTAAAAATATTTTTCAAAGTTTGCATTATCATTTCAACCTGACCATTAGCTCTACTAGAACCTGTAGCAATCAAATGAAGCTCCACGTTATTTTCTCTACAAATGTTTTTATATTCCTTACAGTAGTAGTATAGCGACGACGCCGATCAACGATAATAAATTTTGAAAAAGGTTAACGGCTCTTTTTATGGCTTTAACAGTGTTAGAGGAACTTAAAGTAGGAGCATATTCAAGTAGCACAAATTTAGTAAAAGCATCTATTAATACAGAACAATATCCTTTCCTTTCGCATTTACCACTTAGATTTTCAGTAAGATCAAGATGAACAGTATGCCAGGGTACTGAATTTTTAGGAATAGAATGAAGTTTAATTAGTTGCGAACAAGAAGAACCCTTGGAGGTTTTACAAACAACACAACTATTAATAAACTTTTTAACAAATTTTGCCATGTTAGGAAACCAGTAAAGTTAATAATTTTTTTCTAAAGTCTTGTTAAAGCCTAAATGCTTAAGTTCATTATGGACGTGACTAATGAGGGACTAAACAAGAGAGCGAGGTATAATAGGTAGCCAACTAGAAGCACCCCTGCACTCTATTTTTCTATATAAGATGCCTTGTCTTAAATAATAAGTATGGGACACTTCTTCGGGTAATTGATTGTTCCATAATTTATAAATTATATCAGAAAGCTCAGAATCACGTTTCTGTTCAACGATTAACCAACCTTTCTCTAACTCAAGAAAATTTACGTTTCAAGGTTCAGAACAGTCTATGATATTTCGAGATGGGTCATTTTTTGACTTTCTTTGTAGATAATCTTGAAACCAAAAGCCTGAAACATGAAGTCCACCAACGATGGACTCTAGGTGTCAAATCACATTTTGAATGGGATGCTTTTAGGGCATTGCAATAAGGGAAGACTGTAAATTTTGTCCATATAGGGAATGGCGAAAATGTTCAACTGACCTAACTAAAGCTAATGTCTTTAATTCATAGGAATGACAACCACTCTCTGCGTCAATCGTCTTATGGCTAAAATATGCGACTACATGAGGTTTGTCATTATATCTTTCTATAGAACTGCCCCGTATCCTTCGGAACTTGCATCAGCGTGCAGTTCGATAGGTAAGGAAGGATTAAACACTTTTAGAACAGGTTTCGACGTTAATATGCTAATAAGTTTCTAATGAATAAAGTTATGTTCTGACTTAAATTGCATTTTATCTTTTCCTCTAGTCAAAGGGTATAATGATCGTATTAGCTGAGAACAATTTGGAATAAATTGTCTGAAGCAAGTGGCTTAACCTTTAAGTTTGTAACCTCCCCCCCTCTATATTAATTTCTACACCTAAATCTATAAATTCTCTATACCTAATCTAAACCTAAATCTAATGCCTTTCACACCTATATGCCTAGCTAGCTTATAATACATACACACATCCTCGCCGCTTTACCTTAACTTAAATTATTATCTAATTCTTAAAACTAATTAACCTAATTTATCTACAATCTAATGGTTGTGTCTGGAGTTTTGTAGAGTGTGTAGCGTTTGTATGAAGATGGAACCTTAGCATAGCTTAATTCTATTTGCAGTGAATTTCAGTCAAGCAATGTAATATTATAATAACTACTATTTTGGCCAGATCGTCTAGTGAACCCTCCGTTGTTAACCGCATTTAAGTAACTCAAGTTCTTTCGTGAAAGTTTAGTAATTGGCTTATCCCTGTGTTAAATTATTTTCTCCTGACCTAATTACCTACCAGTCTATAAATCCTAACATAAATATGTGTAGCCTAGCAATGACTCTGTCTGAACTGTGACCTAAATCCTTCACTGCAGCTGCGGGGAAGATTTGTAACCACTCAAAGGTAATCAGATGATAGCTTAGCTTGTAGGTATTATTATTTATTATCAGTAGCATGATACATAAGAAGCCTGGTGCAATTTATATAAAGGTCTTGTGGAATTATAAGAGTCTTGTGGAAATATAAAAGTCTTGTGGAAATATAAGAGTCTTGTGGAAATATAAAAGTCTTGTGGAAATATAAGAGTCTTGTGGAAGTTTAAAAGTCTTGTGGAAATATAAGAGTCTTGTGGAAGTTTATGAGCTCCAACCGCCGCTCCATAGCGTGCCATTACATCTCATTGTTTAACTATGGCCCCGTCCACTTTGGCTTTAACATTAATTATTAGCTTGTAGCTTTAATTCTTTCAAACTGAGAATTTACATCTCCTCTCAAAATCTAATTTCATTTTACATTATGAACTATGTGTTAGCAATTTAAATTCTTATTATTCCACATAAATCAATAGAGTTTATCTCAAGGCTTGCTATCATCCAAATATCCTTTTCACATTAAGAACTTAATTATTCAATGCAATAACTTATATTCAGTTCCGTAAAGGGTAGATAATTTAATCAAACGCCACTTCAGGCGGTGGCTAAAGTAGAATGCTATTAATACAGGTAAAATTACTTTTATTTACTCCTAGTATTTATTATACAGGTCTTATAAAGTTCCAATATAACTACATTGGATTGGCTGCATTGGCAGATTATCACATCTTAAGTTTATTAAAGGATGTTTAATTCATTCAATATCCTTGACTTTAGGAAGTGAACTGAAATAGAATACTATCATTTGAAGTAAATTACTTTGGGTTACTCTTAGTGTTCATTATACAGATCTTATAAAGTGTAATTACATCTCAAGTTTATTGAAAGATGTTTAATTCATTCAACATCCCTGACTTTTAGGGAGTGAATGTAGTTAATTATTTTTTCATTAACTTCCACCCTCTGTCTCTCAGACTGAGTGGTTAATTTGATAGACTACTAAATCATAGTTAGTATACCTTTAGTAGGTAGTAAATTAGGTAGTTAATTATCACTGTTAATCATTAAATAAATTACATTTAGAAGTTATCTTTTACTCACTTTAATAAGTATAAATTAGACTGTACTAGGTATTAGTCTGATTGATTAGATTGTTCCCATCAAATATTTCTATGTTTCATATTATTAGAAGTAAGTACTTACATATCTTAAGAGGTCTATTCGAATGGTATTAGTAGACCATTGTCAGGCTAATTAGCTGGTTGTTATCAATCAATTATTTCTATGTTTCAGATTATTAGAAGCTCATAGCTTGCAATGTCTTCTTTCAACGACTTATCCTAGGTTCTAAACTGGTTTTAGTTGTTCAGTTTGTATCAGCTTATTTTTGCTAAGGTATCGGATGTAAAATTTTCCATACTTTGAAGAGTATAGCCATGTGAGATCGTATTGCATCCCAGGGAAAGCTAACAAATGCCTGTTTGGTCATATCAGTGTTAGAAATCAAACATCACAGTACGACTAAGCTTATTTGCTATAACTTTTTAGTATTTTTCTTGTAATAGAAAACCAGTCTAGACTTTTAGGTACTCCAAAGTAATGATGGTACGATATTATCATACTTCTGTCAATTATTTAAAATGAATAATTAATTGGTAACAACTTTAGGAAAACAATTAGAATTTTACCGGCCTGCGGTAACAGATTACTTGCCTAGCTAGGACCCACATCACTTCATCATAATTTTATTTAGCGCCGTAACTTAATTATCCCTGCCTTATTAGTCTGAATTAATAACTAACCATATATATATATCCGCCTACCTATAGATTCCTACAACTTTCCTCACTTGAAAATGCCTATATTTTGTCGAACTAACAGTCCCTCTTGTGTACCTTGCAAACTAGGCCAAGCCTCATTTAATTTAAATTCGTGGTGTGTGGTGAGAGTCGCATTGCCCCTGAAAGCAACTAACTCCTAAATGTTCTATCAGTCGAGCCAGTATACTCAGTGTGTTATTTTCCTATCACTACACTGTATGTATGGAGATAGACTCGAGATTGGACTGGGTCATACGGGTCTACCTCCAGCTAAATGGTGTCTGACCTATCTTCAACTTTCACTAGGGAGACAACTGTCTCTCCCCCATTACTCCGTCGAAGATAGTGTATTGTTTAGCGTAATAGTGTAAAACGCCGATCTTATTAAATACAATCAAAGATCATCCAGACCGAAGTCTGTTGAAAGGTACATAGGGTTTTGTTGTCACCGTGACTCGTTTCCGCCGATGTACCCCAGAATACTTCATTCTGTTAACGGATTCGAGTTGCGATCGCAATAGTTTACTTTATTAATAACTTTCAATTTCACAAATCTTAATTAATATCGCAGCTCGAATATCACTTAGCGCACTATCAAGCTCGGACGCTATTTTTCCCGTATGAGTCGTACCGCACTCTTAAGTTGGACCGCTCCGTTGACGTCCCAAAACTGAATGCCCGCTAATTTTCCGCCCTTTTCCTAAGCATCTTACTTTCGCGCCACACGCCTAAGATTTTTCCGCGCGAGCCCACTTTTCTTCCCTTCAACCAATCGCTAGCCGTTTCCCCGATCCCCCCCGCCTTCGCGTCGCGCCACGTGGAGCTATCATCCGACCTCTCTTTCTGTCTTTTTCTCAACCTCTCGCTCGCTCATAGCCGCTTTCGCCGCGCAATTCTAAAATTTTTCCATAATCTAACCAAATCTCGTCCGACAGCCAATATTTCATCGTTGAATATCTAAATGTAGCCTTCTATTAACACTTCCCTCTTAATAATCCTCCACTTAAGCCAATAATCCTATATTTTGGGAAACTATCAAAAGTTCCGTATTCCGACCATAGATGGCGTCCGCCCGTAGGTGAACCACTTTGCCGACCCCAGAGCAGTCCCCGCGAAACTCAAAATAAAATACGGTCCTAGTCAACCTAGCAACCTTACGCGAAGCCCAAATAAATGACTTCCGCTAGACGCCACCTATGTCGCAAGGGACGCGCAGAGCAGTCCCCGCGAAATTCAAAATAAAGAAGTCAAACTAGCAACCTTATGCGAAGCTTACGTAAATAACTTCCGCTAGACGCCGCCTATGCCGCAAGGGACGCGCAGAGCAGTCCCCGCGAAATTCAAACTAAAGATAAAGCGCTAGACCACTGACCATTATTCTGAACTAGTTTATTATTCCCTTTTCATGCTTATTATTAATGGTGCTACGCATTAATATTTATTTTAGTGCTACTCCCATGCATTCCTTACTAACGGACAGATACCATTCATTCTGTACCGTTACAGCCGCCCCCGATAGAATTTAAGCAGATAAAGTACCACTCTTATCTGCGGCGAATTATATCTAAACCCTGTACTTAATTAAGTACAAAATAGCACCTCCTTCCTTGCCAACCTCATTGTCATCCTAGCCCTCAAAGATATTCCTACTATTTATAGTTCCTCCCCAAATCCCTAATGACTCCTTCCTCCATAAGCTTTCTTATTGCAAAATAGCCCACACCCCTCATTCTATTCAACTGACACAAAATCATAATCGCATACCCAGTTCTCGTGTTCGAAACGAAATCCCAGTAAACTTAGTCTCGGTAAATATTTCCCAATAACTTAGACATCTACCATTTCTTTAATCATACACAACCTCCGAATAATGATTTGCCTTTTGTTTACCATTATAACAACAAATCATATTATAATATAAATCAATATAACAGTCTCTTGCTCTGTCTACTAACGCCCCCTAGCGAAAACTCTTCAACTCTATGACGATTCCGACGTAAGTTTATAACATCTTCCGAACCATTCAATTATTCTATTCTTTAAATTATTTTCCTAGAATAATTTCAAGTACATCTGTCATCATGGCCTTCTTTTAACTTACGTCTTTTCTTACAACTTGTTCCGCATCTAAATGTTGCAACCTAGGGATCGAACCTGGGATCTTTCGTGGGTGAAGCATCAACCACTTTGCTGTCATGGTCTTTTAGTTCCAACTAGGTAATGAATAATAATTAATAATTTGAATTAAAACTTTCCTTCATACTTCAACGCTACCAATCTCATCTTAGCTTATATAATTACCTAAGATAACGAAACGTCGGAACAATTGTCTACCTCAGGCAGGGATCGAACCCGCGTCCTCCACAATTCCTAATTAGCTACTTCTTTTAACGGAAACCTATTTTCTTCTACGCGGATAAGAAATCTTAACCAAACCCCCATATCAACCAAAACCAGTAGGCATACCATCATCGCCCAAGAGTTATAACTTTATTTTAGATGAGATACATCTAATGTCTAATCCTACAAATAACCGAGATAGAATACTAGACTCGCTTCCGTCCGGTACGCAGTGACACCCACTCACCGTGCATACAAATAGAGGTCTTAACGCCTTACAATAAGGTTGTCGATCGTAAATATTTAGGAAAAACTCATTCACTCTAAGGGGGTACGCATCTCGAAACACGTCCTTGAGTTTTGAACTAGCTACCCCGTAGTTCAGATCTATTAGAAGTTTGTGTGCTATGTATATCCGTCTAACTGTCAATGTATGCGTCATCGATAAGTACTTGTTAATACCCCGGTACGCGTTGGACGTTGTATACTAATTGACAAGTACTGAGCTTATACGTATAAGCAAATACTTATGCCAAAACCTATCTAGTAACTATGTCTCATCCCTAGTTATTACTATGCACGAAAGACAACATTTAGTCTCATTTGCTAATATATAATACGTCAATATCCCCTTACTTTCCTATACCTTTGAAAAATATCATTTTCTTTTTAAATTAAACAGACCGGTAACTATCTTATCCGCCCCCACAACTCTACTTAACTTCCTACCTTTTATATTACTAATAATCGGTCAAATCGGTAAATAATAAGTCATTAAAGGTGACACTTCGTCTTAGTATTCATGGTAATTAATATCGTAAGTTCCTTCTCGTATTTACTGAATTCCAAACTGCGTGATTCAATAGTGCTAGTTTCTTTTTATTTTTATTTTTTTATTTTTTTTAGATGATTTTAATTTTATACTCGCACAAGACACATTATTAAGATGGTAATCTCCCGAATGTTTGTAACTCTAATTGGTTACTCATTTTGCATTCTACTTTACTTTTCAGCCTTCCGTCCAGATGGTAAAATTCCCCAGCAACACGAGATCCCCTGACCACGCCAAAATGAAATGCCATCAATGGCCTCTGTTTCTGCAGCCTAAGACATTATCTCTCTATAGGTTAGTCAAGTATAATTGTCCTGATTTAGACTTCACAAGACGCCCCCAAAGGAACCACCTTACAGCAGAATTTCCGCAACTTTAAGAAAGGCTAGTTTAGGAAATGAAGCTAAATGGAAACCACTTAATTTTATTGTGTGCTGAGTAATTCCCACTTCTACAGCACAGTTCCGAAACTTCGATTCAATTACTTTACCAGGTAAATCAAAATAAACCCTACACGCTTAACTAAGTTCTATTTGTGCCCAGTGCGACTAAAAATATTCGAACACCCTAAACAAGCTACTTTTACTAATTTAACAGTGCCAATTAAGAATGCTCCCTTGTGTCATCTATAATTTTATTGTGTGCATAGACGACCAAAGACCTCGCTTTCAGCATGCCTTCTTCGTTGGACCCGCTTAGTTAAATACTCTAATCAAAATTCTAAAGTTACAATTGAAAATGTCAAAAGTTCGAATATTATGCAATAGAGAATTTCTCTAACATAGTTACTCCATCTCTTCGCACTATTTAGTCAGGCATATTGCAATTCAAGTATTTATTTTAATTTATAATGACCTATCTTCTCCACCCCTGTTCACATACTTTAGCCATCCCTATCCACAGCTGCGGTGAAGATAATTAGTTAATGAACAAAACATCCTATAAACATTCTATGTTACTACCGCAATCACAAGAAATATTTACTAGAAGGATTATCTATCATACAGCTGACTATAACAAAATGAGTCCCCCTTATCTTTCTCCGTTCCTCTTCTAACGTAGAAGACAACAACAGACAATTAACAATTAATTACTTATAATTTAGAACAACCCTAGGTAAAACGCTACCACAAAACTAGTATAGAACAGAATAATACTAACCGAAGTAAACTTTTGTATTCACACTTGCAAATAAAATATCTTTATCTTTCCGTGATGAATGATTTTGATAACACTATTTCATCAACTCAATGTCCCGGCCTACATATGTGAAAACTGTCAATTAATTAGTTTGTATAAAACAATCTAGATGCAACATGCAGTTCACATTAACTAACAATTTTAAGGTTGTGCCATAACTTCGACAATAACCTACCTTAGCACTAATTTTAATCATCTACAATTTCATCACGTACATATTAGATGCCAATAATCTAGATTATTTAAGAATTCTAGCAATTCATATTAATATAATAAATAACCAAAACAAGATAATACCGCTTTGACAGTCTGCGCTGACCTTCCCACAAGTCAAAAACGCGTTTCGTTCGTCCTATCATTTCTAAACCTGTAGACATTTACTTTGTACTAAACAAATTCTTGAGTTAATAATTATTTGCCAATTGTTAAGCAAACCTATTTAATTTCATAATAACAATTTTAATATAGCAGTATTAGAATATTATTATAAATCTCGAACATCTTTATTTATTATAATCAACATTACCGGTTAAAGTATTTGAATGGCCTAGTGCGAACTAGGTTTCAGGTCTCACCTCGGGAAAATAAATTTACTATTGACTTTAAAATCTACTACTTATAAATTTATTATTTTCTTCTGACATATAAAGATAGGCTATGACTCTAGGTCGGGTTTAGTAAACTTTGAACTATGGCTACCTCCACAATAATCTCGATTAAATATATATATCCGCAAAACGAATTATGTCTAATTCGGCCGATTTTATTAAATTTAAATTATGCTACTAAACAGTACGTATCCTAAGAACGTCACACATCCGAAACCCATTTCAGTTCTAATTTCTTTACCCATCTAAATTAAATTTTGTACCTGTCGACGCGAGATAACATCTAAATAATTACTTTGTATGATTCGAATTGTGATAGTTGATTTTGTATTGTAATCTCGATAACGCAATATCAGGGATTTACTTATTAATAAATTTTACACTAAGAAATTTATTCTCAGCTCGCAATATCATCGCTTTATTTCCGGCTTGAATGTTTCTGCGGACTATGAGTTTAAATTTATCCTACAACTTAAAATTGTGGTATATAAAATCGATCACTGTTTTATAAGTAGCTTGCGTTAACTTTTAAAATAATAAAACGAGTTAACTATTGATTATGACGTGACATCCGCCCGCAACTCGCCTTTATAATTGATGTGATAACATACGCTATTGTTATCCCTATAGCGTAACAGTGCTATAACTCGTTAATTTTGCAGTTAAATCTCGACTTCAAGCCAGTCAACTATTTTTTTTTCTACTATTATTTTTTTTTCAATTTATTATTCTTTCTTTACTATTGTATTTTTCTTTCGACCCCTATTTTGCTCCCAAGCTCAATTAATATCTACCTTCCACAATTATCCATCATCCGTCAATCTTAGGTATCCTCGAGAAATATTTCATCTTAATCGTTCAACGGAGATAGACAATTGTGCAAGGTACCCTTCTTAATAGGCTAATCCAACCCAGTGAATTTAATGATTTATCTATCTCTACCTATCCTAACTAATTAGTCATGTAGTAAAGTCTTTTCTTTTCACCGCTCTCCCGACTTAGATATCTCTAGGTAACTCACAACTGATAATATTAGGTAAGTAGGTATAGTAAGCTGTGCCCAGCGAGCTTTACCTCTGCGTACGTTAACCTCATCTTAAGCTAATAATAATCCTTTATAAATCTTCATAATTAACTATTTATCACGATTTCAACTATACGGTAAGAAGCAATGATTACCGGTAACGACTAATTACAACGCTGCAAGAGTATTTCAATTATACATATTATTATTAGACAGCACCCTTTTACCATCATCCAAAATAAAATCTTTTATTGGTAACCCAACGCCATCTAGCCTCGCTAATAAGTAACCTCCCCACAATAGAGTAGATATTAGATAGTTGTTTCCAGACGGTAACGACTTTTATCGCCTACTAGACGTATTTATCCGTTTACATTATGCATCCCAAACTACGTTGCTTTTAAACCAAAATTCCTACTAGCAATGAATAGTCATATGATTCTATCCCCTACATGACATCCCTGCTACTTGTTATTACTTATAATCGCGATTCCTCATCAACGCGTGTATTTTGAACCGTAATACTATTTTATGTTACTTTTCCTAGGATTTTAGCGAACTAACAAAATGAAGCGGCATTTCCCATGTCATTGCATTCTAATCTACTACGTGATAAGTATTAGGAAAATCTCTTTCAATGTAAAAATCGCAGGTATTAAAAATAACAGGTATGGAAAATAACAGGTGATTCCACTTGCTATAACAAAATCACATGATTACGCGATAAGGAAGTTTCCTCTCCGATTGGTTTTATGACGTCATGTTTTATAATCATTCCTAATTCTAGATTGTTTATGGTCTCGCTAAATCATTTGTCTCTATGGTCCAACCATAGACAAAGAACGTTATAGTCCTTGACTAGCCTAAACTACTCTATGGATTTCAGATGTGAGACTCAAGTACACTATTATAATTTTTTTTTCTCTAACATAACCAACAAAATAAATTATAATACGTGGAATAGCACATCAACTAAAAACCGCAATCGCTCAACGATTATTAGTCAAAATATAATTATTATTAGTTTTATATTATGCTGTTAGCGTCATAACTTTATAATATTGTACAGCATATCGCCGTCCTATAATATAAATTGAATCCAGCAATAACTTAGTTGGTTAATTCTGTCCAATCTCGCCCCCTTGCCTTTCCATCCGACAGCAATAATAATTAAACCGCCCCCTATTCTACAAATCTTTCTAAATCAATAAATGTTGAACTATGTCACCCCATCGACTTTTTACGATCCTAAAAATAACTCAACACAAGGCTGTATGAACCAGTTGCCTATGCCTATATGAAATCTATCACCAGGAATAGAAACAAAACTACAGTTACCATAGCTCCTAACGTCAACAACAAAAATTGGTTATCTGGTTTCAGTATTCAAGAAAACAATTACTAAAGGTTTCAGTATTCACAGATAACTCAACAATTTTAAAATTTAATACTCCAGACCCCCGGATAATAACTATATCTATGTACTTCGTGCACTTATGATCCTTTGGGAAAACAACAACGTCTAACAGCCGCACGGTACCTGATGCTGGCGAAATCCACCATTAAATAAAGAAGAAAAAGATAATGACTGAAAGGTATTGTATTTCAATTATTACTCATTACATTATTGTTTTGTAGCTTTATCTCCTTTGACCTTTAACCTAACCTGAGAATCTTTTTGTTACAGATTTCGTACAACAAAATTTAGCTCCAGCTCTCATTGCGACTGTCTACAATATTGGTCGAACCCGTAATACAAAGTGTATGAATCAACTTTAGAAGATAACAACGTTTATTGTGAAAAGTGTCAAATTATAATTCACCCACTATCAAGAGCCCGTAATACAAAGTGTATGAATCAACTTTAGAAGATAACAACGTTTATTGTGAAAAGTGTCAAATTATAATTCACCCACTATCAAGAGCCCGTAATACAAAGTGTATGAATCAACTTTAGAAGATAACAACGTTTATTGTGAAAAGTGTCAAATTATAATTCACCCACTATCTCTGAATTAATTAATCTTCATTGAATTATTCCCTATTAAGCCAATTCTAAACTCACGCATCGCAACACGACAACAATTTGTGGGAAAAAAAATCCCACTTCTAAATTAAAGTATTACCGCTTGACTGAAATCCAATACAACTATAATAATGATAATTTATAACTTAACTTTCTGATCCTGGTCATGGCTTACCAAATTGTAACCTCCCCCCCTCTATATTAATTTCTACACCTAAATCTATAAATTCTCTATACCTAATCTAAACCTAAATCTAATGCCTTTCACACCTATATGCCTAGCTAGCTTATAATACATACACACATCCTCGCCGCTTTACCTTAACTTAAATTATTATCTAATTCTTAAAACTAATTAACCTAATTTATCTACAATCTAATGGTTGTGTCTGGAGTTTTGTAGAGTGTGTAGCGTTTGTATGAAGATGGAACCTTAGCATAGCTTAATTCTATTTGCAGTGAATTTCAGTCAAGCAATGTAATATTATAATAACTACTATTTTGGCCAGATCGTCTAGTGAACCCTCCGTTGTTAACCGCATTTAAGTAACTCAAGTTCTTTCGTGAAAGTTTAGTAATTGGCTTATCCCTGTGTTAAATTATTTTCTCCTGACCTAATTACCTACCAGTCTATAAATCCTAACATAAATATGTGTAGCCTAGCAATGACTCTGTCTGAACTGTGACCTAAATCCTTCACTGCAGCTGCGGGGAAGATTTGTAACCACTCAAAGGTAATCAGATGATAGCTTAGCTTGTAGGTATTATTATTTATTATCAGTAGCATGATACATAAGAAGCCTGGTGCAATTTATATAAAGGTCTTGTGGAATTATAAGAGTCTTGTGGAAATATAAAAGTCTTGTGGAAATATAAGAGTCTTGTGGAAATATAAAAGTCTTGTGGAAATATAAGAGTCTTGTGGAAGTTTAAAAGTCTTGTGGAAATATAAGAGTCTTGTGGAAGTTTATGAGCTCCAACCGCCGCTCCATAGCGTGCCATTACATCTCATTGTTTAACTATGGCCCCGTCCACTTTGGCTTTAACATTAATTATTAGCTTGTAGCTTTAATTCTTTCAAACTGAGAATTTACATCTCCTCTCAAAATCTAATTTCATTTTACATTATGAACTATGTGTTAGCAATTTAAATTCTTATTATTCCACATAAATCAATAGAGTTTATCTCAAGGCTTGCTATCATCCAAATATCCTTTTCACATTAAGAACTTAATTATTCAATGCAATAACTTATATTCAGTTCCGTAAAGGGTAGATAATTTAATCAAACGCCACTTCAGGCGGTGGCTAAAGTAGAATGCTATTAATACAGGTAAAATTACTTTTATTTACTCCTAGTATTTATTATACAGGTCTTATAAAGTTCCAATATAACTACATTGGATTGGCTGCATTGGCAGATTATCACATCTTAAGTTTATTAAAGGATGTTTAATTCATTCAATATCCTTGACTTTAGGAAGTGAACTGAAATAGAATACTATCATTTGAAGTAAATTACTTTGGGTTACTCTTAGTGTTCATTATACAGATCTTATAAAGTGTAATTACATCTCAAGTTTATTGAAAGATGTTTAATTCATTCAACATCCCTGACTTTTAGGGAGTGAATGTAGTTAATTATTTTTTCATTAACTTCCACCCTCTGTCTCTCAGACTGAGTGGTTAATTTGATAGACTACTAAATCATAGTTAGTATACCTTTAGTAGGTAGTAAATTAGGTAGTTAATTATCACTGTTAATCATTAAATAAATTACATTTAGAAGTTATCTTTTACTCACTTTAATAAGTATAAATTAGACTGTACTAGGTATTAGTCTGATTGATTAGATTGTTCCCATCAAATATTTCTATGTTTCATATTATTAGAAGTAAGTACTTACATATCTTAAGAGGTCTATTCGAATGGTATTAGTAGACCATTGTCAGGCTAATTAGCTGGTTGTTATCAATCAATTATTTCTATGTTTCAGATTATTAGAAGCTCATAGCTTGCAATGTCTTCTTTCAACGACTTATCCTAGGTTCTAAACTGGTTTTAGTTGTTCAGTTTGTATCAGCTTATTTTTGCTAAGGTATCGGATGTAAAATTTTCCATACTTTGAAGAGTATAGCCATGTGAGATCGTATTGCATCCCAGGGAAAGCTAACAAATGCCTGTTTGGTCATATCAGTGTTAGAAATCAAACATCACAGTACGACTAAGCTTATTTGCTATAACTTTTTAGTATTTTTCTTGTAATAGAAAACCAGTCTAGACTTTTAGGTACTCCAAAGTAATGATGGTACGATATTATCATACTTCTGTCAATTATTTAAAATGAATAATTAATTGGTAACAACTTTAGGAAAACAATTAGAATTTTACCGGCCTGCGGTAACAGATTACTTGCCTAGCTAGGACCCACATCACTTCATCATAATTTTATTTAGCGCCGTAACTTAATTATCCCTGCCTTATTAGTCTGAATTAATAACTAACCATATATATATATCCGCCTACCTATAGATTCCTACAACTTTCCTCACTTGAAAATGCCTATATTTTGTCGAACTAACAGTCCCTCTTGTGTACCTTGCAAACTAGGCCAAGCCTCATTTAATTTAAATTCGTGGTGTGTGGTGAGAGTCGCATTGCCCCTGAAAGCAACTAACTCCTAAATGTTCTATCAGTCGAGCCAGTATACTCAGTGTGTTATTTTCCTATCACTACACTGTATGTATGGAGATAGACTCGAGATTGGACTGGGTCATACGGGTCTACCTCCAGCTAAATGGTGTCTGACCTATCTTCAACTTTCACTAGGGAGACAACTGTCTCTCCCCCATTACTCCGTCGAAGATAGTGTATTGTTTAGCGTAATAGTGTAAAACGCCGATCTTATTAAATACAATCAAAGATCATCCAGACCGAAGTCTGTTGAAAGGTACATAGGGTTTTGTTGTCACCGTGACTCGTTTCCGCCGATGTACCCCAGAATACTTCATTCTGTTAACGGATTCGAGTTGCGATCGCAATAGTTTACTTTATTAATAACTTTCAATTTCACAAATCTTAATTAATATCGCAGCTCGAATATCACTTAGCGCACTATCAAGCTCGGACGCTATTTTTCCCGTATGAGTCGTACCGCACTCTTAAGTTGGACCGCTCCGTTGACGTCCCAAAACTGAATGCCCGCTAATTTTCCGCCCTTTTCCTAAGCATCTTACTTTCGCGCCACACGCCTAAGATTTTTCCGCGCGAGCCCACTTTTCTTCCCTTCAACCAATCGCTAGCCGTTTCCCCGATCCCCCCCGCCTTCGCGTCGCGCCACGTGGAGCTATCATCCGACCTCTCTTTCTGTCTTTTTCTCAACCTCTCGCTCGCTCATAGCCGCTTTCGCCGCGCAATTCTAAAATTTTTCCATAATCTAACCAAATCTCGTCCGACAGCCAATATTTCATCGTTGAATATCTAAATGTAGCCTTCTATTAACACTTCCCTCTTAATAATCCTCCACTTAAGCCAATAATCCTATATTTTGGGAAACTATCAAAAGTTCCGTATTCCGACCATAGATGGCGTCCGCCCGTAGGTGAACCACTTTGCCGACCCCAGAGCAGTCCCCGCGAAACTCAAAATAAAATACGGTCCTAGTCAACCTAGCAACCTTACGCGAAGCCCAAATAAATGACTTCCGCTAGACGCCACCTATGTCGCAAGGGACGCGCAGAGCAGTCCCCGCGAAATTCAAAATAAAGAAGTCAAACTAGCAACCTTATGCGAAGCTTACGTAAATAACTTCCGCTAGACGCCGCCTATGCCGCAAGGGACGCGCAGAGCAGTCCCCGCGAAATTCAAACTAAAGATAAAGCGCTAGACCACTGACCATTATTCTGAACTAGTTTATTATTCCCTTTTCATGCTTATTATTAATGGTGCTACGCATTAATATTTATTTTAGTGCTACTCCCATGCATTCCTTACTAACGGACAGATACCATTCATTCTGTACCGTTACAAGTTGTCTAACTTGTGTGACTGTTTTTGGAGTAGGAACATTTACTAGAGCCTGTATATTTTTAGGGTTTGGTCTTATTTCACCTGATGAAATCAAGTAACCAAGGTATTCAGTATTTAGTTTTAAAAATTAATTTCTACAAAACATTGTTTTGAAGTAGGTCTCGACCTAATAAAGCAGTGTCTCGAAGATGATCATCAGCAAGGACGTGAAAAGTGATATTAGTTGATATATTTTGGATTTGGATATCACAGGTAATCTGTTCTGTGCTATTTACACTACATTGACCTATACCTATCATGTTAACAGGGTAATACGATCTTTCACCAAAAATTATATCTGATACACTTTTCTTAATAAGGCGTCACTCCGAACCAGAGTCAAATATAAAAGATATTTTCATACCACTACAGTCTATAACACCACGGGCAGTCTTCGAGCACACGTTCACCTGGCTTGTCAAAGCCGGATCTTCTCTCTTCGAAGTGTTCGTTCTCTTAGGACAGCTGGGAGATATGTGGCCGGCATCGCCACATACGTAGCAGGTTACGCGAGGCTTCAGATTAAAATGTTTGTCTGTAACGTTTGTTGTTGCGTTGGGTTTTATTTCTTTCGCGACAGTCTGAAGCTCGGTGCCCCATTTTGCCACAGTATGTTACAATTTCCTAGGAAAACAAAAGTTAATCGAAGACGCTTTGATTCGAAATCATTAAGTACAGTGTTATCATTTTTCCGTTTTAAACTAATACCCCCCAATACGCAAAATAGTTGGTTTTTATCGTGAATGACTATAGAATTCAGTTCACGGCATATAAGGACGTCAGAATGAGCCAGCACTGAGATAGCAAACTCTGTAATTACTTTTTTAGGTAGGTTTGTCTCTGTTCTGTTCAAAACTGTCTGCTTCAACGTTAAATTTTCCTGGAGAATAATTTACCTCAAAATGAATGAATGAATGAAAATAATTAATTCGTGTCACGCACACATGTAAATATACAATTTTAAACAAAACTATGTTATTGTGACACAGAAAAGGTATCCACTTAGCATTAGTCAAGACACTAAAGGTGCCTCGACGCTGATCTTCCGCGGAAACCTAGAGAACAACAGAAAACAGCATAATATGGCATATATTATGCTGTTTTCTGTAACTGACTTCGCCTATGATAAATAATTCTAAAAGGTAAAATTAAAAACAATAAAAACATATAAAACAAAACATTCCAGTAAAAACAATATCAACTAAACTAAAACTCTGCAACAATACTTCCATAAACATTACATTACCCTACCCCATTTATAAAATAAATAAATAAATAAATGTTGTGTAATGCTGTTTAAATATTTTATGAAAATAAAAACCGTAGGACAACAAACCTGACACAGCAACAAATTGAGATATATAGTAAGTGAGATCTCCTAGTTCTTCGTCCGTTCTAGCTTTTATATTCAATTTTTCCAAAGGTTTATGATCTGTGAAAACAGTAAACTTTTTTTCAACCAGCCAATGCTGTCAGTATTTTACTGCTTCTTTTATTGCCAAACATTCTAGTTATATGGCTTTTTTTTTGTTACTGTGAGTTGTTTAATTTTCTTGAAAAATATGCAACGGAGTTTTCTTCTCTATTGTATTGTGGTTGTTTCATAACAGCGCTTATACCTTGAATACTGGCGTCCGTATAAATATATATTGGGAGATCCGGGTCATATATCTCTAAAATAAGTTTTTGACAAAGTAATCTTTTATTTGTTTCAAAAGACTCATTACATCTTTCTGTCCAAATAAACTGTTGTCCTTTTCTCAACAAGTTATGTAAAGGATCCAGTATAATTGACACGTTCGGCACATATTTTGCATAAAAAATTATTTTACCCAAAAACTGTCTAACGTTTTTCTGTGTTTTTGGTATTGGAAATTGTTTTATTGTAATTAAATTATCCTTCAGAGGAGTAACTTAATTATTTTGTATAATGTGTCCTAAATAATTCACTGAGTTTTGAGCAAAGTTAAACTTTGTAAATTTTAATATAAAACCTTCTTTTGATATTGCTTTTAACAATAATGATAAATGTTTTAAATGGTCGGTAAATGTTTCAGAAAACAATAAGATATCATCAATGAAATTTACAGTGAAGTTTGACAATTTATGTCTCCTTATAATACTACTTAATAACTTTGTCAGGCGCCATGTTTTGAACAGAACATTGTTCGAAAACAGAAAGGGGCGTGGCCTAAATGTTTTGAACACTTGAACGTGTTCGCCGGAGTTTGTGGAAAACATCCCCCGCGTTCGTCTGCTTGCTGGGGAGGAGGGGGGAGTTCTTTCATCTTATGTTCGATTTTGACGAAGGAAGACGTGTCGCCAGGAATAATAAAATTGAAAGTGTGAAAGTGACTATCATGATGGAGCGCATGACTGTAGAGTGGAGTCTGGAGGGGACACTTGAATTAATTTTGTTGGTTCGAGAAAGACCCGTGATATGGGACGCAACTTCCTATGATAATAAAAATAAATTTTAAAAAAAACAGATGTTTTCTCGGAAGTGGCGGAGATTATGGGTACTTCCAATGATATTATATATAACAGATATGTTATAAGCGCGCGCGATGTGAAGACTCAAATACGTCCTAATTGGGACGTCTATTAGTCTACGTCGAGCGCAATCACGAGCGTGACGCACCGTAGTTCCTGTGTCCTTACCAAAATAAATCAAAAATGCCATCGTGTTTGTTTCGGATGTGAACCAATTATGACTCTAAAATAAATAAAATACAAGGGTTTTTTTACCACATGTGAATATGCAAATATACTTAGATTATTTAGCATATTTCAATTATTTTTCCGAACAATCTAATAACTGACGCAAAGACGCCATGTTCATGTAAAGAAAGAGAGAGCGATTTAGTTTTGACGCTAGAGCGTTAGGGATGCGTGCGCTGCGGACATAGATAAGTTAGTGCAGAATCGAATATTGATATTGATAGATAGATAGATAACTCTCAACAGTTTACATATACAAATACATACAAAACAAGAAAATTGGTAAAATACATAGTCACAATTTAGCGGTCATATCGCTATGAAGAGATTTCGTCCAGACAACCAGTCGGATGGAGAGATCATATAAAATCGAAAATCGGAGGTGTAAACTTTTTACAGAATTTAAATAAAAGTGAATAGATAGCAATAAATAAATAAAAATAAATAATGTAGGTATACATAAATAGGTGTGTGTGAAATAAATATATTATTACATACCTAAACATAATAGTCTCAGATAGAAAGTAGTTGACAATGGCAGCTTTGCAGCAGGATGTTGTTAAGCGGATAGGAAAAAATTTTTCACGAGCTCCTTAAATCTGTGGATAGATTGCGCACGCCTGATCGCAACTGGAAGTGAATTCCAGAGACGAACAGCTTGTACGGTAAAGGAGCTATCGTAAAAGGTGGTATGGAAATGCCTACAATTAAAGACCAGTTCGATGGGTGCCTGGAACAAAACCGCAATAGCCATAGTAGCAGTTTTCCGATTAAGCCATTTTTGTATTCTATGGAACCTATTACACCATGTGATTTTTTTCCAAATTTAATACTGAAAGATGCCTGATTTTGCAAAATCATTATGGGTATTGCTTTATTTTTCCTCGTTCATCACTCGAATTACGTTTACAGGAATAATCATACTATGTGCAATGATTAAAGTTTTATTCAATCTTCTACAAGTATTAGCCCTTGCAGCTGTGTTCCTTGAAATAAACTTTATAAAAAGATTTACAATAAACATTGCTGTACAAATATTTTAAACTTTCACTAGTAATAGTAATTATGATTTTCTTCCATGAAATTAAAATATGTCGATTGATTTTCAATATATACCTAAACAATAGCTACCCACTGTAAGTAAGTAACTTACCTACAATAATTTTACATTAATTTGTAATTAATAATTAAATATACGAGCTAGAGCTGGTTCTATAAGAGCTAGTTCGTTGAAACGTTTTAATCATGTGAAGACTGAGTTATTGTTTTGATAAACAGGTAAGTATATTAGTTATGGTGGTTATTATGTGCGTTCTTATGACTTAGATAATTATGCAAATTGTCGATTTTTTCTTATGACTTAGTTATAAAAAAGACTAAGTAAAAATAACATTGTATGTAATAATTATTGTTTTTTTTAGTAAATAAACAAATTAACTTTGTTGATTGCAATCATTTTTTTTTCATTTCCTTAAATAAATACATGGCTACAAGAAGTACTTACCTACATTCATAATAACACAACAGTATACATGAGTGAATAAAATACTTAAAACAATAAATATCATCATCATCATCATCAGCCAGAGGACGTCCACTGCAAGACAAAAGCCAACCCCAAGGATCTACCAGCGCAATAACAATTACAAACAAACTAAAGTTTGACGTCCCCCGCCTCACCATGAATGGTATTGCCATCGACCAAAAGGAAGAACTGAAGCTGCTTGGGCTCACAATAGACAACAAGCTGACTTTCAATCAGCACGTGGCGAATGTGTGTCGGAAAGCGGCGGGAATATACGGGAGACTGTCGAGAGCGGCAAAAGTGAGCTGGGGCTTAAATCCGGAGGTGTGTAAAATCATCTATGTGGCAGCGGTGAAGCCAGTTGTGACGTACGCAGCTGCTGCTTGGGCGACAGCCGCGGAGAAGCTGATGACCCGGAAACACCTGGGTGCGTTACAGCGGGGCTTCGCCCAAAAAATGTGCAAGGCCTACCGCACGGTCTCGCTAAACTCGGCTCTGGTCCTGACCAGGACGCTCCCATTGGACCTCCGAATCAAAGAGGCTGCTGCCCTCTACGAAGCCAGAAGGGGGATGCCCCGGCCGGAGCTACTGGACAGGGAGATAGAGACGCCACACTCAGCACTCGACATGTCTCACCCAGCATCACACATAAACATGGAGATTCACCTGGTAACAGACGACACACACACTAACAGTAACACACATGACATACGCATATACACTGACAGCAGCAGGATTGACGGTAAGGTGGGGGCGGCCTTGTCCTTGTGGAGAGGTGCCGCTGAAATCCGAACCGTCAAGCTTGCTTTGCCGTCTTACTGCACAGTATACCAGGCGGAACTCCTCGCTCTACACAAAATTCGGAGGTGTTGCGAAATATGAAGGAGCTTTCTTTTGGAGTTTACAGTGACTCTATGGCAGCGTTGCAGACCATCAGCAACGTCACTACCCTCCACCCCCTAGCAGTCGATACACGAAGGAATCTATACCTATCTTTTGATAAAGGTAAGAGTATAGACCTGAATTGGATCAAGGCGCATGCGGGGTTGGCGGGTAATGAGAGAGCCGACCAGTTGGCGAAGGAGGCAGCTGTAAACTCCAAGAAAAAACCTGACTATGATAGGTGCCCGGTTGCATTTTTCAAGCGGTTCATCAGAGATGGGACGCTCGACGAATGGAATGCAAGGTATCAATCCAGCGACACGGCCAAAGTCACAAGGACATTTTTTCCTAACACAATCACCGCGTACTCTACAACACGCAAGCTGACGCACACTCATACCACTACACAGGTGTTCACGGGGCACGGCGGGTTCTCAGCATACCTGCACCGTTTTAGGTGTAAGGACAGCCCGTCCCCCCGCCGGAAACACTAATACACATCCTCTCCGAGTGCCCTATACATACTTCGGAGAGGTACAACATAGAGGCAAGAATAGGTCTGCAAATAAAGCCCCGGAACTTTAGCTAAATAATCACAGGCAACGACAGGGAAGTGTTCCTGTCCTATTGTATTTCAATTGTAAGCAAAGTAATTAAGTGTAACAAATAAAGTATAATAAATAATAATATAGATTGTTAAAAAAAGGAAACGTTAATTACGTTAGCCACTGCCGGAGAGCTCAAAAAAAACCGATTTACTTTTATAAACTATTTAATTCTGATATTAGAATCACAAAGAAAATTATAATTAATAATAAAATCTAAGTGTTGACCCGATCGATGTAGGTACCGAAGTGGCGTAGTCGTCCGGTCACGTAGGCCGCTGCGTTGGAAACACGGGGCGCGGTGTCAGCAGTTTCCGCCAGTTGCAACAACTGGAGCGGGCGAAGTCCGTACAATCGCCAACTCAGCTTTTAGGGCCGTGTGCACTGTCATTAGTGGTGCTTGCTATCTGAGCATAATCCCTACTACGTGATCTCGTAACATCTCCCTCCCGAAGAGCAGCAACTATTTTTGGGCAGGTCGCAAAAATATTGCTGGATTCTGTCGTGGCGACTTGGCAGCTTCCGATATTGCGTAAGTTGGAGCACATTCTGGGAGCTCGGGTGTCATCTCCAGGTCCACATCTCTATTCTTAAGACACGTCGCATATTTTCTATAAATCAAGATAATAACGAGTGCAAGTGCACTAGACAGCGCCACATAAAATGGTATTGTGGTGTGATATAATGAATCCGTAGGGACCTCGTCGAGATGTACTGCAGTCTGAGAAGCGATCTTATCTTGTATTACTTGAAGATCGTTGAGATTCAATGATGACAGCGTTACAGGAACCCGTGTTGCTGCGTTCGTGGTGAAGACATAATCAGAGATGTTCAATATCTTCATAGGTTGCCCTTCAATTCGGTCGTTAGTGTTATATATGGTAGAATCTTTCGTCCGTATTGAACATTGAGCTGGAATGGTTATAAGATAGCTACCTTTCAGCATCTGATAATCGTTGCGTTCGCAGGTAAGTTGGACTTTTGTTGCCTCTGGGAACATTGCTATATAGTTGCGATCGTCTAACCTTTGGATGTCTTCTTTTAGGACGGTCACGAAGGTTGGTTTACAGGACTCGTCCAGTCGTTGATGGTGCAGGAGCTCCTGGATGCAGTCTGGATCTGATCTTAAATGTTGATTTAGTTTCTCGTGGCAAAGATACCGATTGTTGTACTTCGGGCATTCAGCCTCAATGTACACGTAAAAGTTCTCGTTAGTTGCTACTAAAGGATAAGGGGGAATAAGGACTCGATTAGCTCTATTAGGTGCTATAGGGAGCTTATACAGTTGATAAACGTGAGATGATATTATTGGTACTTTAAAAACTATAATTATCTGTCTACCTGAATAAAATGTCCTGTTTTTATTACGTCATAGTATTCCCTAAATTCTAAGTCTAACAACTGGTCTTTATTATAAAAATGTTCTAGTTCCTTTAACATCTTTTCTAACGTGTCTATTCCTATCATTGAATGATGTGTACTTGCGGTTCGCGTAAACGCTATGATATTCTCTATTCGTTGTAACTCTTGAGATAAATCGTCTATGTTATCTGTAATAATGGTAAGAAGCTGTGCTAGCTTAGCGTATTTTATTAAACTATGTTGAATATAAGCATCTGTGTCTAAAAGCAAATTTAATGTATCGTTAATCTTTCTCTGGTTTTGCACAATACTTGAGATGATACTTGTATGTTGTGTCATCCAATCTTTACTAAGACTTATATGGTTATTAATTTGAGATGAAACTTTATCTTGGTTATCCTTGAGATTTTTAATGGCATTACTGTATTTAATAGCGTCGGTGTAATCTAAGTTTCCTGTTAAAGATTTAACTACAGATCCTAACCCATCTACAAGACCTCGCTTCACCCGATGGGGCTCTAGGCTTTCTAGTTGGTAAGTTACTTTATCTAATTTTAAGCTAAGATAATTAATCTGTATTTCAAATAATATATGAGTGTCGTTAGGTAACTTATTTTCTAATTCTATAATTTGTCCTTTAACTATGTTAATCTTGTTACGAATATCTACTAATTCTATATATTGCAGAAAGCTGTGGTAGTGTGTTGCAAGATTCATAGGTCCAAGTTTAAACGGTAAGAGTCCTGGTCCGTCGTCCAGACTCTCAAGTCTTATCTAGTGCGCCAGTCCCAGGCTCATGGTCAGTGTCAGCATTATCCTGTAACAATTTTGCGCTTTTTGGTACTCGCTTAAGTCTAGATTTAGCAATAGGGCCTCGTTTCTTTGAAGTGTAAATATGTATGGGTAAGTCAGCTAAGACGTTATCGTGTGTGTATCGCGGGGCTATCTTTTGTCGGCTTGCAAGAGGGTTTGAAATAAACACCTGCTGCTGTGGCTGGTATTCCTGTTCTGGTTCGCGAGTTTTATTGTGTCTTTCGATAAGGGCGGTACGGTTAACTAAACTTGAATCGTTGATTAGGTCGTAGACTATCTTCATTTGATTTCGGTGAGTATGAATATATTGCTGCATTATATGTCCGGTTATGTCTATATCTGTAGGGTCTCTAGGATCAAAATGTCCATTTATAATGTCAATGGGCCTACATTTGGTAAAGCTGTGTACTAAACTATTATATGCTATTATCGCGTAGGGCATAAAATTGACGATTGCCTCGTCCCTATTCTGAAGCCGTAATGTTCTTAGGTGTTCTAATATGGTGGAATGAAACCTTTCAATATTTCCGTTATCATTGGGTGTATTCGCGAGTGTTCTATGATGAATGATCTTATGTACTCTTGTGAATTCCGCAAACATCTGGTTTGTGAACTCTGTGCCTTGATCAGTTATTATAGTTAGAGGTAACCCATGATGTGTAGAATATTTTAACAATGCTTGGATTACGCTAAGAGCAGTACCATCTCTTAGGTGGTAGGCTTGCCCATATTTGGAGAAAACGTCAATGAAAGTGACGTATTTTTCGCTCTGAACGGTAAAGAGGTCCATGTGAAGGACTTCAAAGGGCTTACTAGCAGGATGTACAATATTAAATTGTTGGCGTATTGGATTTCTGTCATATTTAGCTTGCTCGCAGATGGTGCACTCATTGATAAACTTGGTAACATGCTCTTTCATTTTCGGCCAGTAGTATTTATAAGATAGTGACAGATAGCATTCATTAATTCCCCTATGATTAGTTTTCCCTTCGTGGTAGTGTTTAATGACATCCTGCTGTCGAAGGTACTCCCTAACGTTCTCTATTTCAGTTTTAGCAATAACTAGGTTCATAGCGGAATTTTTAATTTTTTCTTGTAATATAGGAACTATTTTATACATGCCTAATGAAGGTGTTATTAATAGCGCAGTTTTAACTTTTGGATTTACGTATTCCTTGATAATATTGACTACATCCTCTTCTAGATTAGATTCCGATAGTTGAGCTGATATACGCGTATGTGTATCAAATGGCTTTGTTACGGTTGTACGTTTCTTTATATCACCTACGATAGTGAGACATAATTGTCGGTGAAATTTATTTAAAGGATCGTCTGTTATAGGAACCTCAAGTATGGGGTTCTCTTGGTCAGTATGAACAGTGTTAGTGTCGGAGTTATTCCCTAAAGTAGGAGTTCGTTCTGAAGGATTAACAGACATAGAGTTAGTCTCCTCATTGTGGATTTCGACACGAGAGAGAGCATCCGCGTTCGTATTGGCTTTTCCCGTTTTATAGATTATGGTATAGTTGTATTCACTTAGTTTAAGACGCCATCTCGTGAGTCTGGAGTTTGGCTCTTTTAAGTTCATAAGCCACTGGAGAGGCTTATGATCTGTGATTACTTTAAACTTACGCCCAAACAAGTAGGGTCGGAAGTACTTCGTAGCCCAAACTATAGCTAACAATTCTTTTTCAATTGTGCTATAGTTTATCTCGCTATCGTTGAGCGTGCGAGAGGCATACGCGATTGGCTTATCCGAACCTATTGGCCCTTGTGATAGAATGGCACCTATAGCGAGATTTGACGCACCAGTTGTCAAGTTAAATTCGCGGGTAAAGTCAGGGTATTGTAGTAAAGGATCGTTAGTAAGAAGTCTTTTGCATTTTTCGAAACAAATGATATAATCTGAGTCTAAGGTTATTGATTTACTTTTCTTTAAACATTGTGTCAAAGGCTTCGTGATTTTAGCAAAGTCCGGAATGAATTTACGATAGTAACCAAGTAAACCAAGGAATTGTTTTATTTGTTTTGTGGTTTTTGGCAAAGGGTACCTTTCAATGGCCTTGATCTTATCTGGGTTTGGCTTAATACCATCCCTGCTTATGATGTGTCCGAGATACGCAGTTTCTAATTTCAAGAACTCAGACTTATCCATCTGGATCTTAAAATTAGATTCTCTAAGTCTATGGAACACTTTCTCGAGGTTGATTATATGTTCCTGGAGGCTGGTGCTGAAGACAATGTCATCTAAGTAAACCAGGCAGATAACATTTTGCAACCCTCTCAGGACATTATCCATCACCCTTTGAAAGGTTGATGGAGAATTCTTGAGACCCATGGGCATCCTCAGGAATTCAAAGTGCCCGTGCTCTACATTAAAGGCTGTTTTATGAATATCGTCAGGGTTCATCTGTACCTGGTAAAACCCACTAGCCAAGTCTAAGGTCGTGAAATATTGACATTTCCCTAACTTATCAAGGACGTCCGATATGTTGGGAATAGGATATTTGTCGTCAATAGTCTTTTCGTTCAGTTTTCGGAAGACGATTACTAAACGCCATTTCTGTCTACCTGACGCGTCAGCCTTCTTTGGTACTATCCAAATCGGTGAGCTCCAGGCAGAGTCCGAAGGTCGTATTATTCCCTGTTCTAGCATTTTCGCGATTTGTTCCCGGACCTCATCACGGTGTACAAATGGATAGCGGTAACTCTTTGTGTAAATAGGCATTTCATCAGTAGTTCTTATTGCGTGTTTGATCTTATTACTAAAAGTTAACGGTTCGCCATCTAAATAGAATATGTCACAATATTGAGAGCAAAGTCGCCTAAGATTCGCTTTCTCTTTCGGGTTTAGATGGTCCGTCCTAAGCCGCGAAATTACATCGTCGACTCGTGACGCGTTACTGTTTTGTTCGGTACATGCGTACTTAATATCAAACGACTCGGTGTTAAATATTTCTGCGGCCGCGGGGCGGTCTAGCGAGAATATGACGTCATTGTTCGTTGGATTCGTCACTTCTATTATACCGCGACTATTTTCTATGTTGGTGACGCATTCCGAAATAATACAGTTACACAAGATTTGTTCGTTAACTATGACGTCACCGTCTAACGCATTTATAGGTAATCTTACTAATTTAGATGATCTGGCTGGTATAATGTCTTCATAGAGATTAATATTTCGCGAATTATACATCCTAATAGGGTTAGTAGTAGTGCGTGTTGTCAAAATGTTGTCTTTTAGATTTATAGTGGCTTCCCATTGTGTCAAGAGATCAAGTCCAATAAGCCCATCAAAATAGTCGTGGAATTTATATACGAAAAACTTTATATTATTTTCATCTTTAAGTTCTCTAAAACAAGGCATCGTAATTGAATGACTACTTCTACTAGTTCCGTGTATGTTAGACACCTCAAATGGATCATAGTCTAATGGTATGTTAGGATAAAAATTACTTACAGCATCCGGGCTCAAGAAAGATTGATTGGCGCCAGTGTCGATCAATAATTTTAGAGGTGGATTATTAATAAGAATATACGGTAGCTGTCTTTGTGTTTGAAGATTAACTTCTATTTTGAGCTTTTTAAATTCCTGTCGGACTGAAAATCCTGATCATCATTATTAGAGGATGTGGAAGGCTGGGCCTGCTCTTCCACTTGCTCATACCATACTTCTTGTTGTTGTGGTGGCTCCTCATACTGATATTGGTATGGAAACGAATTATCACATTCATAATTTTTGTTGTGTGAGTCATACATAGCAAGGTAAGAGTTAGTATCATAGCAATCATTATAATAATAATTATAGTAATCTTCGTATGGAGTACACTCATTCAGGTTTATATCGCGAGTTTTAAAGTAATTCGATGGTGGTGGGTTACCATGCTTCGTCCAATCATGCCCTGATGGTGGCAAAATTCGAGGAGCAAAGTGGCTAACGCCGCTCATAGGTTTTGGAGTATTACCTACTATTGAAATTAAAATTAGGTCTCTGCTGCATCCTAAACATATTACTTTGTGGGTTATAATTAGTAGGGCGCGCACTAAACATTTGTTGAGTGCGCGTGGGCATACGCATAGGAGGCGGTGGCATGGATTGTTGGAATTGAGGTTTTGGCGGGAAGTTATTAGTAAAACGTTGAGGTGGAGCTTGGATGGTTGGGAATTTTACAGGAAAGGTAAATGGTCGTTGAACAGCAAAAGCATTTGTTTGCGCCACAGCGCAACGAATAGCAACCGTCTCTACGGTCAATTAAAGTGCATATTGGACTGACCTCCCCGTCGCACGGACCGCAACGAATAATCGGCCAATCAGAGGGAGTTGACAAATATACCGAACGAAGTGTTTGGCCCGCGCCGCCGGCGCTGGCGCCAAAGCAGTGTGCTCCGAGCGTTCAAGGAGACCCCACGCGCGCGCGCGCAAGAACTCAGCCCGTGAACACGTCTGTTATGTGATCAGTGTGTGTGCAGTGAAAGCGCTTCTTTTACCAGCTCAACTACCCCTAAAACGCCACCGACCAGTGCCCTGAGTGAACTGTGTTGTGTGTTGCCGCCCTCAAGCTTGCGCTCCCGCGCCTAGAGCGCCAGCCGCCTTCAGCTCCAACCAGATCCTGTGATCACAGCCTGGAATCAAGTAAGCCCCCAGCTATCCTGTTTTACCATTTCCCTGCGTCGCATGTTGGTGCCTTAAGCGCCAACATTTTTGATCCTACGAGCCGGATACATACAGTTCACTAGTTTTTAAACCCTACCCTACACACTTCATTTTTTTGCCTAGACTCGTGCCGCCACCCATACACGCCTACACAACTGCACACAACACCCACACAATGCACGCGCGGGCCGGGCCCAGCCCAAACACCTCTTACTGCCCTTACTGCAGGACTAGGGGGCACAAACTCATCACGTGCGCCCGCTACAATGCCCAGCCGACGCAGGGCCGGTGGGATTTTGTGTGTGCGAGCGCTGTCCCCGCTGTTTTGGACCACATTACCCGGACGAATGTAAGTCGGTGAAGGGCTGTAGGGTGTGTGGCATCGCTGACCACCACACGTCCCTTCGCCGACCGGAGGACGCCACGCAGCATTACCAGCCGGAATCGGCGGCGCGGTGGCTTCCGCCCCATCTGCGGGACGCTCCGGCACAACGACCCACTGACAGCCCGCTGCATGCGTCCGCGCATGCACAGCAGCCGCATGGGTCGCAGCAGTAGGTACACGTTACCGTAGATATTCAGCCCCACATTATTAATACAGTCCACTATTATATATACATAGGATAACTATTTCAGCCCATTAACTATTTCATTACATTTCCTTACATGACCCTTTCTGCACGATAGACGTTGCAAAGTGCATTGCAAAATATTATTAACCTACCTACAAAAATAAAATAAGAACGTGTTCCAAAAACAGTGTTTGCTCGTGTTAATTTTATATATTTTTTCTGTTTTTAATTTTTGCCTTGGCAATCGGCTCAATCTCGTGCGTGCTCACCACAAGAGCATAGTACTTCTACACACGTGCACCCACACATCAGCCTGCAGCACATACACACATGCAGTCTGCTTTTTATTTGCTTCTATTGCGGTCGCTTTTAATTGCGCCTTTGCTCTTTGCGCTACAGCGCGCATTGCGCTTTTCTGTGCCTACATGGTACCTGCCCAGCGCGCGCTTTTGCGCTTTGCGCCACAGCGCGCATTGCGCTTTTCTGTGCCTACATGGTACCTGCTCAGCCTTTTTTGTTGTTGTATTTGTGCCTATATGCCATTATGCTCAGTGCATGACTCACGTGACTACATGATGGCATGCCCAGTGTACAGCCCTTTTTGTTGTTGTTTTTGTGCCTATATGCCATTATGCTCAGTGCACGACTCACGTGACTACATGATGGCATGCCCAGTGTACAGCCTTTTTTGTTGTTGTTTTGTGCCTATATGCCATTATGCTCAGTGCACGACTCACGTGACTACATGATGGCATGCCCAGTGTACAGCCTTTTTTGTTGTTGTTTTGTGCCTATATGCCATTATGCTCAGTGCACGACTCACGTGACTACATGATGGCATGCCCAGTGTACAGCCCTTTTTTGTTGTTGTTTTTGTGCCTATTTGTTGCTGTGCTCAGTGCACGATCTTACTCATGCAGTCACACACGTGCATTCCTCTCAGCTCATCATATACACACCCACTCGACATTAACTCAACACAGCACGAATCGAGGCTGTAGTCTCCCTTTGACTTCCATTCCTTCCCCCCCCCCCCTCCTACCCTCTGGGGCCCGGGAAGATGTTTGCGCCACAGCGCAACGAATAGCAACCGTCTCTGCGGTCAATTAAAGTGCATATTAGACTGACCTTCCCGTCGCACGGACCGCAACGAATAATCGGCCAATCAGAGGGAGTTGACAAATATACCGAACGAAGTGTTTGGCCCGCGCCGCCGGCGCTGGCGCCAAAGCAGTGTGCTCCGAGCGTTCAAGGAGACCCCACGCGCGCGCGCGCAAGAACTCAGCCCGTGAACACGTCTGTTATGTGATCAGTGTGTGTGCAGTGAAAGCGCTTCTTTTACCAGCTCAACTACCCCTAAAACGCCACCGACCAGTGCCCTGAGTAAACTGTGTTGTGTATTGCCGCCCTCAAGCTTGCGCTCCCGCGCATAGAGCGCCAGCCGCCTTCAGCTCCAACCAGATCGTCGTTTCGATTCTGCAAATACATAGTATTAAGCTCTTCCTATACGTATTCCAATGCTTTTTCTATAGATTCCGGGCGCATGCACCTTATACGAGATCCTAGAGGCTCCTTAAGTCCGCGTACGAACGCTTGCATTGTAAGTTTTTTTAAATAAGTTACGTTTTGCCTCAATGGTAGTCTCTATAGTCTCGTGTAAAGTAACGTACGTCATAATTGTAGAAAATAAGGTTTGACATTTATCATAAAATTCTTGAGGGGTGTTGCTCCCTTGGGTTTGAACAGCTAGGTCATTGTAAAGGGTGGATTCATCCCTTTGATCAGTAAAATTATTAATCAAAACGCTTCTAATGCCACTCCAACTCTCAGGAATCCCATTAGAATTAATTGTTCTAGCAGCGGGTCCCGTGATTTTGTTAAGTATCCCGTTCACTAGAAATAGTTTGCCTAAGGCCTAAGGCGTCCGTTTGTTCGTTATAAGAATCTACTATTTGATCACATAACCTTACAAATCTAGTTAGTACATTAGGATTGCCGTCAAATTCCGGCAACAGGCGTAGCGCCTTGAGGATCATGTCAGGATCAGCGGACGTAGCCATTGAGCTTACTTCACTGACTGTACTAAAACTATAACTACTTTCGTTATCACTATCAATATTTCTATTACTATCGACAATGGTACGGGTAACCCTAGTACTTCTAATAGCCTTAGGGCCCCTGTTACTCCTTGGATGGAAAATTTTGAAGGATTAAAATACCGAAGGATAATTAAAATCTAAGAATTAAAATAAGGAATTTAAGTAGGAATAAAGTAGGAGAGCAACACTAGAGAAAATTCAGTGGTGTACTTACATTTACATTATAGGTGTCGGTTTCTTTGATCTTGCTATCGATGTCTAGATACCCCGGCGCAAGCTCGTTCGTTATGCAGAACTCCCGGTGAAGGCTTGAAAACCGATTAGATACGACGACGATTTCGGAGAAAAGTCTTTACGCGCACTAACCCGGGAATCCTACCGACTGCGCCAATTACGTTAGCCACTGCCGGAGAGCTAAAAAAAACCGATTTACTTTTATAAACTATTTAATTCTGATATTAGAATCACAAAGAAAATTATAATTAATAATTAAATCTAAGTGTTGACCCGATCGATGTAGGTACCGAAGTGGCGTAGTCGTCCGGTCACGTAGGCCGCTGCGTTGGAAACACGGGGCGCGGTGTCAGCAGTTTCCGCCAGTTGCAATAACTGGAGCGGGCGAAGTCCGTACAATCGCCAACTCAGCTTTTAGGGCCGTGTGCACTGTTATTAGTGGTGCTTGCTATCTTAGCATAATCCCTACTACGTGATCTCGTAACACGTTATATATAATGTGTATATATAATTAAAATCCTTAAGTAATAAATAAGTTAGAAAATTGTGTAAATAAGAATAAATAAGTAACAAATGTATAGTTAGAAGCCATTAAATATAAGTATTAGCAATAGACAATAAAATAGATATTAATATTAAGCTAGACATAAGAAAGAGAAAAATGTAAAACCTTCGGGAATTGTCAAAATTTATTGTGGATACAACCCCTATTAGTAAATAAGAAAACAACTAAGAAAGCCATGAGATTGTCTATAGGAGTAGTCGCGCATCCCACCCGAAAAAAGCAAGGAAAGTATCCAACCTTATTGGGTTAGACCCCCATAGTAGATTACTTAATAAGTAAATAAAAAAGCCATATGGTTGGCTGTAGGAGTAGTCGGGCACCCCACCCGAAAAAGCAATAAAAGCGAGAAGTATGAAGTATGAAGTATGGAAGTGAGAGAAGAATAGCTGCGAGGACTGGAATGAATGCGAAGATAATTACGACTCCAATCATGTTGGAGTAGATATGTAAAAAAAAAAACCCAAGGATCTCCACCACGACCGGCCTTGTGCTCCTCGCATCCAGCGGCTACCCGCGACCTTCACCAGATTGTCGGACCACTTTGTTGGAGACCTGCCCACACTGGGTCTTCTTGTGCGCGGTCGCCACTCGAAAACCGTTCTGCCCCAACGGCCATCGGTTCCATGGGCGATGTGCCCTGCCCATTGCCACTTGAGCTTGGCGACTCTTTGGGCTGTGTCGGTTACTTTAGTTCTTCTACGTGTATATTTGTAGATGGCGGTACACTTATTTATTTTAACAATATGGTTGTATGGCGGTAGGCCGCCCTCTCGCAATAAAAACGCTCTGAGATATGCACGTCTTATTTGTTTGCTCCGCAACTGTTTTCCCGAACATCACATTGGCGACGAGAAGTGATTAATTCACGCGAATAATATTGAGTTTTTTTTTATTTCGCAATAATCTACAAAGCTAAGAAAAATGTCGGTTGGTAAAATAGGTTCGTTTGACCTGGGGAAGGACAGCTGGGACTTATATATAGATCGCTTAGATCAATATTTTGTGGCTAATCAAGTGAAAGCGGAAGTGAAAGTGGCAACGTTGATAACGGTTGTAGGAAGTGAAGCGTACGAACTAATGGTGAACCTGTGTACGCCCGAGAAACCCGCCACAAAGTCATATGATGAGCTGGTGACCATTATGAAAGGGCACTTACAACCAAAACCGAGTTTGTTAGCGGAACGATTCCGGTTTCGACAGCGGATACAAGCAACGGATGAGAATATTGCAGATTTTGTCGCAGAATTAAAGAAGCTGTCAAAAGACGAACAAACAAACAAACAAAAACGCGAATGTCACACTTAAACCAGTAATGCTAAATATCGACAATTAAAATAAAGTAAAGTATTAGCCCAGATACCGTCCCACTGCTGAATAAAGACCTCCATCATTGAAACAAAGTCTTCGCTACAACTGATGAGTATTGGTTTAAAAGGCAAACAGCGAGACAGAATGCTTAGTTTCCAACGTTTCCCGAAGATTGAAACTGGATGACAATGACGAGGTACTTGACGACGTTCGTGATCATCTACAAAAAGTAAAACAATATTAATCTCACTCTTAGAAGCATTGCAATAATTTAGTCGTGAGTGATTATACCACCGATTCGGAATGTGTTCTATCGGACAACATGACCTCGACAAATGTGGCGTTCAAAATTATAAATTATGCTTAAATCTAATTTAACAAACACACTTCTACATTGAAATTCTTATACGGTTGCTTTAGTATATCGACAATAAATTCAAGTGACTAAGATAGTAAGTATTTCGTTTTGTCTGATCATAAGTATCCACCCGTAATCTTGGTGCATTCAACTTTATCGGATACTTGGAGACAAAAAAACATGGTGACCATGATCCCGTTAAAATCTTTTTTCAAATAGTAACGTGGGTATCTATTCTCGTGCTTAGCAGAACTAGGTAACTAGTATCTCAAGGTTTATTACAGTATTGCACGGTAATGACCTTCAAATGTATGGTTATAAGTTTAAAAATGAATTTGTGACATACCGATGCGACGAGTGAGCGGGACAATGTGAATAGCCCCATTGGAGAGTAAGCGACTCTGTTCAGTGTGAGGTACTGCAAAAACTTTTTAAGCTCCACAGAGATGGGTGGGTCCTTGTATTTGTTGAGCATCCTACTGACCAGAATGTAGGTACGGTGAATCTGGTAATAAAGATAATAACAGTCACAAAATATTACAAGACATTACTTGTACTGTATCGGTAATTCGGTAGGTACTAAGTGGTTCATGTAATTTCGGTACCTGGGTACCAATTCCAGCCGGATACCGGTACTCCGCATTACACGTACTTAATTGAGGTACCCGCCGCGTATGTAATCGGTCATTTTACCAACCAACATTTGGCAAGTGTGGTGATTAAGCCCATAAATTCAGCAGCAATAACTTGATTATGATAATGGAAGAGTTTCCCTTCTCGATTGTCAGACAGAATTTAAGCTACACATTAATTGCTAGGATATTTCCAATATCTTACTGCGAATTACTAACAGTCTTTTTGTAAATCTTCCCTTTGCTTTGAAAAATAATTAACGTACGGTCGGGGTCACCGTCACTTTACCACTTTGCAGAAATTTTCGTAAGAAGCGCGCCGCCCGCCCGGGTGCGTGCACGTGTACTAAATAGACGACGCGGTGTGCAAGGGATTTTGACCTTTAGACTATTAAAGCGACGGAATCCGCCATAGTACCTACTTCAGTTAATGTTCTGTAGCAGGACTCGCTGGTTTCCACGATCCAGAGGCTGCATGTCCCGCCCCATGCCACAAGCATCATCACTAAGTAGATCGACGACCATTCAACGACTGAAAACACATTTTTGCAACAGTGCCTTACTATGCAAATTTCCATACAAATTTTGCGTAGTAAGATTAAAGTAATACTGCTTTAAGAGGTGACAGTAGGACCCCGAGTGTTTATTTATTGAATTACAAACATCAGTTTACACTATTACTTGTACATAAAAAGCATGCGTGTAATATGTGTTTGAGTGTAACCAACACTTACAGGTAAATACATCATGCACGCACAACATTAACATAATATTTACAACTAGTATGTACGTTATATAATTTGAATAATTACTACTATTAGAGAAAAAAAAATTAGTGTGGTTTAATTGAGTGTAGTGTTCAAAATTATTTATTACATTTAGGCTACAATAATTGAGCACTTATGAATGTCGCCATGCCATATTTTCGTAAGTCTGACTTTGCAGCGGAAGCCTTGTACTGAGAAGAACCTTCAAGAAATTCAGCAAGGGCATTTCTTATCTCCCTTTCTTTTAGAGCGTCAATACAAATTGGAAAATGCCCTCGCTATCATAGAAAAATATTTTCCATTACAAGATAAAAAAAACATTTAGTACGATTACAAGACAACACAACAACAAACACATTAATCCTACTAATATTATAAACGCGAAAGTTTGTATGTATGGATATTTGTTACTCTTTCACGTAAAAACTACTAAATGGATTTGGTTGAAATTCGGCATACAAATAGTTTATAACCTGGAATAACACATAGGATACTTTTTATCCCGATATTCCCACGGGAACGTATGGATGGATGTTTGTTACTCTTTCACGTAAAACTACTGAATGGATTTGGATGACATTCGGCATACAGATAGTTTATAACCTGGATTAACACATAGGATACTTTTTATCTCGATATTCCCACGGGAACGGGAACCACGCGGGAAAACCGCGAGCGGCCGCTAGTATCTAATAAAAAAACAGTAGGTGTGTTAGTTGCAGTATGACATAATCACAGATATCGGAATAGGTAGACTTTTCATATACTTCTGCATGTTGGCATAGCATGGATACACCCAGACATACACATGCACATATCACGCCCGTTTAGCGGCGGAGTTGGCAGAGAGACCACAACTTTTTTCAACTTCGATCCTGATACACTTCTTTGGCTTCATACTGTGATAACATTGCTCGGTCCTTGGCTTAGGATACACACAGAATTAAGCTAAATTTCCGGATGTTGATTCTTATATCCTTGTAACAAAGTTCAAAATGCATTGAAGAAATTTTGGCATTTTGTCGTATTTTGAAGAACTTTACATAATACTTGTATACATTTATACTTACAAAGTGATATAGCTAAATAGTAGCAAGTCCTGATCAGGTGCAGAAAGCAGACAATCAGACACAGTAGCGTGCTGGGTCCAAAGCCCGAGTCCAGTTGTTCCACCACCCCGCAGAGGGAGAAGAACATCGCAGATAGCCGATGAACCGACTGATCGTCACCCTGGATCCTGTTTGAACCCTCTGGAATATCGAATTGTATATTTTTTTAAATATAGGGTCTTACAATATTAACAAGCGAAAATTTAAGCGGAGCATTTATACATCACACTGAGCATGCTCCCCAAATTTGATCCAAAACTACAGGCTTGTTACCGAGATAATCAACAAAACATTATCATAATTCTTTAAAAAATACACCATTTCCAAACCCGTACAGCTATGCGATTCTCTAAGCGACACATAGACGATGCGCGCATGGCTGTGATCTGCTGTCTCTTTCCAATTCTATGAATATGAAAAAGATTTCTCAGCGCTGCGGCACCCGCTGCCTCCAAGGCTTTTACTTAGAGAATCGCACTGCAGCTGTACTATACGCACACAAAGATGCACACTAAACTCGGAGCACACTGAGCTATCTTGTGATGCGGGGACGACCGGATAGAAATAATACGCACGAATGTTGGAAAAATACTGTTCTTTTATTATAAAAATCTTCCTTTATATTTCTAACTTATGACAAATACAGTAGGTATGTAGGTTAGGTAGGTTTCGGGTTTCTGATGTTTATCTTAAGGTACTATTACATTATTCATATTACATTCTCATTACCAAATATAGATAGGTCTCATATTATGTTATGGTTTCTAGTTACACTGTTTACATTTGAACTTGATCTGTTTTCCTAGAACTATGCCTTAGATCCATACCGACAACCATACTTAACCCTAGAAAGATAACCATACTACATATTACCTAAAAGATAACCATACGCTTCAGAGGCGCACACTTTTCTAATGCGTGTATTTATTCCAATAATTTATATTTATTATCACTAATTTAAAAATGTGAAAGGTTTGAAAGAGTTTTAAAAATAAAAAGCATTTATTTTAATAAAGTTTATATTAAAGTAATTTTTAACTTACAAATACGAAACCTCTATGGAAAATAACAAAAATTTGCAGTCTTCTGTTTATAGGAACAAATAGTGACAAATTATCATAAATCAACATGTTTTTTTCTTATGAACTGGTAGACTATAGAGTATTCAGTTTAAAAAACAATAATACCTTAGTATAATTAGCTTTAGAGGCAGTTAGAACAAACGTCATTTTTGTGTTCGCCACAAATAGGTTTTTTACATTTTGCACAGCTCATTTTTGACATTCTTTTCTATTTCGACGTGCAGTAGCTGCAGTATCGCTTTTTTTTACTTTTATAGAAGTACTCATCTTCGATGTCACTCTGAACATCATCTTCGCTCTCATGATCTTCTACTTTGCTATCACTTTCTTGAGTATCACCATTCTCATCTTCTCGGTCCAAATAATAGGCATATTTCGTCTTCCGCAAGTGCCTTTCTACTTGCCATGGTCTACGCTAATAATGTTTTCTAAAAACAAAACAAAAACATGTTTTTATAACACTTTATATCAATAAATCAAAAGAAACAAGCAACACTAAAAGTTACATAAAAGATAACCATACGCCTCGCGAGCGCATAAAAACTCATAACTTCAAAAATATGGTACTCACCGTTTAGAAACAGCATTCCCGCGATAGGTCTGGCCGACGAATAAGATGGCTCAAAAGGACAAGTTAATACAGCCGTAGAATAAAAAGAGACATCTATAAGTTTGCTGCGCGGGCGCCTCTGCGGCGTAGGTTATCTTTCTAGGGTTAAATACTCTCTAGTCTCATGTTACATATTTGTTTATGAATTCTTTTGATATACCTACCCACTACACCTTCCCCCTAAACGAAAAAAAATATAAAATATCATAACTGTTTTTTTTTTCTAAATAATTTTGTTCTATTTTTCACTGGTTGTTTGAGCCAACGCAACGACGAATCGCTGCCGCCCGTTTGTCGGCCAATGAGAGTGCGTATCTTCGTCGCACGGGGGCTATGACGCCTGTACCGGACGAACTTTTTTTGGACCGCGGGCATCGCGGTCGCCCAAGCAGTGCCCTTCGAGATCACAAGGCGAACCCACGCGTCACGCGCCCTTGAACTCAGCCCCGACGTGACCATATGTGTGCAGTGTGTGCAGTGACAGAGCTAGGACTATCAGCTTCCCCATAACGCCTAACGAACACCAGTGCCCCTAGTGAAGTGTGTGTGTGTTGCCGCCCTCAAGCCCGCGCCAAGAACGCCAGCCGCGGCCACCTTCAGTTCGATCTCGTGCCTACAACACGGACCCCCGGTAAGCCGTTCCCATATTTTCCCTTTACCTACGTCGCATGTTGGTGCCTTTCGCGCCAACACTGGTCAACTTATTTCTATTTTCATTTTTTATTAACAATTTATCATTACGTTGGTATACAATCGGATTACAATTCTTATCATACCTTAACTTTCTATGTATTTTACTTTGTAATTAATTTTCTCTCGCTTCTTTTTGTGATAACTGGAGTCTATACTTCAATTCTAAAGGGTAACTTTCATGATTGTAAAGTGGTTCTGGATGAGATGATAAATTACTTGGCAAATTAACTTGTTTTCCGAATACTAATTCGAATGGCGTAAATTTAGTTTATGTGTGGACAGACGTGTTGTATGCAAAACACCAATACGCTATCCATTTACTCCAATGTTCACTATGATTTTTAGTTTGAATTCTTACGAATTCATTCATTCACGTACTTACGTACGTACCTAAACTTTTGTGACTGTTCTCTAATGCGCCAATACTCTAGTGATGGTATGCTGTAGACGTAAGTTTATTGATGTTTAAAAGTTCACATACCTGTTTAAATGTTTCAGAAATAAACTCCGTTCCCCTATCTGTAGCAATGACTTCAGGTATCCCATAGCGAAGTATAAAATTGTTAACAAACCTTTGTGCAACTTCTACTGCGCTCTTTGTTTTCATAGGATAGGCTTCAATATATTTTGTTAATTCACATTGTATTTTTTTTTTTTTTTTATAAAAGAGGGAGACAAACGAGCAGGCGGGTCACCTGATGGAGAGTAATCACCGCCGCCCATGGACACCCGCAAAACCAGAGGAATCGCAGACGCGTTGCCGGCCTTTAAGGGAGGAATAGGTTTAAGGAAGGAATAGGAATTGGGAGGAGGGGGGGGGGGGGGGGGAAGGGGCCTCCGGAACCCTCACTGGTCGGACGAAACACAACAGCACCAAGTGCCATTATTTCACGCCGAATATTAGTGAGAGGGTGGTATTACGCCGGGCGAGCCGGCCCAATGTGTGCTGCAACGCAGCGTGGCTCTACCACTCAGTAAAAGTATATATGTATAGTAAGTATATATGAATAATTTTCTTCATCCCTTTCTACTGGTCCAACTACATCCATATATGTTTTTCGAAAAGCTGTCTCTGCTGTTGTTGTTATTGTCATTGGTTCCTTAGTATACACTAAATATTTTTCTTTTTGACATTTATCGCACTTTTTTACATAGTTTCTTATATCTTCTTCTAGTCCTGACCAAAAATATCTTCTTTTTATATTATTATACATTTTTCTTTCCCCTGCGTGGCCACTCGTAGGTAATATATGAAAGTCATTGAGTATTACTTTTTTTCGTCTTTATCAGTTATTCTTATTACTTCATTTATTAAACATAATTGTGGACCGGTCCATTCTTTTGTCCTTGTTATCTCATTTTGCTAATTTTCCTACAAATATATTATTATTTTTAACTTTCATTATTATTATTTTATTTATACTCCATTTGTTGCGGACGCATTAAATACTTTTTCTATTATTTATACTTTTTCTAATATTTTCATTTTCTATGTTTTTTTTGTTATTTTAATGTCAAGTTGAGTGTCAAATAAAATAATAATTGGTATGTTGTAAAAGATTTTTATTTATAAATTAAAACAGTCAGGCAAGCAGAACGGCAATATTTGGTGTCAGAAGAATTTGTAAAACCGTAAGTACGCCCAATTATCTATAAACTTCTTTTACTTACAAAAAAAAATGAACACTCGTTCAAAGACAAAGGCTGCCTCTACGGCTCGCTCGACCGCCCCATTTGAGGCCGGCTCTACGGCTAATTCTGTGTCGTCTTCTACTCGAGCTGCGCAAAAACTCGCATTAGAAGCAGAGCATGCGAGACGCTTGGTAGAAATTGAGCGCTCCCTGGCCGAACAAGAAGCCGCCCGCGCTGCAAAAATCGCTGCCGCGGAACGCGTAGCTTCAGAAAAGGAACTAGAAGCTCAAATTGCCTCATTATCTAGCAACCACTCACAGTCTCGTCGCTCGTCAATAGACAGATGGCTAGATGCAGCGGTAGTTAGCCCTCCCCCTTGTCAAGAAGAGTGTAACATACCTTATTTACAGATTGATGATACTACAACGCACACCGCAGCCGCGGAGGCCCGCGCGGTGTCGTTAGACGTTATCCCTACAGCGGCGCCCTGTTCGCCAGGACCCCTTCAGGCTTCTTATGAGCCACTCTCGTTGCGGCCTATATTGCCGGCGCCGCTACCGCCACCTACAGCGGAGCTCTATGACGCTTTCCACGGCGCTGCAACGATTTATAACCAGGGGCCCCCGCCGCCATTCGCCCCGTGCAACGCTATTAGTGCGCCACTCGGGCCTGATACTATACAAATGTCTAATTTAGATTTTTTTGTGTCCAGTTGTGCTCGAGAGTCCGTACCAAAGTCTGATGTCGTTTATAGTCGGCGCCCTATAGCTGCCACATCTGTGCAGCCGGTGTCGTTCGCTACGACTCAGCCTACCTTGTGCGGTGCAACTTTACCGCCTGCGCCCAGCAGGCGCGAGGCCGCCTACAGCGCACGCCGTATAGCTGCCACATCCCCGCAGCCGGCGCCGCCTGCAACGGCCTCCCCTTATGCACCACACTTTAGTTTAGGTACTCACAACACACCATATTATAACACGTTTAATAAGACTAGTAGTAAATCAGACGTTTTACAACTTGCGGAGGCCGTTGCCCAAGTTGCCGTGGCCGCGGCTAGTACAGCCACTAGAAGTCCAAAGGTCAGTCAACTCCCTTTTTTTGACGGTCGTCCTACGGACTGGCTCGTCTTTAAACGGATATATGACGAGACCAGTGCCTCGTTTTCCCCAACGGAAAACCTAGCGCGCCTAAATGCGGCTCTGCGCGGCGCCGCCCGCGATGCGGTTGTCGTCCTTCTGGCTGCCGCGCGGGACCCCCAAGAAGTTGTTCACGCGCTGGAAATCGGGTTTGCGCGCCCAGAGCAAATAATTCTGGCTGAAATTTGGACAGTTCGTAATCTTCCTAAGCTTTCTAGCCTAGAGAGCGCTAAGGAGCTTAATACTTTTGCTTTGAAGGTTACGAACTGTCTTCAGGTAGTAAGGTTATTAAACTGTCCGGAATATTTAGCTTCGCCAGAGCTGACAAACGAAATTCTGCTGAAGATGACGCCACTGCTCAGAACCCGCTGGGCTGACTACGCAGCGCACGCGGATTCTGAGCAGCGTAAGTTTAGGCTGGAAATTTTGGCAGATTTCCTTATGCACGAGGCGCACTTAAGAACTAAATACGGCGTTCATTTAGAGTCTATTAGGTCAGGTACGAAAGTATCTTGTCATAGTACCGCCGTTAGTCACATAAGTCACGCAGGGGATCAAGATATGACTGCTTCTAATTACCACGCCAATGTAGACTTAAAGGTTAATAAGAACGTGTCCCCTTATTGTCTCTTTTGTTCCAAAGCTCACTACGTTAGGGAATGTAAGGATTTCCAGGCTCTCCCTGTAGATAAGAGACGGGATTGGGCTTATGAAAAGAAAGTGTGTAGCAAGTGTCTTCAGAAGGGCTCCCATCAATATAAACATTGCAGAAAATTTTCCTGTAAAGAGAGAAACTGTAGGTATCCGCATAGTCATCACACTCTCTTACATAAACCCATACCTAGAGTAGAAGTAGCTCATATCGGGGAAGAGGAAGTTTCACCTTCCACTTCCACATCATCGTCTTCTTCTGATGCTCCTGTCGTGGTCGCTCACAACTGGTCTGCAACTGATAACCGACCACTGCTGAAGGTAGTGCCTGTCACTCTCTCAGGTCCCAAGGGCAATTACGACACTTATGCCCTTCTCGATGACGGGTCTACCGTCACACTGTTAGATGCGGCGGTTGCCGAAATCATTGGCGTGGAGGGTCGTAAGAGCACGATTAGGGTAGACGGAGTTGGTGGCATGACAACTGAGACGCACGTTAGTTTTGTCGACGTCACGGTAAAGGGACGATATTCTACCGAATCTTATCAGCTTAGAAACGTCAGAACCATGCCTAACCTAGGTCTTAAGCGCCAATCTATAGCTAAGAGCGATATTAGTCAGCTGTCTTACCTTGCAGATTTAGGTGACGTAGTATGCTACAAAGGCGCGATACCTACCTTACTTATCGGTGTGGACAATTGGGAGCTGACTGTTTCTCATAGCATCCGACGAGGTACGCGTGCTCAACCTATAGCTGTTCTCACTTCTCTTGGCTGGGTCCTCTACGGTTCACTGAAGGGTGGTTCATCTCCAACGGAGTTTGTGAATCACTGCTCAGTTGACGAATCTAGCGTAGAGTCTTGCGATAAGTCTTTAGATGCTCAGCTCCGGGAGTACTTTCAAGTGGATTCGATAGGTATTTCTAAAAATCCCTACCTCTCTCCTATGGATGAGCACGCGATTCAAACGTTAGAGAAAACCACGCGCAGACTTCCATGTGGCAGATTCGAAACTGGGTTAATCTGGAATCCGGATATCCAAGCCGTACCTGGAAGCTATGCTCTGGCACGCTCGCGTCTCTTGAGCTTAGAGAGAAAAATGGAAAGGGACGAAACCTACGCTGTGGCTTACCGGAATAACATAAACGCAATGATTCAGAAAGGTTATGCGGAACTTTGTCCTAACAAACCTGTAGGCCCCGGCGTGGTTTGGTATCTACCTCACTTTGGCGTGATCCACCCGCAAAAGAAAAAGCTCCGAGTGGTTCATGATGCTGCTGCAAAGTGTTCGGGAGTCAGTCTGAACTCTCTGCTTTTACCCGGCCCGGATCTCCTTCAGCCTCTACTCGCCATGTTTATGAGGTTTAGGGAGGGACGAGTCGCCTTAAACGGTGACATCAGGGAGATGTTTCCGCAGACAAAAATTCGCCTTGAGGATCGTGACGCGCAACGATTCTTGTGGCGCTCTGACCCATCTAAACCTATTCAAGAGTACAGAATGAGTTCCATGATGTTCGGTGCCACCTCTAGCCCTTTTACGGCTATATATTTAAAAAATCGAAATGCAGAGGAGCACCGAGCTTTATTTCCGAAGGCAGCAGAAGCCATAATTAAAAATCATTATATGGATGACTACTTAGGGAGCATTGACTCTACTGAGGACGCTGCACGCTTGGCGGCTGATATTGTGCATGTGCACGCGCAGGCTTCTCTGGAGATGCGATCTTGGGTGTCAAACTCCAAGGAAGCCCTCTCTGCTCTACCGCCAGAGCTATGTGCTCCTAGCTCCCCCTCTGTAGTCGTTCGTATTTTAGGAGTCATATGGGACATCAGTACTGATACGCTTCGCTACATCCGTGACAGTTTAAACGAATTTCCTAAAAAATTGACGAAGCGTTCAGTACTGGCTCACCTTATGCGGGTATACGACCCCCTTGGTCTTTTAACTCCTGTCGTGATCAAGGGCCGCGTCATCTTCCAACGTACATGGAGGTTGGGGATCGATTGGGACGATGAGCTGCCTCCCAGTCTTATTTCCGAATGGATCAACTGGTTTCAGGACATATCCGGGCTCTTATCTGAAAGCGTCCCGCGACATTACCTGAAGTCAAAATTGGCTCACAAGGCACAACTTCACGTGTTCGCCGATGCAAGCGAATTAGCTTATGCTTGTGTCGCATATTGGCGATTTGAATGTACCGATGGTCACGTGATGCTTAGTCTTATAGGAGGCAAGGCCCGGTTGGCTCCACTCAAGCCCGTATCGATCCCTCGACTTGAATTGCAGGCTGCTTTGATCGCAGCCCGTTTTGCGGCTTATATCATAGAGGCACACGATCGAAAAGCGGAAAAGGTATTTTTCTGGTCCGACAGCCTTACAGTGCTAAAATGGCTTCGAAGTGATGCGCGAGCATACAAAACCTTTGTGGCACACAGGCTAGGAGAAATCGCGGAAATAACAGAAGTTCCCAATTGGAGGTACGTTCCTTCTGCGCTAAATGTTGCCGACGACGCAACTAGGGTCACTCGCAGATTAGAGACCTCCTCTAGATGGTTCTTAGGACCGTCCTTTCTTAATCAACCCCAAAGTGATTGGCCCTGTGAACCATCTAGTACGCCTGCTCCTATCATTGAGGAAATGAAGCGCGGTGTTTCTTGCTCGCTTGTCGAATCGGTTGTTTGCAACGCTTTGGATTTGCCGGTCTTACCTTCTCCGGTAGTCGCAGATGTGAGTCGGTTTAGTAGCTGGTTACGCCTTCTGCGAGCCACAGCACGTGTTTTACGTTGTGCAAGCACTTTTAAATCTAGCATATCTCCTAGCCGAGGTCGTTCTTCCTTATCCGCCGTTATACCCCCTGGGCGCCCGCCCTCCCTTCAGCTGCTACTGCTTCCTACGTTCAGCCCAGAAGAACTGGAAAAGGCCAGGTGTCGTCTTCTCCTCCGCTCCCAGCTAAATTCATTTGGACAAGAATACGCCAGCGTTCTTCAAGGGACTCCACTGCCGAATCAGAGCCGTCTGAAGCGCCTGGCGATCGAGATAGACGAACGTTCCGGTCTTTTGTGCATTTCTGGACGTATTTTTACTGCTGGAAACGTCGAAGTCTCTAACAAACCAGTCGTCTTGGATGGGAAAGACAAAACGGTTCAATTGGTAATTGCCCACCACCATCGCCGCGCAGCCCATGGGTTTAACGAGCTTGTAGTAAATGAACTGAAGCAAAAATACTACATCCTGGGACTCAGACCTGCTGTACGGTCTATTGCTTCCACCTGCTTGATATGCAAGTTCCGAAAAGGAAAGCCGCAGGCACAACCAGTTGGAGACTTACCACCAGAAAGACTAAATCACCACACGAAACCATTCAGCTGCGTCGGCCTAGATTATTTTGGGCCTCTTTCGGTTGCCGTCGGACGCCACTCAGAAAAGAGGTACGTCGCGCTATTTACGTGCCTCACAGTGCGCGCCGTTCACTTGGAGTTAGTGACAGACTTATCAGCGGACTGCGCTATTATAGCTCTGAGAAGATTTATCGCCAGGCGTGGTGTCCCTGCTGTAATCTACAGCGACAATGGAACCGCATTTGTAGGAGCAAACCGGATTTTAGCCGAATCTTTGGCAGATTTTACAGCCGAGAGGGGTATCAAGTGGAAGTTTATCACCCCGGCAGCCCCTTTCATGGGTGGAGCTTGGGAGCGGTTGGTACGAACTGTTAAGACGGCACTCCAGGCAACACTCCATCAAAGATCGCCCAAAGAAGAAGTGTTGAGTACTTTATTGGCAGAAGCAGAGGCTTTGGTAAACTCGCGCCCGCTGACTCACGTCGGGGTCGACCCCAGCAGCCCTGAGGCTATTACGCCATTTCACTTCATTTTAAATCAGTCGTCACCCTACTCTGTGGCTGCGGAAGTCACTGACGACGACCTGATTCGGCGGGTCCGATGGAAAAAGGGACTTCGGCTCGCGGATCATTTCTGGTCGCGCTGGGTTAAAGAATATTTGCCGATGTTAGTTCCTCGTACTAGTGTAAGCCCAGCGCGACCGCTTCAAGTTGGCGATCTTGTGCTCGTGGTGGACGGAAACCTGCCACGTGGAGCGTGGCCACGGGGACGAGTCAGTAAAGTTTTCCCGGGCCACGATGGCATAATTCGCACGGTAGAAGTCGCCACGGGTGCCGGAACTCTTAAGCGTCACATTAAGAGGCTGGTCCTTATTTTGCCCAACGAGTCCGCCCCCCTACCGTAAATAAATTAAATGTTAGGCCTTTAATTTCTTTTTGTTTTTTCTTGTTATCTGCCAAATTTAGTTCGTGTCTTTTGACACCGGGGGTCGGCCACCCCTAGAAACATTTATACAGTGACAAAGTACAAAACAGGCGGCCTTATTGCTAACAAGCAATCTCTTCCAGGCAACCTTGGGTGATAGAAATATCATAAAAAGAATATTGAAATGGGTGCAAGAATAAGGGAAATAAGAAATAGAAATATAAAAAGATTGGATAATAATATAAATAATAATAATGAAATATAATTATAATTTAAATAAATAAATGAGATAAAAAGAGATAATGCAATATTATGGTATACTATGGAAATAAATAAACTAAGATGTTAAACGTAAAAAATGACTCCGGACCTGACCCTTGAACGAATCCAACGTACGAGCACTCCTGATGCTCTCTGGTAGAGCATTCCATAGCCGGACAGCATGCACAGAAAAGGAGTAGGAAAGGAAATCAGTGGAGTGAAGTGGAGTCGTTAGAGAAAGGTTGTAAGCAGACCGTAAAGTCCTACTAGAGGAAGAAGAACGAAAGGAAAAACAACTTCGTAGATAAAGAGGAGAAGTTGGTAAAAAGAGGACAGAATATAGAAGGGAAAGAACGTGTAAGTCCCTACGTCGTCGAATTGGCAGCCAGTTAAGCCGAGCTCGATAATACGAAACATGGTTATATTTTCTTAAATTAAAAATAAATCTTATACACACATTCTGCAGACGCTCTAGCTTGTTAAGGAGTTCCTCCGAAAGATCAGCGTAGCAGACATCCGCATAATCAAGAATGGATAGTAGAAGTGTCTGTGCCAGAGTAATTTTGGTGCTAGTCGGTAAAAAATAACGAAGGCGGTTGAGGGAACCGTAAGCAGCAAACACCTTTTTCCGAACTGCCTCCACTTGGGGGCGCCAAGTGAGGCATTGATCAAAAGTAATTCCTAAATTTTTGACAGTTTTTGCAAACGAATTATCAGCGCCCGCGAAATTAACACGAGGTAGAAGGTCATAATTAATTCTAGAAACAAAATATGGACTGCCAATGATAATTGTCTGCGTTTTGCTAGGGTTAACAGCAAGACCATAAGACTTGCTCCAATTATTTATGACGTCAAGATCTGCATTAGTAACTTCCACAGCACGTGAAAGATCCGATAATGGTGCCTGTGTGTAGATCTGGAGATCATCAGCATACAAGTGGTAGGAACATGAAAGCGACTGCGAAATTGAATTAATAAAAATTGAGAAAAGTAGGGGAGATAAGACGCCACCCTGAGGGACACCAGAACCAATATTGCTCCATGTAGAGAAAGATTCTTCAATACGTATGCGTTGCCGGCGGCCCATCAAATAACTTCGAAACCAATCAACCACGGAGGGAGAGATGCCAATAGAACGTAGAACACTTAGGAGAACGTCAAAATCCACTGAGTTAAAGGCATTACTAAAGTCTAATAATGTCAATAGAGTAAGATGACGATTTTCCATGCCATGATGAATATCGTCAGTGATTTTGGTTAAGGCCGATGTCGTACTATGACCAGTACGGAAACCAGATTGAAAGGAATTTAGGAGATTGTTTTTATTTAGGAAAGTAGTTAGTTGACGATGAATAAGTTTTTCAATGACCTTAGAAAGAAAAGGTAATATGGAAATAGGACGGTAGTCGGAATACAGGGTAGGTTTGGACTTTTTAGGAAGTGGAATAACAGAAGCATCCTTCCAAGATGACGGAAATGCTCGAGACGCTACTGAATTATTGAGGATGTGAGTAATAATGGGAGTAAGGATATCTAATAAAGGAAGGATCATATTACGACTTATAGAATCGTTACCCACAGCACTAGAGCTTATGGAGAGTATTGTTCTCTTAACATCATCCTCCGTAAATTGATTTAAGACAAACGGGGAAAAATCAGGTGTTGGTAAATTAGAAAGACGATGCAGAGTTTCTATCTTGCAATGAACGTCAATAGGCGATGATGAAGTAAAAAGTCTTCTAGATGAAGTAAAAAAAGAATTGAGATTATTAATATCCAGGTTAGTTTTGGGACTACACTGCTGAGATTTACCAACCCCGAGAGATTTGAGGAATTTCCACACCTTAGCAGGGTCCTCATTTTGTACGGATTTATGGATGTGGCGTCTTTGAGCGTCCCTTACCACTGTATTGCAGCGATTTCTAGCACGGTTATACTTATGTTCATTCTTAACCGAGGGATCTTGTTTGTACCTAGACTTTGCAGCGTTCTTTTTAGCCATAAGCAGTCTTATATCATCTGTTAACCACGGCGCTGGCAAATGTTTTATTTTGACCGGTCGGACAGGTGCGTGCACGTCGTACAGCTCGATCAAAAGCCTATTAAAAAGTTCAATTTGCCTATCAACAGAGTCAGCAGTGAATATGGCTGACCAATCCAAACTACCGGCGTCTTCGTGCAGCTGTGCTAGATCCATTTTAGCGAAATTACGCTGAAGAAGCACGCGCGGCTTATTTTTCGGAGGGCGAACCCGATAAGATAAAAAAATCAGGTCGTGGTAAGAGAAGGCGTCTGCAGAAAATTGACCATGCTTATTAACAAGGTTGGGAGAGGAAACAATCATGAGATCTAGAAGTGAAGGGGAGCAGTTGGGAAAACGGTGAGTCTCCCGTAAGGGAAGAATATGTAAATTACAAAAGTTGACTAAAGAAAGTAACTTACTAGAACGAGAATCATTCTTTAAGAGGCAAGTATTAAAATCACCCATAATAATGGTGTGGTTATAAACAGGAGTAAAATTTTCAAGAAGTTGTTTTAAAGACGCGAAGTAGTCCACTCTCAAGGAGGGACTGTAATAAACACCCAAAAGAAGTTTGGTGTGACATAACGAAATTTCCAAAAACAAATGCTCGGCAGAATTGGTGGGTGGCGGCTGGGGAGATCGACTAAGGATAGAATAAGGGATATGTGAGCGAAGATAAATGGCCACACCACCATGAGAGGAACTTACACGGTCATTTAGACTAGCTTAAAACCAGGGAGGGAGTAAGACGTGGACATAAGTTGAGGATTAAGAAAAGTTTCAGAAATAAGAATTGCCTGTATATTCTTTATATCGAAAGTGGCAAGCATATCTGAATAGTGAGCCGGAATACTTTGAGCATTAATATGCACCACATTAAAATGTTTTGACACATTGGAGAAGCATTCGTCCAAAAGTTCATTCAAGGGTCGATCTAAGCTCGAAAAACTGGAGTCAGGAGAAGAAGAGCAAGAAAAAAAGTTATCACTGTTATCAGATGATAAATCCATAACAGTAAGTATAATAATAATATTACATACAACTACCTATTCAATATATAACAATAAACTAATACATAATATACATAAATACCCACAGGTTGACAGAGAGAAAAATTTAAAAAATAAAAATAAATATACTTCAAAAATTAAAACAGAAACAAAGCAAACTACACAAATTCACAACATAAAAACATATAGACTTAAAAAATTAAAACAGAAACAAACAAACTACACTAATTCACAATATAAATAAAAGGCAAATTAAAAAAAAAAAAAACAGTGTCAAGCATTGGAAACTACGAAATCACCCGATACTCTCGTATCAAGTGAATCGTCGCAGATACCGTCGAGAAAAAGCAACACAATAAAACGGTAAAATAGTGAAGCAAACAAATTGACAATGACAGATACTAATAAAATAATTTTCAAACTACAAACAAAATATCTTCTGATCTTCTCATTCTCACAAAATAACAAAAAAGCAAAAAGCAAAAACGCGTAGGTAATAAATAATTTAGTTGAATAGAGTTGAAGTAAAGAGCAAGATAAAGGATATACAGAATAACAGCAAAGCAGCAAGTAAGCTTAAGTAATGTAAGAAAAATAGACAACACAATAGTTACAACTACAAATAAAGCAAATTACACATAATGTGTAACTACAAAGCAAGTGCAAAGCCAATGCAAGTAAGTGCAGCTAACATCAAAAGTAAGTGTGAAAATAAAAATAAAATAAAAAATGTGACATAAAAAAAAGAAACAAAAGAAAATAAGAACAATTACCAAATTATAATGAACATAAATTAAAAAACACCTACTTCTTTCTTGCAAGGACAGCACGTTTGGCCCTTGTGTTGGCGGCAGACACTGAGAGTGTCTTAGTAGGGCTGACAGCGTCAACAACAAGCGACTTCCCGGAAGAGGCTGCAGTTGTCACACTAAGCTTCTCAATATCTGCCAATGATGATATAATATGCCGTTTGCCTTCATCATCGACACCGAGAATACGCCCTTCGCGTGTCCAGCATCTTGATACTCCTAGACGCTCACGGGCAGCTAGGAAGATACCATGCCGGACTTTTGTTAAAAACTCTGAAACGGTCACACCAGAGCCTTTGAAGCCCGTCTTTGCATACCAAATGCTGTCACGAATAGACTCTGTCTGAAATTTAACAAGTAAAGGTCGTGGTTTATTTGGAGTTGGACGGCCCAGTCGCAAAGCTCGGCCCACATCTGTCGCTGCCAGCTGACGCATACCCAGGTGTTTCTCCGTTGTGCTCAACAAAACCTTAGCAGAATCCTCGTCCTTTTGTTCTGGTATTCCATGAAACAACAGCATGCTACGTCGACTCCGCATCTCAATGCCATCGCATTCCTTTGCTAACATAGCAACCTGTCCCTCCAAGGTTTTGAAGGTAGCCAGAACAAAGTTGCGAAAGCTCTCGAAGTCTGCAGCAAGAGAGGCAACAGATACTGGTTGAGGTGTGTGAGTCTTCTTGAGCTCATTCTCGAAGACTGCCATCCGCTTTGCAAAAGATTGTGACAGTGATTCCAACGTTCCCTTCAATTCTTCCATCTCAATTGCTTCTTGCTAAGTGAAGTGATAGTGCAGTTTTACAAATAGTGTTATGATTAAAGGAATTAATATCTGCAGGTATTTATGCACTCTAACACATACTTTTATGTAGAAAAAATATGTATAAATTACCAGTATTATTATTTAAATAAAAAATAAAACAAGAGCTGCACAAAAGTACGTCTTTACGGTTTTGTCTTCCTACCCCCAAAAAATTTTTCTTTCTTTAAATACGAGTATATCAACTTTTCTGACTCCTTCATATTTATTTTGTCATTTTTATTTAGTTTATAGAGCTCTTTTTCTGAAATTAATCTTAATTCCACACTTTCTTTTGGCTTAGTCACAAGTTCTACCACTCTAGGCTGATCAGACCCTTCGTGAATAGAATCTTTATCATTTATTTTTTCTTTGCCGTTTTTCCCATTAATTCGTTTCGTCATTGACCTGGTAATCGCGTATAAGCATTCATTCATTTCCTTTAATTCTTTTGATGTTATTTTTAGTCGCGATAATACATCAGCTGCTGTGTTTTCTTTACCCTTAATATACTCAACTGTAAAATCATATTCTTCTAACGCTAGTCTAAACTTAAGCAACCGACTTGATGGATCTTTCATATTAAATAAATATATCAAAGGTCTATGGTCTATTTTGATTTTAAAATGTCTACCATATAAATATGGTCGAAAGTGTTTTATTGCCCATACTATTGCTAGTAATTCTTTTTCTATTGTAGGAGAGTTGCTTTCCGCCTTGTTTAAACTTCTACTTGCATAAGCTACTGGTCGTTCATCACTGTTAGATAGAACGGCTCCTATAGCGTACCCTGAAGTATCTGTATGTAACATAAATACATTATTTTGTCCAAAATCAGGATATTGTAATAAAGGTGGTGTGACAAGTGCGTTTTTTAAATCTAAAAATGATTGCTTACAGTTATCATCCTATTTAAATTTTACATCATTTTTACTTAACTTGTTTTAAATAATATGCTTTTTCTGCAAAATTCGATATAAACTTCCTATAATAGTTTGCAAAAGCCACAAAACTTTTTACCTCTTTTTCATTTTTTGGCACGGGATATTCCTGTTTTGCTTTGATTTTTTCAGGATCCGGCAAAATTCCTTCTTCCGAAACTACATGGCCTAAATATAAAATTTCCTTTTTTAAAAATTCGCATTTTAACGGATTCAACTTGAGCTTGACTTTCTGTAACTTTTCAAAAACATCAATTAAATTTCTATTATGTATTTCCAGACTTCTTCCAAAAACTACTATATCGTCTAAATAGACAAAACATTTCACATAGCTTAGTCCAGACATTGCTAAAGTTATCATTCTGCTAAATGCGCTTGGACTCGTCTTAAGTCTCATTGGCATACGAGTCATTTGGTATTGTCCAGAATTAAATGCTGTATACTTTCTTGAGTCTTATTCTAATTCTTGTTGGTAATAACCCGAAAATAGGTCAAGATGACTAAAATATATTGATCCTGACAAAGAATCTAATATTTCGGCTATATTCGGTAGTGGAAACTTATCATCTTGTATTCGTTCGTTTAGTTTCCTGTAGTCAATCACAAGTCTCCATTTTTTCTCCCCTGATGCATCAGACTTTTTAGGCGCTAACAAAATAGGACTCGACCATTCACTTTGTGTTGGTTCTATTATTCCATCCGATATAATTTTTTGTATTTGTTTGTCAATTTCTTTTTTCTGTGAATGCGGTAACCTATAATTTTTAACAAAAACTGGTTCTACATGAGGTTTTAGCTGAATGCTATGTTTATACAGATTGGTTACTGTTAACTTGTCTTCCGGTAATTGAAATATATTAGAATATTTTGCACATATTTTTTCTATTTCTATTTGCTCTTCTAATGCTAAATGTTTTAAGTTTAGTTGCTTTAGTACTTTCTTTATACTTTCCGCGTCTTTTATATTCTCACCAAAGTAGCAATAGTTATATTCATCAAGATTGTGAACTTTTGGATTCAACTCGATTATTTGTACGTCTTCTTGGTTTGTATTTAAAATCTGAACCGGTATTTTTTCATTTGTTGGTTTCACTATGATGCTTGCTATAAATACGCCTTTACATATTTCTTCCGCACATATTACACAATCATTTACTTGATCAGTGTTAATATAGTAAATTGACTCTGACCGTTTTTCTAAATTATAACATGTTTGTATCCATGTGTTATTGTATTTAAGGTTATTGTCTTGTTATTATTCATCGTTAATGATATTGACTTGTTTCCGTAATTTATTTCTGCCTTATATTTTTCTAAAAAATTATGTCCTAGAATTCCTATTGTAGTACATGGAAGTGAGTTAAACACATATACTACCTGTTCTATTATTTCGTTTCCTATCTGAATTTTTAATTTAGCATATCCAATAGATTTCAAATTACCTCCAATACCTTTTATGGTAATTCTATCTCTAGTTATTGGAATTTTTTGACTTTTAATGTAACTATATTTTACAGCTGAAATTGTGGCACCTGTATCTATTAACCAAGAGCATCCTTTGTTGTTTGTATTTAATACGAGTGTGATTGTACTACCCCCGGATAGTATGGCATTAGTCCCGAAAAAACTGGTTTTTACTTAGTTCTTCATGACCGTCGTGATTATTTTCACTTTCCGTGGTATTTTCCGATAACATATTAACTCTGGGTTGATGTCGTCCCCTGTTGTATCCTCTTTGACTATTGCTATGATACTCACCAGAATTATTACTTCTCTGGTAACCACCTCCTCTATAGAACGTTTTTCCGTTACCCCTATACTGTGAATATACTTGTCGTTTATAGCCGTTACCTCTTGAAGTAAAGCTGGACTCTCTTCTGTAGTTTCGCCTGTAATTCCCTCTGAAATTTCCTCTGGGTTGGCGTCTAAACTGATACCTAGATCTATATTGATATGAGTTATACGTACCAATTACATCAGAGCTGGTTGTTGTAACTTCTTCGTCCAGTGCTGTTTGGATAGCATCCTTTAGTGAATCAAAGGTTTTAGCTAAAATAATAGTGCTCAATCTGCGATTTCGCAGTCCGTCGGCAAACCTTTTATAGCCATCTTTTCATTTAAAGGATTTTATTTCATTTGCCATAACATAAGTAACCAATTTTATTTTATATCTATTTATCTATGACTATTAGTGCTTATATTATGTACTTTACCGTAGTGTCCTTAGATCACTTGCATTTTTCCACTAATATTTTAAGACACTGCACTCAAAAAAAAAAAAATTACCACTCGCAATATGTAGAGTCACGCTCCCACACAATTTTCCAGATCCACATCACTTTTCCTTCATAAATAAGTTCTAGTTGTGCTACACCTGTTGTCCCATCGTAGAACTCTACGTCTAACAAGTTAGATAGATCTGCAAATGTTTTTGCCGTAACATTTTTCGGGCTCAACGAGTAGTGGCCGATATTTCCTTCAATATACGCGACGATTGCTATTCTTCCTCCTTCTTTACTCACAACAACTCCTTGGGTCTTGATGTCTCGGGTTTCACAAAATATCTTCATCAGGTGTTGTACCGTTTCGACATAAAGTTCCATTTCTTCCTCTTTACGCGTTGGTTTTGTTGAGAGCAATGATTTGAGCACGAGCTCTTCTCTCAATCTTTTTATTGAGCGTTAAAATGCAATAGCGTAAAGTTATAAAACCCACTACTAGGAGTAGAATAAAAATGAATATTCCCAAATATAAATTAATGTTTGCAATTCCTTGTATAAACGATGTATTTTGTTGTATTGAATTAGTTTTTCCAATTTGCGTATAAATATCACTGTGACTTGTAGCAGCTGCCGGCTCTTCTGGAGTACTGTATTGTTTACCCATATCACTTCAAGAAGATCCCTTGTTATTGTTTAGAAAATACGGATAGGTGATCCTACTCCATATATGGGATCACACCGGCTCCTTTTATGGAATGACTTTAGCGCCGGCGCCGATCGCGATCGCGTGACTGGCTAGGGTCGCCATGTGATGCGGGGACGACCGGATAGAAATAATACGCACGAATGTTGGAAAAATACTGTTCTTTTATTATAAAAATCTTCCTTTATATATTAATTCTAACTTATGACTAATACAGTAGGTATGTAGGTTAGGTAGGTTTCGGGTTTCTAATGTTTATCTTAAGGTACTATTACATTATTCATATTACATTCTCATTACCAAATATAGATAGGTCTCATATTATGTTATGGTTTCTAGTTACACTGTTTCCATTTGAACTTGATCTGTTTTCCAAGAACTTAGCCTTTGATCCATACCGACAACCATACTTAAAATCTCTCTAGTCTCATGTTACATATTTGTTTATGAATTCTTTTGATATACCTACCTACACGTGGTACACCCACTACAATCTTTTTATTGACGTTTGTTGCGTGTAAGTAAAGATACAGTATGTTTCAAGATGTGCATTATTTTAATTGATTTAGTTTGTTAGAAAACAACATTGAAAAATCACTATAAAACTTGAGCCCATTTTTTGTCATTGTATTCAGAATTATGTATAGATACCGCCCTTAACCGTTTGTTTATTGATTTTGTTAGACCCTGTATACATACACTCACGACTATTATCCCCAAAGGGATAGTCAGAGACTAGGCAATGAGGTCCGTAAAAGCAATGCACTGTTACAGTTTAAGTTTCGCCAAATAACAACACGCGCTCAGCGTGATAGATGGTGAGCCCATCGCCGCTTTTTCCTGTTGGACGAATGAGCAGTTTTCAGTCTGTGCCTTTTACGACACCAAAGGGAAGAGACGGATTTGTAGTATTTTTTATAGTGAGCCGCCACCACACAGCTTTCATTATTCATTTTTCATAAGAATTATAGATTCAAGATTCAATATCATTTATTCAGGTTAGGCCATGTTTAGATTACAGCACTTATGAATGTCATTATGCCATCGGTTCGTAAGTCTAACTATGGGGCGGGAGCCTTGTACTGAGAAGAACCCGCAAGAAGCTCAGCAAGGGCATTTCTTTTCTCACTTTCTTTTACAGCGTCAATTGGAGTTGAAAAATGCCCTCCCTATCATAGAAGGGCGCTTTCCATTACAATAATAAAAACATAAAACAACTACAAGGACATAAAAATAAAAAATATATTAATCAAAATAAAAATCAATATAAAATAATCAATGTAATCAATGTCTTACAGTACAGAAAAATAAAAGTAAGACTACAACTACTAATATACTAATAATACAAATAAGTTAGCAAGAGCAGACCAGCCTCCACAGGCGGCACCCGTTCACGAGTATGACATGTGAATCAGCCATCGCTTCGCTCAAACATGTTTTAGGGAACGTCACGACCCGACGCACATGCCACCACCGCAGAGACTTTGAGAGAGCATGACACACTCGAGCAACTCCAATGAAGCAAGCAAGAAAACATTTAGGCAACGCAACAAAGTTTTGAGTAGGTACCTATACAAGTTAACATAAAGGTTAATGTGCTAACTAATAACATTTTTTTTGCATCTGTGCCTATTTTCTATAAAGTACAACGTGTTTAAGTGGACACCATAATACTTTTGTAGCGATGCCGATGAAAATGAAATCGCGCGACTGTATCGCTCGAGACAACGAGTGTCAACGTTGCGCAAAAGAAAAAAATCAGTGGGCAAAAGAAAAAAATATTACCGTTTAAATAAAACACGAACACCAGAGTTTAAAGAATTACGACCCGGTATGAAAGTATATGTAGTAACTCACCCAACCAAACCCAACCAACAAATACGGTCTTAAAAGGGAAACTCACCTTTCACAGGTCCATACTTAACAGCGAAAATACTAAAAAATACTAAATTTCTCATACAAAAACGAACCAACGGTAAACTGTACCCAATTCATATCTTCGAACTTCGTATTCCAGGGTAAGCACAGCTACAATCACGCGAATCGAATCCGACGCCTCCGGCATCTGTACAACCGACCTCAACGATTACCGCGTTGTCCGAGGATATTGGGCCATCGTCCACCTAGTACGATTAAACAGACTACGCGACGAGTACAAAACCCTTTTAGAACAATACAAGGTAGTTAAAGCATATAGCGACGTCACACAAGTCCCTTGGACCAATCGCATCGAATTCTTATTAACACGGATCGAATCATGCCAAAAGGAATTCTTCCCACAAGCTCGATACCGTAGAGCAGAGGTTCCCAATTTTTTTCACGGAACGCTATTCTAATATATTTGTCTTGGCGGAACCCTATTTTGATAACAAAAAAAAAGGATTTATAATGTATGACTTGAAAAGAAAAAACAAATAAATGAGAAATAATTAAGTATGTATATGGTTTGGTATGTATGATTTGCAAATAGATTTTGTACCCAGTCGATGTCTGCGACACAAAAACGACCTTGTGGCGGCGGGGTGGTTGTTTTTCGGACGGAATGCGGAACCCTCTTGACCCTTCTACGGAACCCCAGTGTTTCGCGGACCACCATTCGGGAAACGCTGCCGTAGAGGTCTTCTGGGGTCTCGGTAGCTTAACGGTTAGAGCAGTGGACCGGCAATCCAAAGATCATGGGTTCGAATCCCATTCTAGCTTCCTGAGACTGGTTGATTTTTTTCTAGTAAACATTTCATCCTATATCTATATAGCATTGTGAATGCAAAATTTCAATAATGAACATACCCGTTAAGTTTAATAAACCTGCAACTGTAGATGCAATATTATGAGGTCTTACTAGACCTGGCGTAAAAAACTCAAACGGCCTCCTCTTCCTACTACCTATCCCTTTATACGAAACAACTATGTACAAACGGATAACCCGTCAATCCCATCCTTCGAGTCATAAAAGACAGTGCGTTTGAAGTGATGCAACAGCGCGTTTGAAGCGATGCAACAGCGCGTTTGAAGCGCTGTAACAGCGCGTTTGTATCAGTATGCAGAAAAGTAAGATTGTGCACTGAACAGTGATTGTATCGCTACAAAAAGTCGCAGTGAGTTGAATGCTATAGAGGTAGACCATGAACCTCCACGACTAATATATTTACCTACCAATAAAATATACTCACTACACTTACTTGGTATGCGTATTTCATTCGGAGGAATTTGCAAAATATTCTCCAACTGATCATTGATCGCATTAAATGTAGAATGCACCTCCGCGGCGATCCAACTAAACGGCGCCTTTGTAACGAGTGGTATCCAGTAATTCATAAAATCTATTAGGTATATGCACAACACGTATACTGTAAAAGTAAAAGAAAAAGATGTAAGACGCCACTTTTAATTCCATTTACCATACAATTCTAATTAGCAATCAGTATATATATATACCTACACCCTTAGGTTTTGTATTAAACCAAACCAAACAAACTAAAAACCTTGTCCTGGCAATTTTATTATAAACAAAACAAAAAAAATAATTAAACAAATAAGAGAAGTCATTTAGGAGTGATGCCCGAGGTGATGATCTTTATTATAGATAATGGTAATGTAAAATGTAAGTGTAGTTTGTTTAACTGCACACTCACCTGTAAATATTTTTCTATTATAAAGTTCGTCAACAATAAAGCTCATGCTACTAATTAGGGAGAGCAAAGTGGACATTCCGGTAAGTACAAAGATATAGACTGCCCCTTTGGGCGGCACGAGATACACGTCGATCAATGTTTCTTTAACCTACAAAAGAAAGATCAGTAGTAAAAACATGTGCTTTCATTATATTAATTTAAAAAGGGTATTACATGTAACCACATATTATTTTGAAAATAAACATTCTCATCTTATCTACGAGGTGGGGCTTGCAAAAGTAACATTTCGACCCATCGGGATATTTTGTGCAAAAACCATGATACCACATGGTACACATATAATCTATTAACCCCAAAGGGTTAGTTAGAGACTAGGCAATGAGGACCGCATAAGCAGTCCTCTGCCATGGTGTTAGCGTGACCGGTAGTGAGCCCATCGCCGCTCTATGCTGTTGAATGTATGTGCAGTCTTCAGTCCGTTCGTCGCCTTTTACGAAACACATAGGAAAAGAGGGGGTGGTAGTATTATTTTAATGTGCAAAACTATAATTTAAAAAAAAATAGGTAATACCTTTTGTAGTCGGATTAAGCCCTCAATTATTTGCCGTTGTCTTGCAAGGCCATGAAACACCATTACATTTACGGTTATTATACTGATGACATCGTTTAATACAATAAACATCGAGTTAAGATTCTTCCTATCCACTACCATTTTTTCTTTATGAAACGTTTTGATGTATGTAATAGGTAATAACGCCAGATCTGATTAGAAACATGAGAATGACTTTTATTACTTTCATGAAAAAACAATTGTATGGGGACTGTTTGTTGAAACGCAGCAATCACTTGTAAAAATCTGCAGGATAATTGAGAAAATTCTAGAAAAAATATTTAGTTGTTCATTTTGTAATGCAAAGAAAAACTGGGTAAAAATAATGTTGTAAAAAACTAACTGCCGATTGTTGATTTTGATGGGATTCAATCGGAACTCTCCTCTCTGTCACCTACTGAACAAGTAGCAAAATGTTTATCATTACTCACCCAGTAAAATGATAATGAGCGTGCTCACAAAATAAACAGAAGTTGATACCCGAATGCGCCATCTTCCTTGATGCTTCTCAAAGCGTACCGGTGCGATTCCAAACAGTCGTGACAATCGCATGACACGATACAGTGAAACCGACAGAAAGCATTCTGCAGAATCTTTGTCTGCGTGTTTCAAAGAATTAGACATTTTTGTAGCCAGTGTCGGTGGTAAGATTTTGTCGGATTTTGTTAGTTTTTAAGCAGGGCACTTAGCGAGGGGGGAAGATCACCGATGGACCATGGTAGTCACCTGCCTTGTAAAATTTGACATTGTAAGGGTTATTGAAAAATAGTAGACCCGGCTAGTACAAAAGCACAAGGAGTAGGGAAGAGGCCTTCACCCAGCTGTGGGTGTTACTTCCTGAGTAGATAGATAGATGCTTTCAGTTATCAGTACCGTAGCAATAAAAATCTGGGTGAGAAATGTATTTTCTTTCGTAATAAGCTTTTGAGTGATCATTAGCATGTTCGATTCACTAAAATAACAAAATGTTATGTTCTGCTAACTGAACAAACATCATTCTACAAGCATAGCATTAGGTTGTGTGTGTGGGTAGTACCTAGATAGCATCAGATAATTTTTGATAAGTTAGTTTTAATGTATGTTTACTTAAAGCAATCATAAAATGTTCTTATGTTTGACGAAATTTTCTTAATGTTTGAACATTGAAAAATTATAGACTAAAAATATGAACTTCCTCTTGTAAATTCAAAATTTACTTAAGTTCAAGACAATTAGGCTCTAAAAAAGGAAAGTCCACAGAGGATTTAAATCTGTACTTAAATTAACGTCTTTAATACGAGCAAATCTGGATAATAACTAGAGGTGCCTCGGTATTTTCTTGGACCTGCAAAAGGCATTTGACACAGTCTCGATACCCATTCTTATAAAACGTTTAGAAGGTCAAGGTGTTAGAGGGGTGCCTTTTGCATGGTTCCAGGTAGGTCACAAAAGGTCAGAATAAATGAACACATGAGTGGTGATGCTGGTTGCACTCTTTCTGATTTACATAAACCAGCTATGTAACCTAGGTATTATGGGTGCGGAAACTTTTATGTTTGCTGATGATACAGTGCTTCTCTTTCATGAATGTACTTGGGATAGTGTGCGTTGTCTTGCGGAGAGAGGTATGAGCAGGGTTGTAGCTTGGCTGGAAGATAATCTTCTTAGCCTTAACACAACTAAGACAAACTACATGTGTTTTAGCATCTCAGCCCGTACTGGACCAAAAAGTGATTTCAAATTACAGATCCATACATATCCCTGTAACAGGGAGCCACTTTATCCGGCAGCTTGTTCAACTTGTTCCTGTCCTCTCTTATCGCGAGTGCACAATACCAAGTACTTAGGCGTTTTAATTGATGACTACCTTAACTGGGGCCCACAGATAACAGCGGTTGCAAATAGAACACGAAAGTTAATTTTTTTAAACGCTTGTGCGATGTAGCTACTAACGATTTCCTAAACTTGACATATAAGTCTCTTGCTGAAAGTGTTTTGTTTTACTGTATCTGTGCCTGGGGTGCTGCATCTAAGACCTATTTACTAGAAGTAGAACGCGCCCAGCGTGCAATTTTAAAAGTCATGATAGGACTTCCTTTCCGATATCCCACTAATGAGCTTTACAACTTTTGTAATGTGCTCTCGGTTAGAAAGTTATTTATTTATCAGTCTCAAGGTAGATATCACCGATACTCTGTGCCCTCACTTACTATAAGTGACAAACGAATAGTCAAGGTTCCATTACCGAAATTCAGAACTGTGTTTGCAATGAGAAGTTACGATTTCTATGGCTCTAAACTGTACAATGTGCTTTTTAAAGATGTAAAAATAGTTATTAAATACAGCAACCATAAATTTAAGGAAATGCTAAGGGATAAATTGCAGCTTTTCGACTATGACGCGACAGAAAATCTTTTTGTAAGGATTCAATAATAATTATAAGCTTTCGCACTCACACATCCACAGACACATTTACATACCCACACTCAAACTCATGCGCACACACGCACCCACCCACTCACACTCATACACACACACACATCCGTACTTACAAACACTATACATATTTTTTCGTATTTTTGTTTTATATTAAGTATTAAATATGGAAATAAATAATATTAATTGTAACGTAGCCATAATAGATGTACGTCATACAACCACTTTGTACTATTTTTTGGGAGTTCCGAGGCCTGTAGCTCTGTTAATACTACCTCAGGCTTCGGCGTTTCCACGTTTTTATTGTAAATATTGTCAAGTTTTCCAATAAAGATTATTATAATATAATCTGTGGCCCGGCTGTCAACTTGGCTAACGTTAAATTTTTATCGCTTCTTTTATTTGCACAATTTTATTGAAAAAAACCAATAACAATATGTATTTGATCACCAATCCACCGAGAAAAAAAATAGAATAATATAATAAGATATAACAAACAAGAAAAAACACCGAAATCAATAATCATGGAAATTGGAAATACAATTTGACAACTAGACATGAAAAACTGAAATGCTGTCAGCATTTCAGAAGCCGGGCACGAGAGAAAAACACACGACCGTCATCTTCGGGTTCGTCGCTCAGCTCCGCCTCGCAGCTGCCGGGACCTGCGCCAGCCGCGAGTCCAGAGATTACGGTAGCTGCAGTTGCGTCGAGTTCAAGCGACGAATACTTCTCGCCGCCGACGACACCACCTGCGTGTCGGCGCGGACGAGGCCGACCTCCGACCAGCTTGGGACCTCAAGGCCCACCGGCCTCTGACAGGGTCCCCGCTATCGGTGGAAGTGTGCAGCGCATGCGATGGACGCAATCCATTAACGAAAATGTCATGCGCTCATACTTTGGGGCTACAGAGGGGGGAACTAACCTGACTGCGTACCGTGGTCGGATGCTCTCTCTGTTTCAGGTACTTGAGCCAGCTGTCAACGTTTCAGCACAACGACTATCGGATCAGGTGCGGGTCATCCAGCGTAACCGTATGTTGGATGACGCCGTACTTGATAGACTGCGTCAAGAATCGCGGAGTAACCGTGTCTCACCTGCTTCACCACCGGCCGCGGTGCAAATACAACGTGTTTCACCGTGACCCACCCTTCATGGTGAAGATGATGACGACGGGGTTATATCCGTGAGTACCCAATGCAATGAGCGATTGAGGAGCGCTTTGGAAGATGCTTTCCGAGAGTATCGCTCTACACCGCCTGGGCTTAGACCCCGTCTACCTTGTTTGCCCATGCACAATAAAAATAGGGCGCTGGTGTGTGCTCTAGATTCGCAACTAGCAAATTGTTTTGATAGCAGCGAAGACCTCGCCGATACTCACTCGATCTTATACTGTGCTGCTGCAGCAGCATGTAGTGTAGCTCATGTCAAATTTCCTAGCAATAGCAGAGCTACACGACCAGCTGTACCAGCTTGGAAGTGCAGGATCGAGCGTCGTATCGGTGAGGCTAGAGTACTCATCGGCAAACTCATCTGCTTCAGGGAGGGCAACACTCGTCGTAGAGTGATGCGCTTTGTGAGGCGGGCATTCTCGGGGACTGATATTAGTCCTCGGGATTATCTGACCCGCGTTACAGAGCGTATCGACTTCCTGAAGCAGAAAATCTATGCATGGGCAAACCGCATACGTCGGTACAAGCGGCGAATAGAGCGATATACTCAGAATCGCACATTCCAGAGCAATGAGAGGTGGGTTTATAGAGCTTGGGAGAGACCGGACCAAGGTGTGACTGATATGCGCCTACCGGATGATGACGCCATGTGTTCATTCTGGCGCAGCATCTGGTCGGTGCCTGTCAGTCACACAGAGGGTGATTGGACTCGGGAGGTCGAGTGCGCGTGCGATCTGATACCAGAAATGGGGGCAATTAACATCAGCCCCCAAGATGTTCGTGCAGTCCGTCCGTTACCTAACTGGAAATCTCCAGGGCTGGACGGGCTGCACAATTTCTAGATCAAATGGTTCACAAGATCGCACGCTCGCTTTACATCTCAATTCCAGTCTGCCTTAGAGTCTGGGTCGCTGCCCCAGTTCCTAACGACAGGAATAACCCACCTGCTTCATAAATCAGGTAGTGCTGCGGAACCTAAAAATTATAGACCGATCACGTGTTTACCGACGGTCTATAAAGTTCTTACATCCATTTTGAGAGCAAAGATTTCCCATCATATTGAAAGTTATTCGATAATATCTACCTCTCAGAATGGATGTAGGAACAGGTCCCGCGGTACTAAGGAGCTGCTCCTCATCGACATAGCCATTAGCCAACAGGTTCGACGTTCCCGAAAGAATCTGTCGACATGTTGGATAGATTATAAGAAGGCCTATGACTCAGTGCCACATACGTGGCTCATGAGGGTGCTAGAGCTGTATAAAGTTGATGCAGTTCTGCGCACCTTCCTGATGTCGTGTGTGGGGCAGTGGAAGACGGTCCTTCGCTATCCAGGATGCCGACAGATGCAGGCGAACAGCGACCCGATAAGGATCGAGCGTGGCATATTTCAGGGCGACAGTCTGAGTCCACTGTGGTTTTGTCTGGCCCTTAACCCTCTTAGTACACTCCTGGAGGGTTCGGGTCAAGGCTACCGGTTGAGAAGAGGTGGTCAGGTCATATCGCACCTCCTTTACATGGATGACTTGAAACTCTTTGCTCCTAACGACTTGCAACTGATGAAGCTACTGAAGGTAACCGAAACCTTCAGTAGCGCCATCAGGATGGAATTTGGTTTGGACAAATGTGCGGTCATGCATGTAAAGCGAGGGGAGATTATGGAATTATTATCATCTCTATAAGGTTCGTGAACCAACTGGTTTAAAAGGCTTGTTAAAACTTAGAAAAAAGATATTGTCTTTTCTATAACTATGTGTTATTTCAATGTACTTAAGCTAACAACGATTTCACTGAGCAAATTTCTGGTCTTTTGTTAAAAAATGGAAGGATCAAAATTAGTAGAGTTGTTCCTGGATTTGTGGTTTTTATTAAGTCTGGGATTTTGATCTTAATTTCTAATTGACCTATTTCAATGTTGTCAGTTAGAATTTTTGAAAAAGTTTGCAATCTATGTGCTGTAACAAGCGCTAAAAGTGTTATCAACTTTTTTGAAATTTGGGCTTTACTTAATTCTTCATTAGGGTACCAGTTACCTAGATAATTTATGACCAGAGATGTATCCCAGGTTTCATCATATTTGGGCCTAGTGGGTCTAGACCGGAAAACACCTTTGAAAAATCTTTTTATATCCTCATTTTCCGAAATTTTACGTTGTAATATTAACGTTAAAGCTGATCAATAAGAATGTATTGTCCCGTATTGGGCTCCTTCCTTATACACTATTGTGAAGAATTTTATTAAATTTGGAATTGGCACATCATACATGTTCAAATTATTTTTTACACAATAAGTGAACCACTTTTTATAGCACCCATCGCATTGTTTGTACGAATTATCAAAAAGAGAATTTAATAATATATCTAGGGATGTGGGATACCTCTTCTTATTATTGCTTGCCGGAAAATATTCCTGCCACCAGTGTAATTTTCGAGTTCATGTGGCGGCGGCTGGAATCAAATGATATAATTAAATTCTCTTCAGCTTGCAATATAACAAGTTCGGATACAAGTAATTTCTTAAAAATTGGATACCACAGTTGGATGGGCCACAGAGGTATAACCATTGTTCGGAACCAAATGGCCACTTACGGCTGGCAACCTTTTGTGTTAGGTTTAATTTATATTTGACAGACGACTGTCAATGTCAAAGTGACACACACTCACGTTGGATTTTTGGTTAGGTTAGGAACCTTGAACACGGGGTCGTGTGAAATTAATTTGTACTTTGGTGTAATTTAATATGTGGGGCACATAGGTAGACGGGACGCCAAGGGCCTTTCCATACCACAGCAGCAGCCAGAGACAGTCGCCGGGGAGGCGAGCTACCACCACCACCACAGCAGCCCGAAGCCAACCGGCGCGGCGGACTGCGGCCGAACTGAAACGAGGCGGAGCGGCGTCGGGACGCGCAGCCACCGTCTTCATAAAACGTAAGTTAGTTTATATACATTATAATTTAGTATAGATTTAAGTTGGCTAGAAATAGCCTGGTAGCAGGGAAGATGTAGACTCTCTATATTAAACAATTTTTTGGTAGCCAAGAGCGTGGTTTTGTCTACGGACCTCAAGTAATTAGTTATTAGTTTTAGTGTTAAGATTGTTTGTAACCGCATATTAAATTGTATTAAATTGCATTCAGAATGCAATGTGGTAATATGTAGGTTTTGTTGCTTAATAATTACTTGCTTAATAGTGCAAGGTAAGCATATGTTTCTTGGTTTGGTATACATTTAGAATGTGGTTAACTATGGTTAAGTTTGTGGCAGCATTGTTGCTTTGTTGTCTAACTTTAATTAAAAATTAGTCTCGCTAGGGTAGTGTAAATTTGTGACAACAAATAAATGTTTTGATTTTGGTTGTTGTATTTGTTGTGCAAACTGAATTTTAAGATTCTAGCGGTTTGCAAATAATTAAACATTTTATTTGATTCTTAGGGTTTGAAACCTAATTTCAAGTTGGTCTAGCTGCGGCAGCGTTAAAATTCTGATTTGTTTGTAAGGATTCGTTTGAAAACTTAATTTAGAATTTAAAGTTTAAAGCATTGAAAATTGTGGAATTTTGATTTGGTTTGTTGTTTCATTTTGAAAACATATTTAAATATTGTAGGCATTTGATTCACAATATTTGTAGTTAGGTTGTCTAGCGATTGCAAGGCTGTAGACACATATATTAATATTGCAGTTATGTTACCATATAAACTGTTTGCTTACATAGTGAGTTTGGTCTATGTATGATTGATTAACATTTGTTTATTGTAGTTCTCTTTGAGAAACTAATTTGAGTTCCATTCATTTGTAACATTTGTTTGTTAAATGACTTGTTTACATAGTAAATTTTAATTGAACATTAAATATTAACTTGTGGTAATATCATGACTGGCCAACGTACATTATTTAATTAATATTTTTATTCTTTTTCTTGGAAATTAATTCAAGTTTGATTCATTGGCTTATCTATGTGTATTGGTTGTGTTCGGTGCAAAACCGAACACTTAGGTTTTCTATATACCTACCTACATCGTCACCGGCGCCGCGTGCCTTAAACTCGGTCATTGGCCGCGGTCGCCGTGTATGTATTGTCATCAAAATAACAATTTAATAATTTAGTGTCTATTTCACCGTTATTGCAATCGGATGCACTCATCAACATTCATTATCATCTAACATTATCATTGTCTTTTAAGAACATTTTTGTAAACATTTAATAAATCAGTAGTTTCGTCAACATTTTATCATTTCAACAATTCCACCAAGCTCAGGCTCCAACATATGGTCCTTCGAGCGACACCTCGCGCGCGTTAATTTTGTGATTTTGAGGTGATAGAACAGTGAATAGTGGAAAACAGTGGTGCGTGAATTTGGTGGACTATCAGAGCTACTGGACCTGTATGTTAGCGATCGCTGCAAAAGGATTAGTAGCCCACTTTTAACAACAACAACTTGGCTTGGTAGCCGGGTGACTTCAGCTTTAACATCTTACAAGTAAGGTCGTTTATTTTTATTAATCATTATGGAAGACTACACCGCAATCATCGAAACCCAAAGCGACATCATAAGCTCTTTGCAAAAGTTATTAACAAATTTCAAAAAAGATTCATCAGAACGGAAGTCGCCCGTTTACATCAAGAGGCGGCTGGAAACTCTTGACCAGTACTGGTCAGAATTTCAAGATAATCATGTTAAGTTGGACAAAGTTACTGACAAATTATCGTATTCTTATTTTACTGAGGGCTATCATGAACAAACAAAGAAATTTTATATTGACACTAAGGCCTATATCGAAAACTTTTCTTCAATGTTAAGCAATTTAGAGAACCCAATACAGCCAAGTACAAGTAAAGCTACAGAGCCAAAACCGGAAGTTAGGAGCTCTACGCCGGTTTGTGTAGAAATGCAATCTGCGCCGACTATTAACAATAACATGTTACTTATGCTAAGAAAACAGGAAGCGAACTTTAAAGCTTTTCAAAGAACAGTAGGGCTCATTGACGTCGAATCCATAACAGAAAAATGGGAGTTTGAAGACGCTTTAAAGTCTTTACAAACACGTTGGTCTGTGGTAGATAATTTACACTGGGAAATAGTTTATGAAGCGGGTGAAGAAAACATTCAATATGAGAAAAAATTTGACTTTTATGAAAAACAATTTAACAACTTGAAAAAAGCCCTTAATACTAAAATGTGGTCAGTGGCACATCGCGAGAAATCTACTCCACAATTAGATATCCCTATCTTCAGCGGTCATTACAACCAGTGGGTCTCGTTTAAGGATTTATTTACGGAGGCCATACATAGCAACCCTTGTCTGTCGAGCGCTCAGAAGATGCAGTTCTTAAAAGGCAAAGTACGTGGCGAGGCAGAAAGGTTGATACAACATCTTACTATCAGTGCCGACAACTATACTGCTTGTTGGAATATTTTAAGCAACCGCTACAACAATAAAAAACTTATCTTCACATCGTATATGAATACTCTGTTAGGGCTGCCCAACATGCAACAACAATCGGCGAATCAAATAAAGAAAATGCATGACATAGCTATTGAAACATTCAACGCCATAAAAAATCTAGAGGTCGATATTACAACATGGGATCCAATTTTGGTCCATTTACTAGCTCAAAAGTTGGATTCGGAAACACATGCAGATTACATCGAGTCATTGAAAAATCCAAGAGAACTGCCGGTATTACAGGAACTATTGGACTTTCTCGAAGGAAAGTTCACGGCGATGGAATCATCTCGGCGCAAGCAAGAAACTAATCAACAGAGATCGAGTAACATTGAAAAGGACGCTCGCCAAAAACCATTTTTTCAAAGTCCTAGATATCATCAAGCTTTAGTTTCAAAGGCATTACACTCAGATAAAACAGCTAACACAAACAATTATCAACATAAAAACACTAAACCGTTTAGTAAATCACAACATATTTCAATGAGCTTTAAATGTCCTCTGTGTAATCAAGATCATGGTATTTATAACTGTAAGAGCTTTCTAGAGATGACAAATGATCAGAAACTAAAAACAGTTCATAAATTAAATCTTTGTGCTAATTGTCTTTTTAGTCACAATGGAAACCCATGCATTTCAACTCGAACATGTCGCAAATGCCCGGATCAGCACAATACATTATTGCATGACGCATACGGCCAAGCGATGCCTACTGTAATGCCGAAGTCATTAACCGCGAAAAGGCAAAATGAAACCAGTTCACACGTGTCTCAAAATGACTGCTCTGAAATTTTATTGGCAACAGCTGTCCTTAAGGTAAAAGCTGTAGATGGAACTCCTCTCCAGATGCGAGCTTTGATTGATCAGGGCTCCCAAATTTCATTAATAACCGAAAATGCAGCACAGCGATTAGGTTTAAAAAGACAAAAATGTAAGGGAACCATTTTTGGAGTAGGCCAGCAGGAAAACTCATGTAAGGGCGTCATAAACATCGAATGTGCCTCGCTATACAGTGAATTTACTTTCAATGCGGAGGTCCTTATTATGAACAATTTAATAAAAAATTTGCCAAACAAAACATTCAAAAGGCCATCATGGAGTTTCTTAGCAAACATAAACTTAGCTGATCCGAACTTCTATACGAGTCGCCCAGTAGATATCCTGCTGGGAGCAGACGTCTACTCTAAAATCCTTTTGAGTGGAATTATAAAGGTGGAAGACGAAGCTGTACCAATTGCTCAACAGACCGAGCTGGGATGGTTGCTATGCGGGCATGCGAAAACACATTATCACTGTAACGTAATTATAAACAACACTGAAAACATTGAACGGTTTTGGGAGATTGAAGAGATAACGGAATCCGCGAGTCTTTCGGTGGAAGATCAGGAATGCATAAATTTCTTTAACAAAACAACAGTAAGAAAGGAAGATGGCCGCTACGAAGTCCGGTTACCCCTTAAACCAAATATTCAGGAAAAACTGGGTGCGTCAAAACAAATGGCAATAGCTCAATTCAGAAACTTAGAAAAAAGGTTTGAGAAACATCAACAATTAGAACAGGATTACAAGGAATTTATGCGCCAATACGAAACATTAGAACACATGAAACCTGACTCTGATACCGATTCCAGCTTAGAGTGTTATTTGCCGCACCATGGAGTTCATCGATTAGAGTCAAGCACAACAAAATACAGAGTAGTGTTCAATGCATCTGCTCCAACAACTAGTGGCTACAGTCTTAACGACTTAATGTACGCAGGCCCTAACCTCCAACAAGATTTACAAACATTATTAATAAAATGGAGACAATATCAGTATGCATTTACTGCTGATATAGAGAAAATGTTTCGCCAATTAGGTATATATAAACAAGATCAGAGTCTACAAAAAATAATATGGCGCGAGTCCCCTCAACAAACATTAAAGTCTTATAAGTTAGCAACAGTTACTTACGGCACCAAGGCCGCTCCCTATTTAGCAATGATGGCATTACGAAGATTAGCCGCCGACGAACAAGAAAATTTTCCTACAGCATCAAAGGTGCTAGCATCAGCATTTTACATGGATGACCTTGTCCATGGCTCATTTTCTATATCCGAAGGTCAACAACTTATTTCCGACCTTATTGTTCTATTAAAAAAGGGCGGAATGAACTTGAGAAAATGGGCGGCAAATAACAACAATTTATTATCACATGTGGAAAAAGAAATAAGCAAAGGTGAAAACACCGTATTTAATTTCAAAACTGATGACACATCTAAGACATTGGGATTATGCTGGAATTCATCAGCTGATCAATTTACATTTAATTATCAAGTCGCTAAAGAAAACATTAAACCTACAAAACGCAGTTTATTGTCCGATATATCTAAGTTATTTGATCCGCTAGGTTGGCTCGCTCCACTATCAACAAAACTCAAATTACTTTTTCAATCCTTGTGGAAATTAAATTTAAAGTGGGATGATGTGGTTCCGGATGACATCTACAAGGAATGGTCAAAAGTAAAAGCTGATTTACATTTAATAAGTAATTTTAAAATACCAAGATGGTTATCATGCGGCCCGACTGACGTCATACAATTACATGGCTTTTGTGACGCGTCAGAAAAAGCTTATGCTTGTGTTGTTTACGCGCGGGTCAACAATAATGAGAGATATGTTATAGTGGCCGCCAAAGGCAAGCTCGTACCGCACAAGAAAGCCTTATCATTACCAAAATTAGAACTTAGCGGAGCTTTATTGTTATCGAAGTTAATAGATAAAATTCAATCAGCGTTAAACCAACATAAAATTGAACTCCATTGCTGGACTGACTCCATGGCAGTATTGGGTTGGATCCAAGGAGAACCGAGCCGTTGGAAACCATTCGTCGCGAACAGAGTTGAGAAAATAGCCAACATTATATCTATTAACAGGTGGCGTTACGTGAAGTCGAGTGACAACCCAGCAGATGCAGCTAGTAGAGGACTCTACGCATCTCAATTAAGAGATAATTTGCTGTGGTGGGAGGGACCCTCCTGGCTTCCAAATCATGACCTATGCCAATTAGAGCCAAGAAAATATGATACGAATTTAGAAACCAGATCTAAAAACATTAAACAAACAAACATCGTGCAAAAAGAAAATAAAAACGATTTAATTGATATTATGTTAAATAACTACAGTAACATAACAAAAATCATACGTATCATTGCATGGCTTCAGCGAGCATTGAACCCGCAGCGTAAGCAAATGCCACACTATATCACATTGCAAGAGTTGAATAAAGCTAAATTAACAATAATTAAATATATACAGGGAAACGAATTTATTGAGGACATTGAACAGTTACGTAAACATTCTGTGGTGAAATCAAAATCAAATCTTATGAACTTAAATACATTTATTGATTCGGACAACATCTTACGAGTGGGTGGCCGCTTAAGACACGGAGATTTGAGTTTGAACAATAAACATCCCATTATTATTCCTGCGAACAGTCGCCTAGCTAGTCTACTGATTGGACAAGCTCACCTACTAACATTCCACGGCGGGCCGTCGCTCACCTTAGCACATCTGAGGAAACAATATTGGATAACAGGCGGACTTCGTGTTATCAAAAAACATTTAAAGGACTGCGTTACGTGCCAAAGAATTCTCTCATTAAAGCAACATCAAATAATGGGTGACCTTCCAGAAGCAAGAGTGAACCCAGCTCCACCTTTTCATCACACTGGAGTGGACTACAGTGGGTTTATGGAAGTGAAGCTTAACAAAGGCCGCGGGGCGAGAACTACAAAGGGTTACGTAGCCGTTTTCATCTGCATGGTTACGAAAGCTGTGCATTTAGAGATCGTGTCCGACCTCACCAGCTCTGCTTTTCTCGCAGCCCTTCGGAGGATGGCTGCCAGGCGTGGAACACCAGCCCATATCTATAGTGATAACGGCACTAATTTCCACGGAGCAAATAACATCTTAAAACAACAATATCAGCAAATTATAAAAACATTTAACAACAGCCTTTTAACAGAAGTAGCCGAAATGGGTATCGAGTGGCACTTCAATGCGCCATCGTGGCCAAGTGCAGGTGGTATATGGGAACGTGCCGTACGCAGCCTTAAACATCATTTAAAGCGCGTGGTGGGAGAGCAGAAGCTCACGTTTGAGGAGTTTGGTACCATCCTGTCACAAGTGGAAGCCTGTCTAAACAGCAGGCCCCTTTGCGCTCTAACGGAAGATACGGAGAGTTTAGATGTGTTAACGCCGGCCCATTTCTTAACAGGAAGGCCGGGAGGTACCATCTTAGAAACCACCGAAGATGCAAGGAGTAGGTGGTACTTAACAAACAAAATTTTCCAAGAAATTTGGAAGAAATGGAAGGCAGAGTACCTATCTCAATTACAAGCACGAAGAAAGTGGACAAGTCCTCAACAAAATTTAAAATTGAATGATATTGTGGCGATTCACGAGGATAACTTACCTGCTGGAAAATGGGCAATCGGGCGAATAATTGAAACCCACCCGGGATCAGATGGCTACGTGCGCGTAGTGACTTTGAAAACTCAAAACGGTCATATCAAGAGGCCCGTAGTAAAATTAAGTCTTCTACCAATCGCCAACAAAACAAACATAGAATCAAAAACAAATGTACAAAAGCCAACCCAGCAAGTCAAACAAAAACGAACGACTCGTAACCTGGGGGTAACGTTATCCAATGTGGTCATGACACTCTTCTATTTTCTAACATTATTTACACACATATTTGGAGCCACCACTATCACGGAGCTGCGACAAAATCAAACATTATATTTTGATCATAGATCAAAATTACAACTAAGCAGAGACCAGTGGACCCTCGTAGTGTACTATAACATGGACCCCTATTGGGAAGGCAACACAGCATTTGAAAAAATATACAAAAATTTAGAAAATTTATGCACTCCTACAAATGGAAACGATCAATGTGAAATTATAATGAATCATCTCAATCACCAGTTCTTAGAAGTAAAATACTACAATCAACTATTGTTAACTCAGCTTTTCCACGGTCACTCCAGACAGCGTCGGGGCGTTATCGACGGGGTTGGCTATCTAGCGAATAGCCTTTTCGGCGTCCTAGACGAGCGATTTGCTGCACAATATTCTAAGGATATAAGTAAAATAAAACAAGATCAAACTCATCTATTCAATCTTTGGAAAAATCAAACATCGCTTGTTGAGTCACAATATAATTTATTAAAAAGGACAGAGAACATCATATCGAAACATCATAAAGTTATCAACAAACAATTCAACAACATTGAGAAAGCTCTCACGAATGTAGAAAAACAAGTAACGGGCCAAGCGCTATCAATCAACTTTGTTTTATCAGCCATAACTGCACAAAACATGTTGCAAACATTAAAGGATATTCAAGAGACGTTATTGGACACCGCAACCGATTTGTATCAAGGACATTTCAACCTGCATCTATTAACACCTGAACAGTTGAAAAAGGAACTTAACTCTATCTCTGGACTATTGGCTGCTGACGTCACTCTACCCATTCAAAACATACAATCAGATATGGGAGAATTATATAAGTTGTTAAGAGTAAAGGCACGAATGACGAAAGAATACTTTATATTTGAAATAAAAATCCCGCTAATCAGTAGAGACACATATGACTTATATCAAGTTATTCCGATCCCACAGCGGATGGAAAACTATACTATCAACATTATACCTATATCAAGTTTAATCGCCATCAGCTTACAAAAGGACTCATTTATTCCAGTGTCTCAGGAAGATTTCACAGACTGTTTACCTAGAGACAGATTAACTGTCATCTGTATCCTTCAGAGCCCCGTTTATAAAATGAAAAATGATTTGGATCTTTGTATGAAAAATGAAGAAAGAATAAATGAGTGCAAAACAAACAAAGTAACTTGTCAAAACAATTGGTATAGTTTAGCAACAGTGAATACCTACTTGTACTTGTGTTGCGGCCAGTGTCAAATTCGAACGATATGTAAGGATCTGATTACTGCCTACCAACTGTCTAGCCCAAGTCTAATAAATGCAGATAGTAATTGCATTATGAAAACAGATAATTTTACCGTATTTACACACTTAAGCCACAGAAGTGCACTTAACATCAAAGAAAAAATTGAAACAAATTATATCGCTCCAATTAACCATATAATTAACATCAGTTTGGAACAATTCACTACGGAAAAATTGGACATAGATGACACATTATCAAAACAGATTGAACAAAAGATAAAATCTTTGAAGGAAGCAGAATTCTCAGTAGAGACTAATGATATGTCACTAAATGATATCCACCATTATAGTTTAATATATATCATAATAGCAGTCATCTTATTAGTCGGCATTGTGTTATTGTGCCGACGCGTACGACGCAGCAGGAACGAGGCCGCAGCGGCAGCGGTGACGTCATCACCGGGTACCCCGGAGGCGCCGGCGGCGGACTCGGAGCCCGGGACGGCTGCACAGCCCGCCGCCCGCGCCTCCCGCTCCATCAGCATGTGCCAAGTGAATGATATCAGTGAATGTGGCAGTGCGCGAGTGCGTAAGTTTAATAGTGAAACAGAGCTTAAGGTGTTAAAGCCGGGTTATGTGCCGAAAAAATTAGTGTTTAGTGAAGACTGACTATAAAAACTATTTTTGGTTAGAAAAGTATAGAATAGTAATTCATCAATTTATCATTGTTTTAACCCAACATTAGTATAATTATTATATTGTATCATCTTGTCTCATCAACATAAGTAACCCACATCTATTGTATCACTATTTGTTTTTATTTTTCTCGCCCGGGAATATGTTCGGTGCAAAACCGAACACTTAGGTTTTCTATATACCTACCTACATCGTCACCGGCGCCGCGTGCCTTAAACTCGGTCATTGGCCGCGGTCGCCGTGTATGTATTGTCATCAAAATAACAATTTAATAATTTAGTGTCTATTTCACCGTTATTGCAATCGGATGCACTCATCAACATTCATTATCATCTAACATTATCATTGTCTTTTAAGAACATTTTTGTAAACATTTAATAAATCAGTAGTTTCGTCAACATTTTATCATTTCAACAATTCCACCAAGCTCAGGCTCCAACAGGTTGAACATTCATTTTGTTTACTCTGGTTCTTTGGAACCGAATAGATTTGTTTTGTTCTGCACAGCGGCATATGTGAAATTTGGTTGGATTATTATATAACGGTTTATACAATAATAATAGCACATTTTGTTTTGTTTGTGCCTTCATTTTTGAAAACCAATTTTAAAATTTAATTTGATTATTACATTGGTTTTAAATTTATTGATTTATGCATAGGGACTATGTTATAATATTGCTTGTACATTATATTTGTTAGTGCGCTTCTCGTAGCAAACACGTATAAGTTTATTTTGTACGTATTAATTTTGGTTGTGCCTACATTGTAATTAAAAGGCTACATTAGTAGGGAACATTGCCCTGTCTTTGTGCTATTGTTGGACATAGAATCTAATTCCTCGTTATTTGTTTTTTGTTGACAACGCGATGGCGGAGGCAGTCTTTGCAACGCAGCTGCGCTGGTTCGTGCATACGCAGGATCTGCTGTCTCGGAGGGGCTGCGATAATGACATCCTCGAGCGAGCCAGGCAGTTAAGGCAGCGGGTGTCTTCGGCTGAGACCGCCATGGTGGTTTTGTTGGAGACTGCTCCAACATCCCACAAAAAGGTATAATCGGCATACGAGGATGATTTTGACCAAATCATGGAGATTAATGATAATGTCGTCCAGGCGTCCTGCGACATTAAAAGGCGACGGATAGGGGATGTCCAGCCATCCACACCGCCACCAATGGGAGGGCCCAGGATACCTGATAGGCTTCCTACCCATCAGTTAGGAAGTTTGGGTGGCGAAGTGGAAGAAGGGTCATTGGTAGACGCACACGCGCGCCAATTGTTGTCACTACCTAAGGTAGCCAATCGGGCGGACTTAAACACGCAGCTGTTGACGCCAGTCACAGTTGCGTGTACCGCGTTACGAAAATTAGGGTTGCCAGTAGCCGAGTGTTCGCTGCTACTGGTACACATTGTGTTGGATAAGCTGCCAACGGACGTTCGTTCCCGGTTTGAGCGGGAAACGGCAGAGAATGGGGGGGCTATTCTGCCGGGATTAGAGGAACTTTTAAAGTTCCTCGGCGATGAGACGGGGGTCGTAGCGACCTCGCAGCCTGACCTGCCGCCATCAGGGGCGCAGGCCTCAACGGGACGCCAGGCGAATCCTACTGTACAGCCGCAGCCAGGACACACTACGGCGCGGCTGGCGGCGCTGACTACAGCAGCCGGTATGGACCCGGCTTGTACACACTGTGGCCAAAAGGGCCACACTACGACGCGGTGCCAGGACCGACGAGGGCTGCGTGTAATGACGAGGCGGCGCATAGCAAGGTGCAGCGGCCTTTGCTTTAACTATAGGCCTCAACGCCGCATTGCATTTGGTGGACCACTCCATTTATTATTGTTGTGTGTCAACAGATCGGGAGCAGCTTCACCGACCACACAACAGCGGTGGCAGCGTTACACGGGCAGGGGTGCTCCAGCGCGGAGCACACACCTACCAGCGGACTGGAGGCCCAGTCATGCGCGAGGCGCGCCCCCACACCGGAAGGTGAACCATGCGCAGGCGCGCAAACCCGCGCCTGCAGGTTACCATGCCGCCAGCCCGAGTGCGATTCGGGTATCACACGGGCGGGGGCCCGGTGGTGTCACGAAGGAGGGACCCCTCCCTGCAACTAGCTCTGTGCATGATTAAATTGTAAATAAATTCTAAAAATAAATTATTAGCCGAAAACGTTCTAATACAAAAAAAGTGTTGTACCTATTTATGAAATAATAATCGCTTTACGAGCAAAGAAAAAAAGTTTTAAAAATTACTTTTTGTCAAAAACACGTAGTAACGTTCTCCTTATCTACTCGTAAACCGTAACCCCTATGTACTTTCCCGGCCGGCCGCCTGCGCCGGCGGCGGCGGGGCGGGGGTAGGCGGAGCGTTTGAAGCGCCTCGGTCATTGACTATCATAAAATCGTCCGGTACTAAGGGTTTTTACATTTTATATTGATATTTTTTAATGATTTTTTTTTGCTTATAATTTTAGTTTTACAAGCTAAACAACTTCTACTGATGATAAACATGAACAGGGTTTCGGCTCCAAAACAAATGAAAAATCTCGGTGTATACTGTCCTACTGCAGGGTAAAAGCCTCCATCTTTGAAATCAAGTCTTCGCAACAATTGATGGGTATTGGCTTAATCACCACTCATTCTTGCCAATTGCGGGTTCGTGATCACAAGCCCGGGCTATGAATAGACAAGAAACGCACTTTGACATGGGAATTGAAACCGGTACCTCCGGATATCGAGCCAAGCACTTGACCACTTGGCCACCGAGGCGTTAATCTACTCTTATAATTCGGTGAAATGTTAAATCGGTTAAATAATGTGTCGGTTAAATGTATAGTCGCTAAAATGAACTTCGGTAATTGGTTTTTCGGTGAATCGTTACATCGGTAAATTAAAGCTTCGTACAAATAAGGCATCGTTCAATTGAGTGATCGGTTAATAGTTTTCGTTAAAATGATAATCGATAAAATGACCTTCGGGATTAAATAGGGAACCCCTCTTCCCTTGGGTGTCGTACTAACAGACCAAAGACTGCACATACATCCAATAAAATACCGTAGGTACCGTTAACCTTACCGAACAAAGAACCGTGTCACGTAGAGGTGAAAAAATTCTACCACCCCCTCTCTTCCCTTAGATGTTCCTTGGGTGTTTGAAAAGGTGACTAACTGACTAAAGACTGCACATACATCCAACAACATAGAGCGGCGATGGGCTCACCACTGCTGCTGACTGCTTTTGCCTGGTTTCTGACTAACTCTTTGGGGTAATCAGTAAGTCATGAAGATAATAATATGTACTTGTATGTATTCATTAATGTATGTAAATAAATCTCAAGCGGAGTACTAATGCCGTTCTCACATGAGCAAATACCGTGCATACAACCCAGACACAGTAAATATAATTACGGTAATTCAAAAACAAATACATTAAATAGTCATTATGAGCCCATTACACAACTTTCAGGGAATAAACAAACTAACCCAATATTTTGCTTTTGCTCAGTATTTAAGGAAAATACAACACTTACCTACAACATTGTTAAATCCCGTAATAATTTACTATATTCATGGAAGATTAATTACACAACATGGGTTAGTTTGGGACTGGCAATGATAAATTTGGGACTGAGATAAATTAGAATATTACTGTTTAGGCTTTAAAGTTACAATACACTTTTTAACTTTAGCGTTTCTTGTATTCAGCCATTTAGCACACAGCATATTGATTATTTTGGACTTAATGTCGAGGTAATAAGGTAAATGTTTTCCAATTAAAAAGTGTGATTGATTATATTCAAAGTGTAAACGGGGTTCATCCTAGTACCTATATACAACGTGTAAAAAATAAGCATTAAAATTTGAGCAGCCTACATGTTTGGTGATAACTGTTTTAACATAAGTAATAAGTAGCTGAGAAAGTTATATTTTAAAAAAAAAAGAAGCTCAAGTTTTTGTTTAAACTCTTCAGGTTACAACCCTGAAGACGGGACGAGGCGCCGGCACAATACACAAAATAATAAAATAATAAAAACTCAGGTAGGCTCAGCTTCGGTAGTTTCCCAGTGACCTGTAACGCGCTATCTCTAGACGTGGAAGGCTAGACATGCTTGAATTTAACCTTAAACTCGCACAGGACTTCTTCGGCATTCAGTTAAACGGTGGTTATATCTGAGATATCTTCGATGGCTAGATCGTTGGCATGACGAAAGTAATTATTTAAATCGTTTTTCTATTTAATAAGACAAGTCTCTAATTTAGATGAATTAATCTCTGCTTCAAATAATAATGTATCAGTATAGTCTTACTCGTGTGGGTCTCATTCAATTCACTAACCGATAAGATAAGTTTCCCTATTTTGACTATGCTAGCTTTTAAAATATTCATAAGGCTTTGCTCCATGATGTTGGAGGGCTATCACTAATCTGTAATAGAACGAATAGTAACTAACAACTATCCGTGTTAACACTATGTGGAAAAGAGTATAACCTTTTTTATTAAAATGTTACGTCACTATACACGATAACGCATAAATAAGAAACAACTAAAAACTTCTATTCGCATTACCTATACTTTATATTTATACTATTACGTTCTTGATACTATAAATAAATGGTGGACCAGTTATCTATGTATAAGGTACTGATTAAAACATACCTACATATGAACGCATCGGAGTAACCAACAAACAAAGGATGTAAATAAATTTATTTGTAACTCCGTTTATTGTTGTATTGAGTAACTCAAGGAAAATAAATATCAACGCCTTTATTATAATATACACTAAAAGACACCTATAAAGTCGTATCGCAACCAATCATCATTAAATATTCATAGGTACAAATAATCGCACTCTCAATCAACCCTTTATTTGTTATGAAAAACTATACAATTCACTAATGTTTCATTAGCCGCGCATTAAAGTCTCATCAATAAAAATGGCCTACACCTATCTCAATTAGAACTAACGCTTAAACTAGTTAGATCCAGATTAGGCTAGTGTTAATAAAGTTCAAATTTGCATCGTTATAAATAAACATGTAGTAAATTCCTTACGCAGGGATTAACATGTTTTCAAAGGCAACTCTTATTACTAAAAAGTAAAAAAAACTGACTTTTGAATAAACTCAGTCGAATAATAATATGATCGATAATTGACAAAATTTTGACGTTTTTATACCTATTAATATTTCTGCATTGTCATGGCAACGTATGACTAGTAATCGCGACCTCAGAACAATAACTAAAGCATAGAAACCATGCTAAAAGACGAGCTAGACAACAGCTATCTTACTCATATGACTTCATTTAATTCTGTAACGAGAGTGAATGAAACCTCTAGTCCACATTCATTTATATTTTTTCTAGGTTGTCACAAGGTAAATGTCAAACGGATGTAATTGGATGTCTTTATAACACCTTCAGATTAAATGTGACGTTATTTTCTTTTTGTTGCTGTGTAAATAAGTGGCAACCTAACTTGGTTACATTATAATGACGGATTATTTTCACGCTAAGTTGTAGCTCCTCTCAGATAAATTTAATTATTTGCAACTCATTCTTCCGAAGAAACTTATCAACTAGCCATAGCATTGTTAGTGATATTTATGCGTTACGTGTGACAAAATGTCTTGTGTGATTGAGGGCTGTAAATCCCATAAAATAAGAAAAGAAAATAATCAAGAGACAATAACCTTTTATCGGTGAGCTCAGACTGTTTTCGTTTTACCTAAACATAATTAATGGCATGAATCTTTTAAAACACACTAATAGTTTATCTAAATAGTCATCGTGTCCAGTTCTGTGCTGATATAAGGCATTTATCAATGAAATTTTGTTCAAATGTTTTTTATGTTATGTTTTTTTGCCTAGTGACGTGCATTTCTATATCGATAAACCAGTATTTTGTGTAAGTGGTTGGCACATCTATCTGTAAATTATGATATATATGTACGCCTCATTTACAACTTGCTTTACTTTTATCATGATATTAATAATTTATAACTTTAAAAGTACCTGTGGGAGATTAAGAAAAGAGAGTAATGATTTTGATCAATTTATATTCATAAAAACCAGATTAATTGGCAGACAGTAACAATATACACACACTTAGTGTTAATTATAATAACAGTAATATCAATTTATTAAAATAATTAGCCATTTCGCATTTTACATAATGAAAATTGGTACTTACTACTATTTCTTGTAAGATACACAGTTATGTACTACAATACATAATTTAGTTACACCATCATAGCATACCTCAATACTATGTCGACGATCAGAGCTCCGTCATGCTCCGTAGTTGAGTACAGAATGCCCGGAAGGCGCTAGCGCATGACCTTTTTATACTGAAGCACAAACAAGTCGCTAATGACGCATGGCGTGGGGAGCGTGGCAATGGGCAAGCACGTGTTGTCTTATTCGTATTAATTACTGCGGTGAATTTGCTTTCTTCAAACATTTGTTTTTAATGCTAACATTAATAGTAATCTACATTTAAATGCCAATCTCCCACATACCTACCTATTGATAATTTAAAAGTATACATAATTGAATGGTCTTCTTAATTACTACTACTACCATTTATCTGCATTTTCACTAATTTTAAAAATTCTACATTTTGATTACAGGTTTCCAAAAATGATGATATAATAAAGAATGGCTACGGCCGGCGTGTAAGAAGACTAAATTGGATATGGAATAAATGCAGTCGTTATGTTTCAAACATTTTACCTTCAATCAATCATGAACAATGTCTGCGACACATTTGTACCAACAAGCATTTTGAGCAATCTTGTTAATCATTCTCTAGAACAAAGTTACGATGACAATCACAGAATCCTATTGATCAAAGCTGCATATAAGTTATATTTGACAATATGATAACAAACAGGAATTACAGGAATGTGCGCCTTGTGACAAATTATGAAGCTTTTTAACCAAACCTTCTTATTTAAGAGGCAGTGATTTAATAAAAATGTTTTAAATATTTATTTATAGGTTTTTTATTTCCTTAATAATCCTTTATATTTATATTTTCCTCGTATCAATTTTCAGATTTACTTTCAAAGCGTAAAGTTCAATATCCATTTAGTTAATTTGACAGATAATGGTAGGCCGATGTGAGACTGACTGTACACTGCTTCTCGTTATTAACTCGCAGAACTTGCTGAAGGCAAAAGTGATCACTTTTACCCTTAACAATTTTTTGGCCTAATAATAGAACGAAATGTTGTGTACACACCACACGGCCACTGATCGACCTACCCAAATCCATGTCAAAATATTCCAATCGATATTGAACTTTACTTGATTGATATTAAGATGAAATTTGGTTGCGGGAATTTTACATACAAGGATATAGATGTGACGCTGGCTGTACAGATAGCATCATATCGCCCTACCCTACCTACTCTGCGACCTACTAATCTGTGAAATACCTGCAACCGAATCTCAACCTAATGTTGTAGCCATAGAGTTCAATATCGATTGGGATATTTTTACAGATTTGGGTAGGTGGATCTGACCCTGCTGTACCTACAGTAATTCAATATAATATTGTAGTTGTTTTTCTTGTGCCCCATAACGTAGTTTTTTGAAAATTTGTCTGATTTAGTTTATAACTTTTCCAAGGCAAGCGAAAAAGCCGACAATTACCGAATTATTATGTTAGCGTCGAGAAGACAGGATTTGTATCGCTCTCCATACACTTCTGTCATTCTGTGTCATTTTCTCGTAGAAGTGCATTTTATGAGTAATGTAGTGCGTTTAGTGAAACGCAACTGTCATTTTGTATCATTTTCTCGTGGAAGTGCATTTTGTGAGTAATGTAGTGCGTGTAGTGAAACGCAACGAAATATACAGAATGACAATAGTGCATGTAAAGCAATACAAATTCTGTCTTCTCGATGCTAACATAATACTTCGGTCATTGTCGGCTTTTTCGCCTGCCCTGGAAACGTACTATATTAATAAAATGAAATAAATTGACGACGCGCTTATCCTTCGCCTTCATATTTATTTACATGTTCAATATTTAGTTTTATTCAATATATATTTTTTTTCAATATATATTTTTGTCGATATAAAATGTCGCGAAATGACGTCCCTAGTGTGGAATAAACTAGTGACCACCTACACAAATTAGGACAAGTCAAACATTCTCCATCTCTTTCTAACTCATTAGCATGACTCTTAAGAAGAAAAAGGATGAATATGTCTTTGCTTGCTATTTTAGCGTGGTTTCTATGCTTTAGTTATTGTTCTGAGCTCGCGACCGACCTGCCTGCTCTATGACAGAAGTCACATAATAGTCACCACTTGACAGTCTGACGAAAAACTATAGCTTATACAAATACTAGTTTTAAGCTTGAGCTGTTAGTTACGATTTTTACTTAGAATACCTACAGGATATTTTTTATAAAATTTTAAATTTACTATTTACTTCATTCACCCAATAAACCAAACCCACATCAACGGCAACAACAGAAAAATAGCCGACTACAAAATGTCAATCTAGTTCATAATGACACTACCCCACTCTTACTCTTTCGTCAAAGAGGTTACCGCCGAAGTTCAAATTTCACTCCGAGAGTAAAGTCGGACTAGCATAGCGTACTCATTACTTCATGTTTAATAATAGTAGAATTTATTAACACCGATTTAATACTTGGAGTAGTCTTACTCAACTTCAACGTTTATTAATGAGATGAAAAGAGAGTTCACTCACATGATAAACGATAGTTAAAGTCGACAGATGTCATGACATTTCACTTGTATATGATTAACGCGCATTATACTTAATGATGGCTCGTGCACTCGATAAGCAACAGTTACAGTAAGCTAAACATCACTATACTTCATTAAGATATCACTGACTAAGTTTCTTCGAAGCCACCGCCTATTCGCATCTTAAATAAATCACTAAGTCATAATTCAAAATATTTTTTTTATAAAGAAACCCGAACACGCAAACTTAATTTCATTATTTACTCACACTTCGCTTGGCTTATTCAAACTAACTTAGACTTTAAATTCACTTGATTACATGGTAGACGAGATAAATTTCTCAAAGGGGATAAGTCCGCCCGATTTACTTGACCGTACAGTACACCAGGTGTGCGGATCTGCCTTATTCATACAATACAGCATAACGCTATGCTATATTATTGTAGCTGTCCTACGGGAATGTATAAAGGAAACACTATTGTTCGCGAAACTTTCGGATACTAGGCGAAATGATTAAAACTAGGTACAAATTCGGAACTAGCCTAAGTCTAGCCTACGTTACGTTATGACCTAAGTGCGCGCGCGAGGCAAAGTTTGGACGTGCATTCGCCGTCGGGTCTGGATCGAGACTGCTGCGGAGTGTCGCGATCGAATGGCAGCTCTGTGCGCGGGCCAGTGCTTCCACTTTCATGATTTCATTTCCCCACGCCACAACTGAGATTTCTCCTTCTCAGGATTTTTTTCCCCTCAAAACTTATTCTGTTATTAAACTACTATCTAAATATTTTTATGTTGCGCGGGGGGGGGGGGGGGGTAATTGAGACGTCGAATTTGTGCAAAGCGCCTACAAAAAATTATTCTAATTTTGAGGTTTTTTCATAGATGCATTGGGTGTAAGTGCCGAACTTTTTTTTTCTGTACATATGGGATGTGTGTATCCGATCGTAGTAAATGTCAGTGTCGGTCATCTGATTACTGTCGTCGTTTAAGCTGTCATTTCAAATGTTAAGATTTGTCTGTTAGAAATATTAGTAGGTCAACTGTTGAAATACCAGACACATAGAATTTCTATTGTTATCGAGCTCTAGGAGTCCTTGCCACAGACGAGGAGTTAGAAAGTACTTTGAAAATGAGTGATTCAAGGAATAAAACTAAAAAGAAACTACCTATTACAATCTTTGAAGGTAGATACGAGGAAGGTACGAGGAGTTATGTTAACAGGAAAAGAAAAGTTATTCCGGCAAAAAGGCCACCTTCTATGTTGGTCAGTACCTACATTGCTATTGTTTATTTATTTAAATATTATTTCATTTAATTTTACAACTGCGATAAGCAATTTTTTTTTTCAGTAAATATGCAAATGTAAAAAAATAAAAGAAAAGAGAAAAAATAGAAAAAAAAAAAAGTAAACAAATAAAAAAGAAGATAAAAAAAAGTAGAAAAGAAAACTTTTCCAGTGGAAAGTATGATTGCTTACTTACCATTACCACCAGAATATCAAGAATTCTATAGGAATTTGTGTAATAATTAAACTAGTTTAATTACTAGTTACACAAATTTGTCAAAATGCAACATAGGGGCTAAGCACTAACTAAAATAATAATAATAATTTAAAAATAAAGGCACTTTGCTCCAATGACATTTGTTATGAAACTTAGCCCCAATGAAAGGTAAATATCTTGCATTTTGACCCATTTCTTAATTGATTTTAAAATTAAGGTTTTTTTTATAAAAATATGTTCAAAAGTAATGTGATTAATAACTATAGTATAAACAGTACCTGTTTAATTTAGTTTTTGATAATATTATGCCGCTATAAAGTGGTGACTAAAAAACAAATTCATTTTTATTTATTTCTCAATAATTGTGTTTTGGCACTTAGCTCATTTGTAAATTCCAAGTCTCAATTCGTAAGCGCTATTCACATTTTTATCAAAAAGTAAATAAAAACGTTTTTTTTTACATTCCAAATCAGTCAAGAAATCGAAAAGGTAAATTCCTATGTATTTATGATTTTATAGGAGTTATTATTGTAAAACACGGTCGTAGTGTGCATTTATAAGAAAGGTGACCCGGCGTTTTATGCTTGGGTTGTATACTTTTTTAATTTTTTAATCTGTAATTCAACATCTATTTTGCAATATCTGTCAACAAATGACAACAAATGTGTAAAAAATAAAAAAAGTATACAACTTAAGCATAAAACTCCGGGTCTCCTTTCCGCAAAGATGATTTCCCCTCGATTTTCCCTATTCATCTCTTTCCCCTTTTTCTTCCCCTCTGGACCCTAATTTCCCCTCAAAAGGGGAAGTTCCCCTCATTGTGGAAGCACTGGCGCGGGCGCTCACCAGGAGGCGGAGCCCAGAGAACAAAAGACCAGGTAGGCTACTCTTGAAACAGAATTGCATTAATCAATATCCAATCACAAGTCTAAAAAATGTCAAATGGCACTCTTGTAAGCGACAATAGCGCCACATTGGAATTAAATTGCGTGGAAATTGATTGAACTAATTATTATCACGATTGGCGTTCCGGAATTATCTTTACTTATCCCAATATCGATACATATTAATTGCATTGGAATTGTATTAAGATTGAGTTTGCGTTCGAGAGTAACCCCCCAGATAAGGAAAAGTGTCAAGTTCGAGCGTTTTTCGTGATATAGCTGCACGCCCCGGCTTTGCCTGCGCAACTTAAACATTTTATTAATAAAGTTTTATTTTCATAAAAATTACTTTAACAGAACTAAGTAAAGCTTATATGATTAAAAATATACATTGAAAATAACAATTTATGCGCTACACTAATTACTTTTAACAGAACTAAGTAAATCTTATATGACTTAAAATATACATTGTAAATAACAATTTACGCGCCACATTATAATGTTATGATACTTTTCTGCTAACACCCAAAAATATATTTTTACTCAATAATCGCAGATCGATTGTGATTCTTATTTGTGATCTGATATTCTACTTATTATGATTCGATTTGTTGGTTACGCTGAGTATTTAAATTTTGGTAAGATAGGTACTTAAAGGTTCATTCTATTTGTTGGGTATTTGGTGTTGTCGGTGAATAAAACATCGTTCGATTTCTAATTAAAAAGTATTAATTTATTGGGAGCACACGCGGCTGTTACATGGCGGATTATCGAGAGAGCGAGAGAGCAATAGTCATGACTTAAGAAGCTACGTTCGGATACATCATACATACATCTATTACATTTGTTGTATTAAACATAATCCCGGAGGGCAAAATCATTTAATTTAATTTTAACAATATTGAAAGTTACATATATTTTTTGTTTTGTCTAAGTTACTAGTGTAAAACAGATTAATACCTATTCTCTCTCAATGTAAATGCGACTTAAAATAATTAAGCTAATAATGCAGCATAATTGCTTGTTAACTAAAAATAATTTTAATGTATAGCTAACAAAAACTCAGTTTAAAACCGATTAAATTATGTAGCACTTGAACCATAACATACTACTTACGAACTTATATACTTAAACAATATATCTCTTGGCATCGTTATAGCTAACACATCTAAAAGGTAGTCCTACGAGAATATTTTGTATACATATAAAATTACTTAATTGTAAAAAGGTAAAAGCGAAACCTTGTTAACAGCAATAGTCATTTCACTTTTGTTGGGTAATTTTATTTTGACAACTCGGACTCTACCGTCCTTTCCAGGGAGCACATCGACGACCAAAGCTAAGAGCCAATCTAAAGGCGATGACGCTATGTCTCTATACAAAACTAACTGGCCTTTATGAATGTTAGGAACAGCTTTACGCCATTTTGGACGACTCTGAAGCTGACATAAATATGAGTTTCTCTAAGTTTTCCAAAAGCCTTGTACTATCTTCGTGCACTGATGCTAAAATTGCAGTCGTGATGTAGGAACTAACATATAATCAGGCTCTGGCAAGGCAGTAATCGGCCTACCAATAAGAAAGTGGGCCGGTGTTAAGCAAGTAAAATCCTGAGCATCCCTTGTCATAGGTGTTAAAGGACGCGAGTTAAGGATACCTTCCACTTGCACAATTACCGTTTGAAACTCTTCATATGTTAGCACAGCCTTACCAATGACTCTACGAAAATGAAATTTGGCACTTTTTACGCCCGCTTCCCATAAACCACCCCATGTAGGTGAATAAGCAGGAATGTAATGAAATTCAACCCCTTTTTGAGCAGCATAGTCAATAATCTCATTACGAGTTATTTCATCTTTATGCATTTTATAAAGAGAGTTTAAAAGGTTGTTGCATCCCTTGAAAGTCGTAGCATTATCACAGTAAATTTTAAATGGCAAACCTCGACGAGAGATGAATCTTTTTAGTGCCGCTAAGAAGGTTTCACTTGTCATATCAGAAACTAGCTCCATATGAATCGCTTTAGTGATAAAGCAGACAAATAAAGCAATATAGCCTTTAGAAATTATGGGTTTTCTAATGCGAGCTTGTTTGATATCAAACGGGCCGCAATAGCTCACCCCAGCGACGTAAAACGGTGCTATAGGAGTAACTCTATCTTGTGGCAGTGAGCCCATAAGCTGTTCTAAGGCTGCGCTTTTCAATTTGAAGCACTTGACACATTTGTGCAAGACTTTTTTTACTGCTCTAATGCCTCCTGAAATCCAATATCTTTGAGAGAGATTGGTAAATGTTAACTTAGAACCTGCATGCATTAGGTTGAGATGCTCTTCTACTATTATAGAATCGATAATATTACAGTCCTTTGGCAATAACATAGGATGACGATGATTAAATGGAATATTCGCATTATCTATCCTTCCACCAACTCGGAGAACACCGTTTGCGTCTATAAATGGAGACAATGAAGCTAAGGAACTTTCTACATTCATAATTTGTTTTAAACAATTAATATCCTTTTTAATGTGCTTCTCCTGAATATATACTATTATTTTATATAATGCATTCCGAAGTTCAGAGACAATATACGCTATTATGCGCTACAATTTGCTGATGGAAGATACCTTTTGAAAAATCGGTAGTTGATTATTGTGCTGATCCGAAGCTTGGCATGCTACAATCTTTGACTGTACATTGGAATCCAGGTCATGGGGTAAAATTGAAGGCTCTAGTTGAAAATTAATATTTCTTAAAAATGACGGCCCTTGCCACCATAAATCGCTGCAATGCAATGACTTCAGATCGACACCTCGCGACACACAATCTGCTGGATTATTCACACCCTGCACATGGCGCCATGACGTTCTATCTGTAATCTCATTAATGGATTTTACTCTATTATTAACAAAAGGATCCAATTTGCCATGCCTTGATTGGATCCAGGCAAGCGTGACCATTGAGTCGGTAAATAAAATGACATCATTAATTTTAATATCTCTTTGACCTTAGCAATGAGTTGACTTAGTAAAAAAGCGCTGCTTAGTTCTAGCCTTGGAATAGTAAGTTTTTGCCTTAAAGGAGCGACGCGAGACTTAGCACACACTAAATGAGTATGCACTTCCTTCCCATGACAAGCTTGAACATATACACAGCCACCATATGCAGTTTGCGAAGCATCACAAAAACCTATTAGTTGCACAGCATCAGCTTTATTTATTTTTAAATTTCTTGAAACATGAATAGGCTCTATTTCACAAATATTATAGTAATATTGACTCCATTCTTTGAGTATGTGATTAGGTAATTTATCATCCCAGTTAAGCTCACATTGCCACAGCATTTGCATGAAAAGTTTCCATTTTAAACAATAGGAGCAATAATTCCTAGCGGATCAAATAGACTTCCTATGAAGGACAACACAGACCTTTTAGTCCACACAACACTTTTAAATGGTTTTATGCAACACACCTTAAAATTATCATGCCTTACATCATAATAAATGCCCAAAGCTTTTAGCAATGCATGCTCACTTGCCATTTCTTTTTCTTCAAAATGCTGCTTTTCTATAGGTATGCCTGTGAGAATGTCTGGGTGGTTAGCAGCCCATTTGTGCAATTCAAATCCTCCCTTAGCTAATAAGTTAGTAATTTGATCTCGTACCTGGATAGCTCCTGAAATACTCATGGCTCCAGCCAAGACATCATCACTGTACATACTGTTTGTGACCGCATCAGCCGCCAGTGGAAACTCATTGCCAAACCGGTTAGCTAATTCCTTCAAGCACCTCGTAGCAAGATAACTGGAGCTCTTCATGCCGTAGGTGACAGTTTGGAGCTGTAAAATTTTAATATCATCATTAGGAGAAGTTTTCCATAATATATTTTGCAAAAACTTGTGACTGTCATTTAATAAAACCTGCCTAAACATAGCTTTAATGTCCGATATAAAGACATATTTATATGATCGGAACTGAACCAGTATGTCAAACAAATCTTTTTGTGACAATTGACCATTATATAATACACCGTTTATTGATTGATTTGCATTGCCCTTTGCGCTCCGATCGAAAACGACCCTGATTTTTGTCGTCCTCTTATCGGGCCGCAATATGGCATGATGTGGCAAGAAAAAATGGCACTGAAATGGAACCTTACTATTATTAATATCATATATTTTAGCATGTCCAGAATCTACATATTCATTAATAAATCCACAATACTGCAGCTTCAGGCTGTCATCCTTTTCAAATCTATTTAACAAGTGATTAAGCCGCTGGAATGCAATATTAAATGAATCACCAAATTGAAGTGATTCTATTGGCTGAATAAGTGGTAAATTGACATGAAACCTACCTTTTTCAAGAACAGTAGTCCTCTGGAAAATGTCTTCACAGACATCCTCTTGAGAAGGCATAGCATCGGCATCAGCATTAGAAAGGTGAGATTGCCCGTCACTTCCTTGATTAGTGTTAGGTATTAGTGGCTTAGTTTCTATTTCCCAGAATCGTTCTATTAGCCTTGGTAAGTTTTCATGCTCCACAACAGAATGCAACGCTATACTTGTTAGTGTAGATAGGTTAGTCTGCATGCCAATTTTGCCAGCAACAATAAATACAAGTTTTGTTTTTAGAAAAGTAGGCCCATTAGGTACTTCAATCTTTTGGGTTAGTATTACACTGAAGAAAATGTCAGCTGACAACAACACTGAAATAGGTTCAGGCGTGTCAAAACTAGGATCCGCTAGGATAATTCCTTTCGGTATTTCACTTTTTTTAACAAAAGTTCCTTGCTGTGGCAACAATGAAGTTATATTATCTACAACAGAACAAATAACATCCTGTGAATAAGTACCATCCAAAGAATGGATATCAATCACAACAGCCTGTGATACTGGCTGTTCACGTGCACCCAAGGTTGTAATGTTAATGTCTTTTTTAAAAGATTTTTATCTTAATTTATTCACCAAATCAGTGGTGATAAACGAGGTTTGACTCCCGCTAACAAGGATACCACGGACGGTCAAATAAGTTCCATCCGGGCAAGCTAATTACAATTTAACAGTAGGTAACAGTACTGTGGCAGTATCACCGCTATAGTTAGCATGGTGCAAAGCAGCAGCATCAGACGTGGCCTGTTCCTCCACATAATGCAGAAGACTGTTATGCTCCTTTGAGCTACAAGTTGTACAGTTCAGCTTGAATTTTACATTTAGCATTTTCATAATAATTTAAGCAAGACATACAAATATTTTTATCTTTGACAAATTGCATACGGTCATTGACAGAAGCCAATTTAAACTGAGGGCAATTATATAATTTATGAAACCCTTTATTGCAAAATAAGCAGCTAATAAAATTAGAGTTGTTTTTAGGTTTTTTTTTTTATATGAGAAGGAGGCAAACGAGCAGGCGGGTCACCTGATGGAAAGCAATCACCGCCGCCCATGGACACCCGCAAAACCAGAGGAGTCGCAGATGCGTTGCCGACCTTTAAGAAAAGAATAGGGTTAGGGGAAGGAATAGGAATTGTGAGGAGGGGTGGGAGGGGAAGGGGCCTCCGGAACTCTCACTGGCCGGACGAAACACAACAGCACCAAGTGCCATTATTTCACGCCGAATATTCGTGAGAGGGTGGTATTACCCCGGGCGAGCCGGCCCAATGCGTGCTGCAACGCAGCGTGGCTCTACCACTCAGTCATTTTCACTCATTTAGCACCACCCAGGGGTCACGTGTAGGGTCTCAAGGGTAAACCTACGGACGCGAGTAACTGTAACCCCCAAGTTTATTTTTAGTGGTATTACAAGTTGCACCTAAAAACACTCGTGGCCTTTCTTTTGATTTTAAAGATACCTGCCCTTGACTTTCTTCAAAGCTTGGTGGCCCTACTCTCAAGAAACTTTAATAAGTCATTTACCTTAGGTAAGGTTTCCTTACTTCTCTCCATATGAAATGCTCGAGAGCTATATGCGTCCAACTTCCTGAGGAGAATAGGTAACAGTAGCATGTCCCAGCTATCAACTGGTTGATCCATATTCCGGAGCGCACCTAAGTGTTGGCGTACATGAGACACCAAGTCACGCAGATTTGCCGCCGTTCCTTTTGATACAGCAGGATAATCCATGATTGAGTTCACATGGCTGGTTATCAACAAACATGGGTTGTTATAGCGATCCTTCAGCAAGTTCAATGCTTCTTGATATGACTTATCCACCAAAGGTAAACCTTCAATGAGGGCTTCAGCTTCTTTCCTGAGGTGATTTCTTAAATGGCACAGCTTTTGCACAGGCATCAATAAATTCTCTGAACCTATAACTGCTTGAAATAGCTCCATAAATGGCTTATACTTAGTCACATCTTCTCCAGTAAACGTGGGAATATCCAGACAGGGCAATATGTTTTTCATAGGCGGCGAAGTAGACTTATGCTCCTCAGTAATAGTTAATAAATTAACACGCGGAAACAAAGCATAATAGCGGTCTTCTAGCTCATCCGCTAAAAAATCAGAATCACTTGTGCTTCCAGTCAGGATGTTGATTTTCAGGGTAATAGTTTTGTACTCAATTAGCATCTTATCCAACGCACTAAACCTGGCTTTGATAGCTTGAACCATGACTGGTGATGTGATGTTGCAGTTCGCCTCAAGATAGTTCTCAAATCTAGTAAATGCAGCCTTACACTGCCCAGCCGCAGATCTTAACCGCTTCAGTTCCTTCTCGGTTTTTGCGGATTCTTCGTCTCCGCCCGCCATGCTAATTATTTGTATGTACGCTTTTTAGGTACAAGATATTTCTTGGCGTCGTTAATCATAACACATCAATTAAAGATTGAAATATCTTTATTTTTACGTAGAATTATTACGAAATTATTTGTTGTTGCCGTCTTCTTGACGTATAAAATGAGACGAGTGCTCTCAGCCAATCACAGCCTCGTTCACAGACAAGCAGCGCTCGGATACTCCTTTTCTCCCGCGCAAACGCACTGTCCGGCGTCTTTCCGTGAGTGATAACTGATAACAGGTTCAAATATGGCTGCCACCGTAAAAGAAACCGATGAATGACACAGCAAACTTAGTTATAGCACAAAGTTCGCGAATTATACCACCGATGCACAGACAAAGAGTTTTAATGCACTGTAGGCCCGAAATATACTGCGATCTTGCTATAACGCAAATTCTGCGGCACGATGAACGCTCGAGTACGAAGACAATGAGCGTCGCCGATAAACCCACGAAAAACACAACTTTTGGAGTTCTACTGCACTGATTCTAATTATCGTTTACGAAGGACCACTTGTAGGGTATTTGGTGTGGTCGGTGAATAAAACGTCGTTCGATTTCAAATTAAAAAGTATTAATTTATTGGGAGCACACGCGGCTGTTACATGGCGGATTATTGAGAGAGCGAGAGAGCAATAGTCATGACTTAATAAGAAGCTACGTTCGGATACATCATACATACATCTATTACATTTGTTGTATTAAACACTGTTATTATATTAATTATTTCACAATTCTCCCATATTCGTCCAACACGCGGCATTTTCAAAGAATAACTTAAGTACCTATTATCAACAATAACAAAACAATTTGCACGTTTGCTTACACCGAACGTAACACTCACTCCGCTGATTTATAAGGTATAAATAAATAAATAATAAATAAATCTTTCCTACAATCACACCAATTATCTAGCCCAAGAGAAGCTTCGAAGAAACTCGTTAAATGGTTACTAGACAACGGATAAACATACTTAAAATACTTAAATACATACTTATTATACATAGAAAACACCCAGACCCGAGACAATTTAGATAAACAATAATTTCTAAATTGACCCGACCGGGGATCGAACCCGGGACCTCAGAGATGGCGACACCATGAAAACCGGTGTACAAACCACTCGACCAAGGAGGTCGTCAAAGATTATTGCAAAGGTTTAATTTTTAATTGATTTACCCATTAATCCATCCATATGAGTCTGTGTTAGACGATTTGCCTCTTAGGGTGGATTCGACCAAACTGGAATAAGACTTACTCCGAGATTAGTCTATACAAATTCGGCGCTTAATCTTGGTATAAGACCTTATTCTAGTTTGGTCGAATCCACCCTTAGACTTTGTACAACTTAGACATTGAATTTAGACATTGTGTTTTAAAGACGTCCTGCAAGTTAAGGCTATGATAATAACTGGTTTAATTGACAAAAGAATATATAAAACTTGGTATCCAACTTACTTGGAATTATTTTAGAGTCAATGTGCGTTCCATAAAATTAAATGAAACATAAGTCCCTATAACACCCAGCAAAACGTTACATGAATTTTGACTTTAGTTATGTGTTTCTAGGGTCAATCACCGACTACCGTGTCTTACATACACTTTTTAATGATCTAGCAATACATCGTTACTATGTGATTAGATTATCGGTTGATACACTTTATTCGTAATCGAGGAATAAGGCTTTTTGTTCTAAATACTCCGGCTACTATTGTTTTAGTACGTTTTACATTTTATTTTATTTTATTCAGCAACTACTCGTCATCGACAACTATTCGTCATCGATGGCAACTTACCGACAAAATGACCAAGGACTTCTGGAAGAAGTGGTCCGTGGAATATTTGCAAACTCTACAAGCCCGAAGCAAGTGGCATCATTCTACAAAAAACATGGAAGTCGGTGACGTAGTTCTCATGAAGGAAGACAATGTACCACGGGCCAGATGACTCTTGGCTAGAGTCACAGAAACGCACGCAGGTACAGACGGCCGCGTGCGTGTCGTATCACTTAAAACAAAGAATGGGTCTGCGAAATTCTAAGTTAGTCTATTACTAAGTTATCTAGGCTGCCACTGGACAAACCAGATGACCACAAACATTCAGAAAGCCCAGAAGCAGTCGGGAACTCTAACAACAAAACTTCAAGAACAAAGCGATTAAATAACAAAACACTAGGCCTTGACAGCTATTTTTGTACACTTCTTTGGCTGTTATTCATGTGCATAACACCTTCCATTCAGCAACTCGTTAATGTTACAAACTTAAACTAAAACTAATTTATTTCGACAAAATCGCTAATCTACAGATAGTTCAAGATGAATGGAAGATGGTCGTCTATTATAACGTATCTACATACTGGCAAAGCTTCAGAAACATTCAAGAGTACGTTAATCATCTTAATAGTATGTGTAAGAACGAAACCGCCTTCTTGACAATAACAGCACAGTTTCAACATGAGTTAAACGAGTTAAAGCACTACAATGATGTCATGATTTCGGAGCATGGGACACGAATTAAGAGAGGATTAATAAATGGTGTCGGCTACATAGCGAACTCCCTTTTTGGTGTCCTTGACGAAAGGTTCGCCGAAAGATACGACAAGGACATTAAACAACTACAAACAAATGAAGACCATCTAATTAACCTCTATAAAAAACATACATCAATTATAGAAGGGGAGTATAACCTTTTAAAGAGAAATGAAAATGTGATGAACACACAATTCCATATCATGAATCAACATCTCAAAGAAACTGAACAGCGCGTCCAAATAGTAAAGGAAAGCGTCAATTACATAGTTGGCACAGCTCTGGCCGCAAACTTAGTCATATCAAATCTGAGAAGAGTACAACAATCACTGTTGGATCTAGTTACAGACGTACGAAACGGACGTGTCGACACACACTTCCTGAAACCTGATTAATTCCAAGAACAACTAAATATAATATCAGGTCAATTACCAAACGACTTGTCCTTGCCGTGTACAAATAGTCATAACTGCATTCGAGAGATGTACCAGCTGTCCAGAGTTCACTTGCGGCTTACACGGAACTTTCTTATATTTGAAGTCAAAGTACCACTTATTAGCAACGAACAATACGAGCTCAACAAAATCATACCTATTCCTCACATCAGGGAAAATCGGATAAGTAGCATTGAACCTACATCAACGTACATGGCCCTAAACCTGAAACGAGACTTAATTATACCATTAAATAATGAAGATTTGTCATCATGCAGACAAATGAATGAAGATCACCTGTTATGCAACATAAACTTACCTTCATACGACACAAAGGTCTCCGCTACGATTTGTGAGGCGCAAATAATAAACAATAAGGATATAATGGCGTGCCGCTCCATAGTATCGGATTGCAGCGATAAGTGGCTGCAATTACACAATAGAGGCGCGTGGCTATACTCCTGTTGTAAACAATGTTCGACTCGAATATTTTGCCCGGCTGGTATGACGTCACAAGAATTACATGGCACTGGGATCATTACACTATCACCTGGCTGTATGCTGAAAGGGAAAAATGTGATCATGCATTCACATAACATGTTTACCAACGACGTAAACATTGAGGCAGAGCATTTTGGTCACATCCAAGAGTCAAGCGTAAATCAAATATTAAACAACTTGCACCACTCGTTCGTGCCCGAAGACCATGAGGAGACTCTCAAGGTTTTAAAGGAGCAGATTCATGATGTAAAGCAGCAGCAAGAAGTTCTGAACGTCAACTCGTCGCTGCACGACACCCATTATTACACTACATATTCTGTATTTGGAATGTTAATTTTTGTAGTATTCGTTGTTTACATTGCACTGAAACCTCGCAACAAAAGATTACACGTTCTAAGGTGCTGCAGACAGCGAAACACTAATCAAGCAGACATTGAGCTCGGAATTAGAGAACGAGAGACAAACATGTTGGGAGTCAAGAGCACCGGTGAAGTTACTGGGTCTCCAGACCGAACACTTGAAACCACAATGATGGACAGGGCTACTTCACCATTCGCGGCTCTCAAGAACTTGTGATATGTAGTTTTATAGTTTGTTCTAATTTTCTTATTTCAGCAGCATGTACGAGCTCACACTCTACATTGTATTATTAATATTAAGCTGACAGCGCAATTCCTTTGTCGCCTTCCGCGCGATTGAATTACATGTAAAATACTATATAATATAATGGCAAATAAACATTCAACCTTAACACCCGTGTCATTCATTTCTATCGGATAACCTTCGGTAAACCATCAACATCTTTAACTATTTCAACATCAATTTCATCTCAACATTAAATGTAGGGTTATCAACGTTACAGTACATACATATTCACATAAAATTTATTATTTGAAGCTAGCGGTTATTATTTTAACTTCTCATGTACCTATTCATAGTGTTTTCTTACATGTGTACAGTGTGCCTTCATTATGCGCAAGCGAGTGAGGCTTAAGTTAATAGTGTGTACTAGAGGTAATCGTTATATCAGATAACGAATATATTATGGCGTTGTAAGGATCTGTACAGTGACTTCATACACGAGTATATTAACTTATATGACTAAGGTGAACTCATACGGAACCCCACATTATTTCTTACCACACCATGGTGTGTTTCGTGAGCACAGCACTACTACCAAACTACGTGTAGTTTTCGACGCAAGTGCAGGAACTAGTAGTGGTTTATCGTTAAATGATATTCTACAGGTAGGGCCACTGCTACAGCGTGACCTAGTTGATAGTTTTGCTTCGCTTCAGGCAACATAGGTTTACTGCTTGTGCTGACATCGAAAAAATGTACAGACAATGCCTTATAAACGAATCACAGCGTGACTGACCTTCAGCTGATTGTCTGGCGCGACGACCCCTCTGAGCCCTTAGGTGTTTATCGGCTAAACACGGTCACGTATGGCACCTCTTCCACCCCGTTCCTTAGTGTTAGGTGTTTAAAACAGCTTGCGCTCGACTGTACGGAACCTAACACTAACACCGACCCACTACACCTACTAACACCTAAAATAACAATTTCTAAGGTGCAAAAAATAATCGACAACGATTTCTGCGTGGATGACCTGCTGACGTCGTTAGATGACAAACACGAATTACTAGAATTGCGTAATAATACTTCCCAGGTTCTGCAATCTGCCTGTTTTCCTTTGAGAAAGTGGACGTTCAACTTTAAAGGCGATCAATCGTCAACTCCATTCAACAAATCGAAGGAGTTATCGTTAGGAGAGAACGGTCAGTGTAAAACGTTAGGCTTGGGTTGGTACAACGCGTCTGATGAGTTTCATTTTAACACACACTTTAAAGATGATACTTACTCAAAGGTTACGAAACGTGCAATTCTGTCACACGTTTCACAAATTTTTGATCCGCTGGGGTTGCTTAGTCCAACTATTGTTTTAGCGAAAGTTTTACTACAAAAGCTTTAGTTATTAATAATGGACTGGGATGATGAGGTGCCGCGAGACGTGTTGCGTGTGTGGACGCGGTTTGTGGATGGGTTGGCAGCGCTAAGCACCCTGCGCATCCCGCGTCATGTTATAGGTACTAACGCTATACGTTTAGAATTGCACATTTTTACCGATGCCTCGCAGACAGCGTACGGCGCTTGTATTTACGTGCGCACAGTAAGTGATAATGACACGGCAACGGTAAGATTGTTGTGTTCGAAAAATAAGGTCGCCCCTTTAAAGCCTGTAAGTATTCCACGGCTAGAGTTATGTGGTGCTTTACTCGGGGCACGGTTATTTGACAAAGTACACAAGGCACTTCAGCGTCGCTTCGACTGTGTTTTGTTTTGGACTGACTCAACAACCGTTTTAGGCTGGTTACACATGCCACCAAATTTACAAAAAACATTTGTACAAAACAGAACTGCCGAAATACACGAATTGACGGGAGAACTTCCATGGAGTCATGTGAGCGGCAAGGAAAATCCAGCCGATTTAGTTTCACGCGGAGTTCGGCTGGAGGATCTTTCAACTACTAACTTATGGTGGGAGGGCCCGTCTTTCCTCCGCCAGTCGGATTTCAGCTGTAGCGACGTTCCTTTGCCATCACCTGACACGCAGGATGACTTACCCGAGTTGAAACATAGGGTGACCCATTCTTTCGTTACAGAAAGACTTAGCAAGTCAATTTTTCCGTTTAACAGATTCTCTCAATTCAATCGCATGAGGCACGCTGTCGCATATGTACATCGCTTTATTTATTACACGCGCAATAAAAGTAGTGAGCGAACAGGTGTTCTCACTGTGGATGAGTTGGGGGAAGCTGACACAACGCTGGCTAGACTGGCCCAATTGGAATCGTTTCCAGAGGAGTATCAGTTACTTAAAAAAAATGGTTCATTACCAAATAAGCACAATTTATCTAAATTAAATTTATTCTTAGATGAAAATAAAATAATCCGCGTCGGTGGTCGCATTACCAATTCGCCTGACTTCTCCTTAGATAAAAAGCACCCGATTCTCCTTACCTCTAAACATCATATATCTTTGTTGATTTTCCAACACGAGCACAAGAGTTTGTTACACGCAGCTCCACAGGCACTCCTGTACAATCTGCGAGAAATATGGTGGACTATCGGCGGTAGGAACCTTGCGAGGAGGGTAGTACAGGACTGCGTTGTGTGTAAAAAGGTTGAGAGGCAAAACTCCCTCACCTATAATGGGTAATTTGCCGAAAGAAGGACTGACACCAGGTTTCCCTTTTATGTGTACCGGTGTGGACTACGGTGGACCAATGCTCATACTGAATCGCAAGGGCAAAGGTGCTAGAACAATATTTGTTTCACTACTCGCGCAATACACTTGGAACTCGTCAGCGACTTATCCACAGATGCTTATTTATTGACACTCAAGCGTTTCATATCACGGCGAGGCAAACCTACTGAAATATTTTCTGATAATGGCCGCAATTTTGTGGGTTTGATGAACGATTTCAAAAGGTTTATAAATAGCTGTTCACCTGAAATTTTAGATTATGCTATTAGTCAAGACATCAAATTTACTCTTATTCCACCGTACGCTCCTCATTTTGGTGGTTTATGGGAAGCAGGTGTAAAATCCTGCAAATATCATTTAATTAAAACGTGTTGTAGGTAACGCACATTTAACCTTCAAGTCCAGCTCACTTTCTGGTTGGCCGACCACTCACTGCGCCTGCCAGCGATGACATCACTGAGGTTCCTGCAACTCGGCTCACATGTTCAACGAGTGGAGCAGATCCGCGAGCACTTCTGGTCTCGATGGGCGAAGGAATACGTGTCCGAGCTCTAAACGCGGACAAAGAAGCTGAGGGATGCCACTCCACTGACACCGGACATGCTCGTTGTCATCAAGGATGACAATCTCCCACCCTTGAAGTGGCGGCTTGGAAGAATCGACAGAGTAATTCCAGGAATGGATGAAGTGGCCAGAGTGGCTGATATCCGGACTGCGTCTGGAGTTGTGAGACGCGCATATAGCAAGATTTGTCTCCTACTCGACCACTAGTTCCAGTTGAGGAGAGTCTACTTCTTTTGAAAGCTGGTGCTTCCAAGGCCGGGGGCATGTTCAAGCCTTCATGGAGTGGTATGGAGGAGGAGAATTGTACGCACACTACATAGAGGGCGCCACATAATTTAACTGTATTTTTAACTGCGACTACACTTTGTTCGTCGTCTATTACATTATATCCGTTTCCCGTTTTTGTATACATATTTTGAAATCTGCATATCATAACAAACACTTTTGTATCGCAACGACTTGTAACTGTTCGCAAATCATTAAACTATTACACGGACCACCAATTCTCATTTCTTTTCAAGAGCTTCATAACTTTAAAAAGCGCAAACACAAGTAAATTAGAAGGAAGCTAAGGTAAACAAAATGAGAATGCAGTACCTATTGGGAAATTGGTAGGTACCTACTTAATAAAATAAATAAAACACTTTTTTTTATCTCATTTATTATTATCTTATTTACGTTTATTTCTATATTGCTCTGCTGCTATTTTAGTTTCATCATCACCATGATAAGTGGTTTTACCAGACAGAATCCTATTGATTGAACGGCACCAACTATAAACAAGAACATTAATTAATGTGTTCTCAAAATAGTTTTTTAATATTATTTTGTGATCTTTACAATTGAAAGGATAATCAACAAATATGTCGGTGAACATTTTTATTTTTTTGTTTTAAATGTCTTTTAGGTATATCTTTTTTATTATTTCTGCCACCAAATTTTGAATTTGTACAAAACATATTTCCATATCTTTAGATGGGTATAATAGTGAACTTTTTCCTTTTTTGTATTCTTTTGCCTTTATATATTCATTATTTTTTTCTTTATGGTACATATCTTTTTTACAACTTTTACAAGATTTTGATATATTTTTAAGGCACTTTCCCTTAATCCACCCACATACATAGTTACCCTGGCCAGCATCAGCTACATCGGTATTTAAACTGATGAAAGGCACAACAATTTACTCTTCTGAATGTTATGGTAATTGTGGTAAAGATAAAGATAAAGATAAAAAGTCATTTATTCAATAAGAACCATAAGGAACACTTTGACACGTCAATTTTTTTGATTTACACCAATTCGTAACGCGACCAGACAGAGAAGAATTGGCAAGAAACTCTGCTTGGCTTATATTCTTTGAACGTCTTTGTTACAATTATTATTCTTAACTATTACATTGTTTTTGTGGGAGTTGGAGATAGTTTCATCCCAAGCTTTTTTGTCATTTAAATAATCAGTAACTTTATAATAAGCTTTATTACAGAGATTGCGTTTAACTACATTTTTGAATTTTTTGACAGATAGATTTAACATGTCACTTGGGATTTTGTTATAAAAGCGCACACATTGCCCTTTAAAAGATTGACTAACTTTATGGAGCCTTACAATGGGAACAGTGAGTTTGTCTTTATTTCTAGTGTTAACATTATGTTTATCGCTATTTTTCTTAAATAAATTAATGTTTTTTCGGACATACATTAGGTTTTCATATATATATTGACATGGAACTGTCAAAACATTCACGAGCTTAAACCTGGTTCGAAGCGATTCTCTGGGGCCCATATTATAAATTGCACGAACAGCCCTCCTCTGCAGCACAAAAATAGTGTTAATATCTGCAGCATTCCCCCACAACAAAATGCCGTAGGACATGATGCTGTGGAAGTAGCTGAAATAAACTAGTCTAGCCGTTTCTACGTCAGTAAGTTCGCGGATCCTTTTGACTGCGTATGCTGCAGAACTAAGTCGGCTCGACAACCCATCTATATGAGCGCCCCATTGAAATTTATTACCTAAAGTTATACCTAAAAAGACAGTCGTGTCCACAAGATTTAAATCTTCATCATTTATTTTAATGTTAGGTTTAACTACTTTAACATTTGGCAATATAAATCTTATGCATTTTGTTTTAGATCCGTTCAATAATAAATTATTAACATCAAACCAGTTTACATTTTTCGATATTGCATTGGTGCCTTCTCATCAGTGGGACAGGGCATGGGAATATTTAAATTTAATGAAATATTTTCTTTTTTATAGAAGTCAAGTTTTTGCAAGCAACTATTATCATCGCTTTCGCAATTTGCATGCATAGAATGGGGAGCATTAAAATTATTGATTAACAGGGATTTAAAGGCACCTTCAAATGCAACAGTATCAGGTACCGTATTACTCGCCCCATATCTTCTTATGTTTCCAAAAAAAATTCCTAGTGGATCCTGGTTGAAGTTTCGTGTGAGCTTTGCATCAAAAGAATATGTATGAGACATCAATATCCACAAATGTTGCATTTCTTCAATTGTGTGTAATAAGTTTTTTATAGAAGGTATAGCTTTTGTTTCAATTACATGGATTTTATTGTTTGTAGAGACATTATGGTGAGTAGAGACTATTCTTAAATGTATTTGAATTTAGTGAATCAAAAAGATTGTCATTTAATGTGGTTATTTTGATCAAGTTTCGGCATTCTTCCGGAAGATCTCCTCTGGCGGAGAGATGTTCTGTAGCAACAGCTACTCTATAACTAAAAATTTGAGCTGCTGCTTTCACTTTCATCTTCTTTATTTTGTCAACATAAACATAAGCATCAAGCTCTGACAAATTTCGACGGTTGAAAGCCAGACCTCGGTAGCCAAGTGGTTAAGGCAGCCGCCCGGAATGCGTCGATTCCCGCCTGAGGTTGTCGTCTTTTTTCAGTGTTTAAAATTTTACATAAACATAAACATGTTCATCTGTAAGTTTCTGCAGAATTTTTAGCTCTCAGTAACATTTATCCGCTTCATATACTTGTTTACAGGACTCCCATTTGACGGTTTTTTCATATTTTTCTTCAAAATCATAATGGGACGTCAAAAAAAGGTATGATTTTGGACTTGCCTATTTCAATAATGTATTTGCAAAAATATTGTCCATAATTTAGTGAGCAATTTAGAACTTACTTAACGAACAACTATTAAACGAATAACACAACGCAACAAACAAAGAAACTTACCTCCAGTTTATGTGATTCTTGCACATGATCTCACTTGTGTTACAATAGTTAAATGTTCCTTCTTTCGTTTCTTTCACCAATAATATCCGCAAAAATCATTTTTTTTTAAACTTTATTTTTGTTTTTAATTTATTTCTTTGTCGTAAAATTAAGTGTTACGTCGGTTAAGCAAAAGTATCTGGATATTAATGAGTGATATAGTGTGAACGTTTAGTGCTAAATGATATTCCCCCTATACCCCTTTGAGTTTCAATAAATATGTAGGACTTTAGAATATTCTTTATTGTACACTATAAACAAAACAAAAAAAAAACACAGAAAATATAAAATATTACAATTTAAAACAAGTCGTACAATGGGCGGCCTTATCACTAAAAGCGATATCTTCCAGGCAACCTAGGGATGGAGACGATATACATCAGACACAGTTGGAGGCGTTAAAAAAGTGACTATGATTTAAACAAAAAATATTTATATACCTACACATTTATAAACACTTACATACAACATACACAAACATATCAAAAAATAATACTTAACTATGTGTATGTACACATAATAAATAAAAATAAATAATGAATAAATAGTGGAATTACATTGATATGTAGTGATCCTTGACAAGCTTCTTGAAGGTATGCAGCGACTTTGCACGTCTTATAGTAACAGGCAAAGCATTCCACAGACGGGCAGCGTGAACCGTAAAGGACTTGTCGTAAAATATCGTAGAATGCATTGGAATTTGCAAACTCAAGTTCTCCGATGATCTCAAGAAGCGGGAGTGAGAGTCGTGCAAAAATTGGAAGCGATCTTTAAGATAAAAGGGGGTGGTGGGATTAAATAATATATTGTAAACTAAGCAAACTATATGAGCATTCCGGCGAAGACGAATTGGCAACCACTTGAGCTTAGCGCGAAATTCAGAGACATGGTCATATTTGCGCAAACCAAATATAAACCTAATACAAAAGTTTTGAAGTCGCTCAAGCTTATTTAGTTGATCCTCCCTAAGATCTAGATAGCTGACATCGGCGTAATCAAGGATAGGTAAGAGAAGAGACTGTGCGAGTGCAGCTTTAGTGGCAGTTGGTAGGAAGTTGCGAAGTCGCCTCAGAGATCTGGCCGAAGCAAATATTTTACGACTGACCTCTTGCAGTTGTGGATCCCAAGATAGATAAGGGTCAAAATATACGCCAAGATTTTTTACTTTGTCACTAACAGCTATTATAGCACCGTCAAAAACAACATTGGGGATGTGTGACCAGTCAAGCTTAGACCTAGTTCTAGAGCTACCAATTATTAGGACCTGCGTTTTTATAGGATTCACTTTCAGTCCATGCGATTTACTCCAATCACTTATTTGTTCTAGGTCTCTATTTAGTAGAGTAATAGCCTTAGGAATCTGCTCTACAGGTGCTTGGGTGTACAACTGTAAATCATCTGCATAAAGGTGGTAGGAGGAAACTAATTGACTTGAGATTGAGTTAATAAAAATAGCGAAGAGTAAAGGAGATAATACGCCACCCTGCGGCACACCGGCAGAAGTGTTGCACCAGGATGAGAAGGACTCTTCGATGCGAATCCTCTGTCGGCGGCCAAACAGGTAACTTCGAAACCAATCAACCACAGTTGGAGATATGTTAATAGAGCGTAAGATTCCAAGTAGGACGTCAAAATCTACGGCATTGAACGCATTGCTGAAGTCAAGCAAAGACAGTACCGTAAGATTACCATCTTCCATACCCAATCTAATATCGTCTGTAATGTTGATCAAAGCTGTAGTAGTACTGTGGCCGGGACGAAAACCGGATTGGAAAGGATTCATGAGGTTGTTTTTGCTAAGGAATATACTAAGTTGATTGTGGACAAGACGCTCAAGGACTTTGGAAAGGAATGGCAATATGGATATGGGTCGGTATTCAGAAAAGGATTTGGGATTTGATTTTTTTGGAAGTGGAATGATCTGGGCATCTTTCCAGGTAGATGGAAAGATACCACTTGTAATGGAGTGGTTGAGGACATGCGTTAGGATAGGAAGAATATTGTCAAGGATAGGAAGGATCATCTTACGGCATTAGAGGAAATAGACAAAATGCTCTTTTTAACATCACAATCCGTGAATTGATTAAAGACAAATGGTGAGTAATTGAGGTTGGGAAGTAGAGAAAGATTTCTTAAAGTATTAGCTTTTGTGTTCCGATCAAAATGATTTAATAGATTGATGTCTAAACCTCTAGGAATAGGTTCCTGTCGAGGTTTCCCAATCCCCAATGATCTAAGAAACTTCCAGACTTTGGCTGGATCTCCATTTTCAACGGAGTCGTGAATGAAGTGGCGTTGTGCGTCTCTACACACCTTATTGCAGTGATTACTAATTAAAGTGTACCTCTCCCAATTTGTAGGGGTGGGCTTGCACTTGTATTTAGTTTTGGCGGCTGCTTTTCGGTTGCTTAGAGATTTAATTTCTTCAGTCAGCCAAGGAGATGGGAGGTGTTTCATCTTAACCGCTCGCACCGGGGCATGAACATCATACAGTTCGGTTAGCTTGGATACTAGGTGCTCAACCTTATCATTAATGCTGTCACAGGAGAGCAACTGAGACCAGTCCAGGCTGTTGGCGTCACTACAGAGTTTTTCCAGATTCATGCCACCAAAGCTACGCTGCAGAAGAGTTTTATGCTTAGACTTAGGAGGACGGATTCTATAAGAGAGAAAAAGGAGGTCATGATATGAAAAGGCATCAGCGGGATATTGTCCATGCTTAGCCACGTGATCAAGAGAGGAAACGAATATAAGATCAAGAAGAGAAGGGGAACAATTTGGAAAGTGTTGAGTTGCATTTAATGGAAGGTTAAATAAATTTGTCGATAGTAATACCTTGCGAAGCGACATAGAACGTGAGTCATTTTTAAGTAAACAGGTATTAAAATCGCCCATCAATATCACATGGCTGTAGGAAGGAGAAAGATTTTCTAGAATATTTTCTAAAGAGGAAAAGAAATTTAAATGAGACGATGGGCTATAGTAAACACCAAGGAGTATTTTGGAATGATTAATTATCACTTCCAGAAACAGATGCTCTCCGGCGTCCCTCGGTGGTGGCTGACACGACATATCAGCAATAGTGAAAGTAATGTGTTCGCGTAGGTATATCGCAACACCACCGCCGCCGCCCACAGAGCGATCATTTCTGATAAGCTGGTAGCCAGGCAGAGTATATGATATTGAGGGTAAAGAAGGCTTCAGCCATGATTCAGAGATTAAAATTGCATGGATGTGTTTACTATCAAAATGTGTCAGCATATCAGTAAAATGAGCCGGAATGCTTTGGGCATTTATATGGATAATATTGAAATTATTGGGAACATCAGAGAACTGAGCCGTGAGTGTATCGGAAACAGTAGGTATACTAACAAAGCTGTCGTCACTACTCACAGATAAAAAGCTATCAGAATCACTATCAACATCCATAGATAATGATCCATCCATTATATAATGATAAAATATATATATATATATAGTATACTTAAATAAATAAAATAAAGTAGTTAAAATTACAAGACTTAAATAAAAAAAAAAATATAAAAAAAAATACAAAAACAAAACTTCCATCCGTCAGTTGAGTGGTTTACAAATACACAAACATGAAAAGTACACAAGAAAACACCAGCTCGCACCTGCGCAGCAATCAAACGCATAGCCAAGCTACAAAACCAAAAGTCTAGGTGCGAACTAGGCTTTAACAATTACAAGACAAAAAGAACGAAGCATTAAAATAACGCAAATGACACAAACGTTTAAATAGTAGCGTGGACACAGCCAGCAGCGTTGGTTGGCAGAAAATTGACATAGACTTATAAACAATGGTTTTTATAAACTATATTAAAATAAATTATTCTGAAAAAGGAACGGTAGGAGTAGTAAAAGTTAAGAAAAAAACAAGTGAAGGTACTTAATAAATTAAAGAACGTTATACAGTAGTGAGAAAGATTTGGAAAACGTTATGAAGATCAATTTAAAGTTTCACTACCTACTTACGCTATGCCACAATGAAAAAAAGACCTCACTTCTTTGCTGCAACTGTTCGCTTTGGCTTCGTCGTGACCTTCGAAGCAGCAGCATGTTTCGGCGTGCCTTTATCAATCTTATCAAGTTCGACGACTGTAGAGACTCGATGTCTTGTGTTGTCGGTACCGAGGACGCACACGTACCCTTCTTTGGTCCAGCACCGGTTGACACCAAATCGCTCTCTGGCAGCCATGAACGTCTCATGACGAGTCTTCGTCAGGAACTCGGACATAGTGATACCTGTGCCTTTGAGCTTGACCTTGGCAAACCACAGCTTGTCCCGAATTGCAAGATCGTGCAACTTGACAACAATAGGTCTTGGCTTTAAAGGGGCACTTGAGCGTCCCATCCTGTGGCACCTCTTTATATCGCTGATCTTTAAGCTATCAAACTTCATAGTATTCTGGACGACTCTGAAGTGTCCTCGGTCTTTTGCTCTGGAACACCATGCAGCAGCAACATCTTCCTACGCCCTCTCATCTCAAGACGGTCCACTGATTGTGTGAGAACTTCAACTTGACGCTGCATACAGTTTAGGGATTCCACTACAAACGTCTTGAAGGCAGTGTATTCCGAGGCTAAACCTGCGACATTGCTGGCGGGTGCTCTCTGCAGCTCTGCTTCGAAATTGGCCATTCTACTGTGGAATTGTGTCATCATTTCGGAAAGTGATTGTTTGAGATGGTCCATATCGATGTGAAGAGAAGATATTTGAACAGGATAACACTCAACTGGTGGGTTTTTTAAATATTCATTAATGCGATGTTAAAAATATGAATAAATACTGTGTACTGAGACTTTACTGAGATTTCACACTTTTTTTTTTTTTTGTTGGTGGTGTCGTTCGGCTGATGATTTACATTAAAAAAAAATACATTTTAAACTGTATACGGCATTTGGGAACCCCTTCTATTAAATTTTATGAATCTGCTTTTTTTTTTATTCATAGTTATCGTTATATTGTTGGTAGTGTTATTTCTTCTGTGTGTATGTTAGTTACAAATATTGTTTGTCATTTTGTTTGTTATTATTATAACTTATACCTATTTTTTCTTTCTTTGTTATTGTCTTCTCTCGGTTAGGTCCCACCAGAATACCAGCGCTGCAGCGGCTTGCACGTCGTTGCAGCACATGCTGAGGTTGGGACCTAATTGACCACATGGCACTTATGAACTTTTATATTTATTGTCGCTTTTTATTTAATTCTTTTATTTCTTATTATTCTCTTTTCTACATTTTTTGTTGTCATTGTGCTTCTGGTCAATTAAATGTTTCTTTATCTTTATCTTTATCTAAATGATAATACAAGTATTTTAGTAGATTAAATTCTGACTGCTAACGTTTATTTTGATTACGGCTTTATTTCAACTAGATATATGTAGATATAGTTATTTTATACATTTATATAAACCAAGGAAAGTTAGTTCCTTTGTGTTACAACTGTGTAACGTTAGACAATCTTACACAAATGAAAAAGTGGAATCTTTTTCAAATTCACTCTGGTATTATTGTACTTTTAACTACCAGAACAACAATGCTAGGAACATTGATATTTTGACGCCAGACTTAAGACAAGATGGCGTTAGGTAGTCAGGCGTACTTAAGAGAAGACAAGCCCTATCACTAACAATATGAACACAATTTAATAGTCGCGAGGAATCGAACCTAGGATCTAAAGATTCCGGTTGTATTTTAAGTTTATTTATTCTTTGCAAAAGGTGGACTTAATGCCTTGAGGCATTATCTACCAGTCGGCCAGTAATAGAAAAAAATAAACTTGCAAAAAGAAATAAATTGGAAATTGGAGACGCTTTACACCATTAGAATTTTAGAAAAACTTACTTTTCTTACCTTTCATTGCTTTCTTCTTCCCAAGCCGACAATAATTGTGTTCAGATGATATGACTCCCCATGTGATGTTGCCCATATGAGAAGGCCTGTGCCCAGCAGTGGTATGATTATAAACTGATGCCGACGACAACGATGGTAAAATAACTCCAGCGCAGTTTTCTGTAAATGTTCAATCAGTCAATCAATCAATCTGTAAATGTTATAGTGTTTTCATTCAACATAGATTATTATGAAGCAAGCTTTGAATTGTAAAATATTTTCTAATATGAGTTTATTTAATGGATTATTGATATTGTTTATTTATCATAACCTATGGACACCTGCAACACTACAGGTAACATTTGCTCATTGGCGACACTGACCTACCGAAGAACTGGCTAATTTTCCCTTAACTGCAGAAACACAACAATTCTTTTACCATTGTTATCATGGCCACAGGCTTAGATAATTGGTGGTCATTACCCAGGCTGGCTTAGAATAGTCCTACCAAACAAATTGAGCACAAATTATGTAACCCCTAGGTATCGCACCCGGGACCTCTGGGTCTTTGTGGCCGAACAACTGACCATGGAAGCGGTCAAAATACAATAAATAAATAATAGGAATTTATATTTGTTACCTGTTACTGTTGATATCAATGTAGAAAGTTTTTCTTCATCTGCAGAGTCAGGTGAAAGTAATATTTTCTGTGAAGTATCAATTTCATCAGATTTCCCTGAAACATAAGAGAGTAATAATGATAGTTTAGAAAACAGTGGGTATGTTGTACTTATCACTGAATGTCATGCCCTTCAAAGGTTTGAGTTCGATAAAAAGAAACAACTTTATACTTTTTAAATATTTCCCATTACGTAAACGTGATAAAATTTCTAAGCATAATGAAACACAAAAGTGTGGAAAAATTTTGGTGCAAATTTTTTGTGGCAAATGAACAGACACACAGACGAAGTCGTGGGGAACAGCTAGTGATCAATATTAGTTAAGAACCGTAAGACGGAATGACTAAAACTCTGTTCTATAAAATGATAATTTGATCATAAGGCTAAATAAGTCTTTGGGCATCACAGTGATAATAATTATTTTTAGAGCACATTATCAATGTTCTCATTTTATTATCAAATTGATAATAATCCTTATAACCCTTCCTACTAAGCTAAAGCACATGAGTTAGGAGTAACTTCCCATCGGTAGTCTAATAAGGCTCTTTTCAAGAACAAGAATCAAACTTAGATGGGCACTTGAGGTTGAAAGGAGATGCCGCTCTATTGGTCTCATAAAGTTGTCCTTTTCTAACTCCGCTCAAGTAGAGATCTGTGCTTGAGTTTCGTTCTGGAATACTTACCTTACAGTAGCTACAAGGTTTCGAACTTAGAACTGCGGAGTAACTGCCTGTCCACTCCGCTACAAACCCCTTACAACGTTAGGTAAAATTAATTATAATTATTAATATGTATATTTAAGTACACTCGGCGTCACGTCAACCTACCCTTAATGGACTTTGACCCGTTATAAGTCGTACGCGGAGAATCGTGCGAGGTCCAGTATATTTTTCAGACTGGCGAGCGTGCCCCCCGCGCGCCCGCGCTCTGACGTCACTACGACCGCACCCCGCGCGCACTGCAACCGCACCCTGTCTGTGCCTGCGCGCCCGCAATTTTTATATTTTTTATATTGCAGCTTTTGAGAACTCGTCGCGCGTGTTATGTATAGGAAAGCTATGACGTCACAAGAAGAAAAGCTGACGCCGCACTATCATAGAGCTGTACGGCGTCACTACAATGCAAACATGAAGAGCTCAAGCCAGATAGGAACAGGCACTCACAAAGCTTGGTCGCATTTCAAATACTTGTTTAAATGTACTAACTTACCTTTTTTTATATGTACTTCAATATTGTAAAATTAAATATACTTTTTAAAAAGAGCTTTATTAACGCCGCGCGGGTCAAATTTCTATTGTTATTGTGACCCGACGGCAGAGAATGACTTAAAAAGTATAATTGGCGCAGTCTTGTGGTTTGACGAAAAAACTACTTTTAAACTTCAAAGTTGCATAATTCGTCAGAACCTTGAACTTCAAACTTGTGAATGGTGTAAATGTACCAAGGAAAATGGAGATAATTATTTTGTAAGTGCCAATTCCCTTTCATATTATTCCTATCTCAATATATATTATAATTATGTTTATTTCATTTTGAAGACTAGAACTAAAATCGTCTAATTCTTTCTAACTTTATTCAATCAGTGTTAAATTAGTTATACACCTAATAATTTACAAAATATTTGCAAAATGGAACTAAATATTTTAAAACTGCTATTAACTTTGTTCCTGAATTCGAGGGAAATCCTAATCAACTATATAAATTTATAACTACATCAGAGGCTATTTTATCTCAATATTATGATAAAAATCAAGCCGATGCCTTTCAAAATCAAATGGTATTATTTAGTATACTAGGTAAACTCAAAGGAAAAGCTGAAGAAGTTATTAATATCAACGGCGCTTCTACTTGGGCCGATGTAAAAAGAGTTTTATTACAACACTTCTCAGATCAGCGAGATGAAAATTCGTTGACTAGGGATTTGATATGTATCAGGCAAGAAAATGATAACCCACAAGAATTTTATGATAAATGCATGCATATGTTAAATACTATTATTAATTTTGTTAATTTACACGAAGTGGAAGAAACTGTGAAAAGGTGTAAACGCGATTTTTTTACGTCACAAACATTAAAGACATTCTTGGGAGGATTACGTGAACCTCTTGGTTCTACAATCAGAGCCATGAGACCCACTGACTTACCCTCAGCAATTGAAATGATTAAAGAAGAACAAAATATTTTGTATTCGCAAAATATAAGAATAGATCAATTTACAATCAGTTTGTTAATTTTAATAAACACCCACAGTTGCCTTCACCTCAAAACAAAATTAATATTTTTGTAAAACCAAGTTTTCAACAAAATAACCCTTTTTATCGACAAAATAATCCTTTTTCACATCAAAATAAGTTATTTTCACGACCATTCAGTTATCCGCAAAATAACCAATTTAATTTTGGATAAAATCGCCAAAATAGTTTCCCTAAAAATAATTATAATAACAATTCTTTCCAACAACAAAGACCACTTTGGTCACAAACGCAAAATAGACCTACGTATAATAATAATAATTATCAAAATACACATAATAATCGTGCTTTACCTCAGCCGATGAGTGGTATTTCTTATAGATCGCGAGATGTACCATTGAGACCATTGAATAATAATCATTTTCAACCAGTACAGCAAAACCCGAAATTCACTTTTAAGGAATTACATTCTGAGGAAACCGCCGTGTTGCAACAGCAACAGTTTCCCGATGAAAATATGCATCAATACGATTCAAACGAAAATGGTTCCTTATCTAATATCGTAGAGGACGTTTCCGAATCAAATTTTTGCGAAGTCACAGACCAAATGAATCCCAGATAACAGAAATAAATGTTCACATTAAAAGAGAGCTTCCTTACATTCAAATAAAAGAACCACCATTAAAGTTATTAATTGATACAGGTGCCAATCAATCGTTTTTGTCACCGGAATCAGTAAAAAGATTTTACCCAAAACTTAAAGTCAATTATGAACCGTTTACTGTAACAAATCTACATGTAACGACGTTAAATAAATATACAATGGATATTCCAACTTTCCCTGAATTTAATGACAAATCGATGTCGAAATTCCATATTTATAAATTTCATAATGTGTTCGACGGACTCATAGGTTTAGATATGTTAGAACGATTACAAGCAAAAGGTGATTTTTCTAACAAACAATTAATAACTAAAAACGCATCAAATAAAATACATATGCTAAAGTCAGGTGTAAATAACCTTTTCGAAGCCTTAGTACGTGGTAACAGTACTAAACAAGTAGATTTGCCAGTCTCAATAGACGGAGCAGAGATATTTTCACCTTAAACTGAGATAAATCGCTGTTATATACCCGAAACAATATCGAAAGCATCTCAAGGTTATGCCAGTGCAGTAATAAAAAACCCTACAAAATATGACGTAATCTTTAGTCTCGTATCGCCTTTGCAAGTACATGCATTAAATAATTTCGACGTTTGTAACTTCGAGTGCACAAGCTCTGACTCGAACGATATCAACTTAGAAACATTGTTGCGAACTAACCAATTAAACAGTGAAGAGAAAGCGAACTTAATTCGCCTTTATATTTACAAATAAAATAAAACATAGTATAAAAACTACCGATCAAGAACCCGTATTTTCGCGTAATTATCGTTATCCAGAAATTCACAAACAAGAAGTTTCGGAACAGATACAGAAAATGCTTATTCAAAACATAATCCGACCATCAGATAGCCCATGGTCATCCCCGATTTGGATAGTTCCAAAAAAATCTGATTCGTCCGGAAAACAAAAATGGCGTCTAGTAGTTGATTATCGAAAATTAAATGAGAAAACAATTAGTGATCGATATCCGATTCCAAACATTAGTGACATTTTAGATAAACTAAGGCGATGTCAATATTTTAGTGTATTAGATTTATTTTCCGGTTTTTTCCAAATTGTTAATTGTTAAGGGCAATTTCTAATTCATCCTTTTTTTTAGAATACTGCAAATGTTTTGATGAAAGCAAAAGAAATTATGTTTTTTGGTTTTCACGAAAAAAAAGTGTTTTTGTTGGTTACTGTTGGAAGATGATTATTTTTAAAGTAGTACGGAATTGTTCCCTTTTTTGCTTTTGTGAACGCGGTTCTGGTGTGTTTACGTCACGGGACTTGGTAATTTGTAACATTATTTTATTTTCTTGTTTTTTAAAATAATATGGAATTGTTCCTTTTTTTTGTTTTACCATATCGATATTCATTTTACTTATATTTTTTTCTGAGATGCATTGTTTTAGTTTTTTCATAGATTTTTATAGTAATCAATAGTATCAAATTCTTATTTTATTTTATAGCTTATATCTTTTAATGACACTTTTTGCTTGATTTTGTTCAATGATATAAATTTACAATTATTGTAGTTTCTGCTTATTAATTTAAGTTGATTATTGAGTGCGTTTGTATTTAAATAATTGGTTTCTATTGCTTGAATCAATAGTATTTGTGTGTTTTTGCAATTCGCCAAAAATACAGTTAAATCGCAAAATAATTTAGTGGGTATTCTATCATTTGCACCAATTAATAGAATCAAAAAGTCGTCACTAGTTAATGTCTCATGTAATTCAGTATTAAGAATATCAAAACTGCTGGCGTTAGGCTTAATAAATGAGGTAATTATGCGACTATCGTTGTTACATATTTTGTTTAAATACTCTGACAGGTTAAGGGCTTGTTGGTCGCTAAAAATTAATTAAATATTTTTCAGACATTTTTCAGTAGATTTTTCGTAATTGATTAATCTTGAGGTCAAATTATCCTGCAAAGCGCCATCTAGTGGTAGTACGGTGAAACGGTCAGTATTTTGACGATGCTTTGAGGATTCGATTGAGTTTGTCATGGCTAATGCCCGATTTACACGTATTAAGTAATTTAGTAGTTCACTAAATATTAACTTAATTTTAAGTGACTTATCTACTAAATTGTGTGTTTACATGCCACTTAATCACTTAAAATTTAGTTAAAATTTAGTTAACTACTAAATTACTTAATACGTGTAAATCGGGCATAAGTCTTCACGGGAGCAGCAACGAGTATAATCAATAGGTGGCTCTGAACATATTTCATTTGACGTTGTCATTAATTGTGGGTCATCTTGACAATGTAATGTCGATTTCGTGGGTAGATGTTGTGCGTATTTCTGTAACTCCGCTCTCAGTTTGTTATTATCTAGTTTTAATGTTTCTATTTCTTTATTCGCTGAGCATAGTTGTGTTTTTAGTTTATCTAGTTTTAATTTTAATTCAGTTGTCATACTTTCGTCTAAGGAAGAATCATTCGTCAAACTTTTCATTGTTGTGTCAATAATAGTAGTGTCATCGAAGTCCTGTTCTGAGCTAGAATTGCAGAATCTAGATCTGTCTATTGACTTGGACCTTAGTGTACGGCGTCTTTGTGTTACGTTCTCTTGTGAATTATCCATTTGAATTATAGGTTGATTTCCAACCAAACAGGAAAAAACAGTAGTGTAGTGTAGCAATCTGATGGTGTGCGTTTGCGGTGATAGCAGTTGTTCCATTAATTATCGCACGATGTCGTTACTAGTGATGAAGGAGTTGTTACAGCTGATCGATACGTAAGTCGGTTGATGTTTGTTTGTATTTGAACTTTTGTTCAACGGAAATTCTGATGATTAACTTAATTTATGTTTTGTGGCTGTTTTTTTACTCACTGCGCTATTATTAGTCCAGTTGATATTCTCCTCACTCACAATAGTCCATAAATATCGGTAATCAATAAATATGTTTGTTTATAATCTTCACAACAGCTGATAGTTTCTGTTATGCGTTATTTTCACACACACTTGATATATTTAAGAGATAACATTTATACGGAATATTTAGATACGACACTTTCTAACACTGGAATGTATAAAGATAATAACTCGTAGGATTTTTTTAAATAAATTTTTTAGTACGGAGCAGGTGTTTAGCCTGGCACAGCAGCGCCCTCTCTCTAGATTAGAATCGTTTAAGCCCTCTAAATACTTGAAGGTTGAATCTCTGCCTCATTTCTATTTATTTAATAGATCTACCAAAACTTGGTAACATTATTAAATACAATTTAAGTTTCTTAAAAGTTACTTAAGCTAAATGTAACAACTACATAGAAACAGGTTAACACAGCATGCTTCTAAATAAAGACACAAAAAAACACTAATAAGTAAGCAAATACAAGATAGGCCAGAAATCTAAGTAACTTTTGTAACTTACCCTTAGATAATACACACAGGAAAAAAACCCAGAACTCTGTATGTATTCTACATATTATTATGTGGTATAAAAGTTAGTTTTTTTATCGTATACATCAACTAGATCCCTCATCACGTACACCGATCGAATAATATTGTTGGGAACCAACCGTAACCTTGGTTTCCCGGCTTGAAACGCGCCTAGCCGTTTTGTCTTATCATAAGCCTAACTAGTCGCAATTGAGCTTTGGAAACGCGCGCGCGTGTATTACGGCTGGCTGGACGGTAGTCTTGTCTTCAAGCGCTTCGCGCTCCCGTTTGTTCCCAGCCAGTCCCTTGAGCCGTCCCATCAGGCGACTAAGGGACTAACGAGAGTCGCGTTCGAGCCTTCGGGGATAGCGGGCGTTTTTTGTGTCGTCGCGTGTGAGACACTCCGCATTTTATTCGGCCGGGCGCTTTTAGTATCGTGTGAGCAACTACTTGTTTTTTGGGCGGCATTCCCGCGTTATATATATTGTAAGGCGTAACTCTAGTGTGTGGTTCTTGTGTATAATGGACAGGTAAACAGTAATGGATTCATCCGTTCCCTGAGTCCGGTCCCTTATTTCAGAAAGCATACGGTAATCAAAGTCAGGGATGTCAAAATCCTCTTTAAGACGAGATATCAGGGTCTGCCAATCATCGAGTTGATTTTTGACACTGCGATACCAATGAAGTGCATCCCCGCTGAACATATCAATTGCAGAAAGAAGCATTTTAGTGTCAGACAAACCCTTGGAGATACGGAATTCTTCAATTTTTTGTACAAAAGCGCGGACGCAGGTCTTACCGTCAAATTTTAATTTAGATAGGTCACTAGTACTACGGTCACAAGTAACCGATATATTCAAACCAGAAATATTTGGTCTATCCGAACTTCCGTCCTCAATGGCAGTTGGAGGAGTTAAGGTTTTAGGATCATTAGAACCAGGCACAGCAAAACCCTTCATAATAGCACTGTAATTATCATAGCTCCTATGAATCTTATCTAAAAGAGCGGAATCTTCAGTAGTCTTAGGTTTTTCAATTCTTTGAATCCTATAATATAAGTGATTTAACCATGACTTTGTTCTATTGAAAAGCGATTCATTGTAGCCAGCTATTAGGGAGTCAAGATTAACTTTAATTTTTTCAAGTGTTACATTACAACCAGCAGCATCAACAGATAATTCAAAAACGGAATCAAGAATTTCCTCAGCAGCGTAAAGCTGAGTCAATTTTGTGACCTGCCGTCACAACCCTTTCACACTATCTAAAGGTACTTCACCTCGAATCGCAACTTCATAACTTTAAAAGCAAGTATTTTATTTGACGAGCCATCTTAACAATTTATCTTAATAATATCTTATTAAGTAAAAAAATAACACTGCTTCACTTGAGTATATTGTGCAAATAATAGCAAAAGAGGAAGAAATACAATAAGATATAAGCCAAGTTCTATACCGTTCTGTTACAACAATTTTTGCTACAGAACGATAGTGTATTGCAAAAAAATAAAATAAAATAACGAGCTACAGCTAATATAAAAAAATAAAAACAAGTAAAACCGAATGTTTCACTAGTATAGTATAGAGTTACTAACTACACAACTAATTACTTCAACTAATGTGCCTGCCTTAATAAAAGTAAAAATAAAGTAACCCGAAACCTAATAGGAAAATACATTACTTAGGAAAGGAAAAAAATTATTGCGGGTAAGTTAAACAACAAAAAAAAATACAATATTCAAATCTATTTTTACAATTGACCACAGAACATTAAAAATTTGGCACATCAGTTGAGAACACAATCGTTTTACAACTACACAGCACACCAAGCAGATCCCACACCAAGATACTAAACTAAAATGTAGTAAACCTTGGTAGCAAAACGAACTATTATGACCTTTTGACCACGTATATGGGCGCCACTGTCGCATTTATTAAGGAGTTAGAAATTAAAATGCGGCAAAATTTTAGTTTAAGTATACAAATTTAATTATAATTTATAAGATTTACAAAGGTGGGTAGGTAAGTTAGGTCGCCTAGGTCATAAAAGAACGCGAACTGTCTAGGTCTAGAGTTACCGCACTCTCCTCGGTCTTAGTAGGTAGTTAGTTCCTGAAATCGCAACGACCAACTTCATTATGATCTTTTATGAGGAAGATACGGCCTAGACCTATGGATTATGAGGCACTCCAGATCTACAAGATTTAGCTAGTACAAGGGAGAAAATCTAGGTGGCAGTTTAATATGAAAATTATCAGCAACGGCTAGACAGATGGCTTAATAAAACTAAAAGTATACATTAAACATTTAGCAAAAGCAAAAGAAAATAGTGATCAAATTAGGCTACAACTAGATACACAAATTCCTACGTTGAAAAATAAAAACATCTGTAACGGTTATTTCAAATTACATTTTGATTTTAAAACCGTTAGGTACACACACAATACAGAAACACAATAAAGCATAGAAAATCATTTGCACAACTTACCCAGTATGGGAACACTAATAAACACTTATAATTAAATAATGTTAAGATGACAACAAATGAAATTAAAGATCGCGGCGTAAGGTATTGTGCGCTCGCGACTTAAACCGGCGTAGCTTCGCCTTCGTGTCATAAATCAGTCTGTCCAGCTGGAGCGGCCGCGTCGCACGCAGTCTAGACACAGTATAAATATGAGCATTTATACTGTGGTCTAGGCCAACGCGGGCAGGGTGTAGTGGGGAAAGGGGGCTGACGCGAAAACAATAGTAAGCTTAGTGACACTATTAAGTTTATAAGTAGACTAAGAAACTGGTATCCGTTAACGTGCTATCCTAACGCCGTGTTTCGCGGTACAAGAGCTTTCATCTCAGCTGTAGTTGGTTGCCAGGGCAAGGGATATTGCTGCTTTGCCTGCAGCTGATGGTGGAAGCCAACCAAATATTACTTAGAATAGCATCAAATCATCAGTCTATAAACTAGGTACCCACAGCTGGGCACAGGCCTTCCCACATGGATAACACCACTTGGGTAGGTTGGGCCATAACCTACGAACCTTTTTTTTTTTTTTGCCCAGGGAATGCTTGATGCATACCTAGGCCCAGAAGGGGCCCAGGTTATGTGGGACTCGCCCGTCCGCCTTTCCACCTCCCACCAACTATACGGGGACGCCATTGTCCCCAGTCGGCTGCCTTGGCTACTACCCCAAGGCTGGAAGGGGTGAGACGGAGGGGGATACCCACTAAACCCTGGAGGACATCTACCGAATCAGGAGAGGCCACGGTACCTGTCCCTGGGGAATTAAAACCGCGGGGCTCACCCGGCTGCCCGTGTGGCTGCGCGCGCCGACCCTGGGGCCGGCGCGCGCAGTCACACGGGCGCAACGCGACGCGACAACAAGGTACCTCGGAGGGAGGACACCACTAAGGCTACGCAGCCCAGAAGGGGCCACGCAACCTAGCGCCCCTTGGGCACAACCTAAGGGGGTGGGGGGGTAGAGTCCCACACCCGCACACAATCCAACTCAGCGTGCACGCACGCACGCAACGACAGCATATTTACACAACAACCCTATACAATATACATCCTAAAACTAATATTTTTTTGTTCTTCTTTTTTATATTTTTTTTTTTTTATATAAAACCCTATACTAACCTATGCTAATATGTACAACAATGTTATTGGTGAACATCTTTAAATAATTTACCTTAAAACTACCCTTATTATAATAACTTAACCACTAGTATTTACAGACCACTGAGTATCAGTATGCCCATTACCCCACTTTTATACAAAATGTACACCACTTATGCAATTAACCTAACTTCCCCTTTTCCTTTCCAGCACACGCCAGGAAGTAGTCCAGCACCGACTACGCCCCCGACGGACCAGGTAAGTACCCTACTTTATTTATTTACAATAATCCCCTTTTCCCTTTTCAGTTAGCCGCACCAGGATGGGACCCAGTTGCGCACTCCATGGGCTCAACGTCTTGAGACCGACCTCCATGCTGACTTCGCCATGTGGGGGATACGCCCCTGACCGTGGGGGGGTTGCAGACCCTGGACCCCATGACATGCCTGCTCTCCAGCTTGTGCCCCTCGCAGACATGACACTTGGTCTCCTCCGCGGTACACCCCTCAATCTTGTGGCCCTCCTTGCCACACTTGTAGCAAAGGGCCCCCCTGTCTACTTTGGACGGACACAAGAACCGGGTATGCCCAAAGCACATACACCGGTAACACCTCGTCGGGAGGGGCTCCATGGCTTCCAGCTGGAGCGAGGACCAGCCTACCAAGAGGCTGCCCCCCTCCGCCAGGGTCTTCGCAGCGGGGATGGGGCACTTCACCACCGCCGTCCTAGTCCCCCATAGTTTCTCTCTGATGATCCCCACCGTGAAGGAGCTCTCGGGGATCTCGGCCTTGCTGGCCAAGGCCGCCACTATGTCCTCCTTGGTTACTCCCTCGATCACCCCATGCACCCTCAATTCTGCCGTCCTTTCAGCCCGGCGGACTACCGCCACTCCTCTGAGGGCTTCCGACATCTTTACCATCAGGGCATCCGCCATCGGTCCGCTGGTGGAGCCAGCGACCTCTATCTTGCGGCCCCCCGAGACCATGCGAGTAACCTTAACTCCCCCCTCTATCCCAACGCTAGCCAGCGGTACCTCCTTCATCACCTTCTCCATTGTCCCCTCGTATGTGATGCCCCTGGCCACAGCCTCAGGCTCGAGCCTCATGAGAAGCACCGACGACCTCGGGACTTTCACCGTGTACGGCTTTATGGTCGAGACAGGAGGGGTCGGTTTCACGCCACCGGTGGGTCCCTGCTGTGCCGGCTGAGCCGCCCTCAGTTGATCTTCCCTCCTCTTTTTCTTTTCAGCTTTCCTGCTCACCTTCTGGGACCACTCGTTCGCCGGGACTGCGGCAGCGGCGGCGAGCGACGGCGACGGATCACGGCCCGGACGAGGACCCGGACGACGACCAGCAGGACCCGTACCAGCAGCGGCAGCCAGGTAAGTTCTTTTATTTTCTCTAATAACCTACCAACCTGGCCCAATACGTGTTGGTAGGTTTTAACCAATACCATCCTTCAAGGACAACCAGGACCAACGGCTTTTAGGAAGGGCTTAACTCAGACGAGCGAAGGTTGGAATCAGCTAACAATAAATGTAAAAATCAAATTAGGAAAAAAAAAAAATACCATTAGCAGCAAGGGCATAAAAAGTTTGTATGACTTCTTGTGAAAGTGAAGTGTCATGATTGTTGATTTTTTATTTTTTTTGTATGCACTGATTATGTTTTTAATTTCAGGATGTTCAGTCGCTATCAACATTGGTTACAATAAATCAATTTTCCATGATATCCCTATATAAAAAAAAACTTTCTGTAAGTAATATTAACATTATTTTAATTTGTAATTTATTATTTTAACAGCTAGTTTTTAATACATTACTTACCTACTGTAATACTTTTTATATCATCATCTTTTTGTAAAAGACTATTACAAAAACGCGAATGTCACACTTAAACCAGTAATGCTAAATATCGACAATTAAAATAAAGTAAAGTATTAGCCCAGATACCATCCCACTGCTGAATAAAGACCTCCATCATTGAAACAAAGTCTTCGCTACAATTGATGAGTATTGGTTTAAAAGGCAAACAGCGAGGCAGAATGCTTAGTTTCCAACGTCTCCCGAAGATTGAAACTGGATGACAATGACGAGGTACTTGACGACGTTCGTGATCATCTACAAAAAGTAAAACAATATTAATCTCACTCTTAGAAGCATTGCAATAATTTAGTTGTGAGTGGTTGTACCACCGATTCGGAATGTGTTCTATCGGACAACATGACCTCGACAGATGTGCCGTTCAAAATTGTAAATTATGCTTAAATCCAATTTAACTAACCCACTTCTACATTAAAATTCTTATACGGTTGCTTTAGTATATCGACAATAAATTCAAGTTACTAAGATAGTAAGTATTTCGTTTTGTCTGATCAATAAGTATCCACCCGTAATCTTGGTGCATTCAACTTTATCGGATACTTGGAGACAAAAAAACATGGTGACCATGATCCCGTTAATATCTTTTTTCAAATAGTAACGTGGGTATCTATTCTCGTGCTTAGCAGAACTAGGTAACTAGTATCTCAAGGTTTATTACAGTATTGCACGGTAATGACCTTCAAATGTTTGGTTATGAGTTTAAAAATGAATTTGTGACATACCGATGCGACGAGTGAGCGGGACAATGTGAATAGCCCCATTGGAGAGTAAGCGACTCTGTTCAGTGTGAGGTACTGCATAAACTTTTTAAGTTCCACAGAGATGGGTGGGTCCTTGTATTTGTTGAGCATCCTACTGACCAGAATGTAGGTACGGTCAATCTGGTAATAAAGATAATAACAGTCACAAAATATTACAAGCTATTACTTGTACTGTATCGGTAATTCGGTAGGTACTAAGCGGTTCATGTCATTTCGGTACCTGGGTACCAATTCCAGCCGGGTACCGGTACTCCGCATTACACGTACTTAGTTGAGGTACCCGCCGCGTATGTAAACGGCCATTTTACCAACCTACATTTGGCAAGTGTGGTGATTAAGCTAATACCCATAAATTCAGCAGCAATAACTTGATTATGATGATGGAAGAGTTTGCCTTCTCGATTGTCAGACAGAATTTAAGCTACACATTAATTGCTAGGATATTGCCAATATCTTACTGCGAATTACAAACAGTCTTTTTGTAAATCTTCCCTTTGCTTTGAAAAATAATTAACGTACGGTCGGGGTCACCGTCACTTTACCACTTTACAGAAATTTTCGTATGAAGCGCGCCGCCCGCCCGGGTGCGTGCACGTGTACCAAATAGAAGACGCGGTGTGCAAGGGATTTTGACCTTTAGACTGGTAAAGCGACGGAGTCCGCAATAGTACCTACTTCAGTTAATGTTCTGTAGCAGGGCTCGCTGGTTTCCACGATCCAGAGGCTACATGTCCCGCCCCATGCCACAAGCATCATCACTAAGTAGATCGACGACCATTCAACGACTGAAAACACATTTTTGCAACAGTGCCTTACTATGAAAATTTCCATACGAATTTTGCGTAGTAAGATAAAAGTAATACTGCTTTAAGAGGTGACAGTAGGACCCCGAGTGTTTATTTATTGATTTACAAATATCAGTTTATACTATTACTTGTACATAAAAAGCATGCGTGTAATATATGTTTGAGTGTAACCAACACTTACAGGTAAATAAATCATGCACGCACAACATTAACATAATATTTACAACTAGTTTGTAAGTTATATAATTTGAATAATTACTGACATTAGAGAAAAAAAATTAGTGTTGATTATTAATGTTTTATATTTTAGCGTTTTATTAACGCTTAAATAAACTTAAGTAAAATTTTAAACACTGAAAAAAGACAACAACCTCAGGCGGGAATCTAACCACGCACCTTCCGCATTCCGGGCGGCTGCTTTAACTACTTGGCTACCGAGGTCTGGCTTTCAACCCTCGAAATTTGTCAGTGCTTGATGCTTATGTTTTTAGTCAACATTGCTTAATTAAATCTTAGAAGTTTTCACCTCTGAGATCCGAAAGAAATATTTTTACAAATATTTAAACATTCGGTTAAGATGAAGCTGCGTTTATAGATTAATGTTTTATATTTTAGCGTTTTATTACGCTTAATAATACTTAAGTAAAATTTTAAACACTGAAAAAAGACGACAACCTCGGGCGGGAATCGAACCATGCACCTTCCGCATTCCGGGCGGCTGCCTTAACCACTTGGCTACCGAGGTCTGGCTTTCAACCGTCGAAATTTGTCAGTGCTTGATGCTTATGTTTGTAGTCAACATTGCTTCATCAAATCTTAGAAGTTTTCACCACTGAGATCCGAAAGAAATATCTTTACAAATATTTAAACATTCGGTTAAGATGAAGCTGCGTTTATAGATTAAATATTTCTTTAGGATCTCAGAGGTGAAAACTTCTAAGATTTGATGAAGCCATGTTGACTAAAAACATAAGCATCAAGCACTGACAAATTTCGACGGTTGAAAGCCAGACCTCGGTAGCCAAGTGGTTAAGGCAGCTGCCCAGAATGCGGAAGGTGCGTGGTTCGATTCCCGCCTGAGGTTGTCGTCTTTTTTTAGTGTTTAAAATTTTTACTTAAGTATATTTAAGCGTTAATAAAACGCTAAAATATAAAACATTAATCTATAAACGCAGCTTCATCTTAACCGAATGTTTAAATATTTGTAAAAATATTTCTTTCGGATCTCAGAGGTGAAAACTTCTAAGAGTTGATGAAGCAATGTTGACAAAAAACGTAAGCATCTAACACTGACAAATCGACCGTTTGGAAAAAAAAGGTTGTAAGTGCTCCAACACACATTCCGGGAAAATCGCGCGTAAAGTTTTGAATGGCTATAACTTCAGTACCTTTACAGATATCAAAATATTGGATGTAATAAATTTTACATTGATCCAAGGTACATCTAAATAAACGATTCTGTTTTTTATAGCTGTGTTATTATAAGAAATATTATAGACTGAAATGTGAGTTGAAACCTTATTAAATTTTGTCCGAGGTGTAATTTGTAATTTAAAAGAGTTTCATAAGCTTATAGAACCTTTTTTTAAAAATGTCCATATACGAAATGTAGTTGAACCTTAGTTAAATGGTTTAAGGGTTGAACCTATACCCAGTAGTGGGCTGAATATGATGATGTTATTGAGTTGAACCACATAGTGATTTATTCCTTTAAGGTTGAACTCTTTTCTATTCAGTTTTATAAGGTATGGTAATAAAACAAAACAAAAATAATCAAAAATGGTTTAATTAAAATGCTCTGACATCTTGTAACATTATTTTATTTATTATTCTTATATCCTATTAAACTTTATTATACCTAAACTAGGTATATTATATTCTCTTATAAACCAAGAGCCTCTTATTTATTTATATTTTTAATTATATTATTATATTTTAACACTGTCTAGCTCCTTATTTATATTTTTAACAAACTTTTAAAATATTGTTGATCTTGACTGGGCATATATTTAAGCATAGACTTAATATCAGCCTTTTTTCTTTAGATATCACTGGAGGATTTCTGTATGGTTTTGGTGTCAATTCAATGTTAACCTCTGTGGCGCGATGAATTCTTGTTGGTCGGTATTTTGATCTCAAATTACAAACTCTTTACAAGGAATGTGTTAATGATTAAAGAAAGCTTACTTGAGACAAGTTTTGTGTAAACTTCAAGCTGCAAACAATTGTAAATGGAACTTGTTTAAAGTTCATTGTTTTTGCTACAGAACTGTAATCTTTGAAATCACTTTCAAGCATTTGAATCACTCTAAAATGTACTTTTGTGTTTATTGTCTTCAGAAGCCTTACTAAACCAATAGGTAAATAAATCTCCGATGAACGCATTGTTTTTTCAATAGCACTATGTGCACTTAATATAGGTACCTATATATATGGTTTTATTATGTAAATATATCATTAAAAATAACAGAAAATATGCATTACAAAATTTCTATTTTCTATCGTATAAAATTACACATAAGTAAGTATAATATTTTATTAACGGGTTCATCAGATCCACCAAACACGCCGTGTGAGTTTTACCCACCAGGCACCCGAAGGGTTAACTCTTTGTATGGCCTTTTTAGTTTTTCATTTATTATATCATTCTCAGCCCACGTCAACTAAGACGACAACATACTGCTGGATTGGATTTATTTTAATGTTTTTTTCCGTTAATTTATGGGGCGGCAAACCTGACAGGCCCAGGACGCAGAATCTTAAAATACGCCACTGCCTGTAAAAGTTAATATTATTGTAATTGCTGATGATGTTAGCTGAACTGGGGATTCCATTGGCTGTCTGTCTTGGTCCGTGCAACTGAAAACATTGTTAGGTACGTTATTTTTTTGGATACATACATATAACAGGAAAACCTCAGAACTCTGTATACTTTGAAAAACATACCTTTGCTGAGAAGTTCTCACGTTTCATTGTGAATCATAGCTTCTACGCTAATAATTCGTTCTTCTGGATCTTCTTCGCTAAAAATGTAAAGATTTTGATGTTAGGTAAGAACTCGATATAACCCCTACAAAATCTTTTGTAATCAGCAAAGTATTACAGATAATAAGGAGGAATTAAGTACGTACCTTTCGCTTGATTCGCTCGGTTTATATGAAGATCCTGACGATTCGCCTTCGTAGGGATCCAATTCGTCATCAGATAAAGACATTTTACGTTTTTTTAGTCATTGTCAACGAAAAAACCTGAATGCTACCATTTAAAAAAGTTCTAAGTTCCAGAACTTTATTAAATTAATAATACTACGATATACTAACACTTATGGAAAAACAGGGTCCTTACTGCCAAATAGAACCTTCTTAAATAATTCTTGTTAGAAATAGGTTTCACTTAGAACTTTTACGAAAACTAGTTTCAATAATTATGCAACAGATGGCGCTAGGAGTTTGAAATTTCGATAGTATTAAGCAAATGGAACCTTTTTATGTCATATCTTTAATTTTGACAAAATTGTTAGTTGGAACCATTTTATTCTAAACGGTCGAAATTTCGACGATTGAAAGCCAGACCTCGGTAGCCAAGTGGTTAAGGCAGCCGCCCGGAATGCGGAAGGTGCGTGGTTCGATTCCCGCCTAAGGTTGTCGTCTTTTTTCAGTGTTAAAAATTTTACTTAAGTATTATTAAGCGTAATAAAACGCTAAAATATAAAACATTAATCTATAAACGCAGCTTCATCATAACCGAATGTTTAAATATTTGTTAAAATATTTCTTTCGGATCTCAGAGGTGAAAACTTCTAAGATTTGATGAAGCAATGTTGACTAAAAACATAAGCATCAAGCACTGACAAATTTCGACGGTTGATAGCCAGACCTCGGTAGCCAAGTGGTTAAGGCAGCCGCCCGGAATGCAGAAGGTGCGTGGTTCGATTGCCGCCTGAGGTTGTCGTCTTTTTTCAGTGTTTAAAATTTTAGTGTTGAATAATTGAGTGTAGTGTTCAAAATTATTTATACAATTTAGGCTACAATAATTGAGCACTTATGAATGTCGCCATGCCATCTTTTCGTAAGTCTAACTATGAGGGGAAGCCTTGTACTGAGAAGAACCTTCAAAAAACTTAGCAAGGGCATTTCTTATCTCCCTTTCTTTTTGAGCGTCGATACAAATTGGAAAGCCCTCCCTATCATAGAAAGATATTTTCCATTACAAGATAAAAAAACATTTAGTACGATTACAAGACCACACAACAACATACACATTAATATCTAATAAAAAACAGTAGGTAGTAGTAGTGTGTTAGTTGCAGTATGACATAATCACAGATATCGGAATATACTTCTGCATGTTGGCATAGCATGGATACACCCAGACATACACATGCATATATCACGCCCGTTTAGCGGCGGAGTTGGCAGAGACCACAACTTTTTTCAACTTCGATCCTGATACACTTCTTTGGCTTCATACTGTGATAACATTCCTCGGTCCTTGGCTTAGGATACACACAGAATTAAGCTAAATTATTTCCGGATGTTGATTCTTATATCCTTGTAACAAAGTTCAAAATGTATTAAAGAAATTTTGGCATTTTGTCGTATTTTGAAGAACTGTACATAATACTCGTATACATCTATACTTACAAAGTGACATAGCTAAATTGTAGCAAGTCCTGATCAGGTGCAGAAAGCAGACAATCAGACACAGTAGCGTGCTGGGCCCAAAGCCCGAGTCCAGTTGTTCCACCACCCCGCAGAGGGAGACGAACATCGCAGATAGCTGACGAACCGACTGATCGTCACCCTGGATCCTGTTTGAACCATCTGGAATATCGAATTGGATATTTTTTTAAATATAGGGTCTAACAATATCAATAAGATGAGAATCTATACATCACACTGAGCATGCTCACTAAATTTGGTCCAAAACTACAGGCTCGTTACCGAGATAATCAACAAAACATTATCATGATTCCTTAAAAAATACACCATTTCCAAAACCGTACAGCTGTACTACACGCACTCAAAGATAGCCGAACAAGCTCACTAAACTCAGAGCACACTGAGCTATCTTTTTATTGACGTTTGTTGCGTGTTAGTAAAGATACAGCATGTTTCAATATGTGCATTATTTTAATCAATTTAGTTTGTTAGAAAACATAACTTTGAAAAATCACTATAAAACTGAAGCCCATTTTTTGTCATTTTATTCAGAATTATGTATAGATACCGCCCTTAACTGTTTGTTTATTGATTTTGTTAGATCCTGTATACATACACTCACGACTATTATCTCCAAAGGGATAGTCAGAGACTAAGCAATGAGGTCCGTAAAAGCAATGCACTGTTACAGTTTAAGTTCCGCCAAATAACAACACGTGCTCAGCGTGATAGATGGTGAGCCCATCGCCGCTTTTTGCTGTTGAACGAATGAGCAGTTTTTAGTCTGTTTGTCGCCTTTTACGACACCAAAGGAGTATTCTTTTATAGTGAACCGCCACCACACAGCTTTAAGGCGGTTACCCCAGCAAACTACCTTGAGCATTTTGTTCCTCGCACCCCACCACTCTTCACAATATAGCGCTAGTAATTGACTAGTGACAACTATCACAAAGCAGAGAAACTAATACGTACTAAAAGAGTTCTGGCGGGGGCTGCGGCGGCGCAGCACAGACACAGAATACATAATAGTACAAGTACAGGAGATCCACTCAACAAAGTCATTTGAATAAATAGCGACTCTTGCAAAGACACAATAAAGTGCAATTCAGGTTGCACAACGCTTCTTTACCTATAGTCAAATTCACCTAGAAGTTGCCTCTCTTTCTATCGCGTAGCTCTTATCTCTTCTAACGACTTTAGGGTTGTCTTCTTTTTAATAATAATAACGGCACAAAGGCGGTCAAGGTCAACATGTATAGTATATATACATATCGTGTGCCGTCGACTGTACCTACCATAAACTGAAATAAGTAGGTACCAACCTACTATATGTACTTATCAGCACCAAAGTACTCGTCAAGACGAATCAAACGAACCCATACTCGATGGGGTTATGTCGTTTAATTACTGAGTTTCTATGGCCATCTTCCGGCTCCATCATCAGACCCTGGTTACCATCTAGCACCAAAGTACTCGTCAAAACAAATCAATTAGCTGAGACTCGATGGGGTTGCGTCGTTTCTTTACTGAGTTCCTATGACCACCTTCCATCTCCATTGTCAGATCAAACCCTGGTAACCATTTAAAAACAAAATACTCGTCAAGACGAATAAAACGAGCCGAAACTCGATGGGGTTGCGTCGTTCCATTACAGTGTTCCTATTACCACCTTCCAGCTCCATCATCTGACCCTGGTTACCATTGAAAGACAAACTACTCGTCAAGAAAATTTAAACGAGCCTAACCCCGATGAGGTTGTGTGGTTTTTATTGCCAAGTTCCTGTGGCCACCTTCCAGCTCCATCATCAGATCAGCACGATGTTATCATGCACTGTCACACAATTTACACATATTATATACAAAATTTCAACTCAATCGGTTAAAGATATCTGCTTCAAAATTGAGTTGCAAAATTCAGCCCGAACAAAAGATAAGTACATGTACATTACATACATTGAATAAATAAAAGCTTGTAATAAATAACCCTTCGGGGATAAAAGTCGTGATTATGTGTATGTATGTATATATATTTAAAACACTGAAATGGTAAAATCCCAAATTCGTCAACAAAATCACTCGAATAACTGAATCTCATCTAATGCGCGCAAACGTGCGGCCCTGTCAGTGAACCGGCGCAAACCAGTTTTTACCACGGCAGCGCGTCGTTGAACCTTTCTGTGAGAGGTCACGTACACATCGTCGCGCTTATGTATGGGTACACCTACAGCGGGCCGCTTATAGGCAGCTTGGACTTTGTAGGGTATTTACTCATGTTGCCCCAGCGCGCTTTCGAGCACACGCACAGGCATAGTTTAAAGTGGTCTCGGATCGCAATTTCGATTTGTTTAAAAATAAATAGGTAAAAATGGTCAAATGCAAAATTGCGTGAAAGGCTGTCGAAATAAACAGAAAAGTTCGAGGTTATCGTTTTTTACGTTACCGAAACATTCTGGAAGGTATAATTATATTTTATTTATTTTAAACTTAAGTTTGTTTACAGAACAAATAGGTAATACGAAAGTTAAGGTAGGTAGGTACATTTATGTAAATTATTTCGCCTCACGATCGTAACTATAAGTCTGTGACTGTTGTGATCTAGCATGTAGGCACCTTACCTACCTGCCTAACTTATTACTTACCTATATCGTCTCATTAATAAAAATGGCCTTCTTACGATTGGACTAGTTAAATTCAGATTAGGCAAGTAGTAAGATTGAGTTGGCATCGTTATTAATAAAAATCAAATAATTCCTTACGCATGGATTAACGTTTTTTTTAATGGCAACTCTTATAGTTAAAAAGTAAAAAGAATGAGTTTTGAATGAACTCCACGTTAATTGACATTATTTTGACATTTAGAGCTACTAATAATTCTGCGTTGTAATGACAACGAATGGCCAGTACTTGCGGCCGACCTGCATGCTCTATGACAGCCGTTACATAACAGACACCACCTGACAGTCCGACGCTATAATTGTTTAAATTATTTCTGAATGATTAAATGATTTTATAAATAATTTAAACAATTATTGATTTTAATTTTTGAAGCTGTTAGTTACGATTTTAACTTAGAATACAGGATTTTTTTAAAGGACATGGACAAAATATTGCATTCCATTTACTTACTTAAACACCAATAAATGTATTAAATTACAAAAATAGAAAAATAAATTTATCACCTAATATTAATAACCTATATTGTTTTCTGAGGTTTAAGCGAGCACTACACATTGAAATGAAACACTTTTTACGGATTAACTCGCGTTTAATTTACTATTTACATAGTTTTTATATTATCCTGACGTTTCGAACCCTTTACAGGGTCCGTGGTCACAGGGAGACTGAGGTGTTGGTCGTCTCATTGTCAGAAGTTATTTGCCTACCATCAATAATTTTTATATTTTACCGGGTGCGTTCAAGTTTACACAATACGAGCTAACAATATTTTTAGGTCTGGCAATGTGTTGCTGTTGGGGCTGGGATTTGATGACCTGTATGATGGGGTCCCAGGCAGGTGGTAAATTCCAACCATCCTCTCTATTGAAATTACGATGTTTTTTAATTTCAATAGCCTCGCGTATCATCCTAGGGATGAATCGTTGTTCCTTGGCGAGTATTTGAGGTTTGTCAAATCTGATGTAATGGTTGGGTCCCTCGAGAGCATGTTCACACACTGCAGACTTATTTTCGCGCCTATGCTTGACGTCGGCTATATGTTCTTTTACGCGGGTTCCTACACTTCTCTTTGTTTGCCCGATGTACGAGAGCCCACAGTCGCAGTCCAGTTTGTACACGCCTGCATCTTGAAGGGGTATACTGCACTTGACAGGTCGTAAGAACTGGTTGATCTTCTTTGGCGGCTTAAAGTAAGTATTGATTGAAGCTCGCTTCAAGATGTGACCAATCTTGTCAGTGACGCCTTTCATATATGGAAGTACTGCAGGTTGGCGCTCGACTGTGGTTGGTTTTTTGCGTTTTTTGTGACGAAGCCGCGGTACTTGCAGTTTGTTATCCTGTAGTACATGCTTGACATGCTGAAGTTCAGCAGCCAGGTGTTGGGTGTCACAGATGCCGCGTGCTCTCTGAAACAAAGATTTCCCTACAGTAGCCAACTGTCTAGGATGGTGGTGAGAATCACCATTGAGGTACCTATCTGTATGGGTTACTTTACGAAACACAGTGTGGCTCAAACTATGGTCAGGATTCCTGATGATTAAAGTGTCCAAGAAAGCTAACTTGTTGTCTGCCTCTAACTCCATTGTGAACTGTATTTTAGGGTGTATGGAGTTAAGATGACTTAGAAAAGCAGATACTTTATCAGTTGGTAAGATAGTGAAAGTGTCATCTACGTACCGCTTATAGAACCTTGGGGTTACGGGTGATGTGCTTAGGGCCCGCTCCTCGAAGTCTTCCATGAAAATATCGGCGACAATGGGTGATACAGGGGACCCCATAGCAACACCCTCTATTTGCAAGTAGTAAACTTCATTCCACAAAAGGTAGCCAGATGTTAGACAATGCTCTAATAGTACTGCATATTCGTTGGGCATATTTTGTTCAACTAGTCTTTTCTTGGTAATTTCAATGCAGTCCTGTACTGGTAGACATGTAAATAGGGACTGGACATCAAAACTAACCATGGTTTCATTGTCAGCAAGATGTAGGTCTTTAATATCACTGACAAACTGGTAAGAATCCTTCACATAAGCTGTTGTATTACCTCTTAGTGGGGAAAGTATTTTTGCTACATGCCGGGCCAAACGGTAAGTTGGTGAGTCGATCTGGCTTACAATCGGACGTAGCGGAGCCTCAGGTTTGTGGATTTTTGGTAACCCATACAGTTTAGGTGGTTTAGGGCAGGAAGGTATTAAATAATTAGTGTCTAGATTTAACGTTTCCGAGTGTTGTTTGACAAGATCACTGGTTTTCTTTAATATTTTGTTAGTTTGATCGCATTTAACGCGTTTGTAGGTCTTGTCATCTGATAAAAGTTGAATTATTTTTTCGTTATAATCTGACGTATCCATAACTACCGTAGCATTACCCTTATCAGCACGAAGGATGGTTAATTCTGGCTTAGCTCGCAGGTTCTTTAGGGCGAAGTATTGATCGCGAGGAAGGTTGGATTTTGGCACTTTGCTCCGGCGCAAGACAGACGATATGTCTTGACGTAGTGCTTCAGCATCAGCCTTCCTAATATTATTTTTAACTAAGCAATCCTCTACGTTACTAATGATGCTTTCATACGGTATCCTGCGAGGGGCTACGGCGTAATTAAGCCCCTTTTTTAGTACCCCAACAGTGGGTTTGTCCAGTGTTTGTTTTGTTAAGTTCACAATTTTCCGCTCATCGATTTGGTTTTGACGTTTGTGGCTATCTATGGTTGATGTTGTATTGTTAGTTGTGTTCCATTTCACAAACTTTTTATTTAATTTTGATACTAACGTTTGGAATTTATTTATTTGTCTATGTTTGCATTCATTATATTTAGATGTTTCGCGTTTATTGAGGAGATTAATGCAATTAGTAAAATCTGACGCCGACAATTGTAATCCTAACCCACTGGACAAATTCTCGATCTTATTATTAATTGTACTTAGCTCGGAACGATGTCGGTAGATGAGATGACGGAGCAATTTTTGACTGGCCTGTTGTAAGATCTTGGCGCTCCCCCGGATGTCCTTTTTGGGTGATATCTTGACACACGGTGGGATGAGACCATGATCACGGCATCTCTTCAAGAAATTTAGGGATGTAACTTTTCTTGCGCGCTTAGTCTTTAGATCTTCCAACCGACGCACTTTGTTAGCTATTTCCAGTCCGTACTGGATCACATATTGTTTTCTGAGGTTTAAGCGAGCACTACACATTGAAATGAAACACTTTTTACGGATTAACTCGCGTTTAATTTACTATTTACATAGTTTTTATACTATGTAAATAGTAAATTAACAGCGAGTTAATCCGTAAAAAGTGTTTCATTTTAATATTAACCTCTCTGAAGTTGGCAGATTTGAATTAACATTAATTTGTAATGCCAGTTCCGTTAATATTTATTTCGACGCCATGTTATGTTTTCTTAATGCTCGACGTTGCATGCAGACTTTATGTTATGATATTATGTACGCATGTCGTTCAAACGGAAAATACTCATAAGATTCATTTAATGCATAGAAAACCTATTCTGCCGTTGTAAATGAAAACACACTAACTATATAACTTCAGTTACTGTGTTTATACTTGTTTTGGTTCTTCAAAATCACGAGACCGAGCTCTATCTGGAAAAATTTTCGATGTACCACCGTTAGGGAGATACGATAAATAAAAACAGTAAGTTGATATAAATCAAGACATTTTTAAGAAAAACACAGTGCGTTAGAATTTTTATGGTTAGAACACAGCACTTTACGTTTTACTGTTTGTAACATGTGTTCATGTATTTTTATGAATATGTTTTGCTTAGTTATAACACGGCATTTGCAACTACTGTGATTTCATATAAAATTTCCGTGAAATTATTATATCGTTTACATAAGTCAATTACAGTATCTTAGTTACTGGGTTTAAGATGACTGCAGTTTCCATATTGATTTTAAAAAAAGCATAGCTAAACCACAGTAACTACTGATTTACTGTGTTTTAAGCTAACCTTTTCCTTTCAATCGGGATGAAACTTGTATGGATCGATACAATGCAATATGATGCGCCCGATTTTTTTATCGATACAAAAGCATACGATCCGTTGGCGGATCGATACACATGTATGTAGGGTCGGACGGTAGATTTTGTCATAATTACTTTAATCTAAGTAACTACTGTCAATTTCGGCAGAAGTATTACTTTGTTTAGTTTTAGGTGATATTACTTTATTTTTATGTTCGATTGGATACCACTATCAAATTATTTTGTTTTACTTACTAGTAGGCCCAACAGACGTTGTCCTGTCTAAATTATAAAAACGATTCAACTGACAGGAAAAAGATCAATATCGCGGAAAAGAAGTAAGAAACAGCAAACACTTTTTATCGACCAAATTAATACATAAAATATATTGCACAATTCTTTTTTTATTTTAAGATTTTTTTTAGCATTTTCCCTGTTATTTTTTTTAACTAAACCAACCCCGTATTAAAACAAACAAAACAAAACAATAAATATTCAAATTGGTAAAGCCAATTTTAAGTTTACCCTAGTCAGCAATTGATTTTTATGTAGAGAAGATACCTAATAACATCGTGTTTTCTATGGCTCTCTAATACTTTTGTATTTTTGTAAAAATGAATAACCTAAGAAAATGTAAATTATGTCATCTTAATGTTAAAACAAAAGAAAATACTACAAATTTAGCAAAATATAAAAAAGCAAAACATTGATTTTTTAACCGAAAGTCATTCTACAGAAATTGCAAGTTACCTTATATTTACATAGACAAACATTAGTTAATCATCATCAAGGATGCCTTTAAACGTCCCACTGCTAGGCAGAGACCTTTCCGCATGAACAACAGCGCGCTTAAAATACTTATTTGATTTGATTTTTTTATCAAATAATTATAAAATAACTAATAGCATTACGTATTATGATAATTGATCGCCTAGATCTTGTCGTTGTTTCTTATATAAAAGATAAATTAAGACTTATAAAAGAAGACAGATTTTAAAGAAATTAAAAACATGATTTTGGTCTTAGTTGATTGAAAAAACAAAAGTTTTATTGTTTATGTACGGTGAATGACCGCACATTCCGTCATATCAGCATTTCACATTAATAGCATTTATTTTATAATTATTTAATTTTCTTTGTCCTGGCTACCGCCAGCAACGAACTTTGGCCCTGGCAACCTACAACACGCGTACACTGCGAACCGACGAGAAGGTTTGCGAACTGGAGGAAGAATTGAGCAAGATACGGTGGGGCATTGTGGGATTATCTGAGGTCCGAAGAGAGGGGGAGGACTCGATAATCTTGAAGTCTGGTAACTTGCTTTATTTCCGGGGGGGCGAACAACTGTCCCAGGGTGGTGTCGGGTTTATCGTCCACAGCTGTCTCGTGAACAACGTTGTTAAGACCGGAAGTGTGTCGTCGAGGGTAGCGTACCTTATACTCAGAATAACCAAACGGTATTCGTTGAAGGTTATACAGGTATACGCTCCGACTACGGCACACCCCGACGATGAGGTGGAGGCTACGTATGAGGACATCTCTAGAGCCATACAAGTCTCCAAAACTCATTACACCGTTGTCATGGGAGACTTTAACGCAAAACTGGGCAAACGAAGCGGCGATGAGCTGAAAGTGGGACGATTTGGAGTTGGAATTCGGAACCACCGGAGTCAACTGCTGGCGGAGTTTCTGGAAAAGGAGGGCCTCTTCATGATGAACTCCTTTTTTAGGAAATCTGAACACCGCAAGTGGACCTGGCTAAGTCCCGATGGTGCAACAAAAAATGAGATTGACCTTATCATGTCGACGAGAAAGCAAATATTCAATTATGTCTCTGTGATCAACGCGTTCAAAACTGGCAGTGATCACCGGTTGGTAAGAGGCACATTGAACATTAATATCAAGCTTGAAAGACGTCGATTGATGAAATCTACGCTCCGCCCTGCACCCATCCAAATCCAAAACCCCGAAAGCTTCCAGCTCGAACTGAAAAATCGCTTCGAATGCCTGAAGGATTGCGTAGACGTGGACGATTACAACAACAGGTTTGTAAAAACTGTCCATGCGGTTGGGTCTAAGTTCTTCAAAACCCACCGTATAAGAGGATCTAAAAAGCTCTCGGACCATACTCTCAAACTGATGGAAGAGCGGCGCGTGATGGTTCTGCGTTCTTCGGACGATTCGTCTCAGCTTCGGCGGCTCAATAGACAGATCTCGAAGTCTTTGACTCGCGACACTCGCCGATTTAATACCGACCGTATTAAAGAGGCTATTGAGCGAAACAAAGGTTCGAAAGTGTTTGCAAGAGATTTGGGTATTGGGCAGAGCCAACTGACGACGCTGAAAACCGATGACGGCAGAACTGTCACGTCTAGGTCCGAAGTTATGGGAGAGGTCGAGAAGTTCTATGGACAGCTATACACATCCACGGGGCCACCTGTACAAAGCTTAGCTACAGACCCTAGAGCTAAGCTAACCCGACACTACACCGAAGATATCCCGGACATCAGCCTGTACGAGATTGGTATGGCTCTCAAGCAGCTTAAGAACAGCAAGGCATCGGGTGCTGACGGAATTACGGCTGAGCTTCTGAAAGCAGGCGGAAGACCGGTACTCGCAGCTCTTTAGAGACTATTTAATTCCGTCGTACTCGGAGGTAGAACGCCAGAAGCGTGGCATGAAAGTGTGGTTGTGTTGTTCTTTAAGAAGGGCAACAAGGCCCTACTAAGGAACTATAGACCCATATCACTTCTAAGTCACGTTTATTATCTGTTCTCGAGAGTTATAACTAATCGTCTCGCATGCAGGTTTGATGACTTCCAGCCAATCGAACAAGCCGGATTCCGAAAAGGCTTTAGCACCATAGACCACATACATACGCTGCGGCAGGTTATACAGAAGACCGAAGAGTATAACCGGCCTCTTTGCTTAGCGTTTGTGGACTATGAGAAAGCCTTTGATTCGATCGAAACATGGGCCGTGCTACAGTCTCTCCAGCGGTGCCAAATTGACTACCGGTACATCGAAGTGTTGAAGTGTTTGTACGAAAACGCCACTATGACAGTTCGTCTTCAGGACCAGAGCTCGAAGCCAGTCCAGCTGCAGCGTGGAGTGAGACAAGGAGATGTCATTTCTCCGAAACTCTTCACTGCTGCACTGGAGGACGTGTTTTAGCTTCTGGACTGGAGAGGACTCGGCATCAATATTAACGGCGTGTACATCAGTCACCTTCGATTTGCCGACGATATAGTAGTCATGGCTGAGACCCTGGAGGAACTCGGCACAATGCTCGGTGATCTGAACAGAGTCTCTCAACAAGTGAGCCTTAAAATGAACACGGAGAAGACGAAAATCATGTCTAACTCACGTGTCGTACCCACTCCTCTGAAGGTTGGAGACTCTGCTCTTGGAGTTGTTGACGAATATGTATACCTGGGGCAAACAGTCCAACTAGGTAGGTCCAACTTTAAGAAAGTGGTCAATCGTCGAATCCAACTCGGCTGGGCAGCATTCGGTAAGCTACGTAATATCTTCTCGTCCAAAATACCGCAGTGTCTCAAGACGAAAGTCTTCAACCAGTGTGTGTTGCCAGTGATGACATACGGTACCGAAACGTGGTCGCTCACTATGGGCCTTATTAGCAGGCTCAAAGTCACGCAAAGAACAATGGAGAGGGCTATGCTCGGGGTTTCTCTACGTGATCGAATCAGAAATGAGGAGATTCGTAGACGAACTAAAGTAACCGACATAGCCCAAAGAGTCGCCAAGCTCAAGTGGCAATGGGCAGGGCACATCGCCCGTAGAACCGATGGCCGTTGGGGCAGAACGGTTCTCGAGTGGCGACCGCGCACCGGAAGACGCAGTGTGGGCAGGCCTCCAACAAGGTGGTCCGACGATCTGGTGAAGGTCGCGGGTAGCCGCTGGATGCAAGCAGCACAGGACCGGTCGTGGTGGAGATCCTTGGGGGAGGCCTTTGTCCAGCAGTGGAACTCTTCTGGCTGATGATGATGATGATGAATTTTCTTTGTAAGCAATATTTTTAGTTACCGACTAGCACTCGTCGCGTTTACTCATTATTGTAATTTATCATTTAAACTTTAGTATCAATAAACTGTTATCAATCAAATCTACTATCATTTCAAGTTTGTACGGAACACCGTACATCTTTATGGTCCTTCGAGCTACGGACCTCGCGAGTGTGTTTTGATTACGAGTGAAATCGTGTTAAATCGCAGTGTGAGGTTTAGGAACAATCAGTGACACGTGGAACTTACAGTGACGTTCACATCATCAGCATTACTAGCAGCAATCAGTGTTTAGCAGTGAATATCATAACTACAAAACTTCTATCATTCTTCTAGTCTTGTTCTATCAATTAACATTTTAAGAATGGAAGACATCGTTGCTACGCAATATTAGCTTATGCAAAGCATTGGAGGCGTTTATACCAACTTCAAGAAAGATGGACCGGAACACAAGACCTACTCTAACATCCGTAGGCGGATATCAACATTGGAAGCATATATTAAGGAGTTCAACAGCAATCATATGCAGCTTATTGACTATCAAAGTGTCGAACATGATTATTTCAAGCTCAATCATTATCAGAAAACTAAAGATTACTATCAAGAGCTTGTTGAATATTTACAGCTCTACTCTTCGTATACTGAGGATCCTTCTGTATATAGGGGGCAAACCGTAGGGCATTTTCAAATATTCATAATGCTCTTCCGGTGTGACGAACCCCGTGAGCGGTATGGACTCCTCCTTCATGAGGATCTGATGAAACCCTGTAGCCATATCAAGGCTGGTAAAGATTTTATGCTTCCCAAGTCGGTCAATATGGTCGTCAATCAGCGGCAGTGAAAAACGGTCTTTAACAGTGACCTCATTCAACTTACGATAGTCGACGCACATACGATCCGACCCGTCTTTCTTCTTCACGAGCAACATCGGGCTCGCGTATTCTGACTTTGATTCACGTATAATGTTTTTCTCAATAAGTTCTCTAACAATCTCACGAACTTTCAAAATTTCCGAATATGATAAACGGTATGACATTGTACCAGTATTAACACTGGATGTAGCTGTTCCCTCAATGAAGAAACTGAAATATTCGTTTATCACATCTAGCACCTTTTGAAAGTCTACACCGGTTAGTTCAGTCCTAACAGAGGATTGCGTAACAACTAATATGTTATGTTTAAAATTTGATTCGTAAGTAAGGTACTGCTGATTGCGGGTACGGAAATACGTCACGTCACTCCTTTTCGATTCAAAACATCTATACCAATTATAATAGGAGTATTCATAAATTCCGTACGGACTACATGCAAGTCTATTTCTAGAGTAATTTCACTAAATTCTATTGGTAAAGTTATAAAGTAAGTTGACTCTATTTCCTGACCACCGAAACTTCTAAAATTCTAAGAGAAGGCTTGCATGCACACTTGAAATGTTTTAACTAGGATGATTAAATTAAGGATATGCTTGAGCCAGAATCAATAAGTACATCAACCGGAATCCCTTGTAAAGCCGCTGCAATAATGTCATGTTTACTATCAAAGTATTCCTGACAAAAGTCAAAATTATTTGTATTGCGAGATTCCGATTTTAGTCTCGCGAAACAGGTTTCGATCTTATGACCTGGCTTTTTACAAAAGCTACATGGTTCAGGCTTAACTGAATTACTGATGATGAATGATTGAGTTTTTAGATTACTATAATTACCGGTGTCATTCCTAGGAGTCTGCTTACGCTTTTTAAAACAATTAACTTGCTTATGCCCGCGTTCGCCACACACAAAACATTTACCGAGATCAAAACGTCATTTGCGATCACTTAGCATGTTATGGTTGTTTTTCTATGAATGGTCTTGGCGAGACCCACTTAAGTTTTTATAATAATTTGAAGTATTAGGTTTCACATACATAGAGAGAAATTCTACTAATTCATTTGGCATTAACTTGGCATTAGTTGCTGAAGCGCGAATTTGTGGGTCGGTATACTATCGCTGATATAAGCTCGTCACTTAAACCTCTAACAATGCGTAATCTCAATAGGAAACGGCGAGCATAGTCTGCGTATGTTAAAAACTTATCAGAGTAGTACTCATGACTTCGTAAAGCATGTTAGCGACATCTGGTTTCCTAGGGCACAACGACTTAATTTTTTTTTTTAATTGCTCCAAGTACGATCATTTTATGCCCATTCAGTAAGCCACCCCTTGACATCGCCTTGTAGGCAGTTACCAATATTGTCGCTCCAACGATTAGCGGTCCTAGCACGGTCTACTTCCTCACACCAAGTTTCGATATCATTGATGCTTGGATCAAAGTTAGAAATATAATATGATTGGTGGGATCTCACCGGCATATTTATGGATCGTATCGCATCAACAATGCGATCGGTCGAACTGAAGTGGTCCACCGCGGCGCCCGCAGAGTGCTCTGGTGATGATGGAACCGCCGATGCTAGTCACTCTGCATGCCCCTGAAGCGTCATCGCAGCATCAGCCACACTCGAGCGCAGCGGCGGCGTCGTAGGCTCGGCCAACGTTGCTGCCGTAGGGACACTCATGCTCGGCTCCTTTTGTTGTTGTTGTTGTTGTTGTTCCAGTGACACCAATCTATTTAAAATTTGTTGCATTGTTTCGGTTAGTACATTACTAGAAGGACTGCGTCGCCTGCGACGTGATTCTCGTTGGCTAGAACGTGGACTACGATTTCTAGAACGGATTCTACTCTTTCGGTTATTATTAGGCATGTTTTCAAATAACTGCACTTAAATTACCTGTATTTCAAATAGAATCAGCAAAAGGATAAAATAATTTGATTTCGGGTACTTTTAAAAACAGAAATATAAAACTTGAATTGATTAAAATCTAAAAGGAAATAGTTTTTACGTATGCACAAAAGGTTCGAATGCGATTTTAACAAACAAGCCTTTATTGTTCACCTTTAGCAAAAACAAGAAAAAAACAAAATGGAACGTACTCACCAGAAAACGTTGTTTTACTTTACCGCGCTACCTTATCACCTTTTACTTACGTAAGCACTTAATGACCACCGTTTAGATTCGATTACTTGTTTGAAAAGTCAAACCACCTTATTTCAGGACGCAAAACGGCACGGACACGCGAGTTTTACTTATCCCACTTCTGATATTAGACACCAGAAGTGGAGATAATTAAAAAAAAACGATTATACCGACAAAATTTTATTCTTAATTTTAAATTTAAAAATCAACCAAAAACTACAGTAACAGAAACTAAAAAATGAGACACAATTAAAAACAAAGGAGATTACTAGATCTAAATATCAGAGTTAAGGACAGATTTGTTGACTACTCAAACGGGCAGAGCTTCCGCACAGATAACGACTTCGATGGCAAAGAGAGTGTTGGCGCTTAAGGCACCAACATGCGGTGCAGGGAAAGGGAAAAATGGGATAGATGGGCTTACTGTGTTCCGGGCTGTAGGCACTGGATCGTGCTGAAGGTGGACGCGGCTGGCGCTCTTGGCGCGGGCGTTAGCGGGCTTGAGGGCGGCAACACACACACAGTTCAGTGAGGGCACTGCTGTTCCTTAAGTGTTAGGGGTGAGCTGGTAGTCCTAGCTCTCTCACTGCACACACTGCACACATATGTGACGTGGTCACGGGCTGAGTTCAAGGGCGCGCGACGCGTGGGTTCGCCTTGAGATCTCGAAGGGCACTGCTTGTGGTTTTGCGCGGGCGCCGTCAGGCGATGCGCCGCGCGTCTCCCGCGGCGGTCCGCTCGCCTCTCATTGGCCGCCGAAGGGGCAGCAGCGATTCGTCGTTGCGGTTGTGGCGCAAACATCTTCCCGGGCCCCAGGGGGAAGGAGTAGAAGGGGGGGGGGGGGGAAGGAACGGAAGTTAAAGGAGACTACAGCCTCGATTCGTGCTGTGTTGAGTTAATGTCGAGTGGGTGTGTATATGATGAGCTGAGAGGAATGCACGTGTGTGACTGTATGAGTAAAATCGTGCACTGAGCACAGCAACACATAGGCACAAACAACAACAAAAAAAAGGGGTGTACACTGGGCATGTTACCATGTAGACACGTAATCGTGCTCTGAGCATAGCAACAAATAGGCACAAAAACAACAACAAAAAAGGGTGTACACTGGGCATGTTACCATGTAGACACGTAATCGAGGTCTGAGCATAGCAACAAATAGGCACAAAAACAACAACAAAAAAAGGGTGTACACTGGGCATGTTACCATGTAGACACGTAATCGTGGTCTGAGCATAGCAACAAATAGGCACAAAAACAACAACAAAAAAGGGTGTACACTAGGCATGTTACCATGTAGACACGTAATCGTGGTCTGAGCATAGCAACAAATAGGCACAAAAACAACAACAAAAAAGGGTGTACACTGGGCATGTTACCATGTAGACACGTAATCGTGGTCTGAGCATAGCAACAAATAGGCACAAAAACAACAAAAAAAGGGTGTACACTGGGCATGCTACCATGTAGACACGTGAGTCGTGCACTGAGCATGATAGCATATAGGCACGTAAAAGCGTACACGCTGTGGCGCAACGCGCAAGGGCGCAATAAAAGCGACCGCAATAAGCAAAAAAATAAAAATAAAAGGCAGACTGCATGTGTGTGTGAGTGTGTGTGTATGTGTTGCAGGCTGATGTGTGGGTGCACGTGTTTGTACGAGCCTATTGTGTTGTGCAAAGGCGTGGGCTGATGTCACGCACCGTATAGGTGCGGGCTGACCACATGTGTTGGTGGTGTACTACCAACAACTAATTAATTTTTATTAGGGCATGAGATATAACTCGTAAAGTTACGGGAACAAATGAATTTGGGGAATGATGGCACAAAAGGGAAAATAGAAAAATGGGCTGAAGTAGTTATTTTATATATATATAATAGCGGACTGTATTAAAGGTAGGGGGCCTTACTGCTGCCGCGACCCATGCGGCTGTCTTGCGTGCGCAGACGCATGCAGCGGGCTGTCGATGGGTCGTTGTCCCGGAGTGTCACGCAGATGGGGCGGGAGCCACCGCGCCGCCGCTTCCGGCTGGCACTGCTGCGTTGTGTCGTCCGGTCGGTGGAGGGACGTGTGGTGTTCGGGGCGGCCACACACCCTGCATGCCTTCACCGACTTACATTCGTCCGGGTAATGTGGTCCGAGACAGCGGGGACAGCGCTCGCGCGACACCACAAAATCCCACCGGCCCTGCGTCGGCTGGGCATTATAGCGGGCGCACGTGATGAGCTTGTGCCCCCTTTCCCTACAATAGGGATAGTAGGGCGTATTTGGGCTAGGCCCGGCTAGCGCGTGCATTGTGAATGTGTGGTTATGTGTAGGTGTATATGGGTGGCGGCACGAGTCGAGGCGAAAATATTAAATGTGTAGGGTAGGGTGATATTAAGTGGACTGTTGCTGGGATGTATCCGGCTCGAAGGACCATAAATGTTGGCACTTAAGGCACCAACATGCGGCGCAGGGAAAGGGAAAAATGGGATAGATGGGCTTACTGTGTTCCGGGCTGTAGGCACTGGATCGTGCTGAAGGTGGACGCGGCTGGCGCTCTTGGCGCGGGCGTTAGCGGGCTTGAGGGCGGCAACACACACACAGTTCAGTGAGGGCACTGCTGTTCCTTAAGTGTTAGGGGTGAGCTGGTAGTCCTAGCTCTCTCACTGCACACACTGCACACATATGTGACGTGGTCACGGGCTGAGTTCAAGGGCGCGCGACGCGTGGGTTCGCCTTGAGATCTCGAAGGGCACTGCTTGTGGTTTTGCGCGGGCGCCGTCAGGCGATGCGCCGCGCGTCTCCCGCGGCGGTCCGCTCGCCTCTCATTGGCCGCCGAAGGGGCAGCAGCGATTCGTCGTTGCGGTTGTGGCGCAAACAGAGAGCGAAACTGAGCGTGCTCCCGCTTATAAAGGCTGCTTCCCCCACCACTAGCCTAGCAACTGTCTTCTGCTAACAATATAATAAATTTAAACTAAAATCTTTTATGCATAGCAAATGTATGCTTTTTGAAATGATGGTAAATGAGAGGTATTTTGTCAGGTTTTCCTTTTTTTAATAATGGGTCATATTCAAAATTTTTGTACTATCACAAAAGTGAAAAGTGTGACAAAAATTAACACTGTAACAAAAAAATAAGAAAGTAGAACTATTAGGGTCATTTCAAAGTAATAAAAAACACATGTGTGATTGAATTTTTTTTTAATTACTGAAAAGCGTTTACTAATAATATTTATATGAGTCGACTACTAGAAACTGCAAGAAACTTCAAGGGCTGGTCAGGTCAAGTGTTTTAAACATGACAAAAATTACAAAAAAGTACTTATCGCCCAGCTGACGCGGACGGGTCAACAGACGGGTGGGTCAACAACCGACCGCTGCCCGAGCGTTGTAAATAATCGTTATTTAATGGTTAATTCTTTCATTTTATTCTTTTTATGTTATTGCTTTAAAGTAAATTAAATACCCAAAGACTATCAAATTAAAATTCATAAAATTAATTATTAATAAAAATACAAAAGCACGAATTTCTTTCTCGTTATTTTTATCATGTCTAAAACACTTGACCTGACCTGCCCTTGAAGTTCTTTGCGGTTTCTGGCAGTCGCCTTATATAATATTTCTTTTAAAAAAAATCAGTATCAGATTAGAAAATAAAAACTAAAAGATTACAGTGATTTTGTAGTAACATCAGTCTCAGCAGTTTCAAATTTCCACGAGTAATAAAATTATTAATATTTGACACTATATCTAAATCACAATGTCTGTTTGAGACAAGTAAAAAATATATATAAACTACACAACAAATCAAAATCACAAACTTCAATCTTTTTCTAGTTAACTATAAAAATGACGATTGCTCTTTGTCACAACTTATGAATTAAAAATAAAATATATTCCCGAACGATTTAATAATTTAAAAACACAAACTTGAAGCTGACTCAGGTTAAGAGATTCGTGAATTTTACGTGGTCTAGTGTTGCGCCTATTCCAAATAAATCATTTTAAGTAAAAACAGAGATTACAATATGCAAAGCCCTTACTTCTTTTTTATTACGTCATCTTTGTAATGTAACAAAATTATTCAACAAACTGTCACAAAAATAAAATAAAATCACTGTTTGAATATATCGTCAATAACTAAAAAATAATTTAAATTAGTAGGGGCGAGCCTTCAGCTACATACCGGGTCCACAGGTGGCGGATAGTGGGGACGACCTGTAGATATACAGGTCAGCTGCGAATAAGGTTTACCAAATAAGCAGTCCCGGACCGAGGCGGTGAGGTAACAGGGGTGGTGGGACATCTTATGGCACAGATATCTCCAAAAAATACCACACAACCCGTAAATACCTTATGACATGGCGAGTTTGCACCGCCACTTAAATAAGTGCATTGCCCCGGTAGAGGGCAGCAGCCTGCCGGCTTTCTTCTGGGCGGACCTTGATAAGAGGAGTAAGGCTAGGGAAATGAGCAACTGCATGCGGTGATAGAATCCGTCATATCCGGTTGCAGTACTGCGATCACCAATCTGTCGTTGCTGGCGTGGTGATTACTGCTATAACCCCTCCCCATAAATCATGACTGCACAAAATACGCATCGACCCCAAGTTCCCAGCGGTCTGTCACTCCCCGGCTTGAGCAGTAGCCGGGTGACACGGGGCAGGGGTGCGATAAGGAATCACTGGGAGTTGACCAACTGCCATAAACAACTATTCATTGCCACGCATAACATCCGAACGATGTCCACAGAGGACAGACTTTTAGAGCTGGAAATCGAAATAAAACGCAGCAAATGAAATGTCCTGGGACTCTGTGAAGTTCGTAGAGATGGTAAAGAACTCATGATTTTACCATCTGGAAACTTATTATACTACAAGGAGGGTGAACGTAAAGGAGTAGGAGGAGTCGGCTTTTTGATTAACAAAGAAATAAAAGACAGTGTGTTGGAAATTTGTTGCGTGGCCAATAGAGTGTCGTACGCCAAAATTAGGCTATCATCTAAATACACACTAGCCATTATCCAAGCATACGCACCGATTAGCACCAGTATAGATGATCGAGTCGATGACTTCTACTATAGCATTAATATGGCAAAATGCAAATGTAAATCGCACTATACCATAGTCATGGGAGATTTCAATGCCCGAGTAGGTAAATGAGAGTCTGAAGTTGAGTGTTGCCTGGGGGAATCCGGTCTGGGTTCGCGGAACAATAGAGGATCAATGCTGGTAAACTACGCCCTACAACACAACCTGTTTATTGCCCACACATTTTTCGCTAAGAAACCCCAGCGTAAGTGGACGTGGAAACACCCAGATGGAATACACAAGAGCGAGTATGATTACATCTTAACTAACCGCAGAGACTTTGTGTAGGACGTATCAGTGCTCAATAACTTTACTACTGGGAGCGACCATCGCCTGGTCCGCGCAACGCTATTCATTGATCTTAAGTCAGAAAGAAGGAAACTCACCAGACACCGTACTCCACGCGAAATAGCCCCGGATATTATCAGAGCCAATGCTAAAGAATATCAAGCATACATCGACGATCACCTAGATGACTTCGAACAACTGAAATTGCACTCAATAGAAGATCTGAACAAGCACTTAACCACCATTATGACAAATGCTCTGAATGAAGTAACACCTGATAATGTTAATTTTAAACCAAAGAAGCTAACCGAAATAACAATCAAGCTCATGGAAAAACGTCACCAGCTACGAAAGGAAAATTGCATAGACACAACAGAGTACATCGACCTTCAGAAAAACATCCGTCGGAGCCTCAAAGAAGTCCTCATTCAATATCAAGAAGACAGGATTACTACTGCAATCGAGAGGAACACCAACAAACGAGTACTGCGAGCAGAAATTAGCAAGGGTAGGAAAGAGATCTTTCAGCTACTTGACGAGGATGGAAATTTAGTTACGAATAGAGAGAATTTACTGGATGTAACTAGAAAATTTTATGAGACTCTGTACAAGAGCAAAGCCCAACCAGCCCGCACATCGGCCGGTGAGCAAGCAGTGCGACCCACCGTCTCTAATGTTGGTTCTGAAGAAATCCCAGATGTAACCTTAGATGAGGTGCAGTTCGTGTTAAGCCAAGTGAAGAACAGAAAATCACCGGGCCAAGATAACATAATACCCGAAATGCTTAAACTGGGATCAACAGCGCTCTGGAAAGCTATAGCTCTTCTGTTCACAAACTGCATTCTTAATGGAAGAGTACCTAGCGAATGGCATAACGCAGTGATTGTTCTGCTTCACAAGAAGGGGGATATTCGAAAACTGGACAACTACCGCCCGATAAACCTCATCTCACATATATTCAAACTGTTTACCAGAGTCATACTGAATAGGTTGAGTAATAAGCTTGACAGTAACCAACCTAGAGAGCAGGCTGGTTTTCGTTCGGGGTTTGGAACAAACGACCATCTGCAAACTTAAAGACCGTGATCGAGAAGTGCCTCGAGTACAATAAACCAGTCTTCATCACCTACGTCGATTACGAAAAGGCCTTTGACTCTGTTGAGGCGTGGGCAGTTGAAAAGGCATTGGAAGATTGCAGAGTTGATGGAAGATATATACAGCTTATAAAGCACTTTCAGAAGTATGGAACGTCCTCTGTCAATCTTCATAAACTAAATAAGCCGTTTAAACTCGAGAGGGGCGTACGTCAAGGTGACACCTTATCACCAAAGTTGTTTAATGCCGCCCTAGAAAACATCTTTCGGGAACTAGACTGGACCGGAAAGGGCTTGAGTGTCGACGGAGAAAGGCTTAATCACTTGCGTTTCGCGGACGACATTGCACTGATTGCGGATGATGTCGACGACATGTTGATCATGATCGAAGATCTGCAGCGGGAATCACAAGAGATAGGCTTAAAAATGAATGTCACTAAAACTAAAATCATGACCAATATACCGGGGGCCCGTGACTACATTTTACCTGTAGACGTCGTCGATCATTACGTGGGTAATTCTCCTAGGAAAGTGTTCTCTTCTCAGAAACGTGTAAATTTTTATTTTAAGTATTTAGCAAAAATAACCATGGCACATGCAAGTTTTCTCAATTTGAAACACAATGAATGCCAAGGCCCAGTTAGTACCAGTACCAGTAGTTTCAGAGTTATTTGAGTCCCACTATTTGTATCCATGTATCTGAGTGTTTTCAAATAACGTGACTCATACTTTTTCGTCAATTATGTCTATTGTATTAAATAATCTAAAAAACCATACCTAGGATCATAAAATACAATTGCGTATTTAGCAAAATGTACCATAATATTACTGCCTAAAATTGATAAAACTGAATCCCTCTATTTTTTGCAAGTATTTGTGGCTCAAACTACGGTTTAAAGATTGTCAGAGAGTTGTTTTGGCAAAAAAATGCATAAATAATTAATTTACTGAAACCAGTTACAGTATACAAAAGTTACAGCTGCTGCTACAGCGAATTGAGACATTGCAGAGAGCAAAGTATTTGGCATTAATCTATATAATATTTAATTATAATTATGTAAATTCGTAAACTAGTTACTAAAGCACTATGAAATTATTAAATATTACTAAAGGTAATAATATAATGTGAAATACTTATACAAGTTAGGTAGGACAAGATATGAAATAAAAAATTAAATATTTTAAGTTTTTATTTGATCACAGGAAGTTTTCGGTATATCATTAAATTATACCCTTATCACAATTTTAATATAATCAGTATTATATTAATTGGTCTTAAAATTAGCCTAACGAAGTCTTGTTTTTAATTACTATTAAAAATTTAACAAACATTTAATAATAAGTGTGAGAACCGAAAATGTCTTGCCCCGAGGAACTTTACCTCTTTCAGATGGTTCGTCCGAACACCCTATACGGATTGGTGAGATATTTAACCCACTCCCACATTATATGATTCTCTCAAAAACATGAGTATCTTCTCAGAAACATGGCATGCAAGTGCCACGGCAGCCACGTATATGAGGCCAGGTATTTGAGGACAAAGACTTATTTTACAGTTTAAGAAAAAACTAACAAATAAAAATAAATATATATTGCTCATTATTTATGGGATAGCAAAAGCAATTAACGTATAAATATAGAAACCATTACCATAGTTATAAAGTTGGTAAAAAGATACCATGTATGAGTATAATATGAGTTGCACCGAATAAATACGTGGCTGTAATGGTGCTAACCTTCGTGAGCAAACACCAAACATCAAGCAGCTTGTCCTTCCTATAAGATGTCAGCGAGGGCACTGGCCCTACCGATGTGCGGGGAAGGGAGAAAGGTAGCACTCACCGTTTACGAATACAAGCGATCTGAGTAAGCGCAACAAAATCTGAGATAACTTGTTGGCTCACGTACTAATAACGGATTAAAAAAAACCGTTGTGGTTTTTAATATACAAAACATAGGATATGATACAAAAAATCATTACTCACGAGAAACAAAATTTACGAATCATTTACATTGGAGATTCGGTCTCTCAGAGATACTTTTTATCACGAAGATAGAAAGTCCCACGCCATGTATTTGAGAAAATGCTTATTTGACAGGCATTTTACAGAAATATGTTTACATAATCAATACATTTAAAGTTTGACCATATGTAAAAAGTGTTTAGGTATCGAACAGTAGCAAACTTTTAATGCTCTTCCCAATAAAAGTATGACTTTTTCAAAGGAATATCCGAAAAACGTGGTAAATGAGAATGTGCCACGTATATCTGGGGCATAATATCACGCTTGGTTCGGAGGATCAGACTGCCGAGGTGGATCGACGGATAGCGCAAGCTTGGGATGCCTTCGGCGCAAACGGAGCGGTTCTCCGATCGAAAAACATATACTAACGTCTCAAAACCAAGGTATTTAACCAGTGTGTCCTGCCTGTCTTTACCTATGGAATGGAAACCACCACTTTAACAAAAAAGTTAGCTGAGAAACTCCGCGTTGCGCAGAGAGCAATGGAAAGGGCAATGCTCGGGATTACTTTAAGGCACCGAAAAAATAACGAGTGGATCAGAAAAGTTACCAGAGTTGGAGATGTGGTAGAGGAGATCGAAGGCAGGAAGTGGAGATGGGCAGGACACATTGCAAGGATGGAGTACGGTCGCTGGGCAAGACGAACTCTGGAATGGAGACCCCGTGCCAATACTCGTAGTAGAGGCAGACCACCCATGAGATGGAAGGACGACATCTGCCAACAAGCCGGCCAAGGCTGGATGCAGACGGCAATGGATCGTCAGGCATGGAGGAATGGAGAGGAGGCCTATGTCCGAAGGCGGACCCAATAGAGGCTGAGATGGATGAATGGATGGATGGAACTAAAAATTACATCAATAGCTCTTGAGTTAAAAACCGATATTACTTATTGTTCTAGCAAACAAATACTCTAAAAATATGGCAATACCATTAATCACAAACTTATCATGCAAGAAATATCGTAATAAACAAATGGAACACTAAATTCTTGAATTTCTCGATGGACGAATCGTTAGATGATTTTTCAGAAAAATGGACGCCGACATGATGGCCGAATGTCAAAGCTCAGCTGCCAGATTGGTTGAGGCCTCGGACCAAATATCACAATGGACAGAGTCTTTGGATTTTTAGCATGTCCGTATTTTGTTAGTGTGCAGCTTTCTATCTGTACATGTGTGCGTGACTAAAGATGTGACTAGTATATCGATATAATCACTTTAATGTGGTGTGTACCTAGTTCGTTATTATAATTGGGGGTTCAAGTTACTCACGTCCGTAGGTTTACCGTTTAGACCCTACACGTGACCCTTGGGTGGTGCTAAATGAGTGACACTGACTGAGTGGTAGAGCCACGCTGTGTTGCAGCACGCCGGGCACGCTGGGCCGGCTCGCCCGGCGTAAATACCAACCTCTCACTAAGGGTGTTACCCGACCAATCGATCGATCGTCGATCGACGGCATCGATCAACGTCGATCGAAGTTGATCGACTGGTCAGGTAGCTTTAATCGAATTTTTTTTTTTTTTTTTTTTTTATAGCAGAAGGAGGCAAACGAGCAAGCGGGTCACCTGATGGAAAGTAATCACCGCCGCCCATGGACACCCGCAAAACCAGAGGAATCGCAGGCGCGTTGCCGGCCTTTAAGGAAGGAATAGGCTCGTTTCTTGAAGATCCCTAAGTCGTAACGGTCCGGAAATACCGCCGCCGAGAGCTGGTTCCACAACACTGTAGTTCGAGGCAAGAAATTTCTAGAAAAACGCACAGTAGTAGACCGCCATCCATCAAGGCGATGTGGATGGAATGACAGTCGATTTCGTGTAGTGCGGTGAAGGAATTTAGCGGCAGGGATCAAGCCGAACAATTCCTCAGAACACTCCCCATGATATATACGGTACAATATACAGAGAGACGCAACGTCTCTCCGAAGAGCCAGTGGATCGAGCCGACCTGAAATAACCACGTCGCCGACAATTCGAGCAGCTCTGCGTTGAATGCGGTCAAATGGAAGGAGTTGGTATTGGGGTGCTCCAACCCAGAGATGGGAGCAGTATTCCATATGCGGCCTGACCTGTGCTTTATACAGTTGTAAACGGTGGGCCGGCGTGAAATACTGACCCGCTCTATTGAGCACACCCAGCTTTTTCGAAGCTAATTTAGCTTTACCTTCCAAATGACCACGAAACTGAACGTCACTCGAAATATCGACGCCAAGGATTCCAATAATCGGATTGGTATCAAGGGGAGCTCCCTCAAAGTTCAGAGGTACGACGAAGGGATGTTTTTTCGCGGTAAATGCGCAAACTTGTGTTTTGGAGGGGTTAAAGCGGACTAGGTTATGTCGGCCCCAATCCGAGACATGACTTAACATGTTCTCGGTGTCAGTCACAAGTTTATTCCGGCTCTCGATGACGCTTTCCAGAGAAATATTAGCTCGCCCGGTGTAGAGCGTATCCCCAGTACTGTCATCCGCATAGCAATGAATGCTGTTGTTATGCAGCATGTCATTGATATGCAGAAGAAACAAAGTAGGGGACAACACACACCCCTGCGGGACTCCAGCATTCACGGGCTTCATGTCGGAGCACGAACCGTCGACTGCGACTCTGATGCTACGCCCAGTAAGAAAGCTGGCAACCCATGAACACAATTTCTCAGGAAGCCCGTATGATGGAAGTTTAGAGAAAAGAGCCCTGTGCCATACCCTGTCAAAAGCTTTCGCTACGTCCAAGCTAACTGCCAGTGCCTCCCCTTTACTCTCGACTGCCTCCGCCCATCGGTGAGTAAGGTACACTAAAAGATCACCAGCCGATCGACCGCGACGAAAACCATACTGGCGATCACTTAGTAGCTGGTTCTCTTCTAGGTACCTTAAGAGCTGGCGGTTTATAATGGACTCCATTACTTTGGAGAGTAAAGAGGTAATAGCTATTGGCCTGTAGTTAGACGGATCTGAGCGATCGCCTTTTTTTGGAATCGGGTGCACAAGGGCTGTCTTCCAAGAGCTCGGGACGACGCCAGTGGTGTAAGAGAGCTGGAAAAGGCGCGTTAGAACTGGTGCCAATTCAGGAGCACACGTCCGAAGCACAATGGGTGGAACTGCATCTGGCCCACTCGCCTTATGGATATCAAGGGAAAAAAGAGCCTTACAAACTGACCTTTGCAGGAACTGAACGTTTGGCATTGTACAAGCGCAATGCGGTATGGTTGGTGGAGAGTTTTCCCCATCGTCCAAGGTCGAGTTTGATGCGAAAAGAGAGCCCAAGAGATCGGCTTTCTCCTTTGCAGTATAGGCCAGGCAGTCATCGGTCTTGTGCAATGGTGGTAGGGACGGCTGACAAAAATTCCCTAAGATAGCTTTGGCGAGAGACCAGAGAGATCGACGGATACCTACCGTTTGACTAACCAATCGATCGACGACGGTCGGTCGACGTTGATCGATAGGTGTGGTAGCTTTAATCAATCGACGGATACCGTTCGTCTAACCCATCGATCGACGGCCGGTCGACGTTGATCGATTAACCCTGGCTAAATTCCATCAGCGAAATGTATTCAGAAAAGGACTCGTTGTTCTTGGCCAGTACGATGTTGCTCGTACTATTATTACGGAGACGCAAACGCAGAAGAATCTGGATGCGGCCGTTTTTTAAAGCCAACGATCGCTTATTTTATCCAAATGACATTTTAAGCAGCGGTTTTTGTATTTGTTTTTTTCTTGCGTAGCGATTGTCATGAATTTCGAGGTTAGTAGTTTCGAGGGAGGTAGAGAGGAGGGGGATGGAGGGGGTACGGTAATGGTAACTTAGTAGAATATTTGTTTTTTTTTTCCTTAAAATAACCTCAAAATAAAAATATCTTGAAAACTATGCATTTTCGCACTTTGGCTCCCCCTCCCTCTCCTCTTCCCCCCTTTTTCGGTGTTGCTTAATCTAAAGTGCTTCCCAAGGTGTTTGGGGGAATATCATTTAGTATTTAAACGTTCATATTATCATCACTCATTATTATCAACATAAACATAATCTAATATTACGATTATTATCCATGGTCACGAAATATTTTTTTTTTTTTTATAAAAGAGGGAGGCAAACGAGCAGGCGGGTCACCTGATGGAGAGTAATCACCGCCGCCCATGGACACCCACCCGCAAAACCAGAGGAATCGCAGACGCGTTGCCGGCCTTTATGGGAGAAATAGGTTTAAGGAAGGAATATGAATTGGGAGGAGGGGGGGGGGCAGGGGCCTCCGGAACCCTTACTAGTCGGACGAAACACAACAGCACCAAGTGCCATTATTTCACGCCGAATATTAGAGAGGGTGGTATTACGCCGGGCGAGCCGGCCCAATGGTGCTGCAACGCAGCGTGGCTCTACCACTCAGAAAAGTGAAGCGGCCGGTGCGTCTAATCAAACAGCTCGATTTAACACCCAATCCATTTTACCGGTCGATTGTCGATCGACATCGATCGACGTCGACTAATCCATTCTACCATCGATCGATGCTATCGATCGACGATCGATCGATTGGTCTGGTAGCACCCTAATATCCGGTGTGAAATAATAGCCCTTGGTGCTGTTGTGTTTCGTTCGGGCAGTGAGGGTTCCGGAGGCCTCCCCCCCCACCCCGCTCACAATTCCTATTCCTTCCTTAAATGCCGGCAACGCATTTGCGATTCCTCTGGTGTTGCGGGTGTCTATGGGCGGCGGAGATTACTCTCCATCAGGTGACCCGCCTGCTCGTTTGCCTCCTTCTATTATAACAAACAAATAAAAAATAATAATTTGTGTAGTAAAGTGAAGAGCAATACTTTTTACTATTCATATTCCCGCCCATATTATTAAGATTCAATTTTGAACTAAGGCTAAAATTTTTACTGTAAAAAAAGATTTTTCAAAATGTTTGAAACAGAGCCTTGAATATTTTGTAGGCTCTCAGTTATCACGTCTAATAGCTTTAACCCATTCACGTCTTATTTCCGGGCATTTTGGAAACCTAAAAAAAGAATAATAAAAAGAATATTAGTAATATCGATAAAGCTTCGATACACAAATACGTACATCACTAATCATTATGCCAAAAACAAAGCCTTTAAATTACATTTAATTAAGGTTTAAAACCTGATTCTTATGAATAGTGTACGATATAGTATGATTTAGAATTAGCAAAAATTAATGCTTTGCCGTTTTAATTATTAAAAAACTCATAGTAAAGCATACATATTATGAGAAATCACTAACGTATGAATTGATAATTCCTGGTCCCTCACACCTCCTTTTGTTGTTCTTGACGAACAATAAACAGCAGAACAAGACATTATGTCAATTGTATATTACACAAATAACACAAACACTAAGATTTCTTAATATTTCACTATTATTTCGCACAATCCAGCAATGTTTTGACCTAGTAGTCGGTCATGAAATGACACGTCCCACACCGACAGTGCGTCGTTGCCAAACGTACATTAACTATCTCTTTTACTCATATCACACTACAGTCATACAGACAGAGATACAAATACTTTACTTTGATACACGTATGTAAAAGCGGCAACGTCGTAAGACTCTGTCCATGTAATATTTGGTCCGAGGTTGAGGCTAAATAAAAGTGTTGCCTTCTGTAAAAATTTAAATTCTACCTATTTTTGCCATAAGAAGAATGATTAACAAAAATGAAATAGAATGTGGACTTAAGTAACTTTTTATCGTTAAGTCATTGCCTTAGACAAAACAGCACTAACTGGTAATGTAAGTGTCTTATAAACATATTTTAATTTCGAGACTTAGACATTTTTAATATTGTTGACGCACATGTTAATATCATAGAATTTGAAATGGGTAATTTAATGTAAAACTAAGTTTCAAGAAATATCCGATACAAAAAAAACCGTTATTTTTGTTTTGCTACACTATTTTGGACAAAGATATTTGTATAGATAGAGCACTACCGGTCTAAACATTTATTGCACTTTTTATTTCACTATTTCTCATTTATGTGCGGAAAAGGCTACACCACCATTTTTTATTTTATAACTTGTCGTCATACGCTAGAGCTTTTTCTATGAAATAACTGTGAATACTTTTGATACTATATACCTGGGTCGCTTTCTGTTCGCAAAATTTACAAAAAATTTGAATAAAAAAATATACTTTTATTGCACACAAGAACATATAATAGAAAAACATTTATATAGTGACAAAGTACAAAACAGGAGGCCTTATTGCTAACAAGTAATCTCTTCCAGGCAACCTAGGGTGATAGAAATATAATAAAAAGAATATAGAAGTCCCTATTATGTTTTGTGAACACTATGGCAAATAAAAAATATCTTTTGTTACTCATGCTTATCAAAATTATGTCTTTCTATGGTTATCCTTACAAATGTTGGCCATTCTTTGACGATATGCGTTATGAAGTTATGTTATAAAAACTTATGACAAGTGACGATTATTGTCAGTTTATGGCGAAAAACGGTGTGAGTTTCATTAGGTAACCCGTTTAAACTTATGCAACTGCGCATTTAAAGTGATACAACAGTGCGTTTAAAGTGATGCAACAGCGCGTTTGAAGTGAAGAAACAGTGCGTTTGAAGTGATGCAACAGTGCGTTTGAAGAAATGTAACAGAGCGTTTAAATTTATGAAACAGCGCGTTTGAAGTGATGCAACAGTGCGTTTGCAGTGATGCAACAGCGCGTTTGAAGTGATGCAAGAGTACGTTTGAAGTAACAACGCGTTTGTAGTTATGCAATAACAGCGCGTTTAAAGTGATGCAACAGCGCGTTTGAAGTTATGCAACAGTGCGTTTGAAGTGATGCAACAGCGCGTTAGAAGCGATGCAACAGCGCGTTTGAAACGATGTAACAGCGCGTTTGTAACAGTATGCAGATAAGTAAGATTGTGCAGTGAACAGTGATTGTACCGCTACAAAAAGTCGCAGTAAGTTGGGTGCTATAGAGGTAGACCATAAACCTCCCCGACTAATATATTTACCTACCAATAAAATATACTCTTACTTGGTATGCGTATTTCATTCACAGGAATTTGCAAAATATTCTCCAACTTGTCATTGATGGCCTTAAATGTAGAGTGCACCTCCGCAGCGATCCAATTAAACGGCGCCTTTGTAACGATGGGTATCCAGTAAAAAATAAAATCTATTACGTACATGCACAACACGTATACTGTAAGGGTAAAAGAAAAAGATGTAAGACGCCACTTTTAATTCCATTTACCATACAATTCTAATTAGCAATCAGTATACCTGCATCCTCAGGTTTCGTATACGACCTACAAGGTGGATGCCTAGCATGTTAATAGCGCCCTTTAAGTAAGTATTAACTTTTCCATAAAGTAAGGATGCGCTAGAAATGAGTACACGTCAGTAATATAATGCTTTTACACCGACAACGAAGTAAAAGCCGTGGTAAAACCGTTACTTATATGATACTAGCCGCCCGTGACTTCGTCGCGTGGACAGGGTGTGCCCCTTAATAAATTTCCGAAAAAATTTGTCCATACCAAACCTTGTCCTGGCAATTTTATTATAAACAAAACAAAAAAAAATTAAACAAATAAGAGTAGTCATTTAGAAGTGATGCCAGATGTGATGATCTTTATTTATATAGATTATGGTAATGTAAAATGTAAGTGTAGTTTGTTTAATTGCACACTTACCCGTAAATATTGTACTATTATAAAGTACGTCAACAATAAAGCTCATGCTACTAATTAGGGAGAGCAAAGTGGACATTCCGGTAAGTACAAAGATATAGACTGCCCCTTTGGGTGGCAAGAGATACACGTCGATCAATGTTTCTTTAACCTACAAAAGACAGATCAGTAGTAAAAACATGTGCTTTCATTATATTAATTTAAAAATGGTATTACATGTAACCACATATTATTTTGAAAATAAACATTCTCATCTTATCTACGAGGTGGGGCTTGCAAAAGTAACACTTCGACCCATCGGGATATTTTGTGCAAAAACCATGATACCACATGGTACACATATAATTACGACTATTATCCCCAAACGGTTAGTTAGAGACTAGGCAATGAGGACCGCACAAGCAGTCCTCTGCCATAGTGTTGGCGTGAAAGGTAGTGAGCCCATCGCCGCTCTATGCTGTTGAATGTATGTGCAGTCTTTAGTCCGTTAGTTGCCTTGTACGACACACAACGGAAGAGAGGGGGTGGTAGTAATATTTTAATGTGCAAAACTATGATTTCAAAAAAATTGGGTATTACCTTTTGTAGTCGGATTAGGCCCTCAACTATTTGCCGTTGTCTTGCCAGGCCATGGAACACCATCACATTTACGCTTATTATACTGATGATATCGTGTAATACAATAAACATCGAGTTGAGATTCTTCCTATCCACTACCATTGTTTCTTTATGAAACGTTTTGATGTATATAAAAGGTAATAGCGCCAGATCTGATTAGAAACATAAGAATGCCTTTTATTACTTTCATGAACAAACAATTCTATGGGGACTGTTTGTTGAAACGCAGCAATCACTTGTAAAAATCTGCAGGATAGTTGAGAAAATACTAGAAAAAATATTCAGTTGTTCATTTTGTAATGCAAAGAAAAACTGTAAGTAACTGCCGATTGTTGATTTTGATGGAATTAAATCTGAACCCAGATACTAAACAAGTAGCAAAAAAAATTACCATTACTCACCCAGAAAAAAGATGATGAGCGTGCTCACAAAATAAACAGAAGTTGATACTCGAATGCGCCATCTTCCTTGATGCTTCTCAAAGCGCACCGGTGCGATTCCAAACAGTCGTGACAATCGCATGACACGATACAGTCCAACCGACACAAAGCATTCTGCAGAATCTTTGTGTGCGTGTTTCAAAGAATTAGACATGTTTGTAGCTAGTGTCGTGGTTGTCTTAAAATTCACAAATGAAACCAAAGAAACTGGTGGTACGATTTTGTCGGATTTTGTTAGTTTTTAAGCGGGGCACTTAGCGAGAAGGGAAGATCACCGATGGACCATGGTAGTCACCTGCCTTGTAAAGGTTGACATTGTTAGGGTTATTGAAAAATAGTAGACCCGGCTAATACAAAAGCACAAGGAGTAGGGAAGAGGCCTTCACCCAGCTGTGGGTGTAAGTGCCTGAGTAGATAGATAGATAGATGCTTTCAGTGTTATCAGTACCGTAGCAATAAAAATCTTGGTGAGAAATTTGGTTTCTTTCGTAATAAGCTTTTGAATGATCATTAGCATGTTCGATTCACTAAAATAACGAAATGTTATGTTCTGCTAACTGAACAAACATTATACTACAAGCATAGCATTAGGTTGTGTGTGTGGGTTGTACCTAGATAGCATCAGATAATTTTTGATAAGTTAGTTTTAATGTATATACTTAAGCAATCATAAAATATGTTATCTTATGTTTGACGAAATTTTCTTAATGTTTGAACATTGAAAAATTATAGACTAAAAATATGAACGTCCTCTAAATAAATAAAAATGTCATACACAGGCCAATTGACTAAACTGAAAATGAAAAAACTGAACACAATCATCACTGAGATTATAATAATATGATTTGCACGGTGTGGTAGAATTCTGGCCAAAACACGACTGGATGACGTTTTACGTTGCTGCGTTGCGGTTTGAAAGGAGTAACTTGAATTTATTGGATCTAGTTAGATCCAATGAAATTACAGAAGTTATTTATTATGATTTTAAGGTCTCCCTTTTCGCTACCCTACTGCTGAATTTTATTGCCACTCGATATAAATTTGCTGATGATGTCCCAATTACAGATGATAGTAAAAACACAACTGTCTTCGAAAATGAAATTAATAAAACGTTAAAACATTTGGTTGACTGGCTCAAAATATTGAATCTTACAATAAATGTAACAAACATCAAATTCCTTTTTGATACCCTACATGGACGAGGCCAAGGCCGCCTGGAACGCATCTTGCCCGTGTTCTAATCTTTCAAACAACACCTCCTCTCAAAGGCTTTGGAATGGGCCCCTCTGCAAACTGTTGCGAAATAACCTTGTCAACACGTCTTCTAGTTCCGCAGAGCGTGCCCGCCTTTTAGCTGTAGGGAGATGGGAGTTGTGTCTTTGGTTGCAGGCACTACCCTCATCGAACACGGGTACTTTGCTAGACCGCAGCACTTTTCGCCTAGCCACTGCCCTGCGTCTTGGCGCCTCCAGTATCGTCCCCCATCAATGTCGTTGTGGCGCACCGGTAGACACCCTCGGACTCCACGGGCTGTCCTGTCCACGGAGCGCTGGCCGCATTGTCCACCATCATTCTTTGAATGACATCGTTCGTCGAGCTCTAGTCACTGCCGGAATTCCAGCCGTACTAGAGCCCACCGGCCTGGCGCGCGATGATGGCAAGAGGCCGAACGGCATGACCCTGGTACCTTGGGGGTTGGGACGGTCACTGGTGTGGGATGCTACATGTATCGACACGCTTGTCCCGTCCCATCTTCCAAGTTCATGCATCAATGCTGGTTCGGCTGCATTTAATGCGGAGAACCTCAAATGGCGCAAGTATGAGAATCTCACTGGAGATTTCATATTTGAGCCGTTTGGGGTAGAGACGTTTGGACCGTGGGGTTTGGGTGCCCACCAGCTCTTTAGAGATATTTCTAAAAAACTGGTGGAAGCCACCCGAGACCCTAGAGCCAGCAGCTATTTGGGTCAACGCCTAAGCCTCGCCATCTAGCGCGGCAATGCGGCTAGTATTCTGGGTACTCTGATTGATGGGGATGATCTGGGTAAATTCTATTATTTATAGTTTTCTATTTATCTTTTTAAGTTATAAATATTTGAATTTTAATATTAGATGTAACTTTTGTTATTTTTTTATAATAATATCTCCTATCTCATAACTTGTAATAAATTAAATATATTTTAGACATTTAAAGTAAAATAAAAAAATGTACATTTTCGTTATGACATGACAAACTCATGTAAATTAAAGATTAAAGAATAAGAGTCTAACTCAAAAATAGAAGAAGTTATCGAAAGCAGCTTTCTTGGTGTTTCGATATATTCAAATTTAAATTGGAAATCTCATATTAATAACATAAATAAAAAGATTTCGAGTTCTAGCTATGCATTATCTGTTCTGGCAGAAAATTCTTCTTCTGAAGTTGTTCGAACTGCTTATTTTGTTAATGTGTATCCTCTCCTAACGTGTGGAATTATTTATTGGGGTAATTTAAGTACTTACATACAACAAAAGGATTGTATACGCATAATTTATAACATGTATTATGATGATGATGACCCTTAGGAATGTATTTAAAGAAAATAAATTACTTACTCTTACTGGTGTATAAATTCTATAAATTTGTGTATTCATTAAAAACAACATAGAATTGTTATACTGTATCTAATCTCTTCGTAACCAACGTTTAAATTATAGATATAATTTAAATTTACTAATTGTCAATAATAATGTTTATGATATTTTATGATATGTTGATGATGTTCATACATGGTATTAAAGTGTATAATCATTTACCTACTGATTTAAAAGCATTAAAAGGTCATATATTTAAATTTTAAGTTAAAATCTTGGTTATTTAAAAATGTTTTCTATACACTAAATGAATACTTTGGTTTTAAAACGAAGTGATTGTTCAATTCATGTGGGTTTGGGAGGCGAAGAATAGTCGGAAAACCTTTTTAAAACTTCTCTAATGTCTGGCTTCAGATATAACAAAATGAAATTAAAATCATTATACCGTGCGAAGCAGGTCCTCGCGGGTCATGTTGCGTGGTTGGGGATGTTGACCTATATCGTGACAATACACCCTATCAATTGCAGCTTGTCAGTTTCAGTCAGTCTCGAAAAAAACAACATTATATTATTTCCTCCATACAAAAGAAAAAACATAATGGTTTTTCTACTAATTAAGCGGTGTTTGGTCGATGGTACTTATGAATCCTTTGATAAATTTGTTAAACAAACAACCTCGGATACATAAATGTTAAGAAATACTAAATTGAAATTTGCAAAATTCTATGTGTATGAAACTCGATTATGGAACCACTGTGCGTCGGCGCAGCGCCGGTTGGCGTGCAATGTTCACTGGTAGATAGAAGCGCGCAGGCCGAAACTCAGTATTTGATCTGTTTTTTGTTGTGTTCTTTGTAAGTACCATCTCTTTAAGTGAAAACTGTTTATTGTTCCCTATTTATCTGTTTTATATTATTTAAGTTTTTAGTTTTTAATTTAGAAAGTAAAGTATTGGCATCCGTATGTCAAAAAAAATTGAAAACCAGCGTCAGGCTCCATTGGACCTGACAAAATGCTGAATTGGCTACATTTTTAGCTGAGACAATAAGTATTGCTATTAATTTTAATAAGTGTTTACATATTAATCTGTTTTTTATCTATGTTGTGTTATATTGTTGTAACTGTCTCGTGTGTTGTAGCTAAATAAACTAGTTTTCATTTCATTTCATTTCTGCATGCTTGCTTGCAGCCACCAATACTAAAAACAGCAGCGCCTTCAGGGCGTATACAGCCGTCCTTTGTCACTTTTCAACCCCTCACAACAAGAAAAACATTGTACAAGGATACAATGATCGATAAATCACTACAACTAAAACATCTCAGTCCTCCCATGTGTCATGTTTTTAGATATTTTTTAGAAATATAAAATTGCAATACTGATTTTCCCGCCTCTTGACGTTACCTGTTTATCTGGGGAAGTGGTAAGTGGTAGGGGTAGAGAGGCTCTGCTCAGACCAAGAGTTGAGTCGATGGTCATTCTTTTGCCGTTCACGGTGGTGCTAAGACTAATTTGTTAAATCTATGTCCGATAGTTGTGTGATTTTATAAAAGTGTAAATTTGTTATTGGAAAAATATAGTTTAATTATTAGTTACAAGTTGGAGTGGTTTTATTTTCTTATAATCTCAGAAGTGGGATTACCCAAATACAAGGTATGTACGAGTATCAAGTGAAAACACATTTTATACGCCTATAACTTTATCGAATAAGAATTGAGATTAAAAGTACTAAGAATGCAAGTTTTAAGATTAAGCAAGAACATAATTATCGCATAGTCATTCTGATTGATTTACGCATTGCATTAGGTCAGGGCGACTCCCTGATAATGAGATGCGTGGGTTATTCACTTGACAAAATGTGCGCGGTTACTTAGCCAGGCTACCCCTTGGCAGCATTTTAGCGGGCATTACTTTCCTTTTACACATTAAGCCGATGTTTGTGCTGCCACGTCGAGGCCAATCTGTGATGTGTACCAGCTACTGTTGGCTTGATTTAATAATAATTATGCTTTCATAAGTTCCCATTATTTTGCAAATGTGCTACTTAATCGGGCTACCCTCTGATAGCATTTATATGTGACAACTGAAGCTGGTAATTTTTATTTAATTCTGATAATAATGTGATTTCAAAGCACTTTTAATTTCATGCAATGTTGTTGAACTCTTTTGATTAACTTTTTATTACAATTTGTTGGTTTTCTTAATTTTTTTTAATAAAAAAAAGAGCAATTAGTGAGCTATGTTTGTTCATTGGATTTCGTTATATACCCTTCCAGCATTGGTCTAATGTTGTATGTTGTATGTTATTGTATTTGGCTAACCTAGTCAAGGAAACTAGAAAGTGAACTACGTAGGTTCACTGTATGTTTGCTCACTGGTTGATTGAGTGAGTAGGTTTCTCACTGGTTTTTTTTGAGTGAGCTGCATACATTCGTCGGATGTTTTGAGTAAGCTAGGTTTGCTTACTGGATAAAGTTTTCATTTTTTAAAAGAAACTAGACAGTGAACCTATGTATCTGTTAGGGGGCGATGTACGAGTATGTTTGGTCACTGGTTGATTGAGTGAGTAGGTTTCTCACTAGTTTTTTTTGAGTGAGCTGCATACATTCGTCGGATGTTTTGTTAGGGGGCGATGTATGTCTGCTCACTGGTTGATTGAGTGAGTAGATTTCTCACTGGTTTTTTTTTGAGTGAGCTGCATACATTCGTCGGATGTTTTGTTAGGGGGCGTTGTATGTTTGCTCACTGGTTGATTGAGTGAGTAGGTTTCTTACTGTTTTTTTTTGAGTGAGCTGCATACATTCGTCGGATGTTTTGAGTAAGCTAGATTTGCTTACTGGATAAAGTTTTCATTTTTTAAAAGAAACTAGACAGTCAACCTATGTATCTGTTAGGGGCGATGTCTGTTGCTTACTGGTTGATTGAGTGAGTAGGTTTCTCACTGGCTATTTCTTGAGTGAGCTGCATACATTCATCGGATGTTTTGAGTAAGCTAGGTTTGCTTACTGGATAAAGCTTTCATTTTTTTAAAAGTGTGTAAACATAGGTTAACAAGCTTTAAGTAAATTAAACTCTAAAAGGACTAATAAATGTTTTACATATCAGTATTTATTTTAATAACAATGCAATCCACTACATTAGTATTTTTATTAGTTTTCTGATTAACTAATGTACTTTTCTGATTAAGTTATTACGGATCAAAAGTTGTGGAATGGATTATGTCGATGAATTGTTGCATTTCAGGAAATGGCGCCTGGTAACGAATGTGGCACACCGCCCGCCGGTTACGCCTCCTAAGCAGCATGGACGTGCCAAATAGAAGTCTAAGCGAAGGAGAAGTCCTTCTTCTTCATCCACGTCCAGCAGTGAACCTGTACCCAGGAAGTCACTGCTAGTGTAAATACACCTTGCTGGAAGCATAAATTAGCCAGGTTGGTGACTAAAGGCACAACCAACTCAATAGCTAGTTTAAAAAATGTTGTGTTTATGCTGTGGCTGATCTACGGGAATGTATAAAGGAAACACTATTGTTCGCGAAACTTTCGTTTACTAGGCGAAATGATTAAAACTAGGTACAAATTCGGAACTAGCCTAAGTCTAGCCTACGTTACGTTATGACCTAAGTGCGCGCGCGAGGCAAAGTTTGGGCGTGCATTCGCCGTCGGGTCTGGATCGAGACTGCTGCGGAGTGTCGCGATCGAATGGCAGCTCCGTGCGCGGGCGCTCGCCAGGAGGCGGAGCCCAGAGAACAAAAGACCAGATAAGGAAAAGTGTCAAGTTCGAGCGTTTTTCGTGATATAGCTGCACGCCCCGGCTTTGCCTGCGCAACTTAAACATTTTATTAATAAAGTTTTATTTTCATAAAAATTACTTTAACAGAACTAAGTAAAGCTTATATGATTAAAAATATACATTGAAAATAACAATTTATGCGCTACACTAATTACTTTTAACAGAACTAAGTAAATCTTATATGACTTAAAATATACATTGTAAATACCAATTTATGCGCCACACTACCCCCCTGCTGAGACCGAAACTAGTGAGGTCGATAGTAATCTGGAAAACGGACTGTCCTACCCTTCTTCGTCTTTTTGCTGTCGTCTTCTTCCACTGGAGATGGGATGATGTTGGCAGTGCCCCTGATGTCATCGGTGTTCGTGCTGTCATCTCTAGCGACGTATGCCGGCTTGACTCGATCTATGGAGACTGTGACCTCTTTGTTGCGAACGGCCAGTTTCACGGTCTTGTCCCTTCTTTCCAAAACTTGGTATGGACCTGTGTATGGTCGTTCAAGGGGATGTCTAACAGCGTCTTGCCTTAGGAAAACATACTCTGCCGTCGCCAGGTCCTTAGGGATGTAGAATGTTTTCTTGTCATGTCGACTCGCAGGAACAGGGGAGAGCTTTGCCATATGGAGACGTAGTCGTGACGCGAAGTTTGTAGGATCATGCACGGCGCCGGTAGTGGGAGCAAAGAACTCGCCTGGAAGACGGAGTGGCTCGCCGTATACAAGCTCCGCTGCCGATGCTTTGATGTCATCTTTCCAGGCGCTGCGGATGCCCAGCAGCACCAAAGGTAGTGTCTCCGTCCAGCTCGATGAGGCATGGCACATGATGGCTGCCTTCAATTGGCGGTGGAAGCGCTCCACCATACCATTGCAGGCAGGGTGATACGCCGTTGTGGGACGATGCTGCGTGCCGAGGATGGACGTCATAGTGCGAAAGAGCTCGCACTCGAACTGCCGGCCCCTGTCCGTGGTGACCTTCTCAGGGCACCCGAAGCGGGACACCCAGCCTGCGATGAAGACGCGGGCGCAGGTCTCAGCGGTGATGTCGGCTAGTGGGTACGCCTCAAGCCACCGCGTGAAGCGATCGATGACCGTGAGGCAGTATCTGTAACCAGAAGAATATGGTAATTGGCCGACGATGTCCAAATGGACATGATTAAAACGATGGGAGGGAACCGGAAAGTGGGAGGTGGGTGAGTGGGTATGTCGAGAGATTTTGCTAATCTGGCAATCTGTGCAATCTTTAGACCATATTCTGCAGTTTTTCTTAATTCCTGGCCATACAAAGCGCTTTGTCACCAGTTTGACTGTCGCTTTAACACCTGGGTGACTTAACTTGTGCATTATCTCGAAAATAGGCCTTCTGAACTTGTTGGTCAGGTACGGGCGTGGGTATTTGGAGACCTCACAGACTATCTCTGTATCTGAATCAGTAGATTTGATCTTCTTTAGCTTCATGGCCGTAGACCCGCTCCGCAGAAGCCCTTGCAGCTCCATGTCGGTGCTTTGTGATCGCGCCAGGTCTTTGTAGTCTATGGGAACAGAAATAGCTTCTATCCTGGAAAACGCATCAGCGACCACGTTCTCCTTGCCTTTGACGTACTGGATGTCAGTCGTGAACTGTCCTATGTAGTCCAGGTAGCGAAATCGTCTCGGTGAGCACTTTTCTCGGTTATGTACAAATGCGTACGTGAGGGGTTTGTGGTCGGTATACACGGTAAATGGTCTGGCTTCGACCATGTGTCTGAAGTGTCTAATGGCATCGTATATAGCGAGTAGTTCCCTATCGTAGGGGCTGTACTTCTTCTGGGCTGATGGTAAGCGGTGTGAGTAAAAAGCGAGTGGCCTCCAGGCATTACCAGCGCGTTGTTGCAATGTCGCTCCTATCGCGGTATCCGATGCGTCAGTGTGCACAGTAAGTTCTGCGTTAGGTTCAGGATGCGCTAACAATGTTGCTTCTGCTAGAGTGGTTTTGCAGCTATTGAAGGCTTCCAGCATTTCTGAAGTAAGCGTAATACTTTCTGTACTTTTCATTTTGGGTCCTGACAAAAGAATGTTGAGTTCTGAGGCTCTGAATGTCTGCTGCTCTCGGGACAAAACGGCGGTAAAAGTTGTACATGCCAAGAAAACGACGTAGCTCCTTGATAGTCTTGGGTATCGGGTAGTTCTGCAACGCCTGTACCTTGTCCGCAAGCGGTCGAATACCTTCCGGTCTTACCTCATGGCCCAAAAAATTAATGCGTGACTTGCCAAATTCACACTTAGCGGTATTGATAAGCATACCGTACTCATTCAGGCGATGAAACAGCTGTTGCAGGTGCTGACGATGCTGGGATTCTGACCTTGAGAATATCAGAATATCGTCAACGAATCCATAACAGAAAGGCAGGCCTCGCAGCGCCTCATCGATCAGCCTCTGGAAAGTTTGAGCTGCGTTGCGCAACCCAAACGTCATAACCGGAAATTCAAAGAGCCCGAAAGGCGTTGTGATGGCAGTTTTCGTTATATCGTCTGGATTTACTGGTACATTATGGTAGGCTTTTACTAAATCTACCTTCGAATAAATTGTGCTACCCGCAAGATGATGGGCAAAGTCCTGGATATGCCGAATTGGATACTTATCCGGGATGGTTCGGGAGTTCAAAGCTCGGTAGTCTCCACAAGGACGCCAGCCGCTGTCCTTCTTGGGCACGAGGTGTAAAGGTGACGCCCACGCGCTCTCAGAACGTCGCGCTATACCATTGCATAACATGTCCTCGAACTCCTTCTGTGCTATCTTCAGCTTATCAGGCGGTAACCGACGCGGGAGAGATGAAACAGGCGGCCCAGGCGTGGTCCTTATATGGTGCACGGTATTATGTTTGACTACCCTCGAGTTGCCAGCAGGTCTTGTAATGTCTGGGTACTCACGTAAAAGCTGATGGTATTTGCTGTCGCCGGCCACTGACTTGACTGATGCCACGTTTGCTGCCTTTACTGCTGGTTGAGCTGTTGTCGTAAGCGATGTGAGCCCGTCAACCAACCGGTGGTTCCTCAGATCTACAAGTAAATTATAAAATCTGAGAAAATCTGAACCTATTATAGGTTTTGAAACTTCTGCCACGACAAACCTCCATCGAAAAACGCGGCGTAGCCCCAAGTTGAGCTGCAGGTGGATCCAGCCGTAGGTAGGTATGCATGATCCATTGGCGGCAAATAATTCGTAATCTGCTCTTTGACGTGGCTGCTTTAGTGCTGACCGGGGGTACACGCAGAGATCAGAACCTGTGTCGATCAAAAAACACATTTTAGAATTGTGTCAATTGTGTATACTTGTCAGTAATAAATAAACGGCTCCGTTTAATTAGGCAGTCGTTGGCCGCTATTTCCGGCTGCCGTTCTCGTTTAACGCCTTCTTTGTAGGGTATGAACATGGCCACATGCATTTGTGCGCCCTGTCGGCAAATCGGTTATGAAACCAACAGTATCCTTCTATTCTGGGCCTAGATTTCGAGCGTGAGCTACTGCGATTTCGGTATGGTGTCGCACCACGTGGCACGTGCACGTGTCTACTATGAATACGTGAACGGGTTACCTGACTTTGCAGCGATGCCACCTGTCGCGTCAGTTCCCCGAACTGTTTCGACATCTGGTTCATGGTGTCGCTGATCTCGTGGTGTGGCCCAATGCTGGCAACCGTCGGTGAAAGTGGCGCGATGTCATGTATTCTATCAGCTAGCTCCGCCACTGCTTCTAATGCGGTGTCTGTCTGTGATGCTATTATTGTTTGGATATTGTGCGGTAAACGGCTTGCCCAAAGCGTTCTCAAAAAAGAATCTGGAATGTTCTGCCCCGCTAGCGTTCGGAGGTGACGCAAAAACTGTGACGGCTTCCGGTCCCCGAGTTCTTCGTGAACGAGTAACTGCTTACCTTCCTTTCTTGTGATTCCGATAGCCTTTTAATTAATTCCGTTTTTAATTTCTCATAGCGGTTCTCCTTTGGAGGGTTGGTTATAATATCTTTAACCTCGGCGGTGTGTTGGTGATCGAGTTGCGCGATTACGTAATAAAATTTTGTTGCGTCCAACGAAATACCGCTTATAAAAAACTGTCCCTCAATCTGGGCAAACCATAATGCCGGCTCTTGTGCCCAAAACGGCGGCATCTTCATGCCCACCTTATAGACCGCGGCTTTGGAATTACTTGCTGGCCCCGTGGCTTGCATCGCGGCTTCCGTTGCGTTCTCGAAAGTTCTCGAACTTCGTAAAAAAAATTATGTAGGTAGATTGAGATTACGGCCGAACGAAGTGAAATCGCGCGTCCCGGCGCGCGGCGTCGCCTAACTATACGATCGCTTAACTATTACGAGCAACGATAGTTGATGCGGACGTTATTATTCGCGTGCTTCTATCGTCGGGGTCACCAATGTGGCTGATCTACGGGAATGTATAAAGGAAACACTATTGTTCGCGAAACTTTCGTTTACTAGGCGAAATGATTAAAACTAGGTACAAATTCGGAACTAGCCTAAGTCTAGCCTACGTTACGTTATGACCTAAGTGCGCGCGCGAGGCAAAGTTTGGGCGTGCATTCGCCGTCGGGTCTGGATCGAGACTGCTGCGGAGTGTCGCGATCGAATGACAGCTCCGTGCGCGAGCGCTCGCCAGGAGGCGGAGCCCAGAGAACAAAAGACCAGATAAGGAAAAGTGTCAAGTTCGAGCGTTTTTCGTGATATAGCTGCACGCCCCGGCTTTGCCTGCGCAACTTAAACATTTTATTAATAAAGTTTTATTTTCATAAAAATTACTTTAACAGAACTAAGTAAAGCTTATATGATTAAAAATATACATTGAAAATAACAATTTATGCGCTACACTAATTACTTTTAACAGAACTAAGTAAATCTTATATGACTTAAAATATACATTGTAAATATCAATTTATGCGCCACAATGCCATCCTAACCAGGGGCACTGTATTTACGGATGTTTTGACGGGAATTATTAATGTCTAGTAATTCTTAATTTTGACTTTGAGGTTGGTTTCGATGCGTTATATTATTTACTGATTTCCAAAAGCCTTTCGGGTTATTTTTATTCTTAGACAGTTGATCTCTTTCAAATTTCCATTTGACTTTCTTTATGAGGTTATTAAGTGATTTCTATATCTGCTGTATGTAGTATTTAGAGTGTCATTATGGGGATCAACACAGAGTTTTGCTTGCGTGCTATTTCTGTTGCGAATAAATCTTAGTATGCCTTATGTAATCCATGATTTTATAAGACGTTGCTTGTTCGGTACAACTCTTGTAATAGTGTTAGATAAAATGCATTGCCTCAGAACATTTATTAATACCTCAGTTAAAATTATAGGATTATCATAGCGTGTTAGATCATTTATGTTACATTCTTTAGGTATGTTATGTTAAAGCGCCTTCCATGTTAGTTCTAGTTATACATTTACGATTATTATAATGTGACGTAACAGTATAAGATAATTAAAAAAAAAACACCATTTAATGATCAGTAATGGTTGAATCAAGAACGGTTATAAGACTGTATTTTTACATCTATATAATTTTAGTATGACATGGTCTATGCCGTTACCAGCTCTAGTGGGAAGTGTATGACCCGGGAGCAGACCATGAATGGCCAGCATACTAAGCGTTACAGTTAGATAGATGACGCTAGATACCTAGTATAGTGAGATTACCTACACTGTCACTTGTAGGCAAGACGCATGTTTTAGACTTATTTATTTAATATTACTTTTGTGTGTTTTTTAAATTAAACGACAACCCCATCACAATGATTTAAGTGACTCGTTGTATAGATTCATGTATATTTATCTATTTGGGGTATATGTTTGTTTGGATCAATCCAACATTCGCTCAGTGCTATGAGATCAGTATCAAAGGTGAACTGTGTCAAAGTTACTTGGAGGTCGTCAAAATGTTTATAGATGCTTCTACTGTTTTGCGAGATTACCATAAAGTAATTTTTTTATGATAGTATTGTTAGAAAAGTCACAAACGGAACCAATATTAGAATGGGCTATTTGTCGGTTTTCTAATTCGTTCATGTTAATAGACGAATTATCCATAATTGTCGTAATAATAGAGACTGACCATATACCTTTCAGGATATTTAAATTTGTGTTTGTCATAGAAATTGAAATAAGTGCGTAAAGTACCAATTTATTTACTAGGTAAAGGTTCTCCTGAGCTAAGAGACGAAGTGAAACTTACACAAAGTTGATCTTAGTGTATGTAAAAGTATCGTTGTGTGAGTGTAAGTAGTACCTATACGACAGTGGCGTGCCTAGATCTTCAGATTGGGGCAACCCACTAAACCTGAAGTTCCTAATCTTGCTACCTAGGTACAATGTTGGTGCCCATTTGTGACACTAGCCACATTTTTTACTCAAATTGTCATAGGCCGTGGCATTCCAAACGTTCTTGTCGTTTGTAAAAAAACAGCTTATTACCTTCTATTACATCTTGAATGTGATTTTTGTAAGAAATTTTTGAAAAAAAAAATTACTGCGGCCAATTTTGGCGTTCTTTATCTCAGAAACAAAAATACATTAACAGTATTTACTTTTGTAAAAATATAGAGGTGAAAACTTCTAAGATTTGATAAAGTAATGTTGACTAATAACATAAGCATCAAGCACTGACAAATTTCGACGGTTGAAAGCCAGACCTCGGTAGCCAAGTGGTTAAGGCAGCCGCCCGGAATGCGGAAGGTGCGTGGTTCGATTCCCGCCTGAGGTTGTCGTCTTTTTTCAGTGTTTAAAATTTTACTTAAGTATATGATGAAGCTGCGTTTATAAATTAATGTTTTATATTTTAGCGTTTTATTAACGCTTATTTAAGCTTAATTTTAATTTCTTAACCGAATGTTCAAATATTTGTAAAAATATTTCTTTCGGATCTCAGAGGTGAAAACTTCTAAGATTTGATGAAGCAATGTTGACTAAAAACATAAGCATCAAGCACTGACAAATTTCGACGGTTGAAAGCCAGACCTCGGTAGCCAAGATTTTTTGCAACTTTTGGTCTTTTTCGTTTACTAATAGTTGTCGGTACATTTTTTCGATATCGGCAGTATAGGCAAATCGATATTGGCGCTATTTCAATATTAATGATTGTAAATCTGATTGAAGGTTCGGCCCTCTAAGCATTAAGTCATTTAAGCTCTTTCCCGATGTTGTTTTTTCGGACGCGTTGATGTTCCTAAGTCTTGTTCAAAGCTCTCTTTCATCGGTATTCTAACTTCATACCTCCCATCTGACCTGCGTCGTGTGGTTTCCTGATAGTACTCGATGCATTTTTGATCTTCTGATGATAATTCTGTGTTATCACAGATATTGACGACCTCCTTGGTCGAGTGGTTTGTACGCCGGTTTTCATGGTGTCGCCATCTCTGAGGTCCCGGGTTCGATCCCCGGTCGGGTCAATTTAGAAATTATTGTTTTTCTAAATTGTCTCGGGTCTGGGTGTTTTCTATGTATAATAAGTATGTATTTAAGTACTTTAAGTATGTTTATCCGTTGTCTAGTAACCATTTAACGAGTTTCATAACGAAGCTTCTCTTGGGCTAGATAATTGGTGTGAGTGTAGGGAAGTTTATTTATTTATTTATTTATCTTCCATCTCCCAAAATGATTTTATATCTTGTAATTGTGTTAAAACGCCGTTACAGTGAAATGATTGGATATTTCCACATAGTAACCACCCTAGCTGCGTTTTTTGCGCGAGTAGTTCGTACTGATTGTTCCCCCTGATAATACCTTCTTGCATGATACTAGAATAGACTTCAGCTCTTAATAGTAGATCGACAGGACGGCTAATATAAAACTCGTTGTCAGCTAATTCGATGTTATTGATATGAGACCAATGTCGATTTGGTAATGATGAATTTGGTAGATTTTTGATCAATTGATTCATGATAAGTACTTCTATGTTTAGTGAGAAATCGTTGTATAACGATGCAATAGTGATATTTAATTTCCCTTTACAGTTACTTTCGTTTTCTCCGACGCCGAAGATAACAACGAATTCACCGCTGAGCTGAACGCCCGCTCCCGCTAGTTCGCTTTTCGCCGCCGCCGCGAACACCGCCGCCGCCACCGCCGCTAACCGCTCTCCGCCCGCGCGAGTCCGTGCCACACACCGCCGCCGTAGCTAGCTGCCAGAATCCAGGGTGCTGAAGACGCCGATTACCAGGTTAGTGTTGCTGCTTATTTCACGCAGGGGAACACTTGAAGGCCGTAACCGCCGCCCTTGGCTTCCTTCGTTCAAACTGCCCCTTTCTATTTATTTATATATGTGATAACCGCCCTCGCTCATACAGTCCACTGCGCCTAGCATTTATTTACCCGCCCTCCAGTAAAACGGAGACACCATAAATTTTGGTAGAATAATAAAATGTAGAGGACATTGCTGACGTTTTAATCCTAACTGTTGAGCCCCATGTTCCGTAATCAGTGATATTTGCGACCCTTGATCGATAAGGGCTCGCATGATTTTGTATGAACCATCATTTGCTTTTACTTTAATCATTGCGGTCGATAATAAAATCTCTGATGCATTTTGTTGTGTTACGTGTGATGTATTAACTCGGTTCGTATTTTGCTGACTCCTGTAATTCGGGCGCATGTTCGAACCAGCCGGACAGGAGGTCGTCGGCCTTTGCACAGCCGCGTCATGTATCAAAGTATTATGACACCCAGAACATATATGACACCGCCGTATTGAAAAACATGGCTTACCGTAATGCGAATACAGACAATTTTTGCAAATATCTAATCTTGTTAAAGTTTTCAATTTGATTTCATTTGGATGTTCTGAAAATTTTTGGCAATAACCCATGGTCTAAGTTACATAATGGACACTTGATGATTGGAGCTGTAGCATGATATGACTTATTAAATTGTTTTGGCGATTGTCTGTTATTTTGATGATAGTTAGAGTAATTATATTCGTTGTCTGTATTAACATTCATAGCGAGCGGCTTTTTAGGGTAAAGTGAGTAGTTGTTAGAGTTTAAATATGTATCTTTTTGTACTATATCCTGCTTCCTTTTGGATTGCTCTAGCATAGTGAATTTATTCTCCAAGTAATCTAAAAGTTCTTGTAATATGGGTAATTCTCGCGGTTGTTTTAATGATTCAACATAATCTGCGTGCGTTTCATGATCTAATTTTTGTGTCAGGATATGGACTAATATCGGATCCCAGGTGCTTATGTCAACGCCTAGGTTCTTAATAGCGTTTAAACTCTCTTTGGTGGTGTCATGCATTTTCTTAATTTGAATTAAAGATTGATGTTGTAAATTAGGAAGATTTAGGATGATATTAAGATGAGAGGAAAAAATAAGTTTCTTGTTTTCATATCTGTGGTTTAAAATGTCCCAACACGTAGTATAATTGTCAGAGCTTATCTGCAAGTGTTGAATTAACCGTTCCGCATCGCCTCGGATTTTACCTTTTAAATATTGCATTTTTTGCGACTTTGATAGAGATGTATTGAGATGCACTGCCTCCATGAAGAGATTTTTGAAGGAGACCCATTGATGATAGCTTCCTGTAAAAACTGGAATATCTACCTGTGGCGTGATATATTCTCTGTGCGATACTGACCATAATTTTGTGTTAATTTCTTCTTTCAGCTTGTTAAATATGTTCTCATGATAACTAAATGAATCCTGGTAGGCTTCGTCTTCCCCGTCTAAAATGGCATCTATCTCCCAATGGAGAGAATCAATGACCGACCAGCGTGATTGTAATTGTTTTAAAGTATCTTCGAATTTCCATTTTTCCGCAATAGAGTTAACGTCAATGCCCTTTACCGTTCTCATGAGTGCTTTAAAATTAATCGCTTGTTTATGTAACATTTCGTCTAACTTGCTCAAAGCTCCCGTGGATCGCCTAGTTATGATATTCGAATGACTGACCTCTCTGGACCTTTGCTCAGGGAAATCATCCTGCTGTTGTGACCCACCTGGTCTGCTCCCTCCAGCACCTTCACTCTGGTTACTCGGGTTCGGCGTCACTGCTCTACCTTGCGACATACCTGATTTACTACCACTAGCGACACTCACCTGGTTATTTGCGCTCCCTGTCGGAATTTCAGCTGTATGCTCGGAAACTAGACGGCTTAAGTAGCTTTTAATTTCTAAATATAGCTTCTCCGTTCTCTCATACTCCTTACGAGCAAAATAAGGATGCTCCTTGTCCTCATTCGACAATAAATTTCTATGATTGCTTTGATATTCTAACCAATACGCCTCTATTGTTTCTAACTTCCTCTTAACATACGTCGGGGATGATTTACGATCTGCTCCATCCTTCTTAATGTTGTTGTAGAATTTCTCAATGATAGAGAGAAGTTCAGATTGAGTATTGTACATATCTTCCATTGTTAAAAATTACTGATGATACGATGATAAATTAATATAAAATTAGAAAGATCTTACTGGATTTTCGCTCTCTGTTGCTCCAAACCTGATAGAAATACTCCAAAATTGATGATGATGATGATGTCACTGCTATAGTCCAAACACTACGTGGCACTTCCGTCACTGGTTCACCGCGAGTTCAAGAGTTCAAAACGCGAGGTCCCGCTTCGGAGCTCGATGAACCAAAAAATGTGCGTTGTAGTGCCGGTGATAATTGATAAATGATAGAATTAAAACACTGAGTCCGAAGATGATAAATATACTATTATTTTCCACAAGTTACAATTAAAATGATAATGATATGCTCGTCGCGCTCGGTGATTGATTTCGGTCTGAATAATGCAGTACATGTCTAAGCGACTTGACCTAAAACTAATAAATTGCTGACAAAGGTGTTCGAGTGCGTTGCACCGAACAGGTTAAGGCAGCCGCCCGGAATGCGGAAGGTGCGTGGTTCGATTCCCGCCTGAGGTTGTCTTATTTTTTCAGTGTTTAAAATTTTACTTAAGTATATTTAAGCGTTAATAAAACGCTAAAATATAAAACATTAATCTATAAACGCAGCTTCATCTTAACCGAATGTTCAAATATTTGTAAAAATATTTCTTTCGGATCTCAGAGGTGAAAACTTCTAAGATTTGATGAAGTAATGTTTAATAAAAACATAAGCATCAAGCACTGACCAATTTCGACGGTTGAAAGCCAGACCTCGGTAGCCAAGTGGTAAAGGCAGCCGCCCGGAATGCGGAAGGTGCGTGGTTCGATTCCCACCTGAGGTTGTCGTCTTTTTTCAGTGTTTAAAATTTTACTTAAGTATTTACTTATTGGATAGTGTAGAATAGCTATTGGCATAGTACGTAGCGGCCTCGCTTTTTGTAATTTTGCTTAACTTTTTATTTAAACCCAAAATTGCAGAGAAAGATTTTCATAAATTGAGCGAGGACACTTTTTGAGCTCCTGGATTGAACTACTGTTCTAAACAAATGAAATAAAAAAAATGAGAATGTTATCTTGTCGTATATTGCGTAGCGGCCACGGAATTTTTAAATATTATTGATTTTATATAGAAAAATGTTATTCAAAACCAAAAAAACTTCGAAAATCGCGTTAAGTTAACTGTGAATTTGTCTTATCTACGAGTATATTATTGAGTAAAATTTATACCAGAATAATTGTTACTTCATGAGGAATAAAAATGTTATAATGAATTTATTATCCTATTTCGATGAAGGCGCCGGCCGTCTGAACTCAGCTTATTCTCGCAGAGTGGAGATTCGTAATATAAGCATGCATTTATTATCCTATTTCGATAAAAACGATAAATACAACTGGAAAATTACTACAAAGTGCGAAAATGGGCATTTTGCGCGGGAATCACAGTCGATATGTAGGCCTCTACACTTAATTTATTAATTATTACTTAATTATTTTGAATGGAAGCAACCAACAATCCAAAGAGTTTTTTACATAGACCTATTATAATTAATGCCCTAGATGACTTTTAATAGTTTGCGAAATACATAAATCATGTGTGATGTTCAAAGAATTTATTTACCTCTGCCTTTCGTATGCCAATCATCAACACGTTTAGGTACACATTTGTTTGCAACACATCACATGCCCAACACATCTACATTCGTCACAGAGACCAATAAAGCGACGAAATGAACTCAGAACACATTTTTTTTATCACAAATTACGAAAACACTTGTTACTTAAAAACAATCGCTCAAACAAAGTGAAGTGTGACAATAACAAAGAATAAAAAATGGCTGGCTGCAGCCTGTGGCTGCTGCACAGCACAATCGCAGATTAACGCCTCTGGTTGGTTCGCTCTAGCTGGAGCTGTCGTCGGTCGCCTCTGATTGGCTCGCCCGCGTTGAAGTTGCACGTGATTCGGTAGAAATAAAGCCTGATTTGGAGAAGGCCTTACTTGCGAACTTCATAACGCAAGCTGGCTTTGACGAAGAGTATGAATTTCTCATAGAATCTATACATACTTACGCAGTATTATGTTTATAGAGTAGCAATTTTGTTAAAGTTAGAAGAGAGCGGATATACTTTAAATCCGAAGCCCGGTTGCAAGCCAACTTGTGCGAGATCTCTCTCGCAAAGAGAGAGTGTAAAGCATCGCACGATTTATAAGCAGCTTTATGCGATTTGTTTGGTGATTCTTAATATGCGAAACTTATAAAATTGATAATTTGAATGCTGATGAAAGAAAATTAACAATGGTAAAAAATATTGAGTGATTTTAATAATTGCGTTATACCAGTAGTGATATTGAGTTTTTGTTAGGGCAAGCCGGGCTTTTTGGCTTGTATAAAGATACCGCCACTGCTATACGACAAAGTACGTGTAATGATGAGGGCGTAGGTGGTTGTTGCAAAGTGAAAGTGAATAGTAAAGAGGTAACTTACTTAAATATGGGGGTGTGTCATTAGTTTGATGCATAGGTAGTTTTTGTTGGGGTGGTCATGTAAGCGTACTTTAGAGAGAGTACATGTAGAGTACTTTTGTGTGTGAAACAAAATTATAGAGCTTTTAAGTTTTACAAGAAAATAATAAGTTAATACCATAATAAAGAAAACATAATTCAGAAAGGAAACAAACTTCTAACAGTCATGCTAGCATAAAGTTTTGCACCTACGATTCATTTCTAACTAAAATTACCGATAAGTTCACATCCTTCCTAAGATAAACACGGCCGTAAGCAGTCCAGCAGAAATTGTAGTCTTTTGATTTAGCAAGATTAGGGCGACAAAGTGCAGTCTAGCCCCTTTTGCTGTGAGTTGCTCGGAGATAAACACGGCAGTATCTTCATTTTTAGTTGCTCCTAGGTGTTTTGCTTGCAGCTTTACCTTGAGAGTATTAAAGACTTTACAAGCTTTTAAAAAATTCTGTTTTAATCATCGCAGAAGGCAGTTCAACGACTATGGGTGTATTAAATTTGTCAGTGTCTCTTTTCCCCTTCACTCTATACATATTGTTTGATATAGATAGTCCACATCAACTCTGCTACCTTTTTACTTAAAACTAACGCCTAATTATAAGAAATATAAACTAACTTACGTACTAGTCTTCCTCTCGTCCGCCGCGTCGTACGCGGAGATCCCGGGGACTCGCCGGCCGCCGGCTGCCTTCTGTGCTGCGGTGCTGGATCGCGCTCCCGCGCGTCTTCGAGGCTGGTGCTATGGTGATGGAAAGGCCCTAACTTCCCGTTGGCTACCCCAAGAGAGCTCTCAAACCCCAGAGAAATACGTACCACTGCACCAATCACTTAGCCCGCCACGACACGTGTGCGGGTCAACCAACAAATCACTGATTTTACTCAGGCCGCCCTGGTTACAAACTAAACTTATGTGTTCTACACTGTACTTAATTATTACGGACCCCCGAATGAACCTATGTGCCCCACATATTAAATTACACCAAAATACAAATTAATTTCACACGACACCGCGTGCCAGTTCCTAACCTAATTCCAATGTGAGTGTGTGTCACACTGACATTGACAGTCGTCTGTCAAATACAAATTAAAACTAACACAAAAGGTTGCCAGCCGTAAGTGGCCATTTTGTTCCGAACACATATTCTTACCAAGTAACATTTCATTGGGGCCTAGGCTGTAAAAAAAAGAAGCCTTTAGGTGTTATCACAGAATAACTAATAGTACTGTGTTATATGAGTCTTACAAAGGTTAATGCTTTGTTATCTAGTCATATTATGTACTTAACAACGATTAATAAGTCTAAAAACTAATAGTTTATTATTACAACCTGAGAGCCGCTGACAAAAGTTGAAATTAACGTTATTTTGACTTGTATTACAAGAGCATAATAGTCGAAGGATCATAAAGTTTGTCGTAGACTTTTGAGTAAGTTCTGGAACGGCTAGGTAATACGAAAGTGAGATCTAAAGATTTAATTTTAACTTTGATACAACCTTATGGTCATGGTTTATTAAAATTGCTAATAAGTTATTTCTAAAACCTATCTTAAACCTTTAAATTGTATTCGAGTTAGCTAGGCAAACAAACATGGACTGAGTAGCAAAAACCCAAACCATAACTAATTTTACTGTTTAGGAGCTGAAGACGTAAACTTTTAGCTGGCCGTTCTGAACTTTCTAGTAATATCCCAATGACAGACAAATTTATTTAAAGAAATATATCGTTAAGTACAAAAAGCAATATATTTATTAATAAACGCTGTCACGTTGTAAATACAGGGCCCTGTCTGCCTTTACTAATCTACAAAAGGGGTTCGCAATAATTGAATAATAGTTACCTGAAATCATTGTAGATAAAACATCAGATGTCCAAAAACATTAGTCATTGTAGCTTGTTTGAATTAAATCCATTTTTCTTCACATTAAAGACATGAAGCCTTGGCTGACACATTACAAGACACACTTTTCATGCATTTTCAATCAATACACATTTCTAAATCAGTTTTAGCAAGACTTTGCATTAGATTTGGAGAAAATTAAGTTTGTTTACGTTTTGTATTTGACATAACACATAAATCGTATTGAAAGCATTCAAAAAAAAAATTATTAGACATCTTTTTTTTAAATCACATAAGTCTCCCGGTCCATGTTATATCGATAACTGTCGCGCCTACGATCTTCTGACACTTGAGGAGCGTAGAACAATGCTAGATATGTGTCTTCTTTTCGACGTGATCAGTGGTCGTCTTGACTGTCCCGAGCTGATTGAACGAATATCTATCAAGACTCCTAAGCGTAGAACTCGAGTGACTCCTCTATTTCATGTACCATCTCATTGCACAAATTACGGCAAAAACTCTGTATTCACTAGAATGACGAGCACTTACAACAACAAATTTCAGGAAATAGACATCTTTACAAACTCTAAAGTCACCTTTAGGAATGGTGTAAGGTCGATGTTGTGTACTGCACAACTTTAATATTGTGTTGAACTAGACGTTATCATCAGTTTATCTAGTGCACTGTTTTGAGTATATGTACTTAGGTGTGTTCTCTGTGTGTATGCATAATATTGTATATTTGTATTTATGTATGTAATTAATATGTATACGTGTTTATTTATAGGTGTGTATTTGTGTGTATTTATGTATAGTATGGTGTATTTAATTCATATCATATCTAAACATATATTATCCCCTCGTAAACATAGCGTTTGAAACTAATTGTAACTTTAAAACATTATTGTGTTCCGAAAGAGTTCTTTTTAAGTTAAGTACCTAGTGGATATTTTTTCTAAATTGTAAAATGTGGATAGCTCTAATTGGCCTATGTAGTTGCACATTCACAATGTTACACTAAATTTATTGTTGGCTGTTGTTATCCCTAATAAAATAAAATAAAAATAAAACACCATAGACAAAATGACAGCCACCGTAGCGACGCCTAGCGGTAGCGGGGCGAAGTGGCTGTCAGCTTTAAGTTTCACATAAAAGATTCAATTTTAAAAATAGCCGAAACAGTTCCAATAATAAATTACATAATAAATTAATATGTATAATAATTACTTTAAGTAATTAAATTTAATTCTAGCAAATCCGGAAATAGAACTATTTTTTTCTATAAGGACTTTTATCTAGAACATTCGTCATGACGTCAGCGCGCGCGCAAGTGCTTCTTTGATTTGGGTATGACGCGGCGTAATTTGATACAGGTACTTGAGTAGTGTTAAGTGGTTTTTGTGGCCTTCCTTTTTTAAACACCACACATATTGTATATCGTTGGATTCCTAGAAAAATTATCTTCAATATTATGGCGGTTTCATTAAAAAATATTAAACAAATATTTAATTATATATTTTTTTTTTATTTATATTTTTTTTTTACATTTTTTATTATTATTAAAAATTAAACGCGATAAGGGTATCTTTTTCTTCTTTATATGTAACCTCTTACTACATAGTAATAATAATATATAAAAATGTTTACAACTTTTCATAGAAAAATGTAAAGAAAAACAACAATTTCCGCATCGAGTTATTTTTTATTTTTTTATTTTTATTTTTTAAAAATAGATCTTTTCGAAGTAAGTCTGTTTTTATTGACGTTTATTCACACTAGATAGCTCGTGCAGCCAACCGATACAAGCCGCAGACACTAAAAACTGAAACCGAAGTATAAAACAGACTTGAAATACATAGGCACTACGTGCCTATCATCAAATAAGCGATAACATTTTTAGGCACGTCGTGCCTAAAATCAGGTGAGGGGATAAATGGATATTGTCTCTGCCCGTAGGGGTTACCAGAGAGGAGACTAATACTCCCTAATATTTAGACAGGGTATTAACTCGAGTGGAATTGATTTCCAAATTTAAAAAAGGACGAAATTCAAATTGCTAAACGTTAACTTGTCTCTAGTTCAAGTAGTTTTATTATTGGCAGATTCTCTCAGTGTCAGAACGAGAGGTGAGGACGTCATATTTGACGTTTTAGTACTGGCAAGTCTGATGTCTAACGGGAACAGAATGTGATAATTTTACACATTTTTTGGGAAGATTTCGAGACATGGCATTCCGGTTTGAGTGTTTCCGGCGAATTGAAAGTGACAGGTTGCGACGTCGAAATGATTTCAATCTCTGGCGTGACGTGGTGTAGTGCTATGTGTTGAGATCGATTCACTGAGGTAGGCATGAGTCGTGGTCACCATTTGTTTTAATCTGAGGTCGTAATAATGTAGTGGATTTCAGGCGTCATTAGCTTATGAGAATGTAGTCAACAAGTGTGAGGTTTATTTACAGGGATCCGTGCCCAAAACGAAGTTCCGGTCGCTGGCAGCCACGCGCAAAGATAAGATCTCCCAGCGCGTAAGTATCAGAATGTCATTGTTCCTAAATGTTTTGCTTGAGCGCTGCTTACCAATTGACTGTCCTCTAGGAATGCAGACGCTAGATTTTTCATGGCGTCCGAATCATGCCTTGTCGCCTGGCGACACAGGACTCTCAGCCATGTGGCGAACGTGTCAGACCTCAGTGCAAAATGGATATTGCATCATCCAACAAATAGTCTAGCATTGTTTAGTTTTGTTTAGTGGAATATCGTAGCCGTGTAGTGCCTTGTGTACTAGTTAAATGTGGAACAACACTAAAATTAAAACATGGTGTTAAATCTTATTGATATAGTGTTAGTTTACCGTTGTACAACAGCGCTGGGAAGCTTTTGATAACCCTTAGCGCTGCGAGTCCCTGATTATGATAGGTTGCAGCCCCAGATATACAGATGGCAGACTGCGGGACCCTAATTTATGTAACAGATCTGAACTAGGCGTGTAGTGTTATAAATAGGCCCCGTGTTGATAATTTTAGATGCTTCGAGAGGCCCGTCTCGCCGCCAGGATTTAGAGCTGGGCCCTAAATCCTGGACGCGAGACCTGCTTCGTCGGGGCACCAGCGGCCACCTGCTGCCAGACGAGCTGTCGCCGCCTAGCGGATGAGCAGGCGTTGACGGTTTTTTGTACCCCATACTCTGGGTTTAATTGTTCTTTATTCAGGAACATATTTTTACATTAAGGTTTCGAAACTTTAACCTAGTATTTTCTTTTTACATCCAACTACACCAAGCGTTGGTGAAGTTGCGAAACATTTGAGGATCTGCGAGTTCGACCTGTGTGAAGTTGAACAGTGACGTCGTCTGCAAGTTTCGGTCTACCTCTAGACCCTGGCGCCCTTTAATATTAATTTTATATCGGTACCACTGACCCGTCCACGACCGTATATACAATATGGCTCCTACCGTCCACTCAATCTGACAGCTGCCCGAAAGTTGGCCGACGCTGACCCGAGACTACCCGAGCTGACAAAAAAGCTTAGAACTAACCCATTGCTAAAGCTATATCAAAACCTAAACTACGTACCAAATGCTTAGAAAACTCAGTATTTTAAAAAGTTAAAAGTTAATTACGAAAAGCTATAACAAAAATGACAAAAATGAAGATTCCAAGACAAACAACAAAAATATTTTTTTTATGTCGACATTTAGAAGTCGTTATTACTTGGAAGTCACTGTTTCAAACTATAAAGAATCATATCATTTTCGATAGCTAAAACCATAACAATTGTTTTGATGTGCACATTATTAAGAAGAACGATGATTACGAAGAGTAATTAACACATTATTAGCACAAAAAAATCCTATGCAATAAAAATGGCGAACCGTCAAAATTGTCAACAATTTCATTTTTTTACTAAAGGTACTCGTACACTATGCCATAGTTTCAATTGCTCTACGGATCAATTGATATCCATAGAGCCACCTCAAATTTTCTTGCGGAACTACGAACTAGGTGTAGTGAGCAACAACCTTAACAAAGAACGTTGCCGTGTTTATGGCGCTTGATCAGAAAAAAAAATATATTGGAATGTCACTGTCTACAAATGTAAACAAACCATAATAATCCTTAACAATAATTAGTATGCGATTGTTTTGATGTGCACTTATTTAGGAAATACGGTGAGTAGAAGAGTATTTCGACATTTTTAAAAACGCTTACGTTGCAAAATTCCGTTTTGGCGAACTGTCAATTCTCGCCAATTTCATTATTTTTTTCTGTGAAATTATGTTTGTCATTAAATAGATTTCTTTTACTTTTATACTGAATTAGTAACCACAGAATCATCTCAAATATTTTAATGGGCCTACGTAATACGTGTTTTGAGTAATTACACTCACCGTGGTCGTAATGCGAGTTTGCAAAATTGCAAAATTCTCGGTTACAGAAGTAACCGTGGACGGAAGAGTGGATAACCCCACGGTTCTCTAGGGTAGTAGCTTTAAACGTTTGATTGTTTTGATACGGTTAGACTGATTAAAACATTTAATTTAATATTTTTATGTACGGAGTAATTTAATTTTAATTTCAACTTCATACTCCGGACAGTACTGGCTTTATCCCAACCCCCCACGACCATAGCTCTTACCACTGAAATATTAGCTGGCTGGTAAGGTAGTAGTAGGAACAGTATTATAAAATTTATTTGAAATTAAAATTATCACCGACCCGCTTGTTCACTTTTGACTCTTAGGATTTTAGTGTGTTTTAGGGGGTGATATAGCTTTGGAATAAGGTTTAGATTAATTTTAACAGTAAATTATAGTTGGCAAAATTATTAGCAAGTTTATTGGACTTTCATTTGAGATTGACCCTAGGGTCAATTTCGACTGATAGTTTTTTTTGTTATTTTCGGCTTAATAAATTAAAAGGAGTAACGTAGATAAATAGTACCTAACATAAAATAAGGAAAATTGTGACTAACCCACTCTTTTAATTTATTTTATTGTTGTTGAACAAAATTTTAGGGTGTGTGTTCTATTACAATATACTGCCTAGCTGTTGAACATTTTATGGTTTTATTTGATAACAACCCACTGACGCTTGCGTTTGGGATTTTCTTCCTTTTCCCCAAAAGGGACAAAATCTCAAATGTAACAGTGGCGCATTCAACGTGTGTTTTGGTTAGGGATAGTGGTTATGTCTTATGCTATAACTTATAAGCCAGAGTACTAATAGCGTTACAGAGCCGTGGGGATTATTAGTTTTAAGAAAACCGTCACGCGTGCAGGGGCACGGATTCCTCCCATTTTTTTATTTTTTTTAATAACGAATTTTTATTTGTTCTTTTTTTAATATTGTGTCAATGTGAAATTGTTATTATTTTAACGTCCTTAACACTAATTTTATTTTAATACCAGTGATATTAATTTAATTTTTTATATATAGAAGTGTTAATTGTATAATTATTGTACTCAGCTGAACTGGATTATTATTTTATGACACAATAGGTTATGACACAATTTTTATACGAATTCAAATTTTTTATTGATTTTTATTTTTTCTAATACAAGCGTTAATTGTGGTGTTAGTGTATTCCTATAATTAAAATATTATTTGAACGATATTGACTGAGATTGCCTGAAATACAAGTATTTATGAGTATTACTATTGTAATACTGGGTTTGCTGCGGTTGTTACGGTGTTCTGTGGATGAGTACTATAAACTTAAGTTAAAATCACCTAGTGAGAAAGCCAGCTCATATTTTAGTAGTTTTTTTAAATTTAAAATGCCACCCTTAATATTTTAATTTTTTTTGACTAGCATCAATTAAAATTACTTTTTACAGTGCAAAAAATACCTTTAAAATGCTAATACTATTAAACTTACTTAGCAATTTACGATTTCTTTGTTGTTATTATTTATTATTATTTATTTTTGTTTGTTGTTAGGGGTTGAAAAGTGACAATGGACAGCTGTATATGCCACAGTGCTAGAAGCCCTTTCAAGGGAGCTTGTGGTTTAATTTTTTTGTGGTTTTTGACGTGTACCTACAAATAGGAAAGTCTCGATTTTTGGCATGGCAACACAGTTCTTTTGTTACGCTGGAGTGTTTTTTTTTGGCTTCTTTTCTTTTTAAATTGGAGGTTAGACACCATATTAGATGGGTCTAATCTCCGGACCGTTGGTTAGGCAACGTGGTGATAGTCCTGAGGAAGGTGGCCATTTATTGGCGGGCGTGTAGACTGCTTTGACGGAATAAGTTTTGTTGGATTTTCTTTTTGGGCGGTTAGCCAAACCTCAATCTCCGGACCGCTGGTTAGGCAGCGTGATGATAGTCCTGAGGATGGAGGCCATTTATTGGCGGGCGTGTAGGCTGCTTTAGGGAATACGTTTTTTTTTGTAGGATTTATTTAGGGGCGGTTAGCCAAACTTTTAGGTGGTGGTGAATATTTGTTGGTTTGGGTTGTGGGTTTTTTTTGGTTTACGGCTGCCCAGCCGTGTAAGAAGTTTACTGGGCATTACTTTAAATATGTGCTTATAGGTAGGAGCATTTAGATATTGGTGTAGGTATTGAGGAGGTTTCGTTTGTTAAGAAGGGTAGACTTGGACGTGTAGACGATTCTTACATGTATTTATTATTTTATAGCTCTTTGGGTTTCGTCTTTTCCATGTTTGTAAATGGATCAGACTTAACCTGTAGAACATATATAGACGTTTGATGTATGTATTTATTATTTTGTGCCTCTCTGGTCTTCGTCTTTTCCATATTGCTTAATGGATCACACTTACCCAGTGAGATAACTGTAGGTCTATTTCAGTAACCTATATAGTTAAATAGTTAAATAAGCCATTCACCCCAGCGGATTAGTGACTGGTACCAAAAGCCTTAACGCGAGGCATCAGTGCGGTTGGTGACACTGTAATAATAGGTTAACTGTATAGCTACCAATTTTTATGTTTAGGTAATAATATTATTAAAACCATAATTAGTGTAATTAATATATATATAGTAGTCAATCATTTATAATTTAGTATTTTAGTAATATTCATATTGAACTCCTTAAGGTTTGTCTTTTCCATATTGCTTAATGGATCAGACTCACTTTGTGAGTCTATTGTGGTGACTTTTCAGTAACCAGTATTGTTAAAAATTAAGCCATACACCTCAGCGGATCAGTGACTGGTACCAAAGGCCTTAACGCGAGGTATCAGTGCGGTTGGTGACACTGTAATAATATGTTAACTGTATAGCCACCAATTTCTTAGATTTATGTAAGAGTATATTATAATTGACATTATTATATTTATTATGTAAATTAGTTTATATTGAAATAGAAGTTTGTATATTTGTTGGGATATACAAACTATATATACAAGCTTCTATATGAATATAAACCAGGTTTTTACATGTTATTCTACAGGTTAAGTCTGATCCATTTACAAACATGAAAAAGACGAAACCCAAAGAGCTATAAAATAATAAATACATGTAAGAATCGTCTACACGTCCTAGTCTACCCTTCCTAACAAACGATACCTCCTCAATACACCAACATCTAAATGCTCCTACCTATGAGCACATATTTAAAGTAATGCCCAGTAAACTTCTTACACGGCTGGGCAGCCATAAACCAAACAAAAAACCCACAACCCAAACCAACAAATATTCACCACCACCTAAAAGTTTGGCTAACCGCCCCTAAATAAATCCTACAAAAAAAACCGAATTCCATCAAAGCAGCCTACACGCCCGCCAATAAATGGCAACCTTCCTCAGGACTATCATCACGCTGCCTAACCAGCGGTCCGGAGATTGAGGTTTGGCTAACCGCCCAAAAAGAAAATCCAACAAAAACTTATTCCGTCAAAGCAGCCTACACGCCCGCCAATAAATGGCCACCTTCCTCAGGACTATCACCACGTTGCCTTACCAACGGTCCGGAGATTTAACCCATCCATTAAGGTATCTAACCTATAATATTGAAATAAAAAAAAAGGATTAAACATTCCAACTTAACAAAAAGGATGTCTCCACGCCAAAAGTCTAAACTTTCCAATGCGCCAAAAACACAACCACAAACATCAAGCTCCTCTTAAAAGAGCTTCCAGCGCCGCGGCATATACAGCCACAAACGCACGAAGTGCAGTGACATAAAGGCATATACAGCCCTCCTTCGTCACTTTTAAACCATCTAGCAACCAAAATAAACCACATAACGAATTCCAGCACCGTGGCATATACAGCCACCAATGCCAACAACAGCAGCGACTACAGGGCAAATACAGCCCTCCTTTGTCACTTTTCAACCGCTCACAACAAGCAAAACCACAGACGTATAATAGAAGCAGACGTAACATAAGAACAAAAAAGCGTGCCAATTACGCCTACAGACAAATTTTACGCACACATTTACAATAAAAGGGGCCGGACTCAGGCACGCAAGGGACCTCAAGTAGCTAAATCTACAGCCATATATAGAGGATAATAATAAAAAGAGATTTGAAGATTCTCATACGTTAATTAAGTTATCTATCATTGAGTGTCAGGCTATCTCTGTATCTATATCTGCATGCGACGCCACATCATTAACTTAAGGGGCCAGGCGGTGAAAACGGAAAAATTGTCTGTTTTCTATTAGCCGATAATCAAAATATTTTTGATATTTCACACTGAAATTTTCAATGTGTATTACAGAACGTATGTGTGAGGGGATGAACGAAGCTAAAACACAATTGGAAACATTTTGCTCGATTACGATAGAAAAAAATCCTGAAGTTACCTCTAAAATAAAATATAAATACACATTACGGCCGTGTTTTACAATAATAATTATTATGAAATCATAAACACATAGGTATTTATTTACCTTTTCGATTTCTTGGCCGAGTTGGATTTTCAAAAAACTAATCATTTTTATTAACTTTTTGATAAAAATATGAATGGCGCTTACAAATTACCGCGGACCCTGCACCGCGCAACACCCGCAAGGCCCCGCGCAACATTGAAATTTTTGCTGACCGCCTGACCCCCTTAAATAAAATGAATGAAATAGTAGAACAGTTAGGTAAACTAAAAAGAAATGACAAATAAAAAAAACAACTGTGGTGGTAAATTTTTAATAAAAATAACAATTAAGTACAATAAATTTTAATGTCACAAATTTTGAACTTGTGATAAGACCGCCCGCGCCGGATGGTCGAGTAATCAGCGACCGTGACTGCGAAACACCGTGGGTTCGGATCCCGCCAGGGGCAAACAAACAATTCATCGGACGCATTCTGTGTTGTGCAGTATTATACATTCGTATGTTATAATTCGACTTGTAAATAATGTATTTGTGTAATTTTAGGGAAGTATTTCTCAATAAAATTTTCTTATTATTCATCTTGTATGTGTTATTCGAAATTAAATTTTTTTTTCGTAAGTTTTTGTATTTCTATTCAATGCTCCGATTCTTGCAGGGACTGCGAATTCTGTTAATTTTTTCAAAATGTTTTAATGTTTTGTTTATGTTTTTAATAAAAAAGAATTTTTTTGTATCGAAAAAAATATATATTTTTCGTTATTATAAGTAAGTACACAAAAATTTACAAAACTCATTAAATAAATGTCATGTGTGTTTATTGATTTTTAAACAATGTAATTTTTTTTAAATAATTTCTCTCAGAGAGGTTGCTCTGCTTTGCATTATATTTCATTCTCAAATCAACATAAGATTTAACAATCATTTTAATCAATAAATGCAAATGATTGAAATCATGTTCATCATGGGTTTTTAAATCACAATGATTCGATGAATCAGCAATATACAAAATCAGACTATTATAATTAATATTGTTTTTAATCATTTTTAAAAACTTTTCACATGATTGAATAATTTTAATCAATCCATTGGATGGGTAAATCAACCCTCCCCTGTCCTTTTTATTGATTAAAGAATATAAAAGATGTTCTTTTTCTCCTATCATCAACATTTGACATACGGAACAATGAATCACTTTAATTATTTTTCTGGCTATAAACCCTGCTATATAAACTAAGACATGGTGAGTGTAATCATCTAAAGGAGTAGAAATAATATTCTCAAGGAAGCAATCAACATCATCTTCATCTATGTTACAAATTTCCATTACATTTTTTCAAAACTAGGAGTTGTATTATTTACAGTGTCTACAGGTTTACTGCTGCTGCTAACTGTCAGTATCGGATTGGGTATTACAAATCCATCGTTTTGCATTTTTAATTTTATCCTTATGATATTCTTTTTATATGCCGTCTTGAACTGTACTACATTGGGGTTATCATTGAATCCACCTCTAGCTCTCATTTTGCCGAAAAACATTTCTAGAAAGTCTTGGCTAATTTTATAAATAACAGAAATCTTAATTTTTCTTTACTTACTAAATCTTCATACATATTTAGTGCACTGCGTAGACAAACTATGAACCCGACAAAACCTGTTTTACGTGCCGATTGAGTTATAAAATTACCATTAGGTAATTTTAGATGCATAAGATAATCTTTGCATAATTCGGACAGTTCTTTGACTTTCTGAATATTAGCATTACATAAAGCCTTTTTATAACCAGGTGCTAAAGTAGAACGACTATTCAAAACATCAAAGGTGTCATTGATTATATTTATAAATGTTATTGTAGCTTTAGCACCTTTAAACTCTTCAAAATGATCCTCACAAAAAGAAAGTGCGTCAGCAACTGACTTGCTGAGCAATTGCACCGCCAAACGAACTTTCATTTTCTGTTTTGAAAATAAAATGTGGGTCTGTTTCAATTTGTTGGCTAGATGTAATCCTTTTTCTGTCTGCAAATCAAGCAAAAGACTAATATATTTAAAATGTATCATGTTACCATCTTTATCGATTAAACATCCAAATTCACCTAAAGCGTTCCTAATAAGTTTGATCATATGGCAGGGATCATAAAATACGTTAACTCTCATATTTTCAAACATGAAAAAAGGTTTCAAACTGTTTAAGTTAAAGTTACATCCTAAATGATTCACCATACTGATGTTACATGCAGCGCCATCAAAAGTCAAGCCACAAACAAATATATTTATTTTAAATAAAATTTCAATTGCCATTTTCACAATATTGGCCCGCTGTTCACCTGTCATAGAAGCTATAAAAAAATATCCGATAGGTAATTTCCAACTAAAATTAATTGCTGTTATTAGAATAACCAAAGCTTGTGTAGCTAAGGGTAGACTGTCATCGGAAATGTCTGTGCCTGTATCGACATATCCTTTAAATTTGTTTTCAGTCCCATCCCAAACTAATCCTTTTCTTATTGCCATTTCATCGATACTCAGATTTACGAATACTTTATGTTCGCTATTTTTCGCTAATGCCTCTAAAGTGTCAAAGCTCTCAGAGGTAAAACCTGGTTCTGCATAAACTTTTTTATACCAGCGCGATAGTGTAACAGGGTGTGGTAAAACTGTATTAAAGGACTCTCGAACAAATTTATACGCTCTGGGAGAGTAGAAGTTTAGTTGCAATGCAAATGACCTCAGTTCTGGTGAAAACGACTTTTTTAATCCAGAACTTTTTGTTTTCTTTAAATATCTTACAAAGAAATCTTTATTTTTACCTGCACTCCTGATAACATATGTAATTCATCCTGATTTACTTTCTCTTTAAGGTAGATATAATATCTGAGAACTTCGACACTTTATTTTTTAAACGTCGGTTTTGTTGTTATAAAGCTTTTTTTTTTTTATTTTGGAGTAAGTACTTATGTTTAATTTTTTCTCTTGCGTGCTCGGCAAAACTTGGTCTCCAGAAACCATTTTTACTGGGCCTGGACTTGACAGTGATAGAGCAGGTAAAATCTGAAAACAAAAAAAAAACACTTGCTATGTATTTACAAATAAATAGTAAAAAACCTTATTAAAACAACCTTATATTTAAATGCGCTATTAATAAAAGAATAAACTTCTACTATCAACTTATAACATCATTACACAATATATATGGTATAAAAGTTTGTCGCGAGATTTACATACATACATATAGTCACGACTACAACTATAATAACGACGACCGCAAAAGCAGTCCTCTGCCATAGTTCACTATTCACTAAATTGCGACTGCACATGTATGTGCTCAGCGTGACAGGTGGTGAGCCAATCGGCGCTGTACCAGGCTACACCCACTGGGCCTGTGCGCTGTTGCCTGCTGCTTGCTGCCTGCTGCTTGCCTGCCTGCTAGAGCTCGTGCGTGGATCAGCTGCCTAGCGTACACGACTCCGCTTTCGTCCCTGCGCGCATACTGACCTCACCGGCTCCAGGTTCCGGGTAGCTGCAGTCTACGAGGAAGATTAGTTTAAAGCTAAGTCCCCTTTTAAGTCCTAGCAAGCGGACAGAGTGAGCGATCCGTGAACCACCCCCTGAGTTTTGTAAATTCTTTACTAAAATAATAGGATTATTCTTGTTAACCTATTCACTGTTTTATTCCTATTCTGAGGCAACTAAACCTGTTTCAGTGGCCAAAGAAATTGTTCCCGACGGGTGTAGTCGCCGAACAGTTTAGCCGTTGTGCTTCGATGTGGACTGTAGGTTCTTCAATAAAACTCTGTTCTTGATTAGTGCTTCTTTATTCTTCTAGGTGGGGTCCGGAGAGCTTACAAATTCTGCTCTGACCGGCCGTGACTTAAACACATTATGGGTTGGCTACTAGCAGCCTTGTGGGACAGCTGCCGGCTCATGTGGGCAGTTTTACATTTTACCATAACTAACTACCCACATGAACCGTCGTAATTTGTGCAGCTGTCCCTTTCGTTCGGACATTCTTATGAAAATGTGCATAAAAAAGTTATTTTTTTATGCACATTTTCATACAAGAATACATTCCCACAACTAGCATAGGGTTAAAGAGGTAGGATAGGGTTTAAGTTAACAATATTATTAAAATAATTTATCTAGACCTACTGTTACAAACCTTAATTACAATACATATTAAAGTAAAATTTTAAATTCAATAGCAATAACAGTTAATATTTCATTTAACTGAAGTTGGCTTAGGTAGATAGGTATGTAAAAAAGATGTGGACACTTACTTCTTCTTGGTACAATAAATCGAAAATTGTTGGAATCGCACTAGGAGCAAGAACTGTACGGAAGCCACTGTGATCCAGTAACTGAGCTTCAAAATGCTTTGAGCACAGCACACTAGATGGTTTGGGCTGCCAATGTTCTCTTTTCATGTTACTCAACCAGGCATTTTTTAAATAATCATCCTTTGGAAAAAATTTATCATTATTAAAATTTATCCTTAAAGAATTAATATATTGCATATTTTAATCTAATAAATCTGGAAAACAAAACTGGAGCCTAAATACGACCCCGTAAAATTGTACAAGTATATAAAACGTCAAACGAGATCGAATCTAGTGAATAATTGGTTATTGCTACCACAAGAATCCTTTACAAACTACTTTACGTTAAGTTTCTAAGAGATTTACACTTTTATCTATTATTCACTGCTTCTACAATGCCTAAAGATTCGTAGTAATCACACAATGACTAAAAAACCACTAGGAGATTATATGGCACAACAAAACTTACTGATGGAAAGTAATTTCAGGTGTTTTCTTTAAAGAGGAGTTGCCGCACAAAGGCGCACTACACTTCACCATTTTATTTTAATATTTTTGGCTCATAAACTTTACTAGATTACAAAAAATAAGCGAAAACAATCTCCTGTATGTCCTTTGTTGACAAGTCTTTGTAGCTTATTTGTAGCTTGTCAAGATGGCGTTTTGCCTCACGTTCCAATTTGTCTACGTGTGTAGAAGTGTTGCAACAGTAAAAAGAAAAGAGATGGTCTTATCAATTTGTGGTTGGAGAGAAAGAAGTAGAAATATTATTTTATAATCATCTATGTAGTTGTGAAATAATGCTTGGTCTGCTTCTATTACATGTCTGTGAGCAAAACATTGTACCATGATACAATGATCGATAAATTACTAAAACTAAAACATCTTAGTCCTCCCATGAAGACTTAAAGTCCTTGATGTGCCATTCACCAAGGTTTTTACCGGAACTACAGCCTTCTAATTCATACACTAGGGAGGAAAGTTTTTTCCTAACAAAACATTTTTCATATTTAGGAGCTAATTTGGCCATAAAAAATTTGGAGGCGTCACTCTGTGGATATGTCTTTTTCCACACAGTGTCACCCACCTCAAATTCTAAGGGCCTCCTCCCATTGTTATAATGACGAGCACTACGGTCATGTGATTTAATAAGCGCGCCTTTCACTTTATTAAAAATTTCCTCTAAGACGCCTAACTGGTCCGCATATACACTGCGAGAAGCGCACGCTAGGGTGAGCGGTCCATCAGTATTATTGCCGAAAGCCTCTCCGCAACTAACTGCCTCCCTACCATGTACTAGGAAGAATGGGGTAAAACGTGTTACTTCATTAGTTTATTGCATACTGAATTTTCGAAATATTAACATTCCACGATCTATGGTCATCCTCCACAAGAATCGATACGGCGGTCATAATCGTACGGTTATAACGTTCAACTGTGTTCACGCTGGGGCAATAGCGAGGTGTAAAGTGAACCTGAGGTACCTTGTACCTCTCCAACAAAGATTTAATTTCATTGCCCGTGAACTGCGTTTCGTTGTCCGCTATCACCGTACGGGGTATGCCGTGAACCAAGAAAACGCCATCTTCAAGTTTCTGCGCTATAGACTTACCAACAGCTCTTCGTAAAGGAAAGAGCAAACAATATTTCGTAAAACAGCATACGACCACAAAAAGATATGTGAAGCCCGCTCTAGACCGTGGCAAGGGACCAACGAGGTCAAAACTTATTGTTTCAAACGGTTTAGAGCAGTCTTTCGCGCTACCTAAGAGACCAGGGGTTGGCAATTGTGAGTGTTTATATGCGGCGCACGTATCACATTTCCCCACGTAGTTAGTTACATCCTTATACATGTTTGGCCAGTAGTAACGTAGTGCAAGTCGTTTATAGGTTTTAAATACTCCAAAATGTGGAGATAATTCACCACTATGGTGATTCTTTAAAAGTTCAAGACGATTTCCCTCCGGTACTACTTGTTTCCAATCATAATCACTCGCCACACCGAATTTATTTTTTGAAAAACGAAAAAGTTTATTGTCTCTAATAATAAAGTTAGGACACGACCTAGGAGTACTAACACACTTGTCCCACAATTTTTGAAACCAAGTGTCTGCGTCAGGCACCTTTATTTCGAGCACCGGAACGGCACGCGATAGTGCATCTGGAACTACGTTGTCCTTGCCCTTGCGGTGCTCAATAACAAAGTTGTAAGGCGACAACCGACAACCCCAACGAGCTAATCGACCCGTAGGATTGGTTAAATTAAAGAACCACTTCAGACTCGAGTGGTCGGTTATCACCTTAAACGCAGGACCTCCCTCCACATAAGGACGAAAGTGTTCTACAGCAAAAACCACCGCTAGGGCCTCCCGCTCCGTCGCCGAATAATTGCGTTCTGCCGAATTCAGTGAACGACTACAATATGCTATTGGATGCTCCTCTCCCTTTATAAACTGAGTCAGAGTGCCCGCTATCCCAAAACTGGATGCGTCACAATGAATCTCAAATGGCTGGGAAAAATTTGGGACAAGCCAATACTGGGGCAGAGACCAACGCTGTTTTTAAAGTAGTAAACGCGGTTTCTGCCTCAGCAGTCCACTTAAAAGGCGGGGCTTTTTTACTGGTACTCGTAAGTGCATTTAAAGGGGCTGCTATCGAACTGAAATTTTTAATGAAACGTCTATAATACGACGCTGTTCCAAGGAACATTTTCATCTCCTTCCGGGTGGTAGGTGTGGGAAAGTTGACTATTGACTGAACTTTCGACGGATCAGTGTGTAAACCATGTTCATCTACCCTGTAACCTAGATATTTTAACTCCCGACGAAAGAAACAGGATTTTTGTAAGGTAATCGTTAACTTAGCCTGTCGTAACTTTTCTAAAACCCGTTTAAGAAGCGAAATGTGTTCCTCGAATGTTGATGAGCATATTATAATGTCATCCAAGTAAACAAACACCTTATTATTAAACTCAGGACCAAACAGTATGTCCATTAACCGTTGCTGGGTGGCTGGTGCCCCCGTCAACCCAAAGCACATAACCTATAAAAAAATGGAAAAGACCTCGTCCGGGAACCGTGAATGCGGTTTTTTCCTTAGTTGAAGCGGAGTCAAGCTCAATTTGCCAAAATGCAGATTTTAAATCAATTGACGAAAGGTATCGAGCGTCACGCAACTGATCTAAGATGTGAGAGACGTAAGGAAGCGGATAAGCATCTTATTTGCTGACTGCATTCAATTTTCGGCTGTCAAGGCAAAATCGCCATTCTCCGTTTGGTTTAGGAGCTAATAGGACTGGGTTATTCCACGCGCTATTGCTAGGCTCAACTACTCCCATCTCTGGCATCTCATCTAGCTGGCGGTTAAGTTTCTTAAGGCGTTCAGGTGATAGTGGATAATAACGCTGTTTGATAGGAGAAACATCACCCGTGTCTATCTTATGACGCAACAGTTGGGTACGACCTAACCCTTTAACCTCAAAGGACACCTTCTTAAATTCATTTATTAATGACTCCGCTTTCAACCTCTGAACGGGTGTTAATCCATCAAACGGCTGCAAATGCCTAACCTCAGAGACGCAAGTACTGTGTTTAGAGTTTTGAAAATACTTAAAAGGCAATTTATTAAAATTTTAGGAGCTAAATTAAAAGCCTTCCAAAAATCAACGCCAAAAATTAACGGTGTGGTGATATCAGGAATTATATACAATTTAATAACTTGAGTCACTCCCATAAGAGTAACTGGTAAATATAAATAACCCTTCACGATTGCACGCGAGTCATTGGCTGTTACGATGTTGCCCAAGCACCCATCATAGTGTAAGGTTGCACCAGCTTTTATAAACTGTTGGCCAACATCGGAACCCAATACTGAAATGCATGAACCCGAGTCAAGTAAACCGTAATAATCCGCATTATATATAGAAACGGTTAAATGCGGCCGACCATCCTCCCTAGTCTTATAACGTACTGAATCTACTCTTAAAGAGTTAAAAAAAACTTGTAACTATTTTAAATAGTTGTCCCAATCGGACTTAATAAAATTATGGCTGTAGTTCCGGGAAATTAATTTTTTGAATTGCAGTTCTGACAGGATTGACCTTTAGTCTCAACTGCTCTTTTATTGCAGTTGGGGCACGAAGGTGTCCTCACACCCTTCGCTCCGCTACTCTATAAAAGAGCCTGTTAAAGAGGTTCTCCATGACCGCTATGTAAATACAGGACAATTCAGTTTGCCCCTGAGTCCTATTAGTAATTTCTGAAATGAGACGCATATCGTAGTCTGGCGGAGCGAACGCTGTGAGTAAATGTCTTTTAAGTTCCGACCAACTACCACCCGACGCTTTTATACCACGGTACCACAACAAAGCACCATCAGAAAACAAGTCCAGAGCTGATTTATGTAACGAAGTTTCGCTTATACCTCTAGCTTCGCAAAGTTCTTCGAGACGCTCTATGAAAGCTTTTACGCAACCGGTACCATTAAATTTACAGTCGAGAGATCTGACTGTTGCATCCTTCTTACTATAATACACGACTTCAGGAGTAGGTTCAACTTCAAGCACGTTCGGTGTCTCTGGTGCCGATGTAAACGACGCATGAAAACTCGCGTTAATAGACGCGTTTTACCTGAAATAAAACGCATATTAAATACTTACCTCATTAGAAGCTTATAATATTGAGATAGGCATATCCGTTTCCCGTTGTATTTTCCTTCTCTTTCTTCTGGTATATCGCTGTCTCTCTCGCTCATCCCACTCAGTGGCGTCACCAGGTGGCGCGGTGGGGGAACCAGGAGATTTCACACCCGTGCCCATTTGTTCATCATTGCGTCGAAATATGCATTAAGCACCAGGCGGAAATAAAAACTAAGCTTCTAATGAGGTAAGTATTTAATATGCGTTTTATTTCAGGTAAAACGCGTCTATTAAACACTTGACCGTCATTAGAAGCTTATAATATTGAGACCTGTTTGTTATCGCCTGGTGAAAACGCCAATGTGAGAAATAAATTAAACAATAAGTGCGAGAGAGTTAATCATATGATTATGGTTTAAACAGAAAATTATAATAAGAGACTGGACCCATTTGGTAAGCGTTCCGCGAGTGGATGGCGCCGCTGCTGCTGCTTACGCCCTTCCTGTACTACTGGACCAAGCACAAGTGCTCATGTTTTTATAATAACCGGACGCTTGACTGGGAAATTTGCTTGTGGTTCCATAACGATATATCATTTAAGCACACCAAATTTCAACGTCATGTCTTGAACCTTTTGGGTTGGCAGGCCTGTGGTTATGTCTACCAGGCGTATACGGTTCGAATTCCATACTGTGAATGAGGCAGCAAGGGGTACCACAATCAGATAAATTCCTGTTGAGGTGTGCTAGCACCCGGGGGATGAGGGAAGGTGGTGCGAATTTCCAAGCCAGAGGGAAGCGTTCTACTCAGGCTGAAAGCATTGTGAAACATCGCTTCGTAATCATTGAGACAAATATGCATAGTTTACCCACTACTCGAGCGTTCTTGGATACAAACAGGTCAATTACTGGCCAGGCCCACTTCGCGAATATCGTTTGTGTGAATTCTGGCAGTAGATGCCACTCTAGAGCTTGGCTATGTCGAGACAGTTGATCTGCATGGCTGTTCAATTTCCCTGGAATGTAATGAATTTTGACCACAATTTGGTTGGTGGTCATTTGTTGGTTGGCAATTTGAAGGATTAAAATAAAATTGTCGCAGGCTTCGTGTTCGATGCTTGTAATTCTAAGACTTAGAACAGCCCGCTTTTCTTTTTGATTGCAGTGCAGCTTTTGTTCATATGCACTCCACCTTTCCGATAGGGCAGAATTGTTGAGTTGTGACCCCCCAATCCTGAAGCAACGGTTGTCTAACTACATCGTAAGGTAGAGTCTATTTTACCGCCCAATTTCTTCTCTTAGGTATCGTAAAAGGCGACTAACGGACCATAGATTGCACGTACATCCAACAGTATAGAGCGGCGATAGGCTCATCACTTGTCACGTACATGTGCAGTCTGACTAACCCTTCGGGGATAATAGTCGTGAGTATATGTAGGTATGTGTTCCCGACGGGTGTAGTCGCCGAACAGTTTAGCCGTTGTGCTTCGATGTGGACTGTAGGTTCTTCAATAAAAACTCGGTTCTTGATTAGTGCTTCTTTATTCTTCTAGGTGGGGTCCGGAGAGCTTACAAATTCTGCTCTTTATGGGTTGGCAACTAGCAGCCTTGTGGGACAGCTGCCGGCTCATGTGGGCAGTTTTACATTTTGCCATAACTAACTACCCACATGAACCGTCGTAATTTGTGCAGCTGTCCCTTTCGTTCGGACCTCTCTTTTTATTTTAAATTGTTACCTACCTACGGTATCACTCGTAATCTGGATACCCTACACATATTTATTTTCCTAGTTACATTGATATAACAATAGAAACCTATAATTACGAAAGCTAATCTCTTATATTCCTAACTTTAATTACCTTAGAGAGGCGTAAGGCCCCTGGGCACGTATACTTGGCCCTTACCTTTGTCAAAACCATTACCTGTTTAATAACTTTTATTTTTTGTTTAAATGAAACGCAAAAAATTAATTATTTAGTATCAAAAAACCTTTACACATATGAGACTTAATCTACTTATGCAAATACACATACCTAAATTTAGCCGTATTATATCTAACTATATAATATTATAAAGTCGAGACTTCTGTCCGTAATAGTATGTATGGACGCTTGTGATTCCTCAATGTATCCTAGTATGTCCTTGCGGAAGACATTGATTTTGGTAAACACCCTGCGAGGGCGGTCAAACAGACTTTTAGAAGTTTATATGGACACCAAAATAAGTAAGTGTTTCTATTACAATGTTGGCATGTCTGGACAGAACCATCTGGTTTTTATGTTTATAAGATAATAGTCTAAGAAAACATTGCCGTGCTCATCTCAAATGGAAGGCATATAATTTTTAGTAATTCGCCTTTGTAGAACAGACGAAGAAACCATTGTGGGATTTGGCTATAGTCAGATGGTAGTACCTAGGTCTGAGAAAAGTAATTTGTACATCCCGTCTCTTGGTCGTACACAGTCCGGAATTCATATAATAATTTAACGACTTCAGGTTAAAAATTGGACGGAGTGACCTTTCTTGAGTGCTCTTTGGTACTAAGAACTGGGTTAAAACGAAGTTTGGATAAAAAAACTTACTGTTTCTAGAAACCTGTTCCTTCATCTATGTCAGCATTGCAGACATTTTGTCCGATACAAGCGTGTAACAACTGTCGATTGTAACGTTTGGAACCTTGAGCGATGGCTTCAGATAAAACGGTATTCGATACCTTTGTGTTATGATAGAAAACTTGGAGCACCTATTTAGTCCCAACGGTGTCGATAAAGTGCAAATTGACCGGCTCGAAATTTCGGAGCGTCATTGTCTACGTCTTTTGTTACCTCTGTTAGCAGAGAAGATGGACGTTTTTGTCCTGATTGAAAGAGCTGCCAAGCCTATGATCCTGGGGATCGAAAGTAAGAACAGCCTCCGTTGTTTATATTATAGCTACAATGTGGTTCGTGGCTGGCATAAGTATGTCCTTGCGGGGGACATTGTTTTTGTTAGCGCCCTGCGAGGGCGGTTCATAGCCATGATGTGGTTCGTGGCTGGCATAAGCATGTCCTTACGGAGAACATTGATTTTGGTAAGCGCCCTGCGAGGGCGGTTCATAGCCACGATGTGGTTCGTGGCTGGCATAAGCATACCCTTGCGGAATATATTGTTTTTGGTAAGCGCCCTGCGAGGGCGGTCCATAGCCACAATGTGGTTCGTGGCAGGCAACAGCATGTCCTTACGGAGGACATTGTTTTTGGTAAGCACCCTGCGAGAGCGGTTCATAGCCACAATGTGGTTCGTGGCTGGTATAAGCCTGTCCTTGCGGAGGACATTTATTATTTAATTTAATTAAAAACGGTTACATAACCATTTACAACAATTAAACGTATTATTCAAATTAAAAAATAAAATAACGGACATTTAGCATTACATTAACATACATGCATCTTCTCGCAAAAACCGCAAATACTCAAGTAATATTACCATTGATTTTGGTAAGCGCCCTGCGAGGGCGGTTTATAGCTACGATATGGTTTGTGCTAACATAAGCATGCCCTTGCGGAGGACATTTATATATTTAATTTTATTAAAACGGTTAAATACCAATTACAATAATTAAACATATTATTGAATATCAAATTAAATTAAATAAGGTACATTTAGTATTATATTAACATATATTATATGCATCTTCTCGCAAAACCGCGAACACTCATGTAATAACCATTGATTTTGGTAAGCGCCCTGCGAGGGCGGGCTGATTATAGCCACGATATGGTTCGTGGCTGCCATAAGTATGTCCTTGCGGAAGACATTGATTTTGGTAAGCGCCCTGCGAGGGCGGTTCACAGCATGCTGTGCAGTGGCGTACTTACCATAGGGCCAAAAGGGCCATGCCTGAAGAAATTTAAAAATATACACTTTTAAACTTTCGCGTTCCATTATGCACACATATTTAAACGGGATTTAACGCAAAACTAACGGAAACGTCTGGTATAAAAAGGTATGCGTAAAACCTTTGCGCGACTTATGTCTAAAAATAAAAACGTCCATCGTTTCAAAATAGTCCAATCAGTTATTTGACCAGCCATAAAAATGTCCAACTCTAGAAACAACCAACCTTATTTAGACCAACTATAATATCGTACAGCCATAAAAATGTCCAATTGTACTTGTACTATTTCTATAGACTCGAATCTACTTTCGTTAATTAATATCAAAACTCTTTAGAATGACACTGATATTGATAGCTAGATACTGGAGACGATGTCACCATACAACTTCACACCGGTCGAACTCGCAGATCCTCCAAATGTTTCACAACTTCCCCAACGCTGGGTGTAGTTGGATGTAAAAAGAAAATAATGGTTAAGGTGTCGAAACCTTAATTTAAAAAATGTTACAAAATAAAAACAATTATCCCAGAGTACTGGGTAACAAAAACCGTCAACGCCTGCTCATCCGCTAGGCGGCGAGAGCTCGACTGGCAGCAGGTGGCCGCTGGTACCCGACGAAGCAGATCTCGCGTCCAGGCTTTAGGGCCCAGCTCTAAATCCTGGCGGCGAGACGGGCCTCTCGAAGCATGTGCTGGGATATCCTATATTTACGCGTGGCTGCCAGCGGCGTCACGACCGGTCGGTTGTGGCACGGCTCCCTCTTTAAAATTACTCTCGACACATCACACTCCACTCACGCCAGAGAATGAAATCATTTTTTTTCCTCGTAACTCTGTAAGCCGGAAGTGTCACAGATCGAAGGCCAGCTTATGAAATCTACTCCCAAAGTGGGGTCATCTATAACAACGCAGTTCCTTTAGAATTTTCCTTCAAACTATCAAAACGTCAAATATGACGTTTTCATCTCTCGTTCTGACACTAAGAGAATCTGCCAATAAGAAAACTACTTGAACTAGAGACAAGTTAACGTTTAGCAATCTGAATTTCGTCCTTTTTTAAATTTGGAAATCAATTCCACTCGACTTAATACCCTGTCTAAATATTAGGGATTATTAGTCTCCTCTCTGGTAACCCCTACGGGCAGAGACAATATCCATATAAAAAATATTTCTCCCGTTCGAATGTTCTAGATAAAAGTCCTTATAGAAAAAATAGTTCTATTTCCGGATTTGCTTGAATTAAATTTAATTACTTAAAGTAATTATTATACATATTAATTTATTATGTAATTTATTATTAGAACTGTTTCGGCTATTTTTTAAAATTGAATCTTTTATGTAAAAATAAAAGCTGACAGCTACTTCGCCCCGCTACCGCTAGGCGCCGCTACGGTGGCTGTCATTTTGTCTATGGTGTTATGTCAAATACAAAACGTAAACAAAGGAACTTAATTTTCTTTCAAATCCAACGCAAAGTCTTGCTAAAACTGATTTAGAAATATGTTTTAATTGAAAATGCAAGAAAAGTGTGTCTTGTAATGTGTCAGCCAAGGCTCCATGTCTTTAATGTGAAGAAAAATGGATTTAATTCTAACAAGCTACAATGACTAATGTTTTTGGACATCTGATGTTTTATCTACAATGATTTCAGGTAACTATTATTCAATTATTGCGAACCCCTTTTGTAGATTACTAAAGGCAGAACTGTTACGTTGTAAATACAGGGTCCTGACCCTGTATTTATTTATATTATATACCCGTGTTTGCTTGTTGCACCCCGTGGCTAACCCTTTTAACGTTGAGCTAGCTAGGAAACCTTCCAAGCCCCTTCGGCGGAAGGATATGTAGGATTTACTCACTTCAAGTCACTTTAAAAGAGACAATTTTGTTGTGATCGTTTTTGTTGAGAATTAGGTAATTTTTTTTATAGGTAGATACATATAAATTAACTAGCTTTTGCACTAGTATTACTACTAATAATACTATCACCACCTCACTTCCATTAAATGTCGTAAAAGGTGACTAACGGACTAAAGACTGCACATACATTCAACAGCATTGAGCGATGGAACACTACCTATTACGCTGAGCACATGTACAGTCGCTTTTTGGTGAAAAGTGGACTATGGCAGAGGACTGCTCTTGCGGTCCTCATTGCCTAGTCTCTGAATAACCCTTCGGGGATACTTGTCGTGATTATATGTGCGTACTAGATACTTTTACATAATGAATAGAAAAATGAAACATACATGGTAAAATTACTTGTAATTAATTTTCAAAAGGAGCCTTGTTTTAATTTTAGGATTTCCCATACAAACTTCCAAGTCAAAATTTTTAAAAACCAATAAGCCGATTTTAATTAAATTTAACATGCTAAAGTAAAATACAAAAATCTAAATAGTTTGTTAAAATATTTTTATTAAAATCGTTTATTTAGCTGAGTTATTGCGGTTTAAAGTTCACTATAGAAAGTTTAAAATCGCAATTACTCAGTTATACACACGTTTTTCAAAAATGTTTTCAACAAACTATTTAGATCCCAGTATTTTACTTAAGCATGCAAAGTTTCATTAATATTGGCTTATTGGTTTTTGAAATTTTCGACTTGAAAGTTTGCATGCAAAACCGAAATGCTTAAATTCTATTAATGCCCACATTGTCAGTTAATTAGCAATTCGCAAATCTTCCAAAACTTTAATTAAGTCCGCTGGCTTTCCACTCGACGTATTCACTCTTACGTACTTGCCATGTACTCCCGCGCCGATGTATTCAGTCTTACGTGTAGGTGCACCGAAATATTTCTAGTGGTAAAAAGCAGTAATAGTTCTTATTCTAATTTATTTGAAATTCTTAGGAACGTAAAAAGTCACACGTCTGCTTTCATTTTAAAGGTTATCTCTTTAGATAAGTATGTGCATTTATGCTTAAATGTTACCCAGTTAGTATAACCAGCAGTGTAAAAAAAATTAATCGATTAAACACATAATATTAGGTGCTTGTTATATTCTACATTAAATCTTAGCGAAAAACATAATAACCGGTAATACGCCTTATTCCTCAATTTATTGTTTGCGTATTAATGCATAAATATTCTACTTTTACCTAAGAAAAATTATCATGTAACCAAAATTCATAAAACAGTCATTCTTCCTTATACTCGTCAATTTTATCAAGAAAAATATGAAAAAAATACAGCATAATATGTAACTTAAACCTTACTATTCAATTATGATAAAATCGACATTTCGACGTAACAAGACTTATGCCTGTTTTCCACTGGAGCTGCGAAACTACTCACTTCTGGGCACAGGCCTTGCCACATGGGGAGGTTAGACCAAACCTACCAACCTGACCCAATACGGGTTGGTAGGTTTTAACGAATGCCATCCTTCAAGGACAACCGGGACCAACGGCTATACGCAGGCGGAGGAAGGGCTTAACACAGACGAGCGAAGAGTGAAATCAGCCAACAGTAAATGCAAAAATTTAAATGGAAAAAAAAATCATTAGCAGCAAGGGCATACAAGGTTTGTATGACTTCTTGAAGAGGAAAGTGAAATGTCATGTACTGTTTATGTTTTTATTTTCAGAATGTACAAGACATCATTTGAAGATGCATTCGCCAGCAACACTGGTTTCAAGAAATCAACTTTCCATGATATCCGTATATAAAAAAAACTTACGTTTCTGTAAACAATATTAACATTATTTTAATTTGTAATTTATTTTTAACTGCTAGTTTTTAATACATTACTTACCTACTGTAATACTTTTTATGTCATCATCCTTTTGTAAAATACTATTATTAAGACATTACAAATGCGAATGCCACACATATACCAACCTGTAATGCTAAACATCGACAATTAAAATAAAATAAAGTTTTAGCCCAGATATATCGTCCCACTGCTAAACAAGGGCCTCCGTCATTGAAATAGTCTTCGCTACAATTAATGATTATTGGTTTAAAAGGCAAACAGCAAGAAGAGCAAGCAGACTTAGTTTCCAACGTTTTTAAAAGATTGAAACTGGATGACAATGACAAGGTACTTGACGACGTTCGTGATCATCTGCAAAAAGTAAAACGTGATTAATAACACTCTTAGAAGCATTGCAGGAATTAAGTCATTAGTGGTACTACAACCGATTCGAAATGTGGTCTTCTATCGGACGATATGACCTCGACAGGTGCGCCCTTCAAAATTATTAATTATGCTTAAATCTAATTTAACAAATCCATATGTAGTGTATCGACAATAAATTCAAGTGACTAAGATAGTAAGTATTTCGTTTTGTCTGATCATAAATATCCTCTCGTAATCTTGGTGCATTCAACTTTATCGGATACTTGAAGACAAAAAACATGGTGACCATGATCACGTTAATATTTTGTTTCAAATAGTAACGTAGGTATCTATTCTCGTTCTTAGCTGAACTTGGTAAGTAGTATCTCAATATTTATTTCAGTATTGCACGGTAACGACCTTCAAATGTTTGGACAGAAGTTTAAAAATGAATTTGTGACATACCGTTGCGACGAGTGAGCGGGACAATATGAATAGCCCCATTGGAGAGTAAGCGACTCTGTTCAGTGTGAGGTACTGCAAAAACTTTTTAAGTTCTACAGAGATGGGTAGGTCCTTGTATTTGTTGAGCATCCTACTGACCAGAATGTAGGTACGGTCAATCTGGTAATAAAGATAATAACTGTCAGAAAATATTACAAGCTATTACTTGTACTGTATCGGTAATTCGGTACAGCGGTTCTTGTTATTTCGGTACCTGGGTACTAATTCCAGCCGGGTACCGGTACTCCGCATTACACGTGCAGTTACTTAATTGAAGTACCCGCCGCGTATGTAAACGGCAACTTCACCAACTTACATTTGGCAAATGTGTTGATTAAGCTAATACCCATAAATTCAGCAGCAATAACTTGATAATGATGATGAAAGAGTTTGCCTTCTCGATTGTCACACAGAATTTAAGCTACACATTTATTGCTAGAATATTGTTAATATCTTACTGCGAATTACCAACAGTATTTTTGTTAATCTTCCCTATGCTTTGAATAAAATAATTAACGTACGGTCGGGGTCACCGTCACTTTACCACTTTGCAGAAATTTTCGTATGAAGTGCGCCGCCCGCCCGGGTGCTTGCTTGTACCAAATAGACGACGCGGTATGCAAGGGATTTTGACCTTTAGACTGGTAAAGCGACGGAGTCCGCGATAGTTCCTACTTCAGTTAATGTTCTGTAGCAGGGCTCGCTGGTTTCCACGATCCAGAGGTTACATGTCCCGCTCCATGCCGCAAGCATCATCACTGAGTTGATCGACGACCATTCAACGACTGAAAACACATTTTTGCAACAGTGCCTTATCACCTCTTTGTTCGTATTACGTTGATCTTACTATGCTAATTCCCATTCGTATTTTGCGTAGTGAGATTAAAGTAATACTGCTTTAAGAGGTGATAGTAGGACCCCGAGTGTTTATTTATTGATTTAGAAACATCAGTTTGTACACTATTACTTGTACATAAAAAGATGTAAAGTAAACTTGCACATAAAAGAATGAGTGTGTTACGTTCAAAAACTGCTCTCCAAAGAACCACCCCAATACAAATTGGAAAATGCTCTCCCTATCATAGATGGATATTTTCCATTACAAGATAAAAAAAACATTTATTACGATTACAAGACAACACAACAACATACAAAAGAATATCTAATAAAAAAAAACAGTAGGTGTGTTAGTTGCAGTATGACATAATCACAGATATCGGAATAGGTAGACTTTTTATTTACTTCTGCATGTTAGCATAGCATGAAAATAACTAGATATACATTCGTACATACACATGCATATGTATATCACGCCCGTTTAGGGGCGGATTTGGCAGAGACCACAACTTTCTTCAGCTTAGATCCTGATACACTTCTTTAGCTTCATACTGTGATAACATTCCTCGGTCCTTGGCTTAGGATACACACAGAATTAAGTTTAATTATTTCCGGATGTTGATTCTTATGTCCTTGTAACAAAGTTCAAAATCTATTGAAGAAATTTGACATTTTGTCGTATTTTGAAGAACTGTACATAATATATATTTATACTTACAAAGTGACATAGCTAAATAGTAGCAAGTCCTGATTAGGTGCAGAAAGCAGACAATCAGACACAGTAGCGTGCTGGGCCCAAAGCCCGAGTCCAGCTGTTCCACCACCCCGCAGAGGGAGACGAACATCGAAGACAGCTGACGAACTGACTTATCGTCACCCTGGATCCTGTTTGAACCCTTTGGAATATCGAATTGAATATTTTTCAAAATATAGGGTCTAACAATATCAATAAGCGAAAGTTTAAGTGGAGCATCTATACATCACGCTGAGCATGCTCACCAAAATTGGTCCAAAACTACAGGCTCGACACCGAGATAATCAACAAAACATTATTATAATTCACCTAAAAATACACCATTTCTAAACCCGTCCACTGTACTACACGCACACAAAGATAGCTGATCATGCATACTAAACTCGGAGCACACTGAGCTATCTTTTTATTGACGCTAGTGTGCGTGTAAGTAAAGATACAGCATGTTTAAAGATGTTCATTATTTTTATTGATTTAGTTTGTTAGAAAATATAACTTTGAAAAATCACTATAAAACTTGAGCCCATTTTTTGTCATTGTATTCAGAATGATGTATAGATACCGCCCTTAAACGTTCGCTTAATGATTTTGTTAGACCCTGTATACATACACTCACGACTAGTATCCCCAAAGGGATAGTCAGAGACTAGGCAATGAGGTTTGTAAAAGCAGTGCACTGTTACAGTTTAAGTTTCGCCAAATAACAACACTTGCTCAGCGTGATAGATGGTGAGCCCATCGCCGCTTTTTGCTGTTGGACGAATGAGCAGTTTTCAGTCTGTTTGTCGCCTTTTACGACACCAAAGGGAAGAGACGGATTTGTACTTTATTGCCTACAGTACAGCAAATGGCAGACTTAATGCCATAAGGCATTCTCTACCAGTCAACCAGATAAGATGTACAGAAATTTTAATAGGCGGTGACATCTAGAGACTAATTAATTAAATATAAAAAAAATATATTAATTTATAAACCATAAATTTACATACATAAATTATACACAAATAATATAAATAACAATACACATACATAAACCATATAATATTATAACATGTATAAATAAACCTAATGATATATTTGTCAGTTTAAGACTACTAGACAGATTTGAGAAAGTGCTCCCGTGCTAAACTCTTAAAGGCAACCCTATTGAGAGCGTCTCTGACGTCAAAAGGCAGTGCATTCCAGAATCGAATAGCAGTAACAGTGAATGAGTGAGAAACGAACTTTGGAGTACCAGATTATTGCTGGAGCAAAGATGACGTTGGTAAGAAGCAACCAAGAATTTAAAACGCGATTTAAGATAATGCGGAACGCGTGGATCAAAAAGAATATTAAAAAGGAACCAAACAACAACAAAGGAAGCAAATTTAGTTGAGAGTGTTGACGGGAACTACCGATAATGATGGCCTGACACTTGTCCGGGTTAACAGAAACACCAAAGCTATTCGACCACCCACGTATCCTAGACAGGTTTAGGTTAAGAAGAGTTATTGCCTTGTCGAGGTTGTGCCGATCATTTTGTGCATATAATTGCAGGTCGTCAGCGTACAGATGATAAGAGGAAGAAAGAATTGGTGTAATAGAATAAATAAATAATAAAAAGAGAAGAGGTGAGAGCACGCCGCCTTGAGGTACACCAGCAGACAAGTCGGACCAGTTGGAGACCAACTGGTTGACTCGCACCGCTTGTTGGCGCCCCCGAAGATAAGAGGTAAAGCATCGAAGAGCGGACGACGAGCAGCCATACAGGGAGAGTAGAGGGAGGAGAACGTCTTGGTCCATTGCGTTGAATGCGTTAGAGAAATCAATTAAGACTAACACAGTGAGACGTGAATTTTTCATGCCATCTCGTATGTTCTCGACCACCTTAATAAGAGCACTAGTAGTACTGTGACCAGGCTGGAACCCAGTTTGATAGAGACAGAGAAGATTGTTACGGAAAACAAAAGAGGAAAGCTGTTTGTGGACAGCAGTTTCAAGAACCTTAAAAAAAAAACGGTAAAATAGAGATGGGTCTAAAGTTCTATTAAAATAAATTTTAATGTAATAATATCCAATGTGATTTATTTCTTAAATTACTTGTTTGATTTGATTTCTTTATCAAGTAATTATAAAATAGCTAATAGCATTACGTATTATGATAATTGATCGCCTAGATCTTGTCGTTGTTTCTTATATAAAAGATAAATTAAGACTTATAAAAGAAGACAGATTTTAAAGAAATGAAAAACAAGATTTTGGTCTTAGTTGATTAAAAAAAACAAAAGTTTTATTGTTTAATTACCGCATTTTATTACGAAAGTAAGGTAGGTACCTTTTATTTTTAATAATTACAACCCAATGAAAAAAGATTAACTTATAACACAGTATGTGATCCAACCAGACCCTGGACCACCAGGTCAGCGATCAGGGCCTGCTTGAAGTTAGCTGCGCTACGCAGCGTTAGAGAACTTAACTAAACTTAAATCCTAAACTCACCGGTGGTGCGGCGATGGTTGAACCGCCTTGCAACCTGAGGATGTGGAGGTGGTATGGGTAGGAAGGAAAGGATGGTCGCTGCCCAGCTGCCGTGATGCGGTGTGACGCCTGCCTCGTGGTAGCGTACCTCGCCTGCCGAATCCTCGTAGGCCAGTCCAAATCACACACGCGCACATCCGTTGCACCCCGGCCAATTACACATAGGAGCCTCCGCTGGCTGTTCGCAAGGCAATTAGTAAGATATAAACCGATTTTCTTGTCCGCACAACTCACGCCCGACACATGTGGTGAGTTTTTCCAACTAAACACATTGCAATTTCAATAAACGCGAGCGCGTGGTCCTGTCGTCAGGACTCCATACGCAACCGATTCTCGCAGGGTTTTCGAACCGATTTTCGAAGATCTGACGCTATTCTACCGACAGAATTTAACCAGCTTCCCGTAAGCAGACCGTTCCGCCATTCCGTGTCCCGATCCGAAATTGAACTGAACTGACATACGAATGTCAATGTCAACTGACAGTTTTGTTTTTATATATTTTCTCTGTCTTTGTGGCAGGCAGAATACCACATCCATACTGCCTTTGGTTTTATTCACCTAGTAAGTGACGCTTACTAGGTATTGAGCAAAGTTATTTAAGCTTCTGATTATTTATTAGGTTTGAACCCAGTATGTGTACAGTTAGTGTGTTAAAAAACACTAAAATTAGTGTCTTTAAATGGTCGAAACACAGTAACATGTAAAACTAAGTTTGACCACAGTAACCATGCAGTTACTGGGTTTTAGCTTAAAAAAAATGAAATTTAATAATTTATTTTGTAATCCATAATACATTAACTGATTTAAATAATTACTTGATAAGTAAATCCTCATTATTTATATACAGAATTGAAGCTAAAAGCATTTTTTAACATTTGTAAAAGTAATTTTCAAAATAACTTAAATATTTTGTTCTTTACGTAACGATTTAACTATGGAACTTCAATCGCGTTTTACTCAAAACGGGTTTTTCGGAGTTACTGTGTTTTCATTTACGAGGGCAGTATTATAAATGTATCTTTGCTACATTTGAAAAAATATTACTTTTTATTTTTTGCTAGGTATAATATAGCAACAAATTATGTTTTTTTTATAATTCATTAAACACATTCTTTATTGGATTAATAGAACTCGTTTACGTGACAACAAATCAAATCAAATAAAAATATCTTTATTCAGTAAGCTTAAAATGAGCATTTTGAATCGTCTAAATTTATTTTTTTATGGATGGATAGATAGGCATAGAAACCCACCCACCTACCCCTCCCATTCAGGACGTCTTTTAGCTGTGGAGAAGAACGGGCACAAGAAACTCCACAGCTTTATAATAATATAGAAGTAACGATATTTACGAAACAATATGTCGTTACCAAATTACACAATCAATAATCATAAAACAATTATATAATTAAATAAAAGATAAAAATAAAAGTGAATCTAAAAGTTTTACTCGGGCACTATGAACGCATTAGAACAATGTGTACGAAGCTAGAGGAATGTTAATTCCATGCATTTTTGTCATTGATGTAATCGCTTACAGTGTAATAGCCCTTTTCTAAAAGTCTGTCTTTAATATGTGTCTTAAATTTGTCAAAGGGTCATCAATAATATAAATTAAGAATAAAAATGGACCTAGTATTGACCTTTGTGGAATCCCCATTAGCACAGAAGATCCGGATGATATGAATCCGTTCACGCTAACTTTTTGAATTCTGCAGCTGAGATATGATTGAATCAATTTCAAGGCATCAGAGTGCACTCCATAGTGTTTTGGCTTTATCAAAAGGGTTGTTGTATTCAACGCAATTAAAAGCCTTGGAAAGATCACAAAACACTCCAAAAGCATTCTGCGATCCCTCCCAAGCTTCAAATATGTGTTTTAGCAGAGCTACGCCTGCATCAGTAGTAGACCTTTCCTTGGTAAAACCATACTGTTCACTGTGAAAAAGATGGTTTATAGCGAGGTGGGAGCCGAGTTGATCTAAAATAAGTTTTTCAAAAACTTTACTAAGAGTAGGTAAAATCGAAATAGGTCTGAAATTGCTCGGGTCACCTTTACAACCCGATTTGAAAAGTGGCAGAACTTTGCTATGCTTCATGAGATCTGGGAAAACTCCTTTGTCAACACAGCTATTGACTATGACTACAAGAAAAGGCGCAATGGACTCGATAATATTATTAATAATTTTTGTTGAAATATCCCACAAATCACAAGTGTTTTTATTTTTAAAGATTAAAAGGATTTAAGTACGTCTTTACAGTTTACGTGTTTAAATTTGAACACTTAATTACACATGGGTACATGATTTTTTAACATAATTTCTGCATTACTCGGTGAAGAGTTGAGTAACATAGTTGTGGTAATTGGTATATTTGTAAAAAACTGTTCAGAAGCATCAGCAACTTTATTGTCTTCATTTAAAATGCTATTGCCTATTTTTAAAGAAAACTTAGTATCACGTGGCTTTATTTTATCATTTTCGCGGTTTATACAGTTCCATATTGCCTTTATTTTGTTATCTGATATTTTAATTTTTTCACTAATAAATAACGACTTGGCACATGCACATGCCTTCCTAAAAAATTTCGAATACTTTTTGATATACTCTAGAAAACTTGGACTATTATTATATTTTTTCTGCTTATATAAGTCACACAACTTAGTCCTACTTTTATGCAAACCAGCTGTAGCCCAATCCCAAAATTTCATTGAAATATTAGTTTTAAACTTTTTAATAGATAAAGTTTTATTAAATTCACCATTTATAAGATCAAAAAAATGCTTGTAAAGAGCATCTGGATTTTTCTGTATAAATGGTAAACACGCAAGTTTTGCAGTTACGTTACGCTTTAAAATTTGAACCCGTTTAAAATGTTTAGAATGTTTGGATAAGTTAATTGTAAAGAAAATTATATTGTTCACATTACCCTATTGCAGTAGTTTGCCACAGGAGGAAAATTCTATTAGATATAAGCTTAACCTGACATTACATTTATTTTGCAAAAATGACATAATGCATTTAATTGACCCTAACAATTATGTTAGTAATTTTTATTTGACAAGAGATAGTTATTGTCTGCCAAATTATTTTAAGCGACAAATAGTGTTGACGATGGCCACACTGCTGCGATTAAAATGTAAAACTATGTAATTAAATAATTAAATAGATATTATATACGTACATACATACACCTATATAAGAAATACTTAAATGTGTAAACGTTTGATGATTAAATAAATCTGCCATTGTATCGGCGGCAACTGTGCGGTAGGTACCTATACCTAATTTTTAATATTCTTGTTGACGGTATTTTGCTACGTACAAAGGACTCTCGGTCCGTCCGTCACCACGTCAGTAGTGCTCATATACCTCCGGCGCCGACCGCACGCTTGCTAACGAAATACGGTTGTGAACATAGTACGTCTTATTCATTTCTCTCTTCATCCTCACATCAGCGATCCCATCGGTTACATTTTGGTCACTTCGAGCCGATCACTTAGGAGGAACAAAACCTGTAAGCAGGAATGTCGTTTGCAATGTCACGCACGCCGGGTGTTTCGACACGTAGCGCAACGAGACGAATTCAAACGTCTGCACAAAGAGAGGTGAAAAGCGAAACAGATGTTCACCAGGAAACCTTCACCAAGAATGTGAAAGATGCATCATTGAAAACTTCCTCATCTTCACGTGCCCGAAGGAAACAGCTGGAGTATGAAGCAGCGCAGGCCAAGGCTAAACTGGAGGTGGAAACCGCTCAAGCAGAAGCCAAGGCGCAAACAGCACTAGCAGAAGCCAAGGCGCAAGCAGCACTAGCAGAAGCTGCAGCAGTACAGACTAAAGCACGCATTGAGAAAGAATTGCTGGAAAAGAAGTTAGCGGCCGATTTAGAAGACCTATCAGAATCACGACACTCGTCACTTGCATCTCGATCCTCTAAGTCCAAGGTCGAACGCTGGTTAGAAACATCACACACCTCTAACCAAGTGAAGCATAGTGACCCGCAACCAGCCGCTTGCATCTACCCGCCAAATAAAAGTAGCGACGTAGAAAACCTAGCTGATGCCCTACGTCAAGCTATCAACCTTGCGTCATCCAGGCCGCAGAATCCTGATCAACAGCTGCTTACGAGGTTAGCCATATCCAAAGATTTACCATTATTTTTTGGAGACCCGATGGAGTGGCTACACTTTAAAGAAGCATTTATCGAGTCAACCAAACTATGTAACTACTCTGATACTGAAAACATGTGGCGTCTACGGAAGTGCCTCGGCGGTGATGCAAAAGAAGCCACTTCATCACTGCTCATAACAGCTACTTCGCCAACAGAAATCATGGACACTCTCGAGCTCAGATTTGGTAGGCCTGAAAACATAATGCGCAAAATATCATTGCAACTTAAAAAGATACCACCACTCCCACAGAATTATCACGGAGACATAGTAAACTTCGCTATAAAAATAAAAAACTGTGTGGCAGCTATGCGATCAATGAACGAAAGTGATTATTTACGAAGCCCGGAACAGGTAGCTATTGTTATGTCTAAATTACCTACCGCTTTGATTACCAAGTAGGCTGATTACCTACACATTTACGAAGGAAACAATATTTTACCTAAACTTGAAATGTTGTCAAATTTTTTGCACGGAGAAGCTGTTAAAATTGCATCGTCTGGAGTGAGCTACATACAAAATCAATTCGATTACAAAAGAAAACACGAAGTTTATCACTACAGCTACAATAAACAACACCAAACAGTATTGTTTCATGACGACAACGAGCATCACACCACGTCCATTGCGCCGTCACCACGGAAGTGTAACTTTTGTAGAAAACCATTGCACGCAATGGATAAGTGCATTCGATTCCAACGCGCATTGCGCAAAGATCGTTGGCGATTCGCGCGCGTGAATAAACTATGCTATAAATGCCTTAGAAAACGGCATGATGAGCCGTCGGAGTGCACCGCAAGGAATTGCGATATTGAGGGGTGCGGGCAGCCGCATCATCGCCTCTTACACTGGCCGAAGCCTACGCCGAAACCTGATAACGCCGAAGAAAGTACCGCCGCCGCCGCCGCCGATAAGTCAGTAAACCATACGGTCGAGTCTCAACGCCAAGTACTTTTGAAAATAGTACCGCTAACACTGCGAGGACCCACCGGTGAGAGTGTGCACACGCACGCACTGCTGGGCGACGGAGCTACAGTGACCTTGGTGGCATCGGACGTCGCAGATAAGCTCGGTTTGCGTGGTAAGCCTGTAACTATGCGCGCACGCAGCGCATGGGATAGCGAATTGGTATGTGAAACTGAACTTTTATCTTTTGATGTTTTGAACAATGCTGGTGATGTTTTTAATTTGTGTGCTCGTAAAATGTCTGAGTTAGACTTACCTGTTCAATGTATTTCTGATAGTAAGTTATACTCTAAATATGAATATTTGGGCCTGTGTAATTGTAATGTAAAACCAAAGCTCTTAATTGGCCAAGATAATTATCATTTAATGGCTCCTATTGAATGTATTAGGGATAGCGAACAGCAGTGTGGTCCGTACGTCACCAAAACCCTTCTAGGATGGTGTTTACATGGCAGGTTGAACAATGCTACTTCTATGTCATTTATTAACTGTACCGATGTTTGTGTGAATGGGTATAGTGGAGAACGCGTTGACACTGGTTTAAAATGACCTACAGTCAGTAAAAATAATATTAAACAAACTGACTCACAATCGCATACCGTCAGTACTATCTCTAACTGTTCTGAACATAGTTTAGACAACGACATTCAGCTACATAACACAGTTTGCAAGTACTTCTCATTAGAATCTATAGGTGTATGTACTAAGCCGCGCCGTAACTCCGATGAGTTGCGTGCGCTTCATAGATAAAACTTCTAAATTAATAGATAATGCTTGGTGCGTGGGTTTGCCTTGGAAGTACGATGACTTTGAGATGCCAGACTCCTACCCTACAGCGTATAAACGCTTATTATCAGTTGAACGTAAAATAAAAAGGGACGAAGGCTACGCTGCTCGGTATCACGATAGAATTAAACATTTATTTATAAATAATTACGCACGAAAAGTTACAGAAAATGAGCTTGCGTCCTCTGGACACCACGTTTGGTACCTGCCACATTTTGGGGTTGACAACCCAAATAAACAAAAGCTGAGGTTGGTATACGACGCAGCCGCTAAGTCTAGGGGGTACTCACTTAATGATTTTTTATTGCAGGGTCCAGATTTATTACAATCATTGTTAGGTATAATGTTTAGGTTTAGAGAGCAACCTGTAGGTATTGTTGGAGATATAAAAGACATGTTTTTAAGAATAGCAATTAATGATGATGATTGCCATGCCTTCCGATTTCTTTGGCGAAATTCTGATGATAAAATGGAAAATCCACAAAAATATGTCATGTCGTCTTTGATTTTTGGCGCCAATTGTTCGCCATTTATTGCTCAGTACATTTGCCAAAATAAAAATACCGAGCGATTTAAAACATCTTATCCTAATGCGGTTGGTGCAAAACAAACAAGCCAATATGTAGATGACTATATAGATAGCTTTGCTGATGATGTCACTGCTATACAAATAATACGCGACGTATCGTTCATTCATAAGCAGGGAGGTTTTGAGATGCGTAACTGGATGAGTAATTCACCTAACGTTTTGAAACACATTCCGAAAAATGTCTTAAGTGATAAGGCCATAAAGATCAATTTAGAAAATCAACCTGAACGCACTTTAGGTTTGTTGTGGTACCCATGCAGCGATACGTTTGCATTCGACGTTTCTTTAAAACGTATTCCCACAGAAGTTTTAAATTTCACACGTAAGCCTACAAAGCGTGAAATGTTAAGCATTATTATGTCAATTTTCGATGTGCACGGTTTTCTAGCACCATTTACTATCCAGTCAAAAATATATATTCAACAAGCTTGGAAAATTAAATTGGGTTGGGATCAGGAAATACCTGAAAATTTGTTTACATCATTCCGTAAATGGTTAATTCAATTAAAAAATATTGCAAATATTCGCATTCCTAGATGGTACTTTGCGCCAACGATTGAAGGTTCAAAGTCAAATTATTATTCTTTGCATAGTGATAATAGGCAGGACGTTCAGGGCAAGACTGCAATGGCGGAGCCTTGTGCGAGCGAGACAGCCTTAGAACTGCACATCTTCTGTGACGCATCGCCCTGCGCCTACGCAGCCGTAGCTTACTGGCGTAAACAAACTGATAACGATGTGCATATTTCATTCATAGCTAGTAAAAGCCGTGTCGCGCCAATTAAGCCTGCGATTACTATACCTAAATTAGAGTTACAAGCAGCGTTGCTGGGATGTAGGTTAGCGGACACAATTAAAAAAGAACACAGATTAAGGTACACACATATTTTTTACTGGACTGACTCGACTACAGTTTTAAATTGGATAAGAAACGACACGAAAAATCACAAAGTATTCGTCGCAAATAGGCTTGGGGAAATCGATCAGTTGAGTGATGTTAGCGACTGGCGTTACGTGCCTACATATTTGAACATAGCAGATCTCGCGACGAAGCTTCGCGCAGACTGTGGTGCGTTGCACACCAGCTGTGAGTGGTTCACTGGACCCTCATTTCTTCGTTCTTCTCATGAGCTGTGGCCCCAGGAACCCGAATCTGCACCTGAAACAGAAAAAAATGAATACGATACATTATTACACACACTTAACAGTAATGACAATGTTTGTTACTTACCTGTTCCCGAACCAGCTCGCTTTTCTAGTTGGTTGCGTCTGTTGCGTAGTACTGCTGCTGTTCTGTTGTTCATTGAAACATGTAAGGGTAATAGGTCACAACAAATTGATTTTTCACTTATGAGACGAGCGGAAGTACTAATTTTACGTTATTCTCAATTGTCTACCTTTTATAAAGAAATAAATTTATTAAAATGAAATAAAGAAATAAATCGCGATAGTCGTATTCGCACTTTAACACCATTTTTTGATAGTAATGGGCTTTTATGCGCGGGGGGCCGAATCAATGCGGCGTCAGGCGTGGCAGACCAGGTGAAATGTCCAATAATATTAGACGGTCGTAACCATGTTGCTCGATTAATTGTTAAGCAGTATCACATTAAGGCTGCTCATTCGAACAATGAGATGGTCGTTAACGAACTTAGACAAACATACTGGATTGTCAATCTTAGGCCTACAGTACGTACAGTGTCGTCCCGGTGCCTTGTCTGTCGCATAAGAAAGGCCAATCCTATTCCGCCACGCATGGGTGATCTACCTGAGGAGCGTCTTATGCATCACCAGAGGGCATTTACAGTGTGTGGATTAGATGTATTCGGTCCTGTGGAGGTTTCAGTGGCTAGGCAGCGGCCTAAAAGATACGGTGTGCTCTTCACCTGCCTGACGGTACGCGCAGTCCACATCGAAATCGTGCCCAGCCTCACAGCAGACTCTTTAATTATGGCTCTCCGCAGAATGGCTGCGAGACGTGGATGACCACAAATACTTATGTCCGATAACGGTACCAACATGCGAGGTGCAGCAACCGAGCTAAAGCTGGCCATCAAAGATTTAGACAAAGAGACCGTCGTATCCCAGGCTGTTAACTACGGAGTGGACTGGCGATTTATACCTCCGGCGAGTCCACATATGGGGGGAGCGTGGGAGCGCCTTATTCGCAGCGTAAAGACAGCTCTAAAGATCGTTCTTAAAGACAGGGCCCCTAGGGAAGAAGTACTTGCTACTGTCCTTGCCGAGGTAGAAAATATGATAAATAGTAGACCTCTCACTCATGTGTCGGTAGACCTTCAACTGAAGAAGCTCTGACTCCAAACCATTTTTTACTTTGTGGCTCCAGCGCTGGTGGCACTTCCTCCTTTCCACTGCCATCGCCTGGCGTTTTTATGACAGTGACTTGTATCTCCGACGTCAATGGCGGATTGCGCAGCGGCTCATAGATTTATTTTGGAGTAGGTGGATGAAGGAAGTCTTACCGGCGCTGATTCCTAGGAGTAAATGGATCAGTGAAGGGGTGCTGCTAAAAGTAGGCGACTTTGTTGTTATTGTCGATCCAGCTTCACCTAGAAATACGTGGCCAAAAGGCATTGTGGAACGCACTTATACCGGGACAGATAACCGGGTAAGAGTAGTTGACATTAAAACTAAAACAGGGTTGTTCAAACGACCGGTCACACGTGTGGCTCCACTTACCTTCGTTGATGAGTGTCACTTGCGTAACACTAGGGGGGAGGATGTCGACGATGGCCACACTGCTGCGATTAAAATGTAAAACTATGTAATTAAATAATTAAATAGATATTATATACGTACATACATACACCTATATAAGAAATACTTAAATGTGTAAACGTTTGATGATTAAATAAATCTGCCATTGTATCGGCGGCTATATTCTTGTTGACGGTATTTTGCTACGTACAAAGGACTCTCGGTCCGTCCGTCACCACGTCAGTAGTGCTCATATACTTCCGGCGCCGACCGCACGCTTGCTAACGAAATACGGTTGTGAACATAGTACGTCTTATTCATTTCTCTCTTCATCCTCACATCAGCAATCCCATCGGTTACAAATAGCTTTATCGCTATTCTATTGTATTCAAACGTCAGCCATAAACTTGGCTAAACAAGTTGCTTCTATTAAGCAATTTATATTTGACATAGACGTCAGTAGTGCTTCTACTGACATTCCCATTAATTATTTAAATTAAATTATAAGACCAAAGAAGAACACTCTTGCGAAATGTGTTAATAAAATGAAATTAAATGAATGTAAAAATAGCTTTAAAAAAAGCCTATGTCAATCATTAAATTTAAAAAATGTACAATCTTTAAACATTGTCCACCAGAACATCCAAGGAAAGATGGGCAAAGATTTAGAGATTGAATTGTTCTTGAACTGTAATAAAATTGATATTCTTTGCACAACAGAACACTGGCTTAAAGACCATCAGTTCATGTTTAATTTTAAGAATCATTTGGTAGGAAGTTCGTTCAGTCGAGGAAATGCAATACATGGTGGATCCTTAATTATTGTTAGTAAAAAGTTTAAATTAAAGGAACGCAAAGACATAGAGTGAGCCTCTCGGTTGAGCGAACAATAGAAATAGCTTATGTGGAGTTGGAGCAGTTTGTTGTATTAAGTGTATACAGACCTCCTTCAGCGTCATATGATTTTTTCGAAAAAGTTATGGATGAGGCATTACATAAAGTCTGCAATGTAGGTAAAACAATAATTGTTTGCGGTGATTTTAATATTAATTTGTTAGAAAATTCCACAATGTCAACTAAAATTAAAAACCTATTTCTATCATACAACTTAAATCATTTATTTTTGGAGCCGACAAGAATAACTGCCACTTCGGCCACCTGTATTGATATATATACAAATATAAAGCCACTGGCTAAGCAAATTATTAATAACCTGGACTCTGATCATTGTGGCCAAATGCTCAGCTTTCCACACCAGCGTAAGCAAGTGATGAAAAAGACTATCACTCTTGTGCCAAAAACTGCAGGTCGGCTGGAACGCTTTAAAAGCAATCTAGATACAAAATTAAATTATTTAGAATACAATAACAACCCTAATGTCTTTTATAATGATTTTAATAACATATATTGTTCAGATTTAATAAAACTTTTGTTCCAAAAAAGATTTTAATGAATGGGCTACATTTAGTATTCACAAAAGTAGGAAACGCCTTTATGAACTTTATGGTTAACGCAACTATAATACCAACGATGACTTCAAATTATATGTTAAAAATTATTCAAAGTTATTCAAAAGAGTATGCCGATTAGCCATGGCAAACTATCTGAGTTCTAAGATTAAGAATAGTAATGACAAAATAAAAATGACATGGAATATTATAAATAGTAAAACAGGAAAGGTCAAAAGTCGTAATAATGAGTACAATTTAAATTGTGATAATAAAACCTTGACTTCTGATGCTGTTTAACTACAAAAGCCTTGATTTCCTCCCCCACTATAGCTGAATCTGTTTTGAAGGAGAATGTTAAAGATTGTGAAAGTAATTTCAGTTTTCAAATAATTTGTGTTATAGATATAATAAAAACATTTAACACTCTCAATAAAAAGAAAACTATCTCTCTCCTCTTGGCCCACGTTCAGCGTGGGACAAGGGGCCTTATGCAAATCCCTGGCGCCCCTTCTGGGCGCCGAATAAAGTAGGCGGTGCCCCTTCTGGGCCCGCACCCCCTTCAAAGCGCGTCCCCTCTGGACCGCACAGCGGGTCTACTTTGGACCTGCGGGGGGATCTCCACGTGTGTGTGCACTCTGGGCCATACGCTCGCCGCTCCTTCTGAGCGGCTTTGAGAGGAGCTTTGACGGCGCCTCTTCTGGGCGTCGCAACACTGCTGGGCAGGGGTAGGTGGCGCCCCTTCTGGGTGCCCTTCGGACAAGGAAAGTCCTAAAAACCAGTCTGTTACAAGACTTTAAACTGTTAACCCCCCCCCCCCCCCCCTCTTTTCGTAATGTCAGGTACTAATGGAAAGAGTTTGTCATGTTCCGCGGCTGACGCCCGCCGCTTGGAGGTAACCGGGCCTCCAAGTGAGAAATTGATTACCGAAGACTGCCCTGAGGTACCCGACCAGGCCTCAGGTGTCAGTAATGTTACTGGGAGATCGTCATGTGATGCGCCTGACGCCCGCCGCCAACCAGTACCCAGGCTGGTTGGTGCTAAATCAGCTACTGAAGGCCCCTCTAGAGTAGGCGACCAGGCCCTAGAGACCAGCAATGTGTCTGAAAGGGGGAGGACGGCGAAGACGCCGCTCACGCGCATTTACGATGCCAAAAAACCGTAGAGATCCGCTAGCGAGGGCCGGAAGGACAAAAGGCGAACGCAGCTGATTGATACGGCATTAAAGGGGTCCGAAGGTGAAAAAGACCAAAATGATCCAGAAATCCAAAAGATGTTGGTCGAACTTGTGGAGGACTCCAGGAACTCCATCGCAACAAAGTGGCAAAGGAAAAGACTGGAGGCAAGGCGAAAAAGGTCGCCCTGGAAGAAAACGTGATTTCCCAGCGAAAGGAGAAGCTGGGCATCTCGGGCTGCCCAGCAAAGGAGACACTGGGCACATCGACTGACCTGGCCAAGTGCTAAGAGGCGGCACAATACTCCGCAGAGGGGGAACCGGATGAGGAGATGGAGAAGGAAGCCCCAGCTCCTTCGAACACCAGTAGGGAAGCAAGGGGGCCTTCCTTATAGATAAGGATTTGGAGAAGGCCCTGGATGTAACGACCAGTAAGCTCTTGAAGGCCAAAAACATGGCTAACATCAGGGCCGGCATAAGGGCGAAGTCAAAGCCGGAGATCCTAGAGAAGGCAATGGAGGGTCTGACGGCGATATCTTATTCTGCGGACGTCTCCAACAACCTCAAGGGGACTGTGAAGAGGGAAATAAACCAAGGGGTTGGCACAGTCCTCGCATGCCTGGAGTCGCTCAGGGAGATGACCACGTCTGAGGAGGCTAAGAGACTCCAGAGCGAGAACGCGAGGCTCCGTCACGAGGTTGAGTTGCTGCGGGCCGAAGTCAAGGCCATAAGAGAACTGCAGCAGGAGCCCAGGCCGTCCCGACAGAAGGGCACAGATGTCCAGAGGAAGGTGGCTGTCTCCATGGAAGGCGCCATGGAGGCCCTTTAGAGGGAAATGCTGCTGACTATCGGGAGGATGATCAATTCCCGAATGGATGAAATAGACAGGCGCCTCCCATTCGAGCCCCCCGTGAGGTCCCCATTGGCACATAATGTGCGTAGAGCGGAGACGCCAAGGCGGCCGCTGGGCCCCCCAAAGCCCGCCATGCCCCCCCTGTCGAAATATTTGAGGAGTGTGGGAGATCCCCCCACCGCCTCAGAGCGTCTCCGGCAGAGTTGCGCCGCAAGTGCGCTCGGCCTTCCCTGCCCTGGCAGCGGCCGCCAGTACCCCGGCAGTGGAGTGGAGAACAAACATCTCCAGGAGCGCCAAGAAGAGGGCAAGGAAGGGCCAAAGCCCCAAAAACGACGGCCGCCGCGGGTTCTGCTCCCGCGGTGAAGCTGGTGCTGCCGCGGTCCTCGGTTGTCACCATCACCTTGAAGCCTGAAGCCGCGGAGAAGGGCGCTACATACGCGTCAGTAATGGAGAAGGCGTCGGGCGCGATTAATTTGAAGGACCTGGGTTTAGAGGCGGTGCGAATGCGAAACACCGCGGCCGGGGGCCGCAAGCTTGAAATCCCGGGCGCGGCCAGTGGGCCCACGGCGGACGCGCTGGCGGCCAAGATCCGGGAGGTGATTGCGGAGGAGGCGGAGGTGGCCAGGCTCTATCGGAAGGCGGAGCTCCGACTGGTGGGCCTCAACGATGGGGTCAAACCCGAAGAAGTGAAGGCGGCCATCGCAACAAAGACCGGGTGCCCGCCAGAAATGATAGTGTTGGGAGAGGTCCGAGCTGGGCCATGGGGGTCCAACTCCATGTTGGTTTGGCTCCCGGTTGCGCAGGCCAAAACCCTGGTGAACGCGGGCCGCATAGTTGTGGGTTGGGTTCAGGTTCGGGTGGTGGCCCTGGAGACACTACCGATTCGCTGCTACAGGTGCTACGGCGCGGGTCACACCAAACACAATTGTGACTCCAAGGTAGACCGTAGCACCCTGTGCTACAAATACAGCGCCCCAGGGCACCAGGCGGCAGACTGCGAGGCGGATAAGGCCTGCTGCGCCGTCTGCAAGGAGGCGGAGCTCCCGCATGTACACCGGCTTGACGGAAGGACGTGCTGGCCCCCCATCACCAAACCGAAGTGAGCCCCTTGGACAAGGGCCCCCCAGTGGTGAGGGAGCGCGTCGCGCCGATGGAACTGGAGGAAAGCTTAACGGGACCAAATGTCAGCACGCCCTAAAGTCTTCCTCCAAGCAAACCTTAATCACGCCGCCAACGCTCAGGACCTTATGGTCCATAAAATGGCGGCGTTAGAGGCTAATGTGGCCATAGCAGCGGAACCGTATTCCATCCCTGCGCGGCCGAATTGGATAGGATCAACAGATGAGAATGTGGTGATCACAACTCCGGCCGTCTCCAATACGGTTCCGCTGACCCTGCGAGAACGGGGGGAGGGGTATGTGGTGGTGGAATGGGGAGGCATTGCACTGGTTGGGGTTTATTTCTCGCCCAACCGGAACCTCAGCGACTTTGAGGACTACGTGGGGAGGCTGCAGGGGGTTGTCCGCAGACTCGCGCCGCTCCAAATTATTATTTCCGGTGACATCAACGCCAAGTCCCGGTCCTGGAGCTGCCCTGCGACCACCAGCAGGGGTGAGGTAGTGGAGAACTTTTGGTCGAGGCCGGGCTCGTAATCCTCAACAGGGGGGCCGTGAGCACTTGCGTGAGATGGCAGGGGGAGTCGTTCGTTCGTTCGCTACCCCCGCCATAGCCTCTCGCGTAACAAACTGGGGAGGTACTGGACCAGGAGACCCTGAGTGATCACCTCTATGTGTCATTCAGGGTATCCGGCCCCCCAACACCAGCCTTACTCCCCAGCAGGGCGTCCGCACGGCTCGCTTCAAGAGGTGGGCCCTCACAAAGCTGGAAAGGGAAGTTGCGTCTGAGGCGGCACTGATAGAGGGCTGGCTGCCGCCTCCCCCCGCTGATATGGACGTGGACCAGCGAGCCGTCAAATTCCGGGGGTCAATGATCCGGATATGTGACGCCGCCATGCCCCGGGCTGGGGATCGGCCGCGGCAACGCGCGGTCTACTGGTGGTCGGTGGAGATAGCCGGCCTCCGCGCCGCCTGCGCCCTCGCGAGACGGCTCTATCAAAGATGCTGGAGGAGGAGGCATACCTCAAAGGAAGAGGCGGAGTTGTACGGCCGCCTCCAAGTGGCGCGATGGGACCTCAAGGTAGAGGTGATGAGGGCGAAGAAGACGGCGTGGGGGGAGTTTCTGGCCGACTTGGACAGAGACCCGTGGAGGCGCCCATACCGCGCAGTCCGAAACCGGATGCGGAATCCTGCGCCCCCCACCGAGTCGTTCCATCCGGAGCTCCTGACCCGGGTGGTGGACGCCCTCTTCCCGGACCGGGTGTTCGAGGTGGCGCCCTTTGTCGCCCCGGAGCACGACGCTGAGGTCGACCCGCAGACGATCCCGCGGGTCACGGACGGGGAAATGGAGATGGCCGTGGACCGCCTCCGCCTTAAAAAGAAGTACACGGGGTGCACGGGAGGGTGCTGGCGCTCGCCCTAGACCATCTCCAAGGCAAGTTCAGGGAATTGCTGGACACTTGCCTACAACAGGGCAGATTCCCCAAAATTTGGAAAATGGGGAAACTCTGCCTCCTCACAAAGCGCGCCCGCCCGACTTGCCAGCGGCATACCGCCCTATCGTTCTGCTCGACGAGGCGGGTAATTTTCTGGAGCGCATAATTGCGGGCCGCATCACGCAACACCTGGGATGCGAGGGCACCGATCTGCAGGACGCCCAGTATGGCTTTCGGCGTGGCAGGTTTTTTTTTTGTTATAGCAGAAGGAGGCAAACGAGCAAGCGGTTCACCTGATGGAAAGTAATCACCGCCGCCCATGGACACCCGCAAAACCAGAGGAATCGCAGGCGCGTTGCCGGCCTTTAAGGAAGGAATAGGCTCGTTTCTTGAAGATCCCTAAGTCGTAACGGTCCGGAAATACCGCCGCCGAGAGCTGGTTCCACAACACTGTAGTTCGAGGCAAGAAATTTCTTGAAAATCGCACAGTAGTAGACCGCCATCCATCAAGGTGATGTGGATGGAATGACAGTCGATTGCGTGTAGTGCGGTGAAGGAAATTAGCGGCAGGGATCAAGCCGAACAATTCCTCAGAACACTCCCCATGATATATACGGTACAATAAACAGAGAGACGCAACATCTTTCCGAAGAGCCAATAGATCGAGCCGACCTGAAATAACCACGCCGCCGACAATTCGAGCAGCTTTGCGTTGAATGCGGTCAAATGGAAGGAGTTGGTATTGGGGTGCTCTAGCCCAGAGATGGGAGCAGTATTCCATATGCGGCCTGACCTGTGCTTTATACAGTTGTAAACGGTGGGCCGGCGTGAAATACTGACCCACTCTATTAAGCACACCCAGCTTTTTCAAAGCTAATTTAGCTTTACCTTCCAAATGACCACGAAACTGAACGTCACTCGAAATATCGACGCCAAGGATTCCAATAATCGGATTGGTATCAAGGGGAGCTCCCTCAAAGTTCAGAGGTACGACGAAGGGATGTTTTTTCGCGGTAAATGCGCAAACTTGTGTTTTGGAGGGGTTAAAGCGGACTAGGTTATGTCGGCCCCAATCCGAGACATGACTTAACATGTTCTCGGTGTCAGTCACAAGTTTATTCCGGCTCTCGATGACGCTTTCCAGAGACATGTTAGTTCGCCCGGTGTAGAGCGTATCCCCAGTACTGTCGTCTGCATAGCAATGAATGCTGTTGTTATGCAGCATGTCATTGATATGCAGAAGAAATAGAGTAGGGGACAACACACACCCCTGCGGGACTCCAGCATTCACGGGCTTCATGTCGGAGCACGAACCGTCGACTGCGACTTTGATGCTACGCCCAGTAAGAAAGCTGGCAACCCATGAACACAATTTCTCAGGAAGCCCGTATGATGGAAGTTTAGAGAGAAGAGCCCTGTGCCATACCCTGTCAAAAGCTTTCGCTACGTCCAAGCTAACTGCCAGTGCCTCCCCTCTACTCTCGACTGCCTCCGCCCATCGGTGAGTAAGGTACACTAAAAGATCACCAGCCGATCGACCGCGACGAAAACCATACTGGCGATCACTTAGTAGCTGGTTCTCTTCTAGGTACCTTAAGAGTTTATAATGGACTCCATTACTTTGGAGAGTAAAGAGGTAATAGCTATTGGCCTGTAGTTGGACGGATCTGAGCGATCGCCTTTTTTTGGGATCGAGTGGACAAGGGCTGTCTTCCAAGAGCTCGGGACGACGCCAGTGGTAAAAGAGAGCTGGAAAAGGCGCGTTAGAACTGGTGCCAATTCAGGAGCACACGTCCGAAGCACAATGGGTGGAACTGCATCAGGCCCACTCGCCTTATGGATATCAAGGGAAAAAAGAGCTTACGAACTGACCTTTGCAAGAACTGAACGTTTGGCATTGTACAAGCGCAATGCGGTATGGTTGGTGGAGAGTTTTCCCCATCGTCCAAGGTCGAGTTTGAAGCGAAAAGAGAGCCCAAGAGATCGGCTTTCTCCTTTGCAGTATAGGCCAGGCAGTCATCGGTCTTGTGCAATGGTGGTAGGGACGGCTGACAAAAAATCCCTAAGATAGCTTTGGCGAGAGACCAGAACGCACGCGTCCCCGAAGGAAGACGCACTAGCCTCTCGCCAATTCTACCTATGAATGATGACTTCGCCTTGGCAATGTCCTTCTTAAAGGATCTGGCGGCAAAGTTGTACTTCTTTCTGAGCGCACTGGTGTTTGGATCCTTTGATGACACCGCATTAGCCCAGGCTTGGTAATGTTGTCGCTTTTGGCGAGACGCCATTTTGCAGGAACGACCAAACCATGGTTGGGACTTGCCGCCAATGGAAACCACAGAGTTTGGAATGAAAAGTTCCATTCCCTGCAGTATCACATCAACGACAGAGTCAGCGGCGACATCAGGATCATCCAGCGAGAAGCAAACTCGCCACCACGGGTAGGACGCAAAGAAGCTTCGCATCCCATCCCAGTCCGCTGACCTATAATGCCAGACTCGACGGCTAGCCGCTGGTTGCGGTTTTGAAGTTTCTGTGAGAGGCACAGTGCTGCGAATCAGACAGTGGTCTGATGAGCCTAGTGGTGCATCAACAGAAACTTGATAGCCGTCTGGGTGCGAGGTCAGCAGAAGGTCCAATAAAGAAGGTGCATGGCCCTCCACATCTGGAAACCGTGTTGGCTCGGTTACCAATTGGGACAGACTGTAGGCCAAAGCGAAGTCATGAACGGCTCTACCCGCGTGGTCAGTTGTGCGTGAATCAAGCCATTCGACGTGGTGGGCATTGAAGTCTCCCAATACCACAATCTCGGCCGAGGGGATCCGTTGGAGAAGGGAGTCTGTCGCTGTTTGGACGGTCTCGATAAGTTGGTCAGGTTCACCGTAGACGCCATAATCTTCCTGAAAAGGGCAACGGAGGAGGCTATCGGGAGGGGGGAGAGGGTGTTGGCGATATTGCTCGACATTGCCAATGCGTTCAACACCCTCCCCTTCAGCGCGATAACCAAGGCGCTAAGGTTCCACAGAGTCCCCTGGTACCTGAGGAGGATCATCGGGGACTACCTTAAAGACAGATCCGTCCTCTTTGTGGAGCCGGGAGAGGCGCAGATTCGTGCGCACAACATGGTGTGTGGTGTGCCCCAAGGTTCTGTCCTGGGGCCACTACTTTGGAACATCGGGTACAACTAGGTCCTAAGGGTGGTTCTTCCCCCTTGGATGGGTGTCATCTGCTATGCGGATGACACCCTAGTCACGGCAAGGGGCCGTGACTACCAGGAAGCCTCCCGGAGGGCGTCTGCAGGCACCACACTAATGGTGACGAGGATCAGGTTGCTGGGCCTGGAGGTGGCGTTGCCAAAAACGGAGGCCATCCTATTTCATGGCCCCCGGGGCCGGCCACCCAGAGACGCCCACATAGGTGTCATCCACACGTATGTGGGCGTCTCTGGGTATGTCCGTCAGAGTTGCGCCTCAGCTCAAATACCTGGGGCTTATACTCGACAGCCGTTGGAACTTCGGGGCGCACTTTGCCAGTCTTGCTCCGAGGGTGCTGGGTGCGGCGAGGGCACTGGCGAGGCTTTTGCCCAACGTGGGAGGCCCAGAGGACAACTGCCGCAAGCTCTTTGCCGGAATTCTGAGGAGCATGGCCTTGTACGGTGCCCCGGTTTGGTCGGACGCCCTGTCACGGAAGAACGTCGCCCTCCTGCGCAGACCGCAGAGGACAGCGGCTATCCGAACCATCCGGGGCTACAGAACCGTCTCTTTCACGGCCGCCACGGCAATAGGGGGTATGCTCCCCTGGGAGCTTGAGGCCAGGATATTCACGGAAGTATATGAGTTCCGTGCAGAGGTGAGGGCTCGAGGGGAGAATCCCACGTGAGTGGAGATTGAGGAGGCAAGGCGCGCAGCCCGTGATATGGCGGTATGGCAATGGGAGGAGACACTAATAACCCTGGAAGCCGGAGCCCGCACCATTGAGGCGATCCGCCCAGTCCTGCAAAGGTGGCTGGACAGACCACACGGAGCAGTGTCCTACCATCTGACACAGCTCCTAATAGGACATGGGTGCTTTGGTGCGTACCTGCACAGGATCGGGAGGGAAGAGACCCCGGTCTGCCACCATTGCGGAGTAAAAGAGGACACAGCTCAGCACACCCTTGAGCTGTGTAGTGCCTTCGCGCCACAGAGGCGTACGTTGGAGTTGGCCCTAGGGCGGAGAGGCACTCTAACTCTGCCCGATGTGGTCGCCGCAATGGTGGAGAGTGCGGAGAGTTGTGCAGCCGTTGCCGGATTTGCCTCACAGTGCATGGGCCTCAAAGAGAAGGCCGAGCGCGAGCGGGAGGAATCCGCCAACGCTGCGCCAATGAGGAGGAGGAGGGCTGGGAAGCGGCGTCGGAGGCACGCCGACCTCAATCCACCATAGGGTGATGCCGGGCGTCCGGCGGAAGACAGGTTCCATCTTGTCCAGCCGGACGCTCGATGTTTTATGTTTTGTGTTAGCATAGGTTGTTGTTAGTGAAGTATATCTTCGCTAGGTAGATACTTGAGGATCGCCGGAATAAAACACGTCGTCACGGTAATTGGTTTATTGCGAGACAAACTCTTACGACTGACGCATACATGTAGGTACAACAACAAAAAGTAATATACAAATACCTTACACCTCCACCCTTAAATTACACTTATAATATAAACTTAACAACCTTTGAATTTAAGTCTAAATCTTTTACTTAATGACTTACATCTACTTACTTAATTAAACCTATAATTGTAACAGCCATACACATAGGTATTATTGATTAGTCTATTTGAAATCTAACCACAGGATGACGAGAGCGTTTGGGTCGAGTCACGGGTGAGGGTAAGACGGGCGAAGAACGTGAAGGAGTAGCCCACTCCTCTTTGTCCCCCGGTGCAACCGTTGCAGTCTCAGTACCATCAGTAGTACTAGTCGATTATATACCCGAATTTGTACCCGCTATTTCACTCGGTAAAGGACCTGGCTTCAAATCCGCAACTCCATCCTCACACTCATTCGTTTCACCGTGCCCACCCACTACTTCGTCAGGACAGGTAACAGTAGATAAACGTGCCCTACGCCTAATTTGATCTACATGTCGTGAAACGCGTCGACCGTCTTCGTCACCGAGAACGTCTTCGTCCCGTAGGTAACGGGACCCTAACCTATCCGTTACCTCAGCTTTTACCCATTTAGCTTTAGATCCGTACTCCCTGGCCCAAACTTGTTCGCCTTGCGTCAACTCGCGGTTAACACCGCCCGAGTACTCGACCTGTTTGTGTTGCGCGGTACGCACCTTGTCTTCCACATTACGTTCGCCGCGTAACAGATCCAACCTTGAGCGCAGCGAGCGCCGCTGTAGAAGCATCGCTGGGGTTTCACCGGTCGTGCTCTGTACTGAGTTCCTATAAGCCAATAAAAATGTCTGCAAAGCCGCGTCTACATCCACGTTCTCTCTAGTGGCTTTTTTAATCGCCCTTTTGCATAATTTTACAGCGTTCTCCGCTGCTCCGTTCGACTGAGGGTGGTATGTCGGTGAAAAAACCTGCTGAATACCGTTGTTCACGAGAAAAATTTTAAAGCTAGTGCTCGTAAAAGGGGGACCTTGGTCGGATACCAACACTGTAGGTAATCAGAACCTTGCAAACGTCGATCTCAGTATCTTAATGACACTATCGGCGTTAGTCCGCGCCATCTCAAAAATCTCGAGCCACTTAGAGCTAGAGTCTATTAGTACGAAAAACGTTTTACCATTATACGGTCCCAGGAAATCTACGTGCAGCCGGCTCCACGGCAGCGACACATAGGGCCAGGGCTGCGGCGGGGCGCGCGGCGGCGCCGGCGCCTCGGCCGCGCATACGTCGCAGCTGCGGCACGTAGCCTCCACGTCTGCATCTATCCCGGGCCACCATACGTAACTTCGTGCTAAACCTTTTGTTTTCACAATTCCCATATGACTACTATGTAATTGCTTAAGTATAGTCGGTCGCAATTCGCTCGGCACTATCATTCTGTAGCCCCACATAATGCAACCGCATTCAATATACAGTTCGCGGCGTCGACTATAAAAGGGTTGCAATAATTTATCCGTGCACGCCGTTGGCCAACCAGTCTGTACTACAATATAATTTTACACAAGTCTGTATCTTTAGCCGTCGCCTTCTTTATGTCATTTCTCGTTACCGGCAAGAAATTTTCAACAAATTGTACGTAGGTTACTTCATTTATAGGAAGCCGCTCTTTACTGCACTGTGGCAATCTAGACAACCCATCTGCACAATTTTTTTTTGATTCTATATACTCAATTTCATAGTCATAGCCTGCCATAAGAACGGCCCAGCGCTGCAACCGCGATGCTGCCATGACAGGTATGCCAGCCTTCTTGCCAAAAATGTGCGTCAAGGGCTTGTGATCAGTCCGCAGTAAAAATTTTCTTCCATACAAAAATTGATGATATTTCCTTAATCCAAAAACAATAGCCAGCGCTTCCCTATCTATCTGCGAGTAAGCGCGCTCTGCGGGCGTGAGTGAGCGCGACGCGTACGCCACAGGGCGCTCGCCGCGCGGTGTGACGTGCGTGAGCACCGCGCCCACGCCCACGCTGCTGGCGTCAGCCGTCAGCACCAGCGGCAGCTCCGGCGAGTAGTGCATGAGCACCTCGCTCGACGTCAGGGATCGTTTCACCTGTTCGAACGCTGCGCCACAACTTTTGTTCCAAATAAATTTTACATTGGTTTTGAGCAAGTTATAGAGGGGAGCAAGCATAGTACTTACATTTTTTATAAATTTCGCGTAATACATGACCATGCCGATGAATGCTCTCAGCTCGGATATGTTTGTAGGCGCTGGGGTATCTACAATAGCCCTCACTTTTTCGGCACAGGTATGTACTCCGTCTTTACTGATTACGTACCCTAAATAGTTAATAGATTTTTCAAAGAATGCACATTTTTCTTTCTTAACCTTAAGCCCGTGCGACTCTAACCGATCGAAAACCTTAAATAAATTTTTCATGTGTTCCTCTGTGCTTTTTCCCGTTATTATGATGTCGTCTAAAAATACCCCCACATGAGGTAAATCTGAGAATAATTGTTCTAATCGTTTTTGAAATATTCCTGGACTCGATGCTAGACCGTACACGAGACGATTGTATCTAAACAATCCTTGATGGGTGTTGATAACGGTATATTTACTAGAATCATCCAAAACGAGCTGCGCGTACGCCTGAGAGAGGTCAATTTTGCTAAAACGTTCGCCCCCATGTAATCTCGTAAGTAAGTCCTCTACTCTCGGTAACGGATAACGGTCAACTTCTATAACCCTATTGAGAGTAAGTTTATAATCTGCACATATCCTAATGTTACCGTCCTTTTTGACGACGGGCACGATCGGCGTCGCCCAGTCGGAGCGGTCGACGGGTGTGAGGATGCCGTCGCGCACCAGCTGCGCCAGCGCGCGCTCCACTGGCTCGCGCAGCGCGTAGGCGAGCGGCCGCGCGCGCATGTACACCGGCCGCGCCCCCGAGCGCACATAAATGTGCACCGGCTCACCCGTGAATCGTCCCAGACCATCCGCAAACACCTTACAATATCTGGAACTAAAGTTATTAAAGTTAAACTCCTGTACGTTTACATTATGAACTTGGTTGTTATATACAATGTCTGATAGTTGAATACTGAGTTCAGCTATCCATTGTCTACCTAACAATACACTTTTGCCGTTTCTTATCACGTATAAATCTAACTGTTTTTCTTTATTTCTATACTTAACGAGCGGTCTTATTACTCCGACAGGTTTTATCAAATCGCCCGTATAATACCTTAACGTTAATTTACACTTTTTAATTGGTAAATCTTTGAAGTATTTTTTGTACATTTCAAAACTAATACACGATACGGCACTGCCTGTATCACACTCCATAGAAATGTGCTTATTGTGTATTACCATAGATATAAATATAGGTTTACACTGCTCAATAGCAATCTGATTAAAGTCAACAATATTTACCTCCTCGCTGTTGTCACTTTCCTGTCCGCTTAAGTTAACTTGATGCGCCACATAGTCCACATTGTGATGTTCCGATAAGTTCGGACACATTCGTCGCAAGTGTCCAACTTTGTTACATACACGACATGCGTAACGGCTAAACTTGCATGATGTATAATCGTGTCCCGCACCACCACACACTTGACATAGCCGCTGCCGCGCGCGGGCCGTACCGCGCCGCCGATCCCGCCGAGCCCGCCGCCGCGCCGCCCGCCGTATTCCGCTCCGCCCGCCGCCTGGCCGTCATGGCTTGACAATCCGCCAGCGCACTTGCCTCGCCTGACGATGCCCTTCGATGACCTACAACGACCGCCGCGTCCTTCTCTGCAGCTTCCATACTGACAGCTAAATTGTACGCCTTAACAAAGTCTAGCTTACTCTCGGCAAATAAACGTTGTCTAATGGTCTCACTCCTTATACCGCACACCAGCTGATCTCTTAAGCTTTCCTGCAGCCAACTTCCGAACTCGCAAGTCTTAGACATTTTTTTTAACATTGCCACATACTCGGAAATGTTTTCGCATTCGCTCTGCTTTCTATGCCGAAATTTAAATCTTTCTGCCAGCTCACTTGGTTTTGGTTGTAAATGGTTCTCCATGACACTTGCGAATTTCTTTAAAAGTTTTTGTATGAGGTTTCTCGGGGGTACACAGGCTAACCAACAGTTCATAGCTCTCTGCCCCCATGACTGTTATTAACGTCGGCACTTGCAACTCCGTTGTTATTTTATTCACTAGGAAATACTCTTCCAACCGTTCCACATATAATTTCCAGTTGTCCGACTGTACTTTAAACTCGGAAATTTTTCCAATTGACATTTTTAAAGTTACTAGGTTTCAATTTCGCACGCCAGAATCCAGTTTACTCGTCGCCACTGAAGTATATCTTCGCTAGGTAGATACTTGAGGATCGCCGGAATAAAACACGTCGTCACGGTAATTGGTTTATTGCGAGACAAACTCTTACGACTGACGCATACATGTAGGTACAACAACAAAAAGTAATATACAAATACCTTACAGTTAGGTTTTAGTATGTATGTGTGGGCACTGGCATGGATATGTCGCCGTATCACCCCAAGTGCCCACAAAATCCGTTTTAAATGTTGGGCGCGATGGACAGCATTGTCTGTGCTGTCCAGCGTAGAGTGTTGTATATTGTTTTGGGTTGTGTAGTTTAGTGTTTGTATTGTGGGTTGTCCTTTTACGGACCTGGTGCGTGGCCCCACGCGGACGCCATGATGAGCCACGGGGCGCTCTTCTGAGGGCGTCCCCTGGCTCGGAGCGGACACGGTGGGGGTCACGTACCAGTAAATGTGCGGGTCCTTGTGGATGTCTTTTGGGGAGCTGGCACTGAGGCTTTATGCAGAAGCCATGATGAGCGACGAAGCGCCTCCCCCAAAGGGGGGCGTGTTGCTCGGAGCGGATGCGGGGAGCCCCGTGCCAGCAAATAGGGTCTGTGTTGTGTTGTGCTGTGTTTTTGTCTTTGTGCTTTTCGTTTGTGGTCGTTCATACTTGTACGTGTTGTGTAGGACTAGTGCGAGATTCCGGGAAGCGTGTGATATAGTGAATTATACTATCAGCACGTACTCAATAGTACGTGATAATTAAGGTCTTCCTGATTGACAAGGCGTCCTTCCTCTAGTCACGTATAGATGTGATGTTAATTAGTATTTAAGATGATACACTAGAGGATAAAGATTATTGATTCAACGCAAGACATTGTTTCATTTCGGGTCTCCGTCCCAAAGCCATTACATGGCGACCGTGACATGGTGTCACAAGTCCGCGCCGCGAAATCGCTAGTTGAAGTCTACAAAATATGTGCTACACGGTGCTACAAGAAGGACTCCCTTGGCCATTGGGACGGAGACCCAACGGCCTGATCCACACTGGTGACCCCGCTCAAGCAACAAGCAACCTTCCAACGGAGTACTACGAAAAGAACACGTGAGTCATTTGCAATATCTACACATCAACCATGGCAGTAACATTCTATTCAGCTACGGACACAACAAGATTTTCACTACACTGAGCCACACCGAGCTGCGACTACGTCATTTAAACATCATTCTTGGCTCTCACAACCACAACTTTGGCTTCCTTTCCGGCACATCGTAACAAGAACGTTTCATCGACCAAGGCAAAGAAATAAGGTACCCAGAAAAAACAATGTGAAATAAAATAAACTAACGATTTCATAACTGCACACATTATGTCATAAATTATTATGACATTATTATGGCAGCGAACGCGCAAGAATTTCCGACGCAGCACTTTTCGCCGTTTGCTTTACGCTTGCGCAAGGTCAAGAATGCCGCTATACGGAAAGAATTTTGTATAGAGCTGTGGATTTTGCTATAGAAATAAATAAACTGAATCCAAAGAAATAAGCATATATGTATACAACGAGTATTCACCCGTTTAACCGCCTCACTTTTACCGACTGACAAAGTGGTTTGAGGTATGTTATTTATAATTACGGGAAGAGATGTTTAGAAGCATTATTTTACCAGTCGATGGTTTTATGAGATATTATTACACTTCATAAGACACTTAAATGCTCCTAGCTACCTCCAGTGCGAATTGATTTCTCCGGTTATCTGACAAAGAGCCAAGGAATACGCCAGTCTGAGGATAATTATGAAGCTTTAATGAAGTTGTACTCAAAATGAAGATATTCAACAAGTTTAAAATGCTTTGATTGTGCAATAAAAATACTGCACAAAAATGAACCATGTTTGGGTAACTATTGTAATAATAAGATTTTAGTCAATTTTAATTATTTTTTTTGTTATTTACGTATTTCCTTATAATACATTGAATGCAACATGTCTTATCTCTATGTACTTAATGCTTAATCTTAGTCAAATCTAATTTTTATGTTTTGTTATTATGTATTTTATTAAGTCTATTAGTTCAATTTATTATTAACATGTAATGCGTAATTTAAAGTTCACTGTAAGAATATGCATAATTTAAAGTTGTACTTGTTTATGCCACTTAATTTGTGTGTTTATTATAGTCTTGGTATAACGTGAAAAAAATATATTTTAGTAACAATATTAAGATGTTGAGAGGAATTTTAGACATTTTAAAGAAAAATCAAGTTTCTTATAAAAATTATTCGTGTAGTAGGTCTTTTTTAAAAGATATACCTATAATAAGTATTTTGTTCAAATACAAGGAAACAACTCTCTTAGCAGCATTCAGCCTGCCAGCCTGCCTCAAGGTTCCATCGCAGCAACGTAACGCTTCCTGGATCCTCGGCTGGGTTAGATATTTGTTCGTATGAAAACTTCGTGAAGTTGAGGAAAAAGAAAAGATACGTCTCACAGACGGGTGATATGTTATTTAGTGACTCTACTATTTACATAAATCAGGAATCTCTACTAACGGAGGCGCGCCGAGACGCAACGATAGGAGAACTGAGTGCATTATGTAAAAAAAATATAATATTGTAGAAGTCGTTGTGATTAAAAATGGGTTTAATATACAATGCGAATTGACAAAGTTTGTAGAAGCTTACCCAATACTTGATAAGTCAGCTGAAACTGTTGCTAGGGTTTTTACTGAAAATTTTATTTTACGATATGGTACTCCCAGGGTTATTGCGACTGACTGTGGAACGGAATTTATTAATTCCACGTTAGAAACAGTATTTAAATTGCTAAATATTGATAAGTTAAATTCAACACCCTATCATCATGAGAGTATAGGTTCGCTAGAAAACTGGCACAAACATCTCGGATGTTACTTGAGAATACAAACACAGAATCAGTCGGCAAATTGGAGTACCTGGATACCATATTGGTATTATGAACGTAACGAAATATGGAATTAGGAAGGTGCTGTGAATTGTACAGTTTATTATTGTGTGATATGACTGATAGGAATAGGTTTTTTTAGTTTGGCTTGGGATTGTATAGATATGTTTATAAGTAGGAATAAAAATAGTTATTCAGATTCTCATGCTGGTCTGATCAACCAAGTTTCTGTTTAGTTATATTTATAAGGATTGTTTTGTTAGTTTTGAGTAGGCATAGATCGAAATGAAGGATAAGGCAATAAAATTAAATAAATAAAATAATATTATAAGATAAAATGGTACTAAATAGGAGAACTGATCCTTCATTCGATCATGGCAGGAACGAGCTTCCTCCGTGAGAATAGTTGGAGGCAGCTCACGACGAAGGTGCGCGAGTACGCAGCGTCTGAGTAGACCTTAAAATAAAGTCCCTTTTTAAATAATAAAGTCGACAGAATTATAAATAAATAAATGTGTGTAGTACACAAATAAATATAAATAAAAGTACCATTATAAATAAGTATAGAAAAATAGGTCGACTATAAATAATAAAAATGAGACGTCTATAAATATGAAAAGAATTTAAAGATATAATGAGAATTATGTTAGTAGTTAACTACTTACTTTTTTTGTGACAAGTATTGTGGACTGGCCATCCACACTATTATGAAAGTAACTGTACATTGACTAAGGATTAGGAATGTAAGTTGTACTTGTATTTTATTAAGACTCAAAATGTTCTATGAGAGACAAATATGTTACTATATTATGACTGTTTTATATGAGGTAAAATAAGGATAAGAGAATTGGAGTACCTAATTGTGACATTTAAAAGTGTGTTTACATACCCTAAATGTGAAAGTCGTCAACAACTCGCTGAAATTTAAATTTTGTAAAAAATATTAAAGAATAATAAAGAATATATAGTTCATAAGAATAGGACTAAGATATTTAGAAAATAAGAGTTTACTTTTCAGGGAAGGGATGCCTAGCCTTTTCAGGGGAGGTGTGATATAGTGAATTATACTATCAGCACGTACTCAATAGTACGTGATAATTAAGGTCTTCCTGATTTACAAGGCGTCCTTCCTCTAGTCACGTATAGATGTGATGTTAATTAGTATTTAAGATGATACACTAGAGGATAAAGATTATTGATTCAACGCAAGACATTGTTTCATTTCGGGTCTCCGTCCCAAAGCCATTACAAGCGGTGATAAGCGGCGGGACGACTAGATGACCAATTGGTTGCGGTCGTCGTGTCTCCCGCTGATTCGGAGCGACCCACCAACGGAGTCCTGCACCGGTAAATTGGGGTTGTTTTGTGCGCATGCCTGCGAAAACGTGGGCATGTTCGTCATCTGTTGTGTGTTGCGTCCGGCGTGATGTGTGTTGTGTTGTGTCCGCATGCCCGGGTAAAGCCGGGCATGTCAGTCATGTGTTGTTTGTGTCTGCCCTCTAAATGGGCTGGGTCGTGTTGTGTCGCGTGCGCGTAGTCGCCGTGTGTTGGCGCATAACGGCTGCTATGCAGTGGTTATAGGCCAACACACGGCGACGGGGTGGCACCGCAAGGTAATACCCCCGTGGTCAGGTCCCGTGGCCGCCACCTCAAGCCTTATGCTTTTGGAGTTTGGTCCCCCGGTGATTAGTGTGTAGGCCCCTCCCTCTCGCCCGACGATTACGTCGTGGAAAGGGGCACAGAAGAGTCCCACATATCCAGTCTCTCTTCTGGAGGCTGAAATCCATAAGCAGGGATTACACCGGGTAAAAAAAAAAGGGGTCGCTCTACAACTGACGCCGGTGTTGAGCTTTTAATCCAAATATTTGATACCTGGGAGGAATCACAGGATGCCCTAGGGGTATTTTGTGATTTATCCAAGGCTTTTGATTGTGTTTTACATGAAACTTTGGTCAGGAAGCTTAACCACTATGGAATTAGGGATGCTTCTTTGAGTCTTCTAATCTCATACTTGAGTAAAAAGGTCGACATAAACGGTATAAGATCTCTGGGATCAGTAGTTAAAATGGGAGATCCGCAGGGTTAAATACTTGGTCCATTCTTGTTTTTGGTTTATATTAATGACTTACCTTATTTTGTAAAAAACAGTCATGAGAAAGTATTGTTTGCTGATGATACTTCACTTTTATTCAAAATGAAACGACGACACCCAAATTACGACGATGTGAATAATGCGGTCTTAAAGATTGTTCACTGGTTTAGTGTTAATAACTTGCTATTAAACGAGGGAAAAACCAAATGTGTAAGATTTGTATTGCCGAATGTTAAGCAGGTAATAAAAAGTGTACATTTTAAAGATAAGAATGTGAATCCTGTGGACACCACTGTGTTTCTAGGCATCACGTTGGATACCAAGCTTCATTGGGGCCCACATATAGCTAAATTGTCGAATAGACTGAGCTCTGCGGCTTATGCAGTAATGAAGATCTGTCAGTTAACTGACGTTATTACTTTCATAGTGTAATGTCGTACGGCATTTTACTGTGGGGAAATGCTGCCGACATTCAAAGTATCTTTATGCTGCAGAAGAGGGCTATTCGAGCAATATATAACCTATAGAATGGTGACTCTCTCAGAGAGAGATTTAAGGATATAAGTATAATGACAGTTGCATCACAATACATTTATGAAAATCTGATGTATGTTCATAAAAATATTGAAATGTTTTCAAAAAACAGTGATATTCACAAATTAAACACTAGAAGTAAGAACAAATTAGCAGTACCTTATACTAGGCTCCATAAAATAAATAATTATTTTATGGGTCTGTGTGTACGATTATACAACAAAGTACCAAATGATATTCAGAAAATAGATCTTGATACATTTAAAATGAAAATCAAAGAAAAGCTTTATAAAAAAGCTTATTACAAAATGACAGATCATACAGAGGACAAAACAGCTTGGGTCTGAAATGCTCCAAGTACTCCAACAGCTATTTCTAATTGTCTATAATTAATTTATTTAGAGCACCATACTTAATTAAACTATTTACATTCAAATTCATATTTTGTATTTTGTGACCTGGTAACGACATATAATATATATATTTTTTGTAAATGTCGTTGCTTCTGTGCGCTGTGGTTTCTTGCGCCCGTTCTTTGCCACAGTTAAAAAATGATGTCCTGAATGGGTGGTAGGTTAAAAAATATTTGGACGTTTCAAAGTACTTATTAATTGAGTTTATTGAAAAAATATATTTTGACTATTGACTATTGATACTATAGACCTGTGACGCTTTCTCTTCGCAAAAGTTACAAAAAATTTTAGTAAATCCCTAAATAAAATTAAAAAAATATACTTTTATTGCACACAAGAACATATAACAGATAAACATTTATATAGTAACAAATTACAAAACAAGTGGCCTTATTGCTAACAAGTAATCTCTTCCAGATAACCTAGGGTGATAGAAATATAATAAAAGGAATATAGAAGTCCCTGTTATGTTTTCTGAACAGTATAGCAAATAAAAAATATGCCTTTTGTTACTCATGCTTATCGAAATTATGTCTCTCTATGGTTATGCCTTACAAATGTTGGCCATTCTTTGACGATATGCGTTATACAGTTATGTTATAAAGACTTATGGCAAGTGACAATAGGCTTGTGTCAACTAACAATGAAACCAATGGATGAATGTTTCTAGGCGTAAATTGTAATATTTAATCAAGGAAAACCGAAATAATTCCTCATAAAAAAATAAGATTATTGTTATTTTTACAAATTAAAATCAAAAAAATACCCCCCTGGCCCCTCCGCCGTGAACGCCAATTAGAACGTATTACGTCACATGGTGATATGCGCCATTGTTGTTGTTGACGTTTGGTTATGATTTTCATACAACAGCACAAGTCACTTCGTTTTTTTTCTATTATTATCATTTTTCAACAAGTTGAGAGTGTTATTTCCACCCATATCGGATAATACTAGCATAAACTGCCATGGAACCTGGATTTATCAAAGCGAACAGCAATAATTTACCCAAAATTGACGCTGTTATGCTAGGCCGATTTTTCGCGTCGAGCACTGACTTTTGTTCATCGGAATTTCGTAATGTGAATACTTCTATGTAAGTTTAAACAATACTAAAATACTGGTTATTATCATTTTCACGTATATTTCACTTTAGCACGCAGTCAATTATTATTTGAAGGAATGTATACCAATTGGAAATTAATTGATTTTGAGGTTAGAATTACAATGTAAATATAGAGAGATGATATTGTAAAGACACTACTTTGTTATTTTTTTATAGCAGAAGGAGGCAAACGAGCAAGCGGGTCACCTGATGGAAAGTAATCACCGCCGCCCATGGACACCCGCAAAACCAGAGGAATCGCAGGCGCGTTGCCGGCCTTTAAGGAAGGAATAGGCTCGTTTCTTGAAGATCCTTAAGTCATAACGGTCCGGAAATACCGCCGCCGAGAGCTGGTTCCACAACACTGTAGTTCGAGGCAAGAAATTTCTTGAAAAACGCACAGTAGTAGACCGCCATCCATCAAGGTGATGTGGATGGAATGACAGTCGATTGCGTGTAGTGCGGTGAAGGAAATCAGCGGCAGGGATCAAGCCGAACAATTCCTCAGAACACTCCCCATGATATATACGGTACAATATACAGAACGTCAGCAACGTCTCTCCGAAGAGCCAGTGGATCGAGCCGACCTGAAATAACCACGTCGTCGACAATTCGAGCAGCTCTGCGTTGAATGCGGTCAAATGGAAGGAGTTGGTATTGGGGTGCTCCAGCCCAGAGATGGGAGCAGTATTCCATATGCGGCCTGACCTGTGCTTTATACAGTTGTAAACGGTGAGCCGGCGTGAAATACTGACCCGCTCTATTAAGCACACCCAGCTTTTTCGAAGCTAATTTAGCTTTACCTTCCAAATGACCACGAAACTGAACGTCACTCGAAATATCGACGCCAAGGATTCCAATAGTCGGATTGGTATCAAGGGGAGCTCCCTCAAAGTTCAGAGGTACGACGAAGGGATGTTTTTTCGCGGTAAATGCGCAAACTTGTGTTTTGGAGGGGTTAAAGCGGACTAGGTTATGTGGGCCCCAATCCGAGACATGACTTAACATGTTCTCGGTGTCAGTTACAAGTTTATTCCGGCTCTCGATGACGCTTTCCAGAGAAATATTAGCTCGCCCGGTGTAGAGCGTATCCCCAGTACTGTCGTCTGCATAGCAATGAATGCTGTTGTTATGCAGCATGTCATTGATATGCAGAAGAAATAGAGTAGGGGACAACACACACCCCTGCGGGACTCCAGCATTCACGGGCTTCATGTCGGAGCACGAACCGTCGACTGCGACTTTGATGCTACGCCCAGTGAGAAAGCTGGCAATCCATGAACACAATTTCTCAGGAAGCCCGTATGATGGAAGTTTAGAGAGAAGAGCCCTGTGCCATACCCTGTCGAAGGCTTTTGCTACGTCCAAGCTAACTGCCAGTGCCTCCCCTCTACTCTCGACTGCCTCCGCCCATCGGTGAGTAAGATACACTAAAAGATCACCAGCCGAACGACCGCGACGAAAACCATACTGGCGATCACTTAGTAGCTGGTTCTCTTCTAGGTACCTTAAGAGCTGGCGGTTTGTAATGGACTCCATTACTTTGGAGAGTAAAGAGGTAATAGCTATTGGCCTGTAGTTGGACGGATCTGAGCGATTGCCTTTTTTTGGAATCGGGTGGACAAGGGCTGTCTTCCAAGAGCTCGGGACGACGCCAGTAGTGTAAGAGAGCCGGAAAAGGCACGTTAGAACTGGTGCCAATTCAGGAGCACACGTCCGAAGCACAATGGGTGGAACTGCATCAGGCCCACTCGCCTTGTGGATATCAAGGGAAAAAAGAGCCTTACGAACTGACCTTTGCAGGAACTGAACGTTTGGCATTGTACAAGCGCAATGCGGTATGGTTGGTGGAGAGTTTTCCCCATCGTCTAAGGTCGAGTTTGAAGCGAAAAGAGAGCCCAAGAGATCGGCTTTCTCCTTTGCAGTATAGGCCAGGCAGTCATCGGTCCTGTGCAATGGTGGTAGGGACGGCTGACAAAAATTCCCTAAGGTAGCTTTGGCGAGAGACCAGAACGCACGCGTTACCGAAGGAAGGCGCACTAGTCTCTCGCCAATTCTACCTATGAATGATGACTTCGCCTTGGCAATGTCCTTCTTAAAGGATCTGGCGGCAAAGTTGTACTTCTTTCTGAGCGCACTGGTGTTTGGATCCTTTGATGACACCGCATTAGCCCAGGCTTGGTAATGTTGTCGCTTTTGGCGAGACGCCATTTTGCAGCAACGACCAAACCATTGTTGGGACTTGCCGCCAATGGGAACCACAGAGTTTGGAATGAAAAGCTCCATTCCCTGCAGTATCACATCAACGACAGAGTCAGCGGCGATATCAGGATCATACAGCGAGAAGCAAACTCGCCACCACGGGTAGGACGCAAAGAAACTTCGCATCCCATCCCAGTCCGCTGAACTATAATGCCAGACTCGACGGCTAGCCGCTGGTTGCGGTTTTGAAGTTTCTGTGAGAGGCACAGTGCTGCGAATCAGACAGTGGTCTGATGAGCCTAGTGGTGCATCAACAGAAACTTGATAGCCGTCTGGGTGCGAGGTCAGCAGAAGGTCCAATAAAGAAGGCGCATGGCCCTCCACATCTGGAACCCGTGTTGGCTCTGTTACCAATTGGGACAGACTGTAGGCTAAAGCGAAGTCATGAACGGCTCTACCCGCGTGGTCAGTTGTGCGTGAACCACGCCATTCGACGTGGTGGGCATTGAATTCTCCCAATACCACAATCTCGGCCGAGGGGATCCGTTGGAGAAGGGAGTCCGTCGCCGCTTGGATGGTCTCGATAAGTTGGTCAGTTTCGATATTACCGCTGTGGGACCTATACAGGCACGCGTAGATGCGAGGATGGCGTCCGCAGTCGACGTGTAGCCAGAAGATGGAAAGGTCCCTATCTTCAAGATTGCCAAGGCGACGGACGCACATATCCTCCCTGACATAGGCACAAACACCGGCTCGTGGCACAAATGCATGTTCCAGGTTGTATCCCGGGTAGCGCAAGTAGGAATGTCAGGAGGGGGGGATATCTGCGTCTCGGTAAGGAAGAGCAAGGCCGGTTTCGCCGTCTCGAGGTGGTAATGGACGGCGCTCAAGTTAGAGTGGATTCCCCTGATGTTGCAGAAGTCCACACGAAGCGTAGGAGGGGGTGCCAATTGTCTTGCCTTTCTCCTGCCTGCAGCATGCCTTGGCACGAGCGAACTTTTGCCCTCCCCAGAATACGTAGGGCAGCCTGAGCGAGAACGCTCAGGGGGGGATTCTCCGACACTGGGTGTGTCGGTACCCCCCTGGGGTAAATCTAAATTAGAGTTCGCTGCCATATCAATTGTGAGGGGCGGGGGGGAGGGGTCTCCAGAACCCTCACTCGCCGGACGAAACACAACAGCACAGAGTGCCATTGTTTCACGCCGAAAATTCGTGAGGGGGTGGTATTACGCCGGGCGAGCCGACCCAATACTCTACCACTCAGTTGGTGTCACTCATTTAGCACCACCCAGTGGTCACGTGTAGGGTCTCAAGGGTAAACCTACGGACGCGAGTAACTTAACCCCCAAAATCCCTATCGCAAGTATGTGGAATAGTGGGTTTTTAATTGCCTATTTCGAAAGTTAGAATTAGAAAATAATTGTTTGTTTGCTCCCAGGGCAACAAATTAAAAATATTAAGTAAATAGCTAATAACAAATTATATTTCAGTTCTTCACGAGCTTCGTACGGTGAGGACGCTATAAGCTACGTACAGCTAAAGCGTAATAATAAATTATGCACTGTCTAGTGCAAGATTTGTCCTGAACACAAAGTTCACGCAAAATTGTATGGATGCACACTTGTAGTTGATGAAGAAGAGGACATTATCATCTCCATTCAATGCCATGACTGCGTGGCTTCAAAGGGTGGCTGCAAACATGCAATAGCCTTCCTGATGTGGGTTCATCGCCGTAGTGAAGAGCCTTCTTGTACCGCAGTAGAATGCTACTGGAAAAAATCCAAATTATCCAGAGTTGGTTTCAGCTTAAAATTTATGACAGCAAAAGAGCTATCAAATGGTAATCAATTATTACCAGCAAACATGTCAGTGCTAGCAGAGTTTTTGGATGAAGCAAAGAAGAGGAAAATTCAAAATTGTGAACTTTTAAAGTACCGTAATATATTTATTTTAAGTGACACATATGCCATCTGGATGCATCATCTTAAGTGCAAATACAAACACAAAGGCGTTGGTGATATTTTAAAAGACATATGTCTAACTGAATCTTTAATAAATAAAGTTGAGGAAGAAACTAGAGAACAGCACAAGTGTAATTAATTTATGGTATGAATTAAGATATGGCCGCATAACCGCTTCAAGAGCATATGAAGTAAGTCGTTGTAAGACAGCAGATGGCACACTTGTGTCACTTATTTTGGGAGGGAAAATATCCGACAAAGTAACAATGAGTCGGGGCAGAGTACTAGAAGATGAAGTCAGGAAAACAGTGGAAATAAAACTAAAAAAAAAACATAAATAAATGTGGACTTATGCTAAGTAAGAAACGTCCAATAATCGCAGGATCACCAGATGGTATATTCCAAGATGGTATTATTGAAATTAAATGTCCCAGCAGTAGCAAAACTTACAAAAATTATTTTAAAAATGGAGAAGCTACAGAAAAGTATTTTGCTCAAATGCAACTACAAATGTACTTAACACAGAAAAAAACATGTGTTTTTTGTGTAGCAGACCCAGACTACGGTAATAATAAAAAAGTGACTTTGATAAATATACCATTTAACTTGGAGTATATTGAAAATTTAATTAATAATAAGTTAATAGTTTTGTGAAAAAATCAAATAAACCCTTTATTATATAAGAGTGTGGAGTAAATATGTGTACTTACATAGAAGTGTAGTTAATAAATATTGCTAGACTTTAATGCTGCTATAGTTGTGCTGTGTGCTCATGTATGTTTGTGTATAATAAAAAAAACAATCATGAAAGTTTTAGTTTTATTTTATTAAAGAATCTTGCAGATTTATCAATGCACATGCAATAATAATTACATTATCCAGTATCTTAACAAAATTAAAATGAAGGCAGGCATGAGGTCTTAACATGTAAAATTCTCGTAGGCGCCGAATCACTCTTTCTACATGTATGCGCAAACTAGCAATCTGTTTAGTTTCTTTGGCCTCGCTTTTAGTCATTTGAGCTCCTTTTTCTACACTAGGAGGCCTTACTAGTGTTATACCTGATTTCTTAAGGTATTGTTCTATATGCTTAAAGCCCCTATCAGCCATGATACACATGCCACTATTTAAAGATTTTATAAAATCACATGACTCTACCACACACATGTCAGTTGTTCTGCCACCAAATCCGGGTGAAACATAATTAACTAACCCATTTGGAGTACATGAGATTAAATATTTTATAGTGTTGGCTTTTTTATATTCTGACCAAGTCATTGCTTGGTTTACAGCCTTAGATGGCTTTTGTATCTCTATCTCAAGGCAGTCTATAATGCAACTTACGTTGTGATATTTATGCCTGAACGCCATTGGTAGAGTCCTTTTTATAATATCTTTATCTAGTGGCACAATAAAGGGACGTAAAACACTAGCTATTAAAGGCACATTTTTTGTAAATACCTTACTTAAACTAGACGCATTAGTTCCAAAATCATCTACTAAAATATGAAATGTACAATCTAATCTTGGCAACTGGAAAAATATGAAGAATGTGTTTTAACACAATACAAAATGAGACATTCTAACCTCTTTTTGGGGGTCAAAGTTCCTCGCGTCCGTAGGTTTACCCTTGAGACCCTACACGTGATCCCTGGGTGGTGCTAAATGAGTGACACCAACTGAGTGGTAGAGCCACGCTGCGTTGCAGCACACATTGGGCCGGCTCGCCCGGCGTAATACCACCCTCTCACTAATATTCGGCGTGAAATAATGGCACTTGGTGCTGTTATGTTTCGTCCGACCAGTGAGGGTTCCGGAGGCCCCTCCCCCCCCTAATTCCTATTCCTTCCTTAAACCTATTCCTCCCTTAAAGGCCGGCAACGAGTCTGCGATTCCTCTGGTTTTGCGGGAGTCCATGGGCGGCGGTGATTCAACTCTCCATCAGGTGACCCACCTGCTCGTTTGCCTCCCTCTTTTATAAAAAAAAAAACCTCAAAGCAAATGTTGCATTGTTATTTTAAAACAAAAAAAGCTTTGGTTTTTCTTAAGATTTACGAGTTGAATATGTAGTCACTACTTTTTTTAATAATATTTACATCGAAACGATCTTCACAAAAATACATTCTCGATGTTGTTGATAAACAATGAGCATCTTTCCTCCTTGCCAGTTTTAACCACTTTCTTCGCATTTTTTGCTTGACCGGAACACGTATGAATAATTTAGTCGGAGTTTTTATACTTGTATTTATACACTGGGGCACTATACTAATACGAAGTTTCCATTTTTATTTAAACAAAACAAACTTTTGCCGTAAGTGAACACAATCGCTTGCAACTATGTGACGTCATTCACGACGCCATGACACTTTCTTGTGTTTTTACGTCAGTTTAAAAATATTCTTTTCGAACTTAAAATATGTGTTTTAAATATAATTTTTATCATGAAATATTATTTTTTTAGGGTAATACAGGTACTAAAATATCGAAATAAGCCATTTTTGAAATTTACGACACAGGCCTATTATTGTCAGTTTATGGCGAAAAACGTTGTGCGTTTCATTAGGTAGCGCGTTTGAAGAAATGTAACAGCGCGTTTAGATTTATGAAACAGCGCGTTTAAAGTGATGCAACAGTGCGTTTGAAGTGATGCAACAGCGCGTTTGAAATGATGCAACAGCGTGTTTGAAGTAACAACGCGTTTATATTTATGCAACAGCGCGTTTGAAGTTATGCAACAGTGCGTTTGAAGTGATGCAACAACGCGTTTGAAGCGATGCAACAGCGCGTTTGAAGCGATGTAACAGCGCGTTTGTATCAGTATGCAGATAAGTAAGATTGTGCAGTGAACAGTGATTGTATCGCTACAAAAAGTCGCAGTGAGTTGGATGCTATAGAGGTAGACCATGAACCTCCACGACTTATATATTTACCTACCAATAAATTATACTCACTACACTGACTTGGTATGCATATTTCATTCAGAGGAATTTGCAATATATTCTTCAACTGGTCATTAATCGACTTAAATGTAGAGTGCACCTCCGCGGCGATCCAATTAAACGGCGCCTTTGTAACGAGTGGTATCAAGTAATTCATAAAATCTATTAGGTATATGCACAACACGTATACTGTAAGGGTAAAAGAAAAAGATGTAAGACGCCACTTTTAATTCCATTTACCATACAATTCTAATTAGCAATCAGTATACCTACAACCTTAGGTTTCGTATACGACCTACAAGGTGGATGCCTAGCATGCCAAGGAAAATTTAGCACCCCTTATGTTTCGATTTTTTAAGTAAGTATTAACTTAAGTAAAAGCCGTGGTAAAACCGTTACTTATATGACTAGCCGCCCGCGACTTCGTCCGCGTGGACGGAGTGTACACCTTAATAAATTTTCAAAAAATTTTGTCCGCACCAAACGTTGTCCTGGCAATTTTATTATAAAAAAAAACAAAAAAAATAATTAAACAAATAATAGAAGTCATTGAGAAGTGATGCCCGATGTGATGATCTTTAATTATACAGATTGGTAATGTAAAATGTTAATGTAGTTTGTTTCTCACTCACCCGTTAATATTTTTCTATTATAAAGTACGTCAGCAATAAAGCTCATGCTACTAATAAGGGAGAGCAAAGTGGACATTCCGGTAAGTACAAAATATAGACTGCCCCTTTGGGCGGCACGAGATACACGTCGATCAATGTTTCTTTTACCTACAAAAAAAAGATCAGTAGTTCAAAACATGTGCTTTCATTATATTAATTTAAAAATGGTATTACATTTAACCACATATTTTGAAAATAAACATTCTCATCTTATCTACGAGGTAGAGCTTGCAAAAGTAACACTTCGACCCATCGGGATATTTTGTGCAAAAACTATGATACCACATGGTACACATTATAATCACGACTATTATCCCCAAAGGGTTAGTTAGAGAGTAGGCAATGAGGACCGCACAAGCAGTCCTCTGCCATAGTGTTAGCGTGAAAGGTAGTGCGCCCATCGCCGCTCTATGCTGTTGAATGTATGTGCAGTCTTTAGTCTGTTAGTCGCCTTTTACGACACACAAGGGAAGAGAGGGGGTGGTAGTATTATTTTAATGTGCAAAACTATGATTTTTTTAAAAAATGGGTAATACCTTTTGTAGTCGGATTAAGCCCTCAACTATTTGCCGTTGTCTTGCCAGGCCATGAAACACCATCACATTTATGCTTATTATACTGATGATATCGTGTAATACAATAAACATCGAGTTGAGATTCTTCCTGTCCACTACCATTGTTTCTTTATGAAACGTTTTGATGTATATAATAGGTAATAGCGCCAGATCTGATTAGAAACATAAGAATGCCTTTTATTACTTTTATTAACAAACAATTCAATGGGGACTGTTTGTTGAAACGCAGCAATCACTTGTAAAAAATCTGTAGGATAGTTGAGAAAATTCTAGAAAAAATATTCAGTGGTTCATTTTGTAATGCAAAGAAAAACTGGATAAAAATAATGTTGTAAAAAAGTAACTGCCGATTGTTGATTTTGATGGGATTAAATCTGAACTCTTCTCTCTCTCACCTACTCAACAAGTAGCAAAAAGTTTATCATTACTCACCCAGAAAAATGATAATGATCGTGCTTACAAAATAAACAGAAGTTGATACTCGAATGCGCCATCTTCCTTGATGCTTCTCAAAGCGCACCGGTGCGATTCCAAACAGTCGTGATAATCGCATGACACGATACAGTCCAACCGACACATAGCATTCTGCAGAATCTTTGTCTGCGTGTTTCAAAGAAGTAGACATGTTTGTAGCCAGTGTCGTGCTTGTCTTAAAATTCACAAATGAAACCAAAGAAAGCTGGTGCACTTAGCGAGTAGGGAAGATCACCGATGGACCGTGGTAGTCACCTGCCTTGTAAGGGTTGACATTGTGAGGGTTATTGAAAAATAAAGAGGCCTTCACCCAGTTGTGTGTGGTACCGGCTGAGTATATAGATAGATAGATGTTTTCAGTTAACAGTACTGTAGCAATAAAAATTTAGGTGAGAAATTTGGTTCCTTTCGTAATAAACTTTTGAATGATTAGCATGTTTGATTCACTAAAATAACAAAATGTTATATTCTGCTAACTGAACAAACATTATTCTACAAGCATAGCATTAGGTTATGTGGGTAGTACCTAGATAGCATCAGATAATTTTTCATAAGTTAGTTTTAATGTATATTTACTTAAAGCAATCATAAAATATGTTATCATAAGTTTGACGAAATTTTCTTAATGTTTGAACATTGAAAAATTATAGACTAAAAATATAAATGTCCTCTTAAGAATTCAAAATCCTTTTAATTTTCTTTTTTTATTATGACTTGTCATAGTGACTGCATCCTACCTGATGGTAAGCAGCCGATGCATTCCAAAATAATGAGATCGCTCCCCACCGTAAAATAAGTACGATAACGAGCGCACCCATTCATGACGGCCTGCATAAATACCGTTTCACGCCCCGCTTAAAAGACCCGGTACTGTGGGAGCTGGTAAACACATGCGCTGGCAAATAATTCCAAAGCCGAATGATCTTACAGAGGAACGCTTTGCCAAATTTTTTGTACGAATACTGATAGTCTGTACAGTATGATGGTGGTTCCTAAGATCAGCACGTGTAGTCCAGGAGAGAAAGGGGAGGAAAGAGGGGGGGATAAGATCAAAAAGTTCTTCAGAACACTCTCCGTAGTAATTCCGGTAGAAGACACTGAGAGAAGCAATGTCTCTACGCAGCTAGAGGTCCTCAAGAGAGGCTGTAACCTCAGCATCTTCAATAATGCGTACCGCTCGCCTTTGCAGACTATCAAGTGCATCGAGGAGGTATTTAGCGGAGCCGTCCCATAGATGGGAACAACACTCCATACTCGATTGCACCTGAGTCTTGTACAGCAAACAGCGCTGCTTGGGAGTGAAAAACCGCCTCACCTTATTAAGAATAACCAATTTCCGGGAGGCAGTTAAAATAGCACTCTCGATGTAGCATTTCGGATTCAGTTCCTGGCCGATGTCCATGCCAAGAATGCTGAGGTTCACCGAAATGGGTAACGGAGAGTTCTGAAAAGAAGGAGAAGTAAGGAAGGGAGTTACCTTAGACGAGAATGCACAAACCTGGGTTTTACTAGCATTAAACTCGACCAGGTTTTTAGATCTCCACTTAGAGACACGATCGAGAGTCAGTTTCAGTTTGGCTACCAGTTCTTGCCTTTTCACCATGATATCGGCTTGCTTTGCCGCAGGATGTCTAAAGTACCGCTCATGTACCGTTCTGTCATCCGCATAACAATGAATATTGCCCAAGGACAACATGTCATTAATATGCAGAAGAAATAGAGTAGGTGAGAGCACAGAACCCTGCGGCACTCCGGCATTGACTTTGTAGAACGTGGAGGAACTACCCTCACAAAGGACACGACTCGGCACACCGAAGGCCGGCAACTTGGAAAGAAGGGAACGATGCCACACTCTTTCGAAAGCTTTGGCGATATCAAGGCTAACTGCCAGGGATTTGCCTTGCTTGTCCATCGCTTAACCCCACGCGTGAGAAACGTACGCTAGACGATCACCCGTTGATCGCTTTGGTCTGAACCCATACTGGCGCTCATAGCGCAGCGAGTGATCTTCTACGGAGTGAATGAGCTGGGAATATTTGTGTAAAGAAATAAAAATGTCATAAACAGGCCAATTGACTAAACTGAAAATGAAAAAACTGAACAAAATCTTTACTGTGATTATAAGATTATGATTTGCACGGTGTGGTAGAATTCTGGCTAAAACACGACTGAATGGCGTTGTACATTGCTGCGTTGCGGTTCGAAAGGAGTAATTTGAATTTATTGGATTTAGTTAGAACCAATGAAATTACAGAAATTATTTATTATGATTGTAAGGTCTCTTTTTTTGATACCCTACTGCTGATCTTTACAGCCACTAGATGTAAGTTTGCTGATGATGCCACAATGTTTATTTCAGATGATAGTAAAAACACAGCCTGCCTTCGAAAATGAAATTATTAAAACGTTAAAACATTTGGTTGACTGGCTTAAAACTTTAAATCTTACAATAAAATTGTGAATACCTAAGAATAAATTTGTACAATTTCGTAATTACATGACAAACTCATGTAAATTAAAGATTCAAGATAGATAGATAGATATACACTTTATTGCACATACACAAGAAACAGTTACACATGACATAATCTTAAAACTAGTATGGGCAAAGATTATGAGGTCAAGATTATGAGTCTAACTCAAAAATAGAAGAAGTTAACGAAAGCAACTTTCTGGGTGTTTCAATAGACTCAAATTTAAATTGAATTTCTCTTATTAATAATATAAATAGAAAGATTTCTAGTTATAGCTATGCATTATCTCGACGGTCCCTACGTATAATCTCATATGTGAAAATCGCAAATTTTTAAGGAGAGCGGTTTGAAAGTGTCTTTATCAGTAACTTTAAAAGTATACAAGCTTTGATTACCAAATTAGGCAAGTAAATAGTAGGTTAAGTTAAGAATGTACTGAATATATATTTACTCGATTTATAATATTGTATATATGTTATTTTACACTTACTGAACTTTACGTCGGAACATACAAATCATTTAACAAATCAAATGGCGCTTACTGAATTTTACGTGGGGAGTTGCTCAACGTCAAATTTTGTATATGGTATTTAATGATTTTGTTTTTGGAAAACTTATTGGTTTAATTTAAGATAGGGTATTAGACAAATAAAATAAATTGTAATGTAGGTATTTGTTAAAATTAACTTGTATTAATTTACATAATTAGTTCCAAATCACTTAAACATTACACGCAACTAACACTAGGGTACTTATACGAGGGCCCCTCGCGCAGTGACGCTCCGACGTATCATTCAAGTTGTGGCACTTCAGACATACTACGGCGGAGAATTTAATTCAAATTGCAGTTATAGTATTTGACATACTTCGAAATCTAGATAATTATTGAACTTTTTCACTTGTTTGTTTCATAGATCGATAGAGTTAAATCAGTAGAAGACAATTAAACAAAAAACTGAAAATCACGGATGTGCCACATCTGGGATGTGCCATCATTTCGAATTTCATTTGTTCACATAACTTTACACCTGCCCCAATAAAAATTTGGTGAGGTAGTTATAATTTGTTTGTGGTAGGATTGCGACCACACGACATCCGAGTTACCTTGACGCAATTATTTCTGCATGTTGTTGATGTTGATTTTATGGTGTCATACAATGGCTTTGTGATTTGAGCGAGCTAGTGTACTAATTGTGTAATACTTGTACCTACCTATAAGATCGTTGTCTAATGATACATTAAGTTTAATAGTTAAATTATTGCGTTACGTTTGCGTTTTACGTTTATCGGTTGCACATATAACTTTGGTTACGTATAACACACCCGCGTCTAGACGACGATATTGTTGTTTTTCCCGTTTTATTTTTTAAGGAATTTTTTATGTTCTTGTCGTGTTAAATCGGCTCAGATCTCGTGCATGCTCACCACGCGTGTCAAGTAGCGTGCTTTATTTTTCAATTTTATATTTTTTTTTGGTTTAAATTTTTGCCTTGGCAATCGGCTCATTCTTGTGCGTGCTCACCACAAGAGCACAGTACTTCTACACACGTTCACACGTGTGCCCACTTGTGGGACACAGACAGAGTGTCCCAACCTTTTAGTTAAGTTTTTATTATTAGTTTATTTTTATTTTTTTTGTTTGCGACTGACTCATTCTTCGCGCCAGTGTCGGCAACAGGTCTGCCCGATTGTGAGCGCCTTGCCCAACAGTGGGCTACGGATAACGTGATTCTTTTTTGTTTTTGTTGTTTTGTTTGCCTTTTGCTTTGCGGTCGGCTAATGTTACGTACGCGTACATACATATACACAGACATACCTACACATACACGCGTTTGCCCACCCGTAGGCCATATACAAGGCGCCCCAACTTAGTTTTGCTTTCTTTGTTGTTGCGTTAATTTTAGCCCATTTGCCCTTACCTTAGTAAACACATACGTCCAGCCAACTATAGAAGTAGTAGGTAATTGGGGGTTCTGCATCACGTCGCCTCGCTTCGCTCGCGCCGTGATGCAGAACTCCCCAATTACCTACTACTCATGTATGTAAGGGTCGAAAAATGTTGGTTTGGATGATGAAGAAGAAGAAGAAGATCGAATGATGAAGTATTCTTATATGGAAGTTCACCGCATTCCAGTCTCTACTGATAGATTACATACAAATTATGTCCAATGTGAAGTTCGTTGGTGTGTATGAGTAGATGGTATAATCGACCAGGTGGACAGGCGGGTGGAATGTCTAAACACAAATAAAATGTTCTTAGATTGAATTAACAATTAATCATGTGAAATAAATAAAACAAAAGTTTTTATATCATAATTTAGTTTATTACTTCAACAACGTGTGAATCAAATGAGATAATAAGACAATATATATTATTATATACCTAGTTTCAATTTATTTACTTAAGAATATTGTTTTCTATACACCACTTATTTAAACAGGATACATTTTTTAAAGCACACATGTTACTATGATATATACAACTAATAATATCAGAAGAAGTTGAATAACTATTGTACAATGTTACTAAACTAGGACAGTTTTTATCTTCTAAATTATATACATTTTTGTTATTTAAGATATCTTTTAACCACAATACTTTTTCAAATCCCTTTACAAAAATACTCTTGTTTTTAAAAAAATCACTTATAACGCTTTTGTATAAATTGTAAGGGATTAATCCTTGATTCCAATTAATTCCTCGATTTCTTTCTATCCAAGATACTTGCAGACGTTCTTTTTTTGATAAATTATAAAATGCGGTCGGCGGTTTTATCAAGAGTACAAATATACGCCCATTCCACATGATCGCTATTTCTTTTGGAATGAACTCATTATCCTCTCTCTTAAACCCTTGAACATCAACAATAACATTCATGATAACTTTCTGACTATGTTACTTAAAGGTTTATATTCAAAAAGGCGATCGTTTATGATCAAACAATAAGCACTTGTATTATTTGGAATATCTTCAGAACATTCAATTTCTAATCGTACGTCAACTGGTCCGGTTTTTATAGAATCATTTTGTCTTGAACAGTCGATTACGAACAAAGGAGCCTTTTCCTTAAATTGATGTAAGTCTAACAAGGGATCAATACCAGTGTTGTAATAAGACTGACGAAAGTTAACATACATTTCATATAATATACTATATTTACCTTCATCAAATTTCAGATTAAGAGAGTCATAAGGGAAATACTGAGAATTTAAAAATAACTTAATATTAGTTACATTACAGTGATCGAAAATAGAAGAACTTTTAGCCTTATTAGATTTTCTATTGGTTTGTAATCCAAAAATTACAAATCTTGGCTTTTCTAATTGAGAGGCTGTTTTGACTGACCATGAATGTTTAGTGGTATTTGGCAATAACGGATATTCATATAAATCCCAATTTCTAAACGCTAGTTGTATAGGACGATCTTTTTCTAAATATTTAAGTAAACATAATTTATTACGATCAGATACTTTTATGTGTGGCACACGCCACTGTACTTTTTGAATATCGACTACTACACTATCATTTTTCTCCATGGTCACACAGCTTTCAACAGAACTGCTTCTATGCAATATAAGTTCATGTCTACAATTAATAATTAACTTATTGTAATCTTCAGCAAAACCTAATATTTTATTCAAAGGAATAATAACACTGAAATGCTCGTTTTTTAGCGTCAATCCATTCAAGTTCCATCCCCAAACTGCTGCAGCTTTATTTTCACCCTCATTCATAGAAACATATGATTTCATTGTTGTCGTAATTCCCGCATTTTTTATACGATCTATTTCAACGCCATTTAATTCATATCTTATATCATGAAACAAATGAGAGATGGGATTATTAATAAAATGTACATCCTTTTTCTTCAATTTACCCAACGCATCTTTTGAAGTCACTTTAACATAACCTTCTACGTAAATAGAGCTGTCTGAAGGTAGTACATATATATCTTGCTGATGAATCGGAATTCTAATTTCATCATTATCTTTAAAGCTATTATTATACGGATTGTAACTATGGATTTCATAGCTCTCAATAGAACTATCGTGTTGGGGCAAATCTGTGATTTGAAGCATTATGCAATTTTAATCCCAGACTTTTCAAAAATCTTTTGTTTTCTTTTGTTATTTTTTTTATTTTAACTGTACTGATACGTCTGATGTCTTTCACTAAAGGAAAAGAAATACAAAGTTTGTTTCTCACAGTTGGGTTTTTATTGAATACTAGCATTATGTGGTATATAAAATTGAATAGTGAATGGTAGAATAGAAATAAATAATAAGGTAAGGTAAATAATAAACTACCTATTGGTACTTTTATTTATATTTTATTTCTTTCTATTAGTTTAAAATAAAAGTTTAATTTATTTTTTTTGTATTCCAGAATGAATAAAGAAATTTTAGACATAAATGCCCGCAGTTATATTGATTATTCTTTTGCAAATTATCATAGTTATAATGAATGCTTTTCCCCACATATTTAATGAATTCTTTAGGCGGTTTTAAGTTGCCATAACTGTCAAAATATTCTATGTAATCGTTTATTTTTCCATAGGCTACCCAATGAGTACCAACACTCTGCGAAGTATCAAGATTTATTACTCCGCATTCTATTTGATATGGCTTACACGGTAATTCATCTCGCATAAATACGCCTCTAAAAAATGGAATGTTGTTTGAATGCTTTAAAATATCTATATTAGTTAAAGCTCTATTAGGTAGCCGAGAAATCAGTTTTTTTTCTTTGTTACAAATATTCCCAAACCGTCTTTGTAAGGTTTTAGATGTAATCCCTTTCCAATACATATGGCTTCCATTTTACTATTATGTCTTTCCAGCTCCATTAGTCGTTTTTTTGCGTTCTTATAATCATTAACAGCTTTCGCAATTCCGGCAGCGCCTCCAGCCAAACTACCGGCAGCAGATAAGCCAGCAAATATCGGTATTAATGGAAGAAATACCCCTTTTTTAGGCACCGGTATAATTCTTGGTAACTTTATTGACAAGTCTGATGTTAATTCTTGAGCTGTGGCACATGCTAATTTCATCAAAGCTTTTTTACATTTAGGTTTTAGTTTCTTTATATGTTTCTTAGTATGTGAAACTATATTTTTAAAGGTTTTCTTTATACCCTTGCCTGATATTACTTGGTGATCTGCGGGTAAAGTTGTTGAAATTGTTCTCTTACGTTTGGTTTTCATTTTTTATTATTATCCAAATTGTTTTTGCACCAGTCTGTGTAGCTTTATGAGCAAATTAGAAATGAATAAAGAACAATGAACAATGATTTATATAGGCATACTAATAATAATAATAAAATATCGTATATTCTACAATACATTTGTCTTATCTATCCAGCTGTTGTGACTTGCTGGAAGGCCGAGCCATTTAACATATACCTGATTACCCCTTCTTTTTATAACCTTTTCAACTAAATAAATATCCGAATGTTTAGTTTTTTGAAGTTCTTGCGCATAAAATGCCCCTAATATAGGACGACATTTATTATCTACTAATAAATAAGTAGTAGGATCAGTTTCCTGTACTTTAATAATCTTAAATATTTCAGTTGACCAGTTAGGAGTATAGCCTTTATCGAAACATGCTTTGTATTTACTTATTCTTACATAATCTCCAACTACAAATTTTTTGTGGTTTGCAGTTTTTCTAGAGCGGATTTTTTTATTTACATAATATTTTTGTAGCACATTTGTTTTATTTAAATGATTAATTGAAGCTGGCGTCTGGCCCACAGTTCTATGATTTGTATTGTTGTACTCATATATATTTTTGTCTAACACCGTTCCATTCCATTTATAATTCCCATTTAAACTAAACTCTTTATACAGTTTATTCTTTAAAGTCCTAATGAATCTTTCGACTATGGAAGCTTTTTTAGCCGAATATGTAGAATAATGGTTAATACCATACTTGATAGAAATCGCTTTGAATTTATCGTTATAAAACTCTTTACCCATATCGGTCTGTAGGTTTTATGGCTGGCGTCCTTTTTGTAATAAAATTTTAAATGCATTAGATACCTCTGCTTTATTTTTTTGTTTCAACGGAATTGCCCATGCATATTTTGAAAAACAGTCAATAATAGTCAAGATATATTTATAACCACTATTTACTTTTGACATTGTTTGCATGTCTATCAAATCTGCTTGCCAAAGATCATCTATATCTTTAAGAATAACGTGCCTTCTAGGAAAGTTAACTCTAGCATTCTTATGAATTTCGTTTACAACATCTGCTTTGCTCATAATGTCTGTTTAATTTTCCTGCAAGGTCTTTTACATAAATATTTCTTTCAAGGTTGTTTATTTTTTCGGTCAATTTAATAATCAAATTATTAATATTTGCTATTTTTCTCAAAATCTCGTCTTTACAATCATCAAGGGTAATAATACAAGAATCATATTCACTTAATTTTGATAAAATTTCAGAATTTTGATCATCTGATTGATTGACACCATTCATGTTTGCGTACTTCTTAAAACTAACTGTAAATATATGTTTCTTAGCTTTTTATTCTATGATGCCAGCTTCCTTCAGTTCTTCAACAATTGATAAAATTTCATTATCATGATTAGTATTGCCAGCACTTTGAGAAGCAACTAATAGTTTCAACCGTTCAATCAATTCATTAGGATCATCCCAATAAATGTAATCTGTATTACTTTTATACTTTTTGCATTTTGGTAAATATCCGCCATGTTTTGTTAGATGGTTTGGATTTTGCGCAGTAACATTATTATGCTCTAAAAATAAGGGTTTAATGATCTTAAGGTACTTCATGCCTTTATCACCTTTAACTTGACCATTTGGATTATAATCTCTTTTATGAGCGTTTGTTAGGTAAAGTATATCTTTATAAACTTCTTTATCTTTTTCTGTAACTGTATTTAAGTCAGGTTTAGCACGCATGATAAGTTCTTTTAAGCCTGGAGTTAAATCATAGTGTTTGTTATTTATAGTTACTATATAATTTTTATCAGAGTTTGAAGCAGAGTTCTTAAAAGAAAATGAAACTTTTGAGTTCCCCATCATCAGATTTTTATTTTCGCTGCGAATCCCAAATGGCACATTTATGTTACTATCATATATATCAATTACATCTTCCTTGTTAAGTGACATTAGTGTCTCACTATTTTTAAAAGGACTTTTGTCACTAACATCATCATAATCATAATATTTAGAATCTTGATCCGAATTAGATTTAATAGATTTCATGAAGTCTGTATAATTCAAAGATGCATTTGGATCTTCGATCGTGTCATTTTTTGACATATCTATAGAAAAATTTAGAGTTGGTTTATCTTTATCATTAACTTTAATAAGTGTCTTCAAATTTTCTGTGATAGGTTTGAATACTTTTTTAAATTTTAAATTAGCATTATCTTCTTCATTCTGCATTACTTTTATTTTATATTTTATATTATCAACTGCTTCTATAAGTTTTTCTTTAATTCTTGAATTCATTTTTAACTTAATTGAGCTTTTATAACTCAACCGTCTAAAGCTGATAATTAACTTCAATTGAAACTATTTATATGTTACATCTTTTTTTATAAAACTAGAAAATCGTAAAATTTAAAAGTAAATAAATGTATCAAAATCTTTTCTGTACCTTCCTTTATTTAAACCACAATCTTTGTTTATTAATATAAAACTATATTCATCTTTCCAAATTATTGAGCAAAGCCTTTTAAATTCTAACCAGGCCATGTCCATATTTACATGCTCATTGTAAATATGTTTTAAATTTACACTATCTTGTTTAAATATAATCAGAAGATTAACATTGTCTCTTAAAAGTTGCTTTGGTATTTTCGAATAAGTTTGGGATAAATAGAAACAGTCTATATGGTTATGTCTTCCCATAGCAAAGTAATTTCGAATGTTTATTTGATTTTCGCATGCAACATCATCAAAAATAATAACTGAGTTAGTCAAAGCATTATTGGGATGGATAACTTCTTTATTATCATTATATACAAAGAATTCAACACCAGGTATTCTCTGCATAATTTGATGCAGAAAACGATATTTTGGTTGAAAAGTGGTCTTTGAGTATACATAAACATGTTTAAACTTAAGACCATTTTTATGTATTAACAAATTGAGAATGAGATTAGTTTTACCGCAGTTAGAAGGACCGCATATTATGCAGCGAATTGAATTTGGTAAAAGAGTACTATGTTTTATTTTTTGCGTCTTACATTCTACTTGTATATTATTATTTTCCAATGTTTGAGTTTGCTTGACGAATTTCATTTCAAGACTGTTCAATAACTGAATTTCGTCTACCTTTATATACATACTTACTAATTTTATATATTTTAACTAGTAGCCTCTAGAATTCAACGTATATATGTATTTGTATATATATATATATATATATATATATATATTCTTTATAACAGTACCAACTGTATCAAATTACTGTAATTTAAGTTCAACTGCATCAGCAGTATTTTAAAAAGATTAATCGGAATTAAGGTTTTGACCTTAAATGAATTGTTTACATGAACTTACCTGAGACATTGTCAGGTTAAAATAATCATTTCGCTAAGAGCAGCCGCTGAAGCATATACAGTCTTCTTAAATCAGCTCGTTGGTAAGTCCTATTTTTATAAATACTTTTTTTAATATTCTACTATAACATTATTTGTTTCTCTCATAATATGTTTGTTTTGTTTCAGATCATGTCTAACTTTGTGGAGATCGATGATACTAATCCTATCACAAATCCTTTTTATTACGCTCAAGACGTAGATGGTTATTTAGATAGGCTTGAAGAGCAGCGAGTTAGAGAGCAGCAGCAAACAGCTTCCAAATCTAAAGACGATCAACTTTCGAAGCCGAAGAAGTCTAAAAAGAGGAAATCTTCAACTGAATCATTATCGACTTATATTATTCGTCGAAAATATAATCAAACGACTCGTCATCTTGTTAAAATTAATATATAATTCTTGGTCTTTTATTTCATATTATGAAATAAAAGACCAAGAAGCTGACAATGACTTTAGTGACAGTGATAATCCTTCTGTAAGTGTGCAATATATAGTGGAACACGGTAATCATTTTAATGACATTAGAGATGCTACAAACAGTCTCATAAAAAAAATTGGCAAAACGCTGTACGAGTGTGAGTAGATAATTGATAGTCCGATATTATAACTTACTTTATGTAAAGAATCAGAAAGAAAATATATATTTTTATATAACAATTCTTTGTTTTATTTTTCTTATAATTAAATATTAAAAATCAGAGCTGTAGTTGTATTTCAAGTAGGATTGACGCTCGCAATTAAATAAAAACAATCATTTAGAACATCATTACTATTTATTTATCATAAACTTCATCATTTATACATAGTTACAAATTACAACCCATAATATTTACCTTAACTAAGAAACTAGTAGTATATAAAATAACAAAACTTAGAGGTACCACATTCACTTCAACATTTTTAAACAATATTTTTAATATGGCCCCAAGGTAACGTTGAGACTTTATTATCTATTAGTTGTCTTTTGTCATCAGTTTTACTCAGAACTAATTTATTTAGTTTTTGGGTATAGAGTTTATGTTTTTTTGCTTTTATTATACACATATCATCTCTCAGCTCCTCATTTTTATACAAACACCGTTTAAATTGTTTCATATCAAGTTTTTTTGTAGAAGACTTTTTCACCCCCTTAGCTTTTTTTATACATAACTCTTCTGTTTTTATGCAATATAATTTTGCTCGTAAACCTACAAATTCAGATATAACTTTACCACCCATTTCATCTTTGAAATATCCTGGTACTTTTATATTTACTCTAGGTATATTATAAGAATTATTGTCTTCAAAATTGCTGGTGTCAAAATATTGAAGATTATTTTTCATGTCTTCATAAAAATCGTATGTGTTAATAAAATACAAGAGACTGTCAGTGTCCGTATAGCATAGGTGAATATTATCACCATATTTTTTTTTCATAATCGAGTAGTGAAATTGATATAAGTGACTTTTTGCGAGTTCTAAAACTGTGAAGCCAATATATATTGGTCTATCTAAAATAATTTTGGATTTTTGTAATTGAATAGCAACTAAGTTTTCTGTAAAGACGGATAAACTTTTAAAATTTGGGGCGCTAATGTATTTTTCTGCACCATTTAATTTATTGGTTTTATTATAAATATCTTTCCAGATATGTACTAACTTTACATCAACTTGTTTTCTTTTATTTTCTATTGTTTTTCCAAAAATGCAATTGTTTTGTTTTTTAAAGAAATCTTTCTCAAAATCTGAGTTTGCATTTTGTCTTAGAGTTGTGTTTAATTTTATGTAAGGTTCGAGAAATTTTGTTTGCTTAAATGATAAAATCCGATGAATCTTTATAATCTTTAAACCATGTTTTAAACACTGTTTCAAGTGAATGTAATGAATGACATATTTATATTTATTGTGAAGATTGGCCACGAGCTTAGTACTATTTTTACCTGGCGGTGTATACTTTTCTGGAGCAAATGGCAAATCTGAATGGTCGTTATGAATTTCAGGAGGATATATAAGATCCACTTCAAGAATGTAACCTTGACTGCTGTTGTCGGATATAGATAGTACATCAAAGTTTAGTATATCTTTTTCATTCAGAAATGTGAAGTTACTTGTTGGAAGATGTTTCATCATAGCAAATCCATACAGATTTACACAATCCAAATAGATCAAATATGATATTGGTAACGTTTTATTGAAATCTGTTAAATATTTATTATTTGCTTTTGCATGTCTAAGCGAACATTGAGCAAGGCCTCCTCTAATACCTTTTTCTAACATTTGGTACATTTCAACATCTGACACTAAATCTAATTCAATTTTAGTATACAATAACATAGCATCCCAGCTTAAAGATGGAGATGAAACGTAATAACAAGGGTCTAAATTGTAATGAAATAAACTCATACTCCTGAATTTTTCAAACACGTCACACAATAGTAACACATCACACTTAATGTATAAATCTGTATATTCGCCCAAATTTTGAATGCTAAACTCATTCCAAACCGATTTCACGTGTTCATAATCTTGGTCTGAAATGTCTCGAGAAGTAAGTTTGTTATAGAATTTATTTTTATCCGGGATAAGAGTCTCTTCATAGCGTTTCCATGAGTCTATATAGTCATAGCAATATACTCCTTTTTTACGAATAAGCTCTAAAGAACGAGAGTCACTGTAATATTTTTTAAGATTTACAAAATCTGCAGGCTGTAATGTTTTGGTCAAGCTGTCTAAACCGGAACTCAAAAAATTATACGAGTCAATAAATTTTAACTGAATTGAATCTTTGTAGTCTTCAGTGGGTATGAACTTTGTAACAGAAATATACTTTTCTTTAGTTTTTGGAATCAAATTTATCCGACCACAAACACTAGCTAATTCTGTTATAAATAAATGACAGTCATAACCAGAAAAGTTATGGAACACTATAGGAATGAACTGACATGATTTTGCATTTAAATTACAAGAATTATGACAGGGGCCTCTGTATCTGCCTGTAAAATGATCATGGTCTGCAACAATTTTATCATCTTTATGAAAAGTAATCTTGCAAACATGACACATGGTAGCATTACCCAATGATGATTTTTCTTCATCCGTTAGAGGTAACATTTTGTTATTAATTTCGATTAATTTATATAATCTTTTCACATCTTTTGAAATAGTTTCCACAAATTTTTTTGCGCAATCAGGACCGCGATATGATACTAATTCATTGAGTTCTGGCTTAGACTTACAACATATATAGTAAGCAAAGCATGATGCCTCATGTATCTGTATATCTTCCACATTAGCCGATTTACTTTTATCTGAATATTCTCTTAGTAAACTTTCGAAATCCCCATATATTACTATAGGTATTCTTTGAGTCCTCTCAAAATGAGAAAAATACAATTTACTGTTTGGCTCAGGTAAAACAGTTTTTACTCTTGCACAATCATGATAACAGAGTTTATGTTCAGATTCAAAATATATAAAACATTCATCACACAAAAAAAATTTGGATTTGTGTTTCGTTAACTGTGTATGCACAAGTTTTCCAAAGTTTTTTATTAAACAAAAGTGATTTTTTGTACTTCCTTGAATAAGTAATAAATTTACATGAACGCACTTGCGTTTGATAGTTTTATACGAAGGTCCTACAATATCAATATTTCGATCTATTCCATATACATTTACTGATATATTTGGATTATTTCTCTCAAATAATTTTATATCTTCAAGAGACGGTGGAAAAGCCATCCCTGAAATATTAAATATATTTTTATATGACGGGTAAGATGATACTCGGTTTGGATTATATTTTGCAGGATACATATGTGCTACAATACACCACAAGAAACAATGTTCATCTTTGTTTTGTATATTTAAACATGACTTATTATTGCGAATTTTAACTGGCAAATTAACGTAGGAGCTCGCTCTCAATGGACTGTACTTATTAAAATTTACTTCCAGATAATTAACTGAATCAATTGTCCACCCAGAATCTGATTGTTCGAATTCGCTACACTTTGCCGTAAGTTTTTCTGTAAAATCATTATAGAGTGATATTATATCAGTATTCTGAAAAACTTTGCAATACTGAGTGTTAAACGATTTTAATGATTTTTCTTCATTTTTCGGCAAAATATACGTAATAAATAGTTCTAGATTAATTTTAACAGCGGTGTGTTCAGTAAGAGATTTCTTAATAAGATTTAATACGGTGGAGGATATACTACCTAAAAACTTTTCTGGGGTAAAGTAAGCATTCGCTGATTTTACTCTATAGCTCATAATTCTATTTTTAAAAGCACTGGCTACTATCTGAACATTTTCATATTCTGAACTGATGAGACAGTTTAATTTATGCTTGTTACTTTTTTTATGGGAAGTGTAATTAGAAATATAAATATTGCAATCTGTACAAAAAAGCATTTTTGCTCAGTATGTTATTCGAATTGTAATTCTAGTTTGATATGTTTTTTTCTTTGTGAAAAATGTAGATATGCTTTATATATTTGCTCAGTATATTTGTATTATTAATTTGTTGTTTATACCATTTATGCCATTTATGCCATTTATGCCATTAAGATATACTTAGCTGTAAATAATTCACAATAATAATAATAATAAAAGTAGTCAGCAATTAGTGTAGATAGGTGCTCTATATTTTAAAATGAGTAGTCCAACAAAAATAAACACATTAGTAGGTAGGTATAGTATTTATAATGTATTGTAGTTAGATAGGTATAATAAATCTGTGCCCCCTGTTTTAATCAAGTAGAGCCTATTTAATATGATTTTAGTAATTAGTTAAACAACTGTTCAACATTAGGGTACATTACTGGTTGTATTGTACAAAACTCTTGTTTGGCGGCTTCTACTAGCCGCGATGTTGCGCGCCAAACTGGGGTGTTAGTGTCGCTAGCCACCTTCACCGTGACCAGGGAGCGCTTCCAACGCTCGTCCGCAGGCAGCCGTTCCACTTCACGCGTGTTGTACACGCGTAACTCGATGAAGTACTCTCCAGTTTTCACCGGATCGCGCTGGGTCGTGAATCCAGAAGCACCGCGCTGGGTTAGGAAGCTGCGAAGGCGCACAGCTTGCACGGCTTTAAGCGCCTTATATTCATTCTGTAATCAATAAAGCATAAACGTTAAATAGGCAGTTAATGTTGAGTAGGCGAAGTAAGAATATAGGTACTTGGCGAGTTATGTAAATAGTATAAATGAAAGTGTTATTATTTCATTTATGTTTTATAATTTTCCAATAAAAATATTTTTAATTACACATACAGCTGTGCTCAAAATGTTTGAATCCTGCCTATGATAAAAAATATAATACTAATCTAGCCGCATATTGCATTGATAAGTATAAGTATACGAAACCTGAAAACTGTTGTTCAAAATCGGTAATAGAATCGAATGCAATATTTTTTATACCATGTTATATTTTGATCAAAAAATATTTACAAAACCTTAAATAAAATACACCCTAATAAAAACAGTCTTGCTCGGGCTCATCGCTTGTCACGTGGTGCAAGGAGCTGAGTGTTAGCATCGCACACTTTACGGCGACCACACTCGAGCGAATAGAACGAGGCAAACACAAAAAGCTTGAAAGTTGTTAAGATATCATTATATTTTTTATACTGATCCCCCCCCCCCCCCAAATGAAAATATTTGATCCATGTTTCGATTTTTATACTAAAAATAATGTTGTATATGCTAACATAGACTCTATCCTATTTATAATAAATGTAAATCACTAAAGCATCATCGTAAAATTAAGACTAGAAATTAAGTAATGATTGAAAGACTTACCACATGAAGAGCTTCGGGAACGGGCCGTTTCCTTTTAACTGCCGGCGATGGCGGCGTTGGCGGAGGCAGTTGCGATGGCTGGATGTCGTCCTCGTCGGACTCTGAGCAGCTGCCAAACAAATCCTTGATCGATGGTGTTGCAGACGCAGCCGGTGCTTCTGCCACCGGTGGAGCTGGCTTTTTGGCTTTTTCTTTCGCTGCAGACCGTTTGCTCGCTGGTTTTTTCACTGTCTTTTTCGAGGTTGATGGCTGCGGCTCCTCTACTAGTGAGTCCACAACCTCGTCTTCCCAGAACGGATTTAGCGACAAGCCAGACCTGTAATAATTATTTAATTAAAATTAGTAAAATCCTTATTAAATGAAATATTTAAATTTATTTACTTAGTTCTATATTTATAGAAGAAATACACATACACTTACATGATTTTTTCAAGTGACGTAGTAGATGCACTCGCGGTGTGAAGTAAAAAGTTATAAGTTGTATTGCGAGCTGCAATTAATCTGATAGACAATCTCTGGAGTTCGCTGTTTTATATCCCTAAAATCTAGAGCCGCGCTCACAATAGTTTTTTTATTGCTTTACATATTAAATGAGAAGCAGAATAAAAAAATAACTTTAGATAATAAACTCTATCGTGAGACAGCATAAGGTATACATTTACTTGTTTTGTTTTTATTATGGGAGCTTAAGTGGTGATTCGCCTTCACTTACCTTTTTTGGATGGTATACTATAACGGCGACGCTCTGTCGCTGTAAACTGAGAAGAAAATTTTATAAGGCAATGGTCTACTCCCCTCGACCCGCTCCTATCCCCCTCAAATCATAATATATAAATATTTGGCATTTTTTCCACCACCCATCCGATGACCGACCTTTGCGAAAGTTGCTTAACCTTAGCAATCGCAGACCGGGCGCGTTAACCACTGCGCCATTGAGCTCCTCGCGGATGTATAAAATAAATAAATAAATTTTCCTACACTTAGATACTAATTATCTAGCCCCCCCCCCCCAAGAGAAGCTTCGTATGAAACTTATTAAATGGTTACTAGACAACAGATAAACATACTTAAAATACTTAAATACATACTTATTATACATAGAAAACACCCCAGACCCCGAGACAATTTAGAAAAACAATAATTTCTAAATTGGACCGACTGAGGATCGAACCCGGGACCTCAGAGATGGCGACAACATGAAAACCGGCGTTCAAACCACTCGACCAAAGAGGTCGTCAAATTTGTAATTGAAAGTGAATGTAAGGAAATTTATTTATTTATTATATTTTTGACCCGAGCCATTAATATTACTACCTGTAACTTCTTGTTGGCTCAGTGGTGAGACTACTTTCGTGTTATAGGGTTCGCATTCTGTGTAAGAGTTGTGGTGGATATATTAATAATGCTTGGCTTCTAGTTACATACCTCTTAGTCAATACACTCAGCTATGTAATAGCATCGAGCTATTCACATCGCTGAGTGGGTGGGCCATCGACGGGATCGTCCATCCGTCGGGATTACAGAGCGTTGTCTGTATTATAAAAGGCTAGTGCTCTATAATCCCGACGCATTCTTCCCGCATTCTACGGACGCCATCTCAGATCGTTTCTATGATCTGAGGACGCCATAGTTTAAACATTGAAAACAGCCGAAAAAAATTTTTCGTAGTCATGTCACCGTCTAGCTAGTAGGACCCTCGATCTTAGAAACCAGGAGGCCGATTTACAGGGATTGTTCAAATGATAAGATTTGTCATCGTTAATTATTATTAGTTAGTTAGACATTAAAAAACAAAGGCTCTTATAAGTATGCGCCGATGAATCACGGGCGACACTGCTGCATAGTATGTCGGTAACACGACCCAGTCGATAAAACGCTTAACATTCAAATATTGACTAGCGAGATAAAATGAGTTTACATACATGAGTAGTAGGTAATTGGGGAGTTCTGCATCACGGCGCGAGCGAAGCGAGGCGACGTGATGCAGAACCCCCAATTACCTACTACTTATAGAATATATACAGGGTGTTGTTCCTTTTACTGCCTTTATATTTGTTTAATTTTTTTTATCTTTTATTATTTTTTCTTTTGTCTCCTTTTATTCATCGCAATGCCGACCAAGTCACAAGCCGCGATATTTAGGGAGGCCGCCAAAGCTTTACACCAGCTCCTAGAGATGGGATCACTGATCATTGCTGGCGACACCAAACATTCCATAACGGAATTTAACGTGCGTTTCGCACAGATACAGGGCATAAAGGAGAAGCTGGACTCAGTGTACTACAACATTCTCGACGAAGAGAACCTAGACGAGGGGGTTGAGAGGACATACACTGAGAACCACACAAAAGCCTCCGGAGCATACCTGGGGATACTTGTGGCGAGGGAGGAAATATCACCCTCTTCCACGTCGTCCCCAACGTTCATTGCGCTGTTTAGGAGTTTGACTGACGACATGGCGACCCTGTCGGACGCAGTCAAGCTCCACTACCTGTTCTCAAGTCTCAGCGGTGAGGCATTAAGTATGGTGTCCCACTTAAAGGTCACCAATGAAAATTTTGCCGTGGCCATGGACATCCTCACCAAGCGGTACGAGAACCGCCGGGTTCTCATCGATAGTTTCGTCGACATAATCCTGGGGCTGCCGAGCATCCACACGCGCTCAAACATACGCACGCTTTTCCTCACTCCGCTGGTGTCCGCCCAGTGTGCCCTTAGTAATTTGGATCTGCCCATAGGAGACGACTACGTGTTTGTGTCGATAGTGGTGCGAAAGCTTAAGGGTGAGCTCCGCACGTTATTTGAACGCAGACACGGGTCTAGCAGCTCCCTGCCCACGTTGAGTGAACTCATCTCCTACCTCGAGGAGCACGCGCGCTGTGTGGAGACAGAGTTCTCCAACATAGCCCAGCCGCCGCCCATTCACGCCCTGCCCGGCCCTTCTCGTAGCCGCGCGCCTCCACAGTTGCCCCATCGCACCTATGCTCAGATGGCTCAGCAACAACCCGACCATTACCGTGGCCGCTCCTCAGCTCCATCGCCTCACCGCGCCTATGATCAGCCTACTCACCAACCGCTCCACCCAGCTCAGCAAATGCGTCAGCGCCCCTCCACCTCCCCCGCAGTCAGCCCTTCCCCGTCTACTCGGCCTACCAGCAAAGCTGCTCCTCATCATCGTCCTCGTCCTCTTCCTCACGCTCGACGCCCTACTGTCCCTATTGTGCCACTAGGGGACATACGCTCATGACGTGCAGATGGTACAATGCCCAGCCAACACAGGGCCGTTGGGACTTTGTACAGGCACGCGAGCGCTGCCAGCGTTGTCTCGGCCGTCACTACGAGAGCGAGTGCAGGTCAAGGGGGGCATGCAAGAACTGTGGGAGCACGAACCACCACACGTCCCTCCATCGACCAGACGGCCCAACGCACTCAGCTTATTCGTCGTCTGTACATGTACCCCCACCACAGCGGACAGAGCACTCGAGGGAGCGCCCCAGAAACAGCAGGCGGCACGAACCCGCACGGGCTGAACAGGCGCAACCCAGCTCTGCTCACAGAGCCAGCCCGCCCAGGTCCGGTTCGCCAGGTAGGCCCCGCGAACGCCGCCAGCAATTATGACTCCCTACTATCACAGAGCACCCTAGCGAAGAGGTAGATTTAGCCCATGCCCAGTCAACCCATGCCCACACAGCTGATACATACTCAGCTCATACAATTTCAGCTGATACCCAATCAGCTCACTCACCTTCTGTGCCCACTGGCACACCCATTTTGTTGCCAACCGTCTCACTAAGAGTCGCGGACGTACATGGCCATCTTCACACAGCCAGAGCTTTATTGGACTGTGGCAGTATGCTGACGTTAATAACGTCACGCATGGCACGACTTTTGAACCTGCCATCAAAACCCACTTCTTTAAAAATTACAGGAGTTGGGAATCAGCACAAGCATGAGTCAAAGGCGGCAATAACAATAGTATGCCGACCCACTCACAATGATACTCCTACAATTACAGCCACAGCTCACATTTTAAAAAACGTCACTGGCTACCTTCCCTTAGAGAAGGTACCAAACATTTCCCACGTACTAGGCCAGCCACCCGTGCCATTGGCTGACCAGCTTTACCACACACCAGCCCCGATCGACCTCTTGTTGGGGTCGGACGTTCTTGGCCAGGTGTTGGACGGGACTAAGGTCTCGTTGGGCCCGGGCAAGCCCATAGCCTTCGGCACGATTTTCGACTTCGCGTTGATAGGACCCATTGAGGACTTGTATGCGCAGCCGGCGCAGCAGGTTAACTCAGCTCACGTCGTCAGCTCACAACCAGACTCAGCTGAATCAGCCCAGGACATACGTCAGAGTCTGGAAAGGTTCTGGGAGTCTGAGGAGCCCCTCCCTCAATCTCGCACTCATAATGATCCCATGGAGGAACAATGCGAGGAAATCTTCCGCTCTACCACTACACGCGATCCCTCAGGCAGATATACGGTCGCTCTGCCCTTTCTAAAGGACGCCCCTCAACTAGGTAAAACTCACCCTATCGCATTACGCAGATTCCTCAATATTGAGAAGAAGCTAATGGCGAACCCGTCTCTGCGTTCTAAATACGTCGACTTTATGGCCGAATACATCGACTTAGGGCACATGGCTCCCTGTCACCCAAATACATTCGCCCATAAACCTCACTTCTACATCCCTCACCATGGCGTATTTAAGTCAGGGTCGGACAAGCTGCGCATTGTTTTTGATGGTAGCTGCAAAAGCTCCAATGGTGTCAGCATAAATGAATGCCTACACACAGGCCCCGCCCTTCAACAGGACATTGTGGACATCATCATGTCCTTCAGAACGCATCCAGTCGTTTTCAGCACTGACATCCAGAGGATGTTCAGAAATGTGCTGGTTGCCCCAGACCAGAGACGGTATCAGCTGATACTATGGCGGTCCTCACCAGATCACCCTCTGCTCACCTACGCCCTCAATACAGTCACGTACGGCTTAAGATCAAGCCCATATCATGCAATCCGCACTCTGCTCCAGCTGGCTGATGATGAAGGCCATCGCTACCCTGGAGCCGCTCAGGTTCTTCGCAAGTCTATCTTCGTTGATGACATCTTGTGTGGTCATGACACAGTTGAATCCGCCCAAGCACTTCAGGACGAGTTGATAAGTCTGCTAGATCTAGGCAGCTTTCAGCTCAGTAAGTGGACATCTAACTCGCCTAAGCTGCTCGAGAGATTTCCCGACAACCAATGCGACATGCCCAAGGACTTCGACATGAACCCAGAGTCCACGTCCATTAAGGTCTTGGGTATACAGTGGAGCCCTCAGTCAGACGAGTTCACCTACCGCATCTCTCTGCCCCCCATCACACATGTCACAAAGCGGTCTATTTTAAGCACCGTAGCCTCACTTTATGACCCAAACGGCTGGGTTTCCCCCGTTATCTTCCGCGCAAAGCTGCTGCTTCAGCAATTGTGGCTACTGAAGCTGGAATGGGATGAGCCCACTCCCTCTGAAGTGCAAACGGAGTGGCACCACATCTCAGAGGATCTGCCGCTGTTGTCTAGCATTCGCTTCCCTCGGCACGTTTGTGCAAACAAAGGCTCAGCTGCATACTCGCTTCACGGGTTTGCAGATGCCTCTGAGGCCGGGTTTGCCGCCGTTGTTTATCTCCATGAGCTCAATGCCTCCGGAGATACTTTAGTACACTTGATTGTCGCCAAGTCGCGAGTCGCACCAATCAAGAATCGCCTCACAATCCCCAAGTTAGAGTTGTCGGCCGCCACCCTACTCTCCCAGCTCATGATTCGTGTGTCGGTTCAGGTATCTGCCCATATCAGTATACAACAACATATATGTTGGTCAGACAGTACGATAGTCCTGGCCTGGCTCAATACACCGCCTCACCGTCTTCAACCCTTTGAAGCCAACAGGGTAGTCAAAATCAGCTCAGGCTCACCAGAATGTACCTGGCGACACGTACCTTCCGAGCTCAACCCGGCAGATTGCGCAAGCAGAGGGATGTCTGCGCAATCCCTGTCAGCCCACGACCTATGGTGGTCTCCCACGTGGCTTGGACGGCCTTGTGAGTCTTGGCCTGCGATGCCCTTAGCTCTGGGCCATCACGCCCTGCCCGGCCTTAAGCCCAAACACGTCCCGTCGCTGGTCACAGTGCCCGGTCTTGACTTTGACCTGCTCACTCGGTTCAGTTCACTAGACAAGCTCGTCGGAGTGACAGCTTGTCTAAAACGCTTTCTGCACAACTGCAGACACCACCCAGATTCGCGAAGCTCAGGTACGTCAGTGAACGAAGAGATGCCCTACTTTACTGGGTGCGCAGTGTTCAGCACAATGAGTTTGCAGAGGACATCCACCGCCTTCAAACTGGCAAAATCTGCTCCGTCAGACTCCAGCGGCTGTCACCTCTCATTAAAGATGAGCTCCTTAGAGTTGGTGGACGACTGTCCCCTGCGTCTATCCGATATGACGCGCAGCACCCGCTCACACTTCCCAGCTCTAGCCCACTTGTAGACCTTATCATTGACCACTACCACAAAATACACTGCCATCCTGGCGCTGACACTTTACACGCTATCCTACGCCAACAATTTTGGATATTGTCCGCGCGCCGCATCATTAGACACCGAGTTTTTAAATGCATTAGATGCTTTCGATGCCGGGCCCAGCCGCAAGCGCCCTTCATGGCCGACCTGCCAGCCGATAGAGTTACGCCTCAGCCAGTATTTAGTCAAGTCACGACCGATTTTGCCGGACCATTCCTCGTTAAATCTAGTTCCCTACGTAATGTTAAACTCTTAAAAGCGTACTTTTGTATATTCGTGTGCCTCTCGACTAAGGCGGTTCATTTGGAACCGGTCTCGGACCTCAGCACGGAAGCGTTCCTCGCGGCATTACAGCGTTTTATAGCACGCCGCGGTGCCCCGGTTCTCATCCGCTCGGACTGCGGTACAAATTATGTAGGCGCTAAAAATCAGCTCATCGAAGTACAAAACTTTCTTGCCTTAAACAATGACACGATTGCGCACAAGCTCGCTGGTCAGCACATTACTTGGTTGTTGAACGTCCCTAAGGGACCATGGTTCGGTGCGTTACATGAGATCAACGTAAAATCAACAAAGCCACTTTTATATCGCGTAATTGGCGAACAACACCTCACATTCGAGGAATTCTCCACACTTTTAGCTCGAATTGAAGCGGTCCTCAACTCAAGACCTCTCTGCCCACTTTCGTCTGATCCTTCAGACTTTGAGCCGCTTACAGCCGGACATTTCCTTATAGGCCGCCCACTAACGGCCCTTCCCGAACTATCCGTGGAAGATAGGCCGATCTCCACACGTAGGCGATTCCAGATGGTACAGGCCCTTTCCCAGCGCTTCTGGACGCTGTGGACCCAGTCCTACCTGCATACCCTTCAAACCCGCTCCAAATGGTTGTCCCCATCCTCCCCTCCCCGAGTCGGCGAGCTCGTCCTCATCAAGGAGGACAACCTGCCTGCCCTTCAATGAAGACTTGTGCGCATTACTCGCACCCTGCCTGGGAAGGATGGCGTCGTGCGGGTGGTGGACCTGGACACCGCCAATGGACACCTCCGGAGACCTGTGTTCAAGATTGCCAGGCTCCCTCTGGATGAGACCACCCCTGGGCCCCGGGAAGATGTTTGCGCCACAGCGCAACGGAAAACAGCCGTCGCTGCGCCGGAATAGAGTGCATATTAGAATGCACTAAGCCGTCGCGCGGCCATGTTGACGGCCGGCGCAGCGCAACAGTTAGTGACCTTTGAGATCTCAAGACGAAATCACGCGTCGCGCGCCCTTGAACTCAGCCTTCGTTATAAACCAATACCACTCATAGCATATGTGTAAAGTTACGCCTAACGAACTGCCCTAGTGAATAGTTGCGTGTAGTGACTGTGCGCCAGGAAACCAACTACCTCGCCGCCCGTGGTCAGCGCCAGCCGCCTTCAGCTCCAGCACGATCCTTAACCACAGCCCGGAACCAAGTAAGCCCCCACTATCCTATATTTCCATTTCCCTGCGTCGCATGTTGGTGCCTTAAGCGCCAACACCTGCTGTTCCTATTGTTGATTTCTTATTTAAGTGCATACCATAATTATGTAGGTATGTACAAAATCGGTTATTTAGTGTGCTAGTAATTTAATATTTTGTTATATTCTTTAAACTTCTTTAATATTTTTGTAATAGGTAATCAATTATAAAAATTATGCTGGCAAGTTATTGCCTTAATTTAATTTTTATTTTAATCGCCTTTACCTAATTTAATTTCTATTAATAATTAATTGGCTTTATAATTTTTTTTAATATTCATTAATTTTATAAAAATATAAATTATATTTCGTAGTTTTTTTACTATGTACATAAACCAATATTTAATCTTATTATATTATTGATATGGTAAGTTTCCTGTCAATAGACCAAATAAAGTAGAAATACTTGGAAATAATAACACATTTAAACAATTTATTCTAATATATCATTCTAAAAAAACTATTTTATAAGTTTACTAACCATGAGATACTACATTAACTATAAATTATTTACATAGTTAAAAATGGTATGTGCTACTTGCGTGTAAATAGAGTAACAAAATATCAACGTAAACAATCGTATGCCAAATATACGATATATTTTGCAAATATATTTCAACGTAAGTTATTGTAAGTGCCACTTAAGATTTTAAAAATATTTAACTACCGATGTAAATAATTGTAACAACATTATTTAGAAAACTAAACCAATTTCATATTTTCTTTTGGAAACATACTGAAGCGCCATTCGTTATGTACACAACATGTAAATTTCAAAGTTATAGCACTAAAATTCAAGTAATTATGAATGAAAATGTCTTTAAAATGCTCTGGTGTTTATTTACTTAGGAGCCATCGCACTTATCAATCATCTAGCTAACTTGTGCTTTGAAAAGGGAAAGTTTCCAATGGCTTTTAAGCGACCTGTGGTTACACCGGTGCACAAGGGTGGGGACAGAAGCGACGTAAATAACTTTAGACCTACTTCCATTCTCCCATACTTTTCTAAAATTCTAGAAAAACTTTTATATAAGAGACTTATTGATTATTTAACTAAATACAATATACTTTCGAACTCTCAGTACGGTTTTAGAAAGTGTCTATCAACACAGGATGCTGTTGTAGACTTAACTAACTTAATTACTGAAATAGTTTATAGTGGTATAAAATGTGTCTCTGTGTTTATAGACCTTAAAAAAGCCTTTGATACCGTATCTGTCCCGATTCTTGTGCGTAGATTGGAAGGTATTGGAATAAGGGGGACGGTTTTATCTCGAAAATTACCTGCAGGAAAGAAGACAAGTAGTAAAAGTTGGCGATTACCATAGTGATGAGGAAAATGTCACCTTTGGTGTCCCTCAAGGAAGTATACTGGGCCCTACATTATTTCTGGTATACATAAATTCCCTGTGTATGCTTCGACTTGGCGAAGGTCGTATATTTTCTTACGCGAACGATACCGCTGTTGTTTTTTCTGGCCATTGTTGGAATTCTGTACGAAGAGCTGCCGAGACGGGTTTGGCTCAAATAGCTAAGTGGTTGAACTCTAACTTACTTACTTTGAATACATCCAAAACAAATTACATCTGTTTTTGTCCAAGTCAGCGATCCTAGCCAAGACCCGACTTCCAGATTAAAATGCATTGTTGTAATAGAATGAACAAATTAAACTGTGGTTGTAGTGTGCTCGGTTAAGTACTTGGGTGTTATCGTTGACCAGATATTGTCCTGGCACAGCCATATTGACCTGGTTATGTGCAGGATTACAATGACATTATTACAATGACAAAATAAACACGCGCACATACGAAGGACAAACTAGTGATTATTTACAAATAAATTTCGAATGTTTCTCACAAAATCCAAGTTATAACTTCAATACACCAAATCTAAAAATAACTACAGACAGACTGCTAGACGAACGACATAAAAACATTCTAATTCCCGCATCTGTTCAACCAACGGAACGAAATAGCCTATTCAATGAAGCTATAAGTACGTGCCCTCAACCAGCTCCCTACCTCGAAAAAACTAAAGCCCTTTACCAAACGGATCTGCTCATATCTAACAAAAAACAAAACATCATTTTCGGAGTCTCCGGACCCACATATTTCGATCCTTGGAATGCAGAAAGTTATTTTAAAACTTTACAGTCGTGCCTACAAACGCACATTTTAAAAACCCTTTATGTACCAGATCTAAAAAACGACCCAACTTGTAAAATGCAAGGGAACGAACAACTACACATTACCACATACTTAGCCGATTATTACGATTGTAAAATTACTATCTGTGGAAACACTATCAAATATCCAGAACCTGAAGAGATACCTAACATCTTAAAAACATTTCATGACGAACCCCTCTCAGGCCACCGTGGCATAAAAGAAACAACTAGAAAAATCCGTGAAGAATTTTATACCCTTGGAGTCAAGTGATAATGCACTGTGTCGTAACCATGTCTGGGTACGGATATATAACACCTCCCCCCTTAGAATAAAGATTGGGCTGTTTTGGCCAATCTTTGCGCTGTTGTGGAGTCATCGTCGGAACTGGAGTTTGAATCGACTGTAGTCATTGGCACGACGGTAACGCGGTTGCGGCGTCCTGTTTTCCCAAAACAGTTGTTAAAGATTTGGATGCATCTGTTTTGGTGGTCGTCTGTTCTTGATCTTCGTTGTAGGAATTGACATCGCCGACAGCATTTATATAGAATGTAAGCCAGCATTGATAATCCAAGGATTATTGTGAATGCAGAAATTTTCGATGAGTGTTTCTCTATGAATGTGCCATCTCTGTATTTTTTAACCCTTTCAGAGTATTCCTTTAGTTCTTCTTTAATTGTATTCAGCGAGTCCAATGGAATGTTATCGATGTTCACTGGTAGTAGCTGTGGTGAATCAATTTCTTCAATAGCATAGGTGCAATCTTCGCCGATGTCTACAGTTAATATTGGATGTGTGACATTCGATGTTTCTTCGTCAGAGGCGGATAATGTGACAAAAGCGGTGTAGAGCTTGCATCCACGTGGTAATGTTATTACACCTGATTCTTTGATTTCGTGATGTGTTGTCTTGTCTCCACATTGTAGGACGCACGGAGCGGCGAAGCGTACGATGAAAATCCATTTGTTCGTTGATATTGGTTGAAATGTGTTTATGTGAGCTGAGAAAGTAGTCGTGATGCAATTGGTCGGCATTTCTTTAGTTTTGCTCATCAATATAGCCATTTCGCAGGTAGGTCTAGTATTGTAGTTGTATACAGGTAAAGCGTTGCATACAATCTTCTCCGTTGCATAAGTTTTGCAGGATTGTATTGTGTTGGTGCTCACGTACTGTTGTCTTGTAGGGTTCGTAGCCAGGTATGTTTGATAAGGTAGGATTGTGTAATATAAGGTGGGGTTGGATTGGCGTATAGGTATGGAATATAGGTGGTAAATTGTGAATCTCTCGTTTCTTATAAGAGGAAAATCTAAGACATACGTAAGTTTATTTATATATATATATATATATATGCAGATAGTTTAGCGGAGTCTAGTATCTTGTGGGTATTTGCTCTAGTTACGGGTAATACTAGCGTTTTATCGGTACGCGCATGACTGGAGGCCAATAATTCGCGATAAAGTCTATCAATGGGAATTATTGATGGACGTAAGGCTCCGGATTTGACAAAAAGGATGCTTGCTAATACGTCGTCTATATTTTGTTCTAATGTTAGAATTGCTTCTAAAAGTTCAATTGATATTTCGGATAATTGTTCTTCTATACTGCGATCGTTAATGATTTTACTGGTGCTATTTAAATAACTCTGTATTTTGTTTAAGTTTTCATTAATAATACGTTCGTCGTAAGGTATTTTAGCGATAGTGTCATTAAAGTTCATCACGGTAGAAGATATTATTTGCATTTGTTGGTTAAGTATTTCGGCGCCTTCGAGTTCTTGTCTTTCTAATTTTTGAATACAAGTTTCATAATATTCAGCATCTCTAGCATCGGGCGTTCATATTAGCCATTTTAAGGCGTATCCAAGTCCGTCCATAACGCCGCGTTTGGTTCGTGGATTTTCGTTGTAGAGTGTTTGGTCGGAAAGTCGTTCATTTATTTTATCAACATTAGGGTTTATAAAGGAGGTCGTGGTTCTGGAGTGTTCGAATTTAGGATATCTGCCAATTGTAGAGAAGTAGTTGTTTTTTAAACGAATCAAGGAGTTTCTGGCTATCATGAGCGGTTCTAAATTTCTGTATACGATTAATTTCCATGATCTATCCGAAATTACGAGTTCGCCTTCTTGTTGGTAATAGAGTCCTGAGTTTGCAGGTAGTGATTCTATTAGAGTACCTCCTACAACTGTTGTTGTGGAGTACCTGTAAGGAGACATTGAGGTAATTGATAATCATTCGAAGTTGACTGAGTTTTGTACCTATCTTTAATATATTGTTTAACATACTTATATAATTTATAGATGAAGACATAAAATATAAGTTTTATAATAGAACAAATAATGAAACTAACGTAAGGATTTTGAATTATATCTAAAAAGGTGCTTTTAGTATCGGATAAGGTAGGTTCGGTAAAGGACAGCAATGGTAATATAGTGACAGATAGAATTCAGCTTTTGTCTATTGTCGAGAAGTTCTACGTGGCATTATATACATCTGTTTCTGCAGAACCGCATTTGGCAGAAGATGAAATTAGAGCTCCACCAATTGAACACCACAACACCGAAACTTTGCCACCTATATTACCAAGTGAAATCACAAAAGCTCTGTATAGTATGAAAGTAGAAAGATCTCCTGGCGAAGATGGAATTACTGTTGAGCTGCTCCAAGCAGGCGGTAAGCCAGTCCTTGAAGTTCTCACAAGGCTATTCAATAAAGTCTTGCACGACGTTCGCACACCAGAACAGCGGAAAAACGCATTGGTCATAATTTTGCATAAGAAAGGAGACGTTGCCAAGCTGAATTACTACCGTCCTATAAGTTTATTGTCACAGATTTATAAACTGTTTTCAAAAATAATTACCAACCGTATTACCCGCGAGCTGGACGAATACCAACCAAATGAACAGGCTGGCTTCCGGAGCGGATTTTCGACCATGGACCATCTCCACACGGTGAAGCAACTGATGGAAAAGTGCCATGAGTACATCCGGCCCCTTGTTATGGCCTTCGTCGATTATGAGAAGGCCTTCGACAGTGTCGAACATTGGGCCGTGTTCAACGCTCTACATCGCTGCAACATCGACTCACGATATGTGGATGTGCTTCGGGAGCTATACTCATCGGCATCATTACAAGTACGACTGCACGATCTCACCAAACCCGTGCCAATCAAGAGAGGAGTGCGACAGGGAGACGTCATTTCACCCAAACTGTTTACAGCTGCATTGGAAGACATTATCAAAACGCTGAATTGGGAAAATTGCGGCATTAACATCAATGGCGTTCACCTGTCTCACTTAAGGTTTGCCAATGATTTGGTTTTATTTGCGGAAAATCTCGAAGATCTCCAAGACATGTTACAACATCTTTATGATGCTTCTTCAGAAGTTGGCCTTAAGATGAATATGTCCAAGACGAAGGTTATGGAGGAAGTCTCTGGCATCACCGATCCAATTGTACAAATTGGATCTGAGAGGTTAGAGATAGTCGACCGATACGTTTATCTTGGAAATGTTCTAACCTTTGGCAAGAAGCATCAAAATAAGGAGATCGCGAGAAGAATACAACTGGGATGGGCCGCGTTCGGCAAATTGGACGACATTCTTAAGTCCGCTGAAATACCACAGTGTCTGAAGACCCGCTTATATAACCAGTGTGTTCTGCCTACCATGACTTACGGTGCCGAGACGTGGACGCTCACACAGGAGGCTGTGAGATGAGAGTTGCACAGAGAGCCATGGAGCGTGCCATGCTCGGTATCAAGCTTATGGACCGGGTTCCCAACATCGAGATTCGAAGTCGAACAAAGGTCAAAGATGTTGGGAATCGTATAATGGAACTGAAATGGAGCTGGGCAGGACACCTGGCAAGGTAAGGTGATGACAGGTGGAGTAAGGCGCTAACTGAATGGCGTCCAAGAACTGGACACAGAAACGTCGGTCGTCCTGCGGCAAGATGGGCAGACGATGTGGCGAACATCGCGGGCAGGACCTGGATCAGATTGGCACGGGACCGTAACCAGTGGCACATACAAAGAGAGGCCTATACCCAACAGTGGGTGAAGTCAGGCTGTGGATGATGATGATGATGAAGGTAGGTTCGGGTAGGACAGGGAGGCTTGAGGTTCCTCTCGTCGCCCTGTAATTACATGTTATCCCTTAGTTCACATACAGGCCTTAATCGATTGGCATGGATTAGTTGGTGTTTACCGGATTTGCGAATTATGTAATTTTCATTAAAGCCTATGCGTATTATTTGGTAAGGACCTTCCCATTTAGGTTATAAGTTGTTTGGATTTGGGACTCGTAAGATAACCATGTCCCCGGCATTGAATTTAGCAATGTTTTTAATTTGACTATCATTCCTAACTTTCGCCTTTTCTTTTATTATTGCGGTGTTTTGTAAAGCTGTATCCCTTGCGACTCTAAGTCGTTCATTCAGATCTCTGAGATAATTACATGCTGTATAGTCTGGGATAGTTTTCATTGAATAAAAGGAACGAGGTTTATAACCGAAGAGTAGTTCGTGTGGTGTGTATTGAGTAGAGTTATTTACTGAAGTGTTATGGCACATAACTGCGCATGGGATTATTTGATCCCAGTTCCTAAGTTCGCGCTTCTGATACATACGGATGTGGTCGCGGAGGGTGGCGTGAAATCTTTCTAAAGCGCCGTTAGTTTGTGGGTGATAAGCGGTGTTAAAAGAGTGGTTAGATCCTAGGAATTTCATAATTTGTTTCATTAGATTGTTTAGAAATTCTGTGCCTTGATCTGAGTGAAATCGTTTTATGATGCCATAATGTTGGCAAAATACTAGGAGTTGTTTCGCGACAGTTATGGCTTCTTTGTCAGGTATTGGGTAAGCTTGTACGTATTTTGTCCGTTCGTCTTGTATGGTCAAAACGTATTTATTGTTGTTGTCGCTAGCGTCTGAATACGATATCAAGTCCATAGAAACTCTTTCGAAGGGTTCGGTGGACTGCAATGTGATAACCATCGGGGCTTGATAGGATTTTCTCTGTATTTTGTTGCGTTGACACGTGCTACATGAGTCTACGTAATTTTTGATGTCATTTGTCATATTTTTCCAATAAAATTCTTCACGGATTTTTCTAGTTGTTTCTGTTATGCCACGGTGGCCTGAGAGGGGTTCGTCATGAAATGTTTTTAAGATGTTAGGTATTTCTTCAGGTTCTGGATATTTGACAGTGTTTCCACAGATAGTAATTTTACAATCGTAATAATCGGCTAAGTATGCGGTAATGTGTAGTTGTTCGTTCCCTTGCATTTTACAAGTTGGGTCGTTTTTTAGATCTGGTACATAAAGGGTTTTTAAAATGTGCGTTTGTAGGCACGACTGTAAAGTTTTAAAATAACTTTCTGCATTCCAAGGATCGAAATATGTGGGTCGTGAGACTCCGAAAATGATGTTTTGTTTTTTGTTAGATATGAGCAGATCCGTTTGGTAAAGGGCTTTAGTTTTTTCGAGGTAGGGAGCTGGTTGAGGGCACGTGCTTATAGCTTCATTGAATAGGCTATTTCGTTCCGTTGGTTGAACAGATGCGGGAATTAGAATGTTTTTATGTCGTTCGTCTAGCAGTTTGTCTGTAGTTATTTTTAGATTTGGTGTATTGAAGTTATAACTTGAATTTTGTGAGAAACATTCGAAATTTATTTGTAAATAATCACTAGTTTGTCCTTCGTATGTGAGCGTGTTTATTTTGTCATTGTAATTATAGATTGGTTCCGTTTTGTGCGTAATGGTTGGGGGTCGCGATAGAGCGTCAGCGTTGGTGTTAAGTTTTCCGGCTTCATAAATTATTGCATAATCGTATTCTTCTAATTTGAGTCGCCACCTGACTAGGCGGCTACCCGGATCTTTCACAGAGAATAGCCACGTCAGTGGTTTATGGTCTGTTATGATTTTGAACTTTCGACCAAATAAATATGGCCTAAAATGTTTTACAGCCCACACAATGGCTAGTAACTCGCGTTCTATTGTGGAGTAATTAGATTCGGCTTGGTTAAGGGTACGGGAAGCGTACCCAATTGGAAGGTCTTTCCCAATTTCGCCTTGTGAGATTTTTGCGCCAATCGCGTGCATCGATGCGTCTGTGGTCAATATAAACTATTTGTTGAAATCGGGGTATTGTAAAAGGGGTGTGGTAGTTAAAATGTTTTTACAAGTAATGAATACGTTTTGTTGTGAGTCGGACCATAAAAAGGGAACGTCCTTTTTCAAAAGACTTGTTAAAGGTTTTGTTATTTTACTAAAATTAGGGATAAATCGTCGGTAATAACCGGCGAGCCCTAAGAAAGATTTTATATCTTTACACGAAGTAGGAGTAGGAAAATTTTTTACAGCTGCGACTTTGTCAGGGTTTGGTTTTATACCTTCGCTAGATATTATGTGACCCAAGTACGCCACTTCTTTGCGCATAAACTCGCATTTGTCGGGTTGGATTTTCAGACCGTGTTTTTTTAAGGCGGTTTAGGACGTCGGTTAATTTTGTTCATGCTCTTGAATACTGGATGCGTAGAGTACGATATCGTCGAGGAACACGAAGCATCTCTCTCCTTGTAGTCCAATAAGAATGTTGTCCATTGCTCGTTGGAATGTAGCAGGAGCATTCTTAAGCCCAAAGGGCATTCGTAAAAACTCGTAATGGCCATACAAAGTGTTAAAAGCCGTTTTTTGTATGCTACCGTCATCTGGATTTAACTCTATTTGATGGAAACCAGATGCTAAATCTAATGTAGTGAAATATATTGAATGACCTAGTTTGTCTAGGATATCTGAAATATTAGGTAACGGGTAACTGTCTCCCACGGTTACGTCATTGAGTTTACGGTAGTCTATTACTACGCGCCACTTTTGTTTGCCAGATGCGTCCCTTTTTTTTGGTACGACCCATATCGGGGCACTCCACGGGGAAGCACTGGGTCGAATGATTTTTTGCTCTAACATTTTTTTTATTTGGGTTTTGACTTCTTGTTGATGTATTTGAGGGAATCGGTATGTTTTTGTATTAATAGGCACATTGTTCACGGTTGGTATGGAGTGTTTAGTGTGACTCGTCAAAGATAATTGATCGCCTTTAACGTAAAATATATCCGTGAAATTATGTATGACTTTATCTAAAGAGTTGCGTTCTTCTCCATTTAAGTGATCGCGTCTTATTAGCTTATCGATTTCGTGTCTCCTATGTGTCGTTTCTTGGTTAATATTGTATATCGCCCGATCGGATGTAATTGGAATCGCATCTGTAGTTTCTACAAATGGTTTAGTTTTTAATTTTGGCAAGTCTAAGTATTCATCTTTATCAATGTAGCAAGTTGTCAGGCGAGATATTTAATAATGGAGATGTGAAAGGTTTCTAAGTTTGATGCCTGGCTTTTAGATTTTATTTTAGATTTAGATTTCGACTTGAGTTTTTCTTTGATTTAGAGATTTTGATTGATTTTGAATTTGAATTAGTTTGATAAGATATTGCTTCAATTATCGAGTTGGTTTGATTTTGAGAGGATTTAGGAATTGAGTTCGTTTGATTTTGTGTTGATTTTTTAATTGAGTTCGATTGATTTTGTGACGATTTCGGAATTGAGTTCGTTTGATTTTGTGTGTCGCGATAAGAAAATGCATCGGTTTGCGTGGACATATCGCGCGTAGATTTCTGATCGTTAGTGTTAATTAATGGTCTGACGAAATCTGTAATTCTTCGATCTGTGTTAAAATCTCTTCGTGTTGCGGGGCAAAGTTGTCCGTCAACGAATTGCCCAAAAAGTGGGTTTGTTGCGTTATTGTAGGCGCGTTTTCGGCACTCTGAAATCATGTGTCCTATTTTTTTTGCAATAGTTACAAGTTTTGTTTGGGTCATAAGCTGATGGAATGAATCTAGTAGTGTTATCGGTTCTTGTGAAAGGACGGGGTGAAGTTTGGTTGACATTTGGTGTAACCCTAGTGGATGTTGTTGACCGAAATACAGGTGTGTCTGCTGATCTCATTGGTAGTCTACTGGGGTTATTAGTTTTAAAGAGGCTATGTCTTGCGCTATTCATTTTCCTAATCTTATCCTCGCATTGCAAATCGACCGACATCGTTTAGAGTTTTGAAGTCACGAGTTCGCAGCATCGTACCCATGTCAGAATTAAGACCGTTTACAAAAACCGACAGTGCCGTTTCTTCGGCACATTTTTTGCGACCCGGCAGGCTGTCGTTACTAATTTCGGCGTTTAACTTTTCAATGATTTTACTACGGCACAGGTCTACACAAGTCAAGTCAAGTCAAGTCAAAATATATTTATTCAATAAACTCAATTAATAAGTAGTTTGAATCGTCCAAATCTTTTTTAACATACCACCCATTCAGGACATAATTTTTTAACTGTGGTAAAGAATGGGCGCAAGAAACCACAGCGCACAAAAGCAATGACATTTACAAACAAAAAAAAGAGTATGTCGTTACCAGGTCAATACAAAATATGAATTTAAAAATAAAAAAAAATGATGAAATACATAATTACAATACATACAATGTAGTATCAATTAAATAAAGACAATTAGAAATAGCTGTTGGAGTGCTTGGAGCATTTCAGATCCAAGCTGTTTTGTCTTCTGTGTAATCTGACACTTTATAATAAGCTTTTTTATAAAGCTTTTCTTTGATTTTGATTTTAAATTTATTAAGATCTAATTTCTGAATATCATTTGGTACTTTGTTGTAAAATCTTACACACAGACCCCTAAAAGAATAATTTATTTTATGGAGCCTAGTATAAGGTACTGCTAAATTGTTCTTACTTCTAGTGTTTACATTGTGAATATCACTGTTTTTTGAAAACATTCCAGTATTTTTATGAACATAAATCAAATTTTCATAAATGTATTGTGATGCAACTGTCATTATATTCATATTCTTAAATCTCTCTCTGAGAGAGTCGCCAGTCTTTAGGTTATATATTGCTCGAATAGCCCTCTTCTGAAGCACAAAGATAGTTTGAATGTCGGCAGCATTTCCCCACAGTAAAATGCCGTACGACATTACACTATGAAAGTAACTGAAATAAACTAATCTGGATGTATCAACGTCAGTTAACTGACGGATCTTCATTACTGCATAAGCCGCAGAGCTAAGTCTATTCGACAATTTACCTATATGTGGGCCCCACTGAAGCTTGGCATCTAACGTGATGCCTAGAAACACAGTGGTGTCCACAGGATTCACATTCTTATCTTTAATTTGTACACTAGTTGTTACTTGCTTAACATTAGGCAATACAAATCTTACACATTTGGTTTTTCCCTCGTTTAATAGCAAGTTATTTACACTAAACCAGTGAACAATCTTTGAGATCGCATTATTCACATCGTCATAATTTGGGTGTCGTCGTTTCACTTTGAATAAAAGTGAAGTATCATCAGCAAACAATACTATCTCATGACTGTCTTTTACAAAATAAGGTAAGTCATTAATATAAACCAAAAACAAGAATGGACCTAGTTTTGAACCCTGCGGAACTCCCATTGTAACTACTGATCCCGGAGATCTTTTACCGTTAATGTCGACCTTCTGAATCCTGTTACTCAAGTATGAGATTAGAAGGCTTAAAGTAGCATCCCTAATTCCATAGTGGTTAAGCTTCCTGACCAAAGTTTTATGTAAAACACAATCGAAAGCCTTGGATAAATCACAAAATACCCCTAGGGCATCCTGTGATTCCTCCCAGGTATCAAATATTTGGATTAAAAGCTCAACACCGGCGTCAGTTGTTGAGCGACCCCTAGTAAAACCATACTGTTTACAATGTAAAAGTTTATTTCTATGAAAATGAATTTGAATTTGGTCTAGCATCAACTTTTCAAAAATTTTACTAAATGTGGGTAGCACAGAAATAGGTCTAAAATTAGAGGGAGGGGTCAGAAGTGCTACCTGATTTAAACAATGGAATTAATTTGCTATGTTTCATTAGGTCAGGAAAAACACCACAGTCAATGCATTCTTTAAATATGCAAACTAAAACTGGAGCTATTGTCATAATTACTGATTTAGCGACATCCACGGAATAACCCCACAGATCAGCAGTTTTCTTTTTATTGAGAGTGTTAAATGTTTTTATTATATCTATAACACAAATTTTTTGAAAACTGAAATTACTTTCACAATCTTTAACATTCTCCTTCAAAACAGATTCAGCTACAGTGGGGGAGGAAATCAAGGCTTTTGTAGTTGAAACTGGAATGTCAGTAAAAAACCTCTCAAATACTGCAGCAACATCAGCATCAGGAGTCAAGGTTTTATTATCACAATTTAAATTGTACTCATTATTACGACTTCTGACCTTTCCTGTTTCACTATTTATAATATTCCATGTCATTTTTATTTTGTCATTACTATTCTTAATCTTAGAACTCAGATAGTTTGCCTTGGCTAATCGGCATACTCTTTTAAATAACTTTGAATAATTTTTAACATATAATTTGAAGTCGTCGCTGATGTTATAGTTGCGTTCACCATAAAGTTCATAAAGGCGTTTCCTACTTTTGTGAATACCAATTGTAGCCCATTCATTAAAAGATGCAGTACCACTAACCAAGATCTTTTTTGGAACAAAAGATTTATTAAATTCTGAACAATATATGTTAAAAAAATCATTATAAAAGACATCAGGGTTGTCCTTGTATTCTAAATAATTTAATTTTGTATCTAGATTGCTTTTAAAGCGTTCCAACCGACCTGCAGTTTTTGGCACAACAGTGATATTCTTTTTCATCACTTGCTTACGCTGGTGTGGAAAGCTGACCATTTGGCCACAATGATCAGAGTCCAGGTTATTAATAATTTGCTTAGCCAGTGGTTTAACATTTGTATATATGTTATCAATACAGGTGGCCGAAGTGGCAGTTATTCTTATCGGCTCCAAAAATAAATTATTCAAATTGTATGTTAGAAATAAGTTTTTAATTTTAGTTGACAATGTGGAGTTTTCTAGCAAATTTATATTAAAATCACCGCAAACAATTATTGTTTTACCTACATTGCGGACCTTACGCAATGTCTCATCCATAACTTTTTCAAAAAGATCATACAATGCTGAAGGAGGTCTGTATACACTTATCACAACAAACTGCTCCAACTCCACACAAGCTATTTCTATTGTTCGCTCAACCGAGAGGCTTACTATGTCTTTGCGTTCTTTTAATTTAAACTTTTTACTAACAATAATTAAGGAGCCACCATGTATTGCATTTCCTCGACTGAACGAACTTCCTACCAAATGATTCTTAAAATTGAACATGAACTGATGGTCTCTAAGCCAGTGCTCGGTAATGCAAAGAATATCAATATTATTACAGTTCATTAACAATTCAATCTCTAAATCTTTGCCCATCATTCCTTGGATGTTCTGGTGAACAATGTTCAAAGATTCTACATTTTTTAAATTTAATGATTGACCGGGGCTTTTTATAAAGCTATTTTTACATTGATTTAATTTCATTTTATTTGCAAACATTTTGCAAGAGAGTTCCTCTTTTGTCTTATTATTTAATTCCAATAATTTGCTAGAGGTGTCCTCTATTGTCTTATAATCTAATTTAAATTATTTGGAACATATTCCAAAGTCTGAATTGGCATGTCAGTATGTTGCAGCTCAATAGAAGCCGCTGAGCTAGCCATGTTATTGGCTAAATACTTAAAATAAAATGAAAGCGAATTTGCTATCTGTCGCTTAAAATAAGTCTTAAGATAATATTTATCTTTTGTCAATATAAAATTATTATCTAATAATTTATTTATGTCTATTAATTCTACTTTCTTTTCATAGAAAGCCATTGTATTCAATGTCAAATTAAGCTTAAATCTATAATTATTTTCTTCGTGTGGCAAGTTTTTACTGTAAGGAAGTGTGAACATTATAATTTTTGGAATATTTAAAGAAAGTAATTTTTCATAAAAGTTAACTAATACTTTTTTGTTCACATTTCCCCTTTTCCCAATTAAAATAATAACAGTTTCTACATTATTAAGGTCATGTGAAATCAATTTTTTCATTAAATCATGGTATGTCAAACCAGGCATACAATAATTTAAGACAGTTTGCCCCTCAGTGTTTAAAAATTGACCCAACCCTCTTCCAATTTCATCACTAAACATTAGAGTGCTACTTTTAGTACATTTATTGTCTTTTTGGTAAGAAATATTGGAATTTAAACTGGACAAACCATGGCATAGCTGCTTAGGAGGTGAGGGATCACACACTGGTATGGACATGGAATGCTCCGAGGCAGTCAGGCCTGCCGCCAGGGATTGCCTAGACTCATTATCAAAGTTCTCAGTCCGAGAACTATCCAAAAGGTTATTTAGGGCCAGTATGTATTCCCCAATCTCCTTCTTTGAGGAGAATACGGTGAAAGTATTCCGTTACACTCTCGTTTGATTTTTTGAAAGATGATTGTAATTCTAACATTAGATGTGATATAGTTTTGACGTTTGAAAATCTACTAATTAAAAATCTTTTCAGAGAATCCCAATTGTCGTGTTTCCGGGAGTGAATATCTGGCGCGCCTATTCCTGAGATTTTATTTAACGCGTAAACTAGTAAAATATCTTCTTGATCTGGGTTAGCTAATTGAAATGCGGCATCACAAGATCTGATGAAACGATAAATATGGCCTGGCTGATCGGTGTTAAATTCGGGTATTAATTGGAGTAATGTCCCGATGTTCAAGCTATTGCTTGAGCTGTCAATCGATTGTTGACTCATTATGATTATAAAATTAATTAAATCGAAATATCTATAGTTACTAAGAGTTTAAGAGAAATTCGGTTGAGTTCGTGGATATTGAAGAGTATGCGATATAGGACGTATGAAAGGGAATAGGATGAGCGAACAATTTAGGCTACTCACCAAAGTAAAAAAAAAATAACGAATTATTTAAATGTTGTCTTTTTCCCTCATCTCTCTAGTGTACATATTTATCCCTTTCATTTAGTTTGTTCTTACTAGTGACATTCCGATCCCACATTAAGTAAGTGAATAATATATATTTAAATAAATAAATTAATTAAATAGAAAAAAGTCAGGTAATTCGTGAAAAAGAAAATTATTTATTTATTAGCAATAAAAAACCACATAAGTCAGTGGGCTCCCAACAATATGTCGATGGATTAAAAGAACGTCAGCTGATAGTGGCATCGATACCACAATTTTTCCTGCTCATTCCACTAGATGCAAGCACATCTGCTGCACACAGATTTGGGGTGTCTATTGATACAATAGGAAACACAGCTGGTTGTAGTGGAACGTCATCGGTCTTTGCTAAGTTCTACTAAAGACAGTATTAGATTGTAATGAAAATTATTTTGTTCATTATATTTTAAATAGTACTTTATTATAAAAAAAGTCTAATTATTTGTGTTTCTAGTTATTTTTATAGATAATTATAGTTTAATTTACATTCCTAAGTTGTTGAATTTCACCAATGATTAATACTTTTAGTAAAGATGATTAATACTTTATTGTTTTATTTAATTTTATTACTTTATATTTTATAGACTCTATTGATGCACTAGGTAGGTACCTATAAATTTATCTTTCAAAGTATACATAAGTTATCTTAATTTAAAGGACAAAGCTGAAGTGCAATTTATTATTAAACGAATTTGAAGTTCTATCCTAATTACACGAAGGCTTTGTGCGAAGAAATTAAGACCCTCCCAACCCTATATGCTTGTTCACGTCAACTCTGCGTTTCACATATATGTATACATCATATATGTTAGGTAAAGATAATATGATCTGTATCAATTGCAGTGACATAAAATAAATATTAAGAAAATATGTAGGTAGGATTACATTCTTTCCTATCCCTACCCAATCCATATATGGAATATTCGATTCTTCGTGTGCTTCGCTGGTGGTCAAGCTGCTCCCCGTTGCGGCTTCCATCCCAGTAACGGTAGAAAGTCATCTCAAAACCAATCTATCAAATCATCCGCGGCCGCGGTACTCGCGCGCGTACAAAAACATCGGTTGCGCCAATAAGAAAACATCGAAGAAATAACACCCCGAGGAGCGACGCCACTCTACAAGGTCAGTCGATTATTCCATCCCTCAATTAACTCTTTTTTTACTCAACATCCCTTCGCTGGTCCTTCGTCCCGAATATCCATGAACCAATCTTATTTTATTATAATCTTTAATACCAACAGTTTTGTCCCGTTTAATAAATAATGCATTAGTCATCCATCAAATTCCATTCTAATAAGTCATTCATTCGCTCACTCCACTATTTCAACGTTTGTTCAAAGTTAGTGACAAAACATCGTGTTATCGCGATAGTGTAGCGCCAGCATTAGTGGACAGGACAGGCAACACTAATGTTCATTCAGTCATTCAGAAAAACTAACTTGTCATTTTTCGTAACTCGCTCGCAATTATTTTTGTAAACAAACCAAATCAACTTCGAACTTCAAATAATTTTACTGTTTTTTAGCAATAATGGCTGATTTTAAAAAGTACACTGTACAGTTTAACATTGCTGCTCGCAACATTCAGGATTTATATAACCTATCATCAAAATTATCGCAAGAAAAATGCGTTGAAGGGTTGGATAAACAACGATTTCTTGTTCGATACAAGGACTTACCTATTAATAAACAATCATTAGACAATAGCTTTACAAACATTATAGTGAATTTAGACACGGATGAGAAGCAAAGGAATGAGTTCGACGCAAAATACGTACAATTACAGGATATGTTTTATAGTGTGCAGGTTTTGCATTCTGTCATATGCAAAGACAATGTAGGTTCCGGTGGTGGTTCGAAATCTACTGACTTCCATTTACCGAAAATAAACCTTCCGAATTTTAGTGGTATACATATTGAGTGGCCCAACTTTATATCTATGGGAAGCCAATGGTAGGTAGGAATGGATGCAACTTTGAGGAAGGCAAAGGGAAGATCTTCCTCCGAGCTGGGTGGTATAGCTCGGGGACCGAGGTCCAACGGATGTTGGTTGGAGGTGCTATATATGGCGAAGGAGGTGGTGAAACTTCGCTACCGCGATGCAGGCTTCCCATACTATTTCCTGTCGTAGTATGAAGATGTCGCTGAGTTGGTTTTCGTGGCGCCATCTGTTGACACGGTTGTGTAATATGTTGCTTCGTGTCGAACTATGTGCGGCGTCATGCAGGTAGGTGGCGCCGCCACATCACTCCCCCCCTGAGACCGGAGGTCGATGTCAGTGAGTGTGCTCAGCAGTCAATGCGTCAGTGCTTGCAAGTGCCAGTGGATAGTGCTGCTGCAGGATGCCCCAGTCTACGGTGAATCGAGACAGGTAGGGTGAAGGCGCGTTGCCAGTGATGCAGTGTGCTGCTTCTGTCTGCGGTGAGTCGAGACAGGTGATGACGGTGGGTCCGAGCTGCTGGTGTGCAGGGCTGCCACGCTGGAGTGATGCGGCCGACATTGATGCACCGGTCGTGGGCTGCGGAGACCAGGTCGGGATGATGCCGTCGAGTGTGCCGAAGTTCCAGGAAGCGTCGTCCGATGCTGCGGTGGAACCTTGAGGGCTTGATTGCTGGCTTGCTGTGTGACTGCTGGCGAAGGTAGACTTGATGATGGATGAGGAGTGATAGATGGGTGCTGCGAGGCTGCGACGATGTTGTTGAAGGTGCTTCTGTGCTCCGTAGGGGTCACCACTGTAGGGTAGCGGATGGGTAGGTTGGATCACGTCGGGGTCACCAATTATGGGAAGTCGAAGGTGGGTAGGATGGATGCCACATTGAGGAAGGCAAAGGGAAGATCTTCCTCCGAGCTGGGTGGTATAGCTCGGGGACCGAGGTCCAACGGGTGCTATGTATAGCGAAGGAAGTGGTGTAACTCCGCTACCGCGATGCAGGCTTCCCATACTATTTCTCTGTTAGTATGGAGATGTCGTTGAGTTGATTTTTGTAGCGCCATCTATTGACACGGTTGAGAAGCTTCGTGTCGAACTATGTGCGGCGTATGCGGTAGTAGCGCCGCCACATCACTCCCCCCCCTGAGACCGGAGGTCGATGTCAGTGAGTGTGCTCAGCAGTCAGTGCGTCAGAGCTTGCAAGTGCCAGTGAAGAGTGCTGCTGCAGGATGCCCCAGTCTACGGTGAGTCGAGACGGGTGGGGTGAAGGCGCGTTGCCAGTGATGCAGTGTGCTGCTCCTGTTTGCGGTGAGTCGAGACAGGTGATGACGGTGGGTCCGAGCTGCTGGTGTGCAGCGCTGCCACGCCGGAGTGATGCGGCCGACATTGATGCACCGGTCGTGGGCTGCGGAGACCAGGTCGGGATGATGCCGTCGAGTGTGCCGGAGGTCCAGGAAGCGTCGTCCGAGATGCTGCGGTGGAACCTTGAGGCTTGAATGCTGGCTTGCTGTGTGACTGCTGGCGAAATTAGACTTGATGATGGATGGGGGGGAGTGACGGATGGGGGCTGCGAGGCTGCGACGATGATGTTGAAGGTTCTGTGCTCCGTCGGGGTCACCACTGTAGGGAAGCGGATGGTATGCAGGATCACGTCGGGGTCACCAATTATGGGAAGCCGAAGGTGGGTAGAATGGATGCAACTTTGAGGAAGGCAAAGGGAAGATCTTCCTCCGAGCTGGGTGGTATAGCTCAGGGACCGAGGTCCAACGGATGTTGGTTGGAGGTGCTATATATGGCGAAGGAGGTGGTGAAACTTCGCTACCGCGATGCAGGCTTCCCTGTTGAAGGTGCTTCTGTGCTCCGTAGGGGTCACCAATTATGGGAAGCCGAAGGTGGGTAGGAATGGATGCAACTTTGAGGAAGGCAAAGGGAAGATCTTCCTCCGAGCTGGGTGGTATAGCTCGGGGACCGAGGTCCAACGGATGTTGGTTGGAGGTGCTATATATGGCGAAGGAGGTGGTGAAACTTCGCTACCGCGATGCAGGCTTCCCATACTATTTCCTGTCGTAGTATGAAGATGTCGCTGAGTTGGTTTTCGTGGCGCCATCTGTTGACACGGTTGTGTAATATGTTGCTTCGTGTCGAAATATGTGCGGCGTCATGCAGGTAGGTGGCGCCGCCACATATCTATTTATAACAGTTTGATTCATAGCAACAATAATCTAAATTCAGTTGAAAAAATGCATTATTTGTTAAGTGTATTAGACAGGGAGCCTTTAACTTTGGTGAAACATTTGGTGATCTCTTCGGACAATTATGAGGTTGCTTACAAAATTTTAACGGAGCGTTATGAAAACAAAAGAATGATTGCTGATAAACATGTTGAAGCTTTGTTGAGCTTGCCAGTTTTAAATCAGGTCAATTCCAAGACGCTTGGCAAATTCGTTAATACCTTAAAAGAAAACACACAAGCCCAGAAATCTCTGAAATTCAACGTCGATCAATGGTGTTTCCTTTTACTACACATTGTGCTTAAAAAGTTATCAGTGGAACTACGTACAAAGTTTGAATCAACTATAGACTCGGTTGACATTCCCACTTTCAATTCATTATTAAAATTTTTAGAAAATCAACTGCGTATAATTGACAATGTCTCAGGTTGTCACTTAAAGCCCTCAGCCGGAAATTCTCTTAACATAATTGATAACAATAAAATTAACTTAAGTTCTTGCTCATGCTGTAAGGAAGCTCATGCAATTTATTATTGTTCAAAATTTGATAACATGACTCCCATGCAACGTAAGGCTTTTGTTATTGAACATAAACTTTGTTTTAATTGTTTGCGCATACATCACATTCAAAAGTGTAATTCTAGAAGTGTATGTCAGGTGTGTCGTGGTAAGCACCACACTAAGTTGCACATACTCACATCCCAGCATAGCGTTATTAAGCCTATCAGTTCAGCGTCTTCAAACGTCAGCGAGGTTACTGTTCAGCCTCAGTCCTTGCATGGTTTCGATGGAAAATCCACCATGATTCTAGGCACTGCCCTTGTAAATGTTCAAGACAACGACGGGTACTTTCATTCTGCTCGTGCTTTAATAGACAGTGGTTCTCAAGTTTCTATCATAAGCGAAAACTTAGCCCAAAAATTGAGACTTCCTCGTACCAGATCCGGTACTATTTTAGGCATAGGCGCTTCGTCTGCTAATGAGACTCGAGGTGTCATAACTTGTAGCATTAAAACAAAATCAAAAATACTTGCTTCAGAATTTATTATTTTAAAACGCATTACTAGTCAGTTACCATCTGTCCATGTGGATCCAGAGGTACTGAAGCAATGTGATAATCTGATTTTAGCTGATAAAAACTTTACTGTTCCTGGACAAATTGATCTCCTTTTAGGTGTTGAATTGTATGACCAAATTTTTGATGGTAGGAGATTCAGTCTAGGCGACAATATGCCTACTGCCTACTCTACTGCTTTCGGCTGGGTCATTATGGGTAAAGCACCGGCAGCATCACCACACTCCCTTTGTGTTGTGTCGATGGCCTGCACCTCTAATCTCAATCTTGCATTATCACGGTTTTGGGAAACTGAAGAGCCACCCAATCAACCTATACAAGATCCTGAGAACATTCAATGTGAAAAACATTTTGCTAACACCTATTCTAGGGATGATCAAGGCCGTTTCATTGTTCGATTGCTCTTCAAGGTCAATCAGCAATCCTTGGGTGACTCTCATCACACAGCGCTAAAACGTTTTCACAATTTGGAGCGTAGGCTGATAGGAGACGCACGATTACGTGAGCTGTATGTAGCGTTCATGCGCGACTACGAGCAGTCTGGTCACATGCGTGAAGTGTCTTGTCCTGTGACCAAAGATCGTTATTACATCCCTCATCATGGAGTGCTCAAGGAGCACAGCAGCACAACGAAATTACGAGCTGTTTTTGATGCATCGGCCACCAGCTCCAATGGGATTTCGTTGAATCAAATCTTGATGCCTGGTCCTAAATTACAGCAAAATGTTGAGGACATTATTTTACGCTTTCGGTTACACTTCGTTGTGTTCACATGTGACGTCAAGCAAATGTACCGTCAGCTGCGCATGCATGACGACGATTGCAGGTACCAAACAATTTTCTGGCGCGAATCTCCCAACGAACCTCTTAAGCAGTTTGAGCTTACAACCGTCACTTATGGTGTTTCGAGTTCGGCTTTTCAAGCCATTCGTGTGCTTCATGAGTTGGCGCATCTCAATGCTGAGAAATATCCAGAAGTCTCCAGGGTTTTGCGTGAGGATACGTTTGTCGACGATGTGGTCACTGGGTCTGCTAACTTGGATTCTGCCAAAGAACTTCAGAAAAGTCTTGTTTGCGTTCTCTCTCAGGGTGGGTTTGTGCTGAGAAAATGGTCCAGCAATTCGAAGGTATTTTTAGAATCGCTGCCAGAAGACTATTGCGAAACACCTTACCGTTTCGAAGCAGGCGACAACATCTTCAAGGTTCTAGGCATCGAATGGAATGCAAACTCGGATAGCTTTGTTTGTCATGTATCAGAGATGAGCAAAATTTTAACCAAGCGCGGCATATTGTCTAACATCGCGAGACTTTATGACCCGTGCGGTTTCTTAACGCCTGTCACATTCCTTGCCAAGTTGTTCTTGCAACAGCTTTGGTCAATGTGATCAGGCTGGGACGATCCTCTTCCAGACGACATTCAAAGGTCATGGATTGCCTTTATGTCAGATTTTCCCCAACTCAACAAAGTGTCTATTCCTCGTTGCGTGCTCGCTAATCAACCGCTCGTTATTCAACTTCACGGTTTTAGCGACGCCTCTGAACGTGGGTACGCTGGTTGCGTCTACCTACGTGTTTTAGGTGCTGACGGTAGCGCCTTGGTTCGACTGCTGCTCGCCAAATCGCGCGTAGCGCCTCTAAAACAGAAATTAACAATTCTCAAAATGGAACTCAACGGAGCCTTTCTCCTAGCTCGGTTGTTTGAGCACGTCTTTAATATTTATAGTGATAAATTCCGACTGGACTCTATAGTAGCCTGGACCGATTCCAGCATCGTATTGTCTTGGCTTGGCACATCTCCGCATAAGTTGCAGACTTATGAGGGGAATCGTGTATCACAAATTCAAGCACTGGTTCCAAATGCTGTTTGGCGACACGTGCCGTCCCACATGAACCCTGCGGACTCGGCGAGTCGTGGTGTCTCACCTTCAGATTTGGTCAATCACCCGCTTTGGTGGCGCCCAGCATGGCTCGAAGAGGAATCTTCGACATGGCCTGAAACCATTTCACCGGTGCCCGAGACGGAACTACCTGGTGTCAAATCTGCGACTGCTTCTTCTTTCGTCGCAGCTCGCGATGTGGAAGAGCTACCCTTGTTGACGAATATTAGTTCGTTTCCCAAGTTACGAAACGTAGTAGCTTGGTGCAAGCGGTTTCTCCATAACACGCGCCATCCTTCAAACCGTCGCTCTGGACTTCTCACGGTTTCTGAGTTGACTGACAGCATGCTCAGCATTGTTTCGTCGGTTCAGAGGTCTGAGTTTCCAGATGCACTTCGATTGCTGCGTGCAAACCAAGTCGTCAAGGGTACTCTCATGCGCCTCAATCCTTTTCTCGATTCACAAGGTTTAATAAGGGTTGGCGGTAGAATTCACAGGTCGGACCTGCGCTATGAAAGCAAGCATCCGTTACTACTTCCGAAGTCACATCACGTAACTCATCTTTTAGTGGACCATTACCATCGGATGTTTCTGCATCCTAGTCTAAACTCCATTATGAATTTACTACAACGTCGATTTTGGATTTTATCTGCCCGCAGAGTGATTCGTCATCGCATTTTTCGATGTCATCGCTGCTACAGACTGCGTCCAAAATCAATAGAACCGTTTATGGGCGATCTGCCTGCAGATCGAGTAACCATATGCCGACCGTACCAAAAGGTAGGCGTCGATTTCGCAGGGCCTTTTCTTTTGAAATCATCTTCTACGCGGAATTCCAAGAGCGTCAAGTCCTACTTGTGCGTATTCGTTTGTTTTGCTACCAAATGCGTCCATTTGGAATTGGTCTCGGACTTGTCCACTGAAGCTTTTCTGGCATGTCTCGACCGATTTGTGTCTCGCCGAGGATTACCCAGCGATATTTACAGCGACTGTGGCACAAATTCTGTCGGTGCGCGCAATTATCTAAAGGAAATAACAATTTTTTTTAAACAATCTAATGACGATATTCATAAATATTTGATCAATCAGCATGTGATTTGGCATTTTAATCCCCCTGCAAGTCCGCACATGGGCGGTTTGTGGGAATCGGTTGTTCGATCTGCCAAACTCATCTTAAATCGTGTCATAGGCGAACGTCCTCTCGTCTTTGAAGAGCTCACCACTGTATTTGCTAAGGTTGAGGCTGCGCTTAATTCCCGAACTATCTGCCCTTTATCAAACGATCCAAATGATCTTGAGGTCTTGACTCCCGGTCATTTTATTATAGGGCAACCGCTTCAGTCCTTACCTGAACACACTCAAGATTCGGACAACATCAGCGTATTAAAGCGTTGCCTGCTTGTTCGCCAAATCAGTCAACAATTCTGGAAGCGTTGGCAGGCTGAATACTTGCACACTTTACAACAGCGTCCGAAATGGCTTGCCAAGCCTGCTAACATCCAGGTTGGTGATTTGGTTTTGGTGAAGGAGCCCAATTTACCGCCACTGCTTTGGAAGAAGGCTAGAGTTTCAAAGGTTTATCCGGGTTCTGACGGAACGGTTAGAGTAGTAGAGTTGCGAACTGCCACTGGTACCTTTCTTAGGCCAGTCACTAAAGTCTGCCCTTTGCTGCCTCATCCACAGTAATTTTCTTACAAATTTGTAGCATCATCTTAATTTAACTTAGTTCTTAGTTTACTTAGATTAATTTTCACTCTCATCTTTAATTAATTGTAAATCAGCATCCCTTACTAAAGAGCTTAGAAGCTCTTTGGGGGGCGGTATGTTAGGTAAAGATAATATGATCTGTATCAATTGCAGTGACATAAAATAAATATTAAGAAAATATGTAGGTAGGATTACATTCTTTCCTATCCCTACCCAATCCATATATGGAATATTCGATTCTTCGTGTGCTTCGCTGGTGGTCAAGCTGCTCCCCGTTGCGGCTTCCATCCCAGTAACGGTAGACAGTCATCTCAAAACCAATCTATCAAATCATCCGCGGCCGTGGTACTCGCGCGCGTACAAAAACATCGGTTGCGCCAATAAGAAAACATCGAAGAAATAACACCCCGAGGAGCGACGCCACTCTACAAGGTCAGTCGATTATTCCATCCCTCAATTAACTCTTTTTTTACTCAACAATATATTTAATATTCATGACCGCGCCCGCGAGTCAACGTGTCTCAACACTTAGGCCCAATAATGGGTACCGTGTGAAATAATTGAGTCGGACGAGAAGCTCTTTTGTTTCAGTTCAGACTCTCAAATGATAAATGTCAAACCGGACAGATGTCAAGGAGAAGTATAAATCCACAGACAACATATTATTTTTTTCTTGTTTTGTGGATCTTAACTAAAGTGATAGATGGCAGCACAATCATGCTAGACTACATAAGTTATCTTAATTTCTGCGGACAAAACCTTCCTGTAAATGCGATAGAATTTCACTTAAGGTAAGTTCGTTTAATCATCAAAAAAACCCCTGTAATGTGGACCATTCTTTGATCATAAAAACTATAGATACATGCTGCTTGAAAAACGGCAGCACGAAACAAGGCACGAATCAGAAACGTGCCTGTTTTCACTTCACATTCTCGTCTTCCTGCTGCTCTTTGTCCGAATCAACTTCACAGTTGATACAATAAACACGGACGTGACCAGCTTTCATATCAGCTGCTAACCCCTTCACACAGCTTCTATGAAAAGTTCCTTCACACCCTTGGCACTGAAAGTGTGATCCGTTTTTAGCTAAAACCTTTTTACACTTTTGGCACTCCATTATGTTGACTGCAAAGCTATGACTTGCACTTCAAATGTATAGGTATACGGTGTAATGTCTAACGGTTATTATTTTACACGTCCAGTTAAGCGTTCACTTACGAGCAATCACGTTTACAGTTCTTTTTTGTCCACACGTAAATTTTTATAGCACACAATAATTATTGATCGCTGGTTGGTCCGGAACAAAACTATTATATTTTCCTATAGAATCGCAACGAACGGCAAGCGTCCGTCCCCTCCAGTCCAGTCGGCGCGGTATGAAAAAAATTATACGAGTACACTCGATACGCTGTACACATGTGTGTTGCAGTTCACATGGCTGGTAGGCATCACGGAGCCGTGCCACATGACACAGATTGAAGTAATTTTTTTTTAAAGGTAAGACAGTTTTATTTCTTCCTTTTAATCTTCCTAAAATTGTGATTACTCTTTTAATTTCTCTTGCACCAGGTGGAGTGCTTCGGTTTGCTCCTCAGCAAGCTCATCATCCGATACATCGACGAGACGACCGCTGCCGAGCTGGACAACTTTACCCGCAGCTGGCTGCTCAATAGAGTCGAATACTCCCTAATGGTGGTGTGTTAATTGACGCGGTCACTTTATCTACGGTAAAAATAACAACACATCGTTGACTGGCAGTCAATGACTGTTCTAGTTATTTATTATACGTGTTCTAGCATCAGAAACGATAGAGGAAATTTTGTCATCTGAAACTTCTTCCTGTAACTTCGAGGCAAGGTCATCAATTTATAAATGACTGACTTAGATTGTTATCTTTCTTTTCCAGATGATTTATTGTATTTTATTGTAATTATACTGTGTTGAATAAAACGGCCATTTCGTGCGCCCCCGTTGTAGTTTTAAAAATATAGTGACAGACGGCTGTCAAAGTGACACACACACGTTGAACTTATGATTAGGTTAGGAACAGACATCATTCGCGAGGCCGTGTAAAAGTAAATGGATAATTTGTTGTGAGGGGCACACATAAGTTGATTCGGGGGTCCGTAATAATTAAACAGTGTAAAACATTAGAACCAGGGCGGGCTAGTTACAAACCGTTAATTGATTGGAGCTTCGACGGCGGTCGTTAAGCACGAGGCATTTTGGCCCTTTTGGTTATATTAAACAGAGAACTTTTATTAAGTTTTGGACTACGTGTTGTTGTGCATCAGTGGTATGTATTTGTCTGGCTTTAGTACTGAGGGGTAGGCACGGGAAGTTTAGGGTTATTAGGGCCTTCCACCCATCACAGCAGCCCGAAGACGCGCAGGAGCGCGGTCTACCAGCACCACAGAAGGCAGCCGGCGGCCGGCGAATCCCCGGGACCACCGCGAACAGCGCGGGCGGACGAGAGGAAGACTAGTACGTAAGTCGTTTTCGTTTAATTATAAGAACCTAGTCAGTTAAGTTTAGTTAGTAGTAATCAAATGGGCCCAGCATTGATGTAGACTATGTATATGAAACATATACAATTCCCGAATTTTTCGGGCGATGCTAAATAACTTGGGACATCAAACAACTGTACAATTAATTTAACATGTTTTAACTTAATGTCTGTCTTTATGCATTAAAGTATATCAATAATTTATTAATATATGTGTGTATACCTATAGTTTACTGGTAAGTTTGAGTACACCCCAGACCCAGAGATAGTAAATATAATTACTTATAGTAACTCCAAATCAAATACATTAAATTGTCGTTACGAGCCCATTACACAACTTTCCAGAAAAAAATAAACTAACCAAATCACTTCTTTAATACAACACTTACAACATCGTTATATTCTGTTAGAATTTAAAACATTCACATTCTTCAAAGAAGCCATTTATTACACAATATGGGTAAGTTTGTTCCTGGCGATGATTGAAAGCAGCAATATTATAATAATTCATTTATATGAATATAAATCAATCACCACGAATGTATTTTCGAGCATCAATTCAGAACTAATTATCTTAAACTATTTAACTAATTATCTATTGGTAAAAAAAACAAATAATCCATGTGCTAACTGCATGTTTTATTTATCATTCGATCACGTTAACGAATAAGAGACTTTTTATTTTCCTTTTTTGCCATACAAATCTGCGATCGATCAAATGGTAAATAAAATTTGCACTAGGCAGTTAAGCAACAACCGCCTCTGTGGTTTAGTGGTTCACCGGTCTCTGACCCAGAGGTCCCGGGTTCAATTCCCCACGGGAGGTATATCCTTGTGTACTTGGTTTGATTAGTGGTAGGGTTATTATGTCCGCCTGGCTAGCTACTTCTTGTTAAAGTTTGTCGCCATAACAACGATGTTTATAGCGTTGTTGTTCCGACAGTTACAAGATAAGATAGCCAGTTCCTCAGTGATTGAGGATTCAGAGTGAAGCGCGCTTCCACCTCACTTAGCATCAGATCAGATGAGATGAAGGCCAAGCGCTTATCCGCTGTAGAATAAATTAAAAAGCAGTCTCTAAGGTGTACTGCATGCTTTATAATTACAATACACTTTTCACATAAGCGTTCAATGTATTCAGACAGTATTTATTTAGTTCGCTCTCAGACTTAGTAGTGTGCATACGCGTTCGGTGCAGTCTGGCTGTGAATTCCTACCTAAACCTGTGGTTCTGTGGTTTCCAAACTAAAGATGTCACAAGTCGGAAATACATTGGAGTGTGCATTGTGTGAAGATATGTTAAGCGGCGGTGCTCATTGCCATTCTTGTAACAAAAAGATTCATTTCCATTGTGCCCAAATAACTGAATCTGGGTATCGCAGACTAGGTGGTAAAAACAGCAGCAGTGGCGTTGTCCAGCATGCAGAAATACTGGTCAATCTATCCAAACTTTGGCTACATCTCCTATGGCGTTACCGATCTCATCTCCATCTGTCGATCAAAGCAGCCCAAACGCTCAGCTTCTGATTGAAATTAACAAGTCATTGGATAAAAAATTAGCACCACTGGCTTCTCTTGCTAACGAAATTAAGGAGTTGAGAGGGGAATTCACCGGCCTCTAAAAATCTCTCGGAGCCATTGATGGCAGAGTTAACGTCATCCAAGATAAACTTGATACAATTAAGGCTGAAATGGAGGATGTGGAACAATGAAGCCGAATGAACAACCTGGAGATCAAAGGTGTACCGCAGAGCAAGTCTGAAAACCTGCTTGAACTGATGTGTAGTCTCGAAAAAGCAGTGCAATATCCAATATCCAAGAACTTTATCAACTTTGTAACCAGAGTGCCCTCACGTGACCCAAATAGTATCAAGCCAATAATAGTATGTTTCTTAAATAGATATGTCAAAGAGGACTTTATAGCTGCCTGCAGAGCAGCATCAAAGTCAGCTCCGATCATGCCTTCCCTGCTGGGTTTCCAAGGCGGTCAACGATTTTTTATAAATTACCACTTGACTGTTCGTAATAAAACACTTCTAAATAAAGTAAAGAAATTAGGCGCTGAGAAGGGGTTTCAAAACGTGTGGGTGAAACACTGCAGGATCTACGCGCGACTGGAAAAAACTGCGCCAGTGATCCTGCTGAAAACAGAAAAAGATCTTGTCAAAATAACAAACAATTATTAAGTGTTTTGTACTTAAGTGTATTACATTACATTCTGCTTATTTAATGGTTAATTATAGTCGCTACAGAAGTTTGAGAATCGCTTGTTGTTGTTTACATGCAATTTCAAAATAAATTTTTTGCTGGTCAGTTCGAGACAACCTTTTGTGTGCCTTTTATCCAATCACACACACTAATTCCGACTGTGGTGCTAAAGGGTTAAAGAATAGTTTTGCAAGAACACTAATAATTTTATTGTTCAATTATAAAAGTACATTGATGTATGTTTAAAGTGCAAATAGGGTAAGTACTACCTAGTATACTCATACGTAGGTACTCTGGTCAGTTCATGACAACGGCGGCGGCGAGTGCAACTCAGTCGAAACGTCTAGAGCATAAAAATGTTTGCCTTTGGATACTTATACCAAGTAATTTAGGTTAAACCCAAAAAAATCTTTTTTTATTAGTAAAAGATAATGAAGTCTTTTACGTAAAAAATGTGGCAAATAAGCATTTTAACAATATTTTATAGCGTCATCAAGGAATGTTGTACCGGTAATACCAAGGCTTCTTCCAAAGTCGACTGGTTGCGACGGACCATATTTGGTGGTGTCAGGAGTGATGTACTGGGTTCTGCGACTGTCCCAGCTGTTCGGAGTAGCGCCGGTGCAGTTCGAGAAGCTCCATGGCGGCTGGCGCATTCGGTTGGCACCAAAATTAAGATTTGCGGGGTACTTGCTGGTCGCATTAAGTAGTAAGTTATTTTAACGTTCAAGGCTATATATCAAAATCAGGTCTGTAGGCCACAAAACACTACAACTTTAAAGATGGTACCTTCGATCATATAAACAATAGATGCACGGTCTCATACAAAATCAAACTAAAATAATGTCCCCGAGTAAATACATAGATAGCCATAGATCAACATCAGAAATGAAACGAGATATATATAGATAAACATTTATTGTATAACGTTTACTTATATATAATATAAGTAAACCTTTAACTTAACCCACTAAAGTACAAAATATTATTGGAGTTACATAACTTTGGAACTAGGCTCGCTAGATTCATGCTTATTAGATAAAAGTTCAAAATTAGAAATTTTGATAGAAAAACAGGCACGTTTCTGATTCGTGCTTTGTTTCGTGCTGCCGTTTTTCAAGCAGCATGTATCTATAGTTTTTATGATCAAAGAATGGTCCACATTACAGGGGTTTTCTTGATGATTAAACGAACTTACCTTAAGTGAAATTCTATCGCATTTACTGGAAGGTTTTGTCCGCAGAAATTAAGATAACTTATGTAGTCTAGCATGATTGTGCTGCCATCTATCACTTTAGTTAAGATCCACAGAGCAAGAAAAAAATAATATGTTGTCTGTGGATTTATACTTCTCTTTGACATCTGTCCGGTTTAACATTTATTATTTGAGAGTCTGAACTGAAACAAAAGAGCTTCTCGTCCGACTCAATTATTTCACACGGTACCCATTATTGGGCCTAAGTGTTGAGACACGTTGACTCGCGGGCGCGGTCATGAATATCAAATATATGACGTGATATCCAAATGTTCACGTACGAAACGCACGTGCGGTGTGAAACGCAGAGTTGACGTGAACAAGCATATAGGGTTGGGAGGGTCTTCATTTCTTCGCACAAAGCCTTCGTGTAATTAGGATAGAACTTCAAATTCGTTTAATAATAAATTTCACTTCAGCTTTGTCCTCTAAATTAAGATAACTTATGTAGACTTTGAAAGATAAATTTATAGATATACCTACCTAGTGCATCAATAGAGTCTATAAAATGTAAAGTAATAAAATTAAATAAAACAATAAAGTATTAATCATCTTTACTAAAAGTATTAATCATTGGTGACATTCAACAACTTAGGAATGTAAATTAAACTATAATTATCTATAAAAATAATTAGAAACACAAATAATTAGACTATTTTTATAATTAAGTACTATTTAAAATATAATGAACAAAATAATTTTCATTACAATCTAATACTGTCTTTAGTAGAACTTAGCAAAGACCGATGACGTTCCACTTCAATCAGCTGTGTTTCCTATTGTATCAATAGACACCCCAAATCTGTGTGCAGCAGATGTGCTTGCATCTAGTGGAATGAGCAGGAAAAATTGTGGTATCGATGCCACTATCAGCTGACGTTCTTTTAATCCATCTACCTATTGTTGGGAGCCCACTGACTTATGTGGTTTTTTATTGCTAATAAATAAATAATTTTCTTTTTCACAAATTACCTACCTGACTTTTTTCTATTTAATTAATTAATTTATTTAAGTATATATTATTCACTTACTTAATGTGGGATCGGAATGTCACTAGTAAGAACAAACTAAATGAAAGGGATGTATGCAATAGAGTTACCAATTTTTAATATTATTTTAATTAATATTTATCGAGCGGACCGTGAAATTGAAATATTTTTTGACACTATAAATAAGCTCTTAGACGGCAAGGAGCTGAAGTATGGCCTTAACTGCCTCCCTAAAAATAGCGGCTTGTGACTTGGTCGGCATAGCGATGAATGAAAGTAGACAAAAAATAATAAAAAAAATAAAAAATAATAAACAAATTTAAAGGCAGTAAAAAGGACAACACCCTGTATATATTCTATAGTTGGGCTGGACGTATTTGTTTACTAAGGTAATGGCAAATGGGCCAAAATTAACACAACAATAAAGAAAGCAAAACTAAGTTGGGACGCCTTGTATATGACCCACGGGTGGGCAAACGCATGTATATGTGAATGTCTGTGTTTATTGAACGCGCGTACGTAATATTAGCCGACCGCAAAACAAAAAACAAACAAAACAACAAAAAAAAATCACGTTATCCGTAGCCCACTACTGGGCAAGGCGCTCACAGTCGGGCAGACCTGTAGCGGACACTAGCGCGAAGAATGATTCGGTCGCAAAAAAAATAAAAATAAACAAATAATAAAAACTTAATTAAAAAAATTGGGACACTCTGTCTGTGTCCCACAAGTGGGCAAACGTGTGTAGAAGCACTATGCTCATGTGGTGAGCTTGCACAAAAATGAGCCGAATGCAAAGGCAAAAATTAAAAACAAAAAAAAAATATAAAATTAACACGAGCGAAAAAATAAAGCACGCTACTTGGCACGCGTGGTGAGCATGCACGAGATCTGAGCCGATTTAACACGACAAGAACATAAAAAATTCATTAAAAACTAAAACGGGAAAAATAACATTACCATCTTTCGTTATAATACCATACGTAACGTAATAATTTAACTACTAAGTTACCGAACAATGTATCATTAGACAACGATCGTATAGGTCCCTACACATAGATCTGTGATCAGACAATCGGATGCATACACGAAATCAACATTAAAACAACGTGCAGAAATAATTGCGTTAACATAATTTTGTATGCAGCGTAGTCGTAATCCTCACACAAATGATTCACGACTACCTGACGAAATTTTTATTGGGGCAGGGTAAAGTTACGTGAACAAATGAATTTAGAAATGATGGCACGAATTCGATTTAAGATTTAGAAATAGAATAAGATTATGGGCGGAAACAATTATTTTTAGCGGACTGTATTATAATTGAAAATTAAAATAAAGTTAGTTTCTGATTAGGGCTGAACCTTAGCGGTTATTCCGCGCTCGATTGGACCATAAATGTATTTGCGGGTCAGAAGACACCGCCAAATACAGCAGAGTAAAGAAAGGCAGAGTAAAGAAGGTTCATAGGTCGGAAGTACTTACAGGGATGATGAGTCACAGGAACCGGGAGACGAGCTGACCACGGGCGGCGAGGTAGGTTGGTTTCCTGGCGCACAGTCACTACACTAAACAATAGGCATTCAGGCGTTCTCTTCACTTAAGGTTCAGGGTCACTATCAACTTTCACGGTCAGGCCGTTGCGTGCGCGCGCGGTAGATAGCTGACGAGAGAGGCGGTCTCCTCACGAAGCGAGCGGCCGCGGGTCGCGCAGCGGTGGCGCCGCGGCAGATAGGCGGACGCGGTCGTCAACAATCGCTGAGTCAACCGCCTCACAGATGGCGGCATGATTCGAATGGGCGTCCCGGCTTTGTCGGGAACACTACTCTTGTTTCCTTCTTCCTCTTCACTCCTTTAGCTTCAATTCTATGTGTCCCGCAACTTATTAGAAGTGGACCTTAAGTCCGCCTAAAATTTTTAAATAAATCTAGGACTCTTAAGTCCCCTCAAAAATTTGGCACTTAACTATTCAAAATTTCCGTTTCCCCTAAATTTCTCGAAATTAATCCCAACCTCCCCAAACTAGCCCTTATCCCAAACTGATCCCTAAATACCCTTAGCGAAATCTATCCTTCGGTCTAGGAGGAAATCACTCTGTTCGTCCTATCCCGTTATTGGTCCCCCATAGGGAAATACCGATATCAAAAAATGTACACTTATTCGGATACGTTTGCCCAAAATAGCACTAAGTTAAATCAATCATTAAAAAAAAAAAGTGACATTCTCAACATAGATACATGTACCGATGTGAGGGTGACTTGTGTTTGCCCCGTCAAACTCCCAGTATGCATGCCACCAAACAATGTCGGCACAAAATTAAAAATTTCTAATTTGAGATTTATTTAAAATCTCCCAAACGCGGCTGCCGTAGTAAGTAGCAAAACCGTCCGTGGTTTTGCTCTCGTAAATGGGCAGGCTAGCTATGGCCTGCCCGAGTCTTCCATCACCAAAGAAGGCCCCCGCCCGTGTGATACCGCGGGTGGTACTATAACCGCGGGTGTTCGTAGAGCGGCGGCGAGAACCGCTGTGGCTGCTCGATCGCGCTGCTTCACGCAAGCGCGCACAGAGCTCGGTGCAGGGAGGGTCCTTCCTTCGTGACACCGTCGGGCCCCCGCCCGTGTGATACCCAACTCGCACAAGGGCCGGCGGCATGGTAACCTGCAGGCGCGGGGCCCTTCACGGGTCCGCGCGCCAGTGCATAGTTCATCTTCCGGTGTGGGGGCGCGCCTCACGCATGACTGGGCCTCCAGTCCGCTGGTGGGTGTGCGCTCCGCCCTGGAGCACCCTTGCCCGTGTAACGCTTCCACCGATGTTGTGTGGTCGGTGAAGCCGCTCATGACCTGTTGACACACAACAATAATAAATGGTGTGGCCCACCAAATGCACTGCACCGCTGGGGCCTATAGCCAAAGCAAAGGCCGCTGCGCTTTGCCATACGCCGCCTCTTTATTACTGGCAGCCCTTGTCGGTCCTGGCACCGCGCCAGAGCATGACCCGTTTGGCCGCACTGTGTAAAAGCCGGGTCCATGCCGGCCGCTGCAGTCAGCGCCGCCAGCCGCGCCGTAGTGTGTTCTGGTTGCGGCTGTACCGTGGGATTCGCCTGGCGTCCCGTTGAGTCCTGCGCCTCTGATGGCGGCAGGTCAGGCTGGGAGGTCGCTACAACTCCCACCTCATCGCCGAGGAACTTTAAAAGTTCCTCCAATCCCGGCAGAGTAGTCCCCCCTTTCTCTGCTGTCTCCCAATCAAACCGGGAACGAATGTCCGTTGGCAGCTTGTCCAACACAATGTGCGTCAGTAGGAGTGACCACTCGGCTACTGGCAACCCTAACTGTCGCAACGCATTACATTAGTGTCGTTAAGTCCCCCCGGTTAGCTACCGTAGGTAGCGACAACAGTTGACGCGCATGTGCGTCTACATACGACCCCTCTTCCACAGCGCCACCCAAACTTCCTAACTGATGGGTAGGAAGCCCAACAGGCGTCGCAGGCCCTCCCATTGGTGGCGGTGTGGATGGCTGGACATCCCCTATCTGTCGCCTTTTAATGTCGGAGGCCGCCTGGACGACATTATCATTTATTTCCATGATCTGGGCAAACTCTTCCTCGTATGCCGACCATACCTTTTTGTTGGACGCCCAAGTAACACAGACGTGCTGAATAAAGATTGATTAAGAGCACTCATCAAGAGCATAAGCTGAATACTAAGCTGAATAACGCCTGAGTACCGTCTATTCAGCTGTTATTCAAGCAAAAAGGGCCCCAATTTTGAATGCTTAACGCTGAATAATATCTGAGTAACAATTGAGTAGGAGCTTAATAATGTTTCAATTAGCTTAATAACTTTTGAATAACTGCACACATTGCTTTTATAGAGCTTTTACAACTCAGTTATTCAGCTACGTCGAATTGGTTAGAGTATTCAGAATTTATTAAGCATTTAATTTATTGTTGACATTTATGCAAGCAATATTCATAGAAATTGGAAAAAGAAGTAATAAATGAGTTCAATAATTTAATGTCGATACCTTTATTTGACATGACGTGAACTTTAAGTTATTCGGTAAGTAAATTTTAATTTACAAGTTAGCGGTCTGTTACATGTTAATTATTAGTGCGCAAGTAATTTTGTCGTGAATAGTAAGTACGTGTTTTGTTTTCATTTTTATGACGCGCTTCGCTAATAATCAAGATAATTAGTTGTAAATAGTATTTTCATACATACATACTAGGTCTGACAAAAGTGCTTGTGATGAATTATCTAATTCTAGCAATTTTATCCAACAAAATAACATGATTTAAGTTGGAAATGTTGTAGTTGTAAGATTAATAAGCATTTTGGTGATCTCGTAAATTCCTTGTAAGAATTAATAACAAAGATTTCAATGGCGATCAATGTTTTGTTTCATAATGCTGAATAAAAGTGCACACATGTTTTGTTACTAAACTATAACTTGAAAGAGAGTAGTCTCTTTACACTTACTTATGAATAACATTTATATAGTTGACCACGTTTCTATATTAGTTACTCACATTTTTAGGGTTCTCTAATCGAACAAACAAAACCTTTTATAATGTGTAACTTTCCCATCAGGCTTTCACTAAATTGATTACTTACATTTAAAATCACAGCATCTTTGTTATTTTTTTTTTCGTGAAAAAGACTATTATATTAATAGTATCTATTATGTTCAAAAAAAATTGCAGGTTTCGTGTGTGTGGTGTGCACTGGGCCCTAGTTTATTTAATCTTTATTGCACAACAATAGGATGTACAAATGGCGGACTTATTATTATATAATGCGGATTTATTAATTAAGTAAAGACAGTGTCCAACCTCGCGCAGATTGACTTACGATGAAACAAACAAACAACGCCAATAAAACATTTTATCGCAACGTTAATTTTATTTTCTTGTATTGCGATACCTTCTGCTAATAAAATAACCATTTCAGAAATGAAATTTTCTGTATACTTAAATTTTTAGATCTTTCGGTTTTCCAATCCCAAAATCTGTTATATATTTTTTTGGGGACGGAACCTATCATCATTAAAGGAAAAACACGCTTGCTGATTGGGACCGGGTTCAGTTTTGCTTAAACTATTTTCACAAATCCTGTCATGATCATTACTGCTGATGGATGACACTTGGATAATTACTACTGCTAATATTTATATATTCTATTAACAATTTTCTTTCGATATGACCGGTTCTTTACGCTTTTACCACGACTTTCGATCCAAGGAAAGGACAGAAATACAGAATTTATTAAGCGTTAAGTATTTTAAGGGTCCGTAATCAACCTTATTCAGTATATGGCTATTCCCAAAGCTCTTACACAAACCATATTCATCTTTGAACTGTTAAAAGTTCTAAGTGTGTACTGTTATCTTGCTTATGTGTTACTTGGGCGTTGGAGGAGTCTCCGACAACACCACCATGGCGGTCTCAACCGAAGACACCCGCTGCCTAAACTGCTCGGCTCGCTCGAGGATGACATCGTCGCAGCCCCTCCGAGACAGCAGACCTTGCTTGGCAACGAACCAACGCAACCAACGCGCTCCGGCGCGTCTTCGCGTTGATAATGGCCCTAGGTGTCCCTAAACTTCCCTTTGACTACCCCCAGAGCTCTTAACCCAAGACAAATACGTACCGATACGCACAAACTACTCCACGTGTCGCACTCTAACCAAACAACTGTTTTTAGCTAGCCCGCCCTGGATACTAATCTAAACTAATGTTCTACACTGTTTCACGTTTATTACGGTCCGCCGATTTTACTTATTATGCGCCGTACGCATCAAAAAACAAATTCAAATTCAATACTCTCTACGCGACCCCGCGATCAAGTTAACCTGACAATTTGAACCAACCAAGTGTGTCTGTGAAGTGACACACGTCACACTGGCAGCCGTCTGTCCAATATTTTTAAAACTACAGTGGGGCCGTACGGAAATGGCCTGTTTTGTTCCATACACTTAACTTGGTTTCAACTTGATGGAGCACCTGCTCATTCTGTTGTGGCAGTAAGGCAAAAATAAACACAAATTTTTGAAGACAGGTGGATTGGACGCTTTGGTCCTATTAGATGGCCAGCGAGATCTCCCGATCTTACATGCTTAGATATTTTTTTGCGGGGAGCCATTAAAGATTGCGTCTATTCCGTGGAAATGGACACAGTTGAAATGTTAAGAAACAGAATCGAAGAGGCGTTTGATGTTGCACACTAAACTGATTTTTCTACACTCCACCGAAACACGATTTTGCGTTGTGGCGCGTGCATAAGGAGAAACGGTGAACACATATAAACCATGTTTAATTAGGTACAGGTGCTTGAGCTAAGTAATAAACACTTATCATTTATCTTTGCTTTTAATAGTTAATTACTATAAAGCTACTTGAAACACAATAAGATATGGTAAACACAAACGCAAAAGGTATCGTGGTAGGTTTTTTTTTCAATCAATTAATTATTGTGCTTTGCAAGTTACCGTAGAAAAACTGTGATATCAGCAAATAGTTCATGTCAACTAAACTATCAGGAAATCAACTAAATGTCAGTGAAGAGTGTTTTGAATAAAATGAAATGTTTGCGGTCCATTGCTGCTAGGATTAATTTTATTAGGGATGATCCACTTTTTTATTAATAATTTTGAAGGACTAAACCCACTAGGATATGAATAGTGGTAAATGAAAATGCCAATATTTAAAGTTTTTGCTCGTGTTACAGGCCCTACCCTGTAGATTCTAATGAGTACAACAATCAAATTAATGCAAATTGCCAACACATTTAACAACCATTTTTATAATTTAACTAATAAATCTAATGCTAATTTAAAAAATGAATCACCTAAGGACATTTTAAGTAATTCTAAAAATATATATCTGACTCCTATTGATGAATACTTTATTAGAAAAATAATCAAACCTCTGTATAACACTAATTCAGAAGGTTATGACCATATATGTACGCAAGTCCTCAAGGCATGTCGCGAAGAATTAGCTCCAATTCTAACATATTTAATAAATTTGTAATGGATTGCTGGCGGGTAGTCGAATTCCGGACTCTCGTTGCGGGCGCGCGCCGAGAGTAAATCCTACATATCCTTCCGCCGAAGGGGCTTGGAAGATTTCCTAGCTAGCTCAGTGTTAGAAGGGTTAGCCACGGGGTGCAACAAACAAACACGGGTATATGATTATCATACGGACGGGTCTTTTATGCCCCTTTATTTAAAATAAATGGTCATCTAGTTCCTTACATCTACGATGGCGGCTTGTAATTGATTGTGGGGTTCTACGGGACGGGAAACGACCCTACATGGAAAGTTCTAGGGGAACGGAGATCTCAGACGAGCGAATCCGGTGAAAGCCCGCACTGCTCCAACCTGAGGATCCTTGTTTATACCGCTACAATACACCAGGAAACCTAAATGAGTAAGTCCGGTGGAAGCCCGCACTGCTACGATTTGAGGCCCCTGGCAATTGGATTCACTACTCACAATCAACTAATCGCGCCCGGTTACGGAATCTACGACTACCGCGGATCGACCCATACGTCCCTGAGGACGGAGGCCAGGTGAGCAAGTTCCGGTGAAAGCCCGCACTGTTACAACCCGAGGTCCCTATCGGCCTAGACCGCGCGCATCCGGTGGAAGCCCGCACGGCCCAGCTAGGTCGGGTCAGGCGCTGCGTCGACGACGGCGTCGAGGCAACGACTGCCGCGGATTGACTCAAACTTCCCTGAGGATGGACGCCAGGTGAGCAAGTTCCGGTGAAAGCCCGCACTGTTACAACCCGAGGTCCCTATCGGCTTAGACCGCGCGCATCCGGTGGAAGCCCGCACGGCGCAGCTAGGTCGGGTCAGGCGCTGCGTCGACGACGGCGTCGAGGCAACGACTGACTATTATATAACTATAATAGGCATCATCGGGGTCGTCTAAAACGTGTCGCGGAAACCAGCGGCGCGGTCCTCTCTGGGGGCGAATGCTGCCAACATCGTAGTTGGCAGCTCCCGCTACCAGAGGATTCGGATGAGAAAGCGCTTTGTCGAAGTACGCCTGAGAGGCGTCCTTCATCAAGGAACGAACGGTCGGAAGATCGAGTTTGCGATGGAGATCTACATTGCGTAGGTACCACAGGGCGGCAACCGGTGCAGGTAAGAGTTCGCGGCGTGAGCGAATACTACACTAGCATACGTCATGACGGGACGAATGCAGGCTTTATAAATTGTCGTCTTATGTCTAAGAAACATTTTACTCCGCCTGCCTACGAAATGGTAGAGCCTACCTAAAATAAACGCTGCCCTATTTCGGATAGCTTGGATGTGTGGTGCAAACGTCAATCTACTGTCGAAGATGACACCGAGATACTGCCAGCCGCGTGCGCGGGCGCTTTTTATAAGGCTCGCGGCTGTGACGTCACGCTGTGACACTCTGCCTGCTCCTTGCACGGCGCGTGGCGCGTCGTCGCAAATTTATCAATGTCGTCTGGAACCTTTCCTGACAGGCTAAAGCGGTTGTTGGTCAAGCCTTTGTATAAAAAGGACATAAAAACAATTGTACGCAATTATAGACCTATTACATTAATATCGATAATGTCAAAGGTATATGAAAAAGTTGTACTCGCCAAACTTATGTAATTTTTTTACAAGTTTCAGTTTCAGTTCAAGATCAATTTGGATTTCAAAAGAACAAATCAACAACGCAGGCAATATTTAACTTAGTGAATGAGGTCCTAACATCAATAAATGACAAGAAATATACAACAGTCCTTTTCCTTGCTATGCCACGGGCCTTCGATTTTGTTTCACACAGTCAACTACAGGCAAAACTTGAATATTTGCTGGGCCTCTTATCCCATAATGATGGAATCAAAGGCTCAGCTCTAAGTTGGATTAAAACATAATCTGCACAAAAGGATGCAGGCCGTCGAAGTTGTAAAGCTTGATTCAAAAAATATGACACAAAAATACCAGTCTGATCTTAGGGCAAATAGATATGGTGTCCCACAAGGAAGCGTGCTGGGCCCCCTTCTTTTCCTGATCTACATAAATAATCTTCTCGACTTAATAAATCATCGCTGCATCTTATTTGCTGACGATATTTCCATTATTGTGACAACTGAAAAAAAAATTGGCATTAAATAAACATATGAAATCAATAAATATAATAATAAATTGGCTTAAGAATAATAATTTACAAATCAATATTGACAAAACTTATTTAATTAATTTTAATAACATATTGCATCAGGCATTAAATATAAATTATCAGGGACTTAGACTGAAAGGTACAAATGTAACAAAGTTTTTGGGCATAGATGTTGATGATAAGTTAGACTGGAAGCAGCAGATTGCAAGAATATGCAATAAAATAAATAGATTTGCTTATGCTCTTTACAAGTTAACCAAAATAGCGGCAAAAAGTACAGCTCTTACAGCATACTTTGCCTATTATGTTGAGTCTGTTCTACGGTACGGCCTCATCATATGGGGAAATAGGACAGATATGAATAAAGCATTTATAGCACAAAAAAAATGTATAAGGTCAATCTGTGGTACTGCACCTGATCAACCATATTCGCCTCTGTTTAAGTCTTTACAGGTATTACCTCTTCCATGTCTTTACATCTTTGAAATTGCCAAATTTGTCAAACAAAATACTCACAATTTCAAAAAAGCTTAATAAATCTTTCCACGTAATACAAGAGATGGAAATAGGTTGGTGTCGGCCATTGTTCCAAGGAGTACACGAATTCAGAAAAACTGCTTATGGATGTGCATGGTGATATACAATCAGCTACCTGAAAAAAACAAAGAACTTACGATTAAGAAATTCCATAGTGCTTTATATAGATGGCTTATCGCACACGTCTTTTACTCTGTGCAAGAATATTTAAAACACAAATGCTGCAATTCGTGTATCTTGTGTTGTGATGCCTTATGTTCTTTGCATTGATATTCGTTTTGTTGTTCTACCAAATTGTTTAATGATTTAATGTGCGCAATGACATTCTATTTTCTAATTTTAAATTGTTCAACGACTGTAATTTTATTTATGACTTGATCTTTAATTATATTATTAATAAGGGTTTGCCATTAAATGCATTTAATAATTTTTTAGATACAATGGCTCGGTATGACTTTCCTTTTAAACTGTTTTAAACTTTACCTAGTAGGTACTAGGTATAATAAATGAAGGAAAACTATTAGTTTTTTGTTAGTCTTTGTAACCTTGAACAAATAAGGCAGAGGAGCTGCACCATACAGCCTCACAATACTTTCTTTTGGTTAACTGTGTTTTTATTTTATTAATTTATTTGTTTTTGATTATTTCTATTTTTGTCGTATTTAATTTTATTGTATTGTATTCAATTTTAATTGCATTGTATTAATTTTTAATTTTAATATACCAACCCATTTTTGCATGCTACCGTGGTTGGCTGAATGGGATGAGCGTAAAAATTTAACAACATCTCCCCATGTACCCTATTTATACGCAAATAAATCATTTCATTTCATTTCATTTCATTACGCTGTAAAGAAACGTGGTGTATTATTGTAGTTAAGTAGGTGGGAGTGATGTGCCGTTCCCGAGAACGTTCTCCTACCTGAGAATATTGCCGGCAGCGCTCTCGGCAACGTTCTCCTAAGTGAGAATGGTTGAGAATCATTTTTATGAAATAGAAACAACCAACATTTCTTATGTAAAATAGTATTAAATAAAGTCGACTGATCATAGTGTTTAAAACAAAACACTCTATTTGCAGTAAAAGACTATATTCCCAGTGTTAGCAAGTATTCTCGAGAATATTCTCAGGAACTTTCTCAGCATTACTGCACCTTTAATAAATTTTATTTTTGTCTTGGTGAAATATTGTTTTATTGATAATGGGCTATTGACAGCACTTTCTTTTTACACGTAATTAAATAATGAACAGTTAAATTGTTTGTTTACTCTCTAATTAATTAAAGTCAAGCATTAAATATATTTCTTTTTGATACAAGTAGAATGGTAATAATGAAACATATTTTCGCAATCAACTCCGTTTAATGAGACTAGAAAACATCAACTTCAGAACTTCAGAATTGACTAAAGGTAGGACCGCACTAGGCGGAACTTCACTTCTTAAGTCGTGGCAAAAGCGTGTAATACTCGTCTTCTTCATATCGCGAGTTTGTAATGTCATGTAGCCATATTCTTTGCTTTTTTCTTGCCTGATCTTGATTGATCCTTTTCTCTTCCTCGCACAACAAGGAAATAATAATAATATCCATTTCGTCGTTCGTCTTGCTCAAATTTTGCCTAGCTATTGAATAAATTTTTGTAGCGCCGCTGTAGTTCAAGTGCGGTTTATCAAAAAATTACGCGTCGTGTCGCTCAGTTCCGCTGCGGTGCAGTTCCGCCTAGTAATGTCCTACCTCTGAGTGAACGGTCTGAAATCCGATAAAAAAAGATAATGCAATCGTATTAACTACTGGTTAATAACTTAAAATAAATCAACAACTATCTAAAGATAAAACCAACTGACTATGATTAGAAAATATTATATCTGAAATAAACATCTACAAAAAATATTAAAATTTACAATATTTAACGACTTTGACATATAATGATCACTCTGTATCTGATAAAAAAATAAACATAGAGATCTGATTTAAAAATTTTTAGTACGACAAAACCGTTTTCGCACGAGAAAAAAAATGAACATAGAGATCTGATTTAAAAATATTTGGTATGACAAAACAGTTTTCGCTCGAGAAAATAATTTTAGTCTATCGTAAGAGGATCTTCAAGAAGTAATGGTTGTTCTTCTTGAATATCCTGAATCTCATCAAAATCAAAAGTTTCCATGGATTCAAGCATAGATTCTTCATGTTCAGTGTCACTTTCGTGGTTTGCTGAGGTGGCCGACAATTGAACTGTAGAAGAAGATGATTGACTCTGTGTTTGTGTCTTATTTGAGGACTTATTAGTTTTATTCATAAGCTTCCAATTATGATGCTCAGATTTGGGAAATTTTATCAAGGTATTGATAAAATTTCCCAAATCTGAGTTTGGAAATAAATAGTTCCACCAAGACAAAGGTTTTATCGTGTATGCTGATTCCCAAAGTAAACTTTTGTCATAAATGCCAGTTCATCCTTTATAATTTGATAAATCTTCAAGGATTCTTGGTCCGTTGGTCCCGTATCCACACTGCGCATTATTCATTATTGCCTGGCATCCTTCGAGATTCGAATTAGCAGGTAAAGTTGTACCTTGGTTACTAGGGTCCAAAATAGTGGCCGCAAAATGAACTGATTTTATAACATTTTTTTTTCTTTGTGTAAACTTAGCCAATATTTCTTCTAAATGGCTTCCGAATATTTGGTTTGCATTTTTGGAATGAAGCATTTCTTCGATTTCCGTGAATGCTTGGTGAACTTAATGAATTTTTCCATCATCTCTTTCTAATTTTGTTATCCAATCTACTGTTGGCTTTAAAATTTTTGCATGCCGCTCTATTTCAACCCATGAAGCTGCATACAAAATTTTATTTTTATATTTAAGCATCTCCCTGTTGTTCTCGTTAATACACAGTATTTGTAGTAATGATTTTGATTTTTTTAAGTTTTCAATGCAGTGTAAGTAATTTCCCCAGCGTGTTTTGACTGGAAAGATGATTGATACTGACACGGAGTTTTTACTTTTACTCATTTTTAAAATTTGAAAGCAACGCGCAGCCGTGTCCCAAGGCCGTGGCGCGCGTTCGCCACGAAAAGAGTGAGCAGGCCAGCAAAGTCTCACTTACACATTTCATGCCTTGTTTATAACGACTAGTCCTAGCACCCAGATAATAATAAATAAACACTGTACTATATATCGCCTATAAATAAACAAAAACATCAAATTATAAACTAAATTTATTTTGTTGAGAACGTTGAGAATATTCCCGGGAGCGTTCTAGGTTCTTGAGAATATTCTCACTGGCAATATTGCCGGCAACGAGAATGTTCTCAGCGGCACATCACGTGGGAGTAATAGTTGGCGGGAGCACTAAAACGCTAATGAATGTCAAACCGGACAGATGTCAAAGATAATTAATTTAAAAATAATCTACGCTCACAATATAAATATGATATTTGTATCAATAAACCCACTGTAAAGAGCTCTTTTATGCAGAGGGGTACCAATGAAACTAGTGTTAAAATTTATAATCATTTGCCGAATTCTATAAAAATGTTGAATGGAAATGTGTTTAAAAAAGGATTAAAGTCGTGGTTATTGTGTAATGAATTTTATAATTTAAGTGATTTTTTTTTATTAATAGACATTAATTTAATTTGAATTATTATCATAATTACATTATTACTTAGTTAATTATTATTGGAAAAAATTGAAAATTAGGATAATTGTTATTTTTATTTTTTAATTAATTATTTGTATTGTAAATAATATCCAAAAATTTTAAATATTCTATTTTTTTTTTTTTTTTATAAAAGAGGGAGGCAAACGAGCAGGCGGGTCACCTGATGGAGAGTAATCACCGCCGCCCATGGACACCCGCAAAACCAGAGGAATCGCAGACGCGTTGCCGGCCTTTAAGGAGGAATAGGTTTAAGGAAGGAATAGGAATTGGGAGGAAGGGGGGGGGGGGAAGGGGCCTCCGGAACCCTCACTGGTCGGACGAAACACAACAGCACCAAGTGCCATTATTTCACGCCGAATATTAGTGAGAGGGTGGTATTACGCCGGGCGAGCCGGCCCAATGTGTTCTGCAACGCAGCGTGGCTCTACCACTCAGTTGGTGTCACTCATTTAGCACCACCCAGGGATCACGTGTAGGGTCTCAAGGGTAAACCTACGGACGCGAGCAACTTTGACCCCCAACTTCTTCTTCTATGTCCGAAATGGGCACACTGTTGTGTCAAAAATTACTACTAAGACCTTATTTGTACACAGTGAACAATAAATAACTATTCTATTCTATTCTATTCTAATTAGTATAAATCCACAGACAACATATTATTTTTTTCTTTCTTTGTGGATCTCAACTAAAGTGATAGATGGCAGCACAATCATTCTAGACTACAATAATTATCTTAATTTCGAGGACAAAGCTGAAATATTAGCGCAAGTCAAGTAGCGTCCAAAGTGACACAACGAGATGTATCTAGGTATACGTTTTGTTATCGACTACCCTATTAACGTTTTGTTCAGAGTGCCGACTCCGAGTTTATTTAACCTTGAACACGTTGACGAAAACGATGAATCACACCAGTTGGAAGACTGTCAACTGTTAGAGCAGTATTACTTTAATCTTACTATGCAAAGTCCTCTATGGTGTTAGAAGTACCTATATGCAGTCTTTAGTCCGTTAACCGCCTTTTACGACACCCAAGGGAAGAGAGGGGGGTGGTAGTATTCATTCACCGCTACGCGACACGGTGAATTATCTACTTTTTATTTGTTATTTACAGCTACTTCCTTGAATTTCATCGTATTGCAAGATTTTTACAATGAAATGATCGATTCGTTTATCTTAATGTCACGGACGAAATGGATTATTGTCAGCTTGAATGTATTGACAATGTCAGTGACGGCTAGCGTTGCAGTATACGAGTCTAAATCGAGACTGGGAGTGATTATTTTGTGTTTGGATCGCATTCAGAAGGTAATAAATATTTATGAAGTGTGAAATAAAAAGGACCTAATTTTGGAAGGGTTCTTCTCATTTATAACTTTGGATCATATGACTTTTATAAGGAGCTGTTTAAAGAAATGAATATTCTTACAGCTGCATCACAATTTTTTATAATTGTTTTGTATATGTGAGATCAGAACTATATAAAGGGTCTACTGGGCCCTTATTCTGTAACGATTCCTTGTTTCGAAACCACGTCAATTCCTTAAAAAGTTACGATATCTTCCCAAAAACGTATGAGTTTGACGTTTATGCGCGGTAAGGTTTAGGTGTGGAATCTATAGATTGCGATACAGAATCAGGGCCCTGGATTGATCTGATCAGTCTCTATACTCTTACTTAAATAATATTGCAAGTGAGTGCGTAATATAGTGAGCGCCCAGGCTAAAGAAAAGGAATTTAAAAAGTTGAAATAAATTTTTATTCATTTGCAGTAACCTAATATTACGTAACTAATTAAACTGTTCTTTTAATAAATTTAATTTAATCTTACAGTAGAATGAATCAGTTCTTTTTATTTTATAATCAATCGTACAATCGTATTTTAATGGACTAAATCAATTGATTTGTTATAAATTTTCTTATGCAGCGAGGCCAACGCAAAGTAGTCAGTCAGGTTTCAGACAACCTACGGCGATCGGTCCTATTCTTAAAAAGTCGACTTAAAGCCACAAAGTACCAAAATAAGAATTAAGACAATCTAGGTGATCGGTCCTATCTCCAGCGACTCCAGCCACACCAAGTAGTGGAATGAAGTGTCGGACAATCCAAGTATCAGTCCTTATCGAGTCGACTATCAGAGAGCGACTGACTGCTGGTCAGTTTTTTTGGAGTGTGCTTGCTTCGGCCGCAGATAACCTTTACAGCGTAACCGGGATTGTTTAGGGGCGGCGAGAAACTTACAGGCTCCTCAAGCCGTGAGACCGAAATTCCCCAGAGAGGTTCTGGCGGGGGATGGCATCTCGCAAGCGAGTCCTCCGATCCCCCCCAGATTCTCTGCGGGTTCGAGTCGGTTCGAGAGCGGGAAACCCGAGGGCAAGCAGCAAGCAAAAAGCAAGAAACACGGTACCTCGGCTCGGGTTAACCGTGTCATGGGTGGTACGCGAGAAACTAGGTATACGTTACGAATGTGTCCTGTTACAGAGCGAGGGTGAACCGGGTCTTCGCACTTTTGTTCTACGAGTGCGGTGTCTTGGTCCTAAACTAGTGTGCAAGTTTAGTGTGTCTGGGTGAGTAGTGTCGGGCTAGGGCTCGTTTGCAATCGTTATTGCATCATCGGGGTCGTCTAAAACGTGACGCGGAAACCGGCAGCGCGGTCCTCTCGGGGAGCGAAAGCTGCCAACATTATAGTTGGCAGCTCCCGAGGATTCGGATGGTAAAGCGCGTTATCGAAGTACGCCTGAGAGGCGTCCTTCATGAAAGAACAAATGGTCGGAAGATCGAGATTGCAATGGAGATCTACATTGCGTATGTACCACGAGGCGGCCGTGGCGCCTCGCATGAAACGGTTTTGAAAAGTCTGCAACCGGTGCAGACTTTTCAGTTCGCGGCGTGAGTGAATACTGCACTAGCATACGTCATGACGGGACGAATGCAGGCTCTGTAAATTGTCGTCTTATGTCTAAGAGACATTTTACTCCGCCTGCCTACGAGATAGAGATAAAACCAAACTCTCTCAGAGACTTCAATCCGCCGCCACCACCTTAGGCGATTGGTTCCGACTTTGGAGAATCGAAGTGAACCCCGAAAAAAGTGCCGCGATCCACTTTCATCGGGGCTCATCCAATCTCCGTCCATCTCCTATCCGACTTTTCGACCGCGTTATACCGTGGAAGTTACAGGTCAAATATATCGGTGTCATTTTCGACAGTCGATTAACATTTACACCACACATAAAAGCTATCCGAAATAGGGCACCGCTTATTCTAGGTAGCCTCAGCGATCTATCCGGCGAGCTCTCCTCAGCGACTCTAGCCACACCAAGTAGCGGTATAAAGTTTCGGACAATCGAAGGGTCAGTCCTCGTCGAGTCGACTCCCAGAGAGCGACTGACTGCTGTTTTTTTTTTAGTGTCAGTGCTGTCGGTCGCAAATGACCTTTACAGCGTTACCGGGTCTGTTTGGGGGCGGCGAGAAACTTAAATGTTCCTCAAGCCGTGATTGGTCGAAATTCCCCAGAGCGATTCCGGAGGGGGATGGCATCTCGCCGCAAGCGAGTCTCCGATCCCCCCCCCAGAGCCTTTGGGGGTTCGAGCCGGTAGGGAAGTGACTGCTGTGCGTCGGCGCACGCCTTATAAAACGAGCGTTCGGAGTGGGGCAGCACGACGACCGGTTGTGACGTCACGGCTTATAAACTTATAAGGAAGTTTTTGGGTCATTCATGGGGCAAAGTGTCACATATTACAAAAAATCCCGGACACATTTAAAGGACAGACTTTTAGAAAAGGGCTAGTGAATCTGAAACTTAATTTTTTTATCCTTTCTTTTATTAATAAATGTTTTATGTTTGTTGATTGTATAATTTGGTAACGACATATTGTTTTCTTAATGTCGTTACTTCTATATTATTATAAAGCTGTAGAGTTTCTTGCTCCCGTTTTTCTCCACAGCTAAAAGGCGTCCTAAATAAGTCGGGTGTGTGAGCAGGTGCCTAGCCACCCTTAAAGAGTAGTAATATTAATTTTAGACAAATCAAACTGCTTATTTTAAGTTTACTGAATAAAGAAATCATGATTTGATTTGCATTGTGTGTTGGTTGAGAAAGTTGGTTGGTATTGGAATTTAAGTCGACTTATTTGCCGACTTGTTCGTTAATTGTCATAATTTATTTCTTCAATCTCTCTTTTTTTACAAGATCTCCGAACCCCATTAAGTGACATTATGTTCATCTATTTACAGTGTTTAACTTCCGAGTTCCATTATAAATAAAATATTTAAACGGTTTCTCAGTAGAAGTATCTTAAGCATAAGACCTTTTTATGCCCGACGTTTTGAATTTGTTTGTTGTTACGGGCTGATTTAAACAGGTGCAGCTCGGTTAAAACGTCGCATACAAAAGATATGCACAGGAAACTTTTAGTTAGTTTAAAGTGTGCTTTATTTGTTTGTAGTAAAGTATTTGGTTTATATTCAAGTAAGTTGTGTTATATCTTGTGTAAATCTCTTGTTTTGTTTTAGATAAAAGGCGCTATAGGCAAAGAATATAAAAAAACACAATTAGAAAGAAAGAAACTATTTGCGTTTGCGTTCCTTTTCTTTCATACCGCTGTTACAACAATATACAATTCTTTGTTTACTATGCAACTGTTAGGTAAAGTACATTAGCAACTAGTATTTTATTGCAATTTCTGGTAATCTGCAATGATTCTTAAAATCGTGATTGAATGGTGAATAACACAAGACACTCTGCGGGAGTTTTATTCAAATTTTGTCTGTAAATTAGATATTTTTTATTAATTTTCTGCGATGCTCGGCTTAGACGAATGCGCCAGCGACCCTACTGTCACCTCTTAGAACAGTATTAAATTAATCTTACTATAAAATTATTAGTGAAGTAATACTGCTCTAAGAGTTTATGGTAAAAGCCTCTGGAAGGTGGACACCACATTGGCGGCATTGAACTTATATAACCTACAAGTACACATAGTTTTATTTTGGATATTAACAATTTCTTCTCCTGTTACATTATTCTTCCATCTACTACCATAAACTGGCACAAATTAAGTAAATAAAATACTTTAAACTGTCAAAACTAAATAAAATTTCGCCCGCCCGTGGCCACGACCATTGCAACGGTATAAAAAGGCAAGGCGTGCTCAGGGTGGGTTCTCTATGTGTCTTCGAATTACTATACCGCTAAATTTTTTCTACATCGATTACTTTTCATCGAGCCTTGATGAAATGGCTCGCTGCGACGACTTTCTTGTTCGATGTATACTCCGAAAATCTTACGACGACACCTTGTTTCTCTGTTGCTTGGTTTTTTCGATGTCCCGTTACTAAGAAAATATTTTACTAATACATTTTATTGCAAAATAATATTACATCTCATGCGGTGAATTTTTTAAGCGGGCGTTGGCGACAAAATCAAAAAGTAGGGCAAAATTTCTATAGATACAAAAAGTCGTCGCAGTAATTATCCATTATCAAAGCTTAATCTGAAAAATATTCTCATAAAAGTATTTCGAAGACACGTAGGGAACCCTTGTAGGCTAAGTAACTACTTGAGTTCATTTGGTTTCATTTTCAGTCAAATACATGGTCATGCATTTCTTTGACATCACCATTTGCAACATTATGTTATGTTTGATGATGCAATTCGCCTTCACCGCCGCAGAGGTGTACACGACTTTGCACTCGATAAACTATGCACTTGAACAAGCTCTAAATCCATGTTCAATCAAACGGAAACACAGATATTTTTTCGGTAAGTAACGACAATCAGAAAACATAGACAGTTATATATTATATTACTGCTTATAAATGTGAAAAAGTTAATTTGTTAGAAAATAGTGCTAGTTTCATTCCGATAACTCTGATATCTTGACATTGATTCAATAACTTCTCAGCTCCAGAATCCAAAAAGTTTTCTTGAATGGATCCATATCATCTGAATCTTCTGTGCTATTGGGAGTTTTACAAGGCTCAATACTAGGTCCATTCTTGTTCTTCATTCATTTTATAGATTTATAATTTTGTACGAAAAATATCTGCAATATTGTTCTGTTTGCTTTTGAGTATTTTTGATATTTAAGGCGGATTGAAATACTGGAAATAAGAATTGTTCTATGTAGTCGACCAAAAAAATCGTCTGTTTGCCTGCAGGTACCACTGCCATCCATACGCCCAAACGGGTTGACAAAATGGTCAGAGACCTCTCCACGATGTACGGCAACCTCTGCGACACCGTCCAACAGCTCGACGGCTGCTGCGGCTTAGGCATCATGGCGCTTGTGATCTCCAACTTTATCCACATCACTTCAAATACTTACTTTACTATCATAGATTTTCGTAAGTTTTAACTTTAATAAAGTACAAACTGTATACTGTCCCACTTCAGGGCACAGGCCTCAATCAAATCTTCACTACAATTAATGGCTAAACGAAAAATCCGGAAACACTCTTGGCCCGACCTGGGAATTGAACCCGAGACCTCCGGATTTCAAGACGAGTGCATGACCACTCATGCACCTAGGCGTTGAGAAGGGTTTTTTTAACCCACTGTAGTTAGTAATGTAGGTAAATTATTTAAAACGCAGGCCAAAAGCAACTTATGTTTGTACATTAATCTTCGATGATAATTCTCGTTTTATTATACATAATAATATATTATGCAGCCTCCCACAATTATAAGATGACACTAGAGTTGCTGAACATGTCTGTGATGCAGTTTACATGGTTGGTGGCCATCACGGAGCCATGCCACATGACACAAGTTGAAGTAAGCCAAAAACCTATGCTAATTATAAAATAAATTATTTAATTCATGAATAGTCAGTGAAATCAATCAACGATAATAACTTTTCCACTCGCACACCAATAGTAATTATCTAGCCTAATAATAATAATAATAATAATAATAATAATAATATTTTTTTTTATTTCAGACCATTTTGTTCCATAGCTTTATAAGTAAATGTTAGTAACAATTGGGCTTAATCCTATGTTAGTGTTGTTAGCTAAAGTTAGCTTTTAATTAAACTTGTTATGTGGTTAAATACACTTGCGAGCAAAAATATTGATACTACTTGTGATTTGTTCCGAGCGACCATAAGAACTAAACGATTGATTAAGATCAATGAAAATAGTAACATTTTAAAGGCTATATTGTGAGCTTGAAATTGATACCATATTCATTTTAATTATACTCATAGGAGATGTCTGCTTTAAGTGAAGGAAGGAAAACAGACATGTTTCAGTTTCGTGAAAATCGTGAAAACAGTAAAATTTTATAATGCTCTTTTTTAGTCTTCTTTCGTACCCTCTCCTTTCTCTCACATTTTTGTCACTACATGATGTAGAAATAAAGATTAATTCTACACTTTACGCGGTTTTAACAGTATCGTTTCTATATTACCTAGTTATTCTAATAATTTCTCTGGCACCAGGTGGATCGCACCGGGATGCTCCTGAGCAAGCTCACCATTCAATACACCGACGAGCCGACCGCTGCCGAGCTGGACAACTTCACCCGCTGCTGGCTGCTCAATAGAGTCGAATACTGCCCAATGGGGATGTGTCATTTGACGCGGTCACTCTTAGCTACGGTAAACATCACAAGATCACAACACAACGTCAGTCGACGTCAGAACTAGAGTAATCACTCTAGTTCTTTATTCATCTCGTGCTCGGCTGAGGTCTGCCCATGTGCACAAGACTATAGTTTAGTGAGAGATTTTGTCTCCTTAGGTATGTGTTAGTACAACGTGTTAATGAAATCGCTCACAATCAACACCCCAACTTATTTTTATTATAAGAGAATTATAAAAATATAACCCTTAACTTCTCTTAGTGGAATCGAATCTACTTTGAACAAACTAATTTCTGGTTTTGGGCAATTTCACTAAGAGTTGTATATTTTTAAATGTGTTCGAAGAATTAATAATCGACATGAGGCCCGCCGCTTCTTTTCACCATCACACCGCTTACAATCGGCAGGCTCCTTCCAAGGTACAATAAAAAAAGAATTCAAAATTCTCACAGCGGAGTACACAATGAGTATACCCGAAAAGGCTAGAAACAGGTTTTTTTTGGTTGGCAACGCGCGATTGAACAGAATAATTAAAGGTTGTATTTGTAATTAAAAGTATATCAGATTGCCACCTTGGAAAATTAAAAAAGTAATAACATAACAGGCTTTTAAGATCTACAACCAACAGTAGAGAGGAAATGATTACTTGCTTACTTTCAAGGCTATGTCTTCAATTTAATCCAAATAGTCTAGTAAAGTAAAGCATAGCCTATACTGTACTACTGCTAGGCCTTTGTCTAGCAGTGAAGGCCTTCCCTCCATCATTGAAACCAAGTCTTCGCAATTGACGACGCTTGCCAAGTACGGGCTGGTAATGAAGTAGTCAAGTGTGATTAGTTAATTACTAACTTAGATTTTTCTTTTCCAGATGATCGCCAGCGTCTCTACGTATTTTATTGTAATTATACAATTCCCGACCTCTTCGAGCGATATTAAATAATTTGGGACAACATGCAACAGCAGTACATTGTTTATTTACATTAATCCTGAAATAAAGAAACAAAGCAGATAATTTGTACCGTAGTCAATAAAGTGATCCACAATCGATTGATTATACTTGTAATAAGCTTGGGAAAAGTATTTTTATTTATTTATTTTTTTAAATATTTACATTTTAACTTAAAATATGACATTAATTTTTTTTCTGTAGCCCTTCATAATACTTTACAATAATTTTTTAAAGATTCATAAAAATGACCATGCGCTATTGTTGACGTGACAACGTCTTAAATTAGGTTGCGGCTGGGAGTCACTTATGAAAAAGTGTAACGGTCGGTAACGTTACGATGAGTCACCGAACGAGAGAGAGGCCCGCCGAATGCCTTGCGTCTCTCTCCCACTCAACTATGATCGGTCTGCATATTTGTTTTAAATATAATTCTTTTTATAAATAAATGTTTTAAATTGTTACTATTATTTCATCCTTCTTCCTACTATACGAATGAATATTCACATTAAAATTATTTTACCACTCAAAGTCGTTGTCACGTAAAACTTTCGCCCGTATACCGACTTTACAGGCAACCAATTTTTTTGTGACAATCAAAATACGCGCTAAACCCGCGGCGTGACGTCATCAGATTCCATTCTCTCGCACGGGTGGCGCGACTCGCGGGACCTCGTTTTATTAGTATGTTCATATGAACCAGTGCAGTTGTACTACAGATTACTTAATAATTAATTGTGCAAATAGTTAAGTAATGTAATCGGACGCCCGCCGGGTGCGGGCGGAGAGAGCGGCGGCGGGTGCTATCGGATACGATGACGTCACGTTAGTCAGTCGAGTGCCAGCGAACTAAGTGAGGTAGTAGGGTTATAAACAATTATTTATGTACAATAACTTTGTAAATACTTCTTGTATCGAAGTGAAATAAAAACTATTGGTTTTAGAATAACGACTTCTATAATGGTATAAAGTAAAAATTAACTATTTTTCATTTTTCCCAAGTCCATTACACAAATTCCGTCAACCGTGTCGCGTAGCGGTGAATGAATAAACCACCCCCTTTCTGCTCTTGGGTGTCTTAAAAGGCGACTAACGAACTAAGACTGCACATACTTCTAATAGCATAGAACGGCGATGAGCTCGTCACCTGTCACGCTAAGCACATGTGCAGTCGCAATTTGGTGAAAAGTGGACTATGGTAGAGGACTGCTTTTGCTGTCCTCATTGCCTAGTCTCTAATATATTTCCCAGGATATATGCATATTATAGAATTTTTGACACAATATTTTACACATTTTCTAATTTTTCTCGGCATTAAAATATAATGTCATTGTTTACATAATTTTAACGCAAATTTTATTGCAAACAAATTTTGCGTTTAAATTATCTAAACAATAACATTGTATCATAGCTTGCCTAATAAGAAATAGGGTAACTGATCTGAAGTTGACAGCTGTCCCGTTCTGACGTGTTTGAATATCATCTTGTTAAAATTTATTTTAGTTTATTATTTTAATCGCTTACATTGTGTTTTTAATTCGAAAGAATGTCAACAAAATGCAGCGGTTGTGATTCAAATCCAAGCCCTAGCACCTTCGTGACCACCCAGCGCGGGAGTCGCCGGCCGACTCAACCTATACCAAGAGGGGACAGCGAATGTGACGTACTGGCGGAAATCCAAGACTTCCGATCGGAAATAACATTGCGCTTTGATGAACAGGCTCAACAGTTCACACAATTTTGTAACGTTCTTTCTAAAACCAGGAACGAGTTAGCCGATGCTCAGAAGAAAATTAAGGTCCTCGAAAATAAGGTAAACACACTTGAGAGCTTAGAAATTAAAGTACATGAACTGGCCACTCATAATCTCGTCTTATCGGAGCAACTACAGTCACTTACTGAATCTTTAAAACCCACTGCAAGCACATACTCATACTCGGACGCCGCCCGCGCAAATTATGCGCGGCCTGTGACGACGACGACGACGGTGCGTAGCTGTACGAGTGAGGGCAATATCGACGAGTGTGGGGCCACAAAACGTATTGAAACGTCGCCGCCGCCAGCGCCAGCGCCACGCCCTGCAAGGCTCGCTAGAGTGTCAGTGAATTCTTCAAATCAAGAACGAAAAGAAGATACAAGTGATGATGATGACCGAGCATACAAAAATGGTTGGAGAACAATGGTCAAGAATAATAATAAAAAGAAATTAGAAACCAAAAAGGTGCTTATGGGAGAAAGCTCAACATTGGATTTGCAAGCTGTGCAGCGGAAAAAACATCTTCATATATGGCGTTTGTTGCCGAGTACAACGGAGGAACAAATACAGACACACGTTGTAAAGGTCTGTGGGCCAGGAGTTGATGTTAAAGTCGAAAAGATAAAACATAAGACTACCAGGGACTATACGTCATTCATTGTCGGCGTCCCGGAAGGAATGTTTGAAAAATTAAATCAGCCAAGTATATGGCCTCAAGGAGTCGAATTTAGTGAATGGATTTGGTTTCGGAGATCTAGAAATGAAGCAAAAGAAGAAAGCTAGAATAACTGAAATATTTTATCAGAACGTTCGCGGTCTAAGAACAAAAACCACGAAATTTTTATCTTTACTTGAATCTGCTGGTTCCGATTTATTTGCAATTACAGAGACTAGCTGCAATGCATCAATTCATAATGCCGAGTTTGTCCTACCGGGCTATGAAATATTACGCTGTGATCGAGTTGATGGCCGTAAGCATGGAGGTGTTTGTTTAGTGGCCACACCGCGGTTCGAGTTGCGACAAATACCCACTCCGGACAATGTTAACTTGGATACTTGTGCATTTGAAATGGTTTGTGCTACCGTACATATAAAAAACAAAATGTTATTTGCATGCTGCGTGGTATATATTCCGCCAAAAGCAGATACTGATAACTATATGATAATGTTTAGTATTATTGAAAAAATATGTAGTAAATACAAAAGTATTAGGAGATTTTAATTTATTTTCGGCTAGTATTGATGTCTGTAATTATTATGAATATTTAATGTCATTTTGTGAATTCATTCAGCAAAATAGTGTACCAAATTGCAATGGTAGGCAGTTAGATCTTGTTTTGAGCGGGGGCGGGGTTAGCGGCGCGGTGTCAGTTAGCGAGGCCGAAGGCTTGCAGCCCGTGGACAGTTACCATCCGCCGCTCGCCATCTGGGTTGGAAGTGCTGACTCCGGCATCGGCATGCACAGTTCGCAGGGTGACCGCTTAAACTATTCGCGTGACAGAAAATGGAATTTCGCTAAAGCCGATCTTCTTTTATTGTATTTTAATATTTCATGCATAGATTGGAGTGAACTATACAGTATTAAAGATCCTGTGGAATTGTTAAACTATTTCTATAACACTTTTAATAGATTAATTGACGATTGTGTTCCAGTAAAAAAGCCAAAGCATGAAAACTCGAGGTATTGCTACCCTGAGTGGTACACGGCCGAGATAATTCGTGACATACAGGTGAAGTACAGACTACATAAGCGGTATAAGGCGAGTCGATCAAGTGAGGACTATAAAGAGTTTTCTCGGTGCAGGGCACGAGTTAAGAGGGCGGTGAAACTCGCGCATGACTGTTATATGGATCGGGTGCAATATAATCTGGCACAAGATCCTAAGGCGTTTTGGAACTTTGTAAAAAGTAAAAGAAATAATTCGCAAAAACAAAAACTAACGCAAAAGGGACGTGTTTTATCTGCGTTTGAGGGGGCGCATGAACTGTCAAAATTTTTTTGCTCCGTGTACAACCCTGTGCCCGCGGTGCTGGACGTAGACGCTGCCGTTGCTTCGGCGGGTGCCAGCAGCGCGCGCGTTCAGGTGCACGAGCTGCGGGAAGCAGACGTGTGCCGCGCGCTGTTGAAGCTTAAGCCAAAACACTCCACGGGCCCGGACGGTATACCACCTTTTGTGTTTAGAGATTGTCGTGAGGTACTTGCTGCTCCGCTCGTACACATCTATAATGTTTGTCTCGATTGTGCAGTTTTTCCCGACCGATGGAAGTTGACTAGAGTTGTCCCGGTGCCCAAGAATAGTGGTACGGAATCAAATGACTATAGGCCGGTGGCAGTCCTGAGCACAGCAGCGAAGGTTTTCGAGTCAGTGATACATCATTCTTTGTACTCACAAGTTAAAGCTCAGTTATCTGACGAGCAGCACGGCTTTCGTCCCGGGCGTAGTACTACGGGGAATCTACTCCAGCTGATGATGCAGGTGGCACCAGCGGTGGACAGAGGTAGTCAGGTGGATGTCATATATTTCGATTATCGAAAGGCATTCGATACAGTCGACAATGATATCCTGCTCATGAAACTGGCTCATGTGGGCTGCACGCCGAAAACGCTCTCATTTTTTGCCAGTTACATGAAGAACAGACGTCAGTATGTCAACTGGGACGGCCATAACTCGGAACAGTATTATACTAGATCGGGAGTCAGTCAAGGGAGTAATTTAGGACCTCTTGGATTTGTTTTAATGGTAAATGACTTACCGGGTGTCACCTTAGATTCAACTTGCCTTCTTTTTGCTGATGATCTAAAGCTGGTATTGGAAATAAAGCATGCTTCCGACTGCGTAAAAATGCAGGCGGATATTGACAGGGTGGCGGATTGGAGTCGTAGGAACCGGCTGAGCTTCAATATTTCAAAATGCTCAGTAATGTCATTCACTTTGTCACGGGACCCAGTTCGTTTCCAATATTGCTTAGATGGTGCTCCTTTGCAGCGGGTGACGAAGGTGAGAGACCTTGGAATCCATTTTACTACCAATCTGTCTTTTAGAGAGCATGTAATTAAGGTTTGCAAGAAAGCATACCGTAACTTGGGATTTATGTTACGTCAGTGTGAGGGATTTACAAATTTAAATGCAATTAGAGCTTTGTATGAAGCGTTGGTAAAAAGCCACTTGGAATGCAATGCATTTATTTGGAGTCCTCATGAGGCGAAATATAAATTAATGTTGGAGCGAATACAAAACAAATTCACAAGATTTCTTTATTTCAAATTATATGGAGTATATCCCTTTTACCCATTAATGTATCCGACATTATTTGTTCTCGGCATGGTGGGCTACAATAAATTGGAAGTCCGAAGAGAGTTAGGGCTGGCTATATATGTAATAAAACTGTTACGTGGGTATTTGTTTAACCAAGGAGTATTGCAATGTATAAAGCTGTGTGTGCCGGACCGGTACGTGTGGCGCAGGCGTCGGCCACCACTGCTCGAGGTGCCAAGGGCGCGGACTAATATTTTAAAAGAAGCGCCATTTACCCGAGCCTTGCGCACTATTAATAGGGTAGCTAATGATGTTGACATATTTAACTGCTCTCTGAATGAATTCACAAAAGTCACATTGTTTGTTCTTTGTTACAGAAGTAGCTAAAAAGTAAGTAAATACACAGAGTAGTTACTTACTTTACTGAATGTGTCCTGAATATTTTATAGTGATAGTAAGTTTGTAAATAGATAAATAAAAAATATTCGTTTGTAAATAGGTTAGGTTAGAAAGTTTTATAAGTGCTTGTACTATCGCATTCGATTTTTTTTCTGTAATGATAGTATTAAGTTTTGTTGTTTCAAATAAATAAATAAATAAATCTTCAATATATGTAAAAACATATTAATCAAGACCAAAATAAAGATGGTGTTGATTTATTTCATCGGGCTGGATAAGTCTACAGTAGCTCAACTGGAGAGAGCACCAAATCACAAGTAAATGATTTCATTTCATACTTCCGCTCGAAAGTAAAGTTTAATTAATAATAATATAATAGTTTACTCCAGGTAAATCACAATTTATTATATTCCCACAGCATACAGTTTCTCAGTGAAGTCAGGTCTTTCTCCAACACGTCTAGCCACTTCGACCGCCTTCAACAGAATGCCGCCATTTTCCGCCATGATTCAATCGGTCATATTTTTAAATTCAAATTAGCTTCTTTTTAAAACCGTGTTGTTCTTTTTTTTAATGCTTAATGAATTAGTCTAACAGCCTAACACTCGTCCATCTTGACAAAGTGTATGTCCCCATACACTATCTAACAGCCTAATGCCCGATTTACACTTCAATAAGTACAGTGGCGAGTTAACTTGCGTCATCGGCAAGTTAAGTTGTTATTGTCGTTTGAACGGTGCAAGCGAGTTAAGTAACAAGTACGTTTAGTTGAATAGACTGCCGTCCTATTTTTTAGTGCGAAGTCAAGTGCGAAGTAACCCCCTCCCTCACGTCTCCCGCAACCCCTCTAACTTAATTGACGGATGTGTAAACTGGCGAGTTTAGTACAGTGCATAAGTTTATAAACAGTATAGCAAACAAACAAATACGTGTAATTTTTTATTGTAAAAATGAAGTGGTCTGATAATACTACCTTTGCGTTTGTACAAGAGTACCTCAAATATGAGTGTTTGTTTAATTCAGAGTCTAATAATAGACTAGCTAGAGATGCAGCAATTATAAAAAATTGTGAGGTTATGAATATTACTGATTTCGGCCCCAAGGAGGCTGTCTCAAAAATAAAAAGCATCAGGTCGACATATTTATAGCCAAGAAGTAAAGAAAATAAATGAATCGACCAAAAGTGGAGCAGGAACAGATGATGTTTACCAACCAACACTGAAATGGTTCACATTATACCTCGATGTTATGAAGGATAAAAATTTGATACCAAGAGAAAGTCAAAGTAATTTAGTAAGTAGACTGTTTTATTTTTATTATTCACAAAGTAGGTGGGCATGTACAGACAAATGTACGCCGGTAATATTAAATAATTTGCAAAAAAATATATAAATATGTATGCTTTTTGGTAAATATTGATATAGTTAGATACATACATAGGTAGTTACTGAGATATTTAATGTATTATTCTTAGTTGCCAACTCACAGAACCATCTCAGACAAAATAGGCACGTAATTATTACGCACAATACGAGCTGTCTGCGCGGAATGATTTGAAATGTTACTAGTTATTGATATAAGACCATTGCTTGGAACATCTCTCCAATTGCCAAATATTGTCTGGCCTGTGTTGGTATCTTCCACATCGATTGTCACAGAGTCATCAACGTTTTTTAAATATCTAAGCCAGTTATGTAAAGCACAGCAGGTCTTTACAATTTTTGTAACTTTGTCTGGACTCAATGGCAAAGGTTTCTCTAATATTCTAAAACGGCTAACTAGAATACTAAATGCATTTTCAACTATACGACGGGCTCGAGAAAGTCTGTAGTTGAATACTTTCTGAGCAGTGGTTATATTGTTGCTTTCGCCATACGGCTTCATTAAATAAGTCTTCAATGGAAAAGCATTGTCCCCTACAATACAGTGATTTGCTGGTAGCATACTTTCCAATCGACTGCTGAGGCTACATCTATGAAACACGCCTCTATCGGATACTCGACCGTTGCAACCAACGTCAAAAAGTTGTAGTCATCGTCAACCACGGCCATAAGCACTATGCTATTTTGTTGTTTGTAATTATAGTAATAGCTTCCTGCTTCAAAGGGCGCCTTAATTTACAATATTCTTCCCATCGATAGCACCACAACATCTGGGAAAGTTCCAATTATTTTTTAAACCTTCTTCAATTTTCCTCCACTGATTTTGATCGCTCCGAACCTGAAACAAAAATAACATTTTTTTTTTTCAGAACTTGGCGAAGACTGCCTTAGAAACGATTGCTTCATCTGACAACGAGTCTACCAGTCAGGAAGTTCCAGGTTCTAGCAAAGATGCTCAAGATAATCTTACACAAGACATTGAATCTTCTAAGAAACCTGTATATACTCGCAAAAGAAACATTAAATGCCTGGAAAGCTTGGTAAATGAAGTAAAAGCTGTTGGAGAGATGGTTCAAACTCCAATTACAAACAACGAGTTTGATATTTTTTGGAGGAGTGTCGCCGCACAGTTGAATGCCATGCCTCTTATGCTGGCATTACAAGCGTAATCTCATATTCAAAATTATTTGACATCTCTTCGCATCCATTCTTTAGTAAACCAAAATTATTCTCCTTCTCCTCCGTCTTCTACAACAAACATTTCAACACCGTCACCAACAATAAATAGCTCTGGTCAAGTATCTTTGGACAATAACTCCACAGATAACACTTTGAACATGGACAGTAATAATGACGAAGAAGGACAATCTATTGAACAACATAGTGATATATTGCAATAATGTATCGACACAAATGAAAATGAGTGATTAACCATTAAGTGATGTAAGTAAGTATATTTAATAAATATATAATTAACTTATTACTTATTTGTTTTTTTTATTTCTTACCTGTATATTATAATCCTTGAGAGCCTCGTAAACCGCATCACATACTTCAGAAATCATCATTGATATGCTGGCCTTTAATACTCTAAACATGTGTGCTAAAGTACGCAAACTGGTTCCATTAGAAAGCATGTACAATTTAATTTGTAATTTCAATTTTGCTGGTAAAGCACATCTCATGAATGTATCTGATCTGATGTTTCAAATCCCAGCACTTTCAGAAATCAATAAATGTATGAAAATGATGAATCATCGAACTTGTATAATTTGTCTCAGAGCAATCCTACAACTTTTATGCCATATTAACTATTACTCCAAATGGCTAGTTCTAACAATACGTACTATTTTTTTTTGTTGGCCGTCAGAAAACTTTCAGTAAAGGTCCATAAATGTATGGAGCCCAAATGATTTCCTTTATAAAAAGATTATGAAATACCAATGTTTACCAATTTTGTTTTTTGCTCGTCTTGATAATTTGGTTTTTACTACAAATTGTTGTTTATAGGGTCGGTAAAGCAGCAAAACAAACTAAGAATATTCATAAGTATTTTCGAAGGTATTTTCATAATTCTGACAAAATGTTTAAACAGTCTCGTATCGCGCGCTCACAGTCACTGGAACGCACCCCGGTTTACGTTAGAATCCAGATAGAGCTCCCAACGATATAACTCAAGTATAAAATGAAAGTAAAATTACAAGTCTTGCATAAGTTAGGTTGAAATACCATTAAAAGATATATTGTGACATATTTTAACTTCCTGTTGTATGACTAGTGTTCGGTGTTACGCAAACGAACAGCTTGCGCTTGGTGTTACGCAAACGAAAGTGCAAATTGCATTTATGCAATTTGCACTTTTTATGAATTACATTAAATTATAATCAGTTTGTTCGTTACTAGATACCATACGCAACACGTGCTCTTTATTACCATTTCTAACCATTTCCGTATTCTCTTTAGTATTAATTAACTTAGTTATTTCTATAATTTTTGCTATATAATATATAATTCGACGCAAAAAAGCGGAACTGCTGTAACCCACAAAATGTAAAATATCCACCAGAGCCAAAAAACTTTTGACATTTCGGAAAAAATCATATCTTCTTTATTTTTAAACCTACAAGTGCCATTTTTTGAACACTGTTGGTGCGAGAGGCACTAACATGCGACGTGGTTAGGCGGGAGGTAGAAAGGAGCTTACCGGGAGCAGGCTTTACGAGGTCGCTGGCACCGGGACACGAGCTGACGGGCGGCGATTAAAGGCAATGTGATGGTCACGGCACAGCACAAAGTCACTTCACCTAATCACAGGCACTATCATCCCAGGGTCACTATCAATAAGGTCACAGAGTCACTATATATAAGCAGTCTACGGCAATATCAGGGCGCGTATATCTTTTGGCGTCTCGCGGTCGCTAGCAAACAGACTGACGCGGGCGCGCGTCCGGTTTCACCTCCGCGCGCAAACTTCGCGATACAACGCTAGATGGCGCTAGGGTATCTTAATACGCTTATAACGAGACGTCTAAAGATATACGCGCCCTGATATTGCCGTAGACTGCTTATATGTAGTGACTCTGTGACCTTATTGATAGTGACCCTGGGATGATAGTGCTTGTGATCAGGTGAAGTGACTTTGTGCTGTGCCGTGACCATCACATCGCCTTTAATCGCCGCCCGTCAGCTCGTGTCCCGGTGCCAGCGACCTCGTAAAGCCTGCTCCCGGTAAGCTCCTTTCTATCTCCCGCCTAACCACGTCGTATGTTAGTGCCTCTCGCACCAACATAAATGGTCCTTCGAGCCGGATGGCCTTAGAGCCTGGTCCTTCGAGCTCGCCCGTGGCGAGTACAAACACTAATTTATTTTTTAAGCTGTTATCGAAATAAATATTTAAAATCTTCTAGAAGTTACGTTTGACCTATGTTTCAGTGGGTTACAGCATTAGCACATTATTTTTGTTACGATAAAACGCTGTAAATGAAACAGATAATTATATGGGCGACTCGAAATCAAGTATTTTCCTATAAAGCCAAATTGCAGTAAGTATTGTAATTGTATTGTAAGTAAGTAAGTAAGTAAATGAAAATCTTTCTCTGCAATTTTGGGTTTTAATAAAAAGTTAAGCGAAATTCACAAAAAGAGAAGCCGCTAAGAACTATGCCATTCTATACTATTCAATAAGTCAAAATTGTAATTGTATTTTTATTTCTGAGATCAAGAACGCCTAAATTGGCCATTTTACGCAAAAACCACAGCAGTCGAGATGTAAATAGGGCTCTTAATGCGTACCAGCATTAAAACTGCAGTGTTTTGTTTCCCGCACTACTTTTGCCCCGCGCTGCTTCAGTCAGACCTAATTTTTGGATTGAACCTTGAACGTGAAAATAACTTACTACTTAATGTGACCAGCAAGTACCCCGCAAATTTTATTTTCGGTGCCAACCAGACGCGCCAGCCGCCCTGCAGCCTCTCGAATGCACCGGCGCTACTCCCCACAGCTGAGACAGTCGCAGAACCCAGTACATCACTCCTGACACCACCAAATCCGGTCCGTCACAACCACTCGGTTTCGGAACAAGCCTTGGTATGGCCGGTACTACTATCCTTGATGACGCTATATATTTTATTGGTAAATTGTGTATTTGTCTTCTTGTTTTTAAAAATACTTTATTATTTTTGTATTAATAAAAGTATTTAAATGTGTTTTTATTTCAAACTTATACTTAGTAACATACTTAGTATAGTATCAACATGCAAACATAGTTCTCGCCCGTGGCGAGTACATCCTCCGGGGCCCAGGGTGGGCTCATCCAGAGGGAGCCTGGCAATCTTGAACACAGGCCTCCGGAGGTGTCCATTGGCGGTGTCCAGGTCCACCACCCGCACGACGCCATCCTTCCCAGGCAGGGTGCGAGTAATGCGCCCCAGTCTCCATTGAAGGGCAGGCATGTTGTCCTCCTGGATGAGGACGAGCTCGCCAACTCGGAGAGGGGAGGATGGGGACAACCATTTGGAGCGGGTTTGGAGTGTGTGGAGGTAGGACTGGGTCCACAGCGTCCAGAAGCGCTGGGAAAGGGCCTGTACCATCTGGAATCGCCTACGTGTGGAGATCGGCCTATCTTCCACAGATAGTTCGGGAAGGGCTGTTAGTGGGCGGCCTATAATGAAATGTCCGGCTGTAAGCGGCTCAAAGTCTGAAGGATCAGACGAAAGTGGGCAGAGAGGTCTAGAGTTAAGGACAGCCTCGATTCGTGCTAAAAAAATAGAGAATTCCTCGAATGTGAGGTGCTATTCGCCAATTACGCGATATAAAAGTTGCTTAGTTGATTTTATGTTGATCTCATGTAACGCACCGAACCATGGTCCCTTAGGGACGTTCAATAACCAAGTAATGTGCTGACCAGCAAGCTTGTGCGCAATCGTGTCATTATTCGAGGCAAGAAAGTTTTGTACTTCAATGAGCTGATTTCTAGCGCCTACATAATTTGTACCGCAGTCCGAGCGGATGAGAACCGGGGCACCGTGGCGTGCTATAAAACGCTGTAATGCCGCGAGGAACGCTTCCGTGCTGAGGTCCGAGACCGGTTCCAAATGAACCGCCTTAGTGGAGAGGCACACGAATATACAAAAGTACGCTTTTAAGACTTTAACATTACGTAGGGTAATAGATTTAACGAGGAATGGGCCGGCAAAATCGGTCGTGACTTGACTAAATACTGACTGAGGCGTAACTCTATCGGCTGGCAGGTCGGCCATGAAGGGCGCTTGCGGCTGGGCCCGGCATCGAAAGCATCTAACGCATTTAAAGACTCGGTGTCTAATAATACGGCGCGCGGACAATATCCAAAATTGTTGGCGTAGGATTGCGTGTAAGGTGTCAGCGCCAGGGTGGCAGTGTATTTTGTGGTAGTGGTCAATGATGAGGTCTACATGTAGGCTAAAACTGGGAAGTATGAGCGGATGCTGCGCGTCATATCGGATAGACGCATGGGACAGTCGTCCACCAACTCTAAGGAGCTCATCTTTAATGAGAGGTGACAGCCGCTGGAGTCTGACGTAGCAGATTTTGCCAGTTTGAAGGCGGTGGATGTCCTCTGCAAACTCATTGTGCTGAACACTGCGCACCCAGTAAAGTAGAGCCTCTCTTCGTTCACTGACGTACAAGGGGCCTGAGCGTCGCGAATCTGGGTGGTGTCTGCAGTTGTGCAGAAAGCGTTTTAGACAAGCTGTCACTCCGACGAGCTTGTCTAGTGAACTGAACCGAGTGAGCAGGTCAGAGTCAAGACCGGGCACTGTGACCAGTGACGGGATGTGTTTGGGCTTAAGGCCGGGCAGGGCGTGATGGCCCAGAGCTAAGGGCATCGCAGGCCAAGACTCACAAGACTGTCTAAGCCACGTGGGAGACCACCATAAGTCATGGGCTGACAGGGATTGCGCAGACATCCCTCTGCTTGCGCAATCTGCCGGGTTGAGCTCAGAAGGTACGTGTCGCCAGGTACATTCTGGTGAGCCTGAGCTGATTTTGACTACCCTGTTGGCTTCAAAGGGTTGAAGACGGTGAGGCGGTGTATTGAGCCAGGCCAGGACTATCGTACTGTCTGACCAACATATGTGTTGTTGTATACTGATATGGGCCGATAACTGAACCGCCACACGGATCATGAGCTGGGAGAGTAGAGTGGCGGCCGACAACTCTAACTTGGGGATTGTGAGGCAATTCTTGATTGGTGCGACTCGCGACTTGGCGACAATCAAGTATACCAAAGTATCTCCGGAGGCATCGAGCTCATGGAGATAAACAACGGCGGCAAACCCGGCTTCAGAGGCATCTGCAAACCCGTGAAGCGAGTATGCAGCTGAGCCTTTGTTTGCACAAACGTGCCGAGGGGAGCGAATGCTAGACAACAGCGTCAGATCCTCTGAGATGTGGTGCCACTCCGTTTGTACTTCAGAGGGAGTGGGCTCATCCCATTCCAGCTTCAGTAGCCATAATTGCTGAAGCAGCAGCTTCGCGCGGAAGATAACGGGAGAAACCCAGCCGTTTGGGTCATAAAGTGAGGCTACGGTGCTTAAAATAGACCGCTTTGTGACATGTGTGATGGGGGGCAGAGAGATGCGGTAGGTGAACTCGTCTGACTGAGGGCTCCACTGTATACCCAAGACCTTAATGGACGTGGACTCTGGGTTCATGTCGAAGTCCTTGGGCATGTTGCATTGGTTGTCGGGAAATCTCTCGATCAGCTTAGGCGAGTTAGATGTCCACTTACTGAGCTGAAAGCCGCCCAGGTCTAGCAGACTTATCAACTCGTCCTGGAGTGCTTGGGCTTATTCAACTGTGTCATGACCACACAAGATGTCATCAACGAAGATAGACTTGCGAAGAACCTGAGCGGCTCCAGGGTAGCGATGGCCTTCATCATCAGCTAGCTGAAGCAGAGTGCGGATTGCATGGTATGGGCTTGATCTTAAGCCGTAGGTGACTGTATTGAGGGCGTAGGTGAGCAGAGGGTGATCTGGTGAGGACCGCCATAGTATCGGCTGATACCGTCTCTGGTCTGGGGCAACCAGCACATTTCTGAACATCCTCTGGATGTCAGTGCTGAAAACGACTGGATGCGTTCTGAAGGACATGATGATGTCCACAATTTCCTGTTGAAGGGCGGGGCCTGTGTGTAGGCATTCATTTATGCTGACACCATTGGAGCTTTTGCAGCTACCATCAAAAACAATGTGCAGCTTGTCCGACCTTACTTAAATACGCCATGGTGAGGGATGTAGAAGTGAGGTTTATGGGCGAATGTATTTGGGTGACAGGGAGCCATGTGCCCTAAGTCGATGTATTCGGCCATAAAGTTGACGTATTTAGAACGCAGAGACGGGTTCGTTATTAGCTTCTTCTCAATATTGAGGAATCTGCGTAATGCGATAGGGTGAGTTTTACCTAGTTGAGGGGCGTCCTTTAAAAAGGGCAGAGTGACCGTATATCTGCCTGAGGGATCGCGTGTAGTGGTAGAGCGGAAGATTTCCTCGCATTGTTTCTCCAGGGGATCATTATGAGTGTGACATTGAGGGAGGGGCTCCTCAGACTCCCAGAACCTTTCCAGACTCTGACGTATGTCCTGGGCTGATTCAGCTGAGTCTGGTTGTGAGCTAACGACGTGAGCTGAGTTAACCTGCTGCGCCGGCTGCGCATACAATTCCTCAATGGGTCCTATCAACGCGAAGTCAAAAATCGTGCCGAAGGCTATGGGCTTGCCCGGGCCCAACGAGACCTTAGTCCCGTCCAACACCTGGCCAGGAACGTCCGACCCCAATAAGAGGTCGATCGGGGCTGGTGTGTGGTAAAGCTGATCAGCCAATGGCACGGGTAGCTGGCCTAGTATGTGGGAAATGTTTGGTACCTTCTCTAAGGGAAGGTAGCCAGTGACGTTTTTTTAAAATATGAGCTGTGGCAGTGATTGTAGGAGTATCATTGTGAGTGGGTCGGCATACTATTGTTATTGCCGCTTTTGACTCTTGTTTGTGCTGATTCCCAACTCTTGTAATTTTTAAAGAAGTGGGTTTTGATGGCAGGTTCAAAAGTCGTGCCATGCGTGACGTTATTAATGTCAGCATACTGCCACAGTCCAATAAAGCTCTGTCTGTGTGAAGATGGCCATGTACGTCCGCGACTCTTAGTGAGACGGTTGGCAACAAAATGGGTGTGCCAGTGGGCACAGAAGGTGAGTGAGCTGATTGAGTATCAGCTGAAATTGTATGAGCTGAGTATGTATCAGCTGTGAGGGCATGGGTTGACTGGGCATGGGCTAAAGGGACATGGGCTAAATGGGCATGGTCTGAATGGGCATGGTCTTGTTCTACCTCTTCGCTAGGGTGCTCCGTGATAGTTGGGAGTCATAATTGCTGGCGGCGTTCGCGGGGCCTACCTGGCGAACCGGACCTGGGCGGGCTGGCTCTGTGAGCAGAGCTGGGTTGCACCTGTTTAGCATGTGCGGGTTCGTGCCGCCTGCTGTTTCTGGGACGCTCCCTCGAGTGCTCTCTTAGCTGTGGTGGGGGTATGTGTACTGACGACGAATGAGCTAAGTGCGTTGGGTCGTCTGGTCGATGTAGGGACGTGTGGTGGTTAGAGCTCCCACAGTCCTTGCATGCCCCTCTTGACCTGCACTCGCTCTCGTAGTGAGGGCCGAGACAACGCTGGCAGCGCTCGCGTGCCTGTACAAAGTCCCAACGGCCCTGTGTTGGCTGGGCATTGTACCATCTGCACGTCATGAGCCTATGTCCCCTAGTGGCACAATAGGGACAGTAGGACGTCGAGCGTGAGGAAGAAGACGAGGACGATGATTAGAAGCAGCTTTGCTGGAAGGCCGAGTAAACGGGGAAGGGCTGACTGCGAGCCGGGAAGGTGGATACGCGGTTACGCATTTGCCGCGCTGGGCGGAACGGCTGGTGAGTAGGCTGATCATAGGCGCGGTGAGGCGATGGAGCTGAGGAGCGGCCACGGTAATGGTCGGGCTGTTGCTGAGCCATCTGAGCATAAGTGCGATGGGGCAACTGAGGAGGCGCGCGGCTACGAGAAGGGCCGGGCAGGGCGTGAATGGGTTGCGGTTGGGCTATGTTGGAGAACTCTGTCTCCACACAGCGCGCGTGATCCTCGAGGTAGGAGATGAGGTCGCTCAACGTGGGCAGGGTGCTGCTAGACCCGTGTCTGCGTTCAAATAACGTGCGGAGCTCACCTTTAAGCTTTCGCACCACAAACACGTAGTCGTCTCCTATGGGCAGATCCAAATTACTAAGGGCACACTGGGCGGACACGAGCGGAGTGAGGAAAAGTGTGCGTATCTTAGAGCGCGTGTGGATGCTTGGTAGCCCCAGGATTATGTCGACGAAACTATCGATGAGAACCCGGCGGTTCTCGTACCGCTTGGTGAGGATGTCCATGGCCACGGCAAAGTTTTCATTGGTGACCTTTTGGTGGGACACCATGCTTAATGCCTCACCGCTGAGACTTGAGAAGAGATAGTGGAGCTTGACTGCTTCCGACAAGGTCGCCATGTCGTCAGTCAAACTCCTAAACAGTGCAATAAAGAAGGGCCAGTCCTCCACTTTTGAGCTGAACCTGGGCAGCGCTATCTTGGGGAGGATGGCTGTAGGCGTATTGACGCCGAAACTGGGCTGAGCGCTATGGGTTGGGGATGACGTGTAAGAGGTTGAGATTTCCTGCCTAGCCATAAGTATCCCCAGGTACGCTCCGGAGGCTTTTGTGTGGTTCTCAGTGTATGTCCTCTCAATCCCCTCGTCTAAGTTCTCCTCGTCAAGAATGCTGTAAAATACTGAATCCAGCTTCTCCTTAATACCCTGTACCTGTGCGAAACGCACGTTAAATTCCGTTATGGAATGTTTGGTGTCGCCAGCAATGATCCGTGACCCCACCTCTAGGAGCTGGTGTATAGCTTTGGCGGCCTCCCTAAATATCGCGGCTTGTGACTTGATCGGCATCGCGATGAATAAAAGGAGACAGAAAATAATAAAAAAATAAACAAATTTAAAGGCAGTAAAACGAACAACACCCTGTATATTCTATAGTTGAACTGGACGTATTTGTTTACTAAGGTAAGGGCAAATGGGCTAAGATTAATGCAACACTAAACAAAAAAAAAAACTTATTTGTGACGCTTTGTATATGGCCCACGGGTGGGCAAACGCATGTGTATGTGTATGCTTGTGTTTATTGGACGCGCGTACGTAAGATTAGCCAACCGCAAAAAGGAAAAGACAAAAAAATCACGTCATCCGTAGCCTACTAGTGGGCAAGCGCATTCGTAAGCGATGGCGGCTCATCTAATCAGCCGGGAAAGCGTTAGGAAAAGGAAAAGAAAAAAAATCTAAAAAAAATAAAGTGTGGGATACGTTGTACGTAGCCCACAGTTGGGCAGACCTGTAGCGGAAACGAGCACGAAGAATGACTCCGTTGCAAAAAAAAAATAAAAAGAATTAATAATAAAACTTAATAAAAAATATAAAAAATTGTGACACCCTGTATGTGTGTCCCACAAGTGGGTAGCGTACCAGGCAAACGTGTGTAGAAGCGAAGGCGATGCACGCAAATAGCCGTAAGCGATTTTAAAAAAAACTGATCACACTAAGCTCGTGTAGTGAGCACGCACAAGAAATGAGCCGATCGCAAAGGCAACATTAAAAAAAAATAAAACTAAAAAATTTACACAAAAAAAAAATCTCGTATTTTTATGTAAGATAATTACATCTGCAGCCGATAAACATAGCATGAAAAAATTCAAATAAAGGCCAAACAACTGAGCTGAATTATTATATGCAGCGTTAAATTAGCTTAACTGTTGTATAAATACCAGGCAGGCACCATACAATTAAATAAACCTGTAGCTGGCGGGTGTGTTATGTAACAAGCATTATATGTGCAGCCGATAAACGTCGCGCAAACGTAACGTGATAATTTAACTACCAATTTACCGAACAAAGTATGATTAGGCAACAATCGTATAGGTACACAAGTTCGCTCAAATCACAACAACATTGTATGACACCATAGATCTGTGATCAGACAATCGGATGCATACACGAAACCAACATTAAAACAACGTGCAGAAATAATTGCATTAAAATAATTTTGTATGTTGCGTAGACGCAATCCTCACACAAATGATTTACGACTACCCGACAAAATTTTTATTTGAGCAGGGTAAAGTTACGTGAACAAATGAATTTAGAAATAATGGCACGAATTAGATTATGGGCGGAAATAATTATTTTTAGCGGACTGTAATTGAATGAGCTGATGGAACGTGAAACCAAGTTATGGTGAAATGGTAAACAGTTTACTGGTTACGGAAAGGTCGCCGGTTTTTAATATTACCGGTTCGAATGACCTATGTTGGTGCGAGAGGCACTAACATACGACGTGGTTAGGCGGGAGGTAAAAAGGAGCTTACCGGGAGCAGGCTTTACGAGGTCGCTGGCACCGGATCCGGAGGATCGGATACAATAATTTTATCTTTATTGCATAGACGTAAGGTCGAAAACCAATAATATTTTGAATGAATTATTGGTATACTTATTCTTACTTTCAATCATCGCCAGTTCAAAACTTACCCATATTGTATTGAATCTATAATCTCCTTGAAGAATAAAGTGAATGGATTAAATTAAACCGGATTTTGACGATGTTGTAAGTGTTGTATTTTCCATAAATACTGAGACGAAAGCAATGAATTGTTTATTTTATTTTGAAAAGTCGTATAATGAGCTAATAATGATCATTTAATGTTTTTGTTTTGGAGTTACAGTAATTATATTTACTAGGGGTGTAGGGTACTCACATAGTAAACGCTTGAGATTTGTTTACACATACACATTAATAAATTATTGATAATCTTGAATTGCACAAAAAAATTATGATATTATAATTAAGATACACAGTAAATCAGATATAATAACAATAATTGTTAAAAAAATTACTTATGAACTAAATTAAATAAAGAGCATAATTATAATAATCTTAATTTATACAGGTAACGTGATCCATGTGTTAGTCATAATATACAAAGTTAATATATAATACAATTTGAGCCAAGACAAGCTAGTAGCTACTATAAGTAGTTATGTGATAGTAGTGTTAAAATTAAACCAACGTCAGCATTTTTGCGTCATTTATGGGGGTCAACAAACAGTTTCATAGTAAAGATTACATTAATAACAAAAATATACAATGTGATAGGGGTGGTACTTTTAACCCGTTAAGGCTAAGTACTACACAAAAAAAATTATATGGGGGGTCCTACTCTCTCCCCCTATAATTTATGACCATTTTTACTTTATGCGAAATCAAAGGTTTCATACGTCGGAGAAACATGAAAAAAATGGCAAACGTTAGCTAATGACACTGGCAAACTAATAAATTACTTTGTTTTGTATGTTTGAGATTATTTTGGTGAGAAAAAAATCATTACTTAACTATTTTATGATTTAAGACTTTAAACTATCGCGTTGCATTGCATTAAAACTGTTTTAACGGGACTAAACACGTACATATCTACTCACAGAAGAGGAAAAAGCAGAATGGAAAGAAAAATCGTCTAGAAGTGAGTCGCCAGGCAGTGTTTTTACCTTACATAAAAAGCGTAACGGACAAAATTGGAACAGTACTAAGAAACTTCTCCATTAAAACTGTATATACTCCGTTATGCCAAATATCTAACAAATTGCGGTCGCCTAAAGACGTCATACCTTTCCAAACACCGGGAGTTAATAAACTCGATTGTAGCTGTGGTGGTTCGTATATTGGACAGACTAAGCGGACTATCGCAGAACGTGTCGAGGAACACATCGCAGCTGTCAAAAATCGACAAATAGACAAATCGGCGGTAGCTGAACACCTGCTGAAAGCTGGAGTTAATCACTGGATGGAGTTACATGATCCTAAAATCCTCTCCAACGATCGTTATTATCATAGCAGGATAGTACGTGAAGCGATTGAGATCAAGAAGTATAAAAATTTCAATCGGGAGGACGGGTTTAAATTATCATCAGCATGGAATCCAGTGATTGGCAAATGCAAACCGCAACGTCAGTCTATAACAAGAAACTCCGATACTGTTAGTGTAGTGTGCCGGAGTCGTGTTACTGAAGATTCATTGCACTGTGCCAATTTAAGTGAACATGTGAGGGTGGATGAAGAAACAAATACCCGCCCGCGCCGACGAAGCCGCGCACCGCCAGTTCGCTTGTGACCGCGGCCGCAGCATCGCGGCCGAAACGTCAAGCAGTAAGTAGATATGTACTTACTTACAAAATTAATCGTGTGTAGTCCCGTTAAAACAGTTTTAATGCAATGCAACGCGATAGTTTAAAGTCTTATCTTACAAACCGGTACGGGCCGGATATTGTAACAAAAATCAAACGCCTAGAATTCCTCCGGTGTAAACGAGTGCGCTTAGAAACATCTTTGATATTTCTCACAAAGTGTCGGGATAGTGCAGTTCTACCTACTTGTGTACGCATAAAACCGCGTAGTGATATAGCGCATTCCAGGAGGATTCTAAATAACGCGAGTGTTCGTTTATTGAGGCAACTTATACGTAATGGCCACAGTGCAGTGAATCGAACAGTATGTGAGTTGTTCCAATTACATCAGGAATGCAGTGCAGTGCTATCCATTGAAGATTTCGATAAGTGCGAAAGAATCACCAATTTAACAGCGTCACGAACGTACGAGTTGTGTACAGAAAAACACGAGCGCAAGTATAATAATTTATGTACCCGCCAACGTCGCGTGCAGGAGTCGCAAATACCTACTTACGATGCGAGTGACACACGCTCGACCACAGACAGTGCGCGCACGGTGATCAACTTGTCGGATGAAGTACTGAATGGGCCATCTAAAAATGTTTTGGCAAAGGGTATGAATTATGCTTTAACACCTAAGCGAATTCCATACGAGGACATAGTGTGTAGAGTAGAGCAGACTATTATACATAATAAGGACATACATAAAAGGCGTAACGGACAAAATTGGAACAGTACTAAGAAAGTTCTCCATTAAAACTGTATATACTCCGTTATGCCAAATATCTAACAAATTGCGGTCGCTTAAAGACATCATACGTTTCCACAAATAACGGGAGTTTATAAACTCGATTGTAGCTGTGGTAGTTCGTATATTGGACAGACTAAGCGGACTATCGCAGAACGTGTCAAGGAACACATCGCAGCTGTCAAAAATCGACAAATAGACAAATCGGCGGTAGCTGAACACCTGCTGGAAGCTGGAGTTAATCACTGGATGGAGTTACATGATCCCAAAATCCTCTCCACCGATCGTTATTATCATAGCAGGATAGTACGTGAAGCGATTGAGATCAAGAAGTATAAAAATTTCAATCGGGAGGACGGGTTTAAATTATCATCAGCATGGAATCCAGTGATTGGCAAATGCAAACCGCAACGTCAGTCTATAACAAGAAACTCCGATACTGTTAGTGTAGTGTGCCGGAGTCGTGTTACTGAAGATTCATTGCACTGTGACAATTTAAGTGAACATATGAGGGTGGATGAAGAAACAAATACCCGCCCGAGCCGACGACGCCGCGCACCGCCAGTTCGCTTGTGACCACGGCCGCAACATCGCGGCCGAAACGTCAAGCAGTAAGTAGATATGTATTTTGTGATTTAAAATCACTCTTTTTTTATAAGTCCATATTATTTTTTTGTCCATGAATTTCGATGTAGTACTTAGCCTTAATAGGTTAAAAGTACCACCCCTATCACATTGTATAATAATAACGTAATTGTGAAACCAACACCGTTAATCACGGAATAAAAGACACGGATTATGAGAAATAAATTGTAAAATATTACGTTTTGTCCCTTTTTCATTATTTTTCTCACTTTTAACGTTACAGACATGAATGTACAGACGCCGGCACTTCAACCAACTACAAAATGTCAAATTGTCTGTGTAAGCTATTCGGGAAACGTCGATTATGAATTATATCGCTCTAGGAAGATTTCGCGTTATTTTAAAAGTATTAATTAATATAATATTTTTCCAAAAGTATATCGTTACTCGTAATCAGTGGCGTGCCTAGGGCTTCAGATTGGGGCAAGCCCGAAACCTGAAGTTCCTAATCTTGCTACCTGGTACAATGTTGGTGCCCTTTTGTGACACTAGCCACATTTTTTACTCAAATCGTCATAGGCCGTGGCATTCCAAACGTTCTTGTCGTTTGTCAAAAAAAACAGCCTATTACCTTCTATTACATCTTGAATGTGATTTTTGTTAAAAATTTTTGGAAAAAAAAAATTACTGCGGCCAATTTTGGCGTTCTTTATCTCAAAAACCAAAATACATTAACAGTATTTACTTATTGAATAGTGTAGAATTGCTATTGGCATAGTACGTAGCGGCCTCGCTTTTTGTAAATTTCGCTTAACTTTTTATTTAAACCCAAAACTGCAGAGAAAGATTTTCATAAATTGCGCGAGGGCACTTTTTTGAGCTCCTGGATTGAACTACTGTTCTAAACAAATGAAATAAAAAAATGAGAATGTTATCTCGTCGTATAATGCGAAGCGGCCACGGAATTTTCAAAATATTATTGATTTTATATAGAAAAAAAATGTTATTCAAAACCAAAAAAACTTCGAAAATCGCGTTAAGTTAACTGTGAATTTCTTTTATCTACGATAATATTATTGAGTAAAATTTATACCAGAAAAATTGTTACTTCATGAGGAATAAAAATGTTATAATGAATTTATTATCCTATTTTTCTATGAAAACGATGAAAACTATAAATACAACTAAGTACAAAATTACTACAAAATGCGATGCGCCGGCCGTCCGAACTCAGCTTTTTCTGACAGAGTGGATATTCGTAATATTAGCATGCATTTATTATCCTATTTCGATAAAAACGATAAATACAACTGGAAAATTACTACAAAATGCGAAAATGGGCATTTTGCGCGTGAATCACAGTCGATATGTAGGCCTCTACACTTAATTTATTAATTATTAAGGTCCATGATTATTACTTAATTATTTTGAATGGAAGCAACCAACAATCCAAAGAGTTTTTTACATAGACCTATTATAATTAATGCCTTCGATGACTTTTAATAGTTTGCGAAATACATAAATCATGTGTGATGTTCAAAGAATTTATTTACCTCTGCCTTTCGTAGGTATGCCAAAGCCAATCATCAACACGTTTAAGTACACATTTGTTTGCAACACATCACATGCCCAACACATCTAAGTTCGTCACACACAGAGACCAATAAAGCGACGAACTGAACTCAGAACACATTTTTTTTATCACAAATTACGTAAACACTTGTTACTTAAAAACAATCGCTCAAACAAAGTGAAGTGTGACAATAACAAAGAATAAAAATGGCTGGCTGCAGCCTGTAGCTGCTGCACAGCACAATCGCGTGTTAACGCTCGCCTCTGATTGGTTCGCCCGAGCTCGAGCTTACGTCGGTCACCTCTGATTGGTTCGCCCGCGTTGAAGTTGCACGTGATTCGGTAGAAATAAAGCCTGATTTGGAGAAGGCCTTACTTGCGAACTTCATAACGCAAGCTGGCTTTGACGAAGAGTATGAATTTCTCATAGAATCTATACATACTTACGCAGTATTATGTTTATAGAGTAGCAATTTTGTTAAAGTTAGAAGAGAGCGGATATACTTTAAATCCGCAGCCCGGTTGCAAGCCAACTTGTGCGAGAGAGATGTAAAGCATCGCACGATTTATAAGCAGCTTTATGCGATTTGTTTGGTGATTCTTAATATGAGAAACTTATCAAATTGATAATTTGAATGCTGATGAAAGAAAATTAACAATGGTAAAAATATTAAGTGATTTTAATAATTGCGTTTTACCAGTAGTGATATTGAGTTTTTGTTAGGGCAAGCCGGGCTTTTCGGCTTGTATGAAGGTACCGCCCCTGCTCGTAATAGACTTATAACTGTTCGAAACAAAATGAAAAGTTTGTATTATCCTCGTAGTCATACTGATATGACAAATTAGTATGACTACCAGGAAACGGTCAATTTATCTACACCTAATCAATCGCATAAGTAATCAATTTATAGATTTACAATTATTTTAAATAAATTGTGTTATATTATTACTTATTTTCAGTAGGTAATTTTGGTAATTACTAATTGTGCAGTTGTTTGTTATCCCAAATTATTTAACATCGTTCAAAGAAGACGGGAATTGTATAATTATAATAAAATACGTAAATGACGCTAACAATCATCTGGAAAAAAAAAGATAATAAAATCTAAGTTAGTAATTAACTAATCAGTATGATTAGTAAACTAGACTACTTGAACAATACTCATCAATTATAGCGAATATATTTTAATTTTCAGGTATACGGCCTGCTTTACAGTAAATTGTAGCCTCTGAACTTTTGTAGTAACTGGTATCATCACGCGTTGTATCATCATCACTTAGGTAATAAACAGTTCACGCCTTTTCCGAAGAAACTCATGCTGTACCTTGGCCATTTCGGTTCTTAGGATGAATTCCCTGCAGATGACGAACTGTGCAAAGTGTGGTGAAAAGCAGCGGTAGGATCATGTCGAACATTTATTGGAACACATTCAATTATAAATATATACGAGTACACACAACACGCCCCCTTCCCGGAGGGGTAGGTCGAGATGGCAATTGAATGAATAAATGAGTAAAAGTTTATTTGGCATAAATATACAACAACTAGACAATAAACAAAATAAAAATACAGAAATAAAAACATGCCAAATAGGTCCCCGCACAGCTTAAGCCAAAGCACAAGTGCCACGACGCTGATATACTGCGGATACCATTTATAAAAATAAAGAAAAATATGGTGTCCGATCATACACCCACAACAAATTGCTATCTTTTGTGCACAACAGCTACAATAACAACATTAATGAATCTTAACAAAATAAGTTAGATCAAAACCCTGCTATAGATACAGTACTTAAGCTTTTGTTAGCTACTGTAATTGCTACCATCCTGACACACATTTTTTTGGATTTATAGGTTACTGATGGTTTACCGTAGTTAGGAGTGACCGCGTCAAATAACACATCCCCATTGGGCAGTATTCGACTCTATTGAGCAGTCAGCAGCGGGTGAAGTTGTCCAGCTCGGTAGCGGTCGACTCGTCGGTGTATTGCATGGTGAGCTTGCTGAGGAGCACCCCGGTGCGTTCCACCTGGTGCAAGATAAATTAAAAGAATGAGAGAGAAAAGAGAGAAAACGAATGAAAGAAGACAAAAAAGTGCGTTATCGAATGGGAGTTTTGGAAGAGAAACAACGCCGTAAACGTTTATTAAGCAAACAAGAGACATTCTTGTGACGTGAATGGTCAGATTTAGAGCTCATAGCAAATAGAAAACCCTCATGTCTCCCTCTGGGAATGAGCGTGATCTATGTAAGTCAAAGCCGAAAATCATTATTAAAATACACTTTTTTTAAAGTGCTTATGAATTGTCGAAACATTTTTGTACCTACTACTCATTCGGGCGTATTTTAGCTGTAAAAAAGAATAGGCGCAAGAAACTCCACAGTTCTAGATAAAAGTAACGACATTTACAAACGAATACCCATATCATTACCAAAGCATACAATGAAATCTAAATTTAGAAACATTTTTATAAAAAAAGTTAAAAAACAAGAGTGAATATAAAAGTTTTACTTGAGCACTTTGGTTAATGCATTAAAACAATTTTAAGGCGAAATTACACTTTGCAATCGGATAACGACACAGTGTCGTGACGCTCTTTTTTCTTACGTAGGTACGCCGATCATGACCTTAGCCAGTGATCCGATTTCCTAGAATTTTTGATAAAATCACGACGCGACGCTCTGACGTGATCATCGACCTCAACGACCAATACGTATCGTATTATTCCTTTCACAGAATATCTATGAAATGGTGAAAGAAAATGTTCTTCCATTTAGTGGCTCGAGCTACGAGTATGATGAACGCGTACATACTTTACAATAAGTCAAGATCATCACAGCGACAGAAACCAATATTTTCGCAGTTTCTAAACACCTGCGGTGAAGCTCTCCTTCAAGATGTAGGGTCCAGAAGTAGAGCTCATGGTACTCTACTAGACAGTCCCGTGGTCCACATCTTACTGGGAAGTCTACTAGGTTAGAGGGAAGACACTTTCACAGACGTATTCCATCGACGGCGACCAAAAAGAATGTCACACGAGTCTGCAGGGTTTGCGCGGATACGATAAAAAAGCAGACAGGCAAACGTGGAAGGAAGGAAACATCATTTTATTGCCATATTTGTATTCAGTGAAATGAACAGATGAAAAACGTTTCCAGGCATAACTAAAAAGTAAAAAATAAATTATAAGTAAGAAGACTTTGAAACAAGTTTTTTATTTAAATGCGCTAAAAATAAAAATAAAATATACTTTAAAACTTTTACTATCAACTTTTATAACGTCACCATTACACAATTTATATGATATAAAAGGTTGTCGCGAGATTTACTATATACTATGTATGTTATAAATAAACAAGTAAATTAAATAACTTGATGTGATTGATTTTAACTATTAAAATTTTCAATCTCAGACAATACGAGTAATCTCGCGACAACCTTTTATATCAAAAAAATTGTGTAATGATGTCTGTTCGGAACAAAATGGCCACTTACGGCTGGCAACCTTTTGTGTTAGTTTTAATTTGTATTTGACAGACGACTGTCAGTGTCAGTGTGACACACTCTCACGTTGGGACTTTGGTTAGGTTAAGTTTTATGTCGCGCGGTCGTGTATTTGGTTTAATAACTTGGTATTGGTGATTTGATGTAGGGCACATAAACAGTAAATTCGGCGAACCGTAATCACAATAAACATTGAAAACAATAAGTTAAAATCAGTGATTTGTTGGTTGACCCACACACGTGTCGTGGCGGGCTAAGTGATTGTGCAGTGGTACGTATTTCTCTGGGGTTTGAGAGCTCTCTTGGGGTAGCCAACGGGAAGTTAGGGCCTTTCCATCACCATAGCAACAGCCCCGAAGACGCGCGGGAGCGCGATCCACCACCACAGCAGCCAGAGCAGTCGCCGGGGAGGCGAGCTACCTTCACCAACACAGCAGCGGCCTGGGCGCAGCGGACTGCACCGGGCTGAGCGGCGTGTATCAAGGGAAGAATAGTACGTAAGTCGTTTAGTTTAATTATAATTTAAGTTTAGTTAGTATATTCTTTAAGTTGGCTAGAAATAGCCTGGTAGCAGGGAAGTCATTGATGTAGACTATCTATATCAAACAATTTTTTGGTAAACCAGAGCGTGGTTTTGTCTACGGACCTCAAGTAATTAGTAATTAGTTTTAGTGTAAGGATTGTGTTCCAACTGCACATTTAATATGAAGGTTGTTGTGTGATTACAGCAAAGTAGGTAAGATTGTCTCACTGCGGTCAGTGTAACAATAACTAATTTGGTTTTGTCTCGCATTTGGAATGCGTTGAATATGTAAGAATATTTCATTGCGGAAAGTCATTGCAAGTGCAATTGTCATGACCTAACTTGCTGTAATTACTTGCTCAATAGTGCAACGTAAACATTTGTTTTTTTATTACACATTTGGAATGTAATTACTTGCTTAATAGTGCAAGGTAAACATATGTTTCTTGGTTAGGTATTCATTTAGAATGTGTTTATTTGAGTTAGGAAATAACTGTTGGTTGTATTCAAATCATATCACAGTACAGTATTTACTTGCTTTGAATTTATTTGAGTACTATCTACTTACCGGGGCGGTGTAATTGTCAGACAACTTTTATGTACTTGCTTTAACTGTTTGCTGCTTTTGGTTGTTTAATTTTAATTGTAATTTAAAATTAGTCTCGCTGGGTTAGTGTTAGTTTGTGACAAAAAATAAATATATTTGATGTTAATTTTACATTTGATTTGCAAACGGAATGTTAAGATTCTAGCGGTTTGCAAATAATTAAACATTTTGTTGGTTCCTTGATTGCTTAAAAACTTAATTTGGAATTTAAAGTTAAAGCATTGAAAATTGTGGAATTTTGATTTGGTTTGTTGTTTCATTTTGAAAACATATTTAAATAATGTAGGTATTTGATTCACAATATTGCAGTTATGTTACATTATAAACTGTTTGTTTATATAGTAAATTTGGCCTTTGTATAATTAAATAACATTTTGTTTATTGTAGTTTTCTTCGGGAAACTAATTTGAGTTCCATTCATTTGTAACATTTGTTTGGTAAATGATTGAGGATGAATGTTTACATAGTGGCGTATGTAGTATTAAGGAACATTTTTATTTTATTTTATTTTCTTTGGAAATCAATTTAAGTTTGATTAACGGGTCCATCATTGTGTAATGTGAAATCGGTTGAACACTTTTTATTTTATTGTGTGCCTTTTGGAAACAACCAGAGAGTTTATTTGCACGTTAGGTGTTACCTACATTGATTGAAATTTGGTTGGATTATTATATAACGGTTTATACAATAATAATAGCACATTTTGTTTTGTTTGTGCCTTCATTTTTGAAAACCAATTTTAAAATTTAATTTGATTATTACATTGGTTTAAATTGGTTGATTTATGCATAGGGACTATGTAAAAATAATATTTGCACATTATTTCTTAGTGCGCTTCTTGTTGCAAACCCGTTTAAGTTTTTTTTATGTAATTAAAAGGCTACATTAGTAGGGAACATTGCCCTGTCTTTGTGCTATTGTTGGACATAGAATCTAATTCCTCGTTATTTGTTTTTTGTTGACAACTCGATGGCGGAAGCAGTCTTTGCAACGCAGCAAAACAAACTGTCTTGGAGAGACTGCGATGATGACATCCTCGAGCGAGCCAGGCAGTTAAGGCAGCGAGTGTCTCCGGTTGAGACCGCCATGGTGGTTTTGTCGGAGACTGCTCCAACATCCCACAAAGAGGTATGGTCGGCATACGAGGAAGAGTTTGCCCAGATCATGGAAATAAACGATAATGTCGTCCAGGCGGCCTACGACATTAAAAGGCGACGGATAGGGGATGTCCAGCCATCCATACCGCCACCAATGGGAGGGCCTGCGATGCCTGATGGGCTTCCTACCCATCAGTTAGGAAGTTTTGGTGGCGCTGTGGAAGAGGGGTCGTATGTAGACTAATCAATCATCAATTGTTGTCGCTACCTAGGGTAGCTAATCAGGCGGACTTAAAGACGCAACTGTTGACGCCAGTCACATATGCGTGTAATTTGTTGCGACAGTTAGGGTTGCCAGTAGCCGAGTGGTCGCTCCTACTGATGCATATTGTTTTAGACAAGCTGCCAACGGACGTTCGTTCCCGGTTTGAGCGGGAAACGGCGGAGAAAGGGGGGGCTACTCTGCCGGGATTGGAGGAGCTTCTAAAGTTCCTCGGCGATGAGGCGGGAATCGTAGCGACCTCCCAGCCTGACCTGCCGCCATCAGAGGCGCAGGTTTCAATGGGACGCCAGGCGAATCCCACGGCACAGCCGCAGCCAGGACACACTACGCCGCGGCTGGCGGCGCTGACTACAGCAGCCGGCATGGACCCGGCTTGTACACACTGTGGCCAAAAGGGCCACACTACGACGCGATGCCAGGACCGACGAGGGCTGCGTGTAATGACGAGGCGGAGCATAGCAAGGCGCAGCGGCCTTTGCTTTGGCTATAGGCCTCAACGCCGCAGTGCATTGGGTGGACCACTCCATTTATTATTGTTGTGTGTCAACAGATCGGGAGCGGCTTCACCGACCACACAACAGCGGTGGCAGCGTTACACGGGCAGGGGTGCTCCAGCGCGGAGCACACACCTACCAGCGGACTGGAGGCCCAGTCATGTGCGAGGCGCGCTTCCACACCGGAAGGTGAACCATGCGCAGGCGCGCAAACCCGCGCCTGCAGGTTACCATGCCGCCGGCCCGAGTGCGATTTGGGTATCACACGGGCGGGGGCCCCGACGGTGTCACGAAGGAGGGACTCCTCCCTGCAACTAGCTCTGTGCGCGCCAGCGTGCAGCCGCGATCGAGCTATGCCGCAGCGGTTATCGTACCACCCGCGGTATCACACGGGCGGGGGCCTTTGTAACGGTACAGAATGAATGGTATCCGTCCGTTAGTAAGAAATGTGTGGGAGTAGCACTAAAATAAATATTAATGCGTAGCACCATTAATATAATAAGCATGAAAAAGGGAATAATAAACTAGTTCAGAATAATGGTCCGTGGTCTAACGCTTTATCTCTAGTTTGAACTTCGCGGGGACTGCTCTGTGTGCTCCTTGCGACATAGGCGCCATCTAGCGTGAGTTATTTACTTGAGCTTTGCATAAGGTTGCTAGTTTGACTTCTTTATTTTGAATTTCGCGGGGACTGCTCTGCGCGTCCCTTGCGACGTAGGCGGCGTCTAGCGGGAGTCATAAGGTTGTGAGCTTGACTAGGACCGTATTTTTTATTTTGAATTTCGCGGGGACTGCTCTGGGGTCGGGAAAGTGGTTCACCTACGGGCGGACGCCATCTATGGTCGGAATACGGAACCTTTGATAATTTCCCAAAATATAGGATTATTGGCTTAAGTGGAGGATTATTGAGAGGGAATTGTTAATAGAAGGCTACATTTAGATATTCAAAGATGAAATATTGGCTGTCGGACGAGATTTGGTTAGATTATGGAAAAATTTTAGAATTGCGCGGCGAAAGCGGCAATGAGCGAGCGAGAGGTTGAGAAAAAGACAGAAAGAGAGGTCGGATGATAGCTCCACGTGGCGCGACGCGAAGGCGAGGGGCATCGGGGAAACAGCTAGCGATTGGTTGAAGGGAAGAAAAGCGGACTCGCGCGGGCGTATGTTAGGCGCGCATGGCGCGAAAGTTAAGATGCTTGGGAAAAGGGCGGAAAATTAGCGGGCATTCAATTTTGGGACGTCGGCGGTGCGGTCCAACTTAAGAGTGCGGTACTACTCATACGGGGAAAATAGTGTCCGAGCTTTGATAGTGCGCTAAGTGATATTCGAGCTGCGATATTAATTAAGATTTGTGAAATTGAAAGTGATTAATAAAGTAAAACTATTGCGGTCGCAACTCGAATCCGTTAACGGAATGAAGTATTCCGGGGTACATCGGCGGAAACGCGTAACGGTGGCAACGAAAACCTATGTACCTTTCAACAGACTTCGGTCTGGATGATCTTTGATTGTATTTAATAAGATCGGCGTTTTATATTATTACGCTAAACAATACACTATCTTCGACGGAGTAATGGGGGAGAGACAGTTGTCTCCCTAGTGAAAGTTGAAGATAGGTCAGACACCATTTAGCTGGAGGTAGACCCGTATGACCCAGTCCAATTTTGAGTCTACCTCCGTACATACAGTGTAGTGATAGGAAAATAACACACTGAGTATACTGGCTCGACTGATAGAACATTTAGGAGTTAGTTGCTTTCAGGGGCAATGCGACTCTCACAACACATCACGAATTTAAGTTAAATGTGGCTTTCGCCTAGATTGCAAGGTACACAAGTAGGGACTGTTAGTTCGACAAAAATATAGGCATTTTCAAGTGAGGAAAGTTGTAGGAATCTATAGGTAGGCGGATATATATATGGTTAGTTATGGGAGGCAAGGTATTTGCGCCAGGCCGGATTAATTCAGACTAATAAGGTAGGGATAATTAAGTTACGGCGCTAAATAAAATTATGATGAAGTGATGTGGGTCCTAGCTAGGCAAGTAATCTGTTACCGCAGGCTGGTAAAATTCTAATTGTTTTCCTAAAGTTGTTACCAATTAATTATTCATTTTAAATAATTAACAGAAGTATGATAATATTGTACCATCATTACTTTGAATACCTAAAAGTCTAGACTGGTTTCCTATTACAAGAAAAATATTAAAAGTTATAGCAAATTAGCTTAGCGTACTGTGATGTTTGATTTCTAATACTGAAATGACCAAACAGGCATTTTTTAGCTTTCCCTGAGGTACAATACGGCCTTAAAATAGCTACACTCTTCAAAGTATGGAAAATTTTACATCCGATACCTATTAGCAAAGATAAGCTGATACAAACTGAACAACTAAAACCAGTTTAGAACCTAGGATAAGTCGTTGAAAGAAGACATTGCAAGCTATGAGCTTCTAATAATCTGAAACATAGAAATAATTGATTGATAACAACCAGCTAATTAGCCTGTCAATGGTCTATTAATACCATTTGAATAGACCTCTTAAGATATGTAAGTACTTAACTCTAATAATCTGAAACATAGAAATATTTGATGGGAACAATCTAATCAATCAGACTAATACCTAGCACAGTCTAATTTATACTTATTAAAGGGAGTAAAGATAGCTTCTGAATGTAATTGATTTAATGATTAACAGGGATAATTAACTACCTAATTTACTGCCTACTAGGAGTATACTAACTATGGTTTAGTATTCTATTTAAGTTCACTTCCTAAAAGTCAAGGATATTGAATAAATTAAACATCCTTCAATAAACTTAAGATGTGATAATCTGCCAATGCAGCCAATCCAATGTAGTTATATTGGAACTTTACAAGACCTGTATAATAAATACTAAGAGTAAATAAAAGTAGTTTTACCTGTATTAATAGCATTCTACTTTAGCCACCGCCTGAAGTGGCGTTTGATTAAATTATCCACCCTTTACGGAACTGAATATAAGTTATTGCATTGAATAATTAAGTTCTTAATGTGAAAAGGATATTTGGATGATAGCAAGCCTTGAGATAAACTCTATTGATTTATGTGGAATAATAAGAATTTAAATTGCTAACACATAGTTCATAATGTAAAATGAAATTAAATTTGAGGAGAGATGTAAATTCTCAGTTTAAAGAATTAAAGGCACAAGCTAATAATTAAAGTTAAAGCCAATGTGACGGAACTATAATTAAACCATGAGATGTATACTACGCTATGGAGCGGCGGTGGGACTCATAAATTGCACCAGGCTTCTTATGTATCATGTTACTGATAATAAATAATAATACCTGCAAGCTAGGTTATCATCCGATTACCTTTGAGTGGTTACAAATCTTCCCCGCAGCTGCAGTGAAGGATTTAGGTCACAGTTCAGACAGAGTCATTGCTAGGCTACACATATCAATGTTATGATCTATAGACTGGTAGGTAATTAGGTCAGGAGAAAATAATTTAACACAGGGATAAGCCAATTACTAAACTTTCACGAAAGAACTTGAGTTACTTAAATGCGGTTAACAACGGAGGGTTCACTAGACGATCTGGCCAAAATAGTAGTTATTATAATATTACATTGCTTGACTGAAATTCACTGCAAATAGAATTAAGCTATGCTAAGGTTTCATCATCATACAAACAATACGCACTAAACAAAAACTCCAGACACAACCATTAGATTGTAGATAAATTAGGTTAATTAGTTTTAAGAATTAGATAATAAGTTAAGTTAAGGTAAAAGCGGCGAGGATGTGTGTATGTATTATAAGGTAGCTAGGCATATAGGTGTGAAAGGCATTAGATTTAGGTATAGAATTTATAGAGAGGAAGGAAGGTTACAATTTGGTAAGCCGTGACCAGGATCAGAAAGTTAAGTTATAAATTATCATTAATATAGTTGTATTGGATTTCAGTCAAGCGGTAATACTTTAATTTAAAAGTGGGATTTTTTTTTCCCACAAATTGTTGTCGTGTTGCGATGTGTGAGTTTAGAATTGGCTTAATAGGGAATAATTCAATGAAGATTAATTAATTCAGAGATATTGAAGAATTATAATTTGACACTTTTCACAATAAACGTTGTTATCTTCTAAAGTTGATTCATACACTTTGTATTACGGGCTCTTGATAGTGGGTGAATTATAATTTGACACTTTTCACAATAAACGTTGTTATCTTCTAAAGTTGATTCATACACTTTGTATTACGGGCTCTTGATAGTGGGTGAATTATAATTTGACACTTTTCACAATAAACGTTGTTATCTTCTAAAGTTGATTCATACACTTTGTATTACGGGCTCTTGATAGTGGGTGAATTATAATTTGACACTTTTCACAATAAACGTTGTTATCTTCTAAAGTTGATTCATACACTTTGTATTACGGGTTCGACCAATATTGTAGACAGTCGCAATGAGAGCTGGAGCTAAATTTTGTTGTACGGAATCTGTAACAAAAAGATTCTCAGGTTAGGTTAAAGGTCAAAGGAGATAAAACTATAAAACAATAATGTAATGAGTATTATTCAAAATACAATACCTTTCAGTTATTATCTTTTCCTTCTTTATTTAATGGCGGATTTCGCCAGCATCAGGTACCGTGCGGCTGTTACGCGTTGTTGTTTTCCCAAAGTATCATAAGTGCACGAAGTACATAGATATAGTTATTATCCGGGGGTCTGGAGTATTAAATTTTAAAATTGTTGAGTTATCTGTGAATACTGAAACCTTTAGTAATTGTTTTCTTGAATACTGAAACCAGGTATCCAATTTTTGATAGGACGCTAAGATAATAATTGTTGACGTTAAGAGTTATGGTAACTGTAGTTTTGTTTCTATTCCTGGTGATAGATTTCATATAGGCATAGGCAACTAGTTCATACAGCCTTGTGTTGAGTTATTTTTAGGATCGTAAAAGGTCGATAGGGTGACATAGTTCAACATTTATTGATTTAGAAAGATTTGTGGAATAGGGGGCGGTTTAATTATTATTGCTGTCGGATGGGAAGGCTAGGGGGCGAGATTGGACAGAGGTAACCAACTTAATTATTGCTGGATTCAATTTATATTATAGGACGGCGATATGCTGTACAATATTATAAAGTTATGACGCTAACAGCATAATATAAAACTAATAATAATTATATTTTGACTAATAATCGTTGAGCGATTGCGGTTTTTAGTTGATGTGCTATTCCACGTATTATAATTTATTTTGTTGGTTATGTTAGAAAAAAAATATAATAATGTACTTGAGTCTCACATCTGAAATCCATAGAGTAGTTTAGGCTAGTCAAGGACTATTACGTTCTTTGTCTATGGTTGGACCATAGAGACAAATGATTTAGCGACACCATAAATAATCTAGAATTAGGAATGATTATAAAACATGAAGTCATAAAACCAATCGGAGAGGAAACTTCCTTATCGCGTAATCATGTGATTTTGTTATAGCAAGCGGAATCACCTGTTATTTTCCATACCTGTTATTTTTAATACCTGCGATTTTTACATTGAAAGAGATTTTCCTAATACTTATCACGTAGTAGATTAGAATGCAATGACATTGTGGTGGAATTATTATTATGTGACATGTAGATGGGGACAATTGCTCTGCACAAGGGAAATGCCGCTTCATTTTGTTAGTTCGATAAAATCCTAGGAAAAGTAACATAAAATAATATTTCGGTTCAAAATACACGCGTTGATGAGGAATCGCGATTATAAGTAATAACAAGTAGCAGGGATGTCATGTAGGGGATAGAATCATATGACTATTCATTGCTAGTAGGAATTTTGGTTTAAAAGCAACGTAGTTTGGGATGCATAATGTAAACGGATAAATACGTCTAGTAGGCGATAAAAGTCGTTACCGTCTGGAAACAACTATCTAATATCTACTCTATTGTGGGGAGGTTACCTATTAGCGAGGCTAGATGGCGTTGGGTTACCAATAAAAGATTTTATTTTGGATGATGGTAAAAGGGTGCTGTCTAATAATAATATGTATAATTGAAATACTCTTGCAGCGTTGTAAGTAGTCGTTACCGGTAATCATTGCTCCTTACCGTATAGTTGAAATCGTGATAAATAGTTAATTATGAAGATTTATAAAGGATTATTATTAGCTTAAGATGAGGTTAACGTACGCAGAGGTAAAGCTCGCTGGGCACAGCTTACTATACCTACTTACCTAATATTATCAGTTGTGAGTTACCTAGAGATATCTAAGTCGGGAGAGCGGTGAAAAGAAAAGACTTTACTACATGACTAATTAGTTAGGATAGGTAGAGATAGATAAATCATTAAATTCACTGGGTTGGATTAGCCTATTAAGAAGGGTACCTTGCACAATTGTCTATCTCCGTTGAACGATCAAGATGTTAAAAAAAAAAAAAAAAAAAAAAAAATGATATTACTAGTTAAGTGTTGTGTGAGAAAGTGTAGGAAGTATACTAGTGGTAGCATTGCACGGGATAGGGTGTAGTGAATATATTCAACGACAAAATATATATATATATTTTATAAATCATATCCAATCAGTACTTGTTACAATACTCAATTACAGTACACAAAGCAAAACATAATCACCCATTTTACAGACAAAAACATTGAATCGGATGCTTGACCGCGTCTACATAAGCCAGCAGCTTTGATTGTGGGTAAATCGAAAGAGGCACTTGTACAAGAGGCTGGTATTAACTAATCGGGTAGTGCCGACGGAGAATATATTGACGTGTATCCCAGACGCTAGCTTTGATTAGTTGGTGGTTCTTCTAGGGCAACCATGCCGACTTACTAGGGATCATTGACTAGTCGAAGTTTGATTCTATACATACATGACACTAATCTATTATATTTATAAGTACATTAGAACGTGCACTTGGTTATATTTAATTATTGGTTTTATACAAATATATTTGGGCGGAGATACTCTTGTGGGTGAGAAAGTGTAGGAAGTATACTAGTGGTAGCATTGCACAAGATAGGGTGTAGTGAGTATATTCTACGACAAAATATTATATATATTTTATAAATCATATCCAATCAGTACTTGTTACAATACTCAATTACAGTACACAAAGCAAAACATGATCACCCATTTTTACAGACAAAAACATTGAATCAGATGCTTGACCGCGTCTACATAAGCCAGCAGCTTTGCTTGTGGGTAAATCGAAAGAGGCACTTGTACAAGAGGCTGGTATTGACTAATCGGGTAGTGCCGACGGAGAATATCTTGACGTGTATCCCAGACGCTAGCTTTGATTAGTTAGTGGTTCTTCTAGGGCAACCATGCCGACTTACTAGGGATCATTGACTAGTCGAAGTTTGATTCTATACACACACAACACTAAAATATTATATTTATAATTATCTTAGAGCCGGCATTTAATTATATTTAAGGAACGATAGAAATTATGCATGCTAAAGAGATGTTAGTAGGAATACGATAGGCAAATTAGTAGAGAGAAAAAAAAAAATACTTCTCGAAGATATCTAAGATTGACGGATGATGGATAATTGTGGAAGGTGGATATTAATTGAGCTTGGGAGCAAAATAGGGGTCGAAAGAAAAATATAATAGTAAAGAAAGAATGATAAATCGAAAGAAAAAAAAATAATAGTAGAAAAAAGAAATAGTTGATTGGCTTGAAGTCGAGATTTAACGGCAAAATTAACGAGTTATAGCACTGTTATGCTATAGGGATAACAATAGCGTATGTTATCACATCAATTATAAAAGCGAGTTGCGGGCGGATGTCACGTCATAATCAATAGTTAACTCGTTTTATTATTTTGAAAGTTAACACAAGCTACTTATAAAACAGTGATCGATTTTATATACCACAATTTTAAGTTGTAGGATAATTTTAAACTCATAGTCCGCAGAAACATTCAAGCCGGAAATAAAGCGATGACATTGCGAGCTGAGAATAAATTTCTTAGTGTAAAATTTATTAATAAGTAAATCCCTGATATTGCGTTATCGAGATTACAATACAAAATCAACTATCACAATTCGAATCATACAAAGTAATTATTTAGATGTTGTCTCGCGTCGACAGGTACAAATTTTAATTTAGATGGGTAAAGACATTAGAACTGAAATGGGTTTCGGATGTGTGACGTTCTTAGGACACGTACTGTTTAGTAGCATAATTAAATTTAGTAAAATCGGCCGTATTGGACATATTTCGTTTTGCGGATATATATATATTTAACCAAGGTTATCGTGGAGGTAAGCATAGTTCAAGGTTTACTAAACCCGATCTAGAGTCATAGCCTATCTTTATATGTCAGAAGAAAATAATAAATTTATGAGTAGTAGATTTTAGAGTCAATAGTAAATTTATTTTCCCGAGGTGAGACCTGAAACCTAGTTCGCACTAGGCCATTCAAATACTTTAACCGGTAATGTTGATTATAATAAATAAAGATGTTCGGAATTTATAATAATATTCTAATACTGCTATATTAAAATTGTTATTATGAAATTTAATAGGGTTGCCTATCAATTAATAAATAAATAATAACTCAATGATTTGGTTACAAGTTAGGAATGATAAGACGAACGAAACGCGGTTTTGACGTGTGGCAAGGTCAGCGCAGACTGTCACAGCGGGATTATCTTGTTTGGTTATTTATTAATATGAATTGCTAGAATCCTTAAATAATCTAGATTATTGGCATCTAATATGTACGTGATGTAATTGTAGATGATTAAAATTAGTGCTAAGGTAGGTTATTGTCGAAGTTATGGCACAACCTTAAAATTGTTAGTTTTAATGTAAACTACATGTTGCATCTAGATTGTTATAAACAACTAATTAATTGGCAGTTTTCACATAGGCATGTAGGCCGGGACATTGAGTTGATGAAATAGTGTTATCAAAATCATTCATCACGGAAAGATAAAGATATTTTATTTGCAAGTGTGAATACAAAAGTTTAGTTCGGTTAGTATTATTCGGTTCTAGTCTAGTTTTGTGGTAGCGTTTTACCTAGGGTTTTCTAAATTATAGGAAATTAAATATTAATTGTCTGTTGCTGTCTTCTACGTTAGAGAAGGAACGGAGAAAGATAAGGGGGACTCATTTTGTTATAGTCAGCTGTATGATAGATAATCCTCCTAGTAAATATTTCTTGTGATTGCGGTAGTAACATAGAATGTTTATAGGATGTTTTGTTCATTAACTAATTATCTTCACCGCAGCTGTGGATAGGGATGGCTAAAATATGTGAACAAAGGTGGAGAAGATTGGTCATTATAAATTAAAATAAATACTTGAATTGCATTATGCCTGACTAAATAGTGCGAAGAGGTGGAGTAACTATGTTAGAGAAATTCTCTATTGCAAAATATTCGAACTTTTGACATTTTCAATTGTAACTTTAGAATTTTGATTAGAGTATTTAACTAAGCGGGTCCAACGAAGAAGGCATGCTGAAAGCGAGGTCTTTGGTCGTCTATGCACACAATAAAATTATAGATGACACAAGGGAGCATTCTTAATTGGCACTGTTAAATTAGTAAAAGTAGCTTGTTCGAATATTTTTAGTCGCACTGGGCACAAATAGAACTTAGTTAAGCGTGTGGGTTGTTTGATTTACCTGGTGAAGTAATTGAATCGAAGTTTAGGAACTGTGCTGTAGAAGTGGGAATTACTCAGCACACAATAAAATTAAGTGGTTTCCATTTAGCTTCATTTCCTAAACTAGCCTTTCTAAAAGTTGTGAGAATTCTGCTGTAGGGTAATTCCATTCGAGGACGCCTTATGGAGTGTGGACCAGGGTAAATATGCTTGACTGAACAACAGAGAGATATTACCGGTAGCTGCGGAAATGAGGTTATTGATAGCATTTCATTTTAGCGTTATCAGTGGAACTCGCGCTACTGGGGAATTTTACAATCTGGACGGAAGGCTGAAAGTAGAGTAGAGTAATTAAGGAGTAACCAATTAGAGTTACAAACATTCGGGAGATTACCATCTTAATAATGTGTCTTGTGCGAGTGTAAAATTAAAATCATCTAATAAAAAATAAAAATAAAAAGAAACTAGCACTATTGAATCACGCAGTTTGGAATTCAGTAAATACGAGAAGGAACTCACGATATTAATTACCATGAATACTAAGACGAAGTGTCACCTTTAATGACTTATTATTTACCGATTTGACCGTTATTAGTAATATAAAAGGTAGGAAGTTAAGCAGAGTTGTGGGGGCGGATAAGATAGTTACCGGTCTGTTTAATTTAATAAGAAAATTATATTTTTCAAAGGTATAGGAAAGTAAGGGGATATTGACGTATTATATATTAGCAAATGAGACTAAATGTTGTCTTTCGTACATAGTAATAACTAGGGATGAGACATAGTTACTAGATAGGTTTTGGCATAAGTATTTGCTTATACGTACAAGCTCAGTACTTGTCAATTAGTATACGATGTCCAACGCGTACCGGGGTATTAACAAGTACTTATCGATGACGCATACATTGACAGTTAGATATACATAGCACACAAACTTCTAATAGATCTGAACTACGGGGTAGCTAGTTCAAAACTCAAGGACGTGTTTCGAGATGCGTACCCCCTTAGAGTGAATGAGTTTTTCCTAAGTATTTACGATCAACAACCTTATTGTAAGGTGTTAAGACCTCTATTTGTATGCACGGTGAGTGGGTGTCACTGCGGAACGGACGGAAGCGAGTCTAGTATTCTATCTCGGTTATTTGTAGGATTAGACATTAGATGTATCTCATCTAAAATAAAGTTATAACTCTTGGGCGATGATGGTATGCCTACTGGTTTTGGTTGATATGGGGGTTTGGTTAAGAATTCTTATCCGCGGAGAGGAAAATAGGTTTCGGTTGAAAGAAGTAGCTAATTAGGAATTGTGGAGGACGCGGGTTCGATCCCTGCCTGAGGTAGACAATTGTTCCGACGTTTCGTTATCTTAGGTAATTATATAAGCTAAGATGAGATTGGTAGCGTTGAAGTATGAAGGAAAGTTTTAATTCAAATTATTAATTATTATTCATTAACCTAGTTGGAACTAAAAGACCATGACGGCGAAGTGGTTGATGCTTCACCCACGAAAGATCCCAGGTTCGATCCCTAGGTTGCAACATTTAGATGCGAAACAAGTTGTAAGAAAAGACGTAAGTTAAAAGAAGGCCATGATGACAGATGTACTTGAAATTATTCTAGGAAAATAATTTAAAGAATAGAATAATTGAATGGTTCGGAAGATGTTATAAACTTTACGTCGGAATCGTCATAGAGTTGAAGAGTTTCCGCTAGGGGGCGTTAGTAGACAGCGCAAGAGACTGTTATATTGATTTATATTATATTATGATTTGTTGTTATGATGGTAAACAAAAGGCAAATCATTATTCGGAGGTTGTGTATGATTAAAGAAATGGTAGATGTCTAAGTTATTGGGAAATATTTGCCGAAACTAAGTTTACTAGGATTTCGTTTCGAACACGAGAACTGGGTATGCAATTATGATTTTGTGTCAGTTGAATAGAATGAGGGGTGTGGGTTTTTTTTTTGCAATGAGAATGCTTATTGAGGAAGGAGTCATTAGGGATTTGGGGAGGAACTATAAATAGTAGGAATGTCTTTGAGGAAGAGGGCTAGGATGACAATGGGGTTGGCAAGGAAGGACGTGCTATTTTGTACTTAATTAAGTACAGGGTTTAGATATAATTCGCCGCAGATAAGAGTGGTACTTTATCTGCTTAAATTCTATCGGGGGCGGCTGTAACGGTACAGAATGAATGGTATCCGTCCGTTAGTAAGAAATGTGTGGGAGTAGCACTAAAATAAATATTAATGCGTAGCACCATTAATATAATAAGCATGAAAAAGGGAATAATAAACTAGTTCAGAATAATGGTCCGTGGTCTAACGCTTTATCTCTAGTTTGAACTTCGCGGGGACTGCTCTGTGTGCTCCTTGCGACATAGGCGCCATCTAGCGTGAGTTATTTACTTGAGCTTTGCATAAGGTTGCTAGTTTGACTTCTTTATTTTGAATTTCGCGGGGACTGCTCTGCGCGTCCCTTGCGACGTAGGCGGCGTCTAGCGGGAGTCATAAGGTTGTGAGCTTGACTAGGACCGTATTTTTTATTTTGAATTTCGCGGGGACTGCTCTGGGGTCGGGAAAGTGGTTCACCTACGGGCGGACGCCATCTATGGTCGGAATACGGAACCTTTGATAATTTCCCAAAATATAGGATTATTGGCTTAAGTGGAGGATTATTGAGAGGGAATTGTTAATAGAAGGCTACATTTAGATATTCAAAGATGAAATATTGGCTGTCGGACGAGATTTGGTTAGATTATGGAAAAATTTTAGAATTGCGCGGCGAAAGCGGCAATGAGCGAGCGAGAGGTTGAGAAAAAGACAGAAAGAGAGGTCGGATGATAGCTCCACGTGGCGCGACGCGAAGGCGAGGGGCATCGGGGAAACAGCTAGCGATTGGTTGAAGGGAAGAAAAGCGGACTCGCGCGGGCGTATGTTAGGCGCGCATGGCGCGAAAGTTAAGATGCTTGGGAAAAGGGCGGAAAATTAGCGGGCATTCAATTTTGGGACGTCGGCGGTGCGGTCCAACTTAAGAGTGCGGTACTACTCATACGGGGAAAATAGTGTCCGAGCTTTGATAGTGCGCTAAGTGATATTCGAGCTGCGATATTAATTAAGATTTGTGAAATTGAAAGTGATTAATAAAGTAAAACTATTGCGGTCGCAACTCGAATCCGTTAACGGAATGAAGTATTCCGGGGTACATCGGCGGAAACGCGTAACGGTGGCAACGAAAACCTATGTACCTTTCAACAGACTTCGGTCTGGATGATCTTTGATTGTATTTAATAAGATCGGCGTTTTATATTATTACGCTAAACAATACACTATCTTCGACGGAGTAATGGGGGAGAGACAGTTGTCTCCCTAGTGAAAGTTGAAGATAGGTCAGACACCATTTAGCTGGAGGTAGACCCGTATGACCCAGTCCAATTTCGAGTCTACCTCCGTACATACAGTGTAGTGATAGGAAAATAACACACTGAGTATACTGGCTCGACTGATAGAACATTTAGGAGTTAGTTGCTTTCAGGGGCAATGCGACTCTCACAACACATCACGAATTTAAGTTAAATGTGGCTTTCGCCTAGATTGCAAGGTACACAAGTAGGGACTGTTAGTTCGACAAAAATATAGGCATTTTCAAGTGAGGAAAGTTGTAGGAATCTATAGGTAGGCGGATATATATATGGTTAGTTATGGGAGGCAAGGTATTTGCGCCAGGCCGGATTAATTCAGACTAATAAGGTAGGGATAATTAAGTTACGGCGCTAAATAAAATTATGATGAAGTGATGTGGGTCCTAGCTAGGCAAGTAATCTGTTACCGCAGGCTGGTAAAATTCTAATTGTTTTCCTAAAGTTGTTACCAATTAATTATTCATTTTAAATAATTAACAGAAGTATGATAATATTGTACCATCATTACTTTGAATACCTAAAAGTCTAGACTGGTTTCCTATTACAAGAAAAATATTAAAAGTTATAGCAAATTAGCTTAGCGTACTGTGATGTTTGATTTCTAATACTGAAATGACCAAACAGGCATTTTTTAGCTTTCCCTGAGGTACAATACGGCCTTAAAATAGCTACACTCTTCAAAGTATGGAAAATTTTACATCCGATACCTATTAGCAAAGATAAGCTGATACAAACTGAACAACTAAAACCAGTTTAGAACCTAGGATAAGTCGTTGAAAGAAGACATTGCAAGCTATGAGCTTCTAATAATCTGAAACATAGAAATAATTGATTGATAACAACCAGCTAATTAGCCTGTCAATGGTCTATTAATACCATTTGAATAGACCTCTTAAGATATGTAAGTACTTAACTCTAATAATCTGAAACATAGAAATATTTGATGGGAACAATCTAATCAATCAGACTAATACCTAGCACAGTCTAATTTATACTTATTAAAGGGAGTAAAGATAGCTTCTGAATGTAATTGATTTAATGATTAACAGGGATAATTAACTACCTAATTTACTGCCTACTAGGAGTATACTAACTATGGTTTAGTATTCTATTTAAGTTCACTTCCTAAAAGTCAAGGATATTGAATAAATTAAACATCCTTCAATAAACTTAAGATGTGATAATCTGCCAATGCAGCCAATCCAATGTAGTTATATTGGAACTTTACAAGACCTGTATAATAAATACTAAGAGTAAATAAAAGTAGTTTTACCTGTATTAATAGCATTCTACTTTAGCCACCGCCTGAAGTGGCGTTTGATTAAATTATCCACCCTTTACGGAACTGAATATAAGTTATTGCATTGAATAATTAAGTTCTTAATGTGAAAAGGATATTTGGATGATAGCAAGCCTTGAGATAAACTCTATTGATTTATGTGGAATAATAAGAATTTAAATTGCTAACACATAGTTCATAATGTAAAATGAAATTAAATTTGAGGAGAGATGTAAATTCTCAGTTTAAAGAATTAAAGGCACAAGCTAATAATTAAAGTTAAAGCCAATGTGACGGAACTATAATTAAACCATGAGATGTATACTACGCTATGGAGCGGCGGTGGGACTCATAAATTGCACCAGGCTTCTTATGTATCATGTTACTGATAATAAATAATAATACCTGCAAGCTAGGTTATCATCCGATTACCTTTGAGTGGTTACAAATCTTCCCCGCAGCTGCAGTGAAGGATTTAGGTCACAGTTCAGACAGAGTCATTGCTAGGCTACACATATCAATGTTATGATCTATAGACTGGTAGGTAATTAGGTCAGGAGAAAATAATTTAACACAGGGATAAGCCAATTACTAAACTTTCACGAAAGAACTTGAGTTACTTAAATGCGGTTAACAACGGAGGGTTCACTAGACGATCTGGCCAAAATAGTAGTTATTATAATATTACATTGCTTGACTGAAATTCACTGCAAATAGAATTAAGCTATGCTAAGGTTTCATCATCATACAAACAATACGCACTAAACAAAAACTCCAGACACAACCATTAGATTGTAGATAAATTAGGTTAATTAGTTTTAAGAATTAGATAATAAGTTAAGTTAAGGTAAAAGCGGCGAGGATGTGTGTATGTATTATAAGGTAGCTAGGCATATAGGTGTGAAAGGCATTAGATTTAGGTATAGAATTTATAGAGAGGAAGGAAGGTTACAATTTGGTAAGCCGTGACCAGGATCAGAAAGTTAAGTTATAAATTATCATTAATATAGTTGTATTGGATTTCAGTCAAGCGGTAATACTTTAATTTAAAAGTGGGATTTTTTTTTCCCACAAATTGTTGTCGTGTTGCGATGTGTGAGTTTAGAATTGGCTTAATAGGGAATAATTCAATGAAGATTAATTAATTCAGAGATATTGAAGAATTATAATTTGACACTTTTCACAATAAACGTTGTTATCTTCTAAAGTTGATTCATACACTTTGTATTACGGGCTCTTGATAGTGGGTGAATTATAATTTGACACTTTTCACAATAAACGTTGTTATCTTCTAAAGTTGATTCATACACTTTGTATTACGGGCTCTTGATAGTGGGTGAATTATAATTTGACACTTTTCACAATAAACGTTGTTATCTTCTAAAGTTGATTCATACACTTTGTATTACGGGCTCTTGATAGTGGGTGAATTATAATTTGACACTTTTCACAATAAACGTTGTTATCTTCTAAAGTTGATTCATACACTTTGTATTACGGGTTCGACCAATATTGTAGACAGTCGCAATGAGAGCTGGAGCTAAATTTTGTTGTACGGAATCTGTAACAAAAAGATTCTCAGGTTAGGTTAAAGGTCAAAGGAGATAAAACTATAAAACAATAATGTAATGAGTATTATTCAAAATACAATACCTTTCAGTTATTATCTTTTCCTTCTTTATTTAATGGCGGATTTCGCCAGCATCAGGTACCGTGCGGCTGTTACGCGTTGTTGTTTTCCCAAAGTATCATAAGTGCACGAAGTACATAGATATAGTTATTATCCGGGGGTCTGGAGTATTAAATTTTAAAATTGTTGAGTTATCTGTGAATACTGAAACCTTTAGTAATTGTTTTCTTGAATACTGAAACCAGGTATCCAATTTTTGATAGGACGCTAAGATAATAATTGTTGACGTTAAGAGTTATGGTAACTGTAGTTTTGTTTCTATTCCTGGTGATAGATTTCATATAGGCATAGGCAACTAGTTCATACAGCCTTGTGTTGAGTTATTTTTAGGATCGTAAAAGGTCGATAGGGTGACATAGTTCAACATTTATTGATTTAGAAAGATTTGTGGAATAGGGGGCGGTTTAATTATTATTGCTGTCGGATGGGAAGGCTAGGGGGCGAGATTGGACAGAGGTAACCAACTTAATTATTGCTGGATTCAATTTATATTATAGGACGGCGATATGCTGTACAATATTATAAAGTTATGACGCTAACAGCATAATATAAAACTAATAATAATTATATTTTGACTAATAATCGTTGAGCGATTGCGGTTTTTAGTTGATGTGCTATTCCACGTATTATAATTTATTTTGTTGGTTATGTTAGAAAAAAAATATAATAATGTACTTGAGTCTCACATCTGAAATCCATAGAGTAGTTTAGGCTAGTCAAGGACTATTACGTTCTTTGTCTATGGTTGGACCATAGAGACAAATGATTTAGCGACACCATAAATAATCTAGAATTAGGAATGATTATAAAACATGAAGTCATAAAACCAATCGGAGAGGAAACTTCCTTATCGCGTAATCATGTGATTTTGTTATAGCAAGCGGAATCACCTGTTATTTTCCATACCTGTTATTTTTAATACCTGCGATTTTTACATTGAAAGAGATTTTCCTAATACTTATCACGTAGTAGATTAGAATGCAATGACATTGTGGTGGAATTATTATTATGTGACATGTAGATGGGGACAATTGCTCTGCACAAGGGAAATGCCGCTTCATTTTGTTAGTTCGATAAAATCCTAGGAAAAGTAACATAAAATAATATTTCGGTTCAAAATACACGCGTTGATGAGGAATCGCGATTATAAGTAATAACAAGTAGCAGGGATGTCATGTAGGGGATAGAATCATATGACTATTCATTGCTAGTAGGAATTTTGGTTTAAAAGCAACGTAGTTTGGGATGCATAATGTAAACGGATAAATACGTCTAGTAGGCGATAAAAGTCGTTACCGTCTGGAAACAACTATCTAATATCTACTCTATTGTGGGGAGGTTACCTATTAGCGAGGCTAGATGGCGTTGGGTTACCAATAAAAGATTTTATTTTGGATGATGGTAAAAGGGTGCTGTCTAATAATAATATGTATAATTGAAATACTCTTGCAGCGTTGTAAGTAGTCGTTACCGGTAATCATTGCTCCTTACCGTATAGTTGAAATCGTGATAAATAGTTAATTATGAAGATTTATAAAGGATTATTATTAGCTTAAGATGAGGTTAACGTACGCAGAGGTAAAGCTCGCTGGGCACAGCTTACTATACCTACTTACCTAATATTATCAGTTGTGAGTTACCTAGAGATATCTAAGTCGGGAGAGCGGTGAAAAGAAAAGACTTTACTACATGACTAATTAGTTAGGATAGGTAGAGATAGATAAATCATTAAATTCACTGGGTTGGATTAGCCTATTAAGAAGGGTACCTTGCACAATTGTCTATCTCCGTTGAACGATCAAGATGTTAAAAAAAAAAAAAAAAAAAAAAAAATGATATTACTAGTTAAGTGTTGTGTGAGAAAGTGTAGGAAGTATACTAGTGGTAGCATTGCACGGGATAGGGTGTAGTGAATATATTCAACGACAAAATATATACAGTCGTGGTCAACTAATTAGGGACAATCTCTAGTTAAGCCAAATTGTGAATTTATTTTTTATTTTCCAACGAGTCTTAACAATATTCCATATCTTTTACACGTAAGTATAATTAGTCATTGATGTGCCCGATTATACAAACAATAACAACTTCTTAAACATTAAACCTCTTTACAGTATAGCTGATAGATTATCAGTGTGCTATTTGTTCAAAGAATGCTGGCTGGCCATTTAATTAGGGACACTGAGATATTGCGTTCTATTTTCAAAATTTGAATCTCAATACTTTTTTATTTCTTCTTTTATTGTTTTGTGGTAGTTTTGGCGGCAATCCAGATTTTTAATTTTAAGTTTTGAGAATTATTTTGAAGAAATATGGGCAAAAATAAAAGTTGCGATCCAACACTACGAACAATTATCATGAAGTTTGTCGAGCGTGGTTGGTCATACCGAGGGATAGCAGAACATTTAAATTGTTCAAAAACTATGGTATGCAATGCAGTGCAACATTTCAGGCGCAATAACACAGCTTTAAATGTGCCCAGGACAAAAAGATCGAGAAAAACAACTCCGCAAGAAGATAGAACGATAACCAGGTTAGCTAAGAAAGATCCGTTTCTAGGCTCTATTTTAATTAAACACGAAGTGTTTGGGGCAGACGAAAGAGCCGGTGTATCAGCGAGGACCGTTCGACGACGTCTGGTAGAAGCAGGGTTGTTCGGAAGAGTGGCTCGCAAAGTACCGTTGTTGAAGAAAGAACATAGAAATGCTCGTTTGGCGTTTGCACGTAAATATGGACATTGGACCTACGCCCAATGGCAACATGTATTATTCTCTGACGAGACCAAGATTAATTTAATTTCTTCAGATGGAAGGCAATACGTACGGCGTCCTGTAAAAGCGGAAATGAATCCAAGATTCACAAAAAAGCAGGTGAAACATGGCGGTGGAAACATTAAAATTTGGGGTTCATTTTCTGGACGTGGAGTGGGACCTGTGAGAAAAGTTCAGGGTAACTTAGACCAACATCAATACAAAACAATATTGGAGGAAACTATGCTTCCCTATGCTGAGGAGCATCTCCCTATTATATGGACGTTTCAGCATGATAACGACCCGAAACATACCGCCCGTTCAGTCAAGTCGTTTCTTACCAGTCAGTCAGTATCGGTGCTAGATTGGCCAGCAAATAGCCCGGACCTCAACCCAATTGAGCACCTTTGGCACGAAATCAAGAAAAAAGTTTCAACTTATCGTACCACAACTTTAGATCAACTTAATCAAGCTTTTTGTGAGGCATGGGCAAACATTCCTATCGAAACATGTCAGAAACTGATAATGTCTATGCCACATCGGTGTCAAGCGGTAATTACTAACAAAGGTTTTGCTACTGGGTACTGATTTTACACGTAATAAAATGGAGCTTTTAAAAATATTATAATACTGGAGATTATTCGTTTTGTTTAACTCTATTCATCATTATACTTTACTGTCCTTAATTAAATGTCCAGCTACATAATTATACCTTAAAATTGAATACATGTTCAACCTTTGATATTAAATACTTTTTTCTATTTAATTATTCTCTTATTTACAGCCATTTATAGTATAGTAATCGGACCAAATTATGCAAATAATAGGTGCTGAAAAATCAATAGGGTTTTATATTTATATGTACATAACCGGTTATTGCTCTTCACTATCTTGAATGTCCCTAATTAGTTGACCACGACTGTATATATATTTTATAAATCATATCCAATCAGTACTTGTTACAATACTCAATTACAGTACACAAAGCAAAACATAATCACCCATTTTACAGACAAAAACATTGAATCGGATGCTTGACCGCGTCTACATAAGCCAGCAGCTTTGATTGTGGGTAAATCGAAAGAGGCACTTGTACAAGAGGCTGGTATTAACTAATCGGGTAGTGCCGACGGAGAATATCTTGACGTGTATCCCAGACGCTAGCTTTGATTAGTTGGTGGTTCTTCTAGGGCAACCATGCCGACTTACTAGGGATCATTGACTAGTCGAAGTTTGATTCTATACATACATGACACTAATCTATTATATTTATAAGTACATTAGAACGTGCACTTGGTTATATTTAATTATTGGTTTTATACAAATATATTTGGGCGGAGATACTCTTGTGGGTGAGAAAGTGTAGGAAGTATACTAGTGGTAGCATTGCACAAGATAGGGTGTAGTGAGTATATTCTACGACAAAATATTATATATATTTTATAAATCATATCCAATCAGTACTTGTTACAATACTCAATTACAGTACACAAAGCAAAACATGATCACCCATTTTTACAGACAAAAACATTGAATCAGATGCTTGACCGCGTCTACATAAGCCAGCAGCTTTGCTTGTGGGTAAATCGAAAGAGGCACTTGTACAAGAGGCTGGTATTGACTAATCGGGTAGTGCCGACGGAGAATATCTTGACGTGTATCCCAGACGCTAGCTTTGATTAGTTAGTGGTTCTTCTAGGGCAACCATGCCGACTTACTAGGGATCATTGACTAGTCGAAGTTTGATTCTATACACACACAACACTAAAATATTATATTTATAATTATCTTAGAGCCGGCATTTAATTATATTTAAGGAACGATAGAAATTATGCATGCTAAAGAGATGTTAGTAGGAATACGATAGGCAAATTAGTAGAGAGAAAAAAAAAATTACTTCTCGAAGATATCTAAGATTGACGGATGATGGATAATTGTGGAAGGTGGATATTAATTGAGCTTGGGAGCAAAATAGGGGTCGAAAGAAAAATATAATAGTAAAGAAAGAATGATAAATCGAAAGAAAAAAAAATAATAGTAGAAAAAAGAAATAGTTGATTGGCTTGAAGTCGAGATTTAACGGCAAAATTAACGAGTTATAGCACTGTTATGCTATAGGGATAACAATAGCGTATGTTATCACATCAATTATAAAAGCGAGTTGCGGGCGGATGTCACGTCATAATCAATAGTTAACTCGTTTTATTATTTTGAAAGTTAACACAAGCTACTTATAAAACAGTGATCGATTTTATATACCACAATTTTAAGTTGTAGGATAATTTTAAACTCATAGTCCGCAGAAACATTCAAGCCGGAAATAAAGCGATGACATTGCGAGCTGAGAATAAATTTCTTAGTGTAAAATTTATTAATAAGTAAATCCCTGATATTGCGTTATCGAGATTACAATACAAAATCAACTATCACAATTCGAATCATACAAAGTAATTATTTAGATGTTGTCTCGCGTCGACAGGTACAAATTTTAATTTAGATGGGTAAAGACATTAGAACTGAAATGGGTTTCGGATGTGTGACGTTCTTAGGACACGTACTGTTTAGTAGCATAATTAAATTTAGTAAAATCGGCCGTATTGGACATATTTCGTTTTGCGGATATATATATATTTAACCAAGGTTATCGTGGAGGTAAGCATAGTTCAAGGTTTACTAAACCCGATCTAGAGTCATAGCCTATCTTTATATGTCAGAAGAAAATAATAAATTTATGAGTAGTAGATTTTAGAGTCAATAGTAAATTTATTTTCCCGAGGTGAGACCTGAAACCTAGTTCGCACTAGGCCATTCAAATACTTTAACCGGTAATGTTGATTATAATAAATAAAGATGTTCGGAATTTATAATAATATTCTAATACTGCTATATTAAAATTGTTATTATGAAATTTAATAGGGTTGCCTATCAATTAATAAATAAATAATAACTCAATGATTTGGTTACAAGTTAGGAATGATAAGACGAACGAAACGCGGTTTTGACGTGTGGCAAGGTCAGCGCAGACTGTCACAGCGGGATTATCTTGTTTGGTTATTTATTAATATGAATTGCTAGAATCCTTAAATAATCTAGATTATTGGCATCTAATATGTACGTGATGTAATTGTAGATGATTAAAATTAGTGCTAAGGTAGGTTATTGTCGAAGTTATGGCACAACCTTAAAATTGTTAGTTTTAATGTAAACTACATGTTGCATCTAGATTGTTATAAACAACTAATTAATTGGCAGTTTTCACATAGGCATGTAGGCCGGGACATTGAGTTGATGAAATAGTGTTATCAAAATCATTCATCACGGAAAGATAAAGATATTTTATTTGCAAGTGTGAATACAAAAGTTTAGTTCGGTTAGTATTATTCGGTTCTAGTCTAGTTTTGTGGTAGCGTTTTACCTAGGGTTTTCTAAATTATAGGAAATTAAATATTAATTGTCTGTTGCTGTCTTCTACGTTAGAGAAGGAACGGAGAAAGATAAGGGGGACTCATTTTGTTATAGTCAGCTGTATGATAGATAATCCTCCTAGTAAATATTTCTTGTGATTGCGGTAGTAACATAGAATGTTTATAGGATGTTTTGTTCATTAACTAATTATCTTCACCGCAGCTGGGGATAGGGATGGCTAAAATATGTGAACAAAGGTGGAGAAGATTGGTCATTATAAATTAAAATAAATACTTGAATTGCATTATGCCTGACTAAATAGTGCGAAGAGGTGGAGTAACTATGTTAGAGAAATTCTCTATTGCAAAATATTCGAACTTTTGACATTTTCAATTGTAACTTTAGAATTTTGATTAGAGTATTTAACTAAGCGGGTCCAACGAAGAAGGCATGCTGAAAGCGAGGTCTTTGGTCGTCTATGCACACAATAAAATTATAGATGACACAAGGGAGCATTCTTAATTGGCACTGTTAAATTAGTAAAAGTAGCTTGTTCGAATATTTTTAGTCGCACTGGGCACAAATAGAACTTAGTTAAGCGTGTGGGTTGTTTGATTTACCTGGTGAAGTAATTGAATCGAAGTTTAGGAACTGTGCTGTAGAAGTGGGAATTACTCAGCACACAATAAAATTAAGTGGTTTCCATTTAGCTTCATTTCCTAAACTAGCCTTTCTAAAAGTTGTGAGAATTCTGCTGTAGGGTAATTCCATTCGAGGACGCCTTATGGAGTGTGGACCAGGGTAAATATGCTTGACTGAACAACAGAGAGATATTACCGGTAGCTGCGGAAATGAGGTTATTGATAGCATTTCATTTTAGCGTTATCAGTGGAACTCGCGCTACTGGGGAATTTTACAATCTGGACGGAAGGCTGAAAGTAGAGTAGAGTAATTAAGGAGTAACCAATTAGAGTTACAAACATTCGGGAGATTACCATCTTAATAATGTGTCTTGTGCGAGTGTAAAATTAAAATCATCTAATAAAAAATAAAAATAAAAAGAAACTAGCACTATTGAATCACGCAGTTTGGAATTCAGTAAATACGAGAAGGAACTCACGATATTAATTACCATGAATACTAAGACGAAGTGTCACCTTTAATGACTTATTATTTACCGATTTGACCGTTATTAGTAATATAAAAGGTAGGAAGTTAAGCAGAGTTGTGGGGGCGGATAAGATAGTTACCGGTCTGTTTAATTTAATAAGAAAATTATATTTTTCAAAGGTATAGGAAAGTAAGGGGATATTGACGTATTATATATTAGCAAATGAGACTAAATGTTGTCTTTCGTACATAGTAATAACTAGGGATGAGACATAGTTACTAGATAGGTTTTGGCATAAGTATTTGCTTATACGTACAAGCTCAGTACTTGTCAATTAGTATACGATGTCCAACGCGTACCGGGGTATTAACAAGTACTTATCGATGACGCATACATTGACAGTTAGATATACATAGCACACAAACTTCTAATAGATCTGAACTACGGGGTAGCTAGTTCAAAACTCAAGGACGTGTTTCGAGATGCGTACCCCTTAGAGTGAATGAGTTTTTCCTAAGTATTTACGATCAACAACCTTATTGTAAGGTGTTAAGACCTCTATTTGTATGCACGGTGAGTGGGTGTCACTGCGGAACGGACGGAAGCGAGTCTAGTATTCTATCTCGGTTATTTGTAGGATTAGACATTAGATGTATCTCATCTAAAATAAAGTTATAACTCTTGGGCGATGATGGTATGCCTACTGGTTTTGGTTGATATGGGGGTTTGGTTAAGAATTCTTATCCGCGGAGAGGAAAATAGGTTTCGGTTGAAAGAAGTAGCTAATTAGGAATTGTGGAGGACGCGGGTTCGATCCCTGCCTGAGGTAGACAATTGTTCCGACGTTTCGTTATCTTAGGTAATTATATAAGCTAAGATGAGATTGGTAGCGTTGAAGTATGAAGGAAAGTTTTAATTCAAATTATTAATTATTATTCATTAACCTAGTTGGAACTAAAAGACCATGACGGCGAAGTGGTTGATGCTTCACCCACGAAAGATCCCAGGTTCGATCCCTAGGTTGCAACATTTAGATGCGAAACAAGTTGTAAGAAAAGACGTAAGTTAAAAGAAGGGGCCATGATGACAGATGTACTTGAAATTATTCTAGGAAAATAATTTAAAGAATAGAATAATTGAATGGTTCGGAAGATGTTATAAACTTTACGTCGGAATCGTCATAGAGTTGAAGAGTTTCCGCTAGGGGGCGTTAGTAGACAGCGCAAGAGACTGTTATATTGATTTATATTATATTATGATTTGTTGTTATGATGGTAAACAAAAGGCAAATCATTATTCGGAGGTTGTGTATGATTAAAGAAATGGTAGATGTCTAAGTTATTGGGAAATATTTGCCGAAACTAAGTTTACTAGGATTTCGTTTCGAACACGAGAACTGGGTATGCAATTATGATTTTGTGTCAGTTGAATAGAATGAGGGGTGTGGGTTTTTTTTTTGCAATGAGAATGCTTATTGAGGAAGGAGTCATTAGGGATTTGGGGAGGAACTATAAATAGTAGGAATGTCTTTGAGGAAGAGGGCTAGGATGACAATGGGGTTGGCAAGGAAGGACGTGCTATTTTGTACTTAATTAAGTACAGGGTTTAGATATAATTCGCCGCAGATAAGAGTGGTACTTTATCTGCTTAAATTCTATCGGGGGCGGCTGTAACGGTACAGAATGAATGGTATCCGTCCGTTAGTAAGAAATGTGTGGGAGTAGCACTAAAATAAATATTAATGCGTAGCACCATTAATATAATAAGCATGAAAAAGGGAATAATAAACTAGTTCAGAATAATGGTCCGTGGTCTAACGCTTTATCTCTAGTTTGAACTTCGCGGGGACTGCTCTGTGTGCTCCTTGCGACATAGGCGCCATCTAGCGTGAGTTATTTACTTGAGCTTTGCATAAGGTTGCTAGTTTGACTTCTTTATTTTGAATTTCGCGGGGACTGCTCTGCGCGTCCCTTGCGACGTAGGCGGCGTCTAGCGGGAGTCATAAGGTTGTGAGCTTGACTAGGACCGTATTTTTTATTTTGAATTTCGCGGGGACTGCTCTGGGGTCGGGAAAGTGGTTCACCTACGGGCGGACGCCATCTATGGTCGGAATACGGAACCTTTGATAATTTCCCAAAATATAGGATTATTGGCTTAAGTGGAGGATTATTGAGAGGGAATTGTTAATAGAAGGCTACATTTAGATATTCAAAGATGAAATATTGGCTGTCGGACGAGATTTGGTTAGATTATGGAAAAATTTTAGAATTGCGCGGCGAAAGCGGCAATGAGCGAGCGAGAGGTTGAGAAAAAGACAGAAAGAGAGGTCGGATGATAGCTCCACGTGGCGCGACGCGAAGGCGAGGGGCATCGGGGAAACAGCTAGCGATTGGTTGAAGGGAAGAAAAGCGGACTCGCGCGGGCGTATGTTAGGCGCGCATGGCGCGAAAGTTAAGATGCTTGGGAAAAGGGCGGAAAATTAGCGGGCATTCAATTTTGGGACGTCGGCGGTGCGGTCCAACTTAAGAGTGCGGTACTACTCATACGGGGAAAATAGTGTCCGAGCTTTGATAGTGCGCTAAGTGATATTCGAGCTGCGATATTAATTAAGATTTGTGAAATTGAAAGTGATTAATAAAGTAAAACTATTGCGGTCGCAACTCGAATCCGTTAACGGAATGAAGTATTCCGGGGTACATCGGCGGAAACGCGTAACGGTGGCAACGAAAACCTATGTACCTTTCAACAGACTTCGGTCTGGATGATCTTTGATTGTATTTAATAAGATCGGCGTTTTATATTATTACGCTAAACAATACACTATCTTCGACGGAGTAATGGGGGAGAGACAGTTGTCTCCCTAGTGAAAGTTGAAGATAGGTCAGACACCATTTAGCTGGAGGTAGACCCGTATGACCCAGTCCAATTTCGAGTCTACCTCCGTACATACAGTGTAGTGATAGGAAAATAACACACTGAGTATACTGGCTCGACTGATAGAACATTTAGGAGTTAGTTGCTTTCAGGGGCAATGCGACTCTCACAACACATCACGAATTTAAGTTAAATGTGGCTTTCGCCTAGATTGCAAGGTACACAAGTAGGGACTGTTAGTTCGACAAAAATATAGGCATTTTCAAGTGAGGAAAGTTGTAGGAATCTATAGGTAGGCGGATATATATATGGTTAGTTATGGGAGGCAAGGTATTTGCGCCAGGCCGGATTAATTCAGACTAATAAGGTAGGGATAATAAAGTTACGGCGCTAAATAAAATTATGATGAAGTGATGTGGGTCCTAGCTAGGCAAGTAATCTGTTACCGCAGGCCGGTAAAATTCTAATTGTTTTCCTAAAGTTGTTACCAATTAATTATTCATTTTAAATAATTAACAGAAGTATGATAATATTGTACCATCATTACTTTGAATACCTAAAAGTCTAGACTGGTTTCCTATTACAAGAAAAATATTAAAAGTTATAGCAAATTAGCTTAGCGTACTGTGATGTTTGATTTCTAATACTGAAATGACCAAACAGGCATTTTTTAGCTTTCCCTGAGGTACAATACGGCCTTAAAATAGCTACACTCTTCAAAGTATGGAAAATTTTACATCCGATACCTATTAGCAAAGATAAGCTGATACAAACTGAACAACTAAAACCAGTTTAGAACCTAGGATAAGTCGTTGAAAGAAGACATTGCAAGCTATGAGCTTCTAATAATCTGAAACATAGAAATAATTGATTGATAACAACCAGCTAATTAGCCTGTCAATGGTCTATTAATACCATTTGAATAGACCTCTTAAGATATGTAAGTACTTAACTCTAATAATCTGAAACATAGAAATATTTGATGGGAACAATCTAATCAATCAGACTAATACCTAGCACAGTCTAATTTATACTTATTAAAGGGAGTAAAGATAGCTTCTGAATGTAATTGATTTAATGATTAACAGGGATAATTAACTACCTAATTTACTGCCTACTAGGAGTATACTAACTATGGTTTAGTATTCTATTTAAGTTCACTTCCTAAAAGTCAAGGATATTGAATAAATTAAACATCCTTCAATAAACTTAAGATGTGATAATCTGCCAATGCAGCCAATCCAATGTAGTTATATTGGAACTTTACAAGACCTGTATAATAAATACTAAGAGTAAATAAAAGTAGTTTTACCTGTATTAATAGCATTCTACTTTAGCCACCGCCTGAAGTGGCGTTTGATTAAATTATCCACCCTTTACGGAACTGAATATAAGTTATTGCATTGAATAATTAAGTTCTTAATGTGAAAAGGATATTTGGATGATAGCAAGCCTTGAGATAAACTCTATTGATTTATGTGGAATAATAAGAATTTAAATTGCTAACACATAGTTCATAATGTAAAATGAAATTAAATTTGAGGAGAGATGTAAATTCTCAGTTTAAAGAATTAAAGGCACAAGCTAATAATTAAAGTTAAAGCCAATGTGACGGAACTATAATTAAACCATGAGATGTATACTACGCTATGGAGCGGCGGTGGGACTCATAAATTGCACCAGGCTTCTTATGTATCATGTTACTGATAATAAATAATAATACCTGCAAGCTAGGTTATCATCCGATTACCTTTGAGTGGTTACAAATCTTCCCCGCAGCTGCAGTGAAGGATTTAGGTCACAGTTCAGACAGAGTCATTGCTAGGCTACACATATCAATGTTATGATCTATAGACTGGTAGGTAATTAGGTCAGGAGAAAATAATTTAACACAGGGATAAGCCAATTACTAAACTTTCACGAAAGAACTTGAGTTACTTAAATGCGGTTAACAACGGAGGGTTCACTAGACGATCTGGCCAAAATAGTAGTTATTATAATATTACATTGCTTGACTGAAATTCACTGCAAATAGAATTAAGCTATGCTAAGGTTTCATCATCATACAAACAATACGCACTAAACAAAAACTCCAGACACAACCATTAGATTGTAGATAAATTAGGTTAATTAGTTTTAAGAATTAGATAATAAGTTAAGTTAAGGTAAAAGCGGCGAGGATGTGTGTATGTATTATAAGGTAGCTAGGCATATAGGTGTGAAAGGCATTAGATTTAGGTATAGAATTTATAGAGAGGAAGGAAGGTTACAATTTGGTAAGCCGTGACCAGGATCAGAAAGTTAAGTTATAAATTATCATTAATATAGTTGTATTGGATTTCAGTCAAGCGGTAATACTTTAATTTAAAAGTGGGATTTTTTTTTCCCACAAATTGTTGTCGTGTTGCGATGTGTGAGTTTAGAATTGGCTTAATAGGGAATAATTCAATGAAGATTAATTAATTCAGAGATATTGAAGAATTATAATTTGACACTTTTCACAATAAACGTTGTTATCTTCTAAAGTTGATTCATACACTTTGTATTACGGGCTCTTGATAGTGGGTGAATTATAATTTGACACTTTTCACAATAAACGTTGTTATCTTCTAAAGTTGATTCATACACTTTGTATTACGGGCTCTTGATAGTGGGTGAATTATAATTTGACACTTTTCACAATAAACGTTGTTATCTTCTAAAGTTGATTCATACACTTTGTATTACGGGCTCTTGATAGTGGGTGAATTATAATTTGACACTTTTCACAATAAACGTTGTTATCTTCTAAAGTTGATTCATACACTTTGTATTACGGGTTCGACCAATATTGTAGACAGTCGCAATGAGAGCTGGAGCTAAATTTTGTTGTACGGAATCTGTAACAAAAAGATTCTCAGGTTAGGTTAAAGGTCAAAGGAGATAAAACTATAAAACAATAATGTAATGAGTATTATTCAAAATACAATACCTTTCAGTTATTATCTTTTCCTTCTTTATTTAATGGCGGATTTCGCCAGCATCAGGTACCGTGCGGCTGTTACGCGTTGTTGTTTTCCCAAAGTATCATAAGTGCACGAAGTACATAGATATAGTTATTATCCGGGGGTCTGGAGTATTAAATTTTAAAATTGTTGAGTTATCTGTGAATACTGAAACCTTTAGTAATTGTTTTCTTGAATACTGAAACCAGGTATCCAATTTTTGATAGGACGCTAAGATAATAATTGTTGACGTTAAGAGTTATGGTAACTGTAGTTTTGTTTCTATTCCTGGTGATAGATTTCATATAGGCATAGGCAACTGGTTCATACAGCCTTGTGTTGAGTTATTTTTAGGATCGTAAAAGGTCGATAGGGTGACATAGTTCAACATTTATTGATTTAGAAAGATTTGTGGAATAGGGGGCGGTTTAATTATTATTGCTGTCGGATGGGAAGGCTAGGGGGCGAGATTGGACAGAGGTAACCAACTTAATTATTGCTGGATTCAATTTATATTATAGGACGGCGATATGCTGTACAATATTATAAAGTTATGACGCTAACAGCATAATATAAAACTAATAATAATTATATTTTGACTAATAATCGTTGAGCGATTGCGGTTTTTAGTTGATGTGCTATTCCACGTATTATAATTTATTTTGTTGGTTATGTTAGAAAAAAAATATAATAATGTACTTGAGTCTCACATCTGAAATCCATAGAGTAGTTTAGGCTAGTCAAGGACTATTACGTTCTTTGTCTATGGTTGGACCATAGAGACAAATGATTTAGCGACACCATAAATATTCTAGAATTAGGAATGATTATAAAACATGAAGTCATAAAACCAATCGGAGAGGAAACTTCCTTATCGCGTAATCATGTGATTTTGTTATAGCAAGCGGAATCACCTGTTATTTTCCATACCTGTTATTTTTAATACCTGCGATTTTTACATTGAAAGAGATTTTCCTAATACTTATCACGTAGTAGATTAGAATGCAATGACATTGTGGTGGAATTATTATTATGTGACATGTAGATGGGGACAATTGCTCTGCACAAGGGAAATGCCGCTTCATTTTGTTAGTTCGATAAAATCCTAGGAAAAGTAACATAAAATAATATTTCGGTTCAAAATACACGCGTTGATGAGGAATCGCGATTATAAGTAATAACAAGTAGCAGGGATGTCATGTAGGGGATAGAATCATATGACTATTCATTGCTAGTAGGAATTTTGGTTTAAAAGCAACGTAGTTTGGGATGCATAATGTAAACGGATAAATACGTCTAGTAGGCGATAAAAGTCGTTACCGTCTGGAAACAACTATCTAATATCTACTCTATTGTGGGGAGGTTACCTATTAGCGAGGCTAGATGGCGTTGGGTTACCAATAAAAGATTTTATTTTGGATGATGGTAAAAGGGTGCTGTCTAATAATAATATGTATAATTGAAATACTCTTGCAGCGTTGTAAGTAGTCGTTACCGGTAATCATTGCTCCTTACCGTATAGTTGAAATCGTGATAAATAGTTAAATAAGAAGATTTATAAAGGATTATTATTAGCTTAAGATGAGGTTAACGTACGCAGAGGTAAAGCTCGCTGGGCACAGCTTACTATACCTACTTACCTAATATTATCAGTTGTGAGTTACCTAGAGATATCTAAGTCGGGAGAGCGGTGAAAAGAAAAGACTTTACTACATGACTAATTAGTTAGGATAGGTAGAGATAGATAAATCATTAAATTCACTGGGTTGGATTAGCCTATTAAGAAGGGTACCTTGCACAATTGTCTATCTCCGTTGAACGATCAAGATGTTAAAAAAAAAAAAAAAAAAAAAAAAAAATGATATTACTAGTTAAGTGTTGTGTGAGAAAGTGTAGGAAGTATACTAGTGGTAGCATTGCACGGGATAGGGTGTAGTGAATATATTCAACGACAAAATATATATATATATTTTATAAATCATATCCAATCAGTACTTGTTACAATACTCAATTACAGTACACAAAGCAAAACATAATCACCCATTTTACAGACAAAAACATTGAATCGGATGCTTGACCGCGTCTACATAAGCCAGCAGCTTTGATTGTGGGTAAATCGAAAGAGGCACTTGTACAAGAGGCTGGTATTAACTAATCGGGTAGTGCCGACGGAGAATATCTTGACGTGTATCCCAGACGCTAGCTTTGATTAGTTGGTGGTTCTTCTAGGGCAACCATGCCGACTTACTAGGGATCATTGACTAGTCGAAGTTTGATTCTATACATACATGACACTAATCTATTATATTTATAAGTACATTAGAACGTGCACTTGGTTATATTTAATTATTGGTTTTATACAAATATATTTGGGCGGAGATACTCTTGTGGGTGAGAAAGTGTAGGAAGTATACTAGTGGTAGCATTGCACAAGATAGGGTGTAGTGAGTATATTCTACGACAAAATATTATATATATTTTATAAATCATATCCAATCAGTACTTGTTACAATACTCAATTACAGTACACAAAGCAAAACATGATCACCCATTTTTACAGACAAAAACATTGAATCAGATGCTTGACCGCGTCTACATAAGCCAGCAGCTTTGCTTGTGGGTAAATCGAAAGAGGCACTTGTACAAGAGGCTGGTATTGACTAATCGGGTAGTGCCGACGGAGAATATCTTGACGTGTATCCCAGACGCTAGCTTTGATTAGTTAGTGGTTCTTCTAGGGCAACCATGCCGACTTACTAGGGATCATTGACTAGTCGAAGTTTGATTCTATACACACACAACACTAAAATATTATATTTATAATTATCTTAGAGCCGGCATTTAATTATATTTAAGGAACGATAGAAATTATGCATGCTAAAGAGATGTTAGTAGGAATACGATAGGCAAATTAGTAGAGAGAAAAAAAAAATTACTTCTCGAAGATATCTAAGATTGACGGATGATGGATAATTGTGGAAGGTGGATATTAATTGAGCTTGGGAGCAAAATAGGGGTCGAAAGAAAAATATAATAGTAAAGAAAGAATGATAAATCGAAAGAAAAAAAAATAATAGTAGAAAAAAGAAATAGTTGATTGGCTTGAAGTCGAGATTTAACGGCAAAATTAACGAGTTATAGCACTGTTATGCTATAGGGATAACAATAGCGTATGTTATCACATCAATTATAAAAGCGAGTTGCGGGCGGATGTCACGTCATAATCAATAGTTAACTCGTTTTATTATTTTGAAAGTTAACACAAGCTACTTATAAAACAGTGATCGATTTTATATACCACAATTTTAAGTTGTAGGATAATTTTAAACTCATAGTCCGCAGAAACATTCAAGCCGGAAATAAAGCGATGACATTGCGAGCTGAGAATAAATTTCTTAGTGTAAAATTTATTAATAAGTAAATCCCTGATATTGCGTTATCGAGATTACAATACAAAATCAACTATCACAATTCGAATCATACAAAGTAATTATTTAGATGTTGTCTCGCGTCGACAGGTACAAATTTTAATTTAGATGGGTAAAGACATTAGAACTGAAATGGGTTTCGGATGTGTGACGTTCTTAGGACACGTACTGTTTAGTAGCATAATTAAATTTAGTAAAATCGGCCGTATTGGACATATTTCGTTTTGCGGATATATATATATTTAACCAAGGTTATCGTGGAGGTAAGCATAGTTCAAGGTTTACTAAACCCGATCTAGAGTCATAGCCTATCTTTATATGTCAGAAGAAAATAATAAATTTATGAGTAGTAGATTTTAGAGTCAATAGTAAATTTATTTTCCCGAGGTGAGACCTGAAACCTAGTTCGCACTAGGCCATTCAAATACTTTAACCGGTAATGTTGATTATAATAAATAAAGATGTTCGGAATTTATAATAATATTCTAATACTGCTATATTAAAATTGTTATTATGAAATTTAATAGGGTTGCCTATCAATTAATAAATAAATAATAACTCAATGATTTGGTTACAAGTTAGGAATGATAAGACGAACGAAACGCGGTTTTGACGTGTGGCAAGGTCAGCGCAGACTGTCACAGCGGGATTATCTTGTTTGGTTATTTATTAATATGAATTGCTAGAATCCTTAAATAATCTAGATTATTGGCATCTAATATGTACGTGATGTAATTGTAGATGATTAAAATTAGTGCTAAGGTAGGTTATTGTCGAAGTTATGGCACAACCTTAAAATTGTTAGTTTTAATGTAAACTACATGTTGCATCTAGATTGTTATAAACAACTAATTAATTGGCAGTTTTCACATAGGCATGTAGGCCGGGACATTGAGTTGATGAAATAGTGTTATCAAAATCATTCATCACGGAAAGATAAAGATATTTTATTTGCAAGTGTGAATACAAAAGTTTAGTTCGGTTAGTATTATTCGGTTCTAGTCTAGTTTTGTGGTAGCGTTTTACCTAGGGTTTTCTAAATTATAGGAAATTAAATATTAATTGTCTGTTGCTGTCTTCTACGTTAGAGAAGGAACGGAGAAAGATAAGGGGGACTCATTTTGTTATAGTCAGCTGTATGATAGATAATCCTCCTAGTAAATATTTCTTGTGATTGCGGTAGTAACATAGAATGTTTATAGGATGTTTTGTTCATTAACTAATTATCTTCACCGCAGCTGGGGATAGGGATGGCTAAAATATGTGAACAAAGGTGGAGAAGATTGGTCATTATAAATTAAAATAAATACTTGAATTGCATTATGCCTGACTAAATAGTGCGAAGAGGTGGAGTAACTATGTTAGAGAAATTCTCTATTGCAAAATATTCGAACTTTTGACATTTTCAATTGTAACTTTAGAATTTTGATTAGAGTATTTAACTAAGCGGGTCCAACGAAGAAGGCATGCTGAAAGCGAGGTCTTTGGTCGTCTATGCACACAATAAAATTATAGATGACACAAGGGAGCATTCTTAATTGGCACTGTTAAATTAGTAAAAGTAGCTTGTTCGAATATTTTTAGTCGCACTGGGCACAAATAGAACTTAGTTAAGCGTGTGGGTTGTTTGATTTACCTGGTGAAGTAATTGAATCGAAGTTTAGGAACTGTGCTGTAGAAGTGGGAATTACTCAGCACACAATAAAATTAAGTGGTTTCCATTTAGCTTCATTTCCTAAACTAGCCTTTCTAAAAGTTGTGAGAATTCTGCTGTAGGGTAATTCCATTCGAGGACGCCTTATGGAGTGTGGACCAGGGTAAATATGCTTGACTGAACAACAGAGAGATATTACCGGTAGCTGCGGAAATGAGGTTATTGATAGCATTTCATTTTAGCGTTATCAGTGGAACTCGCGCTACTGGGGAATTTTACAATCTGGACGGAAGGCTGAAAGTAGAGTAGAGTAATTAAGGAGTAACCAATTAGAGTTACAAACATTCGGGAGATTACCATCTTAATAATGTGTCTTGTGCGAGTGTAAAATTAAAATCATCTAATAAAAAATAAAAATAAAAAGAAACTAGCACTATTGAATCACGCAGTTTGGAATTCAGTAAATACGAGAAGGAACTCACGATATTAATTACCATGAATACTAAGACGAAGTGTCACACCTTTAATGACTTATTATTTACCGATTTGACCGTTATTAGTAATATAAAAGGTAGGAAGTTAAGCAGAGTTGTGGGGGCGGATAAGATAGTTACCGGTCTGTTTAATTTAATAAGAAAATTATATTTTTCAAAGGTATAGGAAAGTAAGGGGATATTGACGTATTATATATTAGCAAATGAGACTAAATGTTGTCTTTCGTACATAGTAATAACTAGGGATGAGACATAGTTACTAGATAGGTTTTGGCATAAGTATTTGCTTATACGTACAAGCTCAGTACTTGTCAATTAGTATACGATGTCCAACGCGTACCGGGGTATTAACAAGTACTTATCGATGACGCATACATTGACAGTTAGATATACATAGCACACAAACTTCTAATAGATCTGAACTACGGGGTAGCTAGTTCAAAACTCAAGGACGTGTTTCGAGATGCGTACCCCTTAGAGTGAATGAGTTTTTCCTAAGTATTTACGATCAACAACCTTATTGTAAGGTGTTAAGACCTCTATTTGTATGCACGGTGAGTGGGTGTCACTGCGGAACGGACGGAAGCGAGTCTAGTATTCTATCTCGGTTATTTGTAGGATTAGACATTAGATGTATCTCATCTAAAATAAAGTTATAACTCTTGGGCGATGATGGTATGCCTACTGGTTTTGGTTGATATGGGGGTTTGGTTAAGAATTCTTATCCGCGGAGAGGAAAATAGGTTTCGGTTGAAAGAAGTAGCTAATTAGGAATTGTGGAGGACGCGGGTTCGATCCCTGCCTGAGGTAGACAATTGTTCCGACGTTTCGTTATCTTAGGTAATTATATAAGCTAAGATGAGATTGGTAGCGTTGAAGTATGAAGGAAAGTTTTAATTCAAATTATTAATTATTATTCATTAACCTAGTTGGAACTAAAAGACCATGACGGCGAAGTGGTTGATGCTTCACCCACGAAAGATCCCAGGTTCGATCCCTAGGTTGCAACATTTAGATGCGAAACAAGTTGTAAGAAAAGACGTAAGTTAAAAGAAGGCCATGATGACAGATGTACTTGAAATTATTCTAGGAAAATAATTTAAAGAATAGAATAATTGAATGGTTCGGAAGATGTTATAAACTTTACGTCGGAATCGTCATAGAGTTGAAGAGTTTCCGCTAGGGGGCGTTAGTAGACAGCGCAAGAGACTGTTATATTGATTTATATTATATTATGATTTGTTGTTATGATGGTAAACAAAAGGCAAATCATTATTCGGAGGTTGTGTATGATTAAAGAAATGGTAGATGTCTAAGTTATTGGGAAATATTTGCCGAAACTAAGTTTACTAGGATTTCGTTTCGAACACGAGAACTGGGTATGCAATTATGATTTTGTGTCAGTTGAATAGAATGAGGGGTGTGGGTTTTTTTTTTGCAATGAGAATGCTTATTGAGGAAGGAGTCATTAGGGATTTGGGGAGGAACTATAAATAGTAGGAATGTCTTTGAGGAAGAGGGCTAGGATGACAATGGGGTTGGCAAGGAAGGACGTGCTATTTTGTACTTAATTAAGTACAGGGTTTAGATATAATTCGCCGCAGATAAGAGTGGTACTTTATCTGCTTAAATTCTATCGGGGGCGGCTGTAACGGTACAGAATGAATGGTATCCGTCCGTTAGTAAGAAATGTGTGGGAGTAGCACTAAAATAAATATTAATGCGTAGCACCATTAATATAATAAGCATGAAAAAGGGAATAATAAACTAGTTCAGAATAATGGTCCGTGGTCTAACGCTTTATCTCTAGTTTGAACTTCGCGGGGACTGCTCTGTGTGCTCCTTGCGACATAGGCGCCATCTAGCGTGAGTTATTTACTTGAGCTTTGCATAAGGTTGCTAGTTTGACTTCTTTATTTTGAATTTCGCGGGGACTGCTCTGCGCGTCCCTTGCGACGTAGGCGGCGTCTAGCGGGAGTCATAAGGTTGTGAGCTTGACTAGGACCGTATTTTTTATTTTGAATTTCGCGGGGACTGCTCTGGGGTCGGGAAAGTGGTTCACCTACGGGCGGACGCCATCTATGGTCGGAATACGGAACCTTTGATAATTTCCCAAAATATAGGATTATTGGCTTAAGTGGAGGATTATTGAGAGGGAATTGTTAATAGAAGGCTACATTTAGATATTCAAAGATGAAATATTGGCTGTCGGACGAGATTTGGTTAGATTATGGAAAAATTTTAGAATTGCGCGGCGAAAGCGGCAATGAGCGAGCGAGAGGTTGAGAAAAAGACAGAAAGAGAGGTCGGATGATAGCTCCACGTGGCGCGACGCGAAGGCGAGGGGCATCGGGGAAACAGCTAGCGATTGGTTGAAGGGAAGAAAAGCGGACTCGCGCGGGCGTATGTTAGGCGCGCATGGCGCGAAAGTTAAGATGCTTGGGAAAAGGGCGGAAAATTAGCGGGCATTCAATTTTGGGACGTCGGCGGTGCGGTCCAACTTAAGAGTGCGGTACTACTCATACGGGGAAAATAGTGTCCGAGCTTTGATAGTGCGCTAAGTGATATTCGAGCTGCGATATTAATTAAGATTTGTGAAATTGAAAGTGATTAATAAAGTAAAACTATTGCGGTCGCAACTCGAATCCGTTAACGGAATGAAGTATTCCGGGGTACATCGGCGGAAACGCGTAACGGTGGCAACGAAAACCTATGTACCTTTCAACAGACTTCGGTCTGGATGATCTTTGATTGTATTTAATAAGATCGGCGTTTTATATTATTACGCTAAACAATACACTATCTTCGACGGAGTAATGGGGGAGAGACAGTTGTCTCCCTAGTGAAAGTTGAAGATAGGTCAGACACCATTTAGCTGGAGGTAGACCCGTATGACCCAGTCCAATTTCGAGTCTACCTCCGTACATACAGTGTAGTGATAGGAAAATAACACACTGAGTATACTGGCTCGACTGATAGAACATTTAGGAGTTAGTTGCTTTCAGGGGCAATGCGACTCTCACAACACATCACGAATTTAAGTTAAATGTGGCTTTCGCCTAGATTGCAAGGTACACAAGTAGGGACTGTTAGTTCGACAAAAATATAGGCATTTTCAAGTGAGGAAAGTTGTAGGAATCTATAGGTAGGCGGATATATATATGGTTAGTTATGGGAGGCAAGGTATTTGCGCCAGGCCGGATTAATTCAGACTAATAAGGTAGGGATAATAAAGTTACGGCGCTAAATAAAATTATGATGAAGTGATGTGGGTCCTAGCTAGGCAAGTAATCTGTTACCGCAGGCCGGTAAAATTCTAATTGTTTTCCTAAAGTTGTTACCAATTAATTATTCATTTTAAATAATTAACAGAAGTATGATAATATTGTACCATCATTACTTTGAATACCTAAAAGTCTAGACTGGTTTCCTATTACAAGAAAAATATTAAAAGTTATAGCAAATTAGCTTAGCGTACTGTGATGTTTGATTTCTAATACTGAAATGACCAAACAGGCATTTTTTAGCTTTCCCTGAGGTACAATACGGCCTTAAAATAGCTACACTCTTCAAAGTATGGAAAATTTTACATCCGATACCTATTAGCAAAGATAAGCTGATACAAACTGAACAACTAAAACCAGTTTAGAACCTAGGATAAGTCGTTGAAAGAAGACATTGCAAGCTATGAGCTTCTAATAATCTGAAACATAGAAATAATTGATTGATAACAACCAGCTAATTAGCCTGTCAATGGTCTATTAATACCATTTGAATAGACCTCTTAAGATATGTAAGTACTTAACTCTAATAATCTGAAACATAGAAATATTTGATGGGAACAATCTAATCAATCAGACTAATACCTAGCACAGTCTAATTTATACTTATTAAAGGGAGTAAAGATAGCTTCTGAATGTAATTGATTTAATGATTAACAGGGATAATTAACTACCTAATTTACTGCCTACTAGGAGTATACTAACTATGGTTTAGTATTCTATTTAAGTTCACTTCCTAAAAGTCAAGGATATTGAATAAATTAAACATCCTTCAATAAACTTAAGATGTGATAATCTGCCAATGCAGCCAATCCAATGTAGTTATATTGGAACTTTACAAGACCTGTATAATAAATACTAAGAGTAAATAAAAGTAGTTTTACCTGTATTAATAGCATTCTACTTTAGCCACCGCCTGAAGTGGCGTTTGATTAAATTATCCACCCTTTACGGAACTGAATATAAGTTATTGCATTGAATAATTAAGTTCTTAATGTGAAAAGGATATTTGGATGATAGCAAGCCTTGAGATAAACTCTATTGATTTATGTGGAATAATAAGAATTTAAATTGCTAACACATAGTTCATAATGTAAAATGAAATTAAATTTGAGGAGAGATGTAAATTCTCAGTTTAAAGAATTAAAGGCACAAGCTAATAATTAAAGTTAAAGCCAATGTGACGGAACTATAATTAAACCATGAGATGTATACTACGCTATGGAGCGGCGGTGGGACTCATAAATTGCACCAGGCTTCTTATGTATCATGTTACTGATAATAAATAATAATACCTGCAAGCTAGGTTATCATCCGATTACCTTTGAGTGGTTACAAATCTTCCCCGCAGCTGCAGTGAAGGATTTAGGTCACAGTTCAGACAGAGTCATTGCTAGGCTACACATATCAATGTTATGATCTATAGACTGGTAGGTAATTAGGTCAGGAGAAAATAATTTAACACAGGGATAAGCCAATTACTAAACTTTCACGAAAGAACTTGAGTTACTTAAATGCGGTTAACAACGGAGGGTTCACTAGACGATCTGGCCAAAATAGTAGTTATTATAATATTACATTGCTTGACTGAAATTCACTGCAAATAGAATTAAGCTATGCTAAGGTTTCATCATCATACAAACAATACGCACTAAACAAAAACTCCAGACACAACCATTAGATTGTAGATAAATTAGGTTAATTAGTTTTAAGAATTAGATAATAAGTTAAGTTAAGGTAAAAGCGGCGAGGATGTGTGTATGTATTATAAGGTAGCTAGGCATATAGGTGTGAAAGGCATTAGATTTAGGTATAGAATTTATAGAGAGGAAGGAAGGTTACAATTTGGTAAGCCGTGACCAGGATCAGAAAGTTAAGTTATAAATTATCATTAATATAGTTGTATTGGATTTCAGTCAAGCGGTAATACTTTAATTTAAAAGTGGGATTTTTTTTTCCCACAAATTGTTGTCGTGTTGCGATGTGTGAGTTTAGAATTGGCTTAATAGGGAATAATTCAATGAAGATTAATTAATTCAGAGATATTGAAGAATTATAATTTGACACTTTTCACAATAAACGTTGTTATCTTCTAAAGTTGATTCATACACTTTGTATTACGGGCTCTTGATAGTGGGTGAATTATAATTTGACACTTTTCACAATAAACGTTGTTATCTTCTAAAGTTGATTCATACACTTTGTATTACGGGCTCTTGATAGTGGGTGAATTATAATTTGACACTTTTCACAATAAACGTTGTTATCTTCTAAAGTTGATTCATACACTTTGTATTACGGGCTCTTGATAGTGGGTGAATTATAATTTGACACTTTTCACAATAAACGTTGTTATCTTCTAAAGTTGATTCATACACTTTGTATTACGGGTTCGACCAATATTGTAGACAGTCGCAATGAGAGCTGGAGCTAAATTTTGTTGTACGGAATCTGTAACAAAAAGATTCTCAGGTTAGGTTAAAGGTCAAAGGAGATAAAACTATAAAACAATAATGTAATGAGTATTATTCAAAATACAATACCTTTCAGTTATTATCTTTTCCTTCTTTATTTAATGGCGGATTTCGCCAGCATCAGGTACCGTGCGGCTGTTACGCGTTGTTGTTTTCCCAAAGTATCATAAGTGCACGAAGTACATAGATATAGTTATTATCCGGGGGTCTGGAGTATTAAATTTTAAAATTGTTGAGTTATCTGTGAATACTGAAACCTTTAGTAATTGTTTTCTTGAATACTGAAACCAGGTATCCAATTTTTGATAGGACGCTAAGATAATAATTGTTGACGTTAAGAGTTATGGTAACTGTAGTTTTGTTTCTATTCCTGGTGATAGATTTCATATAGGCATAGGCAACTAGTTCATACAGCCTTGTGTTGAGTTATTTTTAGGATCGTAAAAGGTCGATAGGGTGACATAGTTCAACATTTATTGATTTAGAAAGATTTGTGGAATAGGGGGCGGTTTAATTATTATTGCTGTCGGATGGGAAGGCTAGGGGGCGAGATTGGACAGAGGTAACCAACTTAATTATTGCTGGATTCAATTTATATTATAGGACGGCGATATGCTGTACAATATTATAAAGTTATGACGCTAACAGCATAATATAAAACTAATAATAATTATATTTTGACTAATAATCGTTGAGCGATTGCGGTTTTTAGTTGATGTGCTATTCCACGTATTATAATTTATTTTGTTGGTTATGTTAGAAAAAAAATATAATAATGTACTTGAGTCTCACATCTGAAATCCATAGAGTAGTTTAGGCTAGTCAAGGACTATTACGTTCTTTGTCTATGGTTGGACCATAGAGACAAATGATTTAGCGACACCATAAATAATCTAGAATTAGGAATGATTATAAAACATGAAGTCATAAAACCAATCGGAGAGGAAACTTCCTTATCGCGTAATCATGTGATTTTGTTATAGCAAGCGGAATCACCTGTTATTTTCCATACCTGTTATTTTTAATACCTGCGATTTTTACATTGAAAGAGATTTTCCTAATACTTATCACGTAGTAGATTAGAATGCAATGACATTGTGGTGGAATTATTATTATGTGACATGTAGATGGGGACAATTGCTCTGCACAAGGGAAATGCCGCTTCATTTTGTTAGTTCGATAAAATCCTAGGAAAAGTAACATAAAATAATATTTCGGTTCAAAATACACGCGTTGATGAGGAATCGCGATTATAAGTAATAACAAGTAGCAGGGATGTCATGTAGGGGATAGAATCATATGACTATTCATTGCTAGTAGGAATTTTGGTTTAAAAGCAACGTAGTTTGGGATGCATAATGTAAACGGATAAATACGTCTAGTAGGCGATAAAAGTCGTTACCGTCTGGAAACAACTATCTAATATCTACTCTATTGTGGGGAGGTTACCTATTAGCGAGGCTAGATGGCGTTGGGTTACCAATAAAAGATTTTATTTTGGATGATGGTAAAAGGGTGCTGTCTAATAATAATATGTATAATTGAAATACTCTTGCAGCGTTGTAAGTAGTCGTTACCGGTAATCATTGCTCCTTACCGTATAGTTGAAATCGTGATAAATAGTTAATTATGAAGATTTATAAAGGATTATTATTAGCTTAAGATGAGGTTAACGTACGCAGAGGTAAAGCTCGCTGGGCACAGCTTACTATACCTACTTACCTAATATTATCAGTTGTGAGTTACCTAGAGATATCTAAGTCGGGAGAGCGGTGAAAAGAAAAGACTTTACTACATGACTAATTAGTTAGGATAGGTAGAGATAGATAAATCATTAAATTCACTGGGTTGGATTAGCCTATTAAGAAGGGTACCTTGCACAATTGTCTATCTCCGTTGAACGATCAAGATGTTAAAAAAAAAAAAAAAAAAAAAAAAATGATATTACTAGTTAAGTGTTGTGTGAGAAAGTGTAGGAAGTATACTAGTGGTAGCATTGCACGGGATAGGGTGTAGTGAATATATTCAACGACAAAATATATACAGTCGTGGTCAACTAATTAGGGACAATCTCTAGTTAAGCCAAATTGTGAATTTATTTTTTATTTTCCAACGAGTCTTAACAATATTCCATATCTTTTACACGTAAGTATAATTAGTCATTGATGTGCCCGATTATACAAACAATAACAACTTCTTAAACATTAAACCTCTTTACAGTATAGCTGATAGATTATCAGTGTGCTATTTGTTCAAAGAATGCTGGCTGGCCATTTAATTAGGGACACTGAGATATTGCGTTCTATTTTCAAAATTTGAATCTCAATACTTTTTTATTTCTTCTTTTATTGTTTTGTGGTAGTTTTGGCGGCAATCCAGATTTTTAATTTTAAGTTTTGAGAATTATTTTGAAGAAATATGGGCAAAAATAAAAGTTGCGATCCAACACTACGAACAATTATCATGAAGTTTGTCGAGCGTGGTTGGTCATACCGAGGGATAGCAGAACATTTAAATTGTTCAAAAACTATGGTATGCAATGCAGTGCAACATTTCAGGCGCAATAACACAGCTTTAAATGTGCCCAGGACAAAAAGATCGAGAAAAACAACTCCGCAAGAAGATAGAACGATAACCAGGTTAGCTAAGAAAGATCCGTTTCTAGGCTCTATTTTAATTAAACACGAAGTGTTTGGGGCAGACGAAAGAGCCGGTGTATCAGCGAGGACCGTTCGACGACGTCTGGTAGAAGCAGGGTTGTTCGGAAGAGTGGCTCGCAAAGTACCGTTGTTGAAGAAAGAACATAGAAATGCTCGTTTGGCGTTTGCACGTAAATATGGACATTGGACCTACGCCCAATGGCAACATGTATTATTCTCTGACGAGACCAAGATTAATTTAATTTCTTCAGATGGAAGGCAATACGTACGGCGTCCTGTAAAAGCGGAAATGAATCCAAGATTCACAAAAAAGCAGGTGAAACATGGCGGTGGAAACATTAAAATTTGGGGTTCATTTTCTGGACGTGGAGTGGGACCTGTGAGAAAAGTTCAGGGTAACTTAGACCAACATCAATACAAAACAATATTGGAGGAAACTATGCTTCCCTATGCTGAGGAGCATCTCCCTATTATATGGACGTTTCAGCATGATAACGACCCGAAACATACCGCCCGTTCAGTCAAGTCGTTTCTTACCAGTCAGTCAGTATCGGTGCTAGATTGGCCAGCAAATAGCCCGGACCTCAACCCAATTGAGCACCTTTGGCACGAAATCAAGAAAAAAGTTTCAACTTATCGTACCACAACTTTAGATCAACTTAATCAAGCTTTTTGTGAGGCATGGGCAAACATTCCTATCGAAACATGTCAGAAACTGATAATGTCTATGCCACATCGGTGTCAAGCGGTAATTACTAACAAAGGTTTTGCTACTGGGTACTGATTTTACACGTAATAAAATGGAGCTTTTAAAAATATTATAATACTGGAGATTATTCGTTTTGTTTAACTCTATTCATCATTATACTTTACTGTCCTTAATTAAATGTCCAGCTACATAATTATACCTTAAAATTGAATACATGTTCAACCTTTGATATTAAATACTTTTTTCTATTTAATTATTCTCTTATTTACAGCCATTTATAGTATAGTAATCGGACCAAATTATGCAAATAATAGGTGCTGAAAAATCAATAGGGTTTTATATTTATATGTACATAACCGGTTATTGCTCTTCACTATCTTGAATGTCCCTAATTAGTTGACCACGACTGTATATATATTTTATAAATCATATCCAATCAGTACTTGTTACAATACTCAATTACAGTACACAAAGCAAAACATAATCACCCATTTTACAGACAAAAACATTGAATCGGATGCTTGACCGCGTCTACATAAGCCAGCAGCTTTGATTGTGGGTAAATCGAAAGAGGCACTTGTACAAGAGGCTGGTATTAACTAATCGGGTAGTGCCGACGGAGAATATCTTGACGTGTATCCCAGACGCTAGCTTTGATTAGTTGGTGGTTCTTCTAGGGCAACCATGCCGACTTACTAGGGATCATTGACTAGTCGAAGTTTGATTCTATACATACATGACACTAATCTATTATATTTATAAGTACATTAGAACGTGCACTTGGTTATATTTAATTATTGGTTTTATACAAATATATTTGGGCGGAGATACTCTTGTGGGTGAGAAAGTGTAGGAAGTATACTAGTGGTAGCATTGCACAAGATAGGGTGTAGTGAGTATATTCTACGACAAAATATTATATATATTTTATAAATCATATCCAATCAGTACTTGTTACAATACTCAATTACAGTACACAAAGCAAAACATGATCACCCATTTTTACAGACAAAAACATTGAATCAGATGCTTGACCGCGTCTACATAAGCCAGCAGCTTTGCTTGTGGGTAAATCGAAAGAGGCACTTGTACAAGAGGCTGGTATTGACTAATCGGGTAGTGCCGACGGAGAATATCTTGACGTGTATCCCAGACGCTAGCTTTGATTAGTTAGTGGTTCTTCTAGGGCAACCATGCCGACTTACTAGGGATCATTGACTAGTCGAAGTTTGATTCTATACACACACAACACTAAAATATTATATTTATAATTATCTTAGAGCCGGCATTTAATTATATTTAAGGAACGATAGAAATTATGCATGCTAAAGAGATGTTAGTAGGAATACGATAGGCAAATTAGTAGAGAGAAAAAAAAAATTACTTCTCGAAGATATCTAAGATTGACGGATGATGGATAATTGTGGAAGGTGGATATTAATTGAGCTTGGGAGCAAAATAGGGGTCGAAAGAAAAATATAATAGTAAAGAAAGAATGATAAATCGAAAGAAAAAAAAATAATAGTAGAAAAAAGAAATAGTTGATTGGCTTGAAGTCGAGATTTAACGGCAAAATTAACGAGTTATAGCACTGTTATGCTATAGGGATAACAATAGCGTATGTTATCACATCAATTATAAAAGCGAGTTGCGGGCGGATGTCACGTCATAATCAATAGTTAACTCGTTTTATTATTTTGAAAGTTAACACAAGCTACTTATAAAACAGTGATCGATTTTATATACCACAATTTTAAGTTGTAGGATAATTTTAAACTCATAGTCCGCAGAAACATTCAAGCCGGAAATAAAGCGATGACATTGCGAGCTGAGAATAAATTTCTTAGTGTAAAATTTATTAATAAGTAAATCCCTGATATTGCGTTATCGAGATTACAATACAAAATCAACTATCACAATTCGAATCATACAAAGTAATTATTTAGATGTTGTCTCGCGTCGACAGGTACAAATTTTAATTTAGATGGGTAAAGACATTAGAACTGAAATGGGTTTCGGATGTGTGACGTTCTTAGGACACGTACTGTTTAGTAGCATAATTAAATTTAGTAAAATCGGCCGTATTGGACATATTTCGTTTTGCGGATATATATATATTTAACCAAGGTTATCGTGGAGGTAAGCATAGTTCAAGGTTTACTAAACCCGATCTAGAGTCATAGCCTATCTTTATATGTCAGAAGAAAATAATAAATTTATGAGTAGTAGATTTTAGAGTCAATAGTAAATTTATTTTCCCGAGGTGAGACCTGAAACCTAGTTCGCACTAGGCCATTCAAATACTTTAACCGGTAATGTTGATTATAATAAATAAAGATGTTCGGAATTTATAATAATATTCTAATACTGCTATATTAAAATTGTTATTATGAAATTTAATAGGGTTGCCTATCAATTAATAAATAAATAATAACTCAATGATTTGGTTACAAGTTAGGAATGATAAGACGAACGAAACGCGGTTTTGACGTGTGGCAAGGTCAGCGCAGACTGTCACAGCGGGATTATCTTGTTTGGTTATTTATTAATATGAATTGCTAGAATCCTTAAATAATCTAGATTATTGGCATCTAATATGTACGTGATGTAATTGTAGATGATTAAAATTAGTGCTAAGGTAGGTTATTGTCGAAGTTATGGCACAACCTTAAAATTGTTAGTTTTAATGTAAACTACATGTTGCATCTAGATTGTTATAAACAACTAATTAATTGGCAGTTTTCACATAGGCATGTAGGCCGGGACATTGAGTTGATGAAATAGTGTTATCAAAATCATTCATCACGGAAAGATAAAGATATTTTATTTGCAAGTGTGAATACAAAAGTTTACTTCGGTTAGTATTATTCGGTTCTAGTCTAGTTTTGTGGTAGCGTTTTACCTAGGGTTTTCTAAATTATAGGAAATTAAATATTAATTGTCTGTTGCTGTCTTCTACGTTAGAGAAGGAACGGAGAAAGATAAGGGGGACTCATTTTGTTATAGTCAGCTGTATGATAGATAATCCTCCTAGTAAATATTTCTTGTGATTGCGGTAGTAACATAGAATGTTTATAGGATGTTTTGTTCATTAACTAATTATCTTCACCGCAGCTGTGGATAGGGATGGCTAAAATATGTGAACAAAGGTGGAGAAGATTGGTCATTATAAATTAAAATAAATACTTGAATTGCATTATGCCTGACTAAATAGTGCGAAGAGGTGGAGTAACTATGTTAGAGAAATTCTCTATTGCAAAATATTCGAACTTTTGACATTTTCAATTGTAACTTTAGAATTTTGATTAGAGTATTTAACTAAGCGGGTCCAACGAAGAAGGCATGCTGAAAGCGAGGTCTTTGGTCGTCTATGCACACAATAAAATTATAGATGACACAAGGGAGCATTCTTAATTGGCACTGTTAAATTAGTAAAAGTAGCTTGTTCGAATATTTTTAGTCGCACTGGGCACAAATAGAACTTAGTTAAGCGTGTGGGTTGTTTGATTTACCTGGTGAAGTAATTGAATCGAAGTTTAGGAACTGTGCTGTAGAAGTGGGAATTACTCAGCACACAATAAAATTAAGTGGTTTCCATTTAGCTTCATTTCCTAAACTAGCCTTTCTAAAAGTTGTGAGAATTCTGCTGTAGGGTAATTCCATTCGAGGACGCCTTATGGAGTGTGGACCAGGGTAAATATGCTTGACTGAACAACAGAGAGATATTACCGGTAGCTGCGGAAATGAGGTTATTGATAGCATTTCATTTTAGCGTTATCAGTGGAACTCGCGCTACTGGGGAATTTTACAATCTGGACGGAAGGCTGAAAGTAGAGTAGAGTAATTAAGGAGTAACCAATTAGAGTTACAAACATTCGGGAGATTACCATCTTAATAATGTGTCTTGTGCGAGTGTAAAATTAAAATCATCTAATAAAAAATAAAAATAAAAAGAAACTAGCACTATTGAATCACGCAGTTTGGAATTCAGTAAATACGAGAAGGAACTCACGATATTAATTACCATGAATACTAAGACGAAGTGTCACCTTTAATGACTTATTATTTACCGATTTGACCGTTATTAGTAATATAAAAGGTAGGAAGTTAAGCAGAGTTGTGGGGGCGGATAAGATAGTTACCGGTCTGTTTAATTTAATAAGAAAATTATATTTTTCAAAGGTATAGGAAAGTAAGGGGATATTGACGTATTATATATTAGCAAATGAGACTAAATGTTGTCTTTCGTACATAGTAATAACTAGGGATGAGACATAGTTACTAGATAGGTTTTGGCATAAGTATTTGCTTATACGTACAAGCTCAGTACTTGTCAATTAGTATACGATGTCCAACGCGTACCGGGGTATTAACAAGTACTTATCGATGACGCATACATTGACAGTTAGATATACATAGCACACAAACTTCTAATAGATCTGAACTACGGGGTAGCTAGTTCAAAACTCAAGGACGTGTTTCGAGATGCGTACCCCCTTAGAGTGAATGAGTTTTTCCTAAGTATTTACGATCAACAACCTTATTGTAAGGTGTTAAGACCTCTATTTGTATGCACGGTGAGTGGGTGTCACTGCGGAACGGACGGAAGCGAGTCTAGTATTCTATCTCGGTTATTTGTAGGATTAGACATTAGATGTATCTCATCTAAAATAAAGTTATAACTCTTGGGCGATGATGGTATGCCTACTGGTTTTGGTTGATATGGGGGTTTGGTTAAGAATTCTTATCCGCGGAGAGGAAAATAGGTTTCGGTTGAAAGAAGTAGCTAATTAGGAATTGTGGAGGACGCGGGTTCGATCCCTGCCTGAGGTAGACAATTGTTCCGACGTTTCGTTATCTTAGGTAATTATATAAGCTAAGATGAGATTGGTAGCGTTGAAGTATGAAGGAAAGTTTTAATTCAAATTATTAATTATTATTCATTAACCTAGTTGGAACTAAAAGACCATGACGGCGAAGTGGTTGATGCTTCACCCACGAAAGATCCCAGGTTCGATCCCTAGGTTGCAACATTTAGATGCGAAACAAGTTGTAAGAAAAGACGTAAGTTAAAAGAAGGCCATGATGACAGATGTACTTGAAATTATTCTAGGAAAATAATTTAAAGAATAGAATAATTGAATGGTTCGGAAGATGTTATAAACTTTACGTCGGAATCGTCATAGAGTTGAAGAGTTTCCGCTAGGGGGCGTTAGTAGACAGCGCAAGAGACTGTTATATTGATTTATATTATATTATGATTTGTTGTTATGATGGTAAACAAAAGGCAAATCATTATTCGGAGGTTGTGTATGATTAAAGAAATGGTAGATGTCTAAGTTATTGGGAAATATTTGCCGAAACTAAGTTTACTAGGATTTCGTTTCGAACACGAGAACTGGGTATGCAATTATGATTTTGTGTCAGTTGAATAGAATGAGGGGTGTGGGTTTTTTTTTTGCAATGAGAATGCTTATTGAGGAAGGAGTCATTAGGGATTTGGGGAGGAACTATAAATAGTAGGAATGTCTTTGAGGAAGAGGGCTAGGATGACAATGGGGTTGGCAAGGAAGGACGTGCTATTTTGTACTTAATTAAGTACAGGGTTTAGATATAATTCGCCGCAGATAAGAGTGGTACTTTATCTGCTTAAATTCTATCGGGGGCGGCTGTAACGGTACAGAATGAATGGTATCCGTCCGTTAGTAAGAAATGTGTGGGAGTAGCACTAAAATAAATATTAATGCGTAGCACCATTAATATAATAAGCATGAAAAAGGGAATAATAAACTAGTTCAGAATAATGGTCCGTGGTCTAACGCTTTATCTCTAGTTTGAACTTCGCGGGGACTGCTCTGTGTGCTCCTTGCGACATAGGCGCCATCTAGCGTGAGTTATTTACTTGAGCTTTGCATAAGGTTGCTAGTTTGACTTCTTTATTTTGAATTTCGCGGGGACTGCTCTGCGCGTCCCTTGCGACGTAGGCGGCGTCTAGCGGGAGTCATAAGGTTGTGAGCTTGACTAGGACCGTATTTTTTATTTTGAATTTCGCGGGGACTGCTCTGGGGTCGGGAAAGTGGTTCACCTACGGGCGGACGCCATCTATGGTCGGAATACGGAACCTTTGATAATTTCCCAAAATATAGGATTATTGGCTTAAGTGGAGGATTATTGAGAGGGAATTGTTAATAGAAGGCTACATTTAGATATTCAAAGATGAAATATTGGCTGTCGGACGAGATTTGGTTAGATTATGGAAAAATTTTAGAATTGCGCGGCGAAAGCGGCAATGAGCGAGCGAGAGGTTGAGAAAAAGACAGAAAGAGAGGTCGGATGATAGCTCCACGTGGCGCGACGCGAAGGCGAGGGGCATCGGGGAAACAGCTAGCGATTGGTTGAAGGGAAGAAAAGCGGACTCGCGCGGGCGTATGTTAGGCGCGCATGGCGCGAAAGTTAAGATGCTTGGGAAAAGGGCGGAAAATTAGCGGGCATTCAATTTTGGGACGTCGGCGGTGCGGTCCAACTTAAGAGTGCGGTACTACTCATACGGGGAAAATAGTGTCCGAGCTTTGATAGTGCGCTAAGTGATATTCGAGCTGCGATATTAATTAAGATTTGTGAAATTGAAAGTGATTAATAAAGTAAAACTATTGCGGTCGCAACTCGAATCCGTTAACGGAATGAAGTATTCCGGGGTACATCGGCGGAAACGCGTAACGGTGGCAACGAAAACCTATGTACCTTTCAACAGACTTCGGTCTGGATGATCTTTGATTGTATTTAATAAGATCGGCGTTTTATATTATTACGCTAAACAATACACTATCTTCGACGGAGTAATGGGGGAGAGACAGTTGTCTCCCTAGTGAAAGTTGAAGATAGGTCAGACACCATTTAGCTGGAGGTAGACCCGTATGACCCAGTCCAATTTCGAGTCTACCTCCGTACATACAGTGTAGTGATAGGAAAATAACACACTGAGTATACTGGCTCGACTGATAGAACATTTAGGAGTTAGTTGCTTTCAGGGGCAATGCGACTCTCACAACACATCACGAATTTAAGTTAAATGTGGCTTTCGCCTAGATTGCAAGGTACACAAGTAGGGACTGTTAGTTCGACAAAAATATAGGCATTTTCAAGTGAGGAAAGTTGTAGGAATCTATAGGTAGGCGGATATATATATGGTTAGTTATGGGAGGCAAGGTATTTGCGCCAGGCCGGATTAATTCAGACTAATAAGGTAGGGATAATAAAGTTACGGCGCTAAATAAAATTATGATGAAGTGATGTGGGTCCTAGCTAGGCAAGTAATCTGTTACCGCAGGCCGGTAAAATTCTAATTGTTTTCCTAAAGTTGTTACCAATTAATTATTCATTTTAAATAATTAACAGAAGTATGATAATATTGTACCATCATTACTTTGAATACCTAAAAGTCTAGACTGGTTTCCTATTACAAGAAAAATATTAAAAGTTATAGCAAATTAGCTTAGCGTACTGTGATGTTTGATTTCTAATACTGAAATGACCAAACAGGCATTTTTTAGCTTTCCCTGAGGTACAATACGGCCTTAAAATAGCTACACTCTTCAAAGTATGGAAAATTTTACATCCGATACCTATTAGCAAAGATAAGCTGATACAAACTGAACAACTAAAACTAGTTTAGAACCTAGGATAAGTCGTTGAAAGAAGACATTGCAAGCTATGAGCTTCTAATAATCTGAAACATAGAAATAATTGATTGATAACAACCAGCTAATTAGCCTGTCAATGGTCTATTAATACCATTTGAATAGACCTCTTAAGATATGTAAGTACTTAACTCTAATAATCTGAAACATAGAAATATTTGATGGGAACAATCTAATCAATCAGACTAATACCTAGCACAGTCTAATTTATACTTATTAAAGGGAGTAAAGATAGCTTCTGAATGTAATTGATTTAATGATTAACAGGGATAATTAACTACCTAATTTACTGCCTACTAGGAGTATACTAACTATGGTTTAGTATTCTATTTAAGTTCACTTCCTAAAAGTCAAGGATATTGAATAAATTAAACATCCTTCAATAAACTTAAGATGTGATAATCTGCCAATGCAGCCAATCCAATGTAGTTATATTGGAACTTTACAAGACCTGTATAATAAATACTAAGAGTAAATAAAAGTAGTTTTACCTGTATTAATAGCATTCTACTTTAGCCACCGCCTGAAGTGGCGTTTGATTAAATTATCCACCCTTTACGGAACTGAATATAAGTTATTGCATTGAATAATTAAGTTCTTAATGTGAAAAGGATATTTGGATGATAGCAAGCCTTGAGATAAACTCTATTGATTTATGTGGAATAATAAGAATTTAAATTGCTAACACATAGTTCATAATGTAAAATGAAATTAAATTTGAGGAGAGATGTAAATTCTCAGTTTAAAGAATTAAAGGCACAAGCTAATAATTAAAGTTAAAGCCAATGTGACGGAACTATAATTAAACCATGAGATGTATACTACGCTATGGAGCGGCGGTGGGACTCATAAATTGCACCAGGCTTCTTATGTATCATGTTACTGATAATAAATAATAATACCTGCAAGCTAGGTTATCATCCGATTACCTTTGAGTGGTTACAAATCTTCCCCGCAGCTGCAGTGAAGGATTTAGGTCACAGTTCAGACAGAGTCATTGCTAGGCTACACATATCAATGTTATGATCTATAGACTGGTAGGTAATTAGGTCAGGAGAAAATAATTTAACACAGGGATAAGCCAATTACTAAACTTTCACGAAAGAACTTGAGTTACTTAAATGCGGTTAACAACGGAGGGTTCACTAGACGATCTGGCCAAAATAGTAGTTATTATAATATTACATTGCTTGACTGAAATTCACTGCAAATAGAATTAAGCTATGCTAAGGTTTCATCATCATACAAACAATACGCACTAAACAAAAACTCCAGACACAACCATTAGATTGTAGATAAATTAGGTTAATTAGTTTTAAGAATTAGATAATAAGTTAAGTTAAGGTAAAAGCGGCGAGGATGTGTGTATGTATTATAAGGTAGCTAGGCATATAGGTGTGAAAGGCATTAGATTTAGGTATAGAATTTATAGAGAGGAAGGAAGGTTACAATTTGGTAAGCCGTGACCAGGATCAGAAAGTTAAGTTATAAATTATCATTAATATAGTTGTATTGGATTTCAGTCAAGCGGTAATACTTTAATTTAAAAGTGGGATTTTTTTTTCCCACAAATTGTTGTCGTGTTGCGATGTGTGAGTTTAGAATTGGCTTAATAGGGAATAATTCAATGAAGATTAATTAATTCAGAGATATTGAAGAATTATAATTTGACACTTTTCACAATAAACGTTGTTATCTTCTAAAGTTGATTCATACACTTTGTATTACGGGCTCTTGATAGTGGGTGAATTATAATTTGACACTTTTCACAATAAACGTTGTTATCTTCTAAAGTTGATTCATACACTTTGTATTACGGGCTCTTGATAGTGGGTGAATTATAATTTGACACTTTTCACAATAAACGTTGTTATCTTCTAAAGTTGATTCATACACTTTGTATTACGGGCTCTTGATAGTGGGTGAATTATAATTTGACACTTTTCACAATAAACGTTGTTATCTTCTAAAGTTGATTCATACACTTTGTATTACGGGTTCGACCAATATTGTAGACAGTCGCAATGAGAGCTGGAGCTAAATTTTGTTGTACGGAATCTGTAACAAAAAGATTCTCAGGTTAGGTTAAAGGTCAAAGGAGATAAAACTATAAAACAATAATGTAATGAGTATTATTCAAAATACAATACCTTTCAGTTATTATCTTTTCCTTCTTTATTTAATGGCGGATTTCGCCAGCATCAGGTACCGTGCGGCTGTTACGCGTTGTTGTTTTCCCAAAGTATCATAAGTGCACGAAGTACATAGATATAGTTATTATCCGGGGGTCTGGAGTATTAAATTTTAAAATTGTTGAGTTATCTGTGAATACTGAAACCTTTAGTAATTGTTTTCTTGAATACTGAAACCAGGTATCCAATTTTTGATAGGACGCTAAGATAATAATTGTTGACGTTAAGAGTTATGGTAACTGTAGTTTTGTTTCTATTCCTGGTGATAGATTTCATATAGGCATAGGCAACTGGTTCATACAGCCTTGTGTTGAGTTATTTTTAGGATCGTAAAAGGTCGATAGGGTGACATAGTTCAACATTTATTGATTTAGAAAGATTTGTGGAATAGGGGGCGGTTTAATTATTATTGCTGTCGGATGGGAAGGCTAGGGGGCGAGATTGGACAGAGGTAACCAACTTAATTATTGCTGGATTCAATTTATATTATAGGACGGCGATATGCTGTACAATATTATAAAGTTATGACGCTAACAGCATAATATAAAACTAATAATAATTATATTTTGACTAATAATCGTTGAGCGATTGCGGTTTTTAGTTGATGTGCTATTCCACGTATTATAATTTATTTTGTTGGTTATGTTAGAAAAAAAATATAATAATGTACTTGAGTCTCACATCTGAAATCCATAGAGTAGTTTAGGCTAGTCAAGGACTATTACGTTCTTTGTCTATGGTTGGACCATAGAGACAAATGATTTAGCGACACCATAAATATTCTAGAATTAGGAATGATTATAAAACATGAAGTCATAAAACCAATCGGAGAGGAAACTTCCTTATCGCGTAATCATGTGATTTTGTTATAGCAAGCGGAATCACCTGTTATTTTCCATACCTGTTATTTTTAATACCTGCGATTTTTACATTGAAAGAGATTTTCCTAATACTTATCACGTAGTAGATTAGAATGCAATGACATTGTGGTGGAATTATTATTATGTGACATGTAGATGGGGACAATTGCTCTGCACAAGGGAAATGCCGCTTCATTTTGTTAGTTCGATAAAATCCTAGGAAAAGTAACATAAAATAATATTTCGGTTCAAAATACACGCGTTGATGAGGAATCGCGATTATAAGTAATAACAAGTAGCAGGGATGTCATGTAGGGGATAGAATCATATGACTATTCATTGCTAGTAGGAATTTTGGTTTAAAAGCAACGTAGTTTGGGATGCATAATGTAAACGGATAAATACGTCTAGTAGGCGATAAAAGTCGTTACCGTCTGGAAACAACTATCTAATATCTACTCTATTGTGGGGAGGTTACCTATTAGCGAGGCTAGATGGCGTTGGGTTACCAATAAAAGATTTTATTTTGGATGATGGTAAAAGGGTGCTGTCTAATAATAATATGTATAATTGAAATACTCTTGCAGCGTTGTAAGTAGTCGTTACCGGTAATCATTGCTCCTTACCGTATAGTTGAAATCGTGATAAATAGTTAAATAAGAAGATTTATAAAGGATTATTATTAGCTTAAGATGAGGTTAACGTACGCAGAGGTAAAGCTCGCTGGGCACAGCTTACTATACCTACTTACCTAATATTATCAGTTGTGAGTTACCTAGAGATATCTAAGTCGGGAGAGCGGTGAAAAGAAAAGACTTTACTACATGACTAATTAGTTAGGATAGGTAGAGATAGATAAATCATTAAATTCACTGGGTTGGATTAGCCTATTAAGAAGGGTACCTTGCACAATTGTCTATCTCCGTTGAACGATCAAGATGTTAAAAAAAAAAAAAAAAAAAAAAAAAAATGATATTACTAGTTAAGTGTTGTGTGAGAAAGTGTAGGAAGTATACTAGTGGTAGCATTGCACGGGATAGGGTGTAGTGAATATATTCAACGACAAAATATATATATATATTTTATAAATCATATCCAATCAGTACTTGTTACAATACTCAATTACAGTACACAAAGCAAAACATAATCACCCATTTTACAGACAAAAACATTGAATCGGATGCTTGACCGCGTCTACATAAGCCAGCAGCTTTGATTGTGGGTAAATCGAAAGAGGCACTTGTACAAGAGGCTGGTATTAACTAATCGGGTAGTGCCGACGGAGAATATCTTGACGTGTATCCCAGACGCTAGCTTTGATTAGTTGGTGGTTCTTCTAGGGCAACCATGCCGACTTACTAGGGATCATTGACTAGTCGAAGTTTGATTCTATACATACATGACACTAATCTATTATATTTATAAGTACATTAGAACGTGCACTTGGTTATATTTAATTATTGGTTTTATACAAATATATTTGGGCGGAGATACTCTTGTGGGTGAGAAAGTGTAGGAAGTATACTAGTGGTAGCATTGCACAAGATAGGGTGTAGTGAGTATATTCTACGACAAAATATTATATATATTTTATAAATCATATCCAATCAGTACTTGTTACAATACTCAATTACAGTACACAAAGCAAAACATGATCACCCATTTTTACAGACAAAAACATTGAATCAGATGCTTGACCGCGTCTACATAAGCCAGCAGCTTTGCTTGTGGGTAAATCGAAAGAGGCACTTGTACAAGAGGCTGGTATTGACTAATCGGGTAGTGCCGACGGAGAATATCTTGACGTGTATCCCAGACGCTAGCTTTGATTAGTTAGTGGTTCTTCTAGGGCAACCATGCCGACTTACTAGGGATCATTGACTAGTCGAAGTTTGATTCTATACACACACAACACTAAAATATTATATTTATAATTATCTTAGAGCCGGCATTTAATTATATTTAAGGAACGATAGAAATTATGCATGCTAAAGAGATGTTAGTAGGAATACGATAGGCAAATTAGTAGAGAGAAAAAAAAAATTACTTCTCGAAGATATCTAAGATTGACGGATGATGGATAATTGTGGAAGGTGGATATTAATTGAGCTTGGGAGCAAAATAGGGGTCGAAAGAAAAATATAATAGTAAAGAAAGAATGATAAATCGAAAGAAAAAAAAATAATAGTAGAAAAAAGAAATAGTTGATTGGCTTGAAGTCGAGATTTAACGGCAAAATTAACGAGTTATAGCACTGTTATGCTATAGGGATAACAATAGCGTATGTTATCACATCAATTATAAAAGCGAGTTGCGGGCGGATGTCACGTCATAATCAATAGTTAACTCGTTTTATTATTTTGAAAGTTAACACAAGCTACTTATAAAACAGTGATCGATTTTATATACCACAATTTTAAGTTGTAGGATAATTTTAAACTCATAGTCCGCAGAAACATTCAAGCCGGAAATAAAGCGATGACATTGCGAGCTGAGAATAAATTTCTTAGTGTAAAATTTATTAATAAGTAAATCCCTGATATTGCGTTATCGAGATTACAATACAAAATCAACTATCACAATTCGAATCATACAAAGTAATTATTTAGATGTTGTCTCGCGTCGACAGGTACAAATTTTAATTTAGATGGGTAAAGACATTAGAACTGAAATGGGTTTCGGATGTGTGACGTTCTTAGGACACGTACTGTTTAGTAGCATAATTAAATTTAGTAAAATCGGCCGTATTGGACATATTTCGTTTTGCGGATATATATATATTTAACCAAGGTTATCGTGGAGGTAAGCATAGTTCAAGGTTTACTAAACCCGATCTAGAGTCATAGCCTATCTTTATATGTCAGAAGAAAATAATAAATTTATGAGTAGTAGATTTTAGAGTCAATAGTAAATTTATTTTCCCGAGGTGAGACCTGAAACCTAGTTCGCACTAGGCCATTCAAATACTTTAACCGGTAATGTTGATTATAATAAATAAAGATGTTCGGAATTTATAATAATATTCTAATACTGCTATATTAAAATTGTTATTATGAAATTTAATAGGGTTGCCTATCAATTAATAAATAAATAATAACTCAATGATTTGGTTACAAGTTAGGAATGATAAGACGAACGAAACGCGGTTTTGACGTGTGGCAAGGTCAGCGCAGACTGTCACAGCGGGATTATCTTGTTTGGTTATTTATTAATATGAATTGCTAGAATCCTTAAATAATCTAGATTATTGGCATCTAATATGTACGTGATGTAATTGTAGATGATTAAAATTAGTGCTAAGGTAGGTTATTGTCGAAGTTATGGCACAACCTTAAAATTGTTAGTTTTAATGTAAACTACATGTTGCATCTAGATTGTTATAAACAACTAATTAATTGGCAGTTTTCACATAGGCATGTAGGCCGGGACATTGAGTTGATGAAATAGTGTTATCAAAATCATTCATCACGGAAAGATAAAGATATTTTATTTGCAAGTGTGAATACAAAAGTTTAGTTCGGTTAGTATTATTCGGTTCTAGTCTAGTTTTGTGGTAGCGTTTTACCTAGGGTTTTCTAAATTATAGGAAATTAAATATTAATTGTCTGTTGCTGTCTTCTACGTTAGAGAAGGAACGGAGAAAGATAAGGGGGACTCATTTTGTTATAGTCAGCTGTATGATAGATAATCCTCCTAGTAAATATTTCTTGTGATTGCGGTAGTAACATAGAATGTTTATAGGATGTTTTGTTCATTAACTAATTATCTTCACCGCAGCTGGGGATAGGGATGGCTAAAATATGTGAACAAAGGTGGAGAAGATTGGTCATTATAAATTAAAATAAATACTTGAATTGCATTATGCCTGACTAAATAGTGCGAAGAGGTGGAGTAACTATGTTAGAGAAATTCTCTATTGCAAAATATTCGAACTTTTGACATTTTCAATTGTAACTTTAGAATTTTGATTAGAGTATTTAACTAAGCGGGTCCAACGAAGAAGGCATGCTGAAAGCGAGGTCTTTGGTCGTCTATGCACACAATAAAATTATAGATGACACAAGGGAGCATTCTTAATTGGCACTGTTAAATTAGTAAAAGTAGCTTGTTCGAATATTTTTAGTCGCACTGGGCACAAATAGAACTTAGTTAAGCGTGTGGGTTGTTTGATTTACCTGGTGAAGTAATTGAATCGAAGTTTAGGAACTGTGCTGTAGAAGTGGGAATTACTCAGCACACAATAAAATTAAGTGGTTTCCATTTAGCTTCATTTCCTAAACTAGCCTTTCTAAAAGTTGTGAGAATTCTGCTGTAGGGTAATTCCATTCGAGGACGCCTTATGGAGTGTGGACCAGGGTAAATATGCTTGACTGAACAACAGAGAGATATTACCGGTAGCTGCGGAAATGAGGTTATTGATAGCATTTCATTTTAGCGTTATCAGTGGAACTCGCGCTACTGGGGAATTTTACAATCTGGACGGAAGGCTGAAAGTAGAGTAGAGTAATTAAGGAGTAACCAATTAGAGTTACAAACATTCGGGAGATTACCATCTTAATAATGTGTCTTGTGCGAGTGTAAAATTAAAATCATCTAATAAAAAATAAAAATAAAAAGAAACTAGCACTATTGAATCACGCAGTTTGGAATTCAGTAAATACGAGAAGGAACTCACGATATTAATTACCATGAATACTAAGACGAAGTGTCACACCTTTAATGACTTATTATTTACCGATTTGACCGTTATTAGTAATATAAAAGGTAGGAAGTTAAGCAGAGTTGTGGGGGCGGATAAGATAGTTACCGGTCTGTTTAATTTAATAAGAAAATTATATTTTTCAAAGGTATAGGAAAGTAAGGGGATATTGACGTATTATATATTAGCAAATGAGACTAAATGTTGTCTTTCGTACATAGTAATAACTAGGGATGAGACATAGTTACTAGATAGGTTTTGGCATAAGTATTTGCTTATACGTACAAGCTCAGTACTTGTCAATTAGTATACGATGTCCAACGCGTACCGGGGTATTAACAAGTACTTATCGATGACGCATACATTGACAGTTAGATATACATAGCACACAAACTTCTAATAGATCTGAACTACGGGGTAGCTAGTTCAAAACTCAAGGACGTGTTTCGAGATGCGTACCCCTTAGAGTGAATGAGTTTTTCCTAAGTATTTACGATCAACAACCTTATTGTAAGGTGTTAAGACCTCTATTTGTATGCACGGTGAGTGGGTGTCACTGCGGAACGGACGGAAGCGAGTCTAGTATTCTATCTCGGTTATTTGTAGGATTAGACATTAGATGTATCTCATCTAAAATAAAGTTATAACTCTTGGGCGATGATGGTATGCCTACTGGTTTTGGTTGATATGGGGGTTTGGTTAAGAATTCTTATCCGCGGAGAGGAAAATAGGTTTCGGTTGAAAGAAGTAGCTAATTAGGAATTGTGGAGGACGCGGGTTCGATCCCTGCCTGAGGTAGACAATTGTTCCGACGTTTCGTTATCTTAGGTAATTATATAAGCTAAGATGAGATTGGTAGCGTTGAAGTATGAAGGAAAGTTTTAATTCAAATTATTAATTATTATTCATTAACCTAGTTGGAACTAAAAGACCATGACGGCGAAGTGGTTGATGCTTCACCCACGAAAGATCCCAGGTTCGATCCCTAGGTTGCAACATTTAGATGCGAAACAAGTTGTAAGAAAAGACGTAAGTTAAAAGAAGGCCATGATGACAGATGTACTTGAAATTATTCTAGGAAAATAATTTAAAGAATAGAATAATTGAATGGTTCGGAAGATGTTATAAACTTTACGTCGGAATCGTCATAGAGTTGAAGAGTTTCCGCTAGGGGGCGTTAGTAGACAGCGCAAGAGACTGTTATATTGATTTATATTATATTATGATTTGTTGTTATGATGGTAAACAAAAGGCAAATCATTATTCGGAGGTTGTGTATGATTAAAGAAATGGTAGATGTCTAAGTTATTGGGAAATATTTGCCGAAACTAAGTTTACTAGGATTTCGTTTCGAACACGAGAACTGGGTATGCAATTATGATTTTGTGTCAGTTGAATAGAATGAGGGGTGTGGGTTTTTTTTTTGCAATGAGAATGCTTATTGAGGAAGGAGTCATTAGGGATTTGGGGAGGAACTATAAATAGTAGGAATGTCTTTGAGGAAGAGGGCTAGGATGACAATGGGGTTGGCAAGGAAGGACGTGCTATTTTGTACTTAATTAAGTACAGGGTTTAGATATAATTCGCCGCAGATAAGAGTGGTACTTTATCTGCTTAAATTCTATCGGGGGCGGCTGTAACGGTACAGAATGAATGGTATCCGTCCGTTAGTAAGAAATGTGTGGGAGTAGCACTAAAATAAATATTAATGCGTAGCACCATTAATATAATAAGCATGAAAAAGGGAATAATAAACTAGTTCAGAATAATGGTCCGTGGTCTAACGCTTTATCTCTAGTTTGAACTTCGCGGGGACTGCTCTGTGTGCTCCTTGCGACATAGGCGCCATCTAGCGTGAGTTATTTACTTGAGCTTTGCATAAGGTTGCTAGTTTGACTTCTTTATTTTGAATTTCGCGGGGACTGCTCTGCGCGTCCCTTGCGACGTAGGCGGCGTCTAGCGGGAGTCATAAGGTTGTGAGCTTGACTAGGACCGTATTTTTTATTTTGAATTTCGCGGGGACTGCTCTGGGGTCGGGAAAGTGGTTCACCTACGGGCGGACGCCATCTATGGTCGGAATACGGAACCTTTGATAATTTCCCAAAATATAGGATTATTGGCTTAAGTGGAGGATTATTGAGAGGGAATTGTTAATAGAAGGCTACATTTAGATATTCAAAGATGAAATATTGGCTGTCGGACGAGATTTGGTTAGATTATGGAAAAATTTTAGAATTGCGCGGCGAAAGCGGCAATGAGCGAGCGAGAGGTTGAGAAAAAGACAGAAAGAGAGGTCGGATGATAGCTCCACGTGGCGCGACGCGAAGGCGAGGGGCATCGGGGAAACAGCTAGCGATTGGTTGAAGGGAAGAAAAGCGGACTCGCGCGGGCGTATGTTAGGCGCGCATGGCGCGAAAGTTAAGATGCTTGGGAAAAGGGCGGAAAATTAGCGGGCATTCAATTTTGGGACGTCGGCGGTGCGGTCCAACTTAAGAGTGCGGTACTACTCATACGGGGAAAATAGTGTCCGAGCTTTGATAGTGCGCTAAGTGATATTCGAGCTGCGATATTAATTAAGATTTGTGAAATTGAAAGTGATTAATAAAGTAAAACTATTGCGGTCGCAACTCGAATCCGTTAACGGAATGAAGTATTCCGGGGTACATCGGCGGAAACGCGTAACGGTGGCAACGAAAACCTATGTACCTTTCAACAGACTTCGGTCTGGATGATCTTTGATTGTATTTAATAAGATCGGCGTTTTATATTATTACGCTAAACAATACACTATCTTCGACGGAGTAATGGGGGAGAGACAGTTGTCTCCCTAGTGAAAGTTGAAGATAGGTCAGACACCATTTAGCTGGAGGTAGACCCGTATGACCCAGTCCAATTTCGAGTCTACCTCCGTACATACAGTGTAGTGATAGGAAAATAACACACTGAGTATACTGGCTCGACTGATAGAACATTTAGGAGTTAGTTGCTTTCAGGGGCAATGCGACTCTCACAACACATCACGAATTTAAGTTAAATGTGGCTTTCGCCTAGATTGCAAGGTACACAAGTAGGGACTGTTAGTTCGACAAAAATATAGGCATTTTCAAGTGAGGAAAGTTGTAGGAATCTATAGGTAGGCGGATATATATATGGTTAGTTATGGGAGGCAAGGTATTTGCGCCAGGCCGGATTAATTCAGACTAATAAGGTAGGGATAATAAAGTTACGGCGCTAAATAAAATTATGATGAAGTGATGTGGGTCCTAGCTAGGCAAGTAATCTGTTACCGCAGGCCGGTAAAATTCTAATTGTTTTCCTAAAGTTGTTACCAATTAATTATTCATTTTAAATAATTAACAGAAGTATGATAATATTGTACCATCATTACTTTGAATACCTAAAAGTCTAGACTGGTTTCCTATTACAAGAAAAATATTAAAAGTTATAGCAAATTAGCTTAGCGTACTGTGATGTTTGATTTCTAATACTGAAATGACCAAACAGGCATTTTTTAGCTTTCCCTGAGGTACAATACGGCCTTAAAATAGCTACACTCTTCAAAGTATGGAAAATTTTACATCCGATACCTATTAGCAAAGATAAGCTGATACAAACTGAACAACTAAAACCAGTTTAGAACCTAGGATAAGTCGTTGAAAGAAGACATTGCAAGCTATGAGCTTCTAATAATCTGAAACATAGAAATAATTGATTGATAACAACCAGCTAATTAGCCTGTCAATGGTCTATTAATACCATTTGAATAGACCTCTTAAGATATGTAAGTACTTAACTCTAATAATCTGAAACATAGAAATATTTGATGGGAACAATCTAATCAATCAGACTAATACCTAGCACAGTCTAATTTATACTTATTAAAGGGAGTAAAGATAGCTTCTGAATGTAATTGATTTAATGATTAACAGGGATAATTAACTACCTAATTTACTGCCTACTAGGAGTATACTAACTATGGTTTAGTATTCTATTTAAGTTCACTTCCTAAAAGTCAAGGATATTGAATAAATTAAACATCCTTCAATAAACTTAAGATGTGATAATCTGCCAATGCAGCCAATCCAATGTAGTTATATTGGAACTTTACAAGACCTGTATAATAAATACTAAGAGTAAATAAAAGTAGTTTTACCTGTATTAATAGCATTCTACTTTAGCCACCGCCTGAAGTGGCGTTTGATTAAATTATCCACCCTTTACGGAACTGAATATAAGTTATTGCATTGAATAATTAAGTTCTTAATGTGAAAAGGATATTTGGATGATAGCAAGCCTTGAGATAAACTCTATTGATTTATGTGGAATAATAAGAATTTAAATTGCTAACACATAGTTCATAATGTAAAATGAAATTAAATTTGAGGAGAGATGTAAATTCTCAGTTTAAAGAATTAAAGGCACAAGCTAATAATTAAAGTTAAAGCCAATGTGACGGAACTATAATTAAACCATGAGATGTATACTACGCTATGGAGCGGCGGTGGGACTCATAAATTGCACCAGGCTTCTTATGTATCATGTTACTGATAATAAATAATAATACCTGCAAGCTAGGTTATCATCCGATTACCTTTGAGTGGTTACAAATCTTCCCCGCAGCTGCAGTGAAGGATTTAGGTCACAGTTCAGACAGAGTCATTGCTAGGCTACACATATCAATGTTATGATCTATAGACTGGTAGGTAATTAGGTCAGGAGAAAATAATTTAACACAGGGATAAGCCAATTACTAAACTTTCACGAAAGAACTTGAGTTACTTAAATGCGGTTAACAACGGAGGGTTCACTAGACGATCTGGCCAAAATAGTAGTTATTATAATATTACATTGCTTGACTGAAATTCACTGCAAATAGAATTAAGCTATGCTAAGGTTTCATCATCATACAAACAATACGCACTAAACAAAAACTCCAGACACAACCATTAGATTGTAGATAAATTAGGTTAATTAGTTTTAAGAATTAGATAATAAGTTAAGTTAAGGTAAAAGCGGCGAGGATGTGTGTATGTATTATAAGGTAGCTAGGCATATAGGTGTGAAAGGCATTAGATTTAGGTATAGAATTTATAGAGAGGAAGGAAGGTTACACCTTCTTTGGAGTTGGGGGACTCGGGCAGGACATAGCTAGCCTGCCCCTTTGCGAGAGCAAAACCACGGACGGTTTTGCTTTATACTACATCGGCCGCGGTTTGAAAGATTTTAAAGAAATCTTAAATTTGAAATTTTAATTTTGTGCAACATTGTTTGGTGGCATGCTTACTGGGTGTTTGACGGGGCACACACTAGTCACCCTCACATCGGTACATAATCTACGGTGAGGAATTCAATTTCGGTAACGGTAATGAATTTACCATTGTAGACTAACAGCCTTTTACCGATTCGCCCGCAGGGATAACGGCACAGACATTGGTCTAGATCGGGCAGACCCACACTTAGTCACCTGGCCCAATTAACCTACTCTTGGGCTCGGGTGTACTAGGACGGGTCCTACTAGGCACCCAGATAGCTCTTGGTCGCTCTACACTGCTGGCAGTGCCAACTATTTTTTTTTGTTTCTATTATGTACACAGTTTGACGACTCGACTCCGCATAGTCTAGAGTCAGTGTGTTTGTGTACCATTTCCATAACTATGCACAAGTTTGGGAAATTGAGAAACCTCCCATGGTCTACCTGGTAGCCCATGCCCATGAGGATTGTGAAGCCTTTTAATAGGCCAGTACGTCACGGTTGACGTCTGTTGGATGTGTTACTATGTAACGTAATTTGTAATTTTGAATATTGTTTGTCCAAAGAGCTTTATTTTTGTAGTTCTCTTTAGGTGTTTATTTTGTCACAGTGGACGTCTTCACCCGTGCAGCCGCAGACGGAGGGTCTGCCTTCGGACCGAGTCGCTCAGTCTCGTCCGTTCTTGGGGGTTTCACGCGACGGGTTCTGCTGGACCTTACTCGGTAAAACCGATCAACTTTTGCAACGCTCGGGTCGTAGGTAAATATTTTGTGTTTTTTTTGTGCCTGGCTGCTAAGGCCGTCCTCTTGGGAGATTCTTCGTTGTCCACGGAGGCCTTCGTCGTCGCGTTGGATCGTTTCGTGTCGCGTAAGGGTCTACCTTCACTATTCGCTCCGACAATGGCACAAAATGGCAAGGGCACGGGTGTATTTAACTGATGTTTGTAAATTTTTAGAAAATAAGCTTTGGTAAATAGGATAATTTAATATTATTTTAATTTGGCTAATTAGACTTAGTATGTTGTTAAAGGAGAATAACTTGCTCTCCTTGCTTGTAGCTAGGGCAGCATTGTAAAGTTGTTAGTTGGCGAGCATGGGACTGCGGTTCGATTCCGCGATGAGCCACAGCAGCTGTCTCTCCTTGCCCGATGGATTGAGCTAACGATCTTAGCCTTCCAAGCGGGGCAGGGGTCTGTTCGGAACAAAATGGCCACTTACGGCTGGCAACCTTTTGTGTTAGTTTTAATTTGTATTTGACAGACGACTGTCAGTGTCAGTGTGACACACTCTCACGTTGGGACTTTGGTTAGGTTAAGTTTTATGTCGCGCGGTCGTGTAATTGGTTTAATAACGTGGTATTGGTGATTTGATGTAGGGCACATAAACCGTAAATTCGGCGGACCGTAATCACAATACACAGTGAAAACAATAAGTTAAAATCAGTGATTTGTTGGTTGACCCGCACACGTGTCGTGGCGGGCTAAGTGATTGTGCAGTGGTACGTATTTCTCTGGGGTTTGAGAGCTCTCTTGGGGTAGCTAACGGGAAGTTAGGGCCTTTCCATCACCATAGCACCAGCCCCGAAGACGCGCGGGAGCGCGATCCACCACCACAGCAGCCAGAGCAGTCGCCGGGGAGGCGAGCTATCTTCACCAACACAGCAGCGGCCTGGGCGCAACGGACTGCACCGGGCTGAGCGGCGTGTATCAAGGGAAGAATAGTACGTAAGTCGTTTAGTTTAATTATAATTTAAGTTTAGTTAGTATATCTTTAAGTTGGCTAGAAATAGCCTGGTAGCAGGGAAGTCATTGATGTAGACTATCTATATCAAACAGTTATAAGTTGATAGTAAAAGTTTTAAAGTAGATGTTATTTTTTTTCTTTTTAGCGTATTTAAATACAACTTATAATTTTCAATAAAGACTTTTATCAAGAACATTCGAGAAGCTTCTGTTAAATGGAATGTAGATTATCTATATATCGTCTCTGCCCCTAGGGGTTGCCAGAGAGGAAAGTAGTGCTCCCTGGGATTTAGACAGGGTAATTATTTAAAAAAAATAAGTTGAACCTTATGAAAAACGGATTTCACATTGATAAACGTTGAATTTTTTTGAGTTCATGTAGTAGTAATTAGTGACAGATTCTTTCATTTTTTTTTGAGTGTGAGTGCTGTCAGTCGCAGATGACCTTTACAGCGTTACCGAGCTTGTTTGGGGGCGGCGAGAAACTTAAAGCGTTCCTCAAGCCGTGACGGCTCGTAGGGAGCGGTTAAACCCGAGAGCGCCTCTAGGAGGCACGGTACCTCGGCTCGGGTTTACCGTGTCGTGGGGGGTAATCGATTCTTTCAGTTTCAGGACGTCAAACGTCAAATTTGACGTTTTCGTAGTTTGAATTCGAGAGGTCTCACAGAACAGAATGGTGATCATTTCCACCTTTTAGGTAAAATTCCTAGCCTGGTTCTCCATTTTTAAGACTTCCGGCTGAGTGAAATCATGGAAGAATCCGGCATTCTTTGGAGATTGTTGACACTGTTCGGAGAGAATCATTTTACTGAGGTAGGAATTAGTTGTGAATTTGCGTCAGGGGAATTGAAGGGTTTTTCAGAGAGGGTGTTATGACCTTATTGTCAACAGTTTGTTGCTTTAGCTCTTGCCACCGCCTAGTAACCAGCGCGCCACATAACCTTACCACAGCGTGTGAGTATTACTGCATCATTGTTCATAAGTGTTTCTCCCAAGCTCTGTTAACCAATAGACTGAAATCTTTTATTAGGAATTCAGACATTCGATCCTGTAGGTTTTAGAATTACTCCTTATCTATTAGCCACGTGGTATTCATATCTGTTGGCAGGGACGCAGTGACGGTAAAGTAAAACTTCGTAGTTGTCTGAACGAATGCTTTTATTCAAGTAAAGGTCGCTCCGTTGGCACAACGGTTTTTATAATGAAAAGTCGTTTGAGTGACTAATACTAAAATAGTGATGTTACACAAAGTAATCGTATGGTATAATCAATAGATACAATTGAATAGAGTATTTTCGTATATTCCAACAGTCCCCCTCGAAAATAGGATATACTTACTTTAACAAAAATAGCAAATAGCTGCTTAAAATAGTTACTGAGGTACTCTTTCCATACTTATTACAATGTAACATAAAATAATATTCAACTTAACAAGTAATTTAATGCATTCTTTGATAAATTAAAATCTTATGTTATGTAGGTATACATCATAAGTTATTACATGTTATTAACATCATAAGTTCTGTATGTTCAATTTAATAAGTAATTTAATACATTCTTTGATTAATTAACATCTTAAGTTATGTGGGTACATCACATGTTATTACATGTTATTAACATATTAAATTATGCATGTTCAATTTAATAAGTAATTTAATATATTCTTTGTTATATTAACATCTTATTGTTTAAAGTTTAAGATTTTTACACCAATTAGGAATCAAAGAATATGAATTTATTTCTCAATTCCTGGAAGTTTGTAGAGGGCATCACTTTCGAGAAAATGTCAGCTGGTTGGTCTCCTGTGGAGAAAATATTCAAGCTTTATTACTTTGTTAGTAATTTGCTCTCTTGAGTGGTACCTCTAATTTCTATCTGTTTATACTTTTTATGATCTGTGGGATTGTTAGCAATGCTGATACAACCGTTATTATATTGAAATATAAATATCGGTTTGGTTGTTGGGATCATAATACTATTTTGAACGTATTATCCTTTAATGCTTTAAATATTTCCTCCTCATTAATTTTACTTTAAAAAAAACGATTTCAAATACTGATAGCTGCACAGATGTCTCGTCTATTTCAGTCGTGTACAAAGCATAGCGTACATTAAAAAATCTATTACAATATGACAAGGTGCATCACAATATTCGTCGGAGTTCAAATCTAAGTAATTTAATGTAGAAGGAAATAATGATTTTGAAGAATTGCAATCTTTCATGGATATTTTGTTTTTGTAAAACATTTGGTAAATAAATAAATTGATCTAAAGTTATTGTGTTCTTGGTTCTTTCAATTTAAATACCAAAAACCTTGAGGAGCTCGATGGCGCAGAGGCTAGCGCGTTCGGCTTGCGAACTTGCTCGCTAAGCAACTTTCGCAATGCCGGGTCGCTGGATGGGTGACCAAATTTAAAAACATCTCGAGCTCCTCCGTGCTTCGGAAGGCACGTTAAGCCGTTGGTCCCAGTTGTTGTGGTAAGATGGCAGCCGTTAAAACCCACCAACCCGCACTGGGCCAGCGTGGTGGGTTATGGCCCAATATCCCCACGTGCTATTGTTCACGTGGGAGGCCTGTGCCCAGCAGTGATACGTTTATAGGCTGATGATGATGATGATGATGAAATACCTAAAAACAATTTTACTTTATTTAAATAAATCAGTCATGTCAGAATCATGTCAGTTTTAATAACTCATTCACAATTTTATAAATATTGTAAGGCTTTTTCATTGTGTGTGTCAAATCACTAAACCATCAACATATAGCACTAGGTACTACACTATGTACGTTATTATGTATGGAATTTTTATCTAGTCAATAAAGACATGGATCTCAGAATTATGAAAACCCATTCCTTTAAGGTTTTAATCGATAACGTTCATACCAACATCGCGAGGATTGCTTCAGTCAATTTAATGTTTTGCTTAATTAACAAACTTGGTTTGGTATACCAACAATAGGTATACCTTCAGGTATTTTCATACAAATATCCTCTTTAACTACGCCATTTAAAAAATGGCATTTTTTACGTCCATGTGGTGGACTTAGAGGTTAAACTGAATAGCAAAAGTTAGAATAAATCTAAAAGTAATGATACTAATAATAATTAATTCGCGCAACAGGTGCAAACGTTTCGTCGTAATCTTGTAAGTACGAGTATGATATAATACAGGATCACAAAATAAAAACTATACCAAAAAAAATCAGGTAGCTAGTTAGTGTGTGAGGCCAACAAGGACCCTGTCTCAGCAATATGCTGCCACGTCCCTCAAAGTTGGGCAGAGTGACAAAGCAGCGCTGATATTCTGACAGGGCCTTTATAGGGAGGTGACGTCAAATAACAGAAAATGAATAGATGCATAAATAATATATTGAAAAACATACGTACAAAATTGTGTAAGGATAAACAAGAATGAATGAGAAAAAAAACATACATGTAATGATATATGGTTAGATAGAAATAGCTATGTACATGCCTCGCCTGCGTGCATGAGGTGGCGACCTGTTACAAATGCAGAAGTTAAAAGGATTTTAATAAAAAAAATAAGCATAAACAAATCACCCGGCTGTGATCTCGTGCGCATGTGTGATTTAAAATTTATAGCTAATAAGGTGAGCCCAGTTTCAGTAAAACTTATAAACTCGTCAGTAAAAAAACATAAATTTCCTTGTAAACTCAAAGAAGCGTTACTCCGTCCAATTCATAAAAAAGGTGGTGGTGTAACAAGGTGGTGAAACAAGGTGTAACAAAATTTTACTAATGAAATTAATAATAATTTGAAAAACAAAAAGATTGTAGTAGCCATTTTCTTTGATTTTAAAAAGGCGTTCGAAACTTTGGAGACATCAACCCTTTTAAACGCTATGGTAGAATATGGTGTGGGAGAACCACTGAACCAATGGTTTAGTGATTATCTCACAGCGCGTTCTTATCGGGTTAAAGTCGGCGATGAACTCAGTGATAGTATGGAGGTGAGGTGCGGGGTACCGCAGGGCTCCGGGTGTGGACCTATGTGCTACCTCATGCATGTTAACTGCTTATGCAACGTGCTGCAGCATTGTTCAGCATATATGTTCGCGGACGACCTGTGTGCCCTGCGTGCCGGCACCGACCTCGTTGACACATGCCGACTTGTACAGCAAGACATCGACGCCGTTGTAAAGTGGTCACATGACAATGGCATTATTTTAAATATAGACAAAACCAAATTATTAATTATTCACTCACCTTATTTGTCTACAGCTAGCTCATCACCACCATTAATTTCTCATGAATTCTCATGTTTCCACAACCAACTAATTAACTGTAAGTGTAAACCTATCGAACGAGTCACAAGTATCACTTATCTTGGTGTAAAAATTGATGAAAGTTTTCGTGGACTAGTCAAATAGATCATATTTGTAACAAATTAAGAATTCTCTTAGGTAAAATGTATCATTTAAGTTTAAGAGTTCCGCTTAGTACGCTAAGGTGTATTTACATGGCATTGGTAGATTCCATTTTTTGTTGTGCTCTTGACTGCTATGGATTAACATTTAAAACTAACATAGATAACCGCCTCTGTGGTCTAGTGGCTAAGCGGGGGGTACATCTTTGTTTGCTCGGTTTGGTTGGTGGTAGGGCTGTTAAGTCCGCCTGGCTAGCTACCACCATCTTATCTAAGTCTGTCGCCATAACCACGATGTTTATAGCATTGTTGTGTTCCGGCAGTTTGAGATAAGATAGCCAGTTCCTCAGTGGTTGAGGATTCCGGGTGAAGCGCGCTTCCACCTTCGGCCTTATCGTCACTTACCATCAGGTGAGATGAAGGCCAAGCGCTTACCCGTTGCCAATAAAAAAAAAAAAAAAAAAAAGATAAATTAGAAGCATTACAAATTAGATTATTAAAATTTTTGGGTAATAAAAAAGTTAAAAACAGTTGTAAAGGTGACTACAAAAAATATTTAAAATATGTAAAATTCTTCCCATCGGTTTAAAACATAAATTTTTAATATTATTAAATCACCATGGCAGTCAATATTACAACCTGAGTCTTGTAAGTAGCGACCATAGTATGAGGTCAGTGTCTGCTGGCAAATACAATGTACCCAGTGTCCACAACTACTATGGTGATAGGACACTTGAAAAGCGCTTGCCATATTTGTTAAATAGCCTGCCGCAGGATATCTAATTTTAAAAATGAAATTAATAATAATTTGAAAAACAAAAAGATTGTAGTAGCCATTTTCTTTGATTTTAAAAAGGCGTTCGAAACTTTGGAGACATCAACCCTTTTAAACGCTATGGTAGAATATGGTGTGGGAGAACCACTGAACCAATGGTTTAGTGATTATCTCACAGCGCGTTCTTATCGGGTTAAAGTCGGCGATGAACTCAGTGATAGTATGGAGGTGAGGTGCGGGGTACCGCAGGGCTCCGGGTGTGGACCTATGTGCTACCTCATGCATGTTAACTGCTTATGCAACGTGCTGCAGCATTGTTCAGCATATATGTTCGCGGACGACCTGTGTGCCCTGCGTGCCGGCACCGACCTCGTTGACACATGCCGACTTGTACAGCAAGACATCGACGCCGTTGTAAAGTGGTCACATGACAATGGCATTATTTTAAATATAGACAAAACCAAATTATTAATTATTCACTCACCTTATTTGTCTACAGCTAGCTCATCACCACCATTAATTTCTCATGAATTCTCATGTTTCCACAACCAACTAATTAACTGTAAGTGTAAACCTATCGAACGAGTCACAAGTATCACTTATCTTGGTGTAAAAATTGATGAAAGTTTTCGTGGACTAGTCAAATAGATCATATTTGTAACAAATTAAGAATTCTCTTAGGTAAAATGTATCATTTAAGTTTAAGAGTTCCGCTTAGTACGCTAAGGTGTATTTACATGGCATTGGTAGATTCCATTTTTTGTTGTGCTCTTGACTGCTATGGATTAACATTTAAAACTAACATAGATAACCGCCTCTGTGGTCTAGTGGCTAAGCGGGGGGTACATCTTTGTTTGCTCGGTTTGGTTGGTGGTAGGGCTGTTAAGTCCGCCTGGCTAGCTACCACCATCTTATCTAAGTCTGTCGCCATAACCACGATGTTTATAGCATTGTTGTGTTCCGGCAGTTTGAGATAAGATAGCCAGTTCCTCAGTGGTTGAGGATTCCGGGTGAAGCGCGCTTCCACCTTCGGCCTTATCGTCACTTACCATCAGGTGAGATGAAGGCCAAGCGCTTACCCGTTGCCAATAAAAAAAAAAAAAAAAAAAAGATAAATTAGAAGCATTACAAATTAGATTATTAAAATTTTTGGGTAATAAAAAAGTTAAAAACAGTTGTAAAGGTGACTACAAAAAATATTTAAAATATGTAAAATTCTTCCCATCGGTTTAAAACATAAATTTTTAATATTATTAAATCACCATGGCAGTCAATATTACAACCTGAGTCTTGTAAGTAGCGACCATAGTATGAGGTCAGTGTCTGCTGGCAAATACAATGTACCCAGTGTCCACAACTACTATGGTGATAGGACACTTGAAAAGCGCTTGCCATATTTGTTAAATAGCCTGCCGCAGGATATCAGACTTGAGCCTGACAAGGCCAAATTTAAGGTAAAATTAAAAAAATACTTTTTAAGTTTATGTTAGTTTTTAAAGCACAATAATATCATATAAGTATTTATATCATAATGGCATATCATGTTTAAAGTTATACATAAACATGTGTAATTATAAACTATTGTTTTGTAAATGAGACCGTTGATCTCACAGTCAAACCGAATAAATCGGTTTTGTGGGACCTTACCTAATGTAAGTTTATAATGTATATAATAACTAAATAAATAAATAAAAAAAGTTAGATAAGGTATGGATAAATGTAACTAAATATTTCTAAACTACACAAATAATAATCGTGTCTGTATGCACTACATTCCTTGCATTGCGGGAAAAAAAAACTTAATAAAAAAATCAACTTAGAAAAGAAAATTGTAATTAAATTGTGTACAAAAAATGTGTAATGCGAAACTGCAAAGTGAAAGGTGCCCTAATGTTTCATTATGAAGATGCCGCAATAACGTGCAACAGCAAATGCGTACCACGAGACAGTATCAAACCTACTGAGGTGGCTTGGAGGCCATGTTCAGAAGCTAAATAAATAGTTAAATACGGATGACACAGGAAGAAGAAAGAAAAACATGCTTGCCTCATCGGCGCCGGCCAGCGTAGCGACGCTATCTCCAGCCTGCGACGCGCGTGTCGTGCATAACTTAAAGGTGATTTATTATTTATACGTCACATAACTGCAATGTCAGAAGAAGCTTTTTGTGGCCTCTGCTGAATGCGTTTTTCGTTTTCAGGTCACTGTAACTTCTCAACCTAACCTATTTTACCCCCTTATAATACATACACACATCATCGCCGCCTTTACCTTAGCTTAACTTATTATCTAATTCTTAAACCTATTTAACCTAATTTATCTACAATCTAATGGTTGTGTCTGGAGTTTTGTAGAGTGCGCAGTGTTTGTATGATGATGGAACCTTAGCATAGCTTAATTCTATTTGCGGTGAATTTCAGTCAAGCAATGTAATATTATAATAAATACTATTTTGGCCAGATCGTCTAGTGAACCCTCCGTTGTTAACCGCATTTAAGTAACTCAAGTTCTTTTCGTGAAAGTTTAGTAATTGGCTTAACCCTGTGTTATATTATTTTCTCCTGACCTAATTTCCTATCCATCAATAACTAATATCCCAGATATGTGTAGCCTAGCAATGACTCCGTCTGAACTGTGACCTAAATTTTTCACAGCAGCTGCGGGAAGGATTTGTTAACCACTCAAAGATAATCAGATGATAGCTTAGCTTGCAGGTATTATTTATTTATTAACAATGGCATGATACATAAAAAGTCTTGTGCAATTTATGAGCCCCTCCGCCGCTCCATAGCGTACTATACATCTCATTGTTTAGTTATAGTTCCGTCACATTGGCTTTAATTTATACTTTATAGAGAGTCTACACAACTTCCAACTTAATTTCATCTTATATTATGAACTATGTGTGCATTTAAATTCTTATTATTCCACATAAATCAATAGAGTTTATCTCAAGGTTTGCTATCATCCACATATCCTTTTCACATTAAGAACTTAATTATTCAATTCAATAACTCATGTCTTATGATATCAATTATTGAACAGAGGTGGGAAGCCAGCATTCAACAGGACCCACTTATTTCTCTGATTATTGTGTCTAAAGATATTACAATGTAACATTAACTGACTGTCCTTTTGTCTTATTAGAAAATTAATATTCAGTTCTACAAAGGGTGGATAATTTATTCAAAGCCCACTTCAGGCAGTGGCTAAAATAGAATGCTATTAATACAGGTAAAATTACTTTTATGTACTCTTAGTATTTATTATACAGGTCTTATAAAGTACCAATATAACTACATTTGATTGGCTGCATTGGTAGATTATCACATCTTAAGTTTATTAAAGGATGTTTGATTTATTCAATATCCTACTCATTTAGGAAGTGAACTTAAATAGAATACTATCATTTGAAGTAAAATTACTTTGGTTTACTCTTAGTGTTCATTATACAGATCTTATAAAGTACCAATATAACTACATTGTATGGGCTGTATTGGCAGATTATCACATCTTAATTTTATTAAAAGATGTTAGATTTATTAAATATCCTTAACTTTTAGGAAGTGAACTTAAGTTGATTATTTTCCATTATTTTCTACCCCTGTCTCTCAGACTGAGTGATTATTTAATAGCCTACTAAATCATAGTTAGTATATTTTTAGTAGGTAGTAAATCAGGTAATTATCCCTGTTAATAATTAAATCAATTATATTTAGGAGTTATCCTTTACTCACTTTAATAGGTATAAAGCAGACTGTACTAGGTATTAGTCTGATTGATTTAGATTGTTCCAATCAAATATTTCTATGTTTCATATTATTAGAAGTAAGTACATAACTTATAAGATCTTTGACCATTAAGGTGAATTCAAATGGTATAAGTAGACTGTATTATCAGGCTAATTAGTAGGTTGTTATCAATCAATTATTTCTATGTTTCATAATAGTAGGAGCTCATAGCTTGTAAGGTCTTTTCCCATTAAGGTGGATTCGCAGCTTCAACGAATTAACCTAGGTTCTAAACTGGTTTTAGTTGTTTAGTATCAGCTTATATTTTACCAATAGGTATCGGATGTATATTTATAATACTTTGAAGAGTGTAGCTATATTAAGGCCGTATCGTACCCCAGGGAAAGCTAAAAATGCCTGTTTGGTCATTTCAGTATTAGAAATCACACATCACAGTACAGCTATGCTTATTTGCTATAACTTTTAGTATTTTTCTTGTAATAGGAAACCAGTCCAGACTCTTAGGCACTCCAAATTAATGTTGGTACAATGTTACCACACTTCTGCTAATTATTTAAAATAAATAGTTAATTGGTAACAACTTTAGGAAAACAATTAGAATTTTATTGGCCTACGGTAACAGATTACATGCCTAGATAGGTCCCTACAGCGCTCCTAACCCACGTCACTTCATCGTAATTTCTATTTAGCACCGTAACTGAATTATCCCTACCTTATTAGTCTGAATTAATCCAGCCTGGCCCCGGGACCCACGTACCTAGTTTATGTACGCACAGCGTGTACACACACCTTGCCGCCCCCAACTAACTAACAATATATGAGACGACTACCTACCCTACAGTACGTTTTCGACCAGCGTCCGTCCCCTCGTCAGTCTAGACAAATTCCACTCTCAAAGATAACCTCCACTCGGTCTTAGATCGGCTTTCGCCTTATCTTTTCCAAGCACATCCAGTTAGATCCGGATTTACTTTCAACAAAGTATGGAGGTTGACCCAAGACGGAAACTGCCCTCCTCTGACGAGGTTCCAAGCACTACCAGAAAACCCCTTACATTTTATCGAACTAACAGTCCCTATTTGTATACCTTTGCAATCTAGGCCCAAGCCACATTTAACTTAATTTCGTGGTGAGTTGTGTGAGTCGCATTGCCCCTGAAAGCAACTGACCCCTAAGCTGACTATCCGTCGGGCCAGGAATACCCAGTGTGTCAACCTAACACTACCCTGTGTGTAAGAAGACGGGACGGTCTTTGCCCGGGATATACGTGCCCGTCTCCAGCTAATTGGTGTCTGACCTATCTTCAATTTTCACTAGGGAGACAAGTGTTTCTCCCCCGTTACTCTCTCGAAGATAGTGTATTATTTAGAGTTGTAATAGATAACGCCGGCATTATTAAATACAGTCAAATGCCTCCAGATCGAAGTCCGTTGAAATCATATTAGTTTTGTTGCCACCGTTACGCGTATCTGCTAATATGATCCAGAATACTTCATTCTGTTAATAATTCGAGTTGCGATAACAAGAATTTTACTTTAATAATCACTTCTATTTCACAACCAATGTTAGTTAATATCGCAACTCGAATATCACTTAGCGCACTAAAATGGCTCGGACGCTTGTTTTCACGTATGAGTTCGTTACCGCCACTCGTAAATCGGACCACGCCTCCGACGCCCTACAATTGAATGCCCCGCTAATTTTCCTCTCTTCCCCAAGCATCTTAGCTTTCGCGCCACGCGCCCCCAACATCCGTCCCCACGATTCCGCTTTTCTTCCCTTCAACCAATCGCTAGCTGTTTAGCCAATGCGCCTCGCCTTCACGTCTCTTATCATTTGTTATATGCGAACTTCGTGTTGCGCCACGTGGAGATAACATCTTCCTTCTCTTTCTATCTTTTTCTCAACCTCTCGCTCGCTCATTGCCGCCGTCCGCCGCGTAATTCTAAAGTTTTTCCTTAATCCAACCAAATCTCTTTAGATAGCCAATATTACATGTTTGAACATCTAGATGTAGCCTTCCATCAACAATTCCTTCTCAATAACCACCCACTTAAGCCAATAATTCTGTATTTTGTGAAATTATAAAAAGTTCCGTATTCCGACCATAGGTGGCGCCTCCCTGTCGCAAGGGACACGTTAGCCAACCCCATCATTCTAATCCATTGCCAACCTAACAATTCTACGCGAAACTCAAGTAAATAACGCACGCTAGACGGCGCCTATGTTGCAAGGGCACACGGAACAGTCCCCGCGAAATTCAAAATAATGATAAGGCCCTTTAAGGATCCATTGACACCTTCTTACTACCTTTAACGTAAAGCCTCTTGTCCACATGTCCCTTATTTTAAACTAGTTTATTTTTCCCTTTTCATGCTTATTATGTTAATGGTGTTACGCATTAATATTAATTTTAGTGCTACTCCCATACATTCCTTACTAACGGACGGATACCATTCATTCTGTACCGTTACATCACGCAACGGCGGCGGGAGACCGTTCCAGCACCGAGAGGCAGCAAATCTAAGCGATCCACGGAAGGCCATAGTGCGATGTTTAGGAGTGGAAAAGATGTGAGTACACATTCTCTTTGGATACCTACTGTGGACCTGGGCCCATTCCAGTTTGTCGAAAAGATAACTTGGCTTTCCTGTGGTAACCACGCCAAACAACAGTGTTGACAAATGAAGCTTTCTCCGTGCCTCCATCTTCAGTAATTTTGCGGCATTGAGGAAAGGCGTAACATGAGTGCGTGGTGGAATGTGAAAGCAGAAACGAGCACAGGCGTTCTGCGCTCGCTGGATGAGCTTGGTTGATCTGGTCAGAAGACATGGACCATACACTGTGTCACAGTAATTGAACTTTGATAAGATCAATGCTTCACACAATCTAATTCTGAGCTCTTCACAGATGTAGGGTCTAATCTTATAGAGCAATTTAAGACGATAGAAGCAACTTTGAGTGCATTCAATGACATGACTCTCGAAGTTAAGGCGGCCATCGATAGTCAACCCCAGATTCCTGACTTTATTTACATGCTCAATCACCTCTCTGTTTATAGTAATATTTGTGAATGTACCAGTATTATTAAGGTTATACAAATTAGCTTTTGTGCCAAATAAAATAAGTTTGGATTTCGTGGGGTTCAAGACTAGGCAGTTTGATTTGCACCAAGCAGATATGCGTGACAGGTCCTTATTAACTTGACATACAGCCCTGACATGGTCACAAGGTAAAAAAGATAAATACAGCTGCAGATCATCGGCATACATGTGGTATTGACAATGTGTGATGCTTCCTATGATGTCTGCGCTGTACAAGATATAGAGGATGGGACCAAGGATAGACCCTTGTGGAACACCTCGTGTTACAGGAAGAGGGTCCGAGTAAGATTTTCTCCCGTCCATCTTTGCCAATCCAACATACTGTTGCCTATGTGACAAGTAACTGTGAAACCATTTTATGGCCCCGGGATTGACTCCGTAATAGGAAAGCTTTGAAAGAAGAAGATTAGTATTTATTGAATCAAAAGCGCGAGAGAAGTCGAGTAGCAGCATTATGCTGATCATCCCCCGGTCCTGAGCAGCAAGTAGATTGTCCACCACATCAGACAGGGCAGTCGCGGTACCAAACGCCTTGCGAAAGCCAGATTGGAGTTGGGGCACGATGTTGTTGTCCTCGAAATATCCTGTAAGTTGATCACAGACCACTCTCTCCAAGACCTTAGATATACACGGGAGCAGACTGATAGGACGAAGGTCCTTCATAGAGGTAGGCTGGCTGGTTTTAGGAAGAGGCTTAACAACAGCTATCTTCCAGCTCTCTGGAAAGGCACATTGATCTATAGTCCTGTTAATGATGTAGGTGATATAGATAATGACTGCGGTAGTGTCAGCAGCAACATGTCTAATGATATACCATCGTCCCCCTGGGCATTAGATTTATGCCTTTTAATAATTTTTAGTACTGTGTTCTCACTGACAGGTAGTATTGAGAATGATGCAGTGCCGTGCCTGTGGTGTTCATAATATGTTAATTGGGAGATTGTCACACTGTCAGCACCAGGCACATTGAGAAAGTGCGCATTTATTTTATTGGGGTCGTCGAATAGTGGTGGGAGTTCTGATATTCCCTTGTTGTTCGGTAGTACCGTGCCCTTTAAGTTCTGCCATAACTTCTTAGAATTATTTATGTGCATATTTATGCTTTTATCGAAGTAGCACCTCTTTTCGTTTTCAACAGCGGCAACTACAATCTGCTTTATTGTTAAATAATATTCTTTAGAAGCTACAGAGTTGTGTAGCTTATGCTTCTTATGGTACCTATCCCTTATGTGCATCATAGATTTTATGGTGTCAGTTATCCATGGATGGGGGGCGTGTTTTATGGGGGCATGCAGGTTAAATAATGTTTTGACACAGGTTGTGAAAGACGTGACTAGGGTGTTTATATTAATAGAGTCACTGAAGCAATTCCATTGGATGTTGTTAAGGTCTGTGTTTAATTGGTCGTGGATAATATTTTTAAATGGTCTGTAGGTGACAAAACGGGAAATAGATTTTTCTTTTTTAATTTTAAATACAGCTGCTAACATAGCATGGCCTCCCAGGTCCGGGGAATGATTGATGTCAACACAAAGAGCTCGTGTGTCTGAGCAAATCACATCTATGAGACTATGAATTATTCTTTGTTATCCCTGAACGTTTCTTATATTAAGGTTTTGACACCTTAACCATAAGTTTTACTTTACAATCCAACTCTACAACAAAGCATTGGTAAACTTGTAAAACATTGAGGATCTTCGAGTTCGACCATTGAAGTGAAACTATCTATTAACGTCGTCTAAAGATACGGATCGAATCTACGGTCCTGGCGCCCATTCTTATTAATAATATTTCGGTATAACCCTACGGTTTTTCTTATACGGTTTATCTGGTTAAACGTTTACTTTTATTTTTTTTATAGACCTGGTATTTTAATTTTCTTTTTAACATAATACTCCGGACAGTACTGGCTTTATCCCAACCACCCACGACCGTAGCTCTTACCGTTGAAATATTAGCTGGCAGGTTAGGTGGTATGACGAACGCTATAATAAAATTTAGAATTATCATGGGTGGGTCACTTTCGACCCATAGGACTTTCTTGTGTTTTAGGGTGTGTAAAAGCTTCGTAACAAGGTTTAGATTAATTTGGACGGAAAATTATCATAATCAAAATTATTATAAAATTTATTTTAAATTAAAGTCATTGACCCTTCGCGTCGGGGCAATTTCGACCAATAATTTTTTTTTTTTGTGCAAATAAATTTAAATAAGGAATGTCAATGCTAACCAACTAACTTAATACTTAAGAAAAAAATGTTGTTGACGACGATATACCGGCCCGCTCCATTTAAATAAACTTGTGAATAAATACCTGTATCGAACAAAACGGCCAATTCGTGCGCCCCCGCTGTAGTTTTAAAAATATAGTGACAGACGACTGTCAAAGTCAGTGTGACACACTCACGTTGGATTTTTGGCTAGGTTAGGAACCTTGACCGCGGGGTCGCGTAGAAAAGTTTTGGTGTAATTTGATGTGTAGGGCACATAGTCAGTTAAACTCGGCGGACCGTAGGGATTAATAAACAGCAACAGTGTAGAACATAAGTTTAGTTTAAAGTCAGTGATTTGTTTGGTCGACACGCACACGTGGCGTACAATTGAACGGTGCTATGTGGTATTGTGCGTATCATCACGTATTTGTCTGGGATCAGTACTGAGGGGGTAGCCAACGGGAAGTTATGGCCTTTCCACCACCATAGCACCAGCCCTGAAGACGCGCGGGAGCGCGGTCAACCACTACCACGCTGACAGCAGCGTGCCGAAGACAGCCGGCGCGGCGGACTGCAGCCGAGCTGAAGACGAACGAGACCGTAAGGGTGTGGCACACCGTCTGCTAGTATGTAAGTCGTTTAGTTTAATTATAATTTAAGTTTAGTTAGTATATCTTTAAGTCGAGAGGGTGCGGTCTACAGGTTCACCGGAACAGGACCTCTGAACCGTGCCTTCTCTGGTAGCAGAGAATCGCTATTAGGGAAGTCAGTTGATGTAGACTCTCTATATCAAACAATACCTATAAAATATGTACTTACTTATAATAAAATGATAACCGGTAGTAAATAGAAATGTGTTAGATTAACTTAAAAACACAAAGGAATGTTTATTATGTTATTATTATCAATGTACTTACTTACCCTGTAACTGCATAATTACCACCCTGTTGTTGTCGTCTTTTTTGAAAATAAATATTGTGTGCGGCCGAAGGTGCAAAGAGTAAATTAGTATTTAATTTGAATGTTTGCGCACCCGCTCTCGCACGCTGTTCCTCTCGCTCGCACACCGCCCCGCCGCCCGCGCCACGAGGCTGCCGCGGCGCGTGAGTTGAACCAGCAGTGGCAAAAACAAACGCGAGACTACATGTGTGTCTGTCCGTCTGTCTGTGGTAGGTGGTAGTAGCTACCTTTGCACCCTCGAAAGTACCTTAATAGCAAGTTCCTCGGTCTTTTCTTTCGCACGAACCCCCGTCGGCAACAATTGTTATTAACCCCCTTACTAAATAGGGAAGTAAATTGAAAATTAATGTATGAGGAGTAGGATGACCATGATTTTAATATTCATAGTTATTAACAAGGGCGTCGCCAGCCCAGGGGGAGGGGGGGAGCAAGCCGATATAATTATGAAGTCGGCATTAAGGAACCAAACTCAAAGAAACTTGAAAATTCGGCATATGGGTAATCGTTGTATGATATTTCAGTAAAGTCGACAAACAGGGAAAGTCGGCACAAGGGTCCTAACTCTAAGAAATGATACTGAATTGAATGTAGTGTGATTTAGGTTGTGTTATGATACAATATACTACCTAGCCGTGAAACATTTTATGGTTTTAATTAATAACAAACCCACTGAAGCTTGCGTTTCGGATTTTGTTCCTTTTCCCCAAGAGGGACAATTCTCATAATCATGTAACAGTACAGACGCCAGCAATTCAACCTACCACAAAATGTCAAATTTCTTCAATACATTTTGAACTTCGCCATTTGGGCATAAGAACCAGTATCGATTGGGAAAATTCGACAGTTTTGGATAGTTTGATCTGCAGGCGTGTGTATACACATACATTAGTACTTAAGTACAGTAGGTACATATAATCTCAAAAACGTTAAGCACTTGAATACATGAAGCAGATGAGTATTACTCCCCCCTCTTTCCTTGGGCGACTAACGGACTAAAAACTGCACCTACATCCAACACCATAATGCAGCGATAGGCTCACCACCTGTCACGCTGAGCATATATACAGTCGCTATTTGATGAAAAGTGGACTATAGCAGAGGACTGCTTTTGCGATCCTCGTTGCCTAGTCTCTGACTAACCCTAGGAAATAATAGTCGTAATTATATGTATGTTATATGTATTTATACAATGACGGATTACATACAATTCCGTTATCAGTAATAACATGAATAAATTTGTATTTATTACAAGTGTAATAAATCGATTGTGGGTTACCTTATTGACTACGGTACATTGATCTGCTTTGTTTTTTTTATTTCAGGATTATTGTAAATAAACAATGCACAGTTGTATGTTGTCCCAAATTATTTAATATCGCTCGAAGGAGTCGGGAATTGTATAATTACAATAAAATACGTAGAGACGCTGGCGATCATCTGGAAAAGAAAAGTCTAAGTTAGTAATTAACTAATCACAGTTGACTACTTCATTACCAGTCTGCACTTGGCAAGCGTCGTCAATTATAGCGAAGACTTGATTTCAGAAGGTCTTTCGGAGGCAAGGCCAAGGTAATGTGGCAAGGCCTTCATTGCTAGAGAAAGGTCCAGCAATAGGATTTAGGTTTCCATGGTGGCGATCTGATATATTGCCCGCCTTCAATTGTTCTGTAACCTGAACAATTTTGGCATTTTCTATCAATCGCTCGTTGCCAACCAAAAAACTACTTATTACAAAACAACAGACTTCTTTTTAATTAAAAAAAAACAATAAAGTTAAAACCAATGTAAAAATTAGACCAATAGCAACATTAGTCGTATCGAGAAATAGGCAATGTGAGATATAGTCGAATAGCGACATAGTCGTATCGCGAAGTGGGCAACGAGAGACATAGACCAAACGCTTATTTGAAATGACGTTTAGGCATAACGCGATTTAGGCACATTGCGTTATAGGCAAACAGAGAGCAAAGGAAAAAAACCGTTTCACGCCTTTACGGATCTAAAAAATATTTATATATAATCTATGAATCTCGACTCGACATACCAGACTACAAACAACCAAACAAGCAAAAACAACCAAAAGAAAACCCTACCCGTGTAGCCGCACTACACAATAACTTAAACGTTCCTGTAAATAGCTATAATATATGCTATGACAGAGAAAACATACAAAACGCAGATTTGTGTACGACAATTCTTCATCATCATCAGCCTATAAACGACCCACTGCTGAGCACAGGCCTCCCACGTGGACAATAGCACGTGGGGATATCGGGCCATAACCCACCACACTGGCCCAATTCGGGTTGGTGGGTTTAACGACTGTCATTTTACGACAACAAACGGGACCAACGGCTTAACGTGCCTTCCGAAGTACGCAATTAAAGCAATACTTCATATATATATTTAAATATACGAATATCCCAATACATACTTCTATATAAAAGTAAACCAATACATACCAAACACAATAATGTCAATTATAATATATTATTACATAAACTTAAGAAATTGGTGGCTATACAGTTAACATATTATCACAGTGTCACCAACCGCACTGATGCCTCGCGTTAAGGCTTTTGGAACCAGTCACTGATCCCCTGGGGTGTATGGCTTATTTTTAACAATACAAGTTACTGAAAAAGTCTAAACCATGGACTCACAGAGTGAGTATGATCCATTAGGCACTATGGAAAAGACAAACCTCAAGGAGTTTAATACGAATATTACAAAAATACTAAATTATAAATAGTTTAATGGGTACTAATATTATTATTAGTACCCATTCTCTGCTCCGCTGTAAGAATTTTGAATTCTTTTTCTATTGTACCTTGCTTAGCACGACCTTTTAATTGTTCGAACACATTCAGAAATATACAACTGTTAGTTAAATTGCTTAAGACCAGTAATTTTAAGTTTTTTTTAAGTTTGTTCAAAGTAGAATCGATTCCACTAAGAGAAGTTATGAGTTATATTTTTATAATTCTGTTATTATAAAAATAAGTTGGGGTGTTGATCGCGAGCTTTTTCACTAACACGTTGTACAAACACATACCTATGAAGACAAAATCTTTCACTAAACTTTAGTATTGTGCATATGGAAAGACCCCAGCCGAGCACGAGATGAATAAAGAACTAGAGTAGTCGACGTTGTGTTGTGATCTTGTTATTTTTACCGTAGCTAAGAGTGACCGCGTCAAATGACACATCCCCATTGGGCAGTATTCGACTCTATTGAGCTGCCAGCAGCGGGTAAAATTATCCAGCTCGGCAGCGGTTGGCTCGTCGGTGTATTGGGTGGTGAGCTTGCTGAGGAGCACCCCGGTGCGATCAACCTGGTGCCAGAGAAATTATTAGAATAACTAAGTAATATAGAAACGATACTGTTAAACCGTGTGAAGTGTGGAATGAATCTTCATTTCTACATCATCTAGTGACAAAAATGTGAGAGAAAAGATGGGGTATTAAAAGGTTAACGGTGTTTAGCCATGGTGTCGTTTCGTCTTGTTTTTAACTTTCATAGATGAAGTGTCGTTTCGCCATCAATGAAATAATTTATATATATTTAGTGGTCGTTTCGTCATTTGTACATCTGCTCTTAAAATATTGTACAGTCAACAAACTAAATAAATGAAACCAATATGAACAGGACTGAAAATCCTAAGTATAGTTTTTACAAAAATTCTTTAATTAGGCAAAAGTTTTATAACAACAATGTTTAACACTACTCCTTAAAATTTACAATTAAAAATCACACTATCAATCACACATAATATCTATCTAGTACAGGGCTAAGATTCAAATAAAACAATTTTTAAAACTCTTTAAAATTTTAATTAACAATTGAAAAGTTCGATTGACGAACAATCAAACTTTGCCGTCCGCGGTGTGTCCAAGTTACGTTCGTATGAGCAAACAATACTGCGACCTGTATAACAACGATATAGAGTCACTCCGCTAGAGGGCGCCAACTACAAGTGTTGTCTCTAAAGTGAGCTCTGATAAAACATTTAAAATAAATAAATTCAGTTGATAATAGTATATAACTTGGTGTGATTTCTTCGATTTGAACCTGAACTCGTAAACTAAGTGTATAGTCGGTGACATTCTAAAGTGGTTGGAAGAGTTATCTGGCTGGAAAAGTGACTTGTGTATATGGACTGCAGTTGAATTTTATTGCCGGTTTGATTGGATTTTGGAGGACCTAGTATAACAGTGAGTCACCAAACAACACAAACATTATATCTGTTATATTTTGATAGATATTTAACAAAACAACCAATTTTCAATACCAATAAAATTTGCAAGTCATAACGTCTTTGTTTACATCGGAGTTTAATTACGCGCGGCGCTATTGTCGTCCTGCGTCTCGTCTCATCACAACGTCACACTCGATCCGCTATCTGACCCGGCGACATATAGGTACGGGCAATCTCCGACAGATGGTGCTAACTATATTTTAACCATTCTTTACTAAGACGATTACCAGGTGGCGCTACGAGTAGTGATTTGCATACTGACGTACGAATAACAAACAATATGGATTGCGACAGCTGCAGACGCGCACTGAAGCTTGATTATCACTTGAATTGCTGTATGTGCCAAGGTAAATACTATTACCAATGTCTTAATATGAAGCCAGAACAGTTTAAATTACTGTCCAAAGAGTATTGCTCCTCTTGGACTTGCCCAGCATTCCCCAACGTCACGCGCCGCACCAGATCGAACATAAATACACCTGTTCGCCAAAGTCAAATCCCTCAGATTGAAGAATCCATGAACATGTCATGTGACCTGCTTGTGGTAGACCGGAGCGTGACATCTGAAGCCTCCTGCATAGTCGCGGCGTCTCGGCCTCAAGCAATTGCTGAGGGTGAGACTGTTACGTTGGGCAAAATCAGCGCGCTATTGGACCAGAAACTCAGCATTACTACTAATACATTTCATACATGGCACAATGAGGTTAATTTAAGCATAAACCAGCTGCGGCAAGATATAAAGCTTACCTTAGGTGAAATTAAAAAAGAAGTAACACACTTAAAGTCTGAACAAACCAGCTTAAAACTAAGTGTTTCAGAATTGGCAAGCGAAATTGAGATGTTCAAAAAATCGGCCTAATATCAGTCAGACGAACAGAGTGATTTGAAGCAGCGTGTGGAAAAGCTATCGCAGCGCAACACTGAAAGCGCAGCGGTGGCTATCGCTAACCTTAATGAAAAGATTGATCTTTTAGAGCAACAGGCGCGACAGTGTAATGTCGAAATATGCAATGTACCGGAGAGGCGCAACGAAAACTTGCCTGGTATCATCGAGGCTGTTTGTGCTGCAATCAACTGCCAAGTCTCCCAAAGAGACATTGTGTCATTCCACCGAGTACCGCACGTCCAGCAAAACGGGGATAAACCGAAAAATATTATTTTAAAACTCACCACTCGTATCCAGCGTGATAATATGCTCAGTGCATTTCGCAAAAGGAAAGACCTTAAGTCGGACCAGCTTGGTATTGCCGGAACCTCAACAACTATTTATATGAACGAGCACCTTACGTTAAAGAAGAAGCAATTATTTCGGAATTGCCGGGACGCAGCCAAGGAACTGCACTACAAATAAGTCTGGATCAGGAACTCCACAATCCTTGTTAGCAGCAACGACTCTCCAGCGATCGCCATTCGATCAGATGGTGATATCGCAAAGATTAAAATTCATAACAATAAGTGGAAGGGTTACGGCGTTATCAAAATTAAAATTGTTTTACTTGCATGTTACTTTGTGTTACTATGATGTTTCTTTCTGTGTATTTGTCGAGTGTATGTTGTTAATAATATTGTCGTCTATTATTGCTAAATATAATTATACCGATTGTCAAATAAATAAAATAAAATCGTCCCATTTCGTCTCCTTTGAATTGTTGAGTGGCTGGGTGCTTGCAACCACAGAATACTTTATAAATATTTTGTCTACGAACTATTTGTACATTTGTTATGCTTATTCGTCGAGCGGTCTCTGTCTCCTATATCCCTAGAGCTTATTACGTAACCTACATGCACTTTTATCGTACACTATTAAGCGCCAACACACGTATGGCATTATCCAAGTATAAACTAATAGCATTTTATGAATATGCATTTATAGAAATTAATTTTTTTTATGTATAGTAGAGTCCAACAAAAGCATTTAACTATTTACTATCAAAATTATAGAGGTATGCGTACAAAACTACAGACACTATATTTGAACATTCTGTTATTCGCTTACGACATAATTATCCTAACCGAAACCTGGTTAGTGCCTGAAATTGGTAACAATGAAATTGACTAACGCTACATAGTTTATTGATGTGACCGCAACCGCGTAGTTACAAATAAACAGGACGTAGATGGAGTGCTTGTGGCGGTTCTGCGCGGACTGAGGCCAAATGTTTTCGACATTTCTAATTTAACTGCCGTTCCGCAGCCACTTAGTATAGAGCATTTATTCATAGAAATGCCTAGTGTTAGTCGGTGTCAACGTCATGTTATTAGTGCTGTCTACATTCCACCACGCACACCTGTGGAGGTATATGATAAACACTTCGACATGTTACAGGACGTGCTGAGTTATGCTTGTGTCGAAAAAAATTTTATTACTGGAGATTATAACGCTCCCGTCATTAAATGGATTCCCGTTTCTGCAAACAATTGTAATCAACCTCAGTTTACTGGTTTAGTGGCATCAGGCTCGTCAAGCGTATATTCTTTGTTACAAAATTTTATGGCAACAACATTGCAAACCCAAACGGAAACATTTTGTACTTATGTATTACCAACTCCACCTGTACAATCTCCCCGCAGTCTCACCCATTACTTCCGCTTGATGCTCATCATCCACCGTTTACCGCACAAATACTAATGGACCATATACCTCACCCCATGAAAAAATGACCGTTGACAAAATACAACTTTTATAAAGCAGACTTCGAACCTATTAACCTAAAAATGAAGCTCACAGACTGGGAGGAATGGTTAGGTCACTCCCCTGCTGAGGAATCCCTTAATATATTTTACAACACTGTTGATAGTATAGTCAAACAGCACGCTCCACTGGCAAGTGTCCGATCAGCTTGTTTCCCGGTCTGGTTCTCAAGTTCTTTAATAAATGTTTTTAAAAAGAAGAATAAAGCTTGGATTAAATGGAAAAAATTTCCTAATGACTCGGACTATGAAACATTTTCTGTTATCGAAATACTTTTAAGAAAATGTGTGACCAATGTTACAAAAAATACATGACCTCAGTAGAAGATAATATAACTAAGAATGTAAAACATTTTTGGACTTATGTATCTAATCGTTAAACCAGATCAGGAATTCCCTCTAGTATGCAATATAAAAATCGGAAAACTCAAAATCCGGAGACTGTTTGCAATATGTTTTTAGATTTCTTTCAATCGGTATTTGAACCAGCTTCCCCTACTCTTAAACATTGGCAATCTCCAGATACCATTTCTGATAATAATATTATTGTTTCAGATTTAAAATTTAGTAAGAAAAACATTTTAAGACAACTTAAACAATTAGATTCCTCAAAAGGAGCTGGTCCTGATGGTCTTCCACCACCGTTCTTAAAAAGGACTGCAAGTACCATATGTGCACCGCTACATATTATTTACACTATGTGCATAACGGAAGGAGTCTTCCCAGAGGTTTGGAAACGCGCCAATATAACCCCAGTCCACAAAAGTGGCCCCAAAAATGATGTTGAGGAATACCGACCAATATCTATCTTGTCTGGTTTATTAAAGTTGTTTGAAAGACTTAAACATAATGAAATCTACCCCATTTTACACAACGCTATAATAGAAGAGCAACACGGATTCGTCAAACGTAGATAAACCACTTCTAATATATTAATATTTAATAATTTTCTTTTCGAAAATATTGACAATCGCGTACAAGTCGATGTCGTCTACACCGACTTTAAAAGGGCATTCGACAAAGTGGACCACGAGTAGTTACTAAACAAAATAGCGTTTAACGGTATATGCGGTAATTGACTGCGTTGGTTTGAATCATACATCAAAAATAGGTCTCAAAAGGTAGTCATCCATGGTTATCATTCCAAAAGCGTTTCGGTAACTTTAGGTGTGCCACAGGGTTCCATCCTTGGGCCGCTTATGTTCATTTTATATATAAATGATATAAAACAATGCTTTCAAAATTCAAAACTTCTATTGTACGCCGACGATTTAAAAGCATATAAAACTATTAAATCCATTGATGATTGCATCGCTTTTCAACTTGACTTAGACAGGCTAGCTACGAGTACTTACTGCATTGATAACAGGCTATTCTTGAGTATCTCTAAGTGTAATTTCATAAGCTTTACTAAAAATATTAACATTATTCGATTTCCATATGCGCTCTGCAATGCTTCTCTGAGTAGGATAAACACCGTAAGAGACCTAGAAGTAACCCTCGACTGTAAATTATCACTAAACCAACATGTTGCAACATAATTCTTCATAAAAGCTTTTAAAATGTACGGTTTTGTAATGCGATCCTCTTCTGATTTTAAACGCTCCTCTACATACCTTTATTTATATAAATCCCTAGTCCGTTCCCAGCTTGAATATGCGGTACCCATCTGGAACCCATTTTATAAGAAGTATAAGGAGGCGATTGAGAACGTTCAACGAAAGTTTGTAGTAGTTGTAGTTGTATTGGCAGGTATTTGGAGTATACCCAGCTACTTAACAAATATAAAATATTGACACTTGAGTGTAGACGTCGGTATCTCGAAGTAATTACTTTATATAAAATAGTGAACAGTGAATTCGATTGCATTGATCTTGTGAATAACCTATGTTATTTAGTACCAAGAACAATCCAAAAACGGGAAGTGCGCGCAGGTCGTCTGTTCGGCGTAGGCACTTGCCGCACAAACACTGGCCAACGTGCACCCATCCGCCGTATGGTAGACACATACAATAAAGAGTTCGAATCAATCGACATATTTTTACATGACAGTGGTAAATTTAAATCTCATATCTTTAGGAAACTTTTAAATTAAAATTGATAATTTGTTTTGTTTTTTATTTTATTTTATTTTTTATTTTTGTACTTGTATTCTATGTAACTACGAAATATAAAAAATATACTTTAGTTACTACTACAAAGTTATGTGTAAAAGTTAGATTATGTTATAATAATATATGGTGTATAATTTGTATTATTTCGTACTTCAGCACCCTCTAGCGTTTAGTAACAATTTCTATTACTCTGAGAATAGCGTTGTGGGTTGCATTACTGTTAATATTTATTTAAATTTATTTTAGTTATAAGTTGTAATGTAACTGTTTGCTGTTCCTGAATAAATAAATAAAAACTAAACAAAATAAATCAAGTCATTTAATTTATTTTTATAGTGTGTAACTAAATTATTGCATTTTTTGAGAATAAAACTGCGTTGCGGACTGTACTTTAAGCAAATAACTAAACGACACTAAAAATAATTAATTTTAAATAGCAATGACGAAACACTACTTTTTTTTCTTAATGATGAAACGATACCATGACTAAACACCCCTAACCCGGATAAAAGAAGACTAAAAAGGAGCATTATGAAATTTGACTGTTTTCACGATTTTCACGAAAGTGAAACATGTCTGTTTTATTGCTCCTTCACTTAAAGCAGACGGCTCCTGTAGGTTTACTCTTGAAACACAATTGCATTAATCAATTTCCAATCACAAATCTAAAAAATATCAAATGGCACTTTTGTAAGCGACAATAGCGCCACATTGGAGTTAAATTGCGTGGAAATTGATTGAACAAATTATTATCGAGATGGCGTTCCGGAATTATCTTCACTTAATCCAATATCGATACATGTTAATCGCATTGGAATTGTATTGAGATTGAGTTTGCGTTCGAGAGTAACCCCCCTGATATATGGATGTTATAAAATGAATATGGTATCAATTTCAAGCTCACAATATAGCTTTTAAAATGGTACTATTTTCATTTGTCTTGATCTGATTGATCAAGACAAAATTAGTTCCTAAGATCGCTCGGAATAAATTACAAGTAGGTGATTCAATATTTTTGCTCGCAAGTGTGTTTAACCTTATAACAAGTTTCAATAAATACTTAGCTTGGGCTAGATAATTATTATTCGTGTGCGAGTCGAAAAGTTATTAATATTGATACTGATAATTTCACTGACTATTTACAAATTAACTAGTTTCTTTTATAATTAGCATATGTTTTTTGACTTACTTCAACTTGTGTCATATGGCAAGGCTCTGTGATGGCCACCAACCATGTGAACTGCATCACACACGTGTTCAGCGACTCCAGTGTCATTTTATAATTGTGGGAGGCTGCATAATAATAAAACAAGAATTATCATCGAAGGTTAATGTACAAACATTCATCTTAAATAATGTACTTATGTTACTGACTACAGTGGGTTAAAAAAGCCCTCCTGGGCGCCTAGGTGCCCGAGTAGTCAAGCACTTGGCTTGATATCCGGAGGTCTTGGGTTAAATTCCCAGGTTGGGCAGAGTGTTTCCGGGTTTTAAATTTGTGATCACCAACCAGCATATTTGGCAAGCGTGGTGATTATGCAATAAATTGTAGCGATGACTTGATTTCAATGATGGAGGCAGTCCCTGTAGTGGGACAGTATACAGATTGTACTTTATTTAAGTTAAAACTTACGAAAATCTATGATAGTAAAGTAAGTATTTGAAGTGATGTTGATAAAGTTGGAGATCACAAGCGCCATGATGCCTAGGCCGCAGCAGCTGTCGAGCTGTCGGACGGTGTCACAGAGGTTGCCGTACATCGTGGAGAGGTCTCGGACCATGTTGTCAACCCGTTTGGGCGTATGGATGGCAGTGTTACCTGCAGGCAAACAGACGATTTTTTTGTTCGACTACAACTAACAATTTAATGTTGTTTTATTTGCTTATGAGACAATTTTGATATTTAAGACGGATCGATATAAAAATACTTCTGATGACATCAACAACTGGTTTACTACTAATAATTTTCAAAAAAATGCGAAATAAATTGGTTGTAGATAAAAAATGTTTGGACCATTCAAAAGTAGGTAAAGTACTTTTAACAAAGTTTATTTAAATGAAATAGTCAACACAGGTTTTCCGTGGTTGGAAATAAGAATTATTCTCATTTGGAAACCTGTTGACCCAGTAGTTCAAAGCTGGCATCGCTGGCTCTGGCAGGCATCTTTACGCCACTAAAACAACATTGCAAACATTTTTCGAACAAAAAAAAATCAAAATCAAAATTTTCTTTATTCAGTAAGCTTAAAATAAGCATTTTGAATCGTCTAAACTTATTGGATGGATGGGCACCTGCCCACCTACCCCACCCATTCAGGGAGTCTTTTAGTTGTGGAGAAGAACGGGCGCAAGAAACTCCAGAACAAAATAGTAAATCATTAAAATGAATGAAGAACAAGAATGGATCAATTATTGATCCTTGTGAAGCTCCCAATAGCACAAAAAATCTAGATGTTACGGATCCATTCAAAAAAACATTTCCGATTCTGGATCTGAGATATTAATGAATCAATTTCAAGGCATCAGAGTCATCGGAATGAAACTAGTACTATGTTTCTAACTAATAAACTGTTTTACGTCTATGTGCAATAATAATACAATATATATCTGCCTATGGTTTTCTAATTATCTTTACTTACCAAAAAAATATTTGTGCTTCCGTATGATTGAACATGGATTTAGAGCTTGTTCAAGTACATAGTTTATCGATTGCAGAGTCGTGTACACGTCTGCTGCAGTGAAGGTGAATTGCATCATCAAACACAACATAATGTTGTTAATGGCGATGTTAAAAAAATGCATGACCATGTATTTGACTGAAAAATAAACCAAATAAACACTCAACTACTTACTTAGTCTACGAGGGTTCCCTACGTGTCTTTGAAATACTTTTCTGAGAATATTAATTTTTAGATTAAGCTTTGATAATGCCGATGGCTTGTTACTACGACGACTTTTATATCTATAGAAATTTTGCCCTAGTTTTAGATTTAATCGCCACCGCCCGCTTAAAAAATTTACCGCAATCGTACATGTAACATTATTTTGCAAAAAATGTGCTTGTCAAAGTATTTTCGAATTAATGGAACATCGAAAAAACCATACAACAGAGAAACAATGTATCGTCATGAGATGTTCGGAGTATAGCAACATCGAACAGGAAAGTCGTCGCAGCGAGCCATTTCATCATTGCTCGTTGAAAAGTCATCGATGTAAAAAAACTCGCAGTATAGTAATTCGAAGACACGTAGAGAACCCACCTTGAGCACGACTTACCTTTTTATACCCGTTACAATGGTCGTGGTCACGGGAAGGCCACATTTAATTCAGTTTTGTCATTTCATGGTACTTTATTTCTTCCATTTGTGCCAGTTTATGGTATTAGATGGAAAAAAAATGTATTGGTGGGTGAAGAAATTGTTAATATCACGATCCAAAAAAAAATGTGAATCTTGTAGGTTTAGATACGTTTTTCTTGACGGTTCCTTGTGAAGCGTAAAAGCAATTAAGGAGGCGGCCAAAAAGTCCAGCCATATTAAGGAAGCAATCCTTAGGGACATAACACGGCAACTACCGATCTGGCTGGGTGCGTAGAATCTTTGAGGACTCAAACACCGGATGAGAAAACAAAACGCCTAAGGGCTGATAACACCCGGACGAAGCATGAGATAGTAGTACTCCGGGCTGAGGTCAAAGTGCTTCGAGAGGCATTTTCCGGAAGGAATAATTCAAGTCCCCCTGCTCCTGTTCAGAAGGAGACTCCGTAGCCGAGTTCTGATTTAGCTACCACCGCAGACCTTATTGAGGATGTTAGGCGCGATTTGTTTATGTCCCTTGGGTGTATGATTTATACACGTCTGGACCCGATGATGGAGGCAAGGCTGCCCCACCCTCCCCAGCCTGTCCTACGCCACCCCCCCCCCCCCTGACTGGCGGTAACCAGGCAGCTGGCCCCTGCTCTGCCCCTGTAGTTCCTCAAGTGCAGGATTAGGAGCATAATCCCAATAAGGCAGCTGATAAGAAGGACCATACCCGCCCTCTCTCCGGGTTTGCTAGCGGCGGCCAGCACCCCGGCTAACTAAAACCCCACCAGCTGCCTCTTCAAGGGTAAGGCTCACGGAACCACGATCACCAGTGGTGACTGTGACACTCAATCCGGAGGCTGTTGCCGCGGCGTCACCTATGCCACTGCTATGGGCAAGGCCATCAAGGCCATAAACCTTGAGGATGTGGGACTTGAATCGGTCCGTGTAAGGAACCCTGCTGCTGGTAGCAGAAAGCTAGAGATTCCTGGCACCACTAGTAGCCTGAAGGCTGATGTTCTTGCTGAGCGACTCCGGCAGGTCCTCTCAGAGGAAGCCGAGATCCTTCGGCCTTACAAAAACGCCGATCTCCGTCTCACTGGGTTAGATGACCCTATTAATCCAGACACCATCGTTGCCACGATTTCCCGCAAAGCCAGGTGTCCACCAAAAACGGTGTGGAATGGAGCCATTCGTGTTGGACCTTAGGGCTCTGGGTCAGCAATAATCCGCTGCCCAGTAGCCGCAGCCAAGATTCTTGCAGAGGCCGGACGAATCTCAATTGGCTGGTATTCGGCCCATGTCGTTGTGCTCGACCCTCTCCCTATAAGAAATTTCTTGTGCATGGGAACAGGTCACACGCGGTGTGTCTGTTCGGCAAATGTGGACCGCAGTAACTTGTGCTTGCAGTGCAGTGAACCGGGGCAAAAGGCTGAGACATGCTCTGCTGAGACGCCGCGCTGCGCAGTGTGCGCAGATGCCAAGCGCCCAGCAGAGCATTTTATTGGAGGGAAAAGCTGTAATCCTTCTCCCATCAATTGCAGGATGTCCCCTTGGACTGGGACCCCTCCTGTGGCAGCTGCGCGCAAATCTGTACCTGCGGTGGTGGAAATGTCTGTCAATTAAATGCAAAGACACCAAAATTCGACTATCCTGCCGTGCAACCAGAAACACTGTGCCGCCGCACAAAACATGCTTGTGCAGCATATGGTGGAGTGGCCAGTTAGTGTAGCTATTGCAGCAGAGCCATATTTGGTTCCAGCTGGACCGAACAGAGTGGGAGACTTGAAGGTCACCGTTGCGGTGTATAAACCCACCTCCTCCCAATCTCCCCCGATCTTCATAAAGGAGAGTGGGCCAGGGTATGTTGCTGTCGCCTGGGGAGAAGTGGCATGAGTGGGAGTATATTTCTCTCCCAATCGCCGTTCCCGGACTTCGAGATGTTGCTGGGCCATCTTCAAAGTGTCGTCCGTAGGCTGTCTCATACAAGTGTGTACAGCCATCTGTAACGGTACAGAATGAATGGTATCCGTCCGTTAGTAAGGAATGCATGGGAGTAGCACTAAAATAAATATTAATGCGTAGCACCATTAATAATAAGCATGAAAAGGGAATAATAAACTAGTTCAGAATAATGGTCAGTGGTCTAGCGCTTTATCTTTAGTTTGAATTTCGCGGGGACTGCTCTGTGCGTCCCTTGCGACATAGGCGGCGTCTAGCGGAAGTTATTTACGTAAGCTTCGCATAAGGTTGCTAGTTTGACTTCTTTATTTTGAATTTCGCGGGGACTGCTCTGCGCGTCCCTTGCGACATAGGCGGCGTCTAGCGGAAGTCATTTATTTGGGCTTCGCGTAAGGTTGCTAGGTTGACTAGGACCGTATTTTATTTTGAGTTTCGCGGGGACTGCTCTGGGGTCGGCAAAGTGGTTCACCTACGGGCGGACGCCATCTATGGTCGGAATACGGAACTTTTTATAATTTCACAAAATACAGGATTATTGGCTTAAGTGGATGATTATTGAGAGGGAATTGTTAATAGAAGGCTACTTTTAGATATTCAAAGATGTAATATTGGCTATCTGACGAGATTTGGTTAGATTATGGAAAAATTTTAGAATTGCGCGGCGAAAGCGGCAATGAGCGAGCGAGAGGTTGAGAAAAAGACAGAAAGAGAGGTCGGATGATAGCTCCACGTGGCGCGACGCGAAGGCGGGGGGCATCGGGGAAACGGCTAGCGATTGGTGGAAGGGAAGAAAAGCGGACTCGCGCGGGCAAATCTTAGGCGCGCGTGGCGGGAAAGTTAAGATGCTTGGGAAAATTAGCGGACATTCAGTTTTGGGACGTCAACGGAGCGGTCCAACTTAAGAGTGCGGTACGACTCATACGGGAAAAATAGCGTCCGAGCTTGATAGTGCGCTAAGTGATATTCGAGCTGCGATATTAATTAAGATTTGTGAAATTGAAAGTTATTAATAAAGTAAACTATTGCGATCGCAACTCGAATCCGTTAACAGAATGAAGTATTCTGGGGTACATCGGCGGAAACGAGTCACGATGACAACAAAACCCTATGTACCTTTCAACAGACTTCGGTCTGGATGATCTTTGATTGTATTTAATAAGATCGGCGTTTTACACTATTACGCTAAACAATACACTATCTTCGACGGAGTAATGGGGGAGAGACAGTTGTCTCCCTAGTGAAAGTTGAAGATAGGTCAGACACCATTTAGCTGGAGGTAGACCCGTATGACCCAGTCCAATCTCGAGTCTATCTCCATACATACAGTGTAGTGATAGGAAAATAACACACTGAGTATACTGGCTCGACTGATAGAACATTTAGGAGTTAGTTGCTTTCAGGGGCAATGCGACTCTCACCACACACCACGAATTTAAATTAAATGAGGCTTGGCCTAGTTTGCAAGGTACACAAGAGGGACTGTTAGTTCGACAAAATATAGGCATTTTCAAGTGAGGAAAGTTGTAGGAATCTATAGGTAGGCGGATATATATATATGGTTAGTTATTAATTCAGTCTAATAAGGCAGGGATAATTAAGTTACGGCGCTAAATAAAATTATGATGAAGTGATGTGGGTCCTAGCTAGGCAAGTAATCTGTTACCGCAGGCCGGTAAAATTCTAATTGTTTTCCTAAAGTTGTTACCAATTAATTATTCATTTTAAATAATTAACAGAAGTATGATAATATCGTACCATCATTACTTTGGAGTACCTAAAAGTCTAGACTGGTTTTCTATTACAAGAAAAATACTAAAAAGTTATAGCAAATAAGCTTAGTCGTACTGTGATGTTTGATTTCTAACACTGATATGACCAAACAGGCATTTGTTAGCTTTCCCTGGGATGCAATACGATCTCACATGGCTATACTCTTCAAAGTATGGAAAATTTTACATCCGATACCTTAGCAAAAATAAGCTGATACAAACTGAACAACTAAAACCAGTTTAGAACCTAGGATAAGTCGTTGAAAGAAGACATTGCAAGCTATGAGCTTCTAATAATCTGAAACATAGAAATAATTGATTGATAACAACCAGCTAATTAGCCTGACAATGGTCTACTAATACCATTTGAATAGACCTCTTAAGATATGTAAGTACTTACTTCTAATAATATGAAACATAGAAATATTTGATGGGAACAATCTAATCAATCAGACTAATACCTAGTACAGTCTAATTTATACTTATTAAAGTGAGTAAAAGATAACTTCTAAATGTAATTTATTTAATGATTAACAGTGATAATTAACTACCTAATTTACTACCTACTAAAGGTATACTAACTATGATTTAGTAGTCTATCAAATTAACCACTCAGTCTGAGAGACAGAGGGTGGAAGTTAATGAAAAAATAATTAACTTAGTTCACTACCCTAAAAGTCAGGGATGTTGAATAAATTAGGCATCTTTCAATAAACTTGAGATGTACTTATACTTTATAAGATTTGTATAATGAACACTAAGAGTAACCCAAAGTAATTTACTTCAAATGATAGTATTCTATTTCAGTTCACTTCCTAAAGTCAAGGATATTGAATGAATTAAACATCCTTTAATAAACTTAAGATGTGATAATCTGCCAATGCAGCCAATCCAATGTAGTTATATTGGAACTTTACAAGACCTGTATAATAAATACTAAGAGTAAATAAAAGTAGTTTTACCTGTATTAATAGCATTCTACTTTAGCCACCGCCTGAATTGGCGTTTTATTAAATTATCCACCCTTTACGGAACTGAATATAAGTTATTGCATTGAATAATTAAGTTCTTAATGTGAAAAGGATATTTGGATGATAGCAAGCCTTGAGATAAACTCTATTGACTTATGTGGAATAATAAGAATTTAAATTGCTAACACATAGTTCATAATGTAAAATGAAATTAGAGTTTGAGAAGAGATGTAAATTCTCAGTTTGAAAGAATTAAAGCTACAAGCTAATAATTAATGTTAAAGCCAAAGTGGACGGGGCCATAATTAAACAATGAGATGTAATGGCACGCTATGGAGCGGCGGTTGGAGCTCATAAACTTCCACAAGACTCTTATATTTCCACAAGACTTTTAAACTTCCACAAGACTCTTATATTTCCACAAGACTTTTAAACTTCCACAAGACTCTTATATTTCCACAAGACTTTTATATTTCCACAAGACTCTTATATTTCCACAAGACTTTTATATTTCCACAAGACTCTTATAATCCCACTAAACCTTTATATAAATTGCACCAGGCTTCTTATGTATCATGCTACTGATAATAAATAATAATGCCTACAAGCTAAGCTATTATTTGATTACCTTTGAGTGGTTACAAATCTTCCCCGCAGCTGCAGTGAAGGATTTAGGTCACAGTTCAGACGGAGTCATTGCTAGGCTACACATATTTATGTTATGATTTATAGACTGGTAGGTAATTAGGTCAGGAGAAAATAAATTAACACAGGGATAAGCCAATTACTAAACTTTCACGAGAGAACTTGAGTTACTTAAATGCGGTTAACAACGGAGGGTTCACTAGACGATCTGGCCAAAATAGTAGTTATTATAATATTACATTGCTTGACTGAAATTCACTGCAAATAGAATTAAGCTATGCTAAGGTTCCATCTTCATACAAACGCTACACACTCTACAAAACTCCAGACACAACCATTAGATTGTAGATAAATTAGGTTAATTAGTTTTAAGAATTAGATAATAATTTAAGTTAAGGTAAAGCGGCGAGGATGTGTGTATGTATTATAAGCTAGCTAGGCATATAGGTGTGAAAGGCATTAGATTTAGGTTTAGATTAGGTATAGAGAATTTATAGATTTAGGTATAGAATTATAAAAGGGGGGGGAGGTTACAATTTGGTAAGCCATGACCAGGATCAGAAAGTTAAGTTATAAATTATCATTAATATAGTTGTATTGGATTTCAGTCAAGCGGTAATACTTTAATTTAGAAGTGGGATTTTTCCCACAAATTGTTGTCGTGTTGCGATGCGTGAGTTTAGAATTGGCTTAATAGGGAATAATTCAATGAAGATTAATTAATTCAGAGATATTGAAGAATTATAATTTGACACTTTTCACAATAAACGTTGTTATCTTCTAAAGTTGATTCATACATTTTGTATTACGGGCTCTTGATAATGGGTGAATTATAATTTGACACTTTTCACAATAAACGTTGTTATCTTCTAAAGTTGATTCATACACTTTGTATTACGGGCTCTTGATAGTGGGTGAATTATAATTTGACACTTTTCACAATAAACGTTGTTATCTTCTAAAGTTGATTCATACACTTTGTATTACGGGCTCTTGATAGTGGGTGAATTATAATTTGACACTTTTCACAATAAACGTTGTTATCTTCTAAAGTTGATTCATACACTTTGTATTACGGGTTCGACCAATATTGTAGACAGTCGCAATGAGAGCTGGAGCTAAATTTTGTTGTACGAAATCTGTAACAAAAAGATTCTCAGGTTAGGTTAAAGGTCAAAGGAGATAAAACTATAAAACAATAATGTAATGAGTATTATTTGAAATACAATACCTTTCAGTTATTATCTTTTCCTTCTTTATTTAATGGTGGATTTCGCCAGCATCAGGTACCGTGCGGCTGTTAGACGTTGTTGTATTCCCAAAGTATCATAAGTGCACGAAGTACATAGATATAGTTATTATCCGGGGGTCTGGAGTATTAAATTTTAAAATTGTTGAGTTATCTGTGAATACTGAAACCTTTAGTAATTGTTTCCTTGAATACTGAAACCAGGTATCCAATTTTTGTTGTTGACGTTAAGAGCTATGGTAACTGTAGTTTTGTTTCTATTCCTGGTGATAGATTTCATATAGGCATAGGCAACTGGTTCATACAGCCTTGTGTTGAGTTATTTTTAGGATCGTAACAAGTCGATAGGGTGACATAGTTCAACATTTATTGATTTAGAAAGATTTGTAGAATAGGGGGCGGTTTAATTATTATTGCTGTCGGATGGGAAGGCTAGGGGGCGAGATTGGACAGAGGTAACCAACTTAATTATTGCTGGATTCAATTTATATTATAGGACGGCGATATGCTGTACAATATTATAAAGTTATGACGCTAACAGCATAATATAAAACTAATAATAATTATATTTTGACTAATAATCGTTGAGCGATTGCGGTTTTTAGTTGATGTGCTATTCCACGTATTATAATTTATTTTGTTGGTTATGTTAGAGAAAAAAAAATTATAATAGTGTACTTGAGTCTCACATCTGAAATCCATAGAGTAGTTTAGGCTAGTCAAGGACTATTACGTTCTTTGTCTATGGTTGGACCATAGAGACAAATGATTTAGCGAGACCATAAACAATCTAGAATTAGGAATGATTATAAAACATGACGTCATAAAACCAATCGGAGAGGAAACTTCCATAACGCGTAATCATGTGATTTTGTTATAGCAAGTGGAATCACCTGTTATTTTCCATACCTGTTATTTTTAATACCTGCGATTTTTACATTGAAAGAGATTTTCCTAATACTTATCACGTAGTAGATTAGAATGCAATGACATGGGAAATGCCGCTTCATTTTGTTAGTTCGCTAAAATCCTAGGAAAAGTAACATAAAATAGTATTACGGTTCAAAATACACGCGTTGATGAGGAATCGCGATTATAAGTAATAACAAGTAGCAGGGATGTCATGTAGGGGATAGAATCATATGACTATTCATTGCTAGTAGGAATTTTGGTTTAAAAGCAACGTAGTTTGGGATGCATAATGTAAACGGATAAATACGTCTAGTAGGCGATAAAAGTCGTTACCGTCTGGAAACAACTATCTAATATCTACTCTATTGTGGGGAGGTTACCTATTAGCGAGGCTAGATGGCGTTGGGTTACCAATAAAGGATTTTATTTTGGATGATGGTAAAAGGGTGCTGTCTAATTATAATATGTATAATTGAAATACTCTTGCAGCGTTGTAAGTAGTCGTTACCGGTAATCATTGCTTCTTACCGTATAGTTGAAATCGTGATAAATAGTTAATTATGAAGATTTATAAAGGATTATTATTAGCTTAAGATGAGGTTAACGTACGCAGAGGTAAAGCTCGCTGGGCACAGCTTACTATACCTACTTACCTAATATTATCAGTTGTGAGTTACCTAGAGATATCTAAGTCGGGAGAGCGGTGAAAAGAAAAGACTTTACTACATGACTAATTAGTTAGGATAGGTAGAGATAGATAAATCATTAAATTCACTGGGTTGGATTAGCCTATTAAGAAGGGTACCTTGCACAATTGTCTATCTCCGTTGAACGATTAAGAATTACTTCTCGAAGATATCTAAGATTGACGGATGATGGATAGTTGTGGAAGGTGGATATTAATTGAGCTTGGGAGCAAAATAGGGGTCCAAAGAAAAATATAATAGTAAAGAAAGAATATAAATCGAAAGAAAAAAAATAATAGTAGAGAAAAAAAAAAAAAAAATAGTTGACTGGCTTGAAGTCGAGATTTAACTGCAAAATTAACGAGTTATAGCACTGTTACGCTATAGGGATAACAATAGCGTATGTTATCACATCAATTATAAAGGCGAGTTGTGGGCGGATGTCACGTCATAATCAATAGTTAACTCGTTTTATTATTTTGAAAGTTAACACAAGCTACTTATAAAACAGTGATCGATTTTATATACCACAATTTTAAGTTGTAGGATAATTTTAAACTCAAAGTCCGCAGAAACATTCAAGCCGGAAATAAAGCGACTGATATTGCGAGCTGAGAATAAATCTCTTAGTGTAAAATTTATTAATAAGTAAATCCCTGATATTGCGTTATCGAGATTACAATACAAAATTAACTATCACAATTCGAATCATCCAAAGTAATTATTTAGATGTTGTCTCGCGTCGACAGGTACAAATTTTAATTTAGATGGGTAAAGACATTAGAACTGAAATGGGTTTCGGATGTGTGACGTTCTTAGGACACGTACTGTTTAGTAGCATAATTTAAATTTAATAAAATCGGCCGAATTAGACATAATTCGTTTTGCGGATATATATATTTAACCGAGATTATCGTGGAGGTAGGCATAGTTCAAAGTTTATTAAACCCGACCTAGAGTCATAACCTATCTTTGTATGTCAGAAGAAAATAATAAATTTATTAGTAGTAGATTTTAGAGTCAATTAAATTTATTTTCCCGAGGTGCGACCTGAAACCTAGTTCGCACTAGGCCATTCAAATACTTTAACCGGTAATGTTGATTATAATAAATAAAGATGTTCGGGATTTATATTAATATTCTAATACTACTATATTAAAATTGTTATTATGAAATTTAATAGGGTTGCCTATCAATTAATAAATAAATAATAACTCAATGATTTGGTTACAAGTTAGGAATGATAAGACGAACGAAACGCGGTTTTGACTTGTGGAAGGTCAGAGGGCCTAGTCAATTGGCAAACAAATGAAACGCTACGAAATCTTCGCTACGATAAACCGAATGTATGGGATTGACATAAGCAAAAGTTACCTACGACGTAAAATTTACGCTAAAATAGACCTAATTGACAGTTTGACAAGCCAAGAATCGCTAATCTAGCGATCACTCAAACCTTGAAGATAAAAATTCACACAAAATGGCGATTGTTTGATCAGCTGATGAAGGAATAGTTGTGTTGTGTTGAAAGTTTTGTTTAAAATGCTCTTTTTAGGGCTATTGTGGACTGCGATAATCAAGTGCTCAGGCGCTAAGGAAGAAATGTTTCCCTACGTTACTTGGAGCAAAGTAACGAAATCGAGTTTGTTGTACTTGTGAATAGTTCTCAGAGTTCTCGTTTACGAACTTTCAAATATTTAGCTAAGGTCTGCCGGGAATTGCGTGCTGATATAGTTGTTGCGATGTGAGTGACTAAATAAATGTGTGTCATGCAACATTTTCCGCAACGAAGAGCAAGTCGCTGCATAACAATTTGTAGGGGCTCTCAAACCATACAAACATTTGGGCCAAATAAATCCACCTAAGTACCTTTAATCATGACAAGAAAAGTCAAGAATAAGACAACAGTAAGGGACTTTTTGTATAAATATTAAATGTAACCTATCCATAATGTCCATTTATCAATTTATAACTTAGATTGCCTATTTGTTTTACAGGTTCCAATGAAGATTTAATTTGCCAGGTAGCTTAGAGTATTAAACCAAGGCTCTAAGTGTAGTAAGGTGTACCTATTGACTATACCCTATAAATCTTATACAGACAAGCATCTTTCTTAATAGGAAAAGATATCAGTCCTTACGTTCAAACGGTATGTTTTAATAAATAAATTATTACTTACATAATAAAGGTAAGTATTATGCCTATTATTATATTGGGATTTACCAGGAAATGTCAGTTTTCTTAAAATTGCTAGAATAAAGAGTATTGACATAAAGATAAAACTATTTTATGTGGTTTTGCAGATTTGAGACGACGATTCAAAAATCTTAAATGTTACCTCATAATTTGGAGGATGGACTTCCTCAGAATGGTGAACAAACATGGTTATTTGGTAAAAAACAATATCAAGCAATTTTGTATAATACATAGGTACTTACCTACTAACTTTTTATCTATGACAATTTTCTATAAGTAAGTATATTGTTCTAATTTCTTAGGAGATTCTGGATACCTTCAAAAAGCATGGTTAATGATAATAACAACAATATTTAATGCTGCATCAGACTCACAAGAAAGGAGGGGTGTGTACCACATGTCATATCCAACAATGAAACTGCATTGAACATGGCTTTGGCATCGTTGAATTTAGTTATTTATATGATTTTTTTTTGTGGAGCTCTAATGTTGACAACGTTTTTATTCTACAAAAAGGAGCAGTCTGTGCCATAAATATATTTATCCATAAAATAGTAATTTGTAAAATTTTATGAGGAAAAATTAAGTATAAAGTTAATTTAGTTCTAAGTTTATTGTGCTTTATTTAAAAAGATTTACTTATGTCCAAAAAAACAGTACCTTCGTTGACAACATTTTTATTTTAAGAAAAGGAACAGTGTGCCATAAATATATTTAACCCATAAAATAGTGATTTGGTTTATATGATGGGGAAAAATTAAGTATAAAGTTAATTTAGTTCTAAGTTTATTGTACTTTATTAAAAAGATTTACTTAGGTAGATACTAAAAAACAGTACCTTCTTATACACACAATTGGCATTTATTTTTATACACATATAGTTTTAATGTCAATAGGAGAAAGTGAAGCCTCATATTTAATAAACTTTGACTTTGAGAGAGTTAGGTAAGGAAATAAGAATATATTAAGAAATACAACATTAATGTTACTTTTTACTTGATATATAATTTTACTTGCAGTAGGTACCTATAGATAATGTTTAAGTACCTACTTATATCAATTTCTACTAGTCATAACATTAAGCTATTGAAGTTGTACTTGATTCATTATCAACATACAAAGGTAATTATATGTATAAACTTGCATTATTACTATCCGATTATTAAATCTGGTGGGTTCTATTGTGTTTGTTATAATATTGTTTTTTCTTTAAATAGGTGGCTTAACATAAGGTGGCTTGTTATACATATAATACAAATTAAGTTCCATATCTAGCATACTCTGTAATAGTTATTATCAATTTGGCGATTGTGAAGTAATCGATTGTAATTGTTGCTTGAGTTTGTAATGTTACTATCACATTTTTATTTGTGTGAATCTGTAAATGGTTTGCTGTTTCACATTTTCAGTGTTATACTTTTTATAGAACTGTCGATTCACCTGTGAATATAAAATAAATAAATAAAATTAATTGTTTTTAAATTATTTTTGGTAAATATATACTACCTACTAACTTTTTATGTATGACAATTTTCTATAAGTAAGTATATTGTTCCAATTTCTTAGGAGATTCTGGATACCTTCAAAAAGCATGGTTAATCATAATAACACCAATATTTAATGCTGCATCAGGCTCACAATAAAGAAGGGATGTGTACCACATGTCGTATCCAACAATGAAACTGCATTAAACATGGCTTAAAGTTGTACTTGATTCATTATCAACATACTAGGGTAATTATATAAAATTAATTGTTTTAAAATTATTTTTGGTAAACATATAAATAATCCTATGTTTTATTTCGAAACATTATCAACCAACTCATAATGAATGGCAGTGAAATAAATAATGTAAAATAAATAAATTATTTAACTTGTCGCGTAGAGACCACGATCATGTCATTGTGTCTGTGAAGGCGTATATTTAATAAATGATTTGACTTTTAATTTCTATTATTTTCGGTACCTACCGCTATAAATAAGTAAAAATGAAGAAATCCTATATTAAGGCGATGTTGTCTTCATCGTCATCCTATGAACGTCCTGAACGTTCCCACATGAACGACAGCACTAAGGCAGACTGGGCTATAACAGGCTTAAGCCCTGAGCCAATACAACCGCAGTGTGCTTTACGTGCCTTCCGAAGCACGGAGGAGCTCGAGACGCTTTTTATTTGGTTACCCATCCTTTAGCTCGGTAATGTGAAAGTTGCGTAACTAACTGGCAAGATCACAAACCGGTGCGGCGCGGGCGGTGACTTTTTGCATTAGTTGAACCTCTAGCATTACCTTTCAAGTAACAGTAAGTACATTGCTTCGCTAGTTTGCATATTTTAAAATTAGTTTTAATTTAACTAGCAAAACCATGTACTTGGAATGTTTTTTATTTTATTTTATTTAGGACAATAATCAATTACAAAAGTAATGTGATAGGTGTTGTAATTAGACAACTAAACCCGAAAGCCTTAGCCGCTACGCCATAGAGTTACTTTAGGCGATGTTCTCATACAAGATGCAAACGTTTTAATCACTACCTAGTGGGTACTCGCATCTAAGATCAAACTGTTTAAATGTTCGCGCGGTTTGTAACATTTAGTGTTATCACTTATTTCATTACAGACGGTTGTCAAGTTGTTAATATTTGAGAAATTCTTGGCAGCAAGCGTTTGCTTGTGGTCTTCAGTCTTAATTTATTTATATTATAAGCTGAAAAATGGGTTTGGTCTCATATCAATGTCATATTATGGTAGGTAAGTCACTCGTCAATCTCGTCATCATCATAAGTACTTATTTACAAACGTGCTTGCCTGGCGAACTTCCGGCGAAAAAAGCGATTGATTCATTTTTCAAATTGTCTCAAGGAGTCTACCCGAATTTCTTAGTAAAGTGACATTCAATTCACTAAAACTCAAAAGGATCGGTGTGGTTACTACCTATTTATTAATCTTACATAAGCGTTACATTATCATCAAACAAAAAAATACTAAGACAAGCCTCTATGTTCTATATCCCTTAGCTTATCGATATCGATGTAGCCTAGCGAATTTGATGAGCGATTTTGACGCTGTCACCGGTCGAGCGTTTGCCAGTTGGCTAGGCCCTCAGCGCAGACTGTCAAAGCGGTATTATCTTGTTTTGGTTATTTATTATATTAATATGAATTGCTAGAATTCTTAAATAATCTAGATTATTGGCATCTAATATGTACGTGATGAAATTGTAGATGATTAAAATTAGTGCTAAGGTAGGTTATTGTCGAAGTTATGGCACAACCTTAAAATTGTTAGTTAATGTGAACTGCATGTTGTATCTAGATTGTTTTATACAAACTAATTGATTGGGAGTTTTCACATATGTAGGCCGGGACATTGAGTTGATGAAATAGTGTTATCAAAATATTATTCATCACGGAAAGATAAAGATATTTTATTTGCAAGTGTGAATACAAAAGTTTACTTCGGTTAGTATTATTCGGTTCTAGTCTAGTTTTGTGGTAGCGTTTTACCTAGGGTTGTTCTAAATTATAAGTAATTAAATATTAATTGTCTGTTGCTGTCTTCTACGTTAGAGAAGGAACGGAGAAAGATAAGGGGGACTCATTTTGTTATAGTCAGCTGTATGATAGATAATCCTTCTAGTAAATATTTCTTGTGATTGCGGTAGTAACATAGAATGTTTATAGGATGTTTTGTTCATTAACTAATTATCTTCACCGCAGCTGTGGATAGGGATGGCTAAAGTATGTGAACAGGGGTGGAGAAGATAGGTCATTATAAATTAAAATAAATACTTGAATTGCAATATGCCTGACTAAATAGTGCGAAGAGATGGAGTAACTATGTTAGAGAAATTCTCTATTGCATAATATTCGAACTTTTGACATTTTCAATTGTAACTTTAGAATTTTGATTAGAGTATTTAACTAAGCGGGTCCAACGAAGAAGGCATGCTGAAAGCGAGGTCTTTGGTCGTCTATGCACACAATAAAATTATAGATGACACAAGGGAGCATTCTTAATTGGCACTGTTAAATTAGTAAAAGTAGCTTGTTTAGGGTGTTCGAATATTTTTAGTCGCACAGGGCACAAATAGAACTTAGTTAAGCGTGTAGGGTTTATTTTGATTTACCTGGTGAAGTAATTGAATCGAAGTTTCGGAACTGTGCTGTAGAAGTGGGAATTACTCAGCACACAATAAAATTAAGTGGTTTCCATTTAGCTTCATTTCCTAAACTAGCCTTTCTTAAAGTTGCGGAAATTCTGCTGTAAGGTGGTTCCTTTGGGGGCGTCTTGTGAAGTCTAAATCAGGACAATTATACTTGACTAACCTATAGAGAGATAATGTCTTAGGCTGCAGAAACAGAGGCCATTGATGGCATTTCATTTTGGCGTGGTCAGGGGATCTCGTGTTGCTGGGGAATTTTACCATCTGGACGGAAGGCTGAAAAGTAAAGTAGAATGCATAATGAGTAACCAATTAGAGTTACAAACATTCGGGAGATTACCATCTTAATAATGTGTCTTGTGCGAGTGTAAAATTAAAATCATCTAATAAAAAAATAAAAAATAAAAAGAAACTAGCACTATTGAATCACGCAGTTTGGAATTCAGTAAATACGAGAAGGAACTTACGATATTAATTACCATGAATACTAAGACGAAGTGTCACCTTTAATGACTTATTATTTACCGATTTGACCGATTATTAGTAATATAAAAGGTAGGAAGTTAAGTAGAGTTGTGGGGGCGGATAAGATAGTTACCGGTCTGTTTAATTTAAAAAGAAAATGATATTTTTCAAAGGTATAGGAAAGTAAGGGGATATTGACGTATTATATATTAGCAAATGAGACTAAATGTTGTCTTTCGTACATAGTAATAACTAGGGATGAGACATAGTTACTAGATAGGAGGTAGCATAAGTATTTGCTTATACACATAAGCTCAGTACTTGTCAATTAGTATACAACGTCCAACGCGTACCGGGGTATTAACAAGTACTTATCGATGACGCATACATTGACAGTTAGATATACATAGCACACAAACTTCTAATAGATCTGAACTACGGGGTAGCTAGTTCAAAACTCAAGGACGTGTTTCGAGATGCGTACCCCCTTGGAGTGAATGAGTTTTTCCTAGGTATTTACGATCGACAACCTTATTGTAAGGCGTTAAGACCTCTATTTGTATGCACGGTGAGTGGGTGTCACTGCGTACCGGACGGAAGCGAGTCTAGTATTCTATCTCGGTTATTTGCAGGATTAGACATTAGATGTATCTCATCTAAAATAAAGTTATAACTCTTGGGCGATGATGGTATGCCTACTGGTTTTGGTTGATATGGGGGTTTGGTTAAGATTTCTTATCCGCGGAGAGGAAAATAGGTTTCCGTTAAAAGAAGTAGCTAATTAGGGATTGTGGAGGACGCGGGTTCGATCCCTGCCTGAGGTAGACAATTGTTCCGACGTTTCGTTATCTTAGGTAATTATATAAGCTAAGATGAGATTGGTAGCGTTGAAGTATGAAGGAAAGTTTTAATTCAAATTATTAATTATTATTCATTAACCTAGTTGGAACTAAAAGACCATGACGGCGAAGTGGTTGATGCTTCACCCACGAAAGATCCCAGGTTCGATCCCTAGGTTGCAACATTTAGATGCGAAACAAGTTGTAAGAAAAGACGTAAGTTAAAAGAAGGCCATGATGACAGATGTACTTGAAATTATTCTAGGAAAATAATTTAAAGAATAGAATAATTGAATGGTTCGGAAGATGTTATAAACTTACGTCGGAATCGTCATAGAGTTGAAGAGTTTTCGCTAGGGGGCGTTAGTAGACAGCGCAAGAGACTGTTATATTGATCTAAATTATAGTAAGATTTGTTGTTATGATGGTAAACAAAAGGCAAATCATTATTCGGCGGTTGTGTATGATTAGAGACATGGTAGATGTCTAAGTTATTGGGAAATATTTACCGAGACTAAGTTTACTGGGATTTCGTTTCGAACACGAGAACTGGGTATGCGATTATGATTTTGTGTCAGTTGAATAGAATGAGGGGTGTGGGCTATTTTGCAATAAGAAAGCTTATGGAGGAAGGAGTCATTAGGGATTTGGGGAGGAACTATAAATAGTAGGAATATCTTTGAGGGCTAGGATGACAATGAGGTTGGCAAGGAAGGAGGTGCTATTTTGTACTTAATTAAGTACAGGGTTTAGATATAATTCGCCGCAGATAAGAGTGGTACTTTATCTGCTTAAATTCTATCGGGGGCGGCTGTAACGGTACAGAATGAATGGTATCCGTCCGTTAGTAAGGAATGCATGGGAGTAGCACTAAAATAAATATTAATGCGTAGCACCATTAATAATAAGCATGAAAAGGGAATAATAAACTAGTTCAGAATAATGGTCAGTGGTCTAGCGCTTTATCTTTAGTTTGAATTTCGCGGGGACTGCTCTGTGCGTCCCTTGCGACATAGGCGGCGTCTAGCGGAAGTTATTTACGTAAGCTTCGCATAAGGTTGCTAGTTTGACTTTTTTATTTTGAATTTCGCGGGGACTGCTCTGCGCGTCCCTTGCGACATAGGCGGCGTCTAGCGGAAGTCATTTATTTGGGCTTCGCGTAAGGTTGCTAGGTTGACTAGGACCGTATTTTATTTTGAGTTTCGCGGGGACTGCTCTGGGGTCGGCAAAGTGGTTCACCTACGGGCGGACGCCATCTATGGTCGGAATACGGAACTTTTTATAATTTCACAAAATACAGGATTATTGGCTTAAGTGGATGATTATTGAGAGGGAATTGTTAATAGAAGGCTACTTTTAGATATTCAAAGATGTAATATTGGCTATCTGACGAGATTTGGTTAGATTATGGAAAAATTTTAGAATTGCGCGGCGAAAGCGGCAATGAGCGAGCGAGAGGTTGAGAAAAAGACAGAAAGAGAGGTCGGATGATAGCTCCACGTGGCGCGACGCGAAGGCGGGGGGCATCGGGGAAACGGCTAGCGATTGGTGGAAGGGAAGAAAAGCGGACTCGCGCGGGCAAATCTTAGGCGCGCGTGGCGGGAAAGTTAAGATGCTTGGGAAAATTAGCGGACATTCAGTTTTGGGACGTCAACGGAGCGGTCCAACTTAAGAGTGCGGTACGACTCATACGGGAAAAATAGCGTCCGAGCTTGATAGTGCGCTAAGTGATATTCGAGCTGCGATATTAATTAAGATTTGTGAAATTGAAAGTTATTAATAAAGTAAACTATTGCGATCGCAACTCGAATCCGTTAACAGAATGAAGTATTCTGGGGTACATCGGCGGAAACGAGTCACGGTGACAACAAAACCCTATGTACCTTTCAACAGACTTCGGTCTGGATGATCTTTGATTGTATTTAATAAGATCGGCGTTTTACACTATTACGCTAAACAATACACTATCTTCGACGGAGTAATGGGGGAGAGACAGTTGTCTCCCTAGTGAAAGTTGAAGATAGGTCAGACACCATTTAGCTGGAGGTAGACCCGTATGACCCAGTCCAATCTCGAGTCTATCTCCATACATACAGTGTAGTGATAGGAAAATAACACACTGAGTATACTGGCTCGACTGATAGAACATTTAGGAGTTAGTTGCTTTCAGGGGCAATGCGACTCTCACCACACACCACGAATTTAAATTAAATGAGGCTTGGCCTAGTTTGCAAGGTACACAAGAGGGACTGTTAGTTCGACAAAATATAGGCATTTTCAAGTGAGGAAAGTTGTAGGAATCTATAGGTAGGCGGATATATATATATGGTTAGTTATTAATTCAGTCTAATAAGGCAGGGATAATTAAGTTACGGCGCTAAATAAAATTATGATGAAGTGATGTGGGTCCTAGCTAGGCAAGTAATCTGTTACCGCAGGCCGGTAAAATTCTAATTGTTTTCCTAAAGTTGTTACCAATTAATTATTCATTTTAAATAATTAACAGAAGTATGATAATATCGTACCATCATTACTTTGGAGTACCTAAAAGTCTAGACTGGTTTTCTATTACAAGAAAAATACTAAAAAGTTATAGCAAATAAGCTTAGTCGTACTGTGATGTTTGATTTCTAACACTGATATGACCAAACAGGCATTTGTTAGCTTTCCCTGGGATGCAATACGATCTCACATGGCTATACTCTTCAAAGTATGGAAAATTTTACATCCGATACCTTAGCAAAAATAAGCTGATACAAACTGAACAACTAAAACCAGTTTAGAACCTAGGATAAGTCGTTGAAAGAAGACATTGCAAGCTATGAGCTTCTAATAATCTGAAACATAGAAATAATTGATTGATAACAACCAGCTAATTAGCCTGACAATGGTCTACTAATACCATTTGAATAGACCTCTTAAGATATGTAAGTACTTACTTCTAATAATATGAAACATAGAAATATTTGATGGGAACAATCTAATCAATCAGACTAATACCTAGTACAGTCTAATTTATACTTATTAAAGTGAGTAAAAGATAACTTCTAAATGTAATTTATTTAATGATTAACAGTGATAATTAACTACCTAATTTACTACCTACTAAAGGTATACTAACTATGATTTAGTAGTCTATCAAATTAACCACTCAGTCTGAGAGACAGAGGGTGGAAGTTAATGAAAAAATAATTAACTTAGTTCACTACCCTAAAAGTCAGGGATGTTGAATAAATTAGGCATCTTTCAATAAACTTGAGATGTACTTATACTTTATAAGATTTGTATAATGAACACTAAGAGTAACCCAAAGTAATTTACTTCAAATGATAGTATTCTATTTCAGTTCACTTCCTAAAGTCAAGGATATTGAATGAATTAAACATCCTTTAATAAACTTAAGATGTGATAATCTGCCAATGCAGCCAATCCAATGTAGTTATATTGGAACTTTACAAGACCTGTATAATAAATACTAAGAGTAAATAAAAGTAGTTTTACCTGTATTAATAGCATTCTACTTTAGCCACCGCCTGAATTGGCGTTTTATTAAATTATCCACCCTTTACGGAACTGAATATAAGTTATTGCATTGAATAATTAAGTTCTTAATGTGAAAAGGATATTTGGATGATAGCAAGCCTTGAGATAAACTCTATTGACTTATGTGGAATAATAAGAATTTAAATTGCTAACACATAGTTCATAATGTAAAATGAAATTAGAGTTTGAGAAGAGATGTAAATTCTCAGTTTGAAAGAATTAAAGCTACAAGCTAATAATTAATGTTAAAGCCAAAGTGGACGGGGCCATAATTAAACAATGAGATGTAATGGCACGCTATGGAGCGGCGGTTGGAGCTCATAAACTTCCACAAGACTCTTATATTTCCACAAGACTTTTAAACTTCCACAAGACTCTTATATTTCCACAAGACTTTTAAACTTCCACAAGACTCTTATATTTCCACAAGACTTTTATATTTCCACAAGACTCTTATATTTCCACAAGACTTTTATATTTCCACAAGACTCTTATAATCCCACTAAACCTTTATATAAATTGCACCAGGCTTCTTATGTATCATGCTACTGATAATAAATAATAATGCCTACAAGCTAAGCTATTATTTGATTACCTTTGAGTGGTTACAAATCTTCCCCGCAGCTGCAGTGAAGGATTTAGGTCACAGTTCAGACGGAGTCATTGCTAGGCTACACATATTTATGTTATGATTTATAGACTGGTAGGTAATTAGGTCAGGAGAAAATAAATTAACACAGGGATAAGCCAATTACTAAACTTTCACGAGAGAACTTGAGTTACTTAAATGCGGTTAACAACGGAGGGTTCACTAGACGATCTGGCCAAAATAGTAGTTATTATAATATTACATTGCTTGACTGAAATTCACTGCAAATAGAATTAAGCTATGCTAAGGTTCCATCTTCATACAAACGCTACACACTCTACAAAACTCCAGACACAACCATTAGATTGTAGATAAATTAGGTTAATTAGTTTTAAGAATTAGATAATAATTTAAGTTAAGGTAAAGCGGCGAGGATGTGTGTATGTATTATAAGCTAGCTAGGCATATAGGTGTGAAAGGCATTAGATTTAGGTTTAGATTTAGGTGTAGCAAATTAATATTATAAGATGAGGTTACACATCCATAAGGCGGGCGCGTGGGCATCAGGGTGGATCCCGTGGTTCAATTCCCTAGTGGACAGATCCCACGGTCTCCACTTTTACTCGAATTGCTGTTTCCCATTGTTTAGCGGGTAAACTTCCCTCCCTTTTATTCTTTCTATGGAAGGGGGACGGATGGAGCCCCACATAACCCTACCTGCCTTCTGGGGGGGGGGTATCTATAAGGCGGATTCACTGGCACAAAAAAGGTTAAATACGTTTAATGCCGCCAATGTGGTAGAGCTTTTAGTCCACCTTCCAGAGGCTTTTACTAACAACTTTTAGAGCAGTATTACTTTAATATTTTTATAGTTAGATTAAACTAATCTACTAAATCTACTAAATCAAGAAAAAATATGTAATTTACAGACAAAATTTTAATAAAACTCCCTCAGAGTGTCTTGCGTTTTTTTAACGATTTCAAAAATCGTTGCAGATTACCAGACATTGCAATAAAATACCAGTAACTAATGTACTTTACCTGACAGTAGCATAGTAAAGATAGGACTGTATAAAGTTGTACAAGCGCTGTGCAAGAAAAGGAAAGCAAACGCTAATAGTTTCTTTCTTTCTAATTTTGTTTTTCTATATTCTTTGCCTATAGCGCCTCTTATCTAAAACAAAAGAAAATATTTAATTGATATTTAACGCAAATTACTTGAATATAAACCAAAAACCACTGTGTCTAGGCATCACGTTGGATGCCAAGCTTCAGTGGGGCCCACATATAGCTAAATTGTCGAATAGACTTAGCTCTGCGGCCTATGCAGTAATGAAGATCCGTCAGTTAACTGACGTTGATACAGCTAGATTAGTTTAATTCAGTTACTTTCATAATGTAATGTCGTACGCCATTTTACTGTGGGGAAATGCTGCCGACATTTAAACTATCTTTGTGCTGCAGAAGAGGGCTATTCGAGCAATATATAACCTACAGGCTGGTGACTCTCTCAGAGAGAGATTTAAGGATTTAAGTATAATGACAGTTGCCACAATATATTTATGAAAATCTGTTGTATGTTCATAAAAATATTGATATGTTTTCAAAAAACAGTGATATTCACAAATTAAATACTAGAAGTAAGAACAAATTAGCAGTGCCTTATACTAGGCTCCATAAAATAAATAATTCTTTTAAGGGTCTGTGTGTACGATTATACAACAAAGTACCAAATGATATTCAGAAATTAGATCTTGATAAATTTAAAATCAAAATCAAAGAAAAGCTTTATAAAAAAGCTTATTATAAAGTGCCGGATTATACAGAAGACAAAACAGCTTGGGTCTGAAATGCTCCAAGTAATTTATATAGAGCACCATATTTAATTAAACTATTTACATTCAAATTCATATTTTGTATTTTGTGACCTGGTAACGACATATAATATATATATTTTTTGTAAATGTCGTTGCTTCTGTGCGCTGTGGTTTCTTGCGCCCGTTCTTTGCCACAGTTAAAAAATGATGTCCTGAATGGGTGGTAGGTTAAAAAATATTTGGACGTTTCAAAGTACTTATTAATTGAGTTTATTGAATAAATATATTTTGACTATTGACTATTGACTAAATTTACTACAAACAAATGAAGCACACTACTAACTAAATATTTCCTATGAATATCTTTTGTATCCGGCGTTTCGACCGAGCAGCACCTGTTTAAGTCAGCCCGTAACTACGGCCACCGTCAAAACGTCCAGCATAAAAAGGTATGCTTATGAGACTTTTACTAAAAAACCGTTTAAATATTTTATTTATAATGGAACGCGAAAGTTTAATAGTGAATAAAAGAAAAATGTTTGAAGAAATTAATTGTATTATGACAATTAACGTGCAAGTCCGCAGACAAGTCGACTTCCAATACCGACCAACTTTCTCAACGAACCCATGATGCAAATCAAATCAAATCATAATTTCTTAATTCAGTAGGTAAACTTAAAATACGCATTTTGAATCGACATATATTAATTTCACTACTCTATATGGCGAGGTAGGCAGTAGGCACCCACCTACCCACCTCACTCATTCAGGACGCCTTTAAGCTGTGGAGAAGAACGGGCGCAAGAAACTCCACAGCTTTATAATAATATAAAAGTAACGATAATTATTTTATTTTATTTATTATGGACAACTAACAAAACATACCTACACCAAAAAAAAACATTGGAAAAAAGTCTTAATATAAGTGCTGTCGTACCTAAAGGCTGCCACGGCATGCAAATGTGGGCTTACAATATTTTTAAATTTTTTTAATCATTTAAAACCTCAACTTAAAATATAACATTTTAAACCAACTAAGAAGAAACTAAGAAGACCCAGTTGTGAGACACTTCGATACTTCGTGTTTAAATTTGTGTTGTCAGCAAAAATATCCCCGGAATATTCCTTGTTCTTACAAAGAATATATTGTCTGGAAAGCCTATTCATGGGGCGTGGTGACCCAAATTGCTTCAGCTCACAGACGTATACTTCTTATTATACGTCTGTGCTTCTGCTACCGTTTATTGAGAAAGGAACATTAATTATCTACTAGGGCGTGTGACCATAAATGGCAAATTAAAATGTATCTTGCTTATTAAAAGCGGGCAATCTACCTTCCCATTTATTATTTTATAAAAAATTAGTAGCCCAGCAGCAATCTTCGATCAAACTAAGTAATTTAAAAAACTCAGTCGTTCATCGTATTTACAAAACAATATGTCGTTACCAAATTATACAATTAACAATCATAAAACATTTACTTATTAAAAGAACAATTTGTGTGCGAAATTAGAGGAATGTTAATTCCATGCATTTTAGTCATTAAATAGCCCTTTTCTAAAAGTCTGTCCTTAAATGTGTCTTAAATTTGTCAAAGGGCAACATTATAACATCGTTCGGGATTTTATTGTAAATGTGACACCTTGTCCCATGAATAATGCATAAAGTTTCTGAAGTCGAAATTTAGGAATTACAAGTTTGTACATATTTCTAGTATTTAGTTTGTGTATATCGCAATTTTTTCTGGAAATATAAAAATGTTTTGATGCACGTATACAACACAGATAAAAATAAATTATGATGCAACTGTAATTTCTTTAAACAGCTCCTTAAGGGAGTCATGTGATCCTACTTACTGCTTGACGTTTCGGCCGCGATGCTGCGGCCGTAGTCACAAACGGTAAGTAGATATGTACTTACTTACAAAATAAATCGTGTTAGGCCCGTCAAAATAGTTTTAATGCAATGCAACGCGATAGTTTAAATACTTAACCCTTTAGAAGTTGCGTCATTTTCATTTCACACTTCATGAATATTTATTACCTTCTGAATGCGATCCAAACACAAAATAATCACTCCCAGTCTCGATTTAGACCCGTAAACTGCAATGCTAGCCGTCATTGACATTGTAAATATATTCAAGCTGATAATGATCCATTTCGTCCGTGAAGTTTTGATATACGAATCCAACATTTCATTGTAAAAATCTTGCAATACGACGACACCCAAGAGAGTAGCTGTAAATGACAAATAAAAACTAGGTAATTTACAATAAGTAAGGTAGTAAATGTGTAAGAGCTATACCGCCGCTTAGTGAGAGGTTTGTTCACTGTTTGATCAAGTTAACTACAGCAATAATATATGGCATTGAGGCAACAGCGCCTGCTGGGGCCCTACTGTCACGCTTTGTATGGGACTCTACATAGTAAGATTAAAGTAATACTGGTCTAAGAGTTGACAGTAGGGGTGTGATTCCTCGTTTTCGTTATGGAGGTGCCGCGCGATCGCAAAAACTGACATAAGTCTCTTAATGACCTTCATAGCAAAATCAATCATATTGATATTTATAATTAGAACAATTCTGCTTTAAAGTTTCAGACCTAGTAATTCTATTAGAGCAATGTTTTTATTCTGCGAAATGAGCAAAACCATCACGCGCTTATGTTAAAAATAAAAATTTACTTTTTAAGAAGGGGGTGCCCTGCGGAATATTGATACAAATATTTTCATGTAAGAATTCTTGTTTCATTTCGTGACATTAAAAGTTAAAAGTCATTAGACTTATGTATTGTTTGTTATTGTTTAAAGAATTTGTTTCAAATTTCAACAAGGCCATGACCTTGTGCAATGATCAGGCTAACTTACATAAAGTTCTTTTAATGTATTTAATTAATTCAGCGCATAGTACAAGTGACTTGAAAATACGTAAATTTTCACAATTTCGTGCAGGACCCCCTTAACGTCATCAAATAGTGAATAAACTCGAAGTCGGCACTATAAACAAAACATTAAAAGGGTAGGTGGTCGCTAATATAACGTATACTGGATACGTCTCGTTGTGTTACTATGAACGCTCTTGACTTGCGAGAAAACGCTTGTACTGTACGATCATAAAAACTATAGATACACGATCGCTGCTCTAAAAACGGCACCACGAATCAGAACGTGCCTGTTTTTCTATCAAAATTTCTAATTTAGAACTTTGTCACAACTAGCTTCAATCTAGCGAGCCTAGTTCCAAAGTGATGTAACTCCAATAATATTGTAATGTACTCCACACTTTATGTTTTACTATATTAACTTGGCTCGCCGAAGCACACAACCCGCCCGCACTCACCACGGCCCAACGACGAATGCCCGATGCCGCAAGAACTGTGACGTATTCGCACGAGACAAATATCTCTACGCTACATTCCTTTCTTGTTTTAATTTTGAAATTAAAGTTGTTTTAATTTATCTAATCGACTTTTATTTAGATTCTGTATTTCTAAGTTTTGTCTATTAATAATACCCGTAGGTATTTATTTTTTATGTTATTGGTTAACATATATTTGTATATACCCCTATATATATTATTTATTTTAATTCTCTTCCATGTCCGTATTTGCTTCCTTCTTTCCTTTAGTTCCTTATTTCTATCCCTCATTTTAAGATCCTCTGAGAGATGTGTCATGTCCTGAATCATAGGCAGCTCATCTCGATATTGTCGTCTAAAGAACAGTTCTGCAGGTGTTTTTTCCTGTAACTGTGTGGGGTGTACTATTGTACATGTAATCACGAAAAGCCTCCTTCCAGTTCTTTTTTTTTCTACTTAAGAAATCTTAGGCGTCTTAATGTCCTTATTCTGGCGCTCCACCTCTCCGTTTTGTTGCGGTCAGTAGGGAATGGTATAGTTGTAGTCGTCGTTCTGCACAGAAAGGAACATACGACTACTACTACACACTTAACGTGTTGTATCTACGTAAGTATATTTATGTTGTGTCACATATCTTACTTAAACTTCACAGATAGGCACGCATGTACTTAATAGTTCTCAGATACAAATCTTCCTTTTATTTAACAACATCTGCTTAGAGTCATACCACGTTATACAATATTTTATGGTACAACATACTTTTTTCCTTTATCATTATTACTAACTGTAATGTAGCTATAATAAAATTAAAAGCAATTATACTCATCGGTGAGTAACAAACAATGAATGCACCTAGCATGTCTTAAACAACACGATGAATCACCGTTACGCGCCAACCGGTCATATTTTCTTTTGTTTTGGTGATAATTAGGATTATCTACCAACTCAATTCTTGCTATTTCAAATAAATACATAAATATTGGCGTAAACACAAATGTTGGACCGTTATCAATAGTTAAATTTAATTTCGGTGCATAGTCTTTCAATCCGTACAATTCTAAATTATTTTCTTTTAAACATGGTATGTGCGGGTTTAAACTTACCGTTCAGACATCTGGTCAGGTGTATGTAATAACGGCTATGCACTCGTGGCTCTATCCAGATCGCGCAAATTTATTAAGTTATTTAGAACTTCTACTTTGAAAGCCAATACAATAAAAATATGACTTAATGTTTTTCATATATTTTAGCGTTTTTTATTAACGCTTAAATATACCTAAGTAAAATTTTTAAAACACTGAGAAAAGACGACAATCTCAGGCGGAAATCGAACCACGCACCTTCCGCATTCCGGGCGGCTGCCTTAACCACTTGGCTACCGAGCTATGGTCTTCACTCGTCGAAATTTGTCAGTGCTTATTGCTTATGTTTTTAGTCAACATTGCTTCATCAAATCTTAAAAGTTTTTCACCTCTGGGATCCGAAAGAAATATTTTTACAAATATTTAAACATTCGGTTAAGATGAAGATGCGTATAAAAATGTTTTTTTTACTTTTTTGCGTTTTTTATTAACGCTTAAATATACTTAAGTAACATTTTTTAAACACTGAAAACTCCCTTTTTTTCTTTTTGAACAATAGAAATTGTTCAGAACGGCATCAAGTAAATAAGTCGTAAATAATATGTGTACCTATAATATGTTGATTTGTTTAGAAGTGTTTGTTTGTTAAAAATGTAATGTCGTAGTAATAACGTAATATGTATCGCTTTAATTTAAATGTTTAAAATTGTTAAGATAGCTAGTATGTATAACCTAAGTATTGTAAATAAGTCTTACGAAATAAAAGTTCACTAATGTGTGTTTTTATTGAACTATAAGTATACATAGCTTCTAGCTATACATAAATGCACATAGCTTTGTTAATTACTAAGCTATATCAGCGTACGATATACCAATATGTAGGTATTAGCGTAAGGGTCCTAAAAGTATACAATACTTGTATAGGTATAAGTGACATAGTCTTTCACCTATGTAACATAAACTGTAAGATCTATAATGAAAATAAACATTCGAAAAGGCCAGTTTTTAGGGGGCGTCTGGACGGTATTGCCGCGTAGGTCATAATAATAATAATAATAATAAAAAAAATAAAAAAAATTGACACCGCTCAAACAAGACGTCTTTTTGGAAAATTTTCTTTTTATATTGCAATTTTGCTTTTTCCACCCTTTACGACAGCCAAAACTATAATATAACTAAGTAAACAATGCCACAAACATATCAAAAAAGAAATAGTGCTAAAACCAGCAACAAATTATAATATTTGATCTACACCTATTTTTATGCATTTGACATTAATGTCATCATTGTCAACAAACTACAAGCAAATGTGATAAAAATGATAACAAGATCCCAAAAACGTCTAGCGGAATCTACTAGCGCGCACCCACCACCTCCGCCCGTCGCGTCATCTCCGAGCTCATCGTTGGAGGACGACTTCGTCACTCCCACGGAGGGCAGCTCGTCGAGTGATGACGACGGGCCTACGCCGCCGCCGCCGCTACCACCACCTGCGCGACGACGAGGACGGCCACCGCTGCCGGCACGCTTGGGGCCTGTGGGGCAACCTGCTCCGCGCCCGGCCCTCGCTACCGGTGGTGTAGCGCGTCGCATGCGATGGACACAGTCTATGAATGAGAACTGCATGCGCGCCTACTACGGTGCTACAGAGGGAGGAACTAACTTGACCGCGTACCGCGATAGGATACTGCCTCTGTTTCAGTCCCTTGAACCAGCCGCCGTCGTCTCTGCACAACGACTGTCGGATCAGGTGCGGGCCATCCAGCGGCTCAAGTTGTTGGATGGCTCTACGCTTGATCGACTGCGTCTGGAGGCGTTACCTATTCATACTACCTTTACTTTAGCGCGGGACTCGCATGTGGCGTTGTTGACGCAGGGGCCGACAGGCTCGGCTTCGACGACTGCCCTGACGGATCCCCCACTGGACGTAGATGATTGTATGAATACGAACGTAAGTATCCAGACTAATGAGCAATTGAGGAGGGCTTTGGAAGACGCAATTTTGCAATATCGTTCCACCGACTCTAGGCCGAGACTACCACGCTTGCCAACGAATAAACGCAATCTGGCATTAATGGGAGCCCTAAACGTTTTGCTAGTCCCCTATATGCGGACTAGCGAAACATTAGTTGATACACACTCGATTTTGTACTGCGCTGCCATAGCGGCGTGTCGCATCGCTCGTGTTAAGTTTCCGGACACTGACCGAGCACCGCGACACCCAGCTGTCCCCGCGTGGCAAAAAAGAATCGAGTGTCGTATCAACTCGTTTAGGACTCTCATTGCAAAATTAATATGCTTCAGAAGGGGCAATCATCGTCCACGAGTCATGCGTTTCGTGAACCAGGCCTTTGCTGGGACCGGGATTAGACCCCGGGACTACATAGCTTGTGTCACGGAGCGCATTGACTTTCTGAAGCAGAAAGTTTATTCGCTGGCAAGCCGTATTCGTCGCTATAGAGCGCGTGTTGATCGTTGTTGTTGTTGTTGTTGATATTGTCAAAATCGCCTCTTTCAAAATGACCAAAGGAAGGTGTACCGGAGTTGGGAAGGAACCGACCAATGTGTGAGCGACGGGCAGTGTCCAGATGCTACTACCATAAATAACTTTTGGCGTAGTATCTGGTCGGAACCAGTCGAACACACTGAGGGTGATTGGATTAGCGTCGTTGAGCGTGCGTGTGAATCTATCGAATCCATGGGGCCTGTGACCATTAGCCCCGAAGACGTTAGTTGTGCGATCCGTACGGCTCAGAACTGGAAAAGTCCTGGACCGGACGGGTTGCATAACTTTTGGATAAAGTGGATTAGATGCTCACACGACTGCTTAGCGACGCAATTCCAAGAAGCCCTCGAGGTCGGTTCCTTGCCAACATTTATGACAACCGGTGTCACCTTCCTGCTCCACAAGTCCGGTAGTACCACGGAACCGAAGAACTATAGACCCATCACATGCTTGCCGACGCTTTACGAGCTCCTTACATCCACTCTGAGAATTAAAATTAATTCGCACATTGTTGCGCACAATATTTTGGCTCTCACTCAGAATGGATGTAAGGTTGGGTCTCGTGGTACTAAGGAGCTCCTCCTCATCGACACGACCATTTGCCAACAAGTCCGGCGGAACAAAGGGGCTCTCTCCACCGCCTGGATTGACTATAAGAAGGCCTATGATTCGGTGCCTCATACCTGGTTGGAGAGGATCTTAGAGCTGTATAAAATTAATACAACTCAGATCTTTTCTAGGTTCTTGTATGAGACAGTGGACCACAGTCCTTCGTCAACCGGGTGGTGGAGACAGCCCGTCTGGTCCGCAGGACTTCGTGAGGATTAAGCGAGGCATCTTCCAGGGTGATAGTCTGAGTCCGTTGTGGTTCTGTCTAGCCCTGAATCCTCTTAGCACATTGCTAGAGGATTCAGGGCTGGGCTATCGGCTTAGGAGGCAGGGTGAAGTTATTTCGCACTTGCTGTACATGGATGACCTCAAATTATTTGCACCGAAACGTCATGAATTGGTGGCGTTGCTGAAAGTCACTGAGACTTTTAGCAGCGCCATCAACATGGGGTTCGGTGTAGACAAGTGCCTGGTCATGCACGTACAGCGGGGGAAAGTTGTAAATTCTACGAATTTGCAACTTTCTGAGACGATGACTTTCAGATCTCTCTCCGAAGCCGACACCTACAAATACCTTGGTATGTCACAGTCATTGGGTATAGAGAGTGAGGGTATAAAACAGTCGGTGAAAGAACGCTTCTTTGGTCGCCTGACAAAGGTACTTAACAGTCTTTTGTCAGGAGGCAACAGGGTGCGCGCTTTCAACGGCTGGGTTATGCCCTTACTGGTATACACCTTTGGTATACTAAGGTGGACTCAGACCGAGTTAGACGCCCTGGACAGAAAGGTTCGACAGCAACTGACATCACATCGCATGCTCCACCCACGCTCGTCTGTTATGCGACTGTACATCCCGCGGAAATGGGGTGGTCGAGGTTTTTTAAATGCCAAGACCGTCCACAACCGTGAGGTGTGCAGTCTCCGAGAATATTTCCTCAACAACGAGTGTGGGATGCATCGCGATGTGGTGTCAGTTGACAGGACCTTTACGCCTCTCTCCTTAGGCAAAGAGAACTGGCGCAAGCCTCAGGTGCTGAGCACCGAGGATCGCAAGGATGTATGGAAGAGCAAGGAGCTGCACGGCCGGTTCTATCGGGCCTTAACAGGGCCCGATGTGGACCTGCTCGCGTCGGTGAACTGGCTACGATTCGGGGACCTCTTTGGGGAAACCGAAGGTTTTGTCTGTGCAATTGCGGACGAAGTTATCAAGACGAACAACTACCGGAAGTATATCCTGAAGGACGGTACGGTCGACATATGTCGAGCATGCCGCCGTCCCGGAGAGTCACTCAGGCATATTATTTCCGGTTGTTCTCATCTTGCTAACGGCGCGTACTTGCACAGACACAATCTTGTAGCCAGGATCATTCACCAGCAACTTGCTCTTCAATACGGTCTTGTGGAGTCCGAGGTGCCGTACTATAAGTACGCACCTGAGCCAGTTCTCGAAAATGGTCGTGCTTTGCTCTATTGGGACTGATCGGTTATCACGGACAGGACTATTGTTGCCAATAAGCCTGACATCGTGATAGTCGATCGGTCCCAGCGGCGGGCAGTGCTAGTCGACATCACCGTCCCACATGATGAGAACCTCGTGAAGGCTGAGAAGGACAAGCTGTGCAAGTACCTTGACTTGGCTTACGAGTTTACCGCCATGTGGGATGTTGACTCGACTATCATTGTCCCGATAGTTGTATCTGCAAACGGCCTAATAGCGAAGAGTCTCGACCAACATCTCAAGAGACTCTCGCTAGACGGCTGGATCAAGGGCCAGATACAGAAGGCGGTACTTCTTGACACGGCACGCATCGTCAGGAGGTTCCTCTCTCTGCAGCCCTAACCACCGGTAGCTTGGGCCCTGCCCCGCTGCTGGCGGCACCCTAGGTTTAGGTTTTTTATAATGTTAAATGTTTTATTTTTTATAGTAGTTTTGTTTATTATTTTTATATGGGATATTATAAAAAACCTACACTTAAGAAAATAAATAAACACGTGAATAATAATAATAATAAAACTCTTTATTGCCAGAACTGACACTACATCAAAAACACAGAAAAAAAAAATTAGTAAAAATGGCAAAAAATACAATAAAAAAAAAAGTGATAAACCATAAAAATATTACCTCAAAGCATAAAAAAAACAACAAACAATGCCTATATATATATATATACCTGCGCTTTTAGAAATTACGAATTACTCTCTTCCACTACGTTACGAAAAACTTTCTCTACGAATCAAGATTACTAGAAGACGCTCCCTGGAATCCCTGCCTGAAAACCTTGCAACTGAAATAGTGTTTTCTTCCAACCCAGCTCACGTACATCAGCGCCGTCGTGCCACAACGCCCTACGTCAAACAGTCCACTGCTCTTAGAGTCACGGCGGCGCCCCGTACAGAAATTATTTATTGTTTTTTAATAATAATTGATGCATTAATTTACTCCCATTTGTCTTCGTCACCACTTGTAATGTACCTACCTCTATACTCAAAATTTTACTACACATATATTAACTTGGCTCACCGAAGCACACAACCCGCCCTCGCCACATCCCAACGACGAATGCCCGATGCCGCACGAACTGTGACGTATGCGCACGAGACAATTATCTGTACACAACAAATATTTTTATGAATTTGTACTTTAGTGACTAAAGTTTAAGGTTTACTTTACAATAAATGTGTATTTATGTATCTCGTTTAATTTCTGATGTTGATCTATGGATATCTATGTACATATTTACGCGGGGACATAATTTTGAGTTTGATTTTGTATGAGACCGTGCATCTATTGCTTATATGATCGAAGGTAGGTACCATCTTTAAAATTTGCTACATGACAGTTTTCAAAAAAGTATTAAAAAAATTACAAACGCTTATTTTATAACCCGTACAATATTTTCTTTCTCAAAAAAGCTTTATTTTACATAAAAAAACATATTTTTCTTTATTGATTTAAAATTTCGTGCGAAAACGGTTGGTCACGTGACATTTTGCACTGTAACGTCACATTTCAATAAATACAGAAACTTATCTTGAAACCTGAAAGATAGTTTTTGTATATTTTGTAAAATGTTACGTCACATGAAGCTCAAACATGGCCGCCCGTGTTTCGGGTCTTGTAATCCACAGATAAAAAATCGCAAATTTATTTTGTAAAAATACAATATTTACAAATTATCTTAATAAAAAATCTATTGAATAATTATCGTTAAATCATAACCTACCATTTCCGACATATTTCATATTTTATTGTTACAACTGTCAAATAGCCAATTGCAGTGTTTTGTGGCCTACACTGCTCTTCGCGTTGCTTCAGACCTGGGGCCCAAGTCTGCTAATTTACGAATGGCATAATTGAATCGCGATTGTATCGTATTGTAATTGTTTGACACATTTGGTATTCTTAAATGAGTAAGAGAATACCAAATGTGTCAAACAATTACAATGCGATCCATTTGCGATTCGATTATGCCATTCGTAAATTAGCAGACTTGGGCCCCTGCTTTTTGCATGTAGCCTTGAACGTAAAAATAACTTACTACTTAATGTGACCAGCAAGTACCCAGCAAATCTTAGTTTCGGTGCCAACTGGATGCGCCAGCCACCCTGGAGCTTCACGAATTGCACCGGCGCTACTCCGAACAGCTGGGACAGTCGCAGAACCCAGTACATTACTCCTGACACAACCAAATCTGGTCCGTCGCAACCAGTCGACTTGAGCCTTGGTATTATAAGTACTACATTCCCCGATGACGCTAGAACATATTGTTAAAATGCTCATTTGCCACATTTTTTACTTTATTATCTTTATCTAATAAAAAAGGAATAAAAAGCATGCTTCAATTTGGGTCAAGACAAATGATTAACCGTGTCAGTAGCGGGAAAGAATACTATTATCCCCAATCTTCCTGTAGGAGTCGTAGAAGGCAACTCAGGGATCAACCCAGAGGATGGGCAGCAGCATCTTCTGAGATTACCACCGTCATACTGCGATCGCCAACCCGCCTGCAAAGCGTGGCGATTATGGCAACTTTCCACCCAATGAACGACAGCACTAAACTTCGGCCCCTAGTCCCCGGCGGCCCCACTCGCCATAGCTACGTTAACGGCCAAAGCAACGACGAGGCAGGGGGTACTAAGAATCTCCGGCAGAGACCTGACTACCGCCAAAAACGAACGTTTCGACCCTGCCAACCTACAATATGCGTACACTGCAGACTGACGAGAAGGTTTGCGAACTGGAGGAATAATTGAGCAAGATACAGTGGGGCATTGAGGAGCTCGATGGCGCAGCGGCTAGCGCGATCAGCTTGCGATCTTGCTTGCTAAGCTAGTTTCGCAATGCTGGGTCACTGGATGGGTGACCAAATTTATAACATCTCGAGCTACTCCGTGCTTCGGAAGGCACGTTAAGCCGTTGGTCCCGGTTGCTGTCGTAAGATGGCAGTCGTTAAAAACCCACCAACCCGCATTGGGCCAGCGTGGTGGGTTATGGCCTAATATCCCCACGTGCTATTGTTTACGTGGGAGGCCTGTGCCCAGCAGTGGGACGTTTATAGGCTGATGTTGACAGTGGGGCATTGTGGGATTATCTGAAGTCCGAAGAAAGGGCCTCCCCCTTTCTTCGGACCTCAGATAATCTTGACGTCTGGTAACTTGCTCTATTTCCGGGAGGGCGAACAACTGTCCCAGGGTGGTTTCGGGTTTCTCGTCTACAGCTCTCTCCTGAACAGCGTTGTCAAGACAAAGACCGGAAGTGTGTCATCGAGGGTAGCGTACCTCATACTCAGAATAACCAAACGGTATTCGTTGAAGATTACACAAGTATACGTTTCGACTACGGCACACCCCGACGATGAGGTGGAGGCTACGTATGAGGACATCTTTAGAGTCATACAAGTCTCTAAAACTTATTACACAGTTGTCATAGGATACTTTAACGCAAAACTGGGCAATCGAAGAGGCGGGCGCTTGAGCTGAGCTCATTCGGACATTTTTGGAGTTTGAATTTAGAACCACCGGGGCCAACTGCTGGCAGACTTTCTGGAAAAGGAGGGACTCTTCATGATGAACTTTTTTTTAGGAAAGCTAAACACCGCAAGTGTATCTGGCTAAGTCCCGATGGTGCAACAAAAAATGAGATTGACTTTATTATGTCGATGAGGAAGCAAATATTCAATGATGTCTCTGTGATCAACGCGTTCAAAACTGGCAGTGAAAACCGGTTGGTAAGAGCACATTGAACATCAATATCAAGCTGGAAAGACGTCGATTGATGAAGTTTACGTTCCGCCCTGTACCCAGCCAAATCCAAAACCCCGAAAGCTTTCAGCTCCAACTGCAAAATCGCTTCGAATGCCTAAAGGATTGCGTATATGTGGACGATTACAACAACATGTTTGTGAAAACTGTCCATGCGGTTAGGTCTAAATTCTTCAAAAGCCACCGTATAAGAGGACCCAAAAAGCTCTCGGACCATTCTCTCAAACTGATGGAAGAGCGGCGCGTGATAGTTCTGCGTTCTTCGGATGATTCGTCTGAGCTTCGGCGGCTCAATAGGCAGATCTCGAAGTTTTTGACTCGCGACACTTGCCGATTTAAAGCGACCGTATCGAGAGAAACATAGGTTCGAAAGTGTTCGCCAGAGATTTGGATGTTGGGCAGAGCCAACTGACGACGCTAAAAACTGATGATGGCAGAACGGTCACGTCCACGTCCAAAGATAAGGAAGAGTTCGAAAAGTTCTATGGATAGCTATACACATCAACGTGGCCTCCTGTACAAAGCTTAGCTACAGAACCTACAGCTAAGCTAACCCGACACTACACCGAAGAAATCCCTCAAGATGTACGAAGTATGGCTCTCAAGCAGCTTAGGAACAGCAAGGCATCGGGTGCTGACGGAATTACGGCTGAGCTTTTGAAAGCAGGCGGAAGACCGGTACTAGCAACTCTTTAGAAACTATTCAATTTCGTTGTACTCGGAGGTAAAACGCTAGAAGCGTGGCATGAAAGTATGGTTGAGTTGTTCTTTTAGAAGGGCAACAAGATCCTACTGAGGAACGAAAGACCCATAACACTTCTAAGTCACGTTTATAATCTTTTCTCGACAGTTATAACTAATCGTCTCGCACGCAGGTTTGATGAACTCCTGCCAATCGAACAAGCCGGATTCCGAAAAGGCTTTAGCACCGTAGGCTACATACATACGCTGTGGCAGGTTATACAGAAGACCGAAGAGTATAACCGGCAACTTTGCTTAGCATTTGTGGACTATGAGAAAGCCTTTGATGCGATCGAAAAATGCTACAGTCTCTCCAGCAGTGCCAAATTGACTACCGGTACATCGAGTGGCGACCGCGCACCGGAAGAGGCAGTCTGGGCCTCCAACAACGTGGTCCAACGATCTGGTGAAGGTCGCGGGTAGGCGCTGGATGCGAGCAGCACAAGACCGGTCATGGTGGAGATCTTTGGGGGAAGCCTTTGTCCAGCAGTGGACGTCCTTTGGCTGATGATGATGATGATCAATAAAAAAGATTTTTTTTGGTTTATAGGTAGGTAGACAAACATATTTATGCTCGACGTTCCGACTGAGTTGCATTCGCCGTTGTCATGAACTGACCAGAGTACCTACGTATCTAGGTACAGATTTACACTTTAAATATACTCGTACATCAATATACTTTTACAATTGGACAATATTTACTTTATTAGCTCGAAATAAAGTCGAAACAAATCATATAAGCGAATAGCTATCAATAAAATAAAAAAATATACAAAGTCAAATCCTGATAACTAAACCAATTCAAATTATAGCGGATTTTAAAACTATAACCCCACCTTCTGTCTTGTCTAATCTACCAGATCTTTATGCCTAATAACTATTAGACGAATAACAATATGCCTTATAACTTTATGCAAATCGAAATTAGGTCAAAAAACATTAGCCTAAACCATATTTATATTTACTTACTTATTTATACTTATTATGCCAAAAAATAATTAATTATAATGACAAAAAAAATATGCCTTACTCGTTATGCCAAAATAAATTAAGACAAAAAAAACTGTCGAAAATAAGGAATCCCTGCTTACCTGCCTAGTGCAAATTTTATTCCCCATTTGATCGATCATAGAATTTGTATGGCAAAAAAGACAAATAAAAAACCTCATATTCGTTAACGTGATCGAATAATAAATAAAACATGCACTCAGCACATAGATCATTTGGTTTTTACTAATAGATAATTAGTTAAATAGTATAAGATAATTAGTTCTGAATTTATGCACGAACATACATTCGTGGCAATTGATTTTTATTATTATAAATTAATTATTAAAATATTGCTGCTTTCAATCATAACCAGGCCCAAACTTACCCATGTTGTGTATAATATATATAGCTTCCTTGAAGAATATGAAAGTTTTAAATTGTAACAGAATAAAAATTATAACGATGTTATAAGTGTTGTATTTTCCTTAAACACTGAGCAAAAGAAATTATTTGGTTAGTTTATTTATTTTCTCGAAAGTTGTGTAATGAGCTCGTAATGACAATCTAATGTATTTGTTTTGGAGTTACAGCAATTATATATACTATGTCTGGGGTGTACTCAAACTTACTAGTAAATGCGGGAGATTATTTTATATATACACAATATATGTGACATTAATAAATTATTAAAATATAATGCATAAAGACAGACATTAAGTTACACGTTCATTAGATAATAATTAATACAGTTGTTTGATGTCCCAAATTATTTAACATCGCCCGAAGAATCCGGGAATTGTATAATTACTATAAAATACGTAGTGGCGCTTGCAATCATCTGAAAAAGAAAAATTACAATCTAAAGTAGTAAATCATAATTGATGACCTTGACTCGAAGTTACAGAAAGTCAGATGACAAAATTTCCTCCATCGTTTCTGATGGTAGAACATGCATAAGAAGACAAAACTTTCCTTAAGTCTACATGTAGGAAGTAGGAATGCGTCAGACGAGTAATGGGAAATATAGTCTAACGATGATGAATAACTAGATGACTGTTCTAGTTAGAAGAAGACTGCCAGTCAACGTTGTGTTGTTATTTTTACCGTAGTTAAGAGTGACCGCGTCAAATGACACATCCCCATTGGGCAGTATTCGACTCTATTGAGCAGCCAGCTGCGGGTGAAGTTGTCCAGCTCGGCAGCGGTCGGTTCGTCGGTATATCGGATGGTGAGCTTGCTGAGAAGCAAACCGGTGCGCTCCACCTGGTGCAGGATAAATTATAAGAGTAACTTCGATTTACAGAAGATTAAAAAGAAGGAAGAAATACTAAGTAAACTTAACTTTAAAAAATCATTACTTCAATCTGTGTCATGTGGCACGTCTCCGTGATGCCTACCAGCCATGTTAACTGCAACACACATGTGAACAGCGTGTCGAGTGTCCTCGTATAATTGTTAAAGGCTGCATAATAATAAAACATGAATTATAATAGAAAATTGATGTGCAAAATATAAAAATTGGTTTTGGCACGAGCCACAGATATATTAACTTTTATTGCCTACTTTAATGGAGCGTCCATAAACTATTGTTGTATGCCTATTGATATAGTCATGGTGAATAAAACAATTTCAGTTTTAACTTACGAAACTCCACAATTGTTGAGTAGGCATTCGAAATGATTTTTGTAAAGCTGGAAATCAGAAGTAACATCATGCTGAGACCGCAGCAGCCGTCGAGTCGTCGGACAGTGTCGCATACGTTGCCGTACATTGTGGAGAGGTCGCGAACCAATTTGTCAACGCATTTTAGAGTATGGATGTTAAACAGACCTGCGGGCAAACAGACTATTAGACATTCTCATAAAGTGTGCCCCATATAAATTTCAATATTTTGCAAACAAATGAGCCATTTTTTGCTCGCGAACCAATTTGTTATCGAGTTTTGGCATATGGGTGTCAGTGAGTCAGTGTACTCACTGACACCCATAGTACCTATTACTTAGCAGCGGGAAAACAGATGATTTTTGCGCTTGGCAAACATTTCTTATTTCCGATCTTTGGGAAAGGTTGGTTTTGTGCGACTCTCCTAGGATTACCCAGAGTCACTTTTTAACTATTTGAATCAGTTATGTTTAGGTACTCCAATTTGTGTAAAATTCAAGCAGAGCTAACTACCTGACAAACTTGTGGAACCAACTTACCGAAAAAATGGCCGTGCTTTCGTTTGTTTGTTGTCCATGGATACAAAACTTGTTCAAGTACATCGTTTATCGAGTGCAGAGTAATGTACACCTCTGCTGCGGTGAAGGCGAATTGCATCATAAAACACAGTATCATGTAGAACAGGATATTGTAAAAACATTGCACGAAAAAGCATTTGACTGAAAAATAATCAAAATATTTAAACACACAACTACTTACTTATCCAAAGCATCATAAGCGGTCCTTTTTAATACCTGACATTTTGACTAAGTTGTACCAGTCATGGTCACAGCTAACTTAGTACATGCCTTTCTTATAAAAGAAGGAGGCAAACGAGCAAGCAGGTCACCAGTTAGAGAGTAATCACCTAGCCCATGGCCACCCGCAAAGCCAGAGTAATTTCAGAGGCGTTGCCGGCCTTTAAGGAAGAAATAGGCTCGTTTCTTAAAGATTCCTAAGTCGTAAGAGTCCGAAAATACCGCCGTTAAGAGCTGGTACCACAACACTGTAGTTCGATTCAAGAAATTTCGTGAAAAACGCACAGTAGTAGACCGCCATCCATAAAGATTGAATGAAAATCGATTGCGTGTAGTGCGGTGATGGATATCAGCGGCGGGGTTAAAGCCGAACAATTACCAGGAACACTCCCCATCTTTCAGATCTCAGAGGTGAAAACTTCTAAGATTTGATGAAGCAATGTTGACTAAAAAACATAAGCATCAAGCACTGACAAATTTCGACGGGTGAAAACCAGACCTCGGTAGCCAAGTGGTTAAGGCAGCCGCCCGGAATGCGGAAGGTGCGTGGTTCGATTCCCGCCTTAGGTTGTCGTCTTCTTTCGGTGTATAAATTTAAAAAAAAAATACTGCCCATTATATATGCGGTAATTGTACCGCATATATAATGGGCAGTAAATTTGAATATTGGTAAACTGTATATTGATACAGAGAGACGCAACGTCTCTCCGAAGAGCCAGTAGATCGAGCTGACCTGAAATAACTACGTCGTCGAAAATTCGAGCAGCACTGCATTGAAAGTGGTCAAATAGCAGGAGTTCGTACTGGGGTGCTTCACTCCAAAGATGGGAGCAGTATTCCATATGCGGCCGTTGCGTTACAGTTGTAAGTACAAAGCTGGGTTGTGGGCCGGCGTAAAATAGTGACCCGCTCTATGAAGGACTCCAGAGCACAAACCGTCGACTACGACTCTGATGCTACGCCCAGAAAGAAAGCTGGCGACCCACGAACACAATTTCTCAGGAAGCCCATATGATGGAAGTTTAGAGAGAAGAGCCCTGTGCCATACCCTGTCAAAGGCTTTCGCTACTTCCAAGCTAACTGCCAGTGCTCTCCTTTACTCTTGACTGCTTCCGCCCATCGATGAGTAAGGTACACTAAAAGATCACCAACCGAACGACCGCGACGAAAACCATACTGACGATCACTTAATAGCTGGTTCTCCTCTAGGTACCTTAAGAGCTGGCGGTTGTAATGGACTCCATTACTTTGGAGAGCACAGAAGTGATGGCTATTGGCCTGTAGTTCGACGGATATGAGCGATCGCCTTTGTTGGGAATCGAGTGGACAAGGGCTGTCTACCAAGAGCTCGGGACAACGCCAGTAGTGTTAGAGAGCCGGAAATGACGCGTTAGAAACGGCGCTAACTCAGAAGCACTCGTCCGAAGCACAATGGAAGGAACTGCATCAGGCCCACTCGACTTATGGATATTAGGGGAAAAAGAGCCTTACGAACTGACCTTTGTAGGAGCCGAACGTTTGGCATTGAACAAGCGCAATGCGGTATGGTTGGTGGTGAGTTTTCCCCATCGTCCAAGGTCAAATTTAATGCAAAAAGAGTGCCTATGAGATTGGCTTTCTCCTTTGAAGTATAGGCCAGGCAGTCATCGGTCTTGCTTGTGCAATGGTGGTAGGGACGGCTAACAAAAATTCTCTAAGATAGCTTTGGCGAAAGACCAGAACGCACGCGTACTCGAAGGAAGACGCACTAGCTTCTCACCAATTCCACTTATGTATGATGACTTCTCTTTGGCAATGTCCTTCTTAAAGGACCTGGCGGCAAAATTGTACTTCTTTCTGAGGGCACTGGCGTTTGGATCCTTTGATGACACCGCATTATTAGGCTTGGTAATGTTGTCGCTTTTGGTGACACTAAGGATACTAATTGGACAACATTTATTTTATATAAGGTGGAAAAATATTCAATATGCTGTCTCCTAAATGGCTTAATACTTACATGGAACGCTGAAGTTAACAGGTGTATCGTAACTATAAAGCCAGCAAGTTTGAGTTTTACAGTACAGTATTCCCATTCTGTGGTACAGTTATCTCTTCTGTTCTGTGTATTCTACCTACACCATCAGTGGTGTGTTTAGTAGTAGATGAATATACAATATTCTGCATAGACATTCTCGTTACAGCGTTTTTTTTTATAAGATCTATGAATTTTAGTTGGTTTTACTGTACACAATTATAAAGTTTTCTTCGTCTCCGTTGGCTATAGTTTGCTTATAGGTTAGATACCACCAATATGGTAAAGGTTTTAGTTTACCTTGCAGGGTGCATACGTCTATTTTATGCTTCGCAGGTAATCAAGAATAACAATCAAATTACAATAAAAACAACAGTTAAAATTAGAAAGAAATACTCTCAGAATGTCATGTGCGAGCTATTTTTAAAATCGTTCACTATGTCGAAAAGCTTAGCAGTGCACGCAATACTTACAATAAAATAACAAAATAAACGTTTACCTGTGTGTGTCATAATAAATATAAAAGCGAAAGATCTTGTACCAGCAGTGAGTAAGAAATAGAACGCAAACGCAAATAGTTTTTTTCTTTCTATTTTTGTGTTTCTACAGTCATTGCCTATAGCGCTTCTTATCTAAAACAAAAGAAGCTCATAACATTTAAACGAGATTTAACGCTGTAAAAGTTTTTTATACATATCTTTCGGTATCCGACGTTTCGACCGTGTTGCACCGGTTCAAGTCAGCCCGAAACTATATTGCCATTGCAACTCGGTCATACTTTATGTAGGATACCTTGACTAAAACCCCGTTTTATATGGTTTTTATAGTGGAACGCTAAAGTTTATCACACGGGCTACTACTTTATAAAAAAGGAAAGATTAAAAGGAAAATGCCCTCAAACACGTCGACTTTAATCCAGTTGCCGATCGAACCAACTTTCTCAACGAACTCATGATGTAATGAGAACCACCCTTTGAAGTTACGCCAAGTGCGGTGGCAGGATTCTACCCTTTTGTTTTGCTAAGAAGCATTGTTGAGCGTTATGGTTTATAAATTCTGTCTATTCGGGAAATATAATTTATTTTCCTGGGCTCAGCACTAATTTATTATCTAGCCATAGCAGGCCACTGAACATACCTAATTCACAGAATAAATAATAGTACCCTATTTGGACGAGTTGGTTGGGAAGCAGTAATTTTTTTTTGACACAACCGAGAATTGAACCAAAGATGATTATGCCAGAAACGGCGTACTAGCCACTTGACCATAAATTTCATCAACAAGTCAAAAATTGGTAACGGATGAAAATTATTTTCACACCTTTAAAATTAATATGTATTACCTTCTGAAGGCGATCCAAACACAAAATAATTACTCCCAGTCTTGATCTGGATTCGTAAACTGCAACGCTAGCCGTCAATGACATTGCCAATATGTTTAAAGTGCGAACAATCCATTTCGTTCGTGAAAGACTGACAAACGAATTTATCATATCATTGTGTAAATCATGCCAATAAATGTGTAAATTCATGAAAATAACTGCAAATGACAAATAAAATGTAATTTACGACAAGTTAGGCAGTAAATGTAACAGCTATTCCATACCTTGATCTAACCGCTTAGTGCGAGTTTTGTTCACCAGTTGATTAAGCGAACTGCAGCAATCATTTATTGTATGGCATTGTCCTAATACAACGCGATAACGCGATTATCCCGCGATTAAACGATGCGACCATCGTACGAGTTGACGATCAAACATAATATTGATCTAGAAATAGGTGTCTAAAATAGGTGTCTACTAAAATGTTTAAAAATCTATTAAACATTTTAGTAGACACCTATTTTAGACCGCGTTATCGCGTTGTATTAGGACAATGCCTATGGCATTGAGGCAGCTCCTGGTGATCTAATGTGATTTCTCGTTTTCGTTAATACTTGTACATAAGCATTGCTAACTTATCTCTAAGCTTGATAACTATAGTGTAGCCTAAGCCTAAAAATTCCCTCCGGACGACTTTGTCATTTTCTTAAACTTGACACTTTCCTAACTTGTCTCATTTTTAACGTGGCTCTTTCTTAGTTGGTCTCTTTTGCAAAGTTGACACTTTCATAACTCGTCTCATTCTTAACTCGGCTCTTTCTTAGTTGGTTTCTTTTGCAAAGTTGACACTTTCATAACTCGTCTCATTTTTAACTGGGCTTTTTCTTTTTCTTTGTCTAGTAGGATAATAAGGCTCCCAAGTTTTGTTTTTTTTTCGGAACAGGGGAGGGGTAGGACTATACGACAATGCAGTGCTGCACAGTGGCAGCAGCATGATAAGCGATGCCTCGTACTTAAGTATCTAGTATGATCGATTTCGTCAAAAAACCAAAGCTAGTGTGAAAGATAAGAAGAAGAAGTATAAGAAAAACCACTGCTGCATTTATACAACGGACATATAACTAAAAAAACAAGAAAAAGCTGTGCCAGGTTTTGGGCCACAATGAGTTGTTCGTTACAGAAATAAAAATGGTATAGAAAATAAGGTCTTCTTATTGTATTATTATTGGTTTCTAAAATAAACCTGTAACACTCCGCAAAACCAAGATAAACAAAAAAAACGGATTTTCGAAAATAACACTTAAACATACTTTGTAAACACACATCTATCTAGTCAGTAACAAATCGATTTATTAAATTCGATATACTTTTGTCTAACTGCAAATACTTATTGAAACAGTATTTAATTTAAAATAATGAATATACCAATACGTTAGTTCTTGTATTTTGTAGACTATCTGAATTAACAATCATGATAATAAATACAAAAAGAAAAATAAAATATTAATTTTAATCGATTTTTAAAAACGTTTATTGTAATGTCATGTCTGGTCTTTATTATGTCATTTGTCAATATGATTGTCATCCATTCATTCATTCTCTTTGCTCCATGAATATTTTGTGCCGGCTTTTCTTTCTAAATAGTTATTTTCTCACGACATTTTATGTTAAATTATACCCCTGAATACCTACAGAATTAAATCTAGATCAATAAAAAATAAGCTTCAAATTCTTCTTCAATTTAACTGTACAAATAACTAAGAAATAGTGTAAAAGCAGAACAAGGCATCGAGGCAAGCAACTCACGTGAATCCTCTATAACTCTAATCTGCGGAGTTGTACATGCAAAATAATGATACATCTGTAATGCTAACACCATTCCCTTCAAAATGCAGTAATTGTTATGTCTGTAACACAATTTAATATAATGGCCCAAACGGCCATTCAAGCTGCCCTACCTCCTTTAAGAAAATGACAGAGTCGTCCGGAGGATAAAAATCGCATCATACAATTATACTGAGTACTGGATACGTAGTTGTGTCACTCACTATGGGCGCTACTTGACTTGCGACACCTTTTAAGGCCTTTTACATCTCGACTGTGATTTTTTCGTAAAATGCCCATTTTAGCATTTTGTAGTAGTTTTGCAGTTGTATTTATCGTTTTTATCGAAATTTGATAATAAATTCACGCTTAAATTACGAATCCCCACTCTGCGAGAATAAGCTGAGTTCGGACGGCCGGCGCATCGCATTTTGTAGTAATTTTGCAGATGTATTTATCGTTTTTATCGAAATAGGATTATAAATTCATTATAAAATCTTTATTCCTCATGAAGTAATAATTATTCTGGTATCAATTTTGCTCAATAATATTATCGTAGATAAGAGAAATTCACAGTGAACTTTAGCGATTTTCGAAGTTTTTTGGTTTCGAATAAGATTTTTTTTCTATAGAATATCAATGATAGCTACAAATTTCAAGGCCGCTACAAACTATACGACTATTTAAGAGATAATATTCTATTTTTTTTATTTACTTTGTTTAGAACACTTTTTCAATCTAAGAGCTCAAAAAAGTGTCTTCGCGCATTTTATGAAAATCTTTCTCTGCAATTTTGGGTTTAAATAAAAATTTAAGCGAAATTCACAAAAAGAGAAGCCGCTAAGAACTATGCCATTCTATACTATTCAATAAGTCAAAATTGTAGTTGTATTTTTATTTCTGAGCTCAAGAACGCCAAAATTGGCCAAAAACCACAGCAGTCGAGATGTAATAGGGCTCTTAATGCGTACCAGCTTTAAAACTGCAGTGTTTTGTTTCCCGCACTACTTTTGCCCCGCGCTGCTTCAGTCAGACCTAATTTTTGGATTGTACCTTGAACGTGAAAATAACTTACTACTTAATGTGACCAGCAAGTACCCCGCAAATCTTATTTTCGGTGCCAACCAGACGCGCCAGCCGCACTGCAGCCTCTCGAATTGCACCGGCGCTACTCCCCACAGCTGGGACAGTCGCAGAACCCAGTACATCACTCCTGACACCACCAAATCCGGTCCGTCACAACCACTCGGTTTCGGAACAAGCCTTGGTATGGCCGGTACTACTATCCTTGATGACGCTATATATTTTATTGTGAAATTGTGTATTCGTCTCCTTGTTTTTACGAAGACTTTATTATTTTTGTATTAACAAAAGTATTTAAATGTGTGTTTTTATTTCAAACTTTTACTTAGTAACATACTTAGTATAGTATCAATAGGCAAACATAGTAATACTCGACGTTTCGACCGAGCCGTAGCAGAAGGCTGACTATACTCACTAAGTAGAACGCCGATATTAACTTTTAAGGGATCTTTCATGCATCGGATACAATAATTTTATCTTTATTGCATAGACGTAAGGTCGAAAACCAATAATATTTTGAATGAATTATTAGTATACTTATTCTTACTTTCAATGATCGCCAGTTCAAAACTTACCCATATTGTATTAAATCTATAATCTCCTTGAAGAATAAAGTGAAGTAAGTGTTGTATTTTCCATAAATACTGAGACGAAAGCAATGAATTGTTTATTTTATTTTGAAAAGTCGTATAATGAGCTAGTAATGACAATTTAATGTTTTTGTTTTGGAGTTACAGTAATTATATTTACTAGGGGTGTAGGGTACTCAAATAGTAAACGCTTGAGATTTGTTTACACATACACATTAATAAATTATTGATAATCCCTTAATGGAAAAAAAAATTATGATATTATAATTAAGATACACAGTAAATCAGATTTAATAACAGTAATTGTAAAAAAAATTACTTATGAACTAAATTAAATAAAGAGCATAATCATAATAATATTAATTTATACAGATAACGTAATCCATGTGTTAGTTATAATATACAAAGTTAATATATAATACAATCTGTAATACAATTTGAGCCAAGACAAGCTAGTAGCTACTAGTAGTGTTAAAATTAAACCAACGTCAGCATTTTTGCGTCATTTATGGGGGTCAACAGTTTCATAGTAAAGATTACATTAATAACAAAAATATACTATGTGATAGGGGTGGTACTTTTAACCCGTTAAGGCTAAGTACTACATCTAAATTCATCGACAAAAAAAAATATATGGGGGGTCCTACTCCCTCACCCTATAATTTATGACCATTTTTACTTTATGCGATATCAAAGGTTTCATACGTCGGAGAAACATGAATAAAATGGCAAACGGTAGCTAATGACACTGGATAACTAATAAATTACTTTGTTTTGTATGTTTGAGATTACTTTGGTGAGAAAAAAATCATAACTTAACTATTTTGTGATTTAAAATCACTCTTTTATAAGTCCATATTATTTTTTTGTCGATGAATTTTGATGTAGTACTTAGCCTTAATAGGTTATATACCACCCCTATCACATTGTATAATAATAACGTAATTGTGAAACCAACACCGTTAATCACGGATTAAAAGACACGGATTATGAGAAATAAATTGTAAAATATTACGTTTTGTCCCTTTTTCATTATTTTTCTCACTTTTAACGTTACAGACATAAATGTACAGACGCCGGCACTTCAACCTACTACAAAACGTCAAATTGTCTGTGTAAGCTATTCGAGAAACGTCGATTATGAATTATATCGTTCTAGATAGATTTCGCGTTATTTTAAAACTATTAATTAATTTTTTTTTTTTCCAAAAGTATATCGTAACTCGTAATCGACTTATAACTGTTCGAAACAAAATGAAAAGTTTGTATTCTTAATATAATTTATCTACACCTAATCAATTGCATAAGTAATAAATTTATAGATTTACAATTATTTTAAGTAAATTGTGTTCTATCCTATTTTCAGTATTACAGCAGGTAATTTTGGTAATTACTAATTGTGCAGTTGTTTGTTATTCCAAATTATTTAACATCGTTCAAAGAAGACGGGAATTGTAAAATTATAATAAAATACGTAATGACGCTAGCAATCATCTGGAAAAAAAAGATAATAAAATCTACGTTAGTAATTAACTAATCAGTATGATTAGTAAACTAGACTACTTACAATACTCATCCATTATAGCGAATAACAGAACAATACTCATTAATTATAGCGAATATATTTTATTTTCAGGTATACGGCCTGCTTTAAAGTAAATTGTAGCCTCTGAACTTTTGTTTTAACTGGTATCATCACGCGTTGTATCATCATCACTTAGGTAATAAACAGTTCACGCATTTTCCGAAGAAACTCATGCTGTACCTTGGCCATTTCGGTTCTTAGAATGAATTCCCTGCCGATGACGAACTGTGCAAAGTGTGGCGAAAAGCAGCGGTAGAATCATGTCGAAAATTTATTCGAACACATTCCATTATAAATATATACGAGTACACACAACACGCTCCCTTCCCGGAGGGGTAGGCAGAGATGGCAATTGAATGAATAAATGATTAAAAGTTTATTTGGCATAAATATACAACAACTAGACAATAAACAAAATAAAAATACAGAAATAAAAACATGCCAAATAGGTCCCCGCACAGCTTAAGCCGAAGCACAAGTGCCGCGACGCTGATATAGGTACTGCGGATACCATTTATAAAAATAAAGAAAAAGATGGTGTCCGACCATACACCCACAACAAATTGCTATCTTTTGTGCACAACAGCTACAATAACAACATTAATGAATCTTAACAAAATAAGTTAGATCAAAACCCTGCTATAGATACAGTACTCAAGCTTTCGTTAGCTACTTTAATTGCTACGATCCTAAAATAAAACACATTTTTGGGATTTATAGGTTACTGATGGTTTACCGTAGTTAAGTCGTTGTATCGGATGGTGAGCTTGCTGAGGAGCACCCCGATGCGTTCCACCTGGTGCAAGAGAAGTTATAAGAATGAGAGAGAAAAGAGAGAACGAATGAAAGAAGACAAAAAAGTGCGTTAGCGAATGGAAGTTTTGGAAGAGAAACAACGCCGCAAACGTTTATTACGCAAACCAGAGACATTCTTGTGACGTGAATGGTCATATTTAGAGCTCCTAGCAAATAGAAAACTCTCGTGTCTCCCTCTGGGAATGGGCGTGATCTATGTATGTATCGATCTCAAAGTCGAAAATCATTATTAAAATACACTTTTTTTAAAGTGCTTTTGAATTGTCCAAACATTTTTGTGCCTACTACTCTTTCATTGTGTTGAAGTGTAATTGCAACATGCGAGTAGCACAAACGAGATTACATTAGCGTGCATTGTGCATTGACATAAAAGTGGAACACACACGTAGCATTTTCAGCAATTAAAAATAAGATTGCTGACTAAGTTAATTGTACCTTTTATTTTCCTTGATATATTTTCTCATTAAATATCTTGACACCGAACATGTCGCATCTCTTTTTTCTGTCTAAGCTTCGTAAAGGGTCATATTACTTCATGGCGACCCTGGGCCAACCGAACGCATAATTTTTATTTTTTTTATTTGGGAAACATTTTTCCTACATAGAGCAGCAAGCAAAAATTACCAAAGCCATACTAACAGCAGTCTTCGTTGTGGTGCTATTTGGTTCCATTATTTTCTTCGTCGCTTAGCTTTTAAAGAGAAAACAATAATATGGGATCACCACAAAGTAAAGAAGAAGTTATTATCGCACAAACAGCCAGCGGCGACGCCCAAGCAACGCAGAAAACTTCTAGGCAGCTCACCACTACTGAAATCTTGTTGTCCGTCATATTGCTTCTGATCGTAGTTACTATTATTTACGCCGGCATCCGGAAAATTTGGGACCGAATCATCACCAGACTCAGAAGGGAGTTCAACAGCGCAGTTCTGAGAAACACCGTATGAAAAGTCAAAAGTCAATATGTATTTATTCAATAAACTGAATTAATAAGTACTTTGAAACGTCCAAATATTTTTTAACCTACCCCTAGGCCCAACATGGGAGGAGGTCCCCCGATGTGACCTATCCTCCAACCGTCCTTGCGTGGGTCCCTGCCCCCTGCGCACATTCGAAGGCGCTAGCAACCAATACCCCTCCCCCCCGTGGGGATGTACTTCCGTCAGCCTCTGGCTGTTCCCGTACAGGACTTCTAAGTCCTTGCTGGTGGTTTGACATCCCGAGCATATTTAGACAGAGGAGGTCATGATGCCTGTGCTCCGCCTATGTCACTAGCGCATGCAAGCGCTGAGTAGGTCCCGTGCCCTCACCCCCCCCCCCCCCCCCTTGAGGCACCCGACCTCACGTGACCCGTCCGACCCGACCCGAGAGTCACATAGCCCCAAGGGGTGCGGTACTGCGGTCCTACTGTCACGTTGTCAGCCCGTCTACATTCTCCCTCCAGAAACGACAACAACTCAGTCAACGTAGGAAGGCCTTCGTTGCTCCCGGTACGCTGCTGTTCGAATCTGGTCTGCATGTCCACTGGGAGTCGACCGAGAACAATATAAAATAATATATATGACCACTGGTCAACAGGCAGGCCCAAATTAGCTAAGGCCTTAGTGGCTGTCGTCATCGGGTTCAAAATCTCTGTCCGAAATTCAGAGACCCGAGCCACATAAGGCATAGTGAGAATACGTGTCAAAAGGCCGAAATTCATTTAGATCTGCTAGGTGGAACTCCAACACGAATCCAGACCTGTGTTTTGTGTCTACAGATGATGACGGCAAAGCTCTTCCTCTGAAAAGAGTGGTTCTTGAAAACTTCCCCAGGAGCCAACACAGTTACAATTGGTTTGGAGATCCCGCTGGTGGAATGCACACCTTGACCTCGCTGGAACTTTGCATAGGCAGACTGGACTGAATTTTCAGCAAAACTGGATTCTATGGTGTGACTTATTAAGCCGTCAGTCGAAAATTACAACCGATTTGTACGAGCAACATCATCCGCCGCAAAGCGCACTATCCCGAGGGGCTACCGGAAAGAGTACGCGCCGGGTTGGACGGCTGAGACTGAAGAAACTTACGAGGAATACCTGTCGACTAACGACAGCGAGGCTGCTCAGCGGGTACTAGCGTCCTAAGATGCGTCACGGAAAGCAAAATGGGAGTCTTGTGTCGAGAGCATGGATTTCACTCACTCAAGCAGAAAAAGCTGGAATGTGTTACGGAAACTGGGTGGTGGACCACAACGTGACAAGCAGTCACCATTCATTGATCCTAACAAGATAGCAAAAAGGATGCAGGACATTTCCAAACATACAAAATCAGAAAAATCTTCTACCAAATCTACCAGAAACACTCTATTAAAATTTTTCAAAACCGCAGAAACAAATGACCACTTTAGCAAACCATTCACCCTCTCTGAGCTGGAAATTTCGCTAAAAAGTACAAAGAGCAACAAAACTGCTGGACCAGATGAAATATACCCCGAATTTCTGCAACATCTTGGTGAAGTTGGCAAGAACTGGCTGCTTCAGTTTTTCAATGACATCCTCGAAACTGGTGCAACTCCCGCAGCTTTCAAACTATCAAAAGTTATCGCTCTATTGAAACCGGGGAAATGTCCAAGCGAGCCTTCTAGCTATTGGCCCATCTCACTTCTATCAGTTACCTACAAACTGCTAGAAATAATGCTGTACAACCGCATATATAGCACCGTGGATGTTAACATTCCTCCAGAACAGGCTGGCTTTAGAGGCGACTGAAGCTGCGCCGTTCAGGTGTTGGCTCTATCTTCATTTATCGAGGCCGGTTATCAACGAGGCTTAAAAACTGCAGTAGCTTTCGTTGATCTCAAAGCGACCTATGATACTGTGTGGATTGATGGTCTGCTGAGTAAAATCAGCGGTATCATCCCTTGTCGCAAAACTGTTCGGCTCATTAGGGCTCTGCTCAGTCCCCGCCACATAAAAGTCCTCCTTGGTGAAAGTTGTAGCAGATACCGACTTCCCAAAAATGGGCTCCTACAGGGATCACTGTTATTTAACATCTACATCCACGATATGCCAGCAACCAGTTCTCATAAATTTGCTTATGCAGACGATCTGGCATTAGCCTTCCAGTCGCGAAATTTTGAGGATGGAGAAGCTGCACTCTCAGAGGATCTCAAAATCATGGGAGATTACTACTCGCAGTGGCGCCTATGCCCCAACCCATCGAAAACGGAAGTGACATCGTTCCACCTAACCAACTGCCTTGCTGATAGAAGGCTCAAAGTGGTCTTCTGTGGCGAAACCGTCAAGCATAATTTCGCTCCTAAATACCTCGGCGTAACACTCGACCGGTCACTGACGTACAAGTTCCACCTAGATAACGTCAAACAAAAACTAAAAACCAGACTAAACATCCTCCGACGTCTAGCAGGCTCAAGCTGGGGGGCTTCCGCGTCCGTTCTCCGCACGGCTGCTCTGGCCCTTGTTTACTCGACCGCTGAGTACTGCGCACCTGTGTGAAGCTATGCGTCTAATAAGGGGAGTAATAAGATCGACTTTGGGCAGGAGTATGATCAAGCAATTTTGACATTGGTTGATGATTCCCCTACTCCCAGCCTCTGTCCGAAGCTGGGTTTGGTGAATGGTTTAGGGAGTAGCGCAGGTCGCCAAGATCCCCTAAACAAGGCCAGTGGACTGTCCTTCTCGAGGTTGCCGCCTGTTATTGGCCAATTACCTTAAGTAATTAGCACAACAAAAACCTCTGGCCGCTACCCAAAACCCTAACCACCTTTTACCCCATCCTAACATATCCCAACCAATCCCGCAGCCGAACCGTGGCGGCTTATATCCACATCCAGGCCCATAGAGCCTTGGGGCACAAATACCCCCAGAAAATTGTTCCACACCTTCCAAGGGCAGGAAGAGTGTAAGAAATAACACCTTTCTTGGCATCCTTGCCAACATATCCACATAGCCCCACAACCAAACTATATCAAAACTAAGTGTTTTGATATAGTTTTTGTTTTATGTTTTGAAATAAAATAAAGATATAAAATGTCAGTACAAGGAAAGATAAATCTACCACAGGAGAGTACCACTGGTAGTGGAGAATCCCTCATCGAGCCTAGCTCGGTCCGTCTGGGGAGGACAACTTGTGCTCAGGCCCAGGCTCATGCCTGGACCTGTCTTGCCTCGCCGAGGCCATCCCAAACACCGTTGACACAGCCACTACGTCACAGTGGACTGTAGCCGCCCACAAGCGCCTTTGCAAAAAGGGGCTTGCTGAACCAGCGGCAAACATAAAGAAGAAAGGGCTGAAAGGCCAACCAGAACGCAGCCGCCATAACAGGCGCGCGAGAAGGGAGGCCCTTCAACCCAGGGACCCGATGCCACCGAATGTGACAGCCGTCGCAGCAGCGGAAACGCAGCGCGAACTTGCACCGTTCACCTCCTCGGAGTCTGCAACGGTACAGGGAACGGAGTCACCGCCCCAACCACCACCACCACCACCCACCCAGCCGAAAAAGAGACGGAAACCGAAAGGTTCTCGTGGTCACAGAACCGCTGCGAAGGCTCCCACTGCTCCTGAAAAGGAACAACTTGGGACTGGGAATGACCCGGAAGAGCGCGCTTCTTCGAAGCGAGCACGTCTGGACGAGACCCAGTCACCCAGGGGGGAAGCCAAACGCGCGAAAACCGACCCGAAGCCGAGGCATACGGTGAGCTACGCAGATGCGAATCAATCGCACCTGAGAGTAGCGGTCATCACCGTCCCGCCGAGGGACCTCTCCCAAAATCAGGCAGATCAGCTCAGGGAATCTATCGATGATAGCATCCTGCAGGCTGTACTGTCTCCACCGTCTCCGAGTGCGCAAGCTCCATCTTTCCGCGGACGCCCTTTCCTGATGGATGGGGTATTAGCGATGTGGTGTGAAGACGCAAATGCCCTCAGCTGGCTGGAGAAAAATGTAAAGTCCCTCCAATCACCCATACTCGGAACCACTTTCGCTGTCATCAAACAGTCAGAGTTGAAAAAAAAGCTCAAGGCAGGGCTCCTTATCCACACCCGCATCTACGAGGTTCCACACTGCACAAAGTCCTATGTGCCCAGAACCCGTGGTACAAGGTGGACTCTTGGCAGTGCTATGACATGACGGTAGATGATAAACCAGAGGTAGATTCTAAGGAGAAGGTGTTCCACTTAATCCTGGGAATCCCTGAAGACCAGAAACAGACCATCTTAGATCTTCACCTCAGAAGAAACGACTACGGCCAGAGACAAACCAGCGACGAGTGAGGCCACAGTGAAGGAAACTTCTACTCCAGGTCCATCCATCTCAGCTCCCAAACCAGGTCCGAGTGAGATGAAAACTAACTCGCCGCTGCAATTTGAGGGAAGCACCAGTGACGAAGATGATGCCCTCCGTAGTCCATAGCGCCCTCAACATCATACAGACCAACCTCCAGCACAAACAGATAGCGGTGGCCACTCTACGCAGAGTGCTGGAGGCAGACAACAAGACCATCGCGCTGATCCAAGAGCCATGGATTAGAAACAACAAAATCTGCGGTCTAAATAACATCGGTGGTAAGTTACTGTTAGACACTACACACTACACTCCTCTCCCCCCCGGACCACGAAAGTGAACAGACGTGTATTATGTAGTAATTTTTATTCAAAATTTTATTCAAAAAGTAATATTTTGTTATTTAATTCGCTCATAATTATTCCGACAAGTACCAGGCGCTCATAACGCGTGTGAAGTGCAAGCGACGCACGCTTGATAGTACGAGACAAATATAGTGACCACAACCTGTTCTGCGAGCTACGTCTTCGCAGGTTCGCTACGAACCCGCTAGGTTTGCTAAGCGCGCGAATGCTACAAGCACTACGAGCACCAAGCACAACCCCACTTCACGACTGTGGTTAGAAAGAAAAAATATTAGTCATATCACAAGTACAGCTTACAGCAAATATAAAGAACAGACGTAAACTATAAGACAGAATACCGCTTTTCTTGATAACAACCAACTTCACTGGACCCCTGAACGCACAGGCGCGTTTTTACATTAACCGCAAGTATTTTATTGTCTCCTAGTACTTTTAATATATTTCATAAGCTAAATTAAAATGCCGCTAAGGAAGACTCCGCCGCCAAACACGTCACTCGATGAATCACCGCCGCGCGCGGGCTCGGAACCAAAATTGCCTAACGTTTGTAAGACTCCGGGGTATGTCGGCGGCGGCACAATCGAGTCAACTGAATTGAATATAACGCAACGTTTTCCAAAAAAATAGAGACAAAGTGACTCCGATTCTGATTCCCTAAGGGAAGACTTAGAGAAAATGCTAGATAGGAAAATGTCACTTGTTTTTACCTCCTTAAATGAAATAAAAACACAGAATTCAGAATTGATTAAATCTATTGATTATATCTCCAGTCAATATGACTCAATGGCAATGGAAATGGAAACTATGCGGGAGGAGAGACGTGAAAATATGCAATACATAAGACAGTTAGAATCTAAAATCGAAACCTTAGAGCGAAAAAATAAATCAACGAGTCTAGAAATAAAAAATATACCGAAATACTCAACAGAAACAAAAGACGATTTACAAAATACTGTAATTAAAACTAGAAAAATTTTAAATCTGTTTTTGCAGCCAGGAGACTTTCGGGACATATATCGTATACACACAAAATCTGATGAAAATAAACCCATTGTGGTTGAACTGAACAGTGTGCTATTGCGGGACCGCATGCTACATAATTTCAAAGACTATAATTTAAACAGCACGATCGGAAAATTGACAATAGGTCATCTTGAATACAAAGGGCAGGAAAAACTGATTTACATATCAGAAAGCCTGACATATAAAACAAGAAAACTATTTTTTGCAGCCCGTAACTTCTGTAAATCGAATAATTTTGAGTTCTGTTGGATCAAACGTGGTAATGTCTATATCAGAAAAACTAGTGACTCCCGTTACATAAGGATTGAAGATGAGGCTCATTTAGAAAAATGAAAAAATGACTATCCTTGTATAGTGGTTTAATTTTAATTTTAGATTACATAAGCATTTATTTTTTTATATGTAATTCGCCGTCTTACATCTCTTATTGTTTTGTAAAGTTGTTAATTTTAACGTTAACACTCATTTATATTTTATTCGTTGCACTCCTAACAAACAGCACATTTTTAGTATGCAGTACAAAAAATATAGTTTACTACATATTATTGCACTACAAAAAGCACAAGACATAATAATTACATCTCATATTTTTAAAGGAAGCACTTTTGCTAGCTTTCCCCGAGCTTTGATTACGTTTCCAAATATCGGTTTTTATTTTTGGCACAAACAAAAAAATAATATTAAATTAAATAGAGGATCTAGTGTTATAATTACATCTTTTTTTCTAACATTAAAATTCAACGAAATAAATTAAATTTCAGAAGAGTTACAAAATGCATTTGAGTTTAAAGGAATTAACTGTGATATCGAAGAAGTGGGAAATCAAGCTATGCCTGAACATTCTTGTTTGTCTATTCTCACCCAAAATGTTCGTAGCGTAAATTGCAACTTTAATACTTTTGATACACTGCTCCATAGAATGAAAGTAAACTTTGATATCCTGATTTTGACCGAATGCTGGTTACATTCTGCCCCAGTTATACCTAAGCTTGACGGTTATCACAGTTTCTCAACAAAAGTTAATAGCAATCAAAATGGCGGTGTTATTATATACGTTAATAGTGAGCTCGTATGTACTGTTTCGGAGCCAGAATTTGATAATGGTAACTGTTTAATAGCTAAAATAGATAATGACACTGCCATTATAGCTATGTACTGTCCGCCACGTAATCATAATATTGACCGTTTTCTTAACTCTTTAGACAGACTGTTTACAAATCTGTCTACTGTAAAAGATATAATATTAATTGGCGATATCAATACAGCTATAAATGTGGATAGACACGACGAAGCAGCGGATAGATATCTTACTCTTGCTGCATACCATGATCTTCTTCCGACACATACAACGATCACGCGTGACGCAAGTGGTTCATGTTTTGATCATGTGTCTGTTAAAACAAATAGGCAATTTTCTACTTTTATTCCTGAATCAACTGTTACGGATCACAAAGCAGTTGCATTCTTCCTAAAACACAAGAAAGCATTAAATTGTAATAATAATAAAACACATAAAATTATAAATTTTGAAACGTTAAAGATAGATATAATTAATATTGACTATAATCCTATTTATGACTCAGTAGACCCGAACGTGGGGATAAATTACCTGATTGATAAATTATCTACAGCAATTAACAAAAATACTGTCGTAAGAACCATTGCAAGACGTAAAAGATTGTTGTAGCCATGACTGACATGACTGACATGACTCCTGGGCTACTAAGGTGTTTACGGCAGAAAGATAGATTACATAAAAAATCTAATAAATCACCTGAATGCGAAGTGACCAAGATAACTTTTATCCGATACAGGAACTTTTGTAACTCTCTACTGAGAAAAATTAAAAAGCAATATGATGCAGAGCAAATAAATAAAGCTGGATTACTATTGTAACAAGAAGATTTGGCAGGCAATCAAAACTATAACTTATACAGATAAAATTATTGAAGACTCAAAAGAACTACTTGAAATTTCAGATACACCAGAAAACTCTGTAAATGAAATTAATAAATACTTTATAGATGTGGGGAAACAACTAGCAGAGGCAAATTTATCACAGTCAAATAACAGTAGGACTAATTATCTTACTAACAAACATGATCTAGTATCAAAAGACTCTTTTGTCCTTTTAAACACGGATGTGGAGGAAGTAGAATCCATGATAAAGAATTTAAAAGCGCAATGTTCTGTTGGCTGGGATGGAATCTCAAATAGGGTATTGAAAGAGTGCATTAGTGTTTTGAGCCTTCCGCTCACCTATATTTTCAATACATGTCTAGAAACTGGAACCTTTCCTAAAGCTTAAAAAAATCTGTTGTACGACCTATACACAAAAGTGGCACAAAAGACAGCATTAGTAATTATCGACCAATCTCAATTTTACCAGCGTTATCCAAAATTCTCGAAAAGATTATTAATAATAGGCTTAAACATTTTCTGGAAAACACTGATCTTCTCGCCAATGCTCAGTTTGGCTTTCGCAGCAAAAAATCCACTGAGGGAGCAGTACTTGAGGTAACTGATTACGTACAAAAGAGCCTTGACAAGGAAAAAAAATGTTTGGCAATATTTTTGGACCTAGCCAAGGCATTTGATACGGTGTCAACTCCGCGGCTCTTGGAAAAACTATAAAGATTAGGTGTGAGAGGAGTTCAGTGGAAACTTTTTAAAGATTATTTAACAGATCGTGTCCAGTGTGTCGAAGTAGGAGGATACATTAGTGAAGAGCAGTCAGTGGTATATGGTGTCCCGCAAGGGAGCATCCTAGGACCGACTCTCTTCCTCATATATATCAACGATCTCTGTAATTTAACTTTACCAGACCATGGAAAACTTCTTGCTTATGCGGATGATACTGTGTTATTTTTTTCCGGTGAGACATGGGAGAAAACTTTTGCCTCAGCTCAGAAAGGTTTTAATCAGGTTGTAACTTGGCTACACAGTAACTTGCTAACCTTAAACGCGGAGAAAACGCAGTATATATGCTTTTCTATAATTGGAACACCGGACACTGATGCATTTAACATTAAAGTACACAAATGTTTGAATGCTCCGGACACCGGTTATACATGTACATCTTTACAACAGGTAGATACTATAAAATATCTGGGTGTAGTACTCGATAAAAACCTAGAATCCTCGATAGAATTTTAAAAACCACACGCAAGCACTAAGTGGAAAAATTCAAAAGCTCATATTTGTTTTCAAGAGACTTAAACATGTCGTCGATCCAGGACTTCTAAAGAGCGTTTATTTTGCACTGTGCTAATCACTAATTACGTACTGTATAGTAGCCTGGGGTGTTACCAATAAAACCTTTATTAAATCAGTTGCAGTAGCACAGCGTACAGTTTTAAAAGTTGGAACTTTTCGGCCATACTACTTTTCTACCTCACAATTGTATAACTCATGTGAAGTCTTGACCGTTAGACAACTTGCCATCCTTGTGCTTGTAATTAAACAACACCAAGAAGTAAAATATGATCCACAACTTGATAACAAACGTAGGAAATATAAAGTGTGTATCCAAACACTCCGATTTAGGACCAAATTTGCTCAGAGGTCATTTGCCTTCCTAGGACCCTATCTATACAGGGTGTAAAAAGAACCTTAACGAAGCCGAAACTTACGCATTCTGTTGCTTATAATGAGTATAATCCCCAAATATTATTGCAGGGAAACGACTTTCATTTTTACAAGTTAAAAAATAATCATTTTCTGATGCACGCAATGTAAAGCGCAACAAATAAAGCGTGTGTGTGTGCGTAGTGAGTTGGTGAATGGCGCACACTACACGAACACGCGGACGGGGCAGCGAAAGAAAGAAAGAAAAGCGAGAGAAATACGAAATACTATTGCTCACATGCTCACTGACGGGAGGGAGTGGGAACTATGGCGGCGGTGCTTAAAACACAAATAACTCACATGAATGTAGCCGTTGTAAGTACTTACCGACTCCCCATCGTTGACGTCCAGCGTAGGCCCCCCCCCTAAAACGGGAGCGATAGGCTGGTTGTCCAATAATCGCTGAACCGCACGATTGAACACTCGAGGATCACGAGGCTGAGGGCTATTAGGGTGTTCAATCCCATACAAACTCAAGGCCTCGGAGGCATTTCCATGAGCCATACCGTAACAGTACACCATGTTGACGTACTCGCGTGTACTGTATGCATGAAACGGCATCTTAAATCTTCGCCACTAATTAAAATACAGTACAACAAGCACTCCAGAACCACTCACTTAACAGCACTAACAGTTGGTTAGACAACTAAACCAAACGCAACAAGAAAACGAGAAAATTTACTTTTAGGTGTAATTAATTACGCATTCGATAACGTACGAAACCGAACTAAGGAAAAAACCGTGATCCTTAAGGCCTCCGGGCCTCTGACCAATCAGCGCATGCGATTCGCACAAAAAAGTTTCCTTTTCCGGCCGCTCGCGCGCCCGGGGAGTCCTCCTGTGCGACTGCGCTGTCTGATGTTGCGAAACTGCCTAATTATTTTAGGCTGGCGCTTGGGATACTGTTATTTGTATGTAAATAAAAATTTACGTTTATTTTAAATGTAGCTTTAAAACTCGATTGATTTGGAGTAAATTGGGTATGGTGGAAGTATTTTATACTAAATGCTTATGAAGTTCTGTATATCTGCATTTAATCTTTTCGTTATTATTATCTGAGCAAATAAAAAGCGCCTTTCTTACCTGCGCTGCGGCTGCGTCCTGTTCCTAAATGAATTTGCTATCTACACACATCAAAAGTGTCTAGGGATCAACATATATTTTTGCAATAACTTTTCTCCTGATTGATATTAATTAAAATTTTCTTTAAGGATTCATCAAATAAAGTGTTTTCGTTTGTCTACAGTAACGATAAACCAAGTCACCTTTGCATTAATAAAGAAATTTGCCATTTTCCTAATAAAGGGATTTTTGACATTTGAACCACTAACATTAAAGTTCGAAAAAAAGACTGAAATAACAGTTTTCTTTAAAATTTTATTGGGTAACTTAAACAATTAATAATCCGTGTTTCTACCGCGAACACTAACAACACAAGAACATCGGTTTGGCATACTCAAAATGAGTTCATCCAAATCACGCTGTGGAATGGCCGCCCATGTTCGTTGCAACAACAAAAAAAGGTCTTCTTGCGACTGGATACCCTCCATATTCGGCAGAGCTCTTCTCTGTAGCATATCCCATGCATGCTCAATCGGGTTCAAGTCTGGCGACTGAGCAGGCCAGGGCATGACATTGATGTTAGCTGCGGCGAGAGTCTGTCTTACAACTCTTGCGGTGTGCGGTCGTGCATTATCATGCATTAACTGAAATAAGGGACCGATTTGCACTTGTAGAGGAACGATGACGTCTGATACAATCGTCTCAGCATAAATTTGAGAGTTGAGGTTGCCTCTGATCCAAATCAACTCAGTTCTTCCGCCGATCCAAATACCCGCCCATACCATGATGGTTCCACCACTATAAGGATGGACTTCCTGGCAGGATTTTAATCGCTGTTGGCGTCCAGGGGTTCTCCAGTGTCGTATACGTCTTGTATCCGGTCTCATACCAAAACGAGACTCATCAGAAAAGCACACGAAACGCCATTGTTCTTCTGCCCAATTTCTGTGTTCAAGAGCCCATTGATATCGAATCCTACGATTGTGCATTGCTATAGGGAATGAAGGTTCACTTCATGCAAGCGGTTTCTGACTGTTTGGTCGCTAATTAAGTTCCCTGAAGAGTGATGAAGCCTCACGGCTAACATCATGGCGGTTATTGTTGGAGCTCTTCGAGTTGTGATTTGAATGTATCGGTCTTGTCTCCGTGTGGTGCAGCGATACCGTCCTCCATGGCGCTCAGCCACGGTACCAGTGCTTCGGTAACGTGTCCAAAGTCGACTGATAACACTCTGACTTGTATTCAGAGCTAAAGCCACAGTACGTTGCCGGGAACCAGCTTCTATCATTCCCACGGCTCTGAGCATTTCTTCCCTGCTTAAATGACGTCGCCGCTCCATAATAACGTTGGTTTTAATCAGTAGTAGGGAAACAGTAGCACTAATAATGTCTTCAATGCGTTGTATGTTTTTATAGGGAAAATATTGACAGCTGATTTTCATCTTTTACTAGAAATTGATTGAAAGTTCCTGTTTCAAATTATGAAATGCACCAAAAAGGATCCATATAAATTTATAAAATCATAAATTTATTACAAAGCCACATCTCAATCTCAAGAAATCCGCATAAAAATGCTTGATCCCTAGACACTTTTGATGTGTGTATTTCTGTGTAGGCGTATAGGGAATAAGAAAACAAAATAAATAAAATGAATTGTTGATGTTACCTACGAACCGACTGATAGTAACAAGAGCTGTCCTGGTGTCCTGTACTGTGGAGATGGTAGATAACCGAATGATAGACGTGTTGTAGTTTTTGCAAAGAAAATTATCGTTTTAATTAGTTATGTTTATTCTTTTATCACAATCTTGATATAAATATCAAGGAAAATTTCGTAGTATTTATTGCGATCTTGGTGGCTTAGCGATCAGAGCACTCGTCCGGATAACGAGTTACGTGGGTTCTAGTTCCACCTGAGCCAAGTTGGAGATCCGTCTTTTTTCTTGTGCAATAATTTTCCTCGATCGTTTTAAATTTATTTTATAAATCTTAGACCTAGGTACTGCTGCGTTTTGTCAGTAAAGTATTTAAATTACACTTAATATTAAAAACCCTAACGATAGAAATGTCAATATCACTACGTTCGTTCGGGTGATCAGCTGGCCTCGCCCCGCTCTTCCCGCCCCGGACCGACGGTCATTGAACTCGCGTGCGATCAAACACTGGTGACGAGAGCGCGTGTGTGTGGAGTTCGCGTATTCAATGTACAATGCGGTCAGTGATTTAAAAAGGCTCGTTAGCTAAGAAATATCCAAAATTAAGACATAGTTTCTTTAGACGAAAATTTAGTAATTACATTCTAAACTGAGTTATGTAAAAAACGTGGACATTTTTTTTTTAACTTTGAACGTTAATATCTCAGAAACTGGACATTTCCCAGGTGTTGTGTCAGAACAAACGTTGATTGTATTAATTAGGAGAACACGTGGCTTGCGGCTTCGTTAAGCTTCTTTTTACACCCAAAATAAGAAATTAAATAAATTGATAAGTATACACAATCTTAATGTAATACGATTGTATTGAATAAACTGGCCACTTACGGCTGGCAACCCTTTTGTAGTTTTAATTTGTAATTGACAGACGGCTGTCAATGTGACGTGACATACACTCGTTGGAACAATATGGTTAGGATTTAATACCGCGCGGTCGTGTAAAAGAAAATTGATAATTTGATGTGAGGGGCACACATTGTTTGATTTGGGGGTCCGCAATAATTAAGTACAGTGTAGAACATAAGTTTGAAACCAGGGCGGGCTAGTTAAAAACCGTTGTTTAATTGGAGTGCAACACGTGGAGTGGTGTGTATTTCTCTGGGGGTTTGTCAGCGCTGACGGGGTAGCCGACGGGTTATTAGGGCCTTCCACCCACCACAGCAGTAGCCAGTAGCCGCGCAGGAGCGCGGTCTACCACCACCACAGCAACCAGGGGCGCAGTCTAACACAGCAGCAGGGCGCGGTGAGTCACCATATCACCTGGAAGTGGTATCGGCGTGTCTCAGAGGAAGACTAGTATATAAGTGATCTTTTATTTTATAATGAGTAAGTAGCAATTTAAGTTTATTTAACGGTAGCAGAGTCGCTATTAGGGAGGTCGGTCAAAGACCTCTCTGGACCACATATTATGAGGTGGGCAGAGCGCACGGTTAGTTGATTGAGCTCCCTAAAGCAAACATTTTTTGGTAAACAGAGCGTAGTTGTGTCTACGGACCTCAAGTAATTAGTTATTAGTTTTAGCGTTGAGATATTAAATTGCATTCAGAATGCAATGTTAATAGGTAGGTTTTGTTGTTTGGTTCATGGTGATCATAGCAAGTTCATAATTAATTTGGTTTTTGTCTCGCATTTAGAATGCTTTGAGTATGTAGGAAGTACACTGCTGAAAGTGCAATTGTCATACCTAACTTGCTGTAATTGCAATAGAATGGTCATATAAATATCAATAGTGCAATGTGAACATTTGTTTTTTGATTACACATTTAGAATGTAGTTATTTGCTTTGAATTTATTTGAGTACTATCTACTCACCGGGGCGGTGTAATTGTCAGATAACTTCAATGTACTTGTGGGAAAGAAAGTTGTATTTACTGATTAAACTGTTTTGCGGCAGTTCATTGTTGCTTTGTTGTCTAACTTTAATTTAGAATTTAGTCTCTCTAGGGTAGGTGGATTTGTGACAACAAATAAATATTTTTTGATGTTAATTTGGATTTGGTTTGCAAACGGAATGTTAAGATTCTAGCGGTTTGCAAATAATTAAACATTTTGTTTGTTCCTTGATTGCGTGAAAACTTAATTTGGAATTTAAAGTTAAAGCATTGAAAATGTGGTATTTTTATTTGGTCTATTGTTTGTTACGTTGTAAATTCAGGGCCCTGTCTGCATTTACTAATCTACAAAGGGGTTCGCAATAATTGAATAATACTTACCTGAAATAATTGTTTTTGAATGATCGGGTTTCCAAAAATAGTAATCATTAGGGCTTGTTAGAATATAATCCATTTTTTCTTCACATTAAAGACATGGAGCCTTGGCTGACACATTACAAGACACACTTTTCTTGCATTTTCAATTAATACACCTTTCTAAATCAGTTTTAGTAAGACTTAAACTTAAATCTAAAGTGATCTACGTAATTCCGTGTTTACGTTTTGTATTTGACATAACACCATGGACAAAATGACAGCCACCGTAGCGACGCCTAGCGGTAGCGGGGCGAAGTGGCTGTCAGCTTTTAGTTTCACATAAAAGATTCAATTTTAAAAATAGCCGAAACAGTTGCGATAATAAATTACATAATAAATTAATATGTATAAAATTTACTTTAAGTAATTAAATTAAATTCAAGCAAATCCGGAAATAGAACTATTTTTTCTATAAGGACTTTTATTTAGAACATTCGAACGGGAGAATTATTTTTTATATGGATATTGTCTCTGCCCGTAGGGGTTACCAGAGAGGAAACTAATACTCCCTAATATTAAAACAGGGTATTAACTCGAGTGGAATTGATTTCCAAATATAAAAAAGGACGAAATTCAGATTGCTAAACGTTAACTTGTCTCTAGTTCAAGTAGTTTTATTATTAACAGATTCTTTCAGTGTCAGAACGAGAGGTGAAAACGTCATATTTGACGTTTTGATAGTTTGAAGGAAAATTCTCAAAGAACTGCGTTGTTACTTATTACCCAACTTTGAGAGTAGAAATCACAAGCTGGCCTTCGATTTATAAGACTTCCGGCGAAAGGAAAGCTGCGAGTTACGACGCCGAAATGATTTCATTCTCTGGCGTGAGTGGAGTGGTGCTGTGTTGAGAATCAATTTAAAAAGGTAGGTGGATTATGACATGATATTAGGGAAGTAACAGGTTTATTGTTGTGGAGCGTGTTGTAATCTACCGAAATTTAATTAATTGCAGGGATAGTGCTACGATAGACCGGTCGTGACGCCGCTGGCAGCCACGCGTAAAGATAGGATATCACAGCACGTATGTAATACAATGTCATTGTTCCTAAATGTTTTGCTTGAGCGCTGCTAACCAATTGACTGTCCTCTAGGAATGCAGACACTAGATTTTTCATGGTGTCCGAATCATGCCTTCTCGCCAGGCGACGCAAGGCTTAGCCATGTGGCAGACGTGTCAGACCCCTTTAGTATGTGGATATTGTATCCTCCAACAATGGTCTAGCATTGCTTAGTTTTGTTTAGTGGAGTATCGTAGCCGTGTTGTGCCTTGTGTACTAGTTAAATGTGAAACAACACTAAAATTAAAACATGGTGTTAAATAGTATTGATATTGTATTAGTTTATAGTTGTACAACAGCGCTGGGAAGCTTTTGATAACCCTTTGCCGCTGCGACTCCCTGATTATGATAGGTTGCAGCCCCAGATACACAGATAGCAGACTGCGGGACCCCAATTTATGTAACAGATCTGAACTAGGCGTGTAGTGTTATAAAGAGGCCCCGTGTTGATAATTTTAGATGCTTCGAGAGGCCCGTCTCGCCGCCAGGATTTAGAGCTGGGCCCTAAAGCCTGGACGCGAGACCTGCTTCTTCGGGGCACAAGCGGCCACCTGCTGCCAGTCGAGCTGTCGCCGCCTAGCGGATGAGCAGGCGTTGACGGGTTTTTTTACTTAATACTCTGGGATAATTGTTTTTTAAACTGGAACATTTTTTGAATTAAGGTTTCGACACCTTAAGCTTTATTTTCCTTTTACATTCAACTACACCAAGCGTTGGTGAAGTTGTGAAACATTTGAGGATCGGCGAGTTCGACCTGTGTGAAGTTGAACAGTGACGTCGTCTGCAGGTTCGGGTCTACTTTTAGATCCTGGCGCCCTTTAATATTAATTTTATATCGGTGTAACCCCACGGTTCTCTAGTGTAGTAGCTTTAAACGTTTGATGGTTTTGAAACGGTTAAATTGATTAAACATTTAAATTAATATTTTTATAGACGGAGTAATTTAATTTTTAATTTCAACATCATACTCCGGACGGTACTGGCTTTATCCCAACCCCCCACGACCATAGCTCTTACCACTGAAATATTAGCTGGCTGGTTAGGTAGTAGTAGGAACCGTTTTATAAAATTTATTTGAAATTAAAATTATCACCGACCCGCTTGGTCACTTTTGACTCTTAGGATTTTCTTGTGTTTTAGGGGTGATATAGCTTGGTAATAAGGTTTTGATTACTATAAACAGTAAATTATAGTTGGCAAAATTATTCGAAAGTTTGTTGGACTTTCATTTGAGATTGACCCTAGGGTCAATTTCGACTGATAGTTTTTTTTGGTTATTTCGGCTCAATAAATAAAAATGAGTAACGTAATTGATTAGTACCTAACATATTATAAGGAAAAATTGTAACTAACCCCCTCTTTTGAATAATAGTAGTGAAATAAAATTTATAATTTTAGTTTATTGTTGTTGAACAAAATTTTAGGGTGTGTGGTCAACTGCCTAGCTGTTGAACATTTGATGGTTTTATTTTATAACAACCCACTGAAGCTTGCGTTTGGGATTTTCTTCCTTTTCCCCAAAAGGGACAAAATCTCTAATGTAACAGTGGCGCACTCAACGTGTGTTTTGGTTAGGGATAGTGGTTACCTATGTCTTATGCTATAACTTATAAGCCAGAGTACCAATAGTGTTACAGAGCCGTGGGGATTATTGGTTTTAAGAAAACCGTCACGCGTGCAGTGGCACGGATTCCTCCCATTTTATTTTAATAACGAATTTTTATTCGTTCTTTTTTTTAAATATTGTGTCAATGTGAAATTATTATTATTTGAACGATCTTAGCACTAACTTAATTTAAATACCAGTGAAAGTAATTTATTTTTTTATATATGCAAGTGTTTATTATATAATTATTGTACTCAGCTGAATTGAATTATTGTTTTTTGACAATAGGTTATGACACATTTTTTATTGGAATACAAATGTTTTATTAATTTTTATTTTTTCTAATACAAGCGTTAAGTGTGGTGTTAGTGTATTCCTATAATTAAAATATTATTTGAACGATATTGACTGAGATTGGGTTAAATACAATTATTTATGAGTATTATTATTGTAATACTGTGTTTGCTGCGGTTACTGTTTTCTATGGATTAGTATAAACTTAAATTTAAATCACCTAGTGAGAAAGCCAGCTCATATTTTAGTCGTATTTTTTAAATTTTAAAATACCACGCCTAATATTTTAATTCTTTTTGACTAGCATCAATTAAAATTACTTTTTACATTGCAATAAATACCTTTAAAATGCTCATACTATTAAATTTACTTTGTAATTTACGGCTCCTTGTTGGTATGGTGAGTTGAAAACCTCCGTTGTGGTGTTTGTGTTTGTTGTTAGGGGTTGAAAAGTGACGATGGACGGCTGTATATGCCTTGAAGTCACTCTATTTCAGCGCTAGTGGCTGCATATGCCACAGTGCTGGAATCCCTTGTGGTGTTTGGTTTCTTGTGAAAGGGGTTAATGGTGACGATGGAGGGCTGTATATGCCTTGAAGTTACCGCTGTTTTAGCGCTAGTGGCTGTATATGCCACGGTGCTAGAAGCCCTTTCAAGGGAGCTTGTGGTTTAAAAAATTTTGTGGTTTTTGACGTGTACCTACAAATAGGAAAGTCTCGACTTTCGTGGTAACACCGTTCTTTTGTTAAGCTGAAGAATTGTTTTTGCTTCTTTTCTTTTTTTAAATTGGAGATTAGATACCATACGTCCAACCTCCGGACCGTTGGTAAGGCAACGTGGTGATGATAGTCCTGAGGAAGGTGACCATTTATTGGCGGGCGTGTAGGCTGCTTTGACGGAATAAGTTTTTGTTGGATTTTCTTTTTGGGCGGTTAACCAAAATTTTAGGTGGTGGTAAATATTTGTTGGTTTGGGTTGTGGGTTTTTCTTTGTTTACGGCTGTCCAGCCGTGTAAGAAGTTTAAATATGTGCTTATAGGTAGGAGCATTTAGATGTTGGTGTATTGAGGAGGTATCGTTTGTTAGGAAGGGTAGACTTGGATGTGTAGACGATTCTCACATGTATTTATTATTTTATAGCTCTTTGGGTTTCGTCTTTTCCATGTTTGTAAATGGACCAGACCCAGTGGCGGTACTTTCATACAAGCCGAAAAGCCCGGCTTGCCCTAACAAAATCTCAATATCACTACTGGTAAAACGCAATTATTAAAATCACTTAATATTTTTTACCATTGTTAATTTTCTTTCATCAGCATTCAAATTATCAATTTTATAAGTTTCTCATATTAAGAATCACCAAACAAATCGCATAAAGCTTCTTTTAAATCGTGCGATGCTTTACATCTCTCTCGCACAAGTTGGCTTGCAACCGGGCTTCGGATTTAAAGTATATCCGCGCTCTTCTAACTTTAACAAAATTGCTACTCTATAAACATAATACTGCGTAAGTATGTATAGATTCTATGTGAAATTCATACTTTTCGTCAAAGCCAGCTTGCGTTATGAGGTTCCCAAGTAAGGCCTTCTCCAAATCAGGCTTTATTTCTACCGAATCACGTGCAACTTCAACGCGGGCGAACCAATCAGAGGCGACCGACGACGGCTCGACCTCGGGCGAACCAATCAGAGGCGTTAATACGCGATTGTGCTGTGCAGCAGCCACAGGCTGCAGCCAGCCATTTTTTATTCTTTGTTATTGTCACACTTCAATTTGTTTGAGCGATTGTTTTTATGTAACAAGTGTTTTCGTAATTTGTGATAAAAAATGTGTTCTGAGTTCAGTTCGTCGCTTTATTGGTCTCTGTGACGAACTTAGATGTGATGGGCATGTGATGTGTTGCAAACAAATGTTTACATAAACGTGTTGATGATTGGCATACGAAAGGCAGAGGTAAATAAATTCTTTGAACATCACACATGATTTATGTATTTCCAAAACTAGTCATCTAGGGCATTAATTATAATAGGTCCATTTAAAAATTTCTTTGGATTGTTGGTTGCTTCCATTCAAAATAATTAATAAATTAAGTGTAGAGGCCTACATATCGACTGTGATTCCCGCGCAAAATGCCCATTGTCGCATTTTGTAGTAATTTTCCAGTTGTATTTATCGTTTTTATCGAAATAGGCATTTACCTCAATGGAAATAGGATAATAAATGCATGCTTAATATTACGAATCTCCACTCTGCGAGAATAAGCTGAGTTCGGACGGTTGGCGCATCGCATTTTGTAGTAATTTTGTACTTATTTGTATTTATAGTTTTTATCGAAATAGGATAATAAATTCATTAAAACATTTTTATTCCTCATGAAGTAACAATTATTCTGGTATAAATTTTACTCAATAATATTATTATAGAGATAAGAGAAATTCACAGTTAACTTAACGCGATTTTCGAAGTTTTTTTGGTTTTGAATAACATTTTTTTTGTCTATATAAAATGAATAATATTTAAAAATTCCATGGCCGCTACGCATTATACCTACGACGAGATAACATTCTCATTTTTTTATTTCATTTGTTTAGAACAGTAGTTCAACCCAGGAGCTCAAAAAAGTGCCCTCGCGCAATTCATGAAAATCTTTCTCTGCAATTTTGGGTTTAAATAAAAAGTTAAGCGAAATTTACAAAAAGCGAGGCCGCTACGTACTATGCCAATAGCTATTCTACACTATTCAATAAGTAAATACTGTTAATGTATTTTTTTTCTGAGAGAAAGAACGCCAAAATTGGCCGCAGTATATTTTTTTTTTTCAAAAATTTCTCACAAAAATCACATTTAAGATGTAATAGAAGGTAAAAGGCTGTTTTTTTACAAACGACAAGAACGTTTGGAATGCCACGGCCTATGACGATTTGAGTAAAAAATGTGGCTAGTGTCACAAATGGGCACCAAAATTTTACCTAGGTAGCAAGATTAGGAACTTCAGGTTTCGTGGCTTGCCCCAATCTGAAGCCCTAGGCACGCCACTGATCAGACCTAACCTGTGGAACATATATAGGCGTTTGGCGTATGTATTTATTATTTTGTGCCTCTCTGGGCTTCATCTTTTCCATTTTGCTTAATGGATCAGACTTACCCAGTGATATAACTGTAGGTCTATTTCAGTAACCTATATAGATAAATAAGCCATTCACCCCAGCGGATTAGTGACTGGTACCAAAAGCCTTAACGCGAGGCATCAGTGCGGTTGGTGACACTGTAATAATAGGTTAACTGTATAGCTACCAGTTTTTATGTTTATGTAATAATATTATTATAACCATAATTAGTGTATTTAATATATATATAGTAGTCCATCATTTATAATTTAGTATTTTAGTAATAATTATATTGAACTCCTTAAGGTTTGTCTTTTCCATATTGCTTAATGGATCAGACTCACTTTGTGAGTCTATTGTGGTGACTTTTCAGTAACCAGTATTGTTAAAAAATAAGCCATACACCCCAGCGGATCCGTGACTGGTACCAAAGGCCTTAACGCGAGGCATCAGTGCGGTTGGTGACACTGTGATAATATGTACACTGTATAGCCACCAATTTATTAGTTTTATGTAAGAGTATATTATAATTGACATTATTATATTTATTATGTAATTTAGGTTATATTCATATAGAAGTTTGTATAGGGATATTTGTATATTTAAGTATACTTATATATATGAAGAATTGTCGTACACAAGTCTGCGTTTTGGTGTTTTCACTGTCATAGCATATTATATAGCTATTTACAGGAAAGTTTTAAGTTATTGTGTAGTGCAGTTGCACGGGTAGGTTTTCTTTTGGTTGTTTGTGCTTGCTTGGTTGTTTGAAGTGTAGTGTGACGCTGGAGGGCCAGCGTCGAGATTTGCCCTGGTCGGTCAAATCTCTGGTGATTGGGGAGGTACTGTTACGTTGTAAATTCAGGGCCCTGTCTGCCTTTACTAATCTACAAAGGGGTTCGCAATAATTGAATAATACTTACCTGAAATAATTGTTTTTGAATGATCGGGTTTCCAAAAATAGTAATCATTGGGGCTTGTTAGACTATAATTCATTTTTTCTTAACATAAAAGACATGGAGCCTTGGCTGACACATTACAAGACACACTTTTCTTGCATTTTTAATTAATACACCTTTATAAATCAGTTTTAGTAAGACTGAAACTTAAATCTAAAGTGATCTACGTAATTCCGTGTTTACGTTTTGTATTTGACATAACACCATGGACAAAATGACAGCCACCGTAGCGACGCCTAGCGGTAGCGGGGCGAAGTGGCTGTCAGCTTTTAGTTTCACATAAAAGATTCAATTTTAAAAATAGCCGAAACAGTTGCGATAATAAATTACATAATAAATTAATATGTATAAAATTTACTTTAAGTAATTAAATTAAATTCAAGCAAATCCGGAAATAGAACTATTTTTTCTATAAGGACTTTTATTTAGAACATTCGAACGGGAGAATTATTTTTTATATGGATATTGTCTCTGCCCGTAGGGGTTACCAGAGAGGAAACTAATACTCCCTAATATTAAAACAGGGTATTAACTCGAGTGGAATTGATTTCCAAATTTAAAAAAGGACGAAATTTAGATTGCTAAACGTTAACTTGTCTCTAGTTCAAGTAGTTTTATTATTAACAGATTCTTTCAGTGTCAGAACGAGAGGTGAAAACGTCATATTTGACGTTTTGATAGTTTGAAGGAAAATTCTCAAAGAACTGCGTTGTTACTTATTACCCAACTTTGAGAGTAGAAATCATAAGCTGGCCTTCGACATATAAGACTTCCGGCGAAAGGAAAGCTGCCGAGTTACGACGCCGAAATGATTTCATTCTCTGGCGTGAGTGGTGTTGGTGCTGTGTTGAGAATCAATTTAAAAAGGTAGGTGGATTATGACATGATATTAGGGAAGTAACAGGTTTATTGTTGTGGAGCGTGTTGTAATCTACCGAAATTTAATTAATTGCAGGGATCCGTGCTACGATAGACCGGTCGTGACGCCGCTGGCAGCCACGCGTAAAGATAGGATATCACAGCACGTATGTAATACAATGTCATTGTTCCTAAAAATTTTGCTTGAGCGCTGCTAACCAATGACTGTCCTCTAGGAACGCAGACACTAGATTTTTCATGGTGTCCGAATCATGCCTTGTCGCCAGGCGACGCAAGGCTTAGCCATGTGGCAGACGTGTCAGACCCCTTTAGTATGTGGATATTGCATCCTTCAACAATGGTCTAGCATTGCTTAGTTTTGTTTAGTGGAGTATCGTAGCCGTGTTGTGCCTTGTGTACTAGTTAAATGTGAAACAACACTAAAATTAAAACATGGTGTTAAATAGTATTGATATTGTGTTAGTTTATAGTTGTACAACAGCGCTGGAAAGCTTTTGATAACCCTTTGCCGCTGCGAGTCCCTGATTATGGTAGGTTGCAGCCCCAGATACACAGATAGCAGACTGCGGGACCCCAATTTACGTAACAGATCTGAACTAGGCGTGTAGTGTTATAAAGAGGCCCCGTGTTGATAATTTCAGATGCTTCGAGAGGCCCGTCTTGCCGCCAGGATTTAGAGCTGGGCCCTAAAGCCTGGACGCGAGACCTGCTTCTTCGGGGCACCAGCGGCCACCTGCTGCCAGTCGAGCTGTCGCCGCCTAGCGGATGAGCAGGCGTTAACGGTTTTTTTTACCCAATACTCTGGGATAATTGTTTTTTAAACTGGAACATTTTTTGAATTAAGGTTTCGACACCTTAAGCTTTATTTTCCTTTTACATCCAACTACACCAAGCGTTGGTGAAGTTGTGAAACATTCGAGGATCGGCGAGTTCAACCTGTGTGAAGTTGAACAGTGACGTCGTCTGCAGGTTCGGGTATACTTTTAGATCCTGGCGCCCTTTAATATTAATTTTATATAGGTGTAACCCCACGGTTCTCTAGTGTAGTAGCTTTAAACGTTTGATGGTTTTGAAACGGTTAAATTGATTAAACATTTAATTTAATATTTTTATAGACGGAGTAATTTAATTTTTAATTTCAATATCATACTCCGGACGGTACTGGCTTTATCCCAACCCCCCACGACCGAGCGTGCGTAAACCGTCCGAGCGTTAACACTGTTTTTATTTTGCTCCGTATTTATATCGTTTTTTCGTCGTTAAAAAGTCTTATAAACCATAATTATATACTAAAATTAAGCTCAGGTTGGGAGCTATACAACGCACTCAGTGATTTATCTATGAAGTGTAGAACAATTGAGATAATATTGTGTTTTATTAATCGAGTCAGTGAGTTCGACGTGTGGTTGTCTCAGTGCCGGGCGCCCGCCGGAGACGTTTGCCAAGGCCGTTCGTTGCGCGTGCGTGACGTAAGCGCATTGATTGTCTATCCTGCTTGCACCGCCACGCTGGTAGCTGCATCTGTCGCGCTTGCACCCCGAGACCCTCCGAGACACGTCGTCGCCCGCGCCGGTCGTGTGATTGCATTGCTCACTCACTCACTGCTATCGGTCGCTGGTCCCTGCGCTGCATCCCTGCATTGCGTGCGGCGTTTAACACCAAGCTGAGTTATTAAGCGCTGCTTAGTGCTGTTACTACGAATATTATACGACGCGCCCAGCTGATAGTGAATCACTACCGTTCGCGGTTTGGCGTTTTGACTGTCACCGCTTTGTTTTGCTTTGCCTGCATATTATATTATTGATATTGCTTTAATTTTGGAAAAACTGCTGTTGGCGCTTTTTCTACGGTACTGAAATATAATCTTAACAAATTATTTTAACAACCCAGCCTGCAAACAATTTCGTAACTTAATAATTGTATAGTAATTGGAGTTTTAAGTTTTTAGCCTTGTATGGAATTAAACGACCGTTTCCGAACGGCAACACTGTAATTTGTAATTGACAGACGACTGTCAATGTCAGTATGGGACTCACGTTGGAATTTTGGGGAGGTTAAGTTTTTGATACCGCGCGGTCGTGTGGAGTTTTTGGTTTGATAATTTGTTGTGAGGGGCACACATAAGTAAATTCGGGGGGCCCGTAATAATTAATAAACAGTGAAAACATTAGTTAAGTTAGTACCAGGGTAGGCTAGCTAAATTCAGTGATTTGTTGGTTGACATGTACACGTGTCTTGGCGTGCTAAGGTTAGGTTTAAAGACATTTATTCTCATAAGAACTGTATACAATGTTCACTTAAAATGAGATAAGTAAGTAATATAATAATAAAGAACTTAAAATTATGCCTATCCAAACGCAGCGCAAAGAACTGCATTCTTAAAATCAGTCTTAAATGCAACTAAACAAATGAAACAAATCAGCTTAACTTTGTGCGATCATAGGCTCATCACAGCGCACGTTTTTTGCGACACTCATTAGCGAAACCGGTCCTGGGTCCGCTCGGCGCACGGCACAATACAATAGGCGCAGTCAAGTCTGCTACTATAGCGAGGCATTGAGTCGACCGATTGATGTTAAACATATTTTCTTACATTTTTTTTTTTTTTTATTTTTTTTTACTTTATTATAATATATACACATATATACGCTTTTGCATGTTTTATATTATTAGAAAATTAAAAATTTATTATTAAGTATTACATTTTTTAACTGTAATATGTTTAATCAAAGTCTAAAGTTCGTAGTAGTTGTAGTTTGTAGTTTTTATAAAGTTTGAACTAGTTTATTTTACTTGTAATTTTTTGTTTGTAATTAAATTAATAAATATCCTTTATCAGCACATATGTATATATAATATAACAATAAATTCTTTTTTTACATAATTATTTCTTTAAAATGTTATAAATAATTCAGAAACAGCGATTGTACTATATGTGTAGTTTTATTCAAACTATAAAAGTAATTATAAAATACAAAGCCCTGACTAGCCGTACTACTGCTCGCTAAGTAAGAGTGCCTTAAGTTTAGATTTATAGGTTTTCAAGTTGTCAGAATTTTTTATATCCTCTGGCAATTTATTATAAAAGTTGACTCCTTCAAATATTACATTCTTTTTACCGTAGTTGACCGTCCTTGGCAGTGGGACCCATAATTTATTTTTATTCCTCATATTGTAATTATATTGCCTCTGTGGGATGCTGATGTTAGTATGTATTGTTTTTGATATTATTTTTTTAATTAAAATACATGTGCTGTATCTATAGAGTTGTTCAAGGTTAAATAATTTTGTTTTTTTATAAAGTATTTTGGTGTGTGTAAGAAATTTTATATGAAAAAGTACCTTTATGATTTTATTCTGTAAGACTTGCAAATCTTTCAATGCAGTCCCAGAGGCCGACCCCCATATCTCAATTAGGTATTGCAGATTTGATTTTACTAATGCATTATAAAGGACAATACGAGCTCTCTGTGGTATACAGTAAGAAATCCTTCTCAGTGATCCTAAAATTGGTTTTAGCTTATTCTTTACATGCTCAATATGTGGTCTCCATAATAATTTGTCATCCAGCCATAGACCCAAGTACTTTTCTTTATATGATCGTTTAATTGGGGTATTATTAATTGTAAGTGAACTGTGATCTGGTACTTTTTTATTATTTGCAGTAAATATAATATATGACGTTTTTGCAACATTTATTGTCAGGAGGTTGTGTTGATACCACATGTTGAGCATGTCAAGATCCTTTTGAGCTTCGCCAATGATGTCATGAATACAGTGACCAAAATAAAAAAGACATGTGTCATCTGCGTACAAAGTTAGGTGCCCAGTCAGTCCTATATTACCTATGTTGTTGACATAAATTAGAAAAAACAAAGGCCCAAGGATTGATCCTTGTGGGATACCAAAAGTGATTATGTGAGGGTTACTCCTGAATTTTCCTATTTTAACAATTTGAGACCTATTTTCAAGATAAGACTGCAGCACCAAAAGAGCAGGACCTGTTATACCTATGTTACGAAATTTTTTAATTAATTTTGAATGACTTATTGTATCGAAAGCCTTTTTTAAATCTATAAAGATACCTAAAGCAATGTGTTTTTTATCTATGCTATTTTTAATTTTGTTTACCAAATCTACTGTTGCTGAAAGGGTATTGGATTTCGGGCGAAAGCCATATTGGCTGTCGCTAAGAAAGTTTTTCTCGTTAAGATATTCAAACAACTGACTGTAAATTATTCGCTCAAAAATTTTGGACATGACTGGAAGCACTGAGATGGGTCTATAGTTACTTGGATTGGTTTTAATTCCTGACTTATGTATGGGGCTCACTTTGGCAATTTTCAGTGAGTCTGGAAAGATGCCCTCTGATAAGCACTTATTAATGCTACAGGTAAGATTTTCGAGTACTATAATAAAAAAAAATAAAAATAAAAATAAAAATTTTTGTTCAGTCCTTTTTAACATCAAAGTGGTATCGGGGGAAAGCCCATCTCCTCCCCCATCCAGCCCTAGCTGGCCATTTCAAAAGAAGTGCAACTTTAGGACCTATAAGCCAGCAAAGACCGGTGCGAATTTTCCGCCCAGCTATATAACGGCCCTCTGCCGCTTTTTTCATCGCCTGTTATAGGCCCTACCTTTTTAGGCCTTATTGACCTTAGAACGGCCGAAACTTCACATTATTGTACTGTATCTACTATAGGTTTTGCTTTTTGGCCAACTTATATCAGATTAATTAAATTTTAAGTAGTATTAAGACACATTGCCATTTGGCGACTTATAGTTTAATTTATAACTGACACTTGTTTTATTAGACGCTCTCTAACCTAAAAGAGTAGCATACTTTGACCGTTGACGGTATTAACTTATAATTATTATACTAAGCATAATATATATTGCTGATTACCTTTACCCTTACGTTAGGGTAAATATAATCTATTGACCACCAAATAAAGGATTTAAATTTTATTTCACTTGTGCCTTGTATTCTGTGTATTTGTGTTAATTGATAGGATTTTGTTAAAGTTCTTGGACTTACCTTATTGGGTACTTGCTTCGACCTAGGTTGAGCCTGACACTAAACACACATTACACGTACACCACAAACACTTTATAACTTTTACAAACACAGTGAGATATGCGGGGAAGCAGGTGACGAGGAGCACAAGGAAAGGCTGTGTGCAAGGGTCCATAGCGGGTCCAATATTATGGAATTTGCTTTTGGACCCCCTCTTACAGAACCTTCAAGACAAGGGAGTAGCAGCCCAGGCATTTGCCGACAACCTCTTTTTAGTGTTTACCGGCGACACAGGCCAGGCGATTCAGCAGAAAGCGAATCCGGTTCTAGATTATGTTGGGAGGTGGGGCGCCAAAAATAAATTGAAATTTGCCGCTCACAAGACCAGTGCAATAACAATTACTAATAAGCTTAAATTTGACGTCCCCCGCCTCAGCATGAATGGTATCGCCATTCATGCTGAGAGCGGCAAAGGTGAGCTAGGGCTTGAACCCGGAAGTGTTGAAGATTATTTATGTGGTAGCGGTGGAGCCAGTTGTGACGTACGCAGCTGCTGCTTGGGTGACAGCCGCGGATAAGCTGATGACCCGGAGGCAGCTAGGTGCGTTACAGCGGGGCTTCGCCCAAAAAATGTGCAAAGCCTACCGCACGGTCTCGCTAAACTCGGCCCTGATCCTGACCGGGACGCTCCCACTGGACCTCCGAATCAAAGAGGCTGCTGCCCTATACGAAGCCAGAAGAGGGATGCCCCGGCCGGAGCTACTAGACAGGGAGATAGAGACGCCACACTCAGCACTTGATACACCTCATCCAGCATCACACAAAAACATGGAGATTCACCTGGTAACAGACGACACACACACTAACAGTAACACACATGACATACGCATTTACACTGACGGCAATAGGATTGACGGTAAGGTGGGGGCGGCCTTGTCCTTGTGGAGAGGTGCTGCTGAAATCCGAACCGTCAAGCTTGCCTTGCCGTCCTACTGCACAGTATACCAGGCGGAACTCCTCGCTCTACACAAAGCCTCGGAGGTGTTGCTAAATATGAAGGAGCTTTCTTTTGGAGTTTACAGTGACTCTATGGCAGTGTTGCAGACCATCAGCAACGTCACTACTCTCCACCCCCTAGCAGTCGATACACGAAGGAATCTATACCTATCTTTTGAAAAAGGTAAGAGTATAGACCTGAATTGGATCAAGGCGCATGCGGGGTGGGGCGGGACGGGTAATGAGAGAGCCGACCAGTTGGCGAAGGAGGCAGCTGTAAACTCTAAGAGAAAACCTGATTATGATATGTGCCCGGTTGCATTCGTCAAGCGGCTCATCAGAGATGGGACGCTCGACGAATGGAACGCAAGGTATCAAGCCAGCGACACAGCCGAGGTCACAAAAACATTCTTCCCAAACGCAATCACCGCGCACTCCACAACACGCAAACTGACACACACTCACATCACTACACAGGTGTTTACGGGGCACGGCGGGTTCTCAGCATACCTGCACCGTTTCAGGTGTAAGGACAGCCCGTCGTGTGTTTCTGACCCCGACACGCCGGAGACACTAATACACATCCTCTCCGAGTGCCCTAAACACACTTCGGAGAGGTACAACATAGAGGCAAGAATAGGTCTGCAAGTAAAGCCCCAGAATTTTAGTGCGATTGTCGCTGGAGTTGACAGAGAAGCGTTTAATTCATACTGTACAAAAATTGTGAGCAATGTTATAAAACGAAACAAAAATTAAGTAGATTAATAAATATGAAATTTTGTATATATATTGTATATATACCAAAAATTTCCCTAGTATATAATTAATAAGAACAAAAATGTAAAAGTAGACCATAAGCAAACAAGCAATTGTATAGAAATAAGCATTAGATGTAAGAACTGTAATAGCTATAAAACAATAGAATTAACAAAATGTAAAATAATTAAGTACCTCTAGAGAAAATTGGATGAAAATGTTTGGGACTTGTCTAAAAGTTATTGTGTTTAACCCCTATTAGCATATATAAAAAAAAAGCCATAAGATTGACTATAGAAATAGTCGGGCATCCCACCCGAAAAAAGCAGGGAAGAGTTCAAATTTATTGCGACAAAACCCCTAATAAGTAGACAATAAGTAAATAAGAAAGCCATAAGGTTGGCTGTAGGACTAGTCGGGCACCCTACCCGAAGAAAGCAATAAAAGCGAGAAGTATGAGTGTGACGTATGAAGTATGGAAGTGCGAGAAGAATAGCTGCGAGAACAGGAATGAATGCGAAGATAGTTAAAACTCCAATCACGTTGGAGTAGATATGTATTAAAAAAAAACCCCCACCACCATAGCTCTTACCACTGAAATATTAGCTGGCTGGTTAGGTAGTAGTAGGAACCGTTTTATAAAATTTATTTGAAATTAAAATTATCACCGACCCACTTGGTCACTTTTGAGGATTTTCTTGTGTTTTAGGGGGTGATATAGCTTGGTAATAAGGTTTAGATTACTTTAAACAGTAAATTATAGTTGGCAAAATTATTAGAAAGTTTGTTGGACTTTCATTTGAGATTGACCCTAGGGTCAATTTCGACTGATAGTTTTTTTTTGGTTATTTCGGCTTAATAAATAAAAATGAGTAACGTAATTGATTAGTACCTAACATATTATAAGGAAAAATTGTGACTAACCCCCTCTTTTGAATAATAGTAGTGAAATAAAATTTATAATTTAAGTTTATAGTTGTTGAACAAAATTTTAGGGTGTGTGGTCAATATACTGCCTAGCTGTTGAACATTTGATGGTTTTATTTTATAAAAAGCCACTGAAGCTTGCGTTTGGGATTTTCTTCCTTTTCCCCAAAAGGGACAAAATCTCTAATGTAACAGTTTTAATGTTTGAAAACATATTTAAATATTGTAGGCATTTGATTCACAATATTGCAGTTATGTTACATTATAAATTGTTTGTTTACATAGTAAACATTCTATGTTTATTGGTGTTGCTTTAGAATCAACTAGGGTTGATTTATTGCTTTGTTTTGCTTACGGCTATGTAACATTTTTTTTTTATTTTTTGTTTCTTTCTTTGAAAATAATTTTAGTTTCATTAATTTGAGTTCCATTCATTTGTAACAATTGTTTGGTAAATGATTTGTTTACATAGCGGCATATGTGGAATCGGTTGAACACCTTTTGTTTAGTTGGTACCTTCATTTGGAAAACCAATTTTAATTTAATTTATTTTTTAAATAATTTGATTATTACATTGGTTTGAATTGGTTGATTTATGCATAACGGTTTATGTAAGAATAATACTTGTACATTCTATTTGTTAGTGCGCTTCTCGTTGCAAACCCGTATAAGTTTTTTTGTACTTATTAATTTTGGTTGTTGCTACATTGTAATTAAAATTGTATGTGTGAAGGGAACATTGTCCTGCCCTTTGTGCTATTGTTGGACATAAATCTCATCCCTCTTTTATTTGTTTTTTGTTGACAACGCGATGGCGGAGGCAGTCCTGGCCAAGGAGCTGCGATGGTTCATGTCCGTGCAGGGGCTGCTGTCCCGGAGTGACCGAGACGACGCCATCCTCGAGCGGGCGGAGCAACTGAAGCAGCGGGTCTTTGGTTGAGACCGCCATGGTGGTTTTGTCGGAGGCTACTCCACCGTCCAAAAAAGAGGTATGGCATATGAAAATGATTTTGTCCAAATAATGGAAATAAATGACGATGTCGTCCAGGCGGCCTGCGACATTAAAAGGCGACGGATAGGGGATGTCCAGCCATCCACACCGCCACCAATGGGAGGGCCGAGGATACCTGATAGGCTTCCTACACATCAGTTAGGAAGTTTGCGTGGCGCTGTGTAAGAGGGGTCATTGGTAGACGCACACGCGCGCCAATTGTTGTCGCTACCTAAGGTAGCCAATCGGGCGGACTTAACGACGCAGCTGTTGACGCCAGTCATAGTTGCGTGCAACGCGTTGCGACAGTTAGGTTTGCCAGTAGCCGAGTGGTCGCTGCTACTGGTACACATTGTGTTGGACAAGCTGCCAACGGACGTTCGTTCCCGGTTTGAGCGGGAAACGGCAGAGAAAGGGGGGGCTACTCTGCCGGGATTGGAGGAACTTTTAAGGTTCCTCGGCGATGAGGCGGGGGTCGTAGCGACCTCCCAGCCTGACCTGCCGCCATCAGAGGCGCAGGTTTCAACGGGACGCCAGGCGAATCCCACGGTACAGCCGCAGCCAGGACACACTACAGCGCGGCTGGCGGCGCTGACTGCAGCAGCCGGCATGGACCCGGCTTGTACACGGTGCGGCCAAACGGGTCATGCTACGACGCAGTGCCAGGACCGACAAGGGCTGTCTATAATTACGAAACGGCGTATGGCAAGGCGCAGCGGCCTTTGCTTTGGCTATAGGCCTCAACGCCGCATTGCATTTGGTGGACCACACCATTTATTATTGTTGTGTGTCAACAGGTCGGGAGCGGCTTCACCGACCACACAACAGCGGTGGCAGCGTTACACGGGCAGGGGTGCTCCAGGGCGGAGTACACATCTACCAGCGGACTGGAGTCCCAGTCATGCGCGAGGCGCACCCCTACACCGGAAGGTGAACCATGCACAGGCGCGCAAACCCGCGCCTGCAGGTCACCATGCCGCCGGCCCGTGTGCGATTTGGGTATCACACGGGCGGTGGCCCGACGGTGTCACGAAGGAAGGACCCCTCTCTGCACGGCGCTCTGTGCGCGCTTGCGTGAAGCAGCGCGATCGAGCAGCCACAGCGGTTTTCGCTTCTACAGCGGTTCTCGTCGCCGCTCTACGAGCACCCGCGGTTGTAGTGCCACCCGCGGTATCACACGGGCGGGGACTTTCTTTGGAGATGGGGGACCCGGGCAGGCCATAGCTAGCCTGCCCCTTTGAGAGAGCAAAACCACGGACGGTTTTGCTTTCTACTTCGTCGGCCGCGGTTGGTAGATTTTAAAGAAACCTTAAATTTGAAATTTGTTGGTAGATTTTAAAGAAATCTTAAATTTGTAACTTTAATTTTGTGCGACATTGTTTGGTGTCATGCATACTGGGAGTTTGACGGGGCAAACACAAGTCACCCTCTCCCCGGTACATGTATCTATGTTGAGAATGTCAATTTCGGTAACGGTAATGAATTTACCATTGTAGGTTAACAGCCTTTTACCGATTCGCCCGCAGGGATAACGGCACAGACATTGGTCTAGATCGGGCAGACCCACACTTTGTCACCTAGCCCAATTGACCTACTCTTGGGCTCGGGTGTACTAGGACGGATCCGACTAGGCACCCAGACAGCTCTGGGTCGCTCTACACTGCTGGCAGTGCCAACTATTTTTTTATGTTTCTATTATGTACACAGTTTGACGTCTCGACTCCGCATAGTCTAGAGTTAAATAAAAATAAACAAAAATAAAAATGTATTTATTTCAGGTAAATCAATTACAATTAAGTTACCGGGGCTACCCCAGAAAGTAGTCAGAAGATACTTGTGTGGGGTACGCCTCGCTCTTCCTATGTAAACATAACAGTTTCGATTTACATGAGTGATACAAGATAAAATTTCTTTGCGAGATAGTGTGTGTGCTTGTGTGTGTGTGTGTGTGTGTGTGTGTGTGTGTGTGTGTGTGTGTGTGTGTGTGTGTGTGCTTGTGTGTGTGTGTGTGCTTGTGTGTGTGTGTGTGTGTGCTTGCGTGTATTTATGTGTGTGTGCGTGCGTGTATTTATGTGTGTGTGTGTATGTGTGTGTGTGTGTGTGTTTGTGTGTGTGTGTGCGTGCGAGCGTGTGCGTATGTGTGTGTCTGGGGGTAAGTATATGTGAGTGTGTATGGGAGGTGTATATGTACTTTAACGTGTGTATTATGTAGATGTATATGAGGTGGCTGATATAAAACCTGCTTTATGTAGCATCTCTGTGAAAAACAATAAGTATCAACTCCATCAAGTTACTCTAACCAAAATGTCTTCGACGTCATCGTAACTAAGGGCTAAAAGCCACTCAGTTAAAACCTTCCTACACTTAAACAGTTGCATGGGGTAAATACTTAGTGTACGATGTATTTTGTTATACACATAGGGAGCTTGAGCTATAAATTGCCGAGTGGCAAAGACAGTACGAGCAGGGTATGAAGGAGCTACGGTATGGCACCGTCTTTTTTGAAGTTTGGTGTTATCTACAGGTAATGTTTTGTGGTAGCTTATTGCCATCTGTAGAATATAAAGTTATCTAACAGAGAGCAAATTAGATGTATCATAAAGGGTTTCGGTTGAGTATCTAAAAGGCTTACGGTACATGACTTTAATAAGGGATCTTTGTGCACGTTCTAAATCTATAAAGTAAGTTTTGGCTGCACCTCCCCATATCGGGATGCAGTATATTATTACTGATTGGGCTAGAGCAATATATATTTTGTTTAGCATTTCAGTACTCATGCCGTGTCTCAGAGATTTGAAAATCCACATGAGCTTCCTTACCCTTCCTATAGTAAGCTCAAGATGTGGATACCAACTTAATCTCTGATCCACAATAATTCCGAGATATTTAACACTGCTAACTTTTGTATAGATGGGCAATTACAAGTGATTGATGAAGGTGTACCACAGGAATGAATTTTGATGTCAAAATCAGGTGAAGGCTGTGAACTTATATAAGGAGCGAAACATACGTAATTATTTTTGGGTATTTAGAGTGAGAAGATTATCACTAAGCCATCCACTAACACTAGCCAATCCCCTCTCAGCCTCTAACCTAACCTTGATCCAGGTCTTGGCAGTAAAAATGATAGCGGTGTCGTCCGCGTAGGACACAATCCTCCCCCCAACGCTACTTAGGTTACAAAGACTGTTAATATATATCAAAAATAGCGTTGGGCCGAGGACACTGCCCTGCGAGACCCCGAACGATACATTTTCTTCTGTACTAGTAAAATTGTTAATTTTTACTCCTTGTTTTCTGTTATTAAGATAACTATTAAGAAGTGAGAGAGCAGCGCCCCGAAATCCAATACATTCAAGCCTGCGTACAAGAATTGAGATAGAGACGGTGTCAAAGGCTTTTTTCAGGTCGAGAAAGACGGCTAGACACTTGTTACCCTTATCGACTTCCCTAGTTATGACGGATGTAAGATCAGAAATAGCATGCTGCGTAGATCTACCCTTTCTAAAGCTATATTGAGAGTCAGATAGAATGTCATACTGGTTCAGGTAACTTACTATTCTAGAGTTCAAAAGTCTCTCAATGATTTTAGAGATGGAGGTCAGCACAGAGATAGGTCTGTAATTGCTTATGTCGTTGCTATCTCCACTCTTGTACACAGGAGTGACAATGGAGCGCTTGAGAAGGTATGGGAAGATTCCTATTCTGAAACACAGATTGGCAAGGCCAGTGATCAGCGGAACTATGATATCCTTACTTTTCTCTAGAAAAGATGTAGGAATCCCATCCCAGCCTTGAGCACTCTTGGAGTCTAAGGATATTAAAGTATCTTCTACTTCCTTGTGATCAGTGTCTAGTAAAACAAAAGAAGACAGATGATAATCTTTATCTGCAATGCTTATTTTCGAAGATACCAGTCTTTTAGAGATGTTGTCAGCTAGAGTTTTGCCAATGTCAATGAAGTATTTGTTTATATGGTTGACAGAGGTTTGAGGACTAGGTTTAATTTTAAGTAGGTGACTGTTTGGACTTTTGGGTGGCTTATAGTGGGTGATTTCGTTTATAGTATACCATAAAGTTCGAGGGTTCTTTGCTGAAGCACTACTTTTATCTTTGTTATATTTATTTTTAAGTTTTTTTAAGAGGTTTCCACAGAAGGTACGATACCGCTTATAAGTTATGATTAGGATTTGATTATGGGGGTTTGACTTAAGTTTAATAAAAATAGTATTTCTCAGTCTTAGACACCGTAAGGCACCTAAGGTCATCCAGGGCTTTAAGATTCTTCTACTATTAGGGACAATAACAATTTTAGTGTTGGATAGTAAAGCCGCTCTAACCATCTCTATCAGCGCAAAAGCATAAGTATCGGGGTCCTTAAAGACATCAAAGAAGGACAGGTTAGTATTTACTAAACTTTTATATGCATTTTCGTAGTTAACTACGGTTTTGTATCTTTTAGGTATAGTTTGTTCAGCCTTATTTGAGATTGATGTCAGAACAAGGCAGTGGTCTGTTATTGTTGTATTTAAAACCGCGGTGAGAACTGTGTCATCTTTATTGTTATGTCTCAAAAAGACGTGGTCAAGACCACTGTCTCCCCTCGTCGATAAATTATGAGTCGCCAAGAGTCCATGCAGTGATAACATATTCAAATAATTCATTCTGTTTGTTCTTTCTTGACTTGTTTCAATTGGAGAAATAATCAAATCAATATTGCTGGCTTCGGGCTGCTGTGGTGGTGGTCGATCTTCTGGCTGCTGTGGTGGGTGGAAAGGCCTTAAGCGTCCCGTCGCCTACCACTCAGTACTCACCCAAGACAGATACACACCACCGTTGCACAAGGACACTTAGCACGGTTCACGCCACGTGTACGTGTCAACCAACAAGCCACTGATTTTAGCTAGCCTACCTTGGTAATAACTCAACTAATGGGTTACACTGTTTAGTAATTCCTACGGGCCTCCCCGAATCAACCTATGTGCTCCACATATCAAATTACACCAAAAACTTTACACGACCGCGCGGTATCAAAAACTTAACCTAACCATCAGTTCAACGTGAGTGTCACACTTGACATTGACAGTCGTCTGTCAAATACAAATTAAAACTACAAAAAAGGTTGCCAGCCGTAAGTGGCCATTTTGTTCCGAACAATAACTATGCACAAGTTTGGAAAATTGAGAAACTTCCCATGAGCTTTTCAATAGGCCAGTACGTCACGGTTGACGTCTGTTGGATGTGTTACTAGGTAACCTAATTTGTAATTTTGATTGTATATTGTTTGTTCGAAGAGCTACATTTGTGTAGTGCTCTTTCGGTGTTTATTTTACCACAGTGGACGTCTTCACCCGTGCAGCCGCAGACGGGGGGTCTGCCTCCGGACCGAGTACTAAGGCCGTCCTCTTGGGAGTTTCTTCGTTGTCCACGGAAGCCTTCGTCGTCGCGTTGGATCGTTTCGTGTCGTGTAAGGGTCTACCTTCACTTATTCGCTCCGACAATGGCTCAAAATGGCAAGGGCACGGGTGTATCTAAATAATGTTTGAAAATTTTTAGAAAAATTAACTTTGGTAAATAAGATAATTTAATATTATTTTAATTTGGCTAATTAGATTTAGTATGTTGTTGAAGGAGAATAACTTGCCCTCCTTCTTCTAGCTAGGGCAGCATTGTAAAGTTGTTAGTTGGCGAGTATGGGACTGCGGTTGGATTCCGCGATGAGCCACAGCAACTGTCTCTCCTTGCCCGATTGATTGAGCTAACGATCGGAGCCTTCCGACCGGGGCAGGGGTGTGCATTGAATAAACTGGCCACTTACGGCTGGCAACCCTTTTATAGTTTTAATTTGTAATTGACAGACGGCTGTCAATGTGACGTGACATACACTCGTTGGAACAATATGGTTAGGTTAGGATTTAATACCGCGCGGTCGTGTAGAATTAAATTGATAATTTGATGTGAGGGGCACACATTGTTTGATTCGGGGGTCCGTAACAATTAAGTACAGTGTAGAACATAAGTTTCACTTGGAACCAGGGCGGGCTAGTTAACTCCAGTTGTTTGGTTGGGGTGTAACACGTGGAGTGATATTGTGCATCGGTGGTGTTTATTTCTCTTGGGTTTGTCAGCGCTGACGGGGTAGCCGACGGGTTATTAGGGCCTTCAACCCACCACAGCAGCAGCCAGAAGCCGCGCAGGAGCGCGGTCTACCACCACCACAGCAGCCAGAGACAGCAGCCAGGGGCGCCGTCTAACCCAGCAGCACGGCGCGGCTGAGCGGCGAGTCACCGGTACCAACTCGAACAGCGCGGAGGACGAGCGAGACAGTAAGGCTGTGGCACACCTTCTCCACTTGTATGTAAGCTATTTTCTATTTTATATGGACCATACATTGTTGGCTAGAAATAGCCTGGTAGCAGAGACGCTATTAGGGAAGTCAGTCGATGACCTCTCTGGACCAAACATCTTGAGGTACCCAGAGCACTGATTGAGCTCCCTAAAGCATACAACGATGTAAAAAGAAACTAAGGGCTTGGTTGCTTAGCTTATCATATAACCAAACAGAGGATTTACTGGAGATCATTCGTTAGCTGTACTCAGTGGTTAATAACCGAACCCAAGACAATGTCGTAGGGCTGAGTAACTTAACTATTCATTTTGATAAAATTATTTGTAGTTTATATATATAAAATACATCCATTTACAATACACTTATGATACATACACTTAACACATAAATAAACGCATACATTTACATACTTGATGCGAATTCTCTATTTTTGTTAGTTAGAAATAAATCCAGGTAACTGGAATCATACATTATTTTTTACACACCTAATCTATATGTAATATAATTAAAATATATTTTATAGTTATGTTGTTAATACCTGTTATTGAGAGGTGGGAACCTGGTGTCCTGATATAAAGGCATTTATGCCTAGCTTAGGCATCAGTCTCTCACAAAGAAAAGTACTGTTAATATTAATTGTATTTTGTATTTCTGTAACCTGTAAAATCTATGTGGTGAGAAAAATAAACGAATTATTAATATTATTATTATTCACGTGTTTATTTATTTTCTTAAGTGTAGGTTTTTTATAATATCCCATATAAAAATAATAAACAAAACTACTATAAAAAATAAAACATTTAACATTATAAAAAAACCTAAACCTAGGGTGCCGCCAGCAGCGGGGCAGGGCCCAAGCTACCGGTGGTTAGGGCTGCAGAGAGAGGAACCTCCTGACGATGCGTGCCGTGTCAAGAAGTACCGCCTTATTATTATTATTATTACAGTTGATAAACCGAGAACCTGCATTTTCATGCCTAAAACCATAACAACCACTGTGCTTAACCAATTCTGTTCTAGAGACCTAACAGCTGTGAAAATCCACACAGAGGAACAAACCGTCCTAGTGTTAGCCTCAGTGTACATGCCGGGGGAGGGCGAGGTTCCCCCAAAGGAATTATTCGAACTGGTGCAACACTGCGAGGCTCACGACTGGGACCTGATCATCTCCGCCGACTGCAACGCACATCACCCTCTGTGGGGAAGTAACGATGCAAACAAAAGGTTTGAGTTATTAGCCGAATACTTATTCCAAACAAACCTGAACATTATGAATAGAGGTACCGAACCTACCTTTGTAAGCTCGAGGTACCAAACTATCATAGACATTACGTTGGCAACACACACGGCGGCAAACCTCATTGAGGGATGGCACGTGTCGAACGAGCCATCCTTCGCAGACCACCGCCGGGTGTGTTTCGAAATACAATATAAGTAAGCTAACAGACCCTGATCCATATCGCAACCCCCGCAAAACAGATATATCAAGGTACACTAATTTACTAACCAAAACATTAAGTGACACACAACTGACTGACGTTACACTAAACACAGACAACATAGAATCGGACGTACAGTCCCTAACCACAACCCTTGTTAAATGTTATGAAATGTCATGTCCCGTTGTAACACCTAAATGTCTTGGAAAAAGTCACTGGTGGGGGCCAGAACTTGAAAGACTTTGCATGAAACTTAGGACAATCTTTAACCGAGCGAAAAATACCAGAAATACAGAGGACTGGGTTAAATATAAAATTTCTCAAAAACACTACAAGAAGCGGATTAGATTCCGGAGAGCGGATGCCTGGCACAACTTCTGTAGTAGCATAAACGCAACAAACCAAGCCGCAAGAATTAAGAAAATCCTGGCCAAGGGCGACCTAAACCTCCTAGGTTCCCTTAGGAAGAAAGACGGCACTTATACAAACACAGATACAGAAACCAGCGCAGTGCTACTAGAGACACACTTTCCGGGATGCAAAATCGTATCGGATTTCGAGTGGTCAGACGAGCACTACTGTACACCAACTACACTAGAATGGGAAGTAGCAAACAAGATAGTAACAGCGGATAGAATAGACTGGGCCTTGAAAAGCTTCAAACCTTTCAAATCCGCAGGGCTGGATGGGATATTCCCAGCATTACTACAATGGCAACTGAAAACTTGTGTTTTCTTAGAGGTGGAAAACAATATAGTTTTTTCTAATAAGTGAAATGTGGTAAATTGTTGTTTAACCAAATGAATGCTGGGAAAGAAATCAAAGATGATATTTGTCTCAAAGCCAAACTCGCTTTATTTCATTTCTTAATACAGGGATAGTCTAGTAACAACGACGGTATTTATTCATATATAATTACATGATATCGGAGGATTTACTTCGATAAGTTATTTCTACCCTGCTTAATCTAGATACAGAATTACCTACATGAATTAAATTTAATGTAATTCTAATGCATGAGATATTACGAGGAAATAACTTTATTGGAGATCCAGCATCAATTTAGGTGTTATGCAAAAGACTTTTACTCTCAAGGTCGCTTTATGTTGATTCGCGACTGCAATCAAATTATCCCAAATCTCAATAGCTATTTATGTTAATCATTTAGGTACATTAAATTCTACGGTAAACTAACATCATCCTGCCAGACGATCCCGGCATCCAGAACGGTGGCGGCCTGGAGAGAAACCCTAGGGTGACGGTCCAGGCGTCCACCGAACGAATATGGAGACTGACCTGAAGATCGATGGCGATCCTTCCTTTACCTGGCTAGAGAGCTGCACAGGTGACTGCCATTAGGTTTTCAGCAATCCACGGGGACCGGAGGTAGTTAAGTATATTACCGAGACATTTCTTCCAAAATTGAACAAAATAAGGTGCAAGACCTTTCAAGGAACCATTGTAAAAATGGAACTTGTTAAATGTTCTAACTAGAAGTTAGAAAGAACATTTATAAAAAAAAGAAAAAAACCCATCTGGAACAATAAACATGTGGTTGGTCAGAAAAGTATGATTTTTCAGATTTTAAATTTAGAAAATCGTTGAACTTACTGCCGATGTCTGCCGTTCCCGCTTCTACATCTCTTGCGGGTCGTTCATCTCCGAACAATCGTGCAACATCCCCTGTCCACCCTGTAAAACCACATGGACATGTTTTTTCCAAAAGACAATAAAAAAATAAACGATTTGAATGCTCCGCAAAGAACTTACCAATATATTACATCGACATTTTTTTTAACCCTTTACATTCCGGGGCCGATGTATTTGGATTCCTGGTAGCCCTGGAGCTCCGCCCTTGTCTACTTTTAAATCCTGTTTTCGCGTTCTCCGAGACGAATCAAAACCTCCCTTACAAATGACAATCACTCCTCCAGATGACATCACAAATGTCAAATTGTTTTTTTTCGTTCTTTTCTAGGAACAAGCTATGGTCAGAGACCATACAGCCTAGAATCAACTTTATTTTTACTAGGTAAATTCTCACTACGTTTTCTCTTGGAAATGAGACAAAAGATTTGCCTTGGCATAGCCGGAGCTCCGAAGAGACACCGACCCACATTCGTGGCCTACGGCATGGTGAGTAAACAACGTACTTATCAAAAAAATCACCATAACCTGATAAAACCACCACCAAAAGAAGCTACGGCATGGTGGGTAAACAAATTACCAGCAAACACCCTACCACAGTAGCCGTATCAAAAACTCTAACTAAACCAACTAAAACTAAAGTTTCAATCCACCTAAGTTAAACCAATTCCAGATCTTCAAACCCCCACCCCGCTAACTTCAGAACTAAAGTTAATTAACCGTCCGGATATGCGTATTTATACAATTAACACTTACATACTACTTTCTTTCTTCTACTTTTTCCCATCAACTATCGAAATCCCTTTTAGATCTTATCTAACATTCATCATCTGACCTAGTGTAGCGAACCAGTTTATTTACTTTCGCCACCCCTGACACTAACCCTAGAGTTTTTATAAGAGACACTCGTAACTCCCTACTTTATGAAAATTTCAGGACAAAAAAATATATTTTATCCTATGAAAATTATTATTGGCTTACCAATATTAATTAAACTAACCAACCGTCTTCGGGGTAAACCCTCGAGTGGTGAAAAACACATGTTTTGTTTTTACGCAACCGTCAACGCAATTTCAGGAAAATTATTATTGGCTTACCAATATTAATTAAACTAACCAACCGTCTTCGGGGTAAACCCTCGAGTGGTGAAAAACACATGTTTTGTTTTTACGCAACCGTCAACGCAATTTCAGTCGAGTTGGTTAACAAAACAACAACCGTCTTCGCGGAGTAAACCCGCTCGAGTTGAAAAAAAATAAATTACTCAACCGTCAACGCAATGTCAGCTCAGGTTGGTAACAAACGCAACCGTCTACGGTAAAACCCTCGGGTTGTTAAACGCAAACTTACATTCGAACTTGAACTTATGTTTTTTACGAAAACATTTAAACGCAAAAAAAAAACCTAAAGGCGCGTTGCCTTTCGTGCACTAAAACTTAAAACTAACCTAAACCTAAGAGTTCGCCTTGGCATCGCCGGGTCCCAAACGAGACACAGACACACAAAAGTGGCCTACAGCATGGTGGTTAGTAACGTACCTTTATTTTTGAAATATGCCGAGCACCTAGTGGTTTCCCGTCTAGTGACACCAACCCATAAACTAGAGGGGAACGAATTTAAGCCACTATGCACTTCTCAAACTTCGGCGCCAGTTTTGAGGCTTTGTATTTCGCAGCATCGCTTTGGACAAATGTTTGCTTCCACACTTCCTGAACTTTATGGTCATTGGTCGTCTGCGGGTGTTGTAATATTTCGCATTTGTCTGATGCGCTTTAAGGATCCATTCTCGGACCTTTTCAAAGACCTCTTTTAAAATACCGAGCTCCCCCGCATATTCCTCTCTAGGCATCGTTACTTCATAGTCGCCTTCTTGGGACTTTTTATAAAATGAACCATTTATAATTGGCTCCCTACCATGCGCTAAAAATAATGGCGAAAACCCTGTGCACTCATTTACCGCGCTATTTAACGCGAACTGTATCTTATACAGATTCACGTCCCAAGTCCTATGATCGTCCTTGACAAAAGATAGAAACAGCTGTCATGACAGTTTTATTGTAGCGTTCGACTAGGTTGACTTGTGGCGTGTATCTTGGGCCATAATGTACCCTGGAGATATTATAACGCTCTAATAGCTCACGAAATTCCGATCCCGTAAATTGAACCCCATTATCGGTAATTACGGTTTCAGGAACCCCATATGTTAAAAGAACAAAATGTTCAAACGCCTTAGACACTAAAGCACTAGTCGCGCGACGCAAAGGAAAAAGCATCGTATACTTGGAGAAACAGCAGGTTACCACTAAAATATGTACAAAACCCGAGCGTGACTTAGGCAAGGCTCCCACAATATCTACCGAGAGGACTTGGAACGGCCTATAGCACTGTTTCGGTTGACCCATAAGACCTGGAGTTAGTCGAGTGGAGTGCTTGTACGCGGCGCAAGTGTTGCAGTTTTTCACGAATTCCACCACGTCACGGTACATTCCTGGCCAGTAAAACTGCAGGGAAATATTCCTGTGAGTTTTAAACACGCCGAAATGTCCGAACGTGGGTGGCTCGTGGTGATCAGCAATAACTCTTGCTCGCTGTCCTTTGGGCACAACCACCTTCCAATCAAACTCCTGAGTCAAACCGTACTTGGATTTGCTAAACCAATACAGCGTGCCATTTTCTACTCGATAGTTCGGAAAGTTTTGCGGATTACTTTGACAACCCTTAAAAATTCAGCAATTCAGTATGAAAATCAGGACAGGCTAAAACTGGAGCCGAAACAAGAGCGTTTTTGAGATCGTTTAAAGCGGAGTCTGCCTCCGAGCTCCAATTAAATTTTACCTTGGTGCTCGTAAGCGCGTTTAAAGGAGCAGCGATAGTTGAAAAATTCCTTATAAACCTACGGTACCACGAACACGTTCCCAAAAACATTTTTATCTCTTTAGAGTTCGATGGTACTGAAAAATTCAGTATCGCGCTCACTTTATCCGGATCCGTTCTCAGACCACACTCATCCACGACATAACCCAGATATTTTAGAGAGCTCCTAAAAAATTTGCTCTTCTCAAAGTTGATGGTCAAAGCTGTACTTTTAATGCGATCCTGTAACCTATTTAGCAACAGAAGGTGCGTCTCGTAATCCTCACTCACTACGATTACGTCATCAACGTAGCAAAAAATCATGCCATTTGTGACGTCGCTACAAAATGCATGACCGAAGAGCATATCCGTCAGTCTCTGCTGTCTAGCGGGCGCGCCACAGAGTCCAAAAGGCATAACTTTGAACTTAAATAGTCCTCGTCCAGGGACCGTGAAACTGGTCTTCTCCTGAGCAGCCCCCTCTAACGGGATCTGCCAGAAACTAGCTTTAAAATCAACGCTGCTGATAAACTTAGCGTTTTTCAGGCTGTCCAGGATCTGCGGAATGTAAATAATGGCGTAAGCGTCACCTTTGGTGATAGCGTTCAGTTTACGGCAGTCCAAACAAAAACGCCAGGTACCGTCGGACTTCGGAACCATCAGTACAGGATTGTTCCACGGGCTCTCACTTTTGGTGACCACATCCAATTCCAACATCCTGTCCAACTCCTTGTGGAGTTGAGACAACTTCTCCGGGGACATCGGATATGGTCGATACTTTATGGGAGGAGAATCGCCGGTGTCGATCGTGTGCTGAATTAATGTAGTCCGACCCAACCCCTTACGTTCGAAAGAGATGTTCTTAAAACTTTCAATCATGGAATCCGCTAATTCCTTTTGGTATAAGGACAGATCCTGAAAAGATTGGACGGAAGTTACCGGACCATTCAAATTAGAATTATTTATCAAAAACTCAGGAGGTGAGTTAACGAACGCAATGCTCTTAAATATCTCTGGCATTAAATTAAAAGCTTTCCAGAAATCTACGCCTAAATTAATATTTGAGACGATAGATGGTATAACATGAAATCGAATTATCTTTGTAACATTATTAGAGGTTATGGGTAATGTCATGAAACCGATAGTGTCACACTCAGATCCATCAGCGACGGTTACTTTAGAGTCCGTGGAAGATTCCACCGGATAACCCGCGCTTATCAATCGTGTGTGAGCTCCGTTACCAATAATAGATACAGCTGCGCCTGAATCTAAAAGAACATACATTATCAAATCCAATAAATTTACATGTAAATATGGTCGTACATCACTAGAATATGGTTCAAACAAAACCGGGGCGACGTCATGTGATTCAAAATATTTAACCACTAAACCTTGCCAATATCTCCAATCTTCAGAGTCGACTTCTCTGAAGTGGTCTCGCCGCGGTTTAAACGTATTAGTTTTTTGGCTTGACGTTACATTTCGGATACGACCTACTTGTATAACCGAGCTCACCACAACTGAAGCACTTCACTCTTTTGTCGTCAGCCGTACACTGTGCTCGAGTATGAGTGTTTACTTTACACCTATTACAAAACCCGACCTTTTTGTTGGAATGGAAATGTTTGGGTTTATTTTTCGGTGTCCTAAATTTCCACTTTCTCTTCCTCGGACAAAGATTTCTTCAGTCGTGAAAACAAACAACTCATGACCGAGAAATAAATATGAATAGGTTTATCCTGACCTTGGGTCCTAGACCGAATCTCCCCTATTAGTCGACAATGTCAAACTCCTCCAAGAGCAAAGAACTAAGGTCTTGCCAAGAGGAGATTTGGTTTTTGACGCCTCGGTACCAGATGAGCCCTGATTCGAAAATAGAGAAAAAGCAGACCTAAATAACTTTTCTTCAGAAACATTATAAGCAACCGCATGTTCAGCAACTGACTCTAAAAAACTACGAGGATCTGCCGTGCCGTCAAACTGTATCTTCCACTTGGCGACGTTGGAGTCCGCCGAACAAGCGGATAGAGATGACACAGCCGCCTGAGGTTCGGTCGCTTTCAAATTTGTTGGTGGTGACGAAGAACCAGATTCTTGCGAATCCAGACGCTGACGCAATTTCTTCAAAGCCTCTTTGACACTGGACTTCACCGTAACGTCAGCCTCTGCTTCCGCATTCACCCTATCTAACCGGAACCACAAGTGACAGAATAAAGCCCTAGCCCGAACCAACAAACTCCGTTCACCTGAGGACTCAAAATCGTCGATGCGTTTCCGAAGGTCTTTTAATTTATCGCCGATAGACAGCAACTCTTTCGCTGGAAGCGCGTCGTCATCGCCTAAGATATCTTCAGGCTTAAAGTCGTTGATCAAACTTTTCAACTGTCTTCTTAATTTAACGACTGTGTCTTCAGGTGTTTCGCCACGAATAAAGACCTCATAAACCAACTCGTCACAATGCAGCGAATACAGGCGCATTGTGTTCAAATCCATCTTGTAAAAGGAAAAAAAAATTCGACTACGAAAAAGTAAAAAAAAATATTCTAAGTTAAAAGGTAAAAAGGTTTTGTTATTTTAGTTTCAAAATATTGTTTGTGATCAAATTCTCCAATAAAGTTTCACAGAAAAAATATGTCCTAAAATTTTTTCACAAAGTCATGGTCACCCTACTTCATGAAACTTAAAAAAATTTCTAACTATTTTAATAATAATTACCTGTTATATGAACACTAAATGCTTAATTTAATGTTAAATTTAAATCGTTTGACAATGTTAAATTTAAATCGTTTGACAATGTTAAATTTTTTATGTTAATGTCAACATTTCACAAAATTTATTTTCCAAAATAATCTCACTGCATTTACAATGTTAGTCGACGGTTCGACTTACTCCAAAAGGAATTATCCTTACAAGGTTCAATTAAAAATAAATACTTAACCTTTATTTTCTTAAAATGAAACAACAATCAACACTTCGGTGATTTGAAATAACAAAACATGAACGGAGTATAGATTGTGAACTAATGAGAACAAACCTAATAATAAATGTTTTTAAGTTTGTCGCACCAAGAAGATTACTAAATAAGTTAGTTTATTACAAATTTAAACTACAAAACACCATTCTTAAGTTCACAACTATAACTTTTTACACTTCACCGAACAAAATTTAATTTCAAATTCTACGTTCACTAAGAACTATTGCATAAATAACAAAATTTTACAAAATAATATAAATTTGGGATTAATTTGATCACAATAGTGGGCGCCATTGGAACAATCCTGTACTGATGGTTCCGAAGTCCGACGGTACCTGGCGTTTTTGTTTGGACTGCCGTAAACTGAACGCTATCACCAAAGGTGACGCTTACGCCATTCCTTACATTCCGCAGATCCTGGACAGCCTGAAAAATGCTAAGTTTATCAGCAGCGTTGATTTTAAAGCTAGTTTCTGGCAGATCCCGTTAGAGGGGGCTGCTCAGGAGAAGACCAGTTTCACGGTCCCTGGACGAGGACTATTTAAGTTCAAAGTTATGCCTTTTGGACTCTGTGGCGCGCCCTCTAGACAGCAGAGACTGACGGATATGCTCGTCATCCATTTTGTAGCGACGTCACAAATGGCATGATTTTTTGCTACGTTGATGACGTAATCGTAGTGAGTGAGGATTACGAGACGCACCTTCTGTTGCTAAATAGGTTACAGGATCGCATTAAAAGTACAGCTTTGACCATCAACTTTGAGAAGAGCAAATTTTTTAGGAGCTCTCTAAAATTACTGGGTTATGTCGTGGATGAGTGTGGTCTGAGAACGGATCCGGATAAAGTGAGCGCGATACTGAATTTTTCAGTACCATCGAACTCTAAAGAGATAAAAATGTTTTTGGGAACGTGTTCGTGGTACCGTAGGTTTATAAGGAATTTTTCAACTATCGCTGCTCCTTTAAACGCGCTTACGAGCACCAAGGTAAAATTTAATTGGAGCTCGGACAATACATTCCTAAACCATGGAGAGAAGCAAAAGTAGTTTTCCTTCCGAAACCTGGCAAGGAGGACTACACACACGCCAAATCCTTCAGGCCTATCAGCTTAACATCTTTCCTACTAAAAACACTGGAAAGACTAGTAGCTCACCACACAAACATTTGTCGCTGACCACTTAACCACCCGCCCGTCAAACCGCCTATTTGTGCAACCCCGTCCTGTCACTCTGCCTCCTCAGTGAAGATAACTGCCATAAGCTTGGCAATGTCCGTGAGGGCGAAGAGCCTAAAATCAACTGGTTTCGGGTAGGCCGATCCCAGAAGATTCATTCTTTTCCTGGCAAAAGAGTCGCTCTCACATAGTAGGCGCTGCATGGACTCAGTTTCCCCTCCACATGCCCTGCACAGGTTGTCTGTTGCTTGTTGCATTTTGTGGAGCATTTGTTTTATGGCACAGTGCCCAGTCAGGGCACCGGTGAATAATCGGGCATGCCTTCGCCTATGAAGGATTTTAAGTGTCTTATGCCGGGTAGCTCTTTTCATTCGGTTCTATGCCTGTTTTGGATGTGGTCTTTGAAGGCTTTGTTGATGGTACTCGATGCTAGTGCTACAAACGGCTCAGGACCAATATATGGGGTCCCTGAGCCCTCCCTAGCAAGTGCATCGGCCATTTCATTGCCTTGGATTTCCATGCGGTACGTTAAAATCAACGTATCCAGATCAACCTCACTCTGTTGTGCCTACCTAGCTTGTTTAAGGCTTTCGTGGTTTCAAGCACAAGGCTGGAGTAGATTCGAGGCGATATAAGTGACTTGGGTGCGGCTCGGCTGTCGCTCAGGATGAATATGTTACGCTTCTTGGGAGCAAGTTCTAGATTCTTTTTAACGCACAGGAGAATTGCGAAAGTTTTTGCCTGCATTTTGTGAGCGAGCCATGGATGATTATTAGTATTTATGTATGTTTGTGTATCCGTTATTCAGTCACCATAGTTCGGGTTATGCTTAGTTTGGGGCTGAATGATTGGTGTGACAGTTGTATTTTTTTTGTGTTTTGTGTCTTGGGGTAACATAAAACCGGTTCTTATTCGTAATATTTTATTATTTCTAATACTTTATCGTTACTCCAATCCATAATGATCGAAACAGAATCATTTCTATAGTCGTATTTGCAACACGTTCACAGAGTTCACAACACTAGTTGTCTCGCAGTCAACTCCTCTTAAGTCAACTAAAGTGTGCAAATAAAGTGTAGCTGCACGAATTTTATCGCGATAATTTCTTTTATGAGCGGCAATTTACCGACAGCAGCGCGTTAACGCAATGATGCATCGCGCTAAGACGAAGTGTTTGGCCAGACGTATTGCGACAAAGCGAATCTTGAAAATAGTGGGGCCGTAGCATTAACGCGCCGCTGTCGGTGAATTGGCGCACATCAAAGGATTTAGTCGCGATAAATTTCGTGCGGTTATACTTCTTTCGCACACTTTAGTTGACTGCGAGACAACTAGAGGTGTGAACGTGTTGCAAATACGACTATCGAAATTATTCGGTTTCGATAATTTATGGATTGATTTAGATTCGATAAAGTATTAGAAGTAATACAATATTACGAATTAGAACCGGTTTTATGGAACCCCCAAGACCCAAATCACAAAAAAAAATCACAACTATCACACCAATAATTCAGCCCCAAACTAAGCATATCCCGAACTATGATGACTGAATAACGGATAAACAAACATACATAAATACTAAAAAACATCCATGCCTCGTTCACACATGCTCGTGCTCACCACACAAGCATTTGGCGCTGACCGCTAGACCACGCGGCCATCAAACCGCCTTTTAAATATTAACTTTTTAACATGTTATCAATTTTAAGAAAATAAAAATTAAAGCAAATGAATTTTCCTAAGAATTAAGTGGTAATAATAATTTTAAAATGAACAAAAGTTAATTATAACGAACACCTGAAGTATCAAAGTGACGGCAAAACAAATAAAACGATAGACCAATCCATAGACTACTACTACTTTTACTACTATCTTTGTCTGATTTTTGTGTATAGATATATAACATCCACCATCGTCTTTTATTTTCACCCTTATATTTATTTTGTTCAACTAATAAAGATGCAGTAAATAATTATTTGCCGACATGTAATAAAGCGCAATCGCCTCTTCCATTTTTTCCGTTGAAATTAGAAGTGGGCGATACAAATCGTATATAGTTACAGAAACGTATAATTATTGCATCAATTTCGTCAAATCCGATATCGATGCGGTCTGAATCTATATATTTTGGAAATCACTATATCGCGTTAGGAATGCGGTGTGCGTTGAGATCACTATATTGTACGTGATCCGATTAAAGAATATTGTACCGTATCGCTTATATTTATTGAAATTATCATTGATCGGTAGTTTTTAACAAATAACTGTGCTTGTAAATGTTAAAAAAATAAAATTATTATAGGTACCTACTTACCTACTTTTATTTTAGAAAAATTCAACTTACTTAACTAAATCATTATCTCTTAATTAATAGGCACTCACTTACTTAGAACGTGGGTAAACTGACTGAGTCGTCTAAATCTATTGAAAAGAAACTTATAAGTACCTATATTGCATCAAAATTCAATATCGATTCGATGCGTTCTGAAACATAAATAGTGGAAAAAACACGATATTGCATGAATTTTTAATAGTCCGTTGATATGGTCGATACCGATATTAAAATATAATTATGTACCTACCATAGTTTAATAATCCGATATCAAATATCGATATATGGTTTTGAATATATTACCCACCACTAAGTAGTTAAATTGCAATAACGCGACAAAGTTCAAGATTATCGCGACGTCGGCGTCGGTCGTTAAGTTTTTTTTTGATGTGGCTAAGCTTTATCGCGACGACGGAACACGAAGTTTTTATCGCGAAAACGGAACCAGTATTTTCGCCGTCTCGTGTGTGTGGCCGTAGCATCAGAGCAAAGTATTGACCACATTGACCATTGCCATTCGTAGGTAATGGGATTGCAGACGCGCTTCGTTCAAAATTAGCACGTCATTATTGTAATCTCTATAGGTAGGTACACATTTGTTTATTACGTAGCGGAGATAAATAGGAGTCAATCAATACTTAGTATGATAGGTATGTCATTTATATGAAAGAAATCATACCGAACGAACGTGTTTGCGTGCGTATGCCCCGTTTAAGAAAGTGATCTGAGATAGGAAATATGTAGTAATTTCATCAATTGTAATTTTTTGTTTGCAATGTTTTTACATACTGACCCTAATTCAGTTTGCACTGGACGAAGATGACACAAACTGTGTTTGCACACTCCGCAGGCATATAGATATGATACCATAATTATTTTAAACTTTAAATTAATTTTGCTACTTCTGCTTTGAATAAAAAGAATCAACCACAAAACATCGAATTGCTGAAAATGCAAGTGACAGATGTGACACAAAACGCACTATTAAGCTTCAAGTACGACTGTATCGACAAGCAAGAAAAATAGTAACTTTAGAATTTTTTAAACTCATGACCCCAAAATAGCCTAGCGCTATCGGTCTATGACGGCAAGACTCGCGCCCGCGTTTATTGAGAATTTGGTCATTCGTTCGGATAATAGTAAATCGGATAATATCTTGTCAATCTCCTTGTAAACAGCCATAGGGGGCTGCTGTGTGTAATTAATTTGACGGACTAACGCTGACGGCAGCGTATATTGGAAATCCTTCGCGGTTCGACACGCGTCATGGTGCGTTCCAATGGTGGGTAAGAGGCCATCGGAGGCTAAGGACTAAGGGGACACTGGTCGGTGGAACGGACGTGTGTGTGTGAGCGATTTGGACAGCCTCTTGGATTCGGCCGGCGGGGCACGCCACCGAGACTGGCGTCGCATCACAGCAGCTGGGCTGCGACCATCCTGTTTCGTCCCTAATCAAAACCCATCATCATAAGGTTGCAAGGCGGGCTAAACATCGGACCAGTCGGTAAGTCTATAGAATTTTAGTTTATAACTCTTAAACGCTGCGTAGCGCAGCTAGCTTCAGGCAACTCCTGATCGGAGACCAGAAGGTCCAGGTTCGTCTGAATCAGTAGCGATGATAGAAAATGAGATTAAAACGATTATGATGTCTAAATAGTTTCTACACTAATGAAATGCCACCATTACTTTGTAGTAATAACAACTTTTTCAATATGGGTGCATACCGACCGGGAGCAAAGCGGACTGGGACCATAACGGCCAGACCCATGTATAATATTCTGTAATGATTGTGTGTTCTTTTAATGATTGTGTGTTCTTTTAAATAATTAAATGAAGAAAAAAATTTTTTTTTATTATTACAGTAATTTATTAACATAAATTACACTTTTATTAAACTTAAAATAAACGATGTATTTGTGATGAATAATAAAAAATCAGCATTTTTTGCCACGTGCGCAATCCACACTTTGGTAAACATTCGGCCGCTGAACATTTGGTGCTATGGTTAAAAGCGTGGCCGAATGTTCGGTGTTCGTCCAAATCACCATTTATGGCTGATCTAGTCCGCTTGGAACTGGATGACGATGATCAAGTACGTGGAGACTGCGGCGATCATCTGTAAACAAACATGGTATTTGAGGCGCAGTTTAAACAATGCAGGTCTAGATGGGTGACTAAATATAGATTTCGAAAAATTAAATGAAATTTAGGTCAAATGTATGTTTTAATTCAACTTTATTGAATTATAGCGAGCTCAATGGATGCTGTGTGTGATGCTGATAGATGAATGTCACTGGATGGGTGACCAAATTAAAAACATCTCGAGCTCCTTCAGAAAATGTCAGTGCTTAAAACCCACTAACTCGCAATGGGCCAGCGTAGTAGGTCATAGCTAGGGTTACCATTTAGCATTTTGAAAGTCCTGACAAAAAGCCTGACATTTCGATAAAAGTCCGACTTTTTGGACACAAAATGGAGACATTACTCACTTTTTATAAATGAGAAGTTAATAAAGATTAAAGACTTATTTGATATTACTTAATATGTAGTTTAGTTTTTACTCATATTCCGAAGTCCGGACAAATTAAAGAGCCGGACATAGTTCGGACTAGAGTCTAAAAGTCCGGACATGTCTGGACTAATCGAGACGGATGATAACCCTAGTCATGGCCCAATCTCTCCATGTGCCGTTGTCCATTTGGGAAAAATTGTGCCCAGCAATTAGTTAGCTATAGGCTGATGAATAATGATGACGATGATAAGATCATCTGCGGACTTCAATCTATTTTAATTAGAGTACTAGCTCCAATGATATATGTAAGCGTAACAGCTGTTTCCGTTCTCACCGTAGCCATAAAACCTCGCGATAAAGTGCAAAACCCCATTGGATTATACGTAGCGTTGTTCAGGAGGAAGTTCAGTGAGAGACGTTGAAGCTCTTCCGAGACCTGGTCACCTTCACATCTTTCATTTTCTTCACAGTTCGCTAGCAACCCGCTGGTCAATAGCCTGGCGCGGTCCATCTACGGATGATATGAAAATACCATAAAAGGCGACTAACGGACTTAAGACTGCTCATGCATTCAACCAGCATATCTATCACGTTGAGTACATGTGCATTTGTTATTTAGTGAAACGTGGACGGTGGAAGTGAACTCCTTTTGCGGACCTCATTGCCTGTAACCTCTCTGAAATTCTGAAAAATCTTAAATTGATGAGTATTGGATTATTCAACATGCTTGCTTGCTAAATGCAAATTAATGCGGGTATCGAATTGCCAAATTATAATCACAAATATCTTTATTATTGAAATTTTTGCATTCACAATGCTTATCATTATGGGATAAAATGTTTACTAGAAAAGAAGAACCAGTCTCAGGAAAGCTCGAATGGGTGGATGTGAGGGTAGACTTCACGTGACTTATTACGTTATGACGTCCTGGCTTGCAGCGTATCACAAACTACTAGAAAAAATTTAACAACTCTTCTGGGGTCTCGGTAAATTAGCGATTAGAGCAGTGGACCGGCAATCCAAAGATCATGGGTTCGAATCTCATTCGAGCTTTCCTGAGACTGTTTGTTTTTTTTCTAGTAAACATTTTATCCTATAATCACAAACTCGTAAAATCTGAAACGCATATTGCCCGACCTGGGAATAGGAATCAGGATATCTTTGGTTGGATATCAGGTCGAGTACTTTTACTGCTCTTCCACTCGGCTATTGATGCGGCCTTCTTACATCATTAGCATTTTAAATGCATACAAACATACATACATCGCTGCCATTTCCCAGGTGGAGGTTTTTTTTCAGATAAAAGTAAAGTAAAGTACAGCCTCTATACTGTCCCACTGCAGCACAAAAGCATTCATTAATGAAATCAAGTAATTGGTACAATTGATGGGTTATAACATTTTTAGATCAACTGATAACCTTTTTAGATCAACTAATTATAATTAAATTACCTGGAGTAGTGTCCAATGACCAGGTTCGGTGACGCTGATCAACATGCCGAGGTTCATAACTAACCACGTCAATAGTACGAGAGTTCTCTCTACTGTCTCGGTTGCTGTAAAATCAGATAAGACTCTCTTTGAGAAATGCTACGTAAAAAGTGGTTTAATCCCCGTAGCTACTTTAATACCCATACAATTTGTGCAGATGTTTGACGATATTTTATTCGAAGATAACAAAACGTTGGAAAAATTACTACCTCAGGCGGGAATCGAACCCACGTCCTCCGCAATCCGGGCGGCTGCATTGACCACTTCGCCAACGAGGTATTACTTAGACCTCCCGAAATATTAAACTTATTTCGTTTTTTAATGTCTTTTTTTCGATAAAGTCGTTAATTAAATAACGAGAAACCTACTTATTTTACCCCAACTTATTTTTATTAAAAAGACATAAATTATTCAAATATATTTTTGCGTAAGTACATATTGAAGAACACATTTTGATTTTATTTCTTTTCTTGCAAAGTAGAAACTCTATGATAAAAGTTACGCGCGATCTAGCGATCCAAGACTGTCTGCTGCGATTGCATTTAATCTGTGAGTACAACGTTGCATTGCATTGAAAATTATTCTACTTTTGATTCTAAACAAACTAATTTCAAGTTTTGCGCAATATCATTGACACGTTGTAACCATAACAAAAAATTTGTACGTCAACAAATACTTACAAAAGGAAACAATCAAAACATACGGCACATGCACCAAGTGTAGGAAACAAGAGGCAAGTATTAACATCAAACAGATTTCGTAAGAGTCGTTTAACCGTGCCACTACTTCGCACACGTCCCCGTACGCTTGGGCGAGATGGTGGATATCTTCTAGCAGGCGTTTCGTCGAATCCTTTGCCGTAAATGTTCCTTCGATACCTGTTGATTCGTATTTTTTTTAGTAACTGGACCAGCAAACGGGCATACAGCCTTGGACGCCGAAAGAAGGGTGCAATTGGGCACTTCCATGCACCCCCTGTCGGAAATGAAAATAGCTAAAACAAAATTAAAAGAAAATGTTAAAATTCGTGCCACAAACATTTAAAGTATATTAGATGATCAAACGAACTTCTAAGTGAAGTTCGATCATTATTATATGAGTCGTTTCATTCGAAGATATAAATTATTCACAAGGTAGTCCCTTTAACCTACTGGCAACATCGCACGTCTCTAAAGTAACTAATTGATTTAAAAATTGAAAACTTCACTTGTTGATTTGTTGATTGTTCGTCAGTTGTCTAGCGCCAACTTCTCATTTCGTTTAGAGAGATACTAGAACAAAACTTTACTATTGGGTATGTGTACCTTCGTCGTCAGCATGAGGTTTACAGGGTTTGGAGGGTTATTATATCTTCGAATGAAACGACTCATATAATAATGATCGAACTTCACTTAGAAGTTCGTTTGATCATCTATTATATTTCGTCGTTTCCTTCTTTGATATAAATTATTCACAAGGTAGATTTTTAGAGATTTTTTTTTGTTCTAGGTGTATAGAAAGATAGGTAAGTATACTTTATAGAAATAAATAACTATTTAAATCATACTTATAATTTAATTGGTATATTTTCTAATGCAGAATATGGACAATAAATCCTTAAAGAATATAAATTTTTCTTCATACAAATTGATTGCGTAACAAATCAAACGAATCAGCCACAAAAACAAAAACTAATAATTGTTAGGAAATATAACGGTTTTTGCGAAGACCCCTTCGCTTTCAATCGGCCGATTATAGAAGCGAGCAAAGGCTGTAGACGTGCTGGTCCAGCCAGCTGTTTTCCGGATCACGTCCACACTGAGCCCCGTGGCAAGCGCGGTAGAGGTAGAGGCGTGTCGTGTGCTATGCGCGCTGAACTTTCCTACATCCACACCACTTTCTGCCAATAGTTGTTTAATCCAGCGACTTATAGACTGGGAGCTGGCGGGCTTGTGGGGTTTTTTGTACGTTAATAACAGTCTGTCTGCATTCGAAGTCCTTATATTTTCTGTTGCGAAAATATAATCTACGAGGACGGAAGCAGGGCATATATTTATGTTCTCGCGAAAGAAAGGCAAAAAGAGCACGGGTAGTTCACGGCCAGGGGCCGAAGTTTTAATTATGTCAGTTATGGCTATCTTAACACCGTCTTGAGTAATTGAGATATTTTCTAATTTTATAAGTGAAAAAGTTTGTACCCTGTGTGCTGTACAGAGTGCCAATAAAATAGTTAATTTTTAAGTGATCTTTTCCATGCTCAGTTCTATGTTTGGGTACCATTTAGATATGTGGTTGAGAACTAGTTGTGGGTCCCAAGTTGTGGTATATTTGGGGCGACTGGGGTTAAGTTTGTACGCACCCTTTAGTACTCTTTAAATACACTTATCTGAGCCGATGTTATTATTTAAGAACAGTGATAGAGCGGATCGGTGGCTGTTAAGAGTGCCATAAGAACAACCTTTGTCGAATTGCTGTGTTAAAAAGGACAACACTAAAGGTATGGAGCCTTCAAAAACATTAACGTTATTAATCGTACAAAATTTCCACCAAAGTTTTAAGGTAACGCTGTACTGTTTGATGGTACTGTCGGATAGTGACGCCAGCATTAGGTGAAGAGCGTCCCGGGGAGCGCCTTGGTGTGCGAACGCCGCCCGCAGAGCCTCGCGGCACCCAGGGTAAGTTTCGGGTGCAGAGGATGATGGTCCCTGAAATGGGATTGCAGGAGATACTTATTTGGGTTGAAAAATAAAATGTCAGAATCAAGCATGCTTTGTAAGAGTGGGAACCATGGCTGAGACGGCCAGTAAGGGAACACTATGATCCCCGTAGCTTCATCATCGATTATTTTCCTTAAGCATTTTAAAATTAAGAAGAAAGGTGGAAAAGCATAGAAAAAAATTGATTGCCAATTAACAGTAAAGGCGTCTACTGTATAAGCGTCTGGGTCTGGTTTCCAAGAAACAAATGTATCACATTTGGCATTGGTGCTGGAGGCGAAAAGGTCGATATTAGGATAACCAATGTTAAATAGTATCAACTGATAAGCTTCGTCAGATAGCTCCCATTCCGTATCGGGGTTGATTTTTCTTGACTCTGCATCCGCGCAGTTATCTTTTGTGTTCACATAGGACGCGTGCAGCCAAATTTTTCGGCTCTCGCACCATTGCCAGATACAACGCGTCAAATTACTTAGGTGCGGGAATTGTATTCCACCTTGACAGTTGATGTAGCCTAGTGCTGTGGTATTATCTATCCGCAGTAATATTGCACAGTCATTATTTTTCTTTGCAAAAGTTTTCAGTCCTAAAAATGCACCCAGAAGTTCAAGATCAACTATCTTACTATCTTACTATGTGGTGTTCTAATTCTGAAACCTTCCATCTCCCGTTAACCTTTTTACCTTCGCAGACGGCTCCCCAACCTGTTCTGGAGGCGTCTGTGAATATATCTTTATTATAGTTTAATGTTTTCATATGATAAAATGTATTAAAAATGTTATCACGCCACCAGTTTAGGACTTCTAAAATTATTCTGGGTAAGGTGATTTTTGCTTCGTAATTATCGCTATGTCACTGCAATGCCAAGAACTATTGATGTTCTAAAATTTTTGTGTATACGAATCCATATCTAACTGCTGGACAGGCCGCAATTAGAACACCAATCAATTTTGCAAAGTCTCTTATCGTACATTTCGGTAATTTTGAATAATTTTGGATTATTTGTGCAATATTTTTGCGTTTTTCTATAGGTAATGATAACGAGAAATGTTGCGTATCATATACAAAGCCTAAGAAAGTACAAACTTGAGAAGGTGTTAACGAACTTTTGTCGAGGTTAACAACGAAACCTAAACATTGCAACAGTTTTAGAGTTTCGCGTACATTATTTAGACATTCTTGGAAAGTGTCCCCAATGCATAAGGCGTCGTCGAGATATATGACTGACTTATGACCTTGTCTTCTAAGATAGGACATGACCTCTCTCATGATTTTGGTGAAAACCCTGGGTGCCACGGACAGGCCGTAAGGCATGGCTGTAAATGCATAGGTAGATAAGTTTGAATTTGGAGCTTGAAAGTAAAATCTTAAATATTTTCGGTCTTCTTGGCATATTGGAACTAAAAGATACGCCTCTTTCAGGTCAATCGTTGCTACAAAACCGCCTTTGTGGTATTAGTTTTGAAGCGGTTCTATAGTCTTCCATTTTAAAATGGAATTTTTCAATAAACTTATTTAATGGTTTTAAATTTAAAATAAAACGTTTACCACCATTAGACTTGGGTGCAAGGAAAGTTCTTGATATGTACTGGTCATCTGATGGGGAACATTGTGAAATAGCTCCTAATTCAATTAATTAATTTATAGCTTGAACCATCTCGTGACTTTCTTCGAGTGTAAATTTAGATTTAGGCACGACAGACTGTGTCACTTTCGTACAATACGGTATAGGGTATCCATTTTGGATCCATAATACGGTTTGGTTGTTTGTTATAAGAGACCAGCAATCGTAAAAATATTGAATTCTGCCAGCGTGTACCTGTGTTACTGTGGCGGTGCACGTGGCCTAGGGTGTTTGTAGTTCTTCGCATGAGTCGAAGTTGGCTGAGAGTAGGTTCGGCGCGGTGGCAGCACTGGCCTCTGTCCCCTGTGACTCTGATCTCCCCCCCCCCCCCCCCCTGTTTGACGGGTACCGAGGAGGTCCTGACCAGTTTCCTTGGTGGGCAGGGCGACTGGCAATCGACTGGACTGTGGCAGGCTTATGACTAAATGTTTTTCTTATCTGCGAACCTTGTCTTTCAATTGCCTTACTGGCTTTTATTTTTACGGATAATGTATTGCCGAACAAGAAGTCATCTCTTTCGGAATCTTGTACGACGTGTAGAAAATTCTTATCCAAACTAGGTGTAATGAGTTTTATTCTATCCTTCGTTAGAAAATGGTGTAAATCAGCCAATATGCGACAACCATCGCTAAGATATTTTAGGGCTTGTATTTTATCGTCAGAAGACAGTAATGTGTCCATTGCTCTATTTATTGCCGAGGTACCCATCCCGAGTTGTTGCTGAAAACCAAAAAAACTTTTTGTCACGTCCCCTCACGACGTCAGAAACTGCGGCAGAAATCTCTGCATTCAATTTTGGTGCTTGCAACATCTTACAATTACTCGGTATCAGGTATTCTTTTACCTTTGTAAGATTCTCTTTCTGGTCTTTTGGTAGGCCTTTTTTTAATAACGGTGTCTCCAAATTCGGGCGTATCGGACGTAGACGCCCCCAACGCTGACAAAATTTGTGGATCTAAGACTACTTCTGATGAAATTTCCGATGTAATTTCTTGTGTGTTTGCCGTTAGTGATTCCTCGAATTCCGCCAAAGTTGTTTGTTCCAACGTATGTTCGATGTAATCCGGTGGGTTTGACGGACCAGCTTCCGGTTCCGTTTCGTTTTCTACGATATTGATTGCATCTAAAACAACAGTTCTCGTTTTAGAAAAAAAATAACTATGAAGGTAGAAGAAGAAAGAATAAAAATAAAATGTACACATAAATTAACTGTGTTCATATTCCGCAGACAATAAATTATAGATTACTTGCGTCTGTTCTAGAACGCAGGTAGATTCTACGTAACGTCATAGTATATGAGCCATAATTAGCCCGCAGCTAATTATGATATCGCGATTGACCCGCAGTCAATCTCGATTTAGTTTTATTTTTAGTGTAACTAAAGTTAAGAAACAAAATCACTTGTTCACTGTAGAAAAAAAATAAAGTTACCCGTTGTTTCGTAATTTCTCATAATTAAATTTAGTTTTTGTAACTTGTTAATAACTTAATATCCACAAATATTTAAATAAGAATGGTAAATGCACTATAAACGTACCTGTGACATTATCGTCGTCTTCTGACGAATCTATACATTGAATTCGTCGGCGTTTTACGAGATTCTTTTTGTCCATAAGTTTCCTAATCTTCTTATCATATTTTTAAACTGTTTCCTGTGATCTGCGTTTCGGTATTTTGCATAGATGCGTGCGTTCGTTGCCTCGCACGAAAAAGGAATGAGAAGTTGGCGCTAGACAACTGACAGCTGAGTGAACAAGTGAAGTTTTGAATTTTTAAATCAATTAGGTACTTTAAAGACGTGCGATGTTGCCGGTAGGTTAAAGGGACTACCTTGTGAATAATTTATATCAAAGAATGAAACGACGAAATATAATGTTATTTATTATTTTTATGTAATTGTACTTATTTTATTTTTATTTCATTTGTATCAAAGTCAAATTATTTATTTAATTTAAACCGTTACAGGCACTTATTGACGTCAATACTAATAATAATAAAAAAACAGTTAACTAACTTATAGTTAAGACTTAACAACTAATCGAACGAGCTATAGTCTGTGCCAAACAAATGCGCATCGCTACCCCCAGTACCACTGCACGCCGAAACAGAATCGCGTCGAACCGAAATATAAGCCGTGGTCATAGAATTGTGTAAACATACGTATCCTGGTACGAGAAAAAATAGCGGGCAAGTGTCTCTCTCTAAAATTTATAGGTAATTTATCGTTTTTTTGGGATGAAAGGTGAAAAATGATAAATCATAATGAATTGTTAACTTAAGTTATTACTTTATGGAATAAAATTAAATATGATTTCCAATTATCGTATTGATATTGTGGTAAGTAACTAATAGAAATTGGAGAGTTTTTGAAGTAAAATAAAGTAACGGCTGAAATGAGTTTTGGAAAACATTAGTACCTAACCAATACGGTTGATATTTTTAATCATTCAAATATCTTTTTTTATAAAAACTTAAGCATAAAAAAACGTCAAAAATTAATAAGCATAAATTTGTGTGTTTTAAAATTGTTTCGTTTTTCGTCTTGGTACAAGCACAGAATAACTAATATTACTACCGTACAGAAGGTTCACCTTCCAACGACCCCCACGCGAAACCGAAACCCATCGCGTGACCCGAGCGTTCATATTCTGATAAGCACAGCCGACTCGATATCGATTTGACGTCCGTCAGGAGCGCAGAGTTTACGCGCGCGCGTAGGGATTACGAGTTAAGGCTAGATAGATCGCGCTTTGAGTTTTTTCAAACCATGAGACATAGAAAATAATGGTTTAAATTCTGGAAAAAAAGTATGTAAGTATTAGTTAAGGATCCAATCTATTCAAAGTCTCATTCAGTTACTAAATCCAATGAATTTCACTCGATAAAAAAAAAACCCAAAGGTACCCTTTTTTGTAATGTTTTTTCAATATTATGACTAAACTACTGATACTTTACATTTAATTTTTGTACTCAACGAAAGACAAATAATTCGCAGATAAATTTGCAGAGAATCCTATAAAGTCTATACATATAGGCAATAAAACCTATAAAACGCGCCGCTTCGCTGTTATACCCGTCCCGTACCGTCGTACCATCGAGAGAGCGAGAGAGAAGCCGCGAGAGAGAAATACCTGGCCTTAAGCGACGACGCGCGACGTGGAGCGTGCGAGCCGAGCGGCAACCTTTACTGTCATACGCCTAGGCGGCCTTCCTGGGAGGCACGCCGGCCGAACGTACCTAAACTGCAGCACCCCACTGGTACAAGTGGGGTAAATGACCCTTCATGCACATCTAGCTGGCACAAACCATAATCTACTCTACCTACCTAACCAATCCACCACCAGTTCGGATTTTGGGAGAGCCTTCGACCGAGAAGAAACTGGCAAGAAACTCATTTTGTGTATATACTTATTTGTAAGTATCAGTTTTACATAAAATATATTATAGGACTAGGTCTATCATAATTGTGTCTTGTCTTGTGTCTGTCTTGTGCATCCGTTGTTATATTTATCTCGCTAACATTCTAGGTTGACTGGAGGGGATCTCTTTTATAGATTAGTCCACCTTTTCATACAATGTCAAAGTCAGTCATTTTTGTACTGTGCAATAAAGAATACAAATAAAGATAAATAGATTTGTAGGTAGTGTTACACATTTTTAGGCTTAGTGTGTGGCCACTTAAATAAATTAACTGTGTCGCGTAGCTGTGAAAGAATACTATCACCCTCTGTTCCCTTGGGTGTCGTAAAAGGCGACTAACGGACTAAAGACTGCACATACATCCAACAGCATAGAGCGGTGATGGGCTCACCACCTGTCACGCTGAACACATGATGTGCAGTCGCTATTTAGTGAAAAGTGGACTATGGTAGAGCTTTTGCTGTTCTCATTGCTTAGCCTCTGACTTACCCTTCGGGGATAATAGTCATGATTATATGTAACGTAACAGCTACAGTCTTGGACAGGTATCCAATTATGGACAAAAAGACAAAAAACATTAACCCATAAAAAAACACTGTAATAATTGGGCCATGCATCCTAGCAACACTTTAAAACAAACAAAGTAATATACGATCTAAATAAGCACTTCTCTATCAACGTATTTTCTTCTGTAAAAAAATGGATTGCCGATGTATGTACGCGAACCACTTCAAAACGGCTGAACCTATTACGATAGCAATGTTGTATTAGTAATTTTAAGGACAAGGTTTGTGTGAAGCCGCTAGTAAATTGTAAGTCATACCTTTCAAATTAGTCCTTGTGATGTATTCCACAAGGTCGTTAATTGAATGTAACGTAGTGCACACCTCTGAGGCGCAGAAGAAAAACTCCATGGCTGCCATAATCAACACAGCATATTGGAATAAATGACCGAAAAAAAATATTATTTTATCTGAAAAATAAACGACAGTTCTTTTTTCTTCGAGAACAGGAAGGGCCTTTATTTTACGTTCACACCTGGGCCCTTATTCTGTAACGATTCCTTGTTTCAAAACCACGTTAATTCCTTAAAAAGTTACGATATCTTCCCAAAAACGTATACGTTTGACGTTTGTGCGCGGTAAGGTTTAGGTGTGGAATTTATAGATTGCAATACAGAATCAGGGCCCTGATTATAAATGAGATAAGGCCAAGGCACAGTATAAATATGAGCTAAAGCAGTAAGGAAGCTACGTACAAACGCTCGAAACGACGCACGCCATTCCAGACCTCACTAGAGTATATAGTTCAGACGCACGTCTTTACAGACACGGCCCCTAAGCGGACAACGCAGTGCTCGCAAGCATCGCGCACACAGCGCACGCGCTGGGCGCGCGATTTTTAAAAATGCCGCGAGTGTATTGCGTAGACAGTAGTATACGGCTGCTTGAACTCGGCTTCTTCAAAACCGGAGCTTTCGTTTTTTAAACTTCCTGCTGATGTTGAAAGGTAAGAATGATTTATTATTACTAAATAAAAAGCTTTTTCTTTTAAATAAATCGTTTGGTTGTCTAAGTGATATTTGCCGTACTTACATAGACGTATATTTTTTGAGCGCTCGTTATTTAAATGGTGAAAAATAATAAGAATCGATACTACGAAACTTCATCGTTAATAAACTTTGCTTTTAAAATCGATATCGGAGGATCTGTGTGGTTTCTGACAATGAATCCGTTATTAGAATGAGAAAAAGTAGCCGCCATATTAAAAATTTTAGTTATTTAACCGATTGCTTTGTAAATTGATATCTGGGGATCTGTGAGGTTTCTGACAACGACTCCGTTATTAGTATGAGACAAAATAACCTCCATTTTGAACTTTTTAGTTATTTAACCGATTGCTTTAAAAATCGATATCAGGGGATTAGTGTGGTTTCCGACGATAAATCCGATAATAGAATGAGGAAAGTAGCCGCCATCTTTAACTTATTAGTTATTCAACCGATTGCTTTGAAAATCGATATCTAGGGATCAGTGTGGTTTCTGACAACGACTCTGTTATTAGTATAAGATAAAATAGCCTCCAACTTGAATTGATTGCTTGATTGCTTTAAAAATCGATATCAGGGGATCTGTGTGGTTTCCGACAATGAATCCGGAATGAGGAAAGTAGCCCGCCATCTTTAACTTATTAGTTTTTAATTTTTTTTAAATTAAAAGTGACAACCCTTAGGCTTTGCTAGTTATCTCAAAAAAAGCGCTAACTAGCTGAGATACAGATAACTAAACAAAACTTTTTCAATTTTACAAAAATAAGAGGACAACCCTAACGCTCAATTGGCGCGTAGGTATATAAAACAAGAAAAAGGCCGAGCTTCCGTACTGCTTTAGCTTATTTTACACTGTGGCCAAGGTGTTGGAAGCGCACACCACACATCACCCGGAATCGTCAAGTAAGTACTGATTTACTAGCTTTCTTATCTCTAACCTATCTGACGACCTCCTTGGTCGAGTGGTTTGTACACCGGTTTTCATGGTGTCGCCATCTCTGAGGTCCCGGGTTCGATCCCCGGTCGGGTCATTTTAGAAATTATTGTTTTTCTAAATTGTCTCTGGCCTGGGTGTTTTCTATGTATAATAAGTATATACTTATTTAAGTATTTTAAGTATGTTTATCCGTTGTCTAGTAACCATTTAACGAGTTTAATAACCAAGCTTCTCTTGGGCTAGATAATTGGTGTGAGTGTAGGAATGTTTATTTATTTATTATTATTATTATTAACTATAGGAACACAGCACAGCTACTAACATTGATTATGCTCGTATTAAATAGATTTATCTAAAATGATGTTAGCTGCCAGGTAGAATTAAAACAGGCCCTTTTACCATATGAACCGAGTAACATAATATCGAACCCAGTGTCCGAGAATAGTGGTCTAGAAGAGGTCTAACAGGTACTTTGAAGAATAACTTAGTGTGGTTTTTTTTTTTTTATATAAAAGAGGGAGGCAAACGAGCAGGCGGGTCACCTGATGGAGAGTAATCACCGCCGCCCATGGACACCCGCAAAACCAGGGGAATCGCAGACGCGTTGCCGGCCTTTAAGGGAGGAATAGGTTTAAGGAAGGAATAGGAATTGGGAGGAGGGGGGGGGGGAGGGGCCTCCGGAACCCTCACTGGTCGGACGAAACACAACAGCACAAAGTGCCATTATTTCACGCCGAATATTAGTGAGAGGGTGGTATTACGCCGGGCGAGCCGGCCCAATAGGGATTCTAGTAGTTGTGGAAGTAATAAATTTAAAAAAAGAAAGATATAATATACATCGTGTTATTTAAATCCTAAAAAACCTCAGATAGATACCCTAACTTATTTTTATAATAAAAGACTTATAAATAATCAGATTAAGTATTTTAAATACTTACATGACGACGCGATGGTACCAACTTCTTCCAAAATTAGCTTCACAAAACTAAAGAGAGAGCATGCTGAACAAAACGTGACACACAACACCAATCCAAGGACTCTTTTTATTTCTGACGCTAAATCTCTCTCGAAACCTATCGAATTATTTATCTGTAACATAATATTAATGTCGCAGGGAAATGATAAAAACAGCGATTTACTCAAATCTCCAAGGGATATTATCAATTAATCACTTTGGAAAGTTAAAATTACAACTCTGTAGGGTCATTCTCCTAACAGAATGATGATGATAATGATAAATAAGTGAAATAATGCAATAGACAAGCTGAATGTTATTCAATAAACAATTTGACTTTAACTTTAAATAAAAAATAAAGCAAATTCGTCGGGGGTTTCTGGGTGTTCATGAAGACGTAGTCGCGGGCAGGCAGGTAGCATAATTTTATTTAAATATAAATCGCAGTTACCTTCCCAAGTCTACCCAAGCATCTAATCGCGGCTTGAATTCGTTTTGGGGCACCGTATACTGCTACAGCGGAGTGCAGGCCCACGCTAAGGGTCACCAAGGAGCACAATATCGGGTTGCCCTTCAGCTCGCCTGTGTATGAATCGATCAGCATTTCCACGATTGTTGCTGCAGCTGTAAATAGACAAGATAATGTGTGATAGCCTCATTATGGCACCTTCAAGATAATAAGATATATATGGCATTTCTCAAAACATTAAGGAAGTTTTAAACAAAAGAAAGGGAGAAAAGAAATGCCCTTGTAAGTTCTTTTCAGGTCTTCCGCCGAAGAAACTGGCTGTACCATGTTTTCTGTAAATAAAAAATTCTCCCTTTAAGCTGCAAGCATATATGACTATGGGCTGCAGACATCTGTCGTAGAACTGATTACCGTAGACAAGCTCTAGAGTCGAGATCGCTACTGGGAAGACGCAGTGTGGGACTGGCAGTAGCTGGATACGGAGAGCAGAAGACCGGGCTCAGTGGTGCGTCTTGCGAAGGGCCTATGTCCAGCCACTGCCAGGCTGATGATGATAATGATGATTTACACCAATGCCTCTATGTGTATGGCTAGACTTGGACCTATGCGGGGGATACCCACATGTTAATATATCCGAACTAGTTGGAGGTAGGATATGTTTAAATCCGCTTGGCTTGGCCAGTTGTAGTTACTATAATTTACTATCTAGGTATGTCACCACAGATAAAAGTAACATTGTTGTATTTTTAAGTCACAGGTAAGCTTCCGTTATTACTGAAGAAGTTACCTAACCTGACCGATTCTGCGTAAATTGCGCTTTCACCTTCAGTCAATGGGATCTACCCTGAATCCGAATGGATGTTAACCATACATCCATCCATACATCGCCTTCCTATTATAATATAGACCAACTCAAAAAAAAAGATTTACTGAAAAATTACTTTAATAAAAAAAATTCAAATATTTTTTTTTAAAGTTGATGTCTGTTCAATATTTTTATTAAAAGTGCGACATACTTCTGCCTTGCTGTAGCTGTTTTTTGTTTTGTAGGAGATCCAGTAACATTACAGGGTTTAAAAGCATGACTGCTGAATCTTCAGAGTCGGCTATGCAACCGTGATCCCCATGTTGCCGGAATCTATGGGCTGAGCTGGCTACTTTCCTTCAGCTAAGCCGGAACCTTGTTAAATGGAATTATCATTCCTCTAATATCGCACACATAATCGTTCTAATGCGTACATAGTGCTCAAGTAAAGCTTTATTTTTACTTTTGTGTTTTATCTTTTCTTATATATATGTTTCTAAAAGATGTAAGTTCATTGTATGGATTTTGTATTTAACGACATATTGTAATGTAAATGTCGTTACTTCTTTATTATAAAGCTGTGAAGTTCCTAGCGCACATTCTTCTCCATAAAGAAAGACCTCCCTATAAATATATAGGATATATATATAAAATAGGATTGCATCGCCGGAGATTTAATGCAATCCTATTGGTTTATATTTCTTCGCTTCTCCGCACCGCAGCTTCGCTCCGCTTCAATGGACAGTCAGCCTAAATTGGTTGTAAGCAAAAAGTTGTTTTTGACGTATAGTTGGCACTCAACGTCTAGATTAAATTATAGTTATTTTACTACTAATTGTTTAAATACATAACTGTTTCTTGTCTATACTTCTATACTACTAGTATAAAGAGGAAAGATTTGATTGTTTGTTTTTTTGCATTGAATAGGCTCCGAAACAACTAGACCGATTTGAAAAATTATTTCACCGTTGGAAAGCTAAACTTCCTCCAGGTGACATAGGCTTTAAAATATTTTCAAAATTCGTTACGGGGTACGGGGTCCATGCGGACGAAGTCCGGTTAGAAGCGGTTAGCTAGTCCAAAATAAAATACTAAAAAAAATAAAAAATTTCGACGATTCAAAAGCACCGTTATAAAAACTTTATTTGTTGATAATGTTTTACTTTGACCTTGACTGTTATTTGAGCTCCACTTACTTGTGAGACTGACCAACATATAGTGCAGTACTCGTATGGTTTGTGACACCTGGACTCGGCAGCCACCTCGCACCTCCTCTAGCCGAACAGGCGCCGTACCCAGCACTCGCGCTATACGGAACAGCAACAATAGTACGCCTGACACCGTACACTCCACCACCTCTTTAAGTTTTTCGGTTTCACCCTTGGGCGTTACGACTACAAAAATAAAATATATTTTGTTGCTGTGGCTTCTCCACGAGCTCAATCGTCTTGTGAGGCGGCAATTGAAATTCTATTTCATTGCGTATTATACTACGGCAGTCTTAGACAACGTTCATAGAAATAATGGAATGAACAGAGGCCGAGTAAAAAATTAGGCAAATGACTCCAGAATCCAAAAGACGAAGCTAGTGAAGCAGAATCTGCATTATGCTTCTTCACTAACACTCACTTCTTCGCTAATTACCAAATCATTATACAATGTGATAGAGGTGGTACTTCTAACCTGTTAAGGCTGAGTACTACATCTAAATTCATCGACAAAAAAATAATATGGACTTATAAAAAGTGATTTTAAATCACAAAATAATTAAGTAATGATTTTTTTTCTCACCAAAATAATCTCAAACATACAAAACAAAGTAATTTATTAGTTAGCCAGTGTCATTAGCTACCGTTTGCTATTTTTTTCATGTTTCTCCGACGTATGAAACCTTTGATATCGCATAAAGTAAAAATGGTCATAAATTATAGGGGGAGGGGGTAGGACCCCCGGTATTATTTTATTTGTCGATGAATTTAGATGTAGTACCTAGCCTTAACGGGTTAGAAGTACCACCGCTATCACATTGTATTTAACATGTTTAACGCGATATTATCTGATCCGTTCAACGTGACAGTTTTGGTTGAGGATTGGTTTTTGGTATTGCCATTCCCGCATGGACATAAATATGCATACACTCACCAACCCGCATTGGGCCAGCGTGGTGGGTTATGGACCAACCTCCCCGTGTGGAGCTGTCCATGTGGGAAGGCCTGTGCCCAGCAGTGGGACGTTTATAGGCTGAAGATGATGATGAATCCACATAGCGCAATTTGGGCCCAGGTTTATAGGCTGAAGATGATGATGAATCCACATAGCGCAATTTGGGCCCAGGTTTTCGTTGTTACCGTGTCGCGTTGCGGTGAAAGAATACTACCACCCCCTCTCTTCCCTTGGTCGTCGTAAAAGGCGACTAACGGACTAAAGACTGCACATACATCCAACAGCATAGAGCGGCGATGAGATCACCACCTGTCACGCAGAGCACTGTGCAGTCGCTATTTGATGAAAAGTGGACTATGGTAGAGGACTGCTTTTGCTGTCCTCATTGCCTAGTCTCTGATTAACCCTTCGGGGATAATAGTCGTAATTATATGTATGTATGCCTATGTATGTAATGACTGTTTTCGTTATTCAGGGCTTCGATTGTCATTTTTTCCATTTTTTGGAAAGATGTCTCTTAAAGTAAGTACTTATATAAGGTGACTGCTAGAAACCGCAAAAAACTTCTAGGGCTGGTCAGGTCAAGTGTTTTAAACATGACAAAAATGACAAAAAAGAAATTCGTGTTTTTTTTATTTTTCATTAAATAATTCATTTTGTAAATTTTAATTAGAAGGTCTTTGAGTATCTAATTATTTTTAAACCAATAGCATAAGAAAAATAAATTAAAACAATTAAAAATAACGATTATTTACTACGCGCGGGCAATGAACGGCTGGCCGGCCGACTGTTGACCCGTGTGCGTTGTCAGCTGGGCGATAAGTACCTACGTTAGTCTGCAATCTTTTGAAATGTGCGTAGGTATAAGGTGCAGTTAAGTCCAACGACTATCGATAGCATCAAGTTATGTTATGGCCACATTTTAACTGTAATTATGATAAGTGTTATGATGTATGAACGTAATTTCAATTCAATCCTAGTAAAAATCTATCACACCACACATTATGAGAAGTTACAATTATCTTTCCTTTGAATGAAAGATCAATGTGTAGTTTTCTAATGTCGCGTCCGTACGCTAAGCACTTGCCGCTAACTCCAAACCAAATGACCAGATGACCTTTAATGTCCTCGACAACTAAACAGCCTAAAGCATTGTTATAATGAGTATCAGTCTTACCTATTTATTTACACTAAATTAAGTTAAACTAATGTCTCGCAATAAAGGCAACGTTAATACCTAAAAAGCTGCGTAATTAATAGGTGTCGGTAGGTACTTACATAGTGTTAAATAGCATTCCAGTTTATTACATCAGCGAACAGGAAAGGTGATAAGCTTCCCATCACACATAGCAGGCTTTGGACTGTCAAACTAATGTAATAATAATTAAATAAAAGTGAAAACCTGTGCTAAAATTTCGTAAATAAATTAAAATTTATTAAAGGACGAACTAGAACAACTTTTGTGATCGGCACACAATGATATCATTGTCGGCACATGATTATTATTACACTAATTCGGCGTGTTTAAAAGTTCATCACCTATGTATTTACAAGTCTTATTTACACCTTAAAACTAAAAAACTCTCTCTTCGTTTAAGCGCATAGCACCACTTACTACCTCGTCACTCTCACGATAGCAAAATAGCATCTCAAGATATTGCTGGTTCGTATACCTAGGCATTTTTACGCACACGCGACGCGACGCGAATGCACCAGAATGCATAAGTTGACTGCCGAAAAAATCAAAGCAGCCGTGTGTAGGTCACGTGATTATGGTTGGCACGCCCAAGAAAATAAAACCATTACTTACTTAGATCCTAGAAGTTACTGAAATGTCAAAACTTTGGCCTTTTGTTGATAACAAACTCTTTCACATTTTTTTTACAAACATGAATAGACAAACTTAAATAATTAAAGCTATCGTCCAAACTTGCATATTAAGCGAATTTACAATTATAAAAGTTATTAGATTAGATCAATAATTTATCAGTTAATTTTTATTAGTTAATTTGGTAAACCAAAAAACTTATACTATCAAGTAAATGTTAATAAATCTGGATTGCAATTCAATAGAAAAAGAAAACAAAAACTTTAATTATCCATAACCACAACGCACCAGCAGGTTTACATTGTACATAAACTAACACACTTGGAATATTAATTCTAAGATTAACATGTTACTGTATTGACTACAGTTTTATGGGATTTGTTGTAATGGTCATAAAAATATCCAAAAATGTTTGCTCGTAAAAGTTTAAAAGGATCATAACATAATGGTTAAACAAGCTACTGATGGTAATGATTGAGATTCAAACTGGTACGCATCGCATCACTACTAGTGCGACTAGCTGTTTTTGGTCTGCATCACGTGAATTCAGAATTAAGAAAAATAAATCAACAACTTAATTAGGTATTTTTATGTGGATGCTACATAGGTACTTGAAATCAATTTATTAATTATTCGCGCCACCGTTTCTTTTTTCTAATAAACAACGTTTTTCTTTTATCACGAATTCTTATCTTATTAACATTGAGATATTAAAACGTCGAAAAAAGTTTACTACCTCAGATGGGAATCGAACCCACATCCTCCGCAATCCGGGAGGCGGGCGGCGTTAACCACTCCGCCATCTAGATATTTTTTGACATGTCAAAATTTTTCAACGCATTTGACTTGTGTTGTTAGCAACAGTGTCTCATCAAACCTCTTTCACTTTACATCCATTACACAATTTACACACGATATGAATTACGAATTCGAATTCATATCGAAAAAGAACCGCTCATAGTTAGCGGCAGCCCTAAATAGATATGGATCGTCGCAAGCGTCTTTGAAGAAACGCCGCCACACACAGTGTTGCCAAATTGACGGATTTCTCGTGAGCGACACAGACGCTGTGCGCATGACTGTGATCTGCTGTCTCTTTCCAATTCTACGAATATGAAAGAGACAGAGTCATTCTCATCGCAGCGGCACCAACTTTACGACTTTAACTTAGAGAATCGCACTGTGGCACTGCGCTGCGCTGTCTGTGCTGAGTCAGTCTCAGTCACTGAACTCACTGATTCTCATGCGCAGCAGGTGTGTTCAGTTTCCTCGGGGAAATTTTGTTGTGTAGTGTAGGTACATAGTTGTGTTGTGGTATGTGAGGTGTATTTGTGTATGCGCGATTAAACTAATATCTAGTATGAGTTAATTAGTGAAGGATTAGTATTATTATGAATAGGCTATCGTGAATAAAGTAATCAGTTCAGTAACAAATTAATGATTTGAGTAACAAATGGGTGTTAAGTCGTATTAAGACTTGTAGGTAGAATAGGTGGTGTTCTTTTAAACACGTTGAATAAGTGTAATAATAAATATGTGCCGATCACAAAAGTTATTTTAGTTCGTCCTTTAATAAATTTTATTTTATCTAAGTACGTAATTTTGGCGGAGGTTTAATTTTTATGTAATATTACATAAGTTTGAAAGCCTGTTAAGTGTGATGGGAAGCTTATCACCTTTCCTGTTCGCTGGAATAAACTGGAATGCTATTTAACACCATGTAAGTACCTACCGACACCTATTAATTACGCAGCTTTTTAGGTATTAACGTTGCCTTTATTGCGAGACATTAGTTTAACTTTATTTAGTGTAAATAAATAGGTAAGACTGATACTTATTATCTCAATGTTTTAGGCTGTTTAGTTGTCAAGGATATGAAAGGTCATCTGGTCATTTGGTTTGGAGTTAGCGGCAAGTGCTTAGCGTGCGGACGCGACATTAGATAACTACCCATTGATCTTTCATTTGTAAGGAAAGATAATTGTAACTTCTCATAATGTGTGGTGTAATAGATTTTTACTAGGATTGATTTGAAATTACTTTCATACACTTATCATAAGTACAGTTAAAATGTGGCCATAACATAGCTCGATGCTATCGATAGTCGTTGAACTTAATAACTGCACCTTATACCTACGTCTAATTCAAAATATTGCAGACTAACGTAGGTACTTATCGCCCAGCTGACAACGCGCACGGGTCAACAGTCGGCCGGCCAGCCGTTCATTGCCCGCGCGTTGTAAATAATCTTTATTTTTAATTGTTTTAATTTTATTTTTCTTATGTTATTGGTTTAAAATTAATTAGATACCCAAAGACCTTCTAATTAAAATTTACAAAATGAATTATTTAATAAAAAATAAAAAAAACACTAATTTCTTTTTTGTCATTTTTGTCATGTTTAAAACACTTGACCTGACCAGCCCTAGAAGTTTTTTGCGGTTTCTAGCAGTCACCTTATATATAGTAAGGCCGGAATCTGTACCTTCGCCTTCTAAAGCTTTAGTATTTACTTCGTATTTGTATTCTGTGTACGATAAAGTATTGTATTCTAAGGTACAAATTTTTTATAAATATATCTTACCGATATATTCGTAAACTTCCATAATGTTAGACACAGGACACTATGTTATAAGGTAAGAAGCACTGGATTTTAGTTCGCGCTGTATTTATTACTGATATGATAATCATAACAGAATATGAACAGTAATGTAACATGTTATTATTTCCGTATTAGTGCAAACGAATGGCCGGTTAAGTACATGAATGTAAGTTATAATTTCTTCTTATAATACCTTCGTTCCGATAAAACATAATTTTATATACAGTATGCTCAACGGTTGCCACGCCTTTCCTATGTTTTATATTTCAAGTTATTTCACTCGGCGCGCCGAGTGAAAGAACTTAAAATATAAAACATAGGAAAGTATACCTAAGTACTGAACAAAAGGTTTTTTTTAATATGATGCGTTTTATGTACTTGGTTTATTTGAATAATTGTCAAAATCTGATGTTTGATAATAACCCTAAGTAACTATTTTGTAGAACCCAGATAATTACAAAATAACAATGAATTTCGTGATCCGAGTTTGGATATGGATTTACAATGCCATGTGGCAAATGTTGCTGAATAAATCTATGTTTTTTAGTATTTTTTTATTGTACCTTAATAAATAAAATAAATAAAAATAAGTATAATATTGAGATTGAGATAATTTTTGTACATTTTATTCCCAGAAACAAAACACACCCCAAGTTACTAGGCGCACGCTCAATTGAGGGTAAATAGTACTTACATAAAAATTTTATTTGTTCTCATAATAATATGAGCACTGCAGTGGTAAATCAATATTGAAACAAACGATAATGAGCGAAGTATTTTTTCCTCTTTCACAGCAATAGTTAAGCCACTTTTGAAACTTTGCCTCTTATTCTCATGAAAATATATCGTTTTAAATGAATTTAGTAAAATTTAGTATAAATAGATAATTTAATTCAATAAATACTAATTAAAAATTAATAAGTATTTACGTTTTGTGACCAATACCTATTAAATACTTTGTTGAATATGTTTTATGTTTATTTAGTGGTATTTAGAGATAGTTTAAATAAAATTTACTAAAAAATTCGCATTCGCGTTCGACGCTCGTCCCGTGAGCACGTGCGCTAAGTCGTGTTACCACCTCTTTAAAGTTGTTGACACCGTTTAGTGATGCGACACCACCATACTATCGACCAGGGTTCGATAGTAGGGAAGACGTCGTCGCCATAATGGATAAATACCTAGTACGATCTTCGTCTAGCAGCAGTCTGAATTCCAAAAGACCTGCTGAAATTACAGCTGAAGACTGGTGCACTCCAAAGCGCTATGCACCACGAAATAAGCAATCCACAAATGATAATGTAAGTCGCGACATTCATACTAAAAACCAATTTGAAGACCTCCCAGTTGATATAACAGGTGAAAGCAAAAACCTACAAGACGCAATAGCTGCCCCATTGAAAACAATTCTGGAAATAAAAAAAGAATGGACGCACGAAACCATCTGGACAATCATCAGTCGATATGGTAACCAATATCACTTACAATACCGGAATGGAAACAAAGTCGCCGTTATATGTTACTCACCTCAAGCACACCAAGCTGCAAAAGATGGTCTTCGTAAAGAAGGAATTTCATTTCTTACCTACACTCGCAAAGATGAGAAGTCACCTAAGATAATCATAAAAGGCCTACCTGCTGATCTCGAAAAGGAGTTACCCAATGAACTTGGCCGACTTGGTTTTAAAGAAGTTACGGTTACAAAACTGAATTCACGGAAAGACTTTGAACAAACCTATCCACCCTTCTTAATACAACTTCCAGCAGGAGTTGACATTTTGAAATTTCGCAAAATTAAATATTTGCTTAACTGCGTAGTAACTCTGCAAAAATATAAACCCAATTCCTCCTTGGGCACGCAATGCTTTAGGTGTCAGCACTTTGGACACTCGTCAAAAAATTGCAATATGCCAGCACGTTGTGTGAAGTGTACTGAACTACATTCAACTGCAGAGTGTCCCAAGAAGGATCGTAAGGAGCTGCCGCGGTGCTGTAACTGTGATAATGAACATCCAGCCAACTACAGTAAATGCAGTGCAAGAATTGCTTACCTAGAACGTCTACAAAACAGAAGAAATTTAGAACGTAAACCTCCACCAATAGCAGTGCCCACTAGACTTATAAAACCTAAGCTAGCCACAATTCCTAGCATAAGATCTTGGGCTACAGTAACGGCTCCCCCTCTAAATGACAATACATCAAATAATAACTTTTCAGCCAATACTGCTTTTCCTACGAACGATGATCCCGCGATTAAGGAAATGCTTGACATTCTGGCAGCCGTAAGAAGCTTAAAAAACCAATTTATGTCGTGTACTTCTCAATTGGAGAAAGTAATGCTCGTGCTTACTCATCTTGGTCACTATGTCTAAGTCCACTGGCTTGCGCTTGCTCTCGTGGAACGCCGACGGTGTTCGAGGTAAGATCCATGACTTTGCCACGCGTACCATATCTGTCGATATTGTTGCGTTATGCGAAACTCGTCTAGCTAACCATATTAGTTTACCTACGCCTGGTTTCTTTTGTTACCGACAGGACAAGCACTTTAGCGGCAGAGGTCAGGGTGTTGCATTGCTTGTCAGAAAAGACTTATAACACTCTTTAATAAGCTTACCTAAAATTACAAATATTGAAGCTGTTGGTATACGGACTTATCTGTCTGGCATTGAACATGTCATTATTTCTGTATACCAGTCACCGAACTTGCCCCTTCTTCAAACTGATCTTGATTTATTGCTACGGGTTGCTCCTCGTGTTCTCATTGCTGGCGATTTTAATGCGAATCACAGTTACTGGCATAGTAGCTATACTAACACTCGTGGCAGAACGCTTTTTCGTCACATGTTAAATCATGATTATTCCATTCATGTCCCAGATATTCCAACCCAGGTCAATTATTCGGCAGAGCATAACCCAACAAATCCGGATCTAGTCCTCTGTTCCAATATTAAACTTATTAGTGACCCGCAAGCCTATATAGCTTTGTCATCAAACCACTACCCTTTATTTCTCACGATTGGTGGCATGTTGGACCGAATAGCTAAAGAAAAGTACTTCCGTTACCAACAAACTAACTGGAAAACTTATCGTTCGTTACTGGATGAAAACATATTTCTCACATCTCTTACTTTTAAGACTAATAATGAAATCGACCTAGGCGTAAAAGACTTGCAATCCATCATCTCTAAAGCTAGAGATTCCTCAGTTCCCCTTGGTACATATAGTGGTGATATGACTACACTTCCTTCGCCCATAAAAAGGCTTATTAGATATAAAAATTATCTTCGTAGGGTCGATCACAGTTTACCTAAAGGACACTACAAAACATATATTCGTCAAGCTATTAATAACCTTTGTAACTTAATCAAAAGTAATACCAGAAAACATTTAGATGATATGTGGAATAAAAAACTTTCCAGGGTCGATAACCCTAGTTCTGACATTTGGAAATTGTGTAAGTCCATTAAACCAAAAACCAGTAATATACCTCCCCTTAAAAGCGCCAATGGTTGCTTGACAGCTAGCGTTGCTCAGCAGGGTGATGCTCTTGCTGCGGCCTTTTATGAGAACATGAGTCTTACTTTAAATTTACCAAGTGATGATCTCAACTCCAAAATTCAAGAATCGTTAGCTAAGATCAATAACCATCATATTGCTGAGCTGCAACAACCTGTACGTCCTGCTGAGATCCGCGCGGCTCTTAGCTCCCTTAAAACTCGCAAATCTGCAGGGGATGACGGTATACACAACCTATTGCTTAAAATTTTTTCTCAAAAGGCCGTTGTATATCTTACTAAAATTCTTAACGGTTGTTTGTATTTGGGTTATTTTCCATCGTTATGGAAAACTGCTAAAGTTATTGCTTTGAGGAAGCCTGGTAAAGATGCTACGTTGCCAATCAATTATCGACCTATTAGTTTACTTCCGTCATTAGCCAAATTATTCGAAAAACTTATTTACACTCGTTTGCAATTAGTCACAAAATCTCATCTTATTAATGAGCAATTTGGTTTTCGTCCGTCTCATTCTACTACCCAACAGCTTGTTAGAGTTTCTGAGCACATATTTCACCACCTTAACTTAAACGAATAGACAGGAATGTTTCTTTTAGACATTGAGAAAGCATTCGATACTGTTTGGCACGCGGGCCTGCTTCATAAGCTCGTGAAACTTGATTTACCAATCTCTATGGTCAAGCTTATTCAATCATACCTAAAGAACCGCAAATTTATGGTTCATATAGGGCATATTAAATCTTCTATCCAGACCGTACCTGCTGGCGTACCACAAGGTTCCATATTGGGGCCTTACTTATTTTTGTTATTTCTAAATGATATACCTATTCAACCACGTACACATCTGGCTTGTTTTGCAGACGATACAGCCTTTTACACTTCATCTAATGATCTCGATCTCATTGTGGCACGCTTACAATTTTCTGTTGATTTGTTACATTCCTATTTTACTAAATGGAAACTGAAGCTTAATGAGACTAAAACTGAGGCAATCATATTTACTCGCCATCGTAGCGTACCTAAAACGACACTCAAAATAGGTGGCCACTGTATACCATGGAACAACTCTGTTCGATACCTTGGTATTACAATGGATAATAAATTAAATTGGTCTAAACACATAGCTAACTTGCGTATAAAAGGTGCTCAAGCGCTGGGTGCGTTAAGCCCCATTTTAAATCGTAAAAGTAATCTTAGCCCTAGTACCAAACTTAAAATATACACCACTCTTGTTAGACCATGTTTTACATACGCCTGTCCAGTATGGAGTAACACATGTTTAACAAATTACCAAATCTTACAAATCATCCAAAATAAAGCTCTGAAAATAGCATACAATACTTCTTTTAAAACTATTTTAATTAATTTACATAAAAACATTTCATATCCTTTACTCATTAGTTTCATATTAAAACTTAGTCGGAAATTTTTTACTCATAATAAAGAACATACTCGTAGTTCAAATCCCCTTATATCTAATATTTGTATTACTCAAATATCTGATATTAAATATATCGACAGATATGGCACGTACCGTTTACCACATCACTATCTTTTGTTTCCCCAACTCGGCCCGGCCGGCGATCTCACTCATAGCAGTGCCACAGTATAAATATTAGCTCATATTTATACTGTGGCAGTGCGCAAGCGCATGACCAATGTCGATACACGGCGGTCAAACAATGCCCCCTCTGTCGCCCATACTTAGTACATGCGCGGGAGGGCGGGTAGCTCTTGTCGCTGCGTGTATTTTGGTCGGCTTGGAATGTAGCAATTCCAGCAACTGTTCCTGTGCAAGTTGTTTGAGCGGATAATTTATTCTCAGCTCATTCACTTCCTAGAGGATCACTCTATGATCACCAGTATGGGTTTAGTCAGACCTAAGCAATCAACGGGTGATCTTCTAGCGTACAAAACTCACGCATGGGGTGAAGCGATGGACAAGCATGGCGAATGTCTGGCAGTTAGCCTTGATGTCGCCAAAGCTTTCGATAGAGTGTGGCATCACTCCCTTCTTTCTAAGTTGCCGGCCTTCGGTGTGTCGTGCCCGTGCCATCTGTGCGCCTGGGTAGCAGACTTTCTAGAAGAGCGGATGATTCGTGCCCTTTGTTACATTTGACATTTTGTCCCTTTTGGGGAAAAGGAAGAAAATCCCAAACGCAAGCGTCAGTGGGTTGTTATCAAATAAAACCATAAAATGTTTTACAGCTAGGCAGTATATTGTAATAGAACACACACCCTAAAATTTTGTTCAACAACAATAAAATAAAATTATAAATTTTATTTCACTACTATTATTCAAAAGAGGGGGTTAGTCACAATTTTTCCTTATAATATTTAGGTACTATTCATCTACGTTACTCCTTTTAATTTATTAAGCCGAAAATAACAAAACTATCAGTCGAAATTGACCCTAGGGTCAATCTCAAATGAAAGTCCAATAAACTTGCCAATAATTTTGCCAACTATAATTTACTGTTTAAATTAATCTAAACCTTATTCCAAAGCTATATCACCCCCTAAAACACACTAAAATCCTAAGAGTCAAAAGTGACCCAGCGGGTCGGTGATAATTTTAATTTCAAATAAATTTTATAATACTGTTTTTACTACTACCTAACCAGCCAGCTAATATTTCAGTGGTAAGAGCTATGGTCGTGGGGGGTTCGGGATAAAGCCAGTACCGTCCGGAGTATGATGTTAAAATTAAAATTAAATTACTCCGTACATAAAAATATTAAATTAAATGTTTTAATCAGTTTAACCGTATCAAAACCATCAAACGTTTAAAGCTACTACCCTAGAGAACCGTGGGGTTACACCGATATAAAATTAATATTAAAGGGCGCCAGGATCTAAAAGTAGACCCGAACCTGCAGACGACGTCACTGTTCAACTTCACACAGGTCGAACTCGCAGATCCTCAAATGTGTGACCTCGCACCCAGACGGCTATCAAGTTTCTGTTGATGCACCACTAGGCTCATCAGACCACTGTCTGATTCGCAGCACTGTGCCTCTCACAGAAACTTCAAAACCGCAACCAGCGGCTAGCCGTCGACATTATAGGTCGGCGGACTGGGATGGGATGCGAAGTTTCTTTGCGTCCTACCCGTGGTGGCAAGTTTGCTTCTCGCTGGATGATCCTGATGTCGCCGCTGACTCTGGCGTTGATGTGATATTGCAGGGAATGGAACTTTTCATTGCATACTCTGTGGTTCCCATTGGCGGCAAGTCCCAACCATGGTTTGGTCGTTGCTGCAAAATGGCGTCTCGCCAAAAGCGTCAACATTACCAAGCCTGGGCTAATGCGGTGTCATCAAAGGATCCAAACACCAGTGCGCTCAAAAAGAAGTACAACTTTGCCGCCAGGTCTTTTAAGAAGGACATTGCCAAGGCGAAGTCATCATTCATAGGTAGAATCGGCGAGAGGCTAGTGCGTCTTCCTTCGGGGACGCGTGCGTTCTGGTCTCTCGCCAAAGCTATCTTAGGGAATTTTGGTAAGCCGTCCCTACCACCATTGCACAAGACAGATAACTGCCTGGCCTACACTGCAAAGGAGAAAGCCGATCTGTTGGGCTCTCTTTTCGCATCAAACTCGACCTTGGACGACGGGGAAACTCTCCACCAACTATACCGCATTGCGCTTGTACAATGCCAAACGTTCAGTTCCTGCAAAGGTCAGTTCGTAAGGCTCTTTTTTCCCTTGATATCCATAAGTCGAGTGGGCCTGATGCAGTTCCACCCATTGTGCTTCGGACGTGTGCTCCTGAATTAGCACCAGTTCTAACGCGCCTTTTCCGGCTCTCTTACACTACTGGCGTCGTCCCGAGCTCTTGGAAGACAGCCCTTGTCCACCCGATCCCAAAAAAATGCGATCGCTCAGATCCGTCCAACTACAGGCCAATAGCTATTACCTCTTTACTCTCCAAAGTAATGGAGTCCATTATAAACCGCCAGCTCTTGGGGTACCTAAAAGAGAACCAGCTACTAAGTGATCGCCAGTATGGTTTTCGTCGCGGTCGTTCGGCTGGTGATCGTTTAGTGTACCTTACTCACCGATGGGCGGAGGCAGTCGAGAGTAAAGGGGAGGCACTAGCAGTTAGCTTGGACGTAGCGAAAGCCTTTGACAAGGTATGGCACTGGGCTCTTCTTTCTAAACTTCCATCATACGGGCTTCCTGAGAAATTGTGTTCATGGGTTGCCAGCTTCCTTACTGGGCGTAGCATCAGAGTCGCAGTCGACGGTTCGTGCTCCGACATGAAGCCCGTGAATGCTGGAGTCCCGCAGGGGTGTGTGTTGTTCCCTACTCTGTTTCTTCTGCATATCAATGACATGTTGCATAACAACAGCATTCATTGCTATGCAGACGATAGTAGTGGGGATACGCTCTACACCGGGCGAGCTAATATTTCTCTGGAAAGCGTCATCGAGAGCCGGAATAAACTTGTGACTGACACCGAGAACATGTTAAGTCATGTCTCGAATTGGGGCCGACATAACCTAGTCCACTTTAACCCCTCAAAAACACAAGTTTGCGCATTTACCGCAAAAAAAACATCCCTTCGTCGTACCTCTAAACTTTGAGGGAGCTCCCCTTGATACCAATCCGACTATTGGAATCCTTGGCGTCGATATTTCGAGTGACGTTCAGTTTCGTGGTCATTTGGAAGGTAAAGCTTTGAAAAAACTGGGTGTGCTTAATAGGGCGGGTCAGTATTTCACGCCGGCCCACCGCTTACAACTGTATAAAGCACAGGTTAGGCCGCATATGGAATATTGCTCCCATCTTTGGGCTGGAGCACCCCAGTACCAACTCCTTCCATTTGACCGCATCCAACGCAGAGCTGCTCGAATTATCGACGACGTGGATATTTCAGGTCGGCTCGATCCACTGGCTTTTCGGAGAGACGTTGCGTCTCTCTGTATATTGTACCCTATGTATCATGGGGAGTATTCTGAGGAATTGTTCGGCTTGATCCCTGCCGCTGATTTCCTTCACCGCACTACACGCAATCGACTGTCATTCCCTCCACATCACCTTGATGGATGGCGGTCTACTACTGTGCGTTTTTCAAGAAATTTCTTGCCTCGATCTACAGTGTTGTGGAACCAGCTCTCGGCGGCGGTATTTCCGGACCGTTACGACTTAGTGATCTTCATGAAACGAGCCTATTCCTCCCTTAAAGGCCGGCAACGCGTCTGCTATTCCTCTGGTTTTGCGGGTGTCCATGGGCGGCGGTGATTACTTTCCATCAGGTGACCCGCTTGCTCGTTTGCCTCCTTCTGCTATAAAAAAAAAATGTTTCACAACTTCACCTTCACCACTTACGCCAGAGAATGAAATCATTTCGGCGTCGCAACTCGGCAGATTTCCTTTCGCCGGAAGTCTTATAAATCGAAGGCCAGCTTATGATTTCTACTCTCAAAGTGGGGTAATAAATAACAACAACAATTCTTTGAGAATTTTTCCTTCAAACTATCAAAACGTCAAATATGACGTCTGTCACAACTCGCCCTCTGCTAACAGAATTTGCCAACAATTACAACACAAGACCTAGAAAAAAAATTAACGTTTAGCAATGTGAAATGCGTTTTTCTTTAATTTAAAATTATTTTTTGTGATATTTAACTCACTAATTACCCTATCTTAATATTAGGGAGTATTAGTTTCCTCTCTGGTAACCCCTACGGGCAGAGACAATATCCATATAAAAAATAATTCTCCCGTTCGAATGTTCTAGATAAAAGTCCTTATAGAAAAAATAGTTCTATTTCCGGATTTGCTTGAATTAAATTTAATTACTTAAAGTAATTATTATACATATTAATTTATTATGTAATTTATTATTGGAACTGTTTCGGCTATTTTTAAAATTGAATCTTTTATGTGAAACTAAGAGCTGACAGCCACTTCGCCCCGCTATCGCTAGGCGTCGCTACGGTGGCTGTCATTTTGTCTATGGTGTTATGTCAAATACAAAACGTAAACACACATTATTTAGATCTCTTTAGATTTAAGTTTAAGTCTTACTAAAACTGATTTAGAAAGGTGTATTAATTGAAAATGCAAGAAAAGTGTGTCTTGTAATGTGTCAGCCAAGGCTCCTGTCGCGACCCCGGAATATCTCTGTGTTATTATCATATTAATTTAATATACATTGCTCGTTATAATATTGGTAGAGTAAAACAAAAAATATTAGAGTATCTGCTTCGCTTAGTTCTGTATATTCCGAGGTGCGAAAATTACACACATAAAGTCTGAGGCATTGGCGACTCACCCGTGGCTGAAGCGACGCAGGATTGGGTGGCGGCAGCAGACCGTGGCGAGTTCCCTCGGGACCCCAGATTCCCGCCTATAACGTAAAAGGGGTTTATGACTCAACTGTCAATAAGTGGCTCAATCTCTCCAGTCATCAGAGGCATCTTTAGATTACTTAAAGCATGGCAAATTGGACCAGATGAATAGCTATACTATTAAAGCTCTTGAGATTTAGGTGCAAATACTGTAATGTCGTTGTCATCATCCCACTACGCGCATGTCTACCCCCCTCCACCATACCTCGGCAGGCACAACTGACTTCACAGTGGCCAAGGCCCAAGGAGTTGCTATACCAGTACTGGATGCCCTTATAAACTTGGTGAACTGTACCTCTCTCTGCCCTACAGTCACGTCGACACTAGCACCGAAGGGACACCCGCAGGTGTGACCCCCCTCGGGCAGTCCTAAACAGGACTGTGCCTCCTTCATGCTCACGTACGTTACTTGGACATCCTGTGGAGCGAGATGTGATCCGAATGTAACGGAGCGATCCAACTTACTCTAAGGAGAGTAAGGATAGCCGGCTTAACCCCACTTTAGTCAGTCTCACAAAATCGAAGAGTTCTACGGCGGGTATCATCAGTCAGATGGTCCACTAAGCTGACTACCGCCGCAGATTAGATAAAGGGGTTATCCCCATTATCATTAGCTCAGTTTACAGAGGTAACAAATAAGTGAACAAATTGAATGCCATCAGAATAGAAAGAATTACCACTTTACTTTATTAGTTCAGTTAGTTTACGAAAGTAACATCAAGAGAATACAATAGAACGCTGTCAGAATGGAAAGATCAAAACCACTTAACTTTCCGGTTATTAACTCAGTTTACACAAATCGCAATAAGAGAATAAAATAGATTCCATCAGAGTAGAGAGATCAACCACTTAACTTTCATGCCGACACGTGGGCCGCATCTCAGCACACGTAGGGCAGCATCTCAGCACACGTGGGGCAGCATCTCGGCACACCAGTCTCCAGAGCACTTCACTGAACCACTTCAGACAACGAAATAAGCCCGCTCATGGCTCGACTGCTATATTTATTGAGACTACCCTCACTACTAATGCTGCCCGCTCCGAATAATGTTGCCAGCTCAGAAAAACTGACCATAGACAAGTCGGTTGTCCGACTCGATACGGTACATCATGACGGTTGTCACGACAGCTCCATGTCTTAAATGTGAAGAAAAAATGGATTATAGTCTAACAAGCCCCAATGATTACTATTTTTGGAAACCCGATCATTCAAAAACAATTATTTCAGGTAAGTATTATTCAATTATTGCGAACCGCTTTGTAGATTAGTAAAGGCAGACAGGGCCCTGAATTTACAACGTAACACCTTTGTGAGGGTAATTCCTCCATGTTCTACAAAGTGAATGTTGGAGTACCAGGGTTCTGTGCTCTGACCTACTCTATTTCTTCTGCATATTTATGACATGTGGTCCTTGGGCAATATTCATTGTTATGCGGATAACAGTGTACAGTGCATGAGCAGTACTTGGGACATCCTGCGGTAAAGCAAGCCGATATCGTGATGAAAACACAAAAGAAAGGTGAAAAGGCAAAGGAAAAAGCAAGAACTAAATATACTAACACATAAGTATTTAACATACTTATTATACATAGAAAACGCCTAGCCCCTAAATAAATTAGGGAAAACAGTTATTTCAAACTGCATCCGACCGTGAATTGAACCCTCAGAGATGGTGACGCTAGACCCGGCGTGCTAAACCTAACCGTGGAAGTTGTTTTTTTTTTGGGTTTTAACGACTGCCATCTTACGACAATAAACGGGACTACTGCAGACTTTATACTATGTTAGGGCGCTGATAGGTTCTACTTTGAAGTATTATATGAATAAAACATAGTTTTTGAATTAAGATGTCAAACGTAGAATTGGAGGGATCGATCTGAAGTGCCAACATTGGTAGACTTACCATGTTATTTCTATATTTAGTTGTATCATAGTTGTAATATAATAAATATGTAGTCATATATTAAGAAAATGATAGTTTTATTGACTTTCTCCCAACCAAGTCCTTTTTACAGGACCAACGGCTTTACGTGGATTCCGAAGCACGGAGGAACTCGATATATTTTTAATTTGGTCACCCATTTAATGACCCAGCATTGCAAGGCAGCACTGGCAATAGTTTCAACTTGTTCGCAATCCGACCGCCTTAGACGTGATTAGATGCTGCACCATCGAACTTCTTTAAAAATATTGTTAAAAAACAAATTGTTCTAATAATAATATCAGGCTGTGCACATGTGCAGTCACTATTTGGTAAAAAGTGGACTTATGGCAGAGGACTGCTTTTGCGGATAGTAGTCGTGATTATATTTATGTATGTACCTATGTAAAAATTCGTTAAAGCAAAGTACGCGTAAACAGTAAAAACATGTTTACATAATACCTCAGTCATTCACTAAAGATTAATGATACGCTGAAACAAGTTTACTTATTATGAAAGTTTCTTTCATTGATAAATGAAACTTTCTGTTTATTCAGACAACTTATTTGATCATTAAGTATGAGTAGATCGTACTGGAAAAGACTTTAAATATGATTAATTGTATTTAAGAACAATTACTTAAAAGCTTAAGAGGGCACCGATCGCAAAAACTGACATAGGTAAGTCTCATAATGAACTTCAAAGCAAAATCAATCATATTAATATTTAAAATTAGAACAATTCTGCTTTGAAGTTTCAGACCTAGTAATTTGATTAGAGCAATGTTTTTATTCTGCGAAATGTACAAAACCATCACGCGCTTGTGTTAGAAATTAAAATTTACTTTTTTAAGATGGGGGTGACCTGCGAAATATCAATACAAATATTTTCATGTAAGAATTATTGTTTCATGCGTAAAATTAAGAAAGTTGTCGAATAAGAATGTATTTAGGAGGTATTCGATTTATGTATTGTTTGTTATTGTTTAAAAAAATTGTTTCAAATTTCAACAAGGCCACGACGTAAGTAAGTTCTTTTAATGTATTTAACTAATTCATCGCATAGTACAAGTAACTTAAAAATACGTAAATTTTCACAATTTCGTGCAGGATCCCCTTAAAGAAAAAAACAGTCAGCAGTGTGCAAGACTCGGAACCGGCTTAAAAACGCCGAACTTTTCTTGAGAACGCAAACGTTTTATGACATACCTACATAAACACATATATTCACGACTATTTTCCCCGAAGGGTTAGTCAGAGACTAGGCAATGAGGACAGCAAAAGCAGTCCTCTACCATTGTACACTTTTCACCAAATAGCGACTGCACATAATAGTGCTCAGCGGGACAGGTGGTAAGCACATCGCCGCTCTATGCTGTTTGATGTATGTGCAGACTTTAGTCTGTTAGTCGCCTTTTACAACACCAAAGAGAAGAGAGGGGGTGGTAGTAATCTTTCACCGCTACGCGACACCGTTACAAAGAATACTATACGAGTACAAACCCCATCTCTTCCCTCTAATGTCTTAAAAGGACGGGGTTTAGCCAATAGTTCGAAGGAGTAAATAAATCTTTCACCCGAGGTAAACACTGTGCTTTCCATTACGAATATAAAAAAGTATAAACGAAAACATCATTGTCTTTAGTCCGTTAGTCGTCTTTTACGACACTTAAAGGAAGAGAGGGGTTGGTAGTATTAATTTGATGATCCCATCGCCGCTCTTTGCAGTCGGTTGTATGTGCAGTCTTTAGTCCGTTAGCTGCCTTTTACCACACCGAAGAGAAGAGTGGGGTTGGTATAGTATTATTTTGATGAGCCCATCGCCGCTTTATGCTGTTGGTTGTATTTGCAGTCTTTAGTCCCATAGTCGCCTTTTATGACATCGAAGGGAAGAGATTGGTAGTATTATTTTATAATTAGTTACAGTTACACATGTCAGATACATTTCCTCTCTAGGGAGGAAAAGTACTACTTTCCTCCCGCTCCTCAGACAACTTCATACCTACTTTCCGTGTATGAGGAATGAAAAGAATATTCCATTCTATTCTAGCTTTGTTGTGTTTGTTTATTGATTTTTTTAGTTTCTATTTATACTTTATTGCACGAAAGAAGTACAGTTAAAATATAATTTTACCCATTGTGATATAAAGTAAGGTACTTCTAGTACTTTTAAATCTATTACAAGGCTATATTAATGTTTCTACGAGTAAAAATTAATTCTAATACCATCACAATTAGGTCTTATTTACGCTAACGCTTGAGGCCGCTGTCAAAACATTCAATTGTTTGCTAGCTAACGTTATGAATATTAAAAGTAATTAATTAATATAGTTTATTATTTAACATAAACACCCAGCAACAGTCTTTCCATTATTACAGCTAGCTTCAAGTTATTTAGTTGTGATTTCCACTATAGTATTGTGACTACTTTCAGTACACTCTGCTTATATTACTTAGTTAATTAAACTTAAAAGTAAACATAACTTGTACTTACTCTATGAAAATTGGTAAGTTTTGTTGTGAGGATATTCAGATCTGGCTTTAAACTTATTCAAACCTTATTCATTATAAAAAAATTGGGTATGTCCATCATAATTGCAGGCATATTTTTTGCAGCAAGTCATAATACATTTTGATGGTTAATGGAGTGTTTGTTAACATTTTTTACTTGTTTCTAATGTAATAAATAAAGAAAGTTAAATGAGTTAGTTTGTGACGCTTACACGCCTTAACCTATTTTTAGTTCTTTGCGCTAAATTGATTGATGAATTTTGGAGATAGGGCCATGAGGATGGTTATAAGCTTAATTTTTCCTGCGAAAGATTGACGCGAGCGACGCTGCGCCGCCATCGTGGGCAAAAGCTAGTAACTCAAATGTAAAACCCTGTCTTTTTCTTTCCTCCTAAGTCGTCTTTGATAGACTACGCAGATATTTGACGAAATACGAGTTGAATTTATTGTAATTGAGAATTGTAGCGTGCGGCTTAAACCGTAAGGCCCGTAATCCGTATCCGATATGCACAACAGCACATAGGTACAATCATCTACATGCTATTTATTGCTATGTTCATATTGGAAAAACTAAGCCGTCTAAAGGCAGTAACGAAAGAAGCAAATATAAAATTATTGGTAGAACATCAATTATTATCATCTAATAGACGTCCACTGCTTGACAAAAGCCAAGGATCTCCAAGGATCTTCTCAACGACCGGTCTTGTACTACTCACCTCTAGCAGCCACAACCTCACTATATAACAAACATCTACATTCGTTTCATATTGGGCTATTTCGAATCTCGAATAACCGTTAAACAAGCTATGTGCTGGCGGCTCATTAAAAGAATACTACTAACCCATCTCTTTTCTTGGGTGTCGTTTTTACGACTAACCAACAATACCAACTAGATATCACGTCGGCGCTTAAAATGTGTCTCGGTAAATAACAGCACACTTGAGAAGTGAGCGTTTATTTTGTTTAGTTTGCTTGAAACACGGCCAATGTAAACACGTTCACAACGCCGCAATGTGTATTTAAAAGTTGCATAAATAATGCCCGAGAAATCAATTTAACGGCCGGACTGTCTTACTTTCGCTATGTACATGTAGAATAAATTATATTATAAGCTTTAAACTAACAAATAACATTTTTTGAAAACAATTACCGATTTCAACCCACGCTATAAATGTTTGGCCAACGTTGACCAATAGACGCGCGCGCCAACATTTGTGTAACAGAGCAGTGGACGCATGGAGTGAGCGAGAGAGAAATACTTAGAAGATTTGTGACTTTATTACTGGGTGCCATGGTTGTAATTAGGTTGAACTTAAAACTGTTTGATAACTTTTGTCTCAGTTCGTTAGTAAAGAAATGTAGCTGTATAAGTATATATTCACGTAGACAGAATTGAGCTTTGATTTTGTACGTGACGCGTTATCTAGTTGGTATTGTTGATCGAAGCGACTAACGGACTAAAAACTGCACATACATCCAACAGCAAAGAGAGGCGATGGGCTCACCACCAGTCACGCTGTGCACATTGTGCAGTTGTTATTTAGTGAAACGAGGACTGCCAGAAGCATGATATTGAGGTCCTCATGGCCTAGTCTCTGACTAACCCTTAGGAGATAATAGTCGTAACGGTAAGGTGTTAAACTTTGCAGCACCGAAGGAAGCGTCAAGCTTCTCAAAGCATGGCGGCCATTGCTCGGTGTCAAGCGCTCTCTGCCTGGTACTGCGAGCATCCCAGGTGGTCGGAGTAGCGCCGGTCAGGATCGAGAGCACACCTGCAGGGCATCAGGTCTATGTATCACGAAGGCTGTATGCTTTACAGATCATCCTAATGAGTGTACTGAGTAAGTGCTAAGATCAGGACCAAACTTTTTTGTGGTAGAATTGTGACTGCTAAGCACCAATTGAAATACTCAATGAGATTTAGGAAGGCACGTTAAGCCGTTGTTTCTGGTTATTGTTATACGCAGACGCAGTCCTTCAAGCACACCAACCAGCTTGCATTGGGCGTGTGGTGTGATGTGGCCCTATGTTCTTTTTCTCATATGCAAATGTGTACGAGGCCTTCCCACGCAAGCTTTCCTTTCCTGAGTAGTGGGACGTTTAAAGACGTTTAAATGATGATAAGACAAAATTACTCCTAGTAAGTGGCGTATGATGACTAAGGATGACACACGAATGTCTAGCATGTGTAAGGTTAGTTAGTTAGAAGGTCTAGCATTGTTATTTGAAGGTGACATTATTAGTTAGTAGGATGGTCTCTGGTCTGGTCCTCTGCGGTCCTCATTTCCTTAGTCTCTGACTAACCCCTTGGGGATAATAGTCGTGATTCTATGTATGTATGGATGGTCTAGCAATGGTCATTCGAAGATGAAATTATTACCGTGTGTTAAATCCGCCTTTAATTGTTACGAACAGATGTGGCGTCCATAAGCGGTTTCTTGCTAGACGTTCCGGCGGGGCCAAACTCCGTTCGTTTCCGTAATCCCACCATGCGGGTTGCTTGGACTGCTGACATCGGGACCACGGTATTGACTGCAAGTCTCGCCACTTATGGTGGGTGTACCAGGCTCGAAGAGGTCATAAGGAGTTTGAGCCAGTTGGATAAGGTAAGTAGTAGTAAGCCAACTCCATTTAGATTTATAACCCCACTTTGCGAGTGGCGTGGACTGCTGACATCGGCAGCACGGTATTGGGCGCAAGTCTCGCCACGTATGGAGGGTGAACCAGACTCGAAGAGCTCATAAGGAGTTTGAGCTAATTGGAAAAGGTCAGTGATAGTAAACCAACTCCATTTGGCTCCGTAACCCGGCTATACAAGTGACCTAAACAGCAAACAACGGCAGCACGGTACCGGACACAAGGCTCGCCTCTTATGGTAGGTGTACCAGGCTCGAAGAGGTCATAAGGAGTTTGTGCCCTGTTGGAAAGGTTAAGTGGTAGTAAGCCAACTCTATTTGGTTCCGTAAAGCTACTATGCGGGTGGCATGGACTGCAAATATCCACAGCACGGTGCTGGCCGCATGCCTCACCACGTATGGTGGGTGTACCAGGCTCGCAAAGGTCATAAGGAGTTTGAGCCACTTAGAAAAGGTAAGTGGTAAAATCCATGTCCTTTCGTCTCGTCCTTTCGTCTCCGTAACGCCGCACACTACAAGCTTCGCCGTCTATGGTACGTGTACCAGGTACGAAAAGTTAGTAAGGAGTTTGACTCAATTAAAAAAACGCTGTAGTAACCCAATTCCATTCGGTTCTTACTTATATGTATAGAAACTGTAAAAGATAGAATATCTTACTTATATCTACGTCACCCATATTCCTAATGGATGAATTGGAAATTACAGTGATTGACAGACGTTTCTTTTTATCCAGATTTTAAGGCAAAATTAATAAGTTTGCCTTGGCCCAGCCCTACGACAATAAATAAATGTGCATCACGTAAATTAAACACGAATTATGTACAATTTACATTTCCCATTTTTCGTATATATATATATCCTCTGTCTTACCAGGCTAATAACACAAAAAATTGGTAGTGTCAAAATATATTTTTTTTTCAAAATTGTTTTAGATAAGATACAGTTTGGGCGTGACGCGCGCGGACTCTCGTGAGTGGCGGCACATCGCTGTGCTCATAACTTTCTTCTGTATCGTGTGCACACTTCTGGCTTTGGATTACTTTGTGATGTTGATGGATGTGCTGATAAATCATAGAAATTGTACGTATCATTACTAAAATCCTGTTTGCTTGTAACGTCCTTACTTTTTTCATACATACATAGGTTCACAATTATTATCCCCAAATGCTTCGATTATAGCTCTAAAGGGTAGCCAGAGACTAGGTTATGAGGACCGCAGAAGCAGTCCTCTCATTGCCTATCAGTCTCTGATTAACTCTTTGAGGGTAATAGTCGTGGGTGTTGTATTGATTGTTTTTTTTAAGTGACCGTTGCCTGCCTGTACTCGTCTTATGAGTACAGCTACGTCATGGTGGTGTTGCTCGAGATGCAGTTCGTCTACAGCGCAATGGAGGTCGATGCAGTTCTCAAGTCCTTTAACAACGTGCTTGAGAATATGTTGACTTCAAATAAAGGGAAAAGTAGTGAGTATAATTATTGGTTTGGCCATGCTCGTTATAGGTACTATACATGTTCGAATTTTTTAATTTAAAAATTCCGCACTACAATACCGTGAAATGTGAAGAGCGTTGCGTCCACACTTTTATACTTTCACAATACTTTACTATATTCCTATCCATTTCCTTCGCCATTCATAACCGCTAGTATGAGCGAGAGCTCTTCAACACTCACCAGCAATCATCGACGGGCACCTGCCACGCGAAAGAACTCTCTACATGTTTTCTTAAGTACAAAAGGAACATCTCAAAATTTATACCGCGAACGCGCCGCTCCTGTAAAAATAATATAAATCTCGCGAAGTGTATTTGTGCGATATGATCAACTCGGCCCATGCTGGTCGGGTCTCCTGAAGCTGCTTACAGAGTTTGGTGAGTCCTTTTCATGTCTGTTTCCTATCTTCTCCCGCTTGTAGAAATAACAGACAAGAACTCCTTGTAATGTGTATGTCGTTCGTGTACAGTGCACCGACAGGCCCCGCCAGAATACCAGCGATGTTGCGACACATTCTATTTGCAACAACACAAGCCGAGGCGGGGTCCTGATTGACAATTGTCTTTTTTGTATGTATTTTTATTATTATTTATTTATGTTTGTTAATAAATGTATGTATGTTTCTCTCTCTCTTTCTCTCCTTCCTAACTACGTGAGACGCAGCGCTCTTCTTGCTATCTAGTTTCTAATTTGTGATCACTAACCGCATTTGGCAAGCGCTGTGATTGAGCCAATACCTATAAGTTGTAGCAAAAACTAACAGAAACTCTAACTAAAGAAAATAAGGCTGTGATTGACAAGGTATAAGAGTAATATTTTCGACGACCTCCTTGGTCGAGTGGTTTGTACACCGGTTTTCATGGTGTCGCCATCTCTGAGATCCCGGGTTCGATCGCCGGTCGGGTCCATTTAGAAATTATTGTTTTTCTTAATTGTCTTGGGTCTGGGTGTTTTCTATGTATAAAAAGTATGCATTTAAGTATTTTAAGTATGTTTATCCGTTGTCTAGTAACCATTTAAAGAGTTTCATAACGAAGCTTCTCTTGGGCTAGATAATTGGTGTGAGAGTAGGAATGTTTAAGGGTAACCTATCATAAATTCGTAACTTTCCTGTACGAATTTCAATTGTTCGAAAACGGTATGACGAAGTTTTAAATACCAGATCGTTGCTTTTACATAATTTTGTTAATCCATAAACTTATCATACATACGTTTCTTTACATCATAAATACTATTAGCCGATTATCAAAACTACTTTTTTCTTTTGGAAGATGTTTTGCTTACAATAAATTTCATATGTAGAAGTATTAAAATTCGAAGTAACTTTTTCTCCAAAGTATCATACTCAGATTTTCGTTTTTCCTATATTTATATTATAAGGTAAAAAAATTAAAACGCGATATAATCCGTAAAAAAGTGTTTCATTCAATGTGAAGTGCTCGCTTAAACATCAGAAAACAAAACTTAAAGGTCTTACGGCTGGTTTCAATAACCTATCTATCTGTTGTTGTGCCTATCAGAGTTAGATATTTGACTTAAGCTCGTAAAAAAATGTGTCAAATATCTAACTCTAGTAGTCAAAACAACAGATAGATAGGTTATTGAAACCGGTCGTTACTCTGGGATGCCCAACAACAGATAGATAGGTTATTAAAACCGGCCGTTAAAAAGTTAATACTTTGTGTTTTCGCAAGGTTGTGCTACAAAAGTCAGTGACAGAAACGAATCGCGGCAAAACCGACTCCACGTAGTCTTGTCTGCCTACGCTAGAGTGTAATTTAAGCCAGCATGCAAGCAAACATGAAGCATGCAACTAAGCATGCAGCAAGCAACCAAGTATGCAGCAAGCCTGCAGCATTCAGCAAGCATGCAGCATCATCCAAGCACGCAGCATGCAGCAGGCATGGTTTCTGTCACGGCTCCGGCGCTGCGAGGCTCCGGCGGTCCCACGCGAGCTTATCGTCGCCGATGGCTTTCGCTCACCACCGCAGGCAACCATGCCTGCTGTGGTGAGCGAATTAATAGCTTCGGCCAAACGATGAGTGGGATTTCAAAACATAAAGATTTTGAAAAGAATAACAATCGATAATCGGCCTTTCAAAACTTTGTCAATTCATATTCATTTAACATTAGACCTTGCCTTTCACTATGTTGGAATCTATCTTGCCTTGCCTTTGCATTTATATTTATTGTTTAAGCCTCTTATTTTATATTCATCAGTTTGTTTTAGTCACGTTATTTGCCTAACATATTTATATAGTAATTTATTATCTGTTCAAATATATAACTGTCTATTATGCTGCTATCGGTTTTATAAAGGAGTTTGTGCAAGGCCACAAGGAAACATATTTATAATTTGTTACCAATCATATAATTATTTATTCTTTGCTGCCATACTGGCAATCGTTTGCAAATGTCTATTTATGATACAGAGGCATAATATACACAAATCACAATCTAATATTTACTGTAGATTACTATTTTATAATATACATTTATCACAATTTTACTTTTACCACATATTACAATTACTTTACATATACAATTACAATACTGTGGTGATTTCGATAACCAATGGGCGGATACATATACCTATCAATTTAGTATTTGGTAGTGAATTCATTAATTTAGTACATAATAATTTTTTAATTTTTAAAGCTAATATATGTAGATCAGATTATACACAACTGTTTTCTAAATGAATAACTTAAAAAACTTCAAGGTTGGCATTTTTAATGCAGGGTCTCTAAACACAGGACATGACAACTTCATTGCGGCTGCGGAGGAATCGTCCCCAGATATTTTGGCGATTAATGAAACTTGGCTCAGATCAGGACACGACGACAATGCACCCAGACTGTCGAATTACCGCCTACGTCATAACCCAAGACCAGATCATATTCGGGGCGGGAGGGGGGGTGGGGTTGGCTTTTATATACGGAAGGATGTCAACGCGAGGATATACCGGCATCAGTGTACAGCTGCGGTTGAGCAGATGTGGTTGAGTGTTCGTTTGCTAAATCGGGTCATTATGATTGGAACAGCCTATAGGCCACCGTGGCTTGACGTAAGCTTATTTTTAGATGCACTCATGGATACCATAACTTCCTTTACTGATCGGGATGGAGTGATCTTGGTGGGTGACTTTAATATTGACTGTCTGGATTGCAGCAGCACTAAGTACACACTACTAAAAGACCTCTTGCATAGTACCGGCTTGACCCAGATAGTAACAGAGCCTACTCATTTCACAGACCATAGTAGCACTCTTATAGACGTGATTTGTGCCGATATTCGAGCTCTCAATGTTGAAATCAATTATTCTCCGGACCTTGGTAGGCATGCTATGGTGATAGCAATTCAAAATCAAAGAAGCCAAGCCGAGTCCCCGCTGGATTACCTACAGGCCACTAAATGATATCGTTTTGGAGCGGTTAAATGACGATCTCGACGCCATCGACTGGAATAGTCTCTGCAAGGTCGACATTGTCGACTCCCTGGCTGAGGCTTTTACTATCTGTGTATGCACATTATTTGACTTGCATGCTCCAGTCAGAAGGCGTAAATTTAGGCACCCTCCGCACCCATGGATTACTGATACAGTCAGATCTATGATGCGAATAAGAGATGACTACCATAAAAAAATACAAGGTGAACGGTACTAAAGCCTGGAAAGACAGTTATAAAACCATGAAGCACCTTGTGGTTGCAGCTATTGAGACTGAAAAAGCTTGTTTCTTTGATAAACAGATAAATGCACAGTTAAAAAACTCTAAGCAACTATGGCATAACCTAAAGAACAGTGTATTACCAAATACTAAAGCAGCGTCTGAATTACCACCATTCTTTAATGAGCCCGGAGTTATAAATATGCATTTTCTGAATATCCCTGGTGAAAATGAAGTGTCCATATCTCAGCTGACCTACTTAGAACACCATAGGGGCTGCTTAGCTACTTTCTCATTGCAGCCTGTGGGTGAAGATGTGGTATTGAAAACTATCAGAAGGCTCAAATCCAATGCAGTGGGTGATGGTGGTGTGTCATTAGATATGTTGTTGCTTACTCTTCCCCAGTCACTGAGCACTATCACTACCATGATTAACAGGTCTATGGATGAATGCATCTTTCCACAGATTTGGAAGACTGCCATTGTTAAACCTCTCCCCGAAAATAGCCAACCCTCTTTCGAGATGGACCTTAGGCCCATTAGTTTACTACCCTGCATCTCCAAAGTTTTGGAGAAAATAGTTTGTATTCAGCTGACTAAGTACCTTGAATGTCACAACATACTTCCTTGTTACCAGTCTGGGTTTCGCAAGGGCTGCAGTACAGCCACTGCTCTCGCTGACGTGGTGGATAACTTACTTGATTTTTCACGCGCCTTTGACTCTATAAATACAAGTTTATTATTATCCAAACTTGCTTATTATGCAGCTGACGCTAGAGCAGTGAGGTGGTTTGACAGTTATCTCTCGCAGAGACACCAGTATGTGGAACTTGCGATGGCTGATGGATCGAGGCTGAAGTCCGCCCCCCTGAGGGTCACTCGGGGTGTCCCACAAGGGTCCATCCTAGGGCCAATCCTGTATATACTCTACAGCGCAGACATAACACAGAGCATTACTCATTGTAATCATCACCTATATGCAGATGATCTACAACTGTATCTATCATTTAAACCAACAGATTCTGCTTCTGCTGTTGCTAGGATTAATGATGACCTGCATAATCTGCATAATTGGTGCAAGTCAAATTGTCTTGTTCTGAATCCCATTAAATCCAAGCTCATATTACTAGGTACAAAAAACAACTTGCAAAAACTTAACAATAGTTGCACGCCTTTCAATATTTATATACAGGGTGAAATTGATGAACGCGTACATGTAGCCCGGAATCTGGGAATTACCTTCGACAGCCACCTTAATTTCGAAAATCATGTCATGGAATGTGCGCGAAACTGTTTCTACAGACTAAAATTATTGTACAAAATAAGACATTACATTAGCGAAGAAATTAGAATTAAATTGTGTGAGTCCTTAGTTTTATCAAAACTCAATTATTGTGATGTTGTCTATGGTCCATGCCTTCTGTCGAGGTCTGCTAGGCTTGTACAACGTGTACAGAATGCTTGTGCTCGCTTTTGTTACCACGTCCCACCTCGGTCGCACATCACACCATTTCTTAATTTTTTTTTTTTCTTCTTTCCCATTCTGCTCCATGGCAATCTGTTAAGGAACAATAAGCCACTTTTCTATTTGATTAAAATCTGACTCCACTGACAATCGCCAACCTCCCTCTAAGATGTTCTATCAAGAGGGTTTTACTATGTCAAATAGTCGGAAATCTGTTGCTCAGTCCTGGGATGTCTCTGCGTTTTAACCTCACATGCTGGAGGCCCCCCTCCCCACTCAATGCCACTGCAAGTTCATTTACATGTTGGGTTAATCTCTTCTGGTACCGCATGCTAAACTGTCCAATCTCTTGTTTGACGGTCTTTATCTTAAAGTCAAGGTATATGTATCTGTTGCTAATACACTGTGGGATACAAAACATTGTTCTTAGTGCCTTAGTCTGAAATCTTTCCAGTATTTCAATGTTACTATTGCTGGCCGAGCCCCACAGTTGAATACCGTATGTCCATATGGGTTTAAGTATGGCCTTATACACCATCATTTTGCTGTTGTCATTTAACTGCGAATGACGTCCAATCAACCAGCCTAGACTGCGAAGCTTTCCATCTAATTGTTTTCGCTTGGTCCAGATGTGCTTTTGCCATGTTAGCCTCCTGTCCAGGTGCATTCCTAAATATTTAGCGTGGTCTTGTTGGGGTATCTCCTCGTTGTTCAGTTTTACCGGAGGGCAGGTTTCCTTTCGGAGTGTGAAGGTTACATGGCAAGACTTACTCTGGTTTGCCTTAATTCTCCATCGATTAAGCCACTTCTGCACTTCATCTAGGTGTTTCTGCAAGGAGAGTGATGCTTTTTTTTGGATCAGTGTTACATGACAGCAAGGCAGTATCATCAGCGTAAGTTGCAGTTGTTGTTTTGTCAGATGTTGGAAGATCTGCCGTGTATATAAGGTACAACACAGGGCCTAGGATGCTGCCCTGCGGTACACCCGAACGAATTTCGTGTAAAGCCGAGCATTCACCATTGTATTTTACCTGAAAACATCTTTTATCTAGGTAGGATTTTAGAATGTGGAGAAAGGAGTGCGGCAGGGTCTTTTTTAGCTTATACAATAGGCCATCATGCCACACTTTGTCAAAAGCTTGGCTGATATCTAGAAAAACTGCGGAGCAGTACATCCGATTTTCTAGACTTCTGCTGATGATGTCAACAGTGCGATGTATCTGTTCGATTGTTCCATGTCTCTCTCGGAATCCAAATTGAAGATTTGGCAGTATGTCGCCAAGATGTACCTTAATTCTGTTAAGCAGTACTTTCTCAAACAGTTTTCCAGTAATCGACAATAGGCTTATGGGTCTGTATGAGGTCGTTTCATGTAAGGGTTTTCCTGGTTTAGGCACCATTACCACGTGCGCTATCTTCCATTGTCCTGGGAAGTGTGCAAGTCTCAAACACGCATTAAATATATTGGCAAGTCCCAAGACTCCTTTAGGTGGGAGCTTCTTAAGTAAGGTTGCATCAATAAGGTCGTAACCGGGCGCTTTACCTTCCTGTAAGTTTCGTATTTCCGTTAATACTTCTTTGGGACTTATGTGCTTTAGAGGTAAGCACATTTGTGTTGGTGACTCTAGATATTCTTCTATTTCCATTGTTTGTTCCTGGTTTGACTCTGGAAATGGTTGGAAGACATAACTTAGGTGGTCCGCAAATACTGTTGCTTTTTCCTGGTCTGATCTGGCTCATCCTCCTATATTATTCTTGATAGGTGGTATTTGAGTCTTTGGTCCGTTCTGATTTTTGGTTGCTTTCCACAGTGAATAATTTGTATCTGCAGAAGGAGTCAGGCTTGTGAGAAAGGATTGCAAGTTGTTATTTTTAAATGCATTTATAGTTCTTTTTAAGTCTTCAGAGCACCTGTTAAATGCATTCTTGTCACTCGGGTATCTAGTATTGTGCCAGATTTTTCTTAGCCTGCGACGTTCTAGAATTTTCTCTTTGATGTCTCTTGGATATATGTTGTGTTTAGGGGGATGTCGTCTAAGTTTGTATTTACTTGCTGCATTACTTACGGCCTCATGGATAACAGAGTTGAATTTTTCTACTGCGATTTCTAGCTCCGTCACAGTGCTGATTTTGTTATACAATTTTATATTTGTAGCAATTGTACTTTGGTATAGCTCCCAGTTTGTATTTTTAGTATCATACAATCTGAAGTGGGGTTCAGTTAATGTAACAGTTGTACTCATATCCATCATAACTGGTGTGTGGTCTGAAGTTAGGTCGGTGTATGTTTTAGTCTGGACAAAGTTGCTATCTATATTTCTTGTGACAAAGAAGTCCAGTAAGTCAGGGATCTTATTACTATCTGTTGGCCAGTAAGTTGGTTTTCTATTAGTGATGCATCCCAGCTTCAACCCTTCTGTAGCTTTGAGAAGTTGCCGTCCTCTTGGGTTAATTAGCCTAGATCCCCAATGCAGGTGTTTCGAGTTCCAGTCACCCCCGCAGACAAATCTTGTGCCCAGTGAGTGAAAGTACTCTGTGAAGTCTCCAGCAGTTACCGTATGTCTAGGAGGACAGTAGACAGCAGATAGCACTGTTTCGATTTTATTGTCATTTAGAATTATTGATGACGCTTGTATTTTTTCAGTGCGATATTCCTCTAAAGGGTGGTGTTTAATATTATTTTTAATAATTACAGCTGTACCTCCGTGGCTGTTACCAGATGGATGATCAGTTCTATAAATTGAATAATTTTTAAATGCGATGTGAGTTCTATTTGTAAATCTTATTTCAGATATGAGAGCCACGTCAATCATCTCCGTGTGTAGAAAAGTTTCAAGTTCTTGACGTCGTTCCGTCAAGCCGTTGGCGTTCCAAGTTATTACACCCTTTCTTAATGCAGCGGATTCACTGAGGATGGAAGCACGCAGAAAACTCCACCTTTCCATCATGCTATTTGGTGTCATAAGCACAGGGAGGCCCCAGTATCTTTACAACAAATTAGTTTGGGTTCAAGATCGTATTAGATACCAGAAAAGAGCATGTACTCACGTATTCGTGACTCCCAAACACCGAACTATGGCATTTAGAGGATTTATTCCTTTGGATATGCTGCCTCTCAATGTTGGAATGACCTCCCTCCACCGATACGTGACCTAACAACAAAGCACACATTAAAGGTTAAAATAAAAGAACATTTCTTGTCATTACAAAAAGCTAAAGAACTTTGAGAGCACTCACCTCTATTTCTTCACGATGCGAATTGATTTGGTGTGGGAAGGTTTTCGTTTCTCGCCATGAGAAATATGCGATAAGCACCATGCAAGTAGAATTTGTTTTTATTCGACGAACAATAACTTTTTCACATGGCCAGGCTGGAATCACATGTTGGGGATATGAGTGCGTGGCAGGCAATTATGTCGACGTGACATGGTTATATTTACATTGCCTACCTTCCTTAATTGTTTTGTATGAATGTTCTCGCAAATTAATAGTTAAACAAACAAACTTTGAATGTAGTGTACTGTCATTCTGACATAAATTTTATTTGTATATTTTTTCTTCTCTCTCCTTAAACGGCAACGGGATATATCTTGCAGCCACTCTTACTTCTACTTTTATGTATATTTTAAATATTTATAATAGCACTTATTTAAGTATATTATTATTTATTTCGTATTATTACCACCTTACGTAGGCAGAAACCTGTCTACGCCACCTCACGTCCAGGGAGCTGCCTGAAAACCAGCGCTTCTGTGGCTTTCTGCGCAATGCCACAAAAGCATCGCTGAGGCAGCTACCTGTTGGCCTTGCACAGCTAACTTATTTTTATTTTTTGATTTTTGATTGTAATTTTAGTTAGGTATCTGTTTAACGTTCCTGTCTCATTTTCGTCCTTGTTTATTTGTTGAGATTTTTTTGTATGTTTCACTGTAAGTGTGCAAGTCAATAAATGTTTCTTATTCTTATTCTTAATTGTGTTTTCGGTAAAAAGAAAATTATGGAAAACAAAAAAATACAAAACGTTTTCGGCCAAATAAAATTCGTACAGGCAAATTTCGAATTTATGATAGGTAACCATGTTTATGTGTTTAGAATCGAAGCCGACCCCCAAATGTATCCAGGACCTCACCTGCGCGTACGATGGCATCTGCACGGTGATGCAGAAGCTGGATGAAGCCAACAACGTGGCGCTGGCGATACTGCTCGGCACATACGTTGTAAGGCTGGTCATCACGCCGTACAACTTCATCAGAACTCTTGGTAACTACACTTTTTATAATACGTGAAAGCGCTTATTGGTCTTCATCTTACCGTTTTTTAAATATAAAACGTGGATTTGCTTGACCTTTATCTCACCAGATAGTAAGTGAATTAAGAATAAATGTCATTTTAATTTAGTCTACAATAATTGAGCACTTAAGAATGTCATTACACCATCGGTAGGTCTATAGGGCGGGAGACCTTCTACTGAGTAGAACCGGCAAGAAACTCAGCAAGGGCATACCTTTTCTTCTATTCTTTTGATAGCGACAAACAAAAATTTAATAATTCCCTTCCTAACATAGAAGGTCACCTTCCATTACTAAAATAAAAACATAAAACACAACCACAAGCACATAAAAATAAAAAAAATAAAAATTGATTAGCCAAAGGTGACCAAAGGTGGAAGCTAAATTATTAAAATCCGGCTCGAAGGATCATTATGACCATATTTCTCACTGGTAAAACCCCACATAATAATAACAATAAAATTTGAGATTATGCTCAAATATATCCCGAAGATTGTACATACATACATACATAGTATCACGACTATTATCCCTAAAGGGTTAGTCAGAGACTAGGCAATGAGAACAGCAAAAGCAGTCCCCTACTATAGTCCACTTTTCACCAAATAGCGACTGCACATGTGCTAAGCGTGACAGGTGGCGTGCTTATCTCTCCTCTATGCTGTTGGATGTATGTGCAGTCTTAGTCCGTTACTCGCCTCTTACGACACCCAAGGGAACAGAATGGGTGGTAGTATTTTTCCAAGATTGTAACCCTACATATTATCTGCCGTCAGCGTCCAAATCACCACGTTCAATCGTATGGACGCTGCTACTTCCGTTCTGGTGCGTCGTCCACCTCATCAACATCATCATGTTAGTGGAACCTCCACACTTGACGCAAATTCAGGTACGTATGAGGATTAGTTTTAGCAAGCAACTGTTTTAGATCATTTATATTTTTACTTAAAGAAGGTGACTGCTAGAAACTGCAAGAAACTTCAAGGGCTGTCAGGTAAAGTGTTTTGAACATGAAAAATTACAAAAAAGATTGCAGACTAACGTAGGTACCTACTTATCGCCCAGCTGACGCGGACGGGTGGATCAACACGACCTGCCGCTGCCCGCGCGTTGTAAATAATCGTTATTTTATAGTCAATTCTTTCATTTTATTTTTCTTATATTATTGCTTTAAAATAAATTACATACTCAAAGATTATCAAAATTAAAATTCATAAAATGAATATTTAATGAAAAATAAAACAAGCACAAATTTCTTGTCATTTTTGTCATGTCTAAAACACTTAACCTGACCAGCCCTTGAAGTTTCTTGCAGTATGTAGCAGTCGCCTTATATACCGATCCGTTTTCGCGATAAAAACTTCGTGTTCCGTTGTCGCGATAAAGCTTAGCCACATCAAAAAAAACTTCGCGACGTCGTGATAATCTTGAACTTTGTTGCGATAATGAATCTACCTAGTGGTGGGTAATATATCCAAAACCATATATCGATATTTGATATCGGATTATTAAACTATGGTAAGTACATAATTATATTTTAATATCGGTATTGACCATATCTACGGACTATTAAAAATTCATGCAATATCGTGTTTTTTCCACTATTTAGTTTCAGAACGCATCGAATCGATGTTGAATTTTGATGCAATATAGGGAAGTATAAGTTTCTTTTCAGTAGATTTAGACGACTTAGTCAGTTTACCCACGTTCTAAGTGAGTGAGTGCCTATTAATTAAGAGATAATGATTTAGTTGAGTAAGTTAAATGTTTCCAAAATAAAATGTAGGTAAATAGGTACCTATAATAATTTTATTACATTAAACATTTACAAGCACAGTTATTTGTTAAAAACTACCGGTCAATGATAATTTCAATAAATATAAGCGATACCGTACAATACTCTTTAATCGGATCACGTACAATATAGTGATCTCAACGCACACCGCATTCCTGGCGCGATATAGTGTTTTCCAAAATATATAGATTCAGAACGCATCGATATCGGATTTGAAGAAATTGATGAAATAATTATACGTTTCAGTAACTATGTACGATTTGTATCGCCCACTTCTAATTTCAACGGAAAAAATGGAAGAGGCGGTTGAGCAATATTACATGTCGGAAAATTATTATTTACTGCATCTTTATTATTTGAACAAAATAAATACAAGGGTGAAAATAAAAGACGGTGGTGGATGTTATCAGTCTATCTATACACAAAAATCGGACAAAGTTAGTACTTTTATATTGTTTAACTTTGCTTAAGTTTGCTAGTTTTTAATACTAGTTTAATTGTAATATTTGATTATTTGCGTTAAAAACGCTCAAATAAACTTACTTATATAATATTTATAATATATTATTATCTTACAAATAAAAACTTTTTAAAATGTGTTTTTAAATTGGGAATAGGAAGGTTATAATTTCTTCCTAATACACTTGGAAAAGAGTTGGAATAAGTATTCCCTAGATATTTTATGTATTCTGTGGATTGGTCTATGGTTTTATTTGTTTTGCCGTCACTTTGATACTTCAGGTGTTCGTGATAATTAACTTTTGTTTATTTAAAAAAAAATTATTACCACTTAATTCTTCGGAGAATTTATTTGCTTTAATTTTTATTTTGTTAAAATTGATAAAATACTAAAAATTTAATATTTAAAAGGCGGTTTGATGGATGGATAGGTCTAGCGGTCAGCGACAAATGCTTGTGTGGTGAGCACGAGCATGTGTGACCGAGGCATAGATGTTTATTAGTATTTATGTATGTTTGTTTATCCGTTATTCAGTCACCATAGTTCGGGCTATGCTTAGTTTGGAGATGAAGGATTGGTGTGACAGTTGTGATTTTTTTTGTGATTTGGGTCTTGGGGGTTCCATAAAACCGGTTCTAATTTGTAATATTGTATTACTTCTAATACTTTATCGAATCTAAATCAATCCATAAATTATCGAAACCGAATAATTTCGATAGTCGTATTTGCAACACGTTCACACCTCTAGTTGTCTCGCAGTCAACTATAGTGTGCGAAGGAAGTAGGTATAACCGCACGAAATTTATCGCGACAAAATCCTTTGACGTGCGGCAATTAACCGGCAGCGGCGCGTTAATGCTACGGCCAAACTATCGCGCTAGCGCGAAGATTCGCTTTGTCGCAACACGTCCAGCCAAACACTTCATCTTAGCGCGATGCATCATTGCGTTAACGCGCTGCTGTCGGTAAATTGAAGCTCATCAAAGAATTTTGTCACGAATAAGTTCGTGCAGCTACACTTTATTCGCACACTTTAGTTGACCTAAGAGGAGTTAACTGCGGGACAACTAGAGGTGTGAACTCTGTGAACGTGTTGCAAATACGACTATCGAAATTGTTCTGTTTCGATCATTATGGATTGCAGTAACGATAAAGTATTAGAAGTAATAGAATATTACGAATAAGAACCGGTTTTATGTTACCCCCAAGACACAAATCACAAAAAAATTTATAACTGTCACACCAATCATTCAGCTCCAAACTAAGCATAACCCGAACTATGGTGACTGAATAACAGATACACAAACATACATAAATACTAATAATCATCCATGGCTCGCTCACAAAATGCTCGTGCTCACCACACAAACATTTGTCGCTGACCACTAAACCACCCGGCCGTCAAACCGCCTATTTATGCAACCCCGCTGCCTCCTCAGTGAAGATAATTGCCATAAGCTTGGCAATGTCCTTGAGGGCGAAGAGCCTAAAATCTACTGGTTTCGGGTAGGCCGATCCCAGAAAATTCATTCTTTTCCTGGCAAAAGAGTCGCAGTCACACAGTAGGTGCTGCATGGACTCCATTTCCCCTCTACATGCCCTGCACAGGTTGTCTGTTGCTAGTTGCATTTTGTGGAGCATTTGTTTTATGGCACAATGCCCAGTCAGGGCACCGGTGATTAATCGGGCCTGCCTTCGCCTATGAAGGATTTTGAGTGTCTTATGCCGGTAGCTCTTTCCATTCGGTTCTATGCCTGTTTTGGATGTGGTCCTTGAAGGCTTTATTGATGGTATTCGATGCTAGTGCCACAAACGGCTCAGGACCAATATATGGGGTCCCTGAGCCCTCCCTATCAAGTGTTGTAACCTAGCTTTGTTTAAGGCTTTCGTGGTTTCAAGCACAAGGCTGGAGTAGATTCGAGGCGATATAAGTGACTTGGGCGCGGCATGGCTGTCGCTCAGGATGAATATGTTACGCTTCTTGGGAGCGAGTTCTAGATTATTTTTAACGCACAGCAGAATTGCGAAAGTTTTTGCCTGAAAAACAGAAGCGAACTTTCGCATACTCTGACTGTGCTTAAAGTCATTGCTAAAGATACCTGCTCCAGTGCCTGACTCCATTTTGGATCTGTCGGTGTACCAGATCAGCTGTCTTTCTCTGAAATTTAGCTTTTTATGACTCTGTCTCTTTCATATCGCAGTCATGCGCGTAGCGTCTATGTGTCGCTTAAAGAATCGCATAGCTGAAACTATATATTTTGAAAAAACACTAAGTATCGCGTCAGAAATGCGGTGTGCGTTGAGATCACTAATCTATATTGTACGTGATCCGATTCAATAATATTGTACCGTATCGCTGATGTTTATTGACTTATCATTGATCGGTAATTTTTAACAAACTAATGTGCTTGTAAAAGTTTAATGAATAAAACTATTAGAGGTACATAAATTTATTTTAGAAAAATTCAATTTTTTAACTAAATCCTTATCACTTAATAATAGGCACTCACTCACTTAAAACAAGGTAAATTGACTGAGTCATCTAAATTTATTGAAAAGAAACTTATAAGTACCTATATTGCATCAAAATCCGATATCGATTCGATGCGTTCTGAAACTTTACAGTGGAAAAAACACGATATTGCATAAATTTTTAATAGTCCATAGATTGATCGACACCGATATCACCGATATTAAAATATAATTAATGTTAGCTATAGTTTAGGAATCCGATATCAAATATCGATATTTAGTTTCGAATATAATACCCACCACTAGTTGAAATGCATTATCGCGACAAAGTTCACAATTATCGCGACGTCGTCGCGAAGTTTTTTATGATGTGGCCAAGCTTTATCGCGACAACGGAACATGAAGTTTTTCCCGCGACAACGGAACAAGAATTTTACAGCGATAGTGTGGCCGTAACATAACGCGATGATGCATCGCGTTATTATGACAAGTGTTTGGCCAGACGTGTCGCGACAACGCGAATCTTCGCACTAGCGCGATAGTGTGGCCGTAGCATAAGGGTCAGTATTATTTTAGATTGAGGGATGAATTATATTGGACCGGGCCGTGCACGGGGCGTGCCGTATGCGTGGCCTGGACGGGGAACTGATTTGAGACGTTGCATACAGCATACATTTTGTATTTATATTAGGCTTAGGGCCCTGACGCGAGCATGACGATTCGATTCGCTTCGAATTTTGCCGCGCGCGCGCCGGCGCCTCCGCCCGCGCCCGCGCTCTTCCCCGCGCTCGCCCTACACGTGCTTAGAAGTCTGTTTTCATTAAAATAATAAGAATTCGTGGATAAAAACGACACAAATTATGAATAGTGTTTTGATACACCATAATAATCAAAACACTTAAACTCTAATAACTTGCACTTTCTTTTGTGGCTTTTACATGGTTTTGTAATAAAAAAATGAAATATCTATAAATGTCGTGGATGAATTCGACACAAAATATTTTAAACAACAGATATCAGTACTCTAAAACGCGTAACACCCATTTAACCTATTGTAATATTCTTTCAGAGCTAGTTGGGCGACGTGATAAGTACTGGTTAAATATCAGGATTCTCGTGGACAGAAATGACACAAATTGCCTATGTACATCAGTTACTACGAGTACTTCGTTATTATCATGACAGTAAAATTTTCATCTCTAATTTTCTTTTCGTCCAATACTGATAGAAGCGACAAATACCTAAATTTCTACCTATGCAAGTACCTAGGATGGCACAAACTAATATATTAGGTTGGGCAAAAGGTCCGGAAACTATATGTGAAACACAAACAACTTTAATATTTTTGAAACCTCAAAACCTAGCGCTATCGGTCTATGGTACCATTACACTCCGTAACACCTCAGTGGTGAGTTTAGTCCACAGCTCATGCGACATGCGTTGGGTGTCGTAAAAAGCGATTAATAGATTAAAGGCTGCACATATACATCCAACAGCATAGAGCGGCGATTGGCTCACCACCGGTCACGCTGAGCACATGTGCAATTGGCTATTTGACAGTTGTTACAATAAAATATGAAATATGTCGGAAATGGTAGTATAAGATTTAACGACAATAATCCAACAGATTTTTTTAAAGTTAATTTGTTTAAATTTTATTTTTACAAAATAAATTTGCGATTTTTATGTGTGGATTACAAGCCCCGAAACACGGGCGGCCATGATTGAGATTCATCTGACGTCACATTTCACAAAATTTTCAAAAACTATCTGTCAGGTTTGTCACAGAGCAAAATGTCACGTGACCAACCGTTTTCGCACGAAATTTGAAATCAGTAAAGAAAAATATGTCTTTTTCTTTTAAATAAAGCTTTTTCGAGATAGAAAATATTGTACGGGGTATAAAATAAGCGTTTGTGTAATTTTTAAAATACTTTTTCGAAAACTGTCAAGTACCTACCCAATTGTAATTTGGTGAAACGTGGACTATAGCTGTGGGCTGTTCAACGGTCCTCATTGCCTAGTCTCTGCTGACTAACCGTGATTGAAGCGTCGGTAGCCGAGCGGATAGATGCTCGGGTTGAAAGCGAGAAATCGTGGTTCAATCCCCATAGCTCCGTTAGACTACTGACGTGAACCCACTCCTACACAGTCATTTTAGATTAACAGGATGGGTTAACAGGACTTTGATGGACACCCGCAAAACCAGGGTAATTGCAGACGCGTTGCCGGCCTTTAAGGAAGGAATAGGCTAGTTTCTTGAAGATACCTAAGTCGTAACGGTCCGGAAATACCACCACCGAGAGCTGGTTCCACAACACTGTAGTTCGAGGCAAGAAATTTTGTGAAAAACGCACAGTAGTAGACCGCCATCCATCAAGGTGATGTGGATGGCATGACAGTCGATTGCATGTAGTGCGGTGAAGGAAATCAGCGGCAGGAATCAAACCGAACAATTCCTCAGAACACTCCCTATGATACATGCGGTACAAAATACAGAGAGACACAACGTCTCTCCGAAGAGCCAGTGGATTGAGCCGACCTGATAGCCACGTCGTCGACAATTCGAGCAGCTCTGCTTTGAATGCGGTCAAATGGAAGGAGTTGGTACTGGGGTGCTCCAGCTCAAAGATGGGAGCATTATTCTAAATGCGGCCCGACCTCTGCTTTGTACAGTTGTAAGTGGTGGGCCGGCGTGAGTTATTGGCGTGAAATGTGTTAAAGGCACATTAATAATAAACTTTTAAAAAATCCCTTTGGAGATAATAGGCGTGAATGTATTTGTGCTTTCATAAACGTTAGTTTTCATTCAAGATGGACCGCACCAGCACCCTAATCAGTAAGCTAAAGAACAAGTTCACCGACGCGCAAGTCTCCGCGGAACTGGCCAAGTTCTCCAAGTACATCGCACTGCATGATGGCGGCTACTCCCCTCTGGGGATTTGCAAACTGTCGCGTTCCGTTATCCATTCGGTAAATGATCATTATCATGATTAACCTATTAACCCTTTAGCTGTGACAGGTAATATAATTACCACCACCATAATTTGAACTTTCATCATCATCAGCCTATAAACATCCCACTGCTGAGCACAATGGCCTAATGCGGGTTAGTGGGTTTTAACTACTGCCATCTTACAACAAACTGGGACCAACGGCTTAACGTGCCTTCCGAAGCACGGAGGAGCTCGAGATGTCTTTAATTGGTCACCCATAAAGGGACCCGCCATTGCGAAAGTTGCTTATGATCTTGCCCGCGCAAGATCACAAGCCGAACGCGCCAGCCGCTGCGCCATCGAGCTCCTCATGATCATTTGAACTTTACTCAGTTGTAATAGAATAGAAAACCAATGAAAAACGTTTGAGAATACCTGTCAATGGGTTGACGTCCTACTTCTGGGCACAGGCCAACTCCCACATCCCCATGTGTCCCCAGATTAGCCCCATAACCCATTACGCTGGCATAATGCGTTTGGTGGGTTTTAACGACTGCAACCTTTTGACAGTAACCGAGACCAACGGCTTACGTGCCTTGCGAAGCACGGAAAAGCTCGAGCTGTTTTTAATTTGCTTACCCATCCACCCAGAATTGCTAAAGTTTCTTGATAGAAAACTGAATGACGTAGCTGCGTGCTGCGCCATTGAGCTCCTCCCGATACGTAATGCCTTTTTTTTATTGTTCCATAACTACTTGTAGCTGCTACCGCGACATCGTTGGCCTGAACCAGACTATCTCACCAGTATACGGATAATAATCTTTATTCAGTATCTTTTACAAAGGTACATAACAAGTGACTGGAGTCTCCATTTAAGTATTACACCCGTGCTTGGAGACCCAAAAGAATCTTGTCCTATTGTGATAAAAAAGTATCTTGTCCTAGTCCGTGTTATCTGCCTACGTACAAAATTTCATCCAAATTCGTTAAGCCACAGTTCTCAAGTAATGTTGTTACCGACGAACAATTCTTATTTGGTGGTAGAGCCCAGCTCGCCCGGTTATCGACCACCGTGCGGCAGTGTACGCCCGCCAAGTGATCTGTGCTCGTCGCAGGTCGCGTTCCGGGAAAAGCGCCGCACTACCGGAGCTAGGGGAGTGGCTATTGTTGCAAACAGTGGACCAGAGAGTTCTGCCGTGGATCCATTGAGCGGGAGACGAGACTCGACACGCCGGCCAGGGAGACCCGTAGAAACGGTGGTGCCGCTGGCCGCCCGCGGCATAGACAGGGGCCCAACTGGGGCTAACCACCCCGCATAATCTCGGAGTGGATCGTCGTGCCGGTTGGTGACCGGAAATGGTGGGACCCGGCCACTTCCGGGAGGGTATGGGGGCCCTTCCGTTCGGCGTGTCGGCTGTGGTTGTAGCGCTCTTCCAATGCTGAATTGGAAGACTCTCGCTTTGTTCATCTTTAGTGGCTCTTTGTTCACGTCCCTTCCTTCCCTTTTTCCAATGACAGTGCCTAAAAAGAATGCAGGTAATACAGCGGCTTCCTCCTCTCCCACCACCAATTCGCTGTTTGAGGTGGAGTTCACTAACATCTGTGGGCTCCATTCTAACCTCAACGCCGTCCACCAACACCTCGAGACGGCGCAGCCTGCATTGCTTTTTCTCACGGAGACTCAAATTCGTCGCCCTACTGACACGTCTTACTTAAGGTACCCCGGCTATCAGCTTGAGGAGCAATTCCTCGCGAAAGCCGGAGTGTGTCTGTACGTGAGGGCTGACATTTGTTGTCGTCGTCTGCACTGCTTGGAAGACCCCTCCTTTCCCATCCTATGGGTGCGCATTAAATTCGGCTCCCGTTGCCATGTCTAAGCGTGCCTATATCGGTCCCACACGAGAGATGCTAATACAAGCAACCTTTTTGACCACCTTGGCCGAGTGACTGATGTCACGCAAGAGTGATTCCCAAACGACGAGGTGGTGGTTTTGGGGGACTTCAACGCCCACCATGAAACATGGTTGAGCCCCTCCAAAACTGATCACGCTGAAGAGTCGCTCATGCCTTCGCTCTGACACAAGACCTTACACAACTGGTTGACCAGCCCACCAGGATACCAGATAACGTAGTACACGCGCCCTCCTTATTGGACTTAATGCTGACGAGTCGCCCTGCAGGGTATAGAATGTCGGTGCTTGCACCTCTAGGCTCGTCAGACCACTGCTTGGTCATTGCCACAGCACCGCATAGCGCTGGTCCACCGAAAACGGTGGTGACCAATCGTCGTCTGTGGCACTACTCATCTGCAGATTGGGACGGATTGCTTGATTACTTTGCGTCCGTCTCATGGAGCCAGAGCTGCTTTCTTGGAAAGGACCCGTCGGAGTGCGCTTTTGCCATTGCTGATGAGATCTTGTTGGGTATGAAATATTATATTCCGTACACAGATCTTGTCAGCGTTGGTAGAAAACGGCCTTGGTTCAATCGCTAATGCGCCAAAGCTGCTGAATGTGATTACATTGATTAGGCGCCTGATTAGGCGGCGTATCGTGCTTGGACGAGGGCTTGCGCACTTAATGACCCTAGTACCGGTACCTTAAAGGCGGATTACAACAAGGCCTCTAAGTCTAACAAGAGGGCTCTCGCAGGAGCAGATGCACAAAGAGTCGCGCAGGTGGGGCAGGAGTTGATCTCGCACCCTACGGGTAGCCGTAGCTATTGGCGGCTTGCTAAGGCCGTGCAGGCCAACTTCTGCTCTCCCTCGTTGCCTCCGTTGAAAAATCCAGAAGGCTCGTTGGCCTACCAGCCGCTTGAGAAGGCGAACTTGTTGGCTGAGCTTTTCGCGGCTAATTCACGCATCGACGATTGTGGCGCCGCTCCACGGGTGCCCTTCGGTTCGCCTAAAATTGTTTGTCCTAATATGGTTTGGCCAAACCGTTTTGGCCTAAACTTAAAACGTACAATTATTGTTTCGCCTAAAAATTGTTTTGCCACCATTATAGTCTGGCCTAAGAATTGAAAGGCCTAATTTTAGAATGTCTAATGTAAAATAGCCTAAACTATATTGGCATAAATTTATATTGGCATAACTTTATTTTGGCATAACGATTATTTCGCAAAATTTATAAAAGCTCTAATTTTAGCATATCTAAAATTAAATGTGCCAATAATGTATTGGAATAAAAGCATAGAATTTTATTGAGAAAATAAATTGACAGAAGCGAATCGCTGCAAACCCGACTCCACGTAGTCTTGTCTGCCTTACCCTAGAGTGCAATATAAGCCCGCAGCGCCGATGCCGTGACGGAAACTATGCATGCCGCATGCCTACATGCATGCTGCATGCCTGCATGCATGCTGAATGCCTGCTTGCATGCTGCATGCCTGCTTGCATGCTGCATGCCTGCTTGCATGCTGCATGCCTGCTTGCACGCTTACATGCTGCATGCCTGCACGCATACTGCATGCGTGCTTGCATGCTTACATGCTGCATGCCTACACGCATGCTGCATATCTGCATGCATGCTGCACGCATGCTGTGTTTCTGCTTGCATGCTGCATGTCCGCATGTATGCTGCATGTTATACTGCATGTTATGCTGCATGTCTGCATGCATGCTGCATGTTTGCTTGCTATGTTAAGATTAATAAATATTAATACATAAATGAAAAAAAACACAATATCATGTATCAAGTTTTTTATTTTTACTACAAAAATGATGATTTTTAATTTTGTGCGAATTAATATTTAGGAATTGTAAACTTTAGGGATTACGAATTGTTCTGCCAAATGACGCATTTGGTAAATGACAATGTGGCGATAATAAGTTAGGCGAAGTGAAATTAGGGCAAACACGATTCTGAAGAGTGAAATTAGGCGAAAAAAATTTAGGCTTTTCGTTTGGGTGCCATTGCAAATTAGGCGTACAAAAAATTAGGCGATCCGATAGAGACCCCCGCTCCACCTATCATAGCACATTGTGAGGCCACCATGCCTGATATTCGTATCAGGCAGTGTGATGTACGTGCCGTGCTGCGGTCGCTCGGAGTGCGGAAGGCTAGCGGGCCGGATGGTGTTCCGGCGATTGTGCTGCTCAGATGCGCGGCTGAGTTGTCTCCTGTGTTGACACGATTGTTTAGGATGTCTTACGATACCGGTATTGTGCCGGTGTCTTGAAAGGAAGCGAACATACAACCCATCCCCAAAAAAGGGGATCGCTCGGATCCAGCAAACTACCGACCCATCGCTGTACCTTCTGTGCTGTGCAAGGTGTTTGAGCGGAAAATTAACTCCCAGCTCATTCACTACCTAGAGGATCACTCGCTGCTCCATGATCGCCAGTATGGGTTCAGACCCAAGCGATCAACGGGTGATCTTCTAGCGTACGTTACTCATGCATGGGGTGAAGCGATGGACAAGCATGGCGAATGTCTGGTAGTTAGCCTTGATGTCGCCAAAGCTTTCGATAGAGTATGGCATCGCTCCCTTTTTTCCAAGTTGCCGGCCTTCGGTGTGCCGCCCCGTTTGTGCGCCTGGGTTGCAGACTTTTTAGAAGAGCGGAGGATTCGTGTCCTTTGTGAGGGTAGTTCCTCCGAGTTCTATAAAGTCAATGCCGGTGTGTCGCAGGGTTCTGTGCTCTCACCTACTCTATTTCTTCTGCATATCAATGACATGTTGTCCTTGTGCAATATTCATTGGTATGCGGATGACAGTACGGTGCATGAGCGGTACATAGAACATCCTGCGGCAAAGCAAGCTAATATCGTGGTGAAAAGGCAAGAACTGGTTGCCAAACTGAACCTGACTCTCAATCGTGTCTCCAAGTGGGGATCTGAAATCATGGTCGAGTTTAATGCCAGAAAAACCCAGGTTTGCGCATTCTCGTAAAAGATAACTCCCTTCCTTACTCCTCCTTCTCTTCAGAGCTCTACTTTACCCATTTCAGTGGACCCCAGCATTCTTGGCATGGACATCGGCCAGGAACTGAATCCAAAATGCTACATCGAGAGTGTTACTTTAACTGCCTTCCGTAAGTTGGGTATTCTCAATAAGGTGAGGCGGTTTTTCACTCCCGAGCAGCGCTGTTTGCTGTACAAGACTCAAGTGCGATCGAGTATGGAGTATTGTTCCCATCTATGGGACGGCTCCGCTAAATACCTCCTCGATGCACTTGATAGACTGCAAAGGCGAGCGGTACGCATTATTGGAGATGCTGAGATTACAGCCTCTCTTGAGGACCTCCAGCTGCGTAGAGACATTGCTTCTCTCAGTGTCTTCTACCGAAATTACTACGGAGAGTCTTCTGAAGAATTTTTTGATCTTATCCCGCCCTCTCCTTTCCTGTCCCGGACTACACGTGCTGGTCTTAGGAACCACCATCATACTGTGCAGAATATCAGCACTCGTACCAAAAAATTTGGCAAGTCGTTCCTCTGTAAGACCATTCGGCTTTGGAATTCTCTGCCGGCGCATGTGTTTCCCAGTTCCTATAATCCCGGGTCTTTTAAACGGGGCGTGAAACGGCATTTATGCAGGCCGTCATGAATGGGTGCGCTTGTTACCGTGCTTGTTCCACGGTGGGGAGCGCTCTCGTTATTTTGGACTACATCGGCTGCTTACCATCAGGCAGGACGTAGTCAAAATGACGTGTCACATTCCAAAAAAAAACCATTTTCATAAAATAATAAAAATATGTAAGTATGTGTATATTCTTACTAGAATACGAATCTAAGTAACCAGACTAACTTTAATATAATAAACTTAAAAAATTGTAAACTCTGCTATTTAAAGTCGATATTTTGAGTTCGGTCTGTGTTTTACTGAATGCGAATACGAATAGATGAGATAACGATTGCTCTCTTGTCACCTAGTTACAGAGCAAGTTGACAATGCTACATATTAACCACAAATTATTTTTCCATTTTCAGATTCTGGGTCTCACCTCGACTTACCTAGTCATAATAATTCAGTTACAACCAAAATAAACTATATAAAAAATATGTTTCTTATTTCTTACTACTTACTATAAATACAAAATATAAATAAATTCTTTTTTATTAATAGTTTTAGGATAATTCAAGTTCTATTCTTGCTAAGTGTAGTGTGTATAAGGAACACACCGTTTCATGCGACATTGAAGACGTAATAATAACAGTAACAGATAAAACCTTATATCAAACTAAGTATAAAAGTTATGCAGCATGTCTAAGCATGCTTTATGGCTTGTCGTTGTTTGGGCACGGTAAAAGTTAATAATTTATTACGTTTCCCTTCGATCTTGGTAATTATAATCACATTTACCGTAACGTTCCGTCCGACGGATTGCCGCCGTGATATTGATGGTTATATACAAATTTAAACATGCGCGTTCCATAATAAAAAAAACATGTAGACGGGGATTAAACATAACTAAGTACTTACTTATTAAAGGCATACTACGCATACCTTTTGTATACCCGACGACGTTTCGACCGAGTTGCACCGGTTCACGAGCGGGGACTACGCTGTCGCGATGTGCTCCCTCCGTGTGCGCGGCTGAGTCTACGTATGCCTAGTTAGTATGCCTTTAATAAGTAGTTAGCGTTAATCACCGTCTAATGACTCTAAATGTTTGCTTATATTGATTGATGAAAAATACAAAAAAATGCAGACTATATATTTAATACAAAAACAATATTTCTGCAATGTACTAGGCCAATCGGCAGACGCATTAAAAACCGCCTATAACCTATAACCGTCTCCAGGGCCTCGCCTATCAAAACCAGCGATTTAAGCGTAAAGGTTCTAATTTTTAATATTCATCATCAGCCTATAAACGTCCCACTGCTGGGCACAGGCCTCCCACGTAGACAATGCACGAGAGGATATAGGGCCATAACCCACCACGCTGGCCCAATGCGGGTTGGTGGGTTTTAACGACTGTCATCTTACGACAACAACCGGGACCAACGGCTTAACGTGCCTTCCGAAGCACGGAGGAGCTCGAGATGTTTTAAATTTTACTTTTATTTATTTTTAATATTACTCAAGATTAAATACATATAGAACTATTGTACACCACTATACTATAAGTACTATTGTAAACTCTGTAATATCAAATCATTCATCGTTGTAATCTTCCAATCTTTGCTCCACCAACAATGTTTTTTCTACTACATCGTCTGGATCAATTGTGGCGTTATCATTATTCGAACTTTTCTCATCATTTTCATTCGCTGCTAAGGTTTTTACATTATTCGATTCAAACACATCGTCGGTGACTGTTTCATCAAAACCTTTTGAATTAAAGCCTTGTTTACGTTGAGACTCTTGTATATTAACACTCCTCTTCGATTGTTCGTTTTTGACTCTGATTTGGTTGTAAGCATCGTTAAAAGCCATAGTCTTCTCGTTTTCAAGCACTTCTGGTTTGTCTTGCAATGCTACCAAAAGATGTTCGAACAAAACCGGTATGCTTCGGAATACATGAGTGTATTCTTCTTTTGCGTAAGCCTTGTAGTCTGAACTGTTGTTTGTGCCATCTTGAATAAAACATTTATCATTATTCATTAGTGGCAAATGATGATTACTTAGCTTTTAATAGTATTTTTGTCTTGCTAGCTGCCTAGCGGTAACCCAAAAACAATAGTAGCTAGATCGCCCTAAAATCACAAAATATTTTTTTATTTTATTTAATAAGTACTAGCGGCCCGCCCGCGACATCTTCCGCAGGAACCCCATATCCCATGTCGATTTTTTTTATAATAAACATTGTCCTGACCGTTATAAATGGTAACCTATCATAAATTCAAAACTTTCCTGTAGGAATTTCAATTGTTCGAAAACGGTATGACGAAGTTTTAAATACCAGATGGTTGCTTTTACGTAATTTTCCAAAAAACTTATCAAATCACTGAGAATGCTCGAGAATTCAACAAGCCGTCATACATATGCTTTGTTGATTTCTCCAAAGCGTTTGACTCTGTGAAACGACCAACGTTGTGGAAAACACTACTAGACATGGGCACACCACTTCACCTCGTGCACCTGCTCAGGAATCTTTACGAAGGGAGGAACAGCTTCAGTAAGGACAGATGACCTTCTATCAGATAGCCTTCCACCCAAGTGCGTGCGTGCGACAGGGCTGCATAATATCACCGTTAATATTTAACGCTTACACCGAGCTTGTGATGCGTATCACTCTCGAAGACTGGACCGATGGTATTGTGATTGGTGGCTACAAAATTGCGAACTTCCGGTATGCTGATGACACCACCTTATTTGCGAGTAATGCTGGCCTTATGGAGGATTTACTTCTCAAAATGGAGCGCATAAGCCTTACGTTTGGGTTGAAAATAAACCGATCTAAGACCAAGATTATGATCGTGGATCGCGCCAACGACAACTCGCCCGAGGTGACACAGCATGCGAATTGTGGCGTGGTTCAGACCTACGTATACCTTGAAGCCTTGATCTCAAACAACGGTGGCTGCGTAGATGAAGTGGAACGACGTATGGCCATAACCAGAACTGCGATGGAGAAGCTAAGGAAAGTAAAGAGGAATCGCAACATTACTAAAGCCACCAAAATCAGGCTTGTCCGAACACTAGTATTCCCCATTTCTCTTTATGCGGCAGAGACGTGAACAGTGTGTGAGTTGGAAAAGGGGAAGATAGATGATCTGGAAATGTGGTACTGGAGGAAGATGCTTCGGATATCGTGGACGGAGTTCCGGACCAACGTGTCCATACTCCAGGAGTCAGTTATCAATCTGTGCCAGACAGTCTACCAACAGGGAGAGATTGCGGGAGATCGTGAGGAGAGCTGTGTCCGCCTCAACCACCAAACTTGACAACTCAAAGTAACCACGACCGCTCTACCAAGAGCGAACTGATAGAGAAGGAGAAGAAGAAGATAAAGTTATCATACATACGTTTCATTTTTCAGAAAAACTATTAGCCGGTTATCAAAACTACTTTTTTCTCTTGGAAGATGTTTTGCTTACAATAAATTTCGTATCTAGAAGTATTAAAGTTCGAAGTAACTTTTTCTCTAAAATAACATCTTATCCAGATTTTCGTCTTTTTTTTGTTTGCTAAACCATGCCTGCTGCATGCTTGGATGATGCTGCATGGTTGGTTGCATACTGCATCTTGCTGCATGCTTGCTTGCATGCTGCTTACTTGCTTGCATGCTGCATGCTTGCTTGCATGATTTAAACGTTACTACGATTACAAGTTGTTCGATGATATTTTGGATTTCAATTATTTGAAATGTTGTATTTTTATAATAATAATATTGGAAACGTGTTTCTAGAAAATGAATCATCTAGCATTAATAGCTTCGGCCAAACGTTGAGTGGGATTTCAAAACATAAAGATTTTGAAAAAACTAACAATCGTTAACCGGCATTTCAAAACTTTGTCAATTGTATTTTCGGTAATAAGAAAATTATGGAAAACAAAAATTACAAAACGTTTTCGGTAAAATAAAATTCGTACAGGAAAAATTCGAATTCATGATAGGTAGGTAACCTAACAAACACAACAAAAAAAATTAATCAAATCGGTCGAGCCGTTCTCGAGTTCTGCACTTAGCAACACATTTGGCGTTATATTTTTATACAACGTTTAAAAAAATAAGCAATAAAGTTTAAGGGTGCGTACATATACCCTGTTAAGACCTTCATAAGTGAAGACATAAATATCACCAATAAATGTGGTAAGCATTTTTTTTTACTTAAATGTAATGTACATTTTGTATAACCCTATTTTGTTATTGATTGACAAACGCAATGGCAGTGCCGGATGAGTGACATTCGCTTGTACCCCGCCGCCTCCCCCGCGCCTCGCCCCGTCTTCATGGTTGTAACCAGAAGAGTTAGGACAAAAACTTGAGCTCTTTTTTGTCAAAAAATATAAATTTCTCAGCTACCTATTACTTGTGAAAAAAACAGTTATCACCAAACATGTAGGCTGCTCAAATTTTATTGCTTATTTTTTTGTGTACACACCATGTAATTCTGTTATTTCAAGAATGCCAAAAAACTGTACCCAAATAGTACCAAATAGTGCCCAAAGGAAATAAATAGTACCTTTATAGTTAAAAAGTTATAGGCATAGTTTGGTGAGTACGCTAGGCGTAGGTTCTACGCCTAGCGTACTCACCTCGTTGCGTGAAAACAGAACCAGCAATTAATGGCTCTCATTTCTGTCTCAATAAATAGTACCGGAAATAGTACCCTCTAAGAGTGTAATTGTTATTTGAGTTTTACACTAGAAAGTCATTAAATTTGATAGCAAACTTCTACATACAAAAATTACGTGTGGTACAGTCGAGCACAGTGAATGGTAAAATATTATTTTTATTACCAAAGGAATTGAGATTGGAATAACTATGGAGTTCACTAATAGACGACGATCTAAAATAAAATAGGTACATATTTAATAACAGTACACCAAGGCTGGCCAAAAAAGGGGGGTCCTGAGGTTGGTGTGTCTGTCTTTGGCATCGTAGCTCCTAAATATCCTAGATTTGGATGCGGATTTTTTTTTATATGAAGGCTGGTTTTAGCGGTGATTCTTACTTCGACTATAAATCTAGTGATAACTGTTATAAATCACAAAATTTGTAGTCGAGGGTGAATGAGACCCACTCCAACTTATATCTATGTATCAAGCATTGCTTATTTATGATTTGTTGATCGTGAATGACCGCCCACCCGCGACTTTGTTCGCGTGAACCCCTTAACCCGTGACGAATTTCCAAAAATGTTTATTTTTATACAAACCTTGTCCCGACAATTACAAATACAACAAAAAAGAATTAGCCAATTAGCCGTTCTGAAGTGATGCGCGTACAAACATTTTGGCAATTGATTTTTATTAATATAGATACATACCTATATAAATAGCGACTGCACATGTGCTCAGCGTGACAGGTGGTGAGCCCATCGCCGTTCTAAGCTGTTGGATGTATGTGCAGTCTTTAGTCCGTTAGTCGCCTATTACGACACCCAAGGGAAGAGGGGATGGTAGTATTCTTTCACCGGTAAGTATGCGACACAGTTAACACTTTATACAGTCCAGAAAACTAAGAATATGATTTAATTTGTTATTCTACGATTAATAAAAACTGTTATGTATGCATACATCCTCTTTCCCCGATCTATGTTGATGAGTGTTCTTTGTGGGATTAAACGTCAGTGTTTTAATGGCCGTCGTGTTTTATTGTTCCCCGTTTTACATACTTTACATTGGCGACGAGGAATCTGGAATTAAAGAGTTTAAAAAATGTCGTGTATCAACTTCGGAATTTTTAATAATTTCGACCACAGTCTTCAAACGTGGAAGACCTGGAAGAGTAGATTGACACAATGGCTTATCGCGAACGATTTTGACGCAGTGAAAGATGCAGCGGGGGTAAAAAGACGAGCTATATTATTAAGTGCACTCAGCGTGGCCACGTACAAACTCGCATCAGATCTTGTACTGCCTAAGGAGATCCAAACTGTGCCATTCGAAGACATATTGTTAGTTCTTGACTACCATTTTACTCCGAAATCAACGGGGTTTAGCGAGCGCCACAGGTTTTATGCCGCTACACAAAACCCGGCGGAGACTATGTCGCAATGGGCAGCGAGATTACGAGGACTTACTTCTCAATGTCAGTTTAGTAATGTAGAGGAGGCGTTACGAGATCGTTTCATAATGGGCATGTTGCCTGGTGTAGAAAAGGAGAAGCTTTATATGAAAGCATTGGATGGTCTGACGCTGGCCAAGGCCGTGGAGCTGGTGGAGAGCCTGCGCAGCGCGCGTTCCACCGCCGCCGCAGCCAACGTCGCCGACCACGCTGGCATCAAAGACCGACAGCTATTCAAAATAGGGAAGCGATCTTCGAGTCGCGGTGCTGCCGTCCAAAGTGCTAGTGATGAGTGCACCGTGTGTGGTTACAAAAATCACCAAGCCGCGGAGTGTCGTTTCGCGAATTATGTTTGTAGAAGGTGCAATATAAAAGGTCATTTGCGTCGTATGTGCAAAAAGGTGAACTATGTTGCTACCGAAGGGATTGACGAATGCGTTGACGACGACGACGACGGTAAGATTTGTAACATTCGTTCATTGAAAGGCGAACCGTTAATTGAAACCTTGTTTATTAATGGAGTTAAATTACAGTTTGAAATAGACAGTGGATCGGCAGTAACGGTTATGTGTTTAGACACATTTAATAAGCATTTTAAAAACGTTATTTTATTGAGCACGACTAAAAAATTATTAAGTTATAACGGCGAAGAGCTGGGCTGCGCCGGGCGAGCGCCGCTGACGGTGCAGTGGGGCGGGCCGCCGCTTCTAGGCAGGGACTTTATTTCAAAATTTCAATTACAGTTAGCGCCCGTATACAAGTGCCAGTTTTCGCAAGACGAGTTAGAGTTCTTACGTCTGCGTTATCCGACTGTATTTTCGGATGCTTTGGGTTGTTATAAGAAAAATAAAGTAAAATTAACGTTAAAGGATAACGCTCAACCGAATTTTTTTAGACCACGTCCAATTGCTTTTGCGCTTAGGGACAAAGTAGAAAAAAAAAATCAGTCGGTTAGTGGATCTGGGCGTTCTCCGACCTGTGGAGCAGTTAGAGTACGCATCGCCGATCGTGCCGGTTTTGAAACGAGATGGTTCAGTTCGTATCTGTGCGGAATATTCAGTCAGCATCAACAAACAGTTGATCGTTGAACAGTATCCGCTGCCAACGATAAATGAATTGTTTTCTAAATTACAAGGTGGTCAGAAATTTACAAAATTAGATTTGTCTATGGCGTACGGGCAATTTTGTCTAGAAGAGGAGTCCCAAAAGTTGACTTGTATCGCGGCCTTTTCATGTATACGCGCCTCGTGTTCGGCTTGTCAAGCGCACCTGCTATTTTCCAGCACGCCATGGAAACGGTACTTTCGGGGCTCGAAGGTACTCTGTGCCTACTAGAAGACGTGCTTATCACCGGCTCTAATGATGCCCAGCACCTGCAAAGGTTGCACCAGGTCTTGCAGCGTTTACAGGACGCGGGCCTTACTTTACAAAAAACCAAATGTAATTTTTTCCCAGACGAAATATGTTATTTAGGCTACATTATCAGTAAAGTTGGGTTGAAAAAGTCACCCGGTAAGGTAGAAGCCATTTTAAAGGCTCCGGTACCGACGAATGTAAGTCAATTACAATCTTTTTTAGGGTTAAATAAATTATTTTATACCGGGAGCGTCAACCATCCTCAGTCCTTTATATGACTTGTTAAAAAAACAAACCACATGGCGTTGGTCCAGTTTAGAAAAAGAGACGTTTGAGAAAATTCGGAAAATGTTAGCTTCAGACCAAATATTGGCACATTTTAATCCTAATGCAAATATTATTTTGACTGTAGATGCGTCATCGAGCGGTTTAGGTGCTATACTGTCTCAAATTGATATAGACGGACACGAAAAACCAATATCATTTGCTTCACGTACGCTCAACGTAGCTGAAAAAAAGTATTCTCAAATACAAAAAGAAGCGACAGCGATAATATTCGGAGTCCGTCGTTTCCACCAATATTTATACGGAAGATCAACGCCTTTTGTTTTGAGAACAGACCATAAACCACTGCTATCTATATTTGGTCCCCACCGTGGAATTCCAGAAGTGTCCGCTAACAGATTACAAAGATACGCAATATTTTTAAGCGGTTATAATTATGTAATCGAATACGTTAAAAGTGCGAACAATAGTGCGGATTATCTGTCTCGGGCGAGTCTGCCGGCGGCGAGCGCGGCGGCGCTGGTGCTGGGGGGGCGCGTGCCACCGCGCCACGATGACGATCGTGCCGCTTATGTGTCATTCGTAGTGCAAGGTGCAATGCCGATCACAATCGATAAACTACGGAATGCTACAATAAGCGATGGGGTATTAAGGAAAGTTATTAACTACATTTCAAAAGGTTGGCCCCGTAAGGTCATTGACATCGCTATTAAACCCTTCCATCAATGTAGGTTGCAACTGGCTTACGAAAACGGTTGCGTAATGAGAGGGCATAAAGTGGTGATTCCGGAAGTTTTGCGCCATAGCATTATGTCCGAGATGCACTCGTCGCACCTGGGTATTGTAAAAACTAAAGCAGAAGCTCGGTCGAGATTTTGGTTTCCAGGAATAGACGATGCCCTGGAGCGCATGATATTGGCATGCGAAATATGTGCGCAGCTTCGGCCGTCACCACCGCGCGCGCCAGTGGTGCCGTGGAAGTATCCTCCGCACCCTTTCTACCTGTACATTTAGACTTCCTCGGCCTGATAAACGGCCGCATGTTTCTTGTTATTGTAGACGCGTACTCTAAGTGGGTCGAAATATATGACATGAATAATACGGCTAGTGTTGCAGTCATTGAAAAAATTTACGAGTTTATGTCGAGGTTTGGGTTACCTCATACGCTCGTAACGGATAATGGCACTTATTTTTGTTCGCAAGAATTCAGACATTTTTGTAGTCTAAATCACATATCGCATGTGACGTCGCCGGCTTACCATCCGGCGAGTAACGGCCAGGCTGAATCGGTTGTAAGATTGTTAAGAAGGGAATTAAGTCGTGCCTTATGGGTAGTACGAACGCTAAAGAAACCGCCTGGCTAGCTACCACCATCTTATCTAAGTCTGTCGCCATAACAACGATGTTTATAGCATAGTTGTGTTCCGACAGTTAGAGATAAGATAGCCAGTTCCTCAGTGGTTGAGGATTCCGGGTGAAGCGCGCTTCCACCTTCGGCCTTATCGTCACTTACCATCAAGTGAGATGAAGGCCAAGCGCTTACCCGTTACCCGTAAAAAAAACTAAAACTGTTTAAGTATATGTTCGACTATCGCAACTCGGTTCATGTGACTACAGGAACGTCGCCGGCTCAATTAGTGTACGGTCACAAGTTACGGTCGCGGTTAGATTTATTAAATCCATTTCCGTTGTCATCGTCTTCGTCACCTCTTTGGCTAAAATAGTTAAATCCAACCAGTGTACGCAAGCTAAAAGAAAAGGGGGGAAAAAAGAAACTTTTTACCTGGTCAAATAATTATAAAAGATAAGTAAGGATAGGTAAGTATAAAAGACACTACAGGAATAATAATAAATTTGTATGGGGTAAAGGTGTAATTGTTAAGCAAATTGGCAAAAATGTGTTCATTATTAGAGACTGTTTATCGTTAAATGAATTAAAAAAACATAGTAATATATTAATTATTTGTAGTCATAAAACTAATGTAACGAAGGCCTGGGATGATGATCTTGATATACGGGTTGGGCCGGCTTTAACCACAGCAACGCCACCACTGCCACTTTCATCATCACTGCCTGCACCGTCGTTGAATGACTCATTGGCCGCGGAAGTCACCTGTGACAGAGTTGACGACAGCGGCGATGGAGAGAGAAGTGTTAAGGTTGAGAGCCAGTGTTCGTCCTCACCAAGTCACGTGTCCGTACAGCGCCGGGTGCCAAGTCCGGTATCGTCAGATGCCACAGAAGAAGCAGTAAATGAACAACTCACAAGTCGACAAGGAGTGGTTACAAGAAGGCGACCCAGGGTGGACTATAGTCAGTTCTTCTGATGATGTCATGTGATGAGGGGAACTATTGAGGGAGGTGTGATATGTATGCATACATCCTCTTTCCCCGATCTATGTTGATGAGTGTTCTTTGTGGGATTAAACGTCAGTGTGTTAATGGCCGTCGTGTTTTATTGTTCCCCGTTTTACATACTTTACGTATTTCTGTAGGTAAGTATAAATATATTCAAACTGAGTAGGTACCTACCCTCTGAAGCGTCCGATAGTCGGCACTCGACGCTTGACTTTTTTGAGGTTTATATTTTTAAAAACGAATTAAAAACGATGGGTCTTTCCTCTTCTAATGAACGGGATTTTGTTTATGAAGAAACTTGCTAGCTATATTTTGACAGTTTTGTTAGCAGTCCAGAGACAAAATATTTTTTATGTTGGAAGGAAGTTTTCTCGTGGCCATTTGTTAGTTTTACAGTAGCATTCAGAGTGTATATTTAATAAAAATAACCATTACTTTGAGGAGAAATAAACTAAAAACGTGAGTCCAATGTATATTGAACTAATTTAACTAAAAGTTTGCTGTGCATTTACTATGTTTCATAAAATAATATAACTTCAAAAAGTTCACTTAAAAAAAACATAAATTTGTGTTTGATTTAAGATTACATTCGTATATTTATCTTTTTTGGCACGTTAGCTACATGAAAATTTAGGAAATGTAATCTAGTTTCTGAAAATATATAATTTAACGAAGTTTCTAGTAACAGTTATAGCATTTATCTTTGAAAAACCAAACAAAGTCGCGCGGCCCGCAAAAAAAAAAGGTATTGCGAATCGCCGCGACGCTCAACGGGGGGTGCGTGCGAATTCAGGCGCGACGCGCGAGAGGCTACCTAGCTAATGAAAGATCAACTGCAAATCGACATGAACATAAAACGCTATTACAGATGAAATATACATAGGTACTTATACTTACTCATTTAAAGATCACTCACATCACAATGAAACAAAATTTACAAGTTTTTTCATTAATTGTTTCACAAATTAACTATTCGCAAACCTTTGCGGTTGCGGTGGCAAGGCAAAGTAAACGACTAAAAAATCAGTGTTGCCAACGGTTAAGCTTGCTATCCACCAGATTCGACTCTGAAACCACCAGAAAACCACTAACAAGAGACGACCCTTTACATAAAAACAATAAATTTTCCACTAAAAATTATTGGGTAGGTAGGTACTACGAAAGAAAACTATATTTTAACATTTTTTTTTATTAATAATTTAAAAGGACCACTTAGTTATAATTAAAGGTGATTTTCATAAAGTATATCGTCTTCTTCAGATGAATTATTTTTGTCGTTACCATCATCGTCGGATTCAGACTGATAAGTTGCTTTCGCTTTAGTACCTACCTTCGATTTACATCTGTCGGAATTTCAAATTCTTTAGCACCGCATTTTCCTACCAACCTCAAACCGCAGCGTACTCTTTATTTTTTTTATTTTTTTTAGTAGCCTACTTTGTGTCCCCCTGCTGGGCAAAGGCCTCCCCTCTAGGTTTCCATTCGTCCCTATACTAGACCGCTTCAGACCACCAAGGTAAGGCAATTTTCAATGAACCTTTGAAATGAAATAAAAATATATTTTAAAACAAGCAAGTGTCGTCCCGTTACTACGGGTGCCTATTTTGTCGAGCGCCTAACTCAAGATGCTAGCAGCCAATCCAGCGACGCATTGCTCGGCTACGTAAGATGTGAGCAATGTTCCAAACCACGTTTTGCTGATCGCACTCGTCTTCTTGCTGTGGCTGAGGAGTCAGGATGTTGGCTGCAAGCATTACCATCATCAAACATAGGTACTTCATGCGTAACCAGATGTTGACTTTTATTGTTGGCCTGCGCTTAGGCACCCGCATCAACCAACCGCACCGCTACAGCTCTCTGCAGCCAGCCCGTTGATGAGCTTGGTCATCTCGGGCTGTCCTGCTCCTGAAGTGCCGGTCGTCTGTCGCGCCACGCCTACGCTAAACGACATTATCCGTCGGGCCCTTGCCTCTGCGAACGTATCAGCAAGTTTAGTGCCAAACAGCGTATTACGGAGCGATGGCAAGAGACCGGGCGGAATGTCCCATCCCTTGGAAGCTGGGGAGTAGCCGCAGCCGAAAGCCTCAAGCGGGCGCAAATACAAAGCTCTTGGCGAGAGCTACCTATGTGTTAGTGCCGTTCGGTGGAAACGCTGGGGCCGTGGGGGCCAGAAGTTTGGCGTTTCGTAAAAGATCTGACGAAGGGCCTTGTCGAGGTCTCCGGCAACCAGAAGGCTGGCAGCTACTTTGGCCAACGTATCAGTTTAGCCCTACAAAAGGGCAACGCTGCCAGCCATTTTGGAACTTTGCCGCGCGGCGGCAGCGGTACTCTTAAAGATAGTTTTTATTTAAAAGTTTTTTGAGGTTTTTAGTTTTTAAGTTATTTTGTTTTAGTTTTTAATCCATTTCATTTAATCCATTTTTTGTAAAGTGTAAATAAGTACCTAAGTCATTTAAAAAAATTTACCGACTGGTTTAGTGATTCCGCCTACTGAAAATGAAATTCTATAAATCCACTAGATAAACCACTAGCCCCTAACAGCAATATTTCGCTACTAAAAAGGGGGTCGAAACCACCAGTTTTAGTGGAAAATCCACTAAGTTGGCAACACTAATCGGTTCCCGAAAACTATGCGTTCCCACCGCGGCGTCAAGCAAATTGTTGTGAATTGCAATATTGATCTTTAGCACTTTCATAATACAGGTCAGTTTGTAAGTAATTAAAGTAAGAAGTGTGATAAGCGAAATCTATTGTAACTTGTTCATACTAAGATGCATCGCTGTCGCGCGTCGATAAGTTGCACTATGATCAACAAAAGTAACAGATTGTTCTCGCACAATATTGAACTTTCAATTTCAGACATAAGGCAAATAGTTCCTTATATAGAAGGTGCCTTTACTTTATGAAATCCGGCAAAAAATACGATAGTCAATATTTTGGAAAACATGGATCTTATTTATAAGAAAAATAATTATAATCAATTATTTACCTAACTGATATTAAACTTCCTCGTTACGTATATACACCTATTTATTTCAACAAAACTAAAAGTAATATGTAGTAGATACTAATATGAAATTTAATAATATTAAAATTATTATGAGTTCGCCTGTACCTCATGTCAATGTATGTAGAAGTTTGCTATTAAATTTAATGACTTTCTAGTGTATAAGTCAAATAACAATTACACTCGAGACGTCAATTAAGTTTTAATGTCAATTAAGTCTCTTGCTGTCACTTTCTTATGTATAGTGCTAAATAGAGAAGGAAATACATCGTACTCAGAGACGTCAATTAAGTTTTAATGTCAATTAAGTCTCTTGCTGTCACTTTCTTATGTATAGTGCTAAATAGAGAAGGAAATACATTTAATTCTTTTATTCTATTTCCGGTACTATTTATTGAGATAGAAATGAGAGCCATTGCTGGTTCTGTTTTTGCGCAACGAGATGAGTACGCTAGGCGTAGAACCTACGCCTAGCGTACTCACCAAACTATGTCTATAACTTTTTAACTATAAAGGTACTATTTATTTCCTTTGGGTACTATTTGGGTACAGTTTTTTGGCATTCTTGAAATAACAGAATTCCATGGTGAGTACGCCAGGCGTAGGTACACATTTTTTTACACATCGTATAGACTATTTCCTATTATAAAATTAGTATTTTTGCTTTATGACCCAATGTTCCCAGTATTCTCTGTATCTAGTAAGTAAATTAGTAATCTGTCCCAAAGCTTGTCAATAGGCCTGTGTCCCATACCTTGGCGCGGCGCGAGTTGGCGTATCACAAACCCGGGATATGCATCGAAAAATATACATACATTTATATAATCACGACTATTAACCCCGAAGGGTTAGTCAGAGACTAGGCAATGAGGACAGCAAGAGCAGTCCTCTGCCATAATCCACTTTTCACCAAATAGCGACTGCTCATGTGCTCAGCGTGACGACATGTGGTGAGCCCATCGCCGCTCTATGCTGTTAGATGTATGTGCAGTCTTTAGTCCGTTAGTCGCCTTTTACGACACCCAAGGGAAGAGTATTGGTAGAGGGTGGTAGTATTCTTCCACCGCGACGCGACACGTCTAAAAAACTCTAAGCCAGTCCTGGGAATTGAACCCGGAACCACCGGATTAAGCGATTTCATTACGCATTGTAGGAGGTAGGTACCTACACATTTAAATGTTTAGATAATTAAGAAATACTTGACAAAATTATCTTAGTTGCCCAGAAAAAACATTGTTTCCCAGACATTATGCCTAAATCGTCTGTATAATTGACGCATCTTTATATATGTAAAAAAATAAAAAAATATTTCGTAGGAAAAGTATTAAAATCGACTTCAAAGTCCTTCCTTTAAGAAACAAATATAATAAAATACAACTCACCATCACCCAGTACATAAGAAGAAGGCAGAAATACCAAAAACAAGCAGAGTCCTAATAACATTTGCGAATGGAACTTCATATTAGTGAAATAACTTCCAGTCGGCTCAAAGGCGGCCTGAAGAATGGCACATATCCATTCATTATGTATTTATGCCACCAGTTACTATTCCTAATGATAAGATAAAGAGCTGTGTAGGATACCGGGCTGTTGACACTGCATGTATAAAAGGGATAACTGCAAATAGTTTTTTTTCATTATTTGTAAATATTTTATTTTTACAAAATTAATTTGCAATATTTTATCTGTGGATCACAAGACCCGAAACACGGGCGGCCATGATTAAGCTTCGTGTGACGTCACATTTCACAAAATTATCAAAAACTGTCAGGTTTCAAGATAATATTGTTTGTTTATATTGAAGTGTGACGTCACAGGGCAAAATGTCACGTGACCAACCGTTTTCACGCAAAATTTAAAATTAATGAAGAAAAATATGTTTTTTTTTTAATTAAATAAAGCTTTTACGAGAAAAAATATTGTAAGAGCACTTAAAAATTTTGTAAATAATATAGCACCTTCCCTCGGAATATCGGCTAGAAAAAGTTATAAATACGTTGATTAAAGTTACACTGGCGTCTTTCGAGCGTCAGCGTCATACCGGCGCCTCTTAATTGACGCTGTGTCTATCTGTCTTCTTTAAGAAAAACGAGACAGCGTCACTTTAAACCGAGGAGTAACATTTGGTCATTTTTATTAAGACGGTTAGGGTACCTATCTTAGGATACAGAATTAAAAATGATACATTCATAAAACTAAATATGCTTTATTTCACATCGTGTCAATATTCATTGGTCACAAACAAGTTTGCACTTCGACAATGGAACTTACCGTTACTCCGATCCCTCATTACATTTACAATATAAAATATATGCAGTTAACAACAATTCCCTCAAGTTTACTAATAAATTACAAAATCATTTTATACAAGAAGCAGTCGACTCGTCCCTGACGCAAGTCTAAACGATACGAGAACGCCTATAACCTTTGGACGTAATAATTATTAATATTATTAAATTCTAATATTCTCAAACGGCTGAGTTGCACCGATCGTTGATAAAAGCCAATGACTTCTCACTCTTATTTAAACAGTCGAAGCGCGCGTATGCACGCATATAGGTACATTCCATAGAATAATAACTGAAGCATAGGAGTGCTATGACATTTGAGCGGGCACTCCGTTTGTTGTCAAACAATGCGATATTATGTGACATGCACACGCAAAAATATAACCTAAGTCAATTACACGGGCGCGTTAGCCCTTTCCAATGTCCATTGAGGTACCTATATAAAGTCAAATATTACCCTTCCAATTACATTTTGTAGATCGCTTTTGAATTCGATTGGTGACCAGGTATCCAACTTTTTGACGTGACAACGTCTTATAAATTGGTTTGCCGGGTGACACTTCAAGAAACTGCGTTACGCTCCGCTCACGTTATGCGCTCACAATGAGAGCGAGTGAGAGGCACGCGTCCCTTCCACTCGGGCATGGTTAGCCCGCCTAAGAGCGAGAGAGACAGACATAAAAAGTGAAAGGCACGCGTCCCTTCCATTTTATTTCATCCTTCTTCCTACTATACGAATGAATATTCACATTAAAATTATTTTACCACTCAAAGTCGTTGTCACGTAAAACTTTCGCCCGTATACCGACTTTACAGGCAACCAATTTTTTTTTTACTTTACATTTGACGTTTCAGCAACTTATTTTGTCTATTTCCTATGTTTATGGCCCATTTGAAAAAATAGGACAATTACTATACGAGCCAAATTTGGACTCCTTCTATGCGTTAGTTATTATTCTGAGGTACCTTCGTCGAACGATTATCTACCACAGAACATTTAAACCCATACAACTCAGCGTTAAACCAAGTATAGATATTACATTTTAAAAATTGCTTTCGCTACTGATATTATAATGCTTATACTATGGTAATGGCTGACGACGTTGTATACTACTGTATCCAGTCTTAGTAGGCACGAGCGATGCACGAGTCAAAATCTGGTGCCTCCTGTGAAAAGTGATACATTTCTAAATGACAATTTTTCAGTGAAAATTGTGTTTAATTTTTTTTTTTCAAAACTTTCATGTAGATTGAATAAGTGTAGCATTACGTTAGTTTTATTAAAATAACAGATCTTCCGCTTTTAATATTTTTTAAACACTGCAAATTTAACACTGAAAAGTTGTCATTTTGAGATTATCACTTTTCACAGGAGGCACAGAAACAGTACATACATATAACATCAGACTTGCATCAACGACATTGCATCAGACATCATTAATATCAGTTGGTGACCGGTTTGCGCTCCTATTGCCCGCGGTCGCAGTCTGCAGAGAGTCTTAGGCGAGTCTTATTCACCAATCGATTGCAGACACAAAAACTACTATTGTACCAGGGCGTAGTTTGCTTTAGAAGGGTCCTGTATCAAAATTTGTAAGGTTGGGGCTCATCATTTGCCCTCAAAGACTGCCAAACATATGGCAGTCATTTTTAAAACATGTCAATGGAACGAAGTGTTACTACTATGAGTGGGAACCCTTTAGAAGTGGGAACCTTTAAGATGAGTTGGTATTGAAGCAGGTTCCACCATTTGACTTTGACCACCACCATTTGACACCAGTTTTTGTCACCGCAATAGAATGTCGAATAGAACACACTAGACACTCTGACTATAAATACGAGTATGGTATTGTAATTATCACATTACTAGCAATAGGCTAGCTGCACGTTACGCGTAAGACTATTAGCACTCTTTTATATTGACACTAATTCATTATGAACCATTTAATTAGCACAATATGAGAGGAATGAATTGTCATGTTATTGTATAAATGTTTACATTAAATACTAAGTCGATTGTATGGTTACATAAGTATAGCTGCAATTTCACGTTCCGCCAGACCGCGACCGAGACCGTACAAATTAAAACACAACGCACCGCGAGGGCATAAAATAATCAGCAGTCAAATTTAACGTCCAACAACAGGTTATTAAACTCTTAATTATATTACAAAATTATCATCAATATCACAAATAAAATAGAGACTACGGCGCTCGACCTCCATCGTTGACAACTCGATACCGAACGACCCACATTTAAATTAATTATAAAATCGTATCGGGCCCATACTTAACAACAATCAAATTCAGTCGAGTCTTCGTCTGCGGAAACGTATCTGATACATTCTCCAACGCGGGAATCATTCGCGTCACAAAGTCACACTAGACGAACTAAGTGCTTCCGAGTCAACTGACAACTGTCTCCCTCGCACGCGTTGGCCCCCAATACAGCCATCTCACAATCGGCCGGCCAACGCGAGCTAGGCGCCTAACGGTGCGAAACAAAACGTTACTGTACAAAAATAATCGTAGAACAAATGAAACACTATAATACAAAATAAAAATAAACAAAAAACAGTATTTTACAAAGTTGTCTATGCCCATGTTCTGCGGAGGGCGTCGCTGGACAAATCCTTATGCCACGGTATAAAGACGTATTATGGAGCTGGCAATACACATCCATAGAGTTTAGAACACAAGGAGATGCTCTTCAGCTTACGACGAATTAAACATTTCGAAATCAACAATTATTGTTACATAAATATCTTATCATATTTAGCAAAGACAAGTTCACATAATCGGATGTCTACCACCAACTGCACGAACCACCGTACAAACAACAACAATATGAGTGACACAATGGTTAAGATTAAATCAAACATTATCGTAGAAAATCAGCCTTCACGTATTCTTCCTTCACTCACTATACCTTTTCCTAACTATCCTAACCGTCCGGCCGCAAACGACGCCATAGACTAGATATACCATTTCACATCCAATTTAACGCAAATCTGTAATCTGTGCTTCCACTTCAATCGTAGTGAAGACGTGAGATTCGACATTCTAAACTCCATTGCCACCGGAATAAGGTGTAAAATCCACGGACGCGAAGCGGGAGCGTACCATTTCATTTCTCAAGTCCCCACCCGTCCACAAATATATAGTGTGAGGTAGTCGCTTCGTAAAGGAATCGAACCCGAAGCTTTATTGTCTTTAATATTTCAAATTATAAACTTCAATACAAAACTCTAGTCACATTTCATTAACAGCCGTATAATCACAAGTCAATCGAATCGATCCACGATCAATCAAATATTAAATTGAGTTAGAAATGATCTTAATGGGAAGCCACGACGTTATTGATGCGGTAAGCACCCGCAAGGCCGATGCGTTTCACGGAAAAATGATCTTTATAATAACCATTGATCATCCATTGTTCAACACGATTGGTTGAGTGTATAAATTAGGTAATTTTATCTGTACCCAGTATACGCAAAAAAGGGTTTTCAGCACAAAAATGCACACAATCGCTTTACACACCACACAGAGTAGTTTACTGGAATACAGATAAAACAATTACAATTTTCCGCGCACGTTTAGTATTGCAGTTTCTTATATTGTAGGTACACTATTTGGATATAACTTATCAGAGTGTTGACTAGTCGAGAGTGGACGCGAACTGTTTAAATTCATACATTTATTGTATTTACGACGTAACAAGAGTCTTAATTAAATGCCCGAAGAGGGTGGCGTCAACAGTTCTGTCTCGTTAACTGCTAAATTAGGAGCGTCTTTCCTTATTGACTAAGAACTTGTAATATAGCACGACTTTGATCTTAGGATAGCCCTTACGTATAACGGTGTTAAAGCGGTATTGTTAGGTGTTGGCGATGACTTTAATAGCACATAATATAACGTATATAATTGTCAACGAATTCTCATAGTTGTTTAACAGAGTTAGAACAAAGGTGTACAGAAGCGAAATATAAAAATTATATTGTATTTTTTAACATAGAATTGTAACAACATTAGAAAGTATAAATAACGTAATATCAAATTCGATGTCACAAAGGTTGCTACAACATTAATATTTATTGAACAACGGCTCGAATGCTCGAATAGAATTCGTAATATTTCGATTATGCATCGTTTATAAGCTGCAAATTTTATGATATGAACAGTCAGGCCAAGAAAGTGGTCTAAAGAGTTTAACAATTTTTTTTATTGAAATAATATGTCGCTAAGGACGAACTAGGTTTATTGTTGCAAGAGAAAATAGACTAACGTTTGATAACCCACATGAGACTAGTCAATTGTTAGGTGATAGACGACATAAATAAATATTTTTGATTTGACATATTTGGTCGACCGTAGATTTTGTATTGTAGCAAAGTTTCAAGTAGGCACCAAAATGAAAGAGTACATACTCGCTTATAACATAACTATACATCTGTCATAACAACGTACTTTGGTCGTAGAACGAACAACTATCGCATTCCAGTAGCAAAACTTATAAGCGTTCTACTTATTTTGTACAGATATCGGCACAGCAGCGCCACAAACGTCTGCAAACGGAATTACCATTTGACAGGTGTCATTGCCAGACATTGTCACGTGACTGCAAGAGTTCACGTCACGATTGCGACAGAAGTTCGTACTAAGCCCGCTGTACTTACAAAAATGTTTCGCTATATTTGTTTTTTTTTCACTATGGAATTTACTTACATGCCGTCAACAATAAACAAAAACATCGATTTTTTTTAAACGAGTGCGTAGTACGAGTTTCATTCTCCATACGAACGAGATAGCTTTCACTCTTAAAACTTTGATTGCATTAAAACACACACACACACAAGTTGCTTTCACAAATTCGCCGCCAAGTAACTGTTGAGAAGTTGGTTCCACAAGTTTGCTACTGCTTCGTTTGAACATAAACTGTAACCAACACGCGGAAACTAGCTTTTTTATTGCGACAAGGCGGCTCCACAAATTCGTCACTGGATGTCGTTGCTTCAATCCCACACAAATCGTAGCTAACGTGTAATGTACATTATATATCGCAAGAAAGAGTTCCCACGAATTCGCCGTAAACCACATTTTTTTTCTAATCAAATCAAATTGGCTACAAATATTCGTTACTAGATGGCGCTGCTTCTAACCCACACAAATGTTAGAGCTAACTCGTTCGCCTAGAAAAAAAAAACTCGCACTCACAACCCATTATCATATCATCGTCACATGTATCGCAACAACCGTTCACTTCAACAGCGGATAATGCTGTCTAAAGCAGCTGATCCTGAGATAAGAGAAGACGCTCACTATTGTCATCAGCGGTGGCGGGGCGGGGTAAGGGTTGGGCGTCTGTGTCGGCGGCTGGCTGCCCACCATCTCGGTCAGTTGCTGTGGTGTCAGCAGCGGGGCGGGGTAAGGGTGGGGCGTCACTGTCGGCGGCTGGCTGCTCACCTAGTAAAGGAAATTATTGCATTTTTTAATTAATAACATTAGCATGCTATTTCGTATATGTTAGCATGCTACGTGCTAATGCTATGCTATTTGCTAATACGATTTTAATATGATTTAAATAGCTGTGATTTGTGGAATGCTTGTATTTTTTACAATTAGGATAATTTTACGACTGTCTTAACCAATGTAAATGTATAATAATATTTGATATTTTTGCGTTTGTCCTTAAAATTCAAACATCAATAAATTGATTTTGGCAACTATGAATCTATTTCATTGCAGCTCATTTACTATTAGCAGGGGGATGTCACTCCGCAGTTTAGGTCCGTTCGTTTGGCGCGCCTCTCGGGCAGGCGTAGGGCAATAGGTTGCCGTGAGCGACGCACCGAACACCGAGGGCCGAGTCGCGCGTAAAACAAACGATCATTTCTGTGATTTTTGTGCACCGAACAATGACTACTAAACGATCATAAAATCCGTATAAAAGATACTGATGTGTTAACGGATGTCTAAATAATAGAAAGAACAATCAATCTTTTCTTTATTATATCCATGAGTTAAAGTTAGAAAAACCCTGCGCTCCTGACGTAAATCAATATCGAGTCAGCGTTGCTTAACGGAATATGAACGCTCGGGGTCACACGATAAGTTTCAATTTCGCGTGAAAGTCGTAAGAGTAGGCAATTTTTTATACCTAAACTTGACTTTAGTTAGAGAGTGAACCTTCTGTACCGTAGTACTATTAGTTATTCTGTGCTATTAGCAATGAAGGGACCATGGGCACTTTTGTACGACTTTGTACTTTTGTTTGACACGATAAGTTTCAATTTCGCGTGAAAGTCGTAAGAGTAGGCAATTTTTTTATACCTAAACTTGACTTTATTTAGAGAGTGACCCTTCTGTACCGTAGTACTATTACTTATTCTATGCTATTAGCAATGAAAGGACCATGGGCACTTTTGAACGACTTTGTACTTTTGTTTGACACGATAAGTTTCAATTTCGCGTGAAAGTCGTAAGAGTAGGCAATTTTTTATACCTAAACTTGACTTTAGTTAGAGAGTGACCCTGCTGTACCGTAGACTATGAGTTATTCTATGCTATTAGCAATGAAAGGACCATGGGCACTTTTGTACGACTTTGTACTTTTGTTTGACACGATAAGTTTCATTTTCGCGTGAAAGTCGTAAGAGTAGGCAATTTTTTATACCTTAACTTGACTTTAGTTAGAGAGTGACCCTGCTGTACCGTAGACTATGAGTTATTTTATGCTGTTAGCAATGAAAGGACCATGGGCACTTTTGTACGACTTTGTACTTTTGTTTGACACGATAAGTTTCAATTTCGCGTGAAAGTCGTAAGAGTAGGCAATTTTTTATACCTAAACTTGGCTTTAGTTAGAGAGTGAACCTTCTGTACCGTAGTACTATTAGTTATTCTGTGCTATTAGCAATGAAAGGACCATGGGCACTTTTGTATGTAGCTTGGGCTAACTTTTCAATAGACATGACACTTCGTCAGGTGAAGGTATTCTGCTTGTACTTGATTTTATATTATGGGAGCAAATTTGAATTCGAGCGCGATAATGCAATTTGGATTCATTTTATTCGATACATCATCACAATATTCGTATACACGGTGATTTTATATTATGAGTACGTTAATCAACGTGTGTATTATAAAATATGGTACGAACATGCGTTTCCACTATTTTTATCTTCTTATAAATGAAAAAGTCTGTAAGTCGAAAAACAAGACGATTATTAACAAACGTGTAGCGTAAACAACGTGCGGGTTTAGCGCCGGCCGGCGCGCCGCGCGTCGTCGGCTGCCTGCCATTGTTTACCGAGCGATGCAACGGTGCCCGAGAGAGTGAGATAGATATACAGGATAATAGGGATCCACCCTACATGTTGTTTTATAATCTGAGCTGCGTGTACGCATTTTTTAGTTCAATAAATGATATAATCGTTTCATGTAGGGTCATAAAATATTTTGTAAATAAAAATAGCCAAAACACCATTTTTGCGCTTGATTTGAACTGAGCTCCAATACTATAAAATAGCAAACACACTGTTACCTATTCTTTGCCGTCACCGTCATAAGTGTTGAGGCAACAAAAAACTTAGCCTAAAGTGCCCAATAATAGGCTTGTGTCCACTAAAAATAAATCGGGTTGATTGGCGTTTCTAATGATCAATTGTGATCTAGAGAAACAAAATATCTGAAATATTCATAGTAAAAAATTGGGATTATTAATATTTTTAAAGAAAAAAAATCGACAAAAAAACGTATTCAGTCGTAACTGACAACGTAATATGACATTAAACAGAAATCAAAGGCCGTGACGTCACGCCCCGTGAAAAATGTCATTTGATTGTTGTGAAATTTCTATAGAACAAGCCTCGAACGAACCGGTTGTTTGGCACGGCGTGTCGTCATTTACTCAACATTGCGGTCTTAAGCGTTTTTGCGGTAAATTTTAATTGGAATATAAAAACGCAAAATAAATATTGTAAATGATCGATTGTTTGAAAAATAATGTATTTTTAGGATAACATAGGTAAACATGTATCGTTTTACATGATTTTGAAAGAACAATGAGTAATAGCGTACCCAACTTGTAGCAAATTGAGACCTATACCACTAGAAAGATATCTAAAAATGTGTTATTTTTTTGTATGGCACCAACTTCGTACCTCACATACGAAAAAAGATTTACGTCATTCAAAGTTCACCTATTTTACCTTCGATTCGTGCATGTTTTCCTATTTATCTAGTACCTAGGTTTAAGTTGTACACTAATATCTATAGCTCGCAACGTTTGCTATGAATTGCGACGTTGCGCGGCATTAGTTAGTGAGTGAGTGAGACAGATAGCCCACTCTCAGGTAAGTGCGAGAAGTGCAGTTAGCGCGCGGCAGGATACTTTTGGATTCGATTTAAAATAAAGTTTTGTGTTTAAGTGGATGGTGTTTTATTTAATGACGCAGCATAACCGAGGCAGTCCTTATTTGAATGAATGAATGATTATTTTAGTAAGTATAAAAATAGGTAGGTAATTCTTCATCATTGTTATACAAAGGTAATAAACCATACTAATTCGAGGTCCCGATGGAACGGTATGTGATTCAAAGTACTAATATTCATTCAATCATTCAATAATTCGTTAATTCATTGTTATTTTCTATTAATGTTATTGTAGGTCAGGCTAGGAATATAAATAAAAAAATAATCATAACTTTATTCTATAACTCATTCATTCATTCACTCATTCATTTTTGAGTCATTAACTTAAGTCACTTCTAAATGGCACTTAGTCCATAATGCTACAAGTCTGGGTACGGGGTCCATACAAAATTACTCATTGTCCTTTAGTCAACTAGCCTATTGCAAAACTACTCACCATCTCTGCGAGAGGCTGCGGCGGCGGCGGCGTCGCGCGTCACCGCAGCGCGCGGCAGCGGCGGCACACGCGCACCGCACCGCACGCGCCCCACGGCGAGAGCTCCGAGCAGGAGCCGCAGAAGATGCCGCCGCAGCGTCTGTGCGGATTAATAAAATGTTATTAGATACCTAGATAGATAGATAAAACATTTATTTGCATCAAAAACACACACATGCTTAGGTACAAATAAAAAACATTCAAATAACATGTTGGTAGTAGCTCGAGATGTTTTTTAATTTTGGTCACCCATCAAGCGACCTTGCATTGCGATAGTTGCTAGCGGGCAAAATCGCAAGCCGAACGCGCTAATTGCTGCGTCATCGAGCTCTTCTACTTTCATTTCATGTGCAGTCGCTTTTTGGAGAAAAGTGGACTATCAATGGTAGATGACTGCTTTGCTGTCCTCATTCCCTAGTCTGACTAACCGTTCGGGGATAATAGTCGCGATTATATGTATGTATCACAGTCATATGATAAAAACGGAGATTTGGTCAATTTCCTAAGTGATTCGATCAAATCACGAGGATGTTAAAATAACAACACGATTTTATCATTTCCCTAAACAAAACTAGGAATTTGAACACCGCTAGAACATAAATTGCCCTATTATTGTAGGTCACGTGATAGGTTAGAAATTTAAGACAATCGCGAAGCGCAGCGTAGCGTAGAATCAATAATTGAGCACTTGAATGTCACTATGCCATCGATTCGTAAGTATAACTATGGGGCGAGAGCCTTGTACTGAGAAGATTTAAGAATATATTTTTTATTATTTTTTTATTTCAGAATATTATCTCCGAAGGGTTAGTTAGAGACCAAGCAATGAGGACCGCATAAGCAGTCTACGTTTCACCAAATGGAGAGAGAGAAGAGATGGGGTAGTAGCAGTTTGTCATTATTGCAATAATTTTTAATTATTATAATTATTATGTAACCTAGAGGAGCTCGATAGCAAAGCGGTTAACACGTTCGGTCTACGATCGTCTTTAGGCAACTTTCGCAATGCCGGGTCACTGTAGCATTGGCGGCAGCGCGCCAGCCAGAAGTGGTTGCTGCAGTGCAGCACGTTCACCTGCAGTGGTGGCGGCGGCGCGCCAGCCAGAAGTGGTTGCTGCAGTGCAGCACGCTCACCTGCAGTGGTGGCGGCGGCGCGCCAGCCAGAAGTGGTTGCTGCAGTGCAGCACGCTCACCTGCAGTGGTGGCGGCGGCGCGCCAGCCAGAAGTGGTTGCTGCAGTGCAGCACGCTCACCTGCAGTGGTGGCGGCGGCGCGCCAGCCAGAAGTGGTTGCTGCAGTGCAGCACGCTCACCTGCAGTGGTGGCGGCGGCGCGCCAGCCAGAAGTGGTTGCTGCAGTGCAGCACGCTCACCTGCAGTGGTGGCGGCGGCGCGCCAGCCAGAAGTGGTTGCTGCAGTGCAGCACGCTCACCTGCAGTGGTGGCGGCGGCGCGCCAGCCAGAAGTGGTTGCTGCAGTGCAGCACGCTCACCTGCAGTGGTGGCGGCGGCGCGCCAGCCAGAAGTGGTTGCTGCAGTGCAGCACGCTCACCTGCAGTGGTGGCGGCGGCGCGCCAGCCAGAAGTGGTTGCTGCAGTGCAGCACGCTCACCTGCAGTGGTGGCGGCGGCGCGCCAGCCAGAAGTGGTTGCTGCAGGGCAGCACGCTCACCTGCAGTGGTGGCGGCGGCGCGCCAGCCAGAAGTGGTTGCTGCAGTGCTGGCAGCGCGACGCGGCGTGGTCGGGCAGCCACACGACGCCGCGCGCCTCCTCGCCCACCTCCACCTCGGAGGCGCTGCCGCTGCTGCCGCCGCTGCCGGCGGACGCGCTGCCGGACGTGCTGCCCACGCTCTTCTGGGGACAACGGGACGTGGTCGTTGTAACATTGCGTTCGTACGATATACTGAATTGGTGCATTTGTGACATGAAGTTAAAAAATGAAAATTCCGATTTTGTATTTTAATTCGATCAAATCAAATATCTGAAAATATGGTGTCTCGTAATCAATGACCGCAATGCGGGTTGATGATTGATTTTTCAAGTAAGTGTACCTTTATTTTGCCATTCTAAAACGTCTTCAATCGTGTCTGATCTGAGCTGCTCAGCGATTTAATTTTGATATTTTTCTTAACAATCCGATTTAGCAAATACGCCTGAGGTCAGAGCCTGCGTGCTTACCTTATCTTTTTGCCAAGTAAGTGCAGAACAGATACGGCCTCGGTCCATTCTATAAATCACAAAGCGACTGTGAACTATGTACCCACCACAAAAGAAAAACCAAGATTGGTATGATGACTCTGATGTGGAAATACGGCAGCTCGTTGAAAATTCTCGTCTTGCTTTGAGGGGTCACACTGGTGCAGGACTTCGCAGCTCTATACAGCAAGAGCTCAAGGCTAAAATACGAGAACTGAAGGATAGTTGGTGGCGCCCCAAGGCCGAAGAGCTGCAGTTGATAGCAGATACTGGTCAATCTGCAAAGTTCTTCGAGGGGCTGAAGTCCGTTTATGAACCACGCGTGAAAAAGACTGCCCCAGTTTATTCGCGAGACAAATCCCGGAGATAGACAGATCCGAAAAAGGTTCTTTTGCGTTGGACTGAACACTTCAACGAAGTGCTGAATCCCGATAGTCAAGACGCAGATCTAGCCTATATCAACTCGCTTGAGAAGTTGCCATCAGCATCGAGTCTAGATGAACCACCTCTCTCGGTAAGTCACCAGGCTCGGACAGTCACCCATCTGAAGTTTTCAAATACGGAGAGCCGAGTATTAGGTCCAGACTGTTTGACCTTATCAAAATGATTTGGGACGTTGAGGCTGTTCCGCAGGATTGGAGGGACGCTTCTATAAGCAAGTTGTATAAGGGCAAAGTAGACCTCTCTGATCGCGGATATTTTAGAGGCATTGCCTTGCTGTCCACGGCTGGTAATATACTGGCGCATATCATCAACAGACGCCTTAGTAGCTTAGCCGAAAGTTTCGTTCCCGAGACTCAATGCGGGTTTCGACCTAATAGAGGCACGGTTGACGCCATCTTTGTTGTCAAGCAACTTCAAGAAAAGAGTCTTGAACAACACCGTGACCTTTATTTATGTTTTGTGGACCTAGAAAAAGCCTTTGACCGCGTTCCTAGGACTACCCTCTGGACAATTCTGGAAAAGTGTGGCTGTCCTGTGAAGTTTGTCAATTTAGTGCGTCAGTTCTACGAGGGTATGACAGCCCGTGTACGTCACGAGAACAGCTTCTCAGAACAGTTTCCTGTCACCAGCGGTGTCAAGCAGGGCTGTGTTATGGCTCCGACCCTTTTCGGGGTCTCTATCAGAATACCCTCGTTGTAAAATGACAATATCGACTAAACGTCTTGATATTAAAACGCCATTGTTACTAAATAGACATGAACGCTAAACGCCTTAGTAGCAAAACGTCTGGATTTTAAAATGTCGTAATTCAAAATACTCTAGTAGCAAATCGTCTTTATAATAAAACGCCATAGTTACTAAATAGACATGGGCGTTGAATGATATAGTAGCAAAACGTCTTGATATTAAAATGCCATTGTTACTAAATAGAAATTAACGCTAAATGCTGTTTTAGATGCTGAGTTTCTATATAGATTAATTGTTTGTTTGTGCCTATGAACATCAGCCATTTTTGATGTCCTCACTGCTGGGGAACAGGCCTTCCTTATTAGTGGAGAAGGAGGATGGGCCATAACCCACCACGCGGGCCCAATGCGGATTGGTCGGTGTTAACGACTGCAAATGCACCCAGGACCAACGGCTTAATGTGCCTTCCAAAGCACGGAGGAGTTCGAGATAATGAATGTTTTGGTCACCCATCCCATGACCGACCCTTGCGAAAGTTGGCCAGGCGCAATACCACTACGCCATCGAGCTCCCTGCCTATAGTTAACTTCTAATCAAATAAAATTTATACCTGATAGAACAGACATGAATATTTGGGAACAATTTTTAAGGATTCAACGTAAGAGTGGCTTGCACCAAAAGTTGTTTAAGCTTTACAATTTATATTTTATCAATGGTTTCTTAAAAATACCAAATTAATTTTGTTTAATGCCATAATAAGTGATTTTTGTTTCAATAAGTAGTACATTTGTTTGTAGGTAGGTAGTTAATAAAATAAAATGTTTTACAGAAAAATAAATGTTATACTTCTTTTAATTCTGATAATTCGTCTACACTTGGATGACTATGAATAGTGGCAGTCAACTCATCCCATGGTAAAGTTGCCACAGCGAGCGAAATTGTCTTTCGGCTTAAGTAGGTACCTTGCTTTCATGTCATCCAGCAAAAAGGTCATTTTAATAGAGAGACGGTAGTTGACATACGATTCAGACAGTTCAGACTATTTTCTTTTTCAGACGTTTTCGCTACTATCTCATTCTGTGTTTTTGTCATCCAACTGATTTGACTTCCGGCTAATAAGGTATTCTAAACATACGGACTATTCGCAATTCCAGACGTTTTGCTACTAGCTCATTCTGCTTTTATGTCGTCCGGCTGAGATGACTCTCTGCTGACTGGGTACTCTGCTTTTATGTCATGTAGCTGAATTGTCTTTCGGCTATCTAGGTGCCTTGCTTTCATGTCATCTAACGTGAATTGTCTTTCAGCGAAAAAGTCATTCTGATAGAGACCCCCTTTTCGCCATCTACTTTGCTGCAGTAATGAATGACGCTCTGAGGAACTGTAAGAATCCGATTTCCATAAAGGTTCGTATGGACAAAAGTATCTTCGACCTCACGCGATTCAGAGCAAAACGTAAGACGCACTCTGTTCCGGTAACAGAAGTTCTGTATGCTGACGATGTTTGCCTTATGGCTGACAGCATGAGCGGTCTGCAGAACGGATCGCGAAAGCCGCTGCGGCATTTGGTGGACTAAACCGACGAGTTTGGAAGTCACATGACCTGAAACTCCACACAAAGCTCGCTGTATACAAAGTGATAATTCTACCTTTGTTGCTTTATGCCTCGGAAACCTGGTGTCTGTATAAAGGAGACATCAGATGGCATGACATTTTTCATATGAAGTGTCTTCGGGCAATTCTTCGGCTGAGCTGGCAGGATCGTGTTCCAAATTCGGAGGATCTACGTCGAACAAAGATGTCCGGAATGGAGTGTCTTCTCATGAAAGGCCAACTTCGCTGGTGCAGGCACCTTGTTCGCATGGAGTCTACCCGGTTGCCAAAACAAGTGTTTTACTCTAAGCTTAGCTCAGGTAAACGCAAACCGGGAGGTCATTATCTGCGTTACAGGGACGTCTTAAAACGCCACCAGACTGCTATTGGCACGCCTGGTGAGTTGTGGGAGAAGCTTGCCACTCAGAGATCAAACTGGCGATCTGCTATCAAACGTGGTCTCCAAAACTGCGAACTTGCCCGTCTTAAAGATCTTGAAGCCAAACGCCAGATTCGAAAAACTCGACCCAAGCCCTCTTACAACTATACATGTGATGCTAGTGGGTATCTTTATTGTGCTTCCTGTAACAGGACTTTCAAAACCAAATTTGGTTTTGCAAGTCACGCTCGCGCCCATGTAAGGGTCCAGGCTAACGCTAACACTAGCTACGGGTGTCGCCGTCGACGGATACGTCTGGGAGGACATCATCATCATCATCATCATCATTGTGGCGGCCTGCGTTTGTAAGCACATTCCTAAACGTGTGCAGATCCGATAAAGATATGACACGGCATCATCCCTCCAACATCTACGTAGTTATTATTGTATAAATAGTCTTGTAAGGTTTAGATAATAAGTTAGTTACAATGTAGTCACTGTAAATATACAACATCACATTAAGAGACGCAGTCTTTATTTACTATCACCATAGAACCCCTCCATCTTCACAACCTCGCATACTACATACGCCCGACGGCACACTGGTGACCCCGGCGTGATAACCTTGAGGCTTGAATGCTGGCTTGCTGTGTCTGCTGGCGGAGGTAAACTCGATGATGGATGGGTGCTGCGACGATGTTGAAGGTGCTTCTGTGCTCCGTAGGGGTCACCACGTATGGAAGGCGGATAGTGGGTAGGATGGATGACAACTTGAGGAAGGCAAAGGGAAGATCTTCCTCCGAGCTGGGTGGTATAGCTCGGGGACTATATATGGCGAATGCGGTGGTAAAACTTCGCTACCGCGATGCAGGCTTCCCATACTATTTCCTGCCGTAGTATGGAGATGTCGCCGAGTTAGTTTTTGTTTTTTTTTTTTTTTTTTATAAAAGAGGGAGGCAAACGAGCAGGCGTGTCACCTGATGGAGAGTAATCACCGCCGCCCATGGACACCCGCAAAACCAGGGGAATCGCAGACGCGTTGCCGGCCTTTAAGGGAGGAATAGGTTTAAGGAAGGAATAGGAATTGGGAGGAGTGGGGGGGTGAGGGGCCTCCGGTACCCTCACCGGTCGGACGAAACACAACAGCACCAAGTGCCATTATTTCACGCCGAATATTCGTGAGAGGGTGGTATTACGGCGGGCGAGCCGGCCCAATGCGTGCTGCAACGCAGCGTGGCTCTACCACTCAGTTTTGTGGCGCCATCTGTTGACATGGTTGGGAAGGTGTTGCTTCGTGTCGAACTATGTGCGGCGTCATGCAGGTAGGTGGCGCCGCCACAATCATCATATGTACCCACCTGCGTTGGGTCGGGCGCGGGCTCGCTGGCGGCGGGCGGCGGCGGCGGCGCGTGCGGCGACGCTCTGCGTAAAGCCTCGCGCGCATCACGCAGCTGCCCGGATAGCTCTTCTACCACTTTCTGTCAAACGATGGGAGGTTTTAAACGAACGCACATTGAAGAAAAAACCATTAATAGCACTCTTACTAAAATATCGACCTTTCTGAATATTTTCTTATTTATAAACTTTGCTATTTAAAGGCGATATTTCAGTAAATCAAAATTTTGAGTTCGGTCTATATTTTACTAAGAATGTGATTTATTGAACACTTTACTTCTTATTAAAAAAAAGCTAATTGTTACATCTCGGTTTAAAATAACGCTGCCTCGTTTTTGTTAAAGAAGACAGATAGAGACAGCGTCATTTTAATCCTAAGTGTAACTTTAATCAACGTTTATTAATAACAGGGTTAAAGTATTCGTATATATTCGTAAATGAAAGAACGCGATCTTGTCGAACCTTCTTGTCTATTTTTGTAAATGATTGAGTAAGTTGATAATCTTTGTAAAGTTCCCTTATTAAACTCTATTTCTACAATTTTATGCCCGTTATTTCATATGTTAGATAACCTCTTAAATAAGGTAAACAATGCTTTTGCCTGGTTGGCAGCAATGGTTTTGTGCCAGTACTTTACCTGGGACGCGCGGCTATTTATTAATTAGTTCACAATTATCAATCATATCGCGTGCACCTATATTTTGAATCAATTTCTTTTATCGTAATAATTATATCATTTTATCAACAAGTTTTGCCTATCATTTCTATCATCTAAAGTTGTACGGCCAACAGATCGTAAATCTTTACGGTCCTTCGAGCCGGATTTGAACCAGCGACCTATGGATATTTGTCAAATAAATCCAAATGTATTCATCACCGACCGATTCCATCAAACACCACAATTCATTAAATATATTTATCATCTCCACACGCTCACCTTCTGATGCAATATAATCTGGTGTAACCTCGCCTGCAACGGGTCGGGCTGCGGCGGCAATCCATCAAGGGGGTCTGCCCCCCCTCCTACCCCGTTACCCCCACTGCCTCCTCCACCTCCCCCGCACACGCAGCGGGCGCGCCCGCTCATGCCGCACCAGCAGGATTCGGAGGTGGTGGCGGAGTCGCCGGAGGTGTCTATGCCGCCTGAGGGATAGAGTGTACTATGAATATATGTCACAAGACAAATCAAATGTAGGTTGTATACAAATTATTTGTTTATTAATTTATATTTAACAAGCGGCCGCTCGCGGTTTCACCCGCGTGGTTCCCGTTCCCGTTGGAATATCGGGATAAAAAGTATCCTATGTATTAATCCAGGTTATAAACTATCTGTATGCCGAATTTCATCCAAATCCATTCAGTAGTTTTTACGTGAAAGAGTAACAAACATCCATCCATACGTTCCCGTGGGAATATCGGGATAAAAAATATCCTATATGTTAATCCAGGTTATAAACTATATGTATGCCGAATTTCATCCAAATCCATTCAGTAGTTTTTACGTGAAAGAGTAACAAATATCCATCCAAACTTACAAACTTTTGCGTTTATAATATTAGTAGGATTAGTATGATAAAATTATGTGTTGTGTGAATGCATTGGAATTAACTAGATTATAATGAACAACATAAGGAAGCACAACTTAGTGGTAGAGGATTCGAGTATACAACGACCTTCACCGGGCCGGTTAATGGATTTCTTTTTTTTTTTTATTCTTATATTATTTAGGGACTTGGTTAATGGATGAAAAGTATTTTATATCATAAATATGTTAAAAAATACATTGCGAGTGGATTTTCTAAAAAATTTCAGTCCAGTATATGATTAATTAAATAGGTATTTAATTTTTTTTTAGGATTATAGATAAATTACATAGGTACCAATCGAAAGTATGAAGCCTATAGAATATGCACACGTTGAATTGGCTATTTTTTCCCGTCATAACTATTGGGTAGGCAGGTGTTAACAGGTAAGTCAATATTAGTAATTTGCGACCGTCTGGTTAATAAATAAAATTTATGTATAGATAAAGATAATCTCATTACAAACCCACACACACCAAACCAGTGCAATGTTAATTTTTTTATATGAAATTAATCATTATAGGTACTGGACTGAAATTTTTCATTTATTTTTTATCACATTTTTTATAAAATACTTTTCATCCATTAGCCGGCCCGGTGAAGGTTGTTCTATACTTGGATCTTAGACTATAGGGAAGAGAGTTGAGAGATGGTATGGTAGTATTCTATTAATGAGCCGCTACCAGCATGTTCTCGCCTGTCCTCTTAGCGCGTCTACCACTAGTCTAGCTAACTAGTCTAGCTCTGCCATACGACTCCTCGTCTCGTTACTAAAGATGGAACATATCATTGATAGCAGTGAAAAATCATATGATTTAGTTTTTCATATGACATCCCTGCTATTTAATTTTCATTTGCAATTACAGCGATTATGATTTCTCATTAGTACGTGTATGAAAGAAATGAAATACAATAATTTTATTTCACTTTTCAAATGATTTTTATCGAAATTAACGAAATGATGTGACATTTATTCCTGTGCGGGGGCACGGTCGTCGTCGCCAAACGTGTCCTGTTACATCATAATCATTATTAAATTATGATTTCTCAATACCAATCTTTTCCATCTCTACTCGTTACTCTAGCTAGCCGTATTACCGATGACAGCTAGCACATGACAAATGTCAGTGTCACTCATTGACATAGTTGACAGCTTATTACTTGTGTGCGTGAGACAGCATATATTGACATTATATCTAGATACAAACACTACAGTAACATAGCTTGTTGGTTTTCATATAAATAGATTAATAAATAGTATTTGTATGTATGTACGTATGACTCACTAGTGGTAGAGTGGGGTCGGGGGCACCGGCAGTAGCCGCGGCGCGGGGAGGCGGGGCACAGCGTGAGCTGGCTGCCGTGCCGCCTTCCTACGCGCCGATTGGCCCCGGCCTCTCCCTCGCTCTCGGAGCTGACACTGCTGGATGTGCCGCCGCCTGGGACGAAAAGAAATCGGGCTAAAACAATACTTCACTACATATTATAAAGTAAAGTCGCCGTTTTTCTGTGTCTGTAGCTCCGCTTCCTTCTTCTGAACCACGCAATGGATTTTAATGCGGTTTTCACTCAAAGAAAGAAAGAGCGATAACTGAGGATAGTTTTTATTTATAATTTATAGATATATTGTACAAAATGGCTGAAGTATGACGGTGTTTCTAAGTTAGCGGGTCGAGGGGCTCTAGTAACTCTCTAGTACAAAATGACTGAAGTATGACGGTGTTTCAAGTTAGCGGGTCGGGGGCTCTAGTAACTCTCTAGTACAAAATGGCTGAAGTATGGCGGTGTTTCTAAGTTAGCGGGTCGAGGGGCTCTAATAACTCTCTAGTACAAAATGACTGAAGTATGACGGTCTTTCTAAGTTAGCGGGTCGAGGGGCTCTAGTAACTCTCAAGTACAAAATGGCTGAAGTATGACGGTGTTTCAAGTTAGCGGGTCGAGGGGCTCTAGTAACTCTCTAGTACAAAATGGCTGAAGTATGACGGTGTTTCAAGTTAGCGGGTCGAGGGGCTCTAGTAACTCTCTAGTACAAAATGGCTGAAGTATGACGGTCTTTCTAAGTTAGCGGGTCAAGGGGCTCTAGTAACTCTCTAGTACAAAATGGCGAAGTATGACGGTGTTTCTAAGTTAGCGGGTCGAGGGGCTCTAGTAACTCTCTAGTACAAAATGGCTAAATTATGACGGGGTTTAGTACAAAATGGCTGAATTATGACGGGGTTTCTAAGTTAGCGGGTCGAGGGGCTATAGTAACTCTCTAGTACAAAATAGCTGAAGTATGACGGGGTTTCTAAGTTAGCGGGTCGAGGGGCTCAAGTAACTCTCTAGTACAAAATGGCTGAAGTATGGCGGTGTTTCTAAGTTAGCGGGTCGTGGGGCTCCAATAACTCTCTACCCAACTAGCAAAATTTCCTCTTACACATATCCCAAGAGTATAATTTTACCAGTCTTATGGTACTCCGATAGACTGCTATAAGTGTGGATTTGCGCACTTAATAAGTCTATTTACCTTTAAATATATCTTAAAATGGTCTTGAGAAGTGTATTTCCAATCTTACAAAATTCTTGTTGATGCTTTAATAATACCAACAGACTTACAAATGATTTACAAAGGCATTCTTTATGGGCATTTACCCTTATAATGCACTTACTAATGCTGTTCTAAGTGTGATATTACTTGTAGTGCTCTTTGCGAGCTTTTAGTAAGACATGTAATCAGATGTAATCACAGTCCGCCGAAAGGAATGCCAAGTGCTCGTGAAACTTTTCTGAATAATAAGAAGAGTATTAAAAACGTAAATATTATGTACTGTCCTGTTTAATTCACTTTCCTACAAAATTTGTAAGTATAATTTCATGTTTATTACGCATTACTAACTGTTATTTAATTGCGAAGTCGATTTTATCGAGTATTTTGAAATAACAATCACAATATTTTTACGGGCCATTTCAACAATGTATCTTTAATAATAAAAAATATTATATTAAAAATGAAAAATATGGAAATGTCGCCATTATCACCAATCATGCCTAAAAGTGGCTTTAACAGAACCAATATAAGTGCATTATCATTGTTTAAGGTTTACACAGCACTTCTAAAATCAAATTCAACCACATTTTTTAATTCACGCGGCCATTGCTCATAACCTTTAGGGTTCCTTATTAAAGTAAAAGTAGGCTAAAAGACAAACAGAGAAGTTCCTGGTCGACCACCTTTTGACTTTTTGCAATGTATTAGAATTCCAATTGCAATTATCTAGTTTCTAAGACATTTGACGTGCTAGTACTCTTTACTATCTTTTACAATAGTCACTTCTAGGATCGAGTGATCTTACAAAATGCATTCATAAGAGTTTATTAAGAATCAAGGGTAATTAGGCTTATAAAGTGCGCATATAATACTACTGTTCTTACAAATGTTTTATAAAGTAAGCTTATATACATCTTTAAGAATAAGTTATAAGTAACAGACGATATCTAACAAAACACTTAGTAAAGTCACTTCTAAGATTGAGTGGTCTTACAAAGTGCATGTATAAGTGTTAATTAAGACTCAAAGGCAATTAGGCTTATAAAGTGCGTGTATTATACTATTGCTCTAATAAACATTATATAAAGTTTGCTTATATATGTCTGTAAGGATAAGTTATAAGTGTAACAGCCGATATCTAATAAAATACTTTGATAAGTCACTTTTAAGACTAAGTGGACTTACATAGTGCATGTTTAAGTGTTAATTAAGAAATTGGCTTACAGAGTGCGTTTATAACACTACTGGTCTTATTGATGTCATTTCTCGTTTTCTTATATACTTCTAAAAGTATTTTTTACAAGTATATATGATCTTATAGCTTAAATAGACTTATGATATGCCATTATTAGAGTCTCTATCTTAATCAGAACGTATATAAAATTTATTAAAGGACATAGCTCTTAAAAGCTTTCGTTTCTAAGGGTATTTTGCTAGCTGGGTAGTAACTATACAAAGCAGTAACTCACCATTGAGTTCCACCTCCACGAACTGGGCAGTGGCATCGTCCACACCGTTAGCTTCGGCCCCCGCGACGCCGTTGATGCCGTTAGTGACGCGCGGGGGCGGGGGCGGCAGTAGTAGTACTCACCATTGAGTTCCACCTCAAGAAACTTGGCAGTGGCATCGTCCTTACCGTTAGCTTCGGCCACCCCAGCATCATTGATACCATTAGTAAATGGGGGCGGAGGCGGGGGGTCGGGAGTCGGGCGCGGCGTGGTTGAGTTAGGACGACATACAAAGTAGCGACTCACCATTGGGTTCCTTTTCCAGGAACTAGGCAGTAGCATCGTCCACACCGTTAGCATCGGCCCCCGCGGCACCATTGATTGGTGACTCGTGGGGGCGGCCGCGGCGTGGTTGAGTTAGAGGACATACAAAGTAGTAACTATACAAAGTAGCGACTCACCATTGAGTTCCACCTCGAGGAACTTGGCGGTGGCATCGTCCACACCGTTAGCTTCGGCCCCCGCGGCGCCGTTGATGCCGTTAGTGACGCGCGGGGGCGGCGGCGGGGGCGGGGGCGGCGGCCGGGGCTCGGGCGCGGCGTGGTTGAGGTCCGACGACTGGTTGCTGGACTCCGAGATGGAGCGCCACGTGATGCTGATGTTGCGCGTGCGGCCGGATTCGCGCGCCGCCTGAGGGGATACAATACAGTTAGTAGTGATGCCCTAGTTGGTCAACAGATCCGGCCATTCGGGCATGGCGTACCATTGGTTTCTAGCCGGAGACTGAACGTCTTATCGTAAGTGACGATAAGGCCGAAGGTGGAAGCGCACTGCACCCGGAATCCTCAACCACTGAGGAACTGGCTATCTTATCTCTAACTGTCGGAACACAACTATGCTATAAACATCGTTGTTATGGCGACAGACTTAGATAAGATGGTGGTAGCTAGCCAGGCGGACTTAACAGCCCTACCACCAACCAAACCGAGCACACAAAGATGTACCCCCCGCTGGGAATCGAACCCGGGACCTCTGGGTCTGAAACCGGTGGCTTAGTCACTAGACCACGGAGGCGGTCGGCGGTCGGGCGGCGTCCAATGACGAAGAGTAATTTGTGTGTATTGCCACAGAATAACTAAAGTACAGAAATTCACTTTTAACTAAAGTTAAGTTTAGGTATAAAAAATTGCCTACTCTTACGATTTTCACGCGAAATTGAAACTTATCGTGTGACCCGAGCGTCCATATTCCGTTAAGCAACGATGACTCGATATCAATTTGACGTCAGAAGCGCAGGGTTTCCACTCACGGATATATTTAACTATATATTAAAATAAAGCAGATTCATTGTTCTTTATTTTATTTAGACACCGTAAACACAACAGTATCTTTTATACGGATTATAAGAGCGTTTAGTAGTCATTGTGCGCAAATATCACAAAAAAAGAGATGTTCGTTTTACGCGCGACTCGGCGCTCGGTGTTCGGTGCGTCGCTCACGGCAACCTACTGCCATACACCTGCCCGGGAGGCGCGCCAAACGAACGGACCTAAACTGCGGAGTGACACCCCCCTGCTATTGCGTCTATACGCCTACTTTATGTGAGCGTAAACATATTGGAGGGGCGTTCATTTTTAGATTAGACGATCTCTAGTAGAGATGAGAGGCGTTCAATAAAGTGGTAGCGATTCTCTACCACTTTATTTAACGCGTCGGTGGCCGAGTTGTCAAGCACTCGGCTCGGATAACAGGAGGTGTTCAATTTCCAGGTCGGGGAAAGTGAGTTTACGGTTGTGTTCACAAACCCGCATTGGGCAAGCGTAAGGCGAGTCACCGGTAAATGCGGGCAAAACTGATTTGCTAGATCAAATGGTTTATGTATTTACTATTAAATTACGCTCTAATAAAAAATACATAATACACTAAAGGATATTGTCTAAAGAATGTGCTAATTTGTTACGAGATTAGATGTACTTTACTAGATTATAAAAATAACGAAAACAGGCCAAATAAAAGTCTAAAACAAATGATTTCTAATTTATTTTTTAAATTTTCGACATAACTTTCAGTTAAATATTTATTTTGAAGTACTACAGAGAATCTGCTAATTTATTAAATCCTATAAAGTCTATATAAGCAAAAAACCTATAAAATCCTACAAAACGCGCCTATTTACGCCGCTTCGCTGTTATACCCGTCCCGTAATGCCTACCGTCGAGAGAGCGAGAGAGAAGCGCTCGAAAGGACTCCCCTTAAGCCTTGATTTCAATGATATAGGCCTTTGCATTGCAGTGGGACAGTAGACAGGCTGTACTTTTTTAGTTTTAAGTCTATATGTTTTACCTATTTATTGCTTGTATTAATGTGTCTTGTTGGTAGTCCTAATTAATAAAACAAAATAAAATAGAACGCATCATCTACTCACATCCGCCATTCCCATTACATCGGTATACGCGTCGCCTATAAACACCGCCGGCTCTTCGGGGCTCTCCACATCGGGCGTGTCATCATCCACATCCGTGTCTGTCCGTTCATCGGCGTCCAGCCCTTCCACACTTTCTAGCCGTTGGACTGAGCCGTCGGGAAAGTCGGCGTCGGATTGGTCGGTAGGAAGGTTTAGGGAGGGTACGGGCGCTAACTCCCGTTCGAGTGAGGAGGAGCCGCTTGCGATGTCGCGCGGCATATTAGTTGAGTTCTCGAAGTGGTCTGGATGGAGACCGTCCACCTGACAGATACGAATTAAAATTAATAAATTGATTGATAAAAAAAACAAAAATATCTGAAAGTGTAGAAAAACATTTATCGTCAAGGTCAGACAACAGAGAAACTGATAGCGTAGACGCTTGACCAGATTCCAATCTTTTCAAAGACTTTTTCCATATTAATTTGTCGTGTCGCAACAAGTTTTGTTCAAGACTGAACACGCGCAGCAACACGTCTCGGGTTTTTTCACGGATTTGTGTGCAGTATAATTCAACCCATTTACACCCCAATCCATATTAAACTAATTGTAATGGCGTTGGGACGGAGACCCGAAATGAAACAATGTCTTGCGTTGAATCAATAATCTTTATCCTCTAGTGTATCATCTTAAATACTAATTAACATCACATCTATACGTGACTAGAGGAAGGACGCCTTGTCAATCAGGAAGACCTTAATTATCACGTACTATTGAGTACGTGCTGATAGTGTAATTCACTATATCACACCTCCCCTGAAAAGGCTAGGCATCCCTTCCCTGAAAAGTAAACTCTTATTTTCTAAATATCTTAGTCCTATTCTTATGAACTATATATTCTTTATTATTCTTTAATATTTTTACATTAGTACCTAGCTCTTCTAAAACTTCAAATGGACCTAAATACAATTCTCTATTAATAATATACAATTCTCTGTGCAAATTTTAGTACGTCTCATTTGGATTTTCACTTAAAGAAGAGAAATAAATTAATGTTTCTCAGAAACAGTATAACTACGAGTGACATAAGATAATACGAACAGAGAATTGTATATAATTAATTTACAAACATACAGTACAGTGGATCTCTTAATCTTCCATGGCCGGCGACGTCCGCACGTCGTCTTCTCAACGGATGTCGCTGGATCATAGTGGGGGCACGACAGTGTGACATTTTTTTTTACAACTATCTACTTTGAATTTGATTTCGATAAGAGTAGAATAGAATAATTTATTTGCATTAAAAGTGGTAGTTACAGTTATTTGATGGTCATACATATTCATTCTTGAATCTCACTTTTAGTCTTTTCAGGATGGATTTCACCAAAGTGGTATAAGTCTTATTCTAAGAATAAATCCTTATTTACTCGCGTGTAAATTAACTTTAGGTTTCACCAACGCTTAACCTAATGATAAAGTTACTACACTAGAGTAAATTCTTATACTGCCAATTTTTGCCGAGTTAGCCCCTATTCTTAGAATAAATGTCACTTATTCACTTCACTTCATTTCTAATTAATATTGTAACCTAATAATGGCGCGTCGTTTGAGATAGTTGATAGACGAACCTAATTATTTCTCGTGTAATTTTGATATTGGTGAAATCGGGTCTCAGACATGCAAAATTAATTTAATTAAAAACAATGCATATTGGTTAAGATATAAGATCAATCCTAAAAGTAAACCAAGGGTTAAAACTACTAACCTGGTCTTGTTGCGCGGGCTGCAGCACTAGTTCGTCCACGCAGCTGTCCGTCAGCGCCGAGCGGCACGCGCGCCGCGACGCGCACTCGCTCACGGACACTGACAACTTCCTGGAACGTCAATACTATTTTATTCATTCATTCATATGCGTGCGCTTGTTACCGTGCTTGTCCCACGGTGAGGAGCGCTCTCATTATTTTGGACTACATCGGCTGCTTACCATCAGGCAGGATGTAGTCATTATGACGTGTCACATTAAAAAAAAAATCACGAGGAGTTCCTCCCGTGCAACAACACGTCTTGTGAAACTCCATTTTAATTAAATCTACCGTACAATACTAAATGTACTTTAAAAATATATACCACTTGTAATTGGCTTCATGCTAAACGCAAAACCATTAATATCGCGGTTTCACCCGCGTGGTTCCCGTTCCCGTGGGAATATCGGGATTAAAAGTATCCTATGTGTTAATCCAGGATATAAACTATATGTATGCCGAATTTCATCCAAATCCATTCAGTAGATTTTACGTGAAAGAGTAACAAACATCCATCCATACTTACAAACTTTCGCGTTTATAATATTAGTAGGATATAATCACGAGTATTATCCCCGAAGGGTAAGTCAGAGACTAGGCAATGAGGACAGCAAAAGCAGTCCTCTACCATAGTCCACTTTTCCTTAAATAGCGACTGCACATGTGTTTAGCGTGACGGGTGGTAATCCCCTCTCCGCTCTATGCTGTTGGTAGTATGTGCAGTCTTTAGTCCGTCAGTCGCTTTTTACGACACCCAAGGGAAGGGAGACGGTGGTAGTATTCTTTCACCGCTACGGGACACGACGGTTAGTTAGTTTCTATTTTATACAATTTTATTTACATTAGTGTGCATTATTTTTATGAAAAAACCTTTACGCGACAGGTTACTGTACGTTCTCTTCATAATGCAAAAAAAAATGTGTGAGAATAATAGCCCAAATTGAAATACCCAATGTTGTAAACCTTACTTCAAAAAATTTAATTTACTTACCCTACCATGTATACGATATAAGTATGTTTACATTTAAAAATATTCAGAGCTTCACTAAGGTAAAAGATACGGATAAAATTAATACTGGGCATAGAAACAGATTGTACCTACCACCATCTAGAATTAAAATGCTAAATACCAGCCCTTACTACATGTCAGTCAAAATTTTTAATAAATTACCAGAGTATATTAAAAACGAACAAAACATAAAATTTTTCTCAAAAACTTTAAAGTCTCATTTAATGAATATCTACATTCGTAATTAGCTGAATAGTAAATTAATTATATATTTTTTAGTAGCTTGTGAAATTTATAAGTGTACCTACCTAATATGATTGTACGTCAGGTCGACTATGTGCTCTAATATTGCATAATAATGTTTTGTCTCATTTTTATATAAAATTTATAACTAAGTTTATAAGCTGTCCTCGAATTTGCAATACCCAAACGGTAACTAAGTTTTAAGCACTTCTTTTTTATTGTCACCATCTTGTACACTTAGTTCGCAATAAACTTTTGATTGATTGATTGATTGATTGATTGTTTTGCCTATATAAGAGCTACCACAACTGCAGTCAATTTTTATATCGGGGACTCAAAACCAATAACTCAGACATGGTAAAAATCCCGTTTTTTCATAATAGTTTTATTGTAGTGACCATGAAAGGTTAAAATGTTAGTGTGCATTACTTATTTAAGTACATAAATATGTAAGTCTTAAGATTGGATGTTCCGTTTTATTTTTACCATAATATTATTTGGGAACCGAAAGAAACCGTGTCGCGAAGCGGTGAAAGAATACTACCACCCCCTCTCTTCACTTGGGTGACGTAAAAGGCGATTAACGGACCAAAGACTGCACATACATCCAACAGCATAGAGCGGCGATGGACTCACCACCTGTCACGCTGAGCACATGTGCAGTTATCATTTGGTGTGCCGTGGACTGTGGCAGTGGGCTGCTTGCGCGGTCCTCATTGCCTGGTCTCTAAACCTGGATAATAGCAGGGGGGTATCACTTCGTAATTCAGTCGACTTATTCAAACACGGTCGGTCGGAGTACTCGCTTTTGAGCGTTTTGTTTGCGTGAACATTCGAAAAAACAGACAAAACTGAAGCGCCATATTTGAAGTGATATCTCAGAATGTTGATTACACGTGGATATTGTAATGTCCATCAAATTGCCGTCTGATAGGAGTTGCAGTGCAATACGTATCAGAAGCCTACCAGGCGTTTCGTCAAACGGAACAACGCAGCACAAATTTTCTTATTCTCTTACCCACTTTTAGTTAAAATTGTATTAAGTACGCATTACGCCGAAAGTTTGTTTAAAATAATGTACATTAAGTAATATTATGTTATATATCGTGTGGTGAATCAGTGTTCCATTAGTTTTTTAGTTTAATTTAATGTAAGTTTTCTTATACTATTCGTTCCGTTCGTCTGAATTCTATTTCCAGTTCGTCTGGAACTGGAATTCAGTGCCATTTCCGCGAACAGCAGCGTTGCGACGTCCACACCGGCCGAAGTTCGTGCTCGCGTGTAGACTTTGTAACGCTCGGCACAACGTCCACACCACTCGATTATTCGACGTCGAATGCTCATTACACGCGAATGCTCTCAGTGAGGACGCGCCTCAATGTGTGTGTGCCAGCGAATATCACCGAACGATATTCGCTTGCACACAATCTACGCGCATGCGCGTACGTATGCGCAGTCGCAATGGAGCGCAAGCATATGTCGCCGAAAAGTGGTCTGCCGGGAACTTCCTCGACTCGACAAGAATAGAAGAAATTATACAGGGTTAATTTTGGACCTCCCGCCAATTTTTTTTACGTGATTCAATAGCAACAGTACAACCAAATAATGAAATAAAAAACATTATATTTTTTTTACATTTTTGTCTCAAGTTTTACTTAAGAAAAATAAAATTATTGTCACCTATCAAATGTCTATGTCAAAGAGCATACGCGTGACCGCTATTATTCACCCGTGCACCAATTACAGCGCTCCGTCGCTTTCGCCGCGAGGGTGACCGCACGCACCTTGAACTATAGGATATAAAAAGCAGGCAAAAATTGTAATTTAAAAAAAGAAAATATTCATTATTTTTACGTCAAATATTTAATTATTACTTTTTTTACCCCATATTTACTTTGGCGGGGGGTTCAAAATTAACCCTGTATAGAAAAAAAACGAACGATTGAATGTCAGGTCGTCATTCAGTTCGGAAAATTATGATGGCGGTCTCGGGTCGGTCATCGGTCTACTAAAAGACAGCGCCAGACTTAGATTAAAACAAAAAGAGAAGATACGTCATGCTCCTACTTGTAGTCATTCAAAATATAGTCCTACTCACTAACTACTTAAGCAAACACTCACACACGCACACCTATAAAGTGTAAATCGAGCGAGCGAGACAAAGCGGGTAAGTTTCAACGTCAGCGCGAGGGAGTCAGCGAGTAGCGCGTTGACGTCTCGGTCGCTTCGCAACAGACGAGTACGTACGACCGATTCCGACGCCACTGCGGAGTAGCGTGTTTCTCTTTTTCACACAGTAGAATATCCGCAATAGTGCGATGTAGCCTGTGCGCTCGGCAAATTGTGACCGCAGTAAAATTGTGCCTTTAGGCCTAATTTTGGCGGCTCACTCACGAGATGCTAATGCCGTATCTTCCCTTTTTGTTATAATCTATGGCGCCAGACCTTGTTATATGGTTGAAGCCTGTACAAAGTGCGTACTAACATGACATCGGGCGCCAAGCTCGGGTCGCTGCAGCGGCGCTGCGTTGTTCTCTTCTCGGCTTCGTTCAGGAGGTTGTCGCACGATCTCGTCTTTGTCATGAGGCCTGGAACAAACAAATTATTATTATAGCTAGTAATTAGTAAGTAATACTGTCTCACTGATGGGCACAGAAAACCTCCATCATTGAAATCGAGTAAGTCATCGCTACAATTGATAGAATTAACCGAATCTGCGAAACACAGGTTAGTGAAGCATCGAAAAATTTGAAACATAAAACATGTTGGAAGACCTAATAAAGTAAGCAAATATGTTATTATGAGCTGTAACCTTCGATCATAAAAACTATAGATACACATTGCTATTGATTCGATTGAAAAACGGCACCACAAAACAAGGCACGAATCAAAAACGTTTATCTATCAAAATTTCGAATTTAAAACTTAGTTCCAACTTACTTGAATCTAACGATCTAACTAGTTAGAAAGTGATGTAACTCCAATAATATTTTTAAGAATTTGTACTTTAGTTCCTAAAATGTAAGGTTTACTAACAATAAATGTTTATCTATACAACTCGTTTCATTGCTGATGTTGATCTATGGATATGCATGTATTTAGGCAGGGACATTATTTGAGTATGATTTTGTATGAGACCGTGCATCTATAGTTTTTACGATCGAAGTCTGTAACCCTATATCGATATAGGTCATACCGTTATGCGCGTCGGGGCGCACTGCACTTGTATGAGCCCCCCACACACCTCAGCACACCCATCATTCGCATACCCTGTTCCCATGTTATTTGGGGTCGGCGCAGTGTGTCTTTTTCTCCAATCATGTCATCCCTCACACAATCCATCCATCTTTTCTTTGGTCTTCCTCTTCCTTACCTACTAACACTCACATTCAACACTCTTTATGTCACATTGCTTTCGTCAATTCTCATTACAGGTCACTTTAATCTTTTCTGTTACTAGCGCTACCTAAGATAAGATAAGATAGGATAAATGTTTACTAGAAAAAAACAACCAGTCTCAGGAAATCTCGAATGGGATGGGATACGATACCATGACCTTTGGATTGCCGGTCCACTGCTGCTCTAACCACTAAGCTACCGAGACCCCAGAAGACTCGTTGAATTTTTTTTGTAGTTTGTGATTTACGCTGCAAGCCAGCGGTATTACGTCACTGTGAAGTCTACCCTCACAGTCGAAAGAAATACTATTGCAAGTATTTAGAGCCACCGCATATACACATGATACTTTTAGCATCGGCGATCGGCGATTTTGCGACTGGCATCGCGTTTCGGCGACTCTCTGCGTTCGATTGCAGTATCGGAATCGCGCGTTTTAGTAATTCAGGCGCTGCATTCAGCTTCTAAAAAGCGTCTAAATCGCCGATTGCCGCTGCTAAAAGTAGCATGTCTGCTGTGGCCCTTAAACTCAAACTCAACTCAAAATGTCTTTATTCAATAAACTTAAAATAAGCATTTTGAATCGTCTAAATTTATTTGGATGGATGGGCAACACCCATTAAAAAAGTCTTTTAGCTGTGGAGAAGAACGAGCGCATGAAACTCCACAGCTTTAAAATAATATAGAAGTAACGACATTTACAAAACAATATGTCGTTACCAAATTGTACAGTCAGTTATAAAGATAATGGATTAAGAAAAAATAATGTAAATATATTATTATACTGGTTATAATGTTTTGTCTTCTAAATATTCCTTGATTGTGTAATAATCGATAAAGGCGTAATTGCTTATAAATGTATTTATTATTGAAATTATTGCATTCACAATGCTATATAGAGATATAGGATAAAATGTTTACTATAAAAAAACAACCAGTCTCAGGAAGGCAAACAAAATCAATAATAAAGATAAGATAGGCCCGTACCGTTGTGCGCGTCGGGGCGCGGCGGCGGCGGCGGCGCTCGCTCCGGCTCGTCGCGCTCGCCGCTGAACAGCGCCGCCCACACCCGCATACTGCGGACGCTGCACTCCGGCCACAGTACTTGCTGCACACACATAGGGACATATTATAATATTGTCATACATACATGTAATAGATAGTAATATACACCGAGGTTTTGACGTGACAACGTCTTATAAATTGGTTTGCCGGGTGACACTTCAAGAAACTGCGTTACGCTCCGCTCACGTTATGCGCTCACAATGAGAGCGAGTGAGAGGCACGCGTCCCTTCCACTCGGGCATGGTTAGCCCGCCTAAGAGCGAGAGAGACAGACATAAAAAGTGAAAGGCACGCGTCCCTTCCATATTATTTCATCCTTCTTCCTACTATACGAATGAATATTCACATTAAAATTATTTTACCACTCAAAGTCGTTGTCACGTAAAACTTTCGCCCGTATACCGACTTTACAGGCAACCAATTTTTTCATTGGTTTTAGAGCCGAAACCCTGTTTATCATCAGTAGAAGGTATTTAGCTTGTAAAACTAAAAATATGAGCATAAAAAAATTATAAAAAAAAATCAATAAAAAGTGTACGGACGACCTTATGAAAGTCAATGACCGAGGCGCTTCAAACGCTCCGCCTACCCCCCGCCCCGCCGCCGGCGCAGGCGGCCGGCCGGGAAAGTTCATAGGGGTCACGGTGCACGAGTTAATAAAGAGAACGTTACTACGTGTTTTCGACAAAAAGTCACTTTTACAACTTTTTTTTCTTTGCTCGTAAAGTTATTATTATTTCATAAATAGGTACAACACTTTTTTTGTATTATAACGTTTTCGGCTCCAAAGCCAATGAAAAATCTCGGTGTATACCTTTAATTTTTATTCACCAAAAATAAATTAAGGGTGAGTTCCACCCATGAAACTGAACAACTTTCCCCAAGAAACCTATATGCAAAAATGACAAAAAAATTTCGACCTCTTATATTATTTTCGTCAGCTGATTGGACAGTTTTGTATGGGAGATCGAAATTTTTTTGTAATTTTTGCACATAGGTTTCATGGGGAAAGTTGGTCAGTTTCATTGGTGGAACTCACCCATAATTTACTTTTGGTGAATAGGAACTAAAGGTGTATATACATATAATAGATACAAGCAGACTGGACTTGTCGGTACATGGCTCATTGCTGCTCAACGTCAGCCGGGGTGGTGCGGACATAAGTCATGTACAGACAGTTGTAAAAATTTCAATTTATATCCAATGCAATTATTGTTACTAACCTAGATAAAGCACAATTATTACTTAATTATTGATAGTCCACTTTTCACCAAATATTAGCTACTGTACATGTGCTCAGCGTGACAGGTGGTGAGTCCATCACCGCTCTATGCTGTTGGATGTATGATCAGACTTATGTGCAGTCTTTAGTCCGTCAGTCGCCTTTTACGACACCCAAGGGAAGAGAGGGGGTACTATTAAAAATATTAATATAATATTCTTTCACCGCTACGCGACACGGTGGTAATATTGAAATAAAAGTAAACACAAGTGCAGATTGATCAACACAGATTGAAATTGATATATAGCCTGTGTAAAGGTACGCTTACACGGGAAATTAAAATTGATCAATTATGAGCAACACTGGGCGATTGTGACGTGAGAAAATATGGAGCAATATACGGCAACAGCAACAAGCATCAATTTGGCGAAATGTTTTGCAACAACAATATGGAGCAATATGGAGCAATATGGAGCAACTCGGCAATACGAAGCAATACTTTCATACACGTACAAAACTATCGCTCGCCATGGAGGACGATTTTCTTGCAGCGGCAGCCTGCAGTGCTTTTATTATTATGAATCACAAGCAAAGGAAACAGAAAAGGAACAGACATATTTGGATACGAACGTTTTTAGCAAGACGGAATCAATCATCGTTGTGTTGTGAATTAGATGATATTTTAATAGAATGTATAATGAATGAATGTAATTGTAATGAACATAAATAGAAATCGCATACCTACGAACATTTACTATAAAGGTAGTGGTAGGTGTGCAGTCTTTAGTTCGTTAGTCGCCTTTTACGACACCCAAGGGAAGAAAGGGGTTGGTAGTATTATTTTGATGAGCTCATCGCCGCTCTATGCTGAAGGATGTATGTGCAGTCTTTAGTCCGTTTGCGTCATGTTAGCTCCTTGTATAACAATCTACTATTGTTTTACTGTTGCTTTTTATTGTCTCCTCTATATGGTAATAATATAATAAAATAAAATATTCAGTTTAATATCACTTTACACTGGCTAAATGTGCTGACCGCACGAAGCCATTATAAAAAAAAACACCCAAGCGCTCGCTGTCCCCGCGGAAGCGAGACGCCGCAAAATCAATAAGTGCAAGCGAGACAGGAAACAAAATTGCTAATAATTTCCAGACTCACTGGATATTCGGCAATACATGTCGGCAACATTCAGCAATTGGAATATATGGAGCAATTATCAGCAATATTGCCGAAACAATTGCCGAAAATTTTTGATGTTGCTCCACATTGCTCCACTAATTGCTCCATATTGATCAATACGTATTGCCAGCAATAATTGACCAAAAAATTTCCCGTGTAAGCGCCTCTTAAACCATAATAATATGTAGTTACATTACACACATGTATCTCCACCCAGAATATAAACGAAAGCCTTACTTTAATAAAAGAGTCAGGGAGTTTGCAGGGACAACAAGGTCTATGACTCAATCTTTGTTATTTTAACAACAAAATTATTTAAACTATTACAAAGTTTGTAAAGGATGTAAGATTGAATTTCCGAAACTACTCATTCGATTTCAAAAATTCTTTCATTAATAATTAGAGTAGACTATAAGTGTCTTACAAATAAACAGAGAATAAGGTCGGAATAGTTATTCCGTGTTTTGTCTTGTAAGATTGTGCCCCGAAGCAACTTGGTATTTTGTTTTCTTTCCAAGGTTTCTTTTCCCATGACAACAAGAACAATAATGTACTTTGATTGAATCAATGAACTACGAATTCTTTATGTGATTGAAGAAATTGTTCAGATAGAATTTGTCTACGACGTCGCTGAAGCGGCCGTTTACACAAAACACAATTGTCTGCCATATCACAAGAATAAACAAAAGGCCAAGTGGGATTAGCCAAGTTGTCATAAAAATGAAGAATGATCGAGAGATATAAACAAAAGTCCAGGTGGGATTAGCCAAGTTGCCATAAAAATGAAGAATGATCGAGAGATATAAACAAAAGTCCAGGTGGGATTAGCCAAGTTGTCATAAAAATGAAGAATGATCGAGAGATATAAACAAAAGTTCAGGTGTGATTAGCCAAGTTGTCATAAAAATGAAGAATGATCGAGAGATTATCGCACAGCACACAACACAACAACCGCTAGCGAAGGACTGCGCACGGGCATCAGTTAAATCGACAAACACCTACATGGCGTAGCTATCTTTCTCTTTCTACATTATTAGGTGGGAGTGATACAACAATGGGTACCCGACTCCGCTGAAAACTGCCAGAGGATTTAATTATATATCTTTTAAAAAAAAACCTTAATGACAACAGTATAAGACACATTTTTACACGTAGCGCCTATGATTCTTCTTGGGGCAAAAAAACTATGTTAGCCATCGACTTGAAGAATAGCAGTACTTTATTATGAATCTTGTATTATTACTCTAAAATCTGAGATACATTTCTCTTGCGCCCGGCCTGGGGTTTTTTCTATGGGATTTGGCGGATCTCCTTTATTTTGTAAAAATAAAATATGTACTTAAAAATTATCTTAATACAAAATACTATTGGTTAATTCTCATTGACTCATAAACTACCATATCCGACATATTTTATTGTAACAACTGTGAAATAGCCAACTTTCTAAGCACATAGTTAAAATAATTATTTTTTTTTAAATTTACTTTACCACCAACCAAACCAACATGTATTTAACAATAAATAAATAATAAATAAATAAACTTTCCTACACTCACACCAATTATCTAGCCCAAGAGAAGCTTCGAAGAAACTCGTTAAATGGTTACTAGACAACGGATAAACATACTTAAAACACTTTAATACATACTTATTATACATAGAAAACATCCAGACCCGAGACAATTTAGAAAAACATAAATTTCTAAATTGACCCGACCGGGCATCGAACCCGGGACCTCAGAGATGGCGACACCACGTAAACCGGTGTACAAACCACTCGACCAAGGAGGTCGTCTAAACCGTCTCATCTCATAATGCCAACTTCGCAAAATGCCAACCGCTCGCAAAATGAACAACTTCTCAGAATGCCAAGATTTCTGTTGTCTAATAAAAAAAAATAACCTCGAAATTTAAGACAATCGCTACGCTGCGCTTCGCGATTGTCTTAAATGTCTAACCTGTCACGTGACCTACAGGTTTTGCGAGCGGTTGGCATTTTGCGAAGTTGGCATTATGAGATGAGACTGTCTAAACTTATTATTTATTTTGATTTGATTTATTTTAATGTTGATTTTATTTAATTTTCATGTGGTTTTATTTGATTTAATTTTAATTTGATTTTATTATTTATTTTATTTCTGTATTGATTTTATTTTATTATTATTGAATTTATTTGATGTTGATGTAACTATTATAATAATCTTACTAACTTAGTTTAAGGAACATTGTTACTAACACTCTATGGACCATTGTGTCTGAAATAAATTGTTTATTATATTATTATTATTATTAAACAAGTACCTGCGGCTGCCCCGCGGCGTACAGGTGGTTGCGGTAGGCGGGCGCCCGCAGCAGCTGCCACACGTGCGGCGTGGTATCTTGCGTACGCGCGGCGCTGCGCTCGCGGCTTGTGTTGCACAGGAACGTGCCGAACATGCACGAGTGCACGTGCGTCGCCAGCTTTATCTGCGAACGGGACACAACTACGCTTTAGAGTAGTGTCGACTGTCGATAGTTCATAGTTCAGTATTGATAGACAAATCAATAGTCCATCGATAAGGTGGCTGCGTGCAACCCCGCCTTGTTTGTCTGCACATGTGTTACCTTATATTGTGTATCTGTTATATTCTACACTCACTCACGTTTCCACGTATATTCCATATTTTTATAATATTCATTATTAGTTTTATATACAGATATAAAGTCCAACACACACATGCACTCATATATTTAAATCCATAATATACACTTACTCACACATGTATTATTTCATTTATTACACACTTACATAGTATATTTAACTTACTTAAACATGACTCTGACTGGGTTTCACTATCATTATTACTTTTTTATGTTCCCTGTAACCATCGTTGTTGAGTTTACAATAAATTAGACATAAGAATAATATTGTAAAACTGAATTGTAAACTTGTTTGCGGTTCATTAAAAAAAATTTAAAAAATAATAATTAAAGGGGTATCCGATAGTATCGTCACGTGTCAACGCTTTCGATTCTAACCTATAGCAATTTATGAGATAGAACCATTGACTAAGACTTCGGTAGTATAACGCGCAATGGTCAAAGAATCCGCTCGCCGCTCTGCTCACAGCGGTAAGATCGTGGCCGGGCCGTTAACCGTTAAAAGTTCGTCAACGTCCATAAGTATTGACAAATGCAAGTTAAACTCACCAAGTACGCCTCATTGAACTGGAAGTGGCACGGGTGCTGCAACATCAGCTGGTACACCACATCTAACCACTGCAGGAAGATGGGTGACCGCTCGTTGGGCTCCTCCGGCCCGAACTGGTGGCCACAGCGGTCGGCGAACTTGTGGCCGAAGTCGAGCCACTCGCGCTCGATCAGGATCCGGAAACCCTATGGGGTAAAGCGACACCCTATGAGGGAAAATGAAGCAATTAAGCTTATTAGACTTTAAGCTTTCGCGAATGCGAATATCTGCCGCCGATATTCGCGAATGCGAATATTCAGTTTCAAAGACGCCATATATCTATGGCTTTAATCAGACAGCTAACTTGCAAAACGAATCGTATTGGTCATCTCCTTTGACATTGCAATGTACTCCAAGCATTATTGCATCATATTTCCACGAAAGTATTAAATTTGAGGTTGATAAAAGGTCGCTTCAAGAGTGTGTTGTAAAACTAAAAAGTGAAATAATAAATCTGTGAAGTCCTTCGCAGTCAATATATAATTTACCTTACGTTAGTCAGCAAAAAATTAATTGTGATAATATTTTTTAGACGTTTACATTTGCCAAATATTCGCATAAATTTTGCGAATGCAAATGTATAATTTAAAAAAAAATTAAATTTGTTTACGCTTACACCGCTTATCAAGACCAAGATGAGTATTCTTTTGAAACTCGTTAATATGGTAAGATAACGGATAAGTATACACAAACAAAGAAAACACCCAGACCCGAAATCAATTTAGAAAAAGTTTTTCTCTAAATTGCCCCGACCAGGAATTGAACCCGGGACCTCAGTAGTGCGTTCCGTCGTTCTGGGTGTAGTTGTTTGGTTAAAGTTTAACTCGTTTGAGTTGCAACTGAGCCACGGAACGATCGAGTTGTTTTTATAACCTCTTCTGAAATATTCCTGTCCAAAACGAGAGAAAACTCTTCTTTTGTCTACATTTTTTCCACTTTTATACAATATTTAAACCTAATTATTAAAAAGTAAAACAATACGAAACAAACAGGCCGAATTTTTCGAGACGTTTTGACATAAATTACAAAATTTGACACTTTAACAATGATATAAACGTCAAATAGCTGTCAGAGTGAAAAACAACCATCTGATTTGATGGTTGTTTGGTTGCTGCGCTCTGAGCCACAGAACGGATGAAACTACGCTCTGACAGCCGTCAGAGTAAAATTTCACCAAGCCACGGAACGGGTAGAGCGCGCGCCGGAGTGCGCTCGAGTGCACTCGAGTGAAGCCACGGAACGCAGCCCAGAGGTGGCGCGACGCCAGACCCGGCGTGCTAACCACTCGACCACTGAGGTCGTCGTCATCGTCAATAAACATGCGAACATTTACATCACCACCTGCATTAAGGTTGCTTCACACATATCAGGGAAGCCGCAGTTCCGGCACAGTACCGTCACAGTGTTTTTCATACATTCTTTAGGAACGCATCCCCATCTGTCACTGACACTTGTCAGTGATAATGCTCTTAGTGTCAGTGCCGCCACCGGCAAATCACGGACGTTTTCTTTTTAACAAATTTCATAGAGAATGTATGAAAGAGAATATATTTCACTGTGCCGGAACTGTGACTTCACTGATATGTGTAAATCAAGCAAAATTTAGCCAAGCCAAGTGGTTAAGGCAGCCGCCCGGAATGCGAAAGGTGCGTGGTTCGATTCCCGCCTGAGGTTGTCGTCTTTTTTCAGTGTTTAAAATTTTACTTAAGTATATACAGGGCGTCCCACGGCTATGCCACATGGAGGGAAAGTACCTTGAATATTGTAGATGGAACATTTTACTGAAAGAAGACATTATTTGAATTTAAAAAACAATTTAAACTGCATTCATAGATATTTAAATAATTACATGGTTGAACCGGGAATCGAACCCGTTACATGAGAAAAATAATCACCTGTAGCTTTATCATACCGATCGAAAGGCTTTATCATAAGGATTATTTTTCGCTAAATAACATAGTGTCACAAATAAAAGGAAGACCATGAATTTTAACATTTAATACAAAATTAATCAATTTATCAAATGCTCAAAATGAGTCCCTTCCTGTTGAATACAAAGTCGCACTCTTTTGATTATTTCGCTCCCTGTCGATTTTTTGATCTTGTTGTGGTGGATATTTAGAATAATACGTCTAAGTTCTGCTCGTGGACACTATCATACTGGTTACTTCTCAAGTGGGTACATATATTAGTAATAGGTACTTATGGTAATGTCAGTTGTATGTCCTTACGGCAATGTCAGCTTTTCATTTTTCTAAACAAAATTTCACATCAAATGTTAAAATTCATGTTTTTCCTTTTATTTGTGACACTAAGTTATATAGCAAAAAATAATCCTTATGATGAAGCCTTTCGATCGGTATGATAAAGCTACAGGATGATTATTTTTCTCATGTAACGGGTTCGATTCCCGGTTCAACCATGTAATTATTTAAATATCTGTGAATGCAGTTTAAATTGTTTTTTAAATTCAAATAATGTCTTCTTTCAGTAAAATGTTCCATCTACAATATTGAAGGTACTTTCCCTCCATGTGGCATAGCCGTGGGACGCCCTGGGCCCTTATTCTGTAACGATTCCTTGTTTCAAAACCACGTTAATTCCTTAAAAAGTTACGATATCTTCCCAAAAACGTATACGTTTGACGTTTGTGCGCGGTAAAGTTTAGGTGTGCAATCTATAGATTGCGATACAGAATCAGGGCCCTGTATAAGCGTTTAATAAAACGATTAATAAATTCAATAAAAAAAAAATTGGTTGCCTGTAAAGTCGGTATACGGGCGAAAGTTTTACGTGACAACGACTTTGAGTGGTAAAATAATTTTAATGTGAATATTCATTCGTATAGTAGGAAGAAGGATGAAATAATAGTAACAATTTAAAACATTTATTTATACAAAGAATTATATTTAAAACATTAATTTATACAAAGAATCTCGCACTGAATTTCATATTAACAAAATCTTCGGCGGGCTAACCATGCCCGAGTGGAAGGGACGCGTGCCTCTCACTCGCTCTCATTGTGAGCGCATAACGTGAGCGGAGCGTAACGCAGTTTCTTGAAGTGTCACCCGGCAAACCAATTTATAAGACGTTGTCACGTCAAAAAAACATGAATGTGTGAATCGAGCTTTATACCTCTAGCGTGCGGTAGTGCGGGTCGAGCAGCAGCTGCGCGGTGGCGGCGATCTGCGGCGTGCGGTCCCAGCCGTCGGAGCAGTGCACGAGCGCGGGCCGGCCGTGCAGCACGGCGCGCGCCACCACGCACGCGGCGCGGATCACGCCGGCCACGTACTGCGGCCATAGCGTGCGCTCGAGGCTGCTGTGCCAGCTGGAGCGAGACAGATAGATAAATATAAATAAATAAATAAATAAATCTTTCCTACAATCACACCTAGAAACGAGCCTATTCCTTCCTTAAAGGCCGGCAACGCGCCTGCGATTCCTCTGGTTTTGCGGGTGTCCATGGGCGGCGATGATTACTTTCCATCAGGTGTCCCGCTTGCTCGTTTGCCTACTTCTGCTATAAAAAAATAAAAATAAAAAAACACCAATTATCTAGCCCAAGAGAAGCTTCGAAGAAACTCGTTAAATGGTTACTAGACAACGGATAAACATACTTAAAATACTTAAATACATACTTATTATACATAGAAAACACCCAGACCCGAGACAATTTAGAAAACAATAATTTCTTAATTGACCCGACCGGGGTTCGAACCCGGGACCTCAGAGATGGCGACACCATGAAAACCGGTGTACAAACCACTCGACCAAGGAGGTCGTCAAATATCAATATCTATTAATGATTTGTGTTCGGGGTCGAACTAACAACTGAGATACTGATAGAAATGATAAACTGATAACTGATATGAAACAACTGTATATTTAAATAAAACTATAAAATAACTATGAATGGATGAAAATGCTATGAGTACGCGTGACTTGATTGCTTGCTGATTGCGAACTAGAATTAATATGTAAAATTGCTGCTAAATTAATGTAGGTCAATTAACTAAATGCTGATGAGACAATGTACATTTGTGAATGTGAAAAAGCATTTATGCAGGCCGCCATAGTGAGAGCGTTCGGCATAGCGTGGTAGCGCTGTGATGAACGCTTTCACTTCTTGGGCTTCACTGGCTGCTTTTCATCAAGCAGAGTGAAGCTATTATGGCGTGACACAATAAAAAAAAGTCATGGGTTCGAATGCCATTCGAGCTTCCTCAGATAGATAAAATCATCATCATCATCATCATCCACCTATAAACGTCAAACTGCTGGGCACAGGCCTCCCACGTGGACAATAGCACGTGGGGATATTGGGCCATAACCCACCACGCTGGCCCAATGCGGGTTGGTGGGTTTTAACGACTGCCATCTTACGATAACAACCGGGACCAACGGTTTAACGTGCCTTCCGAAGCACGGCTACAAATAGATAAAATAAAATAATAAAGTTTGTAAAATTTGTTTACGCTCACAACAATTATTTAGCCCAAGATAGGCTTCTATTGAAACTCGTTAATATGGTTGAACTGGATAACGGATAAATATACATAAACATAGAAAAACACCCAGACCTAAAATCAATTCAGAAAAACAGTTTTCTCTAAACTGACCCGACCGGGAATTGAACCCGGGACCCTTAGATATGACGGGATGCCAACGCCAACGTCTAATTTCTTCAATACATTTTGAACTTTGTCATTTGGGGTACATGGATCAAAATCGATTGGAGATATAATACTTGTAAAAATATTAGGATCTAATATGTTGAAAAAAAAAACGTAGATGTTGACATTTAATGGGCGCCTTTGGCTTTCAAGTAAAAAGTAAATAGTGTTGATGATTTTCGGCGGGCTGGACAAGGAACCCGCGACCCGGAATGTCTAAAGGAAGCAGGCTCAACACCAGATCGTGGAAAATTTACAACATTTAAAAATTTTCGTCAACAAAGTTTGCGTTAAAATTATATTTAACTAGCGGCCGCTCGCGGTTTAACCCGCGTAGTTCCCATTCTTGTTGGAATATCGGGATAAAAAGTATCCTATGTGTTAATCCAAGTTACAAACTATCTGTATGCCGAATTTCATCCAAATCCATTCAGTAGTTTTTACGTGAAAGAGTAACAAATATCCATCCATACTTTACAAACTTTCGCGTTTATAACATTGGTAGGATAAAAATCATTTGAAAGCAACTCACTTGGCCTGGTCGCTGGGCTCTGCCGCCAACGCCCTCATCTGCTGGAAGCTCCTTCTCACGTGATGTATATTGGGCAGGCTCATGAACTGTATATCCGCCGCCGGGTAGTACTGCTGGCACTCGCAGCCGCCGCCGCGCGCGCGATTGGTCACCGCTGAGGCGTAGGAGCGGGCGTCCACTATTAGCAGCTTCAGCTGCTGTGAACGAACGAAATAGGACCACTATATACCACTGAGTGGTAGAGCCACGCTGCGTTGCAGCACGCATTGGGCCGGCTCGCCCGGCGTAATACCACCCTCTCACGAATATCCGGCGTGAAATAATGGCACTTGGTGCTGTTTGTTGTGTTTCGTCCGGCCAGTGAGAGTTCCGGAGGCCCCTTCCCCTCCCACCCCTCCTAACAATTCCTATTCCTTCCCCTAACCCTATTCCTTTCTTAAAAGTCGGCAACGCATCTGCGACTCCTCTGGTTTTGCGGGTGTCCATGGGCGGCGGTGATTGCTTTCCATCAGGTGACCCGCCTGCTCGTTTGCCTCCTTCTCATATAAAAAAAAAAAAATAGGAATAAGATGTAGTCATTTGGTGAAACGTGAACTACGATGAGGATTGCTTCTACGGCCCTCGTTCCCTTTTTTTTACTATGAATGGGTTTGCTCTTGATCCAAATCAAGCCCAAGGGCCATCCAATCAGAAGGTGCTTTTTCACTCTTGCTTTGAAGATAGACGGGTTATAACTACTCGGGAACACAGGACGCAATAAGAAATAAATAGATTAGGTATAGAAAATAAAAAGAACTAAAAAGCAGTAAGCAAGAAATGTAATAATTTAAGAAATAAAATAATAATAATAATAAATAATGTAAGATAGTGAAACAGTAAAAGAAAAAGAATGTAATGATTAAAAATAGTAAAATATATATAAGAATGTAATAGATTAAGAAATAGCGTAAACTAGTAGACAAGAAATGTTAGACAGAGAAATGTAAATAGAAAAGAAGTGTCTCCAAAAACACTTATTTACCCGGTAAAATAAAAATTAGAATTAAGATAAAACAGCACATGGCACATAGGTGTAGGCGGAAACCCCATCCGCAAAAAGAACAAAAGCTTGATGTAAGAAAGTGTGGTATGAGGTATGACAGTACGAGAGGTATAAAAGCGAGAACTTGTATGAAAGAGATAACTAAGCAAAAACTGACTCCGGTCACATATCGGAGGTATAAGTATAAACAAAAAACAGTTCCACTCCTTTGCTGCGCACAGTATAAAATATGTTGAGTAGCGCTTTGGGCGACATTTAGGAATATCCACCAAGAAAGGGTGGTAGCCCGCAGTGCGTCTGGATGTCCGATGGAAGAAGGGGGATGGCGGTATGAGCTCATGCACCTTATGAGCCGGAAGGGTGAGAGTGACTGATGCTAACACCCGTATTCACACACGTTACTATGAGGTCTCACAGTGCGCTCGGACGCACAAGGTCTCAAAAACCTATTCATAAACAGTACTTCAGTGGCCACCGGCGCTATGCGTCTCTTAAAATGAACGCATAGCTAAGGTAGCCAGGCTTGTCATACGAAACGCACTGAAAAAAGTCTTACTTCGCAAAGCACTTCTACTTTGCTTAGGGTGGATTCGACCATAGGTTTAAGACCTTATTCCAGTTTGGTCGAATACACCCTTAGACAAGTAATGTTTGTGAATACGGGTGTAAGTCTTTTCATATGTAATACCTTGTTCGAGTTGGCGGGCAGGCTGCCCCTGTCCGCGTTGCATGCAGCCACAAAAGCTGCCAGCAATCGTTCGTCCTCACTAGACCGCCAGCCGAGCCAGCCCACCTCCGGCTGGGAGGAGCGAGCGATCACGGCGCCGTTGCCGCGGTGACGCCACACCACCGCCGGGATGCGACGCATGGCGCGAAATCTGTAAAGTCAACGTAAATTACATTCACGACTATTATCACAGAATAACTAATAGCACAACCGTACAGAGGGTTCACTCTCTAACGACTTTCACGCGAAATTGAAACTTATAGTGGTGTCCCGAGCGCTTATATTCCGTTGAGCAACGCTGACTCGATCGATTTGACGTCAGGAGCGTAGGGTTTCCACTCATGAATATATTTAAAAGGGTTTACGTATTTCGATTTTCCATACCAACTTCCAAGTCGAAATTTATAAAAACCAATTATCCAATTTTAATGAAACTTTGCATGCTAAAGTAAAATACAGGGATCTAAATAGTTTGTTGAAAACATTTTTAAAAAACGTTTATTGAACAGAGTTATTGCGATTTTAAACTTTCTATAGTGGACTTTAAATCGCAATAACTCAGCTAAATAAACATTTTTTTTTTAAATGTTTTCAACAAACTATTTAGATCCCTCTGATTTACTTTAGCATTCAAAGTTTCATCAACATTGGCTAATTGGTTTTTAAAAATTTCGATTTGGAAGTTTGTATTAGAAACCGAAATGCTACGATTACGATTTTAACGACGACGCGCGACGTGGAGCGTGCTAGCCGAGCGGCAACCTTTAGTGTCATACGCCTGCCTGGGAGGAACGTACCTAAACTGCGGAGTGACACCCCCCTGCTATTATCACCGAAGGGTTAGTCAGAGACCAGTCAATGAGGACCGCAAAAGCAGTCCACTGCCACAGTCCACGTTTCACCGAATCATAACTGCACATGTACTCAGCGTGACAGGTGGTGAGCATATCTATATATCTATTCTGTTACGGTCACTGTCACTTTAAAACTTTTCGCAGGTGCCAGAATGTGTTGATGATGTGACGGAAAATAGTCTTTACAACTTTAGTGTATAAGACATATTTTTCAAGTTAGCGGTCTAAAGTAGTAAATCTAGTGTTATTTTGCCTTTTATGTAAAAGCTGGTGTTCCATCTAAAGAAAAGTGGTCGTCACCGTCCATGGACACATTTGGTCTGCTTATTAATAAATCGCTTATTCAATACAAAAGAGCCGCATTACAAAAAGTCATCAAACTCATTTTTATTCCAAATAAGTGATCTAATGCCATGAGACATTGGATCACATTTTTAAAATTAAGTGAGACAGATGACTTTTTAAAATGTGGCCCTTTTGTATTGAATGAGCGAAATATTCCCCCGCAGTACATCCGCTATCTACCTATCACATCTCGGCGCATACAATTGTGTTGATATATCGGATACCTACTCATAAACAGCAACAACAATAACAAAAAAAATGGTAGTTAGTCATGACCATGACAGTTAATCTTTAAACTACTAATGCAAAAATTTTAAATTTCAGATACCAATCAACTGACTTCTTATTGAACGTAATCGAAGCATGGATCTTCATTGTAAACACATGGAAAAACAACTCAGGACAAATTGTCACTCGGTTATCACGAGGTCGCGAGCGCGCTGCTTCGTATGTCACAGATAATGGCATAATGGGCAGTGGAACAAATGTACGTAAACAATTTAACTTAAGTGCTTCAGTACTTACTGTTGACAGTGTAATAATTTGAGAAGGCGTGCCAAATTGACCCCTAAAGCTTTCGTCTTAAAGTTGAAAGTCGATTGAAGACTAACCTAGCCGCCGAATCCAGTTCATTGTCGCATGTAGACAGGCAGGACCAGCAGGAGAGGTTACGAAGGACAGAACTTGTAGTCCGCGTTTTCTGCTGGATTAATGGGCGCAGACCACAGACGTACCAAATTGACCCCTAAAACGTCGACATTAGAGTTGAAAATTGTATGACGACTGACCTAGCCATGGAATCATTTCTTCGTCTCGTATGGAGCATGTAGTCCACATCAGGTGCTGGATTAATGCGAGAAGGCGTGCCAATTAGAGTTGAAAATTGATAGAAGACCACCGAATACATGTCTTCGCCGCCGATGGACGCGGGCTCGACCAGCAGGGGTGGGTACGAGGGGCCGAGCTTGTAGTCCGCATTCGCTGCTACATTAATAGGAGAAGGCGTGTCAAATTGACTCCTAAAGCTTTCATATTAGAGTTGATTGACGACTGACCTAGCCACCGAATCCAGGTCTTCGTCACCTATAGACGCAGGCACGACCAGTAACGGTAAAAGATCTCCGGAATCAGTGGTAAAAATGGGAGTTCCGCAGGGTTCAATACTTGGTCCATTCTTGTTTTTGGTTTATATTAATGACTTACCTTATTGTGTAAAAAACAGTAATGAGATAGTATTGTTTGCTGATGATACTTCACTTTTATTCAAAGTGAAACGACGACACCCAAATTATGACGATGTGAATAATGCGGTCTCACAGATTGTTCACTGGTTTAGTGTAAATAACTTGCTATTAAATGAGGGAAAAACCAAATGTATAAGATTTGTATTGCCTAATGTTAAGCAGGTAATAACTAGTGTACAAATTAAAGATAAGAATGTGAATCCTGTGGACACCACTGTGTTTCTAGGCATCACGTTGGATGCCAAGCTTCAGTGGGGCCCACATATAGCTAAATTGTCGAATAGACTTAGCTCTGCAGCTTATGCAGTAATGAAGATCCGTCAATTAACTGACGTTGATACAGCTAGATTAGTTTATTTCAGTTACTTTCATAGTGTAATGTCGTACGGCATTTTACTGTGGGGAAATGCTGCCGACATTCAAACTATCTTTGTGCTGCAGAAGAGTGCTATTCGTTCGAGTAATATATAACCTAAAGGCTGGTGACTCTCTCAGAGAGAGATTTAAGGATATAAGTATAATGACAGTTGCATCACAATACATTTATGAAAATCTCATGTATGTTCATAAAAATATTGATATGTTTTCAAAAACAGTAATATTCACAATTTAAATACTAGAAGTAAGAACAAATTAGCAGTACCTTATACTAGGCTTCATAAAATAAATAATTCTTTTAAGGGTCTGTGTGTACGATTTTACAACAAAGTACCAATTGATATTTGGAAATTAGATCTTGATAAATTTAAAATCCATATCAAAGAAAAGCTTTATAAAAAAGCTTATTATAAAGTGTCAGATTACACAGAAGACAAAACAGCTTGGCTCTGAACTGAAATGCTCCAAGTACTCCAAAAGCTATTTCTAATTGTATATACCTATTTAATTTATAGTACGTATATTTTACATTCAAATTATTATTTTGTATTTTATGACCTGGTAACGACATATCTTTTTTTTTGTAAATGTCGTTGCTTCTGTGTGCTGTGGTTTCTTGCGCCCGTTCTTTGCCACAGTTAAAAAATGACGTCCTGAATGGGTGGTAGGTTAAAAATTTTGACGATTCAAAGTACTTATTAATTGAGTTTATTGAATAAATATATTTTGAGTTTGAGTTTGAGTAGGGGAGGGTACGAGGGACAAAGCTTGTAGACCGCGTTCTCCGCTGCATTAATGGGCGCACACCGCAGATGTACCAAATTTACCCCTAATACGTGTGAATTAGAGTCGAAAGTTGATTGAAGACTGACCTAGCCACCGAATCCAGGTCTTCGTCGCCGATGGACGCGGGCACGACCAGCAGGGGCGGGTACGAGGGGCAGAGCTTGTAGTCCGCATTCGCTGCTGTCACCCGCCATGCACCTCTGGCCGTGAAACCGAGCCGCTCGACCTGTCAAACAAACGAATACATTTTTACTATAAAAGTTTATTCAATTTAATGTTAATGAGAGTAAGGGCTGAGGAGCTCGATGGCGCAGCGGCTAGCGCGTTCGGCTTGCGATCTTGCCCGCCAAGCAACTCTCGCAATGCCAGGTCGATGGATGGGTGACCAAAATAAAAACATCTCGAGCTCTTCCGTGCTTCGGAAGGCACGTTAAGCTGTTGGTCCCGGTTGTTGTCGTAAGATGGCAGTCGTTAAAGCCCACCAACCCGCATTGGGCCAGCGTGGTGGGTTATGGCCCGATATCCCCACGTGCTATAGTCCACGTGGGAGGCATGTGCCCAGCAGTAGGACATTTATAGGCTGATGATGATGATGATGATGATGATGATGATGAGAGTAAGGGCCCAAACAAGTGTCTGTGCGAGGCATGCGGGACTCGCATTAGCGACCTGTGGACTACGGCCGGCTCCTTTGCCCAGGCGGTTCCGAGTGTCTGACTAAGGCAGTGGTAGAATATGTGTTTGCTAATGTAGAATATGTGACTGACTTCTGAGCCGAACAGTGTCTGTGCAGGGCATGCGAGACTCGCTTTAGCGACTTGTGGACTGAGGCAGGCTCCTTAGCCCAGGCGGAGCCGAGGGTCTGAATAATGCAGTGGTAGAATATGCATTTGCTAATTTGCCTTCTGAACCGAGCCAGTGTTTGTGCGAGACGGTGAGTGACAGCCGACTCCTTCGCCCAGGCGGCATACTCGGCGGCTTATGACTGTTGCTTGAAGGGAGTTTGGCTAATGCTGTGGTTAAATATCTGTTTACTAATGTTCTCACTTCTGGACCAAACCAGTGTCTGTGCGGGGCATGCGACGCGCTCATGAGCGCCCCGTGCACGGATGCCGGCGGCTTCTTTTTCGCCCAGGCGGCATACTCGGCGGCGAATGACTGTTGCTTGAAGGTAGACTGGCTAAAGTTAAAATCCGTTTGCAAATGTACTCACTTCTGGACCAAACCAGTGTCTGTGCGGGGCATGCGACGCGCGCATGAGCGCCCTGTGCACGGACGCCGGCGGCTGCTCCTTCGCCCAGGCGGCGTACGCGGCGGCGAAGGTCTCCTGCACCGAGCCGATGGGCGCCAGGGCCGTGTTCAGGCGGCGCCACCACTCGACGCACTGCTCGCCGGTGGCGAACGTCGCTCTGTTAACAACTCATATTATAGTCATATTTATATCATCTGTACTAATATAATAGTAATAGCCTTAATACTGTACTATGATTGGGCAAACGCCTCACTCATTAAAATAAATGCATCGAAATCCAAAACACCTTGCCCGATCTGGGAATGGGAGCTCCAGATATTAGTCGAAATTTTTAAAAACCAATATGCTAATTTTAATGAAACTTTGAATGCTAAAATACAGGGATATAAATAGTTTGTTGAAAACATTTTTAAAAAACGTTTATTTAACTGAGATATTGCTATTTTAAACTTTCTATAGTGGACTATAAAGCGCAATAACTCAGCTAAATAAACGTTTTTTTTTAATGTTTTCAACAAACTATTTAAATTCCTGTATTTTACTTTAGCATGCAAAGTTTTATTAAAATTGGCTTTTCGACTTGGAAGTTTGTATGGGAAACCGAAATGCGTAAACCCTTTTAAGCGCAAGTTAGCTTCATTCGATAAGAGTTAGAATTTGCTTGCATTACACACAAACAAACATCACGCCCGTTCCCCGGAGGCACGGGGTAAGCAGGGACCACAGCTATCCATTTGCTACTTCGATCAACAATACCAACTAGATAACGCGTCACGTACAAAATCAAAGCTAAATTCTGTCCACGTGAATAAATACTTTTTCATAGCAATAAATTACTCCTGTCAGTCAATAACATTTAGTGGTGAAATCAACCTTAAGGGGCAAAAAATAAAGTTCTTTTTCCTGTTATGCCTAGCGAGAAAATAAGAGCACACTTCTCAAGTGCGCTCTTATTTACCGAGACACATACTTAGCGCCGACCTGACATCTAGTTGTATTGTTGATCGAAGATTTGCTACGATCCTGACAGGCTTTGTTTGTATTTAAACAAATATTGTAGTCAGCATTAAGCAATTACATTTATTAGACTGTTTCTAAGCTGATAACGATAATAAAGCAAACGTATCTAAATCCTAAAATGCATTAATAACAATACTTTTGTTCTGACAACTAAAACAATAATATGTTTAACATCGACTTATCATATTAGAATAATGAGGGGAAAATTTTAAGTACCTACTTTTCGTTGCTATGGTTTTATCGAAATAACCTCAATCCGGTACCTTGTTATCGTTGAAATTTATTTATAATGCAAACAGCTGTGACCCGGAATAATAAACTCAATGAAAAACAAAACGAGTAATTACCACATTTTAATTTGCTTTAAATCAATTTTTTTCACAATGTGCCTGGCCTTCATGTAACTATTATTATCCGCTGTGGCATTATAAGAAAAATGTGTGTGAAATGTAAATGTTTATTTAATCAAATAGTTACCTAGTAGTAGGCAATAAATCGTTTTACACCAAGCTGGCGGGCTTATAAATTCAATACTTGTTTTGACAACCATTATAATAACCTATATTTTTAATTACGTAAGTCAAGTAACCGTGTCGCGTAGCGGTGAAAGAATACTACCCCCCACCCCCCTCCTTTGGGTGTCGTAAAAGGCGACTAACGGACTAAAGACTGCACATACTTCCAACAGCATACAGCGGCGATGGGCTCACCACCTGTCACGCTGAGCTTAAGTCAGTCGCTATTTGGTGAAAAGTGGACTATGGTAGAGGATTGCTTTTGCTGTCTTCAGTGCCTAGTCTCTGACTAACCCTTCTGGGATATATGTATGTATATTTTTGTATACAAGCGTCTTGCATGAACGAATGAAAATAATTTTTGTAGGACAATCTAGTAGCCAGATCGCATTTTCACTGCGTCTGTGTTTGCAAGTACCAGGGCGTCATAACGTACAAAGAGTTCCTATTCTTCACTTTAACTATATACCATGCCTGCATAGCATAGCACAATCAAAATGTCAATGAAAGGGAGAGTAAAACTGGCTAAAAGCACTAGGGCGTCATAACGAACAAGAGTTCTCTCATACTTACTTTAGCTGTCTGCCATGCTTGCACAGCACAATCAAATGTAGCAGATCGCGGATCTCCACTGCGTCTATTAGGCGGATAGGCACGGAAGGGCCGGGCCCCGTACATTTCTTCGGCTGCATATGTAGTCTGTAATTTGACATTGCTATTGTGCCTCCGTCCGCCATACGGCCAACCCACTGAAACAAGAGAAAACATCCAGTTAACTTATGAGTTCCTAGTACTGCTAGTACTTTGATTGACGAAGTTTTAGCTAACAGGCACAAAAAAGGCAATTTAGTATGAGGAGCAAAGAAAAAAGTAAAAGTTACACTCAAGGTTATACAGTATACTCGTAATGGATGACGAGTCGTCTAAAAACTCACATAAACAACTTCATAAAAATTGACAAACTGGCCCGCAGCTTTGCGCGCTGTACTGACCAGGTCAAGGTCACTCTGTTTAAGGCCTACTGCCAAACCTTTAATACCTGCAGACTATGGGCTACAACGCTTTAAAATACAGCTCGTTTAGGTCTATAATGCTGTTTGGGCTGGCTGCCTCGCTTCTGCAGCTGCAGCTGCAGCATGCAGTAACTATTATCTCATATCTGCTACTTGCTGCTGAATGCCTAGTGCAAGTTTTATTTACCATTCTCACATTAACAAAAACAAGAACTGGACTTTGACTACATAGTAAAGAGTATTTTATAATTTTCCACTGCTGGGCAAAAGCCTCCCTCCATCGTGGAATAGCGTACATTTAATTCTTTTGTTTTTGAACGAAACACTATAGTGTTAAGTTTAAGATTCTTTATAATTCCCAACAATCTATGGTCTGGGATCAAAATATATTATTATTATTATTGTTATTATTGTCAGCCTATTTAGTCCCACTGCAGGGCAAAGGCCTCCCCTCCTTCTTTCCACTTTTTTCTGTCTACCGCCACAATGGTTCAATCTGGCTGATATGCGTCCAGCTCGTCACGCCATCTTCGCCTCTGTCTGCCGCGTCGCCTTCTAGCATTCAAAATATGTATAGTTTAATTAATATATTAACTTTAATTAGAATACTACCAACCCATCTCTTCCCTTGGGTGTCGTAAAAGGCGACTAACAGACTAAAGACTGCATAATCTGCACATACACCCAACAGCATAAAGCGGCGATGGGCTCAGTCACGCTAAGCACAATTGTCATTGTGTAGTTGTCGTTTGGCGAAACGTGGACAATGGCACGGGACTCATTTTGAGGCCCTCGTTGCCTAGTCTCTGACTAACCCTTAGGGGATAATAGTCCAAGTATATGTATGTATGTACCTATGTACGTAAAATATTCTAACGCATCCAATGATCGCGCAAGTCATAGCCAACCACAGTTCGTTCAACCTAGCGCATCGTCCCGATGACCTTTAGTCCAACTGCATACTTAGCGCAAGTGAAACTTATCTATTACGTGTCGCCCGCCATGTTTATAATTGGTTCCAGATAATTAAATATTCTGACGCCAGTACGTACTAACGGTGGAGACCTACAAATATATTAGACATTCCAAACTTATTAACTTCGTAATGGTTGCAACAACCCAGATTCTTTAATTACGACTATTATAATTTGATTATTCTTGTAAGACGTCAGAAAGCGTTTTAAGTTACTTCTTTAGAAGATGTCCACTATTCATTTGTAATGTTGTTAAAAAGAAGTCGTAACATTTCTTGTGGTTCCAACAAAGTGGCTATTTTTTTATTCTTCCCTTATCTTCCTATGAATAAAACATAATTTGAACATTAAAAAGTAATCGAATTTCTTTATAAATATTTTACCTTCACTTAAATTTACGATTCTGTGATGTGATATGACTTGTGACTAACGTATTTTAATTTACAGCATAACTTATTTTAGTACAATAATACCTACATTTTGATGATTTTGTATGGTACCCCATACATACATTACATCCGCGACAAATGACTGAATAAGTTACTCATCCTACTAATATTATAAACGCGAATGATTGTAAGAATGTATAGATATTTGTTACTCTTTCAGTAAAAACTACTGAATGGATTTGGACGTAATTCGGCATACAGATAGTTTATAACCTGGATTAACACATAGGATACTTTTATCCCGATATTCCTACGGGAACGGGAACCACGCGGGTGAAACCGCGAGCGGCCGCTTGTATAGAAATAAAAACTCACGAGACGGAGACTCGACGACGGAGATCGTCATTACCCCAATGCACCCCCAATTAGGGATTTTGGAATATGAGTATCAAAACTACATTTAAAGTAATATCAAATAAGTCCTTAATCTTTATTAACTTCTCATTTATCTAAAAACAAAACATAAAAGTGAGTAATGTTTCCATTTTGTGACTAAAAAGGCCGGACTTTTATCGAAATGTCAGGCTTTTTGTCAGGACTTTTCAAATTCCTAAATGGTAACCCTATATACCCCCAATGATTGTATTATCATAGGTGTGTGTATTACCTAACCGTGTCGCATAGGGGTGCAAGAATACTACCACCCCCCTCTCTTCCCCTGGGTGTCGTAAAAGGCGACTAACGGACTAAACTGCACATACATCCATCAACATAGAGCGGCGATGGGCTCACCACCTGTCACAATGAGCACATGTACAGTCGCTATTTGGTGTAAAGTGGACTATGATGGTAGGGGACTGCTTTTGCGGTCATCATTGCCTAGTCTCTGACTAACCCACCAACCACTATGTATTAAATGCACGAACTCGCCGCATACGGGCGTGAAGCCGGCGCGTCGTCGAGGCCCGGCTCGTCGTAGTGCGTGCGCAGCGGGTACAGAACAGAGTATCTCTAGTACTTAGTTAGTAATAGAGACTTTGTTCTGTAGTTTTAATCACCGTTCTACCACGCTTACGAAAACCAGATTTTGCTATGGGCTACTTATTACCCCAAAAATATGTTTAAATTAATTAATAATTACCTGCACAAACTCGCCGCATATGGGCGTGACGCAGACATCCAAGCCGTAGTGCGTGCGCAGGCACGAGTGTCTCTAGTAAGTGTACTTAGTAATAGACTTCGTTCTGTAGTTTTAAACACCGTTCTACTTTACCACACTTACGAAAACAAGAATTTGCTATGAGCTACATAATATCGCAAAAATATGTTTGAATTAATTATTAAATTAATTAATTACCTGCACAAACTCGCCGCATATGGGCGTGAAGCCGACTTCTAAGCCGGGCTCGTCGTAGTGCGTGCGCAGGCACGAGAGTGTCTCTAGTAGGTGTACTTAGTAATAGACTTCGTTCTATAGTTTTAAACACACCACACTTACGAAAACCAGAATTTGCTATGAGCTACATAATTTCCCAAAAATATGTTTGAATTAATTATTTAAGTAATTAATTACCTGCACAAACTCGCCGCATATGGGCGTGAAGCCGACTTCTAAGCCGGGCTCGTCGTAGTGCGTGCGCAGGCGCGGGTACAGGTCGGCGGCGCGCACGCGGTGCGGCGGCGGCTCCGGCGGCGGCGGCGCGCGGTACCGCTCGCGCTCGCTCATCTCGCTCGACGACGCTGACACCTGACGGACAAGATAAGATAAGATAAAATTTATTGTCTTAATTGTGTACCAACCTTGGTTGTAACAATTAAATCGTGTCAACAGTCTGTCCATTTCGGACGTACAATATAAATTCCAAATTCGATATTTCAATCAATTAAAATAAAAAATAATTTAAACTAATACATTCTCAGAATAATTTAATTACACATTGAGCGCCATGTCACTCACCGCTCACCGGTGACCAACAAACAATACCCACATTTTTGTAAGTGCAATGGCGCTCAGTGTTAAAAACAAAAATAATACTTCAACATGTCATTCACAGTATCAGCATTAATTACAAAATTGTAAAACATGATTTAAAGAGATCACGAATCAGTCGACGCATACACTATGTAACAAAGAAGAGCCGAAAATATGGCTCAGTGGCATGTGTCGTTCGCTCACCTCACCGGATGACGCTGACACCTAGGGACAAGAGATCACGAATCGGTCAACGCATACACCATGTAGGTACCAAAGAAAAGCCCAAGATATGGCTCAGTGGCATTTGTTGGGAGAAGCCTATGTCCAGAAGTGGACTGTCACGGACTGATGATGATGATGAATGATGATACTACAGGACCGGTCGTTGTAGAAATCCATGGGAGATCCGATTGTTTATACAGTAGACGTTCTTCGGCTGACGATGATGATACAAAAAACCATAAAGATACCGCGAAGACCTGAGCAGTTTCGAATTTGGATCATAAAAATGCAATTCCAGTAGATTCTTATACGTTTTCTGCTAGGTTGACGTTCGGAATATTTTTAAGTCTATCTGGCTAGCTATTCCACCGTATTATAAATCTATTGTCAAAAGAACAAGGTAGATTGCATTGTTGTGATTAGTTATTTAGCGGTAACATGGAATTGGCCTTCCTTCTGCCTTCGGCCTTATATTCACATACCATCCGGTGAGATGACAGCAAAGCCTTTCCCGTTTCGTAAACAAAGTCGCGGGAAAGCTGCTTAAGCCATAAAACATAAAATTTGGCCAAGTGACACTTATGCAAAGTACAAAGATTAATCACAGAATATTATCTATACACAACGACATCACATACGAAAATATCTTTGAAAAAGATTTAATTTATTTCATTCTTTAAAATATTTACTTTGTATCCGCACAAAACACCATAGAACCAAGGAAGTTTCAGACACGACGCCACATTTAATATAGACACATACATTACTTGTATGAAATATTGGAATCACAACGATACGTTCGTCTCGGAAGTTGCTATGCGCAAGATTACATTAGCTGACCCTAGAAATAATTGATAATAGCAAAGTACACTTTCATAGTTGAACGGGAACAGGAAAAGCGAGTGACAGCGTTCTCTTTCTAATTATCATAAGACTAAGTGTATGAGTAAACGGATAGCTTTTACAAATATAATTAATTATCTTTTGTGTCACTCTCATAATCATAACTTGTTTTACTTACGAGTAGGTATGACAAATAATAGGAAAACATGAGTAAATTCTTAAAAAAAATTGACTTAATTCGCGTAGACTTTAGGAAACGAAAAAGGGCTCCTCAGGGCACAGGGCTCAATGTTACGCTTTGGGCGTGTCAGTATAAGAACTCCTTCCGCGCGGCCCAGCCCTGAATGCGTTGAGGGTGGTCCTGATACTTTATTGTTATCCCTGGGTGTGTAATGTGTCTTCATAACATCAGGATTAAGGTGGGAGTCCCACATAGTCCTACTGGGCGCGATGGTATTCGTAACAAAACATCCACAGTAAAAATAAAGCAGAGGATCGTAGCAAATTGAAAGCTGTAGTAGATACCACAGCTGCAGACAGACAGACAGATGCCTACGCCTCAGGAAAACGGGCATGATGGATGCACGATCGAGGAACATCCCGGACGACATTCGCTTGCACACGATCTACGCCGTTAGGCGGTCTGTGCCCAGTTATTTAGTCTTTTGACAGACAGACGGACAGTGGAGTCTTATTAATAGGGTCCCATTTTTACCCTTTGAGTACGGAACACTAAAAATGAAGCTGTTAAAACTTCGAGGTAAATATATATTTTGCTTACTCTACACAAGGAGGACAAATAAGAAGTGGTCAAAACCAGAAAAGGACTTCCTTAGAAGTGGTCCTAACAAGAAGTGGTCGAATCCAGAACTGGTCATTATTAGAAGAAGGCCATCCCCTCTCCGTACATCACACTTCACTGCCTATTTTCCAGAAAGGTAACCGGAGCTGTCGAGCTTGCTCACTTCTCGTTGCACGAAGGGCACAACTCGCAGTTGCCACTGCTTGGGTCGTCAACTCTAAAGTCGACTACCAAGAGTCCACCTTAGTCGCGGAGTGGTAAGCACACTCACTTTTCGAAACCCATCCGAAAGCCTAGCCAGTTCCCACGTCTTACGTGGCTGGCTGGACCGGAGGGTACGGCATCTAGGGGGCGGCCTCTACTAGTTCTCCAGACTAGTACCGGAGATGTCGACATCAATGTCCAATGAGAACCACCGGATAAAGCTGCCAACTTAAAGGGAAACTCACGTTCCTTGCAGGACTTTTCGCTTCTGGCCTCACAGAGACCGCTACTAAGCCCCGCTCGCTGTGCACGAGTTTGGAAGCCCTGGCACACAATACCAGAACAAACGAACATTCCCAAGCTCTACAGCTAACCACAAGCCACTACGACTCCAACCCATGTCCGGAATCCCGCCGGAGGCGCCGGTTAAGGCACAACGCGCGGGGGGCGTAAACCGGAACCCCGTAGTACCCCTGAGTGTCATACAGCCGGACCCTTAGCTGCGAAACCCTATCTATAGGGGTAAGTAGATAGGGAAGAAGGCCAATAAAGAACTAGGCACAAACCGCCATCTATACGCGCACTGCTGTACGGGCGGTCGGAATGTAGACCATGCAAAAATCGCCAAATAGTCGTCGACCGGGAAATTTCCCCATTGTATGTAAAAAAAATTTAGGCTCAGTGACACACAGGTATTTAAATTAATATAAGCTTATTATTATGCTGTCAACGTAGATGAGAAAGGACATCAACGCCTCGCCACGCATGCCACCCGTCCAGCGAGGCAGAAAGATTTGAGCAAAGCTTTATTAAAGTTGGAGTGCAGCCAGATGCCAACGGAACGTCACAAAGAGACACTGGCCACATAAAAATCTTAATGTACGGGTGCATATTGCTGCTTCAAACATATTTCAGTCCTTCTTATTTTATTAAGAAACTTTCCAGTTATTGAAGCCGTAAATAGTCAGTAGCTATCTTCACGCCGGAGAAAAAAAAAGTGAAAAAAACAGCAACAGCTATTTCTTAGATCATTGGCGAAATTTGGCAGTAGATACAAAACATACCATAAACAAAGAAGAAGATTATTCTTGACTGTTCTTTGTGGCATTCCTAAGAGATAAAGTGCAGCTGAAAATAGAATAAAGAAATAAATCTTTTTCCAATTAAGTAAGTATACAATCTTTTTAATTGTAAATTATAATCAGAGGTACACAGGTAAGTGTATTTATCTCGAATTCCCGATATTTACACTAGCTAAATATTTTTAATGAGAATTTGAGATTACTTTCTCAGTCGGAGTATGTTCTAAAATAATTAAAATTTTAGGCTATTTATGTGTGTTTGTTTGCTCTGACCAATCGTACAATTACGATTCCTAAGAATTTGACAAACTGGTGATGGTCTCTGTTACGTATAAATCCTTAAGTTCATAGCTACAATTGAAAATGTGGTATCTCCACTGTCAAAATGCGATCCTTCAGCTTCCAATGTTAAGATTGTTCCAGATACCAGATTTGAAAAGAATTACAATTATATTTTTATGTAACTTGTTCCGTAGATTATTGTTAAGTACTTTAATAGAAAGCAATAATAACTTCAAAGTACTTTTTGAACAATGGAAAACGTGTAATGCCACTTTATTTTCACATTTAGCCAATAAAAATAACACAATAACGAACAGGGTAAACTTTAAATCAGGCAAATCATGATTACAAATGCAAAAATATACATTTAATTAGTTATTATAAATTTATACTTAATTAAAGTTATTAAAGGATACTTAAAAATAAATAAGATACTAATATTTACATATTAGATAAACTGTTACACAGTTCAAATGAGTAACCATAGCGACAGTATGTTATGGACTTTAAAAAATCAATTGAAAATACGGGACATGGAAGTGTATTATTTTTAGTGTTATTTTTATGACCAATAAAAATATAGCAATGCTAAATAACAATAAACCAAACAAATCGGCAGCCATAAGCACTTAAGTCAATTTCGGCCGGTATAAAACGGTATGTTTGTTAAAAGTTTAATTACTTCCGCGTCTAGATAATCTAAGTATATAGAAACACAACACGTGAGCTGCCACCTCCTACCTCAGTTCTTTTATCAAATATTACATCAATATCGTCAGACAATCGATTGCCACACGTGTGTAACTGTGTAACATGTTTACCGATTAAAGCAATTGTACGATCACGAAATATTACGTAAAGAACGACTATCAACGCATCTTCGCCGTTTAAAATATCATGACTTACGCACTTTAAGGTAGCATCTAAAGTGAGGGTCATAAGTCGCATTATGGCATTTACCTTTTCACTATTTTAGACAATTATGTGCAATATTTATACACCGTGCTCGGACAGTGTAAGTGCATATAAAATAAACATTTTAACGTCGTTAGCAAAGGTTGTACAAGTATTGGGCTTGTCGGTTGGCACAGCTGGGTACCAGGAAAGCATCACTGCGAGGTTGGTCAATGTTTGACGCACCCGAGCCGAGGAGTAGACATAAAGTATGGGGCTTAGTGCATGTGTCAAAATTTTGCATAGTAGTAATACTGCTCTAAGAGTTGATGGTAAGGCCAATGCTCTTGACTTTAAAAATGACTCCCAGATGAAAGCAAAAACTTAAAACAAAAGTAGTTTTGATACGGATACTGTCTCGCTATAGATGGGTAGTGCTAATAATCCGGTTATTATCATTTGGCTAATAATAGATTAAAAGCAGTTAATAGCCATTAATAGCCAATTTCGGATGGTAACCCCACTATTAATGTTACAGTAATGATTAAAATTTTCCCTTCATGGTTTTCAGTCTTAGGACTGTCAGGTTAGTTTCGTTTTATTATCGTCGTTCTTAGTTAGTCAATACAAATATAATAAAGTAATTTAAAATTAACCTGGCCATTTTTAATCAGCTATGTACGATTTGTTGTCAAATTGTCAATCATTTGCGACGATTTTTAGGTAAGTTTCATATTTTTTTGCGTTTTTATGTTTTTTTTAAATTTTTAATTAAAAATATTATTACTAAAATAAAAATAAAATATTTTTTATTCTAATTACTGCTAGATTCACTAGAATCATCATTTCTAAGGTTCGTTATTATATGTGACATTTGATCGGACTGTAATAATGGATCCGTCAGATTCTTATCCTGTGTATTTAGTTGTTCATGTTCATCACTGTCTCTCAGGTGATTTGTTCAATTTCTAAGTTTGGAGAGCAAGGTTCCAAAAAAAATCTAAAATTTCAAGGTTCAATCAATCAAATTGTATGAAACTATTAATAGCGGGGTTATTAGCCAACGGATGGCTAATAATGGCTATGAATGGATTATAATCGCTAATAATCCAAACAATCGGGCTATATATTAACCCATCTCTACTCATAGTCATTTATAATGTTTCACAGTGCTCAGACAGTGTAGGTACATAGGTGCATATAAAATAAACATGTTAAAGTCATTAGCAAAGGTTGTACAACTATTGAGCTTGTCGGTTAGCTCAAGTGAGTACTAGGAAAGCATCACTGCGAGGTTGGTCAATGTTTGACGAAACTGAGGAGTGGACATAAAGCATGTGTCAAACAGTTGCAACATACAAATACAACTTGTCCCACATTTATTTGTAAGAAACTTAACGGAAACTTAACTGTTGTTATATGAATAGACGATAAAACGCAAACAAATAACTTGTGAAGAGTTCCCAATAAGGAATTTTCAAAGAAATCTAACATTGTGATATTTTGTGGTACAACATGATTTTCTTTGGTCGGAATTTTACAACTTCTCAAATTATGCAAAAGAGTCGTTCTAAGCAATACGTGTATTAAAGATAATCTTTAATTAAAATAATGCTGTCTCATTTTTGTTAATAAAAACCGATAGAGGCTACATCAATTTCCACCAGGTTCAATTTAAACTCGCGTTTTGCAATAATAAGACTCTTTTTTGGCGGTCATATGACGATAATATAATATGGTTGATTAGGAGTATATTATTGTACGGTCGACGTAAACGGTCCGTCCTAAACAAAATTCAAGAGAGCTATGGAAAATAGTTTCAAATGTCTAGAACTTCGCAGTAATGTACCTAGTATTCTATCAAGCCCTATTTGTCAATATACCTAATTAGGAACTTCCCAAGCTTGGCACTTATATGAACACACCATGTGGAGAGTCTCGTAACAAGTTTTGTTTGCATGCGTTTTAGTTGTTAGGTAAGGCAATAATAATAAAAACCAACGTTGTGTGAAATAGAAAGTGACCGAGCACAAATCTCCTTTTTGGGAGAAAAAGTTGAGATGTTACAACGAAGCGATCTTAGAGATAACAACCCTCGAGAACAACAAATTAAAAGAACCACACAATTTAAATACGTTAATAAGCAAATGTTAAAAGGCAAAAATAAAAGAAGATAAAGCAAGATCTTGAAAATCTAATTACTTTCGCCTCTATATTACGTTAACAATACTCGTACAACATTTACATTTAAATAATGTAAGGTGGTGTAATGATAAGGTTTTGTAAATGTCGTGGCTTCTGTGCGCTGTGGATTCTTAAGCCCGCTTTTAGCCACAGCTAAAAAATTACGTCCTGAATGGGTGGGGTGGTAGGTTAAAAAGATTTGGACGATTCAAAGTAAGTACTTATTATTTTTGAGTTTATTGAATAAATATATTTCGAGTTTGAGTTTGATAACGTCATCGCAGTTAATTATTTTAACAAAATCATAAATAAAGAATGTTTTTAATTATTAGAAATATACAGCATTTCTAATGCTGTACATTTCTCAAGATTTTGTTAGGAACATCTTTATTTTTACGTACGACACATACTCCTAAAAGTCACCAGCCACTTCTAGATGATATTATCTCTACAATGACAAGAAGACATACTGTTATCTATCACTATCAGACATTTATCAGTCGTAGGTAAGCCAATGCTAACTCTGATTGTTGATCTCAAGTTTAAAAGTATCTGACTGATCGACTAGATAAGATCGATACTGACTTGAACCTTTTCGTACTACAAGTATTATAGTACTCATATTCTTTTTCTAAAGGGGATCTACAGCTACCTACATAAAATTGTTCATGGTTATGAGTAGTCCAAAAAGTATCTTGACATTAAGGAAAAGCAAACCTAACTTTCATGAAAGTAGAGTATGTTTTTGACCAGTTATTCACTTACCACGCAGTATCACATCCTAACATCTTCATAGCTTCAATGTTTACGTCCGAAGGATGTACATAAAGTATTTATAACGTCAGGGCAATAAACCGTGCTTTGCCGAAGACCCTAATTGATGTAGCATTCCACTTTAATGATGTAAGCGCATGCTTGTTACACATACACGTACTAAGCAGTTGGAATAACTCATATGAATATGATATTAAGAACTAAAGTCGAAGATATAATGTCATTTTTTGTTTCGTAGCAAGCGTGTACTTAGTAAGCAGTGAATCATGCACATTGCGCATACCACGATTAAGAATCTGTAGTGGACATATCGTAAGATTCAACTTTAAGATTTTATGCAGATCCAACCAACTAACTGATCTGAAGATGAGACTTAAATCTCAAGCACTGGAATAAAAATAACACAAATGCATACTTCTGTAAATATGTCCTGTTTAGGATGGTATGTACATACGAGATGTTTGAGAAGTAGGCTCATTTTCACAAACGTCTCTAGATTTTGATTGTTTTTATTTGAGTAGTGAATTATGTATTGTGTAATATCCCTTTGTTAATTAGTTACCTAGTAATAGTTTTGAGTTTTGAGGCGTCGTCGTCAGTAGCCGAGCGGATAGATGCTCCGGTTGAACGCGAGAAATCGTGGTTCTATCCTCATAGCTCCGTTACACTACTGACGTGAACCCTATTCCTACACAGTCATTTTAGATTAACAGGACTATGTTAAACGCTAATGTGCGTAATATACAAATAATAATACCTACTTATTTAAAAAAAATAGTTATTCTAATATAGTAAGAAATGTTATTATCTTTTTAATTATGCATGTTCTTACATAAAGCTACGAAGATTTGCATAACATCTAAATTTAGGGTTATTTTATTGTGAGCGTAACCCAGGGGGTTACATAGTAGATAGGTACATACACGAATCATAGTCCAAAAAAACCTTTCTTATCTAGCTGAGCAATTCATCAACTCTTTAACACAAAACCAGATAGCGGAAAAATACAAGCAAATACTAAATCCTTATGGGCAGATATAGCGAGTCAAGATTAGTATGTTAAACATAGAGGTCATTGAACACAAAATACGTATTATGAGAACACCTCCAAGACATATACAGAATAATAAATTGATGTAACGTATACGTCCGTCGTCACAAGATGATTCTAACAATAAAGGTATGTATGGAAATACCAAGATATCTGGCATGGTGGCTCATTGTTATATTGTACATGGAAAAATCCGCGGAATACTTTACTGCATTCAATGCGTATAAAATAAATGGTAATGTATAATATAAATACAAAATAGGTACACATACTACTACTACACAGGTCTACACTAATATAATAAAAAGGTAACATTTGTAAGTTTTGATGTAGGATAGAATAGGAGGTAATATTCGAAACCACTCATCCGATTTCAAAAATTCTTTTGCAATATATAGAATGGACTTCGGGGTGGACATGGGATACCTTTTATCCCGGTAATAGGTGCCTGTGGGAAAATGTATTCCACGCAAAAGAAGTCGTGCTAAAAGCTAGTAATTATGTTGATAATACAAATCCATCAAATGCCAATGGAAACTTTGATTAAGCATTTAATGTAATTAGTATAGCTAGCTTTGTAAGCTTTACAGCTTTATTATTATTTTAACGCAATTCAACTTAAACCTTTAGCTGACTTTCATAACTTGTTTAATATTACAATATTTTATTTTTTGTACACCGTACTATAGCCACTGTATTTGCCACAGAACAGATAAAGAAGATTTATTTATTCCGTGGTATTTCCATTGCATGGCAGAGGCCCTACTTCTTTCCATTTGTCTCTATCATGGGCTATTTCGGGCCACTCTAATATCTAAGTATGTTTAGTAATAAAAATGTTGGGCAGAGACAAAGCTAAAAAACCGAGAAACAAACAATAAAATTGTAACGGACTACATTTAGATAAGAAGTACTGATCTCATTTTAGTGCATTTCAAAGGCGACACTCTAAATTTGAAAGGTGAAAAATGAAACAAGGATAATCCCTTCAAAAATACTGCTGTTCCACACACATCTAAGATAAATTGAAAAATTTTTTGCGTCTTTTTGGTATCGCGGACTTTTTTATAGACCTTTTCATGGTGTACAATACTGTAGTACATTATTTTGAACTATCTCGTAGAGTACAGTCAGCGTTTGCAATTTAAGCTCAAATATTTTTTTTTATTTACGACATCACATTATAACCTTCTAAAATTATCAGTGTTTCTCTACTATATTATGCATGTATTATACATATAAACATTCCTCTTAAATCACTCTATCTATTTAAAAAACATAATCAAAATCCGATGAGTAGTTTTAAAGATCTAAGCATACATGGAGACAGGACAGAGCGGGAAGCGAGTTTACTATGTAGAGAACGCCAGCAAGTGTTATTATATTATGGATCCGTTAGACAACATAAAATCGCCCGCCATTTTTGCGGTAAATTCACCACAGTTCCTTGATTGAACCACTGGGACATAATATATTCCCAGTAGAGTCCTGACAATAGATACTCTGTAAAGTAAAAATCCTAATCCTCCCCCTATAGTAACGGAACAACTTTGACGAGACTAAGACTGCTGGGGATATATAACAACATTTTCGCGGTAACAGTCCAAGTCAGCCAAGCCGAATATATGTATAAGGATTTTGTGCCTTTCATACAGAAAGCTGAGATGACAAAGACAAAGTATTAGGCGGTCCTTGTCCATGCGCACGTGGGCGATCCGCCTACAGCATGCTCGGACCATTCACCCAAAGCCCAAAGCTTTCGCGACAAAGCTTTACACACCAAAAACGGACAGAGTTAATGTACGGAAAACTGGATACATCATCTGGCTATTTAGCCACAAAAAATATCGCAACATCTAAATCGTCAGGAAAAAAAGTTGAACATTTTGATTTAATCTAAGATTGAAATACATTTTAAATTGCACGTATATCAATAACAAGAAATAGCAAAATGAGTTCAATGAGTGCCTAATTAATGTGGATAGCATCAAATCAGTTGGAACTTAGAGCTCTCATAGATGTCTTATAATTATTATTAACTTTAGTAAAATATTTCCAGTAGCCTGTACACTTCATTGATATACTGTTAAAACGAAATATTGTAAATACTGTTAAAATTAAGACTGATTTCAGAAAAACACATTATCGACATGTATGTGTGATATTTCTTATTTGTTATACGACTAGTGAACTAATTTACATGATTTCACAATAACTTTAAAATTAAAAATATAATGCATTTTTTGTTAGATTTTGTGAGGAGCTTTGTCTGGGAACTTCTAAACTGTAAATTTTATCAAGTTTTAATCTATTCAAAACAGTACAGTTTCTTGTTTTAATCAAAGCTACAACATTGTCGGAACCATTAAAGCCAGCCATTAAACATACGCGGGTGGGCACTCCCTCCGTAACAAACGGCTGAGTTGAGAATACTCATCGACACCAAAGTTAAGAGTCCCAAAAACGAGCTTTCATTCTCGGTAGCATAGTAGTTGAATTTCGAGCGTGGGTCGTTCAACTCATAGACGGATAGAAGTATAGAAGACATTAAAAAAAACATAAAGAAAGCTGTGTCGGTTTAAATCGGGCGGGCTATTCCATGGAGGATTAATTCCTAACTGTGCTTTTTGTTTCTGTATTACATATTTTTTTTAATACAGTGTTAAACTTTCAAGTTCCATTATGAACAAAATATTTAACGTATATTTTGACGACGGCTATAAGAAGTAGATTACCAATACTAAGAATTTTGCGTTTAACATTATCGTTATTACAATATTTTCCATATTAGAGACTATGTTTGTGTACCATCTTATATATTTTTTTTTTATATAATGAATGACCTTCGATAAAATAATTAATGTATTATTCCATTATTTGCATACATAGCATTACAAAGCAGATTGCTTAAATATACTAGTAGTTTTCTTTGAAGTATAGAGTTTACTTTGTTTAAAATCATGTAGAGTACACCAACAGCAATACATATGAAACCATTGCAATACTGATCAGTTGATCACAAACGTCTTACCTCTATGCTCAGCGAAATAATACTAGGAAATACTATTATAATAAGAATACATCTATTGAATACCAAAACTATAATTTGAAACCATCCAGGCGATACGAATTCCACACAATGTACCATCGAAATTCCATCAACGTTCAATTCCTCGAACTTCAGATTCTTCGAACATGATGATCGCTGACCATTACAAACAAAGCATGACAATTCTTACTATGATAATACAAATATGGTTGTAATTGGATGTGTAAAGATACCGTTCGCGAGGGCGCCACGCTTCTAGAAAGAGATAGCGTATTACCGCGTCACACAAATGAATGAACTTCCATTTCGTATGCAGCGTAGTAAAATCACCGCGTACCAGGAAAACATAGGAGGTGCTTGGTGGGTGGGAGGCACCTGAAAATTCTACGAAATCGTATTTACAAGGTAACTTTCCGTTTGTAGAAAGCAAGAGTTATTTTGTTCGACATTCGATTTAAGAACTATGCACATTACGTAGCTTTAAGAATTTCACACGTATTTTTTAGGCGGCGAATGACACTTCAGCGATTATATGACAATAATAAAATATAGGAAGAAGAACGAACACCAAAAGTGTCAGCCACCAGAAAGCTAGATGGAAGGACGATATCACCAAGCCTAAGGGGATGTTCTGGTTGGAAAAGCCCAAGATCAGATAGGATGACATGCATACGAGGAGGCCCGCACTTAGCAATCTAATGGGTGACTGGGGGCTAAAGAAAAAAAAAAGATAATATATAGAACTGATAGACAAAATAACGTAAGTAATAATAAAGTAATGGTATACTTAATAAAAACACTTGAACAGAACACGACCAACAACAAAACATAACATGATGACATTATTTGATAGTGCAAACAAAATACATATAGAAACTACGACAAGAACAACAAAACTAAGATTACTACTCCAACCAAATATAACAGAAAATTTGTAAAACAAATCTGATTTCAGACGAAAAATATTATTGTAAATCTCAACATTGCAATCTACAATGAAGAATAGTCTATTTCAAAAGCGAATACACATCGACCTGCTTATTGAAAACATGTGCGTTGTACCATTGTACCAATATTAATATCCACATTAAATCCATAGACGATTCGCTCCGCTGCCTGTATAACGTTTTGGGCAAGCCCTAAACTACGTGCTCAAGAGCCCGCATGACTAATGCACGGCATGCGCATGCGCAGGATACATTGAGGTCGTTTGAGGTCGCCATGGGCGATGGGTTACGAACGTCCGCGTTACAAAATCGAATGAGCCGCATTGGCCAACAGTATGAATGCATTACAAACTTGCGTCGTTAGAACTTTAGATTCGCTGTTGGCATAGGTAAGGTAAGCATACGAGGGGCGTTCAAAATATTCTCGGTATGTGGATAAAAACAAATAAGTACGAAAAGTTTGATATTTTTATTTTTCAATATACTCCCCCCCTATGTTCATACACTTATAAGATCGATCAATTATTTTTTTTAATCCCTCATAAAAATAATTTTTATCTTTGGTGTTAAAATGCTCCTCCACGGCCGTCTTCAACGCTTCATCGTCAGAAAATTTATTTCCACGCAGATCCTTTTTAAGATTGGGGAACAAAAAGAAGTCGCTTGGGGCTAAGTCCGGACTATAGGGTGGATGAGTAACAGTTTATATATATAGGGTGGATGAGTAATAGCTGCCTTGGCAATATGAGCAGTATGGACAGGGGCGTTGTCATGCAGAAGCAGAACACCTTTGGTTAACTTTCCTCGCCTCTTTTCTTTGATCGCATCTCTTAATTGACGTATAACGTTAGCGTAGTACTGCCCTGTGATATTTACACCTTTTTCTTTATAATCGATAAGCAAAACTCCTTCACAATCCCAAAATATTGTGGCCATGACCTTGCCAGCTGACGGGATTACCTTGAACTTCTTGGGATGAGCTGAACCCTTAATGTGCCACTGCATGGACTCATGTTTGCTCTCTGGGTCATAATGATGAACCCAGGTTTCATCTCCAGTAACTATTTTTTGCAGCACCTCATCGGGATTTTCACCACACAGGTCGATAAAATCTGAACAGCAAGCCACACGCATATCCTTTTGAAGAAGCGTCAGCATTCGCGGAACCCATCTTGCACTTACTTTTGACATATTAAGATGGTCATGTATAATGTCATGTACGGTACCAATAGAGAGATTGGTTACTTGAGCTATAGATTTTACCTTCACTCGGCCGTCTTCCAATATAAGTTTTTCCACTTTATCAATATTTTCTTGTGAGGTAGCCACTACAGGCCGGCCAGGTCTAGGGTCATCTTCAATACTCTCCCTTCCACGCTTAAATTCGCTTGACCATTTTTGAATAGTAGATAAAGAAGGAGCAGACTCACGGTAAACACAATCCATTTCCTCTTTTATGGTTTTTTGATTTTTACCCTGTTTTGTCAAGAATTTTATGACGGATCGGTGCTCTAATTTCGTTAAAATTGTTAATTCGCTCATGGTGTTCATGTTTGTTCGGCAATTGCAGAAAAACAAAAGAACATCTCGGTTCCAATTTTACTTTTTTTTAATGTCAATGGATGAATCTTAGCGGCCAGTAACAAATATATATATAAAAGAGGTTGTAACGTATCAATACCGAGAATATTTTGAACGCCCCTCGTAGGTAAGCTGGTATAGGTAAACTTGATCGATGACCGATCTGATTCGTCTGTGTGATTTAGTGTTGACTGCGTCTTTGGTTACATACAAACTTCCTGAGTACACACTACGTAATACGCTATCCTATAGCTTATCTCTAAAACAGTTGGAAATACTATAAAGGTAAAGAGCCGTCAGCATTTTTATTAATATAACAAAATTAGTTAGTAGATCAGGGATTTCTTACAAAACTTAGGAACACACGACCGACGTTTAATAATAACTTTGTAACTATAACGTCAAAATAAGGTTTAGCTTTTTTGTTATTTGTGCATCTCTAACTAACAAAGTTTAAAGTTCATGGGTGATGATAATTTATTAACAAAACTCTACATCTATAATTAACGCAAATCCTTCAACAATACGACTTATCTTTATCTGTAGGTACTGACTACGAGTACAGCATTGCTGCGTTATCTCATTTTACACGCTACCATGAATGAACAATCCCCCATTCACTTATCCTGCCTTGTCATTCAAGTCACTCGGATACAAATGTAAGGACCATTCAATTGACAAACATACTTGTTATAAACTGTTACTGCACTATTGAAGAAGAGAGGCATCTTTTCTGTTTGCGGCATCTCCCGTCTCTTTCCGACATGACCACTCCATTGTAGACAACAATGTCAGAAAGCTTCCTGTGCATACTGAACGGCTTTGTGAGCTACATTTGTGTAATTACATACTCCATTAGATAAGTTCACTATATCGGTGGATAAGTTTAATTTCATTATAATTTTCGAGGAGCTCGATGGTACAGTCACAGGCTTTTAAAACTGTGGTACAGTGCCTTGCGTGATTGTTTTAAGCAAATTTTGCAACGCCGCCGGGCTACCGAATGTGTAACCAATACTGCTCCATGCTTCGGAATGCAAGTAAAGCAGTTAAAATCTGGAACTCGCTTAGGGACAGCTTGAGCTTGAGCTTGGGTTATGGCCCTTTCTTTCCATGGAAAAGCCTGGGCAGCAAAAAACCTTTTATAGGTAATGATAATGATATTTTAATCAATTCTAATCATAAAAATAAAAAGAATTATCTATTAAAGCACTTGGTAATGATATATTGAAAGACTCATAGATAGCAGCGTCATTATTAGCAATAGCCTAATGTTTCTTTTAAATAAGTACCTAATTATAGATCAACTCGTTCCGTCTTAATGTTGTGTTGTGATGACTATAGATGCTGGCGTGCCATGAAAATATTACCAAAACAGACGGCACCACCCAGACAATGGCCGTTGGTAAGCAGCTGTGCGGTGTTGTTAAACTCGGGTGACTCACCACATAGGCATTCACAATAGTTATCATTACGTTAATATCTTTCAGTCAATTCAAATTGAATTCAAGGACCGCTGATTGGATTAAATTGTGTACAGACACGTGGGGTAGATCGAGGAGGACAGTACAATTATTGAAATGGAAAACGTCTTTACGAATTATACAAATCTACTTACGTTAAATTGGAACATTATTATTTTATCCTGACGATTCGAACTCTTTACAAGGTCCGTGGTCACAGGAAGATAAAAACTCATAATGAATTTGTATAAGGTTAATTGTTTTAACTAGTGTATGTTCCGTTTTTACACAAAATCAGATTACAATATCTTTTGGTCTTGCAGTGTGGTATTGAAGCTGTTATTTAATTACCTATATGATGGGATTAAGCTAATACCCATCAACTATAGCGATGACTTGATTTTTTTTAACCATTTTCTATATTGAAATTTTGTTTATTTGGTATACCAACAGCTATTTAAATTGACACTTAGTTGCTAGGTTGTTATTTTTGTAGTTCCGATTCGGAAAGGGTTAAATTCTAAATCCATTGCAAATAAGACTACTGTCTATAGGCCTTACTATTTTTGTCCATTGCTTAAACAATTCTTTGACTTCATTGGCAATTTAAGCATTGACGAATTCTATGTAAACAAAAAGTAGCATTATAGTCTAGGTAAAATAGCTGTTTTATATAAAATGTATTTACTAACTTTAACATAATGTATAGCTGCTACTGATTCGATTTTGATGTTTTAAAGTTGGTACTATAAGTACTACTGTTTCTGAAATACTGTGTTTATTAAGGGTGCCATACCCTTGACCTAAAATTCTAAGTCGCGACCAGGTACTCATTGACATAGTTTTTAATGGATTTTTGTAAATAATAAAAATATCGACTTGTACAGTCACAAGCACACCAATATGTATACACTTTGACTCTTATTCCATTGTGTTAAGAGTTACATTTGTTTACATATTTTTGCTCGTGACTGTACATGAAGACTTTAACACGCTAACGGAATTCCTCAAGAGGGACTTAGGTCGTTTTATAATTTTATTTGTTGATATGGCTGTTCATTTAATACAGAGCCTTTATTGTTCCTTTTCCTGGTTCCAGATAACAATGAAGGAACTGTGGACAGGAAATGTGAACTACTAATTTACGAATACAATTCTTATTCCCATCTGTTGTTTTACCCAGAACGTCATTCACTTTCCCTATTCCGTATTTAGATAGAAATATAAATACAATAACAGTAATTGTTAGAAGTATTTTTCAACCTAAAATAGGCTGTATTAAGTTTACCTATATAAATACTAGGTTCTCATGATGACATTGAAATTAATCTAATTACGCTAAGTAATAACGGCCTTCATGTCACATTGATGGTTATGGAAGTTTCGGTTGATAAACAAAAACACGCACTTGTGATAAATAAGGAAGCGGACACAAGTACGATAATAAATAACAAGTCGAATGTAGGTGTCACCGAATGTGGGGCGATTACGATATACTTAAAAGGACCATACGTCCAGTTTTAAACGGGACTGTCCCTTTTCCCGGTTGCATGTCTCATTGTCCCCAAAGAAAGCTACGGGACGCAAAATAGTCCCGTTTTTCAAAACTTCCGAAATTTTTAAATATAGAGCTCGTCTGTGGTTTTCTTGTACAGTGACTGCACTTGCTATTTTGCTAAAAAAAAATGAAGATATTTTTTGTGCCGATTTAAGAAAAGTACCTGCATGGGAAGATAAAAAAAATAATTCTAATAATTATTCAAAAAGCACTGATGTATTAATTGCAAAAGGATTTAGTAACTGTAATAAAGATAGAGAAGTAGTATTTTATGAATTTACATTAATTTAACGTCATAAAAAAATTACTATCTCGCCGACTATTGGTTACTGTCGAAATTTTTGAGAGGCGGACGTGGGTTCGATTGCTACCTGATGTTGTAATTTTTTCAACATTTCGTGAAAAAAATTTATTAGTCACAACTTGTACCTACAATAAAAGTAATTGAATATAATTAAAGTGAATACCTACTATTTGTATTGAACCCATGTCCCGTTTTAAATTAAAAAATAAATGGTCAGTTTAGATATACTTAATATTAGACCTTGAACATATTATTGTGGTAAAATAATAATATCAATAGAAGAGAAGTCTAATACGTGAAGGAGAGAATTAAATAACGAGAATCTGTAATAGAATGTAACTTTTATAACAACATCTTTTTAGAATAAATATAGTAATTTAATTTGGCAATACTGGCAGTAAAGAAAGCTTAGTAATGTGATGTGATAGAAGAAGGATGGAAGGAATTATTAAACGACTTGCTTGTTGATTCCTTCCATCACATTCTCATTATAAACGAGATGGAATCAAAGAAAAAATAACGCTGTAGTATTTAAAATTGTAATAAGTAAAGTAGTAATGTAAGTAAGTGACGTAAATTAATATAATATATCTAATACTATCATACCATTACTAAAGATAAACTCGGTGTTAAGCCTTCAAAGAATAAAATAAGACAGTATCCGTTTGAATCCAAGTTTAATATTATTCCAACTTATGTAAGAAAAGCAGATGGCAAATATGGCTATTGTTTACTTTGTACAATTGAAAGTCGTCCCCAATAAAAATAAGTCTTTCGTGTATATTTGCCAGTGAGTCACGATCGTACTTCACAAAAGCCAATTGTCCTTTGAGACTGATGAATGGACTGTGAGGAGGCGGGCGACGCGGCACTACAACAAAATAATTGTAATTCAAGGCAAGGAGAACATTACAACCAACGCGAATTGAACAAGAAACTTATTATGAGTTTACTTCACACGATACAGAAAAACCTACATTGACAGAATTTCAGAATTAAGGAACTACACCTAGACAACAGCACAACAGACTAACACAAACGACCTGACAATGTTAAATCGTTGTGATTCATTAGGAATTATTAAATTAAATTAGTTAAAGTAGTACCATCGTAAATCGTTACGCAACTAAGTCAAAACCAGTGACAGGTGCCTTAAATCACAAATGATTCATAAACCTTTAAATGACAACATCATTTAACAATAGCCGAAACTACCTGGTTCGAACCTGATGCTCTCTCTCTGTCTTTATTAATAAAAATGAGAAAAGAGATAAAAAACAACCGTTATCTCTAGCAGTCAGTGCGGTACAAGCACAGACTACATGGTCTGTGAATACAAGACACACCTAAATCGATGACAACAATAAATCACTACTAAAATCAATATGAGGAGGTTTCTTACGTAAGTAAAAGGCTGTCAAAGATATAATAATATTTAAAAAAAAAAAGTAAATCAGTGGAAGAATTTCATCGGTCCCGATATCAGGAGGACCCGTTTTAAATTTTCAGGTAAGGTAAGTGTGTTGGACTTGTCGATGCATAGCCTAGGTCTTGGTTCTGGGTTTGGGACAAAGCCTTGTGATCGATCACCAAGCAAAAATTAGATGCGACAATTTTATTCGAAAGTGCTTATTAATTTAAAGTGTACCTACGCCTGGCGTACTCACCATGAAATTCTGTTATTTCAAGAATGCCAAAAAACTGTGCCCAAATAGTACCAAATAGTGCCCAAAGGAAATAAATAGTACCCTTATGGTTCATAAGTTATAGACATAGTTTGGGAAATCTGTGTAAGCTACAACTTTAATTAGTATGTCAAAAAACTGTACCCAAATAGTACCAAATAGTACCCAAAGGAAATAAATAGTACCTTTATAGTTTAAAAGTTATAGACATAGTTTGGTGAGTACGCTAGGCGTAGGTTCTACGCCTAGCGTACTCACCTCGTTTCGCGAAAACAGAACCAGCAATGGCTCTCATTTCTATCTCAATAAATAGTACCGGAAATAGTACCCTCTATGAGTGTAATTGTTATTTGACTTTTACACTAGAAAGTCATTAAATTTGATAGCAAACTTCTACATACAAAAATTACGTGTGGTACAGTCGAGCACAGTGAATGGTAATATATTATTTTTATTACCAAAGGAATAAAGATTGGAATAACTATGGAGTTCATTAATAGACGAGGACCTAAAATAAAATAGGTACATATTTAATAACAGTAAACCAAGGGTGGCCAAAAAAGGGGGGTCTTGAGGTTGGTGTGTGTCTTTGGCACCGTAGCTCCTAAATATCCTAGATTTGGATGCAGATTTTTTTATATGAAGGCTGGTTTTTAGCGGTGATTCTTACTTCGACTATAAATCTAGTGATAACTGTTATAAATCACAAAATTTGAAGTCGAGGGTGAATGAGACCCACTCCAACTTATATCTATGTATCAAGCATTGCTTATTTATGATTTGTTGATCGTGAATGACAGCCCGCCCGCAACTTTGTCCGCGTGAACCCCTTACCCCGTGGCGAATTTCCAAAAATGTTCATTTTTATACAAACCTTGTCCCGACAATTACAAATACAACAAAAAATAATTAGCTAAATTGGTGCAGCCGTTTTGAAGTGATGCGCGTACAAACATTTTGGCAATTGATTTTTTATTAATATATAGATTGTATAGATTGTAGATACATACCTACATAAATAAAGATTGCACATGTGCTCAGCGTGACAGGTGGTGAGCCCATCGCCGTTCTAAGCTGTTGGATGTATGTGCAGTCTTTAGTCCGTTAGTCGCCTATTACGACACCCAAGGGAAGAGCGGGTGGTAGTATTCTTTCACCGGTAAGTACGCGACTCATTTAAACACTTTATACAGTCCAGAAAACTAAGAATATGATTTAATTTGTTATTCTACGATTAATAAAAAAAATAACGTATTTCTGTAGGTAAGTATATATAATATATTCAAACTGAGTAGGTACCTACCTAGCTAATGAAAGATCAACTGCAAATCGACATGAACATAGAATGCTATTACAGATGAAATATACATAGGTACTTACTCATTTAAAGATCACTCACATCACAATGAAACAAAATTCACAAGTTATTTCATTAATTGTTTCACAAATTAACTAAGTATTTGCAAACCTTTGCGGTTGCGGTGGCAAGGCAAAGTAAACGACTAAAAAAATCGGTTGCCGAAAACTATGCGTTCCCACCGCGGCGTCAAGCAAATTGTTGTGAATTGCAATATTGATCTTTAGCTCTTTCATAATACAGGTCAGTTTGTAAGTAATTAAAGTAAGAAGTGTGATAAGCGCCATCTATTGTAACTTGTTCATACTAAGATGCATCGCTGTCGCGCGTCGATAAGTTGCACTATGATCAACAAAAGTAACAGATTGTTCTCGCACAATATTGAGCTTTCAATTTCAGACATAAGGCAAATAGTTCCTTATATAGAAGGTGCTTTTACTTTATGAAATCCGGCAAAAATGCGATAGTCAATATTTTGGAAAACATGGATCTTATTTATAAGAAAAAGATTATAATCAATTATTTAACTGATATTAAACTTCCTCGATACGTATATACACCTATTAATTTCAACAAAACTAAAAGTAATATGTAGTAGGTTCATAATACGAAATTTAATAATATTAAAATTATTATGAGTTCGCCTGTACCTCATGTCAATGTATGTAGAAGTTTGCTATGAAATTTAATGACTTTCTAGTGTAAAAGTCAAATAACAATTACACTCTTAAAGTGTACTATTTCCGGTACTATTTATTGAGATAGAAATGAGAGCCATTGCTGGTTCTGTTTTCGCGCAACGAGGTGAGTACGCTAGGCGTAGAACCTACGCCTAGCGTACTCACCAAACTATGTCTATAACTTTTTAACTATAAAGGTACTATTTATTTCCTTTGGGCACTATTTGGTACTATTTGGGTACAGTTTTTTGACATTCTTGAAATAACAGAATTCCATGGTGAGTACGCCAGGCGTAGGTACACAATTTAAATTGTTACCGATATCGTTAGAGGTTCTACAATCGACGATGCTGTCTCACACAGATGCACCAACACGCACCTGTGATATCAATGGTAAAAAAACACATCCATTAGAAGTCAGAACATCTGAATGGATTAGTAGCAGACGTTTTTTAATATACTGTATCGATAATGAGAATTCTCGCCAGAGTATTTATGCAAGGTCGGTGAACGAACTGGTTCAGATAATACATTAATAAATGGCTCCATCGTCGTCCGAATCTTATGTAAACGTTAGTGTTTATTACGTTGGCCAAGTTATTTAGGTAAAATAGTATGCTATGGTCATGGAAAAAAAATTGAAAATAGAGGAGCAGAGCACTCGCGAGGATTTGCTGCAAATTTTTGTCTACTCTGTGACAAAGTAAAAACCTGTTATGTGCTGTATATTCAATTAATAAATACAATGCTATATTTGTGATTTTTCCTTTTGCCATTTAACTATTAAACAAAAGAACTCAATCTGAAAATACGAAATAATTTTTCGCGATAACTGAAGAATGCACAATACTTTCAGTAAAATTTCTATCGTTTAGTTGTACTAAAGTTTAATTACCATTTTATCGTAAAATTGTGGATTGTTGTTACTATAAATAAATTTATACTTAGTATGAAACAAAATAGAATACTGGAAATAATATTTTCCTCAAATGCCCTATCAATCATATACATCATCATCATACTAGTAAACAAAAACTTTGTTCTACTTTAAACCATTTAAAAATACTGCAAAAGATGCTAACGGAGTAGGTAAAGGGTAGAGGCTACCTCTATTAGACCCAAATTATGTATCAGGTTCTCCTTGAGACCACACACTATGGAATGGGTATAAAATATTAGGTAAGTACCGAATGATTGTTTTAGCTTATGTTAGTGGGCCAGCAAACGAGCCTATACGGCCAGCTTTATGGAAAACGGCCACCGCAGCCCAAGGACGCGCGCTACACCGAAAGCATCAAGCGCGCGCTGCCGACTATGAAGCGTCAGTTCTTATGCCTCATTCTGTTTAATTCTACTTCACGGGATGGCTGCTTGGCGGCAGAAATTGGTTCTAGGGTAGTCACAATTCAGTTGGATTCTGGGCAGAATAGCAGTCAAATAGTTAGTTACAAACCTGTGAGTACTCTGGCGAAGGAGGCCGGGCAGGGTACTTGGAGGCCATGCGAGCGCCAGCCCCGCAGCCCTGCGCGGGCGCGGCCGCCTCATCCTCCGGGTAATACAGGTGCACGAAATCCTCCGTGTCCAAGAACGTATTGATCAACATAACTCCACAACACACACCGTACAAAACTAACGAATAAATTAACTTAACGCAGTCTAACAGATCAGACTTTGGGACCACTATTCACTAGTTTAACGATAAGGAAGCACACCATCGAAACGTGTCCGATTTGTTACGTTCCATCTTTAAGTATACACTTATTAATAATTAATAAATAAGTTAATATAACACTACACTTGTATATAATCACATTTGTCTGGCGACCACACAGTTATCTACTGGAAATACGAAAATAATATTAGTTACGTTTACGTCACTTGACTTGAGCGATGACAGAATCGGCCAGTTATAAATTGTCGACCTCATTGTTGCTTGTAGTTTTTATTATAATCTAAAAACGTCTATTAAATTATCAATAAGGTCACTGAGTTTTGATACTTTATGATTACTGATAAAATCTTTTTTTTAAATATATTTACTACAATTCTCATACAAGCAGATGTCTACAATATAAAAGGCCTTGATATTTGTCGAGACATTATACTTAAAACGTCACAAATCCTGTCGAGACTTCAAGTAAATTGAATAAATAATGGTAACAGTTTGACGTCATGCGCCAATCATAATAATATGGCGCTGTTTGGAGCGGTGATTTAAAAACAACATAAAGAGAGAGTGTATTTTTATCAGCTGTGTCTGTCGATTTTGTATCATCATTGTGTTTGTCAACATTGTTTTTTTCTACCTGGGGCATCCACTTAATAGCTGTCGTTAGTCACCTTGTTGTGTCCGTTATTTTTTGTAACATTGACAACAAGTCATAGTATGGTAATCGTTAAAAAATATTTATTAATGTTACTTAACAAATACTAAGCGACGAAGAATTAACACGCAAGATACGAGGTATAATTTGGGAAGGCATCGTACAAACTCCAAGGTCGGGTAGGTACTACTCTCGGGTAAGAGTATTCACTCTTCATCGACTATCTTGATAGAGGGAAACATATAAATAGCGAATAATACATAGGATTATTGGAGCGATTAAAGTACGAAACCGTGAAAATACGGCCTCAAATGAAAAAAAAACAGTAAAAAGCGTTTCATCCATGCAGTGGATCCTAGTGGACGGAGCGTATTTCACCAGGACAATGCGCCGTGTCACAAGTCCATAATAATGATGGCCAAACTAAACGAATTGGGCTTCGAATTACTTCCTCATTCACCGTATTATTCAGATTTAGCTCTCAGTGATTACTGGCTGTTTGCAGACTTTAAAAAAATGCTCCAGGCCAAGAAATTTGACTCAAATGGTAAAGTAATCGCAGCAACGGAGGCTTATTTTAAAGTCAAAGACAAATCTTTCTACACTCATAGAATAGAAAAGTTAGAAAAGCGTTGAGAGACTGTATTCCAGTTGAAGGAGACTATGTTGATGAATAAAAAATAATTTTATCAAATAAACTTGGTTTTAGTATTAAATCTCAGTCAGCACTTAATCAACCAAGTGTTGTGTTTGCAATTTTAACGTTAGCGGCTTACATTCCGTGATGGTTTTGCTGAAAATTAATAAAAAATCAATGTTTGTTCTTCACGCGTTCCGAAACCATTGATCAGATGGTGATGAACTTTAGTAGGGTGTTTTTCCGGGCCCAAAAACGTGGCATTGCAACGTAAGGGTAGAAACTGAGTATTCAATCCTCACTTAAAATGTATACGGTGCGTGCCTGTACCCATTGTTTACAAATAAAAATGCAAGATTAAACTAAATCACGCACCAAGCCATGTTTAATCTCATGTCCGCTGACGTCACGCACAAACGACACAAGGCATGTTTATCGCACTCAAATGCATTATTTATGCAATTCCAAGTAAAGAGTTCATCGACATCGAAGCTAGGTAATAATTTGTAAGTCATTCCTTATACTCTGTGTTAGTTAGGCCCGTTAGTAATGAACAATACAATGTTAGTGTTATGATCAACAATAATGCATACTTTAAAAACTATTACCAAAAGCAGATCTATAAACTCATAGATCATTTTTTTTATTCTACAACGGGTAAGCGCTTGGCCTTTATCTCACCTGATGATAAGTGTCGATAAGGCCGAAGGTGGAAGCGCGCTTCACCCGGAATCCTCAACCACTGAGGAACTGGCTATCTTATCTCTAAATTGTCGGAACAAAACAATTTTTTTTTTTATAGCAGAAGGAGGCAAACGAGCAAGCGGGTCACCTGATGGAAAGTAATCACCGCCGCCCATGGACACCCGCAAAACCAGAGGAATCGCAGGCGCGTTGCCGGCCTTTAAGTAAGGAATAGGCTCGTTTCTTGAAGATCCCTAAGTCGCAACGGTCCGGAAATACCGCCGCCGAGAGCTGGTTCAATGCTTTAAACATCGTTATGGCGACAGACTTGGATAAGATGGTGGCAGCTAGCCAGGCGGACTTAACAGCCCTACCACCAACCAAACCAAGCACACAAAAATGTGTCCCCCGCTGGGAATTAAACCCGGGACCTCTGGGTCTGAGCCCGGTAGCTTAGCCACAAGACCACAGAGGCAGTTATCAATTCAATTTATATCGATCTATGAACTCATAGATCAATTCCATCCATCCATCACAGATGATATAGCTATAATAGCTACTTCGACTCAAACGGTAAGTAGGCACAAACAACCTCGCTAGTAATTTTAAATCCCGTGACAACTAGCAAAGGTCATTTTAAGTTTAAAGCTTTGTCTCGCACAACATCATTAGAACGTTTAAACAACAGTGATTCGGCAGAAACATTACGTCAAATCTGTTTGATAGAGACACTAAGGCTCGTATTCTAAAATCAAACTCAAATTCATGAATACAGTTAGAAAGGGATGGCGATATATGCGATGAATAGCACCATCCCTTTCTAAATGTACTCAAGCAGAGATTTGAGTTTGAGTTTGGTTTTAGAATACGAGCCTAAGTGATATCGTATGGTGGGAGGCCATCCGTGTCATCTGTTACAAGATGCCCTCGAAAATGAAGGTTAATATGCAAAAACATTAAATTTGCTCCTCTAAATCAGGAATACATTATTCAACAACAATTTTCCTGTTAAAATACACAAGACAGAGATAGTTACAGACATGAGTTATAAATTGTGTTACTTGTAGAGGAACATGTAATTAAGCACACAAAGTATCACTGATTTATCAAAGTCATAAATAATATTTTCTAATAGCTAGGAAAGTAAAACACAGGCTAGCTAGGTAAAACACTGCATAGCTGAAATGAAAGAGTTATAAAAATACTTTGAAGAAAGTGTTGAAAGATTTCTGCAGAGTGACATATAAAACCGTATCGCGTAGCAGTGAAAGAATACTTACACCCCCTCTTTTCCCTTGGGTGTCGTAAAAGGCGACAACGGACTAAAGACGTATGAATGTATGTATATATGACTTACAAAATATTCAACCTATAGCAAACTCTCAAACAGACGACCTTAATCGCCATTTACATTATTCACCTATCTAATCTATGAGTAAGATGATTCAAGTACACGTGAGAAATAAATATCTTTAACAAGACAAAGGAATGTCCCGTATTTTGGCATGTTATGATTGCAATAACACGATTGCATTGATTCGAAGATAACGTTTCACTTCGTCATGATCATACAAAACAGATAGCTAGCACGTCTGCTGTTCTTCAAGTCGACTTATTATTGAAACCACCTTCATGATTTTGCCAAATTTGAAACCCAGATTGGGATAACGGATGAACACAGTCTTTGTCAGAGTGCTGTAAACAAATTTCAAAGTCACACGAGTTTGAATTTCTAGAGTTTCTTTGTTACACCAATGTTTTTGTTCCCGTTACTTTTGTCGTTAATCATTGAAAACAACATATTTATTTAATTAACGAATGTTTTCATAAAATGCAGTCTAGTCATGTCATCTTACTATATACCTTGTTTAATTATTTCTTTACTGTCTAAAAACTACCTATAACACGGTAAAAGTAGTGGCCTTGCTCATAGAAAAACAATTAACACTTTTACGTGTTAAATATAAGAGATTTTGAAGATATTTGAAAATATTTCAGCACACAATTAACTTTTGGAAAATGTCTACTACTTATACTCATATGTCCATTGACCTAAAGCAATCATTATGTAATTGGAACCTGTTGATGATATGCACGTTTCAACCACGTTTCACGATCAATATTTCCATTCATGAATTTTAATTCGGCATTCATTCGATTGAGGCATTGTATTCAATGACTTGCTTTACACGACATTTCCATTAAATCTCAAAAAAAACAAGTGCCACAATTATTTTTAAAGATTCACATTGTTTGTTTTTTTTAAAAGACGATAAGTTGCATGTTCATTATTTTTAAAAGTATTTTACCTTGTAGGTGGGTATTTTTCCTGTAAGGTGTATTCAAAGAAAATACCAGGATCTGTAAACACGTCAGGAGGTATCGCATTGCAGATCTAGTAGTTCGACGGATGCCTGCTCCACTTTCAGAACAGCAGGCGCAAAAGAATGCGGCCACGGTGTGGCCGTCCGGCGGCGGGTGCATTTACGCTGCTTGCATGCCAACAATACGCTACTTCTGTATCGATAAACGATTTAAAAAGTTGGAATGTTCCTTTTTATTATTTTATTACAACCGTGTAGCGTAGCGGTGAAAGAATACTACCGCCCCCTCTCTTCCGTTGGGTGTCGTAAAAGGCGACTAACGGACTAAAAACTGCACATACATCCAACAAAATAGAGCGGCGATGGGCTCCACCTGTCACGCTGAGCACATGTTCAGTCGCTATTTGGTGAAAAGTGGACTATGGCAGAGGACTGCATAGGGAATGTTCTCATTGCCTAGTCTCTGACTAACCCTTCGGGGATAATAATCGTATTTACGGTTATTTGAATATAAACGAAAAATTAAAGAGAAATACCCAAAACTCTGGTGAATTTTAAACAGAGGTGCCGAATATTTTACTACTTCCGAATTGCATAATCAAGAACCTACATTTTATATTTGTTACGTAAATAATATCACTCAAGTCTCAATTATTTAGGTTCTTACATTTTATTTTTAATTATCCGCGCAATCCTTTTTCTAGTCCATTCTTCGATTATCTAAACATCAGGCGAAGAGTATATCCATCAATACAAACATGCCAGCATTAACATTCATTAAACTTTTCTATTATTGAGGACATATAAATTACTTCTTTCATGTCTACCAGATTGTCCTACAATTTCGTAGTTCAATATGTTTGGGTTTTTAGAGTACCTAACGAATGCCCTTAATTGGGTTTTTAACTTTCAATACTTTATTGTATAATGCACCTTTGTTAATAAACACCGATAAATTTGTGCATTGTAGATAAGTTGTTGCGTGTTGCAAGTCTATTCAAGTTTAATGTTTCATTTTTAGCGATTGCAAAACTGAAATTGAGGTCAGGTAAAAACTTAAATTCTGTTTCCTGAATTGATGGACTATTATACTTTCGTACAAGCAATTTAACATGCGATGCTAATGATAAATTCATAAAGTGTAACGCAGACTTCATTATTCAAGGTACACTAAAAGACGTTCGATATTTCTTTAAAGGTGCGGAAGCTATAAAAATGTCTAAGAAACTTCTATATCAAAATTTTAAAACTTATTCAACACAAGAATTGTGATAAAGGATTAAAAATGTCAAATCTAACGCGATGGAAATACAATAAGTTATTTCTTAAGTTTTTATTGAGAATATACTACTTATATAATGTACTATACAAGCTTTACTGCAAATCCCCACTTCTGATTTATGACACTCCACTCATATGATTAAGCTTCGTTTTTATGGTCCTACTGCCACTACTGGCGACATTTATGGTCACTTCCTCAGTTGAGAATGCAATGATTTAAAAACAATATTAAAGGTAAACTAAGCTTTATTAGCTTTAAGACTCATAAACCGGTAGAAATAACAGCTTGCACAATTTTCGCGGTACCCATGTATTGTACAACTACACAACTATAACAATGTTTATTTCTTCGTTTGCATGTGAGCCGTCTTATTTTATAGTTTCCCTTATAACCGCATAGTATGGACAGAACAGTTCCGTGTCACAATTAAACTTGTGCCATATCACATTACCGATATCTATTTACCAGCGGCAGCGGTGTTACGAAATGACTGTTCTCGTTTCAGAGACAACTGTAACGTATGAAATTAACAGAAATTCAAGCATAGAGGTCGGGTGTCACGTTCCGGGACCGCAAAATGCAGTCGCATTCACGCGCATTCTCATGTTACATGACAGCCATCGTGTGTGTGCACTGCACCTTACGAAATGGTGAACAAAAAACACTCTTATAACTGTTGCACTAAGATCATTTCAGCTATGGTATTCGCTTGCTTTAGTGTTCTTCTCTTATTTCTAACAACTAGTGTTATTCTGTTGACCGAATAGGGCGTCGTGCTAAAAAGCAACCATAAATTTAGATTTATTATTAAGTCCTTAGGGACTTAATGATAATCGTTGTTACAAATTGTAGTTTCCATTACTGCCGCTGATTTCCTTCACCGCACTACACGCAATCGACTGTCATTCCATCCACATCACCTTGATGGATGGCGGTCTACTACTGTGCGTTTTTCAAGAAATTTCTTGCCTCGATCTACAGTGTTGTGGAACCAGCTCTCGGCGGCGGTATTTCCGGAACGTTACGACTTAGTGAGCTTAAAGAAACGAGCCTATTCCTTCCTTAAAGGCCGGTAACGCGTCTGCGATTCCTCTGGTTTTGCGGGTGTCCATGGGCGGCGGTGATTACTTTCCATCAGGTGACCCGCTTGCTCGTTTGCCTTCTTCTGCTATAAAAAAAAATCCTGCTTTATGGACAGTTGACGCAAATGTAGATTGCACTTCAGTTCTATTTTGAGTAAGGAAATCGTTACATTTAGAACTGGCATTTCAATTTAAAAACAATACAACAGGTAACAGCGCAAGAACCCGAACGGTACATGAAAGGCATGTGTGACTTGATTTTTTATCAAATAATATTTAATACATAGGCAACCCCAATTGAAATATTGTTTTTTAATATTATGTACAGATTGTTATTAAACATACAAATAATATTAATGACTACTATTGCTTTTATCTGAAACAAAAACCTTGACAATTGTCACATCAAATATAGATTTGGCAAAAGGCGTTCGAAAATAGATAGCATTATAATTGGGATCGGGACAGGGGAATAGTTAATCAAAAATCTAACCACAAATAATTGATATCATGACGTGTACATCACACATCACTTTTTGACCTTAAGGCTTTTGTACTTTTTGTGTTAGCCACTGTAAAGACAGCTCGTTTTATGTTGTGATAAAAAACATTTACTAATGCAGGTAATCTAGTTTGTTCTTCTAAATCAGCTTGAGTAATTTTCAGTTGCATGATAAGATGGATGAGTTCAAATTATATTATGGCTGTCGTATTGTACAATCATAATTCGCTTGCCCTGTTCCCATGTTATTTGGGGAGGGCGCAGTATGTCTTTTCCATACAACTCGGTCATTCGTCATCAAATCATCCAATCCCTTGTCATTCATATCATCCCTCACACAATCCTTCCACAATATTGTGCCATACAAGGCTCCGTATAACTATTCTACTCAAATATTCCGCAGTAACGTATTAACATTGTTTAATTTCATTTCATTTGTTTCTGTGCATAACGGAATTTACAGTTGTGTAAGACACATTACCTGCCTTCACACATGAGGTAAGCGACCTTCCATTCGATCACGATGACCAAATTGATTGGACCTTTTACTGACTGAACGATGAGAACTAAATGGCGAAACAGACGCAAGGTAAATGGAGCGATCGTGACTATTCGTGACGCGCATCTTTCGAATAAGCCTAGACTATTATAAAAACGCCGATAAAAATTCAATTGAGGCATGTGGTCTTATACTTAAACCAACAACTGACGAAAAACCCAGAGGTTATGGGTGATATTCCAAATATTACTTACACAATCAATACGTAAGTTATGTTTGGTTGTTTTAATTCAAGTCAAAACAATATCCATATTATCTGCAATGTAGTACATAGGTGGGGTATACCCGGAATTACATTTTATGACAGCAAACACGCAGCAGTGACCGGAAGCTTGTATGAAACAGTGTCAATGTTGGTGTGACTACAAAGGTACTGCTTTTCGAGCATATAAGATAAAATCAAAATCTTTGATTAAAAATCCTGTACTTTTTTTATAATATCTTAGAAATACTGTCGCAAATAGCAAGCATTATGGTAATATGAGTTTCGACATAACAATTCTTGAACATGCGAGTGTTATATCAAGTTTTAATACAACGATGGTACCTTAAATGACTGTCAAAGTAAATAAAATGAAGGAAGGTCAAACCGCTACTATTAAGGAACTCAAGTCAACTGGTAAAAAGTGAGCAAAACAAACATGTACTTCATATTTTTATCAAAGAAAAAACGCTCAAACATCCTTGTTTAAACATCTTCACAGTGAATATACTCAAGTTTAACAATAATTGGCTGACAAATGGCACGGTAGCCTTTCGATTTATCTGGCAATGTTTGAATAATTGTCTAACATAACAGTTACAGTGACAATTAATAACGAAATAACAATACATAATACCATTATTTGTAACATTAACTATTATATATTACGAAGTAAAGCTCTCATAATTACCATAATATAAGATTAATATAACATAACAATAATCATTAAGCCAGGCAATCTATTAAAGTAAATATTGTGTTTGCTACAATGTTCTTATAAAATGACATCAAACAACAAAGTAAGTACCTAGTTATAAACACTACCAAGTATCAAACTTAACTTATAATTACGATTTTACAACAACCGAACTGTTTTATTGTTATCATAAAACGACATTATTATTTTTATTATTGAAATTTTGCATTCACAATGCTATAATAGTTATAGGATGAAATGTTTACTAGAAAAAAACAAACCGTCTCAGGAAAGCTCGAACGGGATTCGAACCCGTGACCTTTGGATTACCGGTCCACTGCAGAGAGCAGAGCATTTTATCCTACCTACGACATTATTAGGTAGTTATAAATTGTTTTAGTGATAGGGATTCCCTCGTTTCATTTTATCCGGCCCGAAGGATCGAAAATTCCCAGAGATAGTTAACCGACTGGGCCATAAGCTACTTTGTATCTCATTAATAAGACCCGATTTCACCAATATCAAAATTACACGAGAATAGCTACCCGAGTATAATTTTTTTTTATTATTATTATTAAAGAAGGAGTCAAACGAGCAGGCGGGTAACCTGATGGTTTTATTCCCTACATTTATTATACGTATAACTTGTATTTTATTTCATCACGCTAATGTAAGAATAAGTTACTCTCGCATAGTTACTCTGTGCTATTGAACGAACATAAGCGGATCGAAGGAATGAGCGTATAACCACCAAAGTATAGTTGCAGGTTTATCTCGTACGAGAGCAAAGGCGCTTTACACTTTTTTATTTTCTGGCGTAACATTGTCTATTTGACGTGATGTTTCTGACGATGGCATCAAAAAAAATTTGTTGTTGTTAATCTTCTAAGTAATTTGTTCTTTCCTCAAACCTTCTCGGGCGTGGGCCTAAATAATCTTCATCACTGCTACCAGATTCGTCAATCGACAATCTCAAACGACGCGCCAATTTTAGGTTACAATATTAATTTGAAGGCTGCTTCAAATGACATTAGTGACATTTATTCTAAGAATAGGGGCTAACTCGGAAAAAATTGGCGGTATAAGAATTTACTCTAGTGTAATGACTTTATCATTAGGTTAAGCGTTGGTGAAACGTAAAGTTCATTTAAACGCGAGTAAATAAGGACTTATTCTTAGAATAAAACCTAAACTACTTTGGTGAAATCCACTCTAAGTTCCCGGGGGCACGAGATAAAAATATTGGTGACGGAACGGATTCACGCTTGCAATGCGAAGAAAATAATACTCTAAATAATATAATAAAGCTTAGAAAGGTTGTGAAAAATACTGATTATTTAAAATAGAACAGTGAATGTAAATGTACTTCTTTAAATGTACTTACGCAACTTTTGATTTGAAAGTAAAGTGAACAATCCACTTTATTGATACTATCTTTCCCTTGAGTTCGAGATACATAGAAGTATGCCTGAGTTTACGGTTCCCGTCTCGTTAAGCTCCACTGAGAGAGCGCTTTCAATCGATAAAATAAACAACTCGATAAACTACTTTGTTAAATGACGTCTGGTTTAGGAAATCAATAGTTATATGAAGCCCGATGAATTCCTTGATGAATGGACGAGCTCGTTGGCGCAGCTGTTACTGTGTCTGGATTACAATCGTGCAAGGTTAGCAACTTTCGCAAAACCGGGTTGAGAAGGGCGTAAAATTTTTTCTAACTAGGTACTCCCGTTCTTCGAAGCACACATTAAGCAGTTGACCCCGGTTGTTTTCTTCCCGCGTAAATATCTTATTACTTTGTGGTGCTGTAGCGAACTAGCGAGACAACTTTTTGCGTCATGCAGTGAGAACTAATATAGGTAGGCAACGAAAGTCTAAGTAACAGACGATAAATAACTGTAAGCGTTTTTAAACTATTGATTCGGGTAAAAACATATTGAAATAGTTCTTATGAATTTGCCTGTAAATCTACAAGATCCTAGGCAGTGTAACTAGATGTCAATTGCATTGTGGCACAAGAATTAGAATGTATTCCGTAACGTTTGATAAACACCCAAATGAATATGGATAAATCTAGATGTCTTATTGGAATTTCATACTTTTAAATAAATATATCCTTGTGAAAACCATCATCTCTATGAAAAATCACATACTGAGATAACATTATATGCCTTTGACTATTTAAAGCGCCATTCACACATCGTTCAGGTCACAAGATGCAATGCATCACGTTTAAATTTCCATACAAAATGTTCGCAAATAGCTACAAAACATAATGTTGTAACAGTTGGCAGACATAATAGCAAAACTTCACTAACAAGCTACAATGTAACGATAACATGAGCAAAAATACAATTGTACATTAAGCGAAACAACTATTTTATTATTTGCTTCTTAGTTATGTCAACAAAATATGTATAATAAATAATAGTAAAATAACGGAATGTGGTTATGGTGATTATAAGCACAATAACTTCAGAATACTTTTCTTTAATCATGAATGTTTCAGTATTTCAGTGAGTTGATGATATAAATTATTAATCTATCGGTCTGTCTGTCGTGACTCGTGAGTGTTGACTGTTATGGCCATAAATAACAGACTGGACCTGACTAAAAAAGATCATTATTTAATAAAGATTAAAACGCTAAAAAGTCAAAGAAGAGCCTTAAACGACGACTTACAAGTACCTTGTAGAAAAGAAGATATGGGGACATGTTCCTCAATCAATAAAGAGCATTTGCATATGGCGCGTCATGAAGCTATAAAAAAGCCAAAGAGAATAGGCCTGGACTCATTAAAAACGGGGATATAATGATGGAAACTTCTAAAACAAGACGGTGGATAACAAACGCAGACAAGATACGAAATCGTACGCCGCGCGCGCCTGCCGCCGCTGATTGTCCAATCGCACGGACACACGTCGGTCAACAAACAAGTCATGTGAGCGATTCCGCATCCAGGCGCAAGTATGGGCAACATGGCCGTGACCTTCACCTGAGCCGATGAATTGCAGTAAACAGACCGAATGCTATAGACACGACACACGGTGTATTCATGTAAGTACTTACTGTACAAACGTAGTTTCAGGAAATTTTTTCTTAAATTGTATCATTATCATTTTTAGCCCTTCTTAGCCTATTTTGTCCTCATAATTAAATAGTGATAAATAAATAAATCTTCTTTATGTGGTAGGATTAAATGAAGCTGTTCTATTGGAACCGAATACCTACTGGTAATAAACTCTTTTATAAAGTTAAAAACGACTCAAAATAAGGTTGCGTCAAGGTTTTTATATAAGTACCTCGAGAACAAAATAGATTCGTTCCTGTAACATCGCTTCTATGAATAATTGAGAAAAAAGGATCGACAATGCAATGCTTAAACAAAATAATGAAAACGAAAGGAAGTCAGATACTATTGTTACGAGATGAATAGTGTTATCTCGATTTGTTAAGAGGATGTTGTGATTCGCCACGATGTTGCTGCCATGCCAATCAAAGCCAGAAACAATAAGCAAATTGCAACAGCGAGCCGGTAAAGACAGTAAAAGGGATAATGAAAACCGACGACCATATTAACGTTAATGCAGTTGTGTACGTCAAAAGCAGACTTCCGCGGTAGAGGTAAACGCTTCCGCGATGAAGCAAGTCTGCAACGCTCATTAGACTAGCGTCTGTGAAAGTTGCCTCAAAGCAGATCTTGTAAATGTCAAACGTTTTAGATTACCGTTTGTACACGCGGACATAAGGCTGACATTCTCCATTGGCAAGGTCGTCTAGACATGGATAAGTAAGGTCGCACTTACCGATTTAGATGATAAAAGCAAATACGAAAACAATCAACTATAAAGTGTTCCGTTCACAGAATCATCAGTTTCGAGAGAAATATGTTTAGGATATTAGAAATTTTGTCAAAATTTACAATCATAGAAATACATTAAGGGGGGTTAGGGGGTCAGCGAAAATTCCGGGCCCTCGCAGGTGTTGCGAGGTGCGGGGTCCGCGGTAATCAGTAAGCTCAAGATTCACATTTTTATAAGAAAGTGTTTTTTTTTTCAGAAATCCAAATCAGTCAAGAAATCGAAAAGGTAAATATACTAATATATATACCTATATGTTTGTGATTTTATAGAAATTATTATTGTAAAACACGGTCGTAATGTGCAATTTATATGAAATATTAGAGGTAACTTCAGGATTTTTTTCTATCGAGCCACATGTTTCCAATCGTGTTTTGGAACAGTCAGTTGAACAGTCCAGTCATCCCCTCACACATACGTTCTGTAATACATATTGAAAATTTCAGAGCGAAATATCTAAAATATTTTGAATAACAGCTAATAGAAAACAGACAATTTTTCCGTTTCACCGTCTAACTGCACGTCAAATAAGCGCAACAATAATTCTGCCCTCACAGAATTCTTTCTCTGAGATTCTGCTACAAATCTATCATAAATCACAAAATATCCTATTTAATATTTCCATATCGCTATGCCACGTCCCGTTGCCCTAAGCTCATGACCACAATTGATTTATATCACTCGCAAGATTTATTGGATTCCAGATCCAACGGGAGAGAAAGTAGAATTGGCACACACACATGCAGACCACGATCACAATAACAAAACCACTAAACGTCACGTGGCAGATGAAGATTATTCGGACTAAATATAACTTGGCATCATAATAATGATATAACTCGTTGTCTCCTTTACAATGATTAGGTCCGATGTTACTAATAGAAGAAAAAGGAATTTAAATGTTGATGACGTCCCTAAAGAAATAAGTCTTAGTTAAGTATGACACGCGAGTTGATCATGAGCGGCCGCGACCCAAATGCATGATGATAAAAACCTGAACTTTGTGACTTCATTGAAGATTATTGAAGGTAATTTATTGCTTGTAGAAAAATAATTAAGTGTTGTTGTGTTGCGCCTCAAGATAATATTATGGTATCTTATGCTTCAAGCCCAATAAAAGTTAAATATAATAATTATCGGAAATAGCTAAAAATCGAGGATATTATAAACTAAATGGAAAGTGTGACAACGTTTATTGCAAAATCACATTTGTTTTATTTCACCACATGAAGTTAAACGATATAATGTTATGAGTACAAACGCTATGATAAAAAAATACAATCAAAAATATATCATAAAGAATCCGCCTTAAACTAGGACGCGCCTTGTTGTCTTGCTTGATAAGATAATGGTAGGTGACAAATTTTATTACAGTTTCCTAATTTTAACTTATTATAAGATATAATACATATAATTATAGTTAGCAATCAAGAAAGACTTATAAAGAAGCTGAAAAGCTTTTATTAATCGACTTCTACTTTAAGCTATAGCTTTATGAATGTCAAGCGGCTCCGTCTCGTAAAGTGATGTATTTGTAACAGTATACTCGTAATCTGTCAATGAAATTTCAAGTGCAATTTGTACAACGCGATAGGAAAATGGTAGCAACGAAGTAGGTAACGAAACAAGTAACGATTTCTCAGATCACAGCTGAGAAAGAGGCGACGGGCGGCGTGCGTACATGCGCACAGCGACTTGTTACCACGTGGCTACACCACTACTGACGTTTAATTGAATAACGCCTACCTTAATACACTTTTACTAATAGGAAAGTGAATTTCCACTCATGCTTTCCTAGCTTTTTAACGATGACAAGCGATCGATGTACGAACTGAAGATGGATGGTGTTTCCACCTGTTTTAAACTATTATCGTGTTACATTTGATCATTTCTTGTGCACTTAGTAGAGGTAGAGTTTGTTTGTGATTTCTGGGAAGCATGACAACATTTTTGGAAGATAGAAATTAAAAGTTCTTAGGAACTTTAATGAGCAATGAGAGCTTTAATAATTATCACAACAAATTAAGTGAATTGCCTCCTTCATAGTCATATAGAACTAACAAAGCTAACAGGTTAAGTGTAAACGATGACATCTTAAATTTTGGAGCAAGTCCCACGGATCTATTGAACAGACATGCGCATTAAAGTCGGTTTTGTGCCACGTGGCTTTCTCCCGTTGCATAACCTTTCTCATATGACTTTTATTACTAAATTCTGATTGGACCACATATTTTGTAAGAATAGCAAGTCAAATAAGAAGAGTTTTTGTGACATGATATACACATTTTATTTTATAAATTAATTCCTCTTGAGATCCTTACTTAACAAATTATAGAATATTCTATTGCAAATTCTATTGCATACAATGAAACACAATTAACAGATGCAAAGCAGGTGTGGTGTGACTGGCGTGACATTGACTATCTATGTAGTCATAGATTCAGATGTATGATTGAGATGTAGTCATCTTATTAAGATTTTTGCAATATTCAAATACCCATGCACAGGTGGGGTCTGAAATTTTTAAATGGATATTCATTTTCTCAAAATATGTAAAACAGAGGAATTTCAACTACTAATGTCCGAGAAGATGTACGTGAACAAATGATTGTTACAACGAAAAATAACGAAATTGTTAATGTGCAGAAAATAGTAGTATTAAGAAATTAAACTACCAGGAAATCAGCAACCGGAAGAATGTGTTTGACCACGCCTTCAGAGCTCAAAGTACTACGGCATGCCGCAGTCACGTTGCACTATGACAACGCGCACACAGGCTCACAGCCTCGTAGGTGTAGCACACAGGAGCAAGCGCTGCAGAATGGCGGCAAGGACCCGCCATTTTCCGCATGGTTCTCAAGCTTTCGACGACTTCGAAAATGTTTTATGTATAAAAAACAGTGTCTATCAAGAAAGACCAATTGAAGATTAAAACGTCCATAATTCAGACACTGATTCAAATAAAAACAAACAAGTTAAGGTATATTGGACTTTGATCATGGTTATTGAGTCGAGCAATTCATTTAGCGGTGCGAAGTGATTAGCCAACGTTTTGTTGAGCTAGTGACCTCGGACGAAATCGTACTCAGAACAAAGCAACAACAAATTTTAATACAATCAAGAATAAAAAACAACGATTGCTAAATCTCATTTTTCATAACATGTAATTAGCTTATCAAGTCTGTTTTTGGTTTGCCGGAATGATGTATTTGTAAGTTTATAAACACAAGCATTCATCAATGTGCCCTACTTTCAACCTTTACGTAATTGGATTTTTCGGATTGTATTCTTATAAGTTAATTCCCCGAATTCCTTCATAAATACCGTTTAGGAGCAAACACCCGCCATAACGTACCGTAGACGTGGACGCCACGAGTGCGCCGTGCCGTTCAAGCCGCGACATCATTTTTACACGATATCACTGTTAAATCAACCTCAGACAGTAGAAGATACAATATTTACACTCTCGCTTTACTTTAGTAACTGATAGTAGTGATTCATGACGTAATTTCCGCCAGCACCATATTATTATGAAGCCATGTGCCGAACACGTCGGCGCGCTACGGATTGCCATATTAGAAATTCCGATGCGGACCTTATAAAACTAGTTGTTTCTTGGAGCACTTTACAATATAATCCATTTATACTTTTCGAAGACTTCGCAAAACCACAGATATGAGAACTGGATGATGATAAGAGCGCGGATGTGCTGTATATCCATATTATGGTAGAGGCAAATCGGAGTCGCATGAATTATGCGACGGACGCGCGCGGCAGCTGCGAGGCAACTGAGGAGCGGCGCGGTGCGGAGGGGGGCAAGCAGGGCGCGGGGCAGGCGCCGCCAACGGCGGCGGGGGGTGTGGCGCGGGGAGAGGGGGCTGGGTGGCGTCTGAACCGCGTCTCCGCTCACTACTAGAGGCCCGCCGTGAATTGTGCAACGTCAGCAAGCGCGTGCGTACTCGTGTTTACCTCATCTGGCGCCCCGCGGCCCGCCTCGGCAGACAGGCTTTGCAAAAAATTTGAGCGCCTCACTGCCGATGCCGTCGCCGCCGTCCGTCACGACTGAAGAGCTTCGTACAAAACTATTATTGCATGACACCTATGTTGGAATTCTTTAATGGTCTCGCTTGTAATGGTTAGCGAGTTTCCAATAAGTTCGCAGTTGGTCATTCGCCTTTTGGTGCTCAAGGCCACGTATATTAAAAACTTGATTGTGATACATTGCCAATCGGCTATTATTGAACAAACAACTTGGAAGAACATAATATTTAATGAATGTTAAAACACTAAAGAACAAAATATTTAAATATAAAAAGGGTTAAGTTATATAACTTACAATAAAAAGCCACACGTAATCAAACGTATGCTATTCTATTCATTCCCTTAACCTTTAATAGTGACCCTGAACCAATTTAGAACACAGCTGAATACTGAAAATAGGTTTTCATTTTCTACAGAGAGCACGCCGGACTTCGCGGAATCCCAGCAGCAGTCAATGAATATTTTTATTATGCTACATCCTGAAATGACGTAATCCAACAGGTGTAAAGACTTAATAGAGGCAACAAAAAACTGATACGTGTATTTTATATTATCTTACACATGATGTTAGTAAATATAAGTAAGGAGATACAAACTTTTCATCGATCCTGTTTTGATAACTAGTTATATTTTAAACAGATAATGTATTTCTGATATCTGCACCAACGATAGGGGCCTGATAATATACAGAAGAATATTATAATACGAAAATTTAGAATTTTCTTTAGAAATAGATATATTTTATAATCAACGTTTGACAACAAGCATAGTGACTACCACCGGTAGATGCGGGCTACTATAACTCTGGAAGGTTACTTTATCTCAAAACTAAGACGTCCTACCTACCTGTTCCGTCGATGATAGTCAATGTACCGGATTCATGATGAAAATGACGACAGTGGCAGTGGCGGTCCCGTATTTGGTTGGCCATGCAAAATTAAGAAGTGTTTTAATCTGTTAGTTGCGATAGAAAACATGCGTCTGCAAACTTTGTCGTGGTACTGCTACTTATGGTAAGTCTAAAAATTCAAGAGGTTTTTCCGAAATATGTTTCAGTTGTTAAAGTTTTTTTTTTTGCTTTAATAAAATAAACTAGCTAATTTAACCCCTCCTTTAAAAATAACTTTATCTTAAAGTTTAATGAAAAAATAACTAAAGTCAAACACATGTTTTTGAGAAAAAAAAGTATTTCTCAATTAGCTACTATCTTTATCTACGAAATAAAACCATAAGAAATATCAAAATTTACGTGAATAATATCTTCAGAAAAATTAAATAATACCCTTTTCAGAAAAAGGAGAACAATTCAGATTCCTACCAAATAGTTTCTCAGCCAAATGTGGTACGGCAAAATCATATCTTGCTTATACGGTTGCAGCGATAGCTGTTATCAGTTGAACATGTGAAGGTTTCCAATGGAATGCTGTATATGTTATGGCGTTTCTTATCGGTTTATCGTGTCGGCCAAGGCGAGGAACACGTGGCCACGTCACTATGGCGACCGCAAAGCTGAACAGCTAAGCAACCGATATGTCAACGTGAAAGCAAACGAGAAATTAATTTTAAATTAGCGCCTCTAATTCTTAGAACTATGGTTGCTTTTCCACCAGAACTATGAGCTAAGCGGAGAGCAAGAAAAAATACACTGCAAGTGATAGCTTTTTGAAAAAATGGATGAGTACCTAAAATTTTAATTAGATATTTATTTGCATGTTGTTGAGGATGTCTTTTGTAATTTATATGTTTCATTTGTAATGAGAAGTATCCATCCAATGTACGAAGAGCTTTTTTTATTTAACCCTGCAACAAAAAGAGAAAAAGACATGCCCTTTCTGAGTTTCTTGCCGGTTCTACTCGGTCTCCCGCCCTGTACACTAACGAACCGATAGCGTAGTGACTGTCAAAAGTGTTCAATTATTGAAGCCTAAATTGAATAAATAGTTGGATTAGAAATTGAATAAGGTAATCGCTGATTATGTTAAGATGCAACAAAATTGCAAGGGAACCGATAAACGTTCACGTTCAGAATGTCCAATTCTCGAAATGTCCAACTCTCAGAATGCCCAACTCTCAGAGAATATATACACTACCGTGAGTTTGGAAAATTCGAGTTCGTAATGTAAACTTTTAAACCAAAAAAAGTAAATTATAACATTGAGAAAATTTTAAACAAAGCGGACAAAGGCTCTTTTGGATTGGGCACATCTACAAATACCTGATCAACAAATAATAATGATGAGCAGAGACAAAAGATATTCATCGATTTTTTTCCAAACATCGTCTCAAGGAAAAATACTGCAAAGGGACATAATTATTACAATAGCTAATTCATTCATATTCATCGCTTGGATAAAGTCAACCAAACAAATGCCATAATAAATTAAATAACAAACATTTGTAATTTCATTGCGAATCTATATAGTCCTAATCCGGACTTCTTGGCGGGACAATGAAGCTTTTAGCAGTTTTATATTATTCGGCAAAACTTGTGTTTTAATATGAACGTGAACTAATGGTGGTTTATTAGTGTTTTTACCATTTAAGTACATAAGAAACAAATAAAAATAACGATGCCACGGTCACATAAGAAATTCTCTCAAGAATCTGTGTGAGATCTCAGTAAAATCTCACATCTTTACCGAAATCCAAATATCCTTTACCACTCGTAGTAAACAAAGAAAGATTGTAACTATATCTTTACTTTAAACCATTAAAGATGAAAGAAAACATACAACATGTCCCAAAATTCAAGGATAAGCTGGTACCAGAGGATGAACCTTTTCTTGACTATTAAAGAAAAAAAAAAGAAAAAAATAAATCTCAACATTCTATGAAAATACAAAAAAAAATTGAAATCCTTAGAAAATTTACACCCCTTAACATATTTTTAACTACCATAACCACAACTTTTCTAAAATTTCAGTTTTTTTTTTGTATCGGCAACTTACATAGCACTGCTATACACCACAATCCTTAAAAATCCTTAAAACTACAGTAATTTTTATTCAAAAATCAATCATAATATTTTATTTCCCTAAAAATTTGAAAGTTTTATACTTTCAGTCTACTTTCACTCCTCGTAGCGTAAAAAAAACGTATGGTAACTACTATGGCAAGTTTTTTTAAAAATTAACGCAACTAACTATGATTCTAAAATGGTATAAGACTCTACGAAAACTAGCCACGAAAGAAAGTGCGTTCTATTTCTAAAGAATAACCAAATTTAATAAATTGTTGTTGTTGCTAGTAATCATTTTTAGTGTGGGCCCAAGATAGGTTTATTGTTGCAAATTCTTGGAATTTGAATATGACGCGTGCGTGTCAATAAAATTTAGACGTCAGAGAGAGATAGATAGAGAGAGATTATGCGTTAGAGAGAGTTAGATGGTATGTTCCTTATTAAATAACAAGAGCAAGTCAGTACGCTTTACTCCTTTGTTTACTGTGCACCATTCTGTATTCAATTGACGTGGCTCTCGTACTAACGACTTTTGGCTTGGCTTTTTGGACCCGATTAAGTGACCCACTAATTAAACTGACCTGGCATTATTTTGGACTGTGATTGTGTCTTTTGTGAATTGGACTTTTGGCGTATTGTGGACTATTTAGTGTTTATAATGCCGCTACCATACACACCGCTGGAATACGCTAATATGCACCTCATCTATGGAGAATGCCGATGCAATGCTAGCGCTGCTAGCAGATTGTATCGAGAAAGGTACCCGAATGCTCAAAGATACCCGGGTTACCGAGTATTTACTAATGTGCATCAAGCGTTTTCGGAGGGTCGTTTACCTTCTGACAGGAGAAACGCTGGAAGACCTAGAATGGAACGCGATGAAGAAGTTCTCAATGAAATAGAAGATGATTCAACTACCTCGGTACGTGCCATAGAAGCGGTAACTGGTATTCCCAAAAGTTCTGCACATCGAATTCTAAAACGTCACCGGCTTCACCCATATCACTACAGGCGTGTGCAGACATTATTACCGCGGGACTATCCGCTACGTGTTGCATTTTGCCGTGTGATGCTGCAAAAGCACAGAGAAGATCCCCAATTTTTAGATAAAATTCTATGGTCGGATGAAACAACCTGCAAGAAAGATGGTTATTTAAATCTTCACAACTTACATAGCTGGAGCAATGAGAATCCACACCTGATGAGACAAGACAAATCCCAATATCAATTTAAAGTTAACCTATAGTCGGGCATATTAAATGGAAAAGTGATTGGGCCCTTTGAGTTACAAGGAAACTTAAATGGCAATAGTTATTTAAACTTTTTACAAAATGACTTGCCAGATTTATTAGAAGATGTGCCCATAAATGATTTACAAAACATGTGGTTTCAAAATCATGGTTGCCCAGCTCACTACGCTCATTCAGTGCGAGAATACTTAAACCAAGAGTATCCAGGACGTTGGATCGGGCGACTTGGTCCTATCTTATGGCCACCACGTTCACCCGATCTAAATCCCCTAGATTTTTTTTATTGGAGTTGTCTCAAAGACAGGGTCTACTCAAAACCCATTGCAACATTGGACGAGCTTCGCCAAAAAATCGCTGAGGCTGTGGATCATATCAACGGTAGAAGATATGCACGACGAATAAAACGATCCTTTTTAAGGCGATGTCGTGCCTGTATTAATGCCGGTGGCAAACAATTTGAACATGTACTCTGATGTTAACAATAAATTAATAAAATAATTGTAAAAATGTTTCTACTATTTGTTTTAATTCATTCAACATTTTTGAACAACTAGAAACCTATTTTGGGCCTAACTAAAAATGATTACTATCAACAGCAAAAAATCATTAAATTTGGTTCTTCTTTAGAAATAGAACGCACTTTCTTTCGTGGCTAGTTTTCGTAGAGTCTTATACCATTTTAGAATCATAGTTAGTTGCGTTAATTTTTAAAAAAACTTGCCATAGTAGTAGACCATACGTTTTTTTTACGCTACGAGGAGTGAAAGTAGACTGAAAGTATAAAACTTTCAAATTTTTAGGGAAATAAAATATTATGATTGATTTTTGAATAAAAATTACTGTAGTTTTAGGATTTTTAAGGATTGTGGTGTATAGCAGTGCTATGTAAGTTGCCGATACAAAAAAAAAAACTGAAATTTTAGAAAAGTTGTGGTTATGGTAGTTAAAAATATGTTAAGGGGTGTAAATTTTCTAAGGATTTCAATTTTTTTTTGTATTTTCATAGAATGTTGAGATTTATTTTTTTCTTTTTTTTTTCTTTAATAGTCAAGAAAAGGTTCATCCTCTGGTACCAGCTTATCCTTGAATTTTGGGACATGTTGTATAAAATATACTGTCCCTCTTTGGTTTACAAATTTCATCATATCCCCGAAACTTTTTAAACGCACGCGAATATTTTATGCGTCATAATAATTCTAATCGGGGCTGTGCAACGCTGAATAAAGGGTCAGTTGCGTATAGCAACAGTAGCTTTATCTGCTTTATCAACTGTTCACCTATCGAATGCAGTGACAGTAGCCGTGTTATATTGCTGATTAGGAGAGAAAGGAGCATTGTACGGTGAGCTAGGCGGAATTTGAGCGCGATAAGAGTTTTTGGTGCGGGACAGTTGCGCGCGTGGGCGGGCCATCCCACGTCCGCCCACAAGCAATGTCACTGTGTTTCGCTATCAGCATTTGGCACGTCACAACAATAAAACTGTTTTTAATGGATGCGGAAATGTCGATTGGCTAACTTTTTTTATTTGCTATAGCCGTTTCGGAAACTTTTTGTCATACTGTAACCTTATACCCTGACGGCCAGAATAAATAATTCAATCTATCTGGGTTTTGCTTACTACAACACAATCTCGGTTTTGATTCCCGGTCGAATCAATTTGGACATAATTGTTTTTTTTAATTATCTGGGGCCGGAGTTTCCTCTTTTCTATCACGAAGACTACTAGAGGTTGCTAACAATTGGATTTTAATTGTGTCTAGTGGCGCCGCGTTCTTAACTTGAGCTAAATAATTGGGGTGCACCAAAGTTCACCTAAATTTTCAACTCCGATAATTGGAACTCCGAAAATTTTCTTCCTAACTTTTTTCATCCTAACTATCACAATTCTTAACTACTCTGTTTCTAATGTTCATAATTCCGAATCATTCAATTTCATTATGTTAGTAGCAATAAACATCTATTAAACTATTATTTGTTTTCCTATATTTTCTCAACATAACCGTCTTTTACACTATTATTCAAATGATTGAGGATACTAGCTACCCTACTCACCTACTCCTGTGTAGTTCACGTGATAGGTTAGAAATTTAAGACAATCGCGAAGCGCAGCGTAGCGATTGTCTTAAATTTCGAAGTTATTTTTTTATTAGACAACTGAAATACTACCTGCCCTACTCCTGTAGGTCACCGTTGTATTTTCTTTTAATAAGAGTGAAAATATTATGGAAATTATGTTTAGGGATAAAAGCGTTATGAAAAACAACAGTAAGAATTACAATTATTTTCGGAAACATACGAACATCGTCGGTAGTTAGTACTACAAATAGTATGAATGATGATTCGGATTACAAATCGGTAGAAAGAACAATTTCGGGTAAAGAACTTTAGGTGAGCCAATATGGACACAAATAATTGGTGTGAGTATGGGAATGTTATTATTAATTATATCTTTGAGAGTCCCATTCGTGCCGGCAGCCAGTTCACGGCTCCGTGCGGCCACTCGATTTGCGGGGGCGTCTCGTAAATCTAGCCCACGCCGCCGCCCCGGTCTAGGCAGAATTAGGCCAGGAAAATCAATAGTGCCGTAGTTTGTAGACTCTAAAACGTTGCGGGTAGGTGGATTGCGAAAGTTGTATTCGCGAGCTGGACAGATTTAGTGGTTCGGTACAATATCTATTTGTAACTGGCAAGAGGGCCTTTAACCTCTGAGTCGTTATTTGAAACTGGTACATTCTGTTAGAATACTAAGAATCTTTTAAGAGTAAGGCGCTGCGCAAAACTCAAGACATTTTCTGTTTTTTGCATGATCGCGTTTTTGTATGATGGAGTCACGTGTCGGCATTTCGGTAACAGAAAGTGTCTACTATTGCACAGCACTTTTTAATTGATTAATTTGTTGGTAAATACAGAGTAGTAAAAAACCTATAATTACCCACAACTGAGTAACGGCTGCCACTATTGAAATTAAGTCATTACTACAATTACGAAACCGTCCGTCGGCACTTAAAAAAAAATCGTAACTCAAAATGGGCAACATTGCAGGAGATCATAAAAACTGCTAGAAAATTCAGTTGTGGGAATTACAAGTAAATTTAACCAGGACAATATTGAGTTTGAAATAGGACAATTTTAAGTCAGATTAGGTAACGCCTTAGAGAGTTACCTATTTTTTGTATTTATGTTTTACTTGAGATACAATATTGTGGCGCTTATCTCAGATTTCTTTCTATTAGTTAAAAGTTTTTGTATGAACTCATAATTAAGAAATAAAACCACAACATCGATGAAAATGCATTTATTCATAAGATAACACTGGTATCTCATGCTGAGTGTAATGTTTGTAATAGACGTTGTCTTTACTTCTCTTATCCTAAATCACAAACCAGTCTTATAAGTAATAATACTATTTGAAATTGCTGTTATTTATGGGAGCAATTGTTATATACTTAACCTCGCCTTGGAAGTTGAAGTCAATAAATCTGGCAGAATTGTATCAAAAAAGGGCAGAGGACAGAGAGCATGGCGTGAAACCCGCTCGGGAGGAACTCAAACGGGCTCGAGATTTGGCTGACGAAGAGCTGTTGGCCAAATGGGCCGATGATATGCGGTCATCGACGTAGGGCTCTTGTATAAGTCAGGTCATCGCGCCGGAATTGGGTAGATGGGTGCAGCGGAACCCTCTCTTTCCGCTTGGTGCAGATGCTGTCTGGGCATGGGTGCTTTGGACACTACTTGCACCGAGTGGCAAGACGGGAACCGACACCGGAGTGCCACAGCTGTGAAATGAAATGCACAAAACTGAAATGCACACTCTTGAAGAGAGCCGGTCGTGGGCGATAGTGGGCGATTCGAATGCCGAAGTTCGGTTCAAGCTGCCGAAATTCGGTTAAACCGAATGTGAAACGAATTTCGGCCCATCCCTAGTTGATAGTAAAAGTTTTAAAGTAAAAGTTTTTTTTTCTTTATAGCCCCTTTTTAATTTTATTACAGATAAGAACAAGTTCTTATGATAAAGGCCAAGGCCTTCATCTCATCTGATTTCAGGTGATGATGATAAGGCCTAAAAGAGGAAGCGCACTTCGTCCGGGTTTGCGATCACCAACCCATTTGGCATGGTGATTAAGTCAATATCCATCAATAATTGTAGCAATGAGTTGATTTCAGTGATAGCAGATTTTGCCCTGCAGTGGGACAGTATCTAGTATTGCTATAAGGTCTGTCCCAACTTAAATGAGGGTATTTTAAAATAAATAATATGACGGTAGTACTATTGTTAGCTATCATTATATTAAGTAGGTTTTATACTATTCATTTCAATCTAACATATCGCTGTGTAAACATGGAGTGGGGTTGGTGGGGGTTCCACAGAGAATCGTGAGAGCCAAGAAGTTGTTGCTGAGACACGCAGACGGTGGCCACCGGAAATTCTCTTTACGGATGAAAAAAATGTACGTCTCAGTATTTCGGTGAAGTTTAGAGCAGGCTTTCTCCTCTAAGATATTCCATAAGCAATAATTCAAAGGATTATGGAGCCAAGAAGTTGTTGCTGAGACACGCAGACGGTGGCCACCGGAAATTCTCTTTACGGATGAAAAAAAATTACGTCTCAGTATTTCGGTGAGGTTTAGAGCAGGCTTTCTCCTCTAAAATATTACATATGCAATAATTCAAAGGATTATGGAGTGGGGTTGGTGGGGTTCCACAGAGAATTGTGAGAGCCAAGAAGTTGTTGCTGAGACACGCAGACGGTGGCCACCGGAAATTCTCTTTACGGATGAAAAAAAATTAAGTCTTGGTATTTCGATGAGGTTTAGAGCAGGCTTTCTCCTCTAAAATATTCCATAAGCAATAATTCAAAGGATTAAAATCAGGACTTGCAGGGGGCCAATCTTCAGAGGCGATAAAATCCGTTAAATTCCCATCTTACCAGCGCTGGGTTGATTTTGCTTTGTGCGCTGGTGCCGAGTCTTGTTGAAATTGAAATATCCATTGTTTACCAGCGAACACAGTGTTACTTAGTTGCTTGACCACCTTCTCTAAAATATCGCTTTGGTAGTTAGTTGCTCGTGTTTTCACCCTTTGTTCACAAAAATGGAGTTTTGTCACGCCTTCGTAGGACACGCCCTACCAAACCATCACAGATGCTGGGTGGTAGTCTCTTTTGACCTTCGGAATTTTCTCAGTAGATTCTTGGGAGCTTTGTGCATACACCCTATATCGTTTTGACGGTTAAACTTCTCTTCAACACAAAAAAAATTCATCCGTAACGAGAATTGTCCGGTGGCCACCGTCTGCGTGTCTCTACAACCACTTCTTGGCTCTCAAGATTCTCTGTGGTACCCCACTCCATGTTTACACAGCTATGTGTTAGATCGAAATGAATAAGTAGTTAGACTTTAATATAATGATATTTAATAAATTAATAACAGTACTACCATCCTTCGATATACGTTACGTTTACGTCCGTCTGTCTACATGTAATAATTCCAAAACTATTTACAAAATATTTTTTATTTTATTTTTTCTGTGATCTTAATTCATGGAATAACCAATAAGTATATTAAGAAAAATTGCATATAAATACATAAACACTCTGGCTAATTTCAGAGATAAAGGGAAAGAGACGTACGGGTTACATACATACACATACACTTAGTCTGACCAAATGGTGCGTGTAACAAGATTACGCGAATTAAGTATACACGAGGGCCTCGAACAAAAGACATAGGTGTTCTAGACTTAAAATCGTAAGCTACTTATAAACGGTATGCCAGCTAATGCAAATTAGAGTTTCCAGGAATGATTAAAAATAATTATGAAACATTAAAACATATCATATTATGCGAAATATGTTATGGCGTTTTAGAATAACAAATTGATAAAGTAGATAAGCTTAAAAGCTTAAAAAAATTACAAAGTAAGAAAAAGAAGAAAACAACAACTGAAATTAGTTGTGGACGGCATAGTTCTTAAATGCAACATTATTGCTGATTAAGCAATATAGTATTTAGTTTAAAATTAAGCCAAATATGTGCTGCGTGAGCTACGTCGTATAAATGCCTTGACTTTGACATAGGAAGTAGACAACTTTGGTAAGTGACAGTGTCGCATAGAAGCATTATACCAGCTCGCCTTCAAACATATTAATATAGCTACATTAAAGCTAAAATAATTGTCAACACTAGCTTCTGTACGCTCATAAAACTAATTGAAACGTCCTCAATAAATTCGTCAGCATTCAAAAAGTAGGTGCATAAACACATAATACGTTACGACTAGACTACTGTAATGCAGAAAACAAATTACCTTGTAATCCTGTATATGGCATACCAAAAAAAAAGTAATCTACAAATAAGGACATTTAATAAGACCTTATGTACCAACGGTCGCGCCCCGGGAGAGAGTTAATGTAAAAACTTTTTACTCGTTGTACTATTGTGATGGATGATCAACTTTACAATCGAGAAACTTCCCGGTGACCACTTTTCGGCGATAAACACGATTTACGATTGACCAAAAAAGAAGAATGGGCGTTTTTGTATGAAACCCGTCCCACCCCTTGTAAGTTCCCACATGGTAAGTAAAGGACAGCAAATATGAACAAGCGAATGAATAAATAAAAAAAAGAGAAAAAAATTGGTTGCCTGTAAAGTCGGTATACGGGCGAAAGTTTTACGTGACAACGACTTTGAGTGGTAAAATAATTTTAATGTGAATATTCATTCGTATAGTAGGAAGAAGGATGAAATAATAGTAACAATTTAAAACATTTATTTAAACAAAGAATTATATTTAAAACATAGTTGAGTGGGAGAGAGACGCAAGGCATTCGGCGGGCCTCTCTCTCGTTCGGTGACTCATCGTAACGTTACCGAGCGTTACACTTTTTCATAAGTGACTCCCAGCCGCAACCTAATTTAAGACGTTGTCACGTCAAAAAAAAGGGAACATGAAAAAAAATGAAAGCTGAGGGTGTGTACTTATAGTTAAATTCAAGAAAAAATTGGTTGCCTGTAAAGTCGGTATACGGGCGAAAGTTTTACGTGACAACGACTTTGAGTGGTAAAATAATTTTAATGTGAATATTCATTCGTATAGTAGGAAGAAGGATGAAATAATATGGAAGGGACGCGTGCCTTTCACTTTTTATGTCTGTCTCTCTCGCTCTTAGGCGGGCTAACCATGCCCGAGTGGAAGGGACGCGTGCCTCTCACTCGCTCTCATTGTGAGCGCATAACGTGAGCGCATAACGTGAGCGGAGCGTAACGCAGTTTCTTGAAGTGTCACCCGGCAAACCAATTTATAAGACGTTGTCACGTCAAAATGAAAGCTGAGGGTGTGTACTTATAGTTAAATTCAAGAAAAAATCTTGACTTCAATTTTATATTATCGTTATTAATGTTTGTGTTATTATGTTACAATAAAAGTATTATCTATCAATCTATCTATTATGATTTATTATTTTAATTTTCTTCGTCTCAATAACTTTTTTCTAAAATACCTGACAAATTTGCTGCATTACAATAAAATGCTTCACTTTTCAAGTACTTTTATTTGATGCATAGATGTAAGTGTTACAAGTGGGGGGACGTTTTGCCCATTCTTCTTTACATTGGCAAAATTGTTTTTACAAAAAAAGACCCAATGGTTCCTAAGTCAGTTTCCTTAGCCCCTCAGTCTTGGATTTTTTTACAGTTTTTTGACACTAACTGTCAACGTCAAATTTGACAGAATCAAGCATAGACTATGCGATATTTTGCGATAAAATACATAAGATGAACCGAAATAACTAAACTTGTTCATACTAAAGTAGTCTGTAAGACTATGAAAACACGGTACAAAGTCAAGTGTGTAATTTAGATAAAGTTGATTGAAATCAAATGATCGAAAATAAAAACAGATACTAATTGACGGTCAAATAGTGAGATGTGACCGGTCGACCTCTAGAGGATATTTTTAGCGCCGACAGAGCAATATTTGTTTATCTCACTCAACGCTTCTAAATATATTGATTGCAAAAAAACTTATCCGTTAGGTAATTAAACACAGCCCCACTGCTGGGCAAATGCCTACATCGTTGAAATCAAGTCATCGCTACAATATTTTTTTTATTTATTCTACAACGGGTAAGCGTTTGGTCTTCAATCTCACCTGACCCTGTATCGGCTAAAAAATATGAATATGGACATGGGCTTCATTTGACATTTGAAGCCCATATTTTGTCCTTATATGGGCATATTATGGGCTTCAAATGTCAAATGAAGCCCATGTCCATATTCATATTTTTTAGCCGATAGACCCTCTGATGTAAGTGACGATAAGGCCGAAGGAGGAAGCGTGCTTCACCCGGAATCCTCACCACTGAGGAACTGGCTATCTTATCTCAAACTGTCGGAACACAACAATGTTTTAAACATCGTTGTTATGGAGACAGACTTGGGCGAACAAAAGGTAACTTAACCTGGGTAGGTATCCTGTGGTATCGTAATGTGTCAGAGTTCAACTGCGCGGTCTCGGTCGATTGACCATGATCAACGGTATTTTTGTGATCTTATCAATTTTAGTTTCTTTATTTTTCACTTAGAAAAATTAAAATTAAATCTGTAGCTCTCATAGAGAATTCCGGTCCGCCGCCGGAGGCCCGTGCTGTTCTATGGTAGCTCTAGATTAACTTCCTACTAATATTATAAGATGGATGGATGTTTGTAACTCTTTCACGTAAAAACGATCTATTCCTTTCTAATACCAATTTTTAATTTCTATTCTAAAACTAATTTTTAATTTCTATTCCGGACGAATACATAAACGAATCCCAAAAAACGTTTATTGTAATGAGATACAGTCAGTAATAAAAATGCTTATTGATACTACTGAATGGATTTGGATGAAATTCGGCATACAGATAGTTTGTAACCTGGTTTAACGGGTGAAACCGCGAGCGAGCGCTCTAGTACTCTATAATTTAAAAAATTGTGTGCACAGATAAAAAAAAATCCAGTATGTTTTAGAGGACAATCATTTTTTGAAGGAGCTCTTCGTCATGTTGAGCTCGCACCAAGCGCAATGCGTACCCAAACATCTCACTGGGCTTTGTACGGAAGTTTTGAGAGCATTGATTGTGTATCCAGATTATTCAAGACTAGCGGCCGCTCGCGGTTCCACCCGCGTGGTTCCCGTTTCCGTGAGAATATCGAAATAAAAAGTATCCTATGTTTTAATCTAGGTTATAAACTATCTGTATGCCGAATTTCATCCAAATCCATTAAGTAGTTTTCACGTGAAAGAGTAACAAACATCCATCCATACTTACAAACTTTCGCGTTTATAATATTAGTAGGATTATACATTTTATTTTTTATAAAAGAAGTAGGCAAACGAGCAGGCGCGGGTCACCTGATGGGAGAGTAATCACCGCCGCCCATGGACACCCGCAAAACCAGAGGAATCGCAGGCGCGTTGCCAGTCTTTAAGGAAGGAATATGGATTGGGGGGGGGGGGGGGCTCCAGAACCCTCACTGGCCGGACGAAACACAACAGCATCAAGTGCCATTATTACGCCGGATATTCGTGAGAGGGTGGTATTACCCCGGGCGAGCCGGCCCAATGCGTGCAGCAACCCTGCAACGCAGCGTGGCTCTACCACTCAGTAAATATATGTGATCGAAGTTTGCAAACCAACAAAGTACTTACATATTATATACAAATGAGATAGAACAAACCCCTCCGCAGCGCACGCTCCAAGCCCGCAAGAAACCGGTCGACCTTGCGCGTCGTCTTTAGCTGCAGCGCGCACCGTCATTTCCGCGAGCTTTTCCGTAAACAGCCCGACGCAAGTGAACTGAGCACGAGACTGATTCAGCCCGTATATGTGTGTGGTGACCAAAGACGATGTGTTCAAAAGGTATGGCGAATTGACAAATGTGCCAGTCGCGCGGACAAGTAGTATGGTGTGGAACTAAAAAACTATCGGCCTGTCCGTGAATTCGTCCGCGTGAACACTACAGAATACTACAGACGGCCTAGACAAGTGGTTTAATGGAATAGAATGATGAAAATATGGACTTGACTTAAGTCAACGATAGCAACTTACCAAAGCTTCATCGCAACCTGATGAATGGCATAGAAAGAAACACATACGGGACAAACAATGAAACATTTATGTGTAATTTAATATACTAGCGGCCCGCGTGGGCCTTCGTCCACGCTAACTTAGAAAAACCGTCATACTTCAACCATTTATAAAAATATATCTACAAAATAAAAACAAAAACCATCCTCAGTTAACGCTCTATATTTTAGTGAAAACCGCATAAAAATCCATTGCGTGGTTTAGGAGAATAGTGCGTTGCCACCGACAGAGGAAAACAGCGACTTTACTTTATAACATGTAAAGATAATGATTATGTAGATAATTTATCAGTTATATAATTCAATTTGAAATAGCTGTTGGCTGCCTATTGCCTTTACAGCGTAACCACTACCGTGTTTCGTTTCGTTTTCCGTGTTTTATAGTCTTCTAAAAGTACACACAAAGAAATTTTATATTCGGTAAACGTGAACCTTACAACTGTTAGTTGTTTTGACTCCACCATGCACGAAATCGAATATTTAATTATGTATTCTATTCTAACTACTTGTAAATGTCGAGACATCGGTTAGTCGTGGAATTTTTCGTTGCTGCCATTGACCATAGAATTGATTAATTAGCATTTATAATTAGTTCATCATTAGCCAGAAGACGTCCACTGCTGGACAAAGGCCTCCCCCAAGGATGGCCACCACGACCGGTCCTGTGTTGCTTGCATCCAGCGGCTACCCGCGACCCTCACCAGATCGTCGGACCACCTTGTTGGAGGCCTGCCCACACTGCGTCTTCCGGTACGCGGTCGCCACTCGATAACCGTTCTGCCCCAACGCCCATCGGTTCTACGGGCGATGTGCCCTGCCCATTGCCACTTGAGCTTGGCGACTCTTTGGGCTATGTCGGTTACTCTAGTTCGTCTACGAATCTCCTCATTTCTGATTCGATCACGTAGAGAAACCCCGAGCATAGCCCTCTCCATTGCTCTTTGCGTGACTTTGAGCCTGCTAATTAGGCCCATACCCAACAAACATTTTGGTCATGTAATGACAGAGTTACATGACTTTAAGTTATTTAAAAGTTATATTACAGTAATTTGTTCAACTTTTTGTCGTGTACAGGTGCGCTATTAACCTAATTAGTTATATTATATATTGTTATATAATATGGTCCTATAGACGTAATGACAACTATTTTATAGGACAGTTATATAGTTATAGTCATGACGACTTTTATAAAACTTATCTATATAACTTTTTAGTCGTAAGAACGTTATGGGCATATAACAGTGTCGGATGTGTCAATGACGTCATGTAATAACCTTTCTTACAACTTATAAACGAGCGATAGTCGTTTATACGTCGTAATGGTAATCACTAAATAATGGTAGAAAAAGAGTCCCCAGTACAACCTGTATACGTCTTCAGGGAACATAAATATCACAATACGACCGTTATTTAACTAATGTCCACGTACAGGTTTTAAAATAAACTTGTATATAACGTGCATAACTGAAGTCCTTCAATCATCTGGTTTGACTTTTTCACAAGCTGGAGAGAGGAATATCAGGATGGTTCCGTAGAAAAAAATATATTTGAAAATACTGAAACTGCAGATATTCTTATAATTAAAATGCCGGAAATTACGAAGACTTACACTTTTAAAAAGTGGAAGAGATGTTTCAATAATCGTTGTCGATAATGGTCAATATTGGCATAATGAGGTCATTGAATTTTATTTTATTTTTATTTTGTCCCACTTATTCATTTTTAGGTACTCTAAATTGATATAAATAAAAAAATTGGTACTGTTCTATAATTTGTTTATTTTTGTATTTCTTGAAACATAATTAAACCACATCCTCCAACTTTAAGTATGTTTTTTATTTTCTTCATATCTGTCTTCGATATAAACTTATCAATATCCATATGGCATTTGAATCATTTTGTTGTATTTATGAGGATTGCCTACAAAAGTAAAACTATTAGGTACATACAAAATAAACATAATGTAACAATAAATGGGTACATAATCATAATATTTGTTAGTATTTACAATTTTATTTTGAACCTAATGAACCCTAATAGTACAGGAATGGCGACGAAACACTTTTGCAAAAGACAATTTATACGTCGGGAAGTTATATTAAAGTCCCATAACATAGTAATCGATAAAAATATGATTAAACATTAAATAATACTTAAGCATTTATGAAGCGCATGAAAAATTACTTTAAAACTTACCTTACATTAATCAGTAAACTTTTTTCCACAATAGAAATGGTTGTAGCTGACAAATAACAGAGTAGTTTTCTTATTTTAATGTCACGGATATTAATAAGATGGCCGTCGCCTTCGATTGTGTTTCAATCACGACGGAGTAAAGTAAAATTATGCGAAACCAAAATTGTTATATATTATGATAGTTTTTACGTTATTATGACATTTACACGACTGTAACACGTCAGTAACATGTCGATAAATCAACAATTACTCGTCATGAAGTTGAGTACACATTGCAGCAGTTAACGTTACTCAACTATTAGTTAAATCGATAACATCTATACGACGACTAAGCGACTAAAAAGGCTTTTATATTACTGTTATTCGATTTTCTTGTGACATTAAGTTGAATAAAATGGGCCTAAATGCCGTTGAGTAAACGTAATGACGACGTCTACAAGACTACATTTTAAAACATAAAGTTATCATCAAAACGTTTATTCAACCTCAAAAATGTTTGTTGGGTAGTAAGCGTCCACGTTTCGGTACCGTATGTCATCACTGGCAACACACACTGGTCGAAGACTTTCGTCTTGAGACACTGCGGTATTTTGGACGAGAAGATATTTCGTAGCTTATCGAACGCTGCCCAGCCGAGTTGGATTCGACGATTGACCTCTTCTTAAAGTTGGACCTACCTAACTGGACTGTTTGTCCCAGGTATACAAATTCGCACAGACCATATTCGTCAACAACTTCAAGAGCAGTCTCCAACCTTCAGAAGAGTAGGTACGACACGTGAGTTAGACATGATTTTCGTCTTCTCCATGTTCATTTTAAGGCCCACTTGTTGAGAGACTCTGTTGAGATCACCGAGCATTGTGCCGAGTTCCTCCAGGGTCTCAGCCATGACTACTGTATCGTCGGCAAATCGAAGGTGACTGATGTACACGCCGTTAATATTGATGCCGAGTCCTGTCCAGTCCAGAAGCTTAAACACGTCCTCCAGTGCAGCAGTGAAGAGTTTCGGAGAAATGACATCTCCTTATCTCACTCCACGCTGCAGCAGGACTGACTTCGAGCTCTGGTCCTGAAGACGAACTATCATAGTGACGTTTTCGTACAAACACTGCAACACTTCGATGTACCGGTAGTCAATTTGGCACCGCTGGAGAGACTGTAGCACGGCCCATGTTTCGATCAGATCAAAGGCTTTCTCATAGTCCACAAACGCTAAGCAAAGTGGCCGGTTATACTCTTCGGTCTTCTGTATAACCTGCCGCAGCGTATGTATGTGGTCTATGGTGCTAAAGCCTTTTCGGAATCCGGCTTGTTCGATTGGCTGGAAGTCATCAAACCTGCGTGCGAGACGATTAGTTACAACTCTCGAGAACAGCTCATAAACGTGACTTAGAAGTGATATGGGTCTGTAGTTCCTCAGTAGGGACTTGTTAGCGACGTCTTTCAAGCTTGATATTAATGTTCAATGTGCTTCTTACCAACCGGTGATCACTGCCAGTTTTGAACGCGTTGATCACAGAGACATCATTGAATATTTGCTTTCTCGTCGACATGACAAAGTCAATCTCATTTTTTGTTGCACTATCGGGACTTAGCCAGGTCCACTTGCGGTGTTCAGATTTCCTAAAAAAGGAGTTCATCATGAAGAGTCCCTCCTTTTCCAGAAACTCCGCCAGCAGTTAGTTCCGGTGGTTCCGAATTCCAACTCCAAATCGTCCCACTTTCAGCTCATCGCCGCTTCGTTTGCCCAGTTTTGCGTTAAAGTCTCCCAAGACAACGGTGTAATGAGTTTTGGAGACTTGTATGGCTCTAGAGATGTCCTCATACGTAGCCTCCACCTCATCGTCGGGGTGTACCGTAGTCGGAGCGTATACCTGTATAACCTTCATCGAATACCGTTTGGTTATTCTGAGTATAAGGTACGCTACCCTCGACGACACACTTCCGGTCTTGACAACGTTGTTCACGAGAGAGCTGTGGACGATAAACCGGACACCACCCTGGGACAGTTGTTCGCCCTCCCGGAAATAGAGCAAGTTACCAGACTTCAAGATTATCGAGTCCTCCCCCCCTCTTCGGACCTCAGATAATCCCACAATGCTCCACCGTATCTTGCTCAATTCTTCCTCCAGTTCGCAAACCTTCTCGTCGGTTCGCAGTCTACGCGTGTTGTAGGTTGCCAGGGCCAAAGTTCGTTGTTGGTAGCCAGGTCTCTGCCGGAGATTCTTAGCAATCCCTGCCCCGTCGCTGCCTTGGCCGCTACCGTAGCTAGGGCGAGCGGGGCCGCCGGGGACTAGGAGCCGGAGTTTAGTGCTGTCGTTCATATTGGGGGGAATGTTGCCATAATCGCCGCCATGCTTGGCAGGCGGGTTGGCGATCGCAATATGACGGTGTTAATCTCAAAGGATGCTGCTGCCCATCCTCTGGGTTGATCCCTCAGTCGCCTTCTACGACTCCCATGGGAAGATAGGGGGTGGTAGTATTCTTTCACCGCTACCGACACGGTTAACAATATACGGTATAATTAATTATCATCTCAGTATCTTTCGGCTGTTAAGTGTGGTGAACGATTTGGATAGGACGCATTGGGGGTTAATATTTTCGGTAGCCGTCGATCGTAACAGGATGGAATATATATAGCAGACTATTCCATCCTGTTACGATCGACGGATAAGCAATTAAAAATTCGATTATTTAACAGCTTTTAAAGAGGTGTGTGGTGCCAACTCATTAAAAGAATACTACCAATACCAAATCATATCTTTCTTTGGGTGTCGTAAAAGGTGACCAACGGACTTACCTACATACATCTACTATTATCCCAGAAGGGTTAGTCAGAGACTAGGCTAGGCAATGATGACAGCAAAAGCATATTCACCAAATAGCGATTGCACATGTGCTCAGCGTGACAGGTGGTGAGCCCATCATCGCTCTATTCTGATGGTTGTATGTGTAGTCTTTAGTCCGTTAGTCGCCTTTTACGACACCCAAGGGAAGAGAGGGGATGGTAGTATTCTTTCACCGCTAAGTACGCGACATCGGCATCTGTCTACGGACTTAAGACTGCACATACATCCAATAGTATATATAGAATGTATGAATGTTTGTGACAGCTTAATATTGAGTGGGAAATATTATATTGTGGTCGTGAAATGAGGGAACTACTTTTCAAAACACGCTAAAGGCACTTTTTCACAAACGAAGATAATTCATGTGTAACGCCCAATAGCGACATACTGTCCTAAAGCCATGGGTCGTAATAAAGCTGTGCTAAATGGTCAACTCTATTTTAGCGGAATCTGATAATGACAGACTGGTGTTTTAGCGGGTTTTGATACGAATGTCACTTTCCTAATGGCTTTTAAACGTGTTTTAGTGGAATTTGTTACGGAATCATTAGTGGATCATGGATGGAATTATATGTATTTTGTTTTTCTAGTAATAGTAAAAATTTAACCAATATTTGTTTTAGCGGGGTTTGAAACTAGACCCCTCAAAGGGCCCTATTACATTTCGACTGTGGTTTTTGCGTAAAATGGTTAATTTTGGCGTTCTCGATCTCAGAAACAAAAATATATTAACAGTTTTGACTTATTGAATAGTGTAGACTAGCTATTGGAATAGTACGTAGCCGCCTAGATTTTTGTAAATATTGCTTAATTTTTCAATTAAACCCAAAATTTCAGAGAGAGATTTTCATAAAATGCGCGAAGGCACTTTTTTGAGCTCATCGATTGAACTACTGTTCTAAACAAATGGAATAAAAAAATGTATGTTATCTCTTATATAGTCGTATAGTGCGTAGCAGCTTCGGAATTTTTAGAAATCATTGATTTTATATAGAAAAAAAATCTTATTCTACACCAAAAAACTTCGAAAATCGCTTTATGTTAACTGTGAATTTCTCCTATCTACGACAATATTATTGGGCAAAATTTATACCAGAATAATTGTTTCATGAGGAATACAGATTTTACAATAAATGTATTATCCTATTTCGATAAAACCGATAAATACAACTGCAAAATTACTACAAAATGCGATGCGCCGGCCGTCCTAATTCAACTTATTCTCGCAGAGTGGAGATTTGTAATATATATTAAGCATGAATGTATTATCCTATTTCGATAATAACGATAAATACAACTGCAAAATTACTACAAAATCTAAAAATGGGCATTTTACGCAAAAATCCCATTTGAGATGTAATAGGCCTCTTAAGGAATCGTAGCAAATGGAAAACTGTGCGGTCTCTCCTTTTTTCGGGAAACGGGTGTGAATTGTGATGTACTTATTTATGCAATGATATTATTATAAAAAAGGTAGATAGGTTATGTCAGTACTAATGTGATGCAAATAATGGACCGAGGCTCGTACGAAAGTATGAGCAAGATAGCATGACAACTAGCTATAGCGTAAACGAGACAGATAATGTTGTTGGTGGCTTATGGGTAGAACTGTTATTTATTCTGTGCTTATGGTAAGCCAATTAGCATAGTTTTCTAGTGCCAGTTTTTGGCACATGTAACGCATCTACATTTTTTTATTGTAACATCATTGTATGTAGGTATATGTGTAAAGTTTTGTCTCAATTCATCCATTAACAGTACTTATTTGTCGTCAAGTTTTCCGCGCATGCAACAGACAAGACAGTCGCAGGTGTGGTCGGGGAAAACAGCTTTAGAAATGTCACCAAGCTCACCACACCCTCGTTCGGCGGGACTTTCTCGTGCACTCTCAGCGTTGTCGTGTTTCATTCTTGGAATTTTATAAGCCCTACAAGGCAATTTGGCATGTCTCTCTTGGTTTGTAAAGTTACGCGACTTTGCAAGGGCATTACCAGTCGTAGGAAGTGCTAGTATATGACATACACTTTTTTAGATGCCGCACAAAGGTAGACACTTTCTGTTGCTGACATTAGCCACCCATCATCATACAAAACGCGATTTGCAGTGCGGTAAATTGCCCCTATCGGACACTGCATTTTTGTATGAGTATGCAACCGCGTTTTTGTATGGTGGTGTTCTGTGTCTACGTTCACGCAGCGCCTTAAAGGTAGCATATAATCAAACTCTATGGTTAAGAAATTTATTTCTTTAGACAGAATACATAATTCACTCACCTAAAGAAATACAATTTTACTTTCGCACTAAATTCCAGTTGATAAGTGACGAATAGAACGTAAAGCAACCAAGAAAACTTAGGTAGGTACGTGAAATTACTAGTAAGCAACGTGACTAGATCCATATATAGAGTTTTACATCAACACGCATGGCGGTGAACACATCATCAGCCGTGTTTAATAGGCAGTTCCACAGCTTCCAAATAAGTGAGGCGCGTCAGACACCACACCCTGAACTCGAAGATAATAGCAATTCAAACGTTTACAAAGTTCGTTGTCGACGGTGTAAGTAATTGCCTAGGAAGAGTCCATTAACTTTCCAATTTCCCACACGTGAATCGCTGCCAGTTAGCTGGCAAACGGATGTCAAGTTTGCATCGCTCAGTAATTTCGTTGTTCTGGACTCGACTTAATGTCTTCTTCGTCATTCGCTTTCATTTGATGAACGTTAAATCTAAAGCGATAAGTCGCAAATTCAAATGTGACTCAACTGCCAGTGCTAACACACACTGGGGATGTAGATTCCCAGTCCCACGCGGAGTTTTGCATAAATGCATTGTTTAAGATTACTTCTAGGTTTGATTAACTCACGCGTCAACTTAGTTAAGAGTTCGTTATTCACATTGTGGCTAATTAGGGAATATTTGTTGGCGGCGATGAGCTCACCACCTGTCACGCTGAGCACCATGTGCAGTCGCTATTTGATGAAAAGTGGACTATGACAGAGGACTGCTTTTGCAGTCATCATTGCCTATATAGTCTCCTAACCCTTCGGGGATAATAGTCGTGATTATACGTATGTATGTTAGCTCGATGGCGCAGCAGTAAAGGCAAAAAAACAAATATTACAATTAATTACTTATCTACTTAAATCAGTTTATATTATTATTAAAACAAAATTAAATATTACGCAAAACAGAAAGAAACCAATGAAAATTAAATTAAATTATTATTTTTGTATATTGTATTATTAATATTGTTGTTTTAGTGAGATTAGAAAGCCAGTTCCTCAGTGGTTGAGGATTCCGGGTTAAGCGCGCTTCCGCCATATCGTCACTTACCATGAGATGAGATTAATGCCAAGTGGTCACCCGTAGTAAATAAAGACAAAAACGTGCCTTCTGATTGAAGCACGAAGGAGTTCGAGATATATTATACAGTGGCTTGGCTTGGAAATGATGATGATATGATGGTGAAAGAAATAGTGGAATTTATCAATAAACACCTGTCCGCACGTGATAGAGTTCGGTGAACGCGATGTTAGTGTGTAATCGATAATAAATAAGTCAATTTTGTTGACATACAATTTTTTATTATCATATTTGGGATGTAAGAAAAAACGACCGTGATGAAGCTGCTGGTAGACTAATTGATTATTGATTTCAGCTGATAGAAAGTGTCAAACAAAATTAAATGTGAAATTCATAGAGTGACAGTTTAAGTATTCATTAATTCTACGTTTCGTTATAGCGGAACGTTCAGAATTAATGAATAAACTGTATGTAAATGAATAAGCTGTAAGTAAATAGGTGGTGGAAATAGGTAAATAATGTACCTATATAGCAAACCAAATGTATACATTTACTCCTATTTATAAAAAAAATCTGCGTGAACTGAATAAAATATTTATATTGGATTTTGCTGGCAACCAAACGGTTCAAAAGTGAAATGTGAATGTGTCTCGAGTGCGAATTTAGAAAGTCATCGTTGGAATTAAGGAATCGACGACCCCCTACACTACGTCTAAAGGAAAAATACGTGAGTTTCATTTATAAAAACCACGCTTTTCCCTTTGTCACGCGAGACAGACAGTGACAAATGTACACCACATTCGAAAACTTTTATTTCGGATTCAGAATAAGTGGACAAATTCCTTGATGCAACCGGATCACGATTCGTTCGATAGCACGTCGCTTTTCGTTTTTGCCAGACTATCTTTTTTTATTTTAATTTTTTATAATAGAAGGTGGCGCGAGCAGGCGAGTCACCTGATGAAGAGTAATCACCGCCGCCCATGGACACCCGTGAAACCAGAGGAATCGCAGACGCGTTGCATGCCTTTAAAGAAGGACTAGAAATTGTGAGGGGTGGGGGGAAGGGGCTTCCGGAACTCTCACTCATCATCATCAGCCTATAAACGTCCCACTGCTGGGCACAGGCCTCCCACGTGGACAATGCACGAGGGGATATTGGGCCATAACCCACCACGCTGGCCCAATGCGGGTTGGTGGGTTTTAACAACTGTCATCTAACGACAACAACCGGGACCAACGGCTTTACGTGCCTTCCGAAGCACAGAACTCTCACTCGTCTATTGGTTATTCTGTGCTTTTATCCCCAAAAGGGTTAGTCAGAGCCTAGGCAATGAGGACTGCAGAAGCGGAGCACTTCCACAGTCCATGCTTCATCGAATAACAACTGGCTCAGTGTTATAAGTGGTGAGCTCATCGCCGCTTTATGCTGTTGGATGTAGCAGTCTCCAGTGCGTTAGCCGCCTTTTACATACATACATATAATCAGGACTGTTATCCCCGAAGGGTTAGTCAGAGACCAGGCGATGAGGACAGCAAAATAGTCCACTTTTCACCAAATACCAAATAGACAGGTGGTGAGCCCTTTCGCCGCTCAATGCTGTTGGATGTATGTGCAGTCTTTAGTCCGTTATAGTTTTGAAAGCGTCTGTACCATTAAACTATTCGGGTGAAAACGACACTAGAATTAATTATTTAATTTTCGGGTGAAATTGAAACTGGGGAAAAGCGCCACTAACCCTTTTTAGACACCCAAGGGAAGAGAGGGAGTAGTAGGATTCTTTCACCGCTACGCGACATGGTTTCGTCACAGTATAAATATAGCTCATATTTATACTGTGGTTTCGTCGTCGCTAAGATAATATGGTATTCTTTGCCGCATCACGGAGAGGGCACGACAGTGTGACATTTTTTTGATTTTTCTGTATTTATTTTGTATTTTTTTTAACAATGAATGAGCCGCCATTACATAGGTAGCTGCCAGACGGTGACCCAAATAAACATTAAGATGGAAAGGGACAGTAGGAATAGAATAGACACGTGCGTGGGAAACGTCACACACACCCACCGGCCCGACCGCGCGGGGCAAGGCCGCGAGCTTGTTCTATGGGACATTCTTGTTTGTAGAGAAACTCTTTTAATTTTATAGATGTATAGAAAAACAAAAAAATAAAATAAAAATTATTTACCTAAGGCTGATTTTTCCATCCTCAGTTATAACTTATCCGTCTGATAAATATATGATAAAAAGAGAAAAGACATGATTTGACAGTACATTTTCAAATTGGTTGTATAATACTTTAGCTAACCAATAAGCTTTAACTGACAATTGAAAAATCGGCCCTAAGTTAACAATTTTACATGATAGATAAGGATAAGGTTGGAACTGGTTACCCTATCATAAGCTCGAAATTCTTTTTACCGAATTTTTTGTAGCCAAAATTAAACCTGAACCAGGCCGATTATTATTATTGCATACTAGCTGACCCGACAGACGGTTGTCATGCCTTAATTAGAATATTGAAAAATATATTTAAAAAAAAGTGTTTATTTTATTTTTTTCTTTAAGAACCTTCTCCTGACAATAACAAACATAACAAACAAAGAATTAGCGAAATCGGTCTAGCCGTTTACGCGTGATGGCGTGACCAAGGGAAATAGGGATTCATTTTTATATATAGAGATGATTATAAAGTAAAGTCGCCGTATTCCTGTGTCTGTAACCGAAATTCAATCCACAGTCTCGTTTCCAACTATTGCGTTCATATAAAACAGGAAGGCAAGAGCGCGATATTTTCCTCGAATTGGTGCGTCATGGTACTACAGTGTTAAGTTACATCTAAGGCGACAGGTACACTACACCAGACACCCGATACATAACACTTATGTGCGTTAACACCGACGGCGGGGGAATTAATTAGTTTCGTGACACTCGTGCGGCTTCGGCGCGTCGCGACGCTGCCGCTGCGTGCTAATTAACCTGCGTTCTTATGTACCGCGTGCGAATTGGAACGTTATTGGATTTGGAGGACGACCTACTTTGTCTATTATCTTGTATGTTATAATTATAAGTCATAATTAGCTGTAAGGGCGCTATTTCTTTGTACACCATCCATGGTAGCGCATCCAGTCGGGATTACTAATGTATGGGCAAAAAAAGTTTCGCAAACTATCATATCGCAAACTATTATTCCCTATTTTTGGCAAGTTATTGTTTAACAAATAATTACATGGTAATGTTTCATTTTACCAAGTATTATTTAGTCAAATGTTTGGTTTGGCATAAACATAGGCACTCTTCCCAAAATATTGCATAGCATACGATTTAGGAGTCCAAATTCACTGCATTAAAAAAACTTGGAAAGTTAGATCCCACATCTCAACTATGGTTTCTGTCACGGCTCCGGTGCTGCGGGGCTCCGGCGGTCAAAACGCTCAAAACCACAGCTTCGGCTTGCTGGCTGGCTCCACCGGCCAGCCTCAGCCACGGTGGCGAGTGTTAAACCCACCTACTCCTCAGCTCGCGGGCCGCCTCGCCCCTCCGCGCCTACGCGGGCTTTTAAATTACACTCTAGCGTAAGGCAGACAAGACTACTTGGAGTCGGTTTTGCCGCGATTCGTTGTGTACCTACTCCTGTATGCCTGTATCAGTAAAAAAAAAAACATTTGCCAAACTTATGCTTTAGGTTGAGTGTGCGAAGTGACCATTTGAACAAACATTTTTTTGGAATATAATATTTGACAAAATAAAACGTTTGCTTAGTAAATATTTGACTTTATAAAACTTGACAAAGAAAAACGTTGCCAAATAATTATTTGACCAAGTGAATAAAATGCGAAATAAAAATTTGCTAAAGATTCATTTGGGAAATGAAACTAGTGCGATAAGTTTTTTGGGAAGTAGAATTTGACGAAAAATATTTTGCCAAACGGCAGGATTCCACCAGTCGCCGTCACTAAAGAATGGCCAACGAAAACTGAACCAGGAAAAACGAGGCAATTTCCAAAAAATCATGACTGGGTAACACAGGGTCACTCACCCAGCTGCAATTTTCTCAGAAAAAAATTAATTTGACATACGACATGACACCTCAGATAGACACACATAGAGACAAAGTGTTGCTAATCAAATAATCACGAGGTTCAGCTTTCGTTAACCAGACTCTATTATAAGTTATACAACTCTAGCACAACCAAACGGCCGCCGGGTGCATGAGATACCCTCCATACAGCCGAATACATTTTGTTGGTGGCGGCGACTGGTTGCGCCACCATGGTGTCCTGATGAAATAGGGCCTTTATACTGTCCCAAGCTGCGCTACAATGAAATCAAGTGATCTCTAATTTTGTTGGTATCAAATCATCACGCTTGCAAATCTGGCGACTATGACTGCAACCATGCCTGAAGTCCCATCTCATGCAAACTAACCAACGCATACCACCGTATCTATCAGGTCAGGGTCTCTATCGGATCGCCTAATTTTTTGTACGCCTAATTTGCAATGGCACCCAAACGAAAAGCCTAAATTTTTTTCGCCTAATTTCACTCTTCAGAATCGTGTTTGCCCTAATTTCACTTCGCCTAACTTTTTATCGCCACATTGTCATTTACCAAATGCGTCATTTGGCAGAACAATTCGTAATCCCTAAAGTTTACAATTCCTAAATATTAATTCGCACAAAATTAAAAATCATAAAGTACAAAACGCCTACTCATTTTTATAAGGCAAACATGCAGCATGCATGCAGACATGCAACATGCAAGCAGAAACACAGCATGCGTGCAGCATGCATGCAGATATGCAGCATGCGTGCAGGCATGCAGCATGTAAGCATGCAAGCACGCATGCAGCATGCGTGCAGGCATGCAGCATGTAAGCGAGCAAGCAGGCATGCAGCATGCAAGCAGGCATGCAGCATGCAAGCAGGCATGCAGCATGCAAGCAAGCATGCATGCAGGCATGCAGCATGCAGGCATGCAGCATGCATGTAGGCATGCAGCATGCATAGTTTCCGTCACGGCTTCGGCGCTGCGGGCTTATATTGCACTCTAGGGTAGGGCAGACAAGACTACGTGGAATCGGGTTTGCAGCGATTCGCTTCTGTCAATTTATTTTCTTACTAAAATTCTATGCTTTTATTCCAATTCATTATTGGCCCATTTAATTTTAGATATGCTAAAATTAGAGCTTTTATAAATTTGGCGAAATAATCGTTATGCCAAAATAAAGTTATGCCAATATAAAGTTATGCCAATATAGTTTAGGCTATTTTACATTAGACATTCTAAAATTAGGCCTTTCAATTCTTAGGCCAAACTATAATGGTGGCAAAACAATTTTTAGGCGAAACAGTAATTGTACGTTTTAAGTTTAGGCCAAAACGGTTTGGCCAAACCATATTAGGACAAACAATTTTAGGCGAACCGAAGGGCACCCATCAGGTCATAAGTCATTAGCACCATCTCCTCCTATAGAACTAGTATCGCAGGAGAGTAGTGGAAAAACTTCAGTTTGTGTCATTGTGTATTTATTGTTGTCCGACAATGAGATAAGATAGTCAGTAACTCAATAGTTTAAGAATCCGGATGAAGTGCATTTTTTAGGCCAAGTGTTAACCCGTTAAAGGATTTTTTATGCGTAGCACAGCACGGCAGGTGACTCCACTCCACCTGATGTTAAGTGGAAATGAAGTTCAGGCGCGAAGACAACTGGTGCAGCGTTAACCAAACGAAGCATCAGTCCCCTCACCGGCCTACATAATAAACCTCTTCACGCCTTGTTCGAAGGACCAAAAAAATATATTAAAAAAGGGATACAATTGATGATCTGGCATCGTGCACCGATAGGGAATGCGCAATAGCAACTGGCGTCTGGCCCGGGAGATCTTGAACGGGCGGCAGCGGCGTTCTGGCATTCATGACTGCACTAATGCTTGAAGTCCATTCTCACGCATACTCTATCAGGTCATAAGTCATCATAACACCATATCCTTCCATAGTCTAGGTATACATGAGAGTAGTGCAAAAACTTCAGTGTGTTTCAATATGTATTGGAATTACAGTGAAGGCGCGAAGACAACTGGTGCAGCGAAGCATCAGTCGCTCTCACCGGCCCACAAAATGCCTCTTCACGCCTCGTTTGAAGGACCAAAAAGGGACAATTGACGATCTGGCTGCGTGCACCGACACGGAATGCCGATGGTGCGTAATAGTGACATTAGCAAACTCGCCGTCGCAAAATGGCGTCTGGTCCGGTCGACCTTGAACCGGGCGGCGTACAAGGGAGGGGGCGCCGTCTGGATCTGATTACTCTATCGATTTAATAAGTGCGGCCGGTGTGGCGCGTCACTTTTACGCTTAGTTCCACTTTCTTGGGTAACGGTTTTTTAACGGATGTTTTACGAGTGACTTTTATGGACACTTACAATGCCACACTAACTTATTGCTTAATTTTTTTACAACAAATATTTGTTATTTTTTTATTGGTTATTTAGGTAAAATTAGGTTCTTCTAATAAAATAAAATTGGTTCGAATTGAAGTTCATGGTTTTTCGAAATTCGAAATTCATGGGTTCGAATCCCATTCGAGCTCCCTGAGACTGGTTGATTTATATTTCTAGTAAACAATTTATCCTAAAATAAAATTAATGTTATATAGGTACTCACGGGTAACGTAGTTCTCCTTTGAGTCAACTTGAAGTTCTATGACTCTTACCTGTAATAAAAAAACAATACCTGTTAATATATTAAGAATTAAAACCTACCATTGACCCGACCGGTACCTCAGAGATGGCGACGCCAGAACCGGCGTGCTTACCACTCAACCACGCGTCCGCGTCCGTAGTCTTCAAAATTTATTGGTTGCTTCACACATATCAGTGAAGTCACAGTTCCGGCAGTACCGGCACAGTGAATAATATTATTTCATACAATCTCTATGAATTTTGTCAAAAAGAATACGTCCGTGATTTGTGACACTGAGAGCATTATCACAGAATAAATAGTACTACGCATTATCACTGACAAGTGGGGATGCGTTCATAGAGAATGTATGAAAAACTCTGTGCCGGTACAGTGGCTTTAGGCTGATTTCACAGTCACGCGTTTGATCTGCGCCGGCCACACGCGCGCGGTTACAATTACACTAGATAGTAGTTGCGTTTCATAGTCACGCTCGCAGTTCAAACGCGCAACTACTATGTAGTGTAGCGCGCGCGTGTGGCCGGCGCTGATCAAACGCGTGACTGTGAAATCAGCCTTACTGATATGTGTGAAGCAACCTTTACTTTAAGTAATTGTTATAGCTATGTCGCTTCATGTGGTCAAGGCTCGGTTCGATATTTGAGAGTCCAGAGGGGCGATCGCGCTAAATAATCACAACCAAACCACAACTGAACCTCAGCCGTTAGACCTACTTCTTATAGTGCTATCGCGTTTGGCACATGCGATAGCACTATACAAAGTCGGCAGAACGACTGCGGTTCAGTAGTGGTTTGGTGCGATTATTTAGCGCGATCGCCCCCCTTCCCGGGTTCAATTCCCAGGTCGGGCTGTGTGTTTCGAACTTTTCGATTTATAGCTCGGATTTTCTTTGCTCAGCAGCGGAACAGTCTATCTACCTACAAGCTATTGTTATCTACATTTTCTGCTAAATATTATGTTTAACCTTCGTTTCCCGCAATCAGAACTCATATCGCGGCGCTAATTTCAGATAATGTCACTATCAGTACTATCAATTGTTTTATAATTTTTCTATCTGCGGTCCCGCCCGCCGCCGAAAGCCACAACGATAAGAGCAATCAGGTAGGTATTGCGTTCTATTATTTACGTTTTCCAAGACTGAATTGTGTTATCTCATTAAAATAATAAAATAAATAAATAAATCTTTTCTACAATCACACCAATTATCTAGCCCAAGAGAAGCTTCGAAGAAACTCGTTAAAATGGTTACTAGACAACGGATAAACATACTTAAAATACTTAAATACATACTTATTATACATAGAAAACACCCAGACCTGAGACAATTTAGAAAACAATATTTTCTAAATAGACCCGGCCGGGGATCGAACCCGAGACCTCAAAGATGGCGACACCATGGAAACCGGTGTACAAACCACTCGACCAAGGAGGTCGTCAGTATGATGAAAATATATGATGAAAATGTATGTACTATTATTATCCACCTAAGGTAGTCGTGTGAAGCGACTAGCGGCTCACTAAAAGAATACTACCAACCCCTCTTCGTAAAGGCGACTAACGGACTAAAGGCTGCACACACATCCAACAGCATATAGAGCCACAGTATATACTGTGATTGAACGGCGATGGGCTCACCACCTATCTGTCAATAAATAGTCACGCTGCGCAGTTGTAATTTGGTCAATCGTGGACTGCTTCAGTGGTCCTCAGTAGGCAGAGACTATTGCTCCCTGTCCGTAGGCAATAGTCTCAGACTAAAGGGGCTACCACACTGTTGTAAACAAGCCTTTCCCCACCAGGTCACCTTGGCGGGAGGCTCGTTTACAACTTGTTGTGAACGAGCTTCCACTTGGTTTGCCACAGTCCACAGTGTTGCCATTTTTAGCAGGATCCTGCTTTATTAGTATTTTTAAGAGTAAAATTTAGGCTACAGCAGGATGTTAAGCATTATCGTAAAATTTAGCATATTTGACATATTTTGTTTTATTTGCGAATTTAAATAGCGCTATTGGCATCCCTTCCTTGATATACCTAAAAGTGAGGCAATTTAAAAAAAAAAGATTAATTTACTGGAGAAAAACGCGATTAAATTTATATAATTATTAGCTAAATATGACTTTTAAAGATGTAAAAAATACCGCGCTGTACGAACATTTATATATACGAACTTAGCTTTTTCCAGTAACCACGTTGTATGTAGGTTGAAGATAGCGGTTTGTGTGTAATGGTGTTTAAGGCAGTGGCAACACAGCGGTTTTCAACGCGCGCCCGCAAACAAAGGTCGTGGAAAGATTGACCGAAATGTCGTTGAAAACAACCTACCACACTGTTGTAAACGGCTGTTGTAAACGTCGGTTTACAACAGTGTGGTAGCCCTTTAACCCGTTGGGGATAATAGTTGTGATTCTGTCTATGTATGAGGTAGACTTCTTTTCAACGTTCCAGTATCTCTAATTACAAATATATTTCCATCCATAATTTAGTGCATGATATGTAAATAACTTCTGTTGCAAAAATGCAATGCGGGCGTTTCATACCGTAAGTAGGTTAGCAAACATTAAAAATAACTGCATTATCAACATTGAAGACAAAGTCAATACGTTCTAACAACATAAGTAAGTACCTATACTTATCACGAATTGCTTATCGAATTAGAAAATAAATTGAATATAATTATCATCTTTAAATTCAATATACATATTAAAATAAAATACAAAACTTAAGTTACATTTTTTGTCCGTAGTGACAGGGGCCATATTTCTTTCTTTGACATTAACATTTTAAACTAGGTACCTCTATTATGTTTGATAATATTAGAGTATTTACTGTCGGACTTATCACCTAAAATAATGACGAAAGTTGTGTTCGATTATAATAATTTCTTGGTAAGTACTAAGTAGATACTTTTATTCACATATCACAATAGTAGGTAATTTAAAATTAAACACAAACCGCCTCTGTGGTTAGACCGCACACTGGCAGGGCAGGCTTGTTTTAAGTTCACCTGGCCTACCACCATTCATTTAAATAATTCGCGATAACACTTGTCTTATGTTCTTACATTTATATTCCCCCTAAATAGTAGTTTGTTACACACCTACCTTAGACTATCAATTACTGCGGGAAGGAGACCGGAGTCCTAAAATTCAGGAATGTTCTAGGTTAGTCTCGGTCCACCCATTATTGTATCTTAAATATAAGTTGTGCCATGTATATATTTTAATATTTTTAGTGGATATTTATTTTATTTTTATTAATTTTCAATGTTCTAGCATTATTATCCGGGGTATTTCTCGAAGCGCACCCAGACCAAGCGCACCTAAACTATTCCTCCAAGCGCACCGGTTGGGTGCGCTTCAGAATAGATAATTAAAATATTAATTTTTCATTCCTCGAAGCGCACCCACGGAAAAAATGTTGAAAGAGATGTAGTAACTATCAGAAAATATCGATAACGAATAACGTACCTACGTTTATTTTTATTGATTGATGGCAACTAACTACTACTACTCGTTTATTTCTTTTTCCTGATAGTTAAAGGTAAGTGAGATCGCTAACGCGCTTATCTACCTCTTTTCATTTATGTCTTCCTGGTTCCTTTTAGATCAAAATGACTGTCATGATTCAATTTATTATTGACGCATTAGTAAGTTGCATAAGCACCTAGTCCTAGTCTCTATGGACATCAATATTACGAATCTTTTAAGCTCCTCTCTATTTTTGTCCGTGGGTGCGCTTCGAGGAATAAAAAAATAATATTTTAATTACCTATTCTGAAGCGCACCCAACGAGTGCGCTTGGAGGAATAGTTTAGGTGCGCTTGGTCTGGGTGCGCTTCATATTGGGTGCGCTTCGAGGAATACCCCTATTATCCGACAGTTAGAGATAAGATAGCCAGTTTCTCACTTCGATTTCACTTTTCAAAATTGGCAAGTTAAGTACCTACTCACTCGTAGAAGATTAAATAAATATCTGGCCCTAGGCCTAGTTCATGTAGCGATCTACATAAGATATAATAAAACCTTTTAGTTGCACAAAAAAAATCACTCTCGATTGGAATCGAAGGGAACGTGAAGGTCGAAGTGAGAAGCGATTATACTATACGCACGAGACCGTAAACATGGTGACGGACGGAGTAACGACCTCACCGCAGCACCAATGCCACAAACAGGACGCGAATATAAAACAGGCGCCAATCTGCGTATGTATATTAAAAGGTTACTATTATAATTTCAAATAAATCGAAACGGTAACATGTCTCGGCTCGTGTCAATTGAAGCATCGAACCACCTTAGTGACTGTTAGACGAAAATGAGATCAATCGATTATAGCACATCCCCAATGTCATCGTTACCACAGAACAGAAGCACTATAATAGTCTGTTCAATATAGCTTGATACCTGTGACAGATGTCATCAAAAACGACGACGTGACTTTGTAAAAGCTTATGAATTTATTTGACTACATTTAAATAATATTTTTTTTAATCCATCACTTAACATACTTACTACAAATATACTTTTTGTGATTATTTACTACACGTTAGATTAGGTTTAATCCCAATAAACCCACATTTATCACAATTTTTAAACATTACAATAAAGAAACGTACCCCTTCACAAGGTCATTCCAATACAAAAAAATAACTTGTGTTAAAGTCAAGTTAAGTCAAGTCAAAATATATTTATTCAATAAACTCAATAAATAAAAGTACTTCGAATCGTCCAAATCTTTTTTAACCTTCTACCACCCATTCAGGACATAATTTTTTAACTGTGGCAAAGAATGGGCGCAAGAAACCACAGCGCACAAAAGCAACGACATTTACAAACAAAAAAAAAAGAATATGTCGTTACCAGGTCAATACAAAATATGAATTTAAAAAATAATAAATGATGCAATACAAAACTACAATACAATGTAGTATCAATTAAATAAAGACAATTAGAAATAGCTGTTGGAGTACTTGGAGCATTTCAGATCCAAGCTGTTTTGTCTTCTGTGTAATCTGACACTTTATAATAAGCTTTTTTATAAAGCTTTTCTTTGATTTTGATTTTAAATTTATTAAGATCTAATTTCTAAATATCATTTGGTACTTTGTTGTAAAATCTTACACAAAGACCCCTTAGAGAATAATTTATTTTATGGAGCCTACTATAAGGTACTGCTAATTTGTTCTTACTTCTAGTGTTTACATTGTGAATATCACTGTTTTTTGAAAACATTTCATTATTTTTATGAACATAAATCTGCAGATGCAAGTGCCGAATGTAGGTGCGAGACGCCAGCCCGGTACGTTCGGCGTGCCCTTTGCTAGGACGAACCTACTTAAGTTTGCTCCCTTGCCACAAGCCATGCGTTTACTTAACATAAAAGCCAGAGAAACTGATATTTTCCATGACATCCTGCCGAAGTTATTAGAATTAGCACAAAAAATAATTGAAACACTATAGTCAATTTAAATCTGCTATTTAAAATTGTATTATTTGTTATAATTTTTAATTGATTTTTGTAATTTTCTATTGATTAATTTTAAATTTGTAATTTTTTGTAATTTTTAATTTTTAACTTTGTTTTTTATATTTACTTTGTGTTTTTGTATCTACTTATAAAATTTTCTATAACATCGCATTGGTGTAAACTGTAAAGGTGTTATAATGTCAATAAATAATTAAATAATAAATAAATAAATTTTCATAAATGTATTGTGATGCATGCAACTGTCATTATATTTATATTCTTAAATCTCTCTCTGATAGAGTCGCTAGCCTTTAGGTTATAGATTGCTCTATATTGTTGGGATAGTTACCAATCGATTGACTTAAATTTTGTATTTATAATTCTAGCTGTATTAATTGATTTGTTAGTCTTTACTTATTTTTCTTGAGTATTATGACGATTATATTAAAGTTAAGGAATTTCGTTTACCCTTGATGATTGGAAAAGTGGTTTATAAAAAAAATTAAAGAACTAATTGAAGGTGAAGAACTAATTAAGCGTGAAGTAAAATTTGACCACTTTTGTGACCAAGAATTAATTATTAATTTACAGGACTGTTCTAGTGACTCAAGTAATTATAGTGATGATTTAGGTTGTACACCAATCCATTATTAAGGTACTGATAGACATGTTACTAAATAAGTATGCTTATTACAAGCGTATACGTAATAAGCATGCTAATTACTAGCAACGCTCTGACACACATTCTACTAAGTAGCAATTGCTCAACAGTGGCATGCTTTCGTGCTAGTAATGAGCATGTCTATCAGTACCTTTAAGAATTTGTGCATTATTAAAACATTCAAAATCTATTTACGTATTTTTATTTACATAGCATTTGCTATGTAAATATATATATAGCATATAAAATAATAATTTGAAGCCAAAAATGATTAACGAAAAATAATGATATTCAATTGATCCGTTAGTCGCCTTTTACGACACCCAAGGGAAGCGAGGGGGTGGTAGCATTTTTTCAACCGCTACCCGACACGGTTAAAGAAAAGAAAAATATTCAAGAAAATCCTAAAGAAAAAAATCTTAATAACTAAATATAAAATTGCTATGGAAAATCGTCTTTGCTGACGTGCGATACAATACTGTCACTTATTCTATCGCCACTTCGGAATTATTTTTTTGAGATGGCGTTCGTGGCAGAATTTGGACAGGACGTCTCTCGGATCAGTAGGCTTACTCTTGAAACACAACTGCATTAATCAATTTCCAATCACAATTCTAAAAAATGTCAAATGGCACTTTGGTAAGCGACAATAGCGCCACATTGGAATTAAATTGCGGAGAAATTGATTTAACAAATTATTATCGAGATGGCGTTCCGGAATTATCTTTACTTATCCCAATATCGATACATAATAATTGCATTGGAATTGTATTGAGATTGAGTTTGCGTTCAAGAGTAACCCCCATATAGTTGTAAGTAAGTATAAAAAATTGAGGAATTTAGTTTATTTCTATTATGTACTTCTAACTCGCACCACGCAGTCAAGAGGTATCAATCAAATACGCGTTGCCGACCCGATTACTTCTCGAGTCAGTTCTCATAATCCTGCCTAACCGCGATTAAATGGTATTAATAACTGCGACTTTAGATTAGGCATGCTAACGGCAGGTTGAACGGCCTGGGCTTACGATAAACTCAGTTGTTATCCTTCAAGGTTGCATTACAATATATTCATTTCAAATTAATGTTTTATATTTTAGCGTTTTATTAACGCTTAAATATACTTAAGTAAAATTTTAAACACTGAAAAAAGACGACAACATCAGGCGGGAATCGAACCACGCACCTTCCGCATTCCGGGCAAATTTTACTTAAGTATATTTAAGCGTTAATAAAACGCTAAAATATAAAACATTAATCTATAAACGCAGCTTCATCTTAACCGAATGTTTAAATATTTGTAAAAATATTTCTTTCGGATCTCAGAGGTGAAAACTTCTAAGATTTGATGAAGCAATGTTGACTAAAAACATAAGCATCAAGCACTGACAAATTTCGACGGTTGAAAGCCAGACCTCGGTAGCCAAGTGGTTAAGGCAGCCGCCCGGAATGCGGAAGGTGCGTGGTTCGATTCCCGCCTGAGGTTATCGTCTTTTTTCAGTGTTTAAAAAATTTTACTTCATTTCAAATGTTTATTAGCATTATGAACAAAACAACTTACCGTATTCAGGCTTATATAAGTAACCTTTATCCTATTCTACAACGAATAAGCGATTGGCCTTCATTTCATCTGATAGTAAGTGAAGATAGGGAAATTTTTAACTATTTGGTCAGACCCCCAGTTCTCAAGGTTGAGCTGAGAACCCCTAGCTGTGCACTTTGTACTCGATTTGGTCTTGTTATAAGTCCACCTCGCTAGATACAACCATCTTACCTGTTATAGCCTATCTTCATAGACCGATGATTATAACCATGAGGCTTCAAATCTTCGATCATATAAACAATAGATGTACGGTCTTATACAAAATCAAACTCAAATAATGTCCCCGCGTAAATACATCAACATCAGAAATGAAACGAAATAGATAGGTAATATAGATAAACATTTACTTAATGTAAAGTAAACCTTAAACTTTAGACACTAAAGTACAAATTCTTAAAAATATTATTGGAGTTACACACTTCGGAACTAGGCTCACTAGATTCAAGCAAGTTGGAACAAAGTTGAGTGAGTGAGTGAAATTTTGAGGGCAAAACAAAGCATATTTCTGATTTTTGCCTACTTTCGTGGTGACATTTTTCAAGCAGCAATCGTGTAGGTAATATCTATAGTTTATATGATCGAAGACTAGAGGTGATTATGTCAGTTAAATCTATTTTACATACTTAATAATAACCAACAAACAATTAACCGAGTAGCAAATCAATCACTAATCGTTAAAATAGAACAAACAGCAAGTCCTATTTGACTTCTTGGTACTATCTTACTTAATTATTATATAAGCTGAAACTATCAATTTATAAATAAAACAGAACATATTGCTCTTGGAGGCAACGCGTGAAGGTCAAATTTGTTTGTGTACTCACGACCAACTATGTATTTGATAGTACACCTTATTTCTTTAGAAGTTAAGTTCAATTTCTTAACTACTCAAATGGCGTCACGAATTTATGATAAACCACAATCATAGCTATCTGTGTGAGATAAGGATTGACGACCACTACGACTATGTAACTTGTGTGTTATGAAAACAATAAGGTTTAAAATAGAATTTGCAATAACATTAATGCAGGTTACCTACATTGCATTTCGTTATCAGGGGCCTAACTCTCTAAAGCCTTGTTGTTTGCACTAGGAAATATAGATAAGTAATATAACACTTAGCTAGATACATCTACACAGATTTGAAAATTATTTGTTTACAAATTCTTTATCGAACGTGGCCGAGAAATTAGTCTCCAAAGTTAGCAGTTAGTTAGTGGTACGTCAGCGTAGTCCTTATTCCTTACGTATAAATTATATTATTATTGCGTAATCATAATCAAGTAAGAATTTTAAGATTATTATAATTATCGTCGTAGATGCTATTGCTGTTTCTTTTTGGTATGAGTGTTGAAAACATTCCACTGTGGTACTTTTCCGTATTGTTGTACTGTATACTACACCTAATTTGATTACAACAAAATTTGCGTTTAGTGATACATATTCATAAAACATTATACCTTGGCATTCATCTAATCCTTGATACTTGTAAAAATGTTAAGATTGGCTGTTGTTGACATTTAATTAGGGCTTTGGCTTACATAGTAAGAATTAATTAATTCATAATAATCACGACTTTTATCCCCGAAGGGTTAGTCAGAGACTATTGGGCAATAAGGACAGCAAAAGCAGTCCTCTACCATAGTACACTTTTCACCAAATAGCGACTGCACATTGTGTTCAGCGTGACAGGTGGTGAGCCCATCGCCGCTATAATATGCTGTTGGATCTATGTGCAGTACTTAGTCCGTTAGTCGCCTTTTACGACACCCAAGTAGCGATGTGTAACTCAGGAGTGACAAACGCAAAAGATATAGTATCCCAGGCAAGGAGTGATTAACTCCGTATATCCCAATATCTCCAATTATATCTTTATATCCATGTTGCTAAGATGTATTTTGGTAAAAACTCATTGCGGAGAATAGAAAGAAACAGAGATGTGTCTAGGTTGTGAGTAAAAAGAGATAGAATATTTCGCCCGCGCATGCGTAGTGCAACGCATGCAAGTGCATACGGTAGTTTTGCTAAGGTAAATAATCTTTCACGCAATAAGGCACAATTTTGCTGATAGGGATTTGTAAATTCGGTTTGTTTAAAGAATAACAAATACATTTTATAAATACTCCAGTTAACTTTCCACCAATAGAAATAATTTTTGTAATATTGTTTAACAGCTAAATAAATTATCGAACAAAGAGTAAGTACAGACGTAACATCAAGCATGAACAAAAAAAAAGAATCCAAAAAACAATTACAAATAAAATTAATAAACTCACTTGCTTCTTAAATTGGGAAGCAGACGTGTGGAAAATATCTATGGTTGTTCTAATTCTCTTTCTTGTCGTACGCATATTCAACTAAGTTAATCCTTAACTCGCTAGCTCATTTCGTTCATATCTGAGCCAGGGAGTTAAAGAGTTAAAGATATAAAAGAGTGATGTATATCTTTGGATATAAAAGATGTAATCACTCTTTTCTTAACAGTGAGTTATTCTGCGCATCGCTACACCCAAGGGAAGATAGGGGGTGGTAGTATTCTTTCTTAACAGTGAGTTATTCTGCGCATCGCTACACCCAAGGGAAGATAGGGGGTGGTAGTATTCTTTCACCCTTACGCGACACGGTTATAATAGTAAGAATTTACATAAATAAAAGTCAATTGCCACAAATGTTTGTTCATCACTTGAGAACGGCTATTTTTTGTTGTGTTTCAGGACCTTTGTATGAAAGTTTTTTTTTTAATTGGTTACGGACATTTAGGTGCATTGAGATAAAGATGTCTCATTCCCCATACCATACATGCCCCACAAAAAATATTAATGTTACTTGATTAAAATTGAATTTCTGTATTGGTTCTTCAGACAGTCGTTATTGTTGTAAATAGAGAGGTTTTAAAGACACTAAATATTTAACATTAATTTCCTTGTAACATTTGACATTGCCGCCAAAGATTATATCACAACTCTCATATAGACTTAATTTAATGTGATACGACGTAATTTGTGCTTAGCACAAATTAAAAGTGGCATAAGTTTTCAAATAAATGCTGTCTAGTAGTGACAACTTATTTCTTGACTTACGAACTTTACCTTTTTTCTTAATTTCAAAGAATAAAATGTATATTGATTAGATTTCTTTATTTATTTATAAGTTTAGGTCTAAAAATCCTTGATGCCAGTGCCGTAAATTATTACAAAATGGCAGTTGTGGTAGATAGGAAATGACGTAAGTCTAACTTTAATTCCTTTCCTACGTAATTTTCAACATAACTTAAAACACGGCTAGGTACAGTCACGAGCAAAAATATGTAAACAATTGTAACTCTTAATACAATGGAATAAGAATCAAAGTGTATATATATTGGTGCTCGTGACTGTACGAAGTAAAAAACCCTTTATATATGGGTGGGTATTTAAATATACCCACTGTACTATAGTTAACGTATATACGTTAACCATAAATTAGACTGCAATTTTTTGAAATTATGTTTATCAGGTGGCACGCTATTTTTCATTATCAAAACATGAAACGTCTCTAGGGCAGAAATGGGACATCTCCTTTAACTACTGAATCTACCACCAGTTCGGATTTTGAAAAAGCCTTGGTCTGAGAAGAGCTGGCAAGAAACTAAGGAGGCCTCATTCTTATCTATTACAAAAGTTACGGTGTAACTCAAAACAAAACTACTCTCAATCCAAAAACTAAACTACGCAGCTCAGAGTGGGAAGTCTAGTTCCAGACGCGGTATTTAGGCCTCGCATTTCGCTCTGTTCAAAACCGGACTCTTGTAACTACTAGACCGAAAAGACAACGGAGGCAACCTGATACTAGACAGACAGACAGAATGTTGCAAAAACTGGCGCCTTCCAGAGTACATTATTTAATTAAAACAACCTTTGGATTAGATTACCGTTATACATGGATAACTGACAACATAAGTTTTATATAAGTACACTTTTTAAATAGTCGGTGATGTCAGTAGGTATATACTTATGGCTTTGTTATTTATTGACAAGGAACGCAGACCATATGAAATGTAATTGACCATAATTCTGAAACTTACTTTGAAGTGTAAGAAGTTAGTTATGATATTACATTCTTGAATAAAACAAAAGAAGAGTGTCAGGATCGTACTAAATGGTATGGAATCGAACCTGGGACCTCGGGGTCTACGACCGGTGGCTTAGCCACAACATGATGAACTGACAGACGACATGGGTAAAACAGGTGCGGAGAAAACGGCTGATAAAGAATAATGGAAGAAAAGGAACGAACCCTACCCTTATATAAGGTCAGGAAACCGATAATGATAATGACTAAAATTAGTAAATATCAAGCTCCATTCAAATACTTAATACATACGTTAGAAGTTAAAAGCGTCGCTAAAGTATAGTACTTTACCGACACTTCATTGTTACCCGACCCGATGATTTGCTGAATATCAATAATTTTTCTCGGTGCATCGTTTAAACAGACGCACGACACGGCCCGGCGTCAATGCGACGGTCGTGAAGGATAAAAATAGACGCGCATCGTGATAGCATGCGTTTATGCAACGGCGCAAGGCGTGCGCGCCGGCTGTTCCAATTTCAAGGTTACGATTAGTGCATAAGGTCTCATGTCGAAAAACAGTGATATGTTTAGATGATGATTCATCATCGGCCTATAAATGTCGCACTGCGGGGCTCAGCACTTCACACATGGACAAGAGCAAATGGGGTGACATTAACCATTACTCTGGCTGACCATGTGCTAATAGTAAGTAATCAGCGACTAAAGTTACCTGGCCAGGAAAGAATAAAACTCCTGATCGGCCTATCTATCCGAAACAAGGAAACTTCTGGCTCATACTAATTCTATGCTCATTCATAGATATATTATTCACGACTACAAACAAAGTGTTAGTCAGAGTCTAGGCAATGATTACCGTTTACGGTGTCCATGTGCAGTGCCCACGTTTTACAAAATAAAATCTGCACTTTTGCTCAGCGCGGTAGGTGGTGGGTAAGCACTTCGCCGCTTTGTGCTGTTGGATGTATGTACTTTAGTCCGTTAGTCGCCTTTTACAACACCCAAGGGAAGAGATGGGTTGGTACTGTTGGTAGTATTCTTTTCATAACCACCAGTTGCTCATCATCAACCTATAAACATCGCACTGCAGGGCTCAGGCCTTCTCACATGGACACGAGCATATAGAGTGACATTAACCATTACGGTAACCACGTGCACTTACTGTGTAACTGCGACTCCCTTGCAAGTAAATTAGTATGACTCTTGGGATCGGCTTATCCTAAACCAGGAGACTTCGGATTCATCATAAATTACCGAAACCAGGAAACTTCGGGTTCATTATAAATTAGCGTGAGTGTCGCTGTCGCCAGTCTCTTGGGCCCGACGACACACGCACACGAGAACGGTGTGTCTTTATTGCATTTTTACATAAATTACATATCTACAGTATTTATTAATGTGTCATTACATTAAAGTCCTGTTAACCCTTCCAGAAAGTAAACGCAGTTGTGTTAAAAATAGGTTTCACGTCCAGTCTAATGGGGAACCACGGTTTCTATTCTCGCATTCCAACCGAGCAGCAAAGTCAAATTCATGTATTCAATTAAGAAAGAAACTCTGCAAGGGCATTTCTTTTCTCCCTTTCTAGGGTTACATTACATATCTCAAATGGAAACTGGGCAGGACACTTGGCTAGCCAAGTAGATCAGGTGAAACAAACAAAGCTCTGACCGAATGGTAGCCGAGGGCCGGTGTAAGAAGTCGTGGTCGTCAAATAGCGCGGTGAGTCGAAGATATAGGAAAGACAACTCCTTCTTTAGAGCAGCACAGAAGTGGCCCATAGGGCGTGCGTGCGTGTACAAAGGAAATTCTACTGTACTGGCTGTTGATGAATCCCAGAATCTATCCGTTCAGTCCAATACAGACTTAACTTAAAGAGAAGATTTCCGTGCCCTACAAGTTGTAACAAAATTATTAGTAAGTAATTTATTTTTTGTCCACCGAATGCCGCCGGCACCAGTCTCTCGCGCCAAACATCACGCAGCCGCCCGAGTCAAGGCCACAGCCGCATCTGCCGCCGAGGCCGCCCCAATATTTTATTTCAGTGCAACAAAACTTTTATTGCACTCAGCGGAGGACTATATTTAAACACGACTGACCGCTTTAACCGATTAGCACTCGAGTTTTATATTTTGTTGCTTAATACCTACCTTCAAAGAAAAATACTTAACAAAGTACAACGTACTTCACAAGCTTTTAGTAATAGACCTAGTGGATGTAAATATTGTGCTCAGATTTTATTTGCCAGCTACCACAAATTTTTTCAAATTAAAAATCATAGAACGGTTCATGATGTAATTGAAAGTAAAAATGAAAATACAAGATAAGGAAATAGTGATTATTTTTATAATCCCAAAACGAGCCAAGAACTTTTGTTTTATCGGATCAAAGTGATGGAGGGGTTAGAGGAAGCTGCGTCTACAGACAATACTAGAATAGCCTAACCTAATAACCTACAAATAGCACAATCTAATTTTAAAACTTGGGCTGTAATGTTATAGTACAACGAGCTAATAAAAGACGGATATTGCTTTGTTTCAGATGATGATACAAGGCAAAATATAGGGACAAAGGAATGTAGGAACTAGTAGCAAGAGAAGATCCTGGCTCAAACATTGCAAGTGCAACTTAGCAATAGCATACGATCATTGCTTGAAGCTGCAGTGTCTAGTTAAAAAATTCTTAACATATTTCAATATTTTCCGAATGAAAAATTATAATTAGCTACTAGATAATTAGCGACCAATAAGTCTTAAAAACATACTATTTCTAGATAAGACTGCGCTACATTCCTTTGAACTTTCTGTACTGGCAACATATTATTGTACACAAAGCACGCGACTGTTATTTACGTACACAACGTGCGTAAACTGGCAAACGAGCGTCGTCAGTCCAAGTCGTGATCTGTCATGTTAACAATGGCATTTTAACATAAAACGGATATTCCACAGGGGAGACAAAACAAAATGGGAGTATTGTCTACGAATTGAAAGAGTTAAGAATTTTCCAATATTCAACAATTTATTGCATTCCATAATGTTTACAGTTTTATACAATGGATCGTTTGATTGGTTAGTCTGACTCTATGGGTAAATTCTTTAAATTGTTTGGCATAGCAGAATACTATTTTCATTATTATATTCCAGCAATTGAGAATTGATTCATCACATTTTAAGTTACAGAAATTCGTGAAAAAGATGGGTAATATTTTTGACAAACATTTAAGTGGTATTATTTTTTATGTTTTGGAATTGTATTGTTATCAACATCTCTATTAACGCAAATAATACAATATTACGATCTCTATTGTAAATATCACTCAGTTGGTAGGTCATATACATGTTATATTTGATGAACTTCTGGAGTTCAGATCCAGAGAAACAAATGAAGATATAGCCATGAGAATAACTGATAAGGATGTGCTCAGATGGTTTGGCCATGTTGAGAGATGGATTAACCCTTTAACGGGCAGAGGGATGTATATTCCCACCAAATTTTGAACTTTATGCAATTGAGATAAGGTCGAAAACCAATGAAAAATTTGAACATGCTATGACCGTTAAAGGGTTAAAAAGAACTAACATAAAAAGTGTTTGAGTCAGAGTGAATAGGATGGTTGATAGGTATTGTGTAGGCAATAGGCAATCATGCATTTTTCACCGCATCGTCGCCTAAATGCTTCTTTTTGGTATAATTTTTATTTTATTGCGACGTTCGATAACATAGTCATCATCAGCCAGAAGACGTCCACTGCTGGACAAAGGCCTCCTCCAAGGATCTCCACCACGACCGGTCCTGTGCTGCTTGCATCCAGCGGCTACCCGCGACCTTCACCAGATCGTCGGACCACCTTGTTGGAGGCCTGCCCACACGGCGTCTTCCGGTGCGCGGTCGCCACTCGAGAACCGTTCTGCCCCAATGGCCATAGGTTCTACGGGCGATGTGCCCTGCCCATTGCCACTTGAGCTTGGCGACTCTTTGGGCTAGGTCGGTTACTTTAGTTCGTCTACGAATCTCCTCATTTCTGATTTGATCACGTAGAGAAACCCCATAGCCCTCTCCATTGCTCTTTGCGTGACTTTGAGCCTGCTAATTAGGCCCATAGTGCGCGCCCACGTTTCGGTACCGTATGTCTACACTGGCAACACACACTGGTCGAAGACTTTCGTCTTGAGACACTTGAGGTATTTTGGACGAGAAGATATTTCGTAGCTAACCGAACGCTGCCCAGCCGAGTTGGATTCGACGATTGACCTCTTTCTTAAAGTTGGACCTACCTAACTGGACTGTTTGTCCCAGGTATACATATTCGTCAACAACTTCAAGAGTAGAGTCTCCAACCTTCAGAGGAGTGGGTACGACACGTGAGTTGATTTTTGTCTTCTCCAATAACATAGTGTCACAAAATAATTTTTATCTTACTTCATTTAATTTCCTCACACGAATTCCTTTACTATCTAAACCAAATAAGCTCAAATAAAATGTAAAAAAGAGAAACTTTTCCAGCGAAAGAGAGAGTAGGTGACTCTCAAAAATATACAATCATGCATTTTACATATTCTATGTAGAGTTTATGTACTTAATTTGATATTTTACATGCACTATCCTCGTCAGTCACGTAGAATAACGTGGCATCTTTACAAATTCACAACATAACACGAGATGCATGGTAATCCCAGTGGCTTGCATTGCTAAACTATTCATAGTTTCATCAAAATCCACCTTTGCGAATACTACCCGTTGAAACGCCCTTTGTGTTCAGTATTTGTTTAAAAATGCAAAGCTTGACTGTATTTGGGGCAATATTTTCCAATACAATTATATTTTATTGTTGTGAAGTATGTTAGTCGGTTTAAGTACCTATAGATCTAAGCAAACGTGGTCAATAATGTCTTGTCAAGTTGTCAATAATTCATTTAATACTAATAAGCTGTGAGGCTGTGACTGTATTTTTGACACCATAGCTTCAAGTCTGCTATTTTCAAACGTCCGCAATCGCTAAGGTCAAAATATGTCCAAATTCTTGGACGAATCGAGGGCCAGTAGTGTTTGCACTATTGTTAATTCATACATACACACATATAAACACGACAGTTATCCCCGAAGGGTTAGTCACTGACCAGGCAATGAGGACAGCAAAAGCAGTCCTCTTCCATAATCCACTTTTCACCAAATAGCGACTGCACATGTGCGCATTGTGACAGGTGGTGAGCCCATCGCCTCTCTAAGCTGATGGATGTATGTGCAGCCTTTAGACCGTTAGTCGTCTTATGGGGGTGGTGGTAGTATTCTTTCACCCCTACGCGACGCGACACGGTTATTAATTCAGCCAAGAATACAATTTAGAGTAGATTTATTATAAGGACTAAAGTCGCAAGCGCACTTCACCCGGAATCCTTAAACATGCCGTTCTACCACCCACCACATTCGACGCTTGTACATCAATTACCGGTAACCCAGACACTGCTAATAAATTCATAGCGAATCCCACTACTCCTACATCTCGTTATCTCGTATAATCTCGAACCAACAATTTGCGAGTTGCAGCCTCAAAGCGATGTTGCCAAGGGATTAACCAGAGTCCTATCCATCACGGCTGGCCGCCTACACTGATTAACAGTAATTTCCATAGATTTCCACTGGACCATCATCGCTGCAAAATTGCCTATTTCATGCTCTACTAGGCGCTCTGTATTTTATTAAACTCTAATGCCAATTGCTCCTTTAATCGTTTACTTGTCATGGAAAAAAATATAATCCCTTTTCAAGATACAATCGCCTCTGATGATTAAATTACTGGTCTTGGGCGCGTAGATCATTGGTTCGATTTCTAGCGGGGGATGCAAATCATTGTACTCGGTTCGTTCGTGATAGGGCTTGTTCTAAATCTGCCTGGTTAGCTAACACCATCTTCTCCGAGTCTGCATGTCGTTCAAACCAAAAACATTTTAATGGTGTGCTTATTTAAACAGTTAAGCACATCATTTAAATGTTTAATAACACCTAATGGGTATTCTTTTTGCACGTTTTTTTGTAAATTATATATATATTTTTTCCTTCAACTCGGCCGATTCAGCTGATAGACAAATTGTATCTTGTTACTCCGCGAATAACGTGGATGGTTACACATATACGAATCATTGCTATTTCGCCGCACCACTATGTAATGTGTAACTGTTTGTTAATCCTAATAATAAATAAATAAATTGTTTGTAGCATTGTTGTGCAGACAGTTACAGGTTACAGATAAGGTAGCCAGTTCCTCAGTAGTAGATGTGTAATAAAAAGCTCATTATTCTTGAACAGATCGAATCTTTATGATCGGACAACGTTAGTTCCCGATTTCGGTCAAACTTTTTACTATTACTATGTTACAGTGTTACGATTCCGAAGTTTAATTACATACAAAAACGAGCGTGTAAACGTTATTCGGAATTGGTAACGTTACTTTTTAGGGTTCCGTACCCAAAGGGCAAAAACGGGACCCTATTACTAAAACTTCGCTGTCTGTCCGTCTGTCTGTCACCAGGCTGTATCTCAAGAACCGCGATAGCTAGATAGTTGAAATTTTCACAAATTATGTATTTCTGTTGCCGCTATAACAACAAATACTAAAAACAAAATAAAAAAATATTTAAGGGGGGCTCCCATACAACAAACGCGATTTTTTTGCCCGTTTTTGCTCGATATCAATAATGACAACAGGTTTGCACTTGAAATATTCACAAAGTACTCAGTTGTATTTTTACTTTAATAATAAATAATAAAATAAAAATAAAATAAATATTTATGAGGGGCTCTCATACAACAAAAGTGACTTTTTTGCCGCTTTTTGCCCGATATTAAAATCAGCACCAGGTAAACGCTTGAAATATTCACAAAATATTTAGTTTTATTTAACAATATAAGTAAGTATGAAATGTGTGTCCTACTGTTGTTTACACAGTCAATGGTACGGAACCCTTCGAACCCTGAACGAGTCCGACTCGCACTTGGCCGGTTTTTTACGAAATAGTGATTGATCGTTGTTGGTGCGATTACAAAAGAATTTCTTGACCAGTCGTCGTTTTTCAAAGTATTCACAATTCTAGGAAGTACGAAAATGTCACAAAAACTGGCTGTGGCATTACAAACATATAAATGTTAATTAAATCAAAGGCTGAGAGAATTATACAATTCTACTACTGTGTTGCTTCAGAATCGTATAATGCCTTACTAGGCACATGCATTATCATAAGAAACTAAGATCAGATGATCTCAGAGTTACCACCACATTATAAATTATTGTATCAGGTTTTCGTAATATTCTATACGAAGACCATAACACCGTAACCACTGATTCCTTGATGCTAATTAATAAATGTGAAGGTGTGTTTCTTTGTGTGTCCTTCCTTCACATAGAAACAGAGCAACGGATTGACGTTATTTTTAGAGCATAGATAGTTGACAAGCTTGTGGGTCTAGACTCTAGACAAGTGACTTATGTCACTTTGTAGAATAGCGATAAGACAATAATTGTCAATCAGGACCCCGCTTCAGCTTGAATAGAACGATGAATGTATGGAATTAACATAAAATTAACGAAATTTCATTAAAATATTGCAAACCTTAAATTGATATTTTTAAAACCCAACCCATCACTCCAAATTGGGCCAGTGTGATGGGTATAACCCTTCTGCCCATGTGCTGTTTGTCCATGTGGTAAGGAAGGAATGTAACCAGCAGTGGGACGTTTATAGGCTGATGATGACGATAATTATGAAAACTTTAAAGAGCTAATTCATGAACAACACCAAATCTATTTCTGCGGCTAAGGCTAAGGAGGCGCATTAGCAAGCATTACAGCTTGCTAGTCTTTGAAGTGGACTCGAGGAATTGGCCCGAACCATCCTCTTTATACTGTGCCCGAACTGTAACAATTCCAAATGGTAATTTCTGCCCACAATCCTATTGAATGGCGAATGGCGATAGTGACAACCATAAAACCTATTTGAGCCGCCAAGCAGTATTGTTTTACATTGCTGTGTTCCAGTTTGAAGGGAACTAGGTAGATCCTTAGATTAAAACAAAAAGGGAAGATACGGCATGCTCCTACTTGTAGTCATTCAAAATATAGTCCTACTCAACTACTTAAGCAAACACTCACACACGCACACCTATAAAGTGTAAATCGAGCGAGCGAGACAAAGCGGTAAGTTTCAACGTCAGCGCGAGGGAGTCAGCGAGTAGCGCGTTGACGTCTCGGTCGCTTCGCAACAGACGAGTACGTACGACCGATTCCGACGCCACTGCGGAGTAGCGTCTTTCTCTTTTTCACACAGTAGAATATCTGCAATAGAGCGATGTAGCCTGTTCGCTCGGCAGATTGTGACTGAAGTGAAATTGTGCCTTTAGGCCTAATTTTGGCGGCTCACTCACGAGACGCTAATGCCGTATCTTCCCTTTTTGTTTTAATCTAAGGGTAGTTCCAATGAAATTACAGGGCACAGAAACATAACAACCGAAGCTGACGGCAGCGCGCGTGGCAGTTTTTCACCAGACGGGCCCGTTTTGCGACTCAGTATCATGAAAAAAGAACTATCTCAAGATCGAGATAAGTGAAGAGAGGTAGTATGCCTTTACCGTGTAGTGGGAACAGCATAGCGTGATAATAAACAAACGTAAACATAAATCTAACATAGCTGAATTCTTGCACTAACAGCATCTTAATAATAGACCTGGACATTCTAGCGTTAGGAATAAGTTCGATAAATGGCTAAGAAACTCGTTTGCACGCGGTCAGAAAATAGAACTCGGTTCAACAACCCAACGCCCCGTCGGTTTACTTGGTTAGTTACGGTAATTATAATATAGCATAGTTACAACATAGCAAACGCTGCTATGTTCTGGTCTAGTTTGGTAGCGGTTGGTTTTACGCATAATACTTTACTGAATATCGAGGATCTTCCCGGTCTTCCTTGAATATCGCCCGGAAAGTTATGGACCGGGAAGTACCTCGACAGACCAGACACGCAGATGAAATTTCTTTAATAAATTTTGAACTTTTTCATGGGTTGGGTATAAGGATCAATACCGATTAGTGATTAGGGCCTTCGAAAAGAGAGTGAAAACGCCTAGTAAAAGGGTCGACAATGCGAATGTTTGAATGAGAAAAAATCCGGCCAAGTGGGAGTCGGACTCGCCCATGAAGGGTTCCGGAGCAGCAAGTAACATCATACAAAAGTTCTTGTAGTTCGTTGTAACTTTGATCGATGTTTTAATAATAGAGTATTTTGTTTTAATTAATTAATAAAAAAAATAATAAAAAGTTTATTTGGAACATGTTAACAGAAACACATAAAATTTACGGAAATAGCTGCTTTAGTGTAAAACTGCGTTGCAGCTATTAACGTAGTAATTTATGACGTATTAAAAAAAACTACTAACTAGATCTCGTTCAAACCAATTTTCGGTGGAAATTTGCATGTACATCATATATTTTTTTTAGTTTTATCATTCTCGTATTTTAGAAGTTACAGTGTGTCCCCCCACACACATTTTACCACTTTGGAAGTGTATCTCGCGCAAACTATTCAGTTTAGAAAAAAAATTATATTAGAAACCTCAATATCATTTTTGAAGACCTATCCATAGATAACCCACACGTACCTATGGGCTTAAAGAAAAAAAAAATTGAGTTTCTGTTCTAAGTATGGGGAAACCCCCAAATTTTTTTGTTTTTTTCTATTTTTGTGTGAAAATCTTAATGCGGTTCACAGAATACATCTACTTATCAAGTTTCAACAGTATAGTTCTTATAGTTTCGGAAAACAGTGGCTGTGACGTACGGACGGAAAGAGACATGACGAATCCATAAGGGTTCCGTTTTTTGCCATTTGGCTACGGAACCCTAAAAATGGCATCCCCTGGCAACAAACGAGTTAAGTTTCATGGTTACACACATACATGTAATCACGACTATTATCCCCGAAGGGTTAATAGTTAGACTAGGCAATGAGGACCGCAAGAGCAGTCCTCTGCCATAGTCCACTTTTCACCAAACAGCGACTGCACATGTGCACAGCGTGACAGGTGATGAACCCATCGCCGTTTTATGCAGTTAGATGTATGTGCAGTCTTTAGTCCGTTAGTCGCCTTTTACGACAACCAAGAGAAGAGAGGGGGGTGGTAGTATTCTTTCACCGCTACGCGACATGGACAAGTTTCATGGTTGCCATACAAATATAAAACTGGAACTAAACACACTGTTAAAATGAAAGTTCGGATAAAATGTTGAATGGTAAAACTAATATTATAAGGAACTAATTTGTTATATAACCAATAACTTTCTATTCCTACTAACCTTAGAAATGCGACTACATCTGTGTGACTCTCCTTTCAATACAAAAATCGGATTCGGTGTTTAACCAACACTTCTGAAACAATGTAAGTCTAATTGACTTTCCTGAAGTCCATTCACATAAATGCTATTCAAATATCAACCTTATCACGTCGACATAACACTTCGATCACACATGGCGAGGAAATGGAATGTGATAGGTGCACATACGATATAATTGGTACTTACGCCGTATTATGGCGTACGACCACGATTAGTATCTTCACACAACTTAAACGCTGTGGATTAAATGAGGTAAGATTACGTGGAAATAGAGAAAACTGTTTGGCTACTAAGAGTGGCTAAGCTTGCTAGGCGTAGCGGCCAAAATTTGTAGAAGGGGGGGGGGGGGTTGTGTCTGATAGCTACTCCTGTGCCTGACCTATAGGCTGCACTTATTTTATAGCGGACCGCTCGCGACTTCGATTAGGGGCGTTTGGTCGTAGTATGACTTGCTCACTATTTTTTTTTTACTTCTATACATTGGTCATTGGCAAGAAAACAAAGAAATCTTTTTTCGCACTTTCAAGAGTTGTTCCCCGTACAAATGGTTGTTCTTGGCACTTATTAAAAACCCGTAATATTAATAAAAGACTTGACGCCTAGCATGTGTCGTCAGCGTCACAACAGCTAATCACGTATTGCCTTATAAAAATTGTAGGCGCTATGCGCCGGCTCTAATTAGTATATTATTATATAGAATTTGTGAAGTATAAAAGAGAAGCTAAAGACGACCTCCGTGGTCGAGTCGTTAGCACGCCGGGTCTGGCGTCGCGCCATCGCTGCGGTCCCGAGTTCAATTACCGGTCGGGTCAATTTAGGGAAAACTGTTTTTGTAAATTGATTTCGGGTCTGGATGTTCTAAGTTTATTTAAATTTATCAGTTATCTAGTTTAACCATATTAATTCTAGTTTCAAAAGAAGCTTATCTTGGGCTTCGTTATAAATTTAACGCTCACACCAATTATCTAAATAGGGGTGAGGGTAAATTTTCTTTTTTATGTGACAAGTCATTGTGACTGCATCTTGTCTGATGGTAAGCACTAAGCAGCCGATGCAGTCCAAAATAATGAGAGCGCTCCTGTAACCTGTACGGTAACAAGCGCACCCATTCATGACGGCCTGCATAAATGCCGTTTCACGCCCCGCGTAAAAGACCCGGGATTATAGGAGCTGGGAAACACATGCGCCAGCAGAGAATTCCAAAGCCGAATGGTCTTACAGAGGAACGACTTGCCAATTTTTTTGGTACGAGTGCTGATATTCTGCATAGTATGATGGTGGTTCCTAAGACCAGCACGTGTAGTCCGGGACAGGAAAGGAGAGGGCGGGATTAGATCAAAAAGTGCTTCAGAACACTCTCCGTAGTAATTTCGGTAGAAGACACTGAGAGAAGCAATGTCTCTACGCAGCTGGAGGTCCTCAAGAGAGGCTGTAACCTCAGCATCTCCAATAATGCGTACCGCTCGCCTTTGCAGTCTATCAAGTGCATCGAGGAGGTATTTAGCGGAGCCGTCCCATAGATGGGAACAATACTCCATACTCGATCGCACCTGAGTCTTGTACAGCAAACAGAGCTAGCTGCTCGGGAGTGAAAACCCGCCTCACCTTATTGAGAATACCCAACTTACGGGAGGCAGTTAAAATAACACTCTCGGTGTAGCATTTTGGATTCAGTTTCTGGCCGATGTCCATGCCAAGAATGCTGAGGTCTACTGAAATGGGTAAAAGACAGTTCTGAAGAGAGGGAGGAGTAAGGAAGGGAGTTATCTTGGACGAGAATGCTCAAACCTGGGTTTTTCTGGCATTAAACTCGACCAGTAAATTTATTATTTATTTATTATGAAATGGGTAAGGTCGGTATCGTAGCTAATAGAAACTGTGGTCCCATCCAGGACACGTGTCATGTAAGTGCTCATCATTCAACAATTATATATTGTATTTCCAGTAGTTTAGTAGCTAAAGTTGTCCCATTATTATCGGGACTATTATTTATTTATTTTTATTGATTCTTATCCGTGTATCGTAGCGGTGAAAGAATATTACCACCCACTCTCTTCCCTTGGGTGTTGTAAAAGGCGGCTAACGCGGACTAAAGACTGCTATTAATACCAACAGCATAGAGCGGCGATGGGCTCACCACCTGTCACGCTGAGCACATATGCAGTCGCTATTTTGTAAAAAGTGGACTATGGTAAGAGGACTGCTTTTGCTGCATGCCCTCATTGCCTAGTATCTGACTAAACCTTCGGGGATAATAGTCGTGATTATATGTATATATATAAATACAATAGTCCCACAAAACTGTGAAACAAGCAAAACATTATACTTACTGTCATTTACAAATAAAAGTTTTATTTATTTTTTGGGTAGGATACATACCATTTTAGTGTACAATAAAGAATATTCTATTCTACTACCTACCTATCATTCATAAATAAGTTTTCTTAATCTTTTAACGCACATGAATAGACCACTAAAGAATTTTTAACAGGAAAGACATTATAAAACAACTAGAACATCAATAAAAAGTAACCTGTTCCTTCTAGAAAACCTAGCTCTCTTTTGCGTTGGACGATTTTTATATCGCGTTCCCAACGCTTGCGGCTACACTTTGATCACGCGATGCGATTATGATCGGACTTAGCTCATGCAACCAACTTGCTAGTAAATAAGTATTTGGAACGTTTTCAATAATAAAATAGAGAAAGGCATTAATAACATTTGTTAAGTTAGAAAGGACAATCGGAAAAAATGTATGAAAGCTGGTTTAAAATGCAAAAATTTATGAATGCTGATTTAGAAGGCAAGAATTTATGAAAAATGGTCTAGAATAGAAACCAATTTTTATTGGTTTCTATTCTAGACCTTAAATTTTTATACCACACAGATGTCACTTGATTGTTTTAATAAAGTATCTACCCACCCACTAAAATAATTACTATGGTGTTTATTTCAAATTGTGTGAAAAAAGTTATTTTTTTATCAATTTGGTACCCATCCGATAGTAAAAGTTGCTTAACTTGCAAGATTGCAACTAGGGATTGCTCCCGGGAACTCCCGGTACAGAAATTATAGGGAATTCACGAAAAAAATCACCTTTAGTAAGAAAACTCCAGAAACGAACCCCATTTCCCGGATCCCGATTCCGATAGCTACTACAAAAAGTTATACTTAGGTACTAATTTAAATGTTTTAAATATTAAAGCAGTTAAATGCTGTTTTAGTCGTCGGTGATTTGAGACATAACGTTTTGTTGTAATAAATAAATAACATAACTTTACCTCAATTTCGACGAAAGCCTCGATGCAATTTCCTTTATGCGTACGCACTACCAACAACTACGTTTTCGCTAAACGTGTTACGTTACGTTACGACTTACGAACGGAATTACGATACAAAAATTTATTTTATTTTCATTACCGTTATATTTAAAATTACTATCTATTACGAGTTTCCGTTATGTTACAATTTTGAATTATTGTGATTTTTTCTTAAGACCTGACAATTTTTTTATTTTTTTATTTATCTTTTGAGTTAAGATATTACTTAATTTGTTGATTATCTTGAATTACTATTGAGACTGATTGTAATATTTAAAGTATATTGAATAATATAATTATGGTAATTCAGTGGATTAATTGGTGATTTAAGTACAAGTATTTTTTATTGGTTCCAAAAGTACCTATCGAATTTCTCGGTATTTCCCAGCAGTGCGATTCTCTAAGTTAAAGCCTTGGTAGCAAAGCAGCGGCTGCCGCACCTGCCGCAGCGCTGAAAATTGACTCTGTCTATTCTGATGAATTGATTAGAAAGAATATAACATAGAATTGGAAAGAGACAGCAGACGACAGCCATGCGCGCAGCGTCTATGTGTCGCATAGAGAATGTACTGGATCTCCTCCAGTATCGGAAAATAAAAATTCAATTTCATTACCGAGACTGCAAACCTTAATGGCGGCACTTCACTTGGCGTATCGTGTTCGTGTGGCGATATCGTTGTGTTTGCCCAAATAATCTGGCACATCGCTTGGCGTCAAACAAGCCATCCACACATGGCCTTATACGGGCAAACAACGCAAATATTCACCATATTTGCTTGTTCACAAACAAATTGAATGCAACAGTGATGGACGTGTCAGTGGCAGCAGCTTATTATATTTATCTGAATGCGGCTAGCCAACACCTGTTTTTTTATTGTGCAGGGTTCTCCTAAGTTATTTTGAATATCTCGTCCTCTGGGGGTTAATGTGTAGCGGCATATTGTAATGTTTTATTTAGTCGTGTTTATAAACTGTACATATATAAAAATTGTTATCACGTCGGGGTCACCACTGTAGTACGGTTTAATACCTAGTAACTTAGTATTGATCAGTTAAACTAATAAAATAAAGCAATTTGTTAGATTTCCTAAAATCCATATAATTTTCACAAAGACAAGAAGAATAAAAACATCCATCAGAAATATATTCATAAAAAGTAATATGAAGATAATGTGTGACGTGCAAAGAGTTTGAATATACACTAATGAGTTTTGATGTCTAAGAAATAAGAAAGGCGAATGATGATGATGGAAATGATAGAAAACTATACAAATTAGGATATAAAAACAATTTTTATATATGTACAGTTTACAAACACGACTAAATAAAACATTACAATATGCAGCTACAAATGCAACGTGTTCGGTTTTTGTTTTTATGAGAGGCATTTTTGGGGTCCCAAACACTAGGATGCATTTGGTATAATTCCAAAAATCGCAATACGGTTTCGTTTTACTATGTTTACGTATAAAAAACTGAACACGTCTAAACAGGACAGCCGCACGCGCGCTTCTGAACAGAACCAAGTGTGGACGGCCGACGCAAATATTTGCCGTATTTGATTCCTTTGATGTGTGATCAAAAACCGACAAGTGGACGGAAACGCATATTCGCTATTTGCGTTGTTTGCCTTATTCGTGCAAATAAAGCAAATATATTCAAATAGGCCGTCTACACATTGCCGTGTTCGGACAAATAATGCAAATACGCGAACACGATACGCCATGTGAAGTGCCGGCATAATAATTGCAACCCGAACGCTCCTCATAATGCCTAGTGTGAGTTTTATTCTTTATTCCGTCGAGTCCATGTAAACTACAATTTCTATAAAACAGTTCAAAGTTTTGATAATACTACGAGTTTTTTTTACACAATTTCATCAATAGATGGCGTTGCTTGAATTCTATACAATTTGCGGTTACCTTCACTAATTCGAATACCTAGTAAAAAAACCTCCGCACACAGTTCCAGTTTAAAGTAACCCACTAGGAACAAATGATCGATAGGGAATCGAGGGCGGGAAGGGCTGAATGGCCGCCAGACGTCCTTCGGCGTCCTTGGCACCTTGCCCTACATCTGTCAACCTTTCATCCCTGTACAATGAACGACACCGCGAAGGTAACAACTTTTTATTTTTTCCTATATCCAACAGTACTTACCTAATTAAATGCTTCACATAAAATATATGTTTTCAAAGCATAAAGCAGCATGCACGAAGGAAAAATAACTTCTGAAAAAATTAGTTCAGGTCTATTGTTAGATCCCTTCATCAATATTCTTAGATTAATTTTAAAAAAAAACACTGTTTCAAATAATTGATGGAACAAAGGAACAACGATAATGGCCAAAAAGTTCGAGTAACAATTGCCAAAGCTATGAAGCACAATAAGTGATTTCCGTATGAGTGGCCAGTCATAAATTCGAGCTTTTCCGTGCCACGAGACCAAAGTAAAGGTCTGATACTAGTAATAGTAATAAAATAGTAGAAGCCAGAGAGGTACTAAATAAGAGGTGGCAACCTCAATAAAGAAACGCAAGGCAGTAAACCTCTTTAAAAATCGCGACGAGACAACTTGTTTATGAAGATTTTTTTTTTTAACATAGCATGGCAAATGGCTCCACTTCACCTGATGTTAAGTGGTGCAGCGTTAAGCAAGAAGAAGCATCAATCCGTGCCGGCCTACAAGGTGCCTCTTCTATACATACACCTGTTCTTCGAGGACACCTTTGAATGAGCACTTTTTACATTACAAGATTGCAGATGAAGTGGAGATTGAACCGGAGTTGCTTGAAAATAATAAATGTAGGTAGGTTTACGCTTGAGACCCTACCCTACACGTGACCCCTGGGTGGTGCTAAATGAGTGACACTGACTGAGTGAGAGAGCGACGCTGCGTTGCAGCGTGCATTGGGCCGGCTCGCTCGGCGTAATACCACCCTCTCACGAATATCCGGCGTGAAATAATCGCACTTGATGCTGTTGCGCCGGCCAATGCGAATTCCGAAGGGCCTCTTCCCCCCCCCCACCCCCCCACCCCTACATTTCCTATTCCTTCCTTAACCTTATTACTTTCTTAAAGGTCAGCAAGGCATCTGTGACTCCTCTGGTTTTGCCCGCCTGCTTGTTTGCCTCCTTATATATAAAAAAGGCATACTATTTGTAAAAAAGAACTTTACCAAGCTACCTGGTAATGATGGCAATGCCTGAAGTCGAAGCAGATTTTTTAATCCTTGAACGAGCAGAGTATGTTCAAATTTTTTTAATTGTATAAAGTGGTTTTTCTTAATTGTATAAAGTTCAAAATAATGTAGGAAGCATATGTCCGCAGCCTGCTTAAGGGTTAAAATGATGAATCTGCTGATAAACAATGACAAAAATAGGAAACGCATGTTGAGTGTCAAACATGTGATTGCCACAAACTTCTTCAACATACATACTTAAAGACTGACAATAACAAATATGAAATAAATAGTTAGTATGCATGCATTTAAAAAAAATAGTACAAGTGGTATGTATAACTGTTCTAGTTAACCTTAAAGAGTATGAACCGAATCATACAAGAATCGATTAAAATTAATTTGAGCTAGATTATTAGCCAAAAGCTATTTCTCAATTATTTATAAGATCTTTACAATGGACTTGAGCATTATTCAACAAATAAACGGCTTTATTACTTATTATGAGTAATCTAATAATAAAATATGGGTGGCGCCATCTTCTGTTAAGGTAACAAACTGACCAGAAGGTCTTGTTACCATACCAAACCAAAACACTTGAATAAACTAACAACATTGTATTCATATACCTATTGAATTGATAATATCAGGCAACATGGAATGTAATAAATAGGAATCCTACTTACTACTACCGAGTATCATATTGACTAATTATTTTTATCCACTAAAGTCGAATGTGGAAGGGGGCTTCACGCAGAATCCTCAACCACTGAGGAACTGGCTATCTTATTTCTAAACTGTTGGTTAATGCTATAAACATTGTTGTTATGGTTATGGTGGTATTGTTACTTTAGATAAGATGGTGGAAGCCAGCCTGGCAGACTTAACAAGCCTTACCCTACCACCAACCAAACCAAATATGTACTTCCCGCTGGGGATCGAACCAAGGAGCTTAGATTGGTTGCTTAGACATTAGACTACAGAGGCAGTTAAAATTTAATGTTATTTAAGTTAGATTTTAAATATCTGCTGTGTAGAGGCTAAAGATTGCATGTTCATCAAAAGCAGCGATAGGATCACAGCTTATCATCATGCAGTTGTTATTTGATGAAATGTTAAATACATTATACCTAGTTACTATGTTTTAAACAGAAAGAATACCATAATCAGTGGGTAGGTGTAAAATAACATTTTAAAACAAAATTGCTTGCATATACTTAGGTACTTACCCCTAAGTTCAAATTGGAGGTAGAATTAAGAAATTATGCGTGATTTTTTTTATTTCAGCTATAGGTATTTTTTAGGCACTCTAATCAATTCTGAGGTAAATCATGTTGATGTGTAATGATGTGTTATTAATTACACATCAACATGATTTAAATTTCTTATTACAATTATTGATCTACCACCAAATATATGCCAAAAAGCTTTACCTACAACGTTTAATTAGAAATGTGAACTAGTTAAGTACTGTATTATTTTGTAAAGAGATTTGAGGAATCCAAAAGGAATGAGTTTAGATACTTACAACTATATAACTAGGGCAGATTATGCATACCTACCAAAAACAAAATATGTAAGCTTAGACCATAGGTGCTGTACAAAACTAGTATTTTTTTAACCCCAAATAAAATATGTAGAACAAAGAAAACTAGCATTTTATATGCAATTTCAAGGTTGATAAAAGATATTCAAGTACCAATATGTACCAATGGCTAATGTCACTCACAAAATTCGATGCGTAATATCAAATAACAACTTACCTGTATTTAGAAGTCCGCAGCCGGCGACAGGCGATGATAATCAAATAACAAACAACAATATCCACGTAAACTGTTCACGGGAACAATAATTTCAGATATGAAATTAAATCCATCACACAGTTTAAATGTAAGACAATCAGATGGAATGGAACAACAAGCGAACGAAACCGCAGCAAAAACATATCAGCAAGAGTGAAAGAGATGGGACGAAAACCATAGGACAAAGAGGAAAAAAATCAGGAAACCATGGACAACAATCAGCTGTTTGTTGTTTCTGTGCTGTTTGAAGTGTTTTTATCTCGGACTAAATATATTTGGTCCGAGGTTTTTACCATTGAGGTTTTTTAACTTATTCTCGTGTTCACGTGTAAAGTATTAACACGTGTTATCATTTTTATTTTTTAAGATGGTGTTGGAATGGGCGATTTTCCGAGATAAAAAAAAAAATTGGTTCGTATATGACTTCATAGATGGCGCTTAGATTAGTATGGCGCCTAATAAAAGGCGAGTCCATGAAGAATACGTGTATGGCTACGTAATATCTATTCCATTCCAAAATAGAATTATGTCCTGGAGATCCTGAATAAAAATTTGTAAGTACTATTTTTTTATTTTTTTGATAGACAAGCTAAAGTGTAGAATTTATTACAGCCCTTAGGTAAGAACGGGTCGGCTTTCATAAAACGCCATCTATCGAGTATTTTTGAACTAATTTTAATTTTTTTAATTTGGGCTGTCAGAAAATCGCCCATTGGGTTGTTGGAAATTAAATAATTACAGAGGGCCTAGACAAGTGGCAAACCCTCAAATCATCAAAAATTATCAGCCTATTAACGACCCACGGCTGGGCATAGGCCTTCATTTATTTATTTATTTTAAACTTTTGCAACATAATATTATTACATGGCGCACTTAATGCCTGAGGCATTCTCTACCAGTCAACCATAGGGTGATAGGGTGGTGCAGAAATGACATGCTAGGTGCAATTTTCTGCGATTAATGTGACACAGGGCAGTATAATCTAATAAAAAATTAATTTACAAATATTTACACAATTACAATATAATACATAATACCTAACATTAACTTACACTAATATATAAATACACTACATAACTTATAAAAAGGACGTTACGGAGATGATTCTGCTATGGTTTCATTAAAGAGGAGCATGCGGACTTTCTTTTTAAAAGCCTCACGCTCACGACTCGTAGCCATCCTGATTTCGAGAGGCAGCGCGTTCCAAGGGAGAATGGATTGAATTTGAAAGGAGGAACATACAAAGCCAGAAGAATGGGAAGGACAGAGAAGAAGAAGGTTATTCGATGACCGGAGATTCCTATCATGGAAGGAGCAAAGGTACTGAAAGTGAGGAGTGAGATATGAAGGGGCATTAGGGGAATTCAAAACGAAAAACGTGTGGTATGTGCTCGCAGACGTCTCCTTTGGTATTCGGGTAACCATTTCATATCTAACATAATTGTTAATTATTGTTTTTATTAAATTATATGTAAATCTTTGTGGTGTGTGTTGTCTATCTATCTATAGTGTTGTATCTATCTTGTGAGATGTGATCATATTTCTTTAGATTATAAATGAATCGGATACTGTATGTTGAGCAATCTGTCGAGCTTATCAAGCAAGGCAGCATTGAGATTGTCATAGCATACGTGAACACGTCACCATAGTCGACCATTGGAAAAATTAAAGTTTGAGCAAATTTCACCTTCGTCGCGACCGGCAGAAAGTTCCTCAGACGATTCAAAAAGCGCAAAGTCCAGGTGACCTTTTTGCTGACATTTGCAACCTGAGAATGCCAGCAGAGGGTACCATCCAGTTGTAGCTCAAGATTTTTAACGCTTGAACTAAATGGTATGATCGTTGCGTAGAAAACTATAGGCCCAAGAGTATCAAGCTTCACTTTACCTATCAATCGCAAGCTGCCAATAAGTATCTACTGACATTTTGTGGGGTTAACGGCCACTCCAAACCTGCGGGACCAGTCGTTAATCACTTCCAAATCTCGATTTAATTTCCTAATGCCGTCTGACAAGTTATCCACACTTGCCTTGAGTGTAAAGCTGAAGGTCATCGGCGTACAGACGATACGCACACTGAAGGTGGAGGGTGACGTAGTTAATAAATATTGAAAATAATAATGGTGAAAGAATACCGCCTTGTGGAACGCTAGCATCAAGGTACACGAACTTGATGATGTCTCGTCAATGCGGACCGACTGCTGACGCTCTCGAAGATTCTCATTCCTGAACCTCGGATGAAACCATAAGATGAGAAAGGATTGAAAGGAGGATGTCGTGACTGATGGCGTCAAAAGCGTTAGAGAAATCAATAAATACCAAGACTGTGACTTTGGTATCCTCCATGCCTTGTCTAATGTCACCAGTCACTTTAGGGAGGGCGGAACTGTGTTGTGCCCAGGCCTGAAACCAGATTGCAATGGACTAACGAGGCTATTATTGTAAATAAGCCTCGAAAACTGCTTTTGAACACAAGCCTCGACAGCTTTAGAGAGAAACGGAAGAACGGATATGGGTCAAAAATGGGCTGGAAGGGAAGGATTGGAAATCTTAGGTAAGGGACGTACAAAGGCCTTACGCCATTGGGAGGTGAATTGGCCAGAATCAAGGGAAAAGTTTATGGTTTGGGGGTTAAAGTTACTCGTGTCCGTAGGTTTACCCTTGAGACCCTTCACGTAACCCCTGGGTGGTGCTAAATGAGTGACTCTGACTGTGTGGTAGAGTCACGCTGCGTTACAGCACGCATTGGGCTTTCTCACCCGGCGTAATACTACCCTCTCACTAATATGCTATTATATATGAAATAATAGCACTTGGTGCTGTTGTGTTTTGTCCGGCCAGTGAGGTTTCCGGAGGCCCTTTCTCTCCACAATTCCTATTCCTTCCTAAAACCTATTTCTTCCTTAACCCCTCAAACCCCAAGCGGTCGCATGAGACCGCACCTACAAAAACACACTTGACTTTGTACCGTGTTTTCATAGACTTACAGACTACTTTAATATGAACAAGTTTGGTTATTTCGGTTCTGTGGTTCATCTTATGTATTGTTATCGCACAATATCGCATAGTCTATGCTCCATTCTGTCAAATTTGACGTTGACAGTTACTGTCAAAAAAGTGTCAAAAAAAATCCAAGAGTGAGTGGTAGGCCGGCAACGCATCTGCGATTCTTCTGGTGTTGCAGGTGTCCATGGGCGGCGGAGATTATACTCCATCAGGTGACCCGCCTGACTGAACTGTTTCATCCGAATACATATTGTATAACATGCGAAAGTTTTTTATAAGAAAGGTTAACAGAGTTAAACCTCTCCAAAATAAGTAGCTCTGGCTACTTCTACCAATGTTAGAGAATATATTATTATACACTACCGTGAACCTAATGTCGTTTCAACAAGACCTATGGAAACTGCGACACTGCTACACTGTTTTGTGTTTTCTAACACCTAACATCAAACATCTAATGGCGGCTCCACATTAGTGCCGTGAATAACGGAGCTTCAGGCGTGAACGTGAATGTGGACGGTTTTCGCGGGGTTCACGTTCCCCGATCTGATCGGGGAACAGGCGTGATCGCGCCCGCAACAAAAGCTTATCGCGGCGTTCACGCGTACAAATCTACATTCACGGTCCCGTGCCAGTTTAACAAAACAGTGTCGCAGCGCAGGAGACCAGCTTTAACACTTTACCGCATGGATTTTTTGATTTGGCTCAAATTAATTTACGTGATTCTACGGCCTAATTGGTGCACTAGAAAAAAATATTTTTTTGTTTTGATCATTAAATACCAAAATAATAGACCTGAAACCCAAAATCGCACATTTGATACAACATGCAGTCAAGGTTATAAATCTTATATGGTACAACATGCAGTTAAGGTAAGTGTTTTTTTTTAATAAAAATACATATTTTAATATTTCTTTTTTTAAAGAAAAAAATATTGATATTTAAAGGGAATATTTAATTGAAAACCAGATGAAAATGTTTAAAACAATTCCTTTCTTTGTTTAAGCCAAAAAAAAACATTGGCATTTACTGCAGTAAATGTAGGACATGCGTGAGAAATTTTTGCATCCCTGCCGTTTGTCGCCCCAATTAAGAATACCTGAAAATAAATAAAATAGCAAAAAGGTCCCTACATAAATCCAAAGTTTTATACTAGCGGTAAATAAAAATACCAAATCACAAAAAAAAACATATTTTTATTACATGGGATGTACCCATGAATGCATGTAGTCTCATATCTGACCAAGCAATGATACAAACTCTAATGCATGAAGTATCATATTTAAAAACGAAAATTAACCTTAACTGCATAGAGTATCATTTCAGATACAAACTTCTAGACTGGTTTTTGTCAAGAAGAATTTGCTATTACTTACATGTTTTTCCGTAAAACTACTTGGGATCCATTATACTTTTAGTTTGCACCATAATAATTTAAAGATGAGCAAAAAAATAGCGAAAAAAGGCTTTTTCCAATTCACAAACCGTACTCACTGTCAGAAATGGCGGTTTGGTAGGTTCTGTGACAGAAATGACAAACCACATACAAGATAAAAAACTGCCAGTGTTTTTTTCGTGTTCGGATACCATCATAGTATAGATATCAGCCATCAACACATTCTATACAAGGCTCTAAAATTATTAATCTGTGAAAACTCTTCATGTATCATTTATGATACCGTATGCGGTAAAGGGCATAACAAGATTTTTTTAATTTACTTTTTGAAAATGTCCTTTCTTTCCAATTTAAGTGAGCATCGATGGCTATTAAAATAGAACACCTGTTTTTTCACTTATTTTGGTATCGCGTTCAAAAATATTTATCTTGTGCGACACACGGACCTTTTTTTCAGGGCCGTGGTGCGACATTGACTAGGACAAATAATGGAGATGCTCGAAAGTCACTTGATAGCTGTGTGTGGTGAACACAGACCACGGTCTGTGGTGGTGAATTACTCGTATTTCTGCATCTGCTCGAAAACACAAGAGCCCATTCACGCTGCTGGGGCTAATGATGTTATTGTACAGGCGATTTGACCCTTTTGACCCCAGTACACATTGGCGTACGTTGGCCCAATGCAGGCCAACGCCAATTGTAGACAACTGTGAAAGCGAGAGGCGTCTAGATACATTTGATCTAGAGTCTGACCAACGAAACGTGACTAGAAAGAATGGCGGCAAATTCAAAAATACTTGGTGTGTCAACACTCATTTTACTCTGAAAAAACGACGTTGATACTTGTATTTTTTTTATAAAACTGTAGATCAACCAAACATATAATTTGTAGTATAAATAAATAAGAATAAATCTTAAGAATAATTGAAAATGCATTTGTGATAATGAAAATACCATAATTAATATTAACCACCTTACAAAGTAGAATAGAAGAATTTTATTTGTTGGAAAATGGGTCTGTCATTGACTATATTGTTTCCAAATATTGCGTTTCACTAGATAAAACTTCCTTTTATTCAAGTGATGTAATATTCTTGACAATATTTTAGATTTGTCTCACTAGTACTTGAAGTTTCTGTAGGTAAGATAAACAAAAATTCACAGATCTCGTGCTCTACACGACTTTAAAGGGCATTGAAAATGAACCCTAGCTATTATAGATTATTAATGAAAAACTATTTTTTTTTATTTACAAAAACAATTGTCGACTTTTCCAAAATTTGTTTATACTATCCTAAAGCCCTTAATTTTCCGCGTCTATTAAGTCCTAATAGATCTTCGTACAAAACATTTATTTTTTTTTGATTTTTTTTATTTTTAAAAGAAATAATCGACTTTTCCAAAATTTGTTTATACTATCCTAAAGCCCTTAATTTTCCGCGTCTATTAAGTCCTTAGATCTTTGTATCTTAAAGCTGCGAAGTTCCACAGGGCTATGACGCCGGAGTAATACAACACGGCGACGCTCCACGCGCCGCTAAGGGGGAACATACCGCCCCCCCTATCACTCCCACAAAAAAAAGTATAAGACACAAAATGTCCCCCGTCTCAATATCTCTAGGCTCTCCCAGCTTTTCAATTTTTGACCTCGTTCACGAGATGTCAAAGATATTCCGAAGAAAGGTGTTAAAAAATCAAGGCTTTTTTTTGTTCTTTTTTTTCAATTTTGGAAAAAAGTTTTCGACTTTTACAAAAATTTTTTTGACCATCTGAAAGCCATTTCAATTCTGCGTCTTTTGAGCCCTCATACACACACTTTCAGCAAAAATGGGGCCCTACCGGAGCGATCGAAAAAACATTTTCAATGTTAAAATTTGGTTGGAGAGTCAACTCATTGAGTTATTTATATAATGTACTACGCACTAGAGAAGACGTCACAACTAGATTGTTTGCTACACGCGTTAGAGCCAGCTCGCTCCAACTACATTAGTCTGTGGCAGGCGCTAGACGCAACAAGCAACAATACTTGTGTATTCTGTGTTCTATTGTAAATATGCCTTTATGTGTGCTAAGGTACCTACTTTTTAAAGAATTCAGAAAATATAATGAAAACTAAACGAAACACTTTTTACCTGTAAATATGCACTAAATTATCGATATAACATGCATTTGACTAATTATATTTTATGAAATCGCCGAGACATGGCGGCGGCCATGTTTCGGCGCTTTAGACCTATTGGTCGCGAGAAAAGAAGCGGTCTAGCGCTGTATGTTTGGATTGTTCAGAAAGATGACAAATTATTATTTTAGCGCTGCAGCGCACTTTTGTTTTAACTTTTTTTTAAATAGAACAAGTATTTTGCTTGGGATAGCTCCTCTAGTACATTATAACTCAATAAGTTAATTTTTAATGAAAGGAAAAAGTAAGTATCATAAAGTTACTATACCTAGCGGAATAGAGAAACAAAGGGCTGAGGGAGCGGGATGTCATTAGCAACAACACTGTAGGATAAAAAGAGATGCGTGATGCGACGTAACAGAACCGTTTTTGGCTACTGTTTGACAGTTGGCCGCACTTATCAGCACACTGAGAATTTGGATTTTGTGAATTTTTCTGATTTTACGTGAAATCGTGAATATTTTTGAGAAATAGTGCTTTAGAAACATGGTGACTTTTTCAGTAATTGATTGTTGTACAACACAGCGAAATAATCCCATAAAATGTTCATTTCACAGGTAAATTATTACAAACCGACACTTTCTTACCTATGATTTATTTATGCCAATGCGCTTCGAATTTTAACCACGAAATGTGATAATTCTCTTCTATAAACATTTATTTATGTAAGAAGCAAAGATAGAATATACATAATGCAGAATTTACGAATAATTTGTGTAAAGAAATAATTTTCGTTTTACACTAGGGCTGTTTCAAGTTATCGATATTTCGTGTCCACTGTATATCACGTAAACGAATATGTATTATTGTTATTAAAGTACCTATATGACGTTAAGATATGAATTACCTGGGAATGTAATCACATATAAGATACTTAGCCGATCCATAGGTATCAGTTTCTGACTGTTAGAATAGGTAATAACATTAGTAGGTAATTTATGTATCTTTTAGATTTCCTACTAACTTGGATACTAGAAATAGATGGCTGGATTCCCAAGAAAAGTTCATGTTTTTAACCGACTTCAAAAAAGGAGGAGGTTCTCAATTCGGTTGTATGTTTTTTTTTTAATGTTTGTTACCTCAGAACTCAGTAATTTATACACCGATTTAGAAAATTCTTTTTTTATTTGAAAGGATATACTTCCAGATTGGTCCTATTTTTTTCATTTTTATCAAAATCCAGTTCTGATGATGGAATCCTCAGGATTTGAGGGAACTCCTCAAATATTGTAGGCATACCTATAGCGATTTTTGTATTTTCGGCCATAGGTCAAATGAGATCCACTCCAGCAATAAATCCTTCCTAACTAATATTGTAAATGCGAAAGCGTGTTTGTTTGTTTGTCCGTCTCCCACTTGCGCATCGACCTGATTTTGCACATAGATAGCTGAAGAACAATAGTGACATAAGCCACTTTTTATCACTCCTTCCGAAACATTTCTATTAGGATTTAAAAATACACTATTCATACTATTAATTCTGTCACTTGTTGTCTAAATTCTTCTTTATGCCGATGACTTACAAATTTACTCTCAGGCTTCGGCTGAGAACCTCTTAGAAGCGATTAAGCAGATCAATGGTGACTTGGCTACGATCTACGACTGGAGCAAGTCAAAAACGTCCCTCTAGTTTGCCTAACGGTGAACCCTAGTAACTCGCAAGTCATCATCGTAGAGGGGTCTATACAGCGTTCAAGAGTAAATCCGGGTAAATTGCCGTCTGTTTTGGATGTTGATTTCCTACTTTGTGATAGGCGTTTCTCGTTTTCTTGGCTTGTCGCATTTAAACGGCGCTGTCTCATACAAGTAGCGCGGTTTACCAATATTCGCTTTCGATAAATAGATCGGAACGATTCACTAAAAAGCGAGAAATAAACAAAATTTTTAACAAAATAAAAACCGACTCCAAAAAAGTTTACTGAAATAAATGCACTAAAACGTAAAAAATAATTCCGTAGTTTAGTTTGTTCAATTTACTTGCAATATTAACCTTTATTTAACTCAATCTTATAATCTTAAAAAATATTTTTGGAGTCGGTGCCATACCATATTCACTAATGAACACGACAACTGTTAGAGGCTAATTAAACATATTTACAAATAAAAACGACAATGGGGTTAAACGGCAGCAAGGCCGACCCAGACGGAGGTGGAGAGATGAGCTTGATGCTTACGCGAAGGATTAGCTAACACACGTAAAAGACCGCGAATACTGGAAGGGGGGGGGGAGGCCTTTGCCCAGCAATGGGACAATATGGGCTAATATAATAATAATATAGTATGTCTTTTAATGTTTATGTTTACCTTGGCTTGCACCGACTCCAAAAATATTTTTTAAGATTATAAGATTGAGTTAAATAAAGGTTAATATTGCAAGTAAATTGAACAAACTAAACTACGGAATTATTTTTTACGTTTTAGTGCATTTATTTCAGTAAACTTTTTTGGAGTCGGTTTTTTTTTGTTAAAATTTTTGTTTATTTTCAAAGGTCCAGTTCATGTAAGCATGTTCGCGCATCAACGAATACGACCGACAGCCGACGATGGGATCCGATAGCAAGACGAAGCGGCGCGACGGCGCGCGGCAATCTTTTTGAATATGGAACGAAGTACGCGCGCGCTCCCAAAGACAAGTTTCCCGCGGATTCGCCCGTTCGCCGATCACGACGCAATCACGTCACATAATTTGGTTGTAATTTCATATAATTTATCAAATAAGACTATTATTCGCTACATAAATATAAATTCGTCATTGAAGAACACCCTGCCCGAACTGTAAACGCCATTCTGATCAAACATTCGCCAACAAAGCATTTTGAAGAAAAATATTTACAGACGCGAGGAGCGAAACGAATTTTGATGAAATCTGCAATTCCAACTAAGTTAGTTTCGGTAAGCTTAAATAAAATTATACTATTCTTCTGCTGATGTGTCATTAGATAGTAATGTCTACTTAGCACCATGTACCTACATTTAACCCCTCCGTCGCTGAATAGCATAAAAGTAAAATATGATGTTCGCAAAATATCATATTAGCAAAACACCATATTTGCAAATCACCACATTCTTACAATATCATATTCTTGAAACATCATATTAGCAAAATAACATATAAGCAGGATACTACATTTTTAGTACAATTAATGTCATAATGTTTAAGTAAATACTTTTTAAGAAATAAAACAATCCGATATCCTATTTTAGTTCTATTAATACTATTACTTTTAGTAATTAATATTATCGATATCGATATTAATGTAAGAAACGACATGACGTACATCACTGAACGCATTTATAAACAATTTGACATACACAAATGCCATCCTATTTCGGTTTCGTTTGACAGCTCATGTTTGTTGCTCTATTCTGTTAGGTATAGTAACTTTATGGTAAGTATACAGAATTAACCTAGAATTATTTACGATTGTATTGGTTTTTCAGAGTAAAATGTAAAATATTAGACGAGAACAATAAAAGAAGATAAGTTAAGTATCAAAATGATAAATTCAAGTAGGTACACAAAACATACCTTTAGTTTAAAATTATTGCCATAATAAAACTTTTATAAAATAGTCCGCGTCACGTTTCGTTGGTCATACTTCTACCTGCGCCCGCACCCGCTTTTACTCTGACTAAGCCACGATCACTTGGCGTTCACAGATTGGCGCATAGCTCATTGCTGCCTGGCGAACCACTTGCGATGGACGTTTTTACCGAAAATCGTACGTTACGATTAGATTTTTATGAAGATCGATTCAAGTGAATAGGATCTATCGATTTTTGAATCGATGAGCTTTAATACGATCATCATTCGAATCTATTCATAAGTAAGGTGAATCGATCCTTTAGATCGTATTCACAGACAATGTATTAACTTGTTATGAAAGAACATTCTTAATGAAAAAAGATCGTTTACAAATGAATGGCGACACTATATTTACACCATTAGACTCCAATGTATAAGTTACAAAGCGAAGCAAGTTGATAGGCAATAAATAATGAAACATGAAGCATGCAGGTAGAAACTTTGTAGTAATGGACCGTCTCTGATGAAAATGAAAAAGGTTTATTCCAAGAAAATAGGATAATACAGGATTATACAGTGTACCTAGGGCATCGAAACCCGGTCCACTTTTTAAAAACCCGGGTTTCGAGTTTTCTTGAAGTCAAAACCCGGGTACCCGGGTGTTTCGAGCTTTTTCGCTCTTTTTGATATTTTTCTTAAATATGAAGATACTGTATTTTAGTATGGATTTGCTAAGTCAATACGAGTGGGTACCTATGTAAAACAAGGAAAGGATTCATATCAATTAAACAGTACTTTCAAAATCACAAAAATATTTTTAATAGGTATTAAAAAGTCTTTTAGACAATGAGTATTTGTTCAAAACATATATAAAATGGAGAAATATCTAGTATTTATTTAGCTAGTAATTATTTTGATCACAGACTCACGCAGATCAAATTATTTATATTAATTTAGTGTTTTGGTAATAGTCAGTTCTTATACTGCTAATAATTATAATATGCTGAAGACTATTTTTGATACCTATATAGAAATATTTTTATATTATTAAACTCTTTTATTAACATTAACAATAAATTCGTTTTAGTAGCTAACTTACTCGTATGAAGTCAGATTGGAATCAGAATAAAAAAATTAATTTAAAGTCTTTCAGTAATAATCAGTTTTTCTCTTAACTAAAAATCTGCTAAAGACTATTATAAACTTATTTTAACTTTAATTAAACTTTTTCCTAACATTAACAATAAATTCGTCTAGTGGCTAACTAACTCGTAAGAAGGCAGATTTTATAATGTGAAACGTCATAGTGACTGCACCCTGCCGTTCCTGCCTGATGGTAAGCAGCCGATGCAGTACAAAATAACGGAGCGCTTCTCACCGTGGAACAAGCACGGTAACAAGCACACCCATTCATGATGACGGCCTGCATAAATGGCGTTTCACGCCCCGCTTAAAAGACCCGGGACTATGGGAGCTGGGAAATACGTGCGTCTAGCCGAATGGTCAGAGGAACGACTTGCCAATTTTTTTTGGTACGAGTGCTGATAGTCTGCACAGTATGATGGTGGTTCCTAAGACCAGCACGTGTAGCCCGGGACAGGAAAGAAGAGGGCGGGATTAGATCAAAAAGTTCTCCGTAGTAATTTCGGTAGAAGACACTGAGAGAAGCAATGTCTCTACGCAGCTGGAAGTCCTCAAAAAGGCTGTTACCTCAGCATCTCCAATAATGCGTACCGCTCGCCTTTGCAGTCTATCAAGTGCATTTAGCGGGGCTGTCCCATAGATGGGAACAATACTCCATACTCCATCGCACTTGAGTCTTGTACAGCAAACAGCGCTGCTCGGGAGTGAAAAACCGCCTCATCTTATTGAGAATACCCAACTTACGGGAGGCAGTTAAAATAACACTCTCGATGTAGCATTTTGGATTCAGTTCCTGGCTGATGTACATCCCAAGAATGTTGAGGTCCACTGAAATGGGTAAAGGAGATTTCTGAAGAGAGGGAGGAGGACTGACGAAACAAAATGGCGGGGGAGTAACTCGCAGCTTACCGCTTCCGTTGCGTGTCAACAACGCGACGACGCATCTTGCCTCCATCTTTCATTCCGTTTATGTCATTTCTGATTTGAGTCAAATGCACGAATAACGTGCAACTTGCTTTATTAATTTAATCTTTTTCGCACAAAAAAACAACTGTAGTTAATTAGGTCAAGCAGAAATTATTAGTGCCCAGTGCTAAAAAAGTTGAGAGAGAAGTAAACTTCACTAACTTGTTTGTATCTTTGATTACATACAAAAGTTTGTATGTAGTGAGATACAATGGAGTTAGGTCCTTTTTGACCGTGTTCAATCAAAGAGATCATTTCGAAAAGGCGTAAATATACATATTATACAAATAATTACCGACAAAAAAACGATTATAAATAAGCTCGAAAAACCCGAAAACCCGGTTTTTTATTTTCCAAACCCGGGTTTTCTTGCGACCCAGAAAACCCGAAATACCCGTTTTTTTTTTCGGGTCGGGTAAACCCGGGTTCGATGCCCTAAGTGTACCTCATAAAAAACATCCTACTTTGTTGTCAAGATATATCAGTAGTTTACCTGTGACATCAACACTAAAAAATTTTTGTTACTCTGATGCCAGTACGATTAGTGGTGTTTGTATTCTTAATGTAAAACTAATTGTTTTATTTGTAAAATTATTTCAAATTTTGATTTGATTTTTGGATAGATTTTTATAAGATTGATTCAGAGCATACGATTCGATCCAAGAATCGATTCAGACGCCTAGGATTAATTACGATCCAAAGATTCGATTCGAAAAGAAAAATCATGTATCCCCAATGGGCCATTATGTGAACACCACATGCCAAACATACGCCACGATTCCTTTGAAGTGTGCCCAAAAAAACCGACAACTTTCCGATTGCGCGCCACGGTGGGCCAATGTCCGCCAACGACGACGGCCAACGTACACCAATGACCCCTAGTACATATTGGCGATGGTCTGCAGTGGGCCAACATACGCTAATGTGTACTGGGGCCTTTTGCCTTTTCGTGTAAAACTTTAAAAACTTGGTACTGTCCACAGACATTTAATTATATGTCTGTGGTACTGTCAGTGTCACGGACTTCTTGGTGGGAAAGTGAAGCGTCATGTCTGCATTTTTGTTTTATTTTCTAAAATTTGTGTTTTTTCGAACATTAATGTGAAATAATAGTGGATTATTAAACGTTAAGTGTTTGTGAACGTGCATGAGTGTTGGCAAATGTAACAAAACAGTTACAAGATGTCCGTGTGAGACCTCAGTAAAGTCCCACATCTTTACTGAGGGCTCAAGGGGTTCGGGGAACATCATTTTATCATTCATCATCATAATCACCACTCATTATCATCAAGCAAAAAAAAAAAGAACTAATGACTAGGCAGTATGGTCTCTGATCATATATTTTTATATCCCTGTTCCTTCACGGAACAAATATAAAAAAAACTACTGTCACGATGACATCCCTGGCACGTTCACGTCCGTCACTGTCAGTGTCAGTGTGTGTAAGATAGTCGTTCGTCCGTCTTTGATTGGTCTTTCTCGGAGTTTCTCGTTCTTCAAAACCCAATTCCAATTAATTTTCTGAGACCATTTCTAATGAAGTTATTCGAAAACTAATGTTTTACTTTAATATTGTTAATCGGCAACCGCTTTGTTAAAACTAAGTGTTGTCTTGCATATTTCTATGTGATTTGGCGGTGCTATTGATAAATTCGTTGATCCCCACAATAATAACCTTTCGTCATTGTGTTACGGGGTTAATTACGTCGAACTAATTAGCAAACATAACAGCTACCATCGTGAGCAGCATGGCTAAAGAAGAGGATGACGATAATTTGCCGGACAAAGATGCGGCCAAGGAGTTTTATGCTAAATATGAGCCCAAGGAGATAATAGGCAGGTAAGGTATATTTTTGTTGTTAAATCTCCATCACTGCGAACAATCGTGATTTCCTGTGTTGCGTTGGTGCCAATTTTAAAAGGAGGCATGTAATCGTTGGGTGAAACTGAGTAGAGTAGGTACCTACATAGATAAGTCGTTTGTTGTAAGTCATTAATGTAATGGAGTGACCTTGGAAATTATTATAATATTTCAAAAACTATTTATGTTCAGCAATTACATACTACACTTTAGTGTAATAAAATTTGGCTGCAGATTTATTAAATTAGTTGATAATGAGTAGTAGTATTTTTTTTAAAAACCTATAATTATGGTTCAGCAATGTTTTTTCTAATTAAATAATAAACATACATTCACAATTATTTTCCCCCAAGAGTTTGTCAGAGATTAGGCAATGAGGGCAGCAAAAGCAGTCTACTATCACAGTCCATATTTCACTAAATAACAACTACACAATGTGCTCAACATGATACGTGGTGAGATCATCATCTCTCTATGCTCTTTTAATGTATGTGCAGTCATTTGGCCTCATATAACAACCAAGGAAAGAGATAGGTTGGTAGTATTCTATGAGCCGACACCAAACAGCTAAATTAAAACAACTTCAAGTAGCTCAAAATAAAATTATAAAAATGTTATTTCATTATCCTTACCTAACACCAACTGAGAAAATTTGCAAAGACATCGGACTTATGAATATTAAAGGACTTTTTAATTACTGCACATGCATATTAATGTATAAAAATAAAACATAAAATCATATGGACGAATATAAACTTAACTACAATAAGCCAAACTCGTAAACGTAGTACCCAAAGACCTAGTCACATAGTACTACCCAAAACGCGAACTAATTTTGGAAAAAAGACTTACTTCTGAGGGAGCACAACTCTATAACAAACTTTCATCTGATGTGAAGGCTGCCGACTCTTTGGGTGGGTTCAAAGCAAAATTACACAAGTTTATTATGAAGACTGTAAACTGCTACAAAGCTGAGCTAGCCCTTGCCCTCGCACCACTTCTTCGAAACCCAATAACTTTACTATATGTAATGTAACTACTGTTTACTGTGTAGTTCATAATGTATGATTGCATATTGTTAAGTGCTCAAATAAGTGACATGTATGTCTTCATGAGAATAAAGTTCTATAAACTGAAACTGAAACAGCTCTAAATATACAATCTTTTTATAAAGACAAATTACTATCGTGAACCGTTATTGTTTATCATTAACCATGTCACGTAGCAGTGTAAGAATACTACCACCCCCTCTCTTCCCTTGGGTGTCGTAAAAGGCGACTAACAGACTAAAGACTACACATACTTCCAACAGCATAAAGCGACGATGGGCTCACCACTTGTCACTCTGAGCACATGTGCAGTCACTATTTGGTGAAAATTGGATTATGGTAAAGCTTTGCTTTTGCTGTCCTCATTGCCTGGTCTCTGACTAACCCTTCGGGGATAATAGTCGCAATTATAATGTATTGTTAAAGGTCTGAAGTAAATGCAACAACATAGTAGATTAGTGTTAAACTTAATGGTATTTAATTCTTTAGAACCCAGGTGTTTTTACACCTATTGTTGTTATACCTATTGTTGATACAGTATGCAAAAGCAGATGGACGTGGGTATAATAGTTTACATGAGTCTATCATACACAATTTGTTTCATTTGATTATCTGAGAATACTTCCATTTCACTGTTTAGGTCTATAAAAATGTACACAAAGTAGGAGTTTCACTGGAGTTCGAATAGTAATTGTTACTATGTGTTGTGAGCCTCCCATTTTTATTTCAATATGTACAGTTCAACAAAAATTTTACTTTCATAAATAATGGCTTTTTATGTGTATGAAGTTATTCATTATGATAATAAAATTCATTCATTTCCATGCGCCTTCAATTCCATTTTCTGGCCTGCCTCGTACTGAAAGGAGTATGTATCTTGTATGTATGTATTGAAGTAAAATAAAATGTTTGTCTTTGTGGTTTAATGAGATCTTTAACTGTGTAGGCTAAAATAAAACATTTTTAATATTTTTTCCAAGTTCAATACCCAAAGTAAGAAGAGATGAATATGATAAAATTTAATATATATATATATTTTTTTATTCTTCAACGGGTAAGCGCTTGGCCTTCATCTCACCTGATGGTAAGTGACGATAAGGCCGAAGGTGGAAGCGCGCGATCTCGGAATCCTCAACCACTGAGGAACTGGCTATGTACCCCCCGCCGGGAATCAAACCCGGGACCTCAGGGTTTGAAACCGGTGGCTTAGCCACTATACCACAGAGGCGGTTAATAAGGCATCATAAGAAAAATATTATGTGATGTGGGATTATAGTACTTACATTGTAATTAGTTCTTATGAAAGCAGTTTAATGTAGCTACTATTGTTAAGCTAGATTTCTTTAAACCTCTGAAAATTTACATCAATTCTATTTCTTTACTTGGTGCTTAAAATGTTAACTACAATACTTGTTTCAGCATTTAATGTTGTGTCATCAACTAATCATTTCAGCAATAATGAGATAATTTTATTTGAATTACCTACATACTTCTTTAGTTAACTGTATATTATTATTTATTACTACTAAGTAGTTGCTAATAGATTTCTTACTATCTAATATAAGAGATAGTTAGCCGAAGATAATTCTCTTATTTGGAGTACATGACACAATTTGTTAATTACAGACCATGCTACAGATGAACTGTTGGATTGGCTTTGAGAATTTTTATTATTCTACTTTAGACAAAGATGTTTAATGCAATACCTTTTTACCCAACTGCAAAGAATAGTTATGTATGTAAGTCTTTTTGTAATTTTAATTTAATTTTAATTTTACGACACTTCATAAAAATGCTTTTTCATTTAATCCTATCTAATAGGGTAATTTAAATGAAGGGTTTTGAAGGGGACACAAAAATATATGCAACTTAAATAATAGGTAGGTACATACACCAAGCTATTTATTCTAATGTAAGTGTCTATGATAATAATAAGGAATTAAATAAAAAGAAATGTCTCAGAACAATCGCCAACATCCACCAACCTGAGTCTTGCAGACAACATTTTTTAAAGCGCAATCTTCTTTCTTTTCTGTGCATATAAATTCTAGAAACAGCCTCTTTTGTGAAGAAAAATCTCACATAGGTTTTTCGAATTCCCTAAAAACACCCGACATCAAAATAAACTCTTCTTCCTGAACCAAAACTAGAAACATATAGAAACAGCCCATACTACAGATCCATTCTCATTTAAAATAAAATCCCACAAACTTCAAAGAAAATAAAAATTAAAAATAATTTTAAAATGAACTACTGTAGTTATAACAAAAATGCTGCTATTCAATACAGGAGTTCATGTCTGACAAAGATAATAAATAAATAAATTAATAAATTAAAAAATATAAAATAACGTAATCCACGGAAAGCTCACCCTTGCAATATTTATTTAGGTAGCATAATTATATTTTGTTCTTTTGTATTTTCATATAATTTAGATAATATTATTATAAAAGTTAGTTAAGTTTTATGTTAGTGTTGCCACACCCTAACAGGGTATGTAACAGGCCATCATATATATTTATAATTACTTTATAGTATGATAGTGATACTGTAAACAAAGTGCAATAAATAAGTAAATAAATAAATAAGGTTTTCATAAAATATTGTTTTTATTACAATATTAACCATGATAAACAGTTGGGTCAGGAATCAATTTCCATGACTGTACACGGTGATAATTGAGGCTTAACTCAGAACTTGTCATGGATGTTATCATTATCTTAACTCAGTAACTGACCTACCTTACTTAAGTTACGGTAACTTACGTTATTATAATGGCTGTTCAGACCTCTTATTACCTACGCTATGAACTTAATACTTTAAGTGCACTGAGCTAAGTTGTTAACCAATTTACATAATAATTATTTTATGTATCTATCCTTGGCGCGGTAGTTTAAAAACGGTGACTTATAGTGTTAATAGGATAATAAAGTATATAATTTTTTCCTAAAACATTAAGATTTTTATCATTTTTTTTTATTCTACAATGAGTTAGAGCTTGCACTTCATTTCACTTGATGAATCGGTAATGTGGTTATGATCTTGATGTATATACAATCTTTAGTCCGTTATAACCACACAACTCTTGCCCTGGTCTTAACCCAGATACTCTTGAAACTATTTTGCATCTCATGTGATTTTTTGATATGTCGATATTGCCAACTACTGTGGAGAAGAGAAATCATCGTCTCATCCAATAATTGACCTTACACCCACAGAGGCATCAGCTCAACCGTCCGAAGATGTGTGGAGAAGGAGACGGGCAGAGAGTACGCGGCGAAGATCATCGACCTCAGCCAGGAGTCCCAGGACGGGGTGGACACGCACACGATGCGTGACGCGACGCGCCAGGAGATACACATCCTGCGGATGGTGGCCGGACACCCTTATATTAGTGAGTGAGTTGTTATGCTACAACTATCGCAAAAGGTATCTACAAGCACAGAATAACTATAGTACTACCGTACAGAAGGTTCACTCTCTTAACGGCTTTCACGCGAAATTGAAACTTATCGTGTGACCCGAGCGTTAATATTCCGTTAAGCAACGCTGACTCGATACCGATTTGACGTCAGGATTGCGCGCTAGCGTAGGGTTTTCACTCATGGATATAATTTAAGTACGATTACGACGCGCGACGTATGGAGCGTGCGAGCCGAGCGGCAACCTTTAGTGCAATACGCCTTGGGAAACACGCCGGCCGAACGTACCTAAACTGCGGAGTGACACCTCCCTGCTACAAGTTAAGATTAAAGCTCGATTCACACATATCAGTGAAGTCACAGTTCCTTCCACGTGTTCACTCAGTTCAGTATCAGTGCTACATTGTTGCGTAAGTGATTCAATTCACACAGACATGTCAGTACCCAGTTCCCAGTTCACGGAGCTACAGTGAAAACGTGTCCGTCGTCAAGTATCCTGATTGTTGCTATGGTTCTGTTATATACTACGGAGCTAGCAATGACAGCTATTGCTTTAGAGCAAGCCCCTTCGTACACAAGGCTACGCAAATCTTCGATACTCGACGATTTTAGTCTCCAAGCGATTACCGCCATACAAATTGGAGTCGCGGGACAAATGTCGGCGACGCGACTCGTGTACGAACATCAATGGATTTGTATGGCGCTAGTCGTTGGAGACTTAAATCGTCAATGGGGCTTAGACGAAGAAGAAGAGCAGCATCAACACTGAGAGCACTGTGTCGTCACTGACACTGACAAGTGGGGATGCGTTCATAGAGAATGTATGAAAGAATATTTCGCACTCTGCCGCTACTGTGTCGGAACTGTGACTTCACTGATATGTGTGACCTTAAGCCGACGAGCATGCATAAAGAATGTTATGAGAGTAAGCCCCTTCGTACACAAGGCTAAGCAAATCTTCGATACTCGACGATTTTAGTCTCCAAGCGTCTCCCCGATTTAAATTGGAGTCGCGGGACAAATGTCTGCGACGCTTGGAGACTAAAATCGTCGAGTATCAGAGATTTGTGTAGCCTTGTGTACGAAGGGGCTAAGTGAAACAAAGGATGTGTCAGGATTGTAGCAAATGGAAATTTGAAAAGTGATGTTGCACTGTTTTGTTTTATTTGCCAACACTCATGCACGTTCACGAACACTTAATCCACAATTATTTCACATTATTTCAGTATCAATATATTATCACGACCATTATCTCCGAAGGGTTAGTCAGAGACTGAGCAATGAGGACCGCAACAGCAGTCCTTTTTGACATAGTCCACTTTTCACCAAACAGCGACTGCACATGTGCTCAGCGTGACAGATGGTGAGCCCATCGCCGCTTTATGCTGTTGGATTTATGTGCAGTCTTTAGTCCGTTAGTCGCCTTTTACGACACCTAATCGAAGAGAGGGGGTGGTAGTATTCTGTCACCGCTACACGACACGGTTATTTCAAATAAAACAATACTGCAGACATGACGCTTCACTTTCCCGCCAAGAAGTCTCTTGTAACAATTAGTGTTGTTTAATTGTTCTAGTCGAGCTGCAGGACGTGTTCGAGTCGGAGACGTTCATATTCCTGGTGTTCGAGCTGTGCAAGAACGGGGAGCTGTTCGACTACCTTACGTCGGTCGTCACGCTGTCCGAGAAGAAGACCAGATACATCATGAGGTGAGTAGGTTTTAAATTGATACATATATAAGGTGACTGCTAGAAACCGCAAGAAACTTCAAGGGCTGGTCAGGTCAAGTGTTTTAAACTTGACAAATAAGGAATTCGTGTGATTTTTTTCATTTTTAATTAAATAATCCATTTTGTGAATTTTCATTAGATTGTCTTTGAGTATCTTATTTATTTTAAAGCAATAAGAAAATACAATGAAAAGCAATTAAAAATAACGATCATTTATAATGCGAGGCAACGGCCGGCCGGCCGGTCTGTTGACCCGTCAACGTAGGTACTTATCGCCCAGCTGACACGGAAAAAACACGAAAGAAACACTTGACCTGACCAGCCCTTGAAGTTTCTTGCGGTTTCTAGCAGTCACCTTATATAGTGTCTAAGGATATCAATAAGCGAACGTTTACGGGAAGCATTTACACATCACACTGAGCATGCTCACCAAATATCAACAAAAATAATCAACAAAACATTATCATAATTCACCAAAAAATACACCCTGTGTGTGTATCAATGTCATACAATGGTTTTTCAATTGTGTGCGTGCATCTGTACACTATCTTTTGATTGACGCTTGCGTCCGTGTTAGTGAAGATACAGCATGTTTCATGATGTGCATTATTTTAATTGATTTAGTTTCTTAGAAAACATAACTTTGAAAAATCACTATAAAACTGGAGCCCGTGTTTTGTCATTGTATTCAGAATGATGTATAGATACCGCCATTAAACGTTCGCTCATTGATTTTGTTAGACCCTGTATTGTATACAGTGTCGCGTATAACACACTATACTACCACCTCCTCTCTTCCCTTGGGTGTCGTAAAAGGCGACTAACGGACTAAAGACTGCACATACTTCCAACAGCATAGAGCGGTGATGGGCTCACCACCTGTCACGCTGAGCACATGTGCCGTCGCTATTTGATGAAACGTGGGCTATAATAGAGAGGACTGCTTTTGCTGTCCTCGTTGCCTAGTCGTGATTATAATTGCACATGTGCTCAACGTGACAGATGGTGAGTACTGGTGAGCCCATCGCCGCTCTACGCTGTTGGATGTATGTACAGTCTTTGGTCCGTTAGTTGCCTTTTACGACGCCGACGAGATGGGTTAGTTAGTAGTGTTCTATCAAATTTACAAATAAAGCTCTGATTTCCTAGTCAACTGCCTAGGGCATAAATAAAATGAAATAGTTTAATATAAATGTATGGAATTATACGTATGTCAACGCACGTCATATGGCGAGTGCCAAACCATTATGTTATAATTTACCACTATACGACAACGCTCGGGACCAACGGTCTTCCGACGAACAGACGCTCTCGAGATGTTTTTTATTTGGTCACCCATCCAGCAAACCGGCATTGCGAAAGTTGCTTATCTGACAAGATTGCAAACCGTTTGCCTTAGTCGCGTATGAATATTATACAGCAAAATTTTATGTTTGTGCACATATTTTTTTATATCATTCAATAACGTTAAAGATATAATTTAATTTTGTCTAGTAACCATTTAACGGGTTTCATAACGAAGCTTCTCTTGGGCTAGATAATTGGTGTGAGTGTAGGAAAATTTATTTATTATTTATTTAATTTATTTTTTAAATTTATTTATTATTTATTATTTTTTTAATTTGTCTGGCACAATAAAAAATAACTCGTGGTTACCGGGCGAACGACAGGTCACGTGTAACGTAATGGTAACCTAACCTGGGCCCTTATTCTGTAACGATTCCTTGTTTCAATACCACACTAATTCCTTAAAAAGTTACGATATCTTCCCAACAACGTATGCGTTTGACGTTTGTGCGCGGTAAGGTTTAGGTGTGGAATCTATAGATTGCGATACAGAATCAGGGCCCGGGGTATCCTGTGATATCGTAATGTGTCAGCAGAGTTTAATTGCGTGGTCTCGGTCGATTGACCCGATTTCCCGATTGTTTGATCAATTTTAGTTTCTTTATTTTTCACTTAAAATAATTAAATTAAATCTGTAGCTCTAGATTAAGTAACTCTATAATTTAAAAAAATATGTGCACAGATAAAAAAAAACCTGTGTATGTACGTAGTATGAATATACGTTAATAAAGTGCTTTGATTAGCGACAACTTAGGAAAGGCATGTGCAATTGCAACGTCTTTGCTTCCTGCTTCCCTAGTAGTTATGGAGTGTTCAAGGTACGCCTTCCGTATCTTAGCGTAAACACAAAACAATATGGTGTCTTTTTGTTGCCATGGTATTTACATACATACCTACATTATATATAATCACGTCTTTTATCCCCGAAGGGTTAGTCAGAGACTAGGCAGACTGCACCCCATCGCCGCTAGAGTCTGACCAACGAAAGCTGAACCTCGTAATTATTTGATTGGCAACACTTTGTCTCTATGTGTGTCTATCTGAGATGTCATGTCGTATGTCACATTGAAATTTTTCTGAGAAAATTGCAGCTGTGTGAGTGACCCCGTGTTACCCAGTCATGATTTTTTGAAATTGCCGCGTATTTCCTGGTTCAGCTTTCGTTAGCCAGACTCTATATGCTGTTGGATGCAATGATGTTACAATAAAAAGAGGTAGATGTGTTACATGTGCCAAAAAGTGGCAACAGAAAACTATGCTAATTGGCTTACCTTAAGCGTAGTCTCACAAAAGCGTTAGCAGTGTTGACACTTTGACAGTGTCAGTTTGCATGTATTTGTTTTCGAAAATTAATTAAAAATATGCTGTCCTGTGTCATGCGAACTACATAAAAGGTCATGAAATTATATATCATGAGTGGCATGCGTGAGTTTAAATTTTAATTGATTTAAGTTCTTATTATTTATCAACTACAAAATGTCAGAATAAATTGTGTCATAAAAATATAGAGAGTGCGACAGCAAATTGACATGTAATTCGAAATGACACAGCGCTACATGTATCTGTCTTGTTTACGCTCTTACTAGTTGTCATGCTATCTTGCTTACACTTTAGAATACGATCAAGTTAACTCGGCAGATGCGGCCATACGAGATCATTGACAAGTTACCTCGGCCGTATAACATCGTAATATATAGTGAGTATAGCGCATGCTCAGGTTTTCGTACGTACGACGCTTCGGTCCATTATTGAAATCATATTAGTACTGACATAACCTATCTACCTCTTTTTAATATAATATCATTGGTTGGATGTATGTGCAGTCTTTAGTCCGTTGATTTTTTATGACACCCAACGGATGACAGGAGGTGGTAGTATTCTTTCACCGCTACGCGATACGGTTGTATGAATTTAAATAAAGTTATTAGTTAATGCCGTTGTAGTTCGTACAAGATAACGATTAGCAGGTCATTATGCTTCTTTTGTAAGCGGCGCCTACACACTAGCCTAAAGATCAAGGATTTTACTTTTCCTGTTTTGTTGCCATTCGCTTATCGCATAGGTAGTGTCAACCAAAGTTTGAGGGACATTGCTTTAGTTTAGGGCCAGATAAAAGTTATTAGTTTGTTAACGTATTACACAAACATTTTGAATTGTTTTGTCAAATCACGTTTTTTCTTTTTTAACAAGTGCTATTTTATTTTGGTCGCGTTATACTTTATCTAATGGTTTTTTTTAATTTAGGGATTGAAAAATAGTCCAGTAATTTTTTATTGAGCTGTGGTATGTGGTGACGGCTCCTTAAAAAACAAACTGCCCACCTATCTCTACCCTTTGGATGATACAACCAAATAATGAAAAAAATTTTTTTTTTTAAAAGAGAGCAACCATATCATTTTATAAACTACAATTTTCAGTAACACCTTCCATTCCATCAATAACACAGCTATACCACAAAACCATGTCTAGATAAAATAAATAAATAAATAAACTTTCCTACGCTCACAATTATCTAGCCCAAGAGAAGCTTCGTTATGAAACTTGTTAAATAGTTACTAGACAACGGATAAACATACTTAAAATACTTAAATACATACTTATTATACATAAAAACACCCAGACCCGAGACAATTTCGAAAAACAGTAATTTCTAAATTGACCCGACCGGGGATCGAATCCGGGACCTCAGAGATGGCGACACCATGAAAACCAGTGTAGAAACCACTCGACCAAGAAGGTCGTCGACCAAAGTTAGACTTTGTCTGAATCGGATGCTCGACCTTTTTCGCCAATAGTTAAAGAAAGGTACGCTACATTTTAAACGGACGTTAAAAATGTGTCTAACATTAAGGTTTGCAATTAATGTCGGAACTTGGATACCCCACGAGAAAAGTCATGATAATAATCCCGTTAGTATAATAATAACTAGCGGCCGCTCGTGGTTTCACCCGCGTGGTTCCCGTTGCCGTGGGAATATCGAGATAAAAAGTATCCTATGTGTTAATCCAGGTTATAAACTATCTGTATGCCGAATTTCATTTAAATCCATTCAGTAGTTTTTACGTGAAGAAGTAACAACATTCACACTCACAAACTTTCGCCTATATAATATTAGTGTGATTACTTCAATGAGATCAACCAATTAGCTAATTTTATTTTTAAGTGGCAAGTCATTTTGTCTTGCAATAATAGAGCCAAATTGTAATTAAAAACATACTAAGTTAAACTCGTATATTATTAAATAACTTTGATTTCTTCGAAATGGACTAAAATTACGTTCTTAAAAACGTTTATAATAGTATCATTTTCACATTTATGATATTCAAATCATACAAAACGAGGAAATCTTATGAAGGATTAATACCTACGTGACCCAGCTGGTGTAGTTAGTGGCACGTGCTTCGTTTACGCTAACTTTTGAATGATTATTATCTAGTCTGTCATTAGAGAGATGATATAGCGTAAGATAGTTGATTCGCTCTGCTTCATACGTCTTTGCGACAGCTCTTCTCCTATGTGGCTCAGTCGTTTGCAAACTCTTGCGCAGTTCTGTGCTCCTAGTGTATCGCGTCGCGTAATGATTTATTTTCTTAATTGTGCTGTTTCGCGTAATATACCTACAATATAATTTCTGTAATATATAAAAGACATTATTAATATATTCTAATAAAAAAGATTTATTATATCTGTGACAATATGTCTCTCTGTGTGTATTTAAATGGATTATCCCAAAAATTGGAAGTTAAGAAAAAGGATTGGACCGAGTGTGTTGATCTTGTTGATGTGTACAAAATAGTTTTGGACGCTTTGCTAAAGTGGTACGTAAGGTAACTAATTATACCTAACTGTTAATTTATAATTAATGTCATTTCAGTCGGTATGTGATTTTAAAATTGTTTTCTAATATTTAACGCGTTGTTTTTATTTAATCATCGTCTTTAAATCTGTTGTTGTGGATAGTTTTTTATTTTACAATTATTTTGTCTTTAACTCTGAACAGTGTTTTTTTTTTCAATAATTTTGAACAAAGATTCTACCGCTAAAAGATACGTGGTGTTGTCAAAAGTGCATTGTTATTTAAATAATATTAAAAAATATAGTATAAAGCTTCGTTTCAAATATTTAGCGTATAACGATCTAAATAGCAATACTTTTTAAGACATGCGTTTGAGGAGAAATCATAGGTTTGTAAGTCTGTAGGGCAGGATACCTTGTACTGAGAAGAGACAAACTCAGTAAGGACATTTCAAAGTCAAAGTCAAAAGATATTTAATAAAAATAAATACATAAACTTTCCTACATTCACACCAATTATCTAGCCCAGGAGAAGCTTCGTTATGAAACTCGTTAAATGGTTACTAGACAACGAATAATTAATATAACATAATAAATAAACTCAATTAATAAGAACCCACTTTGAATCGTCCAAATATTTTTAACCTACACACCCATTCAGGACGTCATTTTTTAACTGTGGCAAAGAACGAGCGCAAGAAACCACAGCGCACAGAAAAGAAAGCAACGACATAAATTATTAGCGCCAAATAAAATTTAAAAATGTCATCCCTATCATAGAAGTACACTAACATATCAAACAGTCACAACAACATGATGATGTGCTGGTATCGGCTCATTAATGAATACTACCGCCCCCTCTCTTCCCTTGGGTGACGTAAAAGGCGACTAACGGACTTAAACTGCACTTACATCAAACAGCATAGAGCGGCGATGGGCTCACCACCTGTCACGTTGAGCACATGTGCAGTCGCTATTTGGTAAAAAGTGGACTATGGTAGAGGACTGCTTTTGCTGTCCTCATTGCCTAGTCCCTGTCTAACCCTTCGGGAGAATAGCCGTGATTATAATGTATGTACCAGTAAGTACGATTGATCCTTATACGCAAATGACAAACTTCAAAATTTATTGACGAAGTTAGCATGTAGGCGCGTGTGTGTACGTTGTTTATAAGCTACTGGTTTGATCAATTCTTAAACGCACAATTTCCTTTAGGCAAGTCCTCGAAGGCGTCCGATTTGTGCACAGCAAGAGCATCGTCCACCGCGACTTGAAGCCTGAGAACATCTTACTGGACGACCAGCTCAACGTGAAGATCACAGACTTTGGCTTCGCGAAGATGCTGAAAGATGGAGAAAGACTGTTTGGTAAGCCATTACTTGTTTTATCAGAAGAACATTTCAAATATAAGGGCACCTTTACTTCTAAGCCTGATGACATCCTGCTGGATGTTCAGCTTAACGTCAAGACAGACGTTGGATTCGCGAAGATGCTAAAAGATGGAGAAAAACTCTTTGGTAAGCCATTACTTGTTTGATTAAAGGAACATTTAAAATACCAAGGGCATCTTCGGTCACTTTACTTCTGCCCTAAAGAGATCCTGCTGGAAGATCAACTCAACGTGAATATTACAGACTTTGGCTGTATCAAAGTGGTCAGAGACAGGGAAAAACTGTTCGGTAAGTAATTACCTTTATTCTAGTTTGATCAAGGAGACATTTAAGCTGGATATAGAGAGCTGTGCTTTCTGCCTACTCCTTCTGGGAAACGGGCAAGATGTGTACATTTAAGCAACTATAATAGTGGCACTTTTGTCCGATGAAATCCAGAGAAAATCCTGCTGAATGATCAGCTCAACGTCAAGATCACGGAGTTAGGCCTTTTCAAGATAGGTTGGGTAAATATCAATAGTTTTAATCGAAAACATGTTCTAATGACATAACTGTAAGTTTTATTTATCATAAATGCCACCAGGATACTATTGGCCACGTACGGTGTATCAATTTTTTTGATGCTGACCCGTCAAAGGGTATCTTACTTCATTTCCGCATCTATATAAATAAAAATATAAGTACAGACAAACATATAATCACGACTATTATCCCCGAAGGGGTATTCAGAGACTAGGCAATGGGGATCGCAAAAGCTGTCCTCTGCCTTAGTCCCACCAAATAGCGACTACACATGTGCTGAGGTCACAGGTGGTGAGTCTTTAGTCCGTTAGTCGCCTTTTACGACAACCAAGGGAAGAGAGGGGGTCTTTCACCTGTACCGTACGCGACACGGCTTTGACCAATTTGACTGATTATTTTTGTGTTGTGTTTGTAATGGTCAGAACAAGGTATGAAAGAAAAATGTTATGGAAATTTTTCAAGGGATACGCGGTGTTTACACGGACGAAGTCGCGAACGGGCCACTAGTTCAGAATATTAGTAAGGTTGAAGGATATGACGATTATGTTACATTGACACGAGTCCTCACCATTTATTACAATAGGTCACGCTCTGTGGACCCAGGGTCGCGTGACAGCTGTCTAATGTTACATCTGGCTGGATTAGTCGCACTGAGAAACAAAGACCTTTGTCCAACCGGGGGGATAAATATACAAAATTCCTTTGGCAAATTGACGATTGAAATGACAAATTACTTTGTAATCAATCAATCAATGCTGACGAATATGAACTTTATTTATTCATATGAAACAGAGTACCTATAAGTAGGTACTTTTTGGATGGTGGTTAATTATATCATTTTGAACGACCGTTTTGCCAAACGCAAGGTATGTGAAGGTAAAAAAAAAATATAAGTAATTAAAATTTTAAAAAATGTTTTATCCTAGTTTTATTGTAAAAAAAGCAATGACTAGCCTATACAATACTGTCCCACTGCTGGGTAAATGCCTCCATCATTGAAATCAAATCTTTGCTACGATAGATTGGTATTGGCTTAATCACCACGCTTGCCACGTTCTAATACACACTATCCGACCTGGGAATTGAACCCTGTACCACCGGTTATAGGGCCGAGCGCATAGCCACCGAGGAGTTCTTAATTTCTTTTTTTTTACCTTTTGTGCCCCACTGCTGGGCAAATCTCTCCCCCAAACACTTCCACAGATTCCGATCCAGAGCCAAAGACTGCTAATCCCTTGTGTGGTTTACAATGTCGTCGCACCATCTCTTTTTGGGTTTTCCTTTCTGACGGCATCCGTCCGAGAGGAATTAAATTCTACTAATATTATAAAGGCGAAACAGATAGTTTAGAACCTAGATTAACACATAGGATACTTTTTTATCCCGTTATTCCCACGGGCACGGGAACCACGCGAGCGGCCGCTAGTATTTTATAAAAGTGATGTATAAAAATGATGTTTCCAGAGCTGTGCGGCACTCCTGGCTACCTCGCGCCTGAGACGCTGAAAGCCAACATGTTCGATGACGCGCCAGGCTACGGTCTCGAGGTGGACATGTGAGTGTACTTCAGTTTATTTGCTGCACAACAGCACAACGGCGAAGCTATTGGCCTTCATCTCGCCAGGGTACTCGATTATTTTATGTTAAAACATCAAGAAAGTGAGTCAGTGTTTGATTTCGACATTTGATATAAATATGATGAAAAATTGACACAATTAGACCACCGAGACACGATGTTGGTCGTTTCAAAATTGTAGATTCGACACCTAGGGCCCTCTATCTCTAACCCCCCTATTAATAAACACGGAGTAAACCCGGTGTAACTTTTATTTTTATTCTACAACGGGTAAGCGCTTAGCCTTAATCTCACCTGATGGTAAGTGACGATAAGGCTGAAGGTGGAAGCGCGCTTCACCCGGATTCCTCAACCATGTTTTGTCTTTAGCTGTCACTTTGACATTCGCAAAAGCGAGACACAGACAAAAAATAGTTTAGTCACACCGGGTTTACTCCATGTTTATTAATAAGGGGGTAAGAGCATTCGAAACTGTGTAGTGTAGGTATAAATGTAACTCTCTACCAGTACGCCTATGACACGCTATAATGCGTACCGCATTCAGTGCAGTACGGCTACGCGTTTTATATGCTATGCGGGTGCTCTTTTAACTCACGGGTACGCCCATGACCGGCTATAGGTACGCCTTTAATACACTATAGTCTAAGATCCGAGTATAGAACGACCTTCACCGGGAAGGTTAATGGATGAAAAGTATTTTATATCAAATTTAATATGTTAAATAATATATCGCGAGTGGGTTGGCTGAAAAAAATGTCAGTCCAGTATCATTAATGATTAATTTAATATATATATATTTTTTTTTTACTTTGCACTGGTTTGGTTTGTGTGTGTGTTTGTAATGAGCTTATCTTTATATAAACATAAATTTTATTTATTTAACGAGACGGTTGTAAATTACTAATATTGACTTGCCTGTTTTACACCTGCCTACCCAATGTTAACTATGCGGGTGCTCTTTTAACTCACGGGTACGCCCATGACCGTCTATAGGTACGCCTTTAATACACTATAGTCTAAGATCCGAGTATAGAACGACCTTCACCGGGAAGGTTAATGGATGAAAAGTATTTTATATCAAATTTAATATGTTAAATAATATATCGCGAGTGGGTTGGCTGAAAAATGTCAGTCCAGTATCATTAATGATTAATTTAATATAAAAAATTTTTTTTTTTACTTTGCACTGTTTTGGTGTGTGTGTGTGTTTGTAATGAGCTTATCTTTATATAAACATAAATTTTATTTATTTAACCAGACGGTTGCAAATTACTAATATTGACTTGCCTGTTTACACCTGCCTACCCAATGTTATGACAGGAAAAAAATAGTCAACCTAACGTTTGCATATTCTATAGGCTTCATACTTTCGATTGGTACCTATGTAATTTATCTATTATCGAAACAAGTGCAATATTTAAAAAAAAAATATTTTTAAATATTTAATTAATCATATACTGGACTGAAATTTTTCAGCCAACCCTCTCGCAATATATTTTTTAACACATTAAATTTGATATAAAATACTTTTCATCCATAAACCGCTCGGTGTAGTCGTTGTATACTCGGATCCTCTACTACTACGGGTACGCCTTTAATACGCTATACGGGTGTTCTTTTATCTCATAGTAAGCACAGTGTAACTCGCTACAGGTACGCCCATGACACGCTATAGGTACGTCTTTACACTACGGGTGCGCCTTTATTACGCTATAGGTGTGCTTGTAACTCGCTGTGGGTACATGTGTAACTCGCTAAGGATACGCCTATATCACTCTACAGGTACGCCTGTAGTACACTACGAGTACGCTTTGAATACTCTACAGGTGTACTTGTAACTCGCTATAGGTGCGCCTGTAATACGGTACGGATACACCAAGGCGCGATACGTGTTTAGCCCATCTGTTGGATGTATGAGCAGTCTTCAGTCCGTTAGTCGCCTGTTACTACACCCAAGAGGGCGGTAGTGTTCTTTTCATTATGAGAAGTATAATATTATTTTAAATAAAAAAAACTACATTAATAAAAACTTACATATTAAAAATGGGCCGCCATCATACAGCTCTTGAATTGAAAGACAGAGCTGATGTTTTTATTTAATACATAATTGGTGTACTTACGCAACATCTTATTTAACAGTAGTCGTTGCGTCAATTATTCCTATATAGATAATGCACAATTGACGCACAAACCAGCCGCCTTGTGTTCCCTGTAATCTGAACTCTGACTGCGTAGACACAAGGACGTAATTAACGGGCGGGGTCAACCGCACTTGTGATATTGTGAGCGCGTGCTGAGATAACTCATTTCGACGATCGCGGTTTGTTCAATCGTTATGGCTAATTAAATTAGATTATTTAATTAAAGCGCTGAGCTGTGTAGTGGCTTCTCATTATTCTAAAATACTAACATCCCATCTATTCCCTTGGGTGTCGTAAAAAGCGACTAACGGACTGAAGACTACACATACATTCAAAAGATTAGAAATACGAGTATAACTTTTAATACTGTTTTGTGGTGCCTTTAGTATTTATATTTATTATTCGCGTGTCATATTATTTAATTCTCGTATGAGAATGATGAACTCATCAACCCGCATTGGGCCAGCGTGGTGGGTTATGGGCCAATCTCTGAAGCCTGATGATGATTGTGATATTATCGTAAAAAAGTTTGACGGTTAGAAACAAGTTTTGTATAAGGAGTTTGATGCATTATTTTAATGTTTATATTATGCTTTAATTTACAGTTGGGCGTGTGGTGTCATCATGTTCACTCTGTGAGTAACATCAAATTACCCTATTTTCTAAATATAGATGTAAACGATGTAGAACCTTCTATAGTGGATTTTCTTTAGAAGAATAGAAATAGAAATAAGTTTATTTATCAATCATTATCAAATAGTCGCTATTTGGTGAAAAGTGGAATGGTAAAGGACTGCTTTTGCTGTCCTCATTGCCTAGTCTCTGACTAACACTTTGGGGATAATAGTCGTGGTTATATGTATGTATTATTTATCAAATAAGTACGAATAACTACATAGTTACTATAGTCTGACCGCTACCGCCGTACCGCGCCTTGGGTATGCGAGCGGCGAGGCGGGGAGGCGAAACAGTTGCTCCATTTTGTCATTCTGCCGTCATCGCTCACGGCGGCAACTAGTGTGTCAGACGCACATGAGATATAATATCTAAAAATGGGTCGTGCATTATCTCGAGATAATCAAGACTGTCATTTTTAAAGTGGCCGAATACTTACAGAAAAGAAAAGCAAACAAAGAAAGTTTATATTATATATTTCCAAGAATTAAAGATTTATTTCATTTATATTGGTTCTTTAATTGTACTTATCTAAAAATCATACTGGACAAAAACGGATTGCATGTAATTATACTCGTAAATATAAAGCTTCAATAAACTGTGCTTCGATATCGTAAGATCTGTCTGACACTACGAATCTCATGTGAGTTCATGCTCTTTACTTCCCACTCCCCACCTCCCCGCGCATACCTAAGGCGCGGTACAGCGGTTGCGGTCAGGCTATAGTGGTCCCCACACTAGGGTATACCTGCATGCTTACTCTTTAATTCCGATCGATCGAGATTCGTATTGTGAAGTTTCTTGTACTCTTGAGTTACGACACCAGAGCTAATTTAGATTTATATTTCGCGGATATTAGCATTGCATTCTTGCACAGAACAACTAATAGTACTACCATACAGAAGGTTTACTCTCTAACTAAAGTGAAGTATAGGTATAAAAAAGTGCCTACTCTTACGACTTTCACGCGAAATGGAAACTAATCGTGTGACCCGAGCGTTCATATTTCGTTAAGCAACGCTGACTCGATATCGATTTAACGTCAGGAGCGCAGGGTTTCCACTCGTGGAAATGAATCTGATTTATTTTAATAAATATTTAAAATAAATCAGATTCATTGTTCTTTCTTTTATTTAGACACCCGTAAACACAACAGTATCTTTTATACGGATTATAGGATCGTTTAGTAGTCATTGTTCGGTGCGCAAAAATCACGGAAATGATCGTTCGTTTTACGCGCGACTCGGTGCTCGGTGTTCGGTGCGTCGCTCACGGCAACCTACTGCCATACGCCTGCCCGGGAGGCGCGCCAAACGAACGGACCTAAACTGCGGAGTGACATCCCCCTGATTCTTGTATGGTTGCAGGCTGGTGGGCTGTCCCCCGTTCTGGCACCGCAAGCAGATGGTGATGCTGCGCAACATCATGGAGGGGAAGTACTCCTTCACCAGCCCCGAGTGGGCGGACATTTCAGGTAACAGCCGGGACACATTTTCGGGGATTCTGTTTCGGCGTGCAGTGGTACTGGGGGTAGCGATGCGCATTTATCTGGCACAGACTATAGCTCGTTAGATTAGTTGTTAAGTCTTAACTACAAGTTAGTTAACTGTTTTTATTATTATTAGTATTGACGTCAATAAGTGCCTGTAAAGGTTTACATTGAATAAATAATTTGACTTTGACTTTGACATACATATATGCGAGAGCTTGTAATTAACTCTTAGAAGTAACTAGCGGCCCGTCCGCGCCTTCGTCCACGTTAACTTAAAAAGACCTAGTTCAGCCATTTAAAAAAATATATCTACAAAATATAAACAAAAACCATCCTCAGTTAACGCTCTATCTTTTAGTGAAAACGGCATAATAATCCATTGCGTGGTTTAGGAGAATAGTGCGGTGCCACAGACAGAGGAAAACGGCAACTTTACTTTATAATATGTAATGATAGATATGTATAATTTAGTATTTAACCATAATGTAAGCTTTTCTAATAAATAAATAAATAAATGAATATATACATTAACCACTATTATCCCCGAAGGGTTAGTCAGAGACTAGGCAATGACGACAGCAAAAGCAGTCCTCTGCAACAGTCCACGTTTCACCAAATGATAACTTGCACATGTGCTCAGCGTGACAGGTGGTGAGCCCATCGCCGTATGCTGTTGGATGTATGTGCAGTCTTTAGACAGTTAGACGCCTTTTACACAACCAAGGGAAGAGAACAGTATTCTTTTAATGAGATGTGTCTCTTTCATCAAGCTGACATACGTAGACAGATAGACCCTGATTGGACGCTGATAAATCAAAATGACCAATGACAGAAAGCCTGCCACTGTGTGACTTCTATAGAAAGGGACTCACGGCTCTCGCAAACGGTATCTCACTCGGACCGCGTTTCTCTTATGAGCAAGTGATTTCTGTAATAGAGCTTAAGTCTCATAACAATAAGGTTCATTTTTAAACGATGTCGAATTGCCCGTGCACATTTAAGATCAGGTATACGTTCCTTGGCCGGGCCACGTTTCAGGGGGCCTACTCTCTAAACGCATCCGAAGCTTTGCCTGCCCGTAATTCGCCCGCGTTGTTGTTTTTTTTACTTGCGTTAGCGCAGTACATGCACAGCCGTGTACGACGATTTACGGGCAGACGAAGTCTCGGATGCCTTTAGAGAGTAGGCCCCCTGAAACGTAGCCTGGGCAAGGAACTTAAACCTAATCTGGAATGTGCACGGGCAATTTGACATTGTTTAAAAATGAACCTTATTGTTATGAAACTTAACTTCTATTACAGAAATCACTTGCTCAGGAGAGAAACGCGGTCCGAGTGAGACACTAAGGCTCGTATTCTAAAATCGAACTTAAAATCAAATCCATGCTTGAATACAGCTAGAAAGGGATGGCGATGGCGATATATGCGATGAATAGCACCATCCCTTTCTATCTGTACTCAAGCTGATGTTTGAGTTTGAGTTTGGTTTTAGAATATGAGCCTTAGAGAGCCTCAGTGGTTGAGGATTCCGGGTGAAGCGCGCTTCCACCTTCGGCCTTAACGTCACACAGGTGAGATAAAGGCCAAGCGCTTACCCGTTGGCTAATTAAAAAAAAATCCGTGTCAAAGAGCTGTGGGCTCAATGTTAAAAGAATACTGCCTATCTATATTTTCTCTTGGGTGTTGTAAAAGGCGACTAATGAACTGAAGGCGGCACATTACCTGTCACGCTGAGTACATGTGTATGTTGTTCGGTGAAACGTGAATTGTGGTACTGGACTGATTTGCCGTTCTCATTTCTTAGTCTATTACTAACCCTTTATGGATAGTAGTTAGTGTTGCCGAACTATCGTTAATTGACCTTGGAAATCATCTATAATATCGATAGGTCTATCGTTACTATCGATAGTATCAATCGCTCAGTTTGGTACAACAGTTTCGATAGTATTGAAGCTCAATATCGAATGCACTATCGATAGTTAGAATGTTGCAATTACAATCAATTATAATACTATCGATAGTATCGGTACTATCGATCGATAGGCCTGTCGATACTATTGCTTTAGCTCATCGATAGTGGACTATTGAGCGGAAACACTAAAATAATAGTCGAGTGTATGTAATTCTGTAAAATAATGTATAGGCGCATCCCTGTCGTGGATTGTTAAATGAAAAAAAAATCTGCGGCCTTTACAGAGGAACCAAAAGATCTCATCAGGCGACTGCTAGTGGTAGAGCCGAGCGAGAGGCTCGGAATAGTGGAGTCGTTGGACCACGCCTTCTTCAACACAGTGGTGAGTAAACGTTTTCTCTTCGTGTATTCCTGGTACTTCGATGTTTAGATGTTTACTTTTCTTTACGACTTTTTCACCTTTGTCTATCTAGAAGATATTTTGTATTTCTGTCGTCTATAATTTAAAACTAATGTATTACTGAAAGTTTCTGATTGAACTATTTAGTCACTCATATTAGATGTGAAACAGAACCTTACTTTTTAAAACTTTAGTAGTTAGTAGTTTTAAGATAAAACTGTTTTATTTCTGTTGATAAAATAAAGTTGAAACTATTAGTCTGTCAAAATCACTATACAAACTTTATTTGGATTTAGCTGTATTAATAAATCTCACTTTAAGGTGTGCAAATTATAATATCCAACTTTGTTCATTACCAAGTTAGAGAATAAAAGCTCTTGCTGAGTTTGTTGGCATATCTTCTTCCTCAGTATAAGTTATTTCTTTAATATAGCTTTCGTGGAGGAGTTATGGTTGAAGTGGATTGAAATGACTACAAAGATTTCATATTCTGTTTTTCTTACAAACATTCGTAGAAGCAACGTCTGCAATACTTACTTAATTTGTTTTCTTAGAACCTGCTTACGTTTTTCTATTAATCTTTTTTCTAAGCTTCAGAAACTAACTAGTGTTAGTAAATTTTCCGCTTATAACTGCGATACATGCCCTTCTGGAAAGGTGCATGCAGCACTGTAGAGCTTGATGCAACATTGCACAATTACTATGCTCTCGGTTCAGTTAACACTAAAGCCGCGTCCGCTGCGCCATCTTGTGAACAGAACATTGTTCGAAAACATAAATAAGGGGCGTGCTTCGATCAACAATACCAACTAGATAACGCGTCACGTACAAAATCAAAGCTAAATTCTGTCCACGTGAATAAATACTTTTTCAAAGCAATAAATTACTCCTGTCACTTGAAAATTAAAAGACGTCAATAACATTTAGTGGTGTAATCAACCTCAAGGGGCAACAAATAAAGTACCTTTTCCTGTTATTGCCTTGCGAGAAAATAAGAGCTCACTTCTCAAGTGCGCTCTTATTCACCGAGACACATTTTTAGCGCCGACCTGACATCTAGTTGTATTGTTAATCGAAGGGGGCGTGGCCTAAATGTTTTGTCGAATAAATACACTTGAACGTTTTTGCCGGAGTTTGTGGAAATCATCCCCCGCGTTCGTCTGCGGGCGGAGTGAAGTTTTGTTAAAAAACGTTTACTGAACATTGCTAAAGTCGAGCGGACGAAAGACGAAAATGTTCATGAACAATGTTCTGTTCAAAACATGGCGCAGCGGACGCGGCTATTAAGGAACACAATTTAGTTAAAAAACTTTTTCGCATTTTGCGGTTTTGTTTATTTTACTTAGGTACTTTAAGTTTTTGTCATGCATTGGTGACATAGAAATATTGGTAAATTGAATCTTATTTCAAATTTTTTTTTTTAAATTTCAATTTGTACCTATTTCTTTAAATGTTTATTTTAGTAGTTTTTAATCTTTCGTCGTTGCAATAAAAGCAACTTATACGAAATCATGTCATCATCATCTGAGAAAATAAACAAAACATGACGAAGTTTTTAGTTAATCACCAGGCAAGCATAATTGTTAGTGGTTCGAAAGTGTTAATTGAACTGAACTACACATTTTATAAGACACTACAACAATGTTCTCCGCTCCTGGTAGTTGTGGGACCAGGACATGACGCCGCTCAAGAAGTCGCTCTCGAGCTCCGGTCGCAAGATGTCTAGGATTGAGCAGTTGAACATGGTAAATGTTTGTGTGACTTTGTGTATACGGGGATATGTTAAAAGTTGAGATTCGGTCTTATTGTTCGGCAAAGTAAACCTTTGTAAATACTTATTGTTTTAAAAACATATTTACTTTCATAGAAATGTAAAAAAAGTTATGTTCAAAAATACTATTGCGACAATAAGACCAATTCCATTGACCAAACAAATATATAAACTGGTTAAATGCATTATACTTACTCATTTACATATTATTATTACACACACTTACTTTTTTTGTGAAATAACAATTTAATATTAGAGTGTACTATCCGGCTCGAAGGACCAAATTATGTTTAATTTATTCTGTTATGTACTTGAGTCCTAAATCTTTATTTAGATATAGGTCAATGACAGTACTATTGTTACATCTATCATACAGAAAATAAGTTATAAGCAGCCGTGCGATTCTCTAAACTAAAGCCTTGATAGCTGCGGCTGCCGCAGCGCTGAGAAATGACTCTGTCTCTTTCATATTCATAGAATTGGAAAGAGACAGCAGATCACAGCTATGCGCGCAGCGTCTATGAGTCGCTTAGAGAATCGCATAGCTGAGAGGCTCAGCTTATGCTGAATGAATACAATATGTAAGCTACCATCTTTGGCCTAACTCCAATGGAAAATGTACCGAAAAGAGAGTAGAATTGAAAACATAGAAATTACATACAATTGTAGTATCATCATAAGCCCGTAAATATCCCAGTGCTGAGCATAGGCTTTTCCATATGAACATCACATGGGGGGTCATTAACCGTCTTATTAATAAAAATGGCCAAATGTCATACCTCGGTTTAAAGTGACGTTGTCTCGTTTTTGTTAAAGAAGAGAGACAGCGTCAATTTAATCCAAGTGTAACTTTAATCAACTTTTATTAATAACAGGGTTAAAGCATAAGATATTATATTTTTGAATATGGTTTATAAAGTTTAAGACTCAAGTCATAAATAACTTAAAAAACAGGCTATAGGTAATTGGTATGACTGTTAAATAAAATGTTTATTATTAACCATAATTTATTTAAGATATAAATAGTAATATAAATCGACCGATATGATTCACACTTATCAAGATACACCACAAGATATGCACTTTTTTCTTTTACATTTATTACTAACGCAGACTAACGAAACGCAATACGAATTAAAACTAACAACAGTACTAAGACACTGCTTGGCTAATATTTAATGCTTACTAAACTATGATGTGAAATGGCCGCACAATTGTATCTTTGCATGATTTTATAGTTATTACTAATCCTTACTAAAAATACTAGATTTTTATTTTTTAGAAAATATAATTAAGGGTTGTGTAGATAGCTAGTTAAGGCGATAATTATTATAGATGTAAATGAGAATGGCCGAATAGCCAGTATGTAAGTAACTATGGGGTTTCATGATACCGCAATTTTAAAACAAACACAATTGTGTCCCGATTTTGACATTTAGAATATAGAAACTATTATATATTTGTTTATTTACACACAAGACAACAATAATTATAAAAAAGTCTCGCATAATCAAATATTCGGTTTGTCTGCGACTACAGAATGTCAGAATCAGGCCACTGAGACAGGGTTGTGGACGTTTTAAAATAGCATAATTGAGTTATTTCAGTACCTACTATAAACAAGGTGTTTAGTAATACCATAGACAAATAAGATATTATATATCGTCCTTGGTAATACATATTAATCGCGCAACTGGGCCAGCATATTAGGTGCAAAGAGCAACTATTTGTATGGAAACAACTCTGAATTTGCCAAATGAAAAATCAGCTGTTCATTATCTAGGGGCACGGTAGTGCCTCCGCCAAGTCGAGCAAAAAAAGTGGCACGGCCGTATCATCCTTTTCTCGATTAGGTTAGCACCGCTATGCGCTAATGGTAAAAAAAATATGAAAAATCAATTAATTATTCTGCTGAAAGCGGTAATAGCGTAAAGCGGCAATGGGCTCACCACCTATCGCGCTGAGCGCATGTGCAGTTGTAATTCGGTGAAACGTGCACTGCTTTAACGGTCCTTATTGCCTAGTCTCTGACTGACTTTAAAAAAAAACCCTTTGGGGATAACCTTCAAATAAGTTCCCGGTAGACCGCTTTTTGGCGATATTCGCTTGCGCTCCATTTCGATGTCGTACGTACGTACGCGCGTGACGTACGTACGCACGTACGTACAGTAGCGTGTGCGTAGATGGTGTACAATAATGCCGAAAAGTGGTCGACCGTTAACTTCTCGACTTCATGTAAGTATGTATAAAATCAATTATCATATACCACATAAGACCAACCTCTTGTTGGCATACCACCTTTTACTGCCGTACTCATAGACGTCCATTAACTTTAAATGACATTTTTTCATTCCTTCTCTTTTTAGTACTAAATATAAGAAAGTGACAACAAGAGACTTAATTGTCATTAAAAGTTAATTGAGGTCTCACGAGTACGGCTGTTAGTAGTCGATACAATTGGCTAGTTGACAGTTATCGGAAAAGTATTTTAAAAATTACAAACGCTTATTTCATACCTCTTACAAAATTATTTTCTCGATAAAGCTTTATTTAGTAGAAAAAAAAACATATTTTTTTTCATTAATTTCAAATTTTGCGCGAAAACGGTTGGTCACGTGACATTTTGCCCTGTGACGTCATACATCAATAAACAAACAAATTTTATTTTGAAAACTGACACATAGTTTTTGTTTATTTTGTGAAATGTGACGTCACACGAAGCTCAATCATGGCCGCCCGTGTTTCGGGTCTTGTAATCCACAGATAAAAAAATTGCAAATTTATTTTGTAAAAATAAAATATTTACAAATTATTTTAATAAAAAAGACTACTTACTACTTGGATACCTAATTATTCTTAAATTATAAACTAGCATATCCGACATATTTCATATTTTATTGTTACAACTGTCGAATAGCCAATTACCATTGTGTCTGGTTTGTGCTGTATGAAGAGCTAATGGGAGAGAGAAATAACAGGTTGCTAAAGAGGGTGTTATCGCAGGCTATTAAATCGGGTCGCTTCAACGCGCGCGCCAAGCTGCGCCTCGGCCTGCTGACGGTGCGCGCGGCGGTGAGGCTGAGCCGCCTGCCGCATACATCTACAAGGGCACTGCCGCTGGAGGACGCCCTGAGGGACCCCTACACCATGCGCGTGCTAAGGAAGGTAGGCTACCACCAGCTCTTTAAGGTCTTTAAAGATATAAGAAGGTATGCTGCAACAAGGTTTTTAGGGTTGGGTCGGTTTACGTGTGTTGCGGAAAGTAGGAAACAACGAAAACGACAAAAGTAGTAGAAAGTACAAAATCAAAACTCAAGTACCTACTCCCTTCACTTGCTGCTTCGGTATGGGACTTGCTGGTTAGGCAATCTCCAGTATTTACCCTACCAGCGGTTAACTACGATGCCTTGAGGCTAGCGACGACTAATGATCCCTCATTCCTCACCGTCCACTTCATTGCTGGACGCGGGCGAGTACAATAACTATGTTGCTCCCGCTGGAAATAGTACTTCGTCTTTTGGTCTAAAACCGGTGGTAGTATATTTGTACAACCGTTTAACATTCCTTAGGTGATAGACGGGTGCGCGTTCCGCGTGTACGGCCACTGGGTGAAGAAGGGCGAGGGCCAGAACCGCGCGGCGCTCTTCGAGAACACACCCAAGACGGAGCTCAAGAGCCTCTACGTGTCCAACCTCAGCCGATAGCCGCCGCTGTTAGCTGCTGGAGCACGCCTTGCCGCTCCTGCGCCCCTGGTCACAGGTCAGTTACATTACTGGCTGGATAATTAAAATACATGAGGACAGCAAAAGCAGTCCTCTACCATAGTCCACTTTTCACCAAATAGCGACTGCACATGTGCTCAGCGTGACGGGTGGTGAGCCCATCGCCGCTCTATGCTGTTGAATGTATGTGCAGTCTTTAGGCCGTTAGTCGCCTTTTACGACACCCAAAGGAAGAGAGAGGGTAGTAATATTCTTTACCGCTACGCGACACAGTCAATTAAAAAAAAAAATTAAAAGATATCCTCCGTGCTGCGGAAGGCACGTAAAGCTGTTGGTCAAGGTTGTTATCATAATATGGCGGTCGTTAAAACCCACCAATCCGCATTATAGGGCCAATCACCCCATGTGTTATTCAGTGGCGTGCCTAGGGCTTCAGATTGGGGCAAGCCACGAAACCTGAAGTTCCTAATCTTGCTACCTAGGTACAATGTTGATGCCCATTTGTGACACTAGCCACATTTTTTACTCAAATCATCATAGGCCGTGGCATTCCAAACGTTCTTGTCGTTTGTAAAAAAACAGGCTAACAGAAAAAAAATTACTGCGGCCAATTTTGGCGTTCTTATCTCAGAAAGAAAAATACATTAACAGTATTTACTTATTGAATAGTGTAGAATAGCTATTGGCATAGTACGTAGCGGCCTCGCTTTTTGTAAATTTCGCTTAATTATTATTTAAACCCAAAATTGCAGAGAAAGATTTTCATAAATTGCGCGAGGGCACTTTTTTGAGCTCCTGGATTGAATGAACTACTGTTCTAAACAAATGAAATAAAAAAATGAGAATTTTATCTCGTCGTATAATGCGTAGCGGCCACGGAATTTTTAAATATTATTGATTTAATATAGAAAAAAAATGTTATTCAAAACCAAAAAATCTTCGAAAATCGCGTTAAGTTAACTGTAAATTTCTCTTATCTACGATAATATTATTGAGTAAAATTCATACCAGAATAATTGTCTAATAAATACATCATGAGGAATAAAAATGTTATAATGAATTTATTTATTATCCTATTTCTATGAAAACTCCTATTTCGATAAAAACGATAAATACAACTGGAAAATTACTACAAAATGCGAAAATGGGCATTTTGCGCGGGAATCACAGTCGATATGTAGGCCTCTACACTTAATTTATTAATTATTACTTAATTATTTGAATGGAAGCAACCAATCCAAAGAGCTTTTTACATAGACCTATTATAATTAATGCCCTAGGTGACTTTTAATAGTTTGCGAAATACATAAATCATGTGTGATGTTCAAAGAATTTATTTACCTCTGCCTTTCGTATGCCAATCATCAACACGTTTAAGTACAAATTTGTTTGCAACACATCACATGCCCAACACATCTAGTTCGTCACAGAGACCAATAAAGCGACGAACTGAACTCGGAACACATTTTATTATCACAAATTACGAAAACACTTGTTACTTAAAAACAATCGCTCAAACAAAGTGAAGTGTGACAATAACAAATAATAAAAAATGGCTGGCTGCAGCCTGTGGCTGCTGCACAGCACAATCGTGTATTAACGCTCGCCTCTGATTGGTTCGCCCGAGCTCGAGCTGTCGTCGGTCGCCTATGATTGGTTCGCCCGCGTTTAAGTTGCACGTGATTCGGTAGAAATAAAGCCTGATTTGGAGAACGCCTTACTTGCGAACCTCATAACGCAAGCTGGCTTTGACGAAGAGTATGAATTTCTCATAGAATCTATACATACTTACGCAGTATTATGTTTATAGAGTAGCAATTTTGTTAAAGTTAGAAGAGAGCGGATATACTTTAAATCCGAAGCCCGGTTGCAAGCCAACTTGTGCGAGAGAGATGTAAAGCGTCGCACGATTTATAAGCAGCTTTATGCGATTTGTTTGGTGATTCTTAATATGAGAAACGTATAAAATTGATAATTTGAACGCTGATGAAAGAAAATTAACAATGGTAAAAAATATTAAGTGATTTTAATAATTGCGTTTTACCAGTAGTGATATTGAGTTTTTGTTAGGGCAAGCCGGGCTTTTCGGCTTGTATGAAGGTACCGCCACTGGTGTTGTTGTCCATGTGGGTAGGCCCGTGCCCAAAAGTGGGACGGTTAGAGCCAATTTTTTTTTTGATAATTTGTTTCTTCACCATGGATACTAGTCATTCAGTGGAAATAATAGAGTTCATTTATTATGCTTATGTTCCCCCCAAATCCCTTCGAGTTCCAGTAAAGATGTGGGACTTTACTGAACTTCACACGGACTTCTTGAGAGAACTTGAAAAGTGATGTTGCACTGTTTTGTTTTATTTGCCAACACTCATGCACGTTCACGAACTTTTAACGGTTAATAATCCACCATTATTTCAAATTAGTATTCGACAATACACAAATTTTAGAAAATAAGACGAAACTACAGACATGACGCTTCACTTTTCCGCCAAGAAATCCGTTAAGAGCCAATCTCCCCATGTGTTGTCCATGTGGATAGACCCGTGCCCAAAAGTGGGACGTTTATAGGCTGATGATGTTAAGTGATGATAAGGAACGTCTTGCCTCTTCTGCGCCCTCATAACTCATGAACCTATACACTGTACGTGTCATGTCGTGTCAAAAAAAAATTTATACAAACAAACCATTTCTTAACAAATGCGAGCACAACGAAAAAGAAAATAGTCAAATCAGTTAAGCTGTTATTAAGTAATAATATTGTAATACTATTGTTTATTAATGTAGATTATGATGATGATGTTTTCTTGTCTTATCTTATCTCAGATTAGGTTTTTTTTTCTTGAATAATGTATTTTAATTTGTTTTACTTAAACTTTATCCGGCAGTCAAATCGCCCAGGCAGTTTTGGGGGACATATTATTGTTTTTATTTTTGTTATTATATGTACTTAATAAGTAAATAAATAATAATAATAAGTGATGTTCCGTCACACGTTAGGCAATTTATTTATATTTATATAGAATTAAAACTCCTTCAAAAACCTGACATTTATCTTCTTACTACAAAACGATGTCTAAAGTTAGACAATGTCTAAAGCAGACGCCCGCACTATTTCTCTAATACTGTTAGATAGACACAGCATTTAAAATACGAGTCGATCTTTATATTGTTTTGTAGTAAGGCCTTTAATGTTTTTTATTTCATTTTAGGAGTTCCCGCGTACCAGGGTAGCAGAAGCACGGAGAACAAGTCAGCGCGCCGCGAGTCCCGCGCGCGTCTACGAGCGTAGGTTAGCCGTAGTAACTTATCCAAATAATAGTCCAATTTTTATACACCGTACTGTTTTGTTGCTGTATCGGTCTAGTGCATATGAAACAGGGGCTGCACGGATCCATTATGGTGTCAATCCATTTTGTAGTCGCGCAAAAATGAAAAGCAAGTTGGCTGGCTGACAAATGGCTAACGGTAGAATCAACTGAGGTTAAGATTTTGATAACGCCGTTTTGTTTCTGTAGTTAAGTCGCTCAGCATTAAGGTTTAAACTACGGCCCCTGAAAACTGTCAGCCCAAAATGAACTTTATGTGGCATAGAATAAGAACCTGCTATATCCGGATACGTTTTATAACGTAAGATTTGTTTTCTAGTTTATAAAGCTCGTATCTACGATTGTAACGTTCGATACAGAATACGAATTGGCAATTAATATATTGCATGAATTTTACTTTTTTACAGCGATAAATCAAAAGATCAAATTTCAACAAAAATTGTTGAATAATAAAATTGAATTCAGTCGTATCACTTCTACAGCATTCTCTACTATAGAGCCAAGATTGACTGCAAGATAATAATAAAACTACTTTTAATTTAAAAGTTGCCATGTCAAAAATAAAACAAAAATCGAATTCGGGATCAATAGGTATGAAAAAAGAATTTTGACTACCTACTTTTATTACTTTAGTATTGAGCAGCTCATAAGATTTTTTTTATTTAGAATTTAATAATTATATTTAAATAATTATCGGAGGAAACCCTGTAGTAGTTTGTCGAGTGAATTCTATTGTTGTCTCATTAAAAGTAAGGTGTAACTTTAGTATTATTTGTTTGTTTTTCCACAACAGTCGTTGCCAAGAGATTTTTGTTTTTTCTATGTTTTGTTGTGAGAGTTTGTTATGTAGGTAAGTGTATTTTGGAGTTTGAGTTTGTAGTATCATTGGATCAAGTGCAGATTTTTAGGTGTTACTTTAGAAAATGAATAACGTAAATAAGTAAATATTATATACATTCGAGTATTATAAGCTTTACACTAATTACGTTGCGAATAGGTTCTGCTATTGATTCAATATAACTTCGCATATATATATGTTCTAATTTTATGAAACGACATAATTATAGAAAATAAATACGTTCATTAGGGTAGCGGGTCAAAGCAAAACGGAAATTACTTTAAAAAGTTTTTCTTTTATAAATAAAATTGTAACATTTTAGTTATCTAATCCTTTAAAATAAATTTATATATATCCCATTATCTAATATATGTCAGGTAGCCTTTCTATCTATAGACACCCTTAATTTTTATTCGTTTTAATGAAATTAAGGATGAGTTCCAACCATGAATCTAAAAAACTTCCCCAAGAAACCTATGTGCAACAATGACATAAAAATTTCGACCTCCCCTTCGATCACCAATACCAACTAGATAACGTTTCACGTACGAAATTAGGAGGAGCTCGATGGTGTAGCGGCTAGCGCGATCGGCTTGCGATCTTGCTTGCTAAGCAACTTTCGCAATGCCGGGTCACTGGATGGGTGACCAAATTTATAACATCTCGAGCTCCTCTGTGCTTCGGAAGGCACGTTAAGCCGTTGGTCCCGGTTGCTGTCGTAAGATGGCAGTCGTTAAAACCCACCAACCCGCATTGGGCCAGCGTGGTGGGTTATGGCCCAATATCCCCACGTGCTATTGTTCACGTGGGAGGCCTGTGCCCAGCAGTGGGACGTTTATAGGCTGATGATGATGATGATGATGATGGTGATGATGATGTACAAAATTAAAGCTTAATTCTGTCCACCTGAATAAATACTTTTTCTAAGCAATAAATTACTGCTGCCATTAAAAAATTAAAATACTTTAATAACATTTAGTGGCGAAATCAACCTTAAGGGGCAAGAAATAAAGTACTTTTTCCTATTATTGCCTTGCGAGAAAATAAGAGCACTTATTTACCGAGACACATTTTTAGCGCCGACCTGACATCTAGTTGTATTGTTGATCAAAAGACCTCCCATACTATTGTCGTCAGCTGGTCGGACTGTTTTGTAAAAATAATAAAAATTAAGGGTGTAGGTATTGTCTCTCTAAAGACCTAATTTTATGGGTCCATGGACGCGCGCATTACGCACCCTGGAGCCTCAGTTCTAATGACTATGCCCTGTAATTTCACTGGATCCAGTACCCTTCAAACCGGAACGCAGCAATGTAAAAATAATGCTGCTTTGGGCAGAGTTAAATAGGTCCCTTTCCTGGGCAGAATCTAATTACAAGATTAAAGATAGGCTATCTACATACTTAAAATCACGACTATTATCCCCGAAGGGTTAGTCAGATACTAGGCAATCAGGACTGCAGAAGCAGTCCTCTACTATAGTCTAATTTTCACCAAATATCGACTGCACAAGTGCTCAGCGTGACAGGTGGTGAGCCCATCGCCGCTCTATGCTGTTGGATGTATGTGCAGTCTGTGTCCATGGGACGACCTCCGTGGTCGAGTGGTTAGCACGCCGCGCCATCTCTGTAGTCCCGGGTTCAATTCCCGGTCGGATCAATTAAGAGGAAAACTGTTTTTCTAAATTGATTTCGGGTCTGGGTATTTTTTCTATGTTTATGTATATTTATCCGTTACCTTACCATATTAACGAGTTTCAGTAGAATACTCATCTTGGTCTAGATAATTGACGACCTCCTTGGTCGAGTGGTTTGTACACCGGTTTTCATGGTGTCGCTATCTCTGAGGTCCCGGGTTCGATCCCCGGTCGGGTCAATTTAGAAGTTATTGTTTTTCTGAATTGTTTCGGGTCTGGGTGTTTTCTATGTATAATAAGTATGTATTTAAGTATGTTTATACGTTGTCTAGTAACCATTTAACGAGTTTCTTCGAAGCTTCTCTTGGGCTAGATAATTGGTGTGAGTGTAGGAAAGTTTTTTTTTTTTAATTGGTGTGAGCGTAAACAAATTAAATTATAAATTAGTCTGCTTTTACGACACCCAGGGGGAGAGAGGGGGTGGTAGTATTATTTCACCGCTACACGACACTGTAGGCTATGTAACACAAAATAAATTGTGTTATTCTGAACTGTATCGTTACTATCTTATAAATTGTTGAGGTGCCTTCATAACCAGCTAATGTGTTTCGGTGCTTAAATACGTGTAGATACAATTGTTTTATATAAAAAATATATATTTATATAAGTAAAAAAGAATACATATATATTTTGTGTATTAAAATATTTTTCGAAACACATTACATTATACTTTTGTAATTATAGTTATAATCGTGTTAAAACTTTAATATCACACACAACTTTCTCACAGTAGCTTAACAAACAAATTGTAATGTAAGTAGTGTAATATAACAAATTATAATTATTATAATAATATTTAGAGAAAATAATTTAAACATTATAAGTGTGTAAATAGTCTGTAGATGGAGTGATAAAATATGATGTAATAAATAAATTGTGATGTAATGTGTGCCAGATTGTTCAGTAGAAATAATCATATTTAAAAAAATTATCTATCACTTTAAAATAGCGAATGTCTCGGGTAGGAATCGAACCAATATTGCATCCTTTGATTGAGTTACTAAGTCACTAGTTTCTTTGTTGAATATTTTGTGCTAACTTATTACGCTGATAGTCATTCGGACACAACATATTGAATATAAAAATAATTTAAATTGCAACAAAAATATATAGGTACATAAAGGGATTTACTCGTTTTTTGTTACATGTTAGTCGGTCACATGTAGAGTCCTTCTGTCCAATTAGATGTGTATAAAGAGTTGTCTTGACTAACGAAACGAAACTTTTTAAAATTGGTATAAAATCTTGTTTAAAAAATCAAAACGAAGTTGCAAAAATTATAATAGTTCAAATAAGCTTATGTGATGTACCGATTTTTAAATAACTGTTTTTTTAAGTCAAGTTAAGTTACACCTCAACATGATTATTATTATCTCAGCTATAAAAGACATGCAGCTTTTGAACACAACTATGTACCCTATTTCTCTGAATTAAACCAATTTAAAGCTTCTTTTTGTTATTTATATCCTTTTAGGTACACTTCCAACTGCCGCGTTATTTATAAATAAATCCTATATAAATGCAATGGGTTATATATATAATGTTTACCTGTAAATCGATAAATTAATATCCCGATATGATGCCCTTATTTTTATTCTTTAATTACAAGCGTACCCGTAGCGCCCTACAAGCGCTTCCGTAGCGCTACAGGCGTATCCGTAACGCGCTACAGTCACCCGTAGTAGCGTACCCGTAACAGTGCCTACGTACCCCTAGGAAGCTAACGCGGACCCGCACAAGCGCATTCGTGGCGGGCGTGTCACTAAGGCTTTTTAAAGATTTTTATTTGTGTTTTTTTATGTTTTTGATTTGAGGCACAATCGTAGTTAAACATTATTAAATAATACATTTTGGGTAAAAAACGTTCTGATATGATATTTGCTTCGTCATGATGTGATGAGTGACACAGAATTCTTGATTTTACTTTGATTTTATGTTAGCTAATTGGTAAGTTAGTTATGAATAATACATCCAACCCACAATTTTTGCAAATCTAGTTTATGTCTTTTCCACGCTTACAATATGGAGATTTCACTTTTCTCAAAGACAACCAACCCACTAGTACTTTGGTTTCAACAATAATCATCCTTGTTTCTATTATACATAGTAAAGTTATAGACAGATTTTTCTTTATTAAGCATCCAAGCCACAAAGTAATTATTGAACTCACAACAGAGACTTATAATCTTAAACAAAAAACAATCCAAGTGGAATAAAAAAGCATCCAACTGAACTAATTAGTGTTTATTTGTATTTTCATATAATGAGACTAACCTTCAAAAATGTCACTTCTAATCAAGATACGGGATAAGCTTACTACTATACTGTAAACCACTGATATTTATAATTAAAATACATTTTTATTATTTGTGAGTACTTATCTATAGTGAACAAAAATATATAAAGTTGAAGATGATAAAAATCTTTGCAAGCAAATTTCTCACATTTTTGGTTATGTGGGTTAGATGTATTATTCATAACTAGGTCCAATTGTAATTAGCAGCAAATTGTGTAAAGGACCATGGGAAATTTTGTCCCCACCATCCAACAGATTTGAAATTAGTGTCATTTGAAGGGTCTAGTAGGATAGATATTTTTTTACTATGGCGACGTTCTTCAAATACGCGGGATTTAGGTTATAAAAAATATATTGTTTTTGAATATTTTATTTTTCTTTCCAACAAAATAAGATTGCAAGAGCAGACCAGACTCCACAGGCGGCACCCGTTCACGAGTATGACATGTGAATCAGCCATCGCTTCGCTCAACCATGTTTTAGGGAACGTAACGACCCGACGCACATGCCACCACCGTAGAGACACTGTGAGAGAGCTTGACACACTCGAGCAACTCCAACTAAAGCAAGAAAACAATAAAAGTTTTTTTAAAATTATAAATAAACTCAATACTTTTTGCAACTAACACAGGTACTTTAGGCTTCTTTGGGTCCCAATGAACAAATTGACACGTATCCCATGACTGTTGTAGGGTGGGGACGGAGTTCATACAAAATCCCCCATGGTCCTTTATAGTGAATTGCTAATAACCAGACTGTTATTTTACATACCAAGTTCATAGTAAGTAGGTACTAAATGGGTTAGTATCAAATGGTCAAAAAAAAACGCAAGTGGTCTACCGCATCAACTCACCTAAAAATCATTTGGGTTAAGGAGAACGCGTACTGGCGTACAACCCCACAATGTTCATGTTTTGGTACCATTTTTGCATAGTTGGTTCCTTACTTTTTTCTCATTATTTTCCAGCAAAAGTTATATTTTTAGAAGTCCGGGGTAAAGAAAAATCGTAAAGCGTAATAATAATACTAAAACTAATACCGAAACGCATTTCAACTAGCAGAAACTATACGCAAAACGCAAATCTGCTGCCAGAGTTGCCTGGCATAAAAATATCGATTTATCGATTTTGAAATCAATTCTTTAATAGCTATTAAGTCATAATATTGTTAATCTAGTTACGATTAAAAGCTTATTTGTGCAATTTTTTTAGAGCTTAAACCTATACAATTACACATTTTTTATCTTAAAGTGGTTGATTATTTAATTTTGATATTAATAATTTATATTATTTTTAGAATCGATTTTCTTATCGATTTGTTTGTCATAAAAAGTCGAATGACATTGTCAATGTCATCTTATATTTAAAAAAATGTGAGTGTTTGTTTTGGTTTTATTATTTAATATGTAACCTATTTTGCGAAAAGCGGCTTTGTGAATGTGTTATTTTGAACAACACAAACAATATTGTGTTGTGCTTGCGCAGTACTTTTAACTGCACTGTCGTAATAGTTTTACTGTCTGATTGGGTGATACATTACCATCACAATGTCGAGTAGGTATGCAATGCATTTCGATTGGATCGCATCAGGCGGCATTTACTGACGAACGAGAGTCAAGCCTTAGTCGACACTATCTATTCGTTTTTGGTCGTATCCCAGAGAGGTAAGTCGTACATAGTACGAAATATGTCGTCATCGTCAACCATTTTAAACCGAGAACACATGGTACATAGGTACTTGGTGCAGCAATGCACCTCTGCATTCTGTTACTACTACTATTCTACTATTTTGTTGATCAATTAATAAACTTCATCCATGCTCTTATTGTTTTAGGCAACACCTGATTATATTTGATAAGCTTCCTGGGAATTAGCATCCCATTCTATTGCATCTGAAAGTAAAACTACAAGGCATGTAGGCCATCGCCATGACGATGGAGAGTTGTCTTTCAAGAGCTAAACGAAGAGGAACAAAGGATGACTAACATAATTTCGAAGTGGATTAGACCACGAGAGGTAACACCTTACATTATTTACTTATTGGTTTGCGTGGTGATGCCTACTCTGAGTTCCTGGGTTTGAATCCCAGTAGGGGCAAATGTTTCTATGACGAATACGAGCATTTGTACCTGAGGCCATGATTATTAACCTATATAATAATTCTACTAAATACATATATATACCATACATACCGATTCCCATCAGCTTCCCTATAAGAAATCCCACTCCAGGGATCCACCATGCAAATCTTAATAATTATGTCAATAAATTGCCACCAATGAGTTAAATATTCCATGTTTATTATTGTCTGATTTGTAAATTCTTGGCCAGCTTACCTTCGCCGTATTTCCCCAAACACACACAAGGGGTGTGTGTTTTTACTACTATCACTACTGTATTTTTACCCATTGGCCTAGTATAAAATATCACAAGCCTTACAGTGCTTCCTTTGGGACTAGGCCACTGGCCTACTTAACTATCAAATTGTTACCTGAGACACTGATGATAGTAAATATTTAGGTCAGCATTCTTGTATTATATAGGTCAGCGGGCTAGGCTAGTTGGTGTAAGATTAAAAAATATGTACTTTACTACACTACATTTTATTACACTCTGTTTAATTGTGATTGTTTATTCCAGCTTTCTTCAGAAAATAAAGCTTGTGTTCCTCATTAGCTCCAAGCTTAAAGAGCTTCATGTAGAAGTGGACAGCCAGAGTTTTAACTGCATTATGGGGATACGAAATGTTGGGTGCTGCTCACAGATTTGCTCGCTATGAAGGCATGACTAGACATGCTCCACTCTTCGACGATGTTCCTTAATTACTTTTTATTTTAATATTAAATATGTGACCAATCTAAATTATTAGCGGCGTTTTACCTGAAATAAAACGCATATTAAAATACTTACCTCACTGGAAGCTTTATATTGAGAGAGCATTTCCGTTTCCCGTCGAATTACTATCAGTTTCCATACTTTTTATCGCTTCGTATCCGGTCCAGTGGCGACACCTGGCAGATGCGCCCCATTTTTGTTTTACCCGTTTTCGAGCGCGCCATTTTTCCTTAATTGGCTCAATTTCACCAGGCAGAATTAAAAAGGAAAGCTTCCAGTGAGGTAAGTATTTTAATATGCGTTTTATTTCAGGTAAAACGCCGCTATTAAATTACTTGACCGTCACTGGAAGCTTTATATTGAGACCTGTTTGTTATCGCCTGGTGATCGCCACTGATTGTTAAATATATACGCCAATGTGACTCACAAAAAAGTTAGGTTGAAACTTGAAATAAAGACACATAATTAAAGGAAAGAAAACATTTTATTTAATACTTATATTTTAAATAGGTTCAGTAAAATTAATAATAATAATCAACCCAATAAATGAGTTCAACATTGATCATAAAAATAAACAAAAAGTAAATTCTAATCGATTGGATTAAATAATCGGGTTACATTATTAGGTTTAACATTTTTTAATACTTCACGTTTATAATACTGCCGGAAAGTATTAACTGACCGCCAATTTCCACGGGATAAAATTTCATCAAGTGTTTTCAAGCCAGCTTTTGGAAGCTACTGCTGACCGGACACTTCTGGTGTAGCTTCAATTTCAGCTTCATTAAACAGAGTTTTTACCCAACTCGCTATTACTGTGCGCGAAGCGGGTTTAGCCTCACCTCTAAGGGTAACAAAAAGATTAAATGATTTTGCAGCATTACGTCTTTCATTTAACAATGTTATTAGTTTTTCTAACCAAAAAACAGGATCAAGTTTACGATCATTGGGGTTTGAAAGGAGTTTCCAGCCTGATTGTCTATAATTACTACAGTCTGTTTTCGATCCGAACTGAGGCCAAAAAATAATACTTTCGTCACATCTTATGCAATGATTAGGGTCAATTTGCAGTAAGGTTAAGTCATGTATACGACGCCCCGAGCAAAGCAATAGTAACACTGCAGAATGACGGGATACATGAAACAAATTCTTATCGTTTAAAGTGTAGTTTCTTAAAAATGCTGTTAATTTATCGACATTCCAAACTGGTGGCTTAGAGGGTTTTGGTTTCTTTAAAGCTATAGATTTTAGTATATGTTTCACAAGAACATGTGAACTCAAGCTACTCGACTTGTCAGCGTTGCATAACGTAGCAACTACCGATTTGTGTAAAATTATGGTATTGTACGATAAATTATGAATCAAATACAAATCAGACAAAAATTGTGCCAACTGAGAACCTGTGGGATTCTTCGGGTCAATCTCATACTTTTCTGACCATACTAGCCAACGTCTCCAAGCTACTTCGTAAGTTTTCAATTTAGATGTTCGCCACGAATTCTTGAGTAAGGATATTTGGTCATTATTCCATTCTTTTGTGGCTTCTGCCCTCCCCCACATTTCCAGACCTCTAGGACGATATTCTCGACTTGCGGTGGTGGGAGCCCCGTTGATGTGTCGACTAGATACTTCTTCAGGTTTCTCAAGGTTAACGGGGCTGCGAGTGCTCGGGCTTTCAAGTCTGCACGCCAGAAGACCTTCTCCCATCGTGGTACTACTACTAGAAATATCCCTGATGACTGGATTAAGTGTGTTAGCACTTTGGGGATCAGATATGGAGGTGGAAATACCCAAGCCAGGGGGTAGTGCCATGGAACACTGAACGCATCGTAAAACATGGCATGAGGGTCTTTCAAATCCTGTGTCACATAATGGTAGACTACGTGAGCCGAGGCTGATGCGAACAGATCTACCATTGGAATCCCCATTTTCGAGAATATGATTTGCAGGCAGCCCGGAAGAAGATGCCACTCCGGTGGTTTGCGATGACGCGATAAGTGGTCTGCATGACTGTTGTACTTGCCCGGGATATGATGAATGTTGAGGTTTATCTGATGTTCGTCTACTAAATTCAAAATGTTGCTGGTTATTTTTGTCAAAGCTGCCGATTTCGTTGCGCTTTCTCTCCGTAAATAAGCCACTGCAGTTTTGTTGTCGCATTGTATGAGGATTGAGCTGTGGCTCATTAATGGAGCGTGTCTCTGCAGTGCATATAATATGGCTAGCATCTCCTTCTGATTGGAGTGGAGCGATTGCTCCTCTTGCGACCAAGTGCCTGACAGAGTGGTATTGTTCAGTTGCACTCCCCAAGCCTGCCCCCTTACTCTCGAAACCGATCGCTATTGGATCGGATTGGTATTGTGAATTTTCGTATTTTTAACTTACGACACCAGCGCTAATTTGGATTCATTTTGAGTGAACTAAATGGCATTGAGTTTTGTATTTTTTTCACTCAATATCCACGCAATATGAATCCGTATTAGCTCTGTTGTCGTAACTTAGGAGTACGAAAATTCACAATACCAATCCGATCCAAAAGCGATCGGTTTCAAGAGTAAGGGGGCTGATCCGAGGCGTCTGTGGCCAAGAATGTCGTTGGCGGAGGATAATGCGGTGGAGTTGATGGCTGACAATTCTGAGTCCACCAACTTAGTTCGAGCAAAGCACTTTGTGGTAGTTTGCGACTTATCGATGGGAGATCTGGTAGTGACTGCATAAACGTTAAGAGTTGGCGGTGATTTAGATGACCTCTTGGGACTACAAAACTTGCAAAATTTAACAGTCCTATTAATTTCTGCAGTTTTTTTAGAATTGTCACTCTTTGATAAAGAATCCGCTTTACTGTTTCGATTATCTTGGTAATCTTTTCGTCTGGTAGAGATTTTAGATTGTCCCAAGGTTGCCACACGATTCCTAAGTAAGTTAGACTCTTTTGGGGACATAAAATCGATTTTTTGAAGTTTATTTGCCACCCCAATTTTTGTAAGATTTGGACAACTAGTTTGATGTGAATGCGTAGTGTGTCTGCATCTTGATGTACAATAAAAAAATCGTCTAAATACACTACAATTCTCATGTTCCATCTTTCTCTTAGCACTTGAGAAATCCAGTTGGTTAGGACAGAAAAGGTTTTTGGAGCTGTGTTTAGACCAAAAGGGAGGCAAGTCATTTCCAGCAACTTCTGATCGTAAATGACACGTAGGAACCGTCTGTGTGATTTTGTTATTTTCAAATGAAAATATGCCTGGGAGAGGTCGACTTTGCACATCCAGTCTTTGGGTTGAAGGAAGTTTGGGATGCGATACATATTTATCAAACGAAATGGTTTGGCTTTTACGTAGTGATTTAACGCTTTGAGGTTGAATATGGGTCGGGCAGTCCCATCGGACTTCGGCACCAGAAACAGTGGAGACACAAAACTTGGTGCGAGATGAACTGTTTTTAAAATGCCCTGTTTTTTCATAATCTTTATAATGACAGTCATTTCTTTCAGGTGTTTGACATGTACTTTTCGTCATATTTGGATAAACAAGTGGGGGTTTTTTCAGAAATGGTATGCGATACCCTTGAATTAATTTTAGAATTATTTTGGGTGCTCCCATTTCCTTCCAATATGATTGGTAGTTTGCTAACTGACCGGCTTGAAATAGTTTCGGGTCATTGTTTAAACTTCCTTTGATTTCCCCTTGAAGTAGTATTCGAACGTCCTCGGTAATTTCCACGGTTGGGCCGCGAGCCTCGATTGGGAAATGTACCTCTATTGGCAGCATTTTGGTGTTCGTACGGAACATTTGACGTATGATCTCTATAGGAGCCTACGTGATGACCACCCCGCGAGGGTGGGTTGTTACATGTGCTTACGTATGTAGGCAAGCCCTGCGCAGGCATGTCATGATACACATGTTGAGTTCCACGCGATGGAACTAATGAATTTCGCATGCCTTGCCCCCGCGAGGGGCGGCAATTGCTAAGTCGGGATCTTGATTGAGAAGACCCCTCATGGTTAAGTGGCCAGAAAACTTTGCGAATCCCTCCAGCTTTGTCAAAAAAGCCGATAAAAGCTCAGAATCAAATATGTGGGTCTGTGACGGTGGTATCTTATTTAGTGAGACTTTTAAGAAGGAATCACGAACTTGCTTAGTAATGCTTTGGCGACGCATTTCTATGCTTTCAGCTCTGTGTCCACACACAAGTTGTAAAAGGTCTGAAGAAGTTTTGTGAAACTCGCCTTTAAGAAACAATTCTTCCACCTTATCACTTAGGTTGTTAAAATCAAAATCAGTATTTTTAGCCCAAAAAAGAAGGTCACGAATTCCTTCTTGTAATGATTCCTTTTGTTTTAAAATGCAATATGTAATGGCTGCATATGACTTGTCCGCATGAGCATGCTAGCGCGTAGTATCATAGATTTTTACCTCGTCGTTTGTTTCCAGGTCTATAAAACCTGGGCTATGATTGTATTGTTTTTGTGTATCAGCATATCTAACGTCTGACCAAGACGAACTGCCAAGACGTTGCACGTCCGTTAACATTTGTAAATAGGTGTCGGATGTCTTAGGAACTGAAGGTTCCTTCAACTTCGTTTCAATGTCAAAAGTGAAATCTAAATTATTTGCATTATTCTGGTCAGAAAACTATTCCTCGGGTAAATTATGTTCATAAAGTTCATTACTAACTCCAGAAATAATAGAAAGTCGATCATGCTCATGAGGGGGAACGACGACATTCGAAGTCGTAGTAACATGTTTACGAAGTTCACCGACTTCCTTAACTAATTTGTCTAATATGCGACTGGAATGCCGAGAGCGCTTACTTTTCTTTTGCCGGCGATGCCGCTTCTTCTTGCTGCCAGAAGACGAGCTCGACGAGCTGCTACTGCTGCTGCTGCTTGAAGAGCTGCTCCGGTTGCGGCTGCTTCGAACTCGCTTACGAACACCTTCACCGCTAGTGCCAGCCACTGCTTGCGGTTCTGACGTCGGTACAGACGCTTGTTCCATTTCTATAAATACATTATAATGGTTATTCTATTTGGTTAAGAAAGAACATATTTACCGCTATCCTCTAGTATGGAAACCTGAAAATAAATCATAGTACTAACGGTATAAACCGCTAACAAAAACTTCTACTTTCTTCCACGAACGGCAAAAACCGTTTGAACACGTTCAATATACTTTGTAAATTCGAACGGCAAATACCGTTACATACTTAAAACTTTATATACTCGAACGGCAAAAACCGTTAAACAAAACCTTTATAATTGAAGTATAAGTACTTTCAACTTTATAATTGCAAAGAGCAAGCAATAGTTTAATAAAATAATGAAAAAACAAATTTAACTTACTGCAAATATGAGCTGTTCACTTTTCACTTTTTATAATCACTGATTAAGCACTTACGATTGTGTAGACAGATCGATTTACTGAACACCAGTTGCTTCGACGGGATTTAGAACGCCAATGCAGGAAAAATGGCGCGCTCGAAAACAGGTAAAACAAAAATGGCGCGCATCTGCCAGGTGTCGCCACTGGACCGGATACGAAGCGATAAAAAGTATGGAAACTGATAGTAATTCGACGGGAAACGGAAATGCTCTCTCAATATAAAGCTTCCAGTGACGGTCAAGTAATTTAATGTTTTATTTCCACTCGTCTGTGTGTATGTACAATTGTCAAACTTCCCTGTAGAAAGACTAGTCTAGTTTCTGATTTAAGTATTTAAAATGTTTTAATCATATTGTTTAGGATTATTTTTTCCCTTTCATGAAGTAATTTATTAGTAGTATCTACTGGGAAGATCCTCGATTGTACTCTAAATATAAGTAAGTTTGCATTCTGAGCAGTACCTAGTAGACTAGTATTCCTATCTCAGAGAATTATTTTAACCACTAGGTTCCGTCCGCGGTTTCACCCGCGTGATTCGCGTTCCCATAGGATTATCGGCATAAAAAGTAGCCTATGTTACTCTTCGTTCTTTCAAATGTCTATAAGCCAAAGATCAAGTCAATTGGTTGCTTAGTTAGGGCGTAAAGGAAGGAGAAACAAGTCACTTTCGCATTTATAATAATAAATATGTAGGATAGAAGATGATTTCAAGCTTAATGTTGGTATAGGTAGGTAGGTAGTCTAAAGTTGCGACTACTTAAGTAGGAACGTGTATACCTAGGTACTTCTATTGTTAACATCTATGACTTTTATCATGTTTTATACTTACGTTTTATGTATTTTGCTTGTTATTTATCAAAACACGGATGGGTAGTTTTGTCTTTTGTGTTTTAAATAACCAAGCACAAAGATCTGAATAATCACAGACTCACAGTCGCAGCAGTTCCTGTTATCCTATCCTATCTATCTGTCCTCTAGAATCTTTAACTCGGGCATAACAATACCTAGGTAGGTACTTACTTAAATAATATTGAAATGCACTACATAAGTACTTACCCAGGTACCTACCTACCTATTTTAGTTCGATTCACGATGGATCCTATAAAACAATCCATAATCCAATCAATCAAAGCGCGAACGTATGTACATTTTCAGTTCAGACTAATTAATTAATTTGTCAATGTCATTCATTGTCCGTCCCTCCCTGTCACTCAACTGTCAATGTCAATCAAATACAGGGAAAAACCTAACCTTAAAAAATTATCGAAATGTAAGTATAACTTTTAAACCCCAACATTTAAAATTCTGTTAATTTATGTAGTAATTCCCAATAATATAATCTACCAAATGTGTAAGTCTCATTGCCAAACATGAAAATTGTAGGTCTGTACAAAATCTCCATTGTACCCTGCCATTGTCCTTTGCAGATAGTCGAATACGTATTGGTCTATGAAGCAACTTGTCTAAAATCAAACAGACAAATAAGTGGTTTGTCCGACATGTCTTTTTAGCTACTTGTCATAAGATCATCTAGACGAATTCGCAAATAGTTTAAAAGTAATTAGTCACTAAAGCAACACGTCACAAATTTCATGCAGCGTTTACACTCGAAAGAGGTTTGTTAAATCGAAATAACAGGCCACTTATGGAAGGACACTCGTTGGATTTAAGACGAGTTGCTTCGTAGGCGACCAGCTATTTAGAACACATGCATTTGCGACGAATTGCTTTGTCGGCGACAAGCTATTCAGACTGTTGGCAATCCAACCTCTTTTATAGTTTTTAATCTTCTTAACCTAAATTAATGATTGGTCTCGCTGCGCTCGACTAGATACCTCCGTCGTACTTGTCAAATGCGGCAACAAATACTACGCCGAAATCGGCGTACCCGAGCCAGTCACACTGACAGCTGTGGGTGAAGTGTACGTACGTACCGAATGTTTTATTCAATTTTGGGCTTAATTCAAACTAAAATGCCAGTTTGCGTAGTAAAACTGTGTAAAAATAAGAAGGACACTGGAATCACATACCATCAGTAAGTATCGTATAATTTCGAAAGTTCATCATAAAATAATATGAACAATAAACGCCATTCAGTGTTACCGCTTATACAAGAATAAAGTCCCCGTGGTTGAGATTTCTATTATGTGAATTTATTGTTATTGTCTTTTATTGTTTAGGTAACCTATTTAATTTGTCTTACAAAGCATGATGATGATGACGTTTCCTTTTGTCAGTTATCCTACTTCCTACTAATATTTTAAACGCGAAAGTTTGTATGTATGTATACAGCGTGTTAGTTGAATCGAGGGACATATTTTATCCAATGGTAGTTTATGCCAGGATAAACATAAACAAATAAAAAAATATTACTCAAAGCATATAAAATAATTCAGAAAATCGATGTTACAATTTTATGAAATTTCCCGTAATGTTTGGGCACCCTAGCGCTTTACGCGTATGATATTGAATAGGTACCTAGCTGTCGTGTTCGGTGTGTGTGACCCGTTTTTCCTTCATACTTTAAATCTGGCTTAGGACAGGCATAAATACTTAAATAAATAGGTAAATGGTTAATAGTTAAATAAGTAGGTAGTTATTTGTTAAATTATGCAATACAAATCTAAATTTTAAGTCACAACAAAAAAGCATGCAAAGTGACAAACCTAAGTAGTTTCGGCGTATTTAAAAAAGGGAATCACAACTATTTACAACGATTTATCAGCTATTTACACCTATTCATAACACCTATTTACACTTATTTACACTAATCGCAAGTATTGCTCAAAATGAGCACCACCTCGTTCTATGCATAGTTCGGCTCGTTTCCGCATATTATTAATAACACGATTAAGCACAAACGGATTATTTCGTACGTGGTTAAAGGCTTCCGTAATACGGACCTTTAACTCATCCCTAGTTGAATACTCCGTAGAGTACACGAGTCTTTTTAGTTCGCCCCACAAATAAAAGTCTAATGGGGTGAGATCGGGAGAGCGAGCGGGCCATGGCACTGGCCCTCCCCGACCTATCCATCTTTCGCCAAAATGGTTCGATAAAAACTCACGAACTCGTACCTGATAGTGCGCGGGCGCGCCGTCGTGCTGGTAAAACAGATTTTGTGACGAACCGAGGGGCACTTCGTCCAACATGTCGTTCACCACACTATTTAAAACATTAAAATAAGATGCACTGTCAAGTCTACCTTCAATAAAATATGGGCCTAGTAAGCAATTGTTTAAAATACCTGCCACTAAACATTAACACTAAATCGATGTTGATAAGCGTCCTGTCGCGTCACATAGGGATTTTCACTACTCCACCAATGTTCGTTATGTACATTAAAATTACCCATTTTAGTAAAGGTAGCCTCGTCTGTAAATAAAATGTTTTTATCTAAATTGGCCAAAAACCAGCGGCAAAAGTTCACTCGCGGTTCGTGGTCATTGAGCCCGAGCTCTTGTACGGGTCTAAAATGGTATGGGTGCATTCTTTCCACGTGGAGGAGCTTCCACACAGTCCAGTGTGATACGCCGAATGGCCTCGCGGCATTTCTGGTACTTTCTTGCGGATTTTGCTCGAAGTACTCGATGATGGCTTCTTGCAGGTCGACAGGAAGAGGAGCTCCGCCTCGTCCGTGTGCGTGTGTCGGCACCGTGAACTGGCCATATGTTCGAAGCCGGTGGTTGACTCCTAACATCAGGTTGTACGAAGGAGCATGGCGATTTGGAAACATCTCACGGTAGAGATTGATGGCCCTCCGAACACTATTTGTTATTGCACATCCCAATATTCTTCGTTAGTGTACTGATGAGGCATTTTTACGTCGTTCGAACGCGGAAGTGCAAAGCAACGGCGGCGACTCGCACAGCGCAGCGCAGCGCAGACGCAGATCACGCAGACTGCCCGCCCGCGGCGGGGCACGCGCCGCGGGGCGGGGGTGGTCTCGCGGAGGTGCGTGCGGGGTGTGCAAAGCAAAGTGACCTTTCGGCATGATCTATCGGCGCCGCGCTCGGCCGAGGCGCCGTCAGTAGGCACATAATGATCTTTTACCGCGCTTAGTGTATACGCTAACTTATTTAATAGGATAATTATGCAAAAAATTAAGGTTATGTTTTTTTTAATGAATGGGATCGGGAATCGAATACCTAATGCCCTCCCATAATATGTCCCTCGTTTCAACTAACACGCTGTATTTGTTACTCTTTCACGTAAAAACTACTGAATGGATTTGGATGAATTTCATACAGATAGTTTATAACCTGGATTAACACATATAATACTTTTATCTCGATATTCCCATGGGAACGGGAACCACGCGGGTAAAACCGCGAGCGGCCGCTTGTATTCAATACAGTCCACAACACAGACAACATGCATTAGGACGAGTTGATACTATGACAGTAGACCAATGATATTATATGTGTAGATACGTTGCCTGACCTCGGTAGTGACTAGAACAAATCCAGGTAATTGCCTGGACCTCATTTAGTCACACGTCAGTCATTGTCACGTCAATACGATCGTTACCGTTATAAGTTTTGTGTTGTTATTTGGATAAAAGGCCTTCCTGTGTATACAGAAATTGTAATAATTGTACTTCGACGTTGCATCCTCGAGATTTATATTCACAAGGTAGTCCACTCTTCAATGTACCAGGCATCTAACACATATTAAGAGCTATCTAAAAGAAATTTTATTAAAAAAAACATAAAACGTTACCCATAGTATAGACACAGGCGCCATCTAGTGAATACCAACCGAGTGCACGAGTTTGTCACCCGCGCTGTCATCGTCATTCGCTTTTCGTGTTCGGGCATCCGCACATCGTTACCCTAAAAGTTTTTTGTGTAGCAAAAAACTATGTGCAAAAGGAAGCATGGATAATCATTATATACGCATGTGGAAAAACTGCGTAAACGACGATCGCCAAGTAAATCAGGTCAGTCAGTGTTTTAAATATTACATTTTGTCGATGTTATGATTAAATTACAAAGACAAAAGATTTTTTAAAAACTATGTAATTCGTTAGCGAATATACGACTCAGAACCTCTTAGTGAGACATTCAAAGTAGAAACGTTATTGAAATATATTTCATAGTACGTTTCCTTCTTAATTTCGATTAATACTTTCGCTAGTGCCTTTGTGGTTACCCACATTTTTTGACTTTTTCACTATTTATCGATTTTCAAGAATACATTAGACATTTAGCTTTTTTAAATAATACGAAAAGTAAAAAACACATAAGTAGTACCGTGAAGTGATTACGGTCAGTGCTAGTTTGAAACTAGTATCGTGACGAGATTACGATCGATATTACGGGTACGTACCCTTATGTAGTACCGTTACGTGATTACGGTCAGTGCTAATATGAAATATAGTATCGTAACGAGATTACGATCGATATTACGGGTACCTACCCTATGCTGTGACGCGATTACGGTAGTTCTATTCTTCGGTCATTCCTTCCTAATCACTCTTTGTTTGCGCGAGGCAGTAGTTATACCTACATTCTATTTTATTTTTTTACTAATCTTTTTATTGGAGTGTTTTTTTGTGTGTAAGTGATTTCTACAAAATCTTACAGTTCCGCCTTACATACTGCACACTTATGTAGTACCGTGACGTGATTACGGTCAGTCCTTATATGAAATCTAGTATCGTGACGCGATTACGATCGATATTACGGGTACCTACTCTTATGTAGTACCGTGACGTGATTACGGTCAGTGCTAATATGAAATATAGTATCGTGACGAGATTACGATGGATATTACGGGTACCTACCCTATGCTGTGACGCGATTACGGCAATTATATTCCTCGGTCATTCCTTCCAAATGACGCTTCGTTGGCGCGAGGCAGTACCTACATTCTATTTTATTTTTTACTAATCTTTTTATTGGAGTGTTTTTTTGTGTGCAAGTGATTTCTACAAAATCTTACAGTTCCGCCTTACATACTGCACACTTATGTAGTACCGTGACGTGATTACGGTCAGTGCTAATATGAAATCTAGTATCGTGACGCGATTACGATCGATATTACGGGTACCTACCCTATGCTGTGACGCGATTACGGCAATTCTATTCTTTGATCATTCCTTTCAAATGACTTCGTTTGCGCGACGCCTCTCGCCTACCACAATGCTTAGTGACTCCGATTTCAATAAAGAACCGTAAATAACGGACGTATATAAATCTAATATTGAAAAAGACTTACGAGATCTGTCATGACCGTAGCACAAGTACACAGTCCGGATCTTATCCAGACCATCCAGGATGCTAGCGATACCTAGTCGTAATAATCCAAGCGCAGCAGAGGAGTTGCTAGTTGTAAATCCAATATCGTCGGATTTTCTTCACGTTCTTGGAGTTTCTAAAGTGAAGGAGGTACCATTGGGACCCAAAATACCAGAAGAGGTCTCTAAACGCTTGGGAAATCCTCATAGATGGTATGAACAAAGATAATAAAAAAGAACTGTTAGCAACAACTTTGATACCTGTTTGAAGTTGGCCAAATTATGCTGCATTTACATTATGAAAATACCATGAATAGAAAAATGCTTACACTACCTGCCTACTCTTGATAAAAAATTATTTTCAATGACACAAGATGTTAAAAGAGACGCACACTCTTTTGGAGAAAATTTGGAAGAAAAGATAGAAGCTGCTAAGGCCGCTGAAAAATCTGGTTTGCAAATACGGAATACTAACAACATTGGACCGTCAACTTCACTAAGAACTACGTCGCCCAGCAGGGAAAGTGGCAAGACCCATCCAAGCAACAAGGTCATGGGTTGCCAGGCCGGGTGGGAGCAAACAAAGATTCCCGTATCCACCTCCGAGGCGATCAGCGCAAGCACCGACGTCCGCCCGCTATCACACCACGACAGCAGTGAGACCGTCATACAGACCGATGTTGCGTAAATAACAACCAAGGTAACCTTACACGCTGGTCGTATAAATGTTATTTTGTTGACACATGGTGTTCAATCGCAAATGACCCGGTAGTCTGACAGTACGTTACGGGTTACAAAATACCATTTAATAATACTGTAAAGCAAGCTATTGAACCTATCACTCCTAACTTTTCTTCGGCTGAAATAAGTAAGTAAATCACAGCTATATCTGACTTGTGCCAGCCAGGAGTAATATGCATATGAGAGGATGTCAAAGACCAATTTATTTCTCTCATATTCTTAACACCTAAAAGTGATGGATCGTCCAGATTTATCTTGAACCTAAAATCATAGAATAAAGCTGTCGCCTCATACCACTTTAAAATGGAGGACATACGGACAGCAAGCAAATTATTGTTCCAAGACAGTTATATGGCCAATGTTGATATCAAAGACGCGTATTTTTTTCTTTAGTTCCTATTGATGAAAACTACAATAAGTATTTAAGGTTCAAATTTTTGGGACACAAAAGTAATACGTATGAATTATAGTGCCTACCGTTTGGACTTAGTTCAGCACCTTATTATGTCTTTACAAAACTCATGAAACCGGTCTATCTACCGGATTTATCTTAGAAACAGAGGTTTTTTTTAATTCTAACATATTTAGATCTTGTGCCTTGGCCATTCTTATGAAGAATGTAAAAGTTTTGTTCTCGAAACTGTTTGTTTATTTCAAAATCTAGGCTTTGATAAAAACTTCAAAAAGAGTAGCTTGTAACCACAAAAGAATAGAAAATTTCTCGGTTTTGAATTAAATTCAGAAAATATGTGTTTGCAATTGCCAATAGGAAAACGAAAATGCATTCTTGAACAAATAAATATCAATAGAATGGGTGGAGTACAATAAGTTCCTTTAAATAATATCACTTGTCGTCTATGGCAATGGTGCGAGAAACGCAAAATATTTGTCTTTGCATCCTACATAAAATTTAAAGATAACTTCATGGCGGATAAGGAGTCACGGCGTATGAATATCGATACAGAATGGCAAATGTCGGCACCTGTGTTCGAAAAAATTGTTCAATTTAAAGATCTCTTTGCTACTTACCAAAATTATAAATGCAATAAATATGTCTCATGGCAACGAAACCCCTATGCCTTTGACATAGAAGCATTCACCTTAAATTGGAATATATTGTATTTTTATGCTTTTCCCCCTTTCTCGATTATATTAAAATGCTTCAGGAAAATAATTAACGACGAAGCCACTGGTGTACTAGTCGTATCGTATTGGCCGAGTCAACCCTGGTATCCCCTACTTAGCTCAGTAGCTCACCACCAATATACTTCGGCCCAAGTGACGATATGGTATTATCACCTTTCAGGACCCAGCACCCCCTTTGCAAGAAACTTATCCTGGTAGCATACAAATTATCAGAAAAGCATTTCAAAGACAATCGTTATGTAATTAAACCATCGAGGTGATGATTTCCTCATTGTCTACATCCTCACTAAACAATACAATGTCGCTTTTACGAAATGGTGGAGTTATTGTGATATTTATAAAGTTGATTTCTATAACTCCCCACTTCCAATTCTATCAAAATTCCTTACGGTCAACTGTTAACAGCAAAAATTGGTTGTAGTTCATTAAATATGCATCGTTCTGCTCTAGCTATTTAGGGCAAACGTTATAGTGAAGCTGATTTAGTTGTTCGATTTTTTAAAGGTATTTACAGGACTAAACCTAGTCATCCGAAATATTCGGAGACGTGAGATCCAAAGATTGTAATCGATCACCTTAGTAATTTATATCCAAACGAGGAACTTGCTCCGGAGTTTATTACTAAAAAATTAGTAACTCTGCTCGCATTGTCAACCGCACAACGAGTACAGACGTTATCTTCGAATTTCTTATTTAAAAATAAATAATAACTATGTCGAAACCATTGGGGATGATTTAATTAAAACATCTGCTCCGGGGCGACGACCGCCTTGTTTATTTATACCATTTTTTCTAAATAAGATTGAGATCTGCCCTGCAAAAACATTACTGTCCTACTTAGATATGACTAAAGTTTACAGAGATAAACCTAGAACGGAAAGGTTATTGCTCACCTGAAGCCTATTCATAATGCAACTAGTTGTACATTAAGTCGTTAGTTTTAAAACACCCTATTTAACAGCGGTATTGACACTTCTTTATTCTCAGCACACACGTGTAAGACACGCGTCCACGTCCACCTCGGCAGCAAATAGAAAAGGCCTTTCAATAACTGCAGGATGGACTGGTAATTCTCTGGTGTTTGCACGGTTTTACAATCGACCCCTTACCATTGAGAATGACGATAATACCTTTGCAGCGGCTATTTACATTAATTAATTACTAGCTTATCATTCATTATAATATATCATACTGGTTTGTACTAATATGGTACCTAATTATATTTAATCGGTTATACTCGTCAATACTCAATTATAATAGTTGAATTAAATCATATGGGTACTTAAATTATTTCGCAAAATTTGTGTTCTAAACATCTACCTCGTGAATATAAATCTCGAGGATGCAACGTCGAAGTACAATTGATGGTTAAACAAACTTACCTGAAGTGAAGTTTGACCGTAATTGTACGAGACGTTGCATCCGAAGAGATTTATATAAAGATCCCTCCCTTCCCTTACATGCTGGCCCCATATAAATTAATTTTGCAAAAAAGCTCTAAAAGTGAATGGCGATGACAGCGCGGGTGACAAACTCGTGCACTCGGTTGGTATTCACTAGATGGCGCCTGTGTCTATACTATGGGTAACGTTTTATGTTTTTTTTAATAAAATTTCTTTTAGATAGCTCTTAATATCGACGGTGGAAATTTCAAATGTCGTAATGGACATTTTGTCGTAAGTACACTTGATGCACCATTATACTTAAAATTTAATTCTCTATCGATCTGTATATTTCAAATTTTGTTATCTCTTACAGTTTAGAAGTTACGGCGATTATCACTTTGTAGTATGTGACAAAATATTAAAATCTCATGTTGTATAGGGCATATTTTGTCATTGTAATCATTTTTGAGGTTTCCTGAACGTTGTAAGGATCTTTAAGTGACAATAATGTACGTCGTAAGGTTTACACAAAAAAATAGAATGCCTTTACAACAAAATTTGGAAAGTAATAATGTAAAACTAAGAATACAATTTGGCGTAAGTGTCGACGAGATTTTACACAAAGTCCCTTACGACATTGGGTATAAAAATATATTAAAATATATTTTGATATACTTTATCGTAAAAAGAACGAATATTACATGTTTGTCCGTTACATCTATAAATCTAAGTAAGTAATGCAGGGTTTCTGTAGTTGTAAGTAATTTAGAACTGTAAAAATACAAAAAAAAATTATACTTTCTACAAATAAACGAAAGGCAGAAAATTAATTGATAGTTACTAAGCTCGTTTTACGACATTTTAAATTAGTCTGTACATAATCAGTACGGTCTTGTTGTCTTTCTTAAAGAATAACATAACCACACTTTCATGTCACGCTTCTGGCATTCTACCTCCGAGTACGACGGAATTAAATGTCTCTGAAGAGCTGCGAGTACTGGTCTTCCGCCTGCTTTTTGAAGGTCAGCCGTAATTCCGTCAGCTCTCGATGCCTTGCTGTTCCTCAGCTGATTAAGAGCCATACCAATCTCGTACGGGCTGATGTCCGGGATATTTTCGGTGTAGTGTCGGGTTAGCTCAGCTCTAGGGGTCTGTAGCTAAGCTTTGTACAGGTGGGCGCATTGATGTGTATAGCAGTCCATAGAACTTCTCGACCTCTCCCAGTTTTGAAGAACTTAGACCCAACCGCATGGACAGTTTTCACAAACCTGTTGTTGTAACCGTTCACGTCTACGCAATCCTTCAGCCATTCGAAGCAATTTTGCAGTTCCAGGTGGAAGCTTTCGGGATTTTGGATTTGGATGGGTGCAGGACGGAGCGTAAACTTCATCAATCGACGTCTTTCCAGCTTGATATTGATGTTTAATGTGCATCTTACCAACCGGTGATCACTGCCAGTTTTGAACGCGTTGATCACAGAGACATCGTTGAATATTAGCTTCCTCGTCGACATGATGAAGTCGATCTCATTTTTTGTTGCACCATCGGGACTTAGCCAGGTCCACTTGTTGTGTTCAGCTTTCTTAAAAAACGAGTTCATCATAAAGAGTCCCTCCCTTTGCAGAAAGTCCGCCAGCAGTTGGCCCCGGTGGTTCCGAATTCCAACTCCAAATCGTCCCATGTTCAGCTCATCGCCGCTTCATTTGCCCTATTTTGCGTTAATGTCTAATGACAACGGTGTAATAAGTTTTGGAGACTTGTATGGCTCTAGAGATGTCCTCATACGTAGCCTCCATCTAATTCATCGGGGTGTGCCGTAGCCGGAGCGTATACCTGTATAACCTTTAACGAATACCGTTTGGTTATTCTAAGTATGAGGTACGCTACCCTCGGCGACACACTTCCGCTCTTGACAACGTTGTTCACGAGAGAGCTGTGAACGATAAACGCGACACCATCCTAGGACAGATATTCGCCCTCCTGGAAATAGAGCAAGTTACTAGACTTCAAATTTATCGAGTCCTCTCTATCTCTTCGGACCTCAGATAATCCCACAATATCCCACCGTATCTTGCTCAATTCTTCCTCCAGTTCGGAAACCTTCTCGTCGGTGCGCAGTGTACGTGTGTTGTAGGTTGCCAGGGCCAAAGTTCGTTGACGGCGGTAGCCAGGTCTCTGCCGGAAATTCTTAGCACCCCCTGCCCCGCCAATATTCGCCAAAACACAAATTAAAGAAAATAAAACAAAACTGCAGACATGACGTTTCACTTTCCCGCCAAGAAGTCTAGAACGTCAACTTTTTTTTTTGACTATGGATACTAGTCCTTCAGTCGTATTATTAGAGTTCATTGATCGACTTAAGTCGACTAACGTTTACAGTTTGGAATAAAATGCGACGTATCGTATTCTAATGATGCTTGGAGTATTTGGCACTAAGTATATCAAGTCAGCCATGCATGCATAATATTATTAGGTTTGTTTGTACATATTATAAATATTTTGGTCACAAACCTTTAATTCACTGGCTGAATGCACTGAACTCTCAATACCCAACCCATAATATAAAAATGATACTCAATATTAATGTCCAAAAAGTTCTTTTTATTATTGGTTACTTAACTAAAAGTGTCCGCGAAAATCTAAATACTGTTATCTGTCGTAAAAAATAAGCTAAGAATTATCATGTATGTCATGTTTGTGTTGGTTCTTAGGCTAAATTCAACAATGTCCTTTAATATGTTAAAAAATACATCGCGAGTAGGTTAACTGAAAAGTGTCAGTCCAGTATCTATAATGATAGATTAATCATTAAAAAAAATAGACATTGTTCTGGTTTGGTGTGTGTGTGTTTGTCATGAGATTATCTTTATTTATACATTTTTATTTATTAACCAGACGGTTCCAAATTACCAATATTGACTTACCTGTTAACACCTGTCTACCAATAGTTATGACGGGAAAAAAATAGTCACCCGAACGTTTGCATAATACCTATGTAATTTATCTATAATCCAAACCAGTGGATGTTTAAAGAAAATAACTTTTTAATATTTAATTAATCATATACTGGACTAAATTTTTTCAGCCAGCCCACTCGCAATATATTTTTTAACTTATTAAATTTGATAAAAAGTACTTTTCATCCATTAATCGGCCCGGTGAAGGTCGTTGTATACTCGGATCTTAGACTACCCTATCATTCCGTGGGAGTCGCAGAAGGCGACTACTAACAACTATCACTGCGATTTTAAATGATTTATATAACATTTGCCAATTACTTAATTTTGATTTTTATTGCTATCAGACATCAAATTTCTTATATATAGATAACAAACTGATCCCAGAGATTACCATGCCAGTAATTATTATTCTGTAATGAGGACTTTTTTCTGTAATGCAATGGCGTTGGGACGGAGACCCGAAATGAAACAATGTCTTGCGTTGAATCAATTCTCCTTTATCCTCTAGTGTATCATCTTAAATACTAATTAACATCACATCTATACGTGACTAGAGGAAGGACGCCTTGTCAATCAGGAAGACCTTAATTATCACGTACTATTGAGTACGTGCTGATAGTGTAATTCACTATATCACACCTCCCCTGAAAAGGCTAGGCATCCCTTCCCTGAAAAGTAAACTCTTATTTTCTAAATATCTTAGTCCTATTCTTATGAACTATATATTCTTTATTATTCTTTAATATTTTTACATTAGTACCTAGCTCTTCTAAAACTTCAAATGGACCTAAATACAAGTCATTCAATTTATTATAATTTTCATTCTTATACAAGAGTAGATCACCTTTTTTGTAGTGTACTTCCTTACAATCTAAATCATAATTAGTTTTTCTACTTTGTTTTGATATTAATAAGTTGTTCCTGGCATCATTATGAGCTTTTTGCAATCTAAATTTTAACTCCGATGGATAATTGTCGTATACATATAAGGGATCAACTTTACTAACTAAATTACTAGGTACGTTACATGTTTTCCCAAAAACTAGTTCATAAGGGGAGTATTTGGTACTAGTATTTACAGAATTATTATAAGCAAAGCACCAATATGGTATCCAGGTACTCCAATTTGCCGACTGATTCTGTGTTTGTATTCTCAAGTAACATCCGAGATGTTTGTGCCAGTTTTCTAGCGAACCTATACTCTCATGATGATAGGGTGTTGAATTTAACTTATCAATATTTAGCAATTTACATACTGTTTCTAACGTGGAATTAATAAATTCCGTTCCACAGTCAGTCGCAATAACCCTGGGAGTACCATATCGTAAAATAAAATTTTCAGTAAAAACCCTAGCAACAGTTTCAGCTGACTTATCAAGTATTGGGTAAGCTTCTACAAACTTTGTCAATTCGCATTGTATTGTTAATATGTATTTATTACCCAAATTATCGACCTCCAACGGCCCCACAATATCTAAATATAATTTTTCAAAAGAAGTAGATGCTGTAGTGGTTATTACCATTTTCTCTTTATTATTTTTATTACAAAATTTCTGCTTTTGGCAATCTTTACAGCGAGTCACATATTCAGTTATGTCTTTTTGCATATTACTCCAAAAATATTTTTTTCGAATATTCTTAGTCATTTTATTTATGCCTACATGACCACTTGTCGGCAATAAATGATAATCATTTAGTATAACACGTATCAAGTCTTTATTTGTAACATGTTCAACTTGGTTATTAATAATACATAACCGCGGTAATTCTTTATGTTTCATGAAAGTTTGGGTCAAAATTTTAATAAACTTTTTATTAAACCCATTTTTAATCACAACGACTTCTACAATATTATATTTTTTACATAATGCACTCAGTTCTCCTATCGTTGCGTCTCGGCGCGCCTCCGTTAGTAGAGATTCCTGATGCCTAGCCTTTTCGGGGGAGGTGTGATATAGTGAATTACACTATCAGCACGTACTCAATAGTACGTGATAATTAAGGTCTTCCTGATTGACAAGGCGTCCTTCTTGTAGGCCCGTGTAGCACTATTTTCCTGATATTTTGTAGACTTCAACTAGCGATTTCGCGGCGCGGACTTGTGACACCATGTCACGGTCGCCATGTAATGGCGTTGGGACGGAGACCCGAAATGAAACAATGTCTTGCGTTGAATCAATTCTCCTTTATCCTCTAGTGTATCATCTTAAATACTAATTAACATCACATCTATACGTGACTAGAGGAAGGACGCCTTGTCAATCAGGAAGACCTTAATTATCACGTACTATTGAGTACGTGCTGATAGTGTAATTCACTATATCACAGTAAATTCTAATTTTATTTCTGCCGTTGCTGTTACTTACATCATTATTATAATTTTTTAATTAGCTTTACAACATTTTACTGTGACATTGTCAAAATCTTTGGGTATTTATAACAATACTGTTTCCATTACAGTTAGGGCGTAAGGGACATTTATCTCATAAAAGTAAATTTTTCTGTATCGTAACATGATCGTAACGTAACGTAAGACGTAACGTAAGAGAGAGACGTTTCTGTAAGAGTGAAAGAGAGAAAACAATGGCGGCCGAGATGGCGCATAAATTCAATGAGCTCCATTAGTCAACTCAACTACCTTAAAGAGTATACAAAAGTTAAAATATATGTTTATCTCTTTTTAACAATAGGCTAATGATATGATTGTATTTATTTTCTTTCCCTTTCGACGTGATTACGTCATAGAAACAACTTCGCCATTTTTAAATGCAATTTGTTCAGGTGTAACTAGTCTATATATAAAAGGTCATTGCAGTAGACGAGATAATTTTGCGACGAGTTGCTTCATAGACCATTTACGTATTCGACTATCTGCAAATTTACCCAAATGATTTTTACGTGAGTTGATGCGGTAGACCACTTGCGTTTTTGACTATTTAATACTAACCCCATAAATTACCAATTTTATTTACGGATTTGCTATAGGCGTACCCGCAGTACCCGTACAATATATGATACATAAATGCTGTTTTTCATAGAAATAAAGGAGATCATTCTAGCTCCATACATTTTTGGGCATTTTCTGAAAGTGCCGGCCAACAAAAAAAAAATAGTACGTATTGTTAGAACTAGCCATTTGGAGTAATAGTTAATATGACACAAAAGTTGTAGGATTGCACTGAGCCAAGTTATACAAGTTCGATGATTCATCATTTTCATACATTTATTGATTTCTGATAGTGCTGGGACTGGGAAACATAAAAATAATGATAGATATTGCTAGAACTAATTATCTGAAGCAATTGTCATTGCAGCGCAAAAGCTGTGGGGTCATCATCGGTTCCGTTTATACAAATAAAATTAGGAGTCAATAAATGTATGAAAATGATGAATCTTCGAACTTAACTTCTTTGAAATAACTTGGCTCGGAGCAATCCTACACCTTTGTGCTATATTAACTATTTCTCCAAATGGCTAGTTCTAACAAAAACAAAAATGGTACGTAACCTTTTTTTTTAATGGCCGGCACTTTCAGAAACGGCCCAAAAAATAATGTTCTTTTAAAGATGGCGGTAACCTGCTAACAAATAAAATAGGTAACTTCAGTAAATTCTTCAGGAAGACGTAACATTATTTGTATATGTGTCAAGGAAGTTCCCGGTCGACTACTTATCGGCGATATTTGTTTGCGCTCCATTCCGACCGCGGCGCGTACGTACGTATAGGCCCCTTACTCTTGAAACCGATCGCTATTGGATCGGATTGGTATTGTGAATTTTCGTACTCCTAAGTTACGACACCAGAGCTAATATGGATTCATATTGCGTGGATATTGAGTGAAAAAAATACAAAACTCAATGCCATTTAGTTCACCCAATATGAATCTAAATTAGCGCTGGTGTCGTAACTTAAAAATACCAAAATTCACAATACCAATCCGATCCAATAGCGATCGGTTTCAAGAGTAAGGGGGCTGTAGCGTGCGCGTAAATCTTGAGCAAGCGTATGTGCTTGTTCACGTTTGAACACGCGGGCGCGGCGGCGGGTACGGGCGCGGTAGACGTAGCGAGCTTGTGTTCACACTAGCTACCAGGCGTTTGCGCGTTTGTGACGTATTCTAACCTGACGGCGCGAGTGAATCGCGCGCTCCGCCGCTTGTTCGACGTGAAGACACACAAACGTCTCAAGCGTTTGATACTGCCGCGAGCGCGCCGCGCGCGGCATCGCTAGTTTGCCCGCTACTTACACCGCACGTGCGTTTCGTACGTAAACATTTGGATATAGTCTTATGCTTGATACTTCGTGACCGCGCCCGCGAGTCAACGTGTCTCAACACTAAGCGACAGTACGTTGCATGACCGGTACTTGGGACATCCTGCGGCAAAGCAAGCCAATATCGTGGTGAAAATGCAAGAAGTGGTTGCCAAACTGAACCTGACTCTCGATCGTGTCTCCAAGTGGGGATCTAAAAACCTAGTCGAATTTAGTGTCAGCAAAACCCAGGTGTGTGCATTTTCCTTCAAGGTAACTCCCTTCCTTACTCCTCCCTCTCTTCCGACCACTCCGTTACCCATTTCAGTGGACCTCAGCATTCTTACCATGGACATCGGCCAGAAACTGAATCCAAAATGCTACAACGAGAGTGTTATTTTAACTGCCTCCCGTAAGTTGAGTATTCTCAATAATGCCGGTTTCACACGAGGGCAGAACAGTGGGCAGCACAGTACTGCTACTGTTTGAACGCACAGAACAGTACTATTCTGCCTTGGTTACTGTCAATACTATACTTACACAAGTGCCATTTGACATTTTTTAGATTTGTGATTGGAAATTGATTAATGCAATGTTTCAAGAGTACGCCTACTAAAGTAGCGTGCGCGTAGATTGTATGCAAGCGAATATCCGGAAAGTTGTCGACCGGGGATTGCTCGACATCCGGTTACGCTTTCAAGGCTATACAGTGTGGAAAAAAAGACCGTGGTTGGAGGAAAAGTACCCTTAATAAGTATTGATCATCATCAAAGAATCTTTCCTGTCAGTAAAATTTGCCATCGCAAATTTTACTGAAAGGAAAGATTTTTTTTATTTTCAATAATAATTAAAATTGCATTTAAAAGGGCACCGCGCGATCGCAAAACCTATATAAGTCTCATAATGAACTTCAAAGCAAAATCAATCATATTGATATTTAAAATTAGAACTATTCTGGGTTGAAGTTTCAGACCTATTAATTTGACTATTAACGAAAGAGACGGGGTGGGAGTATTCTTTCATCGCTTATTGTAAATCATTTTTTACAAAAATCCTTTAACGAATCTGAGTGCTCTCTTTCTCCGAAACGAAATTTAAGCCGATTTTTGTTTACTATTCACAGTGGTTTCCCTTCCTTCGCGCGGTCGCAAAAACTGACATAAGTCTCGTAATGAACTTTAAAGCAAAATCAATCATATTGATATTTAAAATTATAACAATTCTGCTTTGAAATATCAGACCTAGGTAATTTGATTAGAGCAATGTTTTTATTCTGCGAAATGTACAAAACCATCACGCGCTTGTGTTAGAAATTAAAATTTACTTTTTTAAGATGGGGGTGACCTGCGAAATATCAATACAAATATTTTCATGTACCTAAGAATTATTGTTTCATGCGTAAAATTAAGATAGTTGTCGAAAAAAAATGTATTTAGGAGTTATTCGATTTTTGTATGGTTTGTTATTGTTTAAAGAATTTGTTTCTTTCAACAAGGCCACGACCTTGTGCAATGATCAGGCTAACTTACGTAAGTTCTTTTAATGTATTTAACTAATTCATCGCATAGTACAAGTAACCTAAAAATACGTAAATTTTCACAATTTCGTGCAGGATCTCCTTAAAGATTTTTGTAAAATCACCTGCTTGAGCCGAAAAAAGACATCCTGTGTTTTATGATACCAAACGAAAGAGTAATTTATAAGGATCAATTTCTTTTAAACAATATAGTATGTTATATTAAAGAAACACCAAGAAAAGATATTTTTATTTGACATTTCCCTGGTCTCATTCCCGGCTCAAGCAGATGATTTTTCAAAAAACTTTAAATGCAGTTTTAATTAGAAGAAAATAAAGGAATGTTTCCATTCAGTAAAATTTGCCATCATCATTATTATGCGTACTTTCTCTCCAACCACGGTCTTTTTTTCCACCCTGTATAAAGAATACAATAAATCTTTATTGAACCTATTATGTTACGTATTTTATCCCTTTGTCTGCCACGAAGACTCCTAGAGGTTAACCACAAATGAATATCTATTTTGTCTGGCTTTACGGCAGCTGAGCTTTTGTAATGCTAGTTATTTTTGCATAAATGAGAACAGGTACCCTTAACGGGCATACAATAACTGCTTAAGCCGATTAATAGTAAGATCTAAAATAAGGTGTTAAAACTTATCTGATGTGACCTGTCGAAATTATTCAACACTTTCTTTTTTTAATTTATTATTATTTTGGCAACAAACAGTCATTTATACAGTGTAGTGCTTATTAACTATTTGACTTATTAGTTAGACCTATAGTGGCGAAATAAAGAATTTTTCTTTTATTTTGACTTTAAAATTCGACAGGTCCAATGACTCTGTGGTTAATACAGCCGCCCGGACTGCGGAGGACGTGTGTTTGATTACCACCTGGGTTAGTAATAATTTTTATCAAAATTCAAATATCTTCAATTCTCAATACTTTATTACATTCCATAATGTTATAAATAACAGTAATTTTATTGCAATAGTATCAATTATGGATCCTTTCGGGCACGCTCAAATATACTCTTACATCGATCATCAAAACAATATTGATAGATGCACCATTGACCTAGAAACGTATACACGGTCTCATACAAAATCCAACTCGAATGCTTTATTCAATACTAGCGGCCGCTCGCGGTTTCACCCGCGTTGTTTCCGTTACCGTGGAAATATCTAGATAAAAAGTATCCTATGTGTTAATCCAGGTTATAAACTATCTGTATGCCGAATTTTATCCAAATCCATTCAGTATAGTTTTTACGTGAAAGAGTAACAAACATCCATCCATACTTACAAACTTTCGCGTTTATAATATTAGTAGGAAGGATTAGCAGACCGCCGCCGACGCCGACTTCGTTCGCGTGGACCCCGTACCCCGTGACGAATTTTCACAATGAATCCTCCACCCAAGAACACTTATTGTGACGTAACTATAATAGTTAGACATAATGCTATCGCGACACTTTTTGTAGATAATGATAATTATGTTCTGTGTGTGCAAAGCCATAGACATTATTTTATTCTATCATCAATAGTTTTCATAGCGCACGCGATGTAAGGAATTTATTTGAGTTTTAGTAAGGATCCCTAATTTTTTTGAAAATTAAAAATGTCACCCGGAGATAGTGTAGCTCTCCAACCGTGAAAGAATTTTTGAAATCGGTCGCGATGTAAGGAATTTATTTGAGTTTTAGAAAGGATCCTAATTTTTTTGAAATTATAATATAGCCTATGTCACCCGGAGATAGTGTAGCTTCCCAACGCAACGGTGAAAGAATTTTTTAAATCGGTTTAATAGTTTTGGAGCCTATTCAATACAAACAAACAATCAAATGTTTCCTCTTTATAATATTAGTATACTTAGATAAACCTTTACAGGTAGGTAAGTACTTATTGACGTTCAAAAATATGTATTAAAAAAACAGTTAACCAAGTACTTAACATTAGTTAAATCTTATCGACTAACTTAACTAGGTAGTTACGTACTACTTACTACTACTACGTACTAGGTAGCTATCTACCTAACTAATCTACCGCCAGTTCGGATTTTAGGGGAGCCTTCGACTGAGAAGAAGCTGGCAAGAAACTCAGGATGCCTTACTTTTTTCTCCCTCTAGTAACAAAAGTAACAATGTCGTCACCAAGTAACACAAAATGCATTAAAAAGAAATATATTAATACTTACAATTACTATTAAGTTATGCTCGTTCATGCACTATTTCCGGTGTCCAATCATTTGACAAAAAGCAAATAACAAATTTTCTTTTGAAAATAACATTTGACAAAATTATACTTGATAAATGTATCATTTTACAAACTATTGTTTAATAAACTACTCATTAGACAATATATTTACTAAAAATAAATTCATTATGCTAAAACATTATTTCACAAATTGATTATTTTTTTAAACATGTGAGTTGGCAAAACAACGTAAAGCATAAATAACATTTACTTAACAAATACTATCTGCCCTACTCCTGTAGGTCACGTGATAGGTTAGAAATTTAAGACAATCGCTACGCTGCGCTTCGCGATTGTCTTAAATTTCGAGGTAATTTTTTTTATTAGACAACAGAAATACTAGCTGCCCTACTCCTGTAGGTCACTTGAAATTGAAAAATTGAAATTGTTAACATCCTTGCTTATATAATATATCATACCTAATATACCATACTTTTTGTAAAATCACCAATTTGGCAAACGAATTATTTAGTCAAGTGAATATTATTAAAGTAATATTTTAACACGAGAAATATTTCCCAAGTAAAACATTTGGGAAACCTGTATTTTGTCAAATGATTCTTTTTAAAGTAATATGTTTGCGAAAAGAAAGTTTGTCAAATGATTAGTTTTTCAAAAGTTGTTTGTAAAATGATCTTTTGTCATACGTTTTTTGTTTAACAAAAGTAAACCAATGTGGCTCTTCATTTACTACATCTTGCTTGATGGTAAGCAGCCGATGCAGTCTAAAATAACGAGAGCGCTCCTCACCGTGAAACAAGCACGGTAACAGCGCACCCATTCATGACGGCATGCATAATTGCCGTTTCACGCCTCGTTTAGAAGACCCGGCGGGACTATAGGAGCTGGGAAACACATGCGCCGACCAAGAATTCCAAAGCCGAACGGTCTTACATAGGAACGACATGCTAATTTTTTTGGTACGAGTGCTGATAGTCTGCACAGTATGATGGTGGTTCCTAAGATCAGCACGTGTAGTCCGGAAGAGGAAAGGAGAGGGCGGGATTAGTTCAAAAGTTCTTCAGAACACTCTTCGTATTAGTTCCGGTTGTAGTTCTGGTAGAAGACACTGAGAGAAGCAATGTCTCTACACAGCTGGAGGTCCTCAAGAGAGGCTATAACCTCAGCATCTCCAATAATGCGTACCGCTCGCCTTTGCAGTCTATCAAGTGCATCGAGGAGGTATTTAGCAGAGCCGTCCCATAGATGGGAACAATACTCCATACTCGATCGCGCCTGAGTTTTGTACAGCAAACAGCGTTGCTCGGGAGCGAAAAACCGCCTCACCTTAATGAGAATACCCAACTTACGGGAGGCAGTTAAAATAACACTTTCGATGTAGCATTTTGGATTCAGTTCCTGGCCGATGTCAAGAATGCTGAGGTCCACTGAAATGGGTAACGGAGTGCTCTGAAGAGAGGGTGGAGTAAGGAAGGGAGTTACCTTGGATGATAATGCACAAACCTGTTTGCTGGCTGATTCAAACAGACCCTGGACCACCAGGTCAGCGATCAGGGCTTGCTTGAAATTAGCTGCTCTTCTCAGCGTTAAGGTTTTACTAACTAAATTTAATCCTAAACTCACCGAATAAAGCGAAGGTTGACCCGCCTTGCAACCTAAGGAGAGGACAGAGGTGAGGAAGGAAATAGGACGATTGCAGCTCAGCTGCTGTGATGGCTCCTGGCCTGTGGCGGCGTTGCCACGCCGGCCGACTCCAAGAGGCTGTCCAGATCGCACCGTCCCGCTCGTCGAACAGCCGCCTCCTCCACGATGTCGCCGATGTCGTCCGATTAATTAGACATCGCAGCCTCCGATGGCTGGTTACAAGGAGATTGACGAGATTTTAGCCGATTAACTGTTAATTCACAACGAATGCACTTGGGCATGTACCGACACAAACCGAAACTGAATTCACCACAACGCGACGCGAATTCTGCCGTCAGAAATATAAGCGCGTACAACCCGCGGTTGGTTTTACACCATATAATAAAGTCTGGGCTGTCCCAGCCATGGGATATCAAAACAGCAAACCGTAAGCGGACCGTTCCGCCATTATGTTTCCGTGTCCCGATCCAAAATTGAACTGAACTGACATACGACGAATGTCAAGTTTACCGACCTGTTTTTTCTCTATGTCCGTCAATGTTGGTAGGCAAAGTACCACACCCGTACGGCCTTAATTTGATTTTAAACAGGCATTAAACTCGACCAGGTTTTCAGATCCCCATTTAGAGACACGATCGAGAGTCATGTTCAGTTTGGCAACCGTTCTTGCCTTTTCACCACGATATGGGCTAGCTTTGCTGCAGGATGGCCCAAGTACCGCTCATGCAACGTACAGTCATCCGCATAACAATGAATATTGCCCAAGGACTACATGTCATTGATATGCATAAGAAATAGAGTGGGTAAGAGCACAAAACCCTGCGGCACTCCGGCATTGACTTTATAAAACTCGGAGGAACTACCCTCACAATAGACACGAGTCCTCCGCTCTTCTAAAATGTCTGCAACCCAGGCGCACAAACGGTGCAGAAGGGAACGATGCCACACTCTATCGGAAGCTTTGGCGACATCAAAGCTAACTGCCATGGATTCGCCATGCTTGTCCATCGCTTCACCCCATGTGTGAGTAACGTACGCTAGTAGATCACCCGTTGATCGCTTGGGTCTAAACCTATACTGGCAATCATGGAGCAGCGAGTGATCCTCTAGGTAGTGAATGAGCTGAGAATTAATTATCCGCTCAAACAACTTGCACAGCACAGAAGTTACAGCGATGGGTCGATAGTTGGCTGGATCCGAGCGATTCCCTTTTTTGGGGATGGGCTGTATGTTCGCCTCCTTCCAAGACACCGGCACAATACCGGTATCGTAAGATCCATAGATCAACATCAGAAATGGAACAAGATATAGATAAACATTTATTGTAAAGTAAATCTTAAACTTTACGCGCTAAAGTACAAATTCTTAAAAGTATTATTGGAGTTCCATTACTTTGGAACTAGGCTCGCTAAGGTTCAAGCAAGTTGGAACAAAGATCCAAATTCGAAATTCTTAGAGCAAACTAAGGCATATTTCTGATTTATGCTTTGTTTCGTGGTTGTGGGGTATTTTTAAGCAGCAATCGTGTACCTATCTATAGGTTATATGATCAAAGCTTTTATATCCTTAAGTATATTGGAGTAGACGCCGGGTCTGGCGTCGCGCCATCTCTGAAGTCCCGGGTTCAATTCCCGGTCGGCACAATTCAGAGAAAAACAGTTTTTCTAAATGGATTTCGGGTCTGGGTGTTTTTCTATGTATATGTACCTATATTTATCTGTTATCTTACCATATCGAGTTTCAAAAGAATACTTATCTTGGTCTAGATATTGGTGTGAGCGTAAACAAATTTAATTAATTAATTAATTCATTTGAGCGTTATTAACGCATAAAACATCAAATATTACGAATAACTGATGAGAATTAAAATGATGAACTATGTCAAATCGTTATGTCAGGTAGGTGTCCTATACCTAACTATTGTTTTAATTTTTCCTGAACAGATAATGAGTAACAACTGCATTGTCCCACCCTGTTGTCATCCAATTATGTATAATTTGCGCGACATGCCATGATGACGGTGTTACCTACTCAACGGGAATTCATTATTTCAGTCTCTTGCTATATTCAAGTCTGTTATTGGTTTGACTTTTATTCGGATAAGCATTTTGTGAACGTTCACCAATATTTTAAAACTGTGGAAACTGAATTAAGATACGTATATACGAACTGAAGTAAGTACATACAAATCATACTGATGAAAATAAACTTTAACTATTAACCCATAAAGGTTATTCAGAGACTAGCTTCTTTTTATAACCTGTTTTTTTTCTTTGTTATATAATGGCTTCGTGCGATCAGCACATTTAGCCAGTGTCAAGTTTTTAATAGTAATTATATTAACCCATAAAGGTTATTCAGAGACTAGCTTCTTTTTATAACCTGTTTTTTTTCTTTGTTATATAATGGCTTCGTGCGATCAGCACATTTAGCCAGTGTCAAGTTTTTAATAGTAATTATAATTTTCTTTACATTAAGGGGATGATAATGATTGATAATGAACGTTTAATGGTAAGTAAATGATTTTTCCCCAACCCCCTTGAGACTCAATAAAGCTGTGGGACTTTATTGAGGTCTCACACGTACTTCTTGAGAAAATTTGAAAAGTGATATTGCACTGTTTTGTTTTATTTGCTAACACTCATGCACGTTCACGAACAGTAAATAATCCACCATTATTTCACATTAATATTCGACAAAACACAAATTATAGAAAATAATACAAAACTGCAGACATGACGCTTCACTTTCCCGCCAAGAAGTCCCTTTTTAACCTTGTTATATTGGTAAGATAACTGATAAAAAATATGTTATTATAATATTATGAAGAAAACACTTTAAAACCGAAATCAATTTAGAGAAATAGTTATTCCAGGAATTGAACCATTGACCTCAGAGATGGCGACGCCAGAACTGGCGTGCTAACCATTTGACTACGGAGAGGTTGTCAAAAAATTTAAAGGGAATTGAACGAGGGACTTCCGGATATCCGGCTAAGAGCTCTACCACTCGGATATCGAAGCAAGGCAAACTTTTCCATGTATTTTTACTTTGTCACACCACACTATACACAGCTAAATCAGTAACGTTGTCGACCTCCGTGGTCGAGTGGTTAGCACGCCGGGTCTGGCTGGCGTCGCGCCATCTCTGAGGTCCCGGGTTCAATTCCCGGTCGGGTCGATTTAGAGAAAAATTGTTTTTCTAAATTGATCTCGGGTCTGGGAGTTTTTTCTATGTTTTTATCCGTTACCTTACCATATTAACGAGTTTCAAGAGAATACTCAATTGGTCAAGTCAGTGGTTCTTAACCTTTTCAGGTCTGTTACCCTTATGACCTAACTAGAATCTCTGATTTTACCCCTCCTCCCAACGATGAACTCATCTTAAACCGCGCGCTATATAGACACGCTATGTTCAGACTGGTCTATATGAAATTTACGGACGAGTTTGTTCGTTCTTCATCATTGTCATTATCGTGGACCATCATCTGTACAGCTTTGGACGTAGGCCTCCTCTTCTCCTCCCCACTTCTGGCGGTCTTGCGCCCTCTATTCAATCACGGCCTTTATATCTTCAGATATCATCAACCCATCTTTTGTGAGGTCTTCCTCGTTCTCGGGTATTGGCTCTGGGTCTCCGGTTCTCCACGCTAGGGTTTTTCGTGCCCAATGGCTACTATCCATTCTAGCAATATGGCCTGCCCATGTCCACTCTTCCTTCTTGCGATATTGCCGACCATGACCTCTACTCTTGTCTTCTGCCGGGTCTATTAATTTGCTGTCTTCCGGTCGCACAGCGTTTTCCAAGCATTTTTATTTCCATCGCCCTTTGCGCAACTCTGAACTTCTCAGTCGACTTGGTGAGTGACATGGTCTCCGCTCCGTATCTGAACACAAGCAGAACCCGCTGCCCGAATGCACGAACCTTCAAATTTAACCGTAGCTTACCACGCTAAATATTTCTGTTGACACAAAATGTTTAATTTTTAGACCGACCTTTGATTTACTCGCTTTTGAGGTCTTATATGACCACCATCTCCTCAATACACTTTGATTGATACCAGAACCAACAAGAACAAGTCGTCAGCAAATCTAAGGTTCGAAAGTCTTTTTCCACCGATAACCATGCCCTTATCTTCTTCCCAGTTGAGCTTCCTAAATACTCCCTCGAGTGCTCCAGAGAACAGCTTAGGTGAGATGGTGTCGCCTTGTCTAACACCTCGGTGGCGGAGTGGTCTACGCAGCTGCCCGGATTGCGGAGGACGGGGTTCGATTCCCGCTTGAGGTAGACATTTTTTCAACGATTCATTATCTTTGATAATATTTGAGCGTTTTTTAACGCAAATAATCAAATATTACGAACTTCATTAAAGTTTAAACTTGCCGGTTTTTTGGTGAAGGCTAACCACACGCAGTCGCGTTCGCATGTGGGTGTTTCAGCATTGTGTTATGTCTTTCTTCCACCCTTGATCCTACGATTGCTGCCTCTACGGCCCACCACTCAATAGAATCGAATGCCTTTTCATAGTCAACAAAATGTTAATTGAGCGGCTTCCTGTATTTATTGTACTTTTCGATGACAGTCTTTAACGTTTGAAGGTGGTCGTTAGTGCTGAATCCTGACCGGAAGCCGGCTTGCTCGCGTGGTTGGTCAAAGTGTAACTTGCTCGCTAGCCTGTTGGCTATTACTCGGGTGAAGAGTTTATATAGGAGTGACAGTAAGCTGATGGGTCTGTACTTTTCGATTTCTTGATATCACCTTTTTTGTGAAGAAGAATGAAGACGGATATTCGGCGTTTAAGACAACAACTAGCTCATAATTATTATTACCCCCGCGAAATACCAGTTTTACCCCCGCGGGAGTAATTACCCCTAGGTTATAGGAACCCAGGGTCTAGATAATTGGTGGGAGCGTAAATAAATTTAATTTAATAAAAAAAATCCTCAGTAACTACGCCTATACCACGGTCTAATTGAATGATTGCAAACAAATTGCTGTCATTTCGTTGTGCAAATATGTTGTTTCACTCGGAATTTTACTATTTTTTGAAAGAAATAAGTAGTTGTTTTCTCTTGAATTCCTGGAGAAAAAGTAAATATCCGAGTGGCATTAATTAGATATTTGCACAAAGAAATGTCCATAATTTTTTTACAAACATTCTATATCGGATTTGGCAGTACTTTGGCTCGCCTTTCGGTCGAGTAAGCGGAATTTGTATGGCTTCGAAGCAATTACAACTTGGTTACACAAGTCATTTTTTAAATTAAGCAATAAACCTTTAAAACAAGGATAAGACCTAATTTAATATACTGCCAAACCAATACTATTATGTTAATTATACAAAATACGCTCTATACTAGAAATACACAATGGTTTTGGATATTCCACACATATCTAAGTATATATAACATTTTAGATCAAAACCACAGAATATCGAAGGCGCGTGAAAATTTTCAATTAAACTTATAGGTATACCTACCTACCTAGACATTTACAGGAAACTACATTGCGCATTAATATTTGATGAGCAGGAAATAACACTCAAAAAGTTACCCAGTTCAATGTATTACAAACATTTGTACTGTGGTGTTAGAGATGTTTTTGCAATGATGTAGCGTTTATTAAATTCTAACTGAACACTTTAATAGTTCCTCTAATGCTTTTCTAATGCAATTAACATCTTCATTATTCATTTATTTATTTATTTATTCTTTATTGCAAAATTACAGCAAAAGGCGGGCTTAATGCCCTGAGGCCTTCTCTGCCAGTCGACCAGTAAGGGTGTCTAGAGAAAAACAAGCTTGCAAAAAAAGACTAGACTAAAAACCTAATTATTTGTAGACAAATATATATAATACATGATTAAGATATAATACTTTTAAAATAATAAATAAATACATATACGTAACATAAGAAAAATATACTTACGCAAAATAATAAATAAAGAAATATGATAATAATATATAACTTACTTACAATAAAATATATAAAAAATACTATATAATGTCAGACTATGAAATTAATGCAGAGATTTAAAGAAGTGCTCGCGTACATATATTAACTGGTAGCTTTTTTATGTGCAAGGGCAAGGCGTTCCAGAGTCGTATTGCAGTGAGGGTAAACGAGTTGGATACAAATCCAGAATGGTGGGCTGGGGTCTCAAGAAGGAGGTTGCTGGAAGAGCAAAGATTACGTTGGTGAGAGGCACCCAGGAGCTGAAACCTAGACTTCAAGTATTCCGGAGCAAGTGGATTGTTGATGATGTTGTGGAGGAAACAAACAACTCTCACTTTCCTGCGCTCCCGAATAGGAAGCCATTTGAGTTGATGCCGAAAATCTGAAATGTGGTCGTATTTACGCAGCCCAAAAATAAACCTTATGCAGTTGTTGAGGAGACGATCTAACTTGTTGAGATGAATTTGACTGACATCAGTATAACATACGTCAGCGTAGTCAAGGATGGGAAGGACGAGAGCCTGCATTAAGATAATCTTTGTACTAGAAGGAAGGAAATGTTTGAATCTGTACAGAGATCTGAGCGTGTTTGAAACCTTCTGAGATATGTTTCCAATATGCCCATCCCAACTGAGAGTACTGTCAATAACTAAACCTAAATTCTTAACTTTTGACAAGTACGGTATTACCTGGCCGTTGTAATTCAATGGGGTCACAGAAGCCACATCCATCTTGGATAGTTGACGAGAACTGCCAATAATTATCGTCTGTCACTTACTGGGATTAACAGATATGCCATGACTGGCTGACCAGTCGTGAATTTTCTGAAGGTCTTGGTTAATAGACACGATGGCTTTGTTTAAGGTGCTAACATCGCCTTGTGCATATAATTGTCAAAAATATTGCTAGCTTAGTGCTTCTGTAATGCGATTAGCCACTTCATTGACCATAATAATGCTTCTTTAATGCAATTGTTACCTTCCTTGACCACAATAATTCTAATATAATGCCTCTGTAATGCAAATAAACAGCTATTGTAAAATTATTTAAACACTGAAAAAAGACGACAACCTCAGGCGGGAAATAAAAAACATTAAACTATTGTGAACCTATTTAGGATCTAAAGCCGTATAATTTGTACCCAAATAAGCATTACAGTCGTCGTAAAAACGTTTGTAATGCTACTAATATGTAAAACAAACTCAAAATGCGAAAACTATACAGAAATGCTGTAAGTCAGCTATTATAGTGCTTTGATGTGTTACTTAGGTATTTATTTATTCAGTAATCTCGGTAAGTAAAAAAAAATAAACCCTAAATAACATCAAACGTGTAGCAACAATTATGATATCTAATAAGTAATAACTAAGTACGTATTTGCAATGACTATATTATATTATTACGAGTATACCTACTGCATTTAATTATATACGCAGATGCAAAGACACCTATTTCTTTGAAATGAAACACAGCAAACAACAACATACCTACAGCGCAATCTTAAGTTGTGGAATGACCTCTCCGCACTCTAGGAGAGCCTACTACATAGAGTTCTTTAAAGAAGGTTCTTGCGCGTGAGAACTTTCTTTGATAGTTATTTTGGTAATTCTTTTACAGCTAAGGCAGGTAGTAAGTACTGCATACATATACCTACATATGTACATATAATCACGACTATTATCCCCGAAGGCTTAGTCAGAGACTAGACAATAAGGACAGCAAAGGCAGTCCTCTGCCATAGTCCAGTTTTCACCATATTGCGACTGCACATGTGCTCAGCGTGATAGGTGGTGAGCCCATCGCCGCTCTATGCTGTTGGATATATGTGCAGTATTTAGTCCGTTAGTCGTCTTTACGACACCCAATGGAAGAGAGGGGGTGGTAGTATTCTTTTGATGAGCCGCTACGTGACACGGCTACGGCAGTAAGTACTGCGGTTATATTTAGTCAACTGCTAAAAATTACGTTATCGTTTTTGTTGATACTTTTTGTAGCTACTTAAATGTTATTTTGCGACGCAAAATATTTCAGCCAACTCGTGAACGACGAGTGACTAGAGAAGTGAAAGTGAGGCACGTGCCCCGCACCCGCACACTGCTGGCCGAAAACATGCAGACTACTATTATTTAAACCTATAAAAGACTTAGCACTAAACAGCTTTATCGAGAGTGAGCATTATATAGAGGAAAAGTATTAGATAAACAAAGCGGTGTTTCAACCGGTTCCCGTTTATCGTCGATAAGTTCTTAACCTTTCAATAATAAGAGTTGTTTTGATGTTTTGAAACACACGTGAAGTTGGTATTAGCGTAGAGCGTGCCGCTTGCCGCGTCACCGGCGCGGGGCGCGGGCGGGGGCGCGTGCATTCGATCGCTGGCCGCTGCAATGGCATCGATCGCGCACGCCCCGTGCTACGTAGCCGCTCTTCACGCCGCCATTGGTCCCCCGCCGCTGCCACGTGACTCGCGCGCTCTCGCCCCATTGGCGCGTAGTAGCGGCGGCCACGTGAGAGCGCTCCGCGCGCGTGGTCAGTCGCGGCGTGACAGCGGGCGCGCTCGTACCGCGCGCGGCTGTGCCGCTTCCCGACATGAGCCTCCTCGACACGCTTCTCGAGGCGGCGCGCTTCATCGAGCTTCAGGAGAGGCGCCTCCAGGCCGGTAAGTGGCGTCCTATGTGCTTGCCCGCCGCGGCGGCCGATCGCAGTGTTTACCCGCTCTCGCCGGCCCACGTCACGAGTGAAACCGGTCCCTGGGTGTGCGCCGATTCGCGAGCGCCACAGTTGCCGGCGCGCCGGTGCAGCGAGCCGACGCCCGACGCTCTTGACCTTGAACAGCACGCAGCCGCGCCGCCCCCGCGCCGCCCCCACCCCGCCGGCATCGCCCCACGTAAACAAAGGAAGCCTGAAATTCATCGGGCGCGCCGGCACTCGCCGCACGTAACTCCTACATAATCCGAGGGTTCACGCTCGCTCGGAGTAAACACCGCTATTCGGCCACGCACACAGAACAGCTTTATTTGCGCGGACGTGGGCGAGGCATAGACAAAACGCTACATTCGTGAGACTATCTCTTGTCACGTATTTTCCTAGAGCGAGTGGGTGGCAGGTAAACTATGTATACGTGGAGCGAGTTAGTCAAGTTCGAAGCATGACGCACGGCGAGGCAAGGCAGGGGGCGCTGGAGTCCGGTCAGCTGATCGAGGGGCGAGGGGCGCCGCGGGAGGGAGGGGGACATGTGCACACGCATGAAAGGCACGACTGCGCGCCGCCGCCGTCCGCCGCGCGCCCCGTCTCGATGCGTTTGCGTTCTGTAGTGATTTTACACCACATCCTCTGTACATGGATTTTCGAGTATTTACCTCGAGAAAAACTAGCACAAGGCGTGATTGTGTAACCGCGAGCGTGCCTAGTCATTGTTCAGCACTCGGCTTACCTACGCTCGACGATGAACTCATTGTTGGTTGTTTGGTGCGTCGCATGCCTAAACAACTGGTTAAGTACATTCAACGATATAATGCGTAGGCATGGATGAAGAAAGTCTGGAGGAATACTACCAAATAAAATAAATATTTTTAATAGGTATCCTTCTGACAAACGTTTACTCTCCAGTTGAATATTAGCATTTAGAGAAATAGCTAAAACACTGGTAACATAACATTTTAGAGTTTTTTAATCTTTTCTACTCTTGAAAACTGTAAATATGAGATTTTAGATCAAGAAAAAGAACAAAGAACACATTTCAACATGTTCGCCTACCGAATCTAAGGTCTAAAATTCCATGATATGACTCAATGCGTGTATCCAATTTAAAACGGCTACACGTTTAACGAATGCAAAAACAACTGCCTGTCATTTGTTCGAAAACATTGGCAAACAGTTTCGTCATACGGACGGGCTGAGGCGCACGTTGCTGCTTATCGTGCGCGTGTTATCGGCAACTCTCCTCTTGGCGACCATGCGCTCCTAGTACCCTGGTGGCTTGCGTTCCGTTATGTGCGACAAAGCTGCCATTTTGTCGGCAAATAAATCGAGTCATGTCGGCTGAACATTTTGTTTGCTAGCCTATCTATTTGACATTGCAAGAAAATAATGTTTACTTACAGTGAAGAAATTGATAAATGTTGCACAAAAGCTTGTGTAAGCCAATGTTAGTCAAACCAAAAAACGACGAGAAAGTATCATGGAAAAATCTACTGAAAAGCAGAGTTAGTAAAAAAATGTAGAGACATGTGTGACACTAAATTTCTCAACTGGAAAATATTACATTTTGTACTTGTAGTAACAAATAATAATAAACAACCTTCATTGCATCGTCTTTGCAAATGTACTTCCATTATTTTGTTAATTCTAGAGAATTTACAAAAGAATGGAAGTCACAAAATAAACGAAATTATAAAACTTGATAGATCAAGTTTTATAATTTCGACCAGTCAATCAATAATTAATTGCCGCGCTTACATAATTTCCTGAAGCTAGCATACCTGCCTACCGTTATGTTAAATTTTCCATTCTGCAGGAACCTCAATAAAATCTTTAACTCTTTTACGTATATTTTAGTCATGTCATGTTATAAAACACTCCTATACCTGTTGTAATGAGTTGTTCATTCCATGTTGCTTTAATAACGATATCTAACCACCATGAAACATTTATGGAAATGGATACCTGTAAGTAGTATAAACTTTATTGTCTGCTGTCATTTATTATTATTTTACACTAGTCGATATTACCCCAATAATTTGTATTAACATAGTATTCACTATGGTATCGTTAAAGTTTTTATGCATTTTATCAGTCTACAGCTAATTCAGTTTTAATTGGTAGGGCCTCAAGTAAGCGCGACGAACAAACGAACAATCGGTATCATCAAGGCTTGGAGTAAGGTCGCCGCCGGTACCGGGCGCGCAGAATGGTGAAAGGGATCTCGTGACCTCGCCGTGGGACCGCGAGCGGTCTCTGCGGACGTGTACGCTCGTAGTATATTGAACTGCGGAGACGAACTAAGATCGGCCCGCCGAGTAAACAGTGCGACTCGACCGCGACGCTGGTTATACACGCGCCCTTCTTCGATAGCTTTCGCAATGTGACAATATGGCAACTTAGCGAACGAAGTCTGACCAAAGACTTAACTAAGCTCACAGAACAGAACATGCACCTATACTCTAAGATACTAGGTTCATGGAACAGAGTATCTATGTAAGAACAAAACGAAATTAAAAAGTATTTAGGTATGTCAGACGGTCACTTAAATTCTGAATACAATTCTTGGGAATTTCTTAGTGACTTTCTAGAATGCCTGTTGCAGGAGGCCCCGATCTGTAACAATAACAATAGACGATGAAACAATTTAGTCTAATATAAGTACTACATACGTCCTGAAGTATTTTTGTTAACGGCTGCGTCTGAAAGGAGCGTGACTCGTGACCCTAGATTCGTTGTTTGTGAAGAACGATAGCGTTAAAAATAGATTGGCTTAACTTGAATATTTTTGAATGTTGTCGAAAACTAAATAAGATCGTTTCGAATAACGGACTCGCATAAAGCTTAACCAAGTGGAATATGGTTAGAATTATTGGGAAATGTATTATTTGAATTGTATATCTGCCTGGGGATAAGCACATAATGTAAGGAAAAATTACCATATTGCCTATGTATTAGTTAACGGTATCTCAAACGGATACCGTTGTCTGTTAACAATTTTCAATGAGTTCGTGTTTTAAATCAAAATAATGCTTGATGCGTAGGTGACTAGGTACATCATTTATTTATCGCCGCATACATTTAGATCGTTCTACGTAAGTTTAGTTGTCAGAATGTCTGAATTGGTCGTCGCTACATCCTTTGTTATTTTAAGGAAATTTATTACTATAATTCGGCAACACGTTTCAGACACAGTGCCTTTTACTTACTTGCCGACGACTTAAAAATCGTCAAGCATGTGAGAGACATATCCGATTGCTTGCTTCTACAGGAGGATATTGACAGATTCGTATCATGGTGTCACGTCAACCATATGAACTTAAATAATAAAAAATGTAATTTCATCCGTTTCACTAAAAAAGTTAACTGTTTTTCTTATAAATACAAATTGCTGAACATGATGTGCTAGAAGTTTTTGAAATTCGTGATTTAGGCATACATTTTGATAATAAATTAAATTTTAACATTCACATAGATAAAACCGTTAATAAATGCTTCAAAGTTCTGGGTTTTATAATTAGAAACATTAAAAACTTTAAGCTTCCTAAATCCAAAATTCTCATTTATAACGCCTTGATATGCTCCTCCTTGGAATATTGCAGTGTGATATGGTCTCCTCGTTATGAAGTACATATTAAACGCATTGAATCTGTACAAAAGCGATTCCTGTGGCACTTGGCATTTCAACACAATTTGGTAACAAAAAAAACTTAAAAACTGCCTTCCTATAATAAACGCTTAACACATTTTAAAATCCTAAGTCTACAAAAAAGGCGGCAGTTGTTGGATCAATTGTTTTTGCATAAACTTGTTAATGGCGTTGTAGATTGTAATCATCTTTTAGAAACAATTAATTTTTCTATTCCTCGTAAAACCGCCAGATTATCACCTTATAAATTGTTTTCACCTAAATCCTTTAAGAGCAATCTGGGACATTATTCACCTTTAGATAGAATGCAAAGTCAATTCGGAACATATTCTAAAATTAATTCAGAATTGGATATTTACTCTGGGTTTACTGAGTTCAGGAGAACATTTTTAAAAACTTTGTTGCAATAAGTAGCCTGTAAGCCGCACGGCACTTCTCTATGTATACCACTATACTTCTAAAATTTCTACAGTAGGTATGTACTTAGTACCTACTTAATTAAATTTAACTTAAGTAAATTTAAATTTAAGTAGTTCATTATTACAAGTTTAAGTAATTTATTATTTTAAATTTGAGTAGTTCAATATTTTAAATTTAAGTAGTTTACTTATGCTTCCAAATGATCTGTGCTTGTCGTGGCAGTTTGTAACTAAGGCCACACTACAACATTGTAATGCTTAATCATGTGTATTTGATATTTTTGGTGTGTGACTTGTAAACTGTCCTTAAATAAATAAATAAAATAAATAAACACGTTTCTGGACAATATTCAAAGCTTTTCGGGTATTTTCTGAGAATCTGCATTGCTTTACATATTACTTATTTTGTAATCAATCATACCTACCTTGTAATTTTTCTTACCCATAAAATTACATACATTTTAACTTGAGTCATCCAAAATTGGTACATTTTAAGACGGCTCAAGAGATATATATCTATCTATCTATTTTGTCTAAACCGCAGAAAAACAAATACAAATAAATAATCCTGTTGAAGTACACCATACTCACTCACCAAGCATTTCAAATGGCATTGATTATAATTATTATTAACGTCTGTTTCATATACAATTAAATGCTATTCATATTATCAGCTGCGTTTATCACGGAGCTTTCTCTCCACACAGACGGCTCATATCTCGGCATCCGGTGGGTGGATCCCCTCTCAATGTTTCCACTTCGACTACCATGTCGCTAAATGTTTTATTATTGATTATTGCTGATGACTGTTCCCCAACCGCCAATCATATCTACTTAAGAATGCTAATAGAGCACATAAATGGATAACCGATACACCAAGTGATAATAGCCACATGTGAAGCCAAATTTTACGTTGAATGAAATTTGCCAGCATTACGAAAAATCTCATTTGCACGGAGCAGTTGATTTAATCAGGACTCCGCTTTCCAGAAATAGAATCTAGGCACAATGCTAGGTCGCAACAACCTGCTAAACCGGCAGGTGTGGTTACAAGAGGCGCAGAGGAGCGGGGAGGTGTTTGTGCGGCGGGATCCCCGGGCGGGGCGCGGGTGCACGTTGCACCGCGCCAAGGTCAGCCGCCGCACGCATGCGTGGCCCGTCTCCCCCGGCCACCTTGCCGGAACCTGCACCCACTCCACTTATGTGCTCCTGTGAGTTGCACTCCAAATAATCACTCCCTCCCCGCATTTCTCTTGAACGTCTCTAACAAAAGTTAGGCTCTGTACGCTCGCTCGTCTTCGCGATAGAATTTCTTCCCCGCCTTCAATTGTCGGCAGATCGGCGATGAAGATAATCGTATCCTGTACAAAACCAGTCAGCCGTTTTCGCGTACTTTCGCACAAAGGATGAGATTCCTATTGGCCAAGTAGAAAAGACTTCAGACACTTTTCCGCTTCCGCAAATGCTGTCGATTTCACAGTTTGCTACGTTTATTATAGACGTTTGACTATTCTCGGCGCGATAGTGTTCTGTTAAATGTGTAACTAGTTACTAGAGTGTGTAGCGTGTACCAGATGTAAAGATATTATAGATCTAACACGTGCCGCGTAGGACGGCAGTGTTGGACGTGTAAGCGCGTAAACATTACACAAGAAATAGAAATCCTGTTAGGAAGATTAAGAACCATTACGTAAGGTTACCTAAATTTCTTTGTGGTGCTCGAATGTTCTAAAATTAAGTATGTATGAAAATGTCACAATAATTTGCAGTTTTTCATATTGTATAGGGGCATAATAATCTTCCAATGATTGTAATCGAGTATCATCCATTACAATAGTGACGGGACGGCACGCTTCCGACGGGTTTGAATGTGCAAAACGTAGTGGCAGTTAGCGGCCACGTTTTATTAGAAAGCTGTGGCATTGTACATAAGCGTCGCAGTCCGCTACTCGGCCGTCTGCTCCTACGCCGGTTCGCACTGTTTGTGCGCTCGATTCGGTTGCAATGCAATGTTCCATTCACCTTATTCGTCGAGGTTCAGTGACTCCGACGCCGACTGACTAACTCCTCACCACGTCATCTGCGTGCCAATGCAACCGTTTCATCACCTACGCCGGGTCCGCGCGAAGCTCTTTAAATTCTGTAGGTGTCCCGCGTCGGGCGACCTCATTTCGCGGGCGGGGCGCGAGCGAGTGCGAGTAGTGCGACGCGCGGCGGCGCCCCGTGCAGCATTATGTAAAGTGTCGAGAGCGGTGCAGCGATGAGCGTTGCGCTCGACCGCGTGCGCGCCCCCCGCACCCTTCGCAATTTTGTCCGCCGTCGTCGGTTTCACTCGCGACGATCGGCGGCGCGGGTTCCGGAGGTCGCGCTCCTCCCGCCTCCTCCGCCCTCCTCCGAGACGGTGCCGTCCGCGGTCCTCGGCGGCCACTCAGTCGTCGAGCGGATTGCGTCGGCGACGGTCGGCTCCGCGCTCGCTCTTCGTTCAGTGCTATCGCGACGCACCGATGACGCGGCGGCTCGCGTGAATAGCATCACCCTCGGCGGGGGATGCTCGGTGGCTTCCGTTCCGGGAGTTTTCGTGGTAATTTGCGTTTGCGACGGTCACGACCGCCGAGGTGTCGACAACGGTCGAAAATAGCGTGCGTTATCATTGCGGCCTCGAGTGTCGAGACGAGATAGTGCGAGGTCGGCGGCACCTGCGCGCCGCACCCCACGTGCAAGCCGCAATCCGGTGCAGCCGAGCATGGTTGGCGGACACGCCGCCGACCGCCCTGCCCCAGCGCCCAGCGGCGGCTCGGCTGGCCCGCTGCCTCCAGACGTGCTCGTACACCCAGACACCTATCTTTCTCTGTCTGTTCACTTCCGGACATAACAGCTCTGACCGATATCCTCCACCAATAAGAATGTGGATTTTCACTCATTGTAATTTTATAACAAAATTGAGCAAGACTTCCTTTATTTCATTGTCACATTGGAGCGTATTGTTATCTATCACATTCAATTTGTTCTTTGTAACAACATATTACATAATTTCGTAGATATCACTAGAAAATACCTGGGCTTTTATCGGTGTTGTTTGTTCTCTTGTAATTAAATTACTTAGTTACTAACTTCTTTGTTGTTAGGCTCATTTAACAAACAAAAATGTTTGCATATCTATTACCTATAAACATAGGTAAATTCTAGGAATTTCTCATGTCTGCCTTTTTTATTTTTAATAACTTTAGGAACTTAGGAGTTTATATTGTTAGCAAAACTGGTTCTAGTTACGTATACTTACTGTTAATTACATAATTACATTAGCAGCCAATCAGTGGTGTCGACACTGTAAGTATGATTCGTAACTATCGATTTGTGCTAACGCGAATCTTGAAAAGTATTTTGAACCACCTCTGTGACAGCTTTTCAATTATTATGATTAATTTCATTAATTGCTTCCTATTGGATGAAGTATAATTGAATTTCGTTGTTTTTTATTGTATTCAAAAACAATTGGTTTATAGATTGGACTTCATTTATGTCTTTCTTTAAATATAGTTTGCATCTTCGTGGTTTGATATTTGACGGTAGATATTATTCAGTTAAGTTTTAATGTCTTTTGCCTAACTTTTTAATTCAACCCAAAATTGAAGAGATAAACTGACTTATTCTCGCAGAGTGGAGATTTGTAATATTAAGCATAAATTTATTATCCTATTTCGATAAAAACGATAAATGCAACTCGAAAATTACTACAAAATACGAATATAAAAATTACAGTCAAGATGTAATAGGTCTCTTAATAGTTTGTATGGAATACCGTAAGACGTAAACCCGTTTAGTATCACATTTATTAAGGTATCTTTAATTTTTAAATAATTATTATTATTTAAAATTGAATTTAAATATCTTTAATTTGTAAAAAACTTTAAAATATAAAATACCAGAAATTACATTAGAAAACATCGTCCAGAAAGTTTGTCATTCATGTATCGTTCATGTCCCTATTATATTGTGAAAACGGTAACACTTGTAAATCTACTCTGGCGCGATTATTTGTCCATTTGAAAGGTACATTGCACTCAATCGCCGAGGAAAATATTCTTTGTCATATTTTTCTGTTGCTCAAGCCATCTATTGCGCAACTACAGAATGCCGTCTTGTAATCTAGCTGTGTACGCATAATGCAAAGTTTTTAATTGCACCAGCATCGTCAATCGGCTGACTTTAAATGTCGATACTATCTTGTTATTAAGTTTTATGATATCTTATTTTTCATTTCTTCATTCGTTAAAGCTAAGATAAAATATTTCTTAATTGCCTGCGTATTGACAATTTTCTCTATCCTTTTCGGACATTCATTCTTATCAATGTATTCTTATATCTCTCCTCACTCCTTACTCATTTAGTCGAGGCATTAAAATATTTACAAGATATTAAATCTTATCTGCCTATTAAGCCATTATTATCCCACTGGATTTAAAGTCATAATTCTAATTTAAAATTTCATTACAATGTTTTTAAGTCCTTAGTCCTGTCCTGAGGCTGACTAAGACACTGCCGGATTCTAGAATGCCTAGATGACGCTCTTGGAAAATCTCTATTGCAATCAAATTACTGTTTAGCTCTGCTGACATAAATAGTAGCGGATACATAGTTTGTTGATATAGCTTCGCTTTGTGCGAAGCAGTAGAGTATGTAGTTACATAATATAAACACCGACACATGTCGCTCATATCGGTTATATAACTGGCGCGTGGTGCTTACGCTCGCTTCTAGGTTTGCCCGAGACCTTAACATGGAAGTTCAAAGATTGACCTAGTTTATGCGTATCTTCATGCTTCAGAGAAATGGGTCGATAGTAATTGGCAAGTCTATGTGACGTGCGAATGTAAAAAAAATATTCGTTGTAGAATGTTTCCAAATGTTGTTACCCTTTCGCCGTTTGTTATTGCATGATATCAGCGGTGCTTACATGGCACGTGTAGTGTATGTACACCAATATCGCTTTATTCTGACTAACCGATAACATTAGCGGCATTACTAGTAAAATGGCCGGCACCTGCTAACTTCGCTGCTCTCTAAAGGGTTTTCATTGTTTTAACTTTGACGTGGTCAAAATCTCCGGCAATTTTTTTATGAAGTTAAGTCTGATTAATAAAGTTATTGTTATTTATACGTCTTACGTACGTCATAATTTGTAATTTTCGAGATGAGCATGACAACTTTCATGTACATCCATCGTTTAAAGAACTCCGTATTCTTTTGTTTGCCGTTTGGAAATCCACTATGTCTGCCAATTCAGTTGGTCACTGTACCAGGGCCGCATGATGTTGGAGGAGGTAAAGTTAACTGTCAGTGGGGCGTGGGGCGAGGTGTGCGGGGCGAGGAGAGTGCACGTGCCGGCGAGTCATGCCATGCGTTCGTCGCCCTCCTCTCAGTCTCACTTGTTGAGCGTCGCGCCGCGCTGCCGTCGCGCCGCCGCCGCGCGCCGCCCAGCGGCTACGGCGCGCGTTTCTAGCTCATTTTACTTCACAATCTTCATTGCCAACTTTCGGCTTCCTTCCTCGCACACCCTGGTCACCTTTCTTCCTTTTTTGTGCGTAGGTTTCAGACATACATTTATTGATTACATTTATCATAATTATCTAACTTGACAATGACACAATGATGGCTTCCAAAATTGTTATATGAATGATGTTTAATAAACAATCTTAGATTAGGTAAAATAGAACCGCTTTCTATATGTTTATATATGGTATATTACATAACTTCATTACTAAATAATAGTCCAGCCTTAAAATTTTAGATTAGTCCCCAATGAGATTTTTATGGGCAAACAACTATTGGAAACTAATTTGATCTCGCAAACGCAATCACTAAAACTCCTATTCGAACATTTCTAGATTTCATAATTAGTGTAAGAAAAATAAGTAAACAGTGATCAAGAAATAGTGACTATTATTATTATTAAAAAAATAGCTCAATTGCTGACTATTTAAAAAGTGCTAAAATGGACAGGACGTAAACCAATAAAAATGCGGAATTGTGTTTAGCAATAGTTCCGCGCCATCATAGAATGGGTATACTTATGGAAACCACCCAAGTGAATCTGGGCACCGCCAGTTACCGGAGGCGCAGAGCAGAACCGGAATTGTTCGGCGCGATGGAAACTCCGAGCGATTTCTATGCTGACACTGTTCACACCATCGCTATCAATACCAGGGAGACAGAATTCGGTAGCATTGTCGAGCCAATTCCAATTACGCTCAAGGCGTACAAACAATTCCACGCTCACGGACATCCAATTAACGGCTACGGGTATCCGCAGCAGCAAATGATTACTTCTTTGGTTGCTGTGCCCCGCATGTTGGAGGTCGACAGGCCTACTACCTCTACCTTCAATCCAAGTCTTGTAAAAGAAGAAATAAAGGATGAAAAGATTGCAAGGCCACCGCCCAAGAAGAAGTGGATCAAAGAGTACTTAGGTGAGTTTTTCTGATAACGTCTGTTCGCGGTATTAAATCTGCATAAGTAAACGAAATCCAAAAACATCTGTACTTAAAATGGTTTGTGATTTGTCATTATATTAGGTCAAATCTCGTCATGTGCGACAAACGGCCTTGCTTTGTTAGCTGTGACCCCGATTTGTTCTTGCACAATTTTCTATGGTTGTAAGTATCGAGTTCCATTAAAATATTATAACGAGATCTAGATCCAGATACAACAGCAATTGGGTTTTCATTGGAATCTTCAAAATATACGAATAAAGAGGGGATGCCTGTCAAACTAGTTTAGTTTTCTCTACCATGGACATTGTTATCTACATACATAAGAGTATTAAGATTTAGGAGGCTTAGTCTACTCGTCTATAATACTGATTGAATATTATGATTGTTGTATATGACAGCTTCGGAAATAGGAAAACAAGTAACAAAACATCCGTACAGCCCGCGACCAAGGCAGGCCGGTCGGCAAGGTTGTGCTGCACACGATGAGGTATTAATTATGAGTAGAGACGCTACCGCGAAGCAATCTTTTGCTCACTGATTGCGTCCGCACGGTACTTACGTTACGAGGGTATGCTTTTCATTTGCCGCTTCGACAACATGTAACGACCTGCCCCCTCCTTTACGGGAGGGTGTTGGAATGTCAACAATTGGTTAAAAGCGTAAATGTAAATTATGGTTACTAAAAAAACAAAACGAAGCGGCTATGATAATGTTTAAATTATAATTGTAATAAAATGTAGTAGGGAAGATTTCATTAAAATTATTTTCATGAAACTTAACTGTTGTCACATTTTCTTAGAAAAGTATAAAAAAATACGCTAGGTTGTGGCAGAATATCAGCTACAGCTGTCGATTCAGCTGTTTGATGCTGAGCCACATTACCTTTTTGTTCCATATTGTTAGTTTTTAAAACTTTTAATTTTTAACAAATAAATACTTTTATTATTATTATTAATCGCTTGGGTCACTCATAAATCTCACAATCACTGTGGCGTTTGCAGCCCATGGGCCGCAACTCTCGCAACTCAGTCCGCAAAAAATAGCTTCGTGGTGTCGTCTCTAGGTTTACTGCATACGTTTTCATTGGAGCGCGGAATTGCTTTTCCTAATCAATCTTGAATCATGTGTGCGAAATAAAAAGTATGATTCTGCAAGTTTCAAAACAGACAGGCAGGCCTACAAGAAGGTGGCCAAGATCTGGTGAAGGTCATGGTAGCCGCTGGATGTGAGCAGCACAAGACCGGACGCGGTGAAGATCCTCGGGGAAGGCCTTTGTCCAACAATGGACATCTTTCGGCTGATAATGATGATGAAGTTTCAAAAAGATTGACTGGTACATTCACTGTTCTTGTTATTCTAAAATGAAGATTGAAAATTAACTCTGATTTTAGAGTTGATTCTGTTTCTGATATAACTGTTGTTAGTAAAACTAAGGATAATGGTTCATCAAACAGCCGCCTTAAAATTGTTAGCAGTGATAAATACACTGACGCACAGAGCTGGAATAAAAAATTGCAAATGTGAGAGTCGTAAATTCTTGCAATAAACTTGGATAAACCCTCTCCTTACATAAGTTTAACTGGTGTGGTAGTGGATAATTTATGATAATATTTCCCCAAAGTCTTAGCTTGTTACATTCTTTCATGCAATACTAGCGGCGCGCCCGCGATTTCGTCTGTCTGAAGTTTAACACTCCGTATCCCGTGACGGATTTCCAAGAAAGTCTTTTTTACAAACTTTGTCCTGACATTATTACGACACAACAAAAAAGTTCAGCAGCCGTTCTGAAGTGATGCACGAACATACATTCGTGGCAATTGATTTTTATTTAAGTATGTAGATTGAACCCATCAACCCGCATTGGGCCAGCATGGTGGGTTATGGCCCGATATCCCCACGTGCTATTGTCCACGGGGGAGGCCTGTGCCCAGCAGTAGGATGTTTATAGGCTGATGATGATGATGATATAGATTAAGATGGCGGGATGAACTGGATTCCTACTGCAACGACTGGCCATCAAGAGCACTTAATCGCGAAGAGTGGAAAAAGGGTGGTTCCCTTTATTGGGAAGACCATGGCTGAAAATAAATAAAAAATATACTTAGATTAGATCTGAGTTTGTAACACATACATACATTATAATCACGACTATTATCCCCGAAGGACGTCAGACACTAGGCAATGAGGACAGCAAAAGCAGTCCTATACCATAATCTACTTTTTACCAAATAGCGCCTGCACATGTGCTCAGCGTGACAGGTGGTGAGCCCATCGTCGCTCTATGCTGTTGAATGTATGTGCAGTCTTTAGTCCGCTTTTTACGACACCCAAGTGAAGAGAGGGGGTGGTAGTATTCTTTCACCGCTACGCAACACGGTTTGTAACAAATAAAAAAAAATATTTTGTTTTTTGACTATTAAAGTTCTTACACTGAGTTTGTGCAGCACCACACACAGCACAACTGTCGTAAAATGTACGTAAATTGTAAGGCTATTCAGTTAATCTTCAGCAAGTAGTAGGTACCTACAAACGCACCCGGTTTGTGGTAATAACAACGTGGTGGCAGCGTATTTTAATACGAGAATAATAAGATACATTAATATTACATATAAAATACTTAATAGAAGAAAACTAACTTTGTTAAAAAAATCGGACCCGCTAGAAACAGTCTCAAAGCCAGGGCAGGGGCGAAAACTAAGTTAAGTAGTTGTTATTGAATTGAAACAGGCTTTATTACAAGTAGTCATGAATGCAGACTTGTTTCTTATTCATATACTGTATCTACACGTGTATAATACTGGTTTGAAATGAGCAAATAAAGAAAGAACTTAAGATGAGAAGGTTAATTTCTCAATTTATATAAAAACTTAACAATCCAAAGTTTGATTTTAACCTGCACGTGATAGTAAAAGGGAATGTGGTAGTTGGCGATGCGGACTTTAAACAAGCCATAACCACCGACCAAACCGAGAAATATCTTTCTCTTTTTCTCTCCATTTCCAATCGAACCCGCACTTCAGGCTCTAAATCCTATGGTTGACCCATGATAAAGCTCAACTATATACTTTCTACTTGACGAAGACATTTCAAACTCAAACTATATTTATTCAATAAACTCAATTAATAAGTACTTTGAATCGTCCAAATCTTTTTTACAATTACTATACAATGTATCAATTAATTATAGACAATTAGAAATAGTTATTGGAGTACTTGGAGCATTTCAGACCCAAGCTGTTTTGTCTTCTGTGTAATCTAACACTTTATTATAAAAAAATTATAAAGCTTATCTTCGATTTTTTTAAATTTATTATGATCTAATTTCTGAATATCATTTGGTACTTTGTTGTTTAATCTTACACAAAGACCCATAAAAGAATTATTTATTTTATGGAGCCTAGTATAAGGTACTGCTAATTTGTTCTTACTTCTAGTGTTTAAATTGTGAAAATTACATACATACATACTACATTCATTCACTCACGAGCTCATGACTATTATTCCCCAAAGGTTAAGTCAGAGACTAGGCAAGGAGGACTGCGGAAGCATTGCACACTCCGCATCCAGCTACCCCTGCGCTCCATCTGGTTGGGGGGGCGTCCCACACTGCGTTTGCCCATTCGCGGTCTTCACTCTAAAACTCGTCTAATCCAATGGTTATTGGTGCTGCTTTGCTTGCTAATCGTATGAGCTATATCTGTTATTTTGGTTCTCTATCGAATCTCCTCATTTCGGATTCGATCTAACACGAGCATAGCTCACGCAGCACCACAGTTCACGTTTCACTAAAACAACTGCACATCTTCTCAGTGTGATAGGTACCTAGTGACGTGAGCCCATCGCCGTTTTATGCTGTTGGACTGCATTGAGCAGTCTTCAGTCTATTAGTCGCCTTCTACGACACCCAAGAGAAGAGTTGGGTTGGTAGTATCCTTTAAAATTACAGTAAGACAATGTGAATGAGGTGATTTGCCCCAATTACAAACTCGTTTCAAGTTTCACCGTTATCTTAAACAAATATGAGATAAACTGGTAATAAATAAATAGCCGTAGTCTTTAAGGAATAACATGTTATTGTTTTGGCCTTGTGATAAGTTTTTCTTATGCATGAATGTATGTATGTGAATCTTATTGTCTTATCATAACTTCTTTACTTTTTAGTATATGAAATACCTTACTGGTACTCGAACCTATTGGCGAAACAATTGAGTTGTCCATTAGTCTAAAAAACATAGTACCTAAGTAGTTGACATAGGAATATCAAAAAGTGGGTAATGTTGACTTAAGCCAAGCGCTTTTAGCATAAATAGTTGTAAATTGTACTTAGCAATTATATTCTCACATTTCAGCAATTTTGCATTAAACATGCGTATGAAGTTGTATATGATAATTACATAACACTATGCGTTTATGGGATGAGGTGTTTGATAATGTTTATGTTTAAGTACTTAAACATATAAATAAAAACAACTAAGTAACTAGTTTTACATATTTTACGATACGCGTACGGTAAACCGGATTATCTATTGAGCGTACAAACAATACACCCGGTTTAATTGGTATAAGCGACCAAAATACGAGAAAAGAGTATGTAGAACATATGGTTTTTCAATTATATTTCCAGTTCTTTGTTTGGTCATGCATGGCATCTTTGCTTTAGTCTGTTTATATTTGATCTTTTAATAAAAAAAAACTTGTTACACCTTCTGTTCTGTCCCTCTTTTGTGATAACTAAAGTCACTAACAGCTCCGTTTGCACTAGGCGAGGAAATTAATCGTAGCGAGTACTTATTAATTATTCATCCCTAAGGGTCTTCAAGAAACGAGGATTTACTTCCTCAACGGCCAGCAACGCATCTGCGATTCCAGCAGTTTTGCGGTTGCCGTTTCTTTATAAAACAAAAAAATATTTAACTGCATTACTCGATACTTCACCAATTAGCCATAATGCAGACATTAGCATAGCAACATAGTACCTTAACATATCTATAATTCCAGACGGATCAGGTTACGTACAAATGCGCAAGGGAGATGATGACTACCTCCCAAAGCTCGCTGTCTCCCTGCATCCGTCGGGAGGGCTCGCGCCGCGTGACTGTGTGTCACGTGGCCCCCCCTTTTACCAGGGCCGAGCCCGGACCGGACCCCCTACCCCTACCCCCCCCCACTTCTGCGCGTGGCCCTCGTTGCAATATTCAATTTACACTAGCCTTTGTTCATTGCGAACATTCTTTCGGCGCGGCGGGGTGGGCGGGCGGCCACGTTCGCTCGAAAGGGTTTTTTTGATGTGTACTTTGATATCCCGTGCGATGAAAATCTGTAGCGAATTTTCTGAAAATTTGGGTACTTATTCGAGCCTGTGCGCGCTTAGGAAGACTTACTCCGAGATTAGTCTATACAAATTCGGCGTTTAATCTAGGTATAAGACCTTATTCCAGTTTGGTCGAATCCACCCTTAGTAGGGTGGATTCGACCAACCTAACCTAACCTAAAATGAATTAAGTATTAGAGTTTATATTAGTAAGTCGATTTTCGAGTCCCGGACACTGTCATTTTATTGTACAATTTTGTAGTACCTAAGTAGTAATTTCTTAGTTAGTTTTGCTTTGACTAGGTACTTATTACGGATTTAATTTTGAATTTTTAGGACAAGTAAACGGGGTCTTAGTGCTTTTGAAATTTTCAAAACTTTAATATTTCATGAATACATAAATAAAGCTCAGGGAAATTGGTTCCAGAGACAATAATATTTTTTACGTAATGTTCAGCCTCGTTGCAGCGTCTGATATCCGCAGTTCCTGGGTTCGATTCTCAGTCACGCAAAATGTGCTTACGGATTTTTTTAGCATAGCCCAGGGGGGCGATCACGCTAAATAATCTCAAATTCTCAACCTAACCGCAACCTGACAACTGAACCGCAGCTGATAGACGTACTGACGTATTGACTGACGTTTATACAGCTAGATTAGTTTATTTCAGTTACTTTCATAGTGTAATGTCGTACGGCATTTTACTGTGGGGAAATGCTGCCGATATTCAAACTATATTTGTGCTGCAGAAGAGGGCTATTCGAGCAATATATAACCTAAATGCTGGTGACTCTCTCAGAGAGATTTAAGGATACCTATAAGTTAATGACAGTTGCATCACAATACATTTTTAAAAATCTCATATTATATAAGTACCTATTCAGAAATTAGATCTTGATAAATTTAAAATCCATATCAAAGAAAAGCTTTATAAAAAAGCTTATTATAAAGTGTCAGATTACACAGAAGACAAAACAGCTTTGGCTCTGAACTGAAATTCTCGAAGTAAGTACTCCAAAAGCTGCTATTTCTAATTGTCTATAATTAATTTATAGTATAAGTACCGTATATTTTACATTCAAATTATTATTTTGTATTTTATGACCTGGTAACGGCATAATATCTTTTTTTTGTAAATGTCTTTGCTTCTGTGCGCTGTGGTTTGTTGCGCCCGTTCTTTCCCACAGTTAAAAAATGACGTCCTGAATGGGTGGTAGGTTAAAAATTTGGACGATTCAAAGTACTTTTTTTGAGTTTGAGTTACTATATAAAATTGCTATAGCGTTTGATACACGCGATGGCGCTATACGAAGTCGGCAGAACAGCTGCGGTTCAGTTGTGGTTTGGTTGAAATTATTTAGCGTGATCGCCTCCTAGTGATGATTACCGTCTCGACAATTTAGCTTACGTAGAGCGTGGAGATTAAACCCAGCAATAGAATAGTAACAAACGACATAATATACGTTAAAAAAATTAACATACCACCTCATTTATATTGGATGCGTGGCGCTTATTATATGAACTTCGTACCTGAAATTGGCATTAGCGAGCGCTGAACTGGCTTAACGATACCAAATGCAAGAGAATTCTCGATACCGGTTTGGGCTGCGGTCTGGCCCAGCGTATGGGAGGTGTCAGGGTGGTTGTCCGTTTAGCGCGCCCGCCATGCGCAATTGTACCAGGAGGGCATAACTTGCGAAGAGGTTTCGCGGTTACGGCTTATTTTCTTTCTGGCCAGTTTGCTGGCATTGAATTTGTTCGTGCGGCCTAGCAGTTTCGTTTCGTTTTCTATTGAGTATTTTTATTTTAGGAAGAAAGTTGCGTTTCGATTTCTGTGTTTTTAATTTAATTAAAGATTGTGGATTTGGTTACGGATAAATAATATTAGATTAGTGAAACGAGATCTGTCTGTCGTATAACAAATATGTCTTATTACGGATATAAACAAAATTTTGTGTTTAAAATAATTGTATCGTTCTCTTAAATGCGACATTGAACTGTGACTTTTAAGTTTAAAATTAAACTCATCTTGATAAGTTTAAAAACAACTTAGTAGGTGACATACTTACCTAAAAATCTTAGTGCTTTCAATAGCAACGTAATTTTGTGCAAACCAATTGTTTAATTTGTGACGGCACATTAGTTAACATACATATACAACGTCAGCTGTCAATACCAAGTACGTTTCAGTGTGTTTAAAAAAAAAACGATAGGTACGTAAACGTATTTTTTCCAACTATCCATCAAGGTGCGCGGAAGGGTGGCTGTGTGTGACGCACGTTCGTTCGGCCCCACCCGTTGCATAACCAACCTTCATTCATTTTATACTATCCTGGTAATACGCGAGCTGCAGGAGACAGCCAATAGAGACCAGATATAATTTTTTATTAAAAAAAGATCATCAAATGGTCTCTCTCCCTCCACCAAGAACTTTATTAATTTTAAGGATATAATTAAAGCTACTATAACTGCACCATCATCGATCGGTTCGTAAGTTTACGGAAGGAAACCTTTTATTGAAAAATACTTAGAAGAACCAGTAAGACACTATTGAATAAAGAATTTAATAATAAGAAGTTTTATTGAGATACTATACTTCCCTAAAATTACACAACTACCTACATTACTTACAAGACGAATTCCTACAACATACGAATGTGTAACTCTGCACAACACAGAGAATAACATTTTCTTTTCTTTTACAACCTAGCTGAAGTTCATTTATCGGGCGCTTCGAGCATTAATGCTCCAAGATTGAAGGATGAATTTCACTTAGATTTTCGAAATTTCAACTCGAATTCACTTCTCGCCCGGTCCACCATTAATTACTATGACGATCGGTCAATAATCATAAGCTACATCACTTTATATACGGAAATAGGTACTCTTTTTCTACAATTCCAAATCTAAAGGTAGCACCTACAGGCATGCCTACAGGTCACAAACACTGCACAACACACAGAATACCTAACATTTTCTTTTCTTTTACAACTTAAGTGAAGTTCATTCAACAGGCGCCAAGGCGAGCGGCCTATAAATTATTTCACTTAGGTTTTCAAAATTACAACTCGAATGCATTTCTCGCCTGCATCCGCATCTTTTAACACCATTACAACACCATTATACCATGGTCCATGACGATCGGTTAATAATAATAGAAGCTTCATCACTTTTATATACGGAAATACCCATTTTTCTACAATACAAAATCTAAAGGGACCACCTACAGGTCACAAATTATTAACCGATTTTCAATTTTTTTTTGCCATTTTGTAGCTAAATTAATACCCTAGGAGTTAGGGCCCTTTTTTCGTTTTTACTTAAGTTGTTTTTTTTTGGGAAATATTTATAATTTAGTAAACAAACACCCCCAAACAATTTTTTACATTTTTCAAAATTCGAAAATGTTTACCAGCCGAATTTCTAAATTTCAAGGCTCACATGTGTCTCGTCTCGATACAACTCTTTGTACCTACTATTCCCATCTCGATCCTCCCAAAATCTTTGGAGCTATGGTCAAAAATACGTCTCAGGCGATTTGCATCTGATAGCCATTTTCAATGGCAAAATCTACTTTTAATTAAAACATAACAACATCAAACAACTACAAAACGTGGAAAATGTCGTATCGAAATAAAATTTCTTGTTGAGACAGCCATTTTATTATTAAATGCTTGTTACTCAACGTGTACTCAAAATTTACGACTGACCTACTCTTTGTTAGGGTTACTTAGACCACAAAGTCAAAGTCAAATGCTAACCCTTCCGGGCGGTTTGGAACTAATCTCGAAATACCCATTACCTACTTAATACGACCTACGATCTAAAAGACCTTTTCTCATAAGGAATAAAACCCGAATGGACTTACTACCAAAAAGAGTGGTTCTCAATATACTATTGTCAATAAGACTCCATTTCAAATGAACCGAGTCTCATTGAAACTTATTCCCAAAACGTCTCATTCCCAAAATACACTAAATTCTAGTATCAAAGTAATTGATTATCATAAAAACTGATTCTCAAAACGTCCCAGTCCCTAAACACACTAAGTTCCGTCATTTATTGTACTCTCTAGACAAAATCATCAGTGAAATCTTAACACTATCAAAAAGATAACAAAGGTTATGTTTTAGGTAGCAAAAAAACTTGTAATGAGTTTGGCCTCTCAATAGACCTAGTGCCGTGCGTTTTGGCAAAAAAAGGCAGTTTTTTTTCAAAACTTGCAAGTTCTGGGTTACACACGGAATGAAGAAATTTACTATTTTTTTGAAAATTCCTAACTTGATCCGATGCACCTCGGTCTACTATAATCAAACCAATTTGCTTTTCTTAATCCATAATCCGACACTCTGAACTAATCTGGTACTATTACAATTTTTACACTCAAACCTGCTGAATCAAACATTTAGTGTATTTTGTTCCTTGGACGTTTTGAAAATTAGTCATGGGAATCGTGTGTTTTGATATTTCCATGTGTATGGGTGACTGGTACAGGACCCGCCATAGCAAAATCACGTATGAAGGAGGTCATATGCTACCTATTGAAGCTTACTTTTCTTAACAAATTTTTATAGTTTAGGAGATAGGTTAATTTTTAAACTTATTAAAGATTTTCCCGAAATTAGACTTTAAAGCTGCCATAACTTTTTTTTATTTAACGTTCTAGTGAACTATTCTTTTTTTTTGTAAGCACATACAAATGTTTGATCAAACTACGTCAGAACTCTGCTCAAACAAGGACTAAAAAAAAGATATTACGCTTGAGAAAGGAGAAATTACCGAAAATAAAAACGTTAAGATCTTTTTTTTTAATAATTAAAAAACTACTAAGTTTCAATAATTTATTATACTCTAAATAACTTCTCTAGTTTATCACCTATCCAACGGTACCAAATTTGTATCCAAAAAGTTGTTAAATTATAAAAAATCGTAACTTTTATTGTAAATGCCAGTGCATTCAGGTAAAGGTTTATTGTTACTATTGTTAAACAAACAGCGGCAACGGTCCCTTAGCATGACGTCAGAGGTCAGAAATGCAATGTCATGTTTTGTCTCTTATAATAAAACAAGGGGCCATGCCACTCTGATTTTGGCGAGCATTCACTGCATTGAACATCATGTTCAGTCGTGTCTTACCGCTCATACGTACTACCGACCGTGCTCTGTTCTCTTTCACCATTCCTTGCTATTTGTGAACTGTTATCTGTTACTGCTATCTTGTTGATTGTTTTGTTATTGACTGTTTTCGTTAAGTTTCGTTATTGTTTCATTTTCGTTTTCAAATGCCTGAATACACAAACGAAGAATACGCCGATATGCTGTTGGCGTATGGCGCTGCTCACTGTAATGCCCGTGAAGCGCGGCGTATTTACCAGGAGCGATTTCCAAATAGACGCTTACCTGACCGAAACACATTTTCTACAACATATCGTCGGTTAAGGGAAACGGGTAACTTGAACGCCAGAGAACCCCGAAACAGTGCACGTCAATTACCTGTCGAAATCGACGAGCAGATTTTGGCAGCGTTTGAGCAGGACCCCACTACTAGTACCAGAGCAGTAGCTGCAGCTTTGGGCGTCAGCCAATGGAAGGTCTGGACAGTGATGCATCGTGACAATCAACACCCATATCATTACACACCAGTTCAAGGTAATTTTCAATTTATTTATTTAGATTAATAAGCTTAGATGTAACAATGTATTTAACAATGTTTATCGTTAAAATTTTAATACAAATTGAACTGCTTTTAGAATATCAAGTAGTTTGTTGCTACAACCATGTCAAAAGTACATTTACGAATCAAATTTAAGTACAAACCATTAAGAGTTGGTTTTTGCTTGTTGACAGGGCTTGAAACTGGTGACTATGCAAGGAGGACGAATTTTTGTCGCTTGATTCTGCACCAAGATGTCGACGACTCAACGTTCCTAAAACGCATCTTGTGGACCGATGAGTCACACTTCACCCGAGAAGGCATCAGTAACTTACACAATTTACACCATTGGTCTACTGATAACCCCCACAAAAAGAGGGTAACATCGTTACAGCGGAAATTTTCTGTCAACGTGTGGGCCGGTGTGATTGGCCGAACTATCATTGGGCCTCATTTCCTACCCGACATTTTAAATGGGGAAAATTATTTAGAATTTTTAACGGACATCTTGCCTGATCTGCTGTCGGAAGTTCTAAACGACGATATGCGTATTGTGTTTCAACACGATAGGTGCCCGGCGCATTTTAGACTGGACGTCCGAGAATTCCTAAACAACACATTTCCTGAGTCGTGGATAGGGAGAGGTGGGCCAACTGAATGGCCGGCCCGATCCCCAGATTTAACACCTCTGGATTTCTACGTTTGGGGTCGGGCCAAAGAGTTGGTCTACAATCAAGAAGAAATCAATACAAAAGAGGAGTTGATACAAAAAATGAATAATGCTTTTGTTATTATGAAAGAGGAGATTAGGCTTAATCTTACTACGACAGAAATTAGGAAAAGATATCGGGCATGTATTAGAAATCGCGGACAGCAATTCGAGCAGAACCTGCAATAACGATGCCTTTCAATGCCCGATATCTTTTCCTAATCACAAATGTTTCTCATCATTGTAAAAGATAACCTTCAATAAATAATGTACCATTAAACACTTCTTTTATTTAATAAGCATTTACAATAAAAGTTACGATTTTTTATAATTTAACAACTTTTTGGATACAAATTTGGTACCGTTGGATAGGTGATGAACTAGAGAAGTTATTTAGAGTATAATAAATCATTGGACCTTAGTAGTTTTTTAATGACTTTAAAATAAATTAGATCTTAAAGTTTTTATTTTCGGTAATTACTCCCTTTTCAAGCGTAATATCTTTTTTTTTGTCTTTGTTTGAGCGGAATTCTGACATAGTTTGATTAAACATTTGCATGTGCTAACAAAAAGAAAAGAATAGTTCAATAGAAGGTTAAATAAAAAAAGTTATGGCAGTTTTAAGGTCAAATTTCGGAATAATCCTAAAAAAGTTTAAAAGCTAACCTATCTCCTAAACTATAAAACTTTTGTTAAGAAAAGTAAGCTTCAATAGGTAGCATATGACCTCCTCCATATGTGATTTTGCTATGGCGGGTCCTGTACCAGTCACCCTGTATTTTAGTGTGTTTTGGGAATAAGACGTTTTGTGAATAAGTTTCAATGAGACTCAGTTCATTTGACATTGCGTCTTATTGACAATAGTATGTATATTGAGAACCGCTCTTTTTGGTAGTAAGTCCATTCGGGTTTCATTCCTTATGAGAAAAGGTCTTTTAGATCTTAGGTCGTATTGAGTAATGGGATATATCGAGATTAGTTCCAAACAGACCGGAAGGCTTTATTCAATATAAACCTTTACCTACTTATTGACGTCAAAAAATATGTAAGTATATAAAAAAAGTTAACTAACAGGAGTTAAATCTTATCAGCTAACTTAACTACCTACCTACCTAATCTACTTACCTAACTAATCTACCGCCAGTTCGGATTTTGGAAGAGCCTTCGACTGGTAAGAAACTCAGGAGGCCTTACTTTTTTCTCCCTTTATGTAACAAAAGTTACAATGTCGTCACCATGTCATATAAAAAATATATTTATACAATTTACTTACTTGCAACTTACTCATGAGGGTTTTTTTTTAACATGCGCTTTAAATGTGTATAAGGCATTTCAGTAATATTTTGTGGAAGTTTGTTATAAAACGTTACACATTTACCCAAGAAAGAGCCACCTGTTTTATGAAGTCTAAAACTAGGGACGGCAAGCTTATTTTTCCTACGAGTGTATAAGTTACGAAGATCATAATTTTTAACAAATGTGTTTTCATACTTCGTGAGATACATATAATGTATAATAGCTATAAGACATCATCACACTATGGAAATAACTAAAATAAACTACTCTTGCCGTCTCAACATCAGTTAGAAGGCTTATTTTCTTAACTGCGTATGCAGCTGAACTCAGTCTTCCTGACAAGGTATCAATATGTGGGACTCGCATTGTAAGCGTGAATCCAGTTTAATGCCTAGAAACGCAGCAGAATCTACAAATTCAACTACATTATCGTTCATCTTAATTTGTGTGTTGACCTGCCTTACATTAGGTAAAGAAAATTTAACACACTTTGTTTTTGCTGAATTCAGTAATAAATTGTTAATAGTGAACCAATACAATACCTTTGAAAGTGCACTATTTACATCGTCAACATTTTCAAGGACTCTTTTAACATTAAAAATAAGAGACGTATTATCTGCAAATAGTACAGTCTCACACAAGTTTCTAGCAAAGTAGGGCAGGTCATTTTTGTAAATCAAAAAAAGTAATGTCTCAATATTGACCCTTGGGGCACGCCTATTAGTTATGGGTGCTCCTGAAGACGCAGCACCATTAATAACAACTTTTTGAAGTCTATTCGACAGGTATGATTGTATAAGGCTCAGTGCTATTTTTGAAACACCATATTGCTCTAACTTGATAACTAAAGTTTCATGATTGTATAACGCAATCAAATGCCTTGGCTAGGCTCAAAAATACTTGATGCCAGTGCTGTAAATTATTGGCAAAATGGCAAATGTGGTAAATAGGAAATAACGTAGGTAAGACTAACTTTAATTCCTTTCTAAACGTAATTTTCGACATAACTTAAAACACCGCTATGTACGAAGTATGTAGATAAAAACAAGTTTACTATAAAATTAGACTGCAATTTCTTGAAAATGTTTATCAGATGGCACGCTATTTTTCACTATCGAAACATGTAACGTCGCTAGGGCAGAAATGGAACATCTCCTTTTTCAACGCTTTTGACTTTATGTTATATAGCAACCATGTCTTATTTATTATCAAACCTCTTAGAATTTACATACATAAAGATCTGAACGAAAAACTTTTCAATATTATTTTAAACGCTTTAAATTATAGATAAGTACGTACTTTAGATAGATTCGTAATATTTGATTATTTGTGTTAAAAAATGCTTAAATAAACTCAAAGATAACGAAACGTTAAAAAAATGTCTACCTTAGGCGGGAATAGACATAAATAATCAAATATATTAGGTATGTAATTCCCATTACTTTATTGATATTATACTTATTTATACGTTTAGGCACACACGCAAACAGGTCAACTTATCCAAAACAGTCAAATTCTTATCTATAATGTAATGAATAATGATCCTTAGACCCAAACCGTAAAGTTCAAAATTTATTGTGGTACTGCTGAGCTGGCGTCTGTACTTGTTTATACACTTCCACGAATTTTACTAAGTCACACTAGCCGCTATGTTACTGCTCCTATCAAATAATCTTGTATTATTATTGTTATCTCTATGATAATTAAACAAAAACATGTCTGATTCAATAGCGCTCGACACACGCTCGCCTGTTATCTGGTTAGCGGGTTTATCTGCTAAGCGTACGACTTTATTTTTGTGATAATGTCCGTGCAGCTGATTTTCGGCGCAGCGAACTCTGTTGTCAAGTCGGAAACACGCGCACAGCCACATGTACTGACGTCATCCAAAACAAACCACGCCCCATATTATGTCTATTTCATTATTTTCCCCATAATGACCTGTCTCTATCTCTTTCTACATTGCAGCGTGACTTATTTTAGCACAATAAATAAATTTAAACCTTATTTCATGGCTGCTAAGGCTCATTGCTGTACACGCGATGAGTTTCATCACTGACGTAGCCATTTGTTTGTACGGCTGTCTCTTTTACACAGATACCTCGGTCGCAGCCACGGTCGTAGTTTTGAACTCTCGCTGTGTCATGTTCGCCTGGTATTTTACCGCCACGTATTGCAGCCGCCGACGAGCGGTTGACACGGGTTTGACAAGTGCTGACCGCGATAGCCGTGTCGGAAGGCAACCGAGTGGAAATCTTTGTTCAGTTACGTTATTGTTACGGGCGTTCAGAGTTAATGGTCGTAATGCCTTTATTGATTGTTCTGACGTGTTTTGTTTGCAGAGGAGGAGCCAAAGTCACCGGGGCCGGTGCTGCCGGTGACTCCGCGCAGCAACGGCGTGGTGCGGGCGACGTCTCCGATGCCGGTGGCGCCCCCCTGCCTCCCCGTGCCTCCCCCTGTCACCTTAGAACCGGTGCTGGCGCCGGTCGTGCCCTCCCCCGCGCCCATCCTCGACTTCGTACAAGAACATTCCAGGCCCCGTACCACGAGTAATAGCCATGGGTAAGTTATGCTATCCTGGTATTTGCGGTGTGAGAAACAGCTGAGTATTCGCACAACGTTCGACAACGTTTAGACAACGTTATCTTGTTTACGAAATGAAAAGTCAGTACAGTACTTTGATATAGTATTAAATATTTCCTCTCAATTCTGTATAAATATAGGGGACTAATAGTTATGAAAGCAAAACAATTTTTAATGTAAGTAATAATAATGTATGCTGATCATGATTAAAAACTAAAATTGTGCAGTCTAGCTGCTGGCCTATACAAAATAATTAATTTTACTGACTGATAAATGCAACTGCAAGTAGGTAGGAGATAGTAACTTTTGAAGTTTTAGAGTCCGAAAAAAAGTTTTCATTGTCCTTTTGACATTGGTACTATACGATATCTATCTACATCACTTAATAATTATCTACATCAAACAACGTCACTAGAACCTTTCACACTTTCAAACTTGAAATTAAAATACAATAAAATGTAAACAGGTCAATATTGAAAATTATAATGTATACCCTTGCTTATGCCGGTTTCACACGATGGCAGAACAGTGAGGCAGCACAGTGGGCAGCACAGTACTGCTACTGTTTGAACGCATAGAAAAGTACTGTGAAACATATAAATAGGTGGATTGAATAATCAATTTTAGAAATTAATGTACTCTTTTGTTATGTAGAGTTGCCATCTGTGAAATTCAAATAATCGAAAGATTTATTAAGGCCACTTTGGTAAATTCATTTTTTTGTAAGGGCTCTTTCACACGAGCAGCAGTTTGCTGTTGACGTATGTAACTGCAGTCGACGTTAGGAGTTGGCGGCTAGCTCTCGACCTGCATGCGGCAAGCAGTTGAAACGTCGACACCTAGCTGCCGACAGGTGACGGTGTCTGCAGTCGCCTCTGCCGTCGTCAGCTAGGCTGTCGACCTGCCTGCGACATGCAGTTGAAACGTCGCTTGCTTGCCGACGACATGTCGACAGCTAGCCGCCGACTGCTAACGTCGACTGCAGTTACTTACGTCGACAGCAAACTGCTGCTCGTGTGTGCCTAAACATTTCTTGTTGGCAGAGTGGCTAAGCTCAGCCCGATAATCAGATATCCAGTCCGGTTCAATTCCCAGGTCAAGCTAATTGTGTTCGGATTTTTTGGTGCATAGCCCGGGTTTGTGATCACGAACACATACTTTGCTCAACCTGAAAATTAAACCTATCGATATCGGATCTGTTTCCAAAACCTGAATCTGAGGGCACAAGGAAGAAAGGTATAATTGGTAGTGTTGTAAGACCTCCCGGACGCACCCTCAATAAACAAGAATAAATCAGAGAAAATCTTAAACCAACTCTAAGGAGAAAACTCTAACCGATATCAACCACAGTTGCTCCATCCAGCATGGTAGAAATAACGCTTCCATACAATCCATTCATAATGGGGTTGACCGCTGCATGCATGCATCTGAATGTTAGGACGTTATTTCATCAAGGTCGAACTCAAATGTGTTATTAATTGTAGGTCATGTTGATGACCTATTTTGTAAATCACTGTTCTCATTGAATTGAATCCTTGTATTACAAACCGTGGACTAAGACCTGGATTAAAAGTAACATGAAATATACATACATACTCTTACGTCAGGACTATTATCCCCAAAGTGTCAGAGGCTAGGCAATGAGGGCAGTAAAAGCATTGCACTGTCACAGTTCAAATTTCTCCAAATCACAACTGCACATGTGTTCAGCGTATTAGGGTGGTTAACCCATTGTCGCTGTATGCTGTTGAATATATGTGCAGTCTTTAGTCCGTTAGTCGCCTTTTACAAAAACACACTCACATCACACCTAAGAGGTGTTAAAGGAGACCCAGCGCTTTATGCTTAAGTTGTATACTTTTTAATTTTTTAATCTGTTATTCATTAACTATCTGGCAAATATCTGTCAACAAATGACAGTTGTTGACAAATGACAGCTGTCAAATCATGTGTCAAATCAAACATGACGTGACGGCATTGTTGACATTTCCCTTTTTTAAATGCAAAAGATTTATGGTTTATGCAGCCACGTTAAACATTTATAAAGTAACATGTCTGTTTTTTGAAGACTTAGTGTTTTCATATTAAAAAAATATTAATAATTAAATAACTCTTATCCGCGATTCGATAAAAATAAGACAAAACTTGGTTTAGGTAGCAAATAACATTAGCTTTACTTTATGACCAAATTCTATTGTATACAAGTTAAGCATTTTTTCTATGGAAAGTGCCGGTTCTCCTTTCTCTCATCGATATTGATACGTATACCCTCCTAGTGACAAAGTTTAAAATGCTCAAAATGTATGTAGGTGGAAATGCTGGCGTGCGTACTATCGCGGACTCCGTCGCTTTACCAGTCTAAAGGTCAAAATCCCTTGCACACCGCGTCGTCTATTTGGTATGGGCACGGGCACGCACCCGGGCGGGCGGCGCGTTTCATCCGAAAATTTCTGCAAAGTGAAAAGCGACGGTGACCCCGACCGTACATTAAACATGTTGCTCCGTCCACAGGCCACCTCAAATCCCATCACCACCATCAGTAGGCAGCAGCAGCGGAAGTAGCAGTAGCAACTCCAGCGCCCCCAGAGCAGGCACCAGGGAAGTGCACAACAAACTCGAGAAGAACCGGCGCGCGCACCTCAAGGAGTGCTTCGAACTGCTCAAGAGGCACTTACCGGCCACACCTGATGACAAGAAAACCTCAAATTTGTCGATATTAGGGTCCGCCCTCAGATACATACAGGTTGGTAGATGCATACATACTTAAAATCACGACTATTATCCCCGAAGGGTTAGTCAGAAACTAAGCACTGAGGACAGCAAAAGCAGTCCTCTACCATAGTCCACTCTTCACCAAACATAGACTGCATATGTGTTCAGCGTGACAGATGGTGAGCCCATCGCTGCTCTATACTGTTGGATGTATGTGCAGTCTTTAGTCCGGTAGTCGCCTTTTACGACACCCAAGGGAAGAGAGGGGTGGTAGTATTCTTTCACCGCTACACGGTAGATGGATTTCTTATTTCAAATCTTCTATCACAGTTTTTATATGTGATCTCAAATGCTATTTAAGTCCGGCGCAGACGAGCAGACAAACCTCTGCGTACTTTTGTCACAATAATGTCAATTACATTCATTCCTCATTATCATCAGTATTTTAACGTCCCACTGCTAGGCACAGGTCTTCCAACATTCCTATGTTGGAATAACATATGGGGAGATTCGGCCACGCTGGCTCAATGCGTGTGCCGGTGTGCCAGAAAGGGAATTTACTCGGAGTTGATCAGTTGACCCTTTTTGATAAGTACATTGGATGCCCCTTAAGTACTCACCTATTAAAGATAGGGGTGAAAACTATAAATACTAATCTCCACGATCCTTCCCACAAAATTTAGCTTTTTTACCAAAACTATTTAGGGATTTGATGAAATCACTTATTTCTCTTAGGAAAATGACCCCATGGAATGTTATTTTCATCTTCTCCGTGAAGTGATGATATCTCTGAGGGTTTTGATCAAATCACTGTTTTTATCATTTCCCTGCGAAATATGCACTTAATTTCAGTTTGTGACGTATCGGTCAATGGGTACTGACGGGTACATCGGTCTGTTCTACCTGATTTTTCGACTTATTTTTAACTAACGACGTTGTAGTGAATTGATTAGGTGAAAATTACGTTATAATAATTTACTTCTGTTTTGAATGAATGAAAAATACCTCATTGCACTAAAAACATAAAAAAATACATAATAAACGGATCAGGTTTACAAAAGGCGGCCTTATTGTTTTTTTATTAGGTAGCACTTTCTGCCGGGCAACCTTTGGGCAAAAGAACCCATAAAAACAAAGTGAATAAAACAAAGGCTAGGCACAGATTAGAATAGGATATGAATATATTATACAGGGTGTCTCAGGATACCTGTACCAGCGAAGGTCTGTGGTCAAGGGACACTAATACCACAGATACCTATCGATTGAACGTCATGTATGTTCTACGATATTTTGTAGTTTTCGAGAAATATTTTTTTTCGATTAAAACTTCGTTTATTAAAAATTATAGACATGTTAAAGCACTGCCGTTATATAATAAAACTAAATCAGTTGTGGACTTTGACGGTGCTTTCAAATGTCTTATAAACAAAAATATATCGGAACTTCTCTTTTGTAACGTACCAAATCTGTTAACCGAATTATTGTTGCGAAAATTAATGGAATCCTTAAAAGAAAATACCAGATTACTTAAGGTACCAAAACGTGATCGAGTAATTAAACCGTTCTATTCTATTCTAGATTAAAGTTTTTATTCGAGAGAAAATTACATTTAATATCATTTAAAAATAACACTTTTTACCCTGACTGTATGACTTCTAAGGAATTTTAAAAACTGTACCTATTGTTGATAGTATCAACTTTGAACTTCGTTTTCGCGAAAAAATGTCCTAAAAAGTACCAACTTAATATATTATTTTGAAAGCTAATGAGCCAATACAGTTCTTAAAATTGCCTTAAAAGTCATACAGTCAGGGTTAAGTGTTTTTTTTTAAATTGAAATGAAATGTAATTTTCTCTCGAACAAAAACTTTAATCTTGTCATCAATTTCTGATGTAACAGTAGTTAGAACTTGGGGGTTTTATGATTTTAAAAATGAACACACATTCTAGCCATAAAACTGACAATAAAATTTTTAAAGAAACATCACACAGAAAAAGTTACAAACAAAAACGTCTATAATTTTTAATAATACGGACTATTATTAAAAAAATATATATTTCTCGAATTTTACAAAATATCGTAGAACATACATGGCGTCCAATCGATAGGTGGTAGGTATTAGTGTCCTTTGACCACAAACCTTCGCTGCATCCTGGGACACCATGTATACTATGAAACAATAATAATAATAACTTAGAGTTAAAAGATGGGGTGCGGTGTGTGGGATGTTTTATAACGAGACTGTTTCTTTTTTTGGATAGTTCTCAGACCAAGAAAAAAACTTAAAAAATAACAAAAGGAGGAAAGTTATGACTTATACAACGTAAGTCGGAAAGGGGATACTAAGCCGAAAGGAGGGTAAAGTATATATGATAGTGAATAACTTTTGTCTTAGAACTTTTCCTTAAAAATGAATAATTTGAGATTAACAGCTTTATCAAGATTTCAAAAGAAATGACGCTGTGTTAGCCCTGGCGGTCAGCTGTTTTGAGGGAGTGACATGTTTGAGTTCATTGCCGGGGTTAACAAAATGGGCTTTTTTTACCAACTGTAGAGAGTAATTGTAAACATTCCAGAGAACAGTTTTTACCTACGAATCTCCGTCTTCCGAGAGACCCGATTTGATGGTGTGTCATACATAGGTGCAAAATAACTAGGGTTAATGTCATTATTATTATACATTAGTTAATTTCTCAATACGCGTTTCTCTACGTGTCGGCGTCTCGTTGACTGACCAACCTTGGATTCAACATTGTATGGCGACAGACTTAGATAAGATGGTGGTAGCTATCTAGGTGGACTTATAACAAGCCCTTCCACCAACCAAACCGAATACAATGTACCCTCAGCTGGGAATCGAAACCGGTACCTCTTGATTCTCAGGCCGGGCTTACCATGATCTAACCACTAGACCACAGAGGCGGTAAAAGTAGTGAGTATCAAAAACATTACCAAGATCATTAACTTGTGCGGCCTAATAGATAGGTAGCCTACTAACTTTCTTGCTAATGTCGCATCTTCGCTATTCAATCTGTGTCGCAGTACGGCCTGCGTAAGCGTAAGGTAACAAAATGTGGTCGAAAGAACTACGCGCGCCAGATCGAAGTAGGCGGGCTCTTGGGGATGTTTGGCACAAAATTGCACAAATCATTTTTTAATGGATGATTTAAATAATTTCTTAATTTTTGCACACATTAAACGGAATTTAACGCAAAACTACTTTGTAAAGGCTTTCTAAGCATACCTTTTAAACCAGACGTCTCGACCGTGCAATTTAAATATGTGTGCATAATGGGACACGAAAGTCTAGAAGTGTATTCTTAACTTTTAACAAATAAGTTATTATTACGTAATTTGTAAAGTAGCTGGTGGTATTTCATTATTAAATAATTAATGAAATCTATCTTGACGAACATTTTTAAAAATTATTTTATCATTCCAACATCTTAATCATTCCCTTTCCTGAATTAAATTATTTTACTAAATGTAATTGAATGAACCACCGATCTGTTGGCCCTGGGCCATTTGTCATGGAGGTCTGTGGGTGAGGCCTATGTCTAATAATCCGAGAAAGGCATCTTGCACAGTTACTTAGTAAGTTTAATTTTATTAAGTAGATGTGAGAAAATGGCTGAAATAATAATAATAAAAATAGATGTGGAACAAAACTCGATTCAATTAATAACCAGCTAACAGGTATGTAACTATTAAGTTCAATACTGGTCAAGGATCATTCGACCGCCGGCGGTCACGAAACAATATAATTTCAATTGTGTCTGGTTTTACGATCCTCAAGGGGTTAAAGAACATTATTTCCAGTTAGAATAAGATGTTTGAGGTCATTAACTAGTAAGTAATTAAAAAAAATATTAAAAAAGAATTGTTAATATTGCATTAACCCCTTTGCAAAATTTGCTCATTTAATTTATTTTTACGTTATAGCCCCCGCCTGCCGTTACCTACGCTACATTTTTTAAATTACGTAACCAAAAGTTTATTTTGTATGCAAGTAAATATGAACGTTTTTCGCAAAGCTTATATTTGCAATACATACAACCGTTTGGTAGTAGCACTTTCAGTTGTCCGCGGCTTAGTACCTCCTTTCCGACTAACGTTGTATAGGGCTTCACGAAAGATGCAACGTGTTGGAATTGCGAAAAATAACATTCTATTTTTGTTTCTGGGACTTTGTTATATGAAATGTACATACGTCACGTCCTGTCTTAGCTCCGTTTATACAATAAATGTGGTCTTCTGCTTAGCCCCTTTTATATTATCACTAAGACTCTAGAGATGCCAACAATTGAAATTTAATTATGCCAGGGCCCCAATTCTCATTTTTCGAGATGTAGTCTCGAATCGAGTTTTGATTTCGATCTCTCTCTCGATAATCGACATTTTGTTCACGAATCTCCTATTCTCAGCGCTAATCGAAATAGACTTCGAGTTTTTTTTTGATGAATATTGCTATTCTTTTTAATGCAATCAACTCGGGATGCGTTCCGTTTGACACGGTTCATCCGGTTTTAAACCGGTTGCAACTATGTACCTCAAATATTTTTACTGTAAAGGTATTTAAATGTATTGAACTTGCTTTTTAATTAAAGAAGTAAATTTTTAATAAGTATCGAAAAATCATTATGTTGTGATCAAATTTAAATTCCTTAAACAACTTGTATTGTTTAAAACGTGACGTGTCGTCGATAAATTTTATGTTTTTTGTTTGTGGTTGTGTGCTTGTTTGGTGACGAAACGATCATTTTAGTATTCACAAGACACACACAATGTCACAATGTCAACAAAAAATACCCAACGCCACAGCAGAAGCAGCTTCTTCTACAAATGTTGGAAGCCGATATACAGTTAAGGAGTGGAAAGTTTTCTTCCACCTTTTAAAAAAAAGAGAGCGAGCTCTCTCAATATTTTAAATTACTTCTACGACAAAATTGGAAATTAACTCCTCCATATCCACCGTAATTTCGCCGCTATTTGACGTTTCATTAGCTTCTCGTAGTCGAAATTACGTCTCGACCACTGCCGACCACTCGAAGCAATTCGAGCGGCTCTCCCTCGAGAAATGTCGAGTTCGAGATGTTCAGAATAACTAAATTGGATTACCACTCGATAAAGTTCGAATTCGAATCAAACTCGAAGTCGATTAGCGCTGAGAATAGGAGATTCGTGAACAAAATGTTAATAACGAGATTTTATGGTCGAGATAGAGATCGAAATCAAAACTCGATTCGAGACTACATCTCGAAAAACGAGAATTGGCCTCGGTTTTACAAGAGCTGAGCTCTTAGACCGCAGTCGGGCGGCATCAGACTGGTCTAGATCGTATTGCTCCAAAGGAGCAGGGCAGAATTATGAGTAGCTCTTACCACATTCACTGAGTAGAAACGGTGCCAGGCTCCGTTTCACTGATGCTGGCATGTGTTTCACTGATGAGTGTGCAGTCGAAAATGATTTCGATAATAATGTCGTTTGATAACAGCACGTTTGATAGCATAGCTAAGAAGTTAAGTACATTAGAGATATACGCGTTTGTAATACTCACTGTAATAATATATATACCTAGTATGTAATATTGATTTGTTATACACATATTCATATTATGTATTGTATCACAACCATAATTATTATATGGTTGTGTTTAGAATAATTATCTGCTCAAAAACACTAGAATAATTATCTGCTCAAAAACACAAACAATAAGCGTTCGTTTTCAAGAAGCCTGTCAATATCACACAGTTAAATGTAACGACTGGTTATGTATGTACTTTCAAACATTGATTGACGTACTTTGAATAAGCCTCGTTTATATCACATGGCTCGAATTGTGTTTGTAACTCGAGGAAAAACGAGATTACCTTGTTTTTTCAAAGAGAAACAAAGTCTCGGTAAGTAGAGTACTTACTAGGGCTACATAAACGTTTGGTATTGTTCAATTGTAAACATTGTACTTTCTAAGACAAGAGAATTTGATTCGATTAAAACACGACGAAGTTCTACTAAAGAAAGTTTCAAAGTGTGCTTTCGTTATTCATTTATTGTATCCATTGTTAGAAGTTTGGGAGTTGTTTCTTTTTTTGCCAACGACTTAATAATCTTTAAAAAAATTGTATCAACTCGTTTTCACACTGATTTTCTTTTGTGTCTATACCTTTTTTGGTGTAATGTTGGTTTTATAGTATAACCATAATTGTAAAACTACAATGTAGGTACCGAGTTAGCTTCTTATATAAGCTTCGTGTGATACCGTATCATTGCAAAAAGCTCCACGCGCCTCATGTGTTCCTGGTGAATTATTCGCAGGTGCTACGACGCAAGGAGCGCGACTGCGAGCACGAAATGGAGCGGCTAGCTCGCGAGAAGATCGCTGCGCAACAGCGGCTCGCCGCGCTAAAGAGAGATGTCTCGGTGCGCGCCTCCGTCCGCCCTCGGAGTATCGGTGCGTTTACCTCTGCGTGGTTCATGCGCTCCTAGTACACGCGGATGAGATTATTTAATATTTGGCGCTTGTGGCACGCTAATAATTAAACTAATAATAATACGAACAACACTACTATTATTAATATTCGAACTCTAATAATAATTAACTTGACTTTGCGTTTGACTTACAAAGAAAATGATGTTGCTATTTTTTGGTGAACTTTAAGATAATTAATTTTATAACAAGTGTCATCATAGGAGTTAAAATAGAAGTTGTTTTGTTTTTCAGATTCTACTTCTGAGGACAAAGATAGGGATGAAACTGTTAGTAACCAAGTTTTAGGAATTCCTATAAGTGTAAGTTACTTAAAGTAACTCTATTTGAGCTTGTAGTAGTAGTTAATGTAATTAGTAAAACAAGTAATTATGCAATGTTGAGCTAATGACGAGTAACTTTGACTTTTTCTACAGTAGAAACCCTTCCGATTACAGATTACCTCTTCGCCGCCGCACTGCATAGCACGGATGGAGGAAGCGTCTCCCCCCCGCACCCTAAATTTGAGTACCAAGCTGCACACGTTGCCGATACAAATAACGCCTACCACCTCGCAGGTATGCTCTCCTGGTAGCGCGTTACAAATTAGAGCTGACTAACTAATCTTGGATTAAGAGTTAGAAACAAGTTAGAACCCCACGCTCTGGGATTGCGCGTGGTGCCATCTGTCTGTGCACAATAATATGCAATATTGGGAAATGATTTGGATTTCACTCACTAACCAAATTTTTAAACATGGTATTTTCTTTATTTAAACTAGTGTTGTTCTGTTTATTATTTGATTTAGGAAGTGTAGATTATACATGAGAGATCATAAAATTATCGACCGTGCTTATGCAAAAAACGAGCAAAGCCCAATTTTGCAAAAAGCGTTAAATACGTTACCAAGACCTAGATTTTTTGCTCCACAATTTGCAAACACAGCCCAATTTTTAAGTTTTCAACAAATAGCATGCCATAAAATGTAAAAAAGCAGCCAACTTATTACACTTAACCCATTTCTACTACATAATATCTAGTAATGTTATTTGACCTGGGGCCCAAGTCTGCTAATTTACGAATGGCATAATTGAATCGTAATTGTATCGCAATTGTATCGCATTGTAATTGTTTGACACATTTGGTATTCATAAATGAGTAAGAGAATACCAAATGTGTCAAACAATTACAATACGATCCAATTGCGATTCAATTATGCCATTCGTAAATTAGCAGACTTAGGCCCCTGCAGAAAACTATCTATCTTTCGGTTGGGTTCTGCAGAATTAAGAATCATTTGAATGGTAACATTTTTGTATTCAGTACAAAACGACCACACACATAGCTGCGTTCTGCAATTTATTTATTTCGAAGTACCCTCGTTTTTGGCAAAGTTAGCATTAGTTAAATGGTTATTGTTTTATGAAGTGGAACGAAGTAGTTGCGCACTGAACTAAAATCGAAAATTGTGATATTTAATAATGTTTTAATGTGTGCATGTTTTTTGTTGCAAATAAATCATTTATCTATCTATTCAAATTCAAAGTGCCCTGTCATGGATAAACGTAGACGTTTTTTGGTGGATTTACTTCTGACACCTTTTTCTTCCGATGAAAATTTACAGGATGAGTACTGAGTCTGGAATGTCTATGTCCATGTTTTTTTTATAATGTTAGTCTGCAAACGAGCATGTGGGCCACCTGATGGTGAGCGGTCACCGCCGCCGATGGACATCAGCAATACCAGAGGTGTTGCTTTTGCGTTGCCGACCTGATAAAAACCTCTTTACACCCCTTTTGAAGGAGTCCATGTCGTAGTTTAATGGAAGACTTCTGATGGCAGCTCCTTCCACAGTTTAATAGTGCGTGGAATAAAGCACTTCTGGAAGCGAACCGTTTGAGAGAATAGTGGCTCCAGGAAATGTGCGCGTGTGTGCTTTGTTCTGATGGCGAGCGGTGCGATGGTAGAAGGAAGAAGTGGACACCAAATTAAAGAGTTCCTCAGAGCATTCTCCGTTATACAGGCGGTAGAACACACACAATGAACCGATATCACGTCGCAGGGCTAGGGGGTTCTAACCGGTCTGTGAGTTTGGGATCGTTGACCAGTCAAATGGCGCGTCGCTGCAATAATTCCAAAAGGTCAAGCTGGCATTTAGGAGCTCCGGACCAAAGATGAGAACAGTACTCCATGTGAGGTCTAACTTGGGCTTTGTACATGTGTAAAGGCTAGTTAAACGTGAAGTACCGTCTCGCTTTCCTAAGAACTCCTAATTTCTTGGATACCATCTTCGCTTTGTCCTCTAGAAACCTGCGGAACTGTACATCACTTGATATGTCAACAACAAGGATCCCAATGCTGCTTGAGATGTTAAGTGGAGTGCTTTGGAACTGTGGTGCTACGACAAATGGATTCTTTTTGGCGGTGAACACGCAAACCTGTGTCTTGGAGTGGTTGAACTGTACTAAGTTTGATTCACCCCATTTTGAGACCCGTTCCAAGGAGTTCTCAACTTTGGACACAAGTTTCAGCCGATTCTCCTGTGTAAAAGCCCGAGGCACATTAGGTCTTCCGATGTACAGGGCGTCTTCCGTACTGTCATCCGCATAGGAATGCTTCTCTCGATGTTGGCCATATCATTGATATGCAGCAGAAAAAACGTTGGAGACAGAACCGAGACCTGGGGAATGCCAGGATTTATGTGCATGATATCAGAGCAGCAACCGTCGACAGCGACCTTAATGCTGCGTCCACAAAGAAAGCTAGCGACCCATTTACATAGTCCCTCTGTTATTCCGTATGCTGGTAACTTCGCGAGAAGCGCTCTGTGCCAGACCCTATCGAATGCCTTTGCAATGTCTAAGCTAACCGCTAGAGCTTCATCTCGACTCTCTATGGCCTCTGCCCAACGGGGTGTGAGATATACCAGGAGATCACCCGTTGACCGCCCATGACGGAAGCCGTATTGGCGGTCGGAAATCAACTGGCGATCCTCGAGATATCCTAGGAGCTGCTTGTTGATGATGTGCTCCATGACCTTTGAGAGGAGGGATGTGATTGCTATGGACCTGTATGTAGTTCGAAGGGTCTGATCGATCTCCTTTTTTAGAAATCGGGTGCACAAGAGTTAACTTCCACTAAGACGAAACACTATGGGCTTGGTAGAACAATCGACATAGGCGTGCTATTACTGGTGTCAACTAGCGAGCGCACATTTTCAGTACTACTGCAGGTACACCGTCAGGCTTACTCGACTTTCGGATATCAAGGGCAGAGAGTTCACGTTTAATTGCCTTTTGTGTAAAGCGAATCTCTGGCATAGATCTTTTTTGCCGCAGGATGTTTGGTGGCATAGTTCCCTTGTCATCTAAAGTCGAGTTTGAGGCAAATAGCCTTCCCAAAAGGTCGGCTTTCTCTTTTGCACTATGGGCCAAATCAGTTTTAGATGTACGCAGTAGAGGGAGGCTAGACTGTCAAAAGTTGTTTTCAGCAGCCTTGGCGAGTGACCAGAAGGCACGTGATCCGGAGGGAAACTTGGTCAAGCGATCACCAATTTTGCTGATGTGTTCAACTTTAGCCTTGGCGATTGCTCTTTGTTGGATATTGAGGCGACACTGTACTTCTTGCATTGCCTGAGCATTGGCAAGTTTGGGTCTTTACACTGTCTTGCCAGGTATTCTTTGAGGCATGCAGTCATGTCCATTGATGGTGATCCTGAGAAAGTGAGACTATAGCTAGTTTTTATTTGTTTTAAGATTATAAAACAAAATTTAGCAAAAGGCGACTACACATATAGCAGCATTCATTTTATTTTAATGTTAGGAATTTTAATCTACAGAAAACGACTACAAAATTTCAACTCAAGTTTTTTTATTAAATTAATTGAAATTTTACTTTACTATTTTGATAATAATAATATGTTATTTCATGCCAATTACAAAAGAAAAAAAGCAAACAGCAGAGTTAAAACGCAATAATTCAATAAAAGCTAGGTAACTCAAAAGAAGGTTTTAGTCGTTTTATGCATAACTACGGTCAATTTCATACCTAATAGTTGAGATGAATCTATGTATTCATAAATCTACATTCCACTTTGCATTACTTACCTATAGTCTGGTTATGTTATACAGCAATAAAATTATCTTCGCTTATGTTAATATTTTATAACATTATAACATAACTACTTCGATTACGTCGAATGAAAAGAAGTAATAAGTGCAATTTTATTACTCGTCTAACCGTGTTAGTACAGTCGCCAGCAGGTCAACCTTTCACAAAATGTCTTCAATATATTTTGAACTTTGTCATGTCACATACTTAAGTATATAATTATATACTTTTGGTTATGTGGATCTATATCTATTGGAGAAATTTGACAGTTTGGGATATGTTGATATGCCGGCGTATGTACCACAGCTTCGGAATGCAGTTTCGTGTTTCATGTCGAGAACAAAATTTATAATCATCAGATTAAAACTATAAAATTAGCATTAGCAGTTTATAGTAGGCACCTATACTCATTTACAGTGCGATGAATTTAATATAATGATAATACCATGCATTTGTATCATTTACGTAATAATTACCTGTTCATTAAGTTATTCTACGAGTATATTATGTACATAGTATTTCTTGCATGAACTTCGTTATCTTGTTAAACCCACTTGTTACTACCGTCCTTTAGAACGCCACTATTTTTTTCAGAGCTTTTTTCCTTTCATATTATTAATGTGTTTACCATTCTTTTAAAAGTACAAAACATAATCATAATGATGATTATAGTTATGTTAGTACATAGTCATCGCACTAAATTTAAAAAATACTTATAGGTTTTTTTATGAAAATTGCGCTAGGCGAACTTTAGAACCCATTATTTATTTTAACGAAACGTAAATCCAAACATCTTTATCACAACAACATCAACACATTAAAAACAACACTTACAGAGTCTGCGCGCCGAACGCGAGTCGTAAATTACGCTTATTGTAAACAAACCCGGCACCGCGATAACGTTCACAACACGTGGACGCTTGAGACACAAAAATGTGCGGGTCTCTGGGGGGCTAGACAAGTGGCTTAATGACATTAATGTAATGAGTTAACGATACATTTAATAGATTGATAAAATATGTATGGGATTAGACGTATATCAACACTTGTCATTTAGCGAACGCTACATTGGTAATTTTAAAACTTTATACAAGTAGTGTAATATTGGGCATTCTAGATCACTTTTCACTCCATTGATCTCACTGACGTTCGATCAATGTCGTTAAAAAGTGATCTAGAATGTCCCAATATTACTTTTGAAAATCACTGCCATTCGCTCGTATATATGTTTAAGCGCTATGCTTCAAAGTCATTTTATTGAAACTCCCGAAACACTGTGGTCAATAAGAAAACAGCTGCTATGAGATTTGTTAAACAAAAACAGTCATTAAAATTAAAATGCATTTGCCCACCATCATCAAATGAGTTAAAACGTCATGGCAACTTATTGCCGAACAGTATCCGTTGTATTGTTTGCGGCCCTTCGAATTGTGGAAAGACAAACTTAGTAATTAGTTTATTACTACATACAGATGGTCCACGGTTCCGCAACCTTTATGTTTATTCAAAATCTTTGTATCAACCTAAATACATATTTTTAGAAAAAGTATTAAATATGGTTGCAGGTACATCGTATCATAAATATAATGACAACACCGAAGTTTTGAGTCCACATGATGCTTTGTCTGACTCGATTATTATATTTGATGATGTTGCTTGTGAAAACCAAAACCACATCCGAGATTATTTTGCTATGGGACGTCATAAAAATATCGATTGTTTTTATATTAATCAAACTTATACAAAAGTACCAAAACAACTTATTAGGGACAATTCTAACCTAATTATATTATTTAAGCAGGACGATGTAAATTTGAAACACGTATATGATGAACACGTAGGGTCGGACATGACTTGGTCACAATTTCGAGAAATGTGCTCAACTGTTTGGAAGAAACCATTCAATTATCTTGTAATAAATAAGGATTGTGAACGAAACAAAGGATGTTATAGGAAGACATTTGATACGTTTATAGAATTAGATTAATGTACAAAAGCAGTTGTAATTATGCCATAAAATCACTTTCATTTGTGACTTTAAGCTGAAAGGAAACCTATTTATTGAAATGGAAAGAGATTTAAAAGAACAAATTGTAAAATCAGCATCAGCTGTTAAAAGGAAGGTAGACTTAATAAAGGATGCTAAAAATTCTAACAATGTTACCCTGGAAACAATATTTAAACCTATTGTTGACCCTCTTAACATTTTAGCGAATAGAAATGATGAAAAGAACTTACAGGAAGTAAAGCTTTATGATCTCATATAAAAAAAAAACAGGAAAAATGAAAGCGAGAAGTCGTATTCTTCTTGTGAAGAATATATTGATTCTAATAGTGTAGATGAAGAGGAATATCAAGACACACCACAAAAATCAGACAAAATCCTAACTACGTCACCTTTTAAGAACCATGATGTAAGTAAAGGTTCTTTTAAGTCCCTCCAATCATCACCAAACATTATAAATCAAGATGAGTCTTCCTCATGGTCTACGTCATCTGAAGTATTTAATGCCATACCTTTTGGAATTAGAAATGAGCGAGGGAAACTTGAGCTTGGAAACACTCGCGTTCATGATGACGGTAGAATTCTTAAAGTTGGAAACATTACTTTTGAAAAGACTCTTGGCTTAAAAGAACTATTATATAAAAAGGTACCAAATCTAGATGTTATTACAGATGACGACCTTGAAAACTACAAGCTACTACTTATCAATACTAATGCACACAGACGTAACTTTGATCCTGCCAAACCAATAAACAGCAATAAAGGGTTTAAATACATGAGTATTATAAAACCATTATTTAAATTCTCTAAACAACCTACTAGTACTGAGAGTCCTCCACAGGGAAAAGGTATCAATCTTTTAAAAAAAGTTAAAACAAATACAGATTTAGTTTATTGGGATGATCCAAATGAATTAATAGAACGATTGAAATTACTGCTTGCGTCAAAAGCTGCTGGTAACACGGGTTTGGATAATGAAATCGTTGCAATAATTGAAGAACTGCGCGAAGCGGGCATCATAAATATGGAATATAAACAAATAGCACGGGGAAAATTAAGCAGTATACTCGCAGTAAGCAAAGCTTCGAGATTATAATGAATATAGATAAATTCGGTCATCACATTCATAAACGTTTGAGGTTATCTGAATACATCGATACCATAAACGATACGTTAAAAAAGTGCGAAACGGGCGAATACGACTTAAAATCATCAAAACTTAAAGGTTTATCATCTCCAGACAAGGACGATGAAGCTGTAAATAAGGCATATTTGGATAAAACTGTACAAGATCTAAGGAATGAAATAAATAAAGTTAATAGTCGTGTAAAAATTTACATCCAGAACTTAGAATCAGCTACTTCCAATCGCTTGTCTACTATGTTTTACTCAAAAACAGAAATAGACCGTATGATTCAAGCAAAGTCAAACAAAAATGAGTAAAAGAGATATAGTAGAAGAAATTCACAGAGCGGCGAGAAGAAATTTTCCTCGCCGATGTACAATTATAAAAGGAGTAGATGATTCATGGCAAGCTGACCTTATGGATTTTCAAAAGTATTCACAATTTAATAAAGGATATAAATATGTTTTAGTAGTTATTGACACTTTATCGAAATACGTTTGGACAAATCCTTTGAAGAGTAAAGATAAAATTAATGTCACCAACGCAATGGAAAATATATTATTGAATTCGTCTCGGAAACCAAAAAATTTGCAAACAGATTTAGGTAAAGAGTTTTATAATGAAAACTTTAAAGAGTTGATGAAAAAATATGACATTAACCATTATTCCACTTATTCTGTGAAAAAAGCAGCAATTGTTGAAAGAGTAATTAGAACGCTAAAAGGTCACCTTTATAAGCTATTTAGCTTATGCGGTCAATACCAGTGGATAAATAAAAATTTGAAAAACGTGGTACAAAGCTATAATAACACTGTTCATCGTATAACAAAATTTAAACCTATTGATGTTGACAAAAGAAATCAGACAACTGTAAAGTACAACATCATCAAATCACAAAATAATAACATAACGAAAAAAAATAAGTACCGTGTTGGTGATCATGTTCGGATTAGTAAATACAAAGGTGAATTCTACAAAGGTTATACTCCCAACTGGTCAACAGAAATCTTCAACGTTGTGAAAGTTAACCATACAAATCCTGTCACATACCACTTAGAAGACAAACATAAGCAAATCATTTTAGGATCTTTTTACGGATACGAACTGCAAAGAACCCAATTTCCCGATATATATCTTATTGAAAAAGTTTTAAAGAAAAAAGGAAACAAACTCTTTGTCAAATGGTTGGGTCTCAGTGATGGTGAAAACAGTTGGGTTGACAGAAAATTATTAATGACTTAATATAAATATCGCCTGATTATGTTGTACAGTCACTTTACGAACATCAATGAAGGAAGGAAGCGGCATTGTCAACAATTTAATAGATAACATTCCGTTCGAGTTACACTTACCTGGATATCAGTTTTGTGGTCCAGGAACAAAACTTAAAAAACGCTTACTAAGAGGTGAACGAGGAATAAATAAATTGGATGAAGCTTGCTTGTATCACGATATTGCTTACAATAATAAAGATTGGAACGTTAGACAAAACGCCGATTTAGAACTTTTAAATATGGCAAAGAAAAGATTGAAATCGAAAGATGCTGGGAAAGGAGAAAAGATTGCATCATGGATAGTAAAAAATGCAATGAAAGCAAAACTTAAAGCCGGAGCAGGAGTGCGGTCATTCATGAAAGGTGTTAAAAAAATTCAAAAGCAAATGAAAAAAATAAAATGTAATGATAACCGCACGGCTATAAAATATGCGCATGCAGCTGCAAAAAAAGTGTTTTCTAATATAAAAGGAATACGCTTCCCACGCTGCATTCCTGTTCCGAAAACTGGTGGGTTGTTACCCCTCATACCAATCTTTGCTGGTTTATCAGCTCTTGGTTCACTCGCTGGGGGTGCTGCAGGTATAACAAAGGCTGTTAACGATTACAAGGTCGCTCAAAAAAATCTTCAAGAATCAGAACGACATAACAAGATGATGGAAGCTGTTGCACTTGGAAAAGGGTTGTATTTGAAGTCTCACAAAAAAGGAGCGGGCTTGTACTTGCAACCTCCAAAAAACTAATTAAACGGTTACCCAAACGAGCACTTACTAATTTAGATATATTAAAGCACTCAGTTGATATTCCATATTTTCGTGGCGTTTTTATGAGAGATACGTTACCCTCAAAACCAAGAAAAATTGAGTGTGCTATTCTTAATTTAGATAGTTCTTCAAATCCTGGAACTCATTGGGTAGCCTATGTAAAAGAAAATAATTACTGTGAATATTTTAACAGTTTTGGTAACTTAAAACCTCCATTAGAATTAATAAAATATTTGAAAGATAGGCACATAAATTATAATTACAAACAGTATCAATCTTTCGGTACTGTAAACTGTGGTCATCTTTGTTTATTATTTTTAAGAAAGTATTGGAAAAATCATTTATATAGGTTACAATTAAAATAACTTGACAGTATAAAAATGTCTTTCACTGTATCCATAACTGGGCAAGGAGCCTCATTAATAACTAACTATTCACCAACTTTAGAATTACGTGGACAATATGAGTGCGGACTTATATACTTTTCTACTTTTAATTCTATTCCTAATATAGACGAAAGGAACAATAAGTTTTATTACGGTATCAATGAGTTCATCGAAATTCCTGAAGGATCATATGAACTTCAAGATATTTGCGAATTTTTAAAAAGCAACATTAAGAACACTGCATTAAAATTGACTTGTAATAATAATACTCTCAAAACCAAAATATTTTGTTCAGAAGATGTTCATTTCGAGAAAAATAATTCCATTGGTAGAATTTTAGGTTTTGCTAACGACACAATTAAGGCAAATATAAGTTGTGAGTCTCAGTACCCAGTCAGTATTTTAGCAACAACCATCGTACGCATCGAATGTGACGTAGTTAGCGGATCATTCGTGAATGGGAAAGCAAGCCATATTATTTATGAGTTTGTGCCTAATGTACCACCCGGTTATAGAATTATTGAAATTCCTAAAAACTTAATCTATTTTCCAGTCAATCAAAGTTCAATTAGTGCAATTAATATTAGGTTGTTAGACGCTGATAATAGACAGATTAATTTACGTGGAGAAGACGTACAACTTTATTTACATTTTAGAAAAAAATGATTAATTTTAATAAAAACCCTACCTCATCAGGTGTTCAAGTCAGTTCCAAAAGAGCAATAAGTAAAAGAACACCGTTTGACTTAAAAAAGAAGGTTACTAAAAATAATAAAGAATTTCTAAAGCTAGTAGGCTTGTTAAAATGAACATATTAAATATATCTCAGCCAACGTCATACGATAACAGTATCGAGAGTTTTGAATATCATTCGTATAAGCCGTATGTAACAAGTTTCAACAATAATGATGAAATAAGAATACCAATCAATCAGCAAGATTTGTATGTGTTGCCGTCACGCAGCACTTTGTATATTGAAGGTAAAGCTGATGTATATAACAGTACCACTAAAGAAAAGGTAACAAGTGTGCATTTTGTAAACAATCCTGCGTTATTTCTATTCCAAGATATTCGATATGAGTTAAATGGAATAGAAATAGATAAAATAAAAAATGCAGGTATCACAACGACAATGAAGTCTTATTTGTCTTTGAATGAAAATGAATCCAAAAGTGCAAAAGTTTGGGGTTGGTCTCCTGCAGGAATAACCAATGTTACAAACGGAGTTTTCTCTGTCTCCATACCATTAAATAAAATATTAGGATTTGCAGAAGATTATGAAAAAGTTTTAATTAACTGTAAACATGAGTTAGTACTGTTGAGGAGCAACACAAATGTCAATGCAATAAAATTGAGTAAAGAGCAAATAGTGGAAAATATAACAATAAATAAAATCGTTTGGCGTGTTCCACATATTAAAGTGTCAGATCGAGAGAGAATTAATTTATTAAAGCATTTAGAAAAAGATCGAGCCATTACACTAGCGTTTCGTAACTGGGACTTGTATGAATATCCGTTACTACCCAAGACACGTAAGCATACTTGGGCTATTAAAACTTCATCGCAAACAGAGAAACCTCGATTTGTTATTATTGCCTTACAAACAAACCGAAAACATAATGCTCAAATGTCAATGGCTGAGTTCGACCATTGCAATGTTCGTGACGTAAGAGTGTTTTTAAATTCATCATATTACCCCTACGAAGGACTTAACATAAATTTCTCTGACAACAAGTTTTTATTAATATACGAACAGTATGCAAGGTTTCAGCAGTATTATCACGGACGTCGATCAGAACCGTTGTCGAGTTTAAAAGAGTTTAAAGATATTGCTCCTTTATTCGTTGTTGACTGTTCTCGCCAACAAGAAATGCTGAAGGGATCAATCGACGTAAGAGTAGAAATCGAAACAGATCAAGAGATACCTGATCAGACCGCTGCATACTGCCTTATACTGAACGATTGCATATTTGAATATAAACCACTGAGTAACATTGTGAAAAAGCTATCATGAATAACGATACTATTATAGTGGATGTGCAAGGATTTAAGGATTTGAAAAATAATTTTATTGTAAAAGAGTTATCAATAGCAACTAAAAACCATACGCAGACGTTCTTAATTAAGCCACCATATGCTTTTAAAAACCTAACAGATGAAGAAAAGAAGCAAATCCGGTGGTTAGAAAGGAATCGCGGGCTCAAATGGAGTCAGGGATTCATTGATTACCGTGAATTTAGACGAATAATAGTTCCGTATTTAAGCAGTAAGAAGGTATTAGTAAAGGGATTGGAAAAAGGAATATGGGTTCGCGAGCTATGTCAAGATTGTGAAATAATGGAGTTGGAAGAAATAGGTTGTCCTAACTTTTTAAAATTATATAGTGATTACCATGTAGATGTAAATAAATTTAATTGTGAGTACCATAAAAAAATGTGTGCTTTAAAAAATGTTCTGTGTCTAAAAAAGTGGTACACTTTAAATGTTAATTGAGTTATTAATGTAATAAAGTATTTTCCTCAATAAATCAAATGTGTATAAATATCTTTTTGTTTAATTACTAAAAGTAAAAAGGGTGAATGAAACGATCTTAGTATTCAATTCAATAATATTTATTTTAGAATTTCTTAAAAACTATAACTATATCCACAAACTTTTTTTGATATATTGCTAATGATAGCCTCTGTTTGATCCATTATGGGGTCAATATGCTCTGTTACCACATACTGCGCAGATAATAATGGATCAGTATGATTTGTTTCGAAGTCCACCACTTCAATCTTAATTAATCGACGACCTTGAATCGGCGTACTTTTCATCACGTAAGAATGAGAATGCTTCAGATAACTTCTTCTTTTTCGAAGTCTCTTCTTGGTGATATTATTCACCACCTTGTTATACAGCGGGGAATCGCCTCGCCGTTCATCTGCTCTCCAATTCGGATACTCCTCTGTAAATCCCTCGAGCATATCTTGAGCGTTCTGTTCAAAAGTGGGAGATGACGGTTGTACGAACTCCTTGTTGATGCTGAGCGACACCAGGTTCTCTTGAGTATTCTAAAACATAAAATAAAATAGTTTATTACATACATAAAACCACGACTATTATCCCCGAAGGGTTAGTCAGCGACTACGCAAGGAGGACAGCAAAAGCAGTCCTTTACCATAACCCACTTTTCACCAAATAACGACACAATTACAACACAAATAAAATTAATTTATAATCATACAAAATTATTTAAACTTACCATGTTGATATTATCTAGCTGGACTACTGACGCCTTCACTTTAATAATTGAAATTGAAACTAATTTGAAACCCATTTATATTAATGTACATGATGACACAGCAAGACAATATAGGTAGTAAAACATGTAATTAATGGACATTTCAGCAAAATAAAAAGAAAGAATTGATATTATTAAAGAATGATTAACTTGCCAATAACGTGACCTGATTTGTATTAATTAGGTTTCATATTACCTTATAATCAGAAGAGTACAACCTACTCTGAATTTGACTTGTTCAAACTTGTTTGCGTTAGAATTTTCTTACTTATTTACCGTCAATGTTTTATTATACAAAGATATATAATAAATTAAATAAAAATGCAAGTTAGTCGGTTACTTTTATATTTTATTAGGTATATTAATACAGCTGGGTAGAGTAAATTTTACATTACATTTCATAATCTAAGTTAGATTTCCTATTCAAACAATAAATGAATCTGAGCAAAAGCAACAACTTACATATTTTTTAACAATTTTTATAAATCAAAATATTCATTATATGTACCTACTTAAGTATATTGAAAAACTGGTTACAATAGTTTATAAAAAGTTAATATTATTTTAAATTCAACCAATGAATCTTAGTAATGGTAATAAATAATAATACATTTTTTTATTTCTCAAGCCTTAAGTATAATATAACTCTAATATAATATATCTAAATCATAGTCATATATCTAAATAATAGAATTTAAAAACACAGTGAAAAAAATAATTGCTAAAATATATAATCCCAGTGGCCCCAAGACATAGTAGATATTTTATTTTTTAATATTACGCGTTTGTCATCATTACCTGACAAAGCTATCTTGTTCTGTTCTTGGGTAAATATTTCATGCTTTAAGGATTTAAAAATTATGTTTTTCTTTCTTAAAAAAGTATTTTTGTTTAATACGTTATTGTAATCTTCGAAATGTACGTTTTTCAAAACCTGTTTCTGTATACCTTTAGCCCTTTTTAACTCCTCTTGTACTGTTTTTATACAGTATAATTTTGATCGTAAACCAACAAATTCAGAAATTAAATTTCCACCTAGTTCATCTTTGAAAAGACCTGGTACTTTTTTGTTAAGACCCGGTATACCGTAACAGTTATTTAATGGATAATTACTAGTATCAAAATATCTAAGGAAATTCAACTTTAAATCTGTATAAAAATCTTTGCTTTCTATTGAATAAAGAAAACTGTCAGTATCCGTATAACAAAGCTTTAATTTTTCCCGATAAAAAGGTTTCATAATAGAGTAATGAAAATCAAACATATGACTTTTGGATATTTCTAATACAGAAAAGCCAATATATATGGGTTTGTCTAAAGTAATTGTCTCGGGTTTCATTTGAACAGCTATAAAATTTTCTGTAAAAATAGTAGCACTATGGAAATTTGGTCGAGCTATTAGTTGCTCAGCACCGAAACTTTTCTTTGTTATATTCTTTTCATCATTCCACTTATTAACCAACTTCACGCTGACCCTTTTCTCGGTGTCTTCTAGTGTTTTACCAAATATACTATTATTTAAAAGTTTGAAGAAATCTTGTTCAAATATAGATTTGGCCTTTTTTCGTAACTCAGTGTTCATATCAATGTACTGTTTTAAGTATGGACTCTGATTGAATTGAATTACTCTATGTATTTTTTTTAGCAATAAACCATGTTTTAGACATGTTTTCAGATGGGAAAAATGAATGACATAAAAAAACTTATCGTATAAGTTTGGTATCAATTTCGAAGTTTTAGATCCTGGAGGAGCAAATTTTTGAGCACAGAATGGAAAATCGTTATGATAATTATGCAAATGGAAAGGGTATTCTAAGTCTACTTCGAGTATATAGCCAATGTCCCCGTCAATGGGTATATTATGAAAATCAATTTTTGAAATTTCTAGTTCACTTAATAACTTAAAATTTGAATGAGGTAAATAAGCGCACATAGCATAACCATAAAGATTATTACAATCAATATAAACAAGGAAGTTATCACTTTTTGCGGGGTCATAAGTTTGTAAGTACTTGTTATTGGCTTTCGAATATCTTGTAGAACATAAACATATACCACCGCGTATGCCTTTTTGTATCATTCTTATTATTTCCAAATCATTTATTAATTCTAATTTAACATCTGTTTTTAATAGCATAGCGTCAAAACTTAGGCTAGGTGCTGTTAAGTAAAAAGAAGGATCCAGTTTATAATTCGTCTTACACGTTTTTCGAAAACTTTCGAAGACGTCCGCTAGTAAGAGTACATCTGACTTAAGATATAAATCAGTGTATTCTCCAAGGCTCCGTAATTCAAAGGTTTGCCATACTCTTTTTGCGTGTTCATAATCTACTATTGATACGTTGCAATTGTGCAATTTACTAAAAAAGCATTTATAAGGAGGTATTTCTTCATCATCATAAGAACTCCAAGTAGTGACGTATTCGTAAGGATAAACCCCTTTACGTCTAAGTAAATTAAAATGTTCCTGAGAAGGAAAAAAAAAAGATAGATGTTTAAAATCATTTGTATTTAAATTTGCAACTAGCTTCTCTAGGCTTGTGCCTAAAAATTTAAAAGAATCGACAAAACGAACAGGTATGATAGCTTCGTTACTAATTTGAAAAAATTTGGTAAACGATATGTAATTTTCTTTATTTTTTGCAATCACTTGTATCCTACCTGATAATTCTCCTAACTGTCGTATGAAAAGATGACTGTCGTAACCAGCTAAATTATGAAAAAATATGGGAACGAACTTAGGCAAACAATATTTTATATTACAATAAGAATGAGCTGCACCACGATATCGTCCAGTAAGATGACAGTGATCTTTTACTTTGTCGTCAAATAATATTTTGTTACAAAGATAACAGTTTTTAGCTTGAGCAAAATTGGTTCTATCTTTATCTGTTAAGAACATAGGGATCGATGAATGCAAAATATTATAAATTACAGTTATATCAGATAGAAGGTTATCAAAAAATTTATTCACACAGTCAGGTCCTCGATAAGACACATATTTATTAAGGGAGCTGTCGTAGGAGCATACAACGTAGTAAGCAAATGCAGCTGGTACATGCTTTTGCGTAATCGTTGTGCAACTTGTTTCAGAATTTGGTTCAACTGGCTCTAACAAAGATTCAAAGTCTGCGTATAAAACGAAAGGCATGTCTTGCATGCGTTCATAATGTTCAAATTGTATTCGAGTTCCTTGATTAGGTAAAATTGTTGCTACACCACTGCAAACGTGGGCTTTGAGTTTAAGATTGTTATCAAAAAATATCATACAATCCTCACATAAAAATATTTTGGAATGATGTTTAGTTAACTGCTTGCGAAGTAATTTAGCTAAATCTTTAATTAGACAGTAATGCGTACGTTTTCCATTTTCGAGAAAAAGCATGTTGACGTGATGTCTTTTACGTAATTCACATTTGTACAGAGGTCCAACAACCTTACTGCTATTTTTAAGGCCATAAACATTAATACTTATGTTGGGATTATTCTTTTCAAAAATTCTTATATCTGTGAACCCTACTGGAAATGTCATATTTTTAACTTTAAGTACACTTTCAAAATGCGGATATGCGGTGGTTCGATTTGCGTTATTTTTTGCAGGAAAAAGTGATGCCATGACACACCATAAAAAGCAGTAATCATCCGAATTTTTAATGTTGATACATGCACGTTTGTTTTTTATAGCGTTAGGTAAATCTAAGTAACCTGAGGCTCTCAACGGGTTATATTTGTTTATATTTACTTCTAGATACAAGCTTCGTAAGTAAGCCCAACCACTATCTCTTTCCTCAAATTCTTCAACTTTTTTACAAATTTTATGGCTAATGTTTGTATACATAGCATCAAAATTATAACTTTTATGTAAGATAATGTTTTCAGTAGCAAAAGATTTCGTTGAAATCGAGTCATCCTTATGCAGAAAAAATTCAGAAAACAATTCGAAATTTACTTTAAGGTTTGTATAAGCCTCAATTCGGGCTAAGAGTAAAAGTTTCACGCGGAGGCGCAATTGCGATAAAAAATCTGCAGGAGCAAACACATGCATACGTTCTTCAACGTCCTCGCATTGAACACGGTACGACGCTATGCGACCGCGAAGAGCGCTATGCACTTGTTCGATACCCTCGCTCTCAATTACAGAACTATTATTTTTGTGTAAAATACTTTTTAAATGAGCAGAGAAAGCATTATTTTTAACGGATAAGTTGCAAGTTGAACAGAATATAGTCTTAACCATTATGATTTTGTTTTCACTGTGTTAAAAAATTACAAGAGGTTAAAGTAGTTTTTAAGTAAAATGTATAAAACCTAACACACATATAATATATAAGTAAAACTAGTTAAGTCAAAATTTACCGAAGAGAGTGTAACTAGTTAATATGTAGTACCTAGCTGACTGTGACTATTTTTTCTTTTTATCACTAAAGAATACCCCCTCTTCAGTAAATTTTGATTTGGCTAATTTTATGAATTTTTTTATAGTCAACAATTCAGGAGACTCAGCTTCGCCTTGTAGTCGAACCCAAATTATTGCCTTTTCACACCTTTCAAGACCGGTGAGGCTACGCACCTCCTCAGCGTCGTAGAGACGCAGCTCCGCCACCAGTTCACCGTCGAGCTTCGCAGTCCGACGCGTTACCCCGCCTGGTACTCGTCGCGTTAGTACACTGTCGAAGGTCTGGTCTGTCTTGCGTGGAGGCGGCGAAACTTCGTTATCTGACTCTGAATCATTTAACCAGTCTAAAGCGGAGCTAGACCCTTCTTGTTTTTTCACAATCGTTGTTGAAGTCTTAGGCACCGACGACGAGTACAGGCATTTCTTCTTAGAGCTAGAAAGATAAGAAATGTAATTAAAAACTAATTATTAATATTGACGATATACGAAATAACATAAAATATATTAACAGGTTTTAAAAGTAATCAACGCAAATTACCTTATGCTTTCGTTGTCCGAGTCAAATGAATTGGCTAACACACAGCTTTTCTTGGCAGAGCGTTTAACTTGCTTGCTTTCAGACCTAAAATAACAATAAATATTAGTGACATTAACATTTAACATATGACAGTAAATACTAGTACGATTAAATAATAACATTTGCTGGTCTAGGTCACTGCTCCTCTACAGACCTTCTTTAATAACTTCTTTACACATAGAGAGAGATCCGTGCTTCGGAAGGCATGTTAAGCCGTTGGTCCCGGATGTTGTCGTAAGATGACAGTCGTTAAAACCCACCGACCCGCATTGGACCAGCGTGGTGGGTTATGGCTTAATATCCCCGTGCTATTATTCACGTGGGAGGTCTCTACCCAGCAGTGGGACGTTTATAGGCTGATGATGATGATGATGATGACATAGAGAGAACGGACCATAGCCCACCACGCACACCCACTGCGGTTTGGCGGTGCTAACGGTTGCAGATGCAGAAGGGATCAACCGTTGACATACCTTACAAAACATATACGAAGTCGAGCAAACACAACATTGCTAATAGAAAAATAAAAATATTTAAAACTTACGAACATTGTTTCGGTGTATATCTTCTGGATGATTCTCGTAGCGATGTCAGAGTACCGAAGCACTAAATATTAAAAACTTAGGCGTAGCTTAGGCGTACTAGTGGTCGATCTGACTTAGGAAGCACTGATACGACAACTACCATTTTTCGGGTATTTATTGGAGAAAAGTGTTTAACAGCAATTTTACTAAGCAGGAGTGATCAACTTTTTTTTTTTTTTTGCTTGTATACAATTAAACTATTAGTGCTAGTTTTTACTTTCAAGAATAACACCGTATGTAAAAACTGTTAATTCCAAATTTTTTTTTTATTATTATTGCTTTTATTACAAACCAAATAGGTACATATTGGGCTTATTATAAACACATACATTATCTAAGTAAAGCAAGCTTAATCGGTAGCGTAACCTTCTGTACTACAAACCGTTACCTATACGATGTACACATAAATGCTTGCATTCATCAAACCATTAGCCTGAGCCTTTTTCGCGTTATAGTCAAGTACCTACCTAACCACTACATTAGCTGTTATATTTTAACGAGTGTACGTTTAAGCAAAAGTAATTAAATAAGTATTACAATGTTATAAATAAATATGTGTTATTAGTAGCAAGAAAGGAAGTAATTACAAAATTGAAGCAATGTTTGTAACCTCTGTTTTTTTAAATTTTAAGCAAAATATTTAGTTTATCGATTAGTGCGAAAACTTGCAGCGAAAGTATTTTACATTTCCTGTGTAATTGCTAACCTTTCGATAAAGCGCTGACGACGATTGTCCGGATGTGCAACATTAGGACTGTTTTCACTAAGCATGAAATTTACTATTACATTTCATCTCATGATCGTCTTAACGAGAGTTTCATAACCACCACAAACACAGATCGAGTTCACCACTAGGTACCTCATCGAGTTCCTCACACTCTAACCCTGTCATTAATAAACGTTGATTAAAGTTACACTTAGGATTAAATTGACGCTGTCTCTATCTGTCTTCTTTAACAAAAACGAGACAGCGTCACTTTAAACCGAGGTGTAACATTTGGCCATTTTTATTAATGACTCGGTAAAAGTTAAACATTTTGATGTACGTACTAAATTAAACAAATGTCTCGGTATGTTACAAGTTAGCCGCTCGGATATCGAGAGACGCGGGTTCGATTACCGTGAGGCAGTCTATTTTTATAACTTCGGTGTTTATGTACTCATATTATTCCCACAATAATTAAATCTAACCATATTTAGTGGGTACGTATTCAAATCGACATTTGCTTTATAAGTTAAACCATAATTTGAAAGGTACTGTTATGAAAATCCTATCTGATCACTTGTTGCTAAACGTGACTTCAGCATGACGTAATTAATTGTTACTTGTTGCTCTGTCTATCCCACTTGTGGGAATACGCCGTGATGTTTGTGTTTGTATGTATTATGAAAATGTATGTTTAATGCGTTTGTCAATTAAAACAGTATAGACTTAGCTTTATCTTTCTAATTGTGTTTATGTTAAAGGTTATTCCCATTCTCCCACAACAAAATGGCCCAAAGTCCTCCCCAGAAAAAATACAAATATATTAATTTTCATGCTCCTCCGTGATAAAAAATGGTCATCATCATCATCATCATCCAAAAGACGTTCACTGCTGGACAAAGACCTCCCCCAAGGATCCCCACCACGTCCGGTCCTGCGCCGCACGCATCCAGCTGCTACCTGCAATCTTCACCAGATCGTCGGACCACCTTGTTGGAGGCCTGCCCACACTGCGTCTTCCGGTGCGCGGTTGCCACTCCGATCTGCCCCAACGGCCGTCGGTTCTTCGAGCGATATGTCCTGCCCACTGCCACTTATGTTTAGCAATTCTTCGGGCTATATCGGCTGCCTTAGTTCGTCTACGGATCTCCTCATTTCTGATTCGATAATATCTTTTATAATATTTGGTCTTTGGAGGAGTATAGGAATTGATGTATGGATTTCTTATATTTTCCAAACAAATTTTTGATGGCGCTTGGGAATAACCCGTATTAAAATTGTTTTCGTTAGCATTGAAACGGGAAGTTTCAAAGTCGAACTCGTAGTTAATGTATGTGTGTGTGTTTGTGTGTGTGTGTAGTGATTGCATACGTTGTTGTTTGCGGGATTGATATAAATAAGGTAACTAACAATTCCCTGCACAGTTGTCTGCATTGACTTAGATCAAAAAATACAAGTGTTTTTTTTATGAGAACCTTGAAAATGTGTTGAGTAGATCAGAGTCGACAATGACAATTGGCAACTGATTCTAATCAAAATACACAAGTGTTTTCCTTGGATCGAGGTTGAGGTGTTTCGGCATAAAACCTTTTCTTCCAATTGTTGAAAACCTTGAAAATGTGTAGAGTAGATCGGAGTCACCGTATACTGAAATGAAGTTTGGTTTAAAAACACAAGTGTTTTCCTATGGGTCGAGGTTCAACTTTAGCAAATGTTATTCATAGTTCAACTTATTCGGGGATCCAGTCCTGGGAGACCAGGAAGCCCCATCCAGCTTAAGTTGTGCTGTAATTCCATATTGTTAAAAACCTTCGCATTCATTAGACGAAATCCTTGAAAATGTGTTAAGTAGATCGAAGTCGTTGTATACAGAAATTAAACTATTACATACTGGATTCTGATCAAAATACACAAGTGTTTTCCTATGGGTCGAGGTACTACTTTGATAAATGTTATTCATAGCACTAACTTATTCGGGGATCCAGTCCTGGGAGACCAGGAAGCCCCATCCAGTTTAAGTTGTGCTGTTATTCCATATTGTCAAAAACCTTCGCATTCAGTAGACGAAATCCTTGAAAATGTGTTTAGTAGATCGAAGTCGTTGTATACAGAAATTGAAATATGAATTCGATTAAAATACACAAGTGTTTTCTTATGGGTCAGGAATAAAATTTGACAAATGCAACTATATGATACACCTTGGAGCGTGGTGGCAAATAAAAACCGTATATGACGGATACTTAAGTTTAATAATGTGATCTCAATGATGAATCGAAACTATATTACAAAATGGCATTATAAACAATATAGAATAAATTGACCAAGCGCCTTCGGAAAGACTGAGGAGCGTAGCTGTTAATGGTATATTGCTATTTTAATCGTGTAGGCGCTTACGTCTAAACAACACTTATTCCGTACTGAGAGTTCACTAAGTCACATTCATTTATAGTTGTGCTGTAATTCCATATTGTCAAAAGCTCCTGCATCCTATGAACGAAAGACCTTGAAAATGTGTAAAGTAGATCGCAGTCGTTGTATGGGATTCTAGATCACGAGAAGTCGATTAGACATTCTAAAACACGAGAAGTCGATTGGACATTCTAAATCACTTTTTGACGTTGACTGAGCGAGTGGCAGTGATTTTCAAAAGTAATATTGGGACATTCTAGATCACTTTTAACGACATTGATCGAACGTCAGTGAGATCAATGGAGTGAAAAGTGATCTAGAATGCCCAATATTACACTACTTATACATAGCTAATTTATGTAACATCATTCTATATATATTTTTAATTTAAATTATCACTTACAGGTCGTGCGGACTTCGTACGGCTCGAGACATAACACTCTTACGTTGACCACACTCGCGCCTGCCGACGCGACACAGCAGGTATAAAAAAAATATGAAAATATCTACACTTTTAAACTTTCGCGTTCCATCATAAATACACATTTAGACGGGGATTAACGATAACTACATATTATATGCATACTACGCATACCTTTTTATACCCGACGCTTCGACCGAGTTGCACCGGTCTTGGTCACGGGCGGTCTCCGAGTCCGCCCGTGACCACGACCGGTGCAACTGCGTAGTATGCATATAATATGTAGTTAGCGTTAATCCCCGTCTAAATGTGTATTTATGAAAATATCTTCTACACGCTTGGGCGGGTCGGGAAAAGTGCGTTTTGCATTTTTCGATGCTGTCTTAACTTCCACACCTATCGCATTACCATTCAAGTAGAAGTGCATTGCTTCGCTAGTTTGATTATTTAAAAAAAAGTTAAGTTTTAACTAGGCAAACTAGCAACCGTGTTGCGTAGCGGTGAAAGAATACTACCACCCCCTCCCTTCCCTTGGGTGTCGTAAAAGGCGACTAACGGACTAAAGACTGCACATACATCCAACAGCATAGAGCGGCGATGGGATCACCACCTGTCATGCTGAATACATCATCACCAGCCTATTAACGTCCCACTACTGGGCACAGGCCTCCCACGTGGACAATAGCACGTGGGGATATTGGGCCATAACCCACCACGCTGGCCCAATGCGGGTTGGTGGGTTCTAACGACTGTCATCTTACGACAACAACCGGGACCAACGGCTTAACGTGCCTTCCGAAGCACGGAGGAGCTCGAGATGTTTTTAATTTGGTCACCCATCCAGCGACCCGGCATTGCGAAAGTGGCTTAACGAGCAAGATCGCAAGCGGAACGCGCTAGCCGCTGCGCCATCGAGCTCCTCTGAGCTGAATCGAGCTGAATGCATGTGCAGTCGCTATTTGGTGAAAAGTGGACTATGTTAGAGGACTGTTGTATTGTTGTTGTTGAGGGCGCTTCGTCGTAAAACAATATGTCTGAAATCACTTTCTTAAACCGCGAAAAACTATTTTTAAAGACGTCTAAGTATATCTTTATAAATACAATGTTAATGCAATTGCAAACCAAAGAATATGAGCCTCTTTTGACTGACTTACCTCTACTAAATCATCCAAATCGGTCGAGCCGTTCTCAAGTGTATACTCCGTCATACATGTGGATGTGGCAATAAATTTTTATTTATGTAGATCACCGATCTTTTACAGAACGGACATCAGGAGAATGGCGTCACGAATACCCTTAGTACGTTGGTGCATCCGGCTCAAATACACCTTCCTCTATCTCAAGTGAGTACCGGACATAACATAATGATGTATCATGGTGAACGTATATGGCTACTTAACAGTTTTCGAAAAAGTATTTAAAAAGTTACAAACGCTTATTTTATACACCGTACAATATTTTCTTTTTCGAAAAAACCTTTATTTAACAGAAAAAAAACATATTTTTCTTTATTGATTTCAAATGTTAAAACGGTTGGTCACGTGACATTTCGTTCTGTGACGTCACATTTCAATAAATATAGAAACTTAACTTGAAACCAGACATAAATAGTTTTTGATAATTTAGAGATATGTGAATCACATTAAGCTCAATCATAGCCGCCCCTTGCCGCCCGTGTTTCGGGTCTTGTAATCCACAGATAAAAAATCGCAAATTTAATTTGTAAAAATAAAAATTTTACAAATTATCTTAATAACAAAAAAACTATTGGATAATTATTATTATCGTTAAATCATAAACTACTTACCATTTCCGACATATTTCATATTTTATTGTTACAACTGTCAAATAGCCTATTATGAGAGGTACTGAAAAAGCTGTGGGGGCGTCTTTAATTAAAAAAGCCTTTTCTTTGGGAATACTTATACATTAATTTACGATTCTACTACGATTTATATTAAACATCACAATATCAAAAACCTCATGGCAAGTCTATCCATGTTGGCACTTCAGATCGATCTTTCCAACAAGACATTTTACATTCTTATTTCAAATTATATGTTTTATTCCTAAATTATCTCAACGTAGAACCTGCCAGTGCACTAACATAGCATAGACTCCACATTCCTCCCGAGCTGTGAGGACGTCTTTAATTAATAAGGCCTTTTCTTTGGGAATACTTACATTTAATTACGATTCTACTACTATTTCCACATAACTTTAACCTTATATCATTGTAAGCCTATAGATGTCCCACTGCTGCACAGCAATTCCCACATGGAAAACATCACATGCGAAGATTGAGTGAGCCCTGATTGGGAATGTAACATTTCTTGTTTTTTGCGTGAATAAAGATCAAATATATTGTGAAAATGCCTCTGTGGCGGAGTGGTCAATGCAGCCGCCCGGATTGCGGAGGATGTTGGTTCGATTCGCACCGAGGTAGTAATTTTTTTGGAAGTGTATAGAGTGCCACAAGCGGCACTGTATTTCCATCGGTTAGGGAACCGTAAGTTTTGCGGTATAATAGTGACGCCGCCTAAGTTGCCGTAAAGTTTTTGTTAGACAACAGAAATACTGCTGCCCTACTTCTGTAGGTCATGTGATAGGTTAGAAATTTTAGACAATCGCGAAGCGCAGCGTAGCGATTGTCTAAAATATAAGTCGTCTGAACATTATGACAAATAAAAAATATGTTACGGTTCCCGAACCGATTGAGATACAATGCCGCTTGTGGCACTCTATACGCTTCGTACTAGGATGCCGTCAAATTACGACATTGTAACCGATCGTACTAGAATGCCGCTTGTGGCACTCTATCCACAGCCAATTTTTTTTTATTCAACGTTTCAATATCAATGAAAGAGGAAACAAATGCACGAAGGAATGATTGATACTTTATTGGTATTTCACAATCAGCATGGTCCCTTGGTCACGCCATTACGCGTGAACGGCTGGACCGATTTCGCTAATTCTTTTTTTGTTGTGTTTGTTATTGCCAGGAGAAGGTTCTCATGAAAGAAAAAAAAAACACTTTTTTAAATATTTTTTTAATATTCATAACCACGTCTGTCGGGTCAGCTAGTCTATAAAAAAATTAAAATAAAAAATACGTTCAGTTGCTGCTACCGGAAACTGCAACCGTGTTTTTGTCTTTAGACCTTATGCGTTGATCCCTTTTGTCTGTCATGAAAACACCAGCCGGCCTAGCATGCGCAACACGAGATATTTCGCGGACGTTAAATATTCTCTCATCCTTCGATGGCGGGAACGACAAACTATCTCGGTTACAGTTGTCAAAACTCGATAAAAATATGTTGCATGCATGTTGTATGTTAGGGTTTCTAGACAAAAATACCACAGACAAGCAAAATTGAGAAAAATTTCTCGTGTTGTGCATGCAGGCCTACAGAGGTTGCTAACAATTGAAGCGCAAAGTTGCCTATATGGTGTGAAGCCAAAGGTCTCCGCCTCAGTTTATAAAATGTTTGGTGTTTCACAGGTGGTAGGTGGTAGCGGGCTGGTGATGGGGCCGGCGGCGCTGCAGCTGCTATCTGCGGGCGGAGGCCTGAGGGTACTGCAGGCGCCGGTGCACACTAACGGTGAGTCATGCGGCCCTGGTACAACTGAGGCTATAATCACCTTGTGCCTATTGACATACCACTGCTGGAAATATTGCATAAGAGGGAATAAAATTAGCACATAGGAGTTTCGGCCGCTAAAACCTGCGCGTGCTGCAGGCGCCGGTGCACACCAACGGTGAGTCATGTGGCCCTGGTACATCCGAGGCTATAATCATCGTCTTAGGTCTCAAAACTAAACTTGAAAGGCATATATATATATATATATATATATATATGCCTCGTATTTTTTCAACTGTTGAAGATATGTATAATGACGACCTCCGTGGTCGAGTTTTTAGCACGCCAGGTCTGGCGTCGCACCATCTCTGAGGTCCCGGGTTCAATTCCCGGTCGGGTCAATTTAGAGAAAAACTGTTTTTCTAAAATGATTTTCGGGTCTGGGGGTTTTTTCTATGTTTATATATATTTATTCGTTATCTTAGATATGTTATATTAACGAGTTTTAAAAGAATACTTATCTTGGTCAAGGTAATTAGTGGATGAGCGTAAACAAATTTAATTAATTTAATTTAGTTTAATAAATTTTTAGGAAAAAACGAGATTTTTATCATGCTTTTGTTGTTGTTTTTGAGTCCCCCCCCAATACTTCGGCGCAGTTTTGCATGCACCATGCATGATCGGACGGATCGAACGGAGCAACTTACTGTAGTATCAGTCAACCAACAACAAAAACATGTAAAAGTTCCGTTTTTTTCCTAAAAGTTATTGCAGTGACCATGAAAGTTTAAAATGTTATACGTATAAAATAATTGTAGGCCACTGGGATAATTCGTATTATTTTCCTGTTATGATTCAAATTATAATCTCATTCGTGAGAATCATTCGCAATACTATATTTGAATCATTGTTTATATTGAATTGTATACGATACCTACCGGAACGAAGCAAAGTGAACGCCGATGTTCAATAAGGATGATTTTATTGAGGGAAATATAATTATATTTTGTATAGGAGTATACGATCGCAGATAATACTTGTATGTTATACTTACGTCAATTTAATTAATAAGAGTTCCGTCATCGGGATCATAAAAATATTTAGCCGTCCTCATTACTGCTAATAATCATCATTAATATACATGAATTAATAAACATTATAAATGTATGACTAGAGTAGAGCCGTCTCATTCTTGTAGCGATGTCGTAATTCTATATACCTAACTATTACATAACCGTGTCACGTAGCGGCGAAATAATACTACCACCCCCTTCTCTTTTCTTAGGTGTCGTAAAAGGCTGCTAACGGACTAAAAAAAGTATTTATTCACGTGGATATAATATATTTTGTACGTGAAGCGTTATCTAAGTAGTTGGTATTGTTGATTGAAGATTTTTAACGGATAAAATTGAATAGACTAAAGACAACAATAATGTTATTGGTTTCGTCTTTATTTTCAGGTCTGACTGGGAATGGCCATAGGCTGCGTAAAGAAAATGGTCTTGTGTCTACTACACCGGTATCCACAGGTGGATATTTTTTTAAAATTTTAAGTACATTTTTAAATTTTAAATAAATTAAAAATGTATGTACAGTCACGAGCAAAAATATGTAAACAATTGTAAATCTTAATACAATGGAATAATAGTCAAAGTGTCTAAAAAATAAGTACATATTGGTGCTCGTGCCGTACAAGATTTTTGGTAACCTACCTATACACCCTCATTTTTTATTCGTTTTTCACAAATTAAGGGTGAGTTCCACCCATGAAACTAAACAACTTTCCCAAGAAACCTATGTGCAAAAATTACAAAAAAATGTCGACCTCCCATACTATTGTCGTCAGCTGATCGGACGGTTTTGTATGGGAGGTCGACATTTTTTTGTCATTTTTGCACATAGGTTTCTTAGGGAAAGTTGTTCAGTTTCATGGGTGGAACTCACCCTTAATTTAATTGAAACGAATAAAAAATGAGTGTGTATAATACTGCAACCGGGCCATATCCTATTGAGTTCAAAGAGTAACTGCTTGTATGGAACCGAACCAGTAGAAATATTAGCTGCTCCATACAACTCTGCCTAAATGCCTAATCGACCTTAATGGGAAATAAAACGGCTGAGTTTTTTTTTGTTTCAGGTTGCTCCCATAAAAATAGTTGTTCTTTGCACTTAATAGGGTGGCCCTAATAGTTGTGGGATTATTATACTTATTACCAACCATTCTTAGAAAAATACCTTTTATCTAATTTTTGACTATGGTTTTTTAATGCGTTTTCGAGCGATGGTGAATGAACATTTATCTTGTCCTCAACCACTAAGAATTGGATATATTCACTTTAACTTCTAATGGGACATTTAGTTTTCAAGTACTCCACTATTAGTTTTTTTTAAATTAATTTATGCAAAATAATATTTGTTTAGGTTTTCTTTTGGCTCTGCAAGTTTAAACTATAAACGAATTCGATCATATAAACAATAGAAACACAATCGCATAGGTACTAAATTGTAGCACAATAGTGGCACCTGTGACATATACATTTGACGTACAGTCACGAGCAAAAATATGTAAACAATTGTAACTCTTAAGTCTTAATACAATGGAATAAGAGTCAAAGTATATACATATTGGTGCTCGTGACTGTACATGTGTTTTGGGCGAATAGCATATTTTTGAAACGGTTTATTTATACAAAATGAGCATTTCAAATACACCTTAACAATATGCGACAAGATATAATCTACGTATTATTTAAACATTGCAATTGCGTTGCGTCCTTTTGATTCTTCGCGGGGACATGACGAGGACAGACATACACACAAATGTTAAACAAGGATGGAAAATATTGTTTATTATTGAATTTGATTTTGATGTCCAGCGTCAGTCGGTATATGACGTTGAGCGATCAGTCTATGAACAAAGAATTATGGAGTCGCTTTTATTCATATATATTTCTAACAGGGAGAAATTTTTAGAGCTAAAATATATCGGTGTTTAATTTGTGATTTTGAACCTTAGTTGACTGCTAAATTTAGAAACCAAAGCTATTCTCGTCAAAGGTAGGTATTGTTAAAACAAAGTTTACTACCTATTACGGGATCCTGAAATGAAGACCATAGAATGTCCTAGTGGTTTTTTTCCGTATGAATGGGCAACACCTAGACAAACCATTCAGGTTTTAAGGCGCTTAATAGTTTAAAATATAGTTTATTCTATTTTATTTCAATAAATAAATAAATTACCTGTGTAGTAGTATTTCGGGTTTAAATGTTGATCGTTATTAATAATATATCAATACACAATCATAATACATGATTTTAGAGTTTGAGTTTGTAACTTCGGGGATAATAGTCGTTAAGGGATAATAAGGAGCTCGATGGCGCAGCGGCTAGCGCGTTCGGCTTGCGAACTTGCCCGTTAAGCAACTTTCGCAATGCCTGGTCGCTGGATGGGTGACCAAATTTAAGACATCTCGAGCTCCTCCGTGCTTCGGAAGGCACGTTAAGCCGTTGGTCCCGGTTGTTGTCGTAAGATGACAGTCGTTAAAACCCACCAACCCGCATTGGGCCAGCGTGGTGGGTTATGGCCCAATATCCCCTCGTGCATTGTCCACGTGGGAGGCCTGTGCCCAGCAGTGGGACGTTTATAGGCTGATGATGATAATGATGATGATGAAGGGATAATATCGATGGTCCCTATTAAGAATGTCGAATCTGCAAAATGAGGAATGTGCAGTACAGAAGTTTGAAGTTTGTTTATTTTATTAAAAAAAAAGTGTTAATGTTAGAAACATTAAACTTGCAATATAGAACATTCAAACGGTTAATTATGTCCTGCAATGAAGAAATAAATTATATTATTACTATTTTACGAGAAAATGCACATTCGACACTCTTACATGGACCAATGTTATGGTCGTAAGTCAGATGTAACACTTCCGACATTTTTAATTGGTTTTCTGTTTGATAAATATGTTGGTAGTTGAACTTTCGACAATTTTAAATGTTAGTTAGGAATTTAAAGTGTCGTATATGAATTAGGTTACTTACAGTGCCTGATAAAAAAGAACACAATTACAATCAAAACTTCTTTATTTTTATAATTTGACGAAATTGTACGTACCTCATGTATCAAAAATAGACAACTTAGTTTTTTACACAAATTATTCATCTTTTTTTCTAAATACCAAATCTAAGATAAAATTATTAAGACACCAGAGTTTAACAAAAATACATATATAGGAATGAAAACAGAACAACAACATTAGTCTCTGATATAATTATTTCAATTATGAACTAAGTACCTACTTAAAAATATTTTGTCTGTGTACTATCGCTAAATCAGTCTTAAAAATGTTTAATAAATCAGTCATATCAATAGAAGATAAAAGCAAAAAAATATTAGCGAAACAAACTAATATAGTGCTCTTAAATCTTGTACCCTTAAAATCTATAACGCAAGAACAATATTATAAACAGTCTCAGTACCTTAATCAAAATCTATGGCAGTAAATCACATACACAACTTATTAAAATAAAATTATGCTCAGTCTGCTATAATTTAAAATAATTATAATATTAATAAAATTACTTTTAGATTAATCAACACATGCCTTAAATTGGTATGAGTAATACAATCTTATCCACTTAGAATAATAACGCTATAGAAAGATAGTCTTCATACAAGCGCTCTGTCAAAAATGAAGCACTAAACCGATTCACACACGCGTGACGTGCGCGCATGGCCGTGATCTGCTGTCTCTTTCCAATTCTATGAATATGAAAGAGACAGCACTGCGCAGGCCGCTGCTACCGAGGCTATAACTTAGAGAATCACACTGCAGTACGTTTATATTTTGACCTAATTAACTACAAGATACTATGAAATACTGAAAGCTTACCTGTAAAAAGTGATGTTATTACACTTCTTTTGTTTTTCAGATGTGTTGTGACACAATTTAACTGCACAAACCGTCATTTTTTTTTTGTTTTCGCGAGACACGTTCGGCGCGCTGTGACATTGAACACTACGGAGCGGTCCGGCGTTTGGTGCCATTTCTGGCTCCAATTAATGTGCTTCAAAATAGGCGCGCGAACTTGGTTTCTATAGCGTTATTATTCTAAGCTTATCCATTATTGTTCTCATCGTCACTAACTTATCCAGTTTTTTGGGGCCACTGCACACTCTGTTAGGTTCTTTCTGTGAATGTAGCAGGTAGTAGACAATAGTGTTTTCCTGGTTGTGCTTGGTTATCTCCGTAGTTTTTCGTCCTTTGGGAACCTTGTTAGAATATGTGATAACAAACTCCCAACGCTTTTAAGGATCGCCCAAATTTCAAAATTTTGTAAAAATCTTCTTTCTTTGTTCAGCATCTATATTTTCTGTACACTTGCAACGGAATTTTATTCCACAGGTTTCATCCAATTATATTTTTCAGCTACTTGTAATCCCTTGAAGTTCTTAAAAACTTTTCCTTCATTTTTTATTTTTTTCCGTTGGACTACAGTCCAATTTTCTATGTGTCTCGGTTTTTTCTTGCCAATATCATTTTGATATGTCTTTTTCTAGAAACTTTATGTTTAGGTGTAGAATAAGCTATCATTGGTGATGGTGTTGGAAGATTATCATACATGGCGTTATTAAGATTTGAGACGCAGTCATCTACACACACGGGGCAAACACTTTCTCCACAACGGTCATTATGAAAAGGTACAGGTGACGGCAATGGTGTTAAATCGATTGACTCAATGGTCGGGTTTTTGTTATTTATAGCAGTTTTTAGCGAATTAACAACCGATTCAGGAATATCACCTTTTTTGAGGTTGTTTGAATATTATCAACCATCTCAAGGAAGTCCAGGTTTTGAGCACTGCCATCAACATCAGCCAGAGCGCTTGGAGATTCACTTCGGTCATTAAAAACATCATCCATCAAGTCCTGAAGGTGAATTAGTTCCTAAAAATGAGCTCGTACTAGAGAGCAAACTCGATCTGAAAATATTTATTTATTATTTATTTGGAAGACCAACAGCTAATATACATAATTATAACTTAAAATAACACCAAACAGCCAATTATAGGTCCTCATAAGTAGCAACAAATTAACTTAATAGACATAGTTAACATTACAAGCGCTCAATCACATACTCACAGTAAATACAATAACACAATTATAGAACATCAAATAACATCAAATAAAGAACTGCTCGCTCAAAAGTCTCCTCGCATTTGCATAACCAGTATTAAAAAGATTAATATATACTTAAAGATCATTTGACATAAAAAAAAACTATTATATAGATACTAACACATTTATCAGATTTACGTACTACTACTAATAGAAAACGTCACGCCGGTTTTCTAGAGCGTATTCATCTAGTCACTAAGCATTCTTTATCACGCCTTTATTAGATATTAAAATAATACATACATACATACGCGCTCACAGCCATTATCCCTTTTGGAATAGCCAGAAAATGTGCAGCATTCAAACCTTACGATTTCATGCAACAAAGTTCACTTTTAGCATATAGGGTGATTTGGATGTTCTGAATACAGTAGAGTAAGAGATTGCTAGCCCGTCACCTTCGTAAATTCATACATACATGACCATATACGCACTTACGGCCCTTATCCCTTCCGTCGAAGTCAGAATATAACATCTAAATAGGTGACATAGAATGTTGAAACAGGTTCATCCATTATAGTAGCCAACCCAGTACCTATTTAAGAATGTCGAAAATGTCACATCGGACAAAGTAATTAACATCATATTTATTTAAAAACGTTGTAAGCGTTACAACCGACATATCAATGAATTAAGCAAACATTTAAGAACGTCGGATGTGGCACTATCGACAAAATGACCAACCATAAGACCGTTTAAAAATGTAGTAAGTGGTACTTCCGACGGTCTTACTAGTTTCAAGTCCAATGAAAAAAGTCAGATGTGCCACTACCTTCGTTTTAAAAAGTAATGTCTTCCAATACGTAAAAAAACAATAATGCATATAAAATAACACTCAATCTATTTAAATTATTTTATAATTACTCTATGTTTCGTATATAATCGCAAGGTACTTACCAGGTTCCACGGAAAGTGAATTCATCTTGTTTTCGCTCTACCCATTTTTTCCTATTCTGAGGCCGAATTTCGTTGTTCTCATTTGTGAAGAGATCTAAAATGCGTTTTAAACGACGCGACATTGCCATAATAAAAGCGAACCAAAGTGAAACATAAATTAACAAAACAAACAAGGCGACAATGCGCGTGCGTTTCTCGCGGCAACAAGGTGTGTAGTGGCAGAACCGCCGTTTCCCGCGCCTTCTCTACCCGGCGAGCAATGGCGATTATGACACTACCTACATTCTTGCACGAGAGCGCGATCACTATCGACATTTTTTACTCTAGAAAATTGCTCAATATGAATTATTTTCATTTAACAAATTATGGAAATATTAGAATCCATTAGAGCAAATATAATGATGTCAAAAAGTGAAAAACTCCAAAATAGCACAATCGACAATCTTAATTGGGACCATCGATATGTATGTATGTTATTTATTTATTTGACTAACCATTTTGTTATTGCGTACTTATTACTTACACTTAGGCGTAGATCAAATTTATTTTGTCTATTTAAACCTACCTAATTATTAATTAGGAAGTAAAATAAAAGTTACCTAGAAATGAAACGAGATATTTATTGTAAAGTAAACCTTAAACTATAGGCACTAAAGTACAATTTCTTCTAAATATTATTGGAGTTGCATCACTTTGGAACTAGGCTCGCTAGATTCAAGCAAGTTGGATCGAAGTAATGATGGCGCTTATTTTTTATACATTAAATTTCTACAATAAGCAGTCCTCTGCCATAGTCCATTTTTCACCAAATAGCGACTGCACATGTGCTCAGCGTGACAGCTGGTGGTGGTGGCCCATCGTCGCTCTAAGCTGTTGGATGTATGTGCAGTCTGTAGTCCGTTAGTCGCCTTTTACGACACCCAAGGGAAGAGAGGGGGTGGTAGTGAGAATACCACCGCTATGCGACACGGTTATTACGGTTGGCAGTATTATTTAATATAATAACCGCCACTATTTACCGCATAGCCAATTATTGTTATTTTAACCGCCTCTGTGGTCTATAATAATACTAATTCAATAGGTGGAAACAAAGAATCACGCCATCATTTAGATTACCTACCTGTAGAAATTTAAGATGAAACATGTCGCATTAAATTCTGGTCAACTTTTTTTTTAATGCTTATTAAGACAGCTCTTGACCTCGATCTCGCCTGATGGTGAGCGTAGACGAGGTCTACGATGGTGCGAGCTGCCCCAGAAGATGCCTACTAACTCTCGCCTTGAAGGCATTCAGTTTTTGGGAACACAGACGATGGCAGAGAATTGGCTATTTGACAGTTGTAACAATAACATTTAAAATATGTCGGAAATGGTAGTTTATGATTTAACGGTTATTATCCAATAGTTTTCTTTTATTAAGATAACTTGTAAATATTTTATATTTACAGAATAAATTTGCGATTTCTCATCTATGGATTACAAGACCCGAAACACGTGCGGCCATGATTGAACTTCATGTGACGTCACATTTCACAAAATATACAATAACTATCTGTCAGCTTTCAAGATAAAGGAGACCTTTCCATTTTGGCTCAAAGTGTACCGAGGTACACTTTATTTTAAAATATCTTCTTGATGATGCAGAAGCCTCTGATGATATCATTTTTCTATAAAACACATCGAAACTAGTATTTTTTTGGAAAATAAAAAAGTCATACATAATATGGTTTAAGAAAACGTAAACAATAGTAAACATGGAACGAAACGTGCAAATAAAGGGCGAAAATATGACAGTGACAACTGTCATACTGGTTTTTTGTGGTGGTGACAGTTTGTGGATGAATTAAAATGTTTTTTGAGATCTAAACTCACAATGTTGGAGTTTCTCCCTTGTTCTTTTAGGAACAACACGTGTTGTGAGACTTCATTTTATTTCAATCTACAGTACAAATACTAAATGTACTTTAAAAATAAATACCTATATACCACTTGAAATTGGCTTAATGCTAAACGCGAAGCCATTAATTTAGTTATTTTATATATCTCACAATGGATAATCCATAGGTGCAACACCTAGTTTAAATTATATGGTTTTCTATAAACTCACATAGTCGGTCTACTAATATTTGTCACTCTCAAAATAATCAAACGCACAAAATAATTCGAAACAGTTAATAACACTTATTTTTGTTACTATTTATCATGTTTTTGCTAAAAACAGGTTATGTATATGTAAAAATAAGTTACTCCAAGGCTTTTATCTAATAATTAGTTGGCCCTTAAGCAGTGGCGTGCCTAGGGCTTCAGATTGGGGCAAGCCACGAAACCTGAAGTTCCTAATCTTGCTACCTAGGTACAATGTTGGTGCCCATTTGTGACACTAGCCACATTTTTTACTCAAATCGTCATAGGCCGTGGCATTCCAAACGTTCTTGTCGTTGGTAAAAAAAACAGGCTATTACCTTCTATTACATCTTGAATGTGATTTTTGAGAATTTTATTTTGGCCTATTTAGGCGTTCTTTATCTCAGAAACAAAAATACATTAACAGTATTTACTTATTGAATAGTGTAGAATAGCTATTGGCATAGTACGTAGCGGCCTCGCTTTTTGTAAATTTCGCTTAATTTTTATTTAAACTCAAAATTGCAGAGAAAGATTTTCATAAATTGCGCGAGGGCACTTTTTTGAGCTCCTGGATTGAACTACTGTTCTAAACAAATGAAATAAAATAATGAAACAAAACCAAAAGAACTTCGAAAATCGCGTTAAGTTAACTGTGAATTTCTCTAATCTACGATAATATTATTGAGTAAAATTTATACCAGAATAATTGTTACTTCATGAGGAATAAAAATGTTATAATGAATTTATTATCCTATTTCGATGAAAACTATAAATACAACTAAGTACAAAATTACAACAAAATGCGATGCGCCGGCCGTCCGAACTCAGCTTATTCTCGCAGAGTGGAGATTCGTAATATTAAGCATGCATTTATTATCCTATTTCGATAAAAACGATAAATACAACTGGAAAATTACAACAAAAGGCGAAAATGGGCATTTTGCGCGGGAATCACAGTCGATATGTAGGCCTCGACACTTAATTTATTAATTTTTACTTAATTATTAGAATGTAAGTAACCAACAATCCAAAGAGTTTTTTACATAGACCTATTATAATTAATGCCCTAGATGACTTTTAATAGTTTGCGAAATACATAAATCATGTGTGATGTTCAAAGAATTTATTTACCTCTGCCTTTCGTATGCCAATCATCAACACGTTTAAGTACACATTTGTTTGCAACACATCACATGCTCAACACATCTTAGTTCGTCACAGAGACCAATAAAGCGACGAACTGAACTCGAAACACATTTTTTTAACACAAATTACGAAAACACTTTACTTATAAACAATCCCTCAAATAAAGTGAAGTGTGACAATAACAAAGAATAAAAAATGGCTGGCTGCTGCCTGTGGCTGCTGCACAGCACAATCGCGTATTAACGCTCGCCTCTGATTGGTTCGCCCGAGCTCGAGCTGTCGTCGGTCGCCTCTGATTGGTTCGCCCGCGTTTAAGTTGCACGTGATTCGGTAGAAATAAAGCCTGATTTGGAGAAGGCCTTACTTGCGAACTTCATAACGCAAGCTGGCTTTGACGAAGAGTATGAATTTCTCATAGAATCTATACATACTTACGCAGTATTATGTTTATAGAGCAGCAATTTTGTTAAAGTTAGAAGAGAGCGGATATACTTTAAATCCGAAGCCCGGTTGCAAGCCAACTTGTGCGAGAGAGATGTAAAGCGTCGCACGATTTATAAGCAGCTTTATGCGATATGTTTGGTGATTCTTAATATGAGAAACTTATAAAATTGATAATTTGAATGCTGATGAAAGAAAATTAACAATGGTAAAAAATATTAAGTGATTTTAATAATTGCGTTTTACCAGTAGTGATATTGAGTTTTTGTTAGGGCAAGCCGGGCTTTTCGGCTTGTATGAAGGTACCGCCACTGCCCTTAAGTAAACTAACGAAACGCACCCGACAGCGAGAGAGTTTTGCTTGCCAGTTAAATTAATCCAATGTTGCAAGCCGTCAAACCTTTCTAATGATATTTTTAGGTGGTACAATTATAATAAAAAATATAATACATATATTTCTGGAATCCACATTTTTTTTCCTACATTTTGGTACCTTTGAATCTTAGGTACATGAGTAGCCGTAGTTGTATGGGAAGAGGAAAGGTCTCCTTTCTATATTTATTGAAATGTGACGTCACAGAGCCAAATGTCACGTGACCAACCGTTTTTGCACGAAATTTGAAATTAATAAAGAAACATGTGTTTTTTTCTGTTTAATAAAGCTTTTTCGAGAAAAATTTTTTTGTACGGGTATTAAAATAAGCATTTGTAATTATTAAAATGATTTTCCGAAAACTGTCAAGTAGCCAATTCTACTCTTTGGCAGTGCGCAACAAAAATGCTGACATGAAGCGTTTAGTGCGACATAGTGGAACTTATACTAGGTGGGGATGATATCCTTCAGTACGTCTGGAGGTTCGGTGGTAAAAGGGTGATGGTGGTATGAGCTCGAAAAGCTCTTATTTACTACTTATTACTATAAATTCTTACTTATTGAAAAATTGTTTAGAATATATTTATAGTTCATACAAATCGTGCAATGTTATGTTCTATGACTAGCTCATATGGCAAAATGCACCTAATAAATTAGTGGCACTATAGTGGATAAGCCACCGGTCTTGCACCCAGAGGTCACAGGCCTTTCCCAGCTAGATTCCCAGCGAGGGGTACATCTTTGTGTATTTTGTTTGACGGTGGTAGGGCTTGTTAAGTCCGCCTGGCTAGCTACCACCATCTTATATAAAGCCCGTCGCCATAACAACAACGTTAATAGCATTGTGTTCCGACAGTTTAGAAAAACTGACGTATAAAAAAACTTGCGACCCGCCCCGGCTTCGCACTGGTTACTACCCGTACCCGTACCTAAACAAATTATAGCCTATATAGCCTTCATCGATAAATGGGCTATCTAACACTGAAAGAATTTTTCAAATCGGACCACTAGTTCCTGAGATTAGCGCGTTCAAGCAAACAAACTCTTCAGCTTTATAATATTAGTATAGATGGTGTGGAGATATGTTCTGATGTCCGGATATTTGCAGGCGGCATGGTGGTCAGCGGACTGACACCTCTGGTAGTTTCGCAGCCGGGAGCGCATCTGCTGCAGACGCATACCCTCACGCATAAGGTAGGTACCATCATTATACACCCTCATTTTTTATTCGTTTTAATGAAATTAAGGGCGAGTTCCACCCATGAAACTGAACAACTTTCCCCAAGAAACCTATGTCCAAAAATGACAAAAAAAATTCGACCTCCCATACAAAACTGTCCGATCAGCTGATGACAATAGTATGGGAAGTCGAAATTTTTTTGTCATTCTTGCACATAGGTTTCTTGGGGAAAGTTGTTCAGTTTCATCATAATTAATTGCTTTACTTCATCATTAGATTAAAACAAAATGTTTTAATCTAAGACTTCATCACATTAGTACTTATGATGAAAATAGTAAGAAAGATGATTTTGTTTTCAAAATTGTTTGCATTGACCTTATAAACATACACAATGCTTTTTTATCGTCTATAATTTATTCTTGAATTGTCAACGTGTAGATTTAATAAATTCATTTGATTAAAATAAAAAAATCAATTCATTTTTATCAAAAAAAAAACCTTTATTTTATGAAGTACAAATAATTACTTACAGATGGTAGAAACAAAAATGGTGAAGGGCAACGTCGCCCCGCTGACGGTGAGCGCGCAGTACCTCAGCACCACCACAATCGTGAAACCCGTGGTGGTGGTTTCCACCGCCCACACACCCCCCACGCCTGCCGCCGCCACCACGCCACCCGCGTGATCGCCGTACGCCCGCCCCGTCGCGCGAGCCCTCTGACTAACCTGGGTGCCTGGTACCTCACTGTGAGAAACTGGTGGACTTTCACCACATTTTGGATGCCAACGACTCACTGCACTCACGGGGAATTCTGGGCGCCTGGTACTTCGCTGTAAATTGGTGGACTTTTTTTTAGCACATTTTGGATGCCAAGAGAAGAGAAATCGAGATGGAATGGAAGAGACACATTTCCTGCAAGCTTTGATTGCCTGGTACTTAGAGATGGTAGACTTGAATGTCAAAATAAGGGAGCGTCTTCCAGTCTCCCAATGTTGAGTGAGTAAAATAAGGAAAAACTGTTGTCTAGCCTCAGCTCACTCACTACCACCTTACAACATGAATCGACGCAGTGGTTCCGTACAGTTTGAAAGCCAAGTGAGGAATGTAGGAAACAGACGAACTTCCTGATCATTATGGATGCTTGGCAGTTGAGTACAGAAGGTAGGCACACTATTCAAGGCGATTTATACTTGGGGATGTGAAACAAACTGAATATTCCTAATGTTTGGTAGGTATCATAAATGTGGAAAACGCATACTTTGGACTGGATCTTTGTGGGAAAGTATACTATACTAGCGAGAGAAAGGCAGCACTCCAAAAGAGTTTAAGAGAATGCACTGTAGCTAAAGCATCCGTCGCAAGACGAGATTGGTCGGAAGTTCTTCGATGCTACTTTTGGTATGCACAAATCATACACGTAAACTAATCAGCGTTACAGATAGTGAAACACAAGAATCTGAAAAACGGCACCATTGTGTTCTCAATTTTGGGTGTGCCTGTATTTCGAGTGTGAAACTTCGTTCGTAGTACACTGCCAAAGTAATTCTCTAGCAATAAATTCGGTGCGAGTGACGTTCTTGTGTTCGGTGCGAGTGATTTACGGTATCACTTTTCGTCTCTTACGCTCCTGCGGGGGCATCACAGAGAGCGAGTGGGACGGCGCGCGTCTGAAGTGAAATTTGCGCGTGTGACTTATCCAAGGGGATTGTGAAGTGACGCGGCGGTAGTACGGTACCGTACCGTTGCACTACGGGTGTACACTTATATTTTTCTATTTAATACCATAGTCTACATTGTGATCGCATACAATAATTTATAGTTATCGAGTGAATGTAATAAATCCATTATTTAATTTTTATTTATTGTTAGTATGTATATCTAGGGACGAAAGTATAGTCAAAATTGCTGTTTTTTTTGGAGCGGATTCCTTTTGGATATTCGAGTGTATCAGTCGGCGATGAGTATGTATTTTGTAATTAATTTCCGAGGAAGTTTGGAAATCGCGAAAAAGCAACTTTGAAAAATCACATAATCAGGCAAACTGAGCTAACTTCTAATGAATTTATTTTTCTGTTACTGTGGAGTCGTAGGGATAGGCTAGTGTACTTGTTATGTAAAGACTAACAAGAAAAAGTTTATTTTTTTCTATTTAATCTGTGATGTGTGCAGATACCTGCCTGCTGTAGCTAACTCTGTACAAAATACCTCTGTTTAGGTGTTGTCAATTTCTAACAATATGTGTTATAAAGTCAATAACGGATAATGTGAATTAGATATTAAAAATTGTGGCTTATACGTGTAAATGCAATATTAATTCGAACATCCTTTTGTGATAGCTGGCATCATCAAGAAACCAGTGGTCAAATGGCCTCATGGTGGTGGTTTAAAACTGACTTTTACTTTGTTTGTCTAAATTAATAAGTTTTAAAGGGTGCATATCAATGCACCTGGGTATCAACCCAGAATATAATTTAGCCGGTAATTCTGCTTCAATTTAAAGTTTAGTTTAAAAGCTGGATTTAACTTTGTCTTATAAATTCATTTTAGTGCATTTTTTTCCCAATAATTCTTATTTTAAAACTCCATGTTACATAAACGTTGACGGTATGAGACTTACTAGGAGAACATAAGTTAAAAAGTTGAATGGTGCCAACGACTGGTTTCTTGAAGTGGCACAGGCCGCGCGGCCGTCCTCACAGTGTGCCTAAGCGGGATTATATTTAAAAGCAAAACTTCTTACAGTCAAGCTGAGATTAGTTGGCGATCCATACCACGATTGTTTTAGAACAGTGGTTAGTGTACTATGTGTAATGAAAAAAAAGTTTGAATTATGGTGTTGTCAGCGTAGTAAAGCTTAGCTTGACTGATTCGAGAATTGTGGCACAGCCATTGAATTTTAACACTGCTCCGATATTGTATAATATAAATGATAAAATGAGATCAGTGTTACAATCCAACGATTGTTATAGTAAGATAATTAAATAAGTATTGAGGGTATGAATATTACTTGCTCTCTCCACATTGTTAAGTTTTGCCGGCGATTGGATTGTTCTTGTTTACCTTGCGATATACTTTGTGTGTCAGTGAGGCACGCACTGCTATGTTAATTTTTTTTGTTCTTTAATTGACATAATAATTAAGCAAACACTTATTTCAGCTACACATCTGATGTATTTATCTGTAATAGTAAATACAAAAAAAAATAGACTAAGAAATCAGCAGTGCGAACCTAGCCTTATTTTTTATACTCGTGTCTTTCGCTCAGTCTGTCTTAAGTGCGCATAGAAAGAGGCAACGACATTTGGTCTACTCCGAAGCAATATTGTGCTGACACTGACTGACTGAAGTGGCTGGATTTATTTGTAATGTTGTTGTTAGTATAATTTGATCGAGCTTGCGTGAACTGCTCAGGGAAAGTATACATAAATAATGAAAATAGATAATATACTTACTAACAAAAACGATAATTTCCATCGAAATAAATACTTATCTGAAAATATCAAAGTGAAATAATAGGTCATTATGAAATTAAGAAAATGAAATATTTTTCAAATGTTTTTTTATACTTGGACATTTTGAAAATATAATACATTGGTAAATTGTAATTATTTATATTATAGTTAAACTGTTGCCACTCGATCTGTACCTACCTATCATACAAAAATTAAAACTATAAGTATTTCGGCTTTACTATTTTTATAACTGTTCTGATGCTTAAGAAAAAATGATACATAGAAAATCAAGTGCAAAAAAGAGACTGCAATTAAACTTTTCAAAAGTTTGTAGTTAACATTCTAACATATAGAAACTGTGTGTAAATAGTTCTAAAGGATATTAATTACGTGTGGCAACATTTGCCCAAATTATAAGAAAAGTAAACCAATTTACGCTATTAATCCAACAAATCTATAAAGAACCCTATTCGTCGTTTTAAAGTCATATTTTTATTAAACCTGTTTTAACTTTTGTAGTGTGTTTGTCTTCTTTCATTCAGTTACTTAAAATTCATTCAAACAAATTCAAAATAAAATGTTCACAGTAAAAGTTAAAACAGGTAGGTTAGATTTGTAACCCTTTTTAATGAATAAGACAGTATGTTTTAAAAAAGTGCTAGAGACAGTAAAAATAAAAAAATATTTAGTTTTTTGCAAATAGGCTTTGATATCCAAATGTTTCGATTTAGATCAATGATATTAACATCATTGATTTAGATATTTTCGTTTGTAATAGTTTATTATTGATGAACATTATCTTTAACTTATTATTAAAATTATTTGTCAGCCATGTTTTAAAACAACTGACTGCAAGTTTAAAATTAACCGCAACATAAATAGGCCGCTCCATAAAACATTTCAAAATTGTCCAGAAAGCTGTACTTAAGCATATTTTATTTTCAAAAATGCTTTTTGTACTGAATTTATTGGTCACTTCGCCTAAAGGATATGTTGAAAGGAAATATGTATGTAAAGTAATATAATAAAGAGAGAAATATATTTTAATTGTAATAACATTGTGAAGCAAACAAATGCTCATGTAAATAAAATGACGTAGTGTATAAAGTTATAATATGTTAGAAATACAAAACAAATTACATATTTTTCATTGTCTTTTATTGCGTACTTCCCCTAATCGCTCTCTTTGCCTTTCTAGCTAGTAAAGCAACTTGAACTTGCTATTTATAAATGTCCGTGACCCCAGCGGGATAACCCCTTCAGATCGGCTTCAAATTACGCACCGATTTAGTTGATAATATGTTAAAATTTGTTAGCAAATACCAAAATTTGTTGATCAATAGCACGTTAAAGGGTATCCCGCTGGAGTCACGCTCGTCTAAAGTTATTTGACCTAAAACGAGCAGGAACGAGACACGCTACTGGTATAGTTTTTGTGCTAAGTTTTTGTTGATTCAATTAAGAATCCATCAGTGAAAATTCCAGGATTCTACCTTCTGTAGTTCCCGAGTAATCAAATACCTACTTTTTGTCAAAATTCCTCCGAAAAGTAAGTTCTAGTTGAGGTATAAGAAAAAAGGCCACATTTATGAAATTTGGGGAAGATTTTGCTGACTCTGAGAGAAAATTTGTGAGACAAAAATAGTTGTAGCTTACTCAGATTTCCCGAACTGAGGTGAGTACGCTAGGCGTAACCTACGCCTGGTTTCTTACCAAACTATGTCTATATGTTCCGCTTGCTGATGTAGTATGCGAGGTTGTGAAGATGGGATTCCATGGCGATGGTAAATAACGACTGCGTCTCTTAAACAGTTTACAGTGACATTGTGAGTAACTTATTATCTAAACCTTACAAGACTATTTATACAATAATAACTACGTTGATGTTGGAGGAATGATGCCGTGTCATATCTTTATCGGATCTGCACGCGTTTAGGAATGTGCTTACAAACTCTTTAACCAATACGTGAGGATAATAAATTATGTGGCGACGCAGGCCGCACATGAGCTAACTCCTTGTTTAGATGGTCGTCATCACACAAATCATATGCTCGATTAGTCAAAGATGTCACTACAGAGTCAAGATGTCTTGGGTGGTGATGTGAAGTCGCGTTGAGGTATCGATCAGTGTGTGTAGGTTTCCTGTACACTGAGTGGCTAAGCGAACTATAATTGCGCACTCGTACTCCGTCAGAGTACGAGTGCGCAATTATAGTTCGCTCTTTTTTCAAGAAAATTCAAGAAAAGAAATGCTCCTTTCTTCTTCCATGTCATAGGTGAAGTTAATTTTAGGATGGATGTCGTTTAGTTTGGCCAAATTATCTTCAATATGTTGCTTGCCACCAGGAAGTATGCAGAAAACATCGTCAATGTACCTTTTCCAGAGGGTAACCTATCATAAATTCTAAACTTTCCTGTACGAATTTCAATTGTTCGAAAACGGTATGACGAAGTTTTAAATACCAGATCGTTGCTTTTACATAATTTTGTTAATCCATAAACTTTATCTTACATACATTTCAATTTCTGATTATCAAAACTACTTTTTTTGTTTTGGAAGATGTTTTGTTTACAATAAATTTAATATCTAGAAGTATTAAAATTCGAAGTAACTTTTCCTCTAAAATATCATACTCATACCCAGTTTTTTTTTTGTTTTTCATATATTCATATTATTAGATGAATAATCTTAAATGTCTTAAAAAGTTAATATTTTATGTTTCCGGTAAGATTGTGTTTTAAAAGTCAGTGACAGAAACGAATCGTGACAAAACCGACTCCAAGTAGTCTTGTCTGCCCTACGCTAGAGTGTAATTCAAGCCCGCGTAGGCGCGGAGGGGCGAGGCGGCTCGCGAGCTGAGGAGCAGGTGGGTTTAACGCTCGCCGCCGCGGCTGAGGCTGGCGCAAGCCGAAGCTGCGGTGGTGAGCGTAAGCCATCTGCGACGATAAGCTCGCGTGGGACCGCCGGAGCCTCGTAGCGCCGGAGCCGTGACAGAAACCATGCCTGCTGCATGCTTGGTTGCATGCTGCATGCTTGCTGCATACTTGCTGCATGTTTGGTTGCTTGCTTGTTTGCATGCTGCATGCTTGCTTGCATGCATGCCGCAGCTTGCTTGCAAGCTACAAGCTTGCTTGCTTACATGCTGCATGCTTGTTTGCATGCTGCATGCTTGCTTGCGTGGTGCATGCTTGCTTCCATGTTGCATGCTTGTTTGCATGCTTAAACGTTACTACGATTAAAAGTTGTTCGATGATATTACGGATTTAAATTTTTTTTTTTTTTTTTTTTATATAAGAGGGAGGCAAACGAGCAGGCGGGTCACCTGATGGAGAGTAATCACCGCCGCCCATGGACACCCGCAATACCAGAGGAATCGCAGACGCGTTGCCGGCCTTTAAGGGAGGAATAGGTTTAAGGAAGGAATAGGAATTGGGAGGAGGGGGGGGGGGGGGGGAGGAAGGGGCCTCCGGAACCCTCACTGGTCGGACGAAACACAACAGCACCAAGTGCCATTATTTCACGCCGAATATTAGTGAGAGGGTGGTATTACGCCGGGCGAGCCGGCCCAATGTGTGCTGCAACGCAGCGTGGCTCTACCACTCAGTTGGTGTCACTCATTTAGCACCACCCAGGGATCACGTGTAGGGTCTCAAGGGTAAACCTACGGACGCGAGCAACTTTGACCCCATTACAATTATTTGAAATGTTGTATTTTAATAATATTGGAAACGTGTTTCTGGAAAATGAATCGTCTAGCATTAATAGCTTCGGCCAAACGTTGAGTGGGATTTCAAAATATAGAGATTTTGAAAAAATAACAATCGATAATCGGCATTTCAAAACTTTGTAAATTGTGTTTTCGGTAAAAAGAAAATTATGGAAAACAAAAAATTACAAAACGTTTTCGGCCAAATAAAATTCGTACAGACAAATTTCGAATTTATGAAAGGTAACATTTCTAGAGTTTGAATGGTGTAGGAGCAACGGTGGTGGTTAGCTCTTCGAAATACTCCATCCAGATGTTTGCAACCACTGGAGCTACGGGACTACCCATAGCTACACCATCAATCTGAAGGTAAAACTGCCCTTGATAGACAAAGTAGTTAGTGGATAGACAATGATGTAATAACTTGGCATATTCCATCGGGATGTTACTATTTTGTAAGTAAGCCCAAAGATGGGAGCAGTATGCAATATGCGGCCTGACCTGTGCTTTATACAGTTGCAACTTGCAACTGTATAAAGCACAGGTCTGCAAGTGCAAGTTGCAAGCGGTGGGCTGGCGTGAAGTACTGACCAGCTCAATAGAGCTGTTTACATTATTAAGTACACCCAGCAGCGAAGCTAATTTAGCTTTACCTTCCAAATGACCACGAAAGTGAACGTCACTCGAAATATCGATGCCAAGGATTCCAATAGTCGGATTGGTATCAAGGGGAGCTCCCTCAAAGTTCAGAGGTACGATGAAGGGATGTTTATTCGCGGTGAATGCGCAAACTTGTGTTTTGGAGGGGTTAAAGTGGACTAGGTTATGTCGGCCCCAATTCGAGACACGACTTAACGTGTTCTCGGTGTCAGTCACAAGTTTATTCCGGCTCTCGATGACGCTTTCCAGAGAAATATTAGCTCGCCCGGTGTAGAGCGTATCCCGGGTACACTGTCGTCCGCATAGCAATGAATGCTGTTGTTGGACAACATGTCATTGATATGCAGAAGAAACAGAGTAAGGGACAACACACACCCCTGCGAGAGACTCCAGCATTTACGGGCTTCATGTCGGAGCACGAACCGTCGACTGCGACTCTGATGCTACGCCCAGTAAGAAAGCTGGCAACCCATGAACACAACACGTGTAACTCTAGGCCGCGTATACCTTGTTTGCCCACAAATAGGTATAATTTGGCGTTAATGAGTGCCTTGAACGATTTACTGGTTTCTTATCTTGGAACCAGTGAAAATTAAATTGATACCCACTCGATTCTTTATTGTGGGGCCATCGCGGTATGTCGCGTTGCTCGTGTCAAATTCCAGGATTTTGACCGAGTACCGCGGCGAACCGGGACTGCCCCTGCTTGGCAATTGAGGATCGAGGGGCGTATTAGTAGGTTCATGACACTCATTGCAAAGTTAATTTGCTTCAGAAATGGCAATAATCGGCCTCGCGTCATGCGATTCGTCATGTAAGCCTTTGTTGGGACTGATGTTCGTCTGGAAAACTATATGGCTTGTGTGACGGAACGTATTGACTTTCTGAAGCAAAAAGTCTATGCGTGGGCAAACCGTATACGTCGCTACAGAGTGCGTGTGGACCGATACCAACAAAATCGCCTCTTTCAAAGTGACCAAACAAAAGTATACAGACGTTGGGAAGGAGCTGATCAACGTGTGAGCGACGGGCGGCTACCAGATGTTGATGCCATGACTAATTTCTGGCATAGCATTTGGTCGGTGCCCGTTGAACACACTGAAGGTGAATGGATGAGTGTTGTCAGAGAGGCGTGTGAACCTATCGAAACAATGCAACCTTTAAATATTAGTACAGCTGACGGGAATGCCCAAGACCGAACGGATTGCACAACTTCTGGATAAAATGGTTTCGATGTTCAAACGAGTTACTGGCAGCGCAATTCCAAGAAGCCATAGAGCTCGGCTCACTCCCAAGTTTGTTGACTACTGGTGTCACTTTTCTGCTCCATAAATCAGGTAGTACCACGGAACCGAAAAATTATAGACCCATCAAGTACTTACCTACTTTATACAAGCGCCTTATATCCATTTGACATGACTCAGAATGGATGTAGGGTTGGGTCCCGTGGTACTAAGGAGCTTTTCCTCATTGACATGACCGTATGCCAGAAGATTCGGCGTGGCAGGGGGACTCTCAACGGCCTGGATTGATTAAAAGAAGGCCTATAATTCGGTGCCGCAATCATGGTTGATGAGGATTTTAGAGTTATATAAAATTGATTTAACTTTAAAATCCTTTTTGATGTCATGTATGCGGTAGTGGACCACGGACGTGTGTCAACCAGGATGTCGAGATAGTGTTTCTGCTACGCAGGATTTTATAAGGATAGAACGTGCGTAGCATATTCCAGGGCGACAGTCTGAGTCCTTTATGGTTTTGCCTAGCTTTGAATTCTTTCAGTACTTTGTTAAGAAATTCAAGGTTAGGCTGTCGACTGCGGAGAGGGGGTGAAGTTATGCATTTGTTGTACATGGATGACCTCAAGTTGTTCGCACCAAACCGCCAAGACTTGGTGAAACTGCTGAAAATTACTGAGACTTTCAGCAGTGCCATCAAGATGGAGTTTGGTGTGGATAAGGGTGCGGTTATGCATGTACAGCGTGGGAGAGTAGTAAATTCAACCAATTTACAACTCTCCGAAACGATTAACTTCAGATCTCTCTCTGAAGTCGAAAAATATAAATATCTTGGTATGTCACAGTCTTTGGCTGTTGAGGACGGGGACATAAAACAGTCATTACGGGAGCGATTCTTTTGCCGCCTAAGAAAAGTACTTTTACGTAAGTACTTACCTAACATTCTGGAAGTCGTGACACAGTCACGACTTCCAGAATGCTACACCCGCGCTCATCTGTTAAGAGGTTGTACATCCCACGGAGATGTGGGGGTCGCGGCTTTTTAAATGCCAAGGACCTACATAACCGTGGGGTATGCAGTCTCAGGGATTTTTTCCTTAACAGTGAGTGCGGGATGCATGACGTGGCAGTTGATAGTCACTTTACGCAGCTCTCCTTGGCAACAGAAAACTGGCGCAAACCAGTGGTGCTAAGCACTCTCGATCGCAAGGACATATATTATGGAAGAGCAAGGTGCTACACGGGCGCTACTATCGGGCTCTAACTGGGCCTGATGTAGATTTGCCTGCCTCGGTGAACTGGCTACGTTTCGGTGACCTCTTTGGGGGAACCGAACGAATAACTTCCGGAAATATATTGTGAGGGATGGTACGGTCGACATCTGTCGGGCATGCCGCCGTCCAGAAGAATCACTCCGACATATTATTTGTTAACGGTTGTTCTCATCTTGCTAAAGGAGAGTATTTGCAGAGACACAACCAAGTAGCCAAAATAATTCACCAGCAACTAGCTCCTCGATATGGCCTTGTTGAATCAGAGGTGCCGTACTATAAGTACGCACCTGCGTACGAACTGGCGCAGGTGCGCCAGTTCTCAAAATGGGCATGCAACGCTCTACTGGAATCGCTCTATCATCATACATCACGGTGGTGATCGACCGATTTCAGCGCCAAGCAATATTGGTTGATATCACCGTACATCATGACGAGAACCTCATGGAAGCCGAGAAGGACAAGCTCAGTAAGTACCTTGACTTGGCTCACGAGGTTACCGCCATGTGGGATGTGGATTCAACCATTATTGTACCGATAGTCGTTTCGGCAAACGGTCTTTTAGCAAAGAGCCTCGACCAACACCTAGAGAGGCTCTCGCTGTAAGGTTGGGTCAAGGGTCAGATGCAAAAGGCAGTACTCCTTGACAGGGCACGTATTGTCAGGAGGTTCCTCACTCTGCAGCCCTAACCAGCGATAGCTTGGTTCTTTCCCTGCTGGCGGTGGCAACCTAGGTTAAGTTTTTTATAATATTTTATATTGTAAATATGTTTTATATAAAACATTGTAAAAACATTTCTTAGGATGTATATTTAATAAAGAGAATAATAATAGTAAAAATTATAATGATGTAAAAAGTGCTAAAAACAAATAATATATTAATCGCAACTAAAAATAAACTAAATAAATTATCTCTTCGTTCCAGATATAATACTATGTCCTCTTTTTCTTTTTACTGACGTCATTTTGAGAAGAAAATAAAGCAATAACTAAAGGCTGTGGATAGAGTGCCACAAGCGGCATTCTAGGACGAACGGTTACGATGCCGTAACTACGGCATCCTAGTACAAAGTGTAGGCATTGTATAGAGTGCCACAAGCGGCAACATAGTACGATCGGTTACGATGCCGTAATTTTACGGCATCCTAGTACAAAGTGTATAGAGTTCCACAAGCGGCATTGTATCTCAATCGGTTCGGGAACCGTAACATACACGACATAATATTCAATTTTTTTTTGTATGGAGTACGGAGTCAGATTACTGCTGTCTAATAAAAAAAATAACCTCTAAATTCAAGACAATCTTAAATTTCTAACCTACCACGTGACCTACAGGAGTAGGGTGGCTAGTAGTTCTGTTGTCTAATAAAAAACTATACAGCAGATTAGGCGGCGTTACTATTAGGTATACCGCAAAACTTACTGTTCCCGAACCGATTGAGAGTGCCGCTTGTGGCACTGTATACACCTCTATAATTAAATAAAATTAGTATCCTTTTATAAGATAGGTAAGAACCTACCTATTTAGTTACATATTAACAAAATAATGGTATCTCTTCTATAAGTTTCTTTGATTGGACCGGTCCATTGATAGCAAAGGAATAATCTTAATAACCTTTATAAATCTAGATAAATATTGTAATAATATAAAATATTATCTATGAAACAACATACTACATCCAGGATAATAAAAACGAAAAATTTATGTAATTTTTCGTTGCGAGATTTTATTATCCTGGTCGTCACTAATGCCCGATTTACACGTAAGTATTAAGTACCAGTTTAGTAGGTAACTAAATTTTAACTAAATTTTAAGTGATTAATTGCATGTAAACACACAATTTAGTAGCAAGTTGCAAGATAAGTCACTTTAAATTAGGTTAAAATTTATTTACCTAACTACTAAACTACTTAATACTTACGTGTAAATCGGGCTTATCACAATCGTGCACCTCACTCCTCGAGGCGTGCCGCGCCAGTCGCACCACTGTCAGATATTAGATATTATCACAGACGAATAAAAGAAGCAGACCAAACCTTATTTCACAACTACATAGATGAAAATAAAAAAAATATATTTAAAGAAAACAAAAAATCTGACTGCAAAAATATTAATTGAAAAGCAAAAAACAAGGGACTTCTTGGCGGGAAAGTGAAGCGTCATGTCTGCAGTTTTGTTTTATTTTCTAAAATTTGTGTTTTTTCGAATATTAATGTGAAATAATAGTGGATTATTAACCGTTAAGTGTTTGTGAACGTGCATGAGTGTTGGCAAATGAAACAAAACAGTGCAATATCACTTTTCAAATTCTCTCAAGTAGTCCGCGTGAGACCTCAGTAAAGTCCCACATCTTTACTGAGGACTCAAGGGGTTTGGGGAACATCATTTATCATTCATCTTAATCACCACTCATTATCATCAAGGGAAAAAAACAAATAAAAAACTAATGACTAGGCAGTATGGCTCAGACCTTAGCCTGTTCGTTCATGGAACAAATATAAATATAAAAAAAAGCAAAAAACAAGCTTCAAGGTCAAGGCGACTACAAGAGACAAGACATGAAACTTAGTGCTGCCACCAATTATTATTGTTTGTGGTTGGGCTAATGCTTTTGGCCTTTGATTATATACATGTCTAGATAGAGCCTGGCCGTACAAAAACGTAGAAAAATTTATAGGCCAAAATTGGCCTATCGCGCAATCCTGGCGGTCAGTGTCATTGTGCCGCCAAGCAGTGTTTACCTCTCGCGTTTCGGTGAAATTGTTCGCAAAATGACCGTTTGCTCAGTGAAATTCTGTCGAAAATACAAAAGAAATTTTTTTTCGAAAAGGAAAGTCACGTTTCATCCGTAAGTATCGATAAATTTTAATAAAAATTTAAAGTCTAACAATAATAACGTCCATGTATGCGTAGTGTTGCTAGTATCAAAATGTAGAATTCCCATTATTGGTGGCAGAATATAAAAGGAGGTTTAAATATAATAAGTATGATAAAAAATACTCAGTCTTGTAAGTTAGTATTTATAAATGGTCTTGTTGTAAATAAAGTAAATACATTAAATATAAGGAAGTGTATAGAGTGCCACAAGCGGCACTATATCTCCATCGGTTAGGAAACCGTAAGTTTTGCGGTATAATAGTGACGCCGCCTAAGCTGCCGTAAAGTTTTTGTTAGACAACAGAAATACTAGCTGCCCTACACCTGTAGGTCACTTGATAGGTTAGAAATTTTAGACAATCGCGAGGCGCACCGTAGCGATTGTCTTGAATTTCGAGGTTATTTTTTTTATTAGACAACAGAAATCTAACTCCATACATAAATATATTTTGAATATTATGTCGTCTGAACATTATGACAAATAAAAAATGCCGCGTGTGGCACTCTATACGCTTCGTACTAGGATGCCGTCAAATTACGGCATCGTAACCGATCGTACTATGTTGCCGCTTGTGGCACTCTATTCACTGCCTACACTTTGTACTAGGATGCCGTAATTACGGCATCGTAACCGATCGTACTAGAATGCCGCTTGTGGCACTGTATCCACAGCCTAAATATAATTATAATTGGAACGCTTTCAAAGTTTTTTTTTAACTGATGTCTGATTTATAAAAAGAGCGTGAATAAATCGGCTGGTCCATTGAAGAACCTAGTAAGTGCAGCGGAGTAAATTTTACAGGAGAGCGAAAAAACACATTATTATTTGCCCCGATGAGATGTTTAAAGATTTGGATAACTTTCGATGTTTATATTGAAGATTAGTAAATTAACTATATTTTATGGAATAAAAAAATGAAATTACTTATAAATTGCAAGTTTTATGCCCCTTACTAATACTAAAAAATAATTTGTTAGCATAATTAGCTCGTAAAAACCAAAATCAAAACCTAGTATGAGTACTTCCTAGGTTTTAATATGGTTATTGCGTGTCTGCTACCAGCTCGAAATCCTTTCTAAACATAGTAAGTGAAAAGGATAAATAAGTTAACAACTAAATTTACGTAGGTAGATATTTTAATAAAAATAAACATTAACAAATTAGCAGAAAATATCATCGGGTACTATTCCTCTGACGTACGATGTTGGGTGGACAAAAGATCCAATGAGCTATCATTGACTGGTAGGTTATACCAGAAATTTCGTCTTGATTCGGGCATCAGAGGGACTAATTTTTTTATTATTTCCTCCTTTTTTTGTGTTGTCACACCTCGTGGATTAGGAATCATTCTAGGCGAACTAAACACACTGAATCGTTTCATCAAGAAATCCAACTCGGTAAATTGAGATTCAAATCTGAAATAAAAGGAATGTTTAATAATAATTTGATTTTAGTATTTAGAGAATCAAGAAACCATGCTAAGAAGAACTGATGATGAGGAAGCAAGCAAACTATGCTGTGAATTGCGAATTTTAAGAAAGAGCTTTGCCCGAATGTATTTAGAATTAAGGACTCTTACTTAAATAAAAAAACAGACCTAGTTTTGAAAAGAAGATTTCTTGAGCCTGCCACAAACTTGACTTCTACTACTGAATTTAGATTAAAATCTTTCAAAGGTTCATTTGGACGAGGTGTCCTTTTTTTCTTGGGCCACTCTTGAACTTTTTCAAGTTCCAGTACCTTTATATTGCCTCTTGACATCATAACAACATCCTTAAAATCTTGGAAGTCGTATATATTTCTTTGCCTCCTCATTTTGAGTTCAATATTGGCATGAACCGAGTCGGCAGACATATGGGTATGACCTTTTGTTAGATAACCTATGGTTATAGATTGTATGTTGTTAGCGGCATTGTTTACGATCATAGTCAAAGCAGTGTACAAGGTCCAATTCTTATTTTGAGCTGTGCAATTATCAGCCCAGATGTAGAAATGTTGCACGTCACGATATGATTCCAAAAAGGCTGCAATGGCATCAACTATATTAGTTGCATCCCGGCCAGATTTTCCTTCATGCCACAGGACACAACAAGCCATGTCTTTTGATTTTTTTTGGATTGGCGCAAAGGTGAGATTGAACGTCACCAAGCGACTCATAAAAAAAGCATCTTTAATTGCCGGCATTTCAGGGAGAATGACAACCTTTTGTAGGTCCATTGAAAAGTACTTGACAAGATTGTTGTCAACGGTGATGGACGTTTCGCCATCTAATCTATATTTGTGAATAGCAGACTCAGCCTTCGATTTATGACATTCATATTTTTCCTTCATCTCTATTGGTATCGCATCTCCGCCTTTCTTCGTTTCTTCCTCATAGACTAGGCATTCCGGACACTTATCACCTTTTGGCATAAGGAACGATATTTTTAAGTCTTTTAGGTACTGTCTGTAGACCTCTTTACCACATTTAAAATCAGAATGCTTCCTCTTAAAATCAATGTACATTTCCTTCAAAGTTAAATGTCTTGGTAAGTATTTCGTGTGCGGAGAATTGTGCCGGCGATAGTGGCTACTTACAGGCTGAAAACTAAATATATGATTTTTGATCACATTTCTATCTATGTTTTTATTACTATTTCCTCTTCGGTCTTTCGAAACAACTGCGAACAGTCTTCCTTTTTTAACAGCTTTGCTCAATTCGGTAATGATGCCGTCTGTTCTGTATCCCAGTGTATTCAAAAAAAAATGTCGGCAAACTGGAACCAGCTCACTATCATTGCTTGGGAGAAAAAAATAACGACTCTCGTTTTTAATATAAGCATCTGAATTAGCATGTTGAACTTTTCGACGTTTTACCACAGAAAAACGAACGCATTTATTAAGAAAAGTGCGTCTAGCGGCATAATGTTGATCCCAATATTGTTCCCATATACATCTTCTGTTGTTTTCAGAAAAAGAATTGCATTGACGTTTACATTTTCCTTGACAAGGATTAATTTTCATCGGGTGTTTGAGTTTATTTTTCAAAATCCTAGGATTGATTGATGCTTGTCGTTCATCGACGGACTGCTGATGTTCATCAATTGAGGTATTATTTACATAAATTGGACCAGGGTATTTAGCGACATAAACTATATTTGCAATATCTGTCCTTTTATCGGAAGGTAATGGTGAATTGTTTTGTACTTTCAAATTTTCCTGGGAATCAATTATTGCCAAAGCCTTATTACATAAAACCAAATCACGAATAGTTTCATCATCAGAATCAGTTGATATGTTATTCGATTCTTTGTCAGACAAAGTAAAGTCCGGATCTTCCACAGAATCATCCAAATCACTAAGAGTGATTAGTTCCGACTCATCAATACAATCCGAGGATAAGTTTGCAAGACTATGACTACGTTTATAACGTTCGGGCTCAGAAGCAAATGATGTGGATGGCTGTGGCTCAAGCAAGTCTAATGATTTATGCGTGCGATCATGATTTTGTGTACTGAAATAAAAACAAAAACCCAGAATAAAAGCAAAACCATTCCAGAATGTTAGTGCTAGGTACACTTTAGCAAAACACACACATCAACATACAACAATTTTTAAAGTTAATTTAAGCTTTCACTATTATTTAGCAGGCTGATTACAGCGTTAATTAATCTGGGCAACAAAAATGCATGACATTGCAAAAATAAAACACTATCAAATCGGTTGCATTATCATAAGTTAACTATGAAAAACGTCAAAAATGTGTCCAAAACAAATCTACTATAAAGTAATAAAACAGTGTCAGATCGGTGCATCACCATTATTTTAACTATGAAAAAGGTCATAAATGTCTCCAAAAAAACTCTACTCCAAAGTAGGTAGGTACACAACTAATAATAGTTAATTCAGCAGCAATTTAGGTTAGTAAAATCTACTACCAAACAAAATAGATTATGCCAGAAACAAAGTTAGATAACGAATCGTAATAAAACCAAATATTTGATTTCAAACCGCAAATACTTGCAATAATATAGGTAATTAGCATTCAAAACATTCAAAAATATTTTAATAAGTACATACCTACAAGTTATATATGGCTCGGCTTACCTCATTTCGTCAGATTGGTTATCCTGGTTGGTTGCAGCTGCAGCTAATATTTGTTTTGACCGATAAAATTGTAACTGCCGACTCATTATTATTACAAAGAGTACCTAATGTAACGGAAACTGGCAAAAATTGCAACACGACCTTTCGAATGAAGCGCTGGCGCGGTACTAGTTACAAAGAGAATCGCCAGGTGGTCTGCTTTCCGCCCGCGCGCAATCCTTCCCCCTCTTACTAGTTTCTTATTGGTCGACAGATAAGTTGAAACGTATTTCCATTTCCTAGTAAGGTACATTGACCATTACAAAACCTAGTAAGTCCATGCACTTACTAGCTTTTAAAATGGTCTAGGTTACTTGCTAGGTTTTGATATTGGTTAAAGCCAATTTGCGTTGTACTTGCTAGGTTTTGAGGTACGCGTCTTTCCGATGTTTAGTGTAATATTGCGATTTCTGTCTTCACATCCTGTGGATACCTTAATTTTAAAGTGATTTATGATAAAAAACAAAAATCTGCAAACATGTCCCTTACTAGGTTTTTGAATGGACCAGCCGAAATGTCACGGTTCCTATTCGATGCCAATTGTTTGTAAACATATTACTGTCATTTGTGCAAATGTCTAGTTTGACTAGGATTTTTACTGTTTTTTGAAAGAAAGACACAATAGTTAACTGTTTTCTTGTGAATGTCTTTCAAGAAAAGTAAAATCCTACTGCAACTAGGTATAACAGTAATCTGTTTACAATCATTCGTCATGGAATTTGGCTGGATTATAGGTTCCGTTCTAAAACAAAAAAAAATATAATACCTACTGTAATATTTTATAATACTATTATTATAAATTGTTATTGTGGTATGGTAGCGTATAGATATTCGAAACGAATAAAAAATTATTATGTTTGAAATGGAAAGTATTTATGTAAGAAGTGTGTGTTTAAGTATATGTATGTAGGGGATGGTAGTATGTATGCTTCAGAGCTCGATGGCGCATCGGCTAGCACGTTCGGCTTGCGATCTTGCCCGCTAAGCAACTTTCGCAATGCCGGGTCACTGGATGGGTGACCAAATTTAAAACATCTCGAGCTCCTCCGTGCTTCGAAAGGCACGTTAAGCCGTTGGTCCCGTTTGTTGTCGTAAGATGACAGTTGTAAGCCTGCACCCAGCAGTGGGACGTATATAGGCTGATGATAATGATGATGACGATGTTTGAGAAAGTGCGGGTGTATGTTTGTGCCCCTAAAAGGTCAATATTTCTCGTCTCATGTAGGTAAACTATTGGACACGGATATTGATAAGCTGTCATCACATTATGTAACTTTTACAACTGTTCGACCACATAGCAAACATTTTAATTTTCAGATTTCCAACTGATCCGGTAGAAAGAAGTCGTTGTCGAAATATTTAACTATTAGGTTTCAACATAATAAGAAATTAGAGAACATGAAAAATGATGTAACATCCAAACGAAAGTTATTTAAGAAACAAATACAAAGAGAACGCCATTAATTGTTTTGATTTTAATTTAAAATATTTAAATTTCTAATTAAAAAATCAATTTTGATAAAGTATTAAATGTAAATCATCCTGCCTGTTGCTTCTATTTTGCCCCTATTACAAACATATCACACGCACGCAGGCTTCCATCAGCGCATTATTTTATTGTACTCGCCCTCGCCTTAAATCATCCATTTTTTCTAAACACACCAGCTTCTTTTATGCGTTATACCTACATATACGATAGACAAACCTAATTTAAGAAGTCATTTTATGTTATGAATCATTTTAAAATTATATTGTGCATAAATATTTTTTCCCTACTTTATCGGAAATTAGGCATTCGCTAGCAACCATTCGCGCTAGTGTCAGATACGCGGCTGTCACGCACACTTCAAATTCAATACAAAAACCGGGCGGATTTTGAGAAGCGTTTGTACCGCGATGCTCCGTCTAGACATGTATATAGTCAAAGGTTTTTGGCCTCAACATTTCCTACTGTAATTTAGCGATGGTTCTGTCACGCTCAGCAGCAACAGATTTTGTTAATTGTGGTAACAGCGAAGTTGCTGAAGTCGTAGTGCTTGATAGCTCACTTGTGTGTATGTCCTGGAAAGTAAAGAATATCTATGAGTATACAATTCTTTAGTTTTTTGCCTGCCTAGAAACGGTGTAATGGTAGTACATAATGTATGTACAGTGGAGAACGGCCATGGCCAACCAGTTGGGAAAAATATTACTTGTAGTATACGCCGATGGTTTAGGGGGTGGACATTATCCCATCATTATTTTTATGAAAAAACGGGATTTTTACCATGTCTGAGTTGTTGATTTTGAGTCCCCGATGCATGCAACTGCGCCGAAATATCGGGGACTCAAAGTCAACAACTCAGACATGGTAAAAATCCCGTTTTTTCATAAAAATAATTGTATTGACCATGAAAGTTTAAAATGTTATTATCCCATCATTTTGAACACATTATGTTATGACGACTTTAAGAAATTCCAAAAAATATACCTTCTCATACAAAATGGTGCTCAGTTGATTAATTTTTAAACGAATGATCGAAAAAAATATTTTATTGATTAGAGCTGAGGCAACTTGAGAACCTTCAAGCAGAGCGTGTAGCTGAGGTAAATATTATACGACTTTGTTTGACCGTCACTCACCAATTCATCATCTCTCAGTTTACGTCATTTGTCGTCACTGGTAAAACATCCGACAGTAAAATGTTTTGAACAAACTCGATGGCGTTTTTTTGGTGTCCAACCATCTTCGGGAGACACTGCAGCAGTCCATTGTGCACGTCGAATTTCATCCAGAGGAAATCTAAAACATTTAAGTAACATTACGATTATTTTTTAATTTATCGATTCTTAACATTTTTACAACACTTTCATAACATCTACGACGAAATTGTAAAATGGATTTTAAACTCTTATTGTAGTAATTTAACTATTTATTCCAATATAATATAATGAATGGAAACTGGTAATACTTAGTCGAACAAAGATAGAACTATAAAAAAAACAACGGTAAATAAACACAGAAAATTAAATATCACATATCAGTAGAAGCTGACTATTTCACTGTTATTTTCTATATTTCCTATGCGAGATTAACACTTCCAAACGACGCATTGTTGTTTTATCACTCACATATAACAGTATTTTACAACGAAATTCCAGTATGCACACAATTATCACTTTTCCAATCTAAACAGAAACGTACGCTAATGATCCACGTACTAAACGACAAAATTATATGTGTCATTGTTGGCTGACAAAGGCGATGGTTAGAGTGAGTAACTTAATTTGGTAGTATTAAAAGGCTCCAATGGCTCCAGTTTTGACAGATCGCCTGGTACGCTTTGTTTCTACTCAGACGGTTTCTATGCTTTAGTTATTGTTCTGAGGTTCCAACCACAGGACGGGTAATAACACAGATATATATTGGTCCTAACGTGTCACAGACTATGTGGTCTGTGTAACGTGTATAGTTTTGTAGCGGTTCTAAGAAAGTGCTGGTCCATTGATCGCAACCTTCCCCTACGTTTATTGTTTTGTTTTAATATTTTAAAATATTTTTTTTGCTAAACGGGCTATAGGTATTGCTGGTTTCGAGTAGCCCCTCAGTCCACTTTAATATTAATTCGTGTGGCCGGTATTTTTAAGGTGTACCTAGCTAGGTACAGCTGTACTGTATTTTTTTTAAATAAATTTCTTCATCTTGTTTCTGGCGAACTGAGTGGTTGAGATTGATCCATAGAGAAGATTTAATAGATTCAAGTTTGTGCTTTCGTGCTCGTGTGTGTGAAACTTATTTCAGTCCCAACTTCATTATAATAAATTCAAGTCGAAAGTTGTTAAAAAGAAATTCAATTTCACAACTGCTCCTACCATTGCTGAATAATTTTGCGAATAAAGGAATTCGAGCAATTATTGAAACTGCCGATGCAAATGTACAATGCGATTATGATTTTCAAACGGATGCTCAAGTACAAACTCCTTGTAAAAGAAAACTTTTAAATGAAGTTTTATATTACCGAAAGAGGCTAAAAATAACAAACAATACACAGTCTGATGCCAACACGTTTCGTAAGTTAGGTGACAAATTTTTGACCCCAAACTTTGCGCGTGTCGTTAAACAAACAACAGACCAACATTAAAACTCAGGGACATGGGAACAAGTATAATTTGGACTACAAAATTTTCTGTTTGAGTTTATACTACGTATGTCCACAGGCATATACTCTGTTAAAAGACACTTTATGTTTACCATGTAAACAAACATTAACGAAAATGTATATGCCTGTAACTACAAACATTCATAGTCATCTCATGGATGTTCTTAAAACCAAAGTACAATATATGAGTGATATGGATATAAATTGTACACTTGTCGTAGACGCTATGAGTCTTAAAGCGAATTTATTTTACAATATTAAAGAAGACAGAATATATGGTTTCCATGAAGTTGACGGTGTGCAATATCATGAGCCCGCGAGATACGCTTTAGTAGCAATGATCCATGGCTTATTTGAAAATTATAAGCAGCCAGTAGGTTTTGCATTAATAGCTGAATGTAAAAATTATCCAAGCGTAACAAATTGGATTGATAAACTTTTCCTAAAACTTTTTTCAATTGGTTTTCATGTCCGAAGTTTAGTGTCAGTAATGGGTTCTGATTTTTTGAACAACGCGAGAAAAATATCAGTATCAGCAAAAAGTACCTTTTATTTTGTTGGTTATATTATATACATATTTGATCCACCTCACTTAATCAAATTAGTACGAAACGACTTGATTAACTATGACTTTCATTTCGAAAACAATGTGGCCAAATGGCATCACATACTTCAGTTTTATGAGATGGATAAGTTGAAACGACTAAGACTTGCCCCGAAGCTTACAGATAATCATATTAAACCCACTAATTGTGAGAAGATGAAGGTAAAGTACGCTGTGCAAGTTTTTAGTGCTACCGTTTCAGCCGGGTTATCTACATACAGAGACTTTGGCATAATAGAAAATTCTGCAGAAGGCACAATTAAAATGATTGAAATTATGAATGATTTGTTTGACTTTTTGAATACATCATCTCGCTATGGAAACAAACAATATCAAAACGCATTTTGTGGCATAGAATACCAGATTGGTTATATTAATAGCATGTTGAATTTCTTTGCGTCGTTGAAATTAATTGACCCAAATAATGACCAAAATGTTACGTCTAAAGTAATATAAAGTTCATTGAAGGTTTTCAAATAACTTTCAAGTCTTTATTAATGATGTTTGAGGATTTAAGAATTGAAAGATTATCTTATGTATCAGTTGTATGCGTCTGGTCAGCCAGACGATTAAATCAGGACTGTTTAGAAAACATTTTTGGTCAGATTAGGACAAAGAATGAAAATTCTATGGAACCAACATCCTGGCAGCTGGTTTCAGCATACAGGAAAATATTTTTTATAAATATTTTAAAGTCGCCTAAAAGTAGCAGTTACACAGAAGATTTAACAAAATGTTTAGTCGATGGTGTAATTTTTCACCATCGACTGCCTATGCTCCCATAGCCAATGAAATCACTTCGGCAATGGTATCTAACAGAAAAGAAAAAGAAAGTTCTGCGAAAATTAATTTAATATCAACTACGGATTATAATACACTTGACTTACCGGAAAAAAATGCGTTATTTTACGTCAGCGGCTATTTGTTGAGTAAATGTTTAGATTACCACAACACGAGGAATGTAAAAAGCTTATGGCTGACAATGCACAAAACTCTTCACAGGGCACTACATTTACCCGTTATAAAGATTATTGCAAAGATGGCACCAAAACTTTATTAACCAAACCATCAGACAATTTTGTGGAATTTGTCAGATCAATGGAGAAACGATTCTGCAACTTTTTTAAGAGGAACTACTTGCACTGTGAAATCCTAAAAAGTCTCTTAAATGAGGTACAGACTTAGATTAAAACAAAAAGGGAAGATACGGCATGCTCCTACTTGTAGTCATTCAAAATATAGTCCTACTCAACTACATAAGCAAACACACGCACACCTATAGTGTAAATCGAGCGAGCGAGACAAAGCGGTAAGTTTCAACGTCAGCGCGAGGGAGTCAGCGAGTAGCGCGTTGACGTCTCGGTCGCTTCGCAACAGACGAGTACGTACGACCGATTCCGACGCCACTGCGGAGTAGCGTCTTTCTCTTTTTCACACAGTAGAATATCCGCAATGGTGCGATGTAGCCTGTTCGCTCGGCAAATTGTGACTGAAGTGAAATTATGCCTTTAGGCCTAATTTTGGCGGCTCACTCACGAGACGCTAATGCCGTATCTTCCCTTTTTGTTTTAATCTAAGGGTACAGACTCTAAATTTTTCAATGCCTTGCATGTGTTTTCCACTAGCTTACTGTAAAAAATTGTTCTTAAGAATACGAATTAATCAGACTTTAAAATATAATAATCGTTCATTTCGCAAGATATTTTCTGTGAATTTTTTTTAATATAATAACCAAATTAAAATTAAAACATTTTAGTTATTAATGGTTATATTTCCGTTCTTCCTGTTTCATTCTCAACAATAAATCAAACAACTAGATATGAATGCCACTACCTACCACGCTAGTTTTTTTGTGCATAAGCCAAAGTTGACAACCCTAGCGCGACCGCCGAGCGTAAGTATGAAAAGTGAAGTACCTACATACTGTCGAAGACTTCCTCCGGAAACTTTCCCGGTCGACCACAGGCGATATTCGCTTGCACACTATCTATGCGCACGCGACGGTTCGTACGCGCGGTCGGAATGCAGCGCAGGCAAATATCGCCGAAAATTGGTCTACCGGGAACTTCCTCGACTGTACGTAGAATGCCTATATAATATAGTTGTAAACCAGCGGCTTGTAAGCCGGTAGTTACCGTAGCCAGCGGCTAGAAACGAATAACCAGCCGCTTGATACCGCGTAGATACTCGACTTAAGCATCGAAAATAAAAAGATTTATATTACATTTTTAATTGTTAAACTCTTATTTTTGTTATACAGTAGCACTTGTTACGTTCTACAATTTTGTTTTTTTTTTAAATAAACACGGTAGACTCCGTTTATACCTACCAAGTTATTTTCTTAATTCAGAGACGAAAATGAAATCGAAACAACGTTTGTGTTTAGGTGTTTTATAGATGGCTTGTTTGGCTTATTATTATTTTTAGCGATAACTAGCGGCTGGAAACGGCTGCTTACATTTCATTGATATATATACATATGTTAACTTGATTTAGTTTTTTGTTCTTGTTGTTTCTCTTCTGATATTTACTATAGGATATATTAACATAAATAGACATAAACAATGACATTTTCATCTGTATTAATTAGTGTTAAAAACTCAAAATTCTCATACGAGAATATGTAACACAGCAGTGGAATAGGACTATTTTAATAATTTATCTATTTGTAAAAGATGTTTTGGAAATAGGTATTTATCCACGAAATAAGTGTGGATAGATACCTAGTAATAGTAAGCATTTAGTTGTATTTCTTTATTGCACCAAAAGCCTGTGCGCCTGATTTGCCACGACTCCGTGCGCAAGCGGGGGCGGCGACGGCGGGCGCGGCACGGACAGTAGGTACTTCGAGTTGTTGTTGGTTTATCATGACGATTAGATCCATAGTAACCTAATTTAGTTATGTACCTTTATAACACATTTGCTCGTAAAGAAGCTCTTATTACAACGATTTCAGCATCGTAATGTAATAAGTTTCACACTAGTGCGGTAATGTAATTTAAAAATTAGTAATCATTTGAATCTATGGACAACATAGGCCTTTAGCCCGTTAGTACTTTTTACGACACCCAAGGGAAGAGAGGGGTTGGTAGTATTGTTTTGATGAGCCCATCGCCGCTCTATGCTGTTGGATGTATATGCAGTCTTTAGTCCGTTAGTCTCCTTTTACGACACCCAAGGGACAAGGGAAGAGAGGGGTTGGTAGTATTATTTTGATGAGCCCATCGCCACTCTATGCTGTTGGATGTATGTGCAGTCTTTAGTCCGTTAGTCGCCTTTTACGACACCCAAGGAAAGACAGGGGTTGGTAGTATTATTTTGATGAGTCATTTTCGGAATTTTTTTTCCTCACAAATATGTTATAAACCGTCGTATGGCATACGTGCGCTTTGATAATTACAGCCTCTGCTTTTGTTGTAGCCCTCGCCTACGGCTCGGGCTAGCAATATCGCCTCGGCTGTAATTTTCATCTTACCGCACTCATATCATAATGTACTATTATGCTTATAATTTTTATATACCACTTCTTTCTGTTCGTCTCTGAATTAAGTAAATTAGTAGGTAGGTATAAACATTGTCTTACATGTTCATTTATAAAAAACAAAATAACATAACATAATAAGTACTGCTGTATAACAAAAATAAGAGTTTAAAAATAAAAATGTGATATAAATCGTTTTTGTTTTCGATGCTCAAGACGGGTATCTACCCGTGTTCCCAGAAAAGTTGAGAGGGGACATTTTTTACTGACCCCGAATATGAACGTAGTTAGCTATGCTGATCAAATGACTAGGAGTAACACCGGGTCAAACATAGTCAGTTTTCGAGAAAAAAATTCTTAAAGTTGGCTGTTTAGGAGGGGTGTAAAAACAGAAAAACTACGTCTATTTTCGGAATCAGTAAAAAATGTCCCTTCTCAACGTCTCTGGAAACACTGTAACCCGGTATCAAGTGGCTGGTTATTCGTTTCTACCCCTAGTTTAGGTAACTACCGGCTTACAAATTACAATGTTACGAGTTTTTGTCTTATCTATAATTTGCTGTTTATGTTTTCTCGTAAGTGATTGTATAATCTTAGAGAAAATAAAGATCTTAAACCTTACAAGCCGCTCTATTGAAACTATAGTGGCGGTGAATAAAAATTGTAAGAATAAAGGTAGCTAAATTAGTTTACTTTGGATATAATCATCATTATAAAGCTGGTTTCTCACGGCCGGCGCGATATGTCACAACCACAAGTCGCGCCGCGCCAGCTCGCGCCTACGCGCTTCCGCCGGCCGCGAGCCGCCCGCGTGAAAGTAATGGCTCGTAAAGTCGTAAGTCGGTACTTCAAAGGCGCGAGCGCACTCGATTGACTCGATCGTGGCGGCTCGAGCGCGCGCGGGTGTGCGGGAGTGAAGAAGTCGTCTTTTTATTTTCTTTTTTTTATTAAGTAGGTAAATAATATCCACTAAATAACACCGAGCGGCAACTTACTGCTATACGCCGATACGCCTGCCCAGGAGGCGCGCCGGCCGAACGCTAGTTATCGCTAGAAATGACAATAAGTCAAAAAAGCCGTTTCTAGCCGCTAGGCTAGAAATGTTAGTAACCGGCTTCACATCTATACTAAATACTAATAGGGCACTTGTCACATTTTTACCCGAAATACTTTTTTCGCCTCTATCGCTTGGCAACACCTATTTACATCGTATTGTACTAATAATTCAATTACAGGGGTGTCAATATACGATAAACATTCAGGCTTTCAAAAATATTCAGTATTTCCTATTTCCTGTAAAATTTTCACCTTGAGCAAAATAGATCACAGAGCCCTTTTAGTATTTAGCAGTTATTAGGTACAAAAGTCAATCACATGTCATGTGATTGACTTCTGTAGGTACCTCTCTGTTTTGTGCTAAGTGGCTTGAGTTATGGAATCGAATGATGAATGTATGGGATTTGACTTATGTCAACGTACAGTAGGGCAGTGCTACGAACTTCTGATTTACCTCTGTATAATGGATGAGCATGAACCGTACCAGTGGTGGCGATCGAGGTGGTGGCAATCAGGAACAGAGGCATATTACGTCCATGACATGAACATATGAAAACACGTGAAAGTCAGGTCAAGAGTACCTTGCCCAGAATAGCTATGTATGAAAAATGTTATGATGACAGTTAATGTAAGGTAGTCAATAGCATGAAGTTTTAATTGTAAACTTTGGCCACTGCCTCAGACCTCCGGGAAACGGGCAACTTGTATATACTTAAGTATGTATTTAAATGAAATAAATTTAAATAAGTATAAAAAAAATCGAAAAAATTAACATACCCAAGGAAATCGATTAGGAACACGAAAGTTAACGAACTGTTACATAAGTTTTAATTACCACTAGATTGGCGACTAATGAGGGACCCCTATAACAATCCTAGAAGTCATAAATTTTAGGTTTTATCGTGCCTAGACGTCTTATAAAACAAATTATGAGATTGTTGAACCTGTTCCTTTTTTAAAGTTCAGAAAGATAGGAAGCTTCAACAATTTTATTACATTGATCTTTATACAATGTTATAGGGGTGGTACTTCTAACCTGTTAAGGCTAAGTACTACATCGAAATTCATCGACAAAAATAATAATATGGACTTATAAAAAAGTGATTATAAATCACAAAATAATTTAGTAATGATTTTTTTTCTCACCAAAATAATCTCAAACATACGAAACAAAGTAATTTATTAGTTAGCCAGTGTCAATAGCTACCGTTTACCATTTTTTTCATGTTTCTCCGACGTATGAAAACTTTGATATCGCATAAAGTAAAAATGGTCATTAATTATAGGGGGAGGGGGTAGGACCCCCCATATTATTTTTTTTGTCGATGAATTTAGATGTACCTAGTACTTAGCCTTAATGGGTTAGAAGTACCACCTCTATCACATTGTATAACCCACCAACCGGCATTTGGCCAACGTGGCGGATTATTGCCCAATTATCCAAGGTGCTGTTGCCCAGCTGTGGGATGTCTAAAGGCTGATGATATTTTTTTTTATTATATTAATAATTATAATTTATTATATTGACGACCTCCGTGGTCGAGTGGTTAGCGCGCCGGGTCTGGCGTCGCGCCATCTCTGAGGTCCCGGGTTCAATTCCCGGTCGGGCCAATTTAGAGAAAGACTGTTTATCTAAATTGATTTCGGGTCTAGGTGTTTTTTTTATGTATATATAAATTTATCCCTTATCTGTTATCTTACCATATTAACGAGTTTCATTTCATAAGAATACTTATCTTGGGCTAAATAATTGGTGTGAGCGTAAACCATTTTTTTTTATTTTTTTTTTAAATTAAGCATGGCAAATGACCCACTTCACCTGATGTTAAGTAGAAATGGAGTCCAGCTGTGCGATTCTCTAAGCGACACATAGACACAAAGACGCTGCTCGCATGGCTGTGACCTGCTGTCTCTTTCCAATTCTATGAATATGTAAGAGATGGAGTTAATTCTCAGCGCTGCGGTAGCGCTGACTGATAATAATATACAGAATAGGAGCGAGGACCATTGGCACAGTATAAATATAAGCTTTATACTGTGCCATTATACAGTGCCACTGGTGCAGCGTAAGAGACGTAGCGTCAGTCGATCTAGGACACATTTGTCAGATTCCTTTTTCGTGAGAATAAATTGTCACCCTCACTCTAACGGCCCACAAAGTGCCTCTTCGCACGCCTCGTTTAATAGGTCTGTAGGGGGAAGTACGTTTTCTTTCAGTTACATACTTTGTCCTCAGAGTACAGAGTTTGTTCTGTATTCTAAGAACTTGTACTGAAAATGAAACAACATAAAAGGTTTTTAAGTGACGCGCTAACATACACTCGTAGCAATTTATTTTTATTTACAAAAAATTACTATTTTCAAATCTTATTTAATAGATTTAACTGTAATAGAATATTGTGATTGTTGTTAACATGTACCTTGTATTGTAATTTTATTTTTAATTAAAGATATTAAGTATACTAACTTATTTTTATAAGTAAAATTGTTGTAACGAAAATGGATATTTGTTATATGATATAAATTAATTATTATAGTATTATGAAGATACGATCATGTTTATAAAAACTGCAATTTGTACAGTCCTTCTATTTCTTTAATATCTCTCTCTATATCTCTCTCTAAATAGACATAAATAAATTATTAGATAATAATTTTATATTGACAAAAGATAAATATTATCTTAAGACTTATTTTAAGCGACAGATAGCAAATTCGCTATCATTTTATTTTAAGTATTTAGCCAATAACATGGCTAGCTCAGCGGCTTCTATTGAGCTGCAACATACTGACATGCCAATTCAGACTTTGGAATATGTTCCAAATAATTTAAATTAGATTATAAGACAATAGAGGACACCTCTAGCAAATTATTGGAATTAAATTATAAGACAAAAGAGGAACTCTCTTGCTAAATGTTTGCAAATAAAATGAAATTAAATCAATGTAAAAATAGCTTTATAAAAAGCCCCGGTCAATCATTAAATTTTAAAAATGTAGAATTTTTGAACATTGTTCACCAGAACATCCAAGGAATGATGGGCAAAGATTTAGAGATTGAATTGTTCATGAACTGTAATAATATTGATATTCTTTGCATTACCGAGCACTGGCTTAGAGACCATCAGTTCATGTTCAATTTTAAGAATCATTTGGTAGAAAGTTCGTTCAGTCGAGGAAATGCAATACATGGTGGCTCCTTAATTATTGTTAGTAAAAAGTTTAAATTAAAAGAACGCAAAGACATAGTGAGCCTCTCGGTTGAGCGAACAATAGAAATAGCTTGTGTGGAGTTGGAGCAGTTTGTTGTGATAAGTGTATACAGACCTCCTTCAGCATTGTATGATCTTTTTGAAAAAGTTATGGATGAGACATTGCGTAAGGTCCGCAATGTAGGTAAAACAATAATTGTTTGCGGTGATTTTAATATAAATTTGCTAGAAAACTCCACATTGTCAACTAAAATTAAATACTTATTTCTATCATACAATTTGAATAACTTATTTTTGGAGCCGACAAGAATAACTGCCACTTCGGCCACCTGTATTGATAACAAATATACAAATGTAAAACCACTGGCTAAGCAAATTATTAATAACCTGGACTCTGATCATTGTGGCCAAATGGTCAGCTTTCCACACCAGCGTAAACAAGTGATGAAAAAGAATATCACTGTTGTGCCAAAAACTGCAGGTCGGCTGGAACGCTTTAAAAGCAATCTAGATTTAAAATTAAATTATTTAAAATACAATGACAACCCTGATGTCTTTTATAATGATTTTTTTAACATATATTGTTCAGAATTTAATAAATCTTTTGTTCCAAAAAAGATCTCGGTTAGTGGTACTGCATCTTTTAATGAATGAGCTACAATTGGTATTCACAAAAGTAGGAAACGCCTTTATGAACTTTATGGTGAACGCAACTATAACACCAGCGACGACTTCAAATTATATGTTAAAAATTATTCAAAGTTATTTAAAAGAGTATGCCAATTAGCCAAGGCAAACTGTCTGAGTTCTAAGATTAAGACGGTTAAGATTAAGAAGTAATGACAAAATAAAAATGACATGGAATATTATAAATAGTGAAACAGGAAAGGTCAGAAGTCGTAATAATGAGTACAATTTAAATTGTGATAATAAAACCTTGACTTCTGATGCTGATGTTGCTGCAGCATTTGAGAGGTTTTTTACTGACATTACAGTTTCAACTACAAAAGCCTTAATTTCCTCTCCCACTGTAGCTGAATCTGTTTTGAAGGAGAATGTTAAAGATTGTGAAAGTAATTTCAGTTTTCAAAAAATTTGTGTTATAGATATATTAAAAACATTTAACACTCTCAATAAAAAGAAAACTGCTGATCTGTGGGGTAATTCCGTGGATGTCGCTAAATCAGTAATTATGACAATAGCTCCAGTTTTAGCTTGCATATTTAACGAATGCATTGACTGTGGTGTTTTTCCTGACCTAATGAAACATAGTAAATTAATTCCATTGTTTAAATCAGGTAGCACTTCTGACCCCTCTAATTTTAGACCTATTTCTGTGCTACCCACATTTAGTAAAATTTTTGAAAAGTTGATGCTAGACCAAATTCAAATTCATTTTCATAGAAACAAACTTTTACATTGTAAACAGTATGGTTTTACTAGAGGTCGCTCAACAACTGACACCGGTGTTGAGCTTTTAATCCAAATATTTGATACCTGGGAGGAATCACAGGATGCCCTAGGGGTATTTTGTGATTTATCCAAGGCTTTCGATTGTGTTTTACATGAAACTTTGGTCAGGAAGCTTAACCACTATGGAATTAGGGATGCTTCTTTGAGCCTTCTAATCTCATACTTGAGTAACAGGATTCAGAAAGTCGACATTAACGGTAAAAGATCTCCGGGATCAGTGGTTAGAATGGGAGTTCCGCAGGGTTCAATACTAGGTCCATTCTTGTTTTTGGTTTATATTAATGACTTACCTTATTTTGTAAAAGACAGTCATGAGATAGTATTGTTTGCTGATGATACTTCACTTTTATTCAAAGTGAAACGACGACACCCAAATTATGACGATGTGAATAATGCATTCTCAAAGATTGTTCACTGGTTTAGTGTAAATAACTTGCTATTAAACGAGGGAAAAACCAAATGTGTAAGATTTGTATTGCCTAATGTTAAGCAAGTAACAACTAGTGTACAAATTAAAGATAAGAATGTGAATCCTGTGGAGACAACTGTGTTTCTAGGCATCACGTTAGATGCCAAGCTTCAGTGGGGCCCACATATAGCTAAATTGTCGAATAGACTTAGCTCTGCGGCTTATGCAGTATGAAGATCCGTCAGTTAACTGACGTTGATACATCCAGATTAGTTTATTTCAGTTACTTTCATAGTGTAATGTCGTACGGCATTTTACTGTGGGGAAATGCTGCCGACATTCAAACTATCTTTGTGCTTCAGAAGAGGGCTATTCGAGCAATCTATAACCTAAAGGCTGGCGACTCTCTCAGAGAGAGATTTAAGAATATAAATATAATGACAGTTGCATCACAATACATTTATGAAAATTTGATTTATGTTCATAAAAATACTGGAATGTTTTCAAAAAACAGTGATATTCACAATGTAAACACTAGAAGTAAGAACAAATTAGCAGTACCTTATACTAGGCTCCATAAAATAAATAATTCTTTTAGGGGTCTGTGTGTAAGATTTTACAACAAAGTACCAAATGATATTCAGAAATTAGATCTTAATAAATTTAAAATCAAAATCAAAGAAAAGCTTTATAAAAAAGCTTATTATAAAGTGTCAGATTACACAGTAGACAAAACAGCTTGGATCTGAAATGCTCTAAGCACTCCAACAGCTATTTCTAATTGTCTTTATTTAATTGATACTACATTGTATTGTAATTTTGTATTGCATCATTTTTTTTTATTTTTAAATTCATATTTTGTATTGACCTGGTAACGACATACTCTTTTTTTTGTTTGTAAATGTCGTTGCTTTTGTGCGCTGTGGTTTCTTGCGCCCATTCTTTGCCACAGTTAAAAAATTATGTCCTGAATGGGTGGTAGGTTAAAAAAGATTTAGACGATTCAAAGTACTTATTAATTGAGTTTATTGAATAAATATATTTTGACTTGTTTTGACTTGACTTGACTTATAAGGTAATCATCGCATTTCCGAATGTAATGAAATATTATTGAATTATTAACATGTCGCCGGCGCAGGGCAATTTATGATACTGGGGTTGTTTTCACGAAATCCATAATAATATCACGAAAGATTCGGTTTAGTAAAACGACTATTATTATTTAGTAATAATAACAATAATAATATTTAACCTTTTCAGTAAGGAGCTGTGTGGTGGCGGCTCATTGATAGAATACAACCTACCAACAATGATGTATTAAAAGTTTCTTTGCCCAAACTAACTATCTCTTCCCTTGCATGACTGCACATTATTTTTAAATGAAACTGGGCAACACAGACGTATAATACGTCTGTGCTGGGCATTTGACTACCAACCTGCTTGGTAAGCAGGATGTAGTAGTCTAGGGTGTTGCATGCTTACCCAACATACTTACCCTTTCTATACACCCGACAGCATAGAACGGCGATGGACTCACCACCTATAACCCTAAGCACATGTGCAGTTGTTGTTATTTTTTGACTATGGCAGTGGACTGCTTTTGGGGTTCTCATTGCCTAATCTGTGATTAACCCTTCGGAGATATTAGCCTTGAGTATATAATACTTATGTATGTATCAGTAAGGAGACGTGAAATTAGACTATTTTGTGGTATCCCTAGGGATTTCGTGAAATTCTAGGTGTCTTAATTTTCCGACATATACAGTGGTGGTCATATATCTAAGACACTTATGTGTGATACAAGTATTTTTCAAACACATTTGCATAATTCTTCCTTACACATGTTTAATTCATTTTTGTGTCATTGCAATATGTTTTTCATACTATCGATAGGTATATTTAGGCATTATGCGACTAAACGTATTCATTTACACACGTGACTAATTAAAAAACAAAACGGAGAAATTTTATACATCCTATAAACTTTATACTGATTATAACATGACTACTAACTAGCTGACCACATAATTAAGAACGCTAAATACTTAGTTTCTTTTTTCATTTTAATTTAAATATCGAATAATGTGTCTATGTCATCACTTCAAGTATGATATTGGCCGGCGCCATTTAGTTCATTAATATATTTTTGAAACGTTATTTTTTCGTAAAATACCAAAACTTCATGAAAAGAATTGGTCGTACAAAAAGATAGCTCATCATCTGCTTTGTTCGAAAACGATGGTTTACCATGCTGTGAACAATGACCTTTAATATCATTGGCTGTGAAGCATTTTAATATGAATCAAAAGACTTCAAATATTCCGCGCACGTCTAAACAGAGAAAGACATCGCGACGAGATGATAGAAATATCGTTCGTTTGGCAAGACAAGATCCTTTGAAGGGGTCTAACGAGATAAGAAAAGTATATTTTGGACAAAAACAACCCTTCAGCGATCTCAGCTCACACTATTCAGAGACGTTTGGTAGAAGAAAAGTTGAACGGACGTGTAGCAAGAGAGGTACCCATATTGAAACAGTGCCATAGGCTAGCCCGTCTTGCATTTGCAAGAATTTAGTATAAAATCTGGTCAGCTCGACAGTGGAAAAATGTTCTTTTTACTGACGAATCCAAAATAAACAGAGTGTGTTCCTTTGAAAAAAGCATTTGACCCCAAATTCACAAAAAAGACCTTAAAGCCGGCGGTGGAAATGTGAAAATTCGGGGATGCTTTTCTGGTCACCGGAATCGGACCTATTAAGCTCGTAGAAGGTAACATGGATCAACTTTTGTACAAAAATATATTGGAAACAATAATGTTACCTCATGCTGAAATATTCGGCACGCTCAGTAAAGGAATTTCTCGAATCACAATCAGTTTTTGTCTTAAACTGGCCAGCTAACAGCCCAGATCTAAATCCAATCGAACATCTTTGGTGCGAAATCAAGCAAAGAGTATCAAATCGACAATGCGGCAACTTGAGAGAGCTTTATGATGTGTTTTTAAAAGAATGGAACTCAATTTCTTTTGAAAAGTGTAAGAAATTAACAGAATCGATGACTCACCGCTGCAAAGCAGTTAAGAGCCGTGGACATGCCACTAAATATTAGTTGTACTTTAAACTATATTTATTAAACTAATTTCACATAATTAATGTATTTTTACTTAGCCTATGTTTCATCAAAATAAATTTTCGAACAATTCAATGTTTGTTCTTAATTATTTGTCAAGCTTTGTTTGTGAATAAATTTGTTACTCTTAAAAAAAAAGTATTTTTGTGAAAAATCCAATATTATTTTACACATTTTATTCCTAATCCCTTTAGTTTTGGTCATTTGTAAATATTTCATAATAAAATATAATCATTTCAAAAAGAAACACAAAAAAATATTACATGATTTGTTCAAAAACTTTCTGTTTTATAAATCGTTCTCAATTGTATGACTATCACTGTACATCACCTACTCGTATCACACACGTGCTATGAGATGAGTCAATTCAGTAATCAACATAATCATGAAATAACGAGGTTAAGAAAAGTAATCTCCGGCAAGGTTGATATGGTGTCAGCTTGATTTTGTTCCGTCATATAGTGGGGCCTTGCCGTGTGAAATTGGTCGCCGGCTTCCTAAAATGATGTAATTTCTTTGTAAATATTTGGTAGCTAACCTCCACCAAAATAACAATGTTGTGGCTGTTTCCGACGCGTTTAAAACTCTTTAATATTTTTTAAAATTATACTTTTCTAATTTCAGTTCAGTTCAAATAGTTTTATCTCTAAAATTTGGCAACGAGGGAAGGAAGTGTCATAAAGTGAGTGTGTGAGCCAGGACTTAAGGATTTACGTGTGATTTAACTAAACCTTTGGAGGTATTTGCCTAGCAGAAGGGGGCAAGCCGGGCTGAATAAAACATAATAATAATAAACCGGTGACTTACAAACTTTCAAACCCCGGGCTACAAGTGAACCCCAGCCCAGACGCTCCCCGAACCACAAATTATAAAGCCCGAACGCCCTCTAAACTAGGACAACCGGGAGAGACAGCAACTCTGACAAACTCCTTATGTTATGATTATAGATCCCCGCAAAGTTATTTACACATTGTCTGCAGTATAAATTATAGCGCTGTACAATAAAAAAAAATCCATTAAAATAAACGAGCTTATGTACCAACATCCGTATAAATAAAGTATTTAATTTTAATTTTTGTTTGGGTAGCACAATGGACTGAAACTATATTCATAAAGAACCCCTTATCATTTGTAAGTGTTTGTCTGCTGAATTTATGTTAACTGATTTTAAATGTGTTTCTGTATTGTAAACAACATACTAAAACAAAAGTCAATTTATAACAAAAAAAAGCAAGGTCCGCCTTATCGATAACTTTACATATTTTCGTCGGCATATCCTTTATCAGGAAGTACATAATATATTAGGAGTAACGAACTGTGTTTACCCTATGACAGCACCCCGAACCATTATAAATACGCTGCTCACCAGTACAGTGTATCACACCTACCGCAGGCTTCTGTTCGCCTGGTACCTACCAAGTAGGAATAACGTACTAAGAAATTTTATTACAACTTAATTAATTATTTTTCTGCTTAATCATGTCAAATTGGAGTATATTCGTTTTATTTCTATTCTTTACCGGCTTCAACGCTATACCAACCACCAAAGACATTGATATTCTGCCAGGGTATATAGCAAACGACATTGATGTGTTAGAGAATCGTATTGATTTGTTCGATAACAGCATTGACGAAGGCGATGAATCCATCAACTTATCTCATTTGGGGCCAGAGGCGTTTGGAGCACCGAAGAATGAAAGCGGTGAGTTAATTTGACTATTATTTTTAAACCCCTTACCGAGTAAGCAATAGAAATAGGTCAGGGAGGAAGTGTAAAATTACGAAAATAGACATGTTCTACGGATTTTCTTCTTTAATTTATGACTTGGTGCTGTCAGCACATTTAGCCAGTGTCAAGTAAGATAATAATAGTAAATATTTTCTTTGCTTAAATTACTTATCTATTTTTTTTCATCTGATAATGAGTAATAAATTATGGACGTTTAATGGTAAATGATATTCCCCCAAACCCTTTGAGTTTCAGTAAAGCTGTGGGACTTCAATGAGATCTCACATAGACTTCTTGAGATAATTTAAAAAGACTTAACGGTTAATAGTCTACGGGGGTGCCTTGCGATCGCAAAAACTGACATAATACAACGACCTTCACCGAGTGGTTAATGGATGAAAAGTATTTTATATCAAAAATAATGTGTTAAAAAATATATTGCGAGTGGGTTGGCTGAAAAATTTCAGTCCAGTATATGACTAATTAAATATTTAAAAAGATTTTTTTTTAAATAATGCACTTGTTTCGATAATAGATAAATTACATAGGTACCAATCGAAAGTATGAAGCCTATAGAATATGCAAACGTTGGGTTTACTATTTTTTTCCTGTCATAACATTGGTAGGCAGGTGTAAACAGGCAAGTCAATATTAGTAATTTGCAACCGTCTGGTTAAATAAATAAAATTTATGTTTATATAAAGATACGCTCATTACAAACACACACACACCAAACCTGTAAAATATAAAAAAAAAAAATTTTTTTAATATTAAATTAATCATTAATGGTACTGGACTGAAATTTTTTAGCCAACCCACTCGCGATATATTATTCAACATATTAAATTTGATATAAAAACTTTTCATCCATTAACCATCTCGGTGAAGGTCGTTCTATACTCGGATCTTAGACTATCTTAATGTACTTCAAAGCAAAATTAATCATATTGATATTCAAAATTAGAACAATTCTGCTTTGAAGTTTCAGACCTAGTAATTTGATTAGAGCTATGTTTTCATTCTGCAAAATGTACAAAACCATCACGCTCTTGGTTTAAAAATTAGAATTTACTTTTTTAAGATGGGGGTGACCTGCGGAATATGAATACAAATATTTTCATGTAAGAATTATTGTGTCATGCGTGAAATTAAGAAAGTGGTCGAAAAAAAATTTTTTTGGGAGACATTACATTTTTGTAATGTTTGTTATTGTTTAAAGAATTTGTTTCAAATTTCCACAAGGCCACGACCTTGTGCAATGATCAGGGTAACTTACGTAAGTTCTTTTAATGTATTTAACTAATTCATCGCATAGTACAAGTAACTTAAAAATACGTAAATTTTCACAATTTCATGCAGGATCCCCTTAATATTTGATAAAACGCAAATTTTAGAAAATAATACAAAACTTCAAATATGACACTTTTTGGTTTCACTTTCCCGCCAAGAAGTCCTAAAGATATAAAGTCGAGTAAAACTTCTTTATTTTTAAATAAAAGCTATTGCGCTATGAACACGTTCATAAATAGTCATGTTAACCCATTCAGAAAAGAGAATGTCCAAACAAGTCCCAAAAATTTAAATGTGACTACCTAATGGTCTCGGACTACTTAATATTGACCCATTTGAATTACTTACTTGTTTATTGCTATCATATTTTGAACTTTATAATAAAAAAGAGCCCAAGAAACAGTTTCCACCTTTTCTATAACTCGCATGTAATCGTTATTAATATCTTGAAAACAAGCGGACACTTATTTCTTGCGCTCTTTTTTAATCAGTAAAAAAGTTTAGATCCGCACTTATCGAAATAATAATAATAAAGAAAACGGCATCGCATCACATGTTAAAAAAAGTTTTAAAAAACAACAGTCCTAGAATCATAATCATAAAGATAATTATGTCGTAAAACTTCTCGGCCTGTTATGGTGGGATATCTCACTCTCTCATTGGTTTGTTTGCCTTTAGAACTTTTATTGTCTAAAAGACATTGATCTTCCAGACAATACTCCAGGAATCGTCTGTAATATCCATAAAGGCCAAAGGCCAAGGAGAAAATGGTAATTTCGTCACAAATTAGCAAACTACCAATTATCACGTTACCAGTGAAACATGGTGCCGGTGACAGCTCTTTGATAAACTCGTCAATGCATTCGAGATCCTTTGACAGCTCATTTCCTCCACTTTATGACATCCTGGTACCGGTTTATTAGTTTTCGATAGCGGTTAGAAAATAAATTTTCCTTTTTATTTACGGAACAAAGTTGGCTTGTTTGGGTTTGGGTTTTTTTCTTACTTTTTTTAAACACTAAAGTGGTTATAAGATCTTCGATCATCTAAATACTGATCGAAGTGCAAGACTAGTAAAAATAATAAACAGCTATATACTATGCGAGAGTAGGATAATATTATAACTTAACTAGCTATTGCCTGCGGCTCCGCTCGCGTAAAATTTTCGCAGATAAAAGTAGCCATACCCATTTCTAACCGTCTTCTGAGTTCCATCTATCTTTATACCAAAATTCATCATAATCGGTTTAGAGGTTTGAACGTGCAAGCAAAAAAAACAAACAAACTCGCATTCATAATACTTATTATATTAGTTAGGATAAATAAACGACTAAGTAGTTGTTGGTTTTTGGCTTAGTTTGTGATTGTTTACTTTGACTTTTGAACAAGCTGCAGTCATAAATAACTATTAACTACTGACATCATAAGATCCTATAAATCAGAACTAAAACTTAAATATCCAATTCTAATTGTGTTTGTTACACCAATCAAGGTGACGCCCTCACCGAATGGAGCGAGTCCTCGTTGATGAACCCTGAGGAGATGGGCACGTACGCGGAGGGAGACATCCTCATGCCGCACTCGTTCGCTAGGAACGGGGTCCGCGACCAGACCTCGCGGTGGCCGGGAGGCATCATTCCCTACGTCATCGAGGGGTATTTCAGTAAGTGTCAATAATATTCTGGAAGATGTAGCGGATGCATGGTGCTTTATATTGCCATGGTACGTCAGTTGTTACGTTACAGTGCTTCGGAATCCGGAAATATTGGAACGCCCCAGAAAGAATTTTTACGCTCGCTACTGGAGCGTTTGCCGTATCGTATCGGTTAGCTCTTGGTGCTTTGTATTGCCCTGGTATTTTAGTTTATATTCTTTAAGACAGGCTTATTCTAGTGCAGACTCGAGTATTTTACAAAGTGTTAGTAACAACCTCATCATGATTTGAGTTTATTTATCTGCTCCGTTTGTACATAATACTTAATTACTCAATATCAAACCATAGAACGTGGGTTTCGTATGCCACTGAGACAGTTATTTTTAAACTCTAAAGAGAATTACTATTCTAAGTTTCAACTATTTTACTTTTGCCATTCCACAGATCAGAACCAACGCGACATGATCATGAAAGCAATAGCCGACTACCATCGGCTCACTTGCCTACGGTTCGTGCCTTACAATGGGCAGAAGGACTACATCACCATACGGAGTGGTAGCACTGGCTGCTGGTCGAGCGTCGGTCGTATTGGTAAGCTCTTGGTTCTTTATATTGCCCTGGTACTTCAGTTGTTACGTTAATCTAATATTTCGGAATCCGGTAATCTTGTGACATCCCAGAGACACTTTCTAGCAACCGCTAACTTGTGGTTAGTCTAGCTATTGGTGCTTTATATTGCCCTGGAACTTTATAATGCCCAGGTACATTAGTTTATAATGACTTTAATGACTACCGTCACAATGACTATGCATCACCACGGAGTAAATGTGTGTCATTATCACCTGTCAGCCGTATTGGAAGCCAAGGGTGGTGCTTTTTTTTTTTTTTTCTTTATACGAAGCCCGGCAAATGACCCCACTCCACCTGATGTTAAGGGGAAATGAGGTCCAGGCGCGAGGACAACTGGTGCAGCGTAAGAGACGTAGCATCAGTCATCCTCACTCTGCCGGCCCACAAAGTGCTTCTTCACGCCTCGTTTGAAGGACCCTATGTCAGAGGTAGGAGGGAATACGTGTGCTGGTAGACTATTCCATCTTTTGGAAGTGCGGCAAAGAAACGAGACACCAAATTTCTTTGTGTGAGATGGAATGTTAGAGACTGTAAATTGGTGACTCCGCAGAGCAGCACGCGTACTCCTATGGAGGAAGGGAGAAGGAGGGATGAGGTCAAAGAGTTCTTCAGAGCACTCGCCATGGTATAAACGGTAAAAGACGCTGAGTGACGCAATATCTCTACGCAATTGCAAAGGCTCGAGAGTTTTAGTGACCTCTGCATTGCCGATAATGCGCACAGCGCGGCGCTGCAATCTGTCCAAGGCATCGAGAAGGTACTTTGCGGAGCCGTCCCAAAGGTGAGAGCAATACTCCACGCAAGACCGCACCTGTGTCTTGTATAATAGACACAACTGATCAGGCGTGAAGAATCGCCGCACCTTGTTCAGGACACCGAGTTTACGTGAGGCATTTTTAATCACGGTTTCGATGTAGTCCTTTTGGTTCAGATCGCAGCGGATATCCATACCGAGCATGTTAATACTGCTCTGCAGGCCTAGAGATGTACCCTGAAGAGAGGGAAGGGGAAGGAATGGCGACTTTTTCGCTGTGAACGCGCACACCTGTGTTTTCTTGGCATTGAACTCCACCAGATTATCGGAGCCCCATCTAGAAATGAGGTCCAACACCCGATCGAGCTCAATGACAAGATTTGCTCGCTTCATTTCGGTGTCTACCCGCCCAGCCGTTGGGTGCCCGTTATATCCCTCATGCACTGTGCTATTGTGTATCAAATGAAGTATCAAGGCAATATAGTGCTTTATATTGCCTTGATACTTCATTTGATACGTTAATCCAGTATTTTTGAATCCTGAAAACTTGGGACGACCGCCCGGCACCGTCAGCCAATCTTTAAACACCTCCGGGGTTGGTGCGGTTTCTATTACTCGAGAAACCACCAACTTTCTTACCACCTCTGTAAAGACGCTTGTAAAGACTGTTTATAACACATTTGCTCGTAAAGTGGCTCTTATTACACCGATTTCAGCATCGTAATGTAGCTTATTACACACTAGTGCGGTAATGTAAAATTAGTAATAACACACTAGTACGGTAATGTAAAATTAGTAATAATTTGCATCTATGGACAACACAGACCACGCCCACACAGTCCACGCTTCAGCAAGAAACAACTGCACAGTCTGCACACGTGCTTAGATGGTGAGTCTTTAGCCCGTTAGTCGCTTTTACGACACCCAAGAAAAAAAAGGGGTGAGTACCTATTATTATTTTGAAGAGCCAATCACCGCTCTATGCTGCTGGATGTATGTGCAGTCTTTAGTCCGTTAGTCGCCTTTTACGACACCCAAGGGAAGAAAGGGGTTGGTAGTATTATTTTTATGAGCCCATCGCCGCTCTATGCTGTAGGATGTATGTGCAGTATTTAGTCCGTTAGTCGCCATTTACGACACCCAAGGGGTTTGATGGAAAGACTTCCTACCTTTCACATACCTATATTTTGTCGATTCAAACAGCGGCTTCTTGTTCAATAATTACTTTGAAAGGTTAAAAATAAATATGTTTAGTTTTAATAATGAAGAACTAAACTTCAGTCTACACCACCGGAAATAATAAGTGAAGCACAAAATGTTATTGACAGCCTATTACCATCTAAGTCCAAAGAAAAATATGTTGGCTTACCAAAAATTATACACTAGAAAAACAACAAAAACACGCAGTCATTTTCAGAAAATGTGTTTTCCTCGCAAATATGTTATAAAACGTCGTATGACATACGTGCGCTTTGATAATTACAGCCTCTGCTTTCTTGTAGCCCTCGCCTACGGCTCGGGCAAGCAATATCGCCTCTGCTGTAATTTTCAACTTACCGCACTAATATCATAATGTACTATAATACCACATGCGGTTAACAGCAATTTCCTAAGTACTAAAACTGTTCCAAGTTTTGAAAGTGCTAGTCCAATTGCCTCTTTCAGGCCCTTTTACCAAATGCGATATGCCAATTAAAATCATTCTTTGTTATCCAGGTGGTCGCCAAGAGGTGAACCTACAGGCTCCTGGCTGCGTCTCCAAGAAGGGCACAGTACTCCACGAGCTCCTTCATGCGATCGGCTTCATGCATGAACAAAGTCGGCCAGAGAGGGACGACTTCGTCAATGTGGTGTATAACAACATCAAACCAGGTACGACCTCAGAAATAGCCTAACACTTTATAGTACCTTGTCATACCAAATACTGCGTTGCACGAGCGTGTTAAGCACGTGGTCTGTAGTGTTAAGCTACTTTTGGAGCCGATTGTCAGTAAACTGAGGAAAAACGAACATATAGTACTGGGCTTGTTGCAATAGGCTAATGTTGAATCGAATTTGATTCAGAATAAGATATATATCATGGTTCATCATTAATGTTTTATATTTTAGCGTTTTATTAACGCTTAAATATACTTAAGTAATTTTTTTTAACTGAAAAAAGACGACAACCTCAGGCGGGGGCAGCCGCCCGGAATGCGGAAGGTGCGTGGTTCGTTTCCCGCCTGAGGTTGTCGTCTTTTTTCAGTAAAAAAAATGGTTCATCATGGTAGATCCTCTAGAATTAGGACACCAATGAATCAAATGTATCAATAATTAATATTAATCGCGCTCTGCTTTGCAGTTTTCATTGCCTAGTCTTTGACTAACCGTTTGGGGATAATTGTCGTGAATGAGCTACTATAATTTGATAACCAGGCACAGAGAATAACTTCAGGAAGTCCGACCCAAAGCACACCAACGGCTATGGCGTCACTTACGACTACAACAGCGTGATGCATTACTCCGAGTACGCCTTCTCCAAAAACTCCAAGAAGACCATCGAGCCGAAGGTGATTATCGTTTTAACCCACATGGTCTATTGTTTAGACAAGCAGAATCTTACGAGAGAAAAAAATGTCTAGGTACCTACTTCAGATGAGAATTTATTACACAGAGATTATTTGGCAGACATTTTTGTTCAACATTTCGACATCTTCGAGTTTATATAATAATTAAATATTACGAATTTACATTTACAATTTATTTTTAATATTACGTGTTACTTTTGTTTTTTCTTGTAAATAAATATTCCCTATTTACAGTACAATTTTTAGTGTCTAAGGCTTGCTCTATGTCTGACTGTAGTCTGTATAACCTCACTGTAGTCTTTTCTATATTATTATCAAGAAAAGAAGTTCATTTCAAGTTTTTCGCTTCTAATTAAATATTTGATTGAGAGAGACGTGTCTTAGTTTAGTCTCTGTTTTCCTTTTGCATTTAGTATCAGGTAATAATTTTTTTTCATTACCCGATACCTACTAAACTTTGACCCTTCGACAAAAAGTTGTCCAATGGTCAAGGTTTGGTAAGTCCGACCAAGAGCTGGCTCTACAAGAGCTCGGAGCTTGTCATGTGCTTCTCCATTGTGAAATAAAAATAAAATAAGACTTATATCTAGTTTTTCGTCTTCTTGTAGGTTGGCGGTGTCACTCTTGGGCAGAGGGAAGGTCTAAGTAGGGGGGATGTCAAAAAGGTCAACAACATGTACAATTGCAAGAAAGAGTAAGTATAATGAGAATATGTTTGTGTGAAATAAAACTATTGGAAATTCGTCACGAGATAGTGTGTTCTCGCATACGTAGTCGCGGGCAGGCCGCTAGTATCAAATAAAATAATACGTTTTATAATAATCATGGTTGCAATAAATATAGAGTATTAAATTAAGCTATGGATCAATCAGGCTAGCAAGAAAACTATGGCGTTAAAATGATGATTAATATCAAATCAATCACCGAAATATATTTTTGTTTTGTTTCAGAGAACCAGTGAGTGGCTGGATGGGAGGTATCTGGCATTCTCTGTTTGGAAAAAAAATGGTTGTGTAGTGGCATGTATTGTACTGGCAGTTTGATTTTTGTTGCACCTTATTATTTCCAAAGATCTGTGGGTCTGGCTTGAACATCTTACGTATCAAAATTGTATTGTATTGTCACATTATGTGTCTGGTGAAGCGGCTTTTCTTACAGTTCGATGGAGTTACAGTTTATTATTGAAGTGACGAAATCTGCGCCATCTTAGTTTTACATGTTCGTAACTAGGTGGCGTTGTTTCTGTAATCTTTATTTGAATAGTGAAGAACTCGCTATAAGCACATTTAAGCTATCGTTAGCATTTTGGATTTCATATAATAATATGTACTTATATTTAAGGTCATGCTCATTTCGGATACGAACTTCTTTAACTACGAGTCTTGTCATCACTGAAGTAAGAGTGCAAATTGTAGTTTTATAGTCAGATATTGTAATGAACTCATTTCTTGACATCCATGACTCAATCAAAATATACTTCATTTTAAATTAATATTTATTTTAAATAAACACATCCTTATGAAGCTTAGTATTAAGGTTAACTTTCAGATTTCGATAGATGTTCATGCTAAGGCCCTTCATAGTTTTAAGACGTGTCTAGTCTAATCACTTTTTATTATGAAATTGGTTTTTAATTATAAAAATTAAATTAAATGATTTAAATATGTGTGTTTTTTCTTGATAGATTCTCCCCCGACCCGCTATCCCAAGAGGGATAACATTCAATAAAAAGGGGCAATACCCTTAAGAGTTCAGCTGCCGTAAAACCAAATACAATAGAAATTCTATCGTTTGTAACCTCTTAGGTGTATCTGTGGCTGTGATCTTCTGTCTCTTTCCAATTCTATGAATATGAAAGAAACAGAATCAATTCTCAGCGCTGCGGCAGCCGCTGCTACCATGGCTTTAACTTAGAGAATCGCACTGCTGTTCTTTCTCTCACGTGTCGCTAGGGTGATACGGTACCGGTATCATCTTCAGCTTTTAAATATCATACTGCTGGACACAGGCCTTCTCACATTCACAACAGCACATAGGAAGATTGAACCATAGCCTTCCACTCTGGCCCAATGCGGGTGTAGAGTGGCTAGAAGCAAATTCTTTTATTTTATTGTTATACGGGTAAGCATTTGGTCTTCATCTAACCTTTTTAAACTTTCATGGTCACTACAATTATTTTTATATAAAAAAACGGGATTTTTACCGTGTCTGAGTTGTTGGTTTTTCCACAGTTACTCCGTGATCATGGTGCATGCGACTGTGCTGAAATATCGGGGACTCAAAACCAACAACTCAGACATGGTAAGAATCCCGTTTTTTCATAAAAATAATTCATCTAACCTGTACCTTATTCTTGAAACCGATCGCTATTGGATCGGATTGGTATTGTCAATTTTCGTACTCCTAAGTTACGACACCAGAGCTAATATGGATTCATAGTGCGTGGATATTGAGTGACAAAAATACAAAACTCAATGCCAATTAGTTCACTCAATATGAATTAGCGCTGGTGTCGTAAGTTAAAAATAAGAAAATTCACAATACCAATCCGATCCAATAGCGATCGGTTTCAAGAGTAAGGGGCTGATGTTGGTGTCAGGTGTCAGGCTAAGTTGAAGGGCACTGAGGATGTCACTGTCTTCTTTTTAACTGTCGGAAGTTCTCCTACTCTCTTTCTCCGAAACGAAATTTCGGCCAATTTTCGTTGGCTAATTAAAGCGCTTTCCATTACTTTTGAAATTTCAAACAATTTTCTAAAATGTAATACTGTAAAATCCAAACCTATTTTGTTTCCTGCACGAAATTGTGAAAACTTACGTATTTTTAAGTTACTTGTACTATGCGCTGAATTAGTTAAATACATTAAAAGAACTTACTTAAGTCAGCCTGATCATTGCACAACCTTGTTGAAATTTGAAACAAATTCTTTAAACAATAACAAACAATACAAAAATGTAATGACTCCTAAAAACATTATTTTTCGACAACTTTATTAATTTTACGCATGGAACAATAATACTTACATGAAAATATTTGTATTGATATTCCACAGGTCACCCCCATCTTAAAAAAGTAAATTTTCTTTTTTAACACAAGCGCGTGATGGTATTGTACATTTCGCAGAATAAAAACATTGCTCTAATCAAATTACCTAGGTCTGATATTTCAAAGCAGAATTGTTATAATTTTAAATATCAATATGATTGATTTTGCTTTAAAGTTCATTACGAGACTTATGTCAGTTTTTGCGACCGCGCGAAGGAAGGGAAACCACTGTGAATAGTAAACAAAAATCGGCTTAAATTTCGTTTCGGAGAAAGAGAGCACTCAGATTCGTTAAAGGATGTTTGTAAAAAAATGATTTACAATAAGCGATGAAAGAATACTCCCACCCCGTCTCTTTCGTTGGGTGTCGTAAAAGGCGACTAACGGACTAAAGACTGCACATAAATCCAACAGAATAGAGCAGCGATGGGCTTACCACCTGTCATGCTGAGCCCATGTGTAGTTGCTATTTGGTGAAAAGTGGACTATGGCAGTAGACTGCAGTCTTGCTGTGCTCATTGCCTAGTCTCTGACTTACCCTTCGGGGATAATAGTCGTGATTGTATTATGTATGTATTATGTACTGTGAATAATTGTTGAAACACTACAATGCTGAGAACATTAATGTAATGGCGTCATAACTAGATAAGATGGTGGTAGCAAACCAGGCCCTACCAACAACTAAACCGAGTACAATCATGAACCCTCGCTGGGAGACGAACCCGGAACCACTGGGTCTGAAACCTGTGGTCTAACCACTAGACCACAGAAATGGTTGTAATCAAGTACCCCAAGGCGGATGAATATGCTTGGTCGCTGATTCGGAATGAAGAACAAACAAAACATATTTTTTAACATTACGTTTAATGTTTTTATTGCTTGACTAAAGTACTACACTGTCAATTTATTGAATAAAGGAACCATTTTTCAAGCCATTCTTTTGTTGGTGTGATGTGATTACATTATGATTACATTATCGCAAGGTATTCTTTTATCTCCGATTCCATTAGGCACTTCATGAACTGGTAGGATCGTTCACATTTGCAGGACTCTTCTGTGAAATGAACGAAACAACATTATTGTGGGCTGAGCGGTGGAGGCTCATTATAATAGAATACTACAAACTTATAATACTACCTTCCCTTGGGTGTCGTTAAAGCGACTAACGGACTAAAGACTGCACCTACATTCAATAGCATAACCGTGTCGCGAAGCGGTGAAAGAATACTACCTACCACTCCCTCTCTTCCTTTGGGTGTCGTAAAAGCGACTAACGGACTAAAGACTGCACATACATCCAATAGCATAAGCGGCGAAGGGCTCACCACCGGTCACGCTGAGCACTGTCTAGTTGTTATTTCGTCATTTAGTAAAACGTGAAATGTGTCGTGGACTGCTTTTGCGGTCGGTCCTCATATGCTTAGTCCCTGACTAACCCTTTGGGGATAATAGTCGTGGATATATGTATGTATGCATACATGTAACCACGACTATCATCCCCGAAGGGTTAGCCAGACAGGCAATGAGGACAGAAAAAGCAGTCCTCTAGCATAGTCCACTTTTTACCAAATAGCGACTGCACGTCTATTTAGCGGGACAGGTGGTGAGCCCAACGCCGCTCTCTGCTGTTAGAAATATGTGCAGTCTTTAGTCCGTTATCGCCTTTTACGACATCCAAGGGAAGAGAGGGGGTGGTAGTATTCTTTCACCGTTTCGCGGCACAGTATGAATGGATTAGGTGTAGGTATGCATTTCGTAACAACGGCTTTCATTAAAACAATTTAAAAAAGACTACAGTGCTCGCCTTATCGATGCTGTTGGTGACAATAAAGCTGGCAGCTACCTCTGCCAGCGTATTAGCCTGCCAATCTAAACAGGTTGGCCCATAGTTGAAAGACGTCTTTTATTTGTAGGTTTCTTTAGTTTATAGACTAAGTAGGTAATTTTGTTCTTTTTAAGTAAGTACCTAGTTGAATTGGGCAGTAGTTTTGGTTCATTTATATTGCACGAATAATTATAATCAATCATAATCATCATTTCCAGTCCTTCTCAAGTCTGTGTTCTCAACCCACTGCTAGGCATAGACCTCTCTATGTCTTTACCTTGGTCATGTCCTAAGACGACTAACGGACTAAAGACTTCACATACATCCAATAGCACGGAGCGGCGATGGGCTAACCACCTGTCACGCTGAGCACATGCGCAGTCGCAATTTGGTAAAAAGAGGACTATGGCCACAGAATAACTAATGCTATGGTATAGAGAATTGCTTTTTAGGTCCTCATTGCCTAGTCTCTAACTAACCCTCCGAGGATAATTAGTCTAAAAACGGTCTACTTACTCCGGCCGCCAGCGCAAGTCGCCGCCATTTTCTGGACGTCGTTCATTTCCTTCCCGCCCCTCTCGCCAGCAAACATCACGGCGGTGGTCTCGGGGTCAAACTGTCCATCTTCTGATGCAACTCCGATGTTCTCCAGGACACAGCGTACGTAGCACTAAACACAACATTAAGGCTCGTGTCCTAAAACCAAACTCAAAACCAAATCCATGCTTGAATTCAGTTAGAAAGGGTTGCCGATATATGCGATGAATAGCACAATCCCTTTGTAACTTAGGTAAGCAGATATTTGAGTGTGAGTTTGGTTTTAGAATACTTACGAGCCTAAGACTGCATTTCCACCAAAGCTGTGCAAAGTAAGAAAATAGTCCACCAATAGGATCGCTTGTCTCGTTAAGGCCTTGTAAAATGAAGTTATTTATATGTGTGAGTTTGGTTTTAGAATACTTACGAGCCTAAGACTGCATTTCCACCAAAGCTGTGCAAAGTAAGAAAATAGTCCACCAATAGGATCGCTTTTCTCGTTAAGGCCTTGTAAAATGAAGTTATTTCTATTGGTGGATTGTTTCTCGCTCACCGCTTAGCTACCTCGCACAGCTTTGGTGGAAACGCAGCCAGACTTAAAATTATTTATCTTCTGGTTTTTTTATTTTTACTCTTTACGGCTGTTGCACAATTGACATATTTTAAAGAAATAATTTGCTGTTGGCAGCGACTGACAGGCGAAATTAGTAATTAAGTTATCTTTTGTTTTGCCTACACTTTGACAATTTATGGCACAAAGAAATAACATAAATACACAAGTTACACAGGCAGGACATATACAAAGGTGAGCTTATATCTAGAAGAGATCTCTTCCAGCCAACCGTAGCTATGGTGATAAAATTTAATTTGCGGGACTACTTAATTGCGCTATACAAAACATACGATTGTTTATAGTCTTTCTAACTCTAGTTGACTCTAATTATCAGTATACTTAAACGTAAGTTTATTAACTTTATAATATTATTGTGTACAATACAATACAATACAATACAATACAATACAATAGATTTATTGTCAATCATAGTGAATAAGGTGTTACAGGTGTGTCTATAGTACATATGGGTGTTGCTGTTGCCCGCGACTTCGTCCGCGTTTCCGTCGTTTTTCGTAAAAAAAAGTAGCCTGTGTCCTTCCTCATGGTTCAGTGGTTTTGATGTAACAGACAGATTAACTTTCGTATTTTAGTAGGGAAATATAATATGTCAATCTACAATACTGTTGAAAAATATCGCAATACGGAACCGCATCATATTATTGTTAATAGCTGTGCCCGCGACTCCATCAGCGTGTAACTCCTTGTGTGTTATTAAGTTAATGTATTGGTAATATTGTTTAGATCACGTTCACATGAGGCTTAAGTACCTATAGAACGAAAATACTTAAGCGCAAAGCTTCCGGGTAAACTATGTTGAAAGTTGACCCGTCCGGCACGTGAACATAAAGATTTCTAGAACTGCTAACCCGGGAAAGAACGACGTACAACTGACCATGCGAGAAACAACTGATACCGAGATCTACTCCAGCAACACGAAAAGTCTGCCCTTGAGCCTTATTAATTGTCATTGCATAACACACCGATACTGGGAATTGCGTTCTTTTAAATTGGAATGGAAAATTATTTAGTATTATGGGAATTCTGGGAATAAAGACGGTTTCTCCTGCACCGCAACCTGTTAAAATTTGAGCCGCGATTATATTTGTTGCAACTGGGTTACTTTTAGCCATAAAGTTACTATACCTAATTAAATAGGTATTAGGTATAGTAACTTTATGCTAGCCGAGTTCCATTGTAAAGTTGTGATGGTCTTAAATTACGGAGCAGAATAATCGAAATGCCAATTTTTAAATAAATTTCATGAGAAGGAAGTCCGGGCCTATTTAAAGGATTGAAAAATTCTATGGGGTAATTAGTGGCTTCTTGTTCATCGACCATTCTATTTATTGAACTATAAACTTTGCTTTCCCCCTGTATATTCGACAGTATTTTGTTATTAATCTCAAATGCCTGGTCATTGCGAGGAGTTAAAATGGATCTTTCGCATAGCCAAGAATTGTCCATATTTAATATATTTGTTACGTTACCGTAGAACCGACGATATAAGATGTGGTTGGGATTGCACTATACAACATAACTCAGGCGTCAAAATAAGTTTTCCTTGGTGTAGTTGTGGATAGGTACCTTCACCAATCTTTAATAATGTATCAGAAAATTGACGATCATCCGGGTTATCTCCAGTTCTCACTCGCATGTTTATAGTCAAATGCACCGATTGTATATCACGCCACAAATAAGAGCTTTTCAGGCAAGCCCTAACCTCATCAGCTCGGGTTCCCCGTGGTATTACCGGTAAGGTTTGTCGGAAATCACCACAAAATAAAACCGTGATACCGCCCATTGGTCGATAATTTTGTCTTATATCCCTTAAAGTTCTGTCTACCGCTTCTACTCCTTTTCGATGGGCCATCGTACATTTATGATTGATTATGATTAAATGACACTCAAGTAATACTTTAGTTTTGTCGCAATTTCTTGAAATACTACAGGTTGCACTTTCCGTGCGATCTAAATCAATTGGTATTTTAAACATAGTGTGAGTAGTTTTACCTCCTGGTAACAATGTTGCAACTATACCTGATGAAGCTATGGCAAGAGCAATTTTACGCTGATTTCGAACATAAGCTAATATTAATTTAGTCAAAAAAGTTTTCCCAGTTCTTCCAGGTGCACCTAAAAACCATATTGTTCCCAAATTATTCTGAACACTCTCGCACACGCGATCATAGACTGAACGTTGTTCTGCAGTCATCATTGGGACACCGTTTTCTAATGTTGCCAGCTGTTAAATTAAGTTGTAACCAATCTCTGCGGAATATTCCCTATTGGTAACCTCTCTGACTGAGGTTGGTATTGGCAAACCATATTCGAAGAGTGATTTACCGCCTACTGCTGTTAAGTCTTCCTGAAGAGCTAATAAGCACTGATTTATGGCAATATTACAAAAATTATCATTAGTTGCGCCTTCATCATTGTGAGATATATTCCGAAGAAAGTCTTCTGCAATTTTTTTTTTATATTTTTCCCATAATTGTACAGCATCTGACAAATTACAAAAAGGGGGTTATGTTACAAATGAATGGCGTAACCGTCGTGGATTATCACTAACACAGGATTGTGCTAAAGTGTCATCCCAATGCTGATCGTTTTCAAGCAAATGACGCGCTTGGCAAGCTGCATGATAAGTTGGATAAACAACATCGTCTACTTTTCTCAAATCTATAAATGATATTGGTCCTCGCACTGTATATAATAATAATCGCAAATAGAAACACTCAGCGTTGTTTGGATGAACGGTATACACTCTACCATGTTCTTTGAAAATACCTGACTAACCATCTACAGGCCTGCCACGGCGTCTACGATTAAAGACACCTCGTTGCTTATCGTAGGTATAATACGATGGAACTTCTTCATACAAAAGAGATTTTGCAAAATCATCAGTTTGGCAAAGTCGAAAGAATACTAATAAAGTTGTTTGTCTAGGGTTCTCTAATCGTTCTGTAATATTTTCGGCGTTGAAATATATACGTTGACCGCCTTCAAGATGAACATCCAGATGAGTCACAGGTATCTTTCGTGAATGTTGAAACTTAAGATCCGCCACACAGCTTCTGAAGAGCTGATATATCTGCCTGACTAAAATCTAGTAACTTCATCATGTTCATTTCTCATCGCAAATGTAGCTTGGTCACTGCCCTTGTTAATATACTTACAAATATATTTTATTGACTCTACACTATTACACATATTCGGCCGCGAGACGCGTCGAGCGAAGCTTCGAACTGCTAAGCTGTCGGGAGTTACACGTGTTATTGTGAGTCAACCATAAAAGATACACATTTGCTGTCTTGGGATATTTTTTTTATAATTTTAAGGAGAACATTTCCGTCATACATGATTTCTGTCTACCTTTAACCATGAAGGTTGCACACGCGACGGAAGCTTAAAAAATGGAGTAACTTCTCCCGTTTTCCCAACATTTTCCTTCACTGCTCTGCTCCTATTGATTGTAGCGTGATGAAAAGTATACTATAACCAGCTCAGGAGTATGAAAAATAGCTGTACCAAGTTTCGTTAAAATCCGTCTAGTAGTTTTTGTTTCTATAACGGTTATACAGATAGACAGACAGACAGACAGACAGACAGACAAAAAATTTACTGATTGCATTTTTGGCATCAATATCGATCCCTAATCACCCCCTGATAGTTATTTTGAAAATATTTTTCATGTACAGAATTGACCTCTCTACAGATTTATTATAAGTATAGATAGATAGATAAAAGAAGATATAATTTTAACGCAAATTTTGTTGCGAACAAATTACAAATTGAAAAAGACATAGTCGAATTTGTTTTTTAAGTGTATTAACTTTTAAAATTCGTCACGATCGGGAAGACATCCCTTTGCGATCTGGACGACAGCTATTGGAACTTGGACATGGTATTGATTCTCGCCCAAAACAGTCTCTATCAGTCCCTATCATTCCTTATCAGATCTCTATCAGTCCCTATTTCCCATCGTGAATCTATGTATCATGTAAATATGAATAGTGTACAAAACCGCAAACGTACGATGCTTTCTATTTACTTCATTAAAATTGATACCACCAGGACTTGCCACCAAGAATCCCTCAGAAGCAATCTTTACCTTAGGCGTCCTGTCCGTTTCATCTGGAAAACTGCCGCTTTCATCCAAAGCTTCCAAATAAGCTAAAAAAAACAGTATTTTTAATTTTTAATTTTTTTATGGACACAAATATAACAACCTTTCAGATTATCCAAGGTGATGTTATAAAAATACAATTACGATATCAATATTTTATCACTTAAAACAATACAAATAACAATTAACAAGCGTGTACTTGTAATTGTAAGTCGATGTTTGGCTATAAGTAGGCTATGGTAGGCTATGGTAGAGGACTGCTTTTGCTGTCTTCATTGCCTTGACTCTGACTAACCCTTCGGGGATAATAGTCGTGATTATATGTATGTATATATTATCGGGTCTTTCCCGTTTGTACACCTTTCCGTTTCGTAACCCTTATTTAATACCTACACAAAAGTGGCGTTTCGTAACCTTTTTAGAATCCATACATTTGGTAGCGTTTGGACAACCATTATAAACGGCCTACATTTGGTGTCGTTTCGCAAACCTTTTGCCTGAGTAGTACAGTTGGGTAGAAATTAAAGAAGAAATTAATGAAAAAATAGGATAGGAATCTAGGAGTCAATAGTTTAACCATTAATATAAGTATATTTATGGCTGCTTAAACCCTTACCAACTTTTGCATATGACTGTACTATACTTACCAGTTTGACTGCCCACAAAATTTGATGACTCAGCCCAAAGGCCAACTTTTTTTTCGTGTTATTTAGCTTTAAATATATATGAATATTAAACAAAAAAATATTATATTTATAAAAAAATATATAGGGGGGTTGTATAAAAAAAAAAAATATTCACGCCTAGAGGCGACACGGGCACCGAAGAAGGATGAAAAAGAAGGAAGAAAGGAAGAAACGATCACGCGCCGAGGCGTGACGGGCGTCCGCCCCGCGCCCCGCTTCACGCCCCAGGGCGGAATGGGCAGTCAAACTGTTACTAAATATCCATCAAAAAAATGGTTTTCCAAACGCCACATGTATGGAGTATAAAAAGGGTAATAGTTACTCGCGTCCGTAGGTTTACCCTTGTGACCCTACACGTGACCCCTGGGTGGTGCTAAATGAGTGACACTGACTGAGTGGTAGAGCCTCGCTGCGTTGCATCACGCTTTGGGCCGGCTCGCCCGGCGTAATTCCACCCTCTCACGAATACCCGGCGTGAAATAATAGCACTTGGTGCTGTTGTGTTTCGTCGTTCCAGTGAGGATTCCGGAGCCCCCCCCCCCCCTTTCACAATTATTATTCCTTCCTTAAGGACGGCAACGCGCCTGCGATTCCTCTGGTTTTGCGGGTGTCCATGGGCGGCGGTGATTACTCTCCATCAGGTGAACCGCCTGCGAGTTTGCCTCCTTCTTTTATAAAAAAAAAGAAAAAAGTAACGCCACTTTTGTGTAGGTATTAAACGAGGGTTACGAAACGGGAAGGTGTACAAACGGGAAAGACCTCAAATAAAGGCGCCATTTTCCTGTGTCCTGTGGCTCTGCTTTCTTCTTGAGAAAGCGATATCTGAGGAATGTTTTGTTTATAATTTGTAGTTATTTTGTAGAAATTGGCTAAAGTATGACGGTGTTTCTAAGTAAGCGTGGACGAAGGCGCGAACGGGAAGCTAGTAGTCTAAGGCTCGTATTCTAAAACCAAACTCACACTCAAATCTCTGCTTGAGTACAGTTAGAGAGGGATGGCGATTTATGCGATGAATAGCACCATCTCTTTCTAACTGTACTCAAGCAGAGATTTGAGTGTGAGTTTGGTTTTAGAATACGAGCCTAAGATCCGAGTATAGAAAGACATTCACCGGGAAGGACAATAGATGAAAAGTATTTTATATAAAATTTAATATGATAAAAATTATATCGCGAGTGGGTTGGCTGAAAAATTTCAGTCCAGTACCTTTAATGAATAATTTAATATTAAAAAAAAATATTTTTTTTACATTGCACTGGTTTGGTGTGTGTGTTTGTAATAAGATTATCTTTATATCAACATAAATTTTATTTGTTTAACCAGACGGTTGCAAATTACTAATATTGACTTACCAGTTTACACCTGCCTACCCAATGTTATGGCAGGAAAAAAATAGTCAACTTTACTTCATATTTTCGATTGGTATCTCTATGTAATTTATCTATTATCCATACAAGTGCAATGTTTAAAAAAATATTTTTAAATATTTAATTAATCGTACACTGGACTGAATTTTTTTTAGCCAACCCACTCGCAATATATTTTTTAACACATTAAATTTGATATAAAATACTTTTCATCCATTGAAGGTCGTTGTATACTCGGATCCTCTACTATAGTGTTTAGTATAAAAAAAAGACTTACCCATCTCAATGCGAAACGTTTCGTTGCATTTATCCATTATAGTCAACAAAACCGGTAGATCACTAGAGTTGTCATTTTTCATGTTCCCCTGGTCATCCACTGATGTCCTCAAATCTCCCGACGCAGGTTTAGGGTCCTCTTTTGTAGTGACCTGGGCATGCGTCGCCAATGCGAGTGCGCCTATTAGTACCATAGTAACGGATGCCGTCGACATGTTTGTCACTTATGAATATTGATCGTGCTTGAAAGCTTATATTTGCATGGCATCTTGATTGGTAGACTGGGGTGGTAAACATTGCACACTAAATGGTTCGGTGTTAGCGTTAATTTGTTTATAATGGAAAGCAAAAGGTTTAAAAGTGCCTATATAAATGATTGAATTGAAAGGTAATGAAGAATTTTTTTTTGTTAAAAAAAAATATCCGTTAACTATCGGTTCACTTTCTAAGAATGTTGCGTGCTTTGTTTCTTTACATTGTTATTGCAAAAATAGTAAGTTTAAAAAAATAATAATAAATGAGCTCTCTCTTGACCACATTCTTATCCGTAGGATTAAGAAGTGGCTGACGATGGAGCGAGCTTGCCCAGAAGCAGCCTATTCACTCGGGCTTTAAAGATGTTGGGGCTATATGCACTCGGGAACACAGACGGCCGGCAGGGAATTCCATACCTTGGCTGTACGTATTATGAATGAAGACGAATAGCGCTTGGTGCGTATGAGTGGAATATCAACCAAGTAAGGGTGGTAACCCGCCGTACGTCTGGACTGGACTGGTAGAAAGGGGACGGTGAAATAAGCTCGTGTAGCTCAACAGCACACTCTCCGAAGTACAACCTGTAAAACACCGACAAGCAAGCCACTGAGCGACAGTGAGCGAGACTGTGAAACTTGGTTTTCACAAGCTTATCGTCACCTATAAGTTTCCGTTCCGAATCTAGCGCGGCAAGTTGATATTTTGCTGAGCCGTCCCAAAGGTGGCAGCAATACTCCATGCACGACCGGACTTGTGCTTTATATATATAGAGTTTGAAGCTGTCCCGGCGTGAAATATCGCTTAACTTTATTTAGAACACCCAGTTTTTTGGCCGCAGTTTGAGGCTTGACTTCGATGTTGTCGCCGAAGTTGAGATTGGAGGTCAACTTCATGCCGAGGAGATCGAAGTTGTCGGTAATTGGTACATCTACACCCCGGAAAGTAGGAGCCAGATTAAAAGGAGTCCTTTTGGCCGTGAACGAACACGCCTGCGTTTTGGTAGCGTTAAAACTGACTAAATTGTTGTCACCCCATTGGGAGACAAGACTCAAAGTCAAGTCAAGTTAAGTATAAAACTGTAAAAAAATAAATAAACTAAGGCTGCCTTGGGAAAACTGTTGTCAAACCCTATAATGACCGGAATTTAAAACGCAGCATTTATCCAGACAAAAGGCTAAGCGATACCAGCCGTAACAGTAAAATGGACTTTAGCACAACGACATAACCACTGTTAATTTGTTTTTCCATCAAATAAGTAGTACACTTTTCCATTTAGTCGAAGCGACAGGATATACTTAGCACGATTAGCGACAAATTTATATGATTATCCCATACTTTGCAGGTGAAGGTAATGATTAGCCATTGAGAATGATCAATGTCAATGATATAAAGTCTATTTACGACACAGACTTAATTTACAAATCCTCAGTAAGGCCTCTAACAGACGACACAAAATTATGCGACAATTTTTTTAAATATAAAATGAATTAAACATCACACGCAGAGACGACGACGAAAAGATGGCAGTGATCGTCATGCGCAAAATGAATCGTCTTTTCGAAGCCTTAATTTGTATTCGTAGATTCTTCCTTATCTTTCCGATATCAGAACGTAGTCTTTGTTTATTTATATCAGGCAACCATGGTCCATAGTAACATTAATGCCTTGCGGACTAATAAATAGCTGAGCGTTTGTCACGCTAAAACTCGAGAATGGCTGAACCGATTTGGCTAATTTCAATATTGAAGTATTTGTGGAAGCTCTGGGCGGAAGCCATAAACGTGAGTAACATAAATAATAAGTAACGGAAATTACTAAAAAACACCATTTAATTTTCCAATACAAAATGTGTGCTGGAAGCTGTGAAACATTTGATGTCTTTGGTCGTTTTAAAAATAAAAATTGACATTTAGTTGTCAAATATTTATAGGTGCGTTCAGTTTGTCTGTTTCATAACAGCTGTAAGTATGAGGTCCGATCTCTTTGGTCTGTTTTGTTGGAATACAAAACAGTTCTGTTTCAGGAATAAAAAAAGTCTACAAGCGACAGTTGGTTGTCGAAAAAAGAAAATAAATAAATTTCAAGACGATTATTAAAATCTATCATCGGTTCGTCAGTGCGCGAGAAATGTATATTGTCACTTGGTTGTCAAGTATATAAAGGTGCGTTCTGTCTGTTTCATAGCTGTAGTATGAGGTCCGATCTCTTTGATCTCTTTTGTTGGAATACAAAACAGTTCTGTTTCATATATAAAAAAGTGTAAAAGGGGACTTTTTGGCGGGAAAGGAAAGTCATGTCTGCAGTATTGTTTTATTCTTTAATTTGTGTTTCGTCGAATATTAATGTGTAATAATGGCGGATTAATAACTGTTAAGTGTTCGTGAAAGTGCATGAGTTTTGGCAAATAAAACAAAACCGTGCAACATCACACTCAGATTCTCTCAAGAAGTCCGTGTGAGATCTCAATTAAGTCCCACAGCTTTATTGAGTCTCAAGGGGTTTTGCGGAATATCAATTATCATTCATCTTATATTATTATCACATATTATCATCTACTTTAAACAATTACTTAATAACTTGACACTGGCTAAATGTGCTGACCGAAAAATTTTGTACTTATTAAGTTTTGACCATATTTTTCACAAATATAATGTAGGTGATACGAAGTTCACCGGGTCGTCTAGTACAATAATAAAAATAAAAATACTATAAATTCCACCCTGCTACTATTCTATTACTTCGCCGCCGTGAACATCCGCAAAACCAGATTAGTCGCAGATGCGTTGCCGGCCTTGAGGAAGGAGTAGGACCTACGAGGAATAGGAATTATGGAGGAGACAGGGGATTGATAGGTCTCGGGTACTTCGACTCTCCGGACGAAACGCAACGCCGCGTGGCTCTACCATTCAGACAGTGTCACTTATTTAGCAGCACCCAGGGCTCACGTGTAGGGTCTCAAGGGTAAACCTACGAACGCTAACTTTAACATGTAATATTAACCCCCTCTCTTCCCTTAGGTGTCGTAAAAGGCGACTAACGGACTAAATACTACATATACATAAAACAGCATAGAGCGGCGATGGGCTCACCACCTGTCACGCTGAGCACATCTGCAGTTGAAAGATGGTGAAAAGTGGATTATGGTAGGGGACTGCTTTTGCTGTCCTCATTGCCTAGTCTCTGACTAACCCTTCGGGGATAATAGTCGTGATTATATGTATGTATGTAAGTAATACTAACGTCCCTACTGTCACCTCTTAGAGCAGTATTGGATACTTTAATTTTACTATGTATAATTCGGAGATGATAGTAAGTCTTTGGATTATTCCTCATGGTCACTTGAATAAATGAATACTCTAATTTTTATTATTTTTATTTTTTTATATTTACTCGTCATAGTGACTGCATCCTGCCTGATGGTAAGCAGCCAATGCTGTCCAAAATAATGAGAGCGCTCCCCACCGTGGAATAAGCACGATAACGAGCGCTCCCATTCATTACGGCCTGCATAAATGTCGTTTCACGCCCCGCATATAAGACCCGGGACTGTAGGAGCTGGGAAACACATGCGCCGGCAAAGAATTCCAAAGCCGAATGGTCTTACAGAAGAACGACTTGCCAAATTTTTTTTTACGAGTACTGATAGTCTGTACAGTATGATGGTGGTTCCTAAGACCAGCACGTGTAGTCCGGGAGAGGAAAGGAGAGGGCGGGATAAGATCAAAAAGTTCTTCAGAACACTCTCCGTAGTAGTTCTGGTAGAAGACACTGAGAGAAGCAATGTCTCTGAGCAGCTGGAGGTCCTCAAGAGAGGCTGTAACCTCAGCATCTCCAACAATGCGTACCGTTCGCCTTTGCAGTCTATTAAGTGCATCGTGGAGGTATTTAGCGGAGCCGTCCCATAGATGGGAAAATACTCCATACTCGATCACACTTGAGTTTTGTACAGCAAACAGCGCTGCTCGGGAGTGAAAAACCGCCTCACCTTATTGAGAATACCCAACTTCCGGGAGGCAGTTGAAATAGCACTCTCGATGTAGCATTTTGGATTCAGTTCCTGGCCGATGTCCATGCCAAGAATGCTAAGGTGCACCGAAATGGGTAATGAAGAGTTCTGAAGAGAGGGAGGAGTAAGGAAGGGAGTTACCTTGGACGAGAATGCACAAACCTGGGTTTTGCTAGCATTAAACTCGACAAGGTTTTTAGATCCCCACTTGGAGACACGATCGAGAGTCAGGTTCAGTTTGGCAACCAGTTCTTGCCTTTTCACCATGATATCGGCTTGCTTTGCCGCAGGATGTCCCAAGTACCGCTCATTAACCGTACTGTCATCCGCATAACAATGAATAATGCCCAAGGACAACATGTCATTAATATGCAGAAGAAATAGAGTAGGTGAGAGCACAGAACCCTGCGGCACTCCGGCATTGACTTTGTAGAACGCGGAGGAACTACCCTCACAAAGGACACGAATCCTCCGCCCTTCTAGAAAGTCTGCAACCCAGGCGCACAAACGGGGCGGCACACCGAAGGCCGGCAACTTGGAAAGAAGGGACCGATGCCACAGTCTATCGAAAGCTTTGGCGATATCAAGGCTAACTGCCAGGGATTCGCCATGCTTGTCCATCGCTTCACCCCACGCGCGAGAAACGTACGCTAGAAGATCATCCGTTGATCGCTTTGGTCTGAACCCATACTGGCGATCATGGAGCAGCGAGTGATCCTCTAGGTAGTGAATGAGCTGGGAATTAATTATCCGCTCAAACTCCTTGCACAGCACAGAAGTTACAGCGATGGGTCGATAGTTGGCCGGATCCGAGCGATCCCCTTTTTTGGGGATGGGTTGTATGTTCGCCTCTGTTGACGTTCGACTCTATTCTATTTCATTTCTATTTTTTTGAGAAGGCATAATCACATAATAGACATAAGAGGTCTCAAAATTGTCATAATACCCTATACATATAAGGTGACTGCTAGAAACCGCAAGAAACTTCAAGGGCTGGTTTGGTCAAGTGTTTTTAATATGACAAAAAGGAATTTGTGTTTTTATCCAATATCATATCGTATTCAATAGCAATATCGTAAGAAAAATCAAATGAAAACAATTAAAAATAACGATTATTTACAACGCGCGGGCAAGGGGTTGACCCGTCCGTGTTAGTATCTACGTTGACGGGTCAACGGCCGGCCGGCCGTAATCGTTGTTTTTAATTGTTTTCATATTATTTTTTTTATTTTATTGCTTCAAAATAAATTAGATACTCAAAAACTATCCAATTAAAATTCACACAAAGGAATTATTTAATTAAAAATTCAAATACACGAATTTCTTTTTTGCCATTTTTGCTATGTTTAAAACACTTGACCTGACCAGCTCTTGAAGTTTCTTGCGGTTTCTAGCAGTCATCTTATATATGTGTCGTCTAGTATCAAAAGCCGCCAGATCCACTTTTATTTAAAAAAAATCTTCTTGAAATCTTTGCTTCCTATTAGAAAATTCGTATCAAACACCTCTAGATCGCTAGCAAATTAAGATCGAAATCTGTATTTATTATCAAATCCCGCCAGATCCTTGACCACTGAGGTTCATTCCCCGCTAGATCCAAATAGACTAATCAAAACGCAGGATTTTGACAGGCAACTGTCATGGCGTCCTTGGCGTCAGTATGGCCGTCCATACATTGATAGGTGGATTTCGTGCTGCATTATTATTGAATTTAATGGTAGATAATGGGTGATTTGTAAAAGAAAATTGATAAAGTTTCGCCTAATTAGGTAAAGAAGCGAGGCGTGTACAAAGAAAACTGGAAAAGAGAATGGAAATGGCGAGAAATGCGAGTCACAATTTCATTGAAATTGGTATACAATGACATACAGACTGTTACAAAAATGTCTGATTTACAAAAATAGTTTTATTTATAATTCGTCAAGGACTATTTTCTAACCACAATAATTAGTTTTGTATTTTTTGTTTTTATTTGAGTTTTAAGCCACTGTTTATAACATCCTGTATATTAAAAAAGTGAATGTCAAAATCCGCTACATCCATTAAGCTTAGTAACAAAGTCCGCCAGATCCATAACTCAATATCAATATCCGCTACATTCATTTTTTTTATCTCTATTTAGTTGTATAATTCAAAATCCAAAAACAATTTATCTTGATAAGTCCCAGAATCATTTAAAGTAATCTTACTCTAAATTACTTAGAATGATATTGTATTTGTAACTGTAACTAATAAAAAAAGCCATTTATTGTAAAATTAACCTTTCTGGATCTGGCGGATTTTGATAATAGACGACACATATAAGGCGACTGCTAGAAACCGCAAGAAACTTCAAGGGCTGCTGGTCAGGTCAAGTGTTTTAAACATGACAAAAATGACGTTCCTGTTGAATGAATTTCCTGTTACGAAATGTGCATATTATTCTTATGTTATTGCTTTAAAATAAATTAGATACTCAAAGACTATAAAATTAAAATTAGTAAAAAAGAAATTAATTATTAATTAAACATTTAAAAAGCAATAATTTATTTTTTGGCATTTTTGTCATGTTTAAAACACTTGACCTGACAAGCTCTTGAAGTTTCTTGCGGTTTCTAGCAGTCGCCTTTTATACAAAAATAAAACTATTATTGAATGCCTTTACTTTATTGGATTAATGATATTTCGGTAAATTAATATAAACACGCTTAAAACGTTATCTATCACACAAAATAAATGATTACCATCAATTCTGATAGCTAATAGACGGGCCTTTGCCTTCCATCTCGTAATTTTGCATATCATTTTCTCTTTCGTTCTTGTAATCTGTCCCTTTTTCTCCGTACCTCCCTCCTTTGTCATCAGATTCAGATTCTAATTCCGCACCTGTTTGATTTCTTTTATCATTGTTGTTATTCTGCTGTTGTTGCTCGTTGAAGTGCTTTTCGTTGCTACTGTTGTGTTCTTCTAAGTTCTCCTTGTTGTTGTTGTAGCTCTCCTCTGCTTCCTTGTTGTAGTTGTCCTGTTGTTCGCTGTGATGTTCCTTTTCGTTTTCGTATTTCTGATCGTTGTTTTCTCTGTTTTGCTCTCTGAAATAGTATGATGTTAAAATGTTAGCTATCATAAAAAATATATTGTTTATTTTGTTTTGTTTTGTAGTAGGTATGTGCCTACTACAAACTGATTGCATCATGAATTTGTAAGTACATGCATGTTAAGATAAGTAAGTGAACACATCGACAGCAAAAATGTTATTTTGACATTATAAACTTAAGTACCTAGGTTCCAATATTTAATTTTTTAAAGTATTGAGCCTAGCAGTGGAACGTTTGTATTTGGCCTTCCTATGAAATAGGTACTAATAACCATATTATTACCTGCTCTCTTCCATACTCCCGAATTTGTCCTGGCCTCTTTCCCCCTCTCCCTGCCAGTACTTTTCTTCATCGTCACGTTGGTCACCAAACTCTTTGCTGTGGTCTTCTCGCTCTGCGGAGTAGTCAGGAAGCTCCATTTCTACTTTGCCTGGTGATCTGATTGAACGATACTTGCCCTCGGCCATATGGAGAGCTAGGAGATTTGAACATAAAAATAATTTATAAATAACATGTAGATGTCGATATTAGATAGATAAATAGTTTATTGCACATACCTACACAATAAACAGTTACACATGTCATAATCTTATAGCTATTATAAAAACCGATCTCTTCCATACAACCTTCAGTTTACGTAACCAAGAAGGAGGTAGACGAACAGCTGTGCAAGTAGCTTCACTCGCACTTCACTAGCACTCTCTCGCTTAGGCTTTTATTGTGATCGGACGTGTGCAAGTTTCTCGTTGAAATAAATTCTAATATTTTAATTGCCTCGGCCTTCGCCCTGTCAAGGCTGTTATTGTGCCCAACTGTCTCTGGAGTCCCCGCATCGACGAAAAATTTGTTGGAAAAAAATTTTGCCGGACTGTGATTCGAACCCGGATTTCTTGGGTGAGTGTGTCGGCGTCTTATCCGTTGGACCAAATACACAGAGCTCGACCCGACCGTAATAACCGACTACTAGCTACAGCTGACGTCATCGATACTATTACAGAACAAGTACATATTATACGCTCTCTTATATTTGGTCAACCTTTTATTTACACAAAAATTATAATATTGAGCTTGTCACGTTGAGAAGATGAAGTGTGCGGAGTGTGGCGTGTTGTTCAACGATGGTGTCCAGTGCAGTGCATGCAAAAGGCACTTGGATTTCGCTTGTGCCAATATATCAGAGGCAGGCTACAGAAAGCTTGGCACTGACCGTAGATCGACTTGGAAATGTCCTCAATGCAGAAATCCAACTTCTTCCCCTGTTGCCGCTGACAAATCATCATCCGTACTGGATACAATTCTACGTGAGCTCCGAGAGGTTAAGTTGCAGTTGGCCACTCTGCCAACCCTCGTCGATGATATCAAATTCATAAAGCGGGAACTTTCGGATTTAAAAGCATCTTGTGAATTTAATAGCGCTAAACTCGACGAGCATTCAGTCAGGATATCGGACCTTGAACGTAAAATGGATGATATTCAAGGTTTGCAATCTTCAATTAGTTCCTCAGCCAGTGATGTCGTCACCCTTAGAAAAGATCTAGCAGCTAAGGAGCAGTGGGCAAGACTAAATAGCGTGGAAGTGAAGGGTATACCTATAAAGACTGGAGAGAACCTGTTTTCCATTGCTGAAGCTCTGACCAAGGTAGTGGGCTACAGCTTCCCTAAAGCGCAGATAAATTATATAGAAAGAGTACCTGTCCACAATTCTAAGGATAAAAGTATAATTATTAACTTTATCAACCGCTACATCAAGGAGGAGTTTATTGCAGCGGCACGAGTAAAGAAAAGGTTGACTGCTGCTGACATTGGTTTTGAGGGCAATTCGCAGCGGATTTTCGTCAACGACCATCTTACACCCGACTCCAAAACTCTCCTTACGAAGACTAAATCAATAGCTAAGGAAAAGGGCTACAGCTACGTATGGGTCAAGTTCTGTAAAATTCACGTGCGCAGGAATGACACTTCACGCGTTTTCATCATTACTAGTGAGAATGATTAAAACAAAATTGTTTAATTTATTGTTTAGTCAATTCATATTTCACATTTTTATTATTAATTGTAACTTTCCATTACCCTCTTTGTAGTTGCTGTGAAATAGTTTTGAGGTTTACTTTACTTATTTTACTAAGCACAATCATTGAAATTGTTTTATTACATTGTTTAGTCGATCTGTTTTTAACATTGATATTTTTAATCTTTAAGTTTTATTACTCGCTTTGCAGTTTTTATTTGGTAATTTTAAGGTATGTTTTATCTATTTTTCTAGTCTTAATCACTGAAATTGTTATATTTCTTTCTAACTACAAAGGGTTCACGATGTATGCTTTACCTAACTCGCTAATACCTCGCTATTGTGTACTAAATTATTTTAAACCTGTGTTTATGTGTGTTATTGTTTTTTAGCGTTTGTTAATGGATAGTACAACTAAAAGAAATAATAAATATAGTGTTTATTATCAAAACGCACGGGGCTTGCGTACTAAGACATCACAATTTTATCGTAACCTACGAGGCTGTGACTATGACATTGTTCTTATAACCGAGACATGGTTATTGGACGGCATTAAAGACACTGAGCTATTTGATGGTCGTTATGTCGTTTGGCGACGTGATCGTAATTATGCCGCAACAGGTCAGATGTATGGAGGTGGCGTACTCATAGCAACACATCGAGATCTAGCAGTCCAAGCGCAGCCTACATTTCACTCGAGCGCAGAGGATCTATGGTTGACATTAACGCTTAAACAATATGGTAGTACTGCGCCTGTGAAATTACATGTCTGCGTTCTCTATTTATGTCATGAGAATCGAGGTTTTACCTTTTCCCAACAGTTATCGAACTATTTATCTAGACTGAACGATATAATTGCAATAAATCCAAATGATAAGTATCTTCTAGCAGGAGATTTTAATTTAAGTGGTATAGATTGGATCCCTAGTGCTAGTAACGACAATTCTTTTGAGCCATTTAACTTTAGAACCGCTGATGAAGTTCTATTGATTGACGAGATTGACACCCTTGGTCTTAAACAGTTTAATGGCATAAAAAACACTTATGGTAAGATCCTCGACCTCATATTCTCTAACGATAGTGTTTGTGTTTGTAGTTGCAGCGAAGACCCCCTTGTCCCTATTGACTTACATCACGGCGCTTTGTCTATTGTCCTTCACTTCGCGGACAGCTCTCTACTCAATCACGCTCCCCACGTTCAGCGTCTTTACAACAGGGGTGACTATGACTCGATAAACACAGAAATATCTAAAGTTCATTGGGATGATGAACTATCGTCGAAACCTTTAGAAGTTGCCGTTGAGTATTTTTATACTTTTATTGCCACATTAATTGAAAAGTTTGTACCTTTTAAAATGATTAGTTCTGATCGCTTTCCGAAATGGTACTCACCCGCTTTAAAAAAAGTTATTAAAGAAAAATACAAATATTTAAGGAAATTTAAAAATTATGGCAATCGGTCGGATGAAGATACGTTTAAATTGTTGCGTGATCGAGTTAAAACACTAGCGAGATCCTGTTACCAGCAGTACGTTAACTCTGTTGAGAACTCTTTGAGGGACAATCCAAAGAAATTTTGATCTTTTGTCAAGGCTAAATCTAAAACCAATGCAATGCTGAGCAGTCTTAACTACGGAGATTCAGTATCTTACACAGGTCATTCCATATGTAACTCTTTCTCAGACTACTTCTGCTCCAACTTCTTGGACACTACTTCCTCGTCTACCTTGGATTTTTCCAGGTCTGTTGACCGGTCTTTCTCTGATATTACAAATGTCAGAATCAATGTGGACGAAGTGGTGAAGCTGCTTCTTACCCTGGATCCATCCAAATCTGAAGGCCCAGACCTACTGCCATCTCGTTTCCTTATTAACTGTGCAAAGACTATTGCTATTCCAATTTCAATTATTTATAAGAGATCTTTAAAGGAAGGAATTCTTCCTAATATATGGAAGCGCGCCTTCATCACATCGGTTCATAAAAAGGGTTCCAAAACAGATGTCACCAATTATCGGCCAATATCAAAACTTTGTATTGTATCTAAGGTCTTCGAAAAGATTGTTTATGGTCAAATCTACCCAGGACTGAAGCAGTCGCTTAGCACCGCTCAGCATGGATTCTTAAAGGGTCGTTCCACTGTTTCGAATCTAGTCTTATTGAATAGTTCACTTACTGAAGCCATGGATAATGGTTATCAGGTCGATGTTATTTATACTGATTACAGTAAGGCATTTGACAGAATCCAGCACAATTTACTCTTGGTCAAACTACAAAAAATTGGGATTTGTGGTGACCTACTGAGATGGTTTTCCTCTTACATCGATAATCGTTCGCAGGCAGTAGTCGTCAATAACTATATATCTGGATGGGTGGTGGTCCCCAGTGGAGTACCTCAAGGGTCTTTACTTGGCCCCCTCCTTTTTGTAATATTTGTAAATGACATCGAGCACTGCCTTCACTCATCCAGTTTGCTATGCTTTGCTGATGATATGAAAATATTTGCCACTATTTCATCAGAATCGGATGCTGTTTTGTTACAGGAGGACCTTTTCAGACTGAGTGTTTATTGTGCGGAGAACCACTTAGATTTAAACCCATTTAAGTGTAGCATTGTAACATTCAGCCGGAAACGCAATTTGGTATTGTTTGATTATATTTATTTATTTATTTATTTATTTGGACAACCAACAAGACATACACCTTACATGCTAACATTTCATTTTATATTATGTAACAAAGGTGCTGCCTTACTTATAGGCTGCCACGGAAAGCATATTTTATAAAATGGTAGGGAGCGGAAGGCGTCCACTGGCAAGTAAACATAACCATTTGTCATAAATCTTAAGGATAACAATTATGCTATCCTTAATTAATTATATACTAAGATTTAATATATTAAGATTTATTATACGCTAAAGGGAGTTAATCTGCAACGTGCAACTATTGTGCGAGACCTTGGTGTAGTCCACGACTCTAAGTTAGTATTTGACTCTCATATCAATAATATAATTTCCAAGGCGTCTAAGGCTCTCGGATTTGTCATGCGTAACTCTAAAGATTTTACTCAAGTTAAGACATTTAAAATTTTATACTGCACGTTCGTTCGTAGCATTCTGGAGTACGCGTCTCAAGTATGGAACCCGAGATATCAAACTTATATATCTCGAATTGAAAACATCCAGAAAAGATTTATCAAGTATCTCTGTTTTCGTCTCAAAGATCGGTACGACTCTGCGCAATACTCTAGTTTTTGCAAAAAACATCATCTACTTCCTTTAGAAATTCGCCGTGAAATTGCTGACATTACGTTTCTATTGAAAACCGCTTCGGGTTCCATCGACTGTTCTGATCTTCTGTCTCAGATCACGCTCAGCGCACCTACAAAACCTCTTAGGTTCAGTCCACTAATATATTTGGCCCCATCTTCTTCCAACTATAGGCAGAACACGTATATTTGGCGAGCGAGTAATAGTTTTAATACAATAAGTAAAGAAATTGATATTAACCTTTTTAATACCAGTGTCGCAACGATAAGGCGTCTCATGAGCCAGTTATTTTTTGGAGGTTACATTGATGAGCAGTAGATAGTGATTAGTGAATAACCTCTGTACCTAATTGATTGAGTTTCTTGTAAGACTGTATCACAGTTTAAGCTACTCTATTTTTAACAGTGCGAACCTGTAATTGGCTTTCTGATTTTAACTATAAGATTCTACATTGTAACATAGCTGTTGGTTTTCCTATCAATAAATAAATAAATAAATAAATAAGTAGCAAAGTACTTATGTCTAGGATACCAAATTACCAATGCGACGAAGTTTGCGTTTAACTTTGTTAAATATTTTATTTAAAACTAGCGGCCCGTCCGCGAGTTCCGTGTGAACACCCCGTACGTACACCGTGAAGAATTTGCAATACTTTAAGAGGGTTAACGCACTTCGGTTTCCCATACAAACTTCCAAGTCGAAATTCTTAAAAACCATAAAGCTAATTTTACATGCCAAAGTAAAATACAAGGATCTAAATAGTTTGTTGACAACATTTTTAAAAAAACGTTTATTTAGCTTATTTATTGCGATTTAAAGTCCACTATAGAAAGTTTAAAACAGCAATAACTCAGTTAAATAAAAGTTTTTTAAAAATGTTCTCAACAAACTATTTAGATCCCTGAATGTTACTTTAGCACGCAAAGTTTCATTAAAATTGGTTTATTAGTTTTTAATAATTTGGACTTGGAAGGTTGTATGGAAAACCGAAATGCGTAAACTCTCTTAATGGCTGTGAATAGAGTGCCACAACCGGCATTCTAGTACGATCGGTTACGATGCCGTAATTACGGCATCCTAGAACATAGTGTAGGCAGTGTATAAAGTGCCACTAGCGGCAACATAGTACGATCGGTTACGATGCCGTAATTACGGCATTCTAGTACAAAGTGTTTAAAGTGCCAAAAGCGGCATTGTATCTCAATCGGTTTGGGAACCGTAACATATTTTTTATTTGCCATATAATGTTCAGAAGACATTATATTCAAAAGATATTTATGTATTGAGTTAGATTTCTGTTGTCTAATAAAAAATAATAACCTCGAAATTTAAGACAATCGCTACGCGCCGCTGTTGCTCTGTATACACTTCCTACTTTAATTGCTTTCATACAAAAACCTAGTATTGACAAACACAAACACAACAAAAGAAGAATAAGCCAAATAGGCGCAGCCGTTCTGAAGTGATGCACAAACATACATTCGTGGTAATTGATTTTTATTACACACATATAATCACGACTATTATCCCCAAACGGTTAGTCAGATACTAGGCAATGAGGGCGCCAAAAGCAGTCCTCTACCATAGTCCACTTTTCACCAAATAGCGACTGCAGATGACGTGCTCAGCGTGACAGGTGGTGAGTTCATCGCCGCTCTATGCTGTTGGAGGTATGTGCAGTCTTTAGTTCGCCTTTTACGACACCCAAGGGAAGTAGTAAGTATTGTTTCACCGCTACGCGACAAGGTTGATTTTTATTAAAATAGATAAAGCGCAAAAGTTATAAATTTTATAAATTATAAATGGGTTAGCAGGAGTCTCGTTTTCCGTTTGATTTAGCATTTAAAACTATAAATGAAAATCCTACTAATATTATAAACGCGAAAGTTTGTAAGTATGGATGGATGTTTGTTACTCTTTCACGTAAAAACTACTGAATGGATTCGGATGAAATTCGGCATACAGATAGTTTATAACCTGGATTAACACACATAGGCTACTTTTTATCCCGATATTCCCATAAAACGGGAACCACGTGGGTGAAACCGCGAGCGGCCGCTAGTCTGATATAAGCAAACTGCTTTTCTTAATGTGTCCATCGCTGACAGTCAAGTGATGAAACTCGTAAAACGTCGAGTACCTACCTACTTAAAAGAGGTACACACGCCTCAGATCAACCTACCATAAACTATCAAATTTCTCCAAAGAATATTGATCATTGGAACTAAACAGTAAAGTTCAAAATTGATTGTAGAAATTAGACAGTTTTGGGTAGGTTGATCTGACGCCGTGTGTACATATGCTATGCCCATACTATGAAGCTTGAGTTACACTCTGTTAAATGTATAATTTTTATATAAAACCTAGCGACCCGCCCGCCCCTTCGTCCACGCCAACTTTGAAACACTGTCATACTTCAGCCATTTTGTATATCCAAAATATCTACAAATTTTAAACAAAAACCACCCTCAGTTATCGCTCTTTCTGTTAGGTGTAAACTGCATGAAATCCATCCCAACTAACAATATTTGGTCATATAGTTTTCGGGACAACGTTTTCGTCACAACTTAAGGTCAGACTGTTTTGGTTATATAGCTGTCGTATTAACGTATATATGACGCGAAATAGGCGGAAATAATAAAACTTTCATTCGTATAGCGATCGTGTCAAGGTCGTATTAGTGGCTACTAGGAAGGCAACAGCCATATTAATGTCATATATACGATAAATATTTGTATAGCAGTCGTAAAAGTGATTAATATTATAACCATCTCGTCGTGTAGTGATCCAATAGACGTCGTATAACTTAATAAACATTGGGAGTAGTCATTAGCATAGCCTTTACCCGGATGCTTGTTATTACAGCGCAGTTCAGTGGGAGTGAGACAACAAAAAACAAACGAAAAGCAAAATAACTGTTTACAAATTGTCACCATCTTATGTCTGCCATATTTATTACTGAATGTTATTGACTATATTGTAGTTGGTGTTAGAAGGTAACAATATCTACTTTTCTAAGGGAAATTAAATTTCATGACAATTGACAATTTTTCACAAAATTTTAATGCCCCCTTTGAATTATTGCAAAATAATAATAATTCATCCCATTTTATTTAAGATTTCTAGTACTTTTCAATTATACGACTTTAGGTAGTGATGATACCTATTATATGATATCTTAGGACTATAAGTCATATACTATGATTTTAATTCTTTCATTTAAGTCATCCGCCATTTTTAGGGTACCGTAAAGAAGTGAAAACCCGTGGGATAAACATTTTATTGAAATCACAATATAGTGATAATTGCAGATGTTGTAAAATTCTCATTATCATTACTGTTTTCATCATCATCGTCTCGGCTTTCAAACGAATGTTCATCATTTTCATCATCATTTTGCAAATCTGCGATGATTATTTGTGGATTACTTCTTGAACTTACTAAATTTTAAGAGAAAAAAAGATATGATAATTTGCTGGTATTAGATATTATTACGATAAGCTACCTATTTAATATTAAGTTCATTTTGTATATGCACATATGTATCCTTTTTCACAAATACTATTTCTTACTACGGAACCATCTTTTGATTCCTTGACACTATCATAGCTATCATATAAAAAGCGTGTATGGTCAAAGTCACAACAACGGAAAATATACAAGTTCAGTTCGTAAAAGAGTACCACGTGAAATCATTAAATAATCAAAATGTTTATAAAAGTAACTTATATAAGTATTTTAAACCCATAAGTTATATAAGACATATAAATCTGAATATTGGGCTTTTAAACATTATATAAAAGTCGTGTGAAGATAGTCAACAATCTTATAAGAGTCGTGTATACAGCTGTACGTTTTATAATAGTTAAATTTATGTACTTAATATGATTGTCATGTAGAAATCTTATTACTGACAAAAAGCAGTGTTATGGTCGTCATTATAACCAGATTATGATTGTCATATAAATTACTTTTATATTACATCAAGAAGGCGTAAAGTGGTCGTAAACGAGACTAATAAACGAATGAATGTATTTTAAAGGTCACAGCTACGATCTTTATAAGATGGTCATGTAATTTGGTTGTGTAAACGTTTACAGGACTCACTTAAATGACTAAAATATTATACGACTGATCGTTCGTATTATATATTGTAACACGATTAATAGAAATTTGAGTTACAACTATATGACCTCTATATGACCAAATAATATTTAGGCTTCATATTATATGACAATTTTGTTAGTTGGGCATTGCGTGGTTAAGAACATAAGAAAGCGTAGCCACAGACACAGGAAAATGGCGACTTTACTAAGTATATTATAGGGACTGGAAGCGTTTACGGAATAAGGTTACGTTCCCGGTATAAAATAAGAGTACTATAATAAAATAGAGGTAAGGCTATACTGTTATTAACCCTCTATGCGATATCAGTACCGAAAAACGTTGCATTGACAGTTGCGGGTGCGGGGTGAGGGGTTTTGATATTGAGAACAAAGCAAAATAATGCAAATTTTGATGAGAAAAACCATGATATAAGTCGTTTATGCTTGAAATGATTGTTAGCCGTCTCTTTAATTTTTTTTAAAATTGAAGGTGGCAAACGTGTAGGCGGGTCACCTGATGGAAGGTAATCACCGTAGCCCATGGACACCCGCGAAACCAGAGGAATCGCAGACGCGTTGTCGGCCTTTAAGGAAGGAATAGGTTTAAGGAAGGAATAGGAATTGTGAGAGGGGGGCGGGGGAGGGGCCTCCAGAACTCTCACTTGCGGACGAAACAACAGCACCAAGTGCCATTATTTCACTCCGGATATTCGTGAGAGGGTGGTATTACGCCGGGCGAGCCAGCCCAATGCGTACTGCAACGCAGCGTGGCTCTACCACTCAGCCAGTGTCACTCATTTAGCACCACCCAGGTCACGTGTAGGGTCTCAAGGGTAAACCTACGGATGCGAGTAACTTTAACCCCCAAAAACCATCATATCGAATCATCTTACCGAAATAACTCAAAATTACGGTACCAATATAAATTTGGATATCGGAATATACCGGTAACCGTTATTTTTCGGTATGAAGTCATATCGCAACATAAAGATACCATATTTTTTGGTAATTCAGTCCCTATGTAATAATGTAATAATGATGATAAGGATCAGAAAAGGCTTACCGAAAATTGTAGCTAAGAGGACGAAGACGACCTTGCTGCACGACATTTTAAAAATGTATGCTGTACTCCTCTTTTTGGCCGAATTATATATGTGGAAAGTAATAAGTTAATAATGTTTAATTATATGTGCAAGAAGGATGTCACAACTCCAGATAGGAAACACGCAAACGAAATCTAGTTCAGATATGTTATGTAAAATACTAACTCCATTATCTTTACCTTTATGTGTCTAGTGGTTAGATCACCCGTCTCAGAACAAAGTCCTGAGTTCGATTGCCAGCGAGGGGTAAGTACATGTTTGTACTCGGTATGATTGGTGGTATGACTTTTATGTATTTATTTATATTTTATTCACTTACAACTATCATTACAGGTTTCATTACCTAATACAATAGTGCAGCCACATACAAGTTCACGATAACAAGTTAAATCTAAACAATAATTGGATTAGGGGCCGGTTTTTCAACTGTCAGACAAAACCTATCCGTCGGTCAGAGCATCACACAACCATTTTGAAAATGTGTTATCATATCATGTCTTTTTTTTTTTTCAGGTGATATTTTAGTCTGATCTTGTTATACTCCATCAAACGGACAAGTCCCATCTAAGGACTGAAAAATCCGCCCTAAGTAAATGATACTTCACTATACACGGCCTTTGTGAATTCATTAAATGTACAGTGAAATAAATCAACCCTGGCCGACACCGCATTAAGCACGCGCAGTGCGCGCGTCAGTGGGGCGTGCTGCAGTAGGTTGGTGCGCGCGCGCGGCACCGCCAGCAGCGGCGGCATTCGTCGCCGCGTCACGTACTCGTCAGGGACACACCACCCAACTTTTTGTAAAACGCCCGGGTTGTGTATTTTACCACGCAACACTTTTAATATGTACGTAGCGAGAGCTACTTCCCTTCTTGTTTCTAGCTTATAATAGCTTACCATGCCTAATATAAACAAAGTTGGATATAACAAGGGATAACCCGGATACACGCCGTACTGTTTTAAATAAATAAATCTAACAAATTTGTTTTGAATGCGTTCCATCATCAATTTATATTTCGCTTAATGGGGTGACCACACGACAGCATTACATTCTAAATGACTTTTTACAAGCGCTTCGTATAATACTCTCAAAGCATGGATGCTATTGAATTGGTTCGCTAACCGCAAGATCAGTCCTAGATTACGGTATGCTTTTTTACATACATTTTTTATATGTCCTCTAAAGTTTATATCGCTAGTGAAACACACTCCCAAATCCTTAACCTCATTAACACGCCGCAACGGCACTCTATCCATGTGGTATTGATGATGACACGGACTGCGCGCACGACTGAACGATAAAACACTTTGGCAACATTGAAAAATAACTTATTTTCCAAACTCCACTCTACGACCTTGGTTATAACATGCTGCAAGGTGTCATGATCCGCCTCCCGTTCTATTCTAAGAATTAATTTTTCTTAAAAAGCAAATTGGTCATATAAAAACTGTGCTATGCGACTTTCGGTTGTATAACTGTTGAATTGATGTTATTAGACAACTACAACGTTGTGTAACCGTTATTTCTACAACGATTTAGTCCCGTAACTAAATGGTCCACTAAATAAGTTGAGTAAACGTTTTTACGACTACTTTATACAACGTTGTATAATGGTACAAAAATATAGGTTATATAAACGTTTTTACGACTGTATTATACAACGTTGTATAGTAGTGCCTGTGTATAGGTTAGGTAGACGTTTATACGACTAATTTATACAACGTCGTATATAGTGGTGCCTGTGTATAGGTTAGGTAGACGTTTTTACGACTGATTCATACAGCGTCGTATAGTAGTGCCTGTGTATAGGTTAGGTAGACGTTTTTACGACTGATTTATACAACGTCGTATAGTGGTGCCTGTGTATAGGTTAAGTAGACATTTTTACGACTGATTCATATAACGTCGAATAGTGGTACCTGTATATAGATTAGGTAGACGTTTTTACGACTTATTCCTACAACGTCGTATAGTGGTGCCTGTGTATAGGTTAGGTAGACGTTTTAACGACTGATTCATACAACGTCGAATAGTGGTGTTAGAGTATAGGTTACGAGAACGTTTTTACGACTGCTTTATTATATCGTCGTATTATGAAGCCAGGTTGTAGGTCGGATAAATAAAAAAAATATGATACCATGTATAAAGATTTTATTTAAATTAAAGGTTATCTGTTCATGTTTATTATCTCACGGAACTCTAAAATAATTTATCATGGCCGACCATCTTGGTCGCAAGAAACCGCATTATGCGACCTTTTCATTCTATAATTGATGTATAGAAGTCGTTTCTTAACTTAGACAAGATGGCTGCTACTTTAGTATGTAAACAAATTTTAAGTAATAGTCTACAATAATTTAATTTCAAGAAATTCGAAGGGGGCGTAAAAAATTTCACAACAACACACCTATATTTCACCACAAAACTAAACGTCCCATAAGAACTAGGTGCACTGCACACATTTATCCTTACACTCTGTTCGTGTATAATATTGTTAAAGTAAATGTAAAACTAGTTAAGTAAATTATAACTTATAAACCGTTTAAATTTTGTATTTGATAACACGCACTTTTCCAGCAAACATCACAGGAACGAACGAATGGAATGAACTTCAGTTCATTCCATCGTGTACAATAAAAGTCGATGTTAAACACTTAACCGACATTACAGTCATCTTCTAATGTCTATGCAATTGTTATAGGACTTCAGTGGTTCGATAACAGTCGGTCGAAAACTTTTATGTAACATTTAAAAGTTCTTGACTGACGTTTATTTAACTTGTAAATAACAATAATGTCGTTTAATATGGGCCTATTTTGCGTTGTATAAACGTCTACGACACGTTTATATGACCTACTTTATAGAACCAAAAGGAAATGTAAAACGTTTTCTCAACTATTATGAAACGATAATTTGTTACTTAGGTTGTTGACCACCATCGGTAAGTCGTTGACTGTCAAAATAAAGAGAAAAGGCCCTAAATTACTTCCTTGACTCACACCTGATCTTGTAAAGTACGGTTCGGAAAGCTGTCCACTGCAGTCAACGTACTGACAGCGGTCACGTAAATAGCTAGCGAAAAAAATCAAAGTGTGCGGCGTGCAACCAACGCCAGCCAACTTTGCCAAAAGGACGTCATTATCAACCATGTCGAATGCTTTTCTAAAATCAAAATAGGCCACATCTACTTGCTGACCTGCGTCCACTGTTGGTACTATATGCGTCATAAGCTCAAGTAAGTTTCCCGTTGTCCCCCGCCCAGGACGAAAGCCGTGATGCGCGTCTGACAACAGAGCGCTCACCTGCGGATACATGCTACTATGAATGGCCGACTCGAATACTTTAGCTGGAGTGCTTAACACTGCCACGGGTCTATAATCACTGGGTGCCGAACCTCCACTACCCTTCGGCACAGGTACGACCCGAGTGAGTTTCCAACGATCAGGAAACCTCGCAGCTCCAATACTAACGTTAAAAAAATGTAACAACGGCACCTCTAATACTGCACGACAATCCCTAAATATAAATGCCGGAATACCATCGGGCCCCGCTGAGGATTTAGGCTGCAAGCGCGAGAGCGCGCGCCGCACATCGGCAGGGCGCATAAGCGCAAGATGCGCCCATGCGCCCGACGCATGGGCGCATCCGCTCGCCGCCGCCACGCTCAGCACGGGAGACTCCGGATCATACACGGACTGGAAGAACCGAGAGAACTCATTTGCACATTCGTTATCTGATAGTACTCGTTCGTCTTTAATTATCCTACGATGATGCGAACTTTTCCTCGACCTTATATAACCCCAAAATGCTCGCGGGTCCCTTGCCAAGTGCTCCTGTACACGGTCACGGTACTGATCATGCGCTCGCGCAGTCTCGGCTTTAACTTTCGCCCTACATCGTGAAAACTCCTCATAGTCACCACGCGATTTAGTCGATTTATATTTTTTATGTAGTTTATATTTAAGTTTTATATCTCTAATAATTTCGACTGTGTACCACACCGGATGAATATATCTACTATTATTAGTATTATTTCTTTTTGAAGGAATACATTTGTCGAAAATGCCATATATCTTATCATAAAAAAAAATTTAAAACTTCATCCAGGTCATGTAAATAATACATGTCACTCCAGTCCGTATCAGATAATAAACTATAAATTTGATGAAAGTCAGCTTTATTAAAATTCCAAAACTTACGAGTAATCGGTACTTGACAATTTGGCGATGTTGGAGGCACAGATGTGTCGGTATCTAGCACAGGAGCCGGGCACGACGGACGTATTGACGCTTGACGCGAGGGACGCTCGACGCGCACCTCGAGCGGGGGGTGGTACGCGTCCACGGGCTGCAGGCCCTCGTCCGCCTCACCCACTGACACACCACCGCTAGCGCTCAACACTAGTTCCAATTGCCTATTGTTACAGTTAGGCACCCAGTTACATTGAATGAAATCACAGTAAGTCATGAAATATTCGTAATAATTAATAATATTGTTATTACAGGAGTACATATTAAAGTCTCCCAATATTACTAATTTAGTTTTATATTTAATACAATTTTTTTCTAGTATGCTAAACAACAACATATATTCATTTTCATCAGTCTGTGGCGGAATGTAAATGACGCAACAAGTAAATAAAAAACGATTTTGCATATGAACAGTAGTGCAGATCAATTCAAACTTTTGGCAGTCTATATCGAAATCACCTGGGATAGAAACTCTTCGCAACTGGAACCGCGGTTTGGCCGCTAAAAGTACGCCTCCTTGCTTGCGCCCATCTGCCCGATCACAGCGTAATACTTGATATCCGCCGAGCACGAATTCTGAGTTTTGTATAGCTTTATTTAGGCCAGTTTCAGTAATAGCGAACAAATCAGCTTCTGATGATTCTAATAATGATAAAAATTGTGTAGTCTTTGTTCGAAGTCCTCTAACATTTTGATATAAAATGTTAAAATATCTACTGTTCTGGTTGAGCGACGAAACCAAATCCACTCACTGTATTCTACATTTACTGGCCACACCGCAGGGTCACAAAGCTTTTCAAAATTATTTAATGTAACACCAATCTTAAACGAGCTATAGTCCCGCTCAGTTTCAGGTACTAACTTTTCAATAGTAATTTCAGAGTCGCTTTCCAATATTTGTTTTATATAGTCCTTTAGATTTTCCTCCGTAGTGCATTTTTCCAATCTCCATACATGTAAAATTTTTTTCGTTCTACTGCTTTTAGAGAAGCAATTGAGGTATTACCCCCTCTTTTTATGGGGTTACTTCTCTTGTGGGTTTTAACTTCTATCCACTCATTGCCGTTATTATCGCATACTTTCGTACCCTCTGCTTTCTTGACCACTGCCGCGTAGTTAGTCTGCTCGGGCCTCGGCAGCGAGGGCATCAGCTGCGCGCTGTTATTCACACTGCTGGATGAAGCAGCCAGGGTAGTAGTAGTACACATTGGGCCTGTCGACACTGGTACACTTATTGAACGCCTATTTTGGTTATTACTATCTTTTTCATAGATTTCCTTTTTCTCACTATTTATCTGTATCTCAGTCTTCGAACTTTTAATTTGCTGTTCATAAGAACTACACTTCATATTAGCTTCTTTCAACTCTTGCCTTAATTTTCCATTTTCCTGTGCCATTACGGCCACAGTGGCTCTAATTTCTTCTATAATCCTTGACTCAAAAGCTTGTTTTAAGTCCACCCAGCTACCACTATCTTATTAAAATATGTCGCCATTGCATCAATGAAAGAGTTTGAAATAAGATGGCCAGTTCATCAGTCAAGACAATTAGTTTGTAAAAAAATAATAGTAGTAAGTACTAACTTGTAGTCAGGGTACAGTAGAGTGGTTCTACTGTACCCTGACTACAAGGTTTACTTAGTGGCCTCAACATGTTACATAACAAGCTTTCAAAATCAATTCTATTAACTTAAGTCCAATTAATCATAGCAATGTTGAATTGTTTACGTTGCGAACAAATAGAGAATTCTTATTAATAAAATCTGTTTTATTTTTCTATTCATATAGAGGACCTTTTCTTCGACAGTCAAGTTTAGGGTAAGTTTACTGTCTGAGTTTTTAGTTTTTAAGCAGTTTTGGTGTTTATGGTTAGTTTTTAAGTGTTGTAAATGAAGAAGAAAGTCGTGGTCGCGGTTTAACTCTCACTTTATAAATTACTAGCGACCCGCCCCGGCTTCGCACGGGTACCCGTACCTAAACAAATTATAGCCTATATAGGCCCATTTACCGAGGAAGGTTATATAACCTTCCTCGATAAATGGGCTATCTAACACTGACTTATGTTTTTTAATCGGACCAGTAGTTCCTGAGATTAGCGTGTTCAAGCAAGCAAACAAACAAACAAACAAACAAACTCTTCAGCTTTATAATATTAGTATACTAGATTGTGAGGAAGTTTGGAGCAAATACAACACACACACACCGCCACACAAACACGCACACACACACTCACACACAAACAAACACATACTTTGAGGAAGTTTGGAGCAAATACAACACACACACACACCCCCACACACACACGCACACACACCCCCACACACGCGCGCGCACATACACACTCACACACAAACAAACACATACGTCCTTTCATAATAATTTACTATTATTTTTATCATGTGTTTTTGTTTTCTCTCATTTTGTTATTAAGTTTAGTCAAGTTTAATTTTAACTGTACTGTTGTCTGACGAAAGTCGCGTAAACAGACTCTGACAACTTGTGACAATAGATTGTCTACAAGACAGGCCTAGCCTTGGTAGAGATCTCTGTAACCAGATTAAATTAGAAGCGTTCATCGACACAACCTTAGCATGTACAAATTTAATTTGAAAGTGCTTTGTCTTTTATGTTATTGTTGTTAAATAAACTTATTTTATTTTATTTATTTATTTAAATAACTAAAACACTCAATCTGCTAGCCTGAGAAAATCCCTATTTTAAGTACCTACTAGATTTGTGTTTAAATATTTTTGTTTGTGATTGCTATAGTTTATTTATTTAAGGACAACCAACAAGACAAACACAAATACAAGTAATAATGAGATAGAGCATAATATGGACTAATAACCGATCCCGGGATAGAGATAGGCCTACTTAAGATTTGTTGCCTAGATATTACTGTTATATGATGGGAAATAACAACAGTTGCCTAGTAACAAATCCAAAATAGGCATATCTCTATCTTAGGATCGGTTATTAATTTCAGCCGTTAGCTAAGTGTCGTCTCAATTAGAGGCTGCCACGGCATGCAACGTGGAGTACAGTTTTTGAATAAAACTACTTACTACTACTTACTTACTACTATTGTTTGTGGGTATCAATACTATATTCGATTCGAATGAGACAAATAAATGAAATAACAATAATTTACTGTAATAAAACTATAACTCAATAATTAAAAAACAGATTAACAAGGTGCCAATGCAAAAGACCGCAATATTTTGTGCTTGAATATCGGCTTATCAGCAAAGACGTCCACATCACAAGCCTTACAGATCTTATTATACTGCCTTTGCAACCTGTTCATCGTCGCGTGGTGACCTAAATTGCTTTTACTGCCCTGGTTGATGGCTTTTGGCCGAATCACCATGCTTGCCTAGTGCAGGTTGGTGATGATAAACCCGAGGGGTACACAGAAAAAAAACGAATAACACTTTGCCCAACCTTTCAATTCTACCTACGACTACAAGACTTTGCCCACTAAGCTATCGTGGCATTAGTACGTAGGTAATTGAGACAAATTAGTAAGTTAGATAATACGTAAATGGTATTTTACTATTCATTTTTCAACCGTGTCACGTACCGGTAAAAGAATACTGCCACCCCTTCTCTTCCCTGGGGTATCGTAAAAGGCGACTAACGGACTAAAGACGGCAAATACATCCAACAGTTTAGAGATGCGATGGGCTCACCACCTGTCACGCTGAGGACATGTGCAGTCGCTATTTGATGAAAAGTGGACTATGGCAGAGGACTGACTGCTTTTGCTGTCCTCATTGCCTAGTCTCTGAATAACCCTTCGGGGATAATAGTCGTGATTATATGTATGTAGGTATGTATTTTTTTTATACCCGTAGACATTGTAAGGAATCCACCAACCCGCATGGGTGGGTTATGGTCCAATGTGCTAATGTAGAAAAGGACGTCTTCAGCTTCATCAGCCCTCCTAAACAAGTCGAATTACGATTAGACACGGGGTGAACGTTTTCCAGTTGTCTAGGCCCTCTGATGATGACGATAGCAAGTGTGTAATTTAATTCTCGTTATAAAAAACCGACAGAAGAACCAGCAAATCACATAAACACATATTTCTCCCTAATGTATCAATTTGGATAATGCCCAAAAAGATGGTTAATCTAATAACGTAATTATATGTAGGTGATCTGTAACTATCACATTTCCATTAACATTATGTTTCTAATGTTGGTTTAGTTTTTGGGTTTTAGACTGTTAATTTGTCACTAGTGGCTCTCCTCGAGTTGTTGATACATAAATTATGTTATTTGAATTTAAAAAAAGTATAAAATATATTTTTTTGTTTCAATGCAATAAGTTGCAAAAACTGGCTTTTATATAAATAAAAGTTAATTTATAAATATCCATTAAAATAATTCAAAGTAAGTTTAATTCGGTTAGGTTAATTTAGAAATAACATGTTTGTAATAAACTGTTAAAATCTTTGTATCTTCAGCATGCAAAGTTTAATTAAAATTGACTCGTTGGTTTATAAAACTTAGAAGTTTCTATGGGAAACCGAAATGGTAAATTATAAAAAAAACAGTTTCTGACATGAAGCTTAACTTGGGTCTAGATAATCGGTGTAATCGTAACAGTTTCTATTATAATAAATATTTATTCTTAAAGATATGTACCACAAACCGAAGCCAAGGATGATAAAGCCTGGAAGGAGGCAGCCAGCGGAGTGCATAGTGTCAGGGGCGTTAGGGCTGGTACTTAAGGCATCCCAACTAGTCGGAATAGCACCGCTGACGTTCAGGAGGAACAACCAAGGATGGACAGTTACTATGTCACCAAACCTATGTCTGCTCAGCTACATCACTGCTACAGTTATAAGTGAGTATTATCGACACTATGCCACAAAACAAATGTTTCACAGAATGCGACTAACAACAGACAACAACAGGGTGCATAAACAGAGAAAAGGAGTCCATGCAACACTAGTCCTATCGTGAAACACCCTTTACTAGATTCTCCGGATTTTTCATGGCTGGATAGTTACTGTGTCACTTTGCAGCCTCTGTGCTTGGTCATCTATCTCCGTGCCTACAATACATATACACTATTAATAAAATTTTAATTCGTTTTAATGAAATTAAGGGTGAGTTTCACCCATGAAACAGAACAACTTTCTTCAAGAAAGACAAAAAAATTTCGAGGAGGAGGGGAGGTCGAAAATTTTTGGCATTTTTGCACACAGGTTTCTTGGGGAAAATTGTTCAGTTTCATAGGTGGAACTCACCCTTAATTTTATTAAAACGAATAAAAATTAAGGGTGTAAAAATTATGTATTCCCGGACGTTACGACTTTCAAGAATCGAGCTTACACCATCCGCAAAGGCCGGCCTCGTCCTCCAACTGTCCAAATGATTGCGTTCCATCAGATGACACTTGGTTCGATTATCACCTCTTCCATAAAAAAAAAACAGTAACACAAAGAAATGCTGCTTGTCCACAGAAAAAGGATGTTTGCTGGTGGAAATATTCTGGGCAGAACCACTCCACCTGCCAGAAAAAATACTTAGTGACCAGACCAATACCAAGTGTTTCCTTTTCAGATGTGGGGGCCTTGACTGGTTTGTTCTTCGACCTTCATGGGAAACCTTCAGAGGCAGCTCGCGTCCGATCGCCCACCCGAAGGTTCGTCTGGGTATGTGACTTCATCATCGTCCTGGCAACTGGCAGCGTCGCAGCATATGGCGCGCCTAGACGACTTAAGCAGACGATTGTATGCTTGGGCAGGATCCAAAAGGTAAATGAATCCGTAATTAAAATCAGCCATCCTAGACAAGAAGCAACCTCTCCAATCAAACTCAAACATTTAAATGCGCAATATTGTGTACAGTAAAAGGGGGACGCCCCTTCTACACTGCTTTCAGTGAAAATAAAGAGAACAAGTATCAATCAGGGCGGCTTTCCGCCCAGATTGATACTTCTTCTTTTCTTAGAGTGCCTCTCCATTACTAAAGGTCAGCAGTCAGTTTTCTATAATACATAATTATGTTTCCTTATCCAGAGCGAGTCTAAATGATAGTTCCACAGATTTGATACTACCGGTCCATACCCTGATGTTATGAAGCCATGACTTTTCCTTCTTCCAACTTTCATGATTGCTACTAGGCTGCATCACGGAGCAAGATAATAGGGAGGGAAGTTTACCCACTAAACACTGGAGAACAGCAATTCGAATAAAGTGGAAGCCGCGGGACCGGGCACTACACTAGGGAATTGAGCCACGGTATTCGTAGTTGCAGTTTTGTATATCACCTTGGACCGCCCCGAACTCCTTAAATACCTTTGCTCCATATCTTGAAAAATGGTCTGCTTGTTTTTTAGATAAATATGGCGACGGCTCCGTACAACAAATCGTTGAGTGAATGGAAGACAAGTGTAGCATTCGCGTTGTACTTCATTTTTGTGATTTCCCTATTTACGGCGGATTACTGGGACTTCGTCAGTGATGTTTTGTATTATAACAGACAATGTAAGTTATGTTTATTCAATATAATTAACGTGGTTGATTTTATACTGATTGTATGAAAATAAAGTATTCACCGGTAGCTAGTATCCGACACAAATCACCAAAAGTGTCCTCGTTTACGCAGCGCCTAGTAAAAGAGAATTGAAAGTAAGTTTAAACATTTTGCGTTGCCCCCAAGTAAATTGGGAGCGGGGCAGATAGATCGAATGGTAAATTTAAAGAAAATGGGACTTACCGTACCCGCCCTGTAGCATAATTGAGACTAGTACCATTCGCAAGGTGTTTAAAAACACGTATATTTTGTAAGGCGACAACTCTGTAGCTCCCATATGAGAAACAAGTTATTCGACGTTGAATATGCCGAAAAACTTTTGTGAGTTCATCCCGCGAGCTCTTCTCAATTTTTCAATTTGTTATTAGAATTTCTTATGCGCTTGAGACACTGGCTGGATACAAACAATATTTAAAGATACAATCAGCCTTCTTAATGCCTTCTTTTATGAAACCTAGTCTAAAATGCTACGAGGTGGGTACGGGTTCCATACAAAATGTCCCTTTTTCTTTGCACTTTACAATATTGATGTGTTTCAGTCACCGCAGCTTGCCTTTACTCCTGCTACTATTACGCGTACGTTCTGCTGATACTCCTTGAGATGCAGTACATCTTCAGCGCTCTGGAGGTGGCCAAATCTATGAGAGCTGTCAACAATATCATCGAAGAAGTGTCACGCTTGTTAAACCTGCACAGTAAGATCTTTAAAGTTTGAATTTAATTAACAGAATGTCACCTTGCCGGGTGCGTATAATTTCATATAATGACAAATGATTTAATTTCAATGGACATAACGTTCATTAGATTTAATTTTTAATTTTTTACTTGTTCTAAATACACTTCCTATAACAAAATTACGTATATTATTAATTTGATATAATACTCATATTCTCTAACAACTTTTTCTATAAAGCTATATTGGTTGAATATTCATATTCTATAACCTCATTTGATATAATTTTTACTTAGTTATAAATAAAAATAGCATTTTAATCCTAAATTGATTTTAAATATTGTCTTAAAAAGTGAATACATTGTGTTTTCGTTAAGGGGATCCTGCACGAAATTGTGAAAATTTACGTATTTTTAAGTTACTTGTACTATGCGCTGAATAAGTTAAATACATTAGAATAACTTACGTAAATTAGCCTGATCAATGCACAAGGTCGCGGCCTTGTTGAAATTTGAAACAAATTCTTTGAACAATAACAAACAATTACATAAATGTAATGACTCCTAAAAACCTTCTTTTTTGACAACTTTCTTAATTTTACGCATGAAACAATAATTCTTACATAAAAATATTTGTATTCTTCTATTTCATCTTAAAAAAATCAATTTTAATTTTTAAACCAAGCGCGTGATGGTTTTGTACATTTCGCAGAATAAAAACATTGCTCTAATTAAATTACTAGGTCTGAAACTTCAAAGCAGAATTGTTCTAATTTTAAATATCAATATGATTGATTTGCTTTGAAGTTCATTATGAGACTTATGTCAGTTTTTGCGATAACGTCGTGCTACAAAAGTCAGTGATTGGTTTTAACCGCTCGCCGCCACGTATCGAACACGTGGGTTCGATTCCCACCCGAGGTAATTTTTTCAACGTTTCACTATCTTTATTCACATGTATTTATGAACTAACCGTGTCACGTAGCGGTGAAAGAATACTACCACCCCCTGTCTTCCCTTGGGTGTCGTATAGGCGACTAATGGACTAAATACTGCACATACTACCAACAGCATGCGGCGATGGGCTGTCACGCTGAGCACATCTGCAGTCGCTATTAGGTGAAAAGTGGACTATGGTAGAGGACTGCTTTTGCTGTCCTCATTTCCTAGTTTCTGATTAACCCTTCAGGGATAATAGTCGTGATCATATGTATGTATTTACTTATGAACACGAGTGACACTACTCGTATAATCAGCTCTCACATACACACGCACGCAAGCACGCAATACCTTACACACACGCACACACCCACACACACACACACACACACGCCCCACACACATACACACAAAACTAACTTTTTCTAGTTTATTTATGTAAACCATAGTACTTAATCTATCAGGCTTTAGGATTATATACTTTTATATAAAATTCGGCTTTGTTTTGTCGCTTTCCGTTTGCTTTATGGCTTAGGAAGCCCACCATTCAGAATTTCCTAGTGTGTGATTACCTTTTTCCCTTTACTTTTGCATAGCCAAGTTACAAGTTTATCTGTTTTTACTGTTTCATAGTTTTAGATATGCTGTAGTAATGTTACTTGTTACTTGTTTTAATAAATTATTTTTATTCTTTATTCTTCTTATAATGTGTTCACATAATTGTATTATTGAAGCTCGTTGGTTTAGGCTTGGTTTGCGACCTTGACAGTTAAGCAAGTTTCGCGGTGCCCGGATACTGTATCGGTGACCAAATTAAAAACATCTCGAGCTCCTTCGTGCTTCAGAGGTCGTTAAAACCCATCAATTAGCATTGGGCCAGCGTGGTTGGTTATGGCACAACATACATACATACGTATAATTACGACTATTATCCCCGAAGGGTTAGTCAGAGACTAGGCAATTAAGGAAATCCTTATTATCCTTATCCTCTCCTTACATCGCTAATTTTATTTTGTACTGGCACCTCGAGACCAACCGTTAGGTTATGCAAGAAATGCCAGGCGGCCCTGCGCCAGTAAAACTCGCTCAGGAGACCATCTGCGTTAGGTCTTGACGCCAAATCAATGTCCGTCGAAGCGCGCGCCGACGATAAAAGCAGTCCTCCACTATGGTCCATACTTTTCACCAAATAGCGCCCGCATATGTGCTCAGCGTGACAGATGGTGAGCCCATCGCCGCTCTATGCTGTTGGTAGTATGTGCAGTCTTTAGTTCGTTAGTCGCCTTTTACGACACCCAAAGGAAGAGAGTGGGTGGTAGTATTCTTTCACCGCTACGCAACACGGTTGGAGGCCTGTGCCCAGAAATGGGACATTTATAGGCTGATGATGATCATGGTTTGTATTATTACCAGGTACATCGCTGAATGTAACGTTATCAGATTTTTCAACGAAGCTTATACCAACCAAATCCGTGAACATGGTAATCGACTCGATAGCAACGATCAAATTTGATGCAGGTAAAAAACTAGATCAAAGATTTCAAATCGTAACATACAGTGCCTCGACATTTATTACGCCATCCCGATAGAAACGCCATACTGAGAACAGGTGAAAGGTCAGCTTGTTTTCAGAAAAGCAATTTTAAAATGATATCATGCCTTAGGGATGCCAGTTGATAATTTGATCAAAGAGGGCAGATGGGTCTAAAAAGGAGGACATCCAAAATTAAACGAATTTTTTACTGAGCTGCCAATTTTTGCAAGAAGTTTTTGGTTTTTAACAAATAATTATGAAAATCTTCACATGTCATGTTTTTGAAGTTATAATGAGCAAGAATTAAAGATTTAACTGACTGCGCACTTAGTCTGTTCCTCTCTTCAACTGAGGCACTGAGTATTAATTAATCAGTGAAAAAACTTTCCACATTTGCGTTATGTGCGCTTAAACAAAAATAAAACTGGCAGATCTTGAGCAGTTCTGAGAAACATTCAATGTTTTTTGCAATTAGACGTTTAGCAAAAAGGAGGACTTACAGTATGTAAGGGAAGACGGGAGGACAAAACATGGAAAAGGAGGACATGTCCTCCTTTTGGATACCATCTGGCAACCCTAACCCTTCTTCGCATTTCGGGGGCATGCCACTTAGGCGTTGCACATAAATTTTATATATATTTTTTAAGTCTTAAATTTCGTAATGTTTAGAAAAAAGAAAAAAATCTATTTGTAACGCCTTCCAGGCACATTCGGGCGTGTTTTTGAATCGTGAGAGAGCTCAAGAAAGTTATATCCGAACGACACTGTGCTCAAAGAATTGTCAATAACTTGTTTACATACAAGAAATAGTTACTACTTACTTGTAGTAACTATTTCTTGTAGTAGGTAAACTAAAAATCGATGGGTGCCTGGAACAAGACCGCAATAGCCATAGTAGCAGTTTTCCGATTATGCCATTTTCGTATTCTAGGGCCCTTATTACATCTTGTGATTTTCCAAATTTAATACTGAAAGCTGCCTGATTTAGCAAAATCACTATGGGTATTGCTTCATTATTCCTCGTTCATCACTCGAATTTCGTTTACCGGAATAATCGTCCATGTGCAATGATAAAAGTTTTTTTTCAATTTTCTACAAGCATTGGCCCTTGCAGCTGTGTTCCCCAAAATAAACTTTGTAAAAAGATTAGCAATAAACATTGCTGTAGGAATATTTTAAACTTTCACTATTAATAGTAATTATGGTTGTCTTCCATGAAATTAAAATATGTCGATTGATTTTCAATACATACCTAAACAATAGGTACCTACTGTAAGTATGAAACTTACCTACAATAAATTTACTATAATTTGTAAATAATAATGAAATATTCGAGCTAGAGCTAGTTCTATAACAGCTAGTTCGTTGAAACGTTTTAATCATGTGAAGACTGAGTTATTGTTTTGATAAATGGATAAGTACATGAGTAATGGTAAGTGCGTTCTTATGACTTAGATAATTATGCGAATTGTCGACTTTTTCTTATGACTTATTTATAAAAAAAACTAAGTAAAAATAACATTGTGTGTAATAATTATTGTTTTATTTCGTAAATAAACAAATTGACTTTGTTGATTGCAGAAATTTTCTTTTATTTACATTTCCTTAAATAAATACATGGCTAACAAGAAGTACCTACATTAATAATAACACAACAACATACCTACATGAGTAATTAAAATAATTAAAAAAATAAAATAAAATATCATCATCATCAGCCAGAGGACGTCCACTGCTGGACAAAGGCCTCCCCCAAAGATCTCCACCACGACCGGTCTTGTGCACCTTGCATCCAGCGGCTACCCGCGACCTTCACCATATCGTCGGACCACCTTGTTGGAGGCCTGCCCACACTGCGTCTTCCTATGCGCGGTCGCCACTCGAGAACCGTTTTGCCCTAACGGCCATCAGTTCTACGGGCGATGTACCCTGCCAATTGCCACTTGAGCTTGGCGACTCTTTGGGCTATGTTGGTTACTTTAGTTTTTCTACGAATCTCCTCATTTCTGATTCGATCACGTAGAGAAATCTCGAGCATAGCCCTCTCCATTGCTCTTTGCGTGACTTTGAGCTTGCCTATTTAGGCCCGTAGTGAGCGACCACGTTTCGGTACCGTATGTCATCACTGGCAACACACACTGGTCAAAACTTTCGTCTTGAGACACTGCGGTATTTTGGACGAGAAGTTATTTCGTAGCTTACCGAACGCTGCCCAGCCGAGTTAGACACGACGATTGACCTCTTTCTTAAAGTTGGACCTACCTAACTGGACCGTTTGTCCCAGCTATACATATTCGTCAACAACTTCAAGAGCAGAGTCTCCAACGGAGGAGGAGTGGGTATGACACGTGAGTTTGACATGATTTTCGTCTTCTCCATGTTCATTTTAAGACCCACTTGTTGAGAGACTCTCTTAAAATCACCGAGCATTGAGTCGAGGTCCTCCAAGGTCCCAGCCATGACTACTATACTGTCGGCAAATCGAAGGTGACTGATCTACACGTTAATATTGATGCCGAGTCCTCTCCAGTCCAGAAGCTTAAACACGTCCTCCAGTGCAGCAGTGAAGAGCTTCGGAGATATGACGTCTCCTTGTCTCACTCCACGCTGTAGCCGGACTGGCTTCGAACTCTGGTCCTGCAGGCGAACTGTCATAGTGGCGTTTGCGTACAAACACTTTAACACTTCGATGTACCGGTAGTCAATTTGGCACCGCTGGAGAGACTGTGCCACGGCCCATGTTTCGATCGAATCAAAGACTTTCTCATAGTCTACAAGCGCTAAGCAAAGTGGCCAGTTATACTCTTCGGTCTTCTGTATGTATATGGTCTATGAGTCTATGGCGCTGAAAACTTTTCGGAATCCGGCTTGTTCGATTGGCTGGAAGTCATCAAACCTGCGTGAGAGACGATTAGTTAAAACTTTCGAGAACAGCTTATAAACGTGACTTAGAAATGAAATGGGTCTGTAGTTCCTCAATAGGGTCTTGTTGCCCTTCTTAAAGAACAACACAACCACAATTTAATGACACGCTTCTGGCGTTCTACCTCCGAGTGCGACGGAATAAAATAGTTTCTGAAGAGCTGCGAGTGCCGGTCTTCCGCCTGCTTTCAGAAGCTCAGCCGTAATTCCGTCAGCACCCGATGCCTTGCTGTTCTTATGCTGCTTAAGAGCCATACCAAATCTCATATAGGCTGATGTCCGGGATATCTTCGGTGTAGTTTCGGGTTAGCTTAGATCTAGGGTCTGTAGCAAGCTTTGTACAGGTGGCCGCGTTGATGTGTATAGGTAGCTGTCTATAGAATAATATAATAATATTATGATTATTTACAAATAAATTCCACTACATTATTCATTCTATTTTCGTGATGCTCTAATATTAATTAATTTTGTAGTCCTTCCAATACAACCATAATACACACATCAAAAGTGTCTAGGGATCAAGCATTTTTATGCGGATTTCTTGAGATTGAGATGTGGCTTTGTAATAAATTTATGATTTTATAAATTTATATGGATCCTTTTTGGTGCATTTCATAATTTGAACAATTTGAATCAATTTCTAGTAAAAGATGAAAATCAGCTGTCAATATTTTCCCTATAAAAACATACAACGCATTGAAGACATTATTAGTGCTACTGTTTCCCTACTACTGATTAAAACCAACGTTATTATGGAGCGGCGACGTCATTTAAGCAGGGAAGAAATGCTCAGAGCCGTGGGAATGATAGAAGCTGGTTCCCGGCAACGTACTGTGGCTTTAGCTCTGAATACAAGTCAGAGTGTTATCAGTCGACTTTGGACACGTTACCGAAGCACTGGTACCGTGGCTGAGCGCCATGGAGGACGGTATCGCTGCACCACACGGAGACAAGACCGATACATTCAAATCACAACTCGAAGAGCTCCAACAATAACCGCCATGATGTTAGCCGTGAGGCTTCATCACTCTTCAGGGAACTTAATTAGCGACCAAACAGTCAGAAACCGCTTGCATGAAGTGAACCTTCATTCCCGAAGACCGCTAAGGGTACCACCTATAGCAATGCACAATCGTAGGATTCGATATCAATGGGCTCTTGAACACAGAAATTGGGCAGAAGAACAATGGCGTTTCGTGTGCCTTTTTGATGAGTCTCGTTTTGGTATGAGACCGGATACAAGACGTATACGACACTGGAGAACCCCTGGACGCCAACAGCGATTAAAATCCTGCCAGGAAGTCCATCCTTATAGTGGTGGAACCATCATGGTATGGGCGGGTATTTGGATCGGCGGAAGAACTGAGTTGATTTGGATCAGAGGCAACCTCAACGCTCAAATTTATGCTTAGACGATTGTATCAGACGTCATCGTTCCTCTACAAGTGTAAATCGGTCCCTTATTTCAGTTAATGCATGATAATGCACGACCGCACACCGCAAGAGTTGTAAGACAGACTCTCGCCGCAGCTAACATCAATGTCATGCCCTGGCCTGCTCAGTCGCCAGACTTGAACCCGATTGAGCATGCATGGGATATGCTACAGAGAAGAGCTCTGCCGAATATGGAGGGTATCCAGTCGCAAGAAGACCTTTTTTTGTTGTTGCAACGAACATGGGCGGCCATTCCACAGCGTGATTTGGATGAACTCATTTTGAGTAAGCCAAACCGATGTTCTTGTGTTGTTAGTGTTCGCGGTAGAAACACGGATTTATAATTGTTTAAGTTACCCAATAAAATTTTAAAGAAAACTGTTATTTCAGTCTTTTTTTCGAACTTTAATGTTAGTGGTTCAAATGTCAAAAATCCCTTTATTAGGAAAATGGCAAATTTCTTTATTAATGCGAAGGTGACTTGGTTTATCGTTACTGTAGACAAACGAAAACACTTTATTTGATGAATCCTTAAAGAAAATTTTAATTAATATCAATCAGGAGAAAAGTTATTGCAAAAATATATGTTGATCCCTAGACACTTTTGATGTGTGTATATACGATGCACACAGTATTTGCCAGTATATTTTCCAACATCATTCACAATTTCCTGTATCATTATTGCAAAACGCTATTACTGTATGCGATGCGAAGAATGTATCTTCAGATCAACGCAAAACGCTGCAATATGCTATTGCCATCTGATTTATTTCGCACTTTTTACCGGAATAAAACCTCAATGGAGTCTTACGGAAACCACTTTCAATGTATGAAGTGGCAATATGTTTTTTTACAATTTTTTTAAATTCCTAAGAACATAAAAGCATATGTACACTTTCTGTCACCACAGCAAAAAATAACGCATTGTTTGATATACAAACCGTTATGATACGCCTCGTAGTTTAACAATTATTCAAGATTTTCACTAAATCTTTTTTCCTGTAAAATTGTGTTTTGTTGATTGCGGCTTTGTTCCAATAACCCATCGAAATAGTTACTACTTGTAGTAACTAAATAGTTACTACTTGTAGTAACTATTGCTTGCAATAGCATAGTTTGTAGCAAGGAGCTAAATGCTCCGTGCTACAAACTATATCGAATTACATTATAAACATTCTATCATCGATTTTGGCCCAAGTATAGGCGATGATGGGCAAACGTACACTTTCTGTTACTTACACTATGATGGTGTCTCGGTGGCGAGCTTGCGTAGGGCCCTAAACAACAAAATAATTTGGTTTTCCAAACCAGGTTTTATGGTATCTCCAGCTTCGAAGTCGATCAACGAAACTATAAGCCGTCTCGCTTCAATGTACAACGAAGTCTGCGATGCGGTGAGACAGCTAGATGGCTGTCACGGTGTCGGTTTGATGCTGCTGCTGCTCTCCTTTCTACTGCATATGGTCATAACGCCATACAATTTAATAGTGAATATAGGTATGTATTAGCTAAATTGCTTGAAAAGGTTGATTTACGTTACTATCCTAACTAATATTATATATGCGAAAGTTTGTTTGTTTGTTACGCTTTCACTGAAGCGATTTTGATAATCTTTGGAACAGAGATAGATGAATCCCTGGAGATGGTATAAGTTACAATTTTCAGCGAAAATAAAACTTAAAGGTAGAAAAATAAGGATGAGAATTTTGAATGAAACTTTTTTTGTTTCTAACTTCGGCTGTATCGATCAACAAACATAATTGCTTAAGAAATCTACATGCTCTTCATGTGATGTTGTCCATGTGGGAACGCCCAGCAGTGGGACGTTTATATGCTGATGATTTAACGCGAGCCAAACCCTGACATCATGGTACGAAACAAAAAAGAAATAATCGCTTAACTTAGGCTTAACTACCAGATAATCCCCTTATTACGAGTTCCCTTTCGATTTGCACCCAAGCTACTAGCAAGAAGGTGGACCTGATGATGTTGGCGCTGCAGCTACTGTGGTGCGGGCTGCACTTCAGCTGTACCGTGGCGGTGGTCGAGCCGAGTCACAGGACACATCTGGAGGTAGTCTTAGCCCTATTTGTGACAAGTGGGCTGTGCTGGTACCCACCCATCATCAGAATACTACCACCATCCCCTCTTCCCTTGGGTGTGGTAAGACGACTAAAGACTGCACATACATCCAATAGCATAGATCGGCGATGGGTTATTTGGTGAAAAGTGTACTATGGCAGAGGACTGCTTTTGCGGTCCTCATTGCCTAGTCTCTGAGGACCGCAAAAGCAGTCCTCTGCCATAGTATCACCCCTCGGGATAATAGTCTTGATTATGTGTGTGTGTATGCCAAGTAGCGTCGTTTAGTAGTGTAGTGTGTGGCAGTGTTGAATATGAGGAGTCACAGAACAAAACCAGTTAAATCAATTTTTGTAAATTTTACACGAGGACCCAAAATGTAAATACCCTATTTACGAGTATATACGGATTCTGTCAACTTTGAAAATGGTAAAATATCTGCAATGGGGGGTATCTTAAGTTTTTTAAAAGCGTTGTACTATATTAACGATAACAGAGCACTTTAAACAAACTCGATATCCGGTTTTGATCCGTGACGTCGGATTTATCCGGTTTTGTTCCGCAACTAGTTGAATCCATCCCCATTCGATTACCATGATAATATTTTTACACATTTGATGTAAGTATATGTTAATGTTATTTTTTATATTTTTGCGTTTTATTAACGCTTAAATATGCTTAAGTAAAATTTTAAACACTGAAAAAAGACTACAACCTCAGGCGGGAATCGAACCACGCACCTTCCGCATTCCGGGCGGCTGCCTTAACCACTTGGCTTTCCATTTCGGCTCAAAATGTACTGAGGTACACTTTATTTTAAAATATCCTCTTAATTATGCAGAAGCCTCTGATGATATCATTTTTCTATAAAACACGCCGAATCTAGTTTTTTTTTGGAAAATAAAAAAGTCATACATAGTATGGTTTATGAAATCGTAAACATGAAACGAAACGTGTAAATAAAGAGCGAAAATATGACAGTGACAACTGTCATACTGGTTTTTTGTGGTGGTGACAGTTTGTGGATGAACAAAAAATATTTTTTGAGATCTAAACTCACAATGTTGGAGTTTCTCCCTTGTTCTTTTAGCAACAACACGTGTTGTGAGACTCCATTTTATTTTAATCTACAGTACAAATACTAAATGTACTAACTTTAAAAATAAGTATATACCACTTGAAATTGGCTTAATGCTAAACGCGAAGCCATTAATTAAGTTATTTTATATATCTCACAATGGTCAATAGGTGCAAAACCTAGTTTAAATTATATGGTTTTCTATAAACTCACATAGTCGGTCTACTACACAGACATATATGTCTGTGGTCTACTAATATTTGTCTCTCTCAAAATAATCAAACGCACAAAATAATTCGAAACAGTTAATAACACTTATTTTTGTTACTATCTATCATGTTTGTGCTAAAAACAGGTTAAGTTTATGTAAAAATAAGTTACTCTAAGGCTGTAACGGTACAGAATGAATGGTATCCGTCCGTTAGTAAGGAATGTATGGGAGTAGCACTAAAATAAATATTAATGCGTAGCACCATTAATATAATAAGCATGAAAAGGGAATAATAAACTAGTTCAGAATAATGGTCAGTGGACTAGGGCTTTATCTTTAGTTTGAATTTCGCGGGGACTGCTCTGTGTGCCCTTGCGACATAGGCGCTGTCTAGCGTGAGTTATTTTACTTGAGCTTCGCGTAGGATTGTTAGGTTGGCAATGGCTTAGTGCTTTATCTTTATTTTGAATTTCGCGGGGACTGCTCCGTGTGGCCTTGCGACATAGGCGTAGGTTGGCAAGCCGGTGCACATACGGGCGGGCGCCACCTATGGTCGGAATACGGAACTTTTTATAATTTCACAAAATACAGGATTATTGGCTTAAGTGGATGATTATTGAGAGGGAATTGTTAATAGAAGGCTACATTTAGAAATTCAAACATGTAATATTGGCTATCTGACGAGATTTGGTTGGATTATGGAAAAGCTTTAGAATTGCGTGGCGGATGGCGGCAATGAGCGAGCGAGAGGTTGAGAAAAAGATAGAAAGCGAAGTAGGATGTTATCTCCACGTGGCGCAACGCGAAGTTCGCATATAACAAATAATAAGCGACGCGAAGGCGAGGCGCATCGGGAAACAGCTAGCGATTGGTTGAAGGGAAGAAAAGCGGAATGTTGGGGAGGGATGTTAGGCGCGCGTGGCGCGAAAGTTAAGATGCTTGGGAAAAGGGAGGAAAATTAGCGGGGCATTGAATTTTGAGACGTCGGAGGCGCGGTCCGATTTACGAGTGCGGTAAAAACTCATACGGGAAAACGAGCGTCCGAGCCATTTTTAGCGCGCTAAGTGATATTCGAGTTGCGATTTTAACTAACATTGGTTGTGAAATAGAAGTGAATATTAAAGTAAAATTCTTGCTATCGCGACTCGAATAATTGTTAACAGAATGAAGTATTCTGGATCATATTAGAGGACACGGATAACGGTGCCAACAAAAACTAATATGGTTTCAACGGACTTCGGTCTGGAGGCATTTGACTGTATTTAATAATGCCGGCGTTATCTATTAAAACGCTAAATAATACACTATCTTCGAGAGATTAACGGGGGAGAGACAGTTGTCTCCCTAGTGAAAATTGAAGATAGGTCAGACACCAATTAGCTGGAGGTGGGCACGTACAACCCCGTCCAAAACCGTCCCGCCTCCTTACATACAGTGTAGTGTTAGGTTTTACATTCTGAGTATACTGGCTCGATTGATAGTCCATTTAGAAGTCTGTTGCTTGCAGGGGCGACTCGGCTTACACAACTCACCACGAAATTAAGTTAAATGTGGCTTGGGCCTAGATTGCAAGGTACACAAGTAGGGACTGTTAGTTCGACAAAATATAGGTGTTTCAAGTGAGGAAAGCTGTAGGAATCTATAGGTAGACGTCTCATATATTGTTAGTTACGGGAGGACAGTACGGTTTGAGCACGCTGTGCGTACATAAACTAGGTACGTGGGCCGCGGGGCCAGGCTGGATTAATTCAGACTAATAAGGTAGGGATAATTAAGTTACGGTGCTAAATAAAATTTACGATGAAGTGATGTGGGTCCTATCTAGGCATGTAATCTGTTACCGTAGGCCGATAAAATTCTAATTGTTTTCCTAAAGTTGTTACCAATTAATTATTCATTTTAAATAATTAACAGAAGTATGATAATATCGTACCATCATTACTTTGGAATACCTAAAAGGTCTAGACTGGTTTCCTATTACAAGAAAAATACTAAAAGTTATAGCAAATAAGCATAGCTGTACTGTGATGTTTGATTTCTAATACTGAAATGACCAAACAGGCATTTTTAGCTTTCCCTGAGGTACAATACGGCCTTAAAATAGCTACACTCTTTAAAGTATAAAAAAATTATACATCCGATACCTATTGGTAAAATATAAGCTGAAACTGAACAACTAAAACCAGTTTAGAACCTAGGTTAATTCGTTGAAGGAAGACATTGCAAGATATGAGCTTCTAATAATCTGAAACATAGAAATAATTGATTGATAACAACCTGCTAATTAGCCTGATAATACAGTCTACTTATACCATTTGAATTCACCTTAGGTAATGGTCAAGTTAAGGATATTGAATAAATTAAACATCCTTTAATAAACTTAAGATGTGATAAACTGCCAATGCAGCCCATACAATGTAGTTTATAAGATCTGTATAATAAACACTAAGAGTGAACCAAAGTAATTTTACTTCAAATGATAGCATTCTATTTAGGTTCACTTCCTAAATAAGTAGGATATTGAATAAATCAAACATCCTTTGATACACTTAAGATGTGATAATCTGCCAATGCAGCCAATCCAATGTAGTTATATTGGAACTTTATAAGACCTGTATAATAAATACTAAGAGTAAATAAAAGTAATTTTACCTGTATTAATAGCATTCTATATTAGCCACCGCCTGAAGTGGGGTTTGAATAAATTATCCACCCTTTATAGAACTAAATATTAATTTTCTAATAAGACAAAGGGGCAGTCAGTTAATAAGGTTACATCTATAAAATAGACACAATAATCAGAGAAATAAGTGGTCCTGTTGGATGCTGGCATCCCACATCTGTTCGATAAGTGATTTCATAAGACATAGTTATTGCATTGAACAATTAAGTTCTTAATGTGAAAAGGATATTTGGATGATAGCCAGCCTTGAGGTAAACTCTATTGATTGGTGAGGAATAATAATAATTAAAATGCTAACACATATTTCATAATATAAGATGAAATTAAGTCAAAAGTTGTGTTGACTCTCTATAAATCAAACTCAACGTGGCGGGGCCTGAAAGACGAATGCGTTGAACGGCACGATATGGGCGAGGATGGAGCTCTTATACTTCCACAAGACCTTTACATAAATTGCACAAGACTTCTCATGTATCATGCTATTGTTAATAAATAATAATACCTGCAAGCTAAGCTATCATCTGATTATCTTTGAGTGGTTACAAATCTTCCCCGCAGCTGCAGTGAAGGATTTAGGTCACAGTTCAGACGGAGTCATTGCTAGGCTACACATATCTATGATATGATTTATAGACTGGTAGGTAATTAGGTCAGGAGAAAATAATTTAACACAGGGATAAGCCAATTACTAAACTTTCACGAAAGAACTTGAGTTACTTAAATGCGGTTAACAACGGAGGGTTCACTAGACGATCTGGCCAAAATAGTATTTATTATAATATTACATTGCTTGACTGAAATTCACTGCAAATAGAATTAAGCTATGCTAAGGTTTCATCATCATACAAACACTACGCACTCCACAAAAACTCCAAACACAACCATTAGATTGTAGATAAATTAGGTTAAATAGTTTTAAGAATTAGATAATAAGTTAAGTTAAGGTAAAAGCGGCGATGATGTGTGTATGTATTATAAGGTAGAATAAGGTAGAGACTTAGGTTAGGGCGAGAAGTTACAATTTGGTAAGCCGTTACCAGGATCGGAAAGTTAGGTTATATTTTATCATTAATATAGTTGTATTGGATTTCAGTCAAGCGGTAATACTTTAATTTAGATGTGGGATTTTTCCCACAAATTGTTGTCGTGTAGAGATGCGTGAGTTTAGAATTGGCTTAGTAGGGAATAATTCAATGAAGATTAATTAATTCAGAGATATTGAAGAATTATAATTTGACACTTTTCACAATAAACTTTGTTAGATCTTCTATAGTTGATTCATACACTTTGTATTACGGGTTCTTGATAGTAGGTGAAGATTAATCCTTGTAATGCTTGCTGTAAGCTGTAGGTTAAACCTTGTTGTACGAAATCTGTAACAAATAGATTCTCAGGTTAGGTTAAAGGTCAAATAGAGATAAAACTACAAAAGAATAACGTACCTAATGAGTATTATTTGAAATACAATACCTTTCAGTTATTATCTTTTTCTTCTTTATTTAATGGCGGATTTCGCCAGCATCAAGTACCGTGCGGCTAAGGCGTTGTTGTTTTCCCAAAGTATCATAAATGCACAAAGTACATAGATATAGTTAATAACCAAAAGTCTGGAGTATTGAATTTTGGAACTGTTGAGTTGTCTGTGAATAGTGGGGCCTTTAGAGGTATTTGACAAAGAGGATTACTACGATTAGTATTTGATTTTGACGTGACGCTATGAGTTAAATGGAGATAATTGTTGACGATAGTGTAATATTAGGTTTGTTTTATTCCTGGTGATAGATTTCATGTAGGCATAGGCAACTGGTTCATACAGCCTTGTGTTGAGTTATTTTTAGGATCGTAAAAAGTCGATGTTGGCGATAGGGTGACGTAGTTAAACATTTATTGATTTAGAAAGATTTGTAGAATAGGGGGAGGTTTAATTATTATTGCTGTAGGATGAGAAGGCAAGGGGGCGAGATTGGACAGAATTAACCAACTTAATTATTGCTGGATTCAATTTATATTATAGGACGGCGATATGCTGTACAATATTATAAAGTTATGACGCTAACAGCATAACATAAAACTAATAATAATTATATTTTGACTAATAATCGCTGAGCGATTGCGGTTCTTAGTTGATGTGCTATTCCACGTATTATAATTTATTTTGTTGGTTATGTTAGGAAAAAATATAATAACGAACTGAATATTATTGGCCTTACGTCTCACATCTGGAATCCATAAAGTAGTTTTAGGCTAGTCAAGGACTATTACGTTATTTGTCCATGGTTGGACCATAGACACATGATTTAGCGAGACCATAAACAATCTAGAATTAGGAATTATTATAAAACATGAAGTTATAAAACCAATCGGAGAGGAAACTTTCTTATCGCGTAATCATATGATTTTGTTATAGCAAGCGGAATCACCTGTTATTTTCCATACCTGTTAATTTTAATACCTGCGATTTTTACACTGAAAGAGATTTTCCTAATACTTATCACGTAGTAGATTAGAATGCAATGACATGGTGGCAGAGTTATTATTATGTGACATGTAGATGGGGACAATTGCTCTGCACAAGGGAAATGCCGCTTCATTTTGTTAGTTCGTTATAATCCTAGGAAAAGTAACATAAAATAGTATTACGGTTCAAAATACACGCGTTAATGAGAAATCGCGATTATAAGTAATAACAAGTAGCAGGGATGTCATGTAGGGGATAGAAACATATGACTATTCATTGCTAGTAGGAATTTTGGTTTAAAAGCAACGTAGTTTGGGATGCATAATGTAAACGGATAAATACGTCTAGTAGGCGATAAAAGTCGTTACCGTCTAGAAACAACTATCTAATATCTACTCTATTGTGGGGAGGTTACCTATTAGCGAGGCTAGATGGCGGTTACCAATAAAAGATTTTATTTTGGATGATGGTAAAAGGGTGCTGTCTAATAATAATATGTATAATTGTAATACTCTTGCAGCGTTGTAAGTAGTCGTTACCGGTAATCATCGCTTCTTACCGTATAGTTGAAATCGTGATAAATAGTTAATTATGAAGATTTACAAAGGATTATTATTAGCTTAAGATGAGGTTAACGTACGCAGAGGTAAAGCTCGCTGGGCACAGCTTACTATACCTACTTACCTAATATTATCGGTTGTGAGTTACCTAGAGATATCTAAGTCGGGAGAGCGGTGAAAAGAAAAGACCTTACTACGTGACTAATTAGTTAGGATAGGTAGAGATAGATAAATCATTTAATTCACTGGGTTGGATTAGCCGATTAAGAAGGGTACCTTGCACAATTGTCTATCTCCGTTGAACGAGTAAGGTGTTGAAAAAAAAATGATATTACTAGTGAAGTAGAGGGTAGAAAGTGTAGGAAGTATACTAGTGGTAGCATTGCACAGAATAGGGTGCAGTGAATGGATTTCAACGACAAAATATTATATATATTTTATAAATCATATCCAATCAGTACTTGGTACAATACTCAGTTACAGTACTCAAAGCAAAACAAAATCACCCATTTTACAGACAAAAACATTGAATCGGATGCTTGACCGCGTCTACATAAGCTAGTAGCTTTGCTTGTGGTTAACTCGTAAAAGGCACTTGTACAAGAGGCTGGTATTGACTAAAACGGGTAGTGCCGAAGGAGAATGTTCTGACGTGTATCCCAACGCTGGCTTTGATTAGTTGGTGGTTCTTCTAGGGCAACCATGCCGACTTACTAGGGATCATTGACTAGTCGAAGTTTGATTCTATACATACACGACACTAATCTATTATATTTATAAGTACGTTAGAACCTGCACTTAGTTATATTTAATTATTGGTTTTACATAATTATATTTGGGCGGAGATACCCTGTTGTGTGAGAAAGTGTAGGAAGTATACTAGTGGTAGCATTGCACAGGATAGGGTGTAGTGAATATATTCAACGACAAAATATTATATATACACACATCAAAAGTGTCTAGGGATCAAGCATTTGTATGCGGATTTCTTGATATTGAGATGTGGCTTTGTAATAAATTTATGATTTTATAAATTTATATGGATCCTTTTTGGTGCATTTCATAATTTGAAACAGGAACTTTCAATCAATTTCTAGTAAAAGATGAAAATCAGCTGTCAATATTTTCCCTATAAAAACATACAACGCATTGAAGACATTATTAGTGCTACTGTTTCCCTACTACTGATTAAAACCATCGTTATTATGGAGCGGCGACGTCATTTAAGCAGGGAAGAAATGCTCAGAGCCGTGGGAATGATAGAAGCTGGTTCCCGGCCACGTACTGTGGCTTTAGCTCTGAATACAAGTCAGAGTGTTATCAGTCGACTTTGGACACGTTACCGAAGCACTGGTACCGTGGCTGAGTGCCATGGAGGACGGTATCGCTGCACCACACGGAGACAAGACCGATACATTCAAATCACAACTCGAAGAGCTCCAACATTAACCGCCATGATGTTAGCCGTGAGGCTTCATCACTCTTCAGGGAACTTAATTAGCGACCAAACAGTCTGAAACCACTTGCATGAAGTGAACCTTCATTCCCGAAGACCGCTAAGGGTACCACCCATAGCAATGCACAATCGTAGGATTCGATATCAATGGGCTCTTGAACACAGAAATTGGGCAGAAGAACAATGGCGTTTCGTGTGCCTTTTTGATGAGTCTCGTTTTGGTATGAGACCGGATACAAGACGTATACGACACTGGAGAACCCCTGGACGCCAACAGTGATTAAAATCCTGCCAGGAAGTCCATCCTTATAGTGGTGGAACCATCATGGTATGGGCGGGTATTTGGATCGGCGGAAGAACTGAGTTGATTTGGATCAGAGGCAACCTCAACGCTCAAATTTATGCTGAGACGATTGTATCAGACGTCATCGTTCCTCTACAAGTGCAAATCGGTCCCTTATTTCAGTTAATGCATGATAATGCACGACCGCACACCGCAAGAGTTGTAAGACAGACTCTCGCCGCAGCTAACATCAATGTCATGCCCTGGCCTGCTCAGTCACCAGACTTGAACCCGATTGAGCATGCATGGGATATGCTACAGAGAAGAGCTCTGCCGAATATGGAGGGTATCCAGTCGCAAGAAGACCTTTTTTTGTTGTTGCAACGAACATGGGCGGCCATTCCACAGCGTGATTTGGATGAACTCATTTTGAGTATGCCAAACCGATGTTCTTGTGTTGTTAGTGTTCGCGGTAGAAACACGGATTATTAATTGTTTAAGTTACCCAATAAAATTTTAAAGAAAACTGTTATTTCAGTCTTTTTTTCGAACTTTAATGTTAGTGGTTCAAATGTCAAAAATCCCTTTATTAGGAAAATGGCAAATTTCTTTATTAATGCAAAGGTGACTTGGTTTATCGTTACTGTAGACAAACGAAAACACTTTTTTTGATGAATCCTTAAAGAAAATTTTAATTAATATCAATCAGGAGAAAAGTTATTGCAAAAATATATGTTGATCCCTAGACACTTTTGATGTGTGTATTTTATAAATCATATCCAATCAGTACTTGGTACAATACTCAGTTACAGTACTCAAAGCAAAACATAATCACCCATTTTACAGACAAAAACATTGAATCGGATGCTTAACCGCGTCTACATAAGCTAGTAGCTTTGCTTGTGGTTAACTCGTAAGAGGCACTTGTACAAGAGGCTGGTATTGACTAAAACGGGTAGTGCCGAAGGAGAATATTCTGACGTGTATCCCAACGCTGGCTTTGATTAGTTGGTGGTTCTTCTAGGGCAACCATGCCGACTTACTAGGGATCATTGACTAGTCGAAGTTTGATTCTATACACACACAACACTAAAATATTATATTTATAAATATCTTAGAGCCGGCATTTAATAATATTTAATTGAGGAACGGTAGAAATTATACATGCTAAAGAGATGTTAGTAGGAATACGATAGGCAAATTAGTAGAGAAGAAAAAAAAAAAAAAATTTCTCGAGGATACCTAAGATTGACGGATGATGGATAATTGTGGAAGGTGGATATTAATTGAGCTTCGGAGCAAAATAGGGATCGAAAGAAAAATATAATAATAGTGGTAGAAAAAAAAATAGAATAGAAAAAATTTAATAATATTAATAAGAAAAAAAAAACAACACATCGTTCGTGACATTTTTTTAAATAAACTAATGGGAGGAGATGAGTGAAAGGAAGAGCTTCGCCGCTATCTTCCTTTCCTTCAACTCCGAATTAGTACACATAAGAGTTAGACTTACTTAGATAACTAGAGAAAATGGCTACCCGGAAGTCCCAAAGGACCCATAGGCAGCCGGCGAGGTATGAGGACGTAGCCACATCTGGAGAGCCAACTGAGTCGATGGAGGGAAACCCCGAGAACGGAAGGGAGATGGGAGTGACTAGGAGGGTAACCAAACGGATGAGGGTCAATGAGGATAAGGAACCAGGCCAGGAACAGGAAGGAATCATGAGAGGGACTGCGACAAGGGAAAAGGAGTGTGAGGTACCTAGGAAAACAGCTAAGCGAGCGCGGGTCTTTAACCGAAAGACAACTGAGAAGCAGGACGGGATAGGATTAATATACAAAATGATGAAGAGAACAATAGGAGTGCTTACGGAAAAGGTCGCTAGGCTGAGTGCGGAAGTTGAGGGAGTAGGTACCCTAGTGCGAGGGGAAAGACATCTAATTAATAATGAAGAAATGACGATAGGCGAAGAGGGTTCTAGCACGTTAAAAGAGGGGGAAGAGAGTTTGAGGAAGGAGACTACTGAAAACGATGCGGGGACGCGGAAGGCGCGAGAGGAAGGAAAGCTTACTATTGGAACTGCGGGGCACATAGTATATAATATAAAAAATGTAAACACGGAAAAACCTAAATTCGGAAATAAATCTACTGAACACCCTATCACCTTTTTGGAAGATTTAGAGGGGTACCTAAAGAGAGAAATAGGAGTTGGAAGGGAGCTGGATCAGATACAAGAATGCCTGGTAGGAGAGGTCCGAGATTGGGCTAGAATTTATAAGGAAAGATGGATAGGGGTAGAGGAATTTAAGGTGGATTTTCTGGCCACTTATTGGGGCGAAAATGTTCAGAGCGAGTTGCGAAGGGAGATAGTACAAGGATGGTGGGATAGGCAAGAGAATCCTTCCATGTTAAACCACTTTCTTCAAATAGTAGGAAAGGCGCAAATGTTAAGCTATCCCATGTCGGAAAAACAGATAGTTTCTGACGTTATAAGACACTATCCTAAAAATGTACAACAAGTTTGGGCGACTAGTGGGATAAACACCATAATTGGAACATATCTTTGAGTGGTTACAAATCTTCCCCGCAGCTGCAGTGAAGGATTTAGGTCACAGTTCAGACGGAGTCATTGCTAGGCTACACATATCTATGATATGATTTATAGACTGGTAGGTAATTAGGTCAGGAGAAAATAATTTAACACAGGGATAAGCCAATTACTAAACTTTCACGAAAGAACTTGAGTTACTTAAATGCGGTTAACAACGGAGGGTTCACTAGACGATCTGGCCAAAATAGTATTTATTATAATATTACATTGCTTGACTGAAATTCACTGCAAATAGAATTAAGCTATGCTAAGGTTTCATCATCATACAAACACTACGCACTCCACAAAAACTCCAAACACAACCATTAGATTGTAGATAAATTAGGTTAAATAGTTTTAAGAATTAGATAATAAGTTAAGTAAAGGTAAAAGCGGCGATGATGTGTGTATGTATTATAAGGTAGAATAAGGTAGAGACTTAGGTTAGGGCGAGAAGTTACAAGGCTTTTATCTAATAATTAGTTGGCAGTTAGGTAAGCTAACGAAACGCACCCGACAGCGAGAGAGTTTGCTTGCCAGTTAAACTAATCCAACGTTGCAAGCCGTCAAACCTTTCTAATTATATTTTTAGGTGGTACAATTATAATAAAAAATATAATACATATATTTTTGGAATCTACGATATTTTTCCTACATTTTGGTACCTTTGAATCTTAGGTACATGAGTGGCCGTAGTTGTATGGGAAGAGGAAAGGTCTCCAAATGTCAGTGCTTGATGCTTATGTTTTTAGTCAACATTGCTTCATCAAATCTTAGAAGTTTTCACCTCTGAGATCTGAAAGAAATATTTTGACAAATATTTGAACATTCGGTTAAGATGAAGTTGCGTTATAGATTAATGTTTTTTTTTATATGTTTTAGCGTTTTATTAACGCTTAAATATGCTTAAGTAAAATTTTAAACATTCGACGACGACATTCGAAAATTTCGACGGGTGAAAACCAGACCTCGGTAGCCAAGTGGTGAAGGCAGCCGCCCGGAATGCGGAAGGTGCGTGGTTCGATTCCCGCCTGAGGTTGTCGTCTTTTTTCAATGTTTAAAATTTTACTTAAGTATATGTGTTTAACATCGTCGATGTATCATCCTTAGCACATGTGCAGTTGTTAATTGATGAAACATGGACTATGGCAGGCTTCGTCTGCGGTCTTCGATGGTCTCTGACTAACCCTATGGAGTTAATTGTCGTGAATATGTATGTATTGATAATGAACTAATTTGCCTTCCAGATCGACCGTACCAGCTTGCTCATCAGCCGTATGATCATAAAGTCTAATGATGAACTGATGTCCTCGGAGCTGGAGAAATTTTCCACCTACCTAATTTTAAATAAGGTTACGTACAGTCCTCTCGGCGTTTGTACGCTGACGCGATCTCTTGTGGCTTCGGTAAAATGTTTTTTATTTATTCGTTTGTGTGTTGTTGGCTCTTGTTATTTATATGTTTTTATATTGTAATGGTAAGTGTTTCTTTGTTGATTAGGAGGGCATTTTCCAATGTTTATTTGACGCTTCAAAAGAAAGGGAAAAAAGCAGCCATTGCAGATTTTGTTAACGGCTCTTCTCAGTATCTACGTGGTCTCCCGCCTATACTTCGAACCGATATGGCGTAGTGACTGTCATAATTGCTCAATTATTGTAGCCCAAATTGATTAAATGGTACTTATTGAATCTCGAATCTGTACCATGTAATGCCTGTATTTTCTTTGACAAAGTCATAGCTGCTAAAAACCTTAAAAAAACAGGTTTTTATTATATTTTGTTTATATTTTCTCAATTATAATACACTCGGCCTTTTTACCCCTGCATGCTTACGGTTGTAGTCGTAAGATGGCAGTCGTTCAAAGATAAAGTTTACTTTGTTCAATTAACTAGAATTAAATTAATAAGCACTTAGTATAGCCCGAAAATGTTCAGCTCCTTCCCATTCAGAAGGTCTTTTAGCTATCGAAAGGGATGGGCGGTTGAAACCCAGTGAACGGACCAACGTGATCAGTGATGGTTCAAGCTCCCCTCGCTTTTTATTTTATCGCGCAAAAAAGTGGCCCTTATTATGTAGCCTACGACCATTGATATAAACATCTATTGTATATTAGATGCTACTACCTCGGTGGCAGAGTGGTCAAGCGCTCGGCTTGATATCCGGAGGTTTTGGGTTAAATTCCCAAGTCGGGCAAAGTGTGGTTTTGGATTTTTCGATGCAAAGAGAGAAAGAGAGATAAATAGAGAGAGAGAGAGGGATAGAGAGGGAGAGAGAGAGAGAGAAACTAGCCCGGTTTGGTGCAGTCAGGCAGTATACAGGCTGCACTTTACTTTACTTAACTTTTAGGAGCTACCGAATAATGCAAACCTGAATATTGTATGTGTGGTGTTTACAATTTTTAATTGACATTTTATTACGTTTTGGTTACAGATTGTAGGCAGTGTTGCGACCTACTTGGTGATCATTATCCAATTCCAATTATCTGAATAATTTCATATCTCCTTGTAGATGTCCGATTAAGAGATACTCGTCAGTTGAAATAATAGTTCCTTCAGACAAAAAGAGTAGAAAACGCCATATTGTTATGTTTCTTTAATGGAATCATCATTATCATGACTTCCCTAACGGACAACATCACATAGGGAGCTTAATATATCAAACTATTACCATAAGGAATAAATAATTTGTGATGTAAAATATGTTTAAAAGTTCTTACTGAAATATATAATAAAGAAATTCCAAATTATAAAAGAAGTTGTTTGATTTCTACCGAAAATAAGATAATTTACAAAAAACGGTTTTTTCTCCATAACAATGGATACATACAGAACACATAGTGTAGTGTGTGACTCGCCTTACCCTTTTACATTGTCATACTCATAACTAATTGATGCAACAGTAATAAAACATGCTTTATACAACACAGTCGTTTCACTTAAAGCTTCTCCAGCCTTCTCACGTAATATTTCATTTACTTGCAATGTAGGGATACATTGCAAGTAAATGAAATATTATGTATGAGGGTCAGCTAAGCGTGGTTTTTAAGTTTCGTCCTGACTGACGACGCTAAATTAGGCTTCCACAGCACAGCTTAAAGCGACGATGAGCTCACCACCTATTATGCTGAGCACATGTGAAGTCTTTATTTGTGAAAAGAGAACTCCGAGCAAAGTGCTCTTCCTTCAGCCTTACAATAAACTCAATAATAAATAAGAGACCTCTACCTACTAACAGCTACCTAGCTAACATTTTATAATACTTATATTTAAAAAACAGTTACCCATTTTCTTTAGTCAAGATGCAGTTCCCTTTTACCTTTTCAATGCTATAAATATAAAATTGTATGTGGATGAATTTTAAGTAACGGACGCGTTGTTAAATAGTACGTAGACTGTATAAAAAGGAAAAGGAATGCAGAGTAATACCATGGCAATACTAAAAAAAAATCAATTAAAAAAACCAGCAGAGAACGACCATCTGCTAGAATGAGAGTAATTATAGACAAAAGGACAAATTCATGCATCTGACTGACCTCTATTCATAACTTGTTTATGAACGATCACTAAGTAAGTGTATGTACTTACTTACTCATCACAACATACTAAAATATTAAAGTACACTGTTCTGTACACTGCTTACTGAACAAACATAATTTGTACTATGCTGCGTTGTGTTGATAAATGATAACATCAGATAATTTCTTGAATGTTGTTTGAAATTAAATATTTTTATGTAGGTATTATAAGGGATATTTTCCATGAATTTAGATGACTCAGCGATCGTAGGCTTCAAATAAATTACGTCATTGTTATTATTATTACCTATAATTTTTGTAAATTTTAAAACCCATTGGATAGGTGAGAAAGTAAAAAAATGTGTTTGGAGGCTTCAAAATAGTTCTTATGAAACCCAATGAGTTCTGTATTTATTGGAATTATATTTCAGTCTCTAAAGTATACAAGCAAAATTTGAAAACCATGAGTAGAAAAAGAAAAAACAAGTTATTTTATTTATTTCAATACAATTTAATTCGATATCATTCATTCAGTTTAAGCTACTATAATTGAGCACTTATGAAAGTCGCTATGCCATAATCGGTTCGTAAATCTATAGGGTGGGAGACCTTGTACTAAAAAGAACCGGCAGGAAACTCAGCAAGGATATTTCTTTCCGCTCATTCTTTTGCAGCGTCAAATGCAAATTGGAAAATGCCATCCCTATCATTGAAGGATATTTTCCATGAAAAGACAAAATATATAGTAAGATTACAAGACAAACACCACAACATACAAAATATAATAGTTTCAATGACTACCACTTTTTTAAGAACAATACTGTAAAGTCTGTTTACTTTTTTTTATAATTTGCTCTAAAATTTTCTCTATTGGGCACTCTCACAATTTTTTTCACTATCTCCAATTTTTGGCTGAAGTAACATATTTTAATTTTACTACGCCAATTCCCATACGACTTTTGCAAAGTAGGATTAAAGTAATGCTACTCTAATTAAATAGGTGACAGTACGGCCCCAGGTACCCAATGTTACTTGTTGCCCGACGCTAGTGCTACCAGTCCAATGGTGACATAACCAAAAGCATAATGATGTTTATAACTCAGCTCACTACTTGATTTTTTCTTGAACTCTGTTATCTCACAGTTTAATAACTTTATTGATGGCTCTGGGATTGTAAATCGTTGATTGATTAAGCTAATTAAAGGAGTCGTTGAACCAAAATGCTGTAGGACATCCACCAACAACCCGACACTCTTAGATCCTGTAATGTACTCTCCATACTTTATATTTTACTATATTCCCGATTATGCCCGACGCCACACGAACTGTGACGTATGCGCACGACACAAATATCTACATCACTTACTATACTACATCCCTTTCTTGTTTTAATTTTGAAATTAAAGTTGTTTTAATTTATCTAATCAACTTTTATTTAGATACTGTATTTCTGTGTTTGACTATTAATAATACCCGTACTTAGTTTTTATGTATAAATTAGTTTATATATATTTGTATATATATATATGCCTATATATATAATTTATTTTAATTATCTTCCATGTCCGTATTAGCTTCCTTTTTTCCTTCAGTTCCTTATCTCTATCCCTCATTTCAAGATTCCCGAAATTGTCATCTAAAAAACAGTTCTGCAGGTGTTTTTTCCTGTAACTGAGTGAGGTGTACTATTGTACTTCACCATTTACTCACGAAGTTCTTTTCTACTTGAGAAATCTTGAGGCGTTTTAGGATGTCCCTATACTGGCGCTCCACCTCTCCGTTTTGTTGCGGCCAATAGGGAATGGTATTATAGAGTCGTATGTTCCTTTCTGCACAGAAACTTTTAAAGTCTTCGCTGGAATATTGTCTCCCGTTGTCTGATGTAAGCGAGACCGGATTGCCAAGCCTGCTAAAAATGTCCAAGCATTCTGATAATTTCGGAGCTTGATATGGTTTTGCATGTTTTCACCTCTTTATATCTAGTGTAATAATCTACAACTACCACGATATAATCTCCACTATATAAGGGCCCATGAGGTCAAGTGCTATGTCAACCCATGGTTTGGAAGGTAAGTCTCTTTTTTTAATGGGTTTGGAGCGCTAGGAGCAGAGACCAGGATGCATCCTTTACAGGCTTTGCATATGTTTGCAGCATTTTTGTTGCACTTAGGTCACCATGCCTCGGTCCTCAATCTGCCCTTCATCGCGACTATCCCCGGCTGGCCTTCATACGCAGCTTCCAGAACTCTTTGTCGTAATTTGGTTGGGATTACAATCCCTAAGGAGAATATCGCCATGAAAGCATGATTCATTCTGGAAAAGTTTATAGGCTTTAACCGTTTCATCCCAGTTTCCATCGTAAAGGCCCTCTCTAAATTTCGGTATCTCTCCATCTCCAAGGGAACTCTCAGTAGGTATTCTCTTGCCTACTGGTCGTGCAGATTCGGTAACCACTTGAACATGGTCTTTAAAGAAAGCCGTCGGGTTTGTTGCCACTTCACAGAGTCTCGATATTGAATCCGGTACGTTGGTTTTTTTGTTTTATTACTTATTCTCTAAAGTAATCATTACAACTACAATATTATCAACCTTGCCATAAACTTTTATTACATGCAAGTAATTAATGTACCTGCCACAGAGAAGAGGGGACTCTTCTAATGCAGGTATTGCATACTCAACAGAAGAGATCCTAACCCATGGAACATAACTTGTAATACTATGAATAAACTTACTCTTCTGTTGGTTGCCACAAACGGCATATCTGACAAGAATACAGCGTAGCTATTCTGTATCTCAGTCAGCGCTGCCGCAGCGCTGAGAATTGACTGTGTCTCTTTCATATATATTTTTTTTTATTGTGGCACGCCATAGTGGCTTCACTCTGCCTGATGAAAAGCAGCCAGTGAAGCCCAAGAAGTGAAAGCGTTCGTCACAGCGCTACCACGCTATGCCGAACGCTCTCACTATGGCGGCCTGCATAAATGCTTTTTCACGCCCAGCTTAAATAACCCGGGAGAGAAAGAGGAAGGAAACACGTGTGCGGGAAGCGCATTCCACATACGGGCAGTTCGGCAAAAGAACGATTGTCCAAACTTTTTGGTACGTGTCTTGATGGTCAGCACGGTATGAGGGTGGCTTCTAAGACCTGCACGCGTCGATCTGGAAAGGAAAGGAGAGGGAGGGATGAGGTCAAAGAGCTCCTCAGAGCATTCACCGTGGTAAAGGCGGTAAAAAGCACTAAGGGAAGCAATGTCCCTACGTAGCTGTAACGGCTCCAGACTGGTCGTAACGTCATCGTTACCGATAATACGGACAGCACGTCTTTGCAACCTGTCAAGAGCTTCGAGCAAGTACTTGGCGGATCCGTCGTCCCAAAGATGAGAGCAATACTCCACGCAGGAGCGCACCTGAGTCTTAAACAAAAGACAACGTTGCTCCGGCGTGAAGAACCGCTTCACCTTGTTATATTCATAGAATTGGAAAGAGACAGCAGATAACAGTCACGCGCGCAGCATCTACGTGCCGCTTAGAGAATCGCATAGCAGAACTGGCGTTAGCCGCGCATATAAATAATGGCTAAATCAATGAAATTATTTATTTCATCAAAACATTAAGTTACGACTGCACATGTGCTCAAGTGGCGGGCCCATCGCCGCTCTATGCTGTTGGATATAGTCGCCTTTTACGACACCCAAATGAATACAAACAAGTGGTCAAAAAATGGGTTGCAAATTTTGGCGAACAACTTACTTAATACGGACAGTGCAAGATAAATAAAAGCTTGTAAAAAAGGAAGATTTGTCATTGTTCAAGTTCAAAAAAACGAAATTACCTTTTGACGTCTGAAGGCTTAGGCACTGAATTATTAGCCGTTGTCTTGCCAGGCCACACTACACTGCTATATTGGCGCACGTTACAGCAAGATAGTGAATCATTGATATTGTTATTTCCTATTGGCGTCTCTTTTCGAATCAGTTTCGCGATCCAAGGAGCAATTAGAGCCAGATTTGGAAATAAGAATTAGACTTCTTTCATCTCATCATACTGCTAATTACTATGAACAAACAGTTGTACCCTTACCTTACCAAGAAAAACTAAGGACAGAGTGTTCACAAAATGGACGGAAGTTAATATACGAACGCGCCATGTTTCTTGATGCTTCTCAAAGCACACCGGTGCAACTCCTGGTAGTTGTGAAACGCGCTCTACAAAATACAGTTCACCCAACACAAAACATTCCGATAAATTGTCTTCACATATCAAAGAATTAGTCATTGTTGCCTGTCCCGTGGTTGCTATAAAATCATCACATTCCATAAGCTTCACACATTCAGCATTATTGTGTTGCGGCAGTTAAGATAGCCAGTTTCTTAGTAGAATAAATTCCGAGTGAAGAGCGCTTCCTTTTTTATTGATAGAAAAGTTCTTAGATACAGTACCATAACATTTACAAATTCAGTATTATTGTGTTTCAAAAGCTATAGCCAGTTATATAGCCAAATAAACTAGCCAGTTCCTCGATAGAAAAGAATTCCGAGTGTAACAAACATTTAACAAAATTTATTAAATGTAGATGTATTTTAAATTATATAAATTTTCTGTAGGCAGGTGAAATTCCTTTCTACTTTTTCAATGCTGTAAAAATAAAATAGTATATGGATGAATCATATCATGTAACGGATGCGTAGTCTGCACGAAAGTAAAAGGAATGCAAAGTTAAACTTATAAAAAATAATTACAAGAGATAAATTAAACATACCAAGAGAGCAGAAGAACAACCTACAAGAAAAGAGAGTAAAGACAAAAGGACAAATTCATTTAGCTGAATTCTGTTAATGATTTGTTTTTGAACGATCATTAAGTAAGTACTCAACACAACACTCGAATGTTCTGTTTACTGCTTACAGGACAAACATAATTTGAACTATTATGCTGCGTTGCGGATCAATGATAACATCAGGTAATTGCAAGGGATATTTTCACAATCGCAGACTTGAATTGAATGATGTCATTAAAATAGGTATATTTTTGTTAACAACACCCATTCTTCTCCACAACTAAGATACGTCATGAATGAGTAAGTAGGTAAAGATTTTTTTGGAGGATTCATAATAGTGCCAAATATATTAAATTGAGTAAAGAATTTCAGACTTGTATAGAGGGACTTACCTACTTATTAGTTTGACCGATGATAATTTATGACTACACAAGCCTAGAAAATAATGTATTTGTAAATTGATCTATAATGACAAAAAATGTATTTGTGTAGTAATTACGGCAAGCCGCTTAAAAATAATATATATAAACATACGAGAGAAGAACTGTAGGTTAAACGAGGCTTCTGAAAAACGTCTACATGGGTAAGTATATTTTTTATTATTCCGGAGGAGCCTAACTTTTGTGCCCGTAGAGAGTCATGGTCATAGGCCTCTCTTCGGACACTGTATATATAGTCTTTAAACCCCACGACATAGGTAAACTAAGCCGAGGTCTGTGCCTTCCACCCTAAAATATGAGTACAATAAGTTTTTCTTTAATATCGATAATTTAACTGTAAAAAAATTATAATGACCCGTTTTTAAAAAACTCCGTTCTGTTCTTTTTCAATTGTACTTCGGCAGGGACCTCATTCCACAACCTGAGCGTACGCGGGTTATCAGTAGTATCTCCTCGGAATCATGTTTTTTATGTGAAATGGAATCAAACGAGCTGTAATCAGTGCCCATAGCCGCAAAACCAGAGGAGTCACACGTAGATTCGTTGCTGGTCTTGAGGAAGGAGTAGTAATTGTGGGAGGGGGAGAGATGGGTCTACGGTTCTTTCTATTATCTTATGAAAAAATAATAGCAACGGCGCTGGTGCCATTTTTAACGTCGATATTTCGTGAGAGGGTTGTTTTACGGCGGGCGAGCCAGCCTAATTCATGCTGCAACCTAGCGTGGCCCACTCAGACAGTGCCACTCATTTAGCACCCAGGTGTCACTTGTATGATTTCAAGGGTAAACCTACGGACGCGAGTGACTTTAACCCCAAAATTAAGTTTTTATTGTTTTATAAAGAACTTGTTTTTCAGCATCATCAAAAAGTGTGACTGTGAAGCAAAGTTCGCAGACTGCCAGCGAGCCCCAACAAGAATGCGTGATGTCCGGGGCGATGTACCTGATCTTCCGAGTAAGCCAATTCCTGGGATCGGCACCGGTGCTTTTCCAGAAACGAAATGAACTCTGGCATGTCCGGATTTCACGAAAGCTGTACTTCGTCAACTACTCAATTGTGCTATTGTTGAGTAAGTGCTCCTTGTTATCGTCAGTACTGGTGTCTCCGTTTTACTGGAGGGCGGGTAAATATATGCTAGGCGCAGTGGACTGTATGAGCGGGGGCGGTTATCACATATATAAATAAATAGAAAGGGGCAGTTTAAACGAAGGAAGCCAAGGGCGGCGGTTACGGCCTTCAAGTGTTCCCCTGAGCGAAATAAGCAGCAACACTAACCTGGTAATCGGCGTCTTCAGCACCCAGAATTCTGGCAGCTAGCTGCGGCGGCGGTGTGTGGCACGGACTCGCGCGGGCGGAGAGCGGTTAGCGGCGGTGGCGGCGGCGGTGAAAAGCGAACTAGCGGGAGCGGGCGTTCAGCTCAGCGGTGAATTCGCAACTGTCAGATGACAGTCAGAGGAATGCTGGGGCGCGCCGAGAATCGCTTGTGCGGACGGTACACCGATAACCATTTATGGTGCTACTACCCTCCCACACAAGGAAACAAATAAAAGCGCGCAAACATCCTCCCCGGCTTGAAAATACTAGGGATTTTCGAAACCATAAAGCGGTATAGAAGTCTCTCCATCAGAGAGGATGAGCGGAAATACAATTATAGCGGGTAATAAGCGGAAATATATGTACATAAATATGTTGATATGAAGCTAAGTTAAACAAAAATATACATAGGACTACATTGGGATTAAAATAAACTAAATAAGTGCAGATATAACTGTATTAACTATTGCGTAGGCAGTGGGCACAATTTCACAACAGGACGTTTGTACGTGCCAGTTGTTGTCCGTACAGAAGCGACACGAACTACTCCGTCTTTCCCTGGGAAGACTTGTTCTACAATGCCAGTAGGCCAGCGTAGAGGCGGAACATCGTCTTGGTGAATTAGTACGAGAGTACCGGGGCTAACAGAGACGTCAGGTGTATTCCATTTTTGTCTTAGTTGCAGGGTGTGTAAATAATCTACACGCCACTGCTTCCAATAACCACGCACCAAATTATCTAGCAATCTTTTACGAGCGGAGAGACTAAGCGTTGTATCCAGCTCACACGTGGGCAGTGACTGTAAAGGAGTAGTTTGCAAAAAATGAGCGGGAGTGAGAACAAAATGCGGCTGATCGGACAACAAGCATAGCGGACGCGAGTTTAAGATACATTCAATTTGCGTTAACACAGTTAGAAGCTCTTCATAACAAAGCAATTGGTTACCAATGGTGCGATATAAGTGAGTTTTAATTGATTTTATATTAGACTCCCACAAACCTCCCATGTGAGGAGCGCGAGCGGGAATAGTTCTCCATTCAATTCTGCGGTTACTAAATTCGTTTTGAAAGGCGGCGGAGGTTTCATTAGAGGATAACAAACCATACAATTCGTCCAACTGTCGTTTTGCTCCAATGAAATTTGTTCCGTTATCGGAATACATTATGGATACTGGACCTCGTCTAGCAAGAAAGCGTTTAAATGCGTCTAAGAACGTCTCAGTGCTGAGATCTGAAGCGATTTCAATATGCACTGCCTTTGTGGTTAAGCAGATGAAAAGGCAAATGTAGGCCTTTTGGCTCTTGACGCCACGTCGACAGGTTAGTGTAATGTTGATTGGTCCACAGAAATCTACCCCCGTATGTGTAAAGGCTTTAGCTTCTTGCACACGAGCTGGCGGGAGACTTGCCATTATAGGCGAAGGATGCTTAGGCGCAGCGTGAAAACAGAAATTACATCCTCGTATGCGTTGTCGAATTATATTGCGAGCAGAAATTATCCAATAGCGTTGTCTTAACAAAGACATAACAAGATGAGAGCCAGTGTGACAGTTGGAGCGGTGGCAGTCATCGATAAGAAGATCGACGATGTGATGACGTCGCGGCAGTAGAATTGGATGTCTATTACCGAAAGGTATAGCAGCGTTGTTTAATCGGCCTCCCACGCGGAGTAACCCGTCACCATCAACGAACAGATCAAGTTTTCTTAAAGAGGGAGAAGGTAAATTACCTTTATTTACATTTTTTATATCCTCACAAAAGTATTCATGTTGCAAGAAGCGGAGCAGAGTACGTTCTGCTATTTCCAAATGAGAAACTTTAAACCGCGCGGACTTGGGTAATTTTTTTTATAAAGCGTAAAACATAAACTATTATGCGTAAATACCTAATTGTTTCCAGGACGAGACTTGGAGTGCGAGTTTAATAAGCGGATGCATAACGGAAGATTAATTTCGGGTACATCTTCAGTTTGAGAATGCTCGAAAGGCACAATAGGCCATGCGGCTATGAGTCCACATTGGACCATGCCTCCACAAAAAGTATTTTACGCGAAACACAATTACTGGGGTTCACAGTTCCAGGTATATGGAAGAAGCGATCAGGAGATAAATTATCCTGTATTATACTAACACGGTTGGCAACAAACGTTTGCCAACGGTGCGGCGAAGAATGTATCCACGATAACGCGATAGTAGAATCAGAAAAGGCGAATATATCTTTTAATAGGATAGCGATTATGTAATATGTGGTAAACTTGATTTATTAGCTCAGACAAAAGCAGCGCGGTACATAACTCGAGCCTAGCGAGTATCAGTCCGCGTCCTTGAGCGCTAGTGAGCGGTCGCACTGTGTGCGCGCGCAGTAAATAGTGAGTCACGATGACAACTACCCTAAAATGTTCGTCGTGTAATATAGTTATCTGTGAACTTCTTGCTTTTATACAAAACAAGCAAGATGTGATGACTGAACAATCCCTAGTGAATCTGTGCACATCCAGCTTCTCAGAAGAGGAAATTGACGCTGCCAAAAGTTTGTTATTTACGGCGGTTTCACAACGAAAAATTACAAGGAAAAAAGCAAAGAAATCATTTAAGAATCTGCACGATGTCATAGCAGTTTTCAAGGAAACTAACCCGGATGATTTACCGGTTTTTGTGGCCAAAGAATTGCAGAAGCTTCCCCCGCTGACGTTCGACCATGTTGATGCATCGAGAGTGCTAAAAGACATTATCCTGCTTAAAACCGAACTACAGTTAGTGAAGGACACATTTGTTACGCAAGAACAACTGCAAGAAGTCAAGACAGACTTGATGAATGCAAAAAATGCATCGATTATCTCCACACAGGGTCAGTTTGTTAATTTAAAAAGGGGCGGTTGCTATCAAAATAGCGTTTGTTTTGATAGCGGCCCGTTTGGTCTACCGCACATTCCGGTGACACCGCATAACGAGTCGGCTGACGGCGCTGACATTCAGCGTTTGCTGGCTCGCTCACACTCACGCGAGAAGTCACCATCGGCAGGCAGGCGGCGGCAATGGCGCCGCCAGCGCTGACGTCATCGACCAATGTCGTCGTTACCACCGAGAAGCCGTCCGAAGAGAAGTCGTTAAGCACCGGCAATAGGGTGCACTTTTCCACGCCGGTTACAATGACTAAACCCAAAACACTGGCGGAGATAGTACATGACAGTTGTGACCGGGAATCAAAGTCGAAAAGTGAAAAGTTTGATGACGGTTGGATACAGAATCAACGAAAAAGACATAGAAATCGGTTTGCGACAGTGCAGGGCATAGCATCTACGAACCCGCATGAGAAATTCAAGGCATCAGACATAAAAATTCCATTGTTTATCAATAACGTGGACAAAGGCACTAAGGAAGAGGACATTATGGAATACATTGGCAGCAAAACTCAGGTTACTGTGAGCTTAAGAAAGGTAAACACCAAAGAACAAAAACAATACAGCGCCTACATTGTTTATGTGCCAAAGAATAAATTGTCATTATTTCTAAATGACAGTCTGTGGCCTGAAGGAGTGTCTTTTAGACGTTTTGTTGATTTCAAAAGAAACCCTAGACAGACGAAGCTTGCTCTTGACAACGATAACAATCATTTATGAATCACAAAGTAAAGTTTGTCTCTTTTAACTGTAAGTCTTTAATTAGATCAATGGAATGTATTACGACATTGTGTCAAACATCGCATTTGATTGCACTGCAAGAAACGTGGCTACTACCGCACGACATCCCACTGCTGGGCACTGTGGACCCGGACTTCGAGTACTTCGGTAAGTCAGCAGTGAATACCAGTGAAGCCATTCACCGAGGAAGGCCTCATGGAGGGTTAGGTATTTTGTGGCGTAGGAATGTGTTTAGTGCCATTTCAGTCGTGCCATGTACCAGTGATCGAATCGCGGCCGTAAAAGTTACTAGTGCGGAGTGCTCATTTCTAGTGTTTTCGGTATACATGCCGACTGACGAGGTTACGAACTTGGCGGAGTTTACACACTGCTTGAGTGAGATAAGCGCTATTATAGATAGTTGTGACACTGAATATAGTTACATTCTTGGTGATTTGAATGCGCACCCGGGTAGGCGCTTTGATATAGAACTTCAAATGTTCTGCACAGACCAGAAATGGATTTGTGTGGACATGGAGCTACTTGGATTGGACTCGGGATCCTATACCTATGTAAGTGACAGTCACGGAACTAGTAGTTGGCTGGATCACTGTGTGGTGACCCAGGCAGCTAGACATACAGTAGACAGTGTATCAATTAATTATGGTGTATTCTGGTCAGACCATTTTCCCCTAGAAATACAGTGTAACCTTAATACTTTAACACCGAAGCGTGTGCCTTGCAATGTGATAAATCATGTTTTATGGGGAGAACGGGATGATTCTCAGATTTTAGAGTATTCAGATTATTGTAATGAAAGACTCAAACAGATAAACTTTCCCTCCGTGCTCACTGACTGTGCCAATACGGTGTGTAACAACTCTAATCACAGAATAGTATTATTAAACTTGTATGAGCGAATAATTGATATCCTAACGGAAGCCTCAGTACATAGCAGTAAAAAGAAGAAGTTTAATTTTAAAAAGAAATATGTCTGTGGTTTGAATAAACACGTGAAAACCGCTCACAGTGAAGCTCGGTTGTGGTTTCACTACTGGGTCCTATACAATAGGCCTCGAGAAGGGTTTGTTTATAATAAGATGCGTGTTTCTAGAAATGTTTTTAAAGACAAATTGAAGTGGTGTCAAAATAATGAGCAACAGATAAAGATGGATATTTTGGGCACAGAACATGTAAAAAAGAATTTTGCTAGTTTCTGGAAACACATAAAAAAACTGAGTCCAAAGCCAAGTGCTCCAGTGAGTGTAGAAGGATTGAATGAGTCCTCTCAGATAGCCGAGATGTTTAAAAAACACTTTAGGGTTCAGCCTACCGACTCTTGTGCTGAGAGTAATAATGTTAAATGTAAAGCTACCAGTAGGTGTGCTGGGAAGAAGTTAGTTGTGATTGGGGCTAAGGACATTAGAACTGTTTTAAGAAAAATGACTAAGGGTAAATCACGGGGACATGATCACTTGAGCGTTGAGCACTTGCAGCATGCTGGTGTACATCTACCGCGTGTTTTGGCAATGTTCTTTTCTCTTTGCCTTAGTCACGGCTATCTACCAGACAACATGTTAAAGACTATTGTCGTACCCATTGTTAAAAATAAAACATGTAGTGCTAGTGACAGGTCCAATTACAGACCGATTTCTTTGGCGACCATCGTGGCTAAGGTACTGGACAGATTACTTGAGCAACAGCTGGGAAAGTGTGTCAAACTCCACGATGCACAGTTTGGTTTTAGACCAGGTCTCTCCACTGAAGCTGCGGTATTGTGCCTCAAGCAGACTGTCCAGTACTACACTGCGAGGGATACACCGGTATATGCCGTGTTTTTGGACTTGTCAAAAGCGTTTGACCTGGTTCAATATGAGGTCCTCTGGAAGAAGCTTGCGGAAGACACTGACCTGCCTGACGCATATCTCTCTATTTTAAAATACTGGTACTCTCACCAGAAAAACTATGTTAAGTGGTCTGGGGAGCTCTCAAGCATGTACAGGATGGAGAGCGGGGTGAGACAAGGGGGGTGTAGTTCACCGACGCTCTTCAGCTTGTACGTCGACAAGCTGATTGGTGAGCTCAGCAGTGCTGGAGTTGGCTGTTCTGTCGACGGTACCTTTATCAACAACTTAAGTTACGCCGACGATATGGTACTGCTGTGCCCATCAGTCAGTGCGCTAAACAGGCTGCTTGGTATCTGTGAGAGATATGCGCTGACCCACGGTCTCAGGTACAACTGTGCTAAAAGTGAGTTGCTGGTTTTTAAAGCTAAGAGTAAAACCTATAAAGTTCCTCCTGTTAAGCTCAATGGCACTCCTCTTAGACAAGTACAGAGCTTTAAGTACCTGGGACATTGGGTCACCGAGTCATTAAAGGATGACCTAGACTTAGAAGGGGAACGTAGGGCGCTGTGCGTTAGGGCTAACATGCTTTCCCGGAGGTTTGCGCGGTGCACTAAGAGTGTAAAAATCTCGCTCTTCAAAGCATATTGCCATACCCTGTACACTTGTAGCTTGTGGACAAATTACACCCAAGGAGCATACAAGGCCCTACGTACACAGTATAATAATGCATTCAGGGGGCTGATGGGGCTGCCGCGACACTGCAGCGCGTCAGGAATGCTAGCTACAGCAGAGGTTGATAGCCTCTCTGCTATCATCAGAAATCGTATTGCGTCCCTGATGCAGCGTGTGCGTGGCAGCACCAACAGTCTCCTGATGACTGTCGCGGCGAGACTGGACGTAGACAGTGCTATAATGCAGCACTGGACTCGCGTCCAGCTCGTCAAAGACAGTAAAATTAATTACAACCAATTTTTGTACTAACATAGTTTATAAGATTATTGTTACTAACACTATATGGACCCTGTCCGAAATAAATGATTTTTATTTTATTTTATTTTATTTATTTATTATTGTTTTTAGCGGAGCGACTTTGGATTTCGAACATACCAAATCTATTGTGATACGTTGCTATTAGGATACGTAAAGTGTAAATAAAAGACACAGCCGTTAGCTTTCAGGCTTGCGTCACCAAAACCTAGATGTGCAGTACAATCTGTCGAAATTCCTAAATGCCGCGGTATTTATTTGTAAATGCGATAAAAGTGGTAATTCACTTTTATTAAAGCGGTTGATAATTGGTTGAGGCGGTTCCTCATCCCAATCCATTTTTGCGAGCCACAAGTCTTGTAATAACAATTTGGAATAAAGTATAACAGGCGCGACTAAACCTAAAACGTCAAATAAGCGGGTTATTAAAGAAAGAATTGACGTTAAATTACGTTCGGTTTATTATTAAGTATCAAATTAATGTTTGGCGTAAAGCCGGACACGAAATGAATTTACGTTCTATCGACGTTAACCGACGACATTGAGCCGACGTGTGCCAGTGCCCTAATGTTGTGTGACATTGATCGCCCTTAAATGGTGAGGATTCAATAAATCGACCAGAAGGGTGGCGCGTTACCGAAGATTGGTATGACCTTTTACATTTGCGATAGTCCGAACTTATATTATTTTTAAGCGTACACACTTGCTTGAGTTCTGAAAATTTTAAATTTTTATTTAAATTTTCCTTTAGTAAAGGACCAAAGGACAACGTCGTATTAGTCAGTTCCATTGTAGATATTTCTCCAATAACAATATAACCAAGCGTAGTTTCAAGCGCATATGGTGTTATCTGAACAGCGTTCTTACGATCAGCTGACCGCGACGGCGGCGGCGTGGAAATAATTTTATTTCCAAGTATTATGTGTGGAAACATTTGAGCGCCAAGTATAACATCAATTTCCCCAGGAATATTCGACGAATCGTCAGCTAACGGTAAGTTTGCGAAATTGTTAATAAAGTCTGAATTAATAATTTGGGTAGGCAGATAATCTGTAATTTGATTAACTACTAAACAATACAAACTGTATTGAGCATCCGTATAGCGCGATTTAATCCTGAGCGGAACGTATCCTAAAATAGGTGTACTAATCAGTCCTACAGTTTTTATGTTAGTGTTATTAAGCGGTGTAATTTTTAAGTTTAATTTCTTACAAGATGCGAGCGTTATGAGATTGTTTTGTGAAGCACTATCTATTAAACACCGTATAATAGCGTTATTATTATCAGAAGTAGGCACATAAACTTGAGCGGTTGGCAAAACAGTCGTATTATTCTTAATCTGAGTGCGCGCGCAGCTATCATGAACTGCGAACGTGCCGGCTGTGTCGCCGCTGTGTAAACACAAAGACTCGCGCGGGCGGAGCGGCGGCGGCGAGACGTCTGAGCTGGCGGTGGCGGGCCTATTATTATCTAACGGCGCAACACCGACGGGCGGGCGCGCAGCCGTGTCAGCAGTGTCACGCGAGCGCAACATCGAACCGGTCTCCGTATTAAAATGTAAAAGCGAATGATGACCCTTATGACATACGTTGCAAGTATTACGCGATTTACAATAAGACGTCGAGTGTTTAGCGCTTAAACAGTTTATACATAACTTACTTTGCTTCACGAAATTAAAACGATATTTAACCAGTAATTTTTTAAATGCGAGACAATTAAATAATTGAGAATGATTGGACATATTGCAATATCCACAAGTGCAAGCGGGTGCCGACATTTGACGGTTATGATTACTGGTTAAAGCGAAGGTATGCGACATCTTAGTTACTGATTGGCGAGGTAGATTTCGAACTTTCGACTTTAAATTAACGGCGGTAGGTTCTAAATTGTTAACGGTCGACGTTCTCTCGAGTATTTTAATATGATGACGAACAAAGTTAATTAAATCGGAACTGTTAGGAATATCTTTGTCCTTTAGCGATAGTTCAAACGATTGCACAAGCTGCAAGTCTAACTTTTTCAATGCTATATGCGTGACGATAAAATCGGCCAAATCAGAAATATCTAATTGTCTTAAAGCGGATAGTGACGAGTGTATTTTTTCTATAAAATTATTTAAATGAGCGGGTGAATTAGCGGGCGGTTGCGATTCAAAAATATTATTTAAATATAAGGTACCCAACATTCTTTTATCTTGGTACTTAGTTATGAGCGAATCCCAAATTATGGGTTAATTAGACTCGTTAGGTATAATACCTGCAAATACCGAAAGAGCTTTCCCACTCAGTTTACCCACTAAGTACTGGACCCGTTGCGCGTTAGACAAACTATTATTAGTATGGATGTTTGCCTTGAATGACTCATAGAAAAGAGGCCAATGTTCCGGGTTCCCATCAAACGATGGCAATTCGATAGGCGGTAATTTGCATTTAGGAGGGGTACTATCTGCAGGCGATGATGGCGACTCATTACTCCCAGACATTAGAGTGCGTGTATGGCTTATCTGGTTTTTGCTGCAACAACAACAGATTGTGTTCATCACACAATGAGCTGAATTGTTCATATGAACCTTTCAAGTTAGACGACATCGCCATAAACTCAGTTTTAGTTCTAGTGTCGACGGCGCCTGGCACCAATTGCTTTGAAACGTCATACAACTTGGTAACGCGTTTATAAATGGATTGCTTTTTTGCAATGACTAATTTTAATTTTGCTTCTTCGGCTGCCATTTTGTAGTCGAAGAAACAATTAACGTGCTATAAGCGCGGTTGATTAAATCCGTTAAATAATTTAGCGGTGGGTAAGTGCCCCCTACCACGGAATGTGGGTAGGTATGTGCTAGAAATAACGACTATCGAAAATACAGTTATAAATGCGTGAGGTACTTAAAATATATATTTAAAATATATGTGATAAATAAATATAATTATAAGCGGAGCGGGTAAATAAATAAATAAACTAGTTTTAATCCGGGTCGTATGGACCAAAATTTATGGTGTCTCCGTTTTACTGGAGGGCGGGTAAATATATGCTAGGCGCAGTGGACTGTATGAGCGGGGGCGGTTATCACATATATAAATAAATAGAAAGGGGCAGTTTAAACGAACGGCATTAACGGAAGCGGCGGTTACGGCCTTCAAGTGTTCCCCTGAGCGAAATAAGCAGCAACACTAACCTGGTAATCGGCGTCTTCAGCACCCAGGATTCTGGCAGCTAGCTGCGGCGGCGGTGTGTGGCACGGACTCGCGCGGGCGGAGAGCGGTTAGCGGCGGTGGCGGCGGCGGTGAAAAGCGAACTAGCGGGAGCGGGCGTTCAGCTCAGCGGTGAATTCGCAACTGTCAGATGACAGTCAGAGGAATGCTGGGGCGCGCCGAGAATCGCTTGTGCGGACGGTACACCGATAACCATTTATGGTGCTACTACCCTCCCACACAAGGAAACAAATAAAAGCGCGCAAACAAGTACTTTTGTTAAACTGTCATCAGCAAATAGTCTATTTCGCTTATGTCCTGTCGGCAACAGAAATAGATACACATATTTGGCAATTCATAGTACTTATTTCTAAAAAGATAAGCGTCAATAGCAGTACAATGTGTATCTACTTTTGTTGCTGACCGTACGTAGTGGATCTAATAACAAAAGTGAGATCTTTAACATAAAATATATCTTTTTTATGTGAAACAAAACAAAATACCACATTATAAAAAACTACATAACTTAATAAATTAACTAGTCTTAAACACACAAAAAAATAACAAGAGTTATTTTTAATTCCAAAGTGACACCTTTGCCGGTATACACGTAGTAGGAGCAATCGAAATATTTTTTACTTTTTTGTTACAGACATGTTTCTTGTAATGTTCATCGTCTACTCCGATCCATTGGGCAAGCTTGTGACAGTTTACAGAACACATCTTGGATACATTACTTGGGTATTCAACTATGCGATAGTGATGATAGCATCCAGCATTAGCGGCGGTGCAGCACCGATGAGAGCGAAAGCAATTGTCCATTGTTTGCTCCAGATTCAAAAGGTACAGTGCCGTCGAAGTTTATGCCATAAACTATAGTAAAGCGACGGCGCCTGCGCATCAACTATCGGACCGTCTACAAGGCGCTGCGCTGTTATCAAGAACTACATAACTAGAAAAGTGACAACCGCTCCATGTCGATTTTATTGTGTTAAACGCTAACGACTTAGCGCTGTCGATATTAAATTAATAGTAAACTTGGCGAACGCACACTCGATTCGTTCTACGATAAAATATATCTGCCGTTTGTCTGCCGACAAACTGTATTGCAGTTTGGCAGAATGTTAGACTTAATACCTATGTACATTTTTTAAATTGAAAAAAAATTTTAAAAAATGCGCTACTAAACACCATTGAGTTCATGAATTATGTTCTCTAAAGTTTTAAATTAGGTACCAATTTTCTATTTGCTTATTGAGGACATATAAAGTTAATCCCATACGTCCGACGTCATCCATGGTCGAATCGTCAGCTCGTTTGTTCTGGCGTCGCCATACCGATCAACCAAGGAGGCTTCAATACCCGATCAATTTAGAAATAACTGATGTTCTATTTGTCACAAGGCTCTTTACGAAGCTAAATACTGCTATTCTCTGGGGAGTCACGACTTTCAATGAGGAACAAGACGCAAGGAGATGGATTGCTTTTGTAGCTAACATACATACATACACATATCACGCTCGCTTCCCGGAGGGGTAGGCAGAGACCACAGATTTCCATTTGCTACAATCCTGACACATCCTTGGCTTCACTTACTCTCATAACATTCTTCATACTTGCTCGTCGGTTTAGGGTACTCTTGACCTGCCTTTTGACGAGAAGGTCACCAAGCTCATCTAAGTACATTCGTTGAGGTCTTCCACTTCCAACTATATATATACATATATATGTATATCCCTTACACTCTCGCCTCGTGCACCTTCTTTGTAATTCTTTTTTATCCATCCTCTTTACATTATCAAACCAGTAGCAAACTGTTTAATTAAACCGGACCAATGGAGAGAGATTACAAACTGTGCTTCAACACTGCAAAATCCCTTACAAATTTTTGAATTGAAAGGTTTATCAAGCTCGAGAAAAATCCTCGGAACGTATAGTGTAATATCGTTTTATGTTTCACCATTCTTTATTTTTCAGATAAAAGCATCCCTTAACAGCGATTGTGTAAAGGACAATTCAAAGAAATATAAAATTTTCAGTGCATTGTGGCTTTTATATATGCTAACGACTTTTGTGGCAGATTTTTGTAAATGTTATCCCGATGAGAGAGGACATCGTAAGTACAAAATTACTAAAATCACGTATTTTGATTTAACATTTCATTTATAAATCAAAGCAGCAACCGAAATAAGGCAACGAGGAATCTAATAAACAACAAATTACATCATAATTTCATCACAGATGCAAGTAGTATTACTGAAATTTTTAATAGCCATTTTGTTAACTCTAATATGTGTACCCAAACTGACAGCAAAAATCAGCTTGCTGCTTCACAAGAGCATAATATATATCTGTAGAAGCAGATGAACTTAAAAAAATAGTTATGAGTATAAAAAACAAAAAGAGCTGTGATTATGATATTATCTCGATTCAAGTAATCAAACATTCTTTATAATATTAGTATAGATTATTTCAATTAACTTTAATAGATTTACATTCAAACATCAACTACTTATATTAAATAAAAAATATCTTTAATATAATATTATTATTATTATAATCTATCTTCTTTAGAATTCATTATTCTGAACTTAATGATCGAGACTGGCGTTTTACCTCAGTAACTAAAAATAACAAAAATAAAGCCACTGTTTAAAAAAGGAAGCAAAACCAATATAAGTGATTACAGACCAATAGCATTATTGTTCCACTTTACTCAAGTTTTAAAAAAGTTATTTACAATTAGTACGGCTCTTTGTGCTAACAAAAATCACCCCAGTCCCATTCGGAAGAAAGCATAAAACTTGGCAGGAATGTAGCACATGTGTTTAAAACCAGCAATGAACTGCAAAACTGCAATGGATAGGGTACAGAAAAGAGAAACTGTCAAGTGTCAAATATCATGTACGGTCTTGACATTGACAAACGGTAAAAATGTTATGTCTTTTGAGGAGTTGGGAAAAATATGGCTGTCTGTGTGGCAGCGCCAGACGCTATAGATTAGCTAAAAACAATCGCGGGTATTGTACGCGCATGGTAATCGTGACGTTCACGATTCGCGTCCGCGTAACAACGAGTTCGCGATCGCCGCGTTGTACCTAACCTGAAAACAGGTCCGAGGAGGTTATGAAATCGCGGTTAAGTCGAGTAGAATCCAGTGTAGGTGTGCTAGTTTAGTGAGCCCTACGTAAGGTTGACCTTGAGAGCTTGGTCCGTGGGAGACAGTATAGTGATTTGAGTGGTGGAATCTGATCTGCTACATGAGGCACGTAAGTCGGCACTATGACGGCGTCTGCGCAGGAAGTTTGGGGGGCGCGCCCCCTTCAACGCATCGGGGGATCACCGTACAGGAGAGTACAGCAGCATAGGTTACACCCACAACCAATTAATTAGGTAATTAACGGGGTGTATCGCCCCATTAATTACCTAGTTACAATAGAGACGTTCGTACGAAAGTCTGTTCACGATATTCCAAGCATCCGTCTGCAGCACCACATTTCGAGAGCGTCTATCTTCCTCCTCTCACTTTCCTGCACCGTACAAGAATATGGGGAACACTAGTGATCTGACGAGCCGGGTTTTCGTGGCTTAAGTTATGTTGCCGTTTCCCCATATCTTTTTGAGCCTGTCCATGGCAGACCTAGCAATCGCCATACGCCGCTTTATTTCGCCGTTATTAGTAATCAGTGTTCCTAGGTGATATGGTTGGACCACATCACAGTTCAAAATTTGTGTAGCTCCGGGCAAGTTGTTATTCACACGGTCAACGATCATCATCCTTGTCTTGCTGCGGTTAACCCTCAGTCCAAACTCAAGGCTAACGCTTTCCATCTTGCTCAGTAGATCTTCCATGTGGCAAACACTGTTGGTAAATAGGGTGGTGTGTCCCCGAATCGCCAGTTTGAGATCTTTAAACCACCGACCGCAACTCCGTCCATCCAATCCTCCAGAATGGGGGTTGGAAGAAAGGAGATAGTGTTTGGACTACATTAGGGAGTACGATCAAAGAAACCTCAGCATCTGTAAAGGAGTTGACAGGGACAGCCCCTCGTGTGTCTGCGACCAGACGATGGACGAGGACATCTTCCACATATTACTCGATTGTCCAGTACACACACAAGCTAGGTACACTCTGCAACAGAAAATTTACGCAAAACTAAGCAAAGATACCCTTAAGGAGATTATGAAAAAGAAGAGGAGACTTCTAATGGAATTTGCCAAGAATCGTCTTAATTGTAAATAAAAGAAATAGAAACAATTAGTTAAAGAGTAATTTATTAAGCAAGACCACATTGTGGCAAGATTAAAATAGGGAAAGAAGTAAAATGTAAGAAATTAATTAGATATAGTAAATATGTCAAATAGGAATAATAAATACATACATGTATAGTTAAAGAAAGGAAATGCATAAGGAAATAATCTTAAGATGTAGTAATATTAGATAATTAAGAAATGTAAAATATTAGAAAATAAGAAAAAATTGTAAAATATAAGCAAAAAATGTAATGTAGTAATTAAGAAATGTATGTAATAAAAAATAATAAGAGATAGAGATAGAAAAGAAAGTAATAAAAAAGAAAAGAAAAGAAACGAAAAAAGAAAGTAAAGTAAGACATAGAGTAGAGCTCTTAAAGCTTAAGACATAGAGTAGAGCTCTTAAAGCTTAAGTTCATTTATCCCAAGAAAAGATAAAAAAAATAAATGCAAAAAACTGAAAACCAAAAACCAAAAAACCTGCCAAAAAGCGGGAGCAGCCAGCAAAAAAAAAGGAGTTGACGAAGAGTTCCTGCCGCAGCTGTATTAAAGGGCGATGCCTATGTAGGAAGTCAGGGCTTCCCTGTACTGGCCTCTGTAAGTGCGGGGGAGATACCTATATTATATTATTTTAATTAACATAACATTAAGAAACCTACTAACCACTTTGTATGGATTTTATAATCTGAAATAAATGTTTTATTATTATTATCGTCTTTATTAAAACACTAGCGACCCGCCCCGGCTTCGCACGGGTTACTACGCGTACCCGTACCTAAACAAATTATAGCTATAGCCTTCCTCGATAAATGGGCTATCTAACACTGAAAGAATTTTTCAAATCGGACCAGTAGTTCCTGAGATTAGCGCGTTCAAGCAATCAAACAAACTCTTTAGCTTTATAATATTAGTATAGGTAAAATCTTAAGAATTTTTTTACAATATTTTTTTTACAAAAAAACATATTTACAATATAAAATATTATAAAAGTTATCGGTGGTTAGGGCTGCAGATTGAGGAACCTCCTAACAATACGTGCCGTGTCAAGGAGTACTGCCTTCTGTATCTGACCCTTGACCCAATCTTTTAGCGAGAGCCTCTTTTATTATACTTCGGGTCTCAACCGAAGACGATTACTTATTACATGCAGCAGTACATGAGATGGTGCTATCTTCTTCACACTTTTAGATATATCCTAAAAAGAAATATCTTATTTCCGTTCCCTGCACTGGCAACCCCGTGTCACGAGACGTCATTACGTGTTTTTGTGTTATCGGAATCACACGTACTTTTCGTAACGAAATTAAATTTGTATTTAATATAGTGGGAAAATGTTAAAGTTCAAAGTTGAGAGACAGTGACCATTATGGTATTCTTCGTAAAGTAAAGAAATCATTTTTAATTAAAAAACGTTTATCATCATCGGTGTCGGTGAATAGTGATAAATGTCGTATCAACGACATTACGAGACGCAGGTATTGGAACATAACGCTAATTTACCTGGAAAATTAACTATTAAGGAATGTATCATAGTTGTAAGGAACTAAGTCATAATCATTTATCATTCAAATTATCTACCCTCATTTTTATTGGTTTTTCTTGGGTTCTAAAATAATGATTGTAACAAAATTAAAAGCCATTTACAACTAGAAATTCTTTAAATGCAAAACTATTTACTTAGACACCATTGTAACAGTGTATAACTTACTAAACGTATGATGAGTCGAGGATATATAACTGCTCAACAGTGTTGATGCTTTATTTTACTCAATGACATTGAATGTCATTGATTTTACTCCATACAAGCCGTATCGAGGTTACTTACACCAATTAGACAGTGCTGAGGTTCTATTTTACACTACGCAAGTCGTGTCAGGGTAACTTACTCCACTTTAACAGAGTTGAGGCTCCACGCATGTCGTGTCGAGGATATTTACTCCACTTTAACAGTGTTGAGGCTCCACGCTAGCCGTGTCGAGGATACTTACTCCACTTTAACAGTGTTGAGGCTGCACGCAAGCCGTGTCGAGGATACTTACTTCACTTTCACAGTGTTGAGGCTCTACGCAAACCATGTCGAGGATACTTACTCCACTTTAACACTGTTGAGGCTGCATGCAGGCTGTTTCGAGGATACTTTAACAGTGTTGAGGCTGTATCTTACTCCAAGCAAGCCGTGTCGAAAATACTCACTCCACTTTAACAGTGTTGAGGCTATATTGATGTTGTCAATTGGTGGATACATCAAGAAAGAAAATTCCAAGGAGCCCCTCTGGATTGGAAGCAAAGGAGCCACGCGGTTTTCAGGTCAGACCTCAGCATTATATATACTTATTAATTGTATTAGAATAATAATTAGACTTACTCCGCGACACAGCGGCTACACAAGCCGTGTTGAAGATACTCACTCCACTCTACCAGGGTTGAGTGAGGCTATATTTTATTTCAAGCAAGCCGTTTCGGGAATATGTACTTAGTACATTTTAACAGTGTTGAGGCTTTATTTTACTCCACGCTAGCCGTTTCATTGTTTCTAACTCCACTTGAACTGTGTTGAGGATTTTTTACTCCACATTAACCGTGAGAGGCCATACCTATTTCACCCTAACAGTTTCACGTTTCTACGTCCTCCGTGGAACAAAGCAGAGTCTCAACATCGTTGAGGACGTGGGTTCGATTTCCACCGGAAGTGGACATGTTTTCAACGTTTCGTTATCTTCGGGTTTACTTATCAATAATGATTTGGTGAAGACATCTTAAACTAGGTCATTGATATTTACAATGACTTAACCAGTAGCGGGAGAAACGAAGCTTGGCCATTCGCGCTGCTTGCAGCGCTAGCGCCTGTGCCCGTGCCAGCTGCGCCACTAGGATCTTCGATCTGTCGCCGTATATGACGGTCAGTCCGACGATAGCCTGCTTTCATTGGACACCCATAGATTTTACAATTTCTCAGAGAAGAACCTCATAAAAAATAAAGGGTTACTCATAATAATAATTAAATAATAATAATAATAATAAGTACTTACTTACCTACTTAAATAAAAATAATAATAATAATAATAATAATAAAATGGTAATAATGTACATAAGCCTCAAGCTCCAAAACTAAATTAGGAAATTGAAAAAATAATAATAATAATAAGCTCTGTTGGAGGTAAATATGAATAAAAGTTTTAAAACTTCACTATCTGAGCATAATAATATTAAGACTCCTAATACCATAACCAAGTTTGATTCGGAAAGAAAACAAAAATCCAACACTCTGTACAGGGTCTCGGGCTGATGCCCGGGCTGAAGTTGTGATCAACTTCGAGGTTCTTTAAACTCTAGGGGGGGCGCCACTGCGCGTAGTAGTATCATCAGCTAACGAGCTGCGATCAAGGCCACCTGCACCATTCACACCGCCGAGGGACTGCCGAGGTTCCGCCGGATATCTGACAGGGAGACGTTGGAATCAGAGCTTCTGCAGTCGCTTGATCTATTTTTATGATTGAATGACAGAAAGTGTGAGCTCACTAGGGATCGTAATGTTTTACATTGGATTCGTAAATGAATTATTCATTTTCCCGGCAAACCTATACAAAACAACTATACCCCAAAACCATGTCTGTTACTTACTATCTCAATCTATGTAGATAAAAATGAATCGCCAAATGTGTTGCTAAGCGCACGAAAACGGCTCGACTGATTTGTCTGATTCTCTTTTGTTGTGTTTATAAAGGTCAGGAAAAGTTTACAAAAAAAAAAGGTAAAGGATCTCACAGATTCACTTAAAATTTAAAGCAGTTTCAAAATAATTATATTTCAAAGAATCGAACTGCCCTTAAATTATTAAATCACAACTACTATTGTCAACAATTGATATTCAAGATGCTTATTTTTAATTAAGTATCTACTGCAATTAAAGCTGATCGGAAAAAGTTAAGGTTTACTTTGAGGCCTCAGTTGAAATTAATGTTCTTCTGTTCGGCCTATTTGTGTTTGCGAAATTACTGGAACCGGTTCTAGAACAATTGCGCAAAATAATATTTGAATTTTCTACAATAATTGTTTAGTTTATGTTTTGTACCTACGCACGAAAAATAAGCTTAAACTATGACGAGTGTGTATTGAATAATAAAACTACGAGTACAAGCACCTTTTTGGAGTCATAGGGTTTGTCACAAACACTTACAAAAGCATTACTAAAAAACCGAGCAACAGAACTTGTTTTTATACATAAATGTATAATGAGGGATTTAGATGAATTCAGGAATATTGACTACAGCATGCACAGGGCCGTTGCGGTTTGAATTCCCTACCTACACCAAGTTGTTTGAAAAAGAGAAGTTCTTAGCATTAATTGATTCAGAAACTTTTTTGTATTGGCATCCTACATCCAGTCTTGTGAAAACATTATACGGATATACTTAGATACGGAGTAGGTAACTCTCCTACCATGCATTTTCACATATTATTAGTTTATTGGCAAAGCCATAATTTGACCTTACAAACCTTTACAAACGCAGAATGCATCACAAAATCCTGACCAAGCCATAACAAAAAAAAAAAACACTTACATTTAATATAAATTTGATAAAGCAGAAGGTATTGTTGTGGTACAGATTAGAATTTACATCCTTTGTAAACAATGTGGCCCAAACTTGTTGTCCAAGAAAAAATGTTCTTCGGCCCTAAATAATATTTGTTATACCTAATTTCCTTTCAAGGCGAGCCATCCACTTCTAGATAGCCTTATCCAGGTGGCGCCAAATTATTAGTGAATCGCTGACCAGACATGGTATACCACAATCATCTTGAGATATATGTTTACATCTCTTGCAACAAAATCAGTAACATTAAATCAATACTGTATTTGATAATATCTTGGTAGCTTTATTCGAAAAATAATAACTTGAATCTTTTCAAAGCTGATAGTTATAAAGTTATCATTTCTAACCAAAAAGTTTGAGGAAGGTTCTATGTTGTTTAAATACGCATAGGTCCACTTTACCTGTCATCTAAGGGAAGTAATTTACTTTACATAAATGACAGTGTTTAACACAGTTTTGTTAAGTGTTATTAAGATTTATTAATTATTAAGATTTACTAAGATTTATTGCTCCAAATCAAAAATACAATTCAACATGGGACACAAATGTCATGTTAATTAAACCATATTTTCAGGACTATCCTTAGAATCAGATCATAATCATTGATTTGTCACTTATGATTCACACTATATTTTCTATTGTTTCTGCTCAAAAAACGCAGTCTATTAGTTTAATCAAAAATAATATATCGATACAAAATTATGTGATTGTGATTGAAATTACCGACTTCATTTAGACTTCAGGACCCGCATTTGGCAACCGTTATCAGATTGTCCAATATTTGTAAGAATCCCAGTTATTTGTTGCTGGTTGTGCCAACCTCACATTTGTTGCAGATAAAAAAAAAAAAAAAAAGGATTCCAAGACAGTGGACGACATGCCGATACCGATATTTGTCTGTCTATTTGGAGCTCACAGTCACAATACTCGCTCGGCATTTACTGCTCACACTGCTCACAGATCTAATCTGGAGGTGTTTCGCAGAGTTGTTGTGGGCTGAGTCACTTAAATGTATTTGTTAATATTGTTGGAGAAATGTTTAGGTACAAATCAGAATGAATTTGTCAATGCAGTATTTACACAACAAAATAATAATACTAAATCAAATAAATAAATGAAATTGTTAAAGTCATTGTTTAGAAAACGACCAATGCATCGATAGCCATTAAATGCATCTTTTAAGGTTTAAAGGAGGTTTAAGCACTAATAAAAAACTACCTATATATTGTAAAGTTTAAATTGACATAATTTTTTATTTTTATTGTGTTAACATTACAATGCTCTAAACATCTGCATGTAATAAGTAATCGTCTTCGGTTGAGACCCGAAGTATAATTAAGAATCAAACGAACTTACCTTGTGAAGTTTGATTCCAATTATGCGAGGGTCTCAACCGAAGACGATTACGTCAACCCAACCCAAAAAATAAAATAAAAAATTATGGAGGATAACACAAAATTCTCTGAAATAATGACGTCTCGTGACGCGGGGTTGCCAGTGCAGGAAACGGAAATAAGATATTTCTTTTTAGGATATATCTAAAAGTGTGAAGAAGATAGCACCATCTCATGTACTGCTGCATGTAATAAGTAATCGTCTTCGGTTGAGACCCTCGCATAATTGGAATCAAACTTCACTAGGTAAGTTCGTTTGATTCTTAATTATTATTATTAGGTATATTAAAATACCAAATTATAAATTAATAACTTTCACTTGACACGCTGTGCGATTCTCTAAGCTAAAGCCTTGATAGCTGCGGCTGCCGCAGCGCTGAGGAATGGCTCTGTCTCTTTCATATTCATAGAATTGGAAAGAGACAGCAGATCACAGCCATGCGCGCATCGTCTATGTGTCGCTTAGAGAATCGCATAGCTGACTGGTAGTTTTAATAAGTTGCTTGAATCCCTGTAAACATCTTTACATAGATGCATACATCTATAAATACATATATATGTACATACATACTTATAAACATAGATGTCATAATCATAACTCTTCCTTTGCTTCGCTGTAGTGTAGTTGGGTAAAAATATTTTCTTTTTTGTGGAGTCAAACGCGGGAACCTATACTTGTACCATAATGAATTAGGTGTCAAATTGTTGCTCAATGTATAAGGTATTTATCCTTTCTAGTCTATTTTCTTATAACTTTTGTCATTTCTTTTTAAATGAAGTAAGAAAGAAAAAAAACACTTTTTAAAATTTTATAATATTATGTTAATGACCGTATTTTTAAAGATATCAATCCCATTACTATACATTTAGTATCGTTTTGTTGGTAATTTATCAACGATGATTTAGTCTTAAAGAAATAAACTCCTCAGTCCGACCGTTTTTGTAGAAAATGATGAAAACCAGAATAAGGGAGATAAAAGGGGGGTAGGGGGGAAGGAATCATTTCTCAGCGGGTTTCTATATCGACATTGAAGCATATTTCAGTTTCATTTTAGCGTTTTATTAACGCTTAAATATACTTAAGTAAAATTTTAAACACTGAAAAAAGACGACAACCTCAGGCGGGAATCGAACCACGCACCTTCCGCATTCCGGGCGGCTGCCTTAACCACTTGGCTACCGAGGTCTGGCTTTCAACCGTCGAAATTTGTCAGTGCTTGATGCTTATGTTTTTTAGTCAACATTGCTTCATCAAATCTTAGAAGTTTTCACCTCTGAGATCCGAAAGAAATATTTTTACAAATATTTGAAACATTCGGTTAAGATGAAGCTGTGTTTATAGATTAATGTTTTATATTTTAGCGTTTTATTAACGCTTAAATATACTTATATAATTTTTGAGGTTGTCGTCTTTATTCAGTGTTTAAAATTTTACTTAAGTATATTTAAGCGTTAATAAAACGCTAAAATATAAAACGCAGCTTCATCTTAACCGAATTTTCAAATATTTGTAAAAATATTTCTTTCGGATCTCAGAGGTGAAAACTTCTAAGATTTGATGAAGCAATGTTGACTAAAAAACATAAGCATCAAGCACTGACAAATTTCGACGGTTGAAAGCCAGACCTCGGTAGCCAAGTGGTTAAGGCAGCCGCCCGGAATGCGGAAGGTGCGTGGTTCGATTCCCGCCTGAGGTTGTCGTCTTTTTTCAGTGTTTATAATTTTACTTAAGTATATTTAAGCGTTAATTAAACGCTAAAATATAAAGCATTAATCTGTAAACGCAGCTTCATCTTAACCGAATTTTCAAATATTTGTAAAAATATTTCTTTCGGATCTCAGAGGTGAAAACTTCTAAGATTTGATGAAGCAATGTTGACTAAAAAACATAAGCATCAAGCACTGACAAATTTCGACGGTTGAAAGCCAGACCTCGGTAGCCAAGTGGTTAAGGCAGCCGCCCGGAATGCGGAAGGTGCGTGGTTCGATTCCCGCCTGAGGTTGTCGTCTTTTTTCAGTGTTTAAAATTTTACTTAAGTATATTTAAGCGTTAATTAAACGCTAAAATATAAAGCATTAATCTGTAAACGCAGCTTCATCTTAACCGAATTTTCAAATATTTGTAAAAATATTTCTTTCGGATCTCAGAGGTGAAAACTTCTAAGATTTGATAAAGGAATGTTGACTAAAAAACATAAGCATCAAGCACTGACAAATTTCGACGGTTGAAAGCCTGACCTCGGTAGCCAAGTGGTTAAGGCAGCCGCCCGGAATGCGGAAGGTGCGTGGTTCGATTTCCGCCTGAGGTTGTCGTCTTTTTTCAGTGTTTAAAATTTTACTTAAGTTTATTTAAGCGTTAATAAAACGCTAAAATATAAAACATTAATCTATAAACGCAGCTTCATCTTAACCGAATCTTCAAATATTTGTAAAAATATTTCTTTCGGAACTCAGAGGTGAAAACTTCTAAGATTTGATGAAGCAATGTTGACTAAAAAACATAAGCATCAAGCACTGACAAATTTCGACGGTTGAAAGCCAGACCTCGGTAGCCAAGTGGTTAAGGCAGCCGCCCGGAATGCGGAAGAAGCGTGGTTCGATTCCCGCCTGAGGTTGTCGTCTTTATTCAGTGTTTAAAATTTTACTTAAGTATATTTAAGCGTTAATAAAACGCTAAAATATAAAACATTAATCTATAAACGCAGCTTCATCTTAACCGAATTTTCAAATATTTGTTAAATATATTTCTTTCGGATCTCAGAGGTGAAAACTTCTAAGATTTGATGAAGCAATGTTGACTAAAAAACATAAGCATCAAGCACTGACAAATTTCGACGGTTGAAAGCCAGACCTCGGTAGCCAAGTGGTTAAGGCAGCCGCCCGGAATGCGGAAGGTGCGTGGTTCGATTCCCGCCTGAGGTTGTCGTCTTTTTTCAGTGTTTAAAATTTTACTTAAGTATATTTAAGCGTTAATAAAACGCTAAAATATAAAACATTAATATTTCAGTAAGCTACATTCCTGCCAAGTTTCATCTTTTCTTTCGGATGGGACCGTATTTCGAGTTAGGGAACCTTTTTTTTAATGCGTATAAAGACAGCTCTTGACCTCGGTCTCGCCTGATGGTGAGCGTAGATGAGGTCTACGATGGAGCGAGCTGCCTCAGAAGATGCCTATTAACTCTCGCCTTGAAGGCATTAAAGTTATAAGTTTTTGGGAACACAGACGATGGCAGAGAACTTTACTCATTGCCAGTGCGCAACAAAAATGATGACATGAAACGTTTAGTGCGACATAGTGGAACTTCTACTAAGTGGGGATGATATCCTTCATTACGTCTGGAGGTTTGGTGGTAAAAGGGCGATAGTGGTATGAGCTCAAAAAGCTCCCCTGCACACTCTCCGTGGTAAAGTCGGTAAAAGACGTGTGTCTTGCCTGTGTAGGCAGGCGATACGACGCCGGTGTGCGAGGCTGGTAAGCTTGGCCTTGACAATCGCGTCATCACCGATGAGCCTTATAGCTCTGCGTTCCACCGAGTCGAGTGCAGCCAACTGCTATTTAGCAGATCCGTCCCAAAGGTGACTGCAGTATTTCATGCACAATCGGACTTGAGCCTTGTACAGGCTGAGGATCTGCTCTGGTGTGAAATACTGCCGCACCTTGTTCATAATGCCCAACTTTTTTGCTGCAGTCTGAGCTTTGGACTCGATAGCTGAGGCGAAGTTGAGAGTTGCAGTCAACTATATGCCTAACAGCTCAAGTGTGCCCTTGATTGGGACGGACGTACCACGGAAAGAAGGAGTCAGATGAAATGGACTCCTTTTGGCGGAGAATAGACATGCTTGTGTTTTGGAGGCATTGAAATGGACCAGGCTGTCGTCCCCCCAATTGGAGACGAGGTTTTAGGTCGCGTCTGCTCGCTCAACCATGGCCTCTCTTAGAGAGTGAATGTTTCCCTCTCTGGCTCCCGCAGCCGGAATGTATCTTTCTGCAACAGTACTATCGTCTGCGTACCCAACTATCCTTGGCTGAAGCAGGTCGTTGATGTGAAGCAGGAAAAGAGTTGCCGAAAGAACAGACCCTTGAGGAACTCCGGCGTCGATAGTCATGAAGTCAGAGGAGCAGCCATCAATGACTACTCTGATCGACCGCTCACTCAAATAGTCTGTGATCCAATTGCAGAAGCCAGTAGGGATGCCGTACGCGGGAAGCTTGATTAATTGACTTTTATGCCAAATCCTGTCAAAAGCCTTCGAGATGTCTAAGGACACGGCAAGGGGTGGTTAGCCGTGTTTCTCGATGGCTTCGCCCCAACAGTGTGTGACGTACACGAGGAGGTCCCCAGTAGACCTTTCCTGGCGGAAGCCGTACTGACGATCGCTGAGGAGATCGTTGAGCTCTAGGGACGTCAGCAGTTTGTGGTTAAGGACCTCTTCTATAACTTTGCTGATTATGGAGGTTATGGCGATTGGTCTGTAGTTTGCAGGGTCGGCACGACTACCCTTCTTGGGAACAGGCTGTACATTAGCCAGCTTCCACGGCCGGACTAAACAAACTTTTTGAGTTTCTAATTAAACATATTAACAAAAATCAAATTGCCCTCAGAAAAAAAATCTACCACGCTCGCAATCTACAAAGTTCTTTAAGAGATTTGAGAGTCGTTAAATGTGAAATTTCCATGTTTTGGACTATTCTTAGACATGTACACTTTTGATACTTAAACTTGATAACATAAGTTACGTGGCTTAAAACTTTTAGAAAGTTATTTAAAAGATAGACAACAAATAGTAATTGAAACATACAACAAAAATAAAAAAAAAAACCTTTGAAGAAGTGCAATCCAAATCTAAACTGATGACCTAAGGATTATCACAAGGAAGCATTTTTTGTCCACTACTTTTTTTTAGTTTATGATAATGAACTGCCTTATATTATAAGAAACTTATATGTCATGTTTGCTGATGATGCAACAATTTACGTTCCTGACATTGAAAGAAATAGTAACTTTCGAAATAAGTATTAACCAAACTTTGCAAATATCACGTGGCTTAGTACAGTCACCAGCATTAAGATGTGACTATCGACCGACGGCCTGCAAAAATATCTGATCATTGGTGGAAGGCATATATACAGGGTGTGAAAAGAAGCTTAACGAAGCCGAGAGCCACGTAATCTGTCCATTATTACGAAGTTTTTTCTGTACTGGGCCATACTTGGGAACCTTCTAATTAGGGAGATATTAAGTGTTAAAGTCACAATATTGTGACTTTGGTTTTGACAAAAATAAATGTAAAACATGATTACTAAACTTTGAAAAGAAACAATACCAAAATTATTTAAATTTCTTAGTCAAATAGGCTTATGAAATTTCAAAACGCAATGAATGTCGAGCGCAGGCAGCGCAGCCACTGCCGCACACGCACACAAATGCACACGTATATCAGTCCAAATCAGCTGTACCGGCAGCACGCGAAGATACACGACTCAGCACGTCTCGCCGCCGCGGGCAATGACCTCACCATAATTTAGATAAATAAGTACCTACATCTCAGTAACTGTTAACTTATTTATCACTTTATTTGATCGAGCGGTTTTTTATTTTTGACCGAACCTAATACTTCATCATCATCATCAGCCTATAAACGTCCCACTGCTGGGCACAGGCCTCCCACGTGAACAATAGCACGTGGGGATATTGGGCCATAACTCACCACGCTGGCCTAATGCGGGTTGGTGGGTTTTAACGACTGCCACCTTACGACAACAACCGGGACCATCAGTTTAACGTGCCTTCCGAAGCACGGAGGAAGCTCGAAATATTTTTAATTGGTCACCCATCAGGTGACCCTGCATTGCGAAAGTTGCTTAGCGGGCAAGATCGCAAGCCAAACGCGCTAGCCGCTGCGCCATCGAGCTCCTAACCTACTACTTACGCAAACTTAACAATTACGAGTTACTAACAGGTCTTCTGCATGTTAAAAAGTAAGATTACCGTCCTAAATTAAGTTTCATTAACTAAACTAGGAAGAACTAGGAGCTCGATGGCTCGGTAGGTATGTGGGTTGCATGCAAGTACAGCAAACACGGAATACAAATAATAAGACGCGAACGGACAAGCTACTAACAGTTACAAATTTAGTCTAGGTATACAAATTACTTTTACTAAAATTAATGAAATAGATCGACAATATTGTTATCTAGTAGGGTAATAATAGGTAATCGAATCGCTCTTCTCTTTCAAATGATCAAAGGGAAATTGCTACACATTTCACTAAGGCGCTCTGATTGCTTTCAATTGTATGGAAAAATGAAGTTACGTTTATTAGAAATTCTGCGTGATAAGCAGTATGATTTTTAGTAAATTAGAAAGAAAGTATGTAAGTGGTATTATGTAATTTATTATGATTTGATGTAAAGGGTTATTTTATACTTTGATAGCGAGATAGATATTTCCAAGTGCCTTTCACAGATAGAACACATTCCTGTTTAAACGACAGTGAGCATTGCTATTTTTTCTCTCTAGGAGTTTAATGCTACGTTTAGGCTTTGTACTAGGAGTATGAAAAATAAAGATGTTTATTTAAAATCATGCATAAATTGACAACCATGGAGTCCACCAATTGTAAACACTTTTTCTTTTGCCACAAGTTTTAATAATTTATTTGTTTAATTTATTCTCCATCGGCACAGTAGCAACAATGTATGTCGTTTTCATTTTTGTGTACCGTCAGTTGTCAGTAAAATGGTTATTTCCGGGGATTTGGTTATAGTGCGCTTCCACCTGGCACAGAGTACAATCTCCACCACGACCGGTCCTGTGCTGCTTGCATCCAGCGGCTACCCTCGACCTTCACCAGATCGTCGGACCACCTTGTTGGAGGCCTGCCCACACTGCGTCTTCCGGTGCGCGGTCGCCACTCGAGAACCGTTCTGCCCCAACGGCCATCGTACTACACAATACTACAATTACTACAAGTGCTTACCCGTTACGAAATAAAAAGGGTCTTTTGAATTGAATAGGTACCTACCATAAAGTAAAGACAGTACTTAATTTACCAATGAAATAAAAAATTTCATTTCATTCCATTTTTCCTGTAGGTACATTTGAAAGCTCTCATGGCCTTAATCTCAACCTGATGGTAAGTGACGATAAGGAATAAGACGATAACGCACTTTGGATCTCCGAAGGAGCTGAGTATTTATTCATTCCAAAACGAGGAAGCGCTTGGCCTTCATCTCACCTGGAGGGTGATAAATGACGAAAAGGCGGAAGCGCACTTCATCTGCATCCCTCAACCACTGAGAGGCTGGCTATCTTATCTCATACTTGGAACACATTGCGCCAGACTTTATGTAAGATGGTAGTAGCTTGCCAGGCGGACTTAGCGCTAACCACTAGACAGCAAAGGCTTCTTCCTAGTCCGTTTGGCTAGCTCTCTACCACCATTTTAATTAAGTCTGGTGTCATAACAATAACGTCGTTTTCATTGTTGTGTTTTGTTAGTTAGAGGTGAGATAGCCAGTTTATCCCACTGCTAAAATAAAAATAATGGACTTTCGAAATTACAATTATGGAAAACTAATTTGAAGTTCTGATTGTAATGATAAACTAAAAGAATGAAGCTCAACCTAGTCATAATGAATGACTAGCCAGCCCCCAGCCGTCTAGCGCGCGCGCTGCTTTTGAAGGGGTGTACGGGGGGCGCGCCTCCGCGCACCCTCCCCCTACCCCCCGTCCCCCGCCACGGCGCCGCCGCGGCGGGCGGCATAAGTCAAAGGAGTACCTAGTTACCTACTAGTAGGGCGGCTTTTAAATTCTTTCAGTTCGGTTTCTTCTGTGATCGAAAGCGCAAGCGCATAGTTTGATAACTTGACTGATTCTTTCGTCTATTTTATCTCTTCTCTTCGCGTTGTGGTTCGTGGTTGTGTAGTTTGTGTGTGTGTGTGTTTGCGTATTTTCTGTGAAAGATGCCTTTCCATGCATTTAGTGTTCGCGAATACGTTAATATGGTGCTGTGTTACGGCATGGCCCATGGAAATGCCTCCGAGGCACTAAGACTTTACGGAATTGAACACCCAACCGCAGTTCAGCCTCGCGGCCCGCGAGTTTTTACTCGGGCTGTACAGCGCCTGCTGGACAATCAGCCGATAATGCCGGTTTCAGAGGGAGGTGGCAGGCCAATACGTTTAGCGACAGAACAAGCGATTTTGGACGTGGTGCGCGAAAACCCACGCCTTGGAACGCGAACGGCAGCAAAAGTTTTAAGGAGACGCCATGGCCATCGCGCACGACATGTAGTGTCGTATAACACGGTGCACAAAGTGCTCACGAGAGACAGGCAACGACCCTATAAAATTCACAGGGTTCATGCGATTGTGCCAGGAGACAGGCAACGTCGAATGGCTTATTGTGCGTGGGTCCTAGGCCAGAGCCGTCGGTTTGTGGAAAATATTATTTTTACCGACGAGTGCACGTTCACCAATAACGGAATGTGGAACCGCCGAAACGCCCATTATTGGTGCTCGCAAAACCCACACCAGATGCAAGAGACTGGATTTCAGACACGCTGGAAACACAATGTTTGGGCAGGTATAGTCCGTAACCAGATTCTGGGACCCGTCTTCTTACCACCTAGAATGGACGGTTCTGCGTATCTAGAATTGATAAGCAATTATTTAGCGGATACTCTCGACGATATGCCACTGGCACAGCTGCAAGTAACTTGGTTCCAGCATGATGGCGTACCCCCACATATCGTGAGGCCGGTCCGCGAGCGGCTTACGGAGCTATTCGGCGACCATTGGATTGGGCGGTATGGGCCTCATGAATGGCCTCCACGATCGCCGGATTTAACCCCTCTGGATTTTTTTTTTGTGGGGCCACGTCAAAGACAGGGTTTTTGACCGCCCTTGCCAAACAGCTGATGAGATGCATCAAAAAATTGTCGCTGTTTTCGAAGAGCTTAAGCAGCGGTCTCTACGAGAAGGAATCCTGGAGTTGGTCCACCAGGAAAATCTAGAACGGGCGCGCTTATGCCTACACGTGGGAGGTCGGCAGTTTGAACCGCAGCTCGTCAGTGTCGAAAGGTCCCTTGATGACATTGATGGAGAGTAGGTAAGTAGGTAGACTAGCCTAGACTTAAACAAAAATTTTCTACAAACAATCATGAAGCGAAAACATTGAGTTCATGAATAAAACCGCGCAGGGTGCGTGGTACGGTACAGACATGGCGCGCGCTTTTTTATCCCACTTATACGCCTATTGACTTCTCTCTCGTCCCGTAACACACACACATGCACACTTTGTTGCACGCGTTTCATTGCGTGTCTTAGAAAACACCCGTTTTTTAATATCTAAAAATTAAAGTAGTTTCCCAGCAATTATTTTTACTGAATGTTTCTTAGTTTGATGTACACTATGTGTATATTACGGCTTCGTTAAGCTTCTTTTCATACCCTGTATGCCTATAATGTGCCTTCCACCAATGATCAGATATTATTTCATAATCACATCTTAATGCTGGTGACTGTACTATTAATTTAAATATGAACCGTAATAAGACCAAATTCATTCAATTTAAAAATTTTAAAACAAATTCTTACAAACTTAACATTTCAGAATGTGACACAAAGGTAGATGAAGTTGACGAAATTAATTTTCTTGGAGTCGCTACTGATGCTCATTTAAACTATCTAAAACTAAAATTAAATTTAAACTATCTCATAGTAGATAAAGAGGCCTTCCGTAAGACCCTGCCAGATGGGAAACGTTCTTGGGAAATTGAATCTGCCAACTGCACGGATGAACCGGAGTTGCTTTGGCAATCGGCTAGAATAGCTATTAGGGCATCAGTAGAGATCTCCCAGCCAAAGCTTAAGTTTGTGAAACGTCAGCATTGGATGTCAAGTGCCACGTGGAATCTCGTAGAAGAGCGCCGCAGAGAAAAAGCTTCTGGAGCTAACATGAAAAGGCTAAATCAGCTTAATGCTGAAATACAAACCGCTTGTCGGAGAGATCGCAATAAGCTCAACTCTATCTGTACAGAGCTAGAACGGCACGCAGAGAAGTTTGAGACTAGAGATCTTCACATAAAAATAAGAACAATAACAAGACAATTCAAACCAAAGTCCTGGGCAATAGAAAATTCTGCTGGTAGTACCGTTAGAGAAATACAGCTGATTGTTAATGTATGGGAGAATTACTGCTAGTCCTTATTTCTGGATGACCAAATATTACTGGCCCCTGAACCTAAGTACGTAACACCTTTAGAACATGAACCTACCATATTAAGAACAGAGATAAAAGCCGCTCTAAAACACCTGAAGTGTGGCAAGGCTATAGGTGCCGACGAAATTCCCATTGAAATATTCAAGATCATGGGGGACGTTGGTGTAGACATCTTACACTCCATCTGTCGTCAAATATGGAAATGGGAAAATGGCCAAAGGACTGGTCTCATTCCATGTTCATCCCACTCCACAAGAAAGGCTCAACTAAAAAGCAACTTTCGCCTAATATCCCTGATATCCCAAGCTAGTAAGGTCCTTCTCCATATATTGAACACGAGACTACAGGCATTTATAGGCCGCGAGATTGCTCAAGAACAAGCTGGCTTTGTCAAAGGAAAGGGAACACGTGAACAGATTCTCAACCTAAGACAAATGATAGAAAAAGCGCGTGAGTTCAACAACCCCTTATTTATTTGCTTTGTAGACTTCCGTAAAGCCTTTGACACCGTTAAATGGTGGAAGCTGTGGGAAGTACTTTTAACAACGGGTGTACCACGACATCTAGTGTTCCTCATAAAGAGACTTTACGAAGACGGTACAGTTGCTGTTCGCGTGGACGGAGTTGATTCTGGGAATTTCAAAACTCAGGCAGGTGTTCGGCAGGGATGTATTCTCTCCCCTATATTATTTAATATCTATACGGAATACATAATGCGGATTGTTTTGGAAAACTGGGATAAGGGTGTAGCAGTTGGCGGTCGGTTGATATCAAACCTGAGGTATGCAGATGATACTACACTTTTTGCGACTTCACAAGCAGACATAGAGCGGTTTCTTATGCTTCTGGAGTCTAACAGTGCTGTTTTTGGTCTCCCTTTAAACCGCGATAAAACCAAAATGATGGTGGCGGATCGTACGAATAACAACCGAGCTGACTTACGTGAAATAGCGAATTGTAAAGTAGTCCAGAGTTACATCTACCTGGGATCCACAATCACAAACACTGGAAGTTGCGAAGAAGAGATCAAAAGACGATGTGCCATAATACGATCAGCCGTAGAAAAGCTCACGAAGATATGGAAAGATCGCCGCATAACTAAAAACACCAAAGTTCGCTTAATGAGATGCTTAATATTTCCTATCTTCCTTTATGAAGCTGAAACATGGACGATCCACCAAAAACATCGTAGAAAGATTGACGCCCTTGAAATGTGGTGCTGGAGGCGCTTACTGAGGATAAAGTAGACCGCTCACCGGACAAACGTTTCCATCTTGAAAGAGCTCTGTATCAAACAAAGACTTTCGTCGATTGTGCAAGTACGAATCCTAAAGATGTTTGGACATATCAACCGCAACGAAAGCTCATTGGAACGTTTGGTGGTGCAAGGGAGAGTAGAAGGTCAACGTTCTCGTGGCCGTTCACCCACAAGATGGACAGACAGCATTAAATCCTTTACAAAGTGTTCCCTTACTGAATGTTACCGCAGTGCCACAAGTAGAGAGCGATGGAGAAGTATCGCAAAAGCCGCAACGAATATTCAAGACACCCCATGACCACGACCACTCCGCCAGGAGTGTACGACTAAGAAGAAGAATCTCATTCACACGTATCTAAAATTAATAAAAAAATATTTAGTTATTGTGCTCTATCTATACTAGCTGAGTCTATATAATGAAACTAGCCGCCCGCCTGTGACTTCGTCCGCGTGGACCTCTTACCCCGTGACGAATTTTTGAAAATATTAAATAGCCTATGTCACCCGGAGATAGTGTAGCTTCCTAACGGTGAAAGAATTTTTCAAATCGGGCTAGTAGTTTAGGAGCCTATTTAATGCAAACAAACCAACTATCAAATCTTACCTCTTTATAATATTAGAGAAAATAAATAAAATAATAAAAATTAGTGTAGATAAATAAAAAAAAAATGTACATAATATACAATAAAACACATCGTGACTGTAAATTGACATTATTATCTTGGATTCGAACCCTTGATTATGCAAAAACTGAATGAATCCTGAAACAAATGGAATTAACTATGGTTCCAACATTTATTAATCACAAACACACACACACACACACACACACGCATACACTCTCACACACACACTCTCAAAATAAACACATCCAATTAACAAAATTTTGTCTTTCATTTAGTCTTTAATTTAGGGTTAATCTGTACAGCATTGTTTTAAAGATTTTTTTTAATTATTATTATTTCAATTATTTTATTTGTCAAATTCAATTTAATTTATATTAATTTTTAATTTACATACATTTTCTACATTATTTCTTAATTTGTTAATTCACTTTATTAGATTTCAAATATCGCAATAATAATAATTATGTTACATGAAAAGCAGAGTCTTTTAAAACAGGTATCTTAATAGTCGAATAAATATTTTTGATTTTGAGTAAATTTTGATCTCTTAGAAGTGCTTTTAAAGAAAAAAGGTTTTCTGACTGTGGCTAACATTTACATCTTAGAAATATCAAGTCCTGAATATCTTGAAAGCAAAAATATGAGTCAAAATATACGCAATATATAAAAACACAATCTGAGTATTTTAACCACTTAAACGTGGAGTCCCGTCTAAACAATAAAGGTTCGGCCAAACCTGCGCGTCAGTAACGCGGGAAGCGGGACGCGATGCGGGAGCGTCTGCAACGCGAAACTTAACGTGCACACCTGCGCGACTCCGGCGCGTACCGTGAACTTCATTTGCTAATGAGCAGTTACTAAAGCTGCGCGTATTTATCTGGTACTTATTACTAACTACTTAATTGTTGTGGTGATGACATCCTCGTATTTAACCTCGGAATCTGATTCTGAGGACCTTTTATTACTTACTATTATTTACTTACCATCCATCTGAAATTCCGGACCGATCGAATCCCATATTTTAATTTTTTTTTGTAAATTCTTAAAGTCTTTGTTTTCAAATCATATATAATGGGATATCCTCTCAATGTTTCGACAAACACCTCTGTATTAACAGGTGTCCCGTAACCATGCCAACCAACGCGTACGTCTCGCTCTTGCTTACCTTTAAGGTTCGGCCAAACCTGCGCGACCAAAGCGACTGCGAAGCGGGAGCGTTGGAGCGTCTGCCGCGCGGCGGACGCTACCCATACTTTATCTATGGCGCTTTGCACACCTACGCGACCACCATCTGAAGAAGTATGACCACATATCGACGGTCATGAAATTAGAATATTCAAAATTGCCACTGTGTTATAAGTGGAAAATTTGACTGCTTTATGTTACACATTAAAGTTTAAAAAAAATAGTATACTTTTTGTAATATTATACATTCGATACTTTTTTTGGTTACCGCTGTTTCCTATTTTATCGAATGTGCTAGTTTAGACAGTGTTCTGCGATAAACTCTTCTAGTCAATTATTGAATGTGCCCGCTTCGATATTGTTTCATGACAAGAATTTGTAGTAAGCTATTGAAAGTGGTATTTCCGATTATATTATTTGTAACACTGCTCAATTAAACTAGTTTAAATATGTAATACCTTCGTGTACTTTATTTTTTCAAGCTTATATTGCATTTTTCTGGAGTTTTTATGATAATGAAAAAAAGAGCAGATAACATTATATATTTGGCACAATAAAGTAATATTATTACCTAAATGAATCTACATAAGTCTTATGCTCTTGACGTTAAAAAATATATAATCATTTATCACTAAAAAGAACGAACACTTAATACGCTTATTAGTTAAATCACATTTATAAAAGATCAAAATGAGACAATTAATTATCACAACATATCTTAAATATCTACTTAACTTTCTTACTTACCTAATCAAACTCAACATATGAACTTTAACATGAACCAACAATCAATGTTACTATAAAGATATGTTTAGGAACTGAGATTTTACTTACAAGAGATTATAATTTTTTATACTAATTAGGTACATACGAGTACTTAATAGAAAGCGAAATCAAACTATGTTTCTTCTTTAAGATAAAGTTACTTAATTGACTATTTTAATATTGAAACTCATAATAATCATATAAATTAACTAATCAGTCTTCATCGTTACTGTTATCATCATTGTTTTAAGAAATTTTGAGTCTTTTATAAAAATTATGATATTGTTTTGGAATATGTCCAGCATTACAAAGTGACATCAAATCTTTATATTTTGCTTCCAATATCGGCAAACAGCTGGAACACAATGGGGATAATTCACTTTCATGATTTCTAACCAATATTTTTTTATTTCGACGGGTCTGTACTAAAGTATTTTATGTCATGTATTCTAAATCCAAGTCATATTTGTATAGGATAACATTCCATTTCACATCTTTATTTTCAATGTTTTTCTTCCAATTCCTGTTATCCATCAAAGCTTTATAATCAAATAACATGTCTTGAGTCACTTCAGTAACTTTATACGGAGGACTGCTTTTCTTAGCCCAACGAACTAACGCGTACCATTGTTCAGGAGTATAAATAATTTTCCCTTTAGAAGATCTTTTAACAAGAGAATGCACACTGTCAACTTCTTGTTGAGTATGACCCGGCTCTAAAAAGCGGTGTGTTATATCAATGTTGAATTTCTTGCTAGCGTGCATGTAGAGGCTGTAGACAACTCTGTTACGGTTTTGTCCCGTGCAATTATCCGACCAAAACCTAAATTCCTGTGCACCTTTTGCTACTTTCAGTTGGATAAAATCCAACAAGCAGCTAGAAACCTCGTTAGCTCCACGTTTCGCTATATTTTCAGGCCACATGTAACATGATGCTTCCTTCTTTCCAGCATCAAATATTGTCAGATGCATAAGAGACAATTTCCTTTTATAATAAAATAAAGAAACATCTCCACTAGGGCAGTTAAGTACCTTCTGAAAGTCGTAAGTTGCACATACTCGTACTATTTGACCAAGATTTAGGATAGCTTGTTCCTTATCCCCAGATTTGTATTTTCGACTAGTTTGCTTGTTAAATAGATGCTTGGTGGTGAGATTCTTTTTCCTCTTCGGAAGGGTCTTTTATGTTATCAAACGCATGACACTTGTCACATAAATCTTTTTTCGGCATATAAAATGCAATATTCATGTTGTCGTTTACAATAGTGCGGTATTGTCTTTCCGTTTGTGCAGTATTGTTGTAGATTTGCAATTGATCCCAATCATTGTATAGCGCAAACATCTTAGCAAAACTTAGACTGTTGTCCAGGTACAATTTACTGGTGCTTTTCCTTGTGAAGTGGGACTCAATAGGCTGAAATGACTGAACATGATCACAGACACTTCGGGTCATTTCGGTGTCTATTTTTTTTGGGTGATTAAGATGTTTTCCTCTGTTATCAGTTCCCGTAATGCCACTTATGTCAAGCTTTTCTTGCGCTGTACGAATGAATTGGTCAGTAATGGCTAAGGTGGCACAAAACATTTTCAGGCATACTTTTACTGGTTTAAAGTGGTTGGAATCTTCGTTCGGAACAGATAAAAAGTATTGAGTAGTAAATTGTCTTCTTGATGGGCCTTCCTTGGTTTGTCTCATTTTTTCTATTTTTTTTGTAAATTTGTTAATATACTCCCATTGCTTAGAGTGGTCTGAAAGTTTCCAAAACTTATCAAAAATAATTTGTCTTATTTCTTCCTTAACATTAATGGAGCACTTCAGCTTGCAAGTCAAAGGACATGAACTTTTCATTGTTTTGGCTGGTATTTTTTTGCCTTTTTTGGTAATGTGACTTTGCCCGGAATTTTTCTGATATTTCCTACGAACGTCAGTCCATTCGTTAACATGTCTCTTTCTTTTCTTACCTAGATCTCGTTTGAAGGTCCTTTTTCTACCGATAGTATGAGTATTTGGTGTACCTGGTTCAGAAGCAGATACTGATATTAAAGAATTTACACTTGGAATGCCACAAAGCTCTTGAACTGCGTCGTTGTTGTAGGATTGTTTGGTTTGATCTGTTAGACAATAAAAATCTTGAACGGAGTTAGGAGATGGAACAGGAGTACATTCATTGCTGGCAAGAATAATAGTTTCGGAATCATTTTGTAGAACGTCCTCATCAATAATATCAATTTCTTCATAAATATCATTTAAATATCTCCACTCTTCGTCGTTGAATTGACAGCGCACAGGAGATGCTAAAATATAAAAAAAACATAAAAAATAAAATTGCAACATTTATCGAAAATGCAAGACTTTGACCTAGTATAGTATCGAAAGTGGTTGATTCGATTTGTTCTCAGTAGAGAAAACTATCGAATGTACCACTTTCGATAAATTTATCGAAACCAAGACCAGAGAATACTATCGAAAGTGGTAAATTCGATGGAATGAACTTGCTCTTTGTACTAGTATAGTATCGAATCTACCACTTTCGATAGTTTATAATGAATTATTCAAAAATATCGAAATATTTTAAGAGTTTTTATCATAAAGCTATTACAATAAAAGTCACTACATAGGATCTAATTGATAGTTTATATTTTGTTATATTTTAGCTTTTAAACAAAGAATTACGGCCAAAAGAATGAAAAACTTACTGGGTGGATCGTCGTTTGTTTCGGGAATTGCAGGTTCTGTTGTACTTTCGTTGCATTTTTTAATCATATTTACCATCTGTTTCCCTCTTCTATTCAATTTGAACTAAAATTTAAAGAAAACCAAACCTAAACCTAACCTTAAAACACACGTGCGTATTCGCTCACATTACGAGTAACACTGACGAAACAGGTAGTTACGAACCGCGCGCGCGTGCCGCTGACGACGAATAACATCGAATGCGGCAGATTCAATGATTTAATGTGTTCACATTATGCATATTCGATTCTGTTCAATTGAAAAACGGTTGAAAGTATACAAATTGGTACGTAATTTATATATAGAATTATAAATCTTTATCTGTACTTGCCAATGGTGCAATAAAATAAAAATGTAATTTTTTCAATTTCGATAGTATACGTGGGGACCGTCGATATCACAGTATAGGTCCGAGCTGAAATGGCTGCCCATTCGCCAGCGGAGACGTTTACGAGCTCTGACCACACTCTTTTCGATACTAAACTCTCCTAATGCTCCTTCTTATCTAACTCCCTATTTCCAGTATCTTTGCTCTTCTCATAGTAGGAATCTCCGGTCTTCTAACAATCTTCTCCTTCTCTCTCCTTCCCATACTTCTGGATTTGTACATTCCTCCTTTCTTATTCAGTCCATTCTTCTTTGGAACGCGCTGCCTCTCGAAATCAGGATGACCACTGGTCGCGAAGCATTTAAAAAGAAAGTCCGCTTGCTCTTCTCTGGAAAAACCATGGCAGAATCATCTCAATAACTTCATATTTAAAAATTATGTATTGTATGTTTATGTATATATTTATATTATATTTATATATGCATATATTTAAAGTGATGTGTACCTACTTTCAAAATATAGTGTTTATAGATTTTACTACTTATATGTTTTTGTATTAAGTATGTTTAAAATATTTAAAAGTATACCTACGCTTCCAATTTTATTATCGCACCTAAATGCACCTACCATGTTATCTCTGCACCACCCTATGGTTGACTGGTAGAGAATGCCTCAGGCATTAAGTCCGCCATGTAATGTTATGTTGCAAAAGTTTAAATAAATATAATAATAAAATAAAGCGGGATAGCCGCGTCGGCAGAGCAGGACGCACGCGTTTAATGGTCAAACGTGTGTACGTGCGAGAAAGCTACCTACCTTCCTTATTATTAATTGTTTCGTTCCACTATGACTACAACAGAAGATAAATACAGAGATGTTTATCGAAACAGTGAGAGGATATCCCTTAAATGATTTGAAAAACAAAGACTATAAGAATTTACGAAAAAAAGATAAAATATGGGATTCAATCGGTCCGGAATTTCAAATGGATGGTAAGTAAATAATAGTAAGTAATAAAAGGTCTTCCTCAGAGTCAGATTCCGATGTTAAGTACGGAGGATGTCATCACCACAACAATTAAGTAGTTATACCAGATAAAGACGCGCAGCTTTCGTGACTGTTCACTAGCATATAGTAAGTTCGCGGTTCACGCCAGACGCTCCCGCATCGCGTCCCGCTTCCCGCGTTACTGACGCGCAGGTTTGGCCGAACCTTTAGGCGTCTAACGTCCAGCCTTTCTGACGGCTGTCAGAAAGTTGGCCGAAGCTGACCGAGACTACCCGAGCTGATAAAAAAGTTAACAGTTCATTACGAAAACCTATAACAAAAATGACAAAAATGAAGATTCCAAGACAAAAAACAAAAATATTTTTTTTTATATCGACATGTAGAAGTCGTTATTACTTGGAAGTCACTGTTGAAAACTATAAAGAATCATTTCATTTTCGATAGCAAAAACCATAATGATTGTTTTGATGTGCACATTATTAGGAAGAACGATGATTACGAAGAGTAATTAACAGGTTATTAGCACAAAAAAATCCTATGAAAAAAAATGGCGAACCGTCGAAATTGTCAACAATTTCATTTTTTTACTAAAGGTACTAGTACACTATGCCATGGTTTCTGTTGCTCTACGGATCAATCAATATCCATAGAGCCACCTCAAATTTTCTTGCGGATCTACGAACTCGGTGTAGCGAGCAACAACCTTAACAAAGAACGTTGCCGTGTTTATGACGCTTGGTCAGAAAAAAAATATATTGGAATGTCACTGTCTACAAATGTAAACAAACTTAGCTAATCCTTACCTTAACGATAACTACGAGTAGTATGCGAATGTTTTGATGTGCACTTATTTAGGAAATATGGTGAGTAGAAGAGTATTTCCACATTTTTAAAAACGCTTACGCTGCAAAATTCCGTTTTGGCGAACTGTAAATTTTCGTCAATTTCGTTATTTTTTTCTGTGAAATTATATTTGCCATTACATAGATTTCTTTTACTTTTATAATGAATTAGTAACCACAGAATCACCTCAAATTTTTTGATGGACCTACATACTACGTGTTTTGGGTGACAGTAATGTTTTATAAGAGTGCCTTCAGTACCAGCATATGTGTCTTTAAGCATCTGCCATCTAATATCAAAGCCTTTGATCTACCTAATTTTAAGTTCTCAAAACCTGGCTTCGGTATACAAAATATTTTTTATACTTTGAATGAATACTTTCATACTAAAAATAATTAAGTCAAGTTGCTATTTTGCGTAATAATGTTGCAGGCCCGTAATGGGTATCATTGTTGGTTGACTCCCATGTATTGTATCATCACCATCAAAATGAACACAGTATCGTCACCAATAAATATATTTCTATTTCTTATTTTTGACTGATTTTCCGTTCAAGGTCCGCACCTTACCGCCTACCTACCGCCCGCGCGTAGGTACTTACTTTTCATTAGTGTTTGATGAGGTTTTCTTAATCTAACGTGCATAATATACAAGAAATACGCATAGGTACGCTCAGAATGTCTGTGGGTACGCTTAACAAGACGCTGCTCATGGCATAAGAGATGAGATGCCAGCTCTATGTGTGATATTTAAGTTAAAAACGGGACTGACTGCTGAATAGACTGTTGAAAACCGAGCCTCAAATCGTGAACTGCCGTTTAAGTGGAGACGCATGGACTGTGCGCAGCTTGAGCCACGCTCGGGGGAAAGGGGGGGGGGGGGGCAGCTCATTTGCGCTGCATCTAATACGCCACAGTGCAGCCCCCCTATAGACAAGTGGCATACACCATGTTGATTGACAAATATACTGCTCACTATAGTCAAACTCACTCACTTTGATCCGTTAGATCGAATTTGCTTTTTCGTAATAGGTACTTCGATTATTTTTTTTATTATGGGCGTTAGTAATGCATGAAATATGTAAGTATAATATTATATTGCATGTATTTTTATTAAACTTGCAATGTATGCTATGTATGTCTAGTTCGGGTTTAATTTTGCAACTCAATTTTGACCCACTTCCCGTTTACTGATTGAGCTGAAAATTTGCATACATGTGTAAATCGCGTGACAATGCAATTTTATGATTGACATGGTGCTAATCTGATGATGGAGATGGAAGGTGGCCATTGAAACTTTGCAATAAAATAGCACAACCTAATCGAGTTTGGGCTCGTTTGAATCGTCTTGACGAGTAGTTTGTCTTTCAATAGTAACCAGGGTCTGATGATGGAGCTGGATGGTGGTCATAGGAATTCTGTAATAAAACGACGCAACCCCATCGAGTTTTGGATCGTCTCATTCGTCTTGACGAGTCCTTTGTTTTTAGATGGTTACCAAGGTCTGATCTGATGATGGAGCTGAAAGGTGGTCATAGGAACTCATTGAAGAAACGACGCAACCCCATCGAGTCACGGCTCGTTTGATTCATCTTGACGATTACTTTGGTGCTAGTTGGTAACCAGAGTCTGATGAGTACCAAAGTACTTGTCAAGACGAATCAAACGAGCCGAGACTCGATGGGGTTGCGTCGTTTCTTTACTGAGTTTCTATGACCACCTTTCAGCTCCATCATCAGATCAGACCCTGATAACCATCTAAAACCAAAGTACTCGTCAAGACGAATGAGACGAGCTGAAACTCGATGGGGTTGCGTCGTTTTATTACGGAGTTCCTATGGCCACCTTCCAGCTCCATCATCAGGCCCTGGTTACCATCTAGCAGCAAAGTACTTGTCTAGACAAATTAAACGAGCCATTACTCGATGAGGTTATTATGTTGTTTAATTACTCAGTTCCTATGGCCATCTTCCAGCTCCATCATCAGACTCTGGTTACCATCTAGCACCAAAGTACTCGTCAAGACGAATCAAACAAGCCGAGACTCGATGGGGATGCGTCGTTTCTTTACTGAGTTCCTAGGACCACCTTTTAGCTCCATCATCAGATCAGACCCTGGTAACCATCTAAAAGTAAAGTACTTGTCAAGGCGAATGAGACGAGCAAAAACTCGATGGGGTTGCGTCGTTTTATTACAGAATTCCTATGGCCACCTTTCAGCTCCATCAGCAGACCCTGGTTACCATCTAGCAGCAAAGTACTCGTCTAGACGAATTAAACGAGCCCTTAGTCGATGGGGTTATTATGTTGTTTAATTACTCAGTTTCTATAGCCATCTTCCAGCTTCATCATCAGACCCTGGTTACCATCTTGCACCATAGTACACGTCAAGATGAATCAAACCAGCCGAGACTCGATGGGATTGCGTCGTTTCTTTAATAAGTTTCTATGACCACCTTTCAGCTCCATCATCAGATCAGACCCTGGTAACCATCTAATAACAAAGTACTCTTCAAGACGAATGAGACGAGCCGAAACTCGATGGGTTTGTTATTACAGAGTTCCTATGACCACCATCCAGCTCCATCATCAGACCCTGGTTACTATTGAAACACAAACTACTCGTCAAGACGATTTGAACGAGCCCAAACTCGATTAGGTTGTGTTATTTCATTGCGAAGTTCCAATGGCCACATTCCAGCTCCATCATCAGACTCTGGTTACCATCTAACAGCAAAGTACTCGTCTAGACGGTTTAAACGAGCCCTTACTCGATGGGGTTATGTTGTTTAATTACTGAGTTTCTATGGCCATCTTCCAGCTCCATCATCAGACCCAGGTTACTATCTAGCACCAAAGTACTCGTCAAGACGAATCAAACGAGCCGAGACTTGATGGGGTTGCGTCGTTACTTTACTGAGTTTCTATGACCACCTTTCAGCTCCATCATCAGATCAGACCCTGGTAACCATCTAAAACCAAAGTACTCGTCAAGACGAATGAGACGAGCCGAAACTCGATGGGGTTGCGTCGTTTTATTACGGAGTTTCTATGGCCATCTTCCAGCTTCATCATCAGACCCTGGTTACCATCTTGCACCATAGTACTCGTCAAGATGAATCAAACGAGCCGAGACTCGATGGGATTGCGTCGTTTCTTTAATGAGTTTCTATGACCACCTTTCAGCTCCATCATCAAATAAGACCCTGGTAACCATCTAATAACAAAGTACTCGTCAAGACGAATGAGACGAGCCGAAACTCGATGGGTTTGCGTCGTTTTATTACAGAGTTCCTATGACCACCATCCAGCTCCATCATCAGACCCTGGTTACTATTAAAACACAAACTCGATTAGGTTGTGCTATTTTATTGCAAAGTTTCAATGGCCACCTTTCATCTCCATCATCAGATCAGCACCATGTCAATCATAAAATTGCATTGTCACGCGATTTACACATGTATGCAAATTTTCAGCTCAATCAGTAAACGGGAAGTGGGTCAAAATTGAGTTGCAAAATTCCACCCGAACAAGACATACATAGCATACATTGCAAGTTAAATAAAAGCTTGTAATAATTTACTTACCAAAGTACTAAGATTTGCAAATCAAGCTATAAATTGGCACTATCTTCGAACTTACGGAAAGGTCGACAACCGCGCCGGGCAGAGCGTCGAGCGACGTGACCACTCTCTCAGAGGCCTTGCGGCGAACTGATTTGAAGCGAGTGGAGCGCAGGGTTTTGTAGTAGTTTTAAAATATTCATAGAAAAATTATAGAGCTTATTTAGTAAAAACAATTTTGTTAAAAATTTAAATAACACTTTTTCTATAGTATAAAGCTTTTTCTTCTAAAATATATTTTTCACTCCTCTTGCTCAAAAAGACCGTCATTGTACTCGTAGCGTTCTAGAGCGGGGCTAAAATAGCTTTTCTCGCCCTAGGGGAAAAAGTAATTTTTTTTTAATTTTTTGTCTGTCACATGACAATGCGCCTACAAAAACGAAAAAGTATTTAGTCTTATGTAGAATAATCATGAATAAAGACTCGACTTATTACTGTTTACTTAGATCAACAACTTTTTTGAGATAACACAGCTTCAGCAAGAAAAAACTGCACAGTCTGCACATGTGCTTAGGTGGTGAGCCTTTAGCCCGTTAGTCGCCTTTGACGACACCCAAGGGAAGAGATGGAAAGACTGCACATATCTACTATCCAACAGCATAGAGCGGCGATGGGCTCATCAAAATAATATTACAAACCATTCTCTTCCCTTGGGTGTCGTTAAAGCAACTAATGGGTTAATTTTAAATAAAATAAACCAATTCATATTGTATTGGATTGTTATATTTTCTCGCATTCGTAGTGAAAAGCAGAGTGTAACACTCGGCGCTAAAAACCCATTAAAACTCGGTTTCTATTTACTCCCTCGCTAAAGCTCGGGAGTAAAACTACCTCGTATATAATGGGTCATTTTAGCCCCTTGTATAACAATCTACTATAGTACATTAGAGAAAACAATTACTTTATCACCTATAATTTCTTTAAAAATTCACAATGATTGGAATTTTATAGTTTTTGTTAGTAACCAAAATCAAAAAATGTTTTCAACAAACTATTTTGCTGAGGGTCTTTCAAATTGAAATAAAAATGTTTTTATTAGATTTGTTAGTAATTTAAACACATTTTTAAGCTCCGAAGTTGACGCGGAATGTCAAATTATGAAAATCTCTGTTCAGTTATCTTGTTATAAATTCCAAAATACTCGTATCTATAAATTTAAAAATGTTTTCAACAAACAATTTCGACTACAAGATCGCCTAATGATATAAGTATTTAACATATTTGTAAAGTAAGTATTAACAGATATTAAGAGGTTTAAAAAGTACAGTTCTTAAGCAAAACGGCGCAAAAGGACGTAAACGCTCTTAAGTTAATTTAAGCTAATATCTGTTAGATAATCAATTAATCTCGATGTCAATACTTTCTAGCACTAAATATTAAACCTTAGTGGTTTCTAAGTGTTATGGTGATTTATAGTATTGTAAAACGATGTTAACATGTTAAATGAATAAATAAAAAAAAAACATGTGCTCACCCCGTATCTGTTCTTAAATAGTAGTACACTGTAGCCACAACTGTTAGTAAAAAATACGCAGCGCGCGCGCGCACTGTAAGTCGAATTACGAAGAGACAGGGGGTGAGCGTTTGCCAGTTGTCTAGGCCCTTAGAGAGATGCGACATAATCCTTGTTTTTCCAGTGTACGTGTCGCTTTTGCACATCGTCAGTTACATACAAGTGTTCGTCACATTACTGGCGATACAACAGTTCGTATTTGTTGTTTTGGAAATCAATTTGGTTTTAAAAGTAATCAACGACTTGCTCGAAGCTTTGCTGCACACCGATAAAGAAAATAGTCAAATTAATGGCGTTTTGGGTAAGTGAATTTGTAGACTATATTATTATTTAGTATGATATGATATGAGACATAGATCTAATCATTTTAATGTGTGTGTAATGTTTGATATAAAATTAACGCTCCAGTGTGTTACGTCAAAGTCGTAAAATGTCAAGTGTCAAAATTGCGTCCAGGTCGTAAGAATTCTATATCTTACAGCGTCTAAGTAGTGCCCAGCGATATATACGTCAATGGTAGGGTAGTGCCACGTCTAAGTCTCCTACGGTCCAAATCGTGAAATGTCTAAGTCGTAAAATGTCCTGTCTATGCTAATGTCTATGTCTCGGGCGGTCCAAATCGAGAAATGTCTAAGTCGTAAAATGTCCAGTCTATAATAATGACTAAGTCTAGAGAAGTCCAAATCCTGAAAAGTCAAGTTATAAAAATTAGTAGATAAGAAAAAGAAGCCGCGAGCAGAAGCTAGTTAGTTAGTTAATACGCGTTGCTGTGAATATAGGTAAACTCCTTGAAGGATTCTTTCCTAACAAGATATGGCTTGATACTGGCACTTCATAATTACAAATGATATTAATAATACTCATACGAGTTTGTCATCAATTGATTGTCATGTCAATCATTTGTCATTGTAGGTATACACCTACAATGACAAATAATAAATAGTATTGTAACGAAATCAGTAAGAATTTAAAACAGTGATCGATAAGTTTGTACTTAGTAGAAAGAATGCGACGACAATCACTACTAAATTCTTAAATACGAAAAAAAATTAAATTACTCATGTCATTTTGTAATAAACCATTACCTGGAATATTAATATGTAGTCATGAAACAATATACCCAAGTTACGAGAAATAATTATACTACGACTTGGGGTATGATGATTTTACGATCATGACATTCTACTACCTGGTTATTTTACGGACATGACATTCTACTACTTGGTTATTTTAGGACCTTGACATTCTACTACTTGGTTATTTTACGAACTTGTTATTCTACTACTTGGTTATTTTATGATCTTGACATTCTACTACTTGGATAATTTACGATCTTGGCATTTTACTACCTGGTTATTTTACGACTTTGACGTAACACTCTGGAGCGAAAATTAAATAGTAATGGTCTTACGTTTAGATAATATAATTTCATGATATACCAACTGACTTAATATAATAAACTGTGCTGCGTTGCTGCACGCATTGGGCCGGTGTAATACCACCCTCTCACGAATATTCAGCGTGAAATAACGGCACCTGGTGCTGTTGTGTTTCGTCCGACGAGTGAGGATTCCGGAGCCCCCCCCCACCCCTCAAAATTGATATGGCAGCGAACTTTCGTCTAGATTTACCCCAGGGGGGGTACCGACACATCCAGTGTCGGAGAATCACCCCCTGAGCGTTCTCGTTCAGGCTGCCCTACGTATTCTGGGGAGGGCAAAAGTCCGCTCGTGTCGAGGCATGCTGCAGGCAGGAGTAAGGCAAGACAATTGGCACCCCCTCCTACGCTTCGCGTGGACTTCTGTAACATCAGAGGAATGCACTCTAATTTGAGCGCCGTCCTTACCACCTCGAGACGGAGAAGCTGGCCTTGCTCTTTCTCACCGAGACGCAGATATCCCCTCCTCCTGACATCTCCTACTTGCGCTACCTGGGATACAATTTGGAACATGCATTTGTGCCACAAGCCGGTGTCTGGCCTACGCCAGGAAGGATATGTGCGTCCGTCGCCTCGGCAATCTTGAAGATAGGGACCTCTCCATCTTATGGCTATACGTCGACTGCAGACACGTCCTCGCGTCTACGCGTGCCTTTATAATTCCCACAGCGGTAACAACGGAACTGACCAACTCATCGAGAGCATTCAAACGGCGACAGACTCCCTTCTCCAACGGATCCCCTCTGACGAGATTGTGGTTTTGGGAAACGTCAATGCCCACCACGTCGAATGGCTTGGTTCATGCACAACTGACCACGCGGGTAGAGCCGTTCATGACTTCGCTTTGGCCTACAGTTTCTCCCAACTTGTAACCGAACCTACGCGGGTTTCAGATGTGGAGGGCCATGCACCTTCCTTATTGGACCTTTTGCTGACCTCGCACCCAGACGGCTATCAAGTTTCTGTTGATGCACCACTAGGCTCATCAGACCACTGTCTGATTCGTAGCACTGTGCCTCTCACAGAAACTTTAAAAACGCAACCAGCAGCAAGCCGTCGAGTCTGGCATTATAGGTCATTATATCAGTATCGCAGTATGCAACGTTCTGTGCGGACGCGTCGATTTGTAAAAGTGTAAATCGGACACGTATCGCGGCGCGTGACGCCGCTCGAACAGTCACCATGAGCGACAAACTCGTGGTAAACGAGCTCCTCGCCTTCCTGCAACAGAAGCTGGACGTGATGGACGAAGTGAGTGCGGTGCAGATCTGCAAGTCCAGCTTCAGCGAGGAAGACATATCTGCAGTCAAGAAACTTTTGTTTGGGTCACTGAACAAAAGCGACCGAATTGTGTCTCATCGGCGCGACGGGACACCGAAGAGCCTTCAGGAGATTATAACGCTGCTGAAAGAGACTGACCCTGACGACGTGACAACGTTTGTGGCGAGGGACCTTAATAAGCTCCCTCCCGTCACGTTCGATCACGTCGACGTAACCAGCCTCCTGAAGGACATCGTGACCATGAAGGCGGGCTTGGCGAACGTGGTGCTGAAATACGAGGCATCACAGATCGCTGTGAGTGAGTTGCGCAAGGAGGTCGATAGTTTGCGCGCATCACTCGCAGTAACTAGGTCAGTCGTAGATAACTCAAACGTCAACACGCGGCTCGGTGCATTCGTAAATGCACCGCGGCTGAGCTACGAGTCAGCATTCTCGACGCCGACCTCGTCGCCGTGCAGCGCTGACGCAGTCTTGGCCCCCGCGCGGACGCCAGCTCGGTGCGCCCCGCAGTCGCTGGTGCCGGCCCCCGCGCCCCGCAGCCGCCGGCCCTTAGTGCCGTGCAGCATGCTGACGCCGCGCCCCGAGCGCCGCCACCGCCGTCCCGCCCCGCGCTTTCGCCCGCGGTGCCGCACGTGACAGCTGTGCCTGAGCCTGTCACCAAACCAACGAAGCCCAGCCGTCGTGACTACGCCTCTGTTGCTGCATCTAACTTAACAGCTCAGAGAGTGTCAGAGCGTGACGCCAAGGATCTAGACGACGACGGTTTCGTCAAGGTCCAAAGGAAGAGGGCACGCCGTAACCGGCCGAATCAGAACCATTGCGGTACCGCACTGACAGGGCCTCAGTTCCTGTTGCGCGCTGTGACGCCGACCACGCTGATGTACCTTTCGCGCCTGCACTACACCATCACCGTGCAGGATGTGATAGAGTACATCAAGAAGAAGACCAACTTCCTTCTGAGGGTGGAGCCGCTGGAGTCGCGACACAATGTCAGTTTCAAGGCAGTTGTGGTGCGAGTCCCGACAGCCATGCTGGACACTTTTATTAAGGAAGGACCAACTATAGACGAAACAGTTTTATAATTAGAGCTGCTAATGAGTTTAATAGTACTTTCAATCACATCGACATATTTCATGAAAAAATAAAGCGTTTTCGTAACCTTTTAAACGGTGATAAATAATAACTGTTTATCAATTTACGTTTTCTTTGGTTTTGTTATGCCTAAATAATATATACCTATATTATGTATTAGATCTTATGTAAGTACAAATAATTTTAAATTTGTTTTTGCTTACGTTTATTATATTGCATCTTTGTTACTCAACAGAAATTGTATCTGAGTTAACTAAAGGTGGAAACTGTTAGGCTAATGTGCTAACATAAATTTTACAATTAAGTTTGTATATTATATGCTGTTGTTTCCTGAATAAATAAAATAAAAAAAATAAAATAAAAAGACTTCTGGCCGAAGGGCGTGAAATACCGGCGTTTCCGCGGGAGATTGCCCACCAACACCACCGGAGCAGCACAAGCCAGTGCTAAATACTAACATAGTTATAAGTTATATTTACTAACAACAATTGTTTATATAAAAGAAACATTACAAAACACCTACACTATGGACATTAAATCAACAAAATTTGCTTTTCAACACCATATTGCTATAAAAGAAGCCGCAGGCGCGATCGGCTTTTTGGCAGTTAAACTTCTGTACAAAATTTACGTCATGACGTCACATAAAGGTCAATAAACCCACCCGCGTATTAGCAGCCGGTAAGCCGTCTTTATCCGAGTTACTTGATAGAGAAAGTTATACAATTTGCCTGCGCGTGAGCGGGATGGAGGAATATCGTTTTCGGTTTGTGTTCTGTTGACAGATAATTTGACGTAATTGCAATTCATCATTGAATGCATGACTGTGTTTTATTAGTATTTGAATTTATTAGTTAGTTTCCCCTATTAGAATGATTAGTATTGTAGTTCGACTTTGTTTATTTGTGTTGTGTGTAGTGATGAAAGTAGTTACGAAGACGTACGTTGTAATTAGGTATTTGCGGTAAGTAGATATTGTAATAAGTTGAAATTACGTATTTAGAATAAGTAGATTTGCAAAGTAATCGGTAGAATTGTAAAATGTCGGAATTCATAGCTTTAGATTCTTCCCGGCTTTTATGATAATGCCTTAGCGCACTTTGTAAGAAAGAATAGACGAATAGCTTTAGAGTATAAGCAGTATTATTAGTACTTAGTCTATTAAAATTTGTTTAATTTACATCATATCATCATTTCACCACAAACGGCTTTTATCAAAGCCACTTCTATTATGCTTGCAAGACACTGTTTCAATATCTCAGTGCTTACACGTATAGTAAAAGAGGACTGAAGATACATCTGCCTATACAAGACTGAAGCCAGGATGCCAATCACAGATTTTCGTTAAGGACTCAAGACTGCGTGCCCGCGCTCGGAGTAGGTAAGCATTTTTTTTGTTGTTACGGCTTACCTCTCTCAATATTTCACGCTTCGCCACTGGTAGGTTCCTATTTACTTAGTTAAGTCTTAAGTACCTATTATAATATCAATTTTATTCTACTAGTCGCCTACAATTATTAAGTACTTACCTATATTATTACAATTTACTTGTACCTGCACCTAACTTGTGTTGCACCTAACTAGGTTGACGACCTCCGTGGTCAAGTGATTAGCACGCCGCCGGGTCTAGCGTCGCGCCATCTCTGAGGTTCCGGGTTCAATTCCCGGTCAGGTCAATTAAGAGAAAGACTGTTTTTCTAGACTGATTTCCGGTCTGGGTATTTTTTATGTATATTTATCCGCTGTCTTACCATATTAACGAGTTTCAAAAAATACTCATCTGGTCTAGCTAGATAATTGGTGTGAGCGTAAACAAATTTTTGAATTGAATTTTGGTTGGTAGATAGGTACTTATTTACCTAATGGAGTAACTGCTAATACTACTACGAGAATATAATATAAAATCGTTAGAAGTATAGCTAGGTAGTAGTAGTAAAAATAATAATAAAAATTATAAAAGTAATAGAAAAAACAGAACATTTTGTTTTAAACGTAGGTATTTTAAGTGTAGGTATCATGTATAATACGTAGGTGATTCGTTCCAAGAATTGATTCAGACGCCTACGATTCATTACGATCCAAAAAATCGAATCGAATTCAAAGAGAAAAATCATGCATGGTGCATCCCTAATCGGCCATTGTGTAAACACCACCGGCCAACATACGCCACGATTCCTTTGATGTGTGCCCAAAAACCGACAACTTTGCCATTGCGCGCCACTGCGCGCCACTGTCGACAATTGCTCGCCACTGTACACCATCTACCCCGTCTACACAATGGCGATGGCCAGCAGTGGCCAAGCATGGCCCATCACACGCCACTGTGTACTGGGGCCTTTAGAGATTATGACGGAAGCTAAAGTGTTGCCAGAAAAGAAAAATATATTTATACCATTTGAAACGACTGCGTTCAGAATCGATTTGGCGTTACTAATCCTGAGTCACGAAACTTATACTTTAGGTTGTCGTCTTTATTTTTTCAGTGTTTAAAATTTTACTTAAGTATATTTAAGCGTTAATAAAACGCTAAAATATAAAACATTAATTTATACTTTTAGGACAATATTAGCTTTTTTTTAATCTACAACGGGTAAGCGCTTGGCCTTTATCTCACCTGATGGAAAGTGACGATAAGGCCGAAGGTGGAAGCGAAAAAAAATTTTACATCAATTTAAAATTTTCAGAAAATCTATATTTTAATAAAAAAAAACAACATATCATACTAAAATCATCGTAGTAAAGCTAAACATCACTATAATTAACAAAATTAAAAAAAATACTCTATAATTCAGATTTTACTCAACTTTGGAGCAGTGGGACATCGAAAACAAACCAAATGTACACTTTTTCTGAGTATAACCCGCAAGCGTCATCGAGAGCCGGAATAAACATGTGACTGACACCGAGAACATATTAAGTCATGTCTCGAATTGGGGCCGACAGAACCTAGTCCACTTTAACCCCTCCAAAACACAAGTTTGCGCCTTTACCGCGAAAAAACATCCCTACGTCGTACCTCTAAACTTTGAGGAAGCTCTCCTTGATACCAACCCGACTATTGGAATCTTTGGCGTCGATATTTTGAGTGAAGTTCAGTTTCGTGGTCATTTGGAAGGCAAAGCTAAATTACTATAATTAGCTAGGCGACGATATTTCCGGACCGTTACGACTTAGAGACCTTCAAGAATCGAGCCTATTCCTTTCTTAAAGGCTGGCAAAGCGTCTGCGATTCCATGGGCGGCGGTCATTACTTTTCATCAGGTGCCCCGCTTGCTCGTTTGCCTCCTTATTTATATTAAAATAAACATTTAATATAGTTATAGATTATATAATTTCATTTGATATAATACACATTTGATAAAAAAATCTAATGATATAAAACATTTTTCATGTAATAAGCAAGAACGCAGCATGTAAGCAGGCATGCAGGATGTAGGCAGGCATGCAACATGCAGGCAGGTATGCAGCATACAAGCAGGCATGTAGCATGCAGCAGGCATGGTTCGCGGCAGCCTCGCGGGCAACATTGCCCCTCCGCGCCTACGCGGGCTTAAATTACACTCTGGCGCAGGACAGATAAGTCGACGTGGAGTCGGTTTTGCCGCTATTAGTTATAGAATATGAGTATTATATCAAATGAATAATATAAGTAATTGTTGATAAAGGAAGTGTATAATTTAGAACAAGTAAAAATGATATCCAATGAAAGTTAAATGTCCTTTGAAATTTGTCATTATATAAAAAGACACGCACCCTATTTTGGTCTTCTAATTTTGATCTTGCAAGCATATTCATTTCTTACCACTAAATAAAAGCAGGGAAATGTCAGATACAGGCTACAGGAAAACCACGCGACATACTATAAGTTATTAAATATACTTATAACTGGAACAAATTATCGATCTAAAACTTATATTAACAAGGGGGGCGATCGCGTTAAATAATCTCAACCAAACCACAACTGAACCGCAGTTGTTACAACAGAAAGTTTAAAAAAATAGTAAAATGAAATAAATGGTCCCTCATCCCGAAGGGTATTAACATTTATTACAAACAGGTCTAGAAAGAAGATCAGCAGACCAGGCTATCCACCAGCTGTCTCTGATGTACGGCTGCATCTGTGAGCTGATCATGGTCCTCAATGACGCCACGGGCTGTACTAACATGGCTGTTCTGATCACCAGCTTCCTCACACTCATCACCACACCGTATGCTCTTATAGTGTCGTTCAGTAAGTACATACATACATACTTATAGAAATAAACTCAATGCTTCATAATAACCATCCCTTATTCAAACAAAGTAATAACTCATTAAAAACATGGACAAGTTCTTATCTTCCTTAGACATCTACATAAAAGATATGAGCTGCTTACCATCTGTGATAACAGGTGACATAAATATTAATATTATTGAGTCTAATAGTAATCTAAGCGTGAAGCGTGATGAGAACCAGTGTTTGATGGCCGATGTAACGTTATAAACGTATAGCTATTAAATCCTTATATAAAATTTTAATTTATAAATAAACAAACGTAGATTATCTTAACCTAATTAACTTAATTCTAAATGTTACTTTAACTAAATTACTTAACTAATAACTACAAAGAAATAAAGTCTTAATAGTTTTAATAACTGCAAAACAAACGTATTTTAATTCATATGGTTTAATCGTTGCGCGCACGGTACCCTGAATGCCTTTTGTATTTTTATATTTTATGTAAGTAGGTAAGTTAAAAATTACTTGCGCGAGAAAAGGATGCACCAACTCAAAACCCATCAATTTGGAAGACGTTATCTCCGATAACCCTCAGGATGCTGTCATATGTTATGAGTGACATTTCACATGAAATAGTCGATTAGATAAATCCAGGAAACAACCCCCGGACGGAAGAGGCCATTATTGATAGCCCACAGGATGTGTCAAAATACTAAGAATATTAAATAACTAAATATGAGGTTAATTCGTAGATAAGTACATTCCCTTTAAAAAGGCCTGCGTGCCATATTCTATGTTCATTCGCTCATCAGCTTTCTTTTGTATAACATAATTGTATTGTATTTTAAAATAAATTCTTTTTTTACGCCTCCAGTTCTTTCAAAACATTAACTGGCGCCCAAGTGAGGGGCTTAGTGTGACCTTGACTCCTGCATCAAGAATCGTACACCTCAGCCTTTCGAAGCTACATTAAAGACTTCTCCTGCAAGCGACTCCTAACGTATCTACAAACACAAGACGAGAAGTACGCAACAGTTTGGAAGCCTATATAATGACTCGACTCCCGCAAGACGTATCGACAAGAACGAACAAGAAGTACGCAGCAGTTTAGAAGCTCATCGAAATCAAGCGGACGTACGGCTTCTCATCTATTGAAGACGCTGACTCCAAAGATATCCGATGAAACTAGAGGCAGTAATCATCTTTACCATCATTCAATTGTGAGTACATTTGATTATTTTCTTTTGAGGTAAAAATCTGGCTACCACTCCTTCAGGTAAATCTTATACCACCATCCATAATGAACCCTGCATCCAACCCAGTTCCTAGCACCTCTAATAGCCCACATATTGAAACACGACACATTCCAATACCTATTTTTTGCGGTAACGGTAGTGAACGCGACTTAAACGGCTTTATTAGGGCGTGTGAGCGATTTTTAGTTACGATACCGGGAGACGAAGTTACTAAAGTAAACTTAGTATTATCTAGGCTATCAGGTGAAGCTGCTAATACCATACATCGAGGTAACCATGATTTCTTTGGCAAAGTATTAAAGCTCTTTTATTACAAAGGTATGGTCGTTGGGCAGTAAAAATCGAAGACATAATAATGGAAATACAAAACATACAGCCGTCCACGGACAGAATAGTGCCATTGCCATAGATGCCATAGATGAGATCGTGTCTGAAGGTGAAGCTCACGTAAAAGGAGCTCAAATAATTTTAGTACCGTTAGCAAGACAAACTATAATAAAATATTTACCTCCAATATATGAGGACCTTTGAAAAATGGATAGTTATTTAGAAGTATGTAACAAAGCGCGACGTTTAGACCGCGAAGGATACAGAATTATTTAAAATCAAAAATTAATTCCTATTAACAAACCAATAATCACGCAACAGCAATGGCAACCACAGGTAAAAAACCAAAACTTTAATTATAAACCTATGCAGACTCCACAATTCGCACCTAAATGGCCACAAAAACACATGTATCCACCATCACCTTTCTCATTAAGACAAAAACAAAATAATTTTCCGCAACAACAATACCAACAGTTTAAACAAAATTATCCTCAGCACTTCCCACCTCAGAGAAACGAGGACGTGACAATGCGTACAGTAACCGACAGACCGCCGCTAAAGCGATCACGGGATACCATTTTTAATATTGAAACAACCGAGAAAGAAAACGAGTATGATCACTTCATGCAATTTTGCGAGAACATGTACCAAAGCATTTATAATCATGAACCCGAACTTAGTGAATTACCCGAGGAAAGTGATGAAAATTTTCAACCAGAACCTCAACAAACGAACCCCATATAAAATTTCACCATCAAGTAATATTCCAATTACCATACATAATGTTACCTGATTTTAACGAAAAGATGTCCTTTACCTAAAAAAAGAAATAAAATCTTTTTAGGATTACTTTCGTATTACTGAAAATTCATACCAAACCTATTTCAAATTGTAAAACCTATAACAGAATGTACAAAAAAAAAGAAAAAAATAATACACGACGAATTGTTTTAAAATGCGTTTAACAGAGCCAAATAACTCATATCAAATCCACCAGTATTATCATATCCGACTCTAACAAAACTTTCACGGTTAGACACGTTTAGTTATGAACGAAATAAATATTTAACCGTATACCGGATCTATTTTCTAAATGGGCATTCATGATTCCCTTACTCGAAAACACAGGTTTAAAGATAATTGACGAGCTAACAAAATTATTTATGTTAGTAGGAAAACCACGAATAGTCTCGACGGATAACGAAACTATTTTTCAATGCGAAGATATGAAACAATTCTTCACCATGATGAATATCGAACAGTACACTCCTACGCCCCAACATCACACATCACATGCTGATATCGAACGATTACATTCAACTATTATAGAAAAGCTGCGCGCTCAGAAGGAAGTAATCAATAAAGTCGATATTCCCTTAGCAATATTCGCCTACAACTCTACTATTCATAGTACAACTAATAAAACCCCGAACGACCTACATTTCCTACGAGAGATAAATTTACCCATACGAGATACGATAACGTGCGACTATTTAAACGAAATAAAAAACAAAATTCAAACAATAAAAGATAAATCGCTTGTAAGACAAAATAGAATGCGACAACCTGCTATACCCGAATTACAAGTAGGTTTAAAGTTTTATATACAAAAACATGATCAAAGTAAAAATAAAAATGCCTTTAGAGGTCCCTACGTAGTTAAGCAAGTTAAACCTAGAAATAAGGCTATATATTATAACCAAAATAAAGACAGACAAATTCACATTAGTCAAATGAAAATTCCAGATGTTACGGACGTCTCACCCACTTGAACGGAGAGATAGTAAGTATAAAACAAGACAAAGCTTAGATCCAAGAAGATGAATGGACACGGATACACCCTATCAACCTTCAACCATTGTTTAACGAATATTACAAACTACAAGTAGTGTATCAGAACCTTTAAATCGATTCAAATATGCAAAACCATCGTATAACCTACGTCAAAGACCAATTATATCATTGCATCGATAGATTACAAATACCACAACGTAATAAAAGAGGTTTAATCGATGGACTAGGCTCAATAGTAAAAGCAGTCACTGGTAATCTCGATAATAACGATTTAGTTAACATCGAAAAAAAGTTTAGCATAACTACGGACATTATGGAAAATTTTAATAAAAGAATTCAAAATGTATCCGAATATATTAACGTCTTAGTAAATAATTATAATCGCAAGAGATCAATAGAAACATTCACTACTGAACTATTATTCAGCTTTGAAAGCCTGAAAGATATGTGCTACAGAATAACTGAAGCTTACGTATTTGCTCAACACGACATATTACACCCTTCAATCATAGATCAATTACATTTAATGAATAGCTGAAAACAAATACCTTCCTCAATTAATGTGTAAAAGGATTCCTTAAAGTTAGAAGCTCAGATCACTCCTCACGTTACAATAGAATCTAACGTCATGATATTCCAACTTCCTATCCCTATTATATCTAAAGACTTTTATTACTTAGAATATTTAGTACCAATTATAAATAGACAAATGGATAATTGTTTCATTCCTAACCTAATGGCTGGCCAATACCTCATCAGAAATAATCAAGTGTATAGAGCTAAGAAGTGTAGACAGCATATTTGTACAGTAGATGTCACTGAATAATGTATCAAGCCTCGGACCAAGTATCAAGCTAAGCATCTTTAAACAGAAGAACGAATGTAAACAATTGTTAATTTTTTGCCCTATAAGTTACTCGAATAAAATAAATAATAATTTGTACTACCAATATATAAACAAAGAAGAATCCATTGAAGATCGATGTACTTCGGAAAGGAATACTTTGCTTGGGTCCTATTCAGAAGATAACACCGAGTGTTTCCAGCTAGACACCAAGACGGAGTTAGAAGTCTATCAATCGACAACAAAATAAATGATTAACGATTACCCCATATCATTGCCTACTACCAACGAAGAAGTCCAAGAACAGAGTAAGTTTTTAAAGAGACATCAATTAGTAGATAATAAGGTGAATACACTATATACCGGATCGTATATCACGATTGGAATAGTAATATGTTTACTTATCGTTTCCTGCGCTCTTCGCCAAAGAATACGAAGATGCTCAACACTGGGGGAGGAGAGAAAAGGATGCACCAACTCAAAACCCATCAATTTGGAAGACGTTATCTCCGATAACCCTCAGGATGCTGTCATATGTTATGAGTGACATTTCACATGAAATAGTCGATTAGATAAATCCAGGAAACAACCCCCGGACGGAAGAGGCCATCATTGATAGCCCACAGGATGTGTCAAAATACTAAGAATATTAAATAACGAAATATAAGGTTAATTCGTAGATAAGTACATTCCCTTTAAAAAGGCCTGCGTGCCATATTCGACGTTCATTCGCTCATCAGCTTTCTTTTGTATAACATAATTGTATTGTATTTTTAAATAAATTCTTATTTTAAGCCTCCAGTTCTTTCAAAACATTAACTCGCGCGACCAGCTCACATCGTCTCACACGCCTTGCCTCAGAGCCAGCGAGCCGACACAGACGTTGCTTTTGTCATCGCTAGCAAGTTAATTTAAATACTTTCTTTAATTAATAGGTCACGTATTTGATCAAAGCTATTATTTTTATAAAGTATCCAGCCTTATCGTCATTCTACGATAATTGTGCTACTTATTCCCCGTTAGGGTAAGTGTTGAACAGTTTTTAAAATTAGGGTAGTTATTAGCTAGTAAGTATTTAGATGTGTTTTATTTTGATCCTTTGTTTTAGCCTTAGCTCGCTTATGCAGTGCGTGTAGATAGCATTACTAAGCGTGCGAAGGTTTGTTTATAATTTCAAATCAAAGATTTAAACATGTAACGGTGATTTTTAAAAGTGTTATAGTATGTAACCGTTAAAGGGTGACCGTCATTGTTTATACAATGACGGGTTGCACAACTAAAAATTTACATTATTGTAAATTTTTATTTGTGCAACTCGTTTGCTAACTGCTATTTGTTTCCTTGTCTGCCAGGAAGACTTCTAGAGGTTGTTAATTATTTAATTATTGTTGAGACCGGTATTAATACGGTCGATCTCTTATTTAGTTCAACTTTAAATTACGGAAAGGAATCAAATGTTTTACATGTAACCTCGACCGGGATCCGAACCCGCACTTAAATAATTTAATTTTAATTTTATTTTCTTTGGAACATGATTTAGTTGTTAGCGCTTCTCGCAATGCTTTTTAGCTAGGTTTTAGATTTCATAGTTATGTGCACTCCGCTCTGATTGTGATCGCTTCCCACCTCACACTACAGTCTCTTCTCATCTGACTTTTTCGGATTGGCTTGGGGTGAGGTGGCTATCGCAATCGGCGGCTGCTGGACAAACCGGCTCACGCTGCGTTGTGTTCCAGGGTTCTACGCTTGGACTGAAGTTCCACGTTCTACGTTCGAAGTTCTACGTCCGGAGTTTAGAAGATTTCTACGCGACAGTCTTCGCATTTCGACGCGGCCGCCATTTTGTGAACACACCACGCAGCTCCCAGCTCCTGTACAGCGACGCGCCTCCCAACACCTCGGCGCTTCCCCAAGCTAAGTCAGGGACGAGAGCAAATTACCCGGCTAGGCCTTTACGTACTCCACGCCCTGAGACCAAGATAAAATAAATTTGTATGACCGTAAGTGGGTTGTATTATTTTATCATATAACCCCTACGTCACACCGAGCATGGGCTTCTGCCAGCTATAACTGAACCAACTAGGAAACTAGCTTGCCTTGACCACATTTATGTTAAAAATATAAAGAAGTTGAAAACTTTACTTGGTGTTGTATGCAAGTTTGTTATAACGGATCATGACCCGGTTATGCTGAGCATGAGCCTGCTCAAATCGATACCTCTAAAACCAAAACGTTTTGTCCTCAAGAGAGATCTGGTTGCTATTAAAAATGAGCTCGGGAATGTTGACTGGTCTCGTGTATGCAGTATCGATGACGTAAATGATTCCAATTTGGTATTTTTATACATCTTGTCAGAAGTCATTCGCAGACACAGTCGAGAATTGGCCAAACAGTTAGCAGTTCACGATATATTCGAATTGGAGTACCACAAGAAAGCATTCTTGAGTCTACGTTATTAAATACTACATATAAACGACATTCATGACGTTGATATCGACACTGCTGAAATTATGTGTTACTCAGATGACACTGCAATAATTTATCATGGGCCAACGTGAGCGCATGATTGTGGTTGTGCTGTTATTTCCAAATGGCTCCTTTAGAACCTTACCCTAAACACTAAAAAACTGTGTACTTATGTTTTCACAAAACTGCTGCTTCGGCTCCCAAATCTGACACAATTATTAAAATCCACGGTTGCACATGCAATCAACTACCATCCTCTCTTTGTGAAGCCTTGACTCGTACTAAAGTCACCAAATACCTAGGAGTGTTATAGACGAAAACCTCGCGTTCAAAAAGCATATCGATGTACTCTCGGGCTTCCTCTCTTCTACTTAATTTTCGTGCCCCTGCGGGGTCCATAATTATCCTGTGTATCTATTTGTAATAACATACATTGTGAATTATGGTTGTGAAATAAATAAATAAATAAGAAAAGTGATTAATGTTATGCGAAGCTTGCGTTCTGCAGCAAGTTTGGGCACTCTTATATCTGTCTACTCTGCACTAGGTCAGTACCTAATAACATACTGTATAACTTGCTGGGGCATTGCAGCATAGGGCTGAGAGGGCACAGAGATCTGTACTGAAGGTAATGCTTCAAAAGCCCTACAGATACCCTACTACCCTTGTGTATAAAGACGCTGGTGTGCTGAGCGTCCGCCAGCTCTTCATACTAAAGACCTCCCTGCCCGTGCACAAGTTACTGTTGCCTGACTATGAAAATATCTTGAAGCAAAGAGTATACATGATAAAACTTACTACCTTGTGACTCCGCATCTGACTCCGAAATTGAGGGTGACGAAGAGGCCATTTAGTGGAGGAAATTGAGGAAATGCACCAGAAAAGTTAGCAATACGCAAGTACTCCCCTTTGTGTAATCCAAAAAAGAAACGTAAGACTTAGTACCTTAGTACTTATGTTTAATGTGCAAGAAGCCCATTTTCCTGGAGTGCTCCAACAAGACATGTATATCCTGTGTTGAAAAAATGTAAACTTTAAGCATTGCAATTTTGTAAAAATATATCCATTATGAAAACTTTTTTTTAGGTTATGCTTGTCACTTACTTAACTTGAAGAAATGACTGAGGAAAGTTCCTAACTTTTGTTCATTTTTATTACAAATCTCATGTCATAAGAATGTAATTTATTTAAGTTTTTTTTAATCAGTAAAAATAGAAATTAAGTTTTGGTTATGAATAACGTTAATTTTATTTTTTTTCTAAATTTAATATAAAACCCCTCAAACCCCAAGCGGTCGCATGAGACCGCACCTACAAAAACACTTGAATTTGTACCGTGTTTTCATAGACTTACAGATTACTTTAGTATGAACAAGTTTGATTATTTCGGTTCTGCGTGATCGCAAAATATCGCATAGTCTATGCTCAATTCTGTCAAATTTGATGTTGACAGTTGCGCCAATTTTTGTGTCAGAAAATTTAAGACATGTTAATAACAATGTTTTTTTTATTTCAATTAGTTACCCCACACCTCAGTTTTTTAAATAAGTTCAAAGTATCGGAGTCTGAGAGACTCCAGGTAGGTAGGTTTACTACATTTTTATTAATTTATAATATACCCTTGTCTGTCGAGCGACCACCTGGAAGTTGCTATCTATCATACGTATTTCAATAATTTTTTTCGGCTTCTCAAAAATGATTTGTAGTGTTGCTAAAGGCTAAAAATGAAAGGGGATACGTTTCGAACACAGTAAAATAAAGTTACTCAACTATAAGCAGTTCCAGTACAAAAAATAGTCGTTATTATGAGTATGGGAGATATCAGTCCCAGTGCCACTTTACTGACATTTTTTCTGGGATAGATTTATCCCAGTGCTAAACACGCGGTTAATATTGTGTTAAAAATCACAATGTCAGAACAATTTTTATTTACGCCATCTATGATTTTTAACTAAAATTACCTTTGAGCCACTCTGGACTTGAACTTAAGAGTTTAAACAGGGGCATTGCCGTGGTCAACACAAAAATCACAAATTGTAGTTTAGGCCACTCTGGTTCTGGTGGCCTCAAATTGTGATTCACAATTGACGTTTATAATTCGGGAATTATCATCTCGTCGCAAGTAAACTTTTCAAAATGACGTCCAGCAATATTTAATTTTGTATTTTTTAGTTTTCATTACATCACGAGCCAGGAAATACAGTCGAGCGCCCCTAGGTGTCAACTAAAGACAGGTTGATCTTCATTTGTTTTATGACCAAAATTTTTCGCTTGTAATTTTTGTTTATTTTTGACGTTGAAATTTTTAAGTAAATAATTTTTTAGGATAGGTGATCTCAAATCCACAATGATGGGCTGATTTCGATCCTCGTTTTTTTTCCTTGCAGTCTGAATATGTCTTTTATATCGCTCCGATCCAACACTAAGTTGATATTCTTAGTTAGGCATGTAACCATATTAATTAAATCACTTCTACTTTCCTGTGTCTTTCTAGGAACACTTTTCATTTCAAAACAATTTTTGCGGTTTGATCTGTGTAAGTCTTCAATTTTATTTTTCAGGGTACTTTTAAACTCATGGTCTTTTCTAAGCTGAAGCTCAAGTCCGTAGATCTTTTAACGAAATTCTCCATTCTGACTCGTTAACAGGTTCATGGAGCTGTTTATATTTTGGTTAGTCGATTGAATTTCATTCAGTTCCGCTACAATTCCACTCATACGTGATTTCTGTGAAGACATGGATGATGCAAAAAATGTTCGCATTTAAGTGTAAGTCCTCCTCTCTTAATCTCTTGCTGCGCAGCGACGCGTATTTCGGTGGAGTGGTTTCGTTACTCATTTCACAGATGTTGTTTTCGGCTAAAGATTTATTAAAATTACCTACTCATTATTCAGTATAAAGCCGGGTCCGCTGCGCCAGATTTTTGAACAGAACATTGTTCGAAAACATAAATAAGGGGCGTGGCCCATTGAGTAATAATGTGGTCCATTGAGTAATTTATGTTTTCGAACAATGTTCTGTTCAAAATCTGGCGCAGCGGACCCAGCTTAATGCAGCGATAATCAGCTGATGTTAGTAACGCAGTCCAGTATTCGTAGAAGCTCTGTAGCAGTGAGTCGTAGCAGACGTCTACGACTGGCAGTGGTGGTGGCAACTGCGCCGTAGATGCGGAGCGAGAAAGGGACAGGTAGCACAAACACAGCACAGCAACAACAGGAGGGAGCCGTTTTCGTCTTAGGTTTATGCGATTTTCAACCTTATAACACACGTCTACTCACGAGTAAGCCACAAAGGCGAGAGGCTGGAGTAGTACACTAAATTATTTTGTTTTATTTCACTCTTATTCCAAACAGCAAAACGATCCAATCTCAAACAAAGCGTGCACATCATTGAATCTTTCACTACCAGTATCAACTTGTCTGCGCGCGTTAGTAAGAAAGAGATGGACCACGTTCTGTCTTGCTCAATTTGGTCGTATTGCAATGCAATGGCTGTTCGAGTGAAAATATTCTCCTAGTTTAGCTATTATAGTTTTTGATGAAATGTCGAAAAACATAAATTTTGAGTTTTTTCTTTGTTTGAATAAGGGTGATGTATTTTATTCTCCACCAGGTGTTTATGATTTTACCACAACTACCAAAAGCGCGGTAACTCATGTGTCAAACTTCGGAAACCAGTGCTGGGGTACGGTTACATAAGGGATGTGCCAATCGATTGATCTCATTTTCCTCTAACTGTTATACACTTACAACTATTATCCCTAAAGAGTTAGTCCGAGACTAGGCAATAAGGACAACAAAAGCAGTGCACTGCCACAGTCCACGTTTCACCAAATAACGACTGCACATGTGCTCAGCTCACGCTGAGGTGGTAGGTGGTGAGCCCATCGCCGCCGGTTAGTCGTCTTTAACGACACCCAAGAGCAGACATGGATCGGTTATTCCTTTTAAAAATGAGCTGTCTCCACACAGCAGATATGAGCACACCACACCACATGACTCTTGTCAAAAATACATAAATTACAGAACTCATTTTCTGTACTTACATATATTTTTTTTAATTTGAGAGCTTTTTGCTTATTTTGTATCAGGTGTTTTACTAACTAGATTAAGAAATATTATGTAGTTGATTATGAACGTGTGTTTTATTCTCATATTATTTTCTAGAGACGTCTCTGTTTGGCTCAATCTCCTCATGTACTTGCTTGACAAGAAGGAAATGAGCTATAACCCACCGCGGTGTCCCAATGCAAGGTGGTGTGTTTTAACGACTGAAATATTAACTTGCTAATTATTGTTTCTCTTTTCAGTGCATGGTATAAGTCAGCTTGACCATGTAACAACAACTATAAACTGGTTTCTGAATTACTTAATTTGGATGCTAATGACCATAGAACCATGTCATCGAACCAGTATTGAGGTATTTTTCATTTCATATTCATGAAGTTATTCATAAGCACTTTATACATTATATCTTAAGATCCATAATTTTATAAAAAATATAGAGGAAATTTATAAAAACAAATAGATTTACCAAAGTACTTTCTTCATGCAATAATTATTTCTCTTATAATTTATGAGAAATAATAAAGTACCTAGGTAGAAATTTATTATATTTTAGTCAGTCTGCTATTCATCTTAAAGTACAATCTAGGAACTTCCCGAATGACCACTTTTGTGCGCCTCCGCCACTCTAGTCTAGTGGCTAAGCCACCAGTCTTAGAGCCAGAGATCCCGGATTCGATTCCCAGCGAGTGTGTACTGCCTGCCTCTGTGGTCTAGTGGCTAAGCTACCGGTTTCAGATCCAGAGGTCCCAGATTTGATTCCCAGCGGATCTTTGTGTGCTCGGTTTGGTTGGTGGTAGGACTGTTAAGTCCGCCTGGCTAGCTACCACCATCTTATCTAAGTCTGTCGCCATAACATGTTTATAGCATTGTTGTGTTCCGACAGTTTGAGATAAGATAGCCAGTTCCTCAGTGGTTGAGGGTTCCGGCTTCGCGCGCTTCCACCTTCGGCCTTATCGTCACTTACCATCAGGTGAGATGAAGGCCAAGCGCTTACTTACCCGTTGTAGAATATAAAAAAAAAACATCTTTTTGTTCTTGGTTTGGTTGGTGGCAGGACTTGTTAAGTCTGCCTGGCTAGCTACCACAATTTTATCAAAAGTCTGGCGCCATAACTACAATGTTAATAGCATTGTTGTGTTCTCACGTTTAGAGGTAAGATGGTGGGACAGGAGACAGTGGTTGAGTCGAGCGAGGATTGACCCCGTGTGAGGCACGCTTCCACGTTCGGCCTTGGCATCACTTACCATCCAGTGAGATGAAGGCGAATTAGTGCATACCCGTAGCTGATTAAAAAATAAATCTTTTCGACTATATTAGCTTGCGCTCTATTTCGACCACGCGACGAAAGTACAGAGGGCCAATTCTGTATCTCAGTCAGCGCTAACACAGCGCTGAAAATCGATTCTGTCTCTTTCCAATTCTATGAATATAAAAGAGACAGAGTCAACTCGCTGCGGCAGCGCTGATTGAGATACAGAATAGCCCCCCAGTAGCGTGCGCGTAGATCGTGTGGAAGCGAATATCGCCACAATTGAGATGTCGCCCATTTTTGGTTACAACTCTGTGTCACTTATTGGAGAAGAAGAAAAACTCGTTAACTGCTAAATTTCCATTATATGTGCAATAATAATACACGTAGTCCTTTTTATCTTAACTCTCTTAAGAGGGTTTACGCATTTCGGTTTCCCATACAGATTCAAGATTTAAGATTCAATATCAAGATTCAAGATTCAATATCATTTTTTCAGGTTAGGCCATGTTTAGGTTACAGCACTTATGAATGTCATTTATGCCATCGGTTCGTAAGTCTAACTATGGGGCGGGAGCCTTGTACTGAGAAGAACCGGCAAGAAACTCAGCAAGGGCATTTCTTTTCTCCCTTTCTTTTACAGCGTCAATTAGAATTGAAAAATGCCCTCCCTATCATAGAAGGGCACTTTCCATTACAATAATAAAAACAAAACAACTACAAGACATAAAAATAAAAATATATTAATAAAAATAAAAAGTTCAGGTATTCATTAAAATCAATGTTAGCAATGTCTTATAGTACAGAAAAATAAAAGTAAGACTACAACTACTAATATACTAATAATAAAAATAAGTTAGCAAGAGCAGACCAGCCTCCACAGGCGGCACCCGTTCACGAGTATGACATGTGAATCAGCCATCGCTTAGCTCAACCATGTTTTAGGGAACGTAACGACCCGACGCACATGCCGCCACCGCTGAGACATTTAAGAGAGCATGACACACGCGAGCAACTCCAATGAAGCAAGCAAGAAAACATTTAGGCAACGTTTTACGCAACATAAGTTTTGAGTAGGTACCTCTTGTCTGTAAGACACTGCTGATAAAGGCTATCATACCATGGTAAAATGAACTAGTTACAAAGAAAATGGACATAAGAAAATATAATGTGATTATTTTATCATTACCAGGCTGTTTTGTCTTCTAAATATTCTTTAACTGTATAATAACCTTTCCTAAGTAAACAAGATTTTACATGATTTTTAAACTTATCTAAAGGTAATTCTAGTACAGTACTTGGTATTTTATTATAATAGTGTATACCTTGCCCCAAGAAAGAGCGGAAAACCTTCTGTAACCTGAACTGGGGCATCATAAGTTTGGACTTATTTCTAGTATTGAAATTGTGTACGTCACCGTGTTTAGTGAATGAGTTAATATTGCAACGCACAAAACTATACAATTATAAATATATTGAGATGCAGCTGTAAGAACACCAACTTCTTTAAAAATATCTCTTAGAGAAGTTCGTGAGCTTACTGAAACTATATTCATTTTACAGAAACGGTTCTGTAAAATGAATATAGTTTCAACATCAGCCGCTGTTACCCACAGTAGGGCGCCATATGACATGACACTGTGAAAATAACTAAAGTAAACCGTTTTAGCAGTTTCAACGTCGGTTAACTGCCTAATTTTTCTAATGGCGTAAGCAGCAGAACTGAGTTTGCCGGCCAATTTCGATATATGAGGATTCAATTGAAGTTTTGAGTCAAGGGTTATCCCTAGAAAAACCGCTGAGTCTACCAAATCTAATTTATCACCGTTTATCCTTACATCAGTTTGTTCTGTCTTAACATTTGGTAGTGTAAAATTAATGCATTTGGTTTTTTTAGCATTTAGCTGTAAATTATCAACAGTAAACCAACTGAGTACCTCTGAGAGAGCATTGTTAACATCGTCATAATTTTTCTTAGACCTAGTCACATTAAAAATGAGTGAAGTATCATCTGCAAACAATACAATATCACAGAAGTTTTCTACAAAGAATGGAAGGTCGTTAATATATATCAAAAAAAAGAAAGGGCCTAGGATTGACCATTGTGGAACTCCCATTTTTACATAAGAACCAGATGACTTAGTTCCATTGATATCGACAGTTTGTGTTCTAGAACTGAGATAAGACTTTATCAAATCAAGCGCAAAACCTTTAAGACCATAGTAATTTAACTTCATCACCAATGTCCGGTGCTCAACGCAATTGAAAGCCTTGGACAGGTCGCAGAAAACTCCAAGAGCGTTATGAGACTCCTCCCAGGCATCAAATATATGTTTTACTAGAGCAACACCAGCATCAGTAACCATTAATAACCGCATCTTAGATTTAGTTTTGATTAATAATAATGTTAACAACATAGACATAACTGAAGCTCTGCCCATGGTCGAGCTGGATCTACATCATCCAGCACTCGATGTTTGTATTTGTATGGCAAATTGCAAAAACTATATTAAAGATAAACGTCTTCCATCTCTTCATTTTTCAAAATGTGATTTTAACGCCTTTAATTTCTAACTGTTAAAGATACCATGGAGAGATTTGGACTAACATTCCCGAAGTTAATTCCAAAGTTGAAAAATTTTATGATACAGTGTTACCCATAATCAAAAAAAATACGCCAATTCGAAAGTCTCACTGTGGCAGGTACCCAATTTGGTACAGCACGCCATTGATAAAGTGTCTGAAAGAAAAAGCAAAGTTAAAGGACGGCATGGCATTAATACATGCAGATCTGTGGAAAAAGGCGCGCATTAGCCCAATTTATAAAAAAGGTGACCATACTGAAATTCAAATTACAGGCATGTATCCATACTCCCGGCCCCAGGCAAAGTTCTAGAATCTATAGTTCAGAAAAAAATTTACTGGCATGTGAAAGAGCGCCTGCATCCTGAACAACATGGTTTTCTGCCAAAAAATCTACTGCCTCCAATTTAGTGGGATTTGTCAGCGACGTGTCAAAGGAGCTGGACGAAGGTGGTGAGGTCCACAGCATATACTCTGACTTTAGCAGGGCCTTTGACCTTATAGACCACGACCTTCTTAAAAAGCGGATCATGTACATGGGCATCCACGGCTCTTTGCTACTTTGGTGTGTGTCCTACCTCATAAAATCGCTCCCAGCTTGTCCAGCTGCACGGATATTCGTCTAGAGCTAAAGAAATCCCCTCAGGCGTCCCCCAAGGATCCCATATTGGTCCGTTATTTTTTTTGATTTTTGTAGGCGATCTGGCGAACATAATAAAATGTAATTTTAAAATGTACGCCGATGACCTAAAACTCTACAAGGTAATACGTTCTAGTTTGGATGTGGTCTTATTACAGGAAGAACTGGACAAGGTAACCCAATGGTGCTCTCAGAACCTTATGACTCTAAACATCTGCAAATGCTTTTATCTAAATTTAACTAGGAAAAAGCATAAAACTACAGTCGTGTACAAACTAAACAACGAGTCATTAGAAGAAGTGAGCAAAATTCGAGACCTAGGCGTTATCAAAGACAGTACATTGAGTTTTAGGGACCATGTCGATGCAGTCACAAAAAAAGCGTCAAAAATATCTGGGTTTATATCTAGACAGATGAAAGCTTTTAAGGATCCGGGTATTATCCTCCCTGTGTACAACTGTATAGTGCGTAGTATTGTCGAATACGCCAGTCCAGTTTGGAACCCTGGTTATATGGTTCACTCCAACCGAATTGAGAGGATCCAAAAGAGGTTCCTCTACCAGCTTTCTTTTGCTAATAACCAGTGCAGAAGTCTTCACTCGTACGAAAGCAGATTGACTTATTATAAAATGGAACAATTATGCAAACGACGAAAGACTTCGGATGTACTTTTTTGTTTAAGAAGATCCGTGGGCTGGTCAACTGCCCAGACATTCTTAAGGAAATCGGGTTAGAGATCCCCAGGTCAAGCAGTCGATTGCATAACAGGAAAACATTCGTAACCCCACGGTGTAAGACTGGTCAGTATTCACTCCTGTACAGAATGACTACGACTTACAACAGTATTACATTTTCTTTTGACATCTTCCACGGATCTTTGGCCTCGGCTAAGGCCAGCATTAGGCTGGCAATGAAATAGAATAATTTGTCAATAATTTTTTACTTTAGTAATATTTATATTTTTTTAAGATAATTTTCGAACATGTCTACACAATGCATGCTGTGTTCTCTTTAATAAGAATGGACGTTATGAATGTATACTTTCTAAGTTTTGTTAATGTTACTAGGCTACGTTGCATTTCATTTGTGAACCATAATAAATTTAAAAAAAAATCAGTAGTGGAACGACCCTTAGTAAAACCGAATTGCTTACTATGTAGAAGATTATTTAAATTAAAGTATTCCACTAACTGTTCGAGAATATTTTTTTCATAAATCTTACTAAGTGCTGGTAGTATTGAAATTGGTCGATAGTTACTGGGGTCCTCTTTATTCCCGATTTAAATAAAGGTATAACCTTACTAAACTTCATAAGATCGGGAAAGATTCCTTTATCAATACAGTTATTAAATATGTCAGCAAGATGGGGTGCAATAGAATATATAATATTCTTGATTATTTTTATAGACATGCCCGACAAATCACCTGTGTTTTTCATTTTTAGTGATTTGAAAGTTTTAATAATATTTTTAGCGTCAATATATTGAAAATGAAAAATAAAAAAGATTGTGCCGCCACTGGTGATGAATTTAAGTTTGAAGTTGTTACCACAGGTATATTTATAAAGAAATTATCAAAAATATTAGCAATTTGTGCATCTGAATTGATAAGGTTTTCTTTAACTTTAAGAGTGAAAGTGTTGTCCCGTGGTTTTATTTTTACCAGTTTCACGGTTGATGATATCCCAAGTGGCTTTTATTTTATTATTAGATTTTTTAATTTTATCTTTAATGAAACTAGATTTTGCTAGTATGCACACTTTCTTAAACAATTTGGAGTAATTTTTTACATATTCTGTAAAATTTAAATTATGGTTTAAAATTAATGTATGTGGATTTGGCTTTTGTCTTAGACCTCAGTTTAAACCAGAGGTTGATACCTTATTACTAGTTGTATAAATTGCATTAGTAGAATTACTAATGATAGCGTTATTATAACATGTTTTCTTAGTTATAGAAATAACTGCATCTTGTATATTATAAGCTAACAAATTAGCTATCTGGGTCTTACATTTCTTCGAAAGATATATAGTATCTGAAGTCAAAATAAAATTATTAATAAATTTATTAAATACAAACTTCCAAGTCGAAATTTTTAAAAACCAATGAGTCAATTTTATGAAAATTTGCATGCTAAATTAAATCAAAGGATCTAAATAGTTTGTTGAAAACATTTTTAAAAAACGTTTATTTAGCTGAGATAATGCGATTTAAAGTCCATTATAGAAAGTTTAAAATAGCAATAACTCAGTTAAATAAACAATTTTTAAAAATGTTTTCAACAAACTATTTAGATCCCTGTGTTTTACTTTAGCATGCAAAGGTTCATCAAAATTGGCTTATTGGTTTTTAAATGTTTCGACTTGGAAGTTTGTATGGGAAACCGAAATGCGTACACCCTCTTAACGAATAAACATATTTGATTTGGTTGTGTTTGGCGTGTGATCGTAATAAATAATTTTTTTATGTTGTAATGGAAAACATCCTTCTATGATAGGGAGGGTATTTTCCAATTCGTATTGACGCTGTAAAAGAAAGGGAGAAAAGGAATGCTCTTGCTGAGTTATAGCTCAATTATTGTATCCTGTATATTGAATAAATAATTTTGAATTTTTGAATTTTTCACTATCAGATGGCGCGTACCAACAGTTTAGTAAGCAAACTAGCAATGAAGAACACCGACCAGCTGGCGGGCGCGGAGCTGGACAAGTTCCACCAGTACCTGATGCTGAACAAGGTCACCTTCTCGCCGATGGAGATCTGCACGCTAGACCGACCCCTGATTGCCACGGTAAAAGCACGGGAACACTAAACTAGTTACCAGAGATTCTATTCAGTGGTATCACTATCTAAGCGCTGTGCTTTCAAATGCGCTTAATAAAGTGTGAGACCCCTGCTCGACTAGACAAGTGTAATTCGTCGTACCCTGCAGTGTACTGTGCCAATTGCTAGTAGAAAAATAAAAAGCAGCGTGCGCGCATTGTAGGATTAATTACTAATGGACAGGTTGGAGAGTTTGCTACTCGTCTAAGAAGGCTGTTCTTACTAAAGCTTCGATAGCCGTAAAGTCCGTGGTCAAGTGTTTAGCGCGCCGGGTCGCGTATTTCCGTTCCCGTGTATAGTAGGAGGCAGCACTGCCTTGAATCCTACACGGGTTTGATAAGCTAACTTTCTTTTCAAACTCGTGTATAATTCAAGGCAGAAGTCCTCCGATCGCGAACGGGTTTGCAACGCAGACTGTTAAGCTAACTCCCTTTAAAAACTCGTGCTCTATTCAAGGCTGGAGTCCGCAATCGCACACGGGTTTGCAACGCAAAATGTTGTCCTACGTGTACGAATGGCGATGCATGGAACTTGACCATCGACGTTCCCTAAGTATGTCCCTATCTACTGACCTCAATAGATAGGGTATCGCAACTGGAACTACGGGTCCAGTTGTGTTTTCAGAGGTACTACGGGGTTCCGGTTCAAGCCCCCCGCTGGTCGTGCCTTTAACCAGGCGCCTCCGGCGGGATCCGGACATGGGTTGGACTCGTAGTGGCGTGTGGTTAGCTGTAGAGCTTGGGAATGTTGGTTTATCCTGGTATTGTGTGCCAGGACTACCAAACTCGTGCACGGCGAGCGGGGCCTAGTAGCGGTCTCTGAGGGGCCAGAAGCGAAAAGTCCTGAGGGAACGTGAGTTTCCCTTATAGTTGGCAGCTTTGTCCGGTGGTTTTCATTGGATATTGGTGTTGACATCTCCGGTACTAGTCTGGATAACTAGTAGAGGCGGCCTCCTAGATGCCGTAGTCTCCGGTCCAGCCAGCCGCGTAGGACGTGGGAACTGGCTAGGCGCCCGGATGGGTTCCGAGAAGTGAGTGTGCTTACTACTCCGCTACCAAGGTGGACACTTGGGAGTCGACTTTAGAGTCGACGACCCTAGCAGTGGCAACTGCGAGTTGTGCCCTTCGTGCAACGAGAAGTGAGCGAGCTTGACAGCTCCGGTTACCTATCTGGACAATAGGCAGTGAACTACACTTGTTCACAGGGATACTCTCCTGAGACACTAGTCTTATGAGTACCGAATGAAGAGCGCGCTGCGGCGGGCACTAATTTGGCGTCAAGACCTAACGTTGGTGGTCTCCTGCGCGAGTGTTCTACTGGCGCAGGGACGTCTGGTACTTCTTGCATAACCTAACGGTTGGTCTCGAGGTGCCAGTACAAATAAACTTAGTGAAGTAAGGAGAGGGGTCCCCAAGTATAGATGTGGCACATCCGTGATTTTCAGTTTTTTGTTTAATTGTCTTTTCCTAATTTAACTTTAATGATCTATGAAACAAACAAGTGAAAAAGTTTAATTATTATCTAGATTTCGAATGTCAAATACTATTACTGCTATTTAAATTAAAGTTTAATGTATAAGTGATTTGGAACTAATTATGTAAATTAATAAAAGTTAATTTAAATATATTTTATTTGTCTAATACCCTATATTAAATTTCTACACAAAATTTAAAGATAATAATGAGCCTCCAGCGGAAAAACATTGACTTCGTAAAATTACGTTATGTGTTTTTTTTTGTAAGGATCGTTGATTGCCATACTTTATAATTATAGTATTACATCGTTGAATGCATATTTCTTTTGCCCTAATATAAAATGAAAGACTAATTGAGTTTTTTTTTGCCCTAATGCCCTCAAACAAACATGGATTCCGTTGGTGGTTGGTGGTATGTGCACAGAAAAGATAATAGTACTACGTATGTGTGTCAAGTCTGCCTCCTGTTGAACACGGGAATAAATACGTCAATCAGAACGTATAATAGTTACAAACCCGTGTGCTATTAGAGGACTCCAGCCTTGAATAGAACACGAGTATGGAAAGGGAGTAAGCTTTGCAAACCCGTTCGCGATTGGAGGACTTCTGCCTTGAATTATACACGAGTTTAAAAAGAGACTTAGCTTATCAAACCCGTGTAGGGTTCAAGGCAGTGCTGCCTCCTACTCTATACACGGGAACGGAAAAACGCCGCCGGGTCTGGCGTCGCGCCATCTTTGAGGTCCCCGGTTCGGTCGGGTCAATTTAGAAAAAACTGTTTTTCTAAATTGATTTAGGGTCTGGGTGTTTTTCTATGTATATTTATCCGTTATCTAGTTTAACCATACCATGAACGAGTTTCAAAAGAAAATTGTCTTGGGCTAGATAATTGGTGTACCTATTTATTTTTTATTTTATATAGGTGTAGCCGTACGCATAGATGAATGTGTTGAATGCACAGCGAGGCACAGATTAAAAAACCGAGGTCATGTTTGAGGTTTAAATTTTATTTATTTGACTTAATCAACCAATATTAAATTATTTTTTAAAGTTTATGCGAACACAATAACAAGAGAGCCTCCCTCTTACTGCTTTTTCAGAAAAGGTACCATTTATGCCGTGACATTGACATGCAAGGAAGTCATGGCATGTCAATGTCACGGCATAAGTTCAGTGGTGATCACGTGGTGACCATTTCGGTTCCATAATGCCTAGTTAATGAAATGTTGATTGTGTTCAATTGCCATATTTTTACTCCAAATAATGGTTTTTAAATCATTTCATTTCTATTTACTTTTTTTCCAGATAACCGCAAGCGTGACCACCTATTTGGTAATACTTATCCAATTCCAGACATTAGATGGGAATTCAATCTAACAGCCACTTTAGCAATTTATTTGACGGCCGGGTGGTCGAGTGGTCAGCGACCCTGACTGCGCAACCCACGGTCCCGGGTTCGAATCCTGGTAGAGGCAAATGTTTGTATGGTGAGCACGAGCATTTGTGACCGAGTCATGGATGTTTATTAGTAATTATGTATGTTTTTCCGTTGTTCAGTCACCATAGTTCGGGCTATGCTATAGTTTGGGCACAGTGTAACTATTTCAAGTAACACTGTGGTTTGGGGCCGAATGATTGGTGTGACAGTTGTGAAATTTATTTATTATTTATTATTATTTCTTACCGACTACTCACGTTCACGTATTATCTACCTTAAGCTTCGATCAACATCTGTTGATCGAAGACCCTAAGGCTTAGTCAGAGACTATACAACAAGAACCGCGAAATCAGTGGGCTTATCGTATAACTTCAACACTTACATTATTTTAAAATTAGTTTTAAATAAGCAAACTGTGTGTACCGTGTTGCATTGTTTTCATTGTAAACTGTGTGAAATAAAAAAATCAAAAAATAAAAACTGTATTATTTTTAGCTTCCATTGAGAGAACCTTGAGATAACTCTTTCGTTAACAGTAAATTTAAGATAGAATAGAATAGAATAGAATTTCTGTATTGCTTAAACTGTGTATAAAGTTCTTAAAATTATAAAATAGTATCAATAGTTTGCCAATGATCGGGCAAGCAATGTACACACGGCGTCAGATCAACCTACGCAAAACTGCCAAATTTCTACATTATATTTTAAACTTTATTGTCTGGTTCTAAGGATTAATATGCATTGGAGAAATTTGACAGTTTAGGGTAGGTTGATCTGACGCCGTGTGTACACAAAATATTGTTCTTATTATTAATATTTTTTTTTATTTATTCAGTCAGCTTAAAATAATAATTTTGAATCGTCTAAATTTAATTTTACTTCTATGGATGGATGGATAGGCATATGAAATTTATTTACTATAATTTTCTTCGCGTTAGGTAGAGTAAAATTTATACATTTGGTTTTCTTTGCGTATAATTGAAGATTATTAGTAGTAAACCAATTCGACACATCTGTTTGTTGTTATGATTGTTATATGATCAAAACTATTTTTGATTTGAAAGATGTATCGTCAGCAAACAAAACAATATTGCAAAAGTTTTCCGCATAAAATGGTAAATCATTAATATAAATTAAGAATAAAAATGGACCTAGTATTGACCATTGTGGAAACCCAATTAGCACAGAAGATCCAGGTGATATGGATCCATTCACGCTAACTTTTTGGATTCTGCAGCTAAGATATGATTGAATCAATTTCAAGGCATCAGAGTGCACTGCATAGTGTTTTAGCTTTATTAAAAGGGTGTTGTATTCAACGCAATCAAAAGCCTTGGAGAGATCACAAAACACTCCAAAAGCATTCTGCGATCCCTCACAAGCCTCAAATATGTGTTTCAGCAGAGCTACACCTGCATCAGTAGTAGACCTTCCCTTGGTAAAACCATACTGTTTACTGTGAAAAAGGTGGTGGTGGTGGTACCAAATTTTTATCTTAAGTTTAAATATATGACCATTCACGTCTTTGATGTGCAGAGGCCACACGGTTTCGCTATTCCAGAATTTCATACAGAGTAATAGATTTGCTCATCTACATATGGACATAACGGGACCGCATTTGTACTGTGTTGGTTACCGCTACATAGTTACTATGGTGGACAGGTCCACTGGTTGGCCGCAAGGGTTTCCTGTGAAAGACATAACTTCTGAAACAATAAGCGACATTATTTATTATGGATGGTTCCCACGATTTGGGTGTCCTCTACGGCTTACGACAGAGCAAGGTCGTCAATTTGAGTCCAATTTGTTTAGTCATTTAGCCAGGAAAATAGGAATTTCAAAGATACGCACAACAGCATTCAATCCTCAAGCAAATGGACTTGTTGAGCGATGGCACAGTTCCCTTAAAATGTCTTTGATGCGCAGAGGCAAAACCAACCAGTGTGTAACAGAATTGCCAACTGTTCTTCTAGGATTACGAACAAGTTTAAGAAATGACACACAGTTAAGCGCAGTCGAGTTGGTTTACGGCGAAGTTTTAAGACTGCCGGGCGATTTCTTTCAGCCGACAACGCAAGAAATTTCCGACAGTGATGCATTCTTACAAAATCTAAGAAGGAAAATATCTGATTTATCAGCTGTACTGAAAAGAAGTTTACGTCAAGAATAATATTTGTACATCCGGAGTTAAAAGATTGTAGTCATGTGTTCGTAAGATGCGATGCAGTCACAAAACCCTTAACGCCACCATACACTAGGCTATTTAAGGTTATTATTATTTATTAAATTCAAGTAACAAGACTCATTTGTAAGTAACAAAGTTTTTACTTAACCTATGTTAGTAGTTGAATATTAAATATAATTGTAAATACAAAAATAAATAGTGGAGCGACCTTTCCGCACGCAAATCACCGTCGCACCACCCCAGCAGATGTTGCGCAGCAATGATTCACGTACGGACAGTCCAGCCTGCTTGCAATCATGGTTAGGACAATGTTGGCGCTGGGGACCGGAAAACCCCTTTTTTTGGTTAAGCCCATTGTTAGGGAAACCCCATCAAAAGCTTACCGAACGATAGGGTTTCCCTATTGATAGGCTTAGTCTATCGTAGCGGTAACTTTTTTGAATAAGGTTAACTGCTTCCAATGCACTTACCAAATCAAATAGGGTATTTGTAACGGTAATTTTAAGCGCTTATCAACTAATAAGGTTACCTTATTGTCTCCTATCTCGTTTTCGCGCACAGCGGGTGGCGGGTTGCGGGCGGCGGACTGCAGTCCGCCGCCGCCGCCAGCTGTTGTTACATGGAAGCTTCATACAACCGCGCCGAAACAGTATTTGTCTATGATATTACTATACAAGTTTTTTATTTAACTTGCAATGCATGTTTATTGGGTGAAATCTTGCAACTTAATTTTGATCCACTTCCCGGTTACCGATTGAGTTGAAATTTTGCATACATGTGTAAATCGCGTGACAATGCAATATTATGATGACATGGCGCTAAGGAAGCTGGAAGCTGGAAGGTGGTCATAGGAACTTCGCAATGAAACAACACAATCTCATCGAGTTTGGGCTTGTTTGAATCGTCTTGACGAGTAGTTTGTCTTTCAATGGTAACCAGGGTTTGATGATGGAGCTGGAAGGTGGTCATAGAAACTCTGTAATGAAACAACGCAACCCCATCGAGTTTCGGCTCGTTTCATTCGTCTTAACGAGTACTTTGTTTTTAGATGGTTACCAGGGTCTGATCTGATGATGAAGCTGAAATGTGGTCCTAGGAACTCAGTAAAGAAACGACACAACCCCATCGAGTCTCGGCTTCTTTGATTCGTCTTGACTACCTTTGGTGCTAGATGGTAACCAGGGTCTGATGATGGAGCTGCAAGATGGCCATGAAACTCAGTAATTAAACGACATAACTCCATCGAGTATGGGCTCGTTTGATTCGTCTTGACGAGTACTTTGGTGCTAGATGGTAACCAGGGTCTGATGAAGGAGCTGCAAGTTGGCCATGGAACTCAGTAATTAAACGACATAACTCCATCGAGTATGTCTCGTTTAATTCGTCTTGACGAGTACTTTAATGCTATATGGTAACCAGGGTCTGATGATGGAGCTGGAAGGTGGCTATAGAAACAAACCATTAAGACGAACAAACGAAAAGTTTGATTCTTCTTAATGGGTGGACCGTTTTGATGGGTGGTGAGTGGTGGTGGTTTGATGGATGTGAACAAATATTGGATACACGTTCAGTGAGATCAACTAAAAAGTAAAAAATAAATTAAAAGTTAAAACCTTTTATTTTAATGCGCTAAAAAGAAAAAAATAAACTTTTACTAACTAATTTAATCTCATAAAAGTTTGTTTATTTTATTTTATTCTCTTTTGAAACCTACTAACTAAAATAAGTAAGAATTTTCGTATGCTCCCTAGAAGCTTTGTCTCTGTTCCGTTTCTTTACTCTTTTTTTATTTTTTTTTATTGAGTTGTCATAGTGACTGCATTATGCCTGACGGTAAGCAGCCGATGCAGTCCAAAATAATGAGAGCGCTCCCCACCGTGAAATAATCACGGTAACAAGCGCACCTATTGTATTTTTTGGTACGAGTACTGATAGTCTACACAGTATGATGGTGATTCCTAAGACCAGCACGTGTAGTCCGGGAGAGACACTCTCTGTAGTAATCCCGGTAGAAGACACTGAGAGTAGCAATGTCTCTACGCAGCTGGAGGTCCTCAAGAGACGCTGTAACCTCAGCATCTCCAATAATGCGTACCGCTCGCCTTTGCAGTTTATCAAGTGCATCGAGGAGGTATTTAGCGGAGCCGTCCCATAATAGGTGGGAACAATACTCCATACTCGATCGCACCTGAGTCTTGTACAGCGATCGATACGTGTACGATCGAGAGCCAGGTTCAGTTTGGAAATGAAATGAAATGAAATAATTTAATCACAGAAAATAGAGTAGGTACAAAAGATGGTAATTTATAACAATGTTCGTCTATTTTGCCAACGCAGGGCATGTGAATGGAGATAATTAGGTAAACAGAATTGACAAAAAAATACTAATAATTAATTATACATTATAGCCAATATAATTATATTGAATATTACGTCACATATAGCAAACGTCACATATGGCCCGAACGCATTGTTTTTGTGATATGAAAGCCTTATTCATGTCGACTGAATTTCCCCACAAAAGTATGCCGTATTTAAAGTTTGATGCCACGTATCCGTAATAAACCATCAATGCGGTTTTTTGGTTGATTTGCGTCGTCAGTCGCCACAGCGCGTAAGCAAATCTATTTATTTTAGAACATAATTTCTTAATATGTTTTGTCCATATGCACTGACTGTCAATTATTATGCCCAAAAAAACGACTTCATCTGATTCCGATATTGGTTCATTATTAAGAAGCACAGATAGATTTAGACTTTTGGGATTTCTATTATAAAATTGTATTTAGTTTTGTTTACATTGACTTTTAAATTTTTCTCTGTCAGCCATTTCGTAATATTATTAATAGTATTGTTAATATCTTCATTAAAGTTTCGGTCTGGAGTTTTAGGTATTACCACAGATATATCGTCAGCGAATAAATTGCACTGATAATTAGTAACAGGAGGTAGATCATTAATGTATATTATGAATAATAAGGGTCCTAAGATAGTCCCTTGTGGGACACCCACATTATTTCGGACAAGTAGTGATTTTGCAGAAGTGTCTTCCTTATGTTCATTAACGTAATTAACTTCGATATATTGTGTACGATTTCTAAGGTAAGTTTGTAACCTTTTTAATGCATTTCCTCTTAAACCGCATTTCTCGCATTTAGATAAAAGTATGTCATGTTAGACAAAGTCGAAAGCTAGAAGAATAAAACTGTTGTATCGATATTCTTGTCAATATTTTCGGTAACATTTTTTATCAAATTAAAGGCTGCTAATGTATGTGGTTGAGTTACTTTTCCGAAAACCATTTTGTTCCTTGGCTAATACTTTAAATTTTTCTAAAAAGTCATAAATTCTATTGTGCATAACCTTTTCAAAGACTTTAGATAGTACTGGTATTAATGCAATAGGTCTGTAATTATCCATTACATCAATATCGCCTTTTTTATGTATTGGTTTTATGATTGATAGTTTGAGGGCTTCCGGAAATGTGCCTTCAGTCATTGAAAGGTTTGTTAAATAACTTAATATGTCAGAAAGAACTAGTGCGCAGTATTTAAGAATCTTTGTGGGTAGTGCGTCATAGCCCACCGATGTTGGGATATTGAGGAATCTTATAATTTTAAATATCTCGTCATGTGTTGTTGGGTATAAAAAGATTTTCGGTTATAAATGTTGGATATTATTAACAGATGTCGTATTAGAATACTAATTATGAAAATTGGATGATTGGATTGTAATGTCAGAATTAAAATTATAATTAGAATTAGATGATTGATTTGTAATGTCGGAATAAAAATTAATAAAATGATTACAAATGTCAATAGGATCCGTAATATTCATATTGTTATGTCTGATTTTGCTTATGTAACTATTATTAAATTCTGGTTGATCATACGATTTAATTAGATCCCACGTGGTTTTACAAACATTTTTACTTTTATGGAGGCGTGTCTCGTTCATAAGTTTTCTAGATTTATTAATACACATCTTTAAAATAGAGGAATACTTTCGATACTTGCACTTAATGGACAGATTCTTTTTTATATAATATTTAAAACGCAATTTTCTCTTTGACACATATGACTTTTTAATTTCCCTTGTGATCCAATTGCAGGGTTTAGATCTATTTCTTAACTTAATTTTACACGAGGGAAAACATAATTTAAAAAACAGTGTTAAGGTGTCATGAAATATATTAAATGATGTTTTTAGATCAGTAGTCTCATATACATCTGACCAAGACAAATCAGATAAAAATTCCGCAAATTTTTTCATATTTTCAATGCTGAAATCCCTTCTGTAAATGTACCGTGCGCTATTTTGCTTTACTTTATTTTGTATTGGGATGCAGAGTATTTGACAAGTAGCATGATCTGATAATCCCACTGGGCAAGTATTTCCTTTAGCTGTAGGAATATTACTTACTATCTGGTCTAAGCAAGATTTCCCACGAGTTGGTACTTTAATGTGTATTATGGTTCCATTGTTTTGATTTAATCTAATGTACTCTTCTTGAACATTACTTTCTTTTAATATGTTTATATTGAAGTCACCGGCATTGATTACTTTGATGTTTCTTTTATATCTTAGTTTTGAGAGTAAGTTCTCAAACCGCTCTAGGAATATATGAGAGTTAGAGCTGGGTGTTCTATAAATACAGACAACTATACATTTAATTTGAGGAATTTCAATGCCACAACGCCCAAATGAACATTGAATTGGTAGTTCCCTAAGAAATGGAAGTTTCTTGAATGCATAGCGATCTCTACATAAGATACTTACGCCGCTACGTCTTGGCAACCAGTTCTTGCCTTTTCACAACGATATCGGCATGCTTTGCCGCAGGATGTCCCAAGTATCGCTCATGCACCGTACCGTCATCCGCATAACAATGAATATTGCCCAAGGACAACATGTTATTAATATTCAGAAGAAATAGAGTAGATGAGAGCACAGAACACTGCGGCACTCATGCATTAACCTTGTAAAACGTGGAGGAACTACCCTCACAAAGGACACGAATCCTCCGCTCCACTAGAAAGTCTGCAACCGAGCCGCACAAACGGGGCAGCACACCGAAGGCCGGCAACTTGGAAAGAAGGAAACGATGCCACACTCTATCGAAAGCTTTGGCGATATCAAGGCCAACTGCCAGGGATTTGCCATGCTTGTCCGTCGCTTCACCACACGCGTGAGTAACGTACGCTAGAAGATCACTCGTTGATCACTTGCATATTCCAAAATCCAGACAAACTAAAGAGCCGGACAGAGTCCGGACTAGAGTCTTAAAAGTCCGGACATTTCCGGTATAATCCGGACGGATGGTAACCGTAGTCGGGGGAGGCCGGACGTGACGTCAGACGGCCCTGCATGACTGATACAGGCAAAAGAATCAAGTTCGCTACTCTTATGTGGTAAGGCTTGGAAGAACGGTCAAGTTGCCTTGGCTTAATGTCCGGACTTTTTGTGGGGACTTATTAAGTTTCCAAATAATAACGTGGTTTTTTATTTGTCTTAGACCCGGTGGGTTGACCAGACCATAAAACTGAACAACTTTCTCCAAGAAATAGGCCAAAACACGACATATTATTTTTACTTTTCCATACAAACCTTGCTCGGTCAATAGAGACTTTGAAAGAATAAAAAACCACATAGTATATAGGTAGGTACCATAATAATGTACAATTGTATGATCCCACTAACCCACATTGAGCCAGCGTGGCGGGTTATGGCCCAATATCCCCACGTTCTATTGTCCACGTGGGAGGCCTGTGCCCAGCAGTGGGACGTTAGTAAGCTGATGATGCTGTTGTTAGAGCTGCAATACGTCCATGAACATGGGGTTACCATACATTATTCATTTATCATATACCATGGATTTATCCGGACAAAAACAACAAAAATTAAAGGAAAAAAATACTTTTTAAAAACAAGCTTTTATTATGTTCTTGTTGTTAAAAGATCTAAAAATTTAAAAATAATAATTTAATCCTAATAAGAAAAATATCATTATAATAGGTATACCTACATTGCAACCTTTAACGGTAATTAACCATATTCGTCTACGTCACAATAATCAAATATCTTAAGTAGGTAGATACCTATTAGACATTTTTATTCAACCATAAAACTTTACACCTTGTATTTAATCTTTGCGTTTATATCACATACCCATTTTTTTTATAAAAGCGTAAGAATTACATTGTGAAATTACATTACAATGCGAAACATTAAAGAACAGTTAGCATTATTACACCGTCATATTTTTTTTTGCAATCACAGATTTTTGAAGAGTGTTACACTCTTTTATTTATAAAACATTGAGTATGTGATAAAAACGTTAAGTTTTTAATACAAGTTGTAATGTATTATAGTTTAATAAAAATGTCTAATAGGTATGTACCTACTTACGATATTTGGTTATTGTGACGTAGACGAATATGGTTAATTACCGTTAAAGGTTGCAATGTAGGTATTGTTTTTAAAAAGTATTTTTTTCTTTTTTAATTTTAAAATTTTAGTATTATTTTATATTTTAATACGTTAACATATCAATAAAAAATGGTCCACCCATTAAGACGAATCAAACTCGACGCGGTTGTGTCGCTTAATTACTGAGTTCCTATGGCCACCTTCCAGCTCCATCATCAGACCCTGGACACCATCTAGCACCAAAGTACTCGTCAAGACGAATCAAACGAGCCCATGCTCGATGGGGTTATGTCGTTTAATTACTGAGTTCCTATTGCCATCTTCCAGCTCCATCATCAGACCCTGGTTACCATCTAGCACCAAAGTACTTGTCAAGACAAATCAAACGAGCCGAGACTCGATGGGGTTTCATCGTTTCTTAACTGAGTTCCTATGACCACCTTCCAGCTCCATCATCAGACCCTGGTTACCATTGAAAGACAATCTACTCGTCAAGACGATTCAAACGAGCCGAAACTCGATGAGGTTGTGTCGTTTCATTGCGAAGTTTCTATGGCCACCTTCCAGCTCCATCATCAGATCAGCACCAATTGTCACGCGATTTACACATGCATGCAAAATTTAAGCTCAATTCGTAACCGGGAAGTGGATAAAATTTAATTTGCTAGATTTGATGACAAACGGACAGGTGAAACTAATTAAAATCTTGTAAAAATCTAACAAGCTGCATTGCAAGCACCGCGCGACAAGTCTTAACGTGAACTGATTGACAAGTCACACGAAAATTAACTTTAGTGCGAATAACTTATTTACGAGTAAGCGATATTTTGCAGCACGCTCGCCGCGAGGGGGCCTCTGTTGAAAGCTACACACGTAAACAGTTATGCAATAATAAGTCTAATGCATTGCACGTAGAAGCTTGAATCGCTTGTGCGCGTTAAAACCCTTTTTATAGGGTTAGCTTCAACAGGGTTTTTGGATGTGGTTAGTGCTTACCCTAATTAACTGTATCAATTTGGTTATCCTTTCGATGCGGTAAGTCGACGATATGCTAACCGTATTGATAGGGTTAGTGAAAACAAGTCTATGAATTACCCTATCAAAAACCCCTTATTTGGTAAGCGGTTCCGGTCCTTCCGAAAGAGAGAGATTGGAACTGTACCTATTGTTTATCGCCGGTTTTATCATATTTTTCCTCGCATATATCGCATGCAAACAATTTAAGAGAAACTATGGTACCTACTTATATAACTCATTGAGCTGCCTGAGATAGCTCCAGCACTAAGAAGAGTTGAGCCTGACACTAACAGCCGCTCCACTCAACAAGTGATTATGTGATTATGTGATAGTGCTATGGTCATTTTGTGTAAGTGTTTAGTGATAAAAAAATAAAATACGCATTATAAAAGCTCTTGTAGCAATGTAATCTATAAACTGTATTCTAATATTTTAAATTTTATTTCCTATTGAATATTGTTAGTCCGTAAGTATGTTCTTTATACATTGGTATTACAAGTTATTCACATTTTTTTTCTTGCTCTAATTTTTGTGGTTTTGCCTAAATACTTAATAGAATTTAAAAAAATTGTGAACTGTACCATATATTCAAAAATAAAAGCTAAACTTTTAAAATAACAACTGTTAGTTATATTGATTTACTGTTTTAATTAGTTGGAGTTTTTGTCAAATTTAAGGGTACAATCAAAGCAAAAACAAACCTAAATAAGATTTAATGATTTATCAATAGGTTGCTTACTCATAAAAATATAAATAAGTAACTTATTACAAGTTACTTATTGATATATTTTTTAAACTTTGATTATGTTTTGGATTTTTTTTGTAAAGAGGGAAGTACTGTGGCAGCAGCCACATCTATTATTAGTTAGGTCACCCTTATTTGTAATCTGAAATTATATTCTAATAATTGTAAATGAGTCAGTCGATAAGTGAGAGTCTTACTAAACAGTTGTTCGGTTATTATTTAATATTCCCCCGAGTCCACGAGTGTCCCAACACCTTTAAATCAGTAGGTAAATGATTATAGGTACCTATACTTTAATAACATGTATGAATTTACTCATAACATAATAGTAGATTGTTATACAAGGGGCTAAAATGACCCATTATATGCGAGGTAGTTTTACTCCCGAGCTTTAGTGAGGGAGTAAATAGAAACCGAGTTTTAATGGGTTTTTAGCGCCGTGTGTTACACTCTGCTTTTCACTACGAATGCGAGAAAATAAAACAATTCAATACAATATGAATTGGTTTATTCTATTAAAAATTAACCCGTTAGTAGCTTTTACGACACCCAATGGAAGAGAGGGGTTGGTAGTATTATTTTGACAAGCCAATCGCCGCTCTATGCTGTTGGATAGTATGTGCAGTCTTTCCAACTCTTTCCTTGGGTGTCGTAAAAGGCGACTAACTGACTAAAGACTGCACTACATCCAACAGCATAGAGCGGCGATGGGCTTATCAAAATAATACTACCAGCCCCTCTCTTCCTTTCAGTGTCGTAAAAGGCGACTAACGGACTAAAGGCTGTACATACACCCAACAGCATAGAGCGGCGATGGGCTTATTAAAATAATACTACTAACCCCTTTCTTCCCTTTGGTGTCGTAAAAGGCGACTAACGGTCTAAAGACTGCACATATATCCAACAGCATAAAGCGGCGATGGCCTCATCAAAATAATTCTAAACCCCCTTTTCCCCTGAGTGTTTTAAAAGGCGACTAACGGACTAAAGACTACACATACATTCAACAGCATTGAGCGGCGATGGGTTCATTAAAAAAATACTACCAACCCCTTTCTTCCTTTCGGTGTCGTAAAAGGCGACTAACGGACTAAAGACTGCACATACATCCAACAGCATAGAGCGGCGATGGGCTCATCAAAATAATACTACCAACCCCTCCCTTCCCTTGAGTGTCGTAAAAGGCGACTAACGGACTAAAGACTGCACATACATCCAACAGTATAGAGCGGCGATGGGCTCATCAAAATAATACTAAAAACCCCTCTCTTCACTTGGGTGTCGTAAAAGCGACTAACGGGCTAAAGGCTCATCACCTAAGCACATGTGCAGAATGTGCAGTTGTTTCTTGCTGAAGCGTGAACTGTGTGGGCGTGGTCTGTGTTGTCCATAGTAATAACTATCTCGAAAAAGTTGTTGATTTAAGTAAACAGTAATAAGTTGAGTCTTTATTCATGATTATTCTACTTAGGACTAAATACTTTTTTGTTTTTGTAGGCTCATTGTCATTCGACAGACAAAAAATTTAAAAAAAAACTTTTTCCCCTAGGGCAACAAAAGCTATTTTTTCCTCGCTCTGGAACGCTGTAATGACGGTATTTTTGAGCAAGAGGAGTGAAAACATTATTATTGACAATTGGTTAATTTAAATTCTATCTATACTTACTTTAAACAAACACTCTCACGAATTTTCGGCGTGAAACAATGGCACATGGTGCTGTTGTGTTTCGTCCGGCCAGTGAGAGTTCCCCTATTCCTTTCTTAAAGGTCGGCAACGCATCTGCGACTCCTCTGGTTTTGCGGGTGTCCATGGGCGGCGGTGATTGCTCTCCATCAGGTGATCCACCTGCTCGTTTACCTATTACTTATATAAAATAAAAACAATTTATGGATCTACATGATGATGGTGCGGCTTATTTTGACATACGGCAGCATCGTCTGGTGGCCCAGGACCAGGCTGGAGATCTGTAAAAATGCTTTGGGCAAACTACAGAGAACAGTATGCCTGGCGATTACCGGGGCATTTAGAACCACACCGACAGCAGCGCTGGAAGTCCTCACGGACCTCCTACCCAGGGACCGGACGAGCGGATTAATTTCTAAAATCCCTTGAAGGGGTTTCCCTTTCGATCGGCTAACGCAATATTTGGTAACCCTTTTGGATTGCTTACCAAATTATAAGGGAAACCCATTCGATTAGGAAACCCTAGCACTATCGATAGGGTAAGCGCTAACCGAGTCTTTTAATGGGTAACCTAATTTTTTAATGTTTTTCACTTAATTAAAGGGTTTTCCTCCACCTCCCGATCGCGGCGGCCCGCGCGGGGCGGGCCGTCCCGCGCTTCTCATGTCTTGCTTATTTTTCTTCTTTATTCACCTCAGTAAGTCCCACTCATTAACTAGAAAAGCTCGTGCACGCGGTTAGAGCGGCGATGGCCTCATCAAAATAATACTACCAACCCCTTTTTCCCCTGAGTGTTTTAAAAGGCGACTAACGGACTAAATACTGCACATACATCCAACAATATAGAGCGGCGATGGGCTCATCAAAAAATACTACCAACCCCTTGAAGTTAACTTCAGCCCGGTTGTGTAGTTGATGTACCAGCGTTTGATGAAAAATGGGTAAGTTTTTAAATTGTAACAGTGGACTAACTTTTAAAGTGGGTAGGTACCTACTCAGGGCTGGCCCACTTCACCGTATATTATACCGTGACCGGCACATTTAATAAATATTCTTTGTTTGAATTACCTACTTGGACTCAGCAGACATTGCCCACGAGTGACGAGTTTCAAGTTCGAAAATTATAAAACCTTTTTAAAAAACAAGCTTTTATTTAAATTTCCTAAAAAGAAAACAATAAACTTTTACTTTAAAACTTTTACTATCAACTTAAAACGTCATTACATAATTTATATGACAAAAGGTTGTCGCGAGATTAAGGTAAGTATTCGTATTTTCTTAGATTGATTAAATAAATCACATCAAGTTATTTAATTAACTAGTTTATTTACTCATATATAGTATACCTACTAGCTTCTTCCCGCGACTTCGTCCGCGTGGAATAGTTACTTTGGGCTAACGCTAACTTTAACCCGGGACTTTGTTTACGTAGAAGGTGAAAATATTTTAAATAATACGTACGTTAAGGAGCTATTTTAGGTACCTACATCACGCTTTTATCAGTAAGAGTTGAACTTTAAAACGTTACGCCGGCCTTGCACTTGATGTTATTTTAAAACTGCGATATCTCCTAAGATATTCATTGAATTCTATACTAATATTATAAAACAGAAGAGTTTGCTTGTTTGTTTACTTGAACGCGCTAATCTCAGGAACTACTGGTCCGATTTGTAATTTTTTTTATGCTAACCAAATTTGTTCTAAAATAATGCATTATTTGTGAAGGTGTTTTATAAATATTTTATTAATCCTTTTCCAAATAAATACGTTAATCATCACAAGTATTAATTTAAAACAAAATTGCCCTGTACGTCATTCGATTTCAATGAATATCTTAGGAGATATCGCAGTTTTAAAATAACATCGCAGTAAAATAATGATCAAGTACTGCGTCGCGCATTTGATGCGCAAGGCCGGCCGGCGGTTTTCACTTTCTACGTAGATAAAGTCGCGGGTGGGCTAACGCTAGCCCAAAGTAACTAATCTACGCGGACGAAGTCGCGGGCAGAAGCTAGTCGAATGATGTAAAGGGCAGTTTTGTTTTAAATTAAATACTTGTGATGAATAACGTATTTATTTGGATAAGGATTAATATCATGTTTATAAAAACACCTTCACAAATAATGCATTATTTTAGAACAAATTTGGTTAGCATAAAAAAGAAAAACAGTCTTTTTTTTAGAATTTTTAAAGAGGAACAATTCTTTTATACACGATTTTTGCGAAACTTTATCCGTTTACGCAGCGCACGCTGCAGAAGCTCTCAAAAGGAAAAAAAACCCGTATTTGAAACATTCTTCATTGGTGCTCCGCTTCTATTAGTTTTAGCGTGATGATATATATTTATTTATTTAAACTTTATTGCCAAAAATACAACAAACGGCGGACTTAATGCCATACGGCATTCTCTAACAGTCAACCAGAGATGTACATACATTTTTGTAGGCGGTGACATTAAAATTCCGAGAATAACAATTTAAATAAGGAAAAAAAAAGAAACACTTAACTTAACTAGCCTAAATATACATACAAACATTACACACAAAATATATATAACTATACAAATACATATTATACTATATAAGATAAATATAAACACTAGTAACTTATGCTGTAAATCAGTTTAAAACTGTTGGACGGATTTGAGAAAGTACTCACGCGCTAAACTCTTGAAGGCAACCTTGTTAGAAGCATCTCTCACGTTAAAAGGCAGTGCATTCCAGAGTCGAATAGCCGTGAGAGTGAAAGAGTTAGAAACAAAATTAGAGCTATGAGAAGGAGTTTGGAGTACCAGATTAGTGCTGGAGCGAAGATGGCGTTGGTGTGAAGCACCCAAGAATTAAAAACGAGATTTAAGATAAACCGGGACGCGTGGATCAAAAAGGATATTATTAAAAGGAAGGCAAACCAACGAATTACGAATGGGTAGCCACTAAAGTTGGTTTCGGAAGTCAGAGATGTGGTCGTATTTACGTAGACCGAAGACAAAGCGTATAGTACTGTTAAGAAGACGATCCAATTTGTTGAGAAAGATTTGATTAATATCGGACAAACAAACATCAGCATAATCAAGAAGCGGATGAACAAGAGCTTGTACGAGCATAACTCTAGTGCTGGGTGGTATGAAGTTTCGTAGTTTGTAAAGTGCGCCGAGAGTCCCATGTACTTTACGACTAATATTTTGGATTTGACACTCCCAACCCAAGCTGCAGTCGAGGACAAGCCCAAGGTTCCTCACAGATATAGCATATGGGATTGCAACGCCATTATATGTCAGAGCCGGAGTAGAACTCAAATTGAGTCGTGAGAGCTGGCGAGAACTGCCAATAATTATGGCCTGACACTTAACAGATATCCCAAAACTATCCGACCATCCACGTATCCTATTCAGATTTTGGTTAAGGAGTGCTATAGCGTTGTCGAGGTTGCGCAGATCACTCTGTGCATATAACTGCAGGTCGTCAGCGTACAGATGATAAGAGGAGGAAATAATAGATGTAAGAGAATTAATAAACAAGGAGAAGAGAAGAGGTGAGAGCACGCCGCCCTGGGGTACACCAGCAGACAAGTCAGACCAGTTGGAGACCAACTGGTTGACTCGCACCGCTTGTTGGCGCCCCCGAAGATAAGAGGTAAACCATAGAAGTGCGGTGGAGGAGCAGCCGTAAAGAGAGAGGCGAGAGAGGAAAATATCATGACCCACTGCGTTGAATGCGTTAGAGAAATCAATTAAAACTAACACAGTAAGACGTGAATTCTCCATCCCATCGCGTATGTCTTCGATAACTTTGAGAAGAGCAGTAGTTGTACTGTGACCAGGCCGGAACCCAGATTGAAAAGAAGAGAGAATATTGTTACGAAAGACAAAAGAGAAAAGTTGTTTGTGGACAGCAGCTTCAAGAACCTTAGAGAGGAATGATAAAATAGAGATGGGTCTAAATTGACTGAGAGAGCTGGGGTTGGATACTTTGGGAAGTGGAATGGTGAAGGCACTGCGCCAAACGGCAGGAAAAACACCGGTGGAAAGGGAATGATTGAAAATAAAGGTAAGTATAGGAAGGAAACAGGAAAGTACTGAAGTGATCATCGCCCTACTTATGTAGTCAAATCCCATCGCCTTGGACTTCATAGACACTATTATTTTGCGTAGTTCATCCTCTGTCAGAGAAGTGAAAGAGAAAAGATGAGTTGATAACGGAGCAGAGGAAGTAATTCTAGATATAGTTAGAAATATTACAGTATCAGAAAGGGATTTGGATGATGATATATAGCCCATTACCTTCCTCGATAAATAGGCTATGTAACACAGAAATATTTTTTTCAATCGGAGCAGTAGTTCCTGAGATTAGCGCGTTCAAGCAAACAAACAAACAAACAAACTCTTCAGTTTGATAATATCAAGTATAGATAGTAAACCTTGCGACAACCTTTTATATCATATAAATTGTGTAATGACGTTATAAGTTAAATAATAGTAAAAGTTTTAAAGTAAAAGTTTATTTTGTTTTTCTTAGCACATCTGTATTTCTTGTTATGCATAATTATTGCACGGTATTTTTCCGGTTAACTTTTTTTTTTTTAATAGCAGAAGGAGGCAACTGAGCAAGCGGGTCACCTGATGGAAAGTAATCACCGCCGCCCATGGACACCCGCAAAACCAGAGGAATTGCAGACGCGTTGCTGGCCTTTAAGGAAGGAATAGGCTCGTTTCTTGAAGATCCCTAAGTCGTAACGGTCCGGAAATACCGCCGCCAAGAGCTGGTTCCACAACACTGTAGTTCGAGGCAAGAAATTTCTTGAAAATCGCACAGTAGTAGACCGCCATCCATCAAGGTGACGTGGATGGAATGACAGTCGATTGCGTGTAGTGCGGTGAAGGAAATTAGCGGCAGGGATCAAGCCGAACAATTCCTCAGAACACTCCCCATGATATATACGGTACAATATACAGAGAGAAATCGGCCATATAATCATCGTTCCATTTTCTCTTTGGAATACGGCTACTTGCTAATTTAGATGGTACCATTGGTGTCCCATGGTACGTAGGTACTTCACATTCCGAATCTGATAGTGATTTGTTCATATTTCTATCCGTTTGTACCAGGAGATTATAATTCAGGCAGAGTAAAACTTGCTCGCACTTTAAAGATGGCTGTCCAGATGGCAGTCGGAGTCGGTGTTGTTTAAACTCTTTGATTTTCTGCACTTCTATTATTTTAACTTTTAACTTATCCTATCATACCAATGTTTAGATTCTTGGAAAATAAACCATTGTAATCAATATGTTCTGTGTTTAATTTAATTCCAAAAATGCTTTAGCTTTAGTAGCCGATCTTAACCGGGCGTTATAATGTTTTCCGGCTTTTCCAGACCACGAATTTTTTTAAAATATTTTTTCATTAATACTACTTTGGTTTAGTACAACATATTTAAAAACCAGTGCAATCCGAAACAAAAAAAAGTTTTAGTAATATCTGGGTTAAACAGTCATAATAATACATCAAATAATAATCTTTTAAATAACGAAAACTTAAATAATAATAATAAATCATTTAATCGTAATAAAATAAATTAAATAATTTGTCCGTTTTGCTCCCAATCTCATTCTTTATTTACATGTCAATCTTTTAGAAAATTATCACTTCATAATCGTATACAAAAGGCCAAGGATCATGCTTCCTTTTGCACATAGTTTTTTGCTACACAAAACACTTTTAGGGTAACGATGTGCGGATGCCCGAACATGAAAAGCGAATGACGATGACAGCGCGGGTGACAATTACGGATTAAAGTCTGCACATACATTCAGAGTGGCTTTGGGCTCACCACCTACCACGCTGAGCACATGAAGGTTTGCCTAAACTGCTTGCGCTTGGGTCATGGTGTCAAACAATGCAAGTTGACACATTGTAAATATTGCAAATACAAACATAACACGCTTTTACACTTAGAATCAAATGACCCTAAGCCTCTTGTTAACCCCCTGCCTTCCACATCTGATACGATCGCTTTATCTACCAATTCCATGCAGCTTGCTACTTTCGCAAATATTTTACTGTCCACACCACTTTGTGAGCGCTGCGGGTAAGAAGCATACGGCTCGGCTACTGCTGGACAATGGTAGTACGGCCAACTTCGTTACTTTGAGTTTGTGTGACAAACTGGGTTTGTCGCGACGCGGTACGAGCACCACGGCCACAGGTATCAATAATCACTCATCCACTAGTACACAGTCTTGCAATCTTACAATCGAGTCTTTGAGCTGTGCGTACGTAACGGACATCGAGTGTCATATCTTGCCGGAGATAACTAAGGTCTTGCCGTCTTCGTTCATAAATATAAACCACGTTCCTATCCCTTTAGGACTTAAGTAAGCTGACCCGTGCTGTAATATTCCGTCGGTCGTTGACATCCTGGTAGGGGCCGAAGACTTTTGGAACGTCATAGGTACCAATTCTATAGACTTAGGTAAAAATCTACCCAAATTATGCGAAACCAAACTCGGCTGGTTAGTGTCGGGTTGTGTTTCTCGTCATACCGATTTTACCTCTTCTCAGTCATGCAATTTTACAAATTCGTTTCCCGACCTTACTAAATTTTGGGAGCTAGACAATGTTTCAATACAACATTCTTTATCTTTAGAAGAAAAAAGTTGCGAGCAACTCTTTGCTCAAAATACCATTCGTAAAGACGATGGTCGTTTTGTGGTCACTATGCTTCTTAAAAAAGATCCTAGTATCCTAGGGCATTCTTATAGTGACGCTAAAAATAGTTTTTTATCCCTAGAACGTCGGTTCCAACGGGAACCTCTTTTTAAAAATAAATACCTAAAATTTATGCGCGAATATGAGCAATTGAGGACAATATGAGGACACATGTCAAAGGAGATTGAACCTTCTTGTTTATCAAATAATTCCCAGGCTCAATATATTATTCCACATCATGGTGTTATTCGCGAATCTAGTGCAACCACTAAACTTCGGGTCGTGTTCGACGCTTCGGCCCCCACCACTTCGGGTATGTCGCTGAACGACCTTCAAATGGTAGGACCTGTTGTTCAGAACGATCTTCTATCAATTTTAATTCGTTTTCGTCAACACAGGTACGTCGTTTCAGCCGATATTGAAAAATCTTACCGGGCCATCGATATGTCATTTACACAACGACCTCTTCAAAAAATTATTTTTCGTTTCGACTCCAAAGACCCGCTTAGTACCTACACTCTCAACACGGTTACGTATGGTACTGCTTCCGCTCCATACTTAGCAACTAAATGCTTTAGTACTTTAGTTAATGAGACTGACGACGACCGGGTCAAGTCTGCTATTTTACGTGACTTTTTCTGCGACGATTTTTTAAATGGTGGTAACACGATAGAGGAAACCTTAGAAGTATCCCAGCATGTACAAAAAATTCTTTCTTCCGCCATATTTAATTTACGCAAGTGGCACTCTAATAGTCCAGCATTTCTAGTTCAAATAAGCACTTGTTCCACCAACGAACCGAGTAACAACTTAGTTTTTGCTGAGCAGGATCTGGGTACATTATCTAAAACGTTAGGTTTAAATTGGATATGCGACATTGACTCGCTAACCTATACCATTAATATTACTAAATGTTCTAAAAATATTACAAAACGTCGTATTTTATCCGTGTTAAGTCAAGTATTTGATCCTCTTGGTCTCATTGGTCCATGCATCGTAGAGGCAAAACTTATTATGCAGCGATTATGGGTCGAAAAGTACGACTGGGATCAAACAGTTTCGCTAGATATTCAAAACATATGGTCAACATTTGAAAACACTTTAGTTAGTCTAAATTCTTTGTCTATTCCTCGGTGGGTCTTTAGTCCAAGTGCTACTACTCACGAAATTCATATATTTACAGATGCTTCCGAAAAAGCGTACGGAGCATGCCTATATGTGCGATCGAGCGATGGCGCAGGTTCGATATGCGTGTGGCTGCTGGCGTCTAGGAACCGTGTGGCGCCGATTAAGCCAACAACAATGCCACGGCTCGAACTTTGCGGAGCCTTGTTAGGAGCAAGACTGTCTACTCAGGTTTTAGAATCCCTTAGTTTGCGTATCAACACATGTAGGTTCTGGTGTGACTGAACCATCGTCTTAGGATGGCTAGCTACTCCAACTACTCAATTAAAACCTTTTGTGCGCAATAGGATTCATGAAATTCAAGAGAGTACCTGTGGTCATACCTGTAGCTACGTATAGTCGAAAGACAACCCAGCAGATCTCGTTTCACCTGGTCTTAGGGCCGACATCATTGGCCATACGCCATTATAGTGGACTGGGCCTTCATTTTTATTATGCAATGAAAATGAATGGCCTAAAATGCCCAACGACGTGAAACAGGATCAATCTGAAGTAGTTACGCATTTGATTAGTAACGGTAGTGCTTGTAGCATTAGTAGTAGCTGCTTTCCGCTTAATAACCATTCCGTAGTGCAAAGTTTGATAGAAAAGTACTCTAGTTTTACAAAATTAAAATTAATAGTAGTCGCTTACATTAAAAGATATTTATTTAACTTAAAAAATAAAAATAATAAATTGTGTGGCAATCTCTCAACAATGGAGTTTAAAAAATCATTTAATTACATTTTACATTGCGCTCAACTTGCCATGTTTCCACAGGAATATGAAATTCTTAAAAGTAAAAAGACATTGTCGCGCAAAAATCAATTAATTTCTTTATCACCCTTTTTAGACGACAATATTTCCTTTAATCATTGGCGTTGGCGGGAGGCTTGATAATTCGCCATATGATTTTAATATTAAACATCCCATTTTAATTTGTAGTAAACATGTCCTAACTAAACTTATATTTCAAATGCAACATAAAACCCTTTTACATGCCGGTCTCCAGCTTCTTTTGGCTAGCATACGTCAAACTTAAACCTATCCAAGGTCACCGTAAACAAATGTGTTACCTGTTTCAGGCACAGAGCTCAAAGCGTACAGCCCATTATGGGACAGCTTCCTAGTTCAAGGACATATCTTGACTTTCCGTTTCAACACTGTTACGTTGACTATGCAGGGCCAGTACTTATTTATATATGATCGAAAGGGGCGCGGGTGTAAACTTATAAAATCTTACTTGTGCATCTTTGTTTGCTCCGCAGTGAAAGCTGTTCATTTCGGACAAACTTTGTCGGCGCATCAAATGAAATGCGTAGGTTCTTACGTTCGTCAAACGTTGCAGCTGCGATAGCGCAGGAGGGCATCGACTTTACTTTCACCCCTGCCTATTCTCCCCATTTTAACTCATTAGCAGAGGCAGCTGTAAAATCTTGCAAGCATCATCTTAAAAGACTTCTTCATCTTACTCACTCTCTTCAGATCCTCATGATTTTTTGGCACTTACTCCCGCTCACTTCTTAATTGGACGACCGCTTTTAACTGTACCAAACCCACAGGTGACCAGCAACAACATCTCCCACCTGGACAGATGGAAAAGAACGCAGTAGGTACATCGCGCAGCACTTCTGGAGGCGATTTACTAACGAGTATATTTCTCTGCTGCAGAAAAAACAAAATGGTACTCCTCCACAGGCGAGGTTAAAGACGCGTCACTCGTCCTCGTCAAAGATCGGACCACGCCACCACTGATGTGGTGTTTGGGGCGAGTGACGAAGATGTATCCTGGTGTGGATGGCGTCACGCGGGTAGCTGAGGTCAAGACGAAGAAGGGCACAATACGGCGAGCCTTCAATTACATCTGCCCTCTACCATCTCCTTGAAGTCATCTCTTCGCATCCCACTTCAACACAGGGAGCGTGTCGACGCGCGAGCGGCGGCGCAAGACAGCACACGACGCGGCGCGCGAACGGCGCGGCGTGTGTCAACGGCGCGGCGCGGCGATGGTGGGACAAGCCCGCCGCGCAACGCCACTTTGCTTTACGACCGCATAGGCACCGGGCGATCATACTTTGTACGGGCACACGAATTACATTATTGTAACTATTAAACCTATAAACTACAGTCCACTCTTTAATTGAGCTATCAACCCAACAAAACCATTACTAAAACTGTACTACTACTAATATATTTAGTGCTTATTATTTAGTACATCTACTTACTTAACAAATAAAAACCGCTTAAATAAACGCTTCGATCAGCCGCTCTAGACAAGTGACAACGCTTACCCCCTGTCTATTCGTAATTCGTCGTAAAATGCCCGCACACTGCTGTATTCTTTACTAGCAATTGGCACAGCAGTGCAGACGACTTACGAATAGACAGGTGGTGAGCGTATACCACTAGTCTAGGTCCTCAGATCAGAATATTCAAACAGACATTCAAAAAAAATGTGTAATAAGTTTGATTGTGTATTTTTTTTGTTAACAGATTTGGCTATGATTACCCTTTCGATCGTCAGACTGGCATGTTTCCGCGCAGTTCCTCATTTTTTTTTAACCGAAAGAATATTACCATCCCCTCTCTTCCCTTGGGTGTCGTAAAAGTCGACTAACGGACTAAAGACTGCACATACATCCAACAGCATAAAGCGGCGATGGGCTCACCACCTGTCACGCTAAGCACACGTGCAGTCGCTATTTGGTGAAAAGTGGACTAATGTAGAAGACAGCTTTGGTTGTCCTCATTGCTTAGTCTTCCCTTTGCCCTTCGGGGATAATAAGTAGTCTTGATTATATGTAACTTTGTGTTCGCTATATGGACTGCTAATGTTATAGTGTTTTACGGCTTGGTAAGACAGCGACTCATACTTTAGCGCTTATTCATAAGGTATATGGTTATTTCTTTCTGTCTATGGTAAAGATATGGGAGTCACCATTTACCAATTTCAATCCATATTTCATCCAATATTCCATCGCGCACAAAGAAATTTGGTGACTCGTTTCTTTATCGTACCGCTAAACTTTGGGCGTTAGGTTTACTTTTTTAATAAGATGGAAACACCTACCAGCACACGTATTCCATCCTACCTATGCATAGGGTCCTTCAAACGAGGCGTGAATAGGTAATTTGTGAGCCGGCAGTTTGAGGGTGTCTGATGCTACGTCTTTGCAATGCACCAGTTGTCCACGTGCCTGGACTCCACTGCTACTTAACATCCGGTGGAGTAGAGTCATTTGCCGGGCTTGACATACAAAAAACTGAACTAACAAACAATCATACGACCCGCCTGATGGTACGCGGCCACGGCAGCAAACGGCGCGCGTGACCCATAGGGTAACACGCGAGCGCTGCCGGCCCTGAAGCGTCAGTTCTTATGCCTTTAGGTCCTGCAATTTAAGAACGTAGCAATATAAAACAGTGCTGCTTGGTTAGATAGTTAAAAGGTACTATCCAGTAGATCAGATCGTCCCCATAAGGCAGAGTATCTACCTAGCAGGCCAACAGCATTGTAATGCTGGGTTGCGAGGATTACACGGTGAGCCAAGTACTTTGACTTTAAAAAACGGCCCAAATATGAGATCCCCAGTCAGATACTCATACATGCGCCGTTTTAAGGTTTTCTGCGCCAATGTATGAAATAACAATTGATCTTTTCTAGGTTCAAAAGACATTCTTCGATGTGTGCCACAATAAGTCATCCAGAAAAGATTTGACCTTATTAATACTCATTAGAATGTCAATAACAATTGCCATGTAAAAATTACGTGTAATTGTAAAAATTGGTGAAGTATGAAATCAGCATATAAACTAACTGTCTGATCATAACTGAGCAAAGGTTTATCTGAATCTGTGTTGGCAGGGACGCAATGACGGTTAAGTAAAACTTCGTAGTTGTCTGAACGAATGCTTTTATTAAAGTGAGAGTGAGTCACAACGCTCAAGTAGCAATTGGCATCAATGGCCAAATCTTACTTGTCTTAACTGTATCTACATTTATGCTTAAGCTAAAGCTAAATAGGCTTAGAATAGACATTTTTTTCTTGAAGACTTCATATTCTTCATCAAGCGCTACTTAAGCAAATTAAGGACACCTAAAACCAAATTAAATATTCTTTAGATAATTATGTCTTAAGTTGTAAAAAATACTTATTTTACTAAACTAAGATTATTTGTATGCTCACTTAATACTAAATAGAAATGATGAAGTATTATTTAAGTCTAGCAAAGTAAATAGAGAATTCGTAGATTTACTTAGGACTATTTTAAGACCATTGTCACAGAAATAGTTTTCTGGAGACTAATTTAATGCCTTTATTGCTAGAAATAGTACATTTTGAGAAAAAATACACGTATCGGAACGGTGTCGATAAAACAGGATCAAGCAAAAATCGACATAGTTCAAAAAATTAAAAGAACTGGTTTTTTTCGTCGGCGTCGGTGTTACAAATGTTAACAATGCAACGTCTTCGACTTCAGCGTGGATAACTCCAGGGGGGTACCGACACATCCAGTGTCGGAGAATCCCCCCCTGAGCGCTCTCGCTCAGGCTGTCCTACGTATTCTGGGGAGGGCAAAAGTCCGTCTTGCCTTGACAAGAGGGGTCCATATTGGGTTGCATGAATTAAAGAGGCATATTTTAAGGCTGCAGAACGTTTTTTGGCATTATCTTCGTTTCGCATAACGTTCATTCAGAATAAATCATAAAATACGGCGGCGAGCGTTAAACCCACCTGCTTCTCAGCTCGTGGGCCGCCTCGCCTCTCCGCGCCTACGCAAGCTCAAATTACACTCAGTTTACATTCATCTTTGCACAGCTTCCAATGAGCGTGCATGTCACGATCATCTGGATAGTTTTGAATTTTGAAGCGGCAAACATGCTTGCTTACCCTTAGCATAAGCTTCACAAATGTCATCATTAGGTGTAATATGATTTATTTGATCCACATTTCATTTTGCTTAGTATTTATTTCTTTAAACTTTAACTTTCCACTGTGACCTAATCTTTAATGCCATAATTCGTAATTATTATTTAATGCACAACTAATATTTAGAACACTCTTGTTAATTAAAAAAAATATTCCAATAAGATTTTTCAAAGACTCACCCTTTGCTACCACCTTATCATTACTTACTTATGGTAACTTAGCCATTTTTGACATTTTTGTCAAAAACTACTCTCATTTCACGTCACGTCTCTGATGAATTAATTTTACTTTGTGATCTAAAAGTCTGGTTTTTACAAATTGTAGAGTTAAATCATTCTCTGCCAAGTTTTCAATAGCTGTGATAACACCATTGTTACTACTGGGTAAAGTCATAATAGATGAATGACTTTGTCCGCTTCTTCAAGTCCTGCATCTCGTCGAAGATTTGGAAGTGCTTTGTCAGAGAGTCAGTTCCTTCTAATTTTTAAATAAGTCAGCTGTTACGGACAGAAGTCTCGACTTTATAATATTATATAGTTAGATATAATACGGCTAAATTTAGGTATATGTATTTGCATAAGTGGATTAAGTCTCAAATGTGTAAAGGTTTTTTGATAATAAATAATTAATTTTTTGCGTTTCATTTTAACAAAAGGTAAAAGTTATTAAAAAGGTAATGGTGTTGACAAAGGTAAGGGCCAGGTATACGTGCACAGGGGCCTTACGCCTCTCTAAGGTAATTAAAGTTCGGAAAGTAAGCGATTACCTTTCGTAATTATAGGTTTCTATTGTTAGGAATGTCAATGTAATTAAGAAAATAAATATGTAGGGTATTCAGATTACGAATGATACCGTAGGTAAGGTAACAAATTTAAGATAAAAAGAGAGGTCCGAACGAATGGGACAGCTGCACAAATTACGACGGTTCATGTGGGTAGTTAGTTAAGATAAAATGTAAAACTGACCACATGAGCCGGCAGCTGTCCCACAAGGCTGCTAGTTGCCAACCCTTAATGTGTTTAAGCCACGGCCGGTCAGAGCAGAATTTGTAAGCTCTCTGGACCCCACCTAGAAGAATAAAGAAGCACTAATCAAGAACCGAGTTTTATTGAAGAACATACAGTCCACATCGAAGCACAACGGCTAAACTGTTCGGCGACTACACCCGTCGGGAACAATTTCTTTGGTCCTTCGAGCCGGATTTGAAGAACTGAAGCCTTCGTCCATTTGAAGATAGAAGATCTACGTAACCACCAACGTAACCACCAACGTAACCACCAACGTGTTGTAACCACACCACTTGTGTTCTGCAACAAGTACTAACGCGGGCGGACCGCGGCTCAAAACGTCACATCACCTAACGGTGCCAAACGGTGTGCGTTCTGAGTAAACGCCGTTCAAGGCGGGACGACTTATCGGACGGGGTCGTCAGTTTGTCCTTTTTAGGGTAAGCTTAAGAGTCCGGCTACGCCAGTACGGTTTGTCGTGGAGCGGGGATCCTTTCTGTAGGCACTGCCTAAGCTGTCGGACACTCCAACCGATTCGCGAGCGCCCCGTTGTCCACGTCGACTCTCTGCTGGGTAGGTCCTACCTTTCCACTCCCGCACGTACTCCATCCTTGGACGGGCTCCCCACATAGCGTGCCCGTTTAAGATTGTTAGGAGTAGGGGCAGCAAGAAAGAATATACCGACCACCCAAAGACAAAGCCAAGCCGAGACGACAACGGGACTACGAACGTTCGACAGACCACCCGCATCACCCTCAAACCTTGCCTCAACCGTGACGCCAATGGAACCGCAACAAGAGACCGCTGAACGCGGCATCACCGCCACTACGGAAGTTAGACGCAACGACGACGCACCTCCACCCGACGCGCCCAGAGCCGGGCCGCCGTCGGTACGATCGACAACGAGCGTCGCCTCACGAGTGAAATAAGCGCAACTTCAAGCGGAGGAGCGGCTCGCCGAAGTACGTCGGCGAGAGTTACAATTGGAAACGGAAATGATTAAAAAGAGACTTGCATACAAAATCGCCGTTATTGAAGAAGAAACGGATTCAGAACCGGAGAGCTTACCCGCCGATATTGCCCAACTGAGAGTGGATGAATGGTTGGATCGGCGTCGGAACGTGCATGAGCCCGACACAGATAAAGTCGGAAATGTGCGACAAAGACAAAAGGATGCGCGCGCAAGTGAGATGGACAGAGGTCGCCACCTCACTGATTTGCCATATGTTGAAAACGAAAACGTAGTGAAAGAGGCAGCGAACCGTGATCAAACGAGCAAAGACGACACGGGGATGGTTAAGCTCGCACTTACACTAGAGAAAATGATGCATAATCGACCGGTACCACGACAGGCACTGGATTTGCCTATATTCAGCGGCTCGCCGGCCGAATGGTTGCCGTTTAAACAACAGGACATTCTGCTTATTCAGGTTCTATTGGAAAATTGCTGGAACACTGCGAAAAGCGTACTGTTCTTATGTTTGAAAAGATAGAAGGTACTTTACCAAACATTTCCGAAGTTACAGAGCTTTGTTCTGATCAGCGCTACCTTTATGATATTACATCTGCCGTTATAAGTGGTGAGTGTCCTCCTGATTTGTCCAATCGCTCCCCAGGAAAAATGTCTCATGCCAGGTAGCTTAAAGGCCAATAGGATCTTGCGGTTATATGTTTCAACTGACAGACCTACGAATGAACTGAAACAACTTGCAATGTTTGTAGTTAAAGTTTACGCTCCCATTTAGTTCGAAATTAAAGGACATCCGTCATGCAAAGATGGGGCAAGACACCTCTGGAAATTGGTATTTTCTTCTAGATACCTTCCACAAGAATTGAAGACGGTTGTTGATCCCGTTATTCAGCGAAATACCTTTTTTGCACACCCGGAGAACTTGCTTTTGTCCATGCTATCTGACGAACAGAAACACCTGAGAGAACTCGCTGCTAGGCGCATTTTAAAGGCAAGAGCAGCATCTAATTCAAGTCAGCTTCAAATCTTTGAAGTGCCAAAGGTCAATTTAAACGCTTCGTCATACATAGATTTGATTGACTTGCAGGAAACTTGTTCTGAGCCACCTATATTAACCAACGTTTCAGATGAAACTCTTCATGCTTTAGTGGATTCAGGTGGTAATGATGAGGTTCTTTTTATGCGACTACCATGTCATACTCAAGCTGTTGAGCGGGCTGTAAAGACAGTTACAGAGGCGTCTTTACAGCTTTGCCACAAAGATACAAGAGAAGCTTCGATAAAAAATAAAATTCGTTCTCGAAAGCAAATGCCTAAGTTTGAAAGTAAGAAAGATTTTAAAGTTATTTAAATGTTTTTTTTTTCTCTGAACATAATATGTTGAAATTATTTTTTTCAATAAACTTTCTTGTCCTAAAACTGTGTATTTATTAACAAACATATCTGTTTTTCTTCTTAAGACACGACAAGCAGAAGGCCAAACATTTCAGAAAAAAAGAAAATCTCAGTTTTTCAAAGTCGATGCGTGGGTAGAAAGAGACTACTTAAAAAGTTTTTTTTTTATTACTTATTCTTTATTTGAGGTGGGTCACGTTATTATTGCTATTACAAAACAATCAGAAGAATTTTTTTTTTCCATACAAGAGCGACCCACCCTACTCCAGGTCCTTCCAGCCGATATCAGCTGATGCAGCCTCTTTTTCAACTGATCGCCTCCAGGTGGTACGGGGGCAGCCCGGTCTTCTTTTTCCATACGCTTGCCACGTTAACCCTTGCTTGGATAGATGGTTGTCAGGTCTCCGCAACACATGTCCAATCCAGCACCATTTCCTTGTCAGGATCTCCTTGTCGATGGGTTGTTGCTCAGTTATCTCCCACAGTCTTACATTAGAGATTGTTCGTGGCCAGTAAATCCCCCATGCGCCGCAAACACTTGTTGACGAACACCTGTAGCCGACTGGTTATTTCGTTTTTGACGAGCCATGTCTCGCATCCGTACAGGAGAACCGACTTGACATTAGAGTTGAATATTCGGATCTTTGTACGCCGAGTGATTACAGAAGACGTCCAAACAATGCTTCAGCTGCGCATATGCGGCTCTGGCTTTGTTGATGCGCGTTTCTATATCCGCTTCCGCTCCCCCTTGCGGGTTTACGACGCTCCCCAGATAGGTAAAACGCTGCACTTGCTCGACCACCTCGCCGTTAACGTGTATCTTGTAACGTGTATATTTGGTCTTACCACAGCTGATGCGCAGGCCTTCTTTAGCAGCTTCGTTTGCGAGGTCATCGGTCTTGGAGTGAAGTTGTTTACGTGATATGGCGAGTAAACAGATAGCGTCCGCAAAGTCAATGTCTTCATGGATCTTACCATGTAACCAAGGTAATCCTCTCTCTTCCTTGCCGGTTACTCTGCACATCACGTCATCCAAGACTATTAAGAAAAGCAGCGGTGACAACAATCAGCCCTGTTTTACTCCTGCAGTGACTGTTATTGGGTCAGTTAGTTGGCCTTTATGCATCACTCGGCAAGAGGAACCCTCATAAAGGCATTTGATAATTTCTATAACCTTGACTGGTATACCTCTTCGCTTTAGGATTCGCCATATACTCGACCATCTCACCCGATCAAACGCTTTTTCGAAGTCCACGAACACATTAAAGAGTTCGTTCCGCATTTCGTTGCACTGCTCAAGTATCATTTGCAGAACGTTGATCTGGTCCGTGCAAGGTCGTCCCGCTCTAAATCCACTCTGTTCGTCCCTTAGCGTGCAGTCAACCGCGCTTGTCATTCTGTCTAACAGGACCTTGCATAGAATCTTGGAGCAAACCGGCAGCAAGTTGATTCCACGCCAGTTGGAGCATTGAGACGGGTCGCCTTTCTTTGGTAGCTTGATAATAATGCTCTCCTTCCAGCTATCAGGCACTTGACCTGATTCCCACACAGGCGTCATCAGAGGCAACAGTATATCAGCCGTCACTTCCGCATTGGCTTTAGGTGCCTCTACCGGGATGCCATCATTGCCTGGAGCTTTACCACTTTTTAGGCTTTTGATGGCCCGTGAAATGTCAGCCTTATCCGAAGGGTCCATTTTGATGTCTAAAACATCGCTTCCTGAGTCGACATCGTCGTCAACTTCAGTTTCAACGTCCAGAGTGTGTCCAGAATACCTCTTTGAAGTGCTCATGCCATCTTCGCAGTTGTTGCTCCAACGTAGTGAGAAGCTTGCCTGCTTTGTCTACCACTGGCTGCGTATTCAGTGGTTTATTGCATAGCTCTCTACCGGCATGGTACAGCTCTCTGGTGTTTCCAGCGTATGCCGCCAGTTCCGCTCTAAATTAGCATTAGGTATAGTTTAGTAATTAGTAAGTGAGAATGCTATGGTCTACTCTAAAGGTTCAGCGATTTGTACCTCTAAATCATACATTCTCTGGTGGCAGAGTGATGATATAGGGAGCCAACGGCTGGGCCTCTATAGCATATACAGGGGGTAAACGTTTGTCACTTGTCTAGAACGGCTGATCGAAACGTTTATTTAGGAGGTTTTTTTTTGGTTAACTATGTAGATGTACTAAGTAATGATCATGTAGTAGTATAGTTGTAGTAATGGGTTATTTAGAGATCAATATCAAATCAATAATATCATTAAGTTCTTATATATAATAATTTGTTTCAAATGAATTTACTTACGGTCATTACAGGGATATTCCCGGAAATATTCCTTTTGGAGTTCAATGCCGGTACCCCAATCATCCATGTTATCGATTTGAAAATGATTCAAGATTCAAGATTCAATAACATTTATTCAGGTTAGGCCATGTTTTGATTACAGCACTTATGAATGTCATTATGCCATCGGTTCGTAAGTCTAACTATGGGGCGGGAGCCTTGTACTGAGAAGAACCGGCAAGAAACTCAGCAAGGGCATTTCTTTTCTCCCTTTCTTTTACAGCGTCAATTAAAGTTGAAAAATGCCCTCCCTATCATAGAAGGGCACTTTCCATTACAATAATAAAAACATAAAACAACTACAAGGACATAAAAATAAAAAATATATTAATAAAAATAAAAAGTTCAGGTATTCATCAATTTAAATAATCAATGTAATCAATGTCTTACAGTACAGAAAAAGTAAGACTACAACTACTAATATACTAATAATAAAAATAAGTTAGCAAGAGCAGACCAGCCTCCACAGGCGGCACCCGTTCACGAGTATGACATGTGAATCAGCCATCGCTTCGCTCAACCATGTTTTAGGGAACGTAACGACCCGACGCACATGCCACCACCGCAGAGACACTTTGAGAGAGCATGACACACTCGAGCAACTCCAATGAAGAAAGCAAGAAAACATTTAGGCAACGCAACAAAGTTTTGAGTAGGTACCTATTGTCTGTAAGACACTGCTGATAAAAGGCTATCATACCAGAGTAAAATGAGTTAGTTACAAAGAAAATGGACTTTAAAATATAATGTGATTATTTTATCATTACCAGGCTGTTTTTTCTTCTAAATATTCCTTAACTGTATAATAACCTTTCTTAAGTAAACAAGATTTTACATGATTTTTAAACTTATCTAAAGGTAATTCTAGTACAGTACTTGGTATTTTATTATAATAGTGTATACCTTGCCCCAAGAAAGAGCGCAGAACCTTCTGTAACCTGAACTGGGGCATCATAAGTTTGGACTTATTTCTAGTATTGAAATTGTGTACGTCACCGTGTTTAGTGAATGAGTTAATATTGCAACGCACAAAAACTATACAATTATAAATATATTGAGATGCAGCTGTAAGAACACCAACTTCTTTAAAAATATCTCTTAGAGAAGTTCGTGAGCTTAGTCTATAGATGGTTCTTATTGCCCGTTTCTGTAAAATGAATATAGTTTCAACATCAGCCGCTGTTCCTCACAGTAGGGCGCCATATGACATGACACTGTGAAAATAACTAAAGTAAACCGTTTTAGCAGTTTCAACGTCGGTTAATTGCCTAATTTTTCTAATGGCGTAAGCAGCAGAACTGAGTTTGCCGGCCAATTTCGATATATGAGGATTCCATTGAAGTTTTGAATCAAGGGTTATCCCTAGAAAAACAGTCGAGTCTACCAAATCTAATTTATCACTGTTTATCCTTACATCAGTTTGTTCGGTCTTAACATTTGGTAGTGTAAAATTAATACATTGGGTTTTTAATAATACTTTATTGCACAAAGAAATTACATTAATACACAAGTTACACAGGACATATACAAAGGTGAGCTTATCTCTAGAAGAGATCTCTTCCAGCCAACCCTAGCTGTGGTGATAAAATTAAATCTGCGGGACTTATTGCGCTATACAAGACATACATAAATAAAGATAACTATATAAATAAACATACACAATATATATATCAAATTACTTATATCTAAACTAAGTTACTGATTATCGATAATGTTAGACAGGTAGTGCTCTTTGAGGTGGTGTTTGAATGATTCTACCGATGACCTCTCACGGATGCTGGCCGGTAGTTTGTTCCACAGTCTAGCTGCATAAACAGTAAAGGAATTGTGGAAAAACTTGGAGTTGGCATGTGGATAGGAAAGGGTCCTGGTATCACAGGAACGTTTTGGGCGGGAAGAGGTAGGTAAGTGCGTAAAACGGGATCGTAAATAATGAGGGAGTTGGGGGTAGTGAAGTATTTTGTAAAGGAAGCAAAGGATGTGCATATCACGGCGTTGACGGATTGGGAGCCACTTTAACCTCAACCGGAACTCCGAAATATGGTCATATTTTCGTAAGCCGAAAATAAAACGGATGGCCAGGTTTTGCAGGCGCTCCAGTTTGTTAAGCAGCTCCTCAGTTGCATCTAAATAACAAACATCAGCGTAGTCGAGAAGAGGGAGCAGAAGCGACTGAGCAAGCATAATTTTGGTTTTGTAAGGTAAGAAAAACTGCAGTCGCTTGAGAGAATGATAAGAGTAGTGCATGCGTCGACTCACCTCATTCACCTGTGACCTCCAAGACAAAGTTTGGTCAATAATGAGGCCTAGATTTTTGGTTTTATCAGAAAATGCAATATTCACTCCATTATACGTAACCTTGGGGAGTATATTGAGGTCTAGTCTGTCACGCAGCCGGTTGCTACCCACGATTATTGCCTGAGATTTGGCTGGGTTTACTAGGAGTCCAAAGGCGTCCGCCCACAACTTCACCGAGAGGAGATCCTTATTTATAGATTCTATAGTAGAGTGAGCATCAACCGCATGGAATTGTCTATAAAGTTGCAAGTCATCTGCATATAGGTGGTACGAGCAGGATAACACTTTTACGAGCTGACTTATGAATATCGAGAAGAGCAGAGGTGAAAGTACCCCACCCTGCGGTACGCCCGCAGTAAGAGAAGCCCATTCCGAAAATAAGTCATCACACCTGATCCTCTGGTGACGATTGCGGAGATAATCCGAGAACCAAGAAATCACCGCAGGGGCAAGGTTAAGGGAGTGGAGAATGGCTATGAGGATGTAATAATCAACGGAATTGAAAGCACTGCTAAAGTCTAATAGAATTAGGATCGTAAACATCCGGTTATCCATGGCGTAGCGAATATCGTCAGTGACGTTTAACAGGGCAGTTACTGTGCTGTGGCCAGGACGAAAACCGGATTGATACGGACCAATTAAGTTGTGATGTGAGACAAAAGAGAACAGTTGTTTGTGAACAGCGCTTTCCAGGACCTTGGATAGGAATGGTAGGATTGAGATAGGACGGTATTGAGAGAGAGCGGTAGGAGAAGCGGACTTAGGAATGGGAATGACGTGGGCTAATTTCCATTCAGAGGGGAATGCGTTGGTTGCCAAAGAGTGGTTAATAATGTGTGTAATGATAGGCACAACGTCATCCACGAGTAGCACCAACATGTCACGACAAATGCCATCTTCGCCTACGGCCTTGGAGGAAATGGACAGGATGCTTTTTTTAACTTCTTCTACAGTGATTTCACGGAATGTAAAGGGCTCACCGTCAGGACGGGCCGCTGTGTCTAACATAGTGAGCGTGGCTGCCTTGGTAGTACCATCAACAATAACCGGTGAGCTGGCAAAATGTCTGTTAAGGTGATTGAGATCTGGTAATTCACCAGTACTGCTGCGGTCCTTACCTACACCGAGGGATCTAAGGAACTTCCAGACCCTACCTTGGGGTAGGTCTTCCACTGAGGAATGGATATATCGGCGTTTGGCATCGCGGCAGAGCCGATTACAGTGATTGCGCAACTTTTTGTAGGAGCTCAAATTATTATTATTCGGAAACCTCTTAAGCAGTGATTTAGCCCTGTCCCTACGTTGCATAGACTTCCTTATCGTAGGAGTGAGCCAAGGCGCAGGTAGATGCTTAATACGCACTGGTCTGAGAGGCGCATGAGAATTAAACAGTTTAGTTAAATGTGTATTGAAAATTTTAACCTTCTCATTTGCCGTGCCAGCCGCAAACATTGTAGACCAGTCAATCAAACAAAAGTCACCCCTCAAGCGATCCACACAGATATCACCAAAATTACGCTGAAGAATTACTTTGGCTTTGGATTTGGGAGTGCGTACACGATAGGATAAATATAAGAGGTCATGATACGAGAAAGGGGCAGTAGTTTGTCCATGCATAAGGACTGAATCAGGTTTAGAGACTATCTGTACGTCCAAGAGAGAGGCCTGACAATTAGGAGAATGATGGGTGGCAGTGAGTGGAAGCAAAACAAAGTTGACTGAAGTTACAATGGAATTAAGACGTGAGGATCGAAAGTTATTCTTTAGTAAGCAAGTATTAAGATCACCCATCAAAATTACATGATCGTAAGAAGAGCTGAGGGATTCAAGAGTTGTCTCAAATGAGTCAAAATAGTTAACGCTGATGCTGGGGCTGTAAGCAGCTCCTACTAAAATACTGGTATGATGTATGCTGAGTTTTAAAAATAAGTACTCTAAGGATCCAGTATAGGTACCAGGAGACTGACTAACAACAGAGCACGGGATGTGTTCCTTGATGTAAATACATACACCACCACCACCAGCACCAACTCTGTCGTTTTGGAATAATTTATAACCATTTAGTGTAAAAAGAGGGGACGGCAGAGAAGGTTTGAGCCAAGATTCGGAAATTAATATTCCATCGACCAGCCCGTTGTTAAATGATACATTTAGGTCAGTGATGTGAGAAGGGACACTTTGTGCGTTGATATGTACCAGGTTAAGGTAATTGGATTTGCTTTGGAATATAGACTGCAGCTTGACATCCAAAGAGAGAGCATCAGTGTCAGTGGAGTTTGAAACATCACTGCAAGCACTTTCATATTCGTCAGATGAATTATCAGTAAAATAATCAGATTTGATAGACATAAAATAATACTAATACTAAAACAGATAATATAAGTAATACTGCAAAATAAAATTATTAATTAAACAATACAAAAAAAAACAAAAAAATCACCAGCGAGAGTTGGCAAAACGCAAACCACATAGAACGCTAACACATTAAAAAACAACATATCAGAACATCGACAAGAATCTGACTGAACGGAACGTAGAACGGAACGTCACTAACACTGACATGACAGCTGACATTAACACTGACAACTAATTTGCAAAAACATCAACATCGGTCGACATTTGATTATTTTTTGTACAAAATACCTTAAAGCTTTATAAAAATAAAGATAAAGTTAACGGGGTGGTATCACAACAAACTTTTATCTAAAACACCGGCAACGAATTGTGTTTAAGTTTAACGAAACTGAGAGTACCTCACATGTGATAATATGAGTAGAAGAAAATCAACTTAGCTGCCTGCCGTGGACGTGGTTGAGAAACTGGCCTGTAGACGTTGAAGCTCAGCCATCGTAGTAATCTTCCGTCTACTTTTGTCCGGCAGCAGCACTACTATGGTGCCGTCCGACGACCAACAATTTTTGATGCCGAAATGTTTACGGGCAGCAGAAAAAATGTTTTGCCTTGACTTCGTCAGAAATTCTGACAGTGAAATTCTTGTGCCTTTCAAAGTCGTCTTAGCGGTCCAGACAGCAGCTCGATGTCTATAAGCTGAAAACCGTACTAACAAAGGCCGAGTCCTGCCTTTTTTAGCTGCTCCGAGACGGTGACACGTTTCAATGCACTCCGGTTGAAGTTGTGCCAGCTTCATTTTTCTGAGCACTTCGTGCGCTCTTGTACCAGCATTCTCATTAGAGTCCTCCGGCAAGCCATGAAGCAGTAACACCTTCCGTCTAGAGTGGGTTTCAAGCCGGTCCATGCTAGTGTTAATTAGATCCAGCTGCATCTTAAGAGCATTTACAGCCTTCACAACAAAAGACTTAAATTGCTGGTAGTCTGCCGACAAAGCCTTCACAGTCTGTAACTGCGCTCCTGGAACCGACGACTCTGTGTGTTGTTGCAGAGCTTTTTCAAACTCTTCCATGCGGGTGTGAAATATCGTGGTAAGGTCCTGGATGGTTTCATTGACGTCAGCAGTGTCCATGATCAGCAAACAATTCAGGTTCTTAATATAGAGTGAGAAGTTGTCGAAAGCAATGTGAAGTGACAGTGAAGGTAGCGATGAGAGTGGAAGTGAAAATTAGTTTGTGCCAACACTCACTGGTACATTACTAGTACATTTAAACAAAATGAAAACTGTAAGCACCTTTTTACTAATTAAAATATATTTTATTGGCAGAGCAGCATTAAAAGCGTCTATCCATTACAAAGTACCCGCAAAAAAAGAAAAAAAAAAAAAAAAAAAAAAAAAAAAAAAAAGCTTTTTTAGCATTTAGCTGTAAATTATTAACAGTAAACCAACTAAGTACTTCTGAGAGAGCATTGTTAACATCGTCATAATTTTTCTTAGACCTAGTCACATTAAAAATCAGTGAAGTATCATCTGCAAACAATACAATATCACAGAAGTTTTCTACAAAGAATGGCAGGTCATTAATATATATCAAAAATAAGAAAGGCCCTAGGGTTGACCCTTGTGGAACTCCCATTTTTACATGAGAACCAGACGACTTAGTTCCATTGATATCGACAGTTTGTGTTCTAGAACTGAGATAAGACTTTATCAAATCAAGCGCAATGAACCTACAGAGGTGTCATTTTAACAAACTTCGTAATTTGATCAAATAATTCCTTAGAGGTTTGATCAAATCCTTGTGCTTATCATTTCCCTGCGAAATAACTACGTATTCCCAATAAATAATTTTCATTTTACTATAATTTATGATATTCACTTACTTATCTTAAATTTACTGATAACGAGCGAGTTCTCTCAAGGTTCTCTTAACCTTTTATGTACGGAAGGCGTCATATGATGCCAAAAGCAAAGCGGGCTTCTAATTCGGAAGGCATCATATGATGTTTTTGCATAGGCAGTATAGAATCACGATTTTCGTTTACATTATCTATCTATGGAAAGGTGCCATTTTATCGATACAGACTGAGACGTGATTGGTTGGCCTCCATACTGAAGTAATTTAAAGTAAATTCGCTTGATGCCTTCCTATTGAAAAAAAATCACAAAGTTAGGCATCGGATGGTGGCATTATATGATGCCATCCGGATTGTGCACAAGCTTTCTCAAAAAACAAAATGGTTGATTTATAGTGATGATCGCTTCGAAAATGGAGGTATATCGATATTACATTTTATGTTTGGTGAGGGCCCAAGCTTGGATATGACGAAATCGAGGATATTTTTCTTGGTTCTCTTATAAATTCAACTCTTCCGTCAATATATATGATTTTGAGGATTTGATTTATTTCGTATTGCATTTCCTTTTATTAAATTAGGTATGAAAATTCCCTATTGTCGATAAATCTATTTTATCAATATTGATGATTGACATGCCTAGTGTTCAATAGAAAGTTATGGTGATTTTGGATCGCATAATTATAGGAGTGTTTCGGTTTTAATTGTGACTTTTTGTAAATAATTAGCATTTAATAAACCTCTTCTTACATAAAATGTGAAGTGTTTGTGCGGAATGACAATATTCCAGGCTAATTTTTGATTTTCTTCCTTACCTGGGTTTTGTGACTTTATCTCTATTTTTAACATATTTTTTAACCAAAACTGTAAAGTTTATAAAAGAACAGTAGCTGGTGAGTGTTTGTACAAAATTTCGTTACTCTAGCATTTATAGTTATGGTAATATTTTTTTTTTAAGTCGACCTTCAATTTGCGTCACTTTTCGACATCCCCAAAAAAATCGCCGGATTGAGAGGTTGCATTGCCTACAACCGCCTCGTACAGAAAAGGTTAATGGAAGCTAAAAATAAAACACTTTTATTTTTTTATTCATTTATTTCACACATTTTTACAATAAAACAATGCAACACGGTACACACAAATTTGCTTAAGTAAAACTACTTTTAAAATAATCAAAGTGCCCACTGGTTTTGCAATTCTTTTTGTTTAGTCTCTGAATAAGGATTAGGGTAGATATCATACGTGAACGTGAATAGTTGGTAAGAAATAATAATAAATAAATTTCACAACTGTCACAAAAATCATTCAGCCCCAAACTAAGCATAGCCCGAACGATGGTGACTGAATAACGGATAAACATACATAAATACTAATATACATCCAGGACTAGGTCACAAATGCTCGTGCTCACCACACAAACGTTTGCCCCTACCAGGATTCGAACCCTGGACTGTGGGTTGCGCAGTCAGAGTCGCTGACCACTTTACCACCCGGCCTTCAAATAAATTGCTAAATGATAAAATGTTTACTAGAAAAATACAACCAGTCTCAGGAAAGCTCAAACGGGATTCAAATCCGTGACCCTTGGATTGCCGGTCCAATGCTCAAACCGCTAAGCTACCGAGACCCCAGAAAGACTCTTTGAATTTTTTCTAGTAGTTGATACGCTGCAAGCCATTGGTATTACGTCACTGTGAAGTCTACCCTCACATACCAAAGATGTACTATTGCAAGTATTTATCAATCGACAAAGTCGTAATTGCTTGCGAAATTTATTTTTTTAATATTGCATTCACAATGCTATATACAGCGTGTTTCAAGAGAGACCAGCCATAATCCAGGGTTTCAAATTATCCCTAGTAAAGACCCTTTCTATAAATACCCTAGTAAGATAAGCTCAATTTAATTTGTTTTTGCATTTACAAACAAAGTTAATCTGTTGTTAATTTAAAATCAGAATAAGCTAAACCCATCACTAGCAGGGTCATGAACTCTTTATAATACACTGCCTACACTGCACCTCCTGTTTGTAAAACTGCGTGCCTTAGTTTTGGATGGGTTTTACGCCCCCTACCAGGCGCACAGGAGGTGTACTGTAGTCCGCCCGCTCCCGCAAGAGCATAACTATTAACGCCGCCCTACAGTGTTCATACTAACACTGTGGGGCGGCGTTAATACCGCCCATACCCCTAGTACTTTTTAGGGATCGTAAATTAGACTTGATTTACGGAAACTAGCAATATTTTTAAAATAGTTAAGTCATTTTTTATCACTGTTAAAATTTTTAACAATATTATTTTCTGTTTGCCTAAAGCCAAAATAAAAGTTACAATGAAAATTCACATGGTGACAGATTTTCTGTTTTGTTATTTTTACTGCGTGTAAACGGGTAAGTTTAGTACAGTTCTTATTACCAGTTTCTACAAACATTACTAAGTTCAGGTTCAGTTCAACTCAGGCGGTAATCGAACTATGCAACTTTTGCAATCCGGGCGGCTGAATTTTAACCACTTGACAAATGAGTCTAGACTCTGGATTGCACTGTGGAGACTGGTGTTGGTGGTTGTTTGTTGGTTGGCGTGGTTCGATTCCCGTCCGAGGTGTTCAAATTTCTTCAGTGCAGTTCAGTAACTTGCAATGATTGTAGACTAGTAGGTAACATTTATACTGTCTACTTGCAGTGCTAGTTACTACTAATAGTTTCCGAAGTCACAGAATACAAACCTAATAGTACCGATGTCACAGAATACCACCCAAGTGTAAACTGGCACAGAATACTACCAAAGTGTAAACTGGCTTAAGCGCTGCGAAACACCACTCACTGGCACAATGTAGGTATTATTTTTAGGTTTGTTGCTATTAATTTAGTCAATTAGCGATAAAATCTTCCATCACACGTAAGTTTTATTTAGTACTTATGTCACAGATGTTTAAAAATGTTATTCTTATTATCATTATTATTGTAAACAAAACGAATGTGTGATACAACATACTTAAACTTAGTTTAAATAATAAAATTTCAAACAAATAGTTAGGATTTCAGGAATGCTTACATTTATATAAAAATAAAATGAGCTACAGAACCCATTAAGAAAAAAGACGCACGCGCACGCTTTCTTGTGACTCCGCCCATACCAGGAGTGGCTCCTAGTCCTAGTAATTTTTAGAGATCGAAAATTACACTTAAATTACCCAAACCAGCAATATTTTTTAATTAGTTTGGTCATTTTTTTATCACTGTTCGAATTATTAACAATATTATTTTCTGTTTTCTTAGAGCCGACATAAAAGTTACAATGAAAACTCACATGGTGACAGATTTTTGTGTTTTGTTATTTTTACTGCGTGTAAACGGGTGAGTTTAGTACAGTGCTGAATGAAACCCGTATTCACAAACATTTACTTGTCTAAGCCTCAGAACAATAATGCTTTAGTTATTGTTAAGCAGTGCGATTCTCTAAGTTAAAGCATTGGTAGAAGCGGCTGCCGCAGCGCTGAGAATTGACTCTGTCTCTTTCATATTTATAGAATTGGAAAGAGACAGCAGATCACAGCCATGCGGGCAGCAGCGTCTATGTGTCGCTTGAAAAATCGCGGTCTAAGCAAAGTAGAAATGCTATGCGAAGTATGACATTTTTTCAGTGCGTTTCTTATGACAAGCCTTTCAATTCATGAACAATACTCAGACGACTCTTTACATTTACATTTAATTTTCTCAAAATCAGAAATGTTTTGGATTCGTACCTCCATACTAATTAACCGTCAAAAGTATTTACCTGATAGATAACACATTCCTGACCTGACCTGGTGATAGGAACAGAGAATAATTGACTAAATGAATGTCTCAATTTTCTTTTCTAACTAATAAAAGTAGGTAGTCGTAATTTATGTTCTTAGTGAAAAAAATAACAACACGGAACTCTTAAAACTTTTTCAAAAATAAATAGTTGTAAACGGGCGGAGTCAGCACAATAGGCACAAAATTACTAGGGTCACTGCAGAGGTAAAGGAGTAAGTAACACTAGACAGAGTTCATTACTCCAATCAGCTGATTGATAGTTTTGTCATAATGTCGATAAACTTGTATTATTTTCAAAAGTATGTAATTCTACAATGCCCGAGATATCAAGAAATGTTTTAATGTGTACCAGCTCACTAAAAGTAAGTGATTAGGTACGTGAAATATGGCTGGCCCCCCTTGATACAAGCTGTAGATATATTTTGTTAATATTGTTTTTTTCTAGTAAACATTTTATTTTCTATATAGCATTGTGAATGCAAAATTTCAATAATAAAAATAAATTGCTAAAGTGGCTGTTAGATTGAATTCCCATCTAATGTCTTGAATTGGATAAGTATTACCAAATAGGTGGTCACGCTTGCGGTTATCTGGAAAAAAAACAGTATAGATAGATAGATAGATAATAGAAATGACATGATTAAAAAATACAATTATTTGGAGAAAAAATATGGCAAATAAACACAATCAACATTTTTTAAACTAGGCATTCTGGAACCGAAATGCTCACCACGTGGTCACCACTGAATTAATGCCGTGACATTGACATGCCATGGCTTCTGGTACCTTTTCTGCAAAAGCAGTAGGAGGGAAGCCCTCCTATGTTCGCGTAAACTTTAAAAAATAATTCAATATTGGTTGATTTAGTCAAATAAATAAATTTAAAACACCAAACATGACCTCATTCATTTATTTACGCTCACACCAATTATCTAGCCCAAGATAAGTTTCTTTTGAAACTCGTTTATATGGTTAAATAGATAACGGAAAATATACATATAAAACAACCAGACCCGAAATCAATTTAGAAAAACAGTTTTCTCTTAATTGACCCGACCGGGAATTGAACCCGGGATGAACCCGGTTGCCTCAGAGATGGCGCGACACCAGGTGACACCAAACCCGGCGCGCTAACCACTCGACCAGGGAGGTCGTCAAATATACCTACTATTTACGGCTGAAGCTTTAGTTAGAACAGCCTTCCTGACTAAGTGGCAAACTCTTCAGCCTGTCTATTAGTAATTCATGCTCGCACGCTGCTCTCTTATTACAAGCTTTTATTTAGTGTCACCTGTCCGTTTGTCCTCAAACCTTCAAATAAAATTTGACTCAATTCCCGTTTACTGATTGAGCTGAAATTTTGCATACATATGTAAATCGCACGACAATGCAATATAATGATGAGATGGTGCTGATCTGATGATGAAGCTGGAAGGTGGCCATAGCAACTTCGCAATAAAACGACACAATCTCATCGAGTTTGGGCTCGTTTGAATCGTCTTCACGAGTACCTAGTTTGTGTTTCAATGGTAACCAGGGTCTGATGATTTAGCTGGAAGATGGCCATAGGAACTCAGTAATTAAACGACATAACCCCATCGAGTATGGGCTCGCTTGATTCGTCTTGACGAGTACTTTGGTGCTAGCTGGTAATCAGAGTCTGATGATGGAGCTGGAAGGTGGCTATAGGAATTCAGTAATTAAGCGACACAACCGCGTTGCGTTTGATTCGTCTTCATGGGTTGACCGTTTTTGATGAGTGGTGAGTGGTGGTGGTGGTGGTTTGGTGGACGTGGATATGCAACCCCATCTTTGGGAAATAAAGTTCGTTCACTTCGTTTGTTATGAATGTTGATTCTGTCTTTAATTAGACGGATTAGATGGATGACCCAATGCTAAAGTAAGCACCTGCCGAGGGCTGAATGGTATGAGGGTGTATAAACATGTCATATCGCTAACGAAACCTTGTAATATTGACGCATTCAATGAAATGGATAGAATGAGAAATGTTACAAACTACTAACCAGTAATTGGGCCATTTTCAAATTCATCGCAGGTAAAGTCCTTGTCCCTAAAGAATGTTTAATTTTTTTTGGATTAATTACGAAAATACTGCAAAGTAAAGTAAACAAATGAAAAATAAACTGTTAAATTAAGCATTGAAAATGAAAAATAATAATCTAATTTCATATTTTTGTACTTTGTTTATAGTAACATTATGGTTATTCTTGGTAACAGAGTTGTTTTTCATACAAAATCATTATGTTCCAGACAGTAAGGCAGTACAAATATCGTAAACAATTTGATTTTATACCACACTTATAAATTTTAAAATTAATCCGTTATACAAGGTGTTTGGTGCATCGTGTGCCAAATCGAATGGGGAGATTGGAGGGGTATTTGGCTACCTCTTCAGCCCTCATAAAAAAGTCTTGTTCCAACTGAATTTTTTATGCTGATTTTAAAGTTTTTTGGGTGAAAATTTATAAAGGTCTACATTTAAATTTTAATACAAAAAAAATTAGGTCTGCCTTCAATTTTTTTTATATCTTTATTTTGTAACGTTGTACGCTTCTACCGATACGAAAATTACAAGCCAGCAACGTCCAGTTTTTTTTTAAAAGACCCGCAAAGTTTTATTAAGTAAAAAAAGTAAACTTGAACGTCAACTTTCGATCTCAATTAAAAAAAAACAAGTGATCTAGTTCTTACAATATTTTCAAAACATCTCTGGACTGTCCCCTTTCTAATGGTGTGCAATATGTCATGAAAAGTAATTAGTAACATCACTAACTTGCAAACTCTCTGTACTGAGTCGCATTTTTCTAATATTCAAAAGGTGTAATAAAAACAAGTTTTTGCGTTAATAACACTCACAAGTCAGGTAAAAATTAAAATATTCGTAGGTTTTACTTGAAATATAAAAAAGAAAATTGTATTTTAACATTTATTTCACAATTTTTAGTTTAGTTTTATAAATCCTGCTCAAATTGTTGACCTCTGTTGCGAATGCAGGCCCGACTTCTTTTTAGTATTTCCACAGTTGTTGTGCGAAGCTGTATTTCATCCTCAATAGTACTGAATGCTGCTTCTATGCGTTGGACTAGTACCTCCCTCTTTGGAACTTCTGTGGCGTATACCAGCTCTTTGGCACGTCCCCAGACATAAAAGTCTAACGAAGTTAGGTCTGGGGAACGTGGCGGCCATGCAATAGGCCCATCGCGCCCAATCCACGTATTGGGGAACACATTATAGAGATATTCCCTCACAGTCAAACGCCAACGCGCGGGACAGCTGTCATTCTGAAAGACTATGGAAACATCTTCACTATATACAGGCACCTCGTCCAATAATTTGGACAGATCATTTTGCAGGAACAGAGCAGTAATGCGGTCCAATTACCTGATTCCCAATCACTCCTGCTCAAACGTTTACACTAAACCGTCTTTGAAAAGATTTCTGTCTTTTGACACGTGGGTTTTCCGGTTTCAGTGCCCAGTGGTGTAAATTGTGTAAGCTAAGAATCCCTTCTTTGGTAAATTTGGATTCGTCCGTCTACAGCATTCTTTAAAAAAAAGCAGGATCCGCATCCGTGTGTAACTAAAACTGACAAAAATGCACTCGTTTGTCAAAGTCGCCTCCACCCTTTAGAAAAAACCACAAACTTAACAATAACAAAACAACTAAATGAAAGAGTCGTAGAGTACAGTGAACTAGCACACACGTTAGGTAGCAGAGGCAATGATGACAATACTAAAAAAAATACGTCGACGCAGAGGCCGTTCGCGATTTGTTCAAACAGGTTTGCGCTATGCAAGAAAGGGATAGAACATAGATTGCACTTCGCTAGAATGAAAAAACAAATTTTACCTGTTTCAAACAAACAACGGGCGGTTTACTATTCACCTTATGAAAGAGATAGAAAATGTAATCTGCCTTCTGCCTTGTGAGTGTTATAAACGCAAAACCATGTTTTTATTTCACCTGTTGAATATTAGGAAAATGCGTATAAGTACAGAAAAATTGAAAATATGTGATGTTACTAATTAATTTTCATGGCATATTGCACACCATTAGAAAGGGGACACTCCAGAAATGTTTTAAAAAATTTGGAAGAACTAGATCACTTTTAGTTTTTTTTAATTGAGATCGAAAGTTGACTTTCAAGTTTATTTTTTTTACTTAAAAAACTTTGCGGGGCTGTAAAAGAAAAACTAGACGTTGCTGGCTAGTAATTTTGGTATCGATAAAAGCGTACAACGTTACAAAATAAAGATTTAAAAAAAGTTGAAGCTTTTTAGCTTTTTTGTGTTAAAATTTAAATGTAGACTTTTATAAATTTTCCCCAAAAAAAATTAAAAATCAACATAAAAATTTCGGTTGGACCAAGATTGTTTTATGGGGGCTGAAGAGGTAGCCAAAGACCCCTCCAATCACCCCATTCGATTTAGCACACGATGCACCAAACACCCTGTATATATATAGATATTGATAATACGTATTAACTTATTTAAAACACAAGTTAGTGATCAAATGTATTTTTTTCTATTTTTCGAAAGTTTGTCTCGCTGTCCATATAAATTTGTAACTATACTCTGTTACTATAGCAAATTCGACCCAAAAAGCAGATGGCGCTACTGTTGTTCCGTCAGTTATATTGGCGTGGTGTCCGAGTTCATTCTAGATAGTTCGCGGGAACGGGAATCGTGGGAGGAGGCGCGTGTATTTATTGCGTGACCACACTGCTGGAGAGATTGTGAAATTTTTGTTTTTTGAAATAGAAGTTACCTTTACCTGCAGATAATTTGAAAATGGCCCAATTACATAACTAAGTAATTGAATTATGTAAATAAAAAAAAATAATAAGCAGTACTTACTAAAAAGTTAAAAATAAATTTAAAACAAAAAAAAACTTTTTAAAAACGAGCTTTTATTGTTTTTTTTTTGTTTTAAAAAAAATGTTTTTTTATCAGGTTTAAATTATTATTTTTAAATTTTTAGTTGTTTTTATTAAAAAGAACATAATAAAAGCTTGTTTTTAAAATGCTTTTTTTCTACTAGCTATTATTATTGGTACAGTACACTGCAGGGTACGACGAATTACACTTGTCTAGGTGGGCAGGGGTCTCATTCTTTAGCACATCTTTAGCACATGCGCTTAGATAGTGACACGATAGAAACTCTGGTAAATAGTTTAGTGCTCCCGTGCTGTTACCGTGGCAATGAGGGGTCGGTCCAGCGTGCAGATCTCCATTGGGGAGAAGGTGACCTTGTTCAGCATCAGGTACTGGTGGAACTTATCCAGCTCCGCGCCCGCCAGCTGGTCAGTGTTTTTCATTGCAAGTTTGCCTACTAAACTGTTGGTACGCGCCATCTGATATGATACCAATATAACAATTAATTTATTTAATCAGATGATTTACATCCATACAAATTACAATAAAATATTACATTAACAAAATGAATTAAAATCAGGATAAAATAAAAATCTAAATTAAAATTAAATCAAAATTTAAAATTAAAATAGAAATTCAAAAATAAATTAAAATCAGTCAATGTAAATTCAATAAAATAAGTAATTATTAAAATGTCACAGCTATAAAAAATAAAAAAAAGTATGCTTAAAATAATCAATTAATTGATATTGATAAGTACAAAATTAATTAGAAATCAAAATTCAAAAATTCAAAATGACTTATATAAGGTGACTGCTAGAAACCGCAAAAAACTTCTAGGGCTGGTCAGGTCAAGTGTTTTAAACATGACAAAAATGACAAAAAACAAATTCGTGTTTTTTTTACTTTTTATTAAATAATTCATTTTGTAAATTTTAATTAGAAGGTCTTTGAGTATCTAATTAATTTTAAACCAATAGCATAAGAAAAATAAAATTAAAAACAATTAAAAATAACGATTATTTACAACGCGCGGGCAATAAACGGCTGGCCGGCTGACTGTTGACCCGTGCGCGTTATCAGCTGGGCGATAAGTACCTACGTTAGTCTGCAATCTTTTGAAATGTGCGTAGGTATAAGGTGCAGTTAAGTCCAACGACTATCGATAGCATCAAGTTATGTTATGGCCACATTTTAACAGTAATTATGATAAGTGTTATGATGTATGAACGTAATTTCAATTCAATCCTAGTAAAAATCTATCACACCACACATTATGAGAAGTTACAATTATCTTTCCTTACAAATGAAAGATCAATGGGTAGTTTTCTAATGTCGCGTCCGTACGCTAAGCACTTGCCGCTAACTCCAAACCAAATGAAAAGTTGACCTTTCATGTCCTCGACAACTAAACAGCCTAAAGCATTGTGATAATAAGTATCAGTCTTACCTATTTATTTACACTAAATTAAATTAAACTAATGTCTCGCAATAAAGGCAACGTTAATACCTAAAAAGCTGCGTAATTAATAGGTGTCGGTAGGTACTTACATGGTGTTAGATAGCATTCCAGTTTATTACATCAGCGAACAGGAAAGGTGATACGCTTTCCATCACATATAGCAGGCTTTGGACTGTCAAACTAATGTAATAGTAATTAAATAAAAGTGAAAACCTGTGCTAAAATTTCGTAAATAAATTAAAATTTATTAAAGGACGAACTAGAACAACTTTTGTGATCGGCACATGATTATTATTACACTGATTCGGCGTGTTTAAAAGTTCATCACCTATGTATTTACAAGTCTTATTTACACTTTAAAACTAAAAAACTCTCTCTTCGTTTAAGCGCATAGCACCACTTACTACCTCGTCACCCTCACGATAGCAAAATAGCATCTCAAGATATTGCTGGTTCGTATACCTAGGCATTTTTACGCACACGCGACGCGGCGCGAATGCACCAGAATGCATAAGTTGACTGCCGAAAAAATCAAAGCAGCCGTGTGTAGGTCACGTGATTAGGGTTGGCACGCACAAGAAAATAAAACCATTACTTACTTAGATCCTAGAAGTTACTGACATGTCAAAACTTTGGCCTTTTGTTGATAACAAACTCTTTCACATTTTTTTTACAAACATGAATAGACAAACTTAAATAATTAAAGCTATCGTCCAAACTTATGCAAGTTTTTTAATTAAGCGAATTTACAATTTTAAAAGTTATTAGATTAGATCAATAATTTATCTGTTAATTTTTATTAGTTAATTTGGTAAACCAAAAAACTTATACTATCAAGTAAATCTTAATAAATCTGGATTGCAATTCAATAGAAAAAGAAAACAAAAACTTTAATTTTCCATAACCACAACGCACCAGCAGATTTACATTGTACACAAACTAACACACTTGGAATATCAATTCTAAGATTAACATGTTACTGTATTGACTACAGTTTTATGGGATTTGTTGTGTTGGTCATAAAAATATCCAAAAATGTTTGCTCGTAAAAGTTTAAAAGGATCATAACATAATGGTTTAACAAGCTACTGATGGTAATGATTGAGATTCAAACTGGTACGCATCGCATCACTACTAGTGCGACTAGCTGTTTTTGGTCTGCATCACGTGAATTCAGAATTAAGAAAAATAAATCATCAACAAAATTAGGTCTTTTTATGTGGATGCTACATAGGTACTTGAAATCAATTTATTAATTATTCGCGCCACCGTTTCTTTTTTCTAATAAACAACGTTTTTCTTTTATCACGAATTCTTATCTTATTAACATTGTGAGATATTAAAACGTCGAAAAAGTTTACTACCTCAGATGGGAATCGAACCCACATCCTCCGCAATCCGGGAGGCGGGCGGCGTTAACCACTCCGCCATCTAGATATTTTTTGACATGTCAAAATTTTTCAACGCCTTTGACTTGTGTTTTAAGCAACAGTGTCTCATCAAACCTCTTTCACTTTACATCCATTACACAATTTACACACGATATGAATTACGAATTCGAATTCATATCGAAAAAGAACCGCTCATAGTTAGCGGCAGCCCTAAATAGATATGGATCGTCGCAAGCGTCTTTGAAGAAACGCCGCCACACACAGTGTTGCCAAATTGACGGATTTCTCGTCAGATCTGCCGGACTGCATGCGAACGCGAGCGACACAGACGCTGTGCGCATGACTGTGATCTGCTGTCTCTTTCCAATTCTATGAATATGAAAGAGACAGAGTCATTCTCATCGCAGCGGCACCAACTTTACGACTTTAACTTAGAGAATCGCACTGTGGCACTGCGCTGCGCTGTCTGTGCTGAGTCAGTCACTGAACTCACTGATTCTCATGCGCAGCAGGTGTGTTCAGTTTCCTCGGGGAAATTTTGTTGTGTAGTGTAGGTACCTAGTTGTGTTGTGGTATGTGAGGTGCATTTGTGTATGCGCGATTAAACTAATAACTAGTATGAGTTAATTAGTGAAGGATTAGTATTATTTTAAATAGGCTATCGTGAATAAAGTAATCAGTTCAGTAACAAATTAATGATTTGAGTAACAAATGGGTGTTAAGTCGTATTAAGACTTGTAGGTAGAATAGGTGGTGTTCTTTTAAACACGTTGAATAAGTGTAATAATAAATATGTGCCGATCACAAAAGTTATTTTAGTTCGTTCTTTAATAAATTTTATTATATTTAAGTACGTAATTTTGGCGGAGGTTTAATTTTTATGTAATATTACATTAGTTTGAAAGCCTGTTAAGTGTGATGGGAAGCTTATCACCTTTCCTGTTCGCTGGAATAAACTGGAATGCTATTTAACACCATGTAAGTACCTACCGACACCTATTAATTACGCAGCTTTTTAGGTATTAACGTTGCCTTTATTGCGAGACATTAGTTTTAGTGTAAATAAATAGGTAAGACTGATACTTATTATCTCAATGCTTTAGGCTGTTTAGTTGTCGAGGACATGAAAGGTCATCTGGTCATTTGCTTTGGAGTTAGCGGCAAGTGCTTAGCGTGCGGACGCGACATTAGATAACTACCCATTGATCTTTTATTTGTAAGGAAAGATAATTGTAACTTCTCATAATGTGTGGTGTAATAGATTTTTACTAGGATTGATTTGAAATTACTTTCATACACTTATCATAATTACAGTTAAAATGTGGCCATAACATAACTTGATGCTATCGATAGTCGTTGGACTTAATAACTGCACCTTATACCTACGCCTAATTCAAAACATTGCAGACTAACGTAGGTACTTATCGCCCAGCTGACAACGCACACGGGTCAACAGTCGGCCGGCCAGCCGTTCATTGGCCGCGCGTTGTAAATAATCGTTATTTTTAATTGTTTTTAATTTTATTATTCTTATGTTATTGGTTTAAAATTAATTAGATACCCAAAGACCTTCTAATTAAAATTTACAAAATGAATTATTTAATAAAAAATCAAAAAAACACGAATTTCTTCTTTGTCATTTTTGTCATGTTTAAAACACTTGACCTGACCAGCCCTAGAAGTTTTTTGCGGTTTCTAGCAGTCACCTTATATACTTAATGAGAGTACAATAATTTGAGCACTTAGGTATTAATGTATAAGCCTTCTACTAAGAAGAACCGGCAAGAAACTCAGCAAGGGCATTTCTTTTCTCCCTTTCTTTTACTGCGTCCATACAAATTGGAATATGCCCTCCCTATTATAGAAAAACATTTTCCATTACAACATAAAAAAATAATTTAATACGATTACAAGACAAACACAACCAAATCAAATATGTTAAATCATAAGATAAACAAGACTACCGAGTATTATTGTAGCACATAATGGACATTTAGCTCTTCCTTTTTCTTCTATAAGTGACAGAGTTGTAACCGAAAATGGGCGACAGCTCAATTGTGCCAATATTCGCTTGCACACGATCTACGTGCTACAATAGTGCGATTCTCTAAGCGCAAACATCAGTAATTGGTAACAGCGGCTGCAACAGCGGTGAGCGTACCATTGGTATTCTTCTAAACCATTTTCAACGCTGTTTTATACAAGCTCCGCACGGCCGGCGCTGCAGCGAACGATGTGACGGCTGTAACATCCATGATCACAACCAAGCGCTTACGAGCCCTATTACATTTCAACTGTGATTTTTGCGTTCTTGATCTCAGAAACCAAAACACATTAACCATTTTGACTTATTGAATAGTGTAGAATAGCTATTGGCATAGTACGTAGCGGCCTCGCTTTTTGTAAATTTTACTTAACTTTTAAATTAAACCGAAAAAACCAATAAAATAAAAAAAATAGAAAGTTATCTCTTGTATTAGTCGTATAGTTTATAGCGGCCTCGGAATTTAAAGATATTTTTAATTTTAATTAGAAAAAAAATCAAATTCAAATTCAAATTCAAATTATTTTATTTGTAATAAATGTGGTACATTACATAGGTGGAACAGGTTAGGTTGAGCATCGCACATTTAGCTAAAGTAATTAGCATACAAATATTCAATCATATAATAAAAGTTAAAATTTAAAAATAAAATACATAATTACTTAATCATTACACATTAAAATCATTGTTAATAAATTCATCAATTGTATAAAAAACATTAGATACTAACCGTTTTCTGAGCGTTAGCTTAAACCTAGTATATGGGAGCTCCGTTATAAATAATGGGATTTTATTATAAATTTTTATGCTCATTGCGTAACAATTATTTAAATAACGCGTTGTTTTGGGAATAGTGTCCAATACCAACCTACGTGGGTTCCTCGAATTTGTTCTATAATGGTCCTTTGCTTCTGTGAAATATTCATAATTTAATTTGACAAATTTCCCTATCTCCAGTACATATATAGAGGCTAATGTTAATATACCCATTGACAAAAAATATGGCCTGCATGATATGTCAGGGGCAATACCACATAAAGCTCAAACACATCGCTTCTGTGCAATAAAAACTTTTTTAGCACCAGCACCATTTCCCCATATTACAATGCCGTATCTCAGTATAGATTCTACGTATGCATAGTAAGCAACTATGGCAGTTTTTTTATTAGCTACTTTCGTTAATTTGTATAATGCATACGAAAATCCATTAACTTTACCGCGTATTTTGTCAGTATGGGTGTTCCAATTAAATTTTAAGTCCAAAGTGATTCCGAAGAAGGAGGCCTCCTTCTTAGAACTTATTATATGATCATTAAAATTTAAGGTAACATGTCCATTTTTTAAATTATTAAAATTATTAAAATTTGTTTTTGTCAGATTTATCTTTAAATTATTATCGATTAACCATTTATTTACTAATGTGAGTGTATTCAATATGTCCATATTATGTTCATTAAGGGAAGAATTTTGGCTAGTTGTAATTATGACTGATACGTCATCAGCAAATAGGATAGTTTTGTGTACTAAGATATCCGGTAAATCTTTTATGTACAACAATAATAGAAGTGGTCCTAGCACACTTCCTTGGGGGACACCAAATGAGTTATATGCAGTAGGAGATCTACATGTTTTTAAGATATTACGATTATCAAGAAATGATATTTCCACATACTGTAGTCGATTACTCAGATAAGACTGTAACCATTTTAAAGCAGGCCTCCTTATACCACTATATTCAAGTTTAGATATAAGGCGATTATGCGATACAAGATCGAATGCGCTAGTCATATCCAATAAAAGACCCGATGTGTGTTTTTTTTTATTGCAGTTATGTAAAATTTCATAGACCATAGCAAACATAGCTTGAGACGTGGATTTTTGCTTTCGGAAACCAAATTGATCATTTTTAATAATATTATGTTTGTTTTAAAAAGACATTAACCTAAAATGCATCACTTTTTCGAAAATTTTGGAAAAAACTGGTATCAAAACTAATGGACGATAATTTGCAACAACCTTTCTGTCACCTTTCTTGAAAAATGGTTTTACTATTGAAAGTTTTAATTTGTCAGGAAACGTACCGGTTACAAAATACAAATTTATAAGATACGCTAAAACTGTACTTATTTCCTGCTTACACGCTTTTACAACTTTGGTTGAGATGCCGTCGTAACCTTCCGATACTGTATTATTTAATGACATGATTGTCTTTTTCACTATCTCAGCATCCACTGGCGCTAAGTATAAGGAGTCTTTGCCTCTGAGGTCTAGGTAACTTTAGTCCTGGTTCAGCTGTGTTTTTTCTATTATTAAAATGTTCGTTAAACACAGTGGCAATCATTTTCGGATCGGTTTCAACCTTGTTCCCATGTATGATTTCACGAATATATTCTCTTGTAGTTTTTTAGGCAGTTTCACTTTTTATTATGTTCCAAGTAGCTTTACATTTATTTCTACTTTGTAATACAATTCTACTATTATTATTTTTTTTTTGCTTTGGTGATACATGCCTTTAACAATTTACTGTATTTAAGATATTTAATTTTATCAAATTTAGATTTACTAGTATAATATTTGTATCGATATGTTCTTTTAATTTTACAACTTTGTCTCAATCCTTTTGTTATCCAGTTTGCTTGTTTGGGTGACTGTTTAATTGTTACCTTGTTAATCGGAAAACATAATTCGTAAATAGTGCAGAAAAGTTCATAGAACTCTTCAAACGCCACGTTTAAGTTTGTTAAAGAAAATATGTTCGAAAACGATATTTGTGATAAATAATATGTAAATTTATTTACATTGTCATTACAATAACAACGCTTATATATGTACATTTTCTTTGGTACTATGTCTTTTTTTTAACTGGAATTTTAAGTAATTGGGCAGTATCGTGATCTGACAACCACAGTGGAAAAACAGAACCAGTGGCATTTTCAACATTACTCATAATTAGATCAATACATGATCTTCCTCGTGTCGCTTCAGTAATATGCAAGTTTAATTGATACATTTTTAATACTTCCGTTAGGCGTTCAGTCTTGCTGTTAGTTTCAAAAGTGTTAATGTTAAAATCGCCCGTGATAACAATTTCTTTCTTGGGATACTTCGTTATGTATGTATGCAACAAGAGTTGAAATTTTTTTTAAAAACAGGTTTATATCCCTTTGTTTAGATGTTGGAATTCTATAGATACAAACTATGATAACATTGTTATTTTTGACATTAATTGCGCAATATTCGAAATGGTAATCAACAGCTAGACCATCACCGAATGTTACATCTTGGAATATTATACCATTTCTCACCATTAAACAAACTCCGCCCCTTTTACTATTTCTTGAATAGTGAGCGGCAAGCAAATAATTTTTTAATATTATGTGTTTCTCATCGCCCCACTTTACAAAAGTTTCTGAGAAGCAAAGGAATCCGTCATCCGGTTTAGCAAAATAACTTATGTGAGAGAGAGTAATTTCAATCAGTTCTCTCTTTGATAACAATCCGTGTATATTTTGATGAAGAATTGATAATACAGTTGAACTACTAGTGACGAAAAAGAATCTCATAATTATTGTTATTTTTGTTATGCAATGGCTCATACAATGTCATATCCCGTGATTTAGTCTTAAAATAAAAGGGTATTGTACCCTTTTTTGGTGAACTCAGAGATTTACATTGTTTTTTACAAATTTTATCTAAATAATTCCTATTGTTATTATGTAATTTTACATTATTCATCAATTTCAATATATTACTAAATGTTAAAAAAGAATTTTGGTATTCAATGTAGTCAATATTAATTTTATTACAGATAATGTATAATGTAGATTTTTTTCTAATAAACAATTATATTCAATTAAATTACAATTACACAAATGTTTTATGCAAATTTTCATTGATTTGTACATTTTAAGTTCATTAAAAGATTGATTACTAATAACAGGTACAATATATATAAATGATCTACTTAACAAATTAATTGCAATACAAAGGTTTGAGTGTAATACATGCAAGTTAGAATCGTGTGAGCCCATGCTTAGAATTACAACATCTTCTTTGGATAGATTCTCTGCCAGTTTTTGACAGTATGGTAGTATTTGTGAGCTCGATGCACCAGTGCGTACCGTTGCAAAAGTGTTGTACTTGTCATTCCATTGGCCAGATCTTGAATTTTGAAGAATGGAAGACAGCCCTCTTAGTTGATTATCACCTAATATATATATGTTGTACGGCTTTGCTTGTTTTTGCGGAATAGGGATAGAGCTGTTATTTTGATCAATTTTTATGGAGTTATAATTATTTATTGTTGGTGATTCCATTTCCAATCTTATTCTAAATTAAAAAACTTCGAAAATCGCTTTATGTTACTGTGAATTTCTCCTATCTACGATAATATTATTAAGCAAAATTTGTACCACAATAATTGTTGCTGTATGAGAAATAAAGATTTTATAATAAATTTGTTATCCTTTTTTGAGAAAAACGATAAATACAACTGCAAAATTACTATAAAATGCGATGCGTCGGCCGTCTGAACTCAGCTTATTCTCGCAGAGATTTGTAAATATTAAGCATGAATTTATTATTCTATTTAGATAATATCGATAAACACAACTGCAAAATTACTACATAATGCGAAAATGGGCATTTTACGCAAAATCACAGTCGACATGTAATAGGCCTCTTACGTCGCGCGGTCGAAATGGAGCGCAAGCGAATATTGACGGCTTAGCTCCTAGACCACATAGGCCGAGGCGGACAAAAGTGATCGTCCGGGAAGTTCCTAGATTGTACTTTAAGATAAAATAGCAGAATTACTGACAATAATATAATAAACTACTACCTACTATAATATAGGTTAGTACTATATTATTTCTCTTTTGTTATAAGAGGATAATTTCTGCATAAAGAAAGTACTAACTTTGGTACTATTTGGTTTTATAAATTTCTTCTATATTCTTATAAAATTAGGGGTCCTAAGATAGGATACAATGTTTGAATAGAATAAAGTGCCGTTGAATAAATTTACGAATATTAAATGAAAAATACCTCACTACTGGTTCGATGACATGGCTCTATGGTCATAAGCATCCAAATTAAGTAATTCAGAAACCAATTCAAATCTATTATTACATGGTCAAGCTGACTTATACCATGCACTGAAACGAGAAACGATAATTAAGCAAGTTACACACCACCGCACCCTGCATTGGGACACTGGTGAGTTATGTATGGCTCATTTCCTCAATGTAAAGAAAGAGTACCTACATGAGGATATTGAGCCCAAAAGAGACGTCTGGAGAAAATAATATGCAAATAAAACACACTTTCATCATCAAGTACCTACATAAGATTTCTTAAACAAAGTTAGTAAAGTCATCTGATTCAAAAAACACCAATAAGCTGTCAAATTTAAAAAATATATGTATAGAGCATTAGTTCTTTAATTATTATTTATGTATTTTTGACAAGAGTCATGTGGTGGGGTGTGCTTTATCTGCTGTGTGGAGACAGCTAATTTTTAAAAGGAATAACCAATTTATGTCTGCTCTTGGTTGTCATAAAAGGCGACTAACCGAATAAATACTGCACATACATGTAACAGCATAACGCGGCGATGATCTCACCACCTATCACGCTGAGCACATGTGCAGTCATTATTTGATGAAATGTGGACTGTGGCAGTGCACTGCTGTTGTTGTCCTCATTGCCTAGTCTCAGACTCTTTGGGGATAATAGTGGTAAGTGTATAGTTAGACGAAAATGAGATCAATCGATCGGCATATTCTTAATGTCACCGTACCCCAGCACTAGTTTCCAAAGTTTGACACATGAGTTACCGCGCTATTAGTAGTTGTGGTAAAATCATACTGGTGGAGAATAAAATGCACCCTTATTCAAACAAAGAAATAACTCGAAATTTAGATTTTATGAGATGTCATTAAAAAGTGTAATAACTTATAGCTAAAAAAATATTTTCACTTGAACAGCCATTGTAATACGACCAAATTGAGCGAGACAAAACGTGGTCTGTCTTTTTCTTAGTAACGCGCGCGGACACGTTGATACTGATATAACTTTTTTATCTATCATTGTGAGTTCCACAGCCGGCCGTAGGCAGGGCAAAAACCCTTGCCCTGATCCAACCACTACGCCGATACTTATGACCGCGAAACACGGCGTCTAGGATGGCGTTGTAGATGCCTTTTATTAAATTACTAATATTTATGACTTACTGCAAGTGTTCCATGAGCAACCGGAGAACAGCGGAGAGGAAGGGACCCTTCTATACCTGCACCACGCCGCGCTGCTGATAGCCCGACCAAAGGCTTTTAATCTTCAGTTTGGAACCACTTGCGCTTGTACACAATACCACTACAGGGGGCCCTACTTTAAGGCTGCCAAGAACCACCTGATTTACGCCTTAAACGACTGTTTAAGTATATCAAACTGGAGCACTTCACTACGCTGTCCTCGCCAGTTTGTCTGGCTTGATCGCGAAAGACTCACTAGGAACGGGAATGCTACTCCTGGGTAGACACTTACAAACCAACCGTTCAGCTAAAAGGCACGGGCCAGAAATCTAATAAACGGCAATGCAACAGGCGCAACTCACAAAAAAGCGGGAGTGATTCACGACACTACAAACCGTCCGCTCAATCCGAAAGATCACGGGTGACTGCCGGCTCAGGCGCAACTAACCGGGACTGCGAGTATATACGCAGCGTCAACGCGACCGGACACAAATCAACCGCTTAGTATGAAGGCCCGCGGGCGACTGCTAGCCCGGACCGTCACAAACGGTACGGTAATCCACGGGTAAACGGGAGAGAGTGGTAACCGCTCACTCTTACAAAACACCGTATCAAGTTCTTCAAACGTAAGGACGGTGTCTCCTATCACGCGACGAAGGTGGGTCTTGGTAGCATTTACACATGCTTCAAAGATCCCTCCCCAGTGCGGACAAGCTGGAGGACTACACTTCCAGATTACCCCACGTCGAGGTAGGGTGGTTCCAATATCTATAACAAAAAAAAACTATACACGTCATTTAAATATTTGTTTGCACCTTTTTAATTTGTTCCACAATCAGAATGTATCAATGACTGCAATTACCTGCGGGAAACAAATCTACTAAGAGTGGATAATTTAGAAACCACTTCCAAGTGAACAGCCTCGGTTGACAGACACACAAAACACAAATACACTTTATAACTCTAGTAATAATATATATACTTTCCGTAACGTGATCTGCAGACATATCTCCCTTTTGGAGCTGCATGGTAGTGGCTCTTAGCTGGTAATACGGTAGGCATCGAAATTATAATACAACGTATGGGCCGTCTGGCTAAAAGCGGAGGTGAAAGTAAACGTTAACTCCCCTAGCAGTCTAGGTACTTTCACATCACCAATGCCCCGAACACCTTCATGATGAGGCATAATTGGGAGGCCCAACTTGCCAACCGACCATGATGAAAGAACACATTCCTGAGCACCAGAATCCAAAAGAACTTGGACTTTCATTAGGTAACCAAAGGCCGTACGGAGTAGAATGGTCTCTGGGGGGGCTGCGTTTGGCGATTGGGTGGCCGTTAAAGGCTAATGAGTAGGGAAGCAAACCGCTTCTCCTAAAGGAGGGGATCGCTGATATTTAACAAGGGGGTCGACGACGCTCCAAACGCGGACGTTCCACCACCGGTGACGCGGATCTAACACGGGAATTATTGATAGTGGCACCGTAATTATCAACCGGCTTCAATTTGTCCGGCGGTGGAGAGTTCCTAGGGCCCCCACCCATACGGGGTGCATGCCGTCCCTGGGAACGTTCATATTTCACGTAGCCACCTCTAGGTTGAGTGTGGTATTTATTTTGGCCGGAGCCCCCGCCCGTACGGGGTGTCTCCGGAGCTCGTGAGCGCGCGCAATCACTCTAAACCTCATCACAATCATGGGTCGGCTCAATACCTACGTTGCTCCGGTTCATACACAACGAAGGATGGTGATTGCCCTTACAATATCCACACGGATGTGGTTGGGTAAGTACATTCTAGCTGTAAGTGCGGACCCAAATAAAAGTAACATCATCCTCTTTGACAAGCTATTGCCCTACGACCTTGTAGGCGTTGCTCCAAGAATTTCCTACAACGGGTTGTCTGATGCCCTGGGTTGCTGCAATATTCACAATGCGCGGTCTCATGGACTGCGAAATATCGCTAAATGGTCGAGGTTGTTCCTGTCGTCCCGACCTGAAGGGTCTCCGACCCGAAGGTGTCTGGGGATCACGAATCCTTACCCAAGATGGGCTAACTACATCGGAGTTGTCCGCTAATTGACACTCATCCTCACTGAACTTCAGGAGGATCTTGAAGGGCGGCAAGTATGTGGAGCTGTCTCCTCCATACTGTTACTTAAAGCGCACCTTAAAGTTGTCGGGCAACTTCGTAAGCACGATGTGTAGTAGCAAAAAAGACCACTCTTCGACCGGCAGGTTCAAACTGCAAAGAGCGTTAACGGCGACCAGGAGCGGGTTTCAAATTTGGACTCTTGGATAGTTTATTTACATTTAACTAAATTATGTAGGTGCCATTTTGTTCGATAACTTTTTGCCATCTTGTAGGTAGGGACATGATATTGCATAGAAAGTTTGAGACTTCTGATCAAAATACCGCGACAAGTTGTTTCGGCAGCCCTCTCGTGATGTTAACCTGACACTGCCTAAAGAACTCTGAAGAGACCGAAACAGGTGGAAATCTGTAGGTGCAAAGTCAGGACTATACGTTGAATACATTAACGCCTCCCGGTCAAACTCTCTTAATTTTTGCTGAGTGGCTAAAGATGTGTGAGGTCTAGCGTTATCATGATGAAAAACCACACCCCTTCTGTTGATTAATTCCGGCCGCTTTCTCTCAACTTCTTGCTTTAAAATCTCATCAGTTGTTCGCAGTAGAGTTCAGAATCGATGGTCCTGCCTGGTGGTAACAGCTCATAATAAATAATGACCATCCAATTCCACCATACACACAGCATCACCTTGTTGCGAGTTAACCCGGGTTTCGCCACAGTCTGTGAAACCTGACCGGTCATTGACAACGATCTTTTTCGCACGTTCTTGTCGTACGTGATCCACATTTCATCACCAGTTATCAGCTTCTTCAAAAATGGTTCGGTTTCATTACGTTGCAATGAAGAATCACAAATGAGTACACGGTTTATTAGGTTCCTATCAGTAAGCTCATAAGGTACCCAAATATCGAGCTTTTTTGTGTACCCAGTTTTTTTCAAATGCGCCAAAACTGTTTTGTGTTAAATTTTCAGTTTTTCTGCTACGTCGTAACTACTGATATGCAGATCTTGCTAAACTTTTCAAAAATGGCATCCATTTTATCCGTAACAGGGCGACCAGAGCGACGTACAAATTTGACATCAAAATTTCATGGACTGCAAAAATGAAAACAGGTATCACCTGGCTGGAGAAGCTATCCAGTCTTCATTTTATATGGATGATTTACTTGCTGGTGGAGATAGTCTCATTCAAACAAAGTCATTACAGACTGAAATCATAGCTTCATTGAAGACAGAGTTATTTATCATCTAGCGAAATGAGCCATTCTTATAACTTTATTCTAAAAACAATTAAGCAAATTGAATTTCATGAGAAGAATAAACAGAAACAACAACCTACTTTGTCTTAATCCTTACCTGGATGAAAAGGATGGACTACTAAAAGTTAGTGGACGGCTTGACAATTCTCATCTTAGCATATCGATTAAACATCCAATAATAATACCTAGCCAACCTAACCTTACCTAACCAACTCAAAAATTTCTTAGACCCAAATACCCGATATATACCAAATTGCTAATTTAAGACTTTTTTAAATAATAAGAACATATTCTGGAACAATTTTCAAAATTCGTTAAAAAACAAAAAAGTATCAAAAAACTTAGAAAATTAAAATCTTCTAAAACTCAAAATTAACATTAATCTAACCTAAACTTCAAAAACTCAAAATTAACATTAATCTAACCTAAACCCCTACAAAAATTAACTTTTTGAAAAAAAAAATCTAATAAAAATCTCTCAAAAATCAACTTTAAAAATTAAAAATCTGAATTAATTAAAACCTAACATGGCGCTCTTTACAAGCCCGTTGTCGGGTGAAATTAGTGGCCCGGATCCTGAAATGACGCCAGGAGTGTAGAGGTCCTATATGAGGGTTAAGGACGTGGAATCATTTGGAACCATGGTCCGACGCTACTGCAGCCGGATAACTGAGGCGGTTCGGTTGGGCAAGTCCGTCACAAAGGCAAACAAGGATATTATCCTTGATGCCGCGACCGGAATAAACCGCTGCCTGACTAACCTGTTGGGCTCTGCCGACGTACCGGATCTCTCCTACGAAGAAATCAGCGAGGACAGTGTTCGGGAGCTTAGCCACAAGCTAGACAACAGCATGAGCGCCGTAGTCGCTCATGCTGTTGTTGTTGCATGCTGTATCAAGAGCGAGGCATCGGCGGAGATCCGAGAGGTATCTCAAAAGGTCGATGAGATGATGATGCGCAGCAGGCGCGTCTCGAAGACCTTGTGCAGCTGGCCGCTAACATGGTTACAGCTGCACTGAAGGAGATTCCTCTTGCCCAGGGTCCACCGACCGGTGCTCATGCTGACCATACGGTCCAAGAAGCCGAACTCCCGAACGCTCCCTCCTACGCCAGTGTCGCTGCGAGGCCCCAACCTCTTACGCCCAAAACGTACCCAGAGGTCTTGATTTCGTCATACGACTGCACGCTCAAGCCTCCGGAGGTTACGTATCGGTGGAAGAAGGAGATCAGTTTCCGGAGACTCAAATACACCCCGGTTAAAATACTGCCGTTACCAAATGCAAAGCTTAGAATCGAATTTGAAGACAAAAAACAGTGCGAGGAGAGGATAGTCCATCACGCATCGAGCGCTAATTTCGCCGCCGAACGAAAGATGTTGCCCGCGAGGAGTTAGCGGAGGTCCTTGTCGCCCAAAATGACGTAGAGGTTTCCCGCATCTGTTTCTTGACTTCAAATCGCAACCCGGCATTGTACAACGCGGTGATTGAAGTCACTCCCGGGATGCGAAAGGTCATCCTCGCTCTCGAGAGGCTCAACATGGACCATAGCAGGGTCCGCGTTGAGGACTTCTCCCAATTTGTACAATGCCACCAATGCCATTGTACGGCCATACTAAGGTGAAGTCACGGCCGAAAAACGACCTTGTGCCCATTGCGTCAGCCCGGGCCATCAGTTATCAGAATTCCCCAACACGACCTCTGGGGCAAAATGCTATAATTGCTCGGCTCACAACCTGCGCATGGGCACAAAGGTGGACAACGGCCACAACGCCACGAATGCTCGCGAATGCCCCCGTATTACGTCAATGGTTCTGCGTTTGCAGGGCCAGACCGACTACGGAAATTAAAAACTTTTGCCTAAACAAAACTCAAATAAAAATTAAAACTTTCTAAACTTTTAAATAAACCTAAAATAATGTGAGAATGAATGTTTTCGAACGTTAGTAAGATGCATGACTGACTGATGTTGAACGAGTGTGTGCGAGAGAGAGGGTGTATGTGAGAGAAGGTAAAAAGATAGATGGACGACGTAATTGAACGGTGTGCGCGTGCTCCGCATTTGAATAGACTATAATAACGTGTACGTGTCTCAAAACGAAATACAAGCCTCCGACAACATTTCTGCTTTTCTCTTCTCGATCCCCAACGCTACAAATTGGGGGCTCGTCCGGGATCAGGGAGAAAAAAAAGAAACACCGGAAAGACAACGCGGCGCGGCCATCGGCGGGCGTACCTACCTACCGCACCTATTTAACGACGACGAACGAAGCCTGGATTACCTGGAAAGGAAAAAGACGAACGACGAGACAAGACGATGGCTAAACGACAAACGAGCAAGCATCAGAGCTTGGATGACGACGATTTCGATGCACATGCAGTAATGGCGGCGCGGCGTGGTTCGATGGTTTGCATGCCCGAAGACGTAATTCCGAAATTTAGCGGAAACAAAGTATTTCCTGTAACGCGATGGATACAGGAGATCGAGGACAATGCCGAAATATTCGGCTGGACGCCAACTCAACAACTCCTTGTGGCGCAAAGATCCCTTGAAGGTACGGCGGCGCTGTGGCTACGCGCCGAAAAAACCTATAAAACATGGGACGAGTTGAAGCAAGCCATTTCAAAAGAATTTCCTGATGTCATGGATGCGAAAACCATACACGAAATGATGGGCGCTCGCAAAAAGCAACCGCATGAATCGTGCATTGATTATATGCTTATCATGAAAGAGTTGGGGCGACGGGGAAAGATGGCGGACTATGTGGCGGTCAAATATATTATTGATGGCATACAGGATGTCGAAATCAATTAAATCATGCTTTACGGAGTTACTTCTTACAATGAGCTAAAAGAAAAACTAAAAATCTATGAAGAGCTGAAAACCAAAACTAGATTTGAGACGCGAAGTAAGCCAATCCAACACCAAAAAGCCATAATAAATGCGGGAAGCAGTTTTGACATGAGATGCTATAGCTGTGGGGAAAAGAATCATGTTTCTGAAGATTGTCCATTCAAAAAACAAGGTATCAAATGTTTCAATTGCAACGAGTTCGCCGGCCATATTGCCTCATTATGTCCGTTGCGACGCCCAAGACCGACAATGGCGCCGAGAAAGCCGACATCACCGACATATTCTGCGACTGCGACACCGAGAGCAGCAACTTCCGGCGCCGGCGGTTCCGGGGAGCAAGATTGGTGACGTAAGGTTGGCATCACTGCGCATTCGACAAAACAAGCATACATCACGACGGCTGGAGAGGGCAGCACCGTACAAGAGGTGGACCAATCACATGACGTGAAGGACGGCGGCCATTTTTATGATGTTGGTAGCCATGACGGCGGCACGGCTCTCATTGGGTGTAGCTGCAAGATGGCACGTGACGACGAGAGGTTTGACGTTTAATCAGCAAGTGTCAACGAAAACGTAAACACTATGAAGAAGCCCGTGAAAAAGGTGAAAATTGGAGAAAACTGCATGAGTGCACTAATCGATTCGGGTAGTGACGTGAATTTAATGTCGACATCTGTTTATGAAGAGCTTACCGGATACCCGGTATGTGACAAAAACAATAACATTACGTTGTCCGGGTTAGGTTTATCGCGAGTGAAAACGATTGGACTTATTGAGTGCGATATCCAAATCGACGCCGGTGTTTACGCTGCGGTTCCGTTCTACATTATATCTAGAGACTGTATGCCATTTCAACTGGTGTTAGGCAATGTTTTTTTTAAAACGTGTTGTTGTTGTTATGAATGGTGGATCGGTATGGATGCAGCCAAAGAATGAAGTGTGGTTGAGTAAAGTGAATTGTTTTCCATGTTTTGTTGACATTGTAGATCGTGTTGGCGACCAGACAGTTAAGCAAGAGGTACTGCAGATGGTGAGTGCTTACCAGCCATTACAAGTCAAAGAAGCTCCAATCCAACTTAAGATTTTCGTGAGAGATGATATACCTGTAGCCCAACGACCAAGACGAATATCCCTAAAAGAACAGGATTTTGTGGAGAAGCAAGTGGCAGAATGGCTCAATGACGGGATTGTTCGCGTAAGTTACTCAGAGTATGCTAGTCCCTTAGTATTAGTCAGAAAAAAAGATAGCACAATTCGAGTTTGTGTTGATTATAGACAAATCAATAAAAAGATAATAAGAGACGAGTTTCCCTTCCCATTATCGAAGATTTTATAAATAGGTTATCTCATGCTAAAGTATTCAGTGTTTTAGATTTAAAAAATGTTTTTTTTCATCTGAAGGTCAGCGAAAACTCGATTAAGTATACAGCTTTTGTCACCCATCACGGCCAGTTTGAATTTACAAGAGCCCCGTTTGGTTTGTCAATATGTCCTCAATATTTTATGAGATTTGTGTCTATTATCTTCCGTGAAATGATTGCCAAGGGTATTGTTATGATTTTTATCGACGATATTCTGATTCCAGCAAAAGATGAGAACGAAGCAGTAGAACGGCTAAGACTTGTACTCAAAACTGCATCTGAGTATGGTCTCCAGATCAATTGGAAGAAAGCTAGCTTAATACAGAGAAGCATTACTTATCTTGGACACGTGGTGGAGGACGGCAGAGTAAGACCATCTCCGGAGAAGACGGAAGCACTGATGAAGTTCCCAGAGCCCAAATCAGTTAAGCAATTGCATAGTTTTATTGGTTTAGCCTCATATTTTAGAAAATATATTCCAAATTTTGCACATATTTCAAGCCCTTTAACAGATTTACTAAAGAAAGATAAAGATTTTGAATTTGATATTACTGAAAGAAATGTTTTTAATACTTTAAAAGAAAAATTGGCAAGCGATCCAGTATTAAAGATATTTAATCCCAAGTCCCATACAGAGCTGCACACAGATGCATCAATGCTGGCTTATTCCGCTATACTTATGCAAAAATGTGCCGAAGATGACCGATCACACCCAGTGTACTATATGAGCCGGAAAACCACTGAAGCAGAGAAGAAGTACACAAGCTATGAATTAGAAGCTCTTGCTATCATCGAAGAAGTCAAGAAATTAAGGCATTACCTATATGGAATTCATTTCAAAATTATTACTGACTGTCAGGCTTTTCAGCTAACTTTGCAAAAAAAAGATTTATGTACGAGAGTTGCACGATGGTCTCTTCTGTTGCAGGAATTTGATTATGTCATTCAACATCGGCCGGGCAATAGAATGGCTCACACCGATGCTTTGAGCAGGTAGCAGTGGTATCAATTCATGATAACATCCAAAAAGCACAGCAGACTGATGAAGGTTTAAAGGCAATTATGAAAATTCTCGAAGATGGGTCATATGATGATTATTTTTTGCATAATGGTTTATTGTATAAAGGACATGAAAGACTCCTGGTGATTTCGAGAAGTATGGAAACTGAAATAATACGAAAAGCACATTCAAATGGCCATTTTTCTAAGAAAAAGACAACTGAGCTCATAAATAAAGATTACTTTATAAAAAACGTAACTAAGAAAGTTGAAGATTTCATACTAAGTTGTATACCATGTCTTTTGGCTTGCAGGAAAGAAGGAAGGCAAGAAGAATTTTTGCATGTGATAGACAAAGGAGAGGTGCCACTGCATACTATTCATTTGGACCACATCGGCCCCATGATGGAGACTAAGAAGCAGTACAACTACATACTCACCATAGTAGATGCCTTTACGAAGTTTGTCTGGATATTCCCTACAAGAAGTACCACGAGCAAAGAGGTATTAGATAAGCTGAATTTTCATCAACAGAATTTTGGCAACGCCAGTCGCATAATAACAGACAGAGGCACGGCCTTTACAAGCACAGATTTTAAAGAGTACTGTAAAGAGGAAGGAATCCAGCATGTTGCTATAACCACTGGTGTTCCAAGAGGCAACGGTCAGGTGGAAAGGATATATAGAACCATAATCTCTGTCTTAACGAAGTTGTGCATTGAAAATCCCGCGCTGTGGTATAGGCATGTGAGTAGACTGCAAAGATCTTTAAATAGTACTTATCAGAGAAGCACCAGCATGACGCCATTCGAACTTATGGTGGGCGTGAAGATGAGGTGTAAAGAAGATGTGGAAATTTATAAATTGCTGTTGCAGGAGGAAAGAGATAGCTTTATGGAAGAGCGAGACCAGCTCAGACAGAAAGCTAAGGAAAGCATTATAAAAGTACAAGAAGAAAACAGTAGGAATTACAACAAAAAGAGAAAGGAGGCTATAGAGCACAAAGAAGGTGACGTTGTAGCTATCAAACGCACTCAGTTTGGTTCAGGTTTAAAGTTAAAACCCAAGTTTTTAGGTCCCTATCGGGTGACGAAAGTCAAGAGAAATCACAGGTATGAAGTGGAGAAAATTGACTCATCTACTGAAGGCTCTAATAAGACCTCAACCTCTGCAGATATCATGAAACCATGGCCGAATAACTTTCATGAAGAATAACTTGGTAAGTATGAATAAGAATGTATGCTTTATATGTGATTGTGTGATGAATGCTAGAATTAATGGTTTAATATATTATCATTGTTTTAAGTTTTGAGTTTGATGTGTCTATGTTTTCATTGATTGTATTCTATTAAGATACATGTGTATTGTTATTTTATTTTGTTTTAGATTGTTTTCAAAATGGTTTTGGGTCAAACTGTTAATAATTAAGTGATTTCTTTAATTTTTTTTGTTTAATATAGTGTATGATCTGAGGGCAGACATACATCAGGATGGCCGAATGTGGGAATGAATGTTTTCGAACGTTAGTAAGATGCATGTCTGACTGATGTTGAACGAGTGTGTGCGAGAGAGAGGGTGTATGTGAGAGAAGGAAAAAAGATAGATGGATGACGTAATTGAACGGTGTGCGCGTGCTCCGCATTTGAATAGATTATAATAACGTGTACGTGTCTCAAAACGAAATACAAGCCTCCGACAACATTTCTGCTTTTCTCTTCTCGATCCCCAACGCTACAATAATATATCCAAATAACTAAATAAAACTAACTTTACAAATCCATTAATAATAATTAATACTTAAATCTAACTTCAAAACTATAATCTTAATAAAACTAAACCTAACTTTATAATTACAACGCCAAATAATCTTTTAAAACATCAAACTCAAAATAAATAAACACAAAATAACTAAACTGTAAACAAATCAACTACTTAAATAAAACTAAATGTACAAATCCATTAATAAAAATTGATACTTAAACCTAACTTCGAAACTATAAATTAAACAAAACTTAACCTAACTTCATAATTACCACTAAAAAAATTTTACGATACATCCCAAAACAAATAAACACTAAATAATACCCTTAAAGACTACTGCAGTTTTTAATAATAAAAACTAACCCAGTGCCTTAAATTATTTATCCTTCCTTAATTCCCCTTTCTTCTTCTTCATCTCTTCCAAAATTTTCTTCCTCTTTAATCAGCGCCCCGCAATTAATTTCATTAAGCAATGACCTTAAGTCTAACCAAGAAAATTTTAAAAAAGTATATTCATTTTAATTCGTCATCCCTAAACTCCCTAAATTACCTAAATCTTCCAAAATAGCTCCTATTCGATCGTTCCCTTTAAATTTATTCCTCCAACCAAACCTTGAAACCTGAAAAATGTGCAGTACGCATTTTTTGCCCAGATGGCATACATATGGAAATCCTGACCGGTAATGGAATAATAAATATAGATCAAGGCTGCACTATCAAAAGTAAAGGCTATTCTATTTATAGTCACAACAACTTTCTCACACATACAAAGTGTTAATCGATCGTGTACGTGTACGATCCTTGGCCGTCGCGATCACGGCTGGCCGAGAAAATCTACGCACAACATTTTGGTGGAACCCACGAGGGGAGTCGCACATTTTTGGGAACCCAGGACGGGAATCGTTTAAACCCAGGAAGGGATAAACAGCATTATAGGTACTGGACACGCGGTTGCCGTCCAAGGTCATTGCCGGCAAACTCGCGTCTAAGCTGCCGTCAAGATTATAAGTTCAGTGTGAAATACCGAATATCAAGTCAATCTCGGAGTGATTCAGTGTTTAAATTCAGTGTTCGTAATAATTCATCATAATTATCACCTTCATCAAAGGGTCGAGATTCGACGGGGCGTATTTACTGAAGTTAAAGATACGCCATTTTGTAATTTTGTATCGCATCGCTACGCTACGCAACGGGAACACAGACAGCCGACGCAAGAGGGCGCGCGCTGCGGTTCACTCATTCTTACGGACTCATAAGTTAGTGTTATTGTGTTGTGATTGGCCAATAATTCATGTAAGTACATTCATTCTCATCGAACCAATCTCAATCGGTCTAACTTCATTCAATCTTTACGAATATTGAATCACTCATTCAGTCAATGTCACTGTCATGTCAAGTGTCTGTCAATTAAATAACTAGGTTATCTTGTTTGTTTACATATTCTAAATTTATGTTTCGTTAGTTTTAAATTTGTTACAAGTGTAACTTATCTCAATTGTTACTGTTTATTACGTGCATTAGTCAGTAGATAGTCATCATGGCTTCGCGTAGGACTAGAAATCAGTTTAGAACTCATCATAGAATGTTGTTGGATTTTGCCGCGACAATCGACGATAAGGCTGGGTCGATCTCTGCTTCAGTAGCAACAAAACACTTTAATACCTGATATAAAGATTTGGTTTTAGCCTACGAAACATTATTGGGTTTCTCAAATGACGAAGTGTCTGAATCAGACATGTCGCTGTTCGAAACACAATTCACGGAAGTCAACAAACTGTTGATAAGACTGGACCAGGCGATGTCGGAGTCAACCGCTGGTACATCCAAATCACACAAGTTCACATCAAACCACCACTTATAGAACTTCCCAAGTTTACAGGGAACCTCATGGACTGGGTTCCATTCTATGACTTGTTTCATTCATTAGTTCATGAACGTGATTTATCGGATGCTGAGAAGCATTATTATCTTAGATCCTCATTGTCAGGTGAAGCTCTTCACATTGTCAGACAGCTGCCGGTAGATGATAAGAATTATTCAGTGGCGCTTAATTTACTTAAGTCTAGGTATCAGAATACTAGATTACTACTAGATGCTTATATTAGTAGCATAGTAAATTTACCTATCATCACATCATCAGTCACTCACCTGCGTTCACAATTGTATGATCCACTGCAGGAAGCCCTTCAGACTTTGGAAAAGCTAGATCAGCCTGTCAAAGAGTGGTCATATGTTATATTGTATTTAACATTACAGAAACTGCCTGTTAAGCTGCGGTCACTATTTGAGGAACGCTACGGCACGAACCCTGATGCTTTGCCTACCATTAGTCAACTAATGGAGTTGTTGGACGAACAGTGCCGACTGCAGCTGACAGTGGCATCAGCACCTGAGCCTGTCAGGAGACCACCTCTGGCTTCACTACCAACGGTGCGTCCACAAGCTCCACGATCAAGTCAACATCGGATGACATCAGGCAAGGCATACCAGGCCAATCAGGTGATGTCATCATCAACAGATCAAGGATCATCAGCTCGTCAGGTGAGGCCTTCTTGTTCAGTTTGTAGTGCCCAGGGACACTCACTTTATAGGTACCCTGACTTTCGGCAGTTGTCACGACCTAGTCGTAAGTCATGGGCGACTAAGTCGGGACATTGCTATCGATGCTTACGGAAGCACTATGCAAGTAACTGTACTCATAGGAACTGGTGTTCTCATTGTGGCTCCCAGGATCATAACTCACTCATTTGCAACGCAGATGAGAACATCGGTGCTCCCCGGCAGCAAAATCAACCTGCTGCTCGGCTGGTCACCCAATGTGCAGGTGGTCGAGACACGCCAACTTCGTCAAAGGCGCGTCATGTCTCGCCACCAGTGCATATCACTGGTGTGATATGCACTGGTGATGAGTGTGAGCTGGCGTGTGTCCAGAAAGAAGCGAATCCATCGTCAGCACATCATCATCATGAGGCTCCAACGGTGCACTCAGGTTTGGGTCAAGGATGAGCCCTGATAGGGCATGAGATCAGGTAACTGTTGGTGCATCTATGGGACCATCACTTCCCATAACTATTTGTCCTACTGCAATAGTAATGGTCAGGTCAGGTGATGGTCAATTTGTCAAGGTCCGGGCCCTGTTAGATACAGGCGCCTGTGTTTCAATCATCAGACAATCATTAGTTCATCATTTAAAATTGCACCAACAGGGTAATAGTAATACTCTTTATGGAGTAGGTCATCAAGCTGTTAATACATCGGGCACTGTTGTCAAATTAGTCACTAAACCAGTGGGAGCACAATTACCAATAGTTGGTACCCGGGCAATGGTTATGTTCACATTATCAGGAAATATTCCACCATATGATATTAAATTAAAGAATCAGTTAAAGGCATCAAATATTATTCTTGCTGATAGCAACTTTGATAAAGCTCAAGATGTAGATATCATACTTGGTACAGATGTGCTCAATTATGTACTTGATGGTTCAAAGATTTCAACCAACATTCCAGGGATAGCGGCTTATGGATCATGTTTCGGTCACGTCATCATGGGAGCGATACACACTCAACAGTCACCATCGACGGTCACATCACCCGACCAGTCAGAGTCATATAACAGTTCAATTCAATTTGACAGCATCAATGCTTGGTCAGATAGCACAATCGTGTTATCTTGGCTAAACACAAAACCATACATGCTTCAAACATTCGAATGTAACAGAGTTCAAGACATTCAAAATTCAAAACGTTTTATGATATGGAGACATGTACGTTCCGAATTAAACCCTGCAGATGTCGCCTCATGAGGCATGGCGGCTGAAGATCTCATTCATTTCAATTTATGGTGGTCCCCAGACTGGTTACTTAAGGAGGAGTCACAATTGTCTGCGTTACCAGTTACTATGCCTTACGATTTACCTGGATTCAAGAAATTGGTCAATCTTGTTACCCCTGTCGAACCATGGGAAGACGCGCTGTTATCACATGTCAGCTCGTTCAGTAAGTTCATCAATATTACCTCATTGGTACTTAGATTTTGCCGAAATATTAGATTGCCTAAAGAAAGACGGAATCTTAACTCTACACTCTCATTAGACGAGACTCGTGAAGCAACCAGACATTGGATTAAGAAAATTCAAATGGATTCATATAAAGATGAAATTATATTAATCAAGCAAGGAAAATTGGTCTGTAAATCGCTACAGAAATTAAGTGTCTTCTTGGATGAAGATCACTTTATCCGAGTCCAAATCCATATTTGATACCTAAGGATCATAGGTGGGGTCAATTACTCATAGAATATTATCACAAGTCATATTGTCATGCGGCGACAAACGCGCTCATTGCTATACTGCGGCGAGAGTATTGGTTTACGTCAGTCAGACGTCAAGTATCAAAGGTCATAAGAAATTGTTTAGTTTGTTTCAGGTTCAATGCTTCATCTCAGCCACCATTTATGGTAGACCTACCAGCTGATAGAGTCACGACCGCACGACCATTTTCAGGCGTAGCGACTGACTTTGCTGGACCTTTCTTAGTCAAAAGCAGTTTACTAAGAAATGCGAAATCACTCAAAGCTTACCTGTGTGTTTTTGTATGTTTAGGTACAAAAGCTGTTCATCTCGAAGTGGTCTCTGCATTGACCATCGAGGCCTTCATCGCGTCATTCACCAGGTTTGTCAGCCGACGAGGGCTGCCTTCACTAATCAGATCGGACCGAGGTACCAATTTTACTGGCTCTAATTCGTATCTAAAGGAGATCACTCAGTTCTTGTTGGACAGCCAGATTATCCTCAAGGAGGAGTTCAGAAAACAGAGCATTCGCTGGGAGTTCAATCCTCCTGCATCGCCCCATATGGGGGGACTATTTGAGGCTGCAGTCAAAAGCGCTAAAACCTCCTCAAGAGAGAGGTGGGCGATACCATTTTAACATTCGAGGAACTGTCTACTCTATTTACTAAAATAGAGTCTATACTTAATTTACGGCCTCTTGTGCATATGTCAGAGGACCCCAGTAATTTAGAGGTTCTCCCGCCAGGTCATTTCATCATAGGTCAGCCACTAGTTGCCTTGCCAGAAGCTCGCTGGAAGGAAACTAAAATGTCGCGATTGTCCCGTTTTCAAGTTATTCAGAAATTGTACCAGACGATCTGGTCGCGCTGGCATGTTGAGTATCTCAGAACACTACAGTCACGTAATAAATGGTATAAGCATATTAACAATATAGAGCTCAACGATTTAGTTCTTATTATTGACGAGAACTCACCCCCTCTTTACTGGCGAAAGGGTAGAGTTATTGAATTGTTTAAGGGATCAGATCACATTGTTAGATCAGTTAAATTAAGGACTCAAAGCAGAGAGCTTGTAAGACCAGTGGTCAAATTGTGTAAAATACCGATACCAATAGAAAGTAATTTAAGTTAACCATTGCATTTCTGTGTATATATAGTGTTTTCATTCTTAAAGTTAAGTCATGTGTATGAGTCATATTATGTGTTATTGTTACTATAAGTAGAGCGCAATAAGGACTTCAAGTATTCAGTTCATTTCCCCCTGGTGGCGGGAGGAATGTTAATCGAAAATTAACATGTTTGTATATATTTCATTGTGTATCATCTTAATGTTTAACGCCTTTGCGTTATCGATCTTACGTTCAAAAAAAAAGAAAAATCACTTGTCATTCAATCAAAAACCTGTCTAGTTTATAGGATATAGATGTGAAAAAAGATGGCAGGCGGCCATGCATTGGTTTTCTCTTTAAAAAGGCGTGTGGATGCCATGTAATATTAATTAGATTAGTAAAATCAGTTGTTCATTGGTTTTGTCATCAAGGCGTGTGGCAGTTCAATATTAATTATAGTCATTCATTGGTTTTCAAATTCAAAGGCGTGTGGACGCTATTTCATGTTAATTATAGTAGTTAAATCTTGTTACCTATAAAAATCAGTGTGACAAAGTAAAGTGTTTATTTTTCATCATCTGAATCATCATCATCAATTATCAACGTCTCAAGGGTCTAAAGCGACGCATCGAACCCGCCGTACGCGGTCCTTGAGAAAGTCATCATCAACGTGTACGATCCTTGGCCGTCGCGATCACGGCTGGCCGAGAAAATCTACGCACAACACAAAGGTTCAGAGTGAAATACCTAATACGTTAGAATCCTCTGTTCTAAACAACATCGTGAACTCAACTACTTACTCGTACGTACCAGAAGACCACAAAGAAATATGGCATGATCTAAAAACGCAGATCGACGACTTGAAAGAGCACGCTAAAACTCCGTTAACCATTCATGATGTTCACCAATATTCGGTGTTATATGGTATACTGGCCGTTGCTCTGCTGGCCGGAGCGCAGCGGCCTACCTATTCATACGAAGGCGGAAGGCGAGAGCGGCTTCTACAACTGGAAAGGTGGTGTTCCAGGCAACCACGGAACAGGTTGTTGTGGAGCCCCAGCAAGCGGTGTCGTCAAGTGATTATGGTGAAGTGAATGTGGTGTGTAATGTAGAGAAGGGTACATGGATTACCCCTAAAGTTATTCCAAAATCGCGATCGGTTCATTTAGACATTCCTTCCGTGAGTGACAGTGAACAACAATAATGATAATACAATGGACAATATAAAGACTATAATTTATCTTACTTTATTACTTACTTCATTCTCAATTTTAAAATAATAATCTTTTACTATGTTCTATACAAGTTATTTTACACATTTTCTTTATACAGATTATTTTACTACTTACATTTTACAACTCTCTCAATATTTGTTGTAACTATTATAAAATATTTATCTGATCGCAGTAAAAATACGTGAATAGTAAAGTGCCGCAGGTGATTAAGCTGTGCTATTGTTATTACGGAACATCTCTGGCGAATAAGACCACAAAACACAAAGATAAGTCTTAATTTTTTACCCACTATCTCTCGATTTTCGGAGCTGTCGCAAAGTGATATAAAGCTATCACATCCTACCCCTTAAGGAGAGGCGAGATATCTCGGACCTTAACTTACTTATTAAAATAGCTCAGTCTCAAGTCGATTCCCCCCCCCACCTTCTGTCCATGATCAATTTGCGTGTGCCGACTAGGTCGGTCAGGCGTCCAACTACCCTTCAAATTTCAATGTCACACACAAACTATCAGCGTAATTCATATTTTAAAAGAGCTGCAGCCATTTTTAACGAACGCGCTGATCCACTGGATGTGGATTTATTTAATACTAAGTCGCGTAAACTTAAAGACGTTCTTGCGAAGCGTTGGTTTGAGAGGGTTCTTTAGCTTTATATTGTTAATTTTTGTTTTCTGCTTTTTATATTTTCTTTTTTACAATCTTGTTGTTTCTTCTAACTAAACAAGCAAACAAATTTATAAATATGTGAAAGCTTGTTAATGGTGCTTAGTTATACATTTTGTTAACCATTGTATAATTTGTCACTGTAAGTTTTCCGAAACAAATAAAATAAAATAAAAATAAAATACCCACATAAAAAATTATATTGGGATTGTCAAATTCAATTGACAAGCACCTTTTTGAGTTTGACACTACCTCTGTGTTGCCACCTATAAATAATGACCCCAACCTTGGGAGATACTATAGAGTTTGGCTAAGACTGCCAACATTTGTGCAAAGCAATAATAGTAAACCCTATATTTGAGACTATGGCTATTTGTGCTGGATGTAAACGAGATATTAGCAAGAATGACGTATTTATAACTTGTTCAGGGTGTAGTCTTCCGTATGATTTATTATGCACTGGTTTGACTATGGAAAAATATGCCTCACTGTCTGATGATGTTGCTCAATCTTGGACATGTGCATCCTGCAGAAGCAAGATACCAAAAACAAGCAATCTGAGTACTCCAGTTCAAATGTTGATGAGCACGGGTAGTAATAATGATGCAAGTACAGTTAACGAGAGCGCGGATGATTCTACATTGAACTTTGAAAATGTTACAATGCGACGTGGTCAAAAATGTAAAAACGTCAGTTATTGTGTATGCTGGAATTCTGACGTCCTAAGATCCGTCGTAAGGGAAGAGTTGCATGCCTTGTTATTAGAGCCTCTTTCAATGATATCCTTATTATGCAAGGATATGAAGGCGCAAGTTGTTGCTATTAACAAAATTGAAGGTGTCCAGAAGTTGATTTTAGCACAATTAAAAGAAAATCAGCTGCTATCACAGGCAAAAACAGTTAACCAACCGGCACCAACATCTGCACCAACTCAGATCACGTCGTTCTCACCTGGGACTTCATCAGTCGAAGTAAAAAAGAAGAAAGACGCAGCTGCATCTAAGAAAATTGTACTGGCGACGAATTTGATGCCAATTTTGCAAGTTTCCCAGGCTGGTTCTCCCGCAAGAAAAGACGCTAAGGACGTATCTTATTCCGTTGCGTCGTCCATTAATTTATCTACGGATCAAGTGAACACGAATAACCAAACCTGCTGCGGAGAGAAAAACGTTCTTGCATCTCTATTATGTGCAGGAAGGTACAGCAGAAGACCAGGTTTGTGCCCATCTGAAGACTGTATGCGGGGATGACCTCTGTACTGTGGAAGCACTGAAGTCGCGTGGGAGCTATTCTTCGTTTATACTTGGTGTGCCCAGTAGATTGGCTGAACTTGTAATGTCTTCCAGTAACTGGGCCGAAGGTATATGTGTTAAGCTCTGGCGTCAGAACTTTCGTACCAAACGGGAAGTCCAGGGTAAACCTGCACAAAGCTAGGAAACTTGAGTGTTTTTACCAAAATGTTCGTGGACTACGCTCAAAAACTTCTATTTTCCTCAATAATGTGTCGCAATTTAATTATAATATTGTCGCTTTAACTGAGACATTCTTGACAAGCTCTGTGTTCGATGGTGAACTCCTGCCCCCTGAATATGTAGTAATTCGTAATGATCGTGTAGGCGATGCTGGCTGGGGAGGAGTGTTGCTAGCGGTGCGCAAGTGCTATTCTGTGCATGTTATTAAAGATGTTGACGGTCTTACACCTGACAAAGAACTAATATTTGCTATTGTTACTATTAAACGTGAGAAATTTTTGTGCTGTATAGCTTACCTACCACCTAGCTACAATGACGATCAATATTTAGAAGTCTTAACATGTATTGAAAACGTAATATTTTTATATCCTGACATGAATGTTCTGATTTTGGGAGATTTTAACCTAAATTCATGCAGTACAAATGTTAAAGCTCAGTTTGACTTGTTTTGTGAATTCTGTAATCTATGTGAATATAACACTGTACTTAATAATCGTGGCGGTAAGCTAGACCTCATACTGAGTAACGTTGAAGCCGATCAGATAATGGTTTCAGTTAGTGAAGATCCTTTAGCACCTATAGACGTCTACCACCCTGCTCTTGAAGTAACGGTAAGCCTGTCACGGGGTGCGGTGCTGCCATCACCAGACACACATATCCATCATCCAGATTCATCTATGGATTGGAACTGGAGAAGGGCGGACTTTGAGGCGCTATATTCTGCAGTGAACAACATCGATTGGACCGATCTGTTCAAAATGGAAGACGTCGACCTGGCGGTAGAAATGTTTTATTCCAGATTGTATGAATGTATACATTTATATGTACCTCTTAAACATAACTTACCAGATTTAAAATACAAATACCCAAAATGGTACACCAAAGAGATTATACACAATATAAAACATAAATCTGAGTGTAAAGAGTATAATAGAGAATTGTATAAGTATTATAGATGGTATGTGAAGAAATTAATTGACAACGCATATCAGCAGCATTTGATTTCTATTAATAATAAGATCATTGACGAACCTTCAAAATTCTGGGAATATGTAAAAGATAAGAAAAAGAATAGGAGGAGTGTACATTCTTTTAGGTATAATGACGTTGAAGTGGAAGGGCAGGCTGCTGCCGAAGCTTTTGCACAATATTTTGGTTCGGTATTTCATAAAACAGTACCACGACTTGACCCTGCTGAAGCCGAGCGGGCTGCTTATTCCTTTATCGATGCGAGATCTATCTCAGTTCAAGAAATTGTCGACTCTGATTTGGAAGTTGCAATCAAACGCCTTAAGCCGAGATCTTCTAGTGGGCCAGATGGAATTCCTGTGTTTTTAAGCAAAGATTGCATGCCTGCCCTCAGTGCACCTTTACTATATTTGTACAATCTATGTCTTAAAAAATCAACTTACCCAATGTGTTGGAAGATATCTAGAGTGACACCGATACCAAAAGGCAAAGCTGGAAATGACGTTGCTACATACAGACCGATTGCAGTGCTGTCGGTGTTTGCTAAATTATTTGAAGCCGTTCTTAACCGTCACATTACTCAGCAACTTGACAGTTTTTTGCACCATGGTCAGCATGGTTTCCGCAAAGCTAAATCGACGACAACGAATTTGGTAACATTGGCGGACTACGTTTGTGCTGAGTTTGATAACAGTCGACAGGTCGATGCTACCTATTTTGATTTTAGGAAGGCATTTGACCTTGTCGATAACGACATCCTCTTAAAGAAGTTAGCTATGGTAGGTTTCACTCCCAAACTTCTAATTTTTTTTAGTAGTTACCTTAGCGACAGGCGTCAGTTTGTAAGAGTGCTGGGTTACGAGTCTGAAAACTTCTACACAAGGTCAGGTGTGAGTCAGGGGAGTATTTTAGGGCCTACACTCTTTCTGATCATGATCAATGACCTGCCTGAGACTGTGCTAAGTGCTAAGTGTCTTCTATTCGCAGATGACATCAAATTATATCTTGGAATTCAAAATGAAATAGACACAGTAGCTCTTCAGGCTGACGTTGACGCGGTATCGAAGTGGAGCTAAAGCAACTTGCTTCCGTTCAATGCCACTAAATGCAAATGTATCACATTTACACGTAAACGTCACCCGATTCGGGCGGTTTATACATTATCTGATGATCCTTTTGAAAGAGTTAATTGTATTCGTGACCTCGGACTAACATTAGATAGTAAATTTGACTTCCACCAGCATGTGACCGAAACTTGCAAATCTGCAAGTAGGACTTTAGGTTTTATTACACTGCTTCACAATTTAATGACATAAGAGTGGCGATAGTGTTATTTAATTCGTATGTACGAAGCAAATTAGAGTATGGGGCTATCGTCTGGGATCCCTATGAAGAAAAGTACCAACTTATGATTGAGAGAGTGCAACGAAAATTTGCACGATGGTTGTACAAACGACGGTATGGATATTATCCTTTTCTCTATTCCTCGTTATTTGTATATGGCATGGTCGATTTAGATACACTGAGGTATAGGAGGAAACTACTCCTTATGATGCATTATCTTCATATACTGCATCATAAGGTTGATAGCCAAGAATTGCTGGAAAAGCTGAGCCTCCAAGTTCCCCTGCGTATACCTAGGGATGCTCTGGGGGCGGTAGCGCCGCGCCGCCGACCGCGCTTACTGCACAGGCCTGTGACGCGCACACAACACGCTGCACACGCACCCACGGTGCGCGCCCTGCGTCTGATCGGAGACATACTCACTCGGTATGATGATCTAGATTTATTTTTTGATTGTCCGAACCTTATTTGTACTAAATCTTATGAAATACTTTGTCTGTAATTATGCATGATGTCTCTTTATTTTTTTCTCTGTATTTTTATTTGTCTTTTAGATTATAAGACCGACGACATAAATTTTTTTTTCTTTAATAGTTTTGTAAAAATTTCTGACATTTTGTTTTTATGTAAGTACTTACTTAAGTAATTTGATAATTTTTATTTTGAATAGTTTTAACATTGACATTTTTATTTGTTAATTTTTTTTTATTAATTTTTGACATTGTTAACGTTTTATTTTTACTTTACTAACCTAAATCTATGACTTTACTCATGTTTGTATTTGACATATTATTATGAAATCTCGAACTCAATTCATTTACTTTTCTTTTTTTTTGTATTGAACAGTTTTGATTTGACATTTTGGTATTTGACATAATTTATTTATTTTATGTATTTTTTCCTTTTTTTCTAATTAATTTTTGTTATTGATAATGTTTTTTTTCTACTTTATTCGTGTTTATTTTGACATATGAAGTCTTTTATGTAATTCATTTGATTCCTATTTCTTTTTCTTTTAATATTGACAGTTTTTATTCGATTCTATTTTTTACTTTAATTGAAGTGATATTAATTATGTATACGGAGTCTTTTAGATTGTTATTTTTTGTATGACTTGCATGTGTTTTGGAAAAATTCTGTGAACTTGCATGACAATGAAATTAAATAAATAAATAAATAAATAAATACAATAATTTATGTGACTTAACATGCATAATTATTTACATTATTTAACTTGATAACCTACCGCGCTATCTTATCACTATGGATCAAAAGTCAATTATGGTTTTTAGTGTTTATATGCCGACCCGCATTGGGCCAGCGTGGTGGGTTATGGCCCAATATCCTCACGTACTATTGTTCACGTGGGAGGCCTGTGCCCAGTAGTGGGACGTTAATAGGCTGATGATGATATGCCGACGGATAAAGTGGAAAATATAGCCAGTTTACGGATTGTCTCAGCCGAGTCTGTTTATGTGCTTGGTGACTTTAATGCCCATTCAAATGAATTTTTTTTTGACGAATTAACATGTTTTAGTGCGGAGCCGGACTGGTTATGTGCAGTCGTTGAGGTTTTAGGACTAAACTCGGGTACATATACTTTCATTAGCGAGGCAAATAGGTCTAGACGCTGGTTGGATCACTGCGTCGTAACCACAGCGCAGCCGCAGCGTCGATTCTTAATGTCTATCCGAAATATGATGTCGCATGGTCGGATCATTTTCCGTTGATTATAGAATGTTACCTTGGTGAAATTAAACCAGAAATGATTAGTTTAAAAAACAATGTTATTAATAAAGTTGTGTGGGGTGAGAGAAAACTTCCACAAATTGACATGTACAATAAATTATGCAATAATAAATTAAAATTAATGGATTTCCCCAATACATTTTTAAAGTGTGCTGATTTTTTGTGTTATAATTTTAACCTTATTATACAGGTTATTGCAAAATTATATTGTGAAATAGTTAGTGTTTTGAGTAGTGCAGCGGCTGATAGTCATTATCTGAATGTAAATTCATTAAAAAAAAGAAAGCCTGTAGCGGGGTGGAACAGGCATGTGGGAGAATGCACAGGGAGGCTAGGTGTAAATTCCAAATGTGGGTCCTACATGGAAAACCAGGTGTGGGTCGTGTTTAAATCTTCAAGTCGCGTCTTAAATGGTGTAAGAACCACAGTGAGCAGATAAAGATGTGCGATGTGTGATGTACGGGCGATGTTCTATACCCTTTGTGTAGGACACACATACTTACCAGCCGATATGATGAAGACTGTGGTGGTGCCAGTCGTGAAAAATAAAACAGGCGACACATAACTATTTCACTAGCCACCATAATAGCGAAAGTGTTTAACAGTCTGCTAAATATTCAATTAGATCAACATCTAGTTTACATGATAACCAGTTCGGTTTCAGATCAGGTCTCTCAACAGAGGCAGCTATCTTGAATTTAACCCATTAAAGGTCAAACTGAAATGAAAAACGTTACTTAATAAAATTATTAATTTTTGTGATAATAGAAGGAGTTTAAAACACAAAATGAAAAAATATTTAAAAAAATATAGTTTTTATAAGGTTTTAGTTTTTATAAGGTTTATACTTGATTGAGTACACTGACCACTTAAGGGTGAAATCTTTCAAAGCAGTGCTTTTTGACGCATTGGGTATCTGGGCATTTCCTGCACTGATAGTGGACACACATGAGAAGCAAATTAATTACACCTTAGATAAACTTTCGAGTTAAGTCGACGACGGCTGAGCTTTTTTATAATATCTTGCCACAAATAATCTGAGCCATAATACGCCAAGAACTTTTTGGACGAGTAGGAGTTAGATGTTTGAGTTCTTCTTTTGCAGCATCTTGCATATCTGTTGTTTCTGTGGCTCTTGAGAGCTGAAGGAGAGGATTGGTAAAAGTTTGCACCAAGCCGGAGTCTTTTCCTGTTGCTGGCGCCGTGGTCGCTAGTACTGAATTACTGCTATCACCATCACTAGAAAAAGCACCTTCATTATGGACAAAACCTTGAAATTGCTAGGTTTATCTCGTGGTGAGTCCTCCTCTTTATCAGTGAAGGAGCTCCGTGTACTGTCGGGAGCGGGAAGAGACGAGTGAAACAACGAGTTGGTTATAATACCCTGCTTTATTATAAGTAAAAACAGATCATATATATATATGTGGTGTGAATACATGCACCTTAACCTACATAGTTGGGGTGCCTAAAGTACATCTTCCCTCTTATAAGGAAAAAATATATACTAACATTATAATTTTTTTTAACATTACAGACAACATACAAAACTTAGCTATATAAAAAATACATTTTTAAAGTTATAACATGGTTATTTAATCTAAATTGCTGAGATTACATAATCAGTTACAGTTACCTCTTACAATATCAGTGACATTGTTTAAGGGTACCCTGCACGAAATTGTGTAAATTTACGTATTTTTAAGTTACTTGTACTATGCGCTGAATTCTTTAAATACATTAAAAGTACTTACGTAAGTTAGCCTGATCATTGCACAAGGTCGTGGCCTTGTTGAAATTTGAAACAAATTCTTTAAACAATAACAAACAATACATAAATCTAATGACTCCTAAAAACATTTTACAATAATTCTTACATGAAAATATTTGTATTGATATTCCGCAGGTCACCCCCATCTTAAAAAAGTAAATTTTATTTTTTAACACAAGCGCGTGATGGTTTTGTACATTTCGCAGAATAAAAACATTGCTCTAATCAAATTACTAGATCTGAAACTTCAAAGCGGAATTGTTCTAATTTTAAATATCAATATGATTGATTTTGCTTTGAAGTTTATTATGACACTTATGTCAGTTTTTGTGATCGCGCGGCACCGCGCGGCACCCTCTTAAAAACAGATTAGATCTAGTAATTGTTATACAATAGAGTTTTAAAACAAGATTACGAATTATGTGTACATTTTTTTTTAGTTTTTATATACTATATTTTTCTTACCGTTGTTAATTATTTTAACATTACAGTCTAAATCATCTAAAACTAAATATAGTCCGAGGTAAATACTTTGCATTTTATCGGTTTAGGTTCAATTGGTCCAATTCCCAAAATGTCCAGGGCTGCCCTACTCCTGTAGGTCACGTTATAGGTTAGAAATTTAAGACAATCGCGAAGCGCAGCGTAGTGATTGTCTTAAATTTCGAGGTTATTTTTTTTATTAGTTTTTTTTTTTTTAAACAGATCATATATATGTGGTGTAAATACATGCACCTTAACCTACATAGTTGGGGTGCCTACAGTACATCCGTCACTGATGAAAGCATGAGCGCTGATGAAGATATGAAGACTCACACATAACCACTACATATATATACCTAGCACTATCAAGGACCTAAACCGTATCACTCGTCTCTTCCCGCTCCCGACAGTACACGACGACCCTGCTAGTAAAGTGAGCCGTCCTTCAAATATGGACTAGTAAAATAAAGTAATGTAAATTTAGTAAAGTAAATTTATTTTCACACCACAATCAACATAATACACATAAAACAATAAGGTACAAAAAATAAAAATAGTACATTAGTCTTCATAAACATTGTCGCGTTTACTGCAAGTTAAATTTATCAAAATTAATTACTATAATCTAAATCGCCGTGAGCTATCAACGTCGTGTGTGAAAGTACAGTTTTGTGTCGTTAAACTGAGTAAAAATGAGCTAACCGTACAGTAAAGCTGAAGAAAAGACTACTAACACAAATGTCGCTGTGGGGTTGGACAACTCTACTCATATGAAAATAATCAGCGGGCATACATCTGTTACCAATTGCATATTAAGTGCAATTACTACCATTATGGCCATTGGGGCGCTGCTTATCCTTTATAAGATGTGCAGAAAATGCCACGGAAAACTGGTGCAGCGCCAGGTTAATGAAATTGCACTGAGTAGATAAGCAAGCTTGCTACGTCGTCAGCCTGCAGCACTCTGCGAAAAGGCGGAGGAAATTGTGTAATCCGGAAGATAGCGTGTACGAGTGTTTAGTGTAAAGGTGATAAAAGCCTATTAAAGTGAAGTGCGGAAAAGTGTGACGTGCGCGTCTAAGCAAAACTTGCAATGGTATAGAATAAGTATATTTTAGCCGATAGATTGTAAGTATATACCTACCCATAGAGTGTAAGATAATAAAATGTATGGTAAGTCTGTAGAAATGTATTTTATGTTATGGCCGAGGTTTTACAAAATTTACTAAAAGATTTAAAAGAAATACGTTCGTATTTAATAAAAATTGGTGAAATAAGAAGAAAAGGGAATATTGCTGTAGTAAAGTTAAGCGAAGCTAACAGTTTATATAGTCAATATGTGTCTTTAGTAGATCACTTGAAAAACGAAATTGAAAGTAGCAAATTATCGAGTAGTACTGTAGACTTAATAAATAAAAAGTGTGCAAATTTTATAATTTATATCAGGAAATAGTACAATTGTGTTCGGTAGCCAACTGTAAGGAACAAATTAGCACAATGGAGAAGGATACTTTATTTGATTTAAAAATAGCTCTAAATTTGTTGTTGCCCGTCATGAATGATGATGATGGCGTCAGAAAGCAATTGATTAAAAATATAGATTATTACGAGTCTACCTTAGGTAAGACGGAATGCAAGAAAAATTTAATTATATTCGTGTTAAAAAGTAGGCTCTCAGAGGCGGAGAAGCTGAAATTAAATACTTCCTATTATAGTGTCGGAGCTTTAATAAATGACATGCGTAAACTTTTGCTTCCACAGAAGTGGAAAGTGGAAGAAGAACGGGCAGCCATATGAAAATCCGGCAACACATACTTCTTTAATCAACGAAATCTCAAAAGCAACAAACAAAAATGAACAACTACCACCAACACCTGGAGAAGAAACACGAAGACCACAAAACAACACATTTCGATAAGAACTTTACAATTACCTTCCAAAATATACAAAGTATAGGGAATAAGTTACCTCTAGTTGAGCAATTTTTGTCAAGTTCTAATATTGATGTAATTTCACTTTCTGAACTGGGTCGCAATAAAGATTTTTGTACTAACTTAGCACTACCTGGATATAAAATAGCATCCTTATTATGTAGAGAACAACATAGATTAGGTGGGGTATGTATAATAGTTAAGGAAAATTTAGAATACATTGTAAGAGAAGATATTGTTAAGTTTTCAAAAGAGTTTATTATAGAATTTAGCGCTATAGAATTACCACAATTAAATACAATTAATATAGGTTTATATAGAGCAGAACGTCATATAGATATATTTTATGAACAAACTACTAAAGTACTAAATAAATTAAATAGAAACGACAAAAACAAATACGTTATCATTGGTAAGACAGCAAGACTTTATTGATTTTATGAGATCATCAAACTTTAAACAAATTATTAAAGAACCGACCCGTGTAACTGAGAAAACCGCAACATGTATAGATTTGATTTTTACTAATTATAAATCCTTTGTAAAACAAACCTATGTAAAGGATTTTGGCCTTTCAGATCACAAATCAGTAAATGTAAAACTTCACTTAGAAAATCTACCTATATTTAATAAAAACTGTGGATAGTTAAAAAAAGAATCTACACCAACTCCAAAATGCAGTGTCTTAATAATTCATTAAAAATATCGATTGGAGTCAGGTTTTCAATGAAACAAAAAATATTAATGAAAATTATACAACATTTCACTTAATAATACAAACACTTTAAAATAAATTCGTACCAAAAGAAAATATAAGATTAAAAAATAAACCTAAAAAAGGATGGTTAACAAAAAGTTTACAAAAATCGTGTAAACATAAAAGAATATTTAGAACTTTACTAAACGCAACAAATAGCAATGTAATAAGAAAGTATTACCAACAGTATAGTAAAATACTAAAAAAAGGGTGCGAATCTCGAAAAAAATGGAATATACAAGACAGAAAAAAAAATCTGATAATCAATACAAAACAATGTGGAAAATTATAAATGACAAAACTGGGAAAACTAGTAACAGGTTGTACAAGAATATAAAATTAAAAATAGATGAAAAAATTGTTGATTGACCTAAAACTATTTTATATATTAAATATATTTAATGAGACATTTCCTAACACCGATAACATTAAAGACGCAAATTTAACATCTGACGTCCACCGTGTTTATAAACTCACCAATATGCTCACTGTATCTAGGCCCCGTTGATCAGAAAGAAGTAAAAAAGATTATTATATCTCTAAAACATAAACATAGCAAAGGTGTAGACGAAATCCCACCAACATTGATAAAACAATGCGCCGATGAATTATGTAAACCATTATCATTTCTAATAAACCAAAGTTTTGAACAAGGCGCTTTTCCGGACTTATTAAAAATAGCGATAATAAAACCAATACATAAAAAAAGATGACACCACTTCACCAAATAACTATAGACCGATAGCATTACTACCCAGCTTCTCTAAAGTTTTTGAAAAAGCCATGTGTAACGGATTGTATGTATTTTTAGAAAAAAATCATATCCTAGACGAACATCAAAACGGTTTTAGGAAAACTAAATCAACAACACTAGCTGTTTATCAATATATCCAAAGAGCTCTTAAACATATAAATGAAAAAAAATATAGTTTGGGCTTGTTACTGGACATGACAAAAGCGTATAAAAGTATAGACAACAACATATTGTTGTATAAATTGTATGGATCGGGCATACGTGGCCCTAGCTACTCCTGGTTCAAATCCTACTTACAAAACAGGAAACAAAAAGTACAGATAGAAAGCTATGATAACAAAAACAACAGAGTTCAATCAGTAGTATCCAGCGAAAAAATATTAACACATTCAATACCGCAGGGAAGTGTCCTTGGCTGTGTACCTACTTTTTCTTATTTATATAAACGATCTACCTAACATAGTTAAAAATGATGTAACCTTGCCGATTTTGTTTGCGGACGATATATCGATTTTGATAGAGTTCGAAAATACAACCAGAGCCAACACATTACTTAAAGAAACTATCGAAAATGTCTCGACATGGCTGCAGCACCACAACCTTAAAATTAATTACTCAAAAACTAAAATAATACAGTTCAGACCTTACAACAAAGCTCCTTTAGATATTGACATTAATTTTGAAAATAAAAAAATAGAATCAGTAGGCATATTTAATCTTCTAGGTATGATAATAGACTCTCACCTAAACTGGAAAAACCATATACAGTACATTATATCAAAATTATCGAAATTTACTTACGCGCTTTTTGAATTAGTACATAGCACGATCAAAGAAGCCGCACTATCAGCCTATTACGCGTACGCCTATTCCCAACTAAAATAATGAATAATGTTGTGAGGGAACAGCACAAATATAAACGATCTCTTCATAATGCAAAAAAAAATGTGTGAGAATAATAGCCCAAATTGAAAATACCTAATCTTGTAAACCATACTTCATAAAAATTAATTTACTTACCCTACCATGTATATACATATATGTACGTTTACATTTAAAAATATTCAGAGCTTCACTAAGGTAAAAGATACGCATAAAATTAATACTAGACACAGAAACAGATTGTACCTACCACCATCTAAAATTAAAATGCTAAATACCATACTTACTACATGTCAGTCAAAATTTTTAATAAATTACCAGAGTATATTAAAAAGGAATAAAACATAAAAAATTTCTCAAAAACTTTAAAGTAAATTAATTATATTTTCAGTAGCTTGTGAAATTTATAATATGTCTACTTGGGGCAAATGGTTACGCTTGGAAAGGAAGGACTCAGTTGGGGGGCGTACGGTAAGCTGCACGAAATTTTCAAGTGTAAGGAAGTGCCCCCTCTCTCTAAAACGAAGGGTATATGAGCAGTGTATTCAGCCGGTTATGGTCTACGGGGCAGAAACTTGGACCCTTACACAACAACATATCCAAAAGCTGCAGGTACCCCAGAAGAAGATGGAACGCGCCATGTTGGGTATCACTCTGAGCGACAAAATAAGAAACACAGAAATCCGGAGTCGCACTAGAATAAACGACGTGGGGCGTATCATTGCGCAAAGGAAGTGGCGATGGGCGGGTCACATAAGCCGCAGAGACGATGGCCGGTGGAGCAGAAAGGTGCTTGAGTGGAGACCGAGAACCGGCACCAGAAGCGTTGGCCGCCAGAAGGCTAGATGGGCGGATGACATCATAAAAGTAACGGGCAAAAAGTGAATACAGAAAGCCCAAGACCGATCAGGATGGCGTGCAACTGAGGAGGCCTACGTCAGGTCGACTATGTGCTCCAATATTGCATAATAATGTTTTGTCTCATTTTTATATAAAATTTAATAACTAAGTTTATAAGCTGTCCTCGAATTTGCAATACCCAAACGGTAACTAAGTTTTAAGCACTTCTTTTTTATTGTCACCATCTTGTATACTTAGTTTGCAATAAAGTTTTGATTGATTGATTGATTGATTGATTGAAGTCTTTTACCGCGATCCAGACCAAACTACAGCGAGCTGCTCAATATAACAAATCGATTGCAGACTTCGGCAAGGACATACGTGAGTTATGTGTGGATTTGACAGTTTCACAGGCCGACGGGAATTCAAATGCTTACAATGTTATGAAACCCATCAACGAAAAATACGCTATAATGCGCTATGCCGACAGCTTGAGAAACTCTAAGTTAAGTACAATTATCATCATCATCATCAGCCTATAAACGTCCCACTGCTGGGCACAGGCCTCCCACGTGAACAGTAGCACGTGGGGAAACTAGTACAATTATAGCGGCGCGTAACTACACGTGCCTAAAGAACGCAATACAAACGGCGCAGGACGAGGAGGTGTCCACTGCAACACATTCGCCAGAAGTTGTTGGTACGTACAGGACTGCCGGTTTTCGTAGAAATAGTAGACACGGATTTCATAGGCCTGCGAGGGCGCAGACAGGTCGACGTAGGTGGTGCTTTTATTGGATAAGCAGTTTTCTGTGTGGAAAGAGATCAAAAGAGTTTCACTCCTGTTCGGGTTTTTGAGGAGTTATTTGATGAAAAAATCATACATAATACATCGGAGACATAGGAAACCATACATATGATACATATGATCGGGTGATATATGTGCCAAGCCATATTCGCCGTCATCATCACTGTCCTTTAAAATAACTTGCTAAACACAAACATACTTATTATTATGGTTGGAACGTTTTTGGCTCATGATTTGACTGGCTTATCTGAAAAATAAATGAATGACTTTTTATACATCTATGTGGTCAGTGTACTCAACCGAGTACACTTCTATAAATCGTCACAAAAGTCAGCCAATTCAAATATTTATTTCGCTGAACGACTTCATATTATATAAACAAGAATATTTCTTATCATATTTAGCATAAAACAATGATATTTGCATATTTAATATAAAAATAATGATAATACAAAAGTCTAACCTGTATCATCTTTAGAATCGCGGCTTTATTTGATTCATAGTGTTTTAAATTTTAAAACAACCCCTTTTTTGTTAAGATATAAAAATCCTACTAATATATGAACGCGACAGTTTGGAAGTATGAATGGATGTTTGTTCCTCTTTCACGCAAAAACTACTCAATGGATTTGAATGAAATTCGGCATACAGATAGTTTATGACCTGGATTAACACATATAATACTTTTTATCCCAATATTCTTACGGGAACGGGAGCCACGCGGGTGAAACTACGAGTGGCCGCTAGTTACAAATATTATCCTTCATTAAATTTAATAAAATAAATTATTTTATTTTATTACTTTTCGTATTTATTTAAAAGTTTAACTGCACTCAATCGATTACAGTAAGCTTAAATGGTTTAAAGCAGACTGTCAAATAGTACAATAAACGAACACCCATCTATGCCTGTTTCCTCGACCTCTCGAAGGCATTTGACCTGGTTAGTTACGATATCTTGTGGCAGAAACTCGAAGCCATGCAGTTGCCTAGAGAGGTAAAGGATATTGTTTTCTGAGGTTTATGCGAGCACTACACATTGACCCTTTCAGTCTCCCTGTGACCACGGACCCTGTAAAGGGTTCGAAACGTCAGGATAATATAAAAAACTATGTAAATAGTAAATCAAACGCGAGATAATCCGTAAAAAGTGTTTCATTTCAATGTAAAGGATATTTTTAGGTTTTGGTACCAACACCAGGTCAATGTGGTAAGGTGGTCGGGCGCATACTCGTTGGAGGTTACCATACAGGTTGGAGTGCGGGGTGAGGCATGGGGGTTTGACCTCTCCCAAGCTCTTCAACCTGTACGTCAACGCGCTGGTGGAGGAGCTTAGCAGGGCTCGTGTCGGATGCCATATTGACGGAGTCGCGGCCAATAACATTAGTTATGCGGATGACATGGCGCTGCTGAGCTTCAGTTTGCGGCTTATCAAAAATGATAAGCATTTGTAAAAAGTATGCGTACCTACGTACATGGCTTACAATATAACGTTAAAAAGAGTGAATGCATGGTCTTCCAGGCCGGGGGCCGCCAATGTCCGTCACCAATGCCTGCCATAAAGTTATATGGTACGCAGCTACAGCGAGTTGATAAATTTAAATACTTCGGACATTGGTTAACCTCTGACCTGAAAGATGATGTGGACATTGAGAGGTAGCGGAGGGCGTTGTCTGTGAGAGCAAACATGATTGCCCGCAGGTTTGTTCGCTGCTCAACAAGTGTAAAAATCTGCCTTTTTAGAGCCTATTGCACTAGTTTCTACACAAGCAGCCTGTGGGTTAATTATACACAAAAACAGTACAACGCCCTCCGAGTCCAGTACAATAACGCGTTTAAATTAGAGTGCTGGTGGGGCTGCCCCGTTTCTGCAGCGCGTCGGTGATGTTCGCTGAGGAGTAGGTGGATTGTTTCTGCACCACCATGCGCAAGCGGTGCACATCCCTGGGGCGCAGGATCCGGGCCACCGCCAACGACATACTAAGCATGTTTGCAACTAGATTTGACGGCGAGTGCCTAAACCACTGTGTACAGCACATGGGAAATATCGGTAGCTGCTTTGCTTTTAAGGAAATCATTTATTTTAAAGAAACATTTTTAACATAATAAACTTAATTATAATTGTTAATGTCTTTGTTGATTATTAAATTACAAAATACTATTTTCAAATGTTATTTAATGGATTAAAGTGTAATAGAATATTGTAATTTTAAAATATACTTGCATCGTAACTTTATTTTTAATTTAAAAATACTGTACTTACTAACATAAGTATTTATATGTAAAATTGTTACTAACAAAAATGGATCTTTGTTATCTGATATAAAAGAATAATTATATTATATCATTATAATAGTTAATCACTTTGTTTATCAAACTATTCATTTTTATTTTTAGAAGTAATAAATCTCATTTAGTTTATTTTTAATCAAATATTGAAGTGCACTCTTCGAAGGAGTCAAACATTACTTGAATTTTCCCAAAGATATTAAAATTTGAGTTATTTCTTTGTTTGAATAAGGGATGGTTATTATGAAGCATTGAGTTTATTATTAGTATGTATGTATTACTTACTGAACGACACTATAAGAGCATACGGTACAATGATGAATGCGATGAAGCTGGTGATCAGAACAGCCATGTTAGTACAGCCCGTGGCGTCATTGAGGACCTTGACCAGCTCACAGATGCAGCCGTACATCAGAGATAGCTGGTGGATAGCCTGGTCTGCTGATTTTCTTTCTAGACCTATTTGTAATAAATGTGAATACCCATAGAGGATCAGGATAAGGGACCATTTATTTCATTTTACAAATTTCATTAACTCTCTTCTAAAAGAAAACCGATATCGGTTTTAAACAATCGAATTTTTATTGTGTCTGGTTACTCACAAATACGCAATCAGAAGATGAAGGTGCGTATCATTACATACCTATAGGTATTTAATGATACGCACCCCAAGCCACCACCGCACTACAAGTGAACTAATTTCAAAGGACATAAGTTTCATTGGATGTAATTTTTACTTGTTCTAAATACACTTCCTGTAACAACATTACTTATATTATTCATTTGATATAATACTCATATTCTATAACTAATAGCGGCAAAACGGACTTCACGTAGACTTGTCTGCCCAACGCTAGAGTGTAATTTAATAGGTGGTGGTGAGTAGCGTGGGACCGCCGGAGTCCCGCAGTGACAGAAACCACGCCTGATGCATGCTGCATGCCTGCTTGCATGCTGCATGCCTGCCTGCATGCTGCATGCCTGCCTGAATCCTGCATGCCTGTTTTTATGCTGCATTCTTGCTTATTACATGAATAAGGTTTTATATATCATTAGATTATTTTATCAAATGTAGGTATATTATATCAAAAGTACATTATATCAAATGAAATTATATTATCTGAACGTAGACCATTAGTATTTATATCAAACATTACACACTTATCAAAATGATTATTGCAAGATCTATGTAGGTATCATACTAAATATAGTCTACCAATTGACTTACCCAAAACGCCATTAATTTGCCTATTTTCTTTATCGGTGTGCAGCAAAGCTTCGAGCAAGTTGTTGATTACTTTTAAAACCAAATTGATTTCCAATACAACAAACACGAATTGTTGTATCGCCAGTAACGTGATGAACACTTGTGTGTAACTGACGATGTGCAAAAGCGAGGCGTACACTAAAAAATAAGGATTATGTCAAGTCTCTCTCAGGGGCCTAGACAAGTGGCAAATGCTCACCCCCTGTCTTTTCGTCATTCGTTGTACAATGCGCGCGCGCTGCCGTATTTTTCGCTAACAATAATGGCGCAGTACACAGCAATATACTACTAATTGTGTATTCGTAATTCGACTTACAGTGCGCGCGCGCTGCTGTATTTTTCACAAGCGATCTAGACAGTACACAGCAGTGTACGGCGACTTACGAATAGACAGGGGGTGAGCATAGGTATGCCACTTGTCCAGGGGGGCTAAACTGTAACGCTCGCTGCTATAAGAGGCAACGCAAATGAACTGTCCCCCTGAGCGTGGCTCAAGCTGCGCACAGTCCATGTGTCTTCACTTAAACGGCAGTCCTCGATTCGAGGCTCGCCGGTTCTTGATAGTCTATTCAGGATTCAGTCCCGTTTTCAACTTAAATATCACACAGAGATGACATCCTATCTCTTAGGCCATGAGCAGCGTCTTGTTAAGCGTACCTATGCGTATTTCTAGTATATTATGCACGTTAGAATATGAAAATCTCACCAAACACTAATATAAAGTACCTACACCCGCACCTTGAACGGAAAATCAGCCAAAAATAAGAAATAGAAATACATATACTCGTATTTATTGCTGATATTGTACATTTTGCTGGTGATAATACAATACATGGGAGTCAACAGTAATGCCCACTACGGGCATACAACATTATTACACAAAATAGCAACTTAACTTAATTGTTTTTAGTATGAAAGTATTGATTCAAAGTTTAGAAAACATTTTGTTTATGCCAGGTTTTTAATGAGAACTTAAAATTAGGTAGATCAAGGGCTTTGATATTAGATGGTAGATGGTTAAGAACTCTTAAGACGGCACTGTTATAAAACATGTGATTAGGTATTTTTTCTTGGAATATTCAGATTGTGTATATCTTTAATGCGTACATTTTGTCGCATTCGAAATAGTCTGGACTTCTTTTTAACAATTTTTTTTCTTATAGCCAGAGTCAGAAAACCTTTTTCCTTTAAAGCACTTATTATTATCATATCTTAATTAATGGCTATTGTGTGTAGCATTAAGCCAATTTTAATTGTTTAATTTTTTAAGTTTATTTAGTATTGTACGGTAGATAGAAATAAAATGGAGTCTCACAACACGTGTTGTTGCTAAAAGAACACGGAAGAAACTCTTAAAGATTCATCATCTGAATACATGCTGTAGATAATTAATACGCAAACATCTCATTTGCAGAATGAAAGTTGACTGGACATTTACAGAGTTTCCCAAAAATAATGCTCTAGTGGATAAACTTGTCCAAAATAAGCTGATTAAGTTACATCTACCAGAAGTAGCCAGTATATAAAGAATACAATAACTAGATATTTTTTTATTAATTTTAGATTTAGATAACTTTAGATAAGTGTGCTTTTCAGGTTAAATGAGCATCAATAGTGACACCAAGAAGATTAATTTCGTCAATTTCGTCTATTTTTGTGTCACATTCTGAAATGTTAAGTTTGTAGGAATTTGATTGAAATTTCCTAAATTGAATGAAATAAGTCTTATTAAGGTTCACATTTAAATTAATAGTATTAAGCCACCTGACAGCTATTTGAAAAGTTTGGTTAATATTTATTTCGAAAGGGTTACTATTTTTTTCAATGACAGGTACGAAAATTGTTGCATCATCAGTAAAAATGATCCATAAGTTTTTTATCATATTAGGTAGTTAAAAAAAAGTAGTAGACCAAGAATGCTTCCTTGTGGTATCCCTTGGGTCATCAGTTTAGATTTAGATTGCACTTCTTCAAAGGTTTTTTAAATTTTGTTGTATGTTTCAATTACTGTTATTTGTTGTCTATATTTTAAATAACTTTCTAAAAGTTTTAAAGCTACCACGTATACCTAGGTTATCAAGTCTATGTAAAAGTCCATTATAGACACAATCGAAGGCTTTGTACATATCTTAAAATAGTCCAACACATGGAGCTTTTACATTTAACGACTCTAGATTGCGAGTGTGTCCTTTTTGTTTTTTATACTTATTACTATTTTTTTAAGTTCGTCTGCATCTACTAGTGTCAGAAATAAGCTATGTAGATGTAAAGCAGAAATCTGATTTTTCTGTCAGTTTGGGCACACTAATTAGAGTTAGCAAAATGGCTATTAGAAATTTCAGCAATACTACTTGCATGTGATTTATTTATTTATTTTATAGGTACAAAAGCAGATAACAAACTGTATCATTTAATTGATTAATTTTTTTTAAAATTCTTTGTAAATTAGTTAACCTAAATATTGTACACAGCATTAACAGAAAGTAAAATACAATATAGACATGCAACATCAGATTCAGTGTTTTAGTTTAAAGTAATTTTAAACAAATTATTTCTAAAGCAATTAGCACCCTGATGAAAAATATCGAGCTCATCGCACACACTGTTGTAAGCTTTACACATACGATAAAGTGGGTTGTTCTGAGATATATTATTGTTGGATAGTGGAACGCTGAACAAACGAGGGTTGCGAAACATACGTTTAGGGGTGCTTATGGTCAAATACTGGAGCAAATCATCACTCAAAGTACCATTTACAATTTTATGTAATAAACAGAGATCCCGGATTTTGCGTCTATTCTATAAACTATGAAATTTAAAATGCTGAAGGCGATCGTGATAATCTGGAAACTTGCGCCTCAAGCCGAACTTACAACACAATTGTCTCAAGAACTGCATTTGTACAGACTCAACTCTGTTGTTATTTATTTTATAAATTGGAGACCATACAGATGAACAGTATTCTAATTGGGCACGAACTAAAGAATTGAAAAGAATTATTAAAGATTTCTGTTCTCTAAAAGGTTTGGTTGTACGCATGATAAAACCAAGCATTCGTTTGGCCTTACGAGTGACAGTCTTGTACTGAAATTTAAAAGTTAACGTGGGATCGTACCATACTCCTAAATCCTTCACCAATGTTACCTGGGTTAAGGCCGTTCCATCAATAGAGTATGGAAAAGTGATACACGATTTTTTTCTTGTAAATGTGATCTAATGACGTTTACCGATATTTAAAGACATACAATTAGCTTTACACCAAATATTGAGTATATCCAAATTATGCTGAAGAAGTGCGCAGTTCTCGATAGAGGACATATTTGATAAAAAGCTTGATATCATCAGCATAGGTAAGACATTCACAAGTCATCATATCAAGGCGGTCATTTATAAAAATCATAAATAGTAGGGGACCCAGGTTCGAACCTTGCGGCACACCTGACGGTTGTATAAATGGTGTCGATTTGTAACTAACTGAGTACGATTTAACAGATACGAGTGGAACCAACGAAGAAGATTTCCGTGAATGCCAACATGTTGCAGTTTAGCAAGAAGTATAGTATGATTAACACGGTCAAATGCCTTGGCGAAGTCGGTGTAAACTGAAACTAATTGTGATTTTCTATTAAATGTTCTGCATAAATAACTTGTGTATGTCAAAAGATTAGAGTCCGTAGATTTACCACTAACAAACCCGTGCTGACGCCTACTGATCATATGTTTGAAATGGCTGTAAACATGTTCATAAATTAAGCTTTCAAAGAGCTTAGCAAAACAGTTCAATATACTGATAGGTCTGTAATTGGACACATTATTTTTATCACCGGTCTTGTGAATAGGCATTATTCTGGCAATCTTCCATAAATTAGGGAAAATTACTTCATTTAAAGATTTATTAAAAATTATCGTTAATGGAGTAACAGCGCAGACGCACACATTCTAACAAAAACTGGGGGAACATCATCTGGTCCTGATCCCTTCTTTATATCATGGTTAGTTAGTGACTTTAGAACGTCATCCGAAGGGATCGATAATGAACATAAGCTGTAATTTGATCGAGGAAACGGTGGAACATTATCATTGGAATTGGAATCGATTGAACTGTAAACAGAGAAAAAATATTCTGAAAATAGATTAACAACATCTATTCCGGAAGTTGCAGTACGCGATTCATAAGTTATCGATCTTGGGATATCATTGGTTATGCGTTTAGTTTTAGTATATCTCCAAAAAGCTTTAATGTTGCCTGTGAGGTTAGCTTCAGTTTTGGCAATAAAAGCTTTGAAGCACTGACTCAATGATAGATTGGCGCGACTCCTCAGATAAGAGTACGTATCATAATCACGTGGATTATGATATCTCTTGAAGCATCGGTGGTATTTATTCTGCTCTTTTAATGTTCTAATTAAGGCCTTGGAAAACCACGGAGGAGAGCGATTACCCTTCTTATAAGAAGACGGCGTGTAGTTATTTATAACAGTCCAAAGTTGATTGTAAAAGAATTGAAGAAAATCATTACAATTTAGTGTATTTGCGTAATGAGACCAGGGAATTTCACTAAGATCTGATATGCGTTTTTCATAATTTGTCTTTCTAAAGTCTAACCTTGGTATTAAGTTGTTTTCTTGAAGCACTCTAAAATCCAATTTGATTTCAATTTGAAGGGACGGATGGTAAACGTCTTCAGGACTGATAGGAAAAGCGCGTTCAACTTCACAAGAACTAAAGTCGGTAAGAACAAGATCTAACACATTCTGAACACCATTTAAAATGAAGTTATATTGTCCTAAACCTGTAGTATCTATGAAACTGCAGAGATAAGAGTGCTTTATGCTACTATACGCGGTTGCGTTAATGTGTGGATTTTCCCATTGCACGTTAGGTATGTTAAAGTCTCCTAAGATTATCGTCTTACAGTTGGAGGACCTACTTACTATATCTTGACATTGGCTTAGAAAAGATTTAAATGTTTCATTCGGAATATAAGAAGTGATGTAAGCGGTACAGATATTGACGATACAGTTTCGTAGTTTAACGCTAACCCATACATTCTCTATACTGTCATTCCAATCCTGACGTAATTCAAAATCTAAACTCCTCGATAAAGCCATCAACACTCCACCTCCATGTGTCTTGTTATATTTTTCTTTAAAAGGCAAATCGCGGTCCCGCCTTACAACTCGATATCGTTCATCAAATAGCTCCGATGAAAATATTGATTCATCCAACCATGTTTCACAGAGGCAAATAATATCGTAATTGCAACCCAAAATAGCTTGATATGTATCATTACATTTGCTTTTCATGCCTCTTATATTTTGGAAATATTATGCTTACATGATTACATTATTAATAACTAGTATACTGCTTAAAGTGCTTTTAAGTGTGGTTTGCTTTTTTTTTGGATTCCACGTTGCCATATTTTTGTTGCTGCTTTGATTTATAATTGAAATGTTAAATCAAATTACGTGATTTTAGTAATTTTGTACTTACAATGTCCTCTCTCATCGGGGTAACTTTTACAATAATCTGCCACAATAGACGATAACATATATAAAAGCCACAATGCACTGAAATTATTATATTTCTTTGTATTGTCCTTTACATAATCGCTGTTAAGGGAAGTTTTGATCTGAAAAATCAAGAATGGACACATGCAATTTAGAGTTATATTAGTTACATACAAAATAAAAATAAAATAATTTTCTATTTCTAAGGAGATATAAATAAATAGATACTTAAACCTTTTATTTTCTCATTTTACCTGCGATTATACGAGTAGTTCTAAATAAACTTTAAAGCTATATAGTTATTATTAGTATATATTTTTTTACAATATCTGTATATAATATATAATATTTTAATTATTACGTTTCTAATTACATTATTTCTTTTATTGAGTTAATTTATCTTTTATTTGTTTATGGATATATTTTTATATTATTTAATTTGATTTTTTACTTTCTACATTTATAAATGAGAACCCCTCTGCGGGTGAAGGCCTTCTCCAACTACGAGTATGCCCATTGTTTCCTATATTTCGTCTTTGATTGCCAATCGTCTCCTGCTGTATATTTGAGGTCGTTGGTCCATCTTCTAAAAGGCCTGCCTCTATTCCTTTTCCCCCTAGGTCATTTCCATAGGACGCTTCGTCCATCGAGTGTCCGTCAATCTAGCTACATGAACTGCCCATTTCCATTTTAGCTTCATGGAGTAAAGTAAGAAATCTATTTGTTTGGATTTTTCTCCTAACTTAGTGTGGCGTATTCTATCTCTCTTTCGTATTCCTAGAAATAGAAATATCATTTATTTGCGTTAGATTAAGGTACATAGTAGATGTTCCTAGCAAAAGATATAAAATCTGCCTATTCAGCCATTACAAACAGCATGCAAATATCTTAAATTATAGGTACATTAAAATTAAAATCAAATTAATGTCAAAGTTGAAAATTGAATCAATATATTTTACTTAAAATTATTATTTACATATTATTATACATTATTAATTATTAGATATTGTTTTCTGAAGTTTAAGCGAGCACTACATATTAAAATAAAACACTTTTTTACGGACTAACTCGCTTTTAATTTACTATATTACATAGGTTTTTTTTATTATCCTGACGTTTCGCACACTTTACAGGGTCCGTATTCACAGGGAGACTGAGGTGTTGGTCGTCTCATAGTTAGAAGTTGTTTGCCTACCGTCAATCATTTTTATATTTATCCGGGTGCGTTCAGATTTACACAATACGAGCTAACAATATTTTTAGGTCTGGCAATGTGTTGCTGATGGGGCTGAGATTTGCTGTATGATGGGGTCCCAGGCAGGTGGTAAATTCCAACCATCCTCTCTATTGAAATTTCAATGTTTTTTAATTTCAATAGCCTCGCGTATCATCAAGGAATGAATCGTTGTTCTTTGGCGAGTATTCGAGGTTTGTCAAATCTGATGTAATGGTTGGGTCCCTCGAGACCATGTTCAAACACCCCAGACTTATTTTCGCGCCTATGCTTGACGTCGGCTATATGTTCTTTTACGCGGGTTCCTACACTTCTGTTTGTTTGCCCGATGTATGAGAAATGATTGACGGTATGCAAATAACTTCTAACTATGAGACGACCAACATCTCAGTCTCCCTGTGACCACGGACCCTGTAAAGGGTTCGAAATGTCAGGACAATATATAAAAATTTATTAGATGTCAAGTTTTATTAAAAAATTCATTTAACGTATAAAAAGCATGTTCCATAAGCCAGTTGTATAAGCCTCTTTTAAATCTTTTACCTATTGATACCCCTGAAACTATTTATCATCTCTGATCTTTAAAATATTTTAGTATGTTGTTATTTATGCCTCAAAAGTTTTAGGAAAAATAATGAAAAAATTCAAAGTCACTTGGGAAAGCCGGAAAATGTTCGGTGTTATAACTGCTAGTAAGAGGATGCACTACCTATATCAAGTACTTAGGGGGTAGGAAAAGGCTTTCAAGTTTAAATAAAAAATAAAATAGAATGTAATGTTTTTAACTATTCTGACGATATAAATTTAAGCCGGAGTATGACACATGAGTTTTGGGACTTAAATAAACGACACATTTCTTACAAATGAAATTAATTTCTTTTAGATAACGAAAAGTTGAAAAAATCTTATGCAGAATTAACAAGTTAATGATATGATGCAATCTATCGAATCAAAAAGTTTTCCTATGAGTATTTGAAATGGGACAAAGTCCACGCATTTCTTTTTCCTTGTAGGTCTATAACAAAGACCTTGCAACAACTCCAAAAGTAGACAATTATAATTATATGCTCCTGCGTTATTGTCTATAACTAAATTGATGAGCAACTCCTCAAAATCACCAATAATGATAAGAAACGAAAACCTAGAATATGTAGATACCTATATATATCTAGGTAAACAAGTCTCATTTCACCGGAACAACAACTTTACTAAGAAGAAATAAATAGAAGGATACACATGACATGGCAAAAATACTGGGCCCACAAAGAGATAATAAAAGGAGACATGTCGCTTTCGGTAAAATAGAAAGTAATAGATAGTGGCATCCTTTCCTGTCTAACATATGGCTCACAAACCTGGACATACACGAAAAAGGCAAAAGAGAAAATTAGAATATTATGTCAAGCCGCCATGGAACGATCCATACTAGTCCGAAAAGTACTCGTTTTAAAATACAATACAATACAATACAATACAAAAAATCTTTATTTGTTCTCTCACATAGATATTACGCACAGATACATATAGCAGACAACAGTTATTTATCTATGTAAGAGACTGGTTTCTGCGCTAGGAGACCTGTATGACAGATAACCAGCCTCTCCAACTCTGGACCCGAATACTACTTATATGTTTTAATTGAAAATATTTACATTTATTTATGTGAGGATATTGGGAGGTTCATTGTGCGTGTTGTGTGTGCATGTGTGCGTGCATGTATGTATGTGTATGCGTGCGTGTGTGTGAGTGTGTGGGTGTGTATGTGGGTGTGTGTGAAATATATGTGTATTTTATGTATGACATCTTTAACTATTTGGAGGTTGTTTAATAAGGAACCATTAACAGATTTTCAGTGTCCTCATAGCTTAGTCTTTTTAGGAAAGTAGAAGTTGTTATTTTACATTTAAATTTCGTAAGTGGATAAATAGAGATCATTTTGTTAATTTTATTGTAGAGAAATTTCCCAAGAAAAGCAAAAAACCTAGCAGAGAACTTTGTGGACCACGAATTTTTAGACATGCAGACTTTGTGTTTCCGTCTTTTTGTCAAGTTCAGTGAGGGGTCAAATTCAATTTGGGAATGCTGTTTTAATATTGTATTAAGAATAAAAAGTTGCCTTACAGTAAGAACATCGGATAGATTATATAGTTCCCTAGTAGGAAAACGAAATGGGACGAAGTTGCATACTTTTAACACGGCTCTTTGGGCTCTTTCGAGTTTTAAAAGTTTTGTTTTGGAGGTACCACCCCAAACCGTAATACAGTACGTTAATACGGATTGGCACAAAGCTAGGTACACCATTTTTATAATGCTCTTGTCGGCAACGTGACGAAGATTTTTAAAGATAAAGATTAATTTGCGAGTTCTGGCTGACAGGAGATCTAGATGACTTTCAAAGCTTAACTTATTGTCTATTATTACTCCTAGATACTTAATGCTGAAAGTTCTCGTAATTTGAGTGCAGGTACATATTTGACCAGTCAAACAAGAATGCGCTACTATGGAATGATGATCGTGTACGTGCATCTGGGTGTTTTGGATGGAGAAAGGTATGTATTTGGTTTTTTCAACATTAAGTGTCAGGGCATTGTCAGCAAGCCAAGAATAGACCCTATCAAATCCAGATTGTGCAAACTCATACGTCTCTTGCCAGGTGTCACCATGAAATATCAACGCAGTATCATCAGCGTAGGTCACGATTTTGCCATTAGTCAATTGAAGACTGCACAGGTCATTAATAAAAGCAAGAAAGAGCGTGGGGCCCAAAACGCTTCCTTGAGGCACTCCGCATGATATGGGCACGTCAGTGCTAGTGTGTTCACCAATTTTAACCCTTTGTGACCTATTATTTAGATAGTCCTGAAACAATTTCAGTTGCTCATTTCGGATACCCAGTTTTTCCAATTTATCTAATAAGAGTGGTGTAGAGACTGTGTCAAAAGCCTTCGCCAAATCCAGAAATATTGTAATGACTTTGTTCTTCTTGTCAAGGTTAGAAACAATGTAATCCGTCAGCTCATGAACAGCATCGCTAGTGGATGTATGAGCTCTAAAACCAAATTGTGACTTGGAGATGAGATTTTTGGATTCAAGATATTCAACCAGACGCTTGTTTAAAAGTTTTTCTGCTATTTTTGACAAAGTAGGAAGTATAGATATCGGCCTGTAATTATTAACACAGCTCTTATCACCACTCTTGTAAATAGGTATCACATCAGCAAGTTTGAAAGCATCTGGGAAAACTCCGGTTGAAAATATAAAATTAATAATATGGGTCAACGGTGGAACCAGTATCATATGATAACGCTTAAGGAAGTTCCCAGAGATCATGTCACGTCCAGTGGTATTGCCCTTTTTAAGATTCAGTATGGTGTTTCTGACCTCAGATTCGGTAGTAGGTGAAAGGTAGAATGAAAAGGGTTGTGAGGGTAAGGATGATGTTTTACAGTAATGTTTGTTATGTATTTTCTCTGCTAAGTTTCTTCCAATAGATGCAAAAAATATATTGACATTGTTGACAGAGCTATAGGGGTCGGAATACGATATTAAGTCCGAGGCATGGTTTTGGTATTTTTTTAAGTGTGTAACTTGTTTTATAGTGTCCCAAAGCGATTTGTTATTAGTTTTGGCGGCCGTTTGAATTTGGGATCTTTCATAATCTCGTTTTAGCCGTTTTAGTAGCGAGTTACAAAAATTTCTATACCTTTTATAAGTGGCTTTAACTATTTCATTATTTGGGTATTTCTTAAGTTTTTGGTGTAATTTATCCCTATTTCTTATACATCTTAACAGACCAGTTGTAATCCATGGTTTAATTACCCTCTTGCGATTTGGAACTTTGATAGATTTCGTATTAGCACTGATTTTTTTTGTTAACTCCGTTATAAACAAAGAAACAGCAGAGTTCACCTCAGGTGCTTCATAAATTATAGCAAGATTTAATTTGGCCATATCTTCGTCAAGTTTATTATAATGAACTTTCTTAGTTACCGACCTAACGGATTGATTATTTTGATGCCTAAATTCCAAAAGAAAAATTAGAGAGTCATGGTCTGTAAGGGATGTCTCTGCTACATGACAAAACGCGGGGAGTTTACTTTTAAGCATGAGGTGATCTAGGCATGTTTCTCCGTGTGTTGGAAACAGATGCGCTGGTAACATACCATGAGAAGCCAACAGATCAAGGTATACATGCGAGTTAGAGTCTTTATTATTTTCTCTTATATCTATATTTATGTCTCCCACTAAAATTATATTAGTATAGTGTAAGCTAGATAAGAGATCCTTAAGTGATTGTATAAAAGGATCAATGTTTCTATAACCTGGGGGTCGGTATATGGCAACTAAGACTGTCTCAGGATCAATTTCGACGGTAAGGCAGTTAGCGTCTCGCAGATTAGGTTCTAATATCTTAACTTGCAAACTGTTTTTAAAGTAGACCATAACACCTTCATTTTGCGTTAAGTTGTTTTCGGTTTTTGCAAAGTTATACCCATCTATTTGACCGAAAAAATGTGTATGACGTAACCAACACTCCGTCACAACAATAAAATCCCACTCAGTATTATATCTTTTGAGAAGTGTCAAGAGACCTGAGAAGTTCTTATTTAAACTACGAATGTTTTGATGGAATATCTTTAAAGTGAATTTTGGTTTTTTTATTAATGTTGGGCATTCCTCTATATCACAAATAGAGGAATGCGCTATAGCAAAATTGTCAAGGTCAGTATTTATATGATTTGTATTGTCCATTTTGATTTAAAAATGTATGAATGAAGTAATTAATTAACTGTGTAAAAGAAGTTAAGTATATATGGTAAAGTGAGGATTGCATTATAGATACGCATGTGTGGAATTGGGTATTTATATTTGTAAAAACTATTATAGGAGATTTTTCGATGTAAATGTGCGGACAACTTATGAATATATTAGAGGTGTGTAAGTGAAGAATACTTTTTGTGTGTTGAATGTGTGAATTGTTGTTGTCGTTAAATTGTACTTGTGTTTGAAAGGTGTGTATTAGAATTATAAGTGATAAGTAGATGTAAAGAACATTTGTTGCGCGTAAAGGGTTACAGATATTAATGACAATTATCATCATTTTATAACCTAGGCTAATGAATAAATGCGAAAATGTAAAAAATAAATGATTAGGACCCTTAAAACAGAATACAACCTGTGTTTTCACTAGTACGTGTAGCTTACTTTGGCTATAGCAACATTTAGTTGTTTTGAGTAACGATATACAAAGATATATAAAGCCAATAAAAAATAACACAAAAAACAGGTTATGCATGCATATAAAATAAAATAGTATAGATAGTCACTTTTGCACTGTTTCAGGCTTCGGAAAGTCGTCTTCTGAACTAATTTTCAAAGCACCTGAGCCTTCCTTTTGCCTTAGATACACGACTCCGTGCGCGGTCCAGCAAAAACGATATTTGTTCTCAGTTGCAAAATCTCTTGCCATGCGGAATAACTTTTTTGCCTTAAACGTAAGAGACTCTGAAATGTATATGCGTTGCTCTGGACCGTTTAAAAGTAGTTGTTTGGTATTTAATTTGTTTGTGGGATGCTGACCATTGTATATTTTGAGACCAGTAAGCAAGTTATTTTTACTCGAGGCGCTAACGAAGTCCACTATAATAGGTTTATTTGACTCCAATTTTGTGTTTATTCGGTGTAAAGATTTTATTTCTCCTCCACTAAAGTTTACACCAATCTTGCTGCATATATCTTGAAAAGTTTTTAGTAACTCTTGGTTTGTTTCTTTATTGGACAGTTTAGGGATGTTTCGTATTTCCACTTCGTTGGATCTCGATTTACGTTCCAGTAACTCAATTTTATTTTCTAGTGTTTCAATGTATTTCTGGGTATTTTTCTGTTTATACACTCTTCTTAAAACACTCAAACTCCTCCCGCATTTCGTCGTATTTTTGACTGAGAAAGCTTAATGAATGCACTATTTCATCGTTTTGTTCCTTGATAGTCGCCACAGAATTTTGTATAGACAATAATTTATTATCTTGTGTATTAGTGAAATCGCTAAACATCTGTCTTATTCCTGCATAAATGAGCGCATTGATATCTCCTCCTCCGATACAAACTTGCGCTTATTACGTGTTGTTATTGTATCGAGCTCAGAGTCCGATCCCGCATGTTGTTGAAGATGTGAAGCGGGCAGGGTGAGCGAGGGGGCCGGTTCCGTGGGGGGTATTGCTTTCGTAGGAGTGCGCCTTATTGACATCTCGCAAAGTATTTGGACAACAGAAAGCTAAAGAAGTCGCGTAGAGGTATTATTATATATTGTCTGCTAGACTTAACAGAGCAAGCGAGAGGATACGGTTTATGCGCAATAAATTAATAGCAATATTGTCACAGCGAGACAATTGTGTAGCAGCTCGTAGTTTTCGTAGTCTTGGCCGTAGCAGCTGCTACGGATGCAACAAGCGAGTCACGTCACGTGGTGGGGCGCCCACACTTGCACAGACCGCGTTTAGATATTAGTCGATTATTTCGACCCGGTCGAGCTCTGCCTTCTTGGTCTAGTGGATAAGACGGCGACACTTACGCAAGAAATCGGGGCTCAAACCACCGCACAACAAACATGTCTCCTCCAACTTTTTATAAGTATGAAGACTCCGGCGACTGGCGGGCGAAGTCCGAGGCGAATTCCAGTGACAGGGCAAAGCACTCAAAATTATTTTCAAGAAAATAATAAAAATTTAAAAAAAATACAGCACACGTCCGATCTCAATAAAAGCCAGAGCAGAGAGGTAAAAAAAACTGTTAATGGATAAGTATGACAATATTTACAATTATATTTATATATTAATATTATATTAATATTTATATTTATAATACCTACGGTATTTTATTAAAGGTAGCTAAATCCTTAAAATAATTGCCATTTAACCCACTTACCCTGACCAGGTGTTATAACACAGCTGAAATTGACGTAAACCTACCCTCAAATTATGATGTTAAAATGTGACATTTTCATAGTTTTTCTTCGGTTATTTCATTTAGTGCTTATCAAGGTAGGATTATTGTGTATTTATAATAAACAAACACATTTATTTTGATCCATAAGTTGTGTATTATTGCAGCAGAGTTATTTTGATTTATTATGTCTGTTATAAGGTAAGCAATACGAAATATATATTTGTAATTTTGAGTCGTTATTTCACGAATTATTTATAACATGACTATTAGTTACCTAAACAAAAAAAATGACAGTGGTAATTTCATATTATTGTTTTTTTTTTGCTATTTATGTATCACAGGTGTTATAACACCTCGTAGGAATATCCACGTCTAATACGTTCTGTATGTAGTTTTAGGGTACGACCAAAAAGAGTGGTGCAGCTTACTGAAATATAGCAGAATTATTAAAAAAAAGCGAATGATGATACAATCTTGCCAAGTGTTATCACTATTTTGCCCCCTGATAATGCAAATGCGAATACAATAGAGAAGGATTCGTGTGATGAAAAGTTGGAGTTTGCATAATCTTCCCCGTACAAATGTATTTTGATATCATTATAACCTTGCTAATCACTTGTCATTGACTAAACTATACTGTATATCTGCTTTTTTAGGCCTTAGTAAATGGAACGACAATAGCTGGCTGTTGCGTCCAATGTAGATAGCGTCGAGCCACTACATAAAGCAAAACAATTCGCTCAACGGCAAAAGAAATTTTAATTGATAAATTAGAAATATAATGAGAATATGGCATGTGTACAGATCAGATTAAAATATAGGCTTTTACCGAACTTCTTTTCGTGGCAAAAAGCGGTACTTTACTCATATTTTGTCATTATTTAGTTAAGGCTGAGTCAAGTTTAAATAAAAAATAAAATATAATTGTGCGGGGTAGAGCCAGGTGATAGTTCAATGATACAATTGAGTCCCTTGATTAATAGCTGTATTCCCAGAAAGTACAATAAAATTAATATAAAAACAAATGATATGCGCGTCGCGTATGATATATGATATCGGACTGCCGGTCTTCGGCATTCACGCCGTTTAGGCCAAAAGTGCTTATTCAGGTGTTCGAGTGCATTGCTCCGAACATGCTCCCGACTCAGAAAGATAACAAACAATGAGATGAGATATGATTAACAAAGAATGAAAACTATAGCCTATTGCATAAAAAGTAAAAAATTAATTAATAAAAAATAGTACAAAAATTTAAAAATTCCAACAACATGGCATAAAAAAATTACTCCTCATATTTACTGTTCTTAATAAATATTATGCTTTAAAAAGAAAAAGATAAAAAAATCTTAATAAATGTATAGGTGTAAAAATAACAAAATATGATTAATTATAACTGAGATTCATCAGTGTCAATGTACACGCGCTTAGTAACGATTGGTGAAGTCGCGATATCCACCACTGACCGATGCCGCTCGCTCATTACACTTACACTGGGCTGTCGGTCAGCCGTGCTCTGCTTTCGCGCACTCATTGCACTCACAAGCTCACTATCACTTACACTAGGCTGCAGCCGCAGTTGCGCGGCCTGCGCGGCCTGCGCGTGACCCGCGCGGCCTCCGCGCCACCGCCACCAACAGATGAGAACTGCCAAGGTGACTGCTCCTGCCACCCCTGCATATGATATAATGTACTGATGGATGTCATGACCAGATAACTCATCATCATCATCGTCATCTGAATCCAAACTCTTCTGTCTCAAGCTATCTATTTTAGCTTGTAAGTCACTTAAGGAGTTTGTTAAGTTGGTACTTGGGTCACTGGGCTCGACATAATTTGATGAAAAGGTCAAATTTAAAATATTGTTTATCGGAGCTATTTCGATTTTGTATATGATATCTGAAATGATATGCATGATATTGCTTTGTTGTTGAGTAGCATAAAAAGTAAAATCTTTTACTTTAGCTATGCATTTATTGTCGAGACGAATGAGGCCAGCTTCTACAAGGTCTACAGTTTGTATCTCGTTCTCGCACATAATTCTCATAGCATATAAGCTGCAATGAAAGTATAAATATGTTGAAGGGCTTGTTAACTCGAACCAATCATCTTTGCATGCGCTAATTCGTGCCTCACATATACCAACATCATTTATACGACAAAATCTTTCATCTGTCCCTAAATGTTTAATACAATTTTGGAGTTCATACCTCTCAGTTTCTATAAATGAATCTTTCTGCAAATTAATAGCTACGTAGCTTGCTCTTGGAATGATTGTTATCATTCTGTTGTTTATCTTATGCGGAATAGGCACTAACTTGTACAATTGATAATAGTCTCGGCTTATAAGTGGAAATTTAATTTCAAATATGAAGTATTCATCTGTCATTCTTGACTTAACGCTTATTTATACATCTCTTGATAATTAGAAGCAATATTTTCTAGTGGTAGAGGCAAGTCTTTTGAAAGTTGACTAGAAATAATTTGTAACTCCTTTCTAAATTGTTCTGGGCTCAGTAAGTGAATATTAAATCGACCATGGTAAGTATCCATCAAAGCAGTCAATAAATTATCTTGGGTTCTTCTCAGATTGATGAGTATGTTACCAGTTGTCATGGATGTTAAAGTAAACTCTTCTATGACTGAACATTTATGAACTTGCTTAATGATGTTGTCTATTGCAGAATCTAACTTATTCAGTCGCAGGTTGATATTTTTGTGTTGCGTTGTTATCATTTCTTCAGTTCTTTTCAACAGCTTATACTGAGCTTCTATGACAGATGTTTGATTTTTGTATAGAGCATGCATATGTTTGTCGTTCTCTTTCAATTGTCGTATATCGTGCTTATACTTTTCTACGAATCGCTCGTCGAGTATCCCGAACAAACTGTTTGAAATATAACCCACTGCATTGATAAGGCCGCGCCGCTGTCTGGAGTGTAAATTGTTACGTGAGTCAAACGCCTGATTCAGCAAAAGCTCATTGCAGCTCCATATGATCGTGTTGTAATTGAGTAAGGATCGTATTGTAGCGAGATTGATCGGGTATTATGGCGCATATTTTTTGTAAATAATATAAACATTTTTCTAAACGGTCTCTAATCCTTCCCAGTAAGGAGACATATTGTAATACGTCCACTCATCTCGTATCAATTGCATATTTACGACAGAGTCGAAATAAATTGATTGGTTGTTATTAGCAAACTTTGATAAAGAATATGCTGCATTTGATGTTGTTAAAATAGACATAAAGAATAAATATGATATCGCCATTGTAATAAAACTGTTCGTTTGCTTGTTCCTTTCAAAATGTTTGTATTTGTTATCTGATATTTTTTCTTCGCTCTCTTTTTGTCGAACTGCTGTCCTTATTTATATTTTCCGATGCGTTTGATAAAGGTAGTATAGATATTTTGGTTAAAGGTCTTTTTATATGTCCGTTTTTTGTTTTAAGACTCACTACTCGGACTAATCCGTCACTGCCGGGGTGGAGTTCGACCACTCTTCCCATTGCCCATTTTCCAGCTGGAATATTATCTTCGTGTATTAATACGATGTCTCCTTTCATGATATTATTTTGAGTTTTAAGCCACTTACTTCTTGCTGATAGTTGTGTAAGATATTCTGATTTCCACTGTTTCCAAAGGTCGTTAAATATTTTTGTAATTAAATGCCACCGTGTTCTCGCGTCGGTCGCTGTTTCAATGATTGTGACCCCGGCTCGCCCAGTAAGAAAATGCGCTGGCGTTAAACACTCGATATCCTCAATATTTTCTGTTAAGGCACACAACTCGGTCTCGTGTTAAGGCATGCTTCCACTTGCGTTAGGAGGGTGCTGTACTCTTCAAATGTTAATTTTTGGAGACCAATGACTCGTTTTAAGTGGTGTTTCATGCTACGCACTGCTCTTTCCCACAAACCTCCTGCGGTGGGCCAGGCTGAGGCATTAAAATGCCATTCAATAGACATATCGGTGATTTCCTTAAAAAATGAGTTGTTAAATATTTGTTCCAATTGATAATGCTCTTCCTGTAAAACTCGATTAGCCTTAATAAAATTCGTTCCATTATCACTGTATATGTGCCTGGGTGCTCCTCTTCTTGCGGCCATGCGGCAAAGCGCTGCTAAAAATGCATCACTGCTTAAATAGGACACCAGTTCGAGGTGCACCGCTTTTGTTACCATGCAGATGAACATAGCGATATAACCCTTCGTGGTCTTTGCTCCTCTTCCACGGTTATATTTGATGTCCACAAATCCACTGTAGTCCACCCCCGCGTGATAAAACGGAGGCGCTGGATTTCATCGAAATTGCGGCAGATCTCCCATCAACTGAGCTTTCAACTCAGGCTTTTTTTTACGGCAGGTAACACAATTTCTTAGCTGCTTCTTCGTTGCATTTGTACCATTGATAATCCAATATTTTCTTCTTAAACCAGAAAGTGTCATTTTTACTCCTCCGTGATATATTAACAGATGCGCTTGTTCAGTTAATAAGTATGTCAATCGATGATTATGAGAGATGATAATTGGATGTTTTGTTTCAAATGGTAGATTAGTATTTCTTAACCGTCCACCAACACGTAAAATACCTCCTGGGTCTAAAAACGGTTGCAAATTTAATATTTTACTGGTTGACTTTACGCAATGATATTTACGTAAGTTTTCTATGTCACATAAAAACTCTGTAAATTGTACATGTCATATGATTCGTAATTTCGCAACATTGAATTCTTGTAACGTGATATATGCAGGTCGTTTCACGCGACACGGTGTCAATGCTCGATATATCCAAGCTAAAATTAAAATAATTTTGTTAAATTAATTATAGTTTTGCAAAAACTGATTTATTACATTGTTATCTTCGCTTTTTATTACAACATGTGATGACATTTTAACTTCCTGATTTGTTGTATAATTGAGACTCTGTTGTTTAATCTCACATTGCTCTGATAAAGATAACGGGCCACTCCACCATAAGGAGTGATCTTTCAATTGAGAAAATGTTAAGCCGCGACTCGCAGCATGGGTTGCCTTTGCCTAGCCTGGGTTTACTTTGGTTTTATATAATTCCAGTGATCTGCGGGTATGATCTCTTTTATTTGGTTTACACGATTGGCAACAACAGGCTTCCAACGGTTTTCATTTCCTTGTAGCCACCCCATGACCACCATCGAATCGCACCACCCGTATAACTTTATTTGATAGTTATTGTAACAATTAACTATCTTTTTAATTAATTGTGAACGTAAATGAGCGCCACATAATTCCATCCTTGGCAATGATACTGCTTTGTTCAGTGGTACAAGTTTTGTTTTTGCCGAGATTAGTATGACTGAATATTTTGACCCATTTTTAATCCTTGCATATACCACCGCCGCGTAGGCTTTTATTGATGAGTCACAGTACCCATGAAGTTCAATGATTGTTTCCTCTGTACTTCCAATCCACCGTGGCATTTCAATGTGCTTAATATTTCTGATGTCATCTCTTAACTTAATCCATTCAGCCTGCGTTTTTTCTGATAACACGTATTCCCATTGTAGTTTTTCTTTCCAGACAGATTGAAATAATAGTTTTAATTTTGTCACCACAGGGGCGATCCATCCCAAGGGATCAAATACTTTTGATATTTCGGCTAATAGAATTCTTTTTGTAATCTTGTGATTAGTAGTGGACTGAAACTTGATATTATAATCAAATAAAAATTTATCTTGAGTCGAATTCCATCGCAGGCCTAGAGTTTTTGATGTGTTATCTAATTTGAAAGTGAATATTTTGCTGTCCGCGTTTATCTTTGGTATGTTTTGTAGCAGTTTCGTATTATTCGATGCCCATTTGCGTAAATAAAATCCTCCTGACTCTAAAAGTTGATTTAACTGTAATATTTCTTGCTGGCTCACTTCTATTTTAAGGCAACCATGGATTAGGTTATCAATAAAAAACGCTGATTCTGCTATTTTTGAAGCTGTTTGATAGTTTTTCCTCTCATCTGAAGCTAGACGTTTTAAAGTCATCATAGCAAGAAAGGGTGCTGATTTGGTACCGTATGTTACCGTCATTAATTTATATTCTTTGAGAGGCTGGTTTACTGATTCTCTCCAGATATTTTTCTGGAGCTGCTGGTCTGCCTCACTAACTAAGATCTGCCTATACGCGTTAAATACTACGCGAAGTTTGGGTGGTGCTGGAGTTTTCGCGTAGTACGGCATGATGAGGTAAAAAGCATTGAATGACGGGGTTGCTATTTGACTCTTTCATTCAAAATCTCTTAAATTCACGGTATTGCTTTCCTAAGTTTGGCTGCTTAGCAAAAATTCTCTCCAAATTTTTAAATTGCGCAATTGCTAACTCTTTTGATGACCCTAACTCCTTTTCAAAATTTTCTTTCATTGGTATTCTGATCTCATACCTTCCATCTGACCGGCGTTTGGTTGTGTTATTATAATAGTCAATGCATTTTTGATTTTTGATTGATATTTCTGATGATTCGCTTATCTCTTCTATCTCCCAAAATTTATGTATCTCATCTAGTTGTGTCAGTACAACATTACACTGAAACGCTTGTACACTTCCGCATAGCAACCACCCTAACTGTGTCTGTTGTGCGAGAGGCTGGTAATGATTTTCCCCTCGATAAAACCTTCTAACATATTAACTGAATAAACATCGGCTCCGAGTAGTAGATCCACTGGCCGAGTTATATAATATTCTGGATCTGCTAAGTTGATATTCTTAATATAATCCCATCTCGGTTTTGTAAATGATGAATTTGGTAGGTTCTTAATTAATCTATTCATGATAATTACTTCCACACAAAGTGTAAAATCATTATAAAGTGACGAGATTGATATATTGATCTTTACTTTACAATTACTCTCGTTTTGTCCCACGCCAAAGATGACTCCTTTACAGTGCTCTCTCTTTAATCCTAACTGTTGCGCACCGTGTTCCGTTATGAGTGATATTTGCGACCCTTGGTCGATAAGAGCCCGCATGGCCTTGTAAGATCCGTCTAAGCCTTAACTTTAATCATCGCAGTTGATAACAAAATTTCGGATGTTTTCTTTTGCGACACGTGTGACGCATTGACTCCGTTTGTATTTTGCTGATTTCTATAAAACGGTCATGGCTTCGGTAGCGGCTGACCTGAGGTCAACGGTCTTTAAGTAATGGCGTCATGTATCAGTGTATTGTGACACCTTCAACAAATGCGACAGCGGCTAATTGAAAAACAAGGCTTTCCGTAGTGTGAATATAAACAATTCTTGCAAATGTCTAATCGTTTCAAAGTTTTTATTTTAATTCATTTGATTGTTCTAGAAAGTTTGAACAATTAAATAGCCCATGATCTAAACTACATAGCGGGCATTTTATGTTCGAAGATGATGCATGATAAGATTTGTGATTTGTTCTGGGAGAGTGTCTATTAGGGTATTGATTACTTCAGTTGTTGTTTGCGTAGGTATTCCTGTTATTATAATTCGTATATTCAGGTTTTCTAGGAACATACCCATAATTGTTTGCGTTTTGATATGCAGGCTTTTGTATAATAATTTCTTGTTTCCTTTTTGATTGCTCGAGCATAGTGAATTTACTTTCAAGATAATCCAAAAGTTCTTGTAATACCGGTAACTCTCGCGGCTGCTTTAAAAACTCCATCATCATCATCATCATCATCAGCCAGAAGACGTCCACTGCTGGACAAAGGCCTCCCCCAAAGATCTCCACCACGACCGGTCCTGTGCTGCTTGCATCCAGCGGCTACCCGCGACCTTCACCAGATCGTCGGACCACCTTGTTGGAGGCCTGCCCACACTGCGTCTTCCGGTGCGCGGTCGCCACTCGTGAACCGTTCTGCCCCAACGGCCATCGGTTCTACGGGCGATGTGCCCTGCCCATTGCCACTTGAGCTTGGCGACTCTTTGGGCTATGTCGGTTACTTTAGTTCGTCTACGAATCTCCTCATTTCTGATTCGATCACGTAGAGAAACCCCGAGCATAGCCCTCTCTATTGCTCTTTGCGTGACTTTGAGCCTGCTAATAAGGCCCATAGTGAGCGACCACGTTTCGGTACCGTATGTCATCACTGGCAACACACACTGGTCGAAGACTTTCGTCTTGAGACACTGCGGTATTTTGGACGAGAAGATATTACGTAGCTTACCGAACGCTGCCCAGCCGAGTTGGATTCGACGATTGACCTCCTACCTAGTTGGACTGTTTGTCCCAGGTATACATATTCGTCAACAACTTCAATAGCAGAGTCTCCAACCTTCAGAGGAGTGGGTACGATGCGTGAGTTAGACATAATTTTCGTCTTCTCCATGTTCATTTTAAGGCCCACTTGTTGAGAGACTCTGTTGAGATCACCGAGCATTGTGCCGAGTTCCTCCAGGGTCTCAGCCATGACTACTATATCGTCGGCAAATCGAAGGTGACTGATGTACACGCCGTTAATATTGATGTCGAGTCCTCTCCAGTCCAGAAGCTAAAACACGTCCTCCAGTGCAGCAGTGAAGAGTTTCGGAGAAATGACATCTCCTTGTCTCACTCCACGCTGCAGCTGGACTGGCTTCGAGCTCCGGTCCTGAAGACGAACTGTCATAGTGGCGTTTTCGTACAAACACTTCAACACTTCGATGTACCGGTAGTCAATTTGGCACCGCTGGAGAGACTGTAGCACGGCCTATGTTTCGATCGAATCAAAGGCTTTCTCATAGTCCACAAACGCTAAGCAAAGAGGCCGGTTATACTCTTCGGTCTTCTGTATAACCTGCCGCAGCGTATGTATGTGGTCTATGGTGCTAAAGCCTTTTCGGAATCCGGCTTGTTCGATTGGCTGGAAGTCATCAAACCTGCGTGCGAGACGATTAGTTATAACTCTCGAGAACAGCTTATAAACGTGACATAGAAGTGATATGGGTCTGTAGTTCCTTAGTAGGGCCTTGTTGCCCTTCTTAAAGAACAACACTTTCATGCCACGCTTCTGGCGTTCTACCTCCGAGTACGACGGAATTAAATAGTCTCTGAAGAGCTGCGAGTACCGGTCTTCCGCCTGCTTTCAGAAGCTCAGCCGTAATTCCGTCAGCACCCGATGCCTTGCTGTTCTTAAGCTGCTTGAGAGCCATACCAATCTCGTACAGGCTGATGTCCGGGATATCTTCGGTGTAGTGTCGGGTTAGCTTAGCTGTAGGGTCTGTAGCTAAGCTTTGTACAGGTGGCCCCGTGGATGTGTATAGCTGTCCATAGAACTTCTCGACCTCTCCCATAACTTCGGACCTGGACGTGACAGTTCTGCCGTCATCGGTTTTCAGCGTCGTCAGTTGGCTCTGCCCAATACCCAAATCTCTTGCAAACACTTTCGAACCTTTGTTTCGCTCGATAGCCTCTTTAATACGGTCGGTATTAAATCGGCGAGTGTCTCGAGTCAAAGACTTCGAGATCTGCCTATTGAACCGCCGAAGCTGAGACGAATCGTCCGAAGAACGCAGAACCATCACGCGCCGCTCTTCCATCAGTTTGAGAGTATGGTCCGAGAGCTTTTTAGGTCCTCTTATACGGTGGGTTTTGAAGAACTTAGACCCAACCGCATGGACAGTTTTTACAAACCTGTTGTTGTAATCGTCCACGTCTACGCAATCCTTCAGGCATTCGAAGCGATTTTTCAGTTCGAGCTGGAAGCTTTCGAGGTTTTGGATTTGGATGGGTGCAGGGCGGAGCGTAGATTTCATCAATCGACGTCTTTCAAGCTTGATATTAATGTTCAATGTGCCTCTTACTAACCGGTGATCACTGCCAGTTTTGAACGCGTTGATCACAGAGACATCATTGAATAGATGCTTTCTCGTCGACATGATAAAGTCAATCTCATTTTTTGTTGCACCATCGGGACTTAGCCAGGTCCACTTGCGGTGTTCAGATTTCCTAAAAAAAGGAGTTCATCATGAAGAGTCCCTCCTTTTCCAGAAACTCCGCCAGCAGTTGACCCCGGTGGTTCCGAATTCCAACTCCAAATCGTCCCACTTTCAGCTCATCGCCGCTTCGTTTGCCCAGTTTTGCGTTAAAGTCTCCTATGACAACGGTGTAATGAGTTTTGAAGACTTGTATGGCTCTAGAGATGTCCTCATACGTAGCCTCCACCTCATCGTCGGGGTGTGCCGTAGTCGGAGCGTATACCTGTATAACCTTCAACGAATACCGTTTGGTTATTCTGAGTATAAGGTACGCTACCCTCGACGACACACTTCCGGTCTTAACAACGTTGTTCACGAGAGAGCTGTGGACGATAAACCCGACACCACCCTGGGCAGTTGTTCGCCCCCCCGGAAATAAAGCAAGTTACCAGACTTCAAGATTATCGAGTCCTCCCCCTCTCTTCGGACCTCAGATAATCCCACAATGCCCCACCGTATCTTGCTCAATTCTTCCTCCAGTTCGCAAACCTTCTCGTCGGTTCGCAGTGTACGCGTGTTGTAGGTTGCCAGGGCCAAAGTTCGTTGCTGGCGGTAGCCAGGTCTCTGCCGGAGATTCTTAGCACCCCCTGCCCCGTCGCTGCCTTGGCCGCTACCGTAGCTAGGGCGAGCGGGGCCGCCGGGGACTAGGGGCCGGAGTTTAGTGCTGTCGTTCATGTTGGGGGGAATGTTGCCATAATCGCCACGCTTGGCAGGCGGGTTGGCGATCGCAGTATGACGGTGTTAATTTTAGAGGATGCTGCTGCCCATTCTCTGGGTTGATCCCTCAGTCGCCTTCTACGACTCCCACGGGAAGATAGGGGGTGGTAGTATTCTTTCACCGCTACCGACACGGTTAAGACTCCACGTAATCTGAATGAGTTTCATGATCTAATTTCTGTGTAAGTATGTGAACAATGATTGGATCCCAGGAACTAATGTCGTCGAAACGTCGGGTATAAAAAGGTATGCGTAGAATGCCTTTACTAAGTAGTTTTGCGTTAAATCCCGTCTAAATACGTGTAAACTAATGTCAAGTCCAAGGTTCTTTATAGCATTTAAACTTTCTTTTGTGGAATCATGCATTTTCTTTATTAATATTAACGATTGATGTTGCATATTTGGTAGGCTTAAAATAATGTTAAGATGCAACGAAAATATTAATTTTTTGTTCTCGTAACGATGGTTTAAAATATCCCAACAAGTAGTATAGTTTTCCGAACTTATCTGTAAGTGTTGGATTAACGGCTCAGCATCCCCTCTGATTTTACCCTTTAAATACTGCATCTTCTGAGCTTGCGACAAAGATGCATTTAGATGCACAGCTTCCGTGAAAATATTCTTAAAAGAGACCCATTGATGATAATTGCCTGTAAAAACAGGTATGTCTACCTATGGCGTGATATGCTCTCTGTGGGATACGGACCACAGCTTCGTGTTGATGGCTTCCTTAAGATTATTAAACATTGCTTCATGATGTGTAAAAGCGCTCTCATACTCTTCATTTTCTCCGTCTAAAATGCCGTCGATCTCCCAGTGAAGGGAATCAATAACAGACCAAAGCAATTGCAAATGCTTTAACGCGTCTTCAAATTTCCATTTTTCTGCAATTGTACTTACATCGATGCTGTTTACCGTTCTCATAAATGCTTTAAAGTTCACTGCTTGCTTATGTAACATTTCATCTAACTTACTTGTAGATCCTGTAGACCTTTGTAGCTAGATTACTCTGCCTCCTCAACTCTCATCTTCGCCTCTGTCCTCTCCTCCTTCTGTGACAAACCTGATTTACATCCGCCCGCGCCCTCGCTTTGCTCGTAAGGTTTAGGTGTCCTTGGCAATCTCAGTAAAGACTCCTTATCTATAAAGTTTTTAATCTCCTGATAGAGTGTTTCGGCTAATTCATACTCCCTACGATCGAAATACGGACTCTGTTTATCCTCATATTGCAATAGCTTTTTATGATTATTCTGATATTCGACCCAGTACGATTCCAATGTTTCGCTTTTACGTTCAAAATAGGTTGGTGACCTTTTCCGCTCAGGCCCATCCTTCTTCATATTGACAAAAAGCTTCTCCATAGCAGAGGAAATCTCTGTTTGTGCAATGTAAATGTCTTCCATATTGATATTGTAAATGAAACAGTGACTGATATAAAATTAGAAAGATCTTACTCAGTGATCTCCGCCAACTCCAACTGCCCCTGATACTTGTTGTTTTGATAACTGATATGATAACACTTGATAACTGATATTATGATATTGTCCGGCACTACGTTGCACTGCTTTGCACTGGTTCACCCCGAATTCCAAAAGTCACTCCTGAAACGCAAGGTCCCGTTAGTTAGCTCGAAGGACCAAAAATGTGCGGGGTAGAGCCGGGTGATAGTTCAATGATACAATTGAGTCCTTTGATTAATAGTTGTATTCCCAGAAAGTACAATAAAATTAATATAAAAACAAATGATATGCGCGTCGCGTATGATATATGATATCGGACTGGCGGTCTGCGGCATTCACACCGTTTAGGCCAAAAGTGCTTATTCAGGTGTTCGAGTGCATTGCCCCGAACAATAATGAAATGTTTTTAATTATTCTGACGATATAAATTTAAGCCGGAGTATGACACATGAGTTTTGGGACGTAAATAAACGACACATTACTTACAAATGAAATTAATTTCTTTTAGATAACGAAAAGTTGAAAAAAAATCTTTTGCAGAATTAACAAGTTAATGATATGATGCAATCTATCGAATCGAAAAGTTTACCTATGAGTATTTGAAATGGGACAAAGTCCACGCATTTCTTTTTCTTTGTAGGTCTATAACAAAGACCTTGCAACAACTCCAAAAGTAGACATTCATAATTATATGCTCCTTCGTTATTGTCTATAAATATGAAAAGTTTTGTATTCAGCCTTAAGTCCATTGTTCAGGCACTCCCTCCTCTTTAATTAGGATGCGTATCATTTCATATAATGATAAAAGAACTAATTTCAAAGGACATAATGTTCATTGGATATAATTTTTACTTGTTTTAAATACACTTCCTATAACAACATTACATATACATTGCTTTTTAGCGATAAGGCCGCCAATTGTATGTTACTTTGTGTTTGTCCTTTTGTTGTTTATTTGGTGTACAATAAAGAATATTTTATCTTTATCTTTATATTATTCATTTGATATAATACTCATATTCTCTAACAACTTTTTCTATAAAGCTATATTAGTAGAGTAATCATATTCTACGAGTATAACATGATTTGATATAATTTTTGCTTACAAATAAAAAAAGCATTTAACACTAAATCGATTTTAAATATTGTCTTAAAAAGTTAATACGTTGGGCTTTCGTTGAGGTTGTGCTAAAAATTCAGTGATAGAAGCGAATCGCGGCAAAACTTTATTTTTTTTATATTTTTTTTTTACTTTCCTACACTCACACCAATTATCTAGCCCAAGAGAAGCTTCGAAGAAACTCGTTGAATGGTTACTAGACAACGGATAAACATACTTAAAATACTTAAATACATACTTATTATACATAGAAAACACCTAGACCCGAGACAATTTAGAAAACAATAATTTCTAAATTTACCCGACCGGGGATCGAACCCGGGACGTCAGAGATGGCGACACCATGAAAACCGGTGTACAAACCACTCGACCAAGGAGGTCGTCTACTACTAACTAACTACACGTAGGCTTGTCTACCCTACGCTAGAGTGTAATTTAAGCCCGCGTATGCGCGGAGGGGCGAGGAACGGTCGCCGCCGTGCCTGAGGCTGGTGGAGCCGGCCAGCAAGTCGAAGCTGCGATGGTGAGCGAAAGCCATCTCCGATAAGCTTGCGTGGGACCGCCGGAGTCCCGCAGCGCCAGAGCCGTGACAGAAACCATGCCTGCTACATGCTGCATGCCCGCTTGCATGCTGTATTCCTGCCTGCATGCTGCATACCAGCTTGCATGTTGTATGCCTGCCTGCATGCTGCATGACTGCCCGCATGCAAATTATTTCGATGACTCCTACTGCGTGTATAACTGGCAAAAAGGTGCAACTAGGGGTTATTAACAATAAAAAAAAGAACTTTTGTTATTTTTTTTTGAATTCTAGACTAGTTAAGTAAATAAGTCATGTTGTTTTTTTCATTATAATGTGATATTTTGTTTTGTTTCACATTAAAAAAGTATATTTTATCATAAAGATCCTACTTTTGTTTTTAGTTCCACTACATACGGTCAGCAACAAAAGTAGATACACATTGGACTGCTATTGACGCTTATGTTTTTAGAAAGAAGTACTATGAACTGCCAAATATGTGTATCTATTTCTGTTGCTGACAGGACACAGGCAAAATAGACTATTCGCTGATGACTCCGATAAGCTTGCGTGGGACCGCCGGAGTCCCGCAGCGCCAGAGCCGTGACAGAAACCATGCCTGCTACATGCTGCATGCCCGCTTGCATGCTGCATTCCTGCCTGCATGCTGCATACCAGCTTGCATGTTGTATGCCTGCCTGCATGCTGCATGACTGCCTGCATCCTGCATGCCTGCTTGCATGTTGCATTCTGGCTTGCATGCCGCATGCATGCTTCCATGCTGCATTCTTGCTTAAATGCTGCATGTTTGCTTGCATGCTGTTTGCTTGCTTGCATGCTGCTTGCTTGCTTGAATACTGCTTGCTTTCTTGCATGCTGTTTGCTTCTTACATGAATAATGTTTCATATGATAAGATTATGATTTAAATGTATATAAATTAATTTAATTTGTCATTAATTCAATTGTATACGCACACACAAAGTTTTAAAAAATAATCTTATTGCAATAATTTAAAATAAAATTATAAGGGGAATAAAAAAAATATACTAGAACAACGAACCTAAAACTAAAAACCTTAATAAATATATTAGAATAACTAAAATATATTATTAAAAGGAGTCCCTTCAGGCAAGGTTCCTAAGATACTGGCAGCGTTCCTGTATCGTATACATTCTTCAAGTTTATTGTATAAGAATTAACCTATGTATCATCTGGCTTTATAGAATGTATATACTTTTCTGATTTTCTAGGTAGGAACTTGCTTAGTTTTGGTTTTTTAGGGTATATGTAGAGTGTTTGTTCTTTACTAAGGAGGCATAACAATACTTAATGAACAAACATTTCAATTCAAAAATTTGTACGGGATTTTGCAGTGTTAAAGCACAATTTGTGGTTTAAATTAATAGTTCGTTACAAAAATTGAGAGAGACATGCTAAGATGGTTTCATCATGTAGAGAGGATAGATAAAAAAAGAATTACAAAGAAGGTGTACGAGGCGAGAGCGAATGGGATAGGTGGAAGCGGAAGACCTCGACATGGAGGACATGCTAGAACGAGTCAATTCCGACCCAACATTCGTGCAACGCATTGTCACTGGTGACGAGACGTGGGTTTACGAGTTTGACATGCAAATTAGTCAACAAGCTTTGGAGTGGCGCCTTCCGACTGAACCGAAACCGAAAAAACCACGCCTAAGTCGATCAAAAGTAAAAGTCATGTTGACTGTTTTCTTTGACTATCGTGGTGGTGTGTACTCGGAATTCTTGCCGGAAGGTCAAACGGTAAATGAAGAATTTTATTTGAACGTTATACGGCGTTTAAGAAAGCAAATTCGACGAAAAAGGTCAATTTGTGGAAAGAAAATTCTTGGATTTTGCACCATGATAATGCGGCTTCACACAAGGCCATCATTGTAAACGAATTTTTGACCAAAAACTCAACAAATACCATCGAGCAACCACCTTGTTCACCAGCTATGGCTCCAGTCGACTTCCCACTTTTTCCTAAACTCAAATTACCACTTCGTAGCACCCGTTTTCATTCGGTAGAAGACATAAAGGAGAATTCGCGGCGAGAACTGAACTCAATTCCGGAAAAAGCGTTTAAAAATGTTTTGATGATTGGAATATTCGTTGGCGTAAGTGTAATGTTTTTTGAAGTAGCATACTTTGAAGGCGATAAAATAAATTTGAATGAATAACTAAACACTTTGTGTTTTATTGATGATCTTTTCCCGGTACTTTCTTGACAGAGTAGTATAATAACTCTTAAAAATTAACACAAAATTTAATACAAAACACCAATTGAAATATATATATGTAACTCAATCGTGTACATGATGTACATATATTCTATGCTAGAACGAATTGAGTGTGCGTTCGCCAAGTTTGCTACCAATTTAATATCGACAGCGCTAAGTTGTTAGAGTTTAACACAATAAAATCGACATTGAGCGGTTGCTACTTTTCTAGCTGTGCAGTTCTCCATAGCAGCAGCGCCTTTGTAGACGGCTCAATAGTAGTTGCGCAGGCGCCGCTTCATCTAGTTTATTGCATAAACTTTGAAGGCACTGTACCTTATGAATCTGGAGCAAGCAATGGACAATTCCTTTAGCTCTCTTCGGTGCTGCAACGCCGCTAATGCTGAATGCTATCATCACTTTCGCATAGATGATTACCCAGATAAATCCAAGATGTGTTTTGTAAACTAGCTTGCCCAATGGATCGGAAAAGACGATGAACGTTACCATAAACATGTCTGTAACAAAAAAGTTAAAATTATTTCGATGACTCCTACTGAGTGTATAACTGGCAAAAAGGTGCCACTAGGGGTTATTAACAATAAAAAAAAGAACTTTTGTTATTTTTTTTTGAATTCTAGACTAGTTAAGTAAATAAGTCATGTTGTTTTTTTCATTATAATGTGATATTTTGTTTTGTTTCACATTAAAAAAGTATATTTTATCATAAAGATCCTACTTTTGTTTTTAGTTCCACTACATACGGTCAGCAACAAAAGTAGATACACATTGGACTGCTATTGACGCTTATGTTTTTAGAAAGAAGTACTATGAACTGCCAAATATGTGTATCTATTTCTGTTGCTGACAGGACACAGGCAAAATAGACTATTCGCTGATGACACAGTATAACAAAACTACAGATGATTTTTTTCTTCTGTGGCAACACTGCTGTAAACAGCCGAACTGAATCTCTCTGTGTAATACTTGAAATTTAATTTAATTTTTACTATTTTTACGCCCAATACCTGATTCATTCATCACGTTAAGTTGTGCTTTAGTGGTGAGCGTTTCGCTTTCAGTGTATTTTATGTGCAAATCAATAATTAATGATTAAACGAACTTACCTTGTACGTGAAGTTCTCTCATAATTATTCGAAGGCTTCGTCCGAAGGGATTAGCAAATAAACTTGTAGTAGCGCCTAGTAGATCGCCAGTCACGCACTTTATTTGAGGGTAGACAAAAAACAAAATACATTCCATGTCGACCCCGGCCGATACCGGCTCGCTCCTCACGCGTCATTTAGTTTAGAGAACAGGAAAATATTTCAGAAACAGGGGCAATGAATGATATTGATAAATGGGGAGGGCGGGTGCTAATCCCTTCGGACGAAGCCTTCGAATAATTATGATAGAACTTCACGTACAAGGTAAGTTCGTTTAATCATTAATTATACTCAGGCTTCGTCCTCGGGATTAGCAAATAAACTTGTAGACTTTTAGAGAATGAAATATTTTACTTACTGATTTATAATTTAATGAAATCAATTTTCGAAATTATCTAATTTCTATAACTATTTCCATTAACAATTGCTCTTGCGAGAAGGAAATTATCTTCTGAATTAACATTACTTATAGTTCTATTATAGAACCGATAGAATGTACTAGAAGAACCGCTCCATCCAGCGGTTCTTCTTATTTGATCTAGACTGACACCCAAGTTATGAGCCGCGGATGTGGCGGCATGCCTAGTGCTAAGCGCTGTGAAAATATTAACGTCGATTCCACTATCATTTAAGGTCTCCTTGAGCCATCTGCTTATAGTCTGTGAGCCCACAGCCTTATGTGGTTTTCTAAAACTTATAAAGAGTGATTCATTTTCTTTACGAAGGGGGCTCGTTTTGGTTAAATATGTTAATAAAGTTTTACCAGGGCATATTTCCGGCCTTTCTTCAAAAAACGGTAAGACTAAAATTGGCTGGAAACATCCCTTTCGTGTAGTTTTTAAAAAGTCAGGGTACTTAATATTCACTCTTGAGGAGAGTGTTTCAATATTCTTTATATTTATTTTTGAAAAAGTTTGCACCCTGTGTGCTGTTAATAGTGCAAGCAAAGTAATAAGTTTTTTTGATAATTTTTCAAGGTTAAGTGTTTCATTAGGATATAATTGACTTAAAAAATTAATTACTATGGATGTGTCCCAAGTTACGGAATATTTAGGTAAAGGTGGACGCAAGCGAAATATTCCTTTAAAAAATCTTTTGATTCGGTCATCTGCACCAAGGCTGTTACCCATTATTAGGGCCAACGCTGATCGACAGGAATTCAGAGAGCCGTAATTAAGTCCTTCTTCGTAAAGCTGATTAAGAAAAAAAATAATTTGTGGAACAGACGCTGAATATAAATCATAGTTGTGATTATTGCAAAAAATAAACCAGCGCTTTAAATAGACATCATATTGTTTAAAAGAATTGTCTGACAGTGAAGCCGTCATAACATCAATCGCTGTTGGTGGTACACTCCTCCTTAACCACGCCGTCCGCATAATATCCCTGCCACCAGGGTAAGCTTGGTGTGTATGTTGCGGTTGCTAGAATCAAAATTGATTGGATTTTTATTTGCTTCGAGAATAACTAAATCAGATAACAAGAGGCTTTTGAAAACTGGATACCAGGGTTGCGTGGGCCACAATGGCACAACTATAATACCCGTAGCCTTATCAGATATTATTTTACTTAATGTTTTTAAAATTATGGAGAAAGGTGGGAATGCATTAAATAAGTAATTTGTCCAAGTTATCGTAAATGCGTTAATTGCCATTGCATCTGGGTCTTTATGCCACGAAACATAGTTACAGCATTTTTTGTTTATTCGACTAGCGAATAAATCTATATTAGGTTCACCAAATGACAACGATATCATATTGTACGCCCAGTCTGCCAATTCCCACTCAATGTCTGGGTGTACACGCCTGGATTCTGTATCTGCCGTCTTGTTATCTGATAAACTTATATAAGAGGCTAAAACATATATACCCCGACATTCCCACCATTGCCACAGTTCCTTAGTAACCTCTGTGAGGTGGGGGAACTGAATGCCACCCATTCGATTGACGTATGAGATGGCCGTCGTGTTATCGATCCGAAGTAAAATTTGGCAATTGGATAATTCTTTGGCAAACACCTTTAAACCAAAAAAGGATGCTTTAATCTCTAGATAATTTATGTGCATTATTTGTTCCTGAACTGTCCATAACCCGCTGGCCTTCTCATCCCTACAAGCAGCCCCCCACCCCGTAGTTGAGGCATCTGAGAAAATTTCTAGATCATGTGTGTCCTGTCTTATCTTACTAAAAGGTCTTTGAATTGCGGTATGCCACCACTGTAAGTCAGGTTGTAATTCTAATGGTAACTGCATGTATTTATTATAATTATCATCCCCTAATAAATTTAGATATTTAATACGTTCAAACAGCTTCGTATATAGCCAACTGTATTCTACAGCTGGACAAATGGAAACTAATAATCCGATGAAGCGAGCAAATTCTCGAACTTTACATCGCTTAAGGGAAATAAATCTTTTGATTTCATTTTTGATACTAATAATTTTTTTCTCAGGTAACGTGATCTGGAATCTTTCTGAGTCGAGTACAAATCCTAAAAATGTACATATAGTATTCGGTATCATTGAGCTTTTCTCTTCGTTTATAAAAAAGCCAAGAGAAGTTATTAACTTTTTAGATAATAATGTATTATGTAAACAATCTTCATAAGATTGTCCCATTAGCCAATAGTCATCTAAATAATTAGTTGATATTAATCCAGCCAGTCGTAGTAAGCGGGCAATAGGTTTCATAATTTTTGTAAAAATTAATGGTGCTATACTTAGGCCAAATGGTAATACGTTAAATTCATAGAGTTCCTGCTCAAATTGAAACCTTAGGAACTTTCTTGAATCAGGATGAATTTTTATTAAATAATAAGCGTCTTTAATATCAATTTTAGTCATATAGCAATCCCTTTTAATTAATTTCAAAACAGTGCGCAAGTCTTCAATTTTGAAATGGTTTGTTTTAATAAATTTATTTAGGTTCTTTAAATCTAAAATAAAACGAAATTTACCATTTGACTTGGGTACCAAGAACACGCTTAATAAAATTGGCCTCTAATGTGTTCGCATTTAGAAATCGCACCTATAGACAATAAATTTCGTATTGCTTCAAGAAAATTATATTTTTCTGTAGCAGAACAATGTCTTACTAGAGGAATATTTGACTGGCTGACAGGGGCAATAAAAGGAATTTTATATCCCCTTACGCAAGATAACACCAACGGATTTTTAGTGATTAATGACCATTGGTCATAAAATAAGGATAATCTGCCTCCATATTTTACCGAATCTAGCGGCGGCCTCGCGGCGGTTGACGCTGCGACGCTCTCGAGGAGTTCGACGGCGGCTTCCTGTTCGGAGGCCGTTCTGTTGTCTTCGGAGGATTCGGCGGCTTCCGAGCAGGATAAGGACCTTTCCAGTTTAAATGCTTCGACTGGTTCGTTGCAACTGGTTGTTTCTTATTAATAATCGGTGCCTGTGGGTTGCGAGCTAGGGTCTTTAAATCAGCGCCCGATTTATTAATTGCCTTGGCAGTTTTAATCGTTTCTAACAAATTTTCACCAAATAATAAACCGTCCGGTTTAGTATTGCGCAGTTGCTCATTCATGTCCTTCTTCAAGGACGAAAGAATAAAATTTCTACGCACTACTGAGTCAGTGTACTGTGAATCACATAGTATACGCTCTGTATCCATCAACATTTTAGTTAAATTTGGATCAGCACTGTTGCTCGACAACAGTTTATTTATTGCCTGACTTAAGCATGCTATGGCGACGGCTATCTGCTTTTGTCGCAATTGGATATTCTTGTCGCGTTTTACAATATTCTCCGCAACAGCTGCTTTTATTTCTGCGTTAAGAGTTGGCGCATTAATAAGTTTGCAGTTTGCAGGCAAAAAATACTTTTCATTGATCTCCTTACGGAGTTCCTTACTTAATCCATTTGTCGAAATATGTTCTAAACGAACAGCCAAATCTTTATGAATTTCAGGTCCGTAAGTATTAGATGTTGTTGGATCATCGCCCAAAATTTCAAGTAGGAAACTGTTCATTGCTAAATCTGTGGGTTCAGACTCTGCAGAAACCTCTTGGGTGAGTAATGGTTCAATGGTCATGCTTGGGCCAGCAATAGCGGAGGCAGCTGTGGTGACGGCAGCGGTCACGTCGGTGACAGTAGCAGTCGCGGCGGTGTCGGTGGCGACGGCGTCGACTGAAGTCGCCAAAGATGGCCCAGCAACGTCTTCGATTGCAACCGCATCGACAGATCCATCAAGTAGTTCAGATATATTGCCACCAGCTACAACCGGTTCTCGTTCTGGAATCGGCCGACGTAATAGTATTAGTTAAAAAACAGACCAATGTACTGTTCGTAAAACTAATTTTTGGGTAGTACAGCTCTAAAGAGAAGTACGCAAAACCCAGGTAGGTGATAGAAAGTTATTAGCCTTATTTGGGTGAATAAGAACTATAATTGTATTGGGAACAAATACAAATCATTTACTAAAAGGGTAGTACCGTTCCATTGAAAAGTACGCAAACCCATGTATCACCATTGTAATATTTTCGCTATGTAGGTAATACATTACGAAAGAATAGTACGCAAAATAATGTATCACTTTTTTATGTAATCATTTTCAAAGAAAAGTACGCAAACCCAATGAGAAAAGAAAAAACTCAATGGTAATTTTCGGGTAGTACAGCTCCAAAGAGAAGTACGGAAACCCTTTTTTAACATTGAATCTATTATATGCATTTAAGGTATTCTTTTATTTATTATGTAATTATATCAAACGGATGATGTGCGCGGCGCCTTTTATTTGGCAGCCTTTTATTGAGCGCAATGTGCCCCCAATTAGTTAAAATCTTAAACGTCTTTTAATGTTTGAAAATCAAAAATAAGAAATATTCTCGAACAAACAATGTTCGTAAAAAACACTTCTAATTTTATAATGTAGATAAAATATTTACCTTCACTTTCATAACGATCATCCGAAGATTTTGACCTGCTCCGACTTTGACACTTACGTTTCACTTTTTTCTCTAACTTCTTGATTTTCTTTAACAATTTATCGACACTGTCCTCACTTTTGCGTTTAGGCATGATTAACTTTCACTTTTAACGATAAGCGCGTTTTAAATGACACGTACGTGGCGTTCGTGGCGAGCACTAAAAAGCGAATGACGCGTGAGGAGCAAGCCGGTATCGGCCGGGGTCGACATGGAATGTTTTTTGTTTTTTGTCTACCCTCAAATAAAGTGCGTGACTGGCGATCTACTAGGCGCTACTACAAGTTTATTTGCTAATCCCGAGGACGAAGCCTGAGTATAATTCATGTTAAACTGTTTAGTGACAGTACCGGTTAAGTGAATCGTTGTCATCTTCAAGGTATCCTTATTTCTTATATTACTATTTTAATTAAAATATTAATCATTTTAATCAGCGTTAATTAACGATTTGGTAGTCAATACGTACCTATCTAGTTTAATTTAGACTTAAATACGTAAACATAACCTCTGTTTGTTGGTTACGTGACTAGTTGTACGCTGTTTACATATTATTACCTACATCGTATTTAAAAAGTGGTTTTTATTTAAAATTAGTTTTATTGTTATTTTTTACTTTTTACGTGTTCTTTTTCGTTCGGTTTCACTCAAAAATTAAGTAATTAAAAATTTTAAAAAATGGATCCTGCGCGAGTGTTCTACTGGCGCAGGGACGTCTGGCACTTCTTGCATAACCTAACGGTTGGTCTCGAGGTGCCAGTACAAATAAAACTTAGTGAATTAAGGAGAGGGGATGTACCATATTAAGGATTGTGCAAGTTCAATAGTTGTCAAGAAACACAAAAATCAAATGATTATGTATAAAGGTAATGTCGACAAACAACAACTGTGGGATGCGGGAACAGAACCCCTTACGACGACAGAAAAGAAAACAGGGTTATCGATCCCAGCATCGCCTACTGCTGGCGATACGAGCATTTCATCGTCAATTGAGGGGGAGGTGAGGTCCCCGTCACCGGCCCCGCCTTGCTGGGTGACCGTGACAAGAGGCGTCCGACTAACTGCTGAGGCGGACCACCAGACACCAGAGCACGGAGTCACCGCCACCGCCATCCTGGGTGGCAACTAGCAGAGGAGTCCGTCATGGTGCAGAGACAGACGGAGAAGACTATTTTTATGTAGCTATAGATGCAGACACGTCGTGAGCAAGTATCTCTATCCAAACAGAAATCATCCCGCAGTTTAATCAATTAGTTATAATTTAACAATTAGAAGCTACATTGTATTTCTACTATAGTATTATCTACAAGGGGAGGGATGTAATGTATGCATGTGTGTGCACGTGGGCCTACCTACACCCGTGCGTGTACAGTGTTCCGAGAGCCCATAAAGATAGTGCGTTAATAGCAGCCTTACGTTTCACTAGTGCCGTTGTCCTCCTATTCAAGTTGAGAGTATGACCAGGCTCTGAACTGCATAGATTAGTTGAAAATGCAATTGCATGTGGCAAATAATAAAATCACATTATTGGAAACGTCTAAACTTAATATGACTGCCTCATTTAATAAAAGCTTGTTCGATGAGTTGGTAGTCTGTACCCCCTCCATGGTTTCTGCGACAGCTAGCAAGCAGCCGACTGTCACTATAGATCATATATGTGAGGAAAAAAAAATAACAACCGCTCAGTGAATATTGCTGGCTGTAGCAAAAACAAACTAAAAAAATATATTTAAATTAACAAGTACATAGCCAAAACGCAAAAATTAGTTAAGAAGAACTTTTTTTTTTTTAAATGTAAAATTAAATAGAGAAAGATTGTACTTAATCACAAATTGGATATATACTCATCACAATTACATAACAAGAATTTAAAATATAATAATGATACACAAATTCTACAATCTAAAATTGCACAATTAGAGGAGTCACTTATTTCTATTACTAAGCAATATGATCTTTCACAAAGTCAAATAAAAGAACACATTGTTGGCCATGAATAAACTGGTAGTCCTGTGTAATGGTAACAATGAAAGTTCACTCACAAGTAACCCTACTTGTAAATGTAAACAGTTACCAGGCCGTTCATAAATCCTATGTGATACTTCCTCTGTTGAATTGATTGATGATCCTTCCAAAGGTTCCCTTAGTCAGTGCACAAATAATTATGAACCACAACTCATACCAACCAACCAGATTCCATGTAGGATAGATTGTAATAGTGACTTGGTAATATTTAGTGATGAATTTGGTAAAAACATGGGTCGGTTGTTATTTGACTTGGGACATTCAGTAATCAATTATTGTATACCAGGTGCTTCTTATCTACATATTTTGAAGAGAGCTGTAGAGTATAAATATAACTCTGATGGCACCTTAATAATATTTATTGGTAATAGAGGTAACTTGAACAAAACAAGCCTTATAAAATGTTTAGAAAGTTTGGAGAAGTAAATTTTAAAGATAATTATATTGTTCACATTATCGTATTGTAGTAGTTTGCCACAGGAGGAAAATTTTATTACATATAAGCTTAACTTGACATTACATTTATTTTGCGAAAATGACATAATGCATTTAATTGATACTAACAATTATGTTAGTAATTTTTATTTGACAAGAGATAGTTATTATCTGCCAAATTATTTTATGCGACAAATAGCTTTATCGCTATCATATTGTTTACAAACGTCAGTCAAATTATTTAAATTAAATTATAAGACAAATGAGGAACACTCTTGCGAAATGTTTGATAGTACAATGAAATTAAATGAATGTAAAACTAGCTTTAGGAAAGCCCCTGTCAATCATTAAATTTAAAAAAAAATTACAACCTATGAACATTGTTCACCAGAACATCCAAGGAATGATGGGCAAAGATTTAAGAGATTAAATTGTTCTTGAACTGTAGTTAAATTGATATTCTTTGCATTACCGAACACTGGCTTAGATACCATCAGTTCATGTTCAATTTTAAGAATCATTTGGTAGAAAGTTCGTTCAGTCCAAGAAATGCAATACATGGTGGGTCCTTAATTATTGTTAATAAAAAGTTTAAATTAAATGAATGCAAAGACATAGTGAGCCTCTCAGTTGAGCGAACAATAGAAATAGCTTGTGTGGAGTTGGAGCAGTTAGTTGTACTAAGTGTATACAGACCTCCTTTAGCGTTGTATGATTTTTTTGAAGAAGTTTTAGATGAGTCATTATGTAAGGTCCGCAATGGGGTTCCCTACGCCATATCGAAACACTATTTACAGAAGCACGTTACACAAATGACGTTTCACTTACATATCGCTTTGCGGAATATTTGTTTAATGTAATGTCCATTATACCTAGCGGTAATTAGCCCAATGGTTCACTACCTCGATAATTTATACTCGACTAGATTGGTCGATGTGTTGCTTAGCAATTCTATAATTTATGAATATTTTCCCATAGATTCTACTACACAAGTATTTTCTTTTCATTCTTCTTGCAATCTTGCAGCAAGTTTATAATTTTGTGAATAATTAAGTCAGTAACATGATGTTCTGATATTTTTTTTGTATTCTCACGAAATAAACTTTTGTAATAAAGTACTTATATTTTTATCACAATTAGGTTTATTCATAAGAAATACATTTTGTTACCGAAGTGTAGTTTTTTATTTTATTTAAAAGAAATTAGTAGGTACCTACCTATATTTTTTTATTTTGGCTATAGATAACATATATCTTGATTAGATACTTTGCGTATAATCAAATTGATTTAAAAAGATAAGGCTTTATAAAACTAAGGCACCAAGATAGTAATAGTCTTTTCCGTCGGTTGCATACTGTGTAATGATACGAATAAATAGCTCGATGCCGACTGACCGGCATGAATGAACAGAAAATACTTGTACCAGTCGTAGAATCTGTTGGAAAATATTTATAAATGATAGAATTGCTAAGCAAAACATCGAGTAATCTAGTCCAGTATACATTTTCGAGGTAATGAACCATCGGGCTAATAACCGCTCAGTATAATGAACATTACATTAAACAAAAAAGTGCATTCGAGCAATTTCGGGAATTCGAACGGATGAATCATGTGAACCTATTTTCAAAGATCTTGGTTTACTGCCATTTCCGTCTTTGTATATATACTAAATTTGTAACTTTGTTAACAATAACATGCATTTGTTCAAGAAGTCTTGTGAGACACAAAATTCACGCTCACGTAGAGATCCTTACAGACTAGTTTTAAATGACATACCAAAGTCTACTAAATACGGAAAAAGCTGTGTCGCCATGTGTGTACGGATTTACAATAATATTCCGAAGGACCTTAAAGATTTGAATAAGTCTTTATTTAAAAATAAAATATATAAATGGCTTAATGTAAACAATTGTTATAGCCTAAAACAGTTCTTTGCTAAGTCAGGTAGGTAGGTAACCGAAAAATATACTCTGTTATTTCTCAATTTTATTGTCTTATTATTATATATTTGTTATTGAAATTAGTTAAATGAAGATTAACTTCACCAACATTTGCACTAAAATTTTTATGCTGTGTAAAACAAGCAAAACATGAGATCAAATAAGGTAACTAAGTATAACATCTCACCATGTAAACCATGTTTTATGCAAATAAATATTCTTATTCTTATTCTTATTCAAATATTCCGCAAAGCGATATGTAAGTGAAACGTCATTTGGGTAACGTGCATTTGTAAATAGTGTTTCGATATGGCGTAGGGAACCCTCCGCAATATAGGTAAAACCATAATTGTTTGCGGTGATTTTAATATAAATTTGTTAGAAAATCCCTCGTTGTCAATTAAAATTAAAAACTTATTTCTATCATACAATTTGAATAATTTATTTTTGGAGCTGACAAGAATAACTGCCACTTCGGCCACCTGTATTGATAACATATATACTAATGTTTAGCACAAAAAACCACTGGCTAAGAAAATTATTAATAACCTGGACTCTGATCATTGTAGCCAAATGGTCAGCTTAAGCAAGTGATGAAAAAGAATATCACTGTTGTGCCAAAAACTGCAGGTCGGCTGGGACACTTTAAAAGCAATCTAGACACAATATTAAATAATTTAGAATACAAGGACAACCCTAATATATTTTATAAAGATTTCTTTAACACGTATTGTTCATTATATTAATGACTTACCTTATTTTGTAAAAAAAACAGTCATGCATGAGTTAGTATTGTTTGCCGATGATACTTCACTTTTATTCAAAATGAAACGATAACGCGGTCTCACAGATTGTTCACTTAAATAACTTGCTATTAAACAAGGGGAAAACCAAATGTATAAGATTTGTATTGCCTAATGTTAAGCAGGTAATAACTAGTGTACAAATTAAAGATAAGAATGTGAATCCTGTAGACACCACTGTTTCTAGACATCACGTTGGATGCCAAGCTTCAGTGGGGCCCACATATACTGCCCTGATAAGAAAGAAGGCCGTTAAGTGCAAAAATTCAATTTTCGTTTTCTTAAATATCCGAACTAAGCAAAAGATTCCTCATCGGTGCATCTTATACTCATATTTTTATGTATCATAATTTCAAAGATACCTTAAGCATTTTAGCGGTTAAGTATCGATTTTGTAGGTTTGTCATAATCTATAAAGCAGTCACAAGTAAATATTAACCTAAAAAACCGCAAAGTGATTTTAACGGTTTTTAAAATAGTAACTAACTTATGTTCATTTTTGTGAAACTACTTAAGAAAGCCGCAACTGGTGTTTACTAAACTAAAAAGCAGTTATACGTACTTAACTGTGTTCATCAGTAGTTCTGAATTATTAAGAGATCTTTTGTTTATACGTTAAACAGCGGCTAACACCAGTAGCGGAAGCAAAAGGGTCTTTATGCACATTTAACTGCTTTCTTGTGTAGTTTAACGTATTTAATAGATCAAATTAAATACTTTAAAAAGCAGCTAAATTATTATACTACCCTAAAAAGTGACTAAGTGTTTATTGGCCAATGCTGCGATATTTCGGTTCATTATCAGGTGGAGCTTTCAATGAAAAGAAAGAAAAATCTACATGATTTTTAAGACTTCGTTGATACAGTATCCATAGAAGATAGCTTCTCTATTAATTTAACTCAATGACTTCAACAGTATAAATTCTTTGTAAAAGCTTCAAACAAGACTCAATTTTGGAAAAATAGGTATCGTTAAGTAGGAAAGTATGTCCAGGTTCTAAACATATTAGTAAAAGAATAATCCATTAATAGTAGAGATAATGAAGACAGATAATTTTGTAGGTTCCAATGATATCGAAAAATGTACCTATAGTAAATAGAAAAGTTTATATAAGCAATGAAAAAGTAAACTGGCAAAAAACAAAAGAAATCCTTATAAAAAGCCCACCAATTATCAATTTTTTATGAGGAGTAGTTTTGATGAAGAGTTCGAGGAGCTTGATTTAAAAGAAAAGGGGTAGAAAGGAAAATGGATTTTCGATAGAAAATATCTAGGTTCACTATGGCCACAGGGGACAAGATTGTCCAAGCGAAATTAGATGATATCAAATCAATGATGCAATTTTGACATCTGATGATTGGAAAAACTTTTATAAAAACTTAAGAGGGAGTAAAAAAATCACTGAAGATGTTGTGGGAATAAAATCGAGACCCGATTTTACAATTTTATTGTGTAGGTACGAGTGGATTGTTAATTTTTTTTTTTGAAAAAAAAAATTAAATAATTTAAAAAGTGTTATATTCTATAGCTATGTTTAAAAACAAGTAAATTTGTAGAAAATATTAAATGTATCATTTTGGCAATGTTATTTATAACTTTCATTTATACGAATTCACTTTTTGCCAGAACGATCCACAGACCTATTTTTGCGGTTTATATCAAAAGTAACATTAGCATAAATTTTTAACTTACTGACTTTTAACTTAGTCAAAACTGATAATGTAATACTTACTTAATTTTAAAATTATAAACATCAAAACTACAAAATTTTAGTGATACATTAGACCGCCTTTTCAAAATTAACTATCTCATGGCTTTCACTATAATACGCTATTCCCTTTTCGTTCCTAAGTTCACGTATGTCTTGCGGTGTTGTCAGCTGTGGAAGTTCCCTGACCTTCTTGCCAGCTTGAATAGCACCATAAAACATACACTCTCTTCCATTTTAAACATTAACTTCAGTGACCGCTCTTGGACCCAAGCATCACTTCCAATTAGATTCGGTGGCCTGGGTATCAGTAAAACTACTGACGTTTCCCTCCCGGCGTTCTTGTCCTCGGTCCATGCCTCCCTACCACTTACTAACAAAATACTGGAACGAACTTCAAATTCCTTTTTGATACCCTACATAGACGAGGCCAAGGCCGCCTGGAGCGCAGCTTGCCCGTGTTCTGATCTCCCAACCATCACCTCCTCCCAAAGGCATTGGGACGGGCCGCTCTGCAAACTGTTACGAAATAATCTTGTCAACACGTCTTCTAGTTCCGCAGAGCGTGCCTGCCTTTTAGCTGTAGGGAGATGGGAGTCGGGTCTTTGGTTGCAGGCACTACCCTCTTTGAACACGGGTACTTTGCTTGACCGTAGTACTTTTCGCCTTGCCACTGCCCTGCGTCTTGGCGCCCCCAGTATCGTCCACATCAATGTCGTTGTGGCGCACCGGTAGACAACCTCGGCCACCACGGGCTGTCCTGTGCACGGAGCGCAGGCCGCATTGCCCGCCATCATTCTTTGAATGACATCATTCGTCGAGCTCTAGGTACGCTGGAGTGCCTGCCGTACTAGAGCCCGCCGGCCTGGCATGCGATGATGGCAAGAGGCCGGAAGGCATGACCCTGGTACCTTGGAGGGTAGGACGGGCACTGGTGTGGAATGCTACATGTTTTGACACGCTTGCACCATCCCATCTTCCAAGTTCATGCATCAACGCTGGCTCGGCTGCAATTAAAGCGGAGAGCCTCAAACGGCGCAAGTATGAGAATCTGACTGGAGATTTCATATTTGAGCCGTTTTTGGTAGAGATGTTAGGACCGTGGGATTTGTTTTCTATTTATCTTTGTAAGCTTGGAAATATTTTAATTTTAATATTATAAAATGTATCAAGACTAACAGTGTTATTATTACAAATTGATGTTGAATGTTTGCGCTCAAATATCTCGAAACAAGTATTCCGTTGCATGGAACGTTTTGGCACAACTTAGGTCTATAAGATAGTCAAATCACATAACTATTTCTAATCAATAATTATTCAACATCTTAGTTATAATAATTTAATATATTCTTCAGTCTCTTCGTTGTCATTCATTGGCAAGGATTTCCAAAATATTTTTTATGTGGCAGCATACATTTGGCGAGTTTCTTTAAAATATTAGTCTTCCTTGATGTCTTTATGCCTCTAGGGATTTTCCTAGACAACACTACAGAAAAAAGTTGATTCTTTGACTTTAAATAACTATCTTCTATGGATACTGCATCAACGAAGTCTTGAAAATCTTGTAGATTTTTCTTTCTTTTTATTGAAAGCTCCACCTGATAATGAAAATGGTTTCGACAGAAACGGCCAGGTAGGCCATTCACCGAAATATCGCAGCATTGGCCAATGAACACTTAGTCACTTTTTAGGATAGTATAATAATTTAGCTGCTTTTTAAAGTATTTGATTTGATCTATTAAATACGTTAAACTACACTAGAAAGCAGTTAAATGTGCATAAAGACCCTTTTGCTTCCGCTACTGGTGTTAGCCGCTGTTTAACGTATAAACAAAAGATCTCTTAATAATTCCGAACTACTGATGAACACAGTTAAGTACGTATAACTGCTTTTTAGTTTAGTAAACACCAGTTGCGGCTTTCTTAAGTAGTTTCACAAAAATGAACATAAGTTAGTTACTATTTTAAAAACCGTTAAAATCACTTTGCGGTTCTTTAGGTTAATATTTACTTGTGACTGCTTTATAGATTATGACAAGGTATCATTAAGGTATCTTTGAAATTATGATACATAAAAATATGAGTATAAGATGCACCGATGAGGAATCTTTTGCTTAGTTCGGATATTAAAAAAACTAAAATTGAATTTTTGCACTTAACGGCCTTCTTTCTTATCAGGGCAGTATATGTGGGCCCCACTGAAGCTTGGCATCCAACGTGATGTCTAGAAACAGTGGTGTCCACAGGATTCACATTCTTATCTTTAATTTGTACACTAGTTATTACCTGCTTAACATTAGGCAATACAAATCTTATACATTTGGTTTTCCCCTTGTTTAATAGCAAGTTATTTAAGTGAACAATCTGTGAGACCGCGTTATCGTTTCATTTTGAATAAAAGTGAAGTATCATCGGCAAACAATACTAACTCATGCATGACTGTTTTTTTTACAAAATAAGGTAAGTCATTAATATAATGAACAATACGTGTTAAAGAAATCTTTATAAAATATATTAGGGTTGTCCTTGTATTCTAAATTATTTAATATTGTGTCTAGATTGCTTTTAAAGTGTCCCAGCCGACCTGCAGTTTTTGGCACAACAGTGATATTCTTTTTCATCACTTGCTTAAGCTGACCATTTGGCTACAATGATCAGAGTCCAGGTTATTAATAATTTTCTTAGCCAGTGGTTTTTTGTGCTAAACATTAGTATATATGTTATCAATACAGGTGGCCGAAGTGGCAGTTATTCTTGTCAGCTCCAAAAATAAATTATTCAAATTGTATGATAGAAATAAGTTTTTAATTTTAATTGACAACGAGGGATTTTCTAACAAATTTATATTAAAATCACCGCAAACAATTATGGTTTTACCTATATTGCGGAGGGTTCCCTACGCCATATCGAAACACTATTTACAAATGCACGTTACCCAAATGACGTTTCACTTACATATCGCTTTGCGGAATATTTGAATAAGAATAAGAATAAGAATATTTATTTGCATAAAACATGGTTTACATGGTGAGATGTTATACTTAGTTACCTTATTTGATCTCATGTTTTGCTTGTTTTACACAGCATAAAAATTTTAGTGCAAATGTTGGTGAAGTTAATCTTCATTTAACTAATTTCAATAACAAATATATAATAATAAGACAATAAAATTGAGAAATAACAGAGTATATTTTTCGGTTACCTACCTACCTGACTTAGCAAAGAACTGTTTTAGGCTATAACAATTGTTTACATTAAGCCATTTATATATTTTATTTTTAAATAAAGACTTATTCAAATCTTTAAGGTCCTTCGGAATATTATTGTAAATCCGTACACACATGGCGAGACAGCTTTTTCCGTATTTAGTAGACTTTGGTATGTCATTTAAAACTAGTCTGTAAGGATCTCTACGTGAGCGTGAATTTTGTGTCTCACAAGACTTCTTGAACAAATGCATGTTATTGTTAACAAAGTTACAAATTTAGTATATATACAAAGACGGAAATGGCAGTAAACCAAGATCTTTGAAAATAGGTTCACATGATTCATCCGTTCGAATTCCCGAAATTGCTCGAATGCACTTTTTTGTTTAATGTAATGTTCATTATACTGAGCGGTTATTAGCCCGATGGTTCATTACCTCGAAAATGTATACTGGACTAGATTACTCGATGTTTTGCTTAGCAATTCTATCATTTATAAATATTTTCCAACAGATTCTACGACTGGTACAAGTATTTTCTGTTCATTCATGCCGGTCAGTCGGCATCGAGCTATTTATTCGTATCATTACACAGTATGCAACCGACGGAAAAGACTATTACTATCTTGGTGCCTTAGTTTTATAAAGCCTTATCTTTTTAAATCAATTTGATTATACGCAAAGTATCTAATCAAGATATATGTTATCTATAGCCAAAATAAAAAAATATAGGTAGGTACCTACTAATTTCTTTTAAATAAAATAAAAAACTACACTTCGGTAACAAAATGTATTTCTTATGAATAAACCTAATTGTGATAAAAATATAAGTACTTTATTACAAAAGTTTATTTCGTGAGAATACAAAAAAAAATCAGAACATCATGTTACTGACTTAATTATTCACAAAATTATAAACTTGCTGCAAGATTGCAAGAAGAATGAAAAGAAAATACTTGTGTAGTAGAATCTATGGGAAAATATTCATAAATTATAGAATTGCTAAGCAAAACATCGACCAATCTAGTTGAGTATAAATTATCGAGGTAGTGAACCATTGGGCTAATAACCGCTAGGTATAATGGACATTACATTAAACAAATATTCCGCAAAGCGATATGTAAGTGAAACGTCATTTGTGTAACGTGCTTCTGTAAATAGTGTTTCGATATGGCGTAGGGAACCCCATTGCGGACCTTACGTAATGCCTCATCTAAAACTTCTTCAAAAAAATCATACAACGCTAAAGGAGGTCTGTATACACTTAGTACAGATTTTACAACAACGTACCAATTGAAATTCAGAAATTAGATCTTGATAAATTTAAAATTCATATCAAAGAAAAGCTTTATAAAGTGTCAGATTACCCAGAAGACAAAACAGCTTGGCTCTGAACTGAAATGGTCCAAGTACTCCAAATGCTATTTCTAATTGTCTTATAGTACCGTATATTTTACATTCAAATTATTATTTTGTGTTTTATAACTTGGTAACGACGTATCTTTTTTTTGTAAATGTCGTTGCTTCTATGCGCTCTGGTTTCTTGCGCCAGTTCTTTGCCACAGTTAAAAAATGACGTCCTGAATGGGTCGCAGGTTAAAAATTTGGACGATTCAAAGTACTTATTAATTGAGTTTATTGAATAAATATATTTGAGTTTAAGTTTAACAAGAAGTACTTACTCAACAATAGCACAATTGAGTAGTTGACGAAGGACAGCTTTTGTGAAATCCGGACATGCCAGAGTCCATTCCGTTTCTGGAAAAGCACCGGTGCCAATCCCAGGAATTGGCTTACGCGGAAGATCAGGTACAAAGCCCCGGATATCACGCATTCTTGTTGGGGCTCGCTGGCAGTTTGCGAACTGGGCTTGACCGTCACACTTTTTGACAATGCTGAAAAAGACGTTATTTGTAGTAAAACAATAAATACTTAATTTAAGGGGTTACAGTCAATATCGCATTCGTAGGTTTACCCTTGAAACCATTAAGTTGCACCTGGGGGCTAAATGAGTGGCACTGTCTGAGTGGGCCACGCTAGGTTGCAACATGAATTAGGCTGGCTCGCCCGCCGTTATACCACATGAGTAAAGAAACAGATAAGAGACAAAGGTTTATACAACAGCGCCGTAGCCAGTAAACTACTACAAGCATACGGCGCATGTTTGCGTGTCAACTAGCTGCTGCGTCGCGTGCGCGCCGCCACTGATTAAAACCGGTTTACGCTCGCTTGGCCAGTGACAGAGGGCCGCACAAAGCACGTCATTTGTTTTGTGCTCCTGTATATTTCTTGCGAAATTGTTTTATGTGGAATAAACTGTAAATAGTTATAAAAGTGTAAATAATTAGTTCTGAACTTATAAAATGGTTGTTAACTATACCGTATGTATTGTACTGTATTGTATGAATAATACTAGAAAAAATAAAGATATTTCATATTTCAATTATCCCAAGGAGTATACTAGGTAACCAGAATCATCATCAATCGAACTAATAAATCCTATAGATATAAAATCAATAATCAATTAAATATAAAAAATCAAAACAAACTACCTCAAAACAATTCAAGTTATTTAGCTAAAATATTCATTTCATTAAATAAAGATAAACAATTGTATTCATGATTCTGTGTTTAAATGATTAGGCTTATATTAGAGAAACTATGGAAAAAATATTGTGTACCTAAGTCATCAATGAGACACAATGACATGAAGCTACATGACCCGGTAAGGCTATATAAAGATAAACAATTGTAAATAATGATTCTGTGTATACAATTATTATGCTAATACTGTAGAAACTATGGAAAAATTAATATTGTGTGAGTCATGAATGAGACATACGAAGTTACATGACCCGGTAAGGCTATGTCATTCAAAACTCGAACAAATTATGCTAGACACCTACACAGTACAACATAATTTAACAATCCAAAACGTTATCAAGTATTGTGAGATCTATATATACGATACTATATAAACTCTTTGATAGAATACCTAATATGCTTTTTGAAGTTTTTGAGTTCATGTTGTTTTAACTTATTTTTAAATGAGATAATATTGGATTGGATCGTATCTTATTGTAATAAGGATTTTATTATATATCAAGATGGGTCGGTATAATGGACTGTTTCTAAACATTTCCAATTTAGGTATCGAAATTTTGAAAATATTGAAAATTGTTATCGGATAAAAACTTCTTGTATACTTATGTTTTAGGGTGGGAGGCACAGACATCATTATCATCATCATCAGCCTATAAACGTCCCACTGCTGGAAACAGGCCTCCTACGTGGACAATAGCACATGGGGATATTGGGCCACAACCCACCACGCTGCTGGCCCAATGCGGGTTGGTGGCACAGACCTTGGCTCACTTTAACTATGCCGTGGAGTGTAAAGACTGTATAGTATCTGAAGATAGTCCTATGACAATGGCTCTCTACGCGCGCAGAAGTAAGGCTAAGGCAGTTGTACCACCAACGGCGAGTAAACAACTAACTATCGGCTATTTTCTCGCTCAAGAAAAGTACAATAGATATACATTACGTGTAAACAAAAGAGATGCATTTATTGACCGCTGACTGTTCACACTGCCGGCGAGGACTCTCTCCATTCTTACGTCGCTGAGCGACAAGAGCTATCAAAGACTATTCTCGCTTAGCGATACACTTGCTCAGCGATCAGAACTCACGCCGAGACACCAACCAGCGGCAGAGGCGCTTATAGCCTTCCGCTGCTTGCCAACTCGTTTCTAATTCTACCTCGACTCGCTTCTCGTTCATCGTCGGCGGTGGGACAACTGCCCAAAGCTCCTCCTGAATAAAAATATTATACTTACCCATGTAGACGTTTTTCAGAAGCCACGTTTAACCTACAATTCTTCTCTCGTAGGTATACACTATTTAGGCGGCTTGCCGTAATTACTACACAAATATATTTACTGTCATTAAAGATCAATTTACAAATACATTATTTTCTAGGCTTGTGTAGTAAAGTTTACCAACATCGACAATGTTAGATAAAGTCATAAATTATCATTGGTCAAAATATTAAGTAGGTAAGCCCTCCTTCACAAGTGACAGCGCTCACCCCCTGTCTATTCGTTATTCGTCGAGTGTAACTCGATGGCTTCTCTACAACAAACGGGTTTAACTGTAGAAAAAATATGTACTGAAACATCAAAAAATTATATTGAACATCCTAACAGGTAGTTAGGCATTAATTGCTGAGAAAGTTTCTGGAAAATTGTGTATGCTGCAGGTAAACAATCCTACATAAACAATTCATAGCAAGTACTGCAAGTTAGTTTTCAAATATTATTAGTTTTCGGTGCCAAGGTCGTACGTAAATGCCCGGGTTACACGAGGATAGTTTTTCGAGCTAGGATAGCAAGCTAGTGTCAGTGAGCTAGCAAGCTAGTACTTCTGGCTTCGTGTCGACAAAACTAGCCTCATTTCTAAGCTACTAAGCTAGTTTACAAGCCATGACAGTTTTTAATAGGATGGAATTCTATTTTTAGGTTAGTAGCGCCCCCTACTACTGATTTTACTATCCTGGCTTGTGTATTATCTTCAAGTGGCCGGCGAAGCTAGTTTTCAGTTCGCTAGTAAGCAGGAACCACGCGTTTCGTTTATTTTTGTAACTGCGACGTGTTTTTAAGGGTTTAAGATGTCCAAACTAAGTACGGAGATTAATTTAAAGTTTGTACAACTGTACCGTGACCATGAATTTGAAGTAACTCTTTCAGTCGAATAATATTTTTTATTTCGCATGCAGTTCATTTTGAACGTGTAGTCATCTTAGTCACTGCAATAACACTAGCTTAAAATAATCTAGCCTCATGTAAACATAACTAGCATGTTGTTAGCAAACCATGTCAGCCAGCCAAGACAGTTTAGTAAAGAACTTGCTTGGTATCCGAGCTTAAAAATCAGCCTCGTATAGCCCAATTAACTACCACGGCATTCAAATGCACCCGCACTGACTGCTAACGAAAAATTATCTTAGACTGCTCACCTCGAGGTTATGTATTGAATTTTTTAGAAATCGCTGTAACTTCTGTGCTATGCAAGGTGTTCGAGAGGATTATTAATTCCCAGCTTATTCACTACCTAGAGGATCACTCGCTGCTCCATGATCGCCAGTATGGGTTCAGATCAAAGCGATCAACAGGTGATCTTCTAGCGTACGTTTCTCACGCGTGGGGTGAAGCGATGGACAAGCATGGCGAATCCCTGGCAGTTAGCCTTGATATCGCCAAAGCTTTCGATAGAGCGTGGCATCGTTCCCTTCTTTCCAAGTTGCCGGCCTTCGGTATGCCGCCCCGTTTGTGCGCCTGGGTTGCAGACTTTCTAGAAGAGCGGAGGATTCGTGTCCTTTGTGAGGGTAGTTCCTCCGCGTTCTTCAAAGTCAATGCCGGAGTGCCGCAGGGTTCTGTGCTCTCACCTACTCTATTTCTTCTGCATATTAATGACATGTTGTCCTTGGGCAATATTCATTGTTATGCGGATGACAGTACGGTGCATGAGCGGTACTTGGGACATCCTGCGGCAAAGCAAGCCGATATCGTGGTGAAAAGGCAAGAACTGGTTGCCAAACTGAACCTGGCTCTCGATCGTGTCTCTAAGTGGGGATCTAAAAACCTCGTCGAGTTTAATGGTAGCAAAACTCAAGTTTGTACATTCTCGTCCAAGGTAACTCCCTTCCTTACTCCTCCCTATCTTCAGAACTCTCCGTTACCCGTTTCGGTGAACCTCAACATTCTTGGCATGGACTTCGGCCGGGAACTGAATCCAAAATGCTACATCGAGAGTGTTATTTTAACTGCCTCCCGTAAGTTGGGTATTCTCAATAATGTTCAATCAAACAACTCTTTTCACCTTTTAAATAAATTTATTGTAAACTCACACTTGATAATGTTAAATACAAAATTGTGACTTTAAGCAGCACAAAGCTTTCTCTAGTCGTCTGCACCGTTTTGAAGCTCGTAACAGAATGCCCTTTCGCCAGGCCACGATGCTTCACCTCGACGCGCCTCCCACCTCTTCATAATGGTAAAGTAACGCTATTTGGTGGGGTCGTTGGCGCGACTGTGAGCAACATCTTCTTTAAAAGTTTTACCGACTTTTCTACCGTCGTTGAACCTCTCTTTATCTTTTTCTTGTTGTTCTCTAATTTTATTTCCAGTTTCCTGTCTTAATTCAAATAATTTATCACCAGTTGTTACGTTAAGAGTTTCATTAATAACATCATTGAGAATAGCTTCTGAAGTGTTAATTAACTTGCACCCAAACAAAAGTTCTGAAGGGCTTTTCTTTGTAGTGCTATGCGCTGTAGTATTTATACCAATTTGAATATCAGCAATATACTCATCCCAGGATCTGTCATCATGGTCATGAGTTTTTGTCGATAAAGCGTCTAATATTGTCCTATTGAATCGTTCAACCTGTCCATTAGCCCTAGGCGAGGCTACGGCATTTAGAATGTGTTTTATATTTGTAGTTTTAATGAATTTTTTAAATAAATGCGATGTGAAACAAGAACCCTGATCTGTTATAAGGCGAGTCGGAGTTCCAAAATAACTTATATGTCCTTAAAATACTCTAATGGTAGTAATAGCTTTTGTGTTTCTTACAGCAGTGATATTGACAAACTTGATAAAGCCATCTACGATTACTAATAGGTACGAGTTCCCCTTTTTGCTACGTACAAAAGGACCTAAGTGGTCAGCGTGAATGGTGTGGAAAGGGATTTCTACCTTTGGGATTGGATGCAATTCACCTTGACGTGGGCCACCCTGGGCTTTATGATACGCACATTCCAAACAGGCAGTAACGTACTTTTTTACAAATCGACGTAATTTCGGAAACCAGTAAGATTCCTTAATACGCGACAACGTTTTATCAAATCCAAAGTGACCCACATCATCGTGATTCATTTTAAGAACTTGCCACCTAACATATTTAGGAACAACCCATCGGAATTCATTATTAATTTTACGGAAAACCCTATCATTTTTGAGACAGTAATTATTGTGGATGTCTACGATTTTATCGGAGTCCGGATTGGAGAGAATATTTTTAATGGAATTTATTTCTTCATCTGCCAATTGAACAGTACTAATCCAGTCTTCTTTTTGTAGAGTAAGTACATCTAAAATATGAGTTTCGGATATAGCTGTTGCAACAGGATTCCTACTCAGTGCATCTACATGTGCCATTCGCGTTCCTGGCCGATATTCGAAACTGCAGTCGAACTCTTGTAGTTGTACCCACCATCGCGCTATTCTAGGCACAAGATCACGTTTCGTCATGACTGTTCGTAAAGCGTTACAGTCAGTATAAATTTTAAAAGGTGCACCTAGCAGATACACACGATATCTTACAAGTGATGCTATTACGGCAAGTGTTTCGAGCTCAAAAGAATGCATTTTCTGTTCGTCTACCGTAGTCTTTCTACTGTAAAAAGATACTAGTCGAAGAAGGCCTTCTTCATTCTTTTGAAGTAAAATGCCAGCAACTCCAATTGTGCTTGCATCGGTATGCAATTCTGTAGCTAGCGATGGATCATACAATGCAAGGATAGGACGTTGTGTGAGAGAATCTTTCAACAATTTAAAAGCATCATTTTGCTTATCCGTCCACTTCCACGAAGCATTTTTCTTAAGTAAGTCTGTTAATGGGCTAGCTATTATTGCAAAATTTCTAACAAAGCGTCTAAAGAAACTTGCCAAACCAATAAATTGACGATTTTGATGCTGGTTTTTGGGTAAATGGTAATTACTGACGGCTTCAGATTTACGAGAACCTGGACGTATACCATCGGGCCTTACTTCGAACCCTAGGTAATCGATTTTATCATAGAAAAAATAACATTTAGATAGTTTTAAAGTTAAACCCCCTGATCTCAATAATTCTAATACTTCGCGAAGCCTTGAAATTCCTTCGTTAAAGGTATGGGCGGGGATTAATACGTCATCCATATACACCATCGCATATTTGATTTTAGCTTCTGCCAATATTTTGTTTATTGTACGTTGGAAAACCGACGGTGAATTCACAAGACCAAATGGCATACGCATATATTCATACTGGCCGTCTGGAGTAACGAATGCAGTTTTGTATCTAGAATTCTCTTTTATTGGCTTCTGGTAATACCCGAAGCAAGGTCTAATGTTATGAAAAACTTATGTCCTGCTAGGAGATCTAATTGATCTTCAACTCTTGGTAAAGGAAAGTGATCTTTGATAGTCTTTCTGTTGAGGGCTCTATAGTCTACGCATAGACGTTTTCTCCAGTTTTTTTTTAACTAGTATTATGGGGCTAGCGTAGGGTGAAGACGACTCGCAGACTATGTTAGCATCTATCATCTCTTGGACCATTTCTCTCACTAAAACTCTTTCACTTAATGCCAATCTATATTGTCTATAAACAATAGGATCTGAGTCAGTTAAATGTATTTCTATCTCGGAAACTGTTGTGAATCCTAAATCTTTTAAGTTGTTAGAGAAGCAATCACTTTATTCGTTTATAATATTCATAACCTCTAGCTTCTGATGCTCACTTATTACATTGCCAATATTAGGAATACTATCATTATTATAAACATCTTTAGTTAAATTTAACACATCTTTCAAAGTAGAAACTGGTGTAGATCGAGTAATAAGAGTATTTGCTAAGAGTCTAATAGGATTTGTGGTCATGTTCTGCACGAGCAATGTACCTTTGCCCTGACATAGCTCATACTCTCCAGGAAGAAGAAAATATTCAAAACCGGGTTTACCTCTCAAGGAACCATTGACGTATATCTTACCAGAATATGACTTACTACAAATTATTGGAACAGCCTTGATATCACTTTGATCAATAGTTAAGGTATTAGAAACAGTAAGATATAATTTAGAAGCACTAGCAGATTCTTCAAATATTAAATGAGAGGGAGTTTTTGTGATAATTATACTAGGATGTTCTGTGAAGTTTTCACCTAATAATGTGGATTGCTTAATTACATCATCTTCTACTACGTACATTTCTATTGCTAATGTAATACCTTGAACATTGACCTGAGCTTCTAACCGCGCTATTGGTTGAAAACGATTATTACCTAATCCCCTCAATATTGGTAAACTGTCAGTTTTTTGATCAATTCCTAATTTAACAGAATCTGTGTACCGAATAAGGGAGCATTCACTACCAAGATCCACAAAACAGTGTAACGGGTATTTATTTACCTCAATAATCATAGAATACTTGTCTTTATTATTTTCATCTAAAACATTCGTATCTCAACTCGAAGTAATATTGTTGTATTTAGATAAATCATTTTCTGTTATGTTTCGTGTAATACCTGTAGCTAATTCATTTAGACTAACCCGAAAGACATTTTTCTCTTTTAAATCTTGTTTTTCGGTACTGAAATTTTTATCTGATTGAATAAAAGGGCAGGACGTAATTTTATGACCTATTCGATGACAATTATTACATTTTTCAATAGGTTTTGTACATAGAAAGCTAGGATGACCCTCCACACTGCAGTTAAAGCATTTTATAGGAGGTTTGTTCGAGTATGGAATGTTCCTACTAGGCACTATTAAATGGCTTTGCAAGTGATTTTTGGCGTGTCTATTTTTATACGTGTTAGTGTTGTTTTCTCTTCTATTACCTATCTTAACAGTTTTTAAATACTTAAGGACTTGTTCAGGGGATTCAAACTGAGCCGCTTGTGCACCAAGTCTAATGCTTCTATCCTCAATCCCGTGTAAAATACAATCTACGGCTTGTCTACCTGCGATGTTACAACGATTAAGTAAATTAAATTTGGAATAATAATACTGCTCTAATGGTTCGCCAAAACGTACTTTCAAAGCAAGCATATTTGTCAAAAGCTCAGCATAATTTTCACGACAAGAAAACGATTCTAATAACTTATTTTTCCATTCAACCCAAGTGTATCGAACACTGGGTAGGCTTTGGTACCAAGATTTAGCAAGACCGGTATGTTTGGGTAAAGCATCGTGAACAGTTTCTCTATCATCCCAATTATAAATATCCTCACACTCTTCAACCTTAGTTAACCAGTTTACAATATTTTGGTTTATTGAAAGTGGGTCAAATTCGGGGATTACGTTACTCCCAATAGTTAGCTTATGACAACCTGATTTAGCGATATCTTTCAAAGCATTAACAAATTGTGACAATATTCGATACCTTCGGGTTCATTTGGCGTATAAACCATTTTGGCCAAATTGAGTTATATATACCATTTTTCTCAGATTTTTTTTCTCTATCGATCTTTTTATACGAAATAAAGAAATTCGCAAAAAAAATGTTTATACGACCCGGAAAATTTTGATTAAAACGTCTTACAAAAGGTAAATTATCAATGTAAATGCCGAATGATTAGTTTTTGTAGTATTGTTATGATGTAACGACCATAATTTATATCAATCCGGGCGTACAAATCGTCGTTAATCGTATATGGTTTTTACGCCATAACATGTTAAACGTATTACGTATATATCGTTTTAATTAGACGTCGTAAATCCAAATGTTCAATAGCGTATTGATGTAAAAACCATGTTCATTGCAAGAAGCACTGTACGACTAACACACAAGGCACAAAAAAAAAATAACGCCGCAATAGCCAGCGGTGCAGCGACAGGAGGAAGAGCGAGATAGATAGATCCGGCGTATACCTATCGTGCATGAGACGTTTCTACAATTATTGTCAGTGTTGCCATTTTAGCTCTTTTAGAGCTAAATTTAGCTCTATTTTCAATTAAACAGCTCCAAAAAATCAATCTTTAGCTCTTTAATTTTGATATTTTAGCTCCATCGCAATACATGGAAAAAATAACTTTTAGTTTTGTTTCTTTTAAAATTTTATATCTGTTTCCGAATTTCATGCATATTTAGTCTATTACTTGAACTACGGGGAATCCTCGTGATGTATTATTTCTGTCGTTTCATTTAAGTACTTCCTTTCGTTTGATCATTCATTGCTGCAAAAAAATGCTGCCACAAATATGAAATGCCAAAAAAGTTATAAAAAAATTGGTACCACGGCTACTTATGATAAGGAAAACTCAGGACCACACTTGTGCTTGGTCCTGAGTTTGAGGATTAGAAGTAGTGGATTTGACAAACAATTTCGATAGTTCAGACGACGAAAAATCGTAAATTTTAGTATCTCATAAAATGAAAAAATAATACCCTCTTAATCTAACAAGAAAAAAAATATCATGTTACGATTTTTCTTTATCAATAATTTTTATTTTATTTCAGACTACTTCACCGTTATTTACATAATATTCATATGACAGGTTTCTTCTACTTATAAGTGAATCAGTTTTTCTTGCACAAGGCACAACGTGTGCACTTCTAACCAACCAATCTTTTCTACGTTGTAACTCTAAACTCCAGAAGAAATCAAATAATGAAGCTCGTCTCTCTTCAGTTATATTGTAGCAACCCCTTTTTGCATTGGTTGGAATTACAAGGATTAGCTTGCACCTTCTCTCAGGTACAACCTGTCCTTTTTTAGTTTCATATTCTTTTCCTTTTTCTCTGTTTTTTCTGCTTGTCTTCCTTTTGTTGACATTTTTTTTTCTTAATTAAATCTATTTCTTGTTTTTTAAAACTCTTCACCTTTTTTACAATTTTAAAATCGTCTTCATTACTTGATTCACTTTCATTTTCTTGAGTCCAATTGTTTGAGCTCCCTGCAGAATAATCACCATTATCGTCATCAGACAAGAAATCTAAAACCTTTTTTTTAGGCACGAGCTGGACGCTTTTTTAGCCTTTTTAACAGACAAACTTGGACTTGCAGCGTTAGCGTTATTCATCGAAGAATTCAGGTTAGTATGTTTATCATTTGGAGCAGGTGAAACTGGGTCTGCAGCGTTGGTGTTATAACCTGAAGTAGTTGCACCGGAGCTTGCGCCTGCAGCTTCAGCATTATTAGTCAAAAGAGTATTAGCACAGGTATTATGAGTCATGAGGTCAACATCTACACTATCGAGAGTGGGTAAAACGGGGTCAGCAATCAGCATTGTTCATCGAAGGAATCGTAATGTTAACGTCATTATATACATGGACTGGACCTGATAAACCTGCGCTATCAGCGTTTACATTGTACTCTGGAAGAATCAAAGCATTTCCCAAAAATATAGATAGATAGATAGATAAAACACTTTATTGCACACACAAAAATACAGAAAAAACATAAAATAAGCATATTAAAACTAATGTGGGCAAAGGCGGTCTTATCGCTTGAAGCGATCTCTTCCAGACAACCTTTGCGGTATAGGACAACAGAAAAAGAGCGACAAGCAGTGCACTAGAAACAAGCAAATATGAGATAAAAAAATAGAATTAAAATAATTAATATAAAAATAAATTTAATAAACTTACAATACAGATACGATACAGATAAAATATTATAATAAATAAATAATATAATATAAAAATAAATATATATTATTAATATACTAGTAATGTAATAAAATACTTAAAATAGAATAATAGTTGTTGCAAACTAGGACCTAGTCAAGAGATGCGAATGCAGTTTGGCTTTGAAAGAAGCAGGTGACTTTGAGTGACGAACTTCAGATGGGAGTTTGTTCCAAAGGCTAACAGCTTTAACTGAGAAGGAGTCTCTGAAGTATTCAGAACGAGTCAAGCGTTGTTTCAGTAGGTTGTCAGTCTTAGACCTGAGTTCACGATTATGATCCGTACCAAGAAGTTGGAAACGTTCCTTAAGGTAAGGAGGGGTGCGAGGGTCATACAGCACGTTAAACAACAGCACCAGAACATGCTCCTCACGTCGCAGTCTGATAGGAAGCCACCCGAGTTCTGTCCTGTATTCAGACACGTGATCGAACTTGCGCAGGCCAAATATAAACCTTATGCACAAATTCTGTAGTCGCTGCAGCTTATCTAGAAATATCTCATTGAGGTCAATGGTGCAGACATCAGCGTAGTCCAGAATTGGCAAGTTGCAATCGCAAGCTCTATCTTAGTCTTCACAGGAAGCAGATTTCTCCACCTCCGCAACGAACCAGCGGCAGCAAACATCTTCCTACTAACCTCCGCAATATTAGGAGCCCAAGACAATGTACTATCGAAGAGAACACCAAGATTTTTGACAACATCACTGAAGGGAAGGGGAACAGAATCTAGTAGGAGTGGAGGAACATTGACGTGCTTAAGTCGGGCAATCTGCTTTGACCCACCAATAATTATCGCCTGCGACTTGTGAGGATTGACCAAGAGGCCATGGGTTCGACTCCATTCATGAATAGTCGCAAGGTCAATATTAAGGCTTGCAATCATGCTGTCAACATCCTCGGAGTAGATTTGTAGGTCGTCAGCGTAGAGGTGATACTGGCAAGACAGGAGAGGAGTAAGGAAGTTGATAAAGATAGAGAAAAGGAAGGGGGAGAGGACGCCGCCCTGTGGCACACCAGCAGTGACGTCGCAGGGAGCAGACAGTCTATCATCAATCCGGACAGACTGCCTGCGGTTTGTAAGATAGCTGCGGAACCAATCAACTACAGAGTTCGACCCAAGAACAATCGACAGCATTGCCACGAGTACATCGAGATCAACAGTGTTAAATGCGTTGCTAAAGTCTAAAAGAACCAAAGTTGTGAGCTGTTGATTCGACATACCCTCACGCATATCGTCAGCCACCTCCGTCAAAGCAGTCACAGTGCTGTGCCCAGGGCGGAAACCTGACTGGTAGGGGCTCAGTAAATGGTTTGCGTTAACAAACACACTGATCTGGTGAAGGACCAGGCGCTCAAGAACTTTGGAAAGGAACGGGAGAATGGAAATAGGTCTAAAATGAGAGTGAAGAGGAGGATTTGAGGTTTTAGGAATAGGGATGACTACAGCCTGACGCCAACAGCTTGGGAAAGTTCCGGTGCTGAGCGAAAAGTTGAAAATGTGGCAGAGAATGGAAATGATCCATCCATGCTAAGCTGAATCATACGCCGGCTGGCTCCGTCCATTCCTTCTGCATTGGACTTAATAGCTAGGATATTTTTTTCAACTTCACTCTCAAACACCGGCCTAAAGGAGAAGGTAGATGATTGCAGAAAAGGACTTAGGGAGAGGGATTGCAGCGTGGATTGTTTGATAGCATGGGAAAGGGGGGAAGGTGATGTAAAATGGCAGTTTAAGGAGTCGGGATTGAGGTTATGAGGAATATTCGACTTAGGCTTACCAATGCCAAGTGATTTGAGAAATGACCACACCTTCGCAGGTTCACCGTTTGCGACCGACGCGTGGATGTGATGTCGCTGCGCATCCCTACATATCCTGCTACAACGATTGCGAAGCTGCTTATATCGACAGCGGGTCTCATCCGAAGGGCTATTACGGAAATTAATTTTGGCCGCATTACGCCTCATCATCATAGCCTTGATGTCAGCAGTCAGCCAAGGAGCTGGGAGATGCCTAAGTCGAATGGGTCGGAGAGGAGCATGAATGTCGAAGAGTTGAATGAGGATAGAATTAAAAATTTGAAGTTTATGGTCGATGTTTGGTGCCTCCAGCACAGCCTCCCAGTCAATGTCTCTAAGATCAGACATAAAGCGCTCACCGTCGATATTTTTCAAGTTGCGCTGCATGACCACTCGGGGCTTAGGTTTAGGACAGCGGATTTTATAGGAGAGGAAGATAAGGTCGTGATAGGAGAAGGCCTCGGCAGAAAGTTGTCCGTGGGAACCGACATGGTCCGTGGAGGAAACAATGGCAAGATCTAACAAGGACGGCTGACAGCCAGGAAAGTGGTGAGTAGAAGAAGATGGAAGTATTGTAAGATTGAGAGAATCAACAATTGAGTTCAAACGGGAAGATCGAGAATCGTGCTTGAATAAGCAGGTGTTAAAGTCGCCCATTATGATTGTGTGATCAACCGTCGGAACCAGATCCTCTAAAAGGGACTCAAACTTGGAAAAATAGTCAATTTGGAGATTGGGACTGTAGAATACCCCTAAGAGAAGCTTGAGGTGGCCGAGGAGGACTTCAATAAAGAGATGTTCGGATAACTGAGAGTACAGAGAAGGAGATTTATTTAAGATGTTGAAAGAGAAGTGACTTCTGAGGTATATGGCAACACCTCCGCCGCCCTTGCCAGTCCTGTCATTTCGGATGAGATGGAATCCAGGAAGGGAGTATGAAGCAGAAGGAAGACAGGGTTTTAAGAACGTTTCCGAAATCAGGATAGCATGAACATTAGGATTATTGGAGAAAGTAGCTACTAAATCAGTATAGTGTGCAGGTACACTTTGAGCGTTAATGTGGACCACGTTGAAGTTTTTAGGAGTAGCTGAGAACTCAGACTCAATAAGGGAATTCAAGGGTTGGGTAGCGCTATGGAAACTACAGTCGGCAGAAGATGCTGAATGGAAATCCGAGCCGTCACTCAAAGTGTCATCGCTATCATTGTAATTAGTTTGCAACATTTTACCTTAATTTATAGAATAAATAATATTAAATAATAATAAAATAAAAAATAATAATAAATAATAAATAGTTAAATAAAAATAATAATAAAGAACTAAAACTGACAATGACAATAAACAATGTGGTGTGGTATTAAATCTTGTCCTATACCACTCGCCAGCAGTATAGAAGAAAACGCTAAAGACACACAAAACAACAATAAGCACCTATTAATATTATAGAGCAAAACTAATATGAAAGATTTTATACAAATAACATTCTTAGCATAACTCACGACAGTACAAAAACAAAAAGGAGACAATACTCGTATAACGTTTCCGAAAGCACTAAACAGAACTAATGATTAGGCAGTATGGTCTCGGACCTTAGCCTGTTTCTACAAGGAACACATATTTAAAAAAAAAAAAATGAGATGACAGATGACAGCCGGTAAAATAGACAAACAAAACAATACAATATTAGAAAGACTTGTTAAGTGGGTAATAAAAATATAAATGAGAAAGTGGTGGAAATTCCTAAGTTATAAAGTACATTTCATAGCTACATACAACATAAAAATAAAAGAAAAAAAGTGGGTAATTCTGTGCCACGACTACGAAAAACCGTGGACCGTGCCGTGTGCCGTGTGTACCCAAACAATGTTTGCGTTAATGCTATGCTGTGGCAGCCGCGGTGTTTGCGGATATAGCGCGGAATTCCCGCAAAGATTCCACCTTGTGTCTACAGCCATCAGGAGTTTTGATGTTAATAACGCCGTCCATGCTCCAGCAATTAGTGATGCCAAATTTATCCCTAGCAGCCATAAAAACATCATGCCGAGACTTCGTCAGGAACTCGGAGAGGGTTACCTTAGATCCCTTTAGCGCAACTTTACTTTTCCACAAAGCAGTGCGCACAGATGGGTCGGTGAACTTAACAACGATAGGTCGCGGCTTGCTGCTCCCCTGTTTGCCCATCCGATAACTTGCGGAGATGCTGCTTGCAGTTAAACTTTGGACCTTGCACTTTGCCGCCAAACTGGAGAACACCGCAGTTAAACTTTGGACCTTGCACTTTGCCGCCAAACTGGAGAACACCGTAGCGCACGTGTCTTCGCCCCTTCGTTCTGGGATGCCATGCACTAGCAGCATTTTGCGTCGAAAACGCATTTCCACCCAATCTATGCGGTTATGAAGGGCATCTACTTCAGCACGAAGCACAGCGAGGCCATTGCAAACAAACAATTTGAAGTTCACAAATTCCGTGTTGAGTGCTGCAATAGAATTAGGGCCCTTACGTGATCCTGTAGCTTGGTTAAGCTCTGCCTGGAACTCTGCCATCTTCTCCTCAAACATTTTCGCCATTTTATTCATGTTAGTTTCTAACTGTGAGTGGTCCATGGTGCAGAGATGGTGTCTTGTGATGAAGGAGATGGGACGAAGGAGAGTAAATACTGCAGGCGAGTAGTACTACTTATGCCTAATATAGTAGCATATAATTTAAGGTAAATAAATAACTTTAAGTATTTTTAAAACAAAAAATAAACAGAGCCAATTATATTTGCTGTTGACTTGGCAACTACCGCCGATTTGTCACTACCCGCCGATTTGACTATACCAGCATGATTATTTGGACTTATCCCATGGAAATATTGCTGACCATCTTACGTTAACCGATAAGAAGTTGAGAAATAGCTGATTGCATAAAAATAAATAATTACTGTTATATCATAATAAAAAAAAATAAAAAAATTGATTGTGTGTACACTTGGAAAAAGCGATTAAGTCAGTTTCAGGTCATTTTTTTGGACAGGACGTGATTCAAATGACCTAAAACTGACTAAATTGCTTTTTTCAGGTGTAGAATTTTTGAGACTAATTTTAGTAAATGAAAACATTTGAATACTTATAAAAAATAATGGTTCGAATTTACGTAATTTAATTTTACATTCGTTCGCAAATTATTCTTTAATAAAAATATACTACCTATGTTCTATACTACTATCCTTTAAATTATTGTATTCTGAATAACTCAAATTTCTTTGCGGTGAATTTAAATATTTTTGTGTTTATAATAAAAAAATACAATGTTATTATAATGCTATTAGGTTGAGTTATGCCTAATTTAGGCATAACTTAAAAAAAAAAAACTTACCTACTATCACACCAATTATCTAGCCCAAGAGAAGCTTCGAAGAAACTCGTTAAATGGTTACTAGACAACGGATACACATACTTAAAATATTTAAATACATACATATTATACGCCTAATTACTTTAAATAAGTAGAAGTTTGAATTATTAAGTTTAATATTCACTTTTGTTTTAGTTTATCTAACAATGTTGATTATTTTTATATTTAATTTTCAATTTAAGATGTAATTTTTTGTTAAACTGTATTAACAGTCAGTATGCCATTATCATAAGAATAAATATTGATTTCGTATTCAGGTAGTTTTATTTTATTTGAATCGTTCATAATTTAGGCATGAGGTTTATAATATTTAAGTTCTTACATATTTTTGGAGTAACAGGATTGTTTTGAATAGTTAGAATTCAATTGTTCTATAATTATAACTGGCTTTTAATATCTACATCTATGGGTTTTTACATCAGTAAATGTAATTTGAAATTTATCAAAGTTTGATATACGACGTACACAGTTAATTTTAGGTCAATTTTTGTGGGTTGTATAAACCATTAACTATTTTTTTTGACGTAAATCCAAGGCTAGCTTCGAATCTAAAGACGACAGATATGTTTTGATGATTTAGCCTTCTTCATTCCGTAATTCTAAGAATCTTACCTTTTTGTCATTTTTTTATAACTTCAAAAACAAAAAAGTTACGATCTTGTATTAAAAGAAAAAAGTGTTTTTCTGCTCTCCTGAAAAGTCGAGATTTGGTTTATACGCCAAATGAACCCAAAGGTATATTATTACTATCTGAAGGATGAGAGTAGTTTGGAAGCTCGTTTCTAATTCTTTGCAAAGGCGGGGATTTATCACTTTGCCATGAGGACGTACCTCTAGTATGTGGGGCCGGCTCCGGAGTCATGCTTCTTGTCCTTTTCCTTCCTGATTTCTCGTTCCTCCCCGGAACATGTGTTTTTAAGACAGGTGATTGGTATCGCTCTAGCTCAACGTTATTTCGACTGGGACGTAATTGGTGGCATCCGTACGGAAACGGTCGCTCAAGCTCACCACTTCCTACTTGATTTAACTGCGAGGGTCGCTCTAGCTCATCGCCTGCAGTTGTGCGTCTTGATCGTGAGTGTCGCTCTAGCTCTCCGCTCAACAATTGATGTCGTAAAATCAAGTCATCATCATCATGGTCGTCATCATTATTTTGGTTTACAATAGAGTGCGTGTTCAAACGCGGTGATTAATGATCACAGACCACGATTACAAAATGGAAAAAAAAACCCAATCATGACCACAAATTAACGAGATTATTCAGGAAAAAGGCAATATATATATATTTTTAATTAATTAGTATTAATCTGTAATCGATATAATGATTATGATTGCTGCAGACCAACAACGAAAACTTTTATATTTTATACATTTATATATTAAGTATGTAGGTATATTATAGCACCCTCTTCTCAAACCTTTTATACGATAGCCTGACTTTGGTAAATCGGTCATAGTAGCATAAGAGAAGAATCTTTCAACTTCACCCTAGAACGGCGTGTCATGTTTAAACCGTTAAAAACGTTGCAAGTTTTCTATGACGTTTCTAGACATTTTTGCAGCGTACTAAAGTTTTCTAAAACGAAAGAAGCAAACAGTCATGCAAAATATTCGTAAATAATCATGTAATCTAGACTATTAACTATAGTAATTAAAATTACAGAACACATGTGCCATTATGTCTAAAGGCAATCAGACTACCTTCAATCAGATTAAAAATAATCATGACTATTCTATCCTATCAGATCGCCAATCCGATTACAAAAGTAGCTGCTGATTAAGCCCATCTCTGTGTAACCTCAAGAACAAAAGAAAAACCCTAATGGTTATTATTCTCATTTCAATGCTTGTTATTGGCAATATCGAAAAGGAGGGAAAAAAAAGACTCCCGAGGGTAAACTCAACTTCAGTTAATTTTGATTACTAATGTCTATAAAAAAAGTATTTGAACAACATGACTCAGTTGTTTTTGGTCACCAATTATAGCAAAATGCAAGCGACAACCGGCTCAACGTTTCACTGTTAGTCATAATAGTCATCCAATGCCTCCAGAGTGTAGCCCTGGCAAACCATTAGAATGATGAATGACCATCGCTTACCATTTCCAGAGAGTGGCCCTGGCAAAATGCTAACGATAATCGGTTTGTTGTAATTTTTGGTCAAAGCAATTAAACTAACATGCGACAACCAGCTCATTGTTTCACTGTTGGTCATAATAGTCATCCAATACCTCCAGAGTGTAGCCCTGGCAAAGCATTAGAATGATGAACGACCATCGCTTATCATTTCCAGAGAGTGGCCCTGGCAAAATGCTAGCGATAATCGGTTTGTTGTAATCTTTGGCCAAAGCAATTAGACTAACAATCGGTAACCGGCTCATCGTTTCACTGTTGGTCATAATAGTCATCCAATGCCTCCAGAGTGTAGCCCTGGCAAAGCATTAGGATGATGAACGACCATCGCTTACCATTTCCAGAGAGTGGCCCTGGCAAAATGCTAGCGATAATCGGTTTGTTGTAATCTTTGGTCAAAGCAATTAGACTAAAGCCACCCAATCGCTCCCAGAGGGTAGCCCTGGCCAAACGCTAGGGCGGTTAATAGTTAAATAAGGTAGTTGTTCTAATTCTAAAACAAAAAATTCATATTTGTAACCATTTAAACGGTAGAATTAAAAAAAAATGAAGACGGTATGTTTAAACTCGATTAACTATAACAGAAATACTGGCGTGCGGTACTTACATGGGCGCTGGACGAGAGAATAAGATTATCTCTCGGAATCCCACTTCTGAGTTTTTCAATCAAACAACTCTTTTCACCTTTTAAATAAATTTATTGTAAACTCACCCTTGATAATGTTAAATACAAAATTGTGACTTTAAGCAGCACAAAGCTTTCTCTAGTCGTCTGCACCGCTTTGAAGCTCGTAACAGAATGCCCTTTCGCCAGGCCACGATGCTCCACCTCGACGCGCCTCCCACCTCTTCATAATGGTAAAGTAACGCTATTGATGGGGTCGTTGGCGCGACTGTGAGCAACATCGTGGCCCGACGTTATAGTCAAATAAGTTACTTTTAATAAAATTTGAAATAGTAACAATTTAAATAAATGCAGTTTCAATTACAATCAATTAAGTTTAATAACACTTTTAATACAGTAAGTAATTTAAATAAGCTAAAATAAATATAGTTGAAATTAATATAGCAGGATTTTATAACAATAAGGTGAGGCGGTTTTTCACTCCCGAGCAGCGCTGTTGTTGTACAAGACTCAGGTGCGATCGAGTATGGAGTATTGTTCCAATCTATGGGACGGCTCCGCTAAATACCTCCTCCAAGCACTTGATAGGCGAGCGAAACGCATTATTGGAGATGCTGAGGTTACAGCCTCCCTAATGGACCTCCAGCTGCGTAGAGACATTGCTTCTTTCAGTGTCTTCTACCGGAATTACTACGGAGAGTGTTCTGAATAACTTTTTGATCTTATCCCGCCCTCTCCTTTCCTCTCCCGGACTACACGTGTTGGTCTTAGGAACCACCATCATACTGTACAGACTATCAATACTCGTACCAAAAAATTAGGCAAGTCATTCCTCTGTAAGACCGAATCAGCTTTGGAATTCTTTGCCGGCGCATGTGTTTCCCAGCTTCTACAGTCCCGGGTCTTTTAAGCGGGGCGTGAAACGGCATTTATGCAGGCCGTCATAAATGGGTGCGCTCGTTACCGTGCTTATTCCACGGTTGGGAGCGCTCTCATTATTTTGGACTGCATCGGCTGCTTACCATCAGGCAGGATGCAGTCACTATGACAAATAAAAAAAAATCTTTTATGAATTGTTGAAACGCATCTAGAAGTCAAACACAGGAATTCTTTAGTCAAATTAATATATTTAAGCACTATTTTGAATCTTCAAAAAAAATCCTTTCCTACTTACTCATTCAGGTAATCAGGACGTATCTTAGCTATGGAGATGAAAGGGTGTTGTTAACAAAAAAAATATACTTTTAATAATGACATTATGAAATTGAAATATCGAGCATGTAAAGAAAAAACTAAGGCCGATATTAAGATCATTACGGAACATATCTTAATGCATACCGCATAAAGCACGTTCTGTTTTATACAATGCATTAGTTAAATCTAATCTGAAGTATCTGATTGAGCTCTGGGGATCGGCCTCAAAGACCGCATTGAAAGATCTACAAATCCTACAAAATAAAACTATAAAAGTACTGTTTCATATAAATTTCCTCACAAACACTGAATTGTTATATATAAAAAAAAAAACAAAATTGTTTAACCTTGAAAAACTTTATAAATTCAACGTCTGTATTTTAGTAAAAAAAATTATAACAAAAACAATACAAACAGACATACATTTTCCACAAAGACGATATATGCACAACTTGAGGAAAAAAGTTTAACTTTTGGGTACCAATGCCTAGAACAGTTAATTACGGTAAAAGGAATTTAATCTATGAAGGAGTTAACTTGTACAATAATTTGCCAGAAGAGATAAAAAATTCAGAAAACATTAAAATATTTAAAACTAAACTAAAAATACATACTTACACTAAATCAATAAAAAAAAATAAAAAAAATGATATAATTAAAATACTACTTATAGGTAAATTAATCAAAAAGAACACCACTAAAACAAATCTTGAATAATTTTACTTTGAAAAAATTAACAGTACGAAAACACGTAATAAAAAATAAAAAATGTAAAAACATTGTTTATTCAATACTAGCGGCTCCAATGCTTTCTTAATGCAAGCCATGGCGAGCGATCGCATGTACTTAACCTGCATTGTTCACTCACGGGTTAACGTCAGTAATGGGACTGTAGTGTATAATATATGTTCTGACGGTAGCAAAATAAAAGTGTATGCTTGTTATTATGGTGTGAATTGTGAGTGGTTGTATTGTGCTTGTTTGTTTTTGTTAATGAAAACTTAGTTTAGTTTATCCTTTAATGTAGCTGCGCTGCGCAGATTTATCACTATGTAAGTAGTTATAAGTTCTCATTTTAAGTGAACTCATGCATGTTCGTATGAGAAATAAATTCTTTAAACCTAAGTCTACGATCGTGAAAATATCCCTTATAATCAGCTGATGTTATCATTGATCTACGCAACGCAGCATAATAATTTAAATTGTATTTGTTCTGTAAGCAGTAAACAGAACATTGTTCATTAATATTTTCATGTGTTGTGTTGAGTATTTACTTATTGATCGTTCAAAAACAAATCATGAATAGAATTTAGATGCATAAATTTGTCCTTTTGTCTTTACTCTCTTTCTTGTTAGTCGTTCTTCTGCTCTCTTGGTAGGTAGGTTTTTTTACTTATTTTTTAAAAGTTTTTCATTAGCATTCCTTTTTACTTTTGTACAGTCTACACATCCGTTTCATGACTTGATTTATCCATTTACAATTATATTTTTACAGCATTGAAAAGGTAGAAAGGAACTTCATCTTGCCTATAGAAAATGGGTAAAATAATATAAAGAATTTTGCTAAATGTTAGCTATCGTTTATTTAAATACTGTATTCGGTTTTGTTTGATACTCTCGGAATTCTTTTTTGTCGAGGAACTGGCTATTTTATCTGGCTATAGCTTTCGGAACACAATAGTACTGAATTTGTAAAGGTAATGATAATTTATCTTAGAACTTTTCTATCAAATAAAGTGGAAGGGTTCTTTACTCGGAATCTTCTTCTACTAAGGAACTGGCTATCTTAACTGCTGCACTGCAGCTGCTGCACAATAATGCTGAACGTGTAAAGTTAATGAAATGCGATAATTTTCTAGGAACCACGGGACAGGCAGCTATGACTAATTCTTTGATATGTGAAGACAACTCATCGGAATGTTTTGTGTCGGGTGAACTGTATTTTCTAATGCGCTTTTCACAACTACTAGGAGTTGCACCGGTGTGCTCTGAGAAGCATCAAGAAACATGGCGCGTTCGTATATCAACTTCCGACTATTTTGTGAACACACTCTGTCTTTAATTTTTCTTGGTAAGGTAACTGTACATCTGTTTGTTTATATTTGTAGTAGTATGATGTGATGATAGGTAGTTAGAGTACATAGTTACATAAGCAGAGCCAAATATTTTTAAGTGATTAATTTTAGGGTTCGTACCATGCCACATTCGTATGGTTTTTATTTGGAATACCTACTTCAGTGCGAAAGCCGTATCATCGATTGTTGTTTGTTCGAAAACCTTTCATCGATATGTCTATACTGCGACGCCTTGTTAAATCGACGTCTTGTTACTGCGATGTTTCGTTACATCGAAAAACTGTACTGCGAACGATTTTACTGCGAAAATATTATACTGTGAAACCTTGTTTAATCGTCGCGTCGTCCTGTTACTGCGATGTTAAGTATGTCACTAAGGCAAAACTTACTTATATCGATCTTACTGCGAAAACCAAGTATCTACATAGATTTTTTTTTATAAAATAATACATAACGTTAGTTTTTAGAAAATTGTTTTAGAAAGTGAAGTTAATATTAAGTGATTTTTGCAAGTGATTTTTGCTGAAAGGGTCTAAATTGTAAAAGTTTTGAAAAAAATATTAGTAAATTATGGTCACTAAGTCAATTTTACTTATTATCTTATCCTAACAATATTACTTACATTGACATCTGCGAATTAAAGAATTCTTGTGGTATACAATACTTAAGCAGTTAGTTCGTTAAAAGTAAGTTTTGCCTAAGTAACATAACATCGTAGTAACAAGACGTCGATTAAACAATGCTTCGCAATATAATATTTTCGCAGTAAAATCGTTCGCAGTACAGTTTTCGATGTAACGAAACATCGCAGTAACAAGACGTCGATTTAACAAGGCGTCGCAGTATAGACATGTCGATGAAAGGTTTTCGGACAAACAACATTCGATGATACGGCTTTCGCAAAGAAGTAGGTATTCCTTTTTATTTAGCAGCGCTTTAGTGGGTAGTTATTTTGTTAGATATTATGTAGCCGTTAAAACGGCTTCACCCCAAAATATTTTATCTAACTTCGCACTTGCGACCATGGTCCGTATCATTTCGGTCAATGTACGATTCATGCGCACTGATAAACCATTTTGTTGTGGAGTGTACGGAATTGTCAAATGGCAACTTATTCCCTTAGAAACACAAAACTGCTTAAATTCACTAGAAAGATATTCTCAACCATTTTCTGAATAAGTAAAAGTAAATTAACGAACTTCGCATTAAATAAATGTTTCTCAACCATTTTCTCAATAAGCATAAGTAAATTAACGAACTTCGCATTAAATAAATGTTCACTTTTTATTAACAAAATCAATAAAACATTTTAAGACTTCCACTTTAAAATTCATCAAATATGTGAAAGTATAGTGGGTAAAATGGTCATACACATCACGACTATGATCCCGAAGGGTTAATCAGAGACTAGGCAATGAGGATAGCAAGACTGCAGTCATCTGCTATAGTCCACTTTTCACCAAATATTTTAAATAAGTTGAGAGTAAATTCATTTGAAATTCAATTTTACAAAGGTTGTTGCTACAGTATTGCATAATGCAATTTGTTATTTTTATAGATATGAACACCATTTCAATCAAATAAATAGCAATCATTGGAATTGCTTGCTTGCTGCATTCGACTTACGGACAGTCAATTATGAGAAACTTTGGGGGGAAAATAAAACGATCCTCGAATCGTCGATTGTACCTTGAACTCCAGATTTGTCCTTTTCCATAAACCAAAATTGAAATTCCATTTTTGGCTACGCCAATCTTCATAGGACAGGGTAGTTTAGTATGTGTAGAAAAATAATCTCGTGAATTCAGCGTATTCAAGATATGGAGCAACAAAAGCTTTGCAAATTTATCGAGATCCACAACCTCCCATCGAAGGAAAACGAAAATTTAGCTGATATCACTGGTAGCGTAGCCAAATCACTAAACCAAAATATAGAAGACATCAAACATGCAAAGCGACTACCTTCCAAAAACGATCGACCAGGCCCTATACTAATAAAACTAAAGAATCACAAACACAAACTTCATGGTTAACTGAAACTAAATCTAGGAGCCCTCGGATCACTGTATCAGAAATATTGCCAGATATTCGTTCATCAAAAACAGAGGATACTATATTTATTTGTGAAGCTTTAACACCCTATAATAAGCAATTGTTGTGGTATGCCAAACAGGAACTGAAGGACATTTTTAAATACATATGGATAAAAAAGGAATACTCCGAGTGCGTAGGGAAGGAGACAATCAGAAGACTACCATTATCCGTTCCACAGAAGATGTTAAAAGACTAATAACAAAAACGCTCCCTCCACATATTAGTAAGTGAACACCTTTCAAATACCTAATTGTCTTAAACTACATAGAATGGAAGTCATACAAGACGATATTTTGCAGATTAAAGACAGTGTAGATCTCAAAACCTTTCTAGATAATGTTATAGACAATATAAGTTTATTATGCATTCATATGAACATTCGGTCAATCATAAAAAACTTTGCATCATTGGAACAATGTGTTTATTCCTCAACTAAAACTATTGATGTCATAATGCTAACTGAAGTAAATATTTCTGAATCTCTTTGTAATCTTTATCAACTACGAGGGTACAAAATGTACGCAGAACCGCGGAGGGATCGGAGGGGCGGTGGTATAATAGTTTACATCAAAGATAAGCACACATTCCACTTAAATAATCATAAAACACAGCACTGTGAAAGCTTAATAGGATATATCACTACACCTTGTGGTTACTCCGCGGTATTGTGTTGCATATATCGTCCCCCAAATTATAGGAAGCACCTATTTATTAAGGAACTAGATGCATTGTTATGTAAAATAAACCGACAAGATGATTTGTATATGCTGGGAGACATTAACATTGATCTTAGAACGAATTGCCCTGTGAAACATATGTATAATACCACTGTGTACAGTCACGGACTAGCTTGCGGGATCACTGAATATACTCGTATAGAATTTAAAAAAAAACGGAAGACTTAGCAAGTCTTGCATAGACCATATTTATGCACGATCCCGCTCACTAGACCTATACACCGCGGCACTTGGAACAGCACTGGCCGACCATCGAGTCGTTGCACTTGCTATGGCTGGCCCACCGTCGCGGCTCACACGGGGTGATTGTGAATACATTACGCGATACGATTATGATGTACTTAATAAAAAATTAAATGAACTTGATTGGCAACCTCTTAAACAAATAATCTGTCCTTTAAAAATATACCAAATCATAGTAGATAATATTCATAGCTGCTACGAAGTTGCTAAAGTTAAAATAAATAAACCTGGTAACAATAAAAAAAGAGTTAACAAAATATGGATTAACGAAAAAATTATTAAATCATGCAAATATAGAGATAAATTATTTATGAAATGGTTATCAGATCCAACAAATATGATTATGAAACAAAAATATAATTCATCCAGAAACTTTACTAATAAATTAATGAATAAAAATAAAAATAAAAAGTTACGTGACGATATAAATAATCATAGAAATAATCCTAGGGGTCTGTGGCAAATATTAAATGAAATTACTGGTAGAGCCAAAAAATTAGCTGATACTATAATCTTAAACGCGCTACTAAATAATAATCGTACGACGGTTGATATAGCTAATGATTTTGCCGATTCCTTCTCGAACAGTGTAAATAATATAATGCCAACCTGTAATATAAAGCTCCTTGACAAAAACACCTACGAGTACGTCTCTCCTAAAAATGTATCTTATAGATTCCAAAAGGCCTCCGTTAAGTCAGTGCTCAAAGAAATAAGATCTTTAAACAATCTAAAAGCACCAGGTGTAGATATGATACGAAGTCAGGACCTTAAAAACATAGACTCAAAAATAGCAGAGACAGTAGCTCACTTAATAAATACAACAGTCAGTCAAGGTAAATATCCCCAAGAATTAAAAACAGGCATAGTTAGACCTATACATAAAAAAGGAAGTCAAAATACATATGAAAATTATCGCCCAATCACAATACTTTCTACAATTGATAAAATAATAGAAAAAGTTATTTCAAAACAAATACACTTATTTTATAAATCTAACAATGTAATAACAGACAAACAGTTTGGGTTTCAGTCTGGCAAGAGTACAACACAATTACTTTCAAAGTTTACTGATACCATCTATAAACACCTAAATAATAGAATGCATGTTCTAGTAGTGTTCATTGACTACAGTAAAGCTTTTGACACACTAAGACATAGTACCCTAATTGAGAAGCTCGATGACTGCGGGATTCGGGGACCATTGAACAGCTGGTGTAGGGATTATCTTGAAAATAGGTCTTAAGTTGTTAAAGTTGGCGATGCCCTTAGTAAGAAGATTGCAGTTTCAGACGGCACAGCGCAAGGTTCAGTCCTTGGCCCTCTGCATTATATAACATACGTCAATGACGCAGTAAATCTAGTCACTAACTGTGAAATTTATCAGTTCGCTGATGACACTTGCCTCATAGCAGCGAACGATGACCTAGATATAGCTCTTAACCAATTGCAAACTGACTTCACGCTGTTGTTAAAATGGTCTCATGATGCAGGTCTAGTTCTCAATGCCGATAAAACCAAACTTATGTATGTCAGTTCAAGTCAAAACAGAAAACAAATAAAAAATCTGAAATTAATTGCACACAGCCACAGCTGCCTACACATAAATCTCCATAATTGTTCATGTAAACCAGTTGAGGTAGTAAATAAGCAAAAATATTTAGGTCTGATCATAGATGATCGGCGTAAATGGACCGAACATATTAATTATGTATGTGACAAACTGCGTGCTATATTGGCGAAACTAACAATTGTAAAACGAAAAATTCCGTATGACATACTGTTAAACCTTTATAAAGCATTAGGAGAAACTACTATATTTTATGGCCTAAGCAGCTATGGCAGGACGTGTAAATCACACCTTGATCCAATATATAGACTACAGACTAGGATAATGAAAACTATAGTACCTGCAAAAGTAAAATTCGAGCACCAAAATAGTTATCACGAGCTATTTTATCATTGTAAAATAATACCTGTACACGACCAGATTAAGTATATACTACTCGTTGAGCAATTCTTTAATAAAGAATATCAAAATGTTGCCACCTGTAATTACCAAACTCGTAGTGCGTCTCAAATTAAACTCAAAGTACCCTTTTATAATAACCTTTACGGCAAACAACTATTACAGTACCAAGTACCTAAACTGATTAACGACCTTCCGTCAACTTTGAAGGAACAAATTACTGAAACAAATATCAAAAACAAACTAAAAGATTACTTTTTATCATTAATAGTAGCTAACCTAACCAAGTAAGTTCATAATATTTGGGATAAAAATAAACACTTTGTTATTAGTTATTGGAAATAGTAAACAATAGAGAATACATTATTATAAATGAATTAAGTACCACAAACCACCCCGTGTGATAACACAAATTATTGCGTGTGTGGTTGGGCAGCGCAGCGCAGCGCTGGGCTGTGCGAACCTCACGCAAAATGTTAGCCCTGTTGTGGGTGGATTGTAATGTCCACATTGTTGAATATCCAATACTTACCTGTTGTTTTATTTATTATTTTTAATTATTTTTTTTTTGTATATTGTGAGCGGTGAGCGTAAGGCGTTGAGTGCCGGTGTGTAGACAAACCAATATTGGTTTTTATCACACTGCTTCGATTAATATTAATATTAAGTACCTTTGTAAATTTTAATAAATAAATAAATAAATAAATTAACATGTAATCGGTAGCTCCAGAATCTAAAAAAAATGAAGGAATGAATAATAACTTAATTGGTATATACAAACTAAAAGATAAAAAATAAAAACAAATCAAAAAGCAATGCCTGGTACAATAACAATGTATATAGTGTTGAGTGAACCAAAGGGCGCCGACTCAGTTTTTGTTGCAACCAAGGCCACAACACTGATATTCTGCCGAAACCCGGGGAGGAGCGCGCACCGTTCCCTGTGTTTATAGTTACTATACTCAATACTGTAGTAAATATAAATATGAAAGCATTTATGAAAAAAAAATTTTTTTTTTTGTTTTTAAATAATATAAAGAATAGTGTTAGTACGGTACTTACTTCATTAAAAAGGCCAATAAAAAAAAACAAATGCAATACCAAAATTACTAAAAATAAATAAACAGATAAATAATATTAAGGCTCTCAATCCGTTTATAGACAAATTGGGAATAATGGGAGTAGCTGGACGTCTGAAAAATGCCAATGTTCTATACAGCCAAAAATATCCTATAATATTACCTAATAAATGCCATCTTACTACTCTCATCATCCAAAATGAACATCTATCCTTGCTGCATTCTGGATTAAATTTAACCTTATCTATTTTAATTTAAAAATATTACATTGTGTCTGCAGTAAGGGCTATAAAAAAATTGTGCACAACTGCATCACATGACATTTCAAGTTTAGATCAGAAAGAGCAAGCCAATTGGGATCATTGCCAGATACTCAGGTAACCCAGGATAACAGAGTATTCAAATGTATTGGTATCGATTAATGTAGCCCATTCCAGATTAAACAATCTTCTTTACGTAGATAATAAACAAATAATAATAAATCTTTCCTACAATCACACCAATTGTTTAGCCCAAGAGAAGCTTCGAAGAAACTCGTTAAATGGTTACTAGACAACAGATAAACATACTTAAAATACTTAAATACAATACTTATTATACATAGAAAACATCCAGACTCGAGACAATTTAGAAAAACAATAATTTCTAAATTGACCCGACCGGGGATCGAACCCGGGACCTCAGAGATGGCGACACCATGAAAACCGGTGTACAAACCACTCGCCCAAGGAGGTCGTCAAGGTCGTCGTCGAGGTCGTCGTACGTCGTCGTAGATCTGTAATAAGTAAAGGTTATTTACTTGTAATCGTCTGTTTTGTAAGCAAGTGCATTCATTTGGAATTGGTATCGGATTTAACGACAGACTGTTTTCTTGCAACCTTCAAAAGGTTCTGCTCTAGGCGAGGAATACCATCTACTGTTGTTTGTGATATTGCCTTTACTTTTAAGGGTGTCAATAATCAATTGCATCAATTATATAAATTAACAAGGTCTAAGAGCCACAAAAACGCTGTATTAAATTATTGCACAACAAAAAAATTTAGAATTCAAGTTCATTCCTGCTTACAGTCTCATGTTTGGAGGATTACATGAGGCATCTGTTAATATGGTTAAGAACTTTATTGTTTCTCATTAGAATTACAATAGGTATTCACTTATTGAGAAACAGATTTAACTTACATAATTTCACAATAATTCAGCAATCGAGCGCACATACAAGCACATACCTATTATTCACTATAAACACGGTAAATTTAAAAACGTCTTTCTTGGTGTACCGTCCCAGTAGCGAATATTATTGTCACTCAACTCGCTTTGAACGGGTTCAACAAAACATGGAGCCACAAAGAACACATTATGACTAGATGTGGCATTGATAAGTTCAGCACGTATTAGTATCAGGATCGGTAAAAAGTGAGTTATGTAAGATTATATTAGGATTAATTATTGCATTTGAAATATGTTATGTATATCAATGTATGTATGTATGTATATCAATGTAATCAAACAATCAATTATATGTATATAAAGCTATTATTATTGTTGATTATATTAATCTGTAAATAGTTTAGTTTAGTTATTTTGATGTTTGGTAGAAGTTTTAATGTTTAAATTATTTAGTTCAATTAAATATAGGTTTATAGTAGGTTTATTTATATGTTTCTATTCTATTAAAATAAATTTACAAAATAGTTTAATTTATATATAAATATATTTATATTTTCTTGATATATGTTTTGAGTAACCTTTTATAAGCACCTATTGATTGTGCACTTTTAACCCAGATTGGAAGCTTATTATATAGCTGAGCACCTTCAAATTCAATATTTATTTTGCCATAGTTTGTTCTAGGTTTACGAATAATTAGATTGTTGGCACTACGTTTTTTAATTTTTTGTATACGACTTCTCTTAGTTAAGGCAATGTTGCTATTTATTTCATTATTTAGTATTTTCCTTATGAGAATACATGTCAAGTACGTGTATGTTTGTGTGATGTTCATTATTTGCGTTTCTTTGTATATTTTCGTTGTAGGAGTATAATAGTTATAGTTAAATAGAATCTTTATTATTTTATTTGGTTTTGCCTGAATCGTGTTAATATGTCTTTTAGCCGCGGTACCCCAAATTTCAATCAAATATTCAGTGTGTGGTTTTACTAATGAATTGTAAATTAAATATCGTATTTTCCTCGGAAAACAATTTTTATTTCTACATAATATACCAGCCAAAGACACTAATTTTGATGTGATATTTTCTATATGAGTAAGATGGCTGTCCAACGTTAAACCAAGGTATTTTTCCTTCGAGGCTTTAGATATTGTCTGATCATTTATAGAAAGTTGCAAATTGGTATCAATATTTTTATTTTTGGCGGAAAAAACAACATATTTCGTTTTAGAACTATTAATAGTCAATAAGTTAGATTGAAACCAGCAATTCAATGTATTTAGGTCCGCCTGAGCTTGTGTCATAATTTCATTTATGTTGCAACCAAAATAAAAAACACTTGTGTCATCAGCGTAGAGCGTTATATCTCATTTGAGGTTGGTTTTGTGAATGTCGTTCATATAAATTAAAAACAATAGAGGTCCCAAGATGGAACCCTGAGGGACTCCACATGTTATTGGCATTGAACTACTTTGGGTTTTACCTATCTTTACCACTTGTTTTCTATTTTGTAAGAACGAGTCAAATATCTCGAGTGCTTTTCCTTCAATACCTATAAGTTGTAGCTTTTTAAGTAGTATTTGGTGGCTAACAGTATCAAAAGCTTTCTTCAAATCGATAAATATACCTAGGGCTATCTGTTTTTGATCAATTTTTTGTTTTATTTTTGTTACGAGATCGATGATTGATGCTAGAGTATTTGATTTTTGTCGAAAGCCGTGTTGCTTTCTGTACAAGAAATTTTTGGAGTTAAGGTATGTTTCAAGGCGAGAATGAAGCACCCTTTCAAAGATCTTCGACATAATTGGAAGTACGGATATCGGTCGATAGTTGCAAGGGTCCCATTTGGGACCAGACTTATAGATCGGACTAACTTTAGCGACTTTAAGACTGTCAGGGAAGGTACCATTATCGAGACAGTTGTTAATACACTTGGTGAGTGCACTTACAATTAGATTTTTTGTACATTTTATAGCTTTTGTGCTAATTTCATCAATGCCGCAGCTAGTGTTGGGGTCTAAACTATCTACTATTTTCAATACTTCGTCCTCAGTTGAAGGCACGATGTTGTCCATCTTGATGTCCAGATCGGCTTCTAAGCTTGTGCTGTGATGTCTGTGGTATATTTCTGGAATTTAATTAGCCAAAACTTTACCAATAGTAGAAAAGTAAGCGTTGAATTTTTCGCAAATGTCCCCTCTTTCTAGAATAGTCTTTAAGTCTTTTATGAGTTTTTCTGGAAATGATATGTCTTTTGTTTTATTACTTGACAATTCATTTATTAGTTTCCACATTTTACGGGGTTTGTTCATAGTGTCTGTAAATAGTTTATTATAATACGAGGTTTTCGTTTTCTGTATAGTTTTAGCAATCTTTGATTTTTCTGATGAATAGTTTTGTTCTATTTCCTTGTTTGTTTTGTCCTTTTTGTGTAATTTCCATAGTCTGTTCCGTTTTTCTCATAAAGTTACTATACCTAACGGAATAGAGCAACAAACATGAGCTGTCAAACGAAACCGAATTAAGATGGCATTTGTGTATGTCAAATTGTTTATAAATGCGTTCAGTGATGTACGTCATGTCGCTTTTCACATTAATATCAATATCGATCATATTAATAATTACTAACAGTAATAGTATTAATAGAACTAAAATAGGATGGGATCCCTCCGTCGATGCATAGCATAAAAGCAAAACATGATGTTCGCAAAATATGATATTAGCAAAACACCATATTCGTAAAAAATCATAATCTCAATTCACCACATTATTACAATATCATATTCTTGAAACATCATATTAGCAAACTAACATATTCGATTATCCGATCCGATCTAGACATCCTATTCGTGAAATAGGTCAAGGATCATAAGTCCGCCGGCGGTGTGTCTGGTTTTACGATCCTCAAGGGGTTAACAACATTTTCTTAACAAAAAGTGCAATTATGATAAAAAAGTGATTTTCTTTTACATTTTATTATTTATTTAATCTTCTTTACATATAAAACTGCTCATGCACTAGTCTTTTATAAACACTACTTTGCTTTGTGCACGACGGCTATGCAATGGCAGAGCATTCCAGAGACGGATAGCGGTTAAAGTGAAAGAGCTGGAGAGGAAGCCAGTATGATGAGCAGGAATTTGGAGAGTAAGGTTGCTACTGAAGCAAACGTCACCCTGATGAGAGGCTTTAAGAAACTGAAACCTAGATTTAGGGCATCTTTGGGAACATGGATCATATAAAATATTAAACAGAGGTAAAATATATTATTAACAGGTTTACTGTCCAAAAAATAAAACAATAGGCTAATCAATTGTTATGGAACATATTATGTTGTCTGCGGGACAGTGAACCGGTTAATAACTAGCGACCCGCCCGCGACTTCGGCTTCGTCCGCGTCGACCCCGTGCCCCGTGAGGAATTTCCAAAGTTTTTCTTTCACACAGACCTTGTCCATTTTTTTTATTAAATAAAGAGACAAACAAGCAAGCGGGTCACCTGGGGCCCAAGTCTGATAATTTACGAATGGCATAATTGAATCGTAATTGTATCGCATTGTAATTGTGTGACCCAATGTGTCAAACAATTACAATGCGATCCAATTGCGATTCAATTATGCCATTCGTAAATTAGCAGACTTAGGCCCCTGATGGAAAGTAATCACCGCCGCTCATGGACACCCGCAAAACCAGGGAATCGCAGAAGCGTTGCCGGCCTTTAAAAACGGAATAGGCTCGATAAATTAAAAAAAAAGTAAGAAAATAGCGAAGAAATTGTTAATTACAAGAATTATTTTGACTTTGATATCAATTAATTTACATGCTATAGGATTGTTTTATTTCTTAAAAAGTATTAACTTAAACATTATGACATTAATTGTACTAAAAATGTTATGTTTCAAGAATATAATATTGTAAGAATGTGGTGATTTGAGAATATGATGTTTTGCGAATAAGGTGTTTTGCTAATATGATATTTTGTGAACATCATGTTTTGCTTTTATACTAAGTATTCAGCGACGGAGGGGTTGAATGTACGTACATGGTGCTAAGTAGACTGTTACTATATAATGAAACATCAGCAGAAGAATAGTATAATTTTATTTAAGCTTACCGAAACTAACTTAGTTGGAATTGCAGATTTCATCAAAATTCGTTTCGCTCCTCGCGTCTGTAAATAGTTTTCTTCAAAATGCTTACATGAACTGGACCTTTGAAAACATGAACTTTTTTTGGGAATCCAGTTTGGACGATCAATTAGCCTAAGCCATCTATTTCTAGTATCCAAGTTAGTAGGAAATCTAAAAGATACATAAATTACCTACTAATGTTATTACCTATTCTAACAGTCAAAAACTGATACATATGGATCGGCTAAGTATCTTAAATGTGATTACATTCCCAGATAATTCATATCTAAACCTCATATAGGTACTTTAATAACAATAATACATATTCGTTTACGTGATAGACAGTGGACACGAAATATCGACAACTTGATACAGCCCTAGTGTAAAACGAAAATTATTTCTTTACACAAATTATCCGTAAATTCTGCATAATGTATATTCTATCTTTGATTCTTACATAAATAAATGTTTATAGAAGAGAATTATCACATTTCGTGGTTAAAATTCGAAGCGCATTGGCTTAAATGAATCCTAGGTAAGAAGGTGTCGGTTTGTAATTATTTACCTGTGAAATGAACATTTTATGGGATTATTTCGCTGTGTTGTACAACAATCAATTACTGAAAAAGTCACCATATTTCTTAAACACTATTTCTCAAAAATATTCACGATTTTACGTGAAATCAGGAAAATTCTCAAAATCCAAATTCTCAGTGTGCTGATAAGTGCGGCCAACTGTCAAACAGTAGCCAAAAACGGTTCTGTTACGTCGCATCACGCATCTCTTTTTAGCCCACAGTGTTGTTGATAATGACATCCCGCTCCCTCAGCCCTTTGTTTCTCTATTCCGCTAGGTACAGTAACTTTATGGTTTTTCTAAACCTAGTATTATTTCCTTCTTTATCCAGTCCTGCTTCGGGCTATTCAAAATTTAGGTAGTAGTAGTATTTAGTTTTTTTTTTTTTATAAAAGAGGGAGGCAATCGAGCAGGCGGGTCACCTGATGGAGAGTAATCACCGCCGCCCATGGACACCAGCAAAACCAGAGGAATCGCAGGCGCGTTGCCGGCCTTTGGGGGGGAATAGGTTTAAGGAAGGAATAGGAATGGGAGGAAGGGGGGAGGGGCCTCCGGAACCCTCACTGGTCGGACGAAACACAACAGCACCAAGTGCCATTATTTCACGCCGAATATTCGTGAGAGGGTGGTATTACGCCGGGCGAGCCGGCCCAATGCGTGCTGCAACGCAGCGTGGCTCTACCACTCAAAAGTTAAGTTATTTAAACACTATTTAAAGCACCACTCGGTGGGCAACATCTAGTCTAAGATCCGAGTATAGAACGACCTTCACCGAGAAGGTTAATAGATGAAAAGTATTTTATATCAAATTTAATGTGTTAAATAATATATCGCGAGTGGGTTGGCTGAAAAATTTCAGTCCAATATCATTAATGATTAATTTAATATTTAAAAAAAAATTTTTTTTACATTGCACTGGTTTGGTGTATGTGTGTGTTTGTAATGAGCTTATCTTTATATAAACATAAATTTTATTTAATTAACCAGACGGTTGCAAATTACTAATATTGACTTGCCTGTTTACACCTGCCTACCCAATGTTATGACAGGAAAAAAATATATATGCATAATCTAATCTCTGCATAATCTATAGGCTTCATACTTTCGATTGGTATCTATTTAATTTATCTATTATCGAAACAAGTGCAATATTTAAAAAAAAAATTTTTTTAAATATTTAATTAAGCAATATATTTTTTAACATATTAAATTTGATATAAAATACTTTTCATCCATTAACCGCTTGGTGAAGGTCGTTGTATACTCGGATCCTCTACTAATCTGTTTTACATATGAACAATTTCAAATGGTTCAAATTGAAGGAATTATTAATTCTAGGCCTAAAACGCCGCTAACAAATGATGTCAACGACTTTACATTTTTAAGCCAGCACTTTTTCATCAGACATCAAGTTGAAGTTGTTTTTTGAAAATGAGGAAATGTTTTGTTTACTTCTGAAGGTTATGCTCAATGACTTTAGATAAGATGTCAGTTTGACAACTCTCTTTAACATTTTACCTGTTCCGAAACGACCACCAACACTTTTCGATGGTTTGGTAGAAGTTAGTGATCGAAGTATTGTTTTATTAACAACTGTCGTTTATTCATTTTTTATAAACAAATATCAATTTAAGATGTAAATTAAACCTCATTAGATTTTCAGTATATTTATTGAAAAGCATGAAACGGAACAAAACACTAGGTCACAGATATCGTTAAGTAATCGATTTCTTATTCAATCCCCTAACATCGTTTCATCGATTAGGAATCGCTTTTAAAATATTATCTTCCAAATTGTAAGTTTGATAGCAATTTTCAATTAAATAGTTTTATTGTATGTAATGTGATTATACATAAAATCGTAAGGGTCGTTTGATCTCCCTCCGTACTTCTCAGTAAGCATTCTTGTTGCCTTGTGTTTTTAAAATCAATTCATTTGATTGTATTTTATCGTAGTTCTGGCTGAATGGCTGGCTATGCCTCTGTCTTTCGATTGCGATGACGTACATCCGTTTTTCTGGTCTTTTTCTGTTCCTGAAGTCACCATGTGAAGGTGAGGAATTATCCTATTTGGTGGAAAAAGGAAAAAAGGGCTATGGCCCGCTTTAATAAAATAAAGCAAATGTTCTGTAAACCCATGCTGTGAACCATGGTAAGTTGGGTTTAATCCAAATGCTATATTCTCATGTTTGAGTACATCAGTCCGCCAAATCACATTTTTTCTTGTTACAGGGGTTTTTTTTTAGTTCTTAATTTATCTCTAAAATTATACCTCAATCTCACTACTAGATTGAATTACCTAATTTAAACTTTTGGTTTTACCATAATGGGGAACCAAATCCATGTAAGTTGGTGATACTCTGGGACTCCCCATCACCAATGAGGAGATCCGGTTGTTTTCTCCGGTGACTACCTCCTTGTAAACCTAGTATTTAATTCAACGTATCCGTTGATCTGAATGAAAGGTCTCTGTTGTGACTGATCATCAACCGCTTTAACACCATGTGAGGGAAGCAAACCTCAACAGCACCCGGACAATCAGATTGTAACACTACATTTATTTTAACCTCTTGAGCACCGTTTAACCAGACACAATTGAAAATCAATTGTTTCGCGACCGCCGAAGGTCTTATGATACTTAACCTACAAAACAAAATTTAATTTTGTCGTTAACGTCTTGTGAAATTCTTGAAAGATGCCCCGCTAGGCCAACGGCGCGGGACCGGAGTGAACATCGCGCGCGAGCGGCAGTTTAAGAATTTGGATTCACATTACGTCTCGGTGACGAACGTCTGTGGTTATAAATTGCCATCTCATTTTAATTAATCTGCCGTCGAGCTTTCGATTCATAATATTTATATCTTTTACATTTAATACCTACCTAGTTCCAAATTAAATAACACCACTAGTTAAAGTGTACGTGTGATAAACCCCGGATTGGGTAAGAGTTGTAAGACTGTTTACTGTAGGTACCTAGTTTTAAGTAAGTAGTTAGCTAATTGCTTTGTGCTTACCGTCACATCCCAATGTTAAATACTCATATAATTGATTTTAAGCTTTATGCTTAATATATGGTGTGAATCATTATATTATCAAACGTAGACCTTATCATATTGTAACGTAAAGTGGATGTTGCAATTGTAATCATTAAATCACCAACCTGCACTGAGCTGGCCTGGGGGGCCCAATCTTCCTTTAAACTGTTTCCTAAGTGGGAAGGCCTGAGCCCAGCGGTAAGACGTCTAAAGGCTGATGATGATGATAAATTTTCTTCATTTACGTAGTTAAAGTAGGTTTTTACTACCTACCTACTTTGTCATATAATTGTTGCTAAAATTGTTAAATCGAAGACAAGATACAAATTATTGTTTTAATTCTGTCTTGATTGCCTCACCTTGACCGCTGCTTAGCAGAACTATACCTGAGCTTAGCATAGTAGCTAATTAGAGCTGCGATTGAGGTGTTGCGGTCAAGGCGTTGGAACCAGGCAGTTCCTGAAATAGCCAGTGTAATGTTTCAGGGTTTTTGCACCCTTTACTGAACTTGCTGCACGCAAGTTCGCTGCCGCCTACTCATCTCCGTGAGCGTCCGGGGAAGTCTTGTAGACTTCCCCCGCCGCTTCACGCCGTGCCGTTCCTGGAGTTGCTACTCATGCGCTGCGCTGGTCAGGATAGTGCTACTAAAATTATAACATACGCTGAAACCTAATTAGTGTGCGAATCTACGCCCTGCTCTGCTGTACTATTACACTACAATATATAGTATAATCTTATAACTTTGTTGTTGACTTTATTTACTACCTTCACTGACGTAAAAATCTCACAAGATGGTGAAGGTTTTGCAGTGACCAACCTACTGTTTCTACTATATGTATAATTCAATTTACTATAATTGAGCAACAAGTCGTCGGGTTTAATCCTTATTGTGTATCAAAAATGTACCTCACATTTCATAGAAAATAAATGTAAGTCTGTGAATTTAGTCTCTTTATTTACCTCTGAAATCGCTTGCTCCAGCGTAAAAGGTGCCCTTATCTTAAAATAAATTCTAATACGCTGTACTCCAGGGCTGGAAGAATCGCTCCTTGATCATGTTCTCACTTAACTGAGTAAGCCGCACTTCAAATTGTGAGCCCAAAGAACATTGTTGAAGTTAGCCTAAGAACCAACACAAACATGACATACATGATAATTCTTTGCTTTTTTTTACGACATATAAACAGTATTTAGATTTTAGCGGACACTTTTAAATAAATAACCATTATTAAAAAGAATTTTTGGACATTAATATTGAGTAAATTTTTTTTTATTATGGGTAATTGAGAGTTCAGTGCATTCAGCCAGTGAATTAAAGGTTTGTGACCAAAATATTTATAATATGTACAAACAAACCTAATAATATTATGCAAGCATGGCTGACTCGATATACTTAGTGCCAAACACTCCAAGCATCATTATAATACGATACATCGCATTTTATTTCAAACTGAAAACGTTAGTCGACTTAAAATTCTTTTGCTTTTCCAATGAGGAGAATTTTACTAACCTGCGGTGCTGTGTCACTCACTTACTGTCATTACTGTAGTCTGCTATACACAGTGTTGCTATATACGGATATACGGATTTGTCCGTAAAATAATGTCAATGTTCAAACCGGACAATGAATACACACGGATTTTTATACGGAGATTTTAGGCAAATGCTTTTAATGAGTAATAACTTTTAATAAGTAGTAGCTAGTAATAGCTTTTATTATTCCTAAGAAATATGTTACATTTTATTTAATTCTGCGTAAACTAGCGAGTATTATTTAATTTTCATAGATTTTACAGAACTGAACCAGCAATTACTGCGTAGTAAAAATTATGGCTTAGAGGATTCCCATTGAGATATATATAAGTACCTATTTTCTTGGTCAGCTAATATGAAAATGAGAGTTAATGGTGTGATTTAGTGTTAGTGCAAGCAAGATGTAAAACACTTTGTTATGAATCATTTGTGTCTGTCTGACATCCATATTGTTTTAGTGTGTTTTTGCCGTTAGTAATTATCATAATACTTTCATTGATCAAGTTATATATAGTTGTAAGTATGTACATACATACCTTAGAGTTTCAACTTAGACCTATTATTTATTCTGTGCCTTATACAATATTTATTGTTTCTATTTTACATTGTCTATAACTTGTTTTGTGCATTACAATAAAATAAAACTTCCCATACGGATTTCATACGGAATTTGGTAGTTATTACGGAATACTGGCTCTAAGATCTGGCAACACTGGTTGTGCAGTTTCTTTGAAAAATAAAAAACAGTGTAACATCACTTTTTAAATTCTCTCAAGAAGTCTGTACGAGATCTCAGTAAAATTCCACATCTTTACTCAAGACATTTTGGAGGGAATATCATTTAGCAATTAACGTTCATATTTATCATCACTTATCATTATCATCAGTTAGCTTAATCAATCAACTCTAATAATTCGACTGAAGGACTAGTATCCATGGTCAAGAAAAAAAAAGTTGACGTTCTGGACTTCTTGGCGGGAAAGTGAAGCGTCATGTCTGCAGTTTTGTTTAATTTTCTATAATTTGTGTTTTGTCGAATATTAATGAGAAATAATGATGAATTTATTTAAGTGTTATTGAATGTGCATGAGTGTTGGCAAATAAAATAAAACAGTGCAACAACACTTCTCAAATTCTTTAATTAAACATAACCTTAAAAATAATTATAAGATTTCTTAATATTTAGGATCTCAAGAGTGTCCGTCGAAAATCTTTGTTTTACAGTTATTTACTTGCAATTTCGAACCTAGAAAAGAATATTTCATAATTGTTGGTTCTTAGGCTAACAATGTATGGGCGCAGAACATTGTCCTTTGCACATAATGCAGTTCGTTCACTTTTCTACGTAACAAGTTGTGCCCAACATGAGGTACACGTTGCAAGCCCAGCTCATTTTTTGTGTGGATTCTCTTTAAATTCGATTTCAGAACCAGACTTGACTTCCGAAAATACTAACGTTTTAAAATTTTGGAAAAAATGCACTAAGGTTAATCAAGACTTCTGGAAAGTTTGGCATAGGAGTTATCTGTCGCAACTTTTAAGCCGTCCTAAATGGCAGAGAGCAAGTAAAAAAGTTAAGGTTGGATGTTTGGCCTTATTGATCGGCGAGAACTGTTCTCCATTGACATTGCCACTAGCCAGAATAGCGAAATTGTTCCCTGGTTCTGATGGCAGAGTTAGGGTTGTTGAAGTCAGATCAGGCCTTGGATACCACCGCAGAGCAATAAAGAAGTTGGCAATATTGCCAATTTATGATAAAAATTAATTAGATTTTTAATTATAATTACTTATTGTAAGTTTATCGTTTTAAGTTTTTGTGCGCCTCGCCAATTTATGTTTAAATTAAAAAGAAACAGCAATATAAGAAAGTGTTTGTCTATGCTAATTCTCTTCGTCATATTTGCTGTCATGTGTAAAAGCCGAATAAAGAAAATTTATCTAATTTAATAGTTTTTATGTTTTATCCCAAACAACAATAAATGTGTCAAAATAAATAAATAAAATAAAATAAAATAAAAAATAAAATCTATTTATTTCAGGCTATTGCCCATAATTTGTTAGTTTACACACAATTTACACATGACTTAAAAAACTATGTTAGTAATATACATTAAAAACTCAAACTAATTTAAATATTTGCCGCCCTCTGGCGCTCCAGGCAGACGCACTTGTGTTTGAAGCCAGTGCCCCAGAAGGGGGCTATCCAGCTTGTCGCCGAGCACGTCCAGGATGGTGTTGGCGCTCCCGCGCACTCGGAACAACAGCGAGGCGATACGGCGCCGCAGCACGGTGTGGAAGCCGTCTGCGTGCGCATGCGCAAACATCGCAGACGCACTACAGTAGCGTGGGAGCCCCACCAGCACCCTGAACGCGTTATTATACTGTATTCGGAGAGCGTTAATGGCCCGCTGCGTGTAACTGACCCACAGATTGCAGGTGTACAGAGTTTGACAAAATGCTTTAAAGAGCGTAATCTTTACCTCTAAGCTACACCGCGCAAATCTGCGAGCCAACATGTTACAGCGAACCGCCATCGCTCTCCTCTCCCTTTCTATGTCTTCATCGTCTTTTAAATCCTCAGTGACCACATGGCCGAGGTATTTAAACTCTTTCACTCTACTAAGAGCGACACCGTTAAGCAGCACAGGCCCCACATCCCCCAGTTTACGACCCTTGGCTTGACATATCAAGAGCTCACTTTTTCCTACATTATATATAAGACCGTGATCTCTCGCATACTCCTCACACACACCTATCAGTTTTCTGAGCGCGGCCATTGATGGGCTGAGCAACACCATATCATCTGCATAACTAATACTGTTGATACAGTGACCATCGATCGAGCAGCCTACTCCTACGTCGCTCAGCTCAGCGATCAGCCTGTTTATGTACAAGTTGAAGAGCGAAGGAGATGTTAGCCCCCCCTGCCTTACTCCACACTCTAACCTGTACTCATCAGAAAACTCACCCAGCCACTTGACCCGGTTAGTTTGGTGGTCATACCAATATTTAAATATATTGATTAACTCACCCGGCACCCCTGAGTCTTTCAATTTACGCCAAAGAATATCATACCTAACCAGGTCAAATGCCCTAGAGAGATCAAGAAAGGCTGCATACACGGGCGTTCTCCTGTCTGTGTAGTACCTGACAGTCTGTTTGAGAGACATAATTGCACATTCTGTCGATAGTCCTGGTCTAAAACCGAACTGTGCATCATGTAAGTTAAGATGTTCTTTAAGCTGTCTCTCAAGCAGGCCGTCAAGCACCTTAGATGAAGTTGTAGCTAATGATATCGGGCGGTAGTTGCACTTGTCGGAATTGTCTCTAGTCTTATTTTTAATTATAGGCACTACAACCGTCTTCATTAGGTCATTTGGCAGGTAGGAATGCCTAATACACAGCGTAAACAACAGTCCCAACAGCCTTGGGAGGTGTGGCCCTGCATACTGAAAATGCTCGATGCTGAGGTCATCGTGTCCGGGGGACTTGCCTCGGGTCATGCCATTTATTATCAGAGCCACTTGTTTCGCTGTGACGCGCCCAGGCACCCCTGACACAATGACCCCCGCATCTCTGGCCTGCTCACCGTTGAGCGGAGACTCCACTTGAAAGTGACATGCAAACATATTCGCTATGTCTTTTGGTTCAACGATGCTGCTTACACTCACTGGGACGCTAGGTTTTGGGCTTATCTTTTTTGTTTGTTGCCAAAATCCTTTAAAATCTTTACTTTTATGCTTAGTTGCTAAAATATTCATCTTAATTAATTCCTGATTGTTCTGACAATAACGTAATTTGCTTTTAAAAATTTTCCTAGATGCATTCATTTCATTATAAATGTTACCACTGTTAGGTCGTCCATGCAAGACCCAGGTCAAAAACTTCTGCCTAGCATCACAGTGAGCGCCACGAACATACTTATTCCATCCGACAATTGGACGGCCGCAGTGTTGCCTACCGCCACGGCCAACATAGCTGGCAATAGCGGCCTCTCGTAACGCGATTACAATGTCACTGTAAAGCGTGTCAATCGCGGTCAAGTGAACCTTGTCATTATTACTACACATGCTATCACCACACTGGTGGAATTCGTGAGGAAAGCCAACTACCCTTAGTTTATCATTACAACATTTAGTATATGTTTCTATTTGGCATAAATCCCTGTCTCCCCATAGAACCTTATTTGTTTTGACAATCGGTGAATTAATGGTTCGACAAACTGATTTTAAGTTACATTGAAACTCAACTGGATAGTGATCAGACCAATAAATGTCATAGCATACCTTTACTGAAAACACCGTCTTTAACGCAGCCTCGGTAACAATGCAGTGATCAAGCCAACTGCGGCTGCCGTGCGCTTCACTCACAAACGTATACGTATTTGAATTCGAGCCTAACATCTGGAGGTCCACACATGTCCAGTTTTGATCATTACAAAAATTTTTAAGTTCATTACCAAACAATGCCCCGGGATGATCATTAAAATCCCCCATGATAAATACAGTTTCAATATTGTTACTCTCAACTATAGATGTAATTTCGCTTAAACATTGAACAAATTCTAAAAGATTATCTGATGAATCGGTTGGCATATATATAGAAAAAACGAGTATTAACCGATCCGACACATACATCTTAATTGCACTAACTCGATTACTTTCGCACGAAATCACAGACACTGAATTACACTTACTGTTTCTCCATAGCAGTGCTACACCGCCGTACGGCCGCCCACGCAGTATCCCACCTGTTAGGTCTACCGCAGACTTGCCGTAGAATCCAAAATCACTGTTTATATTACCGAGTTCCGGTATCTCATTCGGCAAGAGCCAGGTTTCTTGCAGTGCAATAATATCGGCGGTTTGGCAAAGCATGCTTACACACTCTGAGGATCTTTTTAAAGACTTACAATTAAAACTGATGAGTTTAAGATTTTCATTATTTGTTGTACTTTCCATTTATGTTTATATTTGCACCAGTATCAGATGTTCTATGTCTGTCTAAATCTTGTCTGCCGAACTCAATGAAACGGCGGAAAGTTATACCATCAGGCCATAAGCTGCAGTCCAAAAACAAACTTAGTTTCTCCTTAGGAACATACATTTTATATGAGTTGTATTTTCTCCGCTGCTTGGGCTCGATTTTCTGCAGTGTGATTTCAATGTTTGTTTGTTCTACTCTTTATGTAGGATGCTATATGGTTTTCACATGTTTCCTTATGCACGTTATTTATAAAGAGAGGGACACTGACACTCGCAGCCTTAAAACTTTCAACAATGTCAGTGCACGTTCCTTTTTTACCCATAAATCGATTTCTGTACCTTTTTCTTTGTACAACTTGCCATTCCTCGTTTGCGCTTTGCCTATTTAATGCACTCTGCGAATGGGCCGGTCGAATCAGCTGATTATTTGCTGCGTCTACACGTCCCGAATTATTAGTCACCGTGTCAGTCAAGGTGCATTGTGTTTGTTCCGCGGCGAGCGTGTCTGCGTGCACCACAGCTGGGACTGGGCTGTGTGCGACCGATAGATCGCCACCAGACGGCGGCGCGCGCGAGTTCGACAGAGACAGTGACTGCGGCGCTTGATTGCGTTGATCTACCGCCTTATCAGCAACGACGACGGGATGATTACCTACGCTCACCGGCTCCTGCGTAACATGTATAAGTCCTGTAGGGCCACTTTCACAGCTGAACTCTAAGCTGTCAAACATTCGAATCGTACCTCGTTTTCTGTTAACAAAGTTGTCCCGTTCGAAATTATTAACTATTGATGCTTGCTGTAGTTTAATGACTTCATTCTCTAGTCTTGAAAACTGGTCTATAGGTGTATATGTATCCTTAATTGTATTGATCTCGTTTTTGAGTGAAATAAGATCCTTTAGCAACCGAGTCGCGTCCAAATGATCAAAAGTGACCGGGGGTAGTTTTTGAAGGTCACGGGCGACAAATATCGGCATCTTTTAGGGATCTGTCTTTTTTATCAGTGTAATTATGTCTTCAATTTCTCGTTGCATTTTTCCATCTCTTTTTCGGTTGATCTTTCTTTCCGTTGTCTTAACGGAAGTAAACAAAAGATTTTTTGCAGCACTAATTTCTTCGGGTTTAAACGCCGTAGTACACAGTCTAATCATTGAATCCTCGTCCATCACATCACATTTGTTCTGAATAAAAGATAAAACCTCGTTTATAACTAGGTTACAATTAGCACACTTTAACATTTTGGAGGTCGTTGACCCTTTCACATCTACCGTCATTGCTAACGTTCGCACACTGTGAAGTGTCGCGCGTGACTGGAAAAGACATCGTACATCATTTTTACAGCAAGAAATAAAAAATCCCAGATTAAAGCCCGCTTACCATTAATAAGTCTCCAATTAGTCGCTCATATGAGAAAAAATACCTGGGTTTGTAGCTTGATTACTAGTTAACTACGAAGACTCATATTGAGCACGCATTAGGATCCCTTCGAAGAGTGGCATCTTGTATACCATCCAGAGTACGTAATGTTTTATGCATTAGTAAAATCAAATTTACAGTACCTAATTGAAATATGGGGAACGGCCATAAAAACTGCTTTGAGTGACTTGCAAAGCATACGAAATAAAATTCATGAAGTATTGTTTAATTTTAATTTTTGCACCCGTACGGAAACACTCTACAGAAAAACAAAATTACTTAATATTGATAAACTTTACAAATACAACATATATATCTTGATTAAAAAAAATATATATTATCAATATTCTGTAAACGTTGTAAACTCTGGTGCGCAGTAATTAAAAATAACAATTACCTGTAGACATTGTTAGTGAATAATCATTGTAGTTTGTTTGAATTGAATCCATTATTTCTTCATAATATAGACATGTAGCTTTGGCTGACGTATTACTAGACATACTATTGTTGCGTTTTCAATTAATACACCTTTGGAAATCCGTTTGGCAAGACTTACAATATTTAGAGTCAAAGAAAATAGGATCATTTCAGTGTTTGTTTACATTTTGATTGTGACACATAGCCAAAGACAATATGACAGCCATCGTTGCGACAACTAGCGGTGGCGTGGCGAAGTAACTGTCAACTTTTCATTCCGGATAATAACTTCGATGGTTCTTACGTAAACAATCGTAACCAACATTTTTGCCATTTTCATGTTTTAAGCTATTTGAAACTAAGTAATTAGTTGCTATCAATTCCAAAAACAAAAAGTAAAAAATATTGAAAAACAAGGATTTTTTATCACGTAAAAAATGGTAAGTAATATATTCATACCGCGTAAATTGTTGTATCTGACTGTTGCGAGGATATACGCGGGCAGGGCGCGCGCCTCCGTTCGTTTTATTTTGTTGATTTTTTTTAGTTTTGTTGGTATTACTTTAAAAGTTTTTAATAGTGAGTGATTATAATAAAAAAACAACTCTAGACAATACTTACGCACGAAAAAAAATCATGTGGTTCGACACAGAAAAATTTCGATGTTTTTGAATTATTATCCCCAGAAGAAAACCTGTATTATATAATTGAAAATGACATGGAAAACAGATTGAATAGGTTATTTTAATAGTTTACTTTAATTTGAATATAATTAACGCTTTATCCTGTTTTTTTGCTATATATTTACTGAAGACTATGGTATGTGACAGATACGATTGTGTACGTAGTTAATTGTATTAAAAAATGTCGTATGTAACATTTACGATTTTTTACGTCGTAAAGAAATTTCTATATTTAATTGCTTGTACCACATACGATTAATTACGTTGTAATTGACAATGTTTTTAATATCGGATTTGACACATACAATTATTTACCATGCGAAATGGCCTACTGTATCTACAAAATAAGATAGTTTACGTTGCAATTACGGGAAAAAGTGATATCTTAAGTTACATTTTTTTTATTTTAGTGTCGCCACTACCACCTGGGACTGATTTAGTAAAAAATTCAGGCCTTTCTGAACTTTTAGGAAACAGTTTTTCTGAAACACCACCACTATTGTCGACTTTTCATAATGGTCAATTTCAATTGTAACACTTGAACTTAAAACTTACAGGAAAATAAACGAAACAATTAAGTCTAATCATAGGTACTTATACTTTTATGGTTCCGTGACAATGCACTAATTCTACTTTACTTTACTTTATTAAGTAAGTCCAAAAATCATTTATGGATTGCATAATTGATTTTTGCCCGTACTATGTTAGTTGGTAACCTAAACCATGATTATCAGTCGGATTTTTCCGGCTATTCAACACGCAAGCTAATACACAGTCGACCTTTTCCATTGACACTATGTCCCCCAGATCTGAAACTAAAAAAATATTAGAGACGACAAAGGTAATATTATAAGGAAATTGATCTGATAAAGAGACAGGTGTTTTAGGCACTGATTATCGAAGTAATCACAGTAATCATCCTATATTCCACTGATCGTACACTGAGTGGTTCGAAAAGCCGAGTGCATCAAAAAGGGTGTTAAACAGGGATGTGTTTTGTCACCGTCCCGTGGCCTTAAATCTTGATGATGAATGTGATTAAGAATGAATGAGTTACTCGTCTAATGTCTTCTCTATGCAGATGATTAGGTACTACTTGCATCGTCAGCGATGGACTTACAGGAGATGGTAACTAGTATGCAAAGATCTGTAAAAGGACAATGATTGAATTAAAATGAGTGAAGGAATGAAAAGGAATGTAAGTAAGACGAAAGTTATGGTCCTTAGTGAGTGTGATATTGATTAAAGAAAAAAAAGTAGAGCAAATGAAATAGTTTGTGTACCTGGGCACGATGTTTACTAGGCATGTAAAGCATGATAAAGATATTGAAAAGTGAGTGAATGCTGGGAGTATAGTGAATATGGCACTTAACGCCTTTAAGAGCAACCGGAACAGATCCTAAAAAAATGACTGGCTGTGTATAGAGGAGTCTTAGTGCCGTGAAATTGGGTGTGGCAGAAGAAACATGAAAGTCAGTAAGATGGTTTGGTTATTTAGAGAGGATGGATAAAAAGGAATTACAAATAAGGTGCATGAGGCGAGAGATAATGGGATAGTTACAAGGGGAAGGCCTCAGCGGTAACGTTCTCGTTAAAGGTCAGGTCAAGAATACCCTAAACCGACGAGCATGTAAATGAAAAACGTTAAGAGAGTAAGTGAAGCAAAGGATGTTTATCAGGATCGTAGCAAATGGAAAGCTGTGATCTCTGCCTACCCCTCCGGGAAGTGGCCGTGATTCATGTATGTATGTATGTTTGTTAACACATTAACTGCCACACAACCAGACACAATAAAGTTTAATTGATTGTCAGTCACCGGTGTCTGCTATGGTGCTTTAAGTGTTAATCAACGCAATCTCTATAAAAAGACTGCTTCATGTAAGCTAGTTTTGGTTATTTAATTTCTTTAATAAGTTTAAATCATATACCTACTTATCTGTTGTTCCTATTGTTGATTTCTTATCAAAGTACTTACCATAATTATGTAGGAATTATGTAGGTATGTACAAAATTGGTTATTTAATGTGCTAGTAGTTTAATATTTTGTAATATTTTTTGAACTTCTTTTATATTTTTGTAATAGGTACTCAATTATAAATATTAGGCCAGTATGTTATCGCCCTAATTTTATTTTTTAATTGCTCTTAATAATTAATTGGCTTAATAACTTTTTTAAATGTTCATTAATTTAATAAAAATATAAATAATATTTTGTAGTTTTTTACTATGTACATAAACCAATATTTAATCTAATTATATTATTGATTTGGTACATTTCGTGTTACCACACCAAATAATAACACATTTAAACAATTCATTCTACAATAAGATTCTAAAAAAACTATTTTATAGGTTACTAACCATGACATACTGTATTAACTATAAATTATTTACATAGTTAAAAATGGTATGTGCTACTTTCGTGTAAATAGAGTAACAAAATATCAACATAAACAATCGTATACCAAATATACGATATATTTTGCAATTCAACGTAAGTTATCGTAAGTGCCCCTTAAGATTTTAAAAATATTTAACTCCCGATGTAAATAATTGTAACAACATTATTTTTAAAAGTAAACCAATTTCAGATTTTCTTTTGGAAACATACTGAGGCGCCATTCGTTATGTACACAATATGTACATTTCAAAGTTATAGCACTAAAATTAAAGTAATTATGAATGAAAATGTCTTTAAAATGCTCTGGTGTAAAATTACCTTTTTGCACATACGATTATTTACTTAGGAGCCATCGACTTAAATTAAATAGTAGCTGAAAACTTAATAATTTAATATTTATAATATTTACTTTCGGTAATTAAATTAAGTTCAAACAAGACCAGAAATAAAATATTTTTGTAATAGATAAATTAATATGAGAGGATTGAGTAAAATGGAATGTAGATTATTATATGGTCTCTGCTGGGGTCTCCAGAGAGAAAAGTGAAAGCTGAACGTAAACATAATAAAGAACGGATTTCACATAGTTAAAAATTTTTTTTGTTAGAATTCATGTAGTTTGATTAGTGACAGATTCTTTCAGTTTCAGGACAAGTTGGGAAAACGTCATATACTTATGACTTTTTAGTTGTTTTTCTTGACTTTATATTCACCACTTAAATAATAATTGTACAACTTTTGGGTAAAATTTCTAGGATGGCAATCCATTTTTGATACTTCCGGAGGAGTGAATTCGCAGGAAATGGGTTCATTCGCATCTGATTGTGGACACGGAAAGTGATGTGAGGATAATTTTACTGAGGTAGGAATTTAATGTGAAATGGTGTCAGGGAATCTGAAGGGTTTTTCAGAGAGGGTGTTAGGACAAAATGGTCACTAGTGTGTGGTTTAATTACAAGATTTCGTGCTGATATTACGCAGTCTCTGTCGCCGCCTCGCCACGCCACGCGACATAATCTTACCCCAGCGAGTGAGTATTACTGCATCATTGTTCACAATGTTTACCTGTTAACTAAATAGACTGTCCTCTTTTACTGGAAATCCAGACATTCGAATCCGGTTTTCGAATCACTCCTTGGCAAATTGTGTCGCCAGGCGACGCAAAGCTCTTAGCCATGTGGCATGCGTATCACCCTATAATGTTTGGCCAGTTGATACTGTTCCTTTCCCACCAAAGAACAAACGCATTGTTTCGTCGAATCTAATAGCATTTTTGTACCTTGTGTTCTATGTAAATGTGGAAGACAATAAATTAAAAAATGGTGGTAAATATTGTTGGACTAGTGTTGGTTTATAGTTGAACCACAACGCTGAGATGCTATGGAGACCCCAGTTAAGTAGCGAGTCCCTGAATCTGATAGGTTGCTGCTCAGGTTTAAGATGGAAGACTGCAGGACCAAATTCCTTTAACGATACTGATCTAAGTGTGGGGTCTGTAATAAGAAGGCTCCGTTTTGTCAATTCCAGGTTCTTCGAGAAGCCCACCTTGCCGCCAGGATTTAGAGCACATGCCTGAAGCCTGGACGCGAGGCGCGTTTCCTCGTGGGTTCCAGCCGCAACCTCTTGCGTCGGCTGTAAGGCGAGCTACACCGCCTAGCGGACTAGCAGGCGTAGACGGTTTTTCTAAATCCTGATTTTTTTGTTTTATTGCTAAGCAACTTATTTTTGCTCATGAAACTTTTTTTATATTAATTAGGGTTTTCATTCCTTCACTATTACCTTTATCTTTTTTTTTCAATCCAACTACAGCAAGCGTTGGTAAACTTATAAAACTTTGAGGATCTGCGAGTTCGACCATTGTTGTGAAGTTATCGGTTAACGTCGTCTTTAGGTCCGGATCGAATGTATGGTCCTGGCGCCATGGTATTTCAAAGCAACAGTCCACACCCCGAAGACATAATTAGATTTAATCCAACAAACTACAAAGGATTGTTGTTCTTGGAAACCCGATAATTTACCAACAATGACTTCAAGTAACTATTATCTTTAAAACTATTTTAACGGGACCTAACACGATTAATTTTTGTAAGTAAGTACATACTTACTGCTTGACGTTTCGGCCGCGATGCTGCGGCCGTAGTCACAAGCGAACTGGCGGTGCGCGGCGTCGTCGGCTCGGGCGGGTATTTGTTTCTTCATCTACCCTCCCACGTTTACTTAATCATGTTAGGTCCCGTTAAAATAGTTTTAATGCAATGCAACGCAATAGCTTAAAGTCTTAACTATTATCTATAATTATTGCGAACCTATCTGTAGATTAACAGAGGCAAGCAGGGACTAAAATTTACAACGTAAGAAATGGTTGAATCCAAATTCCACATGGCGGAAACCTCGTGAGCCAAGTCAAGGTACTTACTGAGCTTGTCCTTCTCGACTTTCACGAGGTTCTTGTCATGAGGTATGGTGATATCAACCAATATTGTTTGGCGCTGAGATTGGTCGATCTCCACGATATCAGGCTTATTAGCGACAATAATCTTATCTGTGATGATAGAACAATCCCAGTAGAGCGTTGCATGACCATTTTCGAGAACTAGCGCAGGTGCGTACTTATAGTACGGCACCTCTGATTCAACAAGGCCATACAGAAGAGCAAGTTGCTGGTGAATTATTCTGGCTACTTGGTTGTGTCTGTGCAAATACTCTCCGTTAGCAAGGTGAGAACAAACGGAAATAATATGTCGGAGTGGTTCTCCTGCCTGGACGGCGGCATGCCCGACAGATGTCGACCATTCGTAGCCACCGAAACGTAGCCAGTTCACCGACGCAGGCAAATCTACACCAGGCCCAGTTAGAGCCTAATAGGTAGCGCCCGTGTAGCACCTTAGGCACCATATGTCCTTGCGATCGAGAGTGCATAGCACCACTGGTTTGCGCCAGTTTTCTGTTTCCAAGGAGAACGGCGTAAAGTGCCACGACATTAAAATGCATCCCGCACTCACTGTTATGAAAATAATCCCTGAGACTGCACACCTCACGGTTATGTAGGTCCTTGGCATTTAAAAAGCCGCGACCCCCACATCTCCGCGGGATGTACAGCCTCATAACAGATGAGCGCGGGTGTAACATTCTGGAAGTCGTGAGCATTTGACGGACTCTTCTATCCAAGGCGTCCATTTCAGTCTGAGTCCATCTTAGTATGCCAAATTAGTATGTGAGCAGTAGCATAAACCAACCATTAAAAGCACGCGTCTTATTGCCACCCGATAAAAGACTGTTAAGTTCTTTTCTCAGGCGGCAAAAGAATCGCTCCCGTAATGACTGTTTTATGTCCTCATCCTCAACACCCAAAGACTGTGACATACCAAATATTTATATGTTTCAACTTCGGAGAGTGATCTGAAGTTTATCGTTTCAGAGAGTTGTAAATTGTTTAAATTTACTACTCTTCCACGCTCTACATGCATAACCGCACAGTTATCCACACCAAACTCCATCTTGATGGCACTGCTGAAAGTCTCAGTAATTTTCAGCAGTCACTAAGTCTTGGCGGTCTGGTGCGAACAACTTGAGGTCATCCATGTAGAAGAAATGCGACATAACTTCACCCCCTCTCTGCAATTGACAGCCTAACCTTATTATTATTATTATTATTTTTATCAGTTCAATGTGTCGGTGGGGAAGTATGGCGGCGGTCGGTGACTCGGTGTGTGGGGGACACATTCTCGGCTTGGCGCTTGGACTGGACAGACGTGTAACCGAAACGGATGGATGACGGGAGGACTGATTGTATTTTGAAGGACAATAAATGATACTACAGTTAACACTCGTACGCCTGCCTATCGTTCTTCTGGACGCTTTCAAAGTGTCCACCAACATACTTGTGCAATGCACTTTAAGGGTCGTTTACGTAATTGTTTTTTTTTTATATTAGAAGGAGGCAAACGAGCAGGCGGGTCACCTGATGGAAAGCAATCACCGCCGCCCATGGACACCCGCAAAACCAGAGGAGTCGCAGATGCGTTGCCGACCTTTAAGAATGGAATAGGGTTAGGGGAAGGAATAGGAATTGTGAGGAGGGGTGGGAGGGAAAGGGGCCTCCGGAACTCTCACTGGCCGGACGAAACACAACAGCACCAAGTGCCATGCGTGCTGCAACGCAGCGTGGCTCTACCACTCAGTCAGTGTCACTCATTTAGCACCACCCAGGGGTCACGTGTAGGGTCTCAAGAGTAAACCTACGGACGCGAGAAACTTTAACCCCCAAAAAAAAATTGTTGTCTAAGCGTGCCTAACATTTAAGTGTCAATTTTCACTGTTTCAAAAGCAGTAGTTGTCTCAGTAAAATCCACTAAGGTGTGTTCGGCTGAAAGGATTCGTGGTCTCGGAGCCGCTGAGTAGCGCCTATCATAGTCCTGCGAGATACACTAGTGTACTGCACCTATTGTTAAACGTTTTGCAGCTAGTGACGGCTAGTGTCACATTCATTATCACCATCACACATTGCCATGGTTCTCACCGTTTCGGTGTATTGAATGTTAATAAAACGAAAAGACATCGCGCGCGAAAGTAGTCACTTAATTTGTGTAAACGTGCGAAAATATTACTCTTTGATAACGCCGGCGCATGTTTGTTTATGTTTACGTAAACCTCAGAACAATAACTAAAGCATGTTCTGAGACGTAAACAAACCGGCCTCTCGGGGTGGCTTGGGGCGCGGCGGGATTTTACATCTCGCTCTTTCTCAGAAGAAAGTAAGACTTTTGGTTAATTGTCACGTGTTTATTTTGTTACTGTGTGCATTCGTGTAAATCGAATACATGCAAAAAAAAATTAAACTGATAGGAATAGAACTCATTATAATAATAATAATAATACGAAGTTATCAAGACGAACAACTACCGGAAGTATATCATGAAGGACGGTACGGTCGACATATGTCGAGCATGCCGCCGTCCCGGAGAGTCACTCTGGCATATTATTTCCGGTTGTTCTCATCTTGCTAACGGCGCGTACTTGCACAGACACAATCTTGTAGCCAGGATCATTCACCAGCAACTTGCTCTTCAATACGGTCTTATTGAGTCCGAGGTGCCGTACTATAAGTACACACCTGAGTCAGTTCTCGAAAATGGTCGTGCTTTGCTCTATTGGGACCGATCGGTTATCACGGACAGGACTATTGTTGCTAATAAGCCTGACATCGTGATAGTCGATCGGTCCCAGCGGCGGGCAGTGCTAGTCGACATCACCGTCCCACATGATGAGAACCTCGTGAAGGCTGAGAAGGACAAGCTGAGCAAGTACCTTGACTTGGCTTACGAGGTTACCGCCATGTGGGATGTTGACTCGACTATCATTGTCCCGATAGTCGTATCTGCAAACGGCCTAATAGCGAAGAGTCTCGACCAACATCTCAAGAGACTCGCTAGACGGCTGGATCAAGGGCCAGATACAGAAGGCGGTGCTTCTTGACACGGCACGCATCGTCAGGAGGTTCCTCTCTCTGCAGCCCTAACCACCGATAGCTTGGGTCTACCCCCGCTGCCGGTGGCAACCTAGGTTAAGTTTTTTATAATATTTAATGTTTTATAGTAGTTTTGTTTATTATTTTTATATGGAATATTATAAAAAACCTAGATTTATGGAAATAAATAAATGCGAGAATAATAATAATAATAATATTATCATTTCAGCCGCTACTTTATTTTACTTCAAAAACTCTCCAATTTATATTACTTACCACAGTATCAATACGATAATTGGAAATCATATTACACAATTCTATGACCACGGCTTATATTTCGGTTCGACGCGATTCTGTTTCGGCGTGCAGTGGTACTGGGGGTAGCAATGCGCATTTGTCTGGCACAAACTATAATAGACTATAATAGCTCGTTAGATTAGTTATTAAGTCTTAACTATAAGTTAGTTAACTGTTTTTTATTATTATTAGTATTGACGTCAATAAGTGCCTGTAAAGGTTTACATTGAATAAATAATTTGACTTTGACTTTGACTTTGAATAATAATAATAATCTATCTTTACTATCTATCATCACGGATAGGACTATTGTCGCCAATAAGCCTGATATCGTGGTGGTCGACCGATCTCAGCGCCGGGCAATATTGGTTGATATCACCGTACCTCATGATGAGAACCTCGTGAAAGCCGAGAAGGACAAGCTCAGTAAGTACTTAGACTTGGCTCACGAGGTTACCGTCATGTGGAATGTGGATTCAACCATTATTGTACCGATAGTCGTTTCGGCAAACGGTCTTTTAGCTAAGAGCCTCGATGAACACCTAGAGAGGCTGTCGCTAAAAGGTTGGGTAAAGGGTCAGATACAAAAGGCAGTACATACTCCTTGACACGGCACGTATTATCAGGAGGTTCCTCACTCTGCAGCCCTAACCACCGATAGCTTGGGTCTATCCCCGCTGCCGGTGGCAAACTAGGATAAGTTTTTTATAATATTTTATACTATTGTAAATATGTTTTATATAAAATATTGTAATAATAATAAAAGAAAAAAACTCTTGTCACCTGTCACATCATTTTTATTTCAAGTATTTTATTTTATTTTGTAACAAGTCTTTTGACAAATTAAAACAGTTTATGAACATATTTATCGAAAAATCCAGCTGAAATTATATCACAAACATATAAATATACCAACCACAATAGTTTTAAAATGACCAAACAGCAATGAAGAAGTTGAACAATAGTGACGTACAATGTCAACACAATATGCCATACAAAGATTGATACCTATACATTAAACCTTAAAATCAACATAATCTACTAAAATAAAAATGAAAGCATAATATTAAGAAGAGCAAGACGAAGCGCACGCCCTCCACCACCGCCTGCTCCGCCGACATCAAGCTCCTCGTCTGATGATTTCACCAGAGACGAGTCGAGCAGCGCGAGCAGGCGATCGCCGCCGTCTTCGCCGCCACAACGATCTGCGCGACGTGGACGACCACCGCTGCCGGCACGCTTGGGATCAGTGGGGCAATCTGCCCCGCGTACGACCCCCGCTACCGGTGGTGTAGTGCGCCGCATGCGATGGACTCACCAAATAAATGAGAACTGCATGCGCGCCTACTACAGGGCAACAGAGGGAGGAACTAACCTTACTGCGTATCGTGTTAGGCTGCTGTCTTTGTTTCAGGCTCTTAAACCGACCATAGACGTGTCTGCCCAACGATTGTCGGACCAAGTGCGGGTGATCCAGCGTAACAACTTGCTGGATCAGTCAGCACTTGATCGGCTACGCCTGGAGTCACTACGCATTTGTGCGGCTTCTTCTTCGGTGCGGGATCGCCCTGCCCCACAATTACCGGCCGTGGCGCCGGTTTTGGTGGCGCGAGTAGATCCAGTACCCGACGATGAAGATTTCATAAATACGAATGTAAGTACACAGGTGAATAAGCTAATGAGGAGCGCTTAGAACGATGACATTCTACAGTATCGTGACACGCGTAACTCTAGGCCGCGTATACCTTGTTTGCCCACGAATAGACATAATTTGGCGTTAATGAGTGCCTTGAACGATTTGCTGGTTCCTTATCTTGGAACCAGTGAAAATTTAATTGATACCTACTCGATCCTTTATTGTGGGGCCATCGCGGTGTGCCGCGTTGCTCGTGTCAAATTCCAGGATTCTGACCGAGTACCGCGGCGAACCGGGACTGCTCCTGCTTGGCAATTGAGGATCGAGGGGCGTATTAATAGGTTCAGGACACTCATTGCAAAGCTAATTTGCTTCAGAAATGGCAATAATCGGCCTCGCGCCATGCGATTCGTCACACAAGCCTTTGTTGGGACTGATGTTGGTCCAGAAAACTATATGGCTTGTGTGACGGAACGTATTGATTTCCTGAAGCAGTCTATGCGTGGGCAAACCGTATACGTCGCTACAGAGTGCGTGTGGACCGATACTAACAAAATCGCCTCTTTCAAAGTGACCAAAGAAAAGTATACAGACGTTGGGAAGGAGCTGATCAACGTGTGAGCGACGGGCAGCTACCGGATGTTGATGCCATGACTAATTTCTGGCGCAACATTTGGTCGGTGCCCGTCGAGCACACGGAAAGTGAATGGATAAGTGTTGTCAGTGAGGCGTGTGAACCTATCGAGACCATGCAGCCTATTATTATTAGTACAGCTGACGTAAGTTGTGCAATCCGTACGGCCCAAAATTGGAAATGCCCAGGACCGGACGGATTGCAAAACTTCTGGATCAAATGGTTTCGATGTTCACACGAGTTACCGGCAACGCAATTCCAAGAAGCCATAGAGCTCGGCTCACTCCCAAGTTTGTTGACTACTGGTGTCACTTTTCTGCTCCATAAATCAGGTAGTACCACGGAACCGAAAAATTATAGACCCATCACGTGCTTACCTACTTTATACAAGCTCCTTACATCCATTCTAAGAACAAAAATTAACTCGCACATTGTTGCAAACAATATTTTGGACGTGACTCAGAATGGATGTAGGGTTGGGTCCCGTGGTACTAAGGAGCTTCTCCTCATTGACATGACCATATGCCAGAAGGTTCGGTGTGGCAGAGGGACTCTCTCCACAGCCTGGATTGACTACAAGAAGGCCTATGATTCGGTGCCGCATACATGGTTGGTGAGGATTTTAGAGTTATATAAAATTGATATAACTTTAAAATCCTTTTTGATGTCATGTATGCGGCAGTGGACCACGGTCTTGCGTCAACCAGGATGTCGAGATAGTGTTTTTGCCACGCAGGATCTTATAAGGATAGAGCGTGGCATATTCCAGGGCGACAGTCTGAGTCTTTTATGGTTTTGCCTATAGCTTTGAATTCTCTCAGTACTTTATTGAGAAATTCAAGGTTAGGCTGTCGACTGCGGAGAGGGGTGAAGTTATGTCGCATTTGTTGTACATGGATGACCTCAAGTTGTTCGCACCAAACCGCCAAGACTTGGTGAAACTGCTGAAAATTACTGAGACTTTCAGCAGTGCCATCAAGATGGAGTTTGGTGTGGATAAGTGTGCGGTTATGCATGTACAGCGTGGGAGAGTAGTAAATTCAACCAATTTACAACTCTCCGAAACGATAAACTTCAGATCTCTCTCCGAAGTTGAAACATATAAATATCTTGGTATGTCACAGTCTTTGGGTGTTGAGGATGGGGACATAAAACAGTCATTACGGCAGCGATTTTTATGCCGCCTGAGAAAAGTACTTAACAGTCTTTTATCGGGTGGCAATAAGACGCGTCCGTAGAAGAGTCCGTCAAATGCTCACGACTTCCAGAATGCTACACCCGCGCTCATCTGTTATGAGGCTGTACATCCCGCGGAGATGTGGGGGTCGCGGCTTTTTAAATGCCAAGGACCTACATAACCGTGAGGTGTGCAGTCTCAGGGATTATTTCCTTAACAGTGAGTGCGGGATGCATTTGGATGTCGTGGCAGTTGATAGACACTTTACGCCGCTCTCCTTGGCAACAGAAAACTGGCGCAAACCAGTGGTGCTAAGCACTCTCGATCGCAAGAACATATGGAAGAGCAAGGTGCTACTCGGGCGCTACTATCGGGCTCTAACTGGGCCTGATGTAGATTTGCCTGCCTCGGTGAACTGGCTACGTTTCGGTGACCTCTTTGGGGAAACCGAAGGTTTTGTCTGTGCCATTGAAGATGAAGTTATCAAGACGAATAACTACCGGAAATATATTATGAAGGGCGGTACGGTCGACATCTGGCGGGCATGCCGCCGTTCTGGAGAATCACTCCGACATATTATTTCCGGTTGTTCTCATCTTGCTAACGGAGAGTATTTGCACAGACACAAACAAGTAGCCAGAATAATTCACCAGCAACTTGCTCTTCAATATGGCCTTGTTGAATCAGAGGTGCCGTACTATAAGTACGCACCTGCGCCAGTTCTCAAAAATGGTCATGCAACGCTCTACTGGGATCGCTCTATCATCACGGACAGGACTATTGTCGCCAATAAGCCTGATATCGTGGTGGTCGACCGATCTCAGCGCCGGGCAATATTGGTTGATATCACCGTACCTCGTGATGAGAACCTCGTGAAAGCCGAGAAGGACAAGCTCAGTAAGTACCTTGACTTGGCTCACGAGGTTACCGCCATGTGGGATGTGGATTCAACCATTATTGTACCGATAGTCGTTTCGGCAAACGGTCTTTTAGCTAAGAGCCTCGATCAACACCTAGAGAGGCTCTCGCTAAAAGGTTGGGGTCAAGGGTCAGATACAGAAGGCAGTACTCACTCTGCAGCCCTAACCACCGGTAGCTTGGGTCTATCCCCGTTGCCGGTGGCAACCTAGGTTAAGTTTTTTATAATATTTTATATTGTAAATATGTTTTTTTATATAAAATATTGTAAAAAATTATACTTAAGATAATATTTTAAATAAAGAGCATAATAATATTATTATTATGTTTATTATTTTTATATGGAATATTATAAAATACCTACACTTAAGAAAATAAATAAATACGTGAATAATAATAATAATAAGCTTTTATTTCAGACCAAAGATCCATATCCATTATTATTAGTTTATATTACCGTACCTCATGATGAGGGACTAGTTTACCCTTATCTTCGTGAGCACTTTAAGCAAATGCTTCTAAACAATCAACACGGATTCGTTCAAACTAGATCTTCGAACACTAACTTAGTAACATATAGTGATTATCTTGTCAATGCTGTGGATAAAAGACGAGAGGTGGATGCCATTTATGTGGATTTTTCTAAGGCGTTTGACACGGTCTATTAGTATTAAAATTGAAACACTATGGGTTCGATGGCGAATTGTTCCGTTGGTTTGAAAGTTATTTGCACGAGCGTTCACAGTGTGTTGTTGATAAAGGTTTTCACTCTAAACAATACTGTGCCAGTTCAGGTGTTCCACGGGGCTCTATATTAGGACCCTGGCTTTTTAATCTCTTTGTTAATGACATCAACACGGTAGTTAAAAATAGTGAAATGTATCTTTTTGCCGACGACCTAAAATTTTGCAGGGTAATTAATAACATAGACGACAGCAGAAAATTGCAAAAAGATATTAACAGTCTATCAATCTGGTGCAGTAACAATGGTATGACTCTCAATAGTGAAAAGTGGCATCACATCAAGTTGACGCGTAAAATTAACAAAATTAATACTTACTATCATATTAACAGCACTGCCCTACAGAGATGTGATACGGTGCGAGATCTAGGCATAACATTTGATTGTAAACTTACGTTCATTCCACATATTGATAATGTTGTGTCTAAGGCATCAAGGATGCTTGGATTCGTTATACGGAATGGCAAGTTCTTTAAAAATCCTGCTACAAAAATAACTATTTACAACGCTTATGTTAGAAGCGCTCTTGAATATTGCGCGGTAATACGCCGTCCACCAATTGCGCATTAAACGCCTTCAAAAACGGTTTCTTAGGCACCTTTCATACTTTGCCAATATGCTAAGGAAGTTGCCATCATATGAGGACAAACTCAGACATTTCAATATGATCAGTCTCGAGAACCGGAGGCTGGTCTTGGATTTAACATTTTTGTACAAGGTGCTCAGAGGTGTAATTGATTGTCCACCTTTGCTGGGGCTGTTTAACTTAAGAGTTCCACGTTGTCCACCCCGGCGCCCAGTTGGCTTACTCTGTCCGCCTGTCTCTAGAACGAATTTGAAATGTAATTCAGCAGTTGCTCGTCTTTCGAAAAATTATAATAGGTTGAGTCACTCTATCGATATCTATAGTGACAGCCTCAGATCTTATAAGTCTGAGGTAGTCCGAGCATTATGTGGCTAGGATGTCATAGCTGACTTCTTTTTTTTTGTAGTTTTACTTTGATTTGGTATTTTTAGTTTAGTTTTGCTTTTGTGTTGTCAGATGTACCGTCACTTTAATTTTAATTATTATTTTTAGTCGCACGCTGTGGCATCTAAAAACAGTGCTTTTAGATTATTTGTATTGTGTCCATTTAAATCTGCATGTATTATTGTAACTGTTACTGATTGTCCTTAAACAATAAATAAATAAATAAGTTTATTTTCGTTTGTTTCGACTGTTGATCGAAAGAGTGACTGTAGATCTAATAAGTTCAATTATTTTTAGGAAAAAGTATTACTTATATTTTTTATGACTGGAATTATCCGATTAAGGATGTGATGTGAAATCTGCTACAAGTTGTATATATTCTGTGATGCTTACTGAACAAACCACAACAATAACATCATTAGGTATGTTCCTCGGTTGTTATTATAGATAACATCAAATAATTCGTAATAAGTTGTTTTACTTACGGTTATTACAGGGATATTTCCGGAAATATGTCATTTGGAGTTCAATGACGGTGTTGACGGTGGCTCATTTTAATTAAATGTTGGTGTACCTACGGCCGAATAAAAATGTCAACGGGACGCCGCGCCCCGCCATCGCCGTAATTGCCGCCAGCGGCGAGCAGGCTGTAAGCATCACCGGGCGCGAGCGCATGTCGCATCGATCAATTGTGAAAACACGTGTTTGCCGAAATAAACGTTTTAAATGTGTGGAAGCATTTCAATCAGCAACCCATAGTTTACAGCTGGTCCTTCGAGCCGGATCTGATGTTCCACCACACGCCTGTGAAGATGGTGAAGACGCGAGGAGCTACCCGCCGTGATATAGATAACCTCTGTGAAGAAAATGCTACGTGTGAGGTCAAAGCCGGTCCGTCAAGCAGTATCAAAACCGAACCAAATCGGCTTCATCAAGGCCCAACGACCGCAACACGTGCACTCAGTCCTGGCCCGGTCAGCAGCATCAGGGCGGAATCGTGTCCACCCCCTAAAGTACCCTCCAAAGCGGCGTCGATCTGTTCGAAGCGATCGTGTGCTTCGATCGAAGCGCGGCGGAAAAATCTGATGCTGGAAGCTGAAAAGAGAAAAGCAGAGATTAAGATGCAACTTATAGAAAAGCAGCTAGAAGCAGACCTAGCTAACCTGGAAGAAGAAATATACAGTCCACATGACAATAGTGAATCGGAAGCACGCCGTGACGTCGAGAACTGGATGGAGAAAAGCCAGCTGGATTTGGAGAAGCAGGAAGTCCGCGAAAGTGAACCTAATAAAGACTTCCAGCACCCGCCGGTGACAAATACTGGCACTTTAAATGGCACGATTCAGATGCTGGCTGCTGCCTTGAAGAACCTAAGTACTCCTTCCACTCACGTCAACTCAGACTCCAAATTGTTGAGCCGCTTAAGTACCCCTAAAGAGTTGCCAGAATTTTCCGGTGACCCGTTAGACTGGCTTCATTTCAAACAAGCCTACGAGGAATCAACGACATTGTGCAATTTCACGCCAAAGGAAAATCTATGGAGATTAAGAAAATGTTTACACGGACAAGCAAAAGAAGCCGTGTCAGCTTTGTTTATTAGTGCTACTGCGCCTCAACGCATAATGTCCACGTTGGAGCTCCGTTTCGGCGACCCTGATCATATTCTAAGCCGCCTGACCCAGGACCTAAGGAAAATACAATCCTTATCACAAGATTCCCATATGGACTTAGTGATATTTTCCGTGAAAGTGCTGAATTTTGTGGAGGCTGTACGAGCCATCGGCAAGGAAGAATACATTCAAGGTACGACTTTAGTGTCTACAATCCTAGCAAAAATGCCGACGGTCCTCCTTTCAAAGTGGTCAGATTACAGCTTTCCTATTCTCCAGACAAAACCTAATAAGTCACGGCTAGAAATACTATCAGAGTTCTTGAACGCCGAGGCTATTAAAGTATCCGCAACGGCGAATATCTATACTTTAAATGCACGCACAGACACCTATAAGCATAAGCAAATTGTTAACAGTAACTCAAGGTCACATACTGTTTTATTGCAAGCTGAGAAACAAAACGAAGATACACAGTGTAAATTCTGTCGTGCATCGAAACATAAACTCGTAGATTGCAAGAAGTTTAAGAAAACGTTATGCAAAGCGAGATGGCAATATGTTAAACGCAACGGCATTTGTTTTAAATGTTTAGAAGCAAAACACTTGCGAGACGCGTGCCCGGCGCCGGCCTGCGATAAGGATAACTGTGGCCGCGCGCATCATTACCTGCTGCACTACGTAAACAAACATAACACCGAGGAAGCAACCGAGCAGTCGCAATGTGAGCCGGCTATCACGTCTACGATCGAGACAGTAACGCATGTAAACGCGAGTGTATGCAAAGTGCTATTAAAAGTCGTACCGGTACGTGTGTATACTAAAGACGGCGGTTATATCGAAACAAGTGCGTTACTCGATGACGGGTCTACAGTGACAATAATAAGCGCAAAGCTAGCCGATCGGGCCGGCCTACGCGGGCGCCGCGAATCGATGCATGTGTGCGGTCCGTGGAGTGATAACAAGCTTGTTTACGATTCGACGGTATTGGATTTGCGTCTTTCTGGTATAGACAATAAGGTGCATAGTATAAGAGCCCGTAGTGTCAAAGAATTAAATTTGCCAATACAAAAGTTGTCTTTAGTAAATCGTGACGCGTTTAGTCATTTGCAAAGTATTAAAAATAATTTGTGTAATGTCGATACTAAGCCCGAGATCTTAATCGGGCAAGATAATTGCCAGCTATTGTTACCTCTAAGTGTAGTATTAGGTAAATCACATGAGCCGTCAGCAACACTCACACCGTTAGGTTGGTGCATTCACGGAAGTGTAAACATACAAAAGGGGACGCGCGGCGCGGGCTGCGCTAGTGCGCCGGAACCGGATGCCGTCCATGCTGTTCTGCACGTCTCCGAGCCGTGCCCTGAGGAACGGGAGCTGCGGGCGCTTCACGAGGAGGTGCGTCGGGCGTTCACGCTCGAGGCGATGGGAGTAGCAGGTAAGCCTAGGGTAAATGTAGATGATGCGCGCGCTGTCGAGCAGCTCGAGCACACTGTCCAGCTGGTTGACGGAAGATGGTACGTCGGCTTGCCTTGGAGTGATCCAACTCGTTTTATGCCCGATACTTATCGTAATGCTTTAAAAAGGTTAGAAGGAGTAGAACGGAAAATGAAAAGGGATGTAGGATACGCTAATAGGTATTCCGAAAGGATTGATCATTTGTTAAGTAATTCTTTTGCCAGGGAACTAAAGGACCCTCAACGCACTGAAAGGACGTGGCACCTGCCACATTTTGGCGTTGATAACCCGAACAAAAGGAAACTGCGTCTAGTGTTTGACGCCGCTAATGAAGTTGAAGGTTTATGCCTGAACGATTACTTGTTAAAAGGACCAGATCTACTTACCTCACTATTCGGAACAATGCTTCGTTTCAGGGAGGGTCGCGTGGCCGTGACAGGTGACATACAGGATATGTTCTTGAAAATTGGTATTTTACAGGCTGATCAAGACGCTCTCAGGTTCTTGTGGAGGGACAGCCCCGCTGATCCAGTACGTACATACGCGATGACGTCACTTTTATTTGGTGCGAAGTGTTCGCCCTTCGTAGCACAGTTTGTTAAAAACAGAAATGCGCAGCGGTATGAGTCATCCATGCCAGCAGCAGTAGATGCCATAATAAATTCTCATTACGTGGATGACTACATTCAAAGCCTGCCAAATGAAAAAACAGCTATCGATATGGTACATGACATTTCGCATATTCACAGAGAGGGCGGTTTTTGTATGCGTAACTGGACTAGTAACAGTATGGCGGTGCTAAACTCCGTGCCGAAAGAAACTCTAGGGACTGAGGCCGTAAAGTTTAAAATAGGTCAGCAGTGTGATGGTGAGCGTACGCTAGGTCTTATCTGGTACCCGAACACTGATGAGTTGGCATTCGATGTCTCGTTCAAGCGCATTCCAGAGGTCATTATGCACGGTAGGCAAAGGCCCACCAAAAGAATTATGCTTCGTGTTGTAATGTCTATTTATGACGTGTACGGGTTTCTTTCTCCTTTCACCATACAAGGTAAAATTATGTTACAGGCTACCTGGCGCTGTAAGATTGGCTGGGACGACGCCATTTCTCAAGAATTATATGGTAAGTGGCTTAAATGGATTGATTTACTTCAGCTAATTGATAAGATTCGAGTACCAAGATGTTATCAGAGCGTCATTGTAGGTGCGAGCGAGACGAAAGGCGAACCAGTCCGTAGCGACGCAGCCGTAGCACTGCCGCTTGGCGGGGGGGCTACGAAAATGTCTACGAATGCTCTGACCTCAGCGGCCGGCTACGAGAAATGCTACGACACTCAGACCGCTGCTGCTATAACAAAGGACGCACCACCGCCGCTTACGGAATGTTATAGGAACCTACAGTTGCATGTATTTAGTGACGCTGGACAACAAGCGCTGTGCGCGGCCGCATACTGGCGATGGATTTCGAGCGAGGATAAAATATGCGTAGCATTAGTGGCGAGTAAATGTCGAGTTGCGCCGGTCAAACCAGTGACGATCCCACGTATGGAGCTTCAGGCAGCGTTACTGGCGGCCAGGCTCGCTCACACTATTGTTACGGACCATAAAATTAAACCTGCGCAACGATTTTTTTGGTGTGATTCTACCACTGTGTTACACTGGTTACGTAACAACACGCGCACGTATAAAGCGTTTGAAGCAAATCGACTTGGAGAGATCGACGATCTTACCTGTGTCTCGGAGTGGAGATACGTGCCTACGAAACTTAATATAGCGGATATAGCAACGCGAGATGTTTTTAATTATGATTGTTTTGTTAATGAGTGGTTTCGAGGCCCTCAGTTTTTGTACGAGGATAGTACGTGTTGGCCTCACGATGTTGTAGAACCTGAAAATAAAGATATGATTAGTTTGGTGACTAATTGTACAGTAGGTATAAATAATGGTTCGGACTTACCAGTTCCTGACGCTAAGGCTTTTTCTTCGTGGCTCCGGTTGCTGAGGTCTTCTGCCGCTGTTCTGAAATTCATAAAAAGATGTAGGAAACTTACCGATGTGGATGAAAGCATGATGATGAAGCAAGCGGAGTGCCTACTACTAAAAAAGGCTCAGGCCGATTCATTTGGCACTGAAATAAATCTTATGAGATGTGGCAAGTGCATTCCGCGTGACAGTAAACTACGCAATTTATCACCATATCTAGATGAGCAAGGGTTTATTCGTGTAGGCGGCCGTATTGATGCTGTTTCTGGTGTGGCATTGGAAACCAAACGACCTTACATAATCGAGGGACGGCACCCAATTACTAAACTTATAGTTAGACATTACCACGTAAAGGCAGCACACGGTAATCAAGAAGCAGTTGTCAACCATCTGAAACAGTCGTATTGGGTGATAAGGATACGTCCAGCTGTTAAGGAAGCAGCATCGAAATGTTTTTTTTGCAGATTGCGAAGGGTCAAACCGGCTGTTCCGCGAATGGGTGACTTACCTGAGGCGCGGATGGCTCATCATCAGCGGCCGTTTACGTTCTGCGGCATCGATCTCTTTGGTCCAATGGAGGTCAAGGTGGGCAGACGACGGGAAAAAAGGTATGGTGTCTTATTCACTTGTCTCACGATCCGCGCGATCCACATTGAGGGGGTACATTTTCTTACCACCGATTCGTTGATCATGGCTCTTCGCCGCATGTCCTGTCGGAGAGGTTGGCCGCGGTACATATATTCAGACAACGGGACCAATTTGCGAGGCGCTGACGTAGAACTCAATAGGGCGATGCAGGAGCTCGATGACGATGCCTTAAAGACGGAAGCATTGAATAACGGAGCGTCGTGGACCTTTATCCCCCCGGCCAGCCCTCATTGGGGTGGGGCATGGGAACGGCTCATTCGCAGCGTAAAGTCCTCTCTCCACGTTATTCTCAAAGAACGAGCTCCCGAGGACGAAGTGTTGAGAACGCTTTTGGTAGAAGTTGAAAATATTGTTAATGGTCGCCCGTTGACCCATGTCTCAGTCGAGCCTGGTAGTCCTGAGTCATTAACTCCAAATCACTTTCTTATTGGTTCATCTAGCAACTTACCTATCCCAGGAGTTTTTGACGATTCGGACCTGTATCTTAGAAAGCAGTGGCGACAGGCACAAAGGCTAGCTGACATGTACTGGCAGCGTTGGCTGAAAGAATATTTGCCAACTCTAGTTCCCCGAACTAAGTGGCACCAGGAACAGGACCCGTTGAAAGTAGGTGATCTGGTTTTTATTGCAGATTCGAACTGTCCCAGGAATGTTTGGCCTCGGGGCATAGTTGAAAGGGTTTTCCCCGGTAAAGACGGTCGAGTACGGGTCGTGGAAGTGCGAACTTCACGAGGAGTCCTCCGTAGATCCGCGGCGCGCGTCGCCCCTATTCCTTTAAGTTTAGAGTGCTGACCCAGCACTGGGGTGGGGAGTGTTGACGGTGGCTCATTTTAATTAAATGTTGGTGTACCTACGGCCGAATAAAAATGTCAACGGGACGCCGCGCCCCGCCATCGCCGTAATTGCCGCCAGCGGCGAGCAGTCTGTAAGCATCACCGGGCGCGAGCGCATGTCGCATCGATCAATTGTGAAAACACGTGTTTGCCGAAATAAACGTTTTAAATGTGTGGAAGCATTTCAATCAGCAACCCATAGTTTACAGACGGTACCTATCCCGATTGTCCATGATATCGATTTGAAAATGAACCTACAAAGGTGTAATCTTAACAAACTTCGCGATTTGATCAAATAATCCCTTAGAGATTTGATCAAATCGTTGTTTTTATAATTTCCCTGCGATATAAAACTATGTTTTCCTAATAATTAATTTTTATTAATTTATACTTTAATTTATATAATTCACTTATCTTAAATTGACTGTTAACGAGAGAGTTTTTATCAATGAAAGCAAAAAAAAACAACATTATTTTTTTTAATTTTTTTAATTACACACATTTTCACAATGGAAATAATGCAACACGGTACATACAAGTTTGCTTATTTAAAACAAAATTTTAAATAATTAAAGTGAAGAGTTTTACAATAGGCAAGCCAACAGATTTTGCGGTTCTCATTGTTTAGTCTCTGACTAACCCCTAGGGTAGATAATACGTGAACGTGAGTAGTCGCTAAGAAATAATATTAAATAATACTTATATAATCCTACTAACATTATAAACGCGAAAGTTTGTAAGTATGGATGGATGCTTGTTACTCTTTCACGTAAAAACTACTAAATGGATTTAGATCAAATTCGCCACAGAGATAGTCTATAACCTGGATTAACACATAGGATACTGTTTATCCCGATATTCCCACGGGAACCACGCGGGTGAAACCGCGAGCGGCCGCTTGTACTTAAATAAACACAACGGTCACACCAATCATTCAGCCCCAACTAAGCATAGCCTGAACTATGGTGACTGAATAACGGACCCTCATCAGCCTATAAACGTCCCAATTTTTTGCACAGGCCTGCCACGTGGACAATAGCACGTGGGGATATTGGGCCATAACCCACCACGCTGGCCCAATGCGGGATGGTGGGGTTTAACGACTGTCATTTTACGACAACAACCGGGAGCAACGGCTTAACGTGCCTTCCGAAGCACGGAGGAACTCGAGATGTTTTTAATTTGGTCACCCAGCCAGCGACCCGGCATTGCGAAAGTTGCTTAGCGGGCAAGATTGCAAGCCGAACGCGCTAGCCGCTGTGCCATCGATCTCCTCCGAATAACGGATAAACATACATAAATACTAATATACATCCATGACTAGGTCACAAATGCTTGTGCTCACCACACAAACGTACTGGGATTCGAACCCGGGACCGTAGGTGGCGCAGTCAGGGTCGCTGACCACTCGACCACCCGGCCGTCAAATAAATTGCTAAAGTGGCTGTTAGATTGAATTCCCATCTAATGTCTTGAATTGGATGAGTATTACCAAATAGGTGGTCACGCTTGCGGTTATCTGGAAAAAAAAAGTAAATAGAAATTAAATAATTAAAAAAATATATATTTGGAGCTAAAATATGGCAATTGAACACAATCAACATTGCATAAACTAGGCATTATGGAACCGAAATGTTCACCACGTGGTCACCACTGAACATATGCCGTGACATTGACATGCCATGGCTTCTGGTACCTTTTCTGCAAAAGCAGTAAGAGGGAGGCCCTCTTTATTGTGTTCGCGTAAACTTTAAAAAATAATTTAATATTGGTTGATTAAGTTAAGTAAAAAAATTAAAACACTAGACATGACCTCGGTTTTTTTATCCATGCCTCGGTGCGCATTCAACACATTCATTTAAGCGTTCGGCTACCCCTATATAAAATTTAAAAAAATAAATTATTTACGCTCACACTAATTATAGATAATTCCCAAGATTCTGCCCAAGAAGCTTCTTTTGAAACTCGTTAATATGGTTAAACTAGATAACGGAAAATATACATAGAAAAACACCCAGACCCGAAATCAATTTAGAAAAACAGTTTTCTCCTAATTGACCCGACCGGAAATTGAACCCGGGATGCCGGGTAACCTCAGAAATGGCGCGACGCCAGACCCGGCGCCACATGAGTAAAGAAACGGTACAGAGTCAAAGCTACATACAACCGCGCCGTCGCGAGTCAACTACTACAAGCATACGGCGCATGTGTGCGTGTCCACTAGCCGCTGTGTCACGTACGCGCCGCCACTGAATAAAACCGGTTTACGCTCGGCCAGTGGACAAACGGAGGGCCTGCACGAAGCACGCGTCTTATTTGTTTTGTGCTTGTCTATATTTTTTACGAAATTGTTTTAAGTAGAATAAACTGTAAATAGTTATGAAAGTGTTAATAATTTGTTCTGGACTTGTAAAATGTTTGTTTACTGTACCATTTGTATGAATAATAATAGAAAGAAAAGATATTTCATATTTCAATTATCCCAAGGAGTCTACTAGGTAAGTAAATCGAAACCAGCTTATAACTATTCAAAATTAGATATGTTTTAGTAGGTCACACAAACCTTTATGTTATGTAGGTATGTATGATAAGCCGGGTCACACACAGGGCTCCTGCGATACTGTTTTGTGTTTTCTAACACCTAACATCAACATCTAACAAATTTGTTGTTAGGTTAAGTTATCAGAGATTGGTGTCGCAGTCGCAGGAGACTCTGCTTAACTTAAGTACTTAATTGTTATTCTTATTACATAACTATAACTAATTGGGTGAATCTACAAATATTTTGCTGTTTTGTTTCCGAATCGTCAACAAAACAGCAAAATATTTGTAGATTATTGACGACCTCCTTGGTCGAGTGGTTTGTACACCGGTTTTCATGGTGTCGCCATCTCTGAGGTCCCGGGTTCGATCCCCGGTCGGGTCAATTTAGAAATTATTGTTTTTCTAAATTGTCTCGGGTCTGGGTGTTTTCTATGTATAATAAGTATGTATTTAAGTATTTTAAGTAAGTTTATCCGTTGTCTAGTAACCATTTAACGAGTTTCTTCGAAGCTTCTCTTGGGCTAGATAATTGGTGTGATTGTAGGAAAGATTTATTTATTATTATTTATTTATTTATCTATCACCGACTGTCGTTAAAATAGTTTGCATTTACAAGCTTGAAATTATTATGCGAACGAAATAATGAAGTAGGTATGTCAAGTGTTCCTTATTGTAGGTAAATATTCGATTGCATACGTACGGCTGGTAATGATGAACTCCGTGATCAAGTGGTTTGCACGCCTGGTCTGGCGTCGCGCCATCTCTGAGGTCCCGAGTTCAATTCCCGGTCGGGTCAATTTAGAGAAAAACTGTTTTTCTAAATTGATTTCGGGTCTGGGTGTGTTTCTATGTTTATGTATATTTATCAGTTATTTTACCATATTAACGAGTTTCAATAGAATGTTTGTCTAGATAATTGGTGTGAGCGTAAACATATTTTTAATCGGCGTCGAAATAACAACCGCTTTTTTTTGTAGATTCACCCATTTTCACACTTTTATCGATTTAATTATGCAGTAATAATAAATTGTAAATATTTGTATTTAAATAAGAAATTATCTCATTTTAAAATGCTCGCGTCAACATAAATTAATTTCAGAGTGTAAGTATTTTTTTTACATGGGCCGCCTTTGTCGTCAAATATTTGTATACTCAAGTGCACACAACCTTTACACCTTTGTTACAATATCACCGTTAAGCCAATGGTTCCGGTTGGTAATACTATTTCTTATGCAGTAATGAAATAATATACCTACTTAGTGTTCGGTTCGTTCGGCTTGCGATCTTGCTCGCTAAGCAATTTTCGCAATGCCCGTTCGCTGGATGGGTGACCAATTAAAAACATCTCGAGCTCCTCCGTGCTTCGGTTGGCACGTTAAGCCGTTGGTCCCGGTTGTTGTCGTAAGATGACAGTCGTTAAAACTCACCAACCCGCATTGGGCCAGCGTGGTGGGTTATGGCTCAACATCCCCACGTGCTATATTTAGAGTATCAATTTGTAAATGTAAATACTTATACTTACTTAATATCTTATCTTGTCTACATACCTAATAAAAACTCATAAAAGTTTGTTTATTTCATTTTGTTCTCTTTGGCAACCCTACTACTTTAGGTAAGGATTTTCGAATGCTCGTAGAAGCTTTGTCTCTGTACCGTTTCTTTACTCATGTGCCCGGCGCGCTAACCACTCGACCACGGAGGTCGTCAAATATACCTATATATAACTCTACTCTTTACGGCTATCGAAGCTTTAGTAAGAACAGCCTTCCTGACTTAGTGGCAAACTCTTCAGCCTGTCTATTAGTAATTCATGCTACAATGCGCGCACGCTCTGCTCTCTTATAACAAGCTTTTATTTAGTTTCACCAGTCCGTTTGTCCTCAAATCCAGCAAATTAAATTTGACTCAATTCCCGTTTACTAATTGAGCTGAAATTTTGCATACATTTGTAAATCGCGCGACAATGCAATATTATGATGAGATGGTGATGATCTGATGATGGAGCTGGAAGATGGCCATAGAAACTTCGCAATGAAACGACACAACCTCATCGAGTTTGGACTCGTTTGAATCGTCTTGACGAGTACTTTGTTTTTAGATGGTTACTAGGGTCTGATCTGATGATGAAGCTGGAAGATGGTCATAGGAACTCTGTAATGAAACGACGCAACCCCATCGAGTTTCGGCTCGTTTCATTCGTCTTAACGAGTACTTTGTTTTTAGATGGTTACTAGGGTCTGATCTGATGATGAAGCTGGAAGGTCGTCATAGGAACTCAATAAAGGAACGACGCAACCTCATCGAGTCTCGGCTCGTTTGATTTGTCTTGACGAGTACTTTGGTGCTAGATGGTAACCAGGATCTGATGATAGAGCTGGAAGATGGCCATAGGAACTCAGTAATTAAGCGACACAACCGCGTTGAGTTTGATTCGTCTTCATGGGTTGACCGTTTTTGATGGGTGGTGAGTGGTGGTGGTTGTGGTTTGGTGGACGTGAATATGCAACCTCATCTTTGGGAAATAAAGTTCGTTCACTTCGTTTGTTATGAAAGAGTTTTCAAAAAGAAGGATTTGTCATAATAATAATTTGCAAAAGTTCTCGCTTGGAAAAATAAGAATTGGGAATCGCTGAATTCTTGATTCAATTAAGAGTTTTCAAAAAGAATAATTCTTCATAATAATAATTTACAAAACTTCTCGCTTGGAAAAAAAGAATTGGGAAGTAATCGCTGACTTCGTTGATTCTGTCTTTGATTAAACGGATTAGATGGATGACCCAATGCCAAGGTAAGCACGTGCCGAGGGCTGAATGGTATGAGGGTGTATAAACATGTCAAATCGCTAACAAAACCTTGTAATATTAACACATTCAATATAAACACATCAAATACAAACTACTTACCAGTAATTGGGCCATTTTCAAATTTATCGCAGGTTTATTGTCCCTAAAGAATGTTTAATTTTTTTAGGATAAATTACAAAAGTACTGCAAATGTAAAGTAAATAAATGCAAAATAAACTGTTAAATTAAGCATCGAATATGAAAAATAATAATCTAATTTCATTTTTTTTTTCGGTTCTGAATTAGTTATTTGGTATAATTAATACAGATGTTACTAAATTTACTTATTACTATAACAGAAATATAAAAAAACCTATAAACTAAAACAAAGTAACTTAAAAACTAAAAACCTATAAATACCTTATAATTAAAAAATATCTCTAAGAGAACCGCTGCCGCGCGGCAAAGTCCCCAAATGGCTGACAGCGTTGCCCTTTTGAATGGCTAAACTGACTCGTTGGCAAAAGTAGCTGCCAGCCCTCCGGTCGCCGGAGGCTTCGACAAGGCGTTTCGATGGATCTTTAACGAAACGCCGTGTTTCTGGCCCCCATGGCCCCAGCGTTTCCACCCCAAACGGCACAAACACATAGCTCTCGCCAAGAGCTTCGTATTTGCGCCGCTTGAGACTTTCGGCTGCGGCTGCTGCCGCGCCCGCCTCGCAGGAGGTCGCACGGATGTGGGAGGCAGCCAGAGTATCTACACAAGTCGCGTCCCACACCAGCGACCTCCCTAGCTTCCATGGAATTAAAGACATTCCGTCGGGTCTCTTGCCATCGCTCCGAAACAAACCGTTTGGCTCTAAGATTGCCGGTACGTCTGCGGAGGCAAGGCCCGACGGATGATGTCATTTAACGAGGCGTGGCGCGACAGACGACCGGCACTTCGGGAGCAGGACAACCCGTGATAGAATCGTATTTCCAAAGTTGAGAACACCGGAGCACATAGGTGAATTTGGGCACAAAAAGACAAAAACGAATTATAAAAAGAGCCATATGAGCATTCATATCGTAAAGACGATCAGAACACTGAATGAATGTTGATAACTGTTCATCGACAAAATTTGTGATAGAATCGTCTAAGATCGGAGCTCCTAAAAGGCGCAACGATTCTTCATTCAAAATTTTAATCCCAGGGGCCAGTACAGAAAATTTTGATATGATTTCACGTATGTGTTCAGAGGAAAGGGAATTTGGAATAAAAATTTCACATTTGGAAACATTTAGAGACTTATAGAGGCAAAATCGTTTATAATGGTACGCAGGTCACTGAGCACAGACTCCATATCACTCCCGATCGTTCCGTCATCAAGGTACCAGACATTAAATTTGGAATTTAATGATGTAATGGTCGGATGGGTGGCCTAACTGAAGATTGCGGGACCGAGAGGGTCTCCCTGTTGGCAACCCACGGCGGAGCTTAAGAGGTTGTTTTTGTATAGTAAATTTGACAGTGAGCTATAGCATTGCCAAAGATATTGGTAAATACCTGGAATTTCAGTTTTGACTTGAGACAGAAATGCGCCGCGATCGACTGAGTTGAAGGCGTTTTTAACGTCCACCTTCAGCAACACCTCCCCACCTCCATGTGTAACGAATGGTACGGGTTGCGTGTACAGCAGCCTCACACCCTCCCTTGGAGCCAAAACCTAATTGGTGAGGTTGAAATTTTAATGAAAGATTGGGAAGGATATGCTTGCAGCAAATCTTAGAAGCAACTCGTCGAATGGTGTTCCCTACAGCTATCGGTCTTATACCCCCATCTTTTTTTTTAGAGCGCACATGTTGGCACCGTAAAGGATCGGAGTAATGTTTGAGGGTACTTGGCCTGATAACATCAGGTTCACCAACGACGAGAGGCTGCGCAAGAGGGCTCTGAAGGAGTCACCGGTACCGCCACACAGTAGGTCTTTTAGATGTTGTGGCATGAGTCCATCAAGACCGCCGGCCGAGCCGTTCTTGAACGACATGACAGCTGCAAGCACATCCTCGGGAGTTGCCTGTGGAGTTAGAAGGGATGATTGCGATGGATCAGGGAGGCTGAAAGTTGGTGCTGAAGATGGATGTTTGCTTTCCAGTGCAGAGAGCGTCTCCGCCGTGTCAGGAGCGATAGCGTCGCTAGAAAACAATAGTTGGGCAGCTCCCTTCAGATCGCCGTCGCTAATTTTTGATTCTACTTTGTCTACTATATTATACGTCTTTTTGGAGGGGTTGTAGTTAACGGTAGGTAGAAAGTCATTGGATATTGGTGTAAGACAGTTATTTTTTATTTTTTGAGTAAGGGAGCTGCTTATACTTTCGTCCTTCCGAACATGGAGCGTACGGTATGTGAACGTGAGCAGTTGTTCCCAGCTATCGCAAGAATTTTCACATAAAATTTTGTTAACTGATTTGCTAAGGGCGTTAGCCACCGAGATGCGCGCGCCGCGAGGTACCCTTTTAATTAAAGGAGTTCTGTTTTTTAAAAGTCCTAAAGTTTGCCAAAATGGGATAGAAGAAGAGTCAGTATCGGAAGTTATTGGTGCGTCAGGGACTGACGGAGAGCAGGGGCCTGCACCAGCATTAAGAGGGGTTTTATGCACCCTCCCGATGTGGATTTTCAGGCCCCTCCTTCCGCGGAAAAATCGTGGTTGGGAACACTGCTCACATCTCACGTATTCCAGCGACGCGTCGCTGGATTGGCTGCAGGCATTTTGAGTGTTGGGCGCTTGGTACATAGGCGCCCGCGTCAACGGGACGAGAGATTATACTTACATATACAACAAAAATTATCCTAAAAAAAATTGTAAACAAAAATATTATAAAACAAGCTGACAGTTGGCGTTGGTTTGTACGGCGCAGGCGCCAAACTTCAGCAGCACGAAGAAAGCGTTAGTAAACACGCCGCTCGTTGGCTGATACGTGCTGGCTCGACGCTCATTTGTTGCCGTGGAGCCGTTGTCCAGGCGACGATGGGCAACGTATTGTTTGTACCGGTGACAAGTAAACTTGACGGAACACCACCAATCAACGGGTGCTTCGCAGACGCCACAGCTGCGGCGCACGCAGCTGCAAACAACAGCGCAGGCGTGTACAGTAATCTGGATTTCAAAGAGCACTATTGCGTGACAAAATACGCTTCGTAACTTTGTTGAAAAAATAATTTGTAATGAGTGCTTATGTCACTGTCTAATTGTCATATTTTTGTACTTTGTTTAAAGTAACATTATGGTCATTCTTGGTAACAGAGTTGTTTTCCATACAAAATCATTATATCCCAGACAGTAGGGCAGTACAAATATCGTTAATAATTTGTTTTTATACCACGCTTATAATTTTTTTTTTCGAAAGATTGTCCCGCTGTCAATATAAATTTTTAACTATACTCTGTAACTATAGCAAATTCGACCCAAAAAAAGCAGATGGCGCTACTGTTGTACCGTCAGTTATATTGGCGTGGTGTCCGAATTCATTCTAGATAGTTCGCGGGGCCTGGGGAGGGACGCAACGCCAGTCAGTCAACCGGGAATTGTGGGAGGAGGCGCGTGTGTTTATTGCGTGACCACACCGTTACCGATCTATGTAACATAGTTGTATAAGATTTTTTTTTTTTAAACATTAACAATAATAAGAAAATTTGATTTTGCGAGTTTTTCAGAGATAAAAGGCAGTACTTAATAATGATACCAAAATATTTGTGATTCATAAGTTCATTATTAAAATATAAAATACTTCGTATTGGTAACATAGTGGCATTTATTTTCACCTAAGGACATTCAATTTGAAATTACATCTAAAATTATTAATAAACTTCGCGGCTAATTACAGGATATCTAAATTTGATGGTTACTTTCTGCATAGATGTAGGAAAAAGTAATGTTTAGAGAGTTTGTAAATTTTTGTTTTTAAATAGAAGTTACATTTACCTGCGGAGAATTTGAAAATAGCCCAATTACATAACTAATTGAATTAAGCGTTTATTTAAGCGTTAATAAAACGCTAAAATATAAAACATGAATCTATAAACGCAGCTTCATCTTAACCGAATGTTTAAACATTTGTAAAAATATTTCTTTCGGATCTCAGAGGTGAAAACTGCTAAGATTTGATGAAGCAATGTTGACTAAAAAACATAAGCATCAAGCACTGACAAATTTCGACGGTTGAAAGCCAGACCTCGGTAGCCAAGTGCTTAAGGCAGCCGCCCGGAATGCGGAAGGTGCATGGTTCGATTCCCGCTTGAGGTTGTCGTCTTTATTCATTGTTTAAAAAATTTTACTTAAGTATATTTAAGCGTTAATAAAACGCTAAAATATAAAACATTAATCTATAAACGCAGCTTCATCTTAACCGAATATTTAAACATTTGTAAAAATATTTCTTTCGGATCTCAGAGGTGAAAACTTCTAAGATTTGATGAAGCAATGTTGACTAAAAAACATAAGCATCAAGCACTGACAAATTTCGACGGTTGAAAGCCAGACCTCGGTAGCCAAGTGGTTAAGGCAGCCGCCCGGAATGCGGAAGATGCGTGGTTCGATTCCCGCCTGAGGTTGTCGTCTTTTTTCAGTGTTTAAAATTTTACTTAAGTATATTTAAGCGTTAATAAAAGGCTAAAATATAAAACATTAATCTATAAACGCAGCTTCATCTTAACCGAATGTTTAAACATTTGTAAAAATATTTCTTTCGGATCTCAGAGGTGAAAACTTCTAAGATTTGATGAAGCAATGTTGACTAAAAAACATAAGCATCAAGCACTGACAAATTTCGACGGTTGAAAGCCAGACCTCGGTAGCCAAGTGGTTAAGGCAGCCGCCTGGAATGCGGAAGGTGCGTGGTTCGATTCCCGCCTGAGGTTGTCGTCTTTTTTCAGTGTTTAAAAAATTTTACTTAAGTATATTTAAGGGTTAATAAAACGCTAAAATATAAAACATTAATCTATAAACGCAGCTTCATCTTAACCGAATATTTAAACATTTGTAAAAATATTTCTTTCGGATCTCAGAGGTGAAAACTGCTAAGATTTGATGAAGCAATGTTGACTAAAAAACATAAGCCTCAAGCACTGACAAATTTCGACGGTTGAAAGCCAGACCTCGGTAGCCAAGTAGTTAAGGCAGCCGCCCGGAATGCAGAAGGTGCGTGGTTCGATTCCCGCCTGAGGTTGTCGTCTTTTTTCAGTGTTTAAAAAATTTTACTTAAGTATATTTAAGCGTTAATGAAACGCTAAAATATAAAACATTAATCTATAAACGCAGCTTCATCTTAACCGAATATTTAAACTTTTGTAAAAATATTTCTTTCGGATCTCAGAGGTGAAAACTTTTAAGATTTGATGAAGCAATGTTGACTAAAAAACATAAGCATCAAGCACTGACAAAATTCGACGGTTGAAAGCCAGACCTCGGTAGCCAAAAGTGGTTAAGGCAGCCGCCCGGAATGCGGAAGGTGCGTGGTTCGATTCCCGCCTGAGGTTGTCGTCTTTTTTCAGTGTTTAAAATTAAAAAAAAAATACTTAATTGAATTAAGTAAATTTAAAATAAAATAAAAAGCAGTACTTACTAATAAGTTAAAAATAAAGTTAAAAGAAAAAAACCTTTTTAATAAAAAGTTTTTATTTTTTTTGTTAAAAAAATAAAATATTAGGTTTAAACTGTTATTTTTAAATTTTTAGTTCTTTTTATTAAAAAGAACATAATAAAAGCTTGTTTTTAAATGCCTTATTTTTCTTTTTCTTTTCTACTAGCTATTATTATTGGCACAGTACACTGCAGGGTACGACGAATTACACTTGTCTAGGTGGGCAGGGGTCTCACTCTTTATTAAGCGCATTTGAAAGCACATGCGCTTAGGTAGTGACACGATACAATCTCTGGTAAATAGTTTAGTGCTCCCGTGCTGTTACCGTGGCAATGAGGGGTCGGTCCAGCGTGCAGATCTCCATTGGGGAGAAGGTCACCTTGTTCAGCATCAGGTACTGGTGGAACTTATCCAGCTCTGCGCCCGCCAGCTGGTCGGTGTTTTTCATTGCAAGTTTGCCAACTAAACTGTTGGTACGCGCCATCTGTTATGATACAATAATATTAATTCATTTATTTAATCAGGTTATTTATACCCATACAAATTACAATAAAATATAACATTATTTTGTTTAAAATCAGAATAAAATAAAAATCAAAATTAAAATAAAATCAAAATTTTAAATTATAATAGAAATTCTAAAATAAATTGAAATCAGTCAATGTAAATTCAATAAAATAAGTAATTATTAAAATGTCACAGCTATTAAATTTAAAAATATGTATGTATCAATTAATTGATATTGATAGGTACAAAATTAATTTCAAATCAAAATTCAAAACATTTAAATGATTCATTTACTTAAAGAGACTACAATAATTTGAGCACTTAGGTATTAATGTATAAGTCTTCTACTGAGAAGAACCGGCAAAAAACTCAGCAAAGGCATTTCTTTTCTCCCTATCTTTTAATGCGTCAATACAAATTGGAAAATGCCCTCCCTATCATAGAAGAACATTTTCCAATACAACATAAAAAAAACATTTAATACGATTACAAAACAAGAACAACCGAATCAAATATGTTTATTCGTAAGATAAAAAAGACTACATAGTTGTACATAATGGACATTTTGCAGTTTACGAGTTCTTCTTCGTCTCGTTTTTCTTCTATAAGTGACAGAGTTGTAACCGAAAATGTGCGACAGCTCAATTGTGCCAATATTCGCTTGCACACGATCTACGTGCTACTGTAGTGCGATTCTCTAAGCGCAAACATCGTTAAAGCCTTGGTAGCAGCGACTGCAACAGCGGTGAGCGTACCTTTGGTACCTATTCTTCTAAACAATTTTCAACGCTGTGCGACACTAGCTCCGCACGGGCGGCGCTGCAGTAAAAGATGTGACGGCTGTAACATCCATGATCACAACCAAGCGCATCTTGTGTCGCTTATAGAATCGCATAGCTGTACTTACGAGCCCAATTACGTTTTAACTGTGATTTTTGCGTTAAATGGCCAATTTAGGCGTTCTTGATCTCAGAAATCAAAATGCATTAACAATTTTGACTTATTGAATAGTGTAGAATAGCTATTAGCATAGTTTGCAGCGGCCTCGCTTTTTAAAAATTTTGCTTAACTTCTTAATTAAACCCAAAATTGTAAAGAAAGATTTTTATAAAATGCGCGTAGGCACTTTTATGAGCTCCTACATTGAACTACTGTTCTAAAAAAATGTAATGTCGTATTTTAGTACGCCATTACATGCTCATTTTTTAGTTAGGAACTGTTATTTTCACAGCCGTATTTAATTAATTTGGCTGTACGGGTTTGCTTTGCTTTGCTTTGTTAAAAAAACATTCCTTTTTGTCGTCTTGTGACATTGACAGATTGTCATGGTTTCCGGTTTAGGGCATTTTGCATAGAACGAGATATGGAGTTCGTATAATTTTGATCAGGGAAATTTCCTTTGGAATCTTATTTTGACAATGATTTAAATAATTGAAAAGGCTTTTAGATGCCTTAATTGTTTATTTTTTTTGGTAAATTCAATCATATTTGTTGGAATTTCGTCTTATTAATTTGCACGTTTTCCGGTTAGATATTTGTGAATAATGGCGAAACATCTCTTTCAGAATTACGTTTAAGATTGGTTTGGCGAAAGGTACATAATTCAATATGGTTATTTAGCCGCATTTTGATGGAAGACGGTAAGTTTTTCTTGTCGAAAGCTCTATTATGGTCAATGCTACCTACACACGTAGACACGTGCTAATCAGGTGTTTTTGTTTTCAGCACTCAAGCGTCTTTCATTTTCTTCCATTCCAATTAATTTATTTAGTTTACATCTAATTTATTCATCCTCGTTCAACATGCGAAGTCCAGGCGCACCTTGCATCGTCGGGAATTCATTTAATTTTGTTCTGGTAACTTAGTAAAACTCAGGTCAATAATTATCGTTTTGTTAGTTAAACACGGTGCTATATTCACAAAGTATTTTTCGTATTCACAAAATATTATTTAAATTCACAAAACATTACCTATTTATATTTACTATAATATGCTCTGTGAGTTCACAATAAATTAACATGCATAGATCCTATTCAAAAAGACAAATTAGTCTATTAAAACCTTTTTGGTATTTCTTAAATTTAATATCCATAACATTTAAATTTATAATGTTATTTTATTGGTAACTTTGTATTACAAGCCTAATTTTGTTTGTTAGTATTAAACTTCTAACGGTAAAAGGTTAAAGCAACAGGGATTTTGAAATAAAACAAAGGTTCAGTATTAAATAGTTTTATTTCTTAATCTGGGGGGTCCCTGCAGATTAAAATTCTAATAATCTACCCGATGACATTCCGAGGTAAAATTTGTTTTCTAATTGTTTTATTCGATGAAGTATAACTCTGTCTTGCGCCCGAACTTGATTTAAAGGTAATTTCCTTTTAATATTTTGCATTTAAAACCTTTTTATTTAACATTAGAATTGGCATTTATTAGCCCATATTTTACATTACATTTGCAGTCAAATTAATTTTAAACATTACATTTGGCACATCAACGAACATGTTTTTATTATCCATTACACAAATGAAATAAAAAAGTTAGAATGTTATCTCTTATATAGTCGTATAGTTTATAGCGGCCTCGGAATTTATAGATATCCTTGATTTTAATTAAATAAAAAAATCTTATTCTAAACCAAAAAACTTCGAAAATCGCTTTGAGTTAACGGTGAATTTCTCCTATCTACAATAATATTATTAAGCAAAATTTATACCAGAATAATTGTTACTTTATGAGGAATAAAGATTTTATAATGAATTTATTATTCTATTTCGATAAAAACGATAAATACTGCAAAATTACTATAAAATGCGCCGGCCGTCTGAACTCAGCTTATTCTCGCTGAGATTTGTAAATATTAAGCATGAATTTATTATTCTATTTCAATAATATCGATCGAATTTTTTGGGCGGTTGGACACTGACAACAATCACTTCCAAAGTAAATTTATTTTTTAAATTAAAATATACTGTTTTAAATTGTAATTTTTAGCAGTAACTACAGTACTACAGTAAACATTGTGTGATGATCATTTAAGAAATTGGCCTACACTAACCTGCCATCACTTTATTCACCACTACATTTTCTAAAGTAGACACACTGCACTGCTTCAATCATCAACAATGACAAGTATTGCGGCAATCCTCGAAACACAGAAGTCCTTGGAATCCACTTTGATGCAGAGAATGAAGGAATTCGAAGTGCAGCTCAAGTCATCATCATCTTCATCAGATGGGACAAATGTGGCGCAATTGCATGGTGAGTTCAAGCCCTTCAAAGACCTCGTTTGGAACATGCTCTCACTCTTGAGGCAGCAGATTTGTGTTGTCATTAAAACGCTTGACCATAACGAGGCACGGTTTTGAAGCAAATATCTTCTGCTCTGTGGCGTTCCGGAGAAGCCTGGTGAGAATTTGTTGTCTACAACTGCAACTCTACTCCAGAAGCATCTAGGTGCCATAGATGCAACATCATCTTCCATCAAGTCGTGACGTTCTCGCCCTGTAGTTATGCGCTTTGCTGACTATGCTTTGCGTTCTGCTTTGTGGAAGAGCAAAACCAAGTTAAAGGGCACCTCATTAGTGTTGAGAGAATTCTTAACCAAGACGCGTGAAGCTGTGTTCTACGCTGCTCGGGCTCACTTTGGAATGTCTAATGTATGGACAAGTGACGGGCATATTTTCATCAAAACTCCGGATGGACACCGACTGCGAGTCACATGCGATGAAGAGCTGGCTGCGGCTGTAAACCAGTTCCCTGCAAAGACATCGGTCAGCAAGGGCATGACTGCGGGCGGTCCATCGGCGTCCGGCTCCCGATCGGTTCAAACTAGATCGAAGCGCAATACTAAGGCCGCAAAATAGTGAGTTTTATAATGCTTCTCTTAATTGCTTTCTTGCTTTAATGCTTTTTACTGGTCCGTGGTTAGTGCATCATAACTTTATGTAGTAGGTATGTAACTTGCTGTTTGTCAATTTTGTAGTGCTATAGTCAATAGTCAAAATATATTTATTCAATAAACTCAATCAACAAGTACTTTGAAACGTCCAAATATTTTTTAACCTACCACCCATTCAGGACATCATTTTTTAACTGTGGCAAAGAACGGGCGCAGAAACAAACCAAAGCGCACAAAAGCAACGACATTTACAAAAAAAAAATATATATATATATTTATATATATTATATGTCGTTACCAGGTCACAAAATACAAAATATGAAATTTAATGTAAATAGTTTAATTAAATATGGTGCTCTATATAAATTAATTATAGACAATTAGAAATAGCTGTTGAAGTACTTGGAGCATTTCAGACCCAAGGTGTTTTGTTTTCTGTATAATCTGACACTTTATAATAAGCTTTTTTGTAAAGCTTTTCTTTGATTTTCATTTTAAATTTATCAAGATCTAATTTCTGAATATCATTTGGTACTTTGTTGTATAATCGTACACACAGACTGTTGGCGCTTAAGGCACCAACATGCGGCGGAGGGAAGAGATAAATAGGATAGCTGGGGCTTACTTGGTTCGGGCTGGAGCTGGTTGGAGCTGAAGGCAGCTGGCGTTCTAGGCGCGGGGTCGTAGGCTTGAAGGCGGCAACACACAACACAGTTCACTCAGGGCACTGGTCGGTGGCGTTTTAGGGGTAGTTGAGCTGGTAAACAAGCGCTCTCGATGCACATACACTTAACACATGTCTGGCGTGTTCACGGGCTGATTTCTTGGGCGCGCGCGCGTGGGTTCGCCTGGAACGCTCTAAACACACTGCGTGGGCGACCGCGCGATCCCGCGGTCTAGGAGGTTCGTCTTGTATATTTGTCACCTCGCTCTGATTGGCCGATCATTCGTTGCACCAATATGCACTTTAATTGACCGGCGCAGTGACGGTTATCCGTTGCGCTGTGGCGCAAACATCTTCCCGGGCCCCAGAGGGTAGGAGTGGGGGGGAAGGAATGGAAGTTAAAGGGGGACTACAGCCCCGATTCGTGCTGTGTTGAGTTAATGTCGAGTGGGTGTGTATATGATGAGCTGAGAGGAATGCACGTGTGTGACTGTATGAGTAAGATCGTGCACTGAGCACAGCAACATATAGGCACAAAACAACAACAAAAAGGGCTGTACACTGGGCATGCCATCATGTAGTCACATGAGTCGTGCACTGAGCATAATGGCATATAGGCACAAAACAACAACAAAAAGGGCTGTACACTGGGCATGCCATCATGTAGTCACTTGAATCGTGAACTGAGCATAATGGCATATAGGCACAAAACAACAACAAAAAAGGCTGTACACTGGGCATGCCATCATGTAGTCACTTGAATCGTGAACTGAGCATAATGGCATATAGGCACAAAACAACAACAAAAAGGGCTGTACACTGGGCATGCCATCATGTAGTCACTTGAATCGTGAACTGAGCATAATGGCATATAGGCACAAAACAACAACAAAAAAGGCTGTACACTGGGCATGCCATCATGTAGTCACTTGAATCGTGAACTGAGCATAATGGCATATAGGCACAAAACAACAACAAAAAAGGCTGTGCACTGAGCACGATAGCATACAGGCACAAAAACAACAACAAAAAAGGCTGTGCACTGAGCACGATAGCATACAGGCACAAAAACAACAACAAAAAGGGCTGGTACCATGTAGGCACAGAAAAGCGCAATGCGCGCTGTGGCGCAAAGAGCAGAGGCGCAATAAAAAGCGACCGCAATAGAAGCAAATAAAAAGCAGACTGCATGTGTGTATGTGCTGCAGGCTGATGTGTGGGTGCGCGTGTGTAGAAGTACTATGCTCTTGTGGTGAGCACGCACGAGATTTGAGCCGATTTAACACGACAAGAACATTAAAAAATAAAACGGGGAAAATAACAATGCAATCTCTCGTTATATTACCCTACGTAACGTAACAATTTAACTACAGACTCAAAGTAATATTAGGCAACAATTATCTACACAAGCGCGCTTAGTCAGGACAAAATTGGTCAGTGTGTGCTAATGCATCAAACCAACACAGACAATGTGCAACTCAATTAGTAAGTAAAAATATAACACGAATCGAACACTGTTCTTGGAACACGTTCTTAATTTATTTTTGTAGGTAGGTTAATAATATTTCGCAATGCACTTTGCAACGTCTATCGTGCAGAAAGGGTCATGTAAGGTAATGAAATTAGGAATGTTACGCGATAAAATTTAAAAATCAGAAATTAAAATTAAGCTACGTGATAACTACGAAATATGAGTAAATATTATTTTAACGGGTCGAATGACCAACATGTAATGAAATAGTTATTGGGCTGAAATAGTTATCCTATATATATATAATAGCGGACTGTATTACCAATGTGGGGCTACGGTAACATGTACCTACTCCTGCGACCCCTGATGCGGCTGCTGTGCATGCGCGGACGCATGCAGCGTTCTGTCGGTGGGTCGCTTTGCCGGAGTGTCCCGCAGCTGGGGCGGAAGCCACCGCGCCGCCGATTCCGGCTGGTAATGCTGCGTGGCGTCGTCCGGTCGGTGAAGGGACGTGTGGTGGTCGGCGATGCCACACACTCTGCATGCCTTCACCGACTTACATTCGTCCGGGTAATGTGGTCCGAGACAGCGGGGACAGCGCTCGCGCGACACCACAAAATCCCACCGGCCCTGCGTCGGCTGGGCATTGTAGGTAGCGCACGCTATTAATCTATGCCCCCTAGTCCTGCAGTAAGGGCAGTAAGGGGTGTTTGGGCTGGCGTGCATTGTGTGGGTGTTGTGTGCAGTTGTGTAGGCGTGTATGGGTGGCGGCACGAGTCGAGGCAAAAAATGAAGTGTGTAGGGTAGGGTTTAAAAACTAGTGGACTGTAGGTATGTATCCGGCTCGTAGGATCATAAATGTTGGCGCTTAAGGCACCAACATGCGGCGGAGGGAAGAGATAAATAGGATAGCTGGGGCTTACATGGTTCGGGCTGGAGCTGGTTGGAGCTGAAGGCAGCTGGCGTTCTAGGCGCGGGGTCGTAGGCTTGAAGGCGGCAACACACAACACAGTTCACTCAGGGCACTGGTCGGTGGCGTTTTAGGGGTAGTTGAGCTGGTAAACAAGCGCTCTCGATGCACATACACTTAACACATGTCTGGCGTGTTCACGGGCTGATTTCTTGGGCGCGCGCGCGTGGGTTCGCCTGGAACGCTCTAAACACACTGCGTGGGCGACCGCGCGATCCCGCGGTCTAGGAGGTTCGTCTTGTATATTTGTCACCTCGCTCTGATTGGCCGATCATTCGTTGCACCAATATGCACTTTAATTGACCGGCGCAGTGACGGTTATCCGTTGCGCTGTGGCGCAAACACAGACCCTTAAAAGAATTATTTATTTTATGGAGCCTAGTATAAGGTACTGCTAATTTGTTCTTACTTCTAGTGTTTAATTTGTGAATATCACTGTTTTTTGAAAACATTTCAATATTTTTATGAACATACATCAGATTTTCATAAATGTATTGTGATGCAACTGTCATTATACTTATATCCTTAAATCTCTCTCTGAGAGAGTGACCAGCCAGTAGGTTATATTTTGCTCGAATAGCCCTCTTCTGCAGCACAAAGATAGTTTGAATGTCGGCAGCATTTCCCCACAGTAAAATGCCGTACACTATGAAAGTAACTGAAATTAACTAATCTAGCTGTATCAATGTCATTTAACTGACGGATCTTCATTACTGCATAAGCTGCAGAGCTAAGTCTATTCGACAATTTAGCTATATGTGGGCCCTACTGAAGCTTGGCATCCAACGTGATGCCTAAAAACACAGTGGTGTCCACAGGATTCACATTCTTATCTTTAATTTGTACACTAGTTATTACCTGCTTAACATAAGGATTGCCTTTTTGCCACATTTGTATTGACAAATCTCACACATTTGGTTTTTCCCTCGTTTAATAACAAGTTATTAACACTAAACCAGTGAACAATCTTTGAGACCGCATTATTCACATCGTTGTAATTTGAAGGTCGTTCTTTCACTTTGAATAAAAGTGAAGTATCATCAGCAAACAATACTATCTCATGATTGTCTTTTACAAAATAAGGGAAGTCATTAATATAAACCAAAAATAAGAATGGACCAAGTATTGAACCCTGCGGAACTCCCATTTTAACCACTGATCTCGGAGATCTTTTACCGTTAATGTCGACCTTTTGAATCCTGTTACTCAAGTATGAGATTAGAAGGCTCAAAGAAGCATCCCTAATTCCATAGTGGTTTAGCTTCCTGACCAAAGTTTCATGTAAAACACAACCAAAAGCCTTGGATAAATCACAAAATACCCCTAGGCCATCCTGTGATTCCTCCCAGGTATCAAATATTTGGATTAAAAGATTAACACCGGCGTTAGTTGTAGAGCGACCCCTAGTAAAACCATACTGTTTACAATGAAAAAGTTTATTTCTATAAAAATGAATTTGCATTTGGTCTAGCATCAACTTTTCAAAAATTTTACTAAATGTGGGTGGCACAGAAATAGGTACTAGCCTTGCTTCCTTTCCTAACAGCCTGAAGATTTGCCACATCAATGCCCAGAGTATGCCATGCCATTACACAGACCTTCTCCACGAACACAGTTCAGGCTGTTCTAGTTTCCGAAAGTTGGCTCAAACCCTGCCTGAAATCGGTGTCCTACCAACTTCGTGGTTATGAACTTCTACGCAACGACTGTGTAGGCAAGGGCGGTGGTGGGGTTGCCATTTACTTATCAAATGGCATTCCCTTTATGTTGTTGGGCTCTTCCTCATCCAGGTACGGATGTATGGAATACTTATTTCTCGAACTTAACGTCAAAGGCACCAAAGTACTTCTAGGTGTCGTTTACTGCCCTCCCACTATTTCTTTTCTTTCCGAATTGGAATCTCTCCTTGAAACATATTCCACGGCTTACGAACATCGCTTAATTATGGGGGATTTTAATACGGACCTATTAAAAAAGGAAAGCCATTCCTCACGTCAGTTTCAGTCCATGGTCGCGTCTGTGAATCTCTCCATTCTGCCCCTTGGTCCAACACATCACAACCTTAACACAGACGATACATGGATTGACCACCTGTTCACATCGTCTACTGACCGCGTCATCAAACATGGTCAACTGCCGGCCCCGGGTTTTTCCAAGCATGACCTTATTTTTATTTGCATCTGAAGCGTCGCGTGCCGATAGTCGGCATGAAACATAATTTTCCCAGTGCGTCACGTGCCGATAGTCGGCACTCGACGCTCGTACTTTTTGAGATTTATATTTTTAAAAACGAATTATAAACGAATGGGTCTTTCCTCTTCTAATGAACGGGATTTTGTATATGAAGAAACCTGCTAGCTATATTTTGACAGTTTTGTTAGCAGTCCAGAGACAAAATACTTTTTATGTTGGAAGGAAGTTTTCTCGTGGCCATTTGTTAGTTTTACAGTAGCATTCAGAGTGTATTTTTAATAAAAATAACCATTACTTTGAGGAGAATAAACTAAAAACGTGAGTCCAATGTATATTAAACTAATTTAACTAAAAGTTTGCTGTGCATTTACTATGTTTCATAAAATAATATAACTTCAAAAAGTTTACTTAAAAAAAACTAAATTTGTGTTTGATTTAAGATTACATTCGTATATTTATCTTTTTTGGCATGTTAGCTACATGAAAATATAGGAAATTTAATCTAGTTTTTTTTTTTTTTAATTTAAAATGGGTTGGTGTTTGGCCTCAGTCTCGCCTGGTGGTAAGCGATGACGAGGCCGACGGTGGTACACGCTTACCCAGAAAATGCCTATTTTAATTAATAATTTAAAAATTTTAATTCTGAAATTTTAATTTCCTAATTTCTGAAAATATATAATTTAACGAAGTTTCCAGTAACAATTATAGCATTTATCTTTGAAAAACCAAACAAAGTCGCGCGGCCCGCAAAAAAAAAAGTATTGCGAATCGCCGCGACGCTCACCGGGGGGTGCGTGAGAATTCTGGCACGACGCGAAAGGGTGGGTGCCGGGCCTTTCGGGCGCGACGCGCGAGAGGGGAGTTATATCACCCAAGAATAGGCCCGCGTTCGTGCGCATGCGTAATTTCTCTAGGTTGAACGTTAAGAAACTCGAAGAAGACGCGAATGACATCGATTGGTCGCCGATTCTGAGTGCGGACTCTGTGAATAAAATGTTAACCTCCTTTAACGCCGCGGTTTTGGGGTTGTTTGTCGTTCACGCCCCCATTAGGAGTGTCAGGCTTAGGCGGCCACCCGCTCCGTGGATTACTCCTCTAGTGCGAATAGCGATGAAGAGACGCAACAGAGCTTTTCGTGTCCACAAGCGGTGCCGAACCGATTCTAACTGGGAGTTTTTCAAACATGCCAGAAACAGATGCAACCAAATGATAAGTGGAGCCAAGCGCCGTTACATTCAACAAAATTTATCAGATTCTACTCTGGAAATTTCTTAATTCCCTTGGTATTGGCAAGACTCCCGCACGACATTCCCTTTCTTTCCTTTAGATGATTTCAATCGCCATTTCTCTTCTGCTAAATCTCTTTCTGATACTGAAAAATTTCTTACTATTTCTAGAATTACTTCCTTTGCTCCATTATCAACACATCTTTTCTCTTTCACCCCCCTGACAGAGGATGAACTCCGTAAAATAATAGTGTCATTCAAGTCTAAGGCTACGGGATTCGACAACATTAGTAGGGTTATGATCACTTCATTACTTTCCTATTTCCTTACTATACTTACCTTCATTTTTAAATATTTTCTTTCCATTGGTGTTTTTCCTGCCGTTTGGCGCAATGCCTTTGCTATTCCACTTCCCAAAGTATCCAACCCCAGCTCTCTTTAGACCCATCTATCTCTATTTTACCATTCCTCTCTAAGGTTCTTGAAGCTGCTGTCCACAAACAGTTTTACTCTTTTGTCTTTCATAACAATATTCTCTCCTCTTATCAATCTGGGTTCCGGCCCGGTCACAGTACTACTACTGCTCTACTCAAAGTTGTCGAAGATATACGCGATGGGATGGAGAATTCACGTCTTACTGTATTAGTCTTAATTGATTTCTCTAACGCATTCAACGCAGTGGACCATGACATTCTCCTCTCTCTTCTCTCCCTTTACGGCTGCTCCTCCTCAGCACTTCTGTGGTTCACCTCTTATCTTCGGGGGCGCCAACAAGCGGTGCGAGTCAACCAGTTTGTCTCTAACTGGTCCGACTTGTCTCACCCTGTACCTCAGGGTGGCGTGCTCTCACCTCTTCTCTTCTCCTTGTTTATTGATTCTCTTACATCTATTCTTATCATCTGTACGCTGACGATCTGCAGTTATATGCACAGAGTGATCAACCTCGACAACGCTGTAACACTCCTTAACCAAAACCTGAAGAGGATACGTGCGTGGTCGGACAGTTTTGGGATCTCTGTTAACCCAGACAAGTGTCAGGCCATCATTATTAGCAGTTCTCGTCAGCTCTCACAACTCAATTTGAGTAATACTCTGGCTCTGACATTTAATGGCGTTGCAATCCCATACGCTACTTCTGTGAGGAACCATGGGACTGGTCCTTGACTGCAGCAAGCTGCACCCTCCCCACCCAAGGGTGGGGAGGGTCAAATCCAAAATATTAGTCGTAAAGTACATGGGACTCTTGGCGCACTTTACAAACTAAGAAACTTCATACCGCCCAGCACTAGAGTTGTCATCGTACGAGCTCTTGTTTATCCGCTTTTTGATTATGCTGATGTTTGTTTGTCCTATATTAATCAAATCTTTCTCAACAAATTGGATCGTCTTCACCACCACACCTTCAACAGTACTATACGCTTTGTCTTCGGTCTACGAAAATACGACCACATCTCTGACTTTCGAAACCAACTTAAGTGGCTCCCCATTCGTGAGCGTAGAAACCTAGATTGGTTTGCCTTATTTTTAATATCCTTTTTGATCCAAGGGTCCTAGTTTATCTTAAATCCCGCTTTCAGTTCTTGGGTGCTTCACACCAACGCCATCTTCGCTCCAGCACTAATCTGGTACTCCAAACTCCTTCTCATAGCACTAATTTCGTTTCTAAATCTTTCACTCTTACTGCTATTCGACTCTGGAATGCACTGCCTTTTGATGTTAGAAATGCTTCCAACAAGGTTGCCTTCAAGAGTTTAGCGCGTGAGTACTTTCTGAAATCCGTCCAATAGTTTTAAGCTGATTTACACTATGTTATTGTCGTTTGTATATTATATACATAAATATATTAATATATATTTATATATTAAAGTATAATATGTAAATGTATAGTTATAGATATTTTGTTGCATGTATGTATATTTGTGCTAGTTATTTATCTCTTTTTAAATTAATTATAAGTTTCTAATAATGTCACCGCCTACAAAAATTCATGTACACATTCACTGGTTGACTGTTAGAGAATGCCTTATAGCATTAAGTCCGCCATTTGCTGTATTTTAGGCAATAAAGTTAAAATAAATAAATAAACACAACTGCAATTTTTTTAAATTAATTGCTACAAAATGCGAAAATGGGCATTTTACGCAAAATCACAGTCGACATGTAATAGGGATTTAGTAGACTTAATTCACCTGGGTTCATTAGTCTTCCAAATAGTATACTTAATTCACTTAGGTGATTTAAGTGCACCCTTAAGTAGACTAAATCCACCCAGGCTTTATGTCGCGCGGTTGAAATGGAGCGCAAGCGAAGCGACAAGGCCGAAAGTGGAAGCGTGCCTCACACGGAGTCAATCCACGCTCGACTCAACCACCGACGAACTGGCTATAGTATAACTCTAAACTGTCGGATCACAACAATGCTATTACAACATTGTTCTTATGGCGCCAGACTTTTGATAAGATGGTAGTAGCTAGCCAGGCGGACTTAAAAAGCCCTATCACCAAACAAAGCAAGTACAAAAAAATGTACTCACTCGCCGGGAATTGAATCCACGACCTCTGGTTCTAAGACCGGCGACGGCGGCTTAGCCTCTAGACCACAGAGGCGGAGACGGACAAAAGTGGTCGTCCGGGAAGTTTCTAGATTGTACTTTAAGATAAAATAGCAGAATTACTGACAATAATATAATATAAACTACTACCTAATATAATTATAGGTAAGTACTATATTATTTCTCTTTTGTTGTAAGAGAATAATTATTGCATAAAAAAAGTACTTACTATTTGTTTTTATAAATTTCTTCCATATTCTTTATAAAATTAGGGGTCTTATTATAAGATACAATGTATGAATAAAGTGCCGTTGAATAACTTCATGAATATAAAATGAAAAATACCTCACCACTGGTTCGATGACATGGCTCTATGGTCATAAGCATCCAAATTAAGTAATTCAGAAACCAAATTATATTTATTATTACATGGGCAAGCTGACTTAAACCATGCACTGAAAAGAGAAAGCATAATTAAGCAAGTTACACACCACCGCACCCTGCATTGGGACACCGGTGAGTTATGGCTCATTTCCTCATTGTCACGAAAGAGTACCTACATGCGGATATTGAGCCCAACAGGGACGTTTAGAGAAAATAATATTATGCAAATAAAACACACCTTTATCATAGAGTATCACATAAGATTTCTTAAAAACAAAGTTATTAAAGACATCTGATACAAAAAACAGCAATAAGCTCTCAAATTTAAAAAAAATATGAATATAGCATTAGTTCTATAATTATTATTTATGTATTTTTGACAAGAGTCATGTGGTGGGGTGTGCTTTATCTGCTGTGTGGAGACAGCTCATTTTTAAAAAGAATAACCAATCTATGTCTGCTCTTGGGTGTCGTAAAAAGCGACTAACCGACTAAATACTGCACATAGATGTAACAGCATAAAGCGGCGAATCTATCACGCTGAGCACATGTACAGTCGTTATTTGATGGAATATGGACTGTGGCAGTGTACTGCTGTTGTTGTCGCAGACTCTTTGGGGATAAAATGAGATCAATCGATTGGCACATCCCTAATGTCACGGTACCCCAGCACTAGTTTCCAAAGTTTGACACATGAGTTACCCCGCTTTTGGTAGTTGTGGTAAAATCATACTGGTGGAGAATAAAATGCACCCTTATCCAAACAAAGAAATAACTCGAAATTTTAATTTTTCGAGATGTCATTAAAAAGTGTAAAAACTTAGAGCTAGGAGAATATTTTCACTTGAACATCCATTGCAATACGACCAAATTGAGCGAGACAGAACGTGGTCTGTCTCTTTCTTTTTAACGCGCGCGGACACGTTGATACTGATATAACTTTTTTATCTATTATTTGATTGTTAGTACCACAGCCGGCCGTAGGCAGGGCAGAAAACCCTTGCCCTACCACTACGCCGGAGTGGTACATATGACCGCGAAACACGGCGTCTAGGATGGCACGTTATAGATGCCTAAATTAAATTACTAATTTTTTTGACTTACCGCAAGTATTCCATGAGCAGCCGGAGAACAGCGGAGAGAAGAAGGGATGTCCCTTCTATACCTGCACCACGCCGCGCCGCTGATAGCCCGACCAAAGGCCAATACCAACATCTTCAGTTTAGAACTACTTGCGCTTGTACACAATACCACTACATGGGGCCCTACTTTTAGGCTGCCATGAACCACCTGATTTACGCCTTAACTCTTGAGGGGCGACGCGGCCCGTTAAGTATATCAAACTGGAGCACTTCACTACGCTGTCCTCGACCGACCATCTGGCTTGCTCGCGAAAGACTCACTGGGAACGGGAATGCTACTTCTGGGTAGACATTAACAAACCAACCGTTCAGCTAAAAGGCACGGGCCAGAAATCTAATAAACGGGAATGCAACACCTATGCATTTACGATAAGTTCCGGTTCGCGTGCGACGCCCGTGACAACTCAGGCGCAACTCAAAAAAACTTATAGAAGTGATTGACGACACCACAAACCGTCCGCTCAATCCGAAAGATCACAGGCGACTACCGCCTCAGGCGCAACTACCCGGGGCTGCGAGTATATACGCAGCGTCAACGCGACCGGACACAAACCAACCGCTTAGTTGAAGGCTCGCAGGCGACTGCCGACCCGGACCGTCACAAACGGTACGCTAATCCACGGGTAAACGGGAGAGAGTGGTAACCGCTCACTCTTACAAAACACTGTATCAAGTTCCTCAAACGTAAGGACGGTGTCTCCTATCACGCGACGAAGGTGGGTCTTGGTAGCCTTTACACATGCTTCAAAGATCCCTCCCCAGTGCGGACAAGCTGGAGGACTACACTTCCAGATAATCCCACGTCGGGATGGGGTTGGTAGCAATATCTATTTAATTTCTTGATAACAAAAAAAAAACTGTGCACGTCATTTAAATAATTGTTCGCACCTTTTAAATTTGTTCCACAATCAGAACGTATTAATAAGGAAACAAATCTACTAAGAATGCCAATAAAGGTCTCAGTAGATAATTTTTAGACTGCCATAGTTGACAGACACACAAAACACTAATACGCTTTATAACTCTAGTAACAATGGGTGCCCTTATTTTCGCCTAAAATTGTTGGTTCTAATTTCATAAGGCCGAACTATGTTGGCTTCAACTTTTAATGCACGATAATTGTCTAGCCTAACAGTTGTTTTCGCACCATTATAGTTTTGAGGTTCTGCTAAAAATTCAGTGACAGAAACGAATCGCGGCAAAACCGACTCCACGTATACTTGTCTACCCTACGCAGAGTGTATTTTAATCCTACGTAGGCGCGGAGGGGCGAGGAGGCCCACGAGCTGAGGAGCAGGTGGGTTTAACGGTCGCCGCCGAGGCTGAGACTGGCCGGCACCAGCAAGCCGAAGCTGTGGTGGTGAGCGAAAGCCATCTGCGACGATAAACTTATGTGGGACCGCCGGAGTCCCGCAGCGCCGGAGCCGTGACAGAAACTATGCCTGCTGCATGTTGAATGCCTGTCTGCATGCTGCATTCTGGTTTGCATGCTGCATGCTTGCTTGCATACTGCTTGCTTGCATGTTTGCATGCTGCTTGCTTATTACTCGTACATGGATAATGTTTCATATGATAAGATTATTACATCAAATGTATATTATATAAATAAAAATAAAAAAAATAAAAATAAAATAAGTTTATTTTACAACAATAACATAAAAGACAAATTTCCGCTTGCCCCTAGAGATTACAAAAAATGCTAAGGTTGTGTCGATGAACGCTTCTAATTTTATCTGGTTACAAAGATCTCTACCAAGGCAAGGCCTGTCTTGTAGACAATCTATTGTCACAAGTTGTCAGAGTCTGTTTACGCGGCTTTCGTCAGACAACAGTACAATTAAAATTAAACTTGACTAAACTTAATAAGAAAATGAGAGAAAACAAAAATACATGATAAAAATAATAGTAAATTATTATGAAAGGACGTATGTGTTTGTTTGTGTGTGAGTATGAGTGTGTATGTGCGCACGTGTGCGTGTGTGTGTGTGTGTGCGTGTGTGTGGGGGTGTGTGTGTAAGTGTGTGTGTGTGTGAGAGAGTGTGTGGGTGTGTGTGTGTGTGTGTGTGCGAACCAATAGTGCTATCGTATTGCCTAGTTAACCTGTATAGCCCTGTGTTATCTTTGTGCTCTTAATAGTTTTTCTAGGTCGTCGTAAGAAAGTGTTATTATACCACCATTTAGAGACTATTTTCTTTATCTCGTGTGGTGCGCAATTTTTAACATCACAGTGCGTTTGGACCTTATTGTAGATGAATGGATGAAGGAATTTGCTGTACTTTCTTGCGAAGTCACTTTTAATTGAGGGGATAGGTATCTTGAAAACACGTTTATTGAGCATTTCTTTATAGTCAACTGATTTGATGACGGAGCAGTGAGTCTGCAACACTACCCTTAGCACAAAAAGATCACGAACTGTAAGGAATCCACTTTCCTTATATAATATGTTTGTAGGGTACCTAGTAGGTTTCTTAAATATGACTTTAAGGACGGAACGCTGTGCCCTTTCCAGGAATATCATATTACTAGAAGTTGCACCACCCCATGTAGTAATGCAGTAAGTGATTATTGACTGACAGAGAGCGGTATAAACCACTTTAAGCAGATTAATATCTGCGGCAGTTCGTAAATTCTTAAAAATGTAAATTAGTTTACGGACCCTTTTGGCAGTTGCATCAATGTGTGCTTTAAAGGATAGCTTCTCGTCTACAATCAGACCCAGGTACTTAATTGAGGGGGATCTGTTAATGCAGCTGCATGTACATTCTTGTTGATGTTGCGTGTTTTGTAGATGGCACATGTGAAGCTTGATGTTGTTGAAGGAAGGAGAAGTTGCTAAGGTTTTGTAGAAACAGAGAAATTTAGTTTTTTGGACATTCAGAGTTAGCAAATTATGTAGCAGCCAGGCAGTGATTACTTTCAAAAGTATATTATATCAAATGAAATTATAAAATCAAAATTATATTAAACGTTTATTATATTACGTCAGTTGTTATATCAAATGATGAAATTATATTATCTGAACGTTAGACCATAAGTATTTTTATCAAACATTACACACCCGACAGAAATACTAGCTGCCCTACTCCTGTAGGTCACGTGGTAGGTTAGAAATTTAAGACAATCTTGAAGCGTAACGTAGACATATGTCTTGAATTTCGAGGTTAGTTTTTTTTATTAGACAACAGAAATACTAGCTGCTCTACTCCTGTAGTTCACGTGATAGGTTAGAAATTTAAGACAATCGCGCAGACAATTAAGCAGCGGAGCATGCTGCATGCAGGCAAGCATGCAACCTTTTTTTTTTTAATGCTTCTCTGCACTGGCATGAGGCCTCGAGAGGAACGTGAGACACCTCATGCACTGTCCAGAGCTGGAACCCATATGTCCCCACCCGCCCGCCTGTAGGGGAAACGGGTGAGTAAAGACATACGAGCCCGACCTGGTAAAAGAACCGACACCTTCCTTCAGAAGCGCGACGCGGCGCCGCGGTACCGCATAGCAGCCTGGTAGGTTCAGGCTGCTCCCAAACGGGAGGAGGGCTTGTGCAATGCAGCCTAGTGCTCCTCAACACTAGGCCGCGGCCCTCCTATGGGGGGAGGAGGTTTCCCTCCTCGACCCCCCCCCCCCCCGCTTCTTCCCTGCGAGACCGCGGTCCCACACTGGGAACACCACCAGCCTGTGCACCCTATGCCGGGGCATAGGACCACAACCCGGCCATCTGAGCTCTATGCTCGGGGGAGGAGGGCGGCGTTATACCGCCGCCCTCGGCCCTCCCTCCGCCGGTTGCCCGTCCTCGTCCGGCGTCGCCGGAACCTCCACCACCTCCATGGGCGCAACGCCCTTCCTTTGCCGCAGGTGGAGCCCGCGGCCAAGGGGCCCACTTCACCCTCATCCTTGGAGGGCGACAACTCCTCCCCCCCATGTGATGGTCATGGGGGAGCCCCGCCTCTCTGCAGACGACGCAGTTCGCTTTCTCCGCCCCACACTCGGCCACCCTGTGCCCCGGGGCGCCGCACCGGAAGCCAACGCGCCGCGGCGGGCCTTTGAGTTACAGGTGTAACTAATATGGCCCACGCCGTAACATACGTAGCACCTAGTGGGGCGCCTGTCAAGGGCCTCAACCCGCGCCCACGCCCAGTCAAAGGCGACGAACTCATTCTCCACCAAGCTCTTCGTCGCCTCGACCGGAAGCCGGACCACGGCGGAACTCCGCCCCGACGGATCGGTCCGGATCGGCCCCACGATCACCTGTTCGGCCCTACAGGTCGTCCAGAGCGCGATCGCCCTCCCTATCTCCACACTTGTGTCCGCCATATCCGGGTTGAGGCCAACCAGCCGAACCTCAGCCATCCGGCTCGGCCTGGCCACCACCACGTCCGCCAGCACTAGCTTCCTCAGCCGATCCGCCAATGTGTCTGCTAGGGGGGCGCTGTCAACGCCCGGGAGCTCCAGCTTGCGTCCTCCTGCCGCGCTCTGCAGCACCTGGATACAGTCCAGGCCGAGCTCCCCCAAACCAATCTCCTTCATCGCGGGGCCCAACACCGAGGCGTACGCCATCTCCTTGGCCAGAGCCTCCGGCTTAATCGTCACGGTGACGACTGACGGTTTCGCCGGCTCCAGCCTTACCTTAGGGGTGGACTTCGCACCCTTCGCCCTTCTCGGCTCGATGCCTCCCTCCTGCGGGGCCCGGCCAGCCGCAGCCTCGGCCCTCCTGGCCCTCGCCCTGGCCTTCTTAGAGACGACGGCTCGCCACTCCTCCCGTGCGGGCACCGGTCCCGCAGCCGGATCCCTCGGGGGAGCACCGGGGGCGCCATGGGTTCCAGCGGCCACCCCGGCATAGCTCGCCCCACCATCGCTCGCCAACGGCAGCGTCCTAGGGGGCTCGGCTAGGTAGGCGACTCTCAATGCTGGCCAGTCGCCCTCCCAGCGACTCCAACACCTCCTTCTTTAGGGCCTCCAGCATGCCCAGTATTTTTGCCTCCCTCAGGTCCTTCATTTCGACCCGCGCCTTGGCCATCTACGGCGGAGGTCCTCGTTCTCCTGCGTTAGACGCAGGACGTCATCCACCACGGACGCCTCGTAGAGTGCCTCTACACACGCCAACATGACGTTGCACGCGTCCTGGATCGCAACCGGGTGGATCTTTTTGCCAGCGGTAACGTCATCCGTTAGTTCCACCAGGCACGCGCACGCCTCCTCCATTACTTCCTGCCTCGACATCGGGGCCAAGAATTCCTCGACCTCTTCCACGGTCCTGGCACGGTACACCACGTCGCCAGATTCCAGGGCGACCCTCTTTACCCCAGAGTTCTTCCCCTTGCGGAGCCTGACGGACTCGTCGCTGGAGTTGTCGACAACCAGCGCACGCTTTCGCGATGCCGGGTCCTGCTCCATTGGTTCCCTCTCGGCCGCACAGACAGAACTGTCGCCACCCGCACCGGGCACCGCCGGTTTCACGCCGCAGGCAAGCATGCAACCTAACCAGGTTAGAATTGTGCATGACGTATGCTTGGTTGCGTGCATGCTTGTTTGCATGCACGCAATTAAGTAACTTGCAAAGTTATTTTGCCTTAAATAAATGATTAGGCGTTATACTCTGTGCGTTTAAACTTTATGCGAATTACAGTTTAGTTATTGTAAATAGTAGGGATTATGAATGGTTCCTCATAATGTCGTATTTGGGAAGTTTAAATTCGGCGATAAAGAGTTAGGCGAAGTAAAAATAAGCATAACACATTTAGGAAATGTAAAATTGTGCGAAAAAATTTAAGGCGTATGGTTTGTGTGCCATTGACAATTAGGCGAACAAAAAATTCGGCGTCCCACTATAGACCCAGTAACAATATTATATACTTTCTGTAACGCGATCTGAAGAGAAATTTCCCATTTGGGCTGCATGGTAGTGGCTCTTAGCTGGTAAAACGGTAGGCATCGAAAAAGTAATACAGCGTATGGTCCGTCTGGCTGACAAAATACAAAATTCACGCTACAAAATGGCTAACAGTGTGTTGCTGCCAGCGTGATAGACGTGGGCACGGAGCCGTCCTATACTACTCGTATTCTTCCAGTGCGCGCTTTCAAAACCGCGTGATGTGGAAAGAAGTAGTGCTTCACCGAGCGCCAGTCTACGCGCGACATGACATGTGACAAAACTTCTTATACTTCCGAATGAAGTCAATATACTTAGTCCGGAAGACCGAATCTTCGCTCATGCCTATTTTCCTATTTTCCTCTCCGCGGATAAGAAATCTTAACCAAACCCCCATAACAACCAAAACCAGTAGGCATACCATCATCGCCCAAGAGTTATAACTTTATCTTAGATGAGATGCATCTAATGTCTAATCCTGCAAATAACTGAGTGGAATACTAGACTCGCTTCCGTACGGTACGCAGTGACACCCACTCACCGTGCATACAAATAGAGGTCTTAACGCCTTACAATAAGGTTGTCGATCGTAAATACTTATGAATAAACTCATTCACTCTAAGGGGGTACGCATCTCGAAACACGTCCTTGAGTTTTGAACTAGATACCCCTTAGTTTAGAACAATTAGAAGTTTGTGCGCTATTAATCTCTATCTAACTGTCAATATATGCGTCACCGATAAGTACTTGTAAATACCCCGGTACGCGCTGGTCATTGTATACTAATTGACAAGTACTGAGCTTATGCGTATAAGCAAATACTTATCCCAAAACCTATCTAGTAACTATGTCTCATCCCTAGTTATTACTATGTATGAAAGAAAACATTTAGTCTCATTTGCTATAATAAAGAACGTCAATGTCCCCTTACTTTTCTATACCTTTGAAAATTGTCATTTTCTTATTAAATTAAACATACCGGTAACTATCTTATCCGCTCCCACAACTTTACCTAACTTCCTACCTTTTATATTACAAATAACGGTCAAATCGGTAAATAATAACTCATTAAAGGTGACACTTAGTCTTAGTATTCATGGTAATTAAAATCGTGAGTTCCTTCTCGTATTTACTGAATTCCAAACTGCGTGATTCAATAGTGCTAGTTTCTTTTTTTTTTAATTAGATGATTTTAATTTTACACTCGCACAAGACACATTATTAAGATGGTAATCTCCCGAATGTTTGTAACTCTAATTGGTTACTCCTTAATTACTCTACTCTACTTTCAGCCTTCCGTCCAGATTGTAAAATTCTCCAGTAACGCGAGTTCCACTGATAACGCTAAAATGAAATGCTATCAATAACCTCATTTCCGCAGCTAACGGTAATATCTCTCTGTTGGTCAGTCAAGCATATTTACCCTGGTCCACACTCCATAAGGCGTCCTCGAATGGAATTACCCTACAGCAGAATTCTTACAACTTTTAGAAAGGCTAGTTTCGGCGGTGAAGCTTAAGTGGGAACTACTTAATTTTATTGTGTGCTGAGTAACTAAAAATTCTACAGCACACTTCCGAAACTTCGATTCAATTAGTTCACCAGGTAAATCAAAATAAACCCTACATGCTTAACTAAGTTCTATTTGTGTCCAGTGCGGCTAAACAATGATCGGACACCCTAATAAGCTACTTTCACTAATTTAACAGTGCCAATTAAGAATGCTCCCTTGTGTCTTCTATAAATTTTATTGTGTGCATAGACGACCAAAGACCTTGCTTTCAGCATTACATTCTTCGTTGGACCCGCTTGGTTAAATACACTATTCAAAATTCTAAAGTTACAATTGAAATTGTCAAAAGTCCGAACATTATGCTATAGAGAATTCCACCCCTGTTCACATATTTTTAGCCATTCCTATTCACAACTGCGGTGAGGATAATCGGTTAATGAACAAAGCATCCTATAAACATTCTATGTTACCACTGGAATCACAAGAATTATTCACCAGAAGGATTATCTATCACACAGCTGACCACAACAAAATGAGTCCCCCTTATCCTCTCCGTTCCTTTTCTAACGTAGAAGACAGCAACAGACAACTAATATTTAATCACCTATAATTTAGAACAACCCTAGGTAAAATGCTACCACAAAACTAGAATAGAACAGAATAGAACTAACCGAACTATATAAAACTAGAATAGAACAAAATAGAACTAACAGAACTAGACTTTTGTATTCATACTTGCAAAATAAAAATATTTTTATCTTTCCGTGATGAATGATTTTGATAAAACTATTTCATCAACTCAATGTCCCGGCCTAAATATATGAAAACTGCCAATTAATTAGTTTGTATAAAACAATCTACATGCTACATGTAGTTTACATTAAAACTAACAATTTTAAGGTTGTGTCATAACTTCGACAATAACCTACCTTAGCACTAATTTTAATCATCTACAATTACATCACGTACATATTAGATGCCAATAATCTAACTATTTAATAACTATAGCAATTATTAATAAAATAAAACAAGATAATCTCGCGGTGACAGTCCGTGCTGACCTTGCCACAAGTCAAAAACGCGTTTCGTTCGTCCTATCATTTCTAAACTTGTAGACATTTACTTTGTACTAAAACAAATCATTGAGTTAATAATTATTTGTCAATTGTTAAGCAAACCTATTTAATTTCATAATAACAATTTTAATATAGCAGTATTAGAATATTATTATAAGTTCCGAACATCTATATTTATTATAATCAACATTACCGGTTAAAGTATTTGAATGGCCTAGTGCGAACTAGGTTTCGTTCGGGAAAATAAATTTACCATTGACTCTAAAATCTACTACTAATAAATTTATTATTTTCTTCTGACATATAAAGATAGGCTATGACTCTAGGTCGGGTTTAGTAAACTTTGAACTATGCCTACCTCCACGATAACCTCGGTTAAATATATATATATCCGCAAAACGAAATATGTCCAATACAGCCGATTTTACTAAATTTAAATTATGCTACTAAACAGTACGTGTCCTAAGAACGTCACACATCCGAAACCCATTTCAGTTCTAATGTCTTTACCCATCTAAATTAAAATTTGTACCTGTCGACGCGAGACAACATCTAAATAATTACTTTGTATGATTCGAATTGTGATAGTTGATTTCGTATTGTAATCTCGATAACGCAATATCAGGGAATTACTTGTTAATAACTTTTACACTAAGAGATTTATTCTCAACTCGTAATATCAGTCGCTTTATTTCCGGCATGAATGTTTCTGCCGACCTATGAGTTTAAAATTATCCTACAACTTAAAATTGTGGTATATAAAATCGATCACTGTTTTATAAGTAGCTTGTGTTAACTTTTAAAATGATAAAACGATTTAACTAATGATTATGACGTGACATCCGCCCGCAACTCGCCTTTATAATTGATGTGATAACATACGCTATTGTTATCCCTATAGCATAACAGTGCTATAATTCGTTAATTTTGCAGTTAAATCTCGACTTCAAGCCAGTCAACTATTTTTTTTTTTTCCCATCTTAATCGTTCAACGGAGATAGACAATTGTGCAGGGTACCCTTCTTAATCGGCTAATCCAACCCAGTGAATTAAATAATTTATCTAACTCTATCTATTCTAACTATTATTAGGAAAATCTCTTTCAATGTAAAAATCGCAGGTATTAAAAATAACAGGTATGGAAAATAACAGGTGATTCCGCTTGCTATAACAAAATCACATGATTACGCGATAAGAAAGTTTCCTCTCCGATTGGTTTTATAACTTCATGTTTTATAATCATTCCTAATTCTAGATTGTTTATGGTCGCGCTAAATCATAAGTCTATGGTCCAACCATAGACAAATAACGTAATAGTCCTTGACTAGCCTAAAACTACTCTATGGATTCCAGATGTGAGACGTAAGGCCTAATATTCAGTTCGTTATTATATTTTTTTTTCTAACGTAACCAACAAAATAAATTATAATACGTGGAATAGCACATCAACTAAGAACCGCAATCGCTCAGCGATTATTAGTCAAAATATAATTATTATTAGTTTTATGTTATGCTGTTAGCGTCATTACTTTATAATATTTTACAGCATATCGCCGTCCTATAATATAAATTGAATCCAGCAATAATTAAGTTGGTTAATTATGTCCAATCTCGCCTCCTTGCCTTCCCAACCGACAGCAATAATAATTACACCGCCCCCTATTCTACAAATCTTTCTAAATCAATAAATGTTTAACTAATTCACCCTATCGCCAACATCGACTTTTTACGATCCTAAAAATAACTCAACACAAGGCTGTATGAACTAGTTGCCTATGCCTACATGAAATCTATCACCGAATAAAACAAACCTAATATTACCATAACTCCAATAACTCCGTCACGTCTTATCAAAAATCAAATACTAAACGTAGTGATTAAATCCTCTTTGTCAAATACCTCTAAAGGCCCCACTATTCACAGACAACTCAACAGTTTTAAAATTTAATACTCCAGATTTTTGGTTATTAACTATATCTAAGTAGGTACTTTGTGCATTCATGAAACTTTGGGAAAACAACAACGCCTCAGCCGGACGGTACTTGATTCTGGCGAAATCTATCAAGAACCCGCCATTAAATAAAGAAGATGTTGGAATATACGAAAATACTCTATTCAATTGTATCTATTGATTATACTATACGATTACTTTGTGTAACATCCCTACTTTTATATTAGTCACTCAAACGACTTTTCATTATAAAACCGTTGTGCCAACGGAGCGACATTTACTTTAATAAAAGCATTCGTTCAGACAACTACGAAGTTTTACTTTGCCGTCACTGCGTCCCTGCCAACAGGTCATGGGCCCAGGGACCATAATTTTCAAAAGTAATTTTTATAAGTCAATTTTAATAGTAAATTCATATTTAAATAACCAGTGCTGTAAGTGAGTGATGAAGAAATACTAAACAGCCTCAAATAAAATTGGCTGAAACGGAACCTGATTACTAAAGGTACGAGTGTTGAGTTTTTAGGCTATGCCTTTTTGAATTTTGCAAAAGGGTCAGCCACGGCTAAATCAATCTTGACAAAATTTATGTAAGAAGAAGCTTGGCGACTCAGTGAGCATTACGTCAGCAATTAATTCACCTAAAATTGCAACCGATGTCAGTTATTCCAACATTTCACGAGTTTAGATAACAGAATTACTCACCCTACCCTGATACCCTCATAATATGGCGGTATGATCACGAGGCTGTAAACGCTAGGAGAGGATCACCATAGCCTAGCATTCGTAAAACTCGTCTGCTAGATCATGAAGTTAAGTTGAAGACCGAAATATCTACCGAATTTAAAGTTTCGCATACCAATACAGAGAAGTTTTCTATGCGTAATAATTATGGACCGGACAAGATGAATAAAAATGTATACCCTCAATCTTCAAGAAGAAATCAATATTGTGGCAATTCAACGCATACAATTACGAAACTGTACTGCGAGCATGTGGCCGTAGAAATCACATAAAAAGGACTGCCGTTTTTTTTTCAAGAAGTTGTAACGCGAGGGCAGCAGCAGTAATTTTAACTGTACAGCAAACACTGTTCATCACGTGGAAACCGAGGGCAGTATTGCTTTTATGATTTCAAATTATTGTGAGTTATGAAACGAAACAAGTAATTCTACTAATCGTGTTTCTTTTCTTTTAGATTCTGGAGCTACCGATTACATGTTAATTCACGAGATTATTTTTCTTCACATACAAAACTACCCTGTCTTATAAAGATTGGCGTAGCTAAAAATGGAATTTCAATTTTGGCTTATGGAAAAGGACAAATCTGGAGTTCAAGGTACAATCGACGATTCGAGGATCTTTTTATTTTCACCCAAAGTTTCTCATAATTGACTGTCCATAAGTCGAATGCAGCAAGCAAGCAAGTCCAATGATTGCTATTTATTTGATTCAAATGGTGTTCATATCTATAAAAATAACAAATTGCATTATGCAATACTGTAGCAACAACCTTTGTAAAATTGAATTTCAAATGAATTTATTCTCAACTTATATAAATTCGCTATTTGGTGAAAAGTGGACTATGGCAGATGACTGCAGTCTTGCTATCCTCATTGCCTAGTCTCTGACTAACCCTTTGGGGATGATAGTCGTGATGTGTATGTAATTTAATTACACATCATCTCATGCTTCGAAATCTTTTCAATTATGGCATAAACGCTTAGAACAAGGAGCAAAGAATTATAATTCTTAAAAATTTAGTTGATCATAAATTAATGATTCGTTACATTAATCTACTGACAGCATAATATTATTTGAGCCATGCATAATAAGTAATCAGTCGCGATATTGCGACTTCTTTTTGCAAAAAAAAAAAAAAGGAAAGTCTGTTCATAATAGACCATTTTTATCATTTATTCGGATTCATGCAGTCCGATCAGCCCGACTACCGGCGACGACAAACATTATTTTGTTACTTTTATTGAGCATTTTAACCACTATACTTTCACATATTTGATGAATTTTAAAGTGGAAGTCTTAAAATGTTTTATTGATTGTTAATAAAAAGTGAAAATTTATTTAATGCGAAGTTCGTTAATTTCACTTAATGAGAAAATGGTTGAGAATATATTTATAATGATTTTAAGCAGTTTTGTGTTTCTGAGGGAATAAGTTGCCATTTGACAATTCCGTACACTCCACAACAAAATGGTTTCTCAGTGCGCATGAATCGTACATTGACCGAAATGGCACGAACCATGGTCGCAAGTGCGAAGTTAGATAACATATTTTTGGGTGAAGCCGCTTTAACGGCTACATATCTAACAAAATAACTACCCACTAAAGCGCTGCTAAATAAAAACCATACGAATGTGGCATGGTACGAACCCTAAAATTAATCACTTAAAAATATTTGGCTCTGCTTAAGTAACTAACTATGTACATGATAAAAAAATAAAAAAATAAATAACAACTAGTCGATAATGTCGGTTATAGCAAAAAAGGATACAAATTGTTTAATGTCGAAAATAAGCAATTTTTTCCTTGCAAGAGATGTAATATTTGACAAATGTAATTTTTGAAAATTCTTGGCCAATATTTAAAAGTGATGAGCAATATCAAGTATAAATTCCCGCCAAAATTAGTCAGTCCGTTGAGGTCTCTGAACAACTAATAGGCAAGAAACACAAAATTCCAACCGACGAAACAATAGTAATTGACGATACTAGTCAATCAAAATTGTCAGACAGATTAGCAATCTAACCCCGAAAACTTATAAGAAAATGACCGACCCCGATTTGTATTTCTCTTCTGAATACTTCTCATTCCTTACCACTATGTTACAGTGGAGTTTTTAATGGTGTGATACTGATAAATGGTTTTCCGCCATACATTGTGAAATCGAATCTCTGAACAATAATCAGACATGGACATTTGTTGATAGACCTAAAAATATGAATTTGTCAGTAGTAAATGGGTTTTTAAAGTAAACAATAACGGAAACGAGGAACCGGTGCGATAAAAGGCCCGTCTAGTGTCCGATTTTTTTTACCTAAACATACTTACAACATTACGACGAAACGTTTGCACCTGTTGCGCGAATTAATTATTACTAGTATCATTACTTTTAGATTTATTCTAACTTTTGCTATTCAGTTTGACCTCTAAGTCCACCACATGGACGTAAAAAAGGCTTTTTTTTAATGGCGTAATTAAAGAGGATATTTGTATGTAAATACCTGGAGGTATTTACATACAAATATTGGTAATAGTAATTGGTATACCAACCTATTGTTGGTATACCAAACCAAGTTTGTTAATTAAACAAAACATTATATTGACTGAAGCAATCCTCGCGATGTTGTTTGTTTTCGATCGTAACCTTAAAGGTATGAGTTTTCATAATTCTGAGATCCATGTCTTTATTGACTTGATAAAAATTCTATACATAACAACGTACATAGTGTAGTACCTAGTGCTATATGTTGATGGATTAGTGATTTGACAAACCTTACAATATTATTAAAATTGTGAATGAGTTAATAAAACTGACATGATTGATTCATTTAAATAAAGTAAAAATGTTTTTAGGTATTAAAATTGAGAGAACAAAGAACACAATAACTTTAGATCAATTTATTTATTTACCAAATGTTTTACAAAAACAAAATATCCATGAAAGATTGCAATTCTTCAAAATCATCATTTCCTTCTACATTAAATTACTTAGATTTGAACTCCGACGAATATTGTGATGCACCTTGTCATATTGTAATAGATTGTTTAATGTACGCTATGCTTTGTACACGACTGAAATAGACGAGACATCTGTGCAGCTATCAGTATTATGCAGTATTTGAAATCGTTTTTTTTAAAGTAAAATTAATGAGAAGTAAATGTTTAAAGCATTCAAGGAACTATACATTTAAAATAGTATTATGATTCTAATAACAAAACCGATATTTATATTTCAATATAATAACGGTTGTATCAGCATTGCTAACAATCCCACAGATCATAAACAGTCTAAACAGATAGAAATTAGAGGTAGCACTCAAGAGAGCAAATTACTAATAAAGTAATGAAGCTTGAATATTATCTCCACAGGAGACCATTAAGCTAATATTTCCTCGAAAGTGATGCCCTCTACAAAGTTCCAGGAATTGAGAAATAAACTAATATTTTAAGAGGCGGCTGCCTAAACGAGTAGCGATTTCGAAGATAAATTATCATATGTGTACAGCATACTAGACATGTCAAATTTTAGTATATGTTTCTTTCTAAGGCTTGAGCAAAGCAAAAACGAAAAATATTGGTTTTTGTACGATACTTTTATTTATCGAAAATGATGAGTTTTTGAGATATTATTACGTATATCTTTTTACGTTTTAGAGCCTTACGTATAAAAATACAACGAATATATTTATTACTAAGATAGTTAGTTAGGGACTGGTAAGACCATTTTTCAATTGAGTACTTAATAATCGAATTATAAATAAAAACAGTTTTGTGACTTACGTCATTTACTTCTGCGCTAAGCGTGTTGAAGCGGCGCACGCAATATTCAACCGTACTACTGCAGAAATAGAACTATTCTAAAATCTACGCGAGCGCACTCTCAGTCCCGCAATGCGCGTCATGAACGGTGGACCTGTGCAACTCGCTAGCGCACGTGCCAGAGATGCTGCTTACGTTATTATTTTATTACGTACGACTAATTGTTTAGCAAGTCGTTTTGGCTAGCCAAATTATAGGCAACAAGAAAAATAAAAAATATGTTTAGAGGAAAAAAAGAGATTCGAAGTATATAATGCGTAATGTATGAGAGTATAAGTATAATTTTGAATCCATTTCAGTACGTAGATTTTGGGTACCTATCATAAGTCTTGCCGAAGAAATTTTTTTTGTGCTAATCTGCGATCAGATCTAAAACTATAAGCAGATTTGTTAAGGATTTTTGACTTACCTATTTAAAAAATTATTTGACTAAGGCTGTTAAACCATCGCCACGATGGTCTGTAGTCCTTCAAAATTAATAATTAATTTAAGTACATACAATAATAAAAATGATACTAAGCGCTTTGCATAAACAAAATAATACGCTTTCTCTAACTAAAGGAACAATTTGTACTTAGGAACAAAGACAACGCGTGGAGTCGCCAAATAAACTAATACATTTATTACCGATTCCAATTTGTTTAGAGGAAAGGTAAGTGTTATTCAAATCAAATAGTATTTTATAAGATCATTTCAGCAAAGTTAATTTTTTTAATACAAATCCAATCTTTAAAGAAAAAACTCTTTATTAATTTGATTAGGTATTAGGACTTTTATAATTTATTTCGATATTTAATTTTAAATACTGTATTAGTGTTTGTTTCAAATAACCTGAATTGATATTTTTTAGAATAACGTTCCTAAGCCTAGGAACTGGCAAAAATAACGCTAATGCTCAAAGCGCTACCATTCCATTACTGTCTATATGTGAAGATCTAACTCAAGTACGTTTTTTATTTATTGTTTTTAAACATAAGATACATTTCAGCGTTTCAAATTGAACAAGTTTGATTTGTACGGGATAACGCAAGGACAAATAACATACTCTAAACAGTTACTTACCTATCATTGGACGTTTCGGTCTATTTTCTATACCCGTAGCTGTGAGTGGTCTAGCTAAATGTTTCGATGTCAGTTATCTTGTTGTTTCTTGAGCTTCGATATACTTAGGTATTAGGTTGAAAGTTTAAATTCTACAGAGCACTCAAAATTTTATAGCTTTTTTTATATAAAGTTCATTCCTGGAAACGTGACAGGAATGGCCATGTGAGTATTAATTTAAACAAATATAATACTAATATAATATATTATTATATCAGTTATAATTTTTTATATCAGTTGAACACAATAATTAGATATGTCACATATTTCGTATAAGTATCTCGTCTCTTTTTATATTTTCAGGTTACTGTAAATAAAAAATCGGATTGGTATTATCAAGCCGAAGGATATACAGAATAAGTGACGGCTAAAACAATCAATCCCATCCCACTGACATTATAGCTATACGTAACAGTAATGAAGACTCGTCGGAGGTCACAAGTTGCAAGGCTCCAGCAGTAGAGTGACGTTAATTAGGTTTTCCGAAATTATAATTCTACCTCCATATCAAAATACATTTACTTTGATTGACTGGTTGGATTTTATTTTTCCAATAGGTAATTTATTTTTATTTATCCAATACTTTCATATCGATAGAACAAGTAAAAGTTTTTACTTAAGTATATTCAAGCGTTAATAAAACGATAAAATATATAAAAAACATTAAAAGTAAAAGAAGCTTAGAATCCCTCACCAACTTATTCCCATTTTTTCTTCCCTGCTCCGTCATCAGATTTTGATCATCACCTAGCTACAACCTATTTGTAGAGACCATTCCAATGAGCCTAAACACGATACCTATGTTGTAACTTGGTAAGGAATTAGTTATTCTTGCAGATGCTGCAGCATCAGGTCAAAGTGACCATGTTCTTTCAATATCATTTATGTAACAGGGTATCAAATTTTGAATCGATCAGACTTATGAAAGTTGCTCAAATCCTTTTCTCGACTATGTAGACGAGAAAAGATGACGATTCTTGACGACCTCCTTGGTGGAGTGGTTTGTACACCGGTTTTCATTGTGTCGCCATCTCTGAGGTCCCGGGTTCGATCCCCGGTCGGGTCAATTTAGAAATTATTGTTTTTCTAAATTGTCTCGGGTTTGGGTGTTTTCTATGTATAATAAGTATGTATTCAAGTTTTTAAGTATGTTTATCCGTTATCTAGTAACCATTTAACGAGATTCATAACGAAGCTTCTCATGGGCTAGATAATTGGTGTGAGTATAAGAAAGTTTATGTATTTATGTTTATGTAGAGATAATGATCTTCAAAAGGCAAAACAAATTTTCTTTAAACACAATTCTTCTTAAAAAAGTAAAAACATTTTTATTGATTGATAGATTCTGGCTCAAAATCACTCTCGATCAAGACACCTCTCAAATAAAAAAAAACAAAATCAAAATCGGTGCATCCGTTCGGGAGATACGATAATTCGTACAGATAAACAAATTACTCAAATACACACGTTAAACTTGCAACACCCTTAGTTTTGCGTCGGGGGTTAATAAAATGTGTAAAATTGAAGTGTGTCTTTGTGCATTATAATAAAACAAATAAAAAGAACAACAACATTATAATAATACAAATATACATTGCAATCCGGCTTGACAAATATAATTTACACTACTTTTCCCGAAGAAGATTCATAATGATAAAGTTAACTTACATAAAAAAAAAAAAATTGAAACAAAAAATAAATAAAAAATTAAATAGGTATACAAAGTACAAACATGATCTTCAATATATTATAATCAAAGTTAACATACTACTGCTCATAAAAAATATGAAGAATCTGTCTTTAAAATTACTGAATAAAGTTGAAAAAAAATTGTCGAAAATGCTCTATTCATTCTATGTTCTTGGATCATGAACTCGGATGACCTGCGCGCGCGCGAATTTTGAATTGGTTGTTAATGTATCGCTAGTGTAACGAGTGTGGCATGCGGGTGGCGGGGCGCGCTGGGCGGAGCTAGCGCTGGATTTATTTTAGGGAGCCCGCTCTTAAATAATACTCATTAGGTACGTTATTCTTTTGTAGTTTTATCTCTATTTGACCTTTAACCTAACCTTAAGCCGCAGTTCCACATTCGCGCGAGTCGCGAGTCGAATGGCGAGGCGAAGTGCGTGCGCGATTGTGTGAACGCACGCTCGTCACTCGCCTCGCGACTCGTCTCGCCACTTTCGGAGCGGTTTTTTGGACGCGAGTCAAAGGGCACGAGTGACGAGGCGAACTTAGTGTTTCCACATTAGCTCTCTCGCTCATTGTATTTTTATTGTTGATCAAGCAACATATACAGTATATTAAAAATGGATTAAAGGAACGACTGAGTTCTAACGTTTTGGGAACTTTACCAAGCTCAACCAGTTATTTGGTTTGGTTTCCAAAACATGATTGACACAAAAATAAGCAAAAAATTATTTATTAATAATCATTGACACGCGGATGCTGCTAAAACGTAGACGTCGTCCATTCTTGCAAGTTGAAGTAGAAAAGAATACACGTGAATGTGTAAACAGTCACTCGTCTCAGTTTAAGGAAGGCGAATGTTTCGTCGAACATATCGTCGAATGACGAAGCGAGTAGCGAGCACGCATGTGGAACTGTAGTATGAGAATCTATTTGTTACAGATTTCGTACAACAAGGTTTAACCTACAGCTTACAGCAAGCATTACAAGGATTAATCTTCACCTACTATCAAGAGCCCGTAATACAAAGTGTATGAATCAACTCTAGAAGATCTAACAAAGCTTATTGTGAAAAGTGTCAAATTATAATTCCTCAATATCTCTGAATTAATTAATCTTCATTGAATTATTCCCTACTAAGCCAATTCTAAACTCACGCATCGCTACACGACAACAATTTGTGGGAAAAAATCCCACATCTAAATTAAAGTATTAACGCTTGACTGAAATCCAATACAACTATATTAATGATAAAATATAACCTAACTTTCCGATCCTGGTAACGGCTTACCAAATTGTAACTTCTCCCCCTTAACCTAATTCTCTAACCTAGTTCTACCTTATAATATATACACACATCATCGCCGCCTTTACCTTAGCTTAACTTATTATCTAATTCTTAAAACTATTTAACCTAATTTATCTACAATCTAATGGTTGTGTCTGGAGTTTTTGTGGAGTGCGTAGTGTTTGTATGATGATGAAACCTTAGCATAGCTTAATTCTATTTGCGGTGAATTTCAGTCAAGCAATGTAATATTATAATAAATACTATTTTGGCCAGATCGTCTAGTGAACCCTCCGTTGTTAACCGCATTTAAGTAACTCAAGTTCTTTTCGTGAAAGTTTAGTAATTGGCTTATCCCTGTGTTAAATTATTTTCTCCTGACCTAATTACCTACCAGTCTATAAATAATATCCTAGATATGGGTGGCCTAGCAATGACTCCGTCTAAACTGTGACCTAAATCCTTCACAACAGCTGCGGGGAAGATTTGTTAATCACTCAAAGATAATCAGATGATAGCTTAGCTTGCAGGTATTATTATTTATTAACAATAGCATGATACATAAGAAGTCTTGTGCAATTTATGAGCCCCACCGCCGCTCCATAGCGTACTATACATCTCATTGTGTAGTTATAGTTCCGTCACATTGACTTTAACATTAATTAGCCTGCGGCTTTAATTCTTTAAACTGAGAATTTACATCTCTCCTCGAAATTTAATTTCATCTTACATTATGAACTATGTGTTAGCATTTAAATTCTTATTATTCCACATAAATCAATAGAGTTTATCTCAAGGCTTGCTATCATCCAAATATCCTTTTCACATTAAGAACTTAATTATTCAATGCAATAACTTATGTCTTATGATATCACTTATTGAACAGAGGTAGGAAGCCAACATTTAACAGGACCCACTTATTTCTCTGATTATTGTGTCTAAAGATATTCCAATGTAATATTATTAACTGACTGTCTTTTGTCTTATTAGAAAATTAATAAGAACTAGGGTGGATAATTTATCCAAAACCCACTTCCAGACAGTGGACTAAAATAGAATGCTATTAATAAAGGTAAAATTACTTTTATTTACTCTTAGTATTTATTATACAGATCTTATAAATCACCAATATAGCTACATTGTATTGGCTGCATTGGTAGATTATCACATCTTAAGTTTATTAAAGAATGTTTGATTTATTCAATATCCTACTCATTTAGGAAGTGAACTTAAATAGAATACTATCATTTGAAGTAAAATTACTTTGGTTTACTCTTACTGTTCATTATACAGATCTTATAAAGTACCACTATAACTACATTCCATGGGCTGCATTGGCAGATTATCACATCTTAAGTTTATTAAAAGATGTTTGATTTATTCAATATCCTTAACTTTTAGGAAGTGAACTTTAATAGAATACTATCATTTGAAGTAAAATTACTTTGGGTTACTCTTAGTGTTTATTATACAGTACCAATATAACTACATTGGCAGATTATCACATCTTAAATTTATTAAAAGATGTTTGATTTATTCAATATCCTTAACTTTTAGGAAGTGAACTTAAGTTAATTATTTTCCCATTAACTTCCACCCCTGTCTCTCAGGCCGGGTGAGTATTTAGTAACCTACTAAAGTATACCTTTAGCAGGTAGTAAATCGGGTAATTATCCCTGTTAATAATTAAATCAATTACACTTAGGAGTTATCCTTTACTCACTTTAATAGGTATAAATTAGACTGTACTAGGTATTAGTCTGATTGATTTAGATTGTTCCCATCAAATATTTCTATGTTTCATGTTATTAGAAGTAAGTACATGACTTATAAGGGTTTTAGACCATTAAGGCGAACTCAAATGGTATAAGTAGACTGTATTATCAGGCTAATTAGTAGGTTGTTATCAATCAATTATTTCTATGTTTCATAATAGTAGAAGCTCATAGCTTTTAAAGTCTTTCCCCTTAAGGTGGATTCGCAGCTTCAACGACCCAACCAAGTTCTAAACTGGTTTTAGTTGTTTAGTAAGTATCAGCTTATATTTTACTAATAGGTATCGGATTTATATTTTTTAATACTTTGAAGTGTAGCAATATAAGGCCGTATCGTACCCCAGGGAAAGCTAAAAATGCCTGTTTGGTCATTTCAGTATTAGAAATCAAACATCACAGTACAGCTATGCTTATTTGCTATAACTTTTAGTATTTTTCTTGTAATAGGAAACCAGTCTAGACTTTTAGGTACTCCAAAGTAATGATGGTACGATATTACCACACTTCTGCTAATTATTTAAAATGAATAGTTAATTGGTAACAACTTTAGGAAAACAATTAGAAGTTTATTGGCCTACGGTAACAGATTACATGCCTAGATTGGTCCCTACAGCGCTTCCTAACCCCCGTCACTTCATAGTAATTTCCATCTAGTACCGTAACTTAATTATCCCTACCTTATTAGTCTGAATTAATCCAGCCTGGCCCCGCGGCCCACGTACCTAGTTTATGTACGCACAGCGTGCTCACACCGTGCTGTCCTCCCTCACTTCCTCATAACAATTATATAGAAACGCCTACCTATAAATTCCTACAGCCTACCTCACTTGAAATACCTATATTTTGTCGAACTAACAGTCCCTACTTGTATACCTTGCAATCTAGGCCAAGCCACATTTAACTTAATTTCGTGGTGAGTTGTGTGAGTCGCATTGCCCCTAAAAGCAACTGACCCCTAAGCTGACTATCCGTAGGGCCAGGATACCCAGTGTGTCAACCTAACACTACCCTGTGTGTAAGGAGGCGGGACGGTCTTGGACGGGGTTGTACGTTCCCACCTCCAGCTAATTGGTGTCTGACCTATCTTCAATTTTCACTAGGGAGACAACTGTCTCTCCCCCGTTACTCTCTCGTAGATAGTGTATTATTTAGCGTTGTAATAGATAACGCCGGCATTATTAAATACAGTCAAATGCCTCCAGACCGAAGTCCGTTGAAATCATATTAGTTTTGTTGCCACCGTTACGCGTATCTGCTAATATGATCCAGAATACTTCATTCTGTTAACAATTCGAGTTGCGATAACAAGAATTTTACTTTAATAATTACTTTCTATTTCACAACCAATGTTAGTTAATATCGCAGCTCGAATGTCACTTAGCGCGCTAAAGTGGCTCGGACGCTTGTTTTCACGTATGAGTTCGTTACCGCCACTTGTAAATCGGATCGCGCCTCCGACGTCCTACAATTGAATGCCCCGCTAATTTCCCTCTCTTCCCCAAGCATCTTAACTTTCGCGCCACGCGCGCCTAACATCCCTCCCCATCATTCCGCTTTTCTTCCCTTCAACCAATCGCTAGCTGTTTTCCCGATGCGCCTCGCCTTCGCGTCGCTTATTATTTGTTATACGCGAACTTCGCGTTTCTATCTTTTTCTCAACCTCTCGCTCGCTCATTGCCGCCGTCCGCCGCGTAATTCTAAAGTTTTTCCATAATCTAATCAAATCTCGTCAGATAGCCAATATTACATGTTTGAATATCTAAATGTAGCCTTCCATTAACAATTCGCTCTCAATAACCATCCACTTAAGCCAGTAATTCTGTATTTTGTAAAATTATAAAAGGTTCCGCATTCAGAACATAGGTGGCGCCCGCCTGTATGTGAACCGGCTTGCCAACCTACGCCGTCCGCCGCGTAACCCAAGTAAATAACGCACACTAGACGGCGCCTATGTCGCAAGGGGCACGCGGAGCAGTCCCCGCGAAATTCAAAATAAAGATAAAGCCCTAGGCCATTGCCAAACTAACAATCCTACGCGAAGCTCAAGTAAATAACTCACGCTAGACGGCGCCTATGTCGCAAGGGGCACACGGAGCAGTCCCCGCGAAATTCAAAATAATGATAAAGCCCTAGTCCATTGACCATTTTTTTGAACTAGTTTATTTTTCCCTTTTCATGCTTATTATATTAATGGTGCTACGCATTAATATTAATTTTAGTGCTACTCCCATACATTCCCCACCAACGGACGGATACCATTCACTCTGTACCGTTACACACCTAAATCATCAAGTGTCATAGGACTAAATGGACGGGGTCTACCATCGTTATTAGCATCTGTAGAATCGGAATTAGAAGTTTCTTTTTCAGGTTGGTTTGGAATGACAGGGTTTACGGGATGACGGGAAAGAGCGTCCGCGGCGGAGTTAAGTCTTCCTTTTCTATAACGGATTTCGTATTCATATTCTTCGAGTTTTAATCGCCATCGTTGCATTTTACTACTCGGGTCTTTGTGATTGAAGAGCCACTTTAGTGGTCGATGATCTGTAATAATTTGGAATTTTCGACCATACAGGTATGGTCGAAATGTTTTGCAACCGAATATGATTGCAAGAAGTTCTTTTTCTGTAGTGCTGTAGTTCATTTCGCTTTTGTTTAGAGTACGAGATGCTTATGCGATAGGACGATCTTTGCCGACAGGACCTTGGGATAGGACAGCGCCAACGGCGTAATTAGAGGCATCACACGTGAGTATGAATGGTTTAGTGAAGTCGGGATAGCAAAGAACAGGAGCAGTAGTTAATTTTTGTTTTAGAATATCGAAGGCAACCTGTTGTTGGTTTTCCCAGTTAAAATTAGTGTCCTTTTTCAGAAGTAAGGTTAGAGGATTGGCAACTTTAGAGAAATCAGGAATGAATCGGCGATAGTATGAGACAAGGCCAAGGAAGGATTTTATATCCTTTGCTGACTTAGGAGTCGGGAAGCTTTGAACAGCTTTAATCTTGTCGGGATTAGGTTTGACTCCGTCAGAAGATATGGTGTGACCAAGATAAGCGACCTCACGCCTAAGGAATTCGCATTTGTCAGGTTGCAGTTTAAGGTTGAATTGACGAAGTCTCTGGAATATAGAAGTTAGATTTAGGATCATAGTTTTTAGATCAAATGAATAGGAAACGATATCATCTAGATACACGAAGCAGCGGATGCCTTGTAGGCCAGATAGGGCGGTATTCATTAACCGTTGAAATGTAGAAGGCGCGTTCTTTAAGCCGAATGGCATACGCTTGAACTGGAAATGCCCTTGAGGTACACTAAAGGCAGTTTTTTCGGCATTATTGACAGGAATTTGATGAAAGCCGGAAGCTAAGTCAAGCGTAGAGAAGTATTTACTGTTGCCTAGTTGATCTAGAATTTCAGTAATCTGTGGAATAGGATAAGTATCACCAATTGTGACATCATTTAGTTTTCAGTAGTCGATAACTACACGCCATTTTTGTTCTTTTGAGGCGTCCAGTTTTTTAGGTACAATCCATATAGGGGAAGACCAGGGAGATATGGATGGTTCTTTTATTTCTTGCTCAAGCATCTTCTTTATTTGTTTTTTATGAACTTCGGGAAATCGGTAGGATTTAGTATTAATAGGTTGTTCTGTGGTTGTCTTAATGTCATGTTTTATGGCATTAGTGTGAGTCAGCTTTTCATCAGGAAGATGGAAGATGTCAGAGTAATCGGCGCAGAGTTGAAGGAGAGCATCGGCTTCCTCATTGTTAAGATGGTCTATACGAAGAAGATCTAGGACTTGACGGGTTCTTTCAGCAGAGTTTTTACTTTCAGGACAAGGATCGGAGTGGTTTACGGAAGTTGTTTCATTAAGATTGATGGGTATCATTTTAGAAAGTTTAAGGTTGAGATTAGTTTTGATTATCATTGGAGATTCAGAGAGATTAGCAACTGTTAAATTAATTTAATTATTTTCTTTTACCTTAACTAGGCAGTTGGCAATAAGAAGGTTCTCATGTGGTATTTGGTCGAGAACAAGTCCTTCTTTAAGTTGGGGATTTGAGACAGTGGTTTCTATTACTTTCTCAGTGCGTGCAGGAATTACGTAATAAGGTTCTGAGAAATGAATATGAGCGTAGCAGTTTTTAAGTTTTAATATGCTAAATGTGAAATCGATATTTCCTTGAGATTCCATGAGGAAGTCATTACCAATGATACCATCGTATGGGAATTCTAAATTGCTTACCACGTGAAACTTATGAGTAACGTGGTATTTGGGATTTTTGTCGCTAAGGAATAATCGTAAATTGAAGGACCCTGAAGTGGGGATAGTGTCGCTTTGTGATAGGTAGATGTGAGACCTTTTAGATTGAGGATTTCTTTTTGAAGTGGAATATTGGGTTTGAGAACTGTGTCTTTGACAAGACTAATAGAAGAGCCGGTGTCTATGAGAAGCGTCAGCGGAAGTTCTGTCGCTGTACTGTTAACTATTATGTACGGTAATGACTTTTCTGGGTGGAAGGAGATTTCATAAACCTCCTTGGGTTTAATAGGTTCGGCAATGAGTTCGATAGGATTAGTATTGGATTCAGAGGATCTTGTAAAAGGTTTGGTATCGGATTTAGTGGATTTAGTAACGGATTTGGTAGGTTTAGTATTGGATTCAGTGGGTTTGGTAACGAATTTGGTAGGTTTAGTATTAAATTCAGTGGGTTTAGTAATCGGGTTTGTAGGTTTGGTATTGGATTCAGTGGATTTAGCAAAGGAAATGGTAGGTTTGGTATTGGATTCAGCGGATTTAGCAAAGGAAATGGCAGGTTTGGTATTGGATTCAGCGGATTTAGCAATAGATTTGGTATTGAATTCTGTGGATTTAGAAATAGGTTTGGTATTGGATTCAGTGAATTTAGCAACGGATTTGGTATTGGATTCAGTGGATTTAGCAACGGATTTGGTATTGAATTCAGTGGATTTAGCAACGGATATGGTATTGAATTCAGTGGATTTAGCAACGGATTTGGTATTGGATTCAGTGGATTTAGCAACGGATTTGGTATTGAATTCAGTGGATTTAGCAACGGATATAGTATTGAATACAGTGGATTTAGCAACGGATTTGGTATTAGATACAGTGGATTTGGTAAAGGATTTAGTAGATTTGGTGTCTATGTTATGGAGGCGCCTCGCGTGACACCCAAGCTAGACGGTTTCTAGTTTAAATTATTATCGTCAGGGTTAACGACGTTATAATCAGTTTCGTCAAGACCTTCCTCTTGATCCTGAGTACAAGTGATTGGCCGCAATCTGCTAGGATTGGAAGTTGACGGTTGAGGCCCGAACTGGGTCTTAAACCGGTTGTTATATTCTCTCTTACGGCACTGTTCAATACTGTGCCCTGGGAATTTGCAATATCTGCAGATTATAGGCGTGGCATAACCGCGGGATACAGGAATTTGAACGTTAGGATTATTCTATTGCGGAAACGTGTTACGATTTTGTGTAGTAGGATTAGAAGCTCTTTGATTTCTACTGAAAGATTTATTATCGATAGGAATATTTGTTTTGTACAGAGTTTTTTAAATTCTTTCCTCTGAAATGGAAAAGCTAATAGCTTCGTTTAAAGTTTTCGGTGTTTTACATCTTATAATGTTTGATACGCGTGGATGGAGACCAATGAGAAAATGATGTAAAGCTAATTCTTCCATCGCGGCACAGCGACCTGGTAACTCTTTTTGTTGCTAAGTGAGATTTCAGTGAGCAGTTGTGACAATAATGTTTCAATTCTAAGAGCGAACTGGCTTACGTTTTCAGTCGAGAGTTGCTTGCTTTCTTGTAACTCCATTAGGAGGTGCGAGGAATGTTTGCGGTCACTGAATTGAGTTTTGAGGAACTCTTTAAGTTGTTCCCAGTTTGAGAATTCTTTAATTGAGCAAGCAACTTCCGCCTTTCCTTGAAGTTGGCATAATATGTATTTAAAAAGAGTAGTCTTTTGTTGATTAGATGCTAATTCATAAGCATTATTGCAATTTATAATAAAAGAGTTAAGTGTTTCTCTACTGCCATCATAGGGCTTAATAAATTTTAAGAGAGTGTTTAGATCTAGCATATCAGTGGATTGAAGAGTGGGAGTCTTGTTCCCTTTTCCCTTCTGTTTTTCAAGAGGGCTCGTGGCCCTTTCATCATCTGTATCGAATGGCAAGTCAGTGTTTAAAGGTATTTGTAAACTTGGATTAGACATCTTAGAACTCCGAACTTAGAAATTAGAACTTAAACAATTAAGCTAAAACAACATGCAATACGAAACTTAACAAACTTATTTAAGTTATTACAACAATTAGTTCGCACTCGTAGTCACAGCAGATATGGAATAAAACGACAAAGTAATAGCACAATGAAATAACAAAGGATAGTTTATAGCACGACTCGCAGTACGCAGGATACGACGGCGGCTACGGCTGCGATAAGGTTCATTACGGTTGGATGTAATGATTTCTTAGTAACGCTGCAACAATATTGCGGGCTCTCGGAGATGAATTCGGCGGACGACTGTAAAGAGTGTTGATTGTGAATTCTCGTGATTCAATGTTCAGCCGTATGAATTATTTCGTGGATTTCGAATGTCGATGAGACTTTTCTTCCAGAATTTTAGGATAACGACGGCTTCGACGATGTAAATGTAGACGTGGTACGGAGTATCTTGAGGGTTTTGGATGTCGATCTCTTACTTCTTCTTCTTCCTCTTCTTCTTCTTCTTTTTTTCAGGTAAGGCTAAGCTCGCACTGGACACAGAGTTATATTTACACTGGATGCAGAGGTAAGTTCACACTTTACGTGAAAGTACGATAGCACAGGATACAGAGGTAAGTTCACACTTGACGTAGAAGAAAGTTAGCACTGGACACAGAGGTAAGTTCTCACTTGACGTAGAAGTATGATAGCACTGGGTACAGAGGTAAGATCTCACTTGACGTAGAAGTACGATTGCACTAAATATAGATATATATATATATAGATAGAAGTCGACATCAACTGTTAAAAGCTCTACACTATTTATTTAATTTATAATTACAATCTTAGTTTGCCAAGCCCAATTTTTAATGCAAATTAATAATTAGCACTTAATACCTGCTGGTAAGTGTTATCAAGACGAAAACACAACTACAACACCAAGATACACTTCTGCACTGCACTGCACTACCAACAGCATAACGATGGAGGCTGTACAAGAATCACTGGCTCAACTCCAACAAATGTTTACCCAGCGGATGGATGCCTACCAGGGAGAGCTTCATAACGCGACTCCTTCGGTCAATGTCACCAACTTGACAGCGGATTTCACAGCCTTCAGGGCGTTTATAATGACGGCTCTCCGCACACTACAAGACCAAGTTGCCCTTCTTGCTGATCAGGTGGACAGCATAGAAATGCAGAGTCGGCGGAAGATGCTGCTGATTCATGGACTGCCGGAGCAAACAAACGAGGATGCAGCTGCAGTTGTTGTTCGCGCTGTAGTCGACCGCTTAAAGCTGGCTAGTTTTTCGGCGAAGGATATAGGCCGTTGTAATCGGATAGGCCGCACATCTACAAGCGATCGACCAAGGCCTATGTTGCTGAAGCTGCGCGATGTCGACATGAGGGACAAGATGTGGCATGCAAAGACTGCGTTGAAAGGCTCCGGTATCACGATCTCCGAGTTCCTGACGAAGCCGCGGCATGACACATTTATGGCGGCGCGTCAGAAGTTTGGTGTCACACAATGTTTTACGCGCCAGGGTATCTTCGTGGTTAGCTCTAACGGGAAGCGCAGCCGTATAAGCTCAATTGCTGAGCTCCAAAAGCTTGCAGTGGTTAATAAACCCAAGCCTGTGGCTGCTGCGGAGAGAGTACCGGAACCTGCAGTGCCAAAAACAAGGCGAGCCGGAGGCACCACTAAAAAGTGACACTGGTTGTTGCCATCTTGAGTGTTTGTGTTGTGTTGTTTTTGTTATGTAGACATTTTCTGTGGACCCGTTTTTCTCGTTGCAAGGTACTTTAAGATATTTTAACTTATTTATTTACCCTCTCGATAATTTGTTGTGACTTCTTTGCAATTTTTAGTTATTTTAATGACATTGACATGAGAGTTTTATGACGGATTGACCTATGTCAGGTTTTTTTTTTTTTTGATGCGTTCCGTTTCATGTCTTGTTTGTTTTTTATTTTTTATTTTTCATAATTAGTTTTCGCAAGGGGTTCACGCGTAAATTGTCCATGTTTATTATTATTTTTTATTTTGTATTTAAATGTCTGCTCATGTAATTTACGATTTACAAACCAGCGGGTGGAGTTAGAATTGGTTATATATTGTTTTAAATTGATTGGGTGATTAGAATTATCTTAGTATCTATATTATTTGTGACATTATTATTGTTTTATATATTTTATATTTATTGTTATGTCAACCTCAGGTGATGATTCAAACTATCTTTCTATATCGTGTAGTACTCGTAGTAGTGATGAAGACAGTTTTGTTAGCATCCCGTCTCTTTCCGACACACTTGAGTGTCAATTTTCTGATGTACCAAAAAACTTTAACGTCATACACATAAATGCGCAAAGTATTCCGGCTCATCATTCTGACATGCTGGCGTCACTCGATCAGAAAAATATTCATGCTGTATTAATCTCCGAGTCTTGGCTTAAACCGTGTTTACCTTCTACCTCTTATGCTCTGCCTGGATTTCATCTCATACGCAATGATCGTACTGGCTCCAGGGGTGGTGGGGTTGCTATATTCCTACGTGCCCACATTCCTTTCTCCGTTATTAGCACCTCGGCACAACCACCTCCTGCTAACGCAGCATTTGTTGGTTGAAGTTGTCCTTGCTCACAATAAAATCCTTCTCGGAGTTTACTACAGCCCTTCCTTGCTTGTAAATTTTTTCACTTCATTCGAGACTCTACTCGATGATATAATTCCATCCTACAGCCACTTAATTATCATGGGTGACTTTAACACTTGCCTCCTTAGGAACGATTCTCGTACTTCTTCGCTTCAATCCATTATCGGTTCTAGCAACTTAAATATTCTCCCACTTACTGCAACACATCACTTCCCGAACTCCACTCCATCTCTTCTCGACTTGATAATAGTGTCATCTCCCCAGCATGTTGCGAAGCACGGTCAATGCTCGGCCGACGCTTTTTCGTATCATGATCTCTTATTTTTGTCCTATAAAGTTCGTCCTCCTAAAGCTAAGCCCAAAGTCATTCTTCAGCGCAATTTTAGTGGTATGGATCAAGATGCGTTTCGTGCTGACGCTTGCAATATCGACTGGTCTCCCGTAACATTGGCCCAGACCGTTGATGAGCAGGTTGGTATTTTTAATTCGCTTGTTACCAAACTGTATGACAAGCATGCACCTTTTCGAGCAGTTAAAATTAAACATCTCCCAGCACCATGGCTGACAGATGATATAAAGATGTTGATGCACAAAAAAGTCGCGTCAAAAACAGATTTAAATTACGACCTAATGACCACAACAGGGAAAACTATGCTAAGATACGTAATCGCTGCAATATGGCGTGTAGGGATGCGCTACGCCGCCACATCCATAATTCTGTAGAAAATGTAGACATATCAAAAGCTTGGAAATTCCTCAGGTCGCTTGGAATCTGAAAGTTAAAACATAATCCTATTTCACACAATATTAATATTGACTCATTAAATCTCCATTTCTCTTCCTCATCATGTATAAGTGATGCCGACAAAGCGACTACATTACAAAAATTGTCTACCATACCAGATCCTAATCTTTCTCCCTTTGCTTTTGACCAATTATCGGATTGTGATGTTAAGAAGAGCTTGATGTCAATTGCTTCCAATGCGGTAGGTAATGATGGTATTAGCCGCAATATGTTAGTACCGATCCTTGATATCATCCTTCCAGTCCTTACTTTCCTTTTCAACAGTTCCATCTCTAACGCTGTATTCCCTTGCTCTTGGAAAGACGCTCAAATAATTCCTTTGCCTAAAAAAGGTAACCCAAAATCATTTTCCGAATATCGACCTATTTCCATTCTTCCTTTTCTATCCAAAGTCCTTGAGCGTCTTGTCCACAATCAAATTAGCAAGTTCCTTTCTCTTAATAAACTCCTTAACCCACTCCAATCCGGTTTCCGTCCAGGCCATAGCACAGTCACTACCCTAGTCAAGATCACTGACGACATCCGCCTTGGCATGGAAAACGGCCACCTAACTGTGCTAACGTTGCTGGACTTCAGCAATGCCTTCAACACAGTTAACTTTCTTCCTTCTGGATCCTTTTAGCTTTGATGCGCTCTCTTAACATATCTCCAACGGTAATTGAGTGGTTTCGCAGCTACTTGTACGGGCGCAGGCAGCGGGTTCGCCTTGAGGAGAAGTTCTCTTCGTGGTGTGACTCGACGGCTGGTGTCCCGCAGGGTGGCGTTTTATCTCCTCTTCTCTTTACTATGTACATCACTTCCATCTCTGAAAACCTTTCATCGTCCTACCACCTCTATGCAGACGATTTGCAGATATATTGCCAGGCACCACTGAGTAATCTCGCTGAAGCTATTGAAACTACCAATGCGGACCTGGGACGAATCGTTGAATGGAGTCGAGCCCACGGACTTAAGGTCAATCCTGGGAAAACACAGTCTATTGTGGTCGGCAGCTCTAGGTTGCTCTCCAAAGTCAACTGGGGAGACCTTCCTAAGATTGACTTTGATGGAGTGGCCATCCCCTTCAGCCAATCTGTTACAAATCTGGGTATTGTTATTGACGGATGCTTGAGTTGGGGTCCACAGCTACAAGCTGTCAGCCGCAAGCTTTACGCGTCATCGGCAACTTTAAGAAGATTACGTAACTTTTTACCCACTGCCACTAAAATTGCGCTAGCACAATCTCTGCTGCTTCCTGTTTTAGACTATGCTGACGCCTGCTATCTTGATCTCACGGAGGACCAGCTAAATAAACATGAGCGCCTTCAAAACCTTTGTATTCGATTCATATTTGGCTTGCGCAAGTATGATCATGTTTCTGAGTACCGCTCTAAACTCAAGTGGCTTCCTATTCGTCTTCGCCGGAATACTCACATCCTCTCCCTTCTATATAACACATTGTTTAATCCCACCTATCCTACCTATCTAAAGGAACGTTTCAGTTTCCTTTATTGTTCATCCTCGCGCTCGTTACGGTCATCAGAAAATCTAACCCTTAAATTCCCTTCTCACAACACCACCTTTTACGATTGTTCCTTCACCGTTGAAGCTGTTCGTCTCTGGAACTCGCTTCCAGTGGCGATCAGACGTGCGAAATCCATACACGCATTTAAGGAGCTCGTGAAAAATTTCTACCTTTCCCGTTAACCCTTTCCTGCTCCATAGCTGTCGTTGTCCGCTACTTCCTACCTGAGACTATTATGTTTAAGTATGTATAATTATGTATAATATATTTATGTAGGTATATTTAATATATGTGTGTGTATATATATTTATTAAACCCGATTATTTATTTATTTTATAATGTTAATATTCTTATTTTTTGCTTTTAATTGTGTAACTAAGTATGTTTTCAATGTTTGCACCTCCGATCTTAGAGTATATTAGTTCTCTCCATCCGACTGGTTGTCTGGCAGAAATCGCTTTAAGCGATAAGACCGCCAAATTGTAACATTGTTTTTCTTTTCTTTTCTTTTTTTTCTTTTTTATGTAAATGCACTGTAAATGTTTGTGTTATTATGTTACAATAAAAGTATTATCTATCTATCTATCTATTTATATAGATATAGTAATTTCACTTTTGTAAAAGTTTTTCGAAACTTTGGAACTGAGACGGACCGAGGATCCTATTTTTTGGATCCCTTTACGCTGCCACCAAATGTTAGAACGAGTCTTGCGATTAGGGTTTTAAAAAAAAGGATATAGAAATAAAACTAATATTAAAATGATTTGAATGAAATTGGCAGCCGTCGCGGAGGTTGGAATAAGACTGGCGCGCTCGAGAAGCGGGCGCGTCTGGCTGGATAGCAATATGCTGATGCAGCAGTAAGTTAGGGCTGTAAGCATATATACTAACATCATAGGGATGTAACAGAACGTATTTTATGTTCTTTGGTTCCGTTAGTTTGTAAAAGGTTTTTTTAGAGTGTATGTTGTAAAGGTGTGAGCGTGAATGTTTATTTTATAGACTTTGTTCGCACTAGGTGGTCTGTGTGGACCTACACTGTGTAGCCTGGTGCGAGCAGGGCTTTAGCGTTTAGATGTTTGTTGATTTGTTGTAGGAAGGTAGCTGTTATGTTGACTGACAGTCCTTTTAATTGCTTATTGTGTATGTGTTTGATGTAAAGCTGGCGGGTGGTGTGAAGATACGTACAAATCGTAAAAACCACGCACAATCCATTTTATTTTACAAAATTATATTTATTTTTATTTTTAAATTTAGTTATATATATATTTTTTTAAATATGGTATTAGACGATTATTATTCTGCTAATGAATTTGTATCTGCTTCTAGTGACGAAAGTTTTTGTTCCGCTACCGACACCCTTGGTGACTTTCTAAGTCAGACTTTTGGCCAACCCTCTAATTCCCTGAACTTGTGTCACATTTACGCACAAAGTGTTCTAAGTCACTACAACGAATTGCATAATGTATTCTCTGGGCGTAATGTACATGCTGTTCTAATATCAGAAACCTGGTTAAAACCACACCTTCTCTCTTCTGTCTTCTCCCTTCCTGACTATACTCTTATCCGGAACGATCGCGTTGCTAGGGGCGAAGGTGGCGTAGCTATTTATCTTCGCAACTTACAAAGTAGTAGCTACCTCCAGCCCTGACTCTTCTGCTGAGTATCTCTTTCTGGAGGTTGTTTCAGGTTTTGCTAAAGCAATCCTTGGTGTTGTATGCTGTCCCCCCTCTGTTGACTATTTCACTGATTTGGAATCGGTTTTAGAATATTTGGGTTCTGAGTATGCGCATCACATCATAATGGGTGATTTTAATACAAATCTCCTAGTACCCAAATCCCCTCGGTCCTGTAAGCTCCGTCAGATCATTGAGTCAGCCAGCCTTCATGTTTTACTCTCATTCTCAACTCACCTTAACATTGATGGTGATGGCACTTGGCTCGACTTAATCCTCACCTCAAATCCTTCCCTTGTCCCGTCTCATGGTCAACATATCGCTCCTGGTTTTTCCCATTACGACCTTATTTGTCTTTCCTATACGCTCAAGCCCCCAAAACCCATCCTTAAGGTACTGTACAGGCGCTGCTTTGCTCATATTGATGTTGACAAGTTACAGAGCGAAGCATCTGAGATCAGCTGGGATGCCTTGGTTCAAGCATCCTCTGTTGACGAAAAGGTTGATATATTTAACGACGCGGTGATTGCCCTCTATGATCGTCATGCGCCTGTTAGGAGGATCAAGGTGAAACGGCCACCGGCGCCTTGGATGTCAAGGGGTATTCAAATGGCGATGAGGCGTAGGGACCGGGCCTTCCGTAAGTTTAAAAAGGATCGGCTGGAAGCAAATTGGATTTTTTTTAAGACTGCCAGAAATCGGTGTAACCAGATGATACGTAACGCAAAACATCGCCATATTCTCGATAACATCTCGTCTTCTTCTTCTGCCGACATTTGGAAGTTTCTTGGAAATCTAGGTGTCGGCAAACCGCGACATTTAGACCTGCCTAACACAATAGGACTAAACGATCTAAATCTCCATTTTACTGCTTCATCAAAATTAGATCCGAGGTCTATTACACGCACCGTTGCTTCTATAGCTGGTCTAACGCGTCCCAACATAGTCCCGTTTAATTTTCCTCTAACCAGTGAGACAGAGATCAAAAAGATTATCCTATCCATTAAATCTAATGCTGTGGGATGTGATAATATCAGTCGCCGTATGATAGTCACTATATTGGATCATCTTCTCCCTGCTATCACCCACATCATTACTTCCTCCTTCATTCCGCAATTTTTCCTACCCTATGGCGCAAACCCTATGTCCGTCCTCTTCCCAAGGTTTCTAATCCAACGCTCCTTAATCATTTCCATCCTTCCCTTTATGTCCAAGGTGCTCGAAGCCTGTGTCCATAAGCAATTCTCCCAGTTTGTCTATCACAATTTTCTCCTAGACCCTTTGCAATCTGTTTTCAGGCCAGGATACAGCACTGTTACTGCCCTCCTTAAAGTGACTGGCGATATTAGGGCAGGAATGGAGGACGGGAAAGTAACCAGTTTGGTTCTTATTGACTTCTCCAATGCTTTTAATACCGTCAGTCACGACATCCTTCTTTCTATACTGTCCCATCTTATGGTCTCTGGCGAAGTGGTGGAATGGTTTTCATCCTATCTTCGGGAACGTCAGCAGTCGGTCCAATCAGGGGAATCATCCTCGAACTGGTGTAATCTAAAAACTGGCGTTCCTCCCGGCGGCATTCTTTCTCCTCTTCTTTTCTCAATTTTTATAAATTTTATTACTCACAAACTTCAGTGTTCGTATCATCTTTATGCTGACGATCTGCAATTATATGCCCAGGCAAGTGTGGATCGGTTGAATGATGCCATTGATGCACTAAACAAAGACCTTAGCTACATTAAAACGTGGTCTGACAATTTTGGTGTTGTTGTCAACCCCGCTAAATGCCAGGCTGTACTAGTAGGTAGTCCCCGTATGATGTCCAGAGTAAATTTCAACAATCTCCATTCAATACTCTTTGACGGCACTCCAATACCTGTTTCTGAAAATGTAAAAGATCTAGGTTTGTGTATCGACTCCAGGTTGAATTGGCAGGCTCAGGTAACTAATGTTTGTAGGAAAGTAACTGGAGTGCTTCGTTACCTTTACCGCCTTAAAAACTTTTTGCCTGTCAACGTTAAGGCAATGCTTGTACAGACCTTAATTTTTCCTATTATCGACTATGGTGATGTGTGCTTCCTCGACCTGAATGCAGATCTACTCAACAAGCTCGACCGTCTCTTGAATAACTGCATTCGATTCGTCTTTAACCTTCGGAAGTATGATCATGTGTCCGCATGCCGATCACAGCTTAAATGGTTGCCCATTCGGCTGCGTAGAAGTATGCGAGCCTTGACCACTCTTTTCTCTGTATTATGCTCTCCTAATTCTCCTTCTTATCTTTCTTCGCACTTTCAATATTTATGTTCAAGTCACGACAAAAATCTCCGTTCTTCTTTTAATCGCTTGCTCATCTGTCCCTCTCACCACTCTGACATAATTCACTCTTCCTTCTTTATTAAACCAATCCTTTTCTGGAATTCTCTCCCTCTGAATATCAGAATGTCCACCAGTCGGTATGCGTTTAAAACGAAGTTGCGCAGCTTTCTTACAGAACAAGATAATGCTCCACATTAGCAATCGTCTAATAATTATGTGATATTGATGTATTTATTTATTATATATGTAATAGTATGTATATGTTACTATGTATAGCGTATATGTATGTGAATATACTCGTATTTTCATTTAATTTGTGCACCCTACCATTTTTTGTCTCTGCACCACCCTATGGTTGACTGGAAGAGAATGCCTAAGGCATTAAGTCCGCGTCTGTACGTTAAGTACATAAAGTGTTTTAAATAAAATAAAAAATACACTCTCAAACGTTGTTCAGAAGTTTTGGGAAGTGGAGGAACCCCCCTCCACGCCGCGAATTGACCCAGAGCAAAAGGAGTGCGAGTTGTTACCAGAATAACACTGGGCGACCCTGGGCCCTGATTCTGTATCGCAATCTATAGATTCCACACCTAAACCCACAGATAAGTGGTCTGTGCCTAAACCTCACCGCGCACAAACGTCAAACGCATACGTTTTTGGGAAGATATCGTAACTTTTTAAGGAATTGATGTGGTTTTGAAACAAGGAATCGTTACAGAATAAGGGCCCTGCTCTGGGCGACTATTTACTCGACTAACCGACGACAAGGACGAAGAGGACGACTGGTACAAAAGTACCAGTCGTCCTCTTCTGGGTGAGTCCCGAATACTAACGGATAAGAGGCTAGCATCAATGGAACGCCGCATGAGCGAAGATTAGGTCTTCCGGACAAAGTATATTGACTTCATTCGGAAGTTTTTTCAGCGTGCGTTCTCTGTAGTGAACAGACGTGTTACCACTTATTTAAATTATATTAAATAAAGTTTTTAATTTGTGCTGGAGCCCCAGTCTTTGCCTCTGCTGCAGAAGGTACTTCGTCCAGCCACATCCGAAGCCCCCAGCGTTGAAATTAGTCCGAGCCGACGCGGCGCGGCTGGGATTGAACTCCGGACCTCTAGTGTGAGTGGTGTATCATTAACCGTTCGACCACGGCCGCTAGGCGTAGTACGTTCGAAATTACCTTTTGCTGTCTACGGCCGGATACCTCGCTACGAGTTGTACTACGGCACGCTACGGTCACCATTCTAACTACTGTTGAATTAATTGCACCAGGCGGACTGATTGTGTTCCTTATGCAATAGAAAGATACTTTTTAAAAGAAAATATTACTTCCCCTCCGCGGCTAACACGTTAAAATAAACAAAGATGCATTCGTCTACGTCGAAGCCCGTGGCTCTGGAGAGTTGTGCAGCTTGTACAAATTCACTGGCAATAAAATAATTCCTGCGCTGTGTTATGTGTAAATCAGCATAATATGACATATTATGTTTGAATATGAGCAGCCAGCGCTACCGATCATTCTATTTTGCAAATTCTGAACGAAACCTTAATTGGAAATGTCCCGAATATCTAAGCATAGCGCATAACAGGGTAACCTCGCCACGCCTGTTCGTGTGGACCCACCAGTCGACATCTGTAGCGACAGCAAAGCTAATGTTAAGAATCCTAACGACGACCAAAATGTAACATAGAGAAGCAAAATTTCCAAATTACCGACTAGGGAGGAATCATTATCAAATGATTCAGGAGACGGCAGTGTTTGCTCACCTTCTTTTACGACCTACGTAAAGGTTCTAGCCGAGGAACTGCGAGCGATGAGACAGGAATCAGGAATTATGCAGAATGTGTGACCAAATTACCACTTTTACTGAGGTAGTCAATACACGAATGGATAGATTAGAGGAAAGAATAAACTCAATAGAAAGCAAAAAAGTTAATTAAAAAACAGCAAAATAAAAAAGTTATAAGAAACAGTATCTCAATTGAAAATGGAGATCCAGGAACGAGACCAAGAAGCACTAGGAAATGATATAGAAATCGCGAGCTTCCCTGAAGCAAAGAATAAAAATACGACACACGTGATCTTGACGGTTGCTCAGAAGTTGGGTGTGGATCTGAACGAGCACGTCAACGAGCGGTCAACGCTCAGCGCGCGGGGCCTGTGCCAGCGCCCGTGAAGGGTGACGGGCCCTCGCCGCGCGCCCGGCCTTTGGTGGTGCGGCTAGCTCGGCGCGCGACTCGTGATGCGTTGCTTAGGGCGGCGTGCGTGCGTCGCGGTGCCACTACTGAGGGCATGGCCCTCCAAGAATAAGTACCACCTCGCTCTTTTTATGTAAATGAAAGGCTTACTAGAACAAATAGACATCTCTTTCAAAAAGCATGTGAAGCTGCTAAACGCTCCGATGGGAAATTCGTATGGACCAGAGAAGGGAAAATATATGCAAGGAAACAGCAAGGAAAGGCGAGTGTCCGGATTCGTTGCGATACTGACGTAGGTAATTAAGGTTGTTGGTAAGCACAATGTTGGCTCTGAGCCGAGAAATGTGCAGTGACATTGAAACAATAGTTATTAATATCCTTAATATTTAATGTTATTCCATTGAATTATTTTTGTAAAATTTGTAATACACAATATTTTGATTTTTTGTTAGGTACTTACAATGGTTTCTCTGTGTTCTGTTTATTGGTTTTAGAATTTTATACGGTTTATATTTTAGGAATAAGCAATATAAGTGCAAGTCAGAATCAGTAGGATCTTTTTCAAAATTTGATCACGTGGTTGTGGTTGGTGATTTCAATATTGACCTGCTGGCTCATAATAATAGTGATTCCAAAAAACTTCTAGACTTTATAAATTGCATGAGTCTCTCCCAATATGTAACAGAAGCGACACACTTTACTGACCATTCAGCTAAATTGCTAGACGTTATAATAATAATAATAATAATAAATTTATTTATTCGCAAAAACATGTGGTATAACAAAGGTCTTAAGATTAAAGAGTACCGTAACATGTCTGCCACGTAAGTGGCGTGCCAATATTTAATAAATGGAAATATAAAAAATGTCCAAGGTATTTGAATTTAAGATTTTAGCTATGTCATAAAATAATACAATGTCAAAAAAAAGTACCTAATAAATACCAATAAAAAAATATCTTAAATCAAATTCAATAATAATGAATGTCAAACAAAAATAATGCGAAATGTCCAAATCCTTACAAATTAAACTATTAATAAAAAATAAGTTCTTACATCTAAAATTTATCACAAAGAAATGAATTTACAGAATAGTAACATTTATCTAGTAAGAATTTGTGAACCAATATCCTGAATTTGTTTAAGGTAGCTGTTTTAAAACTGTCGGGTAACTTGTTGTATACTGTAATACACATACAGTAACAATTTTGACTGTGCTGTATTAGCTTTCTAGCGGGTACAAACAATTTCTGTGCATTACGGCCTGTTCTTTTTAAAACGTCACAATTCTTTTTGAAAAGGTGCATATGTTTGTAGACAAATATACAAATTTCATATATGTACAAACATGGCAATGGTAAAATGTTTTTAGATTGAAACAAGGGCTTGCAACTATCCAAAGGCCATGCTCCACAAACAGCCCTTAAGCACAAGTCCTTTTTTGGACTCGAAACGCTTTTATATTGTCTACAGAGAAAGTTGTTTGTAGTAGCGCAAAGGTCATAAATCTTGTCGTGGATTATGTACCGGATTTAAGTCATCATGCATTTATTTGATTTCAGCTAAATATAAAAAAACCTAAACCAAGACTACGTTGGATAACTTATAGACCTATAAAAGATATAAATGTTGATGACTTTAATAAAGATGTTAACTTCACAAGATGGGAAGATTTATTGTGTGGCAGTGTTAATGACTCGCTTGCTGCTTTTAATAAGCAAATAATTAATTTGTTTGATCTCCATGCTCCAGTAAAAACTTCTCATGTTAAAGAACAGAGTTATCCCTGGATAACGCAAACTATTAAGGACATGATGCAATTAAGAAACAAGGCGCACTGTAAATCACGCAAAACAAAGTTAGACCAAGATAAAGCATCATATAAAGAATTAAAAAGTTAGTCAACGAGGCCTTACACAGTGAAAAAACTGTATACTTTCGTTACAGACTAGAGCGAAATTTTAAGAACACACGTGTTCTCTGGAAAAATTTAAAGCGTAACATACATTTTCATAAACAGCAGTCAGATTTACCCTATCACATTTGTAATCCCAATCAGATCAACAGACATTTTTTGGATGTCCCTGGCAGTTCGTCAATGAATATGGAACAGTTATCATTTTTCTGTTTCAATAGATTCTGTATATCGGTGTTCAGTCTACAACCGGTGGGTGAAAAGACAGTTCTTAAAACCATTAAACAAATTACAACAAACATTACCGCGTACATTGTCCATCATTACTGCTCTTGTGAATATGTCCATCGTAAGTGGTGTTTTTCCAGATCTATGGAAAAATGCTATAGTTCATCCACTCCCAAAGGTTAGCAGTCCTAGAGATTATAAAGATCTTCGAGCTGTTAGTATTTTGCCATTTATGTCCAAGGTATTAAAAAAAATTGTTTGCAAGCAACTGGTGGAATACTTGAACACAAATAATATCTTACCGTCCAAGCAGTCAGGCTTTTGTGCTGGCAGAAGTACAGCCACAGCGCTTTTAGATGTGGTGGAAGATATTTTGGCGGGAAGGGATGTGGGTGAAGGTTCAATCTTCGTGTTGCTTGATTACTCGCGTGCTTTTGACACAATTATTTCCACCCTGCTTATGGCCAAACTTGCATATTATGGAGTTGATGGTCCCACATTTACGCGTGGTTTTCAAGTTACCTAACCGGCCGTTCTCAAAGAGTGGAAATTACTTGTAGTGATGGCACTAGGTTTATTTCAAATAATGAACCGGTGTTTAAGATGGTCCCACAGGAATCAATATTTTGACCGATACTTTTTATTCTATACACTGCAGACTTGCCTGAATCTATTAAAAACAGCAAATATTATCTTTACGCAGATGACCTCCAAATTTATAAGACATTCAAGCACTGTGATACTAATAACGGAGTTCTGAAATGAGAATCTGGGACGAGTAGCTGAGTGCTCAGATGCTAATGGTCTAGTTTTAAATCCAGACAAAACTAAGTATCTTGTCATAGGCACTAAAGCACAGACAGCGAACATCAAAAGTCACAGACCTGAAATCAAGTTAAAAGGTAAAAAGGTTCAAGAGGTTGCTGAGGCAAAAAATCTGGGTGTCATAATGGACATCAATCTAAAATTTGAAAAGCATGTACTTGATATTGTTAGATATTGTTATTACCGGCTGAAAATGATATATCAGGTACGTAATTATATAAGCATAGAACTGCGAATTTATTTATGTGAGACTTTCATTTTATTAAAATTAAATTACGCTGATGTTGTAACGGGAACATGCTTACTAGCTCGTACTAAAAATCTGATCCAACGCGTTCAAAACTCTTGTGCTAGATATTGCTTCCCCATTCCTCGCAGAGCTCACATAACGCCTTATTTGAACAGAAACGACTTGCTTGACATGGTATCCCGTCATACTTTACATTTTGCTTCGCTACTCTTCGGTGTTATTAAGAATGAAAGCCCATCGTATCTCTTCAATAAATTAAAGTTTACTGACCGGGCACGAATACCTGACCGTTTAGTTTGCCCCAAATATAAAACAGCTGCTTTTAGAGGTAGTTTTAGATACGCTGCGACAAGTTGTTGGAATAACATCCCACCTCCCATCAGAAATTCTATAACTATTAAAGCTTTTAAAGTTAAATTTAAAGAGCATATTTTAAGTGCACAGAAATCTTGAACTCGCAGTATCATTTTATCTAATTAATATTATTACTTATTTTAATTCATATTTATTCTTATTTGGTAATATAATTTTGTTTACGTAATTGAATCTTGTTGGTAAATTATTATTCGGCAAATTGTTTAAAAAGCTGTATTTATTTAATGTGAACACTGTCATGTAGCGCCTTTATCTGTATTTCTTTTTATTGTTTATTTTTATTAATTTATACTTAGAATAACCAAACGGTATTCGTTGAAGGTTATACAGGTATACGCTTCGACTACGGCACACCCCGACGATGAGGTGGAGGCTACGTATGAGGACATCTCTAGAGCCATACAAGTCTCCAAAACTCACTACACCGTTGTCATGGGAGACTTTAACGCAAAACTGGGCAAACGAAGCGGCGATGAGCTGAAAGTGGGACGATTTGGAGTTGGAATTCGGAACCAGCGGGGTCAACTGCTGGCGGAGTTTCTGGAAAAGGAGGGACTCTTCATGATGAACTCCTTTTTTAGGAAATCTGAACACCGAAAGTGGACCTGGCTAAGTCCCGATGGTGCAACAAAAAATGAGATTGACTTTATCATGTCGACGAGAAAGCATCTATTCAATGATGTCTCTGTGATCAACGCGTTCAAAACTGGCAGTGATCACCGGTTGGTAAGAGGCACATTGAACATTAATATTAAGCTTGAAAGACGTCGATTAATGAAGTCTACGCTCCGCCCTGCACCCATCCAAATCCAAAACCCCGAAAGCTTCCAGCTCGAACTGAAAAATTGCATCGAATGCCTGAAGGATTGCGTAGACGTGGACGATTACAACAACAGGTTTGTAAAAACTGTCCATGCGGTTGGGTCTAAGTTCTTCAAAACCCACCGTATAAGAGGACCTAAAAAGCTCTCGGACCATACTCTTAAACTGATGGAAGAGCTGCGGGTGATGGTTCTGCGTTCTTCGGACGATTCGTCTCAGCTTCGGCGGCTAAATAGGCATATCTCTAAATCTTTGACTCGCGACACTCGCCGATTTAATACCGAGCGTATTAAAGAGGCTATCGAGCGAAACAAAGGTTCGAAAGTGTTTGCAAGAGATTTGGGTATTGGGCAGAGCCAACTGACGACGCTGAAAACCGATGACGGCAGAACTGTCACGTCCAGGTCCGAAGTTATGGGAGAGGTCGAGAAGTTCTATGGACAGCTATACACATCCACGCGGCCACCTGTACAAGGCTAAGCTACAGACCCTAGAGCTAAGCTAACCCGACACTACACCGAAGATATCCCGGACATCAGCCTGTACGAGATTGGTTTGGATCTCAAGCAGCTTAAGAACAGCAAGGCATCGGGTGCTGACGGAATTACGGCTGAGCTTCTGAAAGCAGGCGGAAGACCGGTACTCGCAGCTCTTCAGAGACTATTTAATTCCGTCGTACTTGGAGGTAGAACGCCAGAAGCGTGGCATGAAAGTGTGGATGTGTTGTGCTTTAAGAAGGGCAACAAGGCCCTACTGAAGAACTACAGACCCATATCACTTCTATGTCACGTTTATAAGCTGTTGTCGAGAGTTATAACTAATCGTCTCGCACGCAGGTTTGATGACTTCCAGCCTATCGAACAAGCCGGATTCCGAAAAGGCTTTAGCACCATAGACCACATACATACGCTGCGGGAGGTTACACAGAAGACCGAAGAGTATAACCGGCCTCTTTGCTTAGCGTTTGTGGACTATGAGAAAGCCTTTGATTCGATCGAAACATGAGCCGTGCTACAGTCTCTCCAGCGGTGATAAATTGACTACCGGTACATCGCGAGGATTATATCTTCATAGTTTATAGTCGTAATTATTTTTCTTTTAGTTGCTGTTTTATTTGTAGAATAAATATTTACTAGTGATGTTAAGTGGTCAGTTACTGTAGTCTCCAGTATATTTATTACAATTTTTAATTTATGAGGATCTAAGTTAACTATAGTGTGATCTATGCAACTATTAATTCTTGTGTTAAGCCTGTGACCTGGTAACAAACCATGTCTCGATAACATTTCGAGATAGTTCGTACAGTGGGTATCAACGTGACCTTCTAAAATATTTATATTTATGTCACCGGATACTATGACGTTCTTATCTAAATAATTTGAGTTAAGGTGATTATCCAGTGACGAAATAAAATTAGATGTATTTGCATTAGACGGAGATCTGTAAATGCCAAGGATTGTACAGTTCTTAAGATGAACTTCTAAACAAGTGGCTTCCATAAGAAAAAATTCCATAACCTTATGTTCAACAGAATTGTTGATGTATATAACAACACCGTCGTTTTGTGTTACTTTGTTGGTGGAATGGTATAAAGAATAACCTGGTCTGACAGGTAACGGTATGTCAGGACTAAGCCAACATTCTGTTAAAATAATTATATCTACATTTAACGGGATCATTGATAGGTTAATATTAAAATCTTCATAATTTTTATTTATACTTCGGATATTTTGAGATACTATGGAATAAAGGGGATTATACTTCGGTAAATAATTATGTAGATGTTTTATGGAACAAGTAAGGCTAGTGGTATTATTTATATTGTCCAATTCATGTGAAATAAGTTTTTATCATCCATTTAAAATAATAGGAAAGTTTTTAGTTGTGACTCATTGTGACACATTGTATAAGCAGTTCTAGGGTACTGTTTTGAGTAGTTAGTTGAAACAAATAATAGTTATACATTTGTTTTTTTTCCATATATAAAAACTACAAAATAAACAAATAATTACATAGCAAAGCATTATTAATAGAATATAGATAATTAAAATATATTTTGGTTTGTTACCTTGTGTGGATATTGCAACATATATGTATATTGTTACACATGCATAATCATAATACATAAGGATCATGCGTCTTTTTATGTAATGTGAAAAATAGAATAATATTTCTTTAATAAACTTAAGATCAATTGGAGTTATTATAAACTACAAAAAAAAGTATTAAACTTTAAGTCTGCACAAAAAACAGTTAGTCATTCATTCATTAATTTCTGTATTTAAGCTTCGTTTCTTATCATGATTATGGGACAATTTTCTTCCTTCCTGACGTAGACTCTTCCGTAAGATGTCCAACAAAATTTGTATTCCTTGACTCTCTTCACGTCGCGTGCCAGAAAGTAAAGTCTTGATGCCAAGGGTGTGAGATTCTCAGCTATAAAAATTGGAACGTCTGGGTTTTTTGTAATGCCCAGATGTTTGGCACATAACTTATCAGATTTATTTTTTATATTGTAATGTTTGGCATTTTTCAATATATTATCTTTGCATAATGCAGAATTAAATTCCACTATGACAGTCTTTTTTTCAGAAGGTCCCTTTGTCTTAAAAATGTCTCTTATATCTTCTTTTTTTACGTCAAGTTTCAAGGTCTTAGAAAGTTGTTCAACCAAAGTTACCAGACCCTCTTTTTAGACTCTTTTGATTCAATAGGTACGTTTTTTATTTCTATAGTACTTTTCCTGCTTGTCCTCATTGTATCTTCCAAGCGCTCCTCGTTAACAGCAATGTATTCATTTTTTTTATTTATTTCTGTTTCTAATTGCAAAATATTGTTTTTAAACTCAATATTTTGTTCCGTCAAAAACGGGATCTAATTTTCTATTGTTGTATTTGCACTTTTTATATCGGCCAATATAGAAAACAGTTTTTCTACTTGTTTATTTTGCTTTTCAGACCAGCATTCAAATAGTTGCTTCATCTCTTCTCGAAAATCATTAAACTCAAAGCTGTTTACATAATCAATCCTCTTTCTTTTTTGTCTGGTGGAGACGTGAGGTTCCGATATACTTTCTTCTAATACGCTGAGGTTTGGCTCCGACATAGTTTTGTCCATTGTTTGCAGATATTATGAAGTATTTAAAAAGTAAATAAGTATTTGTATTTCGCCGTACGCGCCAAGTTAAAGTAGGTAAACACTTACTGGATGGCAAACGACCGCAGCGTAGGTAGGCAAACAATGAGGTTCGTAGAAGGCGCCCCGCCCTGCAGCTCAATTCGTAGCGTTACGTTTGTAACGGCTCGTAGTATTAAATTTAGAATGCACTGTCAATGCAAATTGCGCACTAATATAATCTGTTTTAGACTTTGAATCACTGAGCACTTAGTTTAATTTATGAGAAAAAATTGTGCGACGCGACTGCTCTCAGTGAAGTATTCGGACGAAGAGCTATATTGGTAAACTTAATGTACTCCTCATAAATAAAGAATATGAATCTCATGAAAAAGAAATCTACTCTGTGCATTTAAACCTTCTAGGTAATAATTGGTTATTGAATGAGCTAAGGAAACATCCTTAGCTTGGTGTGCCGTTGATGTTGATGTGGTGTGGTGTGTAATCATCACAATATTATTTAGAATGATTATAATAAATGCAGGACCTCGCAAACATAGTTAAATAGCCACTCAAGCCAGCTGTATTGCATCGCCGCCGACGCTTCTTGTGCTGTGCTGTGCGCCGAGGACACGGACGTGTCGATCCCGCACTCACTTGATGTAGTTGTTTTATCCAGCGGCTAAGGTTTGCGTGCCGACTGCATTGTGCGGCTTTTTATATCTACATAACAGTTGGGTGGGTGCTACCAGGGTAATGCTACGCACTCGCGCCGCGCATCACGACATGAATCAGAAACAAACATAACATAATTTATTTTTCATATGGCTAAGTCTAAGTCTCATGCTTATTGTAATGTAGACGGCTGTCAAAATAGTGTAACTTAAGTAGCTAATAGCATAAAATAATAGTTTTATCTTTTTTCAAACAACGGACGGTTAAGAGAGAAAGGTAAATATTATGTGTCTACCTACTTCTTGTTTGTATTGTAATAGTTACTTCTGTATCGAAGAAACACAACATATTCAGAAAGTAATATATGTATGATTAGCGCGAATAGAATAGTAAATTTAATCAAATAACCGCCAATTTCGTTACTATTCGCCTTGACTACTTAAATAAATAAGTTTTCGTTTTTAATTTCTCGGTGGTTTATTTAGTAATTCACCGTCCAATACTGGTCAGGTCAATATATAAGTAAGTAAGTATGTATGTTTTTTAATTTTATCTACTCTCATGTAGTAGCTTCTCTCTAGTGAGTTCCGAACTGTTAATGTTACTGCATTCTATCAGGAAGTGTAATACAAATTACTTTGCACTGAATTTTAAGCATGGACATATTTCTAAGTAATATATCCACGATTTGAAGCGACTCTGATCTTATTGCACAAAATATCCCAATGGGTGTCGACCCATTGGGATATGCTGCTGCACCTCTTCAAATTGTTAATTCGATTAAAAACTAAGGTAAACAACCAAGTCGTTATTTCATTGGTACTGCAAAAAATGTAAGTACTTATATGTTTTCTTATCCAGCACTTTAACACGTAACGTAACGTATTCGTACGGATAATAAAAAGTCAAATAAATATCAATCGCCACGAATGTATGTTCGAGTATTTTATTTATTTCAAACTTTATTGCACAAAGTAAAAAAAAATAGTACAAAAGGCGGACTTAATGCCAAAAGGCATTCTCTGCCAGTCAACCTTAGGGCTAAGCAGAAAGAGTTGATGACGGTGCAATACAAAACATTAGTAAACAATACAACTAAACAACACAATCAATCAAATTAACTTACGTATGTACCAAACTATACATTAAATATTAATTATATACTACTATACATTAAATAAAATTATATACTGCTATACTATACAATAAACTATACATTAAAAATTATATCATAAAGAAATTAACTTATACTACATAAACATACTTAGATTTAATAGACGATAAGATGACGAGGAACTCTTACGAGGATGAAGACTCTTGAATAAGCATATGACATATCTTTTTCTTGAAAGCAAATTTGCTTGGTGCCCGTCTAACCTCTTCGGGAAGAGCATTCCATAGGCGAATGGCTTGGACTGTAAAGGAATCAGCCACAAAACCAGTGTGGTGAAGGGGGGTGGCAAGAAGGTGGTTATTTGATGAGCGAAGCTGGCGGTCACGAGAGGAACTAAGAAGAGGGAAACGACTTTTTAAGTAGGTAGGAGAATTTGGATCATTTAAAATGGAAAATAAAGTTAAAAGAATCCTGGACTTACGACGTTGAGGGATGGTCAGCCATTTAAGCTGGAGACGATAGGATGAGATGTGATCGTATTTGCGTAAGCCAAAAATGAAGCGAAGTGAATTATTAAGAAGACGATCCAATTTGTTAAGAAGAGCTTTATTTAAGTCAGGATAGCAAAAATCTGCGTAATCTAAAATCGGGAGAATAAGGGTCTGTACAAGAGAAATCTTAGTTTTAAAAGGCAAAAAGTTCTTAAGTCTACAGAGAGTACGTAACGCACCAGTAACTTTCCGGCTTACCTCTGTGACTTGGGGACACCAGCAGAGGGAACTGTCGATCTGCAGACCGAGGTCTTTAACACAAGAGCAGAAGGGAATGCTAACACCGTTAAAGGAGACTGGCGAGACAGCAGAGACGTCAAGTTTGCAGAGTTGTCCTGGACTACCAATAACGATTGCTTGGCACTTAGTGGGATTAACAGTCACTCTATAAATAAAAATAAAAATAAAATGCGTTTATTTCAACCAAACATGGGATCATAATCATGTACAAAATCAAATAATTCAAAAAAAATAAAATAAAAATAAAAATAAAAATAAAAATAAAAGAAAAAAAAATAGAATTAAAAATATGGATTACAAAATTAACATTCAACAAATTAAATTAAAAGCAAAATAACTAAATCAATTCAATAATTAAAAAAAAAATATATATATAAAATAATGAAATTCTTACATTTACAACAATGACACAACTAATTCTATACTGATTCTCTATATAATATCTATACTGATTGGACCAAACGTATACACTTCGCAGGTCGTCCGTCAGGGCAGCTATCATAGTATCAATATCTGCAACGCGACATTGCCGATACAACTGCAAGTCGTCGCCGTACAAATGGTGAGAATAGCGAATCTTCGGGATCAGAGTGCCAATGAACAGAGAAAAAAGGAGAGGGGAAAGGATACCACCTTGAGGTACACCGGTTGAAAGCTCACACCATTTGGATAGTTTGTGGTCAACCCTGACCGCTTGCCTGCGATTACGAAGATGGGCTGAGAACCAATCTAGAGCTATTGAAGAGATCTGAAGGTGAGATAAAATGGCCAGCAGCAGGTCATGGTCTACCGTGTTGAATGCCTTGGAGAAATCGATTAATTTTGCAACTCAATTTTGAAGCAGATATCTTCAACCGATTGAGCTGAAATTTTGCATACATGTGTAAATCGCGTGACAATGCAATATTATGATGACATGGTCCTGACCTGATGATGAAGCTGGAAGGTGGCCATAGGAACTTCGCGATGAAACGACACAGCCTCATCGAGCTTGGGCTCGTTTGAATCGTCTTGACGAGCAGTTTTTCTTTCAATGGCAACCAGGGTATGATGATGGAGCTGGAAGGTAGTCATAGGAACTCTGTAATGAAACTACGTAACCCCATCTAGTTACGGCTTGTTTGATTCGTCTTGACCATTTCTTTGGTGCTAGATGGTAACCAGGGTCTGATGATGGAGCAGGAAGATGGCCATAGGAACTCAGGAATTAAACAACATAACCCCATCGAGTATGGGCTCGCTTGATTTGTTATGACGAGTTCTTTGGTGCTAGATGGTAACCAGGGTTTGATGATGAAGCTGGAAGGTGGCCATAGAAACTCAGTAATTAAGCACACATCGCGTCGAGTTTGATGCGTTTTAATGGATAGACCGTTTTTGATGGGTAGTGGTGGTTTGGAAGACGTGAATAAATTCTGTAGTATACCTACACGTTCAGTGAGATGAACAGATGAAAATTAGTTATCCCTGTACACGTTTCCAAGGATAACTAAAGAGTAACAAATAATTTAAAGTAAAACCCCTTTTTAAAAAACAAGCTTTTATTTAAATGCGCTAAAAAGAAAAAATTAACTTTTACTATAATAACAACGTATATCGTCATTACACAATTTATATGATAACTAAGGTTGTTCCGAGATTTACTATATATAAACAAGTAAATTAAATAACTTGATGCGATTGTTTTTAACTATTAAAATTTTCAATCTAAGAAAATACGAGTACATAAATCTCGCGACAACCTTTTATATATTATAATTTGTGTAATGACGTTTTAAGTTGTTAGTAAAAGTTTTAAAGTAAAAGTTTATTTTTTTCTTTTAGCGCATTTAAATAAAAGTTCATTTTTTAGAAAGGTGTTTTTATTATTTTTTATTATTAGGTCTGCCAACATTGTTACATTACAGCTTATATCTAAAATGGTAATGTGAATAATAATAGTTACAATGCAACAACATTATAGGCAAACACAACATGACAATAATGAAAAATAATCGGAAGGAATTTCGGGAAAATTATATGAACATTAGTTAATTGAATCAGTACTACAGAGAACTACAAAAAGAAATCACATTAAAAAAAAAAAACATAAAATTAAGAAACATAAAATTATATTAATAATTAGTCAGAGACTAGGCAATGAGAACAGCAAAAGCAGTCCTCTACCATAGTCCACTTTTCACCAAATTGAGACTGCACATGTGCTCAACGTGACAGGTGGTGAGCCCTTCGCTGCTCTAAGCTGTAGGATGTATGTGCAGTCTTTAGTCCGTTAGTCGCCTTTAACGATACCCAAGGGAAGAGAGGGGGTGGTAGTAAATTCTTTCATTGCTACGCGACACGGTTAATTATTTATATAATATCGATTAAGGGACATTCGTGTTTAATCTAAATATATAAAACAAAGTCGGGTTAGTTACACAATTCCCAACTCTTGCACCGTGTGTATGAATAATTCCGGAAAAAATAAGGATATTTTTTTTTTTTAATATTTTAAACATTTAGTTAAGATAAGACTGCTTTATAGATTCGTAATATTTGATTATTAGCGGAGGACGCGGGTTCGATTCAACACAGAAGACATTTTTTTTAACGTTTCGTTATCTTTGAACTAATTTAAATTTAGTATGTGTGAAATTACACTAATCCTTATTTTATACCTTTTGAAATACACGTTTTATTATGTACTTTTACCTACTTACCTTATTTTAGTTTTCCTCCCTAATTTTTTACACGTGAAATGGGTGTCAGCCCTATCAGAATAGGTATGAATTTTGCGCGTTGTTAGAGAGCTTGCACTCTGTAGGGTAGTTACTCATGTGCGATTGCCCTTACCTTGGTAAACAAATAAGTCCAGCCCAATAGTAGAATATACACAGGGTGTTGTTCTATTTACTGCCTTTAAAATTTGTTTATTATTTTTTTTTATTGTTTTTTGTCTCCTTTTAATCATCGCGATGCCAACCAAGTCACAAGCCGCGATATTTAGGGAGGCCGCTAAAGCTATATACCAGCTCCTAGAGAGGTGAGAGGTGGGGTCACGGATCATTGCTGGCGACACCAAACATTCCATAACGAAATTTAACGTGCGTTTCGCACAGGTACAGGGTATTAAGAAGAAGCTGGATTCAGTACATTACAGCATTCTTGACGAGGAGACAACCACACAAAAGCCTCCGGGGCGTACCTGGGAATACTTATGGCTAGGGAGGAAATCTCACCCTCTCCCACGTCGTCCCCAAACCATAGCGCTCAGCCCAGTTTCGGCGTCAATACGCCCACAGCCGTTCTCCCCAAGATAGCGCTGCCCAGGTTCAGCTCAAAAGTGGAGGACTGGCCTTCCTTCATTGCGCTGTTTAGGAGTCTGACTGACGACATGGCGACCCTGTCGGAAGCAGTCAAGCTCCACTACCTCTTCTCCAGTCTCAGCGGTGAGGCATTAAGTATGGTGTCCCACTTATAGGTCACCAATGAGAATTTTGCCGTGGCCATGGACATCCTCACAAAGCGCTATGAGAACCGCCGGGTTCTCATCGATAGTTTCGTCGACATAATTCTGGAGCTGCCAAGCATCCACACGCGCTCTACCATACGCACACTTTTCCTCACTCTGCTTGTGTCCGCCCAGTGTGCCCTTAGTAATTTGGATCTGCCCATAGGAAACGACTACGTGTTTGTGTCGATAGTGGTGCGAAAGCTTAAGGGCGAGCTCCGCACGTTATTTGAACGCAGACACGGGTCTAGTTACACCCTGCCAGCGTTAAGGGACCTCATCTCCTACCTCGAGAAGCACGCGCGCTGTGTGGAGACAGAGTTCTCTAACATAGCCATGGCTCAACCCATTCAGCCCCAGCCCGGCCCTTCTCGTAGCCGCGCGCCTCCTCAGTTGCCCCATCGCACTTATGCTCAGATGGCTCAGCAACAACCCGACCATTACCGTGGCCGCTCCTCAGCCCCATCGCCTCACCGCGCCTATGATCAGCCCACTCACCAACCGTTCCGCCCAACGCAGCAAAAGCGTCACCGCCCATCCACCTCCACAGATCGCAGTCAGCCCTTCCCCATCTACTCGGCCTTCCAGCAAAGCTGCTCCTCATCATCATCCTCGTCCTCTTCCTCACGCTCGACGCCCTACTGACCCTATTGTGCCACTAGGGGACATAGGCTCATGACGTGCAGGTGGTACAATGCCCAGCCAACACAGGGCCGTTGGGACTTTGTACAGGCACGCGAGCGCTGCCAGCGTTATCTCGGCCGTCACTACGAGAGCGAGTGCAGGTCAAGGGGGGCACGCAAGGACTGTGGGAGCTCCAACAACCACACATCCCTTCATCGACCAGACGACTTAACGCACCCAGTTCATTCGTCAGATCATATACCCCCACAGCTGAGGGAGCGCTCGAGGGAGCGCCCCAGAAACAGCAGGCGGCACGAACTCGCACATGCCAAACAGGCGCAACCCAGCTCTGCTCACAGAGCCAGCCCGCGTAGGTCCGGTTCGCCAGGTAGGCCCCGCGAACGCCGCCAGCAATTATGACTCCCAACTATCACGGAGCACCCTAGCGAAGAGGTAAATTCAGGCCATGCCCATTCAGACCATGCCCCTTTTAGACGATGTCCCTTTAGCCCATGCCCAGTTAACCCATGCCCACACAGCTGATACATACTCAGCTCATACAATTTCGGCTGCTACTCAATCAGCTCACTCACCTTCTGTGCCCACTGGCACACCCATTTTGTTGCCAACCGTCTCACTAAGAGTCGCGGACGTACATGGCCATCTTCACACAGCAAGAGCTTTATTGGACTGTAGCAGTATGCCGACATTAAAAACGTCACGCATGGCACGACTTTTGAACTTGCCATCAAAACCCACTTCTTCAAAAATTACAGGAGTTGGGAATCAGCACAAACATGAGTCAAAAGCGGCAATAACAATAGTATGCCGACCCACTCACAATGATACTCCTACAATCACTGCCACAGCTCATATTTTAAAAAACGTCACTGGCTACCTTCTCTTAGAGAAGGTACCAAACATTTCCCACATACTAGGCCAGCCACCTGTGCCATTGGCTGATCAGCTTTACCACACACCAGCCCCGATCGACCTCTCATTGGGGTCGGACGTTCTTGGCCAGGTGTTGGACGGGACTAAGGTCTCGTTGGGCCCGGGCAAGCCCATAGCCTTCGGCACGATTTTTGACTTTGCGTTGATAGGACCCATTGAGGACTTGTATGCGCAGCCGGCGCAGCAGGTAAACTCAGCTCACGTCGTCAGCTCACAACCACACTCAGCTGAATCAGCCCAGGACATACGTAAGAGTCTGGAAAGGTTCTGGGAGTCTAAGGAGCCCCTGCCTAAACCTCACACTCATAATGATCCCCTGGAGGAACAATGCGAGGAAATCTTCCGCTCTACCACTACACGCGATCCCTCAGGCAGATATACGGTCGCTCTGCCCTTTCTAAAGGACGCCCCTCAACTAGGTAAAACTCACCCTATCTCATTACGCAGATTCCTCAATATTGAGAAGAAGCTAATGGCGAACCCGTCTCTGCGTTCTAAATTCGTCGACAGTATGGCCGAATACATCGACTTAGGGCACATGGCTCCCTGTCACCCAAATACAATGGTGTCAGCATAAATGAATGCCTACACACAGGCCCCGCCCTTCAACAAGACATTGTACACATCATCATGTCCTTCAGAACGCATCCAGTCGTTTTCAGCACTGACATCCAGAGGATGTTCAGAAATGTGCTGGTTGCCCCCGACCAGAGACGGTATCAGCTGATACTGTGGCGGTCCTCACCAGATCACCCTTTGCTCACCTACGCCCTCAATACAGTAGTCAACTACGGCTTAAGATCAAGCCCATACCATGCAATCCGCACTCTGCTTCAGCTAGCTGATGATAAAGGTCATCGCTACCCTGGAGCCGCTCAGTTTCTTAGCAAGTCTATCTTCGTTGATGACATCTTGTGTGGTCATGACACAGTTGAATCCGCCCAAGCACTGCAGGACGAGTTGATAAGTCTACTAGACCTAGGCGGCTTTCAGCCCAGTAAATGGACATCTAACTCGCCTAAGCTGCTCGAGAGATTCCCCGACAACCAATGCCACATGCCCAAGGACTTCGACATGAACCGAGACTCCACGTCCATTAAGGTCTTGGGTATACAGTGGAGCCCTCAGTCAGACGAGTTCACCTACCGCATCTCTCTGCCCCCCATCACACATGTCACAAAGCGGTCTATTTTAAGCACCGTAGCCTCACTTTATGACCCAAACGGCTGGGTTTCTCCCGTTATCTTCCGCGCAAAGCTGCTGCTTCAGCAATTATGGCTACTGAAGCTGGAATGGGATGAGCCCACTCCCTCTGAAGTACAAACGGAGTGGCACCACATCTCAGAGGATCTGCCGCTGTTGTCTAGCATTCGCTTCCCTCGGCACATTTGTGCAAACAAAGGCTCAACTCGAGTATGCAACTCGCTTCACGGGTTAGCTGAAGCCGGGTTTGCCGCCGATGTTTATACCCATGAGCTCGATGCCTCCGGGGATACTTTAATACACTTGATTGTCGCCAAGTCGCGAGTCGCACCAATCAAGAATCGCCTTACAATCCCAAAGTTAGAGTTGTCGGCCGCCACCCTACTCTCCCAGCTCATGATCCGTGTGTCAGTTCAGTTATCCGCCCATATCAGTATACAACAACACATATGTTGGTTAGACAGTACGATAGTCCTGGCCTGGCTCAATACACCGCCTCACCGTCTTCAACCCTTTGAAGCCAACAGGGTAGTCAAAATCAGCTCAAGCTCACCAGAATGTACCTGGCGATACGTACCTTCCGAGCTCAACCCAGCAGATTGCGCAAGCAGAGGGATGTCTGCGCAATCCCTGTCAGCTCACGACCTATGGTGGTCTCCCACGTGGCTTAGACAGCCTTGTGAGTCTTGGCCTGCGATGCCCTTAGCTCTGGGCCATCACGCCCTGCCCGGCCTTAAGCCCAAAAACATCCCGTCACTGGTCACAGTGCCCGGTCTTGACTTTGACCTGCTCACTCGGTTCAGCTCACTAGACAAGCTCGTCGGAGTGACAGCTTGTCTAAAACGCTTTCTGCATAACTGCAGACACCACCCAGATTCGCGACGCTCAGGCCCCTTGTACGTCAGTGAACGAAGAAAGGCCCTACTTTACTGGGTGCGCAGTGTTCAGCACAATGAGTTTGCAGAGGACATCCACCGCCTTCAAACTGGCAAAATCTGCTCCGTCAGACTCCAGCGACTGTCACCTCTTATTAAAGATGAGCTCCTTAGAGTTGGCGGACGACTGTCCCATGCGTCTATCCGATATGACGCGCAGCATCCGCTCATACTTCCCAGCTCTAGCCCACTTGTAGACCTCATCATTGACCACTACCACAAAATACACTGCCACGCTGGCGCTGACACTTTACACGCTATCCTACGCCAACAATTTTGGATATTGTCCGCGCGCCGTATTATTAGACACCGAGTCTTTAAATGCATTAGATGCTTTCGATGCTGGCCCCAGCCGCAAGCGCCCTTCATAGCCGACCTGCCAGCCGATAGAGTTACGCCTCAGCCAGTATTTAGTCAAGTCACGACCGATTTTGCCGGCCCATTCCTCGTTAAATCTAGTACCCTACGTAATGTTAAACTTTTAAAAGCGTACTTTTGTATATTCGTGTGCCTCTCTACTAAGGCGGTTCATTTGGAACCGGTCTCGGACCTCAGCACGGAAGCGTTCCTCGTGGCATTACAGCGTTTTATAGCACGCCGCGGTGCCCCAGCTCTCATCCGCTCGGACTGCGGTACAAATTATGTAGGCGCTAGAAATCAGCTCATTGAAGTACAAAACTTTCTTGCCTCGAATAATGACACGATTGCGCACAAGCTCGCTGGTCAGCACATTACTTGGTTGTTAAACGTCTCTAAGGGACCATGGTTCGGCGCGTTACATGAGATCAACATAAAATCAACAAAGCAACTTTTATATCGCGTAATTGGCGAACGCACCTCACATTCGAGGAATTCTCTACACTTTTAGCACGAATCGAAGCTGTCCTTAACTCTCTGCCCACTTTCGTCTGATCCTTCAGACTTTGAGCCGCTTACAGCCGAACATTTCATTATAGGCCGCCCACTAACGACCCTACCTGAGTTATCTGTGGAAAATAGGCTGATCTCCACACGTAGGCGATTCCAAATGGTACAGGCCCTTTTTCAGCGCTTCTGGACTTTGTGGACTCAATCCTACCTTTACACTCTCCAAACCAGCTCCAAATGATTGTCCCCATCCTCCCCTCCCCGAGTTGGCGAGCTCGTCCTCATCAAGGAGGACAACCTGCCTGCCCTCCAAGGGAGACTGGGGCGCATTACTCGCACCCTACCTGGAAAGGATGGCGTCGTCCGGGTGGTGGAATTGGACACCGCGAATGGACATCTTCGGAGGCCTGTATACCGGATCGCCAGGCTTCCATTAGATGAGCCCACCCTGGGCCCCGGAGGATGTTCCCGCCAAGGTCGGAACGTTACGTTATAGGCGTATTAAAATACGCCTAGCGCCACCTAGCGGTGTGTCGCTAAGTTGGCGCGCGTAAAGGTGTGGGAAACCGACGCGCGCCCGCCGCACTCTGCCTGCAAGCGATCGCGAGACGTACACACTAAAACGCGCCCTGGTATCGCCTTGGACTGCCCTCATTGAAAGTGACCCTGTGATGATAGTGCCTGTGATTAGGTGAAGTGACTGTGTGCTGTGCGTCAGAAACCGCCTGCATCGCTGCCCTCCGCCAGCTCGCCTCCAGGTTCCTGCGATTCCGGACACCTTCCCGTGAGTACCTACTTCTTCCTTATCCCTAACCAAACCTGTCGTTCTGGGTCCACAACCTTGATTACATCGCATGTTAGTGCCTCTCGCACCAACAGGGGGCAAGGAGGCTATGTCACTGAGAGTCCTGGATCTGGTAGCATGATCAAGAGTAGAAGAGGACGAGAATCAGGCAGGGGATCACTTGTAGGCTTACCAATGCCAAGACTTTTTAAAAAATTTCAAATATTGGTCGGGGAGCAATTTGTGACGTTATTATGTATATGTCTGCGTCTGGCAGCCCTAACCATCTGATTGCAGCGGTTTCTAGCAATCCTATATGCCTCCCAGTTACCGTCAGTGCACTCACGCTTAAACCTACGAAATGCACGATCGCGTCTGTTCATAGCCATCTGCACACCTTTAGTAAACCAGGGTGCAGGGTGGCGCTTCAGTTTAACCTGTCTTATAGGTGCATGTTTATCGAATAACTCCACTACAGCTCCATTCAGGTAGTCGACCTTGTCATTGATATATTCTTACTCAAACATAGGAACCCAGTTTATAAGACTAGCGTCATACTTAAGCGCGTCGACATCGATATGGGAAAAATTACGCATGGGAATCACGACTGGCTGTTGCTTAGTCATGTGGAGTTTTTTAACTGGCAAGTAAGAGGTCGTGCCATGAGAACCCTGGAGCAGGATGTTGAGTATAGGTCAGGACGTTGTCAGCACAAGAAGTAATAATTAAGTCTAGCCAATTGTCTGGAGAATGTAAGTTGTGATGGGTAAGACTGAGTGGAAGGACAACAAAATTAAGGGAGGTAATCAAGGACGAGAGTTTATGCGATGAGTTTGATTTGACCCGGAGATCCGTATTTAAGTCCCCCATGATGATATGATGTGAGTAGCAAGTACTAAGAGGCTCGAGTGCGGATTCCAAACTGGCGTAATAGCCAACACCGGGCGGGCAGTACACGATCCCGAGGACTGCTTTCTCACCCCTAATAGTGACCTCAAGAAAAATATACTCTGCTGTGGCAGAGTAAGGGGAAGGAGACATTTCGAGAACCTTAAAGGGGATGTTGCTACGAAGGTAAATGGCGACACCGCCTCCGCCCTTGCCAATACGGTCGTTACTAATCAGTACAAAACCTGGCAAAGCATAAATAGCAAATACTAAATCCGGCTTAAGCCAACTCTCTGAGACAAGAATGGCATGCACGCAGTCACATGAAACGGTTGCCATGAACTCGCTGTGATGTGACGGTATGCTCTGAGCATTAACATGGCAGACATTTAGAAACTTCCCAAATCCGATCAAGTCGCTTTCGATAATACTGGAAAGAGAAAGGGCATCATGAAAAGAGACATCATCTGAATCAAAAGATTTTCGGGAGTTGCATGATTGAAAAGATAAATCCATATATACCTATATAATAATAATAAAAAATGCTATATAAAATAAAAACTTAAGCGAAGGATTACTAAATTCGATACCGTAACCGACACAGTATCTACTCTGCACTATCAGAGTATCACTTTAGAACGCACCTGTGTCTGTGTCATGGTGGCTAATACCAAGAAGTTTGTAGTCTTACCTACAAGCTTCTTGGCTAATACCTACATACTTTTTTTTTGTGTGTTTGTTATTGTCAAAGTATTTGAGACATTTTTGAAAATTTGCCATCGGTCACGCGGGCCAAAGTCCAAGGCCAAGTCGCGGGTGAGCCGCTAGTTCATTGAACTAAATTGTTTTTTACAATATGAAACTAAAGGTGCCTATTATTTTATGTATTTTTTTTTCTTAGCTAGCTTTCTTTCTAGCGTTGCGTACAAGGACCTGCGTGACCAATCTTTTATTTATTCTTTTAATATATCTATATTACGAGTTTATCGACTAGTTTTCAATTTATCCTATGAAGTGAAGTATTTGTTCAATTAGGAACTATGTACCTACATATTTTAATATGTATATTGCAAGTTTAGAAAAAAAAATGGAATGTAAAGTGTTGATTGTTTTAACCTGCTTTAGAAGTTTTTATTAAGTTCATGCATATAATTTTCACTTAACTGTTGTTAAACTTAACAAAAATAAATAGCAATATATTGTCTGCAATCTATTATAGAACGAAATGCACACGAAGCTACGAACCAACAGAAAATGAGGCGGCATTGTTATGTATACACATAAAAGTGTTGTATTTAAAAGACATAAAGTGAATACGTGTACTTTTGAGTGCATATTAGGTAAAGTGGAAACATATCACAGGTACAAAACTGGCGTATGTGCCATCTACAGGCCACCAGGCCTAAGCAAGGCACGCTTCATACAGGAATTACAACAAAACGTACTACAAAATGTAAGTAGAAACAACTATGTCATACTTGGAGACATCAATATTGACCTCAAACAGTCCAATCCTATAGTAAATCAATATTTAAATATAATGTGTGAAGTGGGCTTTGAAAGTGGCATAAACCAGTTTACACGTATCGAAACAAAATTAGGTATCTTATCCAAAACCTGCATAGATCATATTTTCTTACGCAACGCCAGCTCCTGCATGGCTCATTCTCTCGCTCGCACCTTGCGCACAGACGTAATAGAAAACTCACTAGCTGACCATTTCATAACAGGTTTTGCGATTATTGATGACAGCGAGTTAGTGAGCAATTCTCAATGTAAGCCTATCACCAAATTAAATAAAGATAAAGTTAAAAGAGAGTTATGTTTAATCGATTGGAGCCCAGTATTTTCATTTGAAAATCCAAATGATATATTAAATTATATTACAGAAAAAATTCAAACTGTCTATTCAAAGTATAAATATAAAACAATTAAAAAATTAAATAGCAGACGCAATTGTGAGTGGGTTAGTAATAAAATTACAGCTATGTGTAAAAAAAGGGACGAATTATACATGGAAAAAAGACGAAAGTAATTTATCAAATCGACTGTTATATAATATTTACAGGAATAAAACAAATAAACATATTAATAACGTAAAAAACAATATTATAGAAAAAACATAATTAAAAACTTTAGTAACTCAAAAAAAAATACGGCAAATAGTAAATAGACTATGTGGTAAAATAATAAAATCAGTAGATGATATTATAATAAAGCACTTCAGCAATAATGCTATCTATGGAAATATTTCCAATAAATTCGCGTATGAGTTTCAAAAAAATGTAATAAAAAGTAGCACACACTGTAACACGCCGTTATTAAACGAGTACCTGCACACAAACGTACCTAATCAATGCATGAGAATGAACAAGGTCAGTTGTGATGTGGTTTACAATTAAACATAAGTAAGAGCCCGGGATACGACGAAGTTCGTGTTTCAGATCTCCAATATATAAACACGAAAATCACCCCCGTTATTACCCATCTAATTAACTCCTGCATCACAAAATCAGTGTACCCCGATAAATTAAAATTTGGTATAATCCGTCCCATACAAAAACAAGGTAGCCCGACTGCACTGATATAAATAATTACAGGCCAATCACGATTTTGTCTGTTATTGACAAGATTATTGAGAGATACTTTGGTAGTGAAATAAACAAATATCTATCTAATAATAATATTACCAATACTAAGCAGTTCGGCTTTCAAAAATATCAAAGTACCTCTCAACTCTTGGCACAGTTTACGGATGAGGTTAACAAGTGCGTGAACGAAAAGAAGCATGTGCTTGCTGTCTTCGTCGATTTCAGCAAAGCTTTCGATGCTTTAAAACATAATGTATTATGTAATAAACTAAGTCAGGCTGGTGTACAGGGACCCCTTCTGGACTGGTTTAAAAATTATCATTCTAACAGGTATACGGCAGTAAAGATATCCGAAGAACTCAGTGATATGATACTTACTATTGAAGGAACCGCGCAGGGTTCTATCATTGGGCCAACTGAATACTTACTGTATGTCAATGACATGTGCGACATATTCCAGCAGGGCTCTGTGTATCAGTTCGCAAATGATACTTGTCTCTTGGTGGCACACGAAAGCAAGCAAAAATGCAAGAAAACTTTGACCTTCGATGTCAATGGTCACCATGACGTTGGGCTAAATATTAACGCAAAAAAACCAAGCTTCTTCACATTCATACTGCCCATCTAAAAGCGCCCACCACCCCTGTAATAATTGCTCACGAGCATCAATGTCAACACAGCTATCATAGTAAGTGTCATTGCGGGACGCTTGAACTAGTCTCAGAGCACAGGTACCTTGGTCTTATTATTGACTCAAAATTTAATTGGGTACCGCATATTAATTATTTACGTAACAAACTAAGAGCAATTACATCGAGACTGTCCATATTAAAGTTTAAATTACCTTATAAAATATTGCGCATGTCGTACATGTCGCCGGCAGATAGCATAATAAATTATTGTATTAGCAGTTATGGCAGAGCATACAAAATACATATCAATATTATTTATAAACGTCAAATTAGTTTACTTACTTAAATTAATAGTGCCACAAAAAATAAAAAAACAATTCAAAGACGACGACATCGGCCTGTTTAAATACTGCTAGATAGTAAATGTGTTTGATCGATATAAACTGGAAATTGTAAGTGAATACTTTGACAAAATCCAATCATTATCAGTGAGAACTCGAGATGCGAGAATGCGCCAACTTACGTATTTGCCTGTAACGTGATCATACGTGGAATAAAGTAAATATACGCGGTCCCACGGAAGAGTTGAATTTGTCATACTCAGCACCCCCTTCTCCCTTTCGCGCTCCCCGCAAAGCGTGTGAACTTAAGAATTGAGATTCATTATAACTCTGGATTTTGTACTGAAAACAAGTGTTTTATTTAATTATCAAAACCCTAGAAAAGCCACCATGTTTCATGGCGACCCTGCCAGGATCAGCAAAAGCTAATTTCATTGTCAACGCCGAAATGTAATAACCATGGGGAAAAGCTATTCTAAGGACGAAGTCGTCATCGCCCAAAATGCGAATGGAGCAGCAACTGCAAACGCAGAAATAGCGAAGGCTGAACACTTGAATTATATTATCCAATCTCTGCTGATAGTTGCTATCGTCATCCCCTCTGCAGCGTCGATATATTATATCCTGAAAAAGTGTCGAAAGAGTGCTGTCAAAACTCTGAGGCGTGAGTTAAATGCCGCCTCGATGGACAATCTCGCCCGCCCTAGCGTTTAAAAGAGAAAGTGAAGGAGATCCCGGCCCACACCGCAGAAGGTATCTGGAGATCCCGACCCCGACAGCCGCCGTCGCTGTATCTGTAAAATGTGTTGTGTTTTGATGGTGTTGTGCCAGTGATAACGTGAAGAATAGACTGCATTGATAAGACAAATTTTATCACCATGCCTACGTAAGTTAATATTGAAATCTGGAATTATATGTTGGGCGTTTTTTTTTTATTAGGTGTTATAAAAGTTTTACCGATTGTATCGTATCACTTCAACACTAAATGTGTCAAATTTAAATGTCCTTATCTGATTTAAAAGAATTGTTTAACAGTTTAAACAACATTAAGACTTATTTGGTAAAAATAGGACCAGCTCGTAGAGAACGTTCTGATAGGGCTAAAGAAAATTTAATTCTAGCACAGAAGTTGTATAATCGTTTAGAGAATATTTCAACTTTAACTAAAATAAAAGTAGAGAATTCTGAGATAAGTAGCGAAACTGTTCAACATATAAATAAATACATACAAGATATAGACAACACATATCAAAAAAATTATAATTTAATGTCTAGTATTACATCAGATTTATCATCAGATTCCAGTTCGAGTACAGAGTCAGACAAATCTATAATCATGAGTAAAGATAACTTTGACATGAAAACGGCATTAGGCTTGTTGCCCATAATGAATAACAAGGAAGATACTACTCTGCAGTTAATAGACAACATTTTATTATATAGTGATACACTAAACGATGCAGGCAATAAACTGTTAATTTGTTTTGTCTTAAAAAGTAGGCTTTGTCCGGGCGCCAAGTTGAGGTTAAGAAAAGATAATACTTGTGTCGAATCTTTGATTTCGGACATGCGGAAATATCTTATTCAGAAAAAATCCGCTGTAGCAATACAGTCTCAAATAATTAGCGCCAAACAAGGTCGTAGGAGTATAGAGAAATTCGGTTCCGAATTAGAGGAACTGTTCCTAAATTTAACTATATCGCAAGCCGATGGCGATGCGAATAAGTATGACACTTTACGTACGATTAACGAAAAAACCGCAATTGAGCGTTTCGCCGAAGGTTTGTCCGACTCGCGGTTAAGCACAATTATAGCATCCCGCGAATTTAATTCCCTTCCGGAAGCGATCCAAACGGCTTTGTATAAGAAGTTATCTTCATGTAGGTACTTCCGAAGAAGGAGGTATGAATTTTAGGCGTAGTCAGAAGCGAAATGGCAGTGCCAGTAGGTATTAATCGAATATTACAAATAGGCGTCAATACGAAGGAAATAATTTCGCGCCTAAGCAGTACCGTGTTTATCAGTTTCACTCAAGGTAGGTTTTACCGGGGCACCCGCCGAGGCCAGGGTAATAGACACCGTTCATACCCCGCCCGTGTTGCTCAGATACAAGCAGTGAACCCCGGGAACAACGAAAACTATCAAACTGCTTCAGACAGTGAGTTTTTTCGTCCCAATAACTAGCCATAACTTCGTACTTAATTATAACGTAAATAGTGTAGTGCAGCTGCGTACAAATATAAGTAGTAGTAATAACATTAGTCTCTTAGTAGATAGCGGCGCGAGCCTTAGCGTATTGAAATATGAGTGGCTTGTAGAGCACCTGCATGACGACAACGAGTTGTGCTATGATAAAATAATTATTAAAGGTGTTACTGGGAAATTAATTTCGGAAGGATATACAGCGTGTTAGTTGAAACGAGGGACATATTATGGGAGGACATTAGGTATTCGATTCCCGATCCCATTCATTAAAAAAAACATAACCTTAATTTTTTGCATAATTATCCTATTAAATAAGTTAGCGTATACACTAAGCGTGGGAAAAGATCATATGTGCCGACTGACGGCGCCTCGGCCGAGCGCGGCGCCGATAGATCATGCCGAAAGGTCATTTTGCTTTGCACACCCCGCACGCACCCCCGCGAGACCACCCCCGCCCCGCGGCGCGCGCCTCGGCGCGTGCCCCACCGCGGGCGGGCAGTCGGGCAGTCTGCGTGATCTGCGTCTGCGCTGCGCTGCGCTGTGCGAGTCACCGCCGTTGCTTTGCACTTCCGCGTTCGAACAACGTAAAAATGCCTCATCAGTACACTAACGAAGAATATTGGGATATGGTTCGTGCCTACGCAATAACAAATAGTGTTCGGAGGGCCATCAATCTCTACCGTGAGATGTTTCCAAATCGCCATGCTCCTTCGTACAACCTGATTTAGGAGTCAACCACCGGCTTCGAACATATGGCCAGTTCACGGTGCTGACACACGCACACGGACGAGGCGGAGCTCCTCTTCCTGTCGACCTGCAAGAGGCCATCATCGAGTACTTCGAGCAAAATCCGCAAGAAAGTACCAGAAATGCCGCAAGGCGATTCGGCGTATCACACTGGACTGTGTGGAAGCTCCTCCACGTGGAAAGAATAAAGAATGCACCCATACCATTTAAGACCCGTACAAGAGCTCGGGCTCAATGACCACGAACCGCGAGTGATCTTTTGCCGCTGGTTTTTGGCCAATTTAGATAAAAACATTTTATTTACAGACGAGGCTACCTTTACTAGAATGGGTATTTTTAATGTACATAACGAACATTGGTGGAGTAGTGAAAATCCCTATGTGACGCGACAGGACGCTTAACAACATCGATTTAGTGTCAATGTGTTACTGTGCTTACTATTCCCATATTTCATTGAAGGTAGACTTGACAGTGCATCTTATTTGAATGTTTTGAATAGTGTGGTGAACGACATGTTGGACGAAGTGCCCCTTGGTTCCTTACAAAATCTGTTTTACCAGCATGACGGCGCGCCCGCGCACTATCAGGTACGAGTTCGTGAGTTTTTATCGAACCATTTTGGCGAAAGGTGGATAGGTCGGGGAGGGCCAGTGCCATGGCCCGCTCGCTCTCCCGATCTCACCCCATTAGGGATGAGTTAAAGGTCCGTATTACGGAAGCCTTTAACCACGTACGAAATAATCCGTTTGTGCTTAATTGTGTTATTAATAATATGCGGAAACGAGCCGAACTATGCATAGAACGAGGTGGTGCTCATTTTGAGCAATACTTGCGATTAGTGTTAATAAGTGCAAATAGGTGTTATGAATAGGTGTAAATAGCTGATTAATCGTTGTAAATAGTTGTGATTCCCTTTTTTAAATACGCCAAATTACTTAGGTTTGTCATTTTGCATTCTTTTTTGTTGTGACTTAAAATTTAGATTTGTATTGCATAATTTAACAAATAACTACCTATTTATTTAACTATTAACCATTTACCTAAGTATTTTTGCCTGTCCTAAGCCAGGTTTAAAGTATGAAGGAAAATCGGCTCACACACCGAACACGACAGCTAGTTACCTATTCAACGTCATACGTACGCGTAAAGCGCTAGGGTGCCCAAACATTACGGGAAATTTCATGAAATTGTAACATCGGTTTTCTGAATTATTTTATATGCTTCGAGTAGTATTTTTTTATTTGTTTATGTTTATCCTGGCATAAACTACCATTGGATAAAATATGTCCCTCGTTTCAACTAACACGCTATACTTAGATTTAATTTGTAATGGCGTGTATTTCAAACAAAAGTTTTATGTTTTTAAGAACCTTACGTGTGATGCATGTGGAATATTGGGAGAAAACTTTTAAAGCGTTATAGCGCCATAATTAATTATGAAACTAATTCGTTGACAATTTCAAATGACAGCATCACTGTTGTTGTACCCATAAATAACAACAACAAGCAGTACGTACACGTGATACCTGCTCGATGCGAAATAATAAAATACATTCCTTGTTCATGTAAAGAGGATTGTGTAATTTTAGCACAAGAACTAACTAAAGGAGTTTACGTAGCAGGAATGATAACAAGGCCAACAAATGGCATGATTCCTATGCGACTTTTGAATACGTTAAATAAGGACATTACTTACGATTTTTCGAGCGTTCCATTGCATTCAATCAATCATTTTGAATTTTGCGAGCTTCTAAGTAATGACAAATCGGCCCAACGAGTTAAAAACTTATTTAGCTTGCTAGACTTAAATCATTTAAATCGAGAAGAAAAACTTAGTATTGAAGAAATTTGCGCGTAATACGCGGATGTGTTCCTGGGGATTCCTTAAGCGTCACTAACTTAATGGAACACAGTATTGTATTAAAAGAAAATGCGACTCCAATTTGCGTCAAGCCGTATCGCATTCCACATGATTAAACTTGTATCAAAATTAAAAAACACAAATAACAAATCATGTAAATTTGCATTAAAAAAATATTATACTATGTAAATGTTAATGCGATCTAGCGAGTGACTCACGTTACCGCAGATAAACCGTCCCGGTTTTTGTCGGTAATTACCTATGTAACCAAATTGTGTACTATTTGTATTGTAAAGCATGACTAAAAAAAAGGTTAGTGAAATGTAGGCATCTGTTTCTTGGTTTGTTATAAATTTAGAATGTGTTTATTTTAGTTAGGATATAACTGTTGGTTGTATTAAACATTGTGTGGATGTGTATATAAAATCGTGTCCCTGTGTACAGTGCATTGCAAACATTTGGCTTTGAATATATTTAAGAAGACTAACTCACCGGGGCGGTGTAATTGTCAGACAACTTTAATGTACTTGCTTTAATGCACTTGTTGTAAAGAAAGTTGTACTGATAAAACCGTTTGCTGCAGTACACTGATGTGTATGATAACCTCTGATTTGGTTTCTTTCTTTGTTGTTTGATTTTAATTTTAATTTTAAATTAGTCTCGCTGCGGTAGCGTGGATTTGGGACAACAGATAAATAGTTTGATTTTGTTGTAAGTACTTGGCTTGCAGACCTAACATTAAGATTCTAGCTGTTTGCCAATAAGTAAACATTCTACTTGATTCTTGGTTGTTTTGAAAACTAATTTCAAATTAGTCTCGCTGCGGCAGCGTTAAAATTTTGAATTGCTTGTAAGTATTCGTTTTGAAAACTTAATTTAGAATTTAAAGTTAAAGTTGTTTGTAAAATTGTGGGCCCAGCATTGGAAATTGTTGTATTTTTGATTTCGTTTGTTGTTTTCATTTTGAAAACATATTTATATATTCTAGGTATTTGATTTACAATATTTGTAGTTAGGATGCATAGCGATTGCAAATTTGTAGACATATATCAATATTGCAGTTGTTTTACATTATAAATTGTTTGTTTACATAGTAAATTTGGCCTATGTATTATTAATTGAACATTCAATGTTTATTGTGGCTTCTTTAGAAACAACTAGACCCTAGAGCTATGCTAACCCGACACTACACCGAAGATATCCCGGACATCAGCCTGTACGAGATTGGTATGGCTCTCAAGCAGCTTAAGAACAGCAAGGCATCGGGTGCTGACGGAATTACGGCTGAGCTTCTGAAAGCAGGCGGAAGACCGGTACTCGCAGCTCTTCAGAGACTATTTAATTCCGTCGTACTCGGAGGTAGAACGCCAGAAGCATGGCATGAAAGTGTGGTTGTATTGTTCTTTAAGAAGGGCAACAAGGCCCTACTGAGGAACTACAGACCCATATCGCTTATAAGCTGTTCTCAAGAGATATAACTAATCGTCTCGCACGCAGGTTTGATGACTTCCAGCCAATCGAACAAGCCGGATTCCGAAAAGGCTTTAGCACCATAGACCACATACATACGCTGCGGCAGGTTATACAGAAGACCGAAGAGTATAACCGGCCACTTTGTTTAGCGTTTGTGGACTATCAGACAGCCTTTGATTCGATCGAAACATGGGCCGTGCTACAGTCTCTCCAGCGGTGCCAAATTGACTACCGGTACATCGTAGTGTTAAAGTATTTGTACGCAAACGCCACTATGACTGTTCGCCTGCAGGACCAGAACTCGAAGCCAGTCCAGCTGCAGCGTGGAGTGAGATAAGGAGATGTCATTTCTCCGAAACTCTTCACTGCTGCACTGGAGGACATGTTTAAGCTTCTGGACTGGAGAGGACTCGGCATCAATATTAACGGCGTGTACATCAGTCACCTTCGATTTGCCGACGATATAGTAGTCAGGGCTGAGACCCTGGAGGAACTCGGCACAATGCTCGGTGATCTCAACAGAGTCTCTCAACAAGTGGGCCTTAAAATAAACGTCAAATCAAATTCTAAAGCAAATCTGAATTAAGTAGTTTTAACTATCTAGTATTTAATTGACGAACTCCTTGGTCGAGTGGTATGTACACCGGTTTTCATGGTGCCGCCATCTCTGAGGGCCCGGGTTCGATCCCCGGTCGGGTCAATTTAGAATTTATTGTTTTTCTAAATTGTCTCGGGTCTGGGAGTTTTCTATTTATAATAAGAATTTCTTTAAGTATTTTAAGTATGTTTATCCGTCGTCTAGTAACCATTTAACGAGTTTCTTCGAAGCTTCTCTTGGGCTAGATAATTGGTGTGAGTGTAGGAAAGTTTATTTATTAATTTATTAATTTGGAGAATCTTTTAAAAGTGATTTTAACTAGTTTAAAGGTCACTGTACTGTTATACAGTTACAAATACCGATAGATGACCAGCCCACTACACATTAGAACTTAAAGTTTTTACTGACAACCCCTACCAAGCGTCAGGTCATACGAAAGAGTGTCATATAACCTGCGCAAGCACAAGGGACCATCAACGTCAGGTCATAATGCCAGATCAGTACCCGCCGAAGCGCTTCTTCATCCAGTACTATTAAGACTAGTGTCTCGAGCGAGTTGCCCCGTGGACACGTATAGTACACTTCCTATTATCCCGATAGGTAACCGGAGCTGTAAGCTCGCTCATTTCTCGTTGCACTAAGAGCACAACTAAGAGTGTCCACTGTTTGGGTCGTCAGCTTCTAAAGCTACTACCAAATGTCCTATTTGGTGGCGAAGTTGACCATCCCCTCTCCTTATTCACTAAGTTTTATTTGTACTGGCACCTCGAGACCAACCGTTAGGTTATGCAAGAAGTGCCAGACGTCCCTGCGCCAGTAAACTACTCGCGCAGGAGACCATCTGCGTTAGGTCTTGACGCCAAATCAGTGCCCGCCCAAGCGCGTTTTTTTTTCGGTACTCATAAGACTAGTGTCTCGGGAGAGTTTCCCCGTGAACATATGTAGTCCACAACTCTTTTCGTCCGAGGTTAAAAATTGGTAAGTAGGTACTAGGTAGATAAGTAAGTCCTTAGGTATGTGAATACCTATTTATTACCATACGTATCGATCATGGATGAAATGAAAGGGTACGATTCCACTGAAGCGGTCTCTACTTCGCCTACCCCCTTCATTTGAGCCGGGATCACATCCGGATTAACTCATTAATATAATACCTACATAATGTCGACTTTCTACATAGATAATTAAAATATGGATTATAATAAATTAAAAGTAAAAAACCTTTTTAAAAACAAGCTTTTATTTAAACGCGCTAAAAAGAAAAATTAATTTTTTACTTTAAATCTTTTACTAACAACTTACAACATCATTACCAGTGATCAGCGTAGGTAGTGCCATTTGGGGTCAATGAACTAGAATGTTAGTGTTAATATGGATACGCCCGAGAATCCCGGGATCCCGAAATATTTTCCTAAATGTTGATGTATTAATTATTTAACGTAGGTAGAGGAATCTGAGATCAGTAAGATTGAATTTTAGTGTTAATATACGAGTAGACATGCCTCGGAATTTCCGTGAATGTTTCCTGAATGCTAATGTCTTTATTAGGTAATTAAAGTTAAAATATTTTTTATCTACAACGGGAAAGATCTTTGCCTTCATCTGACCTGATGGTAAGTGAAGATAAGGCCAAAGGTGGGAGCGACCTTCACCCGGACTCCTCAATCACAAAGGCACTGTCTATCATACCTCTAATTGCCGAACAGAACAATGCTTTTAACATTGTTGTTATGGCGACAAGCTTAAGATACGAGTCGAGTATTATTAGAACGACCAACTCATTTTCGACATAACCTGGGGTCCTTTTTATAAACGTGACAATTGTAAATTACTATAATTCGGAGGACATTGTCAATGCGATGAACAGCAATATATACTTCTTAGACAATATTCCATGTTATGTACTTAGTATAGTAATTTACTATTGTCACTTTTATGTCTCATTTTAATAACAAAGTTAATAAAAACACAAATCTTAAAAAAACTACAATATTTATTTAAATATATTGAAAATCAACAACATTTTTTATGTACCTATTTAAATTCAGCAACATTTGGGCATACAATAAAAAGATTTTCCGGGATATAGAAGGCATATCCATATTAAGATAACAGTCAGTAAATCCCGAGAATAGCACTACCTACACCGATCACTGGTCATTACACAATTTATATGATATAAAAGGTTGTCGCTAGATTTAAGTACCTACTCGTATTTTCTTAGATTAAAAATTTTAACAGTTAAAATCAAATACACCAAGTTATATAATTTACTTTTTGATTTACACATATATAGTACTTTTATTAGTATCTTGCGACAACCTTTTATATCATATAAATTGTGTAATGACGTTATAAGAAGTTGTTAGTAAAAGTTTTAAAATGAAAGTTTATTTTTTCTTTTTAGCACATTTTATTTAAAAGCTTGTTGAGGATGCCTCGTGGAGGGGCGAAACAGTGTCGGGTTTCGGTTTGCATGCCTTATTTAGCATCCATCGCTCCTTTTGCATGTGCATACATTGCGGGCGGGAGGGCGGTGCTTGCATGCAGCATTTAAACTTGATAAATTAGTGAGTTAGCGGGATTAACACTAGATATTTTTATTCCATTTTTGTTAAGAATTTTAATTTTTGATTTATTTTTTACTTTTTTATTTATCCCTGGACAGGTTTTTCATTTTTTCATCTCACTGAACCACCACCACTCACTACCTATCAAAAACGATCTACCCATTAAAACTAATCAAACGCGACGCGGTTGTGTCGCTTAATTACTAAGTTCCTATGGCCACCTCCCAGCTCCATCACCAGACCATGGTTACCATCTAGCACCAAAGTACTCGTCAAGACGAATCAAACGAGCCCATACTCGATGGGGTTATGTCGTTTAATTACTTTTTCTTCTGTGGCAACACTTTTGTAAACAGTTGATCTGAATGTCTCCTGTGTAAAATTTTAAATTTAATTTAATATTTACTCATTTAACGCCCATAATCCAATTCAATCATTAAGTTAAGTTGTGTTTTAGTGGTGAGCGTTTCGCTTTTAGTGTATTTCATGTGCAAAATCAAAAATTTAAGTAAAACTGTTTAGTGACAGTTACCGGCATGTAAGTGAACCGTTGTCATCTTTAGGGAACCTACCCTTATTTCACTTAAAATCTTATAAATTTGCATAAATTGACGATTTGTTAATTATTATACGTATCTTGTTTAATTCCAACCACTTTAGTTGCGATTAACATACGTAAACATAACCTCTGTTTGTTGGTTACGCGACTACTCGTACAGCTTGCTCGTGCAACTGTTTACTTGTAACCTACATAGTATTTAAAAAAATTAATTTCTCTTTTATACGATTCAATTTTTAAGTTTTCCCATAATGATGACTCGCAAGGCCTTGTCTCGTCAGGAGGAGTCCAATCTCCAACTGACATTAAATGAATTGAAGGCTTCGAAAGAGTTGTGTGATCAATTAAACAGAGAGCGAGATGACAACGAAAGGGAACTTTTGGAATCATTAGACAGGCATCAAAAGTTAAAAAATGAGTTGGTAAAGTTAAATGACCGTTATATAGATGCTATTGATGCCCGGGACAGGCTCCAAAACATTGTGGACAGGTTCGACCAATGTAGTTCAGAGTATGACCAGGCTCTGAACTGCATAGATGAGTTGAAAAAACAATTGCATGAGGCAAATAACAAAATTACTTTATTGGAAACATCTAAACTTAACATGACTGCCTCATTAAATCAAAGCTTGTTCGATGAGTTGGTAGTCTGTGCCCCCTCCATGGTTTCTACGACAGCTAGCAGTCAGCCCACTGTCACTTTAGATCTTAGATGTGAGGAAAATAAAAATAGCAACCACTCAGCGAAGATTGCTGGCTGTAGCAAATATAAACTAAAAAAATATATTAAGATAAATAAGTACATTAAGAAAACGCAAAAATTAGTTAAGAAGCACGAATTTTCTATTAAAAATTTAAAATTAAATAAAGAAAGATTGTACTTAATTGACAAATTAGATATATACTCGTCACAACTACACAATAAAAATTTAAAATATAAAAATGATACACAAATTCTACAAACTAAAATTGCACACCTAGAGGACTTGCTCATATCTATTACTAAGCAATATGATCTTTCACAAGGTCAAATAAAAGAACACATGTTGGCCATTGATGAACTGGTAGTCCTGTGTAATGGTAACAATGAAGGGATTGATTCACTCACAAATAATTATAAATGTAAACAGTTACCAAGCCGTTCATCAATCCCATGTGATTCTTCCTCTGTCGAATTGATTGATGTTAATTCCAAAGGTTCCCTTACTCAGTGCACAATTAAAAATGTACCACAACTTATACCAACCAACCAGATTCCATGTAAGACAGATTGTAATAGTGACTCGGTAATATTTAGTGATGAATTTGGTAAAAACATGGGTCTGTTGTTATTTGACTTGGGACATTCAGTTATCAATTATTGTATACCGGGTGCTTCTTATCAACATATTTTGAAAAAAACTGTAGAACATAAATATAACCCCAATAGCACCTTATTATTATTTGTTGGTAATAGAGGTAATCTGAACAAAACAAGCCTTATAAAATGTTTAGAATGTTTGGATAAGTTAATTGTAAAGAAAATTATATTGTTTAAATTTTGTTGTAGTAGTTTGCCACAGGAGGAAAATTCTATTAGACATAAGTTTAACCTCACATCTTAGATTAAAACAAAAAGGGAAGATACGGCATTAGCGTCTCGTAAGTAAGCCGCTAAAATTAGGCCTAAAGGCACAATTTCACTTCAGTCGCAATTTGCCGAGCGTACAGGCTACATCGTACTATTGCGGACATTCTGCTGTGATAAAAAGAGAAAGACGCTACTCCGCAGTGGCGTCGGAATCGGTCGTACGTACTCGTCTGTTGCGAAGCGACCGAGACGTCAACGCGCTACTCGCTGACTCCCTCGCGCTGACGTTAAAACTTACTGCTCTGTCTCGCTCGCTCGATTTACACTTTTATAGGTGTGCGTGTGTGAGTGTTTGCATATGTAGTTGAGTAGGACTATATTTTGATTGACTACAAGTAGGAGCATGCCGTATCTTCCCTTTTTGTTTTAATCTAAGCCTCACATTACATTTATTTTGCAAAAATGACATAATGCATTTAATTGACACTTACAATTATGTTAGTAATTTTTATTTGACAAGAGATAGTTATTATCTGCCAAATTATTTTAAGCGACAAATAGCTTTATCGCTATCCTAATGTATTCAAACGTCATCCAAAAACTTGGCTAAACATGTTGCTTCTATTGAGCAATGTATATTTGACATAGACGTCAGTAGTGTTTCTACTGACATTCCAATTAATTATTTAAATTAAATTATTTAACAAAAGAGGAAAACTCTTGCGAAATGTGTGTTAATAAAATGAAATTAAATAAATGTAAAAATAGCTTTAGCAAAAGCCCATGTCAATCATTAAATTAAAAAAATGTACAATCTTTAAACATTGTCCACCAGAACATCCAAGGAATGATGGCAGGGATTTGGAGATTGAATTGTTCATGAACTGTAATAAAATTGATATTCTTTGCATAACAGAACACTGGCTTAAAGACCATCAGTTCATGTTAAATTTTAAGAATCATTTGGTAGGATGTTCGTTTAGTCGAGGAAATGCAATACATGGTGGCTCCTTAATTATTGTTAGTAAAAAGTTTAAATTAAAGGAACGCAAAGACATAGTGAGCCTCTCGGTTGAGCGAACAATAGAAATAGCTTGTGTGGAGTTGGAGCAGTTTGTTGTATTAAGTGTGTACAGACCTCCTTCAGCGTCATATGATTTTTTCGAAAAAGTTATGGATGAGGCATTACATAAAGTCCGTAATGTAGGTAAAACAATAATTGTTTGCGGGGATTTTAAAATTAATTTGTTAGAAAATTCCACAATGTCAACTAAAATTAAAAACCTATTTCTATCATATAACTTAAATCATTTATTTTTGGAGCCGACAAGAATAACTGCCACTTCGGCCACCTGTATTGATAACATATATACAAATGTAAAACCACTGGCTAAGCAAATTATTAATAACCTGGAGTCTGATCATTGTGGCCAAATGGTCAGCTTTCCACACCAGCGTAAACAAGTGACGAAAAAGAATATCAATGTTGTACCATAAACTGCAGGTCGGCTGGAACGCTTTAAAAGCAATCTAGATACAAAATTAAATTATTTAGAATACAATGACAACCCTAATGTCTTTTATAATAATTTTTTTAACATTCATTGTTCAGAATTTAATAAAACTTTTGTTCCAAAAAAGATCTCAGTTAGTGGTACTGTAACTTTTAATGAATGGGCTACAATTGGTATTCACAGAAGTAGGAAACGCCTTTATGAACTTTATGGTGAACGCAACTATAACACCAGCGTTGACTTCAAATTATATGTTAAAAATTATTCAAAGCTATTCAAAAGAGTATGTCGATTAGCCAATGCAAACTATCTGAGTTCTAAGATTAAGAATAGTAATGACAAAATAAAAATGACATGGAATATTATAAATAGTGAAACAGGAAAGGTCAAAAGTCGTAATAATGAGTACAATTTAAATTGTGATAATATGATAATAAAACCTTGACTTCTGATGCTGATGTTGCTGCAGCAATTGAGAGGTTTTTTACTGACATTCCAGTTTCAACTACAAAAGCCTTGATTTCCTCCCCCACTGTAGCTGAATCTGTTTTGAAGGAGAATGTTAAAGATTGTGAAAGTAATTTCAGTTTTCAAAAAAATTGTAATACAGATATAAAAAAACATTTAACACTCTCAATAAAAAGAAAACTGCTGATCTGTGGGGTAATTCCGTGAACGTCGCTAAATCTGTAATTATGACAATAGCTCCAGTTTTAGCTTGCATATTTAATGAATGCATTGACTGTGGTGTTTTTCCTGACCTCATGAAATATAGTAAAATAATTCCATTATTTAAATTAGGTGGCACTTCTGACCCCTTTAATTTTAGACCTATTTCTGTGCTACCCACATTTAGTAAAATTTATGAAAAGTTAATGCTAGACCAAATGCAAATTCATTTTTATAAAAATAAATTTTTACATTGTAAACAATATGGTTTTACTAGGGGTCGCTCTACAACTGACGCCGGTGTTGAGCTTTTAATCCAAATATTTGATACCTGGGAGGAATCACAGGATGCCCTAGGGGTATTTTGTGATTTATCCAAGGCTTTTGATTGTGTTTTACATGAAACTTTGGTCAGGAAGCTTAACCACTATGGAATTAGGAAAGCTTCTTTGAACCTTCTAATCTCATACTTGAGTAACAGGATTCAAAAAGTCGACATTAACGGTAAAAAATCTCCGGGATCAGTGGTTAAAATGGGAGTTCCGCAGGGTTCAATACTTGGTCCATTCTTGTTTTTGGTTTATATTAGTGACTTACCTTATTTTGTAAAAGACAGTCATGAGATAGTATTGTTTGCTGATGATACTTCACTTTTATTCAAAGTGAAACGACGACACCCAAATTATGACGATGTGAATAATGCGGTCTCAAAGATTGTTCACTGGTTTAGTGTTAATAACTTGCTATTAAACGAGGGAAAAACCAAATGTGTAAGATTTGTATTGCCTAATGTTAAGCAGATAATAACTAGTAAACAAATTAAAGATAAGAATGTGAATCCTGTAGACACACTGTGTTTCTAGGCATCACGTTAGATGCCAAGCTTCAGTGGGGCCCACATATAGCTAAATTGTCGAATAGACTTAGCTCTGCGGCTTATGCAGTAATGATGATCCGTCAGTTAACTGACTTTGATACAGCTAGATTAGTTTATTTCAGTTACTTTCATAGTGTAATGTCGTACGCCATTTTACTGTGGGGAAATGCTGCCGACATTCAAACTATCTTTGTGCTGCAGAAGAGGGCTATTCGAGCAATATAAGTATAATGACAGTTGCATCACAATGTATTTATGAAAATCTTATGTATGTTTATAAAAATATTGAAATGTTTTCAAAAAACAGTGATATTCACAAATTAAATACTAGAAGTAAGAACAAATTAGCAGTGCCTTATACTAGGCTCCATAAAATAAATAATTCTTTTAAGGGTCTGTGTGTACGATTATACAACAAAGTACCAAATGATATTCAGAAATTAGATCTTGATAAATTTAAAATTAAAATCAAAGAAAAACTTTATAAAAAAGCTTATTATAAAGTGTCGGATTATACAGAAGACAAAACAGCTTGTGTCTGAAATGCTCCAAGTACCTACTCCAACAGCTATTTCTAATTGTCTATAATTAATTTACGAGTATATAGAGCACCATATTTAATTAAACTATTTACATTCAAATTTATATTTTGTATTTTGTGACCTGGTAACGACATATAATATATATTTATATTTTTTGTAAATGTCGTTGCTTCTGTGCGCTGTGGTTTCTTGCCGTTCTTTGCCACAGTTAAAAAATGATGTCCTGAATGGGTGTTAGGTTAAAAAATATTTGGACGTTTCAAAGTACTTATTAATTGAGTTTATTGAATAAATATATTCTGACTATTGACTTTTGACTATTGACTACTGAGTTCCTATGGCCGTCTTCCAGCTCCATCATCAGACCCTGGTTACCATATAGCACCAAAGTACTCGTTAAGACGAATCAAACGAGCTGAGACTCGATGGGGTTGCGTCGTTTCTTTACTGAGTTCCTATAACCACCTTCCAACTTCATCATCAGATCAGACCTTGGTATCCATTTAAAAACAAAGTACTCGTCAAGACGAATGAATGGGCCGAAACTCGTTGGGGTTGCGTCGTTTCATTACAGAGTTCCTATGACCACCTTCCAGCTTCATCATCAGACCCTGGTTACCATTGAGAGACAAACTACTCGTCAAGACGATTCAAACGAGCCCAAACTCGACGAGGTTGTGTCGTTTCATTGCGAAGTTTCTATGGCCATCTTCCAGCTCCATCATCAGATCAGCACTATGTCATCATATCATAATATTGCATTGTCACGCGATTTACACATGTATGCACAATTTCAGCTTAATTGGTTGAAGAGCTGCTACAAAATTGAGTTGCAAAATTCCACCCGAACAAGACATACCTACCTACATAAGAGTACATACATAAAATCTGCCAAACAAGTGAAAGAAAGTAGTTCCCAACCAAAGTTTGATCATCAAATGCAGCAGCTAACGCATCTTTCTTACCTTATTACTCTAAAGAAACTCTTCTTTAATCTGTGGTAGTGTACTAGGTTCTCTGTCACACGCAAAACGCGACGTTGCCGCTTTGTGTTCGAATACCTATTAGTCAATTTTGGCTCCGGATCAACTTAGTCTAAGTAAATGTCACATATAAGTTAAATATAATCAACCTTTCACGGGAAATGTATATGATTATATATATATGTAAAGATATGCAACCTCATTTTATACATACGTCTATGCGCATTTCTTCATTATCGGCGAGACGGTGACATTACTGATATTTGACAAATAAGTCATGTTGTCAATAAAATAAAGAATTATTGTTGATTAAGGAATCGATTAAGTAATAACTTTAAATGTCGTTTCTTTATTATTTTAGGTAGAATAATATTGTTATAATAATAATATGTAATGTGTAGAAGTGTAGATACGTATGTTTAAATAAAACTTTATTATTTCAGAGCAACACTTTGAGTTTATTCTGTCGATTCCTGACAATCCATAAATTGTCTTATAAAACGACATTTTTAGTCAAGAAAAATGGAAAAGTTAAGATTCACATTCACGGTTTTAGCAGCAACTGATGGAAAAACAAATGTGATCTGCATAACTTCGATCGATACACCAGATGGACTTGTACTTGATATTCCGGATGACCTAAAACCAGTAAATAAACATTCTGGGATAATATCTTCAGATGTTTTTCCAAAAATAAGGAATTCACTAAAAAGTAGACATCAGACTCGAAAAATTTGGATACCATTAAATGAGGAATTGAGAAATATCTACTTAGATGAAGGTGAAAATTTGCAATTTGGCGATCGGTATCTGGACGAGATTACAATTCAAACAAAGTCTTTCAATAGCACCGAACCTGGAAGTACAAATCTAGTAAAAAAAAGTTGAAAGATTTATACTAGAAAAATTTTCAGGACGGACTCCAAATGTTTACCAATGGATTGATGAATATGAAAATGAGTGTACACGATTCGAAATACTACAAGATTCAGAAAAAATTGAGACTTTAAAACATCTACTGGAAAAACAATGCTTAGATTGGTACACTAGTATGTTAATAAAATTTACCGTAAATTCTGGATGGGCCATTTGGAAAAATAATTTTTGTGAGACATATGGAAATACAGGTTGGTTACAAATTAAATATGCATTTACATTTAAATATCAAGTGGGTTCATTACTAGAATATGCTACGAAAAAGGAAAGGTTGTTACTAGAGGTAAATAAAGACATTGACACACAAACTATGATAAATGTCATTGTTATGGGTCTACCAGATTACATAATGTACAAGATGGATGGGGGATCAATTAAATCCACTGCAAACCTTTATAATGAAATTGGTAAACATGAGCATACAATAAACAAAAATTATTATAACAAATTCAAAAGAAACAACTGTGATAATAAAGAAACAATTGATAACATAAATAAACCATGCAAAATTTGTGAAAAATTAAATAAAGGTGTCCGTTTACATTCTGAAGAAAGATGCTGGTTTAAACAGAGTGATTATTGTGAAAATAGGAGAAACTATAGTAAGAATGTAAATAATACCCTGTTAGATGTTGAATTGAATGACAGCGATCCAAAACACGAAAATTAACACCATTAATTAAAGTCAAACTAACATTAGAAGAACAATTAGACATATGTGGTATATATGATTCAGGTTCTAATGTTTCTTTAGTCAATTCTAATTTATTAAGACTAAAGAAAGACGAAAAAGTTTATTACAACAATGCAAATTTAATAACAATTAATGGTGTTAAAAGGACAAGAGGTTTGACAACAATAAAAATAAAAATATTCAAAATAGAAAAAAAATTGATGTTTACATTGTTGATGGAAATGAATTTAATTATGATTTCCTGATTGGACTAGATATAATAAAAGAGTTTAAATTGATTCAGAACGAAAATTTAGAAATCACACAAAAACAAGAAGAAAACTCTACAAATAAGAAACTACATCATAAAAACAATTCTAATCAAAATGAAGATAAAAGAAAGTCGAATTGTGTAAATTTTAATGAACACATAGAAGAAGACGAATTCACAATGGATCTCAGTAATTTAAATAGTCAGCAAAAGTCTGAAATAAATAAATTGATAGACAAATATAAATCAAGCTTTGCAAAGCATAAATACGATATTGGAACAGTAAGAGACTATGAAACACGTATTGATCTACTTGTAGACAAATATTGTTGTAAAAGACCATACAGGTGTTCTTTAGAAGATAAAAAAGAAATTGAAGAACAAGTAGGAAGATTACTTGAAAAAAACCTTGAATCATACAGTCCGTTTGCAGCACCGGTAGCTTTAGCTTATAAAAAGGAAGACAATAGAAGAACCAGATTGTGTATTGATTTCTGGGGAAATTTTCTAGCCTAGGAGGGGAGATGTAAAGATATGCAACCTCATTTTATACATACGTCTATGCGCATTTCTTCATTATCGGCGAGACGGTGACATTACTGATATTTGACAAATAAGTCATGTTGTCAATAAAATAAAGAATTATTGTTGATTAAGGAATCGATTAAGTAATAACTTTAAATGTCGTTTCTTTATTATTTCAGGTAGAATAATATTGTTATAATAATAATACGTAATGTGTAGAAGTGTAAATACGTATGTTTAAATAAAACTTTATTATTTCAGAGCAACACTTTGAGTTTATTCTGTCGATTCCTGACAATCCATAAATTGTCTTATATATATATATAAGACAGATATTTAAAATGGCGTCCACCGCTATTTGACGTCCGCATACCGGACGCCACTTTTTTAATCGATGACACTTGGCGCCTCTAAGATCAAGCTAGCCGTAGAACAAAAATCGATGGAAGCCAAAAATTTATTGTAATGGCTGCAAATAAATACTGGATAGTTTCCAAAAAAATCTCAGCAGAGGTGCGGCGCTACTGTCGTGCGTATATCCACAGCCGTATTAAACGCGCTTCTTTTCTGACGTATTCATATAAATTTGGCGTCCGCTAATGCGACGTTGCCAGCTTACTCAATGTTTGGTGCCTACTAAAATACAATATCACACTAATATTATAAAGGCGAAAGTTTGTGAGTGTGTATGTTTGTTACTTCTTCACGTAAAAACTACTGAATGGATTTCAATGAAATTCGGCATACATACAGTTTCCCGATATTTCCACGGGAACGGGAACCACGCGGGTAAAACCGCGAGCGGTCGCTAGTTATTATCATAAATCGTAATCTATTATACTTAGTTATTAAAAATGTATTGTCATAAATAACTTTTTTTTTAAACAGTGACATTTTAGCTTGATTGCGTAATGCTTTATCAGAAGGATAAGTTTTATCCAATGATTGAATAATCAGCCATAAAACTAATAAATAATTAATAAAAAATGTAAATGTACAGACACCTGCAACCTATCCAAAACTGTAAAATTTCTTTAATACATTTTTAACCATATATTTAAGGCATAAAGTTCAAAGTATATTGAAGAAAATTGGACATTTTGTGGTAGGTAGGTTGATGTGCTGGCGTGTGTACATGTTCTTTCATCATCCCACCTGTCGCATATTGTGTTCAGAATGCTCTTAGAGCTGGCGCAAACTGTGAAATAGCAATATACGGGCGCCAGATAACAATATAATAACTCCTCAACAAAGGGCCTACGCCTTTCAACTATAAAGACAATTAAGTTAGGAAGCCACTATCCGAGGCGCAATATGAATTCGTATATCGGATTGTCCGACTTGTCACATATTATGCTCAGGATGTTGTTAGAGCTGGCGTGAAATGTCAAATAGCAATATCCGATATACGGACGCCAGTCATCAATATACGGACGCCAGATGTCAATATACGGACGCCAGATGTCAATATACGGATGCCAGTTATCAATATACGGACGCCAGATAACAATAGACAGACGCACGGTAAAAAAGGGCCTAGGCCTTTCAAACTATAAGGACAATTAAGTTAGGAAGCCAGAACCCAAGGCATTTACGCAATATGAATACGTAAATCGGACTGTCCGACTAGTTTTTTTTTTACTGTAAATGAGTTTGCTCTTGATCCCAATCAAGCCGATCCACGATGGAGCGAGCTAACCCAGAAGGTGTCTATTCACTCTTGCTTTGAAGATACTTAAGATAAGTACTCGGAAACACATACGCAGGGAGGGAGTTCAACTCTTTTTCTGTGCACAGTATAAACGATGTTGAGTAGCGCTTTGTGCGACATTTAGAAATATCCTCCAAGAAAGGGTGGTAGCCCGCAGTGCGTCTGGATGTCCGATAGAAGAAAGGGGATGGCGGTATGAGCTCATGGAGTTCCAGGTCTGTAAAAGACCGACAGAAAGGCAACTTTGCGGCGGTGAGCTAGGGTGTGAAACTTGCTCTTCACCAGTTCTTTGTCGCCAATTAGCCTCTCAACTCTGCGTTGAATCGTGTCCAGTGCAGTTAGTTGGTATTTTTTTTTTATATAATTCACCAACGTTTGTTTACACTGATACATTAAATTACTTAATTAAGTTTGTAATATTATTTAAGTGTAACAAACACTTACAGGTAAATACAATATGTTAGGACTCTTTCAAGTTCAGGATAATAATTTTTAAACAATAATAATCTAAAAAAGTAACAAGAAATACAAATATTCACGATAGATCGATTTGATCAGCGATAGATGTTCACTGTAGTAATCTTTCTTTTTCAAAAAATCACTAATTTCATAATTTTGAGACGCTTTACTGTCACTATCAATGTACACAGATGCAAAGTACAAGTAGTATTTCGCTGAGCCGTCCCATAGGTGACTGCAATATTCCATACAAGATCGGACTTCAGCTTTAAAGAGAGTTAAAAGCTATCCCGGCGTGAAATATCACTTGACCTTATTTAGGACGCCCAGCTTTTTGACTGCAGTTTGCATCCGAAAGGTATCTCTCTACGACAGTACTGTCATCTGCATACCCAACAATTTCTGGTATCAACAGGTCATTGATGTGCAACAGGAAAAGCGTCGCAGAGAGACCCCTGAGGAACTATGGTATCAATAGCCACTGAGCCAGAGGACCAGCCATCGATGACTACTCTGATCGATCGTTCCGTCAGAAAATCAGCTATCCAACTACAAAAGTACATATAATAATATCTACAGCGGGGACACCATACGCAGGAAGCTTGCGCAGCAGACTTGCGTGCCAGACCCTTTCAAAAGCCTTCGAGATGTCCAGTGATACGGCAAGTGCTTCGCCGTGCATCTCGAGGGCCCCACCCCAGTAGTGCGTCACATAAACTAGAAGATCCCCAGTCGAAATCCCCGGCTTCCTCGGCGGAAGCCATATTGACAGTCACTGAGGAGGTCATTAACTTATAGGTACATACCTATAAGTTAATGACCTCTTCAGCTCCTCATACCAACTTACTGTTTAGAACTCTTTCCATGACCTTACAGAGTATAAAATTGATAGCGATTGGTCGGTAGTTGCATGGGTCAGCATGAGACTTCCCTTTTAGGGTACTGGCTGCACATTGCCAAGCTTCCAGCATTTCGGTACGGTTTTTGTCTTTTTTTCTCTTGTTACATAATTATGCTCAGGATGTTTGTTAGAGCTGGCGTCAAAATGTCAAATAGCAATATACGGACGCCAGACATCAATATACGGACGCCACATGTCAATATACGGACGCCAGATAACAATATACAGACGCACGGTAGCTCCTCAACAAAGGGCCTAGGTATTTCAAACTATAAAGATAATTAAGTTAGGAAGCCAGAACCCGAGGCATTTACGCAATATGAATTTGTAAATGGGACTGTCCGACTTGTCACATATTATGCTCAAGATGTTATTAGAGCTGGCGTGAAATGTCAAATAGCAATATACGGACGCCAGATATCCAATATACGGACGCCAGACATGAATATACGGACACCAGATGCCAACAACGGACGCCAGATATCAATATACGGGCGTACGGTAGCTCCTCAGCTTAGGGCTTGGATAGTTAGTAGAACATCATCTTTAAAGGAAAAAGAGAATATACTTATTTAGGAAATCAGAACCCAAGGAATGCAAGCAGAACCACTTACCCAAAACTGTCAATTTTCTCGAATCGATATTGACCCTTATAGCTAAATAATAAATTGTGTACTTCAGTGCAGCGGCTATTTATGATGGCCGCTGCACTTTTAATTAGATCGAGATCAAACCTTAAGGCATCACATTGATGAACCCAAAACTGATGTGTTTCTTTAATAAAGTTAAGAGCGTTATCGCATTTCAGTTTCCCATACAAATTTCCAAGTTGAAATTTTTAAAAACCATTAGGCCTTTTTTGATGAAACTCTGCATTAATGTTTTTATATTTTAGCGTTTTATTAACGCTTAAATATACTTAAGTAAAATTTTAAACACTGAAAAAAGACGACAACCTCAGGCGGGAATCGAACCACGCACCTTCCGCATTCCGGGCGACTGCCTTAACCACTTGGCTACCGAGGTCTGGCTTTCAAACGTCGAAATTTGTCAGTGCTTGATGCTTATGTTTTTAGTCAACATTGCTTCATCAAATCTTAGAAGTTTTCACTTCTGAGATCCGAAAGAAATATTTTTACAAATATTTGAACATTCGGTTAAGATGAAGCTGCGTTTATAGATTAATGTTTTTATGTTTTAGCGTTTTATTAACATTTAAATATACTTAAGTAAAATTTTAAACATTGAAAAAAGACGACAACCTCAGGCGGGAATCGAACTACGCACCAAATTTTAATTAAGAAACTCGGCATGCTGAGGTAAAATATAGAGATCTAGATAGTTTGTTGAAAACATTTTTAAAAAACCTTTATTTAACTGAGTTATTGCGATTTTAAATCTCAATAACTCAGCCAAATAAACGATTGGATCCCTGTGTTTTACTTTAGCATGCAAAGTTTCATAAAATATGGCTTAATGGTCTTTAAAAATTTCGACTTGGAAGATTGTATGGGAAACCGAAATGTGTAAACCCTCTTAAATAAAAAAAAAACTTTGGTTAACAATTTTAAAGACATCTGTCAAATTGGACCCAACATTAAAATATTCGGTGAAAGAAAGAGATAGGTATCGCATTGCTGGCAACGTCGCATTTACAAAATGTATATATAATATATATATATATCCCCCAAGCAAACTTCCGTCCACTGAAGGCGAAATTACATTTAAAATAGCGTCCACCGCTATATGACGTCCGCATACCGGACACCACTTTTTTAATCGGTGACACTTGGCGCCTCTAACATCAGGCTAGTCGTAGAACAAAAATCGATGGAAGCCAAAAATTGATTGTAATGGCTGCAAATAAATACTGGATAGTTCCCAAAAAAATCTCAGCAGAGGTGCGGCGCTACTGTCGTGCGTATATCCACAGCCGTATTAAACGCGCTTATTTTCTGACGTATTCATATAAATATGGCGTCCGCTAATGCGACGTTGCCAGCTTACTCAATGTTTGGTGCCTACTAAAATACAATATTATTATTATAAATCGTAATCTATTATACTTATTTAAATAAAATTATTCGTTTGATAAAGTTTTAGATAACCATTAAAAAATGTATTGTCATAAAATGACTTTTTTTTAAACAGGTGACATTTTAGCTTGATTGCGTAATGCTTTATCAGAAGGATAAGTTTCATCCAATGATTGAAAAATCAGCCATAAAACTAATAAATAATAAATAAAAAAATTAAATGTGCAGACGCCTGCAACCTATCCAAAACTGTAAAATTTCCTTAATACATTTTTAACCATATATTTAAGGCATAAGGTTCAAAGTCTATTGAGGAAAATTGGACATTTTGTGGTAGGTAGGTTGATGTGCTGGCGTGTGTACATGTTCTTTCATCATCCCACCTGTCGTATATTGTGTTCAGAATGCTGTTAGAGCTGGCGCAAACTGTGAAATAGCCGCCGTATACGGGCGCCAGATATCAATATAATAACTCCTCAACAAAGGGCCTACGCCTTTCAACTATAAAGACAATTAAGTTAGGAAGCCACTATCCGAGGCGCAATATGAATTCGTATATCGGATTGTCCGACTTGTCACATATTATGCTCAGGATGTTGTTAGAGCTGGCGTGAAATGTTAAATAGCAATATCCGATATACGGACGCCAGTCATCAATATACGGACGCCAGATGTCAATATACGGACGCCAGATGTCAATATACGGACGCCAGATAACAATATACGGACGCCAGATAACAATAGACAGACGCACGGTAAAAAAGGGCCTAGGCCTTTCAAACTATAAGGACAATTAAGTTAGGAAGCCAGAACCCAAGGCATTTACGCAATATGAATACGTAAATCGGACTGTCCGACTAGTTTTTTTTTTTACTGTAAATGGGTTTGCTGTTGATCCCAATCAAGCCGATCCACGATGGAGCGAGCTAACCCAGAAGGTGTCTATTCACTCTTGCTTTGAAGATACTTAAGATAAGTACTCGGAAACACAGACGAGGGAGTTCAACTCCTTTTCTGTGCGCAGTATAAAAGATGTTGAGTAGCGCTTTGTGCGACATTTAGAAATATCCTCCAAGAAAGGGTGGTAGCCCGCAGTGCGTCTGGATGTCCGATGGAAGAAAGGGGATGCCGGTATGAGCTCATGGAGTTCCAGGTCTGTAAAAGACCGACAGAAAGGCAACTTTGCGGCGGTGAGCTAGGGTGTAAAACTTGCTCTTCACTAGTTCATTGTCGCCAATTAGCCTCTCAGCTCTGCGTTGAATCGTGTCCAGTGCAGTTAGTTGGTATTTTTTTTATATATAATTCACCAACGTTTGTTTACACTGATACATTAAATAACTTAATTAAGTTTGTAACATTATTTAAGTGTAACAAACACTTACAGGTAAATACAATATGTTAGGACTCTTTCTAGTTTAGGATAATAATTTTTAAACAATAATAATCTAAAAAAGTAACAAAAAATACAAATATTCAAAATTGAGGTAAATAAGCGCGTAATATCCACAGACATTACGTCTGTGGTATTATCATAATTATCACAAACAATCTGGGTCTTTCAAGTTAGTACAGTATAATAGAACGAATTCTGTTGGGTGAGTCAGTATGAATATTCAGATTGTCACTATGCTCATTGACCAGCTTGCACATCCTTGATATGGGGGAATTTTTGCCAAATACAGTTTTATGAAAGGGTGGAGAGAGAGGGACACGTATATTAAATTCCTTAACACAAAACCAAGCGTTTTTGAGGCACAGTTTGTAATATGTTCTATGTCAGGTACAAACGTCACTTTTTTATCAAACAGAATCCCTAGGTCACGTACTTGCTCCAACTCACCCATCTTAGTTTGACCAATGCGATACTGGTACGTAAGTAACTTTCTTTTACGCCCATATCGCACAAAAAAATATTTCTCAGAATTAAGGCCCATTTAATTTTGCTGACACCATTCAACAAACTTATCAAAGTCCCTTTGAAGCATTACTGAATCTTGCACAGTCTCAATAACTCTACACATTTTCAGGTCATCTGCGTACATATACGTTTTGGAGGATGTGATGATATTAGGTATGTCATTAACAAACATTGTGAACAAAACTCGACCCAGATGAGACTCCTGTGGTACACCAGACTTTATTATTTGTGGCTTAGAGTGAAATTCATTAACTACTACAGTGAAAGATCGATCCTTTAGGTAGGATTTCATCCATTTCAATAATGCACCGGAAATGCATGCGGAATGCTGATAACTTTATCAGCAGCATCTTATGAGATAACCGATCGAAGGCTTTACTAAAATCTGTATATACAACATCAACTTGCTTGTTAGCATCAAATGACTCGATTAAACTTTTAGTGAGGTCAACTAAATTAGTACCTGTCGATCTAGATGGAATGAAACCGTGTTAATGAATGCTAAAATTTTGCTTAAAGTGACGCTGTACGCAGGGACACACCAGTGATTCCAATATTTTAGAAAGTGTTGACAGAATTAAATTAGGTCTTTAATTTGTAACTAACGCGTCGTCATTTGATTTGTGAACGGGGACAACTCTAGCTTTCTTCCACTCTATGGGAAAAATACCTGTTCTCAATGAATCATTATAAAGAGGGGCAACTAAATACTCAGCGCATCTTTTGACAAATATAGGGGGGATCCCATCAGACCCTACACCCTTATTCTCGTCAAGGCTTTTCAGTTTTTTCAACAGAGTTTTGGAGTCTACAATAGGCAGCGATAGATGTTCACTGTAGTAATCTTTGTTTTTTAAATAATCACTAATTTCATAATTTTGAGACGCTTTACTGTCACTATCGATATACACAGAAGCAAAGTACAAGTAGTATTTCGCTGAGCCGTCCCATAGGTGACTGCAATATTCCATACAAGATCGGACTTCAGCTTTAAAGAGAGTTAAAAGCTATCCCGGCGTGAAATATCACTTGACCTTATTTAGGACGCCCAGCTTTTTGACTGCAGTTTGCATCCGAAAGGTATCTCTCTACGACAGTACTGGCATCTGCATACCCAACAATTCCTGGTATCAACAGGTCATTGATGTGCAACAGGAAAAGCGTCGCAGAGAGACCTCTGAGGAACTCCGCCATCAATAGCCACTGAGTCAGAGGACCAGCCATCGATGACTACTCTGATCGATCGTTCCGTCAGAAAATCAGCTATCCAACTACAAAAGTACATATAATAATATCTACAGCGGGGACACCATACGCAGGAAGCTTGCGCAGCAGACTTGCGTGCCAGACCCTTTCAAAAGCCTTCGAGATGTCCAGTGATACGGCAAGTGCTTCGCCGTGCATCTCGAGGGCCCCACCCTAGTAGTGCGTCACATAAACTAGAAGATCCCCAGTCGATCGTCCTCGGTGGAAGCCATATTGACAGTCACTGAGGAGGTCATTAACTTATACGTATGAAACCAACTTACTGTTTAGAACTCTTTCCATGGCCTTACAGAGTATGGAATTGATAGCGATTGGTCGGTAGTTGCATGGGTCAGCATGAGACTTCCCTTTTAGGGTACTGGCTGCACATTGCCAAGCTTCCAGCATTTCGGTACGGTTTTTGTCTTTTTTTCTCTTGTTACATAATTATGCTCAGGATGTTTGTTAGAGCTGGCGTGAAAAATCGAATAGCAATATACGGACGCCAGACATCAATATACGGACGCCACATGTCAATATACGGACGCCAGATAACAATATACAGACGCACGGTAGCTCTTCAACAAAGGGCCTAGGTATTTCAAACTATAAAGATAATTAAGTTAGGAAGCCAGAACCCGAGGCATTTACGCAATATGAATTTGTAAATGGGACTGTCCGACTTGTCACATATTATGCTCAGGATGTTATTAGAGCTGGCGTGAAATGTCAAATAGGAATATACGGACGCCAGATATCCAATATACGGACGCCAGACATGAATATACGGACACCAGATGCCAACAACGGACGCCAGATATCAATATACGGGCGTACGGTAGCTCCTCAGCTTAGGGCTTGGATAGTTAGTAGAACATCATCTTTAAAGGAAAAAGAGAATATACTTATTTAGGAAATCAGAACCCAAGGAATGCAAGCAGAACCACTTACCCAAAACTGTCAATTTTCTCGAATCGATATTGACCCTTATAGCTAAATAATAAATTGTGTACTTCAGTGCAGCGGCTATTTATGATGGCCGCTGCACTTTTAATTAGATCGAGATCAAACCTTAAGGCATCACATTGTTGAACCCAAAACTGATGTCAGTTTCTTTAATGAAGTTAAGAGGGTTATCGCATTTCAGTTTCCCATACAAATTTCCAAGTTGAAATTTTGTAAAACCAGTAAGCCATTTTTGATGAAACTCGGCATTATTGTTTTTATATTTTAGCGTTTTATTAACGCTTAAATATACTTAAGTAAAATTTTAAACACTGAAAAAAGACGACAACCTCAGGCGGGAACCGAACCACGCACCTTCCGCATTCCGGGCTGCTAACTTAACCACTTGGCTACCGAGGTCTGGCTTTCAAACGTCGAAATTTGTCAGTGCTTGATGCTTATGTTTTTAGTCAACATTGCTTCATCAAATCTTGAAAAATTTCACCTATATTTTTACAAATTTTTGAACATTCAGTTAAGATGAAGCTGCGTTTATAGATTAATGTTTTTATGTTTTAGCGTTTTATTAACACTTAAATATACTTAAGTAAAATTTTAAACATTGAAAAAAGACGACAACCTCAGGCGGGTATCGAACTACGTACCTTCCGCAAAAAGTTTACTTAAGAAACTCGGCATGCTGAGGTAAAATATATAGATCTAAATAGTTTGTTGAAAACATTTTTAAAAAACCTTTATTTAAATAAACGTTAGGATCCCTGTGTTTTACTTTAGCATGCAAAGTTTCATAAAATATGGCTTATTGATCTTTAAAAATTTCGACTTGGAAGATTGTATGGGAAACCGAAATGTGTAATATAAACTTTGGTTAACAATTTTAAAGACATCTGTCAAATTGGACCCAACATTAAAATATTCGGTGAAAGAAAGAGATAGGTAACGCATTGCTGGCAACGTCGCATTTACAAAATCAGGAGGACGTGAAAATGTCAGCGCATTAAGTAAATGATAATCAGTATATCCAGGAAGCCAAAAATATATATGGATGTAAATATATATATATTTATGTGTACTACGATGTACATTTATTCTATGCTATAACGAATCGAGTGTGCGTTCGCCAAGTTTGCTACCAATTTAATATCGACAGCGCTAAGTTGTTAGCGTTTAACACAATAAAATCGACATGGAGCGGTTGCCACTTTTCTAGCTATGCAGTCCTTCATAGCAGCAGCGCCTTTGTAGACGGTCCAATAGTAGTTGAGCAGGCGCCGCTTCATCTACACTCGGCGTCAAAAAAATCGCACCTTTTAAAAATCATCTTTAAAAATTCTTAAACCTTATGTAGAGGATAGTGTTGGGTATCATTAGAAAGGTAACAAAAAGGAGTATCAAAAAACAATTAAATTTAACTTTCTGTTTAATTATAATTATACAAACAACATTAAAATTAATAAAATAATAAAAATCCTTAATTAAGTCCTAATTAACAACAGATAATTTACAAAGAAAAATGTACAAAAAGTGTCTTAAAATTAACTTAAAATCTAGTGTTACCCCCCCTTGCCCTGATCACGGCTTCCATACGGTCCCTCATGGACCTCACCAACTTCAGGAGCTCTTCTTGTGGGATAAGCCCCCATTCTTCAATCACCGCGTCTTGGAGCTCCTGTAGAGTCGAAGGAGCTGGATCCCGAGATCGAACCTTAAGATTAAGATGGTCCCAGAGGTGCTCTATAGGATTCAGATCCGGACTTCGCGCTGGCCACTGCATCACAGAGATTTGGGACCTCTGCAAGAAGTCGCTCACGATGCCTGCAGTGTGAGCGCGAGTGTTGTCGTGCATTAATGTGAACCCCTCGCCAAAAGATTCGGCAAAGGGGACCACATGCACTTCCAGGACCTCAGTGACATAGCGGCGAGCAGTCAGCGACCCTTGTCCGCGAGCACCTCCAGTCCGGGAGACGCAGACAAGGTCGGTTTTGCCGGCAGCAGACATACCGCCCCAGAACATGCAGGATCCGCCACCATATTCCACCGTCTCCTGGATGCAGGCTTGGGCGAAACGTTCACCCTGCCTCCGGTATACTCTTCTCCGTCGGTCGTTGCAGAAAAGACACACTCGCGTCTCGTCTGAGAAGAGAACAGCTCTCCACTGCTCAAGGGTCCAATCGACGTGGTCACGAGCAAACTGCAAGCGGGCTCGCCGATGCGCTGCAGTCAATTTTGGACCCGTAGCAGCTCTGTGGGCCGCTATCTTCTTCTCCTTCAATCTTCTTCTAACCGTAGATACGCTTACGGTGCGTCTGCGAACTGCCTGGAGCTGCTGTTGCAACTCAACAGCGTTGGAGAAACGATTTCTCAAAGAGTTCGACACAACGAACCGGTCGTCTCTTTCCGAAGTGCAGCGACGTCTACCCGAACCGTGTCTGCGGATATAGCCACCGGTCTCTATGAAGCGCTGGTACACTCTTCGAACGGAATAACGGCTCAGGTTCAGTTGCCGGGCGACATCACACTGCCGCACCCCTGATTGCAGTAGTGCAACCACTTGAGCGGCTTTATCAGCTGTGGTATCCATCAAAATCTGTGCGTGTGTCCTCTTCAACGGTTGAATAGCGAATGACCCACATTGAACCCGTGTTGACCGTTTTATACCCACAAAGGAAGCGCAACTAGCAACTCTCACGGGTAGCAAAATTTGCATCGAATTTTTGTGACACTTTATTTGTTGCATTAGGTTTTATTTGATAATGAAAAGTAATGTTTTTTATTAAGTTAATTAAGTAACCTTGTAAATAAAATCATAATTAATGCGACTGCATGTGCATATCAAGAGTAAATGACATTTGAAAGTGATTTTCTAAGAGGTGCGATTTTTTTGACGCCGAGTGTAGTTTATTGCATAAACTTCGAAGGCACTGTACCTTATGAATCTCGAGCAAGCAATGGACAATTCCTTTCGCTCTCGTCGGTGCTGCAACGCCGCTAATGCTGAATGCCATCATCATTTTTGCATAGATGATTACCCAGATAAATTCAAGATGTTTTTTGTAAACTAGCTTGCCAAATGGATCGAAAAAGACGATGATCATTACAAAAAACATGTCTGTAACAAAAAAGTTAAAATTATTAAGTATATGTAGTTGTTCTTTATTACAATGTGACATTTTGTTTTGTTTCACATAAAAAAATTATATTTTATCTTAAAGATCTTATGTATTTTTGTCGTCGTCATCGTGCAGCTCTTGGACACACATTTTACACCAAAGCAAGTCGGGTTTGGAGAGCGTCACAATTTTTATGCGGCTACGCATAAAATCGACAAAGGGAGTGCTAAAAAACCGGCCAAGTGCGAGTCGGACTCGGCCATGAAGGGTTCCGTAGCAGCAAGTAAATCATAATATAAAAGTTCTTGTAGTTCGTTGTAACTTTAATCGATGTTTTTTATATTAATTAATTTACGACTTATTAAAAGAACTACTTACTAGATCGCGTTTAAACCAATTTTCGTTGGAAGTTTACAAGTTACAAGGGGGGGTAGACACACATTTTTTTATGAGGTTTAAGCGAGCACTATCTACACATTGAAATGAAACACTTTTTTATGGATTAACTCGCGTTTAATTTACTATTTACATAGTTTTTTATATTATCCTGACGTTTCGAACCCTTTACAGGGTCCGTGGTCACAGGGAGACTGAGGTTGTTACGGACAGATTAATCGGTGATCAAATTATTGGTTAGGTACGTAGAGAACGAACAAGTTAATGTAACTATTAGTTTCGGAATCAATTAGGAGGGATTAGAATTTGTATAATGATTGATTTGATAAACAATAGGGCGATACCGCATTCGCTTGCGTTTGATAATATACGCATACAATGTGAATAAAAGGAATCTTAGAAAACTTTAGCCGCGGTACTTATGTAACGAATAAAAAATGTTACCATCACCTTCTAGGAATTTGCACGTTTGCTACAGCGCCCTCTCTTGATAAAAAACTGAAGCTGCTATTTACGTAATTTGAAAGTTTTACTTATTGTTACGAAATTGATTGTTAATGATGTTTAAATTAACAAGTAGCTTCTGTTGTTACATTAGAGATTTTGTCCCTTTTGGGGAAAAGGAAGAAAATCCCAAACGCAAGCGTCAGTGGGTTGTTATCAAATAAAACCATAAAATGTTTTACAGCTAGGCAGTATATTGTAATATAACACACCCTAAAATTTTGTTCAACAACAATAAAATAAAATTATAAATTTTATTTCACTACTATTATTTAAAAGAGGGGGTTAGTCACAATTTTCCCTATTTTATGTTAGGTACTATTCATCTACGTTACTCCTTTTAATTTATTATGCCGAAAACAACAAAAAAAACTATCAGTCGAAATTGACCCTAGGGTCAATTTCAAATGAAAGTCCAATAAACCTTCTAATAATTTTGCCAACTATAATTTACTGTTTAAATTAATCTAAACCTTATTCCAAAGCTATATCACCCCCTAAAACACACTAAAATCCTAAGAGTCCAAAGTGACCAAGCGGGTCGGTGATAATTTTAATTTCAAATAAATTTTATAATACTGTTCCTACTACTACCTAACCAGCCAGCTAATATTTCAGTGGTACGAGCTATGGTCGTGGGGGGTTGGGATAAAACCAGTACCGTCCGGAGTATGATGTTGAAATTAAAATTAAATTACTCCGTACATAAAAATATTAAATTAAATGTTTTAATCAGTTTAACCGTATCAAAATCATCAAACGTTTAAAGCTACTACCCTAGAGAACCGTGGGGTTACACCGATATATTTACACAGATAGATTTTAAAGTATCAGTTCATAGTGGATCTAAATGTGCATTCAGAATATTTTTGTAATTGAAAAGGGGCGACTACCTCTACTTCTCTGCTCTCTAATTGGCTAGAATAATTCAAATCTTCTAGAAGCTTTTTTGTATAAAAGGGCCGAGCGGGATTTCGGTCTTCATGTTCACTTCAAGCAGTCAACCGAGCAGCAACTAGCTGGAACCTGTGGAAATCAGAAAGCTGAAGAAGTATTTGAGATATACCTAGAGCAGTTTAGAGCCAGTGTGAAAGTTAAGTATTTAGGGAAACTTTATAAACACTGTATAAATTGTGCTTTGTGTGTGTTCACTTCAAGCAGCAATCCGAGTAGCTTATAGTAGCTAATGAACCAGAAACTTATGGAAAATCAGAAAACTGAAGAAGTATTAGATATACCTAGTAAAGTTTAGAGCCAGTGTGGGAAGTTGAGTATTTTGGGAAACTTTATAAACACTGTATAAATTGTGCTTTGTGTATCTGACTGACGTGTAATTACTAACTTGGATTTGACCATTTATGTACCTGTGTGTGTGTGCGTGTATATAACCTTGTGCGTATAACTTTTGTACCTGACTTTAATTTGCATGGACCTAACGTGTATTGTGTGTGCATGACCATATGTGTATTACCTACTGTGTGTGTGTGTGTGTGTGTGTGTAACCTTGTTATATATTGTGTATTGACTATTGTGTACATAGATGTTTTGTGAGTCAAATAAATAAATCTCCGGTCGAGGGGGTATAAATTGCATTCGTGTTTTGTTCATACTTATTGGCGGAGCACTGACGTCGTGGTTCTTCCAGGAGCCCTACCCTCGACAGAGGTGTTGGTCGTCGTCGCTTCTCGGCTGTGATTTCATAGTAGCTTTTAGTTTAAAATTGTCACCGGTATATAACTGTAATGTTTTTAACCCAGATGAAATCGAGTCTTTACACCTACTTTATCCCGATATTTTTCCGGGTAGCTAAAACATGAGGTCAAGTTAGTGCTTAAAGAAAATGCTAAACCTGTATTTATCAAGGCACGCACAATGCTATTCGCGCTTAAGGACAAAGTAGATAAAGAAATCGACCGGTTACTGATGTTAGGTATTTTACAACCTGTGGAACAATCAGAGTATGCATCCCCAATTGTGCCGGTTTTAAAACGTGACGGATCAGTCCGCCTCTGCGTTGACTATTCAGTTAGAATCAATAGACAATTGGTGGTCGATCAATACCCGTTACCTACGATAAACGAATTGTTTGCTAAGCTGCATGGTGGACAGCATTTCACAAAGCTTGACTAATCTATGGCGTATAATCAGTTGGTACTAAATAAATGGTCACAAAAGTATACTTGCATTAATACGCACCGCAGCCAGTTTGCCTACACTAGATTAGTGTTTGGGTTGTCGTCAGCACCGGCTATATTCCAACGAGTTATGAAAGGATTGCTAGCAGGCATTAGCGGCGTAGGTACTATGTCTGCTTGACGACGTACTTATCACGGGATGTGATAGTGGTGAGCACATCAATAAGCTCCATTTGGTATTACAGCGATTGCAAAAAGCAGTGCTCGTATTACAAAAAGATAAATGTGATTTTTTTAAAGAAGAGATCAGTTATCTCTGTTATGTTATAAACAAACAGGGATTTAAAAAATCCCCAGAAAAAATAAAAGCTATTTTGCAAGCGCCAATACCTACAAACGTTAATCAGCTGCAGCCTTTTTTAGAATTAAGGGAGGTGCCAACTCGCGCGCACTCGCCACTTTCAGACATGCCAGTTGACGAATAAGTCACTACAGGTGTTTTGTGCGGGGTGCGTCAACAATTTTTACTCCATTGTACGAGTTGTTAAAAAGGGCTAAAATTGGAAATGGTCAAATAATGAAAATTATTCATTTAATGAAATTAAAAAACAATTAGCGTCTGATCAAATATTGTCGCGTTATAATCCGAACGCGAAAATTATGATTCATTCTCATATGGACAGATTTTCAAAAAGATTGTCCTAGCAGGCTGGGAGCTATTTTATCACAGATAAATAGCGACCAGCAGGAGAAACCAATTGCTTTCGCTTCGCGCACATTAAACAGCGCTGAAAAAAGGTATTCACAAATCCAAAAGGATGCGACGGCAATTATATTTGGCGTACGCCGGCGCCGCTTCCACCAATATTTGTATGGGAAGTCCACGCCGTTTGTGCTACGTACTGACCACAAACCGCTGTTGTCAATTTTTGGACAAAAAAAGGCTATTCCAGAAATATCGGCGAACCGATTACAAAGATATGCCTTATTTTTAAGTGCTTACAACTATTCAATAGAATATGTTAATTAAATTAATAAATGTGTTAAAATAATTAATTATAATTGCGCAGACTTTTTGTCGCGAGCTAGTTTGCCGCCGCCGCCGGCCGCTCCCGGGCAGAGCGGAGGGGGAGGGCGACGACGCACACAGGGGCGGGCTATATAGGGTGAATGCCCAAGACTCAATTTTTAAAATGAAAGAAGTTTAAAAATCTTTGTCATATTTATTGTATATGAGACCCAATGGCATCACATTACAAAGTTCACCTCTACTAAAAGGCGATCAGTTAAGTAGGAGGCATTTGCAAAGTTGTTGTTTTATCCCTTTTGCATTTGCAATATATTTTCATTGATTGATAATTGTTCACATTCATAACTATGTTTCTATTAAAGATATTTCAAATCTAAAACATGTCGGGTGAAGACCAAGGTTCGTACTATTTAAATGATTATGCCTATAATATTGTGTTTAATATCATTCATAACTATGTTTCTATTAAAGATATTTCAAATCTAAAACATGTCAGGTGAAGACCAAGGTTCGTACTATTTAAATGATTATGCCTATAATATTGTGTTTAATATCAATTACTTAGATATTCATAACTATGTTTCTATTAAAGATATTTCAAATCTAAAACATGTCAGGTGAAGACCAAGGTTCGTACTATTTAAATGATTATGCCTATAATATTGTGTTTAATATCAATTACTTAGATATTGTTTTTTAAATTTATTTGGAAAAAGTAGATACTTGCATTGTAATTTTATTTTAAAATACCACTAATACCAATACCAAATTTAATATAACATATTTAAAAGTAAAATTGTTACTAACAAAAACGGATCTTTGTTATCTGATATAAAAAAATATTATTATTGTCTTTATTTGAATTATATCTTATCTCTCTATTCTTCTTATTATTATTCTTTTTATTTAACATATATATAATAAGAAAAAATTTTTACAATATGTTTTATCTTCATAAACATTACTTGAATCGTTTGCTTGTATATCTGTGATGGTCTTCTAGCAGGAAATAAACTCAGGTTTTTTAATTAATGTTTAATTTTAGAAAGTAAATTACAAAACAATGTTACGTCATTGATGCGTCTAAGATGAATGTAACCGATCACATTTATATATCAAGTACCCTCACAACAAATGTTAACGCCTGCGAGTATAACGGAGCAATGTTCGCGGGCCGCTGTGTGTAGGTGAAGCCGCAACATCTTCCCCTCCGTTGAAAGTTCCAGACTTTTAACCCTGCAGATCCTCGGTGGTGAGAAGAGGACTCAATCGTACGAAGGGCCGTCGAACGCAGCGTCTAGTAGTTTGGATATCAGCCACTCTTGCAATTCCGTCGTTGCCCGGGAAAAGACGAACCACTCTTCCAAGACGCCAACAAAGTGGAGAAACAAAATCTTCCTTAAGCAGGACCAAATCGCCGATGCTAAGTGTTCTGGTATTTGTCTTCCATTTTAATCGCTGCTGGAGCTCGCTTATGTACTCGCGCTGCCAAAGTTGCCAGAAGTGCTGGTGTATTTGCTCAATGCGGGCGTATCGTTGAAGATTGGTTTCCTTCTTGTCATTCAAGTCCGGTGCTGGCAATGCTGTTAGTGGTTTTCCTACAAGAAAATGCCCGGGGGACAAAGGTAGGAAATCATCAGGGGAAGAGGACATAGGACACAAAGGCCGACTGTTTAGAACTGCTTCCACCTGTGCAAACAAGGTGGAAATCTCTTCGAAGGTAAGATGAGTGTTTCCTATAACGCGTTTTATGTGATACTTTGCTGATTTTATGCCGGCCTCCCATATGCCGCCGAAGTGAGGAGCGTAAGTAGGAGTGAAATTAAATGTAATGCCTTCGCGACTTGCAAATTCAGTAAAAGCGTTATTATTAATTTTCAAAAAGTCTTCGATTTCTTTGGCTGCAGCTACAAAATTTCGACCATTATCGCTGAAAATTTCGAAAGGTTTACCTCATCGGGAAATAAATCTGCGCAGAGTCATTACAAAGGCATCCTTGGAGAGGTCAGTAACCGCTTCCAAATGCACACATTTATAGCGTAGGCACACAAATAGACAAAGATAGCACTTTTGTAACTTGGCCCCGCGGCCCTTTCTATTTAAGATATAAAACGGTCCAGCAAAGTCCACGCCAACCGATTGGAATGGTAGGCTTGCTGTTATGCGTTGGGCGGGTAGATCACCCATTTTTGGGGTGAGCGTACTGCTTCTGAAGCGCTTGCAACACACACAATCACGAACTGTACGTCGCGCTAATCGTCTTCCATTTAAAGGCCATACTGTTTGCCTGATCACAGACAACAATAACTGTGGCCTAGCGTGCAAATGACGGAGATGTTCACGATGAAATAACAATTTAGTCAAACGATGAGAAGAATCAAGCAGTATTGGATGTTTTTTGCCATAACTATAATCAGAAGCATTTATACGTCCCCCCACTCTAATTAAATCATTTTCGTCAATAAAAGGCGACAAGGATATGATTTTAGATTTTGGAGGTAAACTTTGTCCCTTAAGAAGCGCCTTATATTCATTACGAAAGCACTCTTGCTGAGATAAAAGGCACAAGTAATGAAAGGGTCTGTTTTCATACAGTTCAAAACGACGCTAGAATCACACCAGTGGATTATTCGTGAAGGTGTGTTTCTAAGGGATTCGACAACACTATTGCAAAGCCTTGCAGCCAACAATGCAGCGCACAACTCTAACCGAGGAATTGTCATTGGATTGATACGCGATACCTTTGACTTGCCACATAAAAGTCGCACATGAACTTCACCAGTATCTCTTACACTTCTCATATAAATACAAGCCCCATAAGCTATCTGAAAAACATCACTAAAGGAGTAGATTTCTATAGAGCATGGCGCGTCATACAAAACTCTTCTTGGGATTGCTAATGTCGACAAACATGGGTGATTTTCTGAAAACCTTAACCATTTTTCTTTGATTTCTGGAGTCACCGGCTGATCCCAATCGATCTTCTGAGCCCATACATAGTATTTGAAGCATAACCTTAGCTTGAATGATAAAAGGACCCGTTTTCACCAACACACACTTAAATTTAAGGGACTCCTAACTGGTCTTTAGGAGGTGTTACGGCGAAAGGCGTTCGCAGTAACAGCGACGTAATAAAGGTTGTAGACTGGGTAGGTATGGATAATGAAGTACTTACAGGGATGATGAGTCACAGGAACCGGGAGACGAGCTGACCACGGGCGGCGATGTAGGTTGGTTTCCTGGCGCACAGTCACTTCACTAAACCATAGGCGCCAGCATTCAGGCGTTCTCTTCACTTAAGGTTTAGGGTCACTGTATATATGGAGTCTACGGCAGTCGAAAGCGATATCAGGGCGCGTATTTTCTTTAGGCGTCTCGCGATCGGTAGCAGCCAGACTGAGAGGGCGCGCGCGCGCGTCGGATACCCACTCCTGACGCGCGCCAACTTCGCGACACCTCGCTAGGTGGCGCTAGGCGTATTTTAATACGCTTATAACGATACGTCTCGCCCGTGGCGAGTACATCCTCCGGGGCCCAGGGTGGGCTCATCCAGAGGGAGCCTGGCAATCTTGAACACAGGCCTCCGGAGGTGTCCATTGACGGTGTCCAGATCCACCACCCGCACGACGCCATCCTTCCCAGGCAGGGTGCGAGTAATGCGCCCCAGTCTCCATTGAAGGGCAGGCAGGTTCAAGTCAAGTCAAGTCAAAATATATTTATTCAATAAACTCAATTAATAAGTACTTTGAATCGTCCAAATCTTTTTTAACCTACCACCCATTCAGGATATAATTTTTGGGCGCAAGAAACCACAGCGCACAAAAGCAACGACATTTACAAACAAAAAAAAGAGTATGTCGTTACCAGGTCAATACAAAATATGAATTTAAAAATAAAAAAAAATGATGCAATACAAAATTACAATACATACAATGTAGTATCAATTAAATAAAGACAATTAGAAATAGCTGTTGGAGTGCTTGGAGCATTTCAGATCAAAGCTGTTTTGTCTTCTGTGTAACACTTTATAATAAGCTTTTTTATAAAGCTTTTCTTTGATTTTGATTTTAAATTTATTAAGATCTAATTTCTGAATATCATTTGGTACTTTGTTGTAAAATCTTACACACAGACCCCTAAAAGAATTATTTATTTTATAGAGCCTAGTATAAGGTACTGCTAATTTGTTCTTACTTCTAGTGTTTACATTGTGAATATCACTGTTTTTTGAAAACATTCCAGTATTTTTATGAACATAAATCAAATTTTTATAAATGTATTGTGATGCAACTGTCATTATATTTATATTCTTAAATCTCTCTCTGAGAGAGTCGCCAGCCTTTAGGTTATATATTGCTCGAATAGCCCTCTTCTGAAGCACAAAGATAGTTTGAATGTCGGCAGCATTTCCCCACAGTAAAATGCCGTACGACATTACACTATGAAAGTAACTGAAATAAACTAATCTGGATGTATCAACGTCAGTTAACTGACGGATCTTCATTACTGCATAAGCCGCAGAGCTAAGTCTATTCGACCATTTAGCTATATGTGGGCCCCACTGAAGCTTGGCATCTAACGTGATGCCTAGAAACACAGTGGTGTCCACAGGATTCACATTCTTATCTTTAATTTGTACACTAGTTGTTACTTGCTTAACATTAGGCAATACAAATCATACACATTTGGTTTTTCCCTCGTTTAATAGCAAGTTATTTACACTAAACCAGTGAACAATCTTTGAGATCGCATTATTCACATCGTCATAATTTGGGTGTCGTCGTTTCACTTTGAATAAAAGTGAAGTATCATCAGCAAACAATACTATCTCATGACTGTCTTTTACAAAATAAGGTAAGTCATTAATATAAACCAAAAACAAGAATGGACCTAGTATTGAACCCTGCGGAACTCCCATTGTAACCACTGATCCCGAAAATCTTTTACCGTTAATGTCGACATTCTGAATCCTGTTACTCAAGTATAAGATTAGAAGGCTCAAATAAGCTTCCCTAATTCCATAGTGGTTAAGCTTCCTGACCAAAGTTTCATGTAAAACACAATCGAAAGCCTTGGATAAATCACAAAATACCCCTAGGGCATCCTGTGATTCCTTCCAGGTATCAAATATTTGGATTAAAAGCTCAACACCGGCGTCAGTTGTTGAGCGACCCCTAGTAAAACCATACTGTTTACAATGTAAAAGTTTATTTCTATGAAAATGAATTTGAATTTGGTCTAGCAACAACTTTTCAAAAATTTGACTAAATGTGGGTAGCACAGAAATAGGTCTAAAATTAGAGGGGTCAGAAGTGCTACCTGATTTAAACAATGGAATTAATTTGCTATGTTTCATTAGGTCAGGAAAAACACCACAGTCAATGCATTCGTTAAATATGCAAGCTAAAACTGGAGCTATTGTCATAATTACTGATTTAGCGACATCCACGGAATTACCCCACAGATCAGCAGTTTTCTTTTTATTAAGAGTGTTAAAGGTTTTTAATATATCTATAACACAAATTTTTTGAAAACTGAAATTACTTTCACAATCTTTAACATTCTCCTTCAAAACAGATTCAGCTACAGTGGGGGAGGAAATCAAGGCTTTTGTAGTTGAAACTGGAATGTCAGTAAAAAACCTCTCAAATGCTGCAGCAACATCAGCATCAGAAGTCAAGGTTTTATTATCACAATTTAAATTGTACTCATTATTACGACTTCTGACCTTTCCTGTTTCACTATTTATAATATTCCATGTCATTTTTATTTTGTCATTACTATTCTTAATCTTAGAACGCAGATAGTTTGCCTTGGCTAATCGGCATACTCTTTTAAATAACTTTGAATAATTTTTAACATATAATTTGAAGTCGTCGCTGGTGTTATAGTTGCGTTCACCATAAAGTTCATAAAGGCGTTTCCTACTTTTGTGAATACCAATTGTAGCCCATTCATTAAAAGATGCAGTACCACTAACCGAGATCTTTTTTGGAACAAAAGATTTATCAAATTCTGAACAATATATGTTAAAAAAATCATTATAAAAGACATCAGGGTTGTCATTGTATTCTAAATAATTTAATTTTGTATCTAGATTGCTTTTAAAGCGTTCCAACCGACCTGCAGTTTTTGGCACAACAGTGATATTCTTTTTCATCACTGGCTTACGCTGGTGTGGAAAGCTGACCATTTGGCCACAATGATCGGAGTCCAGGTTATTAATAATTTGCTTAGCTAGTGGTTTTACATTTGTATATATGTTACCAATACAGGTGGCCGAAGTGGCAGTTATTCTTGTCGGCTCCAAAAATAAATTATTCAAATTGTATGATAGAAATAAGTTTTTAATTTTAGTTGACAATGTGGAGTTTTCTAGCAAATTTATATTAAAATCACTGCAAACAATTATTGTTTTACCTACATTGCGGACCTTACGCAATGTCTCATCCATAACTTTTTCAAAAAGATCATACAATGCTGAAGGAGGTCTGTATACACTTATCACAACAAACTGCTCCAACTCCACACAAGCTATTTCTATTGTTCGCTGAACCGAGAGGCTCACTATGTCTTTGCGTTCTTTTAATTTAAACTTTTTACTAACAATAATTAAGGAGCCACCATGTATTGCATTTCCTCGACTGAACGAACTTCCTACCAAATGATTCTTAAAATTGAACATGAACTGATGGTCTCTAAGCCAGTGCTCGGTAATGCAAAGAATATCAATATTGTTACAGTTCATGAACAATTCAATCTCTAAATCTTTGCCCATCATTCCTTGGATGTTCTGGTGAACAATGTTCAAAGATTCTACATTTTTTAAATTTAATGATTGACCGGGGCTTTTTATAAAGCTATTTTTACATTGATTTAATTTCATTTTATTTGCAAACATTTTGCAAGAGAGTTCCTCTTTTGTCTTATAATTTAATTCCAATAATTTGCTAGAGGTGTCCTCTATTGTCTTATAATCTAATTTAAATTATTTGGAACATATTCCAAAGTCTGAAATGGCATGTCAGTTGTCCTCCTTTATGAGGACGAGCTCGCCAACTCGGGGAGGGGAGGATGGGGACAACCATTTGGAGCGGGTTTGGAGTGTGTGGAGGTGGGACTGGGTCCACAGCGTCCAGAAGCGCTGGGAAAGGGCCTGTACCATCTGGAATCGCCTACGTGTGGAAATCGGCCTATCTTCCACGGATAGTTCGGGAAGGGCCGTAAGTGGGCGGCCAATAATGAAATGTCCGGCTGTAAGCGGCTCAAAGTCTGAAGGATCAGACGAAAGTGGGCAGAGAGGTCTATAGTTAAGGACAGCTTCGATTCGAGCTAAAAGTGTGGAGAATTCCTCGAATGTGAGGTGTTGTTCGCCAATTACGCGATATAAAAGTTGCTTTGTTGATTTTACGTTGATCTCATGTAACGCACCGAACCATGGTCCCTTAGGGACGTTCAACAACCAAGTAATGTATGACCAGCGAGCTTGTGCGCAATCGTGTCATTATTCGAGGCAAGAAAGTTTTGTACTTCAATGAGCTGATTTCTAGCGCCTACATAATTTGTACCGCAGTCCGAGCGGATGAGAACTGGGGCACTGCGGCGCGCTATAAAACGCTGCGATGCCGCGAGGAACGCTTCCGTGCTGAGGTCCGAGACCGGTTCCAAATGAACCGCCTTAGTGGAGAGGCACACGAATATACAAAAGTACGCTTTTAAGAGTTTAACATTACGTAGGGTACTAGATTTAACGAGGAATGGGCCGGCAAAATCGGTCGTGACTTGACTAAATACTGGCTGAGGCGTAACTCTATCGGCTGGCAGGTCGGCCATGAAGGGCGCTTGCGGCTGGGCCCGGCATCGAAAGCATCTAATGCATTTAAAGACTCGGTGTCTAATAATACGGCGCGCGGACAATATCCAAAATTGTTGGCGTAGGATAGCGTGTAAAGTGTCAGCGCCAGGGTGGCAGTGTATTTTGTGGTAGTGGTCAATGATGAGGTCTACAAGTGAGCTAGAGCTGGGAAGTATGAGCGGATGCTGCGCGTCATATCGGATAGACGCATGGGACAGTCGTCCACCAACTCTAAGGAGCTCCTCTTTAATGAGAGGTGACAGCCGCTGGAGTCTGACGGAGCAGATTTTGCCAGTTTGAAGGCGGTGGATGTCCTCTGCAAACTCATTGTGCTGAACACTGCGCACCCAGTAAAGTAGGGCTTCTCTTCGTTCACTGACGTACAAGGGGCCTGAGCGTCGCGAATCTGGGTGGTGTCTGCAGTTGTGCAGAAAGCGTTTTAGACAAGCTGTCACTCCGACGAGCTTGTCTAGTGAACTGAACCGAGTGAGCAGGTCAAAGTCAAGACCGGGCACTGTGACTAGTGACGGGACGTGTTTGGGCTTAAGGCCGGGCAGGGTGTGATGGCCCAGAGCTAAGGGCATCGCAGGCCAAGACTCACAAGGCTGCCTAAGCCACGTGGGAGACCACCATAGGTCGTGGGCTGACAGGGATTGCGCAGACATCCCTCTGCTTGCGCAATCTGCTGGGTTGAGCTCGGAAGGTACGTGTCGCCAGGTACATTCTGGTGAGCCTGAGCTGATTTTGACTACCCTGTTAGCTTCAAAGGGTTGAAGACGGTGTGGCGGTGTATTGAGCCAGGCCAGGACCATCGTACTGTCTGACCAACATATGTGTTGTTGTATACTGATATGGGCGGATAACTGAACTGACACACGGATCATGAGCTGGGAGAGTAGGGTGGCGGCCGACAACTCTAACTTGGGGATTGTGAGGCGATTCTTGATTGGTGCGACTCGCGACTTGGCGACAATCAAGTGTACCAAAGTATCTCCGGAGGCATCGAGCTCATGGAGGTAAACAACGGCGGCAAACCCGGCTTCAGAGGCATCTGCAAACCCGTAAAGCGAGTATGCAGCTGAACCTTTGTCTGCACAAATGTGCCGAGGGAAGCGAATGCTAGACAACAGCGGCAGATCCTCTGAGATGTGGTGCCACTCCGTTTGTACTTCAGAGGGAGTGGGCTCATCCCATTCCAGCTTCAGTAGCCACAATTGCTGAAGCAGCAGCTTTGCGCGGAAGATAACGGCAGCAACCCAGCCGTTTGGGTCATAAAGTGAGGCTACAGTGCTTAAAATAGACCGCTTTGTGACATGTGTGATGGGGGGCAGAGAGATGCGGTAGGTGAACTCGTCTGACTGAGGGCTCCACTGTATACCCAAGACCTTAATGGACGTGGACTCTGGGTTCATGTCGAAGTCCTTGGGCATGTCGCATTGGTTGTCGGGAAAGCTCTCGAGCAGCTTAGGCGAGTTAGATGTCCACTTACTGAGCTGAAAGCCGCCTAGGTCTAGCAGACTTATCAACTCGTCCTGGAGTGCTTGGGCGGATTCAACTGTGTCATGACCACACAAGATGTCATCAACGAAGATAGACTTGCGAAGAACCTGAGCGGCTCCAGGGTAGCGATGGCCTTCATCATAAGCTAGCTGAAGCAGAGTGCGGATTGCATGGTATGGGCTTGATCTTAAGCCGTACGTGACTGTATTGAGTCCGTAGGTGAGTAGAGGGTGATCTGGTGAGGACCGCCATAGTATCAGCTGATACCGTCTCTGGTCTGGGGCAACCAGCACATTTCTGAACATCCTCTGGATGTCAGTGCTGAAAACGACTGGATGCGTTCTGAAGGACATGATGATGTCCACAATGTCCTGTTGAAGGGCGGGGCCTGTGTGTAGGCATTCATTTATGCTGATACCATTGGAGCTTTTGCAGCTACCATCAAAAACAATGCGCAGCTTGTCCGACCCTGACTTAAATACGCTATGGTGAGGGATGTAGAAGTGAGGTTTATTGGCAAATGTATTTGGGTGACAGGGAGCCATGTGCCCTAAGTCGATGTATTCGGCTATAAAGTCGACGTATTTAGAACGCAGAGACGGGTTCGCCATTAGCTTCTTCTCAATATTGAGGAATCTGCGTAATGAGATAGGGTGAGTTTTACCTAGTTGAGGGGCGTCATTTAGAAAGGGCAGAGCGACCGTATATCTGCCTGAGGGATCGCGTGTAGTGGTAGAGCGGAAGATTTCCTCGCATTGTTCCTCCAGGGGATCATTATGAGTGTGAGATTGAGGGAGGGGCTCCTCAGACTCCCAGAACCTTTCCAGACTGTGACGTTTGTCCTGGGCTGATTCAGCTGAGTCTGGTTGTGAGCTAACGACGTGAGCTGAGTTAACCTGCTGCGCCGGCTGCGCATACAAGTCCTCAATGGGTCCTATCAACGCAAAGTCGAAAATCGTGCCGAAGGCTATAGGCTTGCCTGGGCCCAACGAGACCTTAGTCCCGTCCAACACCTGGCCAAGAACGTCCGACCCCAATAAGAGGTCGATCGGGGCTGGTGTGTGGTAAAGCTGGTCAGCCAATGGCACGGGTGGCTGGCCTAGTACGTGGGAAATGTTTGGTACCTTCTCTAAGGGAAGGTAGCCAGTGACGTTTTTTAAAATATGAGCTGTGGCAGTGATTGTAGGAGTATCATTGTGAGTGGGTCGGCATACTATTGTTATTGCCGCCTTTGACTCATGTTTGTGCTGATTCCCTACTCCTGTAATTTTTAAAGAAGTGGGTTTTGATGGCAGGTTCAAAAGTCGTGCCATGCGTGACGTTATTAATGTCAGCATACTGCCACAGTCCAATAAAGCTCTGGCTGTGTGAAGATGGCCATGTACGTCCGCGACTCTTAGTGAGACGGTTGGCAAGAAAATGGGTGTGCCAGTGGGCACAGAAGGTGAGTGAGCTGATTGAGTATCAGCCGAGATTGTATGAGCTGAGTATGTATCAGCTGTGTGGGCATGGGTTGACTGGGCATGGGCTAAATCTACCTCTTCGCTAGGGTGCTCCGTGATAGTTGGGAGTCATAATTGCTGGCAGCGTTCTCGAGGCCTACCTGGCGAACCGGACCTGGGCGGGCTGGCTCTGTGAGCAGAGCTGGGTTGCACCTGTTTAGCCTGTGTGGGTTCGTGCCGCCTGCTGTGTCTGGGACGCTCCATCGAGTGCTCTTTCAGCTGTGGTGGGGGTACATGTACAGACGACGAATGAGCTGAGTGCGTTGGGCCGTCTGGTCGATGGAGGGACGTGTGGTGGTTCAAGCTCCCACAGTCCTTGCATGCCCCCCCTGACCTGCACTCGCTCTCGTAGTGACGGCCGAGACAACGCTGGCAGCGCTCGCGTGCCCGTACAAAGTCCCAACGGCCCTGTGTTGGCTGGGCATTGTACCATCTGCACGTCATGAGCGTATGTCCCCTAGTGGCACAATAGGGACAGTAGGACGTCGAGCGTGAGGAAGAGGACGAGGACGATGATGAGGAGCAGCTTTGCTGGAAGGTCGAGTAGACGGGGAAGGGCTGACTGCGAGCCGGGGAGGTGGATTGGCGTTGACGCATTTGCTGCGCTGGGCGGAACGGTTGGTCAGTAGGCTGATCATAGGCGCGGTGAGGCGATGGAGCTGAGGAGCGGCCACGGTAATGGTCGGGTTGTTGCTGAGCCATCTGAGCATAAGTGCGATGGGGCAACTGAGGAGGCGCGCGGCTACGAGAAGGGCCGGGCTGGGGCTGAATGGGTTGAGCCATGGCTATGTTGGAGAACTCTGTCTCCACACAGCGCGTGTGCTCCTCGAGGTAGGAGATAAGGTCCCTTAACGTGGGCAGGGTGTTACTAGACCCGTGCCTGTGTTCAAATAGCGTGCGGAGCTCGCCCTTGAGCTTCCGCACCACTATTGACACAAACACGTAATCGTCTCCTATGGGCAAATTTAAATTGTTGAGGGCACACTGAGCCGATATGAGCGGCGTGAGGAACAGTGTGCGGATGTTCGAGCGCGTATGGATGCTTGGCAGCCCCAGGATGATGTCCACAAAACTATAAATGAGAACCCGGCGGTTCTCGTACCGCTTGGTGAGGATGTCCATGGCCACGGCAAAATATTCATTGGTGACCTTTAGGTGGGACACCATGCTTAATGCCTCACCGCTGAGGCTTGAGAAGAGATAGTGGAGCTTGACTGCTTCCAACAAGGTCGCCATGTCGTCAGTCAAACTCCTGAATAGTGCAATAAAGGAGGGCCAGTCCTCCACTTTTGAGCTGAACCTGGGCAGCGCTATCTTGGGGAGGACGGCTGTAGGCGTATTGACGCCGAAACTGGGCTGAGCGCTATGGGTTGGGGATGACGTGGAAGAGGGTGAGAATTCCTCCCATCCCCAGGTACGCCCCGGAGGCCTTTGTGTGGTTCTCAGTGTATGCCTTCTCGGTCTTCTCGTCCAGGTCCTCCTCGTCAAGAATGCTATAATACACTGCGTCCATCCTGTCTTTCACGCCTCGTATCTGTGCGAAACGCACGTTAAACTCTAATATGGAATGTGTGGTGCCGCCAGCAATAATTTGTGACCCTATCTCAAGGAGCTGAAGTATGGCCTTAACTGCCTCCCTAAAAATAGCGGCTTGTGACTTGGTCGGCATCGCGATGAATGAAAGGAGACAAAAAAAAAAATAATAATAAAAAAAATAAACAAATTTAAAGGCAGTAAATAGAACAACACCCTGTATATATTCTATAGTTGGGCTGTACGTATTTGTTTACTTAGGTAAGGGCAAATGGGCTAAAATTAACGCAACAATAAAGAAAGCAAAACTAAGTTGGGACGCCTTGTATATGGCCCACGGGTGGGCAAACGCATGTGTATGAGTATGTCTGTGTCTATTGAACGCGCATACGTAATATTAGCCGACCGCAAAACAAACAACAAACCAAACAACAAAAGAAATCACGTCATCCGTAGCCCACTATTGGGCAAGGCGCTCACAGTCGGGCAGACCTGTAGCGGAAACTAGCGCGAAGAATGAGTCGGTCGCAATAAAAATAAGTAAACAAATAATAAATACTTAATAAAAAAAAAATTGGGACACTCTGTCTGTGTCCCACAAGTGGGCAAGCGTGTGTAGAAGCGAAGGCGACGTACGCAAATAGCCGTAAGCGATATAAAAAAAAACTGACTAAATGAAACACACTAAGCTCATGTGGTCACGCACAAAAAATGAGCCGATTGCAAAGGCAAAAATGAAAGACAAAAAAAAATTAAATTAAATTAACACGAGCGAAAAAATAAAGCACGCTACTTGGCACGCGTGGTGAGCATGCAAAAGATCTGAACCGATTTAACACGACAAGAACATAAAAAATTCATTAAAAAATAAAACGGGAAAAATAACAATACCATCTCTCGTCATAATACCATACGTAACGTAATAATTTAACTACTAATTTACCGTTAGGAGTATGAACAACGTATCATTAGGCAAAAATCATTTAGGTAGGTACCTACACAAGTTCGCTCAATCGCTGATCAGACAATCGGATGCATACACGAAATCAACATTAAAACAACGTGCAGAAATAATTGCGTTAACATAATTTTGTGTTGTACACAAATGATTTACGACTACCTGACGAAATTTTTATTGGGGGAGGGTAAAGTTACGTGAACAAATGAATTTAGAAATGATGGCACGAATTAGATTATGGGCGGAAATAATTATTTTTAGCGGACTGTAATTGAATGAGCTGATGGAACGTGAAACCAAGTTATGGTGAAATGGTAAAAGTTTACTGGTTACGGGAAGGTCGCCGGTTTTTAATATTACCGGTTCGAAGATGACCAAAATGTTACGGCGAAAGGCGTTCGCAGTAACAGCGACGTAATAAAGGTTGTGGACTGGGTAGGTATGGATAATGAAGTATTTACAGGGATCATGAGTCACAGGAACCGGGAGACGAGCTGACCACGGGCGGCGATGTAGGTTGGTTTCCTGGCGCACAATCACTTCACTAAACCATAGGCATTCAGGCGTTCTCTTCAGGGTAACTATATATATGGAGTCTACGGCAGTCGAAAGCGAAATCAGGGCGCGTATTTTCTTTGGGCGTCTCGCGATCGGTAGCAGCCAGACTGAGAGGGCGCGCGTGCGCGTCAGATTCCCACTCCTGACGCGCGCCAACTTCGCGACACTTCGCTAGGTGGCGCTAGGCGTATTTTAATACGCTTATAACGATACGTCTCGCCCGTGGCGAGTACAGGGGGCTCTTAGCAAGAATTCCGTTTTCACCAACGTTTAGGTGTCACTTAAAGCCTTAGGTGGTCTCTTAACTTTAGGGGGTCGATATTTCGCCCCCTAACGGTAAGTGTCTGTTTGCGTGGTATTTTTTAAAAGCAATCGTCATTACTTGGTGTGTGTTTGAAGGATTTATTTTGATTTCAATGATGGAGAGTGATTTAAAACAGTTTTAGAGAGTTTGGAAACTATTGAAATTGCGGAATTAGTTTCTAACCCACAATTGAATAGGAGACCTTGTATCCACCGTGACAGAGTCGATAACTTCAAAAGATACGATGATTTCAAAGATATTTATAGTTTAATGTCTTTGGATGATATGGATTTTTTCATAAGATAACGATTATCAAAACATAGCGTTTTATTTTTAATGGAGAAAAAAGAGCACTAGGTTTTCTGATGCACGAGTTCTAACTCGTGCATCAGAAAACCTAGGCAGCTGCCTCTAGGCAGCTTGACGCAAAATCTGCCATTGCCTAACCGTACAATATTTTGCAGAAAATGTTGCTCATTGGCTCTTTCCCTTTCGCTAAGAATGATCCTTGGAGGGAGCTCTTTAATCTCCCAAAATATGGTGAGCAAATTGTCAATTCGATTCTCCTCTTGAGTGGAGTTATTGTTTTTTAGGACGGCATGATTGCATCGTCTTATGTTGCTATTTGTAGTGATTGGACCAGTCCAGTTACTAACCAGCCAAAGTGAGTTTTTATTAGTTTTGGATAAGATGGACCTAGCGAAATTTGCTCGTTTTAAAGTACATCCCAGAACAAATCTGCACCGATCAAGACATCAATTTTAGATGGTTGATTGAACTTTGGATCGGCCAGTACAATGCCCCTCGGAAGATGCAAGTTACGTATATCAATTGGATTTTATGATAATTGACCAGTTAAGTCATTTAATACGAGTAAATTAAGATTCACCTTGAGTTTACTCTCGAGAGACTGCAGTTGAGCTGTGCAACTCTCGATTATTTTTTGCGAAGTTTGATTGCCTATGCCAATGATCTCAAGACTTGAAACTGGATTTGAATTAAGTGAAATCTTATTTTTCAGAGACTTGGTGACAAACGAGGATTGACTTCCACTGTCAAGTAAGGCTCGAACCCGTTCATATTGATTTGTAAACGGATTGCGAATTTCTATCATAGCAGTGGATAAAAGAACCTCACAATTATTTTGGTTGGCTAAGTTGACGCATGCATCAACATCCTTGCAATCTACAGTGCTACTTAGTGAAGTCGCAGCCTTATTGTGTAATAAAGTGTTATGCAATTGTCTACATTCCCGACATGGACCAAGGCGGCACTCACTAGTAGGGTGTCCTTGTTTTAAACAATTAGTACATAATTTGTATTTTTCTACATCTGCCAATTTGTCATTTAATGATTTTGATTTAAAAATAGAACAGTTGAAAATTTTATGATTTGCGTTACAAATGACGCACGTAAATTAATTGTTGTATTTATCACCCTTTGACGTTGTAAATGATTTTAAAACGTTACCCCGTTATGTTTACCACTATGATTATAACTATAAGAAGGATAAAGATAAAGATATATTTATTTACAAATATGGGTACATGATTGGTGGTACAAAAAAATTAAATTGATTCAGCCATATTTTACCACAAGGCATGCAAAAATATGTTAAACATAATTAAATTATTATAAATTCTAATTTATTATATTAATAATCAATTAATAATTTGTTTCTCATTCAGGAATTCACTTACACTATAATATGCTCTATCTGGTAATAAAATTCGAAGTTTATGATTAAATTTCAATAGAGGTAATTCTTTCCAGCTCTTGGGTATTTTATTATAAATATCTGGAGCCATAAGGAATGTTCGGACTTGTTCTAGAAAAGTTTGGCTGACTCCGGTGCGTTGGTTGATGAGGTTGATGGGTTTGGTTATCAATTTTGTTTCTATTTATCGCCTCCAAAACATCCTTACGATGCGTCATTATGCGAGCGATCGTAACTCGCTACATACCATCACGAACACATCACCGGCTCAAGTAGTATTTGTACGTAAATTAAAATCGCGTTTAGACATAATGCCGTCGTCTACCTCGCTCGCTAATTCGGTAAAAACAAAACAGTGTTTGCAGGTTAAAGCTCGGGGTTAATGTATTATTTTCACTTGGCCAATACTTATTATATAAACGTTATTATAATAAAGATAAGTTTTGTTGGTGCAAAGGAGAATAAGGTACAAATGGTTACCTATAAAAGACCTATAGATAGGGTGTCGCAGCTGGAACTACGGGTCCGGCTGTGTTTCTCAGGGGTACTACGGGGTTCCGGTTCATGCCCCCCGCTGGTTGTGCCTTGACCGGCGCTTTCGGCGGGATCCGGACGTGGGTTGGACTCGTAGTGGCTTGTAGCTGTAGAGTCCTGCGGGGAACGTGAGTTTCCCTTATAGTTTGCAGCTTTGTCCGGTGGTTCTTATTGGACATTGGTGTTGACATCTCCGGTACTAGTTTGGAGAAGTAGTTGAGGCGGCCTCCTAGATCCGTAGCCTTCGGTCCAGCCAGCCGCGTAGGACGTGGGAACTGGCTAGGCGCCCAGATGGGTTCCGAGAAGTGAGTGTGCTTACTACTCCGCGACCAAGGTGGACACTTGGGAGTAGACTTTAGAGTCGACGACCCGAGCAGTGGCAACTGCGAGTTGTGCCCTTCGTGCAACGAGAAGTGAGCGAGCTTGACAGCTCCGGTTACCTATCTGGACAATAGGCAATGAACTACACGTGTTCAAGGGGAAACTCTCCCGAGACACTCTTATGAGTACCGAATGAAGAGCGCACTTCGGCGGGCACTGATTTGGCGTCAAGACCTAACGCAGATGTTCTCCTGTGCGAGTGTTCTACTGGCGCAAGGACGTCTGGCACTTCTAGCATAACCTAACGGTTGGTCTCGAGGTGCCAGTACAAATAAAACTTAGTGAATTAAGGAGAGGGGATGTACCTTATTAAGGATTGTGCAAGTTCAATAGTTGTAAAGAAACACAAAAATCAATTGATTATGTATAAAGGTAATGTCGACAGACAACAACTGTGGAATGCGGGAACAGAACCGATTACGACGACAGAAGAGAAAACAGGGTTATCGATCCCAGCATCGCCTACTGCTGGCGATACGAGCATTTCATCGTCAATTGAGGGGGAGGTGAGGTCTCCGTCACCGGCCCCGCCTTGCTGGGTGACCGTGACAAGAGGCGTCCGACGGACTGCTGAGGCGGACCAAAACACTTTGCCGCCAGCACCCGTGGCCACGCACCAGAGCACGGAGTCACCGCCACCGCCATCCTGGGTGGCAACTAACAGAGGAGTCCGTTATGGTGCAGAGACAGACGGAGAAGATGATTTTTATGAAGCTATAGATGCAGACACGTCGTGAGTACGTAGCTCTATCCGAACAGAAATCATCCCGAAGTTTAATCAGTTAGTTATAATTTAACAATTAGAAGCTACATTGTATTTCTACTATAGTATTATCTAGAAGGGGAGAGATGTAATGTATGCATGTGTGTGTACGTGGGCCTACCTAAACCTGTGCGTGTACAGTGTTCCGATAGCCAATAAAGATAGTGCGTTAACAGCAGCCTTGCGTTTCACTAGTGCCGTTGTCCTCCTATATAACAAGTTGAGAGTATGACCAGGCTCTGAACTGCATAGATAGGTTGAAAATGCAATTGCATGAGGCAAATAATAAAATCACATTATTGGAAAAGTCTAAACTTAGTATGACTGTCTCATTTAATCAAAGCTTGTTCGATGAGTTGGTAGTCTGTGCCCCCTCCATGGTTTCTGCGACAGCTAGCAAGCAGCCCACTGTCACTACCCAAGTAACACATAAGCAAGATATCAGTACACACTTAGAACTTTTAACAGTTCAACGATGAATATGGTTTGTTTAAGAGCTTTGGGAATAGCCATATACTGAATAAGGACGGACCCTTAAAATACTTAACGCTTAATAAATTCTGTATTTCTGTCCTTTCCTTCTTTACGCTTAATAACCAATCTCCGTAAGATTATTAGACAGACGTTATTAAGCATTACGCATTCCAGGTGGCTTAAATCTGAAAAACAGTGCCTTCGGCAGCATTTATCTGATTAACAGTAATCTATACTGCTATTATTAAAGCAGTACTAAGCTTGTAGCGTTTAAAACAGCTAATTGCTGAATAAAGTATCAACTTCTGAATAATATTGTTTACATAATTCTGGTATACAGCTTGATACTGAATAATTGTTTTTACTTTATCTTTAAACTGTATAAGATTCTATGTCTTACTAATTATTCAGCTGCTGTGTTAGTTATATATAAGTCGTCAACAGATGGCGCTGTGCGTATTTAGATTCGCTTCTGCGTTTCACGCTTTTGAGTGTTCGCGCCATTTTGTATCTGTACATAACTTGTCACTTGTCAAAAGGGTAATAAATGGTGTAACGAGTTTTTTCTGTGGTTGTGCATTTTAATCTCAAAATAAACTATCTAATAAACATGCTGTATAAACAATATTATTTGTGTTTTTAATAAGCTTATTTCAGTATAATGAAGAGTTTCAACTAACTTATTCAAATTAAAGACCACATTTGTATTGATATAGCGCCCATAGCTTTATACCAGCAATTAGAATATTATTGTACGTATTTATTTTATGCGTTGTTTGAATCCTGGATCGAAAGTCGTGGCAAAAGCGTAAAGAACTAGTCATATCGAAAGAAAATTGTTTAAAGAATATTTAAATATCAGCAGTAGTAATTGTCCAAGTGTCATCAGCAGTAATGATCATGACAGGATTTGTGAAAATAGTTTAAACAAAACAAAAACAAACAAACTGAACCCGGTCCCAATCAGCAAGCGTGTTTTCCCTTTAATGATGAGGGTTCCGTCCCCAAAAAAAATATAACAGATTTTGGGATTGGAAAACCGAAAAATCTAAAAAATTAAGTATACAAAAAATTTCATTTCTGAAATGGTTATTTTATTAGCAGAATGTATCGCAATACAAGAAAATAAAATTAACGTTGCGATAAAATGTTTTATTTGCGTTGTTTGTTTGTTTCATCGTAAGCCAATCTGCGCGAGGTTGGACACTGCTGTCTTTACTTAATTAATAAATCCGCATTATATCTTGGCCATCGAAGTTGTTCTTTGTTCTCCCATTGGGTCGGCACAGTACACAAATCTGAATGACCCTTACAACGTGTTGAAATTATTTTAAACGTCATTTTTCTGAAACGAAATATAAATTATAATTAATAATATAATTATAAGTCCGCCAGTTGTACATCCTATTGTTGTGCAATAAAGATTAAATAAACTAGGGCCCAGTGCACACCACACACACGAAACCTGCATTTTTTTAAACATAATAGATACTTTTAATATAATAGTCTTTTTAACGAAAAAAAAATAACAAAGATGCTGTGATTTTAAATGTAAGTAATCAATTTAGTGAAAGCCTGATGGGAACGTTACACATTTTATAAGGTTTTTGTTCGTTCGATTAGAGAACCCTAAAAATGTGAATAAATAATATAGAAATGTGGTCAACTATATAAATGTTATTCATAAGTAAGTGTGTTCCCGCCAAAGCCGGGACGGACTCAGCGGTTGTTGACGACCGCGTCCGCCTGTCTGCCGCGGCGCCACCGCTGCGCGAGCCGCCGCCGCTAGCTTGGTGAGCCGCGCGCGCGACCAGTCTTCTGCTAGCTAACGCGAGACGCCCACAAAATACGCGCGCTGCTATCTGCCTTATTATAGTGACTCCTGAACCTAAAGTGAAGAGCTCGGCCTAAACGCCCTTAACCAGTGCCCCTAGTGAACTGTTTAGTGTAGTGACTGTGCGCCAGGAACCAACCTACATCGCCGCCCGCAAGCCTCGCCGCCCGTGGTCAGCTCGCACGACGGTTCCTGACTCATCATCCCTGTAAGTACATCCTTCCTACCTACCTACCAGTTCCCTACGTCGCGTAGTCGCCACGTCTGAGTGGCGACTACATATGATCCTTTACGAGCCGGATACATCCCAATAACAGTCCACTAAATTAAACCCTACTTTACACACTTCATTTTTTTGCCTCGACTCGTGCCGCCACCCATACACGCCCACACAACACCCACACAATGCACGCCAGCCCAAACACCTCTTACTGCCCTTACTGTAGAACTAGGGGGCACAGACTGATAGCATGCTTCCGCTACAATGCCCAACCGACACAAGGTCGGTGGGACTTTATAAAGGCGCGCGAGCGGTGCCAGAAATGCCTGGGCCCACACTACCCACAGGAATGTAAGTCGGTGAAGGCATGCAGAGTGTGTGGCATCGCAGACCATCACACGTCCCTTCACCGACCGGACGACGCCACACAGCATTACCAGCCGGAATCGGCGGCGCGGTGGCTCCCGCCCACGCTGCGGGACACTCCGGCAAAGCGACCCAACGACAGAACGCTGCATGTGTCCTCGCATGCACAGCGGTCGCATGAAGGGTCGCAGGAGTAGGTACATGTTACCGTAGACATTCAGCCCCACATCATTAATACAGTCCGCTATTATATATGTATAGGATAACTATTTCATTACATGTTGGTCATTCGACCCGTTAAAATAATATTTACTCATATTTCGTAGTTATCACGTAACTTAATTTTAATTTCTGATTTTTATATTTTACCGCGTAACATTCCTAATTTCATTACCTTACATGACCCTTTCTGCACGATAGACGTTGCAAGGTGCATTGCGAAATATTATTAACCTACCTACAAAAATAAATTAAGAAAGTGTTCCAAGAACAGTGTTCGATTCGTGTTATATTTTTTCTTACTAATTAGATTGCACATATAACTTTAGTTAAGTATAACACACCCGCGTCTAGACGACGATATTGTTGTTTTTCCCGTTTTATTTTGTAATGAAATTTTTATGGTCGTGTCGTGTTAAATCGGCTCAGATCTCGTGCATGCTCACCACGCGTGCCAAATAGCGTGCTTTATTTTTTCGCTCGTGTTAATTTTATATTTTTTCTGCTTTTAATTCTTGCCTTGGCAATCGACTCAATCTCGTGCGTGCTCACCACAAGAGCATAGTACTTCTACACAAGTAGTCAGCCCGCACCTATACGGTGCATGACATCAGCACGCGCCCTCTGCGCCCCCGCGCCCCCACGCCTTTGCGTTGACGCGGCCCTTGCGCTTACGCGCCCCACGCGCCCTCTGCGCCCCCGCGCCCCCACGCCTTTGCGTTGACGCGGCCCTTGCGCTTACGCGCCCCCTGCGCTTCTGCGCCCCCGCGCCCCCACGCCTTTGCGTTGACGCGGCCCTTGCGCTTACGCGCCCCACGCGCCCTCTGCGCCCCCGCGCCCCCACGCCTTTGCGTTGACGCGGCCCTGCGCTTCTGCGCCCCCGCGCCCCCCCGCCTTTGCGTTGACGCGCCCCTGCGCTTCTGCGCCCCCGCGCCCCCACGCCTTTGCGTTGACGCGCCGCCTGCGCTTCTGCGCCCCCGCGCCCCCACGCCTTTGCGTTGACGCGCCCCCTGCGCCCCCGCGCCGCCTGCGCTTCTGTGCCCCCGCGCCCCCACGCCTCTGCGCTTACGCGCCCCGTGCGCCTATGCGCCTTCGGCGCTTCGCGCCCCCGCGCCCCATGTGCTTCGTGACACAGGCATTCAGCCCTCATACAATTGTACTCATACACACGTGCATTCCTCCCAGCTCATCATATACACACCCACTCGACATTAACTCAACACAGCACGAATCGGGGCTGTAGTTCCCCTTTTACTTCCATTCCTTCCCCCCCCCTCCTACCCTCTGGGGCCCGGGAAGATGTTCGCGCCACAGCGCGACGGATAACCGTCTCTGCGCCGGTCAATTAAGGTGCATATTGGTGCAACGACTGGGCAACGAATGATCGGCCAATCACAGCGAGTTGACAATTATACTCGACGAAGTGTTCGCCCGTGCGGCCGGCACTGGGCAAGAGTAGTGTGCTTCGAGCCTTCCAGGTGAATCCACGCGCGCGCCCGCGCAAGAACTCAGCCCGTGAACAACCACGTGTTCAGTGTTTGTGACTTGAGAGCGCTGTGTTTACCAGCCCAATTACCCTTAAAACGCCTCCGATCAGTGCCTAGTGGAGTGAATTGTGTTGTGTGTTGCTGCCTTCAAGCCCGCGCCCCCGCGCCTGCCTTCAGCTCCAACCAGCTCCAGCCCGAACCAGGTAAGCCCCAGAAATTCCCTTATCTCCTGCCTAACCCATATTCCGTCGCTGTTACGGCGAATGCCTTTCGCCGTAACATTATGGTCCTTCGAGCCGGATTCGCCAGGTAGGCCCCGCGAACGCCGCCAGCAATTATGACTCCCTACTATCACAGAGCACCCTAGCGAAGAGGTAGATTTAGCCCATGCCCAGTCAACCCATGCCCACACAGCTGATACATACTCAGCTCATACAATTTCAGCTGATACTCAATCAGCTCACTCACCTTCTGTGCCCACTGGCACACCCATTTTCTTGCCAACCGTCTCACTAAGAGTCGCGGACGTACATGGCCATCTTCACACAGCCAGGGCTTTATTGGACTGTGGCAGTATGCTGACGTTAATAACGTCACGCATGGCACGACTTTTGAACCTGCCATTAAAACCCACTTCTTTAAAAATTACAGGAGTTGGGAATCAGCACAAACATGAGTCAAAGGCGGCAATAACAATAGTATGCCGACCCACTCACAATAATACTCCTACAATTACTGCCACAGCTCACATTTTAAAAAACGTCACTGGCTACCTTCCCTTAGAGAAGGTACCAAACATTTCCCACGTACTAGGCCAGCCACCCGTGCCATTGGCTGACCAGCTTTACCACACACCAGCCCCGATCGACCTCTTATTGGGGTCGGACGTTCTTGGCCAGGTGTTGGACGGGACTAAGGTCTCGTTGGGCCCGGGCAAGCCCATAGCCTTTGGCACGATTTTCGACTTCGCGTTGATAGGACCCATTGAGGACTTGTATGCGCAGCCGGCGCAGCAGGTTAACTCAGCTCATGTCGTCAGCTCACAACCAGACTCAGCTGAATCAGTCCAGGACATACGTCAGAGTCTGGAAAGGTTCTGGGAGTCTGAGGAGCCCCTCCCTCAATCTCGCACTCATATTGATCCCCTGGAGGAACAATGCGAGGAAATCTTCCGCTCTACCACTACACGCGATCCCTCAGGCAGATATACGGTCGCTCTGTCCTTTCTAAAGGACGCCCCTCAACTAGGTAAAACTCACCCTATCGCATTACGCAGATTCCTCAATATTGAGAAGAAGCTAATGGCAAACCCGTCCCTGCGTTTTAAATACGTCGACTTTATGGCCGAATACATCGACTGAGGACACATGGCTCCCTGTCACCCAAATACATTCGCCCATAAACCTCACTTCTACATCCCTCACCATGGCGTATTTAAGTCAGGGTCGGACAAGCTGCGCATTGTTTTTGATGGTAGCTGCAAAAGCTCCAATGGTGTCAGCATAAATGAATGCCTACACACAGGCCCCGCCCTTCAACAGGACATTGTGGACATCATCATGTCCTTCAGAACGCATCCAGTCGTTTTCAGCACTGACATCCAGAGGATGTTCAGAAATGTGCTGGTTGCCCCAGACCAGAGACGGTATCAGCTGATACTATGGCGGTCCTCACCAGATCACCCTCTGCTCACCTACGCCCTCAATACAGTCACGTACGGCTTAAGATCAAGCCCATATCATGCAATCCGCACTCTGCTCCAGCTGGCTGATGATGAAGGCCATCGCTACCCTGGAGCCGCTCAGGTTCTTCGCAAGTCTGTCTTTGTTGATGACATCTTGTGTGGTCATGACACGGTTGAATCCGCCCAAGCACTTCAGGACGAGTTGATAAGTCTGCTAGACCTAGGCGGCTTTCAGCTCAGTAAGTGGACATCTAATTCGCCTAAGCTGCTCGAGAGATTTCCCGACAACCAATGTGACATGCCCAAGGACTTCGACATGAACCCAGAATCCACGTCCATTAAGGTCTTTGGTATACAGTGGAGCCCTCAGTCAGACGAGTTCACTTACCGCATCTCTCTGCCCCCCATCACACATGTCACAAAGCGGTCTATTTTAAGCACCGTAGCCTCACTTTATGACCCAAACGGCTGGGTTTCCCCCGTTATCTTCCGCGCAAAGCTGCTGCTTCAGCAATTGTGGCTACTGAAGCTGGAATGGGATGAGTCCACTCCCTCTGAAGTGCAAACGGAGTGGCACCACATCTCGGAGGATCTGCCGCTGTTGTCTAGCATTCGCTTCCCTCGGCACGTTTGTGCAAGCAAAGGCTCAGCTGCATACTCGCTTTACGGGTTTGCAGATGCCTCTGAAGCCGGGTTTGCCGCCGTTGTTTACCTCCATGAGCTCGATGCCTCCGGAGATACTTTGGTACACTTGATTGTCGCCAAGTCGCGAGTCGCACCAATCAAGAATCGCCTCACAATCCCCAAGTTAGAGTTGTTGGCCGCCACTCTACTCTCCCAGCTCATGATCCGTGTGTCGGTTCAGTTATCGGCCCATATCAGTATACAACAACACATATGTTGGTCAGACAGTACGATAGTCCTGGCCTGGCTCAATACACCGCCTCACCGTCTTCAACCCTTTGAAGCCAACAGGGTAGTCAAAATCAGCTCAGGCTCACCAGAATGTACCTGGCGACACGTACCTTCTGAGCTCAACCCGGCAGATTGCGCAAGCAGAGGAATGTCTGCGCAATCCCTGTCAGCCCACGACCTATGGTGGTCTCCCACGTGGCTTGGACAGCCTTGTGAGTCTTGGCCTGCGATGCCCTTAGCTCTGGGCCATCACGCCCTGCCCGGCCTTAAGCCCAAACACGTCCCGTCACTGGTCACAGTGCCCGGTTTTGACTTTGACCTGCTCACTCGGTTCAGTTCACTAGACAAGCTCGTCGGAGTGACAGCTTGTCTAAAACGCTTTCTGCACAACTGCAGACACCACCCAGATTCGCGACGCTCAGGCCCCTTGTACGTCAGTGAACGAAGAGAGGCCCTACTTTACTGGGTGCGCAGTGTCCAGCACAATGAGTTTGCGGAGGACATCCACCGCCTTCAAACTGGCAAAATCTGCTCCGTCAGACTCCAGCGGCTGTCACCTCTCATTAAAGATGAGCTCCTTAGAGTTGGTGGACGACTGTCCCATGCGTCTATCCGATATGACGCGCAGCACCCGCTCATACTTCCCAGCTCTAGCCCACTTGTGGACCTTATCATTGACCACTACCACAAAATACACTGCCATCCTGGCGCTGACACTTTACACGCTATCCTACGCCAACAATTTTGGATATTGTCCGCGCGCCGTATTATTAGACACCGAGTTTTTAAATGCATTAGATGCTTTCGATGCCGGGCCCAGCCGCAAGCGCCCTTCATGGCCGACCTGCCAGCCGATAGAGTTACGCCTCAGCCAGTATTTAGTCAAGTCACGACCGATTTTGCCGGACCATTCCTCGTTAAATCTAGTACCCTACGTAATGTTAAACTCTTAAAAGCGTACTTTTGTATATTCGTGTGCCTCTCGACTAAGGCGGTTCATTTAGAACCGGTCTCGGACCTCAGCACGGAAGCGTTCCTCGCGGCATTACAGCGTTTTATAGCACGCCGCGGTGCCCCGGTTCTCATCCGCTCGGACTGCGGTACAAATTATGTAGGCGCTAGAAATCAGCTCATCGAAGTACAAAACTTTCTTGCCTTGAACAATGATACGATTGCGCACAAGCTCGCTGGTCAGCACATTACTTGGTTGTTAAACGTCCCTAAGGGACCATGGTTCGGTGCGTTACATGAGATCAACGTAAAATCAACAAAGCAACTTTTATATCGCGTAATTGGCGAACAGCACCTCACATTCGAGGAATTCTCTACACTTTTGGCACGAATCGAAGCTGTCCTTAACTCTAGACCTCTCTGCCCACTTTCGTCTGATCCCTCAGACTTTGAGCCGCTTACAGCCGGACATTTTCTCATAGGCCGCCCACTAACGGCCCTTCCCGAACTATCCGTGGAAGATAGGCCGATCTCCACACGTAGGCGATTCCAAATGGTACAGGCCCTTTCCCAGCGCTTCTGGACGCTGTGGACCCAGTCCTACCTTCATACCCTCCAAACCCGCTCCAAATGGTTGTCCCCATCCTCCCCTCCCCGAGTTGGCGAGCTCGTCCTCATCAAGGAGGACAATCTGCATGCCCTCCAATGGAGACTGGGGCGCATTGCTCGCACCCTGCCTGGGAAGGATGGCGTTGTGCGGGTGGTAGACCTGGACACCGCGAACGGACATCTTCGGAGGCCTGTATTCCGGATCGCCAGGCTCCCAGTGGATGAGCCCCCCCTGGCCCCCGGAGGATGTTCCCGCCAAAGCCGGGACGGACTCAGCGGTTGTTGACGACCGCGTCCGCCTGTCTGCCGCGGCGCCACCGCTGCGCGAGCCGCCGCCGCTAGCTTGGTGAGCCGCGCGCGCGACCAGTCTTCTGCTAGCTAACGCGAGACGCCCACAAAATACGCGCGCTGCTATCTGCCTTATTATAGTGACTCCTGAACCTAAAGTGAAGAGCTTGGCCTAAACGCCCTTAACCAGTGCCCCTAGTGAACTGTTTAGTGTAGTGACTGTGCGCCAGGAACCAACCTACATCGCCGCCCGCAAGCCTCGCCGCCCGTGGTCAGCTCGCACGACGGTTCCTGACTCATCATCCCTGTAAGTACATCCTTCCTACCTACCTACCAGTTCCCTACGTCGCGTAGTCGCCACGTCTGAGTGGCGACTACAAAGTGTAAAGAGACTACTCTTTTTCAAGTTATAGTTTAGTAACAAAACATGTGTGCACTTTTATTCAGCATTATAAAACAAAACAACGATCGCCTTTGAAATCTTTGTAATTAATTCTTACAAGGAATTTACGAGATCACCAAACTGATTATTAATCTTACAACTACAACATTGCCAACTCAAGTCATGTTATTTTGTTGGATAAAATTGCTAGAATTAGATAATTCATCACAAGTACTTTTGTCAGATCTAGTATGTATGTATGAAAATACTATTTACAACTAATTATCTTGATTATTAGCGAGGCGCGTCATAAAAATGAAAACAAAACACGTACTATTCACGACAAAATTACTTGCGCACTAATAATTAACATGTAGCAGACCGCTAACTTGTAAATTAAAATTTACTTACCGAATAACTAAAAGTTCACGTCATGTCAAATAAAGGTATCGACATTAAATTATTGAACCCAATTTATTTCTTCTTTTCCCAATTTCTATGAATATTGCTTGCATAAATGTCAACAATAAATTAAATGCTTAATAAATTCTGAATACTCTAACCAATTCGACGTAGCTGAATAACTGAGTTGTAAAAGCTTTATTATAATTGAAACATTATTAAGCTCCTACTCAATTATTACTCAGATGTTATTCAGCGTTAGGCATTCAAAATTGGGGCCCTTTTTGCTTGAATAACAGCTGAATAGACGGTACTCAGGCGTTATTCAGCTTAGTATTCAGCTTATGCTCTTGATGAGTGCTCTTAATCAATCTTTATTCAGCACGTCTGTGTTACTTGGGTATAGACCATATATATATGTGAGGAAAATAAAAATAACAGCCGCTCAGTGAAGATTGCTGGCTGCAGCAAAAACAAACTAAAAAAATATATTTAAATTAACAAGTACATATCCAAAACGCAAAAATTTGTTAAGAAGCACAATTTTTTTATTAAAAATGTAAAATTAAATAGAGAAAGATTGTACTTAATCACAAATTGGATTTATACTCATCAAAATTACATAACAAGAATTTAAAATATAATAATAATACACAAATTCTATAAACTATAATTGCACAATTAGAGGAGTCACTTATTTCTATTACTAAGCAATATGATCTTTCACAAAGTCAAATAAAAGAATACATTGTTGGCCATGAATGAACTGGTAGTCCTGTATAATGGTAACAATGAAAGGTTTGATTCACTCACAAGTAACCATACTTGTAAATGTAAACAGTTACCAGGCCGTTCATCAATCCTATGTGATTCTTCCTCTGTTGAATTGATTGATGTTCCTTCCAAAGGTTCCCTTACTCAGTGCACAAATAATAATGTACCACAACTTATACCAACCAACCAGATTCCATGTAGGACAGATTGTAATAGTGACTTGGTAATATTTAGTGATGAATTTGGTAAGAAACATGGGTCGGTTGTTATTTGACTTGGGACATTCAGTAATCAATTATTGTATACCAGGTGATTCTTATCTACATATTTTGAAGAGAGCTGTAGAGTATAAATATAACTCTGATAGCACCTTCATAATATTTGTTGGTAATAGAGGTAACTTGAAAAAAACAAGCCTTATAAAATGTTTAGAAAGTTTGGATAAGTAAATTTTAAAGAAAATTATATTGTTCACATTATCGTATTGTAGTAGTTTGCCACAGGAGGAAATTTTTTTTAGATATTAGCTTAACTTGACATTACATTTATTTTGCGAAAATGACATAATGCATTTAATTGATACTAACAGTTATTAAAATAAAACACTTTTTTACGGATTAACTCGCGTTTAATTTACCATTTACATAGTTTTTATATTATCCTGACGTTTCGAACCCTTTACAGGGTCCGTGGTCACAGGGAGACTGAGGTGTTAGTCGTCTTATTGTTAGAAGTTATTTGCCTACCGTCAAGAATTTTTTATATTTAACCGGGTGCGTTCAAGTTTACACAATACGAGCTAACAATATTTTTAGGTCTGGCAATGTGTTGCTGTTGGGGCTGGGATTTGATCACCTGTATGATGGGGTCCCAGGCAGGTGGTAAATTCCAACCATCCTCTCTATTGAAATTACGATGTTTTTTAATTTCAATAGCCTCGCGTATCATCCTAGGGATGAATCGTTGTTCTTTGGCGAGTATTTGAGGTTTGTCAAATCTGATGTAATGGTTGGGCCCCTCGAGAGCATGTTCACACACTGCAGATTTATTTTCGAAATTTTCGCGAACATACTCTCGAGGGGCCCAACCATTACATCAGATTTGACAAACCTCAAATACTCGCCAAGGAGCAACGATTCATCCCTAGGATGATACGCGAGGCTATTGAACCCACCTGCCTGGGACCCCATCATACAGGTCATCAAATCCCAGCCCCAACAGCAACACATTGCCAGACCTAAAAATATTGTTAGCTCGTATTGTGTAAACTTGAACGCACCCGGTTAAATATAAAAATTCTTGACGGTAGGCAAATAACTTCTAACAATGAGACGACTAACACCTCAGTCTCCCTGTGACCACGGACCCTGTAAAGGGTTCGAAACGTCAGGATAATATAAAAACTATGTAAATAGTAAATTAAACGCGAGTTAATCCGTAAAAAAGTGTTTTATTTCAATGTGTAGTGCTCGCTTAAACCTCAGAAAACTAACAATTATGTTAGTAATTTTTATTTGACAAGAGATAGCTATTATCTGCCAAATTATTATAAGCGACAAATAGCTTTATCGCTATCATATTGTTTACAAACAAATTCAGTCAAATTATTCAAATTAAATTATAAGACAAAAGAGGAACACTCTTGCGAAATGTTTGTTAGTACAATGAAATTAAATGAATGTAAAACTAGCTTTAGGAAAAGCCCCTGTCAATCATTAAATTTAAAAAAATGTACAACCTATGAACATTGTTCACCAGAACATCCAAGGAATGATGGGCAAAGATTTAAGAGATTAAATTGTTCTTGAACTGTAGTTAAATTGATATTCTTTGCATAACCGAACACTGGCTTAGATACCATCAGTTGATGTTCAATTTTAAGAATCATTTGGTAGAAAGTTCATTCAGTCGAGGAAATGCAATACATGGTGGGTCCTTAATTATTGTTAATAAAAAGTTTAAATTAAATGAATGCAAAGACATAGTGAGCCTCTCGGTTGAGCGAACAATAGAAATAGCTTGTGTGGAGTTGGAGCAGTTAGCTGTACTAAGTGTATACAGACCTCCTTTAGCGTTGTATGATTTTTTTGAAGAAGTTTTTGATGAGGCATTACGTAAGGTCCGCAATGGGGTTCCCTACGCCATAACGAAACACTATTTACTGAAGCACGTTACCCAAATGACGTTTCACTTACATATCGCTTTGCGGAATATTTGTTTAATGTAATGTCCATTATACCGAGCGGTTATTAGCCCAATGATTCACTACTTCGATAATTTATACTCGACTAGATTGGTCGATGTTTTGCTTAGCAATTCTATAATGTATGAATATTTTCCCATAGATTCTACGACACAAGTGTTTTCTTTTCATTCATCTTGCAATTTTGCAGCAAGTTTATAATTTTGTGAATAATTAAGTCAGTAACATGATGTTCCGATTTTTTTTTGTATTCTCACGAAATAAACTTTTGTAATAAAGTACTAATATTTTTATCACAATTAGGTTTATTCATAAGAAATAAATTTTGTTACCGAAGTGTAGTTTTTTATTTTATTTAAAAGAAATTAGTAGGTACCTTCCTATATTTTTTTATTTTGGCTATAGATAACATATATCTTGATTAAATACTTTACGTATAATCAAATTGATTTAAAAAGATAAGGCTTTATAAAACTAAGGCACCAAGATAGTAATAGTCTTTTCCGTCGGTTGCATACTGTGTAATGATACGAATAAATAGCTCGATGCCGACTGACCGGCATGAATGAAAAGAAAATACTTGTACCAGTCGTAGAATCTGTGGGAAAATATTCATAAATGATAGAATTGCTAAGCAAAACATCGAGTAATCTAGTCGAGTATACATTTTCGAGGTAATGAACCATCGGGCTAATAACCGCTCAGTATAATGAACATTACATTAATCAAATATTCCGCAAAGCGATATGTAAGTGAAACGTCATTTGGGTAACATGCATTTGTAAATAGTGTTTCGATCTGGCGTAGGGAACCCTCCGCAATATAGGTAAAACCATAAATTGTTTGCGGTGATTTTAATATAAATTTGTTAGAAAATTCCACGTTGTCAATTAAAATTAAAAACTTATTTCTATCATACAATTTGAATAATTTATTTTTGGAGCTGACAAGAATAACTGTCACTTTGGCCACCTGTATTGATAACATATATACAAATGTTTACCACAAAAAACCACTGGCTAAGCAAATTATTAATAACCTGGACTCTGATCATTGTGGCCAAATGGTCAGCTTAAGCAAGTGATGAAAAAGAATATCACTGTTGTGCCAAAAACTGCAGGTCGGCTAGAATACAAGGACAACCCTAATATATTTTATAAAGATTTCTTTAACACATATTGTTCAGCATTTAATGTTATATTAATGAGTTACCTTATTTTGTAAAAAAAACAGTCATGCATGAGTTAGTATTGTTTGCCGATGATACTTCACTTTTATTCAAAATGAAACGATAACGCGGTCTCACAGATTGTTCACTTAAATAACTTGCTATTAAACAAGGGGAAAACCAAATGTATAAGATTTGTATTGCCTAATGTTAAGCAGGTAATAACTAGTGTACAAATTAAAGATAAGAATGTGAATCCTGTGGACACCACTGTTTCTAGGCATCACGTTGGATGCCAAGCATCAGTGGGGCCCACATATACTGACCTGATACGAAAGAAGGCCGTTAAGTGCAAAAATTCAATTTTCGTTTTTTAAATATCCGAAATAAGCAAAAGATTCCGCATCGGTGCATCTTAGACTCATATTTTTATGTATCATAATTTCAAAGATACCTTAAGCATTTTAGCGGTTAAGTACCGATTTTGTAGGTTTGTCTTAAACAATAAAGCAGTCACAAGTAATTATTAACCTAAAGAACCGCAAAGTGATTTTAACGGTTTTTTAAAATAGTAACTAACTTATGTTCATTTTTGTGAAACTACTCAAGAAAGCCGCAACTGGTGTTTACTAAACTAAAAAGCAGTTATACGTACTTAACTGTGTTCATCAGTAGTTCGGAATTATTAAGAGATCTTTTGTTTATACGTTAAACAGCGGCTAACACCAGTAGCGGAAGCAAAAGGGTCGTTATGCACATTTAACTGCTTTCTTGTGTAGTTTAACGTGTTTAATAGATCAAATTAAATACTTTAAAAGCAGCTAAATTATTATATTACCCTAAAAAGTGACTAAGTGTTCATTGGCCAATGCTGCGATATTTCGGGTGAATGGCCTACTTGGCCGTTTCTGTTGAAACCATTTTCATTATCAGGTGGAGCTTTCAATGAAAAGAAAGAAAAATCTTCATGTTTTTCAAGACTTCGTTGATGCAGTATCCATAGAAGATAGTTATTTAAAGTCAAAGAATCAACTTTTTTCTGTAATGTTGTCTAGGAAAATCCCCAGAAGCATAAAGACATCAAGGAAGACTAATATTTTAAAGAAACTCGCCAAATGTATGCTGCTACATAAAAAAACATTTTGGAAATCCTTGCCAACGAATGACAACAAAGAGACTGAAGAATATATTAAATTATTATAACTTAGATGTTGAATAATTATTGATTAGAAATAGTTATGTGATTTGACTGTCATAAAGACCTAAGTTGTGCCAAAACGTTCCATGCAACGGAATACTTGTTTCGAGATATTTGAGCGCAAACATTCAACATCAATTTGTAATAATAACACTGTTAGTCTTGATACATTTTTTAATTTTAAAATTAAAATATTTACAAACTTACAAAGATAAATAGAAAACTATAAATATCTATAAATAAAAGAATTGCCCCAGATCATCCCCATCGGGCAGAGTACCGAGTACACTAGCCGCATTGCCTCGCTGGATAGCGAGGCTTAGGCGTTGACCCAGATAGCTGCTGGCTCTGTGTTTGGAAATATCTCTAAAGAGCTGGTGGGCATCCAAACCCCACGGTCCTAACATCTCTACCAAAAACGCTCAAATATGAAATCTCCAGTCAGATTCTCATACCTGCGCCGTTTGAGGCTCTCCGCATTAATTGCAGCCGAGCCAGCGTTGATGCATGAACTTGGAAGATGCGCTTGCACCATGCAAGCGTGTCGACACATGTAGCATCCCACGCTAGTGCCCGTCCTACCCTCCAAGGTACCAGGGTCATGCCGTCCGGCCTCTTGCCATCATCGCGTGCCAGGCCGGCGGGCAGGCACTCCAGCGGTGACTAGAGCTCGACGAATGATGTCATTCAAAGAATGATGGCAGGCAATGCGGCCTGCGCTCCGTGCACAGGACAGCCCGTGGTGGCCGAGGTTGTCTACCGGTGCGCCACAACGATATTGATGGGGGACGATACTGGGGGCGCCAAGACGCAGGGCAGTGGCAAGGCGAAAAGTACTGCGGTCAAGCAAAGTACCCGTGTTCAAAGAGGGTAGTGCCTGCAACGAAAGACCCGACTCCCATCTCGTCGCTCTGCGGAACTAAAAGACGTGTTGACAAGATTATTTCGTAACAGTTTGCAGAGCGGCCCGTCCCAAAGCCTTTGGGAGGAGGTGATGGTTGGGAGATCAGAACACGGGCAAGCTGCGCTCCAAGCGGCCTTGGCCTCGTCCATGTAGAGTATCAAAAAGGAATTTGAAGTTCGTTCCAGTATTTTGTTAGTAAGTGGTAGGGAGGAATGGACCGAGGACAAGAACGCTGGGAGGGAAACGTCAGTAGTTTTACGGATACCCAGGCCACCGAATCTAATTGGTAGTGATGCAAGGGTCCAAGAGCGGTCACTGAAGTTAATGTTTAAAATGGAAGAGAGTGTATGTTTTATGGTGCTATTCAAGCTGGCAAGAAGGTCAGGGAACTTCCACAGCTGACAACACCGCAAGACATACGTGAACTTAGGAACGAAAAGGGAATAGCGTATTATAGTGAAAGCCATGAGACAGTTAATTTTGAAAAGGCGGTCTAATGTATCACCAAAATTTTGTAATTTTGATGTTTATAATTTTAAAATTAAGTAAGTATTACATTGTTAGTTTTGACTAGTGTAAGTTAAAGATTTATGCTAATGTTACTTTTGATATAAACCACTAAAATAGGTCTGTGGATCGTTCTGGCAAAAAGTGAATTCGTATAAATGAAAGTTATAAATAACATTGCCAAAATGATACATTTAATATTTTCTACAAATTTACTTGTTTTTAAGCATAGCTATAGAATATAACACTTTTTAATTTATTTATTTTTTTCCAAAAAAGAAAATGACAATCCACTCGTACATACTCAATAAAATTGTAAAATCGGGTCTCGATTTTATTCCCACAACATCTTCAGTGATTTTTATACTCCCTCTTAAGTTTTTATAAAAGTTTTTCCAATCATCAGGTGTCAAAATTGCATCATTGATTTGATATCATCTAATTTCGCTTGGGCAATCTTTTCCCCTATGGCCATAGTGAACCTAGATATTTTCTATCGAAAATCCATTTTCCTTTCTACCCCTTTTTTTTAAATCAAGCTCCTCGAACTATTCATCAAAACTACTCCTCATAGAAATTGATAATTGGTAGGCTTTTTATAAGGATTTCTTTTGTTTTTAGCCAGTTCACTTTTTTGATGCTTATGTATACTTTTCTATTTACTATAGGTACATTTTTCGATATCATTGGAACCTACAAAATTATCTGTCTTCATTATCTCTACTATTAATGGATTATTCTTTTACTAATATGTTTAGAACCTGGGCATACTTTCCTACTTAACGATACCTATTTTTCCAAAATTGAGTCTTGTTTGAAGCTTGAAGTTGTTTTTCGGAAAATATATTATTCGATAAGTTAAGAAGTGTTTTATTCTATAGCTATGCATAAAAACAAGTAAATTTGTAGAAAGTATAAAATTGATCATTTTGGCAATATTATTTTTTAACTTTCATACATACAAATTCACTTTTTGCCAAAACGATCCACAGGCCTATTCTTGCGGTATATATAAACAGTAACATTAGCACAAATCTTTAACTTGCACTAGTTAAAACCGACAAAGTAATACTTTTTTTATTTATTTATCAGGGATAACAAACAGCTTACACCATCAAACTTACATTTTGGTTATTGTGAAGACCACACCGCTATCCACGAGTTAATACAAGGTGCCACAAGACACATTTCTGTGAATATTTTTCTTAATTAGGTACTTAAGATTTATTGTTAATATTATTACCTAGTATGTGATTATATTTTTATGATGGTGTTACGGTTATTGCGAATTTACATTTAATTCTAAAGAATCAACTTACCTGATTACAAAATGTACAAACAAACAAATAGTACAAATTGATGTTAAATGTCGCTCAAATATCTCGAAACAAGCATTTTGTGGCATGGAATATTTTGGCACAACTAGGTCCCTAAAAAGATTGTATGTAGCATATTATGATCAAAAGATCTTGGACCATTGTGACAAAAAAGATTAGGTCAAAATAATGATGACTGTTCGAGTCAAAAACGTTTGCTCAATGTAGTGATTCCAAGATATTTGGATCATTATGCCAATAAAATGTTTCTCAATATAAAAATGTCCAAGATGTTTGGATCAATATGGCACAATTCATTAGTCATTAAATGAGTTTTCAAGTAACGTATTCTTTCTGCACAATGTTTTTATTTAAGTCTACTATATAGCTAAATTGTCGAATAAACTTAGCTTTGCGGCTTATGCAGCAATAAAGATCCGTCAATTAACTGACGATATGATACAGCTAGATTATTTTATTTCAGTTACTTTAATAGTGTAATGTCGAAGAAGACAAAACAGCTTGGCTCTGAACTGAAATGCTCCAAGTATTCCAAATGCTATTTCTAATTGTCTTTTCCCCTGTGGCCATAGCCGTATATTTTACATTCAAATTATTATTTTGTGTTTTATAACTTGGTAACAACATATTATTTTTTTTGTAAATGTCGTTGCTTCTATGCGCTCTGGTTTCTTGCGCCAGTTCTTTGCCACATTTAAAAAATGACGTCCTAAATGGGTGGTAGGTTAAAAGTTTGAACGATTCAAAGTACTTATTAATTGAGTTTATTGAATAAATATATTTGAGTTTGAGTTTAACAAGAAGTACTTACTCAACAATATCACAATTGAGTAGTTGACGAAGGACAGCTTTTGTGAAATCCGGACATGCCAGAGTTCATTCCGTTTCTGGAAAAGCATCGGTGCCAATCCCAGGAATTGGCTTACGCGGAAGATCAGGTACAAAGCCCCGGATATCACGCATTCTTGTTGGGGCTCGCTGGCAGTTTGCGAACTGGGCTTGACAGTCACACTTTTTGACAATGCTGAAAAAGACGTTATTTGTAGTAAAACAATAAATACTTAATTTAAGGGGTTACTGTCAATATCGCATCCGTAGGTTTACCCTTGAAACCATTAAGTTGCACATGGGGGCTAAATGAGTGGCACTGTCTGAGTGGGCCACACTAGGTTGCAACATGAATTAGGCTGGCTCACCCGCCGTTATACCACATGAGTAAAGAAAGAAACAGAACAGAGACAAACCACTGGATAAAACCGGTTTACGCTCGCTTGGCCAGTGACAGAGGGCCGCACAAAGCACGTCATTTGTTTTATGCTCCTGTATATTTCTTGCGAAATTGTTTTAAGTGGAATAAACTGTAAATAGTTATAAAAGTGTAAATAATTAGTTCTGGACTTGTAAAATGGTTGTTAACTGTACCGTATGTATTGTACTGTATTGTATGAATAATACTAGAAAAAATAAAGATATTTCATATTTCAATTATCCCAAGGAGTATACTAGGTAACCAGAATCATCATCAATCTAACTAATAAATCCTATAGATATAAAATCAATAATCAATTAAATATAAAAAATCAAAACAAACTAAGTACCTCAAAACAATTCAAGTTATTTAGCTAAAATATTCAATTCATTAAATAAAGATAAACAATTGTAATTCATGATTCTGTGTTTAAATGATTAGGCTTATATTAGAGAAACTATGGAAAAATAAATATTGTGTACCTAAGTCATCAATGAGACACAATGACATTAAGCTACATGACCCGGTAAGGCTATATAAAGATAAACAATTGTAAATCATCATTCTGTGTATAAAATGATTATGCTAACACTGTAGAAACTATGGATAAATAAATATTCTGTGAGTCATCAATGAGACACATAAAGCTACATGACCCGGTAAGGCTATGTCATTAAAAACTCGAACAACTTATGCTAGACACCTACACAGTACAACATAATTTAACAATCCAAAACGTTACCAAATATTGTGAGATCTATCTTTCGGACATAAACTCTTTGATAAAATACCTAGTATGCTTTTTGAATAAGATGTTGTTTTGACTTATTTTTAAATGAGATAATATTGGATTGGATCGTATCTTATTGCAATAGGGATTTTATTATATATTAAGATGGGTCGGTATAATGGACTGTTTCTAAACATTTCCAATTTAGGTATCCCTCCCCCTCCCACAACTGCTACTCCTTCCTTAAGACTAGCAACGAATCTGCGTCGTGTGACTCCTCTGGTTTTGCGTCTATGGGCAGTGATTACAGCTCATTTTATTTCTTTTTACAAAAAAAAAAAGCCCAGGTTGTGGAATGGGTTCCCTGTCGAAGTACAATTGAAAAAAGTACAGAACGGAGTTCTTAAAAAAACGCTTAGGTGATTATTAAATTTTTAAAGTTACGTCTGACGTGTGAGGAATACGTCTGTTATTATTGCAAAGTAACCGCATGCAGGTGCCAGCTAAGTGGTTAAAAAAATAGTTTTCATTGGACAGTCTGTAGATATACGCATTCCGCCCAAACATTCTTGAGTAGCTTCTAGTATTATAAGCGTTAGTCATTATTTGTCATTAAAGATCAATTTACAAATACATTATTTTCTGAGCTTGTGTAGTCAAGTTTACCAACATCGACAATGTTAGATAAAGTCATAAATAATTATCGGTCAAAATAATAAATTCTTATGAATATTTATAATATAAATATTATAAATTCTTTTATGAATTGTTGAAACGCATTTAGAAGTCAAAGACAGAAATTCTTTACTCAAATTATTATAATTGAGCACTATTTTGAATCCTCCAAAAAAATTCCTTTCCTACTTACTCATACAGGTAATCAGGACGTATCTCTACGATCTTGAAAATATCCCATAAAATCACCTGCTGTTATCATGGTCATAAATTCGAAATTTGCTTGTACGAATTTTATTTGGCCGAAAACGTTTTGTAATTTTTTGTTATCCATATTATTATTTTTTACCGAAAACACAATTTTCAAAGTTTTGAAATGCCGATTATCGATTGATATTTTTTTCAAAATCTTTAGTTTTAAAATCCCACTCAACGTTTGGCCGAAGCTATTAATGCTAGACGAATCATTTTCCAGAAACACGTTTCCAATATTATAAAAATACAACATTTCAAATAATTGAAATCCATAACATCATCAAACAACTTGTAATCGTAGTAACGTTTAAGCATGCAAACAAGAATGCAGCATGGAAGCAAGCATGCACCACGCAAACATGCATGCAGCATGCAAACAAGCATGCAGCATAAAAGCAAACAAGCTTAGCGCATGCAGGCGAGCGTTAAACCCACCTGCTCCTCAGCTCGCGGGCCGCCTGTCCCCTCCGCGCCTACGCGGTCTTAAATTACACTCTAGCGTAGGGCAGACAAGACTACGTGGAGTCGGTTTTGCCGTGATTAGATTCTGTCACTGACTTTTGAAACACAACCTTACCGGAAACATAAAGTATTAACTTTTTAAGACATTTAAGTTTAATGTTTTACATTTTAACGTTTTATTAACGCTTAAATATACTTAAGTAAAATTTTAAACACTGAAAAAAGACGACAACCTCCGGTGGGAATCGAACCACGCACCTTCCGCATTCCGGGTGGCTGCCTTAACCACTTGGCTACCGAGGTCTGGCTTACAAACGTCGAAATTTGTCAGTGCTTGATGCTTATGTTTTTAGTCAACATTGCTTCATCAAATCTTAGAAGTTTTTACCTCAGAGATCCGAAAGAAATATTTTTACAAATATTTGAACATTCGGTTAAGATGAAGCTGCGTTTATAGATTAATGTTTTATATTTTAGCGTTTTATTAACGCTTAAATATACTTAAGTAAAATTTTAAACACTGAAAAAAGATGACAACCTCAGGCATGAATCGAACCACGCACCTTCCGCATTCTGGGCGGCTGCCTTAATCACTTGGCCACCAAGGTCTGGCTTTCAACCGTCGAAATTTGTCAGTGCTTGATGCTTATGTTTTTAGTCAACATTGCTTCTTCAAATCTTAGAAGTTTTCACCTCTCACAGTCTCTTTCAGTCTCACAGTACGCGCCGTTCTGTGCGGACGCTGCTATTGCAATTTAATTAAATCGTATATCAGACACGTACCGCGGCGCGAGAGACGCCGCGCGAACAACCACCATGAGCGACGAACTTGTGGTTAACGAGCTCCTCGCCTTCCTGCAACAGAAGCTGGACGTGATGGACGTAGTAAGTGCGGTCCAGATCTGCAAATCCAGCTTCAGCGAGGACGACATATCTGCGGCCAAGAAGCTTCTGTTTGCATCAGTAAACAAGAGTGACCAGATGGTGTCTCATTGCCGCGATGGGGCACCGAAGAGCCTACAAGAAATTATCACGCTGCTGAAGGAGACCGACCCTGACGACGTGCCGACGTTTGTGGCGAGGGACCTAAACAAGCTCCCTCCCGTCACGTTCGACCACGTCGACGTAACCTGCTTGCTGAAGGACATCGTAACCTTGAAGGCGGGCTTGGCGGACGTGGTGCTAAAGTACGAAGCATCACAGAATGCTGTGAGTGAGTTGGGCAAGGACGTGGATAGTTTGCGCGCATCACTCGCAGTAAGTAGGTCAGTCGTCGATGACTCAAACGTCAACACGCGGCGCGGTGCATTCGTCAACGCGCCGCGCCTGAGTTTCGAGTCAGCATTCTCGACGCCGACCTCGTCGCCGTGCAGTGCTGACGCAGCCGTTGCTCCCGCGCGGTCGCCCGCTTGGTGCGCCTCGCGGCCCCGCACCCCGCAGACGCCCGCGCCCCGTGCCGTGCAGCCTGCTGACGCCGTGCCCCGCGCGCCGCCACCGCCGTCCCGCCCCGCGCCTTCGCCTGCGGTGCCGCACGTGACATCTGTGCCTGTCACAAATTCAGCAAAGCCGATTCGCCGTGACTACGCCTCTGTTGTCGCTACCAGCTCGGATGCTCAGTGGTTGCATGAGCGTGCGACTAAGGTTCAAGACGAAGAAGGATTCGTCAAAGTCCAAAGTAAGAGCGCACGCCGTCACCGGCCGAACCAAAACCGTTGTGGTACCGCAATGACAGGGCCCCAGTTCCTATTGCGGGCTGCGACGCCGACCACGCCGTTGTACCTGTCGCGCCTGCACCACACCATCACCGTACAGGATGTGATAGAGTACATAAAGACGAAGACAAACTTCCTTCTAAGGGTGGAGCCGCTGGAGTGGCGACACAATGTCAGCTTTAAGGCATTTGTGGTGCGAGTCCCGACAGCCAAGCTGGACGATACCTTTTTGAAGGAGGACTTCTGGCCGAAGGGCGTGGTGTACCGGCGCTTCCGCGGAAGATTGCCCACCAACACCACCGGAGCAGCACATGCAAATGCTTCAATAAAATACTAACATAGTTATAAGAAATATATACTTACAATCATTGTTGATATTTATACGTATATGTTAATTTATGAGGTATATATCTATGGGCCGTTATTTTAACTTTGTAGCCTGATAATAAATTAATAAATAAAATAAAAAATTAACCGAATGTTCAAATATTTGTAAAAATATTTCTTTCGGATCTCAGAAGTGAAAACTTCTAAGATTTGATGAAGCAATGTTGACTAAAAACATAAGCATCAAGCACTGACAAATTTCGACGGTTGAAAGCCAGACCTCGGTAGCCAAGTGGTTAAGGCAGGCACCCGGAATGCGGAAGGTGCGTGGTTCGATTCCCGCATGAGGTTGTCGTCTTTTTTCAGTGTTTAAAATTTTACATTTAAGTTTATTCACCTAATAATATGAATGAAAATCAAAAAAAACTGGGTATGGGCATGATATTTTAGAGAAAAAGTTACTTCGAATTTTAATACTTCTAGATATGAAATTTAGAATTATTCCTCGTAGGTACACTTTCCTTGTAGATACACTTTTGAAAAAAGTTCGCCTTTATTCCTTATAGATCCACTTTCATATTGTACAACAAAGCAGAAAAGCGATAGGGATGACAAGTTAAGTTTTGTCACTCGAATTTAAAAAGAAAAGAAAATAACAATTGTTTTTTTAAATAATGTATCATTAAAACAAATTGGATCCAAACAAGACAAAAAAAATGTTTCTGTTCATTTAGAAAACAAGAACATAAAAATTTATATAATTAAAGTAGGTAAATATTTTACAGATTAATGAGAGACGTCTAAGGCACTGCTCAATGTCAATGTTGTCATCAATAACATCTTGCACAAATAAGTTGATGCGTAAATCAATATCCATGTCACGCCGTTTTCATGTGCGACGTTCAACATAAACCAGTGCTTGTACCATCCGAAACTGTTGAGATTAGTTTCTTTTTTAATATCTGAATCAGTAATAATCAGCAATTGCGACACTTAGAGTGTCATAATAAGTAATAATATTTTCATTCAAGAGGATTACTACTGCAGTGACTTTACTATAAAGGTCAGATATCATAGTTACGTAAAAGGCGTAAAATAAACTGATAGTGATATGCTTACAATTTATCATCATCAATATGTTTTATTAACGCATTCGCTACCATGCAACCACACACCCTACTAAAGTATGAGCGTCAACGCATAATTATGTGCGTTGCCGGCACGACCGAATTTGTTAATTACACTTTTTTTACACAGTTCTGTAAACAACTGTACCCAAAAGTGTATCTATTAGGAAACGCTACATTGGATTTAAAAAAGTGTATCTATAAGGAATAAAGGCGAACTTTTTTCAAAAGTGTATCTAAAAGGAAAGTGTACCTACGAGGAATAATTCGAAATTTATTGTAAGCAAAACATCTTCCAAAAAAAAGTAGTTTTGATAATCGGCTAAAAGTTTTGCTGGAAAATGAAACGTATGTATAATAAGTTTATGGATTAACAAAATTATGCAAAAGCAAAGATCTGGTATTTAAAACTTCGTCATACCGTTTTCGAACAATTGAAATTCGTACAGAAAAGTTTCGAATTTATGATAGGTTACCTGTTATCATTGATCTACGCAACGCAGCATAATAATTCAAATTGTATTTGTTCTGTAAGCAGTAAACAGAACATTGTTCATTAAAATTTTCGTGTGTTGTGTTGAGTATTAATTTATTGATCGTTCAAAAACAAATCATGAATAGAATTCTTTCTTGTTAGTCGTTCTTCTGCTCTCTTGGTAGGTTTTAGTACTTATTTTTCAAAAGTTTTAATTTGCATTCCTTTTTACTTTTGTACATCCCCTCTACTTAATTCACTAAGTTTTATTTGTACTGGCACCTCGAGACCAACCGTTAGGTTATGCAAAGAAGTGCCAGACGTCCCTGCGCCTGTAGAACATTCGCGCAGGAGACCATATGCGTTAGGTATTGACGCCAAATCGGTGCCCGCCGGAGAGCGCTCTTCATTCGGTACTCATAAGACTAGTGTCTCGGAAGAGTTTCCCCGTGACGACGTGTAGTTCACTGCCTATTGTCCAGATAGGTAACCGGAGCTGTCAAGCTCGCTCACTTCTCGTTGCACGAAGGGCACAACTCGCAGTTGCCACTGCTCGGGTCGACAACTCTAAAGTCGACTCCCAAGTGTCCACCTTGGTCTGGAGTAGTAAACACACTCACTTCTCGGAACCCATCCGGGCGCCTAGCCAGTTCCCACGTCCTACGCGGCTGGCTGGACCGGAGACTACGGCATCTAGGGGGCCGCCTCTATTAGTTCTCCAGACAAGTACCGGAGATGTCAACACCAATGTCCAATGAGAACCACCGAACAAAGCTGGGCCTAATTAGCAGGCTCAAAGTCACGCAAAGAGCAATGGAGAGGGCTATGCTCGGGGTTTCTCTACGTGATGGAATCAGAAATGAGGAGATTCGTAGACGAACTAAAGTAACCGACATAGCCCAAAGAGTCGCCAAGCTCAAGTGTCAATGGGCAGGGCACATCGCCCGTAGAAGCGATGGCCGTTGGGGCAGAACGGTTCTCGAGTGGCGACCGCGCACCGGAAGACGCAGTGTGGGCAGGCCTCCAACAAGGTGGTCCGACGTACTGGCGAAAGTCGCGGGTAGCCGCTGGATGCAAACAGAACAAGACCGGTCGTGTTGGAGATCCTTGGGGGAGGCCTTTGTCCAGCAGTGGACGTCTTCTGGCTGATGATGATGATGATGGACAAAGCTGCCAACTATAAGGGAAACTCACGTTCCCCGCAGGACTTTTCGCTGCTGGCCCCACAGAGACCGCTACTAGGCCCCGCTCGTTGTGCGCGAGTTTGGAAGTCCCGGCACACAATACCAGGACAAACGAACATTCCCAAACTCTACAGCTAACCACAAGCTACTACGAGTCCGACCCACATCCGGATCCCGCCGGAGGCACCGGCACAACCAGCGGGGGACATAAACCGGAAAGTCTACACATCCGTTACATGACTTGATACTGTAACGTAGCGTTACAAACACTTAAATAGCTTAAATCTACTTACTTGCTAAACAATAAAATGTGTGATATAAATATTTAAATACTTACCTTTTATTATCATAATCTATTTACATTCATTAATAATTTTAAATACTATTTACAACATTACCATCTAAAATAATCATGCGCGCAGACAAACAAACTACAGATTGTATTTTATAGTAATACGCTGGCCGCTGCGTTCTATTGTTTTCGCGTCAGCCCCCTTTCCCCACTACACCCAGCCCGCGTTGGCCTAGACTGCGTGCGACGCGGCCGCTCCAGCTGGACAGACTGATTTTTGACTCGAAGGCGAAGCTACGCCGGTTTAAGTCGCGAGCGCACAATACCTTACGCCGCGATCTTTAATTTCATTTGTTGTCATCTTAACATTATTTAATTATAAGTGTTTATTAGTGTTCCCGTACTGGGTAAGTTGTGCAAATGATTATCTATGCTTTATTGTGTTTCTGTATTGTGTGTGTACCTAACGGTTTTAAAATCAAAATGTAATTTGAAATAACCGTTACAGATGTTTTTATTTTTCAACGTAGGAATTTGTGTATCTAGTTGTAGCCTAGTTTGATTACTATTTTCTTTTGCTTTTGCTAAATGTTTAATGTTTACTTTTAGTTTTATTAAGCCATCTGTCTAGTGCTGATAATTTTCATATTAAACTGCCACCTACATTTTCTCCCTTGTACTAGCTAAATCTTGTAGATCTGGAGTGCCTCATAATCCATAGGTCTAGGCCGTATCTTCCTAATAAAAGATCATAACGAAGTTGGTCGTTGCGATTTCAGGAACTACCTTAGGAGCAAGGGTCCGGGTGTCGCAAAGGGGGTGCAGGAAAAATACACTCTAACTTTTTTTTCACAAACTGACGAAAAACATAGCTATCAAAAAGAGATAGAAAAAATTCCAAAAAAAGGCAAAAAAATTGCGAAAAAAAACTTAGAAAATTTTCAGTTGATTTTTATATGGAGCCGACACTTAGAAAAATTTGCGATATTTTTGTATGCAGTTTGGACTTGTAAAATTTTTCGCTTGGTTCCACGTTGTGTCGCAAAGGGGGTGCAGGACTTAGAAAATTTTCGAGGAAAAATTTAATTTTTCACAAACTGACGAAAAACAGCTCTATCAATAAGAGATAGAAAAAAATCCAAAAAAAGTGCAAAAAAAATTGTGAAAAAAAACTCAGAAAATTTTCAGAAAAAAAAACGTCGCACGTACAAAAACGTCGTTTCTGGCGCTTCGCCGGCCGCTGCCGCGGCACGCTCGCTTCGCTCGCTCGGCTCGCGCGTTTTTGGTCAACATACTAACCTAACCTAACCTAATTAACTCTTTAGATTTTTTCTTATGGCGGGGGGCTTTGAAGAATTTTCTAAGTTTTTTTTCACAATTTTTTTGCACTTTTTTTGGATTTTCTTCTATCTCTTATTGATAGCTGTTTTTCGTCAGTTTGTGAAAAATTAAATTTTTCCTCGAAAATTTTCTAAGTCCTGCACCCCCTTTGCGACACAACGTGGAACCAAGCGAAAAATTTTACAAGTCCAAACTGCATACAAAAATATCGCAAATTTTTCTAAGTGTCGGCTCCATATAAAAATCAACTGAAAATTTTCTAAGTTTTTTTTCAAGTTTTTTTTTTTAATTGGATTTTTTGTCTCTTTTTGATGGTCTATGTTTTTCATCAGTTTGTGAAAAAAAGTTATGAGTGTATTTTTGCTCGAAAATTTTCTAAGTCCTGCACCCCCTTTGCGACACCCTAACCGGAGCAAGCCTTACTCCAAAGTCCGAGGCCGAGTTCTTGAGAGCTGCCTGCATACTTGTCAAGAGTGAAGCTCGGCCTAGTACGCTGCAGCGCCTGCCACCTGACCCTGGAAGACCGAGGAGAGTGCGGTAACTCTAGTCCTAGACAGTTCGCGTTCCGTTATGACCTAGGCGACCTAACTTACCTACCCACCTTTGTAAAATTTTATAAATTATAATTAAACTTGTATAAACTTAAATTTTGCCGCATTTTAATTTCTAACTCTTTAATAAATGCGACAATACATCCATTTACAATTATATTTTTACAGCATTGAAAAGGTAGAAAGGAACTTCATCTTGCCCATTTGCCATTTTTTCCACTACATTATTTATACCTACTTTCTGACTTCTATTGTACAGATAAGATTTTATTAATTTTAGTGCATTACCACGAACGCCATATTGAAATAATATACCAACTAAAATTGAATGAACAACACAATCAAAGGCTTTAGAGAGGTCACAGAAAATACCTACCGTATCCTGCGAAAATTCCCAAGTGTCAAGTACGCTTTTGATCAGTTTTGCTCCAGCATCTATAGTTGACCGTCCTTTCGTGAAACCAAACTGATCACTGTGTAAAATTTTATTCATTCTAAAGTGTGCATTCATTTGCGTATAGATTATAGATTCGAAAATTTGAATTTAAGTGACGGAAGAACAGAAACCGGTCTTTAGTTAGCAGCGTTAAAGGAGACGGCCGACCTTCCATAGAACCTTGGGCTTGACGTGAAGTTGAGGTGTAACACAATGAAAGCAGTCTTATTTGAAAGACAGTATGAAATCAAAGGATTCCTGAAAATTTGGCTAAAGTTGGCAGTCTGAGACCTGAGAAATAGAAGATTATGAAAAAGTGAGGTTAAGAATAGCCTACGCCGAAATAGTTATTTTTCACAAATAATAACCTATAAAAGCATTTCTTTTAAAGTAATGGAACATTTTGCATTTATACAGATAAGTGTATTTTTGTTACTAGCTATTTTCGTCCACATTGGGTAAAAATATTTAGGTAGGTAGGTACCTAATCTCAACAATGAACAGTCTATCTACACCAGTAGGTAGGTAGGTAAATAGATATAACCAGGCAGCATGTAATGCATAAATACTTACCTACTCTGTTTTTTTCATCATTTAATAGCTTACTATTATCACACAAGTAAAGAATCAAATGAAATGCCGAGCGTGAAGTCCAAAATGAGAGGTGTAAAGTCGTTGTGTGTTAGCGGGTTTTCGGTGTTCGCGGTGAAAGCAAAGGTCGATCAAGAAGAAGATAACTGTAGTCAATAATGAATGCCAAGGTCGAAGAAAAATCCAAAAACAGTGAGAGCACTTTCAAAACGCTGCAAAGAAAACAAAGCAAACGAGTCGAGTGACATTTTTTTTTCTCCAACAATGTCAATTTTTTTGTCACGGCTTTGGCACTAAAAGATTTTTAGAAGTATATGAATAATCGATTACAGTTATTGTTAATAAAAAAAACAAGATGGCTAACATCTATTTTAAAATGATTTATGTGTTTTATACATGTGTTTACATGATTTTGATATTATTTAATATAATTGACCTGCAGTGAAACGATTAATTAACAAATCAAACAACTTGATTGTATTGTGATAATTCGATTCATTTCATTCGATAACAGTAACTTCTTTCTTACGTCGTTTTCTTTTTTCCTAGACTGTAAATAAAGCTAATTTTTTATATTTATCTTACCTATTCAATATGTGTTTAAATGAACAATATTTCATCTTGTTACCTGCTTGTTAAACTTAGGCCCACGACGGGCCGTCTCCTTTATCATCTGATTTAAAAATGGGAGTTACTTTACTATTTTTTATTTAATCTGGAAATAAACCTCCTTCGATACATTTATTAAATATTTCTGCTAAAAACGGTGCGATTACTTCTATATTAGGCTCCAAAACTGTCACTGAGAGACCCCATAAATATTCCGTTCTTTTCTTATTCAAGGTTTTGGTACGTTTTTATTATGACTAATTATGTTATATCTCTAAAATTTGAGATTGCTACTTTTTTATTAAAATTAAGTTTTAATAAACTTTGTGCTATAGTAGAGGACGATTCTAAATGTCTAGTTGTTTCAATAGGTATATTGGCAAAAAAGGAATCAAAAATGTCAGCAACTTTAAGATTATCTTTAATAAGCTCATCATTCAACTTAAGCAGAAAGCCTGACTCACCTTTACTCACTTTGCCAGTTTCTGAATAAATAATTTTCCAAGTAGTCTAGACTTTATCTTTAGACTTTATAATTTTGTTGCTAAAAAATTTAGACTTTGCAAATAAAACATACATTTTTAAATACTTTGGAATATCGTCAAACATAATCATGAAAAGCTGGATTACAATTAAAAGATTTTTTGTCATACAGATCATAAAGAAAATCCCTACTTTTTCTTAATCCCTTCGTAGCCCAGTCACTAAACACTGTCTTTTCTTTAACATAAACTTTTTTTTTGTATTTTGTCAAATTCTTTAGTAATCACACCAAATAATTTATTGTAATATTTATTTGGTTCGTTAACATTGCAATCAAATAAAGAGAGTCTCTCAATAATTTTATCTTTAAATATTGCAGATCTACTACATGTTAAGGGCCTATAAGTAATTACTTTATTTTTCGACAATTTTTCCTCGCAAAATAACTCTATCTTTTGAGCTTTATGGCCAGAGGGTACCCCGTTTATCAGTTCCTTACTTTTGATTTTACAATTTGCCTACAGAAAATAGGTAAAATAATATAAAAATGTTTGCTAAATGTTAGCTATCGTTTATTTAAATACTGTATTCGGTTTTACACTCTGCACACTCAGAATTATTTTCTATCGAGGAACTGGATATTTTATCTGGCTATTTAACTGGCTATACCTTTCGGAACACAATAGTACTGAATTTGTAAAATTAATGATAATTTATCTAAGAACTGTTCTATCAATTAAAATGGAAGGGCTCTTTACTCGGAATCTTCTTCTACTAAAGAACTGGCTATCTTAACTGCTGCTGCTGCACAATAATGCAAAACGTGTGAAGTTAATGAATTCGATAATTTTCTATGAACCACGGGACAGGCAGCTATGACTATTTTTTTAAAAAGTGAAGACAACTCTTCGGAATGTTTTGTGTCGGGTGAACTGTATTTTCTATTGCGCTTTTCACAACTACTAGGAGTTGCACCGGTGTGCTTTGTGAAGCATCATGAAACATGGCGCGTTCGTATATCAACTTCCGTCTATTTTGTGAACACTCTGTCTTTAATTTTTCTTGGTAAGGTAACTGTACATCTGTTTGTTTATATTTGTAGTAGTATGATGAGATAAAAAAATTCTAATTCTTATTACCAGATCTGGCTCTAAATGCTCTTTGGATCGCGAAACTGATTCGTAAAGAGACGCTAATAGAAAATAACAATATTAGTGATTTCCTATCTTCGCTATCTAACTCTATAAATGCTGTAACCTGCTCGAATATAGCTGTGTTGTGTGGCCTGGCAAGACAACGGCAAATAATTCAGTGCCTAAGCCGACTTCAAAAGGTAATTTCGTTTTTTCGAAATAGAAAAATGACAAAATCTTCCTTTTCTTGCCCTAAGTTTTTTATGTTAGTTACAGCTTATTCTATAATATTTACATAGTGCTCATCAGCTGCTGCATATTTGTGACGTGGGCCAATAAGTATGCCAGAAAGGGGAGCTCTTTCGGTCGCAAAATCTCTTTCGTCATAATGTAGTTTGCCATAGATTCAACATAAAGTTTTTTCGCATAAATCATGATAAGCAGTGTTATAAACCCATATTGGTTTCATCGGCATAATTTTAACTTACTATAAATGGCTTTATCATAATTTGAATCAGAATAAATGTAAATAACATAATAGCTATACGTCTAAATTGAATTTTTCATAAATACGAAACGCATTGGATGAAGCGCAGCGTAGTGATTGTAATGAATTTCGAGGTTATTTTTTTTATTAGACAACAGAATTACTAGCTGCCCTACTCCTGTTGGTCACGTGTTATGTTACAAATTTAAGATCGCGAAGTGCAGCGTTGTATTAAAATTCGAAGTAACTTTTTCTCTAAAATATCATACTCTACTAGCTTTTTTTTTCATTCATATTATTAGGTGAATAAACTTAAATGTCTTAAAAAGTTAATACTTTATGTTTCCGGTAAGGTTGTGTTTCAAAAGTCAGTGACAGAATCTAATCGCAGCAAAATCGAATCCACGTGGTCTTGTCTGCCCTACGCTATAGTGTAATTTAAGCTCGCGTGGGACCGCCGGAGCCTCGCAGTGCTGGAGCCGTGACAGAAACCATGCCTGCTGCATGCTTTAATGATGCTGCATGCTTGGTGCACGCTAGCTGTATGCTGCATGCTTGGTTACTTGCTTGTATGCTGCATGCTTGCTTGTATGCTGCATGCTCGCATGCATGCTGCAAATTTGCTTGCATGCTCCATATTTGCTTGCCTGCTGCATGCTTGGTTGCTTGATGTTTGCTTGTTTGCATGCTGCATGGTTGCTTGCATGCTGCATCCTTGGTTGTTTGCTGCATGTTTGGTTGCTTGCATACTGCATACTTGCTTGCATGCTGCAGCTTGCTTGCATGCTCCATGCTTGCTTGCTTACATGCTCCATGTTTGCTTGCATGCTGCATGCTTACTTACATTCTGCATACTTGCTTGCATGCTGCAGTTTGCTTGCATGCTCCATGCTTGCTTACATGCTGCAAAGTTGCTCACATGCTGCATGCTTGCTTGCATGCTGCGTGCTTGCTTGCATGCTTAAACGTTGATACGATTAACAGTTGTTCGATCATGTTATGGATTTCAATTATTTAAAATGTTGTATTTTTATAATATTGGAAACGTGTTTCTGGAAAATGAATCATCTTGCATTATTAGCTTCGGCCAAACGTTGAGTGGGACTTAAAAACATAAAAATTTTGAAAAAAATAACAATCGTTAATAGGCATTTCAAAACTTTCTCAATTGTGTTTTAAGTAAAACAAAAATTATGGAATACAACGTTTTCGGCCAAATAAAATTCGTACAGAAAAACTTCGAGTTTAACCCCTCAAACCCCAAGCGGTCGCATGAGACCGCACCTACAGAAACACACTTGACTTTGTACCGTGTTTTCATAGACTTACAGACTACTTTAGTATGAACAAGTTTGGTTATTTCGGTTCTGCGGTTCATCTTATGTATTGTTATCGCACAATATCGCATAGTCTACGCTCCATTCTATCTAATTTGACGTTGACAGTTACTGTCAAAAAAGTGTAAAAAAAATCCAAGAGTGAGTAGCAAAATGTTAACATTATGGTATTTTATATGACTGCCAATAAATGTTATGAATAGTAATCGTTGTTGTAAAAACATTTATGCATAAACAATAGATGCTGATATATATATCATTATTATAAAAGAAGTTATGGGGAAATAAAGTATGCCTAATGATTTATTCTGAATGAACGTTATGCGAAACGAAGATAAACGTTATGCAGCCTTAAAATATGCCTCTATAATTTATGCAACCAAATATGGACCCGCCAGAAAGAGACAACTCTACTGTGACAAATCATGCTGGCTTTGTCTTTCCAATTTTTCGGCCTTGGGACATGGTGGACATACAAACGCTCAGTTTATCTCTCTATGTTCATGTCACTGAAAAGCACATGGCATGGTATCTATGATTGTTTAAATAACAACCGATCTTTTTAGGTTAAAGACATGCTCTTCATTGTGTACCACACGTCGCCAAAAAGGGATGTTACTTTATTAACATTTAGCAGAATATCATTTGCATATGGCATAATTGGCCTTGTTATTATTTACTACAAAGTAATTATTATTGAAAGGAAAATTGCGTGTAAGTGTGAAAATTGGTTAATGTTATTTTTGATAAAATTCAAGCAATCGCTTGGATATCCAGCGGTTGGTTTAAATTTTAAGGTCGGGGAAAGTGTTATTCAGTTTTTATCATTTCAGTTGAATCGTTGTACATATACCTAATAAGGGACATCTTTCAATGGATGGCGTTTATTACAAAGCTATTGTTCACCTGGATTGCGACCGATATTCACTCAACGTTTGAAGCAGTCAATGACCAGTTGGAAGACAATTTGAAAAGTCCTTTAAGTCAAATACGCATGCCTAGTGAGTACACGTACCTACATTAAATATATGAAAATTTTTCATTGATATTATTGGAATGGTACTTCATTATCAGTTAAAAGAAATAAAATAACACCTACTTTTGCGCTTACATAATAAGCAAGATTATTAACATGTTTTTGTTGTATTTGAGTAGGTATCCGAGACTTCTCCTCCACATTGCAGTCATGATAATTTTCAGTCAGAATATGAACGTGTAAATGGAAAAGTAAAAGACAAGAACGTTTTTCTTAACACAAAGGTAATGTCGCAGGAAGGCGAGATGAGCAGTCGATTCGCCATCTCTCTCTGATGTACGTCTCATTGTGCGACGTGGTGCGACTGCTAGATTCCAGCTGTGGGCTCGACCTGCTGTTGTACCTGATCGATGGCGATCTTCATGAGTCTGGTCAGGTCGAGTTATTGTACCGCCATGCTAATTTGTAAGCATATTTTAATAATGTAGCCGTGTCGCGTAGCGGAGCGGCTCATAAAAATAATGATAAAATACTATATGTAGATAGTGAAATTATACAAATGAACTGGAAAATAAATATATTTTTACAAAGAAAATAATCTGATACATTGTGACAACACAAATTATTCAAATAGACAGACGTATTCAAACGCAATACATCAAAGTGAAGAAACATAAAGAAAAATATAAACCAAAGAGTCTTTAAGTTTTCTAACACTGCCCCTTACTCTAGCAATCATAAAGTTATAAGTTATAAACTAAAACCATTATTGCAAGAGTACACCACATGAGTACAACAAAAAAAAATCAATTAAAATAAGAAAACCTACATTAAACCTAGACACTTAGCAAAACAATTGTGTTTTACCTTTGGCAAGGCTTTTGTGAATAGGTCAGCTTCCAATTCAGCAGAGGCTTATAATATATCTTTATCAACTTACGCTCAACACATTCTTGAATAAAATGGTGTTGTATGTCAATGTGTTTGGTTCTGCGGTAACATTGATTTTCAACTATTTTGAGCGTGCTCTTATTGTCATTATAAATAACGATAGGCTCACGCGATAAATTGAAAGGTTTCAGTTCATATATAACATTATGTAGGAATTTAGCCTCTTTTACCGCTGTACCAAGAGCGTAATATTCAGCTTCTGTACTAGAACAAGCAACATTGTTTTGCTTGTGGCTATGCCAATTTATTACATTCAGTCCAAATCTACTCACGAAACCCGAATAGGATTTTCGATCGTTTTTATCACCCGCCCAATCTGCGTCGGATGAAATTTCAAATTTGTTACTACCTCGCCTAAAATTGAGTCCGTAATCAGTTGTACCAGATAAATATCGTAGCACGCGCTTAGCTGCAAGCCAATGTGTTTCATTATAACATGTGTTATATTGGCTGAGCTTACTGCACACAAATGCAATGTCAGGACGAGTGCATACAGCGAGATACATTAAACTCCCAATTAATTCCTGATATGGAAACCTCGCATCAATCTTCTCAGCTTTTGGCGGATTAAAGTTCACTTCCATGGGAGTTGCGACTTTGTGACAATCATCCATTCCAAACTTTATCAAAATATTTTTCACATACTCAGATTGAGTCAGTTTCAATGTCCCTTGCTCCCTGTTCCTTTTGACCTTCATACCCAACGCTTGTGTAACAGGTCCAAGCAATTTGACACTAAATTTGGAACTGAGCAATTCATATAGCATTTTCTTTTGATGATCATTGGAGCTAAATATGAAAAAATCATCAACATATAAAGCTATTATTACTTTGTCTTTATAGAACACACATTGTTCACTCTTCAACTGTTTATAACCATTGTTGACCAAAACATTATGAACTTTTTCATTCCAAGCTCTACTGGCTTGTTTGAGCCCATATAGACTCTTTTTGAGTAAGCACACTTTGTTCTGCCCCTCAATTTGAAAACCGGTAGGTTGCTCCATATAGCAGTGCGATGCGCGCTCGGAAACGGACGCGCTCCATTGCGCAGTAAGAATTATTAATAATTCGCGAGTTGCGCGGCAATAGCCGTTGCACGTCAGAGTCACTATGAGTTCCCAACTCATAGTCAACGAGTTGTTGGCGTTTATACAAAACGCCATTGACACTATGGACGAGGTCAGCATCTTGCAGATCTGCAAGTCCAACTTCAAGGAGGACGAGATTTGCAGTGGCAAGGTGCTGCTATTCCAGACGCTTGGTAAAGCCAACCAGATGCCATCTCGCCGGAGGGATGGAACAGAAAGAAGTCTCCAGGACATCATCAGCCTGCTGAAGGAGACCGACCCGGACGACGTGCCTTCGTTCGTGGCAAAGGAGCTTCACAAGCTGCCTCCCGTCACGTTCGACCATGTAGATGTCACCAGGCTGTTAAAGGACATCAACTTCCTCAAATCAAGCCTGGCCGAAGTAGTGGAGAAGTTAGAGGCTTCAAATAACACCATTGGTGAGTTGCGCGCCCAGGTAGTGTTACTAAGCAACACTGCTTCGGTATGTAGGTCACCCGAGGCCTCTTACGTAAACACTCGTCGCGGGGCGCAAAATGCATCCATCAGCAGTTTCGAGTCGGCGCATGCGTCACCGGCCGCTGTCAGTGCGCGCGTTGCCCCGCGCCCCGCCGCCCGCCCCTCCGCCCCGGTGGGGACGTCACGCGTTTGCGCGTCAACACCACAACGTGCCTACGCTGCTGCGGCCGCCAGCCGACCTGTCGGCGCCGCCGCCACCGCCGCTCCGCAACCTGAGCGGCGACCGCCTCAAGGGAAAAAGAAAAGTAGCCTAATCCATGAGGCTACTCCTGCGGCACCGCAAGATCATCGTCTCGACGAAGAGGGCTTTGTCAAGGTCGAAAGGAAGAAGAGGAAGCCCGCCTGTCGAAACCTGTGCGGTGTTGCACCGACCGGACCGAACCACCTGCTGCGTCCAGCCATACCGACGACGCTGCTGTACGTGTCCCGACTGCATTACTCTACGAAGGCAGAGGAGATCGTAGAGTATATCAGAATCAAGCGCAAATTCACTCTGAGAGTCGAGCGATTGGAGTCCCGCCATAACGTGAATTTTAATTCATTTGTGGTGAGAGTACCGACCGACCATCTATCCACTCTGATGAAAGAGGAATTTTGGCTGAAGGGTGTCATGTTCCGGCGATTCCGTGGCCGGCTACCGGACACCGCGCTGCGTCGCACGGCGCCGTGTTTACGTGCAAATTAGTTTATTTCTTTAGTTTTATGTTATAATTGTATGTATGTTAGTCTATAAGGTATTTATGTTGCTATGGGCCATTGTAGCCTGAAATAAATAAATAAATAAATAAATAGATCTGCTCATGTAAATCTCCATTGAGAAATGCTGTGTTGACATCAACATGTTCAATGTCCATATCATTTTCAACACCAATTCGCAAAGAGTAATCGTAGAGTGCTATGTCTCACAACAGGTGCAAATGTTTCATCATAGTCAACTTTATATTGTTGAGTAAAACCTTTTGCAACTAATCGTGCTTTGAATTTTTCAAATTTTCCACTTGGATCTACTTTTTCTTTGAAAACCCATTTGGATTTTATCACATTACCGTTGTTAGGTCGATCCACAAGTTCCCAGACACCATGCGACATTAGCGAGTTATATTCATCTTGCATTGCTTCTATCCAATCTTTAGCATTCTCACTTTTAATCGCTTCGTTATATGTTTTAGGCTCACAGCGTCCCATCAAAGCTAGATCAGAGAAATAGTTCACTTCATAATCTTTGAACCAAATAGGAGGATGGCGATCACGTTTAGGTCTAGAACTTTCAGCAACTTCCAGGTCTGAAATATTCTGTTCCATTATTTGTGAGTCTGGTTGAATATTATTCAACGAAGTTTCTTCCCGTTCATTAGATGTAAGTACTTCTTCGACATGAGATTCTTCTTTAACAGGATCTAGAACATCAATATCCGTTGACGATATGTCTGGTGTGGCAAACTCATCACTGTCAGATTCATGGATAAGTCCATGAGAAGTACTTGGTTGATACACCGTAACTTCAACAGTATTTGTCAAATCTTTAGAGCTTTCTAAAGTATTTGATATCTTGTAGGTTATACCTCGAACAGTTTCAATAAATTCAACAGAACGAGCTTTAATCAACGTCGAACCATCATCTGGATCACCAAGTCTGTAACCTTTGGTATGATCACAATATCCCAACATAATGTAAGGCTTAGATTTGGGATCAAGTTTTTTGCGTTTTTGTTGTGGAGTAAGAGCATAAGCTGTGCTGCCAAAAACTCGAAGATTACTGAGATCCACTTTAGATCCAGTCCACAATTCTTCAGGAGTAGCATCTTTTACAGCTGCAGTTGGACTACGGTTCTTCAAATAACTCGCAGTATTTACCGCTTCAGCCCAATATTGTTTCCCCAAATCAGCATCTTGCAACATCGCTCTGGCCTTTTCCATTAGGGTTCTATTTAAGCGTTCAGCAACGCCATTTTGTTGAGGTGTATACAGAACTGTCGTTTCGTGAATAATACCGCATTGCTTAAAATGATTCGCGAAACTTTTATTACAGTATTCTGTGCCATTATCGCTCCTAATCCGCTTTATTTTAAGATCAGTTTGGTTTTCAACTAAAGTTTTGAATTCGATAAATATATTCAAGACAGTCGTCTGATCTTTCGTTTCAGAAAGTATATAAACGATTTGCGCGAAAAATCATCCGTAAAAGTTATAAAATAACGATAACCACTCCAACTATTGACCGAAAAAGGTCCGCAAATGTCCGTATGAACTAAATCAAGTTTAGTCGTGCTCCTATGTGCCTGACCACGCGGAAATGATTTGTTCTTTTGTTTACCCTCAAAACAAGGAGTACATGGTGTCAAATCACCATTGGTAAACTTAATACCATTCGCTAATTTATCACGAAGTGTTAACATACCTGCTAAACTTAAGTGCCCCAGGCGACGATGCCATAGTTCCAATGAATTAATGTTGCTTAAACACAAAAGCTTTACCTTCAGTGCGAATATTAGGCTCTTGGTTTTCCTTACATACGTAACTATCCCTTTTCTGATCAATTTTGTAAATGCCGTCCACATTAGTAGCTGTCACAACGCTGGAACCAGTCACATTGACGTTATCCTTCCTGTAAATATGACATTTATTAACATCAAATAATAAAACATAGCCATTTGCTGCAATTTTGCTGACAGACAAAAGATTAGCTGCTACTTTCGGCACATACAAAGCATCAGTAATGACTTTTTTAATATTATCATCAAACGTTACAGTAATATTACCAACACCCTCACTGTATATCTTATCATTATTCGCAGTAGTAATTTCGGATTGATTACTGTTAGAAAAATTATTCATCCTGTCTTTCCGATTAGTCATATGACTAGAACAACCTGAATCTAAGATCCAGCTATCACTGTCACAAGTGTTATTGGCTAAAGCAATTTCTCTAGACAATACAGTCAGATTTGCACTACTTCCCTTCTTTGTAGATGAAGATGCATCTGGCGTCAAGCTTTTATCAGGAATCTTCTTCGAATTCTTCTTTAATTTGGGACACCTTGGCTTAATATGCCCTTTTTCTTGACAATTATGACACGTTGGAATAAATTTGTCTTTTGCAACAAGAATCTTCTCAGTAGGTTCCATATTCGAAATGAAAGTTCCTCTTTTAAATTCGCTTTGTATCATCTGACATTTCACAAAGTCAGATGACAGTTTAATATTCGTGGCTTCCATGGCCATTATCAATGAGTCAAACTCATTTGGTAATCCGATTAGCATCATTTCGGCTAATTCATCATCCTCTATTTGACATCCAATATCTGCCAATTCTTGGGTTACGGAAATTATATTTCCTAAATAATGGTCCATTGAGCTATGATCAACATATCTGAGCTGCGATAACTTCCTTTTAAGACTTAATCGTCGGCTAATGCCACTATTTTCATAAGTTGCCTTTAGATTATTCCAGGCGTCTGCCGCCGTCTTGGAAACCTTAACATGCGGATAGCAAATCGGCTCGATATTCAAACATATTTTGGCATATGCTCTCTGGTCTTTTATGGGGTCCGGGATAGTACTCGTAATAACATCCCATAAGCCGTTATCGATCAATAAAAGTTTGATCTGAAACTTCCAGTTTTGATAGTTTGAAACACCCTTAAGTTTCTCAATAGATGTGTGTGAATTACTTACTATCGTATTATTCATACTCGAAGAGCTAATAATGTTCTCCATGCTCACATATCCATCCAGTGATTTATTTCTTCATAGAATAATATTCCACGAGAGAAAAAAAAAATAGAATCACGTTTCAAAAAATAAAATCACATACTACATTTATAGCCTATAATTGGCTAAGTAGCCCATTAGCCCATAACCTGATAAAATACTATATGTAGATAGTGAATTTTTTTTTTTTTTAATTCTATTATTTATTATTGAGGGTTTTATCACGCAGTGATAATGCCACCCTCATAGTGTTAAAATAAATTAATAAAACTATTTGTTACACTCTACGCTTAATACCTATACATACTACCTAATTATACAAATGAACTGGAAAATAAATATATTTTTACAAAGAAAATAATCTGATACATTGTGACAACACAAATTATTCAAATAGACAGACGTATTCAAACGCAATACATCAAAGTGAAGAAACATAAAGGAAAATATAAACCAAAGAGTCTTTAAGTTTTCTAACAAATAATAATACCACCCCCTTCATTTGGGTATCGTAAAAGGCGACAACATCCAACAGCATAGAACGGCGATGGGCTCATCACCTCTCACGCTAAGCACATGTGCAGTCATAACTTGGTGAAATGTGGACTATGACTGCATTTGCGATTCCCTTGCCTATGGGAAATGTTACCCTTTGGGGATAATAGTCGTGTATAAATCTTTTATTTGTGAAGAATTGTGAGTCTGTGGGGAGGGAGGAGAGATGGGAGTCCGGTAATTTCACTCACCGGACGAAACACAACAGCAACGCATGCCATTGTTTCACACCGATATTACGGGCGAGCTGGTCCATCTATGTCAGCCACGCAGCGTAACTCTACCTCTTAGTGCCACTCATTTAGTACCAGGGGTCACGTGTAGGGTCTCAAGGGTAAAGTCAAGTCAAGTCAAGTCAAATTATTTATTCAATGTAAACCTTTACAGGCACTTATTGACGTCAATACTAATTATAATAAAAAAACAGTTAACTAACTTATAGTTAAGACTTAATAACTAATCTAACGAGCTATTATAGTCTGTGCCAGACAAATGCGCATTGCTACCCCCAGTACCACTGCACGCCGAAACAGAATCGCGTCGAACCGAAATATAAGCCGTGGTCATAGAATTGTGTAATATGATTTCCAATTATCGTATTGATACTGTGGTAAGTAATATAAATTGGAGTTATTGAAGTAAAATAAAGTAGCGGCTGAAATGAGTTTTGGAAAACATTAGTACCTAACCAATAAGGTTGACATTTTTAATCATTCAAATATCTTTTTTTATAAAAGCATAAAAAAACGTCAAAAATTAATAAGCATAAACTTGTGTGTTTTAAAATTGTTTCGTTATTCGTCTTGGTACAAGCACAGAATAACTAATACTACTACCGTACAGAAGGTTCACCCTCCAACGACCCCCACGCGGAACTGAAACCTATCTCGTGACCCGAGCGTTCATATTCCGATAAGCACAGCCGACTCGATATCGATTTGACGTCCGTCAGGAGCGCAGGGTTTACGCGCGCGCGTAGGGATTACGAGTTAAGAGGAAACACCACGCCGACGCGGCACACAAAACTCCCACACCAAACACAGAAAAACGACGCCCCGCAGCCCCCTTCCAAAACCGGACCAACCCCCACAACCCCTTCAGCAACGGTTAAAGAAAGAGACCCTTCACGTCCGTATGCTTGATTCCTTTGCATTAAGTCATTTATTTAATAACCAGGAGCCTTCAAAATTAAGCGAAATCACTTCGTTTTAAGGCGTCTTCAGAAACATTAGGTAACTCGTTTAAAAAAAAAAAATCAAACACACAGACACAGAAAACCTCCTCCCCCAACCGACGCTTAAATAAAAATTGGTCCACCTCTGAAGGAGGAAACAGGGGACCACGAAACGCCGCTCCCCCGCGCCCCGCATGAGAATCCCGAACGCCACGCCGACGCAGTGTTTCCTCTCAAGGCTAGATAGATCGCGCTTTAAGTTTTTTCAAACCATCTGAGACATAGAAAATAATGGTTTAAATTCTGGAAAAAAAAAAAACTATGTATTAGTTAAGGATCCAATCTATTCAAAGTCTCATTCAGTTACAAAATCCAATTACATCACTCGATAAAAAATAATAATAATAATAATAATAATAAATAAGTGGTAGATTTAGACCAATCACACTCAACCACATTCACACCACCATCAATCGAACCAGACCCGCACCGACGCCACGTCCCCAACCCAACCCCCACCACCCCCACCACTCCCCACCCCCGATCCTACGGGGGCAAACCAACATCGCGTCGCGTCGCGCCGGCCATATTCACTTCCGATCCAGCCTGCCTACGCGACACGACGCGCCACCGGTCCACCCCCACAGGACCGAGGACAAAAAATGACGAGGGTAGCAGAAGCCAGGCTAGGGACGCAGCATCGGCACAAGTCCAACTCGATCGACAGTGATGCGAATGCAACCGAATACGACTGATCCAAATCCACCAAATAAGATATAAAATTATTTTAAAATATAATATATATACATGCATACATATATATACACACATACATTACATTCATACACACTATACACATATATAAATACGATACTGATACTTTACATTTAATTTTTGTACTCAACGAAAGACAAATAATTCGCAATTAAATTAGCAGAGAATCCTATATATAAAGTCTATAAATATAGGCAATATAACCTATAAAACGCGCCGCTTCGCTGTTATACCCGTCCCGTACCGTCGTACCATCGAGAGAGCGAGAGAGAAGCCGCGAGAGAGAAATACCTGGCCTTAAGCGACGACGCGCGACGTGGAGCGTGAGAGCCGAGCGGCAACCTTTACTGTCATACGCCTAGGCGGCCTTCCTGGGAGGCACGCCGGCCGAACGTACCTAAACTGCAGCACCCCACTGGTACAAATGGGGTAAATGACCCTTCATGCACATCTAGCTGGCACAGACCATAACCTACTCTACCTACCTAATCTACCTACCTAACCAATCTACCACCAGTTCGGATTTTGGGAGAGCCTTCGACCGAGAAGAGCTGGCAAGAAACTCAGGAGGCCTTACTTTTTTCTCCCTCTAAGTAACAATGTTACTTTACAGTGTCATAGATCTAATTAAGTAGGTACAAATTATTAAACATAATTAAGTACAATTTGTACGCATCAATAAAATTAATAATAACTAAACTAAATAATTTCAACAATTCATAATAATTGAATGAAAGAATAGTTAATAATAGACTAAAAATACTAATAATAAACACTAGTATAGAGTAGACTTATTTCCATGCATTTTTGTCTGCAACATAGTCATTGATCTTATAATAAGCTTTCGCAATTAACACACGTTTAATGTGCGTTTTGAATTTGTTGTCTGTCAATGCAGTGATGTCGTCAGGTATTTTGTTATAAAAACGAATTGAGTTGCATATAAAAGATTTACTACTTTTGCTAAGTCTGAACTTCGGAGCACACAGTTTGTTCCTGTTCCTTGTGTTATATCCGTGAACCTCATTGTTTCTGGTATAAAGGTGTAGATTTTTACGAGCGTACATAATATTTACAAATATGTACAAGGACGGTAAAGTAATGATATCTATATCTTTAAATAATTCCTTCAACGAATCACGTGCTTTTAACTGATATATAAACCGAACTGCTCTTTTCTGGAGAATGAAAATTCTACTAACGTCTGCTGCCGTTCCCCATAGTAGTAATCCATATGACATAACGCTATGGAAATAAGCAAAATAAACCAGCCTAGCAGTAGACTGATTTGTAATTTTTCTTATATTTTTAACAGCAAAAGCAGCCGAACTGAGCCTCTTTGCCAGACCCTCGATATGAGAACCCCACTGTAATTTAGAGTCTATCCTAATACCAAGAAAAGACGTTTCATTAACAATTTCTAACGTTTCCGAATCTAATTCAATATTTAAATGACTGAGCCGTGTATTAGGTGGAGAAAATTTAAGAAATTTAGTTTTATTAGCATTCAGTGCTAAGTTATTAACAGAAAACCATTGTGATACTCTGTTAAGTGTTTCGTTAATTTTTCCTTCTCTAACCTTTGGGTCTTTCCTATCTAAAGAAAATATTAAAGAAGTGTCGTCAGCGAATAACGCTATTTCCGACATTTCCTTAACCATGAATGGAAGGTCATTAAGATAAACAAGAAACAGAAAGGGACCGAGAATAGATCCCTGGGGTACCCCCATTTTGACTATCGAACCTCCTGATACTACATTATTTATACCTACTTTCTGACTTCTATTGTGCAGATAAGATTTTATTAATTCTAGTGCATTACCACGAACGCCATATTGAAATAATTTACCAACTAAAGTTGAATGATCAACACAATCAAAGGCTTTAGAGAGGTCGCAGAAAATACCTACTGTATCCTGCGAAGATTCCCAAGTGTCAAGTATGTTTTTGACCAGTTTTGCTCCAGCATCTATAGTTGACCGTCCTTTCGTGAAACCAAACTGATCACAGTGTAAAATTTTATTCATTCTAAAGTGTGCATTCATTTGCGTATAGATTATAGATTCGAAAATTTTACTAAGTGCCGGAAGAACAGAAACCGGTCTATAGTTAGCAGCGTTAAATTTATCACCTGATTTATAAATGGGAGTTACTTTACTATTTTTCATTAAATCTGGAAATGAACCTACTTCGATACATTTATTAAATATTCCTGCTAAAAACGGTGCGATTACTTCTATAATAGGCTCCAAAACTGTCACAGAGAGACCCCATAAATCTTCCGTTCTTTTCTTATTCAAGCTTTTGTACGTTTTTATTATGTCTAAATATGTTATATCTCTAAAATTAAAGATCGGTACTTTTTTCTTAAAATTAAGTTTTAATAAACTTTGTGCTACAGTAGAGGACGATTCTAAATGTCTAGTTGTTTCAATAGGTATATTGGCAAAAAAGGAATCAAAAATGTCAGCAACTTTAAGATTATCTTTAATAAGCTCATCATTCAACTTAAGCAGAAAGCCTGACTCATTTTTACTCACTTTGCCAGTCTCTGAATTAATAATTTTCCAAGTAGTCTTGACTTTATCTTTAGACTTTATAATTTTGTTGCTAATAAATTTAGACTTTGCAATAAAACATACATTTTTAAATATTTTGGAATATCGTCTAACATAATCATGAAAAGCTGGATTAGAATTGAAAGATTTCTTGTCATACAGATCATAAAGAAAATCCCTACTTTTTCTTATTCCCTTCGTAGCCCAGTCACTAAACACTGTCTTTTCCTTTACATTAACTTTTTTTTTTGTATATATTTTGTCAAATTCTTTAGTAATCACACCAAATAATTTATTGTAATATTTATTTGGTTCATTAACATTGCAATCAAATAACGAGAGTCTCTCAATAATTTTATCTTTAAATATTGCAGATCTACTACAAGTTAAGGGCCTATAAGTAATTACTTTATTTTTCGACAATTTTTCCTTGCAAAATAACTCTATCTTTTGAGCTTTATGGTCAGAGGGTACCCCATTTATCAGTTCCTTGCTTTTGATTTTACAATTTACAAAAATATTATCAATACATGTCTCTGATTGAGGTGTAATTCGAGTTGGCTCATTGAAAACATAATCTAAGTCATAACATTTTAGCAATGAAATAAAGTTTTCCTTATCCCCAGACTCAGCAAGTAAATCTATGTTAAAATCTCCACATACAACAATGGATTTATTGCAGGCAAATATCTTGTCAAGTAAATTTTCTAATATTCTAATGAAAGACATAAAATTGCCTGAAGGCGGTCGATAAATACATACTATAAGAAAAGCGTCTATCTCTGCACTAGCTATCTCGCAAACGCGTTCAACGGAATAACTTACTATATCTTTTCGTTCTTTACATTTAATGGAGTCTTTGACCAGAATTATGCAACCGCCCCCCATAGCAGAGTTTCTGTTGAACACACTAGCGACTTTACAATTATTTACTGAAAAGCACATAGTTTCAGATTTCAACCAGGTTTCTGTTAAACATAATATGTCCACATTATATTTGTCTAGCATTAATTCAACATGTAATATTTTGCCAGAGAAGCGATTTACATTTTGGTGAACTAAAGTAAAATTATTATTACACTTCTCTTTAGTCAACCTTACATTCCTAAAAAAGAGTTTGCCTCAGTGCCTTTAGTGGTACTACTATTGGTCACTGTCTTGTCATTGCATTCTATGTTGATATTATTTGCTAATAGAGTAGCTATATTATGTTTACATCGTCTAGACAGATACATATTATCTTTAGTCAAGAAAAAGTTTTTAATAAATAAATTGCTATCAAATAGCTGGAAGTCACCACTGTGACGACTGATCATGTGATGTAACATATTGTTAAGTTTATAAATTTTATTATTTTGATTGTCATTCAATGACTTTGAATATGGAAACGTACACCATGTTAGTTTCTTACAGTCTATCTGGCTTAATCTCGTAAAGCTGTCAACAATATGTTTTGTTTGCAAGGCTAAACTGTCCCCTACAAGCAGAACTATTGAAGTATTACTGTTTACATTTGCAGAACATACCTCTGTTACAATCTGTTGCAGCGTTGCCCCAGGCATACATTTATTCAACACAGAACCTCTTGTATGGTTATTCAAAATAGAGCCAAAGTCCTTCCCAATCTCATCAGTGAAAACTAGGGTGTGGGCAGAATTTCTTATTTCTTCGTGGTATTGAGGCTGGTCAATAGCAACCTCAGGCAACGCTACAACTGAACAGTTGAAGGGGAACTGAGAGTCCGATGTCGGGGCAGAGTGGTCAGGTGTATAAAAGTTGTCACAAGGACATGTCGAAGACTCAGACCTTTCTGTGCCGATTTCCTGCTTTTCCAATACCGGACCCCCAGTATTATAAGAGTGGTCAGCAACACAACAAGTACGCTTTTTATTTAGGGATTCAAATCGCTCAGCATTATAGTTGCACATATCAACCATGTCATTTGCAGCAACAATCTGATAATTTAGGTGTTTATGTGACAGATCGCTTATATTGTCATACATACTTTTCAGTGACCTTTCTAAGTTATCAATTTTATTAATTATGATATGTGAGTCGCTGTCATGTTTATCATTCCTATCAATTGTGCTATTACTATACAATTTCAACTTATTTAATAATTGAATCCTTTCCTTCCTAAGTGACATATGCTTCTGTAAATGATTTTGTCTATGAACTAGTTTTTGGGTCTTAGAAATATACCTTTTAACACGGATATATTTTTTTATCTTTTTGACACTTCTAAAATTATGGTTGTTTTTACACAGTGATTTATTTAAGGCTGACTCATTTTTACATACCGGGCTATCCATTACATTTAACCTGTCCGTTAATTCTTCAAAGTAACTTTGATTGTTAATAAAACTATTTCCATGACTCTGGTTTAAACCTACTTATGCCAGTGACTTTAACCCATAAAAGCTGTGACTATCTAGCCACACGGCTTGATAGTATTCTTTTAATAATACCTCCTTACTGAAATAATACAACCAACCCATCTCTTGGGTGTCGTAAAAAGCGAGAAACGGACTGAAGATTGCTCATACATCCAACAGCATAAAGCAGCTATGGGCTCACAACCTATCACGCTGAGCACATGTGCAGTTGCTATTCGGAGAAACGTGGACGATGGCAGAGGAATGCTTTTGCAGTCCTCATTGCCTAGTCTCTGACAAACTTTTGGGGATAATAGTCCTGATTATAAGCTGTAGTATGTTATATTTGTAAAAACTAAAAATGGCTTGTAATTTAGCTGTTTTAGCGGCTTGCCTAATAGAAACCGACCACTTCAGCCGTGAACTGTGACAGTTGCTTTTGCGGTCCTCAACATCGCCTTGTCCCTGACTAACCACTTTGGAGATAACAGTCATGAGTTTTTACTTCTGCAACCACACCTAACATGGCTTAAGGGCTTAACAAGAACAACCAGACAAGAAAGAGAACAAAAATGCTTAAAGCGTACATACTTATACTTGGTTTCAGTTGTCAAGTGGATATCCTTCTACAACTTTTTTAAGTTTCTTATTTGGGGCATGATGTATGCCACGTGGTTTATGGACACTATTGAACCGTGTCACCGAACATTGAACCAAGTACGTTTACTCTTTATATACTCTTTATTGCACTGAAAACACATACAAAAAATAATGTACAGACAATGGTGCGCAAAGGTGGACTTATCTATAAAAGAGATCTCTTCCAGCTCACCTATGGTGGAATGGGAGCTTAACCTCTTTTGTTGTACTATTATATTTATTAAACTATAAATAGCTTGTAATTTAGCTATTTACAACGGCTTGCCTAATAGAAACCGACCACTGCAGCCAATGGACGCGAGGGCATCACGCGCGCGCTGTCAACCCTGAATCTATGTCCTGTAATTCCACTGGATCTAGTACTCTTCAAACCGAAACATAATGCTTCTTGGTGGCAGAAACAGGTATTAGGCTAGCCACCATCCAGACGCATTCTGAGCAAAATTGTAACTCCGTGTAAAATTAATGATTTTTACTTACCAGATAACATATTGGAGGTTCATGGTTAAAATCCTAGGTCGGACAAAATGTGTTACGGAGTTTTCATTGCATAGCCCCGGTTTCTCGGTACTAACCCGCAAAGAAGCGTGGTGATTAAGGCAATACATTTTATTAATTGTAGCGATGACTTGATGATGTTTGCCTTTGGTAAGAGTAGTAGTAGGATAGTAGGTAGGTATATAGTAGGTAATATATACTACTTTTGTTTGATCCCAGATCGACCGTACCAACCTTCTGGTCAGCAAGCTAATCAACAAATACACCCACCGGCCCGTCTCGGATGCACTCAATAAGCTTTCCCAGTACCTGACGCTGAACAAAGCCGCTTACGCTCCCATGGGGATATTCATACTGTCCCGCTCGCTCGCTGTATCGGTAAGTCTCATTTAATACTAATCGCTCGAAGTCCTGAACGTGAGTATTTTTTTTTCTTTATTCTACTTCCTTTAAGGCATTGGCTTTTATCTCACCTGCAGATATTAGCCCCTTGTCTGCCACGAATACTCCTTGAGTCGTTGAGAGGTTAGGTGATGATAAGCCCAAGGAAGAAAGCGCACTTCTCCCGAATTTCTCAACAACTGAGGAGGTGGCTATGTTATCTCTTACTAGTCAAGCGGACTTAAATCAAGCCTTACTAAAAAAATAATACAAACATGTACATATCGCGGGAAATCAAATCCGGGATATCTGGTTCTGAGACCGGTGGTCTAACCACTAGACCACTTAAAAGGTTAAAGAGAAGTAACTAATGATGTTTTGCCCTTTGCAGATGGCAGTAAACGTCGCCAGCTACCTCATCGTTGTGATCCAGTTTCGATCGTTTGGAACTGCTAGTTAGGATCTAAGAGTGTCGGGTGGTTGGTGGATTTCCTACAGCATTTTGGTTCCAATTCCTTCAATAAGCTTAATATCAATCAACGATCTACAATCCTAGAGACCTCAATAAAGTTATTAAACTCTGAGATAACAGAGTTAAAGAAAAAATCAAGTAGTGAGCTGAGTAAACATAATATACATCATTATGCTTTTAGTTATGTCACCATTGGACTGGTAGCACTAGCATCGGGCATCATTGGGTACCTGGAGCCGTACTGTCACCTCTTAGAGCAGCATTTCTTTGAAACAAGGCAGCTAATGCCTTGCATTTATGATAACCAGGCAGTTCCAGACATATGACCTGATAATAATATTATAATCTAAACCTACACCTAATCACTAAGCATAGTGTATTAACATTTTATAACTACTTCATATAACTAACCATGTATTTATTGCAATATACTTCTGAACTCGTCGTGTGTTTATTATCATTCAACTTCTTCTCATCGTGTCACTCCTCCGTCCCTCCGCTCCGTGACAACTTTAATCTTACTTTGCAAAAGTCGTATGGGAATTTGCGTAGATATTAAAAACCGTTACTTCAGCCGAAAATTTGAGGTTGTGAAAAATATTGTGAGAGAACGTAATATAGAAAATTTTAAAGCAAATTATAATAAAAGTAACAGACTTTACAGTATTATTCTTACAAATGTGGTAGTCATTGAAACTATTATATGTATTTAAGATTTTCTTTTGTATGTTATTGTGTTTGTTTTGTAATCTTACATTATATTTTGTCTTGTCATGAAAAATGTCCTTTTATGATAGGAATGGTATTTTCTAATTTGTATTTGACGCTGTAAAATAATAGTAGACAATAAAATATGTCCTTGCTGATTTTCTTGCCGGTTCTTTTCAGTACAATGTCTCCCACCCTATAGAACAACGAACCGATGGCATAGCGACATTCATAAGTGGTCAATGATTGTAGCCTAAACTGAATGAATGATATTGAATTAAATTAGATAAAAATCAATAAAAAAAACTTCTTTGTTCTCAATTTTACTCCTTCTTTGCTTGCTTGTATATAGAGACTTAAATATAATCCTGATAAAGACAGAACGTATAGTGTTTCATAAGCACAATTTTAAGCCTCCAAACACATTTTTTTACCTTCTCACCATCCGGTGAATATTTAAATTAACAAAAAATATAGGTAATAATAATAACAATGACGTTATATACGAGTAATTGCAGCCTACGATCGCTGAGTGTACGCACCGTCACCTAAATTCGTGGAAAATATCTTTTGTAATACCTACATAACAGTATTTGAATTTCAAACAACGTTATAGAAATTACCTGATGTTATAATTTTGATAAATGATAACATAAGATAATTTCTTGAACGCAACGCAGCACAGTACAAATTATGTTTGTTCAGTTAGCAGTATACAGAACGCGTTCTTTAATATTTAAGTGTGTGTGATGTACTTAGGTAAGTACATCTGACATGACTTGTTTTTGAAAGATCGCTAAGTAGTGATCTTTCAAAAACAAGTCATGAATAAGGTCAGATGCATGAATGTGTGGCGTGTGCGCCATTCTTTATTAATATTATTATCGTCATACATAAGTAAGCATAAGTATTATTGTATTGTTTATAAAGTAAATATATACTTAAATATAAATTTAATAAGTTGTGTAGTAAATATTCAAAGAAATAATATTATGTAAGTAAACAAAAGAACATTGTATTATATTCGTTTAATGCACTTACTTAAAAATAAATATCACATTATAAATCACATAAATGCACAAACAGATTAAATTATTAGTAGTGAATGCGTTTAGGCAGAAGCGTTGGAATTCTTTTGTTCGCCGCTCGGAGCGGCGCGAGAGGCGGCAAACCGGTCCTCGATCGCCCGCCCCTCGCGTCTCCTCCGCGACCGCCCGGCAGTCTGATTTTACCACGACGCGCAGCGGTTCGATATAGCTACCTACCAATCCAACTAATCGGCCTATGCTCAGACGCTAATTACGCTTTTCGCTTCATGCTACCTATCGCTTTCTATCTGTGCTATACTTCCGAACTACGTCTCTCCTTCTACTAATGTGCTTGTGCTGATTGTTATTGTGTGTGACTCTGTTGTATGTACTGCAAATAAACACACGTAAGTGAATCTCCGAAGTTTTACTGCTCATCCGCACATCTACCTGCACGGTCACCAGTGTAGCTAAAGAGCTACACTGGTGACCCCGAGAAGAACCGTATCTACAATGTCCAACGGAAATACACAGCCCAGCGAAGCGTCACCCGCGCCGTCATCGTCGGAAATTCACCGAGTCAGTGTGAGGGTACCCCCATTCTATCCCGAAAAACCAGCGTTATGGTTTGCGCAGCTGGAGAGCCAGTTTATACTGTCTGGAATAACCGCCGATGCAACCAAATTCCATTACACCATAAGCCAGCTCGAGCCCATGTACGCAATGGAAGTGGAAGACATTATAACGGCTAAGGCAGCACCAGATAAGTTCGAGCGTCTGAAGTCGGAACTGATTAAAAGACTCTCCGCATCAAGGGAGAAGAAGGTCAAACAGCTGCTGACCCATGAAGAGCTCGGAGACCGAAAACCTTCGCAATTTCTCAGGCACCTTCAAAATCTGGCAGGGCCAGGTGTACCGGAGGAGTTCGTTAGGACAATTTGGACAAGCCGCCTGCCAAGCAGCACACAGTCCATAATCGCAAGCCAGGCGAAAGCCACGATGGAAGAGTTCGCTAAACTGGCGGATCGCATCCATGATGTCGTCCCTCCGTGTCCACAAGTCGCAGCCACAAGTTCAGCAGTCAAGACACCGAACCCTGAAGTAGAAGCGATGGCGGGACAAATCGCTGCACTCACCCGACAGGTTCAAAATTTAACATCGCAAGTGAGCAGAATGTCAAGACCACAACAAAGGTTTACCCGCGGTCGCAGTCACGACCGCTCGCGTTCAAGTAAGAGATCTCACTCTAATTATAAAAAGTTTCTTACCTGCTGGTATCATTTTAAATTTGGTAGCAAAGCAACGAAATGCATTACGCCCTGCGATTATCAGTCGGGAAACGACAAGGGCAGTCGATAATGGCGACGCACGATTGCCCTAGTACCGGTCGCTTATTCGTGACGGACCGTGAAACAAAGACACAGTTTCTCGTTGATACAGGTAGCGATCTCTGTGTTTTTCCACGCTCCGCACTTAAACACCACAGAAGCAAAACAAATTATGAACTGTGCGCAGCGAACGGTACGACGATAGACACCTACGGCTATATAAATTTATCACTAATACTGTTTGTGTCTAGTTGAATGTTGAGTGAGAAAGTGAAACAAGCATGTGTGTTTTTGTTAAAAAAAGCAAACAGATTACATTTTGAAAAAGCCAAGCAGAGATAAAATAACAATAAAATTTTACAATGGATTTTACGAATCAGCAATAAACAAAATAAGCAAGGTAAATAAACTAAATACTTCAAAGTCAGATGAGGTAAGCAAAGTTCATGGATGGCTAGTCATGGATTATTTAAAAGAAGTTGATGTACCTGTTCTTCGCATCTGATGGTGACAATTGGTGAGTGCTCATCTTTCCTTACATAGACCTTACCGTAGGCAGTCCAGCAGAACTTATAGGCTTTAGACTTAGCCAGGTCTCTGGCAAGGAAATATAGACGTGACGCCTTAAGTGTCAGATGCTCTGATAGAAAAACAGGTGTGTCTTCCTGCACTTTAAAGCCCAGGTGTTTAGCACACAGCTTACTCTTATTTTTTATATTAAAAGCCTTACCCATCTTTAAAATATCAGTTTTAATCAGCGTAGAACCGGTTTCCACTATAATTGGTGTATTTTGTTTTTCAGAAATCTTTCCTCGTACTCTATAAATGTCTTTTATATCAGATTTTTCCACTTTACAACTTAAATTACGTGACAGATTCATAACCATTTCAATTAAGTCTTCCTTGGTTTCGTTACTTTTCTTTGGAACATTTTTTATTTCTATATTACTTTTACGGCTTCCCATTTGAATATCTTCAATTTTATTTTCTAATATTGCAATATATTTCCTGTCTTCTTTTACCTGGTTTTCTAACTGATTTATTTTCTTTTGAAATTCTTCATTTTGGGCCGCTAAAAAAGAAACTGAGCTCTCTATGTTATTGTTTGTAGCTTGAATTTCCTTCAGAGTTGAGTTAAGTAGCTGAAATTCATTTTCTTGTTTGGATGTAAAGAGTGTCATCATTTTTTTCATTTCCTCTCTAAAATCAGCGAACTGTCTAGTAATGGAGTCATCCATGTCCTCTCTCGTTCTCTTTGTTCGCTTGATTACGTAGTTCGGCGGTGTCTTGTTGCTAGAGGCAAGCATGTTAATTTCCGTTTCTGATACAGATTTATTCATCACCGAATCCATTATTATATAATGTAATCTTTGATACAATTTCTGAGCAGTAGAATAATTATCTTAACTTGGACCAAGTCTCACAGTGTAGCCGCGATCGCTACCGCTTATGAGCATGCAATGTTTGGCATGCCAACGGGCGAAGGTCACGCGGCACGTCTCTGCACCCCTAGGCGCATTCAAACTCCCACGGGCAAGGTTCACGTACATCCACATTGACCTCATTGGAGCGTTACAACCATCACAAGGGTTCCAATATTGTCTCACAGCAATCGACCGCTTTACGCGATGGCCTGAGGCAATACCACTAGCAGACATGACAGCCGAAACAGTGGCCAAAGCTTTGCTGTCCGGATGGATATACCGCTTTGGTTGTCCGACAGACATTGTCACTGACAGAGGTAGGCAGTTTGAGTCTACGATTTTCAAATGCCTCGCTGACATGATCGGATTTAAGCACAGACGGACGACAGCTTACCACCCTGCTTGCAACGGGCTCGTAGAAAGATTCCACCGGCAACTAAAAGCAGCTATCACCTGCCACGCTAACGACAACTGGGTTGAGTCACTACCGTTAGTTCTGTTAGGCATTAGGACGGCCTTCAAAGAAGATCTACACGCCTCGTCAGCAGAATTATTATACGGTGAGCCGCTTAGACTACCAGGTGATTTTTTCGACCCACAAACAGATGTCACTACAGATATGACTGATTACATGGCGCGACTAAGAAACTTCGCCAAAAATCTAGCACCAGCACCAGCGGCCCGCCACGGAACAAAACGACCTGTGTTTATATTTAGAGACCTTACTACTACCAGTCATGTGCTTTTGAGAGACAACACTATGTCAGGCTCTCTTAAACCAGCTTACACAGGCCCTTACGAGGTCATAGAAAGAGGAGAAAAGGTGTTCGTTATTCGGGTCAATGGTAAGCAAGTCACAGTCTCAATAGACCGCATAAAACCCGCTTACATTTTGCACGAATCACCTGCAAACCCTATGGTACATACACCGCAAGAAAACAGGGATGAGCCTATAACCGCAACAAAATCTACCAGGTCAGGTCGTCAAGTACACTTCCCGTCATATTATCGCCCGTAGTGACGGTCTCTGGAGGGGAGTGATGTGGCGTGTGCGCCATTCTTTATTAATATTATTATCGTCATACATAAGTAAGCATAAGTATTATTGTATTGTTTATAAAGTAAATATATACTTAAATATAAATTTAATAAGTTGTGTAGTAAATATTCAAAGAAATAATATTATGTAAGTAAACAAAAGAACATTGTATTATATTCGTTTAATGCACTTACATAAAAATAAATATCACATTATAAATCACAGAAATGCACAAACAGATTAAATTATTAGTAGTGAATGCGTTTAGGCAGAAGCGTTGGAATTCTTTTGTTCGCCGCTCGGAGCGGCGCGAGAGGCGGCAAACCGGTTCTCGATCGCCCGCCCCTCGCGTCTCCTCCGCGTCCGCCCGGCAGTCTGATTTTACCACGACGCGCAGCGGTTCGATATAGCTACCTACCAATCCAACTAATCGGCCTATGCTCAGACGCTAATTACGCTTTTCGCTTCATGCTACCTATCGCTTTCTATCTGTGCTATACTTCCGAACTACGTCTCTCCTTCTACTAATGTGCTTGTGCTGATTGTTATTGTGTGTGACTCTGTTGTATGTACTGCAAATAAACACACGTAAGTGAATCTCCGAAGTTTTACTGCTCATCCGCACATCTACCTGCACGATCACATCAAGCCTTCAGCTACAAATGTTTTTCTTTACTCTAATTTTAGCAGGTTGTCGTTTGTTCTGGCCAAACCCCACCTCATTCGCCGTACATCAACCAGGCTCAAAGCGGGCCCATAGACTAATACCTGGAAGTGAAACGAGCTGGAGTTTACTCTGAATGTTGTTTAGGTAGTTATGTCCCATTGAGTTGACGGGGGCGAAGTCGCAAGGAACAACCAGTTTTTTTTTTAATCTTTCGTATTTGATCTTAACTATTACAGTATTTCTATATATTACAGAAAACAGCCGAATGGCATGTCCGCTTTCTGGGTTTTTAGGGTTCCTTAGAAACACCTTATTTGGAAAAAACAGCCAAGTTATTAATGTTGGGCCATCGCTTCTGTGCGTAAAATAAGAGAGAAAGGAGACTTTACCATTGTATTATATTTACAAAACTCAACAGCATTACTTAAACATTTCTTTCAACTATTTAAGTACTATATATGACGACCAAACCTTTTAACGGAGTTTCAAGTAGTGTGTCACTTTTCCAGTGACAGTTGTCTAAAGCGCATGTGTAGCCGATTGTCAACTATTCAAACTTGGAATTGACCATAAACAATACTAAGAAAGTCGGCCTACCAGCCTTCCCTTGATACACTCCCTCAATCGGTTGGACATGTTGAAACTTAACTTCTACCTTACATATCCATTACCCTATCTCAAGTTAATAAATAAGTATTCAAACAACAACATAATAAAATATTACCAAAATAAAAATTACCTATCTTTCATTACCCCAGTCTACCCCTTTTACAGTTGACATAACAAATCTATGCCTCTCAACCTAACACCTCTAATAAAAAACTTTCTATCTGCCTCTCGAACTATGTTAATAATATAACAATAAATTCAATTATGAGTATCGATCCCATCCTTTCGCGTCGAAAAAGGTGTCAAGCAAGGAGATCCACTTTCCTCAAAACTTTTTACCGTGACTCTGGAAGAAATCTTCAAAAAGCTGGCGGCTGCCTGGCAGGGCAGGGGCATTTCTGTTGGCGGCAATAAGAGACTAACTAACCTCCGATTTGCCGACGGTATTATCTTGTTCTCCTGCACGGCTAATGAGTTACAGGAAATGCTTAAAGACCTCAGCAAAGCAAGCCTCGAGGTCGGACTTAGCATGAATATGTCGAAGACCAAACTTATGACCAACAGCATAGAGCAAAAAGTATGCATTGGGGGTGTGGGGATTGAATATGTCCAGGAGTACGTATACCTTGGCCAAATAGTCTCTTTCCAGGAGAGGCAAGATAAAGAAGTTGCTAGACGCACCGAAAACGCCTGGAAGAGCTATTGGGCCATGAAGGACTCAATAAAGGGACACCTTCCAATGTGCCTGAAACGTAAACTTATGGACGTGTGCATTCTCCCCATCCTCACATACGGCGCTCAGACTTGGTCTTTGACGATTCAGCAAAGGTCCGCACTCGAGGTTTGCCAACGGGCGATGAAGCGCAGTATCTTAGAGGTAAAATTAAAAGACCGCATAAGAAATACGATACTGCGTTCCAAGACACAAATCACCGATGTGACTCAGAAAGCCGCTATGCTTAAGTGGGATTGGGCAGGACATGTTTGCCGAACAGACGGAGGGGGAACCGAGGGCAGCGGTTTTTTAAGCGGTTCCTCCCCCGAGCCTAGGGCTCAGAGGGCCGGGTTGTGCTCCTATGCCCTGGCATAAGGTGCATAGGCTGGTGGTGTTCCCTGTGTGGGACCGCGAGCTCACGTGTGGGGCCGCGGTCCCACACAGGGAACAGAGTGTTGACGTTGACAAGCACTAGGCTGCATTGCACGAGCCCTCCTCCCGTTTGGGAGAAGTCTGCATCTGCCAGACTGCTCCTCGTGGTGCAGGGGACCTAGGTCTGACTGGGTCCATAGCGGGCGGCGTTTCGCGGGGCATGATACCGTGGTACCGCGGCGCCGCGTCGCGCTTCTGACGGCAGATGTCGGTTCTTTTACCAGGTCGGGCCCGTATGTCCTTACTCACCCGTTTCCCCCACGGGGAGGCGGGTGGGGACATATGGGTTCCAGCCTTGGACAGTGCATGGGGTGTCTCACGTTCCTCTCGAGGCCCCATGCCAGTGCAGAGAAGCATTTTCTCCGACTAAAACAAAGAAAGGACATGTTTGCCGCATGCCTGACGAGTTGTGGGCAAAAAAACGGCAGCGAGGCCGACCTAGACGCAGGTAGGGGACGAGCTTGATGCCTATGCAAAGGATTGGCCAGCACAAGTAACAAAAGACAATAACCGCGAAAAGTGGAAAGAGGGGAGGGAGGCCTTTGCCCAGCAGTGGGAAAATAGAGGCTCATAATAATAATAATAATAACAAGTAGCCAGAATAATTCACCAGCAACTTGCTCTTCAATATGGTCTTGTTGAATCAGAGGTGCCGAAGTACGCACCTGCGCCAGTTCTCGAAAATGGTCATGCAACGCTCTACTGGGATCGCTCTATCATCACGGATAGGACTATTGTCGCCAATAAGCCTGATATCGTGGTGATCGACCGATCTCCGCTCCAAGCAATATTGGTTGATATCACCATACCTCATGACGAGAACCTCGTAAAAGCCGAGAAGGACAAGCTCAGTAAGTTTGACTTGGCTCACGAGGTTGCCGCCAAGTGGGATGTGGATTCAACTATTATTGTACAGATAGTCGTTTCGGCACACGGTCTTATAGTTAACAGCCTCGATCAACATCTAGAGAGGCTCTCGCTAAAAGGTTGGGTCAAGGGCCAGATACAGAAGGCAGGTACTCCTTGACACGGCACGTATTGTGAGGAGGTTCCTCACTCTGCAGCCCTAACCACCGATAGCTTGGGTCTATCCCCGCTGCCGGTGGCAACTTAGGTTAAGTTTTTTATAATATTTTATAATGTAAATATGTTTTTATATAAAATATTGTAAAAAAAAATTCTTAAGATATATGTTAAACAAAGAGTATAATAATAATAAGTACTTTGAATCGTCCAAATCTTTTTTAACCTTCCACCCATTCAGGACATAAATTTTTAACTGTGGAAAAGAACGGGCGCAGGAAACCACAGCGCACAGAAGCAACGACATTTACAAAATATAAAATACATATATATGTCGTTACCAGGTATTAGGATACAAAATATGAATTTGAATGTAAATAGTTTAATTAAATATGGTGCTTTATTAATTATAGACAATTAGAAATAGCTGTTGGAGTGCTTGGAGCATTTCAGACCCAAGCTGTTTTGTCTTCTGTGTAATCTGAAACTTTATAATAAGCTTTTTTATAAAGCTTTTCTTTGATTTTGATTTTAAATTTATCAAGATCTAATTTCTGAATATCATTTGGTACTTTGTTGTATAATCGTACACACAGACCCTTAAAAGAATTATTTATTTTATGGAGCCTAGTATAAGGTACTGCTAATTTGTTCTTAATTCTAGTGTTTACATTGTGAATATCACTGTTTTTTGAAAATATTTCATTATTTTTATGACCATACATCAGATTTTCATAAATGTATTGTGGTGCAACTGTCATTTTACTTATATCCTTATATCTCTCTCTGAGAGAGTCACCAGCCTGTAGGTTATATATTGCTCGAATAGCCCTCTTCTGCAGCACAAAAATAGTTTAAATGTTGGCAGCATTTCCCCGCAATAAAATGCCGTACTACATTACACTATGAAAGTAACTGAAATAAACTAATCTAGCTGTATCAACGTCAGTTAACTAACGGATCTTCATTACAGCATAAGCCGCAGAGCTAAGTCTGTTCAACAATTTGGCTATATGTGGGCCCCACTGAAGCTTGGCATCCAACATGATGCCTAGAAACACAGTGGTGTCCACAGGATTCACATTGTTATCTTTAATTTGTACACTAGTTATTACCTGCTTAACATTAGGCAATACAAATTTCACACATTTCGTTTTTCCCTCGTTTAACAGCAAGTTATTTACACTAAACCAGTGTACAATCTTTGAGACCGCATTATTTACATCTATATCAGTAGTATCTCACATCTATGTGTTCACTTCTTTTATTCAGAATACCATTCTTCATAAGCCAAATAGCTGACTGGTTGTCCACTATCATTTCTATTTCTAATTTCTCATTGGTCATTTCATATATGAAGTCTCTTATGAACAGAAGTTCTTTGCAGCATTCTGCTGCCGCTATATACTCTGCTTCCGTACTCGACAACGCTACGATCAATTGTTTATAACCCATTTTAACTAAAAATTCTGTAAATTTAATGTTCCTCATTAATGGAGCTTGTTTTAAGCCATAAAGACTCTTATTTAATTTGCATACTTTATCTTCTTTGTTGCTATAACCTTATACACTCCTTTAAATCCCCATGTAAAAAGGCTGTTTTTATATCAAACTGTTTCATCTTAAATTTTTTATTTGCAACAATTGACAATAATACTCGCACAGAATTTGTATTTACAACTGTACTATAAGTTTCATCATAATCTATTTTATATATTTATTGGAATCTCCTTGCGACTAGTCTTGCTTTGTATTTTCCATCTGACTTTACCGTGAAGATCCATTTGCTTGTTACTAGTGTCCGAGTGTTGTTTACTTCTAACGATTTGATTTCGTCCTGTATTGCTCTCTTCCATTTGTCTTTTTCTTTTGATTCTATTGCTTCTTCATACGTTAACATTGAAACTTCCGTATACATACTTCATGACATAATCTTTATACCATTTTGGTAATCTACGTTCTCTTGCAGGTTGATTTCTTTTACTATTATTTTCCAACCCTCGTTTCCCCACAATTTTTTCATTGCTATTTCCATTTACTGCTTCAGTTTCTACCACTCGACTCTGACTTTCCTTAAATTGTTCTCTATCAAAAACTTCTTCATTTTCTTCAGGTTGTAAAAAGTTATTAAAATTAAAACCACTTACAAAATTATCTCCACTGTTTACACTATCATCATTTCCAGCTTCTTCATTTATTTTCTTACTTTCATTTATTTGATTTCTATTTGTTTCATTGTCATTTGTTCTATCGTCATTTGTATTATTGTCATTTATTTCACCACTTGTTTCGCCGTCATTTATTCTAACTTCAACTATTTCCCTAAAGCTTCTACACTTTTCTTCTTTTCGATCACTATCTTTGTTTATAATTCTTCTCCTATCTTCATCTTCTCGACACCCTTCATTGTCATCTGTTGAGTTTTGCCTTATTTCTTCTTCTATTTCCCAGAGTCCATTTATTTTAACCATATTTTCATCATCATCTAAATGTATTCCTTGTTCTTCTTCGTTTATTGTTACATCCCTCGCTCTTATTAAATTTTTCTTGTCATCCACCCAAATTTTGTAATCGTTTCTAACCGTTTCTAATCGTTTGTAGTAAACTGTAGATCCAAATCTTGTAATGTTCGATAGGGTAGGCTTTATCTTTAACCACATTTCCGCTGGTGTCATTTCTCTGCCTTCTGTTGGGCTTCTGTTGAGCAGGAAACTGGCTGTTAACAATGCTTTACCCCACCAATAATTAAATAAATAAAATCAAATAAATAAATCTTTCCTACAATCACACCAATCATCTAGCCCAAGAGAAGCTTCGAAGAAACTCGTTAAATGGTTACTAGACAACGGATAAATACTACTAATACTTAAAATACTTAAATACATACTTATTATACATACAAAACACCCAGACCCGAGACAATATAGAAAAACAATAATTTCTAAATTGACCCGACCGGGGATCGAACCCGGGACCTCAGAGATGGCGACACCATGAAAACCGGTGTACAAACCACTCGACCAAGGAGGTTGTCGGAACTTTCCCGTCGAATATTAAAGCTGAACGAGCTCTATCAGGAATCTATTTAGTCTTTCGGCATTTCAATTTTGTTAAGGCGTGTAAGGTATGGTTACATCCAGTACTATCCCTTTAGCCTGGCACCACGCATGTAGGTTATTGCTCAAGTATTCACCTCCATTATCGCATCTAATTTTCTTAACTTTTTTATTTAAATGATTTTCAGCTAAACACACAAATTCTTTAATTTTTTCAAGGCACTCACTTTTGAAGGCAATCAAGTACACGATACAGAAATGCGTAAACTCGTCTAAAAATGTTATAAAATGTTTTTTGTTGTTTCAAGTGGGAACTTAAATTGGGCCGCAAATGTTCGTGTGAATTATTTTAAAAGGGAATTTAGCTTTAATTCTGTTATTTCCAAACGATTTTCTAGTCATTTTTGCTTTTGTGCAGATTTCGTAAAATTTGTTCGATGTTCCTCCCCAATGTTGATGCCATTTACCATTTTCGCTAGACGAGGCACGTGACCTAGTCTGCGATGCCAGATATTGACACTCTCAGTTAGTAGCACTTCGCGAGTATACAAGAGAAAGAATTCTGTTTCATTAAGCCCGGTTTTTAGTTTTATATCCAATTTCAAATATAAATTTATCACCAGTGGCGGCACAATCTTTTCTCGAACAACATGTAACTAAATGTAATGTTTCTTTTAATTTTCAATATATTGACGCTGAAAATATTATTAAAACTTTCAAATCACTAATAATGAAAAACACAGGTGATTTGTGGGGCATGTCTATAAAAATAATCAAGAATATTATATATTCTATTGCACCCTATCTTGCTGACATTTAATAACTGTATTGATAAAGGAATCTTTTCTGATCTTATGAAGTTTAGTAAGGTTATACCTTTATTTAAATCGGGAAATAAAGAGGACCCCAGTAACTATCGACCAATTTCAATACTACCAGCACTTAGTAAAATTTATAAAAATATTCTAGAACAGTTAGTGCAGCTATACTCTAAGTGTGTTCCGCGGAACCCTAAGGTTCCGCGATACCTCTGTAGGGGTTCCTCAAGAATTTAGAAAAAAAATCAAAACACCTTTTTTTTATACTGAGCCCGGCAAATGACCCCACTCCACCTGATGTTAAGTGGAAATGAGGTCCAGGCGCGAGGACAACTGGTGCAGCGTAAGAGACGTAGCATCAGTCATCCTCACTCTGCCGGCCCACAAAGTGCTTCTTCACGCCTCGTTTGAAGGACCCTATGTCATAGGTAGGAGGGAATACGTGTGCTGGTAGACTATTCCATCTTTTGAAAGTGTGGCAAAGAAACGAGTCACCAAATTTCTCTGGTCGAACGTTTTGACTCCGCGGCCGCGTGTAGGTATATTTATTTATTTATTTGTATTTGTATAAACATGTGTTACAATAGCTGGTACAATATCTCATAAGTTTGGTATCAACATGTATACTTGTATACTTGTGAGCGCGCAGTCCCTTTGATAAAAGCCGCCTCTGAATTAGACGCTAACTTGTGAGCGTGCAGTCCCTTTGATAAAAGCCGCCTCTGAATTAGACGCTATAGTTGTCAACAAGCGACTTTCACTCTAACTTCAAAAAATAAAGTCGAGATTGTTTACAACGCAATTTTTATATTTCTCTTTTTATTTTTGCTTTTTGTTTATCAAAGGTATTTTCGAGAATATTCGAGATCGAGTCTAGGACTAAGTATAAAAGCACGCGTCGCGGCTTGTCAGTCAGTTGACGATTAGCGTTCGGAGCGATAAGTTCCTACCTACCTACTTACAAGCTCGCTAGTTAAAGAAACTAATGTTTATTGTTCTACTGCTTGCTGCATTCTGTTGTCTCAGTTTTATACATTTCTTTATTGTACAAAACTATGTCTCTATATCTCTCTGTGTAAAAAAGATCAGTTATTGGAAAGTCAAAAAAATATGACGCACGTAACACAAACTATCAACGAAAAGGCCACGGAGGCATCATATTTAGCTAGCTATCGCATTGCACAAGCAGGTGAAGCGCACACTATCGCTGAGAATTTAATAAAGCCATGTGTATTAGACATAACAAAATGTATGCTCGATGAAAAATCTGTAAAGCATCTTTCTACTGTGCCGCTATCAAACGATACTGTTTCACGGCGAATCCATGATCTGGCAAGCTACGTCAAACAAGAACTAGTTACACGTCTACAAAAAACACGATTCACCTTGCAAATGGACGAGTCAACTGATGTCGCTGGTTTGGCTATCTTGCTGGTTATCGCGAGATATCCATATGAAAGTTCTTTTGAAGAAGACATGCTTATGTGTTCACCGCTGCTCACAAACACTACCGGGGAAGAAATTTTTAATAAAATAAATATATTTTTCAAGAAGCTTGTAGGTAAGACTGGAGGCCACGCTTAGTAGAAGTACTTGAGGCTAGAAAATATGATATTGAAATGACCTGACGTGTGACTCCTAGGGTGTCCATATTTTCTCACAACACTTGAGATTTAATAAATAATGTAGTTTTTTGGTCGAAACTGTTTACGAAGACAACTATAATATAAATAGGTATAATTGAGTAGGTACGGTTATTTTAAGTAAGTAGGTACAAAATATTTACTTAAATGCTCAGTCGTGGAAAGAAAATGTTAACGAAGAGAGCACTTTTAGGGCAATTATTACTTGTACTGCATGCCTCTGCCTATTTTAATAGCATATCTTAGTAATTTTAACTTATACTTCAGCCAAATTCGATGACGAATGTTTGTAAACAGATTACCTACTGTCATTTCTTTGTGCAAATATTTCACTTGGATTTTTACTTTTTCTTGAGAGTGATTCATAAGATAACCGTTAACTATGGTCGTTCTTCCAAAAAACAGTAAAAATCCAAGTAAAACTAGATATTCGCACAAAGAAATGACAGTAAACTGTTTACAAACATTCGTCATCGAATTTGGCTGGAGTATATGTTTATGTGACATTGATAGAAAATACAAGAATGGCTACCTAGGACCTACGCAAGTTTTGACAATGACCATATTTCCTAATTTATATTTAGTAATAAAGGGATAAGGGAATCACGATAAATAAAACTATATTAATATTACAATCTATTTATTTTTATTAACATATAAATTACAAATGCCACTCATTCATCCACGCTGAGCCGAAACTATAGATAAAAAATTGTGCCTGTCTGTGTTCAGCTTGAAACGACTCAACCAATGTTAAGAAAAAATATCGTGAGAGGAGTGCTTTGCGCCTTTAACTAACATAATCTAAACAAGTCTTTTTTTAACTTCACGCGGATTAAATCTCAGGCAACAAACAGTTGGTTTATCATAGATGGCTAAATATTACATTTCTGTGTAGGCTTTGTCACTTGCCACGTAAGTGGCCCATTGTTTTTTCAACTTCACTTTTAAGATATAAACGTAATCTGATTGTTATAAAAGAATCAACTAATAATTTAATGATTTTAAAATCATGCAGTTCAGAACATGTAGGCGAGTTTGCGATGGGATGGTTAAATTGATTTTCTGGTGAAGTCATAAGTTTTGTACTAATCATATTGATCATTTTATTTTGAATATTTTCTTTACTCAGCTGCTGCATGTTAGCTGCTCGGTTAAATGTTTTATCTGTAGTTTTGATAACATTGTATGCAGCAATTGAAGGAAAATGGAGCTTACCTCTATCAATGAATATGGTAAAAGAATTAAATTTATTAATATTAATATTGTAATAATGGTCTGATTCGTCAGCAGATGACAATAATATTCGTTTGCAATACATACAAGGTACACGATTTACAATCTTTTTAACAATATATCCAGTAATATAATATAATATGTTTTCTCGGTATGGGCTTAACGTTTCTGATTCTAAATTACATACTAGGTCATCCATATCAACATCGTCAGTATCCTTTGGGGAATCGATTAAAGTAGAGTTGCTACGGCTAAACTCAAAAACGTGGGATGTCTGAAAACTGTGGTCAACACAATTAGAGTTTACAGACGGTGTGATTGAATTACGAAATAACATTTTTCTCAAAATATACCGAAATTCCAAGGGACTCGGATTGTTTTGCGTTCGTCCGCGAGCCCGAATGCAGGAAAAGAACACTTCGATGTTATCCTGTGAGCACTTAAAAGTAAGCAGGTAATGTAAGGGACTCACTGGCAATTCACATAAATCTTTAGTCAATAACGCTAAACTTGTGGCATTTGTTAATAATCCTAAGGCGAACGTTTTGCGAGGATGTATCAAAATATTTTTATTGGCGATTGACAAAGATTTTAAATATTGTTTACTTTCTTCAAACACAGATTCCCAATAACTTTGATTTTTAAGCGATAATGGCGAATTAAATCCTCTACCAAATGGTGATTTTGAGTTCATAAGATCGAACAATCTATCGATCATTCGTAGAAATTCTACAGTAGCTTCACTACCTGCAAATGCATTATTTCCAGAAGCTCTTAAGAAGTCAATTGCATCTGCCACCGAAGAGCCTAATACTTGGGCGGCTAACTTTACATTCATTTTTTTATTTCTATAATTTATATGCAAAGCGCTTAGCTTGTTGGCAAATTTAAGACCCACTTCTTCTTGTACCTGGTGCAGCTTACGTATAAATTCAAACGATATTGCGCCCTTGTCTGATTCTAACACAAAATCAGCGAGAACATTTCGTGCTAATTTGAGCATGTGAGCCGCATCTAAGAGGCAATAAATGTTGCTTTGGCCGTTTGGGTGCAAAAAGTAGGACTTAAAATTGCTCAAATCACAACCAAGATATTCGTAAGCTTTTAAGTTTGATGTTGCACCATCACACGTTAGGGAACGTACAATTATACCAATTTCGCCTAGCATGTTTATTGTTGCTTTGAGCAACTGAGCTATGAGCGCACCAGCAAGCGAATTTTTTGAAAAAAGTATGCAACAGGGCATTTAAAATGGCTAGTGTAGCAAACAATTTGAAATACAAGGGCCTCACAAGCTAATTCTTCTGGGTCATTTGTGGGTATCAGCCCCAAATCTACATATCCAAAAACTTTACCTATTTTATTATCAAAAGCTAAGTCTTGCTTTAAAGACATGGAATCAAATATTAAAGCAACGTTCTTCAAATAATTGTTTTCCTTAACCTGCACTTTTAAGAATTCTAAAACTTCATTTAAAATGCCAACTCCGCAGTTGAACGACGATATAGACCTTCTAAGCGTTTCAGGATGAGGCAATACAATATATTTTTTTAGAAAATCATATGCCTTGGGTGAGTAAAAATGTAGTGTCAATGCGAAACTTTTTACCTCGTCGCTAAATCGCATACCGTGAGGACTTTTTGTTTTATTAATTTTGTTTAACTTCTTATTTATGTCCGCAAAATTTCCCGAAATTATATTTTCAATTTCCGACTGACTGGAGTATTTTTTTACGGTCGCAATTAAAGTTTTCATTGATAATATGGATTTTGATTGGCGCACAACTTTCTGCGCTAAAGCCTTATTTCGTTTTTGTAAAATAATTTCTCTTTGAGTCTTCAATTTTGCTTGAATACTTTTGTTCAGCTTCTTAATTGGTGGGATATTTTCATCTGTCACCTAAAATAAAACTGACAATATAATACCAATAATATCTACTTTTTTGATATTGACATAGTTAAGACAAAGGGCTTAAAAGCGCTATGCTAGTCATATGGCTAGTGTCTAGAATAATGAACTCATCGAACGAACGATATCGAACGATACCTACGTTACTTTTGCCGCCTTTGCCGTGCCTTGCAATAATAGATAAAGGAATGCGCAATAAACCTAATTTAATGTAGTAAAATACGTCGACACACTAACTTTCTCCACATTTTCCTCGACATTTGTATGTTCTAAAATTTGCATTAAGCGTGATTTATGTTTAAGAACAGTTTCATCTTCACCTTCAAAAGATCTTTTCATACCGCGAGATAGCGGAAACTGAAAAAAATAGTTGAAATGAATTACAGGAACCAACTTATGTTAATGAAATACCATAATATATATTATATATTAAAAATTAAATCTTAGATTATGTTCTTACCTGTTTCTCATTAATTTGAAGAGAACTATTAGACTGGTATGTATAAAATTTAGTTATGATATTTTTTAACGATAAAATAAACTCATTATTTATTTATATTTCCAGGCAGGCAGCTACATACATACACGATATCCCGTGTGTGAAGTTTTGGATTTATATCTTCATTATAATATTACCAAAAAAGTCCTAAGAATTTACGAATACATGGACACCATTATTGAATTTGTAAGATAAACAAGTAAAAAAACACGTAATTTGGAGCAGATTTAATGAACAAAGACACTTATCGATTAAAGATATCAACGTGTGTAACTTTTTATACATCTTCTTACGGTTTATAATACATAAAACTGTAGAAAACAACAATTGCCGCCAAGTAAAAACAATAGCCATTTTATTACTTACCCATGAAAATTCGTAGTACTTCCAGGGAACCATACACTTGCACAACCTTTAACACAACATTTATGAACCATATTCTATGCTTTTCGCAGAAAGTAATTAGAATTTGTGCAGTTAATTTTCGAGTTGATTCACAAACAATCGCCATTTGTAAAATCTCCGTGGCAAACAATATTGACATTTACTAAAAGTTTGGCCAGCCAAAGAAGGAACTTTTTAACCCGGAATTTGGTTATTTTGTGAATGGGCGATTTTCCGAGATCAAAAAAAAAGAAATTGGTTCGTAAATGACTTCATAGATGGCGTTTAGCATAGATTAGTATGGCGCATGGTAAAAGGCGGGTTCATGAAGCGCACGTGTATGGCTGCGTAATATTTATTCTATTCCAAAATAGAAATAGGTTCTGGATGTCCTGAATATAAATAGGTAAGGACTTACTATTTTTTTATTCTTTTGGTAGACAAGTAAAAGTGTAGATTTTTTTATAAAACGACATCTATCGGGTGTTTTTGAACTAATTTTTACTTTTTAATTTGGGCTGTCAGAAAATCGCCCATTGAAATAACATAACTGCCACCTACCACAATAGCCAATGATGGTCAGCAGGACCTTCCAAACCTCAGAACAATAACTCCAAACTAAGTCCATAGAGGGTTTTTAGGCCTTCGATACTCTGTTCACCTTGGCAGAGTATAAAATTAATATATAAAATGGTAGTATGTTAATCAATTAATACATTATATTTTAAAAACCGTATAAACGTAAAAAAAGCATCTTATGATCTGTCAATTATAAGACCATTCAAAAATTAACCATTAGATACTAGTCAATTAAAGAACATAGTATTTGATTTAATGGGCGATTTTCTGACAGCCCAAATTAAAAAGTAAAAATTAGTTCAAAAACACTCGATAGATGTCGTTTTATGAAAGCTGGGCTACTTATGGGCTGTAAAAAATTCTACACTTTTACTTGTCTACCAAAAGAATAAAAAAATAGTATTTACTTACCTATTTATATTCAGGACATCTAGAACCTATTTCTATTTTGGAATAGAATAAATATTACGCAGCCATACACGTGCTCTTCATGAACCCGCCTTTTACTAAGCGCCATACTAATCTATGCTAAGCGCCATCTATGAAGTCATTTACGAACCAATTTCTTTTTTTTTTGATCTCGGAAAATCGCCCATTATAAAGATTGTGGTAAATTTTTTTCCATATAACAACACTTAAAGTCACATCTGGGGTTACTTGGGGTCACATTACCTGTCTTCAAGTACTTTTTGGTAGTTTGGCCTCCAGTCTTACCTACAAGCTTCTTGGATGGGGCTAAGGCGATGACAGGTAAAACAGCAGGAGCAGTGTCACGAATAAAAAATAAAGCGCCTAATTGTAGTTCCAGCCATTGTATTCTGCATAGACAAGCACTTGCGATGAAGCAAATGCCGTCAAATCTAAAATGAGTTATAGATGAAGCGGTGAAAATAATTAATTTTATCAAATCACGACCACTACAATCCCGATTGTTCTCATTATTGTGTGAATATTATGGCAGCAAACATAAAACACTGCTGCTCCATACAGAAGTGCGATGGCTGTCTCGGGGTAAAACTTTAACAAGGCTATTTGAACTTAGCACAGACATACTTCTATTATATGTCTGTGGAACTTAGAGTCGAGTTACAAATGTTTCTTTCAGCAAATACTTATTTTAATTTGAAGGACCGTTTGTATTATAAAACTTGGTTGTTCCGATTGTCTTTTATGGCGGATATCTTTCAAAAACTGAACGAATTGAATTTATCATTGCAAGGTAAACAGACAACAGTGTTTCAGGCCTATAACAAAATAACTGCCTTCAAAAGAAAATTAGATTTTTGGATTTTATTTTATTTTATTTTATTTTATTTAATAAGGCATTACAACAGACATCAATCGAAAAGGCATTTAGAACATCAATTAAAACATTTTTGTGCTAGATTGATACCCTTAAATGTATATGCACAGACTGGCTACAGTTACATTCATGCTCATGCACACTACGTAAAATCATTATATACACTAAAATCACATTATTTTAAAATTAAATTTACAGAGTAATTATTGAATAGTGAAAAAATAAATAAATATCATTAATAATAATCATAAATCAGAAATCAGAATCAAACAGTATTATTAGTCGGATTATTTGCGTTGGTAAGAAAGAAATAGAAAGCTTTACGTCACTCAGTGAGTTTGTTAGCGATAACGATTCAAAAATGTTTCACGATGATGTGTTTGAAGAATTGGTCCAATATCTCAGTTCGATGCGCGCATCTTTTGAAAAGTATTTTCCCGAAGAACAGAATACAAAAATGAAACTAAATTCGTGGATTCATAATGCTTTTCCTAAAAAATGTAACCACTTGAAAACCGCGACGATGTAGCTTTGCAACCAATAAACATTGTAATGTAAACATATATCTGTCTCATCTACACAAGTCGCAAGAATCATGCTGTCACTAAAATTAGACAAAGACCCATACATAGTCATGCGCTGGCGGGCTAATGTTGCCTTCCATTATGAATATTACCCCAAAATAAGAAATAAAAAGAATATTTTTAAAAGCTATTGTTTTAAAAAATACATGAATTTTAATTATGCTATTGTTATAAAGAGGATAGATTTGTTTATTTGTTTGCATGTAGCCGGTAAACTCGGGAACCACTAAATCGATTTTAATATAATTTTTTACCCATTATTAAGGCGGGTCTCCTGCGACACTGTTTTGTGGTTTCTAACACCTAACATAAAACATCTAACAAACATGGGAGTGGCCTACGTACATATTTTGACATATTATTTTGTTAGATGTTCGATGTTAGGTGCTAGAAAACACAAAACAGTGACGCAGGAGACCCGCCTTTAGGCTACTATTTTAACTAACGTAACCTATTGAAATTATGTTAGCGGGACAGGGCGCGAGGCGTTTTGTGAGTGAATGCTTACTTACTGCTTGTTAACTACAATCACAACAATGAGCTAGGTTATTGATGTGATAAAATATTTTAGCTAGTATTACTTAATACATGTCTTACAGATACATTAAAGTAAGAATAAGTATTGAAATAATGAGGATATTTCTGGTTTTAATATTCTTATTGGGTTTTCTTAAACCCAATAAAAATATTACAATGCTTTTGCATTGTATGAAACATATTCCCGCGCGCGGGTTTTATGTTCTTACCGCTCGACAACGCGACGTGAGTTCGCGTGTGCGTTTTACCTCACGCGTACGGCAGACAGTTGCGACGCGCGACGACTGAACTGTGACTGAACGATCTTGATCTGTAGCTATGGCGTAGATACCTATATTTTAAAGAAGTAAAAACACTAAAGTTAACGTTGAAAATAAAAATACTGTCTGCAATAGATAGTTAATGTATTTTAATAAAATTTATACAAATATGGATGATGAAATATTATTATAATCAAACACATACTAGTACCTAGGTACTTACAAAAATAAACTAGTTTTACCCGACAACGGTGAAACAAAAAGGAAGATTATGATTTTGACCGATATATAGATATGCGTGTATGTATCGACGGGTCCCAAGAACAAAGTCGCATCTTCAGAATTATCTAGTTGCAATACGAAGCATTTAAGTAACGCGAATCAGTTAAGTAACTTGAAAAAGAAAATTTATAGAAAATTATTGAGTAAGTCATTTCTTTATTTTGTTTACTTGTCTGCGTGTGCTAATGTTTAGTTGTAATGCTATGTTTTATTTAAAATGGATTCTTATGTAATAATCAGTGTTTGTTTTTTGGAATACATTAAGACTTAACTACACTTGCGACTTTGTTTTATGAAATATTTCATACTTTCCTATGTCGTATGTGTACATGAAACGGTGTACGTCGATATTTGGCTCTAGAATTAAGTCTTAAGTTGTAATTTTCTCTAAATATTTTGATTTTGTTTATTAGTTTTTTCTAAAGAAATCTTTTGCACCCAGTAGGCATTTAAAAAAGTGTATAAACTAAAAAACACAATGGAAAACAACAAGATGCTAAACAATTTAAAAAATAGGCATAGTAGTAACAAATCTTTGACATAGGAATCTAGTAATTATCAAGTTATCATAACTAACATTCAGGAAAAATTCTATACTTAGTTAAATAAATAAATAAATAAATAAACATAGTTACTTAGGTGAATATGTAAACCAAATGAATAATGTTCTACATCCCCATTAAAAATCGCTTAATTTTTTTTAACAAAACGTATGAATCTCTCTAACAAACTACATAAATATCTTGATAAGGTATATTTGTTTTTATCAGATTTAAAATTATTTTCTATTTATGTACTTAAATCAATGCTAAAAGTGTAACTAATCACAGATTCAGTAATCAATATAATACTTTGACTATGTCTTAGGTATTCAACTACTAGTATTATTTAACATAAATATGTCGATCGGTTTTATTAAATTTAATCAGTATACCTACGTCTCACTTATTACAAAAAAAAATATTCATCACTTAAGTCGTCATCAATTGTTAGATTTGAAGGGTAAAGATTTGAAAAAGTTGCATTACTTGCATCTATTACACCTGTATCGCACATGTTCTCTAAATCATTATATTTTGCTTTTGTCAACTCAAGTGGTGAAGAATAAGCGCGCTCCAAGACAGGTACTACAGATGAGTTTCTAGTATCGTTTTGTACAACCAAGCATTCGTAAGATTTCTAATTTGCTAGCGGCTTGCCCGCGCCTTCGTTCACGCTAACTTAGAACCTCATAGTTCAGTCATTTAAAAAAAACATATCTTCAAAATTTAAACAAAAACCATCCTCAGTTAACGCTCTATCTTTTAGTGAAAACCGCATAAAAATCCATTGCGTGGTTTAGGGCTGAATTTTCCATCCTCGAATAAAACTTATCCGTCTGATAAAGTATTACGCGACCAACCTAAAATGTAACCTGCAAAGAAATAAAGGATTTGACATTATATTACATTTGAAAATGGTCGTGTAATACTTTAACACACAAATAAGTTTTATCTGACAATTGAAAAATCGGCCCTTAGGAGAATAGTGCGATGCCACAGAAAGAGGAAAACGGCGACTTTACTTTGTAATATGTAATGATGATAATGATTTGGCACAGATTTATCAATCAAAACTTCTTTAATTTTAATCTACAATATTTTTTTATTTTCTCAAATTTTTCTTTCTTCTCAAGTTCTTGCTCCAAAATTTGTCATTTACATAGGTCTTAAAGTTAAAGAAGTTTTACTGTTCCATATTTTTAACTAAATACGGTTCTTCTTTCGGTTTTGCCCATCACACAAGCAAACGCCATTCCTCTGGAGTGTAAATGGTTTTGCATTGAGACGAGCGCATAAGGGCATGCACACTGTCTTCCTAGTTTTGTGTGTGTCCTTTCTCTAGAAAACGATGTGTATTTGAGTAAAAGTCGTTGTATTAGTAGTATTAGCAGATTGAACTGAATCTATCCAAGAACTAGATCGGGACAAAAGTGATCATTACATTTCCTGTGTACATTTAATGGATATGGTGCTGGTGTAGCTAACGTGATATGTGACGTTGAAGAAGTGGCAACAGGGATTATTAAAACTGGAAGTTACTTCTACATTCAATGGAATAAGCACTTCTTTCGGATGCGGATGTTGTAAAAACGGAACAGGTGCTGTATCCACTTGCTGACAGGTAGCATAAGTGGTATTTTCGATAATTTCGTGCTGATCTTCTGATACTACTGTAATCATGTTAGAGGTTGAAACAACTTGCTGACATGTGGTATGAGAATTATTTTCAGTAGCTTCATGTTGATGTTCTGATACTTCTGTATCATTATTGGAGTTACCAAATATACGTCCTGATAAACATCTGCTATTTATATGATAATGTTTTAGGCTTCTGACGGTAACGGAGAGCTGGTATTGCTGTCACGTTGATTTGAATATTTTGTTAGAAAAACAAATAAACAAAAAAGTAGCTACTAAATTTTATTGCCTTACTTGAGCACTATAATATCACTTACAAAAATACATAATTTTAATTAAAAAAGCGTTAAATGGTGTGTTTTTGTTAAGAACAAAGTCGCATATAAAAAATCGTACAACGAACAAAATAGCTTTATCACAAACGACTGTATTTTTTTGGAAAATTTACGTAGAACAATATCCTATCTGCACATGCGGTTGGTAATTTTAAGATAGTTTTAGGTGAGCAACAACTTATGCGAAAATAATATTGTAAAAAATAGATACGACGAAATGAAACGTTATTTAGCAGTTTTCTATATAACTTAATCACATCATCAAAACAATACTAAAACATATTTTTTTGAGTTATCATAGAACAACACACTTTAGTAACATACGACGGTAACGTCAATGATTTCGCTATTTATCTTAAAATATTTACTAAATATTATACAAATCCTTGAGCCAACTATAAAACGCGTAAGACTTGAAATAAAAAACAATTTGTCATCAAGATTAATGTATTCTTTATCCAAATTTCTGCTAGTAGTAGAATAAGTACAATCATTTTTATCCATTTGTAGATCCTAATTCAAAATTATTTTCTATATTGATGATGCAGACATCGTAAAACATATACTGTGATACTGTATTTACACCTTTTACCATTAATTTGATTCAAATATATAAATAGTTTTAACCTCCAAAAACGACCGTCACTGCGGAGTACAAACTCGTATCTGGCGTTAGTTCGCGGCACGTGTGATGCAGACTGCGGCAAACAAGTTCGTACATGTCGATACGCTTTTGTTTGTTGGAATAGATTTCAGTTAAGGTGATGTTCGTTTGGTTATTTCATAAAATAAAAAAGTTATGTAAAAAATAATTACACTCCCATGTAGCTAGTATGATGCTAAATACAAATCAATAACAAACTAAATATCGTCCTATATTTCCATAAGAGTTTGTTCTGTGGGACCGTCGGTATGTTCGTGCATCGGTTTCCTCACAACCATAGAATAATAACGCATAGAACGATAGTCTCGTATTAGAAAACTGTCATGGCGTGAGGCAAGAAAAAAATGGATGTATGAGTAAGTTAGGCGTGCTATCTCGGCGACAAGCACACAAGTGTACAAGTAATGTTGCTAGAGGAATCAGATTTGCACCAAAAGTTAGGAAATTGGAACTGTTGATAGATAGATAAGTTTAGGTTATTAGTACTGACGCGGGCCGTTTCGGTACCAAGCCAGTATGGCTTGGTTTTACTGGCCTCATTTATCGTGCGTGTTCTCGCTTTCTATGCGTTATTATTCTAAGCTCACAACTTATAAACTACTCTTAATCACAATTTGACAAAATGTGGTAGGTATCGTTGGAAGCGCTTTAATCGTCTGCTGGTTATAGGCTACCTATATGACGTTACATTAAATCAATATGGCGCCCTCTAGAGGACATAAAGTAGAAACTACAAAAAATGTTGCCGTGTTTGATACGTAATTCTTTATCTCGTAAATCTATTTAAACAAAAACAATTGGCCACGTATGTATCTTTGTGCGTCACTTCAGAACGGCTGTGCCTATTTGGCTATTTCGGAATAACAACAAACAGCAACGCGTCTGCATCTATAAAATGGAGATGCGCCTCTGGGTCGCTCTGACGTCGCTCACAAACCTAAGTAGTTATCTGCCTCACATAGTAACTACTTAAGTTTGCATTTTTGAGTACGACATTTAAAATTGTTTGTTAAGTAGGACACTATTCATCATAAGTTTTTACTTGTTAATTAAGTTCGTATAAATAATGGCCTGCCATATATGTAAAATATAAATCTATGGAACCAAAACAAAACAAACTAAAACATGTATGGAACTATAAATATAAATTTAATAATACAGGAAATTCGCGGTACTCCTGTAAGCGACGTCTAAAATTATCCAGCACTGCGCGGCAAGTAATTAATAATTTAAGACTTCGCTTACAGGAGTGCCGCGATCGTAACAGATCATTTAGATGAAACAATTTAAAAAAAATAATTCCTATTTTATTAGGATCACTATAAAATTAAAATCTTTTATACTGTAACTAGTATTTTTTAAATTATTATTTTACTCTTCAAGGGATTTATGGGCCACCCTGTACAAAAACTAATCATACTCCGCTATGAAGCATCAGTTTTGTGAACAATTGCCTTTTAGTCTCTTTTTTGTAGGTTTAAGTCAATAATTTGCTTTCATGATATAATCTTATTTTTAAATATTTATAAATAATGGCATTGATCAATAAAAGAGAATGATCCACTTGTGTCGATGACAAATGATCCCCCGGGTGTATAGCAAACTCTTTGAATAGCTTGTTTCCTTCAAGTTTTTTAAAGTCTTTGTAGCTAATATCATTAGACCAAATTTAGGAGACAAAGACTTCGTGTCGGAAAGTGTTATGGCATGTTTTATAATGCTTTCACAATTCAAACATATTTCATAAACATGTTTCGATGGGTAACATAATCCTCCTTTATCTTTTATATTAATCAGCTTATGAAACCACTCCAGTTCTGTAGCTAGTAAAGCTTTGATGCATATTTCACATTTAAGATCGTTACCAACTTTGTTGACTACATAGCCGGAAACATAGCCAACAACTTGTTTTGTTACATTCGTTAAAAGGTTATTATTAATTTGTTGCGCGACCCATGTTTCATCTAAATCAGTTTCACTTTGATTGTCCTGTATAGTGTCTGATTCGATGTTATCGTGGCGATCAAAGCAAGACTTGTTGATTTCTTCAATATGGTCCTTATCACTTTTAGAAGTTGTAGAGCACAACACATTAATTTTTTCGAAGGGCACACAGTTCCCTCTAAAACTGCTTTTTAATTCAAGGTGGTTTAATATTTTTTTGTAAGCAGATTTGAACTGCACAACATTAGGATTATTGTTGTAACCACCTTTTTGTCGGATACAACCAAAAAATAATTCTAAATGGTCTTGTGATAGTCTATATGTTGCGATGTATTTCATTACGCTAGTCTCAATCAACCTTGTATACAATACCTTTAAACTATCCAGACAGATTAAAAAACCCAGAAATCCCGTTTTAAATTTACAATCTAACACTTTTTTCCTTGATTTTTTTATTATTATATTTTGTATCTGACCCCTTCGTTTAATTGTTTTTATTTTTGTCACTTCTACGGTTAGGTTCGTAACGTACTGTTTGTATTTTTCAATGAGTGTGTATACATCATTTATCGTTTCTGGTTTAAGACTTTTTTTAAAGCCATACGCTTTGGGGTCCCCCTTAGAATTTAAAACATCGAAAATATCGTTGTGTATTTTAATAAATTCTGCAGTAGGCTCACTTTCTGAAAATTCAGAAGATAATTCCTTGGCCAAATGAAGCGACTGAGCAACACTATTACTTAGCAGCTGTGATGCCAACTTGACCTTCATAATTTGATTTCGAAACTTTATATGGCGGTTAGTTAATTTATTCCCCGTTCTAAGCCCTTCAGTTTCTTGAATTTCCTGTAAACGGTTTACATACTCCCATTCTACTTTGTCATTATTTATGTTAAAAAATATTTTCTTTGATGCAAAACTGTTTCTAACTAGCTTGAGCATATGACAAGCGTCCAACAATAGCACCACATTGTGTCCTGTTGTAGGATGTTTAAACGTGGTTTTCAAATTATTTGGGTCGTTTAGGTTACATCCTAAAACTCGCATTGCAGCAATGTTAACCTGGCTGCCATCACATGTTACTGACACTACTTCGACATTACTTTCTTCGCATTTTGTCAGAGCCATATTTATTATATTGGCAAGTTTGACTGACGTTAAACCATCCTACTTATCTGGACAATAGGCAGTGAACTACACGTGTTCACGGGGATACTCTCCTGAGACTTTTTTTCGTGTGGCAACATTTCTGCTAACAGCTGTTCTAAGTTTGCTCCCGTGAATTTTAACAAATTTATTATTTTATCGATGTAAATATTGACCCCCTTTCAATTATTCACCTGATATTGCACAACTAAACGTTTAACAAAGTGTTTTTTGTGTCTCTAAGTGCTACTTATTGTGAATCATAAAACTTCAATCGAATCGGCGAATGACAGTTCATTATTCGAATTGTTGTTGGTAATTATTGTGTTATTTCATTGTTTTCTCTTTACAAGGTAGTATTTTTATCATTATTTATGCATTCTAAATAAACATACTTTTAAAGAGAACATTTTAGTTAAGTACACCTTTATTTTATTTGCTAAAAAGGGTACTTCTCTTTTTTTTAAAAATTTCAGTTAACTTTATAACATTGGTTGAGTATCTCCCTGGTTCTAATTGCTATAAGTACATTAGACATTTTATCAATTCAAAATGTATGCTGGTACTAGAAAGGCCTTGGCTCGTCAGGAAGAGTCTAAGCTCCACCTGGCTTTGCAGGAATTGAAGGCATCCAAGGAGTTAATCAAACAATTGAATAGGGAAAGAGATGACAATGAAAAGGAAATGTTGGACTTACTGGATAGAAACAATAAATTGAAAAAAGAGATGTCTTCATTACATTCTGAGTGTAATTGTATTAATGAGGAACGGGACAAGCTTCAGTTGTTAGTAGACGGGTTCGACCAATGCAGGGATGAGTATGAGCAGGCCCTTGTGCGTATCTCTGGGTTGGAAAGGCAGTTACATGAGGCTAATTGTAGTATAAGTACTCTAGAATGTGACAAATTACAAGTAACTACCATACAGAACCAAAGTCTGTTCGATGAGTTAGTTAGCTGTGCGCCTGAAATAGTTTCTGCTTCATTTAATATTAATCCTTTGGTAACAATTGACTTAACAAAGGAGGATAGTATTTATTCCAGTGCCACTATCCAGCCTGTTAAATGTAGCAGAAATAAATTAAAAAAATATATTAAATTAAATAAATGTATTAAGAAAACTCAACTTTTAATGAAAAAAAAAGTCTATATGAAGAAAAATGTAACATTAATTAAAGAAAGATTACAATTAGTTAATAAATTAAATGAGTGTTCATCATTATTAGAAAACAATAAATTAAAATATGACATTGAAATTGAAAAATTAAATTATAAGTTAACTAGTTTGCAGGAGTCATTAACAAGTATGACTACTAGGTATGAGTCCTCAAAGAAGGAGATTGGGGAATACATACTGGCCCTAAATAACCTTTTGGATAGTTCTCGGACTGAGAACTTTGATAATGAATCTAGGCAATCCCTGGCGGCAGGCCTGGCTGCCTCGGAGCATTCCATGTCCATACCAGTGTGTGATCCCTCACCTCCTAAGCAGCTATGCCATGGTTTGTCCAGTTTGAATTCCAATATTTCTTACCAAAAAGACAATAAATGTACTAAAAGTAGCACTCTAATGTTTAGTGATGAAATTGGAAGAGGGTTGGGTCAATTTTTAAACACTGAGGGGCAAACTGTCTTAAATTATTGTATGCCTGGTTTGACATACCATGATATAATGAAAAAATTGATTTCACATGACCTTAATAATGTAGAAACTGTTATTATTTTAATTGGGAAAAGGGGAAATGTGAACAAAAAAGTATTAGTTAACTTTTATGAAAAATTACTTTCTTTAAATATTCCAAAAATTATAATGTTCACACTTCCTTACAGTAAAAACTTGCCACACGAAGAAAATAATTATAGATTTAAGCTTAATTTGACATTGAATACAATGGCTTTCTATGAAAAGAAAGTAGAATTAATAGACATAAATAAATTATTAGATAATAATTTTATATTGACAAAAGATAAATATTATCTTAAGACTTATTTTAAGCGACAGATAGCAAATTCGCTATCATTTTATTTTAAGTATTTAGCCAATAACATGGCTAGCTCAGCGGCTTCTATTGAGCTGCAACATACTGACATGCCAATTCAGACTTTGGAATATGTTCCAAATAATTTAAATTAGATTATAAGACAATAGAGGACACCTCTAGCAAATTATTGGAATTAAATTATAAGACAAAAGAGGAACTCTCTTGCAAAATGTTTGCAAATAAAATGAAATTAAATCAATGTAAAAAAAACTTTATAAAAAGCCCCGGTCAATCATTAAATTTAAAAAATGTAGAATCTTTGAACATTGTTCACCAGAACATCCAAGGAATGATAGGCAAAGATTTAGAGATTGAATTGTTCATGAACTGTAATAATATTGATATTCTTTGCATTACCGAGCACTGGCTTAGAGACCATCAGTTCATGTTCAATTTTAAGAATCATTTGGTAGGAAGTTCGTTCAGTCGAGGAAATGCAATACATGGTGGCTCCTTAATTATTGTTAGTAAAAAGTTTAAATTAAAAGAACGCAAAGACATAGTGAGCCTCTCGGTTGAGCGAACAATAGAAATAGCTTCTGTGGAGTTGGAGCAGTTTGTTGTGATAAGTGTATACAGACCTCCTTCAGCATTGTATGATCTTTTTGAAAAAGTTATGGATGAGACATTGCGTAAGGTCCGCAATGTAGGTAAAACAATAATTGTTTGCGGTGATTTTAATATAAATTTACTAGAAAACTCCACATTGTCAACTAAAATTAAAAACTTATTTCTATCATACAATTTGAATAATTTATTTTTGGAGCCGACAAGAATAACTGCCACTTCGGCCACCTGTATTGATAACATATATACAAATGTAAAACCACTGGCTAAGCAAATTATTAATAACCTGGACTCTGATCATTGTGGCCAAATGGTCAGCTTTCCACACCAGCGTAAGCAAGTGATGAAAAAGAATATCACTGTTGTGCCAAAAACTGCAGGTCGGCTGGAACGCTTTAAAAGCAATCTAGATACAAAATTAAATTATTTAGAATACAATGACAACCCTGATGTCTTTTATAACGATTTTTTTAACATATATTGTTCAGAATTTAATAAATCTTTTGTTCCAAAAAAGATCTCGGTTAGTGGTACTGCATCTTTTAATGAATGGGCTACAATTGGTATTCACAAAAGTAGGAAACGCCTTTATGAACTTTATGGTGAACGCAACTATAACACCAGCGACGACTTCAAATTATATGTTAAAAATTATTCAAAGTTATTTAAAAGAGTATGCCGATTAGCCAAGGCAAACTATCTGAGTTCTAAGATTAAGAATAGTAATGACAAAATAAAAATGACATGGAATATTATAAATAGTGAAACAGGAAAGGTCAGAAGTCGTAACAATGAGTACACTTTAAATTGTGATAATAAAACCTTGACTTCTGATGCTGATGTTGCTGCAGCATTTGAGAGGTTTTTTACTGACATTCCAGTTTCAACTACAAAAGCCTTGATTTCCTCCCCCACTGTAGCTGAATCTGTTTTGAAGGAGAATGTTAAAGATTGTGAAAGTAATTTCAGTTTTCAAAAAATTTGTGTTATAGATATATTAAAAACATTTAACACTCTCAATAAAAAAAAAACTGCTGATCTGTGGGGTAATTCCGTGGATGTCGCTAAATCAGTAATTATGACAATAGCTCCAGTTTTAGCTTGCATATTTAACGAATGCATTGACTGTGGTGTTTTTCCTGACCTAATGAAACATAGCAAATTAATTCCGTTGTTTAAATCAGGTAGCACTTCTGACCCCTCTAATTTTAGACCTATTTCTGTGCTACCCACATTTAGTAAAATTTTTGAAAAGTTGATGCTAGACCAAATTCAAATTCATTTTCATAGAAATAAACTTTTACATTGTAAACAGTATGGTTTTACTAGGGGTCGCTCAACAACTGACGCCGGTGTTGAGCTTTTAATCCAAATATTTGATACCTGGGAGGAATCACAGGATGCCCTAGGGGTATTTTGTGATTTATCCAAGGCTTTCGATTGTGTTTTACATGAAACTTTGGTCAGGAAGCTTAACCACTATGGAATTAGGGATGCTTCTTTGAGCCTTCTAATCTCATACTTGAGTAACAGGATTCAGAAGGTCGACATTAACGGTAAAAGATCTCCGGGATCAGTGGTTACAATGGGAGTTCCGCAGGGTTCAATACTAGGTCCATTCTTGTTTTTGGTTTATATTAATGACTTACCTTATTTTGTAAAAGACAGTCATGAGATAGTATTGTTTGCTGATGATACTTCACTTTTATTCAAAGTGAAACGACGACACCCAAATTATGACAATGTGAATAATGCGATCTCAAAGATTGTTCACTGGTTTAGTATAAATAACTTGCTATTAAACGAGGGAAAAACCAAATGTGTTAGATTTGTATTGCCTAATGTTAAGCAAGTAACAACTAGTGTACAAATTAAAGATAAGAATGTGAATCCTGTGGACACCACTGTGTTTCTAGGCATCACGTTAGATGCCAAGCTTCAGTGGGGCCCACATATAGCTAAATTGTCGAATAGACTTAGCTCTGCGGCTTATGCAGTAATGAAGATCCGTCAGTTAACTGACGTTGATACATCCAGATTAGTTTATTTCAGTTACTTTCATAGTGTAATGTCGTACGGCATTTTACTGTGGGGAAATGCTGCCGACATTCAAACTATCTTTGTGCTTCAGAAGAGGGCTATTCGAGCAATCTATAACCTAAAGGCTGGCGACTCTCTCAGAGAGAGATTTAAAAATATAAATATAATGACAGTTGCATCACAATACATTTATGAAAATTTGATTTATGTTCATAAAAATACTGGAATGTTTTCAAAAAACAGTGATATTCACAATGTAAACACTAGAAGTAAGAACAAATTAGCAGTACCTTATACTAGGCTCCATAAAATAAATAATTCTTTTAGGGGTCTGTGTGTAAGATTTTACAACAAAGTACCAAATGATATTCAGAAATTAGATCTTAATAAATTTAAAATCAAAATCAAAGAAAAGCTTTATAAAAAAGCTTATTATAAAGTGTCAGATTACACAGAAGACAAAACAGCTTGGATCTGAAATGCTCCAAGCACTCCAACAGCTATTTCTAATTGTCTTTATTTAATTGATACTACATTGTTGTAATTTTGTATTGCATCATTTTTTTTTATTTTTAAATTCATATTTTGTATTGACCTGGTAACGACATACTCTTTTTTTTGTTTGTAAATGTCGTTGCTTTTGTGCGCTGTGGTTTCTTGCGCCCGTTCTTTGCCACAGTTAAAAAATTATGTCCTGAATGGGTGGTAGGTTAAAAAAGATTTGGACGATTCAAAGTGCTTATTAATTGAGTTTATTGAATAAATATATTTTGACTTGACTTGACTAGACACTAGTCTTATGAGTACCGAATGAAGAGCGCGCTGCGGCGGGCACTAATTTGGCGTCAAGACCTAACGTTGGTGGTCTCCTGCGCGAGTGTTCTACTGGCGCAGGGACGTCTGGCACTTCTTGCATAACCTAACGGTTGGTCTCGAGGTGCCAGTACAAATAAACTTAGTGAAATTAGGAGAGGGGATGACGTTAAACCATGTGTCAAAAAATACCCAATAGGTACCTTCCATGTTTGATTCAAACATACGAGTAGTAGAACCAATGCAGAGGATGCTAGATTTTGTGTATCGTTTGTGTCATTTAAACCATAATCAACGTACCCGTGATGGTTTTTACCATCGAAATTTTTTTGTTGACGAATGGCCATCTCGTCAATAACTAAATTACAGATAATCTTGGACTCTAAATTATTACTTTTGATCATAAGAACATTAAAAGCCTCCGATGTGAATCCAGGATCCCCATTAATTTTGCTATACCAATTTACTAATGTTCTTGGATGCGGTAATGAGTTATTTAATGCGGATCTTACATACTTATAGGCAGCAGGGGAGTAAAAGTTTAATGTTAAAGCAAATTTCTTTAGCAAATAAGGAAATTTTTTTAAGGACTTTTTCTTTTTGAATGATTTTTTAAATTCTTCCATCAACTGCATTGTTTCTTCATTTAAATTTAGCTGCATTTCTTCTTCTTCGCTCAACATACGTTTTTTTTTCAGATCTTCTATAACATCTCTTAATTTTTTATTTTTTATTTCTAATCTTTCTTAAAGTAGAGCACACCGTCTAAATCACTATAAAAGGAAAACATACAACACAAAAAAGAAATACCAAACATATTCAAAAATACTAAAACGTACTAAATACTAAAACTAATATAAAGCTACTTGGAAAATTATACACGAAGAGACGAATACCAAACCGATATGTAACAATTATATTGAAACTATAGACTATAATCAACATAATATAAATAATCCAATAGAAATGGCCAATAAGTTCAATGACCATTTTGTTAATATCACAGGTGTCACGCATAAAAAAACAAATAATGACTTGCATGGGAAAACAGGTAATCTGATAAATTCTATTTATCTGACTCCTGTTGATGAGTACTGTGTTAGGAAAACAATTAAGTCCCTCAAAAACACAAACTCTGAAGGGTATGACAACATATGTACAAAGGTTCTGAAGACATGTAATGAAGAAATAGCCCCTGTTCTAACGTTTCTTATAAACTTATCAATATCCTTTGGGACCTTTCCAGACAGGCTTAAGTATTCACTAGTCAAACCCTTGCATAAAAAAAAATCAAAAGCAGTAGTTGACAACTACAGACCCATTACACTAATCTCAATCATATCAAAGGTTTGTGAAAAAATTGTACTTGAGAAACTGATGGTGTTTTTTGAAAAGTATGGTATACTAAATCAAGACCAATTCGGATTTCAAAAAAAGAAATCCACAACCCATGCCATATTCAACCTAGTGAATGAAATACTAAAGAACATAAATGAAAATATGTACACAACAGCTCTCTTCCTTGACACGTCTAGAGCATTTGATTATTGCTTACATGACACCCTACTAAAAAAGTTGGAAAACAACGGCATTAGGGGGACGGCACTAAATTGGCTAAAAACTTATTTAAGCAATAGGATGCAAGCCGTTGAAGTAGCTAAACTCGATAAAAATAATATAACCCAAAAATATCTATCTGAATTTAAAGAAATCAAGTTTGGGGTGCCTCAGGGGAGTGTCTTGGGCCCATTTTTGTTCCTCACTTATATAAATAGCTTACCAAAACTGACAAAGCACCGCTGTATCTTATTTGCGGATGATGTCTCAATCATAGTGACTACAAGTAAGAAATTGACATTAAATAACCATATTAATGAAATTAACAATACAATCAACTTAGTAATAAACTGGCTTAAAGATAATAACCTTTTAATTAATATTAACAAAACTTATTTCATGAATTTTAATAATACACCTTATCAAACGTTAAATGTACATTATCAAGGACTAGGACTACATGGCACAAATATAACTAAGTTTCTGGATATAGAAATTGATCATAAGTTGGACTGGAAGCAGCAGATCACAAACATATGTTGTAAAATAAATAGATTTACTTTTGCACTATATAAACTCACTAAAGTAGCCTCTCAAAGTGCAGCTCTCACAGCATACTTTGCATATATTGAGTCCATCTTCCGTTATGGTTTAATCGTATGGGGCAACAGCACAGATACAAATAAAGCATTTATCGCTCAGAAAAAATGTATTCGGGCAATCTGTGACACTGCACCAGATGAGCCATGTGCACCCTTATTTAAAAGGTTAAAAGTCTTACCTCTGCCATGTCTATACATTTTTGAAATAGCCAAATTTGTCAAACTCAACCAACATTATTTTGAAACAGCAAAGGATATGTATCTCCGAAACACTAGAAATGAGAATAGGTTGGTGTCGGCCTTTGTTCCAAAAAGCACTCGTATGCAAAAGAATTGTTTCTGCATGTGCATAAGTATTTTTAATAAATTGCCTGAAACAATTAGAAAACTTATTGTAAAACAATTTCTAGCAGAGTTACATAAATGGCATATGGCACACCTATTTTATTCGGTGCAAGATTTTCTTACGCATACACTTAATAAATGTAAGAAGTGTACCTAGATAGCAAGCAAAAATTTTTGCTTTTATTTTACTTTTAAGTTAATGACATATTATTTTCTTTTGATGTCCTAAAATACTGTTCACCTTGACCAAACTTGATAAATCACTTGACTTTAATTTTTATTTTATTTCTGTATTTTATAACTAGATTGCCAATAACTTCTAACAACTGTGTAACTTTTCACAAACTTTTTTTTTTTCCTCCATGGATAGACTGCTATTTTTTTTTATGTTTAATGGCGCGCACGATTTATGCTTTAGCCAAGGCAAAAATGGACTGCCATGGAGAAGTAAAGTTTATAAGCTCCACAGACTTTAGGTTGCTAAATTGATTTGACATATTTTTGACATTTTATTGATTATGGTTAATTTATAGTATATTAATTTTGTATTTTTATTGTAATACTAATATAATTGGTTTTTGACAATTTGGAGTACCTATTAATTTTGTATTTTGTATGTAATTAGAATAGTCATTGCTATCTAGAAAATAAAAATGTTAAAGTTATTTGCATGCTACATTGTCAGCTGAGAAAGAGAAGAAAAGTAGAATAAGACCATAAATGTACCTTTCTCAAACGCAAATTAAATATTTCATTTCATTTCATTTCATTTTATTTTTCTGTAATATATTTTTAATTTTTTTTAGTCTTTGTGTGGACACAATTTTCAAACGGTGAATAATTTTTCTCATGTTGTGTTTTCGAGGTGTCTCAGTTATTTCATCTATCTCTTCATCGGTTTCCACAACATCCACATCCATAGTTTCTTCTAAAATTTCCACCTGCTGTTCAGAATGAGATTCATCCTGAAAAGTTAACATAAATATAATCTTAAAAGATAACTAGTAAGTCAATAAAACTGTATTACTAAGTAAAACTATAATAGTAGTACGAAATATTGTAGGTGAGAAGGCATTTCATCTATTTTTTATAATATCTCCATTCTCCATACAATTCTTAAGATCATGAACGTTTCGACAAATCATATGATGACTTTCTTCTTGGTGCAGTGATCCGCGCACCGGACTACTTACCCGAGGGGTTTGCGGGTTCGAATCCCAGCCGGGGCAAATGTTTGTGTAATGAGCACAAGCACTTGTTCTCGGCAAGTCATGGATGTTTATATGTGTATGTAAGTATGTTTATCCGCTAACTAGTCATCATAGTATAAGCTTTGGCTTAGTTTGAGGCTAGGTAATTGGTGTGGTCGTAGAGAAATGTTTATTTTATTTATTTATTTTAAGAAAGCCTATTCACTGGTGGCATCATTATCCCTATTAGCTACCTTATTAAAAATTTACTTACAACAAGCATTGGAATTGCTTCGTTAGACAAATAAATACGGCCACAATCACGTTTTGGTCCTAATTTGTCTTGCTCCCGGAAGTGCTTCGAACAAATGGTAGTATATTTAGTAGGCAGCCAATCAGTCTCTTTTCTTAGCAATCTAATTATTTCCACCAACTTCTCACGGTGTGCTGCATCTTTAGGCACCCTGCAAAATAAATCATATTAATAGGAAATAAAATATGATTATTGGATTATTCATTGATAAAAAATATAATTAAAATGTATACTACAATATGACAAATAAGACCGTATTAATCTTTTGAACGAAAGTTAAAACATAATATGTAATATTATTTAAAATCAGAAGTTACTTTACTTTACTTGATCCATAAATACATTGGTTTCTCCCAATAATGTGGGAAACCATAACGACGTTTTTAATGGCAACACTGAACATAAATCACAATGTTTGTTAAATTATTATATTTTTTGTGTGTTTTTACGTTAATATCAATACATCAACAATGTACTTACGTGTGGAAAGTAATTCCGCTTGATTTATGTTGGTTCTGTGACCTTGAATCGCACTCTCTCACTACGCATTTACCCATTTTCAAAATCGTTCCGTTCGGTTCAACCTAGTCGGCGTCACACTGAGTACTGAACTGCCGTGCGATTCTCTAAGCTAAAGCCTTAATAGCTGCAGCTGCCGCAGCGCTGACAAATGACTCTGTCTCTTTCATATTCATAGAATTGGAAAGAGACAGCAGATCACAGCCATGCGCGCAGCGTCTATGTGTCGCTTAGAGAATCGCACGGCTGACGTTAGCTAGGCATAAGGCTGTGGCCTTATGTGCGGTGGCAACGCGTTTGCGCGGTGATTGCTAATCTAGTAATATATACGTTCAAAACGACGCCTCTCAACGATTTTTGGTGCAGAACCCTGATGAATATCCAATGCTTGGCAAAATGGCTCTGAATATTCTTTTTCCGTTCCCAACAACATATTTGTGCGAAACAGGATTCTCAACCACGAAAACAAAATATCGCAATGGGCTGGACGCAAAACCTGATATGACACTTCAACTGTCTTCTATCAAACCTGATATCAACCAATTGATGAAAAATAAAAAACAGTTTCATACCTCCCATTAGTTAGATTTTTTCTTTTTTTAATATCTTCTATTATTGTACTTGCCATGTGGTAAAGTAAGTAATAATAGTAACTGTTACATTGAACTTTTATTATCTTATTAATAAAGAATACACTTTTAAAAACTATTGTTTTATTGTAGGGTTCCATCAAGTATTTTGCTTCCCAAAAGGGTTCCGTCACCAAAAAAGTTTGAGAACCACTGAGTTAGTGGAATACTTTAATTTAAATAATCTTTTACATAGTAAGCGATTCGGTTTTACTAAGGGTCGTTCCACTACTGATGCAGGTGTTGCTCTAGTAAAACATATATTTGATGTCTGGGAGGAGTCTCATAACGCTCTTGGAGTTTTCTGCGACCTATCCAAGGCTTTCGATTGCGTTGAGCACCGGACATTGGTGATGAAGTTAAATTACTATGATCTCAAAGGTTTTGCGATTGATTTGATAAAGTCTTATCTCAGTTCTAAAACACAAACTGTCAATGTCAATGGAACTAAGTCATCTGGTTCTTATGTAAAAATGGGAGTTCCACAAGGGTCAATCCTAGGCCCTTTCTTATTTTTGATATATATTTGTGCAGCTGCCGACTAGTATAATTGTAATTGTGTTATGTGTCAGAGTGTATGAATGTGTGGTCTCTTGTCAAGGCACCGACTAGCTACACATGAAACTTTTATACGACAGGAAGAGGACTAGAGCTACCCTATTTAATTCCCTAATCCCTACAGAACCTAAGTCCCTAAGTTCCTACGGAGCCTAAGTCCCTACAGCCCTAACCTACAGTATAAAAGTGTGATAAATAAATATATAGATAAGTACGGGATGTCTGCACCATGAGACCTAAGGTAACAGACGGAAGGTGGTGAGGAATAAGGTTTAGGCGGTGGTTATCTCACTGCCAGTCAAGCAGACTCACAAGACTGATCAGAACTGACGGCTAAGGGTGTCTTGGCCACAGTGAGGGGATTATAGTTACCAAACCAGTGAGAGTCGAAATGAAGTAGTCCGTGGTTGAGTCAACAAAGAGATTTATTTACAATTTCTATAACATTATATACTAAGATTACTGTACACACACAAATAACTATTTGACTAGTGTTTTGTCCGTGTATCTAGCAACGTAGCGCTTTCTTGCAGTCGGATGAAGTAGGCCAGCGTCCGTCGCTGACCAAATGTTCAAAGTTCGTTTGAACATCCTGGCGCCTCCAAGATGCAGGAATCCAACTCGTACAGCTCGATCGTTTCAGTCGGTACTGGTGGCTGCACCGTGCTCGTTGCCTGACGTCGGGGTTTGGGAGGTGGTCTTGTCGACTTCCTCTTGGTCGTCCTGTGTGGGATGCTGTAGATCTGCGCCTGTGGCTCGACTGCAGCCCGTCGGATAGGGATCTTGGCTCGAACCCATCTGGTTAACTGTGGACCGCAGCAATATATTAGTAAAACTAGTAATATAAGAGTAGTTGTAGTAACGAAACTGGCTAAATACGAATGAGATTCTATTTGTGCCCAAACTGTATTGTCTAACTGTGTTTGTAAATTTTGTTCCGAATTTATTAAGTGTTGGAAGGTATCTGTAGAGTAACTGTCTATTATCTTCTCTTTCGGAATGTCTTCTATTTTAGTTGTCGTTATTTCAGTGTTTATAGAAAAATTGAAACTTTTAGAAAAGGATTCTGTAACTGTGATTTTTTCAGTTCTTTTAGCAGATATTACGTTGTTCAGTGTTTTAATTATACAGTTTTCGGAGATCCTAAGAACACCAACATCGTGAATGTTTACTTCTTCTCTTTGGCCGTCACAAATTATAGATACAGTTTTTGAATGTGTTGATATAAATAGCCACGTATTTGCCATGTAGAGTTGTGTCCATATTACGTCAGAATCACTCCTAAAGGTTTTTGAATGGCAATGTGTTTGGTTGTGTTTTATGCTCTTAAACAGCTGTTCAACTATGCAGTTCGTATTAAATTGCATGTTCTTCACGGCTACAGGACTACAAATAAAGTTCATATCCTTTTGAATACAGTCATTGTACTCTTCACGATTTAATTCAATATAGTGTTCGTTGTTATAATCAAAGCCCATAAAGGTATGCTCTATCAAAATAGTTTGAAATGTATTGTCTTCATTTTTCACGGGTATAGGTGTGACGTGTACTAATACGTATTTCGTGATGTCATGAATTGGAAAATTGGCAAACACTTGAATGTGTGTGCTATTCTCTGTTATTCTAGTATTTAGTAGTTGCGTCTGTGTGATTCTTAAGTTATGCGGCAACTTTTTGTTCGCCGAATCTATTATTTTTCCGACTTGTTGTGGCGATAAAACATTGTAAATTGATGCATTATCTAGGAAAATCTTTAGTAAATTTTCGTAATGCTCCATGATTTCAGAGATGTAATTGTTTGCTAGATGATAGGTTTGCATCACTTGGATCTTAATATGGTTCCCGTCTACAGATCTGTACCAAACATTGTTGTTGTTTATGAATTCAATAGCTTGATTTAATTTTGTTTGAAATTTTTGTAGTTTATTGTGTATTCTCTCTTCAGTTTGATTGACCGTCGAGATAGTGGATATCATAAATTTTGTTTGTTGGTTAGATGCTTGAATTAATAAACGTTGATTATCTTGTAGTGTGTTTATATCTTTGTAAACTTCATCATTAACTCCAAATACGGAGGTCAAAAATTGGCCTAACAAACCCCTTTTCTTCCTTGTATGTTCTGTATTGGTTAAGGATTGAATAGACTTTTCAAACTTCGTTCTTTCTTCTTCTAAGTGATGGTAGAATTCATTACAATGCGTTTCATAAGTAAAATTTTGCGATCTGTGACAGAGGTTTTTAAATTGATTTGTTACTGTAACAACTCGATCTAACTGTTGTTTCATGTATGCTCGGTCGAATGCTGTTTCAATTCTGAACGTTCCGCGGTTTATGGTAGCTGTCCCAATCTGTTCTATGTATAATCCTGGATCGATATTTTTTATGGTGTACGTCCAGTTTGATGTAGTTTGTGCAGTTGTACCAATTATATGTAGTAATAACATAAACATGAATTGTAGTAATGTGAATGCCTTTGGTATATTTCTATATCGTTTATAGTTTTTGTGAGATGTTGCTACGTTACTTAGTACAGGCGTTTCTTTCGTCATGGTTTGTGAATCGTAGTAATTTTCATTTATTGGAAGCGGAATGAGCGTATGAACCGATCTTTTTAATTCGGCCCCAGTTGCCTTTTGTAGGGTGACCACTCTCGTAACACCATCTGGTCCAGGATGAATTTCTTTCACCTTTGCCATAGGCCATTTACTTGGAGTTATGTTTATGTCTTTAATGAGAACCGCGGTACCTATTTTTAGATTTTCATAATTTTTTGTCCACTTGTATCTTTGTTGTAGCTGATGCAAATAATCCTTTGACCAACTATTCCAGAAGTCTTTTTTCATTTTTTGAGTTAGTTTCCACCTGGTTCCCAGATCTGTAATGGTGTTTGTAATAGGATCTGGAACTCCAACTGCTTCACGGCCAATCAAAAAATGACTTGGTGTTAGTATTATGTTGTCGTTTATGTCTTCACTTAAAGGACATAATGGTCTTGAGTTGAGACATGCTTCAATTTGATGTAACAACGTTGTCATTTCCTCGTAGGTTAGTGTAGAGTCTCCAACCACACGTCTTAAATGATGTTTCATTGATTTTACGCCCGCTTCCCATATTCCTCCGAAATGAGGTGATGATGGCGGAATGAAATGCCAATTGGTTCCGATGTTGACCATTGCGTTTTGGAAATTTGGCGATTGTGTGATTTCAAGTATTTCTTGATATAGTACATTTGCTGTCCCGACAAAATTTGTAGCATTGTCACTGTACATATGTGAAACGTGACCTCTTCGCGCCATGAATCTATGCAGTGCAGCGATAAACGTCTGAGTCGATAGATCACCGACTAGTTCTAAATGTATTGCTTTTGTTGATAGGCATACAAACACCGCAATGTATGCCTTACAAGACTTGTGTCCTCTCCCTTTCATAGTTCTTATTTTTATGGGACCTGCAAAGTCCACAGCAGAGTGGCTATACGGATGTGATAACTGAACTCGTGGTTTTGGTAATATTCCCATTTTTTGAGATGCTGTGGTGGCCTTGTATCTAATGCATTTTACGCATTTGTTAATTAAACTTTTAACTTTCCTTTTACCACCGATTATCCAGTACTTTTGTCGTATGTAAGATAAAGTAAGCTTATTTCCTCCGTGGAGTGTTTTCAAGTGTCAGTCACGTATAATAAGTGACGTCACATAGTGGTCATACGGTAATAATATGGGATGTTTTTGATTGTATGGAAGCTGTGAATTGTGAAGTCTTCCTCCAACTCGTAATAGTCCACTATTGTCTATGAATGGATCTAACGTGTAAAGTTTGCTCCCTTTCTTTACTTGCTGTTGGTTCTGAAGCCTTTGTATTTCTTGGTAAAAAACTTCATTTTGCATTATTTTGATTACTCTTATAGTGGTTTGATTTATTTCGTCTCGTGATAAGATTTCGTTTGGTCTTTGTTTGTAATAAAATCTGTAGCAGTATGTTAGCACTCTTAACATACGACCCAGGTCTGAAAATCTCTCCCAGATGTCATTTGATACTTGCTTATCTATTGTTGTTGTATAACTTTGCTTTATTTCCATACATATTTGAGGAATAGTTTTTGTAATCGGCAATTTGTTGTTTTTTAGCCAATGAGGACCATTCCACCAAAGTAAAAAGTTCTCAAGTTTCCCGGGTTCGATTCCTCTAGAAATCACATCAGCGGGATTTTCAGCCGATAGTACATGATTCCAGTGGGCGTTAGGTAAAAGTCGTTTGATCTCTGACACCCTGTTTGCGACAAAGGTTTGCCAACGTGCAGCCTCTCCTCTGATCCATCCAAGAGTTATCATTGAATCGGTCCAGCAGTATATGGTGACATCTGGTTGATTTAAAGCATCTTTAACTGTTTTTATCAATTTAGCTAGCAGTAGTGTAGAACAAAGTTCTAATCTTGGTAATGTGGTTTTGTTTTTCTTTGGTGCTACTTTCGATTTTGCCTGTAGTAATGTGACATAATAGCGGTCATCGCACTTTACTCTGCAATAGACTACTGCACCGTAGGCTTTTTCGGATGCGTCACTGAAACCGTGTAATTCAATTATCACGTTTTTTGTTATTTGACACCACCTGTTTATTTTTAACGTCTCAATGCACTTTAATTGTTTTTGTATTTCACTCCATTGTTTCTATTGTTTTTCGTTGATTAATTCATCCCAGTCTGTGCCGTTTATCCAAAGTTCTTGTACCAATAATTTCATTGTTATAATAATAGGTGCTAACCATCCAAGTGGGTCAAATATTTTTGCCACTTCTGATAAGATAAATCGTTTCGTAGGTTGATTATTTTCTGTGATGTTGATGTTAAAATAGGAACTGTCCTCTGATGGTGACCATGCCACTCCTAGTGACTTTCTATTTTCATCAAATGGTAGTTTCAGTAATGTTTCCTCTTGGTTTTTATTTTGTAAATTTTCCAGTAATTCAGCACTGTTTGAAGACCATTTTCGCAACACGAAACCACCTTTTTTTAACATAGCTATAAGCTGACTTTGTAATCTTTTTGCGGTTTCCAAATCTCCGTGCCCTGATAAAATATCGTCAACGAAAAAATCTTGTAGTGTCGTCTGACTAGCCATTGGATAATTATCCTTTTCGTCTAAAGCTAGTTTTTGTAAAGTTTTGACGGCTAGGTATGGTGCGCTTGTGGTACCATAGGTGACCGTGGTGAGTTCATACTCTTCGATTGGCTGGTCTGGGTGAAATCTCCACAATATTCTTTGACATGTCATATCGTCTTCATGTATCTTTATGAAACGGTAACATTTCATAATATCCGCCATGAATGCAATTTTGTAAGTGCGCCACCGTAAGAGTATGGTTGCTAGGTCCTGTTGCAGTCGTGGGCCTTTGTATAAATTGTCGTTAAGGCTGATTTTCATGCTTGTCTTACTACTTGCGTCAAAAACAGCTCTTAATTTTGTCGTTAGTGGATCTTCGCGAATAACAGCTTGGTGTGGAATATAATATTTTCCTTTGTTATAGTCCTTTTTGTCAACTTTTCTCATGTGACCCATTTGTAAATATTCATACATAAACTCGTGATATTGCTTTTGTAAATGGTCGTTTTTCTTAAATTGTCGTTCCAGCTGTAACAGTCTTGCCCCAGCTCTTTGCCGGGATGCTCCGTATTCCAAGTCGGGATCCTTGAAAGGAAGTCGTACAGTGTATGTTCCGTCTTTATTTCTTTTAGTAGTATCTTGGTAGTATTTTTCACATATTTCGTCTTCTCTGGTTAGTAAGGATTTTTCCGGGATTTCTTCTAATTCCCAAAACTTTGTCATTTGTTGCACTTTTTGCGTGCGTACAGTCATACTAAGTATTTTTATCTCATTATTTATGTCAGTAGTGCAGAGTCCTGATAAAATCCACCCCAATTTAGTATTCTGGGCGATTATACCATTTTGAACTTTTTCAAATCCTTGTTGAAGTATTTTGCTGTATTCATGGGCACCTAATATTATGTCTATAGGTCCCTTTTTGTAGTATGTCGGGTCCGCAATCAACTTATTTTGCAAGCTTTGTACCTGAAGCGGTTGCAGGTCATGTCGTGGTATTGAACTCGTAAGTTTCGGTAGGATTATTAGTGTTACAGGTAAACTATAATCACTAGAATGTCGTGGTCGTATGTTTATATTAATTGTATAGTTAGAAGTCTTTGGTTTGTCATCTCCAATGCCTCTGATTTCGGCATGGATTTTTGTCCTTGGGTATGCTAACAGTTGGGCTACTTCTTCGGTACAGAAAGACGCCTCTGAGCCTTGGTCACACAGTACTCGTAATAATTGTGGCATACCATCGTTGGTCGTTGTTTGAATTAAGGCTGTTGCTAGCAGAACATTTTGTCTTGAAGTTGTCTCTGATACGTTTGACTGTATCTTCTTTTTGTCAATTGGTTTAGTGTGATTATTTGTCTCGACTACACGTACGTTTTCTGTATAATTTCGATGTAATAATGCGTGGTGGCCAGGTCGTTGACACACTTCGCAGTTTACGTATTTTACGCTCTTGCATTTTTTTGATGAACTATGATTCAAACATTGGTTGCACATTTGTTTGTTTCTAACTACTTTCATGCGTTCATTTACATCTAATAATTTGAACTTTGAGCATAGATGAATATGGTGGTCATTACTTTGGCAATACCAACATTCTTTTGTGCGTTGCTCGAAGTATGGCGCCGTGGGCTTATTTTGAAAGTATGACTGCTTATTCTGTGTATACGATGTTGACAATGATGTTGACGGACTAAGCGATGTTTCTAAACATTTAAAGCGTTTTTCTAAAAATTTCATAACCATCTCGAAGTCTTGGATTTTAGTGCTGTCTTCTAGTTGGTATTCATACTTGGTGTTCGTCTCTACGTCCCATTTTCGAGTAATTAATCTGTTCAGAATAGGGCTCCATGCTGTGGTGTCAATACTTTGATTTTTTAATGCTTCTAGACATTCGCGTACTGTATCATGCATGTCTCGCAATTGCGCCGAATTAGCTCTCTTTATAGTCGGTAAATCAATTAATTTGTCAATGAACTTAGTTGCGATCATTCGCTTGTCGTCAAACCTTTTTGTAAGCAATTCCCAAGCTGTTTTGTAATTTGATTCACTTATTGTTAAATACTGAATTATTTTTGCCGCTTCGCCTTGTACATGTGATTTTAAATATTGCATTTTTTCTGAACATGATATTGAATGATCTTCATGTATTATCTTCGTAAACAAATCTTGAAACGTACTCCAGGTGTTGTAATCTCCGGTAAATATTGGAATTTTAATTTGTGGTAGTTTCCCGGATGATCTGTGACTGTGACCCATATTGGTCCCGGTCGGTTGACTTACAAATATTTTTTCTTGTAAGAGTTCTGTAGTAATTTCATAATTTCTCTGTGTTTGATCGAATAAATTAGTTTTGAAATAATCAAGTTCGTACGTATTTTCATTAATTAGCAGGTCTAGGTGATTTTTATCGATTTCTTGCCATTGGGTCTGAATTACTTGTAATAATGACTGCAAATGCCAAGTAGGTTTCTGGTCAGTAATTGCAATTTTTGCTTGAGATAACTTCTTCGTTAGTTGTGAAATGCGATAGTTCTGTATAAATAATTTTGGACTCTGTTTTGTCGCGTCTGTGAAATCCTCTTGTGGTACGTCTTTAGGCTCGTATAGCTCCTGTTGTACGGTTTGTAGTCGCCCTTCAATTTTTCTTAAATAGTCAGTAGCTTCATCATATTTCTTCTTAATGTAGCTTCCAAAGTAATTTAATGTCATGTATTTATGAGTAGAAAGTATTTCTTGATCTTGTAATTCCAAGTGGTTTTTTTGTGCTTGATCAAAAATGTCGTTTAAACGACTCCTTCTGTCGTCTAAATATTGTTGGGTCTGTCGTGAGGCTGAATCTTTTTTCATATTCGCCAATAGTCTTGTGATCTCATTGTAGAAATGCTCTTGCTCTTTGACTCGTTCGTTGACGTCTTGAATCTCCATAGTTTTCCTCTTTTTGTCTTCTTACTATCCCTATTACCCTACCCTACTCCTATCAATCTACTTGTCAGTACGTAATGCGCCTGCGCTCCTGTTACGGTATTTTGCGACTTCTCAATCAGCTGGTGAGACCCGCTTCTGGGAGGCCAGTGACCGAACCGCTACCGTACCAACAGCTTTCCTACAGGATACACTATGTACTTAGTACTTCGGATTGCTACGAAACTGATGCTTTTTTGAGTACACCAGTACGCAACTTTCCAAAGTTGTCAGTCCCTAGGGGGGGTAAGAGGATCGCGTAATTTATATTAACTTCACAGGATCAAATTTCTCGAAGGACCAAAATGTGCAGCTGCCGACTAGTATAATTGTAATTGTGTTATGTGTCAGAGTGTATGAATGTGTGGTCTCTTGTCAAGGCACCGACTAGCTACACATGAAACTTTTATACGACAGGAAGAGGACTAGAGCTACCCTATTTAATTCCCTAATCCCTACAGAACCTTAGTCCCTAAGTTCCTACGGAGCCTAAGTCCCTACAGCCCTAACCTACAGTATAAAAGTGTGATAAATAAATATATAGATAAGTACGGGATGTCTGCACCATGAGACCTAAGGTAACAGACGGAAGGTGGTGAGGAATAAGGTTTAGGCGGTGGTTATCTCACTGCCAGTCAAGCAGACTCACAAGACTGATCAGAACTGACGGCTAAGGGTGTCTTGGCCACAGTGAGGGGATTATAGTTACCAAACCAGTGAGAGTCGAAATGAAGTAGTCCGTGGTTGAGTCAACAAAGAGATTTATTTACAATTTCTATAACATTATATACTAAGATTACTGTACACACACAAATAACTATTTGACTAGTGTTTTGTCCGTGTATCTAGCAACGTAGCGCTTTCTTGCAGTCGGATGAAGTAGGCCAGCGTCCGTCGCTGACCAAATGTTCAAAGTTCGTTTGAACAATATTAATGACCTTCCATTCTTTGTAGAAAACTTCTGTGCTATTGTATTGTTTGCAGATGATACTTCACTCATTTTTAATGTAACTAGGTCTAAGAAAACATTATGACGATGTTAACAATGCTCTCTCAGAGGTACTCAGTTGGTTTACTGTTAAAAAAACCAAATGCATTAATTTTACACTACCAAATGTTAAGACCGAACAAACTGATGTAAGGATAAACGGTGATAAATTAGATTTGGTAGACTCAGCTGTTTTTCTAGGGATAACCCTTGACTCAAAACCTCAATGGAATCCTCATATATCGAAATTGGCCGGCAAACTCAGTTCTGCTACTTACGCCATTAGAAAAATTAGGCAGTTAACCGACGTTGAAACTGCTAAAACGGTTTACTTTAGTTATTTTCACAGTGTCATGTTATATGGCGCCCTACTGTGGAAAACAGCGGCTGATGTTGAAACTGTATTCATTTTACAGAAACGGGCAATAAGAACCATTTATAGATTAAGCTCACGAACTTCTCTAAGAGATTTTTTTAAAGAAGTTGGTGTTCTTACAGCTGCATCTCAATATATTTATAATTGTATAGTTTTTGTGCGTTGCAATATTAACTCATTCACTAAACACGGTGACGTACACAATTTCAATACTAGAAATAAGTCAAAACTTATGATGCCCCTGTTCAGGTTACAGAAGGTTCTCGCCTCTTTCTTGGGGCAAGGTATACACTATTATAATAAAATACCAAGTACTGTACTAGAATTACCTTAAGATAAGTTTAAAAATCATGTAAAATCTTGTTTACTTAAGAAATGTTATTATACAGTTAAAGAATATTTAGAAGACAAAACAGCCTGGTAATGATAAAATAATCACATTATATTTTCTTAAGTCCATTTTCTTTGTAACTAGCTCATTTTACCCTGGTATGATAGCCTTTATCAGCAGTGTCTTACAGACAAGAGGTACCTACTCAAAACTTATGTTGCGTAAAACGTTGCCTAAATGTTTTCTTGCTTGCTTCATTGGAGTTGCTCGCGTGTGTCATGCTCTCTTAAATGTCTCAGCGGTGGCGGCATGTGCGTCGGGTCGTTACGTTCCCTAAAACATGGTTGAGCTAAGCGATGGCTGATTCACATGTCATACTCGTGAACGGGTGCCGCCTGTGGAGGCTGGTCTGCTCTTGCTAACTTATTTTAATTATTAGTATATTAGTAGTTGTAGTTTTACTTTTATTTTTCTGTAATGTAAGACATTAATTACATTGATTTTTTTTATATTGATGAATACCTGAACTTTTTATTTTTATTTTTATGTCCTTGTAGTTGTTTTGTTTTTATCATTGTAATGGAAAGTGCCCTTCTGTGATAGGGAGGGCATTTTTCAATTCAAATTGACGCTGTAAAAGAAAGAGAGAAAAGAAATGCCCTTCCTGAGTTTCTTGCCGGTTCTTCTCAGTACAAGGCTCCCGCCCCATAGACTTACGAACCGATGGCATAAATGACAATCATAAGTGCTGTAACCTAAACATGGCCTAACCTGAATAAATGATATTGAATCTTGAATCTCGAATCTTGCATTAAAATTGTTCTATTATAAATTTTATAAATACCTTGTCTCCAGAAAAATGTACAGTGCTGCCATTGTCCGTGATAGCGCTTGAGAGATCAAATTCCTTGAAATTTCCGGAACAAATAGTAAAGTCCTTAAGTTGTCCGAAATCGGACAACTAGAATGGATGTATGGAGCTTGTATATAGTAGGTAAGCACGTGATGGGCCCATAATTTTGTGGTACCGAGGTACTACCTGATTTATGGAGCAGAAAAGTGACAACAGTAGGTAACAAACTTGGGCGTGAGCCGAGCTCTTTAGCTTCTTAGAATTGCGTTGCTAGTAACTCGTGTGAACATCGAAACCATTTGATCCAGAAGTTGTGCAATCCGTCCGCGCATTTCCAATTTTGAGCCCCGTACCACGCACAACTTAACGTCAGCTGTACTAATTTTTATTTTTTTTAATTATTATTATTATTATCATGTCAATTTGTCGGTGAGAAAGTATGGCGGCGGTCGGTGACTCGGTATTTGGGGGACACATTCTCGGCTTGGCGCTTGGACTGGACAGACGTGTAACCTAAACGGATAGATGACGGGAGGACTGATTGTATATTGAAAGAGAATAAATTATATTTAATATTGGCTAACGTGGTTTACTACAGTAAACACTCGTACGCCTGCGTATCCTACTTCTGAACGCTTTCAAAGTGTCCACCAACGTACTTGTTTAATGCACTTTTAGGTTCGTTTACGTAAATGTTGTCTAAGCGTGCGTAACACATAAGTGTCACTTTTCACTGTTTCAAAGGCGCTCACTAGCACTTGTTGCCTCAGTAAAATAAACTAATGACTTGATAAGTACCACAAAAAAAATCAAGACGCGTCAAATTAGGTGACCGAGGAGACCACGGGAGAAATCCGCCGAAGCGGTCAGAAAAATCGAGATACTGTCGAGCACATTGGCACCCCTGTCAATCGGTGTGATCGGCTGAAAGGATCCGTGGTCTCGGAGCCGCTGAGTAGCGGCTTCATAGTCCTGCGAGATACACTAAGTGTACCGCACCTATTGTTGAACGTTCTGCACGCTAGTGTCGGCTAGTGTCACATTCATTATCACCACCACACATAGCCATGGTTCTCACCGTTTCGGTGTATTGAATGTTAATAAAACGAAAAGCCATCGCGCGCGAAAGTAGTCACTTAATTTGTGTAAACGTGCGAAACTATTTTGGATCATACGTCTTTGATACGCGAAATTGGGGCGTAACATCGGAATTATATTCAATATACATTTGGATATGAACCGTAAAGTTAGCAAACATTACAAGTTTTGTATGTAAGCTGCAAGCAGCCGTACACTAAACGTATAATGACGAATACGCGTCTATGAAGCTACGCCTCCGTGGATAGTAGGCTGTAGTCTTTGATAACGCCGGCGCATGACTAATGTTTGTTTTTGTTTACATAAATAAGCCGGCCTCTCGGGGTGGCTCGGGGCGCAGCGGGATTTTACATCTCGCTCTTTCCTATCGTTTTTGAACTTGCGGAAGAAAGTGAGACATTTGGTTTATTGTCACGTGTGTAGGTATTTTGTTACTGTGTGCATTCGTGTAAGTCGATTTCATGCAAAACAAAATGAAACTGATAGCTGAATAGAACTCATTATTATTATTAGTTTATTTTGTTGATTGACTAATTTTGTGACAAAGTGCATTTCAAAAAGCTTTATTACGTTACGTTGCGTTAGGTTTTATTTTCGTTTCGTGTTTCCTATGCCTATCCATCCATCCATAAAAGTAAAAATAAATTTAGACGACTTAAAAATGCTTACTATATGCTTAAAGAAATTTCGATTTTTGTTTTTTTTTGTTTGTTTCAACTGTTGATCGAAAGAGTAACTATAGATCTAATAAGTTCTATTATTTTTAGGACAAAATATTACCTATATTTTTTTATGACTGGAATTTAAGGATGTGATGTGAAATCTGTTACAAATTGTATAAGTATCCTGTGATGCTTACTGAACAAACCACAACAATAAAATCATTAATTATGTTCTTCGGTTGTTATAATAGATAACATCAAATAATTCATAATAAGTTGTTTTACTTGCGGTCATTACAGGGATATTTCCGGAAATATGTTATTTGGAGTTCAATGCCGTTACACCTACCGCGATTATCTGTGATATCGATTTGAGAATGAACCTACAAAGGTGTAATCTTAACAACCATCACAATTTGATCAAATAATCCTTTAGGGATTTGATCAAATCCTTGTTTTTATCATTTCCCTGCGATATAAAACTATGTTTTCCTATTAAATATTTTTTATTCATATAAACTTTAATTTATAATATTCACTTATTTTAAATTGACTGTTAACGAGAGAGTTCTCTTAATGAAAGCAAAATAAAACAGTTTTGATTTTTTTGATTTTTTTAATTACACACATTTTTACAATAGAAATAATGCAACACTACATACAATAGTTTGCTTATTTAAAACATTTTTTTTAATTAATCAAAGTGTTGAGTTTCACAATAAGCCCACAGATTTTGCGGTTCTCATTGTTTAGTCTCTGACTAACCCTTTGGGTAGATAATACGTGAACATGAGTAGTCACTGCGAAATAATATTTTAGGGTTTTGGCTTTCGCTACATCCAAGCTAACTGCCAGTGCCTCCCCTTTACTCTCCACTACCTCCGCCCATCGATGAGTAAGGTATACTAAAAGATCACCAGCCAAACGACCGCGACGAAAACCATACTGGCGGTCACTTAGTAGCTGACTTAGTAGCTGATTCTCTTCTAGGTACCTCAAGAGCTGGCGGTTTATAATGGACTCCATTACTTTGGAGAGCAAAGAGGTGATGGCTATTGGCCTGTAGTTGGACGGATCTGAGCGATCGCCTTTTTTGGGAATCTTATATACTAATATATTAATTATATTAAGAATATTTTTGGCAATTTAGGCTTACACCAATTATCTAGCACAAGATAAGCTTCTTTTGAAACTCGTTAATATGGTTAAAGTATGTCCACACGTCTGTAAAAGTAGGTCGATCAGTATATGTTCATTCTGGGCCGACGCAACTCGCACTCGCACATTCTAGTTCCTAGGGCCACCTTCTAGTTCCATCATCAGATCAGCACCATATCATCATAATATTGTATTGTCACACGATTTACATAAATTACAAATTAACTGAAATAGGTACTTAGTTAACTTAGTATACTATATTGATTTATACCTATGTAGTATACCTACTAACACATTATTTTTGTGATATTTATTTTTAGGATTCCTCAGACAGTTTTCAGCTTCATATAGCTCAATAAACCTAAAAGTTTGCTCGGTACTCTCAATCGCAGCGCCGGACGTTGGCGCCGAATCCCTTTGATGCGTGCCACAAAAACCGACAACAGTCGGATGCGAGGCAGATGCATCTGCAGACGTTAAATACCTACTACAGACGCGCAAATCACCCCCTCTACACGTCGGCCGACGCATCCGCAGATGACGTCTGCGGATGTGCCTGCCGACGTGAAGAGGGGGCTTGAGAGATAGGGCGACGCCAGAGCCGGCGCGCTAACCACTCGATCACGGAGGTCGTCAAATATACTTGTATTACTCTACTATTTACGGCTATTGAAACTTTAGTAAGTACAGCCTCCCAAGACGAGTGGCAAAGGTGGTCAAGGCAAACTCCCCAGCCTGTCTATTAGTAATTCATTCTACAATGCGCGCGCGCTACTTTCTTATTTTTCTACTAGCAATTAGTACATTACACTGCAGGGTACAACGAATGACACATGTCTTGGTGTGCAAAGAGTGAGACCACTCTTTATTAAGCGCATTTGTAAGCACATACGCTTAGATAGTGATACCACTGAGTAGAATCTCTGGTAACTAGTTTAGTGCTCCCGTGCTGATACCGTGGCGATGAGGGGCCGGTCCAGCGTGCAGATCTCCATCGGGGAGAAGGTAACCTTGTTCAGCATCAGGTAATGGAGGAACTTGTCCAGCTCCGCGCCCGCCAGCTGGTCGGTGTTCTTCATTGCTAGTTTGCTTACTAAACTGTTGGTACGCGCCATCTGATAGATACAAAATTGATATAAAATCAAAATTCAAAAATTTAAAATTTATTCATAATCAATAAGACAATGAATAAATGGCAATAATAATCATTAATAATAATTTAGGCTTCAATAATTGAGCACTTTATTAATGAATGAGCCTTCTACTGAGAAGAACCGGCAAGAAACTCAGGAAGGGCATTTCTTTTCTCCCTTTTTAACAGCGTCAATACAAATTGGAAAATGCCCTCCCTATCATAGAAGGACATATTCCATTACACCATGATTTTTTTTAATACGATTACAAGACAAACACAACCAAATCAAATAAGTTTATTCGTAAGATAAAAAGGACTACGAGTATTCATTATCGCACATAATGGACATTTTAGCAGTTAACGAGTTCTTCTTCTCTAAGTGACAAACCAAAAATGGGCGACAGCTCCATTTTTGCGAGATGCGCTTGCACACGATTTACGCGCACGCTCTGTAGTCGATTCTTTAAGCGCAAAGCCGCAAACATCGTTTAAGCCTTGGTACAGCGGCTGCAACAGCGGTGAGCGTAACTACTTATTGGTGTTCTGCTAAATAATTTTCACCGCTGTTCGACACTAGCTCCGCACAGCTGGAAGCGGCGTGTTATGGAATCACTTCTTTGACATTTCTTGTAGGTATAAAATCAGTATTCTGTAAATAAAACAGCTGCAACTTTTACCACAGCCGTGACTGTAGCAAACGATGTGACGGCTGTAATCTTTGATCACAGCCAAGCGCGCAGCTTCTTTGTGTCGCTTCTGTGTGTCTAGTCAGGCGGACTTAACAATCTACCTACTACCAACCAAAGCATGTCCGAGTACTAATAGCTGATGTACACCCTCGATGGGAATCAAATCCGGGACCTCTGGCTCTAAGACCGGTGGCTTAGCCATTAGACCACAGAGGCGGAGGCGGACAAAAGTGGACGTCCGGGAAGTTCCTAGGTTGTACTTTAAGACGAAATAGCAGAATAACTACTAACTACTACATACTATATTGTACTATATTATTTCTCTTATAATAAAAGAGAAATAATTATTACTACATAAAGGAAGTAATTTGGTAAATCTATTTATTTTTATAAATATCCTCTATATTCTTTATAAAACTAGTGATCAGATAACTTCATGAATATAAAATGAAAAATACCTCACTACTGGTTCGATGACATGGCTCTATGGTCATGAGCATCCAAATTAAGTAATTCTGAAACCAGTTTATAGCTGTTGTTACATGTTCAAGCTGACTTATACCGTGCACTGAAACGAGAAACAATAATTAAGCAAGTTAAGATTTCAGTCGTTAAAACACACCACCCTGCATTGGGACACCGCGGTGGGTTATGGCTCATTTCCTTATTGTCAAGAAAGAGTACATAAGGGGATTAAGCCAGGATTAGTTCCTGATTCGCCGGATTCTTGTTTGGTCAGAAATATTATTATACAATAATATCACTTAAGTGAAGAAAACTTGTACTTAGTTATATTTATAATTGTATCTATGAATTACTATTTTGTTGCCACTATCGGACATAACTTAAATTACCTACTTAGAAATAGGTTCAATTTTTTTTTAGTTATATTGTTTCAACATTTTATAACAGTTACGTTATTAAATTAATAACAAATAAATATTTTTATTAATGTACCGAAATGTCTGCCTTTTATTTAATAGATAGGTAGAGCCACGATATTTTTATAGTTTTCCTTCAACAAAATAATCCGACGCAACAAGAATCCGGTGAAACAAAAATCCGGCGAATCAGGAATCCGGCGAATCAGGAACTAATCAAGCAGAGAAGTCTGGAGAAAATATTATGCAAATAAAACACACGTTCATCATCAAGTACATAAGATTTCTTAATCTAGTTAGTAAAATCATAGGATACAAAATACAGCGATAAGCTCCCAAATTTAAAAACTACGTAAATAACACCGTTTCCTGGTGGTCATACTAATTTGTCATATCAGTATGACTACGAGGATATACATTTCCTCCTAGTCGTACTGTAACACGATATTTTTAGAAAAAGGATTTTCGTTCCTCCTGTATATACGAGTACAATTGATGGTTAAACAAACTTACCTGAAGTGAAGTTTGACCGTAATTGTACGAGGCGTTGCATCCTCGAGATTTATATTCACAAGGTAGTCCACTCTTCAATGTACCAGGCATCCAACACATATTAAGAGCTATCTAAAAGAAATTTTATTAAAAAAAAACATAAAACGTTACCCATAGTATAGACACAGGCGCCATCTAGTGAATACCAACCGAGTGCACGAGTTTGTCACCCTCGCTGTCATCGTCATTCACTTTTAAAGCTTCTTTGCAAAATTAATTTATATGGGGCCAGCATGTAAGGGAAGGGGGATCTTTATATAAATCTCTTCGGATGCAACGTCTCGTACAATTACGGTCAAACTTCACTTCAGGTAAGTTTGTTTAACCATCAATTGTACTTCGACGTTGCATCCTCGAGATTTAAATTCACAAGGTAGATGTTTAGAACACAAATTTTGCGAAATAATTTAAGTACCTATATGATTTAATTCAACTATTATAATTGAGTATTTACGAGTATAACCGATTAAATATAATTAGGTACCATATTAGTACAAACCAGTATTATATATTATAATAAATGATTAGCTAGAAATTAATCAATGTAAATAGCCGCTGCAAAGGCATTATCGTCATTCTCAATGGTAAGGGGTCGATTGTAAAACCGTGCAAACACCAGAGAATTACCAGTCCATCCTGCAGTTATTGAAAGGCCTTTTCTGTTTGCTGCCGAGGTGGACGTGGACGAGTGTCTTACACGTGTGTGCGGAGAATAAAGAAGTGTCAATACCGCTGTTAAATAGGGTGTTTTTAAACTAACGACTTAATGTAGAACTAGTTGCATTATAAATAGGCTTCAGGTGAGCAATAACCTTTCCGTTCTAGGTTTATCTCTGTAAACTTTAGTCATATCTAAGTAGGACAGTAATGTTTTTGCAGGACAGATCTCCATCTTATTTAGAAAAAATGATATAAATAAACAAGGCGGTCGTCGCCCTGGAGCAGATGTTTTAATTAAATCATCCCCAATGGTTTCGACATAGTTATTATTTATTTTTAAATAAGAAATTCGAAGATAACGTCTGTACTCGTGCGGTTGACGATGCGAGCAGAGTTACTAATTTTGTAGTAATAAACTGCAGAGCAAGTTCCTCATTTGGATATAAATTACTAAGGTGATCGATTACAATCTTTGGATCTCACGTCTCCGAATATTTTGGATGACTAGGTTTAGTCCTGTAAATACCTTTAAAAAATCGAACAACTAAATCAGCTTCATTATAACGTTTGCCCTAAATAGCTAGAGCAGAACGATGCATATTTAATGAACTACAACCAATTTTTGCTGTTAACAGTTGACCGTAAGGAATTTTGATAGAATTGGAAGTGGGGAATTATAGAAATCAACTTTATAAATATCACAATAACTCCACCATTTCGTAAAAGCGACATTGTATTGTTTTAGTGAGGATGTAGACAATGAGGAAATCATCACCTCGATGGTTTCATTACATAACGATTGTCTTTGAAATGCTTTTCTAATAATTTGTATGCTACCAGGATAAGTTTCTTGCAAAGGGGGTGCTGGGTCCTGAAAGGTGATAATACCATATCGTCACTTGGGCCGAAGTATATTGGTGGTGAGCTACTGAGCTAAGTAGGGGATACCAGGGTTGACTCGGCCAATACGATACGACTAGTACACCAGTGGCTTTGTCGTTAATTATTTTCCTAAAGCATTTTTTAATATGAGCGAGAAAGGGGGAAAAGCATAAAAATAAAATATATTCCAATTTAAGGTGAATGCATCTATGTCAAAAGCATAGGGGTCTCGTTACCATGAGACGTATTTATTGCATTTATAATTTTGGTAAGTAGCAAAGAGATCTTTAAGAGGTGTCCCAAACGATTGAACAATGTTTTCGAACACAGGTGCCGACATTTGCCATTCTGTATCGATATTCATTTTATGTAGGATGCAAAGACAAATATTTTGCGTTTCTCGCACCATTGCCATAGACGACAAGTGATATTATTTAAAGAAACTTATTGTACTCCACCCATTCTATTGATATTCATTTGTTCAAGAATGCGTTTTCGTTTTCCTATTGGCAATTGCAAACACATATTTTCTGAATTTAATTTAAAACCGAGAAATTTTCTAGTCTTTTGTGGTTCCAAGCTACTCTTTTTGAAGTATTTATCAAAGCCTAGATTTTGTAATAAACAAACAGTTTCAAGAACAAAACTTTTACATTCTTCATAAGAATGGCCAAGGCACAAGATCTAAATATATTAGCATTAAAAAACCTCTGTTTTTTAAGATAAATCCGGTAGATAGACCGGTTTCATGAGTTTCGTAAAGACATAATAAGGTGCTGAACTAAGTCCAAACGGTAGGCACTAAAATTCATACGTATTACTTTTGTGTCCCAAAAATTTGAACCTTAAATATTTTTTGTAGTTTTCATCAATAGGAACTGAAAATGAAATGAAAATGAAAAATATATTTATTACAGCAAAAGGCTTAAAACTACATACAAGGTTAAGCTAGTAGTACCATTAATGCACTTTTGCAGACAAGGCCTACTAAAACGAAGTAGCTTCCGGTTCCTCACTAGGCAAGCCTGTAAAGAGGTAACCTTTAATCGAATTAAGTAAAAAAAAATTGACACTTTACGATTGGTAAAATTAAGTATAACTACTTACATAAGTAATTATATAAAATTAAATAGGTATACTTACATATAATATTTATATAAAGGTATTATGTTAATAATAAGTAAATATATAATGAAATAAAATAAATACAAAAAATATCAACCATAATAGCAGTTAACTAGTTTATAGGTTCATGCACATCAGGTTTTAAATACAAGCAAATCTTCTGTATTGTCGTACGTCAGTGTAGTAAGCCACTTGTAAATAATACATTTCGCTTCCGCTGATTTTCCTGTTTTTAATATCGCAGTATTTAGCAACTAAATTATAGACGCGTATTGTCACGAAGGCACCAAAGCGTCGAGCAAAACTAGTCTTGGCGCGTGGAAGTTTTATCATGTATACTCTTTGCTTTAAGATATTTTCATACTCAGGAGAAGGCAACAGTGACTTATGCTTGGACAGAGAGGTCTTTAGTATGAAGAGCTGGCGGACGCTCAGCACACCAGCGTCTTTATACACAAGGGTATTAGGGTATCTGTAGGGCTTTTGAAGCATTACCTTCAGTACAGATCTCTGTGCCCTCTCAGCCCTAATGATAAATGTTTTTGCTGCACTGCCCCAGCAAGTTATGCAGTATGTTATTAGGGACTGACATAGTGCATGGTAGACAGATATAAGAGTGCCAAAACTTGCTGCGGAACGCAAGCTTCGCATAACATTAATCACTTTTCTTATTCTGCCCGAGAGTACATCGATATGCTTTTTGAACGCGAGGTTTTCGTCTATATAGACTCCTAGGTATTTGGTGACTTTCATACGAGTCAAGGCTTCACAAAGACAGGATGGTAGTTGATTGCAATCGTGGATTTTAATAATTGTGTCAGATTTGGGAGCCGAAACAGCAGTTTTATGAAAACATAAGTACATGTTTTTTTGGGTATTTAGGGTAAGAAGGTTCTGATGGAGCCATTTGGAAATAACTGCACAACCGCGCTCTGCTGAAGCACAAACCTGCGCCCACGTTGGCCCATAATAAATTATTGCAGTGTCATCTGCATAACACATAATATTTTATACAGCATTGTCGATATCAACGTCATGAATGTCGTTTATATATAGTATAAATAACGTAGGCCCAAGGATGCTACCTTGTGGAACTCCAATTCGAATGTATCGTGAACTGCTAACTGTTTGGCCAATTTTTACACACTGCATCCGATCCGATAAGTAACTTCTGAACCATTCTAAGGCTAGGCCACGGATACCCATGCCTTCCAGTTTTTTTAATAGTATAGGAACGGAGACAGTATCAAAGGCCTTAGCAAGATCTAAGAAGATGCCAACGCAGCTTTGTTGATTGTCTAGGTGCGAGCTCACAGTGGAAGTAAGTAATGTGACTGCATCCTCAGTGCTTTTTCCTATACGGAAGCCAAACTGTCGGGGTGAGATCAGATTATGGGTCTCCAAAAAGTAAACCAGGCGTTTATTGACCAATCTTTCGAGAAACTTCGAGAATATACCCAGGAGTGAAATAGGTCTAAAATTGTCAACTGACTGTTTGGATCCACTTTTGTGAATTGGGCAGACTAACGCAGTCTTCCAGTTAATTGGGAAAGTACCAGTGGAGAAACTGAGATTTAAGACATGCACAAGCGGTAACATAGTTACATTTCTAATATTTTTTATGAGTAAGTTATCAAAACAGTCAATACCAGGTGCTTTATCATTCTGCATGCTCATAATTAAACTTTTGACTTCACTAGAATCTGTAGGACTTAAAAAGAATGAGTCTGCTGGAGAGTTTTTAACACGCACCGAGCTCGCCAAGGTCTCCTCTGTCTTGCCCAAGTCCGAAAGAATCTTATCAGCCAGCTTTTGCCCAATAGTCGAGAAATGCTCGTTAGTAAAATCAATTGAGTCTTGGGCATCCCGACACCCTTCGAGTGATAGTAGCTCAGTTGGTTCTTTTTTACAATAAGATAGGTTGCAGATGTTTTTAATAGAACGCCAAAGTTTTTTTGGGTTATTTCTGTTTTGGGTTAGCTCTTTATCTTCATGTTCTGTTTTTAATTTTCTTAGTAGATTTACAAAAAAGTTGTGGTATCGCGTGTAGGATTTTCTATGTATCTCATTCTCTGGGTCTTTCTTTGCTTTAAGATGCAGGCTGTCGCGATGCCTCATACAGCGCATTAATCCGGGAGTTATCCAGGGCTTTAAATTCAGCCTCGACCTCCTTATTTTCACTTCTCGACTGTGTCTGCGAATGACTTCTGACAAGATAATTGTAAATACAAAATTGGAATCATTTACGTCATTGATACTGCATACACTGGACCAGTCAACATTCCCGAGCTCATTTTTGATAGCAACCAGATCTCTCTTGACGACAAAACGTTTTGGTTTTAGAGGTTTGGATTTGAGCAGGCTCATACCCAGCATAACCGGGTCATGATCCGTTATAACAAACTTGCATACAACACCAAGTAAAGTTTTCAAGTTCTTTATATTTTTAACATAAATGTGGTCAAGGCAAGCTAGTTTCCTAGTTGGTTCAGTTATAGCTGGCAGAAGCCCATGCTCGGCCATCAAACACTGGTACTCATCGCTTAGACTACTATTAGACTCAATAATATCAATATTTATGTCACCTGTTATCACAGATGGTAAGCAGCTCATATCTTTTAGATAGATGTCTAAGGAAGATAAGAACTTGTCCATGTTTTTAAAGGATGGCGGACGGTATATGCCAAGAATATTTATGGTATTAACAATATTGTTTGCTAGACAGTCTACATCGTCTATGGGGAATGAATAAGCAGTAGCATTCCAGATGTCATTTACAAATATAACAACTCCACTGTTTTGATTGATATTTTTCTCGGTTTTAAATGCAATGTATCCTGGTAAAAAAAAAAACTAAAAACAATCTTATAAAAAAAGAAATCTACGAGAATAAAAGAGACCCACGACGTCTGTGGCACTTATTAAACAAATTAACAGGAAAAATAAAAAAATCTATTGATAATGCCTTGATCACAGCATTTGAAAACAGTACTTTCAAACCGATTGATATAGCAAACAGATTTGCTCACACATTTAATAATAGTGTAAAATGTATCTTATCCAATTGTAATACTCCTCTATTAGACAAGTCATCGTACAATGTTCCTAAAAATGTCACAATGCGCTTTAAAAAAGCACGTTTTGATAGTGTGCAGAATATTGTAAAAAAATCAAATAACAAAAGCACCAGGCGCTGACGGAATAATGGCAGTAGACATAAAAAATATTGCTGACAGTATAATTGCAGCTATAGTTAAACTGATCAACGCAAGCATAGTCACAGGAAAGTATCCTGAACAGTTAAAGACCGGAATAGTCAGACCAATATATAAAAAGGGTAGCCATAAAGATTACGAAAACTATAGGCCAATTACGATTCTCCCCACAATTGACAAAATTGTTGAAAAATATATTGGCAATCAAATATACACCTTCTTTAGCGACAATGGGATAATTTCACAAAAGCAGTATGGTTTTCAACCCGGAAAGAATACTACACAATTACTTTCTGACTTTACGGATTCAGCTAATAAACATCTAGATAATAGGCGGCATGTTGTTGTAGTTTTTATCAATTATAGCAAAGCGTTTGACACACTTCGACATGACAGACTCATTGAAAGTTTGGAAGAAAGTGGAATACGCGGCTCTGTACTGGAATGGTGTAAAAACTATTTACAAAACCGAACTTATTACGTGAAAGTTGATGACGCTATTAGTAGAACGGTTCAGGTTATCGAAGGAACAGCTCAAGGGTCAGTACTCGGACCCTTACACTACATAACATATGTAAGTAATCTTACAAACGTCATTAAGGACTGCGAAATATATCAATTTGCTGACGATACTTGCTTACTTGCTGCTGACACTGATATTGACTTAGCTCTTGTTAAATTACAAAGTGATTTCACTATACTTTCAAAGTGGTCCCATGACAACGGGCTTGTATTAAATTATAGTAAAACCAAAGTAATGTACATAAGCACTAGTCAAAATAGGAAAACATTTCCCATAAGGCTGATAGCACATAATCACAGCTGTTTGCATACTACCACCAATACCAACAATTGCTGCTGCAGTGCTCTAGAAGTTGTAAAAAAACAGACTTACTTGGGTGTGATTATTGATGATCGTTTGTCATGGGCTGACCAAACTCATCATGTGTGTGACAAATTACGAGCACTGCTTGCAAAATTTTCTATACTTAAGTATAATATTCCTTATCCTATATTATTATCCCTATATAAATCATTAGGCGAATCAATAATTTCATACGGACTGAGTAGTTATGGACGCACTGCTAAAACACATCTAAACCAAATCTATGAATTACAAATTCGTATCTTAAAAACCATTGTTCCCCGCAAAGTGAAGGAGCAATATAAAAACAATTACCACGCAATGTTCTCATACTGTTCACTGATACCTGTCCAGGAGAAATTGAAACATAATATTTTAAAAGAACAATTCTTTAATACTGATCTACAAAAAATCACTTGTCATGAAAATTTTACTAGAAGCGTTGCAAATAATAAACTATTAACGCCTAAATTTAATAGCCTTCACGGTAAACGGACATTGCAGTACATTGTTCCAAATTTAATTAATAAGTTACCGAACGATATTAAAAATAAAATAAATAGTAAAAACTTAAAAAGCACTATAAAAAACTACTTTATAAACAAACTATAAATAAACAAAAAAAAACTAGTTGTAAACATTTTTCCAAATAGAGCATCCTGTGTTAAACTATTTTGCGGGCAGACGATTAATTGTGTGTTCGACGGTAGCAAAAATGTAATCTGCACGGATCGTGTTTGTAACACAATAAGCACGGGCTCCCGCATAGTAGCTTCTTTTTAAACTTACCCACTTACTTTCACAATTTTTTTTAATGTATTACGACTGCGCTGTGTTAATTTATTTACTTTTTGATTTTTATCCTTGGAGTACAGCGACGAATGTAGTGTACGAATAAACCTTTCTGGTTTTTGTTACGCTATTTATTTAAGTTAAGACTGTTAAATTTGTTTATTAAATAAATTAAAAAAAAAATGTGGAAGATTGAGTGAGTCATGGAGCCAACACTCTGTTAATACAACAACGTCAATTGATACTTCCAAACGCTTTAGAGCTACGAGCAAGATGTCAAAGTTTTTCTGTATACTTCGTATATTTAATGAAAGCATTTTAAAGTTATGTTCCGGTGTAAAAATTTTGCTGCATTTGGACGTATCGTAAATGACTTGACAGTTTGATTTAATTTAATCCAATTCTGATTCCAGAATTAGAGAACTAAAGAAAAAATACGCGTCTTTGATATCAACATTGGCCATATAACTGTCTTAGAACAATAATTTGCTTGCTGTCCGTATGTCCTCCATTTTAAAGTGGTATGAGGTGACAGCTTTATTCTATGATTTTAGGTTCAAGATAAATCTAGACGATCCATCACTTTTAGGTGTTAAGAATATGGGAGAAATAAATTGGTCTTTGACATCCTCTCATATGCATAGTACTCCTGACTGGCACAAGTCAGATATAGCTGTGATTAACTTACTTATTTCAGCCGAAGAAAAGTTAGGAGTGATAGGCTCAGTAGCTTGCTTTACAGTATTATTAAATGGTATTTTGTAACCCGCAACGTACTATCAGACTACCGGGTCATTTTCGATTGAACACCATGTGTCAACAAAAAAAAAATTATACGACCAGCGTGTAAGGTTACCTTGGTTGTTATTTACGCAACATCGGTCTGTATGACGGTCTCACTGCTGTCGTGGTGTGATAGCGGGCGAACGTCGGTGCTTGCGCTGATCGCCTTGGAGGTGGATACGGGAATCTTTGCTTGCTCCCACCCGGCCTGGCAATCCATGACCTTGTTGCTTGGATGGGTCTTGCCACTTTCCCTGCTGGGCGACGTAGTTCTTAGCGAAGTTGACGGTCCAATGTTGTTAGTATTCCGTATTTGCAAACCAGATTTTTCAGCGGCCTTAGCAGCTACTATCTTTTCTCCCAAATTTTCTCCAAAAGAGTGTGCGTCTCTTTTAACATCTTGTGTTTGAATTTTTTTATCAAGAGTAGGCAGGTAGTGTAAGCATTTTTCTATTCATGGTATTTTCATAATGTAAATGCAGCATAATTTGGCCAACTTTAAACAGGTATCAAAGTTGTTGCTAACAGTTCTTTTTTATTATCTTTGTTCATACCATCTATGAGGATTTCCCTAGCGTTTAGTGACCTCTTCTAGTATTTTGGGTCGCAATGGTACCCCCTTCACTTTAGAAACTCCAAGAACGTCAAGAAAATCCGACGATATTGGATTTACAACTGGCAACTCCTCTGCTGCGCTTGGATTATTACGACTAGGTATCGCTAGCGTCCTGGATGGTCTGGGTAAGATCCGGACTGTGTACTTGTGCTACAGTCATGACAGATCGTAAGTCTTTTTCAATATTAGATTTATATACGTCCGTTATTTACGGTTCTTTATTGAAATCGGAGTCACTAAGCCTTGTGGTAGGCGAGAGGCCTCGCGCAAACGAAGTCATTTGAAAGGAATGATTAAAGAATAGAATTGCCGTAATTGCGTCACAGCATAGGGTAGGTACCCGTAATATCGATCGTAATCGCGTCACGATACTAGATTTCATATTAGCACTGACCGTAATCACGTCACGGTACTACATAAGGGTAGGTACCCGTAATATCGATCGTAATCGCGTCACGATACTAGATTTCATATAAGCACTGACCGTAATCACGTCACGGTACTACATAAGTGTGCAGTATGTAAGGCGGAACTGTAAGATTTTGTAGAAATCACTTGCACACAAAAAAACACTCCAATAAAAAGATTAGTAAAAAATAAAATAGAATGTAGGTACTGCCTCGCGCAAACGAAGCGTCATTAGGAAGGAATGACCGAGGAATATAATTGCCATAATCGCGTCACAGCATAGAGTAGGTACCCGTAATATCGATCGTAATCTCGTCACGATACTATATTTCATATTAGCACTGACCGTAATCACGTCACGGTACTACATAAGGGTTGGTACCCGTAATATCGATCGTAATCGCGTCACGATACTAGATTTCATATTAGTACTGACCGTAATCACGTCACGGTACTACATAAGTGTGCAGTATGTAAGGCGGAACTGTAAGATTTTGTAGAAATCACTTGCACACAAAAAAACACTCCAATAAAAAGATTAGTAAAAAAAATAAAATAGAATGTAGGTAACTACTGCCTCGCGCAAACAAAGAGTCATTTGGAAGGAATGACCGAAAAATAGAACTACCGTAATCGCGTCACAGCATAGGGTAGGTACCCGTAATATCGATCGTAATCTCGTTACGATACTATATTTCATATTAGCACTGACCGTAATCACGTCACAGTACTACATAAGGGTAGGTACCCGTAATATCGATCGTAATCTCGTCACGATACTAGATTTCATACTAGCACTGACCGTAATCACTTCACGGTACTACTTACTTATGTGTTTTTTACTTTTTATTATTATTTTAAAAAAAATGTCCTAAGTATTCTTGAAAATCGATAAATAGTGAAAAAGTCGAAACATGTGGGTAACCACAAAGGCACTAGCGAAAGTATTAATCGAAATTAAGAAGGAAACGTACTATGAAATATATTTCAATAACGTTTCTACTTTGAATGTCTCACTAAGAGGTTCGAAGTCGTACCTCTTAGTGAAGTGAGTCGTCGGCTAACGAATCACATAGTTTTTAAAAAATCGTTTGTCTTTATTGTAATTTAATCATAACATCGACAAAATTTAATATGTAAAACACTGACTGACCTGATTTACTTGGCGATCGTCGTTTACGCAGTTTTTCCACATGCGTATATAATGATTATCCATGCTTCCTTTTGCACATAGTTTTTTGCTACACAAAACACTTTTAGGGTAACGATGTGCGGATGCCCGAACACGAAAAGCGAATGACGATGACAGCGCGGGTGACAAACTCGTGCACTCGGTTGGTATTCACTAGATGGCGCCTGTGTCTATACTATGGGTAACGTTGTATGTTTTTTTTAATAAAATTTCTTTTATATAGCTCTTAATATGTGTTGGATGCCTGGTACATTGAAGAGTGGACTACCTTGTGAATATAAATCTCGAGGATGCAACGTCGAAGTACAATTACTTTTCTGTGAGTTGCCTTTATAATGTGTAGCTGAACTTACGCACGGTTAAATATGTATTGGTTTTGTGTTTAGACAAATTGCAATAATATTCTTTTATTTTCATATAAATAGACTTTCTTTTGTTTTTCCGGCATTCACTTGATTTTCCAACATTCACTTTTTTTTCCGAAATTTACTATCTCGTGTGAACATGGCAAGAACTTGTTGCTTAGGTTTTGCGTTTTGCACATTTTGATTGTGGTGACAGGATGGTCAGAAACTTAAGTATGACTAGGAGGAAATGTATATCCTCGTAGTCATACTGATATGACAAATTACTATGACCACCAGGAAACGTTGGTAAATAATAGAGCATTAGTTCTATAACTTATGTATTTTTGACCAGAGTTCATGTGGTGTGGTGTGCTCTATCTGCTGTGTGGAGACAGCTCATTTTTATTAAAGGAATAACGAACCCACGTCTGCTCTTAGGTGTCGTAAAAGGCGACTAACCGACGAAAGACTGCACATACATGTAACAGCATAAAGCCGCGACAGGCTCACCACCTATCACTCTGAGTCATCACATGTGCAGTTGTTATTTGGTAAAAGGTAGACTGTGGCAGTGGACTGCTGCAGAAGACAAGGAAGAGCTAGTCCTAGACTAGTTTCGGACTAACTTTTTGGGGATAATAATCGTAAGTTTATAGTTAGACGAAAATGAGATCAATCGATTGGCACATCCCTATTTCCAGCACTAGTTTCCGAAGTTTGACACTTGAGTTACCGCGCTTTTGGTAGCTGTGGTAAAATCATAAACACCTGGCAAAGAACAAATATGCTTATTATGAAGCATTGAGTTTATTTCTATTATTATATATGTATGAACTTACTGAACAACGTTATAAGAACATACGGTGTGGTGATGAGCGCGAGGAAGCTAGTGATCAGAACAGCCATGTTAGTACAGCCTGTGGCGTGATTGAGGACCTTGATCAACTTACAGATGCAGGCGTACATCAGAGACAGCTGGTGGATAGCCTGATCGGCTGATGTTCTTTCTAGACCTGTTAGTAATAAATGTTAATACCCTTGTAGGGTCAGGATGAGGGACTATTTATTTCATTTTACATTTTTTTTTAATTTCTGCTTTATGTAAAAATGATGTTTTAATAACTATCTTCTGTAAGAAAACCGATATCGGTTAATAACAATTGAATTTTTATTGTGCCTGGTTTCTCACAAATGCAAATAGCCCTGGGGGGAGATTGCGCTAAATAATCTCAACCAAACCACAACCACAGTTTATATATGAGCTAAAGCAATAAGAAAGCTACGTACAAACGCTCGAAACGACGCACGCCCACAGACGCACGTCTTAACAGGACCCCTAAGCGGACATCACAATCAGAGATGGGAAAAAGTGCTTATTTTTTTTCACGTTTATTCGTTGTACGATTTTCAAAAATCATGCTTGAAAAAATGCTTTTTTACTTTTTTGCTTTTTTGCATATTACTTACAAAACGTTGTGTTGAAACGAAAAATGTAAAGCTTTTTATTACATTTTTCGTTGTTAACACAATTGTATTTCGTTGTCATTGAAACAAAAATTTAATATTAAGTTGTATGACGTAAATCACGTAAATATTACATAACATGTAGAATTAATGTTTTTTTTAATCAACGAACTTTCCTTCATACTTTTAATTACATACAGGCTTAAGACTGTCTGGAAACAACACTCGTGTCGTGATCCAGGCGTACTTATAAGTTAATTTTTTTCCGTTATTTAATTTTTTTTTTAAATATTTATTTACATTAATTCTATACAGGTAGTAGTTTTCTTACTATTTAAAAAATTACATTTTTTTTGTTGTCATTTGTACATAATTGTTTTTTTTAATTTTTTTTTTATTTAAGTACTTACATTACATTGTTTATATTTTTTTATTAACATGATTAAGAAACATAAGTTTTTTTTACAACATTTATTTAAACAAAATTTATTTACACTGAATGAGTTATCTATTTACACTAAACAGTATCTAATACCGACTTACACAAAATTTTGAAACTTTTTATGTTATGTACACAGTACACATCTCCAAGACACGTAACGTATTCGTATTTAAGCAGACAAGCAAGCACACCGGACGGCGGACACCATACAAGAAAACGCACTTACCGCTTCACACTGAAAAACGTACTACTTTTGACTTACAAAAGCAAGACAAAATCGTTAACAATAAACCGACCAAAATAAGTACAATTCTGTGCAATACGTTTCGTTGCATAATAATACGCATACACGGCGCTGGAAATACTGGAAGTATTTGAAGTAGTTTTAGAGATTTCTCATAGATGGCGGGAGTTAGGATGTGGGCGAGGGCGAAAGGCTTTTTAAAAAGCTTATTTATAAACAGATAAGAAGGTGTTGATGCTCGGAGGAGCTGGTTAAGACTAACTTTATTTAATCTTGTATTACAATATATAAGGTGACTGCTAGAAATCGCAAAAAACTTCTAGGGCTGGTCAGGTCAAGTGTTTTAAACATGACAAAAATGACAAAAAAGAAATTCGTGTTTTTTTTATTTTTTATTAAATAATTCATTTTGTAAATTTTAATTAGAAGGTAGGTAGTATCTAATTAATTTTAAACCATTAGCATAAGTAAAATAAAATTAAAAACAATTAAAAATAACGATTATTTACAACACGCAGGCAATGAACGGCTGGCCGGCCGACTGTTGACCCGTGCGCGTTGTCAGCTGGGCGATAAGTACCTACGTTAGTCTGCAATCTTTTGAAATGTGCGTAGGTATAAGGTGCAGTTAAGTCCAACGACTATCGATAGCATCAAGTTAAGTTATGGCCATATTTTAACTGTAATTATGATAAGTGTTATGATGTATGAACGTAATTTCAATTCAATCCTAGTAAAAATCGATCACACCACACATTATGAGAAGTTACAATTATCTTTCCTTACAAATGAAAGATCAATGGGTAGTTTTCTAATGTCGCGTCCGTACGCTAAGCACTTGCCGCTAACTCCAAACCAAATGACCAGACGACCATTCATGTCCTCGACAACTAAACAGCCTAAAGCATTGTGATAATAAGTATCAGTCTTACCTATTTATTTACACTAAATTAAGTTAAACTAATGTCTCGCAATAAAGGCAACGTTAATACCTAAAAAGCTGCGTAATTAATAGGTGTCGGTAGGTACTTACATGGTGTTAGATAGCATTCCAGTTTATTACATCAGCGAACAGGAAAGGTGATAAGCTTCCCATCACACATAGCAGGCTTTGGACTGTCAAACTAATGTAATAATAATTAAATAAAAGTGAAAACCTGTGCTAAAATTTCGTAAATAAATTAAAATTTATTAAAGGACGAACTAAAATAACTTTTGTGATCGGCACATGATTATTATTACACTAATTCGGCGTGTTTAAAAGTTCATGTATTATGTATTTACAAGTCTTATTTACACCTTAAAACTAAAAAAACTCTCTCTTCGTTTAAGCGCATAGCACCACTTACTACCTCGTCACTCTCACGATAGCAAAATAGCATCTCAAGATATTGCTGGTTCGTATACCTAGGCATTTTTACGCACACGCGACGCGACGCGAATGCACCAGAATGCATACGTTGACTGCCGAAAAAATCAAAGCAGCCGTGTGTAGGTCACGTGATTAGGGTTGGCACGCACAAGAAAATAAAACCATTACTTACTTAGATCCTAGAAGTTACTGACATGTTAAAACTTTGGCCTTTTGTTGATAACAAACTCTTTCACATTTTTTTTACAAACATGAATAGACAAACTTAAATAATTAAAGCTATCGTCCAAACTTGCATATTAAGCGAATTTACAATTATAAAAGTTATTAGATTAGATCAATAATTTATCTGTTAATTTTTATTAGTTAATTTGGTAAACCAAAAAACTTATACTATCAAGTAAATGTTAATAAATCTGGATTGCAATTCAATAGAAAAAGAAAACAAAAACTTTAATTATCTATAACCACAACGCACCAGCAGGTTTACATTGTACACAAATTAACACACTTGGAATATCAATTCTAAGATTAACATGTTACTGTATTGACTACAGTTTTATGGGATTTGTTGTGTTGGTCATAAAAATATCCAAAAATGTTTGCTCGTAAAAGTTTAAAAGGATCATAACATAATGGTTTAACAAGCTACTGATGGTAATGATTGAGATTCAAACTGGTACGCATCGCATCACTACTAGTGCGACTAGCTGTTTTTGGTCTGCATCACGTGAATTCAGAATTAAGAAAAATAAATCATCAACAAAATTAGGTCTTTTTATGTGGATGCTACATAGGTACTTGAAATCAATTTATTAATTATTCGCGCCACCGTTTCTTTTTTCTAATAAACAACGTTTTTCTTTTATCACGAATTCTTATCTTATTAACATTGAGATATTAAAACGTCGAAAAAAGTTTACTACCTCAGATGGGAATCGAACCCACATCCTCCGCAATCCGGGAGGCGGGCGGCGTTAACCACTCCGCCATCTAGATATTTTTTGACATGTCAAAATTTTTCAACGCATTTGACTTGTGTTTTAAGCAACAGTGTCTCATCAAACCTCTTTTACTTTACATCCATTACACAATTTACACACGATATGAATTACGAATTCGAATTCATATCGAAAAAGAACCGCTCATAGTTAGCGGCAGGCCTAAATAGATATGGATCGTCGCAAGCGTCTTTGAAGAAACGCCGCCACACACAGTGTTGCCAAATTGACGGATTTCTTGTCAGATCTGCCGGACTGCATGCGAATGCAAGCGACACATAAGACGCTGTGCGCATGACTGTGATCTGCTGTCTCTTTCCAATTTTATGAATATGAAAGAGACAGAGTCATTCTCATCGCAGCGGCACCAACTTTACGACTTTAACTTAGAGAATCGCACTGTGGCACTGCGCTGCGCTGTCTGTGCTGAGTCAGTCACTGAACTCACTGATTCTCATGCGCAGCAGGTGTGTTCAGTTTCCTCGGGGAAATTTTGTTGTGTAGTGTAGGTACCTAGTTGTGTTGTAGTATGTGCGGTGCATTTGTGTATGCGCGATTAAACTAATAACTAGCTAGTATGAGTTAATTAGTGAAGGATTAGTATTATTATGAATAGGCTATCGTGAAAAAAGTAATCAGTTCAGTAACAAATTAATGATTTGAGTAACAAATGGGTGTTAAGTCGTATTAAGACTTGTAGGTAGAATAGGTGGTGTTGTTTTAAACAAGTTGAATAAGTGTAATAATAAATATGTGCCGATCACAAAAGTTATTTTAGTTCGTCCTTTAATAAATTTTATTTTATTTAAGTACTTACGTAATTTTGGCGGAGGTTTAATTTTTATGTAATATTACATTAGTTTGAAAGCCTGTTAAGTGTGATGGGAAGCTTATCACCTTTCCTGTTCGCTGGAATAAACTGGAATGCTATTTAACACCATGTAAGTACCTACCGACACCTATTAATTACACAGCTTTTTAGGTATTAACGTTGCCTTTATTGCGAGACATTAGTTTAACTTAATTTAGTGTAAATAAATAGGTAAGACTGATACTTATTATCTCAATGCTTTAGGCTGTTTAGTTGTCGAGGACATGAAAGGTCATCTGGTCATTTGGTTTGGAGTTAGCGGCAAGTGCTTAGCGTGCGGACGCGACATTAGATAACTAACCATTGATCTTTCATTTGTAAGGAAAGATAATTGTAAGTTCTCATAATGTGTGGTGTAATAGATTTTTACTAGGATTGATTTGAAATTACTTTCATACACTTATCATAATTACAGTTAAAATGTGGCCATAACATAACTTGATGCTATCGATAGTCGTTGGACTTAATAACTGCACCTTATACCTACGCCTAATTCAAAACATTGCAGACTAACGTAGGTACTTATCGCCCAGCTGACAACGCGCACGGGTCAACTGTCGGCCGGCCAGCCGTTCATTGCCCGCGCGTTGTAAATAATCTTTATTTTTAATTGTTTTTAATTTTATTTTTCTTATGTTATTGGTTTAAAATTAATAAGATACCCAAAGACCTAATTAAAATTTACAAAATGAATTATTTAATAAAAAATCAAAAAAACACGAATTTATTTTTTGTCATTTTTGTCATGTTTAAAACACTTGACCTGACCAGCCCTAGAAGTTTTTTGCGGTTTCTAGCAGTCATCTTATATAGTATACTTAATGTTCTTGTTTACATGACAAAAGGTTATCTAATTAATGCTGTACATGAATTAGGTCGTTAGCAATCATGGTCATAACAATGGTGTTGATTGTCTTCGTTTCCTGCTACGTGTTATCTTCATGGCTGCTTCCTGGTACGTGGTGTCTTATCGTGCTATGTGGGTGGCTTACACCTACATAACTCCTCCCCTCTTAAGAGAAAGGCGCGTCGTAGATTGAAGCGGCTTGAGAACAACTTCTTCACCGTCTTCTGGCGTGATACTCCTGATCTTGGTTCTTCGAAGCCACCAGAATTTGTATGCTGCCGTCGTTAAGCTATTGAGGGCGGAATAGTAAAGGTAGGTACGTAAAGTAGGTACTTATAAAAAATATTAGCATACATGCAGTATCGCATCTCACTGTCTGTATTTTATGTAACCAGAAAGCGATGATTATGACATGTGCTAAACAAAATTACAGTAACGCAGCATACTGTTTTTAAGACTAGACCCTTCGATCAACAATACCAACTAGATAACGCGTCACGTACAAAATCAAAGCTCAGTTACAAAAGTTATCAAACAGTTTTAAGTTCAACCTAATTACAACCATGGCACCATAGCGAAAGTAAGATACTCCGGCCGTTAAATTGCTTTCTCGGGCATTATTTATGCAACTTTTAAATACACATTGCGGCGTTGTGAACGTGTTTACATTGGCCGTATTTCAAGCAAACTAAACAAAATAAACGCTCACTTCTCAAGTGTGCTATTATTTACCGAGACACATTTTAGCGCCGACGTGATATCTATAGTTGGTATTGTTGATCGAAGACTAGACCACTCATTTAGTCAATTTTGGAAAACTGCTTAAGATCAAAACAATATATCTTCTTAGTGTTTATTTGCTCGGGTCATGTCCATTTTTTAAACAGTAAATAACTTAACATATTAGGGGTATAGATGTCATACTGTAGTATGGCCGAGAAACTCTGAATAAGAAATTTTGCAGTAAGTGTACTCACTGTGATCATGCTTGGTAATATTAAAAAATGCTCGACTTACTGCAAATTTTTAATAGTAAACTTTGTTTATTTACATTTCGCTTGAGCGAGAATTTGAAAATAGGTAGTTAGTTGTATTTTATCATCTCATTTGTGTGACCGAATATGTGGTGAGAAATTGAGAAAGTTACGTGACCTCTATGTAATATTCTTAAAAAAACCAGTTAAGGAAATTTGTTCCTCTTTTGATAGGTTGATAAGATGTAGTTAACACGGCGAACCAATGATATTATAAACTATATCATTGCGGCGAACTAAATTGAACTACAGATACAGTCAGAACGGTGCTGAACGAAAGATGCATTGATGCGCCATCCCTAGCCGGCAAACGCACAAGCCAAGCCAGCCAGCCACACACACAACACAGCCAGTGACTTAGCGAGTCTCCGTGAGTGAAGTCGGATGCTGGCTCCACTGTTACCTACCAGCACATCAGGGCGGGCAGGGCAGTTTAAATACGTGCTTTGGCCAGAACAACGTGAATTTGGTAAGATGTGTACATATTTTAACTAACAGATAAGATAGTTAGTACCTATAGGTCGGACTGTATTTGAGCGGCACTGCAGTGAGTCTCACTCGCAGCATACCTATAGTTGCCTCCTATGGATTCATTCAGTTCTAGGTTTAACAAACGCAAACAATTAATACTTACTGCTTTATAGTTAAGTAAATGTTGATAACTTCCTGTCTCAAAAAATAATTCTGGCAATTATCGATAAATCTATGATTATAAAGCAGCTAAGAACTTTTAGCCGCCATTTAGTCCTGCACAAATGAAACGATCTTTAAAAATTTTCAAGGTTAGAAAGGAAAATATGTAGGTATGTATTTAGTTACATGAATATCATTATTTAACAAAATCAACCAATTTCATATTTAAGTTTAAATAAAGCCTGCTTTTTCTTATCATATTCTGTAAAAACTGTAAAACTGTAATATTCTATTGCTTGAGTGAAGTCATCATCATCATCGTCAGCCTATAAACGTCCCACTGCTGGGCACAGGCCTCCAACGTGGATAATAGCACGTGGGGATATTAGGCCATAACATGACCCACCACGTTGGCCCAATGCGGGTTGGTGAGTTTTAACGACTGCCATCTTACGACAACAACCGGGACCAACGGCTTAGCGTGCCTTTCGAAGCACGGAGGACGTAGCGATGGTCGATTTAAACCATAAATAGTGCAATCGCGTAGGTTTGACAACGTCGCGTAGGTATTACCGCGCATAACCGACCAATACGCACAACATCTAAATAATTATTTTAAGCGCCTTATGTGTGGGGATTAAAGTTATAGATATTAAATGTCTCAAAATTAGATTAGCAGTTTTGCATAACAAATTTAGACCTTAGGATGATCTTTTTAAAATAGATTTGTCTAAGTATTTTTATGACCTTTGACCGCAGCGCTTTTTTCTCATTATTCCTCTTGCTTTCGTGACGAGTGTATACAAAAAATGTCTCGCGCGAACTCAAGTGTTATTTGTATTTACTTTGAAAAAACTAATGTCTACCTACATAATATTCCATAAACAGACCAGAATCAGGATGCCATTTTTAAAAGTGTGGTCTGTGGACTGCGCAGAAAAAAAGGCTGTATGCATCAATGATCTGTCTATCGAGCAGTTATTGGAAAAGGGTAAAATTTTAGCAAACTAGTAGTGATTAGAGTCAACTTTTTTTAGCTAGAAAGTAGAACAGTTTATCAGATTATGTAGATATACCTACCTACATATTATGTATTATTAATTAAAATTATGTGACTCAAATAAATATATTATAGGCTTAGATTAAAACAAAAAGGGTAATTGTTTGTTTTAATTTAAGATTATAGGTTAATAAAAATAAAAATAATAATATTGATTTGCTGTGTACCAGTGACGAAGGTTCCATACAACTCGATTCCCACCGGCTTCCCTTTAGAAGTTTAGAACACAACCACTCTCTACTTGAATTGAGAAATGGCACAATGGCAGTAATTATAAAAGAAACATTACAAATTGCCTACACTATGGACATTAAATCAACAAAATTTGCTTTTTAACAACATATTGCTTTAAAATAAGCCGCAGGCGCGATCGGCTTTTAGGCAGTTAAACTTCCATACAAAATAAACGTCATGACGTCACATAAAGGTCAATAAACCCACCCGCGTATTAGCAGCCGGTAAGCCGTCTTTATCCGAGTTACTTGATAGAGACAGTTATACAATTTGCGTACGCGTGAGCGGGACGGAGGAATATCGCTTTCGGTTTGTGTTCTGTTGACAGATAATTTGACGTAATTGCAATTCATCATTGAATGCATGACTGTGTTTTATTAGTATTTGAATTTATTAGTTAGTTTCACCTATTATAATGATTAGTATTGTAGTTGGACTTTGTTTATTTGTGTTGTGTGTAGAAAGTAGTTACGAAGACGTACGTTGTAATTAGGTATTTGCGGTAAGTAGATATTGTAATAAGTTGAAATTACGTATTTAGAGTAAGTAGATTTGCAAAGTAATCGGTAGAATTGTAAGATGTCGGCATTAATAGCTTTAGATTCTTCCCGGCTTTTATGATAATGTCTTAGCGCACTTTGTTAGAAAGAATAGACGAATAGCTTTAGAGTATAAGTAGTATTATTCGATTAAGTTTTGTTTAATTTACATCATATCATCATTTCACCACAAACGGCTTTTATCAAAGCCACTTCTATTATGCTTGCAAGACACTGTTTCAATATCTCAGTGCTTACACGTATAGTAAAAGTGGACTGAAGATACATCTGCCTATACAAGACTGAAGCCAGGATGCCAATCACAGATTTTCGGTAAGGACTCAAGACTGCGTGCCCGCGCTTGGAGTAGGTAAGCATTTTTTTTTGCTCCGGCTTACCTCTCTCAATATTTCACGCTTCGCCACTGCTGTGTACTTAGATTAATATAGTGTGTAACGTATTTCAGAATGGCTATTTTTATGAATACCCTTTCTGAAAATATAGAAATCCGAAAAAAATGACAAAGAAATGTGCATACAAATTGTAATCATTATTGTAGTAGGTACTTAAATAAAATTCTGAGGTTAACGTTGTCGTGAATCGTGAAGATCTTGGAATATTTGAAATTACAGTAGCATGAGCGTAAAGGGAGAACAAAACTCCTTCTTTGTTAAATTCGTACAAGCAACAGTATATTGTAAAAAGTCCTTTATTATTGCACTTTTTAGAATATACTGTTTCTTCCTTCTTATAAGTATATTAAAGAGTATAATGTTCTTTGCACGAATTTGGCAAAGCAGTTTTGTTGTCGCTCTACTTTAACGGGCCCGTACTTATAAAAAAGCAGCAGAGTAGTATTCGGTATAATTTTAAAATAAAAATATTTTTTACAAAGTTTGGTCAGATAATAATAATACTTCGTGAAAGTACCTTTTCTTTAGTAGCATTGTTTACCTATGCAAGAAGTAGTTATTGAAAAAAATAAAAATGCACATGTTTACTGTTTTCTTTTCTTGCAGCCAATGCTAAAGGAATTAAAGGAAACAAGGTCTTTTTAATTGACGGAACCGAAATCGAAGAAAACGAAGCTTTATCAGAATATAAGGAAAGCCCATTCCTTATCGGAGATGAATATACATACACAGAAAGGATTCATTCCATCGATAGTTGCAGCACGAACACTTTAGGCAGCAATTTCCCAGGGTCACCATCATCTGTCAAAAGTGACAGCGGCAGTTCTGATGTTAATACTGCATTCATCATCCCCTATGATAAAGTATCAAATTCATTGTTGACTAAGCTCATTAGAGATTCGCCTACAGAAAATGTAGATCTGAATGCACTTGTCAGGATTGTGGCACAGGAGTTGATCCATGATAACCCTCATCCTACTAGATCAATGTATAGAGTAATAGCTCAAGAATTATGTGAACGGTACCCGTGTTTATATGATAGAGATGACAATACCAAAGCACTGATTGGATCCGGCTACAGTACTGTGTTTAAGAAGATTGAGGAAAGAATACATTATCTTCAGAGACCAAACAAGTCAGCAGGAAATATTACAACTTCTAAGAAAAAGATTAAACATATAAAAAAATTAAGTGCAGGATGTAAAGATTGGGAGCCAGCTATACCAAAAGAAGAAACTGCAGAGAGTCTACGTGATAAACAGTCGTGGCTTGCAACATATGCAACCATTAAAGAAAGAGATGAAGAAACTGTAGAGCATTTCATGGAGGTCACATATTCACGTACAAGACAATTTCTTAACACAACCCCGACCATATCAGCTGTTATTGTAGAATGGCCTATACTAATGGAACCCAAATATATGTTAAAACACTTCGAAAGGCTGTGTTGCATTAACACCTCGAAGTGCATGAGCACATTTCTGGAAAAAAGATACGAAGGCTATTGAAAAAATTCAAAAAATTGTCAAAAACACTCCAGCGGCTGACGAAAAGGATGATGACCTACCAAAATTTTTAAAACTAGTTGGGACCTATTTCAAAGAAGACATTACCTTTATTCTCCAAAACTTAACTCAGGTATGTTATTATTAACTTAAGTATTAATTTACATAGGAGACTTTTAGTTTTATCGTCAGATTATAGTTACTGAACATTTTAAAAAATACCTTGATTGAGCGAGTTCGACTAGCTCTTGGCCGTTTTTTTACACTTTTTCTTAACTATGAATAGAATAGAATTTTTAGAATTACTTATTTGCTAAGAATATGGTTGGTTACAATTAGCTGGTCATATTTTTATAGGCTCACATATTCTGCCATGTAGACATGCAAAATTTTACAAAATAAATTTTAATTAATTAATTATACAAAAAACATTAACATTGTTGCCATCATGTGTTTATGTGTGTCTTATTATGTGTTTATTACATTTACAGGAATTGACAAAATCAGATTTATGCCAATTATCGAAAACTCCATCACCAAGCATTATTTCAACTAATATCGGAGGTGAGGTTTTTATAAATACTTTTTTTTTTTTCGGGTTCAAGACCCGCTGTTTTGATTTTTGGGTCTCATTTTAATTAAACTAGTTTGCACATTTTTTAACATTAACTTGTATCCATTTTCGCAGATACTGATGAAATCTACTATTTAGTAGTTGAACAACAAATCATCAGCGAAGTCTCAAATTTTAGTGATGCTTTGAAATTGTTGTGTGCTGCGTACTACGTGTTCAATTTGGCTTACCCTCAAGAAGTACAAAGTGTTCTGGAGTTCATACAGCGATATATTTTTAAAATAAACCCTACAGAAGGAAGTAAAGTAACGAAGACAACTAAGCAGCTCATAAGAGGTAGCATTCTCTCGAAGGTTAATTAATCACAAAATTAAGAAATTAATTAAGTACATTTGAAATCGAGAAAAGTTGAGCTTTGCCATCATGGTATTTACTTGTAGTTATTGTAGTAAAAAAAAATCTTATGTTTCTAGTTATAATGTACACCTAAAAAGTCACAGATTTTGCAAGAATGTTAAATACGTGTGTGCCTTAGTCTAGTTGCAAAAGAGTTTATGAAACTTACGAGTCATTTAGAAGTCATAACTTTAGGTTACATACGTCAGAAAGCTTTAAGCTTAAAACAACTAATAATGACAATAATTGCGATACATCATTTGTACAATGTGTTATATGTAACAAACGAATCCTTTCACGCAATGTAAAATACCATAAAGCACTACATGATATAGCATCGGCAAAAAGTATTCCTTGTCCTCAATCTGCAGAATGTCCAAAAACATTTAATAGTGCAACATCATTGAAAAGTCATGTGTATCGTTATCATTTTTCACGGATGGATACTTCAACTGAAAACAATCTTGATTATGTACCACAAAGATACAATTCTAATTTTGAAACTGCAAATCCGGACGAATTATGTATAGATCCTACTCAGTTTAAATCAGAATCTCAGCTTTTCCATATAAAAGAACTATTACTCGTTTTGGTCAAATTGGAATCAAAAAATTTACTGTCACAAGATGCAATATTCAGCTTAGTTGAAAGTTTTGCAGATATACATGAAAATGTTCTTAAAAATATTAAAGAAATGTGTTTATATACTTTTAATGATTTTCCTGACTCTGTAAACAGATTAGAACGGGATGTTTTCAACATGCACAATACTGAGAGTATGAAATGTACTTGGCGTAAGGGTTTAACTAGCAGATACACTAGATTTGCAATGTACAGGGAATATTTGCCAGTAGTCTTTTCCGTTACAATAAAATTAGGTAGAAACAATTTCCATAAAATTTGCAATTTTCAGTATGTTTCAATATTAGAAACTATACAGTCTATGTTTCAGGATAAGTCTTTTGTTGAACAGTTTAATACCCCTTACGATAAAGTTAATGGTTTGCTGAGAGATATATCTTGTGGTTCAAGGTGTTCGCAAGATAATTTTTTCAACAATAATGCCACGTTGAAAATAATATTATTTCAAGATGCGTTCGAAATTTTTTGTGTTTAGTTTTAGAAGATCCCAAAGGATTTTTGGGATCTTCTAAAACTAAACACAAAATGTTAGTTTGTTAGTAGTTAGGAGTTTACATGACTTTTGCAAATCTCTTACCTCATAACAGATCTAAAGTAGATAATATACAATTAGTGTTGTTGTGTAAGGAAAAATATTTAAAAGAGTTTGATCAAGATAAAATATTTAAAAGCTTAATTGATGATATTAAAATTTTGGAAACTAGTGGAGTTTTTATTGAAAGTCTTGATAAAGTAATATATGGATCTCTTTTAACTTTAATCGGTGATAATTTGGGAAGTCATACCGTTGGCGGTTTTGTGGAAAATTTTAATGCAACCCATTATTGTAGATTTTGTTTATTAGAAAAGGTAAATTTTGAAAAAGATCCTACTCTAATAGGTAAATCTAGAAATCATCAAGAGTACTGCAGGGACGTAGAAACGGCTAAAGCTCTCAATTCCACTAACTGTCCCACTGAACAATTGCGACATTCCCGCGGTGTAAAACGAAATTCTGTGTTCAATGTGCTGCAATATTTCCATGTCATTAAAGGGTTACCTCCATGTATAGGCCACGATCTATTTGAAGGAGTTGTGCAGTATGATCTACCACTTATAATAAATTGCTTTATCAATAGAAACTACTTTTCTGTAGATTTTTTAAATATTAATACTGAAAAATTTCTAAGAAAGGAAAAAATTGCCATACCTCGTTTTTCAAAAGGATGTAAAAAACTGGGAGGTCAAGCGCTTGAAAATTAGTATTTTCTAAGTACATTACGATAATTTTGTGTGAAAATGTAGATGTGGATAATCCATTGTGGAAAATGATTATAATTCTGCGCGAGATAGCAATGCTTGTTTGCGCTTATGAGATTTCAATTGATCAAACAGCTATAATAACATCTTTATCAAAAGAATATCTGACGCTTAGAAAAGAACTTTTTCCTGGTGTTCCGTTAAGACCTAAACACCATTTTATGTTGCACTATGGCCAATTGACGAGAATTCATGGTCCATTGATTTATTCATGGACACTTCGATTTGAAAGTAAACATAGATTTTTTTAAAATATTGTACGGCACTTGCCCAATTTTATCAATATTTCTAAATCTTTGACATATCGCCATCAATTGTATCAAGGATATTTAGGACAAGGAAAACGATTCAATTCTACGATTGTGGCTCATAACACACTAGGTCTAACTGAAGCAAATATTTCGCTACAAGTTTTGTCACTATTTTATGCGAATAATGTAGAGACAAAAAATACACTTACTTCACAAAACATTTATTACAAAGGATTAAAATATGCAGTAGGTCTCGTACATCTTGTACAAACGTGATAAAGAACAAAGATTGTATTTTTTTTAAATTTGTCATTTATTTTTCAAGACTATGAGAATCCTATTTTTATTGGAACTTGTGAACCATTTGAATATAACCTTCAGCTAGGGCTATGTCAAAGTACTGATCATTCTCAAACAAAATTATTGCTATGTAAATACAAAGATTTACTACAGTTTAATGCCTATACACCTCATACTATAGGAAAAACTTTGTACATTGTTTTACACCACTCGTATGCAGATTTCTATAAAGATTAAGTTTTTTTGACAAATTGAATTTTTGAAGATTTGAAGGGGAAACTAAACACGTACCTAATCTCAGCATACTCCCCAAAAAATTCCGCTATTTCATGTATGAAAAAATTGTGCCCAAAATAGTGCTAAATGTACGAAAGTACGTTACCTGAGTAAAATGACATCAATAACTTCGAGAAATATCCATATTTTGACATTTAACACTCGCATACATTTAATATGAGCTTAGATAATTTTAGATAATTTTACTGATTTTAAGGAAACTGTTAATAATCTAAAAGTAATAAAACTATACTTTAATTGAATAAAACCAAAATTATGTTTATTTCTAAGTAGGTACAAAATAAGTACAACATTTTGTATTCAAAGAAGTTGTTCGAAGTGCAGCGTTTGTGTAGGTTCTTAAAAGATTTAAAGTGTTTTTTTTATAATCGTGCCACTAATCGTGTCACTAATTTCGTCGATTCTCGTGGATTATCTACTACGTAGTTAATAATATTGTTATTTAAATCATCATCAAACACAGCAGATCGTGTTTCTCTATTTCGTGCATTCATTGAAGGCACTGTTTTATTGAGATATAAATTGTGTCTGTAGCTTCTTCAGTTTTCGCGTAGATTTGAGGATGCTGGAGAGAGAATCTCTCTCCAGCATACTCACTTAACGGACTGGTACTTTTTATCACTATTTCTATTATATGCTACTATTTCGGGCACTATTTTTGGCAAACATGAAATAGCGGGATTCTTTGGTGAGTATGCAGGGGTTAGGTAGGTACGTAACGAAACTAATTTTAGATTTTTTGAATATATTATTTTTGAAATAGCGATAGCAATGTAATTTCTCATAAAAAAAACCAGTTAGGTGTATTATACTATGCAAATAAGAGTAAAAAACAGTTTCTCATACATTTTCTATAGCATCATTCCTCATAGGAAATAATCGATTAAACCAAACTTGTTGAGTAATTACATTTTTATCGCTATTGACTTTAAACAAAATGCAAGTACTTATGAGAAACTTTTTTGTTACATTTATTAGCATAATTAATTAAACTAACTGTTTTTCCGCTATCTTCTTGAGAAATTAAATTTTATCGCTATCTTTTTTAAAAATCCAAAAATTATGTTTGTTTTCTTCTCACATACTTATAATAAATAAAAATTCGCATAAATCTTCAAAAATAATACAATTATTCTTACAACAAAACTTGATAATTACAAAAGAAACCGTACTTCCTCTTCATGCCTCTAAGTTTTGCGGCAATTTTGTCCCTTTTTTCGTTGTATCTCTTTCGATAAATATCCCTTTTGCAGAATGCCTCTTTCGCAAAAGTTGTTGTCTTGCCCGTTGCCGTAGGTAGATGACTAAATCATCTCTTAAATATTTGTTTACTATTTCACAGCATCCCGAGCGTTGGCAAGCCGAATATTGTGGAACCAAGTGGTGGCTTTTTAATATGGCAGAATAGGTCGCCTTGCCAGCTACTCAGTGGGATAGCCCTAGATGTGCCCCTTCTAGGGGCACCTTAAAGTCGACTCTTAAAAATAAGACGTCGCTAATTAGGTAGATATTTAATTATGCATTATGCCCTGTTTCACAGAATCTCGAGCGTTGGCAAGCCTTATCGATTTCTTTTTTTTTAAATCCAAAAATGAAGTTTGTTTTATTCTTACATACATAAATTAAATAAAAATTCTAATAAATCTTCAAAAATAACCAAGTTTTTCTTACAACAAAACTTGCTAATTATAAAAGAAACCGTACTTCCTCTTCATGCCTCGTAAGTTTTGCGGCAAGTTTTCTCTTTCTCGTTGTATCTCTTTCGATAAATATCCTTTTTGCAGAATGCCTCTTTCGCAAAAGTTGTTGTCTTGCCCGTTGCCGTAGGTAGATGACTAAATCATCTCTTAAATATTTGTTCACTATTTCACAGTATCCCGAGCGTTGGCAAGCCGAATATTGTGGAACCAAGTGGTTGCTTTTTAATATAGCAGAATAGGTCGCCTTGCCAGCTACTCAGTGGGATAGCCCTTGTTGTGCCCCTCTTCTAGGGGCACCTTAAAGTCGACTCTTAAAAATAAGATGTCGCAAATTAGGTAAATATTTAATTGTGCATTATGCCAAGCTCAAATCAGAGCAACAGCGAAGTCAAGCTAATAAAGGACATTATCCATTTTGGTCCAAATTTGAAAAGGCCGGCCAAACAATAAACGTACTGTATTCCAATAGAACTTGTCCCTTTAAGCATTTCGTGTTAGGGCACCAAAGCTGTAGCACCGCTGTAAGTCCTTGGTTTGATTTAGGTTTAAAAGTCTTTTCATACATTTTTTTAAAGGGGGGGGGGGTTGACTTAAAACAAATTAAATGATTTGTCATGGACCTATCGTTTGTGTTTGGGGAGATTCTAAGAAAACATAAACATTGTGTAGGTATCTTATGATTATATATCAAGTTTTAAGATTACATCTAATGTGTATGCACCAGCGGTATTTTTTGTAGGTGTATACTGTATAACAAGAAGTTCTGTTGTTATTTTGGTTTACAAAAATCAAAACAACATGGCAAGATAGTTTTTGTAGTAAATTCATTTATCAGAATATGTATGAAAGTAACGCCTTTTGAACTCAAATAAAACCAGCAAGTACAGTACCTATAGTGCTACAGCTTTGGTGCACTAATAAAACGCTAAGAGGAACAAGTTCTATCCGAATAGGTGCAGCACTTTTTTGCCCTTTCACATTTGGACCAAAAACGTATGAAGATGATATCCTTTATACAGTTAGTCATCAGCATACCTTTCAGTGGAAGCTGCTTCTTTGTAGTACTATACATATCACTATTCTTCTTATGCTTAAATTTGCGTTTTCGATAGTTCTGTATGTTATTTGCTGTCATTGTTTAATTGTATGATTAACAGCATTCTTTGTAAGTTTATCTGATTTTGTATTGTGAACCAGTTATTATATTGCTATTCTAATTATGTTTGATTATTTTCTTCAATATTAGGACATTTCATTAGAATAAATTTTGTGTTCGATTATTTTAGTATTACATGATTAAATAAGTTTAAGTTACATACCTATCTTGTACCTACATATATCCTATTTTGGCAATATACCTGCTATGTTTGTTCATACTTAATTGTTTTCATTTTAATTATTCATAATTAACGGAATATTGTAAATAAAAGCGTTCTAGAAATGGGAAGTTTTTAGTTACCTACACTGTTGGTATATTCACAACCAAACTGTAATCAATATTTGTTCCACCAGTAAATTACAGGCATATCGATCCTATGGGCAATTAGTATAAAATACTAAAAATCCTCTTAAACTATAGTAATGCTGAAAGCCCATAGAATGGGACCAAAATGCCTGTAATTTACTGGTAAAATAAATATTACGGTTTGAATGTGAATTTACCGCTATTATTATGATTGACAGCATTCTTTATAAGTTAATCTGATGTTGTATTGTGAATTAAACAGTTATTATATTGCTATTAAAATTATGTTTGATTATTATCTTTAATATTAGGACATTTTATTAGAATAATTTTTGTGTTCGATTATTTTAGTATTACATGATTAAATAAGTTTAGTTACATACCTATCTTGTACCTATATACATATTATTTAACCTATTTTGACTATATACCTGGTATGTATGTTCATACTTAATGGTTTCATTTAAATAATTAAATTTTTCATAGTTAACAGAATATTGTAAAGTAAAGCGTTCTAGAAATGAGAAGTTTTTAGTTAGAAGATGAACCTACACTGTTGGTATATTCACAACCAAACTGTAATCAATATTTGTTCAACCAGTAAATTACAGGCATATCGATCCTATGGGCAATTAGTATAAAATACTAAAAATCACCTTAAATTATAGTAATGCTGAAAGCCCATAGAATGGGACCAAAATGCCTGTAATTAACTAGTAGACTGAATATTACTGTTTGAATGTGAATTTACCGCTATTATCATAATTGACAGCATTCTTTCTAAGTTAATCTGATTTTGTATTGTGATTTAAATAGTTCCTATTATATTGAAATTATAATTATGTTTGATAATTATCTTCAATATTAGGACATTTCATTAGAATAATTTTTGTGTTCGATTATTTTAGTATTATATGATTAAATAAGTTTAAGTTACATACCTATCTTGTACCTATATACATATTATTTAACCTATTTTGAAAATAGACCTGCTATGTTTGTTTATACTTAATTGGTTTCATTTAAATTATTCATAGTTAACAGAATATTGTAAATGAAAGCGTTCTAGAAATGGGAAGTTTTTAGTTAGAAGAAGAACCTACACTGTTGGTATATTCACAACCAAACTGTAATTAATATTTGTTCAACCAGTAAATTACAGGCATATCGATCCTATGGGTAATTAGTATAAAATACTAAAAATCACCTTATATTATATTAATGCTGAAAGCCCATGGAATGGGACCAAAATGCCTGTAATTTACTGGTAGAATGAATATTACTAATTGAATGTGAATTTACCGCTATTATAGGTACACTCACTTATAAATAGTGGGTTTTTCCATTCATATTAGGGAATTTTCCCTATTTTGTATGTGATTTATATCACCAACAAATTATTGAATTTCACATAAACTGTTTATTTTCACATACAATATTCTGTAAAATTCCCCCAAGAGCGTAGAATATTACATAAATTTATGTAATGATATTTACATGAATACATGTGATATCTTACATTATTATGTATTTGTATGTATTATATGTATGTACATACCAAGTATTTAATAAATAATACATAAACGTATGTCAAAATACAGATATTTTTATGTAGATTTACATTACGTTAATGTAAAACTACATAACAGTAGGTAATAAAAAATACACATTTTTATGTAGATTTATCTACACATTATGTAAATCTACTTAAGTTTAAGTAAATAAAATACATAATTTTGTGTAGATTTACCTATGTATTGAGTAAATCTACGTAAATTTATGTTAACAAAACACATATTTTTATGTAGCTTTACCTACTTATTATGTAAATCTACTTAAGTTTATGTAAACAAAATACATATTTTTGTGTAGATTTACTTATGTATTGAGTAAATCTACGTAAATTTATGTTATCAAAACACACATTTTTATGTGGCTTTACCTACTTATTATGTAAATCTACTTAAATTTATGTTAACAAAACACACATTTTATGTAGATTTACCTACATATTAAGTAAATCTACTGCAGTTTATGTAAACCAAATACAGTTGTTATGTAGATTTAACAACGTTTTATGTAAATGTACGAAGACGTATGTAATAAAAATTACACAGTTTACAGTTGATTTACTTGCATATCATGTAAAACTTCATGTTATGATGTAATTTTATTACATAAAGTTTAGAGAAATTTTTTCACATAATTTATCTGTAAATTCATATCACATATTTTATGTAAACTCACATCACACGTGACTTATGTAAAATTACATTACATAATTTTATGTAATAACAAACTACATAAGTTTATGTAAAATGACATTACAGAATTCTTATGTAAAATTAATTTACATACTTGTATGTAATTACAAATTACATTTTTTTATGTGAAATATTATTACATAATTGTTATGCAATATCACATTACATAAATTTATGTGATAATATTCCCATGTAAGTTAGTTTATGTAAATTTACATAATTGGAATTACATAAACGTTCTTTACATTTTATGTAAAAAGTTGAGATGTAAATTTACATCCGACTTTGAAAACTACATGGACATGTAGTTTTACATAAAAGTGAGGGCTACGAGAGTGGCCCTAACTTTAATGTAATAATTTTTAACAGTGCAGTTCTAACGCGCCTTTTCCGGCTCTCTTACACTACTGGCGTAGAACAGCCCTTGTCCACCCGATTCCAAAAAAAGGCGATTGCTCAGATCCGTCCAACTACAGGCCAATAGCTATTACCTCTTTACTCTCCAAAGTAATGGAGTCCATTACAAACCGCCAGCTCTTAAGGTACCTAGAAGAGAACCAGCTACTAAGTGATCACCAGTATGGTTTTCGTCGCGGTCGTTCGGCTGGTGATCTTTTAGTGTATCTTACTCACCGATGGGCGGAGGCAGTCGAGCGTAAAGGGGAGGCACTGGCAGTTAGCTTGGACGTAGCGAAAGCTTTTGACAGGGTAAAGCACAGGGCTCTTCTTTCTAAACTTCCATCATACGGGCTTCCTGAGAAATTGTGTTCATGGGTTGCCAGCTTTCTTACTGGGCGTAGCGTTTTTTAAAAATGTTTTCAACAAACTATTTAGATCTCTGTATTTTAGTTTAGCATGAAAAGTTTTATTAAAATTGGCTTTTTGGTTTTTTAAAATTTCGACTTGGAATTTTGTATGGGAAACTGAAATGCGTAAACCCTCTTAAGAACATTACAATAGATTTAATTTCGTCTTCATTAACCCTGTATTAAAACAATTATCTATTTTTAAGATAAAATATTGTCTTTTATTTTTGCTCCTAATATAAATATAACTAATGCTAGCAAAACCCAGGTTTATGCATTCTCGTCCAAAGTAACTCCCTTCCTTACTCCTCTCTCTCTTCAGAACTCTCCGTTACCCATTTCGGTGAACCTCAGCATTTTTGTCATGTACAGTCACGAGTAAAAATATGTAAACAATTGTAGCTCTTAATACAATGGAATAAGAGTCAAAGTGTATACATGTTGGTGCTCGTGACTGTACATCGGCCAGGAACTGAATCCGAAATGCTACATCGAGAGTGCTATTTTATCCCGCCTCCCGGAAGTTGGGTTTTCTCAATAAGGTGAGGCGGTTTTTCAATCCCGAGCAGCGCTGTTTGCTGTACAAAACTCAGGTGCGATCGAGTATGGAGTATTGTTCCCATCTATGCGACGGCTCCGCTAAATGCCTCCTCGATGCACTTGATAGACTGCAAAGGCGAGCGGTACGCATTATTGGAGATGCTGAGGTTACAGCCTCTCTTGAGGACCTCCAGCTGCGTAGAGACATTGCTTCTCTCAGTGTCTTCTACCGGAATTACTAAGGAGAGTGTTCTGAAGAACTTTTTGATCTTATCCCGCCCTCTCCTTTCCTCTCCCGGACTACACGTGCTGGTCTTAGGAACCACCATCATACTGTACAGACTATCAGTACTCGTACCAAAAAATTTGGCAAGTCGTTCTTCTGTAAGACCATTCGGCTTTAGAATTCATCGTCTGACACTCTAAAAGGACAGTCGCTGCGATTATTTACCCTTAACTAAAACGACTACCCTCAATATGACAAAGTGTTCAAAGTGTAATAAAAATATACTGAAAAAATCCCCGGGGCTTGAGTGCAAAAATTGCAGCAAAATAGTACATTGTACCGTGGAATGTGCTAATCTTACAACAAAGCAGCTTGCTGCAGTGCGTACTGCCGAGAGCCTGGATTGGACTTGCCGGGAATGCTTGAAAACAACGTCGAAACGGGGGTCCATTATTGTGCCTGAGGATTCCGAAGAGGATGACGAAACTGATGACGCGATGTTAGAAACGATGCCAGTAAAAAAACTGCTGGCTGGAGTCGAGAAAATTGTCAACAAAGCTGTACAAAAAGAATTGGCATCTATAACAGATTCACTATCTTTCTTCAGTGAGAAAATCGACGAGTTCAACGAATGCATGGAGGCCTTTCGAGGAAAGATAAAGGACTTGGAGAAGAGAAATATTCATCTCTCTAACGTCAATTCTCATCTAGAAACCAAGCTGAACGCCGTCGAACAACGAGTTCAAGAACTTGAGCAAACGCAACTTTGTGATAGCATCGAAATCATAGGGATACCACAGACAGAAAAAGAGGCCCCGATAGAGTTGGTGAAGACTATAGCACAAATACTCAAAGTGGATGATGTACCGTTTAAGCAAGTAAAACGTTTGAACCAACGCGCTGATCAAAGTGGGCCACTTATGGTAACGCTACAAGAAGGCCAGCGAAGTCGGTGGATTAAGCAGTCAAAAGAAGTGAAAGTCTCTCTTAGGGACTTGGATCTTGTAGGTACACCGGGTGCAAATAATATCTACATCAGAGAAGTTCTGACTCCATATAACAAATCATTACTGTGGAAGGCGAAACAAGAACTGTCATCATCATTTCAATACATATGGTTCAAGGATGGACTCATTCGTGTACGTAAAGAACCTAAATCCAAGGTATTTATCATTAGAAACGAAAGTGACATAAAACGAATATTATCCTAATTCTTTATTGTAAAAATGTGGGTAATTAATTTGTTTAGATAATTTACTCTCTATTTAACTTATTTTCAAAAATTAAAATGGATTACGACCTAAAAGATTCATTAACTGAACATAAAAACTGTAATAATCTAACTGATTTACTAAATGTACTACCTAAAAAAGTAAAATTTACATGTATAGGTACATATAAACATACGTTCGCTAATCAAAAACTATGATGGCTTGTTGCAATGTATAGAAAACCTACAAAACATAATCGATGTTATTGTTGTCACGGAAGTGGGTATCTCTTCGAATATTAGTTCGTTATACAATATCGATGGATTTACAATGTACACGAGGTTGAGGACAGAACGTAAAGGAGGCGGTGTTATTATGTACATAAATAATAAACACACCTTTAACGACACTAATAGAAAGGCAGTAAACTTTGAATGTATATTGGGCACCGTGTCAACTCCCTACGGTCATGACTACACTTTGTGTGCACTGTATCGACCACCAGATCCTAGAAAGAATAAACGATATTTTATACGAGAACTGCGCGGTATTTTGAGGAGATGCTCACTAACGGATAACTTTATACTGATTGGCGACGTAAACATAAACATTAAATGTGATAATCTCATACGTTCTGAATATTTGGACATGATGAGCGGGTTCGGTCTTGTTTGCGGGATCACACAATACACGAGGGTTGAAAAACGTGTAGATTTAACTACTAAGTCGTGTATTGACCATATATTTGTGAGATCCAGCCAACAAGATGCGTACACCGCGGCACTCGGCACCGTACTGGCGGATCATCGCATGATTGCAATATCGTGCATTGTTCCGCCGCACATACAGGTTGTGCCTAAAATAGTTGCTAAAATAAATCATAAAAAATTGCATGATGAGTTGGGAAGGGTGGACTGGGAACAAATCGATAAGTTAGAGTGTCCTAATGAGATTTATAACTTTATTAACAAAAGGTTTAGTGACTGCTACATCAATTCAACATATAAGACTACAATTAGTTCAGGCAAACGAAATAAGTTACCATGGATAAATAGCAATATTAACAACTTGTGCTTAAAACGAGATAAGTTATACAATAAATGGATAAAAAACCCCAGTGATAAAATATTGGCATTAGAATATAAAATAATAAGAAACAGAACAAATAAAATAGTCAATAAAACTAGAAATAAATACATCAAACAATCTATTAGTGATTGCAAAGGTAACATAAAAAAATTATGGGAATTACTTAACACTTTAACAGGCAAGGTACCAAAATCTGTAGACGAACAGGTGTTGAAAGCTTTCCTAGAAAACAATATGGACAATAAAGTAATTGTAAATAACTTTGCAGACAGTTTTCAAACAACTGTGAACAACATCATACCGAAAAAAAAAAAACTTCTGTAAGAAAAATATAAAAAAGCATAATTCCGAATCATCTATTGGCGCAAACGGCAGAACAATTCCTTATTATTTTAGTAAGATGGACAAAAAAAGCGTGATTCATAGTGACGCGCGGAATGCCAACGCAGAAATAACTACCCACTTTTTTCGAGCCGAATCAGACCAACCACAACAATAATGAATTAGTGGTGTTATTCCACCAAAATATTGCCGGCCTGATTAAAAAATGTAGTGAACTGGAGATGTGTTTATATGAATTACGTGAAAATAAATTATTTACTGACTGTGTGTGACGGAAACATTTGTAAAAGCCGGCGACGAACATAATGTGAAGATAAATAATTTCAAATTAGTCGCATCTTTCTCTCGCAAAAATGAGAAGCGAGGAGGGGTATGTATTATGTTACACCCTTTAGTAGAATTTAAGGCTGTTCAATTTTGTAAAGATTTAGCCGAGGAAAAGTTGTTTGAATGCTGCGGAGTAGAAATATCAGACTATTCATGCATTATTGTTTGTTTAAACAGAACACCAAAATCAAACGTTAAGTTATTTCTTATTAAACTTTAACAGCTTTTACATGAACTGACGAAAAAAAAATAAACGAATAATCCTGACAGGTGACATGAATATTGACATTTTAATAAAAAATAATATATTGCTAGAATTTAAAGACTTAATACTAAATTATAATTTTGAATTTCATATAACTAAACTTACAAGAAAAAAGTCATGCATTGACCACATAGTCAGTAATATTAAAGGGGCCAACGGTACAATTCAGTCTTTTCATTTGTCTGACCACAACACGGCTCAATTATTGTGTTTCCCGGGTGGTAAAACAAAAAAGAGACGATACTGGTTTGTATTGAGACGAGACTATAGTCAAGATAACCTAAGCAAGTTTAGGGAACTCTTATCTAACCTATCATGGAATGATGTCTATAATGAACAAGATATAAACAAGTCATTTAATACATTTCATGACATGTTTACTACTCTATACGACGTTTGTTTCCCAATTATTAAAGTCAAGGTAAATAGTAACTCGTCCCGACCGAAATGGATATCTAAAGGTATCAAAATATCTTGTTAAAAAAGCGGAAACTTAGAAATGGACTATACGTTAATACCTCAGATGATAACAAAGCTAATTATACCCGGTATAGTAAACTGCTGCGAAAGTGCATTAATACTTCTAAAAGAAATAAAAAAACCATTTATTTTCTTAAGTCAAAAAATAAGTGCAAAGCATCCTGGGATATAATTAAGGGTGATAACACTAAGATATGTGGGGGAATAAATGCAATTAATAATAACGGTACAATAATACCTACGCAGTTCCATTGATATTGCAAACTTATTTAATCAGTTCTTCATTAATTCGACCAAAACAATTCAAAACGATTCTGATACAGAAAATAAAGCTGGCAGTAAAATTGAACGGACAAGCAGCAGCATATTTTTAGCACCCTGCACTGAGATTGTTAAATGTATACATTCACTTAAAAATACAAACACCGTTGGATACGATAATGTATCCACCTCCATAGTTAAGAATTGTGTTGACTTAATTGCAAGTGTTCTGGCTTGTCTTATTAACAAATCTCTGGAACAAGGTGAATTTCCTGACCACTTCAAAACTTCAATTATTAAGCCCCTACACAAAAAAGGTGAAAAACTACTATTGACTAACTATAGACCTATTAGTCTTGGACAGATTTTTTCTAAGGTACTAGAAAAGATAATGTCTTATTGATTTTGTAAAAAAATTCAAGTTAATTAAAGAGGAACAAAACGGTTTCCAAAAGGGGAAATCAACAACTCTTGCAGCTTTTACGTTAGTCAGTGCTATAACAGAACTAGTGGATAAAAAAACACCTGTTACCGTCATTTTTCTAGACATCAGCAAAGCCTTCGATATGGTTAATCACGACCTACTTATAGACAAATGTGAAAGATACGGTATAAGGGGTAAAGCGATGGAGTGGTTAAAGAGCTACGTTCATGATCGTACGCAATGTGTAGAAGTAGCAGCAATTAATAAAGAAAATGTCCTCATGCCATGTAGATCTTCGTTTCTGAACAATATTAAGGGCGTGCCGCAAGGTAGCGTCTTATAAACATTGCTTTTACTGATTTTTATAAATGACTTGCCTAATACAACGAACAAAAATGTATATTGTTTGCTGACGATATAACCCTAATAATCCCAGACGACAAGAAACACGAAAACTACGAAACTAGAATAAACTTAGCACTAAGCAACATAATTAAATGGTTAGAGCAAAATTCATTATGCGTTAATTTGGGCAAGACAAACTACATTCAATTTTCTAACTATAACACTATTGACAAAATATTAAATATTCAATACAACGGACATAAAATAAACAATAATAATTCATCAAAATTCTTAGGCTTAACACTTGACAAAAACTGTAATTGGAAACAGCATATCGACGTGACATGTGGTAAAATAAATAAATTTGTGTATGCACTGAAAAAATTAAGCACAACAGTCGGCGAAAACGCGGCCCTCACTGCTTACCATGGCTATGTAGGCTCCATTCTTAGTTAAGGCATTCTTCTATGGGGAAACTCAACCCTCGTTAATAAAGCCTTCCTGGCATAAAAAAAGTGTGTACGTGCGGTTTGCAGGGTCGGTCAAATGCATTCCTGTAGACCACTTTTTAAAAAACTGCAAGTACTGACAGTTTCATCCATGTATATTTTGGAAGTTGGCATCTTTGTAAAAAATCATCCACACCTATTCAAAAGGATTACCGAAAATAGTAAATACTCATAAAAGAGACCCTACTAAATTAAAAACACAACCATGCAGAGGTTTTATGCATGGCAAAACTGCTATATTAATTCAATAAAAGTGTTTAGCAAGATACCCCAAGGTATTAGAGAGATGCCATTTAATCGCTTCAAATCGGAGCTGCGCAGATGGTTAATCGGAAAATGTTTTTATTCCTTGCGAGAATTTGGAAGTGCTCGATGGATCTAGTGACTTCTCACATAAATTAGATATTATGTAATTGGAATAGATACTGACATTTATATATTTGCATGCTTTCGAGTATAAGGCGAACACTTGTACTTTATTTTTATTAACATGTCACCTGTTTATGCTGTAAATAATGTTCTGGCAAATAAATGATTTGATTTGAAACTTCATGAACTAAGTTCGGCGTCTTCTTGGCAGGAAAGTGAAGCGTCATGTCTGCAGTTTTATTTTATTTTCTATAATTTTTGTTCAGTTTTTTTTATTATTTAAGAGAGAGGCAAACGAGCAGGCGGGTCACCTGATGGAGAGTAATCACCGCCACCCATATGGACACCCGCAAAACCAGAGGAATCGCAGATGCGTTGCCGGCTTTTAGCACCATCCAGGGATCACGTGTAGGGTCTCAAGGGTAAACCTACGGACGCGAGCAACTTTAACCCCCAAATTTCACGAAATTTATTGAATATTATGTGAAATAATGGTGGATCATTTACTGTTACGTGTTCGTGAACGTGCATGAGTGTTAGCAAATAAGACAAAACAATGCAACATCACTTTTCAAATTCTCTCAAGAAATCCGTGTGAGACCTCAATAAAGTTTATTTGCATTATTATCTACTTAATGCAAAGAAAATAATTATTATTTATATCATAATTGGCACTGACTAAATGTGCTGATCGCACGAAGCCATTAATTAAGAGGGAAAAAAACAAAAAAGTATTCTGTCAGTGTCAGGACTGTCAGAGTGCTTTTTGTCATGTCAGTCAAGTCAAACTCAAATTTTTTGTCTGTCTGTCCAACTCTGCTCATCGCTCATTTAATATTTTAAGAATAGGAATAGAGTTGTTTTAAAAATTTATCGAGGTTTGTGTGTGTGTTACATACACGGACGTGAACGTGTTAATTTGAAAAATGCCGCATTTAAGGATTGAAACTAATATTCCCAGGAGTAAAATCCCACAGGATTTCGTGGCTAAAGCCAGTTCCCTGGTAGCTAAAACTCTTGGAAAACCTGAACAGGTATGGCTTGCTAAATAAAGTTACATTATTTACTTTGCTTACAGCTGTTGAAAGCTTTACTGTCCTGACCAGGCATAGTTCACCATCTTTCGGGTCCCAGGTCCCAGCATCAGCGCTCAGAGCGTGCCTACATTCGCACATTGGTACTATTACGTAACACCATTCTTGATAATTACTTACCCATACTCGTACTCTCTGAAAAATTAAAATGGAAAAAAATACATGATAAGTACTATAAAACGTTAACAACACACAACATAACACATTGCCAACGAGAGATATTCCTAAACATTTCTAAACCAAAAAATACCTACTTAAGTATACATAAGTATGGTAGGTATATTATCTTGTGATATCCATCACTTAAATGTACCTAACTAATTAATCTCATTAAAGCAATAAATTATTATAATGCCATATTTTGTAACTGCCACTTAATGTAATCACTGTAAGCGATGAGTATAGGTAGGTACATATAATATGATAGTCTAAAACTTTACAAACATGATGAATACCTGTTGAAATATTTAATTTTTATTCTATTTTAATAAAAAATATTATCTAAGTCGAATGGTACCTAGTCTAATCTAATGTATGTATGTTTTCAGTATTGCGTAGTTTCTGTCATCCCAGACCTACCTATGAGCTTCAGTGGGACTACAGAACCATGTGCTATTGCAAATTTAATGTCGATCGGTGCACTGGGAGTAGCAGAGAATAAAAAACATTCTAAGGTCTTATTTGAGTTAGTTGACAAGGAACTGGGTATTTCACAAGACAGGTAAGTACCTACTTATAGCATAATATCTACCTAACAAAAAATACATAATCTTAAAGCAATAATTAATTAAAAACATGTTAACTTGTTTTAAAACTATATTTATATCCACACATTTAACTAATAACACAGCCCTAAATAAAAGAATAATACATCACACTAATATTATAAAGGCGAAAGTTTGTGAGTGTATGTTTGTTACTTCTTCAAGTAAAAACTACTGAATGGGTTTGGATGAAATTCGGCATACAGATAGTTTATAACCTGGATTAACACATAGGATACTTTTTATCCCGATATTCCCACGGGAACGGAAACCACGCGGGTGAAACCGCGAGCGGCTGCTAGTTATGAATAAACAAATGATGAAAAACCTTTTTGAGTTAGGCACATTACTCACATTCATAGGAGACTTCTAATAAAACTTTCTGTTTTCAGGATGTATATAACATTTCAAAATGCACCTACCAGCGATGTTGGATTCAGAGGAACCACTTTCCATGACATCTTTGGATGAATATAATTATATATAGGTATTTAATTATTTTTAGCAATCAAATTTTTTTCTCTTCTATTTTATTCTAAATGTAAGATACTTACTTAGTTTAATACTTATTTATTAAACCATAAGTATAATAATTGAAAAAACTTTAATTCTATTTATATAGTATTCAACCTGTTGCGCGCCGTGAATACAGAAAATAGAATTTTAATTGTACCGCGCATCTAATGATGCGCGCGGAAAATGGGTACTTACTTTTCCTAAAACCAAGGACGATATATAATAAAACTTTAAATTAGGTAGGTAGGTATATACTTCTGTTCTGTCACCTACTAAGGTGACATTATACAACAAAAAAAAACTGAAAAAGTTAAGAGGCCAATATAATTGTATCTAGACTGTGATTTTTGCGTAATATGGCCAATTTTGGTGTTTTTGATCTCTGAAACAAAAATACATTTACAGTTTTGATTTATTGAATAGTATAGAATAGCTATATAGCTACCCAAAATTGCAGAGACAGATTTTCATAAAATGCGCGAAGGAGTGCCTTCTTTTTAAGCTCCTAGATTGAACTACTTACTGTCTATTCTAAACAAAAAAATCACATAGCAGGGCCCTGATTCTGTATGACAACATTACGATTCCTTGGGCCCTGGTTCTGTATGACAACATTACGATTCCTTGTTTCAAAACCACGTCAATTCCATAAGGCATGAGCATTTTGTTCCTCGCACCCCACCACCCGCTTCAATATATCGCCAGTAATAATTGACTAGCGACATCTATCACAAAGCAGAGAAACTAATACGTATTAAAGCGTCCTGGCGGACGGCGCGGCGCCGGCGGCGGCGCAGCACCGGCACAGAATACATAGGTAATAGTACAAGTGCAGAAGATCAACTCCGCAAAGTCATTTGAATAAATAGCGACTCTTGCAAAGACTATAGTGCAATTCAGGTCGCACAACGTTTCCTTACCTACAGTCAAATTGACCTAGAAGTTGCCTCTCTTTCTATCGCGTAGCTCTTATCTCTTCTAACGACTTTAGGGTTGTCTTTTTTAAATAATAATTGCGGCATAAAGGCGGTCAAGGTCGACATGTACAGTAAATACATATCATGTGCCGTCGACTGTACCTACCATAAACAAATAAGTAAGTAGGTACCAACCTACTATATGTACCTACTTATTAAAGCTAAAATCTTGTAAACAGAACTTGTAGGTAGGTAAGTACCTACATATCAAACTAACTATAAGTAAGTACTTACTATAATATTCAATAATCTAATTATGTACCTAGGTAGGTAAATACGAGAGACATAAAGATAAAAGTCAACTTTTGGTTTTGGTAGTTAGGTAGGAAGGTACCTATCCTAAAGTACAGGTACTATATAAGGTAGGTACTTAGTTGTTTATCCTTACTTGTCCTATTAAGTTATTTAGTAAACAGTTTCGTAAGTAGGTAAGTAAGTACCTAGCTACGAAATTATTATTTCAATAAGTAAAGTAAACGGACCCGCCGCCGGCTACTTGTAGCTTCATACCTAAAGGCCTACACAGACGGCAGCTATAATGTAAAGATTTTATAAGGTAAAGATGACATTATTAGGTTAAGTATCATAAGACCGCCGGCGGTCGCGAAAGTATTGATTTTCAATTGTGTCTGGTTTTACGGTGCTCAAGGGTTATAGCACGATACACCTCACTACATCTTTCCATAGAAATCGTCAGGTGACTACACACGACAGCTATAATGTATGTTATAGCTTTCTTGTTAAATCCCGAGATTTAAATGTACATTAATATACATTATAGCTGCCGTCTGTGAAGGCCTTAAAGCGCGGAGTGCGCCTGGCCTGGCACAGAGAGAAACTATTCGCACGTAAATTACATTACAATACAAGGCATCTTGCACTCTGTCATACTTACCGCGATAACCACAACTTGAGTTGTAAATCAATCAGGGGGCCCCAGTGCGCTTTCGAGCACACATCTTTTTTACGTTACCGAAACATTCTAAAACGTATAATTATATTTTATTTATTTCAAACTTAAGTTTGTTTACAGAACAAATAGGTACTTAATACGAAAGTTAAGGTAGGTAGGTAGTTATTTATGTAAATTATTTCGCCTTACGATCGTAAGTCTGTGACTGTTGTGATGGTAGATACAGAAGGTAGGCACCTAACCTACCTGCGTAACTTATAGTGAGTTCGTAATAATTAAAATTACCAGTACTTATGTAAGATGTGTAAAGCCGCAGTTCCACATTCGCGCGAGTCGCGAGTCGAATGGCGAGGCGAGGTGCGTGCGCGATTGTGTGAACGCACGCTCGTCACTCGCCTCGCGACTCGTCTCGCCGCTCGTGACGCTCGCGTTCGGAGCGGTTTTTTGGACGCGAGTCAAAGGGCACGAGTGACGAGGCGAACTTAGTGTTTACACATTCGCTCTCTCGCTCATTGTATTTTTATTGTTGATCAAGGAACACATATACTGTATATTAAAAATGGATTAAAGGAACGACTGAGTTCTAACGTTTAGGGAACTTTACCAAGCTCAACCAGTTATTTGGTTTGGTTTCCAAAACATGATTGACACAAAAATAAGCAAAAAATTATTTATTAATAATCATTGACACGCGAATGCTGCTAAAACGTAGACGTCGTCCATTCTTGCAAGTTGAAGTAGAAAAGAATACACGCGAATGTGTAAACAGTCACTCGTCTCAGTTTAAGGAAGGCGAATGTTGCGTCGAACATATCGTCGAATGGCGAGGCGAGTAGCGAGCACGCATTTGGAACTGTAGTATAAAATGTAGGTGGTTGGCATGGTTTAACGTAATAAAATGTGTTTTTTTTACGTTAATCTTCAACTCGTCATGGCTTGCAGTCTTTGCTTGTTTCTAAGACTTTATGATACGCTTGCCAAACAACGGCAAACAGCAAACAACAAACACGAACATGTGGACGAGTGTTTGTCTGTGTTTGCCTGTTCGTGTTTGTGTTTGGCAGTGTTCGGCGTCGGTGTCGGATTTTCATCACAAATGGCAAACAGTTTGCGATGTCTCCACACGCTTGTTGAGCATCAGTATTGCGCGCGAGCTTGCGGGCGGCGGACGTTCCGGTTACCAGCAGTTTTCTGCAAGCAATGTGGCGGAGCTAAGAAAATGGCTGATTGGTCTGAGGATACAACTCTATCCTTTTTGGAAGCATACCTACCATAATGAGCAATGCATTTGGTATACTAAAGATGCCAATCATAAAAATAGTCAGAAGGTGACCGATGCGTTGGACGCGCCTTAGTTTTTATTGTCAGAACAAAAATTATAGGAAATAAAAAACAAAAAGGAAATATTTATATTTTTTATTGATAGGTAACTACTTAATTTAACATAAAAACATTAATCTTTAAGCGCAGCTTCATCTGAACCGAATGTTCAAATATTTGTAAAAATATGTCTTTCGGATCTCAGAGGTGAAAACTTCCAAGATTTGATGAAGCAATGTTGACTAAAAAATATAAGCATCAAGCACTGACAAATTTCGACGGGTGAAAACCAGACCTCGGTGGCCAAGTGGTTAAGGCAGCCGCCCGGAATGCGGAAAATGCGTGGGTTGTCGTCTTTTTTCAGTGTTTAAAAATTTTACTTAAGTAAGTATATTTAAGCGTTAATAAACATTGATACATATTCTTTATATTTAAAATTAAAATAGGTCAACTCGAAACTAATAGCTGCCACAAGTTCGTCGTCCGTCATGTTTGCCGATCCGGAATATACTAGCACGTTCGCCAAGCGTCTGGATGCCTGTTTGTGTTGGGTGTTTGTGGTCGATGTTTGAGACTTTGTTTGTAGTGATCGGTGTTTGCGACAAACAGCAAGCGTCTGGAGCCGGCTTTAGATAGGTAAATAGGTAAGTAAGTAACTTACAAAACTACATTTTACTTAGGTGTGCAATTGTAACGTTACAGCTTTTTACTCATAAACAATAACTATTTACTTACATTTTACGTATTAATAGTATTTATATTTACTTAATCACATAAAACCTTATCCCACATTATATACTCCTTTCATGCAATATAAACTACTTTCTTTACATCCTCTTTTCAATATACAGGGCGTCCCACGGACATGCCACATGGAGGGAAAGTACCTTGAATATTGTAGATGGAACATTTTACTGAAAGAAGACATTATCTTAATTTAAAAAACAATTTAAACTGCGTTCATAGATATTTGAATAATTACATGGTTGAACCGGGAATCGAACCCGTTACATGAGAAAAATAATCATCCTGTAGCTTTATCATACCGATCGAAAGGCTTCATCATAAGGATTACTTTTTTCTAATTAACATAGTGTCACAATTAAAAGGAAGACCATGAATTTTAACATTTAATATGAAATTTTGTTCAGAAAAATTAAAAGCTGACATTGCTGTAAGGACGTACAACTGACATTGAAATAAATACATACATAAATTGATTAATTTTGTATAAAAAATGTTAAAATTCATGGTCTTCCTTTTATTTGTGACACTATGTTATTTAGCAAAAAATAATCCTTATGATGAAGCCTTTCGATCGGTATGATAAAGCTACAGGATAATTATTTTTCTCATGTAACGGGTTCGATTCCCGGTTCAACCATGTAATTTTTTTTTTATACTAAGCCCGGCAAATGACCCCACTCCACCTGATGTTAAGTGGAAATGAGGTCCAGGCGCGAGGACAACTGGTGCAGCGTAAGAGACGTAGCATCAGTCATCCTCACTCTGCCGGCCCACAAAGTGCTTCTTCACGCCTCGTTTGAAGGACCCTATGTCATAGGGTCATTTAAATATCTATGAATGCAGTTTAGTTTTTTAAATTAAAATAATGTCTTCTTTCAGTAAAATGTTTCATCTACAATATTCAAGGTACTTTTCCTCCATGTGGCATGTCCGTGGGACGCCCTGTATACTTTATCTATAAAAGTCACCTTAACAATATTTATTCTTTTACGCCTTCACACTTCTACCATAAACCATTTTCCACCCCTCTCATTTTCATTCGCGCCACTTTTCGCGATATTTTTTTTTTGGTTAAGTATAGAATTTTCGATCTATTTCTTTCTAATACTAAAAACTAATACCAATGGTATTTGTTTATTATCGAATTAGTGTTCTATTCCAAACGAATACCAAATTTAAAATATTTCAATGAAGTACTTAATCTATTCCTAACGAGTACCAAAACATAACTTTTGGTACAGTTACAGAAACAGTTTAATTTGCTTTTTAATGTTATGATCGTTATGCAATCTTAAATCTCAACAAATTCATTTCATCCCGACATTTTTACTGACGAGCCAACTTATGTGAATTACTTGCTAATCCAGGGGGAACGGTAGCGCATAGATACGGTAAATTTTAAATTTCAATCAATTTGAACCAGTACTTTAAAAAGTATAACTAGTTAAAGCTTCTTAATTTTGTCACTCACTGACTGACCGATCAGCGCGATTTGCGCTCTATCGATTGGTATATTTAAAATTTTGATATCTTCAAAAAATGTCCCTTACGTCAACTATTCTTTAAAGTATTTTAATAAAAAATATTAAAATATTGGGTGCAAAGTACGTCAATTACATGAAATTAAATTTTGATTAAAATAAGGCACCAATTGTATACAAATTATATATAAACAGGTACGAAAAATGAAAAACATGTATGAAATTGTAGTATAAATAAGTAGACAGCTCAAAGTAAAAAATAAAATTTAGTTCAAAAATACTCGATAGATGGCGTTTCATGAAAGCCGACCCGTTCCTACCTAAGGGCTGTAATAAATTCTACTTTTGCTTGTCTATCAAAAACATAAAAAAATAGTACTTACAAATTTTTATTCAGGATCTCCAGGACCTATTTCTATTTTGGAATGGAATAAATATTACGTAGCCATACACGTGTTCTTCATGGACTCGCCTTTTACTAAGCGCCATACTAATCTATGCTAAGCGCCATCTATGAAGTCATTTACGAACCAATTTCTTTTTTTTGGATCTCAGAAAATCGCCCATTACTTTCGGTAAAAATCTTAGTGTAAAAGACAAAAAAAAAAATTGGTTGCCTGTAAAGTCGGTATACGGGCGAAAGTTTTACGTGACAACGACTTTGAGTGGTAAAATAATTTTAATGTGAATATTCATTCGTATAGTAGGAAGAAGGATGAAATAATAGTAACAATTTAAAACATTTATTTATACAAAGAATTATATTTAAAACATTAATGCAACGTGTAAACCGCTCTTAGGCGGGCTAACCATGCCCGAGTGGAAGGGACGCGTGCCTCTCACTCGCTCTCATTGTGAGCGCATAACGTGAGCGGAGCGTAACGCAGTTTCTTGAAGTGTCACCCGGCAAACCAATTTATAAGACGTTGTCACGTCAAAAGACTAATGTTAGGTACAATCTATTTTGAAAAATATAAGTATTATAAAGATTCTATTGAAATAGGCTTATACAGCTTGTATCAAGCGGGGCCAGTCATATTTCACGTACCTAATCAGTTACTTTTAGTGAGCTGGCACACATAAAAACATTTCTTGATATCTCGGGCATTGTGGAAGTACATACTTTTGAAAATAATACGAGTTTATCGACATAATGACAACACTAACAAATAGCTTATCAAACAGCTGATTGGAGTAATGAACTCTGTCTAGTGTTACTTCCTCCTTTGCCTCTACTGTGACCCTAGTATTTTTGTGCCTATTGTGCTAACTCTAACTCTTGTGCTTTCAACTATTTATTTTTGATAAAGTTTAAAGGGTTCCGTGTTATTATTTTTTTCACTTATTACCTGTTCCTATCACCAGGTCAGGTTAAGAATGTGTTATCTATCAGGTAAGTACTGTTGACGGATAATTAGTATGGAGGTACGAATCCAAAACATTTATGATTTTGAGAAAATTAAATGTACTTAAATGTAAAGAGTCGTCTGAGTATTGTTCATGAATTGAAAGGCTTGTCATACGAAACGCACTGAGAAATGTCTTACTTCGCATAGCATTTCTACTTTGCTGAGACCGCGATTTTCTAAGCGACCCATAGACGCTGTGATTGCTGTCTCTTTCCGATTCTATGAATATTTATTTACTTTTTATTTTAATCTTTATTGCACAAAGAAAACAAAATGTACAAAAGGCGGACTTAATGCCAAGTGGCATTCTCTACCAGTCAACCTTAGGGCTAGGCAGAAAGAGTTGTAGGCGGTGCAATTCAAAATATGAAAGAGACAGAGTCAATTCTCAGCGCTGCGGCAGTCGCTACTGCCAAGGCTTTAACTTAGAGAATCGCACTGCTGAACAATAACTAAAGCAGTATTGTTCTGAGGCTTAGACAAGTAAATGTTTGTGAATACGGGTTTCATTCAGTACTGAACTAAACTCACCCGTTTACACGCAGTAAAAATAACAAAACATAAAAATCTGTCACCATGTGAGTTTTCATTGAAACTTTTATGTCGGTTCTAAAAAAACAGAAAATAATAATGTTAATCATTTGAACAGTGATAAAAAAAGACTTAACATTTTGCTAGTTTTCTTAACTCAAAGTCTAATTTACGAGCCCTAAAAAGTATGGGCGGCATTAACATAATGGCGGTATTGATACTAGGAGTCACTCCTGGTATGGGCGAAGTCACAAGAAAGCGTGCGCGTGCGTCTTTCTTCTTAATGGGTTCTGTAGCTCATTTTATTTTTCTAACCGCTTTGGTTGACCCGGTATAAATGTAAGCATTCCTGAAATCCTAACTAGTGTGATACAACATAGTTAAACTTTACTAACCAACTAAGTTTAACTATGTTGTATCACACATAGTTTCAATACTTAACACATTCGTTGTTGTTTACAATAATAATGTTCATAAGAATAACATTTTTAAACATATGTGACATCAGTGGCGTGCCTAGGGCTTCAGATTGGGGCAAGCCACGAAACCTGAAGTTCCTAATCTTGCTACCTAGGTAGGTACAATGTTGGTGCCCATTTGTGACACTAGCCACATTTTTTACTCAAATCGTCATAGGCCGTGGCATTCTAAACCTTCTTGTCGTTGGTAAAAAAACAGGCTATTACCTTCTATTACATCTTGAATGTGATTTTTGAGAATTTTATTTTGGCCAATTTAGGCGTTCTCTATCTCAGAAACAAAAATACATCAACAGTATTTACTTATTGAATAGTGTAAAATAGCTATTGGCATAGTACGTAGCGGCCTCGCTTTTTGTAAATTTCGCTTAACTTTTATTTAAACTCAAAATTGCAGAGAAAGATTTTCATAAATTGCGCGAGGGCACTTTTTTGAGCTCCTGGATTGAACTAAACAAATGAAATAAAAAAATGAAACAAAACCAAAAAAACTTCGAAAATCGCGTTAAGTTAAATGTGAATTTCTCTTATCTACGATAATATTATTGAGTAAAATTTATACCAGAATAATTGTTACTTCATGAGGAATAAAAATGTTATAATGAATTTATTATCCTATTTCGATGAAAACTATAAATACAACTAAGTACAAAATTACAACAAAATGCGATGCGCCGGCCGTCCGAACTCAGCTTATTCTCGCAGAGTGGAGATTCGTAATATTACGCATGCATTTATTATCCTATTTCGATAAAAACGATAAATACAACTGGAAAATTACTACAAAATGCGAAAATGGGCATTTTGCGCGGGAATCACAGTCGATATGTAGGCCTCTACACTTAATTAATTAATTATTACTTAATTATTAGAATGGAAGCAACCAACAATCCAAAGAGTTTTTTACATAGACCTATTATAATTATATGCCCTAGATGACTTTTATTAGTTTGCGAAATACATAAATCATGTGTGATGTTCAAAGAATTTATTTACCTCTGCCTTTCGTATGCCAATCATCAACACGTTTAAGTACACATTTGCTTGCAACACATCACATGCTCAACACATCTTAGTTCGTCACAGAGACCAATAAAGCGACGAACTGAACTCGGAACACATTTTTTTAACACAAATTACGAAAACACTTGTTACTTATAAACAATCCCTCAAATAAAGTGAAGTGTGACAATAACAAAGAATAAAAAATGGCTGGCTGCTGCACAGCACAATCGCGTATTAACGCTCGCCTCTGATTGGTTCGCCCGAGCTCGAGCTGTCGTCGGTCACCTCTGATTGGTTCACCCGCGTTTAAGTTGCACGTGATTCGGTAGAAATAAAGCCTGATTTGGAGAAGGCCTTACTTGCGAACTTCATAACGCAAGCTGGCTTTGACGAAGGGTATGAATTTCTCATAGAATCTATACATACTTACGCAGTATTATGTTTATAGAGTAGCAATTTTGTTAAAGTTAGAAGAGAGCGGATATACTTTAAATCCGAAGCCCGGTTGCAAGCCAACTTGTGCGAGAGAGATGTAAAGCGTCGCACGATTTATAAGCAGCTTTATTCGATTTGTTTGGTGATTCTTAATATGAGAAACTTATAAAATTGATAATTTGAATTCTGATGAAAGAAAATTAACAATGGTAAAAAATATTAAGTGATTTTAATAATGGGCGATTTTCTGACAGCCCAAATTAAAAAGTAAAAATTAGTTCAAAAACACTCGATAGATGTCGTTTTATGAAAGCTGGGCTACTTATGGGCTGTAATAAATTCTACACTTTTACTTGTCTACCAAAAGAATAAAAAAATAGTATTTACTTACCTATTTATATTCAGGACATCCAGAACCTATTTCTATTTTGGAATAGAATAAATATTACGCAGCCATACACGTGCTCTTCATGAACCCGCCTTTTACTAAGCGCCATACTAATCTATGCTAAGCGCCATCTATGAAGTCATTTACGAACCAATTTCTTTTTTTTTTATCTCGGAAAATCGCCCATTGCGTTTTACCAGTGGTGATATTGAGTGTTTGTTAGGGCAAGCCGGGCTTTTCGGCTTGTATGAAGGTACCGCCACTGTGTGACATACGTACTAAATAAAACTTACGTGTGATGGAATATTTTATCACTAATTGACTAAATTAATAGCAACAAACCTAAAAATAATACGCAGCGCTTAAGCCAGTTTACACTTTGGTAGTATTTTGTGATGAATTGATGAATAACTTAACTAATTTAAAAATATTGCTGGTTTTCGTAACTTAAGTCTAAATTTTGAACGCTAAAAACTACTAGGGTTATGGGCGGTATTAACTTCTAGAACCCCAAGCGGTCGCATGAGACCGCAGTTGATAGTGGGGGCATTACTGTGCCTTTGTGGGAGCGGGCAAACTACACATTTCGGAATTCTAAGTACCAGGATAGGCGGCACACCCCCGACATAGCAACGCCCAACGGTACTATAATAAGTTTGTTTTCATGTTGTTGTTGTTTTCATGCCTACAATTTTTTCGCAGTCGTTTGTGAAAGCTTACAGAGTGCATACCTACTTTTAGATATTTTTTTGCTGTTTGGTTTCGATTCGACTACCTATTAAATTAATATGGCATTTCTAAGTAATCGCTTTTCGCTGGTACGTTTATTGAATGCTTTAAGCTTGGTATTTCCTTTTAGACGGAATCGTTGGACGATAACAATATAGAGTTAGGCTTACATACGTTTATTATGTTATTGTTGCTACGGTTTCTGATACACGTGGCTGTTTATCTAAGTTAAAGTTATATGACTTTACGCCTGGCATCAAAGGAGTAAGAAAACGACCGACCCTGAACGGTTTAATGAAAAGGAAGAATTAGTGATTAGTTTAAATCAAAAAAGCCTTGATGATACCTTCGGTGTCGTTTAAGGGTTTCAGTGGCTGCTTTCCCTCAGGCGGTCATATATGCTCTTTTGACGGCTCAAAAACTTAGACAATAAAACAGGCCCATGGGTGGCCAAGAAGAATATATTCCCAAAAAGGAAGCGTCAAGCATTTTCGCTTAAATTCTAAGTAAATAGGAGTATTACGAAATGATTCTTTGTGTCGGAGCAGCTAATAGCAGTCTCCGTGGTGCTCGTGAACTGTACCGCGAGAGATTCATCGACGGCAGACCAGAAGCTGAGCAGTGACGCTTGCCATCGGCGGATTGCTTTCGACGAATGGTTTTGCGTCTCCAGCAGACTGGATCCTTTCGTGCGACGAGTCCGGAGGTCCAGCCAAATATGCGGGACTCGGGTTTTGAGGAGACTGTGTTGGAGCCACTTTTGTAAACTGTTTATTGTGAAGTGCAGTGTACTACACGTGCTTCGCTTTACCTCTCAAGCCCCAAGCGGCAAGAAGTGAATCTTTGTGTGCTGTTTTTATTAGATTTATCTAATGTAAGTAGGTACTGTTGTTTATTAGAAAATTATTATTCTGACTAATGATCGGTAGGTAATAAGTTGTAAGAAATACATCGAAATACGAGTAAAATAATACGTGGTGTAATCCGTTAGCATTTTTTCAATTTCCGAGTGAATTGTAACAATATTTGTTTTGTTTACTGTTACATGATAACTTTGTTATTTTTAATGTTTTAAACATTTTTTGACATTTCGATTCCAAGACTGAGAGGTTTTGATTTGTAATCAAGGACCTAGGGTACCTAGTTCTAAGTAGGCGTAGCTACCTTTAGGCCGAGTCCTGAGTCACGGGCGCATCGCGGAGGTGGATTGCGGAGCGTAGAAATAAAGTAGGTATGTAAGCGCCCGCTTGCAGTTCGGACAGGTTCTTACATGTCAAGTAGGTATTTGTTTCGTGCGCGGCGGATTCCGCCTGCGCGATGCGCCGTGAATTAGGACTCTGGCTAAAGGTGGCCACTGACGATCACTTTTTCCCATCAGTTGAACTGACGTCAGTCCAAAATTTGATTGTGAATGTCGTTAAAAAAATTGATTGTATCACCTCAGTTCGATTCAAACTTCTCTAATGAATATTGATCCTTAATGCCGAATACTAAAGTTTAAAATTGATTGTACCGGCCGGTCGAGAACTGACGAGCCGGAGTGTCGCCAGTGAGTGGGAAATCTTTTTGGCGTAAAACCATTTGGAGTGATGCCACAGTTTTACGCCAGGACTGACGCGCAAAACTGATCGTCAGTGGCCAGCTTAAGAGTAGTACGATTATCTATTCTGTGACTACACCACCTCAAAGTGCTTCGCTTTAGTTGTATTGAGTTATTTCAAAAATAAGTCATTTTAATTTAAGACCTATTTAGGTACCTACCTACTCGTAGGTAAACGTACCTATCTACTTTAGAGTCGAAACAATGTGACTGTAAAATGATACTATTTTTATTACTTTGATAATAATTAGGTACTTAGGTAAGTAGGTACCTACTTAATACAAATTATTAAATCACGAAAGTAAAATAGCTGCCTACTTATCTGGCTTAACAAATCCAACAAAAAATGCCGCCAAGCGACTGCCGACAAACAACCCAGGCGGTTTGTGTCAAAGGTGCCGCCATGGTCAAAGGTTTTTGATTTTCGCCGCCCGCCACCGTCACAGTAAAACCTCTTGTTTGTAAAACTGTGCGCCTGGTAGGAGGCGGGGGCGTGGCGCGGCCATACTAGGGCACGCAGTTTTATAGTCAGGAGGTGCACTATAGGCAGTTATCATAGAGAGTTCATAACCCTGCTAGTGATGGGTTTAGTTTGTTCTAATTTTAAATTAACTACAGATTAACTTTGTTTGTAAATGCAAAAAACCAATTAAATTAAGCTTATCTTACTAGGGTATTAATATAAATGGTCTACACTTGGGATAATTTGAAACACTGGATTAAGGCTGGCCCCGCTTGATACACGCTGTAGAGCTTAAAATTCTTTAGCGAGTGGGGTTGAAGCGAAGCTTGGAGAGAAATTATACTCAGGATGGTCAGTCGTAGAATGGATACTTTATTTTAGTTAGTGATCATATATATTACAATTATTATATTTACAAACATAGGTTGCTTAACTTAGTCACTTACGCAAAAGAGAGAGGAACAACGGGTGTCTCATTCACCCGCGGTCGCTATGCAACGCGGTGCGGGGAACACGTGGCGCGGGGCTTCGCGACTCGGGGAAGTGCGGGCGGGGAAACACGCACGCGACAAAATTGGCGACGTTCGTTGCGCTCGGCCAGCGTTGCCAGACGTGCGATAATTATCGTAGATCCACGATAATTTGGAGGGGCATGCGATAAAATATAATAATTAAGTATCGCACGATAATTTGTATAATTCGTCGACTTTCCACGATATTTTTTGTCAGTTCTACGATAATTTTGTGACAAACCTGGTTTAGCATCAGTCGTTCAGTCACAGTTTGGAAATAACGAAATGTCGAAATTTAAGGTACCACAGTCAGTCCTTTTTCTAGGTGATAAGCTTCTTTTTTTTTTTTTTTAGCTCGTGACGTTGGATGTTACCATATTTGGAGTGCCCAGTCGTATAAATTCTGTCTTTTTGAATGCGATAAAAACACGATAATTTTGCAGTAAATCTAGGATAGTTTTGACCTACGGATCTGGCAACACTGCGCTCGGCCATTTCGACGGCCGACAGACCACGGAGCGGACGCAGTGAAGATGCTTGGCGTGCGGCGTGCGGCGATGGCGATAACGTGGCGCTGTTACGAGTGATGTGTACACGCAGCTGAGAATGGTGGCGAAGAATGAAGATCCTGTTTGCATGCTGACGAAGCTCCATTCCTATTTCATTACGACAGCCCTTTTCAGTGCTATGTTCCTGTTTCATATCGATCTATTCTTATTTCATTATGGCAGCTCTTTTCAGAGCTATGTCCCTGTTTCATATCGAAAAGGCTTCCGTCTGACATTCTATTAAATGGATTTGCTTTACATCTTCTGTGCTTGTTATTGTGAGTGTGCGGCTACAGTGCTCCCCCTCAAGCGAAGCGTACAGGTGGCTTGACGACTCGGCCGGATGTGGTTCGCTTATCTGCCAGTTGTGTCGTCTTGCTGCCGCTTGGAAACGGTGTTGGTGGTAAAATGGTAACTGTTTTTTGTATGGGTACGTCGAAGTTGAGTTCTTGTTCTTGTAAAACGTATGCGGGCTTCAACCGGTCTATGGATATGTTTGCTTCACGGTGAGGTAGCTTAATGGTAAAAACTTTGCTGTTCCGATCGATGACTTGGTAGGGACCTTCATATGGTGGCTGTAGTGGCTTTTTCACGGCATCTGTTCTGATAAACACGTGCGTGCATGTACTTAGGTCTTTATGCACAAACATATGTTTATTGTTGCTATGGTGTGAAAAATCTGCAGTCGGCTTGTTTGCTTGAATGGTGTCGCGCAATCTTTCGACGTAGGTATAATCCATCGCAGTAGGTATGTTAGTACTTGCGGTAAAAAATTCGCCTGGCAATCGCAAATGGTAACCGTAGGTAAGTTCGGCTGCGCTGACTGCCGTGTCTGTGCGTAAGGCTGCTCGTAAGCCTAATAGAACTGTAGGTAGTTCATCTGTCCACTTAGTTGAAGCGGCGACGAGTCTTGCGCGTAATGCGTTCTTGAGTGAGCGGTGCCAACGTTCGACTATTCCGTTTGCCTGTGGGTGATAGGGCGTTGTACGTGTTTTCGCTATTCCCATTTCTTTCATTAGGTTGGTGAACAGCTGACTCTCGAATTGTCGACCTTGGTCACTTGTAAGGGTTTCTGGGCAGCCGAAGCGTGTGATCCAGTGTTGGTAGACGACTTTCGCTACTGTGTCTGCTGTAATGTCGTCCGTAGGTATTGCTTCGGGCCATCGGGTCGCTCTGTCTATCATCGTGATTACATAACGTTGGCCGTTTTCTGCAGTAGATAATGGGCCAACGATATCGAGATGCAAATTTCGGAATCTGTCAGCTGGCGGGAATGATGAAATAGGTGAAACTGTATGACGTTGTATCTTGCTCTTTTGACATCGAATGCACGCTTTTGTCCATTTGCCGATGTCTGCGTTCATTGATGGCCAAAAGTACTTCTTTGCGACGAGCTTGCGTGTAGTACGGGTGCCGGGATGACTCACGTTGTGAATAATGTTGAAAACTTGCCATCTATGTTCTGTAGGTATATACGGGCGAACGTAGGGCGTAGACGTTTCACAATATAGGTCGAGATCAGTGTCAGGGATAGTTATTTTCTTGATTGAGATGTTGCTTGAGTTTTGAGATGCTAGTTGCGATATGTTGCTGCCTCGCTCTTGCGCGTTGGCTATATCTGCGTAGGTTATTGTTTCCGGGCACGATATTGTTTCTATGCGGCTGAGTGCGTCGGCGACTACATTTTCTTTGCCACTTATGTGTCGTATGTCTGTGGTGAATTCGCTTATGAAAAGACATTGGCGAGTCCGGCGCGGCGTTTCGTTTGCCGTTTGCGTTTTAGACATAGCGTAGGTAAGCGGCTTGTGGTCGGTGAAAATAATGAGGTGGCGGCCTTCAAATGTTTTTCTGAAATGCTTGACTGCCATGTAGATAGCTAGTAGCTCTCTGTCGTAGGTCGAGTATTTCTTCTGCGCGGTTGAAAATTTCCTTAAGAAGTATCCTAATGGTTGCCATTGGTCGTTGTAATGTTGTTGTAGCACGACACCGGCTGCGTTATCGGAAGCGTCGCAAAATAACGCGAGTGTCGCATCGTTGGATGGGTGTGCGAGTAAGGCAGCGTTTATAATGCTTGTTTTGCAGTCTATAAATGCTTCCTCCGCTTCGGTATTCCATTCGATGGTGGTCTTGTCGCGTTTTTGCGTATTGTGTAGGTACGAGTTTAATGGTGCTTGTATGGCTGCGGCGTTCGGAATATGTTCACGGTAAAAGTTTAACATTCCGAGAAAACGCCTGAGTTCTTCTATGTTTTTTGGCTTCGGGTACTCCGTGATGGCTTGGACTTTGTGCAGCGGTGGTTTTATGCCTTCTTGTGATACAGTGTATCCTAGAAACTGTACTTGCGTTTGGCCAAAGTTGCATTTGACCGGGTTTATGGTAATGCCATTGTCTTCCAGTCTGCTTAAAACCATTCGTAGGTGTTCTTCGTGCTGAGTTGGGGTTTCTGATGCCAGGAGTAGGTCGTCGATGAAAGGAAACACGAAGTGTAGCCCTCTTAGAACTTCATGGATGTACCGTTGGAAGGTTTGACCTGCGTTCTTGAGACCTGGGCACATTCGTGGAAATTCGAACAGTCCCATCGGGGTGATGATTGCTGTTTTCTCAATGTCCTCGTCACGTACTGCTAATTGTTGATACGCCCGGTTGAGGTCAATTGTACTGAATATTGTTTTCCCAGTGAGTTGATGTGTGAAATCCCTTATGCGTGGTATTGGGTAGCGATCGGGTTTCGTGACTGCATTAAGACGTCTGTAATCTCCGCAGACTCGAAGGTCACCATTTTTCTTCGGTACGACATGGAGTGGGCTTGCCCAAGGACTTTTGCTTGGTCTGCATAGCCCTTGACTGATCATATTTTCGAACTCGATTTTGACTTGATCGTAGCGATGTGGTGGAATAGGTCGAGCGCGGCAGTGAATAGGTTGACCAGTTGTTTCGATGAAATGTTCTACTCGGAGTTTGGGGTTGAGTTTCATTTTGTCTATGGTTTCATTGAAGTGAGACGGGCGATACCGGGGTACTCTGATAGTATGTTGTGGTACGATTGTTGGACGTCGATGCTGCGTACTGTAGGTATGTCGGTGTAACGCCCACTGGTGTCGGTACCGAGCTTCGTTGTGTTGTCTATAAGTCTTCGGTTCTTCAAATCAACTAGTAGGTTGTGATGTTTAAGGAAGTCTGCTCCGATTATCGGTTTTGTAACGTCGGCCACGATGAAACGCCATTTATAAGGTCTTCGTAGGTTGAGGTCCAATGTCATTGTTTTTTCACCGTAGGTTGGTATGATGGTGCTATTGGCGGCGTACAGGGTGAATGGAAGAGGTTTCGCAGATGTTCCTTTTCGCTTCGGCAGAACGGAGATGTTGGCGCCGGTGTCGATTAAAAACGATAATCTGGAGCTTTTGTCGGTGACGAATAGGCGGTATGACTTTGTTCCGACGACGTTGGGTTCCGCCTCTGCCAACGTGTTTGCTAGTTTTCCGATGTTTCTTCATTGTTGAAAGTACATGGTGTTGTGCAGCGTTTTGCATTTTTCCCAAAGCGACGATGATAGTAGTAAAACGGTGATGGCGTGGCAGAGCGAGAACGGGATGGTCCGTCGCGGTTGCGAGACGGAGACGGCGAACGGCTGGTATTTCTTTCTCTTGCATTTCGATGTGGATGTTGTTGTGCGTAGTGATAGCATGCATGTGGTGGTGGGCGAGGGTACGAGTAGTTGTTTCTAAATGCTCGGAGTTCTGCAACTTCTAAATGGAGTTTTCTTATCTCGTCGGCCAGGAACTGTATGTCGACGTGTTTTCCTTGCCGGGTTGATGACGAAACTGAAGTTATCGTGGAGACTTGACGATTTTGTTCCAGCATCTTGTCAGCAAGCTTGGCTAGCTCGTCCAGCGCTGTGTCGTTGCTAATCGCATCGCTAACGATGATCACCGAGTGCACGTGCGGTGGCAGGAGGTTCATCCACATCAATCGGAGTGTACTGTCAGGAACCTTGTTGCGTGCGAGGGTTCGCATGCGCCGTAACAACTGGCTCGGCTTCTGATCGCCTAGGTCCATGTCGGACAACAGTTTTTGTAGTTGCTTTCCATCCGATTCTTCATAGACAGAGATTAGTCGCTCTTTGATGATTGAGTAGTAGCGTTCGGCTGGCGGCTCGTAGAGTAGGTCGCATATTTGCTCTATGTCTTCTTTTTCGAGTTGTGCGATGACCATCTGCGCCTTTTGTGCTTCGCTTTTCTTTAGTTCGCTAGTTGCGGCTTCGAAACTTATGAACCAGAGACGCGGACGATCTCGCCAGAATGGTGGTACACGCATAGAGAGTGCAATGCCGGAGACTTCTTGCAGGTGTTGTGCTGGAGAGGTTGGTGCTGCTGGTTCTTCGTTAGCCATTTTCTTCTTTCTGGATTGTTCTGAGTAGGGTCTTCTGTGTTCTGACTGAGGTCACCACTTTAGCGAGTGGGGTTGAAGCGAAGCTTGGAAAGAAATTATACTCAGGATGGTCAGTCATATATATTACAATTATTATATTTACAAACATAGGTTGCTTAACTTAGTCACTTACGCAAAAGAGAGAGGAACAACGGGTGTCTCATTCACCCGCGGTCGCTATGCAACGCGGTGCGGAGAAGTGTCGGGGATACCAACTTTAGCGAGTGGGGTTGAAGCGAAGCTTGGAGAGAAATTATACTCAGGATGGTCAGTCGTAGAATGGATACTTTATTTTAGTTAGTGATCATATATATTACAATTATTATATTTACAAACATAGGTTGCTTAACTTAGTCACTTACGCAAAAGAGAGAGGAACAACGAGTGTCTCATTCACCCGCGGTCGCTATGCAACGCGGTGCGGGGAACACGTGGCGCGGGGCTTCGCGACGCGGGGAAGTGCGGGCGGGGAAACACGCACGCGACAAAACTGGCGACGTTCGTTGCGCTCGGCCATTTCGACGGCCGACAGACCACGGAGCGGACGCAGTGAAGATGCTTGGCGTGCGGCGTGCGGCGATGGCGATAACGTGGCGCTGTTACGAGTGATGTGTAAACGCAGCTGAGAATGGTGGCGAAAAATGAAGATGCTGTTTGCATGCTGACGAAGCTCCATTCCTATTTCATTACGACAGCCCTTTTCAGTGCTATGTTCCTGTTTCATATCGATCTATTCTTATTTCATTATGGCAGCTCTTTTCAGAGCTATGTCCCTGTTTCATATCGAAAAGGCTTCCGTCTGACATTCTATTAAATGGATTTGCTTTACATCTTCTGTGCTTGTTTTGTGAGTGTGCGGCTACAATTCCATGAAACTTTTTCATACATAAATTTTACGCACTATTTGAAATAAAAAAGTTATATGCATTTCCCAGAATAAAAATATAGTTTTTTGCTTCTCCTGAAAAGTAGCAATTTGTCCCTTACATAAATTCATATTACAGGTATCGATAATGATTGTTAACCAACTTAGATTAAAACAATAAGGGAAGATACGGCATTAGCGTCTCGTGAGTGAGCCGCCAAAATTAGGCCTAAAGGCACAATTTCACTTCAGTCACAATTTGCCGAGCGAACAGGCTACATCGCACTATTGCGGATATTCTACTGTGTGAAAAAGAGACAGACGCTACTCCGCAGTGGCGTCAAAATCGGTCGTACGTACTCGTCTGTTGCGAAGCGAACGAGACGTCAACGCGCTACTCGCTGACTCCTTCGCGCTGACGTTGAAACTTACCGCTTTGTCTCGCTCGCTCGGTTTACACTTTATAGGTGTGCGTGTGTGAGTGTTTGCTTAAGTAGTTGAGTAGGACTATATTTTAAATGACTACAAGTAGGAGCATGCCGTATCTTCCCTTTTTGTTTTAATCTAAGCTTACCTATAATTAAATAATTTTATAAATTAAAATTATGTACCTATCTATTGCATAACTTTTATATCTATAATGTTAATCGTTGATCGTGAGTGATATCTTGAATTGTTGCATTTTGAAGACTAAAATGAATAACTTTGATTTGTTGAAAAAGCTTTATTTTTAAGTATACCTTTAAGTATTTATGCAATTTCATAGGTCGGATTGTCTGATTTATTAAGAATTATTAAGAAGAAATAAGTTTTATCCGTGCGGTGACGGAGAAAGAATACCAATCGCCGCCCCTCTCTCCGTCCGGTGGGTGTCGTAAGAAGCGACTAACGGACTCTTTCGAGCGATGATCTGTTCCACTGGTGGTAGGGCTTGACCCGTCTGGTTGGTGACCACCGTACGCATGGCGTAAAACCCGTCAAGTGACTGCTTGTCGGTCGCGTTTCGGGATCAGCCAGCGTATAACCAGAGCTCGAGAGGATGATGCTGCGATGTATTTGGTCTGTGGAGGCTTCCGTCAAACCAGTGCCCGGAGGACTTCGTTAGCCTGCCGACCAGGGAGACCCGTAGAAACGGTTGTCCCGCTGGCCGCCCGTGGCACAGTACAGGAGCCCAAGCGAGCCTAACCAGCTCGTGAGGCTGCCTCACTATGCCACGCATAATGTCAGGGTGGTCCGTCGTGCCGGTTGGTGACCGGAAGGTGGGGTCCCGGCGGCCATTTCCGGGGGGGTTCGGGGGCCCTTCCGTTCGGCAGGTTAATAATACTCGTCTGTGGGCAAATTCCTGGGGAAACAGGCCACCACACTTTGACCATTCGCATCGCGGCATCATTTTCTCGATTCACGCCTCTCTCTTTCCACTCCTAAAATGACAGCGCCTAACAACAAAACTGGTACTACAGCGGTGCACACCCCCACCACAACCTTACCATTTGAGGTGGAGTTCGTTAACATCCGCGGACTCCATGCAAACCTCAATGCCGTCCACCACCATCTTGAGACGGCACGGCCAGCAATGTTGTTCCTGACGGAGACGCAAATAATCCGCCCTGCTGACACCACCTACCTGAACTATCCCGGCTTTGTGCTTGAAGAATCCTTCAAAGCCAAAGCCGGAGTTTGCTTATTCGTTCGGGCGGATGTTTGCTGTCGCCGTCTGCGCTGTCTGGAGGACCCTTCCTTCTCCGTCCTAGTGGTACACGTCGACTTAGGCTCTCATTGCCGTGTCTACGTCTGCGTCTACCGATCCCATAACGGCGACATGGAGACAACTCGACTAATTGAACATCTTAGTCGGGTAGCAGATGATGCGCAGGAGCGGTTTCCATCGGCGGAATTGGTGTTTTTGGGGGACCTCAACGCCCACCATGAGTTGTGGTTAGGTTCCTCCAAAACAGACCAAGCTGGTAGAACTGCCCACGCATTCGCTCTCACGCATGACCTGACGCAACTGGTGAACCAACCCACCAGGATCCCAGACATAGTATACTCGACCTTCTGCTGACGAGTCGCCCAGCTGGATACCGGTTGGAGATTCGAGCTCCTTTAGGTTCCTCGGATCACTGCTTGATATCCAGCACAGTGCCCTTGGCATCGCGCCCGCCAACAGCGGTTTCGAAACGCCAGATTTGGCACTACGCGTCGGCAGACTGGGACGGTATGCGTGAGTATTTTGCATCCGTCCCTTGGAGGCAGCGCTGCTTTAGTGGGAAGGACCCGACCGCTAGCGCCACTGCCGTTGCTGATGAGATAGTATTAGGAATGGAATACTATATTCCACACTCCTATGTCATCAGCAAAGGCAGACGCAACCGCTGGTTCAATAGCGAGTGTGCCAGCGCTGTTGAAAGCAAACAGACGGCATACCGCGCTTGGATCACAGGTAAAGCTCATGGGGATCCCGGAACTCGCTCGCTAAAACCAGCCTATAATAATGCCACCAAGTCGTGTAAGAGGGCCTACATTAGAGCGGATTCCTAGCGCGTTGCACGAGTAGGCCAAGAACTCCTGACGCATCCTACGGGCAGCCGTAGCTACTGGCGTCTGGCCAAAGCCGTGCAATCCAACTTCTGCCAACCCTCGCTGCCACCACTGAGATGTCCTGACGGAACTTTAGCTCACAAGCCGCAGGAAAAGGTCGATCTCTCTCGACTGTAATGCACAGCCACCCTCAATTCCTCACTGTGGCCACACAATGTCTGATATTAAAATCAGGCAGTGTGATGTCCGTGCGGAGCTGCAGTCAATCAATGTCCGGAAAGCTAACGGTCCTGATGGCATCCCAGCAATAGTCCTGAAAATGTGTGCAGCGGAGTTGTCCCCTGTGTTAACGCGTCTGTACCGTCTCTCGTTCTCTTCGGGTTGTGTGCCAGAATCTTGGAGAGAAGCTAATGTGCAACCGATCCCTAAAAAAGGAGATCGGGCAGATCCGACTAATTACTGCCCTATAGCCGTAACTTCAGTGTTGTGTAAGATCCTAGAATGAATATTGAACAAACAGCTTATTCGATGCCTAGAAGATCACTCTTTCATTCACGATCGTCAATATGGGTTTCGGCCAAAACGGTCAACGGGTGATTTTCTAGCGTACGTCACACATCTCTGGGGTGAGGCTATTGACAAGCGTGGCGAGTCACTGGCAGTTAGCCTTGACATAGACAAGGCTTTTGATCGGGTCTGGCACAAAGCTCTTCTCTCCAAGCTCCCGGCATACGGTTTGCCCGCTCAGTTCTGTACCTGGATTGCTAGCTTCCTGCATGAGCGTAGAATCCGTGTCCTTTCGGATGGATGTGCTTCGCGGTTCATGTCAGCGGACGCTGGTGTTCCTCAAGGCTCCGTTCTACCCCCCACGCTGTTCCTTCTGTATATCAATGACATGCTTCCTCTTGGAAACATTTATTGCTATGCAGATGATAAAACAGTGCATGGGGGATATAACGGTCACCCAACGGCTGGGCGGGTAGACACCGAAATGAAGCGAGCAAATCTTGTCATTGAGCTCGATCGGGTGTTGGACCTCATTTCTAAATGTGGCTCCGATAATCTGGTGGAGTTCAATGCCAAGAAAACACAGGTGTGCGCGTTCACAGGAAAAAAGTCGCCATTCCTTCCCCTTCCCTCTCTTCAGGGTACATCTCTAGGCCTGCAGAGCACGGTATGAATATCCGCTGCTATCTGAACCAAAAGGACTACATCGAAACCGTGATTAAAAATGCCTCACGTAAACTCGGTGTCCTGAACAAGGTGCGGCGATTCTTCACGCCTGATCAGTTGTGTCTATTATACAAGACACAGGTGCGGTCTTGCGTGGAGTATTGCTCTCACCTTTGGGACGGCTCCGCAAAGTACCTTCTCGATGCCTTGGACAGATTGCAGCGCCGCGCTGTGCGCATTATCGGCAATGCGGAGTTCACTAAAACTCTCGAGCCTTTACAATTGCGTAGAGATAGTGCGTCACTCAGCGTCTTTTACCGTTTATACCATGGCGAGTGCTCTGAAGAACTCTTTGACCTCATCCCTCCTTCTCCCTTCCTCCATAAGAGTACGCGTGCTGCTCTCCGGAGTCACCAATTTACAGTCTCTAACATTCCATCACGCACAAAGAAATTTGGTGACTCGTTTCTTTGTCGCACTTCCAAAAGATGGAATAGTCTGCCAGCACACGTATTCCCTCCTACCTATGACATAGGGTCCTTCAAACGAGGCGTGAAGAAGCACTTTGTGGGCCGGCAGAGTGAGGGTGACTGATGCTACGTCTCTTACGCTGCACCAGTTGTCCTCGCGCCTGGACTTCATTTCCACTTAACATCAGGTGGAGTGGGGTCATTTGCCGGGCTTATCATAAAAAAAAGAATGATTCTGTATAAATAAAAACTACTTTATATGGATATAAAGTTATTACTATATATGATTTTATGGATAAAATCACATTTCAAAGCATTTTTGTTACTGACTGTATATCATTACATTTAACGTATTTTGGGATGCGTTTAAGCGTATTCGTCCGGAATAGAAAATTAATCACGATTACAAACAAATACCATTGTTATTATTAGTTTTAGTATTAGAAAGGAATAGATCGAATTTTCGCGCTTCCGCGCATGCGTAAAGGGACTTTGTGCAAATTTCGTAGGTATTGCATAAAGGCGATTTTTGTTAGGTTTTCATTTTAATAATGCAAACCTATATTTTCCATGTCATAATTTTTTAATGATCTTGGTAAGTTAAAATCATATTGTAGCCTAACTTTCTTGTTAAATTCGAACTTATTTTTCATGCATGTATTCCTTGCAGATTTCTATTGTTTGATGCCTACCTATGAAATATCTATAAAATTGCATAGAATAGTACTATTTGTTCGTTGAAAACAGTCTAGTTAAAATTATTTCCTTTTTCATTTCTTTTATTTAGTATACATGTATATATTTATATTACTATTTTAAATATTTTCTTTATCTAATTAAATCTCTTAAATTCTCTTCTGTCCCTTTTTTACACCTGCCACAATGTGGTCTTGCTTAATTAATTTCTCTTATATCTAGTCGTCCTTATTTGTTCTATTTACAATATTAACAAGTTTTCAGGCATATTCCATGAATAACTTTCCTTATCCTTTCTTTTTTATTACTAAGAATCTCCTTTAGGGTATCTTTGCTTAAGTGTGTATCTAGTTTTTGTTGCAGAGTGTACCTAGTGTTAGTGTGTATTGGGCAATCGAGTAACATGTGAAAGATGTCCTCGTCCATGGTCGGGTCACAGGCACACGAGGGGCTGTCCCTGCGCTTAAACCTGTGCAGGTATGCACAGAATCCCCCGTACCCTGTCAGGATTTGCGACGCCGTTCGGTCGATGGACATCTTCCTCACCGTGTTGTATGCGTCCACCCCATTCGGAAAGAAGACCTTGGTGGTCGCGGCTGTCGCTTCGGTCCTATACCTGCAGTCCCACTGCTCGATCGTTTCCGCCCGTAAATGACGTTTAACGAACGAGATGGGGCTGCAGTCATAGTCCGCTCTGGTCCTCAGTTTGAGGGCGGCTTCCTTCGCTAATTCATCCGCTCTCTCGTTCCCTTTCACACCGACGTGGGCCCGTATCCAATAGAGAGAGACTAGTTGGTGGTTGTCTCTCAGGAATTCTTGGTTACCCTGTATCGCCTTCGTGATCGGGTGCGAGGAGTCTGGATCCATCAGCGTCTGGAGAGCCGACCTCGAGTCGCTCAGGATAGCCGCTTTTTCGAATTTTTTGCCAATGATAATTTCGGTCGCTTGGAGGATAGCGTATAGCTCGGCTTAAAAGACCGTACAGTACGGTTCCAGTCTGAATTTTTGGGTACACGTCTCAACAGACCCCTCCCAACAGGTCAGGGCTGCTCCGACTTTCCCCTCCAGCTTACTACCGTCAGTGTAGATCTTAGGCAAGCCTTCTGCCACCTCGCTATCCTCTTCCGCGTTTTCCAAACAAGTAAATTTTGAATTTAGTATCCTACTGGGGTGGGTGTTCTCGATGAAGGGTACGCGCTGCTCAACCCTCCTGCCACTCAATACTGCCTGGGGTTTCCCGCGCTTTGCTTCAAAAAATCGGGATGCTTCTTGGATCCGAAGATCCAGCGGAAGCAGCCCCGACAGTATTAAAGCAGCGTTGAGGGAAACTGTCCTATTGCTCTTAATTATCTTCTGCGCGAAGCCTCTCAATACTACATCGAGGGCTTTCCTGGAGACTATCTTTTTCGCTTCCGCGAACCAGACGCTTGCTGCGTACAAGATCACAGGTTCGATTACTGCCTTGTATATTGTCCTGATTATTTCAGGATGCAGTCCCCAGGTAGCCGTCGCCGCTCTGCACACTCCCTTATAAATACCAATAGTTTATTAAATAAAAGTTTATTGTCAAAGATTACCCCTAATATTTTTATGTGGTCTACAATCTCAATTGCCGTTCCCCCCTATATCCATGCGGGGAGTGTCGAATTTAAGCTTTCTGGTTAAACCATCGCCTTGGTTTTATGCGGCGCGAAGATAAGCTTGTTCGACACTCCCCACTTCTGGACACGAGAGAGAACGGCATTGGCTTTTATGGAGATCTCTCCGACTGTGCTGCCCTCTATAATTATCACGATGTCATCTGCGAAGGCTTGACAGTACACATTGGCGACGGTGAGTTCTTCTAGCAGGGGATCTAAAATAAGGTTCCAGAACAAGGGCCCGCCGATGGAACCATGGAAGGATGGAGCCGATGGGCCACCACGCATTATCGAAGGCTCCCTCTATGTCCAGCGAAATCAAGACCATTATTTTCTTCTCGACCAAATTTTGTCTGATTCGCCGGACCATATCGTAGAGGGAGTTTTCGGTACTGCGTTGTGGCACAAACCCGTATTGGCTACGGTTCAGTTTGGGCAGCACATACCATCTAATTCGCTTTATTAGAAGTTTTTCTAGAGTTTTGCCTAAAATAACCAGGAGCCCTATCGGTCTGTAAGATTTGGGGTGCGTATAATCTTCTTTGTTGGGCTTTCTAAGCAAGATGATGGTTGCTACTTTCCAGGGCTTTGGGAAGTGGGAGATTTCTAGGCATTTATTGAAGATAGCCAGGGATAATTTGGAGTCGGCATTTATGGCTGCTGCGCATATGTCGGCCGTGAAGCCGTCATTACCCGGGGCCTTCTTGGGGTTGAACGAAGTCACCGCGTGAAGAAGTTCAGCCTCCACGAATGGAGGGTCGCAAAGATCATGTTTGTTACCCTCATTCGCTTCGGCTTCTAACTTCTTTGTGTTCTTCGTTCTCCCCACTTCGGTATCCTTCGGGTAAAAGCTCTCAGCCATGATGCGCACCGACTCCTTTGAGCTGGTGTTCTTGCCATCCCTGGCTATCGGCAGATCTTCGTACGCCTTCTTTGTTTTGCCTATCACTCTAAAAATTCCCTCCCACATCGTTTCCCTCTCTTGCTTCTCGCAGAACTCCTTCCAACTTCTGATCCTGGCCTTTTCCATTTTTAACTGATATTTTTCTTTCGCTTCGACGTACTGCTTCACGACATGTGCCAAACGTTTTGGCGCTGCCCATTTTATTCGTCTCTTCTTCCTATTCTTTTCTTTCTTCATCTTCTCTAACTCCTCGGACCACCACGTCAATTTTATCTGTTTCTTAACTTTTTTCTTTTTCAACATTCTTTTACACATATCCTCTATGCTTCCTATATATTCACCTACTTTCTCTTCTAATTCACTCACTTCCTTTATTCTCTCTACTTCCTCTACGTTTACCTTCCTCTTCTCAAATTCTCTCTTACATTCTTCCTTAAATATGGAGTATATTTCTGTCAGTCTGTCTTATTTGTTTTATACTTCCTTGTAGTTTTCGTGTCTTCTATCTCCTTTATCTCCTCTAAATTAATTTTAAAAATAATGGCGTTGTGGTCCGAGGTCGTCATTCCTTCTTCCACCTTCCACTCCTGTACCAGTTTGGCCATGTCGTCCGAGCAGCACGTCACGTCTACTGAGCTCATATATCTCCTTCCTCCTCGCCAGGTATCAAAAGTTGGAGTGTTCCCTTCGTTTAATATCTCTAAGCCCAACTCTATAAATACACATACTAACTCTGCACCCCTACTGTCGCTCCTGACACTTCCCCACCACTCACTCCAGGCATTCGCGTCCCCATTTTGCAACCTAATAGCTCAATCATCTTTTTTAGGAGCCGTATGTAGGTGTCGATGTCCGTGTCTGGTTCGAAGTAATAAGAAATTACTCCGATCGTCCATTCGGCAGTTGCCAACTTAGCCGCTACTAAGTTGGCAGTTGTGAGGTTGGGAAATTGTGTGATGTTTATATTGTTGTTGTTAATTAGAATGGTGGCTTTATTATTTTTCCCAACCTTGTGTGCCGCCTGGACGATCCTCGCACCGGACACATCACTCAATACACCTCTATTACCTACGACTACTACTACTACCTTGATGATGTTAGTAACTTCAGACCAATATCTATGTTGTCTATTGCTGGGAAAATTCTGAAATTATTTGTGAACGAGTACATCTATAACGGGGTCAAGAGTCTTTTACACGTAGACCAGTGTGGATTCCAGCCTCACAAATCGACTAATTCCAACTTAGTTGCCTACGTCGACTACATATGTAATGTGTTAGACAAGCAGGGAAAAGTGCATGCAGTGTATACCGATTTTAAAAAGGCTTTTGACCTCGTAAATCATGACCTACTTATTTTAAAGCTTAAACACATAGGTATTCACGGGTCACTACTGAGATGGTGTGAGCCATACTTGAGAAATCGATCTCAGTTGGTGGCAATGTATGGGTTTACCTTTCAACCAAAAGTGTACCCTCTGGCGTTCCACAAGGGTCCCATTTGGGACCGTTATTTTTTATAATATTTATAAACGATCTAGCCTCTTTAGTAAAATCTAAAGTTAAAATGTATGCAAATGACTTAAAGGTTTATCGAGCTATCACGGGTCCAGAGGATGTTCATGCTCTACAGCGGGATTTGGCTGCAATTAATGATTGGTGTGACAATAATGGAATGAAACTTAACATAAATAAATGCTTTCACATTAAATTTACGCGAAAGACACATCCTACTAACGCCAACTATTTTATTCAGAGCAGGCCGTTGGCTGAGGTTTCCCAGATTCGCGACTTGGGAGTGATTGTGGACAGTGCTTTGAGTTTTCGTCATCACATAGACTCCATAATTGGAAAAACATCGAAATTGTCTGGTTTTATCACTAGGCAAATAAAAATATTTAAAGATCCGAAACTTACCATTGACATATTCAATTCCATAGTGCGTAGTATCGTAGAATATTGTAGTCCTGAGTGGAATCCCGGCTATCAAGTCCACTCTGAGAGACTAGAGCGTGTGCAGAAACGATTCTTGTACCATCTGGCGTACGCGGATGGCAAGTGTAAGCGATTAACCTCTTACCAAGCTCGAGTTAAACACTACGGTCTTTCCGTATTGAATGCGCGCAGAAAGATTTCTGACATTATGTTCCTGTTCAAGTTGATCTAAGGTCATATTGATTCTCCAGAAATACTTGAACACATGAAATTCACTCTTCCTCGAAGCGGCAGTAGGTTGCACAATCGCATAACATTCACCCTCCCTTTGTGTAAGTCAAGACTCGGTCATCACTCGCCACTGTATCGTATGTGTCATACATGTAACTCCATCAGATTCAGTTTTGATATCTTTAATGGTTCTGTGGCCTCGGCAAAGAAGGCCTTAAAAAATATTTTCTCGTAAAACTTTTACTTTGTAATTTTATTTTGAGTTAGTAATGAATAAGGTAATTTAAGGTAATTTTATAAATACCTGTTTTAGTTATAGTTATTTAAAACGTACTTCCCGAGCCGGAAATAGTCCGTGTTTGTTATTATAATCTACTGTACGCATGTTGTGCTTGCATCGAGTAGGTTTCAATGTAGTGCAATAAGCTTTATATGTTCTTTTTTAGTCGTTTATGTGATCATTGTAAACCAGTTTTGTGAGCCTAATAAAAAATATATATATATATGCATTTTGTGCCAAATTAGGCCACGCAATTTTAAGATTTTTTATTATTACGTTTTTTCAAGCTACAAAGTCTTTAATAAAATATTACAATGATTAGAATTCACATAATCAATATCTATAAATGCATGAAAAATCGACTTTGTAAAGTGTCATTTTCATGCACGATATTTAATACCCGATGAAATAAACGACTTCTTTCTGAACTTACCTGGTGACTCTAATACGCACATGAAAACACTCGAGTAGGTACTTCAGCAAAAACAAATTTTGCGAAAATAGTTTTGAAATGGACTTATGTACGGAAGAGCAGGTCAGAAAAATAATTTTATCAATAGAAACTAATGCACAGGGACATGACGCCATTTAGATACACATGCTGAGAATGACACTGCCTGTGACTTTACCGCTTATAACAGAGATAATCAACAGGTCCATAGGAACAGGTATTTTTCCAGATGCTTGGAAATTGGCCAAAGTGAGACGTATACCTAAGGGTTCGTCAGTGGAATCACATCTTAGGCTAATAAGCATTTTACCTGTGCTTTCCAAGATAATAGAAAGGATCATTTGTTCACAGTTGAATAAGTATTTGGAGTCGGCCAGTGTTCTGCCCAAAAAGTTCTGTCCGGATTTCGTAAGGGGTTTGGGACGGCGACTGCACTGTCAAAGGTTACAGATGACATTATCACTGCTTCGGACGCTGGTATGGGAAGTTTTTTGGTGCTGCTGGTTTTCTCCAGAGCTTTTGATTGTCTTAATATGGAGTTACTACTGGCTAAACTTTCTTACTACGGAGCATCGGAATTAGCTTTGAAATGGTTCAAATCGTTTCTCACAAACAGACATTAATTTGTAGAAGTGGAAAGAGAGAGTGGTCAAATTCTGAGATCCGAAACAAGATCCATTGAAAGAGGTACGCCGCAAGGCTCAATACTGAGTCCAATCCTGTTTATAATTTACACTGCGGATTTGAGAAACAGGGTGTCAGACTCACAGCTACATCTGTATGCAGATGATACTCAAGTCTATCAGTCGTTTAAACCTGTGGACACTGAAAGTGCATTGGCGAATCTCAATGCTGACCTGGAGCAGATATACAAATGGGCAAGATGTAACAACCTTGTACTGAATGCCTCAAAGTCTAAGTTTATGGTTCTGGGCTCAAAAGGCCAACGAAGAAAAATTCTTGAATATAATCCATGCATCAAAATTAATAACGAAGATCTTAAATCTGTGGAGTTAGTTAGAAACTTAGGGCTGTTAATGGATCCTGAACTACGTTACAATGAACACGTGAAACTAAAGGCTCGGAACGCGTTCTATAGGCTAAAGGTTCTGTATGGTATTCGAGAGTTTTTGTCAGAGAGGGTTAGAATTACTCTTGTGGAATCTTTAGTACTGTCACAGTTTAATTACTGCGACACAGTATACGGTCCTCGCATACATATGAAAACTCGTAAGGTTATCCAGCGCGTGCAGAATGCATGCGCAAGATTCTGTTTTAAGATTCCGAGGCGTGCACATGTGACGCCGTATCTGAACGACAAGGGAATGCTGAAAATGGCGGCCCGGCGTGATATGCACCTGGCTACGCAGACGTATAAAATTGTAACCAAGCAAACGCCTGAGTATCTGTATGAGAAGCTCAGATGGGCTAAGGACGCACATTCACGGAACACTCGCAGTAAAAATAGGTTGGCTCTTCTCATACTAAAGCACAAGACGCAGGGTTTCAGGGGATCCTTCACCTATGCGGTGTCGAAAGTGTGGAACAATATTCCTCCACCTTTGCGCCAAAACATATCTGAACATACTTTGAAAGTACATTTAAAAAAAGTATTCCTCAAACAACAAAATTGTAGGGAGGGGGTAGGTTTCAGGGTGGAGCAGTGATCGGCATAAGGATATTATTGTGGCATTTATTCTGGTTAGTCAGGTCAGTGTGCTCATGTTAATCATATTGATATTGTGAATTGCTAAAGCAGGATTTATGGATATATATGTATTTTTTTTGCATGTACCTACCCATTAAGAATAACAGCTTTAAGAGAAAATGGTACTGGCCGAAAACCAGCGCTACATAGGCATTATGCCTATGTTGCATTTAGCTGAGCCGGTAGCCTTTGGCATATATTGTTACTGTATTGATATAATCTATAGTGTCATAATGTAAAATAACAAATATGTGCCAATAAATTATTTTCATTTCATTTCACATCATTTCATTAGTGTTAGACAATTTTGGACCTGCAGACGTCATAATTTGTTGGACCGTTCGCCCTAGCCATCACAGATTACTTAAATAAAGTAAAGTAATGTGTGAAAATGTGAGTGCTTCTTGATTTGTGTTTGTTTGAACGTACATAAATTTCAACTGCTAAAATGAAGAGAATTGACAACTTTTTCAAGCCAGTGGCAAAAAAAAAGTTACTACTAGCGAGGAAAATACTACTCCAAGCATGGCTTCTGTTGATAGTGGACACGACACGGGCGGTAATCTTCATACAACTCTTTCTAGCCTCTAATGTCTATGGTCAATAAACGATTTTGACACATACTTCACCCTTCTTACTCCTTCCTCGCCCCTCCGCCGCCATTCCTCTAGGCGCCATGTTTGTTTTGTTTTAGGGATGATTTATATTAGAGCGGGACGTGCACGGAGTGTGCTCCGTCCGGGCCGTTGGGGCCCGGACGGGACACGGATCATGCACAGTGTAATATGAACTGCTTCATAAAAAATGTATGCAACGTCTCAAATCAGTGGCGCCGTCCGGGCGCCGTCCGGGCCCCGTGCGGGCCCGGATGGGGCACGCTCCGTGCACGTCCCGCTCTAATATAAATCATCCCTTAATGTCGGCAAGTTGATTATTCACAATCGCCCGCCATTGCCGATAAAGTTATGTTTTTGAAATTTTGACCATCAATTTATCCTTCTCAAGCTCTAATAGTGTTGTGGGCAATAGCAACTTAACGTCGTGAATTTGTTGTAATTCCAAAAGACTGAGATAGAACTCCAAAACTGGTTAAAGTGGTGAATTTGGCCAGTGATGATGTGCTGGGCAAATAAGTTTGCGCGAAACATTTCGAGAAAAGATTTTTCTCTTCAAAGTCTCGGCTGCATCTCGGGGCATATCCGACTTTGTTTACTGATGACGAAATAGCCAGTGGGCAGTCCAATGCACCCATTGAAAACAGTAAGTGTAGAAAAGCACATTTAACGATTTTAATCATTTAAATTAAGTTTTATCTAGTACTACTTAATCGTGTTGTGAGGCGGTGAAAGTATGTACCTATGTATAACTAGTCTCTTATCTAGTCTAGATTAGTCTTGATTAATAACTAAATTGAGTGATATAGTAGAAGTCTACAGATCAAATTGTAACCACGCACAGATGCGTCTTCTGCACAAACTATATACCTACCTAAATGACTAACATTGTTATACCCAAAAATGAAGGTAACTTTTCACTTAAGTCCAAATAAAGTCGTCTGCTGGCTTTGAACACGGTTTGATAATTATATATAATATTCTTCTGGTTTTAGGTAAAGCATTGTGCTCGCGTATTCAGCAAAACAGTAGCTGCAACCCCTGTCATACACAGTTTTGTAAGTAGGTATTTAAGAAGTTGCAATAAAATTATTAATCAAATGGTTACTAAAAAAATTAACCCATTTTCTTTTTTTTAGCAAATTATTGGTTGGGAAAGCTGTAAGTCCGACTTTAAAAAATATGTCTGAAATGACGACCTATTTGACTCTGTCAATGGTACAGCCAGCCATAAGCCAAAGCAAAAATCCTTAAGACCGCGGTGAACAAAAACTCGCACCATCATGAGGTGTGGAAATGATTATTGATCTTCAAATAATAAAATTTATAGATAAACAAGGTAAGGAAACATCAGTACCTACTTTAAATAATTGGGTAACAACCCTTAAAAATTGAGAAAATGGGAATTTTTTAAAACAAAAAATATTAAAATAATGCCCCCAAAATATACCCACTTGAAAATTTCTTAGTACAGATCCTACAGCGATTTTCGTATGAAGCGCACCGACCGCCCGGCTACGTGCCCGTACCAAATAGACGACGCGGTGTGTGAGGGATTTTGACTTTTAGACTGGTAAAGCGACGGAGTCCGCCATTGTACATACCTACACAGCTGGGTGGGTCATCAGAAAAATATTAAAAAATAGTAACTGCTCCTAATATAAAGAAAATTTAATATCAATATATGAAAACCAAACTCATAAATGGATTTCATACCCAGAGTACAAAATGATATAAAAAAATAAAAATAAATTGACCTAGCCAACCGAAAAAGCTGATGCATTATTAGATATAACAAAAATATCCAACAAATATTTGGAAAAACAACCAGAGCAAAATATATTTTAAATAAATAAAAGAAATAATTAAAACCAATAAATATTTGTTGGATTTTTTGAAGTGTGAAGCACATAATAATAACCAATGTTTTTTTTAAATAAATCCGATGTTTTTATTAACTTAACTGTACAACTAACGATTTTCAATTGGTGCACAGTTATAGATAAAATTTTACAAGGTACTGATGCTTTCAGGCTCCAAAACATATGTTTGCCTACAATGCAGTTAAAAGTGTACATGAATTATAAAACTAAGCTAAAAAGTAAAAAAAAGTTAATTAACATCTTTTGTTTAATTTTATTTTATAATTAGCGATAGGCAAACTTAGTAAAATATTTCAAACATTGTAATTTTTCTGAATAATTTCAATAGTTTCGTACCTATTAAGAATATTGAAAATTTCGTGAAAAAATACAATTTTTGAAATATTTCTTTTTTTTTTGTTTAATGGCGCGCACGATTTGTGCTTTAGCCAAGGCAAAGTAAAAGGTTAGGAAGCGGTTTTTTATTATATTTGAAAAAAAGGGAATTTATTTATTTATTTATTAGACTTACCAACAGTGTACATATTACATAATGCGTAAAAATAATATAAGGCCATGGTCACCTATGCATGTACACCTATTATAGGTATATACAGCAAATGTAAATCTATGTTGAAATAAGAAATTCTTTACAGCGATATAAAGCGAGATTAAAATAAACAAAATTAATTTTAAATTAAAAAATATAAACAGTAACAATAACAACAAAACCAAATAACGAATTATAGGAATTAAGAAGGAAAGGAACAAATAGGGTTAGATACGAATTAATGAGGAGCTCGATGGCGCAGCGGCTAGCGCGTTCGGCTTGCGATCTTGCTCGCTAAGCCACTTTCGCAATGCCGGGTCGCTTAATGGGTGACCAAATTAAAAACATCTCGAGCTCCTCCGTGCTTCGGAAGGCACGTTAAGCCATTGGTCCCGGTTGTTGTCGTAAGATGACAGTCGTTAAAACCCACCAACCCGCATTGGGCCAGCGTGGTAGGTCATGGCCCAATATTTCCACGTGCTATTGTTCACGTGGGAGGCCTGTGCCCAGTAGTGGAACGTTAATAGGCTGATAATGATGATGATGAAGACGAATTAATGATTGATTTAGACTTTGATATTGTTAATGGACAAAAAGGAAGATAATGCTTTGTAAATATGATAATCATTTGTAAATAATAAATAGGATATAGAGGATGGAAAGGAAACATGAAGTGATGTTAAGGATTCGAAAAAATCGGAATGATCATATAAAGGACATGCAAAAAGATATGATTAAGGTCACCAGTATAGTTACCACACTCACAAATGTCACTATCAACGATATGTAATTTTGCAAGATGGGCAGGAATGCAGACATGTCCCAGCCTCATACGACTAATGCTTGATGAAGCACTTTTACTAAGTCGAAAACCAAGGCTTAACAGGAATGGAAGGCTGTATAGTTTTATACTGTCTAGCTTTTATCCGGCTGCAGATTGCCCAATGATCCTTCCAAGAATTAATAAGATCAACCCTTGGAAGACTCACTAGATCAAAGCAATAATTTTTGTAAGGGTGAAAATCTCCAAAAAGAATGGCTTCATTAGCTAGTCTATCGGCCTGATCATTTCCTAGAATACCCTTATGACCGGAATCGGAATCCCTACCTACCAATTTTACTTCAAACCCTCTTAATACGCATATTTGAAGTAAAGTTCTACATTCAATGATAACTACTAAATTATTATTGAATTTAAAAGGGAATCTTTTCAAGGCTTCTAATGCACTTTTGGAATCGGAAAATATAACAGTCTTTTTTAGTTTCATTAATAAAATATATTCCAAAGATTTTAAAATGCCAAAAGTTTCACCAGTAAATATTGAGGTTTCTGGAGGTAATTTTACTTTATGTACTATATTATATTGGTGATGATAAATACTGCCGTCAATTAAATAGCATAGTTACAGAAAGTGCGCTCTCGACGGTTTCGAGAAAAACGCGGTTAAAGTTTTGGTGCGAAATTCTTCCATTATCCTTTGTTTGTAATCAGATCAGGGTGGTTGATATTTTAAATGAAAGAGGACCTCAGCACTTATGTATTACTTATTTGAAAACCAATACTAAGTAATTGAAAGACAAGATAAATTCGTCCTAAAACTCTCTAATAGGGAACACTTAGCATAACGATACACACTTCCTGTAAGTGTGTTTTTTACTGTATTTATGATAAGTAACCATTTTAAATCGTTCATAAGTTTTATTTTATCAGGCCAATTATTTTTATTTTTATTAGGTTTTAGTAATATATTTGGAAAAAATTATAATCATGTTTCAGAAATTCTGTTAGTTAGGTAGTAGGTACCTAACTGATGCCGGAAATAACCTAGTAATAAAATTGGATGATCATGATAGGTTTAGAGAAAAAAACTATCATTTAGTTCAAATTAAAACTTATTTCTTACAATGGGCGATTTTCCGAGATCAAAAAAAAAAGAAATTGGTTCGTAAATGACTTCATAGATGGCGCTTAGCATAGATTAGTATGGCGCTTAGTAAAAGGCGAGTCCATGAAGAACACGTGTATGGCTACGTAATATTTATTCCATTCCAAAATAGAAATAGGTCCTGGAGATCCTGAATAAAAATTTGTAAGTACTATTTTTTTATTTTTTTGATAGACAAGCGAAAGTGTAGAATTTATTACAGCCCTTAGGTAGGAACGGGTCGGCTTTCATGAAACGCCATCTATCGAGTATTTTTGAACTAATTTTTATTTTTTAATTTGGGCTGTCAGAAAATCGCCCATTAAGTCGCACTTATGATCACTTAATAAATCACAAAGTTACGTTTTTTACTTTACTTAATTCAATCAGTCTTTTCAGTTAAAAAAATGGCACAACTAAGAATTTAGTTTTCTTACATTAATCATTCAACTCAAGTTAACTTAATAAGTATTAATCAGCCTTCTTAGTAGTAATAATTCTAGAATATCAGATGCTAATGTAAGGCAAAGTGAATTATCTAAAGTAGTAGTCAATCTAAATAACCTTTCTTCGGTATCAAATCAACATTTATGGATCTATCGAACAAACCTTGGGGATCATATAGATACTTATGCCGTAAACAACAAAAGTTATACTAACCATTTAGGTAAAAACATAAAACATTCTTCTTTATCAATGTAACATAATTAAAATATTAAATGAATTAATTAATTCGGAATCAACTCTTATGATAACAATAAGGCGAAAACTAATCGTCAAGGTCCTTGGAAAGATTTAAGGATGCATCGTCAAATTTACTGGCAAGTCAAAACCAGAATTGCCTCCGGCTGGGTAACATTAAGGATACGAGATCTTTGATAATTTTGGCTTGTCGTGAAGAGGCGATATATCCCTTGGCGAACATATTCTCTGTTCCGCACAAGGGAATAGTTTGTTATTGAAAATGTTGTCTTGTAAAAAGTTTAAGGTCCTAAATTCCTCATCAGCATGACATTTTTTGTAAAACAAAAAACGCACAACTTTGACCACTGTGAAATCCTTATGTGTTGATTTGATACTACCGAAGTAAGGATATTTACTTTTTTGAAATGTAAAGCTACTTTAAATAATTCACTTTGCCTTACATTAGCATCTTTGGTTCTAGAATAATTACTACTAATATTAATTTTAAATATAAATTAATTAATATGTTAACTTGAGTTGAGTGATTAATGTAAGAAACTAAAATCTTAGTAGCGCCATTTTTTAACTGAAAAGCCTGATTCAATTGTGTAAAATAAGAAACGTAACTTTGTGTGTTGTTATGTGATCATAAGGGCGACTTAAGAAGCAAGAAAGAAAGTTTTTATTTGAACTAAATGATAATTTCTTTCTCTAAACCTAACATGATCTCTGTCCAATTTTATTATTAAGTTATTTTCGGCATCAGTTAGGTAGTACCTAAAAGAATATCTAAAACATGATTATAATTTTTTACAATTAGATTAATAAAACCAATAGCTAATAATGTTTTATTATCACTACCAGCCTGATAAAATAAAACTTATAAACGATTTACTATAATTATCTACTTACTGTAATTATGCTTTTGACGGCAGAATAATATGATACGTAAAGTAGGTACTAACAAAAAATATTAGCATACATTTTTATTAGCATACATGAGTATCGCATCTTACTGTCTGTATTTTATGAAACCAGAAGGCGATGATGCACTCTGAAGGCGATATCACAGTGCTAATAAAATTACAGTACCGCAGCATACTCTTTTTCTGACTAGACCACTCATTTAGTAAATATTGGTAAACTGCTTAGGATCAAAACAGTATATCTTCTTAGTGTTTATTTGGTCGGGTCATATCCAATTTTTAAACAGTAAATGACTTAACATGTTAGTGGTATAGATGTCATACTGTTGTTTTGCCGAGAGACTCTGAATAAGAACTTTTGCAGTAAGTGTACTCACTGTGATAATGCTTGGTAATATAAAAAATGCTCGATTTACTGCAAATTTTTAATTGTTAAATTTGGATTAAAAAACGATTCAAATGAATAAGTTGGATGAAAGTGTAGATCTCGTTATCGTCATCACGGCTGTATATCTAACTCAGTTTTTACAAAAACCCGACTTACTGTAACTATGCTATTGACGGCAGAATACCTATTCCAACACAACCTGTGTGGCGGCATATTGTAAAGTTTTATTTAGTCGTGTTTATAAACTGTACATATCTAAAAATTGTTTTTTATAACCTAATTTGTATAGTTATGTACCATTCCCATCATCATTCGCCTTTCTTATTTCTTAGACATCAAAACTCATTAGTGTATATTCATACTCTTTGCACGTCACACATTATCTTCATATTACTTTTTATGAATATATTTCTGACGGATGTTTTTATTCTTCTTGTCTTTGTGAAAATTATATGGATTGGAAGAAATCTAACAAATTGCTTTATTTTATTAGTATAACTGATCAATACTAAGTTAGTAGGTATTAAACCGTACTTACAGCCTGTATTGTCATGTTTTGAAGCATCACTGTAAATGTGATGAAAGTCATGCCATTCCTCATTTAATTGGAAATTGAAATTAGTTTTAGCATTTGGGTCGTTTTTAAGATCCAAGTACAAAACAACTGAAGGAGAAATAACTAAAGAATCAAAATTAGTAGAGAATAAACGAAAATGCAGAGATTTATGTGTGGGATCTTGAAGAGATATGAATTTCCGAAAACTGATAACTAGACAAGGAGGACTTTTGTGAGACCAATATGATGAACTTTCCATGATATCGGACAATAACTGTAGTTTAAATTGTAGAGGATGGTAGGTAAGCCAGTTGCAAAGCACGGAACAAAAATCTGTCGCAAAGATCTCGTCTGAATTTTAAGGGAGGGTCGACACATTCAACCTGTAAAGCATTGATAGGACTAGACTTCATGGCTCCAGTTATAATCCGTAAAGCCTTAGATTAAATTCTATCTAATTTTTTTCAACTTAAGATACACAGGGTTCTAAAAAGTAAATAGCGTAATCGAGTAAACTTCGAACTAACGCGTTATATAACAGTTTTTGGGAAGCTGGATGAGCTCCCCACCAAACACCTGATAAGCATCTTAGGATGTTTAACTGTCTTTCGCATTTTGCTGAAATGTAGTAACAATGGGCAAGCCCATTGATCTTTGCATCTAAAATTACTCCTAAGAACTTTACTTCTTTTACGACTGGTAGCAATATACTATCATATTTTAAAGATATAGAAGGAAGAAGCCTCATTCGAGAAAAAAGTACAATTGGGAGCAGATAAAGTTAAACCATTTTTATCCAACCACAATTTAAGGCACATAGGAAGGCCCACCTTATTTTATATCTCAATAAAAAATTATGTTTAAAAAGTTTGATAAAAACAACTATTTGTAATGATGTAATTAATGGTTTAGTATCCTTTAAAAATAAGAAATTTAAAATTTTCTCACTAAAAACTATATAAAATAAGGTTTTTAAAAAACTCTCTAGTGGGCCTAGTTAAAGGCACAGTCTCTTACTAAGGCCCGTTTTTGACTAACTGTTACACAAAATCTATCTAATATTTCTAAAAAATAATTCACAAATCACGCTAAGCAGTTTCAAATATAAGTTATTCAACCTATACTTTTAGAGATATAATAAAAAATTGCACAATGGGCCTTGACCCATGTACGAAAAACAAAAATAGTCATAAAAGTAAAATTCTGCTCTAGATCAATTAAAAAACCATTATTTCTGAGGGCCTAGTCAATTGGCAAACAAATTAAACGCTACGAAATCATCGCTACAATAAACAGAATGTATGGGATTGACATAAATAAAGTTACCTACGTCGTAAAATTTACGCTAAAATAGACCTAATTGACAGTTTGACAAGCCAAGCATCGCTAATCTAGCGATCACTCAAACATTGGAGATAAAAATTCACACAAAATAGCGATTGTTTGATCAGCTGATGAAGGAAGAGTTGTGTTGTGTTGAAAGTTTTGTTTAAAATGCTCTTTTTAGGGCTATTGTGGACTGCAATAATCAAAGAATGGTGCTCAGGCGCTAAGGAAGAAATGTTTCCCTACGTTGCTTGGAGCAAATTAACGAAATCCCGAGTTTGTTGTACTTATGAATAGTTCTCGTTTACGAACTTTCAAATATCTAACTAAGGTCTGCCGGGAATTGCGTGCTGATATCATTGTTGCGACGTGAGTGACCAAATCAATGTGTGTCATGCAACATTTTCCACAACGAAGAGCAAGTCGCTGCATAACAATTTGTGGAGGCTCTCAAACCATACAAACATTTTGGCCAAATTAATCCACCTTTAATCATGACAAGAAAGGTCAAGAATAAGACAACAGTAAGGGACTTTCTGTATAAATATTAAATGTAACCTATCCATAATGTCCATTTATCAATTTATAACTTAGATTGCCTATTTGTTTTACAGGTTCCAATGAAGATTTAATTTGCCAGGTAGCTTAGAGTATTAAACCAACGCTCTAAGTGTAGTAAGGTGTACCTATTGACTGTACCCTATAAATCTGATACAGACAAGCATCTTTCATAATAGGAAAAGATATCAGTCCTTATGTTCAAACGGTAAGTTTTAATAAATAAATTATTACTTACATAACAAAGGTAAGTATTATGCCTATTATCATATTGGGATTTACCAGGAAATGTCAGTTTTGTTAAAATTGCTAGAATAAGGGGTATTGACATAAAGATAAAACTATTTTATGTGGTTTTGCAGATTTGAGACGACGATTCAAAAATCTTAAATGTTACCTCATAATTTGGAGGATGGACTTCCTCAGAATGGTGAACAAACATGGTTATTTGGTAAAAACAATATCAAGCAATTTTGTATAATACATAGGTACTTACCTACTAACTTTTTATCTATGACAATTTTTTTATGATAATAACAACAACAATATTCAATGCTGCATCAGGCTCACAAGAAAGGAGGGGTGTGTACCACATGTCATATCCAACAATGAAACTGCATTGAACATGGCTTTGACATCGTTGAATTTAGTTATTTACATGTTTTTTTTTGTGGAGCTCTAATGTTGACAACGTTTTTATTCTACAAAAAGGAGCAGTCTGTGCCATAAGTAATTTGGTTTATAAATATGATGGGGAAAAATAAAGTATAAAGTTAATTTAGCTCTAAGTTTATTGTGCTTTATTTAAAAGATTTACTTAGGTACAAAAACAGTACCTTAGTTGACAACATTTTTATTCTACAAAAACGAACAAGGTGCCATAAATATATTTAACCCATAAAATAGTGATTTGGTTTATATGATGGGGAAAAATTAAGTATAAAGTTAATTTAGTTCTAAGTTTATTGTACTTTATTAAAAAGATTTACTTAGGTACCTAGGTACTCAAAAAAGAGTACCTACCTACTTTCTTGTACACACAATTGGCATTTATTTTTATGGTTACATATAGTTTTAATGTCAATAAGAGAAAGTGAAGCCTTATATTTAATAAACTTTGACTTTGAGAGAGTTAGGTAAAGAAATAAGAATATATTAAGAAATACAACAATAATGTTATTTTTTACGTGATATTTAATTTTACTTGCAGTAGGTACCTACCTAAAGAAAATGTTTAATTATCTATATCAATTATTTCTACTACTGATAACATTAAGCTATTAAAGTTGTACTTGATTCATTATCAACATACTAGGGTAATTTTATAAAATTAATTGTTTTAAAATTATTTTTGGTAAGTAAATATTATAATGCTATGTTTTATTTCGAAACATTATCAACCACCACGATCATGTCATTGTGTCTGTGAAGGCTTATATTTAATAAATGATTTGACTTTTATTTTCAATTATTTTCGATACCTACCGCTATAGATAAGTAACAATGAAGCAATCCTATATTAAGGCGATGTTGTCATCATCGTCATCCTATGAACGTCCTGCGGGCCGATCGCCGTAATTTTATGACGCATTAGTCGAGTGTACGTGCAGTTCACGCATACGTGAAGTACACGTTAAACGCAAACAACAATTAGTATTGCCTTAAAATAAAACTACGCGTCATCGTCACCTGCACTGCACGTCAACTGCACCTACGCGTGAAACCAGTGTGTGTTGCCGTACGCAAGTTTTAATAATTCTATATCGATTATTCGTTATGTAATCGATTATGTCCACGAATAAAGTTGTTGTTACAGGGCTACATCACGCCTAATAACCTAGGATCTAAGTTTATACACAAACATAACACTTGATTTTGTTCTAAGCATAGTAAAAATGGTATTAAAACGGAGATATTGAACACAAAATATGGATGTATGGATGTATCCCTTTGTATACCCTCCCATGAAGAAAAAAGCACTGTTGGTTCTGATTGACAGTTGGGTTGACGTTAGGTTTAAATATTAAAATAAGTGTCCAATCATTTGACAAAAAACAAATACCAAATTTTCATTTCAAAAATAACATTTGACTAAATAATACTTGATAAATGTATCATTTTACAAACTATTGTTTAATAAACTACTTACTAGACAATATACCTATGTACTAAAAAAAAAATCCCCTAATTTAAGTACCTATGTGTAGAATTTAAGGATTTGTGATATTGTGACAATAATAAACAATTTTGTATTAAATTTTATATTTGTTTTTATTACATAAGGTTTCTCTCGTTCCAAAGCCTTTGAATTTTGAAGCCTGTTGAACTGTCCTCTCTACATTAACTCGATATTTACACGCCTATCAACATTTTGGGGTACTTGAGCCACTCTTCTTAACTCTGCCTCAGCAGCCACCCTGCGGACTTGATTTAAAGCCTCACGCTTGCGTTCTTGTAAATTAAGTTGAGGAGCAGGAATTTGAGCACGTAGAGCCATGTTGTGCAGCACAGCACATGCATTCACGATTTGCCCAGCAAATACTGGATCGTAGTGAAGCATCCTCGCAGACAACAAACATCTAAAAAATAAGATTTCCATTCACAGCTAAACAGATTTGGATGAAGCATAGTATGAAATTTATTTATGTAAGATGGAGCACCCGCTATGATCAACAAATAAGCTACTTCATATCTCGATCCATCGAGTGGTTACTGTGGGAGAAACAAAATTATGCTACAATCTCAAATCTTCTTGATCTGCCAAATCCAACAGTTTGCCAACGCAAAAAATTAAGTAGATAAGTATGACATTATAAGTTAGGTAAGTACATTACTCGGTAATTGTGTATGATGCTGTTTTTTTACTATATATCTGTAGGAAATGACATAAAAGTTACTAACAAGATTTGCAAAGTTAACAATCCATACACTTCTGCAATGCGTTACCAACACTCGATGAACACTGCAAAGTGACATTTCATTTGACATTTATGAAACGTCTAAATTTAGCGCGATACCGTTTTTGTGCTACACAAAACACGCGTAAGTGAGGTTCTAATATGACAATACAGCGGTGCGCTGCGTTGAGGTGAGCGTGACGTGTGTGTCATTATTTAATTACGGCAATACGAAATCAAACGTTATGACGCAAACGCAGCCAAGACGCGCTGCATAACATTACGGCGATCGGCCCGCTGAACGTTCCCACATGAACGACAGCACTAAAGCAGACTGGGCTATAACAGGCTACGCCCTGAGCCAATACAACCGCAGTGTGCTTTACGTGCCTTCCGAAGCACGGAGGAGCTCGAGACGCTTTTTAATTTGTTACCCATCCTTTAACTCGGTAATGTGAAAGTTGCGTAACTAACTGGCAAGATCACAAACTGGGGCGGCGCGGGCGGGGACTTTTTGCATTAGTTGAACCTCTAGCATTATCTTTCAAATAACAGTAAGTACATTGCTTCGCTAGTTTGCATATTTTAAAATTAGTTTTAAGTTAACTATCAAAACAATGTACTTGGAATGTTTTTAATTTTATTTTATTTAGGACAATAATCAATTAGAAAAGTAATGTGATAGTGTTGTAGTTAGACAATTAAACCCAAAAGCCTTAGCTGCTACGCCATAGAGTAACTTTAAGCGATGTACTCATACAAGATGCAAACGTTTTAATCACTACTTAGTGGGTACTCGCATCTAAGATCAAACTGTTTAAATGTTCGCGCGGTTTGTAACATTTAGTGTTATCACTTATTTCATTACAGACGGACGTCAAGTTGTTAATATTTGAGAAATTCTTGGCAGCAAGCGTTTGCTTGTGGTCTTCAGTCTTAATTTATTTATATTATAAGCTGAAAAATGGGTTTGGTCTCATATCAATGTCATATTATGGTAGGTAAGTCACTCGTCATCAAATAAGTACTTATTTACAAACGTGGCGAAAAACGCGATTGATTCACTTTTCAAATTGTCTCAAGGAGTCTACCCGAATTTCTTAGTAAAGTGACATTCAATTCACTAAAACTCAAAAGGATCGGTGTGGTTACTACCTATTTATTAATCTTACATAAGCGTTAGATTATCATCAAACAAAAAAATACTAAGACAAGCCTGTATGTTCTATATCCCTTAGCTTATCGATATCGATGTAGCCTAGCGAATTTGATGAGCGGTTTTGACGCTGTCACCGGTCGAGCATTTGCCAGTTGACTAGGCCCTCTGATGACAAAATCGAAACTCTAGACACTATTAATTCAAGGATCTAAATATTCAGTCCTCATTTGCCACTCAAATTTTAAGTGGGCCTTACTAGGGCTATAGAATAATTTATTTTTTTCTTTAGCTTTAGGGATAACTTTTTAATTAAAAATTCCCTTCAGTCCAGAGGCCTCCTTTTTTCTTTGGAAAAAATGTGGATCCATGATCTAATAAAAGAAAATCTAATATTAGTTAATACTAAAATTCTCATTAATAAGTATACAAAATATGAAATGCGAGTTCAAATCACCTACACGTTATTGTGTCTATTTTAAAACACCTTCACTAGTTTGGCATGAAAAATAAATAAACTAAACAAACGAATTTCGTTTTATTTATACTTAAGTACTTAAGTAACAATCCAAATGCATTTGCCATTTTAATAGATTTAGTAAAGCCCATAGGCCCCTATGTAGGCCCGGGCTATACTACGGATTTTTCATAGTGGCGGAAAAATAACTTAAAATCACAAATAACTAAATAATCGGTAAACTTACCATTGTATTCTATTCTCCAATGATTATTTAACAATATGATGATAAAATCACTCGAAAAAAGACGCTATTTGTGGAAAATTTGGCAAAAACAATCACAACGAGGTTGTAAACACGCGGCATCGACGGCGTCTAGAGAAAACAAAATGGCAGCGCGGAAGTGATTTGGCGCTATTGCATTTTATATATTTAATATATGGCCAAGGTGAATGTGGGCGCGAAGTTTCGGATGTTTTAGACAGCGGCAAGAGCGCTTTTTTAAAGTGGGCCTTCGTAGAGGGCGGGCCTTCGTATGTGCAAGTACCTTAGTGAAGATGTTAATATATTATTAGATAATTTGTCGGTAGATTTTCCGGAAGTATAAAGGAGCAAGTCGTCTGCGTATTGTAACAAGTTAAGGTTATTATCTTTAATAGACATTTCCAGATCAAAGGTGTAAATCTTGTAAAGAAGGGGACTTAACACAGATCCCTGAGGTAAGCCTCTCCATGCCAATCGTAACATTGAGTGTGAATCACTTACCTCCACTTTAATAGTTCTCTCATTTAAAATATTAAGAATAAAATTTTGAAACATTAAAGGAACTTTTAAGTAATTTAGTTTTTCTTTTAAAATCTGCAATTGCACACTGTCATAGACAGCAGTTATGTCTAAGAAAGCAGCCATAAGCGATTCATTTTGCGTAAAAGCTAATCTAATGTCGGCTGTGAAAATTGCAATGCTATCCATAGTGCTTTTACCTTTTCTGAAACCAAACTGACTATTTGCTAGTAGGCCTTTGCTTTCCAAAAACCACTCCAGTCTGTTTTTAACTAAATGCTCCGCCAACTTGGCAAGAATTGAAGAGAGTGCTATTGGACGATATGATGAGGCTTCAGAAGATGGTTTTTTAGGTTTAAGAATAGGAATGACTTCCTGGGTTTTCCATGTAGGAGGAATGTTACCCGTAAGCATCATAAAGTTTATAATTGAGAATTTAAAATAATATGAAAAGCTAATATCGTCCATATATTCTACTCCAGGAGCAGAATCTTTAACGTAAGTTATAATCCCTTTTAACTCACAATATAATCGTAGATGGTGAACTCGCGCAATTCGCATCTGATTGCAAAAGTACATCACGCGGTATCCCTCAAGGAAGTGTATTGGGTCCGCTATTATTTATTTTATACCTGAACGACATTACAGAAACTATCAACCATAAATGCGTTCTTTTTGCGGACGACATATCGTGACATCTAACAAAAATAATGACAATTCAATAAAAATGCATGAACAGGAAATAAATAGAACTGTTGACAACATTATAAAATGGCTAGATAACAATGACCTTAAATTAAACCTGGGCAAATCAAACTTTGTGAAATTTAATAAATCAAAACATAAACGGTACAATTTTAAATTAAACATCGACAAAATAGAAGAAATCACACATACTAAAATTCTGGGTGTACTTATTGATAGCAATTTAGACTGGAAGTTACACATTGACAATCTTTGCAATAGAATAAATCGTTTTGTATACGCACTTAGCAAAATTAGGCAAGTGACTAACAAACAAACAGTTGTCACAACCTACCACGCATTTGTTGCTTCTCTACTACTCTATGGACTGGTATTGTGGGGCAACAGTGTGGACAGAAACAGAGTTTTCATAGCGCAAAAGAAATGTGTAAGAGCCATGTGTGGGATCCCGCCTGGTGAGTCTTGTAGATCAGCTTTCATAAAGCTTGGCCTATTACCATTACCGGCAATGTACATTTTTGAAATTGGCTGCTTTGTAAAGAAACACGAGGAACTATTCACCAAATCAAAAAATACAAACTCTAGACTCAAAAGAGATCCTGAAAAGTTAGTATTAAATGTAATAGCAAAAACGCAAAAGTACCAAAGGAATTGTATGTACTATCTGTTTGGGGGTTAAAGTTACTCGCGTCCGTAGGTTTACCCTTGAGACCCTACACGTGACCCCTGGGTGGTGCTAAATGAGTGACAATGACTGAGTGGTAGAGCCACGCTGCGTTGCAGCACGCATTGGGCCGGCTCGCCCGGAGTAATACCATCCTCTCACGAATATCAGGCGTGAAATAATGGCACTTGGTGCTGTTGTGTTTCGTCCGGCCAGTGAGAGTTCCGGAGGCCCCTTCCCCTCCCACCCCTCCTCACAATTCCTATTCCTTCCCCTAACCCTATTCTTTTCTTAAAGGTCGGCAACGCATCTGCGACTCCTCTGGTTTTGCGGGTGTCCATGGGCGGCGGTGATTGCTTTCCATCAGGTGACCAGCCTGCTCGTTTGCCTCCTTCTCATATATAAAAAAAAAAAAAAAAAAAAAACATGTCAATAAAAATCTATAATAAAATTCCCCGTGAAATAAAAGATAACAGTTTGAATATTTTTAAGAATAAATTATATAAGTGGCTTATTGACCAAAAAATTTATAACCTGAATGAATTACTTAACCCCATGTATTAATTATTTTGATTATTATGTATAACACTGGAATAATACAATTCTAAGACCATTGACATTTTTAATTACTATATCTGAATTTTATAATTATGCATTTGACTAAATTAATTTATTATACTCGAGGATAGCTAAATTTGTTTGTGTTCGTAATAATCAAATTTGTAAATGTAATCTCCATGTACGAGTAATTTTAATATTTGCATGCCAATAATTCTGGCAAGACATGTGCACACTATAATGTACCTACCATCTTTGTATACCATGTACTTACGCAAATAAAGTTTATGAATTATTAATTATTATGAATTACAAAGCTTAAAAGGATCATTGAGATTTGAAGTAAATGTGTTTTCTAGATTGGAAGGTGACAAGGGAAGGCTATTAATTTGAGGGGGAGCATACGGAGGGGGAAATTATCTAGAAATTCTTCAGCAATAGAACTTTGTAAAAGCGGCGGTTCAGATTCCTTAAATGCAGATCTATAACGTCGGATACTATTCCATACTAAAGATGGATGAATGTCAGGGGAGACAGAAGAACAGAATGCTTTCCATCCCTCCTATTTTGTCCGTTTAAACAATTTCCGTGTATTATTTATGATTTCTGAGAGGTAATTATAGTTCTCTATAGTAGAATTCCTCTTAAAAATATGTTCAGCAAATTTTCTTTTTTTTATTTGAACTGTGCAATCAGAATCCCACCAGGGGGGAGGAGGGATTTTTTATTGACAGCTACTCCGTTTGTCTAAAGTTTGAGATAAGAAATCGCTACATCGAATTAAATTATTTTCATTTACAGCAGGAAGGAGGGAAATTTTATTTCTAACTTCATCTCTAAAAACACTCCAATCTACATTGGTACAACTTATATTTTAATCGTGGTTGACGTTTGGTTACAGGTTTAGGAGAAAAAATGCTATTTGGAAAGTTGATAATTGAGGGGAAATGATCACTGCCAAAAGAAGAATTTAAAGGAGACCAGGATAGAAAAATGCCAGATTAGGAGAGCATAAAGTCAAATCAGGAGCACTAACTCCTTCATGAGGAGGTGTGCGGCGGGTTGGAATACCATTGTTCAATATACAAACATTAAGAGTATCTAACATGTCTAGGATTCGGGAACCATAATGATTTGAGTAAGAACTTCCCCAGGAACGATGCTGAGCATTAAAATTCCCCATAATTACAAGAGGTCTAGGAAGATTACTCATAATATTTTCTACTTCATAATACACTGATGTAGAAGGATGTGGAATGTATAGAGAAACAATGCAAATGTTATTTACTTTTACAGCAATTATATTGAAATCATTATGTACAGGGATGTTTATATGGGAGAAAGGAAAAGAGTGCCTTACAAGTAAAGCTACTCCTCCAAAACCATCACTTCGATCCTCTCGCAAGCAAGAGTATCCAATTATTTTAAAGTTATATTCTGGCCGAAGCCAGGTTTCTTGTATAGGCAAAATAAATGGCTGGCGTGTGTTAATAATGTAAATTAAGTAATGTTTCTTATTTATTAAGCTACGGCAATTCCACTGAATTGTGTTGGCTTGAGCCATCAACAGTGTTTTTATTATCATTAATCGATTCTATAAAAGAGGCAACGTTGGTCGGTAATGAAACTATATTAGGGTGAACTAATGAACTTATTAAAGTCAATATTAAATCTTTTAAAGGTAAATTTGAAAGAGAATTTTGTCTATTATTTATGTTGCCAATAGTTGGCAGGGGGATAGAGTAATCTTTTACAAGTTTTGAGTGAGCTCTTTGGTCATAACTAGGGCCCGGATTAATATGTAAATACATATTTTTAATTAAAATGGTTTTCGTTCTTAATTATATTTTCTGCATAAATTATGATATTTAGATCGAGAACATTCAATTTTTATTTTCCATATTTTACATGTAAATCCATATTTATCAAAAAAATATATCAATCTATCCATATTTTCATAATTTTAAGTTAGATAAATCGTATTGGATAAAAACAAAGGATTTAATACCCTGAAAAAAATTAACAGCATGCTGTGCGGAACATTAGAAGGCAAAATATAGATATGCCGTACTCACTTGTAGAACTATGCAAATTTAAATATGCTCCAATCACATCCTGTGATGTTGAAAGATCATTCAGCAAGTACAAAGCATTGTTCGTCCACACAGACAGAGTTTTAATTTTAAAAATTTAAAGAAACAGTGATACTATACTGCAATTCAAGTAATAATGAAACAGAAGCTGAGTAAAATTGTATATTTTTATTTTTTGCAATAAAAAATCGTAAATTTTACAGTATTGTTATTTTTTTACACATATTTTTGCCATTTTTTAGTTTTTTTTAGTCCATATTATATTATGTACATATTTTTAAATTTTTAATACATAATTATCCGAGCCCTAGTCATAACCTTTACTATTAGGTTTTTGAGCACCTTTAGGTTTAATAAAAATGGTTTTCTTGTATGAAGTCCTATTAGAATTAGACATATTTTCATAGATAATTTGTAATTTGTTAGGTTGAACAGTTGAAGACATCTGAATAAAGTTTAGTTACTGGAGGATGAAGTTTTATTGCCTCTGCATATGACTAACAGTTTTTGGCCATCGATTCTTTAACAGATTTTTGCCTCGAAAATTCAGGGCATTTCTTACTTGTGGCGATATGTGATCCTGAACAGAGGCAACAATACAAAGAATCCTCTTCTAATTCACATCCATGACCTGTGTGACTTCCACCACATTTAAAACATCTCAGAGTAGACCTACATGTGACCATATCTGCAGCAATTAAAACACTGTATAGAGGGGTAAATATATAAATCTACAGGTAAAGAGTTATAACACATGAAAACACGCTTTGAAAGAATTTGACCATCAAATGTTAAAACTACTGTTTCAATACTAATAAATTCCGCTTTACCATTTACTATAGTTTTCTTTTTCAAGCGCCTCACCTTTAAAATATTTCCACAACCCATAGGTACGGTTAATATTACTTAAAATCTCTTCGTCAGTATAACTTATGGGGACACCTCTAACAACTCCCATGCGAGTTACATTGACTGAAGGTATAAGGGTAAGGCCCGCTAACTTTGTACATTTTGTAATGAACATGTGGCGCCTCACTTCTATCAATAATACACATTTATCTAAAAGATCTTTCCTTTGTAATCAGTTTTGTAGATGATTACGTAATAAATAAAATAACAACAATAATAATGTATTAAACATTAATTTGAAACTCAGAATTAGATTTTTGAAATATGTTTTTTTTTGTTCTCTAAAAAATTTCATTGACCCCAAAGCATTTTTAAAGGTTTAACTAGTTGTCAAAAATGTAAAAGCATTTATATTATGAAATAAAGTATGCCATTCTTTTAGCTATTAGTATAATCATAATTTAATGCATTATGAGGACATTATTTATAACTTTTTAATATTATAATTCATAAAAACATGCATGACTCCTTTTTTCCCCATGTGTCACTTTCGAGTGTGTGACTATGATTTAGTATTGTTTTTTTATAATACGACCACCCCAATCAGTTTTATTAGTCTAGCAACATCTGTATTTGACGTTTATTTAGACAGAAATGACAGTTCGCCATCTTTGCAAGTGCAATACGCGTCTAACCTACGGAGAGAAAATTCAGACATTAATTTTTATAGTGCAAACGGTATAATTCTGACAAGGTAAGTCATTATAACAATGATATATCTGGTACGTAACCTAGAAAACATTAGTGTTGTTTTGATATCGTGTTAAGATCGTAGAAAATGCACTAAATTTTAAGTTATTTAAACAAATATAGCTTAGAATCGTCTTGCGAATTTTTCCAGTGTGGTACTGTGTGATACCGTGTGTTACTGTGTGTTACTAGGTGCTTTAGGCCTGGCTTACATGGTGGCTTTAAAGATTGCGTAATGTAGGTAGTACAAATCTGCTAGTAGGCAGGACAAAATAAAAATTGCTCCATTGTAGTAAAAAATATACTTTGACCAATCTGTTTTATGTGTTACCTACTTTTCCCTTAGAGGCAGTAACATAAGCTATGTTTATAACGTAAACTACTATCATTCATTATTTTTAGGATGAATTTCCCGGGACCAAAAATTACGTGGCATCTTTGAAATCGGTACTAAAAACATAGTTATAATGTTCTAACATTTTTACTGGTTGGGTGAAATAGTCATCTATGTGTGGCACTAAATATTTTATTAATAGTGTAGGTGTTCGTACACCACCTCCACACATGTATATATTTTGTGTCAGCAAATTCATGTAACCCGTGGAAGCTCGAAGCTTCCAGAGTAGTCGCTCTGCACCCGCGAACTGTATCGTACGTCGCATTAATAAATAAAGCAAACATATAAGTGAACACGCATTTCATTGGGTCACCCTTACCTTCTGGTGGAGGCCTTCAGCCTCCACAGTGGTGACCCCGACGTGATAGTGGAAATGCCCGACGTGATCGTGGAAATGCCCGACGTTATCGTGAAAATGTGAAAGGACACAATTCGAACATTTTCGCCCACGTGTTTGTGCCGCGAGCGCGTCGCGTTACGCAACCATGAACCCGACGCCGCCGCCCGGCGCCGTTCCCACGCTGCCCGGGGGACACCTCGCCATGCCAGCTGCACCGCCAGGTAACCATCAGCGCCCGGATCATTCTCCATCTGCGACTGCTGCCATCGACTCGGTCGCATTGTCGTCGCGACTCGCAGAATTCTGGACGGACCAACCACGTGTCTGGTTCATCCGGACCGAGGCCATAATTGCGTCGCAACGCCTCGCCGACGAAGCCAAATTCGACCTGGTCATCTCCAAACTCAATAAAGAGGTCATCGCGCAGGTCACAGACATCCTAATTAATCCTCCAAGCTCCGGTAAATATGAATTCCTCAAAAACCGCCTACTGACGATTTACGAAGAATCCCAAAACCGTAAGATCGAAAAATTAATTAGCGAGTTGGAGTTGGGAGAGCAAAAACCCTCCCAACTGCTACGTCGGATGAGAGAGCTTGCTACCAACAAATTTCCGGACGACACTCTTCGCGTTCTCTGGCAGAACCGGCTTCCATCGCAAGTACGAGTGGTGCTTGCCGTCTCCGAAGGCAAGGACTTGGAGAGCTTGGCCACCATCGCCGACAAGGTTGCTGAGGTCACGCATACAGCCCATGTCGCGGAGCTGACGCCACCACCACAGCCTTCATTCGACGCAGCGCCGATACTGGCGGAGATCGCAAAGATCAATACCCGGCTACGTAGTCTCCATCCTTTCCGATCCCGGTCACGATCCATTATGAGAGGCAGAGGTTTTGGGCGAAATGGACCCAACCGCAGCAGGCCAAGGACATCAGCAGGTCGCAGCGCATCCTGGAGCAGAGATAGGTCAGAAAACCGGATGTGTTTTTACCACAACCGTTTCCGCGAAAACGCCCGGAAATGCACCAAACCCTGTGCGTGGAAGAACTCGGAAAACTGAGTGGAGTGGTACAGGAGATGGTGGACACTTGTACCATTTCACCCGGTCACCGATTATGCGTTACTGATGTTAATACGGGTCTTAAATTTCTTGTTGATACAGGCGCCAATGTCTCGGTACTGCCAGCAACAAGAAAACAACGACAAAATGTAAGTAGCGACTACCAACTTTTTGCCGCTAATGGCACAGTAATCAAAACTTTTGGCACTAAAACTTTAGTCTTAAATTTTAAGCTTCGTAGACCTTATAGATGGCATTTTATTTTGGCAGATGTCAAACAACCAATTTTAGGGGCAGATTTTTTAGCATTTCACAAAATAGTAGTTGACGTTAACTCGCGTAAATTAATCGACCAAATAACAGAATTAAATGTAGTCACATCCATTGCCAACATTACACAACCGTCTATAAAGTCTATCGATGAGCGACACCCTTATTATGATTTGTTGTCTAGGCATCCTAATATAACTAAGCCAGCGTCATTCGTGGAAATTCCGCCACACTCGATTATGCATTATATTGAAACCAAAGGGCCGCCCGTGCATGCGCGAGCGCGCCCGCTGCCTCCTGATAGGTACATAAAAGTCAAAGAAGAATTTCGGTTAATGCAGGAAATGGGAATCTGCCGACCTTCGAAAAGCGCGTGGGCTAGCCCACTGCACGTAGTGCCGAAGAAAAATGGCGATATTCGCCCATGCGGTGATTATCGCCAACTTAATTCGATTACGAAGCCCGACAGATACCCAATTCCTCGCTTGCAAGATTTTACTTATATTTTAACAAACAAACAAGTTTTTTCAAAATTAGACATAAATCGATCTTATCATTGTATACCTACAGCACCGGGAGACATAGAAAAAACTGCCATAATTACCCCTTTTGGCTTATTTGAATTCCCACGAATGAGCTTCGGTTTGCGTAATGCCGCACAAACCTTTCAGCGTTTCATGAACTTTGTACTTAGTGACCTAGATTTCCTATTTTCATATTTGGATGACGTAATAATTGGGAGTCCCGATGAAGTTACTCATAAACAACATTTAGACATAGTTTTTGAAAGATTTCAAAAATTTGGCATAACTATTAATCTAGCAAAATGCTCATTTGGTCAAAACAAGCTCAATTTCTTAGGATACGAAGTTAGCCCCGATGGTATACGGCCTTTAGACGACAAGGTTCATGCCATAATTAATTATCCTAAACCCAAAACCGTACAGGACATGAGACGATTTTTGGGGATGGTCAATTTTTATCGCGCTCATTTGCCGCACGCTAGTAGGTATCTTAACGAATTAAATAAGTATTTGTCAAGCGCAAAAAAGAACGATAAGTCTCCGATCGCTTGGACGGAATCCGCGAACGACGCATTTGCACAATGTAAAGTAGGTCTTCAACAGGCCGCTACATTGTCGCACCCCGATCCGAACGCAAAACTCGCTCTAATGACAGATGCCTCGAACACGAGCGTAGGCGCAGTTTTACAGCAGAAAATTGATAATATTTGGCAGCCATTAGGTTATATGTCAAAAAAGCTAACAAACGCTCAACAAAAGTATTCAACTTATGACCGCGAACTTTTGGCAATATTTATGGCCATTAAACATTTTAGAAAATTATTTGAAGGTCGCCAAATCACTGTGTACACCGACCATAAACCCTTAACATTCGCGTTTACAAAAATAACAAAATGCGAAAACGAAATTCCGCGCCGTTCGAGACATTTATCATTCATAAGTGAATTTACGACAAATATACAACATATTAGCGGGTCCGATAACAGTGTCGCCGACGCCTTGTCACGCGTAGAAACCATATGCTGCCCGTCACCAATCAATTACAACGAATTAGCGGAATCACAGAAAGGCGACGAATACATAGCACACATTTTATCGGACAACAGTAGCGACAGCAAAGTAAATATAAAAAAAATATTAATTCCTTCATGCAACAAAGAAATCTATTGCGAGATATCGACGTCTCAAGTCAGACCCTATTTAACACAACACTACAGACGTATAGTTTTTGATAGTTTTCATAACTTGAGTCACCCTAGTATTAAAACTACAAAAAAAATGATCACTTCTAAATATTTTTGGAAAGGAATGAATCACGATATTACGCAATGGACGAAGTCATGTTTACCATGCCAACGTGCAAAAGTCAATCGCCACACTTTTTCACCGTTCGAAAGCTTCGAAACAGCTGGCAGATTCGCCCATTTAAATGTCGATATTATAGGCCCTTTACTTACGTCACCGGACGGATATCGTTATTGCGTCACCATAATAGACAGGTGCACAAGGTGGCCAGAAGCTATTCCTGTTAGGGATATCACGAGCGAAACCGTTGCAAAGGTAATTTTCGATGAATGGATATGTCGATACGGTTGTCCTATAAAATTAACTAGCGATCAAGGTCGTCAGTTTGAGAGCAGTCTATTTTCAGAATTAATGAAACTATTGGGGATACAAAAGATACGCTCCACCGCGTACCATCCCCAAAGCAACGGCGTAGTCGAACGATGGCACCGCTCTTTGAAAGCAGCACTTTCGGCTCGCCTCATTGCATATGACAGTTCTTGGGTAGAACAACTACCAATCGTTTTACTGGGACTTAGAGCCGCTTATCGCAGTGACACCGGTTACAGCGCTGCTGATATAACATACGGTCGCAATTTACGTTTACCAGGAGATTTCTATGACTCAATCCGTAAACCCACCGATACTTATAATTTAGTCCATAAAATTCGCGACACTATAAGTAAAATTAAGCCAGTTTTTAAGTCGCATAGCAACTCAAAGACTTTCTTTGTTCATCCCGAGTTAAAAACATGCGATTATGTATTTGTAAGAGACGATACAGTGCGTAAGCCCTTGAAACCCCCTTACGACGGTCCCTACCGCGTTATCAAAAGAGGCACAAAGGTTTATACCATACAAATAAATAATCGCCAAACGTCGATCTCTATAGATAGGCTTAAGCCCGCGTACATAATAATAGGTAGTGACGATGACGATGCCCTGGCGCCTGCTGACGCAGCTCGAGACGCGCCAGCAGCCGACCCACCGACATCATCTTCGTCCATGCAAAGAGCGACACACATTCATAAAACACGAAGTGGACGCTTAATTAAGCCTCCTTTGCGTTTTATAAATGAGAACAATTAAAGTAGGTTAAGAGTAATAATTTTAGTTTAGTTTATGTTAGCATTTTTGGAGAGATAATTCTCGCTTTATAAATAACAACAGTTCGTATTTTTAATTATTTCATACGCGTACACAAGTTAGTAACACGGATCGTACTTGTTAGTTTGCAATGGGTAACTACCAAGAAAAAGAACTTATCGTCAACCAGCAAAGTGACGTAGCCACCAAAGTTGAGGAGCGCTATAACCAACTAAGCATTTGGCTAGTCGTAATTGCTAGTTTGCTATCAATAGTTATACTATTTTATCTATGGAAACGAAGCTGCCAAGGTTTAAAAGGGTGGTTGCGCAAGCAAGCCACAGGTGTAGCAGTATCCTCGATACAGCTTCAGCATCAGAAAGCGTTTAGTCCACCAACTACAACCGTCGGTATTAACCCGTCCGCATCATCCGCTGCTGATCCTGTTCACGGATACGCATAAGTTAATTGTAAGTAGCTTTAAGATATTTCTGTAACTGTTCGTAATCTTAGTAAATACTTAGGGTAAGCAGTGAAAAGTGAGTGAATACAAGTGCAGTGAATATAGAACGGTCTTTTTAAAAAAACAATCCGTATGCTCGATGCCTACTAGGTACATACATTTCTTAGAATAAGTCTTAGTTGTAGTCACGCGGTATTGTACTGTACTTGCTATCGTATGATTACTGTAGTTATAATGTAATTGGATCCAATGTTTATTCTAAGCGTACGGTAACCGGTACGCAACCTAGCATAAGCGTAAGATAAGAATACAGTGTAAGGTAACAATAGCTTTTAGTTGACAGTGTTGACTTAGCGTAAAGAAGTAGGATAAGCAAACTTCTTTGTAACCTAGCATACCTACCTATAACTTTTTACTTTCACTTAGTTTTTATCTTTCTTTGTATCTTAGCACATATTTTTTTCTTTCACTAATTTTTCTCTTATTACTTTTGTTTTCTCTTTCAGTTATATTTTTCTTAATTATATAAATATATTTTTTAAAGAGGGGAGTATTGTAGGTGTTCGTACACCACCTCCACACATGTATATATTTTGTGTCAGCAAATTCATGTAACCCGTGGAAGCTCGAAGCTTCCAGAGTAGTCGCTCTGCACCCGCGAACTGTATCGTACGTCGCATTAATAAATAAAGCAAACATATAAGTGAACACGCATTTCATTGGGTCACCCTTACCTTCTGGTGGAGGCCTTCAGCCTCCACAATAGGATTAATAGGTACTCCAAAAAAATTAATTAAACCTCGACATCTTTCATTGCCGTGTTTGTCCACATGTCACCTTCAGTGGCGTTACCTTCATACAAGCCAAAAAGCCCGGCTTGCCCTAACAAAAACTCAATACCACTACTGGTAAAACGTAATTATTAAAATCACTTAATATTTTTTACCATTGTTAATTTTCTTTCATCAGCATTCAAATTATCAATTTTATAAGTTTCTCATATTAAGAATCACCAAACAAATCGCATAAAGCTGCTTATAAATCGTGCGATGCTTTACATCTCTCTCGCACAAGTTGGCTTGCAACCGGGCTTCGGATTTAAAGTATATCCGCTCTCTTCTAACTTTAAAAAATTGCTACTCTATAAACATAATACTGCGTAAGTATGTATAGATTCTATGAGAAATTCATACTCTTCGTCAAAGCCAGCTTGCGTTATGAAGTTCGTAAGTAAGGCCTTCTCCAAATTAGGCTTTATTTCTACCGATTTACGTGCAACTTCAACGCGGGAAAGCCAATCAGAGGCGACCGATGACAGCTCGAGCTAGGGCGAACCAATCAGAGGCGTTAATACGCGATTGTGCTGTGCAGCAGCCACAGGCTGCAGCCAGCCATTTTTTATTCTTTGTTATTGTCACACTTCACTTTGTTTGAGCGATTGTTTTTAAGTAACAAGTGTTTTCGTAATTTGTGATGAAAAAATGTGTTCTGATTTCATTTCGTCGCTTTATTGGTCTCTGTGACGAACTTAGATGTGTTGGGCATGTGATGTGTTGCAAACAAATGTGTACCTAAACGTGTTGATGATTGGCATACGAAAGGCAGAGGTAAATAAATTCTTTGAACATCACACATGATTTATGTATTTCGCAAACTATTAAAAGTTATCTAGGGCATTAATTATAATAGGTCTATGTAAAAAACTCTTTGGATTGTTGGTTGCTTCCATTCAAAATAATTAAGTAATAATTAATAAATTAAGTGTAGAGGCCTACATATCGACTGTGATTCCCGCGCAAAATGCCCATTTTCGCATTTTGTAGTAATTTTTCAGTTGTATTTAGCGTTTTTATCGAAATAGGATAATAAATGCATGCATAAATTACGAATCTCCACTCTGCGAGAATAAGCTGAGTTCGGACGGCCGGCGCATCGCATTTTGTACTTAGGTAGTTGTATTTATAGTTTTCATCGTAATAGGATAATAAATTCATTATAACATTTTTATTCCTCATGAACAATTATTCTGGTATAAATTTTACTCAATAATATTATCGTAGATAAGAGAAATTCACAGTTAACTTAACGCGATTTTCGAAGTTTTTTTGGTTTTGAATAACATTTTTTTTCTATATAAAATCAATAATATTTAAAAATTCCGTGGCCGCTACGCAATATACGACAAGATAACATTCTCATTTTTTTTATTTCATTTGTTTAGAACAGAAGTTCAATCCAGGAGCTCAAAAAGTGTCCTCGCGCAATTTATGAAAATCTTTCTCTGCAATTTTGGGTTTAAATAAAAAGTTAAGCAAAATTACAAAAAGCGAGGCCGCTACGTACTATGCCAATAGCTATCCTACACTATTTAATAAGTAAATACTGTTAATGTATTTTTGTTTCTGAGATAAAGAACGCCAAAATTGGCCGCAGTAATTTTTTTTTTCCAAAATTTCTCACAAAAATCACATTCAAGATGTAATAGAAGGTAATAAGCTGTTTTTTTACAAACGACAAGAACGTTTGGAATGCCACGGCCTATGACGATTTGAGTAAAAAATGTGGCTAGTGTCACAAATGGGCACCAACATTGTACCTAGGTAGCAAGATTAGGAACTTCAGGTTTAGTGGCTTGCCCCAATCTGGAGCTCTAGGCACGCCACTGGTCACCTTGATGTGTATTGTACCTCCTTGATAAAAATCTACTGGTTATTTATATTAAAACCTAATTTTATTTTAAACGCGAATAGTAAAAGTATTGTTACGGGATACATTTATTCAAATATTTAAACAATACAAAGAATGGTTAATAAAAATTCATTTGTCCCAGAACTACCTTTCATCGCCATGTCCTAAACATGTTTAAGAATATTGTTTTATCTAAGGACTTGCGTCCTTCCCCCCTTTGCACTAAACGTTGCATATCAGTGCCGCCTAAGTGCTCGACGTGGAAGAACATACAGACGTGCCTGCGTTTTCACGCCATAAATTAAGTATTCCATTTATTATGTTACTGGACAGTTTTTCTTTCATCTCCGTGGATAGGTATAACTTCTATTTGAATGAGTTTGTCCTCTTGATTAGGCATTCGATAGAACACCATTTCTCTTATGTTTGTTTGTAATTTATGAAGTGTTAATTACTTCGAATTATTGATAGATTTCTGGTTATTCTATATTTTTGCCTTGATTTTCATCGCCGTGTTTTCATTGCCGTGGTTTCCGTGGCCAAAATTTGCTATGGCAATGAAAAACAAAATTTCATTACCATGCCTTGTAAAACAGTTTAGTTTCATTGCCGTGGCCAGGTGTTTCATTTCCGTGACTTATGTTTTCATCGCCATGGTATGATTAGGTGTGTAATGTTTGATAAAAATACTTATGGTCTAACGTTATAATAATAAGACAACTTATTTTCATTTCTATATGAAATTTCATTTGATATAAAAACTAACTTAATAATATAATAAACATTAAATATAATTTTAGATTCTGTAATTTCATTTGATATAATATACTATTGATATAATATACATTTGATATAATAATCAAAAAATATAAAACCTTATTCATGTAATAAGCAAGCAGCATGCAAGCAAGCATGCAGTATACAAGCAAGAATGCAGCATGCAAGCAGGCATGCAGGATGCAGGCAGGCAGGAATGGTTTCTATCACGGTTCCGGCGCTGCGGACTCTGGCGGTCCCGGGCGGGCTTAAATTACAGTAGCGTAGGGCAGACAAGTTTACGTGGAGTCGGTTTTGCCGCGATTCGTTTCTGAGTATTTTATCAAATGAACTGGAATGAGTGTCAGTCATCAATAGTCATCATGATTAGAAAATGTTGCACAAAACCTTTTGCCTATGAACGTGCGCTTACTTGTTCATTTTGCGATTTGTACATTTTGCGTGTAGTGCACATTTTGCGTTTTGCACTTTCTGAGTATTGTACATTTTGCGATTTGTACATTTTGCGTGTAGTGTACATTTTGCGTTTTGTACATTAGGCTCCGAAGGGTTTGAAATTAGTTCATTTGTCATTATATAAAATGATAAGCACCTGTATGATTAAGCAAAGAAAACATCTTTACCTGTAATACAGTTCTTTCATTGCCGTGGACGCTTGTTTCATTTCCGTGCACGCATGTTTCATCGCCGTGGCACGAAATTTTTAATCTTGTATATCTCGTTAATTTTTTAAGTTAATAACTTTAATAAACGCGAAATTTTTCTTTAAAAAACTTAGAGATAAAAAAGTCCACGGAAATGAAGATTTTAACGGACCTGTTGAAATTCACCCTGATGTAGCAACGTGTAAATAGTTGACTACATGCGGGATCGTAACTGGAGTATGTAATGCTGTTTATTACAGCTATGAGTAATTTTTAAGTTCTATATCCCTTGCTAACTGTCGATTCAACTAAGTTGTCAGTACCCACTAACCTTGTGCGACCAGCTCACAACGCGCACCGCATCGTCAGTCTTAGCAGTCAGCTTAGTAGCAATAAATTTGCACAGGAACGTCCTCAAACACAATGTCCAATGACCCTGCAGGGTGGAACTTGACCAGGAACACACACACACGAAACTGTTCACCATAAATAACGCGAAGAGTTTTAAACAGGCCGCTCGTATTTTAAGCGTCCTTACGTGTCGGCGGGAAAAAAGTTATCATTGAACGACCACCGTTTTTAAGCTAACTTTTCTTTGCACGTAGGCGGCAAAGGAAGCAAGCACCAAACAGCCTTAATCGAATCGACATCATTTGATAAATTGAATTTGAGGTATATTACATTAATACGCCCAACCATGCTCCCCGCCTTGGGAGTTCGCAGAACTTCCAAAAGAACTAAGATAAATAAAGTTTACGTAAGCAGATTAACATAGTTGTAAATTATATTTTAAACTAAAATAACCTATGACAATAAACGATAAGTATTAAGTAAGTATGTACTTATTGCGTTGGAATAGGATATAATTTTAATACAGGACGTTTGTAAATTCCACACTTAGTTTTTACAGTCGCAACGCGAACTACTTTATCAGGACCTGGGTGAATCTCCGTAATTACACCTAAAGGCCAGCTTAACGGAGGACAATCATCCTGTCCTACAAGTACAACAGTTCCAATATTAATAGAACGGTCCGTGGCAGTCCACTTCTGTCTGACTTGCAGCGTGTGCAGATATTCCAAACGCCACTTTTTCCAGAAAGACTGAACCATATTGTCCAGTAATTGCTTGCGTTGAACCAGACTGATACGCGCATCAGTTAAATTCACAGCAGGTAAGTATTGCAATGGAGTAGACATTAAAAAATGAGCGGGAGTAATTACTTCCGGGGACGGATCAGAAGATACTACTGTGAGAGGGCGAGAGTTCATAATGCACTCTATTTGAACCAACACGGTCTGCAACTCCTCATAAGTGAGAAGCTGAGTTCTTATCACGCGGTAGAGGTGAGTCGTTAAACTTTTTACATTTGCCTCCCAGATACCTCCGAAGTGTGGAGTACGTGGGGGAATCATTTTCCACTCAATACGCCTAGCAATGAGCTCCCGCTTTAAAGTCTGCTCGAATTCGGACTCAATTAAAAACTTAAACATGTCATCCAATTGAGCCTTTGCACCAACGAAATTGGTGCCATTATCAGAATATAAGCATGACACAGGGCCACGCCGAGAAATGAAATGCGTAAATGCAGCTAAAAAGGCATTTGAAGTCAGCTCTGTGACCAACTCTATGTGGACGGCCTTTGTTACAAGGCAAACAAATAGGCAGATATAGGCCTTTTGAGAATGTTGTCCTCTTTTACGAGTTAGTGTAATGCGAAGTGGGCCTGCGTAGTCCACTCCAGCGTGGACAAAGGCTTTAGCTTCCATCACACGATACGATGGCAAATCTGCCATCCTTGGAGTAGGATGTGAGGGATTAACGCGAAAGCAGTAATTGCATTTTCGCACTTTAGCCCTAATCACTGTCCTGGCATCTAATATCCAGTAACGCTGATGCAATATAGACATAAGGAGTCCTGCGCCTGTATGACAGTTCCTAACGTGGAAATGATCAATAATAAGATCCACTACAGGGTCGTGTTTAGGAAGTAAAACTGGGTATTTGGCCTCAAACGGCAAGTCCGAATGAGAAAGTCGACCTCCAATACGTAGCAGCCCTTCCTCGTCTAGAAATACAGATAAGCTTTGAACCTTTTTTGAGAGTAATTTACCCCTTTTGAGAGCATTTATATCGTCTGCAAAGTGAACTCTTTGGACAGACTTAATAATAACTTTCTCTGCCGTCATAAGATTATTGAATACGCCAGAGGAAAGAAATATCTTTTTAATAAAACGAAGGATAAAAACAACAATCCTAAGAAGTTTATCCCATGAGGATATACGCTGAGCTAATTCACTTAAGATTGGGGATTCACATTGAATCCTAGTAGTGAACACATTAGCTTTGTGCTCCGGCAGTTGGCTTGCATTGGTCGGAGAAAAAGGTTTTATAGGCCATTCCGAAGGTGGGGTGCATATCCATGATGGACCGTTCCACCATAAATTATGTGACACGAGCTGCGAAGGCAACAATCCACGTGAAAGGCAGTCACTCGGATTTTCACTTCCGGCGACGTGATAAAAGTTTTCAGAAGTTAAATTTTCTTGACACTGAGCAACGCGATTACTCACAAACACAGACCAACGATGCGGTGATGAATGAATCCACGATAAAGCAATAGTTGAGTCTGAGAAGGCGTACGTCCTTGCAATAAGGAGACGCTCACGGTAACTCTCCTGCACAGTACGTATAAGTTTGGACATTAACACTGCGGCACAGAGTTCTAAACGAGCGAGTGTGGTCACTTTGGTAGGGGATACCTTTGATTTCGCACACAACAATCTTACTCTGATGTTGCCAACAGCGTCAGTAGTGTGTAAATATATTACACTACCATAGCCATTCATACTAGCGTCACAAAAGGCTACTATCAACACAGTGCAGTCGCGTAAGACACCTACATGACGAGGAATTTTCAAAGTTGATATTAAGGGGAACTCCTGTGTAAACGCCGAAAACCGTTGAATAATACTCTCAGGTGGTGTATCATCCCAACCAATGTTGCACAGCCACAGCTCTTTAATAAGCAGTTTCGCATATAAAATAACAGGCGCTACCAAACCGAGGACATCAAATAAGCGAGCGACCACAGACAGTATGCTCCGCTTAGTGCACTTCTCTTCCACTGTATGAGTTGTGAAGAAAAAACTGTCTTCAGCAGGCTCCCATGAAAGACCTAACACCTTGGAGGCATTGTCAGATCCAACGCAGAAGTCTACAGCGCTGCGATGAGAGGCTGGAAGGTTATCAAGTAAAACTTGAGAATTACTTGTCCACTTTACCAATTCGAAGGCACCGGACTTAAACAGCGAGATTAGTTCTTGTGAAAGACGAATAGCGCAAGTCTCATCTTCAATAGAGTGGACCAAATCGTCTGTATATAACTTGGACTCAGCCACATTGGCAGCGTCTGGAAAATGGGGTCTCATATCATTGGCTAATTGGCGCACGGTCCGCATTGCCAAGTATGGACTCGACTTAAGACCAAAGGGGACTCGATTGAACTGAAAAGTTCGTATAGAATCGTTATTATTAAATCGATATAAGATTTTTAAATATTTACGGTGCATACTAGGAACCTCAATTTGTAAATACATTTGCCTTAGATCCGCAGTCATAGCGACTGGAAAAAGACGAAAATGAAGTAAAAGTAAAAATAAGTCCGCTTGCAAATTAGGCCCAGTATGTAAAACGTCATTTAATGACAAGCCCGTATGGGTTAAAGCACTAGCATCGAGCACGATCCGAGGCATAGGCTTATCTGCGCGAGTGACGGCGTGATGCGGGATATAATATCCGTCATCTGTAATATCAGACACTGAGAGTTCCGACAGATAGCCTTTACTTATGTACTCAGTAATCACCTTATTATAATTTTCGTGTAACTCAGGTGACCGATTAAATTTACGCTCCAAGGCCATAAAACGCCTTTGGGCCACAGTGCGAGAGTTTCCCAAATCATTAGGATTTTTAGAAAAAGGCAAAGCGACAGAATACCTCCCATCCTCAGCGCGAGTGACAGATGAGGCAAACAAGTTTTCACATTCCGTCTCCTCTGGGCTTAAATATCGCATATTAGGTATTTCCTCTAAAAGCCAAAATTTTTGCACTAAATCATTTAGTGCAAGTGCGGAAATAGAGGTATAAGATTTATTACCAAAATTATTTTTGTTTATGAGGGTAATCACCCATGAGTACAAAGCCAAACGCGGTCAATAAAGCGGGAGGTGCATTAGTACCTGATACGACTTTGTTACCTAAATAAATATATGGGAACAATTGCGCACCTAACACGAGATCCACGTTCCCGGGAACATTCCACGTCAAATCAGCGAGAGACAATCCCTCTAAGTAACCCACATCACCCTTGGTTATATACTGTGTAGGCAACTGATCTGTAATACAGTCAACGACGAGCGCATGTATACTGTATTTATTATTCGGGTATACGCGGGATTCAATATCCAAATTTACGTATCCTAAAATCGGTCGCGACGCAAAACCAATATCTTTAACAAAAGAATTACTTAAAGGAATTATAACTAAATTAAGCGTCTTACAACACTCGACCGTAATTATATTATTTTGAGACCCATAATCAATAAGGCATCGAATTAATTTTTTCTCACCATTTTGAGTCTTAGCATAAATTTGAGCAGTTGACAACAAAATAGAAGTAGTTGGCTGCACTTCGGCACCAAATGATAACGATGGATTATCGCGCGATGTATTATTATTATTATACGACGCATCAATGCACGACTCAAGAGTGACAGCTGCAGGTCTACTACGCGCCATGTTGGAGTGAACCAATTGCTCCGTCTTCGCGACATGAGAGGTCATGTTTGAGCCGGGCTGGCCGGGCGAAGAGCGAAGCGGCGACGAATGCCCAACAGAGGTCAACGACCCGTCCTCGAAAGGCACTTGCGACACTTGTACATAATTATTAGAACTCACTTCTTTATTCTTAAAATGTAACAAAGTGTGATGTTTTTTATTACACACATTACAAAAAAATGTAGACTTGCAAGACGCAAGTGTATGCAAACTACTTAAACAATTAACACACCCATGTTTAGACTTAATAAATTCAAATCGGGCCTGTGGAGAACTTAAATTCTTAAATTGAGTGCAAACCACAATTGAATGATCAGTTTGTTTACAAAATATGCACGACTTCGAGCGTGAAGCGGTAGGAATATTGTTATTATTACTCGCGACAAACGACTTGTAGGTATGACGGGACGACTGAGTGGCGGGAGGCTTATTGACGCTTACGCCGCTGTTCGATGCCCGCGTCGTGTTATTATTATTTGAGCGCTGTAATATTTTTACTTGATCTCTTATGAAAGAAGCTAACTCGTTATAAGACGGTATTTCTTTGTCACGGACAGTTAATTCGAACGTTTGTGCTGTATGGAAATCAATTTTTCTAAATGCACAATGAAACAATATAAAATCTGTTAAATCCTTAATATCTAACTGCTGCAATGCTGCCACGGAGGAAGCATATTTTTCTATGAACGAATCTAAACTGTTAGATGTATTTGTGAAACTTTTTGAATCAAGTATATTATTTAAATAATAAGTGCCTAATGCACGTTTATCTTGGAACTTCTTCACTAAACTGTTCCAGATGATGTTATAAGTCTCACCAGTAGGCACAATACCTGCGGTGACCTTTAAAGCGCTGTGAGTAAGTTTACCAACTAAATACTGCACGCGCTGCGAGTCAGTCAGCTGACTATTGTTGTGAACATTAGCCTTAAAAGACTCGTAGAACATGGGCCAATTATCATTTTTGCCGTCAAAGCTAGGCAATTCTATTGGAGGCAACTTAATGTTGCATGTAACATTAGTACTAGATGAATTAATGTGACAATCTATCTGTGATGTCTGAATTATATTGTCATGGACGTGCTTCACTTTAAGATATAAGTCTTCAAACGCATTTAATGACTTATAATCAGGCTTAAAACTGGAGTCATACGATAACTGGAGGTCATTAATGTCATCAATTAAAGTTTCATATTGACTAAGCATTAAATCTATACGGTCAGACTTGACCATAAATGTTTCATTACTTCTAGATGCGAAATTGGAAATATTTATTGAAAGATTATATAACTCATTCATACGAGAAAAAAGTCGTTCTTTTTTAGCATTCAAAAGAGCGAATTGTTTGTCAAATTGATCTTTAGACGGATCTGCTTTACTTGTTGACATATTGTACTTACGAATTTGCAATAAATCGTTAAAAAATGTAAAAAAACTATTTACCAATAAAATAATTTTAAATGGCTTAAAACAATGTGGATTTTACAAATGGCGGAATTTATCACTGTAACGAGGGTAGGTAGATACTTCGACAATTTTACCAATACATTACGTAAATCTGCGAACACCCAAGTATTTACTTGATAGAATTACTTGTAATAAGTAACTAAATGATATTGTAATATGCTAGAACAATATCCAAGCTCAAGAAGGACCATAAATATGATGTAGCAACGTGTAAATAGTTGACTACATGCGGGATCGTAACTGGAGTATGTAATGCTGTTTATTACAGCTATGAGTAATTTTTAAGTTCTATATCCCTTGCTAACTGTCGATTCAACTAAGTTGTCAGTACCCACTAACCTTGTGCGACCAGCTCACAACGCGCACCGCATCGTCAGTCTTAGCAGTCAGCTTAGCAACAATAAATTTGCACAGGAACGTCCTCAAACACAATGTCCAATGACCCTGCAGGGTGGAACTTGACCAGGAACACACACACACGAAACTGTTCACCATAAATAACGCGAAGAGTTTTAAACAGGCCGTTCGTATTTTAAGCGTCCTTACGTGTCGGCGGGAAAAAAGTTATCATTGAACGACCACCGTTTTTAAGCTAACTTTTCTTCGCACGTAGGCGGCAAAGGAAGCAAGCACCAAACAGCCTTAATCGAATCGACATCATTTGATAAATTGAATTTGAGGTATATTACATTAATACGCCCAACCACACCCTTTAATACATTATCCTTCATTTATTTTGTTTCCACCTCGTTTTTTAATTAATTAAACATTTTTAATTACTTCACAGTAGTTTTTTGATTTTTAATTTATAAGTATCTCCTTCAAAGTGTATTGTCTGATCCCACGTCCAGGGAAGCGACGCTGATTTACAGATTCGCGGCGAAAAGCCTTAAAATTCGGCAAGATTATAATCAACCGATGTAAGATAGCTCATTAATTATTGGTATACTATTTTTAATTTTTTACTTTAAGTGTAACAGTTACGATGAGGCTGACATGTAATTATTATACAAAAGCCCTTAAAAATAAATAAAGAGAAAAAAAAAAAGTATCTCCTTACCTACCTATAAAACCGGGCATGTAAACCATACCTTACCTTATTCCGGTGTGTTGCCACTTATGTGTGTTACTTTTCCAGTGTGTTATTTGTACAAAGTTAGCGGGAGTAAGTATATATTTTTTTGTTTATTGTACTTAATTACCTATTTTTTATATTTTTCATGGTTGTAATTAATTTAATATCGATATAATCGAAGTCGAAATATTCATCCAAATGTAATCCCTAGTGCCATGGGACCACGGGTAAACACTGCATAAATGCTCTATATTTATTTAAACTTAAATCTTTATTATCGACAAAAGAATTAGCGACCTCATATATGGAGAAAGAAATGGATACTCTGTTACGACCAATTCTTTTAAGACTTCCATCGATTATGTTTTTAAAAGAGTGATTTTTCAGAAAATGACCAAAGCCGATAGGGTGAATGGAGCAATTTTCATCAGGAGATGATTGTTCCTTTTGTATATGGATAACATAAGGTGCTGCATCAGATGCTAGGTAATTAATTCTTCCAACTTTAAGACGACCGTACAGACGATAAGAACAGGTGACATTTGTGAGGAAGAGTGAGCTGGAGTAAGAGGGATCTGAAAGTTAAATGAATCTTGTGACTTTTCTACAATATCAGTACATTTACAATCGTGTTCACTAAAAACTCCGACTGGAGTATTTCTATGGCGCCTTTTCTTGTTGCAATGTTTGCAAACTTTTTTTCATGGAATTGAACTTTTTCTTTTTATTCTTTTATTGCTTTCAGATCCATCCTTCTCAGCGATGGAATCCTCAGTATCCATTCCTGATGCTGACTCATTGTATACGACATTAGACACTGGAGGAACTGTTCCTCCAGGGTCCTCTGGTTCGTCCATGACGTAAAGAAAAGTTTAAAAATAACTTACGTACCGATGAATTTATACACTATGAATGAATATAATATACCTTTATAAAAACTAAATATATACAAATGATATCAAATTTAATCCACAGTAACAAATAAAACAAATTAATTTAAGAGCAAAAAAAAAGACACCCGCTAAGTTTGCCGTTTTTTTTCCGCTTTGTAGGATAGGAATAAGATCCATCAAAAATATAAAATCTTCCCAAGAAAACAGTGACTTGGCCGAAAGAATGAGGTCCTTAACCCAAAAAGAAGCGCTGACGTGGATGCGGGCAGAGGAGACCGGCGCTGCTGAAGGCGCTGCCGTAGCGGCAGACGCTGACAGTGAAGTTGGAACTGCCGTAGAAAAGACAGGCGCAAGCAGGCGCCGGCAGGCGCAGGCAGGCGTAGGCAGGCGCTGGCAGGCAGGCCCTGGCAGGCGCATGCAGGCAGGCGCCAGCAGGCGCAGGCGATGTCGTAGGTAGTGCACACGATGACTGGAGGCTGAAGTTGAGCTGTACAGACTATTCCTTCCAAATCAGAAGCTGAAGATGTTCCCAGGAGACTAGTCCCTTCCTATTCGGAAGCTGAAGATGCTGTCTGTTGAGACTAGGCCCTTCCTATTCGGAAGCTGAAGATGCTCTCAGAAGACTAGACCATTCCAATGGGCGATTTACCGAGATTAAAAAAAAAGAAATTGGTTCGTAAATGACTTCATAGATGGCGCTTAGCATAGATTAGTATGGCGCTTAGTAAAAGACGAGTTCATGAAGAGCACGTGTATGGCTGCGTAATATTTATTCTATTCCAAAATAGAAATAAGTCCTGGATGTCCTGAATAAAAATAGGTAAGTACAATTTTTTTATTTTTTTGGTACCTAGACAAGTAAAAGTGTAGAATTTATTACAGCCCTTAGGTAGGTACGGGTCGGCTTTCATAAAACGACATCTATCGAGTGTTTTTGAACTAATTTTTACTTTTTAATTTGGGCTGTCAGAAAATCACCCATTTCGAAGCTGTAGATACTCTGAATAGTCGTCGGCTGAACTTTATAAGGAAAGAAAATATTATTTATAAAACGCTGAAATCTAGAAGGCCAAATATAGAAATGATAAAGTCTAAAAGGTTTGATTATAATTTGTTTATAAGTTGCATAGCAACGAAGCAAAAATAAATTGTCAGTTACGTCAAAACGTGACCAAAACACAATATCCAGTAAATAGAAAACAATTAAGGTGAGATAAATGCAAATATTACAAGGAAAAACGTAAAATATGATTATAAAAGTGATCCGAAACTTGTGGGATACGTAAAAGTGTCAAAAAAATAGTTTTCGAAGTTTCATGATTTAGGATCACGTAATAAATGTGTTTAATCTAAGAATTGCGATGTGTGTAGTGAATTGTGTAGTTACTAAATCATTATGTATCGTTGCAGAAGCGAGGGAAAATAAAGGCAATGATATGAATGACATAAGATGATCCTATAGAATAACAAGACACCTGGGAGTTACAAGAAGGTAAAACGGTGGTTTCACCACAACAGTTCAAGGAAAATGTGGAAAAGCTCACACCAGAAAGTAAGAAAAAAAGACTGGTCGGCATTTGTGACACTAGATTTATAAAACGTCACGATTCTATAAATGTATTTTGTGAGTTACTCGAACCTATTGTCGTTACATTGAGAGAACTATCCTGCACAAACAGAACTGTTGCCCAAACTGCATCTACACTCATAGCTGCGATGAAAAAGAGTAGTTTCTTGATTTCTCTAAAAACCTGTGAAAGATTTTTCAGTTACACTCTCCCACTATCAGCATATTTGCAGAACCCTACACACGACCTGGCCTCTGCTATGAAATTTTCCGATGACATTATCGGAAAACTAAAAGGGATACGTGACGATGTTTACCCGGTATTCTCGGAAATATATAACGCATGCTGCAAGATAGCGGAAGATGTCTTGCAAGTAGAAATCCAGCGTCCTCGAGTTACTGCCCACCAAACTGCACGAAGCAACCCTCCCAGCGATTTTCCTGAAGAATACTTCAGAAGAACCATTTTTATATGGTCTGATATGTAGTTTCGTTGCCGTCGTTGCGATGCACGCTGTTGCGAAAAACGTTTCAAGTGGTACGCCCTTGCGAAAAGCCGTTGTATAGAAAATCGCTAAATCGAATGACGTACTCGAGAACACGCTGTCACGAAATCCCTTTGGTACGCTAGATCGACAGTTACGGTATCGAAATCCATTGTTGCGATTGAGTGCATATTTAAATCTATTTGATTGATGAACAAAAAACCACAACTTTGATTAAGAGAATTTTGGGTAATATTCCACAGACTCCGCCACCAAAGAAAATGAAAATGAAAGAAAATGCTCTAGAAGCTATTTAAAAAAGGAAAAATACAATGAGCACTTTGGACTTTAAAAGAGCTTTAGCTCTGAATACTCGCCTATACTGAGTTTATTTATTGTTTCAGACTTGCATTAATTTTTCTCAGATATCATTGTTAAGTCTGTTCCTTAATGAGTAATACTCCTAGTACTGCTTTTGGGATTTTTTTTTGTTTCTTTATAGAGAATTGTGAGTTGCGACTAATTTATTTCATAATATTTAATTTTATCCTATTCGGATACCGGATGTTATTGTATTTTTTGTTACCTACAAATTTGATTTGTTTTTTACATAGGAATATAATTACATAATTAAAAAGTTAATCGAAAATATTTTTTTTCATTTCCCTTCTTTCTAAATACTAGCCATCGTAAGTTGCTGTGTCTCATCGAGGTCGTGAGTTCGATTCCCATTCGATAGATTTGATTAGGCACTCTAATCGCTACAATGGTTGCGATACCGTAACTATCGATCTAGCGTACCACATATAAAAGGGATATCGTGACAGCGTGTTCGCGAGTCCGTCATTCGATTTAGCGATTTTCGATACAACGGCTTTTCGCAAGGGCGTACCCACGGATTTTTGCTCCGTGGGCGTACCACTTGAAATGTTTATTGCAACAGCGTGCGTCGCAACGACGGCATTCAAAACTACTTCAGACCCATTTTTATACCGTGCTTGCGATTTGATATCTGGCATGAATGATAGATTTGCGAATCAAAGAGAGCTGCTTACTTCTTTAGAAAATATTGTTCCGAAAAATGTGGACGAGAGGAAGATAAGTGAATTAAAAAATATGAAAATTTACTGGGAAGAAAGTGTTGGAGAATCATTAATAAAAGCAGAGTACAGTATGTGGTGTGCCAAGTGGAAAAACACAGATAAGAAACCATTCCAAGTTATGGAAATTTTAGACACGTGTGACAAAAACAGTCAATTTTCTTCCCTACCATTAACAGGCTAATACATGCTCGGACCAAATAGAATACATGTTTTGGCCACCCTTCCAGTTTCAACGGCATCTGTTTTGGCCACCCTTCCAGTTTCAACGGCATCTGTGGAGCGTCGTTTCCATAAAATGAACAAAAGTAATGTCACCTATCACTGTGTGTGTGTGTGTGAGTGCCGCACACTGGAACCCCGTCATACCAGGCGATGCTCTTATGTAATTTTTTGAAATGTTGATATTTGAAAAATATTTCTACCCTACATCGAAGTTAAGGAAATAGTGCATCTCGTACGTAAATAACAAGTAGTTGTCAGTTACTAATAAAAAGGTTAGAAGTGCGAATTGATAGCGTTCTGAGTATTTATCGAATATGTATCTACTACTAATAAATATCGCCAGGTTTTCCTGCAGGAATTGAGTGTTAGAATATTAAATTAAAACACAGGAACACAAAAAAACAATCGGTAAGAATCCACCCGTAAAATTTTCTTACGCTTAGGTGGGTGCCGCGCGAACGCAAAAAAAGACATAAGTAGGTACATAAGGCGTAATAATAAACTTCAGAGCAAAATCAATCATATTGATTTTAATAATAAGATCAATTCTGCTTTGAAGTTTCAAACCTAGTAATTTAATTAGAGCAATGTTTTCATCCTGCATAATGTGCAAAACCATCTCGCGCTTGTGTTAAAAATTAAAATTTACTTTTTAAAGTAAGGGGTGCCCACAAATATTTTCATGTAAGAATTATTGTTTCATGCGTTTATGTATTGTTTGATAATATCTAAAGAACTTGTTTTAAATTTCAACAAGGCCATGACCTTGTGCAATGATCAGGTTAACTTACATAAGTTCTTTTAATGTATTTATCTAATTCAGCGCATAGTACCTACAAGTAACTTAAAAATACGTAATTTTTTACAATTTCGTGTAGGACCGCCTTAAATAATGCGATCCTGAAATTCGCTGCAACTAAATAAGGCGTTTGAAAAATATATCCAACATGAAATATTGATTCGCTAAAAAATGCGATACTGAAATCCGCTGCAACTAAACAAGCACAGACGTATACTTCTTATTATACGTCTGTGTAAATAAAGCGTTCGCAAAATATATTCAACATTAAAATATTGATTCGCTAAAAATTGCGATTAAAAAATTCGCTGCAACTGAATAATGCGTTTGCGAAATTCTCCTAACAAATCATTTTCTAATATTTGTGTGTTGTCGAATATTAATGTGAAATAATGGTGGATTATTAACCGTTAGGTGTTCGTGAACGTGCATGAGTGTTGGCAAATGAAACAAGACAGTGCAACATCACTTTTCAAATTCTCTTAAGAAGTCCGCGTGAGATCTCAGTAAAGTTCCACAACTTTACTGAGGACTCAAGGGGTTTGGGGGAATATCATTTAACATTCATCATTATCATATAGAAAAAAAAAAAAAAAACTAATGACTAGGCAGTATGGTCTCTGACCTTAGCCTGTTCCTTCACGGAACAAGTATAAAAAAAGTTTGTGGTTTGGTTTGACGTCTGTCATTTCTGTCAAAGGGACGATCGGACTCTCGGACCATATTTGGTCCGAGATCTGACTTCTTGGCGGGAAAGTGAAGCGTCATGTCTGCAGTTTTGTTTTATTTTCTAAAATTTGTGTTTTTTCGAATATTAATGTGAAATAATAGTGGATTATTAACCGTTAAGTGTTTGTGAACGTGCATGAGTGTCGACAAATGAAACAAAACAGTGCAACATCACTTTTCAAATTCTCTCAAGTAGTCCGCGTGAGACCTCAGTAAAGTCCCACATCTTTACTGAGGACTCAAGGGGTTTGGGGAACATCATATTTTATCATTCATCTTAAACACCACTCATTATCATCATGGGAAAAAAAACAAATAAAAAACTAATGACTAGGCAGTATGGTCTCAGACCTTAGCCTGTTCCTTCACGGAACAAATTGTTAATAAAAAAAAAAATGTCAAAGGGACGAAAGATCAAGAAAAGAAATTCATCTTTTGTTTGATTATGTGGTTAAGTAGTGAGTTCTTGGCGGGAAAGTGAAGCGTCATGTCTGCAGTTTGGTTTTATTTTCTAAAATTTGTGTTTTTTCGAATATTAATGTGAAATAATAGTGGATTATTATCCGTTAAGTGTTTGTGAACGTGCATGAGTGTTGGCAAATGAAACAAAACAGTGCAACATCACTTTTCAAATTCTCTCATGTAGTCCGCGTGAGACCTCAGTAAAGTCCCACATCTTTACTGAGGACTCAAGGGGTTTGGGGAACATCATTTATCATTCATCTTAATCATCACTCATTATCATCATGGGAAAAAACAAATAAAAAACTAATGACTAGGCAGTATGGCTCAGACCTTAGCCAGTTCCTTCATGGAACAAATATATAAAAAAAAAGTCACATTTCAGCGTTGCCAGACGTGCGATAATTATCGTAGATCCACGATAATTTGGAGGGGCATGCGATAAAAAATAATAATTATGTATCGCACGATAATTTGTATAATTCGTCGACTTTCCACGATATTTTTTGTCAGTTCTACGATAATTTTGTGACAAACCTGGTTTAGCATCAGTCGTTCAGTCACAGTTTAGAAATAACGAAATTTAAGGTACCACAGTCAGTCCTTTTTCTAGGTGATGAACTTTTTTTTTTTTTAGCTCGTGACGTTGGATGTTACCATATTTGGAGTGCCCAGTCGTATAAACACGATAATTTTGCAGTAAATCTAGGATAGTTTTGACCTACGGATCTGGCAACACTGGGTAGTATTAAAAAACTAAGGTCACCATGTCTCGTAGATACTCGAGGTTATAGTTTATAGTTAATTAAACCACTTAGGTAGGTACCATATTTCAAGCGAAATAAATCTTTGTCTTTAGTTTACTAATTTTTAGGAAGTAAAGCCGCCTGAAACTGGAAATCAAAACAATGTCTTCTGATGAAAAAGTAAACAAAGAAGCTGCGCAGGCTATCATCAAATTTGTGAAGTCCCAAGTTAAACGCTCGGACGCTCTCAACGTTGAGGTGGAGCTCAAAAAAGATTTCGTCCTAGCGAAACGAAAGAGCAAAAGCCACAAGCAAAAAGCGAGAAAAAAGAAGAGCAAGAACCTAACTAGAAAAGAGAGGAAGTCATTGGGTTTCTACACGATACCCAGAAACGGCGTGAAGTATAAAGACATTCTACCAATGCACGAACTTTGGTTGGGCTACATGAGCAACATATTAGAAATTGACAAATCTATACCGGAGTGTCACACGAAAGGATGGGAAAGCTTTACTCAAACAATGTACAAGGCTGACTTTCATGGCAGCATGATGGCCGTTGTACGCTCCAAATGTCCAAGCTATGTTGGCAAGAGAGGCATATGCATAATGGACACTAGAAATACCTTTAAAATAATATCTGAAGACAATTTAGTGACCACTATCCCTAAGAAAGCCAGTGTGTTCGATATATTTCTAAAAACATTGAAAGTAACAGTATTCGGTAAACATTTCTGTGTCCGTCCAGCAGAAAGATCAACAAAAAAAATTAAAAGCTGTTTACATCCTGATTTATAGTAGTAAATTTTGTTACTATACTTACAAACAACTTTTATTTTTTTAGTATATAGTAGTACTTAATAAGTAAAACTTTTATTTTTTTAGTTAATAGTAGTACTTAATAAGTAATAACCTATTATACTGTCTCACTGCTGCTGGACAAAGGCCTTCATCATTTCAATCCTACAATAAAAGGACAATGCCTACTTTATATGGAGCTCTGGGCCTGATTGTTTTTTAGCGGCCACTAATGAAAATAGTCTTAAATTAAAGTATTGGCTAACCTCATCACAACAATGTATGACACTGTGGTGACACAGTTGTTAAAGTTGCGTGTAAGCAAATTCCTTCTCGGCCGATGTTGATTGAGCAGTCATCCTTGAATCCTCGCCTTGGGTAGTGATGTGCCGAGTACGGCTTGACTCGAGTCAGACTCGATTCCTGATTTGGACTCGCCTACTCGAATACCAATTTATTCTGATTCGAGTACGCCGGACTCAATTCCAATACTCGAGTCAAGAAGAATCGGTTTTGTACTAGCTGCCACGATTCTTTAAGCGAGTCCAACTGACTAGAGTCTAGTATTCGAATTAGATTGACTCGCTCGTACTCAATGCTCGTATGCAATGTGACGCCTAATAATACAAGTTTGAACCTGCAACTTTTTTGTTTTAATGTATTTATTTGTTTGTTTTGTGTCAGTAACCTACTGTGAGTGAATTTAATTGTATAAGTGAAGTGATTTTATTGTAATTAACTATACACGGTACGGTATATTACATAATGGCGCCGAAAAAACTAAAATGTGAATTTAAAAAAAAAATTCATAGCACAAATCTGAAGTTCATAAATAGCTTCTAAAAATATCTCTTTTGTTATGTAATAAAACAAATAAAACTTGATCTCATTTCGGATTCATAGCTAGATACCTTCCAGTAGGTAAGTTCTATATATTTTTTTAAATGTTTAAAAAAAAAATCATTACAAATTATTGATTTATTATTGTTGTATCATTAGGTACGCAAAACCTAACCTACAGGCTATTTTAAGTTCACTCCTTTTCAAATTTTCCTTCTCATTTTAAAATGGGTAAGGGTCTCGAGTTCTGGACTCGAATTTCTAAACTCGAGTTCTGGACTCGAATTTCCAGACTCGAGTCCTAGACTCGAATCGCAGAATCGAGTCATGATTCGAATACCAAACATAGAACTCGAGTACTGGGCTCGAAACGCGGAATCGAGTGATGATTCGAATACCGTATAAAAGGACTCGAGTCGACTCGATTCACCAAAATAGCGACTCGGCACATCACTAGCCTTGGGTACTCGCGCGTCTGCGTTACGCGCCGCGTCGTATTACGTAAATGTAAAATAACTAAAAATAGCTTTTATAGAGTTCAATATATTAACTGTTGTGCATAACTAACTGTTTCATTTCTTCGACCCGATACTCACTCCAGACTGATAGCAGACACGATCCTTCTGATAACAAAGAACATTATTACTAAAGTATTACTAAAACACAATTTTTTAAAGTATGGGAGTCAAGAGATAGAAGGACTTTATATACACTAGCTAAGTTATTGTTTTATGTAAAACAATATACCCTATACTTACTTATATCTTTGGACAGCAACACTTCAAAAGATTGTGTCATACATTAGTTAATGGGTTTAGACTATTAAAAACCAATTTTTCTATTTTTTCATTTGATTTATGCTTTTTCTTAGCTAGTGTATATAAGTCCTTATATCTCTAATACTTTTTGACTCCCATACTTTAAAAAAATGTGTCACACATTGTTGTGATAGGGTTAGTCAGTGTGGCTCATCTTGGCATGGCCACCATCACCAACTATTTGACTTTATAGAAAGTATGTCGATAGTATGTCGAAGTATGTTGCCAAGTATCAGAGTTTGTCGGTCTACCATTCAAAAGTTATAAGGGGTCATTGGTGGCCATGCCAGGATGAGCGCTCATCCTGGCATGGCCACCTGTATCTCAAAAACTACTGGTCATAGCAAAGATCTGATTTCACCAATAGTATGTCGAAAGTATGTCGAAGTATGTCGCCAAATATCAGAGATTGTCGGTCTACCGTTCAAAAGTTATAAGGGGTCATTGGTGGCCATGCCAGGATGAGCGCTCATCCTGGCATGGCCACCTGTATCTCAAAAACTTCTGGTCATAGCAAAGATCTGATTTCACCAATAGTATGTCGAAAGTATGTCGAAGTATGTCGCCAAATATCAGAGTTTGTCGGTCTACCGTTCAAAAGTTATAAGGGGTCATTGGTGGCCATGCCAGGATGAGCGCTCATCCTGGCATGGCCACCTGTATCTCAAAAACTATTAGTCATAGCAAAGATCTGATTTCACCAATAGTATGTCGAAGTATGTCGCCAAATATCAGAGTTTGTCGGTTTACCGTTCAAAAGTTATAAGGGGTCATTGGTGGCCATGCCAGGATGAGCGCTCATCCTGGCATGGCCACCTGTATCTCAAAAACTACTGGTCGTAGCGAAGATCTGATTTCACCAATAGTATGTCGAGAGTATGTCGAAGTTTGTCAAAAAAACTCCAGAGTTTGTCGGTGCTTCTAGGAAAAGTTATATCAACTTCTTTTTTCCATACAATAGTAAATAGTACAATCGCGTACACGAGCATTAAATAATTTTTATTCGGCTATTTAATGAACGCATAAAGTGATGAACGAAGAACGGAACTTCGATGTGTATGTATGTTTATCAGATGCTTATAATCATGCAAAACATTAGTTCACCGAAAATAAAGCGGTACCTGATATAGCCTTGATTTTGGTGTCATAATTTAGACTTATATTTTATCATTGCATTTCTTTATATGGGCTATTAGCGAATAGGCGCAAATTAGAACTGTACATTTTGTTATCTGTTTTATAGATTAAAAACAAACCATTGTTTGTGATAGTTGAGTGGAGAGTTACGAACATTAATATAGGTTATTTAAAAAAGGGGATACTAATAAAAAAATATGTAAGTGTAATATGCTTTATTTGAAAATATCAATCAGATAGGTAACTACTAACTAAGGTATAGACGACCGCAGGTCAATTAACCCTTTACAAAATATCAAATCCAATAAATTTAAAAGTTTGGGTATGTTGACTTGCTGGCTTCGGAATCCTACCCGTTGTAACAGCGACAAAAAGGGCAATTTCAACTCACAGCAGATAGATAAGCTACCACCATCATATGTAAATATGTCGCCATAACATCAATGTTCGTGTAGCATTGTTATATTCCGGCAGTTGTAGATAAGATGCAAGAAACAGCCAGTTCCTCAGTAGTTGAGGATTCTGGGTGAAGGGCACTTCCATCTGTATGTATTATCAACTTATGTACATAAGTTGGTTTCCCAAGGTTCAGTATTATTATGATTGATTGTAGACACTGTTGTACATTTTGCGAAATTTCATGCGTGATTGATTATATTGGAACTGACTATTGTTTATACGGAATCTAACTATTGTTAAGATTTAACTAAATGATAGTTAACTGTTATTTTATTAGTTTTCAACGTCAATAAGTAGGCACTTATTTCATTCAATATAAACCTGTGATGGTTTATATTGAATAAACTATTTGTCTATTATCCAAGCATCGGATTAAGTACCTACCTATCACTCATATACACATAATTCATAAAGTTGCGCTCTTTATATCAAGGAACCTTTCAGATTAAAATTATTCATTTACTTTTTCAATAAACTTTATGCACGCGGTTGTACATCTACTATGGGAAAATTAAAAATTGATTTTTCTCTTTATAGAAGCAGCGACAAACTCTGGAGTTTTTCGACATACTTCGACATACTCTCCACATACTATTGGTGAAATCAGATCTTCGCTACGACCAGTAGTTTTTAAGATACAGGTGGCCATGCCAGGATGAGCAGGATGAGCGCTCATCCTGGCATGGCCACCAATGACCCCTTATAACTTTTGAACGGTAGACCGACAAACTCTGATATTTGGCGACATACTTCGACATACTATTGGAGTAATTAGATCTTCGCTACGACTTGTAGTTTTTGAGATACAAGGTGGCCATGCCTGGATGAGCCTTATCCTGGCATGGCCACCAATGACCCCTTATAACTTTTGAACGGTAGACCGACAAACTCTGATATTTGGCGACATACTTCGACATACTCTCGACATACTAATGGAGTAATCAGATCTTCGCTACGACTTGTAGTTTTTGAGATACAAGGTGGCCATGCCAGGATGAGCCTCATCCTGGCATGGCCACCAATGACCCCTTATAACTTTTGAACGGTAGACCGACAAACTCTGATATTTGGCGACATACTTTCTATAAAGTCAGATTTAGAGTTGGTGATGGTGGCCATGCCAAGATGAGCCACACGGTTAGTCAATACTTTAATTTAAGCCCACATTCATTAGTGGCCGCCATCCTAGCCCAAAAGTGGGCATTGTCCTTTATGGGTATTGCTTGCCAAGTGCAGAATCACACTGCCAAAACTGGGAATGGAACCCTGGTCTTCTGGATATAGGATAGTGCTTTGCCACTCAGCCACTAATAGATTTGTTGTACTATCATCTCCACTCTTCCCACATAAAATAGTGTGACTAGCACTGCAAATTGTTTTAACTTGCACATGACTCGCACAAAACATTTTTTTGTTAGATACAAAAAAATGTTTTTTATTTAAGCAATGGGGAATGTTTTATCTTGCATAATTCTAATTTACTTTCACTCATTTAATCATCCTGAAAAAAAGTCTTCTTGGGTTAAAAAATAAATACAAACAAATGTTTTTAGGCAATGGTGAAACTGAATGGAAGCTGGGCTCAATCTTCAATAGCAATAGTTAATTTAATATACCAGTGGATAGTGTTTTTAAAGGAAATAATATGGTCAGGTCATGAGGTCACAATTTATTAGGTACATACTCATCCCCCCTACTGTGTTATAAATAGATAAACCCCCAACTTATAATAATAGCCCAATATGTATTTTTAAAACAACAATTAATTATTACCTTTCTTCAATTTTATTGTGTTGGGCTAAAAAGCCCATAGAAAATTAAATTTAAGCAGTAAAAAAGTAGTAGTAGATGCATACTTCAATAGAAGTTGCAACAATTCATTTCAATTTATGTTTATTGCTAATTTACATGATAGCTTTTCTTCATTGTTTAGTGTAAAAAATATATTATATTTAATATAGCTGATAAATACTGATGAACACTCACTCTGCAAATACATATATTTGACCTTAGTTGTAAAACTACCTTATTTTCTGAATAAAAAAATATAAGTAGGTATTCATTTGTGTGTCCAATTTTTCTATAGAAGGTTGGACCCAAAGATTCCCATTGTCCAGTTTTATTTTATTTAGTATTTATTGAGACAAGCTTGAAAGGCGTAACTTTCTCAGAATGGTGTGACAATTATCAATATTACCAGTACAAATCTCCAGATACATTTGCAATGGCAATACACGGGGCGAATTAATTTGCATCAATATCTTTCGGGCTGTGACAAGATCTCCTCTTAGTATATGGCACACCGCAGCCTTGGCCCATACAGACACTGCAATCATATCCCTCATTTGGTACGGTAAAACAGACACAAGCTCATGAATCATTGGTGGGTTTAAATGCTCTACTGCATCAGTTATTCGATCTAAATTAATCAATGCTTCAGCAGCATATATGTGTGCCCAAGCTTTGTGACTGCTCGATACGTCTGTCTGACTTAATAACTCATTAGCACTCACAAGAGCTGACAGAGGATCCTGTAAATTAAGTAGCACATAGCTTTGCAGTACTAGTGTTGAGTTTTTTAATTCACATCGCTGCTTCCAGTTGATTGGTGGTCCAGGAGGTGCTTGGATTAGTGGAGCAGTTACATCTGATGGAGGTTCTTGGAAGGGGAGTAACGTCACAGCATTCCTCAAACATAAAGCCGCAAATTCTAGAGAAAGTGATGGTATAGCAAATGATTCTCCAGATGTAGAATACTTCTCTTTATTCTCTTTGGACAGCAGTACCCTTGTGTGAGGGCCGCTGCCTAATTTTTTAACCGTATACTGTAAAGCTTCTTCGTTGCAACATTTTTTGACACAACATTCTGCCAAGTGTAACCAAATACGTGGATTGTTGGGGTAATGACGGGCAGCTTCTACGAGACATTCAAATGCACCTTCTGAATTGTTTGCAGCCAAAAGAGCCAAGCCCAAATTGTACACGTACAGTGGTCGGTCTCTGCATGCTATTAACCTCTCACTGTCTTCATTGTCCATGGCCTTGAAATGTTCTTTGACAGCATGCTGGAAATACTTTGCCGCCAGAAAAGGTTTCTTTATTGACAAGTACAGAACACCCAAGTTGTTGTTGATTGCAGCCCAAATGTCTTCACCTTGAGATTTCAAATCATAATTGTGTTTCATAGATTTGTACTGCCCTAGTGTGTTAGCCGCTTCCTTCACGTCACCATCTAGGTACTGCTGATGTGCTATTATGAAAATATTTTCGATACATTCAGGTTTAAGATTGAGCTTAACCTTTTGGCCTAGCGCAAGTTGTGCTCTGCTGATAAGTCTTTCAAACAACTCACTAACTTCATTGCTGCTTTTTAACGGCTCGCCATGAGTCTTTGCCACTTCAAGAGTTTTGTCGTAAGTTCTTCTGCACAGTGTCGCTTCTAACATAAGAAGTACAACTTGCTGCAATAACTTTGGATCTTTAATCGTTTTAGATACTAAAAGCTTCTCTAGTATAACTGTACATTGGTAGTAGTATCGAGAATGGTACAGTATGACAGCGTAATTGTAACATAGGAATGGGGAAGACATGTCTTTGACTTCGACGTCTGGAAAGGCTATAGCCATCATTTGAGTAATAGATGTTTTCAATTTGTCCAGGTTCTTCATGTCGCTCGCCATGAACTCCACAACAGCTTTGTTGTGTTGCAATCGTTTGTTGTTCACTCCCACAATGCTTTCTAAATCGTTCAAATGTTGCAGAGATGTGGTGTAGTCTTTCTTTACGAAGCATTGATGAGCCAGCATCACCGGCTCGTCTCGATCTTTAGAAGCAGCCATTATGCTCTTTGAAAATTTGTAAATGAACGATTTTAACCAATTCTACAAAAATGAGAAAACCTTGATTGTGATAGAACCTTATCAAAAAATACAAATTATTATCATTAATTTTTTTTGACAACTTTGTGAATTTCTTTTTTTTTTTTAAATATTTGTTCCATGAAGGAACAGGCTAAGGTCTGAGCCATACTGCCTAGTCATTAGTTGATGATAATGAATGATGTTCCCCAAACCCCTTGAGTCCTCACTGAGGACTCCTCAGTAAAGATGTGGGACTTTACTGAGGTCTCACGCGGACTTCTTGAGAGAATTTGAAAAGTGATGTTGCACTGTTTTGTTTTATTTGCCAACACTCATGCACGTTCATAAACACTTAACGGTTAATAATCCACTATTATTTCACATTAATATTCGAAAAAACACAAACGACATATTTTTTTTACTATGGGGCTTGGTACTAAATTCCAAAGTCTTTTAACTTGACGCCAATTTGTATAAATACTTGAAGAATACATTATTATCAACATATTTAAGACCGTATTATTAATTTAAAGACCTCCGTTTTTTTATATAAATTCAAAACCAACATTGATTTCTACTCGAAAATGGCAACATTATAGTAGGATTGTGACACTTTATGAAAATGAAAAAGTGACGCTTGTCTGACGTTGTCAATGCGCATCGTAGACAGATGTCAGACTGTAAGCCGCCAGACGATTCCCGGCCGCCGCGCTTTCGTTTTGGTAATTGCATAAAGTTACTAAGGTATAGTAACTTTATGGTTATTTGTGTGTATCGTTGCTAAATAGAAAAAAGTGCGAAAAAGATAACTTTGATAGCGATATCGTTTCTACATTACCATAAGCCTCATAGACTTACCTACTTAATAACCCTGCGTTCGATAACATTACAAGAATGGAAACTTTCGTTCAGAAACGTACAAAACATATCAAAATACAGTATTCTATAACGGAGGTAATTAAAAATCTAAAAAATATACACAATGATAGCATTTAGTCCCTTGGACAAGGAAGTATATGAATCGTTGCAGTTATTTTTTCTTTTATTTTAGTACAAAAAAAAATTATGTCCTTCTAGAAAATAAAACAAAACTGCAGACATGACGCTTCACTTTCCCGCCAAGAAGTCCTCATGTCAATGTCGTTTTTTTATTTTTTTTATATTTGTACCGTGGAGGAACAGGCTAAGGTCAGAGATCATACTGCCTAGTCATTAGTTTTTTTATTTATTTTTTCCCTAGATGATAATGAGTGGTGATTAAGATGATGAATGATAAATGATGCCCCCTTCCTCCCGAACCCCCGCCACAGGGCCTGGACGGGGGAGCGGGAGTTGCGGGAGAGTCCTACATAACCCGGGCGGGCCCCCAAGTGCGGGCCCCGGGTATGCGTAACTCCTCCAGTCTAAAAAAAAAAGGTTAGGTTAGATTGGGGTGCAAATTTGGGAACCTCCTCGTAGTGCAGCCTGGGGTAAGGCCTCTCGGCCCACGTTCAGCGTGGGAAAAGGGCCTCATGCTAATACCCTGGCGCCACTTATGGGGGCCGAACAAAGTAGGCGAGGCCCCTTCTGGACTCGCATCTCCCCTTCAAAGTGCGTCCCTTCTGGACCGCACAGCGGGTTTCATTTTCTCACACTCATGCCCGTTCACAAACACTTAACGGTTTAATAATCCAATACTATTTCACACTAGCTGACCCGACAGACGTTGTCCTGTCTTAATAATGAATATTGAATTCAAATTGGTATAAGTACCTAATTAATAAAAAAAAACTTTTTTTTCTTTCATAAGAACCTTCTCCTGACAATTACAAACACAATAAAAAATAGTTAGCGAAATCGGTCCAGTCGTTCACGCGTGATGGTGTGACCAAGGGAAATAGGAATTCATTTTTATTTAAATAGATAAATGTTCGAAAAAACACAAATTTTAGAAAATAAAACAAAACTGCAGACATGACTCTCTACTTTCCCGCCAAGTGTGTCAATGTCGAACAACTATATTTTTTTTAGTAATTTGTTCCTTGAAGGAACAGGCTAAGGTCAGACACCAATACTACCTAGTTACTAGTGTTATTACTAATTATCTAATTTAATAACTCGCTGCTACGGTCACGTTTTAGTGTTACGTTTAGAAACTACTAATGTTTGAAAAGTGCGCGTGCACTGCTGCACAGCATAGTACACAGTACAGCAGTGTACGAGACTAAATCTCGGTTTGCACAAGGCAAGTCATTTAGTCGAGTTGGTACCGAGTAAATTGCCTCCCTATACGCTCTACCCACAGCGGCAGCGAATATCGCTTATGTTTCAATAGGCCTTTACTCAGTATAGCTAGGGTTAACACAATGAAGTTAGTTTACTGTTATTCCTAATTTATTTCATTATGAATGTATTATTATCCGACTAGGATGAAACGAAGAAGGGAGTATTTAAAATTTCACGAATACCTACACAATATCGACATTTTCAGTTAAGTTACATAATAATTATTTTTACAGAATACCTTTATTTTTTTTGGAAAAAGTTTATTTTTCAAGTTTTTCTATGTTAATTTTTGGCATTATTGAATTGTAATTAATGAAATATGTTTAATTACAGGTATTCATCAAAAATTTTACCAATACTAATTTATGACCACAACACATACGGCTCTATATTGGATCGCCGAATTTTTTGTTCTCCTAATTGTCAATGGCACAGAAACGATAAGCTTTAATTATTTTGCACAATTTTACTTTTCTTAAATTTGATAAGCTTGTTTTTACTTCGCCTAACTTTTTATCGCCGAATTTAACTTCACAAATGCGACATTAGGCGGAACCATTCATAATCTCTACTATTTACAATTACTTCATTGTAATTCGCACAAAGTTTAAACGCACAAGAGTATAACGCCTAATTATTTTTATAGGGCAAAATAAAATGGCATGTAAATTGCGATCGATTTATGCAGCACGCCACGCTGCGCTTTGCGATTGTCTTAAATTTCTAACCTATCACGTGACCTACAGGAATAGGGCAGCTAGTATTTATTGTCTTATTAAAAAGTAACCTTGCATTTCAAGACAATCGCCATGCTGCGCTTCGCGATTGTCTTAAATTTCTAACCTATCACGTAAGCTACAGGAGTAGGGCAGCTAGTATTTATTGTCTAATAAAAAATAACCTCGAAATTTAAATTGCGACAAAACATGTTTTATCCCTTCATTTTTCAGTTAGAACTTTATGCTCTTTACTTTTTAATATGGCAAGCTGAAATTTTTGTTATTGAACGATTGCACAAGACAGAGTGTTCAATGTGATGTTTTGGAACGTATTTCACGTATCTAACGTATTTTCAAAGTTTAATGAATGATAACAATAATGTTGAAAATGATGATGCAAATGATCATGAACATACAGAGGATTGTAATTGCCTTGACCTCATGGTAGCTGTAAAAGTAAAAAAAAAAAAAACAAAATAAACACTTTGATAATATTTTTTGTGTTATTTATTTATAGAAGCAGATGATCCTCAGGTTATTTTAATTCAAAAATAAGAATTCTGATTGCAACAAAGTAAGATTAATCCAACCACATACTAATCAAAACATGATTAGTCCTCTAGAGCTCTTATAAAACTTGATTATTCCAATCAGCCGCGTCAGAACTAGATAATTTAAGCGTTAATAAAACGCTCAAATATATTATATAAAAACTTTAATCTATAAACGCAGCTTCATCTTAACTAAATGTTCAAATTGTCGTCTTTTTACAGAGTTTAAAATTTTACTTAAGTATATTTAAGCGTTAATAAAACGCTAAAATATATAAAAAACATTAATAGATAATTCCATTTTAAATTGTCGATTTATTCAGTATATATTAATGCTAAATTGTTGAAATCGGTACCACGCAATGAGTATTATGATCCTAAACAATATTCAACGAAAAAAATGATCAATATACATTGCTGCATACCTAAAATACATTTTTCTTAAATTCTGGAAAAAAATAGAAAAGTGGAATAGTCAAGTTTTGAAAAGAACCTCCTCAGATATTATAAACTAACCATTTATAACATTATTCATGTAATAAGCAAGCAGCATGCAAGCAAGTAAGCAACGTGCAAGCAAGTATGTAGCATTTAAACAAGAATGCAGCATACAAGCAGGCATGCAGGATGCAGGAAGCCTTGCAGCATGCAGACAGGCAGGCATGCAGCGTGCAGGCAGGTATGCATGCAGCATGTAGGCAGGCATGCAACATGCCAGCAGGCATGCAGAATGCAGGCAGGCATGCAGCATGCAAGTGGGCATGCAGCATGCAGCAGGCATCGTTTCTGTCACGGCTCCGGTGCTGCGGGACTCCGGCGGTCCCACGCGAGCTTATCGTCGCAGATGGCTTTCGCTCACCACCTCACCGCTGAGGCTGGCCGGCTAAGCAGGTCAGCAAGTCGAAGCTGTCACCTGATCCTCAGCTCGCGGGCCGCCTCGTCCCTCCGCGCCTACGCGGGCTTAAATTACACTCTAGCGTAGGACAGACAAGTCTACGTGGAGTCGGTTTTGCCGCGATTCGTTTCTGTCACTGTATAGCTTACCAATATAGCTTTATAGAAAAAGTTTTAAAGAATATGAGTATTTTATCAAATGAATAATATACGTAATGTTGTTATAGGAAGTGTATTTAGAACAAGTAAAAAATCACAGATCTCATGCACCACATGACCTTCAAATAGCATTGGAAATGAACTTCGGTTATAAAAAAAAAAACAGAAAAGATAGGAGCCGAACGACTGACTGGCCGGACTTCTACGCCTACCCCACGAATAAGATTCGGCGCAGGCGAAGTACAAGCAATCACAATCTTATTATTAAGAACGTAATGTTGAACATTATACGACGACGTGTCAATGGCATACTTTTCATGGATATACGCGATCTAAGTTTAACCTTAGTGCGTAAACATTAAAATTGTAAAAGTCTACCATTGTTCGTCCTCTGCAGCACGGGTATAAACGGATACGGTGCGGGGGTGTTGGTAAGGAGGGATTAATGCACCCGAAACTTGTGTCAGTTAGGTAGTCATGTCTTAAATAATAATTCTTTAGTGTGTTCAATCAGTTTTTAACTTCCGCGTTAACAAATATTTAACAAAAATATTAAAATTATAGTTTTTGCGTTCGAAATCGGTTGCTCTTAAGCAGGTACCTATCAATTTATTTGAATAATTTTCACACTGCCGGAACCACTGGTCTAATTTAAAAGCTTAATTTTCAGGTTTCACGAAACAGTAATAAAGAATTTTTAAATAATACGGAGATTATAATAATTAACTAGTTTCTTTCTTTTCAAACAGACTATTTTCACAATTTATATTATTTTTATCGTTATTTTTAAAATTTTGTAAATAGCATTAATAAAACACAAAAATATAATGAATATTTACCACAAGTAACTATATAATAACAAAACCCCGAATATGTTACATCAAAACCCGCGCGCCCGAGACGCACAAACCTCTATCTTAAAATCGTCATAACTCCCAAACTTATTATTATTTTTATAAACTTTGAAAAACGTCTCGAGATATAACCTTTCTGAACATGTACAGTCGACCAAATTGAATCATGACCCACCTTAAGGTCATTTTCCTACAGTCATTCTAATACGAGTAGGTTGAAATTAGCTTGAACATACATTACATGTAACGCATGTAACGGACCTGTTATCATTTTATAAGACACTGACAGCTGACAAGGCAAATATGAAAACCATCATGCGACGTTGCCGATTAGTGCTGTGCTGTGTTGTGCGGCGATAAGCGCTCTTGCCGTTCCGCTGTCGGTGACAGAGAGCGACTGAACCTAAGAACAATATTTAGTTATTGTTCTGAGGACTGAACAAACGGCGATCAGTTGACTTGAATTCATCCATATTTCTGTCAAATCTCATTCAATACATTTATTTGTTAAAGAGTAAAGACATTTACACAAACATACTCACTTTCGTAACAATAGTGTAATCGTAATAGTAGTTAGTGGCCTAGTGGGTATGAATACGTTTAAAATGTTTTTTACCGAATATTACCGTATTTTAGCGGGGTAATTTTACCGCTTTACAACCCCAGTCTGTAACGGACCCAGTTACTTTATAAAATCACATTTGGAACATGTCGTGGTCACTATATAATAAAATAGTAAAGTTGAAGAATTATAAACTTTATTTTATTAATATCATCAATAGGTTTTATTAAGTTTAAAAAAATGGCATTCACTTGGTAAACTGAAAAACTAGAAAATAACTTTATAAATAAATTGTGGGTTTGAGCTTCATGTTGGGTAAACCAATTGGAGACAATTCTGGCAGTATGCACTGGACAGTAACTGTCAATAACTGTTATCATGAACGTAGGAGAATACTGGCACTGCACGCGGGTAAACTGTTCGCAAAGTCGGTAACATTGATTCTTCCAATAAATCGACATAGTTCTTAGCATTTTGACGAGGATAAATTTGAACAAGTTCGCCTACACTTCCAGCATCCATCCAGGCCTACATGTTAGCTGAAATTTGGCCAGATAATTGGTTGGGCACTATGTGATCCTCTGTGTATCAAGTGTTATCGTAACGCCACAAAGTTAAGCGACCATATTGAGAAGAGCAAAACGATTTTTCGTCTGTAAAGATGGTGTTTGTCCAGTCGAAGTCTAAGTAATTACGTGCAAAATTTAATCTCTCAATTTTGTGTGCATCCGTTAAGTGAGCTTTCTTAGCATAATGCATAATGCCTGTAATGCAGCCCAGTGCGGTGCAAATTATTTCTTATTGTTTGTAGACATACGTCGTAACGTGCCGCAAAATACCGGGTATCAATAAAAGGATGTTCTTCGTAAACATTTTTTTGCATTTTGCATTTCCGTTCTCTGTTGGTTCGTGATCCGACGAACGCTATGATTATATCGTCGTCTGTCTTCAAGGGTACCATCTTCAGCGTGCCTTCTGATCCAGGTTCTGACTGTGTGCCGACTTATATTAAACTCTCGTGATATATCCCGAATGCTGGAGCCTTGTTCACTGAGCACTACTATTCGAGCTTTTTGTTCTGCCAAATTGTCATTATACGATTTGTTTTAATTCAATCAAATTCAATTCAATTAATGTTTCAATTTTGTCAGACAGACTACAACTTGACATCAGACGCAACGTCACTTTATTTTTAAAACTAAAAACCTTTTCCCCGTAGTGAAAAGAGTTTGGATTATGTATGAATGACATCTTAATAGAAATTCAAAATAAGACTGCTTTGTCTAAAGCATATCTAGTGCAGTGATAACAAAGGTTAAAATTGCATACATCTCTGACCCGTAATGACGCATTTTTATTCATATTTAAAACGTACTAAGTGCAACATGAATAAAAGCGAAGAAACCTAACTACATTTATGATTTTAAAGGAATGATCGGCGAAGTGGGTCATGATTCAGTTGGTTCGACTGTACATGTTGAGATTATGTAAAAAATATCACAAATAAGAGTAGATATTGGGCCTACAAGGTACAACAAAAAATTAGTATTTTAAAGCTTTTTTTCTAATTTATGAAAGAAATATGACTATGTCTGTTTTATTTTTTTATATTATTAATCTCGTCAATACAAATATTTAGACACCTTAATTAACTATATTTAACTAGAAATAAGGGGAAAATCGTCATGTCACACTTATGTTGAAAACGGGGCCCCTACAGAAGCGATCGAAAAAACATTTCCAATGTTAAAATTATATCTAATAAACGTTATGTCTTTTAAAATTAGTTTATTTGGCATTATATGAAATGATACGCACCCCTACAGGAGTTGGGCAGCTAGTATTTCTGTTGTCTAATAATAAAAATAAAAAAAATTAAGTTTGAACTTACCTACCTAATTATGTAATAAATTAGGGCTTTCAACACTAAAGCGTAATCTTCGTAATGCCGAAAGAATGTAATGCCGATACAGTTTAGTGCATTTAATATTAGGGATTCTAAAATTAGGGTTTTCCATATTTAGGCAAAACTATAATAGTGCAAAAACAACTGTTAGGCTAGACAATTATTGTGCGTTAAAAGTTGAAGCCAATATAGTTCAGCCATATGAAATTAGAACCAAAAATTTATGGCGAACTGAAGGGCACCCCAACACATACACTTCAATCCTTAATGACTTTGAACAAAATGCAACAGTTAGGTACATAGAAAAATTTACTCGCATACTAACAAACAGAACAGTCTTCTTTTAAAATATTGTTCAATAATAATTTTAATATACTAAGTCTACCATTATTTTACATTAATATCCGGAAAAGCACAAATTATAGAAATTAAAACACAATTAATTTAAAATTGTGTACTAAATAACACCGTAAGTACAAATTAGTATTTCTTTTTATAAACACATTATTTTATTTTATTGAAATACTATTTTTGACAATTTCTTATTTCCTTGTTAGGGGCCGTTCAAGTATTACGTAAGCACCAAGGGGGGGTGGGGGGGTCTCTGTTTTGCTTATTTTGGATGACATGGGGGGTGGGGGGGGGGTCTAGATGATGATTACGTCATCGTTAGTTATTTAAGTTTTTTCGGGGATTTCCGCAAATAATACATATGCGTAGGCACTCGCTTTGAGAACTGATTAGCCACTCAAACGTCCACGGTGACTTTAGTCACCCGGCAAAAATAAGTGCGAAACGTCCACGGTGACTTTAGTCACCCGTCAAAAAAAGTGCGAAACGTCCATGGTAGGTTTAGTCACCAGTTTAATAGGTCAAAGCACGTAGTACGTAGGTCCGTGAAAAAATTTGAGGTGGTTTTGTGGTTACTAATTCATCATACAAGTAAAAGAAATCTATATATTGCCACCGAAAATTTCACAGAAAAAAATAATGAAATTGACGAAATTGACAGTTCGCCAAAACGGAATTTTGCAGCGTAAGCGTCTTTAAAAATGTCGAAATACTCTTCTACTTACCATATTTCCTAAATAAGTGCACATCAAAACAATCGCTAACTAATTATCGTTAAAGATTGGATAAGTTTGTTTACGAGGGGCGTTCAAAATATTCTCGGTATTGATACGTTACAACCTCTTTTATATATATATTTGTTACTGGCCGCTAAGATTCATCCATTGACATTAAAAAAAAGTAAAATTGGAACCGAGATGTTCTTTTGTTTTTCTGCAATTGCCGAACAAACATGAACACCATGAGCGAATTAACAATTTTAACGAAATTAGAGCACCGATCCGTCATAAAATTCTTGACAAAACAGGGTAAAAATCAAAAAACCATAAAAGAGGAAATGGATTGTGTTTACCGTGAGTCTGCTCCTTCTTTATCTACTATTCAAAAATGGTCAAGCGAATTTAAGCGTGGAAGGGAGAGTATTGAAGATGACCCTAGACCTGGCCGGCCTGTAGTGGCTACCTCACAAGAAAATATTGATAAAGTGGAAAAACTTATATTGGAAGACGGCCGAGTGAAGGTAAAATCTATAGCTCAAGTAACCAATCTCTCTATTGGTACCGTACATGACATTATACATGACCATCTTAATATGTCAAAAGTAAGTGCAAGATGGGTTCCGCGAATGCTGACGCTTCTTCAAAAGGATATGCGTGTGGCTTGCTGTTCAGATTTTATCGACCTGTGTGGTGAAAATCCCGATGAGGTGCTGCAAAAAATAGTTACTGGAGATGAAACCTGGGTTCATCATTATGACCCAGAGAGCAGACAGGAGTCCATGCAGTGGCACATTAAGGGTTCAGCTCATCCCAAGAAGTTCAAGGTAATCCCGTCAGCTGGCAAGGTCATGGCCACAATATTTTGGGATTGTGAAGGAGTTTTGCTTATCGATTATAAAGAAAAAGGTGTAAATATCACAGGGCAGTACTACGCTAACGTTATACGTCAATTAAGAGATGCGATCAAAGAAAAGAGGCGAGGAAAGTTAACCAAAGGTGTTCTGCTTCTGCATGACAACGCCCCTGTCCATACTGCTCATATTGCCAAGGCAGCTATTGTTGAATGTGGGTTTGAAACTGTTACTCATCCACCCTATAGTCCGGACTTAGCCCCAAGCGACTTCTTTTTGTTCCCCAATCTTAAAAAGGATCTGCGTGGAAATAAATTTTCTGACGATGAAGCGTTGAAGACGGCCGTGGAGGAGCATTTTTACACCAAAGATAAAAAATATTTTTATGAGGGATTAAAAAAAATAATTGATCGATCTTATAAGTGTATGAACATAGGGGGGGAGTATATTGAAAAATAAAAATATCAAACTTTTCGTACTTGTTTGTTTTTATCCACATACCGAGAATATTTTGAACGCCCCTCGTACATTCGTAGACAGTGACATTGCAACTAATTTCAATTTCAAAATCGGATGAAAGTGAGCAGACTCACAACACTGAGCAGCAATCCAATGTCATCGATAACTTAGAATCATGGATTCAGGTTTCATGGACTGAAGACTGTTAATGTGTTCCGAAAATATTCTTTATGTTAGTTATGTTCTTTATTTCTGATTATATTTTTTTGTCATTTACTCTATGTGTATCAGTTAAACCTAATATTTTCATGAATTTTCCTTTTTAAAAACAACAATATAAAAAAACACATATTACTAAAAATGTTTACGTAAGCATAGGGGGAGGGGGTAAGTGCTTTGCTTACTTTTGATGACAAGGGGGGCGGGGGGGTAAAAAATGGTAAGAAATCTGCTCACGTAATACTTGAACGGCCCCTTAGTGCCAACCCTGATTCTGACAAAAAGGCAAACAATCAAAAATGGCAATCTGTCGATATTTTAGGATCAAATACGGAAATCTGCTCTACATTTGGTAACAAAACCGGCATTCTTAACATTTCAGTATCATATCCGGCATTCTGCAAAAATCAATGGGCGATTTTCCGAGATCAAAAAAAAAAGAAATTGGTTCGTAAATGACTTCATAGATGGCGCTTAGCATATATTAGTATGGCGCTTAGTAAAAGGCGGGTCCATGAAGAACACGTGTATGGCTACGTAATATTTATTTCATTCCAAAATTTATATAGGTCCTGGAGATCCTGAATAAAAATTTGTAAGTACTATGTTTTTATTTTTTTGATAGACAAGCAAAAGTGTAGAATTTATTACAGCCATTAGGTAGGAACGGGTCGGCTTTCATAAAACGCCATCTATCGAGTATTTTTGAACTAATTTTTATTTTTTAATTTGGGCTGTCAGAAAATCGCCCATTGTAAAATGTGGCGACATTATTTACTTTTAGCCATCTATCGTATGTTACGAGAAAGTGGTATCACTATTAGGTCATATTTAAAATTAGTTCTTCGACCGTCCATTACACATAGAACCTCGGACCAAATATTACATGGACAGAGTCTTACGACGTTGCCGCTTTTACATACGTGTATCAAAGTAAAGTATTTGTATCTCTGTCTGTATGACTGTAGTGTGATATGAGTAAAAGAGATAGTTAATGTACGTTTGGCAACGACGCACTGTCGGTGAGAGACGTGTCATTTCATGACCGACTACTAGGTCAAAACATTGCTGGATTGTGCGAAATAATAGTGAAATATTAAGAAATAAATCTTAGTGTTTGTGTTATTTGTGTGATATACAATTGACATAATGTCTTGTTCTGCTGTTTATTGTTCGTCAAGAACAACAAAAGGAGCTGTGAGGGACCAGGAATTATCATTTCATACGTTAGTGATTTCTCATAATATGTATGCTTTACTATGAGTTTTTTAATAATTAAAACGGCAAAGCATTAATTTTTGCTAATTCTAAATCATACTATATCGTACACTAATCATAAGAATCAGGTTTTAAACCTTAATTAAATGTAATTTAAAGGCTTTGTTTTTGGCATAATGATTAGTGATGTACGTATTTGTGCTTTATCGATATTACTAATATTCTTTTTATTATTCTTTTTTTAGGTTTCCAAAATGCCCGGAAATAAGACGTGAATGGGTTAAAGCTATTAGACGTGCGTGATAACTGAGAGCCTACAAAATATTCAAGGCTCTGTTTCAAACATTTTGAAAAATCTTTTTTTACAGTAAAAATTTTAGCCTTAGTTCAAAATTGAATCTTAATAATATGGGCGGGAATATGAATAGTAAAAAGTATTGCTCTTCACTTTACTACACGAATTATTATTTTTTATTTGTTTGTTATAATAGAAGGAGGCGAACGAGCAGGCGGGTCACCTGATAGACACCCGCAACACCAGAGGGATCGCAGATGCGTTGCCGGCATTTAAGGAAGAAATAGGAATTGTGAGCGGGGGGGGGGGAGGGGAGGCCTCCGGAACCCTCACTGCCCGAACGAAACACAACATCACCAAGGGCTATTATTTCACGCCGGATATTAGGGTGTTACCAGACCAATCGATCGATCGTCGATCGATGGCATCGATCGATGGTAGAATGGATTAGTCGACGTCGATCGATGTCGATCGACAATCGATCGGTAAAATGGATTGGATGTTAAATCGAGCTGTTTGATTAGACGCACCGGCCGCTTCACTTTTCTGAGTGGTTGAGCCACGCTGCGTTGCAGCACGCATTGGGCCGGCTCGCCCGGCGTAATACCACCCTCTCTAATATTCGGCGTGAAATAATGGCACTTGGTGCTGTTGTGTTTCGTCCAACTAGTGAGGGTTCCGGAGGCCCCTTCCCCCCCCCCCCTCCTCCCAATTCCTATTCCTTCCTTAAACCTATTCCTCCCCTAAAGGCCGGCAACGCGTCTGCGATTCCTCTGGTTTTGCGGGTGGGTGTCCATGGGCGCCGGTGATTACTCTCCATCAGGTGACCCGTCTGCTCGTTTGCCTCCCTCTAATATAAAAAAAAAAAAAATTATTTCGTGCCCATGGATAATAATCGTAATATTCGATTATGTTTATGTTGATAATAATGAGTGATGGTAATATGAACGTTTAAATACTAAATGATATTCCCCTAAACACCTTGGGAAGTACTTTAGATTAAGCAACACCGCAAAAGGGGGGAAGCGGAGGGGGAGGGGGAGCCAAAGTGCGAAAATGCATAGTTTTCAAGATATTTTTATTTTGAGGTTATTTTAGGTTATTTTTAGGAAAAAAAAACAAATATTAACTTAGTAGAAGTTACCATTACCGTACCCCCTCCATCCCCCTTCTCTCTACCTCCCTCGAAACTACTAACCTCGAAATTCATGACAATCGCTACGCAAAAAAAAAACAAAAACAAAAACCGCTGCTTAAAATGTCATTTGGATAAAATAAGCGATCGTTGGTTTTAAAAAATGGCCGCATCCAGATTCTTCTGCGTTTGCGTCTCCGTAATAATAGTACGAGCAACATCGTACTGGCCAAGAACAACGAGTCCTTTTCTGAATACATTTCGCTGATGGAATTTAGCCAGGGTTAATCGATCAACTTCGACCGACCGTCGATCGATGGGTTAGACGAACGGTATCCGTCGATTGATTAAAGCTACCACACCTATCGATCAACGTCGACCGACCGTCGTCGATCGATTGGTTAGTCAAACGGTAGGTATCCGTCGATCGATTAAAGCTACCAGACCAGTCGATCAACTTCGATCGACGTTGATCGATGCCGTCGATCGACGATCGATCGATTGGTCGGGTAACACCCTTAGTGAGAGGTTGGTATTTACGCCGGGCGAGCCGGCCCAGCGTGCCCGGCGTGCTGCAACGCAGCGTGGCTCTACCACTCAGTCAGTGTCACTCATTTAGCACCACCCAAGGGTCACGTGTAGGGTCTAAACGGTAAACCTACGGACGTGAGTAACTTTAACCCCCAATTATAATAACGAACTAGGTACACACCACATTAAAGTGATTATATCGATATACTAGTCACATCTTTAGTCACGCACACATGTACAGATAGAAAGCTGCACACTAACAAAATACGGACATGCTAAAAATCCAAAGACTCTGTCCTTTGTGATATTTGGTCCGAGCATAGAACAGTACACTTTGGCGTCTGTTGGCCCACCCCACTGCCGGCCATCGCCAATGTGTAGATGGGGTCATTGGTATACGTTGGCCATCGTTGGCGGACATTGGCCCATCGTGGCGCGCAATCGGAAAGTTGTCGGTTTTTTGGGCATACTTTAAAGGAATCGTGGCGTATGTTGGCCAGTGGTGTTCACACAATGGCCGATTAGGGATGCACGATGCATGATTTTTTTTTTAATCGAATTTTTTGGATCCTAATGAATCGTAGGCGTCTGAATCGATTTTTGGATCGAATCGGGAAATAAAAATCATTATTATTTGTTACCTACTAGTATCAGGTAAGTAAAGTTTTACGAATCCTTTATTGATATACTATACAAGGCATCGTGCACTCCGTCATACCTACCGCGAAAAGCACCTACAGCGCGCGACAACTTGAAGTTGTAAATCAGTTAGGGACTCAGCGCGCTTTCGAGCACACGCACAGGCATAGTTTGAAGTGGTCTCGGATCGCAATTGCGATTTGTTTAAAAATAACCACCTCTCCGATATCAGTAAATCTGAAAGCTTCGTAATAATGGTGAAATGTAACAGTAATAATTGTTGTGTGGAGGGCTGTCGAAATAAACAGAAAGATTCGAAGTGATCTTTTTTTACATTACCTACCGAAAGTTTCTGGAAATTAGGTATTTTAATTTATTTTACACTTATGTTTGTTTACAGAACAAATATGTAATACGAAAGTAGAGGTAAATAATTCACATAAATAAGTAAATACCTACCGTATTTACTTATTTATGTGAATTATTTTGCCTTGCGATCGTGAGCCTGACTGACTGTTGTGATGTAGAAGGTAGGCACCTAACCTACCTGCTGCGTAACTTACTATTTATAGTGAGTTCGTAAGAATTAAAATCGCCAGTACTTATCATGATGTAGGTAATACAATAAGTAGGTACCTATATTACGGCTACGTAATAAAATGTGGTTTACGTTTTGTTTTCGTTATATCTTTAACTTGTCATGTCGTGCAGAGTTTGTTTGTTTCTAAGACTGAGTGCTTGTTTGTTAGATAGGTAAGTAAGTAACTTACAGAACTAAATTTTACATAGGTGTGCAATCACAAAATAGATTACTTACTAATGTAGGTATTGCGTAGGTATTTATGTTTAGTCTATTTGCTGTCAGCCCTAACACACGAGTCGACGTCGTAGGTATGTTTGGTACAAAATGCATCACAAAGTAATAACTACTCTTCGTGTATAGCGATAAGGTGCTATTTTGAATGCACACGGTGCCTATGTAATATTGTAGGTTATTAAATAGGCGGCTTTCTTCAATATCAAAGGAGTGCAACTTCTGTACGTAGTACTATTATTTATTCTGTGACTATACAGTGATAGATATGATCAAAATCGATATCACCGATATTAAAATATATAGTTTCAGAATCAGATATGAAATATCGATATATACTTAGTTTCGAATCGATTCACAAAAAAGGTATATTATTGGTAGTGGCTACCAGGCAGCAATGAGCATTGGGCCAACACACGCCAATGTGTGAACGCCTAGTGATCGTGGCCTACATTTGGCTACAATTTGGCAATGGCCGGCAGTGGGCCAACGTACGCCTATGTGTACTGGGGCCTTAAAAACATTTTTAGCCAAAAATTAGTCAATAGCCAAGGCCCCAGTACTCATTGGCGTATGTTGGCCTACTGCCGGCCATTGCCATTGTGTAGACGGGGTAAATTGCGCGCCACTTTCGACAAATTGCCCGCCACTGTACACTATTATTACCCCGTCGTCTACACATTGGGGTGATGGCCGGCAGTGGGCCAACATACGCCAATGTGTACTGGGGCCTTCAGATGGCCGCCTTTGATTATAAACGACTCATAAAACCCATCTAACCACTCAAACGTCCATGGTAACTAGCGTTACCAAGTGACATATAACCCCTTACGTCCATGGGAACTAGCGTTACCAGGAATTTTGCAATTTTGCAAACTCGCATTACGACCACGGTGAGTGTAATTACTCAAAACACGTATTACGTAGGCCCATCAAAAGATTTGAGATGTGAGATTCTGTGGTTACTAATTCAGTATAAAAGTAAAAGAAATCTATTTAATGGCAAACATAATTTCACAGAAAAAAATAATGAAATTGGCGAGAATTGACAGTTCGCCAAAACGGAATTTTGCAGCGTAAGCGTTTTTAAAAATGTCGAAATACTCTTCTACTCACCGTATTTCCTAAATAAGTGCACATCAAAACAATCGCATACTAATTATCGCTAAGTGAAAACTTTAAGTTAATGTTGACGTACGGCTAGCAACGGGAGTGACAGGGATGCGCGGGACAGGGTGACACGTAGTATATCTGCACATCGTCGGTGATACTCACAGACATGTGATACTGCAAATCGTGCTATGTCAGCTTTGTCAGCTAAAACTGATTTTACAGTGGAGACAAAAACGGTTTTTTTTCTGTAAGTCGCTAAGTGGGTATTTGATAAGTACCTACGTGGTGTTATAACGTTAGTAAGAGCTATTAAATAACCGTAAGTAGCCGGTGGCGATTATTGTGAATTTTCGGTAGTTGCCATGAAGGTGTAGATAGAAACATCTTTATGAGTTCAGCAATATTCTAATTCAATTCATCTTTCATCACTTACCTATTAGGTATTCAAAAAATCAGTTACTATAAAGTGGTAAGTAAAACAACTTGGCTGTATGTGCTGGATACCTTACCGCCTACATTTTTCTTGTAAAATTGCAAAAGAAAAAGACTTCTTGTCTTGGCGGAAAAGTGAAGCGTCATGTCTGCAGTTTTGTTTTATTTTCTAAAATTTGTGTTTTTTCGAACATTAATGTCTATTGTGAAATAATAGTGGATTATTAACCGTTTAGTGTTTGTGAACGTGCATGAGTGTTGGCAAATGAAACAAAACAGTGCAACATCACTTTTCAAATTCTCTCAAGAAGTCCGTGTGAGACCTCAGTAAAGTCCCACATCTTTACTGAGGAGTCCTCAGTGAGGACTCAAGGGGTTTGGGGGAACATCATTTATCATTTATCATCTTAATCACCATTCATTATCATCAAGGGAAAAAAGAAATAAACAAACTAATGACTAGGCAGTATGGTCTCGGACCTTAGGATGTTCTTACAAGAAACAAAAAAAAAGAGAATTATAAAAGCCTTGTGGGTGCAGCAGGGGAGGGAAACTTCTCTAAGTAGTCGGAGCAATGACACGTTTCGAGTAGTGCCATCTAGGAGTGTTATTCCGCAATATTTCAAAAAAAAAATTTAAGTGTCTCGCTAGATGGCGGTTACTCGAAGCGCAGCAATCTAAAATAATAAACGATTAAACATAACTTTAGTTAACATAATCAGAATATTAATTATGAATATCATGTATAGTGCGACATAAAAGAGTAGAAATTAAATAATCCAGAACTAAATTCACTCATTTTTTGGCAACACTGATTATCTGTCATTAATGTCAGGTGTTTGTTCAACTCTGTCCGTGGTTACGATTTAAATTGTTGTTTTAGTGATATTTCTACATTCCTGGATTTAAAACACTGATAACATGATTATGACCATCCGTGGCAGTTCTCGTAACATAATATATAAGGTTTTTTTTGCGAAGTTTGGCAGAATTTCAATACGGAACTTTGTTACGTAATCTGGAGGATATTCACCAATATTTACCAACGTACAGCAGATTATACTGGTAAGTAAGTTATAAAAGATGTTGAAAGTATAATTATCAAAAATATGCCTATGTGCAATCGGCTAAATTCAGTGAAAAAAATCAGTATTTTTAAATATTTTTAAATGTTTTGGGGTTATGATATTACAAACAAAAATGATGGTTATTATAGTTCGACTCGAGAATCTTGAACTTTTGAATTTATTGGGACATTTTATCAAGTGTTAAGGGGTAGAATGTGGTAAGTATAGTAAATTATGTGGGTTGGCTTTTGAATCGAGTCGCCTGAATTTGAAGAAACTAACACTGTGGGGGGGTCTTCGGGGTTCTTAAATAAAGGTTTATTAACATTTTAGCTGCCGCTGTTGCGTTGAAATATTTAAAAAACCACTTGAAAGTTTTGCCAAAATCGGCTATAATCACGAAAAATTACACGTTTTTAGGTAATACAATACCATATTAACAGAACCGAAGCGTGGGGACGGGTGGGGGGGGCGCAGCCCCCCTACGAGGGGGCTCGGGGGGCGAAGCCCCCCGCCATGAAAAAAATCTAAAGAGTTAATTAGGTTAGGTTAGTAAGTATGTTGACCATAACGCGCGAGCCGAGCGAGCGAAGCGAGCGTGCCGCGGGAGTGGCCGGCGAAGCGCCAGAAATGAGGTTTTTGTAAATTTCCATATTTTTAAAAAAGAAACATAACTTAAATATTACTTGTCTGCGGCAGGAGGGGTAAGGGGGGGTACTCCTCTCTCCTCCCCTCCCTTTCCCCCACCAATTAAGGAGACTCGATTCAAAAGTTTTACCATGATACATAACCTCAAAATACAAGAAAATTAGCATAACTTAAAAACTACTTGTTTGCGGCAGGAGGGGTAAATGGGGGAATACTCCTCCCCCCACTCCTTACCTTCACCCCCCCCCCCCCCCCACCCCGATTCAGGTGACTCGATTCAAAAGTTTTACCAATTATGTTTATAACTCAGTCCATAGGACTGAACAATTTTGGTTTTGTTATTTTTTATGCATATATGTTTTTATTGTTCTAGGTGTGTCTGAAAGTACTGTGCGGAGAATAGCTAAACAAGGCTCCAAAAATGGAATAAAATTTTCGACTCCCGCTAAACACAGAAAGGGTCGACTTGCAAAGGAACTCGATGACTTTGATATGTGTGCAATCCGTCAGAAAATGATTTTTTTTAAACTGTAAAAAAAGAAGTACCAACAATATGCAAATTAATAGCTCAATTAAGGCAACTTATTTGCTATGATGGAAGCCGCGAGCATTTGCGAAACTTGAAGAGTATCTGGACTTTAATTTATTAGTTTTATATCTAAATAAAAATAAGTTATTTGTACAATGGCTGTTTTCATTAAGTACTACATACAAACTACTCAAATTAATTATTTTAACGACCTCCTTATCTGAGAGGCGAGAACCCCGGACTTGGCGTCGCCATCTCTGAGGTCCCGGGTTCGATTCCCGGTTGGGTTAATAAAGAAAACCAACTTTTTATATTGTCTTGGATCTGGGTGTTGTGGTACCGTCGTTGTTTCTGATTTCTATAACATAAGTGCCTTAGCTACTTCCTTTATATCAGAACAATGTGTATGTGATGTTTTCCAATTATATAAAAATATTAAATAAAAACAAGTATCAAGACCAATTTGATCTACCTATCGGGTTGCTATGTTAACGACAACAGCGTCCTCATTTAATTTCTACTCTTTTATGTCGCACTTTTTATTTTTTATTTCAATAAATCGATTAAATATTACATTAGTTAACTTAATCAGAATATTACCTAAGAAAATCATGTAAGCTTGTATCGTCTATTTTTATTTCATAAAAAACTTGTATAATAATCGATTAATTAGATTTTAATCGACTTGTATATCGATCGACACCGACACTTGAACTGCATTTTTTTTATTGCATAGCATATGGCCGCTTGTTTGTTTTGTTGTTTGCTTTTGTGCGAATTTTTGCAGTATTGTCGTTCTTCGCTGTAATTACTATTTTTTTTTTTTTTTTTTTGCTCCTGCTCTGCTCCTACAGTAGGAGCAATGACACGTTTCGAGTAGTGCCATCTAGGAGTGTTATTCCGCAATATTTCCAAAAAAATATTGAAGTGTCTCGCTAGATGGCGGTTACTCGAAGCGCATCAATCGAATATAAAAATCGATTAAACATAACTTTAGTTAACATAATCAGAATATTACTTAAGAACATCATGTAAGCTTGTAGCATTTATTTTTTATTTCAATAAATCGATTAAACATAACATTAGTTAACTTAATCAGAATATTATCTAAGAAAATCTGCTCCTACAGTAGGAGCAATGACACGTTTCGAGTAGTGCCATCTAGGAGTGTTATTCCGCAATATTTCCAAAAAAATATTGAAGTGTCTCGCTAGATGGCGGTTACTCGAAGCGCATCAATCGAATATAAAAATCGATTAAACATAACTTTAGTTAACATAATCAGAATATTACTTAAGAACATCATGTAAGCTTGTAGCATTTATTTTTTATTTCAATAAATCGATTAAACATAACATTAGTTAACTTAATCAGAATATTATCTAAGAAAATCATGTAAGCTTGTAACATTTATTTTTGTTTCTTAAAATACTTACAGTAGTGATCCTGCGTCTTACTTAATTTGCATTGTTGTGATGTGAATTGTGATATTTGGACACTGGACAACTGGCAAAACTGGATGCTATAATTAGTTTTTGTGACATTGGACATGAATTGGACGCTATTACTACGTACGTACTATTAAGTCTAGTTAAGTCAAGCAGACCCATCTTCAAATAAAGGGTCCGCCAAATAACTTTTTTTTTTTGAAAATGCTATAAAAAAAAAACTACTGAATATTTTCTCAAATTTCTTTTTTTATTTATAAGTACAATCCTTCCGGTTAATAATGGAAAATAATTTCATTCAAATGGCTGCCTCGGCTGGCCATGCAGTAGCCTACACGATCGGTCCAATTTTTAAGCACATTATCGATTGTGTGCAGCTGTATTTCACCAATGGCTTCACGAATATTGTCCTTTAAAGCGTCAATTGTCTCTGGCTTGTCGGCGTAACATTTATCTTTGAGGGCACCCCACAAATAATAGTCCAACGGTGTCAAATCGCAGCTCCGAGGTGGCCAAACGACATCAGCTCTGCGGCTGATAATGCGATCTTCAAAAACAGGGCGCAAAACATCGAGTGTAGCTTCGGCTGTGTGGCACGTAGCGCCGTCCTGTTGAAACCAAATGTTGCCAATATCCTCCTCTTCAATTTTTGTGAACAAAAATTGTTTACATACCCGCCAAGATCAAAATGAGCTTCATCCGAAAAGATGATTTTTTTGGCAAAATCGGCATCTTCTGTAAGTCGATCGCAGGCCCACTCAGCGAAGCGAAAACGCATTGGATGGTCAGTTGGCTTCAACTCCTGATTTTCCATTATTAACCGGAAGGATTGTACTTATAAATAAAAAAAGAAATTTGAGAAAATATTCAGTAGTTTTTTTTTTATAGCATTTTCAAAAAAAAAAAGTTATTTGGCGGACCCTTTATAACAATATTATCACCACAAAGTACAGGTACCTATAATTAATAATATTATTGATTTGTAATTTAGTAACATACCTATTGACTATATACATGTGTACAATCAAAGATACCTACTTACTGCTGGTAGAATTTTGCACAAATTGTGCCGCTTGTGATTTACAGGAAAAATGAGTTTACCAGCAAAACTATTTACAGAAATTCAAATTAGAGAAACAATGAAAAAAGCTAAGGGTCGTTGCTTCACAAAAAATGAAGAAAAAATGTTGTCACTCTCAATTCTATCATATGCTCTTCTTTCGAAATGTTTCACATTGCCTTCTGCAAAATCCTTAAAAAACCTTCTAAGAAAAATTTAAATATTACCTGCTGGAATACACAAAAAGTAATTTTTGTAAAATTTAAGCACACTTCTGAGCAAATCAACAAAGATGAATGTTATAAATCGAATTTTGTGCGGAGAATTAAAATATGATGGGGATAATTATTCTAAAATGTAAACTAAATTGTATTATGCGAAACATAAACATAATAAAAAAAGAGAATGAATTGTCGTTTTATTTCACAGTTCCCAAACTGGCTGTTGCATGCAAAACCTTGTAAATCAGGCTAGTTTGATTTCATAAATTTAATGCTGAGTGAATTTCACTTACATTAAATTTATGAAACATATCAGCCTGATTTACAAGGTTTTGCATGCTTCAAAATTAAAATTTAGCTCCTATTATACCTATAGGTATGTATATTGGTCAAAAGTTGTGGAATAACACCACGAGAGGGAGCCTGGTTCAAACATGTTGGCAAAAAAAATCCGCGAGATGGCCATCTAGTTTCGACAGTATTACCTTTATCTATGGTACTATATATTATATATGTCAAAATTCGATTTATAACATTCATCTTTGTTGATTTGCTCAGAAGTGTGCTTTAGTTTTACAAAAATTACTTTTTTGTGTATTCCAGCAGGTAATATTTAAATTTTTCCTATAAGGTTTTTTTAAGGATTTTGCAGAAGGCAATGTGAAACATTTCGAAAGAAGAGCATATTATAGAATGAGACTGACAACATTTTTTCTTCATTTGTGAAGCAACAACCCTTTGTATTTTTTATAGTTTCTCGTATGTTGAATTTCTGAAAAAAGTTTTGTTGGTAAACTCATTTTTCCTGTAACTTTCTGTAAACCTTTATTATCAGACATTTTAATAGCACTAGCTAATCTTGTTCTTGCTGCGATTTCTTAACCTGTATATTACACTCTTAAGGTTTTTTATTTATTTCTGAATTATTTAAAATAGGCTAAAACCTTGCGGTTGTCTCCTTGTATCTGCAAATAAAAAACTTATTACAACATGACATGCAAGTGAACTAATATAATATGTGGGATGTGGATTCAATCATTATTGTACCGATAATCGTTTCGGCAAACGGTCTTATACCTAAGAGCCTCTCACTGAAAGGTTTGATCAAGGGTCAGATACAAAAGGCAGTACTCCGTGACAAGGCACGAATTGTCAGGAGGTTCCTCATTCTGCAGCCCTACCCACCGATAGCTTTGGTCTATCCCCACTGCCGGTGGCAGCCTAGGTTAAGTTTTTTAGAATATTTTATACTGTAAATATGTTTTTTTATTTTTATGAAATATTGTAAACATTTATCTTAAGATTGTACAGATTATATATAGAGAATAATTATAATATAAATACCTTTACTTTGTGATGACTGATCAGCTGGTTTGCGACAATAGGTATGGTCTTTTACCTATATATCTGAAAAACAAAACAGCATAACTTAGGTAAATGCATTTGATGAAAAGTCATAAATATTGTACACAGAAAATCCTAATACAATACTTAAATTATACTATTAACTTAATACTCCAGCCAAATCACATGCGGCACAATTTGTGCAAAATTCTACCAGCAGTAAGTAGGTATCTTTGTATGTAGTCAATAGGTATGTAACTAAATTATAAATCAATAATATTAATAATTATAGGTACCTGTACTTTGTGGTGATAATATTGTTATATTTGAAGATGGGTCTGCTTGACTTAACTAGACTTAATAGTACGTACGTAGTAATAGCGTCCAATTCATATCCAATGTCACAAAAACTAATTATAGCATCCAGTTTTGCCAGTTGTCCAGTGTCCAAATATCACAATTCACATCACAACAATGCAAATTAAGTAAGACGCAGGATCACTACTGTAAGTATTTTAAGAAACAAAAATAAATGTTACAAGCTTACATGATTTTCTTAGATAATATTCTGATTAAGTTAACTAATGTTATGTTTAATCGATTTATTGAAATAAAAAATAAATGCTACAAGCTTACATGATGTTCTTAAGTAATATTCTGATTATGTTAACTAAAGTTATGTTTAATCGATTTTTATATTCGATTGATGCGCTTCGAGTAACCGCCATCTAGCGAGACACTTCAATATTTTTTTGGAAATATTGCGGAATAACACTCCTAGATGGCACTACTCGAAACGTGTCATTGCTCCTACTGTAGGAGCAGCGTTGCCAGACGTGCGATAATTATCGTAGATCCACGATAATTTCGAGGGGCATGCGATAAAAAATAATAATTAAGTATCGCACGATAATTTGTATAATTCGTCGACTTTCCACGATATTTTTTGTCAGTTCTACGATAATTTTGTGACAAACCTGGTTTAGCATCATTCGTTCAGTCACAGTTTGGAAATAACGAAATTTAAGGTACCACAGTCAGTCCTTTTTCTAGGCGATGAGCTTTATAGTTTTGACCTACGGATCTGGCAACACTGTATAGGAGTTTCCCTCCCCTGTATACTCTATGATCTATGGGGTGCAGGGTGCGGGCGGAAAATTGTTATTGTTTTGATTGAGAACCTACAATAAAAAACATAAAAAATGATTGACTCCTAACCGAAGTCACGAAGTGTAGTTTATTCCTCAATATAATTATATCTATTGTACAATTTAAATAAAAATATGATATTAATGTTAACAAAATAATAAAAAGAAATGTTACGTTCACTGTCACCTAGTAACTTCGTACAACTTACTCAGTAGTGGGAAACGATGAAATCATGAAACGATGAATCAAATGTTTGTTTATATGAATAGCAATAGCAAATAAGTACTATAGATATGTCACGTAGATCACTGTTTCTACTCGCGGCCGTCGTCGTGATGTTGTATTTCTCAATAATTATGTTCATGCTGAGTCCGCTCAACGGGGCTAGAGGGTCCTACTACGAGCGTGGTTATATGAACAGTTTCGCGTACAGGCAGCTGCCGGCTTTGCACTGGTGCAAAGAGTTGAGATGGAGGTCCCCGCCGTCATCGCACGTGATAGCCCTTTCTTCGTACCCTGGCAGCGGAAACACATGGTTGAGATATCTACTGCAACAATCTACAGGTATTTTTAAAATTTTATTTTATAACAAGTAGGTAGCTTATACATGATGCTTAGCTTAGTACATGATTCACTTATGAGAGTGGTGTTTACTGTACAGAAAAAACTCTTTAGGCACCTTTGGAGGCAGACTAGTATCAAGTGGCTCTGCTGTTGATACAGAACCCCAGGGATGGTATACTGGTGAGAAAGTGGGGGCTGAAACTGTGTTAGGTTGCCCGCACCGTCTCATTAAAAAGTGCTCCGTCACATGCTTGCAGGCAATTTTAGTTTTTTTTTTAGGACCATTAGGCACCTGCTGAACACAGTTTTAGCCATAAAGGTATAGCTACAGGTGTTTTTAAAAATTAAAGCTGAGATGTGCTAAAATAGATGCCAATAATAAAATAAATACTTAAAAATATTTTTACCTTTTAAAATCAGGGCCAAATTTACAATTAGTAAAAATAATTCTAAAATTAGTGTACCATTACATCTATTTTATTTGAAAAAAAAAAGGTGTTGCTACTTTCACATAATAAGTAAGTATTCATGAGTTTTTATTTCTAGGTATAGTCACGGGATCAATATACATGGACTATGGGCTCAGAGTGCACGGTTTTCCAGCAGAGAATGTAACCGATGGATCGGTGCTAGTAGTGAAAACACATGAGTACCCACCTTTGGAGGCTGACAAGTATCAAGCAGCTCTGCTGTTGATACGGAACCCCAGGGATGCGATATTGGTGAGAAAGTAACAGAAACAAAACATCATTATCATCATCAGCCTATAAATGTCCCACTGCGGGGCAGTGGTCTTCCCACATGGGGATATTCGGCAATAACCCTGAAAGGATATTTTTTCTAACATTCATAGTGATTATTTTTATACACACATTCAAAACCGTTTTCCTGACAGGTAGGCAGAGACACCCCACCTCCATTTTTTGTAGCAACAGAAGGAGTTCTTAACACTTAAAAATTAAAAACTAACACAGTATCCTTCTGAACTATAGTAGAAGCTCCAAACACTTTTGTAAGCTACAATAATAAACAACATAATGATAAACTGCACTTAACTGAAATTATTAATAAATTTGCTATTTTTACGAGTATGTGCTTGTTTGCCTCCTTCTGTTATAAAAAAAAACGAAGCAAAGGATGCGTTAGAAATATTCAGGACCTTAGCTAGTGGTGTGGCCTATGCTAGGATCTCTTTCTTTCGTATATGATGTATGTATAAGCTATGGTCTCTGCCTCTACCCCTCCGTGAAACAGATGTGATGTGTGTATTATAACTATAAATGTTAAATTATGTTCCGCCTGAACTACATAATTACTATGTAGTAACATAATTATTTATGTTCAGCCTGAACTATGAATAGCTAAACATTATTGTTATGATACTAGATAGATGTAAACAAGCACCTAACACATTGCTGAAATACAGTCAGCATATAATAAACATTTAACAGACAGAGTAAATAATAAAATGTGTAGGTACATGAAAAGATACATACCTAGTTAGTCATGCTAATATTATAACTAACATCAACCATTTCAATTTTAGGATTTGTAAATATATTTCAATTCAAATCAAATGTTTATTATTAATTAGTATGTTCCTTAATTTGTATGCAGCCTCTCATTTGAGTTATTCGTCAACTCGCACAGATGTGCAAGATGGCACCTTTTGATTTTACCTATTATTTGTGTCGTCAACTCGCACAACAGGTACAGTCAATTACAATAATGTTTGTAAAAATTATACCGTGACGATCTGGACGCACACCAGACTGACTGGCATGAGGTGGCTCAGGATAGAGATGGATGGAGGGACTTGGGGGAGGCCTTTGCCCAGCAGTGGGACAGTATAGGCTAGCAAAATAAAAAGTATAATACCAGACAGTTATGAGTTGAGTACAAAATAAAACAAAATTTCTTGTTTACTATTTTTTATTTAACTTTGTACATATGTGCGAGTTGACAACTAAAATAATAGGTAAAATCAAAAGGTGCCATCTTGCACATCTGTGCAAGAGTAAGAGTTAAAGTGTGCGAGTTGATGAATAACTCTTATTTCACTAAATATTCAAAGTTATTGTTACATTCTTCTTGCGAATGTTTATCCACTTATGCACAAGAACGAACAACTAACTAGTGCATTATACAACATACCAATATACAAAGCAGGACATTGTGTACATTAGCTTTTTTCCAATTATAATTTCGTATTTTTTAACTTATTTTAAATATTTGATTGTACATTTTGTAAAATCAACTGTTAGGCAGGATTGGTGATCCTCGCGAGTCCGTGTTGACTATGGTTCATACTGGTTCATACTTTGATTACCTATATACACAAGTTTTAAATTTGCTACAGTTCATTTACTCTCGTAACGTTCTTCATGCAGTCATGCTTGTCGGTTTAGAGTACCTACTCTTGACCTGACCTTTAGCTTTGACAATAATGTCCCTGCCCCCCTAGACAAGTGGCATACGCTCATCCCTGTCTGTGTCTAGCGTTGCCAAGCGTCCGGATAAAGCCGGACATAGTTACGCTTTTTGATTGCGTGTCCAGCCAAAAAAACGGTGTCCGGCTTGTCCGGTGCCCCCCTAGACAAGTGGCATACGCTCACCCTTGTCTGTGTCTAGCGTTGCCAGGCGTCCGGTTAAAGCCGGACATAATTACGCTTTTTGATTGCGTGTCCGGCCAAAATAAATGGTGTCCGGTTGTCCGGTTTTTGTTAGGCTTTTTATATTTCGCAAACGAGCGAGCGCCGAGGGTGGGCGAGCGCAGGCGAGTCGACTGTCGGTCGTTCCAGGCTCCCGAAAGTGTAGGGTTTCCGGCCTTCCCAAATGTCCGGCCAAACTGGCTGATCTGTCCAGCTATTAGGTTTGGCGACCTGACAACCCTATCTGTGTCTATTCGTAATTCGTTGTACACACGGCGTCAGGTCAACCTACTCTAAACTGTCAAATTTTTCCAATGAATATTGGTCCCTAGAACCAAAAAATAAAGTTCAAAATTGATTGTAAAAATTTGACAGTTTTGGGTAGGTTATTCTGACGCCGTGTGTACACTTCTGCGTAGGTACTGTACTAATTGCTAGTGAAAAGTGTAGGTACTTTTATGCGTGCTCGCACATTGTACTACGACGATTTACGAATAGACAGGAGGTGAGCGTTTACCGTTTGTCTAGGGGGGGCTGATCTGGTATAAGACTTCTATCATAAAATGTACAAAGTAGCAGTATTTGTTTGTTTCCGTTGTCATGTTTTGATTTGCTGTAAATAATGAGTGTATATAGTGTGTTTAATTAATGTTTTATGCTTATTTTTAATGTGTAGTTTCAGCTTATCCACACTGCTGCCACAAGCTATAATATGTTTGGTTTCTTCCAGATGTGCACGAAATAATTTGGTAATTATTATTTTTTAAATGTTAATTTTCGCATAATTACAATACACATGTAAAAGTTATTGAGATTTGGTTTCTTCCTTAAATTTCAAAAGTGCTTATAACGTTTATTAAAGGGATTTTGTCCGTATCGTTGAGCCGAACGATAGGCACAGGTAGGTACCTACCTACATAAAAAGTGTGTTTTGCATTATTAATTCAGTTCATGTAAGCTTGTTATAAATCTGTAAATGCTGTTATTGTAACACTCTTTAAATAAAGTTAAGGAATGTTGTTATGAGTTTGAGTTAAAGTCATGGTTTGAGCTCATTTAAAAATCCTAAGAAAAATAGGGTCAGTTTTTCTTTAAATAATAAATATTTTGGAAATATTTTTTTCTGATGTTTCTTTCGTAAGATCTATCCGTATTATCCTGTTTTAATTAATTATTATCCTATTTATTCCTATAAATTCAAATAATGTATTAACTACATACTTATGTTGCAAAATAAGAAAAAGTTTTTTTTGCTATTTACCTATTACATAAATTAGTAAGCAGTGGTATAACATCACAAACTTCTTTAAAGTATTGTAATTATAAAACATGTAGGTATATTATTTTTTACTTTTATTTATACAACAGTAGTAGGTAATAACTTGTTTAACGTTCTACAAGTTTAACCTAGAGCGTATGTGGATGTTCTAACTGCTTTCGTTTATCATTATTGTGCAATTATAAACAAGCTTGTAATGTAAGCTTTTAAAAAAACACGTACTTAATTAACAAGGATTTATTTTAATTTTTGAAATTTTATTATTTGTTTGCATGTTTACAACAAAATACCTACTTACTTCGAACTAATTTCCAAATAATTTGTAGTAAGTACCTACCTAACTTTTACCACCTATGAGTTCTTGAAAGTTCAATCTTAATTTTGACGTTTTTCGTTTTTTTTTCTGTTAGGAATTGTTCTTGTCCTACCACGAACCAAACTAAATACAACATACTTATCTAAATAACGTCCGGTATCGAAACTGGTTTTAGTGACGACCTTTAGCTATAGCAAATGCAAACTTCGTCAGAGTTGGTTTCTCTGACTTTGGTCCTTCTTCGTCCCTTCGGTTGGTTCCTCGGTAGCTCCGATTGGAGCTGTGTCGCCCGGATTGCGAATACATCTTCGATCAACAATACCAACTAGATAACGCGTCACGTACAAAATCAAAGCTAAATTCTGTCCACGTGAATAAATACTTTTTAAAGCAATAAATTACTCCTGTCACTTAAAAAAGAAAAGAATTCAATAACATTTAGTGGTGAAATCAACCTTAACGGGCAACAAATTAAGTACTTTTTCCTGTTATGCCTTGCGAGAAAATAAGAGCTCACTTCTCAAGTGCGCTCTTATTTACCGAGACATTTTTAGCGCCGACCAGCCCCCTTACTCTTGAAACCGATCGCTGTTGGATCGGATTGGTATTGTGAATTTTCGTACTCCTAAGTTACGACACCAGAGCTAATATGGATTTATATTGCGTGGATATTGAGTGAAAAAAATACAACTCAATGCCATTTAGTTCACCCAATATGAATCCAAATTAGCGCTGGTGTCGTAACCTTAATTTACGAAAATTAACAATACTAATCCGATCCAATAGCGATCGGTTTCGAGAGTAAGGGGGCTGACATCTAGTTGTATTGTTGATCGAAGACTTACATATATACATCGTGGGTAATTAGACCAGAGCTTTTCGTTTGCTACGATCCTGACATACATCCTTCGCTTCATACATACATACATGCAAAGATTCACGACTATTAAGGTACGTTTCCGAGACGGACCGCAGACTGCAACCGCAGGCGACATTGCGGCTAGCGGCTGCGGTTGACCGCAGTACTGCCTGCGGTCACGGTTGCTTCTATTTCCAAGCCCGGCTGCATGCCGCGGCTGCACAATGCATAGAACAATGCCTCAGTCACTCCAGTATCTATGGGCGAGACAGAATGTGGAGAAAAAGTCGTCATTTTTGTACGTGACACGTGTTAACTCTGCGGTTCGAGACACCACTACTGGTACTGCAGTGACCGCAGACTGCAGTGCAGTCAGCGGTCGCTGAGCAGGCCGCAGTGTTGCCGCGTTTGGATTCAATTTCATAGACATGCATAGAAACTAGTAGTGTCGCTTGCAGCCTGTAGCTGCAGTTTGCAGTCTGCGGTCCGTCTTGGAAACGTACCTTTATCGGACTGTATTATCTCCAAAAAGTTAGAGACTAGCAGGTCCACTGCCATAGTTACAATTTAACTACACATATGCTCAGCGTGATAGGTGGTGAGCCCATCGCCGCTCTAAGTTGTTGGATGTATGTGTCCTTTAGTCGCCTTTTATGCCACCCAAAGGAAGAGAGGGGTTGATAGTAATCTTTTAGTAGGCCGCTATACCATTTCTCTTCACTCTAATAACGGTCACGTTTGTGTAGTTTTATTGAATTAAAAATAAAATTAATATTTAAACTTTTTATTTCAAATAATTGCATGAAAATTACAGACATAGGCAGAATCTTAAAATTAAAGATTATGACGCCCCAAGTTGCCCTTATATTATTTTAATTTGTGACTTTGGATGTGGAACCGACTATTGATGTTGGGATTTGATGGTAATATTTTTTTAGGGTGTGTAATGTTTGATATAAATACTTATGATCTAACATTCATTTAATATAATTTCATTTCATATAATACTCAGACTCAAAGAGCACCATCCAAGAAAGCAAGCAAGCAGCATGCGAGCAAGCATGCAGCATGCAAGCAAGCATTCAGCGTGCAAGCAAGCATGTAGAATGCAAGCAAGCACGCAGCATGCAAGCAAGCATGCAGCAGGCATGGTTTCTTTCACGGCTTCGGCGCTGCGGGGCTCTGGCGGTCCCACGCGAGCTTATCGTCGCAGATGGCTTACGCTCACCACCGTAGCTTCGCCTCAGCCACGGCGTAGAGCGTTGAAGCCACCTGCTCCTCAGCTCGCGGGCCGCCTCGCCCCTCCGCGCCTACGCGGGCTTAAATTACACTCTAGCGTAGGGCAGACAAGTCTACGTGGAGTCAGTTTTGCCGCGATTCGTTTCTGACACTGACTTTTGTGGCACAACCTTACTAAAAACACAACGTATTAACTTTTTAAGATTTTTTTTAAAATCAAATTGGGGTTAAAATGCTAATTTTATTTTAAAGTAAAAAATATATCAAATGAAGATAAAGAATATGTTATTATACCATATAGCTTTATAGAAAAAGTTGTTATAGAATATGATTATTATATCAAATGACTAGTATACGTAATGTTGTTATGGGAAGTGTATATAGATCAAGTAAAAATTATATCCAATGAACGTTATGTCCTTTGTAATTATGTCATTATATGAAATGATACGCACCCATTTTTTTTAATTTGCATGTTTAGTTTTATTAACTAGAGTTTTAGGCAATTCATTTAATATCTTGGGGAGGTTACACATCAAACCCTTTAATATAGTTGTTATTACATTTAGGTGTTTCATACAAGGCGTGATGTGACAATGTAAAGATGTTGGTCTCTGTTTTTAATAACTTAATATTCTCCCTTTTTTAAAAACAATTGCATATTTAGCTTTATCTTTAGCTTTATTTTTAACCGCCTCTTTGGTCTAGTGGCTGAGCTACCTGTTTCAGACCCAGAGGTCCCGGGTTCGATTCCCAGCGGGGAGTACATCTTTGTGTGCTCGGTTTGGTTGGTGGTAGGGCTGTTAAGTCCGCCTGGCTAGCTACCACCATCTTATCTAAGTCTGTCGCCATAACAACGATGTTTATAGCATTGTTGTGTTCCGGCAGTTTGAGATAAGATAGCCAGTTCCTCAGTGGTTGAGGATTCCGGGTGAAGCGCGCTTCCACCTTCGGCCTTATCGTCACTTACCATCAGGTGAGATGAAGGCCAAGCGCTTACCCGTTGCCAATAAAAAAAAAAAAAAAAAAAAATCAAAGACTCATCACATTACAATACTAAAATAGTTAATCATAATTATATTAAAATGTATATTTTAACCCTCTACTCTCACAGGCGGATTTTAATAGACTGCACAAGGGCCACATAGGGACCGCGCCGAAGTCCGCTTTCAAGAAGAAAACGAATGATAACAAAAAACCAGGTAAATGCCTTTCTTAAATTGCTGCTTTTTATGTTAAGAGGCCTATTACATCTCGAATGTGTTTTATGCGTAAAATGCCAATGTTCGCATTTTGTAGTAATTTTGCAGTTGTATTTATCGGTTTTATCGAAATAGGATAATAAATTTGTGCATAATAATACAAATCTTCATTCTGTGACCATAAGTTAAATTCGGACGGCCGGTGCATCGCATTTTGTAGTAATTTTGCAGTTGTATTAATCGTTTTTATCGAAATAGGATAATAAATTTATTATAAAATCTTTATTCCTCATGAAGTAACAATTACTCTATATATTTTGCTAAATAATATTATCGTAGATAGGAGATATTCACAGTTAACTTATAGCTCTTTTAAAAGTTTTTTGGTTTAGAATAAGTTTTTTTTCCTATATAAAATCAATGATATCTAAAAAAATTAAAAAGCAAAATTTACAAAAAGCGAGGCCGTTACACACTATTCCAATAGCTATTCTTAACTATTCAATTAGTCATCATTGTTAATGTATTATTGTTTCTGAGATCCATAACGCCAAAATTGGCCATTTTACGAAAAAATCACAGTCGAGATGTAATAGGCCTCTTAACACTGCAAGCCGGGCATTTTATTACGCCGGCCTTTTTCGCAATTATTGTAAATTCTATAGAAAAAGAACTATAATAGAAATTAATTTAATTCTTTTTGTTTAAGTTAGAGAACTTTTGTTTAAAATTATAAAAAAAAATAATTTAAATGTTATTTATTAAAAAAAAATCAATACCAAAATACCCTTTATGGAAAAAAAACTTTACATAACTATCTGTATATAAGTTATATATGTTAGAGTAACTTATGTTTTAAATTATAAAAAATTAAACAAAAAATATTTTAATTGTTATTTATATTAATAATCAATACAAAAAACCCCTTTTCGGAAAAAAAATACTTTTACATAACTATCTGTATACAACCCTATTTTTTCTTTATACAAAAACAATTAAAGGTGAGTTTAGTTCAGTTCCACCCATGAAACTGAACAACTTTCCCCAAGAAACCTATGTGCGAAAATGACAAAAAAAAAATTCGATCTTTCTTGTACTATTGTCGTCATCTGATCGGACAGTTTTGTATAGGAGGTCGAAATCTTTTTGGCATTTTTGCACTTAGGTTTCTTGGAGAAAGTAGTTCAGTTTCATGGGTGGAACTCACCCTTAATTGTTTTTGTATAAAAAAAAAATAGGGTTGTATAACGCACTGTGGGTGGAGGCGATCGGCAGCGGCCGCGCCGGCTCGACGCGTTCCCCTCGCTTGCCCTTCTTTCATACGTAAATGAATCGCCTATGTATGTGTAGCTAAGAAACGCAGCTACATATTGCATCAAACGCCGATTATGTCAGAGCGTCGTTATTTTAGTGAAAATTCTAGGAAATCGGATCACGACATGAGGTCGTGATCGGCGTACCGTAGAAAAATGAGCGTCACGACGCTGTGTCGTGATCCGCTTGCAAAGTGTTAATAAAAGGAGGCAAACGAGCAGGCGGGTCACCTGATTGAAAGTATGCAATGTGTAATAGCATGCACTGTGCAAACTTTAGGGGTGGATTCTAAGCTCAAATATATACCTATCATAAAATAATATTTAGAAAATATAATAAAATAGTGGGATTTACGTGGTAAATTGGTTGCTATGTGTTTTTTATTATGTCATTTTTGGTGTTAAAAACCGATATACAGTCGTGGTCAACTAATTAGGGACAATCTCTAGTTAAGCCAAATTGTGAATTTATTTTTTATTTTCCAACGAGTCTTAACAATATTCCATATCTTTTACACGTAAGTATAATTAGTCATTGATGTGCCTGATTATACAAACAATAACAACTTCTTAAACATTAAACCTCTTTACAGTATAGCTGATAGATTATCAGTGTGCTATTTGTTCAAAGAATGCTGGCTGGCCATTTAATTAGGGACACTGAGATATTGCGTTCTATTTTCAAAATTTGAATCTCAATACTTTTTTATTTCTTCTTTTATTGTTTTGTGGTAGTTTTGGCGGCAATCCAGATTTTTAATTATAAGTTAGGAGAATTATTTTGAAGAAATATGGGCAAAAATAAAAGTTGCGATCCAACACTACGAACAATTATCATGAAGTTTGTCGAGCGTGGTTGGTCATACCGAGGGATAGCAGAACATTTAAATTGTTCAAAAACTATGGTATGCAATGCAGTGCAACATTTCAGGCGCAATAACACAGCTTTAAATGTGCCCAGGACAAAAAGATCGAGAAAAACAACTCCGCAAGAAGATAGAATGATAACCAGGTTAGCTAAGAAAGATCCGTTTCTAGGCTCTATTTTAATTAAACACGAAGTGTTTGGGGCAGACGAAAGAGCCGGTGTATCAGCGAGGACCGTTCGACGACGTCTGGTAGAAGCAGGGTTGTTCGGAAGAGTGGCTGGCAAAGTACCGTTGTTGAAGAAAGAACATAGAAATGCTCGTTTGGCGTTTGCACGTAAATATGGACATTGGACCTACGCCCAATGGCAACATGTATTATTCTCTGACGAGACCAAGATTAATTTAATTTCTTCAGATGGAAGGCAATACGTACGGCGTCCTGTAAAAGCGGAAATGAATCCAAGATTCACAAAAAAGCAGGTGAAACATGGCGGTGGAAACATTAAAATTTGGGGTTCATTTTCTAGACGTGGAGTGGGACCTGTGAGAAAAGTTCAGGGTAACTTAGACCAACATCAATACAAAACAATATTGGAGGAAACTATGCTTCCCTATGCTGAGGAGCATCTCCCTATTATATGGACGTTTCAGCATGATAACGACCCGAAACATACCGCCCGTTCAGTCAAGTCGTTTCTTACCAGTCAGTCAGTATCGGTGCTAGATTGGCCAGCAAATAGCCCGGACCTCAACCCAATTGAGCACCTTTGGCACGAAATCAAGAAAAAAGTTTCAACTTATCGTACCACAACTTTAGATCAACTTAATCAAGCTTTTTGTGAGGCATGGGCAAACATTCCTATCGAAACATGTCAGAAACTGATAATGTCTATGCCACATCGGTGTCAAGCGGTAATTACTAACAAAGGTTTTGCTACTGGGTACTGATTTTACACGTAATAAAATGGAGCTTTTAAAAATATTATAATACTGGAGATTATTCGTTTTGTTTAACTCTATTCATCATTATACTTTACTGTCCTTAATTAAATGTCCAGCTACATAATTATACCTTAAAATTTAATACATGTTCAACCTTTGATATTAAATACTTTTTTCTATTTAATTATTCTCTTATTTACAGCCATTTATAGTATAGTAATCGGACCAAATTATGCAAATAATAGGTGCTGAAAAATCAATAGGGTTTTATATTTATATGTACATAACCGGTTATTGCTCTTCACTATCTTGAATGTCCCTAATTAGTTGACCACGACTGTATATATATATATATATATATATTTTTACTGATGTTCGAACTTTTGGCTACTTTACTGATTGTTATTTACTTGCGACTAGTTTAAATTTTTTTAGAAACTTATTTTAAATGAATGATTTTAACTTTTCGTGATATTGTTTTTTTAATACACACGCAAAAATCGATTTGACTATTGAGTTTAGATTTTTTTATGTGTAATGTTTTATTATGTATATTTGTGTGTAGAATCCTCCCCTAAAGTTTGTACAGTGCATGCCAATACACATTGTATAATCACCGACGCCCATGCCATGGTCAAACCCAGAGGAGTCGCAGATGTGTTGCCGGCCTGGAGGAATAGGATCTTTAAGGAAAGTCGAGGGAGTAGGAATTGTGGGAAGGGGAAGATAATAATAAGAGAGAGCGATATAATGATTATGTTTATAAAACATGGAATCATGCTCTAAATAGGTTATTATAAAATATGCGGGAGAGGAGACGAGAAGAACGCAGGAATTTATTGTTTTCTTGCACTGTATGAAACACAAACAGGGGGCTCATAGTATAACTTCAACATCTACCTTTCAATACCTTTCAAGTAGTACGATCGAGGAACTTTCGGTCGATGACTTTTCGGCGATATTCGCTTGCACACTAACGTAATGCCTCCTCTACACAATCGGCGATTGCAGACGATTACGGGGGAGCACTCGACTGTACTCGCCGAACATCGTCTATGATCGCCTGCGACCCGTGATTTGTCGGTATTTTGAGCACGCATCAAAGGAAAATGAGACAGCGCATCGTGTACTCTCTCGCTCTTACACTGTTTATGGGTGAGACGTCACAAAGACGTAGAGATGCGCGTTGTTTGAATACTATGTTTAACGATAACAAAAAGTTTTAAGGGGGTTATTTTAAAAGTGACAAATGTAATTGATTGTTTTGTTTATTATTAGTATTTATTTAAAAAATAAATAAAAAAATAAATAAAATCTATTTATTTCAGGCTATTGCCCATAATTTGCTAGTTTACACATGGCTTAAAAACTATGTTAGTAATGTACATTAAAAATCAAACTAATTAATTTAAATTTTTGCCGCCCTCTGGCGCTCCGGGTAGACGCACTTGTGTTTGGAGCCAGTGCCCAAGGAGGGCCGTCTATGTCTATGTCGCTGAGCACGTTCAGGATGGTGTTGGCGCTCCCACGCACTCGGAACAACAGCGAGGCGATGCGGCGCCGCAGTATTATTAATATTGTTACAAAAAGTATTTGAGACTAAATCATCTTTATCGTCGTCGGTGGTGATTTGTACATATTTGTCGATAACTCACAAGCAATGCTTTTTATCGACAATCCTGTAAATTTGCGCGTGCGCATCTCTGTTACAAAAGTGATTTATGGCACCGTCTGCCACGAGTCTTTGTGTTGAGTTTTTTTTTATAACGACTCGTCATAGTGACTGCATCTTGCCTGATGGTAAGCAGCCGATGCAGTCCAAAATAATGAGAGCGCTCCCCACCGTGGAATAAACACGATAACGAGCGCTCCCATTCATGACGGCCTGCATAAATGCCGTTTCACGCCCCGCTTAAAAGACCCGGGACTGTAGGAGCTGGGAAACACATGCGCCGGCAAAGAATTCCAAAGCCGAATGGTCTTACAGAGGAACGACTTGCCAAATTTTTTGGTACGAGTACTGATAGTCTGTACAGTATGATGGTGGTTCCTAAGACTAGCACGTGTAGTCGGGGAGAGGTAAGGAGAGGTATAGTCAGAGACTAGACAACGAGGACCATAGAAGCAGTCTACTGCAATAGTATGTATTATTATGTGTTGCAGAGTGGTCGGAGCACGTGTCCCGGCAGCTACCTTTATGGGTGCGTCACCACGAGCTGTGGCTAACTTCATTCAGCGGGCGCGTGCACGTAATGTACTACGCCGCACTCGTCACACACACCAGGCGGACGCTGACGGACGCGCTCGCCTTCCTCAACCACACCGTGTCGGAGGTGAGATAGTCATCATCATCATCAGTATAAGAGTCATCATCATAACCAGCATCATCATCATTATCATCGTTATTACTACCATCGCCATCATCAGCATCATTATCACCATCATCACCACAACACTCGTCGTCACTATTATCATCATCACCCCACCACCATCATGATAAACATTATGATCACCACTACCACCATCATCACCTTCAACATCACGATCATCATAACCAGCATTGTCGCCATCATCATCATAACCATCATCATCTACCCCACCATCCAGGGTTTGAAATTATCAAGATAAATAGGCCCTTTAATACACTCGGCGTCAAAAAAATCGCACCTTTTAAAAATCATCTTTAAAAATTCTTAAACCTTATGTAGAGGATAGTGTTGGGTATCATTAGAAAGGTAACAAAAAGGAGTATCAAAAAACAATTAAATTTAACTTTCTGTTTAATTATAATTATACAAACAACATTAAAATTAATAAAATAATAAAAATCCTTAATTAAGTCCTAATTAACAACAGATAATTTACAAAGAAAAATGTACAAAAAGTGTCTTAAAATTAACTTAAAATCTAGTGTTACCCCCCCTTGCCCTGATCACGGCTTCCATACGGTCCCTCATGGACCTCACCAACTTCAGGAGCTCTTCTTGAGGGATAAGCCCCCATTCTTCAATCACCGCGTCTTGGAGCTCCTGTAGAGTCGAAGGAGCTGGATCCCGAGATCGAACCTTACGTTTAAGATGGTCCCAGAGGTGCTCTATAGGATTCAGATCCGGACTTCGCGCTGGCCACTGCATCACAGAGATTTGGGACCTCTGCAAGAAGTCGCTCACGATGCCTGCAGTGTGAGCGCGAGCGTTGTCGTGCATTAATGTGAACCCCTCGCCAAAAGATTCGGCAAAGGGGACCACATGCACTTCCAGGACCTCAGTGACATAGCGGCGAGCAGTCAGCGACCCTTGTCCGCGAGCACCTCCAGTCCGGGAGACGCAGACAAGGTCGGTTTTGCCGGCAGCAGACATACCGCCCCAGAACATGCAGGATCCGCCACCATATTCCACCGTCTCCTGGATGCAGGCTTGGGCGAAACGTTCACCCTGCCTCCGGTATACTCTTCTCCGTCGGTCGTTGCAGAAAAGACACACTCGCGTCTCGTCTGAGAAGAGAACAGCTCTCCACTGCTCAAGGGTCCAATCGACGTGGTCACGAGCAAACTGCAAGCGGGCTCGCCGATGCGCTGCAGTCAATTTTGGACCCGTAGCAGCTCTGTGGGCCGCTATCTTCTTCTCCTTCAATCTTCTTCTAACCGTAGATACGCTTACGGTGCGTCTGCGAACTGCCTGGAGCTGCTGTTGCAACTCAACAGCGTTGGAGAAACGATTTCTCAAAGAGTTCGACACAACGAACCGGTCGTCTCTTTCCGAAGTGCAGCGACGTCTACCCAAACCGTGTCTGCGGATATAGCCACCGGTCTCTATGAAGCGCTGGTACACTCTTCGAACGGAATAACGGCTCAGGTTCAGTTGCCGGGCGACATCACACTGCCGCACCCCTGATTGCAGTAGTGCAACCACTTGAGCGGCTTTATCAGCTGTGGTATCCATCAAAATCTGTGCGTGTGTCCTCTTCAACGGTTGAATAGCGAATGACCCACATTGAACCCGTGTTGACCGTTTTATACCCACAAAGGAAGCGCAACTAGCAACTCTCACGGGTAGCAAAATTTGCATCGAATTTTTGTGACACTTTATTTGTTGCATTAGGTTTTATTTGATAATGAAAAGTAATGTTTTTTATTAAGTTAATTAAGTAACCTTGTAAATAAAATCATAATTAATGCGACTGCATGTGCATATCAAGAGTAAATGACATTTGAAAGTGATTTTCTAAGAGGTGCGATTTTTTTGACGCCGAGTGTAATTATCACGATAACTATCCGATAATTATCAAACAAATATAAGCCTAGCAGTCCTTTTTAACTGATGTGACATATATCAACATTTGCGTTAGAAGCAAGTAAAATAGTAAAAATAAATTATACACATTTTACAATCAAGGTAATCTTTTATTAACTTTTCGTTTTTAATTTCGTGAATAAAAACTTGCAACTTTTCGATTATACTTATCAAGATAATTATCAACTTATATTTATCTTGATGATTATCATATCACTTCGAACCCTGCCACCATAATCATCATCAGCTTTAAGAGCTGATGTGGCTAAGCTCATTCAACGGGCGCTTGCGCGTAATGTAGGTACTACGCCGCACTCGTCACACACACCAGGCGGACGCTAAGGGACGCGCTCGCCTTCCTCAACCACACCATGTCGGAGATGAGAAAGTCGTCATCATAATCAGAAAGTCGTCATAAAATCATCATTTTCATCATCATCATCACCATTACAACCACTACCATAATCATCATCATTACCAACGTCATTATCATTATCATCACCATCATTATCATCTTCACCACTATCATCATTAGCATGTAAGAGCTGTGGCTGTGGCCAGCGGGCGCGTAGTATCATCATCATCATCAGCCTCTGTTGTGTAGTGGCTAAGCCACCGGTTTTAGGGGTTCGATTTCTAACGGGGGGTACATCTTTGTGTAAGAACTTGGTTTGGTTCGAGGTAGAGCTTGTTATGAGGCCTATTACATCTCGACTGTGATTTTTGCGTAAAAAAGCTAATTTGGGCGTTCTTGATCTCAGAAACCAAAATGCATTAACAGTTTTGACTTATTGAATAGGGTAGAATAGCTATTGGCATAGTGCGTAGCGGCCTCGATTTTTGTAAATTTTGTTTAACTTTTAAAATAAACCCAAAATTGCAGAGAAAGATTTTCATAATATGCGTGAAGGCACTTTTTTGAGCTCATCGATTTAACTACTGTTCTAAACATATGAATTGAAAAATTTTTAATGTTATCTTTTAAATAGTCGTATAGTGCGTAGCGGCCTCGGAATTTTTAGATATCATTGTTTTTAAATAGAAAAAAAATCTTATTCTAAACCAAAAAACGTCGAAAATCGCTTTAAGTTAACAGTGAATTTCTCCTATCTACGATAATATTATTGAGCAAAATGTATACTAGAATAATTGTTACTTAATGAAGAATTTATAAAGAATTTATTATCCTATTTCGATAAAAACAATAAAAAAAACTGCAAAATTGCTACAAAATGCGATGCGCCGGCCGTCCTAACTCAGCATATTCTCGTAGAGTGGGGATTTGTAATATTATGCATGAATTTATTATCCTATTTCGATAAAAACGATAAAAACAACTGCAAAATTACTACAAAATGCGAAAATGGGCATTATACGAAAAATCACATTCGAGATGTAATAGTTAGGCCTCTTAAGTCCGCCTGGCTAACTAAAGTCTAGCGCCATAACAACAATGAATGTTAATAGCTTTGTTGTGTTCCGACAGTTTAGAGATAAGATATAGCCTCAGTTGTTGTGTATTACGGGTGAAGCGCGTTTACACCATCGTCACTTACCATCAGGTGAGATAAAGACCAGTAGGCCTAGCATGCGCAACACGAGATATGTCGCGGACGAGAGACGACAAATCATTTTAAGTTGTCATGTTAAGGTTTGTAGACAAAAATACCACAGTATATGCAAAAACTACTATTTAGTCTATTTTTGACATATTATGTAGAGTTTTTAGCGTATCCATGTGTCTTTAGTGTCGATAGACATTAGAGATAAATGAATAAAACACGAGAAAACGGGTCGAGAAGAGTTCTTGTGTTGCGCATGCTAGGCTGACAGGTGCTTATCCGTAGTGGTTAAAAAAAACTAACCGCTGTCATTGACAAACCGTACCAGAGGGGCGTCACTCCGCAGTTTAGGACCGTTCGTTTGGCGCGCCTCCCGGGCAGGTGTATGGCAGTAGGTTGCCGTGAGCGACGCACCGAACACCGAGCGCCGAGTCGCGCGTAAAACGAACGATCATTTCTGTGATTTTAGCGCACTGAACGATGACTACTAAACGATCTTATAATCCGTATAATTACTGTTGTGTTTACGGGTGTCTGAATAAAATAAAGAACAATTAATCTGATTTATTTTTATATATACTTAAATATATCCATAAGTGGAAACCCTGCGCTTCTGACGTCAAATCGATATCGAGTCAGCGTTGCTTAACGGAATATGAACGCTCGGGTCGCACGATAAGTTTCAATTTCGCGTGAAAGTAGCAATTTTTTATACCTAAACTTGACTTTAGTTAAAGAGTGAACCTTCTGTACGGTAGTACTATTAATTATTCTGTGACCGTACCATTAAAAAATATTACTCTTTTCAGGCCGAGTTGAACTGTGCCATGTCAAATAAGGAAGGCATATACAGGCGGAAACAGAAGCTCAGAAACTTCGATCCGTTCACGCCAGAGATGTACAGAGAAATAGACGTGGCTCGCGACAAGGTATACAAACTGATCATGGACTATCAGGAGAAACATTATAGGGTCACTTTTTTGAACGTCCCTTCAACTAGTAATAGTACCGTGACAAACAATACTATGCTTTAACATAATAAAATTGTGATGCACTGAAGAGTTAGGGCGCTTTCAAATATATGCCGTTTAGTGACAGAATTCATATTAATAATAATAATAATAATTTTATTTGACCAAGAAAAACAACAACACTATAAAATTACAATAACTTAAAGCCTATAACTAATGCTATATAATACATTGTAGCATCTGATGCTGGGCTGGGATGTTGGTCCCGTATTCCAGCATACAGCGCCTCTAGCCTCGGAGTAGTTGTTACACATTACTTATAAGCCATAATAGTAGAATAATAGTTAATAACAATGATAATTGATGCAACTTAAACGATACCTTAAAATTTATGTGAGTTTATGTGAGTCCTCTCGGTGTGTACGATGTGAATGAGTGGGTGCATGTGAGAGGGTGAGTAGATGAGAGAAGAGTAAATTTTAAGTTAAAATGGATTCTACATTTTTATAAAAATGCGTATTTTTTTTTTGTTAACTTAGTATTAAAAATAGATGAAAAGTAATAATTAAATGTTATTTATATTTTATGGTTTCGTTTTGTATTTAATTTAGATGAGAAAATATAGGTAGTTAATTACAACTGCATACCAATGCATATTCATATAATCACGACTATTATCCCCGAAGGGTTAGTCAAAGACTAGGCAATGCGGACAGCAAAGCAGTCCCCTACTATAGTCGACTTTTCACCAAATAGCGACTGCACATGTGCTCAGCGTGACAGGTGAGTGAGCCCATCGCCGCTCTATGCTTTTGGATGTATGTGCAGACTTTAGTCCGTTAGTCGCCTTTTACGACACCCAAGGGAAGAGAGGGGGTGGTAGTATTATTTCACCGCTACGTGACATGGTTAGAAAAACTAGGTACTTGCAATTATACTTGAATTAAGTATAAGTAGGGGTCGTAGGGAAATCAAACTATCGGAAAATCTAGAGAAAGCGCACCAGTGCAAACGAAAGCGAATGGCCGAATAAAATTGACGTTGCGGCAATCAAAATGGCGTATCTAGAGATGTTATGTATGTCTGACGCATTGCGATAAATCGATTTAAAATAATCGATTTCTTTCTTTCTTTTATTGAATTATCAAAACATACTATATTGAATGTATAAAATGGCACTGCAAAATTAGTTTTAATAAGCTCCTAATGAATTCTACAAATCATATTTAGTACCGTGTACTAACAAGTAAGAATATGCTGAAGAATTAGTGTTGCAACGATAAGGCGTCTCATGAGCCAGTTATTTTTTGAAGGTTACATTGATGAGCAGTAGATAGTGATTAGTGAATAACTTCTGTACCTATTTGACTGAGTGTCTTGTAAGACTGTGTCACAGTTTAAGCTACTCTATTTTTAACAGTGAGAACCTGTAATTGGCTTTCTGACTTTACCTATATGTTTCTACATTGTAACATAGCTGTTGGTTTTCCTATCAATAAATAAATAAATAAATAAATAAATGCTTATCGATTTTGCAAGATTCGATAAGTTAATAAAAAAAAAATATTTCCTATAAGTATTTGGCTATTCCTAGTCAGGCTTACATTTTTTGAGACATACAACTGAAGTAAAAAAATTGTTTGGTACCCATTTCGTTTGTGTAACGTCAGGCTAACTGGGGACCTCCTTTATTTTTGTAGGCAAAACAGCTGATACTTAAGTAGGTTATAAACGGGCGTTAGTCGCGCGGCTGTCGCGCGGCTGAAACGCTTATGTGAAAGCGCCCTAAGCTGAAGTGCATGCTTCGTCAGAGCGCTTAGTCGGCAATATTAGATATAGGTAGGTATCATTTTGTGGTTCGCCTGGGCGCATCGTAAACGGCTTAACCCTTTCGAAAGCAATGGCATTTATATTGCCACCAAATATTGAACTTTATGCTCTTGGAATAAGGTTGTAAAGCAATGAAAAAAATTCAACTGTACTGCCCGTGAAAGGGTTAAGAGGGTTTACCCATTTCGGTTTCCCATACAAATTTCCAAGTTGAAATTTTTAAAAACCAGTGAACCAATTCTGATGAAACTCGGCAGGCTGAAGTAAAATATAGAGATCTAAATAGTTTGTTGAAAACATTTAAAAAAAAAAAGTTTATTTAACTGAGTCATTGTGATTTTAAACTTTCTATAGAGGACATTAAATCGCAATAACTCAACCAATTAAACGTTTTTAAAAAATGTTTTCAACAAACTATTTAGATCCCTGTATTTTACTACAGCATCCAAAGTTTCATAAAAAATGGTCTTTAAAAATTTCGACTTTGAAGATTGTATGGGAAACCGAAATGCTTAAACCCCCTTAATAGTCAAGTCTAATAAAATATTAACAATCGATGAGAATGCAGCTGAAATTTTAGTATCATATAAATTTTGATTTATTACTTTAAAGGGGGTGCCGCGCGATCGCAAAAACTGACATAAGTCTCTTTATGAACTACAAAGCAAAATCAGTCTTATTGATATTTAAAATTAGAACAATGAAGTTTCAGACCTAGTAATTTGATTAGAGCAATGTTTTCATGCTGCGAAATGTACAAAACCATCACGCGCATGTGTTAAAAATTAAAATTTACTTTCTTAAGATGGGTGTGACCTGCGGAATATCAATACAAATATTTTCATGTTATAAAATTATTGTTTCATGTGTAAAATTAAGAAAGTTGTCGAAAAAAAAATGTTTTAGGAGTCATTAGATTTATGTATTGTTTGTTATTATTTAAAGAATTTGTTTCATATTTCAACAAGGCCACAACCTTGTGCAATGATCAGGCTAACTTACGTAAGTTCTTTTAATGTATTTAACTAATTCAGCGCATAGTACAAGTAACTTAAAAATACGTAAATTTTCACAATTTCGTGCAGGATCCCCTTAAGTATATTATGTTATTTTTTTAGTCAAATTTTGTTACTATTTTTTAAAAATAGTGGGTAACAAAAATGTTTTTATTATGTTTTCTACGGTGATATAATTATTATGTTATTATTTTTTGATCTTTTTCTTAAATAAGAATGAGTAAGTATAATGAATCACCAATAACTAAACCAAAGATCTTGATGACAGTTATAATTATAATATATTAAATAATAGTAAGTATTAACATTATGTTTTGTATTTACGTATATGTGGTTTCTGTTACATCGGACGGAATCGGACAGTGTAATCATCGTTTATAAATGTAAGAGGTATATTATGATGTTGTTTTCACACCATTGCAGTGCTGTCTGAATAAATGTTATTCGTATGTGTTCATATAAAAGTTAAGTGGAAAATGTAGTATTATTGAAAGACAAATAACTATGTTCCTAGCAGTGATAGGTGAATTAGTAAACTAAAGTATTTAATTCCGTTATGCATTTATTATTGTTCATGTTATAACATCACTCAACAGTAGTCACATTAGTAAGTAGAATGTTTGCGGTCTAATTCTCTAAACTTCGAAATAATTTATGTACCTACTTAGATAACAATCTATCGCGTCTTCAGTATTTTAATTATTAAAAGATTACAATAAGGTAAATCAACGAAATTCCAACTAATGTTCAAAAAGCCTACAATAATGCACTAAGTTAATGTACGCACAAAATATGTATATACTTACCTGATAAAAAATATGTTTCCTTAGCGTTTAGTTGAAACGTCTAGTCATTCTGTATAATAACCACTATGTTGATTCTTCTGTGCAAGAATATTTTTTTATTGTTATTGTGTTATCTTAATAAAGCTTTTTTATTTATGACAATATAATTTATAATGATTTTTTATTTTGATTAATTTCCTATCTGTCCTATCCGGCTATGTATCCAAGCAGAATTTACGGTACCTTACAAATTGGCGACGTTGTCAAAATTTACTAAAACATTTATTTTTATTTATCTTACTAGCGGCCCGCCGCGACTTTATTTGCGTGAAGAAGTACTTCGTGACGAATCCGTGACGAATTTCCAAAAATTGTCTTGTCTACAAACTTCGTCCTCACAATTACTTATTACTAACACAACAAAAAAGAACTTGCCAAGTAGGGGAAGCCGTTCTGCAGTAATCTTCGATCAACAATACCAACTAGATAACGCGTCACGTACAAAATCAAAGCTAGATGCTGTCCACGTGAATATCTATATATTTATATATACCTATGGAGGTACCTATGTACCTACTTATACTTACAGCTACATTTCTTTACTAATGAACTGACAAAATATATAAAACAGTTTCAAGGCTAGGATTTCCGAACGCAGAAACTAGTAGGGGACTGATTGATGGCACATCGCGATTCGCGACCGTCAACTTAGCAAAATAGGTAGGTAATTTTGAAAATCAAGAATTCTTTTTAAATTTTTAACTTATAACTGCCAGAATGCCTCACATATTTAAAAGACAATTATTTTCGTATATTTTTATTAACTAAAACCAAGTACAATGCAAGTAATAGGATATTTGAATTACGATTAGACGGATGTTTTTAGCTCAAGAGCTCACTTCTCAAGTGAGCTGTTATTTACACATAATTTATAAGCGCCGACCTGACATCTAGTTGGTATTGTTGATCGAAGGCAGTAATGCTCGAACATACATTTGTGGCAGTTGATTTTTTTTACTTTATAGATTTTATAAGTTGCCTACCGTCAAACAAAGATAAACCGTCTTCAGGGCCCCCTCTGTCTCTATAGCAATTCATCAAAATCGATTCAGCGGTTTTACCGTGAATTTATTACAAAGAAACAAAGTCACTTTCGCATTTATAATATTATGAGTTAGAATTCATTTTAATATGATGCATAATTTATATTATAAGTATGTCTACGATCTAACTGTAGGTACAATATAGTCTCGAGTACCTACTCATACTTAGATCTATCTCTGTGACTCATTCTCTATGCTATGGAAAGGAAAAGTTTACACTTCCAGCTGCGTTTTAAATTGCAGTAGTATCATTAATAGGGTGACTGTTGCTCCCATCATCTGAAAAAAAAACATTAGGAACATTATTTAAGGGTTTCTTTAAATGGTTAAATCTAGAAAAGGTAGTACCTACCTATGTGGTCTAACTGGGGCATTTCATAGTCATAGTGTTTAACACTTAGAGCTGATAGTGGAACAGAAGAAAGCTTACTAATTCGCGGTGCAATTTAATCACAAAAAGAATTTACAATAAAAATACATGTACCTAACTGGCATGTTGTTATCTGGCAGTTAACGAGAACGGACGTGTCCAATATTTCTATCGAAATTAAATTAAATTTTTGGTACTTTGCCCTGTTGCTGGAATTTGCCTCGGACTTCGCCCACCAGTCGCTGGAGTCCCCATACCGAATGAATGTTTGAAAAAATATTTTTTTGTCGTGCGGTGATTCGAACTCGGATTTCTTGGGTGAGTGTCGGCGTCTTATCCACTGGACCAAGAACGCAGAGCTCGAGCGGGTCGAAATAAGCGTACACTACCTACACGCGCTTCGTGCAAATGTCCGCACACCACCACGTGACACGAACTACGGGTTGCTGCCTTCGATAAGTAAACAGATGTTCCTGTGTTGTTGGTGAGCAAAAATTCGCCTGCGCTGGCAGCGGATCGCGACCTTCATTGTTCGTCGTACCGTTCGTCTCATAGATTAAAACAGCAGATAGGTAATATACCTACGCGGCCTTCATCGACTTTGTCTCTGAGAAATAATAAATAAGTAAATAAATATTTATCCATTTAGAATTTCTAAGCCGTAATAATGATGAAGTGTGCCGGTTGTATGAAGTCTGTTAAGGAGACAAATACTGTGAGATGCACTGCATCAAACTGTGAAAAATCGTTCTGCGCACTATGTGGAAATCTGGCTGGTCTTGCCCCGGATCGTAAAAAACAATGGATGTGTCCGGACTGCTGTGCTGCACAGAAAAAAGGTGGTGACAATAGCCAAACTCCTGCACGAGCTGGATCAGATAATGTCACCACCCGTAAGAAGACAGTCGATTTGGTGGGAAGTGATGTCGTCACCTGTAAGAAAACTGATGCGACGGGAAATGATGCATATCAACTCGCTGAACAGCTACGCGCTATGACTTTGCAGTTTTCTACTATGATGAAAAGGCTTGATGATGTGACCCAATCTCTAAATTATAATAATGAAAAATTGGGTGAAATTATGCTCAAATGGAATGCTGTTGACGAACGACTTAAGTACTTGGAGAAAAGGGACAAGGAGGTTGATCTGCTGCAGGTTACTGTGATCCAACTGCAAAATGAGCTGAAATCCCAAGCGCAGTATAATCTAAGAAATGAGATCGAAATCGTGGGAATTCCCGAGAATATTTCAGAAAATCTTCATCATACTGTGCTAGTGGCTGCTAAGAAAATAGGCATGGAGCTGGACGACCGTGACATTGACTGGGTATCCCGCGTTGGCCCTCGACGCCCCCCGGTGACAACGACCTTGCCTGAGGATGGTGCTAAAATGCCTCGTCCAGTGGTGGTTCGTCTTCTTCGTCGCATCAAGCGAGATCAATTTCTAAGAGCTACAAAGTCTAGAAAGAACATAAGCAGTGCTGATTTAGGAGTACCTGGAGTCACCCGCAAAGTCTTTTTTAATGAAAGACTTACGAAAGAGAATAGAGTGTTATTTCGGGACACGAGGATCAGATCTAAGCAGTCAGGATATGCCTTTTGCTGGTGCACACAAGGCTCAATCTACGTTAGGCAGGGGGAAGGAAAGTCAGCGCTGCTCATACAGTCTCGTAAAGATCTGGATCGTCTGTTTCCAACTGATGCAAGCGCCGAAGGACACTAACTGCTTGAATCGTATAGATAGGTTACCGCTCTGTATTGTTAAGTATTGCCAATTTCAAGGTGTTCTAATATTGATGTGTCCTTTAAATTCTTGTATCTATCATACCATTATTATCATGATCTTTTTTGATTTAGCACTGAGCCAATTATGTTTGAGTGAAAGTGGTTATTTGTGGGACATCCTTAAATTCTATCAGTCGCTATCTACAAAGTCCGCAAATATAAAACCTGTGCTACGTTTGAAATGCTCCATGATGTCTTATGAAATTATACTAAGTTGCTCTTATTTGTATTGCGGTCATGTCATTACACTCAATTCATTGAGCTTTGCTCGGGTACACACTTGGCTGAAAAAGTTATATTATTTAAATGCTGTTACTTCGTCACTGGAATTACGTAAACATATTTTTTTCAAAATCCTTGTTACTTGGAAAAGGAAAAACAGGAATCTAGATAATTACCATAAACAAAAATGATGTTCTCAGTCGATTTTGGATCAGAATTGGATTCTATAGGTATTGAGTGTCAAATTGTTGACGATTTGAAAAATTGTAAAGATGTTTTTAAACCGGAGCACAACTTTAAAGTGCTTACACTGAACATTAGAAGTATTAGCAAAAATTTTGATAAACTACTTGTTCTCTTAAAGGGTCTGGCCGTGCCGATAGATGTTCTTATTTTGAGTGAGTGCTGGCTTTCGGACTCTAAAAGTGTTCCACAGCTAAATGGCTACAACTCTTACAGAACAGAGACATTTATTAATCAAAACGGAGGGGTGGTTGCATATATTAAGGATAACTGGTCTGCTGTAGTCACAGAACCACGCATTGATGAAGCAAACTGTTTAGCCATTCATATTCCCAAAAATATTAATATCCTCGGAATATATCGATCTCCTTCTTTTAAGGAACTGGACCCTTTTTTATCTTCTCTAGAAACGTTTATGTCCAATATAAATAAGCTACCTTTCATACTAGCAGGTGATCTGAATGTAAACATAATAGATATCACTAGTTGTGACCAGCAAATTCTAAAATACCACTGCTTCATGTCCGAACATGGACTTTTTCCATCCATTACAAAACCCACAAGGCAATCAGCATGTCTTGATCATGTCTACCTGAAGGGAATAGAAATTAATAAAAATCTATTGGGAATCATATGCGAAACTGTCGTCACTGATCACTATCCTGTTATCTTTGGTATGAATATTGTAAAACCTAAATTTATTAAACCAAACCGCTTCGTAGTAAAACGGGATTTTGAAGCCATCAAAAAAGACCTCAATCAGTTAGATTGGTTCAGTGTTTGTGGTTCAAATGATGTCAACCTGTCTGTTGAAATATTCACAAAAATATTCTCTGAAGTTGTGGCCACACATACTAGTGAAACCAAAATTAGTAGAACAAAATATAATTTAAAACCTTGGATTACTCCAGGATTAATTAAATGCATGCGCAACCGTGACCGGCTACATAAGCGTGCAAAAGATGATCCAGATAATAAAATTATAGTAGTATCATATAAACGTTATCAAAACTTTTTTGTAGACCTATTGCGGAAATTAAAAAAGGAACACGAAGAGAGAGAACTACTACAAAACAAAAATAACCCAAAACAACTTTGGCGAACTATTAAAAATATTTGCAACCTTACGACTAATAGTAATAAAGAGCCAGCCGAATTACTTACATTAGACGGTTGTAAAAATGCTCAAGAATCGATAAATTTGATGAGTAATCATTTTTCCACTGTTGGGCAAAAACTAGCTTATAAAATTCTCTCTCAGACAAATAAAAACGAAAAGGATTTAGCATCTGCGATTCACATCTCAAATTGGCCTCTAAAGTCGTTCTTCATGTATCCCACAGACCATAAAGAGGTTGATACTTTAATCTTAAACCTTCAAAAAGATAAAGCTCCTGGCATTGATGGCTTCAATAACTCTTTAATTAAATACATTAAAGATGAAATTGTAATACCACTTACGCACATCTTTAATCTGAGCCTCTCAAATGGTGTTTTCCCCAATGAATGGAAACTCGCATCAGTTTGTCCAATTTTTAAGAGTGGATCCAAGTATTCTCCGGACAATTATAGGCCCATATCACTCTTAGGTGTATTCTCAAAACTACTTGAAACGTTAGTTAAAAATCGACTAGTCAAATATCTCGAATCAAACAATCTAATTTCACCCAGGCAGTTTGGTTTTCGCAAAGGGAAAAGCACTGAGGATGCTGTTTCACTACTCACATCAACTGTATCATTGTGTTTAGATAGGAAACAATGCTGTATAGGCGTCTTCCTAGATCTGGCTAAAGCGTTTGACACTGTCTCCATTCCCATTCTGTTAAAGAAACTTGAATTTATGGGTATAAGAGGCATCGCACTAGAATGGTTCACAAGCTACCTAACGGAAAGGAGACAGTGTATAAAAATTGGCCAAGCCTTTAGCAGCTACCAGACTATTAATTTCGGTGTACCGCAAGGTAGCATCCTTGGGCCCATATTGTTTATCTTGTATATCAATGATATTCACGAAATTCCACTTGAAAATTCTGAAATTTTATGTTATGCGGATGACACCGCGATTGTCTTTCGGGAATCAACATGGCCTAAAGTACTTTCTTCTACAGAACGGGGTATGACATTAATCTCCAACTGGCTGCAGCAAAACCTTCTCACGCTAAATACAAAAAAAACTATGTATAAGTGTTTTCACATGACTGCTGCGTCGGCCCCTAAATTTCCTACAATCATTAAAATACATACATGCAAAGTTGCATCGGCATGTTCATGTGAATCTTTAAGTCGCGCTCCGGTTTTAAAATATCTAGGTGTATATATCGATGAAAATTTGAAGTTTAAAACCCACATTGATAATCTATCGGCACGAATAAGGAAAGTCATTCATATCATGAGAAATTTACGAAATGCCGCGAGCAAGGACACCTTAATACAGGTATACTATGCATTATGCCAATCTTTAATTGTATACTGCATTTCATGTTGGGGAAGTGCGGCGAAATCTCACATGATACAAGCCGAAATAGCACAAAGATCTGTTTTGAAAGTAATGCTTCGAAGACCCTTTTTGCATCCAACCGAAAGCGTCTATAAAGAGGCAGGTGTACTAAATATACGTCAACTCTTCATTCTTCAAATGTCATTGAAGGCACACAGTTCTTTATTATCTTCTCCTAATTATGAACAGATCGTTAACCGCCGAGTGTTTAAAATACCTAAACCTGTCACCAAAACAAGATTTGCTCAACGTTTTGGAGAATTTGTTGTTTCAAAGATTTATAGTGTAGTTATAAGGGCATGTAATATTAGGGACAAAAGTATTTATGAAGCAAGATTTAGCATACGTACATGGTTGATGTCACTTTCATACGAGAGCACAGAGGATATGTTGAAAATTATGGTCTAAGTTCTGTTTTTGTTTTTGCTTTATCATAAATCATGTTGTTCTTAATTCATTGTTGGTGTAGTATAATTAGTTTACTCATAAGTAAATATTCTGTAAATTATTACATACTAAGGCAAATGTGGTTACATAATTAAAACTGGTAGAAGGCTGCTCCGTTACAGGCTTGCCTCGTGGAGCAACCAATGGAAATCTGTAAGATATCTCCTTACAGCAAAACATTTGTTCAGATCAATGTTACTACCTACCTATTAATATTTTTGTGTATTGAAATCATTGTGTTGTTATCTAGTGGTAGTTGGTAGTAGTTTGTTCCGTAAAATTAGGTATTTAGAAATATTAGATTAGTTTTTGAGTTTTATATAAGTACCTACATTTTAAGAAAAGTTGTTTTGCTGAAATAAATATATTTTCATTTTTCATTTTCATAACATACGAGTTTGTTTTCTTGACGGTTCTAAGTGCTGTCATCTTTTTGATCTTCTGTCGGGCAAGAGGCTTTGTGAGGATATCAGCCAACTGCTCTTCACTGACTACCTTGTTGACTTTAAGCTCTACTCCAGTTACCAATTCTCTTAAGAAGAACTGCCGAAACCGAATATGTTTAGACCTCCGGTAAAACTCCGGGTTCTCAGCTAGCCTTATTGCCGCCTCATTATCTACTTGTATGCATGGAATCTCTTTTAGAGTGACGAGATCACTTATGAGTCGAGATAGCCAAATCGTCTCCCTGGCTCCTTCGCTAGCGGCTCCAACTTCAGCCTCGGTGGTCGAAATCGAAACGCTTGCCTGTCTTTGGCCTAGCCATGCGACCGCTCCTCCTGCATACATGCACAGCACTCCAGTGGTAGATCTACCAGTGCTGATATCTCCTCCATGGTCAGCGTCGCTGTAACATTCCAAAATGCCTTGTGTCGATGCCTGTTAAGGACGCCGATCATAGCAGTGATGGGAAAGAGGAATAAAGGGATTTACTTGAGCTGCTCTGGTTGAACTGCAGACCCGATGGCAGGCAACAGGCAAAAAGGGCAGGGTTCTCGCTGTTCTTGTAGTTGTATGCACTCAATCTTGATATCTTCACAATCTTCAATATTCTCCGTAGTAGTTCCGGTAGAAGACACTGAGAGAAGCAATGTCTCTACGCAGCTGGAGGTCCTCAAGGGAGGCTGTAACCTCAGCATCTCCAATAATGCGTACCGCTCGCCTTTGCAGTCTATCAAGTGCATCGAAGAGGTATTTAGCAGAGCCGTCCCATAGATGGGAACAATACTCCATACTCGATCGCACCTGAGATTTGTACAGCAGACAGCGCTGCTCGGGAGTGAAAAACCGCCTCACGTTATTGAGAATACCCAACTACCGGGAGGCAGTTAAAATAGCACGCTCGATGTAGCATTTCGGATTCAGTTCGTGGCCGATGTCCATGCCAAGAATGCTGAGGTTCACCGAAATGGGTAATGGAGAGTTCTGAAGAGAGGGAGGAGTAAGGAAGGGAGTTACCTTGGACGAGAATGTACAAACCTGGGTTTTGCTAGCATTAAACTCGACCAGGTTTTTAGATCCCCACTTAGAGACGCGATCGAGAGTCAGGTTCAGTTTGGCAACCAGTTCTTGCCTTTTTACCATAATATCGGCTTGCTTTGCCGCAGGATGTCCCAAGTACCGCTTATGCACCGTACTGTCATCCGCATAACAATGAATATTGCCCAAGGACAACATGTCATTAATATGCAGAAGATATAGAGTAGGTGAGAGCACAGAACCCTGCGGCACTCCGGCATTGACTTTGTAGAAAGCGGAGGAACTACCCTCACAAAGGACACGAATCCTCCGCCCTTCTAGAAAGTCTGCAACCCAGGCGCACAAACGGGGCGGCACACTAAAGGCCGGCAACTTGGAAAGAAGGGAACGATGCCACACTATCGAAAGCTTTGGCGATATCAAAGCTAACTGTCAGGGATTCGCCATGCTTGTCCATCGCTTCACCCCACGCGTGAGAGACGTATGCTAGAATATCACCCGTTGATCGCTTTGGTCTGAACCCATACTGGCGATCATGGAGCAGCGAGGGATCCTCTAGCCCTCTAGCTGGGAATTAATTATCCGCTCAAACACCTTGCACTGCACAGAAGTTACAACGATGGGTCAATAGTTGGCCGGATTCGAGCGATCCCCTTTTTTGGGGATGGGTTGTATGTTTGCCTCTTTCCAAGACACTAGCACAATACCAGTATCGTAAGACTCCCTAAACAATCGTGTCAATACAGGAGACAACTCAGCCGCGCATCTGAGCAGCACAATCGCCGGAACACCATCCGGCCCGCTAGCCTTCCGCACGTCGAGCGACCGCAGCACGGCACGTACATCACACTGCCTGATACGAATATCAGGCATGGTGGCCCCACAATGTGCTATAATAAGTGGAGCGGCGCCATAATGGTCGACGCGCGAATTGGCCGCGAAAAGTTCAGCTAACAAATTCGCCTTCTCAAGCGGGTGGTAAGCCAACGAGCCATCTGGATGTTTCAACGGGGGCAGCTAGGGGGAACAGAAGTTGGCCTGCACGGCCTTAGCGAGCCGCCAATAGTTACGGCTACCCGTAGGGTGCGAGATCAACTCCCGACCCACCCTTGCCACTCTTTGTGCATCCGCTCCTACGAGAGCCCTCTTGTTAGACTTAGAGGCCTTGTTGTAGGCCGCCTTCAAGGAGCTGGTACTAGGGTCATTCAGAACGCAAGCCTTTGTCCAAGCACGATACGCCGCCTGCTTGCATTAAGCAGCTTTGGCGCATTCGCGATTGAACCAAGGCCGTTGTCTGCCAACGCTGGCAAGATCTGTGAATGGAATATAATATTCCATACCCAACAAGATCTCAAAAGCGATGGCAGAAGCGCACTCCGATGGGTCCTTTCCAAGAAAGCAGCTCTGGCCCCATAAGACGTATGCAAAGTAATCACGCAATCCGTCCCAATCCGCCGACGAGTAGTGCCATAGACAACGCTTGGTCTCCACCGTTTTCGGTGTACCAACGTTGTGCAGTGATGTGGCAATGACCAAGCAGTGGTCTGACGAGCCTAGAGGTGCAAGCACCGACACTCTATACTATTGACTCGTCAACAATAAGTCCAACAAGGAGGGCGCGTGACCTACGATATCTGGCATCCTGGTGGGCTGGTCTATCAGTTGCGTCAGGTCTTGCGTCAGAGCGAAGGCATGAGCAACTCTACAAGCGTGATCAGTTTTGGAGGAGCCCAACCATGTTTCATGGTGGGCGTTGAAGTCCCCCAAAACCACCACCTCGTCGTTTAGGAATCGCTCCTGCGCGACATCAGTCACTCAGCCGAGGTGGTCAAAAAGGCTGCTTGTGTTAGCATCTCCTGTGTGAGACCGATATAGGCACGCAAAGACACGGCAACGGGAGCCGAATTCAATGCTTACCCAAAGGATAGGAAAGGAGGGGTCTTCCAAACAGTGCAGACGACGACAACAAATGTCAGCCCTCACGTACAGACATACTCCGGCTTTCGCGCGGAATTGCTCCTCAAGCTGATAGCCAGGGTACCTTAAATAAGACGTATCAGCAGGGGGACGAATTTGAGTCTCCGTCAGAAAAAGCAATGCAGGCCGCGCCGTCTCAAGGTGTTGGTGGGCGGCGTTGAGGTTAGAATGGAGCCCACGGATGTTAGTGAACTCCACCTCAAACAGCGAATTGGTGGTGGAAGAGGAGGAAGCCGCTGTATTACCTGCATTCTTTTTGGGCACTGTCATTGGAAAAGGGTAAGGAAGGGACGTGAACAAGGAGCCACTACTGTCGCAAAGAAATGAACAAAGCGAGAGTTTTCCGCTTCACCGTTGGAAGAGCGTTGCAACCACAGCCGACACGCCGGACGGAAGGGCCCCCATACCCTCCCGGAAGTGGTTGCCGGGTCCCACCATTTCCGGTCACCAACCGGCACGACGATCCACTCCGAGATTATGCGCGACCTGGTGAGGCAGCCTCCCGAGGTGGTTAGCCCCGGTCGGGCCCCTGTACTATGCCGCGGGCGGCCAGCGGCACCACCGTTTCTACAGGTCTCCCTGGCCGGCGTGTCGAGTTTCGTCTCCTGTTCAATGGTTCCACGGCAGAACTCTCTGGTTCACAGTTTGCAACAATAGCCGCTCCCCTGGCTCCGGTAGTGCGGCGCTGTTCCCGGAACGCGACCTGCGACGAGCACAGATCACTTGGCGGGCGTACACTACCGCACGGTGGTCGATAACCGGGCGAGCTAGGCTCTACCACCAAATGCTCAATTAGCACCACCCAGAGGTCACATGTAGGGTCTCGAGGGTACACACCTACGGATGTGAGCTTTGTTAACCCCCCAAAAAATTCCCCTGGTTCAAAGACAGCTCTGTTATAATGTTTTCAGCAGCATGAAACTCTTCCCCGAAATCTATTTCAGTTTCATGGACTCTTTCAATATTGGGCAAAACTAAGCTATTTTGTCCATTATCTTCCGAAGGAACCTTTGTGAGAGCTACAACTAACTAATTTTTTTGATTACAGGCTGTTTCAGAATCATTTTAGCAAACATTCATCGAGGTCTCTAGTGCTTTTTCATCAAAAATAACGTCCCTAGATCGGACCAGTGAATTTTTCTGTCTGTTCCAGAGCCTATATCCATCATCGTTGTCGTCCATCCATCTATTTGCAGCTTCTTTATCTTCTGCTTCGGTACATGCGCATAGCAAGGCGAACCAACTATTCTCAAGTGCTTTATCTGTGACTTCTTGTTAAGCCAAAGTTCTTAAGGCGACTTGTATTCTACTGAAGTACGTCATATCCTGTTTAAGATGTAAACAGCAGTATTTATTATCTCACCCCACAAATTCTGAGGTATCTCCTCATGCGCGTGCATTGCTCTAGCGGACTCGACTATGGTGCGATTATCTCTGTCGCTACACCCATTTTGTTCTGGAGTATACGGCATAATGAGTCTTTGCTTTATTCCAGCTTTTACAAGGAGATCTCGAACTTTCTTGTTGTGATACTCACCTCCATTATCGCTTAAAACCTGAATAATCGTCTGTCCAGCATTTCTAGCTTTAGACATCATTTGGTTTAGCTTTTCGGGAACTTCGGATTTCTTTTTAAGAAAGTATACATATCTGTTTCTTGTGAACTCATCCTTAAAAAGTACGAAATAGCGATATCCAGGGACACTCGAAGGAAAATGTCCACAGATGTATGCGCTCACCAGGTTTCGTAGCTTTTTCCCGAATACCAAATGGTTTCCTGTGCGCTTTTCTAAAGACACAACCTTCGCATAATTCTCTACTATTAGAGGTCTTTACACCTAGCTCCTTTTCTATCAATTTTTTATGTCTCTTAACTTGGTGTCCTATACGCTCGTGCCTTAACTGCAGCGTATTTCCATGCTCAGCTAGGTTGACCGAAACATTAGGACGTACGGCTTTGCCATTTATCCTGTACAAACCGCCATACCTTTGCCTTTTTCCTATTAAGACAACTTTATCCTTATCTTCGTGGAAAATGTAGTAACCATCGACTCAAATACGCTTAAAAGGTTTCTGTCCTGTGTATTTAGCACCGAGAAAAGGTTCTTGCTAATCTGGGGAACATACCAAACATCTTTCAACTAAAAGAAGTCGCTGTTTCCTTCAACATTGGCCTCTACACGGACTATACCTGATCCAAAAGATTTTATCGCGTTTCATCAGTGCTAGAATCTGTCAAACTCACCATCAGTAACATCATGTTGGAACTTTGAGCCTTCTCTTTCTTGGCATACTTCGAGCAATCTTTCTTAAAATGTCCAAGTTCCTTACATAAGTAGCATATTAATCTCTTTTTAGTTTATTGGTCCTTTTGATCATGTCCCTTAGCAACTTTTCTATTACTTTTTACATAAAGCGCACTTTCGCTGGACTCAGCATACTGATGCTGAGCAATACGCAACGATGACTGCATCGTTGCGTTCAGCGCTTTCTCATGTGCACAATTACCCGTAATATTGTCTACTGTTCTCTCCTTCTTAGACATTAACAAATTAACTTGAAAGAAAAATATGTTTCCGGCAACGTATCTAAAATCTTGCACATCAGGAGAACTTCTGGTAGTTCTACCTTTTCCTCTTTGAGTAGTTCTACCTTCAGATTGCACCACAGGTTTTTCAATTTCGATAAATGCGTCGAGATGTCATCGGATAGATCCCTTTTAAGTTTGAAGAAGTCCAAGCATATGTCATAAAGCCTGCCTTCATCAGGACCCTCCAGTCTGTGGAGCTCATCCCAAAGTTCTTTCGGAGTAGATAATCTTATTACTTTGCCAAGTGTTTCATCCGTCACATTGTTAGTTATCAACAGCAACGCCGTAGGTACTCTTTAACATCACAAATTTTTGCAACCTTTTATTGTATGATCCTGTATCGGGATAACCACTGCCTTCTGCAGGTTCTGCCGGTCTTTGGGTCTTGCCTTCCACAATATTCATGACTACGTCTATGCCCTTTTTCAAGGCAACCATCCGGTATTTCCATGATGTGGCCATCAAGTTTCGCAATTTGAAATTTCGAAAACTCCATTTTTACTTTTCAACTTCTGGTGTCTGGGCCCATAACCACTTAGAGCTGATAGTGGAACAGAAGGAAGTTTACTAAGTCGCAGTGCAATTTAATCACAAAAAGAATTTACAATAAAAATATAATTATGTAATACGAGTTTGTTTTCTTTACGGTTCTGTTGCCTAGACTCATAAATAAATGTTATCTAGACTACAAGACACATAATTTTTGTACTTATGAAAAAACCTAAAATTTTTGATAATATTATTCGTCAATGCTCAAGTCATGTGACGATAACGTCAATTTTAGAGATTGACCAATAAGTTTTCAATGTTTTTAGACGTTCATGAATCTTAGTTACCTTTACAACTGATGTGCGTGAGATCTTGTTAGAGCACAGAGACGAAGTTTCGGCGATATTTAGAAGTATGCTTCGGGAAAATTTCATCAGCTCCGTGGCCGTTTGTTCCTCAGCGCTTAGGAGTATTAAATGACCCACGGCACTTTTAGTGCGGATGTTCTGAAACATGACTGGCTGTTTGATATTTTGGTTTGTCAAGGTAAAAGTATCGTCAAACGTGGCGTGGAAGGTCAAGTCTTCCATGGACAAATTGCCCTTAGCTTACCTTTAGTGACAAACTAATAAATCTGGCAGGATTTAAAACAGGTAGCAATTTTAAATAAATTGTAATAGATTATCTTGATTATCACGTGCAACATAATTGTTTTTTTTCTGTTGTAACACTGATCGTAATCCATTAGGGAAGCTTCAAACTAAAAAAGTCGAAAGTGCGGTTTTGCTGGTGTCAGTGTAATTGTGTTCACAGAGCTGAAACGATTGATCTTGGTAAGTGAAATTATGAAAATGTTGTGTAATGATACCCAAAGATTAAATTTACGCTATTACTTAACCGTTTCTAGACCAATAAACAGAAATATTTGCTTTGGTTATGTTAGTTATGGTTAGGTCAAGTTACCATTGACAGTTCCGTGGCATCTTGACCTATGCTTAAGGTTAATGCAAAAATTTACAAAATGAAATTAAAGCTTTTAATTTTATTACTTAAGATTCCAAATATAGTTTGGCAAAACAAAGTATTTGTCATATTTTTGCTACCTACTGGTGAATAATCTGTATGAAAATCATAACGAATCTAGTGGCAACTTGCCCGATTTGTCCTGGTATTGCCAGTTATTTTACTATAAGTACAATAATTTTTTTAAATTTTTGGGTTTGTATGTTTAAAGTGAGTAAAAATATGGCAACTAGACCTAAAGTGAGACATTATATGCACGAGTCTATGCATAGGAGGTCAAGATGCCAAAATTGTGGAAATCTTGACCTCTGTTGTGTTTTTCAGTCTAGGATGCCAAATATAAAGGTATATTGAAGAAACTCTTATTGAAAATGAAAAGTCAATACATTTTTGCCCTATACAATCCATATCAAATGATAGAAGTTTACAGGAATATCAGTGGTGCAGCAGCTAAGGTCGTGGAAGCTAAGAAAGTTTTTTTTATATTTTCTAAGCTCACCAATTATCCAGCCCAAGTTAAGTTTCTGTTGAAACTTCTTTAAATGGTTAACTAGATAACGGATATAACATACATATACATAGACCACGCCCAGACCCGAAATCATTAAGAAAACATTTTTTTCTAAATTGACTTGACCGAGATTTGAATTCGGGACCTCACAGACGGCGCTACGCCAAAACCGGCGTGCTAACCACTCGACCACGGAGATCGTCAATTCAATATTGGCAATGAATTAAATTCGACAGGGTGCAACGTTAAGAGGTCTATTACGTCTCAAATGAGATTTTTGCGTAATTTGCCCATTTTTGCATTTTGTAGTAACATTGCAGTTGTATTTGTCGTGTTTATCGAAATAGGATAATAAATTCATGCTGATTATTACTAATCTCCACTATGTGAGAATACGTTGAGGTCGGACGGCCGGCGCATCGCATTTTGTTGTAATTTTGCAGTTATATTTATCGTTTTTATCGAAATATGATATAAAATGCATTATAAAATCTTTATTCCTTATGAAGTAACAATTATTCTGGTATAAATTTTGCTCAATAATATTATCAGGAGAAATTCACAGTTAACTTGAAGCGATTTTCGAAGTTTTTTGGTTTTGAATAATATTTTTTTTGCTACATAAAATCAATAATATCTAAAAATTCCGAAGCCTTTACGAACTATTCGACTATATAAGAGACAACATTCTATTTTTTTTATTATTTGTTTAGAACAGTAGTTCAATCGAGGAGCTCAAAAAAGTACCTTCGCGCATTTCATGAAAATCTTTCTTTGCAATTTTGGGTTAAATTAAAAAGTTAAGCAAATTTACAAAAAGCGAGGCCGCTACGAACTACACTGGCCTGCAAAAATAAGTATCACACTTTTCAAATTGCAATAACTTTTTAGGTACACAAGATATACTTACTTTCGAAACAAAAAGGACTCGAAAAATTAATATAGTTACAAAGAAAAGTGGCAAAAATTGCTATAAAACGTTATGTATTTTAAATCTCTAACTTCTATAGTTTAGAACAAAATGATATTTTAAAAGTGTGATACCTATTTTTGCAGGCCAGTGTATTCCCAATAGTGAAAGTCAGAATCGCCGGTCAACAGACGTATTTAACTTTGAAATTGTGCCTAAAAATTACTTATGAATTGCTTAAATTTGCTTATAATGATGGGAGAATTGCTTATTGCATAATTTAAAAGAATTAAAACATTTAAGGTTGACTTTCCATTCAAACGTCAAAATGGCTGGTCAATCTCTGTAGAGTAGTAACTATGTAGAATTACTGAAATTTTCATGGACCAAAGATTGCTTATATTGATAAGCAAATAAAAAAGCAATTGTGCTTATTTCACATTTTATAAGCTTAGACCCTGTTATTCTTTCCATAATTTAGGTACGAGCTTAAAACCGCCAGCGCCTGTTAGAAGTATGAGAGCAACATTATTTTGTTTTTAATTTATTTTAAAGTTTTATTGCCTGTTGCTTATCTTAAATAAGCAAACGTCCTATTGTATTCCTATAACCTTGTTTAATATTCATATTTATATATTTTTTCAACAATAACGAGGTTGCGAAAACAACAGGACCGCAAAAGGATTGCTTTATTTAGACCAGACTCTGATTAGAAAAATGAGTTTAATGCGTTTAATTAAATTAAAGACAAGTTTTTTGTCATTGAAATACCTAATTGTTCTTATTTATTTATGTACATTGATTTGGGCGAATAAATTATATGACATCGTTCTTTCCTAAATGTGGAATCACTTTTTTGTTGGTACTTTGTATGATTCTTGTACTTAGATCGTCGTAGCATTGTCATACATTTCCACACCGACGAACGTGTGCTTTATAGTGACCCATTTTACCAACTGCAGGTGGGACAAATTCAATAACTGAAAGCACCTCATATTCAATGTCCTTTAAAACTAGTTTTTCAGGTGCTTCATACACAGAAATACATTCATCTGATATTTCAAAACTTATAAGGTTGCGTAGGACCAGTTCAAATGTTTATACAATATATTAAGAAAATTTTGTATAATTTTGATCGAATTCTGATTGACAGCTATCTTTACAGCGCGGAAGAAAAAGAGTCTTGCACCGATTTAGACTGTCCTGTAAATAAAGAAACAAGACAATTTTCAGTTTAACGTTTACACGATAAACGTGCAACTAAAATTTAAGAAGCTGCAAATATATTACTGAATTATCCCGACATGACACCATGTCGTAGATCTTCTTGCAATAGTATATAAACATTTGAAAATTTCAGTAATTCTACATAGTTACTACTCTACAGAATTGACCAGCCATTCTGACGTTTGAATGGACGGTCAACCTTAAATGTTTTTATTCTTTTAAATTATGCAATAAGCAATTCTCTCATCATTATAAGCAAATATAAGCAATTCATAAGTAATTTTTAGGCACAATTTCAAAGTTAAATACGACTGTTCGGCTGCGCCAGATGATAACCTAGCAAGGGACATTTTTGACAAAAATGTTTTTATTGCAGAATCGGTATAAACTAGTAAGTCCCTACAAATTTTAAAAGACACCCGCGCATAAATCTCACAAATAACCAGAGTTTTGAGAACTCAAAACCTAGTAAGTACACTAGGTATCATTCCAGAACCATTCACAAACCTAGTATGTCGCACTGACCATTATCAAACCTAGCAAGTCTCTGAGACTTGCTAGGTTTTAAAGTGGTCGATGCGTCTTGCTAGGTTTATGAAGTGGTCAACAAGCATAATGAATGGAGGGGACAGCGCGCGGGCGCGGGCAGCAAGTCACGACACGATCAGTCGGTTGGGTGCGTTGGCGCGTAATTGACTTGTTTGTTTGTTGTTAGTGTTTCATTACGTAGAGGTACAACATTCACACATCGAATTTATAAGTAAATAGCGATTATTAATTTACTAAAATGAATAGTTTACGATCGCATCGGTCAAAAATAATAATGGCTGCAGTTAATATGAACAATTACAGTGATGAAGCTGCTGAACATAGTACTGAGACAAATGAGTGGTAAGTTTACTAGGCATAATAATGTATCTCAATTTTTTTTGTACCTTTGACTAACTATCATATGTAAATTTTGAATGATGGTTAACCTATTTGTTCACTGTTTGAGTTCAGCTTTTTCTATGCTTAATTTTTAATGGGTGGTTTTGTGTTTCCATGCAATGATGTTATAATATACCTACCAGGGGTCGATATTAGTTACGAGATCACATAATTAATGAGATAATTTAAGTAAATAAGATTTAGATAACAGTTAGGTTAGTTATTTTAGTTATTGGCATTTAGTATTCGTTTAGTTTAATAGCTAAGAAAGAATACCTACTTTCTTATCACGATCAGCAAAATAGCCTATACTACAATCTACACAAAATTCAGATGATTATATCTAATGTAGGTATAAATTATTATAACATCATTATTATATAAATTATGACTAACATTTTCAAATGGTTTGCGGTTGTGTATGTGTGTTGATTTTTCCTTTTGCTTGCTTCAGTTTTCCCACTCATGAATGTTCGCTTGAACCAAATGCACCGTCCACTTCTTATGCGCACGTTAATCTTGCTACTGACATTGATAATTTAATTACTATGAGTGATTTAGACGACTCTGTTGAAGATCCTAATGTCCTATTATCAGAAGAGAACGAATCTGATAAAGACACGTCGATGTCTGAGAGCTGTGAACCTACAGCTCTTCGAGACTATGTTTTGGCTTCCTCGTTGAATCTACCTCCAAACAATCAATTTAAAGCAAATTTTGTAGCTGCTTACCCCGGCCCCTTGTATATTTATGATGAAAATTTACCAGACAGCGAAATTTCAGTAATTGCACCTCCACCATCATTACAAACTTCTCAACAAAAACGTAAAGCTAAGCATCCTATGATTGAAAATTGTTGCGACAACAGCAAATGTAAAAGGCAATGTGCAATGTTTTCTCTTGAAAGTAGAAAAACTATTTGGGAAGAATATTGGAACCTAAGTTTTTTATCCAGGCGTAGCTTTCTTAATAAGTGCATCCAAATATCTAAAATAAAGCGACGAAAAGTTGAAGTTTCAAATGAAACTTTTTTCAAAAACGAAAGTCGTTTTTTCTTTTTGCCAAATTCTGATGGGATACTAATTTCAGTCTGTAAAAAGTTTTTTTTGGCTACTTTGGGACATAAAACAGATGGAGTAATAACAGAGCTGAGCAAGGCGGTAAAAAAAGGAAAATTGTATGGGTCAGTTACGAAAGATAAGAGAAGTGGAAGAAAAAAGATTGATGGAAGCATAATAATTAATCACATTATGAGTTTTCATCCAACGGTAAGCCATTATCGCCGACATAATGCGCCTTTTACAAAATATTTGCCAAGGCACTTAACGTTACGACAAATGTACACAGACTTTAAACAACAAAATCCTAACTTCACTTGTGGCAGAGAACTTTACAGGCAAAAAATAAAAGAATTAAAAATATCTTTTCACATGCCTAAGGGTGATAAATGTGTAGATTGTGCATTGTATGAAGAAGAATTGAAGAAGTACGATGATGTCACTTTAATGCCTGAAGAAATGAAACAAAAATCCGAAGATCATAAGACTAAAGTTGAATCATCTATTCAAAAATACAGATTGGACGGAAATAATAAAAATTCGAATTTAGTTAAATTTGTGTCAATGGACTTGCAAAAGGTTATTATATTACCAGAAATGCCCGACATCAAGGATGCATTTTTCATGAGCCGATTAATTACTTTTAATTTGACATTTGCTCCTATTGAAAAAAAATCTGATGACAGTTCCACTTGTGTGCTCTGGCACGAAGCAATAGCTGGACGAGAGGCGAGTGACATTGTAAACGCCATATATGCTTTTATAGAATCCAATAGGGATATGCAGCACTTGCACCTATGGGCAGATAACTGCACAGCGCAGAATAAAAATTGGACCTTATACTCCGCAATGACAATGATAGTCAATAATCCATCAAATAGCCTTGAATCGGTAACTATTAATTATTTGACCAAGGAACATACTCATATGTCTGCGGATGCTGTACATGGCAATATTGAAATGAAAATGAAGAGACAAAAAAACGTATACGATTTCCAAGATTTTAAAGATATTGTGATGAATTCGCGAAAGAATATTAAAGTTATAGAAGTAACAAACAAATTTGAATGGCCAAAAAAGAAAAGAGCTGCACGTCAGAATGAACCACTGAAAGAATTTAATTTAAACTCAGTTGTTCAAGTTAAAATGATAGCTGGATCAAGAAATTTATTTTATAGGACAAGGTTGAAACATAATTTATTTTAATATTGATGATTTTTTAAATTTTAGTTAATAATATTCTAGTAGTAATTTATTATTTATATGTAATATAAAAACGAATACTTATTTATATTTCAATGAAAAATTAATTATTTGTTTTTCAGTTTCAGTGAACCTGGTCCTGGCCTGGTGGAATTAGATTTTCTAATGAAAAAATTTAACTGCCAGCTTCCTCCTGCTAGCAACGACAGCCCAAGGGGCATAAAACATGAAAAAAAGCATGAAATAATTACCAAGCTTGTGAATCTTATGCCAGAATCCAGAAAGACCTTCTGGTACAATTTACCAGTTAATGACTTATCTGCCGACTTAACAAGTCATGGACAATTGGATAGTTATTAAATTTCTTTATAAATAAATCTTATAATAAAATTATTTTCACTAAGTTGTTGCTTTTAAATACACCTATCGACTTACTAGGGTTAAATTCATAATATCTACTGTTTACAATATTCAGTAAACCACATTCAAACATAGCAAGTGCTCATACTAGGTTAATTACTGGTTTCTAAAAGGGGGAATCGATTGTCGATTATTTAAATGAGTTAGTAAGGGGTATAAATTATGCAATATACACAAATATTATAATATTTTTAATACATAGTCATCGTTTATATTTATTTTATATAATAAAAGCGTTTTTAAATAGTTTATGTAAAACTTCTTCAACGGCTAGCTTGATTTACGTTTAGGCGCTCTCCTGTAAAATGTTGGTTTGAGCACTTGCTAGGTTTTCATCTGGCGCAGCCGTGTTGACCGGCGATTCTGACGTTGACTTCCAATAGCTATTCTAAGCTATTCAATAAATCAAAACTGTTAATGTATTTTTGTTTCTGAGATCGAGAACGCCAAAGTTGGCCATTTTACACAAAAATCACAGTCGAAATGTAATAGGGGCGCAGGAGGAATAAAATAAAATAATGTGTTAGTTAACATTTGCAGTGTGCAGTCCGTAATGAGAGGAAAAATAAAATGACATGGTATGAAATGACAGATCCGTAGAACTCTCCGGTGGTACGCATATCCCTTAGACAAGTGGCAAACGCTCATCCCCTCTCTATTCGTAATTCGTCGTACATTGCGCGCGCGCCGCCCTATTTTTCTCTAGCGAATGGCACAGTACCTACACAGCAGTGTACGGCGAATTACGAATGACAAGCGTTTGCTCTTTTGTGTGTTGCTATTGCTTATGCTTACTACACTTACGTGCGTGCTGAGAAAATACACAAACAAAGGTGCCTACTAGAAAATATTTTATTATATAGGTACCTAAGCACAAAAATATTAGCAATAAGTATTAGACAGTAGAACTCCAATTATCCGAACTCCGACTATCCGAATCGCCGATCATCCGAATCACAAAACCACCACTTGCAACTGCTCACCGTCAAGCGAATGCGTGACCTGGCTGCCCGAAAACGGTTGAAGACCGCAAAACAGCTTACATTGACGGAGATGTTTAAAAAACAAAGATTTTTATTTCTAAACTTGTACATAAGTACATTTTATTTATATTTAAAACATGTGAAAATTTCATGTTTCTTTCATTTAATTCAATAAAAATATAGTGCAATATCAAAACGTAGCTTTTATTCTCTCCAATGGCAATTTAAAAAAAAAAATCCGATTATCCGAATATTTGATTATCCGAATGGGTCCCGGTCCCCATTAATTCGGATAATTGGAGTTCTACTGTAATATGATATTGAAGAATTAATCGCACGGTGTGATCTACATAACTAAATAATTCAATGTTTAATTATTATACCTCTTGATTTATTGTATGCAATGTTTCTATAATTATCAATAACCAGATGAGCTGCGTCAGGAGGAATGATGAAACTCCTACACTAACTGAAACAAATAGTTTTATTTTTAACGTAGACACCAGAGACATATCATTAACAAACAGTTAAAGATTGTTAAAGAAATATCTTTAAAACATTTTCAAAATATAAAATTAACAATAATTGATAAATAAACTTTAATTTCAATTGATTTTATTTACAATTAGATTTCAATTATTATTATTACCTACTCGTAAGTCAATAAGTATCAGATTTTAGTTTGCAGTTAAAACTGAATTTTACAATACTGTAATGGGTAACAGTATTGTAAAATTCGGTTAAATACGGTTAAAATTAAATATATTTTTTTCTTTAAATAACAAAAAAACAAATATTTCCTGACGTTTTCCTCAACACAAGTAATGCCTTTTTGAATGTCCATAAGTTTCTAATGGCCCTGGAAGTTTTAGAGGCTGAATAGTGCATGACATACAAACCTACATACATAACATAATCACGACTATTATCCCCGAAGGGCTAGTCAGAGACTAGACAATTAGGACCGCAAAATCATTCCTCTGCCATAGTCCACTTTTTACCAAATAGCGACTGTACATGTGCTTAGCGTGACAGGTGGTGAGCCCATCGCCGCTCTATGCTGTTAGATGTATGTGCAGACTTTTAGTCTGTTAGTCGCGTCGCTTTTTACGACACCCAAGGGAAGAGAGGGGTGGTAGTATTCTTATAAAGGGCCGCTACGCGATACGGCAATAGTGAACGAGTGATTTCTAAATTGGGACCAGTTCTGGTAGGCTACTCTTGAAACAGAATTGCATTAATCAATTTCCAATCACAAATCTAAATAATGTCAAATGGTACTTTCGTAAGCGATAATAGCGTCACATTGGAATTAAATTGCGTGGAAATTGATTGAACAAATTATTATCGAGATTGCGTTTCGGAATTATCTTTACTTATCCTAATATCGATACATATTAATCGCATTGGAATTGTATTAATATTGAGTTTGCGTTCGAGAGTAACCCCCCTGCTCTGATGGCGCAGCTTGAATGCCATACAAATACTTTAAATTGTGTTCTATGGTTGAATAAGACTCTCACTAGGCATTCAGGTGACAGAGCCCGCATCAGCGCGGCCTTATTAGCAGTGGCAACGGTGTGGTTTAAAGTTAACAGCGTTTCCACGTAGTTTTTCAACAATGTGTATAGATTACATCTTTAGATTATACACGACAAGACGTTAGAGAATTTTATGGTTTAAGAAAGTGTATTAAAATATCATGTGACTTACAGAACTGATTCAAATACAGATAAATCACTAAAATTGCGAAGCAATTTATGCTTATCACCTTCAGTATTAAGGTCGCCTCAAAAAGCTTATTGATTTTTCCTGATTCACTTCGAAGTGTGTTGTACATGGACGAATATTGTTTGATTTTTAAACATACAGCTTTTGGTGTGCAACCTAAAAAAAATGGGTGTGTTAATGTATGATATAAGAACAAATGTCATAACGTCTACAACATATAATTTCAGATAAAATAATTCTGTTAAATATAATAATCACAAAGTATAATCAACGAAAGATCTAATTTTAAAAGTTATAATTTTAGAATGTATACAAACTGTTCATATAAAAACGTTCTCCATAAATATTAAAAAGTCGATTATTCTAAACAAATAATACGCATTTAATCGTATATTCGATATGTATAATAACCTTTAAAATAGCAATTAATTTAAATAACATTCTTAAAAACTAACAATCAATTCCTTTAAACATGTTTCAAATTGAACACAAAAAATAATCCTTTCAATTAATTTCTGTAGGTATGTTATATTTATGCAAGGATGTAAGCAATTTCTAACCTATCACGTGACCTACAGGAGTAGGGCAGCTAATATTTCCATTGTCTAATAACAAAAAATAACCTCGCAATTCAAGACAATCGCTACGCTGCGCTTCGCGTTTGCCTTAAATTTATAACCTATCACATGACCTACAGGAGTAGGGCAGCTAGTATTTCTGTTGTCTAATAAAAAAGTAACCTCGAAATTTAAGACAATCGCGAAGCGCAGTGCAGCATAGCGATTGTCTTAGGCCCCGCAACCCCTTGAAGTAGGTACGATAGATTACCAGGGCAATGTTATAATATCAAATGATGAAATACCAATTAAAACTTACATTAAGCAAAAGTTATTTCAATTGATAAGTTGATTAAATAAAACTTATTTAAATTGATCTTTATAATAAAAAAATATATATGAAATAATAAATATAATAAATGATTCATATGTAAAGCGAAATTCAATCAAAGGAATATTATATTAAATGATTTTATATTAAGTAACCATTATAATAAACTATTATTATATTAAATAGAATTATGATATTAGTTGTTATATATATTGTTCATTATGTAAAATGAACGTTATTAAAATGAAAATATATCAAACGTAGTTCTATTAAATGTCGCGCACCCAAAAAAAATATGATAGCAGGCAACAGAAAGGATGTCAATACATTTGCAAATGCAAACAAGAATTTATATTATGCAAGTATTTTTAGACAAACTAAGGCATACAATTGAGATGTATAATAGTTATTCTGTGGTATGGGTATGAACAGAAAGTGTTTAGGGCTTAGGCTCACAGATGGTATCAATATTATACCTAATATGCCCCAAACAAAACAAAAAGTTGAGGATTCCGGGTGAAGCGTGCGTTTCACCTTTGGCGTTATCGTCACTTACCTACCATCAGGTGAGACGAAAGGCCAAGCGCTTACGCGTATTGAAAAAAAAAGCTCTTAAATGTGTAAAAAGTGGATGCATCGTAATAACCAATAGCATCTAACAAGCCAGAAGCTGCGACGGCTGATGGCCCGGTACTTACTTATAGCATCTATTGAAGTGGACTCTTTTTCGAGGTAACCGTTAAGCAGCTTCATTGTGCTATGGATCTCTAAGGTGATGTTAACGAACTGCATCATACATAGTGAAGTCAAAACATGAGCTTCGTGAAACAGAAAAAAAACCAGCTCGGTAAAATCTAAAAAAAAACAAGTTCGAGTTAGATACGGATACATTAGTTTTCTAAAAATATGAAGACATTTTACTTATCTGGATTTCGAGAATATAAAGCTTGTCTGCGTGTATTCATGCTAATAAAAATCAAATATTTAAACGCACAGCTAGGTACTTAGTAAATATATCCTACGCATAAGTACTTGTTATCCTTGACGACCTCCTTGGTCGTGTGGTTTAGTAGACCGTTTTCATGGTGTCGCCATCTCTGAGGTCCCAGGCTCGATCCCCGGTCGAATCAATTTAGAAATTATTATTTTTCCAAATTGTCTTGGGTCCCAGACCCAATTGTTTTCTATTTATAATAAGTATGTATTTAAGTATTTTAATTATGTTTATCCGTTGTCTAGTAACCATTTAACGAGTTTCATAACGAAGCTTCTCTTGGGCTAGATAATTGGTGTGAGTGTAGGAAAGTTTATTAATATTATAATCCTTGACGTTTTGACCGAGTTGCAGCGGCTGCGGTCACGTAAACACCCGCATCTCGTATGTAAAGGTTTTATTTATCAAAATCTGTTACGACAATCAAATTGTGCTTTATTTCAGGTAACGACTATCACTATCAAAACGTCAAAAGAAATATTTTTCATACAAAAATAGCATTTTCAAATTTTTCCCCTTAACATATCTACCATACAAATTTTGTTCTGACATTTACAACACAACGTAAAATTAAATTAAATCGGCGGAGCCGTGCTCAATTGCTGTTCCATCATACATTTTCTACATAGAAAATGTGAAAATACCTAGTACATAAATACATTATATACATATTATTACAATGCATATATATTATACATATTGTTGTTGCATTGTAACAATTTTTATTCACATTACTTGTTCCAACCAGACCCAGGTCACTGATCAAGGCCTGCTTGGAATTAGCTGCGCTTCGCAGCGTTAATGTTTTAAGTAACCTTAAATACTATACTCACCGAATGATGAAGGTTGACCCGCCTTGCAACCTGAGGAGAGGACAGAGGTAAGGAAGGAAATAGGACGGTTGCAGATCAGCTGCTGTGATGGCTCCTGGCCTCTGGCGGCGTTGCCACGCCGGCCGACTCCCGGCTAGATGGCGCTGTGTTTCAGTAGATTTTTTTTTTTTTTTTAAATTTATTCGGTACACAAACAGAATACAACATGGCATGTATAAAAAAATGTAACAAGATATGTATCAAGGACAGGTTGTAGTTCCTATGACGTGTGTACACCACATGAGTAATCTTTGACAAGGCAAATAATCTCATCCAAATTTGATCCAATACTAATAAAATAAATAAAATATGGGTACATGCATTAATTATTGAGATTTTAAAATATTATAAATAGACATTCGAATACAACACAAAAGCAACTATAAAACGAATTAAAATTAAAAAAATTATTTAAGTACATTAACTACTAAAAGTAATATTACTAACATAGTTTTTAAGTCATGTGTAAACTAACAAATTATGGGCAATAACCTGAGATAAATGGATATTATAATTATTATATCTTATTAAAATCAACATAATAAAAATTAAATTTAAAAAGTCTATACATATCAAGTATTTCATTACTCTATTAATTTACTTAGATTAAATTTAAAACTGTTAAGCGACGAACTATAGATGTCAGGCACAATAGAGGGTCCCTTTTCGTTCAGCAATTCATTAAAATCACGGCATATTCTATGTATAGGGTTGTTGAATGATACATTGTTGGCAAGAAGCGGTACACTGAATGGACGCTCCAATCTAGGTGACTTGTTGGGAATTCTTAAATAAATTTGAGATAAAAGAGATGTCGATAACAGACCGTTCAGTATTTTATATAAATGCAAAATACCATACATCCGACGGCGACCATACAAACTCTGCAAACCAAAGAAACTTAGACGCTCGCTGTAAGATCGAAGCTTGCGCTTAAGACCACGCTTGGCCGTCAAAACCTTAAGGGTACGCCTCTGGATTGATTCCAGCCTATCGATGTGATTTTGATAGTAAGGTGACCAAACGACGGAAGCATACTCAAGCCGGCTAAGAATCAGCGACCGGTATAGCTGAAGGACACTCTCAGTGGATTTAAACTCACGAGACATGCGGCAAACAAAACCCAACAGTTGTCTGCATTTGGCGGCGGTTGTGTCGTAATGGTGTGTGAAGCTGAGCTTACTGTCAAACGTAACTCCTAAATCCCTCACTACCTGCCTTCTTTCAAGAATAAAACCATCTACGTTATAATGAAATAATATAGGATTTTTAGCGCGAGTGAAAGATATGGTCGAGCACTTCTTCACATTTAGGCTCATGCTGTTGTCACTACACCAGTCCACTAGGGACACATTATCTGATTGTAGACTAACGCAGTCCTCTATTGAGTTAATCTGAGCGTACATTTTCAAGTCATCAGCGTAGAGCAATGTCAGATTCTTAAGCTTGGGAGTCAAGTCGTTAATGTACAGAACAAAGAGCAAAGGACCCAAATGGGACCCTTGTGGGACCCCCGAAGCTATAGAGACTGGTCGAGATAGGTAACCCTTGAGAGCAACAAGCTGGCTACGGTTGCTTAAATATGATTTCAGCCATCGGAGAAGGCTGCCATGTACACCTAAGGCTCCTAGCTTGTCGATTAGCACGCAATGAGCGACTCTATCGAATGCCTTTTGGAAATCTGTGTATATCGCATCCACTTGACCACGCTTGTCGAAAACCTTGGTAATGAAGTCGGAATACTCCAAAAGGTTACTAACCGTTGACTTATTTCTTACAAAACCATGCTGCTGTTGACAGATATAAGGGCTTAGGTGATGGTATAAGTGATCATAAATCAACAGCTCGAAAACCTTGGCGAATAATGAAAGTATACTGATGGGTCTGTAGTTAGCACAGTCACTGGAGTCACCACCTTTATGTATAGGTGTTATATGTGCCAACTTCCAAGAGTCTGGGAAGACTCCAGTCTTTAAGGATTTATTATATAAGATGTGCAGGGGGGTGGCAAGACTTTTGGCACAGTTTTTAATGAAGCAAGGGGGGATTCCGTCTGGCCCTGCCCCCTTGCTTACATTAATTGCAAGTAGTTTTTTAAGTACATCATCTCTGGACACCACAATACCGCTCAAAGAGCTGTCAAGATTAGAAAGATTCGAATGGGTGGCGCTACTGCTGCAGTTAGGCCCAAACATTGAGGAAAAATATTCAGAGAACAGCTGCGCCACGCCCTCACCACCACTTGCTGACTTATCACCAAACTTGACACTACACGGAATGGAAGGGTTGACCCTTTTGTTCTTTACAAATGAAAAAAATAGCTTAGTTGAATCTTTGAGGGAACTCTCAACGCTATTCACATAGGAATCATAACATTCTTTAATAAGTTTTTTAGACCTTGAACGCAACAAACTGAACTCGTCGTAGTCTCTAGGGTTTCTGAACTGCTTATATTTTTTGTGCATTTTGTTTTTTTCTTTTATGCATGCCTTTAAGGGTCCGGAAAACCAAACGGGAAAACCAGCATTATTAATGCATTTTAATGGAGTGTTATCTTTTATTATATTGTTTAAGACAACGTAAAAAGATTCAAGTTCCAGGTTAATATCATTGTGGACAAAAATAGTATCCCATACGGTTTCGTCGAGTTGTTCGGAACACCTAACCATGTTACATTTCCGGAAATTTGGGACCCTTAAACTTTTGTCTCGTAAGGGTACACCAGAAACTAGCGCACTAATTTCAGCTTCTATAGCAGGATGGTGACGATCGAGGGTAGATAGAGGGGGACATTCCACTAAATGAACGCTACACGCGTCCGTCATGAAAAGATCCAAAATCCGATTATTGAGATTGCGTGCGTAGTTGTACTGGCAGAGGCCACCCAACTCCAGCAGCTGAATCAGTAAAGACGACTTTACATCGTAAGCAGGGCCCGGAGTCAATGCAGACGAGTTCTTAGCATCGCTTGACCATTCCAAATGCGGAAGATTAAAGTCTCCCAAAACTACTGCTTTGGAGCTACCGTTGCCACGATCGAGGAGAAATCTGACACAGTTTTCGTAGAAACCCTCATAAACACATACACTAATATCTGGAGGTAAATAGGCCAAGCAAATGCTGATTGACTCATGGCACTTCGCATCTTTTACAGTTACATACAGGTCTTCGGCACCACTCTCAAATTCACGATGTCTAAACGTAAGCAAAGCCCTCTTTACTGCCAACAATATACCACCACCCGAACGTTTAAGCGAGTCAGATGTTTCGCGGTCTCTTCGTAGAACTATATACCTTCCATCCACACATTCGCTACTGGAGAAAGAAACATCTAAATTCGTTTCACATAAACAAATGATGTCGTAATTTTCGTTTAGGATATTAAGATATAATTGGTTTAATTTGGTTTTTATACGGTTAACATTTTGATAAAATATACGCATTATTAAGAGATAATATAAAACTAAATAACATGTAATACAATGATTTAATAAATATAAAACAATAAATTCAAAAGTGTGATCTTATGATGATAATAATTTATCTAACCATGCCTTATCTTTAACAAGCATAGCCGGCGAGTTATCGTCTTTTCTAATGTATACGCGGCTAAACTTCACCCACGTATACTTAAAGCCTTTCTCCTTTGAAGCTTTACGGACAGCCGCATGTAGATCTTTACATTCTTTAGATAGATGTTCCCCAGCGAATATCTGACGCTTTTCTCCGGGAACACCAAGAAGCGCTGAGTGAAGCGGCTCCTTAGAGTTGGCTTTGTTGTACCTTCTGACTCCCGATATAATGAGATCTCGGTGCCGCTCAGATGGAAGCGTTACCAAAATGTTACGGGGTCGGTTAGATTCCGGATTAAGTTTCGCCACTCTGCGGCATGATTTAATTTCACTGCTCGAAATGGGTAGGCTGATTTTCTCGCAAAGATTCATAAATATTGAGACAGGGTCCTCGTTGCGACGTTCGGGGATGCATTGGATTTCCACGTTGCAGCTTCTTGATAGTTTCTCAGAGGCATTTAAACGAATATCCAATTTCCCAAGTTCTGCCTTAAGCTTTTCGTTTTTCAGTTCAAGATCAGAAATTTTTTTATTTGCCTGTTCTAACATTTGCTTGAAATCTTTTTGTTCTGCCCCGATAAAATCAGTGGTTGCAGTAAACTCCTGCCTTAAAACGCTCGCGACCGCTTTCATTTCAGAATTGATCCTGTCCTGCATTTCTGACGAAAGTGTGGCTCGAATACTGTTGAGCTTCAGATCAATAAGCTCACTAAACTGCTTCATAGTAATAGTAGCGTCGCCCTCCCCCAGAATGCCATAAGCACCATTCGACCCAGCCGAATCACATGACGCATTTATAAGGGACTCATCGCATGACATGTCAACATGATGGGAGGTGCTCAACGCCGACACAGGGTCTGTAGCCTTGGGCACATTTTGCAACCTATAAGGCGAGCCAATGGCCGTGTCGTCGTTTCTATTACGCCGAGTGATGTTTGCACATAAATCACAGCGCCAAGATTGTTGTAGTTGTTTCAAGTGTTTTTTGAGAAAGGAAGCATTCATGTTTAAACATTGGTAATGGTAGCATTTCTTATAAGCAGTGCAGCGCAACAACTCTGATAGGTTGGCAGGTTTATTACAAGCGAAGCAATTCATATTAAAGCGCAGCCCAACAATGCCCCAGCGGCAGCGCAGAACAAAACCTGCACGCAGCCCAAGCAAATTAAATAATGTAAACAAGCGATGCACAAGCGATGGAATGCGTACGGCACGGCGAGCGATCGAGCTTGCTGCTCGTCACAGAAGGGGGAGAGCACTAGGCGTTAGAGCGGGAAGGAACGTACCGGTCGTCGACGTCGAGCTGCGGGCTGGAACCGGTCGACCTTGAGCGTGCGGCTTGCGCGTGCGCAGTGCGAAAGCTGAGCAGCAGGGATATTTGCGATGCCTAGATAACACTGGCACTTTTCTTCTGTAGTAACTCACGAATTAGGGAACGGATCTAAAATTTGATCACACTAAGGCGCAGATCGAAAAATTTACTTGATTTTAGTATAAGATGCTAGTGTAAAACCTTCAATAATTAGTGCTTTTGAGGATATTGAACGGCCACAAAATGAAACGCTGTTGTCTTGTCAAGCGCGCAGCGCAGACGAAAAATAAAAACTTAAAGTCAACGACTAAGGCTTTCGGATTACGATCTTGCCGTATAAAGCAGCTTTCACGATATTTTTTAATTGGGATTAATGAATCAATTAAAAAACATTTCGAACTCCTCCGTGCTTTGGAAGCTTAGGCGCATAAAGCCGTTGGTATTGGTTGTTGTCCTAAAATGGCAGTCGATAAAACCCACCAACCCGTAATAGTCCAGCGTGATGGGTTATGGTCTTTTTTTTATTCTGCAACGTTTACACGACGCTAGGCCTTCATATTACCTGATGGTAAGTGACGATAAGGGTGAAGGTGGAAACGCGCTTCACCCGGAATCCTCAACCACTGAGGAACTGGCTATCTTATCTCAAACTGTCGGAACACAACAATGCTATAAACCTCGTTGTTACGGCGACAGACTTAGATAAGATGGTGGTAGCTAGCCAGGCGGACTTAACAGCCTTACCACCAACCAAACTTAGCACACAAAGATGTACCACCCGCTGGGAATCGAACCCGGGACCCCTGGGTCTAAACCGGTGGCTTAGCTACTAGACCACAGAGGCGGTTAAATCGGTAATATATAAATTAAGGTCTAATCTCCCCGTATGCTATTTTCATGTGGGAAAGACTGTGTGTGCACAGTAGTAGTGGGACGTTTAAGAGCAGATGATAATGATTACCAACAAAATAATATAATGTTTATACATACATCTTATCTTATCTCATGTCCACTGCCACAGTCCACGTTTCATCAGATGACAACTGCACATGTGCTCAGCTCAGGTGGTGAGCCCGTCGCCGCTCTATGCTTTTGAATGTCTGTGCTGTCTTTATTCCGTTAGTTAACTTTTACGACACCCAAGGGAAGCGAGGGGTTCGTAGGAAGTTCGTAGGTAGGTATTACTCGGTAGTGACGATGATATGATGTCATTTATGCCAATTTAGGCTACAGCTACAACATTTCTGTCTACTTTTACTCACCAGCCCTTATGTGATAAATGTTACCGATTTTGGCTTTAAATTTCTTCGCACATAACGTCCCTCGCATGACTAATGCCCGATTTACACGTATTAAGTAATTTAGTAGTTAACTAAATATTAACTAAATTTTAAGTGACTTATCTACAAAATTGTGTGTTTACATGCAATTAATCACTTAAAATTAAGTTAAAATTTAGTTAACTACTAAATTACTTAATACGTGTAAATCGGGCATAAGGCTCGTACTCTTAAACCAAACTCGCACTAAAATCTCTGCTTGAGTACAGTTAGAAAGGGATGGTGAAATATGCGATGAATAGCACTATCCCTTTCTAAATGTACTCAAGCAGAGATTTGAGTGTGAGTATGGTTTTCCTCCCAGATGGCCCAGTCCCACTCGCCGAGCAGCCGCCTCCTCCACGATATCGCCGTGAACCGGTTCCCACCAGCTCACCACGCGAGGCTAACCGTGCCTGCTAACGCGAGGTAATGTTCGCAATATACGCGCTGCCGTCGCGTTTGTTCGTCCGATTAATCACACACAGCAGCCCCCGATGGCTGTTTCGAAGGAGATTATTGAGATATTATCCGATTAACTGTTGATTCACAACGAATGCACGTGGGCATGTACCGACACACCGAAACTGAAGTCACAACAACGCGACGCGAATTCTGGCGTCAGAAATATAAACGCGTACAACCCGCGGTTGTTTTTACACCATATAATGAGGTCTGAGCTGTCCCGTACCGTGGGAAAATCAAAATCAGCACCGAAACTTAACAGACCTCTGCCATTACGTGTTATTCCGAAAACCGAACCGATATTGAAGTGAACTGACATACGAATGTCAATGTCAACTGATAGTTTTGTTTTTATATATCCGTCAATGTGGGTAGGCAAAGTACCACCCGTACAGCCTTAATTTGATTTTAAACATTACTATTTTAGATAAAGGTAAGCTGTAATGTAACAATGTTGGCAGACCTAATAAAATATATTTAAAAAAAATTACATAGTTGGAGACACGCCTCACACGTCACCGATGACTCCCGAGTACGAGTAAGCCCCTTCGTACACAAGGCTACGAAAATCTTCGATACTCGACGATTTTAGTCTCCAAGCGACTACCGCCATACAAAATGGAGTCGCGGGACAAATGTCGGCGACGCGACTCGTGTACGAACCTCAATGGATTTGTATGTCGCTAGTCGCTTGGAGACTTAAATCGTCGAGTATCTAGAATTGCGTAGCCTTGTGTACGATGGGATCACTCGTAATTATATTCGCAATATCATATTGTGAAAACTATTGTCACGGGTTTCAAAATATCACATCGAAACGGAGTTCGGTTCGTGCTCGCTTTTACTTGGATTGCTTATTTTGATACTTACACGTTTTGTCGGGATTCTTATATTCATTCCACCAATACTCCCAAATGCACGTTAGGAGATATAAAAACAGCAGGAAGAACATTGCATACATTTTTCTTTCAATTGATGCTGTCCGTGGTTTACAAACCAATGCAGCTTTTATCTGGAAACATGCCATGTTTCATATCAATAATGGAATTATTTACTAATCGTTTGAAACCATACATAAAGCATACCTATATAAGGCTAATCGTCATAGTACCATTCGGCACATCGTATCAAAATGTTGTGTAAAAGCCTTTTCCAACTTTTCTTCCAAATATCAGTCAGTTCAACTCGGGTTCGGTTGGGAGGGGGCTTTAAGGCCGTGGTTCACTCAGCTTGCATCTTCTTGTTGAATGATAGCGGTTATCTTCGTGCTTTGTTAGCGAAAATAGAAGAGTAAACACGTATGTTTATAAATTTTTGTGGTCATTTTGCCGGAGTAAGGCCGGAGGTTCAACAAAAAATTGTCGAGAACGGCCGTTTATGACTTTGTGTTAAAGAATGAGGTTATGAACAGATTTCTATCCCGTAGCAAGGGTATCTTGAAGTGTCGCCGACGTTGTTCGTAAGGACATCTGTGAGAAATGGCTAGCGAAATGAATGCGAGGTGTCTCGTGAAAGATCTTTGAACAGTTTCAATCCGCTGTGAATGTGTAATACATGGGATGTGTATTACAAGATGGATTCCAAACAAATGCGGCGTATTCGAGATTGCTGCGCACTAAACTATTATAAAATGATTTTGGTTTTAGCACCGAATTGATTTGTATTTCGTTTCATGAATCTTAGCATCTTATTAGACTTGCAATCAATGGATTCCATTAAAAAGTATATTTAAGTTTTGAGTCTATTATGACTCTTTCTTATATCTTTTACTTTGTGTACCTTTGTGTTGTGTACCTTTGTTTTCTTTGCCTTTGTCTACCTGCGCTAAAATGTCGTAATCAATTTAGTAATTAGAGGGAAAAAGAGTTATTTTTCTTGGTATATTTAATATGTTGGCATTTTAATGGATTTAGTGACATATCATTGACTTGCACCAATTCCACATCACTTTTTGACCATCTCTTATGAGAGCAGACGCAGCATCCAAACTCACAATGTCAAGTTGTCCGCAAAAAGAAAAAAAATTACTCTGTTTAATACAGGCAGTAATGTCATCTATAAATAGACAGAACAAAATTGGTTTCAACCGGATTAGTTTCGGTAGACCGACCTTTGTGAAAGCCATGTTGAAATTTATTCTGTTCAAGGTCTAAAAAGTTAGAAATAGTAGGATAGACTACCAACTTGAATAATTAAGGTAAACTAGAAAGAAAAGAATCTGGTTGGTTATTGGAAAAGTTCCTCTTTCCACCTTTTTTATTTTATTATATTGTTATCACTCTAGACTCATTACATTTAGTCGGAAATTTGCCATCTGTTAATGATTTTTTTAATTAATAAATATTAAAAATAATGTATAATTCAGGTATTCGGCACAAAGTTTTAAAATATAGGAGTTGTTTTGTCAGGGCCAGCTCCTTTGTAGATGTCTAGATGTTTTAAATGTTCTTAGTGATGACTTTTTCAGATATTTAACCTAGACCAAGACTCTGGCAAGATGTAGCGCGATCAGAACATGTGCATTATCTAATATTTTTATTAAAGATTGAAGCAAAATGGTCGGCAAACAAATTAAAGATTTCTAGAGCGGAAGCAGCAACAGAGCCATCATAGTCAAAGTAGCACTTCTATCCTCATGTGACAAAATTTTAGTATAGAGCCCCGCTGTCCTGTAAGCCTTACCACCTGCACAAGGGTATACTTAATACAGGCCACAGAACCAGTCCTAAGCGTAGCCTGTTTCTGGACTGAGAAGATATAAAACGATTGACACATAAATAAGAATAAGGACATATTGTGCTAGAGCATTGATAATTACATATTACAGAATAAGACGCAATCTGAAACTTTTACCTTTTGTACTTGTAGTAAGCTCTTGATGATCTGCTGCACTCTCGCTTTGGCTCCGAGAAATGCCACGAGAGCATTCAAATACAAGGCGAGGAAGCATATTGTCGTCGTGTACGAGACTATGAGCTTTCCGTGGGAGGCAGATTGCAAAAAATGATTCCTTATCTTTAAACAGAGCTACAGGTGTACACATGACTGTAAACAATAAAAATATATTTTAATACTAGTTACATTTATATTTTAGTACTCCCGTTCCCGTGGGAATATCGGGATAAAAAGTATTCTATGTGTTAATCCAGGTTATAAACTATCTGTATGCCGAATTTCATCCAAATCCATTTAGTAGTTTTTACTTGAAAGAGTAACAAACATACACACTCACAAACTTTCGCCTTTATAATATTAGTGTGATGTTGTATTCGAAATTTCGAACATAGTAATTTTGATAGAGAGCCTGATGCTAATACACTCGAAAAATATTAAGTCAAGTCAAAGTTAATTTTGACAACAACTCACGCGACAAAAACCCTCTCACGAAGTCGAACGCGCACAGCGCCGGCCACACGCTGGCCGTGCACCCTGTGGCGGTTCTCTTGAACCGCAGCGGCGCGACTCCGGCCAGCTGCGACACCCGCAGCACCAGCAGCAGCGCGCCCGACACCACGCACTCCTCAGGCGCACACCAAGCAGAGCGACGCATTGCTCTTGATACTTTTAGAGACATTTTTTCTTAAGATTATTTCAATGCGCTTTTTATGATTACATGAAATAGTTCTGTTAAATCCTCTAGAATGCTTATACACATGTGTTAGGTACGACACTGTCACTCATTAGCTTTCTAAATAGAACTAAGTATTATAAAAAGCCTCGTTTACGAATGAAGCTTTATTATTATAGTGTAATGTTTACCTATCCGCCTTCTCTATGTTTGATTTACGACTAAATAATGGGCGTTAAAAATTATCTGTACTCAGCATGTGCTACGGATTTACTTGTAGCCCTGATTTTCATTAGAAGACCTTGCGTGATGAAGAACATATTATATTTTATTCCATCTACAATATATTTTACTTATTAAGAAACTTTGTTTTTAACAAGTATGTATGTCTATTACGACGACGATTAACAAATTATTAACGACTCCTTGTATTGCTATTAACCTAACCTGTTAGTTAGGGTTCGGAGTACAAGGGTTTCAAAATTAATTATTATCTTTGAATATAATTGTGTTGTTGTCGTGTAATAAAATGAATTATTCTTTTTTATTTTAGTTCCTTATGTTCTTTTGCACAACTTTGCCTACAATTTATAATTTAATTTAAAAAATACATTAATTGTACGGGCTGGCCTATCATGCTCATCATCATCAGTTGGTTTTAAAACAAATAGATTTTAATATAGGTACTACAGAGCCGCTGACTGTACCCTACAACAATGATTTTACATGTATATACAGTAATCATAAACTAATTATATTGAACATCGGAACAGGTAACAACAACTCGTTCAATGTGTAGGCCGCAGGTAAACAATGACAAAGAAAATATTTGTCAGTAAACATTATAATCGTGATGCAAGATCGTCATGATACAAAAGTAATTTTGTTTTCAGATAGAGTCGATTTTTTATGTATTGGGTTTTTTTATTTTTATACATTTTAGGTTGATCGCGTAACACGTTATTAGAAATATAAGTTTTATCTAAGGATTGCAAAATCGGGAATTACTCCAATAGGAACGAAGTTTATTAAAGCTGTAAGAACTTATTTATTTATTTTGAAGACCAACAGCTAATATACATAATAAAAACTTAAAATAACACCAAACAGCCAATTATAGGTCCTCACAAGTAGCAACAAATTAACTAAATTAGTTAACATTACAAGCGCTCAACCATCATCATCATCATAGGCCTCTTACATCTATAAAAGATTCCAATTGCGAGGTTTGGCATTTTCTTATGTGGCTTGTAAGGCCAATACGGGAGCGACAGCAACGGCCGCATACTTGGCAGACGAATTGAGTACCTGGTGACGTTGGAGGAAGCGCAGCGCGTTGGTGACGTCTGTCACGCTTTTTAGACAGTTCCTCAAACCAAATGTTGTCGTGAACGACAACTCCATCGGCTATGGTTTTCCTCCACCGATCACGGTTGTCTGCGACTGTTTCCCAGTTGTTAGGGTTGATGTTAAAGGACAGCATGTCACGTTTAGTGCTGTCTTTAAAATGTAACATTGGCCGCCCAACCGGACGCTTAGCGTCTGCGATTTGTCCAAGGAGGGTTTGTCTCGGCAACCGGAAAGGCTCCATCCGCTGCACATTTCCAAGCCAACGGAGCCGCCTCTGCTTCACAGCTGCAGCTATGCTGGGCAGTTGAGCGATACTAAGCACCCCTTCGTTAGTAACTCGATCCCTCCACGAGATGTCCAAAATACGTCGAAGACAGCGCATGTGGAAGCTGTTCAATCTTCGCTCCTGTTTAGCATACGACGTCCAGGTCTCAGCCCCGTACAATAGTATGGATAAAATGCAAGTCTGGTAGACGATCATTTTCGTTTTTATAGTAAGATGTTTGTTTTTCCATACTCTTGCACAAAGCCTCCCGAACATCGTAGATGCTTTGCCGATGCGGACGTTTATCTCTACATCAAGTGAAAGATTGCTCGACACCGTGGAATCAAGGTAGCAGAAACCATCAACAACCTCCAAAGGTGTATCATCCAACAGAATAGTTGGTTTCTGATTGACACCTTGCGCCATTATGACCGTCTTCTTCGCGTTTATGGACATGGAGAACAACTTACATGCCTCGTTAAATTTAAAGACCATTAACTGAAGCTCTTCTGGGGTCGTAGCAACAAAAGCTGCATCATCAGCAAACAGTAAGATATCTACAAAGAGATCTTGGCGGTGTCTTTTGAATTTTAAAAGAGAGACATTAAAATGCTTACCGTCCACCCTGGTGTGAAGGTCTGCCTTTGCCTTTTGGAGACTCACCAAAAGCAACTTCAAGAAGGACAGAGAAGAATATACCGAACAGAGTTGGTGCCAGAACACAACCCTGCCGCACACCTCTTCTCATATCAAAGGAGTCTGACGTTTTACCATTGTAAACAACGGAACCCTTCATGTTAAGGTGAAATTACTGTATCAAATGTAAGAGCTTTGGTGGGCAACTGATTCTTTGGAGCACAGAGTAAAGCCCCTCCCTACTGACGGCATCAAAAGCCTGGTTTAGGTCAACGAAAGCTGCCAACAATGCTGTTCTTTGCTCTCTACACTTTTCCTGGAGTTGACGGAAAGTAAAAATCATATCAGTGGTGGAACGCTGACTGCGAAAACCACACTGAGACTCAGGGTGCACGCGATTAGCCAGCTTTTGCAACTTGGACAAGATGATACGCCCAAGTACCTTACCGACGATGCTAAGTAACGAGATGCCGCGGTAAGAATTACAGTCGCCACGGTCACCCTTTCCTTTATACAAGGTGACGATGTTGGCATCGCGCATATCCTGGGGTATGTATTCTTCCGTCTAGCACTTAAAAAACAGCTTATAGATGATGGGAGCTACACAATGCATCTTAACGACCTCGGCCAGAATTCCGTCGCTGCCTGGGCTCTTACCACGCTTTAATTGATTGACAGCGATATGGAATTCCTCAACTGTGGGCATATCGTCGAGCTCCATCCAGACAGGCAATTGTGGGATCGAGTTTATTACATTAGGGTCGACGCCGATCGGATGTGAATAAAGGTCAGTGTAGTGCTCTACCCAGCGATGAATCTGACGGCCTGAATCGGCGATAAGAGAGCCGTCTGCTTCTTTGAGAGGAGCCGTTTTCTTTGGTAATGGTCCCAGGGCCTTCCTTATACCGGAATAGACAGCTGCAAAGCGCTCAACCACAAACAGTAAATATAATAACACAATTAAAAAACATCAAATAAAGAACTGCTCGCTCAAAAGTCTCCTCGCAGTTGCATAACCAGTATTAAAAAGGTCGATGTCAACCTGCTTGGACACTGCATTGAAATTGTTAGCCGCACGCCAGAGATATGTGTTTTGCCGAAATTCGACGTGGCACCGGGAAGATACAAAAGGGGATGGAATCTGCGCGACTGTATGAGAGCTCTTAGGGCAATGTGGGAGACAAGCTCAGGGCAGTCGACAGCTCCAGAAGCAATTTTTAACAAAAATACCACGTCGCTTATCCAATGGTAAGAGATGGTGCTTCTTGCATAAATCTATGTAAGACGTAGACTCATACCATTTTTTTTTTTTTTTGTAAAAGAGGGAGGCAAACGAGCAGGCGGGTCACCTGATGGAGAGTAATCACCGCCGCCCATGGACACCCGCAAAACCAGAGGAATCGCAGACGCGTTGCCGGCCTTTAAGGGAGGAATAGGTTTAAGGAAGGAATAGGGATTGGGAAGATGCAGGGGGGGAAGGGGCCTCCGGAACCCTCACTGGTCGGACGAAACACAACAGCACCAAGTGCCATTATTTCACGCCGAATATTCGTGAGAGGGTGGTATTACGCCGGGCGAGCCGGCCCAATGCGTGCTGCAACGCAGCGTGGCTCTTCCACTCAGTCAGTGTCACTCATTTAGCACCACCCAGGGATCACGTGTAGGGTCTCAAGGGTAAACCTACGGACGCGAGCAATTTTAACCCCCAAAAACCTAGTTTTAGTACGGAAACATGAATACTTCAAGAATCTTTTTTGGATATTTTCTATTAGCGAAATATAGATTTGATATCGCGGGTTCCAAACCTGCGACGCTTACTCCAGGTAGCTGCGGATAAATGTACAGTACAAGATCTTCAAGGTTTTAACTTGATGAAAGTCTTTGGCACTACGCATCACAAAGCCTAGAGCCCTCGAAGCCCTGGAAACTGTATTATCGATATGTTTATCAAATAATAGCTTGTCGTCATGACAAATACCAAGATCCCGCACTTGATTGATCCGCTAAAGAGCAACTCCATCGAGCGTATAGTCGTACAGAACCAAGTTACGCTTCTGAGTATAAGTTACAACAAAACATTTAGATGGGTTTAGATCCAATTGGTTACGCACGCCATAATCCAGTAGCCGTACGACATCCTCCTGTAGTAACAAGGCATCATTCGTATATTTGACGGTAGAGATTATCTCCATGTCATCAGCAAAACATAGCAACCGCGACGATCTAAGGCAGTTTTCGATGTCGTTCACAAAAATAGTGAATAAAAGAGGTCCAAGTAAGGACCCTTGTGGAACACCACTAGGAATCAATTCCCACCCGGACATGTAATTTTTAAGAACCACTGCCTCCGTACGGTTGTCAATGTACGACGAAAACCATCTGAAGTCCTCACTAATGCCAACTCCCAAAAGCTAGGATAGAAGCAAATTATGTTGGATTCTGTAAAAGGCCTTACTGTAATCAGTATTGATGACGTCCACTTGAGAGCCACTGTCCATAGCTTCAGTGAGTAAGTTATTGAACACAACAAGGTTAGTTACAGTAGAACAGCCTGTCAGAAATCCATGTTGTGTCAGGCTAAAATAATGTTGAATTGCTCGATAAACCTATTTATAAACAATCTTCTCCAATACTTTAGAGATAATGCAGAGCTTGGATATTGACGGTAATTGACAATATCAGTCTTGGAGCACTTTTTATGCACTGGGGTGATGTAGGCACGCTTTCATATATTCGGCATGGTTCCACTACATAATGACCTTTTGAACAATAGTGAGACGGGAATGGCTAAGGACTTGGCGCACCGTATAAGGAATCGGGCGGGCAGTGAGTCAGGACCGGCAGACTTAGAGGGGTCCAGGGACGAGAGAAGTTTGGTGATTTCATCGGCACAAACGGAGATAGTAAAAATACCAGAGCCAATTGTAGCATAGGGCACCAGATCTAGGCAAGGAGTTAATTGGCAATTCGAAGCGCTCAAAAAATTTGAGCAAAAGTAGTCAGAGAAAGGGTTGCATACAGTAACACCAGTGTTGACAACTAGGTCACCGCATTTAAGACTACTTGGCATTAGATTTACCCCTTACAAATGACCAGAAGGTTTTGGGATTGTCCTTAATAGATTTCTCAATAGAATCAATGTAATTACGATAACAGGTCTTCTCCAAACTTCTCACTCGATCATGTAATAACATAAAACATATGTCATCTGAACGGTTACCGTAAATCTTATATTTTCTCAAGTACTTATACTTCTCTTTAATTATATCTCCTCCTCATATCCTCCCTATCTCCTCAGTGCAGAAGAATACCAAACTGGAAATTGGCTATTGTTAATCACCTTCGATGGTATGTACTTGTCTCTCAATAATGAAAGAGTACTATAAAAATATTCAACCGCATCTTCAAAGGATTTAGATGAGAATTCTTTAAGCCAATTAATTTCAGAATTCTCTTTGTTAATGGAGTCATAGTCGCCCTTATTAAAAAGATACTTGATTTGAGAGGCTCTATCTAAAGGCACAAAGTCCGCAAAACGTAAGTCAATGGAAAGTGCACTATGATGAGGGTCAGTCGGTACAAGTGAGTCATCACTACAGTCAGAGACAGAGACATCATCTTTACACAGGATAAAATCGAGAATCGTACCAGTGGCATTTTTTATCCCATTGAACTGCCTGAGACCGAGAGTGGTTAACTCGTCCATCAATCGAATCTCGCTATCGGATTTAAAGTTGCAAGGATCATAAGAACCGTCATTGTTAATACTAGGAGACCAGCCTATTCCACTTAAGTTAAAATCACCCGTTACAAGGTATAAATCCAAAGGACTACGCATAACCACATCACTCAAACAATTCAAAAAGTTTGGCAACTGCTGAGAGAATGTGAACCCAAGATCTTCTGAGCATAAGTAAAGAACACAAATATGTAATTTCACGTGAACATATTTGTTTGAGGGTCAGCGTTAGCCAAAGATCATAGTTCCGATCACGTCGCCAAGCCACGTACCGATCGTCAAACAACTCAGTATTCATTATGCCCTCTAACAAAAACATTTTGGTTATAATAATATTGTAATAATCAGAAATACTCATATTACGAAAAAAAATGTAGTTTTTGTACGTAGACACCGACGCCGTGCATTCTGATACTTTGTATTTATTCGTTTAATTAACATTAGGATTTACCTCTTTTAGTATTAAAAGAAATTAAAATCAAACTTTCATCACAATAATAAAAATATAATAAAATTGTCAAATAAATACATTCATCATCTGGTATTTGTAAAATAAAATATTAACTACCTACAACAAACATCAGGCAAATAAACAAATGCATAGCGAGAAAACGAGCGAATAAGCAATTCAATACAGTAGTCATCATAAGCTTAAAAAGTACACATAAAAGGAGCAAAATGTTGACATTGGTTGAGCCACACTTAACTAAAACAATAACGGAAGGTAGTTTTGAGCGATACATTGGCAGCGCCAACAAAAATGGCAGAATAAAAAGTAAACTAAACAATCTTGTATAAAACATTCTCACTGGTGACTATCAGAACACGAGAGGTGTCATGCCATGACACAGCAGTGTCAGATTTTCACAATAGTCGTAAAAATCAATAGTTTAAAATAATTTTTTTAATAGTTTTAGTCGTCGACACATTAATTACAAGTCTATTCTATGTCCAAGACATCTCATAACATTGTCGACATCTTGTTACACGAAACGACATATTTCCATCAAATTAGTGCCAGCCATCAAAATACAAAGATCGTCTTTCACCACCTTTCAAAGAAGAAGTGTGCGCCAGTGCCAGTGCGCAGTCACGGAGCCATGTACATAAGGGCTAGTAGATTCTTTGATGGCTTAAAGTGTTACATTTGAGATTTTGTCCCTATTGGAGAAAAGAAAGAAAATCCCAAACGCAAGCTTCAGTGGGTTGTTTGTAAAATAAAACCATATAATGTTCAACTACTAGGTAGTTAGTATATTCGTATTTGTCGTGCGCGCGCTGCCACCGGAGTGACGCGTTTTGTTGACAGCGCGAATTTATTAGCAAGTAAAAATGACGAATACAGTAAAGTGTACTAACTGTAACATTGTAATCGACGAAATGTTATCGTACGTGCAAAATAAAGTGTCGGTTATAGACGAAATGACGCTGGTGCGTGTTTGTACCGCGTTTTATACCGGTGAAGAAATAAAAACTTCGAAGTCTTTACTGTTTAGTTCTATATCAACGGACCTGCAAAAAATAACAAGAAGAAACAAAGGCAAAGAAGAAAGGGACCTGGCAGATATCATACACCTTTTTAAAAGTGCGGAGCCGGACGAAATACCTGTGTTTGTAGCTAGACAACTTGATAGGTTACCACCCCTGGACTTTGAGCACCTGGATTGCTCGAAGCTTATTAAAGACCTTTCAAGAATGCAAGCTACTATTGAAGAGATCAAATCGTCGTATGTAATTATGGATTATGTACAAGAATTGAAAAGTGAACTACTACAATCAAGAAATAACTCACTGCCACCTATGTCTGCGTTCAAAGTGAATACAAAAAGAGGCGCCTGGTTATTAAATAGTGGCCCGGTAGGCCTCTCAGATCTGCATAATTCATCTTTGGACGAGTCAAATAACAAACATGATTGTGGATTAATTGATAAAACACCTCAATATCGTGAAATTGTGCAGGTATATCAGAAACAGTTCAATCGAGTGTCGAATGCGCAGCTACGCGAACGGTCAGCTGATAACGAGTCACAAACGGCAACCGTCCCGAGTCGTGAGCCGAGCAAACTCGAGTGTGCAGGACTGAAGAGTGCAGCGGTATCGCTGTCGCGCCCGAGCTCAGCTGTGGCGGCGAAACAGTTGACTGTCACTGAAAATGAGCGGCGATTGGAGCCGAATGTAAACAAACAAAATGAAGAATGGCAAAAAGTGTCATACCATAAAAAACGACCTAATAATTATCGATACGTTGGAAGATCGGGCAAGGCGAGAGACGCTGAATTTAATTTTAAAGCGGTGGATAGAAAGGTTCCGGTTTTTATCACAAATATACACAAAGACACGACGGAGGATGACATAATTCGATACATAAAAAGCAAGACTAATGATTTGGTATCCTTAGAAATAATTAATATGAAAATAGAAAGAAATCACAAGTCTTATAAATTTTTAGTACTTATCGGAATCTAAATTATCTTCATACTTGGATGAAAACATATGGCCTCAAGACATAGTGTTTAGTCGTTTTAATAGTTTTAAACACAGAACTACGAACAGTTTTACCTGTTGACGGCCAGACAAATAAAATTAATAAATAAACATCGATTTGCGAGTTTTAATTGTAAAAGCATCAAGTGTTGTATTGACGGCGTTAGAGACTTATGTCGAACCTGCGACCTGATAGCTCTGCAGGAAACGTGGTTGCTGCCGGAGAATATACCAATCCTAAGCACAATTGATAGCGGTTTTGGATACGTGGGCACGTCGGCCGTTGACACATCCGCCGGTATACTCGTAGGGAGACCTTATGGAGGCGTTGCCTTGTTATGGAAAAGTAGTGTTTTTCAGCAAGTGTCAGTTTTGAGATGTGACAACCCTCGAATTTGTGCTATAAAGATAATGACAAATGATCGTCCAGTGATTGTAGTGAGTGTTTATATGCCCACGAATTCGAATGACAACCTGCCGGATTTTATAGACTGCTTAAGTTCGGTGAGTGCACTTATTGAAGCATATGGCATTGAGTCAGTTTTTATGGTAGGTGATTTTAATGCCGACCTATCGGGTTTGTTTTATAGTGAGCTTTCAAGTTACTGTACGGAGCAATGTTGGACTTGCATCGATGTAGATTTATTGGGCGCGGATTCCGGTACTTTTACCTTTGTTTGTGAGGTAACCAGGTCCTGTAGCTGGTTGGATCACTGTGTAGTAACTCGATCGGCACAACGATCTGTTCTAAATGCCTGTGTTGAGTATGACACTTTGTGGTCGGATGTAGCCAAAGGATTACGAAGTATCAGTTCTTCTTACTAATACTGTATCACAAAAGATAACGTTAAGTTTAACAAAAGATAATAAAACTGGAGTAACTTTGCGTTCGGTCAACCTGACCAAAAATGATTTTAACCTTAGTTTTTTAAAGAAAACCATAGTCATAATTTAAACTCAAATTAAGCTTTGATTAAAAACTCTTTAAATAGTATCATCGATTCAGACATTAATGCACCAAATAGTTCTTATCACAGGATGTAACCAAATGGTGAAGTATTAGTCCTTCTTACTGATACCGTATCATAGAAAAATCAGCTCTTCACACTGATCGAGTCATTAGCAACTAGCATTCCAGTGCTTCGCACTGCTAGCCACACTTCAGACAACGATAGAACAGTATCAGTCCTTCTCACTGATACACAAAATGAGAATGACCTCGAGTTGGGGCTGGTTACCCTGTCCATGGGTCAATGAGGAAGAACGACCACGAGTTTGGGGTTACCCTGTCCATGAGTCAATGACGGAAAATGACCAAGAGTTTGGGGCTGATTACCCTGTCCATAGGTCAATGACGGAGAATGACCACGAGTTTGGGGCTGGTTACCCTGTCCATGGGTCAATGACGGAGAATGACCACGAGTTAAGGACTGATTACCCTGTCCGTGTGTCAATATAATCAAGATTATCTGACGACATACAAAAACGCGTTTACAATTCTACCTCTTGTCAAAGTTGCAATGTTGTTAATAAATATTTTATAATCTATTCTAAATCTCCTATCACTGTAAGGGGTTCTTTGGTTCCATAGGCCATTAAAGTTTTGTCTGGGGATTTAACTTGTTTTTTTTAAAAATTACCTTATTCTGTTTTAAATAAGACTATGTTTCAATGACGTTTCATTATTATAGGGAAATTAGGGAAACCAAGTACAGTAGCAACAGGGAAACAAAGTATAAAATTCAAAAGCAAAATAATGACTAGTTCCCAAAAACATATGCATAAACAACCTGGCTAAACTACCAAGTAAAAATAAGCTATAAAATGTTTACTAGAAAAAAAATCCTCTTCTGTGACTGGTTTTTTTTTTCTAAGTTAACATTTTATCCTATATCTATTAAAGCATTGTGAATGCAAAAAATTCAATTATAAAGATAAAAATTATGTGTGTTACTTGTAAGTATAATAATACTTAGATATCTACTTTTTAAATATTTAGATATCTACTCGGGATAGAGCGCCAGCATTTGTGTTTAATTTACCTTTTTTATATACCATGTCATAATCGTATTCCTCTAATCTCAAGCGCCAGCGAGTCAACTATGAATTAGGGTCCTTTAGAGACATAATCCAGGTTAATGGTCTATGATCGGTGTATATTGTGAATTTTTTTCCATAGAGGTAAGGTCTAAAGTATTTGGTTGCCCATACTATACTTAATAACTCTTTCTCTATGGTTGAGTATTTGCTCTCTGTGTCCGAGAGAGTTCTCGACGCGTAGGCTACAGGTTTGTCTTCGCCTACCTTTCTTTGGGACAATACCGCGCCTATGACTACGTTTGAAGCGTCTGTTGTTAAAATAAACTTACTACTAAAATCTGGATACTGTAATATAGGGGCATTAATTAGAACCTGTTTACATTTATTTAATGATTCTATACATTCCGGTGAGTATGTGATTTTAGTATTCTTTTATAGACATGAAATTAAAGGTTTCGTGAGTTTTGCAAAATCTTGTATGAACTTCCTGTAATTACCGACCAAACCTATAAACGATTTAATTTCCTTTGGCTTTTAGGTATAGGAAACATCTTTACGGCGGCTATTTTGTCGTCATTGGGTTTTTACACCTTCGTCAGTCAGAACATGACCTAAGAATTTTACATCCTTTTGCAGAAATTCCGACTTGTCTAATTGAATTTTCAGGTTATGTATTCTAAGCCTATGAAATACCTTTTCTAAAGTATTTATATGGTCCTGTAATGAGGTATTGTAAATAATTAAATCGTCTAAATATGTGATAACGTTATCTAACCCTCTGAGCACGGAATCCATCAATCTCTGAAATGTACTTAGTGCATTCTTGAGGCCAAACGGCATTCTATGAAATTCATAGTGTCCGCGCTTTGTACTAAACGCTGTCTTCTCTATATTGTCGGGGTGCATCTCAACCTGATGATAAACAGATGCTAAATCGATTGTTGTGAAGTATTGTGCACTACCTAGTCTATCTAGAATGTCACAAATGTTCGGGAGTGGGTATTTACCTTCGATCGTCTTTTTCGACCGACCAACCGTTTCCGCAGAAACTTTAAATGAATAAAAAAAAAAAGTCTTTTTCTATTAAATAAAACTTTTTGAAAAAAAAAAAAACTGTACGTGGTATCAATGATATTATTATAATAACTATAATATCATTGCGTGGTATACAATAAGCGTTTGTAATTTTCAAAATACTTTTCCGAAACCTGTTAAGTAGCCAATTTGTTTTTCTACTATATATAATACATTATACTGATAATTAAGGATTATTAATGTTTTTTCTTTTAATGAATTAGGTTTCTGAGTGATTAGGTCAGTTATCGTGAACAAAAAAGCGAATTTGTCATAAAATCTCATTTAAATGAAACAGGGTTACATTTTGCTAGCAATGAAGACGTAGAGAAATTAAAGTGCCGCATTTAAAAAAACGTTTGTATTCTAATGTTTTGACTCATTTTTCGACCATTCATCAGACATCCATTTTCAATCATCGAGTACATCTCATTAAAACCATAATTGATAAATACATAAATATTCGTCGCCATTCTGCACATATAAATAACCCTGAAATACAAAAACTTTCTAAAAGACAAAAAAGAAATAAATTAAATCTTTTTAAAGGTATTTAAAATACGTATTTTATTTCGTTTCTTTTATTATTAATTATTTCATTGTTCAAATTTCCAATAAATATGATTTACTTTTGTAAGAAGTTTTATTTCTTACCTATGTACTGACATTTCAATCAAGTGTCCACTCTACGACTAAATGTTACTCTAACCTCTCGTGCGTGTGGAGAGCCGGTTTTGCCGCGTTGCGTATATTACTTGTCATCGTGGATTGCTCGGAACAGATTTTAAACGCAAATTACTATGAACGTAACGTATCTATAGTTTATAAAATCATTGGTAATATGTGTTTTTGTAAAAGGGGGCATTTGTGACGTCATCCGTAATAAAAATTATGGCGCACCTGCTGTCATTATTTTTGACATGTAAATTCCATGACTGAGGGGTTAAATTGACCCGTCAAGGCAATTTCGACCTATTATTTTTTTTTTTTTTTCGGCCAAATAAATTAAAATAAGGAATGTAAATGCTAACCACCTAACTTAATATTTAAGAAAAAATCTTACTAACCTCTTAACTAGATAATACACACATCAAAAGTGTCTAGGGATCAACATATATTTTTGCAATAACTTTTCTCCTGATTGATATTAATTAAAATTTTCTTTAAGGATTCATCAAATAAAGTGTTTTCGTTTGTCTACAGTAACGATAAACCAAGTCACCTTTGCATTAATAAAGAAATTTGCCATTTTCCTAATAAAGGGATTTTTGACATTTAAACCACTAACATTAAAGTTCGAAAAAAAGACTGAAATAACAGTTTTCTTTAAAATTTTATTGGGTAACTTAAACAATTAATAGTCCGTGTTTCTACCGCAAACACTAACAACACAAGAACATCGGTTTGGCATACTCAAAATGAGTTCATCCAAATCACGCTGTGGAATGGCCGCCCATGTTCGTTGCAACAACAAAAAAAGGTCTTCTTGCGACTGGATACCCTCCATATTCGGCATAGCTCTTCTCTGTAGCATATCACATGCATGCTCAATCGGGTTCAAGTCTGGCGACTGAGCAGGCCAGGGCATGACATTGATGTTAGCTGCGGCGAGAGTCTGTCTTACAACTCTTGCGGTGTGCGGTCGTGCATTATCATGCATTAACTAAAATAAGGGACCGATTTGCACTTGTAGAGGAACGATGACGTCTGATACAATCGTCTCAGCATAAATTTGAGCGTTGAGGTTGCCTCTGATCCAAATCAACTCAGTTCTTCCGCCGATCCAAATACCCGCCCATACCATGATGGTTCCACCACTATAAGGATGGACTTCCTGGCAGGATTTTAATCGCTGTTGGCGTCCAGGGGTTCTCCAGTGTCGTATACGTCTTGTATCCGGTCTCATACCAAAACGAGACTCATCAGAAAAGCACACGAAACGCCATTGTTCTTCTGCCTAATTTCTGTGTTCAAGAGCCCATTGATATCGAATCCTACGATTGTGCATTGCTATAGGTGGTACCCTTAGCGGTCTTCGGGAATGAAGGTTCACTTCATGCAAGCGGTTTCTGACTGTTTGGTCGCTAATTAAGTTCCCTGAAGAGTGATGAAGCCTCACGGCTAACATCATGGCGGTTATTGTTGGAGCTCTTCGAGTTGTGATTTGAATGTATCGGTCTTGTCTCCGTGTGGTGCAGCGATACCGCCTTCCATGGCGCTCAGCCACGGTACCAGTGCTTCGGTAACGTGTCCAAAGTCGACTGATAACACTCTGACTTGTATTCAGAGCTAAAGCCACAGTACGTTGCCGGGAACCAGCTTCTATCATTCCCACGGCTCTGAGCATTTCTTCCCTGCTTAAATGACGTCGCCGCTCCATAATAACGTTGGTTTTAATCAGTAGTAGGGAAACAGTAGCACTAATAATGTCTTCAATGCGTTGTATGTTTTTATAGGGAAAATATTGACAGCTGATTTTCATCTTTTACTAGAAATTTATTGAAAGTTCCTGTTTCAAATTATGAAATGCACCAAAAAGGATCCATATAAATTTATAAAATCATAAATTTATTACAAAGCCACATCTCAATCTCAAGAAATCCGCATAAAAATGCTTGATCCCTAGACACTTTTGATGTGTGTAGTAGTGTATTAAAAATATTCTTAATTTATTGTCCTTGAACGGAATTTGTCCTGGAACCTGGATTATGTCTCTAAAGGACCCTAATTTATAGTTGACCCGCTGGCGCTTGAGATTAGAGGAATACGATTATGACATGGTATATAAAAAAGGTAAATTAAACACAAATGCTGGCGCTCTATCCCGAGTAGATATCTAAATATTTAGAGAGTAGATATCTAAGTATTATTATACTTACAAGTAACACACATAATTTTTATAATCAGTGTATTATTATCAAAAGTTAAAATTCAACAAATCTCAATAACAAACCTAATATCATTCTTATTTAAATTTTTCTTCATTTTAATTCTTGATTATAGTCCTAATATCTTTGGCAATCATCAGTTATACCCAAAACAATCTGTGTTTACAGAAAAACGTAAAGCTTATTTTTATCTTTATAATTGAATTTTTTGCATTCACAATGCTTTAATAGATATAGGATAAAATGTTAACTAGAATAAAATTTTTACTAGAAAAAAAACAACCAGTCACAGAAGATGATTTTTTTTCTAGTAAACATTTTATAGCTTATTTTTACTTGGTAGTTTAGCCAGGTTGTTTATGCATATGTTTTTGGGAACTAGTCATTATTTTGCTTTTGAATTTTATACTTTGTTTCCCTGTTGCTACTGTACTTGGTTTCCCTAATTTCCCTATAATAATGAAACATCATTGAAACATAGTCTTATTTAAAACAGAATAAGGCAATTTTTAAAAAACCAAGTTAAATCCCCAGACAAAACTTTAATTGCCTATGGATCCAAAGAACCCCTTACAGTGATAGGAGATTTAGAATAGATTATAAAATATTTATTAACAACATTGCAACTTTGACAAGAGGTAGAATTGTAAACGCGTTTTTGTATGTCGTCAGATAATCTTGATTATATTGACACACGGACAGGGTAATCAGTCCTTAACTCGTGGTCATTCTCTGTCATTGACCCATGGACAGGGTAACCAGCCCCAAACTCGTGGTCATTCTCCGTCATTGACCTATGGACAGGATAATCAGCCCCAAACTCGTGGTCATTCTCCGTCATTGACTCATGGACAGGGTAACCAGCCCCAAACTCGTGGTCGTTCTTCCTCATTGACCCATGGACAGGGTAACCAGCCCCAAACTCGAGGTCATTCTTATTTTGTGTATCAGTGAGAAGGACTGATACTGTTCTATCGTTGTCTGAAGTGTGGCTAGCAGTGCGAAGGACTGGAATGCTAGTTGCTAATGACTCGATCAGTGTGAAGAGCTGATTTTTCTATGATACGGTATCAGTAAGAAGGACTAATACTTCACCATTTGGTTACATCCTGTGATAAGAACTATTTGGTGCATTAATGTCTGAATCGATGATACTATTTAAAGAGTTTTTAATCAAAGCTTAATTTGAGTTTAAATTATGACTATGGTTTTCTTTAAAAAACTAAGGTTAAAATCATTTTTGGTCAGGTTGACCGAGCGCAAAGTTACTCCAGTTTTATTATCTTTTGTTAAACTTAACGTTATCTTTTGTGATACAGTATTAGTAAGAAGAACTGATACTTCGTAATCCTTTGGCTACATCCTCTGAGAAGGACAGTAGTCTGTTAATCTTGTGTTAACTATTTGGTTTATTAATATCTTGAATCGATGATAGTATTTGAGGAGTTTTTGATCAAAGTAATTTTGAGTTTAAATTATGACTATGTTATTCTTTCTGGTGTAATTGAATTTTCTGTTTGATAAAACCATTTTTTTTGTAATCATTTAGGTCAGGTTGTCCGAGCTCAAAAGTTAAACCAGTTTTATTTTCTTTTGTAGCCAGGTACATCCTAGAACACGAGGACGTGTTATGTCAGTTCTGGCCGTGTCGTAGTGTTATTCATTCAACTTACCACGCCATCTATTGAGCTATGTCAGATTTAATTAAACGGAAACGGCAAGTGTCTAATAGACAGTTGGGTAAGGTCGATACAGAGGCGATGACATTGACAGTTATCGCTGGCTGACAAGACAGTGACTGATGAGTGAGGGTTGTCAATTCGAGACGACATTAGTTATGTGCGACGGTGGAGACTGCCGCCGTCATTCTTGTTACGGGTGTACTCACGAACTGTTCTGAATTTGGGTCTGCGTCGCTGTATCTTGCTTAACTTGCAATTATCCTTTATTGTACAAATAAATAACATTTACACACACGTTACACAAGACATATACAATGGTGAGCTTATCTCTAAAAGAGATCTCTTCCAGCCAACCCTAGCTGTGGTTTTAAAAGCAAGTATGCGGGACTAATAAAATGTAAATTTAAATACACACTTAGATAAGACAGACAAATAAATAATTTGATCCGTAACTACATATACTTATTATCTATTTATACATATATAAGCATACCTACATAATATATAAATACATAAATACATAACATATACACAATATATACATATAATAATAAACAACATTAATTTAATAAATTAAGTTACTGATTAATAATAGCGTTGGACAGGTAGTACTCTTTGAGCTTGTGTTTGAACGATTCCACCGATGAGCTGTCACGGATACTGGCAGGCAGTTTATTCCACATTCTGGCTGCATTCACTGTGAACGAATTGTGGAAAAATTTGGAGTTGGATTGAGGATAAAGGAGGGTTCTTGTGTCACAGGAACGTTTAGGCCGGGAAGAGTCTGGTAAGAGGTTAAATCGGGATCGTAGATAATGTGGAAGTTGGGGATAGTTAAGAATTTTGAAAAGGAGGCATAGGATGTGCATATCTCGGCGTAGTCTAATTGGAAGCCACTTTAACTTTGACCGGAATTCTGAAACATGGTCATACTTACGCAAACCAAATATAAATCGGATTGCCAGGTTTTGCAGTCGTTCCAGTTTGTTAAGTAACTCCTCAGTAGCATCTAAATAGCAAACATCGGCATAGTCGAGAAAAGAGCGCAAAAGGGACTGAGCAAGCATAATTTTGGTATTGTACGGTAAGAAAAACTGAAGTCGCTTGAGGGAATGATAAGAATAGTGCATGCGCCGACTCACCTCATTTACCTGTGATCTCCAAGATAGCGTGTGATCAATAATGATTCCTAGGTTTTTGGTTTTTTCGGCATATGCAAGCTTAACACCATCATACGAGATATCGGGAAGATCATTAAAATCCAATTTGCCATACAGCCTATTGCTACCAATAATGATTGCTTGCGACTTCGCTGGGTTCACAAGCAATCCAAATGCATCAGCCCAAGTCTTCACCAAGAGAAGATCGTTGTTAATCGCTTCGATAGCGGAGCGTGTGTTGGCTGCATCAAAATGTTTATAAATTTGCAAGTCGTCTGCATATAGGTGGTACGTGGATGAAATTACTTTAGTGAGCTCATTTATAAATAAAGAGAAGAGGAGGGGTGAGAGTACACCACCTTGTGGCACACCCGTAGTCAGAGGAGCCCACTCCGAAAAAGAGTCATCATTCTTGGTTCTCTGGCAACGATTGCAGAGGTAGTCTGAGAACCAAGATATCGCAGCGGGGGTAAAGTTAAGAGAGCGGAGAATGGAAAGAAGGATGTCATGGTCAATAGAGTTGAAGGCACTGCTAAAGTCTAGTAACACAATAATCGTAAACAATCGGTTGTCCATGGCATGGCGAATATCGTCTGTGACGTTTAGCAACGCGGTAACTGTGCTATGGCCAGGACGAAAACCAGATTGGTATGAACTTAATAAGCTATTTTGGGAAACAAATGCACACAGTTGTTTTTGAACAGCACCTTCAAGGACCTTGGAGAGGAATATAAGGATAGAGATGGGACGGAATTGAGAAAAAGTGTTTGGGGAGGAGGTCTTCGGGATGGGAATAACATGGGCCAATTTTCACTCACTAGGGAAGACGTTGGTTGCTAGCGAAGAATTTAAAATGTGAGTGATAATTGGCACCACGTCGTCAAGGATAGGTATAAGCATGTCACGGCAAATGCCATCTTCACCTACAGCTTTGGAAGTTATAGAAAGAATGCTCTTCTTAACCTCCCCCACAGCGACCTCGCGAAATGTGAAAGGCTCGCAGTCAGGACGGGCAGCACTGTCCAGCATGGCAAGCGTGGCTTCGGTAGAATCGGCAACAGTAACTGGTGAGTTAGTAAAATGTTTGTTAAGCAGAGTAAGGTCAGGTAAGTCACCAGAACCGCTGCGATCCCCATCCCTACCCACACCTATGGTCCTTAAAAACTTCCAGATTTGAGCTGGAGGTAGGTCGTGTAGCGAAGAATGAATGTATCGCCTTTTGGCATCCCGACAAAGTCTGTTGCAGAGGTTGCGCAGCTTTTTATAGGAGTGCAAATTATCATCACTTGGAAACCTCTTAAGAACAGACTTGGCCTTATCCCTGCGTTGCATGGTCTTTTTAATTATAGGTGATAGCCATGGCGCAGGAAGGTGTTTAACGCGCACTGGTCTGAGAGGAGCGTGTGTATCATATAGGTGTGTTAAATTTTTATTGAAAATATTAACTTTCTCATTAACTGTGCAAGCCGCAAACAATGCAGACCAGTCAATTTCAGTAAAATCTTCCCTCAAGCGTTCCACACATACACCACCAAAATTACGGCGAAAAAGGACTTTGGTTTTTGGTTTGGGTTTGCGTACTCGATAGGATAGAAATATGAGATCATGGTATGAGAATGGGGCAGTAGTTTGTCCATGTAAAAGGACTGAATCTGGACTTGAAACTATCTGTACGTCTAAGAGAGATGGCTGACAATTAGGAGAATGATGGGTGGCCGAGAGTGGGAGCAAAACAAAGTTGACAGACGTTACAATAGAATTAAGACGACAGTACCGGGAGTTATTTTTGAGTAGACAAGTATTAAGATCACCCATCAATATTACATGGTTGTAAGAAGAACTAAGGGATTCAAGGGTTGTCTCAAATGATTCAAAATAATTTACATGACTACTGGGACTGTAAACCGCTCCCACCAGAATAATGGAGTGATGTAGGCTAAGCTCCAAGAACAGATATTCCAAGGACCCGGTGTATGTACCAGGAGACTGGCTGACAACAGAGCACGGGATGTGGTCCTTGATGTATATACAGACACCACCACCACCAGCCCCAACCCTGTCGTTACGGAAAAGCTTATACCCATTAATTGAGAAAAGTGGAGATTGAAGAGACGGTTTAAGCCAAGACTCGGAAACTAATATTCCATCGACAATGCCGCTGTTAAAAGATACGTTTAAATCAGCTATATGCGCAGGGACACTCTGCGCGTTAATGTGCACCAGGTTAAAGAAGTTGGATTTTCTATGGAAAATTGATTGCAGCTTAACATCCAGTGAGAGAGCATCGGTGTCAGAAGATGTGGAAAAATCGCTACAAGCACTTTCAAATTCGTCTGAGCTATCAGAAAAATAATCAGAATTAATAAACATACTTACAATAAATATTTAAATACACGACCAAACATAAACAACCTAGCATTTAACCTAATAAAATATAATAATAACTAAAAATAAATAAATAAATAAAATGAAAATATAAAACCACCAGCGAGCGTTGGCAAGACATTAGAGATTAACACACGTACACAAAACATCGAAACAAGATTACAATTCAAAATGGTTTCCGAACGCAATATTCACAAGACAGGGAGATGAGTGACATTGACAGTTGACAACTTGACATTGACAGTGAATAACAAACAAAAAGTAACTTATTTTTACAAAAATTGAAAACGAGTTCTACTTGTAAAAGTAAAAGTGGGTAAAGCTAAGTAAAACTAACGAAGTGCTACGCACCAACAACAATTTTAAACCAACTCATCCAAGGTGCAGATACCCTACAGTGAGAAATGAACAAGTTTAGGCGAAAGATAACCTATCTGCCTGCAGTGCATGGAATACTGGCCTGGAGTAGTTGTAGTTCAGCAAATGATGTAATCTTCCGCCTGGTTTTGTCTGGTAGCAGCACCACTATAATGCCATCAGACGTCCAACAGTTCTTGATGCCAAAATATTTACGGGCTGCCGCAAATACGTTCTGCCTGGACTTTGTTAGAAATTCTGATACGGAGATTCTCGAGCCTTTCAACGTAGTCTTTGCATTCCATACAGTAGATCTATGACTGTATGTTGCAAAACGGAGTAATACCGGGCGAGTCCTATCTTTTTTGGCAGCTCCAAGACGATGGCAGGTCTCGGTACTCAGCACCTCCTGCACTCTGGCGGCCACATTTTCCTTGGAATCCTCCGGTAAACCGTGGATCAGCAGAACCTTGCGCCTTGAGTGGGTTTCTATCCGGTCCATACCCGTGTTAAGGAGATCCAGTTGCTGCTTCAAGGTGCTGACTGCTTTCACAACGAAGCTCTTAAATAGTTGATAGTCAGCCGATAGAGCCTTTACTGTTTGCAGCTGAGCTCCAGGTACAGATGACTCCGTATGCTGCTGAAGAGCTTTTTCAAACTCCTCCATGCGAGAATGGAACAGAGTTGTGAGGTCCTGCAGAGTCTCGTTGACATTGATGTTGTCCATTGTCAGCAATTGAAGGCTTTCCGATGCGAAGATGATTGATGAGTGAGTTGTGCAGCAAGGACGTGTTAGTGATAAAGGTGTTGTTATGTGAATTTGTTTAAATGCCAACACTCACTGGCACATTTATTAACACATTTAAGTGAATTTAACACTGTAAGTACTTTAAAACAATTAAAATAAATTAAATTCTATGGAGCAAATTTAAGATGTCTATCTCTCTCAAAGTACCCGCCGTTTTTATGTTTCATTAAAAGTAATCTCTCTCCATCTGCTTAATTGTTAATTATTTTGTAATAAATTTTGTTGCATTGTGAAAATAGACGACTGTACTTTATCGAGAGCCCATTATTTTGAATCTGCCGCCCCCTCCGACATATTTAAAGTTTATAGTAAAATTAGTAATCATTTGAATCTGTGGACAACACAGACCACGTCCACACAGTCCATGCTTCAGCAAGAAACAACTGCACAGTCTGCACATATGCTTAGGTGATGAGCCTTTAGCCCGTTAGTCGCTTTTACGACACCCAAGGAAAAAGAGGGGTTGGTAGTATTATTTTGATGAGCCCATTGCCGCTCTAGGCAGTTGGATGTATTATATGTGCAGTCTTTAGTCCGTTAGTCGCCTTTTACGTCACCGAAGGAAAAGGAGGGGTTGGTACCTAGTATCACTTTGATAAGCCCATCGCCGCTCTATGCTGTTGGATGTATGTACAGTCTATAGTCCATTAGTCACCTTTTACGACACCTAAGGGAAAAAAGAGGTTGGTAGTATTATTTTGATGAGCCCATCGCCGCTCTTTACTGTACGATGTATGTGCAGTTTTTAGTCCGTTAGTCGCCTTTTACGACACCCAAGGGAAGAGATGGAAAGACTTTCTACCTTTCACATACCTATATTTTGTCGATTCATACAGCGGCTTCTTGTTCAATACGTTTATTACTTTGAAAGTTTAAAAATAAATATGTCTAGTTCTAGTAATGAAGAACTAAATTTACAGTCTACACTGCCGGAAATATTAAGTGAAGCAAAAAATGTTATTGACAGCCTATTACCATTAAGTCCAAAGAAAAATATATGTTAGCTTACCAAGGATTTATACACTAGAAAAACTACAAAAACACGCAGTCATTTGTGTACCTACGCCTGGCGTACTCACCATGGAATTCTGTTATTTCAAGAATGCCAAAAAACTGTGCCCAAATAGTACCAAATAGTGCCCAAAGGAAATAAATAGTACCCTTATGGTTCAAAAGTTATAGACATAGTTTGGTGAATCACCTCAGTTTGGGAAATCTGAGCAAGCTACAACTTTAACTAGTATGTCAAAAAACTGTACGCAAATAGTGCCCAAAGGAAATAAATAGTACCTTGATAGTTAAAAAGTTATAGACATAGTTTGGTGAGTACGCTAGGCGTAGGTTCTACGCCTAGCGTACTCACCTCGTTGCGCGAAAACAGAACCAGCAATGGCTCTCATTTCTATCTCAATAAATAGTACCGGAAATAGATTAATTACCCTCTAAGAGTGTAATTGTTATTTGACTTTTACACTAGAAAGTCATTAAATTTGATAGTAAACTACTACATACAAAAATTACGTGTGGTACAGTCGAGCACAGTGAATGGTAAAATATTATTTTTATTACCAAAGGAATTAAGATTGGAATAACTATGGAGTTCATTAATAGACGATGACCTAAAATAAAATATGTACATATTTAATAACAGTAAACCAAGGGTGGCTAAAAAAGGGGGGTCTTGAGGTTGGTGTGTCTGTCTTTGGCACCGTAGCTCCTAAATATCCTAGATTTGGATGCGGATTTTTTTATATGAAGGCTGGTTTTTAGCGGTGATTCTTACTTCGACTATAAATCTAGTGATAACTGTTATAAATCACTTAATTTGTAGTCGAGGGTGAATGAGACCCAATCTAACTTATTTCTATGTATCAAGCATTGCTTATTTATGATTTGTTGATCGTGAATGACAGCCCGCCCGCAACTTTGTCCGCGTGAACCCCTTACCTCGTGACGAATTTCCAAAAATGTTCATTTTTATACAAACCTTGTCCCGACAGCCGTTTTGAAGTGATGCGCGTACAAACATTTTGGCAATTGATTTTTTATTAATATACAGATTGTATAGATTGTAGATACATACCTACATAAATAAAGACTGCATATGTGCTCAGCGTGACAGGTGGTGAGCCTATCGCCGTTCTAAGCTGTTGGACGTATGTACAGTCTTTAGTCCGTTAGTCGCCTATTACGACACCCAAGGGAAAAGCGGGTGGTAGTATTCTTTCACCGGTAAGTACGCGACTCAGTTAAACACTTTATACAGTCCAGAAAACTAAGAATATGATTTAATTTGTTATTCTACGATTAATAAAAAACTATTACGTATTTCTGTAGGTAAGTATATATAATATATTCAAACTGAGTAGGTATTAAATTGACATCTAGCTAATGAAAGATCAACTGCAAATCGACATGAACATAAAATGCTATTACAAATGAAATATACATAGGTACCTACTTACTCATTTTAAGATCACTCACATCACAATGAAACAAAATTCACAAGTTTTTTTATTAATTGTTTCACAAATTATCTAAGTATTCGCAAACCTTTGCGGTTGCGGTGGCAAGGCAAAGTAATCGACTAAAAAAATCGGTTGCCGAAAACTATGCGTTCCCACCGCGGCGTCAAGCAAATTGTTGTGAATTGCAATATTGATCTTTAGCACTTTCATAATACAGGTCAGTTTGTAAGTAATTAAAGTAAGAAGTGTGATAAGCGCCATCTATTGTAACTTGTTCATACTAAGATGCATCGCTGTCGCGCGTCTATAAGTTGCACTATGATCAACAAAAGTAACAGATTGTTTTCGCACAATATTGAGCTTTCAATTTCAGACATAAGGCAAATAGTTCCTTATATAGAAGGTGCTTTTACTTTATGAAATCCGGCAAAAATACGATAGTCAATATTTTGGAAAACATGGATCTTATTTATAAGAAAAATAATTATAATCAATTATATAACTGATATTAAACTTCCTCGTTACGTATATACACCTATTAATTTCAACAAAACTAAAAGTAATATGTAGTAGGTTCATAATACGAAATTTAATAATATTAAAATTATTATGAGTTCGCCTGTAAGTCATGTCAATGTATGTAGAAGTTTGCTATCAAATTTAATGACTTTCTAGTGTAAAAGTCAAATAACAATTACACTCTTAGAGGATACTATTTCCGGTACTATTTATTGAGATAGAAATGAGAGCCATTGCTGGTTCTGTTTTTGCGCAACGAGGTGAGTACGCTAGGCGTAGAACCTACGCCTAGCGTACTCACCAAACTATGTCTATAACTTTTTAACTATAAAGGTACTATTTATTTCCTTTGGGCACTATTTGGTACTATTTGGGTACAGTTTTTTGACATACTAGTTAAAGTTGTTGCTTGCTCAGATTTCCCAAACTGAGGTGAGTACGCTAGGCGTAACCTACGCCTAGCGTACTCACCAAACTAGGTATGTCTATAACTTTTAAACCATAAGGGTACTATTTATTTCCTTTGGGCACTATTTGGTACTATTTAGGCACAGTTTTTTGGCATTCTTGAAATAACAGAATTCCATGGTGAGTACGCCAGGCGTAGGTACACAATCATTTTCAGAAAATGTGTTTTCCTCACTAGTGTGTTGGAAAACGTCGTATGAAACGCGTGTGCATTGTTAAATACAACCCTCGGCTCCAATAAGCCCTTCGCTTTCGGCTCGGGCTCATAACCCGCCTCGATTGTAATGACCAACATAGCACACATGTAACTTAATGTACTATTTTGTAACTTAAAAATTAAACGCATGTTTTCAGCTAAACCGCTAAACAATAAAAATATTAATTTGCTCTGGATCGCTTCCCTGAGCATCGATAAGTAACTAATAGTTTAAATTGATCTTACGAGAAAGAGAGAGACAAACATAAAAATAACAGTTGTTTTTTATTCTTTATTTCACACATTTTCACAAATTCAGACAGTATGCAACGCGTACCTATATGATTAAGATTAGTTTTACATGTCTCAGTCTAGATAATTGGTGTGAGACAAAACAAACTTAATTTAAAATTTAATTTGTTTATAATACATTTGACGTATTTGTGTTTTGTCAGAGTCTCAGAATAACAACTAAAGCATAAATGGAGTGCTATGACATTTGAGTGGGCTCCTTATGGTCACCATTCGAATTACATTTCTATAGGTCGCTTTTATGGTTAAAGAACTTTATTCTCATAAGAAATTTACATTTCACTTACAATGAGATACTTATATTAACAATAGCAATTGTACTACATTAAGCACCGATGCTTGCTGCTGCTATAAGTGGCTTAAGTTTGTTTTTGAAAACACTTAAACTATCACAATCTTTTTAATCAACATGCATGTGTTATATTTGTATAATTGTGATAAATTAAATAGTTAAACTTTTGTGTATAGTTCTTTAGTTGGCGTGTGGAAAGGATAATGGAACAAAACTTTCATAATTTTATTTTGAGTTCTCTGTAATGGATTAAGATTGGTTGGTGCAGCAGAAAATCCCCAAATTTCAATGAGATAATCAAATAGTTTATTTAATCTGTTTTGGTATACAGTGTGTGACTTTTCGAAGTGCTCCTAGTAAACTTGTTAGATTACTTTTAATATGTTCTATGTGCGGTCTCCACGTTAATTTATCATCAGTGAGTAATCCCAAGTATTTTTCCTGATGATCTTTTGATAGATTTGTTATTTATTTTCAAAGGCTCATATTCAGGTATCACTTTGTTTTTTGCAGATGTTTTTTCTGTGTTTATTGTTAGCAAATTCTGCAAGAACCATTCATTTAGCAAGTCTAAGTCTTTTTGAGCATCAGTAATGATTTCTTGAGTTGATTGACCAAAATAAAATAGGCATGTGTCATCGGCATAAAGTGTGAGATATCCGGTTAGTCCTATTATGTTGATGTTATTTACATAGACTAAAACAGTAATGGCCCAAGTCTGGATCCTTGGGGTATTCCGAACGAAACACTTTGAGAGTTGCTCATGAAATTGTCAATTTTAACAGTTTGACGTCTATTTTGCAGATACGATTCAAATATTATTATATTTAGTGCTTTGTCTTGGATACCTATGTCACTTAATTTTAGAAGTAACTTTTGGTGACTCACAGTATCAAACGCTTTTTTCAAGTCAATAAATATACATATCTATGGCACATATGCTATGGCAGCTGTTAAAGTACTAGATTTTGGGCGAAACCCATATTGTTCTTCAATTAGAAATTGCTTTTCAGTTAAATAGTTACTAAGCCGATTGTATAATAGTTTTTCAAATATTTTTGATATGACGGGCAATACTGATATCGGCCTATAATTGCTTGGATCGGTTTTAGGACCAGATTTATGTATAGGCTTTACCTTGGCTAATTTAAGTGAGTCAGGAAAGATAACTAACTCAAAACAAGTATTTATTGAAGAAACTAACTTTTCGACAATGAGACTCTTTACGCATTTAATTGCTTTAGTAGAAATTCCATCCAAGCCGGTACTCGTGTTTGAATCTAGGTTTTCTATTATCTTGCTTACGTCTTAGTCTATACTACAAGGTCTGATTTTATTTAGTGTTATGTCATGTGAGTAATTGTGTTCATAAGTTATAATACTTTCTGTGCAAATGTGATATTTGTGAGGTATTTTACCAGCTAGGTCTGCACCAATTGAAGAGAAAAAGGAGTTAAATAAATTTGCATATTTCTGTACCGTTAGTTACCAGTCTCGAATCAGATGTCAGATTTGGGGGAGCAGGGCTACTGTCTGTTTTGTTTGCTGCAAGGTTATTTATGACTTCCCACATTTTTTAGGCTGATTATGTTTTTTATGAAATAAGCTATGATAGTAACTTTCTCTATTGGCCTTGATAATTTTTTGGACCTTGTCTCGTTCGTTTAAAAAACATATCTGCGGTTCTTCATATTTTGGATTTCTTATAGTTTCCTTCCATCAGTCTCATAGAAGCACCGGCGCGTGCGGTTGTGCTTTTCTGTAGTGGGATGATTATGTGAATTAGACATGGCGCCTAATAAAGTAAAATGTACAAACTGTAACTTTGTCTTAACGAAGTCTTGTGTTTCATACAAAACAAAGTTGACGTGATGGATGAAGAAGGAATCGTGCGTTTGTGCTCATCGGCTTTTACGTCCGAAGAAATAGAAAATGCCAAGTATTTGTTGTTTGATTCCATAACTACAAATAAGAGGAACATCAAGAGGAAAAAAGAAGGAAAATCACAACGAGATCTGTTTGACGTGATCAGTATTTTTAAAGAAATCGATCCTGATATGGTACCTTAGATTAAAACCAAAAGGGAAGATACGGCATGCTCCTACTTGTAGTCATTCAAAATATAGTCCCACTCAACTACATAAGCAAATGCTCACACACGCACACCTATAAAGTGTAAAACTAGCGAGCGAGACAAAGCGGTAAGTTTCAACGTCAGCGCGAGGGAGTCAGCGAGTAGCGCGGTCGCCTGTCGGTCGCTTCGTAACAGACGAGTACGTACGACCGATTCCGACGCCACTGCGGAGTAGCGTCTTTCTCTCTTTCACACAGTAGAATATCCGCAATAGTGCGATGTCGCCTGTACGCTCGGCAAATTGTGACTGAAGTGAAATTGTGCCTTTAGGCCTAAGGCGGCTCACTCACGAGACGCCAATGCCATATCTTCCCTTTTTGTTTTAATCTAAGTATGGTACCTATATTTGTTGCCCGTGATTTGCAGAGATTACCCGCTGTGACATTTGACCACATAGATGTCACAAAACTACTGAAGAAACTACTGATTTTACAAAATGACATGAAGTTTATTAAAGAAGATTATGTTACATCAAGAGAATTGAATTTAATTAGAAATGAGCTTTCTAATTTAAAACAGGCCTCAATCGTTAATAATTTTGAGGGTACTTGTAATATAAATGCGAAACGAGGAGGTGGAATTAAAGGCAACCGTAACGGTACCGGGGGCGAAGTTGATGTATATCTGCACGACAGCTTGTGTGATAGCGGGCCGATGGGCCTACGCTTCGATTTAAATACAATCGCAGATAACAAAGTCTCTGGAGCTCAGTGCGCATATTTGCAATCGCCTCACCCTTTTCCCACGGCGCGCGAAACGGATAAGTCTGTCTCACTCAACTACCCCACGCCAGTCGGGCGCGGGTGGGAATCGAGTGTATAGCGCCTCTTCCCCGCGGTTACGGCAATCGACGCCTGCGACCAAGTGTGATGTAAACAAATAACAAACATTAGCAGATGTCGTTCGTAAACCGGGCGTATGGAAAAGTGAAACCCCTAAGGAAGAATGGATAATGGTGCAAAACAAAAGACTACGAAACTGCTTTATTGGCCAGAAAGGAAACGCAGTGATAGAACCAGATTCCAAGTTTAAAGCGGCACCTTTAAAAGTACCTATATATATATAAACAATGTGCATAAGGAGACCACCGAAACGGATGTTAAGAACTACATACTTTGTAAAACAGGAGTAGACGTTGGCCTACAAAAGTTAAATATAAAACAAGACAGAAACTCTATATTTCATAGAAAATATTTGTTCCCAAGTGTAAGTTGGATGTTTTCCTGGATAATAGCCTGTGGCCTGAGAGGATGTCTTTTCGTCGGTTCATATATTTCAGACCAAAAAATCATATTACAAATAAATAGTAACAAAAAAGATTACAAGTTCTGCAGTTTTAATTCTAAAAATGTTAAACGCTCGTCGGATTGCGTAAAAAGATTATGTGAGATGGCTGACATAGTAGCCTTACAGGAGACGTGGCTTACACCGGAGGATATACAGTTCCTGAGTAGCATCCATCAGGACTTTGCTTTTACTGGCAAATCTTCAATGGATACGGCAGCTGGGATTTTGCGTGGTAGGCCTTACGGAGGATTGGCGTACTTTGGAGAAAAAGTCTATTCTCCGCGGTCTCTGTGATACAGAAGTGCGCGTATTTGTGCTATAAGGGTTGCTATAGACGAGTGGTCATTTGTAGTATTTTCCGTCTATATGCCAACTGACGGGACAGATAACTTAAGTGAATTTACGGAATGTTTGAGCGAGATCAGTATTATTGTACAGAATAGTGACGTGGAGGCGGTTTTTATGATGGGAGATTATAATGCTCATCCTGGGACACTATTCGGTAAGGAACTTTTTGACTTTTGTAGTGAACAACAGCGGCGTTGCGCAGACATTGAAACACTTGGCTTGTTCTCAGATACCTACACTTTTGTAAGTGACGTATACGGGTCTCAAAGGTGGCTGGATCATTGTCTGGTCACTGATGCCGCCTGGCGTTTAATTACAAACATACATGTATTACATGACGTATATTGGTCAGACCATTTACCCATTATTGTTACGTGTCAACTTTATTTAATAACACCAAAAAAATTAATTAATAAACTAAATGTTAATAAGGTTATCTGGGGAGAGAGAAATATAGAACAAATTAGTAGGTATAAAGCAATATGTAACAATACTTTGAAAGAAGTCGATTTTCCAGTAGAATTATCCGTTTGCAGTGATAAAATCTGTAGTAACATACACGTAGAAAAAAAACGACATGCCCCGGGTTGGAATAAATATGTAAAAACATTACATACTGAGGCCAGGCTTTGTTACCAAATGTGGCTTTTGTATGGAAAGCCGCAAGTAGGTATGATTTACAATAGAATGAAAGAAAGCAGACAAATGTTTAAATCTAAATTAAAATGGTGTAAGGACAATGAACAACAATTAATAATGAACTTATTGGCTACTCATCACAAAGATTAAGAACTTTTCTGAATTCTGGAAAATGACAAAAAAAGTGAATCCAAGGCCTGGCCTGACTGTGAATGTTGAAGGTTTTAGCGAGCCGTCTCAAATAGTGAACCTATTTAAAGAACACTTCCGGGTGTCTTCAGCTGCGTGTGAGTATGGGGAGCCCAGCATTGAGGAGCGTACAAGCCAAGGTCATGTTCTCTTTAGTGCCAAAGATATAACATCAGTTATAAAAAACATGTCGCGGGGCAAATCGCCTGGCCAAGATGCACTCAGTGTTGAGCACTTCAGGCACGCTGGTGTACACTTGCCGAGGGTTTTATATATGTAATTTAATTTTTGTATTGGACACTCGTACCTCCCTGACGATATGGTTAAGTCTATTGTGGTGCCAGTGCTAAAGAATAAGAATGGTGACCCCTCTGATAGGAACAACTACAGACCAATATCGTTGGCCACCATCACCGCTAAGGTGTTAGACAGTCTGCTTGATAAACAACTGAGAAAACATGTCAACTTACATGATGGGCAGTTTGGGTTTAGACCTGGATTGTCCACAGAAGCTGCCATTTTGTGCCTCAAGCAGACTGTCCGCTACTATACGGACAAGAAGACACCTGTGTATGCTTGTTTTCTTGACATGTCAAAAGCCTTCGATCTTGTGTCTTATAAAAAACTATGGCACAAAATGTCAACCGAGACTAAATTACCCGGGGAACTTATCTCGATCTTTAAATACTGGTACAGGGTCCAGACCAATCATGTTCGATGGGATGGCGCTTTATCTGAAGCTTACGGGTTGGAATGCGGGGTGAGGCAGGGGGGTATAACTTCACCTACTATTTTTAACTTGTACATAAACGGTCTTATTGAGGAGCTCAGTAACACGAGTGTAGGATGCTCTATAGATGGTAAATTTATTAACAATATAAGTTACGCAGATGACATGGTGTTGCTGTGCCCATCAATAACGGCCGTTAGAAAACTGTTGAAGGTATGTGAGGGGTACGCGGAGGCTCATGGGCTTAGGTATAATGCTAGTAAAAGCGAAATCATGATCTTTAAATCGGGCACTAAAACTTACTCAATGCCAGAGGTTACATTTTCGGGCATTCCGATACAACAAGTGAGCAAATTTAAATACCTGGGCCACTGGGTCGCCGATGACCTAAGTGATGACCTAGACATAGAGCGGGAACGCAGGGCATTGGCGGTGAGATGTAACATGTTGGCCAGTAGGTTTGCACGTAGTTCAAAAGATGTAAAACTGACATTGTTTAAAGCCTACTGCCAGTCGGTTTACACGTGCAGCCTCTGGACAAAGTATACACGTAAAGCTTACAATGCTCTGCGTGTTCAATACAACAACGGATTTAGGTTGCTGTTGCGGCTGCCACGTTACTGCAGTGCCTCGGGGATGTTTGCGGAAGCGCGAGTAGACGGCTTTCACGCCATAATGCGTAAAAAAATCGCATCCCTGATGCGGCGGGTGCGGGGCAGCACCAACAGCATCCTGAACACCGTGGCTCTGAAGGAGGACAGTCCCATGCTGCGTCACTGGGTTGCCCTACATATGACACCGCACGCCCATGAACATATGTTTTTAAATAAATTATTTGTTGCTATTTCATTTTAATTGTTTATTATTGCTTTTATTTTAATGGAAATATTTTAAATTTGAGTTTTAATAATTTTGAAATTTTTATTATTTAGTTTTTTTTTATTGTTTATTATTATTATTTATTAATGTAAATCCTTTAAATTTTAAATATCTGAAATTTGAGTATTTGTTTTTACAAACGTAGAATAAGAATTCAATGTTACTAACACTTTATGGGCTATGCCCGAAATAATTTTAATTTAATTTAATTTATAAGTGATTTCTTGAATTTATCATATTAATAATGTTTTTATTTATCCAGTCCTTCTGTGGTGAGTTTTGTATCATAAGTGGTGACCGGTTTTTTTTATTTTCGCTAGACATTTGACGTTTTTGGCAACTTATTTTGTCTCTTTTCTTTCAATGTTAATGGTCCATTTGAAAAAACAGGACAACTATACGAGTCTCATTTGGACTCCTTCTATGCTTTAGTTATTATTCTATGGTCAAAGTAGAATATTTTGAAGGAGCACTTATAGTGACACTTAGCTCGCACACTACTAAACGAAATGAATACCGAAACATCTCACTAGGTACTCTTTTTATTCAAAGGTGAATAAAAATGAGAAGTAATTAGTAAATTGTTAAGCTGCAGTTGTTACATTGCACTGCCATCTAATGCCTGGAATTGGATAAGTATTACCAAATAGGTAGTCACGCTTGCGGTTATCTGAAAAAAAAACAATGATTTTCATGAATTCAAATTAAAAGAGAAAATTAAAATTAAATTCGGTGCTTATAATAATATTAAGAAAATTGAAATATAATAAACTAGGCATACTCAGCATAATATGCCGTGACATTGACATGCCATAGCGTTTTTGAATATTTCGATATACGAATTTCGTATTTCCGAATACATAATTAAAATCGATAGAAATATATACAGAACTATGAGGGATTGAAGCAAGATTACCTACTCGCAATCAACCTATGCATCTGGTGGAGGTCGCGGTTAGCCAATGCATGAGAGCAGTAAAATACCGGTCCTAGTGGAGATTCTTGGGCGTCCCCCTCCTCTCTCCTTAGTAAACGTCCTTCGGCTGATGAATCTTTGGATATTGAAAGTAAAAGGACTAGAAATTTTGTTAATAATAATAATCATTTATTTCAGACATAAAAATGTACATAGATGATAAATTACATTGGCCCATATAATAATATACCTTACAGACTAACATACATACAAATTTATTACAAAGTTTTTGTTAGTAGATAACATAACTATGTTAGTACTATTTTACAGGCAACTTCCCTCGGAAACGCCTATAGACTACATCCATAGGCCAGAAGTCCTCCTTCATGAAGATGTTCAGCTTTGATGTCGGGATTCGCACCACAAACACCTTGAAGCTTGTATTATGGCGCGACTCCAGCTGTCCAATCCTCAAATTAAAGTTAGACTTCATTCGTATGTACTCTGCTACCTCCAGCGATGTGGTGGTGTAATGCAGGCGGGACAGGTACACGGCCATGGTCGGTGTCGCGGCACGCAGCAGGAAGGCGGGCCCTGTCGGTGCAGTACCGCAACGGTTCTGGCTCGCTCGCTGACGACGTCGCTTCTTGCTTCGAACCTCGACGAAGCCATCCTCGTCTTGGTCCGGTTGTGCGACGTTTTGTAAAATGGCCTTTGCCTCGGCGATAGGTAGCTGCGACCGTATTTTTGTATTGGCCGCAACAACAGCGGCGAAATCGCGGCGTCGACAGTTGACGGGCGCACACGTGATAGGCGCATGCGTCGTCACGGCCGGCGATGCAGGCAGCGGGGCGGTGGCGGCGGTGGCGGCAAGCGCGCGGGGGCATAAAGACTGCGCTCGCGGCTGGCAGCTGCGCCGGCGATGCTCGGCTCGGCTCGGGTCGTATCGGAGACGGTGCCGAAACTGCTGACGACTGTCGAGTGTTGACATATGAGCCGGCGATCGATGACCTACTTACCGTGAGCGATTCGCGTAGAAAATCGACTCCCTTGCGCAACTCACTCACGGTATTTTTGGATGCTTGAAATTTCGGCATCCCTTCAGCCAAATTCGCCTTCAGAGACACGATGTCCTTCAGGAGGCAGGTGACGTCGACATGATCGAAAGTGACGGCAGGCAACTTGTTGAGGTCTCTCGCCACAAACGTTGGCATGTCATCAGGATCGGTTTCCTTGATCAGTGTAATGATCTTCTGCGTCCCGTCTTGTCTCCGGGACACCATCTGGTCGCTCTTGCCGACAGACTCGTAGAGCAGCTTCTTTGCACTAGCCACCTCATCCTCACTGAAGCTGGTCTTGCAAATTTGCACTGCGCTCAACGCGTCCATGACGTCCAGCTTTTGTTGCAGGAACGCCAGGAGTTCATTTGCCACGAGTTTGTCACTCAGTCATGACGTTAGTCGAGCAGCGGCTTGCGCCGCGCTACGCGTATTATTATTAATTTTGATGCGCCTGCACCGATTCGCATCGCGTACACGACTCGATTATACACGAATATTTAATGGCGAATATTAAGCGGCAACTAAAACCCAACTCTTTAATGATTTACCAAAAATGAGAGTCAAACCTTACAGACCGTTTTTACACAGCGGTTGTTACGTTGTAAATTCAGGGCCCTGTCTGCCTTTACTAATCTACAAAAGAGGTTCGCAATGGTTGAATAGTACTTACCTGAAATCATTGTTTTTGAATGATCAGATGTCCAAAAACATTAGCCCTTGTAGCTTGTTTGAATTAAATCCATTTTTCTTCACATTAAAGACATGGAGCCTTGGCTGACACATTACAAGACACACTTTTCTTGCATTTTCAATTAAAACATATTTCTAAATCAGTTTTAGCAAGACTTTGCGTTGGATTTGAAGAAAATTAAGTTCCTTTGTTTACGTTTTGTATTTGACATAACACCATAGACAAAATGACAGCCACCGTAGCGACGCCTAGCGGTAGCGGGGCGAAGTGGCTGTCAGCTTTTAAGTTTCACATAAAAGATGCAATTCTAAAAATAGCCGAAACAGTTCCAATAATAAATTACGTAATAAATTAATATGTATAATAATTACTTTAAATAATTAAATTTAATTCAAGCAAATCCGGAAATAGAGCTATTTTTTCTATAAGGACTTTTATCTAGAACATTCGAACGGGAGAAATATTTTTTATATGGATATTGTCTCTGCCCGTAGGGGTTACCAGAGAGGAAACTAATACTCCCTAATATTAAGACATGGTAATCAGTGAGTTAAATATAACATTAAATTAATTTAAATTAAAGAAAAACGCATTTCACATTGCTAAACGTTAATTTTTTTTTCTAGGTCTTGTTCTGTAATTGTTGACAGATTCTGTTAGCAGAGGGCGAGTTGTGACCGACGTCATATTTGACGTTTTGATAGTTTGAAGAAAGATTCTAAAATAACAATTACTTATGGATTACCCGACAGTGGGAGTAGAAATCATAAGCTGGCCTTCGATTTATAAGTGTTTCCGGCGAATTGAAAGTGCCGGGTCTGAGGACGTCGAAACGATTTCAATCTCTGGCGTGACGTGGTGTGATGTGTTGAGATCAATTCACTAAGGGATCCGTGCCCGAAACGAAGTTCCGGTCGCTGGCAGCCACGCGCACAGATAACATCTCCCAGCGCATGCTTCGAAAGGCCCGTCTCGCCGCCAGGATTTAGAGCTGGGCCCTAAAGCCTGGACGCGAGACCAGCCTCTTCGGGGCACCCGCGGCCACCTGCTGCCAGTCGAGCTGTCGCCGCCTGGCGGATGAGCAGGCGTTGACGGTTTTTGTACCCCCTACTCTGGGTTTAATTGTTCTTTATTCAGGAACATATTTTTACATTAGGGTTTCGAAACCTTAACCTAGTATTTTCTTTTACATCCAACGACCCCCAGCGTTGGGGAAGTTGTGAAACATTTGAGGATCTGCGAGTTCGACCTATGTGAAGTTGGATGGTGACATCGCCTCCAGATTCGGGTCTACATCCAGACCCTAGCGCCCATTAATATTAATTTTATATCGGTGTAACCCCACGGTTCTCTAGAGTATCGGCTTTAAACGTGTGAGAGTTTTGATACGGTTAAACGGTTTAGAACATTTACTTTAATATTTTTATAGACGGAGTAATTTAATTTTAATTTCAACTTCATACTCCGAACGGTACTGGTGTTATCCCCAACCCCCACGACCATAGCTCGTCCCACTGAAATATTAGCTGGCTGGTTAGGTAGTAGTAGGAACAGTATTATAAGATTTATTTGAAATTAAAATTATCACCGACCCGCTTGGTCACTTTTGACTCTTAGGATTTTAGTGTGTTTTAAGAGATGATATAGCTTTGGAATAAGGTTTAGAGTACTTTAAACAGTAAATTATAGTTGGCAAAATTAATAGAAAGTTTGTTGGACTTTCATTTGAGATTGACCCTAGGGTCAATTTCGACTGATAGTTTTTTTTTTTGTTATTTTCGGCTAAATAAATTAAAAGGAGTAACGTAGACGATTTGTACCTAAAATAATATAAGACAAAATTGTGACTAACCCCCCCTCTTTTAAATAATAAGAATGAAATAAAAATTTTAATATAATTTTATGTTGTTGGACAAAATATTTGTGTGTGTTCTTTTACAATATACTGTCTATACGGGACAAAATCGTAAATGTAACACGGTGTTGACGGTATCATCAGCTGATCATCATCATCATCATCATGAGACAAACAAAGATAAACTTGAGCATCTATTCGTTTGGCTACCGAAGCTTTAGCTAGAACAGATTCGAGGTGGTGACTGATTTGCTCCCGTGCTATTACCGTGGCAATGAGGGGTCGGCCCAGCGTGCAGATCTCCATCGGGGAGAAGGTGACCTTGTACAACATCAGGTACTGGTGGAACTTGTCCAGCTCCGCGCCCGCCAGCTGGTCGGTGTTCTTCATGGCCAGTTTGCTCACTAAAATGCTGGTGCGAGACATCTGGTAATGAACACGAAGATGAAAAAAAAAATATTAATACCTACAGCTGCCAGAACTTTCCGTTCAAGTTATTTATTTTATTAGGATGGCATAGTAGAATTACTAAGGCTTAATTCACACGAGAGCTTTTTTGACGTACGTTAGAAAAGCGTTCGAATAGAAAAAATGCATTCACATGTACCTGTTCACAAATCAGCGTTTTTAAAACGCGACACTTTTTTATCAAACAGTGTTGTATTTTCAACGCTGGGCGTTGGGAATAGCCCATAAAAAACTTATTATTATTATTATTCACACGAACGTTAAAAAAGCGCTGGCGCTGCATTCAGTGCGCCGCGCGCTCTCTCAGTAGTCGAATATAGGTATTTGTTTTTTTACCGTCGTCATCAGACCGTCTTTTAAGATGTCGTGGGTAGGTCCCGAAGTACTTATTATAGAAGTGGAGTCTCGTCCACTGCTGTATGCAAAAACATTACCAGAATACCTACTCAAATAAAATTATGAAGAATAATGCCTGGGAGGACATACTAACGAAAAAACTCTCGGACGACTAGGATACCCTCACCATTGAGGAAAAAATTAATTGATGTAAGCATAAATGATCTATTATTTATTAAAATCATGCAGGTAAGTGTATTTCTTAGGCACCATCTATATTAAAACACTGTATATTGTAGGTTCAACAATCGTCAAATGTTGTTGTAGACATTCAAAAATAATTAAAGAATTTACTGGGATATTGCCTTAAGTCTTCGTACAGTGCCACAAATTGTCCTTTCAAGTATCTCTGTTCATTCAGAGAATGTACCCAGAATGACTTTTGTTGCTTTTTCCGTCTTCTAGCAATACAAATTGGCCATTGCTATTTAGCACTAACCATTTCCACGTCTTACTGAAGCGAGAAACGAGATGAAAGTAATTTAAAAGCGTTCGTAAGAACAATCACATCGTTAACGTTTTAAAAGCGCCAACGTCGAGTTTTAACTCAACGCTTTTTAAACTCTCGTGTGAATTAGGCCTAACTAAAACTCTTACCACCTGTCACGCTGAGCACATGTGCAGTCGCTATTTGGTGAAAAGTAGACTATGGTAGAGGACTACTTTTGCTGTCCTCTTACCTAGTCTCTGACTAACCCTTGGGGATAATAGTCGTTATTATGTATGTATGTATGTATGAATGTATGTATGTTTATGTATGTTGTTTCAAACGAATAAAGCTTTAAATATACCTCACTGCCGGTTCGATGGCATGGTTCTATGGTCATCAGCATCCAAATTAAGTAATTCATGAACCAGTTTCCAATTATTGTTAAATGGTCGAACTGGCTCATACCATGTACTGAAAAGAAAAACAATTTATTACGTTAATTTCTAAGTTCATCGTTAAACAAGACTTTAAATACATTCATACATATACTTACGCCCATTGGCGCTTTATGATGACAATAACTCGCAGTGGTAAGTTTTTATAAATAGCAGTAACTTTAGTTCGATTTGTGATTTTGCCAGTTAAACAACACTCGCAATGCCGGATCATTGGATGGGCGATTAAATTGAAAACATTTAGGGCGTCTTCGGAGTTGGTCCGGTTAATTAAAGAATCTGTAGGACTACCTTATCGTTTCCCTACTGCTGGTTTATATAGGGACTAGGGCACACTTACGGTAAGGCAAACATTTATTTTGAAAGTCATCCTTATAAAACACTCCCAGTTACCGAATGACCCAGCAGTAGGTACTAAAGGACAAGCGCCGTAAAAAGCCTTCGCTCAGAGTTTCTTCTTGTTCCTTGGTACTTTTCTATATAAAAAAATAACAAAATTTTCAACATCTATCCGCTCCCAAAATAAAATTCAGCTGCAGACATACAGCGATGAAATTTCTGAAGTCCCTCGACTATGACGCGACAGAAAAGTTCCTTCTTCCTATTAAATAAAGTACACATAATGTTTTAATTTTTTGCACTATATGATCCTACCTTTCTACTTCACCAAACTTACACACACGCACACTAATACATAAACACCCAATCACTCACACATTGTCACACATTCCCACAAACCATTATACATCACACTCTTTAATTTAGTGAGTTCCTTGTTTACTTTAATCTCTATTAATTTTATTTTTTATTACTATTATTAGAACTTTTGTTGTTATTGAAACTGTAATATTGCATATGACAGCTCCTTTAACTGAAATCTGTCTCTGTGGAGGCCTGGAGACCTGTAGTTTCTGGTTTCTTTTTGGAAGTCCTTCAGTCCCTCACAATTTTGGGCATTTTTACTAATGTTTATTTAAAAGAGTTTTAGCCTTAAGAACCAAACTGTGAAGGATAACTAAATGATTATTATTATTATTATTTATTATAATTGTCGTAAGATGGCAGGCAGTCATTAAAAAATATACCAACCCGCACTGGGCCAGGGTGGTGGATTAAGCCCACCTATGAACAAAAGATCCCAGTGGGCCAACGTGATTTTGCGAGAGGGAGACCTGTGCAGGCCTATGTCATAGTAGAATAAAACAAGTACGCTGACTTGGCCCCCGAGCGAGCGATAATTGCCTAAACATTAGGGCTGTCGCTTTACGAGCGGCAGCGGCGGGCGCGGCGACGAAACACGCAGGCGCGCGCGCGTCCGTGCTCAGCCGCGCGCGAGTCCGTGCTCAGCCGCGCGCGACTGCAGTGCTATTCTCTAAGTTAAAGCCTTGGTAGCAGCGGCTGCCGCAGCGCTGAGAATTGATTCTGTCTCTTTCATATTCATAGAATTGGAAAGAGACAGCCGAGCACAGCCATGCGCGCAGCGTCTATATGTCGCTTAGAGAATCGCATAGCTGGTATCGTCAGCATCAATACACTTGTCAGTGTGTGCGTGCGAACTAAGAGAGAGACTAAGCAATGAGGACCGCAACAGCATTTCTCTGCCATAGCCAACTTTTCACAAAATAACGACTGCACATGTGCTCAGCGTGACAGGTGGTGAGCCCATCGCTGATCTATGCTGTTGGATGTATGTGCAGTCTTTATTCCGTTAGTAGCCATTTACGACACCCAAGGGAAGAGAATGGGTGGTAGTATTCTTTCACCCCTATGCCTACGCGACACGGTTTTTATTAGGCTGATGATGAAGTAAATGACTTACTGAACGACAATATAAGAGCGTAAGGTATGGTGATAAGTGTGATAAAGCAGTTGATCAGGACAGCCATGTTGGTCCAGCCTGTGGCGTCATTGAGCAACTTGATCAACTCACAGATGCAGCTGTACATCTGAGACAACTCTTGGATAACCTGATCTGATGATCTGCTTTCTAGATCTGTTGGAAATGAATAATATTATAAAGATGTAGGCATACTCGCACTTGTCCGGTTTTAATACAAGTCTTGTAATAAAACCGGACAAGTGCGAGTCGGACACGCCTACCGAGGGTTCGGTACTTTGTAGGTGCATATTATAAATTCGTTCTTCACAAATCGAAAACTACACATACAAATAAATGTATGCAAATGTAATAAATACATACAAATGTATAGTTTTCAGATTTTTCCCTATACTTGTAGTATATGACGGTAATACTTGCCAAATTTCATAGTTCTAGGTCAACGGAAAATACCCTTATTTTGATTCTCTTGAAAGTGTCGAAATATACGTTTTTTGCGGAATAAACGGCCGTCTATATTTTTTTACGTTAACTTATGAGTTGGAATTTTTCACAGCTTTAGGAGACTGTGAACCTGATTATATCGTTTAATTTCAACTCGATACCTCCACGCGTTTTCGAGATAAAGGGTCTTGACAGACAGACAGGCAGACGGACGGACAACAAAGTGATCCTAAAAGGGTTCCGATATGTCCTTTTGAGGTACGGAGCCCTAAAAATCGATCTGTGTACTATTTAAAACTAGCAGCCTACCAGCGACCTCGTCCTTGTGAACACGTGTCGTGTTCATTCAAGTCAATTAATTACAACCAGTGTCTGGTCGTGGTGGAGATCCTTGGGGGAGGCCTTTGTCCAGCAGTGGACGTCCTCTAGCTAATGATGATGATGAATTAATTATAAACACAACAAAATGAATCAGTCGGTCAGTTAGTGATGATATAATAAAATTGTGCTTAATTAAATTAAAAGTACTTACTAAGAAAATAAATCTATAATTGTAACTTTAAGTGTCGTTTAATCTACACATTTACTTACCCAAAACGTTATTCTTTTGACTATTTTCATTATTGGAGAGCAGCAAAGCTTCTAACAAGTCGTTGATTCCTCTTAAAACCAAATTAATTTCCAAAACAACAAACACAAATTGTTGTATCGCCAGACACAACAGGAACACCTGTATGTAACTGAGGATGTGCAATAATGCGGTGTACACTAAAAAAGAAACAGTATTAAGTCGCATTTCCATCAGAGGCAGCGCCCGTCTGAGCTGCGTGGCTGCGTCCCTCTAAGCGTGCCTCGAGCTGCGCAAAACGTAGTGATATGATAGCCTTTATCAGCATTGTGTAGGACACAGACAAAAAAAATGTTTTTGCTTTCATTAAAAAAAGTTACATACACACAAACAATCACGACTATTATATCCCCGAAGGGTTAGTCAGAGACTAGGCAATGAGGACCGTAAAAGCAGTACTCTGCCATAGTCCACTTTTCACCAAATAGCGACTGCACATGTGCTCAGTGTGACTGCTGGTGAGCCCATCGCCACTCTATGCATTTGGATCTATGTGCAGTGTTTAGTCCGTTAGTCGCCTTTTACGAAGCCCCCGGGAAGAGAGGTATTCTTAAAAACAAGTTTTCTTGCACACATACTACTCTGTCAAGAAAGTGAAAAATGAAAATGCTTTATTACTTTCTGCATGACTTTGACTAAACAGAACTAGAACTAAAACATGTTATTAAATTATCCTACGTCGAAGACTTATCTTGGTAGTAACAGGGGATCCCAAACAAGGCACAGCCTGATTCTTGGGATACCAATGATAATACAGTAACAGATTTTGAATTTTAAGCCTGTACTTAATAAACACTTACTTATATAAAAAACTGCAAAATTTTAACGAAAGAAGAAATGCTTTTCTATTGTTACGTTGTAAATTCAGGTCCCTGTCTACCTTTAGAAAAAGATTCGCAGTAATTAAAATCAACAATTACCTGTAGACATTGTTGGTATAATCATTGTAGGTTGTTTGAAATGAATACATTTTTTCTTCACATTAAAGACATGAAGCCTCTTGAAACCATTACAAAACACACTTTTCTTGCATTTTCAATTAATACACATTTTAAATCAGTTTTAGCGAGACTTTGCATTAGATTGGGAGAAAATTAAGGTTGTTTACGTTTTGTATTTGACATTCCTTCCGCCCGGACCTCTGAGGAGATCAGACGCATTTTCTAACAAACCCTATGTCGTCTTTAACTAAATTAAATTGATAAAAATAATAAGTGTATATTCAGTGAAGTTACCGGGAGCGCAGAACCTACTGAAGATACACGAGTGGTGAGTGAGTGAGACATACACCTGTGCGAGCGAGAGCAATATAAATTTCGCGGCATTTCTTCAACCCAACTCCTCCCGCGGAGTAAAGTAGGTGTGCGCACGCGCCGAGCCCCGCCTGTAACGAGTGAGACAGCCATAGATCAACTTACTTCTCGCAGTGTACTCACCTCCCACCAACCTAAGTGGGGATCGCCGTGCGAGCGCCGACCGGTAAACCGTACGATTGCCGTCGGCTAATTGCGCTGCATTTAGGCCTACAACGAGTTTTGATATTTTATAAGTTATGCCGAAAATGCAACGTTCGCCGCCGAGTGTAGCCTTGGCGGATAACACTTCGACTGGGCATTCCCCCACTTTCTACGGCTCTGACAGTGATCTAAATCTGTCTTCCACTGGCACAAAAACCGAAAGCATACAAAACATAACGAAAAGAGCGAAACGCAGGCTCGCCGACACCCCGGCTGGCACGGACGAGTTATTAACTGAATTTAGGCTTATGTTTGATAAGCTTCAGTCGCACCAAGAGTCTAAATTCTCAGCGTTAAACTCATCTATAAATACACTTATAGATCAGAACACCGAGATAAGGAAAACGGTTGACTTTATGTCTACCCAATACGACATTCTTCTAAAAAAGGTTGAGACAGTGGAGAAGGACAATCAATACCTCCATTCACACATCAAAACGCTTGAGAATAAAATTGATACACTGGAAAAGCACTCTAAGTCCACATCAATTGAGTTGCGTAACGTACCAAAATTAAATCAGGAAGATAGACAGTCCCTGGGTTCGGTGGTTAAATATCTTGGCACTACCATTGGGTCCAACTCCCTCATACAAGATATAGAGATACGTGATATCTACAGAACGAAATCTGAGGCTATAGTGGTTAACTTTACCTCAACCTCCAGAAAAGAAGAACTAGTCCAGAGATATAAGCAGTATAATAAGGATAAGCGACAGTCTAATCAACCCCCACTTAACACTACGGCCCTGAAGATCCCTGGCCCTAATAAAGCGGTGTTCCTATCTGAGGCGCTCACATCTAAAGCGCGTCGCATATTCTACCTTGCTAGAGAGCTCTTTAAGATTCGCAAAATTGCAGCTACCTGGACATCCTACGGCAATGTATACATCAAATACGAAGAAAATCAACCTCCCGTTCGAGTGACCGACGAAAGCGAAATTCGTAAAATAGTTTAGTTTTTAATTATTATAATTGTTTAACTGTAATAGTTCTATATTAGTTAATCACATTAATTAGTTTTAGTTAGTTATATTTAGTCCTACGCTTCCCATATGGCTAATAATTGTTCAGCGGAAGGTGATAATATTTCCACGGCTAAAACATATTCCAACAATATACTTACCTTACAAACTGACCTGGATAATACCTCGTTAGCGGAGTCGTCCTTGGAGGAGCCTAAGGAGTGTTCTAATAAGCTTATTTGTCATAAAAATAGTCTAAAAATAATCACACATAATATTAGAAGCATATACCGCAATTTCGATTCCTTCCTTGTCTTTCTCAAAAGTTTAGGTACTGATTGTGACATAATCATTCTCACTGAATGCTGGATATCTAAGGATAAACCTCCCCCCATTTTGGATAATTACATTATACACTACTCCTCTATATGTCTCAATCAAAACGATGGAGTTGTTATGTATGTTCACAAAGATTTAAATCACATAGTCGAAGAGCCAGCCTTCAATGACGCTAACTGTTTACTGCTTAAAACCTCAGATATAGCCATACTTGGTATATATAGATCGCCCTCCCAGAGGCACATTGATGGTTTTCTAAGTTCCTTAGACAGCAATTTAAAAGCAATTCGTACATATAAAACTATAGCAATAATCGGAGATATTAATATAGATATAAAACCCCTAAATAATGATCCCAAATGTCACCCATACTTAAATCTTCTAGCTGAGAATGGTTTCTTGCCGACTCACGTCATACCTACACGCGAACTAAATTGTTTGGATCATATTAATCTCAGGACAGATTGTAAAGCCCAAGTCTTTGTCATCAATACCCATATCACTGACCACCTACCTGTTTTGTTAAACTTAATTCATTCAAAAAAAAGAGACAACGAAGTAGTCTTTAAACAAATAACTAACCTGGACAAGGCCGCTGATGACTTTAGTAACACAAACCTCGCAAACATTCTTGAGATGGTAGATCCAAATAAAGCCATTGACACTCTAATTAACACTATAAAAGAAATACTAGCCTCTAACACACGAACTCGTAAGATTCCCAATAGAAAATATATTCTTAAACCTTGGATCACAACAGGGTTGTTGAAATGTATTTCTCACCGTGATGCACTTCACAAAAAAGCAAAAGCATTTCCAACCAATGAAATTCTCTCAACCTCCTATCGAAGATACCGCAATTTTTGTAATGATTTACTAAAAAAAGTCAAAGAAAATTATGAAAGCTCTGCAATCAACAAATGTAAGAATCCAAAGGAGTCTTGGAAATTGTTAAAAAAGTTCACTAACACCACGTCAAACAAAAACCCTGCTGATGAACTTTTAAAACTAAGCCCATGTGACCCTCTCTCCTCTGTAAACCAAGTAAACGACTACTTTGCTAGTATCGGTCAAAAATTGGCTAACAGCATTACAATGGAATGCGATACACAAACAGATTGCAGTATAACGTCGTTGCAAATTTAATATCTCCTATGTGTAATTTTGGTCGAAATTGAGTTTTGCAAATTTTTGAACATAATTTTCTAGGATTTACTAGCTGAAAAAACTCTCATGTGAATATCTTCTTAATTCAATGACTTACGTATCATTTTTAAAATATCCTAAGTGTTTGTCTACAATTATCTGTTTATCAAAATCTCCTATGTGACTGATTAACACATAAGAGGTTTTAATAACAATTTAGTTGCAAAAACTTGCTATCTTCTATGTGATCAGTAGCTTACAACTTAAAAAGAGAGCACAATATTACGTCGTTTACGAGTGTAAGTGAAATGGGTTGTTGTGAGAAACAAATAATTCGTTCGCTAGGTCAAGGTCACGCGTGCATCACTCAGTCTCGTTGCAACTTGTCGTGCGTAAACACTACCTAAACTTTACTAGTTGTATTGTCGTGTTCAGCAATTTTTTGTTAAAAAACTATTAATAAAGCCTCACATTTAATTCCAATATGAGTACCAGTAACAGCCGGGCTCACCGAATAGTGAATTTAGTGCTAAGATCTCAGTTACATACTCAAAATGATGACGAAAATAGTATCTCTGCTGTCAACAACGACGGTTCAAATAAGTCCCCGCCTTCTTTAAACGATTCATTGATCAGGCCGGAAGATCTAGGCTTGAAACCTGCTATACCTTCGAGATCACAGTCACCCTCGCTTTTACAATTACCATCACCAACTGCGTCTATAGTACAAGACTGGAGCAGTGAAGATGACGAAGCGCTGTTAGTAATATCAACTCGAGCTACTGTACATTCTGCGTTAGACCCTTCTCATGAGGTAAGCAGCAGAACCAGCAATCTAAATAAAAATCTAGATCATAACACATTTAATTTTTTATTATTGCCACAATCATCACCATTTGATAAGCCATCATCGCCTAACTTAGATTCGATTCTGTCTTTGATTGATAGCGATGATAGTGTTCAAGATCCACACTGGGCTCCATCGTCTAAAAAGAGGCGAATGCGTCTTCTTTCATCAGATAGTGGAGAAGAAGTACAGGTTTCATTGTTAACAAGCCATCCAAGTTTCCGTGAGAATAATCCACCTACTGTAGACACTGAAATTGAGCATGCTGGATGCAGCAGGTCTGCACAGATCATCCAAAAACAAGGAACCAACATTGTCCAGTTGAACAGGAAGGCAAGAGTATTAGGAGAGGCTTACCTAGGATTTAAAAAAATAAATGATGATAAGTATAAACCGTGTATGGAAAGACCTAAACGAACTATGAAACCACGTTGTTCACATTCACAGTTGATTGCAAATCCAAAATCAAAAAATGCATTTATGTGCGCACTAATTACAGAAGAAGAGCGTGAATCAATTCATTCTTATTTCTGGAACCTCAAGACGTGGGCTGAAAAGAAAACTTTTGTTAAAACCGCTGCAGTTCGAAGAGGTATAAGACGTCGTCGGCGCAAAGGTCAGGTTTCTACAAAGAAAGGAAGTGGTCATGACATATTTTTAAATAAAAATGATGAGAAATGCTCTAAAGTGAGAGTGTGTAGATTGTTCTTTTTAAATACACTTTCTTTAGGTGAAGACAGTTTCAAGCGCTGGACCAAAGAGTCAGACACAGTTATTGATGACGCTGTTGATGCACCTACTTTGACAAGCAGTGATAACACTGAAAAGAGGGTGGCTGCTCCAAATTACACGCAACGTACAAAAACAGTAAAAACTTGGTTAGATTTAGTTCCGAAAGTACCAAGCCATTATTGCCGGGCAAGTTCAAATAAGCTGTATGTTGAGTCTTCTTTTAGGTCTGAGAAACACATGCACGACGTTTTTGTTGAATGGTGTAGAGACCATAACTATGAAGCAGTAAGCCGACCCACCTTTCTCAGAGTTGTAAATCAGGAAAATATAGCAATCCACCACCCACGTAAAGATCAGTGTGATACGTGCTGTAGCTTTAAAGCAGGTAATGTTTCACAGAAAGAGTATGATGACCACATTATTAAAAAGAATGAAGCTCGGCAAGCCAAAAAGAATGCTATCGAATCTGCCAATAATAAGGTGGTTATGATTACAGTTGATGTGCAGAGTGTCTTGCTTGCTCCAAAACTTTTGGCTAGCGCGCTTTACTATAAGCTTAAATTACAATGCCATAACTTTACTGTCTATGACTGCAGTACAAAAAAAGTAACAATATACTTTTGGCACGAAGCTGATGGAGGTGTATCTGCTAACGAATTTACTTCTTGTTTGGTCGATTACATTACGAATTTGGAAGCGGAAACTGAAAAAGTTATTGTTATATCCGACGGATGTGGCCACCAAAATAGAAACCGAGTGTTGTCCAGTGCATTAAGTGATATTTCCCAAAGAAAAAAAATTGTTATCGAGCAGCTGTATTTGGAAAAAGGACACACCATGATGGAAGTCGACAGTGTGCACTCAACAATTGAACAGTACATAAAGCCTCCCATTCACGCACCCAGTGATTATGTGACTAGAATGCAACAAGCTCGTCCAAGGAATCCATACTGTGTGAAATCGATCCACTATGAATTCTTTCTTAATTACGAGGAACTGGAATCAAACTTTAAGTCAATAAGACCCGGCAAGAAAAAGGGAGATCCTGTTGTAGTAGCCATAAGAAGCCTAAAGTATCTGCCAGATTTGTCTGTGTTGTATAAATTACGACATAATGAAGAGTGGACCATCTTACCACAGCGAAGACCTATATCCCGTGAACCTTTTCTGCTAAAATCTTTATATCAGCAGCCGCTTAAAATAACAGAGAGTAAATACAAACACTTACAAGAACTAAAAGCCGTTATTGACAAGGATTATCATCCATTTTACGATTCACTGTCATTCAATCCCGGAACATAGACTTACTTTATTATAAAAATTAAATATTTTTGTTATAGTTTAAAGAATTGCTTAAATAAATAGGATTAAAAAAATATTTTTATTTCATTTATCCCTTTAAGAACTCCTATGTGATCATAAATTTGCAATTAAAATCACTTATGTGTTGCAAATAGCATTCGATAGGCTTTATCTTCTAACTTATTAATTGTAATACGTAATACATTTTATCTATGCATTTAAATATCATTGTTTATCCCTATATAAAATAACACATAAAATATTTTCTAAGAAAATTTTACAGGAGAAAGTTTTTTTCGTTTTTCTACTAAATATACTTTTATCACTTAGGAGATATTAAATTTGCAACGACGATAAGTAGCACTACACGTCTAAATTCCTTTGTATTGCTGGATGCTGATGCAAGCGAAGTTGGTTCACTTATACGTGGCTTAAAAAATGATTCAGCAGCGGGTTGGGATGGCATTTCAGTTGCCTTCCTAAAACGTGTCACAGACTCAATAACACCAATTCTTACCCACATATTTAACTTGTGCTTGAACAGCGGTATCTTCCCGGACAGCTTTAAACGTTCCATAATACACCCTGTGCATAAAGGTGGAAAAAGAGACTGCGTCGAAAATTTCCGTCCAATTTCCGTGCTAAGTCTCATGTCTAAGCTCCTTGAAAAGATTATTAACAAACGCTTGATGACTTATCTAAATCAAGAAAAAATAATTTCTGATTCGCAATATGGCTTTCAGCCAAAAAAGTCAACAGAAGACGCAGTAATCGAGCTCACAAATGACATCGCAAGTAACTTGGATAAAAGACGGCGATGTATAGGAGTCTTTCTAGATTTAGCGAAAGCGTTCGACACAGTCTCTATAAACATCCTACTAAATAAGCTCGAACAAATTGGAATACGCGGATTACCCCTGAAACTGTTTGAGAATTTTCTTTCCAACAGACACCAAACAGTTAAAATACGAGACTACATTAGCTCTCCCCTCCCTGTCACCTGTGGCGTCCCTCAGGGCAGTGTATTGGGCCCAAGCCTCTTCCTGATTTACATAAATGAGCTCTGTCAACTCAATCCAAACAATGGCAAAATAATCTCTTATGCTGACGACACAGCTCTTGTATTTCGGGGTGAGACTTGGGTCGAAGCACACGAGTGTGCTGAACAAGGACTTCGACAGGCATCAGCTTGGTTAAATAAAAATCTCCTTACCCTAAACATAAATAAATCTAAATATATTACCTTTTCCATTAATAAATAAACCCAACCTAAAGCAAACCAAATTCTATTAAAACTACATACATGTAATAACTCATCCAGATCATGTTTATGCACTCCACTCCAAAAAGTCAGTGATATCAGATACCTTGGTATTCAATTGGATGAATCCCTAACGTGGAAAACCCAGGTTGAGTTTTTGTCTACCCGCATAAGAAAGTTAATTTGGTTATTTAAAAAACTTAGAAATATACTTAAACCTAAATTGCTGAAAGTTGTCTTTTATGCTCTTGCCCAGTCTGTATTAACCTACTGCATACCAGTCTGGGGTGGGTCATGCAAAACTATAATATTAAAGTTGGAACGTGCTCAGCGATCATTGCTGAAGGTTATGCTAAAGAAACCTTTTCTGTATCCCACACTAAATCTATATAAGCAAGCCCAAGTTATGACAGTAAGACAACTATTTATCATGCAAGTTACAATACGTCAACACAAACTCCTAACCTACAATGCCTTAACACAGCAGCCCAACACTCGTAGACCGGCAAAAGTATGTCATATTGACAAACACAACACCATCTTTATTCGACGTCATGCAATTTTTCTCTCAAAACACTTGTTTAATAAATTAAACACGACACTCAATATCTATCCTAAAATTATTCATAAATGCAAATCCATCATTAAGAACTATTTATTAGAGCTAAACTACCATGATACGGAATCACTGTTAAGATGACAAATAAATTGAAATATACACACTTAAAGGCACCTGCACCCACTCGCACACAGATTCACGCGTTTACAAACGCATGTCCACTCACACAACACGCACACACACGCTCACTCACACTCACATGCTCACTCGAACCCACACCATGCATGTACATGCTCACACCATATGTACACAAGTATGTACACATAGACACACTCACATTAATTTTTGTGTCTTATTATTACTGTTATTTTATTTTTATTTTTTTTCTTATATTATTATCTAAGCTATATTGTTAAACGTAGTTAAAGTTCGGGCGGGTATCCTGGAGACCTGAAATCCAGGTTTATCCTATCTTGGGCTCCAGTCCTCCCAATATTATATGTTTTTTCTCACTCTAATTTTTACCTGTAAGCAACATTTACTTTGTTGTTTAAGCAAAGCATGTAATATTCTGGTGGAAAAAATAAAATTTAATTTAATTTAAAAAAAAATTTGCCGGAGAAAATTTCTGACCGCCCATAGACACATAGTATAGGGGCGATATTGCTATAAAAAAAAAGATTTGGAGCTATCAATTCAATTTTAAATAATAGCCGATACAGTTCCGATAATAAATTACATAATAAATTAATATGTATAATATTTACTTTAAGTAATTAAATTAAACTCAAACAAATCCGGAAATGGTACTATTTTTTCTATAAGGACTTTTATGTAGAATTATTTTTTATATGGATATTGTCTCTGCCCGTAGGGGTTAGGGAGGAAACTAATACTCCCTAATGTTTAGACAGGGTATTAACTAGAGTAGAATTGATTTCCAAATTTAAAAAAGGAACGCAATTCAGATTGCTAAACGTTAAATTATCGATAGTTTATCATTGCATTGTTGACAGATTCTGTTAGCAGAGGGCGAGTTGTGACAGACGTCATATTTGAAGTTTTGATAGTTTGAAGGAAAAATTCTCAAGGAACTGCGATGTTATTTATTACCAACTTTTGGGGTAGAAATCCAGAAGCTGGCCTTCGATTTATAAGACTTCCGGCTATTGGAAAGTTGCAGAGACACGACGCCGAAACGAGATTCATTCTCGTCGTTGTGGTCCAAGGAGTGTCTGGGAGAATCATTTTACCGAGGTGGGAGTTTATTGTGAAATGATATTAGGGAAGCAAAAGGTTTTTTTATGAAAAGTGTTGTGATCTACAGGGCTTTGATTAATTGCAGAAATCCGTGCTCCGATCGACCGTGCGTGATGCCGCTGGCAGCCACGCGCCACGATAAATGCTCACAGCGCGTAAGTAGTACAATATTATTGTTCCTAAATGTTTTACTTGAGCACTGTTAACAAATAAACTGTCATCTAGGAATGCAGACATTAGATTTTTCATGGTCTCCGAATCATGCCTTGTCGCCAGGCGACGCAAGGCTCTTAGCCATGTGGCGGACGTGTCAGACCTCATTAGAAAGTGGATAGTCCATCACCCCAACAATAGTCTAGCCTTGCTTAGTTTTGTTTGGTGGAATATCGTAGCCGTGTTGTGCCTTGTGTCCTAGTTAAATGTGAAACAACACTAAAATTAAAACATGGTGTTAAATAGTATTGATATAGTGTTAGTTTATAGTTGTACAACATCGCTGGGAAGCTTTTGAGAACCCCCTTTGAGCCGCGAGGCCCTGATTATGATAGGTTGCAGCTCCGGTTACAGATAGCAGACTGCGGGACAATTTATGTAACAGTTCTGACCTAAGCGTGTATTGTTGTAAAGAGGCCCCGGGTTGATAATTCCAGGTGCTTCGAGAAGCCCTTCTCGCCGCCAGGATTTAGAGCTGGGCCCTAAAGCCTGGACGCGAGACCTGTTTCTTCGGGGTACCAGCGGCCACCTGCTGCCAGACGAGCTGTCGCCGCCTAGCGGATGAGCAGGCGTTGACGGTTTTTTTTTTACCCAATAATTCTGGGATAATAGTTTTTTTTATTCTTGAACATCTTTAAATTAAGGTTTCGACACCTTAACCTGTATTTTCTTTTTACATCCAACTACACCCAGCGTTGAGGAAGATGTGAAACATTTGAGGATCTGCGAGTTCGACCTGTGTGAAGTTAAACAGTGACGTCGTCTGCAGGTTCGGGTCGACTTTTAGACCCTGGCGCCCATTAATATTAATTTTATATCGGTATAACCCCACGGTTCTCTAGTTTATTGGCTTTGAACGTTTAATGGTTTTTATACGGTTAATCTGTTTAAAACATCTAATTTCATATTTTTATAGACGGAGTAATTTAATTATTTATTTCAACATCATACTCCGGACGGTACTGGTTTTATCCCAACCACCCCACGACCATAGCTCTTACCACTGAAATATTAGCTGGCTGGTTAGGTAGTAGTAGGAACAATATTATAAAATTTATTTCAAATTAAAATTATCATCGACCCGCTGAGTCACTTTTTTTTTTTAATTTTTTTATTTAAAGGTCTACAAAACTGGTTACAAGCTTAACTTAAAAATATAAAAAATATAAAAAATGTCTTGCGATAGCTGCAACCTATTACATGTAGACACAGCGTAAACTAATACAATTACAGAAATACGCTTTACATAATTGTTAAAACTTAAACTTACTTATCTAATCATAATACTTGTTTTTATTCTAAACTTACTTTGCTAATTATTATAAATTGTTTGTAACTTATCTTTTAATACATTTAAAGTAACCGAAAATATATCTACATCGAAACGAACAGCGTTACAACATACACACATTCGATTTATTGGGGAGTGCTTACCAAGGTTAGACTTGTATAATGGCGGTGAAAACATTTTCCTGTTATGAAGGCGACTGTTTAAACGGGGAACAGAAAAGTTTAACTTCTCCAGCACATCAGGAGAATTAATGCGAGCATGTATCAGCCCATGACAGTACAACGTATCAGCAATCTTTCTACGGGCTTCTAATGAAGTAGCTTTATAATGTTTTATACGGTCGGCATAAGAGGCAAGGATGCGGCACTTGTTGTCAGAGTATGCGAGATGATAGAAAAACCTTTTTTGCACTCGTTCAATTCTATCTGAGTGCACTTGGTACCCGGGATTCCAAACCACGCTGCAGTACTCTAGGATACTCCGGATGATGCTATTATAGATGATTATTGTAAGACTTGGCTGTTTAAATATTTTCATTTGACGATTAATGAATCCGCTAAGTTGTGACGTCTTTTTTACAATGTGATCCACATGTTGACGAAAGCTTAATGAGCCATCAATGATTACGCCTAAATCCCGAATAGTTGTTACCTCCTTAAGAACAACTGAACCAATCGAATAAAATGCGCATTGACCTTTCTGTTGTTCGGCAATGTCACAACACTCACTTTCATTACCGGCAATACCATAAAACAGAATAGTTTTTAGGTAAATAATCCACAAATATGATAAGTCACTAATTGTTCAGTTCACTGTTTTATGGAATGGATATTCGTGTATACTTTGGTATATGTTTTGAGTAGATTACTCCACTTTTACTATTTTTTTACAAATAAAACCACAGAGAGCTTAACTAAGCGTATTTCTCGGACGACCTCCAACGACGAAAAAAGTCACTTTTGACTCTTAGGCGAACGCTACACGTCAATAAATATTGTGATAAATATCGTGATATTTATTGATGGATCTTGGGCTGGATCACAGCACACCCTACACCATCAATACGGATCGCGTCAAAATTACGTACTTTGCACGAGGCAGACGTGTAGGGTTGCCACTCGCACTTTAAAATAGAGTATTGTCTCTTTTTCATGTAGGCGTACTTTATAATCTACGCTACGACACCAATAAAGTACGCTAACTAAAATCTTTTAGTAAATAAAAAGTAAATTAATGCTCTAAGGCTAAAATACTCTATTTACGTAAAAGACAATTATGTGTCAAATGTTGCAAAAAGCAACAAAAAAAAACGTTTTTAAGGACAAATAAATAAGTACTCTTTTTTATGCTATATACTTTATTTTTGTTCTAACAAAATGTAAATAGTACATTGTTTGTTACCCTATAGGGCTGAAAGTAGCTTATTTACTCCCTCGAACTATTGCCGTTCGAAAATAAGTCTTTCATTCACCCGAGGTAAACACTGTGCTTTTAATTACGAATGGTAAGTAACTAAAAATAAAAACATGAATTAGCTAAAAAAACGAGTGAGTTTTATTTTACATAAATCTACAACTTTATTGAGATATTTAGTTCAAGTTAATGGTAAAATTAGTAATAATTTGAATCTATGGACAACACAGGCCACGCCCACACAGTCCACGCTTCAGCAAGAAACTACTGCACAGTTTGCACATGTGCTTAGGTGGTGAGGCTTTAGCCCGTTAGTCGCTTTTACTACACACAAGGGAAGAGAGGGGTTGGTAGTTTTATTTTGATGTGCAGAATTTAGCCCGTTAGTCGCTTTTACTACAAACAAGGGAAGAGAGGGTTTGGTAGTTTTATTTTGATGTGCAGAATTTAGTCCGTTAGTCGCCTTTTATGATACCCAAGGGAAGCGAGAGGTTGGTAGTATTATTTTGATGAGCCCATCGCCGCTCTATGCTGTTGGATGTATGTGCAGAATTTAGTCCGTTAGTCGTCTTATACGACACCGAAGGGAAGAGAGGGGTTGGTAGTATTATTTTGATGAGTCCATCGCCGCTCTATGCTGTTGGATGTATGTGCAGTCTTTAGTCCGTTAGTCGCCCTTTACGACAGCCATGGGAAGAGATGGGTTGTTAGTATTATTTTAATAGTAAGTCACAACTACACATGAGTCACTGTTCAACAAATATGATTGTATTTTGATATTGCATGTCGTGACTACCTATAATTGAGACAGCACTTAGCATTAAGATAAACTTGTTTTTTGTTACATTCGAATTACTGTATGTTTTGTTGGTAGTTGGTAGAAAAGTATTACTTTCCACCCGCTCCTCAGGCAACTTCAAACCTACTTTCCGTGTATGAGGAATAAAAAATACTTTATTCATTCTAAAAAAAGGTGGCAACCCTAGACACGATAAATATTGACGCGCGACACTACACGCAAGATAAATATCACGATCTTCGATATAACATTGGATCACTGGATATCCAGAAATCCTGCGATAAATATTGTGATCCGTCAATACACTACACTACACGTCAATAATTATCGTGATCCGTCAGTATATATTGACGGATCACAATATGGATCTTGCGTGTAGCGTTCGCCTTAGGATTTTCTTGTGTTTTAGGGTGGGATATAGCTTTGTTTTAAGGTTTAGATTAATTTAAACAGTAAACTATAGTTGGCAAAATTATTAGAAAATTTATTGGAATCTAATTTGAGATTGACCCTTAGGGTTAATTTCGACGGATAGTTTTTTTTGTTATTTTCGGCTTAATAAATTAAAATGAGTAACGTAAATGATTAGTACCGAACATAATGTAAGGAAACATTGTGACTAACCCCCTCTTTTAAATAATAGTAGTGAAATAAAATTTATAATTTTATTTTATTGTTGTTGAACAAAATTTAGGGTGTGTGTTCTTTTACAATATACTGCCTAGCTGTTTAATATAGGGAGCTCAATCAGTGCTGTTCTGGGTATCTCCCGAAGTTTGATCCAGAGAGATCACCGACTGACTTCCCTAATAGCGTCTCTGCTACCAGGCTATTTCTAGCCAACAATGTATGGTCCAGATGGCTCACTCGAGGAACCTCTAAACCCTACAGCCTATGCTAACTTAATACTAAAGTAATCTTAAACGACTTACATGCTAGTCTTCCCTTGAGACGCGCCGCTCAGCCCGGTGCAGTCCGCCGCGCCCAGGCCGCTGCTGGCTGCGGTGGTGATGGTAGCTCGCCTCCCCGGCGACTGCTGTGGTGGGTAGAAAGGCCCTAGGTGTCCCTAAACATCCCGTTGTCTACACCCAGAGCTCTGTACCCCAGAAAAATACGTACCACCGTTGCACAATGACACTTAGCACGGTTCACGCCACGTGTACGTATAAACCAACAAATCACTGATTTTAGCTAGCCTAACCTGGTACTAACTTAACTAATAATTTTCACTGTTCTTAATTATTACGGACCCCCGAATCAAACAATGTGTGCCCCTCACATCAAATTATCAATTAGTTTACACGACCCCGCTTTCAAGTTAACCTCACCAAAATCCCAACGTGAGTGTGTGTCACACTGACACTGACAGTCGTCTGTCACTACAAATTATGACGACAAAAGTTGCCAGCCGTAAGTGGCCATTTTGTTTCAAACAGACCCCTGCCCCGATCGGAAAGCTCCGATCGTTAGCTCAATCCATCGGGCAAGGAGAGACAGCTGCTGTGGCTCATCGCGGACTCGAACCGCAGTCCCATGCTCGCCAACTAACAACTTTACAATGCTGCCCTAGCTACAAGCAAGGAGAGCAAGTTATTCTCCTTCAGCAACATACTAAGTCTAATTAGCCAAATTAAAATAATATTAAATTATCTTATTTACCAAAGCTTATTTTCTAAAAATTTACAAACATCAGTTAAATACACCCGTGCCCTTGCCATTTTGTGCCATTGTCGGAGCGAATAAGTGAAGGTAGACCCTTACGCGACACGAAACGATCCAACGCGACGACGAAGGCCTCCGTGGACAACGAAGAGACTCCTAAGAGGACGGCCTTAGTAGCCAGGCACAAAAAAAACACAAAATATATACCCACAACCCGGACGTTGCGCAGGTTGATCGGTTTTACCGAGAAAGGTCCAGCAGAACCCCTTGCGTGCGACCCCCAAGAACGGACGAGACTGAGTGACTCGGTCCGAAGGCAGACCCCCCGTCTGCGGCTGCACGGGTGAAGACGTCCACTGTGACAAAATAAACACCGAAAGAGCACTACACAAATAAAGCTCTTTGGACAAACAATATTCAAAATTACAAATCACGTTACCTAGTAACACATCCAACAGACATCAACCGTGACGTAATGGCCTATTAAAAGGCTCATGGGAAGTTTCTCAATTTCCCAAACTTGTGCATAGTTATGAAAATGGTACACAAACACAATGACTCTAGACTATGCGGAGTCGAGTCGTCAAACTGTGTACATAATAGAAACAAAACCAAAATAGTTGGCACTGCCAGCAGTGTAGAGCGACCCAGATGGTATCTGGGTGCTTAGTAGGCCCGTCCTTGTACACCCGAGCCCAAGAGTAGGTCAATTGGGCCAGGTGACAAAGTGTGGGTCTGCCCGATCTAGACCAATGTACCTATGTGCCGTTATCCCTGCGGGCGAATCGGTAGAAGGCTTTTAACCTACAATGTTAAATTCATTACCGTTACCGAAATTAAATTCCTCACCGTAGATTGTGTACCGATGTGAGGGTGACTTGTGTTTGCCCCGTCAAACACCCAGTAAGCATGCCACCAAACAATGTTGCACAAATTAAAATTTCAAATTTAAGATTTCTTTAAATCTTTCAAACCGCCGCCGCCGTAGTATAAAGCAAAACCGTCCGTGGTTTTGCTCTCGCAAAGGGGCAGGCTAGCTATGGCCTGCCCGGGTCCCCCATCCCCAAAGAAGGCCCCCGCCCGTGTGATACCGCGGGTGGCACTATAACCGCTGCGGCATAGCTCGATCGCGGCTGCACGCTGGCGCGCACAGAGCTAGTTGCATGGAGGGGTCCCTCCTTCGTGACATCGTCGGGGCCCCTGCCCGTGTGATACCCAAATCGCACTCGGGCCGGCGGCATATCATCAACCATGCGCAGGCGCAGGTTTGCGCGCCTGCGCATGGTTCACCTTCCGGTGTGGGGGCGCGCCTCGCGCATGACTGGGCCTCCAGTCCGCTGGTAGGTGTGTGCTCCGCGCTGGAGCACCCCTGCCCGTGTAACGCTGCCACCGCTGTTGTGTGGTCGGTGAAGCCGCTCCCGACCTGTGAACACCCAACAATAATAAATGCTGTGGTCCACCAAATACAATGCGGCGTTGAGGCCTATAGCCAAAGCAAAGGCCGCTGCGCCTTGCTATACTCCGCCTCGTCATTACAGGCAGCCCTCGTCGGTCCTGGCACCACGTCGTAGTGTGGCCTGTTTGGCCACAGTGTGTACAAGCCGGGTCCATACCGGCTGCTGCAGTCAGCGCCGCCAGCCGCGCTGTAGTGTGTCCTGGCTGCGGCTGTACCGTGGGATTCGCCTGGCGACCCGTTGAAACCTGCGCTTCTGATGGCGGCAGGTTAGGCTGGGAGGTCGCTACGTCCCCCGTCTCATCGCCGAGGAACTTTAGAAGCTCCTCCAATTCCGGCAGAGTAGCCCCCCCCCCTTTCTCTGCCGTTTCCCGCTCAAACCGGGAACGAACGTCCGTTGGCAGCTTGTCCAATACGATGTGTACCAGTAGCAGCGAACACTCGGCTACTGGCAACCCTAATTGTCGCAACGCATTACACGCAACTGTGACTGGCGTCAACAGTTGCAAGAACTTGATGTAAAGACAAAGGATAGTGGAAGCTTATGCGAAGGATGTATCTGTGGAAAGACACATAGACGGAAATTTGGTGTCAGGGAAAAAGCTACTAGTCCAGGAGAACGCATACATTCGGACGTTTGTGGTCCATTCCCACTAAGTTGTTCAAAGTCGCGGTACTTTGTTTTATTTAAGGATGAATTCTCTCGATATCGTTATATCTACATGATGAAAAATAAGTCGGAGGTACCTGAATTATTGCGTCTGATGCTAGCAGAAGCGCAGACAGCAGGTCACCGAATTAAGGAATTTCTTAGTGACAATGGTGGAGAATTTGATAACGAGAAAGTTCGTAAGGAATTAAACAAACATGGAATACAACAACGCCTAGTTATGCCCTATACACCAGAGCAGAATGGTTATAGCGAAAGAGATAATCGCACAATCGTCGAGATGTCCAGAGCAACGATGCATGCACATGAAGAGCTTCCTCAAATTTTGTGGGCAGAGTTAGTACAGACTGCTGTTTACATACTAAACAGAACAGGACCAACTGCTATAGAACAGAGTCTCCGGTTGAATTGTGGTTCGGGAAGAAACCACAAATAAAACATTTGAGAATCGTCGGCTCAACTTGCTACGTGCATATTCCTAAACAGAAAAGGAAGAAGATGCAGAAGAAGACAAAGAAGTGCATTCTTACTGGCTACGATAACGACGATGGTCATAGGCTTTGGCACAAAGAATCGAACTCTTTAGTAAGGTCCAGGGATGTCACTTTCAATGAAAAACCATTAGAATCAAAAATGGATAATGAGGATTCTGAAATGATGAAAGAAGTGACTGAGATGGAAGTCCCTTTATATGTCAGAAAAGAATACCGGAAGACACCTACATCTATCGCTGTATAAGTGAGCGATGACAAACCTGCTGAAAGGCATGATGATCTTGGGGTAGAAGATAACCAAGATGTTGTTGAGGCTCCAGCTACTAACAGCGATAATGCAGAGTTTGAAGATGCGCTGCCTGAGTTGTCGGGACAACAAGAATCTATTGAATTAGAGGGCGAGAATGAGGAGAACGATGGCGAGATCATGGAGCAGTTAGCAAGACATGGTATGCACTTAAGGGATCGGTCTCTCTTCAGACGTCCGGTCAAATTCAATGATTATGTGTCATATGTTGCCACAGATTCCTACGTAGAACCGAATACGTATAAGGAAGCAATAGCCTGTCCAGATAAGGAAGTGTGGAATAAAGCCATGAAGAATGAAATTGATTCTTTAAAGTTGAATGAAACTTGGTGTCTTGAGAAGCTACCCAAGGGCCGGAAAGCAATTCCATGCAAATGGACATATAAAGTCAAGCTGAACCCTGACGGAACAGTTGATAAATATAAAGCTCGGCTGGTAGTAAAAGGCTTTAGGCAAAGAAAGGGAGAGGATTATGAACAGACTTTCAGTCCTGTAGCCAAGATGGCAACTGTCCGTGCTGTTTTAAGTATTGCAGCAAGTGAGGGTATGAAATTAAGTCAATTTGATGTCACCACAGCTTTCTTATATGGATCTCTATCAGACGAAGAGATATATATGAAGCAACCAGAGGGTAATGATGATGGGACGGGTCGAGTCTGTCTACTAAAGAAGGGCCTTTATGGTTTAAAGCAAGCTCCTCCTTGCTGGAATAAAACAATTCTGGATTTCTTCAAGGAAATTAAACTCAAAGTCAGCGAAGCTGATCCATGCTTATTTAAGAGAGAGAAGGGTAACGGGAAGTTGATTGTGGCCCTCTATGTTGATGACGGACTAATTGCTGGATCGAATATGGAACTAATCGATGAGTTCCTTGGGCAAGTAAAAGGAAAATTTAAGATTACGACAAAGCCAATCTCGTATTTCTTAGGTATAGAGATTGAAACCAGAGAAGGCGGTAATGTAAGAATACATCAGACAGCCTATGTGAAGAAAATTTTGAAGCGGTTTGGAATGCAAGAGTGCAGACCGGTAACCACTCCAATAGTGAAAGAAGATGTAGGTCAACGACCGGAGAAGGTCGAAGACTACTTTCTTACTAATTATAGACAAGTTGTGGGAGCGCTTGCATATCTGATGGTTGGTACAAGACCTGATATCGCGTACGCCGTGAGTGTGTTTTCTAGAAGCCTAGAGAATCCAACTCAAGCTGACTGCGTGAGACTGAAGCGCATACTTAGGTATTTACAGTATGCTCCAGACTTGGTTATCCTTTACAAAAGAAATTACAAAAGGGGTAACATAGAATGTTACTGTGATGCCGATCACGGTGGAGATATTGCTACAGGAAGATCAACTTCGGGTGTGTTATGCCCGTATGCTGGTGGAGCAGTATCGTGGCTAAGTCAGAGACAGCAGAGTGTTGCTATATCAACAACAGAAGCTGAGATAGTCGCAGCCAGCGAGGCAGCAAGAGAGAGCATTTGGTTAACGCGTCTATTTGGTGGACTAGTAAAGACAGAAGATCTACCAGTGCTACATGTAGACAATGAAGCAGCTGTACGTTTAGCCGAAAACCCAGAGTTCCATAGAAGAACCAAACACATAAGAATTCGTCATTTCTTTGTACATGAATTAGTGACGAATGGAACCTTATTGTGAAGAGGATCAGCAGTGAGCTACAGCTGGCAGATATCTTTACAAAGCCGCTTGCTAGGCCAAGACTTCAACAGCTAGTAATTCAGCTAGGTCTACACATCGAGAGAAGGTATTAAAGGTGGAGCCTCTTTTGATGTGATACCTATAATGTTAAAAAAGTAAATTAAGCTGTCTTGTCAGATTGTGTGTTGGGTGTCAAATAAAAAAGATTATCTTAAGAAAAACCTAATGTTTGTACTTCATTGAATAGTTTATTTCTTTTATACTGCTACTGCAAGAGCTGTTAATCTATACGCTCTAACACTGTACTCTTATTACACTTACAATAAATAGCGAAAGAACTAACAAATTAAAATGTCAAATGAAAGAATGCCAGAAAGAAATACAAGTAAGACAAAACTACATTAATATAACACATGTATATTGGTGATTACTCGTTATTATCTTCCCCTCTTTTAAGTAAGAGAGGTTTGTTTGTCTGGTAAACTGCAACTCCTCTATTTTAGTAAAAAATGGTTGGCTGTCTGGTAAACCAGTAATTGGATTAACATCAGTCTCTATTTTAGTAGCAAATAGTTGTCTATCTTGTAAAGTGTCAGTATTTTTTTTATGTAATAATATATGGCTCGGCAAATGACACCACTCAACCTGATATTAAGTGGAAGTGGAAGTGAAGTCCAAGTGGCGAGGACACGCTGCAGTGGAATATTAGAGACTGTATGTTGGTGACTCCGGAGAGCAGCACGCGTACTCCTATGGAGGAAGAGAGAAGGAGGGATGAGGTCAAAAAGTTTTTCAGAGCACTCGTCATAGTATAAACGGTAAAAGACACTGAGTGACGCAATATCTTTAATTGCAAAGGCTCGAGAGTGTTAGTGACCTCTACATTGCCGATAATATGCACAGCGCGGCGCTGCAATCTGTCCGAGGCATTGACAAGGTACTTTGCGGAGCCAGCCGTCCCAAAGGAGAGAGAAATATTCCACGCAAGACCGCATCCGTGACTTGTATAATAGACACAACTGATCAGGCATGAAGAATCGCCGCACCTTCACCTTGTTTAGGACACCGATTTTACGTGCGACATTTTTAATCACAGTTTCGATATAGTCCTTTTGGTTCAGATCGTAGCGGATATTCATACCGAGCATGTTAATACTGCTCTGCAGGCCTAGAGATGAACCCTGAAGAGAGGGAAGAGGAAGGAATGGCGACGTTTTCGCTGTGACTTCTTGGCATTGAACTCCACCAGATTATCGGAGCCCCCATTTGGAACTATGGTCCTACACTCGATCGAACTCGATCGCCCCATGCACTGTGCTATCTGACATCAGAAGGAACAGCGTGGGGGATAGAACGGAGGCTTGAGCAACACCAGCGTTCACTGACATGAACCGCGAAGCGCATCCATCCGAGAGGACACGGATCCTACGCTCATGCAGAAAGCCAGCGATCCAGGCACAGAACTGAGCGGGCAAACCATTTGCCTCCCGGCTTACGGCTTGGAGAGAAGAGCTTTGTGCCAGACCCGACAAAAGCCTTGGCTATGTCAAGGCTAACGGCCAGTGACTCGCCACGCTTGTCAATAGCTTCACCCCAGTTATGTGTGGCATACGCTAGAAGATCACCCATTGTACGTTTTGGTCGAAATGGTCGAAACCCATATTGACGATCGTGAATTAGGGAGTGATCTTCTATATAGGTATCGAATAAACTGTTGGTTTGCTATTTAGCGCTGGTACACTCGCGTTTAAACCAGCGGTTGCGTTTGCCTTTGCTGATGTCATAGGAGTGCGGAATATAGTATTTCATCCCTTACACTATCTCATCCAGCAGACGGCAATAGCACTAGCTGTTGGGTTCTTTCCACTGAAGCAGCGCTGCTTCCAAGGGACGGATGCAATAAAGTTCCGCATATCGACCCAGTCTGCCGACGCGTAGTGCCAAATCTGGCGTTTCGAAACCGCTGTTGGCGGAAGCGATACCAAGGGATATCAAGCAGTGATCCGAGGAACATTAAGGAGCTCGTACCCCCACACTAGAAAGGAGAAAGAAGGGTCCTCCAGACAGCGCAGACGGTACAGCAAACATCCGCCCGAACGAATAAGCAAACTCCGGCTTTGGCTTTGAAGGATTCTTCAAACACAAAGCCGGGATAGTCCGGGTAAGTGGTGTTAGCTGGGCGAATTATTTGCGTCTCCATCAAGAACAACATTGCTAGCCGTGCCATCTCAAGATGGTGGTAGACGGCATTGAGATTTGCATGAAGTCCTCCTAGCACTGGTTTCCCGGAGGCCTTAACAGACCAAATACATCGCAGCTTCATCATCTCGAGCTCTGGTTTTACGCTGGCTGATCCCGAAACGCGACCGACAAGCAGTCTCTTGACGGGGTTTGCACCATGCTTACGGTGGTCACTAACCAGACGGGTCAAGCCCTACCACCAGTGGAGCAGATCAAGGCTCGAAACGACACCCATATGAAGCTGGTTACTAACATTTCTAGCCTAGCGGCTAGAAACAGCTTTTTTGGCTTATTATCATTTCTAGCGTTAACTAGCGACTGGTCACGTCTGCTTACATTTCATTGATGATTTAGTTTTTGTTTTTGTTGTTTGTTTTCTGATTTATGTAACATTACAGACACAAACAATGACATTTGCATGTATTAAATTCTCATACAAAATGTGACACAGCTGTGGTATAGGACTATTTTAATAATTTATTTGTGAGAGATGTTTTGGAAATAGGTATTTATCCATGCAATAAGTGTGGACAGATACCTAGTAATAGTAAATATTTAGTTGTTAATATTTCTAATGTACCAAAAGCCTGTGCGCCTGATTTGCCACGAGATTCCCGCGTTTGATTTATAATGATGATTAGATCCAAAATTCCAAAGTAAACTTATTTAGCCACCTTTATTCTTCTAATTTTCATGCACCACCATCTAAACAGAAACGTTGCTTTCATAGTTTCCTGTTCATCTCTGAACTACGTAAATTAGTAGGTATGAACGAAGTCTTCCGTATTTATTAAAAAAAAATACCAGAACTTAATAAGTGCTACTGTAGGCATTACTAAAATAAGAGTTTAACAATAAAAAATTTAATAAAAATCGTTTTTTTTTATGCTCTAGTCGGATATCATATCTACCCGGTATCAAGCGGCTGGTTATTCGTTTCTAGGCGCTGGCTTCGGTAATTACCGGCTTAAAAGCCGCTGGTGTACAACTATACACCCACCGGATGACCGGACGGAGGAGAGGGGCGGCGATTAGTATTCTTTCTCCCTTACCGCACGGATTTGGCTTTTCATCTGAAAGATTTTATTTACGTCGCAATTAACTTTACAAACCTTGTATTTCGTTTAAAATATAAAAGTAGGTACCTACACAACTGATAATCTAGAAATAACAATTAATCTTAAAGATTAAGATCTCTACTTAATTCCATATAATAGGGTAGTGGTACTCACTTGAACCGTCCATGCTTACTGAAGACTATACAATAATAAATAAAATAATTTAATGGCTTACGACGAAACTAAATCCCGCGGCAGTGAGATGCCAATTGAATGTATTATTCATGAAACATCGAGCAACACCACAGAATTCTGTGAGCAACACAAAAAATAAAATAAAAATGGTTAAAAACGTTTTATTAAACGAAATCTCGAACGAACGAACGAAGAATCGAAATCTTCAGAAAACGTTATTTATAATGTTCCGTTCGAACATAAACGAAACAAATTGTTCTTTAGGCATATAAAACAAAAACGTTTCGAAAAAAATAAACCGGTATCCGACCCCTGCCTACATCAGCTCTAAGACTCCCTTTAACTACTCGTTCCAAAGCCCTGCGTTCGGCTTCTAATCTAGCGCACTCCACCAGGGCGTGATATGTTTCCTCTCTAATACCGCACATAGAACAAATGGGAAAGTCAACAATTTTTATCAAATGTGCAAACGCGTTCAACGGAATGTGCCCGGAACGCAGTCTCATACTTATAACGATTAACTGTCTATCCATCCTTGTACCAGCACACCATGGTATCTTAGGTGGTTCCGATTGTATTGTCTTGTACCAAATACCCTTCTCCTCAGATCTCCTATCAAAATATTCTTTCCATATAATAAAACTGTCTTTTCTAATGTCTTTTAAAACATCTAAGAAGCAGGGTAAATGGCTTACCGGTATTCTATCACATATTCCTGCTTTTGCAGCCTTATCAACTATCTCATTTCCTTGTATCCCTATGTGTGATGGAATCCCCTGAAATTTGATTTTCCTTCCTTTAGCGAACGCCTGTAAAATGAGGTCTTAAATAGTGTATGCTATGGGGAGACCTCTCTTGCCAGATGTGCATTTATTCAAATGTTGTAAAGCAGGTTTGGAGTCACAGATCACCACACAATTGGTCTCATTACACGATAGTAAGTACCACAAGCATTCACAAATAGCATATAACTCTGCTTCCATAACCGACACATTACTTTTAGGTATATCTAAATCGTTAGTTTGTACTTGAATATTTGACTTAGTATCAATATTTGTAACCCAAGTTGGTAGCGAGAACATCTCCATTCTTTGAGATCTATGTATCGTGTATCGCGATTGTAGCTCATTATGTATTACTTTCATTATGAAAGTAACGGTTTCTTCTTATTGTCCCAATAAGATGACTGTTCACATTCTGAAGCTAGTTTAGATATACAGGATATAGTCTCGCCACCATCTATGGATTTAACATTCAGAAATTCATAGAATATGCAGAGATTTTGGAGACTAGTAAAATAATTGATCACATACCTACACTTCGAACAACAATTTTCATAATAAGTGTTACAGACAACTTAATTTAAACAAAAAGTAGCATAAAATAAAGTAAAAATAAGTAAAATTGTTTACACAGATAACAAATAAAGGAACTTCGGCACCAGGTGATTGCAATTATAGCCATAACTAAATCATTGCAGCGCGCTAGTCAGACACAAGATACACCCACGTGAGCACCAACATTTGAATGGTTCGAAGCGTTACGTCGTAATTTTTGTAATGCGTGTCTTACTGAACAAAATCCTATTCTCTTTAGTGAGGTGATCAAAATCAAAAATCAAATACAAAATTTCTTTATTCAATAAGCTTAAAATAAGCATTTTGAATCGTCTAAATTTAATTTTACTTTTATGGAAGGATGGATGGGCATAAAAACCCACCCACCCACTTCACCCATTCAGGACGTCTTTTAGCTGTGGAGAAGAACGGGCAAAAGAAACTCCATAGCTTTATTATACGTAATATAGAAGTAACGACATTTACAAATCAATATGTCGTTACCAAATTATACAGTTAATAATCTTAAAACAATAAATAATAAACGAAAAGATAAAAACAAAAGTGAATCTTAAAGTTTTACTCTGGCACTTGAACGCATTAGAACAATGTATGCGAAACTAGAGGAATGTTTATTTCATGCATTTTTGTCATTGATGTAATCGCTTACAGTGTCATAGCCCTTTTCTAAAAGTCTGTCCTTAACATGTGTCTTAAATTTGTCAAAGGGCAAAATTATAACATCGTTCGGGATTTTATTGTAAATAATTATGACACTTTGTCCCATAAATGATGCATAAACTTTCTGAAGTCGAAATGTAGGAATTACAAGTTTATACTTATTTCTAGTATTTAGTTTGTGTATATCGCATTTTTTTTGAAATGAGAAATGTTTTGACGCACGTAAACAATACAGTTATAAATCAATTGTGATGCAACTGTAAGAATATTTATTTCTTTAAACAGCTCCTTAAGGGAGTCACGTGATTCTAGGTTATATATGGACCTAAGTGCTCGTTTCTGTAAAATGAAAATGGTTTCTATATCTGCTGCTTTACCCCAAAGTAGAATACCATAGGACATAACACTGTGAAAGTAACTAAAATAGTCTAATCGAGCAGTTTCCACGTCTGTAAAATGCCTAATTTTTCTATAATAATAAATAATAAATCTTTCTTACAATCACACCAATTATCTAGCCCAAGAGAAGCTTCGAAGAAACTCGTTAAATGGTTACTAGACAACGGATAAACGTTCTTAAAATACTTAAATACATACTTATTATACATAGAAAACACCCAGACCCGAGACAATTTAGAAAAACAATAATTTCTAAATTGGCCCGACCGGGGATCGAACCCGGGACCTCAGAGATGGCGACACCATGAAAACCGGTGTACAAACCACTCGACCAAGGAGGTCGTCAGCCGTCGTCTATCAGCGTAAGCAGCTGAGCTAAGTCTCCCCGGAACGGTGCTAATATAAGGGTACCACTGTATTTTTGAATCTAAGGTAATACCTTCGATCAACAATACCAACAAGATGTCAGGTCGGCTCTAAAAATGTGTCTCGGTAAATAACAGCTCACTTGAGAAGTGAGCTCTTATTTTGTTTAGTTTGCTTGAAACACGGCCAATGTAAACACGTTCACAACACCGCAATGTGTATTTAAAAGTTGCAAAAATAATGCCGAGAAAGCAATTTAACGGCCGGAGTGTCTTACTTTTGGGAAGTACAAGTAGAATAAATTATATTTTAAGTTTTAAACTAACAAATAACATTAAATTTTGGACACAATTACCGATTTTAACCCACGCTACATATGTTTGGCCAACGTTGACCAATAGACGCGGGTGCCAACATTTGTGACAGAACAGTGGACGCATGGAGAGAATGAGAGAGAGATAATACTTAGAAGATTTGTGACTTAATTACTGGGTGCCATGGTTGTAATTAGGTTGAACTTAAAACTGTTTTACAACTTTTGTCTCAGTTCGTTAGTAAAGAAATGTAGCTGTATAAGTATATATTCACGTGGACAGAATTTAGCGTTGATTTTGTACGTGACGCGTTATCTAGTAGGTATTGTTGATCGAAGGGTAATACCTAAAAAAACTGTTGAATCAACAAGGTCCAACAGTTCACCATTCAGTTTAATTTTATTTACTATAATATTCTTTACGTTAGGTAGAGTAAAATTTATACATTTGGTTTTCTTCGCGTTTAATTAAGATTATTAGTAGTAAACCAATTCAACACATCTGTTAGGGCACGTTGATGTCATCAAAACTATTATTATTTTGATCAGTCTTAAATATCAAAGATGTATCGTCAGCAAACAAAAGAATATTGCAAAAGTTTACCGCATAAAATGGTAAATCATTAATATAAATTAAGAATAAAAATGTACCTAGTATTGCCCCTTGTGGAACCCCCATTAGCACAGAAGATCCGGATGATATAGATCCATTCACGCTAACTTTTTGGATTCTGCAGCTAAGATATGATTGAATCAATTTCAAGGCATCAGAGTGCACTCCATAGTGTTTTAGCTTTATTAAAAGGGTGTTGTATTCAACGCAATCAAAAGCCTTGGAAAGATCAAAATTTTTAAAGATTTTATCAAAATGTTAGGGGCTTGCGCACGAAAGTTATTTCATTCTATAGAAACATTCTTTGTAACTCGTTTGATATCATAGCTTTGACTGAAACTTGGCTAACTGATGGTATTCTGGATAGTGAACTTTTTGACGACCGTTATTTGGTATGGAGGCGAGTTAGAAATTACGGGTGTGTAATGTTTTATATAATTACTTATGATCTAACGTTCAGATAATATAATTTCATTTCATATAATTTCATTTGATATAATATACTTTTGATATAATGTACCTTTGATATAATAATCAAATAATATAAAACATTACTCATGTAATAAGCAAGCAGCATGCAAGCAAGCAAGCAGCATGCAAGCTAGCATGCAGCATTTTCTGTCACGGCTCCGGCGCTGCGGGACTCCAGCGGTCCCACACGAGCTTATCGTCGCAGATGGCTTTCGCTCACCACCGCAGCTTCGGCTTGCTGGCCGGCTTCGCCAGCCAGCCTCAGCCGCGGCGGCGAGCGTTAAACCCACCTGCTCCTCAGCTCAGCAGGATTGAATTACACTCTAGGGTAGGGCAGACAAGTCTACGTGGAGTCGGTTTTGCCGCGATTCGTTTCTGTCACTGACTTTTTTAGCACAACCCTAATCGAAAACACAGCACATTAACTTTTTAAGACAATATTTGAAATCAATTTAGGGTTAAAATGTTATTCTTATTTTTAAGCAAAAATTATATCAAATGAAGTTATAGAATATGATTATTCTACCAATATAGATTTATAGAATAAGTTGTTAGAGAATATGAGTATTATATCAAATGAATAATATACGTAATGTTGTTATACGAAGTGTATTTAGAACAAGTACAAATTATATCCAATGAACGTTATGTTCTTTGAAATTAGTTCATTTGTCATTATATGAAATGATACGCACCCAGAAATTACATTAGTACTGGTCAGTGTCTGGGCGGCCGAGTGCTGGTGGCTATCAGACGTGAGCTGGTTGGGTATGAACAAAGCGAATGGTGTTCGTCTGCTGAGGACTTGTGGATCACTATTACCCTGCGTGGATCTCATAGGTTACATATAGGTTGTGTTTATATATGTGCACAGGGCAAGGGCAATTCTTTAGCTAATCAACTTATAAACTTTTCTGATAAATGTACTGAAATCGTATCCAACAACGCTGACGACAAATTTATAATCATTGGTGACTTTAATTTGCCAAATATTAACTGGCTACCCTGCACTGATGAACAACATCTCTTACCAACTAATGTTATAGGCACACATCAAGTTACATTTTTTGAAAACATTAATACTTGCAATTTATTACAGTTTAACGATATTCGTAATACACACAGCAGGTTACTTGACTTAGTATGCAGTAACACTAACATACAAGTATCAAAAAGCGGATGCTCTCTAGTAACGCCCGATGACTATAACCCACCAATTTGTGTTAATATTCGGATCGAAAAAGAGAAAACATTAGTTAAGCCTACACGTATATTATATTTATATAACGAAGGTGATTATGAGTCAATATGTAAAAAAATAGATAACATTAACTGGTCACATTATTTTCTAGGGTTGTCATTGGAGGATAGCATCAATAAGTTTTATAACTTATTATATTCTCTTCGTGATGAATTTATCCCTCAAAAGAAAAGGTCACCAGGTCACAAATATCCACAATGGTATAGCAGTGCCTTAATTCAAATGATAAAAGAAAAACACAAATTTCATAAAAAATATTTTAAGTATAAAAATTATTCAGACTATCTGTCATTTTCGATTATTAGAATTCGGGCTAAGGCTTTGGAAGAGACATGTTAAAAAAATTATATTGCAAAAATGAAAAACAACATTACACACAACTCTAAAGCATTTTGGACATATGTAAAAAGCAGGCGAGCTTCTCACTCATATCCGTCTACAATGTCTTACGGTGACATATCTTCCAGCTCGGGTAGTGAGATCTGTTCTGTAACCTTCTTGCTGATTATTTCTACTCCACTTTTCAAACGGATATTTCCTGTACTCCGCTTTCACTTTCTGAAAACCATAACTCAATAACAAATATACACACTTTCGAAATTACAGAAGATAGCTTACTAAAGTTACTTAAAAAAATTGACGAAAACAAAACCGTCCTGATAATGTTGCCCCCACATTTATTGTCCGCTGTGCAGGTAGTCTTGTGTTACCTCTCACATACCTATATACCTATTTTTTAAGCTCCGGCATCGTCCCTGCTATCTGGAAATCGACCCTTGTAACCCCGGTGTACAAAAAAGGACAAAAAAACATGGTTGAAAACTACAGACCTATTTCTAAACTATGTATCTTTGCAAAAATATTAGAAAAAATTGTGCATGAACAGGTCTATTCCTCACTGCGTCATGTCCTCAATGAATCTCAACACGGTTTTTTACATGGCAAATCGACAACTACTAACCTGCTGTTATGTCAAGACTTTATTACAGAACATATGTCACATACACAGACTCAGGTAGATATCGACGCTGGAAAGCAATCTTGTAGTATAACGAAAAACGAGGTTTACGTGGGAGGCTAAATCATATTTAAAAAATTCATACCTCTTAAATGAACATGCATAGAAATGTCTTTGTGTGGCTTATATTGTTTTAAATGATAATTTATCATTATGCGATTAGAGTCTACTATCTGAGGTTACTATAACCTATGTTTTTCACTAGTTACAGCAATTGAATTTTCAAACATACACCGCAATTTTGCTGTATCTATAGAGTGAAAACATAGGACTCGGCAAAATGTCAATAAATAAAAAGGCAGCTATTGTGATGTATGTAATGAATTTAAAAAGAAGACCATTTAAAATTTGATGTAATTCATTATAATTTTAAGTTGAAGTGTTGAATTTCAATGTATCTATGAAACAAATAAAATGAAACTTATAAGGAAATGCTGTATGTAAATTAAGAAAACTAAATGTTGTTTTTAGTAACCATTAACCCCAACATCAATGATAAAAAAGTTCAAAACTTAAGCAGCTTTTGTGTTGCAATTGAAATACTCAACAGATTTATTAGAAAATACCATTAATAGGAGGATAAGGAGTAAAAATGTAACAAACAGCAATGAATAAAGAAGGTTAGTTAACATTACATTAATTTTCCTATGTAGGTACAAAGCAAGGTATAAATCAAATATTATAATGAAATAAAAAATAGGTATTTTATTAAATTTTATTTATTAATAAAAAAAGTTGTTTTATGACAATCTGTACCTATTATGGAGATAATAGAAGAAAATTATACTTATAATGATTTTATTATAAAAGAAGCCTTTTATTCTTCTTCGTCAGTGTCTATTAATATATCTTGAGTTTTTTTATCTCGTTTTAGACCTAGATATTCATGCGCATGTACTCTAGGTATAATTGATTTGTCTACCAGTTTTTTTAAATCATTGTATTTTTGTATCGAAACAGGAAGTTTTTCAGGATAAAGACAAACCTTGGGTTGAGCGTCATTTAAGCTACACAAATTGATTTCTACAGTTTCGGCATTCGGCAACATAGAATTTTTTATAAACATTATGTTGGGGTGTGACTTTCTAAATGTAGCAATACATAATTTAGATATTTGAAATTTTTTTTGGTTTTTTTTGAAGGTTTTGTTTAAAATGTCTTCAAAGCCCAAAAAGTCATGACCCTCCAAAACAGTAACATTATACGGGCTCGGATTTTTACGAGCCATCTGGATTACTGTCGGCCATGCTGATGGCGCCCATATCGTCGTCTTCTTAACAGCACGCTCAATCGTCGCGTGCATACTGTCTACCGGCATATAAGTATGCCCTGGTATCAAGTAATTCATTTGTATTGTATTTACGTTTTGGCACTTCGACAAAATATACCTTAACATGGCCAGAATTGTTTTATTTTTGTTTTGCCCGAAGCATGAGTCAGAGTAAAGCAAAACTTTTTGAATACTTTCCCGGGCGTCTACTTCTTGAATAAAATTATATTAACACGTTGCAATTTCGTTTGCTCCACGATGAGCATCAGATTCAGTCCATAAATTACAAAACCCTGCTTGTGTTTTATTTTCGTAAATTGTTAGATTATAAACTGCAATTTTTCTGGAATAATACAATGCCATATTATCACCATACGGTGTATTTAACACCTTTTGCATGTCAAAACTTGCGCATATCACACTGGGATCTATGCCATTAAGGTCCTGGTGGCATTTAAATCTTTTGTAAGATTCTTCCTTTTCTTGTAGATGTTGCTCCATTTTTATGATTTCTTGTTCATTTCTCACGTCAAACGATCTCGCCATGCATGTCATGCACTTATCTTTTTTAGGGATATGAAATCCAATATTATAATTAGCTTTTAACCAATTTGAAAATACTTTAAATGACATACTCTTTATGTTATTAGTGTCACAATTTGATGCATTTATTAAGCGCTATTAAGATTCCAAAAGTAGTTAAAAAGGCCTTTCCGCCTTTCTTCTGTTATTTCTCCACACTTCCGTTTACAATCGATGTTAATACATGGGTTAGGTTTCATGGTCTTAGCCACAACCTGTTCACCTTTCTTGTTGGTATAGGACTGTCCCGAATTACGTTTTCTTTGGTTGTCTCTACTAATTTTCTTCTTATTTTTAGGTTTTTGAGTCAGAACGCCTTCGGTTTTGTTTTGTTCTTCTGTAGCTATTTTCAGCGTTTTACTTTTTTTCTGCTTCTTCTTTTTCTTTTGGGTTAGTTTACATTGTTTCTTTTTCCCTTTCGATGATGATTCATCAGAAGAAACATCGCCGCTCCAACTTGAATCTTCAGAAGGAAAAGCTTCATTCAGCAACAGCGTATCAGCGTCTTCTTGATCAATAAAATCTAGGTATATTTTGTCAAAGTTAATTTTTTTTTTGCATTTTCGGTCACGGATTTGAGATTCATTGGACGTTTCAGGCTTTTTATTTACAATAGGATCATTTTCGACCTGGGCTGTAGAGTTTTTCTTTTCAGTATAGAAGATGTCGCTATTTCCTTCGACAAGTTCTTCAGGAAAAGTTGGTGATATGTAATCATCTGATGGGTTTTCAACTAGTTCCACAGCAATATTTATTGCAGGGTCATTAGGATTTAGATTAACATTTGTTTCACAGTTTGCTACAACCTCAACAGCACAGATTTGGTCTTTGGACGCGATATTGTTTATTTCAGAATCTGTTTTGGTTGTACCTGAACATGCATGTATTTCTAAAATTGGATTATCTTTAGTGTCTAGTATATTATTGTTTTCATTAACAGCATCTACAGCAGTTTCAAAAGAATCGATGACATTGTAATTATTTATTTCAGGTACTCCAGGACTCTCCGTAATATTACTATGATTAGATTCAACAGTTACTTCAACATCGTAATATTTTTCAGTAGAGACGTTTTTGATTGCATCTGTTGAGCTTATATCAGGGAGGGTTTCAACTAAATCACTTGCAGGTGAAATAGGCTGGATAATCTGGGCAATTCTCTCTAGATCAATACCGTCGACATCATCAGCCGCCATGCCAGCAGATTGTGAGTTTTCGTGAGGTGAAGAGATGTTGTCAACCAGTTTTTTTGTCTCGGACAGGTATTTTTTTGGATTCCGGAAGGTAGGTGTGAGTTTCCGTACATCTCCTATTACAGCAACCTCTTGACGTCGGGAAATGGGCGGTGAAAATGAAGTGTGTTCTGGCAAGTAATAATTGGAACTTGTACCTTCACTACTGCGTCTGAAAGATCGAACCTTTTTCCCATCCTTGAAGATAATTTCACTTAATACTTCCACCTTAGCTTTCTTATTTTCTTGATTAAGGTTTACTTCATCTTGCTGTAGTTTTAGGTCATCCATCCATTGCCGACGTTTCGTCATCTGAAAGAAAACAATGGAGACCTCCTTATTTTATTTTATTAAATATACAACGAAACGCAAGACGTTTTAAACTGTAGGTAAGTATTTATTTTTAATTTCAGACTTAATCCCCATTAATTAAAATATGTTAGTAACAATTTGTACTTTGACGGCCTCCACGGTGGAGTGGTGTTTGCGCCGGTTTTCGAGGTGCCGCTATCTCTAGAGGTCCTGGGTTCAATCCCCGGTCTGGTAAATATTGAAAAACCAACTTTTTTTAATATTTTCTCGGGTTTCAAGTAACTAAAATTGGTATTGGAACATTGGTATGTGATGTTGTCCAATATTTATTTATTACTAGCTGTTGCCCGTGACTTTGCCTGCGTTATTATCGAGATACAATATAGCCTTCTAATGGTGAAAAAAATATTCAAATCGGCCTAGTAGTTTTCGAGATTAGCCCGCTCAAACAAACAAAGTAGATAGAATTTAGAGTAAGTAAGTAAGTAAGTAAGTAAGTAAAAGATTTATTAGACATAGACACCACAAAGCAAAACTTACACAAAAATAACAATGGAAGAAAACATAAATACAGCATTAGCGGAGAGAAAACATAATACAATAAAACAAATGAAAATAACATAAAAAATAATGAATATTAGAAGAGAGAAAAAAGAACAAAAAGCTGTATGGTGTGAGGCTAAAGGGCCCTGACTCAGCAAAATAAAACTCCTGAGTCATCCGTAGATGGTCAGAATGACCCAGAAGCGCTGTTATTCTGTCAGGGCCCTAAGGCTCGGACAACACTACGACAAAGACGAGTAGAGTAGATTTAGTAGATTCATTAGTAGTATAGTTAGTATTGTATTTATAAGTTACCTTTGATAAATAAATGGTTCCTGTCCCGTAAATTTGCTCAATGACAAATTGGTAAATAGGTAGTTAGGCCTCAATAAGCTGAAAAGTAAATAAAACACAAAATTAAAACTATTGGATTATTTAGGTAGTTTACAAGTTAAAAACCTAGCAGAATGGCAGATGTCATTAATAAGTAAGTATTGGTTAGATTAGTTTTACATTTCATTCACAATGCAATATTAGTAGGTACTATAATAAAAATACTACAGTCGGGCAAATCTAAGAAGTAGGTACAGTTTGTCAAACCCATAGAAAATAGACAGCGTCATTCAAATTTGAGCTTTACGTCAAAGAAATAACTAAACGTTAAACTGTATTTCTTAGATCTGCCAGACTGTAAAGTAAAGGAAAACACTACCTCGCAACACCACTGATAGGAATCGAACCTACGACTTTTCGTTTTCCGGGCGACTGCTCTAACTACTGCGCTACGGCGCCAAAGTCGTCGATTCCCACCGGTGGTGTCGAGTTTTTATGGTACTTTTTAAGTAGGTATTAGTTAGAATTTGAATGTTATTATTTCTAATTCAACGTAACTATTAATAAGTAGGTGGGTACTAAATAATTAAACAAATTATAACGTTAGTTACATTTCACTGTACAGCTAATTACAATTTTACTTACCTATTTATTTACTTTGTTCACTTAAAACACACTACACCGATTTCGCTTTCTCTCTTCGGCGCTCGCGCTTCGACTGGCTATACGATCGGATGATGTATCCCAGTGCGACAGGAGGAGAGGGGGTGTTAAAATTTTACGTAAATAAATAAGTGTCATTCTGAACTCTATGCATTATGCTGTAAGTATGATTTAACTTTAAAATATGTATTGGGAACAAACGTTGTAACTCTACATCTTGTAATAGTCTTGGGCGGCAATTTTGTTGTATCTATAACAGTTAAGCAAATTTGTTTTAACACGGGCTGCAAAATTGCTGTATGTACCATTGTACTTATTTTGTGATTAGAACAAAACGTTGTATCTTTTTTGAGCCATTAAAACACGGTCGATGTATCTCTTGTAGTTAACAAACTTTAAAAATAATTTTGATGTATCTCTTTCTTAGTAAAAAGTTACAGATTTATCCCTATTTACCACAATTTCACATATGTTTTTGGTTTTTTTCCTACAAAAATTCAACGTCGTAACACGAAAAAAAATCATCGTAGGAAAACGAGACCCAGACTGTTTGATGCAGTATTTTTTTCTTACTCCAAAAGGGTAATAAAAAAAAACGCATTTTTCGAGATACGACAAGATTGCTTTCTACCGTCGATATAGTCTATACTGATTTTAGTAAGTGTTTTGACCGAATTGATCACAGGCTTCTCTTGCATAAGCTGCAATTGGTAGGTATCCGGGGCAACCTCTTTAGATGGTTCAGCTCATATGTAGAAAACCGCAGCCAAACAATAGCACTACATGGCTACACCTCCCGCAAGCTGCCCATACCCTCAGGTGTACCCCAAGGCTCACTTTTGGGCCCATTATTATTCACAATCTACATAAATGACATTAGTTCTTCTTTTATACATAGTAAAATCTTATTGTACGCTGATGACCTTAAAATTCTTTGCCCAATCACCAAATTGTCTGATTGTTTAAAGTTGCAAGAAGATATTACTGGGTTTGAAATCTACTGTGCCAATAATAAATTAGATTTAAATATTTCTAAATGCTTTATTTGTACATTTAGCAGAAAACCTAAAACTCATTCATTTGACTATTATATAAATGTTCAAGCGTTAACACGGGTTACTTCTATGAAAGATCTTGGAGTCACATTCGATTCGAAATTACTTTTTGATATCCATATAGATTCAATTAAAACAAAAGCAAGAAAACTCTTGGATTCGTGATGCGTATGTCATCCGAGTTTCAGAGCATCAAAGTAGTAAAAATTTTGTATTGTGCTTTCGTGCGCAGCCACCTGGAATACGCCTCTCAGGTTTGGAATCCCCAATATAATATTTACATCTCGCGGATAGCGGCGGTGCAGAAAAGATTTCTTCGTTATTTGCAATATAAATGTCATCGTTTCTTCCAAAATTACACACAAAGGTGCAAGCATTTTCATTTCCTAACACTACATAAAAGAAGGGAAATGTCTGATATAGCACTACTTCTTAAAATATTTTAAGGTAATATAGACTCTGCCGAACTACTCAGTAAAATTTATATTAATACACCCAGGAAAACAACGCGACACACAAATTTACTGCATGTACCTTTATCGAGAACTAATTATCGATCTAACGCGTTTATTAACAGGGCGCCCGAGCTTTTCAACTCCGTATGTTGAAATATAGACTTAGACTTATTCAACACCAACGTATCTAGGTTCAAAAAACTATACAATGATAACTTTTTTGTCTGTTAGCTCATAAAAGGTAATGATCTGTTAAGCATCATGCACGGCTCTTAATAATATATTATTGTTAAAAACCACTTGCTAAATGTATCAACATACTTTATTTATAGGTGAAAACTTGTAATTGGCCTTATTGTATTCATACATTAATTTATATTTAACATATAGCTGTAAGTTTTCCAAAAACTGTAAAATAAAATAAATAAAATATCACAAAACACTCCAAAAGCATTCTGCGATCCCTCCCAAGCCTTAAATATGTGTTTTAGCAGAGCTACACCTGCATCAGTAGTAGAACTTCCCTTGGTAAAACCATACTGTTAATTGTGAAAAAGGTGGTTTATAGCAAAGTGAGAGCCAAATTGGTCTAAAATAAGTTTTTCAAAAACTTTACTAAGGGTAGATAAATCGAAATAGGTCTGAAATTGCTCGGGTCATCTTTACAACCCGATTTGAAATGTGGCAGAACTTTGCAATGCTTCATGAGATTTGGGAAAACTCCTTCGTCAACACAGCTATTGAATATGACTACAAGAAAAGGCGCAATGGACTCGATAATATTATTAATATTTTTTGTTGAAATATCCCACAAATCACAAGAGTTTTTCATTTTTAAAGTTTTAAAGGATTTAAGTACGTCTTTACAGTTTACGTGTTTAAATTTGAACACTTCATTACACATGGGTACATACTTTTTTAATAGAATTTCTGCATTGCTCGTTGAAGAGTTGAGTAACATAATTGTGGCAATTGGTATATTTAAAAAAAACTGTTCAAAAGCATCAGCAACTTTATTGTCTTCACTTAAAATGCTATTGCCTATTCTTAAAGAAAACTTAGTATCAAGTGGCTTTATTTTACCAGTTTCGCGGTTTATACAGTTCCATGTTGCCTTTATTTTGTTATCCGACTTTTTAATTTTTTCACTAATAAAGATGACTTGGCACATGCACAAGCCTTCCTAAAAGTTTCCGAATACTTTTTGATATACTCTAGAAAACTTGGACTATTATTATATTTTTTCTGCTCATATAAGTCATATAACTTAACCCTACTTTTATGCAAACCAGCTGTAGCCCAATCAATAAAGGACAATGGTCACGTAGTATGGAATTTAAACCCAGGCCCGGCGCAAATGAAATGTACGTCAAAATACTGGTGATGTTGAGTAATTAATTACTGCAAATGGGACACTGCCGAAATATTTTTTTAAATGTATAAAATTGCTATTGAAAGTTTTGCAGGGGTCATATTAATGTTTTAGTAAAAGGATTATTAAATTGCTAAAATGGGTGTTTAGCAGGGAGTAATAGGGGATATAATCCAAAATCAAGAGGTTAGAATACTTATTACTTAACCTCTTTTTCGAACTTTTTATTGAAACACATTGTTTTGTTTTTAATAAATATGACACGCAGCTTAAATAAAATCTAATACAAGGAAATTGCTAAGGGAATCAATATGGATTTGTTCCCAAACCGCCGCCCAAATCTTTGACTTGCTCTTTCGTGCCATGCCGATAACGATGTTTACATTACTTAATTTCTATGATTCTTGCAGCAAATAACACTGAAACCGTGTCCTTATAACATAAAAATAAGTGTTGATTTACCTCTTGTTGCGGTTGCAAGTTCTGGAAAATACGCTCAACGAAATCTCTCCGGTTAACGAAAAAACGTTGTGTCAGAACGTGTCTTCGAACACCTGGGTATAATGACCGATCGCACACAACACATGCATCCATTTCGAAATATATAATCAATCGCAATGCTTATCCAAGTCAAAAATTGTGCCAAAGTCGTAGTAAATAAGGTAAACAAAAGTTGGTAATAATATAAGTGACGCACAGATCGCAACGAAGTACAACGAAGGTAGGTAGGTAGGTAGATAGATACCTAAGGACCAGGATTGACACCGCTGACTGAAACGAAGGCGGAAGCTAGTCCGATATACCCGATCATTGTACTTATTTTAATTTAATTTAATTTTTCAATTTCGAAATGTAATTTCACACTTTTAAAAAAATATTTCGACGATTCCAACTATGCAGTATTTAATTACACATTTTTAGTAAAAATCTGAGATACATTTTGTTTCCGCCGGGCCTGGGTTTTTTTGGCCATTATCCTTTCATTGAAATATTAGTTTTAAACTTTTTAATAGAGAAAGTTTTATTAAATTCACCGTTTATAAGATCAAAAAAATGCTTGTAAAGAGCATCTGGATTTCCCTGTATAAATGGTAAACATGCAAGTTTTGCAGTTACGTTATGCTTGAAAATTTTAACCCGTTTCTCTGTCACTGGCCTACAAGATATTTCTTCTGAGTTAGGGTGTCCATATTCAGTAAAAGCTATTTGTTGCCCACAGTGATTTGAAGATAAATTAGTTAGTATGGACTTAGACTCAGGAGCAAAGTTACAAAAAAAAATGTCTAAGCAGGTTGCAGTGGTTGCTGTAATTCTAGTCGGTTCTCTAAATTGGTAATCCAGATCATTTATGAACACTCTCATTGAATTACCAGGCACTCCGATTTTATCAGTAGTAAGGTCACGTCTGGACTTGGCGGCGCGCAAAAGCTGGTCACGTGCTTCACGCGGAGTGAAAGTTATAATTACTGGCCGAGGTCGGTCATCTCGTCCACTCTTGCCGCCCTTGACCCCCACCCGCCTGATATCATCTAAGTCCCTTGGGTCCAATTTGACACCTAATGCGGAAGCCAAAGTTGTCGGGAAGTGAGGAAGGTTCTCATTAGCGTGTTCAGTAAGTCCTGTAATTTCAGCATCCTTTTGGAGTTGTTGCTGTTCCTTGATTGACAATTCCGAGTAGATCCCAGCAAGTTCAGTCTTTAGATCCCGCAACTCTGACTTACACTGCTCCAGTTCACCAACCTTATTCTCAATCGTGCACACTCGATTTGACAGCTCCTCACACTTGACGTTAAGGATCGTTTTTAGGTCAGTCAGTTCATTTTTTACCTGTGATATATCCGATTGTAAACCAGTAATTGCCGACAGTTGGGTCTGCATCTCCGAAAGCTTAGTCAAGATTGACTTTAGCACGACGGGAAAAGTTGTATTCTCAGCGGGCATGGATGTATCTTCAGCAATCACCGTCGTTACTGGAGGTCGTGTTGGTTGTTTATCTTCCAGTGAGGCAGCGAGGATTAAGGCTTGGGAGTGACACGATAACGCGGCCGTAGAGACATCCAGAAACGAGCTCTCGTCTCGACACTGTGTACATTTCTAATAACTTCTATTTGCGCCAAATCTATTGAAACCTCGCTCTGTAGTTCCGCTGCAATAAAAGTAAAAAGTTTCCCCACACGATGCACACACCAGCCCCTGACCAACAGAATCCTTACAGGTTGCACACTGTGTTGTGAACATGACTAAAATCTCTTGATTATCGCTGGATTAGGAGGTAGTGGTTGGTATCTGTAGGTGGGACAGCAGTATCCGCACGCGTAGACAGCAGGATCTGAAACCGGCAAAATTACCCCAAAGTCGGGGAGATTTTCTAAAGCTGCAACCTCAACCCGAATTTATCGTCTGGCAACACCAGTCACCTGTCACTGGATATATGTCACTCTCAGATTTGAAGTTGAAGTTTACAAGTGGTTAGGTTGGTACTACTTATCGGAAAGAATCTAATTCTAACCTTAAAGGGAGATAGATATTCTTTTGCAATAAATCTGTTGCTTGCCGCCAATAACTCTTGAAAACTAGCACAACACTACGACAAAACACCACTTTAAATGATTTAAGGCAATAAACAAATTAAGGCGTTAATGTTACTGTGATTATTAATTAATTATTAAGGAGTGACGACAAAAGATGTTTACTGTACGAGACCGGAAACAGAAAAAAAGAGTACCGGGAAAATATCAATAATACACAAAATATTAGTTATTCATACAAATTTTTTACACCTTCAAAGTATGCTCCTTCAGAAACGATACACTTACGCCAACGAATAATCCAATCATCAAGACATTTTTTAAACGCTTTTTCCAGAATTGAGTTCAGTTACGCCGCGAATTCTCCTTTATGTCTTCTACCGAATGAAAACGGGTGCCACGAAGTGGTAATTTGAGTTTAGGAAAAAGAAAGAAGTCGGCTGGAGCCATAATATCTTGTGAATAAGGTGGTTGCTCGAAGGTAATTGTTGAGTTTTTGTCAAAAATTCTTTCACAATGATGGCCTTGTGCGAAGGCGCATTATCCTAGTGCAAAATCCAAGAATTTTCTTTCTACAAATTTGGCCTTTTTCGTCGAATTTGCTCTCTTAAATAATGCATAATCAAAATAATGCGCCGCATAATGCTCAAATAATATTCTTTATTTACCGTTTGACCTTCCGGCAAGAATTCCGAGTGCACAACACCGCGATTGTCAAAGAAAACAGTCAACATGAATTTGACTTTTGATCGAACGACTTTGGTGTGTTTTTCTCGGTTTCGGTTCAGTCGGAAGGCGCCACTCCGAAGCTTGTTGACTAGTTTAAATAAAAAAATAAAATAAAATAAAATTAAATAAAATAATTTATTTATTCTTTAACAAATTTTTGTTTAACTATACGGTTGATTGGAGCCTCCATTTAAGTAAAAAAAGTAGCCCGTGGTTAAAGACGCCGCTCTTGCTTTACCATTTATACATAACAAAAACTTTACAAATCAAAGGTAAGTAAGTAGGTACCTAACAAAAACTAAACAAATGAAAGGTAACAAAAACCTTTATATATATATATCCCACAAGTATATATATATATAAAGGGGCTCGGAAGCGAAAGCTTTCATTGCTGAAGTAGGAAACCGTTTGGCGGATCGCGGCTACGATCGCCGCTGCAAGTCATACCTGGTTCAAAGGATCTCCCTGGCGATACAGCGCGGCAACGTTGCCGGTATCATGGGAACCTTTGAGCCGGGGGTGACTCGCGGTGGTCTGTTAGATTAAGTTTTTTTTTATTATTATTGTATTTTACTAACACATTTTTAAGTTGTTATTTATATTGTATTTATTATTAGTTTTAATTGATTTTATATACAGGGTGGAAAAAATCTATGGGCCCTGGAGGGGAACTACCTTAAATCCTTTAGTTAGCTCATTTTACTGAAAGGAAACATTCTTTTATTTTTAAAAAGAAATAAAACTGCATTTAAAGATTTTTAAATTTTGCTTGTCTCATCCGGGAATCGAACCAACTAAAAATAAAAAATAAACCCTCGCTATTTTATTATACGAATCGGTAGGATTGTTGTTCAGGATAAAATTTGTCTAATAAACATATTTATTTGGTGATTGAAATAAAAAAGTGAAAACTAAAATTAATTTTTATTTTATCATCAATAAGAAGAACGTAAACATGAATCATTTTTATAACGTAGACGGACATTAAGAAGAGAAAAGAATCTTAATAATTCAACTGATAAGTTGCTCGAAGTGACCCCCATCGTTCCGGATACACAAATTTAGTCTACGTTGAAATTATTTTCGTGTAGCCCTCTGGAAAGTGTTGTGGTGTATGCTCCTAATAACATTTTCTACCGCAACCCTTAATTCTTGTTCAGTATTATAACACGTTTTGTAAACTTCATTTTTTACATGACCCCATAAAAAGTAGTCCAGAGGCGTCTGGTCTGGACTTCTCGCTGGCCATCTAATCGTCCCGTTTGTACCTATCCAGACATTGAAATTTTCATTAAGGTAAGCCCTGGAAATTCTGCTATTGTGGGCAGGTGCACCGTCTTGTTGAAAAATGATATTATTTCGTTCCTCCTCCGGTAGAAAGTTTAATTGATTATGTAAAAGGTCTAATATTTCCATGTATTTTGCCGTATTTAGATGTCCTTCATAAATGTGCACCAAAACAACCATATTGCTTCTGATTCCGCACCAAACATTAAAGGATAATCTGACCTGATTGTTTGTTTCGCGAACACGGAATGGATTCTGACGGGACCAATAATGATTGTTATGTCTGTTATACATTCCATTATTGCTGAAATTTGTTTCATCAGACCATACAATGTAGTCTAAAAAATTTGGGTTGCGGTCTATTTCTGTTTGAATATTCTGACAGAACTCTAATCTCCTTTGACTATCTCCCGGATGTAGTTTCTGCACCAATCGCCCATCACGAAAACATCTGTATTTGTACTTTTACAAAACACTAAGTACACGAGTATGGCTGGTGCCTATCTCTTGAGCAACTTCCCTACTAGAAGCTTTCGGGTAACACTCAATGTATGTCAAAACACATAAATCAAAATCGGAAAAGTCTACATTTTGCTGCTGCGGACGTTCTAAACGATTTTTGAAACTTCCAATATTCACTAAATTTTTCACCATTCGCGACAAAACTTTTTTAGATGGTATTTGTCTGTCTGGATACCTCTCACTGTACCACTGTAGAGCTAAATTGCAATTCTTGTTGTTTGAAAAGTAAGCTTCTTATAAATCGAAATGTTCTTGATACGCCATTATTACAGAATTACGGAATGAAAGCAAAACAAAACAAAATTTGAAATTCGAACGAATACTTCTTTCTTATAGTTTTTAAAAATGTTATCGCTCGAATTTCAAATTTGTTGCCCCGCGTTGCAAAAAAATACGTTCCATTATAAAACTTTTTGTCAGAATGAACGTCTAGTGTAAGAAGGAATCGTGCTGTGCATAAATATATTATTACCATTTACCGATTTTGTTATCCAATACTTCAACAAGGTACTTAGAGATAAATAACATTAGCAAGCTTGTACTTCATACAATGTCTTTAGATGTTAAAGAGATAAGAAAATTATAACGTGTCATTTACTTATTACAAGTGAACAGTACTAGGTATTGGTAATAAAGAACTTGTAATAAATATTCAATTTTATGGGTATCTCGCACAACAGATGAGTGTGGGACCAAATGTTTATTAGACAAATTTTATCCTGAACATCAATCCTACCGATTCGTATAATAAAATAGCGAGGGTTTATTTTTTTATTTTTAGTTGGTTCGATTCCCGGATGGAACAAGCAAAATTTAAAAAATCTTTAATTGCAGTTTTGTTGCTTTTTAAAAATAAAGGAATGTTTCCTTTCAGTGAAATGAGCTAACTAAAGGATTTAAGGTAGTTCCCCTCCAGGGCCCATAGATTTTTTCCACCCTGTATATATTTATAATTAAGAAAAAAGCTAAGGCTATGCATAATAGTTGTGGGTAAATGAGAGAGTGCGTTTGCTTGAGAATTTGAATGTGCATGTGTTTGTGAGTGTGTGTGATTTTGTGCGTGTGCTTGTGAGTATATGAGTGTGTATGTGTGTTGTCCAACTAAAAATACTTAACTTAAACAAAAGCTATGAAATACGTAGTAGTAGGGATTCAATTTCATCATAAGATTTAGGCTGAATCCATTTTAACAAAAGATTTTTACATTCTCTTTATGTTTTTTTCGTATATGTATATGTTTTTATTTATTTTATTATATAGGAAGGCAGCACGTGAATCAAATTGTTTACTGGCAAATGTAGTTTTTATTGCAATCGGCTTGGCTACTATGTCTTTTCGTAGTTTTTCTAGTATACAAGGGTTGTAGGGTAACGATTTATGTATTTTAAGGGTAATCATAACTATATATAATTTTCTGACGGACAGGAGGCCACTGATGCGATACAGTTCTTCAGTAGGGAACCGTCTCTTCTTAAAATACATCACCTTGATAAGGGTTCGTTGAGCTCTTTCCAAGTGGAGAAAATGAGTCATCGCAACACCACCCCAGACTGTGATGCAATAAGTCATAATGGATTGTGCAAGGGAAGTGTATATTTGGTTAAGAAGGCGTTTGGAAGAGTCCTTCTGTGTCATAGGTTCTGATATCACATGTCTAAGTGTTTTAAAAGTCCAAATTAGTTTTCTAGTTCTATTAATAACGTGATCTAGGTGAGGGTACCACGATAAACTTTGGTCTACAATGACACCTAGGTATTTTGTTTGAGAGATTTTGCTTATCATTGGACAGCTACAAGAATCTTTGTTGGTACCCTCAGTACATCCATTTTTTTTTAGACAAAAGCCGCTTGGTGGCTGCAAACTATTATATATACCAAATTTATTTTAGATGTGTTAAGCGTTAGTAGGTTTTGCTGCAACCACAGAGCTACTTGAGCAAGACCGATTTCAGCACTTGCTTTGATTTTTTCCCAAGATCCACCAGCAAAAACCGTACGACAAGACTTTAGCGTTAGGTTTATTCATGTTACAGAGATCGTTAATGTATATAAGAAATAGGGTGGGTCCTAATACGCTCCCCTGCGGCACACCACCACCACACCACATCCGCATTTTCACTAGTGCACCCTGGAAGTTTAACTCTTTGTTTTCTCTCTGATAGGTAATCCGAGAAGAGAACAAGCGGAGTTCCCCTAATTCCTATGTTTTCCAGCTTACGTACAAGAGTAGGGACAGAGACGGTATCAAAAGCTTTTTTCAGTTCAAGGAAAACCGACAGACATTTCTTGCTATTATCTAGTTTACCAGTAACAAATGAGTTTAATTCAGTAATTGCATCCTCTGTCGATTTTCCTTGTCTGAATCCAAATTGTGTAGATGATAATATATTAAATTTATTTAAATAATTAAGCAACCTGTTATTAAGTATCACCTCTAGAACTTTTGATATTGAAGGCAAAACTGGCCTGTAATTACCAATGTCATCCCTATCCCCACTTTTGTACACAGGTGTAATAATTAATTGTTTTAATGGTGCAGGAAATACTCCTTTATCAAATGAATGAAATGAATGAAATGAATGAAATGAATGAAATGAATGAAATGAATGAAATGAAATATTTAATTTGCGTTTGGGAAAGGTATATTTTTGGTCTTATTCTACTTTTCTTCTCTTTCTCAGCTGACAATGTAGCATGCTAATAACTTTAACATTTTTATTTTCTAGGTAACAATGGCTATTCTAATTACATACAAAATACAAAATTAATAGGTACTCCAAATTGTCAAAAACCAATTATGTTAGTATTACACTAAAAATACAAAATTAATGTACTATAAATTAACCATAATCAATAAAATGTCAAAAATATGTCAAATCAATTTAGCAACCTAAAGTCTGTGGAGCTTATAAACTTTACTTCTCCATGGCAGTCCATTTTTGCCTTGGCTAAAGCATAAATCGTGCGCGCCATTAAACATAAAAAAAATAAAATATAATAAAATAAAAATGGCAGTCCATCTATATCAAAGCATAGATTAGCTATATGAGTGATGGCGGAGGCCAGATCGTCTACTGCCAGTTTCAAAAACTCACTAGGTTTATTATCCCAACCCGGGGCACTCGTTGATTTTAGTTTCAGTATGATATTTTTTACCTCATTAATATGTGTTTGGAATAAAACAAAGGAGTATGGTAGCGCTTGAATTTTGTGAACTGATGTACTGATATCCTTTACGTTAAGTTGGATTTTACTTGCTAGTTGAACTCCTATATTCACAAAGTAGTCATTAATGTAATTTGCAGATTCGGTTGGCGAAGACATTATGTTGAGCAGTTATGTGTTTGTGTTGTGAGTTGATTTATTACAATATGTAACATTTTTTATGTTCTTCCAAAGTAATTTATTGTTATTTACAGATTTAGCTATATTGTCACTGTCATATTTTCTTTTGATTCTTTTTATTAAATTGTTGCAGCAATTCCTGTAACGTCGGTATGTAATGCGGAGGATTTCATTGTGTGGATCCTTTCGTAGTTAACTTTGGAGTTCGTTTCTATTTTTTATACAGCGTAAGATTCCACGGTTTTAAAATTCTTTTACTGCAAGAAATCTGTGTTACTGTAGTGTTTAATTTAAGGCTTTCGGTAATTTTATTTAATGAGTAGTTAGTCACAGCCGTAGGATTATCATTGAATAACAAATCACTTAAGTTTTTAGTCTGTAGATATATTAACCCGTGAGAAGGCGCGCCTTTTTTGTATCACGGTTCGGCGCGCGCGAGTAAATTGCTCACAACATTTTAAATGGTACTATTTAGTTTATTATAATATGATTTAATTATTAAACTATTGATATAAATAAAAGAACATACCTATATTTGTATGAAAATAACAGTTTTGGCATGCACTGCAACTTTCATCGCAAGTAAAAACATATCTTAACTTTGGCCCTTAGCTTTTGGCAGTCTTTGAAACAAAAACAATATAAAAATAGGAATAAAAAGAAATCGAAAAATTTATTCTTCAATAAGATCCTGGTGAGTTTGTCTTTGGAATTTACATATACATTAACAAGATAATCCATAAGAAAAATACAAGTATATTATTTTGTTATGGAAAAAAATACTTACGCGGATGGGCACGCGATGAGCAAAATGCCGCGAGATGGTACACGCTCTTCAGAACCACTTCCATACGCGACCGCCGCGGCATCGTGCGGCGTATGAGTAGCGTCAGAGGAGAGGGGTTGAATAGTTGGGAAGGTACCTACACGCTAGAGATACAACGGTGTCAGTATCACAAAAAATATCACTTTTAAATTTTGCGTGAGCAAAATGCTCATAGCGCGCCTTCTCACGGGTTAATGCAGCTTCAAAGTTTATAGTAGTTTTAATTTTGTTGATCTTAAGTTGGTTTTTTAATTTTGATATTGATAAAAATGTAGTAAAGTGATCTGTGGTAATTGTATGCATTATTGTTATCGATGTTTTATTTTTAATTTTATTAACTTTTAACATAAAATGATCAAGACAGCTCTGCTGTCGACGGTGACCGGTAGATACACATTACTGTGTTATTTAATACATCGACTTGTAGGCATGAAGCGTGATGCAGTTTAACTTCTTTGACCTTGTGCCTTAAGGATTTTTTAACATATACAGCAACACCGTCACATTGATTAAGTTGGCTAGTGGTATGCCACATAATTATTTAGTTGCGGAAGTGGTTTGTATGGGCTTAACCTGCATTCCGTAAAGGTAATAATGTCAGTTTCAAATGATAGATTAGATAAAGTAAGAGTGAAGTCATCATTTTTGTAAGTGCTTACTATATTCTGAGATATTAGGGTAAAGTCACTTTTATTAAGACGAATATGTTTTTCAAGGTCATGTACTTCGCATTTAATTGCGGAGGCTATTTCAATATTGTCTAATTCATGTAAAAAATGTAGTGAGTCGCCCATTTGCAGAAGGATAAAAATATAAAGTAGTGATAATCATGTTTCGCTTGATTAGGTTATATTTTATATAAGTCTTGTTGCAGAAAACTATATGTTTAGGTGTTGCCAAATGCAATATTTTAGTGTAGTTTTTAAATAATAATTTAAGCTTCTGTGTTTGAGAGTATGTAAATGTGAAATGTGTTATGTAAATGTTATTTTTAGTGGTAGGAAATTTTTCCACATTTTTATATGTGTGTAGATGTATGTTACATAGAAGTGTATATAGGAGAGTATATAAAAGGAACATATACTTATTTTGAATATGTTTCACATTGTTGGTTGCATAGCAAAAATTAAGAAATAATTTGATTTGTAGCCTACTACAATTCTAAGATTTAAGCACGAGTTAGAATAGTAGTGTTGCGTACATACTTTTTTAGAAGACTTTATGTTTTTATACTTTTTATTATAATTTGTTTTTTAAAGTTTTTCTATTGTCTTGATGTGACGTTTGGATATTAGTTGATTACAGAGTTTTGCCAATCAAACCAGTGCCTTTTGCTTATTCTATTTTCCTATCGAACATAGTGGTCCTTCAACCTCGTCTATAATAGTTGTGCAAACAAGGAAGCAGGCTAATGTAACGGTGGAGGAAGGTAAGGTTGTAGAAATAGATTCCGCTCCAGCTGAAGTAGAAGTTGCGGATAGAAGTGTTTTACAGTTGCCTTCGCCACCACCACAACCTAGTTTTTCTCGTAATTCTACGTCATCATCGAAATCTTCTGCTACGATAAAGGCGAGAGTACTCGCCGCAGAAGCGCAACACGCACGTCGCGTTGTTGACCTTGAGCGTCAAGCCGCTGAGTTGGAGCTTCGCGCACAACTCGCAGCTATAGAGGCAGGGGGAAGTGAGCGCAGTAGCCGTCATTCTAGCAAAAGCACTCGCTGCAGCGTTCGTAGTGGTTTTAATAAAGAGTCGCGTGTAACTAGTTGGCTCGATGGTATACATCCCACAGCCTCACCCGCTACCGGGCAGCCGTTGGAAACAGCGGTGGCTGTCGGGACCAACCTCAGTTAATCTAAAAACAACTTCTCATATGTGCAGATCCCATCGTCGCAAAAGGTTGCGGAGGGCTCAAGAGTGCCAGTCGGCATAAGCAGAACCGCAGACGCGGGCACTGTCAACCGACTTGCAGCGCCAGGACAGGTAGTAGTTGCCAATGCAGCTTCTGTTCCGCCCGGCGCCACCGGACCCCGCATGCAGCAGCCGCTAACAAGAATGACCCCATTTATTCGTTAGTCTCTTCATTAGAGTCCTTTTTTAATAACTTTAATAAAAATAATAAAGGGTCTATCACGAATTTACCATTCTTTGATGGCAAGTCGTCATTAGAATATTTATGTTTCAAACGTACTTTTCTCGAAACTAAGGCTTTACACTCAGACGTCGAAAACTTAGCACGCCTTAGTTATGCGTTGCGTGGTGCAGCGCGCGAGGCAGTGAACGCCTTGCTGGTGTCGGCGCGCGTGCCCGCCGACGTAATGAGCGTGCTGGACATGAGATTCGGCCGCTCTGAACTCATCGTGGTACAAGAGATTGCTTCCATACGCTCGCTACCCCGGCTGAGCTCAGAAGGTAAGGAGCTTTCTAGTTTTGCGTGTTCGTGTTCGTAACTGCGTAGAAGTCAATGATATTATGTTAAAAAGAGGTAGATAGGTTATGTCAGTACTAATATGATTTCAATAATGGACCGAAGCGTCGTACATACGAAAACCTGAGCATGCGCTATACTCACTAAATATTACGATGTTATACGGCCGAGGTAACTTGTCACTTCTAGTCGATGATCTGATATGGCCGCATCTGCCGAGTTAACTTGACCGTATTCTAAAGTGTGAGCAAGATAGCATGACAATTATTAAGAGCGTAAACAAGACAGATACATGTAGCGCTGTGTCATTTCGAATTACATGTCAATTGCTGTCGCACTCTATATTTTTATGTCACAATTTATTCTGACATTTTGTAGTTGATAAATAATAAGAACTTAAATCAATTAAAATTTAAACTCACGCATGCCACTCATGATATATAATTTCATGACCTTTTATGTAGTTCGCATGACACAGGACAGCATATTTTTAATTAATTTTCGGAAACAAATACATGCAAACTGACACTGTCAAAGTGTCAACACTGCTAACGCTTTTGTGAGACTACGCTTAAGGTAAGCCAATTAGCATAGTTTTCTGTTGCCACTTTTTGGCACATGTAACACATCTACCTCTTTTTATTGTAACATCATTGGTAGAAGTGGTAAAATTGTTAAATGAAACCAACTATTTACGATCGCCGGAGTTGTTTAGCGCTATGTTATCTAAGCTCCCTACACTGTTACGAACGCGCTGGTTAGATTATGCTGCTTCTCGCGAAGGTTACGTAGAAGAACGTCTCTCGATTTTCGCCGATTTCCTAGCTCATGAAGTAGACCTACAGGTTAGGTACGGGATAGTCGAAGCAACGACTACTACTTCCAGTTACAGTTTTGAGGCTACTAGGGAATTTCGTGAAAAAGTAAATTCAATTACTGACGGCGCACAACATACTAGTATTTCATCCAAGGGAAAACATTTGTTTTGCGTTGAAAATCATGACATTAGTAATTGTGACAAGTTCAAAGCGTTGTCAGTAAGTGACAGATGGCAATTTATAAAAAGTAAAAAGATTTGTCATCGTTGTCTGAAAAAAGGTTTACACAGAATAAGGTTTTGTAAATCTAAAGACCTATGTAAACACGATGGTTGTACTTTCCGACATCATTCGATGCTGCATAACATTTACAATGAACGAAATGATGCCGCTGCTCATGTTGACGAGAACGTAGTAGATTTTACTTCGGGCGAATGTGATAAAGTAGACAGAGCAGCAAGTCGCTCGCAAGCTTCAGATATAGTTACACATGCTACTCCTTCAACTACAGGCAAGAAATTACAGCTGTTGCTTCTACTCAAACGAACTTCACCTCTTTTAAAGATAGTTCCAGTAACAGTAACTGGTCCATCTGGAAGTTTTGATACATACGCGTTATTAGACGATGGATCTACTTCAACTTTCATCGATTCTGAGGTATCGTCGCGGATTGGTGTAAGCGGACCGCAGTCTCAAATTCGTATTGACTGTGTTTGTGGGCTGTCTAAAAACACTAATGTACAGTATGTTGACTTTCACATCAGAGGTAGAAATGAAACAGACAGTTACCTTATTCGTAGAGCACGGTCAATCACCGGTTTAGGAATTAAACGTCAGTCAGTGAGTAGCGACACCATCTCTAAGTTTGGTCATTTGAGTGATTTAGTAGATATGTTGTGCTATGACGACGCAGAACCTACAATAATTATAGGGATGGACAACTGGCATTTGTCAGTTGCGTCTCAAAATCGAAGAGGCAGTAAATCTCAACCAGTTGCTATTCGTACATTATTGGGATGGGTTCTGTTTGGTTTTGCAAGTAGTCGCACGAAGGCATTGGAGTATGCGTGTCATGTAAACTTTAAAGAAGACAGCGAGTTAGAGGTACTTATTAAAGAACAGTATAGTTTAGAAAGTATAGGAATTACTAAATACCGGACTCGAAGTGCTGACAATCAGCGCGCTCTGCAGATATTAGAACGTACGTCCCGCCGTCTGTCAGATGGTCGATTCGAAGTCGGTTTATTATGGAAGTCCGATTCTTTAAACGTTCCCGACAGTTATCCTTTAGCGTATTCTCGGTTTATGAGTCTCGAACGTAAGATGTTGAAAGATCCTGATTATGCGGAACGTTATCGTCAGAATATGAATGATATTTTGCGTAAAGGCTATGCAGAGGAATGTTTCAAAGAACCTCCTTCTAAGTCAATTTGCTGGTATTTACCACACTTTGGGGTTGTAAATCCTAACAAGCCAGCAAAGTTACGTGTAGTTCACGATGCAGCTGCACAAACACAAGGTGTGTCTCTTAATTCTTTGTTGTTTTCCGGGCCTGATTTTTTACAGTCGTTACTCGGAATTTTGATGCGTTTTAGAGAAGGTAAAATCGCGTTGACAGCTGACATCATGGAAATGTTTCCTAAAGTAAATATAAACGAGCAAGATCGGGATGCTCAACGTTTCCTTTGGCGTGATAAACCTAGCGGTCCTGTTAAGACATACCGTATGTCTTCAATGATATTTGGTGCTTGCTCTAGTCCAGCTACAGCCATTTATATAATGAATCTAAACGCATCAGAATTTCGGGAGGGGTTTCCGGAGGCTGTTCTGGCCATCACACGAGATACATATATGGATGACTACATAGGAAGTATAGACTCAGTGACGGACGCAGCTCAATTGGCAGTTAATATAGTTAACATTCACAAGCGCGGTGGTTTTAAAATGAGAAGTTGGGTATCCAATAATGAAGAGAACTGTGGCCCTTGTGGTGAACTCTGACCTTCATGTAGCAGTTGAGAGTAGTGTTAATTTAGGTGTCATTCCATCACCAACATTCAATTGCACATTAGGTTTGATTTGGCAACCAATCCCTGACCTAATAAGTTTTAACACAGGGAAGAATATTTTGCCAAAAAGATACACCAAACGGGAAGTACTAGCTCAGATCATGCGTGTTTATAACCCGTTAGGAGTCCTAGCTCCCATCATAGTAAGAGGTCGCATACTTTTTCAAAACTTATGGCGCAAAGCACTCGACTGGGATGATGAGCTATCAGAGGCAGACAGAAATATTTGGCAGCAGTGGTTTCAGAATTTAAAATCTATTACTCAATTAAAAATACCCCGATGTTACAACTTGTCGGATTCTACGGTAGTCAATCTTGAGCTGCACATGTTCTGCGATGCAAGTGAGTTGGCATACGTCGCTGTCGGTTATTGACGTTTTACACTCGCTAGTGGTGAGATAAAACTTGCACTGATTGCAAGCAAAGCACGTGTGTCACCGCTCAAGCCAATTTCGATTCCGCGTTTAGAATTACAAGGCGCTCTGATAGCTGCTCGCTTAGCCGACTTCATTTGTAAAGCTCATAGAGTTGTAACCGCCGCTACTTCTGGTGCGACTCAATGACAGTATTAGGTTGGTTGCGTAGTGATGCGAGAGATTTTAAGCCCTTTGTAGCACATCGTGTGGGAGAAATAATCGAGCTTAGTGACATAAATGAATGGCGCTGGGTTCCGAGTCAGCTTAATGTAGCAGATGATGCTACCAGATGCAAGGGTGTGTTACTTGAAATTGAGTCGCGTTGGATAGCTGGCCCACAGTTTTTGTTACTTCCTGATTGGTCTACAAAGCCAGTAATAGAGCTCCCGCCAGTTCAAGGGAACAGCGAGCTAAAACGCAAACCCTCTGAATTGGTGGGAGTGCTAACGGAGCGCGTTAACCCGCCATAAGCGGCCACAGCAGACTGCTCAAAGTTCAGCAGCTGGCTGCGTTTGGTACGCGCTACCGCACGCGTTCACCAAGCGGTTTACGTATTTCGGCAGTTTATACAAAATTCATCGTTTTCTGACCGTAGTCGACACTCACGAAATGCGTCCACCCGCTTACAGTTAAGTTTATGAAATCCGCAGAAAGGCATATTATTTTAAAAACTCAGTAAGAAAGCTTTTCAGAAGAGATCCGATGCATCTTAAACTCAAGACCGATACCGAAGACTAGTCGCCTTGCCAAGTTGTCTCCTGCACTGGGCAGTGATAAGCTGTTGCTCCTGGCAGGAAGAATCAGAGCCGTAGAGAATGTAAGCCAAAGTTTAAAGACTCCAGTAATTTTAGACGGACGCCACCCGGTAGTTCGGTTGTTGGTTCACCATTATAATGGCAAGATGGGTCATGCAAACCACGAGACGGTTGTTAATGAGATACGACAGCAGTATTGGCTTCTTCGGCTACGTGATACAGTCCGATCAGTGGCGCACCAATGTTTGATTTGCCGAATACGCAAGAAAAAACCGCAAGCACCACCGACCGGTGACTTGCCTCAGCAGAGAATGGCACACCATAACCGCTCCTTCACGTTTACTGGCCTGGATTACTTTGGCCCAATAAACGTGACGATTGGTCGCAGACGCGAGAAGCGATATGTGGCTCTATTCATGTGCATGACGTCGAGAGCAGTTCATTTGGAGCTGGTTCATTCACTTTCGGCAGACTCGGCAATTCTCGGCATTCGAAGGTTTATTGCGCGAAGAGGTGCCCCCACAACAATTTTTTCTGATAACGGCACAGCTTTTGTTGGTGTCAACCGAATTCTTCGAGAGTTTTACGGCAGTCACCTAGAGAACTTCGCTACAAATAACGGTATTGGTTGGAGTTTTATACCGCCGGCTGCTCCAAATTTCGGTGGCTGCTGGGAAAGACTTGTGCGGTCGATCAAAGTGGCACTCAACGCAGCGCTCAGAGAACGTGCACCAAAGGAGGAAACACTTCTTACGCTGCTGGCAGAAGCCGAAGCTATAGTAAACTCACGACCATTAACACATGTTTCTGTCGACTCTGGTGAACAAGAAACACTTACTCCCTTTCATTTTCTCATCGGTTCATCCTCTACAAACGCGTTACCAGCAAACATGGAGGACAATGTCCTGATCGGGTGGACTGAGTGGAAGAAGGCGCTGCGACTGGCAGATTTATTTTGGTCCCGATGGGTGAAAGAGGTGCTTCCGACGATGCAGCCTCGGCAAAGATCACATCATCCTTCGACTTCTCAAATTGCTGTTGGAAACCTGGTCCTTCTGGTCGACAGCAATCTTCCGAGAGGAGTCTGGCCAAGAGGAATAGTCACGGCAACATACCCGGGACGGGATGACGTGGTAAGGGTGGTGGATGTATCTACTGCGGCGGGCACGCTACGTCGTCCCCTCGTCAAGATTATATCGCTTGCTAATAAGGATAGTGCTTGCTAAAGAGAGGAGGATGTTGCGTACATACTTTTTAGAAGACTAACCGCCGTACTCAGAGACGTCAATTAAGTTTAATGCCAATTAAATGTCTTTCCTTCTCTATTTATCACTATACATACGAAAGTGACAGCAAGAGACTTAATTGTCATTAAAACTTAATTGACGTCTCTGAGTACGGCGGTTTATGTTTTTATACTTTTTATTATAATTTGTTTTTTATAGTTTTTCTATTGTCTTGATGTGACGTTTGGATATTAGTTGATTACAGAGTTTTGCCAACCAAACCAGTGCCTTTTGCTTATTCTATTTTCCTATCGAACAAGTAGAACAATAAACTAGTAACTGGATACATTTCAACTATACAGAATATTAAATATATGAAGTGATATAGTCAGTCTTGTTCTAAAAGTAACTTGTGTACCTGTTGTTCCGTTTTCATTATAATTATCGGTGCCTGTTCACTTTTTCGTATGTAAATCTTGCCGTAGGATGTCCACACAAATTTGTATCCTCTGGATTTAGCCAGATCACGGGCCAGGAAATGAAGACGGGCAGCATTTTGGGTTAGATTCTCTGAAAGATAATTCGGAGTGTCTGTATGTGACTTCAGGCCAAGGTGCCTTGCACAGAGTTTCGTTTTATTTCTTATATTGAAAGACTTAGCCATTTTCAGGAAATCTGTCTTGAGCAATATAGAGCCAGTCTGCACTATTATCGGTGTATTATTTTGGTCAGGCTTTTTCCTCTGATTCTTTAAATGCCCTTTTTATCTGGCTTGTTAATTTTGCAGTCGATATACTCTGACAAGGTTACTACCATATCAATTAAGTCTTGTTTGGTTTCAGACTCTTTTCTAGGCACACTCTTTATTTCGAGGTTTGCCTTACGGTTAGCAAGCTGTAAATCGTCCAGTTTGTCCTCCAAAAATATTATATATTCTCTGTCTTCTTTTGCCCGCTCTTATTTATTTATAGTCCGTTTCAACTCTTCGTTCTGCGAAGACACAAAAGCCAGCGTCGTCTCAATATTTTTATTTGTATCTTGAATTTCTTTCATTGTTGAGTTTAGCTGTTTCATCTCTTCCCTTTGCGTAGTCATAGATGTAGTTATAAGTTGTCTTATCTACATTCTCAAGGAATCCCATTGCGGCAATCCGTGCGCGGTTCTGCGCAGGCGATCGGAAACAGTGTTCAGTGGTGATTCATAATCCTCTGATAAGCAAATAGACATATCAGGATCCGACATCGCTCTATTCAGTGTAGAATTAATCATTACCACCTTTTATTTTCTTCGTAGTTTCGTAACTGAGTTACAGTTTTGAGGTAAAATAGCTAACCGGTATTTGTTTCCGTAGTGTATTACGTAACAGTCAAAGTAGTGACCTCGTAGTACCTCGTAGCACTGGATGCGTAGCACACATCACGCGGACAGAGCCAGTATGACAGAGACAGTATGACAGAGACAATAAGTAAACCGTCTCGTTCCCCAAGGTGAGGCGCGGAGCCGCTAGCATTCGTTTATTACTCGGTAGCCACGGAAATTTCATTTTTATGTAACTTGCACTAAAGATCTTTGTTAAGTGTTTTAGAATTTATGTTTTTTGTTTAAACTAAGCGCACGTCTGCTTTCAACACTGTCCGGGACGAGAAAAGGAGGAGTTTGCATGTGAAACTCGTAAACCCAAGTCTCGTCACCAGTAACAATGCGTTGCATGAATGTTGGGTCAGAATTGACTCGTTCTAGCATGTCCTTAGCGACTCTTATGCGATTGAGTTTTTGGAGAAAATTCAGGTAAAAGACCTGAATTTTCTATCCAAGTGATTATTTAAAATGGTACGGATCGACTCGTGAGACACAGAAAGTTCAGCGGCTATCTCTCTCAAACTTGAATAAGGATTTTCAGTTACCATTTGAAGACGTTGATGGCTTACCAGAGCGAAGCAAATATTCCATCACATCTCGACTGCTTTTGAACGCTTTGTACCACTCGTATGCACGTGTTTTTGATAAAGTTGAGTCACCGTAAGCCTTCTGTAACAGTTTCAGTTACTCCGAACACGAAATTCCATTGGCGAAGCAAAATTTAAGACAAACTCTTTGTTCGATGTTTTTATCCATTATGAAATTCGCAATAAACACTAGATATTAACTAACTAAAAACAGCACTGTATTTAATCTAAATAACAGATGCAACTCAAACTCCGCACCAAAATGGATAACAGTTGTGCCAATCTAACAGCAATAAAAAAACAAAAAACGGAATTTGGAATCACAAACAAATCATCCGTTCCCGAAACTTTTTTGACAGAATTATATAAATGGGATTTAACGCAAAACTATTTAGTAATGGCATCCTACGCACACCGTCAGTCAGCCCGTGACCACGGCCGGTGCAATTCGGTCGAAGCGTCGGGTATAAAAGGTATGCGTAGGATGCCTTTACTAAATAGTTTTGCGTTAAATCCCGTTTATACACGTGTGCATAATAAAACGCAAAATTTTAAAAGTGTATAAGTTTTCTTGCACTAATTGGAGTTACTTGAAGTGGTCATGCTCTCTTTATTGTATATGCGTTGCCGGTGGTAGCATGCGCGTTGGGTCGTTGCGTTTCCTAAAACATGGTTGAGTGAACGATGGCTGGATCACATGTCATACTCGTTAACGGGTGCCGCCAGTGTAGGCGAGTCTGCACTTGCAATCCTATATTTATTTGTAGTAGTTGTACTACAATATAGTCTTACTTCTTCTTTTTGTTTCATCGATACTATAAGACATTGTTTATTTTATTTAAATTAATGATAACTGTTTTTTTATTAGATATTCTTTTGTATGTCGTTGTGTTTGTCTTGTAATCTTACTATACGTTTTTTCTCTTGTAATGAAAAATATCCTTCTACGATAGGGAGGGCATTTTCATTTAATTTTCAGGACAGCGGTTTTGCTACTGCTCAAGTGGAGATGCATGGATTTTGTGCAGCTCAAGGCACGCTCAGGGAGACACAAAGGTGGCAGCGCGCCTCTAATGGAGATGCGGCTTTTAGCTTGCCGCTCTAGGCGGTCGGAAGGAATACCTTTTTTAAAATGCCCTCTTACGCATACACCGAAGCCAGGGGGCGACCTCGTATTATGTGGGACTCCTCCAGTTAGAGCTTCACGGGGAAAGGGGTGGCCTAACTACTAAAAAATCTAGTATCGTTACTTCTGAGCCACGGGGATGGCTCGGGGCCACGAAGAGCAATCACCGAGTAGCCGGAAGGAATACATGCCTCTGAATTTTAGTAGGCTGCCCCCAACTCCCAACAGAACTGAAATCTCATCTCTTAGGCCACAAGCATGAGCGTCTTGCTAAGCGGTATGTGTATTTTTAGTACATTGAGCTTTATAATAAGCAAGTATTAGTCAACGGTAGTAAAAAGACGCAACGAACGAAAAATCGCAAGAGGCATCGCACACAGTCGGTGATCGTGGTAAATCGTGGTACTTATACTCACCATGTCCCCTTTCATCAGGATAACATTTACAAAAATCTGCCACAAAAGTTACTAGTGTATATAAAAGCCATAATGCACTAGCAATTTTATATTTTTTTGAATTGTTCTTTATATAAATACTGTTTAGGGCTGCTTTGATCTGAAAAATAATAAACACGATTCGATTCACACTGTTCCGAGAGTTTTTCTCGAGTTTGACAAATAATTAAAAAAATTATAAAGGATTTTGTAGTGTGTAAGGTCACAAAGGCCTCCTCCGTGTTCAAGAAGATCACCATCAGCTATTCGTGTCAACAAGGCAATAAGACCGCCTTGTTTTGCTGTTATACTAGAAAACAAATACTTAAAAACATACTAACATTTACATAACATAGAAATCACCTGACCATAAGACTATTAACACAATAATTTATTTCTAAATTGACCCGAACGGGAATTGCAGCTTATGTCGACGACAAAACTGGCCGGCCGGGCAGCGGCGCGGCGGGCGGCGGCGTGCTGACCACTCCACCACGGAGGACGTCGAATATAGGATTGACGTAAGCTACGATATGTACGTCATTTAACAAACTTTAAATTAGTAAGTACCTGCTGTTAAAACTTAAAAAAGTTAATTAAGGAACATCAATTATGGTATTCTGTGATAGCGATTGAAAAGAGTGAGCGTGCGGCGCGGGCGGCGCGGCGCGGCGTTCCCCTAGTGTCTGTACGCTTTTCTATGAATTTACTATCAACAGCGCTAGCCATGAGCGTTTAACGCAATAGAAACGACATGGAGCGGTTGACACTTGTCTAGTTATGCAGTTCTCAATAGCAGTAATGCCTTCGCGAAATGTCCAATAAATCGCCGCCGGCGCGCGGCGCTATCTTATCCAGTGTATGGATTTATCTTCGACGGCGCTGTACCTTCTGAATATCTTGCAAGCAATGGATAACTCCTTTTGTTCTCTTTGGGGCTGCACACCCGATAATACAGGATGAGATCATCACTGTTATATAGGTTATTGCCCAGGTGAAATATCCAATGTAAGATGTGTAAAGTGACGCCAACCTGCCTATTGTATCGGAGGAGGCAAAGATCATTACAAATAACACATCTGTAACAAAAAAGTGAAAAATATTATATTAAGTATAGTTTTTGGTATTTCCTTTAAAAAAAGTTCAAAATAATTCATAATAATAGAGAGCATAATTATTATGCTCATGACTCTTAATTGATATCCGGCGTACTATCTACACTTAATTAAGAATGTACTGCCATTACATTAAGGTGAAATGTTATTCTTATCGTTGACCTGATCACTGTACACAATAAAATAGAAAGAGTGCAATTTTTGCATTATCGATTAGTTCGATTCTCGGGTCGGGTAATATTTAAAAAAAAACTGTTAATGCTGTAATGTAAACTATAACGCTGTTATATTAGGATTTTTGTTATTGTGTTAAAGTGGAGTCACAAATTCAAACGACGCGCAATGACGCGCTTACCGATGAACAAAATCCCATTTTCATTTATATCGATACTGGCGTATTATCAAAACGTTTAATAAAGAAATCTGTGTAAATCTAGCCGTGTGCCTGCCGTCGTCGTCATAAACATAAATTACAAGTAGCACTTACTCAACAATACCACAACTGTGTAGTTGATAAAGCGCATCTTTGGCGCAATCCGGACATGCCAGAGTCCATTTCGTTTCTGGAACCGCACCGGCACCAACCCCAGGAATTGGCTCACGCGGAAGATTAGATACAACGCCCCGGACATCTCGCATTCTTGTAGGGGCTCGCTGGCAGTCTGCGAACTTGGCTTCACGGTCACAAGTTTTGGCGATGCTGAAAAACATGTTATTTGTAGTAAAATGCCAATGTAACCGGATCCAGAAGAGACTAACCGCGTACGTTCAGGTTTTGGAATCAGCTCCATGTCGAAGTATTATTAGAGAAGTACAGAAAGGAGTTTTTTAACCACTTGTCTTTCACGAAGACTCCTAGAGGTTACTAAAAATAGAATGAATGTCTATTGTGTGGTTTTACGGCAGCTCAGCTATTGCGAAAACGTGTAGATAAATTTTTTATAGGTTCGTCGACGTCAAACGTGTCATGGTGTGTGTAAAACCTCTGTTGTTGAAAACGTCCTTAGCCTACAATAACCGCTAGCCTAGTTGCCACCTGACAATGGCTTTAAGTACGCACCCTGACCAAACATTCTTGAGTAGTTTCTAAAGGCGACAGGGTGTCATTGTGTGTAGTAAGCTGGAAAAACAAATAGGCACATCAAATGTAGCAGTCCCATAACACGCACTTTGACATAACATTCGTAAATATTTCCTTAACTAGGCGGTCGATTGATACCGGTCACATGTGTTGTGCTGACTAAGGTTGAATATACAGTCACTTTATGTCCCCCAACGTTAGTTCACAAAGCATATCATGACGCGAAGACAGCCGCTGTTAGTTTTCGATACAAAGAATGAATGTTGACTTCTTGGCGGGAAAGCGTCATCTCTGCAGTTTTGATTTATTTTCCAAATTTTGTGTTTCGTCTAATAGGTATTTATGTGAAATGATGGTGGATTATTAATCGTTAAGTGCTCGTGAATTTGCATGTGTGTTGGCAAATAAAACAAAACAGTGCAACGAGAGATCTCAGTAAAGTCCCACGTCTTTACTGAAACTCAGTGGCTTGGGACTTTCCAGGTAATTTATATAAAAAATATACCTAATCTATGTGCGTTAATGTTGAATTAAGATAACCAAAAATAGTACAATATAGTTTATATACCATTATTACAACATTACTTATTGCTTTGTACGTAAATACCGCATTCACAAACACGTTCGTTCGTCAATGCGGCGCATTCGCGACTGTTGTGTGTGTACCGAGTGCAGAGCGAGCTCGAGGCGCGTATGTAGTTAATATAGCTCGCTTTTCTATCGTTTGTATGAAGACAGGATACTGGGTGATTATCAGTGATCGGCGTAGGTAGTGCTATTCTCGGGATTTACTGACTGTTATCTTACTATGGATAAGCCTTCGAAATCCCGGGAAATCTTTTTATTCTATGCCGAAATGTTGTTGATTTTATATACATAAATGAATGTTGTTGATTTTCAATATATTTAAATAAATATAGAAGTTTTTTTTAAGATTTGTGTTTTTATTAACTTTATTATAAAATTAAGACATAAAAGTGATAAAAGTAAATTACTATACTAACTACATAACATGGAATATTGTCTAAGAAGTATTATTGCTGTTCATCGCATCGACAATGTCCTCCGAATTATAGTAATTTACAATTGTCTTGTGTTACAAGGCATGTCTATATTAACACTAAAATTCAATCTCATTGATCTCAGATTGCTCTACCTTCGTTAAATAATTAATGCATCAACATTTAGGAAAATATTTTCGCGGATCCAGGGATTCTTGGGGCGTATCCATATTAACACTAACATTCAAGTTCATTGACCCCAAATGGCACTACCTACGCCGATCACTGGTGATCATAATATTATATCATGGGTTAACTGTGTCGTGAGGAGTAAAGTGACAAGAGACCCGGCGAGTCACAGCAGGAAGGCTAAAACGTCTCCTGAATAAATACCCATTACATTATACTTACCCATTTAAACGTTCTTGAGTATAGCTACGTATTGTAGGTTTACAATTGCACTAAAGTATACACCTTCTAACCTCTTCTGTTTACTTTTAGCTAGCTGCTTAGGCTAGCCATAATTACTAGACAAATATAATTTTTGTCATTAAAGATCAATTTACAAATACATTATTTTGTATGATTGACTTGTGTAGTCAAGTTTACCAACATCGACAATGTTATATACAGTCATAAATTATAATTAGTAAAAATATAAGTTGGTGAAGTCACTTCAACATCAAACTAGGTTACAAATTTAGTTTTTTTTTTTATATCAGAAGGAGGCAAACGAGCAAGCGGGTCCCCTGATGGAAAGTAATCACCGCCGCCCATGGACACCCGCAAAACCAGAGGAATCGCAGGCGCGTTGCCGGCCCTTAAGGAAGGAATAGGCTCGTTTCTTGAAGATCCCTAAATCGTAACGGTCCGGAAATACCGCCGCCGAGAGCTGGTTCCACAACACTGTAGTTTGAGGCAAGAAATTTCTTGAAAAACGCACAGTAGTAGACCGCCATCCATCAAGGTGATGTGGATGGAATGACAGTCGATTGCGTGTAGTGCGGTGAAGGAAATCAGCGGCAGGGATCAAGCCGAACAATTCCTCAGAACACTCCTCATGATATATACGGTACAATATACAGAGAGACGCAACGTCTCTTCGAAAAGCCAGTGGATCGAGCCGTCCTGAAATAACAACGTCGTCGACAATTCGAGCAGCTCTGCGTTGAATGCGGTCAAATGGAAGGAGTTGGTATTGGGGTGCTCCAGCCCAGAGATGGGAGCAGTATTCCATATGCGGCCTGACCTGTGCTTTATACAGTTGTAAACGGTGGGCCGGCGTGAAATACTGACCCGTTCTATTAAGCACACCTAGCTTTTTCGAAGCTAATTTAGCTTTACCTTCCAAATGACCACGAAACTGAACGTCACTCGAAATATCGACGCCAAGGATTCCAATAGTCGGATTGGTATCAAGGGGAGCTCCCTCAAAGTTCAGAGGTACGACGAAGGGATGTTTTTTCGCGGTAAATGCGCAAACTTGTGTTTTGGAGTGGTTAAAGCGGACTAAGTTATGTCGGCCCCAATCCGAGACATGACTTAACATGTTCTCGGTGTCAGTCACAAGTTTATTCCGGCTCTCGATGACGCTTTCCAGAGAAATGTTAGCTCGCCCGGTGTAGAGCGTATCCCCAGTACTGTTGTCTGCATGGCAATTAATACTGTTGTTATGCAGCATGTCATTGATATGCAGAAGAAATAGAGTAGGGGACAAGACACACCCCTGCGGGACTCCAGCATTCACGGGCTTCATGTCGGAGCACGAACCGTCGACCGCGACTCGCCCCACTGGGCGTAGCGGCGGGCGTTTTCTCACTAGAAAGCTGGCAATCCATAAACACAATTTCTCAGGAAGCCCGTATGATGGAAGTTTAGAGAGAAGAGCCCTGTGCCATACCCTGTTGAAGGCTTTTGCTACGTCCAAGCTAACTGCCAGTGCCTCCCCTTTACTCTCGATTGCCTCCACCCATCGGTGAGTAAGATACACTAAAAGATCACTAGCCGAACGACCGCGACGAAAACCATACTGGCGATCACTTAGTAGCTGGTTCTCTTCTAGGTACCTTAAGAGCTGGCGGTTTGTAATGGACTCCATTACTTTGGAGAGCAAAGAGGTAATAGTTATTGGCCTGTAGTTGGACGGATCTGAGCGATCGCCTTTTTTTGGAATCGGGTGGACAAGGGCTGTCTTCCAAGAGCTCGGGACGACGCCAGTAGTATAAGAGAGCTGGAAAAGGCGCGTTAGAACTGGTGCCAATTCAGGAGCACACATCCGAAGCACAATGGGTGGAACTGCATCAGGCCCACTCGCCTTGTGGATATCAAGGGAAAAAAGAGCCTTACGAACTGACCTTTGCAGGAACTGAACGTTTGGCATTGTACAAGCGCAATGCGGTATGGTTGGTGGAAAGTTTTCCCCATCGTCCAAGGTCGAGTTTGAAGCGAAAAGAGAGCCCAAGAGATCGGCTTTCTCCTTTGCAGTATAAGCCAGGCAGTCATCGGTCTTGTGCAATGGTGGTAGGGACGGCTGACTAAACTTAGTTTAGACAGACATATCGTCCTTGGCTTAGATAAAGATAAAGCAGCCAGGACTTATAAGATGAGAATTCCTGGTTAGGGTTCTTCCGCCTTTAGACTTTATCATCACTACCGTATGTGTGTTGAATTGACGTTGTATACCGGAATGCATTAATAAATATAAAGTTTTTATTATATTTCAAAATTTTAAAGCATAAAATAATTTATTATCTACTCGATTCTGAGATAGTGGTGGTATAGAATATAATTTTTAACAACACTCTAAAGTCTTAGATACGAAACTTTTACCTGGGTTTATTTTGTATAGTATTTGGGTCATTCTTTGTAAACAACTAATTTTTAAACAATGTGCTGTGTTTAAGGTACTACTGACCTGACAGATTGTCCTGACTGTCTTTACAAGTCGTCAAGTTTGTCTTTTATCTGATTGGAGTGTGTCACCGAGGTATTCTCCTTCCACCAACTGTTCTGTACACTATCGCCTACATACTTCTTCGTTAGTTTAGGTATTCTCAATAATTATTTTTACCCTTTTTAGACTTGACGGGTTAAATTTTGTATTATTTACACAATCCAAGGTGTTACTAAACTTCATACTGTATTAAGCTGTACTTACCAGACAGGCTAGTAAAAGTACCACGAGCAAAAAATTTCCTTTTTTTTTTTGGATTTTTTTTTGCCCGTGGTACATTTACTAGCCTGTCTGGTAGTACCACAGGAGATTTTACATTACCCGTGGTTCTACTAATCAATTTAATATTTCCTACAAACGTATTTCGAGGTATGCATAAGCATGAAAAATCGAGTGTTGTAGAATAATTTGTTTGTATTTTTTTGTTTTTTGTTTTAAAAAAAAAAACAAAACAAAAAAAAGGTCTGGAGTAGGGCCACCGGTAGTAGCAGTAAGTAAGGGTAAGTACAGGTATTAAGCTATCTATCTGTGATGTTTGCAACATACTAGAATCTAGTAACTAGTTTATACAGAATGGGTCTTAGTATTGACAGTTGGGGAACACTATGTAGGTACGCGTGACGGAGAGCGGAGCTGGATGTAACCTGAGAGCGTCTATGTTCATCTTATTTTGATATCAGTGTTGTATGCCAATAGCAACACACATTAATAAGTTTTTATAAGAAAATTGGTTCAATGCAGTGTAAAACTGTTGTTGTAGACCACGTTGAGACGGACAGAAAGTGGAAAGATGGATTCCTGCAAGGCAAACGCCTCCCGTTTGCCCTGCAGTAGGTCAAAATAGGCTAAATATAAAAATTTACTGTATTGCACAGAGTTTACCTCATAAAGGACAATCAATATTGACGAGGCTTCTGATGCTTTGTATAGTATTTTCTACTAAATTTTTATAACTGTATTCCAAAAAAGTTAGGTCTGGTGGTCCGACTAGACGTAATCGGTGTCGGTGAATAGTGATAAGTCGTACCAACGATATTACGACATGCAGGTATTGGAACATGATGCTAATTTACCAGGAAAATTAACTATAAAGAAATGTATCATAGTTGTGAGGATCTAAGATCATTTATCTTTAAAATTATCTACCCTCATTTTTAAAGGGATTTCTTGGGTTCTATAATAATGATTGTAACAAAATTAAAAGCCATTTACAACATGAAATTCTTTAAATACTAAATTACTTACTTAGACACCACTGTAGTAACAGTGTTTAACTTACTCAACGTATAATGCGTCGAGGATATATAACTGCTCAACTGTGTTGATGCTTTATTTTACTCAATTACATTGAATGTCATTAATTTTACTTCATACGTTCGTTACTTACTTCACTGTAACAGTGAGGTGGCTTTATTTTACAGAACGCAAGCTGTGTTAAGGTTACTCTCAACTTTAACAGTGTTGAGGCTCGACGCAAGCCGTGTCGAGGATATAAACTCTACTTTAACAGTGTTGAGACTCCACGCAAGCCGTGTCGAGGATACTTACTCCACTTTAACAGTGTTGAGGATCCACGCAAGCCGTGTCGAGGATACTAACTCCACTTTAACAGTGTTGAGGCTCCACGCAAGCCGTATCGATGATACTTACTCCACTTTAGCAGAGTTGAGGCTATATCTTACTCCAGCAAGCCGTGTCGAAGATACTCACTCCACTCTAACAGTGTTGAAGCTATATTTTACTCCACGGATATATTGATGTTAACAATTGGTGGATTCATCAAGAAAGAAGTTTCCAAGGGACCCCTCTGGATTGGAAGTAAAGAAGTCGCACGCGGTTTTCAGGTCAGACCTCGGCATTATAAATACTGGTTAACTATAATTATTAGAATAACAATAAAATTACTCCGCGACACAGCGGATACACAAGCCGTGTCGAAGATACTCACTCCACTTTAACTAAGTTAAGACTTTATTTTACTCCACGCTAGCCGTTATGTGGTTTCTAACTCCACTTAAACTGTGTTGAAGATTTTCTACTCCGAATAAATCGTGAGAGGTCATACCTATTTCACCCTAAAAGTGTTGGGATGGGACTTTATTCTGTACCACGGAGGACGTGGAACGGAACAGGGCCTCAACATTGTTGAGAACGTGGATACGATTCCCACCTGAGGTACCTAGACATGTTTTCAATGTTTCGTTATGTTCGGGTTTATCAATAATAATTAGGTAAAGACATCTTAAACTATGTCATTGATGTTTACAATGACTCGACCCGTAGCGGCAGAGCCGAAGCTTGGCCGTTCGCGCTGCTTCCAGCGCCAGCGGCTGTGCCCGTGCCAGCTACGCCACTGAGATCTTCGATCTGTCACCGTATATTATTATGACGGTCAGTCTGACGATAGCCTGCTTTCATTGGCACCCAAATATTTTACAATTGCTCAAAAACCTACGAATAAAAATAATAATAAGGTAAACGCAGGTTGTACCGAGGTAAAATCAAGGCCTTAAGGTTTAAACTTTTGAAATAAGAATTTCCGATCGTAAAAACAGTTACAAGTATATATTTTCTGGTACTTTGAGATCTGGACTTTAGAAATCTAATGATAAAAGATAGGTTTTCTATTTATGATTTTATGTATGAGAGAAAACGTCGTGAGGAAACCTGCACACTCAGGCTACTGAATGTGTAACCATAATCCAAGCTGGTTAGGTTTCCCTGTTAGTAGGGTCACGGAGACCAGACGGCAGTCGCTCCAGTGTAATTACCTGATCTCCCTAATCCTGGATCATGGCCCAAAGTTAAGGAGGTAGAGTTATTTCAAGCTCCCCACCATTTTTTTCTAATCTATAATAAGAAATAAAAAATAAAGTTATTTTATTTTAAAAGAAAAGAGGTAGCCTTGAATTTTTGCCTACGTAAAAATTAAATACTCAGTTTAAAAAGTAGGTAGGTATAGGTAAAAATAGGGTTGTGAATTTCATATAGGCAATTGTTTCTAGAAACCCTAAACTGAAAAATAAATAGGATAAAATGTTTACTAGAAAAAAATCAACCAGTCTCAGGGGGTCTCGGTAGCTCAGCAGTGGACCGGCAATCCAAAGGTCGTGGGCTCGAATCCCACTCGAGCTTCCTGATACTGGTTGATTTTTTTCTAGTAAACATTTTATCCTATATCTATATAGCATTGTGAATGCAAAATTTAAACAATGAAGATATGAAAAATAAATGCTATTATCAGTCGGTATTAGATTTCTATGGTGAAGTTAATACCGAGTAATAGCACTCGGTAATAGCTTCTTAAACAAGTTATTACCGAGTAATGGCTTGTTTTCGTAATCGGTGATAGCTTCATTCGCGGTAGTGTAAATATTCAATTTCGGAGGGATAAAAATTGATTAATTTTAAACAAAACAAAAGTTTCATCGATAGCCAATGAAGTTACCTAAACACATACATGATATTTGAATTAAGTAACTACTGCGGTTTAAAATACAGACTAAGGTAAGGTTTCATGTCGTATTCAATTTAGTGCTCTCATACAAAGTTATTTTTCATGGCTCAATTTAGGACAAAAGAAATAAGAGTTCTAGTTCAATTTTCATACCGCGGAAATAGTTTTTTACGATAAATACATAATTACCTAAACGAATCACCAAATCATTTGGGTTACTGCTATATACAATTTTCTTAAACATAAATAAAACTATTGATATTGAATTATGCTATTACCGAGTATACCGCGGTCAATACATTCAAGAAAAAAAAAGTGAAGCTATCACCGCGGTATTTTATTTTTATTTACTTTCGAAAAATAGTGCAAAATAAACGAAAATTAGATAGTTACAATCATAGCTGAAACTATAATCCACCTTGTGACCTACTTCGAATCTGTTTAAATGGTTTCTTTATGACACATTAACCTTAGTAAAATATTGAGTGCACTTACATTTGGCGACTCGCGTTTATATGGAGGTCGTGCTCCGGCACCGGTTTGAAGCAAACTAATCGTTGTTTTGTTTTTCTGTTTTGTTATGCACAGTCCGCCATGGATCCATCCAAACAAATATAAATACACCTTATATAAAAGTTTAACTTTTTGAGTAAAATATGCCTGTAATTGCTTAAAATTACAATTATATTACATACCTCGGTGTTACCTGTAGATTTTTGACTACCGCGGTAATACCTGCATTTACCTTAATAAAATAAGAATGGTTGAGCCTACGCCTAGCTAAGCTTAGCAAAAGAATTAAAAAATTAAAAAAAACCAAAATACTCCGATGATAAAAGTTGAATGTTGTATGAATAAAAGTTTTTATCAGGCATTTAAATGCAATGCATTAAATAAAACTGATCGGAAAAAGTTAAGGTTTAGTTGGAGGTCTCAGTTGAATAATTTAATATTCTTCTGTTCGGCCTTTGTTAAGCACCATTTGTGTTTGCAAAATTACTGGAACAGGTTCTAAAACAATTGTGCATATTCGAATTTTCTACAAATAATTATTTAGTTTATTTTTTGTACCTACGCACGAAAAATAAGCTCAAACTATGACTAGTATTTAATGAATATTAAAACTACGAGTAGAAGCACCTATTTTTGAGTCAGAAGGGCTTGTCACAAACACTAACAAAAGCATTACTAAAAAACCGAGCAACAGCACTTGTTTTTAAACATAAATATACATTAAGTGTCTTTCTGTACACCGAGTAAAAAAGACAAAACACGGAAATAACTATTCTGATCTTATTCTCTGTTTATTTGTAAGGCACTTAGGGTGGATTCGACCAAACTGGAATAAGACTTACTCCGAGATAAGTCTATACAAATTCGGCAATCTAGGTATAAGACCTTATTCCAGTTTGAAGGTTTGAAGGTTGATGAAGGTTTAGATGAATTCGGGACTTTTGACTACGGCATGCACAGCGGCCGTTGCGGTTTGATGTATTAATTACACCAAGTTGTTCGAACAAGAGAGGTTCTTAGCATTAATTTATTCAGATACTTTTTTGTATTCACATTCTACATCCAGTCTTGTGAAAACTTTATACAGATAAAGATACGGAGTAGGTAACTTTCAAATATTTTTACATATTATTAGTCCTTTGGCAAAGCTTTATTTTGACCCTTTTGTCAATTATCGAAACTCAAACGCAGAATGTATCACGGAATCATGACCATGAAGCCTGACTGACAAAAAAAAACTTATCCCTACATAAATTGGATAAAGCATAAGTTGTGGTTCAAATTAGAATTTACATCCTTGGTATACAATGTGGCTCAAACTTGTTTTATAGGAAGAAATGTTCTTCGGCCCTAAATAATATTTGTTATAATTTCCTTTCAAGACGAGCCATCCACTTCGAGATAGCCTTATCCTGGTGGCGCTAAATTATTAGTGAATCGTTGACCAGACATGGTATACCATCTTGATATATCATCTCATCTTGAGATATTATGTTTACATCTCTTAAAACAAAATCAGTAACATTAAATCGGTATTGTAGTTTGATAATAACTTGGTGGCTTTATTCTAATAATAATAACTTGAATGTTTTTGTACAAACGTTTTCATTATATATGTTTAAACATACAATATATAATTATACTTTAAATTTGTTATTATTAATGTAAAAACAATGTAAAGACTTCAATATTAAATTAACTGTTTTGTAAGCAGTTTAAGTTAGACTTGCTGCCAAGAGATGGCGCTGTGCTGTTTAGTACAATTTTCTAAATCGCGCTATCAAGATGTTTAACGGATAGTAAATAGGTTGTTAGATACGTTTGTAAAACTAACTTTATTAAACGGTATTATATGTTCATTTTTGACTTTCAATTAAAAATCACCGACGGACCCCATTATTTACATGGTCCTTAGAGTCGGTATTGCCTTGAAGTTGATTTTTTGGCTATCTCCGGTGGTGGTTGATTGCCACCCGCCACGTTAGTACTAGGCAGCGGATATCGTGGTCTAGAGTTACCTCTACAGCGAGACGTCAGCGGTGACGTCAGGCAGTGGAGGATCCAGCCAGCTGGTGACTGGAGGAAAGGCGTGCGGGAGGAGCCCCGCAGAGTTTGGAAATTGGAAGCCGCGGAGCGATAGAGGAGCTTTCATCGACGAGTATATCAGTGTACCTTGAGTAAGTGTGCAGTGAAATTGTGAGTACATTTTCGACCTTATTACAACTAGGAAATTTACTTTGAATTTGAAGATTTACATTAGAAGAATTTATTATTGGACTTTTAATAGTTTTAGGAAATTTCAACTTATAAGATTAACAGTAGAATAGTTTTAGTTTAGGACTTGTAATAATTTTAAGTGATTTGTGGTTGAGACGGGGATCCTATGCCCGATTTCGGCCAGAATATAAAGTGAAAAACACTTAGAAAATTTTGTGATTTTTTTTAACTTTAATCATTATTGCTGTTCTTATTGTTACCTTTCTAGTGTTGCTTGTTGTTGTTAGTTAGTTCTTTTTTTGGTAATAATGGAGTCACTAAGCGATATTCAAGATGACATTAAATCTAGATTAGTAAAGTCATTTAATAATTTTAAAAAGTCTCCTAAAGACCGTTTGTCTGTGTCATATGTGGAAACCAGATTAGAAACTCTGGAACAACAGTGGCAGTTATTTCATAATACACATGTGAAAATAATAAGCGATGTTAAGAAATCTGAGTTGCATAGTTCTACTTATCATAAAGCTAGTGTATTTGATGAAGTAGAGGATCTGTACATACAATTTAAGTCACATTTAAAAGATATTTTAACTCAATTTAAGATGTCTGAAATGTCGCCTAAGGTTTCGGTCGGAACCACCAGTAAAGTGGAAACTAGTAGTATAAGATTACCTGAAATTAAAATTCCCACGTTTTCTGGTAAATATGTAGAATGGCAAACGTTTCACGACTTATATAAAGGCCTCATTCATAATAATACCTCTTTGGATGATGCTCAAAAACTGTATTATTTAAAGGGTAATTTAACAGGGGACGCAGAACAACTTTTACGCAATGTAAATGTTACTGCAGACAATTATAAAAGTAGTTGGGATAAATTAGAGAAAATGTACAATAATAAAAGATTTGTTGCAAATGGCATTTTAAAACGTTTTCTCAACCAGAGAAGTTTGACGTCAGAGTCAGCATCAGAAATTAAAAGATTGATCAGCACTTCTTCTGACTGTTTAGAGGCTATGAAAAATTTTGGTATTAATGAGTCCACATGGGACATACTTATTATTCACTTAATAGGTGCTAAATTAGACAAAGATACCAGAAAGGCTTGGGAGTTAAAAGCATCGTCTGATCCTGGAGACGATTTGCCAACTTTTATTCAATTCACCGATTTTCTAACAAGGCGATTTCGAGGTCTAGAAAACTTAGATTATAATGTTAAAACTCACACACACACTCAAAGAAACTCGCAATCCTTTTACATACAAAAGGAGAAAAATGAAATAGGTTGTAAATTTTGCTCTTCTGGTCATAAGATTTTTAAATGTAATAAATTTTCAAAGGAAACCAATGATGCTCGTCGTGAATTTGCTTTGACACACGGATTGTGTTTTGTTTGTTTGAACGATAACCACTCTGCCAAGGCATGTAAAAGCAACTTTAAATGCTACATTTGTAAGCGACGTCACCACACGTTGTTGCATCCCAGTGGGAATTCGGAGTCTGTAGGTGAGAGCTCATCGGAGAGTGAAGGAGCCACAGGAAAAGCGGAGGGGTCTAAAGGCCAACCAGTGGTATCATGTATTTCGACAGGCAACTGTAATAAGACGGTTTTACTTACTACTGCTTTAGTGAAAGCAAAGTCGAAGAACGGTACCTATCAAGTAATACGCGCTTTACTTGACTTGATCCTTGGATCACAGGGATCCTTCATTACTGAAGCGATGGTTCAGTACTTGGGGTTGAAGAAGATTTCATCAAAACATACAGTGATTGGTGTAGTAGGTAATGATTTATTATCAAAATTTAAGGTTACTTTAGTTCTTAAATCGAGAGTAGATCCTAGTTTTATTTTATATGTGAAAGCATATGTCTTGAAGTCCGTAACATCTCTTCTTCCAGCTGTAATGGTAAGTAAGATCGATTTAGTAAGCGTGACTAGTGAGAATTTGGCTGACCCAGAGTATCATAGACCTACATAATAGATATTTTGTTAGGGGCGGAGATCTATAGTCAGGTTGTCAGGCAAGGTATCAAACACAGCGCAAGTGGATTGGTCTTAGCGCAGGATTCAGCATTTGGATGGATACTGTCAGGCGTCGTTGAAGCGGACACTCCTTCTAGCGCAGCGTCATTCCCGTGTATTGCTGTGATGCACGCGAGAATCCAAATAGATGATCTTCTAAGGAAATTCCGGGAGCTTGAGGCCGAACATGTTGGATCTGAAAAAGTACTAAACGAAGAAGAGGTAAAATGTGAACAGCTTTTTGTAGAGACAACGAGGCGTAATGAAAGCGGTCGTTACGTAGTCAGACTTCCGTTCCGGGAGGGAGCACATAGCTGTAAGGACGGAAACTCAAGATTCATAGCTGAAAATAGACTCAAAAGTTTAGAATTAAGATTAGCGAAAAATTTTAAACTAAAGACCGAGTATACAAATGTGATACATAAGTATAAGGATCTTGAGCATATGCTTAAAGTACCAGCTCAATACAAAAATAAAGGTGTTTACTTACTCCATCACGCTGTCATCAGGGAAGATAAAAAAACGACGAAGGTTCGTGTCGTTTTTGACGCCTCCTGCAAAGGTAAAAACGGAATATCTTTGAATGACAATTTGATGGTAGGTCCCACCTTACAGGCAGATCTTCGACATATATTAATGCGATGGAGAATACATCCTGTGTGTATAATGGGTGATATTATTAAAATTTCCCGACAGGTGCTGGTGGATAGGCAGGACACAGTGTATCAGCGTATACTCTGGAGAGACAGCCATGAAATGGAAATGGAGGAACATGAATTAGTCACTGTAACCTTTGGAACAGCGTCAGCACCATTTTTGGCTGTGCGAGCCCTGCATCAGGTCGCTTTCCTACATTTACGCCATTAGCATACTTATCTGGGCTCAAATAAACGGCAATCGAAGGCTAATGTTTGTTTGTTCTAATTAATTGATCAGTAATCAAATTACCTTTGTACGAATTAATCTCGCGCTTATATATATATACTATATGCATTTATTTCTGAAAGCGTATCAACGTATAACTTAGTGTTCGAACAATGCATCGTATTTAGCCACGAGGTCATTACAGATTTAAATTTCGAACTAGGTTCTTTTCTGAATTCAAATCTATTTATTCATTTAGTTGCGCCGTCTAACCATAGAGAGAAATCTTTAATATTTTTTGTTGACTACCTACCTACATAAAGGCAATGCAAATACCTCTAAAAATCTTAAAAGAATATAAGTAAGGACTGTTTAGTGTAACATTTAAAACTTATTCTTATAGAAATTTCCATAGACGGATTCTTTTAATCACACTCCAAATGTTCTGTAGTGATACTTACTAGTGATTTAGCCAGTGAACTGATTATTAAAAATAATTGTGCGATGAATATTACAGTGTGGTTTCGATACTACGTACGTAAGTAAGGTTGCTAAAGTGTCCCTGCAAAGGTTTAATTTTTAATTGATTTACTTAGCTATCCATATGAGTCTGGGGGTGACAAGAAAAACTCACTAAGTACAATTTTTGGGAAAATTACTTTTTACACTATGTTTATTATTTTAGCTTAACCGTTTGCAAGAAAAAGTCACTAAGAACATACTGCCCCATTTCTGCCATTTAAAACATTTAAATTGTCATTAACTACTACTATGAACAAAATTACAGGCAGGTAAAATTCATTATGTACTTAATGACATTGTGCTGGCAACGTAGTGAAGCTGGCAACTACCGCACGTCACTAATGTCAATGTCAGTATTATTCGTTTCGCGGCTTTTCGTTCGATACATAAGAGAACAGTGAATATTATTAGAGAATTATTAAAAAAATAATTCAAGGGGTAAATTAATGGTTGATTTATCATTAAAAGAAGCTCAAAAACAGAATAATGAACTTGTAAATACTCGTACCTATTAAAGTTATGAAATGTGTCAATTAAATTAAAGTTTGTCAGTTTTATTGCAACCAAAGTATACATAAACGTGTGTGATTCCTTCCAAAATTTTATAACAGCAAAATTACAAAATTTTAATGATACATTAGTCCGCCTTTTCAAAATTAATAGTCACATGGCTTTTTACTTTAATACGCTATTCCCTTTTCGTTCTTAAGTTCACGTAGGTACCTATGTCTTGCAGTGTTGTCAGCTGTGAAAGTTCCCTGACCTTCTTGCCAGCTTAGATAGCACCTTAAAACTTACACTCTCTTCCATTTTAAACATTAACTTCTACGACCGCTCTTTCCCAAGCATCATTTCCAATATTTAGATTCGATGGCCTGGGTATCCGTAAAACTACTGACGTTGCCCTCCCGGCGTTCTTGTCCTCGGTCCATGCTTCCCTACCACTTATTAACAAAATACTGGAACGAACGTCAATTAATTCCTTTTTGATGCCTGCTTGGAATCCAGGTGGAATCGGCTTGTGCAATTGGCTGAAAGTCATCAAACCTGCGTGCGAGACAATTAGTTAAAACTCTCGAGAACAGCTTATAAAGCTTAAAGAATAACACAACCACACTTTCATGCCACACTTCTGGCGTTCTACCTCCGAGTACGACGGAATTATGTAGTTTCTGAAGAGCTGCGAGTACCGGTATTTCGCCTGCTTTCAGAAGCTCAGCCGTAATTCCGTCAGCACCCGATGCCTTGCTGTTCCTAAGCTGCTTGAGAGCCATACCAATCTCGTACAGACTGATGTCCGAGACATCTTTGCCCGTGTTCTGATCGTCCAGCCAACACCTCCTCCCAAAGGCTTTGGGACGGGCCCCTCTGCGAACTGTTGCGAAATAACCTTATCAACAAGTCTTCTTGTTCCGCAGAGCGTGGCCGCTTTTTAGCTGTAGGCAGATGGGAGTCGGGTCTTTGGTTACAGGCTACCCTCATTGAACACGGGTACTTTGCTAGTCCGCAGTACTTTTCGCCTGGCCACTGCCCTGCGTCTTGGCGCCCCCAGTATCATCCCCATCATTGTCGTTGTGGCGCACCGGGAAACACCCGCGGCCACCCCTGGCAGTCCTGTGCACGGAGCGCTGGCCGCATTGCCCGCCATCATTCTTTGAATGACATCATTCGGGGGTTAAAGTTACTCGCGTCCGTAGGTTTACCCTTGAGACCCTACACGTGACCCCTGGGTGGTGCTAAATGAGTGACACTGACTGAGTGGTAGAGCCACGCTGCGTTGCAGCACGCATTGGGCCGGCTCGCCCGGCGTAATACTACATTCTCACTAATATTCGGCGTGAAATAATGGCACTTGGTGCTGTTGTGTTTCGTCCGACCAGTGAGGGTTCCGGAGGCCCCCCTCTTTCCAATTCCTATTCTTTCCTTAAACCTATTTCTCCCTTAAAGGCCGGCAACGCGTCTGCGATTCCTCTGGTTTTGCGGGTGTCCATGGGCGGCGGTGATTACTCTCCATCAGGTGACCCGCCTGCTTGTTTGCCTCCCTCTTTAATATAAATAAAAAATTCGTCTGTCACACGTCACAATTTGCTACCTTTGTAATGCTTGTCAAATACCAGAGGAACTAATTCAATGGTACAAAAGTTTGCCATCATCAAGTGGTGACTCAGATTGCGTGCTTCATTTGATGATAGTGATGATGAGAGTGATGATAATTGAAATTAATAGTTGTTTTTTTAACAACATTTTGTATTTTCATTAAATATCTGTACAGGAGATACCTACAGACAGGTAAAACTCCTTAAGTACATTTTTATTAATTACAAATAGAGTTGTGAACTTTTTTATAAAATTTATTTTCGGTTAAGTAAGATATCCTTTATTTTAATAGTCACCACCATTTCAAAGATTTAGATGCAAACACTGATTTTTAATAACAAAATATGTTTAAATTCTCATTATCTCTAGTTAGCTCATAATGCAATTAATGAGTTTTACTTGTCACCCTACGCTGTGTTAGATGTTTTGCTTCTTACACTTTTTACAACTTAGACATTGAATTTAGACATTGTGCTCTAAAGACGTTCTGCAAGTTAAGGCTTTATGGTCATAACTGGTTTAATTGTCAAAATAACATAAAACTTGATATCCAACTTACTTGGATTTATTTAAGAGTCACTGTGTGTTCCATAAAATTAAATGAAACATAAGTCCCTATAATACCCAGCAAAGCGTTACATGAATTTGACTTTTAGTTGTGTTTCTGGGGTCAATGACCGACTACCGTGACTTACATACACTTTTTAATGATCTAGCGATACATTGTTACTATGTGTTTAGATTATCGGTTGATACACTTTATTCTTAATCGAGGAATAAGGCTTTTGTTCTAAATACCTACTCCGGCTACTAATGGTTTAGTGCGTTTGACATTTTATTTTATTTTATTCAGAAAACCAACAGCCTTACAAACAATTAATCTTGAGCAGTATTAACTAAAATCAAGGATAATTACAGGTTTTCCTAATGTAACAAGAAGTCGATAAACATAAACTTAAAATAAAAAATTAGAAAAAGTTATCGTTGAAGACTCTTTTTAATTTAACTGTGTGGTGAAATTGAAATTTTGCTAAATAATTGATAAATCTTGCTAGAATAACAAACAAGATATCTATTTAAAATTAATGTCATTAGGTGGGTATACTTATGAACATTCAAATTGACAACAACACAAATGCAGCTTGCAAACTATTTTAATTTTTTTAACGTTTCATTATCTTCAAGTTTATTTGATCGTTATGAACGCAAATAATCATTACGAGTAACTAATAGTATTACAGATAAAAGGACATTGCGAATATGATATTACTTAATTACTTACTAAGATCATCCACATTTATATAGTAAACAGTGATAACAAAATAGGCTATGTAAGTAAAGCTATTCAGTGCAGTAAAGTTAATTTATATGTTGGTGTTTATGTGCATTTGAGATGTGGGGCGTCGATTCGAAAGTCGATTCTTGAGTGATCCTTTATTGAGAGAAAAACAGGGTTTTTATATTAATGTGTGGTAGGTTGTTAGTCATGATTCGTAGACCCGATACAGACAGAATATTTAGAAAAGAGTATCTATTACAGTGATCAAAGTATCAGGTTATATGCTACACGTTTACAATAGAATGTCAGTTTAGGTCATTTACAATAACAATTACATAAAGGGTGAAAAAATGCAGTCAAATTGTAGTACTTACTTACTTACATATTGTGTTGTTACTAGTTAGCTAATTACTGACATCTAGGAGTTTTAATGCCCACATATAATTAAAGTTTCCTTTGACATTGATCAAGTAAAATTAATTGGACATGTGAGTGAATAGACACTTTAAAGCTTTCCAATACAATGAGAGTTGTGGAACAAATATTTTATACTTTGATCTTGAACATTCATAATAAATTCTGCTATAAGTGTAAACATTCTATTCAAATCCATTTATACATAAAGAGCTGACAGTACCTATACTTATAAAATTTTTGAAGCTGAGCGGTTACTTATTTTAACTTCTCATGTAGGTACCTACATTTACCTAATCATAGTGTTTGCATACATGTGTTTTTAATGTGCCTTTAATATGCGCAAGCGAGTGAGGCTTGAGTTAATATTGTGTACTAGATGGGTGATCGTTATATTAGATAACGAATATGTTAAAAAGATAACAATAACGCATAATATTAATGTATGGGTAACATTTTCTGCTATTTTTCCAATAAAATAATTTTATAGCTAAACCAACGCCATCTAGTTTCGTCGGTGAGTAAACTCCACGGTAGATTAGACTCCTATAAACACACAAGATGTACTAATATGAACTGCATTTAAAAGTTACAATCAAGAACCTAATTTCTGGTCTGTTTTACCGATCTGTTCGTTATATCGTATGTCTATGGTTTGAACTATTACTATGAATTCTGTGACGTGAGACATAATGCCTAATATCCTAAATCACTAAAAATATTCAATTCGTTATTTTTACCGCTTTTTATTACTAGTAATAATCATACCTTATAAATCAACGGAGTGAGTGTAACGTTCGGTGTAAGCTAACGTGCAAATCGCTTTGTTATTGTTGATAATACTTACGTTATTCTTTGAAAATGCCGCGTGTTAGAATGTGAAATAATTAATATAATAATAGAATGTGTATGTGTCCCTACACGGGGTCACCAATGTAAGGGTTAGTCAATGCCCTTAGTCAATCCGAAAGATAAATAAAACGCACTTTTACCACGTAACTCCGTATTCTCGCGACCGAACTCCTTTACAAAATGCTTCCTTACTTATAGCTAAGGCTACGCGCTCAATGCAAGATGCTACGACAACTCAATGCTACGACGCGTTACAGATTACGATTTAACTTAACCTATTTTTGAGTATGTATGTGTCCCTACAGAATGAACCTTTAAATACCTATCTTACCTACATTTAAATACTAGGCGTAACCAACAAATCGAATCATAATAAGTAGAATAGAAAAGAAATCAGATCTCAAATAAGAATCGCAATCGATCAGCGATTATTGGGTAAAAATATGTTTAGTGGTTGTTGTTATAGCAGTAAAAGTATCGTAATGTTATAATATGGCATAGCGTTATGCTGTATTGTACGAATATGGTAGATCCGCACACCGTGTGTACTGTACGGTCTGTACGGTCATGTAAATCGTGCGGACTTATCCTTTTGAGAAATTTATCTCGTCTAACATGTGATCAAGTGAATTTAAAGTCTAAGTTAGTTTAAATAGGCCAAGCGAAGTATAAGTAAATAATGAAATTAAGTTTGTGTTTTCCCTTAAGTGTGTTCGGGTTTATTTATGCGAAATTTATTTTGAATATTGACTTAGTGATTTATTTATGATGCGAATAGGGCGGTGACTTCGAAGAATCTTAGTCAGTGATATCTTAATGAAGTATAGTGATGTTTAGTAACTGTTTCTTATCGAGTGCACGAGCCATCATTAATGCGCGTTAATCTTAAACAAGTAAAGTGTCATGACATCTGTCAACTTTAAATGTCGTCTCACTCAAATCTATCAAGAAAACGCCATTGAATAAAGAAGAAGAAGAAGAACATGTGAGTGAACTCTCTTTCCATCTCATTAGTTAACGTTGAAGTTGAGTAAGGCTACTAAGTTCTTAAATCGGTGTTAATAAATTCTACTATTATTAAACATGGAGATAATGAATGAAGTACGCTAGCCCCACTTTACTCTATAGGTGAAAGGTGAACCTCGGCGGTAACCTTTTTAACGAAAGAGTAAGGGTGGTGTCATTAGGGCCTAGATTGACACTTTGTATAGCTGGCTATTTTTCTATTGTTGCCGTTGATGTGGGTTTGGTTTATTGGATGAAGTACATAGTAAATACATATTACATAGTGTAATGTAGGTAGACAATAATTAATGTCGCTCAAGCTTGTCAGTCAGTCTGCGAATAAACAGGTTTAATGCAAGGCGTGTTTCATTCAGCGTACATATTTCACAGTGGCGACGAGAAATAAAAGAACTTTAAGCGTGCATTCAAGATGCCTATCGGAAAAATTAGTGAGTTCGATATTCATAAAGACGATTGGAAATAATATATTGAACGGATAGAACAATATTTCGTGGTTAATGAAGTGAAAGACAATATGTGATCAAAGGAACTTCAAAAGTGAAGTTCGATCATTATTATATGAGTCGCTTCATTCGAAGATATTATTTACCACGTAGTTCCTCTAACCTACAGGGTAACGATACGCACGTTCAGAGATTTCCTTTGCTTTTTTTTTTTTTTTACTGTGTTCCCTCTCCAACGTCTCGTCACAGTTCATAATCTAGCGGTCGTTGAGCCATCATTCTGTTTAGAGATCATTAGCATTGTTCTTGTGATAAAGGTAAAGGGTTGGGTGGGTAGGGTTTTAATATCTTCGAATGAAGCGACTCATATAATAATGATCGAACTTCACTTTTGAAGTTCCTTTGATCACATATTATATTTCGTCGCTTCATTCTTCAGATATTATTTACCACGTAGATCTTTAGAGAAAAATACCTTTTTACAAGAACTCTGCTGTTTTTAGGATGCTAATTATGCAAGGAGCCTTAAGGTAAGTCACAGACGTAGTCTGTGAGGTAAGTCGGTACCTATGTAATATTTTGTTATTTTTACATGGTAAAAGAAATAAAAATCAACCATCAAAATAAATATCTTGTTTTATTTATCATCCTTCAATCTATGTTAATCACTGTCATTTATTTTTGTAATTATCTTATGAACGTATACAAACTGATTCAGCAAAATCATTATTAGTCATTTTCTTATCACGGTATCTACCCGATTCTGGGATGGCTGCCAACATCTCAGGATTTAGGGTTGGAGACTTTAAAAGCGTGCAGTTTTCTGGTATAAGGTACTCCTTAAGTATCTTATCTCGATTATCCTTCGGTATACCTTTCTTCAGGATGGGTGTGAAAATTTTTGACAAACTGTCATGAATTTTTTCTCCGAAATCTGGCGAATCATCTGTGATCTCGCCAAGAGCCGCTAAAATACTGGGGTCGAGATCTGGAACTGTACTAGCAGTTTCCTCAGCGGCAGGAGTGTCAAAAACAACGGCTTCGGTTTGTTGAAATTCATTTGCTGTACTGGGATCTGCCAGCGGCGTTATGTTTTGTATGTCGAGATCTTGTGTTAGCAATATATCAGGTTCTTCGACCTCTGGTAAGACTGTCATAGGTGAGAAAGCAATCTCCGTGCCTGTAGACAAACAGGGCAAATGGTTAATATCATTTAAATGTAATTTTGTATGTAATTTTTCGTTAGAAAAAACTTAAACACTTTTGACAAAATACCTTTGTAGGTACTTGTTTTATCGTGTTAAACTAACCTTCGTGTTGTTATCTCGAACAACCTCCCGGCTTAACCATACAAGATGTTATAAAAAAAAAGGCTAAGTTGGTATAAATGCCTTTGTATTGACATCACGGTCAATCTTTTGGCTTATTACACCTTCGTGTTACCATCGCGGGCAACCTCCAGGTAATAACGACAATTGTCAAGCACTTACGATAAGAGAAAGTAAGTACTTACAGTTATTGATGTCTGCATCCGACGATGAGCTGCCGAGTCTCACTCGTTTCTTTTGAAGCTTTATTATTTTTCTTTTATAGTGCTCTATTTTTTCGTCTGCGCTTCGTTTCGACATTATAGAGAATAAAATTTAATGTTGAACTATTTTCAAAGGACACGTCCGTTCGTTACCGCGCACGAAAAAGGAATGATGGCTCAACGGCCGCTAGATTATGAACTGTGACGAGACGTTGGAGAGGGAACATAGTAAAAAAAAAGCAAAGGAAATCTCTGAAAGTGCGTATCGTTACCCTGTAGGTTAGAGGAACTACGTGGTAAATAATATCTGAAGAATGAAGCGACGAAATATAATATGCAGGTGCCGACATTAATAACGGTCATGGGTACGGAAAGCTACGAGTTGTTGGTTAATTTGTGCACGCCAGTGAAACATAAAAATAAAACTTTCCAACAAATTGTGGACATTATGGAAAAACATTTACAGCCGAAACCAAGTGAACTATCAGAGAGGTTCAAGTTTAGACGCAGGACTCAAAAAAGCGGGGAAGGTAATTCGGAATACGTAGCCACATTAAAAAAAATGTCGAAGTCATGCGAGTTCGGCAGCTGGCTCGAAGAAAGTTTGTGGGATCAGTAGGTGTGTGGCACCAGTAGCGAGGCTATTAGACAAAGGTTGTTCGCCGAGACTAAGCTGGATTTCGCAAGAGCGTACGGTATCGCTATCAGTATGGAGGCAGCGGAGAAGGATGCAGCGGCCGTCGAAGGTCATAGAAAGTTATTTAGCGAGCAAACGGCGGATTGTCAAGCGATAGCGACCGGAACGTGGCGCAAGGGTGCGACCGGAACGTGGCGCAAGGGTGCGACTGCGGCGGCGGCGGCGGCGGGAACCGGGCGTGGCGTCGGCGGAGCAGTGCGGGAGGCCGCTTCGTCCGGCGCGCGGCCGAGGCGAGCGCGCGCGGTACCGGCGTCTGCGCCTGCCCGGCTGGATGAGCGGGCTCGGCGTCATCAACAATGCAGTGTGTGTAGCGGATCGCATGTTGCTACGGACTGTACATTTCGCCGCTACGTGTGCCGCGTGTGCAACAAATTAGGGCACTTGAAGCGTATGTGTCCTAATTTAGCGGACCAGCACCGAGTGGAGATTACGGGGTGAAGGTGGCGATAATGATGGCGTTAGTGATATTAGCGAAGAGGTAATTTTTGATTGATATTAACAATTTATTTATAAACGATTGCAAACCTGTGTTGATTTCCTTGAATATTCACAATAAATTAATCAATATGGAATGTGATACCGGAAGTGCAGTATCTTGTATTAGTCAAGAAATGTATTCAGAAAATTTTAGCGATTTAAAAATAAAAAAATGAAATTTAATATTGAGATATTATACCGGGGAGGTAGTTCGACCGATCGGAAAGATATAACCCCGAGCAAAGTACGATAATGTGGTAAAAACTTTAGATTTATATGTAATAGATAAAGGTAAAACTGCGTTACTCGGTAGACAATGGCTCGCAGAATTGAATATACAGATACCTAAACTCGAGTACAGCACCTTAAATGCATTAAACGGTGAGTCATTGTTGTCCGATCTCAGTTCCAGATATTGTAACGTGTTCGCGGAGGGACTGGGGTGCTACACCGGTGGACCGGTGGGCATCCACGTGCGGGAGGGGGCGCAGCCCGTGTTCCTGCGCGCACGGCCGCTGGCGTACGCGCTGCGGGCGCCGGTGGAGCGCGCGCTGGACCAGCATGTACGGGACGGCATCCTCACACCTGTCGAGCGCTCCGACTGGGCCACGCCGATCGTGCCGGTCGTCAAAAAGGATGGTAGTATCAGGATTTGCGCCGATTATAAGTTGACTTTAAATTAAGTGTTAGAGGTCGACCGCTACCCACTTCCACGAGTAGAAGACTTATTAGTGCGATTACATGTGGGACAACGCTTTAGTAAAATCGACCTTTCGCAGGCGTACGCGCAATTTCCTTTTGTTACGTTGTAAATTCAGGGCCCTGTCTGCCTTTACTAATCTACAAAAGAGGTTCGCAATGGTTGAATTGTACTTACCTGAAATCATTGTTTTTGAATGATCAGATGTCCAAAAAACATTAGTCCTTGTAGCTTGTTTGAATTAAATCCATTTTTCTTCACATTAAAGACATGGAGCCTTGGCTGACACATTACAAGACACACTTTTCTTGCATTTTCAATTAAAACATATTTCTAAATCAGTTTTAGCAAGACTTTGTGTTGGATTTGAAGAAAATTAAGTTCCTTTGTTTACGTTTTGTATTTGACATAACACCATAGACAAAATGACAGCCACCGTAGCGACGCCTAGCGGTAGCGGGGCGAAGTAGCTGTCAGCTTTTAAGTTTCACATAAAAGATGCAATTCTAAAAATAGCCGAAACAGTTCCAATAATAAATTACGTAATAAATTAATATGTATAATAATTACTTTAAATAATTAAATTTAATTCAAGCAAATCCGGAAATAGAACTATTTTTTCTATAAGGACTTTTATCTAGAACATTCGAACGGGAGAAATATTTTTTATATGGTTATTGTCTCTGCCCGTAGGGGTTACCAGAGAGGAAACTAATACTCCCCAATATTTAGACAGGGTATTAACTCGAGTGGAATTGATTTCCAAATTTAAAAAAGGACGAAATTCAGATTGCTAAACGTTAACTTGTCTCTAGTTCAAGTAGTTTTCTAAATGACAGATTCTTTCAGTGTCAGAACGAGAGATGAAAACGTCATATTTGACGTTTTGATAGTATGAAGGAAAATTCTAAAGGAACTGCGTAGTTAAATATTACCCGACTTTGAGAGTAGATTTCATAAGATGGCATTCCGGTTTAAGTGTTTCCGGTGAAGAGGAGTGCCGGGTCTGAAGACGTCGAAACGATTTCAATCTCTGGCGTGACGTGGTGTGAAGTGTTGAGATCAATTCACTAAGGGATCCGTGCCCGAAACGAAGTTCCGGTCGCTGGCAGCAACGCGCACAGATATAATCTCCCAGCGCAAACTTCGAGAGGCCCGTCTCGCCGCCAGGATTTAGAGCTAGGCCCTAAAGCCTGGACGCGAGACCTGCTTCGTCGGGGTACCAGCGGCCACCTGCTGCCAGTCGAGCTGTCGCTGCCTAGCGGATGAGCAGGCGTTGACGGTTTTTTTTTTCTACCCCTTACTAGGGGATAATTGTTTTTTTTTTAAACTGAAACATTTATTGAATTAGGGTTTTGACACCTTAAGCTTTATTTTCCTTTTATATCCAACTACACCAAGCGTTGGTGAAGTTGTGAAAAATTTGAGGATCTGCGAGTTCGACCTGTGCGAAGTTGTATGGTGACATCGTCTCCAGATTCGGGTCTACATTAAGATCCTGGCGCCCATAATTATTAATTTTATATCGGTATAACCCCACGGTTCTCTAGTGTATTGGCTTAAAACGTGTGATAGTTGTGATACGGTTAAACGGATTAGAACATTTACTTTAATATTTTTATAGACGGAGTAATTTAATTTTAATTTCAACTGCATACTCCGAACGGTACTGGCGTTATCCCAACCCCCCACGACCATAGCTCCTCCCACTGAAATATTAGCTGGCTGGTTAGGTAGTAGTAGGAACAGAATTATAAGATTTATTTGAAATTAAAATTATCACCGACCCGCTTGGTCACTTTTGACTCTTAGGATTTTAGTGTGTTTTAGGGGGTGATATAGCTTGATAATAAGGTTTAGAGTACTTTAAACAGTAAACTATAGTTGGCAAAATTAATAGAAAGTTTGTTGGACTTTCATTTGAGATTGACCCTAGGGTCAATTTCGACTGATAGTTTTTTTTTGTTATTTTCGGCTCAATAAATTAAAAGGAGTAACGTAGATGATTAGTACCTAACCTAATATAAGAAAAAATTGTGACTAACCCCCTCTTTTAAATAATAAGAGTGAAATAAAATTTATAATTTTATTTTATTGTTGTTGGATAAAATTTTAGTGTGTTCTTTTACAATATACTGCCTAGCTGTTGAACATTTTATGATTTTATTTGATAACAACCCACTGAAGCTTGCGTTTGGGATTTTCTTCCTTTTCCCCAAAGGGGACAAAATCTCAAATGTAACAGTGGCGCACTCAACGTGTGTTTTGGTTAGGGATAGTGGTTATGTCTTATGCTGTAACTAAAAAGCCAGAATACCGATAGCGTTCTAGAACCGTGGGGATTATTACTTTTAAGAAAAACCGTCACGCGTGCATTAGCACGGATTCCTCCCATTTTTTTTAATAACGAATTTTTATTCGTCCTTTTTTTAAATATTGTGTCAATGTGAAATTATTATTATTTGAACGATCTTAACACTAATTTTATTTAAATACCAGTGATATTAATTTAATTTTTTATATATACAAGTGTTAATTATATAAGTATTGTACTCAGCTGAATTGAATTATTATTTTATGATACAATAGGTTATGTCACAATTTTTATTAGAATACAAATGTTTTATTAATTTTTATTTTTTCTAATACAAGCGTTAATTGTGGTGTTAGTGTATTCCTATAATTAAAATATTATTTGAACGATATTGACTGAGATTGACTTAAATACAATTATTTGTAAGTATTATTATTGTAATACTGTGTTTGTTGCGGTTGTTACTGTGTTCTGTGGATGAGTACTATAAACTTAAATTGAAATCATCTAGTGAGGAAGCCAGCTCATATTTTAGTAATTTTTTTTTAATTTTAAAATGCCACGCCTAATATTTTAATTTTTTTTTTGACTTGCATCAATTAAAATTACTATTTACATTGCAATAAATACCTTTAAAATGCTAATACTATTAAATTTACTTTGCAATTTACGATTTCTTGTTTGTATGGTGAGTTGAAAACCTCCGTTGTGGTGTTTTTGTTTGTTGTTAGGGGTTGAAAAGTGACGATGGAGGGCTGTATATGTCTTGAAGTCACTCTATTTCAGCGCTAGTGGCTGTATATGCCACAGTGCTGGAATCCCTTGTGGTGTTTGGTTTCTTGTGAAAGGGGTTAATGGTGACGATGGAGGGCTGTATATGCCTTGAAGTTACCGCTGTTTTAGCGCTAGTGGCTGTATATGCCACAGTGCTAGAAGCCCTTTCAAGGAAGCTTGTTGTTTAAAAATTTTTGTGGTTTTTGACGTTTATCTACAAATAGGAAAGTCTCGACTTTTGGCGTGGTATCACAGTTCTTTTGTTAAGCTGGAGTTTTGTTTTTGTTTCTTTTTATTTTAAATTTGGAGATATTGAATAGGTCCAATCTCCGGACCGTTGGTAAGGCAACGTGGTGATAGTCCTGAGGAAGGTGGCCATTTATTGGCGGGCGTGTAGGCTGCTTTGACGGAATAAGTTTTTGTTGGATTTTCTTTTTGGGCGGTTAGCCAAACCTCAATCTCCGGACCGTTGGTGAGGCAACGAGATGATAGTCCTGAGGATGGTGGCCATTTATTGGCGGGCGTGTAGGCTGCTTTGATGGAATTCCGGTTTTTTTTAGTTGGATTTATTTAGGGGCGAAAAGCCAAACTTTTAGGTGGTGGTGAATATTTGTTGGTTTGGGTTGTGGGTTTTTTTTTTTTTTTGGATTACGGCTGCCCAACCGTGTAAGAAGTTTACTGGGCATTACTTTTGAATATGTGCTTATAGGTAGGAGCATTTAGATGTTTGTGTATTGAGGAGGTATCGTTTGTTAGGAAGGGTAGACTTAGACCTAACCTGTAGAACATATATAGACGTTTGGTGTATGTATTTATTATTTTGTGCTCTTTGTCTTTTCCATATTGCTTAATGGATCAGACTTACCCAGTGGGATAACTGTAGGTCTATTTCAGTAACCTGTATAGTTAAATAAGCCATTCACCCCAGCGGATTAGTGACTGGTACCAAAAGCCTTAACGCGAGGCGTCAGTGCGGCTGGTGACACTGTAATAATAGGTTAACTGTATAGCCACCAGTTTTTATGTTTATGTAATAATATCATTATAACCATAATTAGTGTATTTAATATATATAAAGTAGGTTTGTCTTTTCCATATTGCTTAATGCATCAGACTCACTTTGTGAGTCTATTGTGGTAACTTTTCAGTAACCAGTATTGTTAAAAAATTAAGCCATACACCCCAGCGGATCAGTGACTGGTACCAAAAGCCTTAACGCGAGGCAACAGTGCGGTTGGTGACACTGTGATAATATGTTAACTGCATAGCCACCAAGTTTTTAGATTTATGTAAGAGTATATTATAATTGATATTATTATATTTATTATGTACATTAGTTTATATTCATATAGAAGTTTGTATATTTATTGGGATACACAAACTATATATATATGGGATATTTGTATATTTAAATATATATTTATATATATATGAAGAATTGTCGTACACAAGTCTGCGTTTTGTTGTTTTTTTTTACTGTCATAGCATATTGTATAGCTATTTACAGGAAAGTTTTAAGTTATTGGTTTTCTTTTGGTTGTTTGTGCTTGCTTGGTTGTTTGAAGTGTAGTGTGACGCTGGAGGGCCAGCGTCGAGATTTGCCCTGGTCGGTCAAATCTCTGGTGGTTGGGGAGGTACTGTTGCGTTGTAAATTCAGGGCCCTGTCTGCCTTTACTAATCTACAAAAGAGGTTCGCAATGGTTGAATAGTACTTACCTGAAATCATTGTTTTTGAATGATCAGATGTCCAAAAAACATTAGTCCTTGTAGCTTGTTTGAATTAAATCCATTTTTCTTCACATTAAAGACATGGAGCCTTGGCTGACACATTACAAGACACACTTTTCTTGCATTTTCAATTAAAACATATTTCTAAATCAGTTTTAGCAAGACTTTGCGTTGGATTTGAAGAAAATTAAGTTCCTTTGTTTACGTTTTGTATTTGACATAACACCATAGACAAAATGACAGCCACCGTAGCGACGCCTAGCGGTAGCGGGGCGAAGTAGCTGTCAGCTTTTAAGTTTCACATAAAAGATGCAATTCTAAAAATAGCCGAAACAGTTCCAATAAAAAAATACGTAATAAATTAATATGTATAATAATTACTTTAAGTAATTTAATTTAATTCAAGCAAATCCGGAAATAGAACTATTTTTTCTATAAGGACTTTTATCTAGAACATTCGAACGGGAGAAATATTTTTTATATGGTTATTGTCTCTGCCCGTAGGGGTTACCAGAGAGGAAACTTATACTCCCTAATATTTAGACAGGGTATTAACTCGAGTGGAATTGATTTCCAAATTTAAAAAAGGACGAAATTCAGATTGCTAAACGTTAACTTGTCTCTTGTTCAAGTAGTTTTCTAATTGACAGATTCAAAATGACGGGACAAAATCTCAAATGTAACACTTTAGATAATTCAAAGAAATACACGGTGGTAAACACACATAAGGGTTTATTTGTTTATAATCGTTTGGTATACGGGTTAGCCTCGAGCCCAGGTATATTTCAACGGCGTTTGGAAGAAATGTTCGCGGATTTACCTGGTGTAGGCGTTTTCTTGGACGATATTATTACGACGGGGGGATCCACGGAAGACCATATAAATAATCTTTACAAGGTATTCGAACGTTTGCAAAAATATGGGCTACGAATTAAGAAAGAGAAATGTGATTTTTTTAAAGAAACTGTTAGTTATCTCGGCCACATTATTAGCAAGGACGGTATTCAAAACCTGTCCGAACAAAATAAAGGCCATATCGAATACGCCCGCCCCCCGTAATCTGTCAGAACTTCGTTCATTTATAGGCTTGATCATGTATTATTCGAAGTTCGTCCCGAATATTAGTACCTTACTGGCACCGTTACACAATTTACTGAAAGCGGGGGTCAAATACGAATGGAGTGATGAGTGTCGAAGGGTTTTCGAGGAGCTGAAGGGCCGTTTGGTAAGCAGTTAGGTGTTGATGCACTACACGCCGGAGCTGCCACTGGTACTGACGACGGACGCGAGCAGCGTGGGCGTGGGCGCGGTACTGGCGCACGTGACGCACGACGGCGAGCGCCCGGTGGCGTACGAGTCCCGCTCGCTCACGCCGGCCGAGCGCCATTACGCGCAGATAGACAGGGAGGCGCTCGCGATAGTCTTCGGTGTACGCAAATTTCACCAATATTTGTATGGGCGACGTTTTAAACTGAAAACGGACCACAAACCGTTAACGTATATATTGGGAGATAAAGTAGGCATACCCGCGATGGCGGCGTCGCGTTTGCAACGATGGGCCTTGCTTTTATCATGGTACCGGTATGATATTGAATACGTTACTTCCAAAAAGAATTGTGCCGATGCGTTGTCTAGATTGCCAGCGAAATCCAATAAAAGTGATAAGGAAGTGTTCCACAAAGAGATCACTTATAGTAACTTTGTTGAAAATTTTTTACCAGTAACTAATAGTGATGTAATAAAGGGTACAGTCAAAGACAAAATTCTCAGTAGGGTTAAAGTATACATAGAATCGGGTTGGCCGTGGACTTGTCCCGATGACGATATTAAGCCATTTTTTAGTAGACGAAATGAGTTATATATAGATAATAATTGTGTCATGTGGGGGTACAGGATGATCATCCCTGCCTCGTTTAAGTCGATCGTATTGAAACAGCTACACGCTAGTCATATGGGAATCGTAAAAACGAAAAGTCTGGCCAGAAGTTACGTGTGGTGGCCGGGCATCAACCACGACGTCGAGGAGCTGTGCCGCGCCTGCGACACGTGCGCGCGGGAGGCCGCCGCGCCGCCGCGCGCTCCGCCGCAGCCCTGGCCGTACGCGCCTCAGCCGTGGACGCGTCTGCATGTAGACTTTTTAGGGCCTTATAGGGGACTTTCTTATTTCATTTTGGTCGATTCCAGTTCGAAATGGCTGGAAGCTTATGAAATAAAACATAAAACGGCAACGCATGTAATAAAATTACTTAGAACAACATTTGCAAGGTTCGGGTTGCCCGTTGAACTGGTATCGGATCAGGGCCCGCCTTTTACGAGCTCAGAGTTTTCAAATTTTTTGTCCTGTTACGGTCGCCATGTAATGGCGTTGGGACGGAGACCCGAAATGAAACAATGTCTTGCGTTGAATCAATCCTCCTTTATCCTCTAGTGTATCATCTTAAATACTAATTAACATCACATCTATACGTGACTAGAGGAAGGACGCCTTGTCAATCAGGAAGACCTTAATTATCACGTACTATTGAGTACGTGCTGATAGTGTAATTCACTATATCACAATAATAATGGAATCAAACAGTTGGTTTCACCCGCGTCGAATGGGGCGGCCGAAAACGCGGTAAAGCTTTGTAAGCGAGCTATTAAGAAGGCAATTAGGGATAATATGGACGTAGATACGGCTCTCCAAACATTTTTACTAACTTACAGAAACACAGTACATAGCACCACTGGTGAAACGCCAGCTAGGTTGTTACAAAAACGTACGTTACGCTCGCGTCTCGATCTAATGCGTAACCATTATGGGACAGAAGATAGGGTGAGACGAGCACAGGAGAGTCAGACAAAATTTGCAGGAGGCGTGCAGAGAAATTTCGAACATGGTGAAACGGTATGGGCGAAGGGATATGGGTCTCAGGATAAATGGATTAAGGGAAAAATATTAAATAACGAAGGTTCACGTAGATTCGTAGTGGAAAGTGGTAACGGTCAATTAATAAAAAGACATGTTGATCAAATTCGGCGCAGGTCTCGGCTATCATCAGACTTTCCAACTCCAGAAGTATCGGTGGAACCGCTCGAAGGTGCAAAGGAGGATGTTGTTTCGGCAGAGGGTGTGGTGGAGAAGGTGAGTAGGGATGCTAGACAAGAGGGTGAAGCAGTTGTGGTTCCACCCGACCCTACTAAGATAGCTCAAGAATCGATCTCAGCTGCAGAACGTGATACACCCAACATATCACTTTCCCCACCACAACCAACTCATTCTTATCCTAAAAGGAATCGTAAACCGGTTCTACGGTTTGGTTTTGAATTTGATTAATAAAAACAGTAAACTATAGTTGGCAAAATTAATAGAAAGTTTGTTGGACTTTCATTTGAGATTGACCCTAGGGTCAATTTCGACTGATAGTTTTTTTTTGTTATTTTCGGCTCAATAAATTAAAAGGAGTAACGTAGATGATTAGTACCTAACCTAATATAAGAAAAAATTGTGACTAACCCCCTCTTTTAAATAATAAGAGTGAAATAAAATTTATAATTTTATTTTATTGTTGTTGGATAAAATTTTAGTGTGTTCTTTTACAATATACTGCCTAGCTGTTGAACATTTTATGATTTTATTTGATAACAACCCACTGAAGCTTGCGTTTGGGATTTTCTTCCTTTTCCCCAAAGGGGACAAAATCTCAAATGTAACAGTGGCGCACTCAACGTGTGTTTTGGTTAGGGATAGTGGTTATGTCTTATGCTGTAACTAAAAAGCCAGAATACCGATAGCGTTCTAGAACCGTGGGGATTATTACTTTTAAGAAAAACCGTCACGCGTGCATTAGCACGGATTCCTCCCATTTTTTTTAATAACGAATTTTTATTCGTCCTTTTTTTAAATATTGTGTCAATGTGAAATTATTATTATTTGAACGATCTTAACACTAATTTTATTTAAATACCAGTGATATTAATTTAATTTTTTATATATACAAGTGTTAATTATATAAGTATTGTACTCAGCTGAATTGAATTATTATTTTATGATACAATAGGTTATGTCACAATTTTTATTAGAATACAAATGTTTTATTAATTTTTATTTTTTCTAATACAAGCGTTAATTGTGGTGTTAGTGTATTCCTATAATTAAAATATTATTTGAACGATATTGACTGAGATTGACTTAAATACAATTATTTGTAAGTATTATTATTGTAATACTGTGTTTGTTGCGGTTGTTACTGTGTTCTGTGGATGAGTACTATAAACTTAAATTGAAATCATCTAGTGAGGAAGCCAGCTCATATTTTAGTAATTTTTTTTTAATTTTAAAATGCCACGCCTAATATTTTAATTTTTTTTTTGACTTGCATCAATTAAAATTACTATTTACATTGCAATAAATACCTTTAAAATGCTAATACTATTAAATTTACTTTGCAATTTACGATTTCTTGTTTGTATGGTGAGTTGAAAACCTCCGTTGTGGTGTTTTTGTTTGTTGTTAGGGGTTGAAAAGTGACGATGGAGGGCTGTATATGTCTTGAAGTCACTCTATTTCAGCGCTAGTGGCTGTATATGCCACAGTGCTGGAATCCCTTGTGGTGTTTGGTTTCTTGTGAAAGGGGTTAAGGGTGACGATGGAGGGCTGTATATGCCTTGAAGTTACCGCTGTTTTAGCGCTAGTGGCTGTATATGCCACAGTGCTAGAAGCCCTTTCAAGGAAGCTTGTTGTTTAAAAATTTTTGTGGTTTTTGACGTTTATCTACAAATAGGAAAGTCTCGACTTTTGGCGTGGTATCACAGTTCTTTTGTTAAGCTGGAGTTTTGTTTTTGTTTCTTTTTATTTTAAATTTGGAGATATTGAATAGGTCCAATCTCCGGACCGTTGGTAAGGCAACGTGGTGATAGTCCTGAGGAAGGTGGCCATTTATTGGCGGGCGTGTAGGCTGCTTTGACGGAATAAGTTTTTGTTGGATTTTCTTTTTGGGCGGTTAGCCAAACCTCAATCTCCGGACCGTTGGTGAGGCAACGAGATGATAGTCCTGAGGATGGTGGCCATTTATTGGCGGGCGTGTAGGCTGCTTTGATGGAATTCCGGTTTTTTTTAGTTGGATTTATTTAGGGGCGAAAAGCCAAACTTTTAGGTGGTGGTGAATATTTGTTGGTTTGGGGTGTGGGTTTTTTTTTTTTTTTTGGATTACGGCTGCCCAACCGTGTAAGAAGTTTACTGGGCATTACTTTTGAATATGTGCTTATAGGTAGGAGCATTTAGATGTTTGTGTATTGAGGAGGTATCGTTTGTTAGGAAGGGTAGACTTAGACCTAACCTGTAGAACATATATAGACGTTTGGTGTATGTATTTATTATTTTGTGCTCTTTGTCTTTTCCATATTGCTTAATGGATCAGACTTACCCAGTGGGATAACTGTAGGTCTATTTCAGTAACCTGTATAGTTAAATAAGCCATTCACCCCAGCGGATTAGTGACTGGTACCAAAAGCCTTAACGCGAGGCGTCAGTGCGGCTGGTGACACTGTAATAATAGGTTAACTGTATAGCCACCAGTTTTTATGTTTATGTAATAATATCATTATAACCATAATTAGTGTATTTAATATATATAAAGTAGGTTTGTCTTTTCCATATTGCTTAATGGATCAGACTCACTTTGTGAGTCTATTGTGGTAACTTTTCAGTAACCAGTATTGTTAAAAAATTAAGCCATACACCCCAGCGGATCAGTGACTGGTACCAAAAGCCTTAACGCGAGGCAACAGTGCGGTTGGTGACACTGTGATAATATGTTAACTGCATAGCCACCAAGTTTTTAGATTTATGTAAGAGTATATTATAATTGATATTATTATATTTATTATGTACATTAGTTTATATTCATATAGAAGTTTGTATATTTATTGGGATACACAAACTATATATATATGGGATATTTGTATATTTAAATATATATTTATATATATATGAAGAATTGTCGTACACAAGTCTGCGTTTTGTTGTTTTTTTTTACTGTCATAGCATATTGTATAGCTATTTACAGGAAAGTTTTAAGTTATTGGTTTTCTTTTGGTTGTTTGTGCTTGCTTGGTTGTTTGAAGTGTAGTGTGACGCTGGAGGGCCAGCGTCGAGATTTGCCCTGGTCGGTCAAATCTCTGGTGGTTGGGGAGGTACTGTTGCGTTGTAAATTCAGGGCCCTGTCTGCCTTTACTAATCTACAAAAGAGGTTCGCAATGGTTGAATAGTACTTACCTGAAATCATTGTTTTTGAATGATCAGATGTCCAAAAAACATTAGTCCTTGTAGCTTGTTTGAATTAAATCCATTTTTCTTCACATTAAAGACATGGAGCCTTGGCTGACACATTACAAGACACACTTTTCTTGCATTTTCAATTAAAACATATTTCTAAATCAGTTTTAGCAAGACTTTGCGTTGGATTTGAAGAAAATTAAGTTCCTTTGTTTACGTTTTGTATTTGACATAACACCATAGACAAAATGACAGCCACCGTAGCGACGCCTAGCGGTAGCGGGGCGAAGTAGCTGTCAGCTTTTAAGTTTCACATAAAAGATGCAATTCTAAAAATAGCCGAAACAGTTCCAATAAAAAAATACGTAATAAATTAATATGTATAATAATTACTTTAAGTAATTTAATTTAATTCAAGCAAATCCGGAAATAGAACTATTTTTTCTATAAGGACTTTTATCTAGAACATTCGAACGGGAGAAATATTTTTTATATGGTTATTGTCTCTGCCCGTAGGGGTTACCAGAGAGGAAACTTATACTCCCTAATATTTAGACAGGGTATTAACTCGAGTGGAATTGATTTCCAAATTTAAAAAAGGACGAAATTCAGATTGCTAAACGTTAACTTGTCTCTTGTTCAAGTAGTTTTCTAATTGACAGATTCAAAATGACGGGACAAAATCTCAAATGTAACACTTTAGATAATTCAAAGAAATACACGGTGGTAAACACACATAAGGGTTTATTTGTTTATAATCGTTTGGTATACGGGTTAGCCTCGAGCCCAGGTATATTTCAACGGCGTTTGGAAGAAATGTTCGCGGATTTACCTGGTGTAGGCGTTTTCTTGGACGATATTATTACGACGGGGGGATCCACGGAAGACCATATAAATAATCTTTACAAGGTATTCGAACGTTTGCAAAAATATGGGCTACGAATTAAGAAAGAGAAATGTGATTTTTTTAAAGAAACTGTTAGTTATCTCGGCCACATTATTAGCAAGGACGGTATTCAAAACCTGTCCGAACAAAATAAAGGCCATATCGAATACGCCCGCCCCCCGTAATCTGTCAGAACTTCGTTCATTTATAGGCTTGATCATGTATTATTCGAAGTTCGTCCCGAATATTAGTACCTTACTGGCACCGTTACACAATTTACTGAAAGCGGGGGTCAAATACGAATGGAGTGATGAGTGTCGAAGGGTTTTCGAGGAGCTGAAGGGCCGTTTGGTAAGCAGTTAGGTGTTGATGCACTACACGCCGGAGCTGCCACTGGTACTGACGACGGACGCGAGCAGCGTGGGCGTGGGCGCGGTACTGGCGCACGTGACGCACGACGGCGAGCGCCCGGTGGCGTACGAGTCCCGCTCGCTCACGCCGGCCGAGCGCCATTACGCGCAGATAGACAGGGAGGCGCTCGCGATAGTCTTCGGTGTACGCAAATTTCACCAATATTTGTATGGGCGACGTTTTAAACTGAAAACGGACCACAAACCGTTAACGTATATATTGGGAGATAAAGTAGGCATACCCGCGATGGCGGCGTCGCGTTTGCAACGATGGGCCTTGCTTTTATCATGGTACCGGTATGATATTGAATACGTTACTTCCAAAAAGAATTGTGCCGATGCGTTGTCTAGATTGCCAGCGAAATCCAATAAAAGTGATAAGGAAGTGTTCCACAAAGAGATCACTTATAGTAACTTTGTTGAAAATTTTTTACCAGTAACTAATAGTGATGTAATAAAGGGTACAGTCAAAGACAAAATTCTCAGTAGGGTTAAAGTATACATAGAATCGGGTTGGCCGTGGACTTGTCCCGATGACGATATTAAGCCATTTTTTAGTAGACGAAATGAGTTATATATAGATAATAATTGTGTCATGTGGGGGTACAGGATGATCATCCCTGCCTCGTTTAAGTCGATCGTATTGAAACAGCTACACGCTAGTCATATGGGAATCGTAAAAACGAAAAGTCTGGCCAGAAGTTACGTGTGGTGGCCGGGCATCAACCACGACGTCGAGGAGCTGTGCCGCGCCTGCGACACGTGCGCGCGGGAGGCCGCCGCGCCGCCGCGCGCTCCGCCGCAGCCCTGGCCGTACGCGCCTCAGCCGTGGACGCGTCTGCATGTAGACTTTTTAGGGCCTTATAGGGGACTTTCTTATTTCATTTTGGTCGATTCCAGTTCGAAATGGCTGGAAGCTTATGAAATAAAACATAAAACGGCAACGCATGTAATAAAATTACTTAGAACAACATTTGCAAGGTTCGGGTTGCCCGTTGAACTGGTATCGGATCAGGGCCCGCCTTTTACGAGCTCAGAGTTTTCAAATTTTTTGTCCTGTTACGGTCGCCATGTAATGGCGTTGGGACGGAGACCCGAAATGAAACAATGTCTTGCGTTGAATCAATCCTCCTTTATCCTCTAGTGTATCATCTTAAATACTAATTAACATCACATCTATACGTGACTAGAGGAAGGACGCCTTGTCAATCAGGAAGACCTTAATTATCACGTACTATTGAGTACGTGCTGATAGTGTAATTCACTATATCACAATAATAATGGAATCAAACAGTTGGTTTCACCCGCGTCGAATGGGGCGGCCGAAAACGCGGTAAAGCTTTGTAAGCGAGCTATTAAGAAGGCAATTAGGGATAATATGGACGTAGATACGGCTCTCCAAACATTTTTACTAACTTACAGAAACACAGTACATAGCACCACTGGTGAAACGCCAGCTAGGTTGTTACAAAAACGTACGTTACGCTCGCGTCTCGATCTAATGCGTAACCATTATGGGACAGAAGATAGGGTGAGACGAGCACAGGAGAGTCAGACAAAATTTGCAGGAGGCGTGCAGAGAAATTTCGAACATGGTGAAACGGTATGGGCGAAGGGATATGGGTCTCAGGATAAATGGATTAAGGGAAAAATATTAAATAACGAAGGTTCACGTAGATTCGTAGTGGAAAGTGGTAACGGTCAATTAATAAAAAGACATGTTGATCAAATTCGGCGCAGGTCTCGGCTATCATCAGACTTTCCAACTCCAGAAGTATCGGTGGAACCGCTCGAAGGTGCAAAGGAGGATGTTGTTTCGGCAGAGGGTGTGGTGGAGAAGGTGAGTAGGGATGCTAGACAAGAGGGTGAAGCAGTTGTGGTTCCACCCGACCCTACTAAGATAGCTCAAGAATCGATCTCAGCTGCAGAACGTGATACACCCAACATATCACTTTCCCCACCACAACCAACTCATTCTTATCCTAAAAGGAATCGTAAACCGGTTCTACGGTTTGGTTTTGAATTTGATTAATAAAAACAGTAAACTATAGTTGGCAAAATTAATAGAAAGTTTGTTGGACTTTCATTTGAGATTGACCCTAGGGTCAATTTCGACTGATAGTTTTTTTTTGTTATTTTCGGCTCAATAAATTAAAAGGAGTAACGTAGATGATTAGTACCTAACCTAATATAAGAAAAAATTGTGACTAACCCCCTCTTTTAAATAATAAGAGTGAAATAAAATTTATAATTTTATTTTATTGTTGTTGGATAAAATTTTAGTGTGTTCTTTTACAATATACTGCCTAGCTGTTGAACATTTTATGATTTTATTTGATAACAACCCACTGAAGCTTGCGTTTGGGATTTTCTTCCTTTTCCCCAAAGGGGACAAAATCTCAAATGTAACAGTGGCGCACTCAACGTGTGTTTTGGTTAGGGATAGTGGTTATGTCTTATGCTGTAACTAAAAAGCCAGAATACCGATAGCGTTCTAGAACCGTGGGGATTATTACTTTTAAGAAAAACCGTCACGCGTGCATTAGCACGGATTCCTCCCATTTTTTTTAATAACGAATTTTTATTCGTTCTTTTTTTAAATATTGTGTCAATGTGAAATTATTATTATTTGAACGATCTTAACACTAATTTTATTTAAATACCAGTGATATTAATTTAATTTTTTATATATACAAGTGTTAATTATATAAGTATTGTACTCAGCTGAATTGAATTATTATTTTATGATACAATAGGTTATGTCACAATTTTTATTGGAATACAAATGTTTTATTAATTTTTATTTTTTCTAATACAAGCGTTAATTGTGGTGTTAGTGTATTCCTATAATTAAAATATTATTTGAACGATATTGACTGAGATTGACTTAAATACAATTATTTGTAAGTATTATTATTGTAATACTGTGTTTGTTGCGGTTGTTACTGTGTTCTGTGGATGAGTACTATAAACTTAAATTGAAATCATCTAGTGAGGAAGCCAGCTCATATTTTAGTAATTTTTTTTTAATTTTAAAATGCCACGCCTAATATTTTAATTTTTTCTTTGACTTGCATCAATTAAAATTACTATTTACATTGCAATAAATACCTTTAAAATGCTAATACTATTAAATTTACTTTGCAATTTACGATTTCTTGTTTGTATGGTGAGTTGAAAACCTCCGTTGTGGTGTTTTTGTTTGTTGTTAGGGGTTGAAAAGTGACGATGGAGGGCTGTATATGTCTTGAAGTCACTCTATTTCAGCGCTAGTGGCTGTATATGCCACAGTGCTGGAATCCCTTGTGGTGTTTGGTTTCTTGTGAAAGGGGTTAATGGTGACGATGGAGGGCTGTATATGCCTTGAAGTTACCGCTGTTTTAGCGCTAGTGGCTGTATATGCCACAGTGCTAGAAGCCCTTTCAAGGAAGCTTGTTGTTTAAAAATTTTTGTGGTTTTTGACGTTTATCTACAAATAGGAAAGTCTCGACTTTTGGCGTGGTATCACAGTTCTTTTGTTAAGCTGGAGTTTTGTTTTTGTTTCTTTTTATTTTAAATTTGGAGATATTGAATAGGTCCAATCTCCGGACCGTTGGTAAGGCAACGTGATGATAGTCCTGAGGAAGGTGGCCATTTATTGGCGGGCGTGTAGGCTGCTTTGACGGAATAAGTTTTTGTTGGATTTTCTTTTTGGGCGGTTAGCCAAACCTCAATCTCCGGACCGTTGGTGAGGCAACGAGATGATAGTCCTGAGGATGGTGGCCATTTATTGGCGGGCGTGTAGGCTGCTTTGATGGAATTCCGGTTTTTTTTAGTTGGATTTATTTAGGGGCGAAAAGCCAAACTTTTAGGTGGTGGTGAATATTTGTTGGTTTGGGGTGTGGGTTTTTTTTTTTTTTTTGGATTACGGCTGCCCAACCGTGTAAGAAGTTTACTGGGCATTACTTTTGAATATGTGCTTATAGGTAGGAGCATTTAGATGTTTGTGTATTGAGGAGGTATCGTTTGTTAGGAAGGGTAGACTTAGACCTAACCTGTAGAACATATATAGACGTTTGGTGTATGTATTTATTATTTTGTGCTCTTTGTCTTTTCCATATTGCTTAATGGATCAGACTTACCCAGTGGGATAACTGTAGGTCTATTTCAGTAACCTGTATAGTTAAATAAGCCATTCACCCCAGCGGATTAGTGACTGGTACCAAAAGCCTTAACGCGAGGCGTCAGTGCGGCTGGTGACACTGTAATAATAGGTTAACTGTATAGCCACCAGTTTTTATGTTTATGTAATAATATCATTATAACCATAATTAGTGTATTTAATATATATAAAGTAGGTTTGTCTTTTCCATATTGCTTAATGGATCAGACTCACTTTGTGAGTCTATTGTGGTAACTTTTCAGTAACCAGTATTGTTAAAAAATTAAGCCATACACCCCAGCGGATCAGTGACTGGTACCAAAAGCCTTAACGCGAGGCAACAGTGCGGTTGGTGACACTGTGATAATATGTTAACTGCATAGCCACCAAGTTTTTAGATTTATGTAAGAGTATATTATAATTGATATTATTATATTTATTATGTACATTAGTTTATATTCATATAGAAGTTTGTATATTTATTGGGATACACAAACTATATATATATGGGATATTTGTATATTTAAATATATATTTATATATATATGAAGAATTGTCGTACACAAGTCTGCGTTTTGTTGTTTTTTTTTACTGTCATAGCATATTGTATAGCTATTTACAGGAAAGTTTTAAGTTATTGGTTTTCTTTTGGTTGTTTGTGCTTGCTTGGTTGTTTGAAGTGTAGTGTGACGCTGGAGGGCCAGCGTCGAGATTTGCCCTGGTCGGTCAAATCTCTGGTGGTTGGGGAGGTACTGTTGCGTTGTAAATTCAGGGCCTTGTCTGCCTTTACTAATCTACAAAAGAGGTTCGCAATGGTTGAATAGTACTTACCTGAAATCATTGTTTTTGAATGATCAGATGTCCAAAAAACATTAGTCCTTGTAGCTTGTTTGAATTAAATCCATTTTTCTTCACATTAAAGACATGGAGCCTTGGCTGACACATTACAAGACACACTTTTCTTGCATTTTCAATTAAAACATATTTCTAAATCAGTTTTAGCAAGACTTTGCGTTGGATTTGAAGAAAATTAAGTTCCTTTGTTTACGTTTTGTATTTGACATAACACCATAGACAAAATGACAGCCACCGTAGCGACGCCTAGCGGTAGCGGGGCGAAGTAGCTGTCAGCTTTTAAGTTTCACATAAAAGATGCAATTCTAAAAATAGCCGAAACAGTTCCAATAAAAAAATACGTAATAAATTAATATGTATAATAATTACTTTAAGTAATTTAATTTAATTCAAGCAAATCCGGAAATAGAACTATTTTTTCTATAAGGACTTTTATCTAGAACATTCGAACGGGAGAAATATTTTTTATATGGTTATTGTCTCTGCCCGTAGGGGTTACCAGAGAGGAAACTTATACTCCCTAATATTTAGACAGGGTATTAACTCGAGTGGAATTGATTTCCAAATTTAAAAAAGGACGAAATTCAGATTGCTAAACGTTAACTTGTCTCTTGTTCAAGTAGTTTTCTAATTGACAGATTCAAAATGACGGGACAAAATCTCAAATGTAACACTTTAGATAATTCAAAGAAATACACGGTGGTAAACACACATAAGGGTTTATTTGTTTATAATCGTTTGGTATACGGGTTAGCCTCGAGCCCAGGTATATTTCAACGGCGTTTGGAAGAAATGTTCGCGGATTTACCTGGTGTAGGCGTTTTCTTGGACGATATTATTACGACGGGGGGATCCACGGAAGACCATATAAATAATCTTTACAAGGTATTCGAACGTTTGCAAAAATATGGGCTACGAATTAAGAAAGAGAAATGTGATTTTTTTAAAGAAACTGTTAGTTATCTCGGCCACATTATTAGCAAGGACGGTATTCAAAACCTGTCCGAACAAAATAAAGGCCATATCGAATACGCCCGCCCCCCGTAATCTGTCAGAACTTCGTTCATTTATAGGCTTGATCATGTATTATTCGAAGTTCGTCCCGAATATTAGTACCTTACTGGCACCGTTACACAATTTACTGAAAGCGGGGGTCAAATACGAATGGAGTGATGAGTGTCGAAGGGTTTTCGAGGAGCTGAAGGGCCGTTTGGTAAGCAGTTAGGTGTTGATGCACTACACGCCGGAGCTGCCACTGGTACTGACGACGGACGCGAGCAGCGTGGGCGTGGGCGCGGTACTGGCGCACGTGACGCACGACGGCGAGCGCCCGGTGGCGTACGAGTCCCGCTCGCTCACGCCGGCCGAGCGCCATTACGCGCAGATAGACAGGGAGGCGCTCGCGATAGTCTTCGGTGTACGCAAATTTCACCAATATTTGTATGGGCGACGTTTTAAACTGAAAACGGACCACAAACCGTTAACGTATATATTGGGAGATAAAGTAGGCATACCCGCGATGGCGGCGTCGCGTTTGCAACGATGGGCCTTGCTTTTATCATGGTACCGGTATGATATTGAATACGTTACTTCCAAAAAGAATTGTGCCGATGCGTTGTCTAGATTGCCAGCGAAATCCAATAAAAGTGATAAGGAAGTGTTCCACAAAGAGATCACTTATAGTAACTTTGTTGAAAATTTTTTACCAGTAACTAATAGTGATGTAATAAAGGGTACAGTCAAAGACAAAGTTCTCAGTAGGGTTAAAGTATACATAGAATCGGGTTGGCCGTGGACTTGTCCCGATGACGATATTAAGCCATTTTTTAGTAGACGAAATGAGTTATATATAGATAATAATTGTGTCATGTGGGGGTACAGGATGATCATCCCTGCCTCGTTTAAGTCGATCGTATTGAAACAGCTACACGCTAGTCATATGGGAATCGTAAAAACGAAAAGTCTGGCCAGAAGTTACGTGTGGTGGCCGGGCATCAACCACGACGTCGAGGAGCTGTGCCGCGCCTGCGACACGTGCGCGCGGGAGGCCGCCGCGCCGCCGCGCGCTCCGCCGCAGCCCTGGCCGTACGCGCCTCAGCCGTGGACGCGTCTGCATGTAGACTTTTTAGGGCCTTATAGGGGACTTTCTTATTTCATTTTGGTCGATTCCAGTTCGAAATGGCTGGAAGCTTATGAAATAAAACATAAAACGGCAACGCATGTAATAAAATTACTTAGAACAACATTTGCAAGGTTCGGGTTGCCCGTTGAACTGGTATCGGATCAGGGCCCGCCTTTTACGAGCTCAGAGTTTTCAAATTTTTTGTCCTGTTACGGTCGCCATGTAATGGCGTTGGGACGGAGACCCGAAATGAAACAATGTCTTGCGTTGAATCAATCCTCCTTTATCCTCTAGTGTATCATCTTAAATACTAATTAACATCACATCTATACGTGACTAGAGGAAGGACGCCTTGTCAATCAGGAAGACCTTAATTATCACGTACTATTGAGTACGTGCTGATAGTGTAATTCACTATATCACAATAATAATGGAATCAAACAGTTGGTTTCACCCGCGTCGAATGGGGCGGCCGAAAACGCGGTAAAGCTTTGTAAGCGAGCTATTAAGAAGGCAATTAGGGATAATATGGACGTAGATACGGCTCTCCAAACATTTTTACTAACTTACAGAAACACAGTACATAGCACCACTGGTGAAACGCCAGCTAGGTTGTTACAAAAACGTACGTTACGCTCGCGTCTCGATCTAATGCGTAACCATTATGGGACAGAAGATAGGGTGAGACGAGCACAGGAGAGTCAGACAAAATTTGCAGGAGGCGTGCAGAGAAATTTCGAACATGGTGAAACGGTATGGGCGAAGGGATATGGGTCTCAGGATAAATGGATTAAGGGAAAAATATTAAATAACGAAGGTTCACGTAGATTCGTAGTGGAAAGTGGTAACGGTCAATTAATAAAAAGACATGTTGATCAAATTCGGCGCAGGTCTCGGCTATCATCAGACTTTCCAACTCCAGAAGTATCGGTGGAACCGCTCGAAGGTGCAAAGGAGGATGTTGTTTCGGCAGAGGGTGTGGTGGAGAAGGTGAGTAGGGATGCTAGACAAGAGGGTGAAGCAGTTGTGGTTCCACCCGACCCTACTAAGATAGCTCAAGAATCGATCTCAGCTGCAGAACGTGATACACCCAACATATCACTTTCCCCACCACAACCAACTCATTCTTATCCTAAAAGGAATCGTAAACCGGTTCTACGGTTTGGTTTTGAATTTGATTAATAAAAACAGTAAACTATAGTTGGCAAAATTAATAGAAAGTTTGTTGGACTTTCATTTGAGATTGACCCTAGGGTCAATTTCGACTGATAGTTTTTTTTGTTATTTTCGGCTCAATAAATTAAAAGGAGTAACGTAGATGATTAGTACCTAACCTAATATAAGAAAAAATTGTGACTAACCCCCTCTTTTAAATAATAAGAGTGAAATAAAATTTATAATTTTATTTTATTGTTGTTGGATAAAATTTTAGTGTGTTCTTTTACAATATACTGCCTAGCTGTTGAACATTTTATGATTTTATTTGATAACAACCCACTGAAGCTTGCGTTTGGGATTTTCTTCCTTTTCCCCAAAGGGGACAAAATCTCAAATGTAACAGTGGCGCACTCAACGTGTGTTTTGGTTAGGGATAGTGGTTATGTCTTATGCTGTAACTAAAAAGCCAGAATACCGATAGCGTTCTAGAACCGTGGGGATTATTACTTTTAAGAAAAACCGTCACGCGTGCATTAGCACGGATTCCTCCCATTTTTTTTAATAACGAATTTTTATTCGTTCTTTTTTTAAATATTGTGTCAATGTGAAATTATTATTATTTGAACGATCTTAACACTAATTTTATTTAAATACCAGTGATATTAATTTAATTTTTTATATATACAAGTGTTAATTATATAAGTATTGTACTCAACTGAATTGAATTATTATTTTATGATACAATAGGTTATGTCACAATTTTTATTGGAATACAAATGTTTTATTAATTTTTATTTTTTCTAATACAAGCGTTAATTGTGGTGTTAGTGTATTCCTATAATTAAAATATTATTTGAACGATATTGACTGAGATTGACTTAAATACAATTATTTGTAAGTATTATTATTGTAATACTGTGTTTGTTGCGGTTGTTACTGTGTTCTGTGGATGAGTACTATAAACTTAAATTGAAATCATCTAGTGAGGAAGCCAGCTCATATTTTAGTAATTTTTTTTTAATTTTAAAATGCCACGCCTAATATTTTAATTTTTTTTTTGACTTGCATCAATTAAAATTACTATTTACATTGCAATAAATACCTTTAAAATGCTAATACTATTAAATTTACTTTGCAATTTACGATTTCTTGTTTGTATGGTGAGTTGAAAACCTCCGTTGTGGTGTTTTTGTTTGTTGTTAGGGGTTGAAAAGTGACGATGGAGGGCTGTATATGTCTTGAAGTCACTCTATTTCAGCGCTAGTGGCTGTATATGCCACAGTGCTGGAATCCCTTGTGGTGTTTGGTTTCTTGTGAAAGGGGTTAATGGTGACGATGGAGGGCTGTATATGCCTTGAAGTTACCGCTGTTTTAGCGCTAGTGGCTGTATATGCCACAGTGCTAGAAGCCCTTTCAAGGAAGCTTGTTGTTTAAAAATTTTTGTGGTTTTTGACGTTTATCTACAAATAGGAAAGTCTCGACTTTTGGCGTGGTATCACAGTTCTTTTGTTAAGCTGGAGTTTTGTTTTTGTTTCTTTTTATTTTAAATTTGGAGATATTGAATAGGTCCAATCTCCGGACCGTTGGTAAGGCAACGTGGTGATAGTCCTGAGGAAGGTGGCCATTTATTGGCGGGCGTGTAGGCTGCTTTGACGGAATAAGTTTTTGTTGGATTTTCTTTTTGGGCGGTTAGCCAAACCTCAATCTCCGGACCGTTGGTGAGGCAACGAGATGATAGTCCTGAGGATGGTGGCCATTTATTGGCGGGCGTGTAGGCTGCTTTGATGGAATTCCGGTTTTTTTTAGTTGGATTTATTTAGGGGCGAAAAGCCAAACTTTTAGGTGGTGGTGAATATTTGTTGGTTTGGGGTGTGGGTTTTTTTTTTTTTTTTGGATTACGGCTGCCCAACCGTGTAAGAAGTTTACTGGGCATTACTTTTGAATATGTGCTTATAGGTAGGAGCATTTAGATGTTTGTGTATTGAGGAGGTATCGTTTGTTAGGAAGGGTAGACTTAGACCTAACCTGTAGAACATATATAGACGTTTGGTGTATGTATTTATTATTTTGTGCTCTTTGTCTTTTCCATATTGCTTAATGGATCAGACTTACCCAGTGGGATAACTGTAGGTCTATTTCAGTAACCTGTATAGTTAAATAAGCCATTCACCCCAGCGGATTAGTGACTGGTACCAAAAGCCTTAACGCGAGGCGTCAGTGCGGCTGGTGACACTGTAATAATAGGTTAACTGTATAGCCACCAGTTTTTATGTTTATGTAATAATATCATTATAACCATAATTAGTGTATTTAATATATATAAAGTAGGTTTGTCTTTTCCATATTGCTTAATGGATCAGACTCACTTTGTGAGTCTATTGTGGTAACTTTTCAGTAACCAGTATTGTTAAAAAATTAAGCCATACACCCCAGCGGATCAGTGACTGGTACCAAAAGCCTTAACGCGAGGCAACAGTGCGGTTGGTGACACTGTGATAATATGTTAACTGCATAGCTACCAAGTTTTTAGATTTATGTAAGAGTATATTATAATTGATATTATTATATTTATTATGTACATTAGTTTATATTCATATAGAAGTTTGTATATTTATTGGGATACACAAACTATATATATATGGGATATTTGTATATTTAAATATATATTTATATATATATGAAGAATTGTCGTACACAAGTCTGCGTTTTGTTGTTTTTTTTTACTGTCATAGCATATTGTATAGCTATTTACAGGAAAGTTTTAAGTTATTGGTTTTCTTTTGGTTGTTTGTGCTTGCTTGGTTGTTTGAAGTGTAGTGTGACGCTGGCGGGCCAGCGTCGAGATTTGCCCTGGTCGGTCAAATCTCTGGTGGTTGGGGAGGTACTGTTGCGTTGTAAATTCAGGGCCCTGTCTGCCTTTACTAATCTACAAAAGAGGTTCGCAATGGTTGAATAGTACTTACCTGAAATCATTGTTTTTGAATGATCAGATGTCCAAAAAACATTAGTCCTTGTAGCTTGTTTGAATTAAATCCATTTTTCTTCACATTAAAGACATGGAGCCTTGGCTGACACATTACAAGACACACTTTTCTTGCATTTTCAATTAAAACATATTTCTAAATCAGTTTTAGCAAGACTTTGCGTTGGATTTGAAGAAAATTAAGTTCCTTTGTTTACGTTTTGTATTTGACATAACACCATAGACAAAATGACAGCCACCGTAGCGACGCCTAGCGGTAGCGGGGCGAAGTAGCTGTCAGCTTTTAAGTTTCACATAAAAGATGCAATTCTAAAAATAGCCGAAACAGTTCCAATAAAAAAATACGTAATAAATTAATATGTATAATAATTACTTTAAGTAATTTAATTTAATTCAAGCAAATCCGGAAATAGAACTATTTTTTCTATAAGGACTTTTATCTAGAACATTCGAACGGGAGAAATATTTTTTATATGGTTATTGTCTCTGCCCGTAGGGGTTACCAGAGAGGAAACTTATACTCCCTAATATTTAGACAGGGTATTAACTCGAGTGGAATTGATTTCCAAATTTAAAAAAGGACGAAATTCAGATTGCTAAACGTTAACTTGTCTCTTGTTCAAGTAGTTTTCTAATTGACAGATTCAAAATGACGGGACAAAATCTCAAATGTAACACTTTAGATAATTCAAAGAAATACACGGTGGTAAACACACATAAGGGTTTATTTGTTTATAATCGTTTGGTATACGGGTTAGCCTCGAGCCCAGGTATATTTCAACGGCGTTTGGAAGAAATGTTCGCGGATTTACCTGGTGTAGGCGTTTTCTTGGACGATATTATTACGACGGGGGGATCCACGGAAGACCATATAAATAATCTTTACAAGGTATTCGAACGTTTGCAAAAATATGGGCTACGAATTAAGAAAGAGAAATGTGATTTTTTTAAAGAAACTGTTAGTTATCTCGGCCACATTATTAGCAAGGACGGTATTCAAAACCTGTCCGAACAAAATAAAGGCCATATCGAATACGCCCGCCCCCCGTAATCTGTCAGAACTTCGTTCATTTATAGGCTTGATCATGTATTATTCGAAGTTCGTCCCGAATATTAGTACCTTACTGGCACCGTTACACAATTTACTGAAAGCGGGGGTCAAATACGAATGGAGTGATGAGTGTCGAAGGGTTTTCGAGGAGCTGAAGGGCCGTTTGGTAAGCAGTTAGGTGTTGATGCACTACACGCCGGAGCTGCCACTGGTACTGACGACGGACGCGAGCAGCGTGGGCGTGGGCGCGGTACTGGCGCACGTGACGCACGACGGCGAGCGCCCGGTGGCGTACGAGTCCCGCTCGCTCACGCCGGCCGAGCGCCATTACGCGCAGATAGACAGGGAGGCGCTCGCGATAGTCTTCGGTGTACGCAAATTTCACCAATATTTGTATGGGCGACGTTTTAAACTGAAAACGGACCACAAACCGTTAACGTATATATTGGGAGATAAAGTAGGCATACCCGCGATGGCGGCGTCGCGTTTGCAACGATGGGCCTTGCTTTTATCATGGTACCGGTATGATATTGAATACGTTACTTCCAAAAAGAATTGTGCCGATGCGTTGTCTAGATTGCCAGCGAAATCCAATAAAAGTGATAAGGAAGTGTTCCACAAAGAGATCACTTATAGTAACTTTGTTGAAAATTTTTTACCAGTAACTAATAGTGATGTAATAAAGGGTACAGTCAAAGACAAAGTTCTCAGTAGGGTTAAAGTATACATAGAATCGGGTTGGCCGTGGACTTGTCCCGATGACGATATTAAGCCATTTTTTAGTAGACGAAATGAGTTATATATAGATAATAATTGTGTCATGTGGGGGTACAGGATGATCATCCCTGCCTCGTTTAAGTCGATCGTATTGAAACAGCTACACGCTAGTCATATGGGAATCGTAAAAACGAAAAGTCTGGCCAGAAGTTACGTGTGGTGGCCGGGCATCAACCACGACGTCGAGGAGCTGTGCCGCGCCTGCGACACGTGCGCGCGGGAGGCCGCCGCGCCGCCGCGCGCTCCGCCGCAGCCCTGGCCGTACGCGCCTCAGCCGTGGACGCGTCTGCATGTAGACTTTTTAGGGCCTTATAGGGGACTTTCTTATTTCATTTTGGTCGATTCCAGTTCGAAATGGCTGGAAGCTTATGAAATAAAACATAAAACGGCAACGCATGTAATAAAATTACTTAGAACAACATTTGCAAGGTTCGGGTTGCCCGTTGAACTGGTATCGGATCAGGGCCCGCCTTTTACGAGCTCAGAGTTTTCAAATTTTTTGTCCTGTTACGGTCGCCATGTAATGGCGTTGGGACGGAGACCCGAAATGAAACAATGTCTTGCGTTGAATCAATCCTCCTTTATCCTCTAGTGTATCATCTTAAATACTAATTAACATCACATCTATACGTGACTAGAGGAAGGACGCCTTGTCAATCAGGAAGACCTTAATTATCACGTACTATTGAGTACGTGCTGATAGTGTAATTCACTATATCACAATAATAATGGAATCAAACAGTTGGTTTCACCCGCGTCGAATGGGGCGGCCGAAAACGCGGTAAAGCTTTGTAAGCGAGCTATTAAGAAGGCAATTAGGGATAATATGGACGTAGATACGGCTCTCCAAACATTTTTACTAACTTACAGAAACACAGTACATAGCACCACTGGTGAAACGCCAGCTAGGTTGTTACAAAAACGTACGTTACGCTCGCGTCTCGATCTAATGCGTAACCATTATGGGACAGAAGATAGGGTGAGACGAGCACAGGAGAGTCAGACAAAATTTGCAGGAGGCGTGCAGAGAAATTTCGAACATGGTGAAACGGTATGGGCGAAGGGATATGGGTCTCAGGATAAATGGATTAAGAGAAAAATATTAAATAACGAAGGTTCACGTAGATTCGTAGTGGAAAGTGGTAACGGTCAATTAATAAAAAGACATGTTGATCAAATTCGGCGCAGGTCTCGGCTATCATCAGACTTTCCAACTCCAGAAGTATCGGTGGAACCGCTCGAAGGTGCAAAGGAGGATGTTGTTTCGGCAGAGGGTGTGGTGGAGAAGGTGAGTAGGGATGCTAGACAAGAGGGTGAAGCAGTTGTGGTTCCACCCGACCCTACTAAGATAGCTCAAGAATCGATCTCAGCTGCAGAACGTGATACACCCAACATATCACTTTCCCCACCACAACCAACTCATTCTTATCCTAAAAGGAATCGTAAACCGGTTCTACGGTTTGGTTTTGAATTTGATTAATAAAAACAAATGTTAATTAATTATAAATTGTATTAGATAAGTTATTTCACTGTAATGTAAGGGGTTATAATAAAAGGGTGGAGGTGTAATGTAGGTAGACAATAATTAATGTCGCTCAAGCATGTCAGTCAGTCTGCGAATAAACAGGTTTAATGCAAGGCGTGTTTCATTCAGCGTACATATTTCACACATACACTCGGCGTCAAAAAAATCGCACCTCTTAGAAAATCACTTTCAAATGTCATTTACTCTTGATATGCACATGCAGTCGCATTAATTATGATTTTATTTACAAGGTTACTTAATTAACTTAATAAAAAACATTACTTTTCATTATCAAATAAAACCTAATGCAACAAATAAAGTGTCACAAAAATTCGATGCAAATTTTGCTACCCGTGAGAGTTGCTAGTTGCGCTTCCTTTGTGGGTATAAAACGGTCAACACGGGTTCAATGTGGGTCATTCGCTATTCAACCGTTGAAGAGGACACACGCACAGATTTTGATGGATACCACAGCTGATAAAGCCGCTCAAGTGGTTGCACTACTGCAATCAGGGGTGCGGCAGTGTGATGTCGCCCGGCAACTGAACCTGAGCCGTTATTCCGTTCGAAGAGTGTACCAGCGCTTCATAGAGACCGGTGGCTATATCCGCAGACACGGTTCGGGTAGACGTCGCTGCACTTCGGAAAGAGACGACCGGTTCGTTGTGTCGAACTCTTTGAGAAATCGTTTCTCCAACGCTGTTGAGTTGCAACAGCAGCTCCAGGCAGTTCGCAGACGCACCGTAAGCGTATCTACGGTTAGAAGAAGATTGAAGGAGAAGAAGATAGCGGCCCACAGAGCTGCTACGGGTCCAAAATTGACTGCAGCGCATCGGCGAGCCCGCTTGCAGTTTGCTCGTGACCACGTCGATTGGACCCTTGAGCAGTGGAGAGCTGTTCTCTTCTCAGACGAGACGCGAGTGTGTCTTTTCTGCAACGACCGACGGAGAAGAGTATACCGGAGGCAGGGTGAACGTTTCGCCCAAGCCTGCATCCAGGAGACGGTGGAATATGGTGGCGGATCCTGCATGTTCTGGGGCGGTATGTCTGCTGCCGGCAAAACCGACCTTGTCTGCGTCTCCCGGACTGGAGGTGCTCGCGGACAAGGGTCGCTGACTGCTCGCCGCTATGTCACTGAGGTCCTGGAAGTGCATGTGGTCCCCTTTGCCGAATCTTTTGGCGAGGGGTTCACATTAATGCACGACAACGCTCGCGCTCACACTGCAGGCATCGTGAGCGACTTCTTGCAGAGGTCCCAAATCTCTGTGATGCAGTGGCCAGCGCGAAGTCCGGATCTGAATCCTATAGAGCACCTCTGGGACCATCTTAAACGTAAGGTTCGATCTCGGGATCCAGCTCCTTCGACTCTACAGGAGCTCCAAGACGCGGTGATTGAAGAATGGGGGCTTATCCCTCAAGAAGAGCTCCTGAAGTTGGTGAGGTCCATGAGGGACCGTATGGAAGCCGTGATCAGGGCAAGGGGGGGTAACACTAGATTTTAAGTTAATTTTAAGACACTCATCATCCTTAATTAGGACTTAATTAAGGATTTTTATTATTTTATTAATTTTAATGTTGTTTGTATAATTATAATTAAACAGAAAGTTAAATTTAATTGTTTTTTGATACTCCTTTTTGTTACCTTTCTAATGATACCCAACACTATCCTCTACATAAGGTTTAAGAATTTTTAAAGATGATTTTTAAAAGGTGCGATTTTTTTGACGCTGAGTGTAGTTAATATTTTATAAGAAAAATTCATGTAGGTATTCTAAGAAAAAATCGTAACTATATAACAGCTCAAGCTTAAAACTAGTAATTGTTTAAATTATCGATTTTACGTCGGACTGTCAGGTGGTGACTGTTATGTGACTTCTGTCATAGAGCATGCAGGTCGGCCGCGAATACTAGCCATACGTTGCCATGACAATGCAGGAATATTAATAGCCTCGGACCAATTTGGTCCGAGTTAATAGCTATAGAAAAGACAAAATATGTCAATTATCGTAGAGTTCATATTATTATTCTACAGAGTTCATTCAAAACTCAGTTTTTTACTTTTTAGCAAAAGAGTTGCCATTGAAAACATGTTAATCCTTGCGTAAGGAATTACTTGTTAGTCCAAGCTTACTACATGTTTATCTATAACGATGCTTTGAACTTGATTAACTTTAGCCTAATCTGGATCTAACTAGTCCAAGTGTAAGTTCGGATTAAGATAAGTGTAGGCCATTTTTATTGATGAAACTGTTTGGTTTATTGCGCGGCTAGTGAAGCATTAGTGAATACTTCTTACAGTTTTTCATTACAATTAAAGGATTGATTGAGATTTGAGAGTGCGATTATTTACCTATGAATATTTAATGATGATTGGTTGCGATATGCCTTTATAGGCGTCTTTCAGTGTTCGTATATTACAATAAAGGCGTTGATATTTGTTTTCCTCTGAGTAATTCAATACAACAATAAACGGAAATACAAATAAATTTATTTACATCTTTGATTATTAGTTACTCCGATGCGTTATAAATGTAGGTATGTTTTAATCAGTACCTTATACCTAAATAACTGGTCTACCATTTAAATATACATAGTATCAAGAACTATAGGTAATGCGAATATAAATGTTTAATTTATTTCTTATTTATGCGTTATCGTGTATATAGCGACGTAACATTTTAATAAAGAACGTTACTCTTTGCCACGTAGTGTTAACACGGATAGTTATTTTCTATTTGTTCTATTACGGATTAATGGTAGCCCTCCAACATCATGGAGCAAAACCTAATGAATATTTTAAAAGCTAGCATAGTCAAAATAGGGAACTTATCTTATCGGTTAGTGAATTGAATGAGAGCCACACGAGTAAGACTATACTGATACATTATTATTTGAAACAGAGATTAATTCATCTAAATTAAAAAATTGTCTTAATAAGTAGAAAACAATTTGAATAACTACTTTAGTCATGCCAACGATCCAGCCATCATAGATATCTCAGATATGACCACCGTTTAACTGAAAGCCGAAGAAATTGATCGAAGGTTTAGATACCACCAATAGGAACTACGAGGTTGCAGTTACTACGTTAAAGGACAGGTACGGGAAAACAGAACGAGTAAAGGACGCTCATCATTCTGCTCGCGAGGAAGCCAATAGGATAAACAAAGCCATGGCACTTAAAGAGAGAGTACTCCACAGAGACGTTGCACACCATGGATAAGAACAAAAGAGACCAGTTCAGAAGAGGATCCAACGTGTAACATCGTCTGGGAGGCAAGGGTCATCAGCGATTTGATAGAGATTATTCGAGGAAGAGTAATACTCAGAGCAATCAACGATACGACAACGCGAATAGGTATACTACGAACCATACTTTACCCAAACTCGGTTTCAAGCGGAAGTATGAGGATGTAAGGAGCAGAGGACCACATCCTTAATTCAGAATAGACCTGAGCAAGAGGATTAAAGGAAACTGCGTCTTCCGTAACGAAGGACGTCCAAGTCATACGTGTCGTAGATTCAGAACCATTGGAGAAAGGAAAGCACAACTGGAATGTTGCTGTTACTGGTGCCAACAGCGAGGCCATAAACATGGTTGGTGTACCGGTAATGTGGCGTTCATTAAACCCGGCTGATGTAGCTACCAGACCTGCCCTGCTGACGGAAGATAAGGTCAAATGGTTAAAGGGACCTGAGTTTATAACTAAGGATCCCTCGGAGTGGCCTGTCACACCAAGAAAAGACTCTCTTCTTTTGGCGGGGGAGGGTCTGTCTGACACGACGGAGACGATGTAGACAGATGTCGATTTAGATACGAGCTGTGAAGACTCCAAAACAGAGGATGATTCAAGTACTAGAAAAGTAACGTGTGATGATTACCTGAGCATAATCTACAACCGTTATAGAGATTAAGAAAATACAAGCGGAACATATTCCTGAAGAGTTAGCTGGTAAGGAAACGAGCATGAGAAAGAGCCTGCAATTGTTTACAGATGGAGATGGCATATTGCGGCTTAGCTGTTCGAGCAGTTCATTTAGAAGTGGTGCGAGATTTGTCTGCCGAAGAAGGCCTCCTTGCCGTGAGGAGATTAGTATCCACTAGAGGAACACCTGCGGTGATTACTTCAGATGACGCTACCAATTTTAAACTGATGTCAGAAGTTTTAACAAAAACTTACTGTGTTGACAGGAATTTAAAATAGAGATTTATCCCGCAGGTAGCTTCATGGTTTGGTGGATATTACCAAAGACTCGTAGACATTGTAGAGAATTGCTTAAGGAGAACCTTACAGATGCACTTAATGACGGATAATCAGCTGAACACAGTTGTCAAGGAGATAGAACTGGTAATTTATTCTCGTTCACATGCATACGTGGATTCTGAACAAACTCATATTCTGGAGCCTTTAGACTTCATGGCCATGGGAAGAACTATATCTATGGGATCCGGAGACGGTGAACTTCCAGCTCAAGGAACACAAACGAAGATGGATCTCATAAACAGCTGGAGGAGAGGCATGATTGTTCTCAACGAGTTCAAAGGTATGTTCACGAACCGGTATCTTCTGAACCTAAGGGAACAGTTTATCCATTCTCATAAACAACCTAGATGTACGTCAAATTTAGTACCATCTGAAGGACAGATTGTACAGATCAAAGGAGACGGAAAGAATAGGGAAGATTGGCAAGTGGGGGAAAATTTCATCTTTAACGAAAGGAGCGGACGGTATGATAAGAGTTGCGAAAGTAAAGGTTGGTGACAAGGAGTTTACTAGATCTATCAAACAGCTGTATCTCCTGGAAGTGGACGATACAGAAGACGTTGATGTAAGTCGTTACCATTAGCTGATATGGAAGCAAATAAGGTCGATACCTCCGCAGAAATAGAGATTGATACACTGGAGAACGAAGTCGAAGACGACCGTTCTTCAGAATATCACGAAAGGGAGAAGTTGGAAGAAATATTAGTTAGAAGAACTTCTTCCAGTAGAAGATGATATTTTTGATAAGGGTACTCAGACCGATAGTTATTCACCAGTTAATCTTAACGCTGGCGATAAGATGCCCGACGACCTCTTGGGCATGCCTGAGGAACGAGGACAGCGGCGAGCAGCCGTGCCCATGGCCCTGGAGAAGATAAGGAGGTGGACCAGGTGCCTGGTGTCTCTCTAGTCGCGGGCGGGTGTGTCGTGACAGCCGTCACGATGTACCGTATCAAGTCGGACGACCGACTTGTCTATGGTCATCCCCTCTCCTTAATTCACTAAGTTTATTTGTACTGGCACCTCGAGACCAACCGTTAGGTTATGCAAGAAGTGCCAGACGTCCCTGCGCCAGTAGAACACTCGCGCAGGAGACTACCAACGTTAGGGTCTTGACGCCAAATTAGTGCCCGCCGCAGCGCGCTCTTCATTCGGTACTCATAAGACTAGTGTCTCGGGAGAGTATCCCCGTGAACACGTACGTGTAGTTCACTGCCTATTGTCCAGATAGGTAGCCGGAGCTGTCGAGCTCGCTCACTTCTCGTTGCACGAAGGGCACAACTCGCAGTTGCCACTGCTAGGGTCGTCGACTCTAAAGTCGACTCCCAAGTGTCCACCTTGGTAGCGGAGTAGTAAGCACACTCACTTCTCGGAACCCATCCGGGAGCCTAGCCAGTTCCCACGTCCTACGCGGCTGGCTGGACCGGAGACCTACGGCATCTAGGAGGCCGTCTCTACTAGTTATCCAGACTAGTACCGGAGATGTCAACACCAATGTCCAATGAAAACCACCGGACAAAGCTGCCAACTATAAGGGAAACTCACGTTCCCCGCAGGACTTTACGCTTCTGGCCCCTCAGAGACCGCTACTAGGCCCCGCTCGCTGTGCACGAGTTTGGAAGTCCTGGCACACAATACCAGGACAAACGAACATTCCCAAGCTCTACAGCTAACCACACGCCACTACGAGTCCAACCCATGTCCGGATCCCGCCGGAGGCGCCTGGTTAAAGGCACGACCAGCGGGGGGCTAGAACCGGAACCCCGTAGTACCTCTGAAAACACAACCGGACCCGTAGTTCCAGTTGCGATACCCTATCTATTGAGGTCGGTAGATAGGGACAAATGTTGTCTATGGTCAGTTTTTATAAGCTGGCAACATTGTTCGGAGCGTACAGCATTAGTAGTGAAGGTAGCCTCAATAAATATAGCAGTCCAGCCATGAGCGGGCTTATTTCGTTGTCTGAAGTGGTTCAGTGAAGTGCTCTGGAGACTGGTGTGCTGAGATGCTGCCCCACGTGTGCCAAGATGCTGCCCTACGTGTGCTGAGATGCTGCCCACGTGTCGGCATGAAAGTTAAGTGGTCAATCTCTCTACTCTGATGGAATCTATTTTATTCTCTTATTGTGATTTGTGTAAACTGTGTTAATAACAGGAAAGTTAAGTGGTTTTGAACTTTCCATTCTGCCAACGTTCTATTGTATTCTCTTGATGTTACTTTCATAAACTGACCGAACTAATAAGATGAAAGTAAAGTGGTTAATCTTTCTATTCTGATGGCATTCAATTTGTTCACTTATTGGTCACCTGTGTAAACCGAACTAATGATGATGGGAATGACCCCTTACTTGATCTGCGGCGGTAGTCAGCTTATTAGACCATCTGGCTGATGATACCCGCCGTAGAACTCTTTGATTTATGAGACTGACTAAAGTGGGGTTACCGGCTGTCCTTACTCTCCTTAGAGTAAGCTTGGACCGTTCCGTTATATTGGAATCACGTCTCGCTCCACAGGACGGCCAATTAACGGACTTCATCGTGAAGGAGGCGCAGTCCTGTTTAGGACTGCCCGAGGGGGTTGCACTTGCGGGTGTCCCCTCGGTGCTAGTGTCGCTGGAGAGAGAGGGGCGACGTGACTGTAGGGCAGAGAGAGGTACAGTTCACCAAGTTTATAAGGCCACCCAGTACTGGTTTAGCAACTCCTTGGGCCTGGGTCACTGGTGTAGCCAGTTGGACCTGCCGATAAAAGGGGTGGAGAGGGGTAGTCGTGCGTAGGATGATGATAACGACGTGAGCTTTAATGATATACATATTCATCTGGTCCAATTTGCCATGCTTTAAGTTATCTAAAGATGCATCCTGATGACTGCAGAGATTGAGCCACTTATTGACAGTTGAGTCATAAACCCCTTTTACATTATAGGCGGGAATCTGGGGTCCCGAGGGAACCAGCCACAGTCTGCTGCCGCCCCCCAATCCTGCGTCGCTTCAGCCACGGGTGAGTCGCCAATGCCTCAGTCTTTATGTGTGTAATTTTCGCACCTCGGAATATACATAACTAAGCGAAGCAGATACTCTAATATTTTTTGTTTTACTCTACCAATACCATAACGAGCAATGTATATTAAATAAATATGTAATAACACAAAGATATTCCGGGGTCGCGACACCGGGCATTGAACACTAAGCTAAGCTCGGTGCTTAGTTTAGTGTTCACTGGGTCTACCTAGGTCTCGTTATTGACTGCTCTCTCAGTTGGGAAGATTAAGTGAACGAGATCTCTCGTAAAGTAGTCAACTCGGTGCTACAGTCCTTGTATAGACTGAAATTTTTTCTCCCATCCAGCACTAAAATCGCGCCAGTACAGGCTCTCGTGTTTCCAATTCCTACGCCGACGTCTGTTTTATTCTAATTCCTAGGTCTCGTTATTGACTGCTCTCTCAGTTGGGAAGATCAAGTGAACGAGATCTCTCGTAAACTGGTCAACTCGGTGCTACGGTCCTCGTATAGACTGATTTTTTTTCTCCATCCAGCACTAAAATCGCGCTAGTACAGGCTCTCGTGTTTCATATTCCTACGCCGACGTCTGTTTCTCTGACATTAATCAACTTCTTCTGAATAAGTTGGATCGTTTGCTAAACAGCTGTATCCGTTTTACCTTCTGTTTGCGTAAGTTCGACCACATTTCTCACTACAGAAGACAACTCAAATGGCTGCCTATCCGTGAGCGTAGGAACCTTAGAGTTGTCTGTATGCTTTCCAACATCCGTAAGGATCCACGATCCCCAGGATACCTGAAATCTAGGTTTATAGGGAGCCTCTCATCACCGTGACCTTCGCTTCATGAACAACCTCACTCTTCAAACCCCCGCACATCATTCTGGCTTGTCTCCAGTTCCTTTACTCTATGTGCTATCCGCCTTTGGAATGCTCTTCCATTAAATATCCGTCGTGCTCAGAGTAAAATGGTATTCAAAAGACTTGTGAGTGAGCACTACTTATTTAAACTCTTATCTAGATGTCACACTATCTGATGTGTTGTATTTATATAATTAATAAACATCTATGTAAAATATTTATTTATTTATTTTATATATTGAATCTTTGTTATGTAAGTATATAGTATTTTATAGGTCTGCGTATTTTATATTATAATTTTTTTTTCTAGTCTTTCTTCTTCTTCTTCTTCTTTCTATTTATGAAGTTGGTTGTAAGTAGTGTTTATTATTCATTAATGTAACTTTTTTGATTTATCGCCTTACCTAAGTCTCCTACATCCTTACTGGTTGACTGGTAGAGAATGCCTTGTGGCGTTAAGTCCGCTTTTTGCAGTTTTTTTATGTGCAATTAAGATTAAATAAATAAATAAACCTCTACCATTGAGTAAGGCTCTGCACGGTGACATTATAGGTCTATGCTAATCAGGAGCAATCCCCACTTACTACCAAGGTTTTTACGATTCTCTGATCTCAGTTGATACCCCTGATAGCAATACAAATGAAGAAGATCCAGAAGAATAATAAATATTAAGATTTCTAAAGTACTTTAAAATTTGTTGTTTTTATAAAATAAGATTTAATTGTATTACATAATAAACTAAGAAATGATTACGATAATCTTAGTTTTATTTTAAAATTCCGAATAAAACTAAATGATTTAATACCATACAACAAGTCAACAGAGCATATTTGCGAACCATTCTTGTTTTCATTATTTGAGACACAATTTTGTGACGAATATCATTGTTATGTAAAATAACAATACACACTATTTTGCAGAAATAACGGGAATAAAATGGTAAGTGCATATTAGTAATTATTAACGATAAAGTTTTTGTAGTATTATTTTTTTTCTGAAATATCTTCTTTAAATAATATATTAAATATTACCAACTAACACGATATAAAAGGCACAAAGATTAGCCTTCATTTGAGATATCAAACTTGTATACTTAACATATAGTCGATTTTTAATCTGTAAAAATATGTTTTTCATTTTTCCTCGACAATTGCATTTTTGAGATTGCCATTTTATTCGCCGGGGGCGGCGAATTATAGTGTTATTACTGTAACGCCTGAAACATTTACTTAGTTGCAACGACAGTATTTTAATGTCATAATCGTTTTCACCAACATATAATATAAGTTTATCATTTGACTGTATATTCTTGCAATTCTTGATGATGTCAGTAGTAAACGCTAAACGTATGGGTATGTGTGTGATGTTATATTATATTTCCCATATTTGGTGTTGTCACTTGATAGTGTCAGTGCAGACGAGAGACCGACACATTGTTGCGTTCCGAATATCAGTATTTTGCCGCTGTCATTGTAGTTTTCCTCTTTAGTGTGTAGAGCATTTATTAATGGGTCGTATTGCGAATCTGGTAAGACATTGCCTTGTGTTTGATATATCTGTAGATTTGTTGATAATCATGAATCTGCTTTTCTAAATCTGCTACGATGTCATTGGCTTGTTTTAGTTGTTGCTCGATGACAGATAGTTTCCGTTGAAGGGTAGTGTTCAGGGTAGTTAGCGTTACCGCATCCGTCTTTTGTGTTTTTTTAGTTAATCGAGGAGGGGAGAAAAAACTGTTTAGGTATTGTGAGGTACAATTCTTTATCTTTAGACAGTTACGAGGCAGTGCATCCCTTACAGGCGATTGACACAAAGCTTTAAGCATATTATTGTCTCTGGTTAGTTTGGTGACCTGTCTGCAAAGATCATTATTTTCCAGGATGGTATTTTCCAGCTCATTCTGCGAACTCGCAAGCTCTAATTGCAGTTGTTCAATTGTTTCTTCTAACTCTTGTATTTGAATGGGATCCGAGATTTATAGTCTACGCTTCTTGATAACTTATGTTCTGGTGTGTCCTGGAGCCCATCGGGTGAGTGAGTTAAGGTAAGCACATGTGAGTCGTGCAAGTCTGAAGAGTCAACACTCGTTCGATCAGCGAGAGGTGTGCGCTGTTGGGTAGTGTTAGGTGTAACTTTCCCCTTAGAATTGTATGATGGAAGCTTTTTTCTTATCGTTACATTACTTTCATAAGAGTTCTTTAAGTGTTGATCTGCTGATTTACGTTCGCTACAGACTGTACATGACCATTTCTTTCTAGTTTCAAAGTCTTTAAGACGGTGTAATTTTTCAGAATATCCGATACAATCAAACTCATAGTGGTTCTTACATATAGAGCAGGGGCCGAAGGGCGGTTGGATGTATGCTCAAGTGTGCGATGTTGAGCTAGCAGCGTCTGCCGTCAAGTCCTATTCACACACGTCCACGTTGCCGTCCTGTCCTGTCGACTACCTGTACAGACAGGCGGCGGACTCACTCTAAAGTGAGTCGTCGGTCCTGGATAATGCTGTCGTCACTAAGCAAGCATCGCACACCTACCACTTACCTTGCGACGTTCAGCAGCCGAGTGTGTGGGACTAACCCACCAGTGATATCCCGCACGGTGGGCCATTCCCTTACCCTTAATCCCATGATCCCATCCACAGCAACTCCTCTCCTTACCATTTTCCTTCCCATATTTCCTAATCCTTTCCCATCCTATCCTAGGAGGGATGACAACCTCGACCCCAACATTGTCACTATCATCATCATAAAAATGGCAGATTTAAAAACAAATTTACCCCAGGAGGGTACCGACAAGGCCGGAGAACCCCTCCCTGGGTCTTCGGGCTCAGGCTCAGGAGGGGCAATAAATATGCCTATTTTTAAGGCTGCCTCAGGCAGCGTTCCTTCTGTCCCGCAAGGGACCCAGGCGTGCCATACTCCTTCGGGGGCAGGCGCGTGTACGGCGGCGCCTACCGCGAAACATAGTGGGGATAGATACCTTCGGGGACCAACCCTATCAACTGGACGTGGTGGGCGCCGCGGGGGCGCTGCAGTCGGGATCCATGCAGGGGCCTGGTGGGAGTGGGAACCTTAGGGGGCCCAACTCGCCGGGAACCACGCGAGGGGACCAAGAGTAGCTCGGCGAGCTGGCTCCGAGCACAGGACGGCCTTACCGTGGAGGGTGTCGTGCTCAGGGTGGTTGACGCGAAGGATCTTCCGAAGCCAGTTAAAATGGCTTGGAAATCCCGTAACGTCAGCCGCCTTGATGCTGGTAGGGTTTTGAGGATGATGCAGAGGTACCATCCGGGCTTGCGGACTGCGGGCTGGATCGTGTTGATGGATGGCGCCTCTGCATCATTTATTAAGGCGGAGGGCTACTGCCTTAATACGGGCATCGACAAGAGCGTCTTTAAGCTTCTAGAGGAGAGGCCTACGGACGAGCTTGTCGATGCCCAAGGCAGTAGTGGAGTTGTGAGCGTAGCGGGAGTGACTAGAGGTGAGTGCTCCCAAAGCGCTGTAGAGGCGGTGGTGCAGCCGGGAACTGGCGCACCGGTAGCGGTAGCCGAGGGTCTTGGGGAGGAGATTACACCAATGGAGTGTGGGGGGATCTACTCGCCTAGATCCGAGGATGATTTGGGGGAGCTCGCCCTGGACGAGCTGCTTCTGGGAGGGTCGTCTCCGTTGACTGTCTGTCTGTTTACTGTCCATACGGCATCGGATAGCGAACTCCGCTCAGAGGACGGGCGCTAGGCTGCTTTATAGAGCTAAGATGCGTGGGAGTGGGGTGGGAGGTCCTCACGGACCTCCCACCTTTGCACAGTGTCACAGAGACGGAGGCAAGGAAAGCGCTACACAGACTAAAGGTGGCCGGGCTGTGGGACGCATCTTTGCCTCTGACCATCAATTTACATCATTGCAAGGCCGCAACTGCCCTTCTGGCACGCGAGCTTGCAATGAATAAATTCGATATTGCCTTGATCCAGGAACCTTATCTTTATAGGGGCCAGATTAAAGGTTTAGGTGGAACTTCTGGTACATTATTCTACAACTGTTCTACTAATGACATGAGGACTTGCGTCTATGACAGAAATGACCTACACGCAATGCCTCTAATGAAGTTCTGTTGCAGGGATCTGACGGCTGTCAAGGTCCTTACGGGGGAAGGGGGTGATAGGCGGACGGTAATTTTAGCATCAGCTTACCTCCCCTTCGAGAAGGCGGATCCAGTATCAAAGGAGATGCGGAACTGGTAACCTGCATTGGCCGAGAAAACCAAGATGTCATCATCGGTTGCGACGCCAACGCGCATCATGTGATCTGGGGCAGTTCAGAGAGAGAGGAGAGACTGCTGGAGTATCTGGTGAGTTCACCCATGCAAATTCTTAATAAAGGAAATAAGGCCACCTTTTTCAATGCCCGGAGGGCTCAGGTGATTGATATAACCATTGCTATTAACAGAGCGGTAAGTAACATCACAAACTGGCATGTGTCGGAAGAGGTATCACTTTCCGACCACAACTACATATGCTTTAGGTACAGGCTAGGTAAGATCATAGGAACTGTGCAAAGGAAGAACCCTCGGAACACCAACTGGGAGGGCTTCAGGAAGGATCTCAGGAGGGATCTAGATGGTCAAAGCGACAAACTCAACTCAGCTGTGGATATAGAGTTTGAAGCTGACAGACTTACAGAAGCACTGAAAACGGCCTGGCAAAACAACTGCCCAGAAACGAAATCAGTGGCAAAGAAACTACCATAGTGGACTTCTGAGGTTGCTCAAATTAGAAAAGCGACACGACAGGCGTTCAATGAATCGAAGGCTAAGAACGATTTTAGTGAATACAATAAAGCTTTAACTCACTACAGCAGTGCGGTTCGTAAAGCAAAGAGATCAGCTTGGAGAAAACATTGTGAACAGATACAATCTGTTCCTGAAGCAATGAGACTAACCAAGGCAATTTCTACAGCAAAGGCGATTCCATTGTCCACAGTTACGAGGGCAAATGGAACTCGTACAGAAACTGGTGGTGATACACTAACGGTTATGTTTGATACTCACTTCCCTGGATCAAGTATCATCCAGGACGAACATGACCCAATCAGCTGGAAGGAGCAGCATAGTAGAACTTCCAAGTATGATTGGACAATAGCGAAAAAGGTAGTAGATGAATCTAAAGTTAAATGGGCACTGGGGAGCTTTCAACCATTTAAAGCACCAGGGCCTGATAACATTTACCCCATCCTACTACAGCAGGGCGCCTCCATACTGGGCCCCCACCTCTGCAGACTGTACAAAGCCTGCATTGCGTTCGGCTATATACCCCGAATATGGAGGCGTGTTAAAGTAATTTATATACCAAAAACGGGTAAACCGAATTACGAAGAACCCAAAGCTTTTAGGCCAATAAGTCTTCAATCTTTTCTTCTCAAGGCCTTGGAGAAAATGGTAGACAAATTTATCAGAGTCACAGACCATTAAAAAAATTCCCACATCATGGACTTCAATGCGCGTATCAGCCAGGGAAGTCAACAGAAACTGCTCTTCACCATGTGGTGAGTAGAGCGGAATCCGCCCTGGAGAACAAAGAGATCTGCGTCTGCACATTCGTAGATATTGAAGGTGCATTCGATCGCACAACCTTTGACTCCATTAATGTTGCAGCCAGGAATCATGGCGTGCCACAACCGATCTGCAAATGGATTGAATGTATGCTAAAGGGTAGAATCATCTACTCGGAACTACTAGGGGACAGCTTACTTGCTTAGACAACTAGAGGGTGCCCGCAAGGGGGGTTCGCTCTCCTTTGCTATGGAGCCTTGTGGTTGATTCAATCATAGCAAAGCTGAACCATGGACCATTCTTTACGGTTGGTTACGCTGATGATCTAGTTATCACGGTCAGTGGGAAATTTCCCTCCACGGTATCGGAGCTAATGCAACGTGCCATGGGTTTGCTGGAAGGTTGGTGTAATACCAATCATCTATCTATAAACCCGGGAAAAACGACCGCCATCTCCTTTACTAAAATGAAAAACCTTACGAAACTGGGAAACTTAACGCTTTACGGCACCCAGCTTCCTTGGTCCAGAGAAGTGAAATATCTAGGCTTAACACTAGATAAGGAACTCACCTGGAAACAGCACATGGATACGACTGTCGTCAAGGCCTATAGGGTCTTTAGTATGTGCCGGTCCACTTATGGCAAAATGTGGGGACTTAACCCCAAAATCATAAGATGGATCTACATGATGATGGTGCGGCCGATTTTCACATACGGCAGCATCGTCTGGTGGCCCAGGACCAGGCTAAAGATCTGTAAGAATGCTTTGAGCAAACTACACAGAACAGTATGCCTGGCGATTACTGGGGCATTTAGAACCACACCGACAGCAGCGCTGGAGGTCCTCACGGACCTCCCACCTTTGCACAGTGTCACAGAGACGGAGGCAAGGAAAGCGCTACACAGACTAAAGGTGGCCGGGCTGTGGGACGCATCTTTGCCTCTGACCAGACACACAAAATGGGAACATAATGATACCCTTGATAGGATCATGGAAATGAGGTGCGACAAGATTGCCCCAAAGTACATGTTCGAAAAGAAATTCAGTATACATGTCCCAATTCGGGACCAATGGAAACAGCCACCGTCTCCAGAGAAAGACAGCCTGATCTGGTACACCGACGGATGCAAAATGAAGTCGGGCACTGGAGCAGGTATCTTTAGCAATGATTTTAAACACAGTCAGAGTATGGGAAAGTTTGCTACTGTTTATCAGGCAGAAACTTTCGCAATTGTCCTGTGCGCTAAAAAGAATTTAGAAATCGCTCCCAAGAAGCGTAACATATTCATCCTGAGTGACAGCCAAGCCGCGCTTAGGTCACTTATAACGCCTCGAATCAACTCCAGCCTTGTGCTTGAAACTACGAAAGCCTTAAACAAGCTAGGTAGGCACAACAGGGTAAGATTGATCTCGGTACCAGGCCACATGGGAATCCATGGCAACGAGATGGCCGATGCACTTGCTAGGGAGAGCACAGAGACCCCATATATTGGCCCTGAGCCATTTGTGGCACTAGCATCGAGTACCATCAACAAAGCCTTCAAGGACCATATCTTTGGGGGTTAAGTCTATCATTTTTGGGGGTTAAGTTGCTCGCGTCCGTAGGTTAACCCTTGAGACCCTACACGTGACCCCTGGGTGGTGCTAAATGAGTGACACCAACTGAGTGGTAGAGCCACGCTGCGTTGCAGCACGCATTGGGTCGGCTCGCCCGGCGTAATACCACCCCCTCACGAATTTTCGGCGTGAAACAATGGCACTCTGTGCTGTTGTGTTTCGTCCGGCGAGTGAGGGTTCCGGAGACCCCTCCCCCCCCCCCTCACAATTGATATGGCAGCGAACTGTAATCTAGATTTACCCCAGGGGGGTACCGATACATCCAGTGTCGGAGAATCCCCCCCTGAGCGTTCTCGCTCAGGCTGCCCTACGTATTCTGGGGAGGATTCTTTCCTTACAGGCCGGCAACGCGCCTGCGATTCCTCTGGTTTTGCGGGTGTCCATGGGCGGCGGTGATTACTTTCCATCAGGTGACCCGCTTGCTCGTTTGCCTACTTCTGCTATAAAAAAATAATAATAATAATAATAAATATCCAAAACAGGCATAAAACCGAATGGAAAGAGCTACCCGGCATAAGACACTCAAAATCCTTTATAGGCGAAGGCGCCCTAGGACAGAGTAAGATCATATGCGGAGGTAGCAGAAGGCAGGCCCGATTAATCACCGGTGCCCTGACTGGGCACTATGCCAGTAAACAAATGCTCCATAAAATGCAACTAGCAACAGACAACCTGTGCAGGGCATGTGGAGGGGAAACGGAGTCTATGCAGCACCTACTGTGTGACTGCGACTCTTTTGCCAGGAAAATAATGAATCTTCTGGGATCGGCCTACCCCAAACCAGAAGATTTTAGGCTCTTCGCCCTCAAGGACATTGCCAAGCTTATGGCGATTATCTTCACTGAGGAGGCAGAGTGATAGGACGGGGTGGCACAAAAGATACCAATGAGTCGACGTGCTACTGCGAGAGGGAGACCTCTGTAGGCCCCACTAGATAAGATAAGATAAGATACATATAGAGCATGATATGGTTTTTTTTGCGTCGACTTCTTTATTATATTTAGCGCATTTAACATTTATCGCCATCTTGCGATAGACAGTGGTACTAAGTGGTTTTACTGATGCCATCGCTGTTACTTTACTGCTGTTTTCAGTATTATTTGTAATGCTAATTGTAGATGTCGCTTTGTTCTTGCTTGTTGGAAAAAAGTTTTTTTTATTTATTAGTGAAATAAATTCGAGTTTACAGGAAGAGCCATGCTTCTCTAAGACGAGATTAAATAGAGTTGGCGTTCCACAAGGCTCTATATTAGGGCCTCTACTTTTCTTGCTCTATATTAATGATCCCTCGAAAATAACTAATTTTTATTGTTCATTATACGCAGATGACATTGCTGTAGTAATAAGTGACAAATCAGATAAAAATTGAAATGACGTAATTAACTCTACAGTTTCTGACATTATCAATTGGTTCAATAATAATAATTTAATGGTAAATATAGATAAAACTAATATAATTCAATTTATAAATGAAGGAACTCCCAAAATAAATTTAGACCTCAATTATAACGACAAGAAAATCACAAGAGTAAATTAAACTACATTTTGGGAATTGAGTTCGATGATAAATGTACATGGAAACCGCATATTGACAAATTATGTAATAAGATCAATAAGTTTGCGTACGCTTTATGGCTCTTGGTAAAAATAAGTAATAAACAAACTGCACTGCAAGCTTATCATGGATGGACGTGGCATCAAACTTAAGGTACGGAATAGTCATATAGGGTAACTCGGTAAAAATTAATAGGGTGTTCATTGCTCAAAAGCAATGAGTGAGGGCCATTGCTGATGTTGACTCAAGAACTACCTGCAAGCCTTTGTTTAAGTCATATGGATTATTGACAGTCACGAGTATATATATATTCGAAGTATGTGTCTTTGTAAAAATGAACCCCGAGCTTTATACAACAAAAAAACAATGTTGTGGTTTTAATACCTGATATCCTAACAGATTATGTCTACCTGATTCAAAAACGGAAATCTGTGCTAGAAATAGCATGTCTAATAGCAAATAGCATGTATTTTTAGGGAAATCATATAAAATTGCCGTATTACACAATGTTTTTTTTTAAGGTTTAAATAAAAAATTACAAGTGATGACTATGCGTGTATGTACTACTTGTAAACTACCTACTCATTTTATTCTTCACCACATAGGTTTGGAATTGTTTCTGGTACTTCTGATTCTGTTGCATTTAGTTTGTATTGTTATATCTTTCATTTTACGAATAATTTCGTTTGGCACTTGAAGTTGTGAACAATTACCTACTTGCTTGTCTAACTAGAAGGGTTCCATTAATTGAAGTTATTAATTTATTTCGAAGCCTCGTTTTCATATTATTTACTTCACTGAAGATATGTTCGCAGTCTGCGTTCGAGTGTGGCAAACAAATACATTAAAAGCAAAAGATGCTAATTGTCGGCGCGCGAGCGGCGGCGCACGACAGCACACGGCGCGGCGGCGGCGCGGCGATGGTGGGACAAGCCCGCCGCGCAACGCCACTTTGTTTCACGACCGCATAGGCACCGGGCGATCACATTTTATACGGGCACACGAATTTATTGTAATCAATATAAACCTTTAAAGTACAGTCCACTCTTTAATTGAGCTATCGACCCAACAAATGGTCCTTTTAAATTAATCTCGCCGAGAGTACTACCAGTATCATCTGCAAGTAAATTCGTCTTCACGTCCAAGCAGCGCGGTTAACCGCGTGGACTTTGACCGTGCCAACGTGGGATCGTCGCCACAGCCTGCGTCGTCGAGGAAGCAGATGTCACCTTATCATATGGGAGTATAATACAGTGAAACAGTGAGTTCGTTCCAATTAATTGCTTTCCAGTCCGACTTTAATCCAATTTTCAATTCATTCAAAATTCAATCACATTTCCGTCATCTTTTTCTTTTTTTCCAATTTGGCCCTTAAAATCCTTCATTGAACTTCGACGTTGCATCCTCGAGATTTATATTCACTAGGTAGTCCACTCTTCTATGTACCAGGCATCGAACACATATTAAGAGCTAATAATAAAAAGAAAAATGATTAAAGAATGTAAACGTTACCCGTGTAGTATAACCTGTGGCGCCCCCTACCGCGGGCACTTGTTACTCTACGCCGCTGTCCGCGTCATTCATTTTTCGTGTTCTGGCATCGAAACTTCGTTACCCTAAAAAGTGATTTAGTTTTGTGTTTTTTGTGAAAATTATGGGCAAAAGAAAGCGTAACAAGGACAGTGATGATCACATACGAAGGAAAATACGTAAACTGGAGCAAAAATTGCATAAACGGCGATGGTCCAGTAAATCAGGTTAGTTCTTATTTTTTACGTCTTAATCTAGGTACTTTTAATATGACAAACAGAAAATTTCTCATTTGCAATTGTGTGTCTTAAAAGCAAAGATAATACAGGTTTGCAACTGTTACTTTGTGATTTTCGCTCGTAATGGTACTTAGTTTCGTACACCGAACTAATGAAAATATCACTACCCACATGTTATTATTATTATTATATTTTAGATAAGTAATTTAGTGAATTCATGCATAAGCGTACGTTAATTAAACGATGCAATGCCAAAATTACTTTTTTTTCAGAGAAGTACCTATGCTCAAAGTAATACCATAATTTTCAGCTTTTACGTACTATAATTTTATGAACCATTAAATTCATTGTAATAATAATAAATACCTTTAATAAGGTAATGGCTTGACTAAATAAGTTGTTCCACTAAGTGCTACTATGTTTATGATATATTAAGACATATTCTGTATGCCTACAAAGTGCACAATAATAGTACCGTGACACGAGTACGGTCTGTGCTATTATCGACTTATCGATTATCGATAAGACGTAGTATCGTGACGAGATTACGATCAAAACTCTGAGGTACTTACCTGTGCTGTGACGCGATTACAGCCCCTCGATGACTTTTTGTCATTCCTTCCAGATGATTGTTTCTGTTTGACTAATACTTCCCGTGCCTCTATGTGTCATCACACTTTGAGGCGGGCAATGACCCTGATATTGTCGATATTGATATTTCTGACGCCGAGAACGATATACTGTCGGTGGTTACAACTGCACAAGTGCATTTATCTGACCCTACCGAGACTACCAAAGGCACAGAACAAAATGTTAACTATCAAGTCTTATATGATCTGGACATAGTGTCAACACCGATATCGTCGGATTTTCTAAACGTCCTTGGAGATTCCAAAGTTAAGGAAATCCCCTTAGGACCTAAAATACCCGAAGAGGTATCTAAACGTTGGGGTCGAATACTAACAGATGGGTTGAACAAAGACCATAAGAAAGACCTTTTGTCAACAATTTTAATTCCTGAAAATTTTCAACTTTTAAAGTCACCTGTCCTTCAATCAAGAGATTTCATCAGTAATGACAGACTGACTCCTCTAAAAATAGATATAAGCGTTTGGAACGCGTTCAAAACCACTTGGGCGTGGGAATAGCAGGTTTAACTAACCTTATGTCTGCCTTGATGGAAGGAAAAGATATTGACAAACTAGAAATGGTTAAAAAACTGTCAGAAGTTGGTCAACTTATGTTAGATTTGAACTATGAAAATACAATTAATAGAAGAATGTTAATAACACCTGCTCTTGATAAGAAATTCCTAACACTGACGAAACATGTTAGAAGAGATGCATACCTTTTCGGAGAGAGTTTAGGAGAAAATATCAAGGCCGCTAAGAATGCTGAAAAGTCCGGTTTACAAATAAGGAATAGCACAAACATTGCACCGTCATCGTCTGGAACTCAAAAATATAATACCCAGCAGGGAAACTGGCGCGGACCCCGGCAACAAGTTCAACGTGTTGCCAGACCGGGTGGGACCAAACAGCGACCTTCGAATCAACCTTTAAAGCGAACCACGAACGCATCGACGTCGCATCGCTACCACAACGCAGCACCCTCGAGGCTGGCATACAGACCGATAACACGCAAATAACACCTGAGGTAATGGTACATGCTGGTAGATTAAAACATTTTTTCGACCAGTGGTGCATACTTACAGACGATCCTATAATACTAGAATATGTCACAGGTTACAGAATACCATTGATTAGATTTGTAAAACAATCAGACCAACCAAAAAATCCAAATTTTTCTTTGACTGAAATAGAACAGTTGAAATTGGCTATCTCTGACTTATGTCAGTCTGGTGCAGTAACTATTTGTAAAGACGTGGAGGATCAATTTGTTTCCCCCATATTTCTTACACCCAAAAGTGATGGTACTTTCAGATTCATGTTGAACCTTAAAACTTTAAATAAATCTGTGTTCACACCACACTTTAAATGGAGGATATTCGAACGGCTAGCAAACTTTTAACCAAAAATTTTTTTATGGCTAATATCGATCTGAAAGACGCATATTTTTTAGTAAACATTCATGACAGTTACAAAAAATTTTTGAGATTTAAATTTTTACAAAACACTTATGAATTTCAATGCTTACCGTTTGGACTTAGTTCGGCACTTTATGTTTTCACCAAACTTATGAAACCAATTATAACTTATCTCCGAAATAGCGGATTTAAAGTTGTAACATATTTAGATGACACATTATGTATAGGGGATTCCGTTGAGGAGTGTAAAAATTGTGTCCAAGAAACAGTTAGTTTACTCCAACGTCTAGGATTCGTAATAAACTTTAAGAAGAGTATCTTAGAACCGCATCAGATTCGGAAATTTCTTGGTTTTGAATTGAATTCACAAGTAATGTGCTTACAATTACCATTAGAAAAACGAAAACTTCTTCTGGAGAAAATTAAAAATATGGAAGTTAAAAAATGCATTAAAATCAGAGATTTTTCTAAGTTTTTAGGTTCTTTAACTTCTGTGTGTCCAGCTATTAATTATGGATGGCTGTACACTAAAAAATTTGAAAGGGAAAAATTTCTAACCTTAAAAAGTTGTAATGATAATTATAATAGTGATATGACATTAGCAGATTATCTAAAAGAAGATTTTATGTGCTGGAAAAACCATATTAGAGCCGCAATAAATTCTATTCGGCAAAACCATTTTGTATTAGAGATTTTCTCAGACGCTTCTTTGCCAGGCTGGGGCATTTATTATAATGGTGAACGCACCAGTGGCTTTTGGAGTGTTGATAGAGTTGAAAGCGGCCCTAATTGGTATCAAATGTTTTTGTAGAAATTTGAAAAATAAGGAGATTCTGCTCCGCATTGTTAATACCACCGCAATATCCTATATCAACCGCATGGGCGGGGTTCAATATGCACATCTTAATGACATCACCCGCCGCATTTGGCAATGGTGTGAGGAACGCAACTTGTTTGTCTTCGCATCATACATAAAATCTAAAGACAACATCGAGGCTGACGAGGAATCAAGACGTTTTAATATTGACACAGAGTGGCAACTATCGTCATTAGTTTTCCAAAATCTCATTCTGTCATTCGGTAAACCCGACATAGATCTTTTTGCGACTCACCTCAATGCCAAATGCAAAAAATATATTTCCTGGAAAAGAGATCCTTATGCTTTTGATATTGATGCTTTCACTTTAAACTGGAATCAATTTTATTTCTATGCCTTTCCTCCTTTCTCGCTTATTTTAAAATGCCTCCGGAAAATAATAAATAACGAAGCCACTGGTATAATAATTGTGCCATACTGGCCGAGTCAACCTTGGTACCCTCTCCTGAAGTCATTGTCAGTCGCACCACCATTACAATTTGGCCCAAGTAACGACTTGTTATTATCTCCTTTCAGGACCCACCACCCTCTTCGCAAGACACTTACCCTGGTTGCGCACAAATTGTCAGGAAAGTTTTTCAAAACCGCTTATTAAGTAATGAAACTATTGACGTCATGATCTCTTCGCTATCATCATCTTCGCTAAAGCAATATAATGTGGAATTGGTGGAATTATTGCACCAAACACAAAATCGACTTCTTTAAAGCCCACATTCCAATATTGCTGAAATTCCTTACAGAACAATTTTTAAAAACTGGTGCTAGTTATAGTACACTAAATATGTATTGCTCTGCGTTAGCTATCATTTATGGTAAAACCTTTAGCGAAGGTGACTTAATTACTAGGTTTTATAAAGGGCTTTATCGAACCAAACCCAGCCATCCGAAATACACGGAAACATGGGATCCCAATATTGTGTTAGATCACCTCATTTGTACCCAAATGAGGAGCTTGCCCTGGAATTAATAACCAAGGCGAGCTATGCCTCGTTTATTTATACCTTTTTTCCCGAACAAGATGGAAATTTGCCCTGCAAAAACCTTATTGTATTAAATGCTGCAATAATATTTTGAAAACCAATTTTAGATTTATTTAGTTATTACATTGATTGTTTTTTGGTTGGTTTTGCATAAGGACTATGTAATAATAATTGCACATTTTATTTCTTAGTGCGCTTCTAGTTGGAAACCCGTTTAAGTACACTTATTAATTGTTTTGTTGCTGCATTGTAATTAAAGGGTACGTAGGGAACATTGCCTTGTCTTTGTGCTATTGTTGGACATAAAATCTCATCCCCTTTTTATTTGTTTTTTTTATGACAACGCGATGGCGGAGGCAGACTTGGCGATGCAGCTGCGCTGGTTCGTGAACACGCAAGGTTTGCTGTCTCGGAGGGACTGTGACGATGCCATCCTGGAGCGAGCGGAGCAGCTGAGGCAGCTGGTGGCTTCGGTTGAGATGGCCATGGTGGTTTTGTCGGAGACTGCTCCACCGTCCAGCAAAGAGGTCCAGGTCGGCATACGAAAATGATTTTGCCCAAGTTATGGAAATCTACGAAAATGTCGTCCAGGCGGTCTGCGACATTAGAAGGCGACGGATAGGGGATAACGAACCATCCACACCACCACCAATGGGAAGGCCCACGATACCTGTGTTACATTTGTGATTTTGTCCCTTTTGGGGAAAAGGAAGAAAATCCCAAACGCAAGCTTCAGTGAGTTGTTATCAAATAAAACCATAAAATGTTCAACAGCTAGGCAGTATATTGTAAAAGAACACACACCCTAAAATTTTGTTCAACCACAATAAAATAAAATTATAAATTTTATTTCACTACTATTATTTAAAAGAGGGGGTTAGTCACAATTTTTCCTTATATTATGTTAGGTACTAATAATTTACATTACTCATTTTAATTTATTAAGCCGAAAATAACAAAAAAACTATCAGTCGAAATTGACCCTAGGGTCAATCTCAAATGAAAGTCCAGTAAACTTTCTAATAATTTTGCCAACTATAATTTACTGTTTAAGATAATCTAAACCTTATTACAAAGCTATATCACCCCCTAAAACACAAGAAAATCCTAAGAGTCAAAAGTGACCAAGCGGGTCGGTGATTTTTTTTTTTTTTTTTTTTTTATTTATTTAGGAACGAACAGTTACATATTTTGAAATAAATCTACGAACAAATTATTAACTATAAACCTAAAGTTCCCTAAATTATACATTTATATTATATTAGGCAAACTTACTTGCAATAAAAAAAATAACAGGCAATACTTATATAATCTTAACTGATAAAATAAAAATCAACAATACTAAATTAATAATGGACTACGCGCGCAGCAAGCCCAGGCCAGTAACGGCGCACTGCGCTCAGGGACGGACGTGGTCGCTGCGACAGTACAAAACATTGGTAAAAAACAGTTCTTTACATTATAAATTACACTACATGATTATTACAGAAAAACATAAAAAGGTCTCAGTGAGAGACCTACATTCTGCGAGGTATGTAAGGTAAGCTTAGATATGTAGGTAGGTACCCATATTTTGCAGCTAGTTTAAATGTAGGCAAAAATTAAATGTTTCCTTAAAATTAAGTTGTTTTCCAGTTAAACAATCAAAAAAAAAAAAAATGTTGGCAACACAAATCGTCCTGGTGCATGTACAGTGCCGGCATGACTATATTTGCTTTGAAGTAATTACTTACTTATTCTAACGCGGATAAAGGATGCCGCCAATAGAAAACAAAAATAAACCACTACATGCCCATAGGCCAGAAACTTTGGGTAAGTTAAAAACAGAATCATGTAACCCATCTATCGTTTACATTGCAATATATTTTATTCTGGTATTTATTTGAATATATTTTTTTAATATTTCAGGTCTGATATTTTAACGTGGACACGACAGCAGTATCAAGAAAAATCATACAATTTGATAAAACAAGTTTATGATAAAAACATAATTTCATCAAATGAACAAAAAACAGGCCACAGGTCCCAACCTAATACAAATACAAACAGTGAGTTAAAAACAAAACAAAAATTGTAAAAGTGGGAAAAAAAAAAAAAACTAATGTTAAGTCTTTATCAATTAGTAATATGCACTATGTTTATGTGTCAAGGTCATGGTCATGGATGAGTTCAGTGATGCGATGCTTAAATCTAACTAATGAGGGCTCGAAAACATCGACATTATTATATATGTCATTATACAATGCACAGGATCGCTTTATAAAGCTGTTGCTTCCATAGCAGGTTTTACTCGCTTTTACAGAAAATAATTCTTTCTTGCGAGTGGTTCTCTCTTGCCTTCTAGGCACGCGGAAATATATATTCTCTAAAAGAAAAGGAGCGTCGACCATATCATGTAATATTTTAAATAAATATGTTATATCTATAAGATCCCGTCGACGCTTCAGAGATACAGTGTTATGGAAAGCAAGAGATGACTCGTAGTCTATATGTGGATTGCAAGTTCTATAATCTAGTGCCTTAATAAACTTTCGTTGTACCTTCTCGATTTTATCCTGGTGTACTTGATGGTAAGGATTCCAAACAGGGCTTGCGAATTCTAGCCGACTACGTATGTAACTATTAAAGAGCAATTTATATGTTGCGGGATTTTTAAAGGGTTTACCTATGCGCAATATGAAACCTAAGAACTTAAAAGATTTGTTAACAATTTCATCAATGTGTGGGACAAATGTAAGACTAGAGTCCATTATCACGCCTAGATCCCTTATTTCAGTTACACGGTTTAAGGTCTTTCCACACAACTTATACGGGAATTTAATTGGATTTCTTTTTCTTGTAAATGTAATTGTATGGCATTTGTCTGGGTTTAAAAACAAATTGTTTCTATTACAGAAGTCTTCAAAGTCATTTAAGTCTCTCTGTAGTAATAAAGTATCTGAAGTGTCTCGTATTACTCTGAAAATTTTTGTGTCGTCTGCGTAAAGGAGTACGTTAGAGTGACTTATGGCCCTGGTAAGATCATTTACATATAAAACAAAAAGTAATGGCCCTAAGTGGGACCCTTGCGGGACCCCTGAGGTCATGTATTTGTATGTGGAACGATAACCAGATAGTACTACAGCCTGACTACGATTCTCTACGTATGATTTGATCCAACGGAATAGATCGCCGTGAATACCGAGCTGCCAAAGTTTAGTAAAAAGAGTATTATGGCAGATTTTGTCAAAACACTTGGCAAAGTCAGTGTATATAGCGTCCACTTGACCGTTTTTATCCATTGCCTCCAATAATATTTCTGTCATACTTAACAAATTGCTCTCCACGCCACGCCTTTTACAGAAGCCATGTTGAGTAGGTGTAACAACACGCTTAACAACGCCAAGTAATTGCTCAGTGACAATTTTTTCCTGAATTTTACCGAATTGACATAGCTTTGAAATGGGTCGGTAGTCAGCTATATTTTGACTAACGGCACCTTTTGGTATCGGTGTTATCAAAGCACGTTTCCATTCGTGAGGTACAACGCCTGTACTAAATGACTGCTTAAATAAATGTAACAACGGAGTCGTTAACGAGTCGGCGCAATTTCGTATGAATAGAGGGTGTATGCCATCTGGACCAGCTCCTTTATTCGTATTAATATTTTTTAAATACTTATTTAAATTATTATATGTTATCTCAATAGAGCCTATATCTAATAAAGTATTTTCAGGAGTATCCGTTATGTCATAGGCTGCATTACCTGTGCTACTTACATAAATTGAGTGGAAATGTTCGCTGAAATAATTACAAATCTGTTTACCGTCATTACTGCTTTTTCCTTTGAAACTCATAGTTTCCGGTAACCTATTGTTTGCTTTTATAGCTTTAACATACGTCCAGAAATACTTAGGTAAAGTTTTTATTTTATTTTCGGCATAATTTATGTAACTGTTATAGCATTCTCTTTCCATGCATTTTGCTCGTTTTCTTAGCACTTTAAAACTTTGATAATCTAGTGGATTTCCATATAATTTCCATAATTTGTGAAATTTTCTTTTATCGTTTAAGAGTTTTCGCAAAGGTTTAGTGTGCCATATAGGAATACAATTTTGAGTTCTAAATTTACCTGGGACATATTTAGCTATGAGGTTGTTTAAAAATATATAAAATTTTGAGACACATTCCTCTAAAGTCAATTTTTTAAAATATGAGGCCAATTTAAACTATTGATTTCGTTATTAATTAAATTGTAATCAGCTGCACAGAAATTATAACTATAAATTAACGCTGGCTTTAATTCGGTAAAGTTATTAATGTTTATACGGATTTCTATCGATTTGTGATGTAAGTCTTCCTGAGTTAAGGGGTGAGAACAACCTAAAACATTGCAACTTATGTTACTCATTACTAAGTCCAGGATTCGATTACTTGCATTGTGAATGCTATTAAATTGCTGAAGACCAGTAAATGCAAGGAATTCATTCAGAGTGTTGACCGAACTGTCACAGCTTCTCTGTAATAATAACTTACCAAGAGTGCAACTATATAGCCATACGGCGTTGGTAATATTAAAGTCACCTATTAGCAAAAAAGCGTCATCCGGGCGGTCATTTAAAATGTCACTCGCTATGACGAAAAAGGACTCTAAAGTGTTACGATAACTGGGACCGTGCGGTATGTAAACACACGCGATGTTTAGATACTTATTGTTATTTTTATTGAGAGGTATAGATAGCCAAACGCAGTCGGAGGAGGCGCGCGGTGGGATCGGCCAGTCCCGGCGCTGGGGCCGCAGGTTAGTGCGCACCGCGACCGCGACACCGCCACCGCGTGTCGCGCCGCTCTCCGCCTGCGAGCGATCGCATCTAAATACAGCGTACCTGCCGTCGAAATACTCTCTGTCGTAAAAGTCGGGAGTCAACCAACTTTCCGTTATACATATAAAATCGTAGTCAGATGCAGCCATCTGAGATAGAAAATCGTGAGATTTTGTTCGCAAGCCCCTAACGTTCTGGTAGTAACCTAACAGATTTCTTGTTGTGGAATTCATCAAGTTTTAGTTAAATCATATATAATAATATAAATCTGATATTTAATTTTAATAAAAGGTACAAATAGACATAAAAAATATTTTTGAAATAATAAATATATCATGTTAAAATATTGGAAGCAAAACAAGAATGTTAATAAATCTCTCATCACATCACTGGACCCATTGATACATAATGAAAATAGGTTTACACAAAAAGCGACCTTTTGTTTATTATAATAATGATAGTTAGTTAACAAAGAATAAATTGAATATATTAGAATTGTGTGAACAACAACAAGATAAATGTATGTTAGTCATTTTAATTTAGATAGGTCAGACTCACTGCTTATAACTGTGACCCCGGATTTTTCATTCTTTCGCATAAGTATTTTGCAGTCCCTTATCCACAAGTAAGAAAAACCCAAATCGGACTTGAGCTGCCTAGCCCGTTTTAATAGCAACTTGTTTCGCGGAGTGAGGTGGTCGGAAACATATATATTTTGTTTGGGACCCGGGAGATTAATGTCCGTGGTAGCGAGGCCACGTCGCGAGCGAACTGCAGCCAAAAGTTTGTCCTTAGCAATGCGGCGCGTGAATTTCACGACAATGGCTGGAGGTCGCGGGTTACCCGCCGCAGGGCCCGACGCTGCCGACGACGCATCACCCACCTCGAAACGTCTCACACGCATAACGCCATCTATGTCACGCTCATCCAGTGCGCAACCTACAATATTGCTGATGGTATGCAATAGCGTATGGAGATTCTCACCGGCAGCAACAGGTATCCCAGATATCTCAACATTGTTTATACGTGAGAGTTGATCCCGCCTATGATTTTCATATTCTAGCAAAGCAATTGTTTCTTTGGCGGAATCCAAATCCGACTTTAATTTTGGTAAAATAGAAACTTTTTTTTCCGTTTCGATAAGTCTGTCCTCTATAATGCTAAAACGAGTCTCCATGTCATTGAATTTTTTATTTAACTCTTGAACTGCAGTGGTGACTTTCTGGATATTAGCATTCATTGTGTGAAAATCGCTTCTAAATGCTCTTAACTCTTTAAGTATATCAGCCATGCCTGCCACTGCAATGTCTGAGGAATTGGTTGAGGTGCCCACGCACTCTGCACTGAGGTCGTCGCAGGACATATCTGCATCCGTTGGCGGCTGTTCGAATTGGCTTCGAGTAGGTGTTTCATCGCCCTTTGGACGTCTAGTCACCATGTTACAAGTGAGACATAGCCAGTTGTTCTTAACGGCCGAATAGGTCTGTGGTAACATATTTATACACTTGTAGTGGTACCTCCCCTTACAACCAACACAGACCAAGACCTCCCCACGACTTATCTTATTATTACATGCTAGGCACTCCATATTTAATAAAATTGTATATACTTAGTAAAAATAAATATATAAATCCTGTTTATCCCAAAAAGTTGTCTTATTCTAACCCCGCCTCTCAGAGGTCGATTGTAGCACAGGCGCGTCTGCGGAGCTTTGCTCTTTGCCGAATGACGCAGTGAAGTGGCCCGATGACGCGTAGAGGTGAGACGCAGCCGAGTATCGCACTTAACACTGTAGGCAGGCCGCGGACACGACGGACGAAATTCACTTGTATGAACACTCTCACAAAATTCGAGGAGGTAGATTTTAAATGAAGCCGTAATCACTTTGCATGTGTAATATATTTAAAAACGCTTGTAGATTACACTGAAAATCACTCACTTGATGTATGTTACCTTGATGATTAATAATTTTGTAAAATTAGAAAGGGGACTGTACAAAAGACACTTTAGAAAAAATAATTCAGTTGGAGCTCGCACTAACAAAGACTAAGCAGTTCACCAGCAGGGCAAAGATTATGATTTTTTATAATACTATTTAATAATATAATTTCAAATAAATTTTATAATACTGTTCCTACTACTACCTAACCAGCCAGCTAATATTTCAGTGGTAAGAGCTATGGTCGTGGGGGGTTGGGATAAAGCCAGTACCGTCCGGAGTATGATGTTGAAATTAAAATTAAATTACTCCGTCTATAAAAATATTAAATTAAATGTTTTAATCAGTTTAACCGTATTAAAACCATCAAACGTTTAAAGCCAATCAACTAGAGAACCGTGGGGTTGTACCGATATAAAATGAATAATTATGGGCGCCAGGGTCTAAAAGTTGACCCGAACCTGCAGACGACGTCACTGTTCCACTTCACACAGGTCGAACTCGCAGATCCTCAAATGTTTCACACTTCACCAACCCGTGGTGTAGTGGGATAGTAAAACGAAAATAAAGGTTAAGGTGTCGAAACCTCAAGGTAAAAATGTTATCGAATATAAAAAACAATGATCCCAGAAATCCCAGATCTCGAGAGCGAATGCCCAGCGCGTTGCTCGCGTTGGCCAAGAGCTGTTGTCGCACCTAACGGGTAGCCGTAGTTATTGGCGACTGGCCAAAGCGGTGCAAGCCAACTTTTGCGCGCCTTCTCTGCCCCCACTGCGGTACCCTGATGGCTCGTTGGCCCATCGGCCGCTAGATAAGGCTAACCTCTTAGCGAAGCTCTTTGCGGCGAATTCGCGTATCGATGACTGCGGCGTGGAACCACCTACCATCCCTCACTGTGGTTCCTCAATGCCTGACGTCCAAATCAGACAACGTGACGTCCGTGCCGTGCTGCAGTCACTTGATGTGCGGAAGGCTAGCGGTCCTGACGGTATACCGGCAGTCGTCCTTAAGAAATGTGCTCCCGAGTTGTCTCCAGTACTAACACGCCTATACCACCTCTCGTACTCTACTGGAATTGTGCCGGAGGCTTGGAGAAAGGCGAACGTCCTGCCGGTCCCCAAAAAAGGGGATAGGTCTGACCCAGCCAACTATCGACCTATTGCTGTCACCTCTGTCCTTTGCAAGGTTTTTGAGCGAATCATAAACAGACAACTCATTCGCTACCTAGAAGATCACTCCCTGATTCATGATCGACAATACGGGTTCAGACCGAAACGATCAACGGGTGATCTCCTGGCGTTCATAACACACCTATGGGGTGAAGCAATGGACAAGCATGGAGAGGCACTGGCTGTTAGCCTGGACATCTCCAAGGCATTCGATCGAGTTTGGCATCGTTCGCTTCTCTCCAAGCTTTCGTCATACGGCTTGCCACCTCGCCTATGCGATTGGGTCGCCGGGTTCCTGCATGAGCGCAGCATTCGCGTACTCTGCGAAAGCAGTGCCTCACAGTCTCTGCAGGTGAACGCCGGAGTGCCGCAGGGCTCTATAATATCGCCCACGCTATTCCTTCTGCATATCAATGATATGTTATCCTTGGGTAACATTCATTGCTATGCAGACGACAGTACAGTACATCGGCGTTATTTGGGTCACCCTGCGGCAAAGCAGGCCGATGTAGTGGAGTCGAGACGGAAGATTGTCATTGAGCTGGACGAGGAGTTAGACCGCATTTATAAATGGGGCTCTGATAACCTGGTCCAGTTCAATGCCAAAAAAACACAGATCTGCGCTGTCAGTGCTAAAAAGTCCGCATTTCTCCCCCTACCCTCCTTTCAGAGCAACCTATTACCCATCCAGACTGGTCTCAGTCTCTTAGGTATGGACATACACAGCGACCTCAACCCGAAGAGCTATATTGAGAGCATTATAACCACAGCCTCACGTAAACTCGGAATCCTGAACAAGGTGAAGCGGTTCTTCACGCCGGAGCAACGTTGTCTTTTGTATAAGACTCAGGTGCGCTCCTGCGTGGAGTATTGCTCTCATCTTTGGGACGGATCCGCCAAGTACTTGCTCGAAGCTCTTGACAGGTTGCAAAGACGTGCTGTCCGTATTATCGGTAACGATGACGTTACGACCAGTCTGGAGCCGTTACAGCTACGTAGGGACATTGCTTCCCTTAGTGCTTTCTACCGCCTTTACCACGGTGAATGCTCTGAGGAGCTCTTTGACCTCATCCCTCCCTCTCCTTTCCTTTCCAGATCGACGCGTGCAGGTCTTAGAAGCCACCCTCATACCGTGCTGACCATCAAGACACGTACCAAAAAGTTTGGACAATCGTTCTTTTGCCGAACTGCCCGTATGTGGAATGCGCTTCCCGCACACGTGTTTCCTTCCTCTTTCTCTCCCGGGTTATTTAAGCGGGGCGTGAAAAAGCATTTATGCAGGCCGCCATAGTGAGAGCGTTCGGCATAGCGTGGTAGCGCTGTGACGAACGCTTTCACTTCTTGGGCTTCACTGGCTGCTTTTCATCAGGCAGAGTGAAGCCATTATGGCGTGCCACAATAAAAAAAAAATAAAAAAAAATTGTTGGGTGGAGAAAAAAAAACCGTCAACGCCTGCTCATCCGCTAGGCGGCGACAGCTCGTCTGGCAGAAAGTGGCCGCTGGTACCCCGAAGAAACAGGTCTCGTGTCCAGGCTTTAGGGCCCAGCTCTAAATCCTGGCGGCGAGACGGGCCTCTCGAAGCACCTGGAATTATCAACACGGGGCCTCTTTATAACAATACACGCCTAGGTCAGATCTGTTACTTGAAATGGGGTCCCGCAGTCTGCTATCTGTATATCTGGGTCTGCAACATATCATAATCAGGGTTTCGCAGCGGCAAATGGTTATCAAAAGCTTCCCAGCGCTGTTGTACAACTATAAACTAACACTATTTCAATACTATTTAACACCATGTTTTAATTATAGTGTTGTTTCACATTTAACTAGTACACAAGGCACAACACGGCTAAGATATTCCACTAAACAAAACTAAGCAATGCTAGACTATTGTTGGATGATGCAATATCCACTTACTAAAGGGGTCCGACACGTCTGCCACATGGCTAAGAGCCTTGCGTCGCCTGGCGACAAGGCATGATTCGGACACCATGAAAAATCGATTTGAATTCCTAGGATGACGGCTTATTTGTTAACAGCGCTCCAGGAAAACACTTAAGAACAAAAATATTGTAATACTTACGAGCTGGGATATCTTATATTTGCGCTTGGCTGCCACGACCGGCGACAGGAACTTAGTTGGCACGGAATCCCTGTAAATAAACCACACACTCGTTGACTATATTCTCATAAGATAATGACGCCTCAAATCCACTTACATTATTACGACCTTAGATTGAAACAAAAAGTGACCACGACTAATGCATACCTCAGTAAATCGATCTCAACACATAGCACCACGTCACGCCAGAGAATCCCTCATTTCGGCGTCGTGTCTCTGTAACTTGCAATTCGCCGGAAACACTCAAACCGGAATGCCATGTCTCGAAATCTTCCCAACAAATGTGTAAAATTATCACATTCTGTTCCCGTTAGACATCTGACTTGCCAGTACTAAAACGTCAAATATGACGTCCTCACCTCTCGTTCTGACACTGAGAGAATCTGTCAATAACAAAACCACATGAACTAGAGTCAAGTTAACGATTAGCAATCTGAATTTCGTCCTTTTTTAAATTTGGAAATCAATTCCACTCGAGTTAATACCCTGTCTAAATATTAGGGAGTATTAGTTCCCTCTCTCTTAACCCCTACGGGCAGAGAAAATATCCATATAAAAAATAATTCTCCCGTTCGAATGTTCTAGATAAAAGTCTTTATAGAAAAAATAGTTCTATTTCCGGATTTGCTTGAATTTAATTTAATTACTTAAAGTAAATATTATACATATTAATTTATTATGTTATTTATTACCGGAACTGTATCGGCTATTTTTAAAATTGAATTGATAGCTCCAAATCTTTCTTTTCTATAGCTATATCGCCCCCTCTACTATGTGTCTATAGGCCGTCAGAAATTCTCTCCGACAAATGTCAAAATCAAAACGTAAACAAATTACGTAGATCTCTTTAGATTTAAGTTTAAGTCTTACTAAAACTGATTTAGAAAGGTGTATTAATTGAAAATGCAAGAAAAGTGTGTCTTGTAATGTGTCAGCTAAGGCTCCTTGTCTTTAATGTGAAGAAAAAATGGATTATAGTCTAACAAGCCACAATGACTATACCAACAGTATACAGGTAATTTTTGATTTTAACTACTGCGAATCTTTTTCTAAAGGTAGACAGGGACCTGAATTTACAACGTAACACCTGGTAGGCTTCCTACCCTACAGTTAGGAAGTTTTGGTGGCGCTGTGGAATAAGGGTCGTTTCTATTAGATGCACATGCGCGTCAATTCTTAGCGCTATTTAGGGTAGCTAACCGGGCGGACTTAACGACGCAGCTGTTGACGCCAGTCACAGTTGCGTGTAATGCGTTGCAAACGCTAGGGTTGCCAGTAGTCGAGTGGTCGCTCCTACTGGTGCATATTGTTTTGGACAAGCTGCCAACAGACATTCGCTACCGGTTTGAGCGGGAAGCGGCAGAGAAAAAGAGGACTACTCTGCGGGTTGGAGGAGCTTTTAAAGTTCCTCGAAAATGAGGCGGGGGTCGTAGCGACCTCCCAGCCTGACCTGCCGTTATCATGCGGCGTATGGCAAAGCGCAGCGGCCTTTGCTTTGGCTATAGGCCCCAGCACTGCAGTGCATGTGACAGACCACACCACTTATTATTGTTGTGTGCCAACAGGTCGGGAGCGGCTTTACCAACCACACAACAGCGGTGCTATATGGGCAGAGGTGCTCCAGGTCGGAGAACGCCCCCAGCGAACTAGAGGCCCAGTCATGCGCGAGGCGCGCCCCCACACCGGAAGGTGAACCATGCACTGTGGCGCGGACACATGGAGGGCTCCGCGCCTGCACGTTACCATGCGGCCGGCCCCTGTGCGAGTTGGGTATTACACGGGCGGGGGCCTGACGGTGACACGAGGGAAGGACTCCTCCTTGCACCAAGCTCTGTGCGTGCTAGCGTGAAGCAGCGCGACCTAGCGGTGCCACAGCGGTTCTCGCCGCCGCTCCACGAGTACTACCGGCCGTACCATCAATATGATAGAGCGATGGGATACGCCCTATCTAGTATGGTTATGTGCACACACCTGCCCTACCACTAGTCGGGGGCCCTCTTTAGGATTGAGGACCAGGGCAAGTCATTGCTAGCCTGCCCCTTTGCGAGAGCAGAACCGCGGATGGTTTTGCTTTCTACTGCGGCGGCCGCGTCTGGGAAATTTAATTTGAAAGAATAATGGTCACTGTCCATACATTTGAAAACCTGTCAATGAGTTAACTTGAATAAATCCTCTTCATAGCAAAATGTGAATTTTTATTTAAATTAATTCTCTAGATCACATTATATTGATAGACCATTAATAACATGTCTTGACTATTCCTGACCGCTAAGGAATACTTCCGTGTACTTTTATGTAAACCATTAGATATACCTACCTATACTTAATCAAAAATGTAAACATGTGGATATTACTTATTGATTGATTGATTGATTAATTGATTTTTTGATTGATTGATACTTTATTGTAAAAACTGTGTACATAAAGATCTTAAAAATTAGTATACATCCATCAGTTTACCCAAAATTGAGTGTACAATAGTATATTATTCAAAATAGTAAATTATTCAAAAATTAACATAAATTATTAAAAAATTAATATTAGTAATTTGAGAAGTTATATAAATAAAATAAAAAGATAACATTTAAATTAATATAAGGATTCCTAATAATTAAAATTACAATAAAAACAAGCAATTTAGACATTAATCTACTTATTCATATAGTATTCATGAAGGCTTTAAAATTCTTTATCAATTAACCAAGATTTTAGTTTATTCTTAAATTGTTTGCCTTCAAGTACTTTAAATTCAAGAGGTAGGTTATTAAAAATTCTTACAGCTGAGGCATAAATGCTTTTATACATTATGCCCGATTTACACGTATTAAGTAATTTAGTAGTTAACTAAATTTTAACTAAATTTTAAGTGATTAAGTGCATGTAAACACAGAATTTAGTAGCAAGTTGCAAGTTAAAATTTAGTTAACAACTAAAGAGCTAAATTAGAATTCTGTCTATTTTTCGGTTAAGTTGGTGGGCGGGGCTTGTCACTTGACACGTTTGGACAGGTACAATTTAGTTAAATGCGTTATATTTCGGACTTTTTGGCGGGAAAGTGAAGGGTCATGTCTGCAGTTTTGTTTTATTTTCTTTAATTTATGTTTTCTCGAATATTAATATGCAATAATGGTGGATTATTTGGTGTTATGTGTTCGTGAATGTGCATGAATGTTGGCAAATAAAACAAAACAGTGCAACATCACTTTTCAAATTCTCTCAAGAAGTCCGTGTGAGATCTCAATAAAGTCCCACAGCTTTATTGAGTCTGAAGGGGTTTGGTTAATTTACAATTAAACGTTCATTTATCACTCATTTTCATTATCATCTACTTTATGCAAAAAAATATTCACTTTAATATCTTACTTGACACTGCCTAAATGTGCTGACCACACGAAGCCATTATTTAAGCATAGAATTTACGACTTCATTAAATTGTTGATCGTCCATCTTGAGTGAACTAAAGAGCTTAACTACTTAAATACGTATGAACACCTACTTAACTTTAAGTCACTTAAAATTTAGTTAGCTACTAAATTGCTACTAAACTACTTAATACGTGTAAATCAGCCATTACTGCTCCATTACATCTGGGAATACAAAAATCATGACAATAATTACTACGCAAATTGTTTCTATGTGATGATTTCTTGATAAAATGCTCACTGTTGGTTTTCAAAAATACACAGGCTTCCAAAATATAAATACAAGTCAAAGTTAGTAAACCATTCCTTTTGAAAACCATTTCGCAAAGACTGCCTTTTGTAAAATTTAAAAATATACCTAACACATTTCTTCTGGGGTGGACATTCACACAGTTTCCCCAAAAGATTACACAATACGTTAATAATGGGAATACGCTACCATAAAAAGCACTCTTAGAAACCTCAACCGATGCTAAAGTCGACAAAGCATAACAACAACTGGATAATCGTTTATTAAGTTTACTTATGTGTGCTTTCCAATTTAGATTGGAATCAATGGTTAAGCCTAAAAATATTGTATCAGACACTTCTTCGATCGTTTGTCCATTGTTTACAATATTTAAACTTTTTGTATTGTTATTGTAATTTTTAAATGTTAATATTTTTGTTTTATTTATATTTATCTGTAAGTTAATAGAAGCTAACCAATCTTTTACTTTATTCAATGTGTTACCAACTTCAATTTCATACTCAGAGTGGTTTAAATTTCCTCTAGATACAAAAATTGAGACATCGTCAGCATAGAGTATGCACAAGTGATCGACAAATAAAGGAAGTTCATTAACATAAATGAGAAAAAATAAAGGTCCAAGAATATTTCCCTGAGGCACTCCCGCCAACACGGTCTCAAAGCTAGAATTAACCTGTTCAATAGTCTTGGATTCGTTGTTGTAAGCATCGATACTCACGGATTGTTGTCTTCCTTGCATATATGATTCAATGAATCTCAGAACATTTCCCCTTATTCCAACATGGTCTAATTGCTTGAAGAGAACATCATGTTTAACGCAATCAAATGCTTTTGATAGGTCAATAAAGAGCCCGGTACATTTGTGCAAATCTCTTTCAAAATGTTGAAAGTTGCTAACGTTGTATTACTTCCTTTACGAAAACCATACTGGTGTTTGCTTAATATATAATGCTTATCTAAAAACTAATTAACCTAGTATGTATAACCTTTTCAAATACTTTCGAAAAGTTTGGCAGAAGTGCCACTGGTCTATAGTTATTCATGTCGCTCTTTGGACCTTTTTTATGGATTGATTTAACCATCGCTTTTTTGAGGTCATCGGGTAAGCAGCCTGACTCGAATGATAAATTAATTATATAGACCAGGGGCTCCACTATATAATCAACGCAAGCCTTGATTAATGTCATAGGGATGCAATCATGACCACAGCTTTTTTTATTTTTAAATCCTTCAAATACTTTTTTCAATTCGTATGAGTCAATTGGACTCATAAATATACTAGAACAGTTCTTGTTCGTTATCGGTTTGTAAATGTTTTGTTGTAAATTGCTAGGTTTATTTATATATTAACGAAATATTGATTCATTGTTTGTGCAATACATACTGGTTCCGCTATAACTTGTTTATCATGTTTTAAGATGTCAATCGTGTTTTTAATAATATTTGATTTAGATGTATTTTGTTTTATAATACTCCAAGATTTAGATTTATTACAGCTATTTTTAATGTGATTGGCATTTGGTATTCTTTTTGAGCTTTTAGTAACTAATTTCATTCTGCTACAATATTTTTTATACCTAACAAGAAATTGGTAGCTTCTATTTCTTTGACTCTCAGTGTACATTTTCCTTTTTATTTGCTGGATATCAAAATGCCTTTTGATTTCCACGATGGCTTACGTTTATGAGTTACTTTGACTTTTTCTAGCGGAACACACAATTTAAATATTAAGCCAAATGTATCTATAAAATCTTTATATGCTTTATTTGGATCAGTTTGGAGGAATACACTAGATAAATTTATTTGTAACAAGTATTTTAAAAATACTTCTAGGTATTTATCTGTATTTCTTCTGTAAATAAACCAAAAACGTTCTTGAAAACCTAAAGTGCACGGAATTGATATAAGTTGGCCCGTGTGATTGGACAGACCAGTATTTAGAACTTTAGTACAATACGATCTTATATTAGTAATTATATTGTCAATGCAAGTTTCCGAGTGAGAAGTAATTCTTGTCGGTTGTGTAATAGTTATTTTGAGTTTGAATAAATTTAGTATTTTTAAAAAGGTTTCCGCTCTGTAATTTTTTTCTAAAATATTGATATTAAAATCACCTAATATAATTAACTTTTTTGATTTATAGTTATTTTTCACAGTTAGTTCATATAGTAAAAACTCTGTATAATTAATAAATAATTTAAAAATACTATCGGGAGATCGGTATATACAAACTACCACACAATCCAGCTCAACGAGTGTAATAGCACAGCACTCAAAGTGTTTTTCAATCGACATCTTTGCTACCCAGTCTAATTTTCTGTAAGAAATTGAATTTTCTTTAAAAATTGCAACTCCTCCTTTCAATTTGTTACATCTAGAGTAGCTCCTAATTTGTATCCGCATATTTGTAAAATGTTGGATTCACTTTCTTTAAGGAATACTTCACTAAAACAGCATACATGAAACCTATTTTCCTTAGTTAATATCTCAATTTGGTCAACTTTTGATTTTATGCCTTGTATATTATTATGAAAAATGTTAAAATGTGCACCTAGGTTCCCGGATTCAAGGTCGGGGACGAAAAAATGTTGTAGTCTTCTTAATTTTGATAAAGTAGTCCAGGATTTTCTTTTGAGCTAATTTGGTTGAGTTTGTTTTTTAAGAGTTGAATTTTAAAACAGCTGACGTATCAGTGAGATTTTTATCGAAGTTTTACTTGTGTAACCTTTAATTTACCATTGACCCATTCGCCAATATAATCTATTCCCTCGTTCAAATGTTTAAAGAATGAACGTTACCCTGAATCATTCACAAAGCCTGTAACACTATTGAACATTGTTTCAAAATTATCTAGGTATGAGTTAGTATCAAACACATATTATGCATACCCGTGCGCAGTGATGTCATTATATAACAAGTTGTTAAAGGTTTCTATTCGAGAATTGTACATAACAGTGTCATTGAAACGGCTTGATTTATAAGTTGGTAAGCATATCAAAACATTGGTATAGTTAATTTTAAGTAAAGTTTCACGGGCTAGTTGAACTAATTTATTGTAATTGATTGTCTTTTTGAAATCTTTTTCACCGATAAGGAGAATACAAAAGTCTTTTCGCGTAAAAGTCTTCAGCTTTGACTCTAATCCACACAGCAAGTCCTTTAAACCTCTTCCTGGCAATAAATAGTGGCAATAGTTATAACTCTGGTGTGTTTGTAGCGTTTCCTTTGCAATAGCCAGGATCCTGTGTCGTTTATTTGTGCTGAGTAAATGTATTTTTATTTTGTTAGGTGAGATATGTTAACTGAGTTCTGGTGTGCTACTTGCACAATGTTGTTCGATTCGGTCTTGGAAACGCGAACTTTCTTCGTTAGGCATGGGAGAGTTGTATTTATCCTGGTCAAAATCTAATTTAGTTCTAGTTGAGCTTCTTATTTTTTACTTGGAGTTTTTTTCTTAGGGGTTGATCGGCATATTTTTTTCAGATGTTAAACTCTGTTGTCAAAACCAAGAATTTGTTTTTTTAGAGCACAGTTTTCAGATAGAAGGTTAATTATTTCATTGTCGGCTATATTTAATCGCTCGTTTAGGGAAGTTATAGTTTTTTCCATCTCTTAAATCTTCATTTCCAAGAGACTTAATTTTAAATCAGGGCAGCTCCTTTGCAGCTTCCAGTTCCAGTTCCCTGACTGTACCTCATCTTCCAAATCTGAGTCTTCTTCGATCGATAAAGTGTTAAAAGAATTCTGAACAGAAATGTTTGGCTTATATTTTCTTCTTTGTGTTACAAAATTATAACTCAATGTAGTGTTCAGAGGTGTATTTTGAGTATTAGTACAATGCATGCATTTCCAGCTAAGTTTCTTATCCTTTTCCATTAAGTAGAATAATGTTTCGGACATATTTATGCATGGTTCCAGAGGATAATATTTTATGCATATTGTGCAAGTTAGATGCCGACGATCGGTAATATATTTCTTGCATTTCGAACAGGATTTATCCATTCTATTGGTTGCGCTTCCTCTCGCAAAATTGTGTCGTAGCAATTGTAGCACTCTTCTCGCAGCACTCGTAGTACACGTTTACAGCACTCGTAGCGTACGTAGCAGTGCCGGTCGTACCGCGCGTAGTAGGCGATGTGTTATTTCGGCGCCACGCATCCAGCGTCCGTAGCCCAGCGGCTAAGAGGTCGGCGATTACCTCAAGGGTCTGTGGTTCAAATCCAGCAATTTTCAACCACAACGAAAATTAAATTTTCTCACCACTCTGAGACTCCGAAGATGGCAAAGGCGAAGTCTCGGCGATAAGCGAGGCGAAGACCGGGGCTCCCGCACAAATAAAAATTAAAATTAAATAAATTCCCCGAAACCAGCAACACTTCCAGTCGCTGCAGAGATTAGCCGCCGAGACTTACTAATAAGTGCTTATGATGTGTAGGAAAATTGAAGCATAAAGGTTACTTCACACATATCAGTGAAGTGGCCGGGGCACAGTGAAAAATATTCTTTCATACATTCTCTACTATGAACATTGTCAAAAAGAATACGTCTGTGATTTGCCGGTGGCGACATTGACACTGAGAGCAATATTACTGACTCAGACGGAATGTATGAAAAGGACTGTGCCGGTACTGTGACTTCACTGATGTGTGAAGCACCCATAAATAACAAATGAGTTTGTGCCTGTATCATTAATTTTATCTTTGGTTTGTACTTGACTAGTTATGCACAATTTCTTTATAGATGTTAAGGTACTAATAAATAAAACACCTCTGTTCGGTACATAATATTTTTTATTCATTTTCACTACCTAATCTTACAGCTACCTCATCCATAAACTCCACTGGTGCTGATATATTAGGTTGATATTTAGCCCTTCCAAGGTAACAGACCAACATAACGTCATTACGTGAGCTTAACAGCCTATTGTTCAACTCCCCGCTAAACAATTGCAACAATATTCTTGTTTCTTTATTAGTTATTATCATTTATTCCATGGCTAATGGATTATCAATACAAGTAAGATGACTCTGTTGTCTTATTAATGAGCAACAACACTGTAGGCAGACTTGTGTATGTCTTACTTGACGAGATGAGCTATAACAGCTAATAGACTGATAATAATGTAGCAGTATTTACACAATAAAGTTATTTGGAAAGATACATTCAAATGTGACAATCAACGACAATCGCAATAGAATTGAGGCACTTCTGCCACAATAACTAAGTAAGCTTTAGGGTGCTTCTGCTTGGGTACTTATAAATACAAAAAAAATATGCAAGTAAAATGTATGAAAATCATTGTAGATGGTTGAATAAAATAAAAATACCTAGGTATAGGTACTTACGAATAATGGTAAGAGCCACTCGCTGAGTACCTAATGAAATAACTCTTACCACTCGCTGAGTACCTAATGAAATAACTATTGTATTTACACAAACTCTGCAGTCTATGCACAGAATGCGCCCACTTGATGTATTGAAATCCAAATCGCAAGCCAACAGCGTCCAGTAATCGTGAGTCAAGCCAAATGTAGTTGGTGTAAGGAGATATCGGTTTCCAGAAATCAAAAGCTAAAACTCGTTATTGAAAGAAGATAATATCAGAGTGCAGCCAGGGGATAGCGTAGGTCGACAGACATTTTTTTTAGTTTTGTTTAACCTTCCGTTATGGATAAGGGAAAGTGATCTAGCGCATACAGCCTGGTCTTCAGTATTTTTTTCTTTATTTCTTTTCCTTATTTATTTTTAATGAGTGAATTATGAATTAGTGTGTTAATAATTCTTCTCAAAATGTTAAATATATTTTAAGTAATAGTAACGCTTCCTATAACTGATATTACCTATCCATATTAAACGAGTTAGTTAATGTTTCTGAAGACGCCTTAAAACGAAGTGATTTCGCTTAATTTTGAAGACTCCTGGTTATTAAATAAATGACTTAATGCAAAGGAATCAAGCATACGGACGTGAAGGGTCTCTTTCTTTAACCTTTGCTGAAGGGGTGGTGGGGGTTGGTCCGGTTTTGGAAGGGGGCTGCGGGGCGTCGTTTTTCTATGTTTTGTGTGGGAGTTTTGGGTGCCGCGTCGGCGTGGTGTTTCCTCTTAACTCGTAATCCCTACGCGCGCGCGTAAACCCTGCGCTCCTGACGGACGTCAAATCGATATCGAGTCGGCTGTGCTTATCGGAATATGAACGCTCGGGTCAAGAGATAGGTTTCAGTTTCGCGTGGGCGTCGTTGGAGGGTGAATCTTCTGTACGGTAGTAGTATTAGTTATTCTGTGCTTGTACCAAGACGAAAAACGAAACAATTTTAAAACACACTAGTTTATGTTTATTAATTTTTGACGTTTTTTTATGCTTATGTTTTTATAAAAAAAGATATTTGAATGATTAAAAATGTCAATCTTATTGGTTAGGTACTAATGTTTTCCAAAACTCATTTCGACCGCTACTTTATTTTACTTCAAAAACTCTCCAATTTATATTACTTACCACAGTATCAATACGATAATTGGAAATCATATTACACAATTCTATGACCACGGCTTATATTTCGGTTCGACGCGATTCTGTTTCGGCGTGCAGTGGTACTGGGGGTAGCAATGCGCATTTGTCTGGCACAGACTATAATAGCTCGTTAGATTAGTTATTAAGTCTTAAATATAAGTTAGTTAACTGTTTTTTTTTATTATTATTAGTATTGACGTCAATAAGTGCCTGTAAAGGTTTACATTGAATAAATAATTTGACTTTGACTTTGACTTTGATATTTTATCAAACATCACGTTCAACTGACAATACAAAGGTGAATCGGAACAGCTCACAGGCGACAGGGTGCGTTCAAAACCTTAACTTAGTTACTACCCTAGAAATAGAAAACACAACATTGTATTACTCCTAGAGCTTTAATGGAAACCTAGATAACGTGGTTTGATTTAATGAATTTAGAGCTATTTTTGCCAATAGCACTTGATTTTATACATTTCCTAAAAAATCTGGTCTATAATGGCCATTGTTCTTTGAAATTTTGTGCCGATATTGTTTGGTGGCATGCAAGTTGGGGGTTTGACGGGGCAAACCCAAGTCACCTTCTCATCGGTACATGTCTCTACGTTGAGGATTTCAATTTCGGCCACGGTAATGAATACCCTTGTGGGCTGACAGCCTTTACCGATTCGCCCTCAGGGATAAAGGCATGTACAACGGGTCTAGATCAACCCACACTTTATCATCCGGCCCCAGTTGACCTACTCTTGGGCTCGGGTGTACTAGGACGGATCCTACTAGGCACCTAGACGGCTCTGGGTCGCTTTTCACTGGTGGCAGTGCCAACTATTTTGTTTTTTCTATTATTTGACCAGTTGGACGACTCGTCACCGGATGAGTCCTAGAGTCATATGTTTGTGTCTCTTAACAAAACTATGCACTAGTTTTGGGAAATTGAGAAACCTCCCATGGTGTGAGGAATTTCATTAGGCCAGTACGTCACGGTTGACGTCTGTTGGGTGTGTAACTAGGTTACCTAATTTGGAATTTTGAATATTGTTTGCTCGAAGAGCCAATTTTGTGTAGTGCTCTTCCGGTGTTTATTTTGTTACAGGGTGACGGCTTTACTCATGCAGCGGCAGATAGAGAATCTGCCTTGAGACCGAGTCACTCAGTCTCGTCCATTATTGGGGGTCGCACGCAACGGGTTTTGCTGGAGCTTTCTCGGTAAAACCGCTACCACTCTTCGCAACGCCCGGGTTTTAAGGTGAATATTTTGTGTTTTGTGTGCCTGGCTACTAAGGCCGTCCACTTGGGAGCTTCGTGTTGCCCAGGGAGGCCTTCGTCGTCGCGTTGGATCGTTTTGTGACAAAGGCACAGATTGCAAGGGTACGGCTACCTATCTAAATGATGTTTAGAGTTAAAGATATTTATTTCTCATAAAGAATTTACAATTCACTTACATGAGAGATATAAAATTATTTTAAAACACGTTGAACGACACAAAAACAAAGCGATCAACAAAAAATAACAAAACACGTAGGTAGTTTTATTAAAACTCTGGTTTGACCACTAGGAGCGTTCCGTACAAGATACCTCACCCCGGGTAGTAGCCTCGACAACAAATACACGTTGAACTAACGACACTGGAAGTGGCAGGAGCGTACTTTGTGATATTCAACGTTAATATTATTATTAAGTTATTGATATAATAATACAATAATAGGATCATTCAGTGTTTGCATAAGTTTTCCAAAAGATTTAAATTATACCTGTTTTATCATTATGTTTTAAATGTGTATTCTTATTTTTCATAAATAAATTAAGTTAGTTTTGTATATTATTACGCATAATATATTATTTAGTTAAGTTTTTTTAAATATAGGTACTATTCATTTACAGTCTGAAATTATAGCTATATGTTATTAAATAAATATGATTTTAGTAGCCTTTTAAAAGTGGTTGTTGACTTAGCTTCTCTAATGTCATTTGGTAGTTTGCTATAAATTGCGACGCCTTCATTTAAAATACATTTTTTCCGTAATTAGTGCGTGCCGGGCGTAATTGTAATTCTTTTCCTAGTCTTGGTCTTAGCTTTGTTAATTGTTTGGCCTTAGAGAAGCTTAATTCCGTATGTATCTTTTTATTTAGTACTTTCCGAATAAAGATGCATGTAAAATAAATATAAGTTTGTGCAATTTTCATTATTCTGGTTTCCTTATATTTTTTAATGATTGTATATTTTTAGAAAACTAGCTTTGGTAAATAAGATAATTTAATATTATTTTAATTTGGCTAATTAGATTTAGTATATTGTTGAAAGAGGCTAACTTGCCCCCTTTGTTTGGCGCCAGGGCCGCATTATAAAGTTGCTGGTTGGCGAGTATGGGACTCCACAGGCGTTGGTCAGCGGTTCGATTCCGCGACGAGCCATAGCAACTGTCTCTCCTTTCCCGGGTGATTTAGCTAGCGGTCTGAGTCTTTCGACTGGGGCAGGGGGATGTTTTAAATAAAAACTACCTGTAATTTTGGTTGTGTTAGGCACATATGTTTGATTCGGGCAGCCTGTAATAATTAGTAATTAAGACTGCGCCGAGCTTTTGACGCGAGCAAAGATTAGGTCTTTATCGCGGCACGCACCCGTGTGTGCGTCATCACGCACACTACTGCAAGCTCGCTCGATCGTTCGGTACGGTCGTCGGTCGGTGCTAAAAGTTAGTAACTCATTACTCTGTAGGTAATAAATAATCTCAAGCATGCGTAGAGAAACCCAGTGATAGTAATGAATAAAATACCATTAAAATTCAATTTTTTATTGATTTTTTTACTATGTTGTAAGATCAAGAAAAAAGTATAAGAAAGTAATAATAATGTAATATTCAGACAGTGTTCAATTTTCTATTTAGCTGGTATAGTATATTCACTAGATACTAAAGTTTTAATACAGTATTAGACAGATTCAATTATTAGGTTACGGGCTTACTTTATGAATCATACCTACAAAATACCTCCACCTAGGTACTGTATCACAAATTATTTTTATATAGCTTATAGAGGGTTTAGTACGCTGAACACCAAATGCCTCAAGCAATGCTTAAGAAATTCACCCATTCAAACAGGCGATTCCGTAATCTAAAGTGGAAATTGTTTTTCTCTAAATTGACCCGACCGGGAATTGAACTTAGGACCTCAGAGATGGCGTGACGCCAGCATGGCGTGCTAACCACTCGACCACGGAGGGCCTCGTGCAATAGTGTTACGTTGTAAATACAGGGCCCTGTCTGCCTTTACTAATCTACAGAAGGGGTTCGCAATAATTGAATAATAGATACCTGAAATCATTGTAGATAAATCATCAGATGTCCAAAAACACTTGTTTGAATTAAATCCATTTTTCTTCACATTAAAGACATGAAGCCTTGGCTGACACATTACAAGACACACTTTTCTTGCATTTTCAATCAATACACATTTCTAAATCAGTTTTAGCAAGACTTTGCATTAGATGTGGAGAAAATTAAGTTTGTTTACGTTTTGTATTTGACATAACACCATAGACAAAATGACAGCCACCGTAGCGACGCCTAGCGGTAGCGGGGCGAAGTGGCTGTCAGCTTTTAGTTTTACATAAAAGATTCAATTTTAAAAATAGCCGAAACAGTTCCAATAATAAATTACATAATAAATTAATATGTATAATAATTACTTTGAGTAATTAAATGTAATTCAAGCAAATCCGGAAATAGAACTATTTTTTCTATAAGGACTTTTATCTAGAACATTCGAACGGGAGAAATATTTTTATATGGATCTTATCTCTGCCCGTAGGGGTTACCAGAGAGGAAACTAATACTCCTTAATATTAAGATAGGGTAATTAGTGAGTTAAATATCACATAAATTAATTTTAAATTAAAGAGAAACGCATTTCACATTGCTAAACGTTAATTTTTTTTCTAGGTCTTGTGTTGTTATTGATGGCAAATTCTGTTAGCAGAGGGTGAGTTGTGACAGACGTCATATTTGACGTTTTGATAGTTTGAAGGAAAATTCTAAAAGAACAGGTTGTTATAGATTACCCCACTTTACGAGTTGAAGTCATAAGCTGGCCTTCGATTTATAAGACTTCCGGCGAAGGAAAGCGGCCGAGTCTGATGACGTCGAAATGATTTCAATCTCTGGCGTGACGTGGTGTGGTGTTATGTGTTGAGATCGATTCACTGAGGTAGGCATGAGTCGTGGTAACCTCTTGTTTTAATCTGAGGTCGTAATAATGTAGTGGATTTGAGGCGTCATTAGCTTATGAGAATATAGTCAACAAGTGTGTGGTTTATTTACAGGGATCCGTGCCCGAAACGAAGTTCCGGTCGCTGGCAGCCACGCGCAAAGATAAAATCTCCCAGCGCGTAAGTATCCCAATATCATTGTTAAGAATAATAATCCGTCATCCTAGGAATTCAAATCGATTTTTCATGGTGTCCGAATCATGCCTTGTCGCCAGGCGACGCAAGGCTCTTGGCCATGTGGCAGACGTGTCAAACCCCTTTAGGAGTGGATATTGCATCATCCCACAATAGTCTAGCATTGTTTGGTTTTGTTTAGTGGAATATCGTAGCCGTGTAGTGCCTTGAGTACTAGTTAAATGTGAAACTACACTAAAATTAAAGTATGGTGTTGAATATTACTGTTGTAGTGTTAGTTTATAGTTGTGCAACAGCGCTGGGAAGCTTTTGATAACCCTTGGCGCTGCGAGTCCCTGATTATGATAGGTTGCAGCCCCAGATACACAGATAGCAGACTGCGGGACCCTAATTTATGTAACAGATCTGAACTAGGCGTGTAGTGTTATAAATAGGCCCCGTGTTGATAATTTCAGATGCTTCGAGAGGCCCGTCTCGCCGCCAGGATTTAGAGCTGGGGCCCTAAAGCCTGGACGCGAGACCTGTTTCTTCGGGGTACCAGCGGCCACCTGCTGCCAGACGAGCTGTCGCCGCCTAGCGGATGAGCAGGCGTTGACGGTTTTTTTGTTACCCAGTACTCTGGGATACTTGTTTTTTTTATTTGGTAACATTTTTTAAATTAAGGTTTCGACACCTTACGCTTTATTTTCCTTTTATATCCAACTACACCAAGCGTTGGTGAAGTTGTGAAACATTTGAGGATCTGCGAGTTCGACTTGTGTGAAGTTGTATGGTGACATCGTCTCCAGATTCGGATCGACTATACGATCCTGGCGTCCATAATTATTAATTTTATATCGGTATAACCCCACGGTTCTCTAGTGTATTGGCTTTAAACGTGTGATAGTTTTGATACGGTTAAACTGATTAAAACATTTAATTTAATATTTTTATAGACGGAGTAATTTAATTTTAATTTCAACTTCATACTCGGAACGGTACTGGTTTTATCCCAACCCCCCACGACCATAGCTCGTACCACTGAAATATTAGCTGGCTGGTTAGGTAGTAGTAGGAACAGTATTATAAAATTTATTTGAAATTAAAATTATCAGCGACCCGCTTGGTCACTTTTGACTCTTAGGATTTTAGTGTGTTTTAGGGGGTGATATAGCTTTATAATAAGGTTTAGAGTACTTTAAACAGTAAATTATAGTTAGCAAAATTAATAGAAAGTTTGTTGGACTTTCATTTGAGATTGACCCTAGGGTCAATTTCGACTGATAGTTTTTTTTGTTATTTTCGGCTTAATAAATTAAAAGGAGTAACGTGGATGATTAGTACTTAATATAATATAAGGAAAAATTGTGACTAACCCCCTCTTTTAAATAATAAGAGTGAAATAAAATTTATAATTTTATTTTATTGTTGTTGGACAAAATTTTAGTGTGTGTTCTTTTACAATATACTGCCTAGCTGTAAAACATTTTATGGTTTTATTTGATAACATCCCACTGACGCTTGCGTTTGGGATTTTCTTCCTTTTCCCCAAAAGGGACAAAATCCCGAATGTAACAATAAAAGAAAAAAGCTTTTTTTTATACTCTTAGGGCCTTTTTTAACTGTATAATCTATCCTTAAGTTTCTAACTATAACAATAAATAAACGCTGTATCATTAATTGTTCACATAGCTGGATGCTATCTTATTATAATCTAGTTAAGTACTTAATACGAATGAAACTAACCCAAAACGATTAATCATCAAACCCGAGCAAAAACTCAATGGTGTTACTTACATTAATTAACTATCGAGTTCCTGTGGTCAACTTTTTGCTAAATCATCAGACCTTGGACACCATCTGCTCCAAGTGCTCGTCAAAACAAATCTAACGAGCCCAAATTCGATAGTGTTAAATCAATTAACTATCGAATTCCAGTGGCCACCTTCCTGTTCCATCATCAGACCTTGGACATTATCTACGATCCAAGAGCTCGTCCAAACAAATCTAACGAGCCCGAATTCGATGGTGTTACATCAATTAACTATCGAGTTCCTGTGGCCACCATCCTGCTCCATCATCAGATCTTGGACACCATTTAGGCTCTAAGTGCTCGTCAAAACAAATCTAACGAGCCCGAATTCGATGGTGTTACATCAATTAACTATCGAGTTCCTGTGGCCACCATCCTACTCCATCATCAGATCTTGGACACCATTTAGGCTCCAAGTGCTCGTCAAAACAAATCTAACGAGCCCGAATTCGATGGTGTTACATCAATTAACTTTCGAGTTCCTGTGGCCACCATCCTGCTCCATCATCAGATCTTGGACACCATTTAGGCTCTAAGTGCTCGTCAAAACAAATCTAACGAGCCCGAATTCGATGGTGTTACATCAATTAACTATCGAGTTCCTGTGGCCACCATCCTGCTCCATCATCAGATCTTTTACATCATTTAGGGTCTAAGTGCTCGTCAAAACAAATCCAACGAGCCCGAATTAGATGGTGTTACATCAATTAACTATCGAGTTCCTGTGGCCACCAACCTGCTCCATCATCAGATCCTGGACACCATTTAGGGTCTAAGTGCTCGTCAAAACAAATCTAATGAGCCCGAATTCGATGGTGTTACATCAATTAACTATCGAGTTCCTGTGGCCACCATCCTGCTCCATCATCAGATCTTGGACACTATTTAGGGTCTAAGTGCTCGTCAAAACAAATCTATCGAGCCCGAATTCGATGGTGTTACATCAATTAACTATCGAGTTCCTGTGGCCACCATCCTGCTCCATCTAAGTGCTCGTCAAAACAAATCCAAGGAGCCCGAATTAGATGGTGTTACATCAATTAACTATCGAGTTCCTGTGGCCACCAACCTGCTCCATCATCAGACCTTGGACACCATTTACGGTCAAAGTGCTCGGCAGCACAAATCAAACAAGTCCAAATTCGATGGTGTTTAATTCGTAAGCAAAATAGTGAAAACCGGATTTATTAATAAAAAATAACAAAAAAATACTACTCTCTTTTGCTGTCTGTGTAACACAATACGTACACAATAGACATCGTAGTATTTCAAAGGTCAAGTCGCTCCGCATCGAGACGTGATCTCACTTTGAGTTCTCGTGGGCGACTGAATATTTTGTGTGTTGCGCGCTTGTTATATTTCAACGTCTGAGCCCATAGTAATTTTGTACGGCGGAAATGGAAGGAGTTTTTAAAAAATCATAATAAATAACCAAAGCACATTACGAAATAAAACGACTGACTCCTTGTAATCAATACTTTTGAGAATTGTTTGTGTATGGTTTTAAAACTAAAATATCGATTTTTTTATTCTGTTTTACCTAAACCCCAACACACGTTCTTCCCATTTTTTGTACAACTTTATGTAATTTTATTTATTAAACTGTTATTGATTTTAGATTATTAATAGAGATACATTGTAAACACACTCTTTGTGATAATAATTACATATATTATATTTTTTTTTGGTAAGAATTGTGAACCACATCGATTTAACGGTTATTTAGAACGGAGACCTCTGGTATTTGTAATGGTTGGTTGATATTCAATTTATTATATTATATTTATTTAGAGTAGTGGTTGTGTGAATGTATAATGAAATCATTACCCTTCAAAGTACACATAGGACGTAAGTGAATGAGTCCCCTGCCCGATAACACCTGTGACGTAACTCCAGCTGGGCAAATTATGCGGACACTGCATTCTTCGCAACACACAAATAGCCATGTGTTATCGGCATGAAACTTAACCCAGCTCTCTTTGCAATTTGATACCTCCGACTTGCATGGCGATAAGTCCGTGCCGCCATCAATTAAATTAATGTCGCAAATGGATTGTTTCATTTTTGTACTGTAGATAGGTTTATCTAAAACGCTTAACAATTTTTCATCTGATAAATGACGACATTTTTGAAGATCTGGTTCTGATAGAAATATTAGTGAATCCTTGTTGATATTGAATCCAATGTAAGTGTATATAGTGGTGACATGATAAAAGTTTTGTCCTCTTCTTTGTGGGATGCTGATAATCTTATCCATTTCAATAACTTCGCTACTTAATGTAGGTATTTTTATTTCAACGATAAGGAATTTGTCAGTAACTCTCGCCGAAACTCTTAACAATTTATATGAATGAATGATATTTGAGCTGTATGTTGGTAGTATGAGATCTCTATGTAGTCGACTGGAAATAATGTTCATTTGTTTCTCCAGCTGTTCCGGTGATAAAAAATTAGTATTTAAGTGACCTTGATTGATATCTGCCACTGTCTCAATCAAAGTTTGTTGGATTCGCCGCACGTTGGATAGGATGATATGGGCTGCCAAGGATGATGAAGTCATGTACATAGCGTGTGATGTATCCAATCGAACCTGACTAATATCTGCCGTTAAATTATTGATACAAGAAAACTGCCTTAGCATCATATGTTCGTGCCTTTTTAGTATATTACTTTGTGCTTCTATTACTAGGGTCTGATTGTGAAGTAGGGTCTGCAAATGATTATCATACTGCTTAATTTTTTCTATATCTTTTTGATATTGATTAGCGAACCTCTCATCTAAGACTCCAAATAACGAGTTGGCAATGTAACCAACACCATTCACTAATCCTCTTTTCTGTCTTCTTCGATACTGGTTCTGTAACAGCTGATTATAATGATCGATTTCGTTAAGCTCGTGTTCAAGTTGCAATATGACACTTCCATATTGATAATCCGTAGATGAAGAACTTCCTTCCTTGATAAACGAGACATACTTTTGTAGATTACCTAAAGCTTGCCAGTAGGTACTTATGTTCTAGTAAACAACAAGGTTCCATTCGTCTCTTATAAATTGGAGATTTGACACCTTATCGAAATACATTGTCTGATTATTATCCAATGGCGTAATATTAAAATGTTGTGGTTCTTGTTGTAAACTTGGTGATAACAGAAATGATTTAAACATGAAGAGACTAAGGAAAAAATTCTTTAAATTTGTTCCGCGATTTCTAGCGCGACGCTGGGCCGCGCGTGTCTTTGTTTCGTTATCGGAGGATGATGATTCTTGATTAGGCTCCTGGGATGATGATAATAAGGGCACTAATTTGATAACGGGTCGTTTCATAGGACTATTTTTCGTTTTTAACGATACAACCCTGACATGTCCGTCCTTCCCTGGGTGCAGCTCTTGCACTCTACCCATAGCCCATTTCCCCGGTGCCAGGTTATTTTCCTTTACCAATACAAAGTCGTCAACTTCAATATTTTGTCTGGTGATTTCCATTTCGATCTGATCTGAAGTTGTTGCAGATAGTCAGATGACCAGCACTTCCAAAATTGATTATTAATAGCCTGTACAAGTTGCCATCTCTTTGATAAATTTAATGATTCTGGATTTGTTTGAGGTTTTGATAATATCGGTCCACCGATCAAGAAATGTCCAGGGGTTAATATAGTGTCATCTGGATCTTCCGATAATACGCAGAGCGGTCTGGAGTTAAGGCACGCTTCCACTTGATGTAAGATTGTATTGAACTCTTCGTATGGGAGTTTCTGATCGCCAACAACACGCTTCAAGTGGTATTTCAAGCTCTTAACTGCGGCTTCCCACAAACCCCCAGCGCTGGGGTAAGCCGGGGCGTTAAAGTGCCATTCTATGTTCATTTCTACGATGTTATCAAATAACTCCTTGTTAATGGATGCTGCAATTTCTCGGTACTCCTTAATCAGAAGACGGTTAGCGCCAACGAAGTTAGTTCCGTTGTCGCTGTACATGTGGCTTGGTTGTCCTCTACGTGAACAGAATCTACAGAATGCAGCGAGAAAGGTTGGAGTGCTCAGATCCGAAACTAACTCAAGGTGAACGGCCTTTGTTGATAAACAAATAAAAACTGATATATATCCTTTTGTAGTCCGAACCCCGCGTCCTTTGTTTAATTTAAGTTCAATTTGTCCCGTAAAGTCGGCCCCACAGTGTTCAAAAGGTCTAGATGGTACCACTCTTGGCTGTGGTAAGTCAGCCATTATTGGTTGATACCTATTCTGACTGAATCGACGACACTTTATGCATCGCCTTAATTCTCGCTTAACTGTAGACATCCCACTTATTATCCAATATTTATTTCTAATGTATGTAAGTGTAAGTCCTGCGCCACCGTGTAGCGTAGTAATGTGCGCTTGACTAATGATAAGCTCGGTAAATCTACTCCGGCCGCTTAATATGATTGGATGCTTCGCGGACCCAGGTGATATTCGAATTATGCAGCCTGCCTCCGACTCTCAGCAAGCCTTGTTCATCGATGAAAGGACTTAGGCTGGCTAACTTACTGTTTCTATGAACCTGACCCTTACTATTTATATGACTTAAATCTTCACAAAAGTCTATTGATTGGATTGTTTTATGATAATGTTATATGATTCAGTAAGCTCCGTAGGTAACAATACGTTTCCGAAGATTGCGTCACACCGGCCTCGTGAGCGCTTGATAAAACGTAACACCCATGCTATAATTTTAGCTATCTGGGTGATTGAACTGTGTTTGTTTATTAATTTTAATATAATTACGGACGATTTATAACATAAGGCTGCTGTTACACTGGGTGCTATTTTCTTTACTTCTATACTGGGCTCCTAATATGAATCGGTTAAAACATGATTTGATTGAGATGTAGGAAGCCATGTTGGTCCTTCCCACCACAAACGATGACCTAATAACTGGATCACTGTGACTCCCCCCTGGTATCACAATCTGCGGGGTTATCTTCCGAACGTACATAATGCCAGTGCACTGCTGGTAAAACATCTTTAATTTGCTGAACTCTGTTAGCAACAAATTGTTTCCATCGCGATTGTTCTCCGTGAATCCACCCTAAAACGATCATGGAGTCTGTCCACGCGTGAAGATTGAAATAGTTACTTGATAAAGTCTTGATTACCTTGCTAATTAGCTGTGATAATAACAATGCACCACAGAGTTCAAGACGAGGCAGTGATATCTTTTTGTTCAACGGTGCTAACTTAGTTTTCGCTGCTACCAGTCGCGATGTGCGCTCGCCCTTATCATTTGTCGTAACACAATATGTGGCGCATGCATATGCCTTTGCGGAGGCATCGCTAAAGCCGTGCAAGTGATAATCCTTATCGGTATTACCTAAATAACGAGGAATGTTGAAATTACTGATGTTTTTAAATTCATTGCGCAATTGCATCCATTCATGTATGATATCTGATGGTAGTTTTTCGTCCCAGGATAAACCTGAGACCCATGCCTTCTGGAATAACAGCTTAACCTTAACTGATAATGGTGATATCCAGCCAATAGGATCGAAAATCTTCGAAATGTCTGATAATAACTCTCTCTTAGGGTTCCACTTTAAACCTAATGTCTTACGTAATTCGGAACACTTAAACTCAAAGGGACTGTTTAACTGATCGTGTAATAAATGTTGTACGAGCTCCTCGTGGTTGCTGGACCACTTCCGTATGTTCATTCCGGCACCGCGTAAAATCTTAATCAGTTGAGTTTGTATTTCCTTTGCAACTGCTAACGAGTTATGGCCCCCCAAAAAATCATCCATAAAAAAGTTATTTTTCAAGGCCATTGATCCATGGATAATTTTCAATGTCATCACTTGCTAATTGCCTGAGTGTTCTCAATGCAAGGAATGGCGCTGCCTTAGTGCCATACATGACGGTCGTTAGTCTATAATCCTTTAATGATTCGCCGGAATTTGATCGCCAAACAATGCATTGTAAATTTTGATAATAATTACTTAAGAAAATTTTCCGAAACAGTTTTTCAATGTCCGCGGTCATATTTAAATTGTCGCCAGGCTATGATAAGTGTTTGTAGATCAGCTTGTAGGTTTGAACCGCACTCCATGAGATCGTTTAGGCTATGTCCAGTGGATGTCTTTGATGACGCATTGAACACCACCCTAAGTTTTGTTGAAGTTGAGTCTAACTTAAGAACACCGTGATTCGGTAAATAGCACATTGGTCTATTATTGTCTTGGCTCGGTACCATGTGTTCAAGATGTTGGTATTCTTCCATGAAGCCCTTGTAGCCATCTAAAAACGTCGCGTTGCTATCCATTTTCCTTTCTAACTGATAAAATTGGGCTACAGCCTTTGCACGAGAGGAGCCAAGCTTTTTCTCATAGTCCGGTTTCATAGGAAGGCCCACCTCTTACATCCCGTTTGAAAGGCGCCTTGTGGTTGATACGTAAAAGTCTTCACAGTATTGTTCTCCCGCCGACAAGGTAGTAGAAGGTGTAGCGATCTCTTCTATCTCCCAATACCGAGACAACTCTGATAAATCATTGATCACTACATGGCAATTAAAAGTTTTTACATTTCCAGATAAAATCCAGCCCAGACGGGTCTGCTGTGCAATAGGTGACCGTGCTGGTCCCTTGATAAGTCCATTCATTAGTATTTGAGAGTAAACACTAGCATCTAATAATAAATCTGTAGAGCGTGACACGTTGTAGTCGGGATCGGCCAGGTTAACATGTTGCAAGTGTGACCATGATGTTTTTGTAAATGTATTATTTGGCAAGTTGTTTATAACCTTTGATATAATTAATGCTTGAGTTGTAAAGTTATAATCGCCATAGATCGAATGACATTCTAAGTTAACCATTCCCTTGCTTTGCTTAGTGCCTTGACCAATGCCGGACACTGATGCGTGATATCTTTGTCGGTGTAGCCCTAATATTTGTACAGCATTCTCTGATATTAACGAGATCTGAGACCCTTGCTCTAGGAGCGCTCGTAGAGTGCTAAATGTACCGTTAGCTGATAAAACCTTTAATAGAACGGTTGTTAAGAGAACCTCTTCATCGTCTCCCGCAACATAATTAACATTATGTTGCATGATATTTTGTTTTTCTGATACTATATATGTTCGCTATGTGATGGAGACATATTGGAGGTGGATGAGTTGTTATTTGTAAATGCCTCATGTAATAAAGAATTGTGGTCACCCTTACATTCTTTACAACGCTTGATAGAAAGATACGGATTGTCATAATGCTTATACAAACAGTTTTTGCATATTTGATGTTTCGCAATAAAATTTCAACTTTGTTAACGGGGCCATGCTTGTAAATTTTCTACATTGAAATAAGTTATGATTATTTTTGCAGAGCTGACAGTTTGCGGCACGTGTATGATAAGACTTGCTTTGATATTTGTCCCGGTTAAAGTTTTTAGACGGGAATGATAATGATCTGGAGTTGGTTACCGGCCTTGGTAGTGATAGTGTATTCTCTCGTTCCTTTTTATGCATCGGTTCGAGGGCCGTAAACTTAGCTTCCAAGAATGATATAAACTCATTAAGTTCCGGTAACTCTTTTAATGTCTCAAAGTCCAATTTCTTTGATAGGATATGGACAAGTATGGGATCCCACGTGTTGGTATCCACGCCCAAGTCGTGTATAGCATGGACACACTCCACGGAGGTGTCGTGTAACCATTTCACGTCGTACGCAGTCTGCTTTTGAATACTAGCCACTTATCAGTGCACGACCGTATATACAATATGGCTCCTACCGTCCACTCAATCTGACAGCTGTCCGAAAGTTGGCCGACGCTGACCCGAGACTACCCGAGCTGACAAAAAAGCTTAGAACTAACCCATTGCTAAAGCTATATCAAAACCTAAACTACGTACCAAATGCTTAGAAAACTCAGTATTTTAATAAGTTAAAAGTTAATTACGAAAAGCTACAACAAAAATGACAAAAATGAAGATTCCAAGACAAAAAACAAAAATATTTTTTTTATATCGACATTTAGAAGTCGTTACGTGTAGTTACTTGGAAGTCACTGTTTCAAACTATAAAGAATCATATCATTTTCGATAGTTAAAACCATAACGATTGTTTTGATGTGCACATTATTAGGAAGAACGATGATTACGAAGAGTAATTAACACATTATTAGCACAAAAAAATCCTATGCAAAATAAATGGCGAACCGTCAAAATTGTCAACAATTTCATTTTTTTACTAAAGGTACTCGTACACTATGCCATAGTTTCAATTGCTCTACGTATCAATTGATATCCATAGAGCCACCTCAAATTTTCTTGCGGAACTACAAACTAGGTGTAGTGAGCAACAACCTTAACAAAGAACGTTGCCGTGTTTATGGCGCTTGGTCAGAAAAAAAAATATATTGGAATGTCACTGTCTACAAATGTAAACAAACCATAATAATCCTTAACAATAATTAGTATGCGATTGTTTTGATGTGCACTTATTTAGGAAATACGGTGAGTAGAAGAGTATTTCGACATTTTTAAAAACGCTTACGTTGCAAAATTCCGTTTTGGCGAACTGTCAATTCTCGCCAATTTCATTATTTTTTTCTATGAAATTATGTTTGTCATTAAATAGATTTCTTTTACTTTTATACTGAATTAGTAACCACAGAATCATCTCAAATATTTTAATGGGCCAACGTAATACGTGTTTTAAGTAATTACACTCACCGTGGTCGTAATGCGAGTTTGCAAAATTAATTTAGGCTGAGTTACAGAAGTTACCAAGGACAGGAGGGGTTATATGTCACTGAGTTACAGAAGTTACCATGGACAGGAGAGTGGCTAGGCTGATTTAATAAGATTTCCAACTGATTTGTAAAAAGTAGCTGTTTATTGTTGTATCTATGCACTAAGATTTCCCATGCTGCTTCGTAGTTTTCGGAGGAAATATGAAGATGTTGGATAAGGCGCTCCGCCTCTCCCTTGACCTTGCCTTTCAAATGCTGCATTTTTTGGGAAGTCGTAAGGAAGTTATTGCTATGAATGGCCTCATTAAAAAGGTCGTAGAAAGTAGGCCATTGAAAGTACCTACCCGTAAAAATAGGTATCTCAAGTTGCGGTGTTGACTGTTGAGTATGTACCGTCGAAGATAGTTTGCGGTTTAATGTGCGTTTTGTATCCTTAAAATCCTTTTCATAAGCAGCGTATTCATCTTCGTATGAAATATCTTCACCTTTTAAAATGTCGTCTATTTCTAAGTGTAACCCGTCAATGATGTTCCAACGACTTTGTACATTGCAAAGCTCTTCCAATTCCCACTTCTCTGATATGTCATCCACATTAATAACTTTAATCAAGCGACTAAACGCCCTGAAGTTGGTTCGTTGCTTTGATAGTAACTCATCTATTTTTCCAGACGGTCCAGCAGCTCTATCATGTTTTTGATAGTTTGTCAGAGTATGCTGAAGGGTAAGATACATTTCTTTCGTTCTTTCGTACACATTTTCTGTATAATACTGACTGCCTTTGTCCTCAAATTCCAACAAACGTAGATTATTCTGCTCGAACTCCGTCCAGAGGTTGGCTAGTGTATTAAGTCTCCGTACTAGGTATTCCAGTGTCTTTCTGCTTGCGGAATCCTTCCCGAAGTTGGTTTTGATATTCGTGATAGTGTCTATTATAGCACTTTGACGTAATAAAATAGCTTTCATGATGAAATGGCAATTACTTATAAAAAGGAACAATCTTACTTTCTTACTCTGGTGACGAAGTACTTTGTCTCGACGACGCGATGATACCAGCACTAGCAAGCCTCCCGGCGCGCCGTGCGACGATACAGGGGTAGCAAGCCTCCCGGCCCGCCGTGCGATAATACAGGGGAAGGAAGCCTCCCGGACCGCCGTGCGATGATACAGGGGTAGCAAGCCTCCCGGCCCGCCGTGCGATGATACAGGGATAGCAAGCCTCTCGGCCCGCCAAACGATGATAAGCAGTAGCAAGCCTCACGGCCAGCTGATCGATGATACAGGATAGTGAATTGATGTATTCACTAAGTTATGTATGATATGACATACACGTCGATAGTCGCGGCGCGTTAATACGTTCGATATTTAACACTAATTAGGTCACTTAGGATGCCACGTGTAGCACAAAGAAATGATAGAGTCCACACAAAATCCCGCTTTTGACACAACCGCACGAAATATCAAACGCTCGAAGGGCCAAAAAAATGTAGGGGTTGAATCCTAACACTTTATAAGAATGATAATTGATAAGGTAGATTGTTTGGGAATGATAAAATAAAACCGTTCAGATTGAGTGTTGAAAAGTCACTGATTTATTGATAGTAATTAAAATGTACAAAATATTTATTGCATGCGTTTACAAAACGCGATACTGTTAGCCAATTATAATTATGCATAGTTTGCTACAAATTTATGTACGATCGACAACTCGTACAGTTTATTATATTAGTCCATTACGTACAACCTTTGGTTGAATGCTCTAAGCATACAACAGATAGCTTTATAAAAACGAAGTAAAAAAATAAAGAACAACTGGTCTTTAATTGTCATGGACGTAAATTACGTCCATGTTAACTGTAGGCATTTAAGTCAATCAAACTTCACAAGGTAAGTTCGTTTGATTCTTAATAAGTTAGCTTTTCAATCAATGTATAATAATGAATTATTGTGTTACTAATTCTTCATAAAACGTTAAGCGCATTTAATGCCATGATACGATTCTTAAAAAAGAGAACTAGAATAATTTTAACGTTAACAGTTAATAGGCGGGACGAAACGCATTAAGTGGCAGGGTGCGTTCAAAACCTTAAATTGGTCACTGGCATAGGAAAAGTAAACTAAGTATTGTATTTTATCCAGACTTAAAAGAGAAACTGTGGTGGCATGGTTAGATTTAGTGAATTTTGAGCTATTTTTGCCAATACGATTTATATTTATACATTCTCCATAAAAATCAGGATCAAAATGGGCATTGTAAGGACAATGTTATGTTTATTAGTTTTGTCAATAAATAGCTGTAAAAAAATAAAACGCTAGTTAAATATTTCAATAATTTATTTGGTATCAAAAACCTAGGAAAGGAGAAAGTTGACTAGTCTACACTCCTAGCTGCGTTTCAAATTGGAGTAGTATCAGCATATAGGTGGCTGTTACCCCAATCATCTGAAAAATAATGTTTCGTTATTATTCTTCAATGTTTTGAAAATGTATTGATCAGGAACGTCCCTTCCCCGTTTTAAGAACAAATTATCCAAAGACACCCACATCAAAAGGAAATAGAATAATTTTTAATTGTTTTATTTGTTACGTGACATCAATGCCAATGTTAAAGATTGTATTCCAATATTATTATTTATTTTTAAAATAATTTTTATCATCGCCGTTCGTTCATAAATCGTACTCGCCTCTACAAGCGATGTGCGTGTGATCTTGCTGAAGCCGAAAGACGAAATTTCAGCGTTATTTAAAACAATGCTTCGGGAGAATTTCACCAGCTCCGTAGAAATTTGTTCCTCAGTGCTTTGCAGCATTAAATGACCGACGATACGTTTTGTTCGATTGTTCTGAAACATGATTGAATGTTCGATATTTTGGTTTGTCAAAGTCAAAATATTATTATTTAAGCAAAACAATATATATATATATACCTACATCCATATTATTATATTCACGACTATTATCCCCGAAGAGTTAGTCAGAGACCAGGCAATAAGGACCGCAAAAGAGTCGACTGCCGGACAGTGGCAGTGGACTACTTTTTTGACTGACGTTTCACCAAATGATAACTGCACATGTGCTCAGCGTGACAGGTGGTGAGCCCATCGCCGCTCTATGCAGTTGCGAGAATCTCAGTACCTTAATTAGCTGTAGTGGCAGAAGCTAGACAGTGGCACTGCTGCCTGCTGCACAGCGCAAATCTAACAATTCAATAAAGAGGTTGTTAGAATTTGCTCTGCGCGCTGTGTGAGCAATGAAAAATACCAGCCAGGTACCAGCAGGTACCAGTAAATGCTTAAAATACACACATTCTACGATAAATTATTTATAAACCATTAATATCTGGTTAACCGTGTTGCGTAACGATGACAGAATACTACCACCCCCTCTCTTCCCCTGGGTGTCGTAAAAGGCGACTAACGGACTAAAGACTACACATACATCCAACACCTTAGAGCGGCAAGGGGTTCACCACCTGTCACGCTGAGCACTGTGCAGTCGCTATTAGGTGAAATGTGGACTATGGCAGAGGACTTTGCGGTCCTCATTGCCTAGTCTCTGACTAACCCCTTCGGGGATAATAGTCGTGATTATTGAATGTATGTAGTTCATAATGAAAGGAAACCAGCCAGGTATCAGCAAATACTTGCTAAAACTACACACATATAAATTCAATATTTGGTGAACTTTAACTTTTTATTCATAACTTTATTTTATTCATATTTATTTATTTTTCATATACAATGACACATATAAACAGAACAGATATATTCTTATAGATAAAACATATTATAATAATTAATATAAATATAATATTATTAGCTCAGACCTGACGTAAGCGAGCTGTAGCAACGCATCAACCATTCCACTGCATATAAAAGGACCGCGCAGACCGGCTGTCGGCCATTTTGCTCGTTGGCGCTCGGACTGTGCACATCGCTCTCGGCGTGTTCATTTGTTTGATTAAATTATCAGTTACGTGAGTAATCTAAATTTATTGTTATAAATTGTATCATTGGAAGTCTAAAAAGTGATTATCGGTGTTTCGTTCTTTACTGTTTTCATGTGTAAGCAAACTGTTGGTAAAAATTAAATAAATCTTTGAAGACTTGATTATTTTGATATTTTTTTAGAACTACCTACCTATAAAGCTAAATTCAGAAGTGGGATTGCTCAAGCACTTACGTCCATTATTTTTGCTTAGCGATTTTAGTATTTTTGCTACCAGATTAAAACGAAGCACCGATTTTACTATTTAGTAACTTGTTGGCAGTTTTAAGTTTTGAAACGTTAATAATATGTCCGATGGTCAGCAGACCCCGCGTGATAGGACACGCCGAGGCGAATGCACGCGTAGGTCGCGTAATAGGTCATGCCAACGCAGAGATGTACGTAGGTCGCCGAGTAGGTCTCGTAGATGGAAGGACGACAAAGGTCGCGTGGAGGGGACACTGTGCGTCGGTCGCGTAGTAGGTTGTGCCGCCGCCGTCACGATAGCACGAGTAGTAGCACGTCTAGCGGACACAATTATGCATCCAGGCCGCGTAACCGACCGCGCACGCCGTCATTATCACCCGTTTTTCAAGATCGTGATACCCAAATGAAACAAACCTTAAAATCTATTTTGTCTCGCCTTAATACACTGGAGAGTAGTCACCCAACTGGCACGCGTTCCCAAATAAACGAACGCAGGCTAGATCCAACTTCTAGTGCAGTTTTGGTGACGCGTCCTAGTGATAGTCATAGCTTAAATTCAAACAATTCTTTGATTAATATTCCGAACATGCACTTTGGGAGTTTCAGCGGACCAGGTACCTCAGGCTTGTAGTAGTAGTTCACACTCTAATCTTGAAACTCAAATACCTGAGTCGACAAGTATGTTAGCTGAGGCAATTAGGTCATTAAACTCTTCACGTCCACAAAGTTATTTCGTGTCAAACTTTGACCCCGCTTTACACGATATAGAGGTATGGTGTGACGAAGTTGAACGTGCTAGGCTGACGAATAACTGGCAGGATTCGGAGTGTTTATCACGCGTTTCTAACTGCTTTAGGGGCGACGCGCGTACCTGGTTGAATGAATGGGTGACGAACGATCGCACTTGGTCTAGCTTCGTGCGTGAATTTAAACCTTTGTGCCCGCGAAAGTTGGATTACGCCAACATTCTTTACGAAACTATGAATACCACCCGCGACGCACCCTATTACGATTACGCATTGTCAAAGGTCTCAGCGCGGAGATGATGGTACTAATAGTTATAAGGGGGATTACGGATCCCCAAGTTCGGGCGGCAGCAGCGAACGCTAACCTAACCACAGACGAGGTGGTATCGTTTCTCTCCATTTATGCCAAGCCTGTTCGCACCAAACAAGACCCAAGAACTAATCATCAGAACGCAAATAAAAAACATTATCTGCAAAGTGGCGCCAACAATCTAAAATGTTTCGGATGCGGGCAGACTGGACATAGGCAGGCGCAGTGTCCAAAAAAGCTTAGATTTGATTCGAATTTGATGAAACCTAATTCAGAAGCGAATGCCGGCATAAGTAAAGGTACACCACGTTGTGATATTTGTAAAAAGCCCGGTCATAGTGAGGACAATTGCTTCGCCAAGGAACGATCCCAGTTTCAAAACAAACGTAACGTTAATTTATGCACCGAACCTCTGACTACTTCTCAAAAAAAAATAACGACATAGTTACGGCTGTTATTCAGGGCATCCCAACCGACGTGTTAATTGATAGTGGCGCTTTAAATATCTCCTTGATTTCGGCGGACACACTAAAACATTTTGCATGCGATAGAAAACCAACCACCTGTGTTTTGAAGGGAATAAGTGATGGCGTTTTATATGCTAATTCGTTTGTTACTTTGACACTCGAGTTTGACGAAATTTCCATCGAGGTTGATCTGATAGTGATGCTGGGGTCGTCCATGTGCTGTCCGATTATAATAGGCACGGATATTCTTAACCGAGATGGCGTCACGTATGTGCGCACTAAACATAAACAATATTTGACTCGTTCTCTGTATAACATTAGCGCAGTAACAACTGAAGCTGTTGACAAATCAGTTACGATTAACACCCTCCTTCAGGGAGTGGAACGTGAGTGTCTTTTGAAAGTGGTCAGTGATTTTTCAAAGTACTTAATATCCGGGACAGCAACTACCACTGTTACTACGGGTAGGATGCATATAAATCTGACGGATACCACGCCGGTAGTCTACCGACCGTATAAACTTTCCTATCAGGAAAAAATAAAGGTAAGGGAAATAGATCAGTCAGGGTCAGGTAAGGCCGAGTCCGCGTAAAGTTGAAGCTTTGGTTAATGCCCCGATCTCCAGCAACGTTAGGCAGTTTTTAGGTTTAGCCGGATATTTTAGACGCTATGTGCCAAACTATGCAACCGAGACTACCTGCATCTTTAAGTTGACCAAGAAAGACGCTAAATTTTGTTGGGGTTCGGAGCAGGAACGAACCCGCCAGAAGATTATCTCATACTTGACCGGTGAGCCCGTATTGTTAATCTTTGACCCTAAACTCCCTACCGAACTACATACTGACGCCAGCAGCAAAGGCTATGGCGCAGTTTTGATGCAGGTTCAGCCTGATAGCCAAAAACATGTGGTGGCTTACTTCAGTAAAACCACACAAGGAGCGGAAAGCAGGTACCACTCTTATGAACTGGAGACCCTGGCGGTCGCGAGATCATTGCAGCATTTTCGTCATTATTTAATTGGTTTAAAATTCAAACTGATCACATACTGCAATGCTCTTAAGTCCACTGAAAAAAAAAGGACCTGCTCCCACGAGTTGCTCGATGGTGGGTCTACTTACAAGACTTCTCTTTTGATATTCTTTACCGTAAAGGTGTCATGATGCCTCATGCTGGTTATCTCAGCCGAAATCCACCTGTTCAAGTAAATCAAATTAATAGACCGCGCAACTGGGCCCAGATCGCTCAGTGTACTGACAGCGAGACCCAACATTTGTTACAAGAGTTACGTGATGGCCAATTGGATTCTCGTCGGTATGTTCAAATAAACGGCGTTATCTCTCTCTCTACTATCGATATGGGTGAACTGGCGAGGATCCAAAGCCATTATGTTACATACCAAAGGAGCATAGACTGAGTTTGCTTAGTGTCTTCCACGACGAACAGGGGCACATTGGAATGATAAAACAGTAGACCTTATTCTAAAGCATTTTTGGTTCCCCGGGCTTCGCCAGTTCGTGTTAAAATATATCAGTCACTATTTAGTATGTATGTCCAAAAAACGTGTACCTAGAGCACCCCACCAGCAAATCTCCTCTTGGGAAAAGCCCGATACCCCTTTCCATACCTTACACTTGGACGTCTTGATTGTCCTATTAGTAGTAGATACATTTACAAAGTACTGCCTTCTATACCCGATTTATAGACAAGACGTAGCTGAATTAAAACGCACTTTCACAAATGCTATCTCTCTGTGATTTGGTGTTTGTAATTAAATATTTGCAGTCAACAGGCAAATTGAATACCGGAGTATGCGCGGGCCTTATAGAGTGGTGCGGACTATGCCGAGTGATCGCTACGAGCTGCGACTGTTGAGCGGATACTACGGGAAGACCACTCAAGCAGCAGCTCAAAACATGGTGCCCTGGCGTGGAGAGTGGTGCCCTGAGACCTGCGCCATATTTTTCGAACGTGAGCTAAGCAGGCTGGGGTGATACAGAGTTGTGATTTGGCTTGTCATAGGTTAGACATTGTCGTTATGTAGTTATCTTATAGGCAGGTTAGGTAAATAATAACACTAAGCACACCAATTACACAATAACACACTATTCAGATAGCTACATATTATAATTTTCTCTCAGTATGTTTATCTACCATGACAGCAGATTTGACGGGCTAAATCATAAACACTGTAGTGGTGGGCACCTGCTTAGTGGTTCTACGAGGTATGAACCCTGTGGACATGCGGACCCTATGCCTCTGTCCGAGATATGCAGACTTGGGGCCTCTGTCTCGTGTAAAGCTCCTTCTACGAAGGGTAGCTTATGTAAGGAAAGAGTGATTGAGCATCACTTCGTCTTTTTCAGACCAATAGACGTGTAACCCCGCGTTACCGCCGTCTGTGTCTGAGTACAGCAGTAGGGGATGCCCTCTGTCTGTTGTATGTTCGCAGATGCAGCTTTCGTCGTATCGACGTCAACCCTGGCGAATTGGAGTCGGAAACTATTTAGTTGGTTTGGTAAAACAAGAGCGCTCTATTTATTTTTATTTACTGATTTACATTATTACAAGTACACTCAGTATGAAAGAGAGGTATGAAAGTGTTCATTATCCCGTTGTCTAACCATCTAAGTAGACTTGTTAACTAGTTTTACTGCAGATGGCGAAACTGATGGTTCTGGTGAAGGTCAATCTGCAGCGTTAAAAGAAACAGACGAGCCTGTCGCTGGACCATCTTCGGCACCACATGAAGGGCTGTCAATGCCACAAGGAGCATCCAGCCCGCTGCAGCCACTCCAAGATGTTGTCGAGGACGACTCCACGTCAGGAGAGGCCGTATTAGCTCAGACCTGACGTAAGCGAGCTGTAGCAACGCATCAACCATTCCACTTCATATAAAAGGACCGCGCAGACCGGCTGTCGGCCATTTTGCTCGTTGGCGCTCGGACTGTGCACATCGCTCTCGGCGTGTTCCTTGGTTTGATTAAATTATCAGTTACGTGAGTAATCTAAATTTATTGTTATAAATTGTATCATTGGAAGTCTAAAAAGTGATTATCGGTGTTTCGTTCTTTACTGTTTTCATGTGTAAGCAAACTGTTGGTAAAAATTAAATAAATCTTTGAAGACTTGATTATTTTGTTATTTTTTTAGAACTACCTACTTAAAAAGCTAAATATATAATATAATATATTATAATAATTATAAGGTTAATAATATATTTGGTTACGTATTGTGTAACCAAGTATATTATGTAAATATTACCTCTTGATTCAAACTATGCACTGTTTCGACAATTATCAACAACCAGATGAGCAGCACCAAGAGAAAAAATGCCACGTCTGTATTATCTGAAATTAAACATTATTTTTTTTTTTATTATCACAGACACCATTTACAATAATTAAAGAAACATCACTACAACCATTTCATACAGACATACATCCATACACTTACAACTATTAGGTAACCATAAAGGGTTATTTTAGAGACTAGGAAATGAGGACTGCAAAAGCAGTCAAACTGCCAGAGCAGTGGAAACAATGTAGTTTAAAGTTAACTAACTTCCAGTTTAGTTTTCTAGTTTTTTACCTCGTAAGGCCCACGATTTAAATGACTTAAAAGGTGTTATAACCTAATGTATTTATCTGGCAACATAGGTAGGTATTATAGAGGTCACAGTCCGATTCAAATAGAATAGCGTCCGTGAAGTTAGTCACAAGTCGCGTCGCAGTAGCGAATTTTAGGTGTCACCCCCGCCCGCTAGCTGACCGCAACACGCGGTGGCCCTCCCGCCGCACACTTTTGGATTCTTATCTACTTATTTGAATTCTACGTATCAATACAATACTTTTGTATTACGGGGTTTTTTAAATTTATCTAACACATTTAGAAGATATACCTCTTCAAAGTTTGTATGAAGAAAAAATATTTTTTTAATTTCTTGGGAATAACTAAAACAACAGTTGGTCCCCGTTGTTGTCGTAAGATGGCAATCGTTAAAACCCACCAACCCGCATTGGGTCAGCGTGGTGGGTTATGGCCCAATATCCCCAGGTGCTATTGTTCACGTGGGAGACCTGTGCCCAGCAGTAGGATGTTTAAAGGCTGATGATGATGATGATGAACTAAAACATTATGGAAACTTAAACATAAATAATAAATTAAAACAATATTCCACAACACATGGACAGGTACCTATGTACAGTTGGCAACAGTTACAGGAAGTCTAGTACCTACCTAACTATAAAAATGGTTTTGGGCGAAAAAAATGTATGTGACAATATTGAAATATTTCACCTAATTCTGCATACTGGTGTCGTCCATTGTTTTTCAGATTTAAAAAGGAAACCAAAAATTTTATTTTAAATAAAAAAACAATAGAATCGGAGATAGGCAATTTGAATGTAACAAAAATAGAAGAATTAAAAATATCTCATTCTTTGCACCTTAAGCTTTGGTCTCTTGATCGTAACGCACAACGCTGCAGTATGCGGCTCAAACGCAGCGTCACGACGCAGCGTTTACCGTCTCTGCGGAGAAGTGGTCAGTTGATTTTGCCGCAGCTACCAAAGTAGACTACAAAGAAGGAGGCCGAGAAACATGTTTTTACAACGGAGGGGTGAAGGTTGTTTGGAAACTTTAATAAAAAGGCATTTAATTGATTGTGAAAAAAAAATCATTTAAATTCTAATTAATTATCTTCAAACAAATCCATTGTCAACCCGCGACACATGCGCGACGCACACCGCACACCGCAGCGTATCAACGAGAACGACGCCGCGCAATGCGGGATACCCGCCTCCCACTTCACCGCGCTTGCTCTTCGCCGCTGACGCAGACTGCGACGCGACGGAACAAAATACCATACTAGACGTTTTTCATACGATTATGTGTCAGGCACCGTATGCCGCATACCGCAGCGTTGTGCGTTACGATCAAGAGACCAAAGCTTGACTATGATTGACGGAAAAGCGACATCAGTTTATGTGAAACATCATCCCAAAGGTGTGATATTTGCAATGCTACTCCTACGGAGATGAATAAAATGTTTTTAATAGCTACAAAAAGTATTAACATCGAAATTTAAGTATAAATATGGAATATCTTCGTTGCATGTTTGGATCCGATTAATGGAATGTGTTCTTCATACATATAGATTGGATTTGAAAACTTGAACCATGTTCTATTTTTGTTTAAGGGTTCGTATAGGCTGGGCTGATGGTCTTACTTGGAAGCTAGGTAATGAAAAGTCCTCTGGTTCTTCAATAGAATAATTTTGTAGTATCCCAATACATAATATTGCATGCTTATATAACCAATGTATTTACGATATGGAGAGCAGAATAAATGAGTACGTCAAACGAGTCGCTTGTCTTTATTCCCGACGAATCCACATCTCTACATGGCGACCCTGCCACCGGAGACTGGGCTGCGCGATTCCGTATAAGGTGCCGTTAGTGTAAACTATCGCGGACTTGTGGCGAAAACAATCATGACTTTGTTACGAGATTTGTTCGTGTTAACACCTGTGAACTGTAAAAAGTTAAATTTCCAAGATGGGCAAGCAACAATCTAAAGATCAAGAAGTGATTATCGCCCAAAACGCGGGTGCAAATAAAGTTTCGTTGAAGCAGTTGTATAGTCACGCACATACAACGTCGCATACTCTTCAGATCATTTGTATTATCCTGTTGATCGGCGGAATATATGCTGTATACCAAGTATACAGAAGGTGCCATGGTAAATGGATTAGACGAGAGATTACGGAGCATCAGTTGCAGCGGTCTGCGAGCTGGTTCCGACGCCGCGAGCCACCACGCCCTGCAGCGCGCGAAGACGTCGTGTGAAGACGACCCCTGCTGACTTATGGAGCTACGCAGGATGTCCCCATTGCAATAATCGTATCGTATGCGTATTTTTTACCTTTTACTCACTGTCTTTCGAAAATTATGTTTATACCTATGTCTAATTAAAGTTAAATTTTTACTATTATGTAATCGCATTTATTGTTTAGCATTACGAACTAGCCATTAAGTAATAGGTCTAATGGAATAATTGTTTATTTTAAATATCTATGGCAATTCGATAACAAAGTTATTTTGATGATTTGGAGAAAATTAGAAAGTATTTAATTAAAATTGGACCTCTAAGACGTCAAAAATCGTCTATTCCTTCTAAGAAATTAAGTGAAGCTAATAATATAATTAAAAATTTTCAAAGTGATTTAGATGCAATTAATTTAAATATAAAGAAGTATAAGCCTGACGAAATAATTTTAATTTCTACTTTGTGTGAGAATATTAAATCTTTATTCGAAAATATTAAATGTTTATGTGTAAATAGGGATTGTCCGGAAGTTTCTTCCGAGTTCGAAAATTATAGTTCCTTAAGCGACAGCGAAGGTGAAAATTTTGCAAAAATGGAGAAGTTCGATTTTAAAACAGCTGTGTCATTATTACCTACAATGAATGATAAAGAGGATGTTACAAAACAGCTGATATCTGCAATTGAAATGTATGAATCAATGTTAGAGGAAAATTCTAAGAAAATTCTTATTTCATTTATACTGAAAACGAGACTATCGGAAGGTGCATAATTAAGGCTATCTCTAACTTACGATACCGTAAAAAGTCTTGTTGAGGATATGAAAAAGCATTTGCTTGTTAAAAAATCCTTTACAGCTATTCAACAGCAGATGCTTCGCTCTACACAGAACCAGAGATCTATCGAAGCCTTTGGTAAGGAAATTGAAATTTTATTTGTCGAATTGACGATTTCGCAATCAGATGGCGATTCAAATAAATTTGAAATTTTAAAACCCTTAAACGAGAAATTAGCAATAAAAACTTTTTCCAACGGATTGCGAAATGGTCATGTTAGTACCATAATATCAGCTAGAGACTATTCCAGCTTGAGAGAGGCCATAAGAGGAGCGAAAGACGAGGAAATGTCGACGACACCGAACGAAACTGTTATGAGTTTTACAAAAGGTAATAGTCGTTATTTTTCTAATCAGCAACGAGGTCGAGATCGAGGTTTTAATAATAATCGATTTCAAGTGGATCGTCGCGGGCAAAGTTCGTCAAATCGCGGATTTAATAGCCACACGCGCGGGTCCATGCCTAACTATACGCGCTATAATTCGACTACATTTTTTAGAGGCGCGAATAATAGAGGTAGGTTCCAGAACAACCGTACCAATAACTTTCACCGAAATTATCGCGTGAATTATATGACATCTAATGATAATTCGATACCCTCTACTAGTACTAGCGTTCACGATCAAAACGAGCAACAAAATTCCAATACTGAGTCTCAGTTTTTTCGGTCTTTATCACAAATACGAAACCCATAGTAATAACATTTGTCATTATAGAAGTTATAATTCAGTGCAGTTAAATATAGATAATCAGTCATGCAATTGGTTAGTGGACACGGGTGCTTCGCTTAGTGCGATTAGGTATGAGAAATTGATACAGCATAACATTCCATTCCAATTAGGTTCGATTAAAATAAACGGAGTGTGTGGAGAGCTTTACTCGGAAGGTTTTGTTTGTTTAACTTTAACTTTAAATGGAAAGGAATTCATACACAAGTTTCATGTCTTTAAAGATTTATGTTGTACTAGCGACGGAATTTTAGGCTTAGACTTTTTAAAAAAGTATAATGGAAAGTTAAATTTAGAATTTAATACTTTAACATTACGCAATAGTTGTTCTGAAATAATTTTAAATTTACAACCGGGTAGCGATAGCAATAAGTACATTAGGGTTCCCCCTAGGTGCGAATCTATTCATTTTGTGCGTACATGCATGAAAGATGAATGTGTGATTTTTCCGACCGAGTTATGTGAAGGTGTTTTCCTAGCAGGTTCCATTGCGAAACCAATAAATAACTTAATTCCAATACAAATATTAAATACAAGATATGTGGAAGTATCGTTGAGTTTCTTTAGTCAACAAATAGATTCATTAAATAATTATAAAATTCTTAGCTTTGACAAACCTTATCTGAATGGAGAAAGAGTGAAAAAATTGTTTTCTGAACTAGACTTGAATGGTTTGCAAGACGACGAACGATCGGAAATAGAGAGCATTTGTGCAAAATTTTCAGACATTTTTCATCTTGACGGAGACAAGTTAACTACCTGTAACATCTATAAACAATCTATTCATTTGAAACCTAATGCGATGCCTGTGTATAAAAAGCAATATCGATTACCTAAATCTCAAACTGGCGAAATTAAGAAACAACTTCAAAAAATGTTAAACGATGATATTATTGAAGAAAGTAGAAGCGAGTGGTCAAGTCCTTTATTACTTGTTCCCAAAAAGACGGATGGAATAGAAAAAAAATATCGACTTGTCATCGATTATCGGAAACTAAATGAAAATATTTCTGATGATAGATTCCCCTTACCAAACATTGTGGATATTTTAGATTCGCTTTCAGGTGCTATTTACTTCAGCCATCTAGATTTACAAAATTCTTTTTATCAATTTGACCTTGAGCCGGAAAGTCGAAAATGTACCGCTTTTACTTTTGACAAGCAATATCAAATGAAAAGAATGCCAATGGGACTAAAGACAAGTCCTAGCGCTTTTTCTAGAGCAATGACAGTGGCCTTATCAGGATTAAATTACGAATTCGTTGGAGTTGCTCAAGTGTGTCATGCTCTCTTATAGTGTCTCTGCGGTGGTGGCATGTGCGTCGGGTCGTTACGTTCCCTAAAACATGGTTGAGCGAAGCGATGGCTGATTCACATGTCATACTTGTGAACGGGTGCCGCCTGTGGAGGCTGGTCTGCTCTTGCAATCTTATTTTTTTTATTGGTAGTATTTAATAGTTTTTCTTTTTATTTCAAAGATACTGTAAGACGTTGTTCGTTTTATTTAAAATCGAGCAATACCTGTTTTTTGTAATCGTATCAAATGTTTTTTTTTTGTTGTAATGGAAAATGTCCTTCTATGACAGGGAGGGCATGTTCCAACTTGTATTGACGCTCATAATTTGTTTAATTGTATGTTGTATGATTTGGTAACGACATATTGTTTTGTAAATGTCGTTACTTCTATATTATTATAAACCTGTGGAGTTTCTTGCGCCCGTTCTTCTCCACAGTTAAAAGACTTCCTGAATGGGCGGGGTGGGTGGGCGGGTGCCCGTCCATCCTTTAACTTTTGACGATTCAAAATGCTTATTCTAAGTTTACTGAATAAAGAGATATTGATTTGATTTGATTTGAAAAATGTTTTCTTTATTTAGATGATTTAATAATTTTCGGGCGAAATTTGTTTTTACACAATAAAAACCTAATTGATGTTTTCACAAGATTGAGAAAAGTTAACTTAAAACTTAACCCAAAAAAATGTGACTTCCTTAAAAAAGAAATTTTATATTTAGGCCATGTCGTGAGTGCCGATGGTGTCAAGCCGGACCCCGTAAAAATAAAAGTTTTAGAAAATTATCCAGTACCTAAAAATGCCGATGAGGTTAAAAGATTCGTAGCTTTTTCAAACTATTACCGTCGTTTCATTAAAAATTTTGCCGAAATTACAAAACCATTAAATAACTTGAGTAAGAAAAATACTCCCTTTATCTGGACCGACGAATGTCACAATTCTTTCTTAAAACTAAAAAATTGTTTAGTTAAGCCGCCAGTTCTTCAGTTTCCTGATTTCTCGGCAAGTAATGAATTTCAATTATATACAGATGCATCTGGCAACGCAATAGGTTCAGTTTTGTGTAATAAAAATAATGTCCCAGTAGCATATGCGAGCCGTACATTAAATAAAGCCGAATTAAATTATCCAACCATCGAAAAAGAAATGCTTGCTGTTGTACGAAACAGCCAATGGTTATCACTTCGACATCCACTGCTGCTTTCGATAAGATTTTCTTAGATATAGTGGGGCCCGTAGATAATGATTATTATAATAAGTCATATATACTTACGATTCAATGTGAGCTTAGTAAATACGTTGAAGCTTATGCGTTAGAACGTAAAGATTCAATTAGCGTAGCAAAGGCTTTTGTTGAAAATTTTATTTTGCGTTACGGAATACCACGCGAAATCGCCAGTGATAAAGGTACCGAATTCATATCTTCAACAATGACCGAAGTGTGTAAATTACTAAATATTAAACAGCTATCAAGTACATCTTATCACCATCAGTCAATAGGTGCACTTGAAAATACACATAAAATTCTAAATTCATATTTACGCATTCAGACAAACAATGAATCCAAAGAATGGAGTACATGGGTCCCATTCTGGTGTTTTGCTCATAATACCACTGTACATAGTTCAACAAAATTTACTCCTTACGAGCTGGTTTTCGGTAAAACATGTACATTGCCAAATAATTGTATTTCACCTGTAAACAAATTATATAATTGTGAAAATTACCCTTTAGTTTTAAGATATAAATTACAGACTTCCCGAGAAGCAGCTAGAAATAATTTGTTGATGTCTAAAAATAGCCAGAAACAACGTCATGATAACATTGTAAATCCCGTTTGTTATAAGCCAGGCGATCTATTGTTATTGAAAAACGAGACAGGTTCAAAGTTCGCTAATGTGTACAACGGTCCGTATAAAGTAGTGCAAGAACAAACACCCAATGTAATCATACTTAAAGATAATAAATTAAACACTGTTCATAAAAACCGAACGAAGCCTTTTAGATCATAAGTTGTCTAATTTTAAGATAAGTATATACTTTTAACTTGTGTAATCGTAATAATAATTAAATTTTGATAAAAAAAAATGTATTTCTTAATTTTTTTTTCTTATAAAATGGGAGGTGTAGTATCCCAATACATAATATTGCATGCTTATATAACCAATGTATTTACGATATGGAGAGCAGAATAAATGAGTACGTCAAACGAGTCGCTTGTCTTTATTCCCGACGAACCCACATCTCTACAATTTAATTCAGCACACATTAAAGGCAAAACCAATCGAGAGAAAGAAAAACCCTTTCCAAAATTAATAATGATTAAAAAAAAGCCTTTACAGAAAGGGGGAAAACAAAATTATTATTGAGACTAGAAAGATAAGTATTCAGGGAGCACTAAAAATCAGACGGGGCTTTTAATCGATGTTGTAAAACAGGGACACGGTACAACTAACGACGGAAATACCGCTTGACGATTTTTCACAGACTTTGAAATCACGGCTTCGTTTACTGGAGTAAATCTAAACTTAATAAAACGGTTTTCAATAATTTTAGAGACGATCTCTTCTGGTAATCGCATTGACATAGTTAAGTTTAAAGAGTATATTAAAGCTACCATGAAAATATGTTTAGATTTATGTGAGTTGTATTACATAACTTCGAGTGTACATAAAGTCCTTATACACGGAGCCGATATTATCGAAAACTTCGGTATAATCTCTATTAGAAAATTATTCGAAGAAGCTGCTGAATCAAGAAATAAAGACTTTCGAAGGTATCGTCAAAGCCATTCTCGGAGATTCAGTAGAAAAGCCAATAATTAAGATAATTTAAATAATTTATTGATTAGTTCTGACCCTCATATTTTAATGAATCGCCACAAACTACAACAAAAACAGAGAAAACTATCAGAGGCAGCAAAAGTTTACTAATTTTTTAAGACACAATTGACGATAATTCTGTAGGTTCGGTGAAGAGTCAATTTATATCACATTTGGTTTTATTATAATTTTAAGATCTGGAAAAATAGAGAATTTTTGTTGACCTAATCCACATGTTTCTAGCGTTTATAATGACGAAGATAATTTTTGTGCGTAGTGATATTACAAAAAATATTTTCTTGTTTTTTTGTGTTAAATGATTGATATCTAATTATATTACAGTGTACCCAACCAATATTTGATAAAAGTTTGTGTACGGTAATTTAACTTTAAATAGTCCTTTTGACACGATTATCTTTTTACGTAAAAAAAAATGGTGCCTAGTGATATTTTTCTAGTTATATCTACAGACACATACACTTAGCGGCACGGAAAGTGGCCCAAACCTATTTTGGCACTTATAATTATTTTTGAAATTAAAATGCATACATTTTTTGTTGGAATTAACGTAATTGTTATCTTTACATACTTTTTTGCAAAAAAATTAACAGAAAATGTGATTTTAATTCTTTTAAATCAATTTACAAGAAAGGGCAGATTTCGCTACAAACAATGTTAAATTTCAAACTTAAGCCCTTAAAAATTAAAACTTTACACTTAAAATTAATAACGAGGGTTACCACCCTTGGCCCTGATAACCGCCTGCATGCAATCAGGCATATTTTGGATGATAATTTTTATGTCTACTTGAGGAATTTCTTCCCAGGCGGCCACCAGCGCGATTTTTAGTTATGAAGCGTTTGTAGAGGGTTAGGATTACCTTTAACTTTTCTTTTTAGTATATTCCAGACAATGTTCTAAAGGGTTCATGTCTGGGCTTCTTGCTGGCCACTGAATTTATTGAATTGCAAAACATGTTCTTGAAGGATGTCTTCGATGTATCGCATTGAATTTAGACGACCCTCCACCACGACTAACTCTGTACGTGTCACGGAACTGATCCTGCCCTAAACCATAACGGACCCTCCATGAAAGCTGACAGTTTGAGTAGTAGTGATAGGCAGAAACCATTCTCCATGGCTTCTCCACACACGCTGATGACCATCAGGGGCTCTTTAGGCCACTCTGCTTTCATCAGTCCACAGATCTTTGCTCCACTGCTCTTGCGTCCAATTTGTGTGTTCTCTGGCAAAACGAAGTAGAGCTACACGATGCTGCTGGAGGAGTTCTGGACCCTGAGCAGGTCTTCGGGCACGTAGATTTCGTTCCTCCATTCTTCGTCTAATTGTACGCTCACTCACATTAACCCCTCTTGTAATTTGCAGGTGTTATCGGATCTCGACCGCGTTAAGAAACTGATTTCGCAAAATTGCGAGGGCAATGAATCGATCGTCACTCGCCGAAGTGTCTTATTCCACCAATTCCTGGCCTTTTGGTATTTTTTGTCAATGCTTATCTCATAATTGCACGCGGTACATTTAAAATCTCAGCCATTTCCCGTTGACTTTTCTCTTGATTCCTAAGCAATCCAGCTTGAGTGACTTGAGCTGGAGTAATGAGCATTGTGGTATGATTCTGCAAAGGAGCATAACTACAGATTAATTATAAAACAAAAGAAACAATATTAACTGCAAACACATTTTTTTATTTAATTAAAACTTACCTTTATTTTTTTAATCATAACATAGAAATGAGTTTTAAGAGTTTTAAGTTTTAAAAGGCTAAGTAACGAACATGTTTTGTAACTACTCTCTTAAAATGACAAAAACGATCGTACTGATGAATGGTCAGACAAAGTATAAGATACGACGACTTATTTACTTCATATCGCATTGTTAACGTTTGAGCCACTTTCCGTGCCGCTGAGTGTATTTTCTTAAATAATATCTTAGTAAGTGAAAAGTGATTTACCTAATACTTAAATCAACTAAAGTCATAAATATGACGAAAACCCTTCGTGTCTAATAACATAATCGTAGTTATATCAATGTGAATGAAACTTTGGTGTATGTGTTTATTGATATTAAGCAGTTAAATTAAAGTAATACGCAACTTAGAATCATTTTTAGAGTAAATAAGTAGTGTGAAATGATATATCTTGCGAAACACCGCCCCCTCCCGCAATGTTAAAACGAGATCAGTCGAACTGGGTGAGTGCGAAGATAAATGAAGCGGAACGTAAGTTATATAATTTTTTAAGTAATGCGTAGAATTTTGTCTTTGTGTATAAAGTACATTTTTGCAATGATGGTTTAAATATTTATTTTTTATCGATGTATTATGGGATATGTTACGTTTTACACAAATTATAGGTATACATATTTATATAAAACATGTCAACAACAAACTAAAGTTAAACTCATTCAGTATTCAGTATTCAGTAATACGAGTGAGTAAGTAACTCACTTGTATTAATTTTTGTGGATGTTAAGTACCTACCCTCTTGGGTTTCACTTTTATTTTGGTATTTGATTCAGACTTACACGTGTCATAGGTTTACCTACATTAAATAATTACTTATATTGAATTGATCTGATCCAAACAGACCCTGGACCACCAGGGCAGCGATCAGGGCCTGCTTGAAATTAGCTGCGCTTCGCAGCGTTAATGTTTTAAGTAACCTTAAATACTACACTCACCGAATGATGAAGGTTGACCCGCCTTGCAACCTGAGGAGAGGACAGAGGTAAGGAAGGAAATAGGATGGTTGCAGATCAGCTGCTGTGATGGCTCCTGGCCTCTGGCGGCGTTGCCACGCAGGCCGACTCCTAGAGACTGTCCAGATGGCCCAGTCCCACTCGCCGAGCAGCCGCCTCCTCCACGATATCGCCGGGAACCGGTTCCCACCAGCTCACCACCCGAGGCTAACCGTGCCTGCTAACGCGAGGTAATGTTCACAATATACGCGCTGCCGTCGCGTTTGTTCGTGCGATTAATCACACACAGCAGCCTCCGATGGCTGTTTAGAAGGAGATTATTGAGATATTATCCGATTAACTGTTGATTCACAACGAATACACTTGGGCATGTACCGACACACCGAAACTGATGTCACAACAACGCGACGCGAATTCTGCCGTCAGAAATACAAACGCGTACAACCCGCGGTTGTTTTTACACCATATAATGAAGTCTGAGCTGTCCCGTACCGTGGGAAAATCAAAAATGAGCACCAAAACTTAACACACCTCTGCCATTACGTGTTATTCCGAAAACCGAACCGATACCGAAGTGAAGTGACATACGAATGTCAATTTTACCGCCATGACACTTTTATTATCCTACCCTGTTCATTGCTGGTTTTAAACAGATCTTATGAAGAAAGGTCATAGGTATACATATTTTTATAAAACTTGTCAACAACGAACTATAGTTAAACTCATTCAGTATACTTACTCACTCGTATTCATTTTTGTGGATGTTAAGTACCTACCCTCTTGGGTTTCACTTTTTATTTTGGTATTTGATTCAGACTTACACGTGTCTTAAGTTTACCTACATTTAATATTTACTTATATTGAGTAATTATTAAATGTAGGTAAACTGAGTCGCGTCGCTAGAGGGCGGCACGATTAGTTCGGATCCGTATTTATATAAACACGAAAAATAGTAAAAAGTGCAAAATCGGAATTACAGTGATATCAGTGTGCAACAGTTACTAATTTAAAACAGTGATAGAGTTATCTTGCCATAATGATAATTTTACGATAACATACAACAAGTGAAAATGTTTGGTTTGTAAAAGAAGTGTTTTACGTGGTAAGAAACAAACACACAACAAAAAAAGAAGAACTTTACTGTTAAAATTACATTCCCTCTTAACCAAATGCACATTAGAAAACAAAACTTGAAGTGAAATAAACAATACATTGTACTTTGAAAACCGTTATGCCATTAACAAATATTCAAACTAACAAACGCTAAAAACAGCTGCTGTAGTAACGCTTGCTTCACCCAAATTCCAGCCGTCACTAACGCCACCTATTAACTAAGCACGATACTATTAGGCTTAATACGCTTCGCAACCGCCACGTGCTGCCGCCGCCGCTGTCACGCTTTATCGCTCGATAAAAGTATACAAACACTGCCAAAAGTTGGCGCTGTGTGCGAACTGTAAACAAAATCTTCCTGCCAGGCGCTCGCTTACTTGTTGTTTATGTTTAAATAAATATGATTTAGACTGTGTGCATGAAATTTTTTTTTATAACATTATGAGCGCAGAAATCAAACAACGGTGGAAATGCCCTACATGTTTATATCAGATACCCAAGGTGAACAATATAAACACACCGGATATACATCAGAAAACTGACGACAGCGAAATACCAAATTACGTCTCCACAAGACGTAAAAAAACACAAAATTCGCAAACTGTTGAAGCAGATTTCTCAATTGATTATATGATTCAAGAAAATCACAGTATACATAGGGAGAAACTTTGCCCCTAAATAATGAAATTACTGTTTCATCTACCTCAGACATTACAGAACATTTGAACAAATTATTAAGTGAGAAGTTTAATGAAAACAGATTGTCTTTAACATCTGATCTACGGTCCATTCGTCAACTACAACTTTACATAGGAAAAACAAAACCTTTCGTGGCCAAAACAAAACCTTTCGACAACGAGTTTAATATTATGAGTCAAAATTTCCAAAGTCTCAAAAACAAAGTTTAATTATTTGAATCTATACTGAATGAAGAACAATTCAATATGATCTGCGTGTCTGAAACATGGATCACTGAAAATATGAAAGACTACTTACACATAAATAATTACGAATTTGGAGCGACATACTGCAGACGAGAACGAAGGGGAGGCGGAGTGGCAATCCTGTTGGAACAAGGCACTCATTATATAGAACAAACGTACATCGCGGAGTTGTCTGTAGACTGTGGTATTGAATGTTGTGCAGTAGAAATTAAACCGAATACTTTGTTAATTACCTTTTATAAAGCAGACCGTGAGATTGATAAATTTTTTGAATTCCTAGATAAACTCCTAATAAAACTGAAAACGAAACACCAAAAACACATATTTATTACAGGTGACTATAATATTGTTCGAGCCAACTGGCCGACGATTAAAGACCGCGCCATCAGCGGCTCGATACGGCAACCGAAGCCGGCACGAAAATGTCACCCGCGCCGTGTCGACGGAGTACTCTGTCTGCAAGCAACCGCGAGACTGCTTTCCCGCTTAGCGCGCGCGCAAGTGACATTATACCCGTTACAACCGAGGCGCCCTTTCTGCCGCGTTGAATATTGGCGACCCCTAAGAACAATTTGTGAAGTGACTGTGTGCTGTGCCGTGATCGTGAAGTCCACTTCATCGCCCTGCCCGTGCTTTGCCCAGCTCGTCTCCCGGTACATGCGATCCCGTCCAGCCTGCTCCCGGTAAGTCCCTTCTCTGCTGTATTTGGCGGTGTCCTCTGACCCGCAGATACATCTGGTCCAATCGAGCGCGGAATACCCGCTAAGGTTCAGCCCTAATCAGAATCTGACTTTCTTTTATCTTTTAACTACAGTCCGCTAAAAAATATCATACTGGTTACTCTAAACCAAGTGACCTATCACCCGGTACATTATTTAGGCTCTTTCGGTTTTTTTAACCTAGTAATATTATTCTGTGCCATAAGTTTACGTAACAATTACTTACGTAGAAATACAATTCGCTCATAACGCAGTTTATTCCTCATTGTTCGTTGCGATACATTATTTTATCTACCCACCTCAATAAATATTTGACAGACTCGGTTGCTGCTATAAGTATAATCGCCATTCAATTTCAGTTTATTCAATTCAATTAGTCCATTGCGATAAACAAATTTATCGAATATTGTTGATTTTATGTATGCATCCGATTATCTGATCACAAATCGATAGTGTCATACAATGTTGTTGTGATCTGCGTGCGCTTATGTACCTTATTCGTGCTTGAAATAATAATTCAGCTCAGTTATTTTGCCTTTGCCTTTTTTCATGCTACGTTCGGCTACCGTTTGGCTACAGATTTAGTTAATTGTACGGTGCTTGGTATTACAACAGCTAAGCTAATTTAACGCTGCATAAAATAATTCAGCTCAGTTATTTGGCCTTTATTTTAATTTTTTCATGCTATGTTTATCAGCTGCAGATGTATTTTTCTTACATAATAATACGAGATTAATTTTTTTTACCCTGTCGGACGCAGTCAAGCTCTACTACCTCTTCTCGAGTCTGAGCGGTGAGGCATTAAGTATGGTGTCCCACTTAAAGGTCACCAATGAGAATTTTGCCGTGGCCATGGACATCCTCACCAAGCGGTACGAGAACCGCCGGGCTCTCATCGATAGTTTCGTCGACATAATCCTGGGGTTGCCAAGCATCCACACGCGCTCTAAAATACGCACACTTTTCCTCACTCCACTCGTGTCCGCCCAGTGTGCCCTTAGTAATTTGGATCTGCCCATAGGAGACGACTACGTGTTTGTGTCGATAGTGGTGCGAAAGCTTAAGGGTGAGCTCCGCACGTTATTTGAACGCAGACACGGGTCTAGCAGCACCCTGCCTACGTTGAGCGACCTCATCTCCTACCTCGAGGAGCACGCGCGCTGTGTGGAGACAGAGTTCTCCAACATGGCCCAGCCGCAACCCATTCAGCCCCAGCTCGGCCCTTCTCGTAGCCGCGCGCCTCCTCACACTTATGCTCAGATGGCTCAGCAACAACCCGACCATTACCGTGGCCGCTCCTCAGCTCCATCGCCTCACCGCGCCTATGATCAGCCCACTCACCAACCGTTCCGCCCAACGCAGCAAATGCGTTACCGCCCATGCACCTCCCCGGCTCGCAGTCAGCCCTTCCCCGTCTACTCTACCTTACAAGCAAGCTGCTCCTCATCATCATCCTCGACCTCTTCCTCACGCTCGACGCCCTACTGTCCCTATTGTGTCACTAGGGGACATAGGCTCATGACGTGTAAATGGTACAATGCCCAGCTAACACAGGGCCGTTGGGACTTTGTACAGGCACGCGAGCGCTGCCAGCGTTGTCTCTGCCGTCACTACGAGAGCGAGTGCAGGTCAAGGGGGGCATGCAAGGACTGTGGGAGCTCCAACCACCACACGTCCCTTCATCGACCAGACCCAACGCAATCAGCTCATTCGTCGTCAGCACATATACCCCCACCACAGCTGAGAGAGCACTCGAGGGAGCGTCCCAGAAACAGCAGGCGGCACGAACCCGCACATGATAAACAGGTGCAACCCAGCTCTGCTCACAGAGCCAGCCCGCCCAGGTCAAGTTCGCCAGGTAGGCTCCGCGAACGCCGCCAGCAATTATGACTCCCAACTATCACGGAGCACCCTAGCGAAGAGGTAGATTCAGCTCATGCCCATTTAGCCAATGTCCCTTTAGCCCACGCCCAGTCAACCCATGCCCACACAGCTGATACATACTCAGCTCATACAATCTCGGCTGCTAGTCAATCAGCTCACTCACCTTCTGTGCCCACTGTGTTGGAGTTGATTTGTAGGATGCATGATTTCATTTATTTGCTTTTAAAATGTTAAAAAAGGAATATGCTGTCATTGGTAAAACTGGCGTGTTCTTCTATCATGTAACGCGTTAGCGGTAATGGTTTTGTGATTATAAAATAAAGTAACTCATAGTAATAAAGCTTTATTATTTTAATAGTTAAAAACGTAGTAGTCGTGAACTAAAATCTTGACCAGGTTAGACACAGTGGTCCGTACGAGCCCGGATGGAATAGGTTTGATCGTATTTGTTTGGACTAAAAGTGGATTGTAATAGTGAAGAAACTGTGAAATTGTGTGAAGTGTTGTGTTTGCTTATTGGATTGCGTTGTGTGGATTACCCTACTGATTGGACTGGAGTAAGATTAGATAATAAGACTTTCTAGTGAAATGGACCTATAGAAATTATCAAACAGTTCACATTAACTTTTTGTTTCTGACTTACCTTCAACTTAAATTATTAAAAGTGAACAATTATAAAATAAGACTTTGTTGAACAATATCAGTGTTGGATTAATAACAAATAGCATTCTATGGACCTCAATGAACTTATAACTGTTTGAACTTTGTGTTTATTGTGAAACATTTTAAACATTTTTTGAACTCTAACTGTGTGTGGTAAAATATAACTTGAAAAATGGAAAATTTATTAATATTGCAAGATGACAACCTGTCAACTTTACGTAAAAGTATATTCAATTTTAAGAAAACTCCAAAGGCAAGATTGATTAAAAGCTACATTAAAGTGAGATTAGAAATCTTAGATAAACATTGGGAGATTTTTAGCGAGACTCATAGGGAAATAGTAAAGACGTCCACGGTCGAACAGAAAAAGATACATGTGTATTTTTAATAGGATACATTTTCAACTTGTGAAGAAGAATATCTTTTTTGTAAAGCAGATATGATAGAGATGTTAGATAGTTTAGAAGTTGTGAAGGTGAGCCCCGAGCCACAAGTCAAAATGATTAGCAATACTCAGGAAGTAAAGTTGCCAAAAATAAACATTCCATTATTTAAAGGAGATTACAATGAGTGGGTGACCTTCAAGGATTTATATGTGTCATTGATCCATAATAATAAAACATTAAGCGATGTACAGAATATGCACTATTTGAAGAGCAGCGTTATTGGTGAACCTGAACAGTTACTAAAACGCATTCAAATAACAGAGAAGAATTATCAGATGGCTTGGACTACACTTCACCAAAGATACAAGAATAAAAGGATGATAGTAAATTCAATTCTAAATAGATTAATGTTACAAAGAAAGTTGCATTCTGAAACAGCAAAAGGAATGAAAGACCTTTTAGATACCACCAACGAGTGTTCGAATAATTTAAAGAATAATGATGTCGACATTAAGAACAGGGATCCATTAATAATTTACATCATTGTTAGTAAACTAGATCAAGATTCACATAAGTTGTGGGAGGAAGAATTACAGAACTTACCTGTTGAAGAGTTGCCTAAGTTTGAACTATTTACTAAGTTTCTAGAAGGAAGATTTAGAGTGACAGAGATGTTACAGACATCACATGTAAAGGAGAGAGTCCCTATCAAATCAAAATCATTTGCGACAACTTCAAATAATTACAGAAATGATAACACGGAGCAAACAAAACAAATAATTGAGTGTAAATATTGTAAAGGAAATCATTATCTTTCTAATTGTAATGAATAGGCGAACCTAGATCCATTGAAGAAAACCGAGTATGTTCAGAGCGAAAAACTATGTTCCAATTGTTTAAGACCTGGCCATAGTGTAGAGTTTTGCAAACTTAGATTGAGATGTAACATCTGTAAAATAAAACATAGCACGCTACTACATTCAGACAAACCGAACCAAGAGAATAATAATACTATGAGAGAAGTGAGAAATACCGAAGAACCAATGAACCAAAATGTACTGTCACATGCATCTATGTTCACCCGAGGAAAAGTGTCATTGTTAGCTACTGCGTTAATAAACATTGAGACGAACAGAGGTCCACAAATTGTACGAGCTCTAATAGACCCCTGCTCTGAAAAGTCATTTATAAGTGAGGCAGTAGTAAAGAGGTTACAATTAAGACGCATTGAGAAAAAGGGACAAGTATCAGCAGTTGTACAAATGTCAACCCCGTTCAATCATGCGGCGGAGATTATGTTGACGTCAAGAGTTAATACAGAGTTTAAAATAAAATGCACCGCTTATGTAGTAAATAATGTGACAGATATAATACCAGCCACGAAAATTTAACATAGGGGTTGGACTCATTTCCAAAATATAAAACTGGCAGATCCAACATTCCATACCCCTGGTGAGATAGACCTTTTACTTGGTGTACATGTGTATGCAGAGATATTAATGGATGGTGTTTTAAAATTACATCCCGGTGAACCCATTGCCCAACAGACCAGCTTTGGCTGGATAATATCTGGTGGTGATTCAGTGGAGAGAATACCAAGTAATGGTCAAATAATTAGTATGCATTTGAGTGTTTCATTAGACAACATGCTACAAAAGTTTTGGGAATGTGAATCTTTGGGAAATGAGAATAAGAAAACACTTACCTTAGCCGAAGCTAGAGCTGAAAAGATTTATGAGAAAACGGTGACTAGAAATAAAGAAGGGAGATACACTGTCAGCCTGCCTTTTGCGAAAGATGATCCAGTGTTACCTGAGAATTCTAAATCTATAGCACTAAAGAGATTAAAAAGTTTAGAAAAGAGACTATGTGGCAATGAAAGTTTAAAGAGAGAATATGATAATGTATTAAGAGAATATCTTACTTTAAACTATATGGAGTTGGTCACATGTGATGATAATGATAAAGATACAGTCTACTTACCTCATCACGCTGTCGTGAGAGATGATAAACAAACTACCAAAGTACGTGTAGTGTTTGATGCTTCCTGTCAGGGTAGTAATGGAGTGTCACTTAATGATGAACTACTAATTGGTCCTAGTTTACAAGAAGAACTAAGAGATATTATACTAAGATGGAGAACCAATAAAATATGTTTTGTTGGAGACCTTCTTAAAATGTATCGCCAAGTGTTAATAAATGAAAAGGACACAACTTATCTAAGAATATTATATAGATTTGCACTTGATGAAGAAATTAAAACATACAAATTACTAACTGTCACGTTTGGTACTGCTACAGCGCCTTATTTAGCTATAAAAACATTAAGACAGCTAGCCAAAGATAAAGGTGCCCAGTATCCTGTATCATCAAAAATAGTAAGTCAACAGTTTTTGTTGATGATGTTCTCAGCGGGTTTGATGATGTTAGCTCAGCAATAAATGCTTTAAACCAGTTATCTCAAATGTTATCAAGTGGAGGATTTCAGCTTTAAAAAATATCTTCCGCAATAGCCAGGAATTTATGATGTCCGTAGTACCTGGAATGAGAACTAACAATAAAGAGTTAAAAATAAACCAAAAGAAGATGATAAAAACAATAGGCATTCTATGGGATACAAATAAAGATACATTAAAGATAGCACAGAAACATGTAGATAAAGATAATATTAATGATATTAAGTTCATTACCAAAAGAAATGTTCTTCGTCAAACAGCTTCACTATTCGATCCCTTAGGATGGATTTCACCTGCAATAATAATAGCTAAAATATTTATGCAAAAGTTATGGTCGAGACAAATAGAGTGGGACGATAGGATTCCCGATGATCTGAAAAAGGAATGGTACAATTTTAAGGATGACTTACCCGTACTGGAAAATATTGAAATTCAGAGATGGATTGGAAGCACTACAGATCTTGATGTAGAGCTGCATGGCTTCGCAGACGCGTCGCAAGTTAGATACGCAGCTGTAGTCTATACTAGAGTATGAAGTAAAGAGAATAATACATTTAAAATAACTTTCATTATGTCGAAAACTAAAGTTGCACCTATAAAACAGATATCGTTACCGCGCTTAGAATTGTGCGCTGCTACACTGTTGAGCAAATTACTAAAACATGTTAGTGAAGTGCTTTCCATAAATCTTAGTAAAACATTTGCATGGAGTGATGCCAAAGTAGTTCTTGCATGGATAAAGGGAGATAATAAATAAATGGACACCGTTTGTTAAAAATAGAGTTATTGAAACAAGAAACAATTTAGAGTCACAATGGTTTTATGTTAAAGTAAAGAGAATCCTGCAGATCTAGCATCCAGGGGAGTCTTGCCAAGTAAGTTAATAAAAAGTGATTTATGGTGGCAAGGTCCAGAATTTCTACATAAACAAGACTTCACTGTGAGCAAAGAATCAATTCCAGATACAGATTAAATGTCAAATGTAAATTAACTAACACACAATAAATGAAGAAAACGATAAACTTACCTTACTAAAGAAGTATTCTTCGTTGAAGAAATTGTTGATTGTCATAGCTATATGTTGTAGATGGTTGAAGAAACTGAAAAAAGAGACTACTCGTACCACGCCCAAAGTTAATCATACTAATAGAGAAGAGGCACTTACCGTATGTGTTAAGTGGTCCCAAATTGTAGATTTTCCTGAAGAAATAGATTGCCTGAAAAAGAAAAAATATATAAAAAGAAGCAGTCGACTATTATCTTTATGTCCTTACCTGGATGAAAATGAAGTATTAAGAGTGGGTGGTAGATTGAAGCACGCAAACCTGGAACATAATAGGAAATATCCAATTATATTTCAAAGAAAGTCCACTTATCCCGCTTTTGTTAGATGATGCACATAGAGCTACGCTGAATGGTAGTCCTAGCTTGATGATTGCTTACCTGCAAAATAAATATTGGATAATTAATAGAGGTCAAACTATAAAAAGCTTTTATCGTCAATGTGAGAAATGTATGAGACATAATGCTACTTCGAAAATTCAATTGATGGGAGACTTACCTGAAATCCGTGTAAAACCATCACGTCCATTTTCGATAAGTGGCGTAGATTTCGCTGGACCCATCTTATGTAGAATGAGCAAAGGACGAGGAGCCAAGACGTACAAGTCGTACATGTTTGTTTGTTTGCATGGCCACCAAAGCAATACATATAGAGTTAGTTAGCGACATGACTACAGAAGCCTTTATTGCTTGTTTTAAACGATTTGTTGCACGGAGAGGACGATGTTTTGAATTATGGAGTGATCATGGTACAACATTTGTATCAGCTGAAAAAACATTGTTCGAGATGTGGAAACAGGGTAAAAATGAATTGCCGGAAGATTTAAGAGATATGTTGGATAACAGAGGCACATCTTGGAAATACATACCACCTGGAGCTCCCAACTTTGGAGGACTATGGGAGGCTGGCGTGAAGTCAGTAAAATACCATTTGAAGCGTATAGTCGGTAATGCAACGCTGACCTTTGAAGAGTTGTACACAGTTCTGACGCAAGTAGAAGCTTGCCTCAATTCCCGCTCTTTAACGCCTTTGGATGACAACTACGAGTACCTTACACCTGCACATTTTTTGATTGGAGAGCCTACAATAACAGTACCAGAGAGAGATTACAAGGAAGTAAATATGTCTAGTTTAACAAGATGGCAATTAACCCAAAGAATGGTTCGAGACTTTTGGACCAAGTGGCAGTCTGAATATTTGTCAAGATTACAGCAACGTCCAAAATAGATGCGACCCCAAAAAGACTTTGAGATTGATGACTTAGTTTTAATTGAAGATCCAAGACTTTCTCCAGCTTGTTGGAAACTCGGACGTATACAAAAGAAATTCACAGGTCCTGATGGCCTTACAAGAATGTATGAAGTTCGTACTGCTACTGGTGTTCTTCAGAGAGCCGTTTCCAAACTATGTAGACTACCAAACTAGATAAAGTTAGAGATGTGCAAGGGTAAAAATTATCCTTGGCGGCGGAGAATTTTGGAGTTGATTTGTAGGATGCATGATTTAATTTATTTGCTTTTAAAATGTCAAAAAAAGAATTTGCTGTCATTGGTAAAACTGGCGCGTTCTTCTATCATGTAATGTCGTTAGCGGTAATAGTTTTGTGATTATAAAATAAATTAACTCATAGTAATAAAGCTTTATTATTTTAATAGTTAAAAATGTAGTTGGGAATCAGCACAAACATAAGTCAAAAGCGGAAATAACAATAGTATGCCGACCCACTCAAAATGATACTCCTACAATCACTGCCACACCACAGCTCATATTTTAAAAAACGTCACTGGCTACCTTCCCTTAGAGAAGGTACCTCGACCTCTTATTAGGGTCAGACGTTCTTGGCCAGGTGTTGGACGGGACTAAGGTCTCGTTGGGCCTGGGCAAGCCCATAGCGTTCGGCACGATTTTCGACTTCGCGTTGATAGGATCCATTGAGGACTTGTATGCGTAGCCGGCGCAGCAGGTTAACTCAGCTCACGTCGTCAGCTCACAACCAGACTCAGCTGAATCAGCCCAGGACATACGTCAGAGTCTGGAAAGGTTCTGGGAGTCTGAGGAGCCCCTGCCTCAACCTCACACTCATAATGATCCCCTGGAGGAACAATGCGAGGAAATCTTCCGCTCTACCACTACACGCGATCCCTCAGGCAGATATACGGTCGCTCGGCCCTTTCTAAAGGACGCCCCTCAACTGGGTAAAACTCACCCTATCGCATTACGCAGATTCCTCAATATTGAGAAGAAGCTAATGGCGAACCCGTCTCTGTGTTCTAAATACGTTGACTTTATGGCCGAGTACATCGACTTAGGGCACATGGCTCCTTGTCACCCAAATACATTCGCCCATAAACCTCACTTCTATATCCCCCACCATGGCGTATTTAAGTCAACGTCGGACAAGCTGCGCATTGTTTTTGATGGTAGCTGTAAAAGCTCCAATGGTGTCAGCATAAAGGAATGCCTACACATAGGCCCCGCCCTTCAACAGGACATTGTAGACATTATCATGTCCTTCAGAACGCATCCAGTCATTTTCAGCACTGACATCCAGAGGATGCAAAACAGTCACCTACGGCTTAAGATCAAGCCCATACCATGCAATCCGCACTGTGCTTTAGCTGGCTGATGATGAACGTCATCGCTACCTTGGAGCCGCTCAGGTTCTTCGCAAGTCTATCTTCGTTGATGACATCTTGTGTGGTCATGACACAGTTGAATCCGCCCAAGCACTTCAGGACGAGTTAATAAGTCTACTAGACCTAGGCGGCTTTCAGCTCAGTTAATGGACATCTAACTCGCCTAAGCTGCTCGAGAGATTCGCCGACAACCAATGCGACATGCCCAGGGACTTCGACATGAACCTAGACTCCACGTCCATTAAGGTCTTGGGTATACAGTGGAGCCCTCAGTCAGACGAGTTCACCTACCGCATCTCTCTGCCCCCCATCACACATGTCACAAAGCGGTCTATTTTAAGCACTGTAGCCTCACTTTATGACCCAAACGGCTGGGTTGCTCCCGTTATCTTCCGCGCAAAGCTGCTGCTTCAGCAATTGTGGCTACTGAAGCTGGAATGGGATGAGCCCACTCTCTCTGAAGTACAAACGGAGTGGCACCACATCTCAGAAGACTGTTGTCTAGCATTCGCTTCCCTCGGCACATTTGTGCAAACAAAGGCTCAGCTGCATACTCGCTTCACGGGTTCGCAGATGCCTCTGAAGCCGGGTTTGCCGCCGTCGTTTATCTCCATGAGCTCGATGGCTCCCGAGATACTGTATTACACTTGATTGTCGCCAAGTCGCGAGTCGCACCAATCAAGAATCACCTCACAATCCCCAAGTTAGAGTTGTCAGCTGCCACCCTACTCTCTCAGCTCATGATCCGTGTGTCAGTTCAGCTATCCGCCCATATCAGTATACAACAACACATATGTTGGTCAGACAGTACGATAGTCCTGGCCTGGCTCAATACACCGCCTCACCGTCTTCAACCCTTTGAAGCCAACAGGGTAGTTAAAATCAGCTCTTACTCACCAGAATGTAAATGGCGACACGTACCTTCCGAGCTTAACCCAGCAGATTGCGCAAGCAGAGGGATGTCTGCGCAATCCCTGTCAGCTCACGACCTATGGTGGTTTCCCACGTGGCTTAGACAGCCTTGTGACTCTTGGCCTGCGATGCCCTCAGCTCTGGGCCATCACACCCTACCAAGCCTTAAGCCCAAACACATCCCATCACTGGTCACAATACCCGGTCTTGACTTTGACCTGCTCACTCGGTTCAGCTCACTAGACAAGCTCGTCGGAGTGACAGCTGGTCTAAAACGCTTTCTGCACAACTGCAGACACCACCTAAATTCGCGACGCTCAGGCCCCTTGTACGTCAGTGAATGAAGAGAGGCCCTACTTTCCTGGGTGCGCAGTGTTCAGCACAATGAGATTGCGAAGGACATTCACCGCCTTCAAACTGGTAAAATCTGCTTCGTCAGACTCCAGCGACTGTCACCTTTTATTAAAGATGAGCTCCTTAGAGTTGGCGGACGACTGTCCCATGCGTCTATCCGATATGACGCGCAGCATCCGCTCATACTTCCCAGCTCTATCCCACATGTAGACCTCATCATTGACCACTACCACAAAATACACTGCCACCCTGGCGCTGACACTTTACACGCTATCCTACGCCAACAATTTTGGATATTGTCCGCGCGCCGTATTATTAGACACCGAGTCTTTAAATGCATTAGATGCTTTCGATGCCGGGCCCAGCCGCAAGCGCCCTTCATGGCCGACCTGCCAGCCGATAGAGTTACGCCTCAGCCCGTATTTAGTCAAGTCACGACCGATTTTGCCGGCCCATTCCTCGTTAAATGTAGTACCCTACGTAATGTTAAACTCTTAAAGGCGTACTTTTGTATAATCGTGTGCCTCTCCACTAAGGCCGTTCATTTGGAACCGGTCTCGGACCTCAGCACGGAAGCGTTCCTCGCGGCATTACAGCGTTTTATAGCACGCCGCGGTGCCCCGGTTCTCATCCGCTCGGACTGCGGTACAAATTATGTAGGCGCTAGAAATCAGCTCATTGAAGTACAACACTTTCTTGCCTTGAATAATGACACGATTGCGCACAAGCTCGCTGGTCAGCACATTACTTGGTTGTTGAACGTCCCTAAGGGGCCATGGTTCGGTGCGTTACATGAGATCAACGTAAAATCAACAAAGCAACTTTTATATCGCGTGATTGGCGAACAACACCTCACATTCGAGGAATTCTCCACACTTTTAGCACGAATCGAGGCTGCACTTAACTCCAGACCTCTCTGCCGACTTTCGTCTGATCCGTCAGACTTCAAGCCGCTCACAGCCGGACATTTTATTATAGGCCGCCCACTAACGGCCCTTTCCAAACTATCCGTGGAAGATAGGCCGATCTCCACACGTAGGCGATTCCAGATGGTACATGCCCTTTCCCAGCGCTTCTGGACGCTGTGGACCCAGTCCTACCTCCACACACTCCAAACCCGCTCCAAATGGTTGTCCCCATCCTCCCCTTCCTGAGTTGGCGAGCTCGTCCTCATCAAGGAGGACAACCTGCCTGCCCTCTAATGGAGACTGGGGCGCATTACTCGCACCCTGCCTGGGAAGGATGGCGTCGTGCGGGTGGTAGACCTGGACACCGCCAATGGACACCTCCGGAGGCCTGTGTTCAAGATTGCCAGGCTCCCTCTGGATGAGCCAACCCTGGGTCCCAGAGGATGTTCGAGCCAACTGGCCGACGATTAAAGACACTACCGGCGCCATCAAGCGGCTCGATACGGCAACCGAAGCCGGCGCGAAAACGTCACCCGCGCCGTGTCGACGGAGTACTCTGTCTGCAAGCAACCGCGAGACTGCTTTCCCCGCTTAGCACGCGCGCATGTGACATCATACCCGTTACAACCGAGGCGCCCTTTCTGCCACGTTGAACATTGGCGACCCCTAAGAACAATTTGTGAAGTGACTGTGTGCTGTGCCGTGATCGTGAAGTCCACTTCATCGCCCTGCCCGTGCTTTGCCCAGCTCGTCTCCCGGTACATGCGATCCCGTCCAGCCTGCTCCCGGTTAGTCCCTTCTCTGCTGTATTTGGCGGTGTCCTCTGACCCGCGGATACAAATATTGATAAGTTGCAAAATTCAAATACGTATAAAAAACTAATTAACAAAATGCTTGAATATAACTAGTATCAAAAAGTAAACTCCGCAACAACAGTAACTAGCTCTAGTTCAACTTGCATAGATCTGCTTTTTACAAATAATAATAAACATAATGTTGTTATAAAAGACCTAGGAATATCTGATCATAAAAGTATAATTTATAATATCAAAATGAGTGAAACAAATTCTAAAAAAAAGGTAATAAACAATTTAAATACATTAAAAGAGGCCCTGAGTAACATAGACTGATCAGAACATGTAAACAAATCTAATATATATGATAAATACATTTAATTACAATTTACAAGAAATATTAGATCAGTGTATACCAAAAAAACAAATAACACAAAAATTAAACAGCAAAATAACGTGGTTGACACGAGGTATTAGAATCTCATGCAGGAACAAAAGAACTCTGAAAACACTAATTAACGGAACAAATAATAAAACACTTTTGAACCATTAAGTCTTACACCACAGTATTGAAAAAATTTATAAAACAATAAAAAAACCTCTTTGTAAAAAAAATGAATATATCTAAAAATAAAACAAAAACTATGTAGAATATCATAAACCAAGTCAATAAAAATAAATCAGGAAAAATCTGTGAAAACATTAATCTGGTTTCTCATAACATTTTGGTAAATTGTCCAAACGCCGTAGCCAACTTGTTTAATGAGTTCTTTGTCTCGGTAGGCGTACCAGCCGATAACAAACCAGCAGGACAAAATGAGAACGCTAATCCAACAGTGTTTGGGCGAACATTGAACTCAATATATCTACATCCTGTAACTGAAAAAGAAATTACTTGTTTGATAAAAAATCTCCCTAATAAGCATACTTTCGGTATAGACGAAATACCACCAGTGTTAATAAAATCATGCAGTAACGAACTAACATCCATAATAACCAAGCTTATATGATAAAGTATCACATTCCATCTTATTGTCCAAATTAAATAGTATGGGCTGTGACGTACGGGTATTTGAAATGATACCACACTTACGAACATACAAATTTATTTTGACTTGGTCTCAGGGCGTGGAGTACGTAAAGGCCTAGCTGAATAGTTTGCTCTCGTCCCTGACTTAGCTTGGGGAAGCACCGAGGTGTTGGGAGGCGCTTCGCTGTACAGGAGCTGCGAGCTGCATGGTGTGTTCACAAAATGGCGGCCGTGTCGAATTGTGAAGACGGTCTCGTAGAATCTTCTAAACTCCGGACGTAGAACTCCGAACGTAGTATAGAACGTAGAACTCCAAATGTAGAACTTCGGACGTTTAAACTCCGAACGTAGAACGTGGAACTTCAGTCCAAGCGTAGAACCCTGGAACACAATGCAGCGTGAGCCGGTTTGTCCAGCAGCCGCTGATTGCGATAGCCACCTCACCCCCAGCCAATCCGAAAAAGTCAGATGAGTGACTATAGTGTGAGGTGGAAAGCGATCACAATCAGAGCGGAGTGCACATAACTATAAGAGAGCCTTGTAAGCCGCCGATTGCGATGGTCCTCTCACCCCAGCCAATCCGAAAAAGTCGGATGTGAAGAGGCTGTAGGTGTAGTGGGGAACGACTACAATCAGAACGGGACGCACATAATTATGAAATCTAAAACCTAGCTAAAAAGCATTGCGAGAAGCGCTAACAACTAAATCATGTTCCAGAGAAAACAAATCAAAATTAAATTATTTAAGTGCGGGTTCGGATCCCGGTCGAGGGTACTTTTAAAACATGGGAACCAAATGTTTTAAAAGTCGACCGGGAGTCGACCGACTTGATCCAGTAATTTAAAATTAATCTAAATACGAGATCGACCGTAGGTCTGGTCCGACTGGTCTGAATAATAATTAAATAAATTAAAAGCAAATTACATATGTGCGGGTTCGAGTCCCGGTCGAGGTTACATGTAAAATATTTGATTCCTCTCCGTAATTTAAAGTTGAACTAAATAAGAGATCGACTGTAATAATACCGGTCTCAACAGTAATTAAATAATTAACAACCTCTAGAAGTCTTCCTGACAGACAAGAAAACAAATAGCAATTAGCAAACGAGTTGCACAACTAAAAATTTACATTATACAATGACGGTCACCCTTTAACGGTTACATGTTATAACAATTTTGAAAATCACCGTTATATGTTTAAATCTTTGATTTGAAATTATAAACAAACCTTCGTACGCTTAGTTACGCGCACTGCTTAGGCGAGCTAAGGCTAAAACAAAGGATTAACACACATCTAGATACTTACTAGCTAATAACTACTCTAATTTAAAAACTGTTCAACACTTACCCTAACGGGGAATAAGTAGCACAATTATCGTAGAATGACGATAAGGCTGGATACTTTATAAATAATAGCTTTGGTCAAATACGTGACCTATTATGTAGTTATTAACAAAAACGTATGAAATTGCAAAAACAACGTCTGTGTCGTATCGCTGGCTCTCAGGCGTATGAGACGATGTGATCTGCCCGCGCGCAAGTAATTTTTACTTACCTACTTCCATCAAATATAAAAATACAAAAGGCATTTCAGGGTACCGCGCGCGCAACGATTAAACCATATGAAATCAAAATACGTTTGTTTTGCAGTTGTTAAAATTATTAAGACTTTATTTCTTTGTAGTTATTAGATAAGTAATTTAGTTTAAAGTAACATTTAGAATTATGTTAATTAGGATAAGATAATCTACGTTTGTTTATTTATAAATTAAAATTTTATATAAGGATTGAATAGCTATACGTTTATTACGTTACAGGGCATCCGCGGCAGCGCGCTAGAATGGCTAAGTTCTTACCTTTACAATAGAAAGCAGTTTGTTCAGATCGAATACCTAGATGAAAAAAAGGCGATTGCATACTATCCAATCTAAAATAAACACTTTAAATCATTCCATCCCACAGGGAAGCGTGTTAGGATGTATCCTCTTTATTATCTACATAAACGATAACACATACAAAATGCATTCTTTTCGCCGACGATATATCCATTCTATTTAAATGCCCCAACAGTATAGATTGTAGCACAAACATAGAATCAACATTTAATGCAATCAATACATGGCTTATTAACCACAACTTAGAAGTAAATTTAAAAAGATAAAAATCATACAGTTTCGACCATATCAAAAACAATCAACAGACTTAACAACCATAAAAAATAAACTAAAAATAGATGAAGTAGGAGAATTTAAATTACTAGGCATCACCATTGATTCACATCTCAATTGGTAAAGTCACATAGCTGATGTAAAACGTAAGCTGTCCAAATTCACCTATGCCCTATGTATTTTAAAAAGTAATACCAGTAGCGAACAGTGTGCTTTAAATGCATATTTTGCATACGCATGGTTGTGCTACGGAACTATTTTGTAGGGACACAGCACCGACGCACATGACATATTTGTCCACCAAAAAAATGTCTAAGAATAATCGCCAACATCCACCAACCTGAATCTTGCAGACAACATTTCATAAAGCGCAATCTTCTTACTTTTCCGTGCATATATATTCTAGAAACAGCCTTGCCCAACATTGTAAAGAAAAATCTCACATACTTCGAATTCACTAAAAACCCCCGACATCAAAATTAACTCATTCTTCCTGAACCCAAACTAGAAATGTATAGAAACAGCCCATACTACAGATCCATTCTTGAGTATAGTAAAATCCCACAAACTTTAAAAAACGAAACAAATGAAAAATTATTTAAAATTAAACTAAAACAGTACTTATCACAAAAATGCTACTATTCAATGCAGGAGTTCATGTCTGACAAAGATAATAAATAAATAAATTAAAAAATATATAAAAACGTTATCCACGGAAAGCTCACCCTTGCAAATTTTATTTAGTATATATTTTGTTATTTTGTATTATAATATAATTTAGCAATATGATAATAGTAGTTATTATAAAAGTTAGTTAAGTTGATAAGTTAGTTTTGCGACGCCCTAACAGGGTAGGTAACAGGCCATCATAATATTTCTATAATTACTGTATTGTATGATAGTAATACTGTATACATAAGTGCAATAAATAAATAAATAAATAATAATTGATCTTATGAAGAAAGGTCTCTTTTATTATTAAACTGTTACTTAATCGACAGTGTTCTTCGTCTTTTGGAATCTTATTATGACAAATGTATTTAATAAATTCATTACATTACCTCAAAACTTTCGTACCCCAAAAATATATCTGAATATCACATAATACAAAAATAAAAACAAAAAATCTTAATTATTGATACAAATAAATAATTCGGTAGGTTAATATTGTTTAAAATAGATGCAAAATTGACATCAAAACCTGCATTTAGTTTCTTTAAATGTTCATTTAAACAAACGGTGATGCCACGTTATCCAATTTCCTTGCAGCTTGCTGCGAAGGCCCGTATAGACCGAATTATAAAAAACACATAATAAATGAAAATAATGAAACTTCAGATGAAGAAACGCTGAAAAAAATTTGTAAATAGAAAAAGAGGACGGAGAAGTATTTACATGTCGAATTGAAAACAGAACTGATAAAAGTGAACAAAAAAATAGAACAAAATAATTTTTACGACAGAAGTGAAATCGAAGAGACAAATCAAAAGAATTCGGAACAATACGTAGCGTAGTAAATACATTCCTAATAGCGAAACGAATACGACGAGTGCATGTTCGGATTTGCCAAAGAGTACTAGAAATAATAGGAAAAACTATAAGAAAACCCCATTTCCTTTATCTCAGAGTTCGGAAGAGGAAGACTCCGATTACTTCTTTCCCATACAAGATCCAGCACAGCGCGACCTCGACTATCCAGCGCAAGATCCTGCACTGCCCGACATCGCCTGTCAGCCCGCCCAAGATCCTGTACAGCCTGACATCGTTTGTCCGCTCGCGCAAGATCCTGCACAGCCCAATATCGCTTGTACGCCCGCACAAGATCCTGTGCAGCCCAACATCGCATGTCAGCCCATCTAAAATCCTGCACAGCCCGACATCGCTTGTTCACCCGTGCAAGATCCTGCATAGCACAACATCGCCTGTCAGCCCGTCCAAGATCTTGGGCAGCCCGACATCGCTTGTTCGCCCGCGCAAGATCCTGCACAGCCCAACATCGCATGTCAGCCCACCCAAGGTCTTCTGCAGCCCGATATCGCTTGTTCGCCCGCACAAGATCTTACACAGCCCAAAGATCCTGCACAACCTAACATCGCCTGTCAGCCCGCTGAAGATCCTGTGCAGCCCTACATCGCTTGTTCGCCCGCGTAAAATCCTGCACAGCCCAACATCGCATGTGTCAGCCCACCCAAGATCTTGTGCAGCCCGATATCGCTTGTTTGCCCGCGCAAGATCTTGCATAGCCCAAAGATCCTGCACAACCTAATATCGCCTGTCAGCCCGCTCAAGTTCCTGTGCAGAGCCCGACATCGCCTATCAGCTCGCCCAAGATGCTACACAGTCTAACCACGACGATCCACAGAATGAAAGATCGGCAGAACCTGGATAACACGGATGAACAGTAATAGACGAAGAAAGACTCGAAAACCATTAAAAGAAAGAAGAGCAGACAGAATATCTAGAATATTATTGTTGATTTAAAAACTAAGAAGTTACACAAGTTTAGAATTATAACATTGTTTAGTTTTGTCTTAATGTTGATCTCATTTTCATTAAAAATAAAGAATAATTCTATTCAATTATTTATTTTTTTAGATCCCCAAATCCGTACACTTAAATAACTAAACGATTTGTGAAAACGAAAGAAATGCAACATAACATTAAATTGTTTTGCAATTGTATCATCAAATCTTCTGATACCTGTACCATTTAATTTTTTTTATTATTTGTTACATAATAATTACAATGTTTGTTTGATAAGCATCACAAAAACCGTTTGTCGGTTTGTACGGATGCTTAGAGCATCACAAAAAATAAAAAACTTAATAAGAAGCAATAATAATAATAATAAGTAAACAATTAATCAAAGCGGTCGTATTAGATTAAAAACTAACATGTGCTAGTTTATGTACCTATATAAAATGCAAAGGATTTGTTGTTGCAAACACAATGCTTAGATTATTAAAACATAAACTCACGGGCAGCGCCTAGCTGCCCGCCGCATGATTTTCGTGTCATTCGTCGCTCGCCAGAAAGAAAACCGGTTTGCTGCGATACTACCGCACCGCGCTAGGTAAAGCCCTATAAAGGATGTTCAAAAAATTTAATAATTTAGAAGACTATAAAAATATTTTTTGTATTTGTTTTTAAAATTGTCGTCGGTAATATCGGATAATATTGTTGAAGATATTTCGTTCATTAATGTGGGGATTAAGTATTGATTTGATCGTTTGCCGTAGTAGTTGTTAACTTTAGGTACTTGAAGCTTGCATTGACTAATTTTTCTTGTTGTCATACTGTGTATGCATTTTTTTTGTACTTCCTTGTTTAGAAACTGCTCGGTGAGTATTAACATTTTAAATTTTATGTGGACTGGCAGTACTTTACAATAACTAAATATTCCTAAAGTTCCATTTACGTTACTTAATTTGTTTTTAGTCTTTTTGGGTAGTATTGTTCTTAATATTCTTAGCTGTAGGTTGTAAATTTTATCTAAGTTGGTCTTAAAGGTTCGCCCGTAACTAGTAATACCGTACGAAATAATTGATTCAGCGAGTGCGTTATATAAATTTAGTAAAATTCGGAATGGTACTTTATATTTTAATATTGAGAATTTAGCTAACATCGCTCGTAATTTGTCACATACGCTATCTATGTGATTACTCCAATTAAATCGGTCGTCAATAATGACGCCTAAATAATTATAGTTTGTTACTTGTTCTAACCTCTCACATCGACAATCGTAACCTAATGTGGAATAATCGTGCAAGCAGTCGTGACTATGTGCAAGAACTTTCAGAGGTCTTACAACATTAAGTATGTGGTTAGAACGGACGTGCATAATTTTGGTTTTGCTAACATTTATTACAAGTCCCATATCATGTGCCCACTTGCAAAGGTTCATGAAGTCCCTTTCAATGCTCAATTCCGCTTCTGAGATATCATTATTTGCTGTAATAAGACATGTATCGTCTGCGAATTGCATAACAGAGCAGTTTTTGACAACGTTTTCCATATCGTTCACATACGCTAAGTAATGCAAGGGCCCCAATACTGAGCCTTGCGCCGTTCCGGTTTCAACAGATACCACATCGCTAAGTTCATTTCCTATTTTTACCCTGTATTTTCTATTGCTGAGATAGTTTTCGCACCAATTTAGGAGATGACCACGAATTCCTGTATTATTTAACTTTTTTATGAGCGTGTTGTGCCTCAGTGTCAAATGCTTTACTAAAATCGATGAATAAAAGTATAACATGTTATTTATGGTTGAGGTAATTGTTAATTTCGTCAGTGAATTTTGTGAGCAATAAAGCGGTGGATTTATTTTTTTGGAAGCCAAATTGAGCATCAGAAAGAACATCATGTTTCGCATAAAAATCTTGTATCTGCTTACCTACGTATTTTTCAATGATTTTATCTATAACTGAGAGGATTGTGATCGGTCTGTAGTTTTCGTATTCTGAGTGGGAACCTTTTTTATAAATAGGTCGAACAATGCCCTTTTTTAATTCTTCTGGATATTTTCCTACTGCGATACTGGTATTTATAAGTCTGACTATAGCACTTGTAATTTTTTCGCAGAGTGATTTTATATCTGTGCATTGAATGCCATCTATTCCAGGTGCTTTGTGTATGTTTAGATTTTTGATTATTTTTGACGCAGTACTCTTTGTTGCAGCTTTGAACAACATAGATTTATTTTCGGGAAATATGTAATCAGATTCATTAAGTAATTTTTTGTTACAGTTTAGTACTATATTTTTAACGTTACTATCAAAGTCTTTTCCAAAATTATTAGCTAGAATTTTTACTGTAACTTTATACTTCTTAAACGCCTTTAATATTGCGATACCTATAGATTTACTAATTCGGCCTGATAATGAATTTAAAATACTCCATAGTTTTTTTGGATCTTTTTTATTAATGTTTATGTGATTGTAAAAATAACGGTTTTTTGAGTTCTCTATTGTTTTTCTCGCTATGTTTCTCTGTTTATTATATTGTAACTTAAGTATTTTATTGCTTGTATCTTTTAACCATTGATTATATAGTAAATCCCTTTTATCACATAAACTATTTATTTTATTATTAATCCATGGATCTTTATTTCTTTCACTGGTCGGATTTAATATTTTATCATATTTACATTGATCATAGCAATTACTAAAACTGTTCTTAATAAAATTATAAATATTAATAGGGCATTCCATTTCATCTACTTTATTCCAATTTATTTCATCGAGTAATGGTTTTAATTTATTATAGTCTATCATTTTTTTAACATTTGAACCATCCTGTACAGTACGTTTAGTTTCGATACCTGCGCACTGTTATAAAGCGGAATTGAAATGCCTTTTTAAAAACAAATTATTTAATAGCTGTAAGTGAATTGAAATGATTATATTTATTTGGAATAAAGACAGTGATTTATTTAATTAAGACGCGGAACAACCACTCCGTTCGCGGACTCAGGGTAGACTGGCTCGCAGAGTCAGTCTGCCGGGACGCGTAGTTTCATGAGTTGCTAAGTCAGCATAAAACTGTCATCTCAGCACTTTAGATAACTATCCCAGGATATAACACCTCCCCCCTTAACAATAAACTTTGGGTCAGTTTTCCAAAGTTTATTTTGAATTTACATATAATTTTATTTCATAATTTTAACTGAAGTTGAGGGGATATCCGGGATCGAATCTGATTCAGTTATATTAGTAGTTTCTTTCTTTCTAAATAGAACTCTAAGTACGGGTTGGTTGCTTCTACGTTTACAAAATATACTTATTTTATATAAAATAACACTAATTAAAACTAATACAATAATAATAGTTAAAACGGAATAGTGAGTACTATATTTTACAATGTGCGGATTTTGTTGTATTTTATTTATATCTATTACAATATCTTTCAGGTTACTATGTTCTAAATTAATATCTTTAATATCAATGTTTTGTAGTTTTTCTATGTGCCAATCGTCCATCCTAAAATGAAGTTTTTGTAAATTACAACATTCATCATTTATTAAACTAAAATCTGTAAACAATACAGGAGATATTATGTTTAAAACATCGTTCTGAGTAAATAATACAGTATTTTTAGAATAACCAGTACAATATTTAGGTAATGACAGAATTCCAACTCCTTGAATAATTATTTCGAAAGGTTTCTTATCTAAACAATCTAAAGTTAGTTTTACAGAATCGGTTTGAACAAAAATCCATTTATTATTTGATATTGGTTGCCATAAATCTAATTTTCCAATTATAAATTTAGTTTTACATTCTTTCGGTATTTTATTAACTACTTTTATAAGTAAATTACTTTTACAACTAGGTTTTACATCAGATGGGTACATGTTTGGAATCTCACAAACATAATTGCTAGGATACAGTACATCACATTTATTTAAATTTTGTAAATAGTTATATCTAGTATTATCTTTACTTAGTATGATATATTTAGCATTAGGAATTATAAGACTAAAGCTATTCAAATCATTATCGTTATGAGGTACAGGTAAAGACAAAGTTTGAAACAATTTATATTCGTCAATCATTACTAATGGGATTTGTAATATAAATACAATTTTATTCTTTACATAGTAACACAACACGTTGGATATTCTTTGGATAATATTTATGGTGTGAATGTCTAATTTAATTGGTAATTGCAAGTTATTAGGAAGGTGTTTATAATTATCACTTAATTCTGCTTGTAGTTTTGCAGGTGTTATCACTGATGGATGAATAATGTTCTGACTGGTCAAGATGACGGCATCAGTCACATCTTCTACTTGGAATGATAAGGTAAGTAATGCTGTTTCTAAACTATTAAATATAAAATTTATTTCAGATTGTGTTTCTAGGTCATCGAAGACAGCAGTTATATTTTTTAGTTTAAAGGTAAGTTTTTCTATGGCTTGATTCATATTTGCTTCATTTGTTTTTATTTGGTGTAAGGTTTTATTGTAAGATGTAATTATAGATGAAGTTACTAATATATTATTTTTCATTAGGAATGCTAGCTTATGTTGATCATTTTGCATTGCTTCTATTGCTTTGTTAAATTTTAACCCATCGTTTTCGTCTAGGTTACCGAATACTTGTTTAACGATACTTCCTATTCCTCCTATCCAAGCACTACGTTTAATTCTATTTTCTAACAGGTGCGAGACAGAATCGAGCCTTTTGATAATATCGAGATATCGTGTTGATAGTGGATCTAAAATGTTCATACATGCTATCTCTTTCATAATTTTGGTTTGACTACATAGATTTTTAACTGTTCTAAGAGCTAAATTTATATTTTCTAGATGTATATTAAAATGGGATATATCTACGGGCATGACGACGTTTAACCTATTATTCTTAATTCTAACAGTACCTAAATAATCAAAATGTATTCCAGAACTTGACGTTATTTGTTGAACGTAATCTTGAATACTCTGGGACATGACCAAGCAAAAGGCTGCCGCAGCAACTCTAAAATATGATATTAATATAATTATACTCTAAGTTATCATTATTTATTTAAAACTATACTTACTATTTACTTAAACAGAAACTTCTGCTAATTTTACTTCGTCAAAGTGATGTTTGACGTGTCTCCTATTTATTAGTAAGGTAAGTGTATTATTACCGTTGATCTTTACAACCTTATAGGGACCTTTCCATATTGAAGATAATGCTTTACGGAGACGCAAATGGTTCTTGACATAGACCATGTCTCCGGTTTTATATTTAACTGGACTTGAGCGTTTATCATAATATGTTTTTGATGTAATTTTAGATTTTAGAATATTTTAGATAGCTTTTTCCCTTGAAAATTGCAGTCTTTGTTGTAAAACTCGAACATAATCGCTGTATGTTGATTCTAAAGCCGTATTATAAACTGAAGATGGAATAAAAGGTTTATGTCCGAAAAGTAATTCATACGGTGTATAGTTAGTAGTACTATGAACGGTTGTATTGTATGTTAACATGGCCATATAAACGTAACGGGGCCAATTGCTTTGATTTTCATCGACAAAGGATTTTAGATATTCTTTCAAGGTTGAATGACTCCTTTCCAGAGCACCTTGAGTTTGCGGGTGATATGGCGTTGACCAAAGTTGTTTTATCTTAAGGAATGTACACGTTTGTTTAAAAAGCTCTGCTGTAAAGTTGGTACCTTGGTCAGTCAGGATAGTTTTTGGGATACCAAATTGGGAGATAAAATGGATTAGGCGTTCAGCAGTTTCTTCTGCCGTCGCATTTGGCATAGGATAACCAGCAGAGTACTTTGTAAGATCGTCTTGGATTGTTAAGATATATTTAAGTTTATTACCACCGGCTTCCGGTAAAGGTCCCACAATGTCTAATGCAACCCGTTGATACGGTTGTGTTGATGTTGTCGTTATTTGCATCGGGGCTCGGTTACATTTCCTTAAAGCTTTGTTTGTCTGGCATTGCTCACATTTACGCACATAATTTTCTACATCACTGCGCATGTGGCGCCCGTAGTAATTCTCTTGGATTCTACTTAGCATTCTGTTACTACCTAGGTGACCGGAAATAGGTATGTCATAATTTTCCTTGAGGATTCTTGTAACTTCACTAGTACTTGGATATATGATTGTATTTTTATATATATGTACAGTTATTCCTGTATTATGGAACAAGTACATAATAATGTTATACATTTTTAAGAAATTATGAGCATCGAATTGATTTCGGAAATCACTTATGGCGATTTCGATTATATTTCTTGACAGTAATTCTGCTTTTAGACATTTAAGACTTTTGAAAATATCTTCATAGCTACTATTATCGAAGTAGTGAACTTAAAAGAGAAAGAAATAGTTAGTGTTATTACTTTCGAACGATAAAAAGGAGTTTAGTGTCTTGTCTTCAGAAACTGATTCTTGAGATACTAGCCCATTAGCAATTATCTCTGACACGTAGTGATTAGACTCGTCGAGGTCTATAGAGGTAGGTATAATTATATTTTTTACTTCAGTTTTTAATAGATTTTCATTATGTTCTTCAATTTTAGAATTAGAATCAAATGTCTTACTAATAAGTGTTTTAAGACATTTAGAGTAAGTTTCATCTGCAGTCCATACTGCCATAGTGACCATTCACTTGGAGGAGACGAAGGAATTACGTCGAGATCGTTGGGAATTTCGAAATCATCTGGAAGATCAAAGCCACCAGGTAAGTTAAGGAGCTCAGGTAAGTCGATTAGACCAGGACTTTCAGGATTAATAGGTAAAATATCAGCATTATCTTCATTATGATCGCCTATAGTGACTTCATCAGAGGGAACTACTTCGACTTCTGGTAGAATGGATGGATTTTCGGCATTTGTTTTTCCTTGAATAGGATTTACAGGATATCTAGATAGGGCGTCTGCATTGCAGTGTGTTCTACCCTTTTTATACTCAATCTCATAGTCATATTCTTCGAGCTTTAACCTCCATCTGATTAGTTTTGAACCAGGATCTTTGTGGTTAAAGAGCCATTTTAGAGGCTTATGGTCGGTTACTATTTTGAATTTGCTACCATAAAGGTATGGTCGGAATGATTTTGTTCCAAAGATGATAGCTAAACATTCTTTTTCTGTAACACTATAATTTAATTCTGCCTTATTTAACGTTCTAGATGCGAAAGCAATAGGGCGATCTTTCCCTACTTCACCTTGTGATAATATAGCGGAAATTGCATAGTTTGATGCGTCACAAGTAAGTACAAACGGAACGGTAATATCGAGATAACATAAAATGGGCGCATTTATTAATTTATATTTTAATTGTTCAAATGAAAGTTGCTGTTGGTTATTCCAGTCAAACGGAATATCTTTTTTAAGAAGGGCTGTAAAGGGTTTGGCTATCTTTAAAAAGTCTTGGATGAATCTGCGGTAGTAGGAAACTAAGCCTAAGAATGATTTTATGTCTTTTTGGCATTTAGGGACTGGAAATTGGCTAACTGCCTTGACTTTGTCAGAATTGGGCTTAAGCCCTTGTTCGCTAATAGTGTGGCCTAAGTACGTCACTTCCTTACGAAGGAACTCACACTTGTCTGGTTGGAGTTTAAGATTGAACTTTCTCAGACGTTCAAAGACGATACGTAATTTGTTGATGTGTGATTTTAAATCGAAGGAATAAATTACTATATCGTCAAGGTAAACAAAGCATTGCATACCTTGAAGACCGGAGAGGACTGTATTCATCAGTCTTTGAAATGTTGCAGGCGCATTTTTGAGGCCAAATGGCATTCTGGTGAATTCGAAGTGTCCTCCGGCGACACTGAAAGCTGTTTTGGGCATATCTTGTGGATTCACTTCGATTTGATGAAACCCTGATGCGAGATCAAGGGTTGAAAAATATTTACTCTTACCCAGCTGGTCAAGAATTTCGTTAATTTGAGGTATAGGGTAACTTTCTCCTATAGTAATATCATTAAGTTTGCGATAATCCACTACGATACGCCACTTTCTTTTCCCAGATGCGTCCATCTTTTTGGGAACGACCCAAATGGGTGAAGACCAAGGAGAGATAGAAGGCTGAATTATATTGCATTTTCCCAACTTGGGATTCTACTTCCTCCTTGTGTATTTCTGGGAATCTATAGGACTTCACGTTGATAGGTGTAGAGGAACTGGTAGAAATTTCATGTTGGATAGCGTTATTAAATCGCTTATTGTTGTGTTCGCGAAGCCTGCAATTTTCAAGTTGGTGACCTAGCTTTTTACAATATCTGCAAAATGGTAGGTCCCTAGATTGATCTTGTGGATTTGCTACGTTAGGCCTCGATGAATAGAATCTTTGAACGACGGGATTAGGTGTCCTAGGTTTGACAATCGAAGTATTATTATTTCGGAAAGAGAACTGCTGAATTTTCTCTTCCGAGATCGCATGGTTGACTGCTTCGTTAAGATTCTTAGGATCCCTACATCTGATAATATTAGACAATCGAGGATGTAGTCCTAATGTAAATTTATGAAGCGCTAATTCTTCCATAGCAGCTAATCTGCCAGAAAGTTTGCTTTTCTTGGAATTAGATATTGTAACCTCTGTTAATAATTTGGATAAACAAGTCTCGATTCGTAATGAAAATTGGTTTACTGATTCATTATTTAATTGTTTACATTCCTGTAAATCGGTGAGCAGATGTGCATAGTGTTTCCGTTCACCAAACTGGTTTTTCAGGAATTCTTTGAGTGAATTCCAGGTGTTGAAATCTTTAATAGAGCAGGCACTTTCAGCTTTGTCTTTTAATTGACTCAAAATGAATTTAAAAATAATTTCTTCTTGCTGTGTAGACGCAAGAGAAATCGCGTTATCACAATTAGTTAAGAATGGATTTAATTTATTACGTGAGCCGTCAAACGGCTTAATGAATTTTAAAATTACACTTAAAGGTACTTCCTGCTCTTTTGTATCGTTCTTGGCGTCACTCTTAGACATTTCGCTAAATAAAAAGTTACGAGAAAGGAAAACACAAAATTAAATCAAAATAATAAACACAAAGAATAACTAACGTGCTGAAAAGTAGAAGCTTAAGATTAATTGTCTTATAATATTCAACTCTTGTAATGCTGCAACTCGGCGACGCGTCGGTAATACGTGGGCGTATGGTCTAGACGGCCACGGCGCGTTGCGATAAGCGTGAAGAATGCACGGATTGATAGTAACTGAACTCAGGAATTAATTCACTCACAAATACAGTTGCACTTTCATTTATTCGGATTTATTTCTTGACTGTCAGGAACTGAGTACCAGGAAATGGATTCCAGCAGATAGCAGGAATTCGCAGATAGCGACAGCTTCCGGCTCCTGGCACGATGGTTGAATTTCTCGATGTCAAAATGGGGTGATGAAAGAATGAAGTCCCCTTTTGACTTTCACTTTCACTTTGGATTTTTGAGTTTCACTTTTGACACTTTGTTGTTAGTGAAAAAGTTATTAAAATGGAAATATTTCACTTTAGGCACTTTAAACTCAAAGTGTTTCACAATTCACTTTAGACAGTTTTGGATTTAAAGTATTTCACTTTAGTGGCGTTCCGAGGATCACTTAATTACACTTTCAAAATCCCTTTACGCTGCCACCAATGTTATAAAGCGCAATTGAAATGCCTTTTTAATAATAAATTATTTTAATAGCTGTATGTGAATTGAAATGATTATATTTATTTGGAATAAAGACAGTGATTTATTTAATTAAGACGCGGAGCAACCACTCCGTTCGCGGACTCAGGGTACTCTGGCTCGCAGAGTCAGTCTGCCGGGACGCGTAGTTTCATGAGTTGCCAAGTCAGCATAAAACTGTCATCTCAGCACTTTAGGTAACTATCCCAGGATATAACAGCACGATAATACGGTCATGCGGTGGTCTGCCATTACTGTGCCGAGCGCCGCCGAGTATAGGTCTAGCGAACGTGACCTTACAAAAATATGGTCAATACAGCTCCGTGTTATTATTTCATCGCGCTTTTCAATTCTAGTGTAATCAGATATCGCGCTCGCCAGACCACACTCGGCCATACAACTCAAGTAGCCTTCTCGAATGTTATCGTATGACTTTAAATCGATATTTATGTCTCCCCAGCAAGTACAGATCGGTGTTTCTAAAAATATCTTTGCACAAAAGTTGATTTAGTTCAGTGACAAAAAGGTGTTTACTTTCATTAGGCGGTCTATATAACGCGCAGATGTGTGCCGTGTAGTGATGTGGTGTTTTTAATGTTCCAATTAACGATTCACAAGGTTTTAATGATAAATTATTCATAATTTGAAATTCGTGACTACTTTTAGTGTAAATTATTATACCCCCACCTCTTCGCTTTTCACGGAGCACACTGCACATTTCGTAGTCGTTTATGACAAACATTTCTTTAAGGCCACTACATATCGAAATACCCACTTCTGTTAGAATCAATAAATCGATTGACGGTATAGCTTGGTTTATAAATTGAACTATTAAATTGAAATTCTTAACTATGGATCTGATGTTTATGTGAACAATATTTAATTTACATTTGTTTTTAGGAAGGTAGGTACTAAACTCAGTTAGGTTAGGAGAATTAAATATTTCTAGTGTTTCTGGGGTAGTGCCTGAGACAAGAACCTAGTGAGGTCTGCTATCGCCTATTCTTCGTATCCTGCAACACTTTCTCAATGTCGCCGGCACTCTTGATGACCACTGGCTTATCGATGTCGTTTTTGTGAGCAAGAACTCGGCCATCCTGGAACCATACATACTTGAAGGTATCTTTGAGTTTTGTTTTGGCTTGCCAGAGTAGATTTTTGTTCGCGCTGGTAAGAGCACGACGTATCATCACCTTCGCCTTGGCTATATCCGGGTTCACACCAAAGATTACATCTTCCACAATAATTTTTTCTCTTCTCGCCGCACGCACCCTATGATCCGCCTGATCTTTCTGACTAAAAGTTAACTGGATCACACCTTCTTTTCCATTTCTACCGTGAATTCTTCTTACATTATAATTCTCTCTTTGCTCCACATTAAGCTTAGCAGCTAGTTTGACTGTAAGGGTTTTTAAGTTTTCGTCTTTTGATTCAGGTATTCCAGATATCTCACATATATTATTTAACTGCTGCTGCTCAAAATTTCTCATGTGTTGTTCGAGAGCGTCGACTTTAAGTTCTAGATGAGTGTTTTGGTTCATCAGATGGATATTTTTCTTTTCTAATTTCATTGTTTTCCCACTATACTCTTCCAACGTATTCATCATATCTTCCATTTTCTTGCAGCATGAGGTTAGCGAATCGTTTACAACAACAATTTCTTTTTTACAGCCTTTTTCACTTCACTAGAAATGTCCTTGAGTAGTTTGTTTATAGTACTGGATCCACCGTCATTCATCTGTTTAAAGTTAAATTCGTCTTCGTCTTCTTCATCGTCCTCTGGGATAACAAATGACTTACGTCGAGGCGAATCCCTGTGGCATTCCTGACATGTCCATTCAAGAGTTTCTGCATTGCGCAGAGCTGATAGCTGTTTTGAAGATAGTCCGATACATAACTGGTTTGCGAGTACAATCTTTGAGCATTTATTACACTCCAGGCCGGGCAATTTCTTAGTTATAGCCTTGTCACAATTATCACACTTCGAAATTTTAGATTTTAATAATAAACGAGGGTAGTTACTTCTTACGTATTGTTGCGTAAAACGAGTTGACCGTATTGCGTGAAAGCTCGCGTGACACTTGACGCGAAACGCGTGAATGATTAGTAGTATCACTTAACACATATTTTTTTCTTCATATTCTGTATTTTTTTTTCTATCGAGTGAAGTTCATTGGATCTTGTAACTTGTAACTGAATGAGACTTTGAATAGATTGGATCCTTAACTAATACATACTTTTTTTCCCAGAATTAAACCATAATTTTCTGTCTCATCAGATGGTTTGAAAAAACTCAAAGCGCGATCTATCTAGCCTTAACTCGTAATACCTACGCGCGCGCGTAAATCCTCCTGCGCTCCTGACGGACGTCAAATCGATATCGAGTCGGCTGTGCTTATCGGAATATGAACGCTCGGGTCACGCGATGGGTTTCGGTTTCGCGTGGGGGTCGTTGGAGGGTGAACCTTCTGTACGGTAGTAATATTAGTTATTGTGTGCTTGTACCAAGACGAAAAACGAAATAATTTTAAAACACACTAATTTATGCATAATAATTTTTGACGTTTTTTTTATGCTTAAGTTTTTATAATAAAAGATATTTGAATGATTAAAAATGTGAATTAAAAATGTCAACCTTATTGGTTAGGTACTAATGTTTTCCAAAACTCATTTCAGCCGTTACTTTATTTTACTTCAAAAACTCCAATTTCTATTACTTACCACATTATCAATTCGATAATTGGAAATCATATTTAATTTTATTCCATTAAGTTAACAATTCATTATGATTTATCATTTTTTACCTTTAATCCCAAAAAAACGATAAATTACCTATAAATTTTCTGATCGGTTGAGAGAGGTGTGCGGCGACCTGCGGGCCGATCGCCGTAATGTTATGCAGCGCGTCTTGACTGCGTTTGCGTCATAACGTTTGATTTCGTATTGCCGTAGTTAAATAATGACGCACATGTCACGCTCACATCAACGCAGCGCACCGCCGTATTGTCATATTAGAACCTCACTTACGCGTGTTTTGTATCGCACAAAAACGGTATCGCGCTAAATTTAGACGTTTCATAAATGTCAAATGAAATGTCACTTTGCAGTGTTCATCGAGTGTTGGTAACGCATTGCAGAAGTATATGGATTGCTAACTTTGCAAATCTTGTTAGTAACTTTTATTTTATTTCCTACAGATATATAGTAAAAAAACAGCATCATACACAATTACCGAGTAATGTACTTACCTAACTTATAATGTCATACCTATCTACTTAATTTTTCAGGCACATTTGAGCAAGAACCATTTGCGTTGGCAAAATGTTGGATTTGGCTAATCAAGAAGATTTGAGATTGTAGCATAATTTTGTTTCTCCCACAGTAACCACTCGATGGATCGAGATATGAAGTAGCTTATTTGTTGATCAAGCGCGTGCTCCATCTTACATAAATAAATTTACATACTGCTTCATCCAAATCTGTTTAGCTGTGAATGTTAATCTTATTTTTTAGATGTTTCTTGTCTGCGAGGATGCTTCACTACGATCCAGTATTTGCTGGGCAAATCGTGAATGCATGTGCTGTGCTGCAATGGCTCTACGTGCTCAAATTCCTGCTCCTCAACTTAATTTACAAGAACGCAAGCGTGAGGCTTTAAATCAAGTCCGCAGGGTGGCTGCTGAGGCAGAGTTAAGAAGAGTGGCTCAAGTACCACAAAATGTTGATAGGCGTGTAAATATCGAGTTAATATAGGGGAGGACAGTCCAACAGGCTTCTATTCAAAGGCTTTGGAACGAGAGAAACCTTATGTAATAAAAACAAATATAAAATTTAATAAAAAATTGTTTATTATTGTCACAATATCACAAATCCTTAAATTCTACACATAGGTACTTATATTAGGGGAAGTCCTTAGTTAGCTCATCATCAGAACGACGACAGCAGCAACGTTTATTCTGTAAGCAAAATATACATTTTTAAACAGCAGTATTCTATCTTCACTCGTTAGTTGAGTTCGATGGCGCAGCGGCTAGCGCGTTCGGCTTGCGATCTTGCCCGCTAAGCAACTTTGGCAATGCCGGGTCGCTGGATGGATGACCAAATTAAAAACATCTCGTGCTTCGGAAGGCACGATAAGCCGTTGGTCCCGGGTTGTTGTCGTAAGATGACAGTCGTTAAAACCCACCAACCCGCATTGGGCCAGCGTGGTGGGTTATGGCCCAATATCCCCACGTACCATTGACCACGTGGGAGGCATGTGCCCAGCAGTGGGACGTTTATAGGCTGATGATGATGATGATGATTCAATCTTCACATCTCAAAAGTTCTTTTTCTTTTCGCATCCCTGAATTAAAATAAGGATAGTTCACCTTTTCTAACCGCATGGATTGTGGAAGCTCCTTAGTGGCCTCTGCATTTTAGTTAATATAAAATGCATAAATGAACACACAAATATTATCACTACCATAATGCTCAGTAAGTAAATACCTCTTCAATTATAAGCTAGCGAACACAGATTGACCATGAAATGAACAAAAATACACAAAAAATTTATAAACATGGAAAGCAAAAAGTATCACATTGGTTAATGAGTTGTGTATTAGTAAAGCCAACCCAACACAGAAAAAGCAAACTGCGAGAAACGCCAATGGCGAGTTCCCGGTGGTTCTCGAGGAACTCTACCAATACCTCAATTTGTCTCAGAGACGATTTCTTTTCTGGGTGTCGCCATGGTGTCGCCATCAAAAATTGAACCGTAAATCTACAAAGTAAAAACTTGTCATAATCTCATATTATCTTTGTGACTACTGCCGGCAAACCAATTAAACGCCAACTTACTTTTACAATAGTTACACAATACCTTACCTTATCAAGTAAAATAACTCCGAGCGAAATACAAATAAATTCAATTATTTAAATGGTTTACTATTGTTTAACAAAAAACGTATGACTAAAGATAATTTTACAAACAACGTTTGAAACTAATCATTTGACAAACTTTCTTTTCGCAAACATATTACTTTAAAAAGAATCATTTGACATAATACAGGTTTCGCAAATGTTTTACTTAAGAAATATTTCTACTGTTATTAAATAAAAATATTATTTTAATAGATTTTACAAAAATTATGGTTTATTAGCTATGATATATTATATAATCAAGGATGTAAGCAATTTCAATTTTTCAATACCTACAGGAGTAGGGCAGCTAGTATTTCTGTTGTCTGATAAAAAAATAACCTCGAAATTTAAGACAACCGCTGCGCTGCGCTTCGCGATTGTCTTAAATATCTATCCTATCACGTGACCTACAGGAGTAAGGCAGCTAGTATTTGTTAAATGTTATTTATGCTTTACATTATTTTGCCAACTAACATGTTTAAAAAATAATCAATTTGTGAAATAATGTTTTAGCATAATGAATTTTTTTTAGTAAATAGGTATATTGTCTAATGAGTAGTTTATTAAACAATAGTTTGTAAAATGATACATTTATCAAGTCTAATTTTGTCAAATGTTATTTTTCAAATGAAAATTTGGTATTTGTTTTTTGTCAAATGATTGGACACCTATTTTAATAATTAAACCTAACGTCAACCCAACTGTCAATCAGAACCAACAGTGCTTTTTTCTTCATGGGAGGGTATGCAAAGGGATTCATCCATACATCCATATTTTGTGTTCAATATCTCCGTTTTAATACCATTTTTACTATGCTTAGAACAAAATCAAGTGTTATGTTTGAGTATAAACTTAGATCCTAGGTTATTAGGCGTGATGTAGCCCAGTAACAACAACTTTATTTGTGGACATAATCGATTACATAACGAATAATCGATATAGAATTATTAAAACTTGCGTACGGCAACACACACTGGTTTCACGCGTACGTGCAGTTGACGTGCAGTGCAGGTGACGATGACGCGTAGTTTTATTTTAAGGCAATACCAATTGTTGTTTGCGTTTAACGTGTACTTCACGTATGCGTGAACTGCACGTACACTCGACTAATGCGTCATAAAATTACGGCGATCGGCCCGCTGCCACTGTAGCCATTTTCACAAACTAGATAGATCGCCTGTGATTAGTCTATTTATGACAGCTCTCAAATTTGACGTCTTGGAGTCTAGTGAATCATGTTCACCGGAAATGCGTGAATTGTGGTGCTTATTTTCAAAATTACGAAGAAAAGTTTGATGTTATGTTGTCGGAAGACAACTAAAACTTAAAAAACAGTTGCCATATTGTACACAAGTGTAGAACAAATAGTTATGATTGAAATAAAAATATAAAAAAACATATTACCTATGTTCGGTGTCCTATATCTTTCGTAACATCTCACGTTTGTATTCGAAATTTACATGCATGTACTACTGCGAGGTAAACAACCGTTAACATAAACAAACATTGCATTCGTGGCTATACATTCTAGAAACTAAATAGGTACCTACGTTATTTAGTCTACGTTATGTATATGTTACATAGCCACTTCCTAATTAAAAGTTTCTTGGTTCGATTCCCAGTCGAGTAATTCAGAAAAAAGTTAAACTACGTACCTATGGCAATAGTGTGTAGGTATGGAAATGAAATGTAATGAAAATATAAGCTTAAGTAAAACTGTGACGAGTAACATAGGTATGTTATTCGTTACAAGTGTTCAAAATGTGCCTCATTACGAGCGATACACAAAGCAGCACGACGCCGAGAATTTTCTTTTAATTGGTTGAGGACGTAAATGTTTTCTATCATCGTTTCAAAAGCGGACACCACTCGCGTACGCAATTGCACAACTAGGTAGGTAAGGCTGTTGAGATGACCTTCAATGAAATAAGGCCCCAGTAATTAAGGGCCAATAATACCAGCCCAAACATTTAGGCTGAAACGTCTTTGGAAGAAGTCTTTTTTGTGACATGATGAGGGTTGTGTTTTCTGTGTGCCCACCAATGCTCATTATGCACGTTGTAGACGCCGACCCTTGTGAACAGCGCCTCGTCAGTTTACAGAATATTGACGTGCTGATGTTCGAGGAATCACCTAAAAAACTCGACTTGGCTGGACTGGTCAGTGGGAAGCAAATTCTGAACTCGTCGAAAATAGCATAGGTGCTGCTGGTGGCGCCAAATAATGGTATGATCAAGGCCAAAGTGCCTCCCAGCATCACGTGTACTGGCGCGTGGCTCGTCGTCGAAGAACTGCAAGATCTGCTCCTGTAAGTCGACGGGCAGGCCCACGTTGCCTCGACCACTGGCGTGCGCTGGGATAATGAACGACTATTCTCCCTTAAGGGTTAACCAGAGACTAAGGCAATGAGGACCGCAAAAGCTGTCCTCTGCCATAGTCCACGTTTCACTAAGTTCATTTATATGAAAGAACAATATATTTCTTAAACATTCAAGCACTGAGTACAATATTCAAATATTGTAACATTGCTTTTTCTGTTTGGTTCAAATCCAACACTTACTGTCGATACCGTTAACACTTGTGTTACTGCAAATATTTTTGAAAGGACATAATTTTTTTTTCTATAGTGCTTGGTACTAAATTCCAAAGTCTTTTAACTTGACGCCAATGATACTTGAAGAATACTTATTATCAACATATTTTTGACCGCATTATTACTTTAAGACCTCCGTTTACAAGACTACGTGGAGATGGTTTATATGAAATCATCATTAATCGTTATTCTGCTATTCGAAGACGAACCCAAAATTCAAAGATCATTAAAATCGGTACAGCCTTTCTTGAGTTATAAGCATAAAGTTACTATACCTAGCCGAATAGAGCAACAAAGGGCTGAGGGAGCAGGATGTCACTAGTAACAACACTGTGGGATAAAAAGAGATGCGTGATGCAACGTAACAGAACTGTTTTTGGCTACTGTTTGTCAGCACTCATCAGCACGCTAAGAATTTGGGTTTTGTGAATTTTTCGGATTGCACGTGAAAACGTTGATATTTTCCCATCCCATCCTATTTTAGTTCTATTAATACTGTTACTGTTAGTAATTAAAGTAATCAATATCGATGTTAATATGAAAGACGACATGACGTAAATCACTGAACGGTTTCGTTTGACAGCTCATGTTTGTTGCTCTATTTGTTATAAGTGGTACTAACACGACTTTGTTTAATATTATATAGATATAGGTTTAGGTATGGAACATGTTATTATTATATCAAATGAAGCATATACGTAATGTTGTTAGGAAGTGTATTTAGAACAAGAAAAATATATCCCATGAACGTTATATGCTTTTTAATTAGTTCAATTGTAATTAAATGAAATGAAACGCACACGTAGTAATATTAATCGAGTTTTATTCAAATTTCTTTAAAAATAAATGATAATACACATTATTATGAGATACGAATAATACTGCTGTCTTTTATTTTTACTGTCCCATTTTTAGTAGCTCTTTGTTAGAGAGTTTAGTCTTTTAATGCTAAACTATGATTAGTCACAAAATAACAAGGGGCATATTGTCTATCCTCAACATCCATCGCAATCGCCCTCAAACAGAAGTATATTGCTTCGCTAGTTTGACTATTTGAAACTATTTTTGAATAATATGTATTTTATGCGAAGCAAAGTACTTCCACTTGAAAACGACCGCGACAGATGCCGAAGTTAGACAATCAGCCCACAGGTTCTTGTAAAGTAACAGCTTTTAAATTAAAGTTTTCATGTATCTAGGCTTTGGCCTTCGGTGTTTTTATACCAAATTAGGGTAAGTATTAATAGTGTATCGAACAAAACGGCCAATTCGTGCGCCCCCGCTGTGGTTTTAAAAATATAGTGACAGACGGCTGTCAGTGTCAGTGTGACACATACTCACGTTGGAAAATTGAAATAGGTTAGGACTTGAACGCGGGGTCGTGTAAAGTTTTGGTGTAATTTGGTATGTGGGGCACATTGTTTGATTCCGGGAGGGGGGGGGGGGGGGCGTAATGACTAATAAATAGTGTAGAACATAAGTTGAATTAGTACCAGGGCGGGCTAGTTACAAACCGTTAATTGATTGGAGCTTCGACGGCGGTCGTTAAGCACGAGGCATTTTGGCCCTTTTGGTTATGAGACGCATGCGGCGTATCTCGCGTTAAACAGTGTGAACTATAATAAGTTTAAACTCAGTGAGTTGTTTGGTGGCGTGAACGGTGCTATGTGGTATTGTGCACGCCGGTACGTATTTTTCTTGGGTACAGAGCTCTGGGGTTAGCCGGGACGCTTAGGGCCTTTCCACCTACCAGCACCAGCCAGAAAGACCAACCACACCACAGCAGCCAGAGCAGTCGCCGGGGAGGCGAGCTAACTTCACCACAGCAGCCGGCGGCCGGCGAGTCCCCGGGACCTCCGCGAACAGCGCGGCGGACGAGAAGAAGACTAGTACGTAAGTCGTTTAGTTTAATTATAATTTAAGTTTACTTAGTATTTCTTTAAGTCGAGAGGGTGCGGTCTACAGGTTCACCGGAACAGGACCCCTGAACCGTGCCTTCTCTGGTAGCAGGGACATTGATTGACCTCTCTAAATCAAACAAATAGGTATCTTTAATTTTTTATCAAATCTTTCATAAATAGCAACTTCTATAGGTATTTTGTAGGTATAAAGTGTTGAATTTTTATATGCACATACAGCATTTTTCGATATCGGTAAAATGTCAAAATGGATCACAGCACAATGAAATTGTTTGACAACAAACGGAGTGCACACTCAAATGTCATAGCACTCCTTCTATGCTTTAGTTATTATTCTAAGGTCAATACGCATCCTAGACAGATGTCAGACTGTCAGCCGCCAGACGATTCCCGGCCGCGCTTTCGTTGTATGTGTGAAAAAGATAACTGTGATATCGATATCGTTTCTACATTACCATAGACCTCATAGACTTACCTATTTAATAACCCTGCGTTCGTTAACATTAAAAAAAACCGTAACTTTCGTTCAGAAACGCACAAAACTTATCAAAATACAATATTATTTAACGGATGTAATTAAAAATCTAAAAATATACAGAATGATAGCATTTAGTCTCTTGAACAAGGAAGTATATGAATTGTTACAGTTAAATTTTCTTTTATTTCAGTGCCAAACTGTGTTCTTTAGTTTTGACAATATGTCGAAAATAAAATTCAAAGTGAACACATCGTGTCGAGAATGAATTTAGAAAAATTTATGTCGGAATTTGTCGAAACAGAGACAACACATAAATACTGCAAAATATTTCAGTGCAAAGTCTTGGCACAGTTGCTACACGCTGCATCTAATTCTAAACTTTACGACACTGTTACTGATCTGTAACTTTATGAAAATTTTGCGACCAAAAATGGTTGTAGCAGCTAGACATGTTCAATTATTCATGGACAAAAATCGTTATCGGACAACCGTATAATGCATATTATTCAATCTGACTCTTCTATCATCGCCAAGGCTTATTATATTAAACCACGCCCGAGACTAGATGTAAGAGTACCTATGTGTTTATCGATAAAATTGTTGTGACTTACAGATTTTGATCATGTACTGGTAATTCACTAAAATTATGAAACAAAGCATGCTTGTGATCTTTAGTATTAAGGTCGTCTCAAAAAGCTTATTGATCATTCTTGATGCACTACGAAGCGTGTTGTAGAAGGACGAATACTGGTTGATTCTCAAACATACTGTTCTTGATGTGTTCTCTAAAACAATAATTTGTTAGAAGGCAAATCAGTAAAGAAGTAATAATAGTAGCTGGTATAGGTAAGATACGGTAAAAAACGATGTAAGAACGGAATTACTATTAGACTTTTAATTAAACAGAAAATATAGCTTAAATTTATAAATGGTGGATCGCAGTATTCAAGCGCTAAGCTTCACAAATCGTATCGAATGTGTCTATCGGAGGGCGCCAAAAAACAAAAATCACCTGTGTTACACAGAAAGCTGCCAAGTTTTAAGTAAGGCCGGAAACATTGACAGCTGGAAGAATAAACTTCGGAACACTTAATTAATGCCTAATTTAAGAAATAAATAAATGTCATGAAACCCTACATCAGATAATAACATTGAAACACTGCAATCCAACATAATAGTACAAATATTTGTACCGCTGAACCCTGCTCGTTTTTCCGCTTCAAGAATCTCTGGTCTATCCTAGCTAGACAACAGAGGCACTTTCACACAACCACTCGTCGGATTTGATAATGAAAACGTTACTGTAACAGTTATTGATTCTGTTGCTAATGTGCTATGTCCACTGCACTTGTATATTGACACAATACATCATCATTATCATGCACATGTGTTCCATCCTTTCTATAACATGGGGTCTTATAAAGGAGATGTTCACAGAGAACTTGCAGGTCACCAAGGTAAGGACGGCTAGTGTGGTACAATTCTGCTTTAACAGCTATCTTCGCATGTAAAAATGAAATGTTTAATCCGTTATCAAAGCAGACAATTACAATGTTTTATTGGAGTCCTCTTATAAGTAAAATAACACCTGTAGTAGAAGACCTTAAAGCTTGTGCTTGTCGCTTCCGCTTATCAACAGGTAAAGTTTATTGGAGTCATTTGCATAGTTTTTTTTATAATAAAGATATACGTCTATTAACTTGGTACTTACTTTTAGCATTTATAGATATGAACTCATCTTCGAGCTGACCGTTCAGCAGCCTCAATGTGCCATGGATCTCTAAGGTGCTGAGTACGAACTGCATCATACACATGTAAGTCAAAACGTGAGCTTCGTGAAACAGAATAAAAGCCGCCAAGGTATCTAGGAAAAGATAAACTAGGAGTTACAGCCATATACACTATTTTCTAAAAATACATAATAATTTTTTCTGAATAATGAAATTACATAATTATACAGCCCGGCTACATATCCTACGCATTCGGTCACCGGCTGCTATCGCGATGTTATACTTAATTGTTTTTTCTGAATAATGAAATTACACAATTACAATTAAACAGCCCCGCCATATACCCTACGCATTCGGTCACAGGCTGCTATCACGATGTTACTTTCGCTTTCACACACCGTAAACTCATTTATCTAACTACCGCCATACACAACACTAAAAGCACGATAATCTGATCACCTAGAAGTAGGTATAAATGGGCCATGTATTTTTAAGCCGTTTTAAAAAAATATATCGACACTGCTGCGCATTCGCGACTGTTGTGTACCGAGTGCAGACCGAACTCGAAGCGCTCGAAGGCTCGCTTTTCGACCGTTTCATGTTTGAAGGCATAAATAGTGGTTGATTCATCTTAATTATGCGTAGCATACCTATATTCAGATTCAATGTTTAAAGGTGTATAAGTATTAACAATTTCAAAAATATAAATACATACCGTTTTTATTGTTTTGTGTGTATAATTAATTATATATGTAGTTACTATTGCCATGCTAGTTTATTCAATGATGATATTTTTTTAAAATTTATTATTATTGTTGTGCTTAAATTTAGAATTAAAAAAAATATATTTTGTTTTTGTTGTAATATAAGCAACATCTTGATTGACATGCACTTGTATACTTAATTCATTAAGTAGGTACTGAAAATTGTACTGTAAATTGTAATAACTTAATTATGATACTTACGCGTGTTGTAAGGCTGTTCTTTAATTCGGATCCAATAGTCGTAAATGCAGTACGATATGAGATATATGAACAGCAAAATCAACATTGTATAATTTTTTATTTCCATTGAAACTGCACGTTGTTTACAAACCAATGCAGCTTTTATCTGGAAACATGGCATATTACAGAGGGATAATGGAATCGTTTAGGTACGTGCTGAGACTTCCTAACATTACACATGAACTAAATATCTAATTAGGTGTGTGATGTTATTTTTATGGTCGCCTGTCACGAAGACTCGTAGCCCTTTCAAGCCTAAAACTATTTGTGAAAACATTTGGGCTTCAAAGGAAAACATGAATGAAAAATGTACGAAAAATAATAATCAGCACGAAGCGAGATTCATGCACTATCGTTACGCACGGGTCTTGTGCGGCAAAGTTGATTTGCCGAAGCGCGGGAATTTTTGGAGTGAAAATGCACGTGAATATGCACAATAGTGTTCGACGAGCCTGAAAGACGTTGCTAACAATTGAATTTCTATTATGTATGATATTACCACAACTTAAAGTTTACATTGACAACTGAGCTATTACTGTCTCATTAATAAAAATGGCCTACTCCTGTATTTATCCAAAACTACGTTTGGACTATTTAAATTCAGATCAGGCAAACAGTAAGTTTGAATTCGCATCGTTATTAATAAACATGGAGTAAGCTTGGACTAACAAGCCATTTCTTACGCATGGATTAACGTGTTTTTAATGAAAACTCTTATAGCTAAAAAGTAAAAAAAAGAGTTTTGAATGAACTCCACGTTAATTGACAATTTGTTAAAACCGATTTAATAGTGCGAGTAGCCTTACTTAACGTTTATGAATGAGACGGTAATTGTTTGAATTATCAATTTTACGTCGGACTGTCAGCTGGTGACTGTTATGTGACGGCTGTCATAGAGCACGCAGGTCGGCCGCGAGTACTGGCCATTCATTGTTATGACAACGCAAATTTATTAGTAGCTATAAATGTAAAAATTATGTCAATTAACGTTGAGTTCATTCAAAACACATTATTTTTTACTTTTAAGCTATAAGAGTTGCCATTGAAAACACGTTAATCCATGTGAAAGAAATGACTTGTTAGTCCAAGCTTACTCCGTGTTTATTAATAACGATGCGAATTCAATCTTACTGTTTGCCTTATCTGAATTTATTTATATTATATTATAATGCAATATTTATACAGGATCTCTATTTGAGTAAAATAGGGATAGAGGGTCATCTGTTGTCCTGTCCAGTAACTTGTGCTCTACCACTTGCGCAAGGGTAAATACTTAATGACGGCCACAGAGTCTGCCCTAGATGTAGCCTGTTTCGGGACTGGGAAGATTTAAAACGATTGACACAAAAATAAGAAAACGAACATGACTGTACTTGAGCATCCTGCATCGCAGAATGAGATGAAATCTAAAGTTATACATACAGACATCATATAAGCCCGACTATTAACCACGAAGGGTAAAGTCAGAAACCAGGCAATGAGGACCGCAGAAGCAGTCCTCTGCCACAGTCCACGTTTCACTAAATAGCGACTGCAAATGTGCTCAGCGTGACAGGTGGTGAGCCCATCGCCGCTCTATGCTGTGGATGTATGTGCAGTCTTTAGCCCGTTAGTCGCCTTTTACGACACCCAAGGGAAGAAAGGGGTGGTAGTATTCTTTCACCGCTACGCGACACGGTTGAAATATTATACCTTTTGCATTTCGAGTAAGCTCTTGATGATCTGATTCACTCTCGCTTTGGCTCCCAAGAAAGCCACGAATTCACTCAAATACAAGGCGGCGACGCACATCGTCGCCGCGTATGACGTTACGGCAAACTTTCTTAAGTACTCATGTTTTATTAATTTATCCACATCATAATATATAGCTACAGCCGCACATGACACTGCAAAATAAAAATATGTTATAATTTGTATTTGAAATTAGAAATCTGGATAGTCCCTGGTGTGCGATCAATCTTTATAGACAACAATGATTTGCCGTATGTTGGCGCGTCACTTAAGAATGGCTATTTGGCTGATTATATTTTTAGTTTTCCAAAATTTACAAGACCAGTTCTGTTTGAAAAATTTTTTTTGTCTAATCCACGGTGAAACCATCTCGGCTGTTAACGCGGACGAAGCCGCGAGTGGGTTGCTAGTTTAAATTATAATGTCAAGTCAAAGTAAAATACATTATAAAATTATATTTTGAGGTCTTCCGAAAAGCAGTATCTATCTAAAAAACGCCTGGAAGTTGATTTATTAACCGACTTCAAAAAAAGGAGGAGGTTCTCAATTCGTCGAAATAAATATGTTTTATGTATGTTCCACGATTACTTAAAGACGCTTGGACCGATTTGGAATATATTTTTTTGTCTGAAAGGGTATACCATCCATATGGTCCCATAGTCATCAGGTTAATATCTGATGATGGGTTCCTGGAGAAATCGAAGGAACTCTTCAAATATTATAGGCACTCCTACCGCGATTTAGGTATTATTTGCAATAACCTGGGCACTTGTCCTCGGGAAACACCATTTGGTGAAGTGGAACTATTGATGAAGACCACAGACGGCCACCGGAACTACTCAATACTAAATATTTTTGGTTATTGCTATGCGATTACAAACTTTAATGTGGTTGCTAAGCAATTTATGCTCGCCACAATGCATCGTGGTCAAGTGGAGCAAATGGTAAACCACCAAGAGAACTCCTCAAGAATTAACGTCCTTGCATCGGAGAAAACAATATTTTGTACAAAATATTGTTTTGTACAAAATATTGCCATGCTAAATTAAATGAATAAGGAAATATTTCATGAACAAAAATAATACGTACCATAATGCGTTCTTCTACACAATTTCCAACACATCTTTAATTCTATCTGTAAACGTCTACGTGTTTTCCATAATGATAAGCAAACCGCCTAATTAAATTGTATGTAGGCAAAAGCAGGCAAATATTTTAAGGCTTGGCATCGACTTCTAAAGTATGTAAGTATAATTTTAACTGTGGGGATTAACATATTGTTTTCTGAGGTTTAAGCGAGCACTACACTTTGAAATAAAACACTTTTTTACGGATTAACTCGCGTTTAATTTACTATTTACATAGTTTTTATATTATCCTGACGTTTCGAAACCTTTACAGGGTCCGTGGTCACAGGGAGACTGAGGTGTTAGTCGTCTCATTGTTAGAAGTTATTTCCCTACCGTCAAAATTTTTTATATTTAACAGGGTGCGTGTGCGAACATGCTCTCGAGGGGCCCAACCATTACATCAGATTTGACAAACCTCAAATACTCGCCAAGGAACAACGATTCATCCCTAGGATGATACGCGAGGCTATTAAAATTAAAAAACATCGTAATTTCAATAGAGAGGATGGTTGGAATTTACCACCTGCCTGAGACCCCATCATATATGTCATCAAATCCCAGCCCCAACAGCAACACATTGCCAGACCTAAAAATATTGTTAGCTCGTATTGTGTAAACTTGAACATCGTCATCATCACCAGCCTGAAGACGTCCACTGCTGAACATAGGCCTCCCCCTTTGACCTCCATCCTGACCGACAACTCGCCACTCGCATCCACCGGTTGCCTGCGACTCTCACGATGTCGTCGGTCCACCTAGTGGGAGGCCTACCAACACTGCGTCTTCCAGTGCGTGGTCTCCACTCGAGAACCTTTCTTCCCCAACGGTTGTCGGTTCGTCGAGCGATGTGGCCTGCCCATTGCCACTTCAGCTTGCAAATCTTACGAGCTATGTCGGCAACTCCGGTTTTTTGGCGAATATCCTCGTTTCGGATTCTATCGCGCAAAGAAACTCCGAGCATAGCTCTCTCCATTGCTCGCTGTGTGACTCTGAGCTTTTCTAAAAGGCCAACAGTTAAGGACCACGTTTCGGTGCCATATGTCATCACCGGCAACACACATTGGTTAAAGACCTTTGTCTTTAGGCACTGCGGAATCTTCGATGCAAAGATATCTCGTAATTTCCCGAACGCTGCCCATCCGAGTTGGATTCTCCGGGCGACCTCTTTGTCGAGGTTGGACCTACCTAACTGGACAATCTGTCCTAAGTAGGTGTAGTGGTCGACAACTTCGATAGTATCGCTCCCAACAATTACCGGTACGGGTTCAACATGGACATTCGACATGATCTTCGTCTTGTCCATGTTCATTTTAAGACCCACCTGTTGGGATACGATATTGAGGTCGCTGAGCATGGTGTTGAGGTTCTCCAGCGACTCCGCCATTATGACTATATCATCGGCAAAACGAAGGTGAGTGATGTATTCGCCATTAATGTTGATGCCGAATCCGTTCCAATTCAAGAGCTTGAAAACGTCCTCCAACGCATTTGTGAACAGTTTCGGAGATATGACGTCTCCCTGTCTCACACCTTTCTGCAATTGGATTGGTTTCGTACTCTCGTCTTGTAATCGGATCGACATAGTAGCGTTTCTATACAAACATTTCAACACTTCGATATACCTATAGTCGATATGGCAACGCTGGAGGGACTGCAACACAGCCCAGGTTTCGATAGAATCGAAGGCTTTCTCGTAGTCCACAAACGCTAAACATAAGGGCCGATTATACTCCTCAGTCTTCTGTATAATCTGGCGGAGCGTATGTATGTGGTCTATGGTACTAAAGCCTTTTCGGAAACCGGCTTGTTCGGGAGGCTGGAAGTCGTCAAACCTGCGTTCGAGACGGTTCGTAATGACTCTCGAAAACAGCTTGTACACATGGCTCAGGAGTGAGATGGGTCTATAATTCTTCAATAAGGTGTTATCGCCTTTCTTGAAGAAGAGCACCACCGCACTCCTGTGCCATGCTTCTGGCGTAGTACCTTCGAGCATGACGGAATTAAACAACTTCTGGAGGACTACGAGTATCGGTTTTCCACCCGCTCGCAGAAGTTCAGTGGTAATTCCGTCATCACCCGGCGCCTTGTTGTTTTTAAGCTGTTTAAGAGCCATACTAATCTCATACAGGCTGATGTCAGGGATATCTTCGGTATAGTGTCGGGTTAACTTAGCTCTGGTGTCCTGAGCTGTACCAACAGCGGGCTCTTGTGTTGAGGTGTACAACTGTCCATAAAACCTCTCGAGCTCTCTCAGAATCTCCGGCTTCGACGAAATGACACTGCCGTCCTCGATCTTCAGCTTAGTCATTTGGCTCTGACCAATAGACGAATTCTTTGCGAACACTTTGGCGCCTTGGTTCCGCGCAATTGCGTCCCTAATGCATTTAGCACTATAGGAGCGCAGGTCGTGTCGCACAGATTTCGAGATTCGTCTATTGAGTTTGCCATATTCCGACATATCAGCTGAAGATTGCAGTATCATTTCTTTCCGGTCTTCCATTAACTTAATGGTTCCGTCTGAGAGCTTTTGAGGCTTTTTCCGGCGTGGGGTCTTAAAGAACTTAGACCCCACAGCTTGGACAGTTTCCACAAGCCCGCTGCTGATCTCGTCCACAGTTTCGCACTCGGCTAGGCACTGGAAGCGATTTTGGAGTTCGAGTTGAAAGTGTTCCGGGCTCTGGATCTGGGCAGGGCCAGGACGGAGTGTGGACTTCACCAGACGTGACCTCTCGAGCTTGATGTTGATATTCAGTGTGCCTCTAACAATCCGGTGATCGCTACCGGTTTTCACCCTACTGATCACGGAGACATCACTGAATATACGCTTCTTGGTCGTCATGATGAAGTCGATCTCATTTCTGGTTGAACCATCGGGGCTTATCCACGTCCACTTCCTGGTTGGTCGCTTCCGGAAGAAAGAGTTCATCAAAAAGAGTTCCTCCTTCTCCATAAAGTCGACCAACCGTTGGCCCCTTTGGTTCCGCTGTCCATATCCATATTGCCCCACTCTCAACTCATCGCCGTTCCTTGTGCCTACCTTTGCATTGAAGTCCCCCATAACAACGGTGAAGTACGTTTCGGAGGAATGTATGGCTTCAGATATCTCCTCATACAGAGCCTCTACTTCTTCGTCAGGATGTGTCGAGGTTGGTGCATATACCTGTATGACCTTCAGCGAATACCGATCGGTGATTCTGAGTATAAGGTACGCAACTCTACCTGACACACTACCTGTAAACCTACCTGTAAACTTGAACGCACCCGGTTAAATATAAAAATGATTGACGGTAGGCAAATAACTTCTAACAATGAGACGACTAACACCTCAGTCTCCCTGTGACCACGGACCCTGTAAAGGGTTCGAAACGTCAGGATAATATAAAAACTATGTAAATAGTAAATTAAACGCGAGTTAATCCGTAAAAAAGTGTTTTATTTCAATGTGGGGATTAAATTTAGTTATTCAAGACAACACAATTATTTTGTTCTTTTTAGTTTCTCTGTTTTTATTAGAGTCGGTTAATTTTATTTTTTTTATTTTTTTATCACTTCTTGTATGTCAGCAAGTTAAGTATTGCAGGCTTGTCCATATTATGCTTGTGACTGTATATTGTCTAATAATTGGTCATCCAACAAAAAATTAACTGTCAATTTTTTTGTCACGTTACGCATACGTATTTGAGGAGCTCGATGGCGCAGCGGCTAACGCGTTCGGCTTGCGATCTTGCCCGCTAAGCAACTTTGCAATGCCGCTAGGTCGCTGGATGGGTGACCAAATTAAAAACAACTTGAGCTCCTCCTCCGTGCTTCGGAAGGCACGTTAAGCCGTTGGTCCCGGTTGTTGTCATAAGATAACAGTCGTTAAAACCTGCCAACCCGCATTGGACCAGCGTGGTGGGTTATGGCTTTAAATCTCTATTAATTTTGCTATTGTCGACATGGGAGGCCTGTGCCAGCAGTAAGACGTTTATAGGCTGATGGTGATGATGATGACGCATACACAGATAACTTCAACTACTCACTCGACAAAGACCCTCTCACGAAGTCGAACGCGCACAGCGCCGGCCACACGCTGGCCGTGCACCCTGTGGCGGTTCTCTTGAACCGCAGCGGCGCGACTCCGGCCAGCTGCGACACCCGCAGCACCAGCAGCAGCGCGCCCGACACCACGCACTCCTCAGGCGCGCACCAAGCAGGGCGACGCATTGCTCTTGATACTTTCATAGATACGTTTTCACAACTTTCTTTTCTAACTGTTTATAGAAAAACATATATAATGTATAAGATGACTGCTAGAAACTGCAAGAAACTTCAAGGGCTGGTCAGGTCAAGTGTTTTAAATATGACGAAAATGACAAAAAAGAAATTTGCGATTTTTTCATTTTAAAATAAACAATTCATTTTGTTAATTTTAATTGGATAGTCTTTGAGTATTAAATTGATTTAAAAGCAATAACATAAGAAAAATAAAATGAAAAACTTTTAATAAAGTATTATAAAATAAATATATTACACATTATAATTTACAGTAACTTACAGTCTATCTTTCCTTACCAACGAAAGATCAAATGTAGGTAGTTATCTAAGGTACGTACGACCAACTACCTGAGATGGTCACTGCGTGTAGAAATTTAAATCAAATTATATTTAATACTTGAGAAATAATTCTAACAACCAAATATAAACAAGGCAGCCAATTCGGAAACGTGCAAGTGAATTCTTAGAGCTACGTCTATAAAAAAGTTTAGGACATACAAACTAAATTTCTAAAGAGGAAGCAATAAAGTGCGAAACATTTTTTTGTGTTCATTGTAAATGAGGCCTCGAAACTTAAAACTAAGCAATAAAATATCCATAGACAAAAGGCAAGTCTGACAGTATATATAAGTAAGTATTTAATTTAATACTGTAATGCCCTTACAGGGCTCATTTGAGGTCATATTACCTAATCTAAGACCTTAATGTATACCAAATGAAGCAATGAAGATTTATGATTTTTACATTTTGCAGTTGTATTTATCGTTCTTATCGAAATGGGATAATAAATTCATGCTTAATATTACAAATCTCCAATCTGCGAGCATAAGCTGACTTCGAACGGCTGGCGCATCGCATTTTGTAGTAATTTTGCAGTTGTAATTATCGTTTTAATCGAAATAGGATAATAAATTCATTTTAAAATCTTTATGCCTCATAAAGTAACAATTATTCTGGTATAAATTTTGCTCAATAATATTATCGTAGATAGGAGAAATTCACAGTTAACAGCAATTTTCGAATACGTGGTATCTACCCTCCAGGCACTTTTTCTTTTTATTTTAGATAAGAAACCGATAATTAGTGCTTACATTAGATAATGAGAAAAATGAATTGTAGCTAAGCGGCTATAGCTAGTCCTTCTAACAATCCCGATCGCATCGGCGAAGGTTGAGTTCTAGTTAGTCGTCATCGTTCAAAGAAGCATGGTCATCGTACCTACCCGCCTTTCATGACGATAACGACAATGTGTCTGCTTTATCGGACGTTAGAGGAAATCTTACAACGATTGTTGCACCTCGCAGGTGTTACCAATACTGACTAAAACAGTTAACAATTTAAATATTCCGTGTAGTGATCTAGATTTGATTTTTGATTTTAAAAGTAAACTAAAAGAGCCAGCTAGGCCTTAAGCACCAATATTCTGATAAATCTTGTGCACCAATGACTTTTGGTATTTTAAAACTAAAAAGATATTTTTAATAATTGTCTGCGCAGTTTACTAGTTGGTCGCAAACATCTGTTGCCTCTCATAAAGGACTTATTTTCAGTGGTGATTAGGTTGTAGACTGAAACTATAAATATACGAAAAGAGGATAGGTACTCATAAAAATGTAAAAGACCCTCTAATGCTTGCTACTTTGAATAAGATTCTACCTTCAGACACACATTTGTTTAATTCTGAACAGATTACAGTTGCATTAGAAAAAAAAAAAAAAAATGGTCCTGTTAGAAAACTTTTTGGCCAATTATTAAATACTAGTACTGGGAATGCCTCGCAAGCAAAACCTGTACTAACAACAAACGGTTTCTTATAGTGTACCATCGCGTTGTTCTTCTGGTTCATGGGACAGACACACGCACAGCATGCTGTGAACCGCCATCGCAGGGCGCTTACCAAAATTAATGTCCTCCGCAAGGACATACTTATGGCAGCCACGAACCATATCGTGGCTATAATCTGCCCGCCCTCGCAGGGCGCTTACCAAAATCAATGTTCTCCGCAAGGACATACTTATGGCAGCAACGAACCATATCGTGGCAATAATCTGCCTGCCCTCGCAGGGCGCTTACCAAAATCAATGGTTATTACTGAGTGTTCGCGGTTTTGCGAGAAGATGCATATATGTTAATATAATGCTAAATGTACCTTATTTAATTTTATTTTGGATAATATGTTTAATTATTTAATTGGTATTTAACCGTTTTAATAAAATTTAATAACATTTATTTATTAAATTTTCCTCCGCAAGGGCATGCTTATGCGATTATGCCAGCACGAACCATATCGTAGCTTTAAACCGCCCTCGCAGGGCGCTTACCAAAATCAATGGTAATATTACTTGAGTGTTTGCGGTTTTTGCGAGAAAATGCATGTATGTTAATGTAATGCTAAATGTCCCTTATTTTATTTGAATTTGAATAATACGTTTAATTGTTGTAAATGGTTTTGTAACCGTTTTTAATTAAATTAAATAATAAATGTCCTCCGCAAGGACAGGCTTATGCCAGCCACAAACCACATTGTGGCTATGAACCGCTCTCGCAGGGCGCTTACCAAAAACAATGTCCTCCGTAAGGACATGCTTATGCCAGCCACGAACCACATTGTGGCTATGGACCGCCCTCGCAGGGCGCTTACCAAAAACAATGTATTCCGCAAGGAAATGCTTATGCCAGCCACAAACAACATCGTGGCTATGAACCGCCCTCGCAGGGCGCTTACCAAAATCCGCGCGCTACTTGGAAATAGGAGACAACTAGCTGCGCCTACGGTTGTCTTTACATCCACCCCGCCCGGCTCGTGAGTGAGTAGTACTAACCTATTTAGACAGCTATCTGTACCTGCGACGGTTCCTCACTTACGCTCCGCCCACCATTGTCTAGCGGACGGGACGAGTACTAAGCTAATACCCCGCGTTAGAATTAATTGCCGACGGCTCCCGACTCAAATAGGCCTACATTAAAATGTCGACGCGACGTACGCCTCCTTCCCAATCGCCGTTACCAGATAGAACCCTAACAAATATGTCACAGTATTGCTCTGATCCTTCCCTAAATCGAACAACAAATAATAGTGAAGGTTCTTTTACGCTTAATGAAAATATTACTCAAAGAAGCAAACGGCCCAGAGAAGAAATCTCTTCACCCTGCGAGCAGTCTACTCTTAAGGAGGAGATAAAGGATTTAATTGGCTCGCTCATCGGCGCCCAAACTAAAGAACTTTCATCAATAACCAGCAAATTACATGAAATAACGGAATCTAATGCCAAAATTGAAGCGGCTGTTTCATTCCTAGCTGCACAGAACGAGGAGTACCGAGGAAAAATTGCACTCTTAGAGCAACAGTCTCAAAAAGACCGAGAATATATCTGTTTATTGGAAGATAAAGTTGAAGACCTCCAAAGAACTTCCCGTAAAACCTATATAGAAATTAAAAATGTTCCTAAAAAAACCCAGGAGACCCGGGATGACATCATACAAATGGTTGTAAGCCTCTCGAAGTCCATTAATCTCGGAATAAATCATTCTGATATTAGCGACATTCACCGTCTAAGATCTAGGAGTGCAGGGGAGACGAAATCTACAATTATCCTGGAACTAAGGTCCGCAATTTTGAAATCAGAACTCCTGAAAAAAGTGAAGGACTACAATTTTAAAAATAAGTCACGACTGCAGGCTAAGCACCTTGGCTTCACAAGCAACGAAGACACACCTATATTTATAACTGAGCATCTTACCTCCAAGGCAGCGCGTTTGTTTTTCCTGGCCCGAGATCTAAAAAAGGCTTTAAAAGTTAAATACTGCTGGACCTCTATGGGGAAAGTACTTGTCCGGAAAGATGATATGTCTAAAATAATCCACATTCAATACGAAGCTCAAGTACAACAGCTCATGCAGGATCAATGACTAACTGTGTATATATATATTTTTTTTTTAAACTTACTTTTCTTACATAAATTATCTTATATTAACTTTTTACCCAAAGAAGAGAAAATGTCACATACTCATTATAAAGAATTACTAATACTAAAGTTTTTACATAAACGCACACATACATACTCACCTTTATCACAGTTATCACACAATTATAACTACCTACTCTTTACCACATGCACACTACACCCATGCTCTCAAAACAAATCAGTACACAAACAAAGCCTAAGTTTACTTATTTTCCTTCACGCCACTTACAAACCTTTTTGTTATTGTGCACACCCTCACTACATAGTTTACAAACACGCTATACACAATAAATTATTTGATTATTTACAATCATTCATTGGATCTATACACACGCGCTTATACTTACCACTACCTAACTCGATACTAATTGTACTACCTAACCCTAGTTGCAACCCCAAGAGTTTTAATTTAAATGTTAATGGATAGTTTTGACTATCTAAAAGAAATTGATCAGATTAAACTCTATGAATCAATTAAGTGCAACATACATGACCTAAGAATACGGACAGGAAATTCTACACATAACTTGATTATTTTAACACAAAACATCAGAAGTATATACAAAAACTTAGACGATATGCAACTCACTCTGGCGCAACTAAAATCTGAAATAGATATTTTAATTCTCACAGAATGTTGGCTAAACCCTAACAAAAACATACCGCAATTGGTTGGCTATTCATCGTTTCATACAAAACACAATATTAATCAATGTGATGGGGTAGTTATATACACCAAAAATAACTTAACAGTAAAATTAAAACAACTAAACCTTAACAATGCTACGGGAATTGAGCTACAAATGTCAAACTATACGATATTGGGTATTTACCGTTCCCCCTCATTTTCTAATGCAGGTAACTTTATTACATCCCTTAATAGTCACCTTGAAAATACTACTCTTTGCAAAAATGTACTGATTTTAGGTGATATAAACATTGACCTAATCATTTCCCCGATTGAAACTAACCAAGAAAGATCAAATAGAATTAACTATTTAAATATGTTGTCATTGCATGGAATAATGGCATCTCATGAGTTGCCTACGAGGGGGGATGGCTGCCTTGACCACGTATTATTGAGACTTGACAAACAAAACAACACAGCTTTCACTGCGGTTTTAAGCACAACAACAACAGACCACTGCCCTGTTCTTTTAGCAATTGCAAATAAGTACCAACAAATCACACGCCCAAGGTATAAAACCGTAGTCAACTATGAAAATGCTTACAAGAGTTTAATAAATCATGATGTTTCCTTCTTCAATGTTTTTAAAGACCCAGATACCTTCGCCTTTGCTCTAATAGAAATGGTCAGGACGACTATCCTATCCAACACTAAAAATGTAGTAGTCACAAACAGCAGAAGAACCATAAAACCCTGGATGACCACAGGTGCTCTTCGGGTTATTAGACTGAGAAACAATCTTTACCTAAAACTTAAATCAAACCCACAAAACTCAATTCTAGTTATAACCTACAGACGTTACCGTACTTTCTGCGGTAATCTTATAAAAAAACTAAGAACAAAATATAATAAAGATAAAATTAAAGCATCGTTAAAAAATCCACGAGCCCTCTGGTCAACCATTAATGAAATCACCCACTATAAGACACCTAAGAGCCAAAACAGTAACCTACTTAATATAAAATCTTGTACACATACCTCAATAAATCATGTAAATAATTATTTTATTAACATTGGGCAAACACTAGCTGAGAACATCTCTAGTAATTTTGTACCATCCGAATCAAATAACACTGACGACTATCATCACCTATCCTCGTTTGTTTTACTAGACACCTCTCACAAGGAAGTTGAAAATATTTTGATGTCCTTGGACTCTAAGAGCGCACCAGGATGGGACGGAATTTCTACCCTTTATCTAAAACAAACTAAGGATATTATAGTTCCATTGATCAGTAACCTGGCCAACCTGTGTTTTAAAACAGGAATCTTCCCATATATACTTAAGCGCTCCATTGTCACCCCTGTGTATAAGAGTGGGGATAGCGACGATGTTAACAATTACCGACCTATCTCCGTGTTGACCTCCATTTCTAAAATCATTGAGAAACTGTTGAACCTTAGAATAGTTAACTATCTGACTAAGTATAACATGCTATCAACCTCTCAATTCGGTTTTAGAAGGGGAATGTCGACACAGGATGCTATCACTGACCTTACATCCGCTATAACAAAAGAAATAGATGAAGGTAATAAATGCCTAGTGGTCTTTCTTGACCTCAGGAAAGCCTTTGATACCGTCTCTGTCTCCATTCTTATACGCAGGCTGGAAAGTTTCGGGATTCGGGGCCCTGCTCTCTCCCTTCTCAGCAGTTATCTTCAAAACAGAACACAAGCAGTAAAAATCGATAACATTATAAGCGAAGAAGAGAATGTTACGTTTGGAGTTCCGCAGGGCAGTGTTCTCGGCCCGACGCTCTTTTTGATTTACATTAACAATCTCTGCAACCTCTGTAGCGTTGGGGGGAGGATACTGTCCTACGCTGATGACACCGCTATTATTTTTACTGCTAAGACCTGGGATAAAGTAAAGTTGGTAGCTGAGAGAGGACTGGGAAGAGTTTGTCACTGGCTCAATGAGAATCTTCTTACTCTAAACATCCTGAAAACAAATTATTTATGCTTTGCTCCATACATAAATTCACAACCCTCGCCAAATTTTGAAATCAAAATTCACAACTGTGGCATCCCCATCTCTGGCACTTGTACATGCCCTATTATTCAAAAAGTAAGTAGCGTCAAATACCTCGGTATCATTGTAGATCAAAAGTTAAGTTGGTATCCACACCTAGAACTTATGATAGGTAGAGTTAGGAAGCTTATGTGGGTTTTTAAATCACTGCGATATGTCATGAGTACGGAACTACAGAACAGAATATATATCGCACTAGCCCAATCCGTACTAACCTACTGCATCACAGTATGGGGGGGAGCAGCGAAATCGCACTTCATAGATCTAGAACGGGCTCAAAGATCTCTGATTAAGGTGATGTACCGCAAGCCCTTTCGGTTTTCCACCGAAACCCTATATCAAATATCCGGATTGCTCTCCGTTAGAAAACTTTACATTCTGCACATGACACTACGATACCACAAAATGTTACCCTTTGACCTTAACAAACTTGGAAGAAGAAGGTGCGATATCGTTGCCCCTACATACCGTACTCGTACAGTCTTTGCCACTCGACAATACAAAGCTCAAGCCCCACACGCCTACAACAAAATTAACCGCACACTTAATATTTACCCCTTGCAAATTTATGAGTGTAAGAAAGCTCTGTTCAAGTGGCTGTCTGCTCTTAATTATGATGACGTGGAAGACATTTTAGTAAGAATAAATAAAACTTAATAGATACTTATTAAATAGTCACAGGCACAATGTTAATAAATAGGCACACACACGCATACTCACACACACACACACACCCCCACTCACACACTCCCACACACACACACACACACACACACTCACACACACATTTTCTCTCTATTAAAAACTATCATAACTTTTAATAAAAAAAAAAAATATATCAAAACCTGTATTGTATAACCAATTAACTTACCACCCATTAAATTAGACTGTATAAAATTGTTAACTTACCCAAATTGAAATAATGTAAATCTAAATTAGTTATAATTAAGTAGGAAGAGCGAGGCTTCCCCAACTCAAGTATCTTTGGATTACCTTCTGGGGAGCCCCGGAAACTATAATGTAAATGATTTACAGAAATAAAACATATTTTATTTATTTATTTTTTATAAAATCAATGTCCTCCGTAAGGACATGCTTATGCCAGCCACGAATCACATCATGGCTATGAACCGCCCTCGCAGGGCGCTTAACAAAAACAATGTCCTCCGCAAGGACATACTTATGCCAGCCACGAACCACATCGTAGCTATAATATAAACAACGGAGGCTGTTCTTACTTTCGATCCCCAGGATCATAGGCTTGGCAGCTCTATCAATCAGGACAAACACGTCCATCTTCTCTACTAATAGAGGTAACAAAAGACGTAGACAATGACGCTCCGAAATTTCGAGCCGGTCAATAAGCACTTTATCGACACCGTTGGGACTAAATAGGTGCTCCAAGTTTTCTATCATAACACAAAGGTATCGAATACCGTTTTATCTGAAGCCATCGCTCAAGGTTCCAAACGTTACAATCGACAGTTGTTACACGCTTGTATCGGACAAAATGTCTGCAATGCTGACACACATGAAGGAACAGATTTCTAGAAACAGTAAGTTTTTTTTCCAAACTTCGTTTTAACCCAGTTCTTAGTACCAAAGAGCACTCAAGAAAGGTCACTCCGTCCAATTTTTAACCTGAAGTCGTTAAATTATTATATGAATTCCGGACTGTGTACGGCCAAGAGACGAGATGCACAAATTACTTTTCTCAGACCTAGGTACTACCATCTGACTATAGCCAAATCCCACAATGGTTTCTTCGTCTGTTCTACAAAGGCGAATTACTAAAAATTATATGCCTTCCATTTGAGATGAGCACGGCAATATTTCCTTAGACTATTATCTTATAGACATAAAGACCAGATGGTTCTGTCCAGACATGCCAACATTGTAATAGAAACACTTACTTATTTTGGTGTCCACATAAACTTCAAAAAGTCTGTTTGACCGCCCTGGCAGGGCGCTTACCAAAATCAATGTCTTCCGCAAGGACATACTAGGATACATGGAGGAATCACAAGCGTCCATACATACCTACATATACTCACGACTGTTATCCCCGAAGGGTTAGTCAGAGACCAAGCAATGAGGACCGCAAAAGCAGTACTCTGCCATAGTCTACGTTTCACCAAATGATAACTGCACATGTACGTGACAAGTGATGAGCCTATCGCCGCTCTATACTGTTGGATGTATGTGCAATCTATGGTCCGTTAGTCGCCTTTTACGATACCTAAGAGAAGAAATTGGGCGGTAAAATAGACTCTACCTTACGATGTAGTTAAATGTATTGGTAGCTAAAAATTATCAGAAACACCAATACATATACCCCACCAACATTCTTTTTGACAACCGTTGCTTCAGGATTGGGGGGCCACAACTCAACAATTCTGCCCTATCGGGAAGGTGGAGTGCATACGAACAAAAGCTGCACTGCAATCAAAAAGAAAAGCGGGCTGTTCTAAGTCTTAGAATTACAAGCATCGATCACGAAGCCTGCGACAATTTTATTTTAATCCTCCAAATTGCCAACCAACAAATGACCACCAACCAAATTGTGGTCAAAATTCATTACATTCCAGGGAAATTGAACAGCCATGCAGATGAACTGTCTCGACATAGCCAAGCTCTAGAGTGGCATCTACTGCCAGAATTCACACAAACGATATTCGCGAAGTGGGCCTGGCCAGTAATTCACCTGTTTGTATCCAAGAACGCTCGAGTAGTGGGTAAACTATGCAGATTTATCTCAATGATTACGAAGCGATGTTTCACAATGCTTTCAGCCTGAAGTAGAACGCTTCCCTCTGGCTTGGAAATTCGCACCACCTTCCCTCATCCCCCGGGTGCTAGCACACCTCAACAGGAATTTATCTGATTGTGGTACCCTCAATCTCAGTATGGAATTGCTTGCTGCTTCTGCATTGTTGCTGCCTCATTCACAGTATGGAATTCGAAACGTAGACGCCTGGTAAACATAACCACAGGCCTGCCAACCTCCAAGGTTCAAGACATGACGTTGAAATTTGGTGTGCTTAAATGATATATCGTTATGGAACCACAAGCAAATTTCCCTACTCAAGCGTCCGGTTATTATAAAACCATATGAGCACTTGTGCTTGGTCCAGTAGTACAGGAAGAGCATTAGCAGCAGCAGCGGCGCCATCCACACGCGGAACGCGTACCAAATGGGTCCAGTCATTCCAGTTTTTGGCAGATTTACACTTAATATTTTAAATCTTTCTTACAATACTATACACTACCATAAATTGTCGTTTCTACTTTATGCAGCGCACAATTGTATGGAAATCTTAGTGACGAGGTAATAGTTAAACATGTTTTAAAATCAATCTCAATTAATCATTTAAAAACAACAAAACCTCCTTTTTCCAGGTTTTAGTAATATTAGTCTGTAGACCTTTGTAATGTATTTCAAACCTAGAATCAACTAGTTCGTAACACTGCAATATTATTGTCGCATTGCTCCTTTGTTACCTTGCTGTGGACACCAAACATTATTTTGTTCAGGACAATGCAGTAATATTATAGCGACAGTTTGGGTCGAAAACTGACTATAGGGACTACAGACAAACAAGCTAGAAATTGCTACTGGTTAAAAGGATCAATAAATATTGTACAAAATGGCTAAACTAATTTAATTAAAACTTCGAGTGGTTCACCTGTCACCTGTTTCATGCACTGTGGTAGCTAGATGGATATTACAGCCACACCTGGTTGTGTTTTGCTCCGCTGTAGCATCTACAAACTAGATTGATATGATTTACCCATTGAGGATATACTAACTATGGGTAATTGGAGATTAGTTACTTAATACTTTTCACAAGGTTTATTGTCGTGAAATATTGATTCAGGTGTCACGAAGTTTTTCATTTTTTTTTATTTTTACCCTCTAAAGTGATTAAAATCAAATAGTAAACAATATTTATTTCCTAGTAATAATGTTCGTTTACATGGTTTACAAGCTAAATTATTTGATTTTTCATCTATAGCTGGCCAATTATTTTCTTACATGACTTAAATTGTAAATAATTAGTACTTAATTTATAACTTTTTGTTTAAACCATAATCATATGATTAACTCTCTCGCACTTATTGTTTAATTTATTTCTCACATTGGCGTTTTCACCAGGCGATAGCAAACAGGTCTCAATATTATAAGCTTCTAATGACGGTCAAGTGTTTAATAGACGCGTTTTACCTGAAATAAAACGCATATTAAATACTTACCTCATTAGAAGCTTAGTTTTTATTTCCGCCTGGTGCTTAATGCATATTTCGACGCAATGATGAACAAATGGGCACGGGTGTGAAATCTCCTGGTTCCCCCACCGCGCCACCTGGTGACGCCACTGAGTGGGATGAGCGAGAGAGACAGCGATATACCGAAAGAAAGAGAAGGAAAATACGACGGGAAACGGATATGCCTATCTCAATATTATAAGCATCTAATTAGGTAAGTATTTAATATGCGTTTTATTTCAGGTAAAACGCGTCTATTATCCCTAAAGAGTCAGTTGGATGTATGTACAGTTTTTAGTCGCCTTTTACGATACCCAAGGGAAGATGGGGGGGTGCTAGTATTCTTTCACAGCTATCAGACACGGTTAAACACCAGAAACGGTAGAGGAACAAAAGTATCCAAAATATTTGATTATTTGCGTTAAAAAACGCTCAAATAAACTCAAAGAAAACGAAACGCTAAAAAAAATTTTTACCTCTTCCCGCCTGAGGTAAACATTTTTTTCAGTTTTTTGTTAATTTCAACAATAAGTATACAATTGCATTTTTGTTTAATAATATCCTGCTGCATGCACGCACAGTGTCACCAAACAAGGTCTGGTGGAAACTCAGCGTGTGCTACGTATTGACACGTACAAGCAAGTGACGAAGGAATAGTAATAGATACTGAAATCTAAAATTATGACGTAAGAGTACCTACATAATTGCACGCACTTATGTACAGCTTTGTAAGAATGTCTGTTAATTACAATGGACTAATTGCGAACGACTCCCTGAGAACCATTTCGAGAAAAATACGATCCGGGTTACAAAATCAATTACTACTTTCTTTATTAGGTTCCTAAATGTGTTTTTGACATAAACGGGTTGGTCCACCATGCAATAAAACAAGATATATTATGTTTACCAATTGGATTCAGCCTTCCTTTAGTTTTTAACAAAGTACAGAGCCGCTGACTGTACACTACAACAATGACTTTAGCTGTATGTAAAGTAATCATAAACGAATTATTTTAACATCAGAACAGGTCATAAGGAATTCATCGTGTATGAAGCAGGTAAACTTTGACAAGTACGTATGTTAGGCAAGGAAAAACAATAATCTTTCAGTAAACAATAATCGCTATGCGTGATAGTGATGTTAAGGGTAAGTCGGAGGCTAGGCAATTTGGACCGCAAAATCAGTCCTTCCACGTTTCACCAAACAATAACTGAACATGGGCTCAGTGTGTAAGGTGGGGAGCCCAACGCAGTCAAGCCCGTTAGTCGCCTTTAACGACGCCCAAGGGAAGAGATGGGTTGGTAGTTACTTTTAATGAGCCGCCACCACACAACTCGTTTTGTATTTTCTAATTAAAAATTTTGTTTTTCTAAGAATCGAAAGATGGTTATAACCTGGCTTTCTCTGATAGTTTCACCATACAAGAATAAGAGATTGTATCCTAGTATTGACCCTTGGGTAACGCCAAACGTGACGTATTATAAGTGTGACGGAGAGCGGAGTTGAGTGTAACCTGACCCCGTTTGTCTTCGTTAACTCTCCATTTTACATACATACAAATGTCACGCCAGTTTCTAGTAAGAGTAGGAACAGACAGACCACAGGTTACCTTTTGCTACATGCATACATGCACAATAACGTCTCCTATCTGGTCGATGCCTAGGTGCCTAGGTCTTTTCTTCTTAACTGTTCTATTCACTTTCGCGTCTTTCGCCTGACGTACTTTTATTTTAGTTTTCAATTGTTGTAATTATTGTGCAATCAATCCAAAAGTGCTTCACACCGTATAATGCTTTCTATAATATTTGCGCTGTAGAAGATGTTGAGGTTGGACCTCAATATTGACCCTTGGGGAATGCCATGTATGCGCAACGAAGAGCAGAGTTGAGTGTAACTTGACAGCGCATAGGTTCTTTTTATTTCGACATCATGTTACATACCAATAGCAACACATTAATTAGTATTTCTATGAGTAAATTGATTCAATGCAGCGTTAAGGACCACTGTTGAGACGGACCGAACAAAAGTAAAATGGAGGAAGAGAGGCGTTTGCCAAGCAGTGGAACAAGAAAGGTTGGTAGTTTAGTATTAACCATAATTTATTACAGATGTTCATGTGTATTTTTTTAGTTTTGTTCTTATTTCTTAGGGTGCCTCTCCAACAAGTGAAGGTTGGCAGTCAGCTCTGCATATTTGGACTTGTTTCTGGCAAGGTAAAAGAGTTGAGCGGCATTCGCGATTCCCGTCCACTCCCGAATGTTTCGCAACTACGACTTTCTTCTGAGACCAGGTCTCCGTTTTCCTGCAAATTTTTCCCATCATTATCAGTTGCAAGAACTTGTATCTGTCATGTTTAAGCACATGGCCCAGATATGCAACTTTTCTTTGCTTGATAGTTTGCAAAAGCTTACGTTTCTGGCTGACCCGCCGCAGAACGTCCTCATTGGTGAGAAGACGTATTCGGAGGGCGGAGGGAGGTTTTGGTTGCAAAGTACCTTTCTCATTTTTCCAAAGGCACTGCGGGTGATTTCGATTTGTATTTTGATTTCTACATCACTGTCCCAGTTCTGTGTAAGCCAGATGCCCAGGTACTTATATTTTGTCACCTGCTCCAGATTATAGCCTGCCACAAATATGCTAGGTTGAATATTAAGATTGTTGGAGATGACCATAAACTTTATCTTGGTGACATTCTTTCGAAGCCCAGTCTTTACGCTACACTCGTTTATGCGATCGACTCGAATCTTGTAACTCGGCTTCTGTAGATATTAAGAAAACAGTGTCATCGGCATACCTCAAGTTGTTGATAAGACGGCCTTTTATCTTTGTACCACAGTTTTGGTCTTCTAGAGCTTTTGCCATGACTAGTTTTGTAAATAACTAATAAAATACTTGTTAAATATTTTAATAATTTATTTGGTATTGTTTTCTGAGGTTTAAGCGAGCACTACACATTTAAATGAAACACTTTTTTACGGATTAACTCGCGTTTAATTTACTATTTACATAGTTTTTATATTATCCTGACGTTTCGAACCCTTTACTGGGTCCGTGGTCACAAGGAGACTGAGATGTTAGTCGTCTCATAGTTAGAAGTTATTTGCCTACCGTCAATCATTTTTATATTTAACCGGGTGCGTTCAATTTTACACAATACGAGCTAACAATATTTTTAGATCTGGCAATGTGTTGCTGTTAGGGCTGGGATTTGATGACCTATTTTATTTGGTGTTCAAAAACTAGGAAAGGTGAAAGTTGACTCGTCTACACTTCTATTTCTAACTGCGTATCAAATTGGAGTAGTATTATTAAATAGGTGGCTGTCATCCCAATCATCTGAAAAAATAATTGCAATTAAGTTTTTTTTTGTGTTCTTTTGCAGCAACCCCAAAATACAATGGGACTAGGGCAATAAGAATAAGAAGAAAAAATGTGCGATATAACTGGGGCATAGTATTATATAGTTTAACAAACGAAAGCCATGTGACAAAAAGACATACTTTTTTTGCAAAAAAGTATGGGAGGGATCCCTACACAACAACCCTTTTTGACAGGATCAAAAAAACTTATGTAACAAATGTTGTAGGTAGACGGTCAGCTATACCGTGGGACGAAGAGATCAGATTGGCAGACCGAATTTGAACTATGGAGAAATGGGGGTTTGGTCTTTCTAGAAAAGAAGTCCTACATCTAGTTGAAAATTACGTAATAAAAAATAAATTACGAACTCTATTTACAAATAACAAACCAGGAAAAGAGACTGGTTTATTAATTTTAGAAAAAGACATCACCTGTCTATTAAAAAGGCCCAGCCAGTAGAGTACGTCCGAAAATAAATGACCGACCCATTTGTAGTATCCGATTATTTTAAACTACTTAATGACACATTGACAGCATTAAATCTACACCACAAAGCACACTTAATTTGGAATTTGGATGAGACTTCCTTGTCTCTCGATCCAACGCGAACAAAGGTAGTTGGTGCTACAAATAACTACTTGTGGCACCGGAAAAGAAAACATAACAGTATTAACGGCTGTAAGTGCCTCTGGCGTCAAGTCCACTGATAATATTTAAGGGAAAGAACGTGTGGGACACGTGGATGGCCCGAATCGACAATTATGACTTCGAGTTGTTATATGCAGCAAGTCGCAAAGGATGGATGGAGACGGAAATATTCCACAATTATATGGAAAAAATTCTTATCCCAGCCCTTGGCAAGGAACGCCCAGTACTAATGATTTATGACGGCCATTCTACCCATGTTGATCCAAAAGTTGTAGAGTTGGCCATAATGTAACTATTTTAAAGTTACCTCCTCACACGTCCCATTTACTGCAACCTCTATACGTATCCGTTTTTAAATCATTTAAAACCAAGTGAGACGCTAAGTTAGTTGATTGGCAACGTCATAATGTTGGTACAAAGATGCCTAAAAACGTCTTTGCTGAAACTTTTGCAGAAACTTGGCAAGAAACGAATGCAGATGTTATTAAAAGTGGTTTCAAAAAAGCTGGGATTTACCCGTTTAATGAACAAGTTATACCTACCGACAAATATATACATACATACTTACATAACAAAAAAAAATACGACCCAGCCGCCTGCAGATTAAGGAAATAGAACTTGATAAACGTTCTTCACAATCACAAGTGCAATTAAAAACTGCGAAAGCGCTAAAGATGCTTTGTCTTGATGCAATAAATAGAGAAACCACAGAAGAATTAAAAGTGCCTTTCCAAGAAAGCGAAAATACTAATAATTCATCTAGCAAATTACCTCTAGCATTTATTGAATTACTGTTTACTGAAAAAACGGCCGCTTTTGGCGTAAAAATATCATAAACGGCAGTACAAATAGAAGTTAACCGTAATTCAATAAATACTAGAGGTAATTTGCTAGGGGAATTAGTATTTTCGTTTCTGAAAATGGTCTAGTTTAGCCTTCGATCAACAATACAACAAGATGTCAGGTCGGCGCTATAAATGTGTCTCGGTAAATAACAGCGCACTTAAGAAGTGTGTTATTTTCTCGCAAGGCAATAACAGGAAAAAGTACCTACTTAATTTATTGTTCCCCTGGTTGATTTCACCACTAAATATTATTGACGTCTTGTAATTTTTAAGTGACAGGAGTAATCTTTGCGTAAAGAAAAAGTATTTATTCACGTGAACAGAATTTAGCTTTGATTTTGTACGATTAAACCTTGAGGCGCTGAAGGATGAATTTTCTTTTAATTAAATAATGTTTAATTAAAAGAGGAATCATATAAATAAAAAAAATAATACCTATTTTATAATTTTGCTACATTCCTCGGAATGTGTAAGCGGGGCATTATTGCTCTGTGTTCTCTATGGTCTGGTTGCTCTATTTTTGTCTCTGCTTGAGTGGTAATTTTGCATGGGGCGTTGGGTGTTTGAAATAACAGTCGGAGTATTTTTTTGACCATCTTCTGGATATAAAAAGGCCGACTCATGCTGAGAACGGTCTCTTTGCTGTCTCGAGGCTACCTACACTCAATGCTACTTGACACGTCGTGCTGCAGAAATTCTACGCGAAATATAACCCCGAAATCCTATGGTGAGCTGGCTGTCACTGTTCACCTTGAATTATTTTGTAATATTGCTGTGTTTTAATTTTACAGATATTACTGGTGTTTTGAAGTGTTTGGTAATTGCATAGACTGTTAGTGTTTAACGAAAAGCCTAAATTAGTATAATTCGTTTAAAGTCATGTTACCTCCAAGTTGAATAATTGCTATTTCTTCCCTAATATAAAGTGAAATGGTATTAAGGTGACGCGAGGTCCCCAATGATCCCGTGGACGAAATATCATTCCCAGTTAATTTAATAATTACTCATTTTTACTTTTTAAGTACAACATTCAATTACAATGTTGTTATCTACCCGCTTGTTGTGAATTATCTTGTGGAAATTGTCTAACGGTTTTGCAATTACAATTTTACTTAGTAAAGTGAGCCTGGTTCAATTGTAGCTGTACTGCACCAGAGCCCACAGAAGCCCACTTAGTGAACGTAAGTTCATTCCTTTTTCTTGGTGTATTCCAAGGTTCCTGTACCGGAGTTCATTTCCTAAGCCTGTTCGCTGCCTGCCTGCTGCCTGCCCGCCTGCTAGAGCCTGTGCGTGACCAGCTGCCTGGCGTGGACAGCTCAGCTTTCGTCCCTGCGCGCAGACTGATCCCGCCGGTTCCAGATTCCGGGTAGTTGCAGTCTACGAAGAAGATTAGCCTAAAGCTAAGTCCTTTTTAAGTCCTACTCAAGTGGGCAGAGTGAGCGATCCATATACCCTCCCTGAGATTGTAAATTCTTTCTAGAAGAATAGGAATAAACCTTGTCACCTATTCACTGTTTCAATCCTGTTCTGAAGCAGGGACTAAACCACTACATACTAATTGTAGGAGGTTTAGCCCTCTAACCCGCTTCAGCCCCCATCATTAAAGTCCAGTCATCACTACAATATCTTAACCACCTGTTTCATTTCATCTAAACTTAAAAGTGTTCACGGGTTAATTATGTGGTATTCTTTACCAATTGATTACATTGTTATATTAAGTCTCATGGCCACGCTTACGTGTGAGGTGAAAAACCAAATAAAACGTCACCAGTAATGCTCCTTGATAAAAAGAGCGCCATAATACATGTTGTCCCATAATCATACAAATGGTGGCCTTAGTTCGTAATAATAAAAGAACTAAAATACCCCAAGATTGAAAAGATTTCGATGGATGCACATTTTCGACTATGTCCAACTAATATAAAACTCAATCCGTCTTATTACAAAAATGTACGATAATCTGAGCTTAAACCAAGACTAGATGGTCTTGACTTATTACGGTACTAACAGTTAGTATCGGACTAAAATCTCAGCTTATTACAAAACGAAGACCATCCGTGGACCAGTTAGTACCGCACTTAGTGTTCAAGCCTTCATGGAGTGGTATGGAGGAGGAGAATTGTACGCACACTACATAGTGGGCGCCACATAATTTAATTGTATTTTTAACTGCGACAACACTTTGTTCGTCGTCTATTGCATTATATCCGTTTCCCGTTTTTTCATACATATTTTGAAATCTGCATATCATCACCAACACTTTTGTATCGCAACGATTTGTAACTGTTCGCAAATCATTAAACTATTGCACGGATCACCAACTCTCATTTCTTCTCAAGAGCTTCCTAACTATAAAAAGCGCAAACATACGTCGTGTGATCCTTCGAGCCGGATAAACCGCAAATATTCGACTCAGCGACTTTTGGACTCAACGTCGGCAGCCCGATTACAGAGGGATTTCGGCCTGCGTAACACAGAAAGAAGCTCCAGAGAGACCACAGGACCAGGGTTAAGACCATTGGAGGATCTGCAGCTAGCACCTACATCAACGAAGCACGCATTTCGGTACGGTCAGCCATCCTTCCTTGCCCTATCCTTTCCAAGTTCAGTTGTGTGACACCGTGCTTTATTCACGTCACAGTGTTTTTGCATCGCGAGACAGCTTTGCGCCGATCATCAGCCCAGCTTCAGCTGACAAGCACAAGCCGTATGAGTATGACACAGTCAAGACATTGTTTTTATTGATAGTACATCAATGTTTCACCTACTATCTTGTTCACACTTATCATTAATTAAATATACTATGTAGTTATAAGTAGTATTCAAATATTATATATTCATAAATACTCAAACATTCTGTTTTAAACTATTAAACATGTACTTATTTAGTGTCTGCCTATTTGTTGTTCTTATTATTAAGTATCTATGTTATGTATGACTGCTTTTGAACTTTAAACTGCTAAAATTATATTTAATATTGGTTTATTAAAAATGTCTGTTTATAAACTGCCTTCTCTTTATTTTTCCCCGTACTGAATTTAGAGCAATTTGTGGTAGGTAGGTAGTTAGGCTGCCTAGATGGAGAATGCTCAACGCTATCTTCCTGGTCACTATGTCCAAAATCTTCAGGTCAGAATCACAAACCACCTAAAAATATACATAATTTTTTACAAGATAATATGTTACATAATGCCGTCTGTATTTGGTCTGGCATGTCATTGTAACAAAACCATGACATAAAATTTATATATAATAAAAATTACCTGTACATTTATTGAAGAAAATCCATTTTTCTGTTGATGTATATAACTGACCTCCATCTGCACACATTTTTTTTACTCATGTGAGTGCAATCAATTGCGCCTATAACTGTAGGGAAATTGGCAAAATTGCGGAAGTTCTTCTAAGGTTGATGTCACTTTAATAAACCTATTAGCAGCTATATTCTAACACCTTTGGCTGATAACGAATTGCGACACCATGTAAGTCCGCTGCATCATCTTGTATATACAATAAAAAAATAAAAATAATTACTTACTTAAGGCGATTAGAGTCATCAACGACCTTGGACGTTTGAGCTCACCGCCCCGCGCGCCAATAACGCATCCCGCACGAAAAACACCGGTCAAAGAATACACGGGCGTAGAATGTACAGAAGCGCACTCCATACATTACTGCCTATTACTTGAGTTTGAATTGATGAAACTAACGAGGTACTTCTAAAATGTAGCTTAAGATGTCGGTGTACGTAAGTAATTATAATCTAAAGTTGAATTAGTTTGATTGGCGCAAGCGACGTATGTTATTATTTGACAATTCTGGCATTCTGACCGGTCGCATATTTTTTTAAAGAGAAGCCCACGATTATTTCTGTGCTATTTTATTATTTCTATACTTACTTAAATAGAAGCCAAAAATATACTTAATGTCTAAAGTGTCGCATTACCGGGATATATTCAATTAAAAATTTACATTTTGATACGTCGTCGTCAACTTTTGTTCAAAATATTTTAAAATCTAGATTTTATTTTTATTTTATTCTGTTTACGAAACTAATGTAGTGTGGAAGAAGATGTAGTGAGGTTGAGATGGTTTGCATATTTAGAAAGGAATTGATGAAAGAAGATTGACTGAAAGGATATCTAAAATGAGTGTCCGCATTTACCAAAAAGAGGTACCTACTTAAGACACTTCGCACTTTAGATGTAAACAAAGCCAGTGGGCCAGACTTCATTCCAGCAATTGTTCTGCGGACTTGCGCGCCTGAGCTGTCTTCAGTTTTAACACGTCTATTTCGACTCTCTTTAAAGGCTGGACTTGTTCCTAGAGCTTGAAAGTCTGCTTATGTGCAACCGGTTCTGATAAAAGGTAGCTGATCTGACCCTACCAACTATCGACCTATCGCCATCACGTCCTTACTTTGTAAATGTTTGGAACGTGTTTTAAACAACAAGCTCCTTGCATACCTAGAAATTAACGATCTCCTTAGCGACCTACAATTCGGATTTCGTCCGGGGCGGTCTACGGAGATCTACCAATCTATGCAACACATCTGTGGAGTGAAGCGATTGAAAAGCACGGTGAAGCCCTTGCCGTGCCTTTAGACATTGCTAAGGCTTTTAATATGGTCTGGCATGCGAGCTTACTTAACAAACTTCCAAGTTATGGGATCCCCGTCGGTTTGTGCATTTGGATACAAGATTTTTTGAGGGAACGATCGATTCGAATGGTCCTCGATGGCCAATCTTTCGATGTAATGGCAACAGATGCCGGGGTACCTCAAGGGTCCGTTCTGTCTGCGACGCTTTTCCTGCAGCACATAAATGATCTGATGAAACCCGGTATTATTAGGTATGCAGATGACAGCACAGTTGTGGACAGATACTTTTCCAATGCACGAGCTACCAAGGACGAAACTCACGCACTGAGAGTTGATTTGGTAGAGTTATTGACTTGGCCCTCCAAGCAGTCTCCGAATGGGGCGAGGCCAATTTGGCCAAATTTAACGCTACCAAGATGCAAGCGTGTTTATTTAGCGCCAAGCGGAGTCCATTCAACCTGACTCCGACTTTTCGGAATGTACCTGTGGATATTAGCGACCATTTAAATCTTCTTGGCTTAGTCACCGGACCTCAATTTCGGCCGCTCTATAGAAAATAAAGCCAAAACGAGACGGTACTTTACCCCGGGACAGCTTCTTACTCTTTACCAATCTTAGGTCCGATCGTGCATGGAGTACTGCTCTCATCTTTGGGATGGATCTGCAAAGCACCAGCTGGCTGCCCTGGATTCTATAGAGCGCCGAGCCAGGAGGCTGATTGGAGATGATGAGCTGGTCGATAACAGACTTTTAAGTCTGGAACACCGTCGCAAAGTGGCCTGCATAACGGTCTTCTACAGGTTACATTTTGGAGAGTGTGCTCAGGAGTTACATAACCTCATACCTCCTTTCCCGTTCCATCATCGGCTTTCATCCCTATGTTGTAGATATTCCACCCGCCCGGACAAAGCGATTTGCTTCTAGTTTCCTTATTAGGACAGCTAGGATGTGGAATGACCTCCCTGCGTCTGTTTTCCCTGAACGCTACAACTTGTGCGTCTTTATGGCCAGAGTAAACAGGCATTTACGGACTGCGCGTGCTCCATCTTCGTCCTCATTATCACTTTCCATCAAGTGAAATCGAAGACAAACGCGCAATCAGTCTCCAATAAAAAAAAGTGTGAATGAGCAAATTGAGCAAATCTGCAACGGCAGACCTTGGCGAACATATAAGGACCAAGTCGGAGAAGTCCTAAAGGAAGGCCAGGTTATGAAAAGTCTGATGACAGTTCGATAGGCAGAATGTGTATGTCTAGAATCTAGTCTAGATCGTAGCAAATGGAAGTCTGTGGTCTCTGCCCATCCCTACAGGAAAAGGGAAAAATGTATGTATGATGATCATTTCATAAGAGAAACACGTAAATAAAAATTCAGGGTGAAACTTTTGAATCGAGTCACCTGGATTGGGGGTGGTGAGGGGGGGATAGAAGGAAGGGGGAGGAGTATCGCCCTACTTACACCCCCTGCCGCAAACAAGTAGTTTTTAAGTTATGTTAATTTTTGTATTTTGAGGTTATGTTTTTTGGTACAACTTTTGAATCCAGTCGCCTAAATTGGAGGGGAAAGGGGAGGGAAAGAGGAAGGAGTACCCCCCCCCCCCCCCAATATGGAAATTTATAAAAACGTCGTTTCTGGCGCTTCGCCGACCGCTCCCGCGGCACGCTCGGTTCGCTCGCTCGGCTCACGCGTTTTTGGTCAACATACTAACTTAACCTAACCTAATTAACTCTTTAGACTTTTTTCATGGCGGGGGGCCGGGGGGGAAGGGGGGGGGATGTCTCCCCCCCCCATCCCACCCCCCCACTTCGGTTCTGTTATTAAGGCAGCTAAAATGTTATAAAACCTTTATTTAACAACCTCTTAGACCCCCACAGTGTTAGTTTCTTCAAATTCAGGCGACTCGATTCAAAAGCCAACCCAAATTCGTAAACTTTAATTCGCTTACATTATCATTTTTTTCATTATCATAAATAATCTGTATTAAGGTGCTTTTTTACAGATACAATTAAATTTCGTCAAACGTCTATAAGCGACATAAACTTTAAATTATTATTTATAAGATTATGGTTCATAATTAGTGTCCACGCGCGAGGCACACACCACAACACAATCGTCTCGTCTGACTGCACTACTCTCTAAGCACACTAATCCAAAAATATACAGTCTCAATGCACACAGACAAAGAGAAAACACGCTTTATTGTCCGTAAAAATCTGGTAGAGAGTGACACAGCCTTCCCGTCTGAATCCCAGCGGACGACTGCGGCCCACGCCCGCGCAGACCACCCTCTGCAACTAAACGTTCGGAATTCCTGTTTTTCGTAATTTTTGAATTAAAATGTTGTTTTATTCACAAAATTAATGTTGTATTTAAAGATTATAGGATTCTCAATTTGTCAGTATAAGAATAGTTACATTTATCATAGTCGTTTAGGAGGAGTAGGGAATTTAAGTCAAAAAACGCTGTCTCGTAGTTTTTTTTAAATATACAATACAAAGACATAAAGAAAAAACCAATGTACCATCTCAAGTCATTGAACAGATGTTTCACATATATTTTTTTCAACTTTTTCTGGCCAGCCATTAATGAGGAGTAGGCTTCACAAAATGCACAATTTTCGGAAATTGAGGGATCTAATCGCCTTAAGTTACTTAGTGTGTTTTTGGGAGTGTCATTAGCATCAATCAAGGTTTTATTTACATACTTCATGGCGAGCCCAGTTGCGTAATGCACAAACTACCTGTACTTCAGGAATCAATGGGCATCCTCGAGGATCGTGAGTCAAATCTTGGCGTAACATTTCCACGACTAAAGTACCAAATCGATTGGTAAATCTGTACATAAATTTGAAGTCGTTATCACTTAATTCGAAGGGATTAATTCGTTGCTGACGCCGAACAGGTCGTTGGGATGTTTTCAGCATTATTTAAGTCTTCAAAATCGATCAAGTCATTAATTATATGTTCCAATAATGTAAATACAACGATATCCTAAAATCAAAGTGACGTTTGTGACAAAGTTTTTGAGGTTAGTACTGAAGTTAGTCTGCAGATAAACTAGGGGTCAAGTCAGTTTATCTTAGAACCATCATAGATAGTCCGCGACTAAGAGAAAAACTTGATCTTGTGATAACGTTTACGTTGGTACCTGACTTAAGCTAGAACTAAGTCCAGTACTATATTTAGATCTCGTTTTGTAATAAGACGGAATGAGTTTTCCCAAAAATAAGCGTTGTTCTACGACAATGTGCAAGACATCTTGATGCCCCAATAACGAAAGTTCGAAATTATCTATTGATTACAAAAATAAAATCGGATTGTTACAAAATACCAGCATAAAATAAAAAAAAAAAAAATTAAAATCAAGTTGTTACCATACGCAGCTATCAGCAATTATTTAGAAAAAATAAGTTGAGCTCCACCTATTAGCATCAGTTACGAGCTTCTAAGGGCCATAGGTATAGTGATGATAACTGTTAACTTAAAGCAACTTTCGAAAATGCCTCCGTACCTAGTACATTGTATCCGTATCGCTGTCGTCAGTTTTACAAGGTGATGTAACATAGATTGATTGAATTCGATTATTTTTAACACGTTTGATTTAGGAAAAAAAATAAAATAATAAAAAAAAATATCCATAGCAAAGCAAGCATAATTACGTTTTCAACTATCGTGGGCTGGGCAAGCGGGTAATTAGCAAAATTACCCACCGATCCCACTTCTGAACTATAGGAGTCCTTATAGGAGGTTTTATAGTCAAGTAAAACAATCAAGCTTTTTAACTGGCGTTTATTAAAGAAAGTAAGAAAGGCACATGGAATTCAGACAATCAAAGACTTAAATATCGCTAACAACGTCACGATATGAACCAAAGTAATTTAAAATAGCACATTATGAATTATAGTGAAATAAAATAAGATGCTAACCTGAACTTGCTCCAGCAGTATGTCTCCTCACTGTTACTCGATAACACGCTTTATGCTCGCTTAAGACGTCCGTTCACGACGAATGCTAGTCCCAGACTGTTCTTCCCGGCCCGGTAACGGACCACGAACAAGGTAAAGATCGAGTGAGTGAGTAAAAAGATCGCAATCTATCTGTCAAACGATATGACGTTTAAACAATTTTAAAAAAACGTTACCCTTACAGTTGGGTGACCATTTTGAGAGACAGCGGTTACACCCTGGAGAGATATATGATCTACTTAACCTTACTAGAGTATGCATGGAACAAAATTATTTTAGGTTTAATATCCAATATTACCGTCAAAAGGAAGATTTGGCAATGGGTTCACCTTTAAGTCCACTAATGGCGGACATCTTCATGGATCACTTTGAACGTAATAACGTGGTGAACGAACCCAATATTCAGTTTTATTATAGATATGTTGATGACCTAATTATCTGCTGGACCGGTACTAATCGTCAAATTGACACTTTTGTTAATAAATTTAACTCTGTCCGCCCCAAAATAAAATTCAAATTAGAGTTAGAGTCCAACAAATCCCTCAACTTTTGAGATTTAACCATAACTAGAGTTAACAATAAACTAGATTATCAAATCTTTCGCAAACCCTTTCATACTGACACTGTTGTTCTTGCATGCCTGCCTTCTCTTGTCACCCATTACATGCAATAGAAATTAGCTGCCTTCCGCAGCTATGTCCATAGATTAATGACGGTGCCGCTGTCCGTAGATAGTTATGTCAAAGGACTTAGCATTCTTTATCAAATCGCGCTTTCTAACGGTTATTCTAAACGAAATATTGATAGTTTAATTTTAAATAAACAGAATAAAACTACGTCCGTTCACTACTTTATGCGTGTCCCCCTGAACGTATTAACAAATATGTAGGTAGTCTGACCTATTTAGGCCCTATCTCAGATAAAATCGCGAATATTCTTTAAAAAAAACAAAATTTTTACTACTTTTAGGACAAATCAAAACGTGCGTCATTTAAGTAACAGTAAAAATAGCTTAGAAAATTCCAACAATCCAGTGTTTATAAGTTAATTTGTAATGAATGCAATGGGTTTTTTTAGGTCAGACAGGCCGTAATTTTGAAATTAGATATAAGGAACATGTTGCCGCAGATAGGAATGGCCATCCAGACAAGTCACATTTCGCAAAACATTTAATTGACACCGGCCATTCCTTGGGCGACAATCACACATATAATATTTTGCATGTATGTAATAAGAGTTTTCGGTTGTGTGTGTTGGAGCAGTTAGAAATTATAAAACATAACAATAATAAGTAAAATTTTAAACACTGAAAAAAGACGACAACCTCAGGCGGGAATCAAACCACGCACCTTCCGCATTCCGAACGGCTGCCTTAACCACTTGGCTACCGAGGTCTGGCTTTCAACCGTCGAAATTTGTCAGTGCTTGATGCTTATGTTTTTAGTCAACATTGCTTCATCAAATCTTAGAAGTTTTCACCTCTAAGATCCGAAAGAAATATTTTTACAAATATTTAAACATTCGGTTAAGATGAAGCTGCGTTTATAGATTAATGTTTTATATTTTAGCGTTTTATTAACGCTTAAATATACTTAAGTAAAATTTTAAACACTGAAAAAAGACGACAACCTCAGGCGGGAATCGAACCACGCACCTTCCGCATTCCGGGCGGCTGCCTTAACCACTTGGCTACCAAGGTCTGGCTTTCAACCGTCGAAATTTGTCAGTGCCTGATGCTTATGATTTTAGTCAACATTGCTTCATCAAATCTTAGAAGTTTTCACCTCTGCGATCCGAAAGAAATATTTTTACAAATCGGGCGGCTGCCTTAACCACTTTCTTTTTTTTAAATATTTCTTTTATTGCGAATGCAGAGCACTATGTTTATTTAGAAACTGCCACATGCTCTAAAGCACAATTACATTGTGTCCAGTATTTACCGACAATATTAACTATTCGAAGGTCAGGGTCATTGTCAGGCTAAGTAAATTAAAATACAATCAATTTTGTATTTATTATAATAATATACACTGAAAACAAACACACATTACAATTAAAGGTTTCATTGATAATGATATGTCCTGCACGTGTCTACAAAAAATTAAGTAGTCTTTCGCTGCCGAAATCTAGATCACGATTGTACGTCTTTTATCACAATTCGAATATTGTTTTTTGACGAATTATTCAAATTAAGTAAAGTAGGACTAAACTCAACAATACAATCAGACTTTTTGACCACCTCGGCCGAGTGACTGATGTCGCGCAGGAGCGATTCCCAAACGACGAGGTGGTGGTTTTGGGGGACTTCAACGCCCACCATGAAACATGGTTGGGCTCCTCCAAAACTGATCATGCTGGTAGAGTCGCTCATGCCTTCGCTCTGACGCAAGACCTGACACAACTGGTAGACCAGCCCACCAAGATGCCAAATAGGTCACGCGCCCTCCTTGTTGGACTTATTTTTGACGAGTCGCCCTGTAGGGTATAGAGTGTCGGTGCTTGCACCTCTAGGCTCGTCAGACCACTGCTTGGTCATTGCCACAGCACCGCACAACGTTGGTCCACCGAAAACGGTGGAGACCAAGCGTCGTCTGTGGCACTACTCGTCGGCGGATTGGGACGGACTGCGTGATTACTTTGCATCCGTCTCATGGGGCCAGAGCTGCTTTCATGGAAAGGACCCATCGGAGTGCGCTTCTGCCATCGCTGATGTGATCTTGTTGGGTATGGAATATTATATTCCATTCACAGATCTTGCCAGCGTTGGCAGACAACGGCCTTGGTTCAATCGCGAATGCGCCAAAGCTGCTGGATGCAAGCAGGCGGCGTGTCGTGCTTGGACGAAGGCTTGCGCTCTGAATGACCCTAGTACCGGCTCCTTGAAGGCGGCCTACAACAAAGCCTCCAAGTCTAACAAGAGGGCTCTCGCGGGAGCGGATGCACAAAGAGTTGCAAGGGTGGGGCGGGAGTTGATCTCGCACCCTACGGGTAGCCGTAGCTATTGGCGGCTCGCTAAGGCAGCGCAGGCCAACCTCTGCTTCCCCTCGCTGCCCCCGTTGAAACATCCAGATGGCTCGTTGGCTTACCAGCCGCTTGAGAAGGCGAACTTGTTGGCTGAACTTTTCGCGGCCAATTCGCGCGTCGACGATTGTGGCGCCACTCCACCTATTATAGCACATTGTGGGACCACCATGCCTGATATTGTTCCAGGCAGTGTGATGTACGTGCCGTGCTAAGGTCGCTCGACGTGCGGAAGGCTAGCAGGCCGGATGGTGTTTCGGCGATTGTGCTGCTCAGATGCGCGGCTGAGTTGTCTCCTATATTGACACGATTGTTTAGGGAGTCTTACGATACTGGTATTGTGCCGGTGTCTTGGAAAGAGGCGAACATACAACCCATCCCGAAAAAAGGGGATCGCTCGGATCCGGCAAACTATTGACCCATCGCTGTTACTTATGTGCTGTACAAGGTGTTTGAGCGGATAATTAATTCCCAGCTCATTCACTACCTAGAGGATCACTCGCTGCTCCATGATCGCCAGTATGGGTTCAGACCAAAGCGATTAACGGGTGATCTTCTAGCGTACGTTTCTCACGCGTGGGGTGAAGCGATGGACAAGCATGGCGAATCCCTAGCAGTTAGCCTTGATATCGCCAAAGCTTTTGATAGAGTGTGGCATCGTTCCCTTCTTTCCAAGTTGCCGGCCTTCGGTGTGCCGCCCCGTTTGTGCGCCTGGGTTGCAGACTTTCTAGAAGGGCGGAGGATTCGTGTCCTTTGTGAGGGTAGTTCGTCCGTGTTCTACTAAGTCAATGCCGGAGTGCCGCAGGGTTCTGTGCTCTCACCTACTCTATTTCTTCTGCATATTAATGACATGTTGTCCTTGGGCAATATTCATTGTTATGCGGATTACAGTACGGTGCATGAGCGGTACTTGGGACATCCTGAGGCAAAGCAAGCCGATATCATGGTGAAAAGGCAAGAACTGGTTGCCAAACTAAACCTGACTCTCGATCGTGTCTCTAAGTGGGGATCTAAAAACCTGGTCGAGTTTAATGCTAGCAAAACCCAGGTTTGTGCATTCTCGTCCAAGGTAACTCCCTTCCTTACTCCTCCCTTTCTTCAGAACTCTCCATTACCCATTTCGATAAACCTCAGCATTCTTGGCATGGACATCGGCCAGGAACTGAATCCAAAATGCTACATCGAGAGTGCTATTTTAACTGCCTCCCGGAAGTTCGGTATTCTCAATAAGGTGAGGCGGTTTTTTACTCCCGAGCAGCGCTGTTTGCTGTACAAAAATCAGGTGCGATCGAGTATGGAGTATTGTTCCCATCTATGGGACGGCTCCGCTAAATACCTCCTCGATGCACTTGATAGACTGCAAAGGCGAGCGGTACGCATTATTGGAGATGCTGAGGTTACAGCCTCCCTTAAGGACCTCCAGCTGCGTAGAGACATTGCTTCTCTCAGTGTCTTCTACCGGAACTACTACGGAAAGTGTTCTGAAGAACTTTTTGATCTTATCCCGCCCTCTCCTTTCCTCGCCCGAACTACACGTGCTGGTCTTAAGAACCACCATCATACTGTACAGACTGTTAGTACCCGTACCAAAAAATTTGGCAAGTCGTTCCTCTGTAAGACCAATCGGCTTTGGAATTCTTTGCCGGCGCATGTGTTTCCCAGCTCCTACAGTCCCGGGTCTTTAAAGCAGGGCGTGAAACGGCATTTATGCAGGCCGTCATGAATGGGAGCGCTCGTTATCGTGCTTATTCCACGGTGGGGAGCACTCTCATTATTTTGGACTGCATCGGCTGCTTACCATCAGGCAGGATGCAGTCACTATGACGAGTCAATATAAAAAAATAAAAAAACAAAGGTATTCAAGGTGTTGAAAAGTTGAAAAAGTTAACTACCTCGGGTGGGAAGGTATATTAAGAATGTACAAAAGGGGTAAATAAAACACACCAGCATATTTAATCAACATTAACTGTGTGTACGAGTATATATTATCAGTCAACAAAGTCTCTGATGCGCTTACAGAGTAGGGGCTCTAGATTGTTTTTTTTTATCCCATTTTACATTTCATCTTTTACTCTTCTTAACTGTGTAACACAGCTTTCGACTTGCTGGCACGTCGAGCCAATGGACATTCGAAGAATAGGACTATCATTCCAAAGGCTTTTCGGCTAAACGGACGCTTTAACTAATGAATAGTCGGAATTGTATTTTATCAAAGATATGTAATTTCGGCAAAACGGACTTTCAAGTTTAGTTTCGGGGCAATGAAGCTACAGCAAATCTCATTCTCAATAATAAATAAAATAAATAAAAATAAAAATAATTTATTTCAGACCGAGATCCATATAAAAGTGTTAGTATACATAATGTTCTTTTAAACTATGTTAGTGTACAAACATGGTGTTAGTTTACAATCTTATAAAAACTAGGTGTTAGTATTACTTAGCAGAGTTAATTATTTAAAAATTAGTTGGGGCGGTGATCACTAATAACTGTCTGTACAAAACTTTTCCACGTTGGTGAGTCCCGCCTATCACAAACAGTATTCAGGATGGCGTTCGGACTGTCCCTAATTCTGCGAATAAGGGATGCTGTTTTTTTGCGGATGATTGCGCCAAAACCATCTGTTTCATATTCAGCAAACATTCCTGACGCACTGCAGAAACGGGGAAGTCCCAACATCATCCTAAAGATATTATTGTATTGGACCCGTAGGGCATCAAGCGGCTTTTTGGCATAGCTTACCCACAGATTCCCCGTGTAGAAACACTGACAATACGCTTCGAAGAGCGTGATTTTCGCTTCTTCACTACAGCGGGAGAATCTACGGATCAGCATGTTTCCTCTGACCGCCAGAGCCCTACGCTCCCTCTCAATATCTACATTATCTTTAAGGTCGTCAGTAACAATGTGGCCGAGATATTTAAAACTGAAGACCCTCTCAATAGTAGCGCCGTTTAGGGTTATCTCGGGCACAGTCTCCACCCTTCTACCTGCGGCCTTAAAAACAATGAGTGCACACTTTTTAACATTATAGCTAAGGCCGTGAGAAGCAACATACCTAGCACAGACTTCCAACATTTTCTGGATTGATTCTGCAGTCGGGCCCAGCAGCACCATGTCATCTGCGTAGCTGATGTTATTGATACTAACACCATCCACGCTGCATCCCACACGCATGCTGCTAAGCTCGGCCAAGAGATCATTAACATACAAGTTGAAGAGAGAGGGCGAACTGATCCCCCCCTGCCGCACCCCGCACTCCAACCTATACGGATCAGACAAAGCATGAGACCATTTTATAAAGTTGGTTTGGTTCCCGTACCAATACTGAAATATCTTCAGCACAGCCGCCGGTACACCCCTGTCCCTCAACTTCTCCCAAAGCACCTCATAAGATACAAGGTCAAATGCCTTAGAGAGATCAAGGAAACAGGCATATACCGGCGTCTTACGACTGGTGTAGTACTGGACAGTGTGCTTGAGACTCAGAATTGCGCTTTCAGTGGATAGTTTGGGCCGAAACCCGAACTGAGCATCATGTAGATTTAAATATTTCTGTAAGATAGACTCGAGCACACTGTCCAACACTTTTGCTATTGTAGTGGCAAGTAAGATCGGGCGGTAGTTTCCACTATCCGAGATATCCCCTGTCCTGTTCTTCACAATCGGTACAACTTTCGTTTTCATTAGGTTATAAGGTAAGTATGAGTGGCTAAGACACATTGTGAAAAACATGGCCAGAAGCCTCGGCAAGTGGACCCCCGCATACTTCAAATGCTCAATACTCAGCCCGTCGTGTCCAGGCGACTTGCCTCTTGTCATGGAATCAATTATAGCTCTGACCTGCTTAGCAGTTATGTGTAATAGAGGCTTATCGCATGGACAGGAGGACCCAGCACTGCCTTTATCAGGCGGTGGCCCAAGAGGGGAGAGAACTCTGAAATTATTCGCAAAAAGCTGAGCAATATCCCCCGGATCATTCCTGCCATCTACGCTCACAGGAAGGCAAGGCCTAATATTCAGTTTACTAGTGGATTTCCAAAAAGTTTTAAAATCCTTAGCATCGCTGTTCAGCAATTTTATCCATCACTATCTGGTCCTGATTTTTACGACACCACTTTAGGCGGGTCTTAAAAGCCTTACGAGACTCATTAACATGTCTTCATATATTTTTCCTGCAGTGGGTCTATTGTTCAACACCCAGATTTTAAATGTTAGCCTGGCCCTCCTGTGCGAAGCCTGTACATGCTTGTTCCAACCGCACAGTGGTTTACCTTTTCTACGCCTGTCGCTTCCGCATTGTCGAGTCTGTGCCGCCGCCCCGGCCATAGTGTTAACAATGCTACAATAAAGACCATCCAAGACGGATCTGTGGTCGGCCCTATCACATGCCCCATAACCGCACTCTGCAAAGTCTGGGGGAAAGTCAATTATGCGAAATGTGTTATTACAGATGTCATGATACCTACTTATTTGCTCGTCTGTTCTCTCACCCCACAAAACAGCATTTGGAGGCGCGTTATGCGTCACTCGTTTTGGCCTCACAGCATCTATGTCACACTCTATGTAAATGGGCAGATGATCCGATACATAAACATCCTCCACTACACCTACATCAACAATAGTCTGCCAAGCCGAGAGAGATACGACAAAGTGGTCCAGCCAGGTTCTACTACCTGTTTTCTCACACACGAAAGTATATGTACCCGAAGAGATTCCAAGCTTTTGTACATCCACACATAATTAACGCCTAATTGTCAGTATAGTCCAGAGTACCTTATATATTGTGTAGTAACTATTACAATGTTATAGTCGTAGTCTGAAGTCTGTCTACGATGATGACTAGGTATCATTGAGCTTTATTAACTAGTAATAACACTAATTAATAACCATACGATAATCTAGATGAAGGTTATCGTATGGTATGCTAGGAAAGGAGAAATCTGACAAGTTCACGCTGCTATCTGTGTTTCAAACTGGAGTAGTACCATCAATAATGTGACTGTTGATCCAATCATCTGAAAATTAAGAAACGCAATAAGTATATTGCAAAGTTACTTTAAATGGTTAAAATGAAACACTTTTTACGGATTAACTCGCGTTTAATTTACTATTTACATAGTTTTTATATTATCCTGACGTTTCGAACCCTTTACAGGGTCCGTGGTCACAGGGAGACTGAGGTGTTGGTCGTCTCATTGTCAGAAGTTATTTGCCTACCGTCAATAATTTTTATATTTTACCGGGTGCGTTCAAGTTTACACAATACGAGCTAACAATATTTTTAGGTCTGGCAATGTGTTGCTGTTGGGGCTGGGATTTGATGACCTGTATGATGGGGTCCCAGGCAGGTGGTAAATTCCAACCATCCTCTCTATTGAAATTACGATGTTTTTTAATTTCAATAGCCTCGCGTATCATCCTAGGGATGAATCGTTGTTCCTTGGCGAGTATTTGAGGTTTGTCAAATCTGATGTAATGGTTGGGTCCCTCGAGAGCATGTTCACACACTGCAGACTTATTTTCGCGCCTATGCTTGACGTCGGCTATATGTTCTTTTACGCGGGTTCCTACACTTCTCTTTGTTTGCCCGATGTACGAGAGCCCACAGTCGCAGTCCAGTTTGTACACGCCTGCATCTTGAAGGGGTATATTGCACTTGACAGGTCGTAAGAACTGGTTGATCTTCTTTGGCGGCTTAAAGTAAGTATTGATTGAAGCTCGCTTCAAGATGTGACCAATCTTGTCAGTGACGCCTTTCATATATGGAAGTACTGCAGGTTGGCGCTCGACTGTGGTTGGTTTTTTGCGTTTTTTGTGACGAAGCCGCGGTACTTGCAGTTTGTTATCCTGTAGTACATGCTTGACATGCTGAAGTTCAGCAGCCAGGTGTTGGGTGTCACAGATGCCGCGTGCTCTCTGAAACAAAGATTTCCCTACAGTAGCCAACTGTCTAGGATGGTGGTGAGAATCACCATTGAGGTACCTATCTGTATGGGTTACTTTACGAAACACAGTGTGGCTCAAACTATGGTCAGGATTCCTGATGATTAAAGTGTCCAAGAAAGCTAACTTGTTGTCTGCCTCTAACTCCATTGTGAACTGTATTTTAGGGTGTATGGAGTTAAGATGACTTAGAAAAGCAGATACTTTATCAGTTGGTAAGATAGTGAAAGTGTCATCTACGTACCGCTTATAGAACCTTGGGGTTACGGGTGATGTGCTTAGGGCCCGCTCCTCGAAGTCTTCCATGAAAATATCGGCGACAACGGGTGATACAGGGGACCCCATAGCAACACCCTCTATTTGCAAGTAGTAAACTTCATTCCACAAAAGGTAGCCATCTGGCTAACAATGAAACCATGGTTAGTTTTGATGTCCAGTCCCTATTTACATGTCTACCAGTACAGGACTGCATTGAAATTACCAAGAAAAGACTAGTTGAACAAAATATGCCCAACGAATATGCAGTACTATTAGAGCATTGTCTAACAGATGTTAAAAAACTAACCATGGTTTCATTGTCAGCAAGATGTAGGTCTTTAATATCACTGACAAACTGGTAAGAATCCTTCACATAAGCTGTTGTATTACCTCTTAGTGGGGAAAGTATTTTTGCTACATGCCGGGCCAAACGGTAAGTTGGTGAGTCGATCTGGCTTACAATCGGACGTAGCGGAGCCTCAGGTTTGTGGATTTTTGGTAACCCATACAGTTTAGGTGGTTTGGGGCAGGAAGGTATTAAATAATTAGTGTCTAGATTTAACGTTTCCGAGTGTTGTTTGACAAGATCACTGGTTTTCTTTAATATTTTGTTAGTTTGATCGCATTTAACGCGTTTGTAGGTCTTGTCATCTGATAAAAGTTGAATTATTTTTTCGTTATAATCTGACGTATCCATAACTACCGTAGCATTACCCTTATCAGCACGAAGGATGGTTAATTCTGGCTTAGCTCGCAGGTTGTTTAGGGCGAAGTATTGATCGCGAGGAAGGTTGGATTTTGGCACTTTGCTCCGGCGCAAGACAGACGATATGTCTTGACGTAGTGCTTCAGCATCAGCCTTCCTAATATTATTTTTAACTAAGCAATCCTCTACGTTACTAATGATGCTTTCATACGGTATCCTGCGAGGGGCTACGGCGTAATTAAGCCCCTTTTTTAGTACCTCAACAGTGGGTTTGTCCAGTGTTTGTTTTGATAAGTTCACAATTTTCCGCTCATCGATTTGGTTTTGACGTTTGTGGCTATCTATGGTTGATGTTGTATTGTTAGTTGTGTTCCATTTCACAAACTTTTTATTTAATTTTGATACTAACGTTTGGAATTTATTTATTTGTCTATGTTTGCATTCATTATATTTAGATGTTTCGCGTTTATTGAGGAGATTAATGCAATTAGTAAAATCTGACGCCGACAATTGTAATCCTAACCCACTGGACAAATTCTCGATCTTATTGATGAAACGTCAGGATAATATAAAAACTATGTAAATAGTAAATTAAACGCGAGTTAATCCGTAAAAAGTGTTTCATTTCAATGTGTAGTGCTCGCTTAAACCTCAGAAAACAATATGTGATCCAGTACGGACTGGAAATAGCTAACAAAGTGCGTCGGTTGGAAGATCTAAAGACTAAGCGCGCAAGAAAAGTTACATCCCTAAATTTCTTGAAGAGATGCCGTGATCATGGTCTCATCCCACCGTGTGTCAAGATATCACCCAAAAAGGACATCCGGGGGAGCGCCAAGATCTTACAACAGGCCAGTCAAAAATTGCTCCGTCATCTCATCTACCGACATCGTTCCGAGCTAAGTACAATTAATAATAAGATCGAGAATTTTTCCAGTGGGTTAGGATTACAATTGTCGGCGTCAGATTTTACTAATTGCATTAATCTCCTCAATAAACGCGAAACATCTAAATATAATGAATGCAAACATAGACAAATAAATAAATTCCAAACGTTAGTATCAAAATTAAATAAAAAGTTTGTGAAATGGAACACAACTAACAATACAACATCAACCATAGATAGCCACAAACGTCAAAACCAAATCGATGAGCGGAAAATTGTGAACTTATCAAAACAAACACTGGACAAACCCACTGTTGAGGTACTAAAAAAGGGGCTTAATTACGCCGTAGCCCCTCGCAGGATACCGTATGAAAGCATCATTAGTAACGTAGAGGATTGCTTAGTTAAAAATAATATTAGGAAGGCTGATGCTGAAGCACTACGTCAAGACATATCGTCTGTCTTGCGCCGGAGCAAAGTGCCAAAATCCAACCTTCCTCGCGATCAATACTTCGCCCTAAACAACCTGCGAGCTAAGCCAGAATTAACCATCCTTCGTGCTGATAAGGGTAATGCTACGGTAGTTATGGATACGTCAGATTATAACGAAAAAATAATTCAACTTTTATCAGATGACAAGACCTACAAACGCGTTAAATGCGATCAAACTAACAAAATATTAAAGAAAACCAGTGATCTTGTCAAACAACACTCGGAAACGTTAAATCTAGACACTAATTATTTAATACCTTCCTGCCCCAAACCACCTAAACTGTATGGGTTACCAAAAATCCACAAACCTGAGGCTCCGCTACGTCCGATTGTAAGCCAGATCGACTCACCAACTTACCGTTTGGCCCGGCATGTAGCAAAAATACTTTCCCCACTAAGAGGTAATACAACAGCTTATGTGAAGGATTCTTACCAGTTTGTCAGTGATATTAAAGACCTACATCTTGCTGACAATGAAACCATGGTTAGTTTTGATGTCCAGTCCCTATTTACATGTCTACCAGTACAGGACTGCATTGAAATTACCAAGAAAAGACTAGTTGAACAAAATATGCCCAACGAATATGCAGTACTATTAGAGCATTGTCTAACATCTGGCTACCTTTTGTGGAATGAAGTTTACTACTTGCAAATAGAGGGTGTTGCTATGGGGTCCCCTGTATCACCCGTTGTCGCCGATATTTTCATGGAAGACTTCGAGGAGCGGGCCCTAAGCACATCACCCGTAACCCCAAGGTTCTATAAGCGGTACGTAGATGACACTTTCACTATCTTACCAACTGATAAAGTATCTGCTTTTCTAAGTCATCTTAACTCCATACACCCTAAAATACAGTTCACAATGGAGTTAGAGGCAGACAACAAGTTAGCTTTCTTGGACACTTTAATCATCAGGAATCCTGACCATAGTTTGAGCCACACTGTGTTTCGTAAAGTAACCCATACAGATAGGTACCTCAATGGTGATTCTCACCACCATCCTAGACAGTTGGCTACTGTAGGGAAATCTTTGTTTCAGAGAGCACGCGGCATCTGTGACACCCAACACCTGGCTGCTGAACTTCAGCATGTCAAGCATGTACTACAGGATAACAAACTGCAAGTACCGCGGCTTCGTCACAAAAAACGCAAAAAACCAACCACAGTCGAGCGCCAACCTGCAGTACTTCCATATATGAAAGGCGTCACTGACAAGATTGGTCACATCTTGAAGCGAGCTTCAATCAATACTTACTTTAAGCCGCCAAAGAAGATCAACCAGTTCTTACGACCTGTCAAGTGCAATATACCCCTTCAAGATGCAGGCGTGTACAAACTGGACTGCGACTGTGGGCTCTCGTACATCGGGCAAACAAAGAGAAGTGTAGGAACCCGCGTAAAAGAACATATAGCCGACGTCAAGCATAGGCGCGAAAATAAGTCTGCAGTGTGTGAACATGCTCTCGAGGGACCCAACCATTACATCAGATTTGACAAACCTCAAATACTCGCCAAGGAACAACGATTCATCCCTAGGATGATACGCGAGGCTATTGAAATTAAAAAACATCGTAATTTCAATAGAGAGGATGGTTGGAATTTACCACCTGCCTGGGACCCCATCATACAGGTCATCAAATCCCAGCCCCAACAGCAACACATTGCCAGACCTAAAAATATTGTTAGCTCGTATTGTGTAAACTTGAACGCACCCGGTAAAATATAAAAATTATTGACGGTAGGCAAATAACTTCTGACAATGAGACGACCAACACCTCAGTCTCCCTGTGACCACGGACCCTGTAAAGGGTTCGAAACGTCAGGATAATATAAAAACTATGTAAATAGTAAATTAAACGCGAGTTAATCCGTAAAAAGTGTTTCATTTCAATGTGTAGTGCTCGCTTAAACCTCAGAAAACAATATTAAATGGTTAAATCTAGAAAAAGTTCGTGTGTGATCTAACCGGGGTATGATAGTCATAGTTTCGAAAAAATACCTCTTGAAATTGTATAGGTACAACAGGAGCGTTTCTTTCCCATTTTAGGAACAAACTATTAAAAACACCCACACATAATTATAAGGAAACTAAATAGTTTTTGAAATGTTTATTCGTCACGTGACGTCAAAGTAAATTTTAAAGATTAAACCGTCAATTTTGAATAAATCATTGAGTTTTAAGAATCGTAGTCGCCTCTAAAACCGACGTTCGTGAGATCTTGCTAAAGCCGAAAGAAGACGTTTCAGCGTTATTTAAAAGAATGCTTCGAGAGAATTTCATCAGCTCTGTGGCCGTTTTTTCCTCAGTGCTTTGCAGCATTAAATGACCCACGATCGTTTGGTTCGGATGTTCTGGAACAAGAGTGGCTGTTTGATATATTGGTTTTTCAAGTCAATCAAATCAATCAATCGCACAAAAAAAAGAATTATAAGTGGTGTCAGTGGTGCTGCGGCTAGATCGTGGTAGCTAAGAAAGTTGTGGGCAAGGAATCAAATTCGAGAAGATGCAACCTTAAGCCTTTGTCTATCACTAATAGCTATAAATTGAATTTCTAATTTCTATTGTGTCTGTGTTAAATATCAACACAAATATAAAAAGCATAATAACTCCTTTGGGTTCTTTGATATAATATTTCAGTGTCTATGATTCTAATGTTGTATAGTCTATGATTAAGACGATGAGAGGAGTACAATTATCTGCATTAATCGTTCGTTTAATTACCACGGAGTAGTGTAATACAGAGTTTTACTTAAAGTTGGTTTAATATAAAATGCATGCGAATTGAACCCAGTTATTTACTTTGGTGTTAATTTTTCTACGGTAGGAGTTACTCTAGTGTAGTGTGTAAGTCGAATTCACTTTATGTAAAATAATGTTTGAATGTTATACCTCTTGGTTTATTATATGCAATGTTTCGATAATTATCAACATGCAGATGAGATGCACCAGGAGGTATATTGACACTTGTGTTATATATAACTGAAACAAATCGTTTTAGTTTTTACTATAAATACCACTGACACATCATTTACAATTGTTAAAGGAATATCGTTAAACATTTTCTAAACACAATAATGATAATAATTTGAAAATAAAACAAACTGTGACAATAAATACTTGGTTAAGAGTCCAGATGGACGTTCCTAAACAACTTCTTTCTACTAATCTTTATTGGTTTTCGGCACAGGCGAATAATGCACATTATTGAATCCGACTTCTGTCATTGATAGGGCTACATATACCAAACCACGTCCGTGGCGAGATTTTATTTATATATATACGTATAACGTAAATAAGTGTCGTCGTCTCAAATAGAGGCTGCTACGACATGCGACATGTGAGAGTATTGTGTTTATCGATATATTATTATAAGGCAACTAACGGACTAATAACTGCTCAGTAAAACTGAGCAGTGCTCATACATCAACAGCATAGACCGGCGATGGGCTCACTACCTGTCACGCTGAGCACATGATGCAATCGCTATTTGGTGAAAAGTGGACTATAGCAGAGGACCGCTTTTGCGGTCCTCATTAACTAGTCTCTGACTTACCCTTCGGAGATAACAGTCGTGATTATATGTATGTATGATATAAATATATTTATATATATATATATATATATATATATTGTGACTTACAGTGTTGTTTGAAATACATATAGTTCACAAAAGTTGCGATACAAATAATGCTTATAATCTTCAGGATTAGGGTCGACTCATAAAGCTTATTGATTATTCTTAATTCACTACGAAGTGTGTTGTACATAGACGAATATTGGTTAATTCTCAAACACATTAGTCTTGAGGTGTTACCTAAAAACAATGATTTGTTATGAGACAAGTCAGTAAGGAAGACAAAATAGTAGTTGCTCACTGTAGTGTAGATAAGAACCCAGTAACCAGCATTAAGTTACAATAGTGGGATATGTCTTAATCTCCCTAGGTGGAAAGGTCTGTGTCCAGCAATAGGACGTTTAACTGTATATGCATGCTAAAGGACATATTTTTTTTTTACTATAGGCTTTGGTACTAAATTCCAAAGTATTTTAACTTGACACCAATGTATTAATACTCGAAGAATATATTATTACCAACATATTTATGACCGTATTATTAATTTAAAAACCTCGGTTTTTTTAGTATACTTACATTAAAAACCAACATTGATTTCTACTCGAAAATGGCAACATTATATTCGGACTGTGACACTTTATGTTACTAATTTTTTTTTTTTGCATCCTTGCCGTTTGTCGCCACAATTGAGTATATCTAAAAATAAATAAAATAGCAAATAGGTAACTACATAAATCCCAAAGTTTTATTCCAGCGGTAAATAAGAATACCAAATCACCAAAAAAAACATATTTTTTATTACATGAGATGTACCCATGAATGCATGTAGTCTCATATCTGACCGAGCAATGATACAAACTCTAATGCATGAAGTATCATATTTGAAAACGAAAATTGACCTGAACTGCATAGAGTATCATTTCAGATACAAAGTTCTAGACTGGTTTTCGTCAAGAAGAATTTGCTATTACTTACATGTTTTTCCGTAAAACTTATTGGGATCCATTATTCTTTTAGTTTGCACTAAAATAATTTTAAGATGAGCGAAAAAATAGCGAAAAGAGGATTTTTTCCATTCACAAACCGTACTCACTGTCAGAAATGGCGGTTTGGTAGGTTCTGTGACAGAAATGACAAACCACATACAAGATATAAATCTGGCAATGTTTTATTCGTGTTCGGATACAATCATAGTATAGATATCAGCCATCAACACATTCTATACAAGGCGCAAAAATTATTAATCTGTGGAAACTCATAATGTATCATATATGATACTGTATGCGGTAAAGGGTTAAGAGTTACAATTGTTTACATATTTTTGCTCGTGATTGTACATACCATAACATCTATCACTGTCACACTTTTGCTATAAAAACTATATGTATTTGCCTTCGATCAACAACACAACGTATGTGCGTAAAGGATAACTGTGTTATCGATATCGTTTCTACATTACCATAGACCTTATAGACTTACCTACTTAATAACCCTGCGTTCGTTAACATTAAAAAACCGCAACTTACGTGCAGAAACGTACAAAACTTATCAAAATACAATATTCTTTAACGGAGGTAATTAAAAATTTAGTCTCTTGGACAAGAAAGTATATAAATTGTTGCAGTTAATTTTTATTTTATTTTAGTACCAAACAAAATATGTCCTTTGAAACAAACTCAAAAATGCTAGCGCACGCACCTTGAAAAATAGGATTTAAAAAGCAAGCAAAACATTGTAAGTATTTAAAAAGGAAAATATTCATTTTTTTTACGTCACATGTTTTACTATTACTTTCAAAACTAACAGTGTGTATAAAAACCCTGTCCGATTTATTAAGGTATTACTAGTAAAAAGGCATCGAAATACGATTCTGTTTAGGTAATCTATTTAAAAAAATAGTCCAAGAACGTTAGCCAGCAAAAAAATTACTTTATAAAAAAAGGTTAAAAAAATATTTTAAATTAAACGGTTTTATTAAAAAGAAAGAAAATGATGATGTAGATAATGTACTAAAAGCTACAAAATAATAAAAAAAATAAAATCGTGTGGCGCGTGAAAGGATATTGACCATTTTGGACCAAATGCTGCCCAAGCATGGGAATACTTTTATTTCTTTCCTTACATGAAGAGATATTAAAAAAAACATTAACGGGGTTATGTTGTTGTACCTAAAAACTTATCTTATAGCTTTTTGGTGCTTTAACTTTTAATAAATTTTTTTAACGTTGTCGTTTACGTTATATAATCTTACTTAGTGCCTTCGCACACGGCGGGCGTAATAAGATGTTGTTATAATTTTCGTTAATGTAAAACCTATACTACAGATTTTTCACTCAATACTCCTCGGATAGATTCTGCAACGCTTTGGGTTACATACTAGTACTAAGTAGTCTAAGGAACATCATGCACTATGATTCAATGTTGGGCAGCACTCTTGGTCCAATGTCTATACTAAAATGGTCAATCTCCTTTCTATCAACAGTCAACCGTTCATATCATTATAAATGCTGATTACACATTTATACAGGTCATGCTACGCCCCACGATTTTAAAGGAGAAGTTCCAAATACTGGATACTATTTGAAAACTGGAAAATAAACTAGGATACTTAATAAAAAAACATGCATTTATTACACTCATAGTAATAAATATCTTATTGGCTTAACATTACAAAAATAAATAAACTGTTAACTTCACTTATCATCGGTTAATGACTTTTTTTCTTTGAAAAGGCATAATATATCAACAATCCTTATTCAGATTATAAAAGAAGTTGGTCTGGTCAAGAATGCACCGATTCAAACAGCAGATATTAAGGACATGTTTCGTGTAAAGTCTGGATCTTCAATAAAAAAAACCTATTATAGCTGAATTTACGTCAGTGTTGACTAAAGAAAAGCTTTTGACTAAAGAAAACCTTTTGAATTCCATAAAAACATTTAAAAAACAATACAAAGAAATTAATTACCACGTGAACGATAAAAAAAGGACAGCTCAACCCATCTCCGTCTCCGAGAACTTCACTCCAAAGGCCAAGCGAATATTTTATTTGGCTCGAGACTATGCAAAGAATAAAAATTACAAGTTTTGCTGGGTGAGTCATGGTGTTGTCTATATGAGAAAAACAGAAGGATCCGCTGCGCTGCGTATTAACAATGATAACAACGATAACTTTGAAAACTTAGAAACGCAAAAGTTACTAGGATTAAATGGAAATCATTTAGATTTTTTACATTGTTTTTCTCTACTCTTTTATATTTTTGTTCACAAATTATTTTATTCGTAATTTCACAATTCATATTTTTATTACACAACTCTATTAATGTACAAAAAAAACCGCTTATTTATTGTTTTTCACAAAAGAATACGCCATTACAATATTAACTGGATTTGCGCTTGCAAGGGGAGATCCACTTGAAGGCACTGTGGTCGGATGCTATGGCCTAGGGTGGGGGTACGAAATGACAGAGGCAAAAATTTTTACAATGTTGCATAGAAAATCAGCTGACTATCATGAACAACTGGTTCAAAAACCATCCAAGGAGACATGCACTTCTCCTCATGGCCATAGAAACCAGATCGACTTCATAACAATTAAGACTAGATGGCGATCATCGGTCACCAATGCCAAAACACTCCCTGGCGCTGACTGCGGTAGTGGTCATCAACTTGTAATAGCTGACTTCAGACTTCGCCTAAAAAGGGCTCGACCGAAACCTAAGCAGACGTTTCTTCTAAATAAACCGGCTCTAGACCATTTTCGTACAGCAGTGGATATAAAGATCAAATCACTTGAATGGGATCCGTTTGATTCCAGCGACGCAGAGTGGAATACCCTCAAGGAGGTGGTTCTAGAAACCGCAAAAAAGAGTTCAGATCTATTCAAAACTGTACCGAGAAAGGAAGAGTGGACAAGTAAAGAATCGTGGGAGCTGATTAAGGAGAGGAAAACTTTTAAGTGTGACGTCAAAAGGAGATGGGATGACCACAATAGGGAACAAGATATATTGCTTTCCGAGATCCATGACGCAATTGGGAAATTAAAACACAAGGCTGGGATGATATGCAACTAGATCTGGAGAACAGGCCAATGGCCAGATGACTGGACACTATCCGCAGTTGTTCCGTTGCACAAAAAGAGCTCCACACGGAAATGTGAAATGTTGTCTCTCATGTCTCACGCTAGTAAAATTCTCCTGCACATTATTAACACCCGACTCTCATCGTTTGTCGATCACCAGATACCAAGTAAACAATCCGGTTTTGTAGCCGGAAAGGGTACTCGCGAAAAGATTCTGAACGTTCGTATTGTCATTGAGAAATGCCGTGAATTTAACAAGCCGCTGATCTTGTGCTTTATAGACTATGCTAAGGCGTTCGACTGTGTGCAGTGGAGTACGATGTCTGATGTGCTTGTAGAGATGGGCGTGCCTCAACACCTAACTTTCCTGATACAGAATCTGTACCTCAATGGCTCAAGCTTCGTAAAAGTAGTAAACCAGGTGTCCAAAGCTTTCCACACAGAACGAGGCGTGCGCCAAAGCTGCATTCTGTCACCAAAGTTATTTAACCTGTACGGCGAATACATCATGCGCAAAGCTCTAGAGCGCTGAGACGGCGGTTTTGTAGTAGGTGGTCGAAGGATAGGCAATCTAAGATACGCAGACGATACGACAATAGTTGCGTCGAGCAAAGTGGAAATGGCAACTTTCTAAAGAAAGTTGAGGATGAGATTGCCAAACTCGGTCTTAAAATCAACCATTCGAAAACCAAAATAATGGTGGTAGACAGAGCAAAGCTACTTCCTGCAGCCGACGCACTCAACGGATATCCAAAGGTCAGCCAGTTTGTGTATCTTGGGTCGTTGATAACTTGACTGTGGCTGCACTGAGGAAATACGTCGTAGGGCCGGAATGGCCAAAAGTGCTATGACAAACCAGTTGCTAATAATTAACATAGGACATCAATATATAATCATCGGTACTTACAGGCCGCCTAGCTTTAAAAATGCTAGTTTATACTTGGATTCAATTGACTGCATGCTGCGCGATTTAAAAACTAAACGAATTGTTTTCACAGGCGATGTGAATCTTGACATAATACCAAATAATCTCACAAGCAACACCACGGATTATCTAAATATAATGGCATCTAATGGTTTACGTCCTGGCATCAACAAACCAACAAGAGACAATGCTTGATTGGATCATTTTGTGGTCAAAACATGTTCTTGTGCACAAACTTTAGTTTTTAAACACTTTACAGACTACTCTCCAAATCTACTGTGCTTAAATACAACACCAGTTATAGATTGTCGTAAAGAACTGTGCCTGTCAAAGTCTTTTGTGAGTTTTGATAAAATGGAAGAGAGCCTTAAATTAATAGATTGGTCTGATTTTTATTGTTTACAATCAGCTAACGATGCAACACGACACCTAGTAGCATTGTTACAGGAGATAATTAAAAAACACACAGAAGTTAAAACTATTCCTAATAGAAAACGGGCTTTAAAGTCTTGGATTACCACAGGTGTTTTAAAGTCAATACGAAAACCTAATAAATTACATAAAAAACTTAACAATAATAAAAGTGATGAAGAACTTAAGCGCTGCTATATACATTATAGAAACATTTGTAACAAAGTTATAAAATCATTTAACTGAAACTATTACCAATCTCAACTAAAAAAGCACTCGGGAAATAATAAATAAACATGGAAAACTATTGTATAATTATAGAATTGTGTAATTTAAATAAACCAAAATTAAAATCAAATGAACTTGTTAAAATAAAAGAAAATCCAATTGAATCCCTTAATATGGTAAATAAGTATTTTACTTCGATTGGACAAGTACTTGCTAACGAGACTTTTAAAATGCTAAATAAAAGTAAAGAAGAGTTAACAAAAGAAGCTACTAATACTAATGGTCCGTAAAACTCCATGCTAATATTACCAACCGACCCAATAGAAGTAAGAGGCATAATATTGAACCTAAAAACCAGCAGTGCTGGAGGTTACGACCAAATCCCTACAAAAATATTTAAAAAATTCCGCCAATATCTATTGGAACTGTACCGCCTATTATCCTTTTTGGCTGTTTTCTAAATCATAGTTTTTTATATTAAAAATATGTATACTTCAGATGTGACGTTAGATATAAAAAAGCGGCAGTCTAATAAAAATACGATACAAGGAAAAAGAGCTGTATTAGTTTGGGGTCATCTTCAACAGGAACCGTAACACATCTCTGTAATCTTAGCTTTTCGACGGGAGTTTTTCCCGAGATACAAAAGCCACTGTATCACCTATCCATAAGGCCAGCGATAAAACTCTTGCTTCTAATTACCGACCTATATCTTTATCCTATTTATATATTATCTTTATATTATTATATTATGTGTATCCTATCCAAGATTGTAGAAAAGCTTGTAAATAAGAGACTTATTAGTGGTTTATGCTATCGTCTACACAAACGCGATTTAGAATCTAATGAGCTTCTTTCTCCTAATCAATTTGGATTTAGAACCGGTAAATCAACAGATGACTGCATCATAAACGTGACATCATAAATAAATAAATACGTTGATGAGGGGGACAAATGGTATTTTTATTGACCTGCAAAAAGGCTTCGATGCAGTGTCAACATCGATTCTTTCACGCCGTTTGGAGAACATAGGAATAAGAGGTACTACGCTACTATGGTTTCAAAGTTACATATGTGATAGTAAGCAATGCGTTAAGGTAGATGGCTGTGTTAGCGATGATATGCTACGTACATATCCCTCAGGGAAGCACACTAGGGCCGACATTGTTTTTAACCTATGTTAATGACCTCAGTAAAATTAATTTAAACGCTGGCAACGTTTCCATGTACGCTGATGACACAGTCATACTGTTTCATGCAAAGTCCTGGGAACTAGTGAAACAGGCCACTGAGGCGGGACTGGCAAAAGTTTAATGCTGGGTTGAAATTTGCTATCCCTTAATACAGCGAAAACAAAACTCATTTGTTTCAGTAAAACTCATGCGGGTCAACCAAACAAAAATCTGAAGTCGAAGATTCATACAAACCCCTGAAAGAGACTAATTGATATCCCAACATCTTGTAACTGCCCTTATGTAGCTAAAACTGATACAATTAATATAAGGGAATCATTATTGACGATAAGCTTCAGTAGAAACATCAGATAACATCCATTAGTAAAAGGGTAAGAAAGCTCGTCTATGTTTTTAGGTTGCTGCGATTTGTAGCAAATTCAAAGTTACTATTGCAAACTTATAGGGCTCTGTGTGAATCTTTAATCAATTATGGTATTTGTGCTTGGGGTGTCGCTTGTAAAATAGTCCTTGTGGACGCTGAACGTGCTCAACGATGTATTTTAAAAGTAATGCTGTCATTACTGTTTCTTTATCCAACCACACTACTGCATTATAACGCCCAAGTACTAAGCGTAAGAAAACTCTTCATCTTTCAAAGCATACGAAGGTATTATCGAGTTACTGCTCCATACATTAAAATCCCGAAGAAAAGAGTTTTTAGATACCCGACACCTAGAACACGTAGTGCCTTTTGCAAAAAGACACTATGATTATTTGGCTCCACACTTGTACAACAAATTGCATAAGGAGAATAAGTATTTCAATAACTACAGTAACCACCAAATAAAATCTAAGATCAAAGAGTGGCTCAAGAATCTTGAGCACGATGATACAGAAGCTCTTATAATATGAGTTGTAAAGCCTAGTAAATATGTATTTTATACATGCACGCACACACCCCCCCCCCCCACACACACACAAACACAAACACATACACACACACACACCCCCCCCCCCACACACACACACACACTCATACATTTTAACAATTTAAAAATGTCAAAGTATTTTTTTAGTCTATTTCATATGTATTTTATATCTAAATACTTGTATAAAAGTCAAAAAAAAGGTTAAGTCTACTTTAATTTAGGTTCTTTAGACCTTTTGTTTAAACTTATTTTAAGGGGAGGTACTGGCTCCTGAAACACAGACTTTTCTAGCTCGGGAGTCAGGGCAACAATGAATTATTGTAAAAGGTTATTTTATTAAATAAAGTTATGAATAAAAATAAAGTTATATGTAAACGTACCATTATATTAGATAGTAAGGTATACCTACTTACTCCTGAATTAACTTTTTTTGCACGATTGACTTAAAATTTCATATAGGAATTACATTGATGGCAAATAATCGATAAAAAATAATAAAAAAAATATTTCATTTGCGAATCCGGAAAATGCCGTGTCGTAAACGACACAGTAGGAGAATGTACTACTATGTAATTTGTTATTTTGATTTAAGTCGGTTTGTGATAAATCAAAAAGACAGACAAGTTTAAAATTTTAAATCAGTAAAAAGTAAATGATTAATAGGTAATGATGACGATGATACATAGTATTACTTTTTAGATGTAGGAAATGCTTGGAAACGTGTTTATGGATGCAATTTAACATTACATACAAACAAAAAATGTGTACTTTTGTGAAAGATCACAACGGAGTCGATCTATTCTTTACTAAACGATCATTATTAGTATACTGCAATTTTCTTCTTCTTCAGCTTATAAATCATCGGCCACAATTAGACCTACGCTTCTTCGGTCTTGATGTCATCGGACCAACGAGCAGAAGGATGCCCCGCATTCCCGTTTTTAGTCTACACTCCATTATAGAATGCAGTTGCTCTATCTTTCATCAACACGACGACAGATGTGGCCAGCCTACAGCCACTTACTTCATCCATGCTACGTGATTCCCGATATGATGTCGTTTCTCACGGTAGTGTTATTCCACACAGTATGGTTATTCCCAGTATACTGCGTTCCATCTTTCTTTAAGTGACTTTGACGTTGGCGTACAAAATTGGGTGGCGGTATGAATCTACGAATCGATTCGCATGCGTAGATCATAGCCAGGAGCAGACGTTATTGAAGTTCATTTTTCAAGTTTTATTTTTAAAACTATTTTATACTTGGTGGAACTATTCCTGAAGTAGATGCTCTTGGTTCTGTAGCTTGTATTAGAATGGAATATTGCTGGGATCACGTTGATTTACAGAATCGATACTAACTTCCCCTTTTAAAAAGCTGTGAGAGATGAATTGTCATCTGTTCTATTATCAGAAGAATATTTGATTTCAGCAGGTGCTCTGAGCTGGGATTCAGGTAGATATAGTTCTATATTTTTTTAAAGTTGGTGTGTCGATAAAGACACGGTAGGAGCAAGTGGGTAATATTGGATGTCGAATATTGGGTACATAACTGAATACTGGATATCCAATATTAGGCATTTAACTCAATATAAGATAATCAGTCTTAGGAAAAAACAAACGCAATACCAACAAAGTAAACTAACCCGTAAGACACAGTTCACAAACATAATCTATTACGTCTGGATCTCTGACCCCGCCCAAACTTTACCTACTAATCGAGGTGTTTCCCAATACTGGATATCTAATATTAGACGTAACAAGGTATCCAGTAATGAGTTCAGTACCTACATTTACGAAAATTGTCACACTGTTAAGGGAATAATCCCTGAGACGGCACACCTCACGGTTATGTAGGTTCTTGGCATTTAAAAAGCCGAGAGCCCCACATCTCCGCGGGATGTACAGCCTCATAACAGATGAGCGCGGGTGTAGCATTCTGGAAGTCGTGAGCATTTGACGGAGTCTTCTATCCAAGGCGTCCAATTCGGTCTGAGTCCATCTTAGTATGCCAAAGGAGTATGTGAGCAGAGGCATAACCCAGCCATTAAAAGTACACGTCTTATTGCCACCCGATAAAAGACTGTTAAGTACTTTTCTTAGGCAGCAAAAGAATCGCTCACGTAATGACTGTTTTATGTCCCCATCCACGACACCTAAAGACTGTGACATACCAAGATATTTATATGTTTCAACTTCGGTGAGAGATCTGAAGTTTATTGTTTCGCAGAGTTGTAGATTGGTTGAATTTACTACTCTCCCACGCTGTACATGCATAACCACACACTTATCCACACCAAACTTCATCTTGATGGCACTGCTGAAAGTCTCAGTAATTTTCAGCAGTTTCACCAAGTCTTAGCGGTTTGGTGCGAACAACTTGAGGTCATCCATGTACAACAAATGCGACATAACTTCATCCCCTCTCCGCAGTTGACGCCTAACTTTGAATTCCTCAACAAAGTACTGAGAGAATTCAAAGCTATGCAAAACCATAAAGGACTCAGACTGTCGCCCTGGAATATGCCACGCTCTATCCTTATAAGATCCTGCGTGGCAAAAACACTATCTCGAAATACTGGTTGACACAAGACCGTGGTCCACTGCCGCATACAAGACATCAAAAAGATTTTAAAGTTATATAAATTTTATATAACTCTAAAATCCTCATCAACCATGTATGCGGCACCGAATCATAGGCCTTCTTATAGTCAATCCAGGCTGTGAAGAGAGTGCCTCTGCCACGCCGGACCTTCTGGCATATGGTCATGTCAATGAAGAGAAGCTCCTTAATACCGCGGGACCCAACCCTACATCCATTCGGAGTCCATGTCCAAAATATTGTTTGCAACAATGTGCGAGTTAATTTTTGTTTTCAGAATGGATGTAAGGAGCTTGTATAAAGTAGGTAAGCACGTGATGGGTCTATAATTATTCGATTCCGTGGTACTACCTGATTTATGAAGCAGAAAAGTGACACCAGTAGTCAACAAACTTGGGGGTAAGCCGAGCTGTATGGCTTCTTGGAATTGCGTTGCCAGTAACTCGTGTGAACATCGAAACCATTTGATCCAGAAGTTGTGCAATCCGTCCGGTCCTGGGCATTTCCAATTTTGAGCCGTACGGATTGCACAACTCACGTCAGTTATACTTATATTTTTAGGCTGCATGGTCTCGATAGGTTCACACGCCTCACTGACAACACTCATACATTCAATTTCCGTGTGCTTGACGGGCACTGACCAAATGCTGCGCCAGAAATTAGTCATGGCATCAACATCTGGTAGCTGCCCGTCGCTCACACGTTGATCAGCTCCTTCCCAACGTCTGTATACTTTTCTTTGGTCACTTTGAAAGAGGCGATTTTGTTGGTATCGGTCCACACGCACTCTGTAGCGACGTATACGGTTTGCCCACGCATAGACTTTTTGCTTAAAAAAGTCAATACGTTCCGTCACACAAGCCATATAGTTATCCGGACGAACATCAGTCCCAACAAAGGCTTGTGTGACGAATCGCATGACGCGAGGCCGGTTATTGCCATTTCTGAAGCAAATTAGCTTTGCAATGAGTGTACTGAACCTATTAATACGCCCCTCGATCCTCAATTGCCAAGCAGGGGCAGTCCCGGTTTGCCGCGGTACTCGGTCAGAATCCTGAAATTTGACACGAGCAACGCGACACACCGTGGTGGCCCCACAATAAAGGACCGAGTTATCAATTATACTTTCACTGGTGCCATGATACGGAACCAGTAAATCGTTCAAGGCACTCATTAACGCCAAATTATGTCTATTCGTGGGCAAACAAGGTATACGCGGCCTAGAGTTACGGGTGTCACGATAATGTATAATAGTATCGTTCAAAGCGCTCCTCATTTGTTCATTCGCCTGTGTACTTACATTCGTATTTATGAAATCTTCATCGTCGGGTACCGGATATACTCGCGCCACCAAAACCGGCGTCACGGCCGGTAATTGTGGGGGAGGGCGATCCTGCACCGAAGAAGAAGCCGCACAAATACGTTGTGACTCCAGGCGTAGCCGATCAAGTGCTGACTGATCCAGCAAGTTGTTACGCTGGATCACCCGCACTTGATCCGACAATCGTTGGGCAGACATGTCGATGGTCGGTTCAAGGGCCTGAAACAAAGACAGCAGCCTAACACGATACGCAGTAAGGTTAATTCCTCCCTCTGTGTCCCTGTAGTAGGCGCGCACGCAGTTCTCATTTATTTGTTGAGTCCATCGCATGCGGCGCACTACACCACCGGTAGCGGGGGTCGTTCGCGGGGCAGATTGCCCCACTGATCTCAAGCGTGCCGGCAGCGGTGGTCGTCCACGTCGCGCAGGTCGTTGTGGCGGCGGAGACGGCGATCGCCCGCTCGCGCTGCTTGTCTCGTCTCTGGTGAAATCATCAGACGTGGAGCTGACGGTCGGCGGCGCGGGCGATGATGGAGGGCGTGCGCATCGTCTTGCTCTTCTTGAAATCATTCATTTATTTTTTTATAAGTACTTATCATTGTTTATTTTATTTTAGTTGATCCTTGTATGGGATATTGCGATATTGCTTTGACATTGTACGTCACCATTGGTAATTTTCATTGTCGTTGCTAAGCACACTTTCAAATTATTGTGGTAGGTTTATTTATATTGTATATATTATATTTCCAGCTGTATTTTTTCGATGAGTATGTTCTAAAACTGTTATAATTTGTTAAAAGATTTGTAACAAAATAAAATAAAATACTTTTTTTCCGTTTTTCAATAATAATAATAAAAAAGAGCTTTCTTTTTTATTATTATTATTGTTTTGTGAAGAACCGTGTCGCGTATTAGTGAAAGAATACTATACCACCTCCTCTTTTCCCTTGGGTGTCGTAAAAGGCTACTAAGGGACTAAAGACAGCACATACATCCAACAGGATAAAGCTGCGATGGGTTCACCATATGTCACGCAGAACACATGTGCAGTCGCTATTTGGTGAAAGGTGGATTATGGTAGAGGACTGCTTTTGCTGTCCTCATTGTATAGACTCTGACTTACCCTTCGGGGATGATAGTCGTGATTAAATGTCTGTTGAAATGAGTGATCCAAGCGATTATTGACGTTTTTATTGTGTCTTGAGGCGCCGCGTTCTAATTGTTAAATGCTTACACACTTTACCAAAAGGTAATTTTTTTTTATGGAAATTAGGATAATCGTAACAGAAACGTGCATTTTAATTATAATAACTTTTTTGTTATTACGTACATGTGATTTTTAAATTTGGTTTTAGTACTGTTATTGGTAAACCTATATAAATACCCCTTTCCAATCGGACAGCATTTTTGATACATATTTTATATAGATGAGAAAGTATAAAAACTATAATAGACCGGAATTACCTTTTAGATAAAATACTTAATAACAATAAATGTATTCGCTAGAAATTCTTAAACTTACCACCATACGTCTATTCGTAGTTATTATCTTCGTACTTACTTTCACCTTTTATAGAAGTAAACCGCTTTTCGAGCTGAACGTTCAGAAGCATCAATGTGCCGTGGATCTCTAAAGTGCTGAGAACGAACTGCATCATACACAGGTAAGTCAAAACTTGAGCTTCGTGCATCATAAAATAAACTATCGTATTATCTAGAAAAAGATAAAGTCAAATTACAAAAAGGATTCGAACCCGCACCCTTCTGGCAAATCGGGGCAGGTGCTCTTGCAGTTAAGCTATATAAAGTTCAATTTACAGAAATGTACGTTACTTTTTAAAAACAAATAATTTATTTGCCCAAACATTTCAATACTTCGCTTGTCTGTGTGTATCCATGATATGCCAACATTGCTGAAGTATAAGAAGTAATTTATTATAAATAAGTACTGTAATGTATAATAACAGCACAAATATAATTGCACAGTCCGGCCCGACGCGACGACAATTATAATTGCACAGTTTCGACCAAGTGGCAGAGGTCGTCGTCGTGCGTAGTCACGGTTGTTTGCTGTTGCGATGTTACTTCCTGGCTCAGGCACCGTCAATTCATTTATCCAATAGAACAATTTGATTATTTAGATACACACCAAGTTTATTAACAATTTTATTATTTATATAAACACCGATCGAAACACATTCACCGAATTTAGAGGACTCAGAACACGTGTGGGGGCGATTTTTGATACCGTTTAACTAATTCATTTGGGGGGGGGGGGGGGGCACACTCAACACCCGCTTCGGTGGGTTTACCCTCGAGACCCCACACGTGTCCCCCGAGTGGTACCAAATGAGTAGCCATCTTCTGGTGGTAGGCTTCGGCGTGGCTGGTCACCATTCTCCGGACTAAGTCACTACGCCAAATGGCAGTAACCATGATCCGTAGTGTTATCCGAAGCAGCCATTCAGGAGGGTCGGGTCTGGGTAGTTGCGACGAATGCATGGCTGTTTACGACTGTTCACTACTGCCACACCAGGCGCAAGTGATTTTAGGTCAGCGGGATTCAAAGCACATTGCCGCCGCTGGCCGACCGCAGGAGGAAGGGGGCTCAAGTTGCAGGATAGCAACCTGTGAAAGGCTGCCCCACCACCTCGCAAAAAATCCTGGGATGCTCCACCATGCCGGTTGGCAACCGGATGGGAGGGCCAGGTAGCCATCTCCGGGGGGGGTTTAGTCCGCGCAATCTTCAAGACAGGCTCCTTCTCTGTGTGTCAGTAGTGAGTTTGTTTTTTTGTTTTCAAGTCGGCAATATGACGCCTCGCTCAACTGCCGCTCTCCTGCCTATTCACTCTAACCTAATAATTATGGCACTGCACCACAGACGTATAATAAGAAGTATACGTCTGTGCACTGCACTCCCTACCATTCAAAGTGCACCTCGCCAACATCCGAGGATTGCACTCCAGTCTCGTTTCAGGATGTGGCGTGCCTGCTACATGTCGATAAGGTATTTTTTTATATACTAAATTTGTTACCATTTACGTGTATTTTATTATATTGTATTAATGTAATCTATAGAATGTATTTTTTATAGTCATGTTGAAAATTTCAGTAAAAATAATGTATTAATTTATTATAAGTCTATGGTAGGTATTTAATATATTTTCGTACAAGTCACAGACGTATAAGAAGCGTCTGTGTTACAAGCAGATTTTATTAAAAACGGATCACCACACCCACCCCAGCTTTACATCGATCATCTATGATAAAAAATAGCAATAATAATAAACAAGGGGATCAACTGTAAGGCCGGGTCTCCTGCGATACTGTTTTGTGTTTTCTAACACCTAACGTCAAACATCTAACAAATTTGGACGTGGCCTACGTACATATTTTGACATACTTTATTAGGGGTTGTTCCGTATTCAACCCACATGAACTCAACCCACTAATTAATTTTTCCTTACTCAACCCATTTCTATTCCTTACTCAACCCACAGCAATATTTTAATTTTTAATTCCTTACTCAACCCACATGTATTCCTTACTCAACCCACATCGAAATTGCAAAGAAAACTTCTGTTTGTGGGTACGGTCTGACCAAAAACTAATAATGCCAGTTACTTTTTTTTTAATACATTAATTACAGTTCATAAAATAGATCATGTATGTACTATATTCCGCTATGAAATAAAACTTCTAAAAGTGGGACATAACCATATATTATTATAAATATCAACAATTAAGTTATAATATTTCTCTTAAATTAAGTTCTTAGAACTTGCCGGTGTTTATTGTTACCACTCACCTTAATAAGCGGTGTACCTACTCTCCAAAAGTTAAACCAATTGTTATAAAAGTGGGACAAATCATATAGTTATTATTATAGTTTTGTAAATGTAGTTACTTCTATATTATTTTAAAGCTGTGGAGTTTCTTGTGCCCGTTCTTCTCCACAGCTAAAAGACTTCCTGAATGGGTGGGGTGGGTGGGTGGGTTTCTATGCCTATCCATCCATCCATAAAAAAATAAATTTAGACGATTCAAAATGCTTATTTTAAGCTTACTGAATAAAGATATTTTGATTTTGATTTTATAAAAATCAACAATGAAGTAAAATTGTGTCCCTCATGATTTAAGTTCATAGAACTTGCCGGTGATCTATTGTTACCACTCACCCGAATAAGCGGCGCACTCTCCAAAAATAATAATAAAAGTTAAATCAATTGTTATGGACCTTAATAGGTCAAAGATCATAAGACCGCCGGCGGTCGCGAAACAATCGATTTTCTATTGTGTCTGGTTTTACTGTGCTCAAGGGGTTAAGGAGGTCTCTGGACAGGTAAAGAGTAAGAGTGAAATAGCATTATCTTTCTTTCATCTTCGGTTCTAGTATTAAACAATGGTGATAGAGATAGCTATATTTTTTTTGTTTGTTTGTTCTGAAAGGGCAAACCTTAAGATGGTCACTAAATCAGTTACTCCTGATTTGTTAAATGAATTTCACGAACGCATTATTCAGTAGCAGCTAATTTTAGGGTCGCATATTTTAGCGAAAGCTTTATTTATGTTCCTATAATTTATTATTAAGTAGATGAATTTCGCGATCTCCTTTTTTAGTTGCAGTAAATTTCAGAGTATAGTATAATAGCATTTGTAGCTTAACCTAACCGACAGAACTATAGTTTTGCATACTTAACTTTTCAAACAAATATTGTTGACTTTTATAATAGTATAATTATGTACTTCTTTTAGAAACTTTATTTCATAACATATTTCATAAGGGTGTGGCACACCGTCTTCTAGTACGTAAGTCTTTTTAGATTATCTTTTAGTATAAATTGTAAATGGGCCCAGCATTGATGTAGAATATCTATGTCAAACAAAAATTATATAATGATAATTATGATCTCTTTTATGTACCGGGCTAAATTGTAATATGTACGTACACCCAAAAGTTGTATCCGTTCGTTCACTTAAAAAGACAAAAAATGTTTTTTAATTGTACCTACCTACTAGATTTATAACATAAGATCATAAAAGACTAAAGTGATCTTTATTTATTTGACATTTCATTAGTCTTAGTCTTAATCTGAGATTTTTTATGTACACGGCTTGATAATGATTTTACTCTTTGTCTTAGACAAAACCATAAAGGACTCAGACTGTCGCCCTGGAATATGCCACGCTCTATCCTTATAAGATCCTGCGTGGCAAAAACACTATCTCGAAATACTGGTTGACACAAGACCGTGGTCCACTGCCGCATACAAGACATCAAAAAGATTTTAAAGTTATATAAATTTTATATAACTCTAAAATCCTCATCAACCATGTATGCGGCACCGAATCATAGGCCTTCTTATAGTCAATCCAGGCTGTGAAGAGAGTGCCTCTGCCACGCCGGACCTTCTGGCATATGGTCATGTCAATGAAGAGAAGCTCCTTAATACCGCGGGACCCAACCCTACATCCATTCGGAGTCCATGTCCAAAATATTGTTTGCAACAATGTGCGAGTTAATTTTTGTTTTCAGAATGGATGTAAGGAGCTTGTATAAAGTAGGTAAGCACGTGATGGGTCTATAATTATTCGATTCCGTGGTACTACCTGATTTATGAAGCAGAAAAGTGACACCAGTAGTCAACAAACTTGGGGGTAAGCCGAGCTGTATGGCTTCTTGGAATTGCGTTGCCAGTAACTCGTGTGAACATCGAAACCATTTGATCCAGAAGTTGTGCAATCCGTCCGGTCCTGGGCATTTCCAATTTTGAGCCGTACGGATTGCACAACTCACGTCAGTTATACTTATATTTTTAGGCTGCATGGTCTCGATAGGTTCACACGCCTCACTGACAACACTCATACATTCAATTTCCGTGTGCTTGACGGGCACTGACCAAATGCTGCGCCAGAAATTAGTCATGGCATCAACATCTGGTAGCTGCCCGTCGCTCACACGTTGATCAGCTCCTTCCCAACGTCTGTATACTTTTCTTTGGTCACTTTGAAAGAGGCGATTTTGTTGGTATCGGTCCACACGCACTCTGTAGCGACGTATACGGTTTGCCCACGCATAGACTTTTTGCTTAAAAAAGTCAATACGTTCCGTCACACAAGCCATATAGTTATCCGGACGAACATCAGTCCCAACAAAGGCTTGTGTGACGAATCGCATGACGCGAGGCCGGTTATTGCCATTTCTGAAGCAAATTAGCTTTGCAATGAGTGTACTGAACCTATTAATACGCCCCTCGATCCTCAATTGCCAAGCAGGGGCAGTCCCGGTTTGCCGCGGTACTCGGTCAGAATCCTGAAATTTGACACGAGCAACGCGACACACCGTGGTGGCCCCACAATAAAGGACCGAGTTATCAATTATACTTTCACTGGTGCCATGATACGGAACCAGTAAATCGTTCAAGGCACTCATTAACGCCAAATTATGTCTATTCGTGGGCAAACAAGGTATACGCGGCCTAGAGTTACGGGTGTCACGATAATGTATAATAGTATCGTTCAAAGCGCTCCTCATTTGTTCATTCGCCTGTGTACTTACATTCGTATTTATGAAATCTTCATCGTCGGGTACCGGATATACTCGCGCCACCAAAACCGGCGTCACGGCCGGTAATTGTGGGGGAGGGCGATCCTGCACCGAAGAAGAAGCCGCACAAATACGTTGTGACTCCAGGCGTAGCCGATCAAGTGCTGACTGATCCAGCAAGTTGTTACGCTGGATCACCCGCACTTGATCCGACAATCGTTGGGCAGACATGTCGATGGTCGGTTCAAGGGCCTGAAACAAAGACAGCAGCCTAACACGATACGCAGTAAGGTTAATTCCTCCCTCTGTGTCCCTGTAGTAGGCGCGCACGCAGTTCTCATTTATTTGTTGAGTCCATCGCATGCGGCGCACTACACCACCGGTAGCGGGGGTCGTTCGCGGGGCAGATTGCCCCACTGATCTCAAGCGTGCCGGCAGCGGTGGTCGTCCACGTCGCGCAGGTCGTTGTGGCGGCGGAGACGGCGATCGCCCGCTCGCGCTGCTTGTCTCGTCTCTGGTGAAATCATCAGACGTGGAGCTGACGGTCGGCGGCGCGGGCGATGATGGAGGGCGTGCGCATCGTCTTGCTCTTCTTGAAATCATTCATTTATTTTTTTATAAGTACTTATCATTGTTTATTTTATTTTAGTTGATCCTTGTATGGGATATTGCGATATTGCTTTGACATTGTACGTCACCATTGGTAATTTTCATTGTCGTTGCTAAGCACATTTTCAAATTATTGTGGTAGGTTTATTTATATTGTATATATTATATTTCCAGCTGTATTTTTTCGATGAGTATGTTCTAAAACTGTTATAATTTGTTAAAAGATTTGTAACAAAATAAAATAAAATACTTTTTTTCCGTTTTTCAATAATAATAATAAAAAAGAGCTTTCTTTTTTATTATTATTATTGTTTTGTGAAGAACCGTGTCGCGTATTAGTGAAAGAATACTATACCACCTCCTCTTTTCCCTTGGGTGTCGTAAAAGGCTACTAAGGGACTAAAGACAGCACATACATCCAACAGGATAAAGCTGCGATGGGTTCACCATATGTCACGCAGAACACATGTGCAGTCGCTATTTGGTGAAAGGTGGATTATGGTAGAGGACTGCTTTTGCTGTCCTCATTGTATACACTCTGACTTACCCTTCGGGGATGATAGTCGTGATTAAATGTCTGTTGAAATGAGTGATCCAAGCGATTATTGACGTTTTTATTGTGTCTTGAGGCGCCGCGTTCTAATTGTTAAATGCTTACACACTTTACCAAAAGGTAATTTTTTTTTATGGAAATTAGGATAATCGTAACAGAAACGTGCATTTTAATTATAATAACTTTTTTGTTATTACGTACATGTGATTTTTAAATTTGGTTTTAGTACTGTTATTGGTAAACCTATATAAATACCCCTTTCCAATCGGACAGCATTTTTGATACATATTTTATATAGATGAGAAAGTATAAAAACTATAATAGACCGGAATTACCTTTTAGATAAAATACTTAATAACAATAAATGTATTCGCTAGAAATTCTTAAACTTACCACCATACGTCTATTCGTAGTTATTATCTTCGTACTTACTTTCACCTTTTATAGAAGTAAACCGCTTTTCGAGCTGAACGTTCAGAAGCATCAATGTGCCGTGGATCTCTAAAGTGCTGAGAACGAACTGCATCATACACAGGTAAGTCAAAACTTGAGCTTCGTGCATCATAAAATAAACTATCGTATTATCTAGAAAAAGATAAAGTCAAATTACAAAAAGGATTCGAACCCGCACCCTTCTGGCAAATCGGGGCAGGTGCTCTTGCAGTTAAGCTATATAAAGTTCAATTTACAGAAATGTACGTTACTTTTTAAAAACAAATAATTTATTTGCCCAAACATTTCAATACTTCGCTTGTCTGTGTGTATCCATGATATGCCAACATTGCTGAAGTATAAGAAGTAATTTATTATAAATAAGTACTGTAATGTATAATAACAGCACAAATATAATTGCACAGTCCGGCCCGACGCGACGACAATTATAATTGCACAGTTTCGACCAAGTGGCAGAGGTCGTCGTCGTGCGTAGTCACGGTTGTTTGCTGTTGCGATGTTACTTCCTGGCTCAGGCACCGTCAATTCATTTATCCAATAGAACAATTTGATTATTTAGATACTCACCAAGTTTATTAACAATTTTATTATTTATATAAACACCGATCGAAACACATTCACCGAATTTAGAGGACTCAGAACACGTGTGGGGGCGATTTTTGATACCGTTTAACTAATTCATTTGGGGGGGGGGGGGGGCACACTCAACACCCGCTTCGGTGGGTTTACCCTCGAGACCCCACACGTGTCCCCCGAGTGGTACCAAATGAGTAGCCATCTTCTGGTGGTAGGCTTCGGCGTGGCTGGTCACCATTCTCCGGACTAAGTCACTACGCCAAATGGCAGTAACCATGATCCGTAGTGTTATCCGAAGCAGCCATTCAGGAGGGTCGGGTCTGGGTAGTTGCGACGAATGCATGGCTGTTTACGACTGTTCACTACTGCCACACCAGGCGCAAGTGATTTTAGGTCAGCGGGATTCAAAGCACATTGCCGCCGCTGGCCGACCGCAGGAGGAAGGGGGCTCAAGTTGCAGGATAGCAACCTGTGAAAGGCTGCCCCACCACCTCGCAAAAAATCCTGGGATGCTCCACCATGCCGGTTGGCAACCGGATGGGAGGGCCAGGTAGCCATCTCCGGGGGGGGTTTAGTCCGCGCAATCTTCAAGACAGGCTCCTTCTCTGTGTGTCAGTAGTGAGTTTGTTTTTTTGTTTTCAAGTCGGCAATATGACGCCTCGCTCAACTGCCGCTCTCCTGCCTATTCACTCTAACCTAATAATTATGGCACTGCACCACAGACGTATAATAAGAAGTATACGTCTGTGCACTGCACTCCCTACCACTCAAAGTGCACCTCGCCAACATCCGAGGATTGCACTCCAGTCTCGTTTCAGGATGTGGCGTGCCTGCTACATGTCGATAAGGTATTTTTTTATATACTAAATTTGTTACCATTTACGTGTATTTTATTATATTGTATTAATGTAATCTATAGAATGTATTTTTTATAGTCATGTTGAAAATTTCAGTAAAAATAATGTATTAATTTATTATAAGTCTATGGTAGGTATTTAATATATTTTCGTACAAGTCACAGACGTATAAGAAGCGTCTGTGTTACAAGCAGATTTTATTAAAAACGGATCACCACACCCACCCCAGCTTTACATCGATCATCTATGATAAAAAATAGCAATAATAATAAACAAGGGGATCAACTGTAAGGCCGGGTCTCCTGCGATACTGTTTTGTGTTTTCTAACACCTAACGTCAAACATCTAACAAATTTGGACGTGGCCTACGTACATATTTTGACATACTTTATTAGGGGTTGTTCCGTATTCAACCCACATGAACTCAACCCACTAATTAATTTTTCCTTACTCAACCCATTTCTATTCCTTACTCAACCCACAGCAATATTTTAATTTTTAATTCCTTACTCAACCCACATGTATTCCTTACTCAACCCACATCGAAATTGCAAAGAAAACTTCTGTTTGTGGGTACGGTCTGACCAAAAACTAATAATGCCAGTTACTTTTTTTTTAATACATTAATTACAGTTCATAAAATAGATCATGTATGTACTATATTCCGCTATGAAATAAAACTTCTAAAAGTGGGACATAACCATATATTATTATAAATATCAACAATTAAGTTATAATATTTCTCTTAAATTAAGTTCTTAGAACTTGCCGGTGTTTATTGTTACCACTCACCTTAATAAGCGGTGTACCTACTCTCCAAAAGTTAAACCAATTGTTATAAAAGTGGGACAAATCATATAGTTATTATTATAGTTTTGTAAATGTAGTTACTTCTATATTATTTTAAAGCTGTGGAGTTTCTTGTGCCCGTTCTTCTCCACAGCTAAAAGACTTCCTGAATGGGTGGGGTGGGTGGGTGGGTTTCTATGCCTATCCATCCATCCATAAAAAAATAAATTTAGACGATTCAAAATGCTTATTTTAAGCTTACTGAATAAAGATATTTTGATTTTGATTTTATAAAAATCAACAATGAAGTAAAATTGTGTCCCTCATGATTTAAGTTCATAGAACTTGCCGGTGATCTATTGTTACCACTCAACCGAATAAGCGGCGCACTCTCCAAAAATAATAATAAAAGTTAAATCAATTGTTATGGACCTTAATAGGTCAAAGATCATAAGACCGCCGGCGGTCGCGAAACAATCGATTTTCTATTGTGTCTGGTTTTACTGTGCTCAAGGGGTTAAGGAGGTCTCTGGACAGGTAAAGAGTAAGAGTGAAATAGCATTATCTTTCTTTCATCTTCGGTTCTAGTATTAAACAATGGTGATAGAGATAGCTATATTTTTTTTGTTTGTTTGTTCTGAAAGGGCAAACCTTAAGATGGTCACTAAATCAGTTACTCCTGATTTGTTAAATGAATTTCACGAACGCATTATTCAGTAGCAGCTAATTTTAGGGTCGCATATTTTAGCGAAAGCTTTATTTATGTTCCTATAATTTATTATTAAGTAGATGAATTTCGCGATCTCCTTTTTTAGTTGCAGTAAATTTCAGAGTATAGTATAATAGCATTTGTAGCTTAACCTAACCGACAGAACTATAGTTTTGCATACTTAACTTTTCAAACAAATATTGTTGACTTTTATAATAGTATAATTATGTACTTCTTTTAGAAACTTTATTTCATAACATATTTCATAAGGGTGTGGCACACCGTCTTCTAGTACGTAAGTCTTTTTAGATTATCTTTTAGTATAAATTGTAAATGGGCCCAGCATTGATGTAGAATATCTATGTCAAACAAAAATTATATAATGATAATTATGATCTCTTTTATGTACCGGGCTAAATTGTAATATGTACGTACACCCAAAAGTTGTATCCGTTCGTTCACTTAAAAAGACAAAAAATGTTTTTTAATTGTACCTACCTACTAGATTTATAACATAAGATCATAAAAGACTAAAGTGATCTTTATTTATTTGACATTTCATTAGTCTTAGTCTTAATCTGAGATTTTTTATGTACACGGCTTGATAATGATTTTACTCTTTGTCTTAGACAAAACCATAAAGGACTCAGACTGTCGCCCTGGAATATGCCACGCTCTATCCTTATAAGATCCTGCGTGGCAAAAACACTATCTCGAAATACTGGTTGACACAAGACCGTGGTCCACTGCCGCATACAAGACATCAAAAAGATTTTAAAGTTATATAAATTTTATATAACTCTAAAATCCTCATCAACCATGTATGCGGCACCGAATCATAGGCCTTCTTATAGTCAATCCAGGCTGTGAAGAGAGTGCCTCTGCCACGCCGGACCTTCTGGCATATGGTCATGTCAATGAAGAGAAGCTCCTTAATACCGCGGGACCCAACCCTACATCCATTCGGAGTCCATGTCCAAAATATTGTTTGCAACAATGTGCGAGTTAATTTTTGTTTTCAGAATGGATGTAAGGAGCTTGTATAAAGTAGGTAAGCACGTGATGGGTCTATAATTATTCGATTCCGTGGTACTACCTGATTTATGAAGCAGAAAAGTGACACCAGTAGTCAACAAACTTGGGGGTAAGCCGAGCTGTATGGCTTCTTGGAATTGCGTTGCCAGTAACTCGTGTGAACATCGAAACCATTTGATCCAGAAGTTGTGCAATCCGGTCCTGGGCATTTCCAATTTTGAGCCGTACGGATTGCACAACTCACGTCAGTTATACTTATATTTTTAGGCTGCATGGTCTCGATAGGTTCACACGCCTCACTGACAACACTCATACATTCAATTTCCGTGTGCTTGACGGGCACTGACCAAATGCTGCGCCAGAAATTAGTCATGGCATCAACATCTGGTAGCTGCCCGTCGCTCACACGTTGATCAGCTCCTTCCCAACGTCTGTATACTTTTCTTTGGTCACTTTGAAAGAGGCGATTTTGTTGGTATCGGTCCACACGCACTCTGTAGCGACGTATACGGTTTGCCCACGCATAGACTTTTTGCTTAAAAAAGTCAATACGTTCCGTCACACAAGCCATATAGTTATCCGGACGAACATCAGTCCCAACAAAGGCTTGTGTGACGAATCGCATGACGCGAGGCCGGTTATTGCCATTTCTGAAGCAAATTAGCTTTGCAATGAGTGTACTGAACCTATTAATACGCCCCTCGATCCTCAATTGCCAAGCAGGGGCAGTCCCGGTTTGCCGCGGTACTCGGTCAGAATCCTGAAATTTGACACGAGCAACGCGACACACCGTGGTGGCCCCACAATAAAGGACCGAGTTATCAATTATACTTTCACTGGTGCCATGATACGGAACCAGTAAATCGTTCAAGGCACTCATTAACGCCAAATTATGTCTATTCGTGGGCAAACAAGGTATACGCGGCCTAGAGTTACGGGTGTCACGATAATGTATAATAGTATCGTTCAAAGCGCTCCTCATTTGTTCATTCGCCTGTGTACTTACATTCGTATTTATGAAATCTTCATCGTCGGGTACCGGATATACTCGCGCCACCAAAACCGGCGTCACGGCCGGTAATTGTGGGGGAGGGCGATCCTGCACCGAAGAAGAAGCCGCACAAATACGTTGTGACTCCAGGCGTAGCCGATCAAGTGCTGACTGATCCAGCAAGTTGTTACGCTGGATCACCCGCACTTGATCCGACAATCGTTGGGCAGACATGTCGATGGTCGGTTCAAGGGCCTGAAACAAAGACAGCAGCCTAACACGATACGCAGTAAGGTTAATTCCTCCCTCTGTGTCCCTGTAGTAGGCGCGCACGCAGTTCTCATTTATTTGTTGAGTCCATCGCATGCGGCGCACTACACCACCGGTAGCGGGGGTCGTTCGCGGGGCAGATTGCCCCACTGATCTCAAGCGTGCCGGCAGCGGTGGTCGTCCACGTCGCGCAGGTCGTTGTGGCGGCGGAGACGGCGATCGCCCGCTCGCGCTGCTTGTCTCGTCTCTGGTGAAATCATCAGACGTGGAGCTGACGGTCGGCGGCGCGGGCGATGATGGAGGGCGTGCGCATCGTCTTGCTCTTCTTGAAATCATTCATTTATTTTTTTATAAGTACTTATCATTGTTTATTTTATTTTAGTTGATCCTTGTATGGGATATTGCGATATTGCTTTGACATTGTACGTCACCATTGGTAATTTTCATTGTCGTTGCTAAGCACACTTTCAAATTATTGTGGTAGGTTTATTTATATTGTATATATTATATTTCCAGCTGTATTTTTTCGATGAGTATGTTCTAAAACTGTTATAATTTGTTAAAAGATTTGTAACAAAATAAAATAAAATACTTTTTTTCCGTTTTTCAATAATAATAATAAAAAAGAGCTTTCTTTTTTATTATTATTATTGTTTTGTGAAGAACCGTGTCGCGTATTAGTGAAAGAATACTATACCACCTCCTCTTTTCCCTTGGGTGTCGTAAAAGGCTACTAAGGGACTAAAGACAGCACATACATCCAACAGGATAAAGCTGCGATGGGTTCACCATATGTCACGCAGAACACATGTGCAGTCGCTATTTGGTGAAAGGTGGATTATGGTAGAGGACTGCTTTTGCTGTCCTCATTGTATAGACTCTGACTTACCCTTCGGGGATGATAGTCGTGATTAAATGTCTGTTGAAATGAGTGATCCAAGCGATTATTGACGTTTTTATTGTGTCTTGAGGCGCCGCGTTCTAATTGTTAAATGCTTACACACTTTACCAAAAGGTAATTTTTTTTTATGAAAATTAGGATAATCGTAACAGAAACGTGCATTTTAATTATAATAACTTTTTTGTTATTACGTACATGTGATTTTTAAATTTGGTTTTAGTACTGTTATTGGTAAACCTACATAAATACCCCTTTCCAATCGGACAGCATTTTTGATACATATTTTATATAGATGAGAAAGTATAAAAACTATAATAGACCGGAATTACCTTTTAGATAAAATACTTAATAACAATAAATGTATTCGCTAGAAATTCTTAAACTTACCACCATACGTCTATTCGTAGTTATTATCTTCGTACTTACTTTCACCTTTTATAGAAGTAAACCGCATTTCGAGCTGAACGTACAGAAGCATCAATGTGCCGTGGATCTCTAAAGTGCTGAGAACGAACTGCATCATACACAGGTAAGTCAAAACTTGAGCTTCGTGCATCATAAAATAAACTATCGTATTATCTAGAAAAAGATAAAGTCAAATTACAAAAAGGATTCGAACCCGCACCCTTCTGGCAAATCGGGGCAGGTGCTCTTGCAGTTAAGCTATATAAAGTTCAATTTACAGAAATGTACGTTACTTTTTAAAAACAAATAATTTATTTGCCCAAACATTTCAATACTTCGCTTGTCTGTGTGTATCCATGATATGCCAACATTGCTGAAGTATAAGAAGTAATTTATTATAAATAAGTACTGTAATGTATAATAACAGCACAAATATAATTGCACAGTCCGGCCCGACGCGACGACAATTATAATTGCACAGTTTCGACCAAGTTGCAGAGGTCGTCGTCGTGCGTAGTCACGGTTGTTTGCTGTTGCGATGTTACTTCCTGGCTCAGGCACCATTTATCCAATAGAACAATTTGATTATTTAGATACACACCAAGTTTATTAACAATTTTATTATTTATATAAACACCGATCGAAACACATTCACCGAATTTAGAGGACTCAGAACACGTGTGGGGGCGATTTTTGATACCGTTTAACTAATTCATTTGGGGGGGGGGGGGGGGCACACTCAACACCCGCTTCGGTGGGTTTACCCTCGAGACCCCACACGTGTCCCCCGAGTGGTACCAAATGAGTAGCCATCTTCTGGTGGTAGGCTTCGGCGTGGCTGGTCACCATTCTCCGGACTAAGTCACTACGCCAAATGGCAGTAACCATGATCCGTAGTGTTATCCGAAGCAGCCATTCAGGAGGGTCGGGTCTGGGTAGTTGCGACGAATCCATGGCTGTTTACGACTGTTCACTACTGCCACACCAGGCGCAAGTGATTTTAGGTCAGCGGGATTCAAAGCACATTGCCGCCGCTGGCCGACCGCAGGAGGAAGGGGGCTCAAGTTGCAGGATAGCAACCTGTGAAAGGCTGCCCCACCACCTCGCAAAAAATCCTGGGATGCTCCACCATGCCGGTTGGCAACCGGATGGGAGGGCCAGGTAGCCATCTCCGGGGGGGGTTTAGTCCGCGCAATCTCCAAGACAGGCTCCTTCTCTGTGTGTCAGTAGTGAGTTTGTTTTTTTGTTTTCAAGTCGGCTATATGACGCCTCGCTCAACTGCCGCTCTCCTGCCTATTCACTCTAACCTAATAATTATGGCACTGCACCACAGACGTATAATAAGAAGTATACGTCTGTGCACTGCACTCCCTACCACTCAAAGTGCACCTCGCCAACATCCGAGGATTGCACTCCAGTCTCGTTTCAGGATGTGGCGTGCCTGCTACATGTCGATAAGGTATTTTTTTATATACTAAATTTGTTACCATTTACGTGTATTTTATTATATTGTATTAATGTAATCTATAGAATGTATTTTTTATAGTCATGTTGAAAATTTCAGTAAAAATAATGTATTAATTTATTATAAGTCTATGGTAGGTATTTAATATATTTTCGTACAAGTCACAGACGTATAAGAAGCGTCTGTGTTACAAGCAGATTTTATTAAAAACGGATCACCACACCCACCCCAGCTTTACATCGATCATCTATGATAAAAAATAGCAATAATAATAAACAAGGGGATCAACTGTAAGGCCGGGTCTCCTGCGATACTGTTTTGTGTTTTCTAACACCTAACGTCAAACATCTAACAAATTTGGACGTGGCCTACGTACATATTTTGACATACTTTATTAGGGGTTGTTCCGTATTCAACCCACATGAACTCAACCCACTAATTAATTTTTCCTTACTCAACCCATTTCTATTCCTTACTCAACCCACAGCAATATTTTAATTTTTAATTCCCTTACTCAACCCACATGTATTCCTTACTCAACCCACATCGAAATTGCAAAGAAAACTTCTGTTTGTGGGTACGGTCTGACCAAAAACTAATAATGCCAGTTACTTTTTTTTTAATACATTAATTACAGTTCATAAAATAGATCATGTATGTACTATATTCCGCTATGAAATAAAACTTCTAAAAGTGGGACATAACCATATATTATTATAAATATCAACAATTAAGTTATAATATTTCTCTTAAATTAAGTTCTTAGAACTTGCCGGTGTTTATTGTTACCACTCACCTTAATAAGCGGTGTACCTACTCTCCAAAAGTTAAACCAATTGTTATAAAAGTGGGACAAATCATATAGTTATTATTATAGTTTTGTAAATGTAGTTACTTCTATATTATTTTAAAGCTGTGGAGTTTCTTGTGCCCGTTCTTCTCCACAGCTAAAAGACTTCCTGAATGGGTGGGGTGGGTGGGTGGGTTTCTATGCCTATCCATCCATCCATAAAAAAATAAATTTAGACGATAATAAAATGCTTATTTTAAGCTTACTGAATAAAGATATTTTGATTTTGATTTTATAAAAATCAACAATGAAGTAAAATTGTGTCCCTCATGATTTAAGTTCATAGAACTTGCCGGTGATCTATTGTTACCACTCACCCGAATAAGCGGCGCACTCTCCAAAAATAATAATAAAAGTTAAATCAATTGTTATGGACCTTAATAGGTCAAAGATCATAAGACCGCCGGCGGTCGCGAAACAATCGATTTTCTATTGTGTCTGGTTTTACTGTGCTCAAGGGGTTAAGGAGGTCTCTGGACAGGTAAAGAGTAAGAGTGAAATAGCATTATCTTTCTTTCATCTTCGGTTCTAGTATTAAACAATGGTGATAGAGATAGCTATATTTTTTTTGTTTGTTTGTTCTGAAAGGGCAAACCTTAAGATGGTCACTAAATCAGTTACTCCTGATTTGTTAAATGAATTTCACGAACGCATTATTCAGTAGCAGCTAATTTTAGGGTCGCATATTTTAGCGAAAGCTTTATTTATGTTCCTATAATTTATTATTAAGTAGATGAATTTCGCGATCTCCTTTTTTAGTTGCAGTAAATTTCAGAGTATAGTATAATAGCATTTGTAGCTTAACCTAACCGACAGAACTATAGTTTTGCATACTTAACTTTTCAAACAAATATTGTTGACTTTTATAATAGTATAATTATGTACTTCTTTTAGAAACTTTATTTCATAACATATTTCATAAGGGTGTGGCACACCGTCTTCTAGTACGTAAGTCTTTTTAGATTATCTTTTAGTATAAATTGTAAATGGGCCCAGCATTGATGTAGAATATCTATGTCAAACAAAAATTATATAATGATAATTATGATCTCTTTTATGTACCGGGCTAAATTGTAATATGTACGTACACCCAAAAGTTGTATCCGTTCGTTCACTTAAAAAGACAAAAAATGTTTTTTAATTGTACCTACCTACTAGATTTATAACATAAGATCATAAAAGACTAAAGTGATCTTTATTTATTTGACATTTCATTAGTCTTAGTCTTAATCTGAGATTTTTTATGTACACGGCTTGATAATGATTTTACTCTTTGTCTTAGACAAAACCATAAAGGACTCAGACTGTCGCCCTGGAATATGCCACGCTCTATCCTTATAAGATCCTGCGTGGCAAAAACACTATCTCGAAATACTGGTTGACACAAGACCGTGGTCCACTGCCGCATACAAGACATCAAAAAGATTTTAAAGTTATATAAATTTTATATAACTCTAAAATCCTCATCAACCATGTATGCGGCACCGAATCATAGGCCTTCTTATAGTCAATCCAGGCTGTGAAGAGAGTGCCTCTGCCACGCCGGACCTTCTGGCATATGGTCATGTCAATGAAGAGAAGCTCCTTAATACCGCGGGACCCAACCCTACATCCATTCGGAGTCCATGTCCAAAATATTGTTTGCAACAATGTGCGAGTTAATTTTTGTTTTCAGAATGGATGTAAGGAGCTTGTATAAAGTAGGTAAGCACGTGATGGGTCTATAATTATTCGATTCCGTGGTACTACCTGATTTATGAAGCAGAAAAGTGACACCAGTAGTCAACAAACTTGGGGGTAAGCCGAGCTGTATGGCTTCTTGGAATTGCGTTGCCAGTAACTCGTGTGAACATCGAAACCATTTGATCCAGAAGTTGTGCAATCCGTCCGGTCCTGGGCATTTCCAATTTTGAGCCGTACGGATTGCACAACTCACGTCAGTTATACTTATATTTTTAGGCTGCATGGTCTCGATAGGTTCACACGCCTCACTGACAACACTCATACATTCAATTTCCGTGTGCTTGACGGGCACTGACCAAATGCTGCGCCAGAAATTAGTCATGGCATCAACATCTGGTAGCTGCCCGTCGCTCACACGTTGATCAGCTCCTTCCCAACGTCTGTATACTTTTCTTTGGTCACTTTGAAAGAGGCGATTTTGTTGGTATCGGTCCACACGCACTCTGTAGCGACGTATACGGTTTGCCCACGCATAGACTTTTTGCTTAAAAAAGTCAATACGTTCCGTCACACAAGCCATATAGTTATCCGGACGAACATCAGTCCCAACAAAGGCTTGTGTGACGAATCGCATGACGCGAGGCCGGTTATTGCCATTTCTGAAGCAAATTAGCTTTGCAATGAGTGTACTGAACCTATTAATACGCCCCTCGATCCTCAATTGCCAAGCAGGGGCAGTCCCGGTTTGCCGCGGTACTCGGTCAGAATCCTGAAATTTGACACGAGCAACGCGACACACCGTGGTGGCCCCACAATAAAGGACCGAGTTATCAATTATACTTTCACTGGTGCCATGATACGGAACCAGTAAATCGTTCAAGGCACTCATTAACGCCAAATTATGTCTATTCGTGGGCAAACAAGGTATACGCGGCCTAGAGTTACGGGTGTCACGATAATGTATAATAGTATCGTTCAAAGCGCTCCTCATTTGTTCATTCGCCTGTGTACTTACATTCGTATTTATGAAATCTTCATCGTCGGGTACCGGATATACTCGCGCCACCAAAACCGGCGTCACGGCCGGTAATTGTGGGGGAGGGCGATCCTGCACCGAAGAAGAAGCCGCACAAATACGTTGTGACTCCAGGCGTAGCCGATCAAGTGCTGACTGATCCAGCAAGTTGTTACGCTGGATCACCCGCACTTGATCCGACAATCGTTGGGCAGACATGTCGATGGTCGGTTCAAGGGCCTGAAACAAAGACAGCAGCCTAACACGATACGCAGTAAGGTTAATTCCTCCCTCTGTGTCCCTGTAGTAGGCGCGCACGCAGTTCTCATTTATTTGTTGAGTCCATCGCATGCGGCGCACTACACCACCGGTAGCGGGGGTCGTTCGCGGGGCAGATTGCCCCACTGATCTCAAGCGTGCCGGCAGCGGTGGTCGTCCACGTCGCGCAGGTCGTTGTGGCGGCGGAGACGGCGATCGCCCGCTCGCGCTGCTTGTCTCGTCTCTGGTGAAATCATCAGACGTGGAGCTGACGGTCGGCGGCGCGGGCGATGATGGAGGGCGTGCGCATCGTCTTGCTCTTCTTGAAATCATTCATTTATTTTTTTATAAGTACTTATCATTGTTTATTTTATTTTAGTTGATCCTTGTATGGGATATTGCGATATTGCTTTGACATTGTACGTCACCATTGGTAATTTTCATTGTCGTTGCTAAGCACATTTTCAAATTATTGTGGTAGGTTTATTTATATTGTATATATTATATTTCCAGCTGTATTTTTTCGATGAGTATGTTCTAAAACTGTTATAATTTGTTAAAAGATTTGTAACAAAATAAAATAAAATACTTTTTTTCCGTTTTTCAATAATAATAATAAAAAAGAGCTTTCTTTTTTATTATTATTATTGTTTTGTGAAGAACCGTGTCGCGTATTAGTGAAAGAATACTATACCACCTCCTCTTTTCCCTTGGGTGTCGTAAAAGGCTACTAAGGGACTAAAGACAGCACATACATCCAACAGGATAAAGCTGCGATGGGTTCACCATATGTCACGCAGAACACATGTGCAGTCGCTATTTGGTGAAAGGTGGATTATGGTAGAGGACTGCTTTTGCTGTCCTCATTGTATAGACTCTGACTTACCCTTCGGGGATGATAGTCGTGATTAAATGTCTGTTGAAATGAGTGATCCAAGCGATTATTGACGTTTTTATTGTGTCTTGAGGCGCCGCGTTCTAATTGTTAAATGCTTACACACTTTACCAAAAGGTAATTTTTTTTTATGGAAATTAGGATAATCGTAACAGAAACGTGCATTTTAATTATAATAACTTTTTTGTTATTACGTACATGTGATTTTTAAATTTGGTTTTAGTACTGTTATTGGTAAACCTATATAAATACCCCTTTCCAATCGGACAGCATTTTTGATACATATTTTATATAGATGAGAAAGTATAAAAACTATAATAGACCGGAATTACCTTTTAGATAAAATACTTAATAACAATAAATGTATTCGCTAGAAATTCTTAAACTTACCACCATACGTCTATTCGTAGTTATTATCTTCGTACTTACTTTCACCTTTTATAGAAGTAAACCGCTTTTCGAGCTGAACGTTCAGAAGCATCAATGTGCCGTGGATCTCTAAAGTGCTGAGAACGAACTGCATCATACACAGGTAAGTCAAAACTTGAGCTTCGTGCATCATAAAATAAACTATCGTATTATCTAGAAAAAGATAAAGTCAAATTACAAAAAGGATTCGAACCCGCACCCTTCTGGCAAATCGGGGCAGGTGCTCTTGCAGTTAAGCTATATAAAGTTCAATTTACAGAAATGTACGTTACTTTTTAAAAACAAATAATTTATTTGCCCAAACATTTCAATACTTCGCTTGTCTGTGTGTATCCATGATATGCCAACATTGCTGAAGTATAAGAAGTAATTTATTATAAATAAGTACTGTAATGTATAATAACAGCACAAATATAATTGCACAGTCCGGCCCGACGCGACGACAATTATAATTGCACAGTTTCGACCAAGTGGCAGAGGTCGTCGTCGTGCGTAGTCACGGTTGTTTGCTGTTGCGATGTTACTTCCTGGCTCAGGCACCGTCAATTCATTTATCCAATAGAACAATTTGATTATTTAGATACTCACCAAGTTTATTAACAATTTTATTATTTATATAAACACCGATCGAAACACATTCACCGAATTTAGAGGACTCAGAACACGTGTGGGGGCGATTTTTGATACCGTTTAACTAATTCATTTGGGGGGGGGGGGGGCACACTCAACACCCGCTTCGGTGGGTTTACCCTCGAGACCCCACACGTGTCCCCCGAGTGGTACCAAATGAGTAGCCATCTTCTGGTGGTAGGCTTCGGCGTGGCTGGTCACCATTCTCCGGACTAAGTCACTACGCCAAATGGCAGTAACCATGATCCGTAGTGTTATCCGAAGCAGCCATTCAGGAGGGTCGGGTCTGGGTAGTTGCGACGAATGCATGGCTGTTTACGACTGTTCACTACTGCCACACCAGGCGCAAGTGATTTTAGGTCAGCGGGATTCAAAGCACATTGCCGCCGCTGGCCGACCGCAGGAGGAAGGGGGCTCAAGTTGCAGGATAGCAACCTGTGAAAGGCTGCCCCACCACCTCGCAAAAAATCCTGGGATGCTCCACCATGCCGGTTGGCAACCGGATGGGAGGGCCAGGTAGCCATCTCCGGGGGGGGTTTAGTCCGCGCAATCTTCAAGACAGGCTCCTTCTCTGTGTGTCAGTAGTGAGTTTGTTTTTTTGTTTTCAAGTCGGCAATATGACGCCTCGCTCAACTGCCGCTCTCCTGCCTATTCACTCTAACCTAATAATTATGGCACTGCACCACAGACGTATAATAAGAAGTATACGTCTGTGCACTGCACTCCCTACCACTCAAAGTGCACCTCGCCAACATCCGAGGATTGCACTCCAGTCTCGTTTCAGGATGTGGCGTGCCTGCTACATGTCGATAAGGTATTTTTTTATATACTAAATTTGTTACCATTTACGTGTATTTTATTATATTGTATTAATGTAATCTATAGAATGTATTTTTTATAGTCATGTTGAAAATTTCAGTAAAAATAATGTATTAATTTATTATAAGTCTATGGTAGGTATTTAATATATTTTCGTACAAGTCACAGACGTATAAGAAGCGTCTGTGTTACAAGCAGATTTTATTAAAAACGGATCACCACACCCACCCCAGCTTTACATCGATCATCTATGATAAAAAATAGCAATAATAATAAACAAGGGGATCAACTGTAAGGCCGGGTCTCCTGCGATACTGTTTTGTGTTTTCTAACACCTAACGTCAAACATCTAACAAATTTGGACGTGGCCTACGTACATATTTTGACATACTTTATTAGGGGTTGTTCCGTATTCAACCCACATGAACTCAACCCACTAATTAATTTTTCCTTACTCAACCCATTTCTATTCCTTACTCAACCCACAGCAATATTTTAATTTTTAATTCCTTACTCAACCCACATGTATTCCTTACTCAACCCACATCGAAATTGCAAAGAAAACTTCTGTTTGTGGGTACGGTCTGACCAAAAACTAATAATGCCAGTTACTTTTTTTTTAATACATTAATTACAGTTCATAAAATAGATCATGTATGTACTATATTCCGCTATGAAATAAAACTTCTAAAAGTGGGACATAACCATATATTATTATAAATATCAACAATTAAGTTATAATATTTCTCTTAAATTAAGTTCTTAGAACTTGCCGGTGTTTATTGTTACCACTCACCTTAATAAGCGGTGTACCTACTCTCCAAAAGTTAAACCAATTGTTATAAAAGTGGGACAAATCATATAGTTATTATTATAGTTTTGTAAATGTAGTTACTTCTATATTATTTTAAAGCTGTGGAGTTTCTTGTGCCCGTTCTTCTCCACAGCTAAAAGACTTCCTGAATGGGTGGGGTGGGTGGGTGGGTTTCTATGCCTATCCATCCATCCATAAAAAAATAAATTTAGACGATTCAAAATGCTTATTTTAAGCTTACTGAATAAAGATATTTTGATTTTGATTTTATAAAAATCAACAATGAAGTAAAATTGTGTCCCTCATGATTTAAGTTCATAGAACTTGCCGGTGATCTATTGTTACCACTCACCCGAATAAGCGGCGCACTCTCCAAAAATAATAATAAAAGTTAAATCAATTGTTATGGACCTTAATAGGTCAAAGATCATAAGACCGCCGGCGGTCGCGAAACAATCGATTTTCTATTGTGTCTGGTTTTACTGTGCTCAAGGGGTTAAGGAGGTCTCTGGACAGGTAAAGAGTAAGAGTGAAATAGCATTATCTTTCTTTCATCTTCGGTTCTAGTATTAAACAATGGTGATAGAGATAGCTATATTTTTTTTGTTTGTTTGTTCTGAAAGGGCAAACCTTAAGATGGTCACTAAATCAGTTACTCCTGATTTGTTAAATGAATTTCACGAACGCATTATTCAGTAGCAGCTAATTTTAGGGTCGCATATTTTAGCGAAAGCTTTATTTATGTTCCTATAATTTATTATTAAGTAGATGAATTTCGCGATCTCCTTTTTTAGTTGCAGTAAATTTCAGAGTATAGTATAATAGCATTTGTAGCTTAACCTAACCGACAGAACTATAGTTTTGCATACTTAACTTTTCAAACAAATATTGTTGACTTTTATAATAGTATAATTATGTACTTCTTTTAGAAACTTTATTTCATAACATATTTCATAAGGGTGTGGCACACCGTCTTCTAGTACGTAAGTCTTTTTAGATTATCTTTTAGTATAAATTGTAAATGGGCCCAGCATTGATGTAGAATATCTATGTCAAACAAAAATTATATAATGATAATTATGATCTCTTTTATGTACCGGGCTAAATTGTAATATGTACGTACACCCAAAAGTTGTATCCGTTCGTTCACTTAAAAAGACAAAAAATGTTTTTTAATTGTACCTACCTACTAGATTTATAACATAAGATCATAAAAGACTAAAGTGATCTTTATTTATTTGACATTTCATTAGTCTTAGTCTTAATCTGAGATTTTTTATGTACACGGCTTGATAATGATTTTACTCTTTGTCTTAGACAAAACCATAAAGGACTCAGACTGTCGCCCTGGAATATGCCACGCTCTATCCTTATAAGATCCTGCGTGGCAAAAACACTATCTCGAAATACTGGTTGACACAAGACCGTGGTCCACTGCCGCATACAAGACATCAAAAAGATTTTAAAGTTATATAAATTTTATATAACTCTAAAATCCTCATCAACCATGTATGCGGCACCGAATCATAGGCCTTCTTATAGTCAATCCAGGCTGTGAAGAGAGTGCCTCTGCCACGCCGGACCTTCTGGCATATGGTCATGTCAATGAAGAGAAGCTCCTTAATACCGCGGGACCCAACCCTACATCCATTCGGAGTCCATGTCCAAAATATTGTTTGCAACAATGTGCGAGTTAATTTTTGTTTTCAGAATGGATGTAAGGAGCTTGTATAAAGTAGGTAAGCACGTGATGGGTCTATAATTATTCGATTCCGTGGTACTACCTGATTTATGAAGCAGAAAAGTGACACCAGTAGTCAACAAACTTGGGGGTAAGCCGAGCTGTATGGCTTCTTGGAATTGCGTTGCCAGTAACTCGTGTGAACATCGAAACCATTTGATCCAGAAGTTGTGCAATCCGTCCGGTCCTGGGCATTTCCAATTTTGAGCCGTACGGATTGCACAACTCACGTCAGTTATACTTATATTTTTAGGCTGCATGGTCTCGATAGGTTCACACGCCTCACTGACAACACTCATACATTCAATTTCCGTGTGCTTGACGGGCACTGACCAAATGCTGCGCCAGAAATTAGTCATGGCATCAACATCTGGTAGCTGCCCGTCGCTCACACGTTGATCAGCTCCTTCCCAACGTCTGTATACTTTTCTTTGGTCACTTTGAAAGAGGCGATTTTGTTGGTATCGGTCCACACGCACTCTGTAGCGACGTATACGGTTTGCCCACGCATAGACTTTTTGCTTAAAAAAGTCAATACGTTCCGTCACACAAGCCATATAGTTATCCGGACGAACATCAGTCCCAACAAAGGCTTGTGTGACGAATCGCATGACGCGAGGCCGGTTATTGCCATTTCTGAAGCAAATTAGCTTTGCAATGAGTGTACTGAACCTATTAATACGCCCCTCGATCCTCAATTGCCAAGCAGGGGCAGTCCCGGTTTGCCGCGGTACTCGGTCAGAATCCTGAAATTTGACACGAGCAACGCGACACACCGTGGTGGCCCCACAATAAAGGACCGAGTTATCAATTATACTTTCACTGGTGCCATGATACGGAACCAGTAAATCGTTCAAGGCACTCATTAACGCCAAATTATGTCTATTCGTGGGCAAACAAGGTATACGCGGCCTAGAGTTACGGGTGTCACGATAATGTATAATAGTATCGTTCAAAGCGCTCCTCATTTGTTCATTCGCCTGTGTACTTACATTCGTATTTATGAAATCTTCATCGTCGGGTACCGGATATACTCGCGCCACCAAAACCGGCGTCACGGCCGGTAATTGTGGGGGAGGGCGATCCTGCACCGAAGAAGAAGCCGCACAAATACGTTGTGACTCCAGGCGTAGCCGATCAAGTGCTGACTGATCCAGCAAGTTGTTACGCTGGATCACCCGCACTTGATCCGACAATCGTTGGGCAGACATGTCGATGGTCGGTTCAAGGGCCTGAAACAAAGACAGCAGCCTAACACGATACGCAGTAAGGTTAATTCCTCCCTCTGTGTCCCTGTAGTAGGCGCGCACGCAGTTCTCATTTATTTGTTGAGTCCATCGCATGCGGCGCACTACACCACCGGTAGCGGGGGTCGTTCGCGGGGCAGATTGCCCCACTGATCTCAAGCGTGCCGGCAGCGGTGGTCGTCCACGTCGCGCAGGTCGTTGTGGCGGCGGAGACGGCGATCGCCCGCTCGCGCTGCTTGTCTCGTCTCTGGTGAAATCATCAGACGTGGAGCTGACGGTCGGCGGCGCGGGCGATGATGGAGGGCGTGCGCATCGTCTTGCTCTTCTTGAAATCATTCATTTATTTTTTTATAAGTACTTATCATTGTTTATTTTATTTTAGTTGATCCTTGTATGGGATATTGCGATATTGCTTTGACATTGTACGTCACCATTGGTAATTTTCATTGTCGTTGCTAAGCACATTTTCAAATTATTGTGGTAGGTTTATTTATATTGTATATATTATATTTCCAGCTGTATTTTTTCGATGAGTATGTTCTAAAACTGTTATAATTTGTTAAAAGATTTGTAACAAAATAAAATAAAATACTTTTTTTCCGTTTTTCAATAATAATAATAAAAAAGAGCTTTCTTTTTTATTATTATTATTGTTTTGTGAAGAACCGTGTCGCGTATTAGTGAAAGAATACTATACCACCTCCTCTTTTCCCTTGGGTGTCGTAAAAGGCTACTAAGGGACTAAAGACAGCACATACATCCAACAGGATAAAGCTGCGATGAGTTCACCATATGTCACGCAGAACACATGTGCAGTCGCTATTTGGTGAAAGGTGGATTATGGTAGAGGACTGCTTTTGCTGTCCTCATTGTATAGACTCTGACTTACCCTTCGGGGATGATAGTCGTGATTAAATGTCTGTTGAAATGAGTGATCCAAGCGATTATTGACGTTTTTATTGTGTCTTGAGGCGCCGCGTTCTAATTGTTAAATGCTTACACACTTTACCAAAAGGTAATTTTTTTTTATGGAAATTAGGATAATCGTAACAGAAACGTGCATTTTAATTATAATAACTTTTTTGTTATTACGTACATGTGATTTTTAAATTTGGTTTTAGTACTGTTATTGGTAAACCTATATAAATACCCCTTTCCAATCGGACAGCATTTTTGATACATATTTTATATAGATGAGAAAGTATAAAAACTATAATAGACCGGAATTACCTTTTAGATAAAATACTTAATAACAATAAATGTATTCGCTAGAAATTCTTAAACTTACCACCATACGTCTATTCGTAGTTATTATCTTCGTACTTACTTTCACCTTTTATAGAAGTAAACCGCTTTTCGAGCTGAACGTTCAGAAGCATCAATGTGCCGTGGATCTCTAAAGTGCTGAGAACGAACTGCATCATACACAGGTAAGTCAAAACTTGAGCTTCGTGCATCATAAAATAAACTATCGTATTATCTAGAAAAAGATAAAGTCAAATTACAAAAAGGATTCGAACCCGCACCCTTCTGGCAAATCGGGGCAGGTGCTCTTGCAGTTAAGCTATATAAAGTTCAATTTACAGAAATGTACGTTACTTTTTAAAAACAAATAATTTATTTGCCCAAACATTTCAATACTTCGCTTGTCTGTGTGTATCCATGATATGCCAACATTGCTGAAGTATAAGAAGTAATTTATTATAAATAAGTACTGTAATGTATAATAACAGCACAAATATAATTGCACAGTCCGGCCCGACGCGACGACAATTATAATTGCACAGTTTCGACCAAGTGGCAGAGGTCGTCGTCGTGCGTAGTCACGGTTGTTTGCTGTTGCGATGTTACTTCCTGGCTCAGGCACCGTCAATTCATTTATCCAATAGAACAATTTGATTATTTAGATACTCACCAAGTTTATTAACAATTTTATTATTTATATAAACACCGATCGAAACACATTCACCGAATTTAGAGGACTCAGAACACGTGTGGGGGCGATTTTTGATACCGTTTAACTAATTCATTTCGGGGGGGGGGGGGCACACTCAACACCCGCTTCGGTGGGTTTACCCTCGAGACCCCACACGTGTCCCCCGAGTGGTACCAAATGAGTAGCCATCTTCTGGTGGTAGGCTTCGGCGTGGCTGGTCACCATTCTCCGGACTAAGTCACTACGCCAAATGGCAGTAACCATGATCCGTAGTGTTATCCGAAGCAGCCATTCAGGAGGGTCGGGTCTGGGTAGTTGCGACGAATGCATGGCTGTTTACGACTGTTCACTACTGCCACACCAGGCGCAAGTGATTTTAGGTCAGCGGGATTCAAAGCACATTGCCGCCGCTGGCCGACCGCAGGAGGAAGGGGGCTCAAGTTGCAGGATAGCAACCTGTGAAAGGCTGCCCCACCACCTCGCAAAAAATCCTGGGATGCTCCACCATGCCGGTTGGCAACCGGATGGGAGGGCCAGGTAGCCATCTCCGGGGGGGGTTTAGTCCGCGCAATCTTCAAGACAGGCTCCTTCTCTGTGTGTCAGTAGTGAGTTTGTTTTTTTGTTTTCAAGTCGGCAATATGACGCCTCGCTCAACTGCCGCTCTCCTGCCTATTCACTCTAACCTAATAATTATGGCACTGCACCACAGACGTATAATAAGAAGTATACGTCTGTGCACTGCACTCCCTACCACTCAAAGTGCACCTCGCCAACATCCGAGGATTGCACTCCAGTCTCGTTTCAGGATGTGGCGTGCCTGCTACATGTCGATAAGGTATTTTTTTATATACTAAATTTGTTACCATTTACGTGTATTTTATTATATTGTATTAATGTAATCTATAGAATGTATTTTTTATAGTCATGTTGAAAATTTCAGTAAAAATAATGTATTAATTTATTATAAGTCTATGGTAGGTATTTAATATATTTTCGTACAAGTCACAGACGTATAAGAAGCGTCTGTGTTACAAGCAGATTTTATTAAAAACGGATCACCACACCCACCCCAGCTTTACATCGATCATCTATGATAAAAAATAGCAATAATAATAAACAAGGGGATCAACTGTAAGGCCGGGTCTCCTGCGATACTGTTTTGTGTTTTCTAACACCTAACGTCAAACATCTAACAAATTTGGACGTGGCCTACGTACATATTTTGACATACTTTATTAGGGGTTGTTCCGTATTCAACCCACATGAACTCAACCCACTAATTAATTTTTCCTTACTCAACCCATTTCTATTCCTTACTCAACCCACAGCAATATTTTAATTTTTAATTCCTTACTCAACCCACATGTATTCCTTACTCAACCCACATCGAAATTGCAAAGAAAACTTCTGTTTGTGGGTACGGTCTGACCAAAAACTAATAATGCCAGTTACTTTTTTTTTAATACATTAATTACAGTTCATAAAATAGATCATGTATGTACTATATTCCGCTATGAAATAAAACTTCTAAAAGTGGGACATAACCATATATTATTATAAATATCAACAATTAAGTTATAATATTTCTCTTAAATTAAGTTCTTAGAACTTGCCGGTGTTTATTGTTACCACTCACCTTAATAAGCGGTGTACCTACTCTCCAAAAGTTAAACCAATTGTTATAAAAGTGGGACAAATCATATAGTTATTATTATAGTTTTGTAAATGTAGTTACTTCTATATTATTTTAAAGCTGTGGAGTTTCTTGTGCCCGTTCTTCTCCACAGCTAAAAGACTTCCTGAATGGGTGGGGTGGGTGGGTGGGTTTCTATGCCTATCCATCCATCCATAAAAAAATAAATTTAGACGATTCAAAATGCTTATTTTAAGCTTACTGAATAAAGATATTTTGATTTTGATTTTATAAAAATCAACAATGAAGTAAAATTGTGTCCCTCATGATTTAAGTTCATAGAACTTGCCGGTGATCTATTGTTACCACTCAACCGAATAAGCGGCGCACTCTCCAAAAATAATAATAAAAGTTAAATCAATTGTTATGGACCTTAATAGGTCAAAGATCATAAGACCGCCGGCGGTCGCGAAACAATCGATTTTCTATTGTGTCTGGTTTTACTGTGCTCAAGGGGTTAAGGAGGTCTCTGGACAGGTAAAGAGTAAGAGTGAAATAGCATTATCTTTCTTTCATCTTCGGTTCTAGTATTAAACAATGGTGATAGAGATAGCTATATTTTTTTTGTTTGTTTGTTCTGAAAGGGCAAACCTTAAGATGGTCACTAAATCAGTTACTCCTGATTTGTTAAATGAATTTCACGAACGCATTATTCAGTAGCAGCTAATTTTAGGGTCGCATATTTTAGCGAAAGCTTTATTTATGTTCCTATAATTTATTATTAAGTAGATGAATTTCGCGATCTCCTTTTTTAGTTGCAGTAAATTTCAGAGTATAGTATAATAGCATTTGTAGCTTAACCTAACCGACAGAACTATAGTTTTGCATACTTAACTTTTCAAACAAATATTGTTGACTTTTATAATAGTATAATTATGTACTTCTTTTAGAAACTTTATTTCATAACATATTTCATAAGGGTGTGGCACACCGTCTTCTAGTACGTAAGTCTTTTTAGATTATCTTTTAGTATAAATTGTAAATGGGCCCAGCATTGATGTAGAATATCTATGTCAAACAAAAATTATATAATGATAATTATGATCTCTTTTATGTACCGGGCTAAATTGTAATATGTACGTACACCCAAAAGTTGTATCCGTTCGTTCACTTAAAAAGACAAAAAATGTTTTTTAATTGTACCTACCTACTAGATTTATAACATAAGATCATAAAAGACTAAAGTGATCTTTATTTATTTGACATTTCATTAGTCTTAGTCTTAATCTGAGATTTTTTATGTACACGGCTTGATAATGATTTTACTCTTTGTCTTAGACAAAACCATAAAGGACTCAGACTGTCGCCCTGGAATATGCCACGCTCTATCCTTATAAGATCCTGCGTGGCAAAAACACTATCTCGAAATACTGGTTGACACAAGACCGTGGTCCACTGCCGCATACAAGACATCAAAAAGATTTTAAAGTTATATAAATTTTATATAACTCTAAAATCCTCATCAACCATGTATGCGGCACCGAATCATAGGCCTTCTTATAGTCAATCCAGGCTGTGAAGAGAGTGCCTCTGCCACGCCGGACCTTCTGGCATATGGTCATGTCAATGAAGAGAAGCTCCTTAATACCGCGGGACCCAACCCTACATCCATTCGGAGTCCATGTCCAAAATATTGTTTGCAACAATGTGCGAGTTAATTTTTGTTTTCAGAATGGATGTAAGGAGCTTGTATAAAGTAGGTAAGCACGTGATGGGTCTATAATTATTCGATTCCGTGGTACTACCTGATTTATGAAGCAGAAAAGTGACACCAGTAGTCAACAAACTTGGGGGTAAGCCGAGCTGTATGGCTTCTTGGAATTGCGTTGCCAGTAACTCGTGTGAACATCGAAACCATTTGATCCAGAAGTTGTGCAATCCGTCCGGTCCTGGGCATTTCCAATTTTGAGCCGTACGGATTGCACAACTCACGTCAGTTATACTTATATTTTTAGGCTGCATGGTCTCGATAGGTTCACACGCCTCACTGACAACACTCATACATTCAATTTCCGTGTGCTTGACGGGCACTGACCAAATGCTGCGCCAGAAATTAGTCATGGCATCAACATCTGGTAGCTGCCCGTCGCTCACACGTTGATCAGCTCCTTCCCAACGTCTGTATACTTTTCTTTGGTCACTTTGAAAGAGGCGATTTTGTTGGTATCGGTCCACACGCACTCTGTAGCGACGTATACGGTTTGCCCACGCATAGACTTTTTGCTTAAAAAAGTCAATACGTTCCGTCACACAAGCCATATAGTTATCCGGACGAACATCAGTCCCAACAAAGGCTTGTGTGACGAATCGCATGACGCGAGGCCGGTTATTGCCATTTCTGAAGCAAATTAGCTTTGCAATGAGTGTACTGAACCTATTAATACGCCCCTCGATCCTCAATTGCCAAGCAGGGGCAGTCCCGGTTTGCCGCGGTACTCGGTCAGAATCCTGAAATTTGACACGAGCAACGCGACACACCGTGGTGGCCCCACAATAAAGGACCGAGTTATCAATTATACTTTCACTGGTGCCATGATACGGAACCAGTAAATCGTTCAAGGCACTCATTAACGCCAAATTATGTCTATTCGTGGGCAAACAAGGTATACGCGGCCTAGAGTTACGGGTGTCACGATAATGTATAATAGTATCGTTCAAAGCGCTCCTCATTTGTTCATTCGCCTGTGTACTTACATTCGTATTTATGAAATCTTCATCGTCGGGTACCGGATATACTCGCGCCACCAAAACCGGCGTCACGGCCGGTAATTGTGGGGGAGGGCGATCCTGCACCGAAGAAGAAGCCGCACAAATACGTTGTGACTCCAGGCGTAGCCGATCAAGTGCTGACTGATCCAGCAAGTTGTTACGCTGGATCACCCGCACTTGATCCGACAATCGTTGGGCAGACATGTCGATGGTCGGTTCAAGGGCCTGAAACAAAGACAGCAGCCTAACACGATACGCAGTAAGGTTAATTCCTCCCTCTGTGTCCCTGTAGTAGGCGCGCACGCAGTTCTCATTTATTTGTTGAGTCCATCGCATGCGGCGCACTACACCACCGGTAGCGGGGGTCGTTCGCGGGGCAGATTGCCCCACTGATCTCAAGCGTGCCGGCAGCGGTGGTCGTCCACGTCGCGCAGGTCGTTGTGGCGGCGGAGACGGCGATCGCCCGCTCGCGCTGCTTGTCTCGTCTCTGGTGAAATCATCAGACGTGGAGCTGACGGTCGGCGGCGCGGGCGATGATGGAGGGCGTGCGCATCGTCTTGCTCTTCTTGAAATCATTCATTTATTTTTTTATAAGTACTTATCATTGTTTATTTTATTTTAGTTGATCCTTGTATGGGATATTGCGATATTGCTTTGACATTGTACGTCACCATTGGTAATTTTCATTGTCGTTGCTAAGCACACTTTCAAATTATTGTGGTAGGTTTATTTATATTGTATATATTATATTTCCAGCTGTATTTTTTCGATGAGTATGTTCTAAAACTGTTATAATTTGTTAAAAGATTTGTAACAAAATAAAATAAAATACTTTTTTTCCGTTTTTCAATAATAATAATAAAAAAGAGCTTTCTTTTTTATTATTATTATTGTTTTGTGAAGAACCGTGTCGCGTATTAGTGAAAGAATACTATACCACCTCCTCTTTTCCCTTGGGTGTCGTAAAAGGCTACTAAGGGACTAAAGACAGCACATACATCCAACAGGATAAAGCTGCGATGGGTTCACCATATGTCACGCAGAACACATGTGCAGTCGCTATTTGGTGAAAGGTGGATTATGGTAGAGGACTGCTTTTGCTGTCCTCATTGTATAGACTCTGACTTACCCTTCGGGGATGATAGTCGTGATTAAATGTCTGTTGAAATGAGTGATCCAAGCGATTATTGACGTTTTTATTGTGTCTTGAGGCGCCGCGTTCTAATTGTTAAATGCTTACACACTTTACCAAAAGGTAATTTTTTTTTATGGAAATTAGGATAATCGTAACAGAAACGTGCATTTTAATTATAATAACTTTTTTGTTATTACGTACATGTGATTTTTAAATTTGGTTTTAGTACTGTTATTGGTAAACCTATATAAATACCCCTTTCCAATCGGACAGCATTTTTGATACATATTTTATATAGATGAGAAAGTATAAAAACTATAATAGACCGGAATTACCTTTTAGATAAAATACTTAATAACAATAAATGTATTCGCTAGAAATTCTTAAACTTACCACCATACGTCTATTCGTAGTTATTATCTTCGTACTTACTTTCACCTTTTATAGAAGTAAACCGCTTTTCGAGCTGAACGTTCAGAAGCATCAATGTGCCGTGGATCTCTAAAGTGCTGAGAACGAACTGCATCATACACAGGTAAGTCAAAACTTGAGCTTCGTGCATCATAAAATAAACTATCGTATTATCTAGAAAAAGATAAAGTCAAATTACAAAAAGGATTCGAACCCGCACCCTTCTGGCAAATCGGGGCAGGTGCTCTTGCAGTTAAGCTATATAAAGTTCAATTTACAGAAATGTACGTTACTTTTTAAAAACAAATAATTTATTTGCCCAAACATTTCAATACTTCGCTTGTCTGTGTGTATCCATGATATGCCAACATTGCTGAAGTATAAGAAGTAATTTATTATAAATAAGTACTGTAATGTATAATAACAGCACAAATATAATTGCACAGTCCGGCCCGACGCGACGACAATTATAATTGCACAGTTTCGACCAAGTGGCAGAGGTCGTCGTCGTGCGTAGTCACGGTTGTTTGCTGTTGCGATGTTACTTCCTGGCTCAGGCACCGTCAATTCATTTATCCAATAGAACAATTTGATTATTTAGATACACACCAAGTTTATTAACAATTTTATTATTTATATAAACACCGATCGAAACACATTCACCGAATTTAGAGGACTCAGAACACGTGTGGGGGCGATTTTTGATACCGTTTAACTAATTCATTTGGGGGGGGGGGGGGGGCACACTCAACACCCGCTTCGGTGGGTTTACCCTCGAGACCCCACACGTGTCCCCCGAGTGGTACCAAATGAGTAGCCATCTTCTGGTGGTAGGCTTCGGCGTGGCTGGTCACCATTCTCCGGACTAAGTCACTACGCCAAATGGCAGTAACCATGATCCGTAGTGTTATCCGAAGCAGCCATTCAGGAGGGTCGGGTCTGGGTAGTTGCGACGAATGCATGGCTGTTTACGACTGTTCACTACTGCCACACCAGGCGCAAGTGATTTTAGGTCAGCGGGATTCAAAGCACATTGCCGCCGCTGGCCGACCGCAGGAGGAAGGGGGCTCAAGTTGCAGGATAGCAACCTGTGAAAGGCTGCCCCACCACCTCGCAAAAAATCCTGGGATGCTCCACCATGCCGGTTGGCAACCGGATGGGAGGGCCAGGTAGCCATCTCCGGGGGGGGTTTAGTCCGCGCAATCTTCAAGACAGGCTCCTTCTCTGTGTGTCAGTAGTGAGTTTGTTTTTTTGTTTTCAAGTCGGCAATATGACGCCTCGCTCAACTGCCGCTCTCCTGCCTATTCACTCTAACCTAATAATTATGGCACTGCACCACAGACGTATAATAAGAAGTATACGTCTGTGCACTGCACTCCCTACCATTCAAAGTGCACCTCGCCAACATCCGAGGATTGCACTCCAGTCTCGTTTCAGGATGTGGCGTGCCTGCTACATGTCGATAAGGTATTTTTTTATATACTAAATTTGTTACCATTTACGTGTATTTTATTATATTGTATTAATGTAATCTATAGAATGTATTTTTTATAGTCATGTTGAAAATTTCAGTAAAAATAATGTATTAATTTATTATAAGTCTATGGTAGGTATTTAATATATTTTCGTACAAGTCACAGACGTATAAGAAGCGTCTGTGTTACAAGCAGATTTTATTAAAAACGGATCACCACACCCACCCCAGCTTTACATCGATCATCTATGATAAAAAATAGCAATAATAATAAACAAGGGGATCAACTGTAAGGCCGGGTCTCCTGCGATACTGTTTTGTGTTTTCTAACACCTAACGTCAAACATCTAACAAATTTGGACGTGGCCTACGTACATATTTTGACATACTTTATTAGGGGTTGTTCCGTATTCAACCCACATGAACTCAACCCACTAATTAATTTTTCCTTACTCAACCCATTTCTATTCCTTACTCAACCCACAGCAATATTTTAATTTTTAATTCCTTACTCAACCCACATGTATTCCTTACTCAACCCACATCGAAATTGCAAAGAAAACTTCTGTTTGTGGGTACGGTCTGACCAAAAACTAATAATGCCAGTTACTTTTTTTTTAATACATTAATTACAGTTCATAAAATAGATCATGTATGTACTATATTCCGCTATGAAATAAAACTTCTAAAAGTGGGACATAACCATATATTATTATAAATATCAACAATTAAGTTATAATATTTCTCTTAAATTAAGTTCTTAGAACTTGCCGGTGTTTATTGTTACCACTCACCTTAATAAGCGGTGTACCTACTCTCCAAAAGTTAAACCAATTGTTATAAAAGTGGGACAAATCATATAGTTATTATTATAGTTTTGTAAATGTAGTTACTTCTATATTATTTTAAAGCTGTGGAGTTTCTTGTGCCCGTTCTTCTCCACAGCTAAAAGACTTCCTGAATGGGTGGGGTGGGTGGGTGGGTTTCTATGCCTATCCATCCATCCATAAAAAAATAAATTTAGACGATTCAAAATGCTTATTTTAAGCTTACTGAATAAAGATATTTTGATTTTGATTTTATAAAAATCAACAATGAAGTAAAATTGTGTCCCTCATGATTTAAGTTCATAGAACTTGCCGGTGATCTATTGTTACCACTCACCCGAATAAGCGGCGCACTCTCCAAAAATAATAATAAAAGTTAAATCAATTGTTATGGACCTTAATAGGTCAAAGATCATAAGACCGCCGGCGGTCGCGAAACAATCGATTTTCTATTGTGTCTGGTTTTACTGTGCTCAAGGGGTTAAGGAGGTCTCTGGACAGGTAAAGAGTAAGAGTGAAATAGCATTATCTTTCTTTCATCTTCGGTTCTAGTATTAAACAATGGTGATAGAGATAGCTATATTTTTTTTGTTTGTTTGTTCTGAAAGGGCAAACCTTAAGATGGTCACTAAATCAGTTACTCCTGATTTGTTAAATGAATTTCACGAACGCATTATTCAGTAGCAGCTAATTTTAGGGTCGCATATTTTAGCGAAAGCTTTATTTATGTTCCTATAATTTATTATTAAGTAGATGAATTTCGCGATCTCCTTTTTTAGTTGCAGTAAATTTCAGAGTATAGTATAATAGCATTTGTAGCTTAACCTAACCGACAGAACTATAGTTTTGCATACTTAACTTTTCAAACAAATATTGTTGACTTTTATAATAGTATAATTATGTACTTCTTTTAGAAACTTTATTTCATAACATATTTCATAAGGGTGTGGCACACCGTCTTCTAGTACGTAAGTCTTTTTAGATTATCTTTTAGTATAAATTGTAAATGGGCCCAGCATTGATGTAGAATATCTATGTCAAACAAAAATTATATAATGATAATTATGATCTCTTTTATGTACCGGGCTAAATTGTAATATGTACGTACACCCAAAAGTTGTATCCGTTCGTTCACTTAAAAAGACAAAAAATGTTTTTTAATTGTACCTACCTACTAGATTTATAACATAAGATCATAAAAGACTAAAGTGATCTTTATTTATTTGACATTTCATTAGTCTTAGTCTTAATCTGAGATTTTTTATGTACACGGCTTGATAATGATTTTACTCTTTGTCTTAGACAAAACCATAAAGGACTCAGACTGTCGCCCTGGAATATGCCACGCTCTATCCTTATAAGATCCTGCGTGGCAAAAACACTATCTCGAAATACTGGTTGACACAAGACCGTGGTCCACTGCCGCATACAAGACATCAAAAAGATTTTAAAGTTATATAAATTTTATATAACTCTAAAATCCTCATCAACCATGTATGCGGCACCGAATCATAGGCCTTCTTATAGTCAATCCAGGCTGTGAAGAGAGTGCCTCTGCCACGCCGGACCTTCTGGCATATGGTCATGTCAATGAAGAGAAGCTCCTTAATACCGCGGGACCCAACCCTACATCCATTCGGAGTCCATGTCCAAAATATTGTTTGCAACAATGTGCGAGTTAATTTTTGTTTTCAGAATGGATGTAAGGAGCTTGTATAAAGTAGGTAAGCACGTGATGGGTCTATAATTATTCGATTCCGTGGTACTACCTGATTTATGAAGCAGAAAAGTGACACCAGTAGTCAACAAACTTGGGGGTAAGCCGAGCTGTATGGCTTCTTGGAATTGCGTTGCCAGTAACTCGTGTGAACATCGAAACCATTTGATCCAGAAGTTGTGCAATCCGTCCGGTCCTGGGCATTTCCAATTTTGAGCCGTACGGATTGCACAACTCACGTCAGTTATACTTATATTTTTAGGCTGCATGGTCTCGATAGGTTCACACGCCTCACTGACAACACTCATACATTCAATTTCCGTGTGCTTGACGGGCACTGACCAAATGCTGCGCCAGAAATTAGTCATGGCATCAACATCTGGTAGCTGCCCGTCGCTCACACGTTGATCAGCTCCTTCCCAACGTCTGTATACTTTTCTTTGGTCACTTTGAAAGAGGCGATTTTGTTGGTATCGGTCCACACGCACTCTGTAGCGACGTATACGGTTTGCCCACGCATAGACTTTTTGCTTAAAAAAGTCAATACGTTCCGTCACACAAGCCATATAGTTATCCGGACGAACATCAGTCCCAACAAAGGCTTGTGTGACGAATCGCATGACGCGAGGCCGGTTATTGCCATTTCTGAAGCAAATTAGCTTTGCAATGAGTGTACTGAACCTATTAATACGCCCCTCGATCCTCAATTGCCAAGCAGGGGCAGTCCCGGTTTGCCGCGGTACTCGGTCAGAATCCTGAAATTTGACACGAGCAACGCGACACACCGTGGTGGCCCCACAATAAAGGACCGAGTTATCAATTATACTTTCACTGGTGCCATGATACGGAACCAGTAAATCGTTCAAGGCACTCATTAACGCCAAATTATGTCTATTCGTGGGCAAACAAGGTATACGCGGCCTAGAGTTACGGGTGTCACGATAATGTATAATAGTATCGTTCAAAGCGCTCCTCATTTGTTCATTCGCCTGTGTACTTACATTCGTATTTATGAAATCTTCATCGTCGGGTACCGGATATACTCGCGCCACCAAAACCGGCGTCACGGCCGGTAATTGTGGGGGAGGGCGATCCTGCACCGAAGAAGAAGCCGCACAAATACGTTGTGACTCCAGGCGTAGCCGATCAAGTGCTGACTGATCCAGCAAGTTGTTACGCTGGATCACCCGCACTTGATCCGACAATCGTTGGGCAGACATGTCGATGGTCGGTTCAAGGGCCTGAAACAAAGACAGCAGCCTAACACGATACGCAGTAAGGTTAATTCCTCCCTCTGTGTCCCTGTAGTAGGCGCGCACGCAGTTCTCATTTATTTGTTGAGTCCATCGCATGCGGCGCACTACACCACCGGTAGCGGGGGTCGTTCGCGGGGCAGATTGCCCCACTGATCTCAAGCGTGCCGGCAGCGGTGGTCGTCCACGTCGCGCAGGTCGTTGTGGCGGCGGAGACGGCGATCGCCCGCTCGCGCTGCTTGTCTCGTCTCTGGTGAAATCATCAGACGTGGAGCTGACGGTCGGCGGCGCGGGCGATGATGGAGGGCGTGCGCATCGTCTTGCTCTTCTTGAAATCATTCATTTATTTTTTTATAAGTACTTATCATTGTTTATTTTATTTTAGTTGATCCTTGTATGGGATATTGCGATATTGCTTTGACATTGTACGTCACCATTGGTAATTTTCATTGTCGTTGCTAAGCACATTTTCAAATTATTGTGGTAGGTTTATTTATATTGTATATATTATATTTCCAGCTGTATTTTTTCGATGAGTATGTTCTAAAACTGTTATAATTTGTTAAAAGATTTGTAACAAAATAAAATAAAATACTTTTTTTCCGTTTTTCAATAATAATAATAAAAAAGAGCTTTCTTTTTTATTATTATTATTGTTTTGTGAAGAACCGTGTCGCGTATTAGTGAAAGAATACTATACCACCTCCTCTTTTCCCTTGGGTGTCGTAAAAGGCTACTAAGGGACTAAAGACAGCACATACATCCAACAGGATAAAGCTGCGATGGGTTCACCATATGTCACGCAGAACACATGTGCAGTCGCTATTTGGTGAAAGGTGGATTATGGTAGAGGACTGCTTTTGCTGTCCTCATTGTATAGACTCTGACTTACCCTTCGGGGATGATAGTCGTGATTAAATGTCTGTTGAAATGAGTGATCCAAGCGATTATTGACGTTTTTATTGTGTCTTGAGGCGCCGCGTTCTAATTGTTAAATGCTTACACACTTTACCAAAAGGTAATTTTTTTTTATGGAAATTAGGATAATCGTAACAGAAACGTGCATTTTAATTATAATAACTTTTTTGTTATTACGTACATGTGATTTTTAAATTTGGTTTTAGTACTGTTATTGGTAAACCTATATAAATACCCCTTTCCAATCGGACAGCATTTTTGATACATATTTTATATAGATGAGAAAGTATAAAAACTATAATAGACCGGAATTACCTTTTAGATAAAATACTTAATAACAATAAATGTATTCGCTAGAAATTCTTAAACTTACCACCATACGTCTATTCGTAGTTATTATCTTCGTACTTACTTTCACCTTTTATAGAAGTAAACCGCTTTTCGAGCTGAACGTTCAGAAGCATCAATGTGCCGTGGATCTCTAAAGTGCTGAGAACGAACTGCATCATACACAGGTAAGTCAAAACTTGAGCTTCGTGCATCATAAAATAAACTATCGTATTATCTAGAAAAAGATAAAGTCAAATTACAAAAAGGATTCGAACCCGCACCCTTCTGGCAAATCGGGGCAGGTGCTCTTGCAGTTAAGCTATATAAAGTTCAATTTACAGAAATGTACGTTACTTTTTAAAAACAAATAATTTATTTGCCCAAACATTTCAATACTTCGCTTGTCTGTGTGTATCCATGATATGCCAACATTGCTGAAGTATAAGAAGTAATTTATTATAAATAAGTACTGTAATGTATAATAACAGCACAAATATAATTGCACAGTCCGGCCCGACGCGACGACAATTATAATTGCACAGTTTCGACCAAGTGGCAGAGGTCGTCGTCGTGCGTAGTCACGGTTGTTTGCTGTTGCGATGTTACTTCCTGGCTCAGGCACCGTCAATTCATTTATCCAATAGAACAATTTGATTATTTAGATACTCACCAAGTTTATTAACAATTTTATTATTTATATAAACACCGATCGAAACACATTCACCGAATTTAGAGGACTCAGAACACGTGTGGGGGCGATTTTTGATACCGTTTAACTAATTCATTTGGGGGGGGGGGGGGCACACTCAACACCCGCTTCGGTGGGTTTACCCTCGAGACCCCACACGTGTCCCCCGAGTGGTACCAAATGAGTAGCCATCTTCTGGTGGTAGGCTTCGGCGTGGCTGGTCACCATTCTCCGGACTAAGTCACTACGCCAAATGGCAGTAACCATGATCCGTAGTGTTATCCGAAGCAGCCATTCAGGAGGGTCGGGTCTGGGTAGTTGCGACGAATGCATGGCTGTTTACGACTGTTCACTACTGCCACACCAGGCGCAAGTGATTTTAGGTCAGCGGGATTCAAAGCACATTGCCGCCGCTGGCCGACCGCAGGAGGAAGGGGGCTCAAGTTGCAGGATAGCAACCTGTGAAAGGCTGCCCCACCACCTCGCAAAAAATCCTGGGATGCTCCACCATGCCGGTTGGCAACCGGATGGGAGGGCCAGGTAGCCATCTCCGGGGGGGGTTTAGTCCGCGCAATCTTCAAGACAGGCTCCTTCTCTGTGTGTCAGTAGTGAGTTTGTTTTTTTGTTTTCAAGTCGGCAATATGACGCCTCGCTCAACTGCCGCTCTCCTGCCTATTCACTCTAACCTAATAATTATGGCACTGCACCACAGACGTATAATAAGAAGTATACGTCTGTGCACTGCACTCCCTACCACTCAAAGTGCACCTCGCCAACATCCGAGGATTGCACTCCAGTCTCGTTTCAGGATGTGGCGTGCCTGCTACATGTCGATAAGGTATTTTTTTATATACTAAATTTGTTACCATTTACGTGTATTTTATTATATTGTATTAATGTAATCTATAGAATGTATTTTTTATAGTCATGTTGAAAATTTCAGTAAAAATAATGTATTAATTTATTATAAGTCTATGGTAGGTATTTAATATATTTTCGTACAAGTCACAGACGTATAAGAAGCGTCTGTGTTACAAGCAGATTTTATTAAAAACGGATCACCACACCCACCCCAGCTTTACATCGATCATCTATGATAAAAAATAGCAATAATAATAAACAAGGGGATCAACTGTAAGGCCGGGTCTCCTGCGATACTGTTTTGTGTTTTCTAACACCTAACGTCAAACATCTAACAAATTTGGACGTGGCCTACGTACATATTTTGACATACTTTATTAGGGGTTGTTCCGTATTCAACCCACATGAACTCAACCCACTAATTAATTTTTCCTTACTCAACCCATTTCTATTCCTTACTCAACCCACAGCAATATTTTAATTTTTAATTCCTTACTCAACCCACATGTATTCCTTACTCAACCCACATCGAAATTGCAAAGAAAACTTCTGTTTGTGGGTACGGTCTGACCAAAAACTAATAATGCCAGTTACTTTTTTTTTAATACATTAATTACAGTTCATAAAATAGATCATGTATGTACTATATTCCGCTATGAAATAAAACTTCTAAAAGTGGGACATAACCATATATTATTATAAATATCAACAATTAAGTTATAATATTTCTCTTAAATTAAGTTCTTAGAACTTGCCGGTGTTTATTGTTACCACTCACCTTAATAAGCGGTGTACCTACTCTCCAAAAGTTAAACCAATTGTTATAAAAGTGGGACAAATCATATAGTTATTATTATAGTTTTGTAAATGTAGTTACTTCTATATTATTTTAAAGCTGTGGAGTTTCTTGTGCCCGTTCTTCTCCACAGCTAAAAGACTTCCTGAATGGGTGGGGTGGGTGGGTGGGTTTCTATGCCTATCCATCCATCCATAAAAAAATAAATTTAGACGATTCAAAATGCTTATTTTAAGCTTACTGAATAAAGATATTTTGATTTTGATTTTATAAAAATCAACAATGAAGTAAAATTGTGTCCCTCATGATTTAAGTTCATAGAACTTGCCGGTGATCTATTGTTACCACTCAACCGAATAAGCGGCGCACTCTCCAAAAATAATAATAAAAGTTAAATCAATTGTTATGGACCTTAATAGGTCAAAGATCATAAGACCGCCGGCGGTCGCGAAACAATCGATTTTCTATTGTGTCTGGTTTTACTGTGCTCAAGGGGTTAAGGAGGTCTCTGGACAGGTAAAGAGTAAGAGTGAAATAGCATTATCTTTCTTTCATCTTCGGTTCTAGTATTAAACAATGGTGATAGAGATAGCTATATTTTTTTTGTTTGTTTGTTTCTGAAAGGGCAAACCTTAAGATGGTCACTAAATCAGTTACTCCTGATTTGTTAAATGAATTTTCACGAACGCAATTATTCAGTAGCCAGCTAATTTTAGGGTCGGCATATTTTAGCGAAAGCTTTATTTATGTTCCTTTATTATTAAGTAGATGAATTTCGCGATCTCCTTTTTTAGTTGCAGTAAATTTCAGAGTATAGTATAATAGCATTTGTAGCTTAACCTAACCGACAGAACTATAGTTTTGCATACTTAACTTTTCAAACAAATATTGTTGACTTTTATAATAGTATAATTATGTACTTCTTTTAGAAACTTTATTTCATAACATATTTCATAAGGGTGTGGCACACCGTCTTCTAGTACGTAAGTCTTTTTAGATTATCTTTTAGTATAAATTGTAAATGGGCCCAGCATTGATGTAGAATATCTATGTCAAACAAAAATTATATAATGATAATTATGATCTCTTTTATGTACCGGGCTAAATTGTAATATGTACGTACACCCAAAAGTTGTATCCGTTCGTTCACTTAAAAAGACAAAAAATGTTTTTTAATTGTACCTACCTACTAGATTTATAACATAAGATCATAAAAGACTAAAGTGATCTTTATTTATTTGACATTTCATTAGTCTTAGTCTTAATCTGAGATTTTTTATGTACACGGCTTGATAATGATTTTACTCTTTGTCTTAGACAAAACCATAAAGGACTCAGACTGTCGCCCTGGAATATGCCACGCTCTATCCTTATAAGATCCTGCGTGGCAAAAACACTATCTCGAAATACTGGTTGACACAAGACCGTGGTCCACTGCCGCATACAAGACATCAAAAAGATTTTAAAGTTATATAAATTTTATATAACTCTAAAATCCTCATCAACCATGTATGCGGCACCGAATCATAGGCCTTCTTATAGTCAATCCAGGCTGTGAAGAGAGTGCCTCTGCCACGCCGGACCTTCTGGCATATGGTCATGTCAATGAAGAGAAGCTCCTTAATACCGCGGGACCCAACCCTACATCCATTCGGAGTCCATGTCCAAAATATTGTTTGCAACAATGTGCGAGTTAATTTTTGTTTTCAGAATGGATGTAAGGAGCTTGTATAAAGTAGGTAAGCACGTGATGGGTCTATAATTATTCGATTCCGTGGTACTACCTGATTTATGAAGCAGAAAAGTGACACCAGTAGTCAACAAACTTGGGGGTAAGCCGAGCTGTATGGCTTCTTGGAATTGCGTTGCCAGTAACTCGTGTGAACATCGAAACCATTTGATCCAGAAGTTGTGCAATCCGGTCCTGGGCATTTCCAATTTTGAGCCGTACGGATTGCACAACTCACGTCAGTTATACTTATATTTTTAGGCTGCATGGTCTCGATAGGTTCACACGCCTCACTGACAACACTCATACATTCAATTTCCGTGTGCTTGACGGGCACTGACCAAATGCTGCGCCAGAAATTAGTCATGGCATCAACATCTGGTAGCTGCCCGTCGCTCACACGTTGATCAGCTCCTTCCCAACGTCTGTATACTTTTCTTTGGTCACTTTGAAAGAGGCGATTTTGTTGGTATCGGTCCACACGCACTCTGTAGCGACGTATACGGTTTGCCCACGCATAGACTTTTTGCTTAAAAAAGTCAATACGTTCCGTCACACAAGCCATATAGTTATCCGGACGAACATCAGTCCCAACAAAGGCTTGTGTGACGAATCGCATGACGCGAGGCCGGTTATTGCCATTTCTGAAGCAAATTAGCTTTGCAATGAGTGTACTGAACCTATTAATACGCCCCTCGATCCTCAATTGCCAAGCAGGGGCAGTCCCGGTTTGCCGCGGTACTCGGTCAGAATCCTGAAATTTGACACGAGCAACGCGACACACCGTGGTGGCCCCACAATAAAGGACCGAGTTATCAATTATACTTTCACTGGTGCCATGATACGGAACCAGTAAATCGTTCAAGGCACTCATTAACGCCAAATTATGTCTATTCGTGGGCAAACAAGGTATACGCGGCCTAGAGTTACGGGTGTCACGATAATGTATAATAGTATCGTTCAAAGCGCTCCTCATTTGTTCATTCGCCTGTGTACTTACATTCGTATTTATGAAATCTTCATCGTCGGGTACCGGATATACTCGCGCCACCAAAACCGGCGTCACGGCCGGTAATTGTGGGGGAGGGCGATCCTGCACCGAAGAAGAAGCCGCACAAATACGTTGTGACTCCAGGCGTAGCCGATCAAGTGCTGACTGATCCAGCAAGTTGTTACGCTGGATCACCCGCACTTGATCCGACAATCGTTGGGCAGACATGTCGATGGTCGGTTCAAGGGCCTGAAACAAAGACAGCAGCCTAACACGATACGCAGTAAGGTTAATTCCTCCCTCTGTGTCCCTGTAGTAGGCGCGCACGCAGTTCTCATTTATTTGTTGAGTCCATCGCATGCGGCGCACTACACCACCGGTAGCGGGGGTCGTTCGCGGGGCAGATTGCCCCACTGATCTCAAGCGTGCCGGCAGCGGTGGTCGTCCACGTCGCGCAGGTCGTTGTGGCGGCGGAGACGGCGATCGCCCGCTCGCGCTGCTTGTCTCGTCTCTGGTGAAATCATCAGACGTGGAGCTGACGGTCGGCGGCGCGGGCGATGATGGAGGGCGTGCGCATCGTCTTGCTCTTCTTGAAATCATTCATTTATTTTTTTATAAGTACTTATCATTGTTTATTTTATTTTAGTTGATCCTTGTATGGGATATTGCGATATTGCTTTGACATTGTACGTCACCATTGGTAATTTTCATTGTCGTTGCTAAGCACACTTTCAAATTATTGTGGTAGGTTTATTTATATTGTATATATTATATTTCCAGCTGTATTTTTTCGATGAGTATGTTCTAAAACTGTTATAATTTGTTAAAAGATTTGTAACAAAATAAAATAAAATACTTTTTTTCCGTTTTTCAATAATAATAATAAAAAAGAGCTTTCTTTTTTATTATTATTATTGTTTTGTGAAGAACCGTGTCGCGTATTAGTGAAAGAATACTATACCACCTCCTCTTTTCCCTTGGGTGTCGTAAAAGGCTACTAAGGGACTAAAGACAGCACATACATCCAACAGGATAAAGCTGCGATGGGTTCACCATATGTCACGCAGAACACATGTGCAGTCGCTATTTGGTGAAAGGTGGATTATGGTAGAGGACTGCTTTTGCTGTCCTCATTGTATAGACTCTGACTTACCCTTCGGGGATGATAGTCGTGATTAAATGTCTGTTGAAATGAGTGATCCAAGCGATTATTGACGTTTTTATTGTGTCTTGAGGCGCCGCGTTCTAATTGTTAAATGCTTACACACTTTACCAAAAGGTAATTTTTTTTTATGGAAATTAGGATAATCGTAACAGAAACGTGCATTTTAATTATAATAACTTTTTTGTTATTACGTACATGTGATTTTTAAATTTGGTTTTAGTACTGTTATTGGTAAACCTATATAAATACCCCTTTCCAATCGGACAGCATTTTTGATACATATTTTATATAGATGAGAAAGTATAAAAACTATAATAGACCGGAATTACCTTTTAGATAAAATACTTAATAACAATAAATGTATTCGCTAGAAATTCTTAAACTTACCACCATACGTCTATTCGTAGTTATTATCTTCGTACTTACTTTCACCTTTTATAGAAGTAAACCGCTTTTCGAGCTGAACGTTCAGAAGCATCAATGTGCCGTGGATCTCTAAAGTGCTGAGAACGAACTGCATCATACACAGGTAAGTCAAAACTTGAGCTTCGTGCATCATAAAATAAACTATCGTATTATCTAGAAAAAGATAAAGTCAAATTACAAAAAGGATTCGAACCCGCACCCTTCTGGCAAATCGGGGCAGGTGCTCTTGCAGTTAAGCTATATAAAGTTCAATTTACAGAAATGTACGTTACTTTTTAAAAACAAATAATTTATTTGCCCAAACATTTCAATACTTCGCTTGTCTGTGTGTATCCATGATATGCCAACATTGCTGAAGTATAAGAAGTAATTTATTATAAATAAGTACTGTAATGTATAATAACAGCACAAATATAATTGCACAGTCCGGCCCGACGCGACGACAATTATAATTGCACAGTTTCGACCAAGTGGCAGAGGTCGTCGTCGTGCGTAGTCACGGTTGTTTGCTGTTGCGATGTTACTTCCTGGCTCAGGCACCGTCAATTCATTTATCCAATAGAACAATTTGATTATTTAGATACACACCAAGTTTATTAACAATTTTATTATTTATATAAACACCGATCGAAACACATTCACCGAATTTAGAGGACTCAGAACACGTGTGGGGGCGATTTTTGATACCGTTTAACTAATTCATTGGGGGGGGGGGGGGGGGGCACACTCAACACCCGCTTCGGTGGGTTTACCCTCGAGACCCCACACGTGTCCCCCGAGTGGTACCAAATGAGTAGCCATCTTCTGGTGGTAGGCTTCGGCGTGGCTGGTCACCATTCTCCGGACTAAGTCACTACGCCAAATGGCAGTAACCATGATCCGTAGTGTTATCCGAAGCAGCCATTCAGGAGGGTCGGGTCTGGGTAGTTGCGACGAATGCATGGCTGTTTACGACTGTTCACTACTGCCACACCAGGCGCAAGTGATTTTAGGTCAGCGGGATTCAAAGCACATTGCCGCCGCTGGCCGACCGCAGGAGGAAGGGGGCTCAAGTTGCAGGATAGCAACCTGTGAAAGGCTGCCCCACCACCTCGCAAAAAATCCTGGGATGCTCCACCATGCCGGTTGGCAACCGGATGGGAGGGCCAGGTAGCCATCTCCGGGGGGGGTTTAGTCCGCGCAATCTTCAAGACAGGCTCCTTCTCTGTGTGTCAGTAGTGAGTTTGTTTTTTTGTTTTCAAGTCGGCAATATGACGCCTCGCTCAACTGCCGCTCTCCTGCCTATTCACTCTAACCTAATAATTATGGCACTGCACCACAGACGTATAATAAGAAGTATACGTCTGTGCACTGCACTCCCTACCACTCAAAGTGCACCTCGCCAACATCCGAGGATTGCACTCCAGTCTCGTTTCAGGATGTGGCGTGCCTGCTACATGTCGATAAGGTATTTTTTTATATACTAAATTTGTTACCATTTACGTGTATTTTATTATATTGTATTAATGTAATCTATAGAATGTATTTTTTATAGTCATGTTGAAAATTTCAGTAAAAATAATGTATTAATTTATTATAAGTCTATGGTAGGTATTTAATATATTTTCGTACAAGTCACAGACGTATAAGAAGCGTCTGTGTTACAAGCAGATTTTATTAAAAACGGATCACCACACCCACCCCAGCTTTACATCGATCATCTATGATAAAAAATAGCAATAATAATAAACAAGGGGATCAACTGTAAGGCCGGGTCTCCTGCGATACTGTTTTGTGTTTTCTAACACCTAACGTCAAACATCTAACAAATTTGGACGTGGCCTACGTACATATTTTGACATACTTTATTAGGGGTTGTTCCGTATTCAACCCACATGAACTCAACCCACTAATTAATTTTTCCTTACTCAACCCATTTCTATTCCTTACTCAACCCACAGCAATATTTTAATTTTTAATTCCTTACTCAACCCACATGTATTCCTTACTCAACCCACATCGAAATTGCAAAGAAAACTTCTGTTTGTGGGTACGGTCTGACCAAAAACTAATAATGCCAGTTACTTTTTTTTTAATACATTAATTACAGTTCATAAAATAGATCATGTATGTACTATATTCCGCTATGAAATAAAACTTCTAAAAGTGGGACATAACCATATATTATTATAAATATCAACAATTAAGTTATAATATTTCTCTTAAATTAAGTTCTTAGAACTTGCCGGTGTTTATTGTTACCACTCACCTTAATAAGCGGTGTACCTACTCTCCAAAAGTTAAACCAATTGTTATAAAAGTGGGACAAATCATATAGTTATTATTATAGTTTTGTAAATGTAGTTACTTCTATATTATTTTAAAGCTGTGGAGTTTCTTGTGCCCGTTCTTCTCCACAGCTAAAAGACTTCCTGAATGGGTGGGGTGGGTGGGTGGGTTTCTATGCCTATCCATCCATCCATAAAAAAATAAATTTAGACGATTCAAAATGCTTATTTTAAGCTTACTGAATAAAGATATTTTGATTTTGATTTTATAAAAATCAACAATGAAGTAAAATTGTGTCCCTCATGATTTAAGTTCATAGAACTTGCCGGTGATCTATTGTTACCACTCACCCGAATAAGCGGCGCACTCTCCAAAAATAATAATAAAAGTTAAATCAATTGTTATGGACCTTAATAGGTCAAAGATCATAAGACCGCCGGCGGTCGCGAAACAATCGATTTTCTATTGTGTCTGGTTTTACTGTGCTCAAGGGGTTAAGGAGGTCTCTGGACAGGTAAAGAGTAAGAGTGAAATAGCATTATCTTTCTTTCATCTTCGGTTCTAGTATTAAACAATGGTGATAGAGATAGCTATATTTTTTTTGTTTGTTTGTTCTGAAAGGGCAAACCTTAAGATGGTCACTAAATCAGTTACTCCTGATTTGTTAAATGAATTTCACGAACGCATTATTCAGTAGCAGCTAATTTTAGGGTCGCATATTTTAGCGAAAGCTTTATTTATGTTCCTATAATTTATTATTAAGTAGATGAATTTCGCGATCTCCTTTTTTAGTTGCAGTAAATTTCAGAGTATAGTATAATAGCATTTGTAGCTTAACCTAACCGACAGAACTATAGTTTTGCATACTTAACTTTTCAAACAAATATTGTTGACTTTTATAATAGTATAATTATGTACTTCTTTTAGAAACTTTATTTCATAACATATTTCATAAGGGTGTGGCACACCGTCTTCTAGTACGTAAGTCTTTTTAGATTATCTTTTAGTATAAATTGTAAATGGGCCCAGCATTGATGTAGAATATCTATGTCAAACAAAAATTATATAATGATAATTATGATCTCTTTTATGTACCGGGCTAAATTGTAATATGTACGTACACCCAAAAGTTGTATCCGTTCGTTCACTTAAAAAGACAAAAAATGTTTTTTAATTGTACCTACCTACTAGATTTATAACATAAGATCATAAAAGACTAAAATGATCTTTATTTATTTGACATTTCATTAGTCTTAGTCTTAATCTGAGATTTTTTATGTACACGGCTTGATAATGATTTTACTCTTTGTCTTAGACAAATCTTAAATTTATGTTTGTAATAATCAAAGTTAATTTTATATTTTATTAGTAGAAACAACCCGCGCACACTTTTTATGAAAAAATTGCCTGCATGCATTTATGTTCATAAAAGGTGTCCGTGGGTTTTGCTCATTTAATTTTATTTTTGTTGATTTATATGTATAAGGTTGATTTTATACAAATTTTGTTGATTTTTATAATAGGTAATATATGGTTATGTCCCACTTTAAGAAGTTTTATTTCATAACGGAATATAGTACATACATGATCTACTTTATGAACCGTAATTAATGTATTAAAAAAAAATAGTAACAGGCACTATTAGTTTTTGGTTAGACCGTACCCACAAACAGGAGTTTTCTTTATAATTTCGATATGGGTTGAGTAAGGAATTAAAAATTAAAATATTGCTGTGGGTTGAGTAAGGAAAAATTAATTAGTGGGTTGAGTTCATGTGGGTTGAATACGGAACAACCCTTTATTAGATGTTTGATGTTAGTTGTTAGTAAACACAAAACAGTGTCGCAGGAGACCCGCTTTAAGGGAAACATTAACAAAATAAATATTCACGCTAAACAATTAATCATTAAACACTTGACCGTCATTAGAAGCTTATAATATTGAGATAGGCATATCCGTTTCCCGTCGTATTTTCCTTCTCTTTCTTCCGGTATATCGCTGTCTCTCTCGCTCATCCCACTCAGTGGCGTCACCAGGTGGCGCGGTGGGGGAACCAGGAGATTTCACACCCGTGCCCATTTGTTCATCATTGGCGTGAAATTTCCCGTCGGCGTAACTTGTGCACTACATAGTGATCAAGTGACAAAGAAATAGAATTATTTTTATTTAAACTGCAACACAGTTCTCGTGAGTTTCTACAATACACGTGAGTACTTAGAATAGTTTCTTAACTTAACGGTGTTACCGTTCGCTGCATTTATAATTTAAACTTATCTGGTATATCAAACTTTTTATTTTACCCGCAAGAGATGTAGATACACCTTTTCTTTTAAGATAAGAAAGCATTCGAGTAAAGATAGTATTTTTAAAAGTGTTTTTTGTGTTTAATACGTGGTATCTACCCTCCAGGCACTTTCTCTTTTTATTTTAGATAAGAAACCGATAATTGGTGCTTACATTAGATAATGAGAAAAATGAATTGTAGCTAAGCGGCTATAGCTAGTCCTTCTAACAATCCCGATCGCATCGGCGAAGGTTGAGTTCGAGTTAGTCGTCATCGTTCAAAGAAGCATGGTCATCGTACCTACCCGCCTTTCATGACGATAACGACAATGTGTCTGCTTTATCGGACGTTAGAGGAAATCTTACAACGATTGTTGCACCTCGCAGGTGTTACCCATACTGACTAAAACAGTTAACAATTTAAGTATTCCGTGTAGTGATCTAGATTTGATTTTTGATTTTAAAAGTAAACTAAAAGAGCCAGCTAGGCCTTAAGCACCAATATTCTGATAAATCTTGTGCACCAATGACTTTTGGTATTTTAAAACTAAAAAGATATTTTTAACAATTGTCTGCGCAGTTTACTAGTTGGTCGCAAACATCTGATGCCTCTCTTAAAGGTCTTATTTTCAGTGGTGATTAGGTTGTAGACTGAAACTTTAAATATACGAAAAGAGAATAGGTACTCATAAAAATGTAAAAGACCCTCTAATGCTTGCTACTTTGAATAAGATTCTACCTTCAAACACACATTTGTTTAATTCTGAACAGATTACAGTTGCATTAGAAAAAATTGTCCTGGTAGAAAACTTTTTGGCCAGTTATTAAATCCGGTACTGGGAATGCCTCGCAAGCAAAACCTGTACTAACAACAAACGGTTACCTTTCGCAAGGGCAAACTTCTTATAGTGTAACTATCGCGTTGTTCTTCTGGTCCATGGGACAGACACGCACAGCATGCTGTGAACCGCCCTCGCAGGGCGCTTACCAAAATCAATGTCCTCCGCAGGACATACTTATGGCTGCCACGAACCATATCGTGGCAATAATCTGCCCGCCCTCGCAGGGCGCTTACCAAAGTCAATGGTTATTACATGAGTGTTCGCGATTTTGCGAGAAGATGCATATATGTTAATTGCTAAATGTACCTTATTTAATTTTATTTTATTTTGAATAATATGTTTAATTATTGTAATTGGTATTTAACCGTTTTAATCAAATTTAGTATAAATGTCCTCCGCAAGGGCATGCTTATGCGGTTATGCCAGCACGAACCATATCGTAGCTATAAACCGCCCTCGCAGGGCGCTTACCAAAATCAATGGTAATATTACTTGAGTGTTTGCGGTTTTTGCGAGAAGATGCATGTATGTTAATGTAATGCTAAATGTCCCTTATTTTATTTGAATTTAAATAATACGTTTAATTGTTGTAAATGGTTATGTAACCGTTTTTAATTAAATTAAATAATAAATGTCCTCCGCAAGGACAGGCTTATGCCAGCCACAAACCACATTGTGGCTATGAACCGCTCTCGCAGGGCGCTTACCAAAAACAATGTCCTCCGTAAGGACATGCTTATGCCAGCCACGAACCACATTGTGGCTATGGACCGCCCTCGCAAGGCGCTTACCAAAAACGATGTATTCCGCAAGGACATGCTTATGCCAGCCACAAACCACATCGTGGCTATGAACCGCCCTCGCAGGGCGCTTACCAAAATCAATGTCCTCCGTAAGGACATGCTTATGCCAGCCACGAACCACATCATGGCTATGAACCGCCCACGCAGGGCGCTTAACAAAAACAATGTCCTCCGCAAGGACATACTTATGCCAGCCACGAGCCACATCGTAGCTATAATATAAACAACGGAGGCTGTTCCTACTTTCGATCCCCAGGATCATAGGCTTGGCAGCTCTATCAATCAGGACAAAAACGTCCATCTTCTCTGCTAACAGAGGTAACAAAAGACGTAGTCAATTTGCACTTTATTGACACCGTTGGGACTAAATAGGTGCTCCAAGTTTTCTATCATAACACAAAGGTATAGAATACCGTTTTATCTGAAGCCATCGCTCAAGGTTCCAAACGTTACAATCGACAGTTGTTACACGCTTGTATCGGACAAAATGTCTGCAATGCTGACACAGATGAGAAACAGGTTTCTAGAAACAGTAAGTTTTTTTTTTTTTTTCCAAACTTCGTTTTAACCCAGTTCTTAGTACCAAAGAGCACTCAAGAAAGGTCACTCCGTCCAATTTTTAACCTGAAGTCGTTAAATTATTATATGAATTCCGGACTGTGTACGGCCAAGAGACGAGATGTACAAATTACTTTTCTCAGACCTAGGTACTACCATCTGACTATAGCCAAATCCCACAATGGTTTCTTCGTCTGTTCTACAAAGGCGAATTACTAAAAATTATATGCCTTCCATTTGAGATAAGCACGGCAATGTTTTCTTAGACTATTATCTTATAGACATAAAGACCAGATGGTTCTGTCCAGACATGCCAACATTGTAATAGAAACACTTACTTATTTCGGTGTCCACATAAACTTCAAAAAGTCTGTTTGACCGCCCTCGCAGGGCACTTACCAAAATCAATGTCTTCCGCAAGGACATACTAGGATACATTGAGGAATCATAAGCGTCCATACATACCTACATATACTCACGACTGTTATCCCCGAAGGGTTAGTCAGAGACCAGGCAATGAGGACCGCAAAAGCAGTCTTCTGCCATAGTCTACGTTTCACCAAATGATAACTGCACATGTACGTGACAAGTGATGAGCCTATCGCCGCTCTATACTGTTGGATGTATGTGCAATCTATAGTCCGTTAGTCGCCTTTTACGATACCTTAGAGAAGAAATTGGGCGGTAAAATACACTCTACCTTACGATGTAGTTAAATGTATTGGTAGCTAAAAATTATCAGAAACACCAATACACACCAACATTCTTTTTGACAACCGTTGCTTCAGGATTAGGGGGTCACAACTCAACAATTCTGCCCTATCGGGAAGGTGGAGTACATCCGAACAAAAGCTGCACTGCAATCAAAAAGACAAGCGGGCTGTTCTAAGTCTTAGAATTACAAGCATCGAACACGAAGCCTGCGACAATTTTATTTTAATCCTCCAAATTGCCAACCAACAAATGACCACCAACCAAATTGTGGTCAAAATTCATTACATTCCAGGGAAATTGAACAACCATGCAGATGAACTGTCTCGACATAGCCAAGCTCTAGAGTGGCATCTACTGCCAGAATTCACACAAACGATATTCGCGAAGTGGGCCTGGCCAGTAATTCACCTGTTTGTATCCATGAACGCTCAAGTAGTGGGTAAACTATGCAGATTTATCTCAATGATTACGAAGCGATGTTTCACAATGCTTTCAGCCTGAAGTAGAACGCTTCTCTCTGGCTTGGAAATTCGCACTACCTTCCCTCATCCCCCCGGTGGTAGCACACCTCAACAGGAATTTATCTGATTGTGGTACCCCTTGCTGCCTCATTCACAGTATGGAATTCGAAACGTAGACGCCTGGTAGACATAACCACAGGCCTGCCAACCCCCAAGGTTCAAGACATGACGTTGAAATTTGGTGTGTTTAAATGATATATCGTTATGGAACCACAAGCAAATTTCCCTACTCAAGCGTCCGGTTATTAAAAAACCAAATGAGCACTTGTGCTTAGTTCAGTAGTACAGGAAGGGCGTTAGCAGCAGTAGCGGCGCCATCCACACGCGGAACGCGTACCAAATGGGTCCAGTCAGTCCAGTTTTTGGCAGATTTACACTTAATATTTTAAATCTTTCTTATAATACTATACACTACCATAAATTGTCGTTTCTACTTTATGCAGCGCACAATTGTATGGAAATCTTAGTGACGAGGTAATAGTTAAACATGTTTTAAAATCAATCTCAATTAAACATTTAAAAACAACAAAACCTCCTTTTTCCAGGTTTTAGTAGTATTAGTCTGTAGACCTTTGTAATGTATTTCAAACCTTGAATCAACTAGATTTCAAACAGTTCGTAACACTGCAATATTATTGTCGCATAGCTCCTTTGTTACCTTGCTGTGGACACCAAACATTATTTTGTTCAGGACAATGCAGTAATATTATGGCGACAGTTTGGGTCAAAAACTGACTGTAGGGACTACAGACAAACTAGCTAGAAATTGCTACTAGTTAAAAGGATCAATAAATATTGTACAAAATGGCTAAACTAATTTATTTAAAACTTCGAGTGGTTCACCTGTCACCTGTTTCATGCACTGTGGTAGCTAGATGGATATTACAGCCACACCTGGTTGTGTTTTGCTCCGCTGTAGCATCTACAAACTAGATTGATATGATTTACCCATTGAGGATATACTAACTATTGGTAATTGGAGATTAGTTACCTAATACTTTTCACAAGGTTTATTGTCGTGAAATATTGATTCAGGCGTCACGAAGTTTTTCATTTTTTATTTTTACCCTGTAAAGTGATTGAAATCAAATAGTAAACAATATTTATTTCCTAATAATAATGTTCGTTTACATGGTTTACAAGCTAAATTATTTGATTTTTCATCTATAGCTGGCCAATTATTTTCTTACATGACTTAAATTGTAAATAATTAGTACTTAATTTATAACTTTTTGTTTAAACCATAATCATATGATTAACTCTCTCGCACTTATTGTTTAATTTATTTCTCACATTGGCGTTTTCACCAGGCGATAGCAAACAGGTCTCAATATTATAAGCTTCTAATGACGGTCAAGTGTTTAATAGACGCGTTTTACCTGAAATAAAACGCATATTAAATACTTACCTCATTAGAAGCTTAGTTTTTATTTCCGCCTGGTGCTTAATGCATATTTCGACGCAATGATGAACAAATGGGCACGGGTGTGAAATCTCCTGGTTCCCCCACCGCGCCACCTGGTGACGCCACTGAGTGGGATGAGCGAGAGAGACAGCGATATACCGGAAGAAAGAGAAGGAAAATACGACGGGAAACGGATATGCCTATCTCAATATTATAAGCTTCTAATGAGGTAAGTATTTAATATGCGTTTTATTTCAGGTAAAACGCGTCTATTAAATCACTAGTACTAATTAAACTAATTAATTTGTACAGGTACAAACTAGCAATTACACAACGTTACAATAAGTATACAACCTCTGTCTGCTGTCACTGTCATCAGTACAGCTCATAGAATAATATAGGTACAAATCTAAAGACAGACAAACGTTAAATAGGCTGTTAGTTCAAATCCATACATCAAGTAAATTATCAGAGCGAGAAAACGAGAACGCAAACTTGCAAAACAATTTGTTAATTATCTACCCACGATATTAAATGTTTTCTCTTGCGTTGCGGAAAGAAAAGGATGAATTCCTATGAAAAGACGAGAAATAAAATGGTAAGTGGACAGCTTATAACAGTATTAAACACTATGAATTACTCAATTACTCAAATAAATCACTCAACTAAAATGTAACAGGAGAACAGTAACTAATAAAAAAATCACAGATATCGCTGTTCCCGCAAGAATCGGAGTAGGTATTGAAATTGAATACAAAAATTTAGTAAAAAAAAACTTTATTTTGACTAACTCATTAAAGTTGAATAATAAGAAATATTTATTGAGATATACTTTCCTAAAATTACACAACTACATAATTACAAGTCGAATTATAAGATACGAATCTTAGATGAATGTATAACACTGCACAACACAGAGATAGGGGGGGGCTGAGGTGGCTCTCACTGAAACCCCTGATATCGATTTTGGTTGCTGGATATACTTACGTATTTTTTTTTTGTTCTGCTAAGTACCAACTAGCAGTTCCCTGTCCAGGAAAAAAAATGATGCAATACAAAATTACAATACAATGTAGTATCAATTAAATAAAGACAATTAGAAATAGCTGTTAGAGTGCTTGGAGCATTTCAGATCTAAGCTGTTTTGTCTTCTGTGTAATCTGACACTTTATAATAAGCTTTTTTATAAAGCTTTTCTTTGATTTTGATTTTAAATTTATTAAGATCTAATTTCTGAATATCATTTGGTACTTTGTTGTAAAATCTTACACACAGACCCCTAAAAGAATTATTTTATGGAGCCTAGTATAAGGTACTGCTAATTTGTTCTTACTTCTAGTGTTTACATTGTGAATATCACTGTTTTTTAAAAACATTCGAGTATTTTTATGAACATAAATCAAATTTTCATAAATGTATTGTGATGCAACTGTCATTATATTTATATTCTTAAATCTCTCTCTGAGAGAGTCGCCAGCCTTTAGGTTATAGATTGCTCGAATACCCCTCTTCTGAAGCACTAAGATAGTTTGAATGTCGGCAGCATTTCCCCACAGTAAAATGCCGTACGACATTACACTATGAAAGTAACTGAAATAAACTAATCTGGATGTATCAACGTCAGTTAACTGACGGATCTTCATTACTGCATAAGCCGCAGAGCTAAGTCTCTTCGACAATTTAGCTATATGTGGGCCCCATTGAAGCTTGGCATCTAACGTGATGCCTAGAAACACAGTGGTGTCCACAGGATTCACATTATTATCTTTAATTTGTATACTAGTTGTTACTTGCTTAACATTAGGCAATACAAATCTTACACATTTGGTTGTTCCCTCGTTTAATAGCAAGTTATTTACACTAAACCAGTGAACAATCTTTGAGATCGCATTATTCAAAAAAAAAGTACTCGCTAAAAGTGAAGTATCATCAGCAAACAATACTATCTCATGACTGTCTTTTACAAAATAAGGTAAGTCATTAATATAAACCAAAAACAAGAATGGACCTAGTATTGAACGCTGCGGAACTCCCATTGTAACCACTGATCCCGGAGATCTTTTACCGTTAATGTCGACCTTCTGAATCCTGTTACTCAAGTATGAGATTAGAAGGCTCAAAGAAGCATCCCTAATTCCATGGTGGTTAAGCTTCCTGACCAAAGTTTCATGTAAAACACAATCGAAAGCCTTGGATAAATCACAAAATACCCCTAGGGCATCCTGTGATTCCTCCCAGGTATCAAATATTTGGATTAAAAGCTCAACACCGGCGTCAGTTGTTGAGCGACCCCTAGTAAAACCATACTGTTTACAATGTAAAAGTTTATTTCTATGAAAATGAATTTGAATTTGGTCTAGCATCAACTTTTCAAAAATTTTACTAAATGTGGGTAGCACAGAAATAGGTCTAAAATTAGAGGGGTCAGAAGTGCTACCTGATTTAAACAATGGAATTAATTTACTATGTTTCATTAGGTCAGGAAAAACACCACAGTCAATGCATTCGTTAAATATGCAAGCTAAAACTGGAGCTATTGTTATAATTACTGATTTAGCGACATCCACGGAATTACCCCACAGATCAGCAGTTTTCTTTTTATTGAGAGTGTTAAATGTTTTTAATATATCTATAACACAAATTTTTTGAAAACTGAAATTACTTTGACAATCTTTAACATTCTCCTTCAAAACAGATTCAGCTACAGTAGGGGAGGAAATCAAGGCTTTTGTAGTTGAAACTGGAATGTCAGTAAAAAACCTCTCAAATGCTGCAGCAACATCAGCATCAGAAGTCAAGGTTGTATTATCACAATTTAAATTGTACTCATTATTACAACTTCTGACCTTTCCTGTGTCACTATTTTTAATATTCCATGTCATTTTTATTTTGTCATTACTATTCTTAATCTTAGAACTCAGATAGTTTGCCTTGGCTAATCGGCATACTCTTTTAAATAACTTTGAATAATTTTTAACATATAATTTGAAGTCGTCGCTGGTGATATAGTTGCGTTCACCATAAAGTTCATAAAGGCGTTTCCTACTTTTGTAAATACCAATTGTAGCCCATTCATTAAAAGATGCAGTTTTGTTTTCACACTCCAATATCTCTATTCTTTTTATAAAGTCTTCGTGTTGTTCGGCTAAGAATGATAAAGAATTTTCTATGTTCTCATTTGTTTTTTTAATTTCTTGAAGAATAGAGTAGATGTTTTTAAATTCACTTTCTTGTTTTTGCATCAACGCTTGAAACGCCGCCAACATTTCTTGTTTAAATGTTTCTAAAGTTTCTCCTTCCAATTGCTCTCTGGATCTTTTATTTCGGGCGGCAATATTGTTTGGAGGCGTAATGTTTGGCCCTGCAAATCTGATATTGGAGTCAGAGAGGGATCTATTCATATCACCTTTCGTATTTGGTACACAAATTCGTTTGTTTACTCGCAATAATTATACTTGAGAAACGTAGTAGTCACCGGCAGCATGTCTGTAGCACAAAAAATAATTCTTATAATGCGTTTTTTTTCAGTGTGCTTTGATATTAACAAAAACTGGCTTGTTTGCTCTAATTATGTAATTTTTTCAATCGACTTACTTAGGAAGTTTTGTATGTTTTGCAATTGACCGTTTATTTTTCAAGCACATTATCTTTGTTTTTTTAATATCATTAAATATTATTTTTACAATGCCTTTATATTAGTGTGTTTTGTTGTAAACATTAACTGCCTTTATCGCTCTGATTATTATTATTTTTTAATCACTTTACAAGAAGAAGTTGTCGTGTTTTGCAAATTACCGTTTGTTATACAAGTACTTTTTTATTTTTTATTGTGGCACGCCATAATGGCTTCACTCTGCCTGATGAAAAGCAGCCAGTGAAGCCCAAGAAGTGAAAGCGTTCGTCACAGCGCTACCACGCTATGCCGAACGCTCTCACTATGGCGGCCTGCATAAATGCTTTTTCACGCCCCGCTTAAATAACCCGGGAGGGAAAGAGGAATGAAACACGTGTGCGGGAAGCGCATTCCACATACGGGCAGTTCGGCAAAAGAACGATTGTCCAAACTTTTTGGTACGTGTCTTGATGGTCAGCACGGTATGAGGGTGGCTTCTAAGACCTGCACGCGTCGATCTGGAAAGGAAAAGAGAGAGAGGGATGAGGTCAAAGAGCTCCTCAGAGCATTCACCGTGGTAAAGGCGGTAGAAAGCACTAAGGGAAGCAATGTCGCTACGTAGCTGTAACGGCTCCAGACTGGTCGTAACGTCATCGTTACCAATAATACGGACAGCACGTCTTTGCAACCTGTCAAGAGCTTCGAGCAAGTACTTGGCGGATCCGTCCCAAAGATGAGAGCAATACTCCACGCAGGAGCGCACCTGAGTCTTATACAAAAGACAACGTTGCTCCGGCGTGAAGAACCGCTTCACCTTGTTCAGGATTCCGAGTTTACGTGAGGCTGTGGTTATAATGCTCTCAATATAGCTCTTCGGGTTGAGGTCGCTGTGTATGTCCATACCTAAGAGACTGAGACCAGTCTGGATGGGTAATAGGTTGCTCTGGAAGGAGGGTTGGGGGAGAAATGCGGACTTTTTAGCAGTGACAGCGCAGACCTATGTTTTTTTGGCATTGAACTGGACCAGGTTATCAGAACCCCATTTATAAATGCGGTCTAACTCCTCGTCCAGCTCAATGACAATCTTCCGTCTCGACTCCACTACATCGGCCTGCTTTGCCGCAGGGTGACCCAAATAACGCCGATGTACTGTACTGTCGTCTGCATAGCAATGAATATAACCCAAGGATAACATATCATTGATATGCAGAAGGAACAGCGTGGGCGATATTATAGAACCCTGCGGCACTCCGGCGTTCACCTGCAGAAACTGTGAGGCACTGCTTTCGCAGAGTACGCGAATGCTGCGCTCATGCAGGAACCCGGCGATCGATCGGCGAAGCGAAGCGAACCATGCCAAACTCGATCGAAAGCCTTGGAGATGTCCAGGCTAACAGCCAGTGCTTCTCCGTGCTTGTCCATTGCTTCACCCCACAGGTGTGTTATGAACGCCAGGAGATCACCCGTTGATCGTTTCGGTCTGAACCCGTATTGTCAATCACGAATCAGGGAGTAATCTTCTAGGTAGCGAATGAGTTGTCTGTTTATGATTCGCTCAAAAACCTTGCAAAGGACAGAGGTGACAGCAATAGGTCGATAGTTGGCTGGGTCAGACCTATCCCCTTTTTTGGGGACCGGCTGGACGTTCGCCTTTCTCCAAGCCCCCGGCACAATTCCAGTAGAGTACGAGAGGTGGTATAGGCGTGTCAGTACTGGAGACAACTCGGGAGCACATTTTTTAATGACGACTGCCGGTATACCGTCAGGACTTCCGCACATCAAGTGACTGCAGCACGGCACGGACGTCACGTTGTCTGATTTGGACGTAAGGCATTGAGGAACCACAGTGAGGAATGGTAGGTGGTTCCGCGCCGCAGTCATCGACACGCGAATTCGCCGCAAAGAGCTTCGCTAAGAGGTTAGCCTTGTCTAACGGCCGATGGGCCAACGAGCCATCAGGGTACCGCAGTGGGGGCAGAGAAGGCGCGCAAAAGTTGGCTTGCACCGCTTTGGCCAGTCGCTAATAACTTCGGCTACCCGTTGGGTGCGACAACAGCTCTTGGCCAACGCGAGCAACGCGCTGGGCATTCGCTCTCGAGAGAGCTCTTTTGCAGACTTTGGTAGCCTTTTTGAAGACTACCTTGAGGGAAGAGATGTTACGATCGTTGAGTGTGCGAGCCTTGGTCCAAGCGCGATACGCCGCCTGTTTAAGTTCAACAGCTTTGGCGCATTCGCGATTGAACCAAGGGCGCGCCTTACTTCCGCTGACGACATCAGTGTAGGGAATGTAATATTCCATCCCCAAAATGATCTCGCCAGCGACAGCAGAGGCACTCTCCGATGGGTCCCTACCCACAGAGCAGTGCTGGCCCCACGGGATGGACGCAAAATAGTCGCGCATACCATCCCAATCTGCCGACGAGTAGTGCCATAAACGCCGTTTAGACTCCACTGAGGGAGAGCTTTTACGGCGCAGTACAGTGGTACCAACCAGGCAATGGTCAGAAGTGCCCAACGGAGCACTTATCGACACTCTGTACCCGGCTGGTCGACTCGTCAACAGTAAGTCTAGCAGGGAAGGCGCTTGACCCGATATATCTGGAATCCTGGTGGGCTGGAGAACCAGTTGAGTCAGATCATGCGTGAGAGCGAATGCGTGGGCAGTTCGGCCTGCGTGATCTGTTTTGGAAGAGCCCAACCAGGTCTCATGGTGGGCATTAAAATCTCCCAAAAGTACCACATCGGCAGACGGAAACCGCTCCTGTACGTCGTCAACTGCTTGGCTCAGGTAGTCGAATAACCGAGTTGTCTCGTGGTTTCCGGAGTGGGAACGGTACAGGTAAGCGTAGACATGGCTCTCGGAACCAAGATCCACGTGTACCCATAGGATGGAGAAGGAGGGGTCCTCCAAGCAGCGCAAACGTCGACAGCAAACGTCCGTCCTGACGAAAAGGCATACTCCGGCTTTCGCGAGGAAGCATTCCTCAAGCACGTAGCCGGGGTAGTGCAGATATGCAATGTCGGCAGGACGGCGGATCTGTGTCTCTGTTAGAAAGAGCAATGCAGGCCGGGCCGTCTCAAGGTGTTGGTGGACGGCATTGAGGTTTGAATGGAGTCCACGGATGTTAGTGAACTCCACCTCAAAAAGCGACTTGGTGGTGGGGAAGTGGGATGCCGCTGTCTGACCTGCATTGTTTTTAGACACTGACATGGTGGTTGGATGGGGGGTTGGTACTTTTATTGTATTGGTTATTTTACTGATTCTAATCAATATTATTTTTATAATGAATATAAATCCGTGTGTTTTGTTGTAAACATAAACTGCCATTATTGCTTTACTTACTATGTTATATTTTGAAAAGTACCGTTTACTAAACGAGTACTTTTTTGGTTTTTTACTGATTTGAATCAATATTATTATCGTTAAGCGTTTATCTTAGTGCACTTTCCAAATTATCTAGGTTATTGTAATTTAAATAAGTCATCATTATTGCTCGCTATAAATATTAGTCGATTTACTGCTACGCAAATGTTAAAATATAAGTTATTGTTTTTCCTAACAACAAATATTTTATTATGTTGTTACCATAGCTCATGTCATGTTTATGTTGTTATTAATCGCTCATATCTACGACGGCACGAAAACAGATCATTAATTTCGTTTAATAATTTATTTAATTTTATCTTTAGCAGGCCTTAAACAGTTGATAGGTTATTATCAGAATGTGCGAGGTCTTCGAACTAAATCACATAACTTTTTTTCAGAGGTTTCAAAATCCAACTACGATTTTATTTGTGTTACTGAAAGCTGGCTCACGAGTGATTTCTATGATCGAGAGTATTTTGATCATAGGTATGTAGTGTATCGTTGTGATCAGTGTGCAAGTTCGAGAAGCGGTGGCGCCGGCGTCGGCGGGCGCGGCGGTGGAGTCATTGTGGCGGTCCGCAGTGAGTATGAGTCGCTGCGACGTTATTGGCTGTCCCCCGCGGTGTCGTCTGCCGAGTGCGTATGGGTGTCTATTCTTTTAGAACCAAATAAATTCCTAAACATTGCTTGTTTGTACGCACATCATGGGCCGGGTCACGTCGAAGCATTGCATTCATTCTTTGATTTATCTGGTGATATTATGGCCGATTGACCAAATGACAAATCATTTGGAATTTATTTGGAATTTATTTGGTTCTAAAAGAATAGACACCCATACGCACTCGGCAGACGACACCGCGGGGGACAGCCAATAACGTCGCAGCGACTCATACTCACTGCGGACCGCCACAATGACTCCACCGCCGCGCCCGCCGGCGCCGGCGCCACCGCTTCTCGAACTTGCACACTGATCACAACGATACACTACATACCTATGATCAAAATACTCTCGATCATAGAAATCACTCGTGAGCCAGCTTTCACAAATAAAATCGTAGTTGGATTTTGAAACCTGATAACTGATTCTGATAACTGGAGATTTTAATATTTCAAACGCTAAATGGAATGACACAGGCTTGTCATATATTAATTTAACACCGGATATTGACTTGTGTAGCCAACTATTGTGTGATTTTTTAACGTTTTGTGATTCGAAACAGTATAATAATGTTCGTAATATAAATAACCGTCTACTTGACTTAATAATAGGTAATTTGGATTGTCGAGTTGAGGGCTGCCAGTCGCCGCTTTTGACAGGGGATGCTCATCATAGGTCACTTTTAATAGAACTAAATTTCGAAAATATACATTATTTAAAACCAAATTATTCTTACATATACAATTTCTCGGCCGCTAATTATGAAGATTTAAACAGGGAAATTTTTAATATAAATTAGTACAGCATTCTGAGTGATTTACCTGTTGATACAAGTGTAGATATGTTTTATGACATTTTAAAGGATTTAATCTCACGCTATTTTCCTCTACAAGCTACTAAATCCGCTTGTTCGTATCCTATATGGCATACTATGGCCTTGAGAAAAGTTTAAAAAAAAACGTAAAATTATATATTCCATAAATTTTTGAAAAAATATTTACCCCCTTGATTATGAAAGCTTTAAAATTCTAAGGAAACGTGCAACTATCCTAGAAAAGGAATGTTATGTTAAATACATAGCATTTTCTGAGCAAAAAATTATGTTAAATACATAGCATTTTCTGAGCAAAAAATTAAAATACCTTACCTCAAACTATGCATTATAAAGGGCGTGTAGTCTCTGATGGAGAGCGGATCTACGACTTGTTTAGTGAACATTTTCACTCAGTTTTTGGACCGGCTTCCTTGAGTTCTACAGATCTTGAACACTTGGAGCTCCCTCTGAATGCGCCCATTGACATAGAAACTATAGAAATTACACATGAACTATTATTAAAATACTTGAAATCTATTGATGTTAATAAAGGAGCTGGACCCAATGAGATTCACCCATTATTCATTAATAAATGCTGCACTGCCCTAGCACTGCTACTAACAATTTTATATCAAAAATCTTTAGAGCAAGGTAGTGTCTCAGAGATTTGGAAAAGAGCCTGGATTACTCCTATTCCAAAAGGCACAACTAGCTCTGAGATCGAGAAATACGTGGTATCTCTAAGTTATGTCAATTTGGTAAGATTTTGGAAAAGATTGTCGCTGATAAGGTTTCTGCTCTTGTTCATAATATTATTAATCCTAATTAACATGGTTTTTACCCGGGCCGTAGTGTAGACAAAAATCTTTTCACTTTTACGGAAATAATATTAAATGCTATGAATGAAAATTGTCAGATAGACGCGGTATATACCGATTTTGCTAAATGTTTTGATAAAATTTGCCATTATACTTTAATGACTAAGCTGTGGTAATTTGGTATACATGGAGATCTTTTTCGTTGGATTAAGTCGTATATAGATAATAGGATTCAGGCTGTAGTTCTTGGCGGCTATCAATCGCAATATAGAAAAGTGAGTTCTGATGTGCCTTAGGGTTCACACCTATGGCCGTTATTATTTAATTTATATATTATCGACATCAATAGCTATATGCAGAATTCAAATCTTTTACTTTATGCAGATGACACATAAATCTTCAGAATAATTCGTAGTGTTCGTGACTGTGAGTTGCAGCAGGATCTACGTAATTTTGAAGGGTATTGTACTGAAAATAAAATGTATTTAAATTTAGATAAATGTCACGTGATAAGTTTTAGTAGAAAATTAAACACATGTAAATACGATTATGATCTAAATGGTAAAAATTTATCTAGAGTGTCAGAGTTTCGTGATTTGGATGTCTTAATAGACTCCAAGCTGACATTTGTTCCCCACATTGATAATATCATAAATAAGGCATATTAACAACTAGGTTTTTATACTAAGAATAGGTAAACCTTTTAACACCCATTGACTTATAAAATTTTGTATAATAGTTTCGTTCACAGTCATTTGGAATTTGCTTGTACCGTTTGGCATCCTTATTTTAGAACTCACATTGATAGGATAGAAAACATTCAGAAAAAGTTTTTAAAATCGCTAGACTACAGAACCGGCTTGTGTAACCTCTGCTAAGCGTCATAATATGATGTCTTTAGAGCAACGTCGTAATTATTTTGACACCGTGATGCTTTTTAAGATTTTAAACAATATGGTCGACACACCTGCACTACTGAACAGTTTATTATTTCGTGTGCCTCGTGGATGTGGGCGGTTGTGCACTAAGAAACATTTATTTTATGTTCCTATTGGCAAGACTTGTTATGTTCAAAACAGTTTTATCAGAAGACCTTGAAAATTTTATATTGATTATGGAAATAGATTTGTTTACTGGCTGCTCGTTGGCTTGTTTCAAAGTTTCTTTAATTGATTTGCTTCAAGGTCGTTGAATAAATTCTTTAAAATGTATGCATTTGGTTGTGGGGGTTTCCCAACCACAGTGTTAACATAGTAATCTATCACCAGTTGGTAAGGTGCAAACTGTGTTCACATTTGTTTCTTTTTTGTTTTTGTGTATTCAATTACTTTAAGAAGGTGTTTTTGCATTGTATTTTAGGAAAGTAAACAGTCTTACAAGATTATTAGCTTGAAGGCACTAGACCGTTATCAGGATGGTTCATTTTCTTTATGAGCGTGGAATAGCGGGCAGATAGAGAATATTTTAATAAAATAACGGTTTTAACACTTACTGCACTTATAATCAATCAAAATACAATTATCCGTTACAAGAAATTATAAAAGATGGCTACGCTTAAACCCGATTTAGATTAACGTCCACCAAGCACGTGAACGCGTGCGCACACCAGAACGACTCAATCCAAATTGACATTCTCACAAGATGGCCGCCTATCCAGTGCTTGGTGTTCGTTCATTCAGCCTAAGGTCTAGACCATTAATTATCTATGGTACTGTAACGCTTTTTTGTGGATGCGCCGTCACGGCCAACTCTGACAGCCGCACGGCCTCGTGCGGGTAATCCCGTCGCGCGTCCCGTTAGCCTTCGCCGTTACTCCTCTCTACCCGACGAACAAGGAAACACATTATCACGCGTTCGGTCATTCCAGACAAAGACCTAGTTTATTCCTGTTGTCAAACCATGGCCCGGGCGTACAAGGCCCCTTCAACCAGTTAGCTTAACAGTGGCCCGGGCGTACGAGGCCCCTTCGACCAGTTACCAAATAGTGGCCCGGGCGTGCGAGGCCGCTTCGACCAATTACTCAACCGTGGCCCGGGCATGCGAGGCCCTTTCGACCAATTACCCAACCGTGGCCCGTGCGTGCGAGGCACCTTCGACCAGTTACTCTACCTTGGCCCGGGCGTGCGAGGCCCCTTCGACCAGTTACCAAACCGTGGCCCGTGCGTGCGAGGCACCTTCGACCAGTTACCAAACCGTGGCCCGGGCGTGCGAGGCCCCTTCAACCAGTTACCAAGCCGTGGCCCGGGCGTGCGAGGCCCCTTCGACCAGCTTTTGCATTACAACTTGTAGCGGGCGTGCTAGGCTCTAACAACTAGCTATGGGAAAGATAGAAAAATAATTACTTACTTCGATGTACTAGAGCGTGTTCTACGATGACACGACGTTCGTCTTCGGACGACGCTGTGAGAGTGTCAGAGTTAGCAGCCAAAGTGTCTTCACTAGCAATTGAAGCTGTTTCACCGTCGTTATCGGAAGACTCTATTTGTTCGATTTCGTTTCCATTGACCGCCGTCTCGGCCTCGTCATTGTTCAACGATGAAGATATTTCTACCAGACCCTCAAACCCTCTAGGTACTGCACGCAAATTTTCGTGAGAGTACTTATAAACACGGCTAGATCTATTGATGCCTTTAAGTTCGTACCTGTCATAATCTAGAACTCTTTTAATAATGAATGGCCCTTTGTACTTCTTTGCAAGCTTAGTCTGGTTACGCTCACTACCCCTGATGAAGACATGATCGCCTCTCTCAAATGGTTTCACAGTAGCCTTACCTCGATTGAATAGTTGTTCTTGTGAACTGGCCGCCTTAAGAATATTAGCAGAAGCTTCACTTCTTATGACGTCCAGATTCGCTCGGACTGGAGTATCAACGTTGGGAGAGATTTGGGATATACCAAGAGATTGTGCGCGCACACCGAACATTAACTCAGTCGGTGTGAACCCTGTAACCCTAGACCTAGTACTATTCAGGGCCAATTGAACTTCGTCTAGTTCCTCTCTCCAAACCTTGTTTACATCATTCTCAATAATCGTTAGTAAGTTTTTCAGAGTGCGCATAACCCTCTCTACTTGCCCGTTGGCTCTGGCGGAGCTAGTTGCAATCAGATGTAGCTCAATATTATGCTCACTACAAAACTGTTTGAACTCAGCACTAATATAACATCTACCTTGGTCTGCTATTATTCTTTTAGGGGCACCAAAAAGGCTTACAGCTCTCTTTAATGCTTTTACTGCACAAGCTGCGTCTAAAGATTGGGTGTACTCTAAAAGGACATATTTTGTTAATGCGTCTATGATGACGGAAGCGTATTCCTTCCGGTCACTTTTCCCGCTGAGTTTTCCTGTGATATCAATGTGGATAGTATGCCACGGAACAGCAGTCTTGGGAATGGGGTGTAACCTTATCTGCTGTGCGCCTGATGGGCCTTTAGATGCTTTGCATACTATGCACGAATCAATGAATCTACGGACATTTTTTGATATTTGAGGGAACCAATATTGCTCGTATATCTTATCAAGAGTTTTATCACAACCCAGGTGTTTGATCTCATTGTGTACATGATTTATGAGTGTCCACACTAGAGAACGTGGAACTATAGGAAGCCAGCTACTCATCTTATTCCGCTCTACCTTGCGGTAGAGAATACCGTCCCGGACGTCGTAAGTATGGGCAATTGTTTCAGGCAACTCACCATTTTCGTGTTGCCTTACCAGGGTTTGGATTTCGGGATCCCTTTTCTGCTCCACCTGGATCCAACTGCTGTGAAGTTCAACAAAATTTACCAATTTGCGAGTGTCTACTTGGATCGTGTTAGCTACCTCAATTGTGTTCGTTGGGGAGGGCAATGCGTTCCTGGATAGAAAGTCAGCGTGTCCCATGCTGCGCCCTTCCTTATATATAATGTCAAAGTCGTAAGCTTGGAGGTATGCCCACCATCTATGAACGTGAGGTGAGAGATCTACTTTAGCTTTAGAAGCCTTTAAGGAGTTGCAGTCAGTGTATGCTGTAAAATGTTGACCATAAAGATAGTGGCGGAAGTTTTCAACCGCACGCACAACCGCCAGAGTCTCCAACTCGTACGAGTGGTATCTAGACTCAACTTCAGTTGTACGGCGACTGAAATAAGCTACCACGTGGGGCACGTTTTCTATCCTCTGAATTAAGATAGCGCCATAGCTTTCAGAGCTGGCATCGGTGTGCAGTTCAACGGGTACATCTGGATTAAAAATCGTTAACACTGGCTCCGATGAAAGAATCTCTACTATTTTCTTATGTACTTCTGAATGTTTCTGTGTCCAAGTAATGGGACCTTTTAGTCTCGTTAAGGGATACAAGGGACTAGCGAGGTTGGCAAAGTTGGATATAAACCGCCTGAAATAGGAAGCTAGCCCTAGAAACTGTCTAACCTGTGTCGCAGTTTTTGGTAAGGGAGCCTCAACGAGAGCTCTGACTTTACTAGGGTTAGGTCTAACTTCACCTGCACGTATGACATAACCTAAGTAGCTGATTTCGGATTTCATGAATTTACACTTGTTTATGTTGAAGGAAAATCCTGCATTGGCCAGAGCCATTAGTACGGCATCCAGACGCCCTTACCCTTCGCTAACACTGGTTGAATAGCAAAGTACATCGTCCATATAAGCTAGGGTTATGGTGTCTTTAAGGGACTGGAGAGCCCTGTTGATGCATCGCTGATATACGGATGCAGAATTTCGTAACCCGAACGGCATAGCTAGATATTCGTATTGCCCTTCCGGGGTTACGAAAGCTGTTCGCTTAACTGACCCTGGGCTGACCCTGATCTGATGGTTGCCAGATGCCATGTCAAGTGAGGAGAAGAAGCGAGCTCCATTTAAGCGGTCTACCTGTTCATCTATCCTAGGAAGAGGATAATGTTCGGGTCTGGTGTTCGCGTTCAGTTCTCTGAAGTCAACACACATCCTGTCCGTACCATCCTTCTTCTTCACTAGCAAATAGGACTTGCGAAGGGAGATGAACTCTCGCGGATGACATTGGCGTCTAACAGTGATTTAATTTTTTCGCGTACAATTACCTTTTCTGCCGGGGACAATCGATAAGGTCGTCTCTGTACTGTTTTATGCGGGTCAATGAGGTCAATTTTTAGCTCACCTGTGGATACGCGTCGAGTGGGTACGCCATCTATAAAGTACTTACTGTACTTACGTAGCACATTTAGCAACTGCTCTTTTTCCCCACCTTCTAGATCAGTATCAATTAAATTAAAAAAGTGTTAATTGTGTGGCAAGTGTTAATAGATGTTCGTAAAGAAAATTTTATAGAGTCACTATCAATTTCAACATGTAAACCTTGCTCTAAAATATCCCTCCCTATAATGATAGATTCGGTTAGAATATCTTCTTGGACTACATGAAATAAAAGATTTAATTGAATGCCCTGAATCTGAACAGAACCGAGTATTTGGGTTGTGCATTTTATGTCTTCACCACTGATGCCTGCCAAATAAACGGTGTCGTTGTGTGTAGAACCTAGAAGTTGGTCGGCTAGAGAATCCTTAATCAATGAACATGCTGAGCCACTATCAAATAGAAACAAAATCGTCTTACCAGTCAACGTAGTTAGAGTACCTTTTGCCAATCTGCGCTCGCAGATATGAACTTCCTTCCGAGCTGGTTGGTCCTTTTCAATTTTGTTACTCGGGCAGCTTGTACTTATGTGTCCCGGCTTCAGACATGTGAAACATGTGATCGTCTTCTCTATTTCAGCAGCTTTAGGTCTTGCGGCGTTGTATTGGCGTTTACGACACTCATCTATTCTGTGACCACGGCTGCCGCAGTAATGACAGGTTCCACTGAATCTTGCTTCAGTAACAGTACGCGGTTTCTTCGAGTTGAAAGCATGGTCGTCAATGTCTTCATTGCGTCTTTTCAACGATACCCCACTAAGAGCACGGCATAACTGAGCTCTCGTTGTAACAGCGTATGAATTTAGCTCTCTTCGTATCAGAGCATTCCGTTGACTGAGGACAGATATAACGAATCCAGTGATAACCTCCTCGGTCATCTCAACTTTCGGTATACGTTCGATGAGGTTCCACAAACGCATAGCCGCTTCTGATGCTGTTTCCTGAGCGCTAATATCGAATTTCATCATGTTATCAAAGTAGTCTTGCATAAGCATCGGCTTTCCAAATTTGGCAAGAAGCATCTCTTTAATCAGAGGCCATTCTATATCTGTAGTCTTTAACTTAGTAAGACACGAAGCAGCCCGGCCTTTCAATGAATGAATCAAAGCGAGAAGAAGCTCAGAGCCCGATAGTTTTCGGCTAGTTACTATAATGTCGGTAATTTTGCACCAACCTTCAATGTCGGCTTCAGCATCGTCGGGGTCGAATTTTATTAGTTGTGTCGAATTATGCTGCGTCGGCGGGTTTTGCGTTGCAGCAAGCAGTCGTGTAAAGATTGACTCCACTCCCGCGAGAAAACCGGAAGTATTCACGTCACTGGCGCAGGCGCTTTTATTTTCTTGATTCATATTATTATGAACCTTCTCCACTGAGGAGTTAAGCCCCTCGCATCCCACTTCTGATGAAGGCACTAGACCGTTATCAGGATGGTTCATTTTCTTTATGAGCGTGGTATAGCGGGCAGATAGAGAATATTTTAATAAAATAACGGTTTTACACTCACTGCACTTATAATCAATCAAAATACAATTATCCGTTACAAGAAATTATAAAAGATGGCTACTCTTAAACCCGATTTAGATTAACGTCCACCAAGCACGTGAACGCGTGCGCACACCAGAACGACTCAATCCAAATTGACATTCTCACAAGATGGCCGCCTATCCAGTGCTTGGTGTTCGTTCATTCAGCCTAAGGTCTAGACCATTAATTATCTATGGTACTGTAACGCTTTTTTGTGGATGCGCCGTCAAGCTTAAAAACATTTGTAAATGAAAATTTACAAATGTTTTTAAGCTAATAATCTTGTAAGACTGTTTATTTCTATAATTAAATAAATAAATAAATTATGAATTTCTCGTCTCCAAGGCTTTTGTCTGCAACGAACTGGCTGTACCCTTCGCTCAGAGATGGATGCTTTACAAAGAGGTTTGGACAGGATTCATGTTCGTTTCTGCAGTAAGATGTTGCTGGTACATGGTATCCCGGAGTAGGCAGGTGAAGATACTTGCTCTACAGTTAACACTTTTCTCGAACAGTTTTCGATTAGCAGCATTATGCAGCATTATCGCTAGTTATCGCACGATCAAACTGGATCCCAATAAAAGCTATCCTACTTAATCTCTATCTTCTTAATCCTACAGATAAAAATGTGGCCAAGGGAAGCCTATCTATCTAAAAAAAAATCCTCTACCTTATGATGTGGCTTTAATTGTTATGTGGAAAGGCAAAGTTGTTTAAAGGAAAACCAGAAATGTTTTTTTGTAAAAGTATATTTAGTAAGTCAAGTTAATAACAACACTAAAACCATAGCAAAGTCAACACGGATATAAAGAGTCAGGGATACAAAGCTGCTGGAAGCACAAGTTATCTGGAAGTGGTTTCTAACATTCCCCCTTCCTTTTTAATCCAAACTCTTTAAAGAGATTCACCAATCTAGGTTTGTAAACTGGCTTGGTAAAAATGTCTGCAAGTTGTTCTGCTGTCGGTACTTGCTCAATAGTTACGTCTTTTTCCGATACACATTCTCTCACATAGAAGTGTTTTAACTTTATGTGCTTAGTTTTTCGGTGTTGCTCATAAAGAGGGTTGTATGCCAGTTTAATCGCAGACTTACGAGTATTGTCGATTCGCAAGATAGGTATCAAGGTTTGTTTGATGGTCTAGGAAAAATCTCTTTAACCAAACAATCTCACGATATGCCTCACTGGCCGCTGCTACCTCCACTTCAGTGGATGACAGTTGTATGTTGTAGATAGTCTACATCAACTCTGCTACCTTTTTATTTAAAACTAACGTTAAATTATAAGAAATATAAACTAACTTACGTACTATGAAGACGGTGTGCCACACCCTTGAGATACGCCGCTCAGCCCGGTGCCGTCCGCCGCGCCGGCTGTCTTCGGGCAGCGGTGCTGGATCGCGCTCTCGCGCGTCTTCGGGGCTGGTGCTATGGTGATGGAAAGGCCCTAACTTGCCGTTGGCTACCCCAAGAGAGCTCTCAATCCCCAGACAAATACGTACCACTTGCACAAATCACTCCACGTGTTGGTACGTCAACCAAAACTGATTTTAGCTAGGCCGCCCTGGTTTCCAACTAAACTTATGTTCACTGTTGTACTGTTTACTAGTCCCTACGGTCCGCCGATTTTAACTTATTATGTGCCCTACACATCAAGACCAAATCATTAAACCAATACAAAGTACAAATTAATTTCACACGACCCCGCGTTCAAGGTTCCTAACCTAATTCCAATGTTAGTGTGTGTCACACTGACACTGACAGTCGTCTGTCAAATATAAATTAAAACTACAAAAAAGGTTGCCAGCCGTAAGTGGCCATTTTGTTCCGAACAACAGTGAAACCATGGATTGCTTTGAACTGCGCTAGGATATTGCTGAACCAGCATTCAAACACACAATCTCGCTCTTGGAGCATCCAGTCGCATCGTCGCCACCGTAATCAGCGTCGCTGTAGCACATAAGATGCTTTTCACCTTTCTTGTACTCGAGTCCTGTATCGATAGTTCCTTTTAGGAACCTGAATATCCTTCACCTGCTGTATGTTACTTTTGGTCGGTTTATCTAGGTTTCGAGACACTGGGTGCAAATTTGGGAACCTCCTCGTGGTGCACCTGGGGTAAGGCCTCTCGTCCCGCGTTCGGCGTACGGGAACGCGGGTAAAGGGGCTTTATGCCAATCCCTGGCGCCCCGTCGGGAAAAGCACCTGGGCCGACCGGACTTGGAGTGTCGAGTTACGGCTCGGGAGTCGAGGGCAGAGGATGGGTGTCCTCTTTGTGGTGTACTTATTGTACATGAGCTGTACATAATTGTGTAATTGTGTGTGTTGTATTGTCTGTGTTTGTAAATATGTTATATATGTATATATGCTGGGTTACGCTGTCCTCTCACGAGGACTATGTAACCTCATTGAGGTTGGGCTTGGGATGGGTATTTCACTATACCTTCCCGAAGCCCATTTATGTCGTGCTCGTGCGCGCAGTCGCCGTGTGATGGCGCGTGACCGCCTGCGGTCATAAGTTGTCACAATGGACGACGGGGGGGCTTCGCTGTTCAATGCCTATGGCCGGTAACGTGTCGCCGCCTCAGCCTTATGCGTCGGAGTTTGGACCCCCGGTGATTAGTGGGTAGGCCCCTCCCTCTCGCCCGGCGTCTACGCCGTGGAAAGGGGGACGGGAGAGTCCCACATATCCAGTCTCCCTTCTGGAGGCTGGAATCCATAAGCAGGGATTACACCAAGAAAAAAAAAAAAAAAAAAAAAGGTTTCGAGACACTGCTCCAACTGCATACGCAATGTCTGGTCTAGTGCCAACCATAGATAGGACAAGGAACCAACAGCTTGCCGATATGGAAAATCTTGCAATTCATCAGGACTATCTTGTTTCTATATTCCTTTTACAGATTTTATTATAGGTGTCCCAACACCTTTACAATCGCTCATTCCATATTTTTCCAGCAATTTCTTACCATAAGCAGTTTGGTAGATTCCAATAGTACAATTTTTCTGTTGTTCTATTTCCAGACCAAGAAAATAGGACGGTACTCTTGATGTGATTTTAAAAACCTTTTAATTCGTTTTCAATGAAGTCATCAGCCACTTGCTGGTCTGAAGCGGCCAATAATCCGTCATCTACATAGAGTGCGAGCAGTATTTTCTTTTGTCCTCTTTCTTTGACATAGATGCAGGGATCTGCTTTGCTCCGGGTGAAACCTAATTCCATAAGAAAATCGTGGATACACTTATTCCTACATTTAGGTGCCTGTTTCAATCCGTATAAGCTTCTTTTCAGTTTGCAAACACGACTTGTTTTGTCATCATAACCTTTCGGCTGTTGCATGAAGATTTCTTCTTTCAAAGTACCAGCAATACTCAAAAGAATTCGGATTGTACTCATCTTGGCGACTGGGCTAAATGTCTCGTCATAGTCGAATCTCTTCTTTTGTGTATATCCAACAGCAACTAATCGTGCTTTGTACTTATCGACTGTACATCAGGGTTCTTTTTAATTTTAAATACCCATTTGCATCGTAGTGCTTTTCTTTTCTTAGGTAGATCGCTTCAATCCACTTATCTTTTTCAGAGCTTCGTATAACGTCTCCATATTAAGTCGGTTCAGGAATAGATATAGCTTTATTAACATACTGATCAAAGCTAACCCGTTGTGGAGGTCTAAGCTGGCTTCGATCACGTTGTTCTCGTGTCGGCTCTGTATCAGCTGTCTCTTCTTCTTCTAGTGACTCATAATCCTCTTCGATGCTGTCATTTGCTTCTGAATATGGACGGGAGTGATTTTCATTGCGAATAGTTTCAGAGTCTGTAAGAGGCAATGGGAGCTCGTAGGTATTTGTTTCAGGCTCAGGTGATTGCGAATTCATGTCAATCTTGTTTTTCTCAAGTAAAGGAATTTCATCTAACACAACATCTCGAGATCTGATGAGCTTAAGGTTCTTTACGTCAAAAACTCGATATCCTTTGTTACCGTCATACCCGATGAATATTTCTTTCTCAGCTTTCTTGGTTGTCTTACTTGTTTTCTTCTGTTTTGGGATATGTGCATAGCAATCGCATCAAATGATTTTCAGGTGATTGATCCTAGGCTTTCTGCCATACCAGAGCTCATGCGGAGACCTTCCTTCTACAGGAGTAGGTCCCGTTCTGTTTAATATGTAAACAGAAGCTTTGGCTATTTCAGCCCATAAACCTTCTGGTATCTTCTCATGAGCTTGCATTAGTGCTCTTGTCATCTCCACAAAAGTACGATTTTCTCTTTCAGAAGATCCGTTTTGGTGCGGTGTATAAGGCATTGTAAACCTTTATTTAGTGCTGTGTTGTCTCAAAGTATTGCGTACTTGTTCGTTATCAAACTCGCCTCCATTATCGATCAATAACTCATGGTCAACGTGTCTGGAAGTTTTAGCTTCAGCTAGAAAACCTGCAAGCTTGCATGTACTTCAGACTTCTGTCTCAGAAAGTTGACCCATCGATATTTCGAGTGTCTTTAAAAAGAAAATTGTATCTTGACTTTGAAATTGAGTAAAGGAAAGGTCCGCGTACGTCTGTGTTGATTAGCACTCTAGGCTTAGTTGTTCTTGGTCTCTCTCCAAACTTATGCCTATGGCTCTTGCCAAAGACGCAGCCTTCACAGATATCAGTAAAACTTGAGATTAGCTTTACTCCAAGCTCTTTTTGTACCAGTTTTGCTACATGTCTCTTGTTCTGGTGTACTAGGCGTTCATGGTAGAGTTAAAGATTCTTTGACGTCGTTAGTTGGATTATCTCAAGCTTAGGCATCAATACTTTGACGTTTAGTTTGTACAGACCACCATACTTGTCGCAATTCCCGACTAAAATGACTTTGCCATCATTCTCCACATTACATGTCTGAGCTGTTGACTGAAAGATGCTATTCTTGAGCGTATCTTGCGCGGCTAGCACAGAAAATAGATTTATTTCAATGCTTGGAACGTAGCATACGTTTGTTAAGACCAGTAACTCTCTGTGGCCGTTAATGTCAGCTTCCAGTTGGATAGAACCTTTACCTATGGCTTCGATTATCTCTCCGTTAGCTGTCATAACTTTGTGAGGTTCACCAAATTTTTCGATGATGTGGAATATGTCTCTTCCATTGGTAACATGGCTCGTTGCGCCATTGTCCACATAAAACGAGTCTTTGTCTGTGTCCTTACATTTGCATGTTAAATCTAAGCCTGTCAACATCCCAATATTTGAACCCTGCTTTGGAGATTTGGGGGGTCTACCGTCCGCAAGCCACTTCTTGCATGATGTGACTTTATGAAAGCCTTCTCCACAATAAATGCATTTCTTTCATTTCTTTTTGCTTTGCCCTTGCTTCTCATTCCGTTTCTTTCCTCTTAACATGAGAAGTTTTTTGGTACTTCCGCTTTCTTCTGTATTCTTTTGTTTAAGAGATCTTTCGTAAGCACATACCTGTGTAGTCAAGTTTTCTATATTTCGCTCACTTTTGTTCATCAATAACCAGCTTGACTTAAAACTTAACTATTGTTCTGGAAGTGTATCTAATATTTTACATATTAATAAAATTTCAGGCAGATCATTTCCTTCAATCTCGTTACTTAAGTCATACAATAAAGTTTGAATAGTCGAAATTTGCGTGGCCATATCATGCTCATCTCTTTTCTGGTATCGGAAAAACTTCATATAGAGATCATAGCTCCAGTCTACCTTTACCCCATCATAAAGCCTATGAAGCTCTTTTCACATTTATCATGACGTTTCGCATTGCATTACTTTTTGTAAGGTCTCTTCGGTCATATTTGTCGTAAGAATAAGAAGTGCTTGACTATCAGATTTTTTAAACATTTGTTTTTCATGATTATACTTTTGTATGTCTTCAGGTTTTGCCGTTCCATCAGGATCTTTTGGCTTAATTAACTTCAATTGTTTCCAGCGAGCCCGGAATACTTTTAAGTAAAAGCTTTACCTTGTGTTTTAATCTAAGCTTGTACCTCCGAGTCGACGGATGTCGATATTTACGCCTGCCGTTTGCATAATTAATCAATTTCTTTGTCCACTATTGCAACGAATAAACCATCATTAATATTTATACTGCTCTGCTACCATATAACAGGAAAAACAGAAATGTTTCTTTGTAAAAGTATATTTTGTAAGTCAAGTTAATAACAATACCAAAACCATAGCAACCTAAACACGGATATAAAGAGTCAGGGATATAAAGCTGCTGGAAGCACAGTTATCTGGAAGTGGTTCCGAACAGGATCATCCTTATAAGACTCGTCATGAAGTTTTTATGGCTTCAAGAAACAAATTCGGCGTTTCCAACTGATGGACTGAGAGGTCTTGAGACCTTTTGTTTTCGGATAGGCTCATCCCAGACCACTCATTCATTTCCTGGCTTGAACGTCACATGTCAGACAATAAGTGTTGCACAGACTCCGTTTTTTTCTTTACATGCCCTGCACAAGCTGCTTGTTGCTAGTTGCATTCTGTGGAGTATTTATTTTTTGGCATAATGCCCAGTGTATGCACTGATAATTAGTCGGCCTTGTCTGCTACCTCCGCATATGACCTTACTCCGTCCCATTGAGTTTTCTCCAACGAAGAATTTTGAGTGTGAACAAGGCAAAGGACAATGCCCAAATTAGCATGGAGCTCAACCCCAGAAACGCCCAGAATGCAGGTCTATGTCATACAATAGCTTTTTAGTGGTAATTTTATGATATCTAGATTTAATGTCATGTAAAGCACCGGTTGAAAAGTTATAGGTGATAAGCTATTAGTGCCTATTGTTTTTTTTATTTCATTTTACAGTTTGCATTTGCAGATATCATTGCTATTAATTATTAACTAGGCACTTGAATTAATTAGTTTCTTTACGATAGCTACGAATAATTGCAATCTAATCATGGTTATTTACATATTTATAATCTTTATAAAAGTAAATACTATGTATAAAAGTCATCATCATGATCATCAGTACCTATATACAGGCGTACCTATAAACTGGGTGCATTTCAGAGTCTGAAAGTCAAAGTATGACAAACGTCAAGAGCTGTGCGTATTATGCTTCTAAATGTATGTTGCTTATACACAACGCGAAAGTGTATTACGATACGATAGACAACCAATAATCGATTAAGACTGCCATAGAAGTTTTTAACACACAAGTGGCTGTCGATTATATTTTGTATATTTAATTATAGAAGCAACAATCATTTACAATATTTTACAGATTGATAAACATGTCCATATGTCCGTCTGTATATTTTAGGTAAATACTTCCTTTAATTCCTTCTAGCTTCTCAAATAAAAGTAAGTGTAATCGATTATTAATGGAATTCTTCCCGAACTACACTAATACAATGAATGAATGAAATATTGAATGACGTATTAGTGTTAATATCTTTAATAATATAAATCCAGTCTTATTATTATTATTTTTAATCTGGTGCTTTATCGGATTCCTAAATAATTCCATAATTTAAATTATAATTATTTAAGATTTTCTGATATTATACTAATTTTGGGCACTCTTTCTCTTACTGGGACACAGACGGGCATTGTCCTTTTGTCATACTAATTTTTGTTACTGTGTAATCGAATTGTAAATAAAACTCACAATCTGCTTTTAGGGCACGTGTATACAAAACACTGTACACACGTTAGAAATTATCTGATGGTATCTTTATACCAGATCTATTGACTTTGTGAGTTTGTTTAGAAAACATAAAGAATTACTCATAAATTTACAATGTTTTTTCAATAGGGTCACTGTGAAATTGCTATAATATACTTTTCTCTAACGCTCGATCGTGGACTCGCCTCTCACATCGACCCTTTAATAACTTAATAAAGAAGCCGAAACAAATACCTAAATACATCTATCAGAAAATTATATCAGCTATATAAATCGATCATGACAGGTAAGTGTTCATTCAAATAACGTTCTCTATCCAAAACTTTAATCGTCATCATCATCATCATCATCATTAATATCATCAGTCTTTTAAAGTCCCACTGGTCTTCGTTTTGCCTAGTGAAATTCTTTAGAAGTGTTAGTTAATGTCCTTAAAATGCTAGTTATAACTAGAGATGACACCGCGGAGCAATTTTTTGCGCAGCGTATTGCGGCCCGTGGGCTGTTAATGCCTATTTACCATTGACCTAGAAGGGATAGACAAGAACGTTCATACAAACCATTTGTTCAAATTCTGGAATGAGAAACCTAAAGTTCGCTGCAACTGCTGCAGCGCTTAAACATATTTATGTCGTCTAATCAACAGACAGACATCGCATCGCCAGATCGCCGATCGGTCAAAGACAACGTAGTGAGTCTACGATTGTAGAAGCCGTGGAACAAAAATGAAAAAATATCTTTTCTATTCTACTTGTAGGCGACGCACGACACACTACCTAATGTAAAATTACCTAACTAGGTAATATTATTGAACAAATTGTACCTAATAATTATGTAACTTTTAAATGCTACATTAAATATGGCCCGCGCGCGACCAACAAGCGTACCAACATAATTAACGCCCGCACCGCCGCCGCCGCCGCCGACGCGCGTCTGTTCGGTTGGCAGTACCCTTTTTCCATGACCGCCGCAGTTGTGGTTCAAAAACGTACGTTCGTCGGTCGCTCCCAGCTTTCCAATCAAAAGTGCAGTTCTTCTTTTCCCTTACTTTACAATCTGGTCCTTCGAGCCGGATCAATTCAAATATGTTTAGTACACCGCCCCTAGTAAGGAAAAAGTGCCAAACTAAGTTAGACAAAAGATTGGAAAGTGCGTCGGAGCACGTGCTCGCCGGTGAATGTTCGTTGCAAAAAATTAGTGATATTCGTGCAGTGAAAACAGAATCCATCAGAGTTTCTGTTTGAAAATGATACCTTCGTCACGACTTAAGCGCAAACAACTTGAGTTAGCGGCAGCGGAAGCCAAAGCGAAGATCGAAATGGAGCTCATCGATAAGAAGCTGGAATGCGAACTAGCCATGATCGAAGACGACCAGTGTTCATCTCGAAATAGCTTGAGCAAAAGGTCTACCAGCTCCCAGAAGCGACAGTCTAACGTGGAGGAGTGGCTGGAACGAAGTTATGTTCAGCTGTCACATGTGGCGGCAGCGACGACAGCGAAGGAGGCACAGCCGGCACCTATTGTAGAACCTAGCCGTGCACCCGCCCCCGACGTTCCTATTGACAGCATCCTCCAGCTCGCTCGCACGCTCAAAGAGGTGATGGGTTCATCATCCAAGCAGAACGAACAGCGGCTTCTCACTCGTTTGTCCACACCCCGTGAGCTACCGTTCTTTAACGGCGACTGCATTGAGTGGCTACATTTCAAGAATGCATACGATGCATCTACAGCCATATGCCAGTTTAGCGACTCTGAGAATCTATGGAGACTACGTCGAGCACTTAAAGGTGATGCCAGGGAAGCGGTCACTGACCTTTTAATCGGCAACACTCAACCAGCTGTAGTGATGGAGGCGCTGGAACTCAGGTTTGGTCACTCTGATTTAATCATACAGCAGTTGACCTCACAGATGAAAAGGTTATCACCAGTCCCAAGTACCTACCAGTATGATTTAATAAATTTTTCAATGAAAGTAAATAACTGTGTTGCTACGTTATGCTCACTAAACCAAAATGATTACCTACGCAGTCCAGAGTTATCAGCAGCTGTTATCTCTAAGCTGCCTAGCATACTGATCAGCAAGTGGACTGACTACGCGTACGACAAATTAGCCACCGATACGCCTAAACTTTAACTACTAGCTACTTTTCTGAAAAGAGAGGTCCAGATGCTATCGGCCACCGGAGTGTCACAAATACGAAATCGTAAAGTTGACACAGTGCCACCTATTAACAAATACGATGACAAACATCGCCAGGTCACTTACCGGACGGTCTTAGCTACGGCGACCTTTAATAAGCCGTTGTCGTCGTCGTGTAACTATTGTAAAAAGTCAGCTCATTTACTGACACTTCAAACGTGCCCTAAGAAAAGAACGCTGGCAGTGGCGAAGCTTGAAATATTGAGAGAGGTAAGCCGTAACAAAAAAAAAATGCTTACCTACTCCGAGCGCGGGCACGCAGTCTTGAGTCCTTAACGAAAATCTGTGATTGGCATCCTGGCTTCACTCTTGTGTAGGCAGATGTATCTTCAGTCCTCTTTTACTATACGTGTAAGCACTGAGATATTGAAACAGTGTCTTGCAAGCATAATAGAAGTGGCTTTGATAAAAGCCGTTTGTAGTGAAATGATATTATGATGAAAATTAAACAAAACTTAATAGACTAAGTACTAATAATACTACTTATACTCTAAAGCTATTCGTCTATTCTTTCTTAAGACATTATCATAAAAGCCGGGAAGAATCTAAAGCTATTAATGCCGACATCTTACAATTCTACCGATTACTTTGCAAATCTACTTACTCTTAATACGTAATTTCAACTTATTACAATATCTACTTACCGCAAATACCTAATTACAACGTACGTCTTCGTAACTACTTTCATCACTACACACAACACAAATATACAAAGTTCAACTACAATACTAATCATTGTAATAGGTGAAACTAACTAATAAATTCAAATACTAATAAAACACAGTCATGCATTCAATGATGAATTGCAATTACGTCAAATTATCTGTCAACAGAACACAAACCGAAAACGATATTCCTCCATCCCGCTCACGCGCAGGCAAATTGTATTACTTTCTCTATCAAGTAACTCGGATAAAGACGGCTTACCGGCTGCTAATACGCGGGTGGGTTTATTGACCTTTATGTGACGTCATGACGTAAATTTGTACAGAAGTTTGCCAAAAAGCCGATCGCGCCTGCGGCTTATTTTATAGCAATATGTTGTTGAAAAGCAAATGTTGTTGATTTAATGTCCTTAGTGTAGGCGTTTTGTAATGTTTGTCTACTTTTATAATTACTGATTGTGCCATTTCTCAATTACGGTAGAGAGTGGTTGTGTTCTAAACTTCTGAAGGGAAGCCGGTGGGAATCGAGTTGTATGGAACCTTCGTCACTGAACGCTTGAGATTCATTAAAACAAATAACTTATGTTTTTGTTGCTTACAAGGACGGCACGACCGCAATACATGCCTAGCACCTGCGTGCGATATAGATAACTGCGGACTCGCACATCATCGATTGTTGCACTTTACGAAACCCGATACTAGAAGCTCACAAGTAAACAACTCTCCGAAGAAAGAAGAGAATCATGAAACAGCTGACGGCGAGTGTTTGCTGCCGCGCGACGAGACCGTGGCTCATGTCGCGGGCGCCGCTTCGTCCGTGGCTTTGTGCGGGCCGCCTGCGGCCCCCGCGCGCCCCTCGCGCCCTGGCCGCGGCAACCCCAGTGATAACAGCGCACTAGCCCTTTCCGTCGCGAGTGAAGTGATGCTAAAAGTGATAAAGGTCAATCTTAGTGGCCCCAATGGCATAGTGAGTGTATATGCGTTATTGGATGACGGCGCCTCGATCTCGATGATCAATCAGTGTAGCCCCATAAAATTTATTGATGCATTTGGTCTCGAGATATTTCAATCTGATGTACCTAAAGTTACTACAAATATTTCAGGTTTTTATGAAAATAATAGTTTTGATGTGTCCTTACGACAAGTTGATAATTTAAATTTACCTAAACAAGATTTGTCAATAGTAAAACAACTGCAGTGCAGTCACTTGTTACATGTAAAAGATTATGTTTGTAGTGAGTGTGTGGTGCCACGACTACTGTGTAAGAGTTATTGATTCTTTTAATATTTTTGTATAAATAACCCGGAAGTGTACTATTTGACATGAAATTTGCCGTAATTAAGTAGGTGCAAATTGTAATAAAATAAACTTGGTAATTTTGGTTAGACTTTATTAATTCAATTTATTTGAATAAGATAATAGGTATCTTCTGTGATTAAACTTATAAAGGAATAGAATTGACTTGGAATCGTACATTCGCATGGCGTTGGCGCCATTTTATGTATTGTCAAAAAAATCGGTGGGGAAACCGAACTCTGCGAGTGAGCGAAGCCAAGCCAACGAGTCATTCGCATTTGAACCTTCGACTTGTGAAGTAGTGCAAACCATTCCATGTTCGTGAGCACGTATAAAACCTTAATAATTTATATAATATCTTGAAAGTGTTAAAGTATAATAATTTAGAATTTTATAAACGTGTTATAAACCTTCAACGTGGTTTTACTCCAAACGTCCGGCTCTCCCTGACTTTGGTCTTACAAATTCAGAAGTGGGATACACAGAACAAAAGGTAACATATATTTTATTCTATTATTAACTTACGTATTTCAATGTAATGTAGTTGCATGGAACGTTACATTTAATTTTAAACAAAGACTACTCTTTGGTTGTGTTACTTACGTGTTTAGTTGTAGTTGTATGGATGTTGCAATTAGTTTTTAGTTTAACCCACATGTTGCAACACAATGCCAGGGCTACCCTCTGGTTGTGTTGTATGCATAAATGGTTGTAGCAAGTAGTTTTCAAACAACATGCAGCAACACATGGCCAGGGCTACCCTCTGGTTGTGTGCCTGCATATTTTGTTGTAGCTAGTAGTTTTCAAACCACGTGCAGCAACACATGGCCAGGGCTACCCTCTGGTTGTGTTGTCTGCATATTTTGTTGAACCTCGTAGTTTTCAAACCACGTGCAGCAACGCATGGCTAGGGCTACCCTCTGGTTGCGTTGTATGCATAATTTGTTGTAGCTAGTAGTTTTCAAACCACGTGCAGCAACACATGGCCAGGGCTACCCTCTGGTTGTGTTGTCTGCATATTTTGTTGAACCTCGTAGTTTTCAAACCACGTGCAGCAACGCATGGCTGGGGCTACCATCTGGTTGCGTTGTATGCATAATTTGTTGTAGCTAGTAGTTTTTAAACCACGTACAGCAACACATGGCCGGGGCTACCCTCTGGTTGTGTTGTATGCATAATTTTTTGTAGCTAGTAGTTTTTAAATCACGTGCAGCAACACATGGCCGGGGCTACCCTCTGGTTGTGTTGTCTGCATATTTTGTTGAACCTCGTAGTTTTCAAACCACGTGCAGCGACACATGGCCAGGGCTACTCTCTGGCTGTGTTGTCTGCACCGTATATTATAGATGTATGATAGTCACTTATATTACGCCAAGTGTAGCAGCTTAAAATCTATTTCTCTAGTGGTGTTGCCTTACATTTTTCAGGGTGATCAACTGATGATAAACAATTATTGTCCGTAGAATTTGTGTTTCAGTTGGAGCACTGTTGAAGTATGGATGCTGATGACGAAATGATGCAGCCATTGGAGACTGGAACTAGATCCCCTATTCTACCAGCCAGCGATGTCTATCGCGGACGCAGCATGAAACGGACTCCTCGACGAAGGACTTTACGTACACCACCTCGAAAAATACGCCGAAGTCGATCAAGGAGTCGTAGCAGAACTTCGCGCTCGCGCCGTAATGCAGACCAAGGTGAAGATTACAGATTACATTACATCCAGAGATGAACGTGATCGTCCTTCCGTGCAGCCATCAAGGAATGACCAAACGTATGAATTTATTTCTCAGTTTACAAAGTTCATGGATAATTTATCCGCACTCAATAATAATTATAAAGAAATTTTTTCCACTACCAATGTTATACCTGAATTTGACCCTTCTAAAAAGAATCAGTGTATAAATAATTGGCTTACCAAAGTGAATGAATGTAGTGTACTGTATGGATGGACAGAACGACAGGTTGTACATTACGCTCTACCAAAGTTAGTTGGGGTTGCAAAGAAATGGTATGAAGGGCTACCTTCACTTTTATTTACTTGGGTAGAATGGCAAACCAAACTTCGTTCTGCTTTTCCGGCAGACTAAAATTATGGTCAAATGTCTTAGATTAAAACAAAAAGGGAAGATACGGCATGCTCCTACTTGTAGTCATTCAAAATATAGTCCTACTCAACTACATAAGCAAACACCACTCACACACGCACACCTATAAAGTGTAAATCGAGCGAGCGAGACAAAGCGGTAAGTTTCAACGCCAGCGCGAGGGAGTCAGCGAGTAGCGCGTTGACGTCTCGGTCGCTTCGCAACAGATGAGTACGTATGACCGATTCCGACGAAACTGCGGAGTAGCGTCTTTCTCTTTTTCACACAGTAGAATATCTGCAATAGTGCTATGTAGCCTGTTCGCTCGTCAAATTGTGACTGATGTGAAATTGTGCCTTTAGGCCTAATTTTGGCGGCTCACTCACGAGACGCTAATGCCGTATCTTCCCTTTTTGTTTTAATCTAAGTCAAATGTTAACGGATATGTTAGCGAAGCGAGCTAAGTTTGGTGAGTCACTTGAGGAGTATTTTTACGAAAAGGTTGCTCTTTTGAACCGCTGTGAGATTTTAGGTAAGAGGGCAGTTGAATGTATATTACATGGGATAGATGACAGGTCAGTACGATTAGGAGCAGAAGCAGCACAATTTAGTGACGCAGATAGATTATTGGCTTATTTGCGTAACGTGAAAATAGAAACTTATAGAAATTATAATGCAGGAAATAAAAGATTACGCTAGTCAAAGTCGCGTAATTCTACTTACGTTCCAAACCGATTAAATCCAAACATTAGGTGTTACAACTGCAAACAAGATGGGCATCCCGTGTCCAAATGTCCTAAACCGTTTAAAAAATGCACCAACTGTTCGCTTCTTGGACACACTGAGTCTGAATGTTTCCGCACAAAGAAGCTAGTTAATAACGAGGAAAAGAAGGCGGTCATGATCATTAACGACTCCGTACAAAGTACAAGTTCAGACAAATATGTCCAGAATATAATAGTTAATGGGCGTGATACCGTAGGTTTTATTGATCTGGGTAGTGAACTAACTTTAATTCGAGAAAGCGAATCTAAAAGGATCTTAAAAGATTGAGAGAATTCAATTTAACTCTTAAGCCAAGTAAATGCCATTTCTTCCATAAATCCGTAGATTTCCTTGGATTTGAAGTTACTGAAAATGGAATAAAGCCAGGTCAAAAGGAAATTGAGACTGTAAAATCTTTTCCCGTTCCGAAAAATGTACATAACATTCGCCAATTTCTTGGTCTTGCGAGCTTCTTTAGAAAATTTATAAGAAATTACGCGTGCGTAGCTAAACCCCTAACCGGTTTATTGAAAAATAATGCATAGTGGGTATGGGGTAGTGAACAACAAAAGGCATTTGATGATCTTAGAGAGAGACTCATTTCTAGGCCGATTTTAGCTCTTTATGACCCATCGCGTACAACCGAGCTACATACCGATGCAAGCAAGTGGGGTGTAGGTGGTATATTGCTGCAGAGACAGGAAAATGACGACTTAAAGCCGGTAGCTTATTTTAGCCGCCAAACTTCACCAGTCGAGCAACACTTTTCAGCCTATGAGCTTGAAACTTTGGCAGTCGTATCCTCTTTAATAAAGTTCAGGCCATATTTACTAGGGATGCCATTTACAATCGTTACTGATTGTAATTCTTTACGTGCCACCTTTATGAAGAGGGATATGATTCCAAGGGTTGCACGTTGGTGGAGTTTAATACAAGAATTTGACTGTGATGTAAAATACAAATCTGGTCAAGGGATGTGTCATGTTGAGGCTTTGAGTCGCAACCCTGTCTCTGGCGATGCTATGGAGGAAGTGGATTTACCTTTAACATTTAATATTTCTAGTGACTGGATTAAAACTGTTCAGTTCGCTGATACCGAAGTAGAACGGATCAAAAATATTTTATTGGATCCAAATAGTAAGAATGTTGTAGATGTCAAAGAACATTTTTGTGTTAAGAATAATAGTGTGTATCGCGTTACTGACGGTGGCCTCAAATGGTTAGTACCAAGGGGTGTACGGTGGCACATTCTTAAAGCATGTCACGATGATATTGGGCATTTTTCATTAGAAAAAACAATTGATAAGATCAAAGAAACATACTGGTTTCCAAAAATGAAAAAGTTTGTAAAAAAATATATACAATCGTGCTTAGAATGCGCTGATAGCAAAGTTCCAGCAGGTAAGAAGTCAGGATACTTGCATCCAATACCAAAAATCTCTAAGCCATTTCACACCCTTCATGCTGATCATTTGGGACCGTTCAATCCCAGTAAACGTAAAAATAAGTATTTGCTTGTTATAATAGAATCTTACAGTAAATTCATCATATTGAAACCAGTAAAAAATACGAAGGCTTTTACAGCAATAAGAGATTTTAAGGAATATTTTAGCACTTTTGCATGCCCTGTTCGATTAATAACGGACAGATTCTTCTTTTACTGGTAAGAAATTTGAAAAGTTCTTAAAGGATGTAGGAGTAAGAAATGTAATGAATGCAGTTGCCACTCCACGGGCAAATGGGCAAGTGGAGAGGTACAACCGTACGATCTTAGATTCGTTAACAGCCATGAATTATGGACGAGATGAATCGGATTGAAATAGTAAGGTATTAGATGTTCAGTGGGGATTAAATAATACTACTAACAAGGGCATAGGACGTACACCTGTAGAGGTATTATTTGGATTAAGTTTAACAAGTATGACTGAAGGGAAAATACGATCGATAATAGAGGATGAGGAAAAACTAGAGGTAAAGGATTTAAACGAAATAAGGGCGGAAGTAGATGAACATATAATAAAAACGCAACAAGATCAAAAGGAAAGATTCGATAAATCTAGATGCGAACCACGCAAATTTAAGGTTGGAGACTTAGTGAGAGTAAAAAGATCTATTTTGTGCCCGGGTAAGAGTTAAAAATTGATACCTAAGTGTTTGGGACCATACAAGATTGTCGAAGTGATGAGCAATGACAGGTATGCTGAGGAAGATACTCCTATTACTAGGCGAAAAGGGAAAGCAGTGTATAAGGGTGTTCACCCGGTCGAAAAGATTCACCCTTGGCTAAACTTCAAAAGATCTTATGAAAGTGACGAAAGTACGAATGAAAGAGACTACGATGACAAAAGTACGATGAGAGAGAGCGATGATGATATAAGCCCAAAAAGAACACTGTTAAATTAGGTGAGAATGACGAGACTAAAATGTAACCATTGGTAATTTAATTTATGTAGAAGAATGATAATTTTCCAAAGAAAGCTTATTAAATTAGTATAAGTATATGACATATAAAATTATTAGGAATTAATTTGTTTAATTTTTAGTTAGTATGGTAGTAAAGTGAGGAATTTTTACTAAATGCATAAGATTGGAAAATTGGAAGGTTAATTTGTTTACACTTTAAACCAATTTTGAAAGATGTATACGAGTATTACATTTTATTATAAATAAAATAATAGTGATAAATTTGTTTATTTTTTTTGTTAGTATGGTACTAAAGTGAGGAATTTCTTGTATACACTATATAGAAAATTGGAAGGTTGATTTGTTGACACTTCAAAACAATTTGGAAAGATTGCATTTTATTTTTAATTAAATTATAATGGATTTTGTTTATTTTTTCTTAGTATGATAGTGAAGCGAGGAATTTCTAGTATAAAGTAAATACACTAGATTGGGAAATTGGAAGAATGATTTGTTTACACCCTAATTTTAATCAATAATTTGAAGGATATTTATCTTGTGTTTTATTTCAAAACGATTTTATAATCATTTGAATAAATTAGTTATTTTGGAGTTGTTTTTTTTTAAGATATAAATAAATATAAAATAAATATTTGTAATGCATTTTTGTAAACTCTTTTTTTTTAAATTACATTTCTTATTATGACAAATAATGGTGTTAAAATTTTGTAAAAAATTAAGGTATTTTTTTTCCTGTAATAGTAAATAATGAAATTCTCGTTGAGATTGTTCATAAACATTATTTTCACGAGGTCGTGACTGATAGTCAGGATGGACGAATTTGTAAGAGTTATTGATTCTTTTAATATTTTTGTATAAATGACCCGGAAGTGTACTATTTGACATGAAATTTGTCGTAATTAAGTAGGTGCAAATTGTAATAAAATAAACTTGGTAATTTTGGTTAGACTTTATTAATTCAATTTATTTGAATAAGATAATAGGTATCTTCTGTGATTAAACTTATAAAGGAATAGAATTGACTTGGAATCGTACATTCGCATGGCGTTGGCGCCATTTTATGGATTATCAAAAAAATTGGTGGGGAAACCGAACTCTGCGAGTGAGCGAAGCCAAGCCAACGAGTCATTCGCATTTGAACCTTCGACTTGTGAAGTAGTGCAAACCATTCCATGTTCGTGAGCACGTATAAAACCTTAATAATTTATATAATGTCTTGAAAGTGTTAAAGTATAACAATTTAGAATATTATAAACGTGTTATAAACCTTCAACGTGGTTTTACTCCAAACCTCCGGCTCTCCCTGACTTTGGTCTTACAACTGATAGGAGAAGACAATTATTATCTTCTAGCCTCTCTAGAAGTTTTGCATGGCAACAGACACGAGCCATACGCCACGAGATGTCGGTTAGGTTGGTCTATCCACGGTTGCTATGGTCTCACTCACACTCCCATTAACGGACACACTTTCCACCTCGCCCATTCCGAGAAAAACGATATTAATAAATCAAATGATTTAATTAAAATGTCATTTGAACTTGACTCGATTGGAGTTTCGACCTTACGCCGCGAGAATACGGCACATTTGAGAGCGGTTCGTATTCTCGACGACACAGCGCGTCACCTTGGCAACCAATGGGAAGTAGGTTTACCATTTGTCACGGACCAGCTGTGTCTCCCGGCCACCATGGACTACGCTAAAAGTCGGCTGCAAAGTTTGGTTAGGAAATTTAACACTAATAGCGCGTACGCAGAAAAGTGCAGTCGGGAGATTAAAAGGCTACTCGACAACGGCTATGCGCGGGAGCTACAGGTCAACGAACCCTCGCCTAGTCACATCTGGTACCTGTCGCACTTTGGTGTCCAGAACCCTAATAAACCCGGCAAGCTTAGGTTAGTTTTTGATTATGCAGGAAAAGTAAAAGGTGTATGCCTAAATGATTTTTTACTTACCGGGCCTGACCTATATAACTCGTTATTAGGTATAATGTTACGTTTTCGCGAACATAAAATCGCTTTTACCGCGGATAGTAAAGATTTTTTCGTTCAAATTAGAATAGCAAGAAAGCACGGACGCAGCTTTAAAAATCTGCGTTATGCAAAGTCTACTGTTTGGTGCCACTTGTTCACCTTTCATTGCACAGTACATTAAAAATAAAAATGCTCTTAGGTATCAAGATTTATGTCCCGAGGCTGTCGACGTTATAGTAAATAGTCACTACATGGATGACTGTTTACACTCATGCGGCAAGGAAAGTCAGGCTATCCAACTAGTGCGTGAGATAACAGATATACACAGGGCGGGCGGATTCAAAATAACACGCTGGTCGAGCAACAGCAAAGCGGTGTTAGAATCCATTCCCGCGGACGCGCTCGCGCCGACAGCCATATAATTCAAACATGGAGCTACAAATACAAGTGAGCGCACTCTCGGGTTGATGTGGCATCCGAGCGAAGACTGTTTTAGTTTTAACCCCTTAGTCTTGGAAATTATATGTCAAAAATAATGACAGCAGGTGCGCCATAATTTTTTTGAATTACAGATGACGTCACAAATGCCCCCTTTTACAAAAAAACATATTACTCTACAATCAAACCATATTTTGTCGTTCTGTAAACTACAATGTACTAACTGATATATTTCCTATCCATCAGGTATCAAAATAAAGTGAAATCATGCAACAGTTAATTGGTACTTCACGTTCAAAATTTGGAAACAATGTTGCGGGCTGGATAACAAGAAATAAATGAATACTCAAACGATATCAAAACAACAGGGGCCTTTGCTATCTAATTATGTAAACAGTTTCAAGTGAGCTAATTGTTATTACACCATAACACCACTTGAAACTCGATGCGACGAAACATAAAAACAACTAGAGATGTTCCTTTACTTTTTGTAATTTTATCGATATTATCGAAAGTTGTTATTTTTGTAAGCTACTTAGTATGAGTAAATAAAAAAACGACATAATTCAATATTTTGTTTTATTTTCAATAAAAAAAAACAATATCACTAATATTTTGTTTTATTTTCAATAAAAAGTAATACAATTAACAGTTTTATAAAGAAGTTAACGACAGTTACAAAATAATATGATTGCTTAACCAGTTAGTTATCCGTGAATCCTCGCCTAAGGTACTCGCGCGTCTGCGATACGCGCCTTGTAGTATTACCTGTAAAATTAAACAGCTTTATAAAGAAGTAACGACATTTACAAAACAATATGATTGTTTGACCAGTCAGTCATCCGTGAATCCTCGCCTAAGGTAAAGCCTGTGCCTAGGCGTTAAATAACAACGATTACATTTATTCAATATACGATCATATTGTAAAGATAAGGAAAATTACATATTTATACCTATTTATTTATCACACTTATCATCACACTAATATTATAAAGGCGAAAGTTTGTGAGTGTGTATGTTTGTTACTCTTTCACGTAAAAGCTACTGAATAAATTTAGATGAAATTCGGCATACGGATTGTTTATAACCTGGATTAACACATAGGATACTTTTTATCCCGATATTCCCACGAAAACGGGAATCACGCGGGTGAAACCGCGAGCGACCGCCAGTAAAGAATATCAGCAGAAATTTAACTTACTTGTCCGACGAAGACGAATCATTAAAATAAATAGGCGACCGGGACCTGTCGAGGTCTGGAGGCGCTTCTTCTTCTTCTAAAGATACCTAAAATATACAAAACAAATGTGAATTAAATTATTATTACACTATTACATTACATTAAATTACACTAATATTATAAAGGCAAAAGTTTGTGAGTGTGTATGTTTGTTACTCTTTCACGTAAAAACTACAAAATGGATTTGGATAAAATTCGGCATACGGATTGTTTATAACCTGGATTAACACATAGGATACTTTTTATTCCGATATTCCCACGGGAACGGGAACCACGCGGGTGAAACCGCGATCGACCGCTAGTAAAGAATATCAGCAGAAATGTAACTTACTTGTCCGACGAAGACGAATCATTGAAATAAATAGGCGACCGGGACCTGTCAAAGTCTGGAGGCGCTTCTTCTGCTTCTAAAGATACCTAAAACATACAAAACAAATGTGAATTAAATTATTATCATAAAGGCGGGTCTCCTGCGACACTGTTTTGTGTTTTCTAACACCTAACATCAAACATCTAACAAATATAGGCGTGGCCTACGTACATATTTTGACATATTTTGTTAGATGTTTGACCCGGCTTTACAACCCATTATAACAATACCGTATACTTTACACAATATTGAATGCATTACCATTACCGGCAACCACTCGGGACTGCGCGCTGGGGACGTGAAAGAAAAGTAGCGTGGAGCCACAGGTGAACGATCGGAACCGATCTAAAATACACAAAAAAACATGTACTGCACACCATAAGCTATAAATACAGCATCTCACCAAGAAAGATCAAACAAGAATAAATAAGTAACCACACGGCAAACAAATTATTAGGCAAACCCACCTCCTCAATTTTGGATTCGAAGTCACTCTCTCTCTCTCATTGCTATCCTCATCATCATATAAAAGCTGGAGGAAGTCTTCAGGCGGCTCCTCATTGACTTGCCAATTTGACATGCTATAAACAAAAAAGATACAACTATCGTACATATAAAGCTACTAAATAATTAAAAATTAATTGTAAAAACGTTTATATTTTTAATTAATTTTTAATTATTTGACATGCTATACCTACAACAAAAAAGAGATAACTACCATCGTTATAGTACTTAAAAAAAACTACTAAATAATTAAAAATTAATTCTAAAATCGTTTATATTATTAACTAATTTTTAATTATTTTATACCCTTTTTATTTATAAATATTTTTTTTTATAATATATTGTACTACTAGTCAAGCCTTTTCAGTTGGTACCCATATTGAGGTGGTTAAACAAAAAAAAATATAATCCACAATTTTGTGAAGGCGGCCATTTTAAGTTTTTTTTTTATATATAATGTACTATATACTACTATTCAAGCCCTTTCATTTGATACCTATATTGACGTAATTAAACAAAAAAATGTAATCCACAATTTTGTGGAGGCGGCCATTTTGGATTTACAATGATACTGAATATACATAATTGTATTGTCATTAGAACTAAAGGTATGTACCAAATTTCAAATCAATCGGTCAGGTCAGGTCCAGGAGGCAAAATTTTAAGTACTAAACTTGGTTCTACAACACACTTTGCAATAAATAAAACTATAGTATTATCTTTTTTATTCTATGTGGCCAGTAAATCCATTGGATCTACGACACACTCGTCAAAACTGCATATTGGTCAAGCGATGCCAAACTCTCATTTTTACTGTCTACTCGTCAAAATCTTATTTCTGCGTACTCGTCAAAACTGCATATTGGTCTAACTTATAGAATCGTCAATTAGAGTTAAAACCTCTTTGCTTTAAATTCCCTCGTTTTTTACTTAAAACTGGCCACATAGAATAAATTAAGCTAATGCTATAGTTTTATTTTTTGAAATATTTCAAATCTAATCGACTATTCTAAAAATTAGACCAATAAGCAATTTCAGCGAGTATGCAGAAATAAAAACTTGACGAGTAGACAAGAAGTGTTATTTTGTTTTAATACACACATTATGGTAATATTATTGTTTTATTTCTTGAAATATTTCATCTCTAATCGACTATTCTAAAAGTTAGACCAACATCCAGTTTTGACGAGTACGCAGAAATAAGGACTTGACATGTAGACAGTAAAAATAAGAGTTTGGCATTGTTTGACCAATATACAGTTTTGATGAGTGTGTCATAGATCTCAATTTGACCCAACATCAACAACATTCAACAAAAACAACAACAAACATGCTAAAAACCCAACATCCAGTTTTGACGAGTACGCAGAAATAAGGACTTGACGAGTAGACAGTAAAAATAAGAGTTTAGCATCGCTTGACCAATATGCAGTTTTGATGAGTGTGTCATAGATCTCAATTTGACCCAACATCAACAACATTCAACAAAAACAACAACAAACATGCTAAAAACCGTTTATAAATAATAAAGTTATCATGTAAGAGTAAATATGAAATCATTACAATTTACCATTACACTATCGATAAAAACAAATTTTATCGTAAAACTGCCGACGCGCTACCGATCATAGCGTCTCCCTAGACAATACGACAGACAATCGTGTTTTCGGTATCGGCTAGCGGCAAACTATCTACTTAGCCCCATACAAATAAAGACCAATATGGCTCGCGCTGATGGAACGTAATTGTGCGTGCACTTGTACGTGTCAAGTACTACAATTTTCATTGTTGTAAAACTGTATAAATAGTTGTTATTTATTGTGTAAACGTGTTTCAAATTACTTTTTATAATGTTCTTGTAGTATTTGCCAACAAACATTGTAACAATTCACTCGGAAATTAGAAAAAAGCTAACGGGTTTCACCGGTTTCAACGTGTTTTATTTAGTAGTTTTAACGATGTATTTCTTACAACTTATTATCTCAATAGGATTTTTATAGTCTCAATAATCATTTTCTAATAAGAAACAGTACTTACATTCAATAAATCCAATAGAAATATCACTTTATTCACAGCGACTGATTAACTCTATCACAGAAATTGGCGCAACTGTCAACGTCGAAAATGACAGAATCGAGCATAGACTACACGATGTGTTGTTATCTCGATACGTAAAATTTACCAGAGAACAGAAATAATCGAACATGTTCATACACAAGTAGTCTGTAAGTCTGTGAAAACACGAAACAATGTTAAGTGGAGACCGCGGTCTCATGCGACCGCTTGGGGTTTGACGGAATAACTAAAGCACAAATGTTAAGTATTATAATGTCTGTTTATGATATTCACAGATTTCTTTCTCCGTTTATAATAAAAGGTAAAATTATTCTTCAAAATGTTCACCGTTCCGCGCTCGATTGGGATTGCCGCATCCAACCCGAGGAACATGCTCTATGGGTCAGCTGGCTTAAAGATTTACGTAGCTTGTGTGCACTTCGTATTCCACGCTTTTACGGCAACGGGCAGGAGTGGGCGAAATGCTACTCGAGCGAGCAATGGATACCGAGCGGCGATGTAAATATCATTTTTTGTGACGCATCGTCTAAGGCGTAAGCGTCTGTTATTTACTGGCGTTTTACACGATCTGATGGACGTGTACTAGTATGTTTTGTAGCCAGTAAAAGCAGGGTTAGTCCGCTACGACTAGTGTCTATTCCAAGGCTGAAACTACAGGGTGCGCTTTTAGGAGCACGGCTTGCGGATTTTTAATTGGTGCTTCTTCTATAGCACCTCATTTTGGCAAGTACGACAACTCCGATTTATGTTTAAGAAAACGTTGGCGAGTAGCGCAACGGCTTGCTGACATGTTTTGGGCACGGTGGATAAAAGACTTTTTACCTACTTTGCTACCCCGACAAAAGTGGACTAAGGAGTCTAGATCATTACAGGTAGATCATTACGTCATCTTAGTTGAACCAAACATAGAAAGAAACACTTGGCGCCACGGAGTTGTGAGTGCGACCCATGCGGGTAGGGACAGATGTGCGCACACGCACCGGCATCTTGCGTAGGCCTGTGACGCGCGTCGCTCTACTGTCACCACGAGATGATAGCACTAACTAGGTAGCACTAAGGAGGCCGAATGTAGGCGACGCACGACACACTAAAAATATACCTACCTAATGTAAAATTATCTAACCAATATTATTGTACAAATTGTACCTAATAATTATGTAACTTTTAAATGCTAAGTACATATAATATGGCCCGCGCGCGACCAACGAGCGTACCAACATAATTAACGCCCGCGCCGCCGCCGCCGCCGCCGACGCGCGTTTGTTCGGTTGGCAGTACCCTTTTTCCATGGCCGCCGCAGTTGTGGTTCAAAAACGTACGTTCGTCGGTCGCTCCCAGCTTTCCAATCAAAAGTGCAGTTTTTCTTTTCCCATACTTTACACTACTATTACGATATAACTACCTAATAATGACTTGAATAACAATTAATTTCACTTACTTGACAACTGAATTGTAGTAAACGGCTCGGTGTACATTTTGATAAGAAATAAAGAATTATGTTAGCCGCTCCGCACGCATCTAAGCCGTGTGAATGTCGAAGCCACACTAATGCAACGTGCTGAGTCAACTCCGCAGATGAGTTCAACATAGTGCGTGTTCGGAACGCCCTATCTAGTGTAACGTATACCTCGCCGCTATTTACTTCTAATCGATTGCCCAAAAAATTGCTTCGCGATGTTTTCTCTAGTTATGTCACAGCGGTTATGGTGGGTATATCCCCTGTAACAAGAGAGGGGGAGTCCCGTCTATCCGGATTTTGGGCCACGGGAGCAATTTCATTTTGCAATTTTGCATTTTACAATTTCTGTTTTATGAGTTGTGTCATTGTTTTTAAGATAGTGATAGCCAGCATATTCTTTCGTATAATCGATGTGCAAATTAAGAATATGGTACAATTATTGTACCATATTCGGGCAAATAAATAGTTGGTTGATTGAAAACAACCAAGACCAACGGCTTAACGGGCCTTCACCTTAGATTAAAACAAAAAGGGAAGATACGGCATGCTCCTACTTGTAGTCATTCAAAATATAGTCCTACGCAACTACATGCAAACACCACTCACACATGCACACCTATAAAGTGTAAATCGAGCGAGCGAGACAAAGCGGTAAGTTTCAACGCCAGCGCGAGGGAGTCAGCCAGTAGCGCGTTGACGTCTCGGTCGCTTCGCAACAGACGAGTACGTACGACCGATTCCGACGCCACTGCGGAGTAGCGTCTTTCTCTTTTTCACACAGTAGAATATCTGCAATAGTGCGATGTAGCCTGTTCGCTCGGCAAATTGTGACTGAAGTGAAATTGTGCCTTTAGGCCTAATTTTGGCGGCTCACTCACGAGACGCTAATGCCGTATCTTCCCTTTTTGTTTTAATCTAAGGCCTTCACGGAATGATGTTTACAAATGAATACCTTCGCTATGCCTACGTTTTTCAGTAACTGAGCTTCGTTGGTTATTATTATTTGAGGTTGTTTTTTGAACACATACAGAAAGACATAGTATTGAGAGACACATGAGGCGTAAATGAATGACTAAATTATCTTTGTTATCTATTAATGACTAGCTTTTGCGCGTCACCGTGCGTGGAGTCATGTCGCGTAGTGGCTAATTAAAATAATACTACCACCCCCTCTCTTCCCTTGGGTGTCGTAAAAGGCGACTAACGGACTAAAGACTGCACATACATCTAACAACATGAGCGGCGATGGGCTCACCACTGTCACGCTGAGCAAATGAGCAGTCGTTACTTGGTGAAATTCGTCACGGGTAACGGGTCGTTAACGCGCACAAAGTCGCGGGCGAGCCGCTAGTTTATAAATTATATAAATAAGGATAACGATGTAGTACTTACCACATACGCGCCTATTTGATTTGTCATCAATTGGTATTTATCATTTTTGTATTTCTTGCTTTAGTAAATATTAGCTTCGGCGTTTTCTTAGAAATTGATGTCGTTATTAAGCCTAGCAAAGACACTATTGTTATACCTAAATTTAGTAACTGCCACATTTTAGAAAAAATTATGAAGTCTACACGAGAATTTTACAAGAACTTAAATGAAATTCGACGAAAATTACGAATTTCCAATAAAATAGTTCCAACAAACTTCAACGAATGGAATAGTAGTATGTATTGTTTTTTTAGGTTTACGTGCACACAACACATTGAAATGATGAACTCGCTTTTATTAGCTTTATAGTTTTTTTTTAATCGTAAGATTTCAAACCCCTTAAAGGGTCCGTGGTCACAAGGAGTCTCTCTGTGACCACGACCACACTATTTATTCGAATCACGTGTATGTGTGTGTTGTTAAAAATATACATAATGATAGAGGCTACCTTAATATCTCACCTACTGTTTTGGGATAGAGCGAGTCAATCCCAAAACGGGTATTGCATTACCCTCTGGGATGACACAATAATTTGCTATGTTAATATATTGTAAAATCAGCAGCTTGACAAATTAGCGAGTTAGCTAAATTAACAATACAATTATTTTTATTCCATTTCTGTAAGTCATGGATTTCCGCAAAGTAACGCCTGATTCCATTAATTATTTTATAATAACGCAATATTTGATTTTTATATTTATTTATTTACCTTACAGAAAGGAGAAAAAGAAGTAGACAGCGAAAAGACTATATTATACATACACCTTACTGTGCTGCGACTGGCTTCCTCAGGGTCATGCTCCGTATATCCCAGCTGGTTGGGTTAACACCGATTGTGTTCAAGAAGACTAGTGAAGGTCCAGTCGCTGAAGTGTCAAAGTTTCTCTACATTTTCAACGCGATTCGCTTTACCGTCCTGAGTACCTATGTATTTTAAATTTATAATCGAATAAAATGAATCATCACCATCATCATCACCGTCTCGCGTAGCAGTGAAACAATATTACCTACCACCCCCTCTCTTCCCTTAGGTGTCGTTAAAGGCGACTAACGGACCAAAGACAGCACATACTTCCAACAGCATAGAGCAGCGGTGGGTTCACCACCTGCCACTCTGAGCAAATGTGCAGTCGCTATTTGGTGAAAAGTGGACTATGGTAGAGACTGCTTTTGCTGTCTTCAATGCCTAGTCTCTGACTGATGTATGTATCACCATCATCATTCAGCCTACCTTGTCCTACTGCTCGGCAAAGGCCTTTCATCTTCTTTTCACTCTTCATAATTGAGAACTCTAACTTGCCAGTTCTTCTCAAAGTAGTCCAGCTCGTCAAGCCATCACGAATGTCGTCTAACGTTGCGTGCTGGGCGGGCACCGATCAATAATCAAATCAAATCAAAAACAATAGTTTATAGTTAAGTAGTTTATTGCCTTATTTACATCATTGAAATCTATATACATACATATAATAACGACTATTATCCCCGAAGGGTTAGTCAGAGACTAGGCAATGAGGACCGCAAAAGCAGTACTCTGCTATTGTCCACTATTAATCATATAGCAACTGCACATGTGCTCAGCTTGACAAATGGTGAGCCCATCGCTACTCTAAGCTGTTGAATGTATGTGCAGTCTATGAGCTCAGCGTGACAGGTGGTGCGGTGTTGAGCCCATCGCCGCTCTAAGCTGTTGGATGTGCCATCTTTAGTACGTTAGTCGCCTTTTACGACACCCAAGGGAAGAGAGGGGGAGGTAGTATTCTTTCACCGCTACGCGACATGGTTATTGAAATCTGCTAGCTAATCTAAATCTATTGACGAGTATAATATTGGCTTAATCACCACACTCGTCAAACCCGGGTTGGTGATCACAAACCCGGGCTATGCATCGAAAATCCGACACACACCTTGCCCGCTCTGGGAATTGAACCCTGGATCTCCGGTTGTAATGCTTACGTTGACGAGCGCTTAGCCACTCTGCCACCAAAGATTATGAGTCTTAACTAGTGTTGCCTTCCGTGCTCTTTTTGACGTAGGCGTACTTTATAATCTACGACATTAATAAAGTACGCTAAAATACTCTATTTACGAAAAGACAAATATTTTGTTAAATGTCGCAAAGAGCAACAAAAAATACGTTTTGAAGAACCAATAAATGAATACTCTTTTTTATGCCATGTACTTTATTTTTGTTCTATAAAATGAAAAAATACTTTATTCGTCCTAAAAAAAGGTGGCAGTCCTAGTCCTAGCCTAGTGAGTTTAAATGTTTGTTCGTTACGCTTTCACCGATTTTGCTGATTTTTGATACAGAGGTATAGTCCTGAAGACGGTAAATTAACTTAACGCGCGGAAAAATGTACGCTAGCAAAGCCGCGGGCATATGCAATTTCTTGTTTCCAATCTATTTCGCAGCTAAAAAATTAAGTCATTCATTCAGACGGAATTAGTCTAAATAATCGTTCATATTTTATACCTCTAAAACGTGAAGTTTGATAATTCAATCCTTGTCATTAATTTAAACATTATTTTTCATTTTCCAGTTACTTCTACTCCGCAGCTAAAAAATGAATTCATTAATTCAGTCGGAATATGGCTAAATAATAATCGGCTGATTATTAATATTTTATATCACTAAAACGTGACGTCTGATAATTCCACCCTTCTCGTTAATTTAAACATTTTTTTCCAGATATAATACTTCTGTATTTTTACTGGACCTATATGAGTCAAAACATAATCAGTGACACCTGGAAATCGGAGTCAGGCATCACTCTCCTTGTCTTCTCCCTCGCATCTGAGTTGATGATGTCATCATTCGCGGTTTATGGATCGGTTGGTAGGATGAAGACGATCATGGATTGCCTCAACGTAATCAACAAGGTACGCGGATTTATCGTTTTTGCTCTCAAGGCAGGAATTACCTTGGTTGCCGAATGACTAAGTTTTCAATATTTAATGCTAACCATGTGTTACAGAAAGGTGTTATTGTAAGTTGTACAACGTGGACCCTGTCGGGCACTACAATTGAAAGAGCAGAGGAGGGATTTTTTAATTACACTTTATTAAAATCAGTTAGAGGTTTTAGTTTTATTATCATTCAGGTACTCTAGAGTATTATAATAACATTTATTTATTAAAAGAATCCATCAAACAGTTATCAAAATATCTTGTCATTTTCTTTATTCGACATCCTGTCAGGGAGTTCTTTGAAAAGGTCCAGAAGAGATATTTTAAATGCCGATACGAGATTATACAGGGTTTAACAAAATCAATAAAAGGGCGATATCTATACATCATTCTGAATACACCTGACCTGCTGCTAGCCATTTTATTTCACCTTCAGGTCTCTCCAATAGCTCTGAATTGGTTCTCGGCCTATCTTCGGAATCTCAGGCAAGCGGTCAGAGTTGACCACAAACTCTCTAAATGGTGTTTTTTTAATTTGACTTGTCATTGTAACTGCATCCTGCCTGATGGTAAGCAGCCGATGCAGTCCAACATAATGACAGCGCTCCCCATCGTGGAATAAGCACGGTAACGAACGCACCCATTAATGACGGCCTGCATAAATGCCGTTTCACGTCGCGCTTAAAAGACCCGGGACTGTAGGAGCTGGGAAACACATGCGCCGGTAAAGAATTTTTAAAGCCGAATGGTCTTACAGAGGAACGACTTACCAAATTTTTGGGTACGAGTACTGATAGTCTGTACAGTATGATAGTAGTTCCTAAGACCAGCACGTGTAGTCCGGCGGGAGATGAAAGGAGAGAGCGGGATTAGATCAAAAAGTTCTTCATAACACTCTCCGTAGTAATTCCGGTAGAAGACACTGAGAGAAGCAATGTCTCTACGCAGCTGGAGGTCCTCAAGAGAGGCTGTAACTTCATCATCTTCAATAATGCGTACCGCTCGCCTTTGCAGTCTATCAAGTGCATCGAGGAGTTATTTAGCGGAGCCGTCCAATAGATGGGAACAATACTCCATACTCGATCGCACTGTGAGCTTTCGACTGGTGTACCTCAAGGTGGTATCCTTTCCCCCCTTTTTTTCCCTGGTTATTGGCACTCTGATCCACCTATTACTGAGCAATATAAATATTTAATGGACTGTAAAATATAAGGTCGCTTTTTATGGGACAAGTTTTTAATGACCAGTGAAACAAAACCGTATCAAAAACATCGACAATATCAAAAGTAAATATAAAGAGGTGCGTTGAGCACATGCTCCCCTTTTATAGTAAAAGAGGAACCACTTTCTTGACGGGCCGGCGAAGCACGCCTGCTTGTGTGGCTACGTCCACTACCCGCGTTACTCCGTCTTTGCCGGGGTATGTGGCTACTATGCGGCCTTTGGGCCAAGATCCCCGCGGCAAAGTTCCGTCGGCTATTATGACAATGCCACCAATTGCTATCACGGGAGCCTCTCCAGTCGTCTTCCTAGGTGATAGAGTTGGTAAGTACTCGGTCACCCATCTTCCCCAAAACTGGTTGGCTATGCGTAGTGCTCTCCTCCATCCTGCTCTGCTACAGCTGTCTCTTTCATTAAGGACTGCGGGAATGGGGCGGCCAGAAGAACTTCCAAGAATAAAATGAAAAGAAGTCAGTGCTTCTGGTTGGTCAGGGTCACAAGGGTGTGTTAAAGGAGGTGAGTTTACTAAGACCTCAGCTTCGCAAAGGAGTGTGGAAAACACTTCTTCTATTGGAGTTCTTATGTTGGCTCTCAGCGTTACACTTAGGGCTGACTTTACTGATTTAACCAGCCTTTCCCAAGATCACCCCATAAAAGGAGCTGAAGGGGGGATGAATCTCCACTTTATCATCTCATTGGCGAATTCGGGAACGGCTTGTGTGTAAAGGGCTTTTTTAAGTCTTTGTTAGCGCCCACGAAGGATGTGCCGTTATCGGAGTGAATTTAAGAAGGGGTTCCACGTCGGGCAATGAATCTTCGGAGGGCCATAATTGCAGCGTCAGATGATAGCGAGCGTACAATTTCAAGGTGAATTGTCCGAACGGTTAGGCAGGTGTATAAGGCCACCCAGCGCTTTTCCGTTCTTCTCCCAATTGCCACGGTTGTCGTGCCAAAGTAGTCCAGGCCTACGAATGAGAAAGGCCTGCGATGGTGAGCTAATCTGGCAGCTGGAAGGTTCCCCATGGGTGGTTGAAAAGTGGTACTTCGGCGAACTCTGCAAAATTGGCAGTTATATGCTGCTGTCCTTACTGTGTTCCTGAGGCTCAATATCCAAAATCTTTGGCGGAGCTCGTTCACTACCGTTTCGGTGTTCGCATGGGCTGACCTCTGGTGGTAGTATAGGACAAGGAGTCGGACGGTAGGATGTTTTCCGTCGAGTAGGGCTGGAGCTTTCATTGCTTCCTCCACGTCGGTGACTTCAACTATTCTAGTTGACAGGCGTAAGTCATCTTCCTCATCGAGAATATCAGGTAGTTTAGCTAATTTACTACGACGTGATATGGGCAAGCGGTTTTGAATGAAGTTAATTTCTTCAGGAAAAGAGTCTGATTGGCATTTTCGTAAAACATGAATAATTGCCAATTGTAAGTCATCAGAAGATAGCACCGAAGGCATAAGGCCACGGTCGCATCTAACGTTTGGGGTTAGTGCTGATGGTAAATGGAAAGTAAAAATGAGTTTTGGAGCTTTATGGCGGGGGTTCCCTCTATCTAGCAGAATTTTGTTGTTCCGAATTTTATTAGGCATAACACATTTGGCATAATTTTCTTTAAACGAATATGTTCAATGCATAAAAATCATTTAGTATCATTATTATTTGGTCGAATGTTTATATGTCCGAATTCCCAATGGCATACTTTTAAGATGGCAGATTTTCACTAGGCATAATCTCATTTAGCAAAATATCATTACGCATAATTTCGTTTAGCATAACACTTATTTAGAGCGACCATTACTCGGCATAATTTACGATCTACGATCGTTACTACGATCGATGATGGCAGTTTTCCATTTGGAATAATTTCTTTAGGCATACTATTTCTAATGAATTTTATGGGTGTGTATTATTTCATATAATGACATATAAACTAATTTCAAAGGACATAACGTTAATTGGGTATAATTTTTACTTATACTAAATACACTTCCTATAACAACATTACGTATATTATTCATTTGATATAATAATCATATTCTATAACTTCATTTGATATAAATTATGCTTATAAAAAAAATAGCATTTTAACCCTAAATTGGTTTCAAATATTGTCTTAAAAAGTTAATACGTTGTGTTTTTGTTAAGGTTGTGCTAAAAAAGTCAGTGACAGAAGCGAATCGCGGCAAAACCGACTCCACGTAGACTTGTCTGCCCTACGCTAGAGTGTAATTTAAGCCCGCGTAGGCGTGGAGGGGCGAGGCGGCCTGCGAGCTGAGGAGCAGGTGGGTTCAACGTTCGCCGCCGCGGCTGAGGCTGGCCAGAAAGCCGAAGCTGCGGTGGTGAGCGAAAGCCATCTGCGACGATAAGCTCGCGTGGGACCGCCGGAGTCCCGCAGCGCCGGAGCCGTCACAGAAACCATGCCTGCTGCATGCTGCATGCCTGCCTGCATGCTGCATGCCTGCTTCCCTGCATGCTGCATGCCTGCTTGCATGCTTTATTCCTGCTTGCATGCTGCATGCTTGCTTGCATGCTGCTTGCTGCTTACTTGCTTGCTTGCTGCTTGCTTGCTTGCATGCTGCTTGCTTGCTTGCATGCTGCTTGCTTGCTTGCATGCTGCTTGCTTGCTTGCATGCTGCTTATTATGGAAATGAAAAGTATGCTACAAGATTCTGAATATTGACTTTCTGCGATATGATGGTTCTGCCTCTTAATATTATGGATATCAAATTTATGCATAAAGATGATTCTGAATGTAAACTTTCTGCGATATGACAGTTCTGCCTCTTAATTATTATGGATATTAAATATATGCCTAAAGATGATTCTGACTTATAAAATTATGGGTTTTGAATGTATGATTGATGAGTATGTGCCAAATGATTTTCTGCCAAATGAAGTTTATGCTTTCCGCTGTTGTGCATTATGAAATTATGACATTAAAAGTTCTGCGATAAAAGGTAGACCCTTATGGCGGAGATTAATACGAACGCCTTTTCTACGTAATGAGTGAAGTCGCAGTAACGATAGACACTTGTGTGCATATGCTGTGCATCTAATCAAGCGGGACCACAAACTAAAACGTCGTGAATCCGCTGAAATTGGCTGATTTAATGGCATCGATTCGTTTATGACATGAATTGGGATTTCAACAGTATTGGGTGTGTTATGAGGAGTATCGGGTGTGATAATAGGCCATTCTGACTCTGGTTTTAATAAGAGGTCGGGTCCTTTGACCCAACGAGATTGAAGAGTGAGAGGCCCCCGACCCAGGCGTGTCGCGTCATCTGTGACGTTAAAACCCGTGGGGATCCACCGCCACTCTTTAACATTAGTGAGTTCTATTATCCCACCCACTCGATGAGCTACAAAAGGTTTGTACGAACGTGCGTCATTCCTAAGCCAACCCAAAACGTTCATCAAATCACACCAAAATACGCGTTTTTCGATTTTTATTCTAACTGCATCTACAATGGACGTAGCTAGTCTAGCGGCTATTAGTGCAGCCTGTAGCTCTAATCTAGGAATACTAGATGGTTTCAAAGGAGTTACACGTGATTTGCTACATATTAGTGCAAGCTGTATGTCTTCGTTTGAAAAGAGGAACCGCCAGTATGATACAGCTGCATAAGCCTGCGCGCTGGCGTCTGCAAAGACATGCAGTTCGACTTGGCTGGGCTCCACCTTGCACAAGTTGTAACAGCGGGGAATTTTTAGTTGAGATGTTAAAACTAAATCCTCGAACCAATCGTTCCATAATTTGGTTTCAGATAAAGGAAGTTCGCTATTCCAATCTAAATTCAATCGTCAAGCATTTTGGAATAAAATTCTGCCACGTATAACAACTGGAGCAAGAATACCCAGTGGGTCAAAAACACGCATGATCAAGGAGAGTATTATTCGCTTGGTGAGCGGTTTAGGCAAATTTCCTTCTCCGTTTTTGACCGGAGTATTAAAACTTAGTGAATCCGTGGATGGATACCAGTATAGTCCCAGTGCTCTGATGAAAGGCGTAGAAGACGGAAAATTCGCAACATTAATATGTTCAACTACCGACTCCGATAAAAGTTCTTTCGGTAGGAGTCTGAGAGCTGACGGTTCGTTAGACACCCATCCGCGCATTTCAAGGCCCGCACGAGCATGTACGTGGACTATATCGGCAGCCAACTGAGCTGCTGTATCACTGCAAAGCACGGATCCTATATAGTCATCTATATATGTGTCATGAACGATAGCGTGCGCAGCCAGTGGAAATTGATCCTTAACTTCCAATGCGTTTTTATTTTTCATATACAAGGCTGTGAATGGACTAGATACAGCCCCAAAAATCATCGACGACATTCTGTAAGTTTGAATGGGCTCAGCAGGACTGTCTCGCCATAAAAACCGTTGGGTATCCCGGTCTTGTTTCCGAATTTGAAACCTAGGAAACATTTCATTAATATCCGCAGTCATGGCTACCTTACCTTCTCTAAAGCGCAGTAAAATATTATAAAGTGACTGTAACAAGTCCGGACCTGTTAACAAAAGGGAATTCAAACTGACCCCTTTGACTTTCGCGGCAGCGTCGTGAACGACACGCAATTTTGCCGGCTTGTTAGGGTTTACTACACCAAAATGTGGTAAATACCAACAGATTGAATCCGGTGGATATGAAATTTGACATTTTCCGGCGTAATCTTTGTTTATCATATCGTGAATATTGGTTTTGTAACGCTCAGCGTATTCTGGGTCACTAATCATTTTCTTTTTGAGACTTAAGAATCGCGACAATACGAGCGGGTACGGCACGATAGGGTTATCGGACTTCCATAGTAGTCCTACTTCAAACTTACCGCTTGGGAGACGATTGGCGCTGCGATCTAGAATTTGGATGGCGCGCTCGTCATCCGCGCTACGTGGCTCCTTCTTAGTAATACCTATCGAGTCTACCCTGTACTGCTCTTTTATCAAAGTTTCTAGCGAACAGTTTTTGTCAACAGGTTCCTCAGAGTGTATGTGATTAACAAGCACAACAGGTTTAGTATTACTAGATGTAAAACCAAATAGTACCCACCCTAAAGCAGTTTTAATGGCAGCCGGTTGAGATTCAGAGCCTTTGCGTACAGATTCTGGTAAGGTGAGGTGCCAGTTGTCAATTCCGATAACAATTCTAGGCTGAACATTTTCATAACAAAGAAAAGGTTTTAAGTCGGAAAGATAAGGATAAGTGCTAACTTTTTGTGAACAAACTGATTGCTTAGCCAGTTGAAGAGATTTGATTGACCGTGCTTGGCTAATTCGGTGGGTGTTGTTGGTGTGATGACCCTGGATGTCAAAATCTACATATTCTACCTGCACGCTCTTTGACAATCCGCCTACACATTTTAATTGAGTCTTCACCGATGGGCCTCTCGCGCCTACTTGTGTAGCGAGGTCAAAATCAATGAAGGTGGCAGTAGACCCGTCGTCCAAGAGGGCATAAGTGTCCACCTTACCAGCTGGGCCGGAAACCCTGACAGGAATTATTTTAAGCGAAGGTAGAGACAAATCTAAATTTTTCGGTGACGTAGTTGAGCTGTTTGCATGAGCAAAGAAGTCTGTTGCCTCCTCAGCCCCCAATTCTTAGGGCCTTAAAGATGACGATTCGCCTTGGTCCTCCTCACTTTCCACTATGTTAGCAATATGTAACAACCTATGATGCGCAGAATTGCATTTTTTACTATTACAAACTTCTTTATTGATTTTGCAATTTTTATAGCTATGAGAACCTCTGTTGAGACATTTATGGCATAACTTTTTATCTTTGACGAACTGCCATCTGTCATTGACAGTCAAAGATTTGAAAGAGTCACATTGACACAAGTCATGATCTTTGTCACAAAACCAGCAAGATTTTTTATCAATATTATTTGAAGCTGAATTATTATCGTTTTTATGATTTTTAGAGGTGGAAGGACGCGAATCTGTTTGATTGTCAGTTTCGTCAGTTTGTACTACGTGAACTTTGTCACCCTTCTTGTTGTAATTTGGTGACTCAGTTACTAGGCCAAACCTGAGCTGCAGGTCTACTTCCCGTGCCAGAAACCGGGCCAACAGTTGCAGCCTGGTGTATTCTCCGTGTTCTGAAAAGTGCACGGATGCGTAGTCTTGCCATCGTGTTCGTAATAGGAGTGTCAGTTTACTTAAAACAGCTTGGAAAACTTCTGGCGAATCTAGATATGGCCTTTCATTTAAAAGTTTCAATACCTCAACTGAATTACGAACACGACAAGCTAACATGTGCAGGTCGCTCCCGTCGATGTTGATCTTTGGTAGTGCACGAAGAGCAGCAACCTCTTGTAGAACAATATGTTTTCCGAACCTGACCGCTAGAGCTTCCATCACCTCGGAAGGGTCCCGCGCTGACACCAACAGTACAGCGACTGCTTCATGGGCTGCTCCTTTTAGGGCTAAATTGAGGCGCGCTAAATTGTCTGACACCGAATACGAATGCTTAGTGTCTTCGTACGTTCTGTTCAATGATAACCAATCCATGGCTTTACCGTCGAAATTGGGAAGGCGTCCATCCCCGAACCTGGGCTTGGATGCAATTCCGTTGATTAACGATGCTAGTTGCACTATTTCTGAGGAAGGTTGAGTAAAATTATTAAAGGATGTAAAAGGTCTTAGGCCATTAGGGAAAGATGATTTTGGAATATTATTGGCTATAGGGACACTGCTATTAAGTACCTCTCGAGATACGAGCAACTGCAGGACGCTGTGCAAAATGGACACTTGGCCTATTGACAGACTGATCTGTAGTTAAATCAGCGTTCTGAGGTTCCTTTGTTATGCTTAAGTCGGACATAGCTGAATTTACACACTCATCTAACCATTTTAGTACATCTCTGTTGGAAATTCGACTTGACCGGTGACTTCTACTACCTCTTTCTTCGAAAGCGGCAATTTCTGCCTGTTTACGTAGCTCCAGAGCGGCGAGTTCATGCTCGTGTTGACGTTGTTCACGCTCGTGTTGACGTTGTTCACGTTCCCGCTCGCGCTCTGAGGCCGCGCGCTCTAACGTCGCAATTTGTTGGGCGTAGTCCGCTTCAATCATTAAAGTACGGCTTCTTACCGTACTTTTGGATTCTGAAAAAGAACTATCACCGCCGCTACTGGGCACCCCAGCGGTTTGTTTGACCGCAGCCGGTGCGGTAGAGTTTTGACTTCCTACACTTGAAGGATTTTGGGCCGCAACTGCCGTTTTCATTTTAGCGGTACGTGACTGCGTCCCAAACATGGTTTTCAAGGGTAAAGGACCACAATCTTACTGAGCAATATAAATATTTAATGGACTGTAAAATATAAGGTCGCTTTTTATGGGACAATTTTTTAATGACCAGTGAAACAAAACCGTATCAAAAACATCGACAATATCAAAAGTAAATATAAAGAGGTGCGTTGAGCACACCCCCAGATTCGCTGTTCCCACCATTTGTACGCTGACGACTTGCAGTTTTATCGGCAATGTCGCGTTGAAGATATTGATGCTACGATAGCCGCCCTGACAGACGACCTGCGTAGTGTATACGTTTGGTCCAATCAGTATGGAGTGACTTGGATTCCTACTAAGTGCCAAGCAATCAATATTGGCAGTCCAGGTTAACTCCGTAAACTTGACGTCTCTGCTGTTTCGCCAGTCAGGTGTTAACATTCCCTTCTGCTCTTCTGTCAAAGACCTTGGTCTGCAGATCGACGGTTCACTATGCTGGTGTCTTCAAGTCACCGAGGTAAGCCAGAAAGTTACTGGTGCGTGACGTACTCTCTAAAGACTTAAGAACTTTTTACCTCTTAAAACTAAGGTCTCTCTTGTACAATCCATTATTGTCCCGATTTTAGATTACGCAGATATTTGCTACCCTGACTTAAATAAAGATCTTCTCAACAAATTGTATCGTCTTCTTAATAATTGAATTCGCTTTATTTTTGGCTTACGCAACACTTACGATCACTTATCGTCCTATCGTCTCCAGCTTAAATGGTCTCCATCTCCCAACATCGTAAGTCCAGGATTCTTATAACTCTATTTTCCATTTTAAAAGATCCAAACTCTCCTACTTACTTAAAAACTTGTTTCCCTCGTCTTAGCTCCTCTCATCTACTACCTACTCCTACCACCTTCTTGCCACTCCACTTCACCATACTGGTTTTGTGGGCGATTCCTTTACAGTCCAAGCCATTCGTTTATGGAATTTTCTTCCCGAAGAGGTTAGACAAGCCCCTAGCAAATTTGCTTTCAAGAAAAAGATATATCATTTGCTTCTTCAGGAGTCTTCATCCACGTAAGAGTTTCTCATCATCTTATCATCTATTAAATCTTAGTATGTTTATGTAGTCTATCTTAATTGCTTAAGATATTTAATGTGTAATTTGTGAAGATTATTTATATTGTATACTTTTGTCTTGTATTGCACCGCCATCAACTCTTTCTAACTAGCCCTAAGGTTGACTGGCAGAGAATGACTTCTGGCATTACGTCCGGCTTTTGTACTCGTTCTTTACTATGTGCGATAAAGTTTGATTAAATAAAATAAATAAATACAATGACAAAAAATGGGTTCTAGTTTTATAGTGATTTTTCAAAGTTATGTTTTCTAACAAACTCAATCAATTAAAATAATTCACATAATGAAACATGCTGTATCTTTACTAACACGCACGCTAGCGTCAATAAAAAGATAGCTCAGTGTGCTCCGAGTTTAGTGTGCATGTTCGGCTATCTTTGTGTGCGTCTAGTACATCTGTACGGGTTTGGAAAGAGTGTATTTTTGTTGAATTATGATAATGTTTTGTGGCTTATCTCGTTAAGGGGAGGTATTTCGAGCGCTTCTCTCTCGCTCTCTCGATGGTACGACGGTAAGGGACGGGTATAACAGCGAAACTGCACGAATAAGCGCGTTTTATATTTTAAAAAATTGATAGATGTAATAAAAATCGGTTATAATCACTCAAGTTATCCATGAACTTCATTTTACACAAAAATATGTAACTTTGTGAATTTATTCTATCAAGCGAACTTTATCAAATCGTGTTTCCATCGGGTTTATTCTACAGAATAAAGCCTCAATAATATGTAATAATTTTTAGTTTTTAGCAGATATTAATTTTACTATTCAGTACTTTAAAAATTCATTCTAAAAATATGTTATGTTAATTTTTCACTAACACCTAGCCTTAACGAGCCTGTTGTTTTGGATCAAATTTAATGAGCATGCTCAGTGTGATGTATAGATGCTCCCCTTAAACGTTCACTTTTTGATATTGTTAGACCTTATATACGCGCGAAGAAAACACTACTGAAATTGCTCTTAGTGACAAACTCGGGCTATGCAGTAAAACATTCAGACCCACTTTACCAGACCTGGAAAGAGAACCGAATATCGCAGTATTTTTTATAAACCGATGAGATATTTATTTGCAGATTAAAAAAACAAAAGGCATGGACCAAACGAAAAGAACATCGCTGGAAAGGACAAGCGTTAGGTTATACGTGATTTGCGTTTCGTATTTCATAATTGGCTTATTACCCAAGCTGCCCTATGTCCAGTTTTTAGATAAAATTAATAGTGGAAATTGTAAGTATTAAATGTGAAAACGCTGTTATTTTCATTAGATAAATATAAATACAACTGCTAAGTTTTTTTTAGTTCTAATGGCAATCTTCTCGCTGTTTATGGATCCCTTGTACGCAGTAATGTTCTTAGTAATCATGGAATACGTATACGTTGCTCTAGATGCTAGATCAGCAATGTTGCTATTGAATGATCAGTTTGAACAAATTAATTTTAAGTGTAAGTATAATTTTGCGACTGTAAGGGTCTCCTGCGACATTGTTTTCTATTTTCTGACACCTAACATTAAACATCTGACATAAAATACGACCATATTTTGTTAGATGTTAGAAAACACAAAACAGTGGCGCAGGATAAATAAAGTAAAATAATAGCCTTTATACGGTAAAGGCATCATTGAAATGAAGTCATCGCTACAATTGATGGGATGGCTTAGAAAGAATAGTACAGTCACGAGTACCAATATGTAAACACTTTTACTCTTATTCCATTGTATTAAGAGTTACAATTGTTTACATATTTTTGCTCTTGACTGTACCATCCCCTCTCTTCCCTTGGGTATCGTAAAAGACGACTAACGGACTAAAGACTGTATTATATACATCCAACAATGGATGTATACATCCAACTGCATAGAGCGGCGATGGGCTCACCACCTGTCATGTTCAGTCGCTATTTGGTGAAAAGTGGACTATAATAGAGGGCTGCTTTTGTTGTCATAAATACCTTAGTCTCTAACTAACCCTTTGGGCATAAAAGTCGTGATTATATGTACATGTATGTACCTAGTCTTGCCATAAGCCATAAGTTCTGTCCCAACGTAAATGAGGGTAATTTAAAATAAATTTTATGACAGTAATACTATTATTAGAAATAATTACGAGTATTGTGATATAGTGAATTACACTATCAGCACGTACTCAATAGTACGTGATAATTAAGGTCTTCCTGATTGACAAGGCGTCCTTCCTCTAGTCACGTATAGATGTGATGTTAATTAGTATTTAAGATGATACACTAGAGGATAAAGGAGATTGATTCAACGCAAGACATTGTTTCATTTCGGGTCTCCGTCCCAACGCCATTACATGGCGACCGTGACATGGTGTCACAAGTCCGCGCCGCGAAATCGCTAGTTGAAGTCTACAAAATATCAGGAAAATAGTGCTACACGGGCCTACAAGACGAAGGAAATAAGAAGAAAAACTGTAAGCCAAAATTGTTTAACTATGGGAAACCCACAATCTAAAGACAATATTATTGTCAGTCAATCACCAACTCAATCGGCGGCAGCATCAACTCCCTTGGCCGTTGGGATGCAACTTTCAGAGATCTTTTTACTGACCATCGTCGTTGTACTAACGGGCTATATAGTACTTAGGCTGCTACGTTACTTCAACGCACGACTATTAGAAGAGGTAGAACGCAGAGCGGTTCGACGGGCAATTGGACCAGCACAGAACGTGTAAGCCAGCACGAATTAATATAACTATGCTACCAAGAATCTATGTGTGTGTGTGAGTGATTTTTTTTTTCTAAAGTGTGTTCATGGCAAACCTGTCAGAACTCTTGAGTGAGCTTAAGGCTATTAGAGACTCTATTATTAAATTAAGTAAGGACAAACGTTATTCCGCTCAGGGGCAGAATAAGTTTTTAAGAGCAAAGGAAATTAAAAATATTTTTGAACAAATATCTGCAGACTTATGTAAAAAAGGGATAGATGCTGTAGAATTACAAATAACAAAAGCAATATCGTCAAAGTTTTTATGTAACTTTGAGGAAATCGAGTCACTCGTTAACCCGCATCATTCAGAAACGATCACAACCATGGCCACGTTCGATCTAAAAGTCGCGCTCACGCTCCTCCCAGTAGTAGATTGCGACGAAACGCAAATTAACCAACTAATAGACGGAATAGAGTATTATAGTAGTACCCTTAGAAACGAGGACCAGCCTCTGTTAATCAATTTTGTTTTAAAAACTCGTCTTTCTAGCAGTGCTAAAACAAAAATTAGTAAGTCTTATGTGTCTGTGGCAGACCTAATAAAAGATATAAAAAATGTTTTAATTCCGATTAAATCATACACAGCCATTTTAGACCGAATGCTACGATGTAGGCAAGGAAACAAGACCATAGAAGTGTTTGGTAGTGAAATCGAAAAAATGTCCAACGATTTAAGTACAGCACAGGCTAATGGAGACGAGTCGGCATATAATTTATTAAAGCCGATTAATGAAAAAATGGCTATCAAGCGTTTCGCTGACGGCCTAAACAATGCTCGTACAAGCATTATAGTTACGTCTAGGTCCGTAAGCACAGTTAGGCAGGCAATAACTATAGCCTTAGAACAAGAAGACTCGGTAGTGAAACCACCAATAAACAATTATGTTAACTATGTTTCGAACCAGCGATTTGAAAAGATAAAAAAAAACTATCATCAACAATATAATAAGTCACGTAACAACAACGCGACGAGTCAGCAAGGTCGGGGTCGTGCCTACTATAACTCGAATAGGTTTCAGGGTCAGCGCAACACCAGGTTTACGTCACCTCATAATAAACGTAGGAATGTACATTTCTTAGTTGACTCAGCAGAACAGTCTAATGACGAGAACGAAAGTGAACGTCAGAGTATACGTCAGAACGAACATCATAGCGATGATTTTTTTCGTTCTGAATAGCGCTGAGGTAGATATTTGTAGTTATGGTAGTGGTAATTACGTTTGTTTTACTTGTAGTCAAACTCAAATTTCTCTATTAGTAGACACAGGAGCAAGCATTTCAATTTTTAAGTTAGATTGGTTAAATAAACTCCGTAGCGTGTCCCGCGACGCAAAGCTAGTAAGGGATGAAATTAAGATTAAAGGAGTATGTGGGGATTTAGTATCAATAGGTTATGTTTATCTAGACTTATGTGTTAACAATTATAATTTTAGGCATAAGTTTTATGTGTTTAGCAACTTCCACTGTAAAAATGATGGAATTTTAGGAGAAGATTTTTTATTAAAATATAGTTGTAAAATTAACTATGAAAATAAGCTGGTTACATTACAGGATAAGATAAGTCTAGAATTAGGCTTAGGTAAAAACATAATAACGACTATTCCAGGGAGATGTGAGGTCGTAAAATATGTTTCGTCAGAGATAAAGGGCGAATGTGTCATTTTAGCGGAGGAAGTTATTGCAGGCGTATTTGTAGCAGGCGCCGTGGTAGTAGGAGACGGGAAAGAGATTCCGGTGCGATTTTTAAACACACGGGAAGAAGATGTAAAATTAAATAACTTTAGCCCGAAAATTAGAAAATACTCGGATTATTTCGTATGCTCTTTTGATACGGAAAACGGAAAATCTGTCGAGAGGGTTAAACAACTATTCGATTTTCTTAAATTAAAAACATATCTTGGTGATGAAGAGAGACGGTCTATTGAGAAAATATGTGCAAAATATGCAGATATCTTTCATATGCCGGGTGATAAGCTATCCGTTACAAACTTATACGAGTACAACATTAAACTGCAAAATGACGCGTCTCCTGTTTATGTCAAACCGTATAGAATACCGCACGCTCAGAAGGCTGAGTTAATAAAACAGGTAGGTAAATTGTTAGAAGAAGATATTATCGAAGAGTGTACCAGCGAATGGTCTTCTCCATTATTATTACTTCCGAAAAAAGCTGACAGTAGCGGTGAAAAAAAGTGGAGAATCGTAATAGATTATAGACTTTTAAATAAAAAAAATAGTAGACGAAAAGTTCCCGTTACCAAATATACAAGAAATTATTGACTCACTTTCGGGATGCTTATACTATTCTCATTTAGACCTCAGTTCTAGTTATTACCAGCTAGGGTTATCACCAGAATGTAGGAAATTCACTTCTTTTACAGCTGATAAGCAATATCAACTGAAAAGATTACCTATGGGTCTCAAAACGAGTCCTAGCGTATTTTCTAAACTTATGTCTATGGCTCTATCGGGTTTAAATCACGAGATATGTTTTCTATATCTCGATGACGTAATAGTTTTCGGGAAAAGCCTATCGCAGCATAATACAAATTTAATGAGTGTATTTGAGAGGTTTAGGTCAGTTAATTTAAAACTAAACCCTTGTAAGTGCGAATTTTAGAGGAAAGAAATTAATTATTTAGGGCATGTTATTACGCCAAACGGGGTGTTGCCAGACAACAGTAAAATCGAGGTCTTGGAAAAGTTCCCAGTACCTAAAAATGTAAATGAGATTCGTCGTTTTGTGGCTTTTGCGAACTTTTATAGAAAATTCATAAAAAACTTTGCCACAATAGTGTACCCACTAAACCGTCTTTGTAAGAAACATGTCGAGTTTCAGTGGACGGAAGAATGTGACGTGGCATTTCAGACCTTAAAAAAGTCACTTAGTTCATTTCCTGTCTTAGATTATCCAGATTTTGGAAAAGATAATGTTTTCCGGTTGCAAACCGATGCGTCAGGGGTAGCCTTGGGGGCTGTATTATCAAATGGAAATAATAAGCCCGTAGCTTATGCAAGCAGACAATTAAACAGTTCAGAAATAAACTACCCAACCATTCATAAAGAGTTATTAGGGGTAGTGTGGGCTATAAAACATTTTCGACCATATTTATACGGACGAAAATTTAAAGTATTAACAGATCATAGACCATTGGTTCATTTATTTAGCATAAAAGATCCTAGTAGCCGTTTAACTAAGTTTAGACTTTGTTTAGAAGAATATGATTTCGATATTGAATACATAAAAGGTTCCAAAAATGTAACGGCAGATGCCTTATCGAGAGTCATTATAACATCAGACGAGTTAAAAAATCTAAATTCAAATTTTTTGGGGGTAGTAACCCGTTCAATGAAAAGAACCATGGAGCAAAATAATGAACCCGCTACCTCTGGAAGTAGCAGGGTTGAGCCCCCTGTTGATCATAGGCAACCAAGAGTGGTAGATATTATGCAGAAATCACAAAATGATGTAAGGTTAGATATTTGTTCGTATGAAAACTTCGTGAAGTTGAGGAAAAAGAAAAGATACGTCTCACAGACGGGTGATATGTTATTTAGTGACTCTACTATTTACATAAATCAGGAATCTCTACTAACGGAGGCGCGCCGAGACGCAACGATAGGAGAACTGAGTGCATTATGTAAAAAATATAATATTGTAGAAGTCGTTGTGATTAAAAATGGGTTTAATAAAAAGTTTATTAAAATTTTGACCCAAACTTTCATGAAACATAAAGAATTACCGCGGTTATGTATTATTAATAACCAAGTTGAACATGTTACAAATAAAGACTTGATACGTGTTATACTAAATGATTATCATTTATTGCCGACAAGTGGTCATGTAGGCATAAATAAAATGACTAAGAATATTCGAAAAAAATATTTTTGGAGTAATATGCAAAAAGACATAACTGAATATGTGACTCGCTGTAAAGATTGCCAAAAGCAGAAATTTTGTAATAAAAATAATAAAGAGAAAATGGTAATAACCACTACAGCATCTACTTCTTTTGAAAAATTATATTTAGATATTGTGGGGCCGTTGGAGGTCGATAATTTGGGTAATAAATACATATTAACAATACAATGCGAATTGACAAAGTTTGTAGAAGCTTACCCAATACTTGATAAGTCAGCTGAAACTGTTGCTAGGGTTTTTACTGAAAATTTTATTTTACGATATGGTACTCCCAGGGTTATTGCGACTGACTGTGGAACGGAATTTATTAATTCCACGTTAGAAACAGTATGTAAATTGCTAAATATTGATAAGTTAAATTCAACACCCTATCATCATGAGAGTATAGGTTCGCTAGAAAACTGGCACAAACATCTCGGATGTTACTTGAGAATACAAACACAGAATCAGTCGGCAAATTGGAGTACCTGGATACCATATTGGTGCTTTGCTTATAATAATTCTGTAAATACTAGTACCAAATACTCCCCTTATGAACTAGTTTTTGGGAAAACATGTAACGTACCTAGTAATTTAGTTAGTAAAGTTGATCCCTTATATGTATACGACAATTATCCATCGGAGTTAAAATTTAGATTGCAAAAAGCTCATAATGATGCCAGGAACAACTTATTAATATCAAAACAAAGTAGAAAAACTAATTATGATTTAGATTGTAAGGAAGTACACTACAATAAAGGTGATCTACTCTTGTATAAGAATGAAAATTATAATAAATTGAATGACTTGTATTTAGGTCCATTTGAAGTTTTAGAAGAGCTAGGTACTAATGTAAAAATATTAAAGAATAATAAAGAATATATAGTTCATAAGAATAGGACTAAGATATTTAGAAAATAAGAGTTTACTTTTCAGGGAAGGGATGCCTAGCCTTTTCAGGGGAGGTGTGATATAGTGAATTACACTATCAGCACGTACTCAATAGTACGTGATAATTAAGGTCTTCCTGATTGACAAGGCGTCCTTCCTCTAGTCACGTATAGATGTGATGTTAATTAGTATTTAAGATGATACACTAGAGGATAAAGGAGATTGATTCAACGCAAGACATTGTTTCATTTCGGGTCTCCGTCCCAACGCCATTACAGTATATTAAGTAGGTTTTATACTATTCATTTCGATCTAACACATAGCTGTGTAAACATGGAGTCTGGTACCACAGAGAATCGTGAGAGCCAAGAAGTGGTCGAGAGACACGCACACGGTGGCCACCGGAAAATTATCTTTTTTGTTTTTATTACCCTATAATGTCCCAATGCTGGGCAAAGGTTTCCCCCACTTCCTTCTAGCGCTCTCTCTCCTTAGCCAGCTCTAAAGAATTTCCGTCGAAGGCATCGAGGTCGTCGCGCCACCGCTTCTGAGGACGGCCTCGACGCGGATGTCGGTCTTTGGGTACCCAACGCGTGCTGATGTTCGCTCACCTCTCTGAGTTCATTCTTACCACGTGCTCAGTCCCACGTGAGCTTTGCAGGTTTATGTCCAATATCGGCAACACCTGTCATGGAACGCAGTGTGGTGTTTCGGACATGATTGGTTCTCTTGATGCCGAGACTGCTGCGTACCATGGTTTTTGACAAACCTTGAGTCGGGACTTTTGTGATTCTGTTAGCGACCTGGTTTGTGCACCGTAGGTAAGGATGGGCAAGACACACATGTCGACGAGTTTGCGCTTTAGAGAGATTGGAAGGTCTCCCTTCATTGGCGTCTCCATGGACCAGTAACTTTTCCAGGCGTTCTCAATTCGGCGATCGATCTCTTTTTCCTGCCTGTTGTCGAAAGAAACTAGCTGGCCCAAATAGACGTATTCATCGACATAGTGTCATTATTTGCCCATTTTACTCTACCTTACATTTCGTGCTACTTTTCTCCTCTAAAATATTCCATAAGCAAATATCCAAAGGATTAAGATCAGGACTTGCAGGCGGTGAAATCCGTTAAATTTACGTCTAACCAGCGCTGGGTTGATTACGTTTTGTGCGCTGGTGCTGAGTCTTGTTGAAATATCCATTGTTTACCAGCAAACACAGTGTTACTTAGTGGCTTAACCACCTTCTCTAAAATATCGCTTTGGTAGTTAGTTGCTCGTGTTTTCACCCCTTGTTCACAAAAATGGAGCTTTGTCACGCCTTCGTAGGACACGCTCCAACAAACCATCACATCTGATGCTAGGGTGTTGCCTCTTTCAACCTTCGGAATTTTCTCAATAGCTTCTTGGAAGTGTCCTACGAAGGCGTGACAAAGCTCCATTTTTGTGAACAAGGGGTTTTAGAGTGGATTAAATGTTATAATACCTGGTTTGAGCGAATGGAAAAGTGTATTAAGCTACGTGGTGAATACATTGAAAAACAATAAAAAGTACTATAAGGTTCTAGTTGTGTTTTTTTCTTCAAACGACAAAACTTAAAAGGCATGCCTCGTACGATAGACATACCTAATTTAAAAAGTTATGTTATGTTACGAACCATTTTAAAATTATATTGTGCATAAATATTTTTTCCCTACTTTATCGGAAATTAGGCATTCACTGGCAACCATTCGCGCTAGTGTCAGATACGCGGCTGTCACGCACACTTCAAATTCAATACAGAAACCGGGCGGATTTTGAGAAGCGTTTGTACCGCGATGCTCCGTCTAGACATGTATATAGTCAAAGGTCTAGCCATAGATATTGTTACAACGAAAATATTATTTTTTTTCTACTGCATAAAACATTAATTACTTTAGTGTGTGTTAGTTCATAAATAAATAAAAGAGCATTAAAAAAATATTAAGTTGAAGAGATAAAATGTTTTGCTATAAAACAAAAATATTTAACACCGATTGACGCGAAAATGAGAAAACACAATGAATATTCATATAAGAATGACAGGTTCCAAATCCAAATGTAACATTATTGTTTTTTTTATTGTAACAGTATTTATGGCCAAACTAAGTATATACATGTTGGATGTAGCCACCAAACAGTTATATTTTTCAGTGCGTAGCCCAGGTTTGCGATGATCCTGATAACATACCTTGTTTTGCCATATAAGTTTGTCCCAACTTAATGGTGATTATCAGATTTCGTGCACTATTCTATGTCCGTGGCTGTATAAAAATATGTAGGTATTTTACTTTCAAGTTATATGGTTTGTTTGAACGAAGTACTATACAGTATGCTATAATGTTTACTTAACTATGAACTGCTAAGTTAAAAGGTTCTTAAGAAAAACAACATTAATTATTTAAACACTTTTTTAAGGATTAGTCACAGGGAGACTGTGACCACGGACCCTGTAAAGGGTTCGAAACGTCAAGATAATATAAAAACTATGTAAATAGAAAATTAAACGCGAGTTAATCCGTAAAAAAGTGTTTCATTTCAGTGTGCAGTGCTCGCTTAAACCTCAGAAAACAATATAATATCAATACATTTTTGTATATAATAAAATTATCAAAATTTGTTTGGATGTGCACGAAATCTAACAGATTTCGTGCACATCACCCTGTAATGAGGGTATTTTAAAAGAAATAATGTGACAGTAGTATTATTACTAGATATCATTATATTATGAAGGTTTTATACAATTCATTTCGATCTAACACATAGCTGTGTAAGCATGGAGAGGAGTACCACAGAGAATCGTTGGAGCCAAGAAGTTGTTGCAGAGAGACCCGCAGGCGGTGGCCACCGGACAATTCTCTTTACGGATGAAAAAAAGTGTTTCTTCAACACAAACACTTTTTTTCATCAAAACCTTCATAATATAATGATATCTAGTAATAATACTACCGTCACATTATTTCTTTTAAAATACCCTCATTACAGGGTGATTAACAGATTTCGTGCACATCCAAACAAATTTTGAAAATTTTATTATATAGACAGAACTTAAAAGGCATGCCTAGTATATGTAGGTATAACACATAAAAAAAAAGCTGGTGTGTTTAGAAAAAATGGATGATTGAAAGCGAGGGCGAGAATAATAAAATAATGCGCTAATGGAAGCCTGCGTGCGTGTGATATGTTTGTAATAGGGACGAAATAGAAGCAACAGGCAGGATGATTTACATTTAATACTTAATCAAAATTGATTTTTAATTAAAAATTTAAATAATTCAAATTAAAATCAAAACAATTAATGGCGTTCTCTTTGTATTTGTTTCTTAAATAACTGTCGTTTGGATGTTACATCATTTTTCATGTTCTCTAATTTCTTATTATGTTGAAACCTTATATTTAAATATTTCGAGAACGACTTCTTTCTACCGGATCAGTTGGAAATCTGAAAATTAAAATGTTTGCTATGTGGTCGAACAATTTTAAGGTTACATAATGTGATGACTGCTCATCAATATCCGTGTCCAATAGTTTACCTATTCCCACGTGGAAATAGCACGTGGAAATATTGGGCCATAACCCACCACGCTGGCCCAATGCGTGTTGGTGGGTTTTAACAACTGTCATCTTACGACAACAAACGGGACCAACGGCTTAACGTGCCTTTCGAAGCACGGAGGAGCTCGAGATGTTTTAAATTTGGTCACCCATCCAGTGACCCGGCATTTCGAAAGTTGCTTAGCGGGCAAGATCGTTAGCCGAACGTGCTAGCCGATGCGCTATCGAGCTCAGAAGCATACCTACCATCCCCTACATACATATACTTAAACACACACTTCTTACATAAATACTTACGTACATTCCATTTCAAACATAATAATTTTTTATTCATTTCGAATATCGATACGATACCATACCACAGTAACAATTTATAATAATTATATTATTAAAAATATTATAAAATATTACAGTAGGTATTATATTTTATCTTGTTTTAGAACGGAACCTATAATCCAACCAAATTCGATGACGAATATTTGTAAACAGATTACTGTTATACGTAGTTGCAGTAGGATTTTACTTTTTCTTGAGAGACATTCACAAGAAAACAGTTAAATATTGTGTCATTCTTTCAAAAAACAGTAAAAATCCTAGTGAAACTAGACATTTGCACAAATGACAGTAATATGTTTACAAACATTCGGCATCGAATAGAAACCGTGACATTTATTCACGCTCTTATAAATCAGACATCAGTTTAAAAAAAAGAAAAACTTTGAAAGCGTTAAAATAATAATTATATTTAATGTATTTACTTTATTTACAACAAGACCATGTATAAATACTAACTTACAAGACTGAGTATTTTTTATCATACTTATTATATTTAAACCTCCTTTTATATTCTGCCACCAATAATGGGGATTCTACATTTTAATACCAGCAACACTACGCATACATGGCCGTTATTATTTTTAAACTTTAAATTTTCATTAAAATTTATCGATACTTACAGATAAACCGTGACTTACCTTTTCGAAAAAAAAATTATTTGGTAGTTTCGACAGAATTTTACTAAGCAAACGGTCATTTTGCGAACAATTTCACCGAAACGCGAGAGGTAAGCACTGCTTGACGGCACAATGACACTGACCGCCAGGATTGCGCGATAGGCCAATTTTGGCCTATAAATTTTTCTACGTTTTTTTACGGCCAGGCTCTATCTAGACATGTATATAATCAAAGGGCTAGACTAGGTACATGATAGTAATGAATTAAGTATGTTTGTCCATTATCTTGTTTAACTATTGAAAACAAGCTCAGCTTAACTTGAACTAGAGTGTGAGCGTGGTAATATATTCAAATTATAAAAGAAAAGTTTCCTTTTGCAGGTGATGAGCAACCAACACCCTTGTATCTATTCATTCGCTCGTCGATAACAATGTACGTGAAAATGTTTGAAGTGATAAGGCGACTGTACAAAGCTTACGGGGCCGTTCTGTTCCTCCAGCTCATATGTTGTGCGACACATATGGTGATCCCTGTTTTCCTCTATTCACCATCAGTTGGTAAGTACACTACATACATACATATGTTCACAACTATTATCCCCAAATGTTTAGTCAGAGACCAGACAGTAAGGACCGCAAAAGGGGAACACACTAAAACTCCGAAAAACTTATTTCCGAATTTGAATATTCCAAATTTTAAAACTCCGAATTTCATACCACAAATACAATTTTTCAATTTTCCGATTTTTATAAGTTCGATCAAACAAAATCCCGAAATATTATTTTCAGAAAAAAGAAATTCCGATTATCATATTTCCGTAAATTAATGCTGCTTACTATTGCAATTATTTTTTTGTCGTGGCAAGAACCGGCAGCATGTCCATCCTTGCTTGCATGCATGATTAATGCATTAATAATCATATGATTATAAAAATAGCATTTTAACCTTAAAAGGGGTTACGCATTTTGGTTTCCCATACAAACTATCAAGTCGAAATTTTTAAAAACTAATAAGCCAATTTTAATTAAACTTTGCATGTTAGAGTAAAATACAGGGATCTAAATAGTTTGTTGAAAACATTTTTAAAAACGTTTATTTAACTCAGTTATTGCGATTTTAAACTTTCTATGGATAGGTGCCAAATCATAAATTTCGGATTATTATAAAACTATAAAATTTGGAGTATTGAAATTCGAGATTACGTGTTTCGGAATTAAATTTTTCGTATTTATGTAGAGTGTAGTAGGGACCCCAGCAAAAGCAGTCAACTGCCATAGTTCACGTATCATTAATTGATAACACCGCGATAACGATTGCAGCTCTATGCTGTTGGATGTATGTTCAGCCTTTAGTCCGTTAGTCGCCTTTTACGACACCCAAGGGAAGATATGTGACAGTAGTATTCTATTAATGTGCCGCTACCAGCACGGCACACACAAGGTGTAAGTAAGTAGGTACACTAGGTGTAAAAATGCCTCTTAACAATTTGATTAGGTAAGGGGCATGGTTTAGTTAGAGGCCTCGAAGCAATGCCGACATTTCTTTCAAGGCTAGTATGTAATTGCTCAACTCGTAGAAGCCAGGAGCCACGTATTTTATTACGAAGATTTTGGGGTGCGATAAAGTTCACCTAAATTTTCTACTCCGATAATCGGAACTCCGAAAATGTTCTTCATAACATTTTTTATCCTATCAATCACAATTTTTAACTACTCTGTTTCTTGTATTCATAAACATCTATTATACTATTATTTTTTTTTTTTAATACTGTTCCTACTACTACCTAACCAGCCAGCTAATATTTCAGTGGGACGAGCTATGGTCGTGGGGGGTTGGAATAACACCAGTACCGTTCGGAGTATGAAGTTGAAATTAAAATTAAATTACTCCGTCTATAAAAATATTAAATTAAATGTTTTAATCCGTTTAACCGTATCAAAACTATCACACGTTTAAAGCCAATACACTAGAGAACCGTGGGGTTATACCGATATAAAATTAATAATTATGGACGCCAGGATCGTATAGTCGATCCGAATCTGGAGACGATGTCACCATACAACTTCACCCAAGTCGAACTCGCAGATCCTCAAATGTTTCACAACTTCACCAACGCTTGGTGTAGTTGGATATAAAAGAAAATACTAGGTTAAGGTTTCGAAACCCTAATGTTAAAATATGTTCCTGAATAAAGAACAATTAAACCCAGAGTAGGGAGTACAAAAACCGTCAACGCTTGCTCATCCGCTAGGCGGCGACAGCTTGACTGGCAGCAGGTGGCCGCTGGTACCCCGACGAAGCAGGTCTCGCGTTCAGGCTTTAGGGCCCAGCTCTAAATCCTGGCGGCGAGACGGGCCTCTCAAAGCATCTGAAATTATCAACACGGGGCCTATTTATAACACTACATGCCTAGTTCAGATCTGTTACATAAATTGGGGTCCCGCACTCTGCTATCTGTGTATCTGGGGCTGCAACCTATCATAATCAGGGACTCGCAGCGCTAAGGGTTATCAAAAGCTTCCCAACGCTGTTGCGCAACTAGAAACTAACACCATATCACTAATATTTAACACCATGTTTTAATTTTAGTGTTGTTTCACATTTAACTAGTACACAAGGCACTACGCGGCTACGATATTGCACCAAACATAACTAAACAATGCTAGAATATTGTTGGATGATGCTATATCCACTTAATAAAGGGGTTTGACACGTCTGCCACATGGCCAAGAGCCTTGCGTCGCCTGGCGACAAGGCAGGATTCAGACACCATGAAATATCGATTTGCATTCCTAGGATGACGGCTTATTTGTTAATAGCGCTCCAGGAAAACATTTAGGAACACTTTGTGATACTTACGTGCTGGGATATCCTAGGTTTACGCGTGGCTGCTAGCGGCGTCACGACCTGTCGGTGGTGGCACGGATCCCTGCAATTAATCAAATCACTGTAGATCACAACACGCTCCACAACAACAAACCTGTTACTTCCCTAATATCAATTCCCAAGCAACGCGTACCTCTTTAAAATGACTCTCGACACATCACACTCCACTCACCCCAGAGAATGAAATCATCTCCACGTCATAACTCGTCACTTTCAATTCGCCGGAAACACTTATAAATCGAAGGCCAGCTTATGAGTTCTACTCGTAAAGTGGGGTAATCCATAACAACCTGTTCTTTTAGAATTTTCCTTCAAACTATTAAAACGTCAAATATGACGTTTTCATCTCTCGTTCTGACACTGAGAGAATCTGCCAATATGAAAACTACTTGAACTAGAGACAAGTTAACGTTTAGCAATCTGAATTTCGTCCTTTTTTAAATTTGGAAATCAATTCCACTCGAGTTAATACCCTGTCTAAATATTAGGGAGTATTAGTTTCCTCTCTGGTAACCCCTACGGGCAGAGACAATATCCATATAAAAAATACTACTCCCGTTCGAATGTTCTAGATAAAAGTCCTTATAGAAAAAATAGTTCTATTTCCAGATTTGCTTAAATTAAATTTAATTACTTAAAGTAATTATTATACATATTAATTTATTATTAGAACTGTTTCGGCTATTTTTTAAAATTGAATCTTTTAAGTGAAATTAAAAGCTGACAGCCACTTCGCCCCGCTACCGCTAGGCGTCGCTACGGTGGCTGTCATTTTGTCTATGGTGTTATGTCAAATACAAAACGTAAACAATCTTAATTTTATCCACATCTAATGCAAAATCTTGCTAAAACTTATTTAGAAAGGTGTAATAATTGATAGTGCAAGAAAAGTGTGTCTTGTAATGTGTCAGCCAAGGCTCCATGTCTTTAATGTGAAGAAAAAATGGATTTTAGTCTAACAAGCCACAATGATTACTTCTACTATTCAAAAACAATGATTTCAGGTAAGTACTATTCAACCATTGCAAACCCCTTTTGTAGATTAGTAAAGGCAGACAGGGCCCTGAATTTACAACGTAGCAATGCAAACGAAAAAAAAATAATATTGTAAAATTTATTACTATTCAATAACGTAAAGGTTGATAACTTTTTGTGTTTTCACTGTTATATAAAGAAATTAACTTGCGAAATAAATTTTATTGATAAAGTGTATGTTTATGCGCCTTCAAAAGTAAACATAATTATTATTATTTTATTCATTAATTATTAGTAAATACAGCCGTCATCAGATCGGATTGTAATGCATTTATCAGGAGCTTTACAATGCATTTTAGTCAACGTTAATGTTATTATAGGATCACAGTTCTGGACACCATATTGTTTAATTTATGTCAACAGCTGATCACTCTAATAATAGCAAATGCAGGTCACATATAAGTAGAATCTTACCTATAATAATAGCAGGACGTGCAACTTTGGTGCTAGAAATCCTTTAGAAGTCACGACATTGGGGGTTAAAGTTACTCGCGTCCGTAGGTTTACCCTTGAGACCCTACACGTGACCCCTGGGTGGTGCTAAATGAGTGACAATGACTGAGTGGTAGAGCCACGCTGCGTTGCAGCACGCATTGAGCCGGCTCGCCCGGGGTAATACCACCCTCTCACGAATATCCGGCGTGAAATAATGGCACTTGGTGCTGTTGTGTTTCGTCCGGCCAGTGAGAGTTCCGGAGGCCCCTTCCCCTCCCACCCCTCCTCACAATTCCTATTCCTTCCCCTAACCCTATTCTTTTCTTAAAGGTCGGCAACGCATCTGCGACTCCTCTGGTTTTGCGGGTGTCCATGGGCGGCGGTGATTGCTTTCCATCAGGTGACCCGCCTGCTCGTTTGCCTCCTTCTCATATAAAAAAAAAAAAAAAAAACGACAAAGTCAAATCAATCTTATAATATCTTCGACCTATAGTAGCTATACCTAAAACGTTTACAGAAGAACTTTTCTTATAGAAGGATAAAACAAAACGTGAACAAGAATAAATAGTCTTGTTAAATGCATTTATAGGAGCTTTGATATTTATTTTTATAACATGCACTTATAAGACTTAAGTTCTTATAAGTATCATATAATGTAATACTGTAAACGTTTATAAGACTACGTAGTAAGATCGGAAGTGCTTGTAGCATAAATAGTCTAATAAGGTGTTGTCGTAAACGTCTTTAAGACTGCATAATAGGATCGAAAGTGCTTGTAGCGCAAATTGTCCGTTAAGCTGCTTAAACAAGATCAGTGATTTTGATCAAAGCGTCTATTAGTGTGCTATAAGATGTTTAGTCTTATAAGTCAACGACTATAGGAAAACTTAGCTGCTTGGATAATTATAATTTTCGGAAACATGAGTGTTATGAACTGATACTGATACTTTTCCAATGCACGAGCTTCCAAGGACGAAACTCACGCCCTGAGAGTTGACTTGGTCGAGCGTATTGACTTGGCCCTCCAAGCTGTCTCCGAATGGGGCGAGGCCAACTTAGTCAAACGCTACCAAGACTCAAGCGTGTTTATTTAGCGCCAAGCGGAGTCCATTTAACCTGACTCCGACTTTCCGGAATGGACCTGTTGATATTAGCGACCATTTAAATCTTCTTGGCTTAGATTTGTCACCGGTTCTCAATTTCGGCCGCTCTATAGAAAATAAAGCCAAAACTGCCGCAAAAAAGCTAGGTATTCTCTCAAAGGTGAGACGGTACTTCACCCCGGGACAGCTTCTTACTCTTTACCAAGCTCAGGTCCGATCGTGCATGGAGTACTTTTCCCATCTTTGGGATGGATCTGCAAAGCACCAGCTGGTTGCCCTGGACTCTAAAGAGCGAAGAGCAAAGAGGCTGATTGGTGACGATGCTGGTCAATAACAAACTTTTAAGTTTGGAACACCGACGCAAAGTGGCTTGCTTATCAGTCTTCTACAGGTTACATTTCGGAGTGTGTGCTCAGGAGTTACATAACCTCATACCTTCTTCCCCGTTCCATTATCGGACTACTAGACGGAGGGAGGGCTTTCATCCCTATGTTGTCGATATTCCACCCGCCCGGACGAAGCTATTTGCTTCTAGCTTCCTTATTAGGACAGCTAGGATGTGGAATGACCTCCCTGCGTCTGTTTTCCTGAACGCTACAACTTGGGCGTCTTTAAGGCTAGAGTAAACAGGCATTTACTGACTGCGCGTGCTTCGTCCTCATTATCACTTTCCTACAGGTGAAATCTGGGACAAACGCGCAATCAGACTCCAACAAAAAAAAAATCATCGATAGTACTACATACAAATTGTATGAATGAAAACTCTAGGAAGAAAAATTTTAGGAAGAGTGGTCATTTTGATTACAAATCGGTAGGTAGAACCATTTCAGATACAGAACTTGGTGAGCAAATATGGACCCAAGATTTTAATAAACCGAGTCCAGTTCAGTCCTGGGAACCGTCTGGTTATGGAGATCATGTTACAAATGGGTGAATTTCCCGGGACCAATAATTGCGTGGCATCGATGAAATCTTTCATTACCATGCCTTGTAAAACAGTTTAGTTTCATTGCTGTGGCCAGGTGTTTAATTTCCGTGACTTATGTTTTTTAATCGCCATGGTATGATTGGGTGTATAATGTTTGATATAAATACTTATGGTCTAATGTTCAGATAACATAATTTCATTTCTATATAAAATTTCATTTGATTTATAAACTAATTTAATAATAAAATAAACAATTAATATAATTTTAGATTTTATAATTTTATTTTATATAATGTACTTTTGATATAATATGCATTTGATATAATAATCTAATGATATAAAACCTTATTCTTGTAATAAGCAAGCAGCATGCAAGCAAGAATGCAGCATGCAAACAGGCATGCAGGATGCAGGCAGGCATGCGTAGTATGCAGGCAGGAATGGTTTCTGTTACGGCTCCGGCGCTGCGGGACTCTAGCAGTCCCACGCGGGCTTAAATTCAGTGCAGTGCGATGCGTGCTCGGAAACGGACGCGCTCCATTGTGCAGTAAGAATTTTTAATTCGCGATTTGCGCGGCACTAGCCACTGCACGTTACTATGGGTTCACAACAACTTGTAGCCAACGAGCTGTTGGAGTTTACACAAAACGCCATCGATACGATGGACGAGGTCAACATCTGGCAGATCTGCAAGTCCAACTTTAAGGAGGACAAGATTTGCAGTGGCAAGACGCTGCTTATCAAGACAGTTGGCAAGGCCGAACTGATGCCATCTCGCTGGAAGGATGGAACCCAGAAGAGTCTCCAGGACATTATCACCCTGTTGAAGGAGACCAACCCGGCCGATGTGCCTTCATTCGTGGCGAAGGAGCTTAGCAAGCTGCCCCCCGTCACATTCGACCACGTCGATATCACCAGACTGCCAAAGGATATCACCTTTCTGAAAGCGAGCCTGGCCGAGGTGCAAACCAAAGTAGAGGCCTCAAACATCACCGTGAGTGATTTGCGTGCCCCAGTAGCATTATTAAGCGTTGCTTCGGTAAGTAGGTCACCCGTGGCCTCTAATGTAAATACATGCCGCGGGGCGCAGAATGCATCCATCGGCAGTTTTCAGTCGGCGCATATGGATGCGTCACCGATCGCAATCACTGTGCGCGATTCCCCGCGCCCCGCCGCCCGCTCCGGTGGAGACGTCAGCAAACACGTCAAACCCACGATGTGACTACGCTGCTGCTGCGGCTACGCAACCTAAGCGGCGACCAACTAAAGGGGAAGAGAAGAGTCGTCGTGATCCCGGCCTTGTACCTAAGTCTACAAGGCCACGGCAAGACCGTTGCTACGAGGACGGCTTCATCAAGGCGGAGAAGAAGAAAAAGAAGCCAGCCTGCCGCAAACTGTGTGGCACTGCACCGACGGGACCAAACCACCTGCTGCGTCCAGCTACGGCGGCGACGCTGCTGTACGTGTTCCGTCTTCATTACTCTACGAAGGCAGAGGAGATTGTAGAGTATGTGCGAGTGAAGTTCAAGTTCTGTCTGAGGGTCGAGCAGCTGGAGTCGCGCCACAATGTAAACTTTAACTCATTTGTGGTGAGAGTGCCTACCGACCATCTGTCGACCTACATGAAAGAAGACTATTGGCCGAAAGGTGTCTATGTTTCGGCGATTCCGCGGCCGACTACCTGACACCGTGTAGCGTCACGCGTCGCGGTTAATACGTGTGAAATAGTGTAGTAAAAAATATTCAGATCAAGTAAAAATTATATCCAATAAACGTTATTTCCTTAGAAATTAGTTCATTTGTCATTATATAAAATGATAAGCACCTGTATGATTAGGCAAAGAAAACATCTTTACCTGTGATACAGTTCTTTCATTGCCGTGGACGCTTGTTTCATTGCCGTGCACGCATGTTTCATCGCCGTGGCACGAAATTTTTAATCTTGTATATCTCGTTAGTTTTTTAAGTTATCTACCAGATATTAAGCAAGAATTATCAAAAAACATACATTATCAAAAAATTTAATAACTCGAAATTTTTCTTTAAAAAACTTAAAGATAAAAAAACCCACGGAAATAGAGATTTTAATGGACTTGTTAAAATTCACCCAAATACGTATTTTTATAAAATGTTTTTTTTTATATTTGTCTTTTGTTATCTTAAAAATATAATATTATTATTCGAATAAAAAAATGAAGTCCGTCAAGATCGTAGCGTATAGAAAGCGGCAGTCTCTACCTTCTCTTCCGGGAAACAGGTGTGAAAATGTGTACTTACATCCGTAATATATAATATAATAAATAATAATAATATAATTTATAATTAATTTTGCAGCTTTCAAAACACATTTGTTCGAGGTAGTGTCAACTGTGAATGCGGGAATAACGAACGTCGGCACGATGATCTTGATCACCGAGATAAGCCACAGGATGCAGTCAGAAGTAAGATAATAGCAACGCTAGCTTATGCCCTTTAATGCCTCGTCCGCACGCTTGGAACTTGCCGCAAACTCCAAACCTCTACAAACGTTTGGATTTGTGATTTGTTCGACGGATCGGCTACAAGCGCTTGCAAACCAAACTATTTGCTCTATCCACACGTTTGAATTTGTGACGGCTTGTTTAGGTTTGCTAAGCGTGTGGTCGCGGCATAATGACGATCGCTGCAACAGCGCGTTTGTATAGATGCGTGGAACAAGCGGCGTATAATACCCATTACATACATATAATCACGACTAATTATCTCCGTAGGGTTAGTCAGGACTAGACAATGAGGACCGCAAAAGTAGTCCTCCGCCATAGTCCACTTTTCACCAAATAGCGACTGCACATGTGCTTAGCGTCACAGGCGAGCCCATCGCCCCATTAAGCTGTTGGAAGTATGTGCAGTATTTAGTCCGTTAGTCGCCTTTTACTCGTACGACACCCATTTCTTTTACCGCTGCGCGACACGTTGAAAATGAAAATTTCATTAAACCAATAATGTTAGTTTTGTAATAATTTTTTAGTCTTTTTCATTTGCACACTTCAAGAATCTTCGCAGCGTACGTATTGTAATTTGTAATACCCGCAACTGCATCGCCACAGACGCGCCCCAAAAAGTCGCACTAGTGTGTAGGGCCTTAGAAGCGTCCCGCTGTTAGACTAGTGAGCTGGACTAGTCACGAGTCACGCCAGACCCGGCTTGCTAACCACTCGACCATGGAGGTCGTCAAATGCATACACTGTTATTGACTAAATAAACAAAAGCATAATTATAAACATTTGATGTACCAGCTAACCCGCACCAGGCGTCTGGTCGCGTCCATGATTCTGAAGTGCCCTGACCAGCGCACCATAGCCGAGCTGATCGCATTCTCCAAGAGCATGATGCTAAGCAAACGCGAAGCTTCGGTGGGAGGGGGAGTGTGTCGACTTATGAGGCCACTCGTTGCTTCCGTGAGTTTTTTGCTTTCTTCGTTATAGATAGATGAAGTATAGATGTAACCACAGAAAACTGTTTCTGTGGAACCATTAGTGGCCCGCCCGCGCCTTTATCCACGCTGACTTAGAAAGACCGCCATATTTCATCCATTTTGTACAAAATATCTACAAATTATATACAAAAACCATTCTCAGTTATCGCTGTTTCTATTAGTGAAAACTGCATAAAAAAATTTATTTTCCTCGTCCAAATCGTCCAAAGCATCTTTTTCAACATAAGTACCTATAAAAAAGACGTCCTGAATGGGTATTCAGGACGTTTTAGCTGTATAGAAGAATGGGCGCAGGAAACATCACAGATTTATACAGACGTAAAGATAATAACAAAAAAAAATGTCGTTACCAAATCATAAAATACAAATCGCAAAACATGAATTTGAATTATAAACTATATTATAATAATATGATAAGTGCTCTGTAGAAAAAGCTTTTGGAGTTCTAAGGCATTTACTTGTGCATTTTAAACTAAAATTGTTTTGCCTTTTATGTTCGCACTAGGCGACTAATTTAGTCTATTTTTTTTTATTGTGGCACGCCATAATGGCTTCACTCTGCCTGATAAAAAGCAGATTTAATTTATTTAGATTAAGATTTTTTTAACAGTTAAAAACTAACGGAGCAATGATCTCGATTCTCGACTAAACAACTCGTCTTGTGCAATATAGCATTGCCTTGATATATTTGTTTTAAAAAAGAAAAACAAGTAAAAAGCAGGATCAAGAAAAGTATAATAATTATTTTTTGTAAAAGTAGGCTAACGAGCAGGCGCGTTATCTGATGAGAAGTAATCACCGCCGCCCATAAACACCCGCATAACCAGGGAGCCCCAGGCCTTAAGAAAGGAGTATCACCTTTGAAGAACGAGTACGAATTGTGGGGGGGGGGGGGGAGGGGGAGGGAGCGGAGAGAGAAGAGCCAATTTTCATGCAAGTGTGTCGTTTTTTTATAGGTTACAAGTTATGCCATCACCTACCTACTTGTGGTCATTCAGTTCCACAACTCAACTAATACACAAAAATGAAGCCAGTGGCGGTAACTTGGTAATAGTTACTTATCCGGTGTATGAAGAATTAATAAAATATGATGTTTATTATAATTAAATTGAGTATAAAATAATAATGTAGTTAAGTAGGTACGCTACTTGGCAAGTGCTGTATATTTACAGATTTTATTGGAAATTCGAAAACTAATTAAATAAAAAAACTTAAGTGATTCTAAACTTATTTATATCTCTATTTGCATATGTTTTGTGTCAGCTTTTAATTGTAATAATGTGACTGCACTAAATGCCGGTTGGTGATAACAAACCCGGGCTATGCATCGAAAAATCCGAAAACACACTTTGCCCGACCTGGGATTGAACCTGGGACCTCCGAATATCGAGCCGAACGCTTCACCACTCGTCCACCTAGATGTTTTTTTTAATTTAAATCAATTACAGTTTGGGTGACACAGGTTTGGTGACAATTTTTTTATTTACTTACATTTTATTTATTTAGTGTTGTCCATGTGGAAAAGCCTATGTCCAGCAGTGGAACAATTTATGGTTAATGATGATGTTGATGCAATTACAGTAGATTATGCACCAAGGGGATAAAAAAGTGTCTTATGTAGCGGGCGCCCCGTATTGAATCCCGAGCAAAACGAAGGATTCTAGCGTTAACTCCTGAGCGTAGCGAGGGCGTTTAGAGGGCGTTAAGACAAGAATCCTGAGTGCAACGTGGGATTCAAGGTCGCCCAAGACAAAGGAACCTTTATCCCCGAGGAGAATACTCTACTTTTCATACCATCTACGAGACAATAAAAAGCAATAGTCTATCAAAGCAATTTTCAGTTTTTGCGACTCTTTTAGATTTGTGTTCTAATTTTTTTTTTATTTTTAATCTACTCGTGGTGACCAGTTCCAATTTCGAACAATTAATTTTTCAATCCTCTTGCTTAAAAAGACCGTCATTGTAGCGTTCCAGAGTGAGGAAAAAATAGCTTTTCTTAAAAAGTTTTTTTTTTTAAATTTTTGTCGTCAAATGACAATGAGCCTACAAAGACGAAAAAGTATTTAGTCATAAGTAGAATAATCATGAATACAGACTCGACTTATTACTGTTTACTTAAATCAACAACTTTTTTGAGATAGTTATAACTATGAACAACACAGACCGTGCCCACACAGTCCACGCTTCAGCAAGAAACAACTGCACAGTTAACACATGTGCTTAGGTAGTAAGCCTTTATCCCGTTAGTCGCTTTTACGACACCCAAGGGAAGAGAGGGGTTTTAGTATTATTCTGATGAGCCCATCGCCGCTCTATGCTGTTGGATGTATGTGCCGTCTTTAGTCCATTAGTCGCCTTTTACGACACCCAAGGAAAGGGAGGTGTTGGTAGTATTATTTTGATGAGCCCATCGCCGCTCTATGCTGTTGAATGTATGTATGCAGTCTTCAGTCAGTTAGCGGCGATGGGCTCATTAAAACAATACTACCAACCCTATCTTCCATTGGGTGACATAAAAGCAACTTACGGGTTAATTTTTAATAAAGTAAACCAATTCAAATTCTATTCGATTGTTTTATTTTCTCGCATTTGTAGTGAAATGCAGAGTGTAACACACGGCGCTAAAAACCCATTAAAACTCGGTTTATTTTACTCCTTCGCTAAAGCTCGGGAGTAAAAGTACCTTGTATATAATGGGTCATTTTAGACCCTTGTATAACAATCTACTATTTTAGTGTAGATCTTATGGAGAATGCATGGAAATAGTACCTAAGTACCTTTCTACTTTATGTTCCAAATTCAAATCACATTAATGACCAGCGGGTCATAATGAAATTCTGTACAATATTATTGCCCTGCTAGACCTAGGTCCTAAATGACTTACTTTAAGTTAGGTTTGCATGACATATAATTTGACATTGTCGTGCAAGTGGTGTGAAAAACCTATTTACCTATTTATGAATTGAAATAGAAATGGTACAGATTGCACATTTTTAGACCTTCAGAGCATGTCCACATCGACCGAGCACGGTCTGTGAGGCAGCCTCGCGAGCCAATGCCTCAGAAGGCGTAGACGTGACTCGGGCTGCCTCGGGCGCACGTTGTCTCGGCCGCGCGTGCTTCGGGGTCGAGCCGTCGGCTGTCGGTAACCGGGACGCGCTCAAAGGTGCCTCAGCGTGCGCTTTGCGTTCGGTGTGTACGGTGGTTCTCGGGGACTTCTGTAGACTCGACCTACCTCGCGAGGCTCGCCTCTGTGTTTCGGGAGTGCATCTCGAGTCTGCCTCGCGAGGCCATGCTCGCGAGCCACTACATCGAGGCTGCCGCGCGAGCCCATGCACCCGGTGTGTACCCGGCTAAATGAAGTGCACAGCACACGCACAGGTGCACAGACTGATAGATACTACGTATTTATAGATAGATAATACTTTTATTGTAACATAATAACACAAACATTTAGACATAAAAAAGCAAAAATACAAAGTTACAATTTGGCGGTCTTATCGCTTAAAAGCGATTTCTGCCAGACAACCAATCGGATGGAGAGAACTTATAAACTCTATGATCGGAGGTGCAAATATTTAAAACATAGTTAAGAACACAATAAAACGCAAAACTAAGAAAATAATTAAAATGAAATATTAATTATATTATAACATTTATTATAAAACTATGAAATAATTAAATATTAATAATATACATATTTACATATACATACTTAAACATAATAGTCTCAGGTAAGAAATAGGAGACAAAGACAGCTATGTAGCAGGATAGGGTTAAAGGGAAAGGTAGTAATTTTTCACGAGTTCCTTGAATGCGTGAATGGTTTGAGCACGCCTGATCGCAACTGGAAGCGAGTTCCAGACACGAACAGCTTCAACAGTGAAGGAACAATCGTAAAAGGTGGTGTTGTGAAGAGGGGTTCTAAGGCTAAGATTTTCTGATGACCGTAATGAGCGAGAGTTCGAACAATAAAGAAAACTGAAACGCTCCTTTAGATAGGAAGAATAGGTGGGATTAAACAATATGTTATATAGAAGCGAGAGGATGTGGGTATTCCGGCGAAGACGAATAGGAAGCCACTTGAGTTTAGCGCGGTACTCAGAAACATGATCATACTTGCGCAAGCCAAATATGAATCGAATACAAAGATTTTGAAGGCGCTCATGTTTATTTAGCTGGTCCTCCGAGAGATCAAGATAGCAGGCGTCAGCATAGTCTAAAACGGGAAGAAGCAGCGAATGCGCTAGCGCAATTTTAGTGGCAGTGGGTAAAAATTTACGCAATCTTCTTAAAGAAGCCGAGGACGCGAAAAGCTTGCGGCTGACAGCTTGCAGCTGCGGCCCCCAACTCAAGCAACTATCAACAATAACACCCAAGTAAGCAACTGATTTGCTAAAAGGGATATCCACTCCATCAAATATAACCTTGGGGAGGGTTTCCCAGTTTACCTTGGAAAGCAACCTGGAGCTGCCGACCATAATAGCCTGTGTTTTGCTTGGGTTGACTTTGAGTCCGTAGGCTCGGCTCCAATCAACAATTTGTTTTAAATTAACGTTGGTAGTTTCTATAGCTTCTTCTTTCTATTTATATCAATCAGTTTAAATATCCATGGACTACTTGCTGCTATTAATTAAAGTCGATCATTTGAAATAAGCTGTGTTTTTATTTGCTAAATTGTTATGTGCAACTCGGTCGAAACGTCGGAAACTAATAAGTAGTTGTGCGTTAAATCCCGTTTGATTTTGTTATATGGCCGGGCTATAGGTATATATTTAAACTTGTGTTGTTATCATATTGGGATATCATATAGGTGGACATTGAACGTGAAATAAGCTGCTTGATCGCTCCTCCACCGATAAATAACAGTTAATTAGACTTGTCAAAATTCTTCAAAAGTCTATTTAAGGTAAGGTAAGGCAGCGGCTGTTTGAACCATACGTAGTTTTTGCGTTAATAATGCTAAAAACATCAAACATCGTAACGAACGATTAACTTACAAAATGTTCTATTTTCCCTTTTAAAGGGGTGTGTAATATTTGATATCAATACTATATCTAACGTTCAGATAATATAAATTCATTTCATATAATTTAATTTGATATAACATATAACTTAATATAATAAACATTTAATCTAATTTTAGATTCCATAATTTAATTTGATAATATAATGTACTTTTGGTATAATATACATTTGATATAATAACCAAAATGTATAAAACATTATTAATATAATAAGCAAGCAGCATGCAAGCAAGCAAGCAGCATGCAAGCAGAATGCAAGCAAGCAAGCAGCATGCAAGCAAGCATGCAGCATTCAAGTAAGAATTCAGCATGCAAACAAACATGCAGCATGCAAGCAAGAATGCAACATGCAAGCAGAACTGCAGCATGCAGGCAGGCATGCAGCATGCAGACAGGCATGCAGCATGCAAGCAGGTATGCAGCATGGAAGAAGACATGCTGCATGCAAACAGGTATGCAGCATGCAGCAGGCATGGTTTCTGTCAGGGCTCCGGCGCTGCGGGTTTCCGGCGGTCCCGCCTCGCCCCTCCGCGCCTACGCGGGCTTAAATTACACTCTAGCGTAGCGCAGACAAGTCTACGTGGAGTCGGTTTTACCGCGATTCGTTTCTGTCATTGACTTTTTTAGCACAACTTTAACGAAAACAAAACGTATTAACTTTTTAAGACATTATTTGAAATCAATTTAGGTTTAAAATCCTATTTTTATTTAAAAGCAAAATTATATCAAATGAAGTTATAGAATATAATTTTTCTACCAACATAGCTTTATAGAAAAAGTTTTTGGAGAATATGAGTGTTATATCAAATGAATAATATACGTAATGTTGCTATAGGAAGTTTATATAGAACAAGTAAAAATTATATCCAAATATTGTTGGGTGTAACAAAAAAACGTTAACCCCACACAGCCGTTCATAGTTGATTGTTGCTGCTGCAACGTTTTTATTATTAACCAAATTTTGTTGACCGAGCAATTTTCCATAAGGTGTACCTCGGTACATTAACTGGCCAGATTTTAGTGTCCTCCTTTACGAAAAAAAAAAATTCATTTTGAATAACACATTACAAGCTGAATAATAAGAAATTATAGAGATGTACTTCCATATAATGACACAACGACATTTCTTACTTATGGCGTAAAAACTAAAAATTGAGCAATAAAATATCCCTAGACAAAAGGCCGGTTGTCAGTATGCGAAAAAGGTTACAAATTATTGCCGGTCATTAAGCGGGACGGAAATTACATTCAAAGAATTTCAGATAACAAAAGTGAACTTTGTAAACAAAAAACTCTTAAAGATTTAGTTGAAAATATGAAGACGATGGGGAAAAAAATTAAAACCCCAGGTGGTGATTGACGAGACCCAAATAAAAAAACTCTAGGATGCGTCGCTGCTTTACAGACACTCACACATAAAGATAAGCCAATCGGGAGGACTATTTACTGGTGTGGGTTTTGTTTTCAGACACTGAGGAACGGACGAGCGGGGCGAGGGCGGATGCTGCCGAGCGGAGGGCTTGCGGTAGACGGTTGGCATTCGAGAGACATTCGGGATTCTACCTCGGGTGGCTGAGGTCGGACACCACAACGAAACGACACGTTTTGATTACTGTCGTTCAGTACTTTATGTAGAATCAGTGACCTTAGAATTGCGTTTAGTTAATGAAAAAGTAAATAAAGTGATAGGTAGTTCGAGACACAGCGACATCATACCGGTAAAGTAGATATTTTCTAGACTTATTAATGTTTAAATTCACCAGATATCTTTCGTTAACTTTCTCGACACAGTATTGATAAGAGTGATAACTGAATTGTATATAATAATAAACAAAATGGACAAAGAATTTTATTCAGTGTGGGACTACGTTAACGTAGATTATTGGCATCCTATGTTGCGGAGCTATTACCTGGAACTAACGATAGTAATAATTATAGTCATATTAATTGTAATAACATGTTGCATAGAACGATTTAAGGGTGATTTTAATTATTGTGTTGGCATAGTCTACCGCCTTTGCAATTACCAATTGAACTATGAGACATATATGAAACCTATGTGTGCCCTAATTAATAAGTTACATGCAATCTAGAAAGATTAAAATACCTGTGTGTGTTGAGAAAGTTGCTTGTACATAGCTTTGCATGATTAGTCATTATGAAATGATAATTAGGACGGCCTAATGGGTTTTTTTGTTCTAATCGTTGTTTTTCCCATTAATCGATGGCCTAGAAACTAACAGTTGGCCTTGGAAAGTCTAATTATTGTCTATAAATTTAATTAATTGTACATAAAACACTAGCGATTGTTGAGTGAAAACCACTAACGATCTTGAGTGTAAGTTCTAATGATTTGAGTATAGAAGCTAATTATCCTGAGAGTATAAATCTAATTATCTTGAGAGTGAAAGCTTATTACCTTATGGGTAAAAGCTAAAATGATTTGGAGTAGACCGTAAACGGTTTGACTATGTTTGAAAGTAAATTCTAGAAAAGAGGCAGTAAGACCTAGTGATGGTTATAATGTAAAGCTTTTAATCTAAAGACTTTACAAGGCATAAATAATGAAAGAGTTTCGTATTTTTATATTTAGATAAGTAGATAAATATAGGGTTAAATAAACAATCATATAACTAAATAAGTGATGAGATAAATAAACACAACTAAATAAAATAAATCATTAAATAATTATCTATAAATCAACAAATAAATAATTAAATAATAAACGATAAATCAACAAATAAATCACTAAATAATAAAACAATAAATCAAAAAATACATTGAGGTAGAATAAATTAAGCTATCTTCCATAATCTTGTGTTTTATTTTATTTCAATTGATTTCTACAACGCAAGGAACAGCAGAGATAAATACTTGTGATCTGTTTATCGTAATAGTGAGAATTAACATGATCTTGTCTATCACATTAGTAGAAATGCAGTCGAGCATTCACGGTTATTATCTCTATTGGTCTTGGCTTTCTTGTAATCCTTGTTTCACTAGTTACTCCAGCTAATTCTCTAGATAAACAAGCCTTGTTTCACTAGCCACTTGTGAATAGATGACTGTAGACTTAATCTTTGTAGACATACAGACGTAAAGTTATTAATTATTCTAGAAGAGCAATCATTTTGATACTTTGGTTAAAATCTGGCTAGCACTCCAACTAGCCTACGACAACTGCACATTTGTATCTAGTCTAACTAGAGAGTGAGACAGGTATCATTATAGAACAGAAACATTTAGTCCCATTAGAGTTGATAGACAATAGCAGATTAGATGCAGAGTTAAGCAGATAGGCAGCAGATGCAGACATCCGACGGATAGTAAGTAACGGTAGGTAATATTTATTATAATTAAGCTAAGGATGTAGGCTCGAAGGTAGGGTTATGTAGGGCTTATACAGAGATTTTGCAATATTTTAAGGGGGGACAGATCAAATTTGTTTTATCGCTAGTAAGGCAATCGCTATAATGTGAAGCCTGAATTTTATAAATTAAAAACTAGTACATAATCGTGACGGGAAAGCGGCAGCTGGGGTTGTCACATATACACGTCCCATCTTAACCGAACCTTGCATTCTAGAGTCTGACGAGACTATTTCATCATTTACATATACTTAGAACAATGAGTGATAATAAAACCATGGTACTGTAGAGTTTATACCATGATAGGGCGCTGGCTGGTTTTACTTTATAATAATTTATAAATAAAACGTAATTTGAATTGACAAGATGTCAAACCGGGAATTGAGAGAACGATCTGAAGTGCCAACATGGGTAGACTTGACCATGTTGTTTTTATATTTAATTTGTAATAATGTAACTTGTATATAAAGATAAAGACGTATGCAATAAAAGAAGTCTTATACTAAATAAAGGTTGTTGTTATTAAGTATAACAAACGCCCCTCAACCATTACGTATTCTACAATGGTGGAGGCGCCGGCCGTGCGCGTAAAGTTTCCGTTTTTCAGGTAGCACGAAAGCACTGAAAAAAATGGTGAATAAGCTAAGTGTTGAAGAATGAAGAATAGAAAAGAAATTAAGATAATCTATATCTGAAAGAAGAGGAAAATTTAATTTTAAGCAAAATGGATCGCGTAGTCACTTGTTTTACGGGTCATTTTGATGAGTCGGTGGAGGAGTTCCTGGAGCAGTTCCAAGCAGTAGCAGTTTATAGGAAGTGCACTAGCTCTGAGGATCGGTTATTGTTGTTGCCAGCATTTTTAAAAGGATCAGCACTTTTCTATTTCCGATCAATAAAAGCTTCATGTAAAAGCTTTGAAGAAGTGGTGGATAAATTGAGGGAAGAATTTGAAGTGTGTGATTACTCCGAATTATTTTAGCATTTTTATAATTTATCGGAGTTGGCTAGCAAAGCAAACATAACCAATGAAGCAACATTCATTACGCAATTTTTAAAGGGATTAAAGCCTTACTACAAGAGTAAACTGGCATATTCCCACTATGCGTGTAAAAGAGACCACAGGGAGGTTATTTTGCAATTGGAGAAGGTGTATCCAAAAGCACGTGAAGAGCAGTTGAACTTAGCGCAGAATCATGCTGCGTTCGTTCATAAGTTTGTTGGTGGGGGAGGTGATCGTAGTACGCCCACTCCATTTGGTCCGTCAATGACGACGAAAGTGCAAGATGTATGCCGCGTTGTACCAGGACCTGCACCATCAAATAGCTATAATTTACGTTATAATTTTAGGAAAGCGCAGTCGCAGCCGGGTTTTCCACCGCGCCGACAATAAAGAAGGCCAATTGTCGCGTTGGTGATGTTTTTGAGATGTCGTCTGGTCTTTTGCAAGCGCACACATCTGACGTGAAATTGCAAGCGATGGATGAAGCGAGTCAACAGGTTAGACCTTCTTCTACGTTATTGCCATTATTAGGATTTTCTACAAATGAGGTTAATTCTGTAGCTCTTGTAGACACAGGTGCCACGGTTTCCTGCATCAGTCAAGCTGCCGCGGATGAGATAGGAGTAAAATGTAGAGATATAGAAAATAGATGTATTAGTTCGAGTAATGGTAGTAGGTTAAAAGTAGTTGGAAAATGCGATATAATGTTTTCTTTAAGCGATTTTTGATTTAAACAAGAATTTATAATTATAGCTGACTTAAAGTGTAGTGTAGTTTTAGGTCAGGATTCCTTAATAAAGAATAAGATTATTAGAAAAGTGTATTGATTTTTATAACAATTGTGTGTCTTTTTTCCAAGGAAAAATTCATTTTGTTCAACCAAATGTGTTGGGCCAAAAAGATGAATCCGCTTTTGTTGCAAGACAGGACTCTGAAAGATGTTCGATTGTTAGACAAAAGTTAGGAAATATTCATTCTGTTCAGCAAAAAGTGTTGAGCCAAAAAGATGAATCTACTTTTGTTGCAAGACATGATTCGCAAAGATCGAGTCCGATTGTTATACAAAAGTTATGAAATATTCATTTAGTTCATCCAAATGTGTCAAGCCAAATATGTAAAGCCGCTATTGTTGCAAGACAGGACTCTGAAAGATGTTCGATTGTTAGACAAAAGTTAGGAAATATTCATTCTGTTCAGCAAAATGTGTTGAGCCAAAAAGATGAATCTACTTTTGTTGCAAGACAGGATTCGCAAAGATCGAGTCCGATTGTTATACAAAAGTTATGAAATATTCATTTAGTTCATCCAAATGTGTCAAGCCAAATATGTAAAGCCGCTATTGTTGCAAGACAGGATTCGCAAAGATCGAGTTCGATTGTTAGACAAAAGTTAGGAGATATTTATTTAGTTCAGCCAAATACGTCGAGCCAAATAGGTAAAGCCGTTATTGTTGCAAGACAGGATTCGGAAAAATCGAGTTCGCTTGTTAGACAAAAGTTAGGTAAGTCATCGAATGTTCCATGTCAAACAATTGGTTTAGAAAGTTTGAAGTTAGAACAAAAGTCAGATAGGTCATCGAATGATCTAGATCAGGCAATTGTTTTAGAAATTTCCGAGCCGGGTGCGAAAAAGAAAAACATTGATGTGTCAGCAAGTGACAGACATCAGTCAGTTGTTGATTTTATTGATTTTCAGAAATTGCGTAACAATGATTACGTATATTTTTTGAAGGCACCAAATAGTGGTGAATTTTGCTTGCCGGTGGAGGAAAAACGTTTTGTAACTAATGTAGATTTAGGAACGGGTTATCCTAAAACGAGAATTCGATAGAACAGGTAGATCGTATGAGTAGATCATTTACGAAGGCACTACGTAAGAGTTAGACCGGTATTCTTTAACGTCAATGATTTAGTTTTATTATGTTCCAAGGCGAGTTATTGGCAGATGTACGAAACTGGCACGTCTTTATCAATGGTATATAAAATCATTGAGCGATGGGAGGTCTAATGTTGGTGGCTTGTAGGGTTCTTTGTTCATACAAATCGCCTGAAGCATTTCATGTCACGATGATGTGTGTTTGTAGACTTTGTTGTGTATGTATGTTTGTAAAATATAATAAGTTTGTGTATAAAGGGAAGGCTTTAGTAGGTTAATTTTAAATTATATGTTGTCATTGTTATTTGCTAATATGTGTCTTAATGTTTTCATATGAACGAGGGAAATGAGAAAAACGTATTTTAGGGAGCAATTGGTGTATGAAAAAGAGGCCCAAATACAAATAACACATAGTAGTTTGATATGTTAAGGAAATATTGTTAAAAAGCGTGAGATAGGTTTGTTAACGTATTTGTAATGTTGAAAGCTGATAAAGTAAGTATTTGACAAAGGTAATGAGTTGTAAGGGTTAAGTAGAATTAGATTGGTAGATCTAGTCGACTAATTCTATTATTTGGTGTAACATGATTAGGCAATAAGCTATTTGTCATGGATTCCTGATTTGGGTTTCACACACATAAATGATGGGATATAGGGTTAGTGTCTGGTTTGTAAATGGTGTGTTATTATTACTGAGGGTTAAAGGATTGAGTATTTATAGCATAGTTGGTAAAGGTTTAGGAGTTAGCAGTATGTAGTATGCAGATAAAGGGTTGAGTATTTATAACATTAGTTTATGAAGGGTTAAGGAGTTAGTAGTATGGAGGAGTATGATGTTGTAGGTTATTTGATTTATAGGAGTAGTGTAATAGTAGTTTAAGGTTATTTAAGAGTTTATCATTTTAATAGTTTGTAGTGAGTTAAAAAATTTCTCTCACGATAAGCAATTTCTGGTGTAGAATAGAGTGACTATTCTCATAAGCATTCGGAATTACTTTTAGTAGAAGTTCTACCTAAGTAATGGATTGGAAATAGAGGGATTATCTTTTGCCTTAAAGTTTAATCAATAATTCCCTAATTCTATAGATTATGAGGGAATATTGTATTGTTGATTATCAAGTCATAACGTGGGATAGTTGACATGTTATTGGGGATTTTGTTTCTTACCTTGTACTTGAGCTTCTTGATTTCTTGAGAGTTTTAAATATAATGGTGTAGAATATTTTTTCCTATTGATAAGTTGATAGTATCTGCTTTGAGTCTTGTTATAAAGCCTAAGTGTAAGAACGACTATCACACCCTTAGAGGTTTGAATTTTTCTCTGCATTAACATGAAATATTTTAACATGCAGATTGATTAAGTTAGTTATGTATATTTTGTTAAGGGTGATATTTATGAGTCGTGTTAGTTAGATTCGAAATAGGTATATAGTTTTGACGGGTTTATATGTGCCAAGTTCTTCGAAGTTCAGTTCTTCGAATAGCTAAATCGAAGTCGGGTTTAGGTTGAATCATTATCGAAATAGGTATATAGTTTTGACGGGTTTATATGTGCCAAGTTCTTCGAAGTTCAGTTCTTCGAATATCTAAATCCAAGTCGGGTTTAGGTTGAATCATTATCAATCGTATGTATTATTTTTCCCGTTTCCGCTAGAATGTGCAGTGATGTATAGAAAGGGGTAGAAATGTAAAAAAAAAAGTTGGAAAATATTTTTTTGATTAAAAATTTTTTTTTTCTCAGGTCGGGAGGAATGTAAAGTTTATACCATGTTAGGGCGCTGGCTGGTTTTACATTATAATAATTTATAAATAAAACGTAATTTGAATTGACAAGATGTCAAACCGGGAACTGAGAGAACGATCTGAAGTGCCAACATGGGTAGACTTGACCATGTTGTTTTTATATATAATTTATAATAATGTAACTTGTATATAAAGATAAAGACGTATACAATAAAAGAAGTCGTATACTAAATAAAGGTTGTTGTTATTAAGTATAACAAACGCCCCCCAACCTTTACGAGTTCTACAGTACACAGGGGAAAAAGATACGAAAACGCCATCACTCATAATAAGCGCTCAGCGCCATGCAAATTGACATGAAACACGGTTCGCAGCGTATAGGGTAAAACAGGTCGGTTGTCCCCATAAAGTGACTTCGGTCAGCAGCGCGCTCAGCGTTAGCTGTGTAGGAACCCTGACATTCGCCTGGCTGGCTTTCTAACGGAGGATCACAGAATCATACAGGTACAATACACCTTTCCACGCGATCCTAACAATTGCTATGGCTAGTCTGTAACGCATTAAGTCAACTCTATGCAATCACTCATCTGACTGACTATGTGCTTTCCTTAAGATTGACAATTTATCTAGGCTTCATAGAAGGCCGGGACTCCCCATTAGTTAGAGCAAGCTAGGTGGAATGGAAAGATGTATGTTTACTGTTCGTTCGGTCTAATGTATTGGTATAGACATGTGCAATCGACTTAATTGGAAGCAAAACAATCAAGATAGTCTAGCTCTCCTAAGATGTTGGATCTCTGTATTTGGCAAAGTATACTAGATACTCTTATAAAGCATATTAGACGATCACTACACGGCACGAACCACCACACATTGCACAACACAGACAATAACAGTTTATTTTCTTTTACAACCTAAGGGAAAATCATTTAGTGAATTTCACTTTGATTTTCAAAATTTTAACTCGAATACACTTCTCGCCTGCATCCGCATCTTTTAACATCATTACCATGACGATCGGTCAATAATCATAGAAGCTACATCACTTTTATATACGGAAACACCTGTTTTTATACAATTCCAAATGTAGAGGGACCAACTACAGGTCACAACTATTAACCGATTTTTAAAATGTTTTCCCCATTTTATAGCTAAACTAATACCCTAGGAGTCTTCTATTAATTTTTTTAAGGTTATAGCTAAACTAATATACCCTAGGATCCTTTTATTAATTTTTTTAAGGTCTGTTTTTTTCCATAATATTTACAATTTAGTAAACAAACACCCTCTCATAAACCTGTTGTTTTTATATTTTTCAAAAATGGGCTAGTAACTTTAAAAAAAATTTACTAGCCGATTTTAGAACGTTTACAAATGTCTCGATAAATTCCTCAAATCTTGGTACTACTTTTATCTCAATCCTCTCAAAATCCTCGGAGCAATGGCCAAAAATACGTCTCAGCCGATTTGCATCTGATAACCATTTTCAATGGTAAAACCATAATTCTAACAAAGCAACTGGCCTGGCAACCTCGTTCTTCTATATGTTAAGTTATTATTCTATGAATCTCGAATTAAAAATAAATTATGACGTGAAAACTCATTTGAAAACCATTACTTATACATAAATCAAACTTATGGCTCTAGAAGGTAAACACTACTTACAACATAATTAAGAAGTTTCATGACTGGAATTTTTATAGTCTACTTAAAAAGCAAGTAAGTGGTACGTATCACGTTAACGTCTTGATTGGTTAGCTCTATTAGTTGTCGGAATGGGTTAACAGGATTATTTTTTGTGTTAATATATATATTATATACTTGCTTACAATTCGTTCGCGTTTAGAATGCGGTGAAGTCACAGGCCTAGCCACGCCCCTAACAGATCAAATCACAGTCACAGCAGTGACGAGTCGAGCGCATAAACCTAGTACTATTAGTTATTCTGTGCGCATACTCATATTAATTTTTTTTTAATATCTTGCCTATTCGGAGAATAAAAGTGGTTCGGCAATTCATAGCGGAGAAAGAAAAGTTATTTTTACCACGTTTTTAAGTGCTTTTGACAGTGTGATTTAAATACGACTCTGGACATTGTAGTAAATAACAGCAACTGCATGCGGTATGTTCTGAGAGAACAAAAAGAAACTAATACATTGAAATCACCAGTAAAAAAGAGAGCGCGCCGATCAATAATTGATAAATTCGATGAATTAGACAATTAATGTGTTTTAACGAGAAAAGTACATTCAATTTATTAATTTGTTTTTTACAGTTGAGCGTACTTTTATAAATCCTTTAAAATTAATCTATAAATTTTGTTACACTGCTGATGACGTCACTGCATTCTTAACGCGAATAGACTATAGTGTATATTAGAAATAATCATAAGGAAATAAAAACTATGAAACTATCAAGAGCAATGCGTCGCTCTGCTTGGTGCGCGCCTGAGGAGTGCGTGGTGTCGGGCGCGCTGCTGCTGGCACTGCGGGTGTCGCAGCTGGCCGGAGTCGCGCCGCTGCGGTTCAAGAGAACCGCCACAGGGTGCACGGCCAGAGTGTGGCCGGCGCTGTGCGCGTTTGACTTAGTGAGAGCGTCTTTGTCGCGTGAGTAGTTATTGAACTATGTATGCGTAATAATGAGTAAAATAATGTTTTGTGTTCATTTTTTGTTAGATGATCATAATAAGCAATTAGTCTCAAGCATATAATGCATTAATTTCAAAATGTATTACATGAAATATGATCGCGATAAATGTGTCGCGTAGCGGTAAAAGAATACTACCACCCTCTCTCTTCCTCTGGGTGTCGTAAAAAGGGACTAACGGACTAAAGACTGCACATACAACTATCAGCATAGAGCGGCGATGGGCTCACCGCTTGTCACGCTGAGCACATGTGCAGTAGCTATTTGGTGAAAAGTCGACTATGGTAGACAAATGCTTTTGTTGTCCTCATTGCCTTGTCTTTGACTAACCCTTCGGGGATAATAGTCGTGATTATATGAGTGATTATATGTATGTATATAATTAATATGATCGCACTTCGAGGCCTTTTAAGATTTCCACTTTCAAATATATAATAATAAACAACAAAACATTATTTTTTCAGTTTTAGGTGCGGCTGCAGCATTATATTATGATATAGAGAAAGTATCGGAAAAAAACTTCTTCGGACGGTTCGTCATAGTATCGTACGCGACGGTGATGTGTTCAGCCACCTTGTATTTGGGTGCACTCTTTGCATTCTTCGGAGCCAAAGCGAGAGTGCAGCAGATCATTAAAAGCTTACTCCAAATGCAAAAGGTATAAGTTTCAGATTGCCCCTTATACTTTTGTGTAAAATGCTCGAGTACAATATGTTCTTTTCATATTTTTGTGTCAATCGTTTTACATCTTCCCAGTACGCATCTGAGGCGCGCGCAACCTTAGTTTGTCGTTCGTATTGCATTGCAAATATGAAAAGGTTTGAAAATGGCGTTGTTGAATCAGAGTTGCCATACTGTAAGTCCGCGCCACTGGGATAGCTCTATCATCGCAGACAGGATTATTGTCGCTAATAAGCCTGATATCGTGATGGTCGACCGATCGCAAAGCCACGAAATATTGGTTAATATTACCATACCTCATGTAAGGAGGGGACCCGAGATTGAAGTGAAACGACTGAATGCTGCGAGTACAATGACATATTTTAATAATTGGTTAACATATTTATAACATACACGATACATATGAACTTACTACTAATAGATATACATCGCTACATCTCACCTCCACCGTGCACAACAAAAAAAAAAAATACTGAAAGTTTTTTTTTTTTCTCTTTAACATATTATACCTAAATAGTTCTTAATTTCATATTTAATTCAAATGAGTAAGTACACATTAGATATAGGTCCGTAATAGTAATAGATAAATTCAGCAGATACACCTTACAAATGGTTATAAAACTATAGACTATTTACACAGACACCGTTGGGAAATACCGTTTAGTTCTGTTCTTATGAACTATGTAACTTTTATTATTTTTAATAATTTCTACATTAGGAGTACAATCTTTGACAACTTTATACGGACCCGAGTAAATTGCTTGGAACTTATTCCCTGTCTCATTTTTCAGTAAAATTAAATCATTCGGCTGATAGGACACTGGATTAGCGTTTTTATCATATTTTAATTTTCTATTTATTTTGCTATTTATCAAATTATCTCGAGCTTCCTTTTGTGAGGTTTGAATTCTATATTTTAGCTCTAACGGATATGAATCGAAATTATAAAGTGGATCTATTTTGTTTGAATTTAGACTTGACGGTAAAGTACACCTTTTGCCAAAAACTAGTTCAAAAGGGGTGAATTTGGTTTCGCTATGCACTGATGTATTATAAGAAAAACACCAGAATGGAAGCCACGTGCTCCAAGCATTTGAATGGTTTTCGGTTTGAATTCGTAAGTAATTTGTTTGTGTGCATTCTCCAATGCCCCAACGCTCTGATGATGATACGCCGTCGAGTGCAGCTTATGATATGTAAAAAATTACATACCTCATTCATTGTTGCAGACAAAAACTCGGTTCCGCGATCTGTGGCAATCTCCTTTGGAATACCGTATCTAAGAATAAAATTATTAACTAACTGCTTAGCTACTTCTACAGAATTTTTCGAGTATAAAGGAAATGTCTCTTTATACTTAGTTAATTCACACTGTATTGTTAGGATATACATATAATTATAGTAATCTTTATCTAAAGGGCCCACCAAATCTAAGAAAATCTTCTCTTCTTTCTTCTTCTCGCCGTGTTTGCAGTAGTTGTAATAACCATTGGTTGCTTTGTGTGATGAGACGAGTGTTTCTGTCTCTGACATTTATCACACATTTTGACATATTTTGTTATATCGACTTCAAGACCTGGCCAGAAATAATATTTTTTAATATTATTTATCATCCTCCTAATGCCCGCGTGGCCACTTGTGGGCAAGAGGTGGAAGTCCTTTAAAATCACACGTTGGTCATCTTTATTATCAATTCTCTCAACACCTTTTAAAATACATAACAATGGTCCGGACCATGAGCTTATCTTTTGTATCTCATTAACTACTTTCTTTATAAAAATATTGTTATTGTCATTTTTTTAAAAGTATACTTCTTCTATTCTCAACATTTTACATATTTTTCTCAGTTCTCTCACAAATTCGTCTGGCGATAGTTGTGATCGAGCCACTGGATTAATAAAAATTGTATTCATAGCTTCAACATTACAAAAACAATAATTCTCATATTTTATCATATTTAAATTACGATATCGTTTTATTTCCTTATCCGTGGTAAAACGTAACTCCGTGAAATACTTAGGCTTACACTGAATTTCAACAACTCTCGGTTGATCAAGCCGATTATCCCTAAAATCAGTAGTACCTATTGCTTGCCTCGCCTTTTGACCTCGTGTCATTACATTAATTGAATTTTGACTAATCTCTTTCAACTCCTCTGATGTAATAGTTAAACGCGACAACGCGTCCGCTGCCGAATTGTTTTTCCCTTTTAAATACTCAACTATAAAATCGTATTCTTCCAATACTAATCGAAATTTCATTAACCGGCTGGAGGGGTCTCTCATCCCAAACAAAGATATGAGAGGCTTATGGTCGGTCTGAACTTTAAAAGTGCGACCGTACAAGTAGGGGCGGAAATGTTTAACTGCCCATACAATTGCGAGAAGCTCTTTCTCAATAGTTGGATACTTTTTCTCAGCTGTATTCAAGCTTCGGCTGGCATACGCTACAGGTCTACCATCCGAATTGCATAAAACTGCACCTATTGCGTAGCCGGAAGCGTCTGTCTGTAATATGAACTGATTCTTTTCGGAAAAATTAGGATATTGCAAAACTGGATGAGATATAATACTTTGTTTTAACATATCAAAAGATTTTTGACAATTTTCATCCCAACTAAAGGGTATGTTTTTTCTGATGAGACGGTGTGCAACGTTTGTTATAAATACTTATGGTCAAACGTTCAGATAATATTATAATTTCATTTCATATAACAACTAACTTAATATAATAAACATTTAATATAATTTTAGATTCTATAATTTCATTTGATATAATGTACTTCAGTGATAATGTACATTTGATATAATAATCAAATGATATAAAACATTACTCATGTAATATGCAAGCAGCATGAAGGCAAGCAGCATGCAAGCAAGCAAGCAGCATGCAACCAAGCATGCAACATTCAAGCAAGCATGCAGCATGCAAGCAAGAATGCAGCATGCAGGCAGGCATGCAGCATATAACAGGCATGCAGCAAGCAGCAGGCATGTTTTCTGTCATGGCTCCGGCGCTGCGGCACTCCGGCGGTCCCACACGAACTTATCGTCCTCGGCGCCAACGCGGGCTTAAATTACACTCTAGCGTAGGGCAGACAAGTCTACGTGGAGTCGCATTTGCTGCGATTCGTTTCTGTCACTGACTTATTTAGCTCAACCTTAACGAAAACACAACGTATTATCTTTTTAAGACAATATTTGAAATCAATATAAGGCTAAAATGCTATTTTTATTTTTAAGCAATAATTAAATCAAATGAAGTTATAGAATATGATCATTCTACCAATATAGCTTTATAGAAAAAGTTGTTAGAGAATATGAGTATTATACTAAATGAATAATATACGTAATGTTGTTATAGAAAGTGTATTTAGATCAAGTAAAAATTATATCCAATGAACGTTAATATGTTCTTTGAAATTAGTTCATTTGTCAATATATGAAACGATACGCACCTCATGATGAGAACCTCGTGAAAGCCGAGAAGGACAAGCTCACTAAGTACCTTGACTTGGCTCACGAGGTTACCACCATGTGAAATGTGGATCCCACCATTTTTGTACCGATAGTCGTTTCGGCAAACGGTCTGATAGCATAAGAGCCTCAATCTACACCTAAAGAAGCTGTCGCTGAAAAGTTGGATCAAGAGTCATATATAAAAGGCTCCTGTCATGATATCCTTGACACGGCATGTATTGGCAGGAGGTTCTTCACTCTCCGGCCCCTAACCACGAATAGCTTGGGTCTATCTCAGCAAGCAAACAAGTATATATATATATATATATATATATATATATATATATATATATAAAATATAATCGTAATTATTATTATGCTCTTTATTACTTTACATAAAGAGCATAGCATTGATAAAGAGCATAATAATAAATACGAGCTTAATAATAACTTAATATAAAACAAATAAATTTAAAATATTTCATAGGTTTAATAGGTAAGTATGTTGTAAATAGGTTTTTGTATAAAATATTGTAAAAAAGTCTAAACTGAAATACAGTTATAAATAACTTATTTGTAATAGAATATTTACACTAAATAATGTCACACATCCAATGACCTTGATTAGTAGTATTAGCTTATAACTTAAGCTACGTAAACGATTCCGTTATACGTCTGAAATATGCCATGTTTCCAGATAAAAGCTGCATTGGTTTGTAATCAACGTGCAGTTTCAATTGAAAGAAAAAAGTTTGTAATGTTTATTTTGCTACTCATATATCTCCTAACGTACTGCATTTGGCAATGTTGGATCCTATTTATAGGAGTACGCTACTACAAGATGCGTAAGTATCAATAATAACCATCCAAGTAAGAGTGAGCACGAACTGAGCTCTGACCCTGGAAGAAACCTGACATAAAATTCAATAAGATTATATTATAATAATTTTTGAAAAGTTGATGCTAGACCAAATGCATATTCATTTTTATAGATATAAACTTTTACATTGTAAACAGTATGGTTTTACTAGGGGTCGCTCAACAACTGAAGCCGGTGTTGAGCTTTTAATCCAAATATTTGATACCTGGGAGGAATCACAGGATGCCCTAGGGGTATTTTGTGATTTATCCAAGGCTTTTGATTGTGTTTAACATGAAACTTTGGTCAGGAAGCTTAACCACTATGGAATTAGGGATGCTTCTTTGAGCCTTCTAATCTCATACTTGAGTAACAGGATTCAAAAGGTCAACATTAACGGTAAAAGATCTCCGGGACCAGTGGTTAAAATGGGAGTTCCGCTGGGTTCAATACTTGGTCCATTCTTGTTTTTGGTTTATATTAATGACTGACCTTATTTTGTAAAAGACAGTCATGAGATAGTATTGTTTGCTGATGATACTTCACTTTTATTCAAAGTGTAACGACGACACCCAAATTATGACGATGTGAATAATGCGGTCTCAAAGATTGTTCACTGGTTTAGTGTTAATAACTTGCTATTAAACGAGGGAAAAACCAAATGTGTAAGATTTGTATTGCCTAATGTTAAGCAGGTAATAACTAGTGTACAAATTAAAGATAAGAATGTGAATCCTGTGGACACCACTGTGTTTCTAGGCATCACGTTGGATGTCAAGCTTCAGTGGGGCCCACATATAGCTAAATTGTCGAATAGACTTAGCTCTGCGGCTTATGCAGTAATGAAGATCCGTCAGTTAACTGACGTTGATACAGCTAGATTAGTTTATTTCAGTTACTTCCATAGTGTAATGTCATACGGCATTTTACTGTGGGGAAATGCTGCCGACATTTAAACTATCTTTGTGCTGCAGAAGAGGGCTATTCGAGCAATATATAACCTACAGGCTGGTGACTCTCTCAGAGAGAGATTTAAGGATATAAGTATAATGACAGTTGCATCACAATACATTTATGAAAATCTGATGTATGTTCATAAAAATATTGAAACGTTTTCAAAAAACAGTGATATTCACAAATTAAACCCTAGAAGTAAGAACAAATTAGCAGTACCTTATACTAGGCTCCATAAAATAATAATTATTTTAAGGGTCTGTGTGTACTATTATACAACAAAGTACCGAATGATATTCAGAAATTAGATCTTGATAAATTTAAAATGAAAATCAAAGAAAAGCTTTATAAAAAGCGTATTATAAAGTGTCAGATTATACAGAAGACAAAACAGCTTGGGTCTGAAATGCTCCAAGTACTCCAACAGCTATTTCTAATTGTCTCTAATTAATTTATATAGAGCACCATATTTAATTGAACTATTTACATTCAAATTCATATTTTGTATTTTGTGACCTGGTAACGACATATAATATATAAGGTGACTGCTAGATACCGCAAGAAACTTTGAGGGCTGGTCAGGTCAGGTGTTTTAGACATGATAAAAATGACAAAAAAAGAATTCGTGTTTTTTTCATTTTTAATGAAATAATTCATTTTGTAAAATTTTAATTGGATTGTCTCTGAGTATTTAATTTATTTTAAAGCATAATATGGCTGTCTTTTGACCCGTCCGCGTCAGCTGGGCAATAAGTACCGACGTTGACGGGTTAAGAGACGCCCGGCCGGCCGTTGCCCCCGTCTCAGCTGGGCGATAAGTACCTACAAAAAAACGCGAATTCCTTTTTTGTCATTTTTGTCATGTATAAAACACTTGACCTGACCAGCCCTTGAAGTTTCTTGCGGTTTCTAGCAGTCATCTTATATATTTTTTTGTAAACGTCGTTGCTTCTGTGCGCTGTGGTTTCTTGCGCCCGTTATTTGCCACAGTTAAAAAATGATGTCCTGAATGGGTGGTAGGTTTAAAAATATTTGGACGTTTCAAAGGACTTATTAATTGAGTTTATTGAATAAATATATTTTGACTATTGACTATATGGCTCAGTCGCGGCTTCGTATGCGAAAGGTACATTCTGCGACTGAGTGCTACAGGTAATGAAAAGGCAAAAGTAGTGATTGCTATTTTTATTTATTTTATAATATTTTAAAAAATTATAAAGGCTACAAAGTTGAACCAAATGATAGATAAATGAAAGGGGTTCTCCCTTTCATCATCTATATATCTGTTTTTAAAAACAAAATTAAATATCAATTACTACTTTTGTCTTTTCATTACCTGTAGCACTGTAAAAGGGTTAATGTAGAAAAAAGGTAAGTGTTGCGAAAGGTGTATTTTTCAAAAGGTGCATATTGCGAATGGCACATTTGCAAAATGTGTATTTTGCAAAGGGGGCATTTTGCGAAAGGTAAATATAAAGATAAGATAAAGGTGCATTTTGATAAAGGGATGTTTTGCGCATTTGGCGAAAGGTACATTCTACGACTGAGCCATAAATGAATGAACTTGAAAAGGTAAACGAAAAAGCCTTAACACACATTAGATTTTTAAATTCTATTTTGAAGTTATGGAAACGTTTATTCAATTAGATAACATGTATTTTCTTTTAGTTTACAAACTGAAAATTTAAAAAGACAGTGTCGAAAATATTTTTCCACTAGCAGGATTCGAACCCGCACCCTTCTGGCAAACCGGGCCAGGTGCTCTTTCCAGTTAAGCTACCGTGGAACATGTCCAGCCCGCCGAAATAAATCAACACTATCTTTATTTTTTACTTTGTAAGCCAATAGCGCCCGTTTAATGTCAACAAACCAGGTTATCAACATCAGATCTTAATATTTTTACAATGTATCTCACAAGTAATACATATCGACGCCCCCACCCAAAAAGTCAGTAATGTGCTATTATGGACATATTGCTGTTATGTTAAATTCGGCATCTGTGGACTGGTATACACCTTAACAATTTTTTTCAGATTTTTCCTAATAAAGTTGATGCAGATAGTAATGACATATACGTTTATTGCACGGAAATAAACTTAACTTAAAGTACTGTAACACAGTGTTACATAAAAATATTTCATATCTGGTTTTGGTAAGACCCGTTTACCGGATTATTGGCGAAAAATTTTTTTTATGGATTTGATAAAAGCTAATGATGGATTTTTGTCGAAAGATTTGAAATATATGAATTCTGTAATAGACACTGACAATATTTCTGCAGACAATAATTGGCTTAATAATATACGTAATATGTCAATACTTATAAATTTACTAACTGTTCCGGCGAACTTCGTACCGCCGAACGGTCAAATATTGTTGTGTTACCTCTTATTAACTATAATTAATTTACGACTTTATTGACGTTATGAAATGAACACTAAAACTTCATAATGTTCAGTAGTTTATTAGGATAATAAATATAATAAGTACAAAAATCTAGTATTTTAATGGCAGCACTGTATTTGCTTTATAGAAGCATAAAAGCATTACTATGAGAAATGCCTTGCTCTTACCCCGGGGGCATCCAGGAAAAATAAGCCACCATCAATTGCTTTGTATCATAATATGCTGCCCTCTGTGGGGGGTGCAGTCTACATTCGTTTAAACTGATTGTTCTAATTCAAGTCGATCATATTCACAGTCACGTTCCAATTTATTCTTGATTAAATGCGTCATCTATTCCACGATCTGGCGCTGGTATTCCTTACCTGACTATCAGACTGCCGCACATGAGATGACACGTGTCTTCACCAGAGCAAAGACTGGTTATGCATCTCCTCATTCACCTTATTTGCCGATCTGTTCGATAAGCTCAACGATTCCAAGCTATCACCAACGATCAGGATTGCAATTTCATCTATTGTTGAAGCGTTAAATGTGAGTTCGTGTGTTGAAGCTGGTCGTTTATCCGCTCTCATTACCACTTTTCATTGGCATGCGCTCCAACGCCGTTTTTAACAGCCTGACCAATGCATGACGTTTATGAAGTGGTTGCTGCAGATGTTCAAGAGTTGCTCTTTTCATTGCTGTGTTTATATCTTGACGCCGATCAAGTTGCTCTTCCATATATCGCCCATGGCGTATATTTTTAAGAATTTTATTGTGCATCTAGCTGTTCAGTTTAACTTTGTACCGCTTATCAATCAATAAATGTCATGGTAACGTTCAGCTGGCGAAGTCAATAATGGCAATTTTACTTTGTCTTAAGGCAACACAATCCAGGCGTTTCTCCAGCAAACTTCAATGCGTCACAATTCTCGCAAACAACGTCCATGGGACAGATGAAAACGAAATGATGTGAGCTGTAATCAATCGTGTTACAATTTAAAACCGCTGCTCGATTCAAATCAACACTCAAATGATTTCTTCTTGCGCGTCGAAAATTATCTCGAAGATAATTTTTGTGAGATTGTTTCGACGATTTATCATTCACTGTAAACCGAGCCGATTCACGGGCTACTTCTCTTCGTTCTTGTGTTTGGGAAGCACAAAGTCGGGCCATCTTATCGTGGCGCTCTTCTCGTGCGATTTCTCGTTCTTCATCACTGGATTGATTTGCAATGCGCCGAAGCCTTATAGCATTACGGCTTTGTTGGGAAAGATTCAACACCTAAATGATTTCTTCTTGGGTGTCAAAGGTTATGTCGTAGTTGATCTATGAGATGCTCCCGACGATTTCTCATTGCCAATCCTCGATCTTGTGTTTGAGATGCACGACGTTGGGCCATACTAACTTGGCGCTCTTCTCGTGCGATTTCTCGTTTTTCTTCACTGGATTGATCATTATTCTGCTATTCGGGACGAAGACGAATCCAAAAAACTAAACGTCATTAAAATCGGTACAGCCCTTCTTGAGTTATAAGTGGTGTAACTAGCACGACTTTGTTTTATAAATATAATATAAATATCTTGTACGGACTGAAAGCACATCTGTCATATTTCTTAGATATTTAAGTTATTTAATTATTTTTATGTATTTTGATACAATTTATCTTGTTTTTTTTACCAAACTGATTCAATAAACACCATTTAAATACCAATATTCTGTCTGTTTTCTTACAAACCTTGTAATATTACGTTTAATAAATTGGCCAAAAAAATATTGGTATAGGTGCTAACGCTACATGGTTCATAGTAAATTTACCTCTAAAAATAACGTAATTTAGCAATACCGTTTCTGTATCTATAATAAATAACCGCAATAACACCGTACTAAAACATTACGCGTCATCTTTGCCATAGAAAATTACGTTATAAAAGTTCATAATATAATGTTACAAATTGTAGTTTTTCATAAATTTACTGCAAAAACCCCGTAAGTGTTAATACCGTAATGTTTTACTTACAACATTTCCTGTAATATGTATTTTCACAGACTACTAGATTTTGATAAAATGTGATTTCCTGCTGATATAAGAATTACATTTCACAAAAAATTAGGTTTGATTTGATATATCAATGTCTTAAATATTCCTACGCGTTGCAAAGATATTCACAAAAAACCGTAAAACATTTCTCCTGTAAAATTTGTATTTTTCGATTACCGACTTTTTGCTTGAGGGCATCGATATACATTCTGTCAAAAAAGTTTCGGAAACGGATGATTTGTTTATGATTCCAAATTTATTTTGTTAGATTGGCACAACTGTTATCCATTTTGGCGCGGAGTTTGAGTTGCATCTGTTATTTATATTAAATACAGTGCTGTTTTTGTTTAATTTATATCTAGTGTGTATTGCAAATTTCATAATGGATAAAAACATCGAACAAAGAATTTCGTGTTCAGAAAATGTAACAGAAGGCTTACGGTGAATCGACTTTATCAAAAACACGTGCTTATGAGTATTACAAAGCGTTCAAAAGCGGTCGAGATGTGGTGGAAGATTTACTTCGCTCTGGTAGGCCATCAACGTCTTCAACTGAAGTTAACATCGCAAAAGTAAAGGAAATGGTGACTGAAAACCTCATTCAAGTTTGACAGAGATAGCCGCTGAACTTTCTGCGTCTCACAAATCTGCAAATAATCACTTGGGTATGAAACATGTTGCCGTTCGGCTATACCCAAAATACCTGAATTTTCTCCAAAAACTCAGTCGCATAAGAGTCGCTGAGGACATGCTAGAACGAGTCAATTCTGACCCAACATTCATGCAAGGCATTGTTACTGGTGACGAGACGTAGTTTTACGAGTTTGACATGCAAACTAGTCAACAAGCTTTGGAGTAGCGCCGACTGAATCGAAACCGAAAAAACCACGCCAAAGTCGAACAAAAGTCAAAGTCATGTTGACTGTTTTCTTTGACTATCGCGGTGTTGTGCTCTCGGAATTCTGGAAAGGTCAAACGGTACTAAATAAAAAATATTATTTAAGCGTTATGCGGCGTTTAAGAGAGCAAATTAGACGAAAAAATCCAAATTTGTGGAAAGAAAATTCTTGGATTTTGCACCACGATAATGCGCATTCGCACAAGGCCATCAGTGTGAACGAATTTTTGACCAAAAACTCAACAAATATCATCGAGCAACCACCTTATTCACCAGATATGGCTCCAGCCGACTTCTTTCTTTTTCCTAAACTCAAATTACCATTGCGTGGCACCCGTTTTCATTCGGTAGAAGATATAAAGTAGAATTCGCGGTGAGAACTGAACTCAATTATGGAAAAAGCGTTTAAAAAATGTTTTGATGATTAGATTATTCGTTCGCGTAAGTGTGTCGTTTCTGAAGGAGCATACTTTGAAGGCGATAAAATAAATTTGGATGAATAACTAACATTTTATGTATTATTGATCTTTTCCCGGTACTTTCTTGACAGAGTAGTATATATATTAAGTATATTAAATTAGATTGTTTAGTGCAATTGCCAAGTCAACCGACTTAGTATTACATGAATCTCACAACTTTTTACAGTAGAAGAAATGAGTTGAGACGAGACTTGTTTTTTTTACAAGTATGTTTTTCATGGCATCTCCTTTCTTTTTGTAGATAGTCCTACTTTTTTACCTTTCCTATACCTTCTACTTCTTGAATACAAACAACGGACATTTTGGATTATGATCTATTCACTGATTTTTTCACTGCAAATGTAACTTTTAATCATTTATATTTATATGGGATTACAAAGATACATATGCAGTTGGTGTATCTAGAAAAATGGACCGAAATTGCGATTTATTTAAGTTTTTTCTTGATTTATACACTAAACACTAATTGCATTTTAAATGGTTATATCCCTCGTTTGCGTAGAATACCTTTACTAATTACCTAGTTGTGCGTTTAATCTCGTAAAATTATAGAACCGTGAGCTTTATTATTTGTGATGTTATCATAGATCGAAGTAAATTAGTTATTTCATATACCTTAGTAATTTTGGCATAAGTATTATAAATGTATATCCAGACTAGCGTAGTATTTAATTATTTGAAAATAAACGAATTTAAATTTTTACAAAGTAGCGTATATGCCTGTGTATGTACCTACCTACCTTAGCGTTCTTTTCCATTTCATACTTTTCTAGATAATGCGCTGGCTTTTTTTATGGTACACAAAGCTCATCTCTTGACTTTCCTGTGTATGATGCAGTTCGTCCTCAGCACCTTAGAGATATATGGCACATTAAGGCTGCTCAACGGTCAGCTCGAAGAAGAGTTTACTTCATTAAAAACTAAAAGTAAGTACCATGATTTTGTAGCCTATCATGTGTGCCACTGCTGAGTAAATGCCTCCCCTCGACGTTTTCATTTGTGCTTACTCCAGACCGCCTCAAACCACCCAAGTAAAAAAATGTCAAGGTTATCATTCCATCTCCGCCTTGGTCTGCTACGCTTCCGGTATCCGTCACATGCAATCCCAGCGTATATCCTAATTAAAAAAGATAATACATATAATGTATGCAAAGGATTCCAATGAACTTTGTCTTGACGCTAAGCAGGTACTAAGTCCAGGTGGACTGGGACCTGGGAAGATAGCTAGTGAAACAGAATTTTGTCGTACTAGTCGTTCTCACCTTGTCGACGTCTTCTTTACATCTCGTTTAAGAGACCTTACGTTGTAGGAAGGACGGAAGCGGACCACATGTGCTATGATATGGTAATGATACAAGTCCAGAGAACGTTGCATTGAAAATGCTAAAGTGCGCAACAGAACTGATTCCTAACCGTCAAAGTAGGGTTTTCATTATCAAACGCGACGTGTGGTGGTGCAACAAGAGCCTCCGCACTCCCGCAAGTTAAAGTCTTAAACTAATCACGTTCTTCATTTTGTACCGTTTTTTATTTATAACAGCTACTATTTTGATTCCTTTACTGACTTATACCTTCTAACAAATCTTTGATTTTAGGTAACACATCAAGAACACTATGTTTGAGAATCAACCAGTATTCGTCCATGTACAACACCCTTCGTTGTGAATTAAGAATGATCAATAAGCTTCATGAGTCAATATTAATACTGAAGATAATATGCATTATTTGTTTTACAATTTTAGTGATTTATCTGTATTTATCGCAAATCTGTAAGTCACATTATTTATTGTCACTTGAGTGAAAATGTTCTAAAGATGTTTCTTAACCTGTTTGTAAATGGTGTGTCTGTGGTAAATAAAGTGAAAAAATTATTTGTTTCAGTTAAAATGGATGTGTCATTTTTCTTCCTGATGCAGCTTATCTGGTTATTGATAATAATTGAAACATTGCATATAATAAATCAAGAGGTAATTATAAAAATTCAAACACTGGTTTTTTTTTGTCTATAATTTTCTAAAACTTTGTGTATTTTACAATGGGCACTTTTGTTTGAGTTTTTTTTATTTTATGTTATTTTATAGGCATTTTACATGCTTTATCTGTGCTGCAAGTGTAGTTAAAAATTGAAAAAGGAAAACGAAGGTGTGGACACGCTGCCTTGCACACCGGGGCGTTCTACTGAACTGTCAATTCTATCTCTTCTCTTATTGTGGTGCAATGTGCAAATAACACAACGGAAGTCGATTCTTAACTAATTCTTGATTGAGAGAAAAACAGGGTTTTTATAGTAATGTAAAGGTAGGTTGTGAGTCATGTTTCGGTGACGCATATATACAGATTGTTTAGAAGAGTATACAATTATAGTTTAACAAAGTATCAGATTAGTATAGTAGTAAGTAATGTGATAACACGACCCACTGTCTTATTGTTTACGTGAGTTCATGAATCTGTTTGGTATTACACACAAACTTAGGAGGTTTAAGTAGTACTTCTCTGTAAATAATAAATGTTTAATTATGTCTCTGTTAATGTATAAATAATAATAAAAAAAACATGCGACTCGTTTACCTTAAATAGACTTTTTATTTATAATAGAAACAATATTATCTTTGTCGGTCGGTATTTGATGTTATGCGCTACACTACAGTGGACTGCACAGAGCAAATGTTAACCTTCGGCATACAAGGTGGGGTATTTTAATAACCCCAGCTCGAGAAAAAAAACGTCGATTTATGTGTAATAATCGAACAATAAAATTGAAACTCTCAGTAGCTGGGCGTTAAACGTTGCCACAGTATAAATATAATATTTATACTGTGACGTTGCTGCGTCGATTGGTTACCTTGGCTCAGTGCTGCGCGGACCGGGCTCCTGTGTGAACGTGCGTTTAGCGAATCCCGGGTATTTTTAACCACACGTTGTATGGGACGGTGCTAAAAAGGTAATTATGCAATCTCATGTTTTTCGGTTGTTTTCAATTTGATTTTGATTTTTGATGTAGTTTATACTCTGTTACAGATATAATTTAATAAAGATGTCAAACAGGATGCGAGATGATGATATTGTAGCAGCTTTATGTCGCGATGTAGTTTCAAGAACGTACGATGTTTCCCGCAATAGTAAACGCCGGCCACTTACGCTGTTGTTTCCTTACTAAATCATGTCAATATAAATTCTTACATAGTATATATGTTGAATAACGGGATTGAGAAAAAGAAAAGCAATATTAGAAAGAACTTTATTATGCAATTTCGAGTTACATTGCTTGAAGATCACATAAGAAAAAGAAAAATAACCCTCATGTTCTACAAGATATTAGGTAACGTGTGCACCAAATTTTGAATGAAGAGGTACCAGGTCCGCCACGAAAGCAACCAAGGAGATCGCAAAGATGTTATTTTGTCCTAGAAATAAAGATATGAAGACAGTGAACAGTTGTTTGAAATGCAATGTTCCAATAAGTAAGGAACACGCAAATCTGATGTACCAAAATAGTACTGATTTTGATAACGAATGATCTTGCAAGAATAGACAAAGTTAGTTATTTCTATATTTATTTATAAGGTTAAATATCGCTAGTTTTATATTACTGGCTTAGACCAAATGTTCCTATAAAATTAAACGTACTTCGATTTTTTTTAGATTTAAGGAAAATGTGTTAAATTTTGGTAGTACTTTTCAATTTTGTGTTTTTTTATGATTAAAGTTAAATTTTTATATATTATTGCGTTTTAATTATTACCTCAATAACTTATTAAGCCAAAAACTATATCTAAACTCTTATAATAAAAAAATACACTTAACCACACAGTCTTGTAATTTAAATGTCAAAAATAATGACAGCAGGTGCGCCATAATTTTTTTGAATTTGCGGATGACGTCACAATTCCCGCCTTTTACAAAAAAAATATTACTCTAAAATCAAACCATATTTTGTCGTTCTGTAAACAACAATATACTAACTGATATATTTCCTATCCATCAGGTATCAAAATAAAGTGATGATTGCAACAGTTTATTTGTCTTATAGTATTTCTCTAAAAAACACTCGGAAATCGGTAACATACCTACGGACTTTACAAGCTTTATCTAGTAGTAATAACGATGTATTTCTTACAACTTATTATCTAAATACGATCATTATATGCTCAATAATCATTTTCTAATAAAAAACAGTACTTACATTAGATAAATCCAATAAAAATAGCACACAAAACTCAGCGACTTATTCACTCCGACACTGAAATTGGCGCAACTGTCAACATCGAATTTGACATAATTGAGCATAGACTATGCGATATTTTGCAATCACGATGCATAAAATGTACCACAGAACTGAAATAATTGAACTTGTTCATACTAAAGTAGTCTGTAAGTCTATGAAAACACGGTACAAAGTTAAGTGGGAGAGAGCGGTCTCATGCGACCGCTTGGGGTTTGACGGAAAGGCGCGCTTTGTAGGTGCGGTCTCATGCGACCGATTGGGACGGTAAATTTAACCCAACATTGTATGGGTAAAGATTTTTTTTCACCTTGTATGCCTGAGGTTAAAAATATGACTAATGTTTCTTGTCTCAATATTGCACCCTGCTGTTTTTAATTATTTGTTTACAAGTTTCATAGCTTTCACAATGTAATCGCAGCACCGCTAACATTTCTATACTTATAATTTCTTGATTGATTTCATTGAAAACAATTATTTCGACTTTGACAAACCAAAATTTTGAAAAACCTGTCATGTTCCAGAACAACCGAACCAAACGTGTGGTGGGTCGTTTAGTGCTGCAAAGTAATGAGGAACAAACGGCCACGGAGTTAATGAAATTTTCCCGAACCATACTTCTAAATATCACTGAAACTTCCTCTCTGGGCTTTAGTAAGATCTCACGCACATCGGTTTTAGAGGCGAGTACGATTCATGAACAATTATAGAAAAAAACACGTTCTTTATCAAACTAACCACTTTGAATACAATCTTTGAAATTGACATTGACGTGATATACGTATAAACCAATCGAAACTTATTTATTAAATGGCGCAGAAATGCTCCTGCTGCATACATTTTCAAGGCAATAATCTTTATCGATTATTTGTACCAAGTTAAACACTCTAACCCTTTAACAAGCAGAGCATGTTAAAATTTTTCATTGGTTTTCGACTTTATCTCAATTTCATAAAGTTCAAAATATGGTGTCAAATAGTACACTGCCATATAAAGGGTTAAATCTCATGCCCCAGTTATCAGTTATATCAGTTATAGCAGCCCCCTTCATCACCATGATCATTATCAGTGTATTGTCCCGCTGCTGGGCGAAGGCCTTCCACATAGACAACAGCACGTGGATGATTAGGCCATAACCCACCACGCTGGTCAAATGCGGGTTGGTAGATTTTGACGACTCTCATCTTACGACAGCAACCGAACGAACGCCATCACGCACTAAAGAAATATAAAAAAAAACGAAAAGTATGTATTCCTTGTAAGATTTACTCATTCACTAGTAACTAAAAAAACCCTTGATAGTAATAATCTTTTTGAATTTCATAATTTTCAGATGATGGGACTAACAGCTACCTTATTGATGATACTACTCCAAATTGACTCACAGCTAGGAATATAGACCGGTTAACTTTCTCCTTTCTTAGCTTTTGGGCACCGAATAAATCATTATAATCTTTTAATGTTTTATTCATAGTTCTTTTATCAATTTTTACTTATTTTCACGACTACTATCCTCGAAGGGCCAGTCCGCGTTTCACCAAATGACAACTGCATATGTGCTCAGCATGACAGGTGGTGAGCCCATCGCCACTCCATGCCATTGGATGTATGTGCAGTCTTTGGTCTGTTTGTCGTCTTTTACGACACCTAAGGGCAGAGATGGGGCGGTAGTATTCTATTAATGAGCCCATACCAGCACAGAACAGTGTTTTATTCTTCATAGTTTATTTCCATATAGTAATAGGTTTAAGGGTGGATTCGACCAAACTGGAATAAGATTTACTCCGAGATTAGTCTATATAAATTTGGCGTTTAATCTAGGTATAAGACCTTATTCCAGTTTGGTCGAATCCACCCTAAGTAATTAAAAAAAAAATTATTGGCGTTACCAACGAAGCCATTACACAAAAACTTGCTTAAACATACATTGCATCTTACAAAAAATGAGTAATGCTTTACTTGTTAGGTACCACTACATGCAAGTAACATAATTATTATTTATGTTCAATCTCAAGTAACAGACACCCCTTAGAGACAAAATAATATAAAATTTACTACAATGAAAAGTAATTTAATGTTAAATAAATTAAAATAAAGGTTGTAACATAATTTTATTCTTAAAACTTTTACGTGTATCCGTCAAAATATCTTTATTAGTGGATATAAACAGTGTGTTGTACTTGTTTACACTTCTGTTGAGCGGCGAGTAATGGCCAAGATTTGTTCTTGAAATACTGCTAACAAAAGGAATATAATTTGAAAGACGAGAAAGTTTCAACGGCGCATTAATGTTAATTTTGGATATGAGAAAAGGACTGTCAAAAATACCATTGACTATTTTATATAGAAACATGTGGTCCTGCAAACCTCTTCTGTTACAAAGGGAATCCATTTTAAAGTACTCCAAACGATCACTATAGTGCGGAAGCTTTCGTTACATATTACAACTATAGGCAAGATGCCACAAAAATTATTTTTGAATTCTCTCGTACGTTTAGTGTGGACTTCATAATGAGGGTTTCATACGGTGTTTCAGCGTTATAGAGTAATATTTAGGTACCTAGCAGGATTCTTGAAGCCCTTAATGTTACGCAAAGCAAAACCCAACATTTTAAATCCTTTAGTGGCTATGTTATCGATGTGGACATGAAAACGTAGTCCACTGTTTAATGTTACTCCAAGGTCGCGTTCCTCATAAACTTGGGTATGGGGTTTGTTTCTTATTGTGTATTGGCGTAGGCACGTGTTTTTTTTTCAGAAATCTATATGTCCCTAGTAACATTTTTCAATGTTTAAAGACATGCAGTTATCATTGCACCATTTAACTTGGGCATTTATGTCAGCTTGGAGAAGAATCCGATCGTTTGGAGAACGTATTTCTCTATAAAGTTTGAGGTCATCGGCGTATAAATAAAATGTTGAATTTCGAAGGGAGGAGACTATGTCGTTCATGCAAAAAGCTCAAAAGCTTTACTGAAGTCCGTGTATATAAGGTCCACACAAGGAACGTTTGCATAGACCGAGGTACATATGTCATTGACAAAAGGTACTAAATTAGTTTCTGTTGACCTGGACTTAAAAAAGCAATGCTGTTGAGGTGTGATATTTTTTTTAAAGTGCCACGAGATAACCGGGTAGATCAAAGACTTTTTCGATCGCTGGCAGGATAGATATAGGCCTATAGTTCTCAGTACCATTTCTGTCACTAGATTTAAAGAATGGCACTATTACAGTCTCCTTCCACCGCTTTGGAAACACCTTCGAAGATATTAACTTATTAAAAATTAAATTTAAGGGATAAGAAATAGAATCCGCACATGAGCATAAAAAATATATTATTGCAAAAGGACTTTGAGATTTCCTCGCAAGAGAGTTTTGCAGAGCTAAGGTTTGACTGGGAGCAATTTATATTAGAGGATTCCCAAGCAAGAGGTAAGGTGTTATCTTTGGATGCAAAATTTTTGGCAAAAAGATTACTTATTTATATCAGAGTCATTACTTGCACTCATATCGTCACTATACATTTCAGAGGGAAAGTCAATATTGTTATTTTTCCTCTTGCCTTTTACAAACGACTAAAACAAATAAGGGTGAGATGCAAGGCTAGACTCAAGTTCTGCAATATAAGTACTGTAACACTTTGCCTGCAGATTCTCACATCTATCCCTGAGCATTCTTAGATCTAATACATTACGAGGGTTCTTGTATTTTCGAACTCTTACTCGACAGCGATATTTTTCATTTAAAAGTTTAATTAAGTTGTGGCGTACAATACTATTATTGTTGTTAATTATTATTATTATTAAATAGTATGTAAGCATTAGCGTAGGCTGGTATTATACAGTTCTGTAGCGTAAACTAGTTTGTATTAATTTTTATTTATTTTCTATAACTTATACATACACATTATACACATATATCATCATCATCATCAGCCTATAAACGTCCCACAGGCCTCCCACGTGGCCAATAGCACGTGGGGATATTGGGCCATAACCCACCACGCTGGCCCAATGCGGGTTGGTGGGTTTTAACGACTGCCATCTTACGACAACAACCGGGACCAACGGCTTAACGTGCCTTCCGAAGCACGGAGGAACTCGACATGTTTTTTAAAATTTGGTCACCCCATCCAGCGACCCGGCATTGCGAAAGTTGCTTAGCGAGCAAGATCGCAAGCCGAACGCGCTAGCCGCTGCGCCATCGAGCCCCTCATACACGTTGTTAGGGTCCTAACTAGAGGACTTTAAATGATGAGAGAAGTGAACTGTTTAAATGTATAATGCGGTATTAAAGACGAACATTGGTTGTATTATGTTAACTAAAGCGCGCGCGTGTGGTGTCGTCCGTAATCCGTGGCGAAGTGGTCTGTCTGCTGTGAAGTAAGGCGCCCGGTGCCTCCCGCGGTGGTGTGAAGTTCGCATGGGAACACCCGCCGGCGGCGGCACCCGAGCGGTCTCGATGATGCACAAACATCCTCTCGCCCCAGCTAGAAGGATTCAACTGAGAGGAAGAGGGCAAATATTATTAAAGGCCCGAAGCAGTGCCCCCCTCTTGGTCTTCAACTCGGCCACACGCCTTGTCCTGTCGCTGCCTGGGAAGACCTTGGTGACTCGCCCCAACGGCCAAAGCAACGGTGGCTGTCCTTTCTCCTTGATAAGGACGAGCGTTTTGACTGCCAGTTGCTCTGCGAAAGTACTCAGACAGTTCAGTTTTTCGTCTTTTGCTGGAGCAGAGAGACATATTCAATTTTTAAACGTTGCCAAAAATGTTGCTTGATGTGCTGAACTCTCTGGTAGCACTGGAGTCTGTTGATGTTGATGTCAGATACCTGCGGATGCGGAACAGAAGTAAGCGAGCGTCGAATCAAAAAGTGAAAAGGAGTGAGGGCTGTTAAATCTAGAGGATCAGAGGAAAGTGGGGTGATAGGTCGCGAATTAAGAACAGCTTCTATTTGAGCCAAACATGTAGTGAGTTCCTCATATGTGAAGTTCGTTAATTGAAGTAACCGCTTTAAATGATGCTTAGTAGAACGGACGGCGGCTTCAGCAATACCATTAAAGTGAGGAGAGTATGGAGGGGTGAAAATAAACTTGATACCGTGTTGAGCAACGTCGTATGAAATATTTGACTCCTGTAGGAAGCGTTGCAACTCGTTACAAGTACCAACGAAGTTGGTCCCGTTGTCGGTTAAAATACTATGGGGCTTGCCACGACGAGCAACAAATCGTTTTAATGCGGCCATGTAAGCCTGCTTACTCAGGTCTGTAACGAGCTCGATGTGAACAGCCTTGACTGCAAGGCAAACGAAAATGCACAGGTATGATTTTATAAGCCTACAACCTCGCCCTTTTCGGTTGGCTATCAAAACTGGCCCAGCGTAGTCGACACTACAGTTCAAAAACGGGAACTCTAGTTGAGTCCTTGAAGTAGGTAGCTGTCCCATTATGGGTTGTATATTTTGACACTTGTGCTTAAAACATTTAAACCCACTTTTTTACTGTGTCTTTGGATAGATTTCTGCCACCTAGTGGCCAAAAGCTTTGTCAAATGTTTGCTAAACATAGCTGTGGTCCAGCATGTAACAAATCTGTATGAAATTTTGAAAATATTAATTTTGTTATGAAATGTTTACTACATAGTAAAATAGGGTGCTTGACATTGTAGTCATAAAGTGAGTTGTCTAGTCTCCCACCGATGCGAATTATGTTGTCATTGTCAAGGAAGGGAGTCAATGATATGATTCTATTTTTACGAGGTATGGACTTTCCAGACTTAAGTAATAAATATTCCTTAGGGAACATCTCTATTTGAGCATGATGTATAATAAAATTAAACGAATTATTAAGCTCTTTACTTGTTAAGGAACCATTAATTTTATTTTGTTTATTTATTAAATTGTGTATGAATCTGTGTATATATGCTGTAACTCTTTGTAGTTTATTAAAATTGGAGAATTTACTGACTATTATTACTATTATTTAAATGATATCAATGAATATTAAAATGTGATGAAAGATCAGGTAGATCCTGTTTCACAGTTACATTGGGCATTTGTGGCCAACATTGATTGTCCTTTAATAAAAATTGAGGTCCTGACACCACAAAGAACTTTCGCTGATAAGGTCAGCCTTCAGCCCGCGCGAAACAAGATTCGCCGGGTTGTCCTTGGACTGCACGTAGCTCCACGTATGTTGTGCAGTGCTCTTTTGTATTTCGTTGTCACGATTTCTTACAAAAGGCTTTAAAGTGTTTAGTGTCATAGATAGCCAACACAACACTATGGTTAAATCGCACCAAAAGTAACATTTACTTATCAACAAGGTAAGAGAACTCAATACCTTAACACACAGTCTTGTTCCTAACAGAGCCCCGCACAGCTCTAACCTGGGTATAGTCGTTGGTTTAATCGGTGCTACGCAATTTTTTGAAGTTAACAGACGAATTGTCATTAAGGCATCGGAACTTATAGTTCTTACATACACACATGCACCGTAAGCTCGTTCAGATGCATCTACGAAGACATGAAGTTCATGTGTCATCGCGACACCGGTTAGAACCCACCTTGGTATTTTTATTAAATTTATATATGGCAGGGTATTTGCAAAGGAGCGCCAAAGAGTAGGAATGTCTTCTGGAACTTGCTCATCCCAGTCACACTTTACTATCCACAGCCTTTGCATGACGATTTTAGCCTCTACAATACAAGGTCCCACCAGAACAAGGGGATAAAAAATTTGGCTAATGACCGATAAAATGTGACGCTTTGGTACCGGGCCGCTGGTGTTTATGTCGATTGAAAAAACTAGACTGTCAGACTCACAATTCCAGTGTAACCCTAGCGTTTTGGAAGATACATTTCTGTCAAGGTTTAAATTTACGGACTCTATAGGCTCGTTTGTGCCATCACCTGTGGACTGTTTGACTTCCATTTGCGAAGATGAAAGTTAGCTGAAGCCAAGATAGAGCTAACTTCTCTACCTAACTCTATCGTCTCTTGTATAGAGTTGCTACCTCCTATGTAGTCATCTACATAGAGATCTCTCTCGATAGAGTCCTTCACCCTTTTGGAAGTGGCAGCTGCTGAAAGACTGACCAAACACTTTGTTGCCAAATAAGGAGCAGATACAGTACCGTAGGTGACGGTGTTTAAAGTGTAGGTCTTTGGCAATTTAGGATCAGCCCGAAAGACAATTTGCTGTAAACAACGTTGAGTTGGTGAAATAGAGATGGCTCTATACATTTTCTCAACATCGCCCGAAATTATGTACTTATGTTGTTGAAGACGGAGAAGTATTGAAAAGAGGTCGTCCTGAACAGTAGGACCTACCATTTGGATATCATTAAATGATAATCCGGATGTTGTTGCGGCTGAAGCGAAAAATACTACACGCAGCTTCGTTGTAGAGCTAGACTCCCTAACGACACCATGGTGAGGCAAAAAATACTCCACCTGTCCCGAGTGCAGGTTGCTAGTTCTACTGTTTTCTGTCATGTGACCCAAACGCTCGTACTCTTCCATGAAGGATACGTAACATTCTTTAAAAACGTTGTCACGCATAAAACGACGTTCTAAGGACAAAAAACGACGCTTAGCCATCTCAAAGGAATCGCCTAAGACACTCGGTTTGTCCTTCAGTGGTATAGTCACCACAAAATGACCATTATTGTCCCGAGTAGTATGAAGATGAAAACTTTCTTCACAAGCTCTTTCCTCCTGAGATAAGGAATGTTTAGAAGAGACCGAGTCAAGTTCCCAAAACTTTTCTAAATTTGTATGCAGATCACTAAGTATGGCCTGATTACAAAAGTGTTACTGCTTTGACGTGGGAGGATGTGATGAAAGAGCCACAGGGCCTGACACAATCCACCCGAACTTAGTTTCGAATAATTTAGGTTTTTTCCTGCCTAGGTTAATGGATGTAGCACCTAGGATATCCCAAAATACCTTAGCGCCAGCTAAAATGTCAATTACTGACGGAATATGAAAAGATGGGTCAGCTAGATTTACGCCTGTAGGTATGGGGATGCTATTTATATTAACTAAATTACAAGACACGACCTTAGTAATCTCCCGCAAAATTAAACAATTAATTTGTGCTTTATAATCACCGGTGCGAGACTCAATACTAAGGTTACAAGACTGTGTAGTAATTGAGGTTTGGCTGTGCTACCGTTACCCAGCAGTACTCGGGCGTCGAACCTCTCCCCGTTGGCGCTGGCCACTCTCACTAGCGCTTTGGAAAGCAAAATGTGCGAAGCAGTATTTTGATATAAAGAAGTGTCACTTGATAAGACGACACTATCTGGAGTGCTACTAGGTAAAAAGGCAACTCCACATATGTCAATAGGTAGGGCAACACTATTAGAACTGCTAGGCAATGGGTCTTGAAAGTTGGTTGGCATTGACTGCTCAACATGCAAAAGCGTATTGTGTTCAGCTTTACAATACTTACAATGTGACTGTAAAATGTATTTGTTTTGTTAATTCGAGTTTCTTTTGGCAAACTTCGAAAATTTTCACATGTGTACAAAAAATGATTTTTAGAACATAAGTGACAAATTATTTTATTATTATAGGTTTAAATATTTGATTTTAGATTTTTATTATTAATTTTATTTTCACTACTATTACTTATTGCTACTATAAAGCTTCTAGGTTTATTTTCTACTTTGTTAGCTAATCTAACTAAGTTTTGATTTTCGATCGTTTCTAACAAATCAGCTTTATTACTAATAAACATGCAAAATTGAGACAATGTTGGTGATTTAGACAATGTTATTGCGATGTTCTTACCAATTTCTACTAGTAGCGGAATCTAGCTTACTTGACATCATATACACTATAAGCAAGTCCCAATACTCTGTGGGCTCGTTCAATGTTTTGAGTGCTCTAATATTTTTATTAATTGTGTCAATAAGACGACGCAACGATACACTGCATTCGTTAGTTACACGCTCAACATTGAACAACGCCTGCACATGATTGTTTATTAAAAGCCTACTGTTGTTATAGCGTTCACACAACAAACTCCACGCCATTTCATAATTGTCGCCTTTAAAATCAATGTTTTTAATAATTTATTGTGCGTTGCCATTTAGCGACGCGCGAAGGTAATGGAAATTGCTGATGTGGTCTATGCAGCTACTACTATGGATTAGTGAGGAAAAGGTGTCTCTAAACTCAAGCCAGTACTGATAACCACCATCAAAATGAGGCAAATCTATTTTAGGTTAGCTTATAAAAGCATGTTGCGATGCACCTGTGCCTTTTCCTGCTGCCGAGCCCGCCCGGACCCGTAGTCGCTGCCGCTGGCAGACGCCAGCAAGCTGCGTGATCGTGGTGCGAGCGAGTGATAACGCTCTTCGAACTTGGCCCGCTCAGCATAAGCGTCCTCTGGCTTGCCCGATAGTATTTCGATCTCCAACTGTAAACTGTCAAATTCATCATATAAGGCATCAAATTTACTTAAGCGACCCTCCAATTTGATACGTTGCAAATTGGAAAGTAATTGGCGGCTGCTAATTGTGTCTATGTGAGTGCTGAAGTTTGTAAGCTTTGCCTTTATAGCACTACGCTTGCGAATTAAAGTTTCTTCAAAAGACATTGCTAATGGCTAAAGAAACGAAAGGAATGAATTTAAGAATTAACGTTACAAAAAAAAACTGCAATAAAAGCAACGAAATATCGTATGCACGAAATTGCAATTGATTGCTGACGTGCGCTCGAACGACCTTGACCTACTCAGTCAGCTGTCGTGCACCGGCTAACGGTAAACAAATCAAGCGAAAAGCCAAGCGCAGGCGCAGTAATATAGCAGCAATCGTACGAATAGTGCAAATGTGCAATATAAATAAGAAACGATAATGATAATAAGGATGATTACCACTTAATTTCGACTCAAATATTAGCGAAGGTAGTGAACAAAAAAAAAGAGAAAGTTTTTAAAATAAAAAGTACTTTGAGAAGGGTTGAAAATAGGATAAGATTGGAACAAACTCACAAAACTTCTGTCGTTATCCACAAGGTAACCTGATTCCTCCCGCGAAGCGATGACTTGAGCAAACCGTGCAGCTGAGTTCTTGAAGACTTCGGGAATCCTTCTTGCGTTCGTTCCTTTATTAGCCTTCCTTTTCTTCCAACTTGTAAGGCGACTTCCCGCGAGTGTAGAAGAGATGACACGTAGTGACACGGCGATTTTGAAACGACGAATTCGAAGTATAAGGTTCGGTAAAAATGTAACGGTCGTAGTACTACTGATTCAATAAACCGGCTCGAAGGACCATTTGTTAGGGTCCTAACTAGAGGACTTTAAATGATGAGAGAAGTGGACTGTTTAAATGTATAATGCGGTATTAAAGGCGAACATTGGTTGAATTATGTTTATTAAAGCGCGCGCGTGTGGTGTCGTCCGTGATCCGTGGCGAAGTGGTCTGTCTGCTGTGAAGTAAGGCGCCCGGTGCCTCCCGCGGTGGTGTAAAGTTCGCATGGGAACACCCGCCGGCGGCGGCACCCGAGCGGTCTCGATGATGCACGAACACACGTACACATATATAAGTACTTAATAATTTATAAATATATTTAAACGGGTTTTGAATACCTGCCGGCCGGTGCCGGCGCCTCCTCCGTCGCGCGTCTTCCCCCACGTTGACATTCGCCTTTAATTCACGGCTTAAGCGGATGCTAAAATTGCTTGTTAGCTATCTATTTATCAATGTTATATGTTTGTAAAGCTTCACCTGTATGCTTTAAAAACTGTCTCTTCATCTAGTTGTTGTGCTGCGTAACTGTGAACTATCGCTGATCTTTTTTTCGCCTTCTATTTGTAGGTGTGCCTGTGCTTGCGCGTGAATAAACTGTTTAATTGTGCTTTGGGACTTATTTATTGACGTCACCAAATTGATGACCCCGACGTGATCAAAGAAACTACAGGATATCGTTATCTCATGGCAGCAAACCCGGCTACGAAGCAGCAGGGCGGACGTTAAGCGACCTACCCTCTTCGCAAGAAATATGTCGAGTTGGAGTACGAGTACCATCCTTTTGGCCAGAAGATCCAGAATTTTGGTTTGCTCAAATCGAAGGTCAGTTCACGTTGTCCGGCATTTCATCAGACATTACAAAATTCAATTATGTCATCAGCATTTTCGACCACCAGTACTCTAAAGAAGTGAAATACATAATTGTCACACCACCCGAGAATGACAAATATTTAAAATTAAAGGCTGAGATCGTAAAAAGATTTACGGCGTCGCGAGAGAAAAGAGTCAAGCAATTATTAATGCAGTTGGGGGATAGAAAGCCCTCCAATTTCTTCGCCACTTGCAGAGCTTGGCAGAAGCTAACGTTCAAGAAGAGTTTGTGAGAACCATTTGGAGCAGCAGGCTTCCCACTAACATCCAGACAGTATTAGCAGCGCAACCGTCTACGAGCTTGGAGGTACTGGCTGACCTGGCTGACAAGGTACTGGAGATAACACCATCATCACCACACGTCACTTCAGCCTGTGCCCCGACTCCAGCTTTATCATTTAATGTCATGGCCAGGGAAATGGCGGAGCTGAAGAAGCAAATAAACGAGATGAATATTCATATTGTTTTTTTTTTTTTTTTTTTTTTTTATACTGAGCCCGGCAAATGACCCCACTCCACCTGATGTTAAGTGGAAATGAGGTCCAGGCGCGAGGACAACTGGTGCAGCGTAAGAGACGTAGCATCAGTCATCCTCACTCTGCCGGCCCACAAAGTGCTTCTTCACGCCTCGTTTGAAGGACCCTATGTCATAGGTAGGAGGGAATACGTGTGCTGGTAGACTATTCCATCTTTTGGAAGTGCGGCAAAGAAACGAGTCACCAAATTTCTTTGTGCGAGATGGAATGTTAGAGACTGTAAATTGGTGACTCCGCAGAGCAGCACGCGTACTCCTATGGAGGAAGGGAGAAGGAGGGATGAGGTCGAAGAGTTCTTCAGAGCACTCGCCATGGTATAAACGGTAAAAGACGCTGAGTGACGCAATATCTCTACGCAATTGCAAAGGCTCGAGAGTTTAAGTGACCTCTGCATTGCCGATAATGCGCACAGCGCGGCGCTGCAATCTGTCCAAGGCATCGAGAAGGTACTTTGCGGAGCCGTCCCAAAGGTGAGAGCAATACTCGACGCAAGACCGCACCTGTGTCTTGTATAATAGACACAACTGATCAGGCGTGAAGAATCGCCGCACCTTGTTCAGGACACCGAGTTTACGTGAGGCATTTTTAATCACGGTTTCGATGTAGTCCTTTTGGTTCAGATCGCAGCGGATATTCATACCGAGCATGTTAATACTGCTCTGCAGGCCTAGAGATGTACCCTGAAGAGAGGGAAGGGGAAGGAATGGCGACTTTTTCGCTGTGAACGTGCACACCTGTGTTTTCTTGGCATTGAACTCCACCAGATTATCGGAGCCCCATTTAGAAATGAGGTCCAACATCCGACCGAGCTCAATGACAAGATTTGCTCGCTTCATTTCGGTGTCGACCCGCCCAGCCGTTGGGTGCCCGTTATATCCCCCATGCACTGTGCTATCATCTGCATAGCAATGAATGTTTCCAAGAGGAAGCATGTCATTGATATGCAGAAGGAACAGCTTGATTCTCTCGAAGCTCAACGAAAGATCCCAACCCAGTTCCAGGAAGCCCACCTATTCTCGCTCCAGTTCTCGCAATCGGTCTAACTCACGTTCCAATAAGCATCCAACATGTTGGTATCATTATAGATTCCGTAGCAAAGCTCATAAATGTATCAAACCGTGCGATTTTAAGCAATCGGAAAACAATTCGGGCGGTCGATAATGGCGACAAGCGATTGCCCTAGTTCCGGTCTCTTATTTGTAACTGACTTTAAAACTAAGATGCGGTTTCTCGTTGACACCGGCAGCAATCTCTGCGTCTTCCCTCGGTCAGCATTAAATGATCGTAGATCGAAAACTGACTACACATTATGCGCGGCAAACGGAACAAAAATTAACACCCACGGTTATGCTCACTTAGTTCTGAACTAAGGGTTGCGCCGTGACTTTGCTTGGAGATTTATTGTGGCCGACGTAACTAAAGCAATAATAATAGGTGTAGGTTTTTTATGTTATTACGATTTAGTGGTAGATTGTAGAAACCAACGTCTTACTGATAACAAGACTAGGCTATCGACTACGGCTTTGCCTGTTACTTCCAAAGATAACGTTTCTTATCTGTCAAACTAGCATCTGGCGACACTAGGTATCATGCGATTCTCAAGGATTTGCCTGATATTACTCACCCATCTGGTGTTCCCAAATTTACGAAGCACAATACCGTTCATTACATAAGAACAACTTCGGGCCCGCCTGTTGCTTGCACACCTCGGAGACTGGTCCCGGATAAATTAATAATTGCCAAAGAAGAATTTGCTTCCATTTTACTCTGATTCACCATGGTCGTCACCATTACATCTCGCGCCTAATAAAAGCAACGGTTGGCAGCCCTGTGGCGACTATAGAGCGCTCAATGCCCGAACAATACCGGATAGGTACTCTATTCGCCACATTCAGGATTTCGCTCACAGTATCTCAGGGTGCACAGTGTTTTCAACGATTGACCTTGAAAAAGATTTTAATCAAATCCCAATAAGTCCAGACGATATTTCTAAGACCGCTATCACGACACCGTTCGGTTTATTCGAATTTCCATACATGAACTTTGGTCTACGTAACGCAGCGCAATCTTTTCAACCATTTGTTGATGAAATGTTGCGTGGGCTGGATGAGTTCGTATATGGATATATCGACAATTTTCTGGTCTTTTCACCTGATCTATCATTTCATGAGAAGCACCTTCGTGAGGTCTTCACTAGACTACGTGACTATGGGATGGTCGTAAACACATCAAAGTGCGAGTTAGGCAAGTCCGCAAGTCAGAGGTTACTTTTCTTGGGTAGAGTATATCTGCTCAAGGTACTAAGCCACTACCAGAAAAAGTAGAAGCTATTAATAACTTCCCAGTTCCATAAGACTGTGAGGTAACTGATTATTAGGTATGATAAACTTTTACCGTAGATTCATCCCTAATGCTGCTAAGTACCAGTCTTCATTAAACATGCTATTGAGTGGTTCAGTTAAAGGGTCTCACCCAGTTCACTTCACAGAAGTGGAGCAGTAAGCCTTTGACGTCTGTAAGTAAAGTTTGTGTCAGGCAGTATTATTAGCCCATCCTAATACCGAAGCAAAATTGGCTTTGGTCACTGATGCCTCAGACACAGCAATAGGAGCAGTACTGCAACAGATGTCGCAGGTATCATGGCAACCTTTAGCATTCTTCTCCAGAAAGCTAACGCCTGCACAGCAAAAGTATTCGCCTTACGATAGGGAGCTGCTTGCGATTTATGAGGCTATAAAATGTTTTAGACACATAGTGGAAGCAAGGCAGTTTGTTATTTATACCAGCCACAAACCGCTTTGTTTTGCGTTCCACACACCTTTTTGTTTGCGACCTTAACAAGTTAGCTGAGGCTCAAGTTCACGACTCAGATCTTCAAGGTTTATTGGATAGCGCTTCATCCTTCCATTTAAGAAAGGTCAAACTGCCTGGATCTCGTTGTAATGTATACTGTGAAAAGAGGGATAATACGTTTTGACTTTATGTTCTTAAAATGCTGCGGCAACAAGTTTTTCAGAGCCTTCATTCTCTTAATCATTCGGGCACTAACGCAACAGTAAAGTTGGTATCCAAGCGTTGTGTGTGGCCGGAAATAAGAAAGAACTGCAAAGAGTGGGTCCGTTCATGTCTTGCTTGCCAACGAGCGAAAGTCGTTCGCCATGTGTCATCACCCTTAGTGCGTACAAAATGCCTCGTGCTCGTTTTATGTACTCACATATAGACCTGGTAGGGCCACTATCCATATCGCAGGGATTTCGATACTGCCTCACAGCTATCGATCGCTTTTCGCGATGGCCCGAGGTAATCCCACTCCAGGATATTACAGCCGAAACGGTAGCAAAAGCGTTACTGAATGGTTGGATGTCTCGGTTTGGCTGTCCCGTAGATATCGTTACTGACCGTGGTAGTCAATTCGAGTCTGCTTTATTTAAAACCCTCTCACATATAGTAGGTTTCCAGCACAAACGAACAACGGCGTACCATCCGGCATGCAACGGCCTAATATAGAGGTTCCATAGACAGCTCAAAGAGGCCTTAATGTGCCACGAGAACAAAAACTGGATGGAAACAATGCCAATAGTGCTTTTAGGTATCTGAAGTTCTTTTAAAGAGGATCTCAAGGCATCGCCAGCTGAGTTAGTTTACGGGGAAACCTTAATATTACCAGGTGATTTTTTTAATCCCACCACTGAAGGTACCACTGATGTATCAGTTTACGCGTCGCGGTTACGTAATTTCACAAGAAATCTCCAACCAACGCCCGCATCTCGCCACGATAAACGGTCAGTTTTTGTCTACAATTGCCGGCCGGCCGGCGCCTCCTCCGTCGCGCGTCTTCCGCCGCGTCGACATTCGCCTTTGATTCACGGCTTAAGATGATGCTAAAATTGCTTGTTGGCTATCTATATATCAATGTTATATGTTAAAAACTGTCTCTTCATCTACTTGTTGTGCTATGTAACTGTGAACTATCGCTGATCTTTCTTTTCGCCTTCTATTTGTGGATTGTACGTGTGCCTGTGCTTGTGCTTGAATAAACTGTTTAATAGTGCTTTGGGACTTATTTATTGACGACACTAAAAAGTCATGAGTGAACCAAGCTGGATGTTTCGACGTTCTTCTTTTCTTTAAGGGACATGGAGAGTTATAATTTTATGAAGAATTTTTTTGGTCAACCACCATCAAAGTTGTTTGTACCAATACAAAACTCAGCTTCCAAATCGTTATTGTCCAAAGATTACCTTATTTTGTCAAAATCAGCTTTATAAAAGTTGTGTTTCAATGAGTTCTTGGAATTCAGTACCCGGTTACTGTCACGTTTTACCAAGAATTGCAAAGCAGACTGATTTGGATCCAATCTAGTTAGTACATCATAACTCTCAACTAAGTCAACGAAAGGTATATTACTTAAAACCAGATCCAATATTTTATTCATATTATTTAGAACCAGATTGTATTGAGTGAACAGGTTTAGAGCGAGAAAGTCTAATAAGTCTTGAGCGTTCAAACTTTTCAACCTTACAGAATGATATAGTTTCGACACCGCAATTAACATAACATACCACCGCCACGCTTACCCGAATGGGAACCACTAGATGAACGGTCAAATCTGTAGACAACATACCGACTGTCGAATAGCGCAGAGTTCATAACGCCAACATCGAGCCAAGTTTTACTCAAAACAATTATATCGTAATCGTTACAAATTACACTATTATAAATCTAAAGTTTTTGTTTTCAGACCTCTGACATTTTAGTAATACAGTTTTATTAAATTATATTATACATGATATAAACTTTTATAAAATATAGGAGGGATATTGAACCATATTTCTTTTAGAAAAAATAATTAGTTCGTGTTTAAATTGGCATGCAACCCCGTTACTGATGACACTTTTAGGTATGAAATGTCATGTATGTCCTTACCCCTTGTGTGTCAGCGACCTCCTGGAGGTCGCTATCTGTCAAAACCCGTATGTGTCAGAGGCCTCCTGGAGGTCGCTCTTTCCCCGTCATAATATATAAAGTTTAATTTATGCTAGTAAAACTATTGCTATATCTATTTTCTTTGTCTTAATGTATAGAGTGGGACAAAGAAAGCATTACAACGCCACAGATGTTTCAATACGACACCGAATAGAGGAACTTTTGGTGGGTTTGACCCGTGTCTGTTATCGCCCGGTACTACGCGTCACTTATTGCGCATATAGAAAATGTATGGCTAGGTTTATTTTGTTTTAAACATGTATTCTACATTGTAAATAAAATAAATAATATTCATAATAATTATTACACCCTTCATGCTTTTATTTATAATTAAATTTATTATTTTATATTATATGGGAGAAAAAAAAAAGGCGTTCGATCCTGTAGAACGCTGGGTTATAGGTATTCTTAAATATAGAACGCCTCTACAGAAATGTCAGATAGACCACTATTACAACCACATGTACACTCCACTACAAGTATTTGTATTACTCTCTGGGGTTGTTTCACTTCTAATATGTTTATTTATTTGGGAAATAAAACAATTTTTATTATTTTTTATTATTTTTTTACATGCTGATGAGCTTAAACAACCATGTCCGAATCCGAATCCTATAAATACTTGATTAGAGCGGACTGGGAATGAACGTGAATAAAGAAAAAGACAAAGACTTTAAGAGTGTACCTACTCGTCACCTCACCTTTGCAGACTGTATCGTTTCACTTGCAGAGTCGAAAGAATGCTCAATAATATGTGCGAAACGTCATAGCTTCGGCTTGAAAATAAATTCGAGGAAAACCAAAGTAATGAGCACCACCGACATGTATGTCGATCCGACACTTTTAATCGACCACAAGATTTAGCATTGTAAAAAATAAGTAATAAATATGCATTTATTTTAATATTATATCGATAGTAATTTAAAATTGCTAGACGGGGATTAACGCTGTAACTGGGTAAATTAAGTGACGGTGGACGAAGACTCTGCCGCGCAAACGGAGGCGGAACATCGCGAAAACTCTGACCACGACCTGAGCAACTCGGACGAAACACCGGATATAAAAAGGAATGCGTAGGATACCGCTTATAAGTAGTTAGATTTGATCCTTGGCTGAACTTTTAATTATAATGGAACTCAAACGAATATAAGATTCCAAATAAACTACGTCTTAAAAAAAATCTAAATTTGGGTTTTGCTATATGTATCTATAAACCAATAGCAATACTGCTTAGTAAAGAAACCGTAAAAATAATTAAAAAGGGAAAGGGGTCACTATCCGTGTTAACTATCAATATTTATTAACATCTATAATGAAAAAAAGTAGTTGTTGCTCTCTTTTTAGACTTTAAAGAAGCATATTCTTTCTGCGGGATCGAACCAGGAATGAAGAGATCCGTAGAAGAAAGTAGAACTAAGGTGGCCAAAATAGCCCGTAGAATTGCTAACCTCAAGTGGCAATGGGCAGGGCACATCGCTTGTAGAATCGACGATGACCATTAGGGCCGAACGGTTCTTGAGTTGCGACCACGAACAAACATAAACCATCATTCTAACAAAGCAACTGCCCTGGTAACCTCGGTCTTCATTATGATATGTTACTAATCTTTGAATCACCGCTTAAAAATAAATTATGACGTGTGAATTTATTTGAAAACCATTACTTATATTATGGTATTTGAAATGGTTTGAAATGGTTGCCGGTGACAGATACTTTTACATTCACTTCTGGCGAAACGTCACAGACTAATACTAAACGTTCAATTCTTTCTACAATAGCCCGCTTATTTCACGTTTTAGGTTTAGTCGCGCCTGTTATACTTTATGCCAAATTGTTATTGCAAGAATTGTGGCTCGCAAAAATCGATTAGGACAAAGAACCGTCTGAACCAATTATCGACCGCTATGTTGAATTTAATAATGAATTACCACTTTTATCGCATTTACAAATACCGCGGCATTTAGGAATTTTGACAGATTTTACTGCACATCTACTTGGTTTTGGTGACGCAAGCCTGAAAGCTTACGGCGGTGTCATTTATTTACGCATTACGTATCCTAATGGCGACGTATCAGTACATTTGGTATGTTCGAAATCTAAAGTAGCTCCGCTAAAAACAATATCACTCGCTAGGCTCGAATTATGTGCCGCTCTGCTTCTGTCTCAGCTAATAAATCAAGTTTACCACATATTACATAATCGCTATCCTATAAAAGATATATTCGCTTTTTCTGATTCTACTATCGCGTTATCGTGGATACACTCGTCGCCGCATCGTTGGCAAACGTTTGTTGCCAACCGTGTTAGTAAAATACACGATAATTTATCCCCCGATCGCTTCTTCCATATACCTGGGACTGAGAACCCCAGTGATTGTGTTTCGCGTGGCCTTTTGCCCTCTCAAATACTTTATCATGTTTTGTGGTGACATGGTCCAATGTGGACTCATAGCCCTATATCCGCTTTGCCTATTGTGCCTTTCGAGCCTTCTCAGACTGAAGATGTACCTGAAATTAAATCTTCCGTTACGCTTGCAACAACGTTAAGTTCTCAGAATCCGCTTATTGAACTCGCTCTCCAGGTCTCATCCTGGAAACAATTATTACGCATAATAGTTTATGTTTTACGCTATATAAAAAAATTACCCAAGTCCGCGCGGTTTAAAGTTTCTCATTTGGAAATAGCAGAACGTACTCTACTCCGCTCCTTACAACATAAATACTTTTGTAAGGATATAAAGAATGTAAATAAAGGTAATTTACCTTCTCCCTCTTTAAGAAAACTTGATCTGTTCGTTGATGGCGATGGATTGCTCCGCGTGGGGCGCCGCTTAAACAACGCTGCTATACCTTTCGGTAATAGACATCCAATTCTACTGCCGCGACGTCATCACATCGTCGATCTTCTTATCGATAACTGCCACCTCTCCAACTGTCACACTGGCTCTCATTTTGTTATGTCTTTATTAAGACAACGCTATTGGATAATTTCTGCTTGCAATATAATTCGACAACGCATACGAGGATGTAATTTTTGTTTGAAGCTAAAGCATTTACCCATACGGGGGTAGATTTCTGTGGACCAATCAATATTACACTGACCCGTCAACGTGGTGTCAAGAGCCAAAAAAGGCCTACCTACATTTGCCATTTCATCTGCTTAACCACAAGGGTAGTGCATATTGAAATCGCTTCAGATCTCAGCACTTAGACGTTCTTAGACGCATTTAAACGCTTTCTTGCTAGACGAGGTCCAGTATTCATAATGTATTCCGATAACGGGACAAATTTCATTGGAGCAAAACGACAGTTGGACGAATTGTATGGTTTTGTTACCAGCTAATGAAACCTCAGATGCTTTTCGAAACGAATTTAGTAATCGCAGAATTAAATGAAGAACTATTCCCGCACGCGCTTCTCACATGGGAGGTTTGTGGGAGTCTAATATAAAATCAATTAAAACTCATTTATATCGCACCATTGGTTGGTTGCTTTGTTATGAAGAGCTTCTAACTGTGTTAACGCAAATTGAATGTATCCTAAGCTCGCGTCCGCTATGCTTGTTGTCCGATCATTTTGTTCTCACTCCCGCTCATTTTTTGCAAACTACTCCTTTACAGTCACTGCCCACATGTGAGCTGGATACAACGCTTAGTCTCTCTGCTCGTAAAATATTGCTAGATAGTTTAGTGCGTGGTTATTGGAAGCAGTGGCGTGTAGATTATTTTCACACCCTGCAACTAAGGCAAAAATGGAATATACCTGACGTCTCTGTTAGCCCCGGTACTCTCGTACTAATTCACCAAGACGATGTTCCGCCTCTACGCTGGCCTACTGGCATTGTAGAACGATTCTTCCCAGGGAAAGACGGAGTAGTTCGCGTCGCTTCTGTACGGACAACAACCGGCACGTACAAACGTCCTGTTGTGATATTGTGCCCACTGCCTACGCAATAGTTAATACAGTTGTTATATCTGCACTTATTTAGTTTATTTTAATCCCGATGTAGTCCTATATATATTTTTGTTTAACTTAGCTTCATATCAACATATTTATGTACATATATTTCCGCTTATTACCCGCTATGATTGTAATTCCGCTCATCCTCTCTGATGGAGAGACTTCTATACCGCTTTATGGTTTTGAAAAACCCTAGTATTTTTAAGCCGGGGAGGATGTTTGCGCGCTTTTTTGTTTCCTTGTGTGAGAGGGTAGTAGCACCTTATATGGTTATCGGTGTACCGTCCACACAAGCAATTTCGCGGCGCGTCCCAGCATTCCTCACGACTGTCAAACCAGTTGCAAATTCACCGCTGAGCTGAACGCCCGCTCTCGCTAGTTCGCCTTTCGCCACCGCCACTGCCGCCGCCGCCGCCCGCCGCACGCTCCGCCCGTGCAAGTCCGTGTCATTCACCGCCGCCTTAGCTAGCTGCCATAATCCAGGGTGCTGAAGACGCCGATTACCAGGTTAGTGTTGCTGCTTATTTTACGCAGGGGAACATTTGAAGACCGTAACCTCCGCCCTATATATATGTGATTACCGCCCCGCTTACACAGTCCACTGCGCCTAGCATTATTTACCCGCCCTCCAGTAAAACGGAGACACCAGCCATACTTACGTTGAATTTCACTCTGAATTCGATTTTTTTCTTAACTATTTAGCTACAGACTATTCCCACCACATTATTATGGGTGATGTCAACACCGACCTTTTAAAAGTTTCTGTACAGTAGCGCAAGTATTGATCCATAATTGAGTCAGCTAACTTCCAAACTCTTCCACTTGATCCAACTCACCATAATCTAACGACTTCTGACTCTTGGATCGATCACATTTCAATTTTCTTAATCTTTCCATGTCGTCAAACATGGCCAATTTTCTGCTCCTGGCTTCTCCAGGCATGACTTTATTTGTGTAGCTAAAAAACTAAGCCTCCTAAATCTAAACCCCTTATCGTAAAAATGCGTAATTTAGCTAGACTGGATGTGGACAAACTTAATAGTGACGCGTACGCTTTGGACTGGTCACCTGTGATTGAGGCTGATCCTGTCGACAATGCGGTTGCCTACTTTAACAGTTTAGTCTTGAATCTGTTTGATAAGCATGCACCTAAAAAGCTCGTCAAGCTAGGTCAGCCTCCTGCGCCTTGAATTACACCTGGTGTACGCATGGCCATGCGTAGACGCGATAAATACTTTTTTTTTATAGCAGAAGGAGGCAAACGAGCAAGCGGGTCACCTAATGGAAAGTAATCACCGCCGCCCATGGACACCCGCAAAACCAGAGGAATCGCAGGCGCGTTGCCAGCCTTTAAGGAAGGAATAGGCTCGTTTCTTGAAGATCCCTAAGTCATAATGGTCCGGTAATACCGCCGCCGAGAGCTGGTTCCACAACACTTTAGTTCGAGGCAAGAAATTTCTTGAAAAACGCACAGTAGTAGACCGCCATCCATCAAGGTGATGTGGATGGAATGACAGTCAATTGCGTGTAGTGCGGTGAAGGAAATCAGCGGCAGGGATCAAGCCGAACAATTCCTCAGAACACTCCCCGTGATATATACGGTACAATATACAGAGAGACGCCACGTCTCTCCGAAGAGCCAGTGGATCGAGCCGACCTGAAATAACCACGTCGTCGACAATTCGAACAACTCTGCGTTGTATGCGGTCAAATGGAAGGAGTTGGTATTGGGGTGCTCCAGCCCAGAGATGGGAGCAGTATTCCATATGCGGCTTGACCTGTGCTTTATACAGTTGTAAACGGTGGGCCGGCGTGAAATCTGACCCGCTCTATTAAGCACACCCAGCTTTTTCGAAGCTAATTTAGCTTTACCTTCCAAATGACCACGAAACTGAACGTCACTCGAAATATCGACGCCAAGGATTCCAATAGATAGATAGATAGATAGATGAACACTTTATTGCACATACACAAGAAACACACATTACATAATCTTAGAGCTAGTATGGGTAAAGGCGTTCTTTTCGCTAAAAGCGATCTCTTCCAGACAACCTTTGGTTTATGGAACCTGGGAAAGAGGATAGAGGAAGTGCGCAAGTACTAATTAATAGATTATTATACAAATTAACATAATACATAAATTAATTAATAAACATACATTCTTAATAATTACTTACACATACTTTAGTAGAGGATCCGAGTATAAAACGACCTTCACCGAGCGGTTAATGGATGAAAAGTATTTTATACATAATGTGTATGTGTAATATATAATGTGTTAAAAAATATATTGCGAGTGGGTTGGCTGAAAAATGTCAGTCCAGTATATGATTAATTAAATATTAAAAAAAATTTTTTATTAAATATTGCACTTGTTTCGATAATAGATAAATTACATAGGTACCAATTGAAAGTATGAAGCCTATAGAATATGCAAACGTTAGGTTGACTATTTTTTTCCTGTCATAACATTGGGTAGGCAGGTGTGAACAGGCAATTCAATATTAGTAATTTGCAACCGTCTGGTTAAATAAAAAAAAATTATGTTTATATAAAGATAAGCTCATTACAAACACATACACACCAAACCAGTGCAATGTAAAAAAAATATATTTTTTTTAATATTAAATTAATCATTAATGGTACTGGACTGAAATTTTTCAACCAACCCACTCGCGATATATTATTTAACATATTAAATTTGATATGAAATACTTTTCATCCATATACCTTCTCGGTGAAAGTCGTTCTATACTCGGATCTTAGACTACTTATACGTAATATAAAATAATATGTATATACATATTCAAATAAAAAAATAAATGAGATGACTAAAACCTATAACACGTTACGAGCAGATGACTTAGCTAAAAGGTGTTTATGCAGTCTAGATTTAAACAAGGACAGGGACTTGGAGTGATGGATTTCAGGTGGTAAGTTGTTCCAAAGGAATGTAGCCTGGACAGTAAAACAATCCTTATAGTATCCTGACCGTGTAAAGGGAGCCTTTGGCATGTTATCCGATTTGGACCGAAGAGCACAATTGTGATCTTCCCCGAGGAACCGAAAACATTCTTTAAGGTAGGAAGGAGTACGAGGATCATACAGCACGTTAAAAACAAGAGTGAGGATATGTTCCTCACGGCGCAACCTTATCGGTAGCCATTCAAGCCTTTGCCTGAATTCAGACACATGGTCGAACTTACGCAATCCGTAGATAAATCTGATACATAGATTTTGCAGGCGTTGCAGCTTATTAAGCAGGTCTTCGTTCAAATCCACTAGGCAGACATCGGCATAATCTACGATCGGTAGAAGGAGTGATTGCGCAAGCTCGACCTTGGTCCTCACAGGAAGCAAGTTTCTCCACCTTCTAAGTGACCCGGAGGCAGCAAACACTTTTTGACTCATCTCAGACACTTGAGGAGACCAGGAAAGAGTGCAGTCGAAGAGAACACCAAGATTTTTAACAGTGTTACTATTATGTTAATGAGACACCATTGTACATCAGTGTGGGGATAGAAATCTTGTCCAATTTAGCAATCTGCTTATAGCCCCCAATGATGACGGCCTGCGATTCGTTGGGGTCGACCGTTAAGCCATGGGTTCGACTCCATTCATGAATAGTGGCAAGGTCATCATTGAAGTCGGCGATCATGCTCGCAATATCATCGACGGAGGACTGCGAATAAATTTGCAGGTCGTCAGCATACAAGTGAAATTTACATGAGAAAGAGAGGCGATTCTTCACGCCTGATCAGTTGTGTCTATTGTACAAGACACAGGTGCGGTCTTGCGTGGAGTATTGCTCTCACCTTTGGGACGGCTCCACAAAGTACCTTCTCGAAGCCTTGGACAATCGGCAATGCGGAGGTCACTAAAACTCTCGAGCCTTTGCAATTGTGTAGAGATATTGCGTCACTCAGCGTCTTTTACCGTTTATACCATGGCGAGTGCTCTGAAGAACTCTTTGACCTCATCCCTCTTTCTCCCTTCCTCCATAGGAGTACGCGTGCTGCTCTCCGGAGTCACCAATTTACAGTCTCTAATATTCCATCACGCACAAAGAAATTTGGTGACTCGTTTCTTTGTCGCACTTCCAAAAGATGGAATAGTCTACCAGCACACGTATTCCCTCCTACCTATGACATAGGGTCCTTCAAACGAGGCGTGAAGAAGCACTTTGTGGGACGGCAGAGTGAGAGTGACTGATGCTACGTCTCTTACGCTGCACCAGTTGTCCTCGCGCCTAGACTTCATTTTCACTTAACATCAGGTGGAGTGGGGTCATTTGCAGGGCTTAGTATAAAAAAAAAAATTTGTCTGTGCAAGTACGCGCCATTAGCAAGATGAGAACAACCGGAAATAATATGCCTGAGTGACTCTCCAGGACGGCGGCATGCTCGACATAATATGTCGACCGTACCGTCCTTCATGATATATTTCCGGTAGTTGTTCGTCTTGATAACTTCGTCCGAAATTGCACAGACTAACCCTTCAGTTTCCCCAAAGAGGTCCCCGAATCGTAGCCAGTTCATCGACGCGAGGAGGTCCACATCGGGCCCTGTTAAGGCCTGCCGGCACCGCAGCTCCTTGCTCTTCCATACGTCCTTGCGGGTCCTCGGTGCTCAGCACCTGAGGCATGCGCCAGTTCTCTTTGCCTAAGGAGAGAGGCGTAAAGGTCCTGTCAACCGACACCACATCGCGATGCATGCCACACTCGTTGCTGAGAAAATATTCTCGAAGACTGCACACCTTATTATTATTATTTACAGAAATTTAACTGCACGTGATTGAAATTTATCGATTTCATAAATTCATGTGTGCCGAAATGGGAAGGACGAAACTAAACCAAAATGTTCAATCTAAATTAATTTTTATCTTTTCAGACGTAGTACATTATAACTCAATGCTTGTCAGCTTGTTTTTTAAAAATATTTTTACTTTTATTTTTTTTAGTTTATTGATGATTTGAATTGATTAATTAATGGTCGAAGGTTGAAAGGGACATACATGACATTTCATACGTAAGTTAAAAAGTGTCACCAGTAACGGGGTTGCATGTCAATTTAAACACGAACTAATTATTTCTTCTAAAAGAATAGTGGTTCAATAACTCTCCTATATTTTACAAAAGTTTATATCATGTACAGTCGAACCAACTGAATCATGACCCACTTCGCCGATCATTCCTTTAAAATCATAAATGTAGTTAGGTTTCTTTGCTTTTATTCATGTTGCACTTAGTACGTTTTAAATATGAATAAAAATGCGTCATTACGGGTCAGAGATGTATGCAATTTTAACCTTTGTTATCACTGCACTAGATAAGTTTTAGACAAAGCAGTCTTAATTTGAATTTCTATTAAGATGTCATTCATACATAATCCAAACTCTTTTCACTACGGAGAAAAGGTATTATAATTTTAAAAATAAAGTGACGTTGCGTCTGATGTCAAGTTGTAGTCTGTCTGAAAAAATTGAAACAATAATTGAATTGAATTAAAACAAATCGTATAATGGCCAATTTGTCAGAACAAAGAGCTCGGATAGTAGTGCTCAGTGAACACGGCTCTAGCATTCGGGAAATATCACGAGAGTTAAATATAAGTCGGAACACAGTTAGAACCTGGATCAGAAGGCACGCTAAAGATGGTACCTACCCTTGAAGACAGACGACGATATAATCATGGCGTTCGTCGGATCACGAACCAACAGAGAACGGAAATGCAACACCATTACGAAGAACATCCTTTTACTGATACCCGGTATTTTGCGGCACGTTACGACGTATGTCTACAAACAATAAGAAATAATTTGCACCGCACTGGGCTGCATTACAGGCATTATGCTAAGAAAGCTCACTTAACGGATGCACACAAAATTGCGAGATTAAATTTTGAACGTAATTACTTAGACTTCGACTGGACAAACACCATCTTTACAGACGAAAAATCGTTTTGCTTTTCTCAATATGGTCGCTTAACTTTGTGGCGTTACGATAACACTTGATACACACAGGATCACGTAGTGCCCAACCAATAATCTGGCCGAATTTCAGCTGACATGTGAGCCTGTATGGATGCTGGAAGTGTAGGCGAACTTGTTCAAATTTATCCTCGTCAAAATGCTAAGAACTATGTCGATTTATTGGAAGAATCAATGTTACCGACTTTGCGAACAGTTTACCCGCGTGAAGAAGTGCCAGTATTCTCCTACGTTCATGATAATTGTCCAGTGCATACTGCCAGAATTGTCTCCAATTGGTTTACCCAACATGAAGATCAAAACCACAATGTTTTTATAAAGTTATTTTCTATTTTTTCAGTTTACCAAGTGAATGCCATTTTTTTAAACTTAATAAAACCTATTGATGATATTAATAAAATAAAGTTTATAACACATTTGCTCGGTAAGAAGCTCTTATTACACCGATTTCAGTATCGTAATGTAATAAGTTTCGCACTAGTGCGGTAATGTAATTTAAAAATTAGTAATCATTTGAATCTATGGACAACATAGGCCTGTAGCCCGTTAGTAGCTTTTACGACACCCAAGGGAAGAGAGGGGTGGGTAGTATTATTTTGATGAGCCCATCGCCGCTCTATGCTGTTGGATGTATGTGCAGTCTTTAGTCCGTTAGTCGCCTTTTACGACACTGAAGGGAAGAGAGAAGTTTGTAGCATTATTTTGATGAGCTTATCGCCGATCTATGCTGTTGGATGTATATGCAGTCTTTAGTCCGTTAGTCGCCTTTTACGACAACCAAGGGAAGAAAGGGGTTGGTAGTATTATTTTGATGAGCCCATCGCCGCTCTATGCTGTTGGATGTATGTGCAGTCTTTAGTCCGTTAGTCGCCTTTTACGACACCCAAGAAAAGAGAGGGGTTGGTAGTATTATTTTGATGAGCCCATCGCCGCTCTATGCTGTTGGATGTATGTGCAGTCTTTAGTCCGTTAGTCGCCTTTTACGACACTCAAGGGAAGAGAGGGGTTGGTGGTATTATTTTGATGAGCCCATCTACGCTCTATGCTGTTGGACAAAGAAAAATATATGTTGGCTTACCAAAGATTCATGCACTAGAAAAACAACAAAAAAACGCAGTCATTTTCTATTTTTTTTTTCCTCACAAATATGTTATAAAACGTCGTATGGCATACGTGCGCTTTGATAATTACAGCCTCTGCTTTCTTGAAGCCCTCGCCTACGGCTCGGGCTAGCAATATCGCCTCGTCTGTAATTTTCATCTTACCGCACTTATATCATAATGTACTATTATAATTCTTCAACTTTACTATTTTATTATATAGTGACCACCACATGTTCCAAATGTGATTTTATAAAGAAACTGGGCCTGTTACAGACTAGGGATGTAAAGCGGTAAAATTACCCCGCTAAAATACGGTAATATTCGGTAAAAAACGTTTTAAACGTACTCATACCCACTAGGCCACTAACTAACTACTATTACGATTACACTATTATTACGATAGTGAGTATGTTTGTGTAAATGTCTTTACGCTTTAACAAATAAATGTATTGAATGAGATTTGACAGATATATAAGAAATTTTGGAATTTTAAAAGACAGACAATGGGCTCGTTCGTACTAAAAACCCCAAAAACATTCGAGATACGAATCACATCACACCTTTCGTGAACATGTGAACTGTCGGTGTCGAGTGGAATTTCAAGTACGAATTTGTCTAAAATATGTTGCCAAAATACCATCCCAAATTAGCTTGATTTTGTGGCATATAAATTTTTACAAATAATGTAGGTAGTTTTTCGAATAGACGTTCAGATAATTTAGTTTGTTCAGTCCTCAGAACAAAAACTAAATATTGTTCTGAGTTTCAGTCGCTCACCGTCACCGACAGCGGAACGGCAAGAGCGCTTATCACCGCACAACACAGCACAATATGGTCAATTGCACTAATCGGCAACGTCGCATAATGGTTTTCATATTTGCCTTGTCAGCTGTCAGTGTCTTATAAAATGATAACAGGTTCGTTACATGCGTTACATATAATGTATGTTCAAGCGAATTTCAACCTACTCGTATCAAAATGACTGTAGGAAAATGACCTTAAGGTGGGTCATGATTCAATTTGGTCGACTGTACCTACTTACTTAAAATTATTAATGTATGGAAATAAAATAATGAAGAATAAAACACTGTTCTGTGCTTGTAGGAGCTAATTAATAGAATATTACCGGCCCATATCTTCCCTTGGGTGTCGTAAAAGACGACTAACAGACCAAACACTGCACATACATCCAACGGCATGGAGTGGCGATGGGCTCACCACCTGTCACGCTGAGCACATATGCAGTTGTCATTTGGTGAAACGTGGACTGGCCCTTCGAGGATAGTAGTCGTGAATGTAAATAAGTATTTATGAATAAAACACCAGTAATATATTTTAATGATTTATTACGTGCCCAAAAGCTAGGAAAGGGGAATGTTAACCGGTCTTTATTCCTAGCTGTGAGTCAAATTGGAGTAGTATCATTAATAAGGTAGCTGTTAGTCCCATCATCTGAAAATTAAGAAATTAAAAAAGATTATTACTATTAAGGGATTTTCTTAGTTACTAGTGAATCTATACTTTTCAGATTTATTTTTATATTTCTTTAGTGTGTGATGGCGTTTGTTCGGTTGTTGTTGCACAGACAGTTCGACAGTTGAAGACAATCATTAAAATCTACCAACCCGCATTGGGCCAGCGTGGTGAGTTATGGCCTCATCATCCACGTGCTGATGTCTATGTGGAAGGCCTGCGCCCAGCAGTGGGCTAATAGGCTGATAATGATGATAACGATTATGAGTGCTCTAACTGGGGCATGAGATTTAAGAGTGTTTAACTTGGCACAAATTATCGAATAAGATTTTTGCCTTGAAAATGTATGCAGCAGGAGGGTTCTTTCCCCATTAAATAAATAAGTTTCGACTGGTTTATACGTATGTCACGTCAATGTCAATTTCAAAGATTGTATTCAAAGTGGTTAGTTTTTTTAAAGAACTTGTTATTTTCTATCATCGTTCATGAATCGTACTCGCCTCTACTACCGATGTGCGTGAGATCTTGTTCAAGCCCAGAGAGGAAGTTTCAGCGATATTTAGAAGTATGCTTCGGGAGAATTTCATTAACTCCGTGGCAGTTTGTTCCTCATTGCTTTGCAGCATTAAACGACCCACGACACGTTTGGTTCGGTTGTTCTGGAACATGACTGGTTGTTCGAAATATCAATCAAGAAATTACAAGTATGAAAATATCAGCGGTGCAGCGATTATATTGTGAAAGCTATGAAACTAATAAACAATTAATTAAAATCAGCAGGGTGAAACCTTAAGGCAAGAGATGTCAAGTAAAGGTATTTTTAACATTTGCTCTGTGCAATCCACAATAAGAGAAGAGATAGAGTTGACAGTTCAGTTGAACGCCCCGGTGTGCAAGGCAGCGTGTCTCACACCTTCGTGTTACTATTGGAAATGTTAATTACACTTGCAGCACAGATAAAGCATGTAAAATACCTATAAAATAACCTTAAATTAAAAAAAAAAACTTTCAAAAGTTTTCGAAAAGTATTTACAAAAATATCAATATCTGGTTAGCAATAATATCTATGTCACTAAGAAAACCAGTGACTCAGCATTCATAATTACCTCTTGATTTATTATCTGCAATGTTTCAATAATTACCAATAACCAGATAAGCTGCATCAGAAAATAAATTGACACATCCATATTAACTGAAACAAATCGATTTTTTTACTTTAATTACCACAGCCACACCATTTTCAATGGATATAGAAACATATTTAAAACATTTTCACTCAGCTGACAATAAATAATGTAACTTACAGATTTGCGATAAATACTGATAATTAGCTAAAATTGCGAAACAAATAATGCTTATTATCTTCAGTATTAATATTGACTCATAAATCTTTTTGATCGTTCTTAATTCACAACGAAGTGTGTTGTACATGGACGAATACTGGTTAATTCTCAAAAATAGTGTTCTTGATGTGTTACCTAAAATCAAAGATTTGTTAGAAGGTATAAGTTAGTAAAGGAATCAAAATAGTAGCTGTTATAAATAAAAAACGGTACAAAATGAAGAACGTTATTAGTTTTAGATTTTAACTTGCGGGAGTGCGGAGGCTCTTGTTGCACCACCGCACGTCGCGTTTGATAATGAAAACTCCACTTTGACAGTTAGGTATCAGTTATGTTGCGCACTCTATCATTGTCAATGCAACGTTCTCTAGACTTGTATCATTATCATATCATAGCACACGTGTTCCGCTTCCGTCCTTCCTACAACGTAGGGTCTCTTAAAAGAGATGTAAAGTAGACTTGTACATCGACAAGGTGAGAATGACAAGTACGATAAAATTCTGGTTCACTAGCTATCTTCCCATGAACGTCAAGACAAAGTTCATTGGAGTCGTTTGCATCCATTATATCTTTTTTAAATATGATATACGTTAGTATTGCGCGTGGCAAACACCGGAAGCGTGGCATACCAAGGCGGAAATGGAATGATAACCGACATTTTTTTACTTGGGTGGTTTGAGGCAGTCTGTGGTAGGCATAAATAGAAATGTAGAGGGGAGGCCTTTACTTAGGAGTGGCACACAATATAGGCAACAAAAATGATGTTACTCACTTATAGTCTTTATAGAAGTAAACTCTTCTTCGAGCTGACCGTTCAGCAGCCTTAATGTGCCATATATCTCTAAGGTGCTGAGAACGAACTGCATCATACACAGGAAAGTCAAAACGTGAGCTTCATGTACCATAAAATAAGATAGCGCATTATCTAGAAAAGTACCTATAAAGTGGAAAATAACATTAAGGTAAGTACATGGACAGGCACATACGCTAATTCTAAAAAAAGTATTTGGTTTATTTTCAAATGATTAAATACTACGCTCGTCTGGGTGTAGGTATATTTATGATAATAATGGAAACATTACTAAGGTATATGAAATAACTTACTTATTTCGATCTATGATAACAACACAAATAATAAATAGCACGGTTTTACAACTTAAATTTACGGTATTAAACGAAAAACTAGGTACTTAGTAGAGTTAGGTATTCTACGCAAACGTCGGCTATAAACTCGACGATTCTACCGAGTTGCACAGGTCGTGGTCACAGGCTGACACTGTCGTGATGTAACTTCCATTCTCACGCACCGTCAACTAATTTATCCTACTATACAGGACATTAAAACCCATATTAAAAAAATAAATTTTAATAGTTTAAACATGTATCGTTCGAAACACAGTCGCCGAATTCGGACTATTTACAGTGGGATGGGATGTGGGATAATTCGTTATATCAAATTCACAATTTGTGAAGTCAAAGTCAAAGTCAAATTCATATAGGTATTCATTTAGGCTACAATAATTGAGCACTTATGAATGTCGGTACGCCATCGGTTTGTAAGTCCTATTTATGGGGCGGGAGTCCTTCAAACGAGGCGTGAAGAAGCATTTTGTGGGCCGGCAGAGTGAGGATGACTGATGCTACGTCTCTTACGCTGCACCAGTTGTCCTCGCGCCTGGACCTCATTTCCACTTAACATCAGGTGGAGTGGGGTCATTTGCTGGGCTTAGTAAAAAAAAAAAAAAAGTCTTGTACTGAGAAGAACTGGCAAGAAACTCAGCAAAAGCATTTCTTACTCTTTGACTTTGACTTTGACATACAAAAGAATTTCTAATAAAAAACAGGTATTGCTCAATTTAAAATAATATGAACAACGTCTTACAGTATCTTTGTAACAAAAAAAAGAAAGACAATTTCTATAACAAATAAAAATAAGATTGTAAGAGCAGACCAGGCTCCACAGGCGGCACCCGTTCACGAGTATGGTATGTGAATCAGCCATCGCTTCGCTCAACCATGTTTTAGGGAACGTAACGACACATGCCACCACCGCAGAGACACTTTTAAAGAGCATGATACACTCGAGCAACTTCAACTAAAGCAAGAAAACATTTAGACAACTTTATACGCAACTTACATTTTGAGTATTCCTTGACTGTATAATAAGTATTTCTTAAGTAAACAAGATTTTATATGATTCTTAAACTTATCTAAAGGTAAATCTAGTACAGTACTAAGTTTTTTTATAATAGTGTATACATTGTCCCAAGAAAGAGCCGAGAACAGGTACCTTTGTCTATAAGACACTGCTGATAAAGGCTATCATACCAGCGTAAACTTAATTAGTTATAAAGATAATGGATTAAGAAAATATAATGTGAATATATTATTATAACCAGGCTGTTTTGTCTTCTAAATATTCCTTGATCGTATAATAACCTTTCATGTAAACAAGATTTTACATTTATTTATTTATAAAGGTCTTCCAACAAGACTTGCATTAATACATTATAATATATATATTTTTTTTAATATTTTGAATCCTTAAATTTTAATATAAAACCTATATTACCTATATTACTTACAACATTTTTTTTTATTTTTTTTATTATGTAGTGATGTTTATTTATGATTAGAAATAACAACAAAACTTAATAATAATAAAAAAAGCTTAATTACTTACATAAATAAATAAAATTCCACCTAAACTAAACTACGGTAAAAAGAAAAAAAACCTACAAATAAAAGATGTCCTCCAACCTCATGGGTGCGGTACCAAGAATAATTTTATAATAATAATAATTATTATTATTATAAAAATTATTATTATTAATTATTATTATAATAGTTTTTAATAAATTTTGTTTACGCTCATACCAATTATCTAGACCAAGATGAGTATTCTTGTGAAACTCGTTTATATGTTAAGATAACGGATAAATATAGAAAAAACACCCAGACCCGAAATCAATTTAGAAAAACAGTTTTTCTCTAAATTGACCCGACCGGGGATCGAACCCGGGACCTCAGAGATGGCGACACCATGAAAACCGGTGTACAAACCACTCGACCAAGGAGGTCATTATAAGAACAATTAACAATCAAAATTTATAGCTAAACACAAATCTTACTTAGAGGAAGCCACAGCATGTACCAATCTAAAGCTGACAACAGTTAATAAAGCTAATAACCTAATATATGAATAACAAATTAAATTTAGATACAATTGAAAAATAAATAAATAATCATCAAAAATAAAATCATTGAAAATTAAATAAAAAAAACATTGAACATTGAAAATTAAATTTAAAAGAACATTGAGAATTAAATAAAAAAAAATTTAATTGACTTTGAAATTTAAAATTGAAATACAACGAAACATTCAAATCATCATCATCAGCCTATTAGCGTCCCACTACTGGGCACAGGCCTGCCACGTGGACAATAGCACACATGAGGATATTGGGCCATAACCCACCACGCTGGCCCAATGCGGGTTGGTGGGTTTTAACGACTGTCATCTTACGACAAAAACCGGGACCAACGGCTTAACGTGCCTTCCGAAGCACGAAGGAGCTCGAGATGTTTTTTCATTAATTTGGTCACCCATCCAGTGACCCGGCATTGAGAAAGAGGCTTAGCGAGCAAGATCGCAAGCCGAACACGCTAGCCGCTGCGCCATCGAGCTCCTCAAACATTCAAATACATAGTTAAAACATTAGTACATAATTAATTACTATATGAAAATAATAATAATAATTGTTAATTAAAATTAAATCCAAATTCACTGTAAACACTCAGTCGTAGTAAGAGCTTAAATTTCTTAAAACTTCTTTCGTTATTAGAAAAAATACAGATGTCACATTTTTTGAAATAGTATTAAATAATCTACATAGCCTGCTTAGAGGAGCATAGTAAGCTCTAAACTTAACTTGTTTCAAGTAAAACACATTGTATCTATTGGGACGAAGCAATCTAGAGAGTACATACATAGTAATATATTTTTTTCAATAAGTCTGGACAATCCAGGCCTCCGTTAACGAGCCTATAAAGATACAGATAATCTAGGTATTGTCTTCGATAGGCTAGTAAATTCATAATGGAATGCTTAAGTCTATCGCCATAATGAGCAAGTTTTCCAACCAACCCAGTTCCGTAGGCAACATGCCATAGAAATCTCCTTTGAACACTTTCGATACGCTACTCATGAACAGCGTAGTGAGGGTTCCGCATACCGCAACATTTTGAAACCTGTTGTAACTATGTGATCTAATTGCTTGTTCAATTGAAATTTGGCATCCAAAGTTACCCCCAAATCTCTTATTTCATTGACCCAATTCAAAGGAGTATGTAACATCGACCGTACGACCTCGCAAAAAGCGGAAATGGTAGCATTTTTCCACATTTAGGGACATACCATTATCAGCACACCACTCCACCAGGTTAGTGATGTCGCTTTGTAATAAAAAAATGTCATCCGGAAACCTAATCTCTCTGACAATCTTCAAGTCATCTACAAACAGATGATAGTCACAATGCTTAAAGCAGCACCCGATGTCGTTTATAAAGATGTTAAAAAGCAAGGGTCCGAGCCTAGAACCCTGTGGCACACCTGATATGGCAGTGAAGGGGCCTGATGCATAGCCGTTAAGAACCACAGCAGAGGACCTGCCCCCTTACTCTCGAAACCGATCGCTATTGGATCGGATTGGTATTGTGAATTTTCGTATTTTTAAGTTACGACACCAGCGCTAATTTGGATTCATATTGGGTGAACTAAATGGCATTGAGTTTTGTATTTTTTTACTCAATATCCACGCAATATGAATCCATATTAGCTGTGGTGTCGTAACTTAGGAGTACGAAAATTCACATTATTTTTTTTTTTTTTTTTTAACTGGAACCAGTCCAGTAACTTTATTATTTATTTATTTATTTTAAACAAATACCTGTTGCACTTACAGCAACGCCAAGGCGTGTAACAGGTCATTACAGAACATAAAGAGATATAAAATAATTCTAAAGTAGGTACATTACATAATTTGATTATAAATTGTACGCCGCTAACGGGTCTGTAATAAAGACTTTCGGAATAAAAACTTTAACGTTGAATTTAGGGTTGCGGCGACCTTATACTTGGACATTTATTTTACTAATAATCGTCCAAACCAAATCGTCTATCGGTAAACCCGGGAAAAACGACCGCCCTCTCCTTTACTAGAATGAAAAACCTTACGAAACTGAGAAACTTAACGCTTTACGGCATCCAGCTTCCTTGGTCCAGAGAAGTGAAATATCTAGGCTTAACACTAGATAAGGAACTCACTTAGAAACAGCACATGGATACGACTGTCGTCAAGGCCTATAGGGTCTTTGGTATGTGCCGGTCCACTTATGGCAAAATGTGGGGACTCAACCCCAAAATCATAAGATGGATCTACATGATGATGGTGCGGCCGATTCTCACATACGGCAGTATCGTCTGGTGGCCCAGGACCAGGCTGAAGATCTGTAATAATGCTTTGAGCAAACTACAGAGAACAGTATGCTTGGCGATTACCGGGGCATTTAGAACCACACCGACAGCAGCGCTGGAGGTCCTCACGGACCTCCCACCCCTGCACAGTGTCATAGAGTCGGAGGCAAGGAAAGCGCTACACAGACTAAAGGTGGCCGGGCTGTGGGACGCATCTTAGCCTCTGACCAGACACACAAAATGGGAACCTAATGATACCCTTGATAGGATCATGGAAATGAGGTGCGACAAGATTGCCCCCAAGTACATGTTCGAAAAGAAATTCAGTATACATGTCCCAACTCGGGACCAATGGAGACAGCCACCGTCTCCAGAGAAATACAGCCTGATCTGGTACACCGAACGGATCCAAAATGAAGTCGGGCCCTAAAACAGGTATCTTTAGCAATTGACTTTAAGCACAGTCAGAGTATGGGAAAGTTCGCTACTGTTTATCAGGCAGAAACTTTCGCAACTCTCCTGTGTGCTAAAAAGAATCTAGAACTCGCTCCCAAGAAGCGTAGCATATTCATCCCGAGTGACAGCCAAGCCGCGCTCAAGTCACTTATAACGCATCGAATCAACTCCAGCCTTGTGCATGAAACCACAAAAGCCTTAAACAAGCTAGGTAGGTACAACAGGGTGAGATTGATCTGGGTACCAGGCCACATGGGAATCCATGGCAATGAGATGGCCGATGCACTTGCTAGGGAGGGCTCAGAGACCCCATATATTGGTCCTGAGCCGTTTGTGGCACCAGCATCGAGTACTATCAACAAAGCCTTCAAAGACCATATCCAAAACAGGCATAAAACCGAATGGAAAGAGCTACAAGGCATAAGACACGCAAAATCCTTCATAGGCGAAGGCGCTCTAGGACAGAGTAAAAACATATTCCTGCCTTCTGCTACTTTTTAAAACTTTTTCGGCGGTAGGTGTTAAAAAAGTATAGACGTGGCTTAGTTTCTCAATTTGAATTGAATTTAATTTAATAATTTTTTTTCATATTTTTTTATGTAAAAATACATATTAGTACTTATAAATAACCCGTACTCACGTTATCCTGTCTTTATGTGGCACCACAATCACATTATATAAAAACACCCCCCTGCCAGTTTATTCACAATCACAAATCAGTCTTAAAGTACACTTCGAAGCACAATAACTCAACTCGCAGACATCCAACCGGCTCAGAGGGACCTCGAAGAGTGTTTCATCAAGAAATTGAGTGAGCTGGAAACCCAGATCCAGAATGCGGGACCTGCCAAGGACACTGTAGCCAAGGATAGCAGAGGAATTTCGCACGTTCCGAGAGCTGATGTTCTCAATGCTTAGCCTACTTCGGAAGCTAATTAATGAGTGCTCACGAGTAATCGATGACATGGAGACTAGGAGTCAGCGCAAGGCTCTTATCTTCACAGGCTTTGTTGAGAAGGACAAAGAGGATCCCAAGGCCTGCATATTGGAGATACTTAGTAATAAATTGGGCTTGACAGACGTTACTGCAGCTTCTATCAAAGTCTGTCATCGACTCGGAGTGGCCAAGCCAGAGCGCAATAGACCTATCTTGGTATGGTTTTTCAACGTGGACCACAGGACGGCTGCGTGGAGGGAGAAGTCGGCTTTAAAGAGATCACCGGTCTCGGTTCGGGAGTTCCTGACAAGGACCAGGCAGGCGCTGTTTGGCAGGGCTCGTCACCATTTTGGTATGAAGGCTAGCTGGACGCAGGACGGTGTTATCATTATCAAATCTCCTGATGGAAACCGTCTTATCGTAACATCTTTAGAAGATCTAAACCCCATATTGGCCAAGTTTCCCAGTAAGTCAAGTGAGCCACCAATACGAACCAGGAACAGACCTGAAAAAGATGTGCGTAGTTAGTTGTTGGTCTTGATTTGTTAACATTCATTTTCTTTATTTTTATATCCTTATAACCTTTCGTAAATACTTACTTGCACTTGTCTTGTTGTTGTCTTGTTAAAGTTAGTGAGCTAGATAACCTTTATTGTTATTGTTGCTGTCCTTCAACTAGTAGCTACATTCAATCTCTATGTGTGTTACCATACCCCCAAACTAGATCAGCATTTTATTTTTCTATTTAGATCTACCAACTTTGAGCACTTTTAATACTTAATTTATTTTGTAATTTTTTTTATCCGAGCACTAAGCCAACAGCTCTATAGTGTTAGATTTTATTTTTGTTCTGTAAAGGATTTCAAAGGTATCCAGATCATACAGCCATGTGTTCGATTTTTTTTTGCGTGCAAGAATAAGTATTTGTAACTTTTATTCTCTTTTGCTCTTTGTTTTATACTTTTATTGTGAAGGGTCAGCTGGCGGGTGGTGTAGTGTTCGTCAATCTTGGTATATTGTTTTTTAGTTGTATATTTACGTATTATATTTTTTTTGTTTATCTATTTTGCTATATATATTTATTCTTATGTTATCTGATTTTTTATTTATTTTTTATTTATTTATTTAGGAACAAACAGTTACATATTTTTTAATTAAATCGAACAAATTATTACTTATAAACCTAAAGTTCCCTAAATTAAACACATAATTATATAAGGCAAACAAACTGTACAAAGAATAACAGGCAATATACATAATACCTATTAAATAAAAATAAGTACAAAAATGACGCACAGCGAGCCCCGCCCGGCCACCGGCACCGGGACCGGCCACGGCCAGTTACGCCATTACGCCAGTAACAGCTCACTGCGCCTAGGGACAGACGTGCTCGCTGTGACAGTACAAAACATTGATAAAACATAGTTAAATTACAAAAACTACACTACAATATTTTAAGCAAAAGACACGAAGGCCTCAGTGAGAGACTAAGAAAATAACAAGAACTAATTAAATGACATATTTCTACGAGGTAAGTACATATTATGTAAGATATCTAAAGTTGAAATTAAATGTTTTCCTTAATTTAAGTTGTTTTTCCAGTTGAAAAATAAAAGATTTGTCTACTTGAATCATCCTAGTGCATACATGATCGTATTTGCTAAATATCGTTTTGTTTACATTGCAATATGGTTATTTAAAAATATACATATATAATTTTTTTTCAGGTTTGATATTAAAACGTGGATGAGCAGTATCAGAAACAGCAAATAAGTTGATGAAAACAAGATTATGAAAAACACAATCTCATTAAGATAAACCAAACAGGCCACAGGTCCTAACTTAACACACACTAAGTTAAAAAACAAAAAACAATATAGGTAAAAAAAATGATAAGTTAGGTGCACTATTATAATAATATTTTATTATTATTTTAAATTTATGTGTCAAGGTCATGGTCATGGATGAGTTCAGTGATGCGATGCTTAAACCTAACTAATGAGGTCTCAAAAATATCGACATTATTATATATGTCATTAACCTTTAACCGACGACGTGCGGTCTCACACACCGCTCCGGTTTTCTAAACTTCTGAGAAGTGGCATCGGCGGGAGCAATTCTAGTGAGTTATTTCGATATAAAGTTCAACCGCGGTCTGTGGGACCGCACGTCGCACACTACGTAACTTTTTTGTACCGTATTTAGACGACTAATTTTTCGTAAAAATGATGGACCCTGGGCCATCTTAACCTAGAAAAAGAGTCGGAATGTCTTCTGGAACAGGTAGTGCGGAGAATAAGAGATAAGCTGTGTCAGATCTTTGACTTGCAGAAGTGTTGTAGTCTTGCCTCTACGAAAGTGATAGTGGATCAGAGGTTGATGCAGTTGGCGAAGACTTTGTACCACAACAAAGTGAGCATGAAACTAACAGTGAGACACCGGAATGCGATGTAGATGAACCAGCTTATCAGGGATTTGAAATGGAGAATCATCCTACTTAAAATTCCACTAAAGGGGGCGTGGATGAATTGGATAAAAAGTGTTCAATCTACTCCTGTAGTCGCCGTTCGAGACGTTGGCCTATGACTCTTTTTTACCGTATATTAGACAAAAGTATGGTCAACGCATATGTGGTTCACCAGGCGGAAATAGACGGAGGGATTTTCTTGAAGATTTTATCCCAGCAATCGGTATTAGCACATATGCAAAAAAGAGTAGTCTGTACCAAATTACCGCGGAAGCTGAAGCTAACAATGACGCGAAGTCTAGGCTCTGACATGCCAAATCAGCCGGAACCTGATGTTGTTGCACCTGCTGCAAGAAAGACGTGTGATTTTTGTCCACCTAAGTTGAAAAGGAACTCATCCTACAGGTGTTATGCATGCCAAAAGTATACATGCTTGGCATGCGGTAAAAAAGTATGTCCTGATTATGCCTAATGTTTACCCTTCTTCAAATTTTTGTTTTGCGCTTAAACGTATGTCTCGTTTATTTTTATTTTATTTGTAATGTTCATTTTTATAAGAAAAGAGTATATTTTTTGTTGTTTTGATTGAGATTTATAAGTTAGATAGGTATTATTGATTTCAAGTGTAATTTCACCGAATTTAAGGGTCTAAAAAGTTTATGTCATGTTTAAATATGTAATAAGTGTTGATTCTTCACAAATTGTCTGTATTTTTATTTGTTATACTACAATGATCTTAAAAAATATATACCAATATACCTACATCTATTAAATTATTATTTTTTAAATAAATAATAAAGCGGTCTCACAGACCGCATGTCGCAGACAGCGTGCCAAAACAATCACGACGTAGGTTAAAGGTTATGCAAAGCACAGGATCGTTTTAAAAAGCTGTTGCTTCCACAACAGGTTTTACTCGCTTTCACAGTAAATAATTCTTTCTTGCGAGTAGTTCTCTCTTGCCTTCTAGGCACGCGAAAATATATATTCTATAAAAGATAAGGAGCGTCTACCATATCATGTAATATTTTAAATAAATATGTTATATCTATAAGATCCCGTCGACGCCTTAGAGATACAATGTTGTGGAAAGCAAGAGAGGTTTCATAGTCAATATGTGGATTGCCAGTCCTGTAATCTAGTGATCTAATAAACTTTCGTTGTACCTTCTCAATTTTATCCTGATGTACTTGATGGTAAGGATTCCAGACAGGGCTTGCGAATTCTAGCCGACTACGTATGTAACTATTACAGAGTAATTTGTATGTTGTGGGATTTTAAAAAGGTCTACCTATGCGCAATATGAAGCCTAAGAACTTGAATGATTTATTAACAATTTTATTAATGTGTGGAACAAATGTAAGACTAGAGTCTATTATCACGCCTAGATTCCTGATTTCAGTTACACGGTTTAAGATCCTTCCACACAACTTATACGGGAATTCAATTGGATTTCTTTTTCTAGTGAAAGTAATTGTGTGGCATTTGTCTGGATTTAAAAACAAATTGTTTCTATTACAGAAGTCCTCAAAGTTACTTAAGTCGCTCTGTAATAATAAAGAGTCTGACGTGTCTCGTATAACTCTAAAAATTTTAGTGTCGTCTGCATAAAGGAGCACGTGTGACTTATGGCCTTGGTAATATCATTCACATACAAAACAAAAAGTAATGGCCCTAAGTGGGACCCTTGCGGGACTCCTGAGGTCATGTATTTGTATGTGGAACGATAGCCAGATAGTACGACAGCCTGACTACGATTTCCTACGTATGATTTGATCCAACGGAACAGATTGCCGTGAATACCTAGCTGCCAAAGTTTAGTGAGGAGAGTAGAGTAGAGTATCTGATGATGATTCCTTCCATTCTGCTGCTGATTCCACGAACTTATCGAGTAATGCCAGTTTTTCCTCAATGCCTGTGGTACTCTTGGTGACTTCGTTCGTGAAAACTTTAATCTAAACACAAAAAACTCGTTAAACATCTGTCACATAAACGCACAAAGCATTCCTAGTCACTACAGTGACTTAGTGGAGGCATTTACTGGCACTAGCGTTCATGCCGTTCTGATTTCTGAGAGTTGGCTCAAACCCCACCTTCTTTCTACCTCCTATCCTCTTTCTGGTTTCATTCTTGTCCGAAATGACAGGATTGGACAGGGAGGGGGTGGCGTGGCCATCTACATACGTAGTGATTTTTCCTATAAAATTCTTGCTTCCTCAGTCTCAAATCCTTGTCCTTCAGCTGAGTATCTCTTCCTTGAGATCAGTGTTAAAGGGGTTAACCCATTTACAGCGACCGAACCTTATAAAGATCAAAAAAATCTCTTAAAAGTACCGCCAATTGAAACATATTACAAGTGGAATTTTACTGCTTGTTATATATTAATCGTCGTGGTGATCGTTCGACATTGTTTTTGCGCTTACGTAAATATTATTTGTTTATAATTTCTAAGTAAATTTGTGTTTTATGTTGTATTGGCGGATTGAACTTCCACAATGTGTTCAAATCGGTAAGTTGTTTGTGATTACAATTATTTTTATGATGTTTTAAAAAAAATTACAACCTGTCTTACATATTCATGAAATAAAATTTGGTTTTTGTACAATATTTTAATATAAAAAATGATGATAGATTTTATGATCTTTATAACGATCGGTAGTAATATGGGGGTATTATTTGTAACTTTGAGGCCAAGACATACTAAGATGTTGTCGCTCAATTAAATCATCGATGAACTAGAGCAATAAGATGACGATGCCCTATTTCCAAGATATTTGACTATTTTACTACCAGAAAAGGCAAATGCCGATGTCACAGACGAAGATTCGGTTGATGAAGAGTACGTTACTTTGAACAATCTCCCAATCCTAAGTATGTTATAGATCTTTTCTTTTGATCGTAAATGTTTTTCTCATGCGTTGAAGTGTTGTTATTGTCAACTTACATTTTTCTAGGTTCTTAGCTAAAAGCACCTGCACAAATTGATTACGGGTTCGCTGACAGTGATGAAGACAACGAACCTCTGTCTTCTTTAGCCAAAAGGCGTCGGGCCACAGAGGAACCTCCAATTGAAGAACCTGAACTTGAGCCATCGACATCTAGTGCAGATCAAGTAATTAGCAACACGCTTTTAGCCGTTCCTTATATTGAGCCAACCCAACTGTATCAAATACTCAGTCATATACTTTGCGAAATCGCCATAACCCGCGCGACCTCCTACAATGGCAAGAAAACCATGGACCAAAACACCTTCAGTCACCTTTATATTACTTCGAGTGTATGTTTGATGACGGCGTTATCGAATTGTTGGTCAAGTACACAAATATTTACGCCATTCAAAAGAAATAAAGTTGGCAATGTGACATTGAGTGAGATGAAATGTTTCCTCGGCATACTTCTGTACAGCGGATACATCGTAGTTCCTCGAATACAAATGTACTGGGAGAAATCATCGGACACAGATTTCAGTATTGTATACAATGCCATGTCAAGCGATAGATTTACATTTATTATGACTAACCTCCACTGTTGTGATAACAGAAGCGACTAACGGACTCTTTCGAGCGATGATCTGCTCCACTGGTGGTAGGGCTTGACCCGTTTGGTTGGTGACCACCGTACGCATGGTGTAAAACCCGTCAAGTGACTGCTTGTCGGTCGCGTTTCGGGATCAGCCAGCGTATAACCAGAGCTCGAGAGGATGATGCTGCGATGTATTTGGTCTGTGGAGGCTTCCGTCAAACCAGTGCCAGGAGGACTTCGTTAACCTGCCGACCAGGGAGACCCGTAGAAACGGTTGTCCCGCTGGCCGCCCGTGGCACAGTACAGGGGCCCAAGCGAGCCTAACCAGCTCGTGAAGCTGCCTCACCATGCCACGCATAATCTCGGGGTGGTCCGTCGTGCCGGTTGGTGACCGGAAGGTGGGATCCCGGCGGCCATTCCCGGGGGGGTTCGGGGGCCCTTCCGTTTGGCAGGTTAATAATACACGTCTGTGGGCAAATTCCTGGGGAAACAGGCCACCGCACTTTGACCATTCGCATCGCGGCATCATTTTCTCGATTCACGCCTCTCTCTTTCCACTCCTAAAATGACAGCGCCTAACAACAAAACTGGTTCTACAGCGGTGCACACCCCCACCACAACCTTACCGTTTGAGGTGGAGTTCGCTAACATCCGCGGACTCCATGCAAACCTCAATGCCGTCCACCACCATCTTGAGACGGCACGGCCAGCAATGTTGTTCCTGACGGAGACGCAAATAATCCGCCCAGCTGACACCACCTACCTGAACTATCCCGGCTTTGTGCTTGAAGAATCCTTCAAAGCCAAAGCCGGAGTTTGCTTATTCGTTCGGGTGGATGTTTGCTGTCGCCGTCTGCGCTGTCTGGAGGACCCTTCCTTCTCTTTCTTAGTGGTACACGTCGACTTAGGCTCTCATTGCCGTGTCTACGTCTGCGTCTACCGATCCCATAACGGCGACATGGAGACAACTCGACTAATTGAACATCTTAGTCGGGTAGCAGATGATGCGCAGGAGCGGTTTCCATCGGCGGAACTGGTGTTTTTGGGGGACTTCAACGCCCACCATGAGTTGTGGTTAGGTTCCTCCAAAACAGACCATGCTGGTAGAACTGCCCACGCATTCGCTCTCACGCATGACCTGACGCAACTGGTGAACCAGCCCACCAGGATCCCAGACATTGTTGGCCATGCGCCCTCCTTACTCGACCTTCTGCTGACGAGTCGCCCAGCTGGATACCGGGTGGAGGTTCGAGCTCCTTTAGGTTCCTCGGATCACTGCTTGATATCCAGCACAGTGCCCTTGGCATAGCGCCCGCCAACAGCGGTTTCGAAATGCCAGATTTGGCACTACGCGTCGGCAGACTGGGACGGGATGCGGGAGTATTATGCATCCGTCCCTTGGAGGCCGCGCTGCTTTAGTGGGAAGGACTCGACCGCTAGCGCCACTGCCGTTGCTGATGAGATAGTATTAGGAATGGAATACTATATTCCACACTCCTATGTCATCAGCAAAGGCAGACGCAACCGCTGGTTCAATCGCGAGTGTGCCAGCGCTGTTGAGAGCAAACAGACGGCATACCGCTCTTGGATCAGAGGTAAAGCTCACGGGGCTCCCGAAACTCGCTCGCTAAAAGCAGCCTATAATAATGCCACCAAGTCGTGTAAGAGGGCCTACATTAGAGCGGATGCCCAGCGCGTTGCACGAGTAGGCTAAGAACTCCTGACGCATCCTACGGGCAGCCGTAGCTACTGGCGTCTGGCCAAAGCCGTGCAATCCAACTTCTGCCAACCCTCGCTGCCACTACTAAGATGTCTTGACGGAACTTTAGCTCACAAGCCGCAGGAAAAGGTCGATCTCCTGGCCAAACTCTTTGCGGCTAACTCCCGAATCGATGACTGTGATGCACAGCCACCCTCAATTCCTCACTGTGGCCACACAATGTCTGATATTAAAATCAGGCAGTGTGATGTCCGTGCGGAAATGCAGTCAATCGATGTCCGGAAAGCTAACGGTCCTGATGGCATCCCAGCAATAGTCCTGAAAATGTGCGCAGCGGAGTTGTCCCCTGTGTTAACGCGTCTGTACCGTCTCTCGCTCTCTTCGGGTTGTGTGCCGGAATCTTGGAGAGAAGCTAATGTGCAACCGATCCCTAAAAAAGGAGATCGGTCAGATCCGACTAATTACCGCCCTATAGCCGTAACTTCAGTGTTGTGTAAGATCCTAGAACGAATATTGAACAAACAGCTTATTCGATACCTAGAAGATCACTCCCTAATTCACGATCGTCAATATGGGTTTCGGCCAAAACGGTCAACGGGTGATCTTCTAGCGTACGTCACACATCTCTGGGGTGAGGCTATTGACAAGCGTGGCGAGTCACTGGCAGTTAGCCTTGACATAGCCAAGGCTTTTGATCGGGTCTGGCACAAAACTCTTCTCTCCAAGCTCCCGGCATACGGTTTGCCCGCTCAGTTCTGTACCTGGATTGCCAGCTTCCTGCATGAGCGTAGAATCCGTGTCCTTTCGGATGGATGCGCTTCGCGGTTCATGTCAGTGAACGCTGGTGTTCCTCAAGGCTCCGTTCTATCCCCCACGCTGTTCCTTCTGCATATCAATGACATGCTTCCTCTTGGAAACATTCATTGCTATGCAGATGATAGCACAGTGCATGGGGGATATAACGGGCACCCAACGGCTGGGCGGGTAGACACCGAAATGAAGCGAGCAAATCTTGTCATTGAGCTCGATCGGATGTTGGACCTCATTTCTAAATGGGGCTCCGATAATCTGGTGGAGTTCAATGCCAAGAAAACACAGGTGTGCGCGTTCACAGCGAAAAAGTCGCCATTCCTTCCCTTTCCCTCTCTTCAGGGTACGTCTCTAGGCCTGCAGAGCAGTATTAACATGCTCGGTATGGATATCCGCTGCGATCTGAACCAAAAGGACTACATCGAAACCGTGATTAAAAATGCCTCACGTAAACTTGGTGTCCTGAACAAGGTGCGGCGATTCTTCACGCCAGATCAGTTGTGTCTATTATACAAGACACAGGTGCGGTCTTGCGTGGAGTATTGCTCTCACCTTTGGGACGGCTCCGCAAAGTACCTTCTCGATGCCTTGGACAGATTGCAGCGCCGCGCTGTGCGCATTATCGGCAATGCGGAGGTCACTAAAACTCTCGAGCCTTTGCAATTGCGTAGAGATATTGCGTCACTCAGCGTCTTTTACCGTTTATACCATGGCGAGTGCTTTGAAGAACTCTTTGACCTCATCCCTCCTTCTCCCTTCCTCCATAGGAGTACGCGTGCTGCTCTCCGGAGTCACCAATTTTACAGTCTCTAACATTCCATCTCGCACAAAGAAATTTGGTGACTCGTTTCTTTGCCGCACTTCCAAAAGATGGAATAGTCTACCAGCACACGTATTCCCTCCTACCTATGACATAGGGTCCTTCAAACGAGGCGTGAAGAAGCACTTTGTGGGCCGGCAGAGTGAGGATGACTGATGCTACGTCTCTTACGCTGCACCAGTTGTCCTCGCGCCTGGACCTCATTTCCACTTAACATCAGGTGGAGTGGGGTCATTTGCCGGGCTTAGTATAAAAAAAAAACACACACACAGATAACCACCGAAAGCGACAAGTTCGCAAAGATGAGACCACTTTTCGATATGCTAAAAAAAATATTTCTGGATATTAACTCCTCTAGAAGAAATGTACAGCATTGATGAGGCCTTTGGTACCTTACTAGGGGGACACAGCTGTAAACTATTTATACGTGAAAAGCCAATTCGCAGCAGAAAAAATATGTACACATTGATCAGCCAGCCATTATCAAAAGCTACACCGAAAATATGGGAGGAGTGGATAGGTCCGACCAAAACATCAGTCTATATCGAACATCTGTCCGTGGCAAGAAATGGTATTTTTCTTTATTATCTCACTGTCTGGACATGGCTACACACAATGCCTGGCAACTATACAAAAGTAATGGTGGAGAGTACGATCACCTTACTTTCGGAGAACAGTAGCCAGGGGTATACTTGAAACATATAAAAAAAGATACACACGGCCCTTGTCCATTTCCACGATTATAGGGAATTATTATTGGGAAACTTCTAGCTATGATAAAATCGATCATATCGTAGAACACAAGGACACCCAGCTCAGATGTTGGATATGCAAAAAAATACCAACTTCACTTGTCAAAAGTGTAAAATTAATTTACACCCAAAAATATGTTTATAACCTACCATACTACTACCTACATTACTAAACTAATTTGTAAATAAAAAGATTTTGAAAACAATATAAAGCCTTTTTTGATGAAAACAAGTCTGTTTTATTTCATTCAAATATGATATAAACGCTAAACGGTAAATGTATGAGCGTTGACCTACCCGCCTACTACTACTGATCGTTATAACGATCTATATTTTCCGAGCTTTCCAGAAAACTATGTTTTTTTTTAATTATTTTTCGTTGTTACTATATACATCAAGGTTACAATATCCACAAATTACGGAAATACGAGACAAAAAATAGTTTCAGTAACAAGTGGGTTAAGACTCTTCTTGGCGTGGTATACTGTCCTCCGGCTGTGGATTACTTCATGGATTTGGAACTGGTTCTTGAGTCGTTTGGGTCAGAGTATGCGCATCACGTCATCATGGGCGATTTTAACACAGACCTTATCCGTTATTCTCCACTTTCCTGTAAACTCCTTCACATCATTGAAGCTGCTGGCCTTTATGTCTTTTCACTCCAAGTCACCCACTGTAACATTACAGGTGAGGACACCTGGCTAGACCTCATCCTCACATCCAATTCATCTCTTGTTTCCTCTCATGGTCAATGTTCGACTCCCGGTTTTTCCCATCATGACTTAATTTTCCTCTCTTACATCCTGTTACGTTGTAAATTCAGGGCCCTGTCTGCCTTTACTTATCTACAAAAGAAGTTCGCAATGGTTGAATAGTACTTACCTGAAATAATTGCTTTAGAATGATCAAATGTCCAAAAACATTAGTCCGTGTAGCTTGTTTGAATTAAATCCATTTTTCTTCACATTAAAGACATGGAGCCTTGGCTGACACATTACAAGACACACTTTTCTTGCATTTTCAATTAAAACATATTTCTAAATCAGTTTTAGCAAGACTTTGCGTTAGATTTGAGGAAAAGTTTCCGTGTTTACGTTTTGTATTTGACATAACACCATAGACAAAATGACAGCCACCGTAGCGACGCCTAGCGGTAGCGGGGCGAAGTAGCTGTCAGCTTCTAGTTTCACATAAAAGATTCAATTTTAAAAATAGCCGAAACAGTTCTAATAATAAATTACATAATAAATTAATATGTATAATAATTACTTTAAGTAATTAAATTTAATTCAAGCAAATCCGGAAATAGAACTATTTTTTTCTATAAGGACTTTTATCTAGAACATTCGAACGGGAGTAATATTTTTTATATGGATATTGTCTCTGCCCGTAGGGGTTACCAGAGAGGAAACTAATACTCCTTAATATTAAGACAGGGTAATTAGTGAGTTAAATATCACAAAACATAATTTTAAATTAAAAAAAGAACAATTTCTTATGAATTACCCGACAATGGGAGTAGAAATTATAAGCTGGCCTTCGATTTATAAGTGTTTCCGGCGAAAGGAAAGCTGCCGAGTTGCGACGCCGAAACGAGTTCAATCTCTAGCGTGACGTGGTGCGAGGAGTTGAGATCAATGCACTCAGGTAAGCATGAGCCGTCGTAGTCACCTTTTGTTTTAATCTGAGGTCGTAATAATGTAGTGGATTTGAGGCGTCATTAGCTTGAGAATATAGTCAACAAGTGTGTGGTTTATTTACAGGAATCCGTGCCACAACCGACCGGTCGTGACGCCGCTGGCAGCCACGCGTAAATCTAGGATATCCCAACGCGTGAGTATCTCAATAGCAGTGTTTAAATATAATAAGCCGTCATACTAGGAAAGCAAATCGATATTTCATGGTGTCTGAATCCTGCCTTGTCGCCAGGCGACGCAAGGCTCTTGGCCATGTGGCAGACGTGTCTAACCCCTTTATTAAGTGGATATTGCCCCATCCAACAGTAGTCTGGCATTGTTTAGTTATGTTTATTGGAATATCGTAGCCGTGTAGTGCCTTGTGTACTAGTTAAATGTGAAACAAAGCTAAAATTAAAACATGGTGTTAAATGTTAGTGTTGGAGTGTGAGTTTTTAGTTGTGCAACAGCGTTGGGAAGCTTTTGATAACCCATGGCGCTGCGAGTCCCTGGTTATGATAGGTTGCAGCCCCAGATACACAGATAGCAGACTGCGGGACCCTAATTTATGTAACAGTTCTGAACTAGGCGTGTAGTGTTATAAATAGGCCCCGTGTTGATAATTTCAGATGCTTCGAGAGGCCCGTCTCGCCGCCAGGATTTAGAGCTGGGCCCTAAAGCCTGGACGCGAGACCTGCCTCTTCGGGGCACCAGCGGCCACCTGCTGCCAGCGAGCTGTCGCCGCACAGGCGTTGACGGTTTTTTTGTACCCCCACTCTGGGTTTAATCGTTCTTTATACAGGAACATATTTTTACATTAGGGTTTCGAAACCTTAACATAGTATTTTCTTTTATATCCAACTACACCAAGCGTTGGTGAAGTTGTGAAACCTTTGAGGATCTGCGAATTCGACCTGTGTGAAGTTGTATGGTGACATCGTCTCCAGATTCGGATCGACTATACGATCCTGGCGTCCATAAATATTTATTTTATATCGGTATAACCCCACGGTTCTCTAGAGTATCGGCTTTAAACGTGTGAGAGTTTTAATACGGTTAAACGGTGTAAAACATTTAATTTAATATTTTAATAGACGGAGTAATTTAATTTTAATTTCAACATCATACTCCGGATGGTACTGGCTTTATCTCGACCCCACCCACGGCCATAGCTCGTACGACTGAAATATTAGCTGGCTGGTTAGGCAGTAGTAGGAACAGTATTATAAAATTTATTTTAAATTAAAATTATCACCGACCCGCTTGGTCACTTTTGACTCTTAGGATTTTAGTGTGTTTTAGGGGGTGATATAGCTTTGGAATAAGGTTTAGATTACTTTAAACAGTAAATTATAGTTGGCAAAATTAATAGAAAGTTTGTTGAACTTTCATTTGAGATTGACCCTAGGGTCAATTTCGACTGATAGTTTTTATTTGAGATTTTCGGCTAAATAAATTAAAAGGTGTAACGTAGATGATTTGTACCTAACATAATATAAGGAAAAATTGTGACTAACCCCCTCTTTTGAATAATAAGAGTGAAATAAAATTTATTAATTTTATTTTATTGTTGTTGGACAAAATATTAGTGTGTGTTCTTTTACAATATACTGCCTAGCTGTTGAACATTTTATGGTTTTATTTGATAACAACCCACTGAAGCTTGCATTTGGGATTTTCTTCCTTTTCCCCAAAAGGGACAAAATCTCAAATGTAACAATCCTTAGGGCCCCAAAACCTGTTTCTAAAGTGCTGCGCATGCGTTGCTTTGGTCGTATGGATGTAGTAAGATTGCTCAGAGACGCTGCCCAAATCAATTGGGAACACTTTTTATTTTTATTTATTTATTTATAAGTACTTAAATATTGTACAAAAACATTCTAACTAACAATACTATTCGCCAAACTGTTAGGCAGTTTGTTGGCGAGATAAGCACTCGTGTATACAATGATTTTGTGTACTCACTTACCCATCGGGTTTAACTATCACAATATATCTTATTATATATCTTAATATGCATTATCTTAATCTATATACTTATTTAAAAAATGTTCTTTTAACTTTCTTTTTATGATCGGCTTACACACTTTTTGACTTTCTCTTAATAACTCTATATCATTACATATTTCCGGAACTAAATACCATGTACATCTTTTACCGTAATAGTTTTTTGTAATAGGTACAATTAATTTATCCTCTCTCACCCTTCTTGTGTTGTATTTATTTATCACTTTAATTTTATATTCTTCAGAATGGTACTGATCTATGGCTATCATATATTTTACTTTATCCTCTATTGGTAGTACTTTACAAATAGGGAACAATTTATCATAGTCTTTGTTACATTTCTTTTTAACTTTTTTACTAACAAGGTATTTAAGCAACCTAACTTGCAAATTTTTTATGTCTTTTAAATAACAAGCTAATGTACGGCCATATGTACTAAGTCCATAAGTTATGAGGCAGTCAACTAAGGCATAATAAACAAAATACATAGTCTTTTTATTTAATACATGATTTAAATGATAAAATTTACTTAATACTGCTCTAAGCCTTGTACATACTTCCTCGACCTGCATTTTCCAGTTAAAATTACAATCAACAATTATCCCTAAGTATTTAAAACTATCCACAATTTATATTTTTATACATTTACAATTAAATTTGTTATTGTGCAAACATGTATAACTATGGCCTGTTACAGCCATGTCTGAATAAACAATGTGCTTAGCTACAGCAATATAAGGCGAGTATATATGCATACATTTTGTTTTAGAGAGATTTATTAATATACCGTTATCATGCGCCGATTTTGTAATGTTTTCAAAGTCACTTTGTATACATTCATGTATTTCCTTCACATCTTTTGAAGCATATAACAAGCACATGTCATCTGCATACATGTACATATCACATTTGGCAATTACATTACTGACACCGAAACACCCACAACATGAATTATATAGCCTACTGGCCCAAAGACCGAGCCAGTTGGAACACCAAGTGTGACACTAGCCTCCTCCCCTAGAGCACTGTCAACTGCAGTGCGTATGGTTCTATTACTAAGGTAACTTTGAAAAAAATTGTTTGTAGGACCCTTTATTCCACACTCCTGCAGAGCCTGCAGCAGCACATCATGATCTAAGGTTTCAAATGCCTTTTTGTAATCAATAAATAATGCCGTAACCTGTTTTCCATTGTTTAGGCTTTCATTAATTGTATCTGAAAACTGTGTGAGTGCAGTATTTGTGCTGCGTTTTTTTCTGAATCCATGTTGTGTGTCTGACAATATACTGTATCTTTCCAAAAAATTAGAAATTTGGCCTACTATAACCTTTTCTACGATCTTATCAATTACCGAGAGAATAGCTATCGGCCTATAATTGGTATAATCAAGGTGATTTCGTTGCTTGTAAATAGGACGTATAATTTGCGTATAATAGACTTTTTCAACAAGTCAGGATAAACTCCTTTTGTTAGACACATATTAACAAAATGGGCTAAAATAGGACTTATTTGCGTTTTAATAAATTTTAAATCTTTTATTCTTATTGCATCTACACCTGGCGCCTTGTTCTGATGTAACTGATCAATAATTTTTTCTATATCATATGAGTCCACTTTCCTAATTCCTATACCTAAATGATAAGTCGCTCTCATAGACATACATGTTTTTATTTAAGAATTTTTCGTTACACATATGCTTAATGTTCTTTATTTCCTTAGTAAACGTTTGTGAAAATGTTGTACATATGTTATATAAACTATCATTTTTACCTAAGTACTTCTTAATAACGCAACCTAAATCTCCCCTCTTTCTACCCAGCCATGAGTTTACCAATGACCAGATTTTTTTAGAATCGCCATTATAATTTTGTATTTGTTTTTGTCTATATTTGTTTTTGGCGGCATTTATTTGTTTATTTAATTTATTTCTAAACTTTGTGTACTCCAACCTTTTATTCATTTTCTTAGGTGACCCTTTCCAAGCTCTAAACAATAAATCTCTTTTTAATATCATGCTACTAAGCTTACTGTCGACCCACGGTTGTTTTTCTCGCTTATTTATACTACTGTAAGTGATTTTACTTTCCTGATAAATACCGTCAAAAACAGAACATAGTTTTTGATATAAAAGCAAAGGGCAATCTATTAACATCAGTTGAGACCAAACATACCCCTCCAGTCCTTTAGCAGCCAACTTATCACAGATCAACTCATTTGTTTTTATAGTTTTCACCACTTTTTTTTCTAATTTAAAGTCTAACGAAACACCCACAATATAGATATATACCCGATAAGTAACAGTCGATTACGTATGCAGCCGTAGAGGTATCCGACGTTCTCACTCGCACCCACAGGTGGTCAATACATGAGCGCTCGTATCTGCCATCCACTATTGCTTCGCGCGTTATCTCTGTACTCGGTACGGCACAGCACAGGCCGCTTTCACACATGGTCATTTTGTATTGAGAAATTGTCGGGTTAGATTTGTTGAAGAGATCTATATTTGTGTCACCAACTAATATTATTTCCTCTTGAGGACGAATGCGTTCTTTTATCAATGTCTTTATACAATCAATGAAATGTAACTTATTTTTTGCTGGTGGTATATATAAGCCAACGATGTGTAGAATTCTATTTACGAGCTTTCCATATAGCAATTCTACCGAAGGATTGTCGATTATGTTAAATGTTGAAAAATGTAAATTATCTTTTACGTAAATTAATATTCCACCTCCTCTTGATACTTCTCTAGTGTTAGCATGTAGATTATATCCTTGTATATTATAAAGACTTAACTCTTCCTTCTTAATGTTGATCTCTGTAAGTATGATTAAATGAAAATGATATTCAGTTTGATCAAGCAAAATCAATAGTTCGTTAAAATGCCTTCTTGAAGAACGTACATTTAGATGTACAATGTGTAGTCCGTCTCTCATCATGTGTTTAGTCCAATCATATATGTCTTGATGTCTTATAAATATGATTTCGTTTGGAATGTCTTGCGGAATGCCCATATTGTTTGTTAATGGATCATAGAATCACATAGTGTGTACGCGCGGCGTATAAAGCCTTACTAGTTTTTATCTACGAACGTCATAATATCGCTTTCTGAGCGTATTTTGTAAATCTTTTCTGTTTCATCTTTTTTAATAAGGATGTTCACTTAATGACTGTCCCCACGGTCGACGAGAAGGTTGGTATCTTTAACCAGGCAATCCTCTCACTTTATAATGTGCATGCTCCTGTTAAGTCAGTTAAGCTAAAGCGTCCACCTGCCCCTTGGCTGACCAGAGGGATTCGTATGGCGATGAGACGTAGAAATAGGGCTTTTCGAAAATTTAAAAGAAAGCGGCCTGAGGGAAATTGGTGTCTGTACAAGTCTGCAAGAAACCTATGCAATCAGATGATACCGCAACGCTAAACGCCGACACATTCATGAAATATCTCTTTGTCCTCCCCCGCTAATATCTGGAAGTTCTTTAGAACCCTTGGTATTGGCAAGGCCCGTAGTGTTGCTGCCTAACACAATCGTGTTGGATGATTTAAATCATCATTTTACCACCACTGTTAGTATAGATCATTCAACCATTTGTCAAACGGTAGATTACATTGCGGGTCTGCCTCGTCGCATTATTGACTCTTTTCATTTTTCTCCTGTTAATGTATATGAAATCAAAAAGATTATCTTCTCACATGATGGCATCAGTCGTCGTATGATTGTCTCTATCCTAGATCATGTGATTTCTCCAATTACCCACATCATCAATTTTTCCTTTGACTCTGGTGAATTCCCTTCCCAATGGCGTAAGGCTTATGTCCGTCCTCTAACCAAAATCTCCAATCCGTCCCATCCAGGCCATTTTCAACCCATATCCATTCTTCCGTTCCTGTCCAAGGCAATCGAGGTCTGTGTCCAAAAGCAACTTGCAAGATTCATTTATAAAAATAACCTAGTTGTTCCTCTGCAATCTAGTTTTAAGCCTGGACACAGCACAGTGTTCGCTCTCCTGAAAGTTACCGGCGACATTAGACAGGGTATGGAGGATACAAACGTCACAGTCCTGGTACTAATAGACTTCTCGAACGCCTTTGATGCCGTCAGTCATGAGATCCTCCTTTCTATCCTTTCTCATCTTATGGTTTCATCTGAGATAAAGGAATGGTTCACCTCTTATCTTCAAGAGCGTCAGCAGTCGGTCCGCATTGATGAGACATCATCAAATTGGCGTAACCTGAATGCTGGTGTTCCACAAGGCGGTATTCTTTGTCCATTATTATTTTCAATATTCATCAACTTTATTACCCATCATCAGTGTGCGTATCATCTGTACGCCGATGACCTTCAGCTTTACACCCAAACACGTTTAGATGACTTATCAGACGCTATTATTAATATGAATCGGGACTTGGAAGCTGTTAGCGACTGGTCTCGTAGGTTTGGTGTGGCAGTAAACCCTACAAAATGTCAGGCGATAATTGTTGGCAGCTTGCGAATGACGAATAAAGTGAGAATTAACTCTGTTGCTCCTGTAATATTTGACGGTACGGATACCATTTAGCACGACCGTTAAAAATCTCGGCTTACATCTCGATAATACACTCAGCTGACATTCTCAGGTTGCTAGTGTATGTAAAAAAGTTACTTGGTCTCTGCCCTCTTTAAATCGTCAGAGGAACTTTTTACCGTTCAAGACAAAAGTAATGCTTGCGCAGAATTTAATTTTTCCTATTATTGACTATGGTGACGTATGTTATTACGATCCTAATTCAGTCTTGCTTGATAAGCTTGACAGATTGCTCAATAACAGTATCAGATTCATTTGCAACCTGAAGAAGTACGACCACATCTGACAGCATAGGTCTGAGTTAAAATGGTTGCCCATTCGCCAGCGCAGGTGTTGGCGCTCCCTTAACACAGTTTTCTCCTTCCTAAATTCTCCCAATGCTTCTTCCTATCTTACTCCCCATTTTCAATATCTTTGCACCTCTCATGAGGAATCTATTATTCAGTCCATACTGCTCTGGAACGCGCTACCTCAAGAAGTCAGAATGGCTACGACTCGAGACGGTTTTAAAAAGAAAGTCCTCATGCTACTTTTTGATAGAACCATGGCAGAATCATATCGATAACGCCCTATTTATATCGATGGGGGAAAACGTATTTGCTGTAAGTAGCAAAAATGGCGTAAGTAGACTAAGTACACAGTTAGAATCAGAAAAAAATACTGCGTCGAATGGTCCGGGTTTCATGTCTCTACGATGACAAAAATTTCATATGAAGGGATTATTTTTTTAAAAATTTGATGCAAAATTTGTCGTAAGTATAATGTATTTAATACTATTTTACTTACAGCAAAGTTAAAACGGGTGATTGCAATTCATCATTACTTACGCGGTTCATATATAAGCACCTTAACTTACTTACAGCTGTCTTATGGGAGCTAAAATTAAACTTAGACTACTTACGACATTATTTTGGGACGGATATTGAACGCTTGTCTACTTACGATATTCTTTAGGTTTGTAAATTTACAGGCCGGTAAAGTAAAGCATTCTTATTCTTGTCCTATTAAAAATATTATTTTAATTACTACATTTTAGCAACAATTTCAAACAAAAAATAAGGAAATACGCTAAATAAAAAAAATATTTAAAGATAGGAGTAATATTTATTAAACATTTAAATCACTTTTTTTGTGATATTTAATAATAGTGAAAGTCTTCATCTAAAGAAAATTTACATCGTAAGTAAATTTTTAGGTCGTAATTATCGTCGCTCCCTACTTAATTCAATGTTGCGACGGAAAACGGTTACGTTCGCGCGGCAATCTCGAATTCCCGAGCGAGCGATCTGTTTGTTCTGTGCCAGTTAGCGCGCGAGCGCCGCCGTCGTGAAGTGTTATGCCGCCACTACACAGTCGGCGAAGTTCGCCGATCGTGTGATTGTCTATATTCGCCTCGATCACCAGCACGATCATCGTGCAAGCGTCCACACATTCGTCTGTAGTAGTCGTCGAACGGCAAGCGTACAAGATGGACGTGGAGTGTGTTGCTGCTGCTACCATTTATTTAATAGCGGCATAGAACCATCATGTCAATGTGGTTCAACGAAAATTTGAAGAAAAAAAATGCTTTTGCGGTCCTCATTGCCTGTCTCATACATACATATAATGACTATTATCCCCGAAGGGTTACTCAGAGACTAGGAAATGAGGACCGCAAAAGCAGCCCTCTGCTATAGTCCACTTTTCACCAAATAGCGACTGCACATGTATTCAGCGTGACAGGTGGTGAGCCCGTCGCCGATCTATGCTGTCTAATGTATATGCAGTCTTTAGTCCGTTAGTCGCCTTTTACGACTCCCAAGGGAAGAGAGGGGGTGGTAGTATTCTTGCATCGCTACGCGGCACGTTCTAATAGTCGTAATTATATGTATATGTATGTATCAAAGCATTATGTACTGAACCTGCATTTGACTTTGCTTTAAACATATTGTTCCTACTAAATAAAGAACGACTTTAAAGGTTTTGATGACATTTGTAATAAAACATTTAAAAAGAACACAAAATTAATGATTACTAAAATACGTATTGTAACATTTAAAAAGTGTAATCCGGATATAATGCTGATCAAATACTTCATGGCATCAGATGCACAATACATAGAGGTTGAACTTGGACAATTTGGCAATATAGTACCAACACATAACTTATATCTTAATAAATTTCCGATTTCTGCCCAAAAATACAACGATTTAAAAAAGTTGGTAGAAAAAAAAGGGATACCCAGTTTTTTTTTTAATGTGACACGTCATAATGACTACATCCTGCCTAATGGTAAGCAGCCGATGTAGTCCAAAATACGACTGCAGGAGCTGGGAAACACATGCGCCGGCAGAGAATTCCAAAGCCGAATGGTCTTACAGAGGAACGACTTGCCAAATTTTTTGGTACGTGTGCTGATATTCTGCACAATATGATGGTGGTTCCTAAGACAGCACGTGTAGTCCGGGACAGGAAAGGAGAGGGCGGGATTAGATCAAAAAGTTCTAGTAGTAAATAAATTGGGCATTCTGGCTCACAAAGTTGTGTCCTCACCGCTCGCCGTGCTCGCTTCGTCGTCGCTCCGCGACGACGTTCGCACAAAGCTATTGTGCGCCAGAACGCCCAATTTTTACTACTGTCGTAGATAACAAACAAAAGTATTACTTACCATGTTTAAAGTTTTTTTCTAGAAGTATATGTTTAGGTTGGTATAAAAAGATTTTGAATGAACGTACAAGTTACAAAAACGTAAACCATCTTTATGAAGTAATAAACTAATCACTAAGTTGATCTTTCCGCAATTCGATGAGCCGCAAACAATACAGCGAATAGTATTTGATATAAGGTACCATGGCGTTTTGGAGCGTTTGATGACGTAGGACAGATGCATTCCAATTTCAATGATTTTTTGTTTAACAAATTTCATAATTAAATTGACTGCAGTGTTTCACAGATTTCAATAAAAAAATATTAAATGTAATTTGTAAAAATCAAAACATTCGGGATTTTATAGATCAAGGTTCCAAAACAGTTTCTAAGGAAACTCAAACCTAATTATATTACGACGAGATAAAACATAATTTACCATCACAAACTTCTTACCGCAGTAATTCGATACAAAAAAGATTTAAGAAATATATAGTTAAAAATAGCGCGACATTTTATTACTCCTTATAATTTTTTTTAGTTTTAATATTAATTTCTAAATATTTCTTTTACAATTCATATTTTAGTGCCAATAACGGATCAAATATACCTAAAACGTTTTATTTATGCAAGGTAAATCATTCAAGCTCAGAGCAAATTTACTTTAAGACTAAATATTCGATAATAAAATAAATTAAAAAGAAAAAAACAGGTATCGGTAACTGTATCTTTTCCTCCAAAGTTAAAGTGCATCCCTTCGTCGGGAATTGTGAAGACGTCCTACATAATGTACTTATGTATCCCAGACAATGCTGAGCACTTGACTCTTACACGACAAATCAGACTTGAAGTAGGTTACGTAACACTACAGTATTTTTAAATAGTTTTAAGTATTATTTCCTTCAAGTTACAATGCATCCCTTTGTCGAGAAACGTGAAATGAGCCCTACAAAACAGACTTTAAGATTTTCTTAAAACTGAGATGTATCCTGGACTTGCGAGGCACATGGCTTTTCACAACATAGCAACTACGAAGTACTCAATACTGTTATTTCTTTCAAAGTTAAAGTGCATCCCTTCGTCGGGAATTGTGAAGGCGTCCTACATAATGTTCTTATGTATCCCAGACAATGCCGGGCACTTGACTCTTACACGACAAATCAGACTTGAAGTAGGTTACGTAACACTATAGTGTTTTTTAAATAGTTTTACGTATTATTTCGTTCAAGTTATAATGCATCCCTTTGTCGGGAAACGTGAAATGAGCCCTACGAAACAGACTTTAAGATTTTCTTAAAACTGAGATGTATCCTGGACTTGCGAGGCACATGGCTTTTCACAACAAAGCAACTACGAAGTACTCAACACTGTTATTTCTTTCAAAGTTAAAGTACATCCCTTCGTCGGGAATTGTGAAGGCGCCCTACATAATGTACTAATGTATCCCAGACAATGCCGGGCACTTGACTCTTACACGACAAATCAGACTTGAAGTAGGTTACGTAACACTATAGTGTTTTTTAAATAGTTTTACGTATTATTTCGTTCAAGTTATAATGCATCCCTTTGTCGGGAAACGTGAAATGAGCCCTACGAAACAGACTTTAAGATTTTCTTAAAACTGAGATGTATCCTGGACTTGCGAGGCACATGGCTTTTCACAACAAAGCAACTACGAAGTACTCAACACTGTTATTTCTTTCAAAGTTAAAGTACATCCCTTCGTCGGGAATTGTGAAGGCGCCCTACATAATGTACTTATGTATCCCAGACAATGTTGGGCACTTGACTCTTACACGACAAATCAGACTTGAAGTAGGTTACGTAACACTATAGTGTTTTTTAAATAGTTTTACGTATTATTTCGTTCAAGTTACAATGCATCCCTTTGTCGGGAAACGTGAAATGAGCCCTACAAAACAGACTTTAAGATTTTCTTAAAACTGAGATGTATCCTGGACTTGCGAGGCACATGGCTTTTCACAACATCCCATCGTTGGAAAACAAAAATGCTCAGTTTTAAGAAGGAGGTTCTAAAAATTCTGATCTACGAACTGTTTTTTTTGTTATACCTAACTGTTAAATCAAATTTAATGGTAACCAAATCTATATTACATAGTTATTTAATTGTTGGTTGACGGAGCTTACAAAGGTCGCGATATTTTTGAATGTGTTATTAAAATTAAGGAAAAACACTCACCTGATTACACTTTTCAGAAGATTTATCACTTGTTATCACAATCGCCAAGTAACAATGTATCAATGTATCCTTCATTGTGAAGCAAAAAGTTCTACAAAACTGTCTATAATTTTTTTAAACAGATGTATCCCGGTTTCCGAACCATGTATGCAAATGTCAACCATCGTCGTTGACGACCACTGAAGACTAAAATTTTATTTAATTTCTTACTGTTACAAAGTATTAAGTGCACTGCGAGCATAGCTTACTTCGCTCAGTATAGCACGCAAAATAACATTCATAGTTCACAGCCGTTTCATAGCTTGCGGTGGACGTTGCGATTAATGCGCCTTATAAAATGACGACGGTGTAATTTCATGAGAACGATAATGATTAACTTGCTATTTTTACATAGGTGCAAACATAGCATCAGCTCTGTGGGAATAACTTGTAACCAACTTGATAAAAAAGGAGGTTCTCAATTCAATGCAAGGTTTTATTTATTATATATTATTTTTTAAATATTGTTAAAAAATATATTCAATTAATAACAGCCACTGTGGTCTCAGACCCAGAGGTCCCGGTTTCGATTCCCAGGGCACAATGTTGTGTTCGGTTTGGTTGGTGGTATAGTTTGTTTTAAGTCCGCCTGGCTAACTTAGTATATAGATGGTAGTCCATCTTACCTAGGTCTTGCGCATAGCAACAATGTTATCTGCATTGTTGTGTTCCATCATTTAGAAGTAAAATAGCCAGTGCAAAGATGTAATTTTTTTTTTATAAATATACATAAACATAGAAAAACACTAAGACCCAAAATCAATTTTGAAAAACAGTTTTTTCCAAACTGACCCGACCGGGAATTGAACCCAGAGATGGCGCGACGCCAAACCCGGCGCGCTAACCACTCGACCACGGAGGTCGTCAAGTCAATATATTCAATTCTATGCTAAAACATAACACACAGTACAAGTACATACACAAAACATACAATAATATTACATATACCTACTTACTAATATTATTATTTGGACTTTTATGAGTAAGTAGGTACACCTACCTAAGTTTTTTTTGGGAATCGAACTTAGCACTGCTACTTACCTAAGCTTATTACTACACGTAACTGGTTTTATAATTTATATTTTGATGACACTTTATTTTAATTACTTCATAATTTGTAATTCGATGAAGTGATTGTTGGTCACACGTTATTGCTGATTTAGATATCTACGAATGTGTGCATAATTGCACACATTTTTCGTGTATCTGTATTTGCCAAGTTTTTGTATAAATAAAGTTTCCATAAAATACATTAAATCAATTACGATCGACTTGTCATCAAGCACGTCTACCTATTGCTGCCTGCAGTGTTATTTCCGTCACCATTGTTCTTCACATCAAGTGCGTCGACATAATGTTCGTGAGTCAATAATATTTTACTGTTTTTTTTTTTCATTTCATTATAATATATTTATTTATTGGTATTATTTACAATGATTGTGCGATGGTTCACATACAGACCTATAATTTATTTTCCGTTCGTGTCTCTACAGGTCTGAACACGAGTACAAGAAACGGCTCGCCGCCGCAGCTGTCCTAGACTCAGACCGTGAACAGTCATCTGACTTTGAAGAAGACTCTAGGTAATTATTTGCTATGCATATCTCAAGACTTTGGTACTATGTCGCCATAATTGCCATATTTTTAAATACTTTATTTTTATTTTCTTATTTTGACGACCTCCTTGGTTGAGTGGTATGTACACCAGTTTTCATGGTATCGCCATCTCTGAGGTCCCGGGTTCGATCCCCGGTCGGGTCAATTTTAGAAATTATTGTTTTTCTATATTTTCTCGGGTCTAGGTGTTTTCTATGTACTTATAATAAGTATGTATTTAAGTATTTTAAGTATGTTTATCCGTTGTCAAGTAACTATTTAACGAGTTTCATAAGGAAGCTTCTCTTGGGCTAGATAATTGGTGTGAGTGTAGGAAAGTTTATTATGTTTATAATTTATGTTCTTTCTTTTCTTTTTACAGTCCTCCGAAGAAGGCGAAAAAATCGGCGAAACCGAAAAAAGAGCCTGCGAAAAAGAAGTCAAGTGGGTATGTATAACGTTTTTAAGTTTTAGCATAGACGAATAAGATAATTTTTTAGACAAAACTTTGGTTTTAGACAATCACACTAATATTATAAAGGCGAAAGTTTGTGAGTGTGTATGTTTTTACTTGTGCACGTAAAAACTACTGAATGGATTTGGATGAAATTCGGCACACAGATAGTTTATAACCTGGATTAACACATAGGATACTTTTTATCCCGATATTCCCACGGGAACGGGAACCACGCGGGTGAAACCGCGAGCGACCGCTAGTTATTTAATAATTCTACGATAAAGAGTTAGTTACTGTGCTAAAAATAGATTTCATGAATTGGCGGTAACAAATTATAAATACAATTGTTTCAGGAAGCCTACTGCAAAAACAAACGGCTCGGCTTCTGTGCTGTCCAACCTATTTAGCTCCGACGACGAGTCTGAGCAGCCTAAGCGCTCCTCCAGCAGCCCCTTGTGGTCGTCGTTGTCTCGGCGAGTCGCGGGCGGGGTGTTACGTCAGGTGGAATTGGTGCCTGATGGTAACATATTTTTTGATGTTAAAATATATAATACCGAAGACATCATTAATCTCGGCTCTCGTGAACGCTCGGACAAGTGGATTGCTAATCTTCGCTTGCGGGTCTCACCAGACGATCCGCTGTGGAAAGAGTTGAAGAAATTGTGCGCCGAAGCGAAGAAGAGATTCTCAAAAGAGGCGATGTACTACGGTGACAAGGTTGGCAGCCAATCGGTTCATCCATCGATTCACCCCTTTTTTTTTCACTACATTGTAAAAACTTTATTGTACTTATACTTAACTAATGTAATGGTTAATCTAGGTAATATAAATTCTAAAACTATATTTTCTTTTTTTAACTTAGCTTAATCAACCGCAGAACTAATAACCACTCAAATATGGGTAAATCTATCTATTATTCGATTTGTCAAGAGTCAATACCAAGTAAATCGTTTTCGGGGCATTTACGCAGTATTAAACATAAAAGTAATAGTGCAGTAAGTCTCGATAGTGGCATTGAAAAAATAAGTTCCGCGTTTCGTTGTCGCATAGCGTCTTATCGCATACGGGCAGAGCGCGAGCGTCTGGCTGACGGCAGCGAAGTAGCTGCTACTTCGCCCACACACTTCTTGCGTTGCATTGCCTCAAAGTTACAAACAATACTTCATTCAGCTTTATCTAATCATATAAATATAAAAGTAAACTTTGAACTTTTGTTAAAGTAATTTTACCTAAAGATGATTCTACGGAAACTAAATCATTTACAACTGCAAACATTTCTTTACATTTAAACTACAGTTTTAATGATCTATTAAATAACATTTCTGAAATTATTCGTAAAAAGATAGACGAATTTCAGGAAAAGGGGAGTGGATGGTCTATGTTGGATATTTTATACCTCGAAACTAATATTAACAAATATACGCCATTGAGAGGATCATCATATCTAAAATTACCAAAAAAAATTTACTCAAAACAAGCTCGTGTAAATATAAAAAATGATGATGAATATTGTTTTGCTTGGGTTGTGATGGCGGCTTTGTACCCAGTTAAAAAGAATGCTTGTCGAGTATCATCTTATCCTCACTTTAGTACAGTATTAAACTTAATTAATATGTCGTTTCCAGTTGCAAATAATGACAAAAAAACATTTGAAAAAAATAATAAAAACATAAGTGTAAATATCTATGGTTTGGATAGTAAAAGTAATATTACTGGGCCGTTGTATAAAACCATTTTACGAAAAAAAAATCATATTAATATGCTTTTAGTTCAGAATGGTTCTAAGTCTCATTACTGTCTCTTAAAAAACTTTCCTAAACTATTAAGAAGTCAAGTGACTAAACATCACAGTAAGCTTTATTTTTGTGATGATTGCTTGTTGTTTTTTAAGTCTAATCTAAAATAAAAAAATCACTCTTGCGGTGGAGTCGCAACTATTTTGCCCGAAAAAGGTACTTTGGTTCAATTTAAAAATTTTTATTGTAAGCAATTCATACCTTATGTAATATATGCAGACTTTGAAACATTATTACAACCGTGCGTTGAAAGTCAAAGTAAACACACAGCTAACATTCAACGGCACATTCCCGCTGCGTTTGCGTATTATATTGTTTGTAATTATGATAGCTCTCTAAACCGCCTAGTAAAGTATCGCGGTCCTGATTGTGCATTCAAATTTGTTAATTATTTACAGAAAGACGTGAAAAGAATTTATGATATTATTCAGTCGGCTTCAGAAAATCCAGTGCCTATAATTTTTAGTAATATTGACTCGCGTGCTTTTGATCGCGCAGACTATTGTTATTTATGTTCAAATTTATTAGTCGTAGATAAAGTGAGAGATCACTGTCACTTCACAGGTGTTTACAGAGGCGCAGCTCATTCATACTGTAAGTTTAAATTTCAGATTCCTAAATTTATCCCCATTTTCTTTCATAATTTATCGGGTTACGATTGCCATTTGTTTATTCGGGAATTAAACACAATATCAGGCTCAATCAAAGTTATTCCGAAAAGCAAAGAAAATTATATTTCTTTTACTAAGTTTATTCCACTTTTAGATAAAACTTTCGTTGCAGTACGTTTTGTCGATTCTTTTAAATTTTTAGGGACAAGCTTAGACCAGTTAGCTAAAAGTCTTAACCCTAATGACTTTATACATTTAAGTAAAAATTGCGATAGTGAACGAAAATGTTCATTGTTGCGTCGCAAGGGTATATATCCATATGAATATATGTCTGCTTGGGAGGTATATGAAGAAACTATGTAGTTTGCCGCCGATAGAGAAATTTTACAGTAGTCTTACGTGTGAATCAATTAGCTTAACTGATTACCAACATGCCTTAACCGTATGGAAAACTTTTGACATACAAAATTTAGGAGAGTATACAGATTTATATGTAAAAAATGATGTTTTATTATTAGCCGATATATTCGAAAAGTTCCTTAACTTGCAAAAAAAATATGATTTAGATCTGGCTTTTTATATTACAGCACCAAGCCTAAGCTTCGATGCAATGCTTTTAAAAACTAAAATAAAGTTGGAACTTTTATCTGAGTTGGAAATAATTCGTATGATACAAAAGGGTATTCGAGGAGGCATTTGTTTATGTTCAAAAAGGTATGCTCAATCAAATAACAAATATCAGCCTGATTTTGATTCATCTCAATCTAATAGTTATTTAATGTACTTGGACTGTAATAACTTATATGGTTACGCTATGTGTAGCTATTTGCCCTATGCGGACTTTAGATTACTTGATGAGGAGGAATGTAGTCAGCTTAACATACTGAGCATTCCTAATGAAAATGAATATGGATACATTTTAGAAGTAGATTTAGAATACCCAGAGAGTTTACATGACTTACACAATGACCTTCCATTTTGCGCCCAAAATTTTGTTCCACCGGGTTCGAAACATAAAAAACTGATACCTAATTTATTCGATAAATATGAATATGTCATACATTACGTTCATTTGAAAATGTGTTTGAATCATGGATTACGCCTTAAACGAATTCGCAGAGCAATAACATTTAAGCAGAGTCAGTTCTTAAAACAATATATTGATTTAAATACGGAGTTAAGACAAAAATCTAACTCTGCTTTTGAGCAAGGCTTTTTTAAATTGTTAAATAACAGTATTTTTTAAAAAACATTAGAAGATACAGAGCGCAGAGTCGATGTAAAACTTGTTAATGCATGGCATGACGATCGCAATAAAACAAACAAGTACTATTCCGCCGAACAACTGATAGCTCGCCCTAACTTCCATAGCGTAGCAGTGTTTGATGAAAACTTTGTAGCTATTCAATTAAAACGAGAAAAAGTAATATTGAACAAACCAATATACATAGGGTTTTCAGTTTTAGAGATATCAAAAAGCCATATGTACGATTTTCATTATTCTGTTATGAAAAAATATTACAACGAAAAACTGTCTTTATGTTACACAGATACTGATAGTTTGTTATACTCCATTCAAACGGATGACTTCTATCGCGATTTGAAAGACCACTTTTTGAGTTATTTTGACACTAGTAATTATTCTAGTAATAACTGCTTTAGTATTATTCCAAGGAACAAAAAAGTCCCTGGTTTGTTCAAAGACGAACTAGGTGGTAAACTTCTCTTGGAATTTGTAGGATTGCGATCCAAACTGTACAGTATTAAAACAATTGATAATGAGGTTAAAAAAGCAAAAGGAGTCAAAAAACCTGTAACTAAAAAGTTAAAATTTTCTGATTACGTAAATGTTCTTTCAACAGGAACAGATCTTAAAGGTAAAAACGTTCTATTCAAAACCATAAAGCATCAAATTTTTACAAGATAACAGTATAAAGTGGCATTGTCGAGAAAAGATTATAAACGTTTTATTTTAGGTGATAACGTGTCAACGATATCGTGGGGACATTATTCTATTACAATATAATACACTATCCTGCAATAGATAGTTTTTACCATAGGTGATAATAATGTATGATGGTTTATATCTCGATTAAATCATTAAAACTTTAACGTTTTATACTATCAATTTAATGTTTTACTGTCATCGATAAATTTAAAATATAAACAAAGATTTTTAAGATTAATTTTAATCTGATAGGTAGTTTTAAAAAAGTAAAATAATCTAAGACCTTTAATCAGCTATATAATATGTTAAGTTAATAAATTGGTGTTAAGTTTGTTTTAAATTTAAAAATAAATATTTGTTTACAATCAATTTGATGTGTTATTTTCATTTTTGTATGGATTACACTTTATATTGTTGAAACTAAAACTGTAAATAACAATGAAGTGCATTTTTGTATGTTTTATTTAAGTTTATGTCTAATAATTGTTTTTTCTTAAGTTACTAAATAAATGTTGTTGTAATATAATATACAAAAAAAGTTTTGTATTGTCTACAATCAATTTGATGTGTTACTTTCATTTTAGTATGTACCTATCCATACACTCTTTATAAAAACTGTTGTTACTTAATTCGTGAATAAACAATAAAGTGAATTTTTATGTTTTATTTATACTTAGCCCGAGTATTTTTTTCCTTAACTATTACAAAGCACAATTATTATACAAACTAAAAGTACTTACCTACTTGTTTAGTTTATTACTAATTACTTTTATTACTTTGAATTAATGGTTTTATTTGATGATGTGCCTAAAATTACTATTTTATACAATTACCTTACATTACATTATTACATGATGCAATAAATGAATATGAATATGAATATATATGAATATTATTTCATAATTAGGTGTAATAAATATGAAAGCTGAGTAAAATTTCAATTAAAGAATTATCATATAATGTAAACTTTACGAGGACTAGGTATACAAAAGCTGACTTTTTAAACCAATTTTAACCGCACCATATTTTATATTTGTTAAGTTGTTATCAAATTCTAAGAAAGATTGTACCGAACTGTATGATTTAAACAAGTCATTACATGTCGACAATATAATGCTGATTATGATGGGAAGTCATTTGATGCTATTCGCACACGTTTCACAATAATTACGTGTCATGTTGTTGAAAATAACACCTAGTCAGCGGTTAGTTTTTTGCATGTTTAAACATGCAACGAAGCAACTTACACCGACGCACACATATTATCGGTCGTAGTAAACTAGATAAATAAAGCGTGGTTTGTCATGTAATTCATTTACATTAATAGACAGAACGTTGTCAGCAGCAGTTGCATTGTCTCAATTGTTTTTATTTTTTTGTTCTAAATAAAAAGTTATTATCATGGTAAGTGGAATTATGCATTTAAAAATGATGGACATAATTTATATTTGTAAGTTTTTTATATTATTTTATTTTATTTCAGGAAACTCCACCCACTTCACCGGTCTACATTCTGCCTGACGAGGAACACCAAGATCGAGTACTGAATCAATACACACAAGGCCAACATGAGGGAATTGACGAAGCGGGTCCCTTTCACTATGGATTCAGACCTCAGAACCCGGAGCCGGAGATAAAGAATTTGAAACATAGACATCAAAAGAAAAGATGTTTTCTAAGACACTTTCACAACAAACAAAATTCCTTTGTATTGAAAAGCGCGCCGAAAAAGGGTCGCTATTTAATCAAAATTCAAGTTATTGACTTACAATCAAGAGTGCCTGTTCCAGAGAAGCTGTTGTGCGCACAATATGTTGTGGAGGATGATGTTGATCCAATTATGGATCAGACAGAAGGAGTTATTAGTAACATTTCAAAAAAATTGTGCGGCTATAGCTATAACTTCTATTGAGGCTATATGGCGCAGATTTATTTGTAAATTAAAGTTCTCAAAAGGTTTCAAGCGTAATTTCCATATTTACGTGTAAACCTCCAGAGACACATTTAAATATATAAAATATTTTGATTGTATAAAATCTTATTTTGAGGGGTACAATACTTAGTTACACAATTTTCTTTTTAGTATATAAATAAATTTAACGTATATATTTTTAAATGTTATTGAAACTTGTTAAATTTTTTGTAAATTTAGTAATAAACGTTATAATAAACTTAAATAAAATTAAATAATAGTTATAACGTTTTTTTCATTTTATTGCTCTCGGTTATATTGATTATACTCGTAGTTTAATAAAGAAAACACAGCATTCAATTTAAATTTATGTTTATTAAAAAATAACTAATAGGTATTAAAGCACATACTTACATTATAAAAAACAAAAAAAAAATACTTTTAACAGTCACATAAAAATAAAAAGTTCTATTCTAATGCCTAGTTCTATAAAATTCAATGATTAAAACCTAAATAAAACTATAATTATTACAAAATTATAAGATCACTTTATTTTGTAAACACCATTTTTTAATACACAGTACATTTTTTAATGCACATGTTTTCCTATGAGTAAAACAGTTATATACGAAAACATCTTTACAATACAATTCAGAAAGAGTTTGTAAATTAGGAAGCCCTAAATTACTTATGTCTAACACGTTGTTATGATCACATAATTCTTGTATCCATGTAATCTTTTCTTTACCTTTAACTAAAATTGTACGATCTTTTAAATACGGATTGATAATTCTTCGAAATTCCCTATAATCTATGTACCCTTCGCTCCATCGAAATCCTCTGTTTCGTTCAATCCACCAAACACTTTGCTTTTCTTTATCAGTAAGAGCGGTAAACGGGTAAGGTGGTTTTATTAAAAAAATATGGGTATATTCTTCAGTGGCTATAGCTAATTCCTTTACCAGAAACTTATTGTTTAGGTTTTTAAATCCTTGTACATCCACAATAATTGTATTACTTTTCATGATAACTTTTTCACAATGTTGCTTAAAGGCTTGTACTCGAATATACAGTCGTTTAATATAAGACAATATGCAGCTGTCTGATCAGGTATCTCTTTTTCAGTTTCAATTTAAACTCTTACATCTATTGACCCCTTTAATGCCTCGTGTTGTCGAGAACAATCAATTACGAATAATGGAGCGATATCTTTAAATTCTTTTAAAGTCACCAACGGTTCTGCTCGGCGTCCGTGATAAGTCTGTTGAAATCTAGCATATTGCTCATATAATAAGTAATACTTGTTTTCCGTAAAGCTGACGTTCAAATTTTCGTAAGGGTAATATGAAGAATTCAAAAAAACTTTTACGTCACTAACATTGCAGTGGTCAAATTCAGCCATTGACATGTCCGCCTGATTTTTACGATTGGTTTGAAATACAATAATTACATAACGTGGTTTTTCTATTTGCGTTGAAGTTTTAATTGACCATGTATGTTTGCGTGTTTTTGGTAATAACGGGTATTCATATAAATCCCAATTTCGGAACGCTAAGGTAACAGAACGATCTTTTTCTCAATGTTTTAACAAAGTAATCCTTTCACGACCTGATACTTTTACATGCGGACCTCTCCAAACTATTTTACTTATTTCAAGGTTATCGATAATTTCATTTTTATTTAACTTTAATGCATTAATATTAGTGCTGCTTCTTAATAAAACTAATTCATGTTTACAGTTAATAATTATTTTTTCATAGTCTTCTGCAAACCCCAGTATTTTGTTTAAAGGTATTGAAGCGGAAAAAACTCCATTATTGGTCGTACCAATAGTAGACCAACCCCAAACATTTGCAGATTTTGATTCGTTTTCGTTTAGCGAAAGATATGATTTTAAGGTGGTCGTAAGGCCAACATTTTTTATTTTGTCTATTTCAACACCATTTAGTTCGTATCGTATATCTTGAAATAGAAATAATGCTGCGTTATTTATAAAATGCACACTGGATACTTTTGCTTTAGTAGTGCTATCATGAACATGTACTTTGCCCTCAATATACAAAGTGCTGAGGGAAGGCAACACATACAAATCTTGTTGGTTAATAGGTATACGTATTTCATCATTCTTGTTGAAACTTGTCACGTATGGTTTATATGAATGATATTCGAAACTTTCAATGCTATTATCGTGTGACGATGGTTGAGATATATTTAAAATATTCATTTTATTAAGCCTATTAACTTTAGAATCTCTTTATTTTCTTTGGTTAACTTCTTTTTGAATTTAAGAGGTGCTACTTTTAAAAGTGCTCTTTTTGAACTGACTTGAGTCCCGGATGGTAAATGGGTTTTATTAAAATTTAGCATCTTTTTCTAAAGTGCAAATATAGTTGTACTTCTTCGCCACGTAAATTGATTTGCTTATTTTCAGCGTCTAACAATCTTATGTTTAATGAACTGATTGAGTTTTGGTTAACTGGAAAATATATTATATTCTTAGGTATTTCAATAATTCGATAACCAGGTGGTACGTTAGGCACAAATTCGTAGATTATGTGACTTGCTTTTCCGTTTACAAATAATCCGCTTACTGCGTCGCATTCGATGCGGACGATGGTTGTTGATAAAATACTAACAGGATACTGTGACTTGCTACTTATATTAGCCTTCACCGTTTCCATACCAAAACCCAAAGTTTTTCCAAGCGAATTATCATTTTCAAAGTGCACATCCTTTGTACAGAAAATATTGGTCTTAAGTGTGTTATTATTACAAGTTAAATTAAAAACACAATTTTTATATTTGCTTTTAAATAATCACAGATGTCTTGAAGTTCATATGAACCTTCAGGAATTTCAACAACTTCGTTGGTACCATAATAAAACTTATTATTTCTCTCGTCTACATTTGGGATTGAATTAAACGTAGAAAAGTAAAGTAGTCCACATTCATATTCTCCACATAAGTCTAAGGTTGGGGAATAGCTAGTTGCCATAAAGGCTTCTCGACCAGTTATCGACACAGTGAAAGACATTTTTATACTGAGAAATATATTTACTATTCTGTATTTAAATGGTGTTTCCAATATTCCTTTAAAAATTTTAAGCAAAGATGTCCACAATTTAATGTGCCAAAGTTTGATGTTGTGTATAATTATAATTTATAGGAATATTTTTTAAATATTTTTGAAATTCTAGCGGAGGTTTTAAATTACCAAAACTATCAAAATATTCAGAGTTATTGTTTTTCTTAACGTAGGCTACCCAATGAGTTCCAGGATTCACAGAACTGTCCAAATTAATTATAGCACACTCATTTTTTCTTGGTTTTGAAGGTCAAGTATCTCTCATAAAAACACCACGGAAATACGGAATGTCACATGCGTGCTCTAAAATATCCAAATTTGTTAATGCTCGCCAGGGTAGCCGTTCCACTAGTTTTTTGAATTATTTAAATATAAACCTGCCCCTTTTTTATGAGGTCTAATATACAATCCTTTCCCAAGAGCAACCGCTTCCATCATCTTGTTATGGCGTTCAGACTCTTGAAGACTTCTCTGAGCAGCTTTGGCATCATTCACGGCCTTTGCTATACCTGCCGCACCTCCTGCTAATGAACCCAAAGCTGACAATCCAGCGAAGATTGGTATCAAAGGTAAAAACCCACCACTTTTAGGAATGGGAATACAGCGTGGCAGGCGTATACCTCTTTTGTTCATAAATAGTTTTTTGGCAGCAGCATATGCATGCTTAATAGCTGAATTATTGCTTTTGGATTTCAATTTCTTTACTTGAGATTGTAGTTTTTTCACGATAGACATGAAAGAACGTGCTCCGCCACCAGCTTTAAGCTTTGCCTTCATTGCATTTTTAACTATCCACGAGGCAACCTTTTCTCCTTTTCCAGCATCTTTTGATTTCAATCTTTTCTTAGCCATATTCAAAAGATCTAAATCAGCTTTATGACGTACATCCAAATCACTATTGATGTATGCAATGTCGTGGTGCATACAAGCTTCATCCAATTTGTTTACACCTCGATTGCCTTTTTGTAACCGTTTTTGAAGTTTAGTTCCAGGACCGCAAAATTGATAACCAGGTAAATGTAATTCAAAAGGTAAATTATTAATTAAACTGTTAATGATACCACTTCCTTCCTTCATTGATACTCACAAAATGATTGAGCGGGTATTGCGTTCTTTATTTATATTACATCACTAATGCATTTTTTTCTACCCAACTGTTTTCTTCATTACTTAGGCCTAACCATTTCACAAAAAGCCTGTTCCCTTTTCTTTTAAAAACTTTTTCTATGAGATATAAGTCTGGAAACATAGTTCTTTGTAATTCATATTCATAAAATGAACCTAAAATACTGTGGTTTTTTCTGTCTTCTGTGTGATAAGTTGGTGGGTTTGTATGATTGATTTTTGTGATAGTAAACATTTCAGTAGACCAGTTAGGGGTATAACCTTTGTAAAAATCGCCTTTATATTTACTAATACGAACATGATCACCAACACGAAACTTAGGTCTTTTCAAAGTATTGTTCTTATTCCAAAAGGCACATCTTTAAATACTTCAGATGATAGTGACCATGATAAAGATTTCATGCTTGGCGATGATACGGGTGATTTAAACGAGTCATCACTGATATTATGTTCATCAGGTGGTGAAACAGTAAGAGTTTGATCAGTTTTGTCATAAAAATCATCAGCTGAGTTTTCTTCTTCACTAAAACTTTCTTGAATGTTATCGTTAGACGAATACGATACTTCAGCATCACTGTACTTTATTTTCTTTTTCATTGGGGTTAGAACTGATTCTTCGTTGTGAAAAATTGTATCACTTTTGTTTGCCAATTGATTTAGAGGATCCACAATGGGTTTAAATATTGTACCCAGAGCCATATTATTAGATTTTTTTAGATCTTTTATCATTTTAACCTTTCTTTTCACAGCTGCTGCAGATTTTACAATTTGTTCTTTTAAATTTCTTTCCATTTTAGTATGTAAGTATTCCGTTCCAAATCAAAAGTAAAAATGATCCAGATATATTAGAACATTCACTTATGTATATTAGTTAATAACTATAAAAGTGTCAAACTTCATTCTATAGCAATCTTTATTTCGCTCACAGTCCTTATTAATTACAACATAACTGAAGGGTTTACTCCAAACTGTTGAGCACATTTCGCGGAATTGAGGCCATGTCATATCAGACCCAACATGTTCGTCATAAACATGCTTTAAGTTGATGTCATCTTGCTTAAATAATATAATAAGGTTTGAGTTATCTCTCACGAGCTGTTTTGGGATCTTGGTATATGTTTGATTTATGTAGAAACAGTCTATGTTTTTATGACGCCCCATAGCAAAATAATCACGAATGTTGTTCTGATTTTCACAAGCAACATCATCGAAAACAATGATTGAGTTTGGTAAAGCTTCATGCGGACTTAGAATGTCACAATTATAATTATATTTGTTGTACGACGTGCCTGCTACCAAATTCAAAGTTTTTTTTAGGTATAAATACTTAGGTTGGTATAATGATTTTGAATAAACGTACAAGTTACGGAAACGTGGACCATCTTTATGAAGCAATAAACTAATCACTAAGTTGGTCTTTCCGCAATTCGACGGTCCGCAAACAATACAGCGAATAGTATTTGGTAATAAGGTACCATGTCGTTTTGGAGCGTTTGATGACGTAGGACAGATGCATTCCAATTTCAATGATGTTTTTTGTTTAACAAATCTCATAATAAAATTGACTGCATTGTTTCAAAGGTTACAACAAAATGACTAAAAAATTATAACGGTTCTATATTTAATACTTTTGTTTGTTATCTACGACAGTAGTAAAAATTGGGCGTTCTGGCGCACAATAGTTGTGTGCGAACGTCGTCGCGGAGCGACGACGAAGCGAGCACGGCGAGCGGTGAGGACACAACTTTGTGAGCCAGAATGCCCAATTTATTTACTACTAGTTCTTTAGAACACTCTCCGTAGTAATTTCGATAGAAGACACTGAGAGAAGCAATGTTTCTACGCAGCTGGAGGTCCTCAAGAGTGGCTGGAACCTCAGCATCTCCAATATTGCGTACCGCTCGCCTTTGCAGTCTATCAAGTGCATCGAGGAGGTATTTAGCGGAGCCGTCCAATAGATGGGAACAATACTCCATACTCGATCGCACCTGAGTCTTGTACAGCAAACAGCGCTGCTCGGGAGTGAAAAACCGCCTCACCTTATTGAGAATACCCAACTTACGGGAGGCAGTTAAAATAACACTCTCGATGTAGCATTTTGGATTCAGTTCCTGGCCAATGTCCATGCCAAAAATGCTGAGGTCCACTGAAATGGGCAAAGGATAGCTCTGAAGAGGGAGGAGCAAGGAAGGGAGTTATCTTGGACGAGAATGCACAAACTTGGGTTTTTCTGGCATCAAACTCGACCAGGTTTTCAGTTCCCCACTTGGAGACACGATCGGGAGTCAGGTCTGTCAGTAGTTGTGCGGAAGAATATTTGACCATGGCATATAACAAAAAAACTGTTGATTGCCTTCCAGACACAGACGAAGAGGATTAAATAGATATTTGCAGTATTTATATATTTGGTATTATTAATAATTTTTTTATTGTTGATAACTTTTTATGTAACTTGAATTAACGAAGTCCTGTTCAGTGTTTGCCTATTAAATTAACTTCAGAAGAATTAAAGTACTTTATGCTACGAATTCGATTATTTTTTGTGGTCCTCCTCATCCTAGCGGCAAATTTTTACTTTAGCTATACTTAGTTAATTAAGTTTAATGTGATAAATGATAATAAAACCTGATCTCCTATTCTTTGGTACAAACATTAATGTTAATGTATAAAAATAAAGAAAAATGATTAATTATCAGCATTTTAATTTCATCACCATTCAGAATTTTCTTTGCTTAAAGTATTACTTTGATTTCAATATTATGCCTAAGTTAGTCATACCATACGTCTCTTTTGTGTTACCTATTTAATAAAATAATTAAAATACATCATTTTATACTTCTGGAAATGTATAGACCTGAACTACTCCATAAAAACCTTATACTACTTACAGCATTCTTGAGGTCAGTAAATAAAAAGTCAATTGCTGTAAGTAGAGCAAAAACCTGTTTGTCATAACTTTAGGACTAAAATAATCATTGCTATAAAGGCGTACTATTTTAACAAAAACGTGCACAAAAAATTATCTTTTTATTACGGATGATTTAAAAGTTATGATTTATTTTCAATTTTTTAACATTTTTTGGCTCTGGTGTAAAGTTGTGTTTTTGCTACTTACAGCAAATACGTTTTCCCCCATCGATATGTTATTTAGTTATGTAAGTATATTTATATGTTTGTCAAAGTATTTATGTATGTTCCTACATCTATGTATATGTTTATTTATATATAAGTATATATTATTTGCTTAAATATATTTTTATTGTTTTTTTTTACATCTTTTGTCACCGCAGCAAATTGCTCCTACTATGTCATCTCTGCACCACCCTATGGTTGGCTGGTAGAGAATGCCTTAGGCATTAAGTCCGCCATGTAATATATTGTTCCAAAAGTTTTAATAAATAAATTAATTAATTAATCACTGGAGCCCTGACTGCCACAAAACAAATGCTCGACAAAATGCAACTAGCTACAGACAACCTGTGCAGGGCATGTGGAGGGGAAACGGAGTCTATGCAGCACCTACTGTGTGACTGCGACTCTTTTGCCAGGAAAAGAATGAATCTGCCTTCGCTGCTCTTCGCCCTCAAGGACATTGTCAAGCTTATGGCAATTATCATCACTGAGGAGGCAGAGTGATAGGACGGGGTGGCAAAAAAGATCAAAATGGGTCGACGTGCTACTGCAAGAGGGAGACCTTTGCAGGCCCCACTAGATAAGATAAGATAAGATAACTCCTTACTTTACAAAAATTGCAGGACAAAAAATTTTTATCCCACAAAAATTAATATTGGCTTACCAATATTAATTAAACTAACCAACCGTCTTCGGGGTAAACCCTCGAGTGGTGAAAAACACATATTTTGTTTTTACGCAACCGTCAACGCAATTTCAGTTCGAGTTGGTTAAAAAAACAACAACCGTCTTCGCGGTGTAAACCCACTCGAGTTGAAAAAAAAAATTACTCAACCGTCAACGCAATGTCAGCTCAGGTTGTAACAAACGCAACCGTCTACGGGAAAACCCTCGGGTTGTTAAACAAAAACTTACAAATAAAACTTACATTCGAAGTTGTATTTAATATTTTTACGAAAACATCTAAACGCAAAAAACCTAAAAGGCGCGTTGCCTTTCATGCACTAAAAACTTAAAACTAACCTAAACCTAAGAGTTCGCCTTGGCATCGCCGGGTCCCATACGAGACACCGACACACAAAAGTGGCCTACGGCATGATAGGTTAGTAACGTACCTTTATTTTTGAAATATGCCAAGCACCTAGTAGTTTCCCGTCTAGTGACACCAACTCATAAACTAGAGGGGAACGAATTTTAGCCACTATGCACTTCTCAAACTTCGGCGCCAGTTTTGAGGCTTTGTATTTCGCAGCACCGCTTTGGACAAATGTTTGCTTCCACACTTCCTGACCTACTTTTATGATCATTGGTCGTCTGCGGGTGTTATAATATTTCGCATTTGTTTGATGCGATTTAATGATCCTTTCTCGGACCTTTTCGAAGACCTCTTTTAAATACCGAGCTCCCCCGCATATTCCTCTCTAGGCATCGTTACTTCATGGTCACCTTCTTGCGACTTTTTATAAAATGAAACATTTATAATTGGCTCCTTACCATGCGCTAAAAAGAATGGCGAAAACCCTGTGCACTCATTTACCGCGCTATTTAACGCGAACTGTATCTTATACAGATTCACGTCCCAAGTCCTATGATCATCCTTGACATAAGATGAAACTGCTGTCATGACAGTTTTATTATACCGTTCGACTAGGTTGACTTGTGGCGTGTATCTTGGGCCATCATGTACCCTGGGGATATTATAACGCTCTAATAGCTCACGAAATTACGGTTTCAGGAACCCCATGTGTAATGTTAAAACGCCTTAGCCACTAAAGCACTAGTCGCGCGACGCAAAGGAAAAAACATCGTATACTTGGAGAAACAGCAGGTTACCACTAAAAAATGTACAAAACCCGAGCGTGACTTAGGCAAAGGTCCCACTATTTCTACCGAGAGGACTTGAAACGGCCTATAGCACTGTTTCGGTTGACCCATGACACCTGGAGTAAGTCGAGTGGAGTGCTTGTACGCGACGCAAGTGTTGCAGTTTTTCACGAAATCCACCACGTCACGGTACATTTCTGGCCTGTAAAACAGGGAAATTTTCTTGTGAGCTTTAAACACGCCGAAATGTCCGAACGTAGGTGGCTCGTGGTGATCAGTAATAACTCTTGCTCGCTGTCGCGGGCACAACCACCTTCCAATCAAACTCCTGAGTCAAACCGTACTTGGATTTTCTGAACCGATACAGCGTGCCATTTTCAACTCGATAGTTCGGAAAGTTTTGTGGATTACCTTGACAATCTTTAAAAATTCGGTCGTACCAGTCGTCTCCACTGTCGACACCTACAACCGCTTCGACTGGTAGAAGACATGAGAACGCGTCTGTTATGACGTTGTCCTTACCCTTCCTATGCACGACCTTAAAGATGTATTGTGATAACCGGCATCCCCATCGTGCCAAACGACCAATAGGGTTTTCGAGCCGAAGGAACTACTGTAACGACGGCTGATCCGTTACGATAGTGAACTCGTGTGTCCCCAAATAAGGTTCAAACTTTTCAACCGCATAAATCACTGCCAACGCTTCACGCTCTGTTGCACCGTAGTTTCGCTCGTTTTTATTAAAAAGACCTACTGATAAAAGCAATTGGGTGTTCTTCTTCGTTCTGTACCTGTGTCAACATACCGTCAATTCCGTAACTCGAGGCGTCACAGTGTACAGTAAAAGGTTAGTCAAAATCAGGACAGGCTAAAACTTGAATTCGCCGCGGTTTAAGCGTATCAGTTTTTTAGCTTTGACGTTACATTTTGGACACGACCTAATTGTATAACCGAACTCACCACAACTGAAGCACTTCACTCTTTTGTCTTCAGCCGTACACTGTGCTCGAGCATGAGTGTTTACTTTACACCTATTACAAAACCCTTTTTGTTTAAATCGAAATATTTCGGTTTATTTTCCTGTGTCCTAACAAAGTTGTTCTTGTTCGGTTGTCCGAAGTTTTGTGTCGGTTTGTTCCCTACAACACTAACCGGTGTCTTACCCTTACACTTATAAACTAACTCTGGATTCAAACTCGAGGTCTTGGGTGGCTCAGTAAACAAACTAGTTCTCTGACATGCAGCCTCTAACTTACGACATACGGTCTTTAAATCCGTTACTGTTTCAAAATGATGTAACGCCAGCTGTTCCGTGAAAGTCGGCCTAACATTGTGCAGTAAAATTTCCACCTTCTCTTCTTCGGACAAAGATTTCTTCAGTCGTGAAAACAAACAACCAACATGACCGCGAAATAAATGTGAATGGGTTCATCTTGACCTTGGGTCCTAGACCGAATCTCCCCCCTTAGTCGATAATCGTAGTCGACAATGTCAAACTCCTCCAAAAGCAAAGAACTGAGGTCTTGCCAAGAGGAGATTTGGTCTTTGACGCCTTGGTACCAAATGAGACCCTGATTTGAAAATAGCAAACACCTAAATAATTTTTCTTCAGAAACATTATAAGCAATAGCATGTTCAGAAAGTGACTCTAAAAACTACGAGGATTTGCCGTGCCGTCAAACTGTATCTTCCACTTGGCAACGTTGAAGTCCGCCGAACAAGCGGTTAGAGATGACACAGATGCCTGAGGCTCGATCGCTTTGTTTTGTTTTGGTGGTGACGAAGATCCCGATTCGTGCGGATCCAGACGCTGACGCAATTTCTTCAAAGCCTCCTTGACACCGGACTTCACCGTGACGTCAGCCTGTCAATATAGTTTTTTATAATATTAGAGTGAAATGTAGCAATGTTATATAACCAAATCAATGCTGGGAAAGAAATCAAAGATAATATTATTTTGTCTCAAAGACAAACTCGTTTTATTTCAGTTTACATGGATAGTCAGTAATAGCCACGGTTATCATTTCCTATAGTATCACAATACATGATATCGGAGGATTCACTTATATAAATAATTCTACCCTGCTTAATCTATACTTTAAGTTCATATTACAGTGATAGTCTAGTAATAGCAACGGTTCTCATTTCCTAATGGAATCACATTATATCTGAGGATTTACTTCTATGAGTTATTTCTACCCTGCTTAATCTAAATACAGAATTACCTACATGAATTAAATTAAATGTAAATGCATGAGACATTACGAGGAAGTAACTTTATTGGAGATCCAGCATCAATTTAAGTGTTATGCAAAAGACTTTTACTGTCAAGGTCACTTTATGTTGGTTCGCGACTGCAATAAAATTATCTCAAATCTCAATAGCAATATGTAAATCATTTAGGTACTTTAAATTCTACGGTAAACTAAAACCATCCTGCCAGACGATTCCGGCATCCAGAACGGTGGCGGCCTAGAGAGAAACCCTAGGGTGACGGTCCAGGCGTCCACCGAACGAAAATCAAGACTGACCTGAAGATCGATGGCGATCCTTCCTTTACCTGACTAGAGAGCTGCACAGGTGACTGCCATCTGGTTTTCAGCAATCCACGGGGACCGGATTTAGTTTAAGTATATTACCGAGACATTTCTTCCAAAATTAAAACAGGTGCAAGACCGTTCAAAGAACCATTGTAAAAATGGAACTTATCTTAAAAGTTCTAACTAGTAGTTAGAAAGAACAAAAAAACCTTTGCCGATGTCTGCCGTTCCCGCTTCTACAACTCCTGCGGGTCGTTCAGCTCCAGACAATCATGCAATAAATCCCTTCATCCACCCAATAAATTATATCGGCATTTTTTTTGAACCCTTTCACATTTCGGGGCTGATGTATACGGATTAAAGGTAGGCCTGGGGCTCCGCCCTTCTGTCTCCTTTAACCCGTGAGAAGGCGCGCCTAATTTTCTTACACGAGTAGGCGCGCGCGAGCAAATTGCTCACACTATCATAAATGTTCATATTTTTAGTTTTTCTATATTTATTGGCTTATAATGTATTTAAATAAATAACACAAGATTTAGTAAGTAAGAAAACAAGTATTTTAATCAAAACTATTAAACATAATAGCAACTTCTAACGCAAATAACAAAACAACCTAGCATTAATTAAATTTTTTGGCACGTTTCATAAAAATCACAATAAAAACTGTTACATAACAAAAACTAAAAAGTGTTATTCATCCATTAAATCTACACTAATGTGCCTCTCGAAACATACTGAACACATGTATTTGACATGTTCGGTGCAAAGTAATTGCTGAGGCGCGTGATGAGCAAATTGCCGCACGTTGGTACACGGCCTCCACAAACGCCTTGCTGCGCGGTCGCAACGCCACTGAGCGGATCGAGAATTGCGTCAGGAGAGAGGGGGTGAATATTTAGGAAGGTACTTAAGTGCTTGAATTGGTGTGGCAAGGGAAAGACAAAAAATTTTTGAATAAAATTTATGTGTGAGCAAATTGCTCATAGCGCGCCTTCTCACGGGTTAAATCCTATCTCTCGTCAATCGAGACGAATCAAAAAAACTCCATGACAAATGACAATCAATCCGAGATGACATCATAAATGTCAAATTGTTTTTTCGTTCTCTAAAGGAATAGGCTACGGTCAGAGACCATACAGCCTAGAATAAACTTTTATTTTTACTAGGTAAATTCTCCCTCCGTTTTTCGGAAAGACCAAACGCATCGATTACATCGAATTCTACTAATCCCGTGAGACTGATAGCGCCATCTATTGAGGTACTAAAGAACTAAAATCAACGAGAATCAAAGACAACGTTAAAAAAATACAACGTTACAGCGGTAAAGGAGGAATTCAGACGTATGTAAGAGCTTGGTATTTGTCGACTTTTCGACTTTCCCTTTTCCCTTGCACTTCGTGCCAAAAAAGGATGGACAGCTACGTCCCTGTGGGGATTACAGGGCTTTAAAAACGCTATTACTAAGCCAGATAGGTACCCTATACCACGTATACACAACTTTACTTACGTGTTAGGTAATAAAAAAAATGTTTTCGAGGTTGGATGTTAATAGAGCTTACCATAATATTTAAGTAGCGCCTGAGGATATTGAAAACCGGCAATAACGACACCTTTTGAACTATACGAGTTTACGCGAATGACCTTCGGTTTGCGAAACGCAGCGCAGACATTCCAAAGGTGTGTGTCATGTGTCATGAACAACACCGTTTTTCAAGGGTTAGAAAATTCGTTTACGGAATTGACAGTCGAATAATCTAAAGATAGTAACAATCATTCGGACTTTTTCTATTTTTGTTACATTGATGACGTCATTGTCGCAAGCGAAGAACTGCATAGAACACATTTAAAAGCTATTTTTGAAAGGTGAAATCAGTTTGGGATCTCAATTAATATGTCCAAATGTTTGTTCGGGCAGGAGAAGCTCGATTGTTTAGGATACGAGGTTACTGCATCCGGGATCAACCCTTTGAAAAATAAAGTGCACGCTTTAATCGATTTTCCGAAACCGAGAACGATTGAACAGTTACGATGTTTTATAGGGCGAGTTTACCTAGAGCATCCGAATATCAGGCGGAATCAAATAAATATTTAAAAGGTGCTAAAAAGAAAGACAATTTTGTGATTCAGTGAACACCTGAAGCTGACGCCGCATTCGACAAATGTAGGACCGGTTTACAAAGCGCCGCAGAGCTAACTTATCCGGTTAAGAACGCGGAGCTTGCTATTATGGCCGGTGCGTCGAACGATTGCGTAGGTAGTGCACTACAAGTAAGGATAGGGGCACACTGGAAGCTAATAGGTTATTTTTCTAGAAATCACAATAACGTTTAACTTAAGTATAGTGCGTACGATCGCGAGTTATTAGCAATTTATCTAGCGGTACTTTATTTTAGATACTTAGGGGAAGGTAGACCTTTTACTTTTTTTACCGATAATAAACCCCTAATATTTGCGTTTTCAAAATAACATTGTGATAAAGAAACGCCTAGACGAATTAGGCAACTTATGTTTATAAGTGACTTTACCACGGATATTAAACATGTTAGTGGTAGTGCGAATATTGTCGCGGATGCACTTTCGCGTGTTGTCACTATAGCTTGTCCCACGGAAATTAATTACGCTGAATTAGCAGCAGCGCAGCCAGCAGACACCGAGCTGACGAAGTTGTTAGAGCAAGCGAGTGGGCGAATAAATTTCAAGCGAATTGTTTTGACCGATCTCAGAATGAGATCTTATGTGAGGTCTCGTCCAATAGCATTAGGCCGTACTTATCTGTGGAATTAAGGAAAAAGGCATTTCACGCAGTCCATGATCTATTTCATCCGAGAATTAGGACGACTACAAAATTGGTAACATCAAAATATTTTTGTCCAGGCATGAATACAGACGTAAGAAATTGGTTTAAAACCTGTATTCAATGCCAGAAATCAAAAGTGATCAGGCACACGGTGTCAGGGTTAGGACAATTTGAACCTTGTGGCCGTTTTGGCCACATAAATATCGATATAGTAGGGCCTTTATCTATTTCGGAAGATGGATTTAGATATTGCTTAACGATTATCGATAGGACAACGGGTTGGCCGGAAGTTTTTCCGCTAAAAGATATTTATGCTAAAACGGTAGCCAAAACGTTGTACGAGGGTTGGATTTCACGATATGGCTGTCCTGTTAGGATTACAACCGACCTGGTTAGGCAATTCGAGAGCAGCTTATTCAACGAACTGATGAAAAGCCTAGGTATTAATAGGTTACGTACCACCGCCTATCATCCGCAGAGTAATGGGGAAGTGGAGAGATTTCATCGTTCGATGAAAGCAGCGCTAATGACCCGAGGTGACCAAGGTAAATGGATCGAGGAGCTACCTACTGTGTTGTTTGGATTACGAGCAGCAACACGTAGTGACACTGGAGTGAGTGCTGCCGAGCTAGTTTTTGGTAAGACATTAAGGATGCCCGGGGATTTTTATGACAGTTCCAGTAATTGTAATAGTATATATAGCGATTCATATGAATACTCAGAGAACGTTCGGGATATCATTAAAAGGCTTATACCTAAACCGGTAAAACAAAGAGACTCGCGTACTATTTATGTTCATTCAGATTTTAGTACCTGTTTACATGTTTTCGTTCGCGTTGACCTAGTTAAAAGATCATTGCAACCTCTGTACGAGGGTCCTTATCGTGTTATATATAGGGAGGTCAGATAAATGTTTTGTTTTACAAATGCTCGGTAAAGTGTAAAAGTGTCTATCGATTGGTTAAAACCCGCTTACGTAATTAGCAATGAAGCCATTTCACCGAATCAGCGACAAAATGATTGTTTACTGACGAGTACTCAAGATAGTAAAATAAATTGTAGCGCGGATAAAAATAAAACCGCGATGAGTAATAATGATAATCTAACGTCTGCACATACCTTAACCACTCGTAGTGGCCGACAGGTCAACAGACCGGTTAGATTTCGTAAGTAACTAACTAAGATAGTTTTTAATTACTTAGAACATGTGTTATGCTTGTAAAGGTCTATACTATATTAACTTATTATGTATGTTAGGATTATTTTTCGTCTAGTGGCATACCACTAGACGAAAAATAATCCTGCATTACAGTAGGAAACACCGATCCCAAGACTTATGTCATAGGGCTAGACGGAAGAGGTATAATGTAATATTGTAATCGTACTATTACGTAATAATGTCGCCATGTACTTTTATTTAAATTTATAATTTTTCTATAAATTGTTAACAATGTGTAATGCTATGACAAAATGTATACTATATTATTAACTTATTATGTAGGTATGTTAGGATTATTTTCCGTCAAGTGGTATGCTGCATTACAGTAGGAAACACCGATCCCAAGACTTATGTCATAGGGCTAGACGGAAGAGGTATAATGTAATAATGTAATCGTACTATTACGTGATAATGTAGCCATGTACTTTAATTTAAATTTATAATTTTTCTAAAAATTGTTAACAATGTGTAATGCTTTGACAAAATGTTGCAATTGTTTGAGAAATATGTAGTCATAAAAGGTTATATAAGTTCATGTATGAATTGCTGATTGCACTAAAAATGTATATTATGATGTGGAAATCGTTTGGTTTTTCACACTACTTAAACTGACATTTTGATAACAGAATTAGACATGGGCGCCGAGTAAAAAAAATCCAGCGGCGGCGCGCCTTAAAAATATGCTCGGCGGCGGCGTGAAGCCGGCGGCGTGGGATTCTTGAAGTCGTTTTTAGTTATGTATTTAAAGGTTGAAATAAGAGTGATAAATAAAACCAACACTTCACAAAGATTTTAACAACAAAACATTATATCGTCGCCGTAGAGCGAAAAGTCACTAAGTAATTAAAATTGATAATAGAGTTCCTCCTTGCGTCGTGTTCCTCAATGCCGAGGGTCGTGAAGGCCCTTCTGCATCACTTTTTCTCTTATGGTTTTCCTCCATCTGTTTCTGTATCTGGCGGTCTAGAGGGCGCTGTGAACTGAAGAGTTAAGAGTGGTGCGGATCTGGTCAGACCAACGTATTGGGCTGCGTCCTCGAGGCCGTTACCCGTCTACTTTGCCGGTCGCTATGAGCTTCTCGAGTTTGTCACCGTCTTTCCTTGCAATGTGACCGAAGTATTCGAGAATTATGCGTAGACATCCGAGGATGACAGCCGCGAGGAGATTTTGAGTTCTCGCAATATAGGAATATAATAATATGAATACGGAGCATCTTTCTCCAGCACCACATCTCAAAAGCGTCAATGCGTTTGCGGTCTGCAGCTTTTAGTGTCCAAGTCTCAGCGCCGTATAAAAGTTCGAGAAGACACGAGTCCGTACCAGTCTGGTTTTTGTTTTTACGGAAATATTGCGATCTCCAGATTTTTGCAAGCTGAGACATGGCGCTCTTAGCCATGCCAATTCTCCTGCGCACTTCCTTCTCGCACGAACCATCGTTACTGATGTTGGAACCCAGGTATATAAAGTTGTCCACTATTTCTAGGTCCAATGCGCCAGTGAGTTCCAACTTCTCAGATCTATATATCTATAGTAGGCGAAATCCGAACTGGCAGTCACTGAGAAGATCATTGGTCTCAAGGTATGCCAGCAGTCGAGAGTTCAGTACACGTTCCGTATTCTTGCAGAGTATGGACTTGTTTGAAATCGTCTTACAGTAAGATGGATCGGCACGGCTACCTTTTTTGGGCACAGGCTGCACATTAGCCAGCTTCCACGACTGAGGAACTAGACCAGTCTCAAGTGAGAGGCGATACAGGTGTGTTAGAACAGTAGACAAGTTAGGTGCACACTTACGTGGGACTATGGCCGGGATTCTATCAGGACCACTAGCCTTATTCACGTTAGAGTACCGAGAGCTTTGAGTACCTCTTTGCTGCTGATGTGAGGTTCTCCCATGGAGAAGTCGGCTATAGGCAACGTAGGTGGAACCTTGCTAGCGACTTCCAGACGTGAGTTCTTTGCAAAAAGAGTGGAATTACCTTCTCAGCTGCAGTGTGGGCAAGAGAGCCGTGAGGCTTCATCAGCGGTGGAAATAAATGTATTTCCAAATGTTTCGCACCCATTTGTATTACCTATAGCTGGACCCCTCTATGGGGGAGCTTCATGTCCGCGGCGGGGAGGTACTCAAAGCTCTCCGTGGAAATAAAGGTATTTCCAAGAGGGTGCGAAGCATGTTTAACACCGATGGGGCCGATGTGATTGAATCGTGCCCTACGTAATGTTATTTTACTGGGGCTTTCTCAGGGTCTCCGCTCAGGCTAAGAAAGCTGACGGGGTTCCGGTTACAGTTACAGCAGTGTGCCATACGCCTCAACATTTCTAAGATACTATGCCAACGCGTTGGTGTGGATGTCTTAACGCTAGGCACGTTCGCGAAGTGTCCAAACAATGGGCGTTCTTCTGATTCTTCTCCCTCTTGATCGGAAATAGGGTCGTCTTTGTCCTCATCGGGCACCTGAGCTGACGCCCCGCGCGGCGCCCGCACGGCCCACATGTGTAAAGAATAAACTGATATTATTGTTACAAGAGCCTACACATTGTAAAACAGTCTAGTCGGCGCGAAATTTTGAACAGTCGGCGGCGGCGGCGGCGCGCCATACCTAAACGGCGGCGGCGAGCCACGGCGGCGCCCATGTCTAAACAGAATCTTATTTTACATTTGGAATTTAAACTATAGTGGTTGTGTTGTAGTTTCATAACGAATTGCAAAATGAGTTATTCTCATAGTAAACCACAACAATTTACTTTGGGGTCGTAGGGCGGTTTGATGTGTGCTCAAGTGTGCGATGTTAAGCAAACTGCGTCTGCCGTCAAGTCCTATACACACACGTCCACGTCGTCGGCCCCGGAAATGCTGCCGTCACTAAGCAAGCATCGCACACCTACCATCTACCTTGCGACGTGCAGTAGCCGAGTGTGTGGGGCTAACCCGCCAGTAATATCCCGCTCGGTGGGCCATTCCCTTACCCTCAATCCCATGATCCTATCCATAGCAACTCCCCTCCTTACCACTTTCCTTCCCTTTTCCTATTCTTATCCCATCCCATCCTTGGAGGGATGACAACCTTGACCCCAACATTGTCACTCTTCGTTTCTACACAAAAATGGCACATTTACAGAAACGTATTTACCCCAGGAGGGTACCGGCAAGGCCGGAGAACCCCTCCCTGGGCCTTCGGGCTCAGGCTGCCCCTTGTATCTGGGGGGGGGGGGGGGGGGGGGGCAACAATTTGCCAATTTTTGCTTGCTCGCGCAACACTGCTTCGGGAGTAGGCGCGTTTAAGGCGGGCCCTACCGCGAGACACAGTGGGGATGGACACCTTCGGGGACTAACCCCACCAGCTGGACGTGGTAGGAACCGTGGGGGCTTCAGGGCTTCAGGTGCACCGGCACGGCATCCGCCGCAGACGGGATCCGCGCGGAAGCCCGGGGGGAGTGGGAACCTTAGGGGCCCCAACCCGCTGGGAACCATGAGGGAGAACAAAGCGGTCGGAGGTCTGCTGCTTGGTAAGGGGAGGGCGTCAGCACCTGCCGAGCAATCCCATGTGGAGGACCTTTGAATGGTGGGGCAACGGGAATTGGGTCCTGATGGGATCCGTCCTGTTGACACCGCGGGACCATCGAGGCAGAAGGTACTGGGTCCTCTTGGGATCCGACTTGACGCTCTCAGGTCTGATACAGGGGGGGGCTCGGGCAAGAAGCCGTGGCATAGGTCGGGCAACCGCAAGCGTCAGGCCAAGCTGCTTAAGCAGCGGGCCGAGGGGGAGATGACGGCTGACGCGGTGGAGCGCCCGAAAAGACTGAGGGAGGTCAGCAATAAGAGTCAGGAGGCGCTTGATGCCAAACGCGTTAAGACTCACGGGTCTTACGCGGGGGCAGTAAGTGCCTATAAGATGGCCATCATTGCTGACGATTACCCTGCGACTACGCTGGGAGAGGGTCACTACGTGGCGATCCAAGGAACCATTTGGGACCTGCTGGAGGCCGCGCCTGACCCTCTGCCAGTGGTAAACATCGGAGGCATTTCGTCGGGGGCTATACGAGGGGAGTAGCTCGGCGAACTGGCTCCGAGCGCAGGACGGCCTTGTCGTGGTCAGGGTGATTGATGAGAAGGACCTTCCGAAGCCAGTTAAAATGGCCTGGAAATCCAGAAACATCAGCCGCCTTGAGGTAGGTAGAGTTTTGAGGATGTTGCAGAGGTACCATCCTGGCTTGCGGACCTCGAGCTGGAAGATCGTCGACACTAAGGTCGAGGGTCTAATAGTTCGTAGGAGAGGCCTACGGACGAGCTTGTCGGTGCCCAAGGCAGCAGCGGTGGTGTGAGCGTGGCGGAGGTGACTCTGGGTGAGTGCTCCCAAAGCGCTCCAGTGGCGGTGGGGCAGCCGGTACTTGGCGCACCTATCGCGGTTGCCGAGGATGTTGGAGAGGAGACCACACAAATGGAGTGTGGTGGGATCTCCTCGCCAAGATCCGAAGATGTCATGGGGGAGCTCGTCCTGGACGAGCTGCTTCTGGGGGGGTCGTCTCCGTTGGCCGTGCACACGGCTTCGGATGGCGAACTCACGGAAGACGGGCGATAACCTTAACAGAAGTAAGGTGCGTTCAGATCAACCTTCATCATTGTAAGGCTGCAACTGCCCTTCTGGCACGCCAGCTAAAAAGGAATCAATTCGACATTTATTTATTTATTTATTTATTTAAACTTTATTGCCTAAAATACAGCAAATGGCGAACTTAATGCCATAAGGCATTCTCTAACAGTCAACCAGTAAATGTGTACATAAATTTTTTGTAGGCGGTGACATTATTAGAAACTTACAATTAATTTAAAAAAGAGACAAATGAAACACTTAACTTTACTAGCACAAATATACGTAAGTACATGCATTATACACAAAATATCTATACCTATACACATACATATTAAACTTAATATATAATTATATTTTATATAAATATATATATACAAACGACAAAAACATAGTGTAAATCAGCTCAAAACTATTGGACGGATTTCAGAAAGTACTCACGCGCTAAACTCTTGAAGGCAACCTTGTTGGAAGCATTTCTAACGTCAAAAGGCAGTGCATTCCAGAGTCGAATAGCAGTAAGAGTGAAAGATTTAGAAACGAAATTAGTACTATGAGAAGGAGTTTCGAGTACCAGATTAGTGCTGGAGCGAAGATGGCGTTGGTGTGAAGCACCCAAGAACTGAAAGCGGGATTTAAGATAAACCGGGACGCGTGGATCGAAAAGGATATTAAAAAGAAGGCAAACCAACCTTAGGTTTCTACGCTCACGAATAGGGAGCCACTTAAGTTGGTTTCGAAAGTCAGAGATGTGGTCGTATTTTCGTAGACCGAAGACAAAGCGTATAGTACTGTTGAGAAGACGATCCAATTTGTTGAGAAAGATTTGATTAATATCGGACAAACAAACATCAGCATAATCAAAAAGCAGATGAACAAGAGCTCGTACGAGCACAACTCTAGTGCTGGGCGGTATAAAGTTTCTTAGTTTGTAAAGTGCGCCAAGAGTCCCATGTACTTTACGACTAATATTTTGGATTTGACCCTCCCAACCCAAGCTGCAGTCAAGGACAAGCCCAAGGTTCCTCACAGAAGTAGCGTATGGGATTGCAATGCCATTAAATGTCAGAGCCAGAGTATTACTCAAATTGAGTTGTGAGAGCTGACGAGAACTGCCAATAATGATGGCCTGACACTTGTCTGGGTTAACAGAGATCCCAAAACTATCCGACCACGCACGTATCCTATTCAGGTTTTGGTTAAGGAGTGTTATAGCGTTGTCGAGGTTGCGCAGATCACTCTGTGCATACAACTGCAGATCGTCAGCGTACAGATGATAAGAAGAGGAAAGAATAGATGTAAGAGAATTAATAAACAAGGAGAAGAGAAGAGGTGAGAGCACGCCGCCCTGAGGTACACCAGCAGTCAAGTTGGACCAGTTAGAGACTAACTGGTTGACTCGCACCGCTTGTTGGCGCCCCCGAAGATAAGAAGTAAACCACAGAAGTGCAGAGGATGAGCAGCCGTAAAGGGAGAGGAGAGAGAGGAGAATGTCATGGTCCACTGCGTTGAATGCGTTAGAGAAATCAATTAAGACTAATACAGTAATACGTGAATTCTCCATCCCATCGCGTATATCTTCGATAACTTTGAGTAGAGCAGTAGTAGTACTGTGACCAGGCCGAAACCCAGATTGGTAGGAGGAGAGAATATCGTTACGAAAGACATAAGAGGAAAGCTGTTTGTGGACAGCAGCTTCAAGGACCTTAGAGAGGAATGGTAAAATAGAGATGGGTCTAAAGTGACTGAGAGAGCTGGGGTTGGATACTTTGGGAAGTGGAATGGTAAACGCATTGCGCCAAACGGCAGGAAAAACACCAGTGGAGAGGGAATGATTGAAAATGAAGGTAAGTATAGGAAGGAAACAGGAAAGTAATGATGTGATCATAACCCTACTAATGTTGTCGAATCCCGTAGCTTTGGACTTGATTGACACTATTATTTTACGTAGCTCATCCTCTGTCAGAGGGGTAAAAGAGAAAATGTGTGCTGATAATGGAGCAGAGGAAGTAATTCTAGAAATAGTAAGAAATTTTACAGTATCGGAAAGGGATTTAGTAGAAGAGAAATGGCGATTGAGATCATCTAAAGGAAAGGAAGGGGAATGTCGTGAGGGAGTCTTGCCAATACCAAGAGAATTAAGAAATTTCCACATGTCAGCAGGAGAAGAATTTGATAAATTTTGGTGAATGTAACGGCGCTTGGCTCCTCTTATCATTTGGTTGCATCTGTTTCTGGCATGTTTGAAAGACTCCCAGTTAGAATCGGTTCGGCACCGCTTGTAGACACGAAAAGCTCTGTTGCGTCTCTTCATCGCAATTCGCACTAGAGGAGTAATCCACGGAGCGGGTGGCCGCCTAAGCCTGACACTCCTAACGGGGGCGTGAACGTCAAACAACCCCAAAACCGCGGCGTTAAAGGAGGTTACCATGTCATTTACAGAGTCCGCATTCAAAATCGGCGACCAATCGATGGCATTCGCGTCTTCTTCGAGTTTCTCAACGTTCAACCTAGAGAAATTACGCATGCGCACGAACGCGGGCCTATTCTTGGGCGGTTTAACTCCATACGCAATAAAAATAAGGTCATGCTTGGAAAAACTCGGGGCCGGCAGTTGACCATGTTTGAGGACGCGGTCAGTAGACGATGTGATCAGGTGGTCAATCCATGTATCGTCTGTGTTAAGATTGTGATGTGTTGGACCAAGAGGCAGAATGGAGAGATTCACAGACGCGACCAAGGATTGAAACTGGCGTGAGGATTGGCTATCCTTTTTTAATAGGTCCGTATTAAAATCACCCATAATTATGCGATGTTCGTAAACCGTGGAATATGTTTCAAGGAGAGATTCCAATTCGGAAAGAAAAGAAATAGTGGGGGGGCAGTAAACGACACCTAGAAGCACTTTGGTCCCTTTGACGTTAAGTTCGAGAAATAAGTATTCCATACAGCCGTACCTGGATGAAGAAGAGCCCAACAACTTAAAGGAAATGCCACTTGATAAGTAAATGGCAACCCCACCACCGCCCTTGCCTACACGGTCGTTGCGTAGAAGTTCATAACCAGGAAGTTGGTAGGACACCGAATTCAGGCAGGGTTTGAGCCAACTTTCGGAAACTAGAACAGCCTGAACTGTGTTCTTGGAGAAGGTGTTCAGAAGGTCTGTGTAATGGCATGGGATACTCTGGGCATTGATGTGGCAAATCTTCAGGCTGTTAGGAAAGGAAGCAAGTTCACGCGCAAGGAGAGTGCCAAGATCATCTAAATCCACAGAGGAGGCGTCAAGAGAGTAGTACGAAGAGTTAGCATCGTCCGCAGAATCATAGTTGCTACAATCAGACATTTTTATAAATTTATATAAAATAATAAAATAAAATATTATAATACCTACACACACACTATCTATAATAATATAGAATTAATTAAAACAATTAACAATTTAAACATAAGTACCTGCACATCCTGCCAGTTAAATGTTACCAATAAGTTGACACAAAATCGAAAATAAACAGGCAATGAGTTACAAAAAACAAAATAAGACACAATTTTAAAGGCAAAAACAATAAAATTTCTTAATGACACACAGTGAGATTCCGACCTAAAAATAGAAAAAATATCATCAAGCGTAACCTGCGTAACAAAACACTTGATCCTAGTTAGCAAAGTATCAAAAATAATTGTGCCAAGGAACAGCACTAACTTAAAAACTACAAAATAAAAAAAACGAAAATTCAATTACGATGTTATTATTCTTATCAAAAAATTATACGTGGAAGGAACAAGGCTGCAGTGAATGACGGATGACAGCTGCCAAAGTCATTTAAGTCAAAACAAAACATCATTGACTATGGTCAAATACAAGTTTAGTGTAAAATGTATAAAAAATTAATTATTATAGTTTTACCCTACAAATGTGCAAATTATTATAAAGCATTATGTAAGCAGTAAACTAATAGGTAACTAAAACATACTCGACCGATACCGACAAGAGATACAAGGCCAGCATTACAAAATTGACTAACAGCAAGTTACATACCTACATAAAGTTATGATGCACTAACCACGGATCAGTAAAAAGCAATACAGCAAGAAAGCAATTAAGAGAAGCATTATAAACTCACTATTTTGCGGCCTTAGTATTGCGCTTTGATCTAGTTTGCACCGATCGGGAGCCGGACGCCGACGGACCGCCCACAGTCATGCCCTCGCTGACTGATGTCTTTGCAGGGAACTGGTTTACAGCCGCAGCCAGCTCTTCATCGCATGTGACTCGCAGTCGGTTTCCATCCGGAGTTTTGATGAAAATATTTCCGTCACTTGTCCATACATTAGACATTCCAAAGTGAGTCCGGGCAGCGTAGAACACAGCTTCACGCGTCTTGGTTAAGAATTCTCTCAACACTAATGAGGTGCCCTTTAACTTGGTCTTGCTCTTCCACAAAGCAGAACGCAAAGCACGGTCAGCAAAGCGCACAACTACAGGACGAGAACGTCCTTCACTTGACGTGCCAAGTCTATAACACGACTTGATGGAAGATGATGTAGCATCTATGGCACCTAGATGCTTCTGGAGTAGTGCTGCAGTTGTAGACAACAAATTCTCACCAGGCTTCTCCGGAACGCCACAGAGCAGAAGATGTTTGCTTCGAAACCGTGCCTCGTTATGGTCAAGCGTTTTAATGACAACACCAATCTGCTGCCTCAAGAGTGAGAGTATGTTCCAAACGAGATCTTTGAAGGATTTGAACTCACCATGCAATTGCGCCACATTTGTCCCATCTGATGAAAATGATGATGACTTGAGCTGCACTTCGAATTCCTTCATTCTCTGCATCAAAGTAGATTCCAAGGACTTCTGTGTGTCGAGGATTGCAGCAATACTTGTCATTATTGATGATTGAAGCAGTGCAGTGTGTCTACTTTAGAAAATGTAGTGGTGAATAAAGTGATGGCAGGTTAGTGTAGGCCAATTTCTTAAATGATCATCACACAGTGTTTACTACAATATATGACGAAATATAGACCAAAAGGAATAGTTACTGCTAAAAGTTACAATTTAAAACAGTATATTTTAATTTAAATAATAAATTTACTTTAGAAGTGATTGTTGTCTGTTTTACGCCTACCGCCATGTATGATGTAGTGCCTTAATCCAGGAACCTTACCTTTACAGGGGCCAGATTAAAGGTTTAGGTGGAACCCCTGGTATAATATACTACAATTGTTCTACTAATGACATGAGGACTTGCGTTTATGTCAGAAACGACCTACACGCAATGCCTCTCATGAAGTTCTGTTGCAGGGATCTGACCGCTGTTAAGGTCCTTACGGGGGAAGGGGGTACTAGGCGGACGGTAATGTTATCGTCAGCTTACCTCCCTTTCAAGAAGGTGGATCCAGTGTCAAAGGAGATACGGGAACTGGTAACCTGCGCTGGCCGAGAAAACCAAGATATCATCATCGGCTGCGATGCCAACGCGTATCATGTGATCTGGGGCAGCTCAGACACCAATGAGAGAGGGAAGAAACTGCTGGAGTATCTGGTAAGTACACCCATGCAAATACTTAACAAAGGAAATAAGGCTACCTTTTTCAATGCCCGGAGGGCGCAGGTGATTGATTTAACTATTGCTAGTAACAGAGCGGTAAGTAACATCACAAACTGGCATGTATCGGACGAAGTATCCCTCTCCGATCACAACTATATATGCTTTAGGTACAGACTAGGTAAGACCATAGGAACTGTACGAAGGAAGAACCCAAGAAACACCAACTGGGAGGGCTTCAGAAGGGATCTCAGGCGGGAACTAGATGGTCCATGCTGTAAACTTAACTCAGTTGTGGACATAGAGTTTGAAGCTGACAGACTCACAGAAGCACTGATGACGGCCTGGTAGAACAACTGCCCAGAAACAAAATCAGTGGCGGGGAGACAGCCGTGGTGGACTCCAGAGGTGGCTCAGATTAGAAAAGAGACACGACAGGCGTTCAATGAAGCGAAGGCGAAGAACGACTTTAGCGATTACAATAAGGCTTTAACTCGCTACAGCAGTGCGGTTCGTAAAGCAAAAAGATCGGCTTGGAGGAAACATTGTGAACAGATATAATCTGTTCCTGAAGCAATGAGACTAACCAAGGCAATCTCTACAACAAAGGCGATTCCACTGTCTACAGTAATGAGGGCAAATGGAACTCGAACAGGAAATGGTGAGAATACACTGAAGGTCATGTTTGATACCCACTTCCCTGGATCAAGCATCATTCAAGACGAACATGATCCGATCAGCTGGAAGGAGCAGCAAGTTAAGACTTCCAAGTATGATTGGATAATAGCTAAAAACGTGGTGGATGAATCTAAGGTCAAATGGGTACTGAGGAGCTTTCAACCATATAAAGCACCAGGACCTGACAATATTTACCCCATCCTACTACAACAGGGCGCTTCCATTCTGGGCCCCCATCTCTGCAGATTGTATAAAGCCTGCATTGCATTTAGTTATATACCCAGAACATGGAGACGTGTTAAGGTAATATACATACCAAAACCGGGTAAACCAGATTATGAAGAACCCAAAGCTTTTAGGCCAATAAGTCTCCAATCTTTTTTTCTTCCCACTTCACGGACTTCAATGCGCTTACCAGCCAGGGAAGTCAACAGAAACCGCTCTCCACCATGTGGTAAGCCAAGCGGAATCAGCCTTGGAGAACAAAGAGATCTGCGTCTGCACATTCGTAGACATTGAAGGTGCATTTGATCGCACAACCTTTGACTCCATCAATGTGGCAGCCAGAGATCATGGCGTGCCACAACCGATCTGCAAATGGATTGAATGCATGTTAAATGGTAGAATAATCTACTCAGAACTGCTTGGGGACAGTTTACTCGCTCAAACAACTAGAGGGTGCCCGCAAGGGGGGGTTTTTTTCTTCTCTGCTATGGAGCCTTGTAGTTGATTCAATCATAGCAAAACTGAACCAAGGACTACTGTATACGGTTGGTTATGCGGATGACCTGGTCATCACAGTCAGTGGAAAGTTTCCCTCCACGGTATCGGAGCTAATGCAACGTGCTCGATGTTTGCTGGAGGATTGGTGCAATACCAATCATCTATCCGTAAACCCTGGGAAAAAAACCGCTATCTCTTTCACGAGGATGAAAAACCTCACGAAATTGGGAAGCCTAAAACTTTACGGCTCCCAGCTTCCCTGGTCCAGAGAAGTGAAATATCTAGGCATAACACTGGATAAGGAACTTACCTGAAAACAGCACATGGACACGACCGTTACCAAGGCCTATAGGGTCTTTGGTATGTGTCGGTCTACCTATGGCAAAACGTGGGGGCTTAACCCAAAAATCATAAGGTGGATCTACATGATGATGGTGCGGCCGATCCTTACATATGGCAGCATCGTCTGGTGGCCCAGGACCAGGCTGAAAATTTGTAAGAATGCTTTAAGCAAACTTCAGAGGACAGCATGCATGGCGATTACTGGGGCATTCAGAACTACACCGACGGCAGCTCTGGAGGTCCTTACGGACCTTCCACCCCTGCACAGTGTCATAGCAACAGAGGCAAAGAAAGCGCTACATAGACTTAAGGTGGCCGGGCTGCGGGACGCATCTAAACCACTGACCAGACATACAAAATGGGAACCTAATGATTCTCTTGATAGGATCATGGAAATGGGGTGTGACAAAATATCCCCCCAGTACATGTTCGAAAAGAAATTCAGTATATATGTCCCAACTAGGGATGAATGGAGACAAGGACCACCGTCTCCAAAAAAGAACAGCCTAATCTGGTACACCGATGGATCCAAAATGGAGTCGGGTACTGGAGCAGGTATCTTTAGCAATGACTTCGAACATAGTCAAAGCATGGGAAAATTTGCAACTGTATACCAGGCCGAAATTTTTGCAATTCTCCTATGCGCAAAAAAGAATTTAGAACTCGCCCCTAGAAAGCGAAACATATTCATCCTGAGTGACAGCCAAGCAGCACTCAAGTCATTTATATCGCCCCGTATCGACTCCAACCTTGTACTTGAAACCACAAAAGCTTTAAACAAGCTAGGTGGACACAACAGGGTGAGATTGATTTGGGTAGCAGGCCACATGGGAATCCATGGCAATGAAATGGCTGATGCACTTGCCAGGGAGGGCTCAGAGACCCCATTTATTGGTCCTGAGCCGTTTGTTGCACTTGCACCGAGCACCATCAACAAGGCCTTTAAGGACCAAATCCAAAACAGGCATAAAACCGAATGGGAAAAGCTACCCGGCATGAAACACTCAAAATCCTTCATAGGTGGAGACGCCCTAGGTCGGAGTAAAATCATATGCGGAGGTAGCAAAAGGCAGGCACGAACAATCATCGGACCGGGCACTATGCCACAAAACAAATGCTCCATAGAATGCAACTAGCAACAGACAGCTTGTGCAGGGCATGTGGGGAGAAAACGGAGTCCATGCAACACCTACTGTGTGACTGTGACTCCCTTGCTAGGAAAAGAATGAGTCTCTTGGGATTCGCCTCCTCGAAACCAGAAGACTTTAGGCTCTTCGCCCTCAAAGACATTGCCAAACTTATGGCAGTGATTTTCTCTGAGGAAACAGAGCGATAGGACGGGGTTGCACAAAAGATCCCAATGGGTCGACGTGCCGCTGCGAGAGGGAAACCTCTGCAAGCCCCAATAAGATAAGATAAGATAAGATAAACCACAACAAAACAATGTGGCAATTGCACAAAGTGTTTCCAACGATAATATTGAGAAAAAGTGAATTTTATGGGAATTGTTCTCATAGTAATTGCAGTAGTATTTGCAGTGCTGATATTATTTGGGTTAAAAAGTCAGTTTAAGAAGAGAATGCTAAGTTGGTTCCGGAAGGAAGCGTCAGCTGCGATTTGTTCAACGCCTCTTGTGGTCAAAGTACACACGGCGTCAGATCAACCAACCCAAACCTACCCAAAACTGTCAAATTTATCAATTTTGAACTTTATTGTTTGGTTTTAAGGATCAATATTCATTGGAGAAATTCGACAGTTTAGGGTAGGTTGATCTGACGCCGTGTGTACATAAGGTGCCGATGGTACAAACAACAACTTCCGCTTCGCAGGGAACGTAAAACGAATATTCCATGTAATACTTTATATATGATAATAAAAAGAAACCAAGGTTAAATGTTGTCTAATTGTAATAAAGTAAATTTTTATAACATTTTTGTTTACTAAATAACTAATTAAATTTAAAAATAGTAAAATTAACCCCTCACTCTAGGATTTTTTTGACAGTTATTTGACACTAACTGTCAACGTCAAATTTGACAGAATCCAGCGTAGACTATGCGATATTTTGCGATAACAATACATAAGATGAACCACAGAACCGAAATAACCAAATTTGTTCATACTAAAGTAGTGTGTAAGTCTATGAAAACACGGTACAAACTCAAGTGTGTTTTTGTAGGTGCGGTCTCATGCGACCGCTTGGGGTTTGAAGGAGTCAAAATCGTGGTATTGTTTATATTTTCAAAATAAATAAATAACAAAAAAACGATTGTAATTAATATTAAAACTAAACAAACTATAAAACGAAGGAAATGCAACACGTAATGTAAAATTATGTCCTATGCCTACCTACCTATCTACTTTGTTGTTCAGTTCACTCAATGTTCAATCTCTTGGTTTTATTTCACACCTTCTGAACTCCTTGTCTAATTCGTCTAGGCGTTTCTTTATCACAAGGTTATTTAGAAAACGCAAATATTAGGGGTTCATGATCGGTAAAAAAAGTAAAAGGTCTACCTTCCACTAAGTATCTAAAATAAAGTACCGCTAGATAAATTGCTAATAACTCGCGATCGTACGCACTATACTTAAGTTGAACGTCATTGAGTTTTCTAGAAAAATAACCTATTAGCTTCCAGTGTGCCCCTATCCTTACATGTAGTGCACTACTTACGCAATCGTTCGACGCATCGGCCGTAATAGCAAGCTCCGCGTTCTTAACCGGATAAGTTAGCTCTGCTGCGCTTTGTAAACCGGTCCTACATTTGTCGAATGCGGCGTCAGCTTCAGGTGTTCACTGAATCACAAAATTGTCTTTCTTTTTAGCACCTTTTAAATATTTATTTAATTCCGCCTGATATTCGGCTGCTCTAGGTAAACTCGCCCTATAAAACATCGTAACTGTTCAATCGTTCTCGGTTTAGGAAAATCGATTATAGCCTGCACTTTATTTTTCAAAGGGCTGATCCCGGATGCAGTAACCTCGTATCCTAAGCAATCGAGCTTCTCCTGCCCGGACAAACATTTGGACATATTAATTGAGATCCCAAACTGATTTCACCTTTCAAAAATAGCTTTTAAATGTGTTCTATGCAGTTTTTCGCTTGCGACAATGACGCCATCAATGTAACAAAAATAGAAAAAGTCCCAATGATTGTTACTATCTTTAGATTATTCGACTGTCGATTCCGTAAACGAATTTTCTAACCCTTGAAAAACGGTGTTTTTCATGAATTGCCGTTTTTTCAATATCCTCAGGCGCTACTTAAATATTATGGTAAGCTCAAAAAAAATATTTTTTATTACCTAACACGTAAGTAAAGTCATGTAAACGTGGTATAGGGTATCTTTCTGGCTTAGTAATAGCGTTTAAGGCCCTGTAATCCCCACAGGGACGTAACTGTTAATTCTTTTTCGGCACGACGTGCAAGGAACTCGCCCACGCACTTTTCGAAGATTGACAAATACCAAGCTCTTGCATTCGTCTAAATTCCTCCTTTACCGCGCTATACCTTTCGTGTGCTAAAGGCCTAGCCCGCGCGAACACCGGGGGACCGACGGTTTCGTTATAATGATATACCGTGTGCGGTGGATTTTCCCTAAAAGACACGTGTTTCGTGATTTCTGGATATTGAGACAGCAAATCCAAATAAACATTATTACTATTTACTGTAATCAGCGACGAACCATTTCACGAAATAATTGAACCAATAACACTCAAGTTAGTAATTTTATCTAAAAGTTTTCTACCACTTAGGTCAACAAGTCATTTATGATACAGTAAAAAATCAGCGCCGATTATTAGCTGATTAACATCTGCTAAAATAAATGTCCAAGTATAAGGTCGCCGCAACCCTAAATTCAACGTTAAAGTTTTAATTCAAAAAGTCTTTATTACAGACCCATTAGCAGCGTACAATTTATAATCAAATTTATCAACATTATACTTATGAAAACAAAATTCTTACTTGCAGGTAAAACGGATTCATTAGCTCCGGTATCAATTAGAAAACGCATACCTGATATTTTATTGCCCACTATAAGGCGGTTATTTATAGTGCAGGGGCCCGCCATCGGCTGCCACGTTTAGTTTTCCGGCTGCTTGTTAACCTTCTCGCCTTTCCAATTACATGGTTCGACGCACTTGACAGCTTTCTCCCGATACCGGAAATTGTTAAAACACAGCCAGTTCCCGCTTTTCCGATTGCTGCCGGTCCGCGATTGCGATCTGCCGTTCCGCGATGACGATCTGGAGTTCGACTTATATCCGCTGAGATTCTTCTGCCTTGATCTGCCTCTTTCGAGGTTACTTAGGCGCAGATTTATCTTGGCCAGCTGTCCCAGGAGGGTGTCCGTGCCTGTTGCTGTTTTTCCTGGATTTTCCGTGGTCTCCGCTACTTGCACTGCTCCCATACTGGTGTTCTCCATGACTTTGTCTGCTATTTTTGCTAGCACGTCAAGGTTTTTTGTGTCCGCCACCGCCAGTACTGCTTTGATCGCCGTCGGCAGGTGTGATTGCTATAATACCGTCAAGGTTTCATCAGGCACCCTCTCTTGGGCTAGGTTGCGCATTCTGCGCAGGAGCTGCGATGGACGCTGATCTCCCAACTCCATTTCTATAATTAACTTCTGGACTTGCGTGCTAGCGGACTCCTCAAAAATGGTCAGGAGCCGTTCCTTGATCGTCTCATACTTTAATAAGTATGTGTCAGGTGGTTTGACGAGTATTAAACACTTTTTACGGACTAACTCGCGTTTAATTTACTATTTACACAGTTTTTTATATTATCCTGACGTTTCGAACACTTTACAGGGTCCGTGGTCATAGGAGGTGTTGGTCGTCTCATAGTTAGAAGTTACTTGCCTACCGTCAATCATTTTTATATTTAACCGGGTGCGTTCAGGTTTACACAATACGATCAAATCCCAGCCCCTAACAGCAATGTGTTGCTGTTGGGGCTGGGATTTAATGACGTATAATGGGGTCCCAGGCAGGTGGTAAATTCCAACTATCCTCTCCTCGCGTATCCATCGTTATCCTCACCTCGTTGTTCTTTGGCGAGTATTTGAGGTTTGTCAAATCTGATGTAACGGTTGGGTCCCTCGAGAACATGTTCACACACTGCAGACTTATTTTCGCGCCTATGCTTGACGTCGGCTATATTATGTTCTTTTACGCGGGTTCCTACACTTCTCTTTGTTTGCCCGATGTATGAGATCCCACAGTCGCAGTCTACTTTGTACAAGCCTGCATTTTGAAGGGTATATTGCACTTGACAGGTTGTAAGAACTGGTTGATTTTCTTTGGCGGCTTAAAGTAAGTTTTGATTGAAGCTCGCTTCAAGATGTGACCAATCTTGTCAGTGACGCCTTATATGGAAGTACTGCAAGTTGGAGCTCGAATGTAGTTGGTTTTATGCGTTTTTTGTGACAAAAAGCCGCGGTACTTGCCGTTTGTTATCCTGAAGTACATGGGATAAAATGTTTACTAGAAAAAATTCAACCAGTATCAGGAAGCTCGAGTGGGAGCTTCCTGATACTGGTTGATTTTTTTCTAGTAAACATTTTATCCTATATCTATATAGCATTGTGAATGCGAAATAAAGATACTGAAGTACATGCTTGACATGCTGAAGTTCAGCGGTTAGGTTTTGGGCGTCACAGATGCCGCGTGCTCTCTGAAACAAAGATTTTCCTACAGTAGCCAACCGTCTAGGTTAGTGGTGAGAATCACCATTGAGGTACCTATCTGTATGGGTTACTCTACGAAACACAGTGTGGCTCCAACTATGGTCGGGATTCCTGATGATTAAAGTATCCAAGAAAGCTAACTCATAGTTTGCCTCTAACGGGAGTACTACGCAATAGCGAAAGACAACAGCGCGAAGACGATATTGCGAAAGTACCATCGCTCGAAAGTGTAATTGCGCGAAAACTTAATTGCGCGACCCACAAAAGCGCGAACGTTAATTTGCGCGAAAACTTAATTGCGCGACATACAAAAGCGCGAACGTTCATTTGCGCAAAAATTACACCAGCAAACAGAATTACGTTTTCTGGGGGATTAGCAGTAGACATCATTTCACCCTTTATATAAAAAAAGCAGCAATGTTTAATGATTTTACATAATAATGTTTCTATTCAATATTTTTATTAATAGAAATCATGAAATTCACAAAAAAAATTCTTTGAACATTTAAAATTCATAACAAAAATTAATAAAAAATGCTACTTTTACTTAAAAATTCGACATCTGAATTTATTAATTATAATTATTAATTTTACAACCTTAAATTCATGGCAATTCCACGAATAAAATCAACAGTGCTTATATTATTCCTGCGTCTGATAATATCATTTAATGCGTTTTCATTACGCTTTCCTTTTTTCTGGGTGGTGTTCTTTCAAGCGATTCTCTATATACTGATTAGTAGTTTTTTTCTCTTTCATCATGAAAGAAATGGTCGCATAATCCATGCTTCTCGCGATTCAATAGAGAGTTCCAGTGCCGATGCCATGCTTCAACGTTTTTTTGAGTACGGGGCAAGTTATACTCATTGTTTGTGTAAGCAGACCACAAAGCAGGGGGAAACAAAGGCAGTATTCGAGTAATTCTCATTTTATTATTACGTGTCGTTCGAGAATCCAATTTTCCTGAAACATAATAGACTTCAAACCCGTCAAATATTTCTTTTGCGTTTTCATTTTCAGGCATCACTACATCTTTTATTAATTGGAAAGCGTCGGTTATTTCGTCTGCAGGCAAAAAAGCCAATGCTGTAAGATGTCGCATTTTAAGCGCAAAGTCAGCATCTGAACCATATGAAAGTCCACATCTTTGTATTTTGCACCATACATTTTGACCTAAATGAAATAAACATTTGTGTACCAATTCTGGAAATTCAATTTTGAATCTGTTTATGGCTGCAACTTAAAAGTCTGTGATTATTGTTTGTGGATTTAATGAAATATTGTAATCACTAGTGTTTAATATAGATAGGTCAATCAATGTCCCTGCGCTCTGCTAACCTCAAACTGTGTGGTCCAGAGAGGTCATTGACCGACCTCCCTAAATATAGTTGCTCTTCTACCTTTTTACTTAAAACTAACGTCTAATTATAAGAAATATAAACTAACTTACGTACTAGTCTCTACTCGTCCGCCGCGCTGTTCGCGGAGGTCCCGGGGACTCGCCGGCCGCCGGCTGCAGTGGTGAACGTAGCTCGCCTCCCCGGCGACTGCTCTGGCTGCTGTGGTGGATCGCGCTCCCGCGCGTCTTCGGGGCTGGTGCTATGGTGGTGGAAAGGCCCTAACTTCCCGTTGGCTACCCCCTCAGTACTGATCCCAGACAAATACGTGATGATACGCACAATACCACATAGCATCGTTCAATTGTACGCCACGTGTGCGTGTCGACCAAACAAATCACTGATTTTGACTAGCCCGCCCTGGTACTAATTTATTAACACTGTTTCACAACTTAATTACTACGGTCCGCCGAATTTACTGGTCATGTGCCCTACATATCAAAATTACCAATATACAACCAAAATCTTTACACGACCCCGCGGTATCGGTTCCTAACCTATTTCAATTTTCCAACGTGAGTCGGTCACACTGACACTGACAGTCGTCTGTCACTACAAATTATGACGACAAAAGTTGCCAGCCGTAAGTGGCCATTTTGTTGCAAACAACTAGCGTAGTTTTTAAGGGCTCGATAAAAATAGATGTAACACTCCTCCGTTTTCCTCGTGAGTAATCCATATACCATAGGTACTGTAGGACGATTGACACCCTCACATAAAAAACCATGGATCGTGTATATATGACAAAATAATGCAGAACAGGTTCTAAAGGTACCATTCATAATCCAGAGCTCAGAATCATCAAAAAATGTAAGATTAGATTCAGTTGACAGAAGTAAAATTCTATAATTTGCAAATTTTATATCTCGACCAAGAAATCTCTTGTCACCAACCTTTGATAAATTATGCAGTATTATTTCATCTAAAGTTTCAGGTTCCTTCGGAAGCTCTGATTTTATGGACCGTCTCACAATTTGTCGAAGGGCAGACTTATTGGGAATAGCAGGTGCACTTGCTTCTGGAACTATAGCCAAATTATTTTGAATTATCTGACAAGGACGATCAAGAGATTCCACTACTTGTCTTTTTAATGCAACCCTTAGTCTCAAATCATCAAGTTCTCCTGTAACAAAATATCAACAAAAATATTTAGTTACTAATAAAATAAGTTATTATTAATACCTAATAGTAATAGTACAATTTATAGCAAATCATGCGACCGAACCGTACATATGAAAACTATAACGGGAAATTAGAATTATTAATTCAAACTATAATTATATTATTAATCAGAAGGAAAATAAAAACAACACGCCTTGGACTTAAAAACAAAAAAATAACTTAAAACTATAAATAAAAAATTGCCTCCAACTAAGGGGCACGTAGGTATGGTCTCAAGAATGCTTGCAACATTACTTCTTTGAATTGCCAGGCTAATACGCTAACAGAGGTAGCTGCCAGCCTTCTTGTCACCGGAGGCTTCAACAAGACGTACACTTAAATTTTTTTCAAGATGCTTAGCCTCCGGCCCCCACGTACCCATTGTCTCCACCGCAAACGGCACAACTATATAATTAGATTAGGTCCCAGGTTTGCGTATTTGAGCCGTTTGCGATTATCGGCGCTTACTGCAGTAGCCCCGACATGTAGCAAGGTAGCGCGCACATGCGAGGGAACCACGGTATCTGCACAGGTCGCAACCCACACCAGCGGCCTGCCAAGCCTTCACGGTCCTATAGTCATACCGTCAGGTTTTTTGCCATCGCTGCAAGAGATGCCAGCCGGCTCTAAGACAGCTGGTAAGCCAACGGTGGCAAAAGCACTGCGGATGATGCTGTTGAGCGACGAGTGCCGTAACATCCGCCCAACACTGCGGGCGCACGAGAGCCCGTGGTGGCCAAGCTCGTCAACAGCCTCCCCACAAACACAGCGATGAGGGTGAACCACCCTAGCACCAAGGCGGAGGCAAACCGCTAGAGTGAGGGACGGCCCGTCCAGCAAGGTACCAACATTAGCGGAGGGTAATGCCTGAAGCCAATGACCTGACTCTCTCTCGGAGACGGCAGTGAGACGAGCGAGTTCTGCCGTGTTGTCAGAAGTAGATAGAAGCCGTCCGAGAAGTTGTTTGCATTTAGGCTCGTCCCAATGCCTCTGCGACTGTGGTAACAAAGCGATGCTAGAATTTAGACAGGTGGTTTGCCAAGCGTTTGTGGCATCTGCTTTTCACGACAACTCTACGGAACCCAAGGATGGGTTGATAATCTTCCGATAGAGATTATGCGTGCTATGAGTAGATGATAAAAACGCTGGCAAGGCAACGCTGGTTAAATTTAGAATATCTAGGCCCCCAAATCGTACAGGAAGGGTAGCCTGCTGCAAAACGCGGTCATTTATGGGGCAATTAAGAATTTTTATAAGAGTCTGTTTAATGAGATTATCTAGGTTCGAAAGCAAGGATGGAAAAAGCCAGATTTGGGAGCACCGGAGAACGTATGTAAATTTTGGAACAAAAAGACATAAACGATTCATAGAGCCATGTGTGAATTATTTGGAATAGACGGTCTGAGGATGAATTGAATTTTTCAATCGCATCGTTTATGTAAGCCGGGATGGCAGCATTGAGAAGCGGTGCGCCTAATAAAAATGACGAGTCGTCGTTGAGAATTTTGATGTTGGGGGCCAAAAGATTGAAATCAGAAATTATTTGAGTTCTACGTTCCGGAGCCACGGTATTTGAAACATATAACTCACACTTCGAGAAATTTAGTTAAAAACCTATAGTGCCAAACTGAGTTATCAAACTTTGTAGGTCCTCGAGAACTAAAGTCGAGTTTCCTCCTAGAGTTCCATCATCGAGATACCAAACGTTAAATTTAGAATTTAGACTCAAAATTATGTGGTGGATAGCCAAAGAGAATATAGCCGGTCCCGGGGGGTCGCCTTGTTAGCAACCTACAGCAGAATGTAGGATGTTGTTACGGTGAATCAATTTTGTTGATACACCGTAACATTGCCACAAAAATTTAAAAAACAGAGGAATATCCTCTTTTATCTTCACCAACAAAGCAGGGGATCTACAGAGTTAAAAGCGTTTTTGGCATCCACCTTCAGCAACACTTCGCCGCCATCATTCAGCAAGAAGATGCGAGCGGAGTGAACGGCGGCCTCACAGCCACCCTTCGGTCCGAACCCGAGTTGAACTGGCTGAAATTTAGAGAAAAGGGCGGAAATGTGCTTTACAAATAATTTTGAGACAATGCGCCGGATAGTACACCCTACGGCGATGGGGCTTATTCCGCCATCTTTTTTTTAACGCGAAGAGGTTAGCGCCGTGTAGTATACCGGTGATGTTATTGGAAATATTTCCGGCAAGCATGTGGTTGCAAAGGTTTGTATTTTGGTAAGAAGAACTCTGCCGGCGTCTCCAGAGGCACCACCGACCAAATCCTTATAATTTTGCGGCGAGAGACCGTCTAGGCCGCCGGCTTAGCCATTTTTAAAAGAAAATATTCTTTTGTATACTTCGTCTTCGTTTGTCGAAGGCGAAGCATCTGCTGGCTCTGGTGGATCGTGGAGGTAAAGTGTTGCTGCAGGTGGAGGGTGTTTCGAAAGAAGTGAGGCCACAGTCTCTGGAAAGTCAGGAGCAACGATATCACTAGAAAAAATCAACTGGGTGGCACCTTTTAAATCACCTTCGTTAATTTTTTCTTCAACCTTGTAAAGCAAATGATGTGAGTTGTTTTTTTGGAAATCTAATGGCTGAATTGTGTAAATTTGGTAAAGGGTTCGTGCAGTTATTTTTATTTTCTGTGTTAAGGTAGCATGGTCTTCTCTGTTTACGTGCAGGACGCGATAGGCAAACGTAAGCAGCTGTTCCCAGCTGTGTGGAGTATTTTCGATAATGGCTCTATCAATAGTATGTGCGAGCGTATGAGCTACTGAGGTACGAGCTCCTCTCGGAATGCGTTTAACTACCGGAGTACCATTTTTTAACTTTTGGTAAGTTATTTAGTTTAGTAAGTGTATTTGCCAAAATTCAGTGTTATGTTGAGGGTGTGGATCGACTGGGGGTAAATAAGGGGTTGGTTGGTATTGGGAGGCATGTAGAGGTCTATGTACCTGACCGATATGGATATTTAAACCTCTCCTGCCTCTGAAAAATTTTGGATTAGAACAGAGCTCGCACCTCACATAGTGGCTGTTGTTGGTTCCTTGGGCCGAATTTGTGGACAGTTGGGTTGACATTCAAGATATAATAGGTATCTAAAATAAAAAGGAATGTATAAAAAGTTATCCTAATAATTATAAAAACATGTCATGTAAAAAATACTGAAAGTGAATTTGACAGGCGGTCTTGAGGTTATTGCCAGCAGCACGCCGCAGTCAATACACGGCAGCTATTGGCAGGAGCAAGCGAGCGCAACGCTCTTTGGCTGTTGTGGCCTCGTTGTCAGGGTGACCATGTGCAGCGTCTTGTTTACAAAATTGACAAGTCGGCTTTGTCAGAAAATGTTAAAACCCCGGGTGCTCCACTGCAAACACAGCGGCGGTTTACACCACTGACAAAAACAGCGCAGGTGTGCCAAGACGATGGGAACACAAAGCTCACTACTCCAAAACTTGTAACGCTCTAAAACTTGTTATAAAATATTTTGTGTTATATTCAAAGTGTTTTGAAGTGAAATTATTAAACTATTATCCATATAAATATATTATACTAAGGCACTGGACTTCCCTGGGTCGGTCGCATGAGAATGCTCCGTCATGTCTTTCTTCAAGCAATGGTTAAAATTATCAATGTAAATAATTGCTCTCTACATTGCTGCATTGCTTGTGTTTTTTACAGGCACAAACCAATAGTAAACATCATTACTGACTTTGTTTTTGATCATCACATAGCCGTTTATAGTGAGAACGCATTTATTACGTTGCGATTTCTCTGTTTTATAATAACTTCCAGCAGACATTGTAATGTTATTATGCAGAATGAGCAAGTTCCTAACACAGAAATGTTTAGTTTGTCGCATCTACGACGTTTATTAATAATTATCTAATCAGAAGATAAAATGAAAATAAACAAAGTGTACTGGTGTGATTTTCGCGCGAATAAACGTTCGCACTTTTGTGTGTCGCGCAATTAAGTTTTCGCGCAAATGAACGATCGCGCTTTTGTGCGTCGTGCAATTACACTTTTGAGCGATGGTACTTTCGCAATATCGTCTTCACGCTGTTGTCATTCAAGCTATCGTCTTTCGCTATTGCGTAGTACTCCCCTTACCAACTGATAAAGTACCTGTTTTTCTAGTTCATCTTAACTCTATACACCCTAAAATACAGTTCACAATGGAGTTAGAGGCAGACTATTAGTTAGCTTCCTTTGACACTTTAATCATCAGGAATCCTGACCATAGTTTAAGCCACACTGTGTTTCGTAAAGTAACCCATACAGATAGGTACCTCAATGTTGATTCTCACCACCATCTTAGACAGTTACCTACTGTAAGAAAATCTTTGTTTCAGAGAGCACGCGGCATCTGTGACTTCAGGATAACAAAACTGCAAGTACCGCGGCTTTGTCACAAAAATCGCAAAAAAACAAACCACAGTCGAGCGCCAACCTGCAGTACTTCCATATATGAAAGGCGTCACTGGTCTTGGTCACATCTTGAATCGAGCTTCAATCAATACTTACTTTAAGCCGCCAATGAAGATCAACCAGTTCTTACAACCTGTCAAGTGCAATATACCCCTCCAAGATGCAGGCGTGTACAAACTGGACTGCGACTGTGGGCTCTCATACATCGGGCAAACAAAGAGAAGTGTAAGAACCCGCGTAAAAGAACATATTATTATAGCCGACGTCAAGCATAGGCGCGAAAATAAGTCTGCAGTGTGTGAACATGTTCTCGAGGGACCCAACCATAACATCAGATTTGACAAACCTCAAATACTCGCCAAAGAACAACGATTCAGTCCTAGATGATACGCGAAACTGTTGAAATTAATAACATCATATTTTTTTTTTAGTTTTATCATTATCTCATTTTAGAAGTTACAGGGGGGGGGGGGGACACTAACACACACACATTTTACCACTTTGGAAGTGTCTCTCGCGCAAACTATTCCGTGCAGAAAAAAATGATATAAGAAATCTCAATATCATTTTTAAAGACCTATCCATAGATACCCCACACGTATGGGTTTGATAAAAAAAAATGAGTTTCAGTTCTAAGTATTGGGAACTCCCAAAACTTATTGTTTTTTTTCTATTTTTGTGTGAAAATTTTAATGCGGTTCACAGAATACATCTACTTACCAAGTTTCAACAGTATAGTTCTTATAGTTTAAGAAAAAAGTGGCAGTGACATACGGACGGATAGACAGACATGACGAATCCATAAGGGTTTCGTTTTTTGCCATTTGGCTACGGAACCCTAAAAACTTCGAAATTTCAATAGAGAGGGTGGTTGGAATTTGCCACCTACCTGGGACCCCATTATACAGGTCATCAAATCCCAGCCCCAACAGCAACACATTGCTTGCTGGGATTTCATCGTATTGTGTAAACCTGAACGCACCCGGTTAAATATGAAAATGACGGTAGGCAAATAACTTCTAACTATGAGACGATCAACACCTCAGTCTCCCTGTGATCACAAAAGTAAAGTGTGTAAAGGGTTCGAAACGTCAGGATAATATTTAAAATAGTATATTAAACGCGAGTTAGTCCGTAAAAAAGTGTTTAATTTCAGTATTGAAATTGGTCGATAGTTATTGCGGTCTTCATTATTTCCCGATTTAAGTATAGGAATAACTTTACTAAACTTTATAAGATCAGGAAAGATTCCCTTATCAATACAGTTATTAAATATGTCAGCAAGATAGGGTGCAATGGAATATATAATATTTTTAATTATCTGTATAGATATGCCCCACAAATCACTTGTGTTTTTCATTTTTAAAAGTTTTAATAACATTTTTAGAGGCAATATATTGAAATTTAAAAGAAAAATTACATTTGGGTACATATTGTTCAAGAAAAGATTGTGCCGCCACTGGTGATGAATTTAAATTTGAGATTGTTACCACATGTATTTGTTCCGTCGGGGACGAATACGAGGTTGTGATGATGGGTTCCATGGCGATAGTAAATAACGACCGCGTCTCTTTGTGTGATGTTGTATATTTACAGTGACTACATTGTGAATAACTTATTATCTAAACCTTACAAGACTATTTATACAATTATAACTACGTAGATGTTGGAGGGATGATGCCGTGTCATATCTTTATCGTATCTACACGCGTTTAGGAATGCGCTAAGAAACTCTTTAACCAATACGTGAGGATAGTAAATTATGTGGCGACGCAGGCCGCCACAGTACCCCTCCTCTAGAAAAGGGAATGAAAAAATCCGTCAGGTATTCAGCTTGGAAATGCCAGTGTTGCTCTAATCAACGTTAAGTCGTGATGAGCGTGCTCAAGCCTTCGTTGACAATACGAGTGTTCTCCAGTCTACGGTGACTCGAGACGAGCGTGTGCTACCATGTCTGGGGTGAGTCGAGACGTGTGGAGTGCGACGGTACTTTTTTTTGACCGTCGAGTGATGCCGAGGATCCAGGAAGCGTTACGTTGCTGCGATGGAACCTTGAGGCAGGCTGGCTTGCTGAATGCTGCTAATGAGAGCTGTTTCCGATATTTGAACAAAATACTTATTATAGGTATACCTTTTAAAAACAATGATTACACGAATAATTTTTATAAGAAACTTGATTTTTCTTTAAAATATCTAAAATGCCTCTCAACGTCTTAATATTGTTACTAAAATATTTTTTTATCACGTTATACCAAGACTATATTATACACACAAATTAAGTGGCATAAACAAGTACAACTTTAAATTATGCATATTTTTACAATAAACTTTAAATTACGCATTACATGTTAGTAATAAATTGAACTATTAGACTTAATAAAATACATAATAACAAAACATAAAAATTCGTATTGACTAAGATTAAACATTAAGTAGGTACATAGAGATAAGACATGTTGCATTCAATATACATACTTAATATAAAGAAATAAATTCCTAGCTAAAAAATATAATTAAAATTGACTAAAATCTTATTATTACATTAGTTACCCTAACATGGTTCATTTTTGTGCTTATTTATTCTACTGTATTCTTATTGCACAATCAAAGCATTTTAAACTTTTTGAATATCTTCATTTTGAGTACAACTTCATTATAGCTTCATAATTATCCTCAGACTGGCGTATTCCTTGGCTCTTTGTCAGATAACCGGATCAATTAATTCGCACTGGAGGTAGCTAGTAGCATTCAAGTGTCTTATGAAGTGTAATAATATCTCATAAAACAATCGACTGATAAAATAATGCTTCTAATTATCTCTTCCCGTAATTATAAATAACATACCTCAAACCACTTTATCAGTCGGTAAAAGTGAGGCGGTTAAACGGGTGAATACTCGTTGTATACATATTATGCTTATTTTTCTTTGGATTCTATTTATTTATTTCTATAGAAAAATCCACAACTCTGTACAAAATTCATTCCGTATAGCAGCATAGTCATTAATGCCGTAAATTAATGTGGTAAATTATGTGGCGACGCAGGCCGCCACATATTTTTATAAAGAAAATGATTGTAACGGGTTCATAAATAGCACCCCGGGTCAGAGCTCGGTTCGTGCTTACTCTTACTTGGATGGTTATTATTGTTACTTACGCGTGTTGTAGTAGTGTACTCCAATAAATACTTTCCAATATTGCCAAATGCAGTGCGTTAGGAGATATATGAGTAGCAAAATAAACATTGCATACTTTTTTCTTTCAATTGAAACTGCACGTTGATTACAAACCAATGCAGCTTTTATCTAGAAACATGACATATTTCAGACGGATAATGTAATCGTTTAGTACCGGGAGCCGCTTAAGTTATGCTAATATTATGAAACGAGGTCATTGAATGTGTGATATAATTTAGTTTAAATATTATTCAATTATAATTAAGTTATTTTTAACTGTTTATCTGGTTAGATTTTTTTTACAATATTGTATATAATAAAACCTATTTACAACATCCCTATAAACCTATTAAATTTAATAAAATAATTTGTTATTTAATAAGTTACTATTATTAAGCTCGTCATTATTATTATGCTCTTTACAGGGATCCTGCACGAAATGTGAAATTTTACGTATTTTTAAGTCACTTGTACTATGCGCTGAATTAGTTAAATACATTAAACTTTTATAAGTTAGCCTGATCATTGCAGAAGGTCGTGGCTTTGTTGAAATTTGAAACCAATTCTTTGAACAATTACAAACAATACATAAATCCAATGACTTCTAAAAACATATTTATCGACAACTTTCTTAATTTTACGCATGAAACAATAATTCTTACGTGAAAATATTTGTACTGATATTCCGCAAGGCGACCCTTTAAAAAGTAAAATTAATAATAATTAATATTCTTAATACTTTTCTTTAAAAAGTAAATTTTAATTTTTAACACAAGCGCGTAATGGTTTTGCACATTTCGCAGAATAAAAAGATTGCTCTAATTAAATTACTAGGTCTAAAACTTTACAGCACAATTAATTGTTCTAATTAATAAAATCAATATGATTGATTTTACTTTGAAGTTCACTATGAGCTTAAGTAATAAATTTTTCTATATTTTATAAAAAATATATTTAAATTATTATCAAAAAACATAACCTTAGTAGCCTACGGCAGCGGAGATAGACCCAAGCTATCCGTGGTTACGGCTGCAGAATGAGGAACCTCATGCCAATACGTGCCGTGTCAAGGATATTATGATAGAAGCCTTTTTTATATCTGACTCTTGATTCAACCTTTCAGCGAGAGCCTCTCTAGGTGTAGATCGAGACTCTTAGCTATCAGACCGTTTGCCGATACCACTATCTTTACAATAATGATGGAATCCACATTTCACATGGCGGTAACCTTGTGAGCCAAGTCAAGGTAGGTACTTAGTGAGCTTGTCCTTCCCGGCTTTCACGAGGTTCTCATCATGAGGTATGGTGATATCAGCCAATAATGCGTGGCTTTGCGATCGGGTGACCATCACGATATCAGAATCATTAGCGACAATAGTCCTGTCTGCGATGATAGATCTATCCCAGTAGAGCATTGCATAACTATTTTCGAGAACTGGCGCTGGTGTGGACTTGTGGTATGGCAGCTCTGATTCCACAAGGCCATAATAAAAAACTGTTTTATATTTGCAATGTCTACGGTAAACTAAGGTTGCACGCGCCTTAGTGCGTAGGTACTAGGAAAATGTAAAATGATTGACACAAAAATATGAAGAAAAACATGTTCTCGGGTATTTTACACAGAAGAATAAGATGCTATCTGAAACTTTAACCTTTTGCAGTTGGAGTAAGCTTTTAATGATGTGCTGCACTCTCGCTTTGGCTCCGAAGAATGCCAAGAGTGCACCCAAATACAAGGTGGCTAAACACATCACCGCCGTGTACGATACTATGACGAACCCTCCAAAGAAGTTTTTTTCCGATATCGTTTCTATATCATAATACATAGCTGCAGCCGCAACTAAGACTGAAAAAATAATGTTTTGTTGTGTATTATTACATCTATGAAAGTAGAAATTTTGAATAGCCTTGGGGTGCAATCATATTTGCTTACATATCTTACGCACGCACGCATTGGGCCGGCTCGCCCGGCGTAATACCACCCTCTCACGAATATCCGGCGTGAAATAACGGCACTTGGTGCTGTTGTGTTTCGTCCGGTCAGTGAGGGTTCCGGAGGCCCACCCCCCCCCCTCCTCACTGTTCCTATACCTTCCTAAAACCTATCCTTCTTTAAAGGCCGGCAACGCGCCTACGATTCCTCTAGTTTTGCGGGTGTCCATGGGCGGCGGTAATTACTCACCATCAGGTGACCCGCCTGCTCGTTTGCCTCCTTCTAATATAAAAAACATAGGTACATTTAATCACGACTACTATCCTCGAAAGATTAGTCACAGACTAAGCAATGAGGACAACAAAAGCAGTTATCTACCATGGTCCACTTTTCACCAAATAGCGACTGCACACGTGCTCAGCGTGACAAGCGGTGAGCCCACCGCCGCTCTATTCTTATAGTTGTATGTGCAGTCTTTAGTCCATTAGTCGCTTTTTACGACACCCAAGGGAAGATAGGGGGTGGTAGTATTCTTTTACCGCTACGCGACACAGTTATCGCGATCATATTTCAAGTAATACATTTTTAAATTAATGCAATATGCTTGAGACCAATAGCTTATTATGATTATCCAACAAAAGATGTACACAGAACATTATTTTAGTCACTTTAAGCATACATAGTTCAATAACTACTCACGCGACAAAGACGCTCTCACGAAGTCAAACGCGCACAGCGCCGGCCACACGCTAGCCGTGCACCCTGTGGCGGTTCTCTTGAACCGCAGCGGCGCGACTCCGGCCAGCTGCGACACCCGCAGTGCCAGCAGCAGCGCGCCCGACACCACGCACTCCTCAGGCGCGGCCCAAGCAGGGCGACGCATTGCTCTTGATACTTTCATAGATTTTTTTCTTATGATTATTTACTAATTTACACTATAGTCTGTTCGCGTTAAGATGCAATGACGTCATCAGCAGTGTATCAAAATTTAAAGATTAACTTTAAAGGATTTATAAAAATACGCTCAACTGTAAAAAACAAATTAATAAATTGAATGTTCTTTTCTCGTTACAACACATTAATTGTCTAATTCATCGAATTTAAGTATTGACAGGCGAGCTTTCTTTTTCACTGGCGATTTTAATGTATTAGTTTCCTTTTGTTCTCTCAGAACATACCGCATGGAGTTGCTGTTATTTACTACAATGTACAGAGTCGTATTTAAATCACACTGTTAAAAGCACTTAAAATTCCAATTGCAAAAGCCGTGGTTAGTGATACAATCCAGGTATTTATTTGTATTTGAGTTTGTAAATATTTTTGTGGGTATGTTTATCGTCCATGAAAAATTCGCCAAATTTAAGCAAATTGCGAATCACAGGCTGATAAATTATTGTAAAATATCTATAATGCTTGTCTCTTGTCTTGTTGTTTTGGTTATTGGTTTGTTTCAGTATTACTTAAATCTATGGTTTGTTTGTTCGTTTCGTTGTTTCGTTCGTTTTCGATTCTGTCACTTTTACCTTTTTTCTTTTAATTCCTTGTTTGTTATCCCTGTATATCAGGCAAAGGGATAAAAGGCATACAGAAACATAAATGTTTCATTCATTTTTTTTTAACGTAGATGCATTTATATATATTTTTTTATTTTATTTGTCTAGATCGATGTTATTAATTTAATTTAAGTTTAATTTAAGTTTGTTTTATTTAGTAGGAATGTTTTTTTATTATTTTTGCTTGTTTTTTAGGTACCTACGTTTCTAATTTTAATATGATATTTTCTTTTTGTGACTGACGCTCAGAACAGTAACTAATGACGTCGTCCCTATTTCAAGGCCCAGCTGAAAATCAGCGTTGTGGCTGCTACAACGTAGCTGCAACAATAGCTGAGCTGGTTAGCCTTTTCGGCCAAACTTTATAGTTTTAATTGTTATTTTTATTCTTATTTTTACTGTCATTTTACTTTTTATTTTTTCTTCATGTCTGTAATTTTTTAAAAATGTTGTAGCTGAATAAATATGTTACTTACTTACTTACTTACTTACTTAAAAACGTGCTAAAATAATTTTTCTTTCTCCGCTATGAATTGCCGAACCACTTTTATTCTACGAATAGGCGAGATATAAAAAAAAATAAGAGTATGCGCACAGAAAAACTAATAGTACTAGGTGTATATGCGCTCGACTCGTCACTGTGATCTTGACTTTCTAATTAACGATTTGATGTTTTAGGGTCGTGGCTAGGCCGTCGGACAACTATGACGTCACCGCATTCTTAACGCAAACGAACTGTAAGTAAGTACTACCCATTCCGAAAACTAATAGCGCTAACCAATCAAGACGTTGACGTGATACGTACCACTTACTTGCTTTTTAAGTAGACTATAAAAAAATCTAGTCATGGAACTTCATAATTATGTTGTAAGTAGTGTTTACCTTATAAAGCCATAAGTTTGATTTACGTATAAGTAATGGTTTTCGAATGAGTTCACACGTCATAATTTATTTTTAATTCGACATTCATAGAATAATAACATATCATAAAGAAGAACGAGGTTGCCAGGCCAGTTGCTTTGTTAGAATTATGGTTATACCATTGAAAATGGTTGTCAGATGCAAATCGGCTGAGACGTATTTTTCGCCATCGCTCCGAGGATTTTGAGAGTATTGAGATAGGAATAATACTAAGATTTGAGGAATTTATCGAGACATGTGTAAACGTTTGAATTTTGAAAATCGGCTAATATTTTTTACTCGCCTATTTTTGAAAAATGTAAAAAAAAATCGGGTTTATGAGGGGCTGTTTGTTTACTAAATTGTAAAATCGGTTAATAGTTGTGACCTGTAGGTGGTCCCTCTAGATTTGGAATTGTATTAAAACGGGTGTTTCTGTACATAAAAGTGATGTAGCTTCTATGATTATTGACCGATCGTCATGGTAATTTTGTTAAAAGACGCTAATCCGGGCGAGAAGTGTATTTAAGTTGAAATTTCGAAATTCAAAGTGAAATTCACTAAATTAATTTCACTTAGGATGTAAAAGAAAAGAAAATTTTATTCTCTGTGTTGTGCGGTGTTATACATTCGTATATTAGAATTCGACTTGTAAGTTATGTAGTTGTGTCATTTTAGGGAAGTACATCTCAATATTTATATATTTAGGTTATTATATTAAATGTATATTTTATCAAAAGTACATTATAAAATTAAATTATAGAATCTAAAATTAGATTTAATTTTTATTATATTAGGTTAGTTGTTATATCAAATTAAATGAAATGAAATGAAATTATATTATCTGAACGTTAGATATAGTATTTATATCAAACATTACGCACCCCGTTTAAAAGAGGGAAATAGAACATTTTGTAAGTTAATCGTTCGTTACGATGTTTGATGTTTTTAGCATTATTAACGCAAAACTACGTATGGTTCAAACAGCCTTACCTTACCTTAAAAAGAGTTTTGAAGAATTTCATTGAGTCTAACTAACTAATACCTATCTGTGGAGGAGCGATCACGCAGCTTATTTCACGTTCAATGTCCACCTATATGATATCTCAATATGATAACCACACAAGTAAAAATATATACCTATAGCCCGGCCATATAACAAAATCAAACGGGATTTAACGCACAACTACTTCCGACGTTTCGACCGAGTTGCACACATTACATAACAATTTAACAAATAAAAACACAGCTTATTTTAAATGATCGACTTTGTGGCGGCCTGCGTCGCCACATAGTTTATTATCTTCACGTATTGGTTAAATAGTTTGTAAGCGCCTAGTTCCTAGACGCGTGTAGATCCGATAAAGATATGACACGGCATCGTTCCTCCAACATCTACGTAGTTATTATTGTATAAATAGTCTTGTTAGCTTTAGATAATAAGTTAGTCACAATGTATAGTCACTGTAAATATACAACATCACACAAATAGGCGCAGTCGTTATTTATCATCGCCATGGAACCATCCATCATTACAACCTCGCATACAACGCTCTACGGGAACACTGGTGACCCCGCTTAAGCAACAAGCAACCTTCCAACGGAGTACCACGAAAATAACAAGTGAGTCATTTGTAATATCTACACATCAACCATGGAAGTAACATTCTGTTCAGCGACGGACGCAACAAGATTATCAAAATAAAATCACTACGCTGAGCCATACCGAGCTGTGACTGCGTCATTTAACATCATTCTTATGCCTCCCACAACTTTGGCTACCCTTCCGGCACATCGTATTAAGAACGTTTTATCGACCAAGGCAAAAGAAATAAGGTACCAAGAAAAACAATGCGATATAGAATATACTAACGATTTCATAACTGTACACATTACGTTATAAATAAATTGTTCAGTGCAGCGAACGCGCAAGAATTTCCGACGCAGCACTTTTCGCCGTTTACTCTACGCTTGCACAAGGTCAAGATCACGGCATGAATGACTATGCTGTTGTACGGAAAGAATTTTGTGCAGAGTTGTGGATTTTTCTATACAAATTACACCCGTTTAACCGCCTCACTTTTAAGACTGATAAAGTGGTTTAAGGTATGTTATCTATACTTATTTAATAGCATTATTTTACCAGTAGATTGTTTTATAAGATATTATTACACTTCTTAAGACACTTAAATGCTACTATCTACCTCCAGTGCGAATTGATTTCTCCGGTTATCTGTTATAGAGCCAAGGAATGCGCCAGTTTGAGGATAAATAATATGAAGCTATAATGAAGTTCTACTCAAAATGAAGATATTCAACAAGTTTAAAATACTTTGATTGTGTAATAAGATGTTAGAGTAGAATAAATAAGCACAAAAATTAACCATGTTAGGGTAACTAATGTATAATAAGATTTTAGTCAATTTTAATTTTAATGTTTGGTATTGTATCTATTTATTAAGTCTAATAGTTTAATTTATTATTATTTTGCGTAATTTAAAGTATATTGTAAAAATAAGCGTAATTTAAAGTTGTAATTATGTCATTTAAAATTTAATTTGTGTATTTAATATAGCGTTAATCGAAAATTAACATGTTTTTATATATTTCATTGTGTGTCATCTTAATGTTTAACGCCTTTGCGTTATCGATCTTAGGTTCAGAAAAAATCACTTGTCATTAAATCTAAAACAAAATGTCTGGTTCATAGTTCATAGATTTGACAAATGGCAGTCGTGCACAGTCGGTCATTCATTGGTTTTCTCATCAAAGGCGTGTGGACGCCATTTTAATATTAATTATATTAGTTAAATCTTGTTACCTATTAAAATCAGTGTGACAAAGTAAAGTGTTTATTTTTCATCATCTGACCCATCACCATCATCAACTATCAATGTCTCAAGGGTCAAAAGCGACGTTTCGAACCCGCCGTACGCGACTCTTGAGAAAATCATTAACGTGTACGATCCTTGGCCGTCACGATCAAGGCGGGCCGAGAAAATCTACGCACAAATAGTTTTGGTATAACGTGATAAAAAAATTATATTACATAGTAACAATATTATGATGTTGAGAAGAATTTTATTCATTTTAAAGAAAAATTAAGTTTCTTATAAAAATTATTAGTGTAATCGGTTTTTTTTAAGGTATAAGATGATAAGTATTTTGTTCATATATCGAATAATACAAAAAAACAGCTCTTATTAGCAGCATTCAACAAACCAGCCAGCCTTAAGGTCCCATCGCAGCAACGTATCGCTTCCTGGTTCCCCGGCATCACTCGACGGCCAATAAAGACCGTCTCACTTCTCCACACGTCTCGACTCACTGCAGACGTGGTAGCAGACGCTCGTCTTGACTCACCGTAGACTGGAGAACGCTCGTATTGTCAACGAAGACTTGAGCACACTCATCACGGCTTAGCGTAGATTAGAGCACCAAGCTGAAGACCTGATGGATTTTTTTATTCCCTTTTCTAGAGGGGGAGTACTGTGGCGGCCTGCGTTGCCACATAATTTATTATCCTCACGTATTGCTTAAAGAGTTTGTAAGCGCATTCCTAAACGCGTGTAGATCCGATAAAGATATGACACGGCATCCTTCCTCTAACATCTACGTAGTTATTATTGTATAAATAGTCTTGTAAGCTTTAGATAATAAGTTCGTCACAATGTAGTCACTGTAAATATACAACATCACACAAAGAGACGCAGTCGTTATTTATCATCGCCATGGAACCATCCATCATCACAACCTCGCATACATCCCCACGACGGAACAGACTTTAATTAATAACTAATCGAGAAAAACCGTCAGAATCTAGTCCATGGATATTTAAACTGATTGATATCAATACGTAGTATCTATCAGTCTGTGCACCTGTGCGTGTGCTGTGCACTCCATTTAGCCGGGTCCACACCGGGCGCATGGGCTCGCGCGGCAGCCTCAATGTAGTGGCTCGCGAGCATGGGCTCGCCAAGCAGACTCGAGATGTACCCCCGAAACACAGAGGTGAGCTTCGCGAGGCAGGCCGAGCCATCAGAAGTCCCCGAGAACCACCGTCCACACCGAACGCAAAACGCACGCTGAGGCACCTTTGAGCGCGTCCCGGTTACCGACAGCCGACGGCTCGACCCCAAAGCACGCTCGGCCGAGACAACGTGCGCCCGAGGCAGCCCAAGCACGTCTACACCGGCTGAGGCATTGGCTCGCGAGGCTGCCTCACAGACCGTGCTCGGTCGATGTGGACGCGCTCTGAAGCTCGAAAAATGTGCAATCTGTACCATTTTTATGTCAATTAATTAATAAATAGGTTTTTCACACCACTTGCTCGACAATGTCAAATTATATGTCATGCAAACTTAACTTAAAGTAAGTCATTTAGGACCTAGGTCTAGCAGGGCATTAATTTTGTACAGAATTTCATTATGACCCGCTGGTCATTAATGTGATTTGAATTTGGAACACAAAGTAGAAAGGTACTTAAGTACTAATTCCATGCATCCACCAATAAGATCTGAACTAAAAAATTAATTGTTCGAAAATCGAACTAGTCACCACGAGTAGATTAAAAATAAAAGAGAAATAGAACACAAATTTCAAAGAGGCGCGAATACTGAAAATTGCTTTGATAGACTATTGCTTTTTATTGTTTCGTAGATGGTGTGAAAAGTAGAGTATTCTCCTCGGGGATAAAGGTGCCTTCGGCTTGGGCAACCTTGAATCCCACGCTGCACTCAGGATTCTTGTCTTAACTCCCTCGCTTTGCTCAGGAGTTAACTCTAAACGCCCTCGCTACGCTCAGGAGTTAACGCTAGAATCCTTCGTTTTGCTCGGGATTCAATACGGGGCGCCCGCTACATAAGACGCTACTTTATCCCCTTGGTGCATAATCTACTATAATTGCATCATCATCATCATTAACCATAAATTGTTCCAGTGCTGGGCATAGACTTTTCCACATAGACAACACTAAATAAATAAAATATAAGTAAATAAAAAATTGTCACCTAACCTGTGTCACCCAAAATGTAATTGATTTAAATTAAAATAAAAACGCCTTGGTGGACGAGTGGTGAAGCGCTCCGCTCGATTTTCGGAGGTTTCAGGTTCAATCCCAGGTCGGGCAAAGTTTGTTTTCGGATTTTTCGATGCATAGCCCGGGTTTATTATCACCAACCGGCATTTAGTGCAGTGACATTATTACAATTGAAAGCTGACACAAAACATAGGCAAATAGAGATATAAATAAGTTAACTAATAGAATCGCTTAAGTTTTTTATTTTCTTAGTTTTCGAGTTTCCAATAAAATCTGTAAATATACAGCAATCGCCATGTAGCGTAAATACTTAATTACATTATTATTATAAACTCAATAAATTATAATAAACTTCTTATTTTATTGGTTCTTCAGACACCGGATGGGCAACCATTGCCAAGTTACCGCCACTGACTTCATTTTTGTGCATCAGTTGAGTTGTGAAACTGAATGACCACAAGTAGGTAGGTGATGGCATAACTAATAACCTATAAAAAAGCGACACACTTGTATGAAAATTGGCTCATCTCTCTCCGCTCCCCCCACAATTCGTACTCGTTCCTCAAAGATGCTACTCCTTTCTTAAGGCCTGGGGCTCCCTGGTTATGCGGGTATTCATGGGCGGCGGTGATTACTTATCATCTCTGCTCGTTAATTATTTTATAAAAAATATTATTATATTTTTTTCCTGATCCTCCTTTTTGCTTGTTTTTCTTTTTTTAAACAAATTAATCAAGGCATTGCTATGTCGCACTAAACGAGTTGTTTAGTCGAAAATGGAGATCATTGCTCTGCTAGTTTTTAACTGTTAAAAAAATCTTAAGTTAAATAAATTAAATAGACTAAATTAGTCGCCTAGTGCGAACACAAAAGACAAAACAGTTTTAGTTTAAAATGCACAAGTAAATTCTCTAGAACTCCAAAAGCTTTTTCTACACAGCACTTATCATATTATAATAGTTTATTATTCAAATTCATGTTTTGCGATTTGTATTTTATGATTTGGTAACTACATTTTTTTTGCTATTGTCGTTACTTCTGTATAAATCTGTGCTGTTTCTTGCGCCCATTTTTCTAAACAGCTTAAAAAGTACGTCCTGATTACCCATTAAGGGCGTATTTTTCATAGGTATGTTATAAAAGAAGCTTTGGACGATTTGGACGACGAAAATAAATTTTTTTTATGCAGTTTTCACTAATATAAACAGCGATAACTAAGAATGGTTTTTGTTTATAATTTGTAGATATTTTGTACATGATGGTATTTCTAAGTCAGCGTGGATAAAGGCGCGGGCGGGCCATTAATGGTTCCATCCACAGAAACAGATTTTTGTGGTTCTATCTATTATACTTCATCTATCTATAACGAAGAAAGCGAAAAACTCACGGAAGCAACGAGTGGCCTCATAAGTCGACACACCCCCCCTCCCACCGAAGCTTCGCGTTTGCTTAGCATCATGCTCTTGGAGAATGCGATCAGCTCGGCTATGGTGCGCTGGTCAGGGCACTTCAGAATCATGGACGCGACCAGACGCCTGCTGCGTGTTAGCTGGAACATTAATTTTTATTTTTTATTGTGCTTTTGTTCATTTGGTCAACAACAGCGCATTGCATTTGACGACCTCCATGGTCAAATGGTTAACAGGCCGGGTCTGGCTAAGCGCCATCACTGAGGTGCCGTGTTCGATTCCCGGTCGGGTCAATTTAGAGAGAACTGTTTTTCTGAATAGATCTTTTTTTAATGTGACACGATAAGTGACTACATTCTGCCTGATGGTAAGCAGCCGATGCAGTCCAAAATAATGAGAGCGCTCCTCACCGTAGAACAAACAAGGTAACAAGCGCACCCATTCATGACGGCCTGCATAAATGCCGTTTGAGGCCCGTTTAAAAGGCCCGGGATTATAGGAGCTGGGAAACACATGCGCCGGCAGAGAATTCCAAAGCCGAATGGTCTTACAGTGGAACGACTTATCAAATTTTTTGGTACGAGTGCTGATATTCTACACAGTATGATTATGATTTCTAAGACCAGTACGTGTAGTCCGGGATAGGATAGGAGAGGGCGGGATTAGATCAAAAAGTTCTTCAGAACACTCTCTGTAGTAATTTCGGAAGAAAACACTGAGAGAAGCAATGTCTCTACGCAGCTGCAGGTCCTCAAGAGATGCTGTTACCTCAGCATCTCCAATATTGCGTACTGCTTGCCTTTGCAGTCTATCAAGTGCATTGAGGAGGTTGTTAGCGGAGCCGTCCCATAGATGGGAACAATACTCCATGCTCGATCGCACCTGAATCTTGAACAGCAAACAGCGCTGCTCGGGAGTGAAAAACCGCCTTACCTTATTGAGAATACCCAATTTACGGGAGGCAGTTAAAATAACACTCTCGATGTAGTTTGGATTCAGTTCCTGACCGATGTCCATGCCAAGAATGCTGAGGTCCACTGAAATAGGTAAAGGAGAGTTCTGAAGAGAGGGAGGAGTAAGAAAGGGATGGCAGTAAGGTATGTTCGCTTTCTTCCAAGACACCGGCACAATACCGGTATCGTAAGACATCCTAAACAATCGTGTCAACACAGGAGACAACTCAGCCGCGCATCTGAGCAGCACAATCGCCAGAACACCATCCGGCCCTTTAGTCTTATGAACGTTGAGCGACCGCAGCACAGCACGTACATATTACACTGCCTAATACCTATCGGTGCCACAATCGTTGATGCGCGAATTAGCCGCGAAAAGGTCAGCCAACAAGTTTGCCTTCTCAAGAGGCTGGTAGGCTAACGAGCTACCGGATGATTCAAGGATAGCAGCAAGGGAGAGCAGCAGTTGGCCTGCACAGCCTTACCGAGCCGCCAATAGCTACGGCTACCCGTAGGGTGCGAGATCAACTCCTGCCCTACTCTCGCCACTTTTTGTGCATCCGCTCTTGCAACAGCCCTCTTGTTAAACCTAGAGGCCTTGTTGTAAGCCGCCTTCAAGGAGCCGGTACTCGGGTCATTTAGTGCACAAGCCCTAGTGCATTCAGTAGCTTTGACTCATTCGCGATTGAACCAAAGCCGTTTTCTACGCTGGCAAGATCTAGTTTAATCATATTAATAAGTTTCAATAGAAGCTTATCTTGGGCTAGATAATTGGTGTGTAAACATTTTTATTTATTTATTGCCAAAGCTGCATAACTGACAAGATTACAAATCAAACGTTGCAGCAGTTGAGCCATCGAGCTCTCCTGGATTTGGCACGTAAAGCCGTTGGTTCCGCTTGCTGTCGTTAGATGGCAGTCGTAACAATCCATTTACCCGTTTTGGGCCAGCGTGGTAGGTACCAATCTCTCAAATGTGAAGTAAACTCACACTTGTCACTAGTCCGGGTCACTAGTCTAACAGCGGGACGCTTCTTAGGCCCTACACACTAGTGCGACTTTTTGCGGCGCGTCTGTGGCAATACAGTTGCAGAAATTATAAATTACAATACCTACGCTGCGTAGATTATGGAAGTGTGCGAATGGAAAGACTAAAAAGATAATTACAAAACTAACATTATTGGTTTAATGAAATTTTCATTTCAACGTGTCGCGCAGCGGTGAAATAATTGGGTGTAGTAAAAGACGGCTAACGGAATAAATACTGCACATACTTTTAACAGCTAAATGGGGCGATGGGCTCACCACCTGTTACGCTGAGCAAATGTGCAGTCGCTATTTGGTGAAAAGTGGACTATGGCGGAGGACTACTTTTGCGGTCCTCATTGTCTAGCCCTGACTAACCCTTCGGGGATAATTAGCCGTGATTATATGTATGGATGTAATTGTATGTAATGGGTATTATACGCAGCTTGTTCAACACATCTATACAAACGCGCTGTTGCAGCGATCATCATTATGCCGCGACCACACGCTTGGCAAACCTCAACAAGCCGTCACAAATTGAAACGCGTGGATAGAGCGATTGGTTTGGTTTGCAAGCGCTTGTGGCCGATCCGTCGAACAAATCACAAATCCAAACGTTTGTAGAGGTATGGAGTTTGCGGCAAGTTCCAAGCGTGCGGACGCGGCATTAAAGGGCCTAAGCTGGCGTTGCTATTATCTTACTTCTGACTGCATCCTGTGGCTTATCTCGGTGATCAAGATCATTGTGCCGACGTTCATTATTCCTGCATTCACAGCAGACACTACCTCGAACAAATGTGTTTTGAAAGCTGCAAAATTAATTATGACTTATAATATTATTATTTATTATATTATATGTTACGGATGTAGGTACACATTATCACACCCGTTTCGTTGTGTTGTGTTTCGTCGGGCCAGTGAGAGTTCCGGAGGCCCCTTCCCTCCTCCCCCCCTCACAATTCCTATTCTTTCCTCAACCCTATTCCTTTCATAGAGGTCGGCAATTTCGCGGGTGTCCATGGGCGGCGGTGATTGATCTCCATCAGGTGACCCGCCTCCTCGTTTGACTCCTTCTTATATTAAAAAAATACAAAATACATAACCAGACGGTTCCCAGGACAGAACTGGACTCGGTTTATTAAAATCTTAGGTCCATATTGGCTCACCAAGTTCTTTACTCGAAATTGTTCTCCCTACCGATTTGTAATTAAAATAACCACTCTTCCTTAAATTCTTTTTCCTTAAGTTTTCATTCGTACAATTTGTAGTACTACCGACGATGTTCATAACAGTCATGTTTCCGAATATTATAATTAATAATATCACTGATGTAAATATATATAAACTCCTACTGTTGTTTTTTATAACGCTTTTATCCCTAAACATAATTTCTATAATATGACCAACAGGAGTAGGGCAGCTAGTATTTCTGTTGACTAATAAAAAATATATCTTGAAATTCAAGACAATCGCTACACTGCGGTTTGCGATTGTCTCACACCCGTTTCACAAATATTACTATGAGGTCTCACAGTGCGCTCGGACGCACAGGGTCTCAAAAGCCTATTCATAAACAGTACTTGAGGGGCACAGACCACTTATCCCATAGACTCCGCATACGAGGGTAACGTCACTCATACTACATATTATGCAATCCATTGCTTAAGTAAGTGACACGCCCCCAAACCTAGATTCAGTCATAGTTTGACAGCGCCGCGGCACGCTAAAATTCAAAAATCTATTAATAATATAAATATGCCGTATTGCGCTGTTAAATTGTGTGGAAAGTGAAGCAAAACTTCTAGGTTACAAAAAGATAATATTTTATTTCATCGGTAAGTACAATTTTATGACGTAAAAGGATAAATCGATGGCTTAGTTCACAATTGCACTAACTACAGATTTGTCAATTTCACAGGAGAGCGTTTTTAAGATTTTTAAAGTTTAGACATGAACTGTTTAAAAACAAACTCAAACATTAAAGAAAATATGCATCTATTCATTGCAGTGATTCTTTAACTTTATCATATCTCAATATGGTTAAATTAGTACAAACAATACATATAAAAAATTGCAAAATAATCTTAGAACCCCCCATTTAGTACATTAGTGCACTGAGATTAATAATGTTGGAAGACACTAATTGTAAAATTCTAAAATATTTTATAGTTTTACCAGCCTGTCTAGGTCATGATTACCAAAATACGATACTTATAGCGATTTATTGGATTATAACTCTCATAGAACAATAAAATTTGATAGCTGAATATAGTGATCTATCATATTTTATAACTACAATTTTTTGAAATTGAATCAGTTCAAGAGTCAATAACAGGGATACCTATTGATTCTAACAACTATTGCATTAAACAGACAATAAATAATAAACCAGATTATAGAAATCAAATTATTTATTTTTGATCTAATAATCAGTCTTTCATATTAATCAGTCTTCTGTTAAATTTTCGAAGAACAAAATATACTTATTTTACTCCACATAAGCTCTTCTAATGAAAAAATAACAATCGAAAAACAAAAAAAATTAAAAATCAATGACTACTTTAAATTATCATTAGTCATTTAATTAAATATTAAATGACTAATGATAATTAGAATTAGAAACAAAAACTTAAATTTCTTCAGAAATAGGCCCATCGTCTTCATTAGATGATTCTGAATCACTACAATTATCGTTTACAATAGCCATAGACGTGGATTGTATGTCTTTATAATATTGGTCGTATTCTGATGGTATTACGCCATCTTTTAAAAGAGATAACAGGTCTTTTTTCTTGATTTCGGAAATCGGAATCTGTGATTTATATGCTCCCTTCAGAGGTTTTTTAAACTTTCTTATGCAGATATCTCTGTTTCTTTTCATAGTTTTTGACTTACAAATGTCTATTTCTTTGAAATGCGGCTCAGTTAAATCATATTTGTAAAATATTGACGTGGGGGATTCTTTTTTCACCAGTAGCCATTTTATTTTTAGCCACTGTACTGGTTCATTCTCTGTATTCTTATTTGTATTGGGGTTCAGTAATTTTTCTAATAACTTCAAATCATAAAATTCTCCATGTTTCATAATAATAACATTATAGGGTTTTGGCTTGATTCTAGCAGTTCCGATCACCAATGCATATTCCCGCAGAGTGAATATGCTTTTATGTTTTCGCGCTCTTTCTATACAGACATGAATTGAATCCACTTCTAAATAGGAATGACCGGATTCCATAAATTTTAAATCAATCGTTTCTAAGTGTTGTACATTAATGACAGCATACAAAGCTGCTAAAGTTACATATTTATTTCGGTTTTGCCCACCACAAGTGTCCGAAAATGATGAAACATGAGTAACAGTTTCGGGTAAACTGAAAAGATATTTCAATAATATTGATCCAATTTCAATGGAACCTTTCTTGCCATTACACTCATCCCATAAATAGCAGTTGCCAGTGTTCTCATGACTATCTAGGAAAGTTAAATTGTACAATGATAATTTGCGCAAATAATAGATTTTGCAATCTCCGGTAAAGGGTACCGATAGAATAGCTTGAAGATCAAATGTTATAGCCCGAAAAGCCCCATCTGAATCCAAACATCTTTGCTTGTCTTCTTTTTTCATTGCTAGAGCATCATATTCACGTTTCTTGTGGGCATCGTATTCTACCTGTAAGGGAGCTTTATTTTCAGTACGCTTATACACGTTGCATTTTGTGCACTGATCTTTTTTTGGTTTATAAAACGAGAGCCTTGGACTGTAACTGTGAAAAATTTTTTGATACACATAAGGTGATACAGGAGTTATGTTCTTTTCGAGGCAAAAATTTTCTTTGTATATCCTATACAAGCGACTTATGTTGAGATCACTATCTAAATAGACTTTTTTAGAATCTTTTCGACAGTAATGAGATTCTACACGAGGGTACTGGTCAATATACATTTTTACAAAGTTGATGGATTCCACTGAAGTAATGTTTGCAGGCAGTTTGCCTTGTCGTTTGTCAGTTCCTGTAAATATCCCATTGAACCCTATATTTTTTTAAACAATTATTAATGATGCTCGAGCTAATATTGAAAGTATTACAAAAAATTTTTTGGCAAACTCGTTTTCTTCCTACAGATAGGTGAAAAAGCCAATAGTGTCGTGACATGGTACGATTTTTTTTTGCCTTCGTATAGAGACGTAAGACTTCTGTGTGAGTAATCAAGCTACTAAGCATCATTTTTTGTTGTTTTGTATCGGCTAAACTCCAGTAGTCTTCGAAGATATCCTGTCTCAAATTTTCGGGAAACAAAGAATTACACCTAAAACGACATTTGCTGCAATCTGTTGGCTTAGGTTCCCTTTTCCTGTTTGCCGTAAATTTTTAAGAACATTTCTTTTCCAAGTTTCAGGCATAGCCTTCTTTCTTCGTTTTGGTAAATTTTCCCTTGCAACCTCTGCTGAGTCACTTATGTCAGTAATATCGCTATCTAATGATAATGGTAGACGAATGCGTTTTGTTGGAGTAGGGCAAAAAGATGATTCTGAATCAATATAAGGAGATAACTCGTCATTAGAAGATAAATATAGATCTTCGTGTAATGTATTTTTACTTATTCCTGTCGATGTACATGGCTGTGGAGATAGTGGACCTGATTCGTTTAGTTTAGCAAGAGGCGGTTATTCTAAATCCTTTACGTTTTTGCAAAGAATAGATGGGGAGCGATTATCATTTGATTGGTGATGATTTGAATCGGCGACTTCAAAGGTAAGATCTACATTTTGCAAATATACAACGTCATGATGTTCGCCTGCATTTGTCGTTGTAGACTGGGATGGATCGTTTTGTCGTTGACTTTTACTTATTCCTGTCGATGTACGTGGCTGTGGGGATAGTGGCCCTGATTCGTTTAATTCAGCAAGAGGCGGTTCTTTTAATTCTTCTACGTTTTTGCAAAGAATAGATGGGAAACTATATTCATACGATTTGTAATGATTTGAATCGGTGACTTCTAAGGTAAAATCTATATTTTGCAAAGATACAACGTCATGATCTTCGCCTGTCTTTGCCGTTACAGGTTGGGATGGGTCGTTTTGTCGTTGAATAGCATTCAAGGGGCCAGAGATGGTTATGTCTGTTTCTGAATAGGCATGAATCTTAGGAGATGCTTGAGCAGTTAGAGCTGACGCAGATTTATCATAATTATTTATATTCTCCAGTGAAGTGTTGTCATTAGATTCGGGAACTATAGCTTGACTAACTGTGGATATGCGATCGAGTGACGGTGATGGATTTTGCACTGAAACTTTACTGTCTGCAACATTCTCATTAGATATTTTGTCAAATAAAGAATTTAAATTTTTAACAACTTTTTTGCGGGGTGTTGGGGCGACGCCGACGCTTACTTTATTTGCAGCTAACAATTCATTAGTTAATGATTCAATCAAATTTCTATTTTCATTCTCATGTTGAGATTCGCAGATATCTGGCAACGACATGCCTGATTTTTCATCTGTAAAAAACAAAGCACATTTTGTAATTTTATAATTAATTACTTGCGTGTATAAGTGTGTGTTTGTGTGTGTATGAGTGGGGGTGAGTGTGTGTAGGTGTGTGTGTGTGTGTATGCGTGTGCGTGAAGTAGTTTTAAAATTAAAATAATATTTATATACATTTTTTACATACCATAACGTTAGTAAGGCGAACAGTAAACGTATGTATTAACAGCACTTAGTACGCTTGTGCATAGGACAACACGAGACAACAACACGACAAGTCCTATGCACAAACGTACTAAGTGGTCGTTAGATGAAATTGACTGCCATGTAAATACCTACTTATAGTTGTATGAATAGTTATTTATTAATTAGATTAAGCACTTATTTTACTTACTTTTTACTGTATGTGGTGTCTTCTTCAACTCTGTTTTTTGGCTGAACACAGTTGTTGGCAAATCTTGCGATGCCGTCTTGTTTTTATCACTTCGATTCACTAAATCGACTAGTTTACGTCCTTTACTTAACATGGTTGCATTGAACCTAAACAAATAGTCATTAATTTCTTAAAACCTTAAAATATTTCACTTTACGCGGTAAAACGATTCAGATGCACGCATAAACTGGTTTTCTTTGCCGAGATCGCGATCGGTGTGACTCGCACGCAACACGACCAAACCGCGGGGTCCGCGGGGAAGCCTCCCCCTCACCCCTCATGCGCGCCACAACAAGCAAGCAATGCAACGGAGAAGCGCTCACTCACGCTCGCTCAGTCGAGTCGCCGATCGGCTTTCATAGTGAGATCACGCTGTCCATTTAGATCGGGCGGTAAAAATTACGCGCCAAAATTCTTGTTTGAAACACAAATGAGTTAAAAGTACAAAGTGCATTTGATTTATCGCAAAACAAAAGAAATATTGTATTAAATGTACTTAGTTTATTTGTGCGTTTCTTTTTACTTCGCAAGCACAATGGGTCTTAAACTCAAAGCAAGTTAATGCATTTGTGCATTTCAAATTTGCCAAACCACTTTAAGTAAAAGTACTTATCACACTTGTCATGAAACTTTCTTGATTGTTTTGTATTAACTGTACTTAATACACTCCTATCGCACCGCTAAAAGAATGAGCAGATACTGCAAATGCGTTTAACACGTTTGTGTTTTGTTATAATTTATAGTTAAAAAACTTAAAATCAGTTATAATGTATCTTATTTGGATTTACAGAATTAAAGGCCATTAGTACATATTGACATTCATCAAACTCTTTTATTACAACTGTGACCCTATAATTATCATAGAAAGAGATAGATTATCGGCATTTCAATACGCGCAATCGAAAGAGAATGATATTTAGTGTATTTGGCACTTAAAAAACGAAAATTGAAAATTTTGTAGTTAGTGCAATTGTGAACTAAGCCATCGAAATTTTAAATTGGTGTAAAAATTCAATTATAAATTAAGAAAAATGCACGCGTTGATGTCTTTTAAAAAGTCCCTTTCATTCTGTTGTAAATGCATAAAGCACTATCTCCCTCTGTTTTGGTGAGTGTTGCCCAAGTTAGAACCTACAACTTGACGATAAATTTGTTACAAATATCGATAATTTTTTATTAAGTTAAGAACTTTGTTACCATTATGACATTATTCGGTTATGAGAACGAAATCAAATTCGCTGTTGTATTTTGGTAAATTCAAAAATAACAATAAGAAGCTTTCACGTAAAATGTAATGTTGACTTTAGCAATTTCTAGCAAAATATCATTTCTATACCTCGAGTTTTCGTAACCAAACGGAAGGTTTAGTGTATATGTACTAAAAATAAAGTTTTTTAGGTTGTTATTGGCATTGTATAATCAGTTTTAGTTGGTTTAAAATTATTATTATCTTTTTATCACAATATTCAATGCTGACTTTTTGTTTTAACTTCTTTATTTTAATTTATTATTTAAAGATAACTAACTTTTGTTGTAAAATGTTTCCAAAATGCCCAAACTTGAAAATAAAATAGATAGAAGCTACAAGCAAATATAGCATTATATGCTCACGATATTTTGCCGCGGATAGCTATCAACTAATGAAAAAGCGGCGACTGTTGTTTAGTAATGCTGAACCCACGCTTATGCTTCCAACTGTGGTGAGTATTTATGTTCAATTTGCTTAGTAACTAACTATGAAGTACTTACCTACTACCTACAATTTAAATATGCATTTCAATATAATGCGACTAGGTGAATATTCATATTAACCTATTTTAATGTTTTAGGGTTCTTCACAAGGTGAATTTGCTTCAGCCACAACTTCATATTGTTCACCAGTGAGGCCAGTTACCACCTTACAGCATAGACTATCGATGATATCTTCTTTGTCACTTAAAGTATCAGCCTATAAAGATCTAATCTAATCTAACTTCTATTTTTTTATACGTTTAAAACTTTCATTATACTTGTTGTTGCAGGATTTTATTCAAAATTATCAAGAAATACCAACGACTTCAGATATGCATATCTCCGATAGTTCTCTCTCCAATAATAAAACTATAAAACATCAAGCAATTAACCAACCAAGTACAAATACCGATTTGTTAGAGATATGTTTCACATTTAGCAGTCCAAGATACAAGCGTCTTAACCGTTAAACTTATCCGTCTGATAAAATATTACGCGACCAATCTAAAAATGTTTTGTAAAACAATGAATGACATAAATATTATGACAAAACATTTTCAAAATGGTTGTATTAACTCTAACCACCAAATAAGTTTTGCCTGACCTTTGAAAAACCGGCCATTACATATTTATTTTTTTAAACTACTCCAAAACTGATTATGGCAAACAGATTGATTGATAAAATATAATACCTATCTTAACTTGAGTTTTGATATAAAAGTTAGTACCTATTAAATAAGAAGAATTGTTTTATTAACTTATTAACACCGTTATATTAATCATCAAGTACGAAAAAAGTCCATCGATTTCAATATCGACTTTTACCACATTACTATTTCGAATACATTTGATAATGGTGTGTTACGTGTCACTAGTTTGACCTTTAAATATCCAATCACAGCCAGAGTTACACCCCCGCACCCCGCTGAATTTTACGATTGCATCTTTTAGTAAAACTTGCTGAAAGCGACATCTATGGGATAAGTGGTCTGTGTTGAGGGGCCACCGGCCGGCGCTATGCGTCCCTTAAAATGAACGCATGTCTTACTTCGCATAGCATTTCTACTTTGCTTAGACAAGACTGTTTGTGAATACGGGTGTTAAATTTCTAACCTATCACGTGACCTACACAAGTAGGGCAGCTAGTATCCTCAATTACTTGAATAATAGTGTATAAAACGGTCATGTTTAGAAAATATAGGAAATCATAATAATAGTTTAATAGATGTTTATGAATATTAGAACACACATTTTCGGAGTTCGATTATCGGAGTTGAAAAGTTAGGTAAACTTTATCGCACCCTAAAATCTTCACAATAAAATACTTGGATCCTGGCTCCTACGAGTTGAGCAATTGCATACTAGCCTTGAAAGAAATGTCGGCATTGCTACGAGGCCTCTAACTAAACCCTGTCCCTTACCTTATCAAATCGATTAAGGGGCATTTTTAAACCTAGTGTACTTACTTACACCTAGTGTGTGCCGTGCTGGTAGCGGCGCACTACTGTCCGATAACTTCCCTTGGGTGTCGTAAAAGGCGACTAAGGGACTAAAGACTGAACATACATCCAACATCATAGAGCTGCAATCGTTATCGCGGTGATATCAATTAATGAAACGTGGACTATAGCAGTTGTCTGCTTTTGCAGGGGTACTACACTACATACATACGAAAAACTTATTTCCGAAACACACAATCTCGAATTTCAACACTCCGAATTTTATAGTTCCGAATGGTTCAGAATTCCGAATATTACAATTCCGAATTATAAATAATTTGAAAATTATGATTTGGTCACCCATCCAGCAACTCGTCGGCATTGCGAAAGTTGCTTAACTGACAAGAACGCATACCGATAGGTTTATCTGTTAATAATCACATGGTGCCAGCCACTTAGCAGCATGCAGCATGCAAGCAAGCACGCAGCATGCAAGCAAGCACGCAGCAAGCAAGCAAGCTTGCAGCATGCAAGGAAGCATGCAGCGAGCAAGCACGCATCATGCAAGCAAGCACGCAGCATGCAAGCCAACTTGCAACGGGCATGGCTCTTCTGTCACGGCTGCGGCGCACTATGGGGCCAAACGGTCTTAAGTGTCTCAAAAATCTATAACTTTTTTGTTTCTTGATATTTTGGATTGAAATTTCGTACACGTATTCCTGAATATGTATGCTAATAGAAAAATAAAACATCATCATTGTTAAATAAATATTTATTTCGTGATAGCTTGTTAAAATTAAATTAACTTATTTTTTCATACAAAAATAATAAGATGAATATTTAAAATAACTCTTTTTTTCTTAGATTAAGTTTACTTTTGAATTATAAATAATACTATAACTAGTTATATGACATAAAATAAAAATTAAGTATATTTTTCATAAATTACAATACCTATCCTACTCATTACTTGTCATTATTAACAACTCTTTGGCTTCGCCAAATAATTCTTTTGCTATTATAAAACTCGGTCTATTTATGCTCGATATAAAAGGATCAGATGTATATAACAAAATGTGCATCACGTCTTCATAATTTGTAGCCGACCGGGAACACTTCCGAGCGTGATGCAACCTATACTTTTTATAATCCTTGTTCCTTGCTTCTTGAGCATCTTCAGATAATTGACCTAGGGGCAAAACTGCATAATGTTCTATTATTTTTGCTCCATGTATCAATACTTTGTGCACTGAAGATGGCATATAGTACCAGTTATATTTGCCAGCGTATATTGACCGAATGTTTCGCCGTTAATAGAAAATCCTGATGGCATGGTCTGCAGTATTATGTATAATCTCTTAATCAGCCCTTCATCCACACCCGTAATCTCTGCAGAACATTGATAATTTTGAAAGAATCTCCTGGCCGTATTTTCATCATTGCTGTTACCGGAACCTTGACGTGGTTTACCAATGTGAAAACCAAGCAATTCCCGAAAACGAGCTTGCACGTGCTTGTTTTTATCCTCTTTAATTCTTTCTTCTCTTTAAGTCCACTTTTAAAAACCTAAATTATAGGTAATATGAAGAATCAATTCCATACACCTTATCCATGCGTGTAAGGTATATAGTCCGTATTTAAATGAATTTTCATTTTCAACTCTTGCTTGTACTGTAATGAGATCATTCATTCGGGGTTGCACCACAAACCGTGCACGTAGCACTGGATGATGTATGTGTTAACACCTGAGCAACTTTCCCGTCTATCATGGTCATGTACATGACATGAATAAATAGAAAAATAAACAATTAATTATTTTTGAAAATTTATTTATTTCTATTCATTGACATTTCTGCTTCTATATCAAAATGGCGCAGTAATGACGCAAATTTTTTTTATTTCCTCGTTTTACTAAATAGTTAAGGAATTAAAAAAGTGATTAACTCGACATAGGCAGCTGTAGGCAACAACGAAACCTCCAATCGAAATATAAGAATATGAAAAAATTCCTTATGTTGCTTAAAAACGTATAAAAAATCACACAAAAATATTATTGATAAAAACGTAACGTTATTTTAAACTAGAGATTCTAAGCAATCTAACAATATTTAAGAGGGTTTACGCATTTCGGTTTCTCATACAAACTTCCAAGTCGAAATTTTTAAAAACCATTAAGTGAATTTCAATCAAACTTTGCATGCTAAAGAAACATACAGAGATCTAAATAGTTTGTTGAAAACATTTTTAAAAAACGTTTAAATAACTGAGTTAATGCGATTTTAAACTTTCTATAGTGGGCTTTAAATCGCAATAAATCAGCTAAATAAACCTTTTTAAAAAATGTTTTCAACAAACTATTTAGATCCATGTGTTTTACTTTAGCATGCAAAGTTTCATTAAAATTGGCTTAACGGTTTTTAAAAATTTCGACTTGGAAGTTTGTATGAGAAACCGAAATGTGTAAACCCTCTTAACATTAACATACTTCCTTTGCAAAACATAGAAGTAAAACTTTTATAATGGGCAATTTGATAGTATGAAAATATCGAAGTGTAATGTTTGCGAGTAATTTTAAATACTTAAAAGTTAAAGAAAAAACTTTTAGCTATTGCTACTGATTGTTCTTTTACCAAAGAATATAACACCATGAAAAAAGCTTTGGAATTACGATATTTGTCAAAACCATTTTCGAGACGGAAAATACCGTTTGGCCCCATAGTGCGGCGCTGCAAGGCTCCCGCGGTTCCACGCGAGCAGTAGGTTCTCGCTTACCACCGCAGCTTTGGCTTGCTGGGCGGCTTCGTCGGCCAGCCTCAGCTATGGCGGCGAGCCTTAAACCCACCTGCTCTTCAGCTCGCGGGCCGCCTCGCCCCTTTTCGAATTTCGTTTTTTGGAAAATAACATTTCAGGTTTTTGTTTGTTCGGACTTATAATTATCGGAAAATTGAAAAATCGTATTTATGATATTTGGAATCGTTCGGGATTTAAAATAATCTTAATTTAAATTTTTCGGAATAATGAAATTTGGAGTTTTGAAATTTGGAATATTCAAATTCGGAAGTAAGTTTTTCGGAGTTTTAGGGTGTTCCCCTTTTGCGGTCCTTACTGTCTGGTCTTTGACTAACCCTTCGGGAATAATAGTCGTGAATATATGTATGTATGTAGTGCACTTACCAACTGATGGTGAATAGAAGAAAACAGGGATCACCATATGTATCGCACAACATATGAGCTGGAGGAACAGAACGGCCCCATAAGCTTTGTACAGTCGCCTTATCACTTCAAACATTTTCACGTACATTGTTATCAACGAGCGTATGGTTAGATACAAGGGTGTTGGTTGACCATTATTATCACCTGAAAAAGAAAACTTTTATTTTATTTTTAAATTTTAATTTATTACGACGCTCACACTCTAGTTCAAGTAAAGCTGAGCTATATTATTTAACGAATAGTTAAACAAGATAATGGACAAACATACTTAATTGATAACTATACCATACATTTATATCTAGTCTAGTCATAGATATTGTTACAAGGAAAAGATTTTTTTTTCTACTGCATAAAACATTTATTACTTTAGTGTGCGTTAGTTTATAAATGAATATAGGTAATAGCATTAAAAAATATTAAGTTGAAGAGATAAAATGTTTTGCTTTAAAACAAAAATATTAACACCGATTGGCGCGAAAATGAGAAAACACAATGAATATATAACAGGTTCCAAATTCAAATGTAATATTTTTGTTTTTTTTATTGCAACAGTATTTATGGCCAGACTAAGTATATACATGTTGAATGTAGCCACCAAACAGTTATATTTTTCAGTGCGTAGCGCAGGTTTGTGATGATCATCAAACTGCATTTTGGCAATCTTGGTACATACCTTGTTTTGCCATAAAAGTTCTGTCCCAACTTAATAGTGATTATCAGATTTCGTGCACATTCTATGTCCGTGGTTGTATAAAAATATGTAGGTATTTTACTTTTAAGTTATATGGTTTGTTTGAACGAAATACTTTACAGTATGCTATAATGTTTACTTAACTATGAACTGCTAAGTTAAAAGGTTTTTAAGAAAAACAACATTAATTATATCTTAAAATGTCACTACCCTCAGTGTCCCAAACATACATGTTGTAGAACAACTACCTAAATTTTGAAGAAGTTTTTGTTTGCAAAATCTGGATTTTATTCGTATTAATAGATTGATAGTAAATGTTTTCCGCATTTTTGCACCTACGAAAGTAATACTTACATATATTTTTATAAATGTTTAAAGTTTTGTCGTCTTAAAATCGTCATTATCTTCAACAGAAATTGAAACGACAAAATGTCCTGCGATCGGTCATCCTCCTCCTTCACTTCCCGTCTCCTCGCGGTTACGCGGCGGTCAGTCAGCCGTACGGCATCGTAAGAGAAACGCTTGTTAAAATAATAATATTTTATATCCGTCGAATTCTTCGGATTATTATAAATACTAAGAGACCGTTATACAGATTTCTCTCCTCCCCATGTGTTCATGTGGAAAGGCCTTTCAAAGCCTGTGGCCAGCTGTGGGACGTTTATAGGCTGATGATGATATTAATATATATTTCTTAATTTACATACCACTGCATTCAGTGGTCTGCCGAATTATTTTTGTGGGCAACAAAGTATCAAATGAAATAACTTAATTTCAAATTATTATAATTTTTTATCTACCGTAAAATAAAAATAAAAATATAATAATGTAGGTACCTAATACTTTGAGGTATTTCAGGACATCTCGAATACGATTTGAGTTTACCACCTGTCGAGTGTTATACACCAGAAGACGGCCATGAATCTTTGGAAATCGAAAATAATGCCATAAAAACGCCCGGTGACGTTGATCCAAGTGTTCAATTTGCTGACAAAACCTTGCTGGAAGAAGCCGCGTCAGCTGAAGACGATTCGACGTTTGATCCCAGTTTGGTCCAGGCTCTCGGTGACGTAGAACTTGAAACGGTGGAATTCGGTGGTAACATTCACGCGGAGGTAGCTAAACAGTTTGAAAAAAATTTGCAAAGTGGAAATAAAGAATCCAAGGAAGAACTTTTAAAAAAAGTATTTATTCCCAGCAAATTTACCTCTTGCTAAGAGCCCCGACCTAAACCCGGAAATAAGTGGCATGCTGGCCGAGGTCTGCAAGGTAAGAGACAAGAGATTACTAACTAAACAAACTCAATTGGGCAAAACATTATCAGCATTAGGCAAGGCAATAACAAGTCTTCTGAAAAAAGACCCAGATGTACCAGATATTGTACGCACCTTAAATGACGCGGGAAAATTATTGGCAGATTCACACTTTACTGAGTCAGATACGCGACGATCTGTTATTATTCCTTTAATAGATAAGTTTTTAGCAGAACCGTTCAAAGATAGAAAAAGGGATACTTTCCTTTTTGGGGACCACTTATGCGATTTAGTCAAAAACAGCAGAGGAATCAAAAGGACGAGTCAAATGATACAAGCGTCTACCAGTTCAACGAATAATAATAATTTAAACAGGAAAGGTCCATCATTTCGAGGGCGGCATCAGCAAGTCGCACAAACATATCAATATCGGACTGGTGGGCCGAGACCGACAACATCATATTATGCGAGCCGTCGACGCGGGCCCCCGCCGCCGCCGCCACTGCCGCTGCTGCTGCCCCCGCCGCGCCCGGGTCGCCGCCAGCCTCCGCCGCACCCGCCTGCGCGACGTCAGCTGGCCCAAGCACAACGTTTCCCGCCCAACCGAGCTGCGTAGTTACACAACCTCAGGTACATGCTGGTAGCTTACGATATTTTTTTAATGAGTGGCAATCTCTTACTAAGGATAGTCTTGTATTAGATGCTGTATCCGGATATAAGATTCCTTTTAGTAGCGAGCCTAAGCAAAATGCAAAGAATTTACCCAGGCGATCGTTTGCAAAAGTTGAGTCAATGGCAATGCAGACTGAAATAAACCATTTATTGCAGATACACGCTATAAGAATATGTACACCAGTACCGGGTCAATTTATATCAGACATATTTTTAATTCCTAAAAAAGATGACAGTATGCGGTTTATACTTAACTTAAAGAAGTTAAACAAATTTGTTTTACGTGAACATTTTAAAATGGAGGATATTAGGACAGCGACCAAGCTTTTATCCAAAGATTGCTATATGATTAATATTGACCTCAAATAATCTTATTTTTTTGTATCTATTCACAAAAGTCACACTAAATATTTACGCTTTTATTTTGATAACTTTTTGTATGAATTTATAGCATTACCGTTTGGGTTATGCTCAGCCCCATATATCTTCACGAAAATACTAAAAGCGATTATGTCTCGCCTTAGATCCAATGGTCTACTTTCCGTCCGACATTTAGACGATATTTTGTGTTTAGGAAACACAGCAGAAGCGTGTCAAGAAAACGCAAAAATCACAATAAATCTTTTAACACAATTAGGTTTTGTTATTAATTTTAAAAAGAGTTATTTGACTCCTCAAAAATCCTGCAATTTTTTAGGTTTCATTTTAGATTCGAAGACAATGACGTTACAATTGCCAGATTTAAAACGACAAACGTTATTTAGAAACATAGAAATAATTCTAAAATCGAAAAAGATTCGTATAAGAGAATTTGCACGTTTTCTTGGCTCTCTTACTGCTGCCTGTCCGGCTATAGCCTACGGATGGCTACATACAAAATCTTTAGAAAGAACTAAATACTTAGCCCTACTGAAGAATAATGATGGTTATGATTCCTACTTAAATATGCCTAAAACTTTGCACGATGATCTGGTGGAAAAACAATATTTTATTTGGAATAAATCCAATACGCCAGCAAAGATTTCATTTAGAAATATATACAGATGCCTCAACTACAGGATGGGGTGCAGCTTGTAGTACTGAAAAAACTGGTGGCTTTTGGACAGATACTGAGCGTTCTAATCATATTAACTATTTAGAATTATTAGCTATATATTTTGGTCTTAAATCGTTTGCTAAGAAAAAAAAGAAATTGTGATATTCTCTTGCGCGTCGATAATACAACAGCAATATCATATGTAAATAGAATTGGCGGGGTACAATACCCACATTTACATCATGTTGCAAAAAATATTTGGCAGTGGTGTGAAGACAGAAAAATATTTATTTTTGAATCTTACATTCGGTCTTCATTAAATATAGAGGCTGATAAAGAATCTAGAAAAACCAATATCGACACAGAATGGGAATTAGGTATCAGAGAATTTTCTCAAATAACTAAATGCTTTGGCCAACCCTCTATAGACTTGTTTGCATCACGAACAAATACCAAGTGTTCCTTGTATATCTCATGGAAGAGAGATCCGCTTGCCTATAATATTGACGCATTTACACAAGATTGGTCTCAATTAAAAACATTAAATAAAATAATTTCGGATAAAGGTACGGGAATAATTGTAGTGCCACATTGGCCATCTCAACTGTGGTACCCATTATTCAAATCTCTTTGCGTTAAAGAATTGCTACTATTTCCACCAAGTAAATATTTACTCTCTTCTCCTTTCAGGTCAATACACCCATTGCACCAGCATCTTTCCCTGGTAGCGTGTGTTGTATCCGGGAAGGCTTCCGCAAACAATTAATACCGGAATCAGCTTTGGATAATGCTTTCCTCCATTTCAAAAAGCACTATATCTCAATATTCTTCTAGTTTGAAGCAATGGTGGGAATATTGTAAAGTAAATAACGTTGATTTTTATAACTTTAGTATTTGTTCAGTGATAGATTTTCTAACAAATTGTTTTAACAAAGGATCATCATATGGAACTCTAAATAATCACAGATCGGCCATTTCTTTAATTTCATCAAATAATATTCGTGATAATCATTGTTTAAAACGTCTTTTCAAAGGAATTTTCAAATTGAAACTCGTATTCTCTCGCTATATATTACATGGAACCCAAATACTGTATTAGACTACCTACAAAACCTTGACAATGATCAAATCAATTTAGAGATATTAAGTAAAAAACTAGTCATGTTGTTAGCATTAGCCACTGGGAAAAGAACTCAGACATTGTCTTTATTAAAGATATCGAATACTAAAACTTTTAACAATCGGATAGTAATCACAATAACAAGTTTGATTAAAACTTCTGTGATTGGTAGGGCTCAACCCATTCTAGATTTACCTTATTTTGTTGAGCGCCCTGGTATTTGTACAGCTACTGCATTAAAAAAATATTTAACAATATCATCTTCTATCAGGCCTGATTATGAAGATAATATTATTTTGACAACTAAAAAACCTTATAGAGCTGCTTCATCTCAGACGATCGGGCGCTGGATGAAGCAGGTTATGTGTGACAGTGGCGTCGACACGTCGATTTTTGGTGCTCATAGCACGAGGCACGCCTCGACTTACGCAGCTTCCCGTGCAGGTCTTAACGTTGATATTATTAGACGGTGCGCTGGTTGGTCTGCGCAATCTGAAGTTTTTGCTAATTTTTATAGTAGACCGATTATTGATTCAAATGATAATCTACTGAATTCAATATCATAAGACAGATAGTCTTTAGAATGTGTATCATACCCTGTACATATATCATACATGTAACGAATATCATAATGTTAACCGAAAATACTGAGATCTGATCCTATTTTGTTACAAATAAATATAATTACCTATTAGGTATATTGTAAGAAACATATACGTTATAAAGATACTGATTTATATAAGTATACCTGGTTTTATTCGCAACATAGATCACCTTCTCTAAACATCTACATGGTAAGAAATAAATCTAGAAGACGAAGACAGGATAATTAAATGTCAAACGAACTTACCTGAAGTGAAGTTTGATCTTAATTATCCTGTCTTCGTCGGAGAGATTTAAGGTCCCTCCCTTCCCTACATACTTTGATGTTCCCTAGATCAATGTTGCTCTTATAGTCTGCTCTAAAAACAATGAGGTCGAGTGCTACTGCACGGCGGAGGTAGGGTGAAACTGAGACGGTCCGTATCGTTTTCTCTTTCACTCTAAAGGCTTGTGCGATATGATTGGCGCGTAGCAGGGCTACTACTACATGGTAAGAAATAAGTCTCTCCGACGAAGACAGGATAATTAAGATCGAACTTCACTTCAGGTAAGTTCGTTTGATCATTTAATAATATGACGGTAGTATTATACTTATAAATAAATATCATTATATTATGTAGGTTTTATACTATTCATTTCGAACTAACATATTGCTGTATAAACATGGAGTGAGGTACCACAGAGAATCGTGAGAGCCAAGAAGTTGTTGCAGAAACACGCAGGCGGTGGCCACCAGACAATTTTTCTTCACGGATGAAAAAAATTTGGTTGAAGAGAAGTTTAACCGTAAAAACGATAGGGTGTATGCACACAGCTCCCAAGAAGCTACTGAGAAAATTCAGAAGGTTGAAAGAGGCCACCACCCAGCATCTGTGATGGTTTGGTGGGGCGTGTTCTACGAAGGCGTGACAAAGATCCATTTTTGTGAACAAGGTGTAAAAACACGAGTAACTAACTACCGAAGCGATATTTTAGACAATGTGGTTATGCCATTAAGTAACACTGTGTTTACCGGTAAACAATGGATATTTCAACAAGACTTAGCACCAGCGCACAAAGCAAAATCAACCCAGCGCTTATTAGACGTGAATTTAACGGATTTCATCGCCTGCAATAATCCATGGAATATTTTAGAAGAGAAAGCCTGCTCTAGACCTCATCCAAATTTTGAGTCGTTAAAATTTAAAAAAAATTTAGAATGAACCCAGACAGGTAAGCGAACATCAGCACGCGTTGGGTACCCAAAGACCGACGTCGGCGTCGAGGCCGTCCTCGGAAGCGGTGGCGCTACGACCTCAATGCCTTCGATGGAAATTGGTTAAAGCTGGTTAAGGAGAGTGAGATCTGGGAGGAAGTGGGGGACACCTTTGCCCAGCAGTGGGACATTATAGGTTAATTTAAAAAAAGAAAATTTATATATAAAGTCTGCGTTTCTCTGCAACACTTCTTGGCCCTCACAATTATCTGTAGTACCCCACTCCATATTTACACAGCTATGCGCTAGATCGAAATAAATAATTATAAAACCTATATAATATAATGATATTTAATAATAGTACTACCGTCATAATTATTTATTTTAAAATACCCAAATTTAAGTTGCGACAGAACTTATGGCAAGACATTGGCACATACATAATATAATCACGACTATTATTCCTAAAGGGTAAGTCAGAGACTAACAAAGCAATGATGACAGCAAAAGCAGCCCTCTATCATAGTCCACTTTTCACCAAATAGCGACTGTATAAGTGCTCAGCATGACAGACAGGTGGTGAGCCCATCGCCGCTCTATACAGTTGGATGTATGTACAGTCTTAAGTCCGTTAGTCGTCCTTTACGATACCCAAGGGAAGAGAAGGGGTGGTAGTACTTTTTCACCAAGCGACATGATAAAAGCTTGGTGATTAAGCCAATACCCGCCATCAATTGTAGCGATGACTTCATTTTAATGATTGTGGCCTTTACCGTACAAAGGATATTATATTACTTTATTTGTTTATTCTTCTTCTTTAACTTACAGTTGTAAAATTATACTTACACCTTAAATTTATTTGTTCAAACTGATCATTCAATAGCAACATTGCTGATCTAGCATCTAGAGCAACGTATACGTATTCCATGATTACTAGGAACATTACTGCGTACAAGGGATCCATCAACAGCAACAAGATTGCCGCTAGAACTAAATAAAACTTAGTTGTTGTATTTATTATTATCTAATGAAAATAACAGCGCCTTTTAAATTTAATACTTACAATTTCTACTATTAATTTTATCTAAAAACTGGACATAGGGCAGCTGGGGTAATAAGCCAATTATGAAATACGAAACGCAAATCACGTATAACCTAACGCTCGTCCTTTCCAGCGATGTTCTTTTCGTTTGGTCTATGCCATTTGTTTTTTTAATCTGCAAATAAATATTTCATCGGTTTATGAAAAATAGTGAGACTTTCGGTTCTATTTCCAGGTCTGTTAAGGTGGGTTCTGGATGTTTTACTGCAGAGCCCGAGTTTGTCACTAAGAGCAATTTCAGTAATGTTTTCTTCGCACGTATATAGGGTCTAACAATATCAAAAAGCAAACGTTTAAGGGGAGCATCTATACATCACACTGGGCGTTAGGGGATGGTCAGCCATTTAAGTTGGAGACGATAGGACGATATGTAATCGTATTTGCGTAAGCCAAAAATAAAGATTACAAGAATACGATCCAATTTGTTGAGAAGATTTGAGAGTGCTTGCAGTGATATGTCTACATCATCTGATACTGATGATCTTTCTCTTGATGTCAAGCTACGATCAATATTCCACAATAAATTCCACTACCTTAACCTAGTGCATATCAACGCGCAGAGTGTCCCTGCACATATCACTGACTTAAATGTGTAATTTAACAACGGGCTAGTCGATGGAATTTTGATTTCCGAATCCTGGCTCAAACCGTCTCTTCCGTCCCCTCTCTTTACGCTAAATGGGTATAAGCTATTCCGTAACGACAGAATTGGAGCTGGTGGTGGTGGTGTATGTATCTACATTAAAGACCACATACCATGCTCTGTCGTCAGTCAGTCTCCGAGTACTTACAATGGATCATTGGAGTACTTATTCATAAAGCTTAGTTTACACCTTACTAGTATTTTAGTAGGGGCTGCTTATAGCCCTAGCATCAATGTTAACTATTTTGACTCTTTTGAAATCACTCTTGAATCCCTTAGCTCTTCTTACGAACATGTAATATTGATGGGTGATCTTAATACTTGTTTATTGAAGGATAACTCTCGCTCGTCTCGTCTTAATTCCATTGTAACTTCGGTCAACTTTGTGTTGCTTCCACTCACTGCCACCCATCATTCTCCTAATTGTCAGCCATCTCTCTTAGACGTACAGATAGTTTCAAAACCAGATTCTGTCCTTTTACATGGACAAACTACTGCTCCATTCTCCTACCACGACCTCCTCTATTTATCTTATCGTGTACGTGCCCCCAAATCCAAAACCAAAGTAATTTTCCGACGTAATTTTGGTGGTATCTGTGTGGATCGCTTGAGAGAAAGCTTTTCTAGGGTGGACTGGTCTGGCTTCTTTGTGGCTGACTCTGTTAATGAGAAGGTTACAATACTGAACAAACAGCTAACACAACTGTTTGATTTGCATGCTCCACTCAGGCCGGTGTGCGTTAAGCATCTACCTCCACCTTGGCTGACACCTGCGATAAAGAAAACTATGCAGCGTAGGGATAAGGCCAAATCAAAATTAAAAAGATTTCCAAGTGATGACAACCTGCTCACCTACAAAAGGCTACGTAATCTCTGCAATCGACTTTGCCGGGATGCTAAGCGACGCTACATCCACACTGCGATAGATGGTTTACCTCCGGATCAAACTTGGAGATTTTTAAAATCCCTCGGCGTTGGAAGGGACCGCATCACTTCAGTGGATTTACCTGATGTTAACCAGCTTAACAGCTATATTACGAGTTACCAATTACTCTTGATGACTCCATCAAGGCGGACACGCTTTTTTATTTAGAATCATTGACTCGGCCTGACTGTGAGCTTTTCTCATTCCGTGAAGTCTCTGAGGTTAAGAAGAATATCCTATCCATAACTTCCAAGGCCGTGGGTGAAGATGGTATTTATCGTAATATGCTGATGCCTATCTTGGAAGATGTTGTACCTATAATCACACATATTTTAAACCATTCACTGGCAACCAACGTCTTCCCTTCTGATTGGAAGTTAGCCTACGTCATTCCCATCCCTAAGTCCGCTTCCCCTACCGCTTTCTCTGAATTCCGTCCTATTTCTATCCTACCACTCCTATCCAAAGTCCTGGAAAGCGCTGTTCAGAAACAACTATTTTCATACGTATCTAAGCACAAACTAATAGGCCCGTACCAATCTGGTTTTTGCCCTGGCCATAGCACAGTAACAGCCTTGTTAAATATCACAGACGATATCCGCCACGCAATGGACAACCGGTTGTTTACGATTCTTATTCTACTGGATTTCAGCAGCGCTTTCAATTCTGTTGATCATGACATCCTTCTTGCCATTCTCCATTCTCTTAACCTTACCCCTGCGGTGATAGAGTGGTTCTCGGACTATCTACGCAATCGCTGCCAGAGGATCAGGAGTGAGGAATCGCTCTCGGATTGGGCTCCCCTTACAGCGGGAGTGCCGCAAGGTGGGGTACTTTCACCTCTGCTCTTCTCAATCTTTATTAATGAGCTCACTAAAGTTCTATCTTGTCCGTACCACCTTTATGCGGATGACTTACAGATTTATAGGCATTTCGATGAATCCCATACTTACACTACAATCGAAACAATTAATAAGGATCTTCTCGCGGTGAAGGCTTGGGCGGGTGCTTTTGGATTACTGGTGAACTCTACCAAATCACAAGCTATTATTATTGGTAGCAATACGCTGTACGACAGGTTGGATCTAGATGGACTCCCCAAGGTTACGTATGATGGAGTAAATCTTGCTTATGGACAGAAAATAAAAAATCTTGGCCTCGTTATTGATCGCACTCTGTCCTGGAGATCACAGGTAAATGAAGTAAGTAGGCGCATGCATTATTCCTATCATTCTCTCAAGCGACTCCAGTTTTTCCTACCATACAACACCAAAATTATGCTCGCTCAGTCCCTTCTTCTCCCTCTTCTCGACTATGCCGATGTTTGTTATTTAGATGCGACTGAAGAGCTGCTTAACAAACTGGAGCGCCTGCAAAATTTGGCCATTCGGTTTATATTCGGTTTGCGAAAATATGACCATATTTCAGAATTCTGGTCTAGGTTAAAGTGGCTCCCTGTACGCCTTCGCCGAGATATGCACATCCTATGCCTCCTTTACAAAATCCTTCACTACTTCCAGCTCCCTCATTACCTACGTTCCCGCTTCACCCCCTTACCGGCTTCTTCCCGCCCCAAACGTTCTTGTGATACAAGAACCCTATTCTATCCACAATCTAATTCCAAATTTTTCCAAAATTCCTTCACTGTCTATGCAGCTAGATTGTGGAACAAACTACTAGCTAACATTCGTGAGAGGTCATCGGTAGAATCGTTCAAACACCATCTTAAAGAGCACTACCTATTAAACTTAAGTGATAATCATTAACATAGTATATGTATAAGTAATCTTATGTGTGTATGTGTATTTATTTATATAAATATATATATTTTATGTATGTATATAACTTTAGCGCAATAAGTCCCGCATATTTAATTTTTATTACCACAGCTAGGGTTGGCTGGAAGAGATCTCTTCTAGAGATAAGCTCACCCTTGTATATGTCCTGTATAACGTGTGTTTTTATGTAATTTATTTGTGCAATTAAGTATTATTATTAAGAAGATCTTTATTTAAGTCAGGATAGCAAATATATGCATAATTTAAAATCGGGAGGATGAGGGATTGTACAAGAGAGACCTTAGTTTTAAGAGGTAAAAAGTTCGTAAGTCTATAGAGAGTACGTAACGCACCAGTAACTTTCGACTCGCAAGGCGTTGTCTCGTCAGGAGGAGTCAAAACTCCAAATAACATTAAATGATTTGAAGCGCGAGCGAGATGAGAACGAAAGGGAAGTGTTGAGCTTTTATTTCAAATATTTGATGCCTGGGAGGATTCACAGGATGCCCTAGGGGTATTTAGTGATTTATCCGAAGCTTTCGATTGTGTTTTAGATGAAACATTGGTCAGGAAGCTTCACCACTATGGAATTAGAGATACTTCTTTGAGTCTTCTCATCTCATACATTCAGAAGGTCGACATTAACGATAAAAGATCTCCGGGATCAGTGGTAAAAATGGGAATTCCGCAGGGTTCAATACTTGGTCCATTATTGTTTTTGGTTTATTTATACGACTCACCTTATTTTGTAAAAAACAGTCATGAAATAGTTTTGTTTGCTGATGATACTTCACTTTTATTCAAAGTGAAACTACGACACCCAAATTAAAACGATGTGAATAATGCGGTCTCACAGTTTTTTTACTGGTTTAGTGTAAATAACTTGCTATTAAATGAGTAAAAACCAAATGTATAAGATTTGTATTGCCTAAAGTTAAGCAGGTAATAACTAGTGTACAAATTAAAGAAAAGAATGTGAATCCTGTGGACACCACTATGTCTAGGCATCACGTTGGATGCCAAGCTTTAGTGGGGCCCACATATTGCTAAATTATCGAATAGACTTAGCCCTGCGGTGTATGCAGTAATGAAGATTCATCAATTAACTGACGTTGATACAGCTAGATTAGTTTATTTCAGTTACTTTCATAGTGTAATGTCGTACGGCATTTTACTGTGAGGAAATGCTGCCTACATTCAAACTATCTTTGTGCTGCAGAAGAGGGCTATTCGAACAATATATAACCTAAATGCTGGTGACTCTCTCAGAGAGAGATTTAAGGATATAAATATAATGACAGTTGCATCACAATACATTTATGAAAATCTCATGTATGTTCATAAAAATATTGATATATTTTCAAAAAACAGCGATATTCACAATTTAAATACTAGAAGTAAGAACAAATTAGCAGTACCTTATACTACGCTTCATAAAATAAATAATTCTTTTAAGGGTCTGTGTGTATGATTGTACAACAAAGTACTAATTGATATTCAGAAATTAGATCTTGATAAATTTGAAATCCATATCAAAGAAAAGCTTTATAAAAAAGCTTATTATAAAGTGTCAGATTACAAAGAAGACAAAACAGCTTGGCTCTGAACTGAAATGCTCCAAGTACTCCAAAAGCTATTTCTGATTGTATATAATTAATTTATAGTACCGTATATTTTACATTAAAATTATTATTTTGTAATTTATGACCTGGTAACAACATTTCTTGTTTTTTTCTAAATGTCGTTGCTTCTGTGCGCTGTAGTTTCTTGCGCCCGTTCTTTGCCACATTTAAAAATAACGTCCTGAATGGGTGGTAGGTTATAAATTTGGACGATTCAAAGTACTTACTAATTGTGTTTATTGAATAAATATATTTTGAGTATGAGTTTGAGTTTGCAGAGACGTCAAGTTAGCGGAGTTGTCCTGGACTGCCATTAATGATTACGTGGTACTTAGTGGGATTCACAGTCACTCCATACTGATTGGACCAAACGTATACACTCCGCAGGTCGTCCCGTCAGGGCGGCTATCGTAGCATCAATGTCTGCAACGCGACATTGCCGATACAACTGCAAGTCATCGACGTACAAATGGTGGGAGCAGCGAATCTGGGGGGATTAGAGTGATAATAAACCCCTGTTACAATCCTATTTTCCAATAATTCCAATTTTCCCTAAAAAAGGAGAGGAAAGGACACCACCGTGAGGTACACCAGTCGAAAGCTACCATTATACCATTTGGAGAGTTTGTGGTCAACTCTGACCGCTTGCCTGCGGAAAACCAATCCAGACATGAAGGTGACATAAAATGGCTGACAGCAGGTCAGGTGTAATCAGAATGATGTATAGATATCGCCCTTAAACGTTTGCTTATTGAATTTGTTAAACCCTGTATAATCTCATATCAGCATTTAAAATATCTCCTTCGGACCTTTTCAAAGAACTCCCTGACAGGATGTCGAATAAAGAAAATGTCAAGATATTTGGATAACTGTTTGATGGATTTTTTAAATAAATAAATGTTATTATAATACTCCAGCTAGAGTACCTGAATGATAATAAAACTAAAACCTCTAACTGATTTTAATAAAGTGTAATTAGAAATCCCTCCTCTCCTCTTTCAATTTTAGTGCCCGATAGGGTCCACGTTGTACAACTTACAATAACACCATATTCTGAGACATATGGTTAGCATTAAATATTGAAAACTTAGGTATTCGGCAACCGAGGTAATTCCTGCCTTCAGAGCAAAAACGATAAATCTACCTTGTTGATTACGTTGAGGCAAACCATGATCGTCTTCATCCTACCAAGCGATCCATAAACCGCGAATGATGACATTATCAACTCGGATGCGAGGCAGAAGACAAGAAGAGTGATGCCTGACTCTGATTTCCAGGTGTCACTTTTTATGTTTTGACTCATATAGGTCCAGTAAACATACAGAAGTAATAAATCTGGAAAATGGCAAAAAATGTTAAAATTAATGAAAATGGTGGATATATCGAACGTCACGTTTTAGTGGTATAAAATATTAATAAGCCCGATTATTTAGCCAAATTTCGACTGAATGAATGATTTCATTTTTTAGCTGTGGAGTAGACAGTAAACAAACATACAACAGTATTATAAGTGAAAAATAAAACGTAATGTTTTGAATTAATGAGAAAGGATGATTTATCAAACGTCACGTTTTATAGGTATAAAATATGAATAGTTGTAATACATAGTCTTTTATTTTCTTGTTTTAAAGATACTGTAAGACGCTGTTCATTTTATTTTAACTTAAGCAATTTTTATTGTATATCCTCTTGTATGTGTTGTGTTGTCTTGTAATCGTATTAAATGTTTTTATTTTATGTTTTATTGGAAAAAATATGTCCTTCTATTCATTCAGGGAGGGCATTTAAAAAAAATTATTGACGCTGTAAAAGAAATAAAGAAATAAAATGCCCTTGCTGAGTTTCTTGCCGGTTCTTCTCAGTACAAGGCTTCCGCCCCACAATAACTCCATCTTACGAACCGATGCATGGCATAGCGACATTCATAAGTGCTCAATTATTGTAACCTAAATTGAATAAATGATTTTGAAATTTGAAAATTGAAATAAAATTTGAGTAACGCCGAATATTTAGACTAATTCCGTCTGAATTAATGATTTAATTTTTTAGCCCGCGGCTTTGCTAGTGTAATTTTTTCCGCGCGTTATGTAAATTTACCGACTTCAGGACCCTATCTAGATTAGATTAGATAATTCTTTTGTTGCAACAGTTTACAAATACATACAAAACATGAAAATAGGTAAAGCACATAGTTACAATTTGGCGGTCTATGAAGCGATTTCTTCTAGACAACCAGTCGGATGAAGAGATCTTATAAACACGAAATACGGAGGTGTAAACTGTGTACGGAATTTAAATATAAGTGAATAGATAACAATAAATGAAAATAAATAAATAATGTATATATAAATAGCTGTACTTACCCGTGGTGCTACCGATGGTCCTACTAGTAGTAATTCGGAAATTGTTTTTTTGCCCGTAGTACTACTATCCTGTCTGGTAGTACCACGGGAGATTTTACATTACCCGTGGTACTACTTATCAATTTAATATTTCCTACAAACGTATTTCAAGTTATGCCTAAGCTTGAAAAATCGAATGTTGTACAACTTTTTTTTTTGTTTTTTTTGTTTTTTTTTATTTTTTTTGTTTTGGTTTTGTTTTTTTTTGTTTTTTTTTTTTGTTTGATACTTTCACAGCTAACCAGTACCTACATATTTGAAAAAGGTTCTACAACACTCGATTTTTGGCTAAACTATATGTATAACATTTGTTTTGCGAGAGTACCACATAATATATTTATTGGTATTTGAAGCTCAGGGATAACACACCCTGACGATGAGGTGGAGGCTACGTATGAGAATATCTTTATAGCCATACAAGTCTCCAAGACTCATAACACCATTGTCATGGGAGACTTTAACGCAAAACTGGGCACGCTACGATTTGGAGTTGGAATTCGGAACCACAGTGGTCAACTTCTGGCAGACTTTCTGCAAAGGGAGGGACTCTTCATGATGAACTAGTTTATTGAAAAATTGATCACCGCCAGTGAACCTGGATAAATTCCAATGTGCAGCGAATAACGAGATTGACTTCATCATGTCGACGAGGAAGCAAATATTTAATGATGTTTCTGTGATCAACGCGTTCGAAACTGGCAGTGATCACCGGTTGTTCAGAGGCACATTGATTATCAATATTAAGCTGGAAAGATGTCGATTGTTGAAGTCTACGCTCCGTCCTGCACTCATGCAAATACAAAACACCAAAACCTTCCATTCCAGCTCGAACTGCAAAATCGCTTCGAGTGTCTGAAGTATTTCGTAGACGCGGACGATTACAACAACTAGAAACCAGTCCAGCTGCAGCGTAGAGTGAGACAAGGAGACGTCATATCTCCGAAACTCTTCACTGCTGCACTGGAAAAAGTATTTAAACTTCTGGACTAGAGAGGACTCGGCATCAATATTAACGGCGTGTACTCTCATCTCATCTCGTGTACTCACCATCGATATGCCGACAATATGGTAATCATGGCTGAGACCCTGGAGAACCTTGGTACAATGCTCGGTGATCTCAACAGTCTCTTGATTAGAGGGCCTTAAAATGAACATGGAAAAGACGAAAATCATGTCTAACTCACGAGTAGTACCTAGTTCTCTGCAGGTTGGAGACTCTGCTATTGAAGTTGTTGACGAATATGTATACCTGGGACAAACGGTCCAGCTAGGTAGGTCCAACTTTAAGAAAGAGTTCAATCGTCACATCCATCTCGGCTGGGCAGCGTTCGTTATGCTACGAAATATCTTCTCGCCCAAATTTCGCAATGCCTCAAGATGGAAGTTTTCGACCAGTGTATGTTGCCTGTGATGACATACGGTACCAAAACGTGGTCATTCACTATGGGCCTAATAAAACCGGACAAAGTCACGCAAAGAGCAATCAAGAGGTCTATGCTTGAGGTTTCATTACGTGATCAGATCAGTTATGAGGAGATTTGTAGACTAGGATAACCGACAAAGCCCAAAGAATTGCCAAGCTCAAGTGGCAATGTACAGAGGGCACATCGTCCGTAGAACCGATGGCCGTTGGGTCAGAACGGTTCAACAAGGTGGTCCGACGATCGGTTGAAGCTCGCGGGTAGCCACTGGACAAGACTGGTCGTGGTAGAGATCCTTGGGGGAGGCCTTTGCCCAGCAGTAGACGTCCTTTTTCAGATGATGATGATGATGATTTTCAATTGTTTTTTAATTAAAAAAGCTAATAAGTATTAAAAAATATATTTTTATTGGGGTCAACCCCAATAAGTCAGTCCCCCAATTTACTAATACGAATTTTATGCTTAAATTTATTGTAACAATATGAAAAGTAAACGACATGAAAAGTATTATAGTAGATATAATATTTTTTCTAAGTAACTAAATAATTGGCATTTAACTTAAATGTAAACATATTTTTTATTGCCGGCAAACTTTAATATTGATTATCTCGAAAACTACTTTTTACACACTTATTGGGTTTTATCACGGCACCCTCGATATACATACTTAAACATAATAGTCTCAGGTAGAAAGTAGTTGACAATGGCAGTTTTTAACCGGATGTGATTAAAAGCGGATAGGTTTAAATTTTTCACGAGCACCTCAAATGTGTGAAACCAGAGACGAACAGCTTGAACGGTAAAGGAGCTATCGTAATAGGTGTTGTAGTGCGGAGGGGTTTTAAGAGTTAGCTTTACGTTATAAAGAAGGGACAGGATGTGAGTATTCCGGCGAAGACGAATAGGAAGCCACTTGAGTTTAGCGCGGTATTCAGAAACATGATCATACTTACGCAAGCCAAATATGAATCGAAAACAAAGATTTTGAAGGCGTTCAAGTTTATTTAGCTGGTCCTCCGTAAGATCAAGATAGCTGGCGTCAGTATAGTCTAAGATTGAAAGGAACAGCGATTGTGCTAGCGAAATTTTAGTGGCAGTGGGTAAAAAGTTGCGTTGTCTTCTTAAATATGCCAAAGATGCGTAAAGCTTGCGGCTGACAGCTTGCAGCTGAGGCACCCAACTCAAACAACTATCAATAGATACACCCAAATTCGTTACAGCTTGACTATAGGGGATAGTCACTCCATCAAAGTCGACCTTGGGAAGTGTTTTCCAGTTAACCTTTGAAAGCAATCTAGAGCTGTCGACCACAATAGTCTGCGTTTTCCTTGGATTGATCTTAAGTCCGAATGCTCGACTCCAATCAACTATTCGAGCCAGGTCTCCATTTACCAAATTACCATTTGAACAGCTTCAGCGAGATTACGAAGTGATAACTGGCAGTATTTCTGTAGACCGTCTGCTTAGAGGTGGTATGAAAAAGAAAGGTTTTCAGAAATTGAAGTGATGAATATAGTAAAGAGAAGAGAAGATAAAGCGCCACCCTGCGGGACACCAGCAGTCGAGTCACACCACGAAGAGAACTTCTCTTCAAGGCAAATCCGCTGCCTGCGCCCGTACAGGTAGCTGTGAAACCACTTAATTAACGTTGGAGATATGTTAAGAGAGCGCAGCAAAGCTAAAAGGATGTCAAAGTTAACAGTGTTGAAGGCATTGCTGAAGTCCAGCAACGTCAGCACAGTTATTTGGCCGTTTTCCATTCCATGGCAGATGTCGTCAGTGATTTTGACTAAAGTAGTGACTGTGCTATGGCCAGGACGGAAACCGGATTGAAGTGGGTTTAGGAGTTTATGATGAGAAAGAAACTAACTGATTTGGTTGTGGACAAGACGCTCAAGGACCTTGGATAAGAAAAGCAGAATGAAGATCGGTCGAAATTCAGCAAATAATTTAGAGTTACCTTTTTTAGGCAAAGTAATTGTTGAGCGTCTTTCCGAGAGGAAGGGAATACAGCGTATGAGAAGAAGCTATTGAAAAGGAAAGTGAGGACTGGGAGGATGACATCAAGGATCGTTACTAACATGTTGCAACTTATACCGTCATTAGCCAACGCAATGGAAGTAATTGACAGCAAGCTCTTCCTAACATCACAATCCGATAATGGGTCAAATACAAAAGGAGAGAGATTAGGAACCGATATGGTAGAAAGTTTGTGTAACGTAGTTGCTTTATCGGCATTACTTATACATGATGATAAAGAGAAAGGGAGATTCAGTGAGTCAATATTAATATTGTGTGAAATAGGATTTTGTTTCAACTTTCCGATTCCCATTTTTGATGTGTCTACATTTTAGATAGAACTATGAATGTGGTGGCGTAGCGCATCCCTACACGCCCTATAAGAGCGATAACGAATTTTGACATAGTTTTCCCTTCCCTATTGTGATCATTAGGTTGTAATTTGAATCTGTTCTTACTGCGACTTTCTTTTGCATCAATATCCTTAAATCATTTGTCAGTCATGGCGCTGGAAGATGTTTAATCTTAGCAGCTCGAAACGGTGTATGCTTGTCATATAGTTTCGTTACAAGTGAGTTAAAAGTATTGACCTGCTCATCAACGGACTGAGCTGATGTAACGGAAGACCAATCAATATTACAAGCGTCCTCACAGAACGCATGTTGATCCATACCACTAAAATTGCGTTGAAGAATTACTTTGGGTTTAACTTTAGGAGGATGAACTTTATGGAACAAAAAAATGAGATCATGATACGAGAAAGCGTCGGCCGAGCATTGACCGTGCTTTGCAACATGCTGGGGAGATGAAACTATTAACGAGTCGAGAAGAGATAAAGTGGAGTTCGGAAAATGATGGGTAGCAGTAAGTGGGAGAATATTTAAGTTACTGGAACTGACATCGGATTGAAACGAAGAAATACGGACATTTTTTCTAAGGAGACAAGTATTAAAGTTGCCGATGATAATAGAATGGCTGTAAGAAGGAATTAAGTCATTAAGTAGTTTCCCGAATAAAGTGAAAAAATTTACAAGTAAGGAAGGCCTTTATTAGACTCCGAGAAGGATTTTATTATGAGCAAGAACAACTTCAACCAACAGATGCTCGCCTGCGTTAGCTAGAGGTGGTTGTGCCGAGATACTAATTACAAAGTAAGGAATGTGAGCATGTTAGTATATAGCAAACCCGCCACACCTGGAGCCAGTACGATCATTGCGTATAAGATGGAAACCAGGCAGAGCATAAGAGGTAAAAGGTAAACATGGTTTAAGCCACGACTCGGAGATTAATACAGCATGAATATTTTTGTTATCGATTGACGCCAGCATGACTGAATAATGAGCCGGAATACTTTGCGCATTTATGTTAATAACGTTAAAATTTTTTGGTACATTACAATTACAATTACAATTACAAATTATTTATTTAAATATTAGGTTGTTACATGAGGTACAAAAAATATATTAAAGTAAGATTAAAAGCACAATAAAATTGACTTGTAACATTACAGGATGCATTAGCTATGGGTCCCACACTGGGAAAACCCGAATTGTGGGCACCCAAACAATATAAACAGGATTGCGACAGATCAAACTTAATATGTAGTGTTATAATAATAACAAAATTTGATAAACTAAACTTATGGAACATAATCAAGAAAAAAAAAAAAATAGAAAACAAAGCAAGTAATGATGATTAAAGGCGTGTGTGCGTGTGTGTGTATGTTTGTATATGGGAGTGTGTGAGTGTGTATTGACGTGTGTGGGATGGTGTGCGTTTGATAGTGTGAGTGAGTGCTTAATATTGGGCTACTTTAAATGTTTGACAATTTCCTCGGTCTGAAGGTATGACATGGCCTGTAACCTATTGGTGATTATATGTTAAGCTTTTTCAACTGTCGCTGATTTAATATCACATAGTTTACTTAATTTATTATAAACGTGTGGCAGCATGTGTGCAGGCAGTCGTTGCGCAAAAGTAGTTTGGACTGAGACAGTGGGGACACTGAAAACTCGCTTGCGTATTAGAGACGAGTAAAGAGGGGAGTTTAATATTTGGCGATGCATTTTCAAGGATGCTTTAAGTATATATAGTTGCCGCACATTTAATATTTTTGATTCGGAATACAACGTGTCAGTAGCATATAGAAAAGGTTTATTGAGCATCGTTTTTAAGACAGCTCGTTGAGCTCTCTCCAAACCCAACATTGCAGTGATACCGGTTCCGCCCCAGACTGGAATGCAATAACTGAGGAGAGATTCCCCAAGGCTCGTGTATACCAGGCGAAGAGTTTCATTGTCAGCACAGTTCCTAAGGGTTTTCATTACATATATTAGTTTTCTAATGCGACATGCCGTGGATTTTATGTGCATTTTAAAAGATAAGTTTTCGTCAATTATCACAAATAGATATTTGGCGTTTGCTACTCTGTTTATGACTTGGCAGGAGCTGTAGCTGGAATCGCACTCAGAATGCAAACGTAAGGTCGTAGGGAAGGGAGGTGAGGTGAGGACACTGCCTTGAGGGACGCCGAAGTGTGTAGGAAGGTCGTCGCAGACAAACTCCCCAACCCTAACGCACTGCCGTCTACCAGTCACGTAACTCCGAAACCATTCGAGAGGCAGGCCTCTTATTCCGGCATTATCTAGTTTTTTTAATAGCAGCTTTATTGTGACAGTATCGAAGGCCTTAGCCAGATCTAATAGGACGCCTATACATTTTTCACCTTTATCGAGATGATCTGAGACAGATACCACTACACTCATGACGGCGTCTTCTGTTGATTTCTGGTGCCTGAATCCAAACTGCCTAGTGGATAGCAGATTATTATTCTCGAGGTATTTTTGTAGTCTTTTGTTTATTATTTTCTCAAGTATCTTCGAAAACATGCCCAAAAGAGAAATCGGCCTGTAGTTTTGGGGACACTTTTTAGAGCCACTTTTATAGACGGGCACGACCATAGCCTTCTTCCAGCCCACAGGAAAGACCCCGGAAGAGATACTAAGATTAAGGATATAAGTCAGAGGGGTAATTATTTCGGCTTTTATAGCTTTAATAAGACGAGGGGTGAAGCCGTCTATACCAGCTGCACTATCACTCTTCAGTTGCGAAATTACCCGATCCACTTCAAATACATCTGTCGGTTGCATGAAGAAAGACAAAAATGCTGGGGATCCTAGACGAAGATTATTAGCCAAAGACTCTTGAGACATATTTATTTGAGCAAGCAATTGGCTCGCTAGAAGTTCGCAGATATTTGAAAAATAATCATTGCAGTAATTAATTGATTTACGAGCGTCACCTGGTTTGGCATCTGTAAGTTCAGAAGCAGGGCTGCAGTTTATTTTCGAATTACTAATCCTCCTGATGACCTTCCAAAGACCCTTTGGATTATTTTTATTATTAGCAAGCTCTCTCGCTTCATACTCTCTCTTTAGACGATGCAAAAGATCCGTGAGGTAGTTTCGATACCTTTTGTATACTAATTCCTTAACTTTATCATTAGGGTGCTTTCTTAAATCAGAATGAAGCCTGTCTCTATGTTTGGAGCATCTAATCAAACCGGGAGTCATCCACGGCTTGAAAATTTGCTTTCGGTGTTTGATGATTTTTTTGTGGTATGGTTGTTAACAGCTGCAGATATGATTAACTCAAATCTTTCAGAGGAAAGATCCACATTTTGAGTCATCATTACAGGTGACCAGTCTACTTGCTCAAGTTCTTCAACTACAGCCTGGTAGTTAACTATAACAGATTCCTTGGAGCGGAGTTTTGACTTGACACCAGGGGTGCCTATACCCATCATGCATATGCTATGGTCAGTAATACCAGAGTGGCCGATGACACCAATCGGGTTAGCTGACTGACACTTTACGAATACGTGATCTATACACGTATTTTTTCTTGTTGGGCGCGTGATGGCAGGAACCATGTTGAAGTAGGCCATGAGGTCAAGATACTGGGACGCTCCTACATCACTTGGATTGAGAATGTTTATATTTAAATCGCCTGCGAGTATGAGCGTCGGTGAGCTTTCAAATAATTTCAGGGAGGAATGCAGTGATTCCAAGAAGGGCAACTTGTCAGAGAAGGATGGCGACCGGTAAATCGCAAGAATACTGCCGACACCAGAAACTTCAACAGATAGGCCCTCTGCTTCGAATAAATCCAACTCTTGTACACTTGCAATATAAGTATTCAGAACATAAACGATCACGCCACCACATCTATTTAAATTCCTGGTAGTTTGGTATTCAGAAAAGCCTGGAATTTTACTCACAAAAGGAGCGCACTCCAGCCAGCATTCGGTGAGAACAATCACATCAAATGCAATATTAAGCCTCTTCAATGCAACCAAAAGGGAATCAAAGTTGCGACTAATGCTGCGTATATTTAAAGTCAGAACCTTAAACCTATGTGTATCATTGAGCACCCCTCTGCAGTTCTCCAATATATCAAATTCGTGACATGTTATGGCAAAAGCTTCATCGATTTCGTTGACAATGTCTATGTTTATAGACGGCATTTCGGAGAAACAAACTTTGGTAGTAGAGAGGTGCAGACATAGCTGCCAGGGATGAAGCTCTTGCGGAACAGAAAGTATTTGGTTCCAGAGATGTACTCGTCAAGTGGATTCAGCTCAATGATTAATGAGGTGTTAGAGATCTGTGATGTGTGTTGTGGTGTGTATGTGTAAGTGTGTATGTAAAAGGGTGAGATCAAAAAAAGACAAAAACATTTATATAAAATCAGAGAAAAGATATACCAAAAAAATAATAATAACTTCAAGCGATATGAGGCACGTAGGGGGTGGGAGGCGACTATTATTGCGGATACTGACTGAGAGGATTCCCTGGTGTTTCTCCAGAGTCAGCTCCAACTTTATCGGTGAGCTCTTTGAGTGTACGTATGAGTATGGGGGGGGCTCTTTCAGCTCTGCGGACGTATAGAAAGCCATTAAGAACCCAGCAATAGCTGAAATTGTGCTGCTGAGTGCGTCGTCGAGCTTCACGAAATAAGCTACGATTGTATTTGCTTAAGCGCTCGTACATGGAGATCTTGCTAGGGACACCAGACGAAACATTTTCGGTTGTTACTGTTCGCCTGGACTTCGCAGCCTTGATGAGTTCGTCCCGTTTGGCATGTTTGAGAAGCTTTACAACAATCGGGCGTGGTCTCCAGTCTCTTTTAGGTGCACCCGGGTTTTTAGGAAAGCGTGGACCCGCTCTCCATACGCCATCAATTTCTTCGGCTGACAGCACAACCCCGAATTTAATTCCAATCAGACTGACAACATGCGGCAGATTCTCTTGGTCCGACTCGGCGACGCCATGTATTTTTAGCTCGTTTCTCATACTCATTTGTTCCTGTTTTGTTACTTGATATTGCAGGTCCTCTATGATATGATTTAGTTGAGTAAGCTCATGGTCCTTGTGTTCAACCTTTGCTTCCAAGTTGGCAATATTTTGTAGAAGTGAAGACGAAATGTTGGCAAATTCACTTTTGAGTTCTTTGACCTCAACTCTAAGCAAGGCTATTTCAGAACCTTGTTGTTTAAGTTCGGCGACTTCCGCACGTAATTGTCGAATTTCTACTACTAGTTCTGCGATGTTTTCGGGAGTATTCAGACCAGGGCTCTTGCTTCGTTCACCACCTCGAGTCATATTAACATTTGATGATTCAGCTTTTGTGAATGTATTATTTAGCCCAAGGGAGCCTAGAACTGTAGTCCCCGAGTTATCCCGTTTAGGCAGATGGGCAACACATATCGGACAGGTCCAAGTTTGTTTATACTCGTCAGAATATTCCTGGTATGTTTTCGATGGAATAGTTAGGCACTGTAAGTCATATAATTGCTGACACTTACTACATTCCATATAGTTCAGTGTGAGAATCTGCTTTCCACAGGCAATGCAGGTCTTAGACATTTTGTTGTTATTTAATTTAATTATTTATTTTCAAAGGGAATATTTTAGTAACTTATCTGAGTGTGAGCCGGATCGCTTAGTTCCGTCTCGAAGGCGATGACAGGCGTGCGGTCAAACTGTGAGCGTGTGCCGGATGGCGCTGCAGTGGAGCGAATATTCAGCGCAAGCGAGGCGACCGCGGGTAGGTCAGAGACGGCCGACAGACAGCAGTATATTTTCACAGAATTCTTCCTATATCTTCTCAATCACTGAACGGATTCACTGAATTCCGGTTTCACCACTTTAAAGACACTGTTTTCGACTAACTCACATTAATAAGTCTAATGCACAGATGTTCGGTTTTTAATACGATTTGAGATTTTGTTTGCGGAGCTAAGTAAAACAGATCTGTCGCTGACAAGTACGACCGTAAAAATCCATCATCATCATTTTCTGAACATCAGAAAACTGAGACAGCAGTGTGTCGGCGAGGGACGGGAAGCTAACAAAACTGTCTTCATCACTACTATCAGAAAGAAAAGAAAGGTAGTTCGAATCATCACCTAAAGTGGACATAAAAATAAATATAAGTTTAATAATAAAAATAATAATATCACAAAATATGTAAAAAATATTATAAAAATAATAAATAAAGTAAAGCTAACTCCACCCGCTAGTTTGTGTCAGCGTAAAAACATAATAAAATAAATAAAGCAGACATTTAAAAACAAAATTTGAGAAAACAAATTAAAAATAACTATGTTATGCTAATATTAACCATTTCAAACTATCTAAAACTATCTGTGGACCCGATACAAAAATAACTTAAAAAAAAAAATAAAAGACAGAAACCTCAGAACAATAACTAAAGCATAGAGAAGCGCTAAATGGCATAATCAAGCTGAATATAGCTACGCTCTGTACTCTTATAGGAAATTGGTTAATGTTAGAACAAGATAGATATACTTTGGACAGGACGGCGAATTACAAGGTAGTACCAGTTTTCAGATTTACTAGGGGTGAAGGACATATAATATTTATCGATATTGTTAGTATTATGTATGTATTTTTCCTTTAGATATCGATTATATCAAACGAGTCGGATGGGGCGGGAACTTTGATTTTTTCTTGTTTTTGTTATTTATTCCTTTATTAGAATAAAGTTTATAAATTTTTAACTGTTTAGATAGGCCAGGGGCTCAATCTACCCTTATCTTTCAAAAAACCCTAATTGATAGACTTAACTCTATGTAATCGACATTAGGTAAAAAAATCAGGATAAGTCGATGTGATGCTGTCTGTAAAGTCAAAAGCAGTGAGACTATACAGTTTGGACTTTGTACCGCCCATAAGACGGAGGTCAAGTGCTATTATCGAACTGCAAGTGTTTACCGTGTTGTTCTGTAGAACGTACAATGGTAATGCAAATTTAAATTTAATCTAGGCTAGAGCGACATATAACATCGGTACTTTGTAGCTAGTGTGGCAGTGCTAGCATCTGAGCGTAGTTCAGCGAAAGCACTGCCAATGGGTTAGGTGTATAGTATTCAAATAAAACAACCATCATTACATTATTTTATATTAATTGTGTTGAATTTAAACAAAAAACCCTTTAATTACTAAAGAAAGTAATTTGTAATTTTTACCTGACTAATTATTAGTAGGTAGGTACTTAACATAAAAGTGTGAAATAAATAAAAAATATTAAAAGAAAACAAAAATCAGACTGCGTCAATAATATTAACTGAATAGCAAAAAACAAGCTTTAAGGCGACTACAAGAGCCAAGTGCTGCCACCAATTATTATTATTTGTGGTTGGGCTACTGTTTTTGGCCTCAAAATTTTCTATTGTAATTTAGCGACGGTGCTGTCACGTTCAGCAGCAACAGATTTTGTTAATTGTGGTAACAGCAAAGTTGCTTAAGTCGTAGTGCTTGATAGCTCAGTTGTATGTGTGTCCTGGAAAGTAAAGAATATTTAAGAGTATACAATTCTTTAGTTTTCAGCCTGCGTAGAAACGGTGTGAAGGTAGGTATGTATGTACAGTAGAGAACAGCCATGGCTAACCAGTTGACAAAAATATTACTTGCAGTATACGCCGATGGTTTTTTTTTTTTTTATAAAAGAGGGAGGCAAACGAGCAGGCGGGTCACCTGATGGAGAGTAATCACCGCCGCCCATGGACACCCGCAAAACCAGAGGAATCGCAGACGCGTTGCCGGCCTTTAAGGGAGGAATAGGTTTAAGGAAGGAATAGGAATTGGGAGGAGGGGGGGGGGGAAGGGGCCTCCGGAACCCTCACTGGTCGGACGAAACACAACAGCACCAAGTGCCATTATTTCACGCCGAATATTAGTGAGAGGGTGGTATTACGCCGGGCGAGCCGGCCCAATGCGTGCTGCAACGCAGCGTGGCTCTACCACTCAGTAAGAGCCTAGGGGTAAAAGTTTAGGGGCTGGAGATTATCCCACCATTTTGAACACATTATGTTATGACGACTTTAAGAAATTCCAAAAGATATACCTTCTCATACAAAATGGTGCTCAGTTGATTAATTTTTAAACAAATGATTGAAAAAAATATTTTATTGATTAGAGGCTAGAAGCAACTTGGGAACCTTCACGCAGAGCGTGTAGCTGAGGTAAATAATATACGACTTTGTTTGACCGACACTCACCAATTCATCATCTCTCAGTTTACGACATTTGTCGTCACTGGTAAAACAGCCGACAGTAAAATGTTTTGAACAAACTCGATAGCGTTTCTTTGGTATCCCACCATCTTCGGGAGACACTGCAGCAGTTCACTGTGCACGTTGAATTTCATCCAGACGACATCTAAAACATTTATGTAAACATTACGATTACTTTTTATTTATCGATACTTAACTTTTTTCACAACACTTTCATAACATCTACGACGAAATTGTAAAATGGATTTTAAACTCTTAGTGTAGTAATTTAACTATTTATTCCAATATAATATAATGAATGGTAACTGGTAATACTTAGTCGAACAAAGATAGAACTATAAAAACAAAACAACGGAAAATAAGCACAGAAATATCACATACCAGTGGAAGCTGACTAATTCACTGTTAATAATTATTTATTTCCTATGCAAGATTAACACTTCCAAACGACGCACTCATCACTCATTGCTTTATCACTCACATATAACAGTATTTTGCAACGAAATTCCAGTATTCACACAATTATCACTTTTCCAATCTAAACAGAAACGCACGCCAATGATCCACGTAATATACGACAAAGTTATATGTATCATTGTTGGCTGACAAAGGCGATGGTGAGAGCGAGTAACTTAATTGGGTAGTATTAATAATAATAATAATAATAATAATAATAAAAATCTTTATTTTCTCTCCAATAGTTACATTGTATAAGATTATAATGATCATATCTTGTAATTACAAAACTAGAGTTGGAGAGAACTGGTGCCCGAGCTAGGTAGGATTAGATCCCCCTGTTAAACAGGTCACCAGGCTCACTCCGCCCGTGTTTTATTAGAAGCTAGGTGTACAATGTTTTAGACTGTGTTCAAACCAGATGAATTTAGAGAATAATTTAAACTAAACAATCGCAAGCAAAAGTATTTTAGGTATGTTGTATACTGAAAGAATAAAAGGTAAAAAATAAAAAGAATAAAAAGAGGAGACAAAGACTGTTGTGTTGAAAAAGTGTTGTGTAAAAAAAAAGCGCATCATCATTAAAGTTACTTGCATACATATATATATTAAAATATTATATATTTACATAAAATAAATGTAATGAATAGTCATATTTGGTATTAGTGAGAGTAACCTGTCATTTTATTGTTGTTAACATATTCTCAGTAGCTTCGTAATTCAATGTCTTAAGCCAGTCAACCACGGTTTTCTTACAGGTGTGTCTAGGCATGGGGTAATGCCACAGAAGGCAATTAGTTTTATTATATAGGTGGCCTCCAAGATAGCAGTGAAACCTATGAACGAAACTCGTTTTAAATCTCGTCACTGGACAGACTTTTCCTTTACGTCGCTTGTTTTTGAAACGATTGGGATCGTATATGGTGCTGGTGTGTTTTTTTAGGATAGTGGCTAAGATAAATGATTGCCTGACTGTGAGCACATCCCAGTATAGGTAGGTATCGAACGTCGGGTGACGGAACGGAAGACAAGCACCAACTTTTAAGATTGCTCTCTGCGCTCGTTCAAGCTCTAGCATATAAGTTTTAGCAGAACCACCCCATGTGGATATGCAGTATCCGATAATTGATTGGCATAGTGCAAGAAAAACGGTTCTTATAAGTTTGCGGTCAGCTATGTGTCTTAAGTTCCTGAACACATATATAAGTCTACGAAGTCTGCCTACTAGCGTCTGTATATAAGCCTTGAAGCTGAGTGTATTGTCCAAGATAATACCAAGGTATTTTATGCTGTCACATCGCTGTAGAGGGGGACAAATACAAGCTATTTTGCTGTCACAATGATTATGGGCAATTAAGGTAACATCAGTAGGTTGCAGTGAATTGGTTAGAGCAAACGTAAGATATTTGGTTTTTACGACATTGAGCGTGAGTATATTATCCCTTAACCAATCAGAGACCGTATTAAAACCCTCTTGTGAAAAACGAGTGACTTCGCTCCAGGACTCACCACAGAAGACCAGGGCAGTATCGTCTGCAAAGGCAAAGATACTGCCCCCACAGAGCTGGAGCTGGCAAAGGCTATTAATATATACCAAGAATAACAATGGCCCCAGTATGCTACCTTGAGGTACGCCAAAGGTAATTGGTAGCTCATCACTAAGCCAAGCTCCTATTTTCACTCTTTGTACTCTATCTGTGAGATAATCAGCGAAAAGAGCGAGTGGTACGCCTCTTACGCCAATGTCTTCTAGCTTATGCAAAAGAAGAGGTACAGAAACAGTATTAAAAGGCTCCAATGGCTCCAGTTTTGACAAATCGCATGATACGCTTTTTTCTACTCAGACGGTTTCTATGCTTTAGTTATTGTTCTGAGGCAAAAACCGAACGTAAAAAAATAATAAAATGTCAGACGTTTTACCTCCCTCAGTCATATGTCACTGTCACTAAAATTAACTGGCCGATACCATCAAATTGAAATAAAAATACATGCAACAAAAAAAGATACACAGTAGTGACAAAAGATTAAATGAATTAAACTATGCAAGTACCATGTAAGATTAAACCGGGGCCATAGAAAGATGTCCCCTCATCAAAAATGTAAGACTCAACACAACAAAACACTTTATAAAATTTCAACAACAAGTGTTACTTTTTAGCGGTGCCTCCGGCCAGCAGCCACAGGCTTGGGTTCATCTACAACCGTAATCTTCTGAAGCTCAGCCAGTGAGTTTATACGGCTGCGCATCCCGTCAGAGCCGACTACAAACACGTATTCCTGGCGCGTGAAATATCTTGTGACACCAAACTTCTGACGCGCCGCCATGAATGTGTCATGCTGCGGCTTCGTCAGGAACTCTGAGACCGTAATACCGGAGCCCTTTAACGCTGTCTTCGCATGCCAGATCTTTTTCCTTATGACGAGATCGCATAGTTTTAACAAAATCAGTCGCGGCCGGTCGCTTGTTGATGTGCAGCCCATGCGATGACATCGGCGCACGTCCTTTACTGAAAAGCCAGACAATTTCATACGGCCGACGACAGTGCTCACCACAACTGCAGTAGCATCCTCGTCAGTTTGCGCAGGCAGGCCTTGTACCAGCAGCATCTTCCGCCGACTCTTCATTTCCATGCCGTCTACCTGACGAACAAGCAGGCCTCCTTGATCTTGGAGGGTGCGAAGAGTTGTCGTGATGAACGTCCTGAATGTTGTGAAGTCTGCCGTTAAGTTGGTGACATTCACCGAAGGAGCTGCATTATAAAGCTCACCTTGGTACGCATCCATTCGCTGGGTAAACAATTGTTGGAGTTGAGCCACCGATTCTTGAAGAGCCTCCATCGTTGGCAGTTGGTAGTGCTTAGAAGTTTTCACCTCTGAGATCCGATAGAAATATTTTTACAAATATTTGAACGTTTTATTAACGCTTAAATATACTTAAGAAAAAAAAAATTACTTAAGTATATTTAAGCGTTAATAAAACGCTAAAATATAAATTAATCTAAGAGTATAAACGCAGCTTCATCTTAAACAAATGTTCAAATATTTGTAAAAATATTTCTTTCGGATCTCAGAGGTGAAAACTTCTAAGATTTGATAAAGCAATGTTGACTAAAAAACATAAGCATCAAGCACTGACAAATTTCGACGGTTAAAAGCCAGACCTCGGTAGCCAAGTGGTTAAGGCAGCCGCCCGGAATGCGGAAGGTGCGTGGTTCGATTCCCGCCTGAGGTTGTCGTCTTTTTTCAGTGTATAAAATTTTACTTAAGTATATTTAAGCGTTAATAAAACGCTAAAATATAAAACGTTAATCTATAAACGCAGCTTCATCTTCACCGAATGTTCAAATATTTGTAAAAATATTTCTTTCGGATATCAGAGGTGAAAACTTCTAAGATTTGATGAAGCAATGTTGATTAAAAAACATTAGCATCAAGCACTGACAAATTTCGACGTTTGAAAGCCAGACCTTGGTAGCCAAGTGGTTAAGGCAGCCGCCCGGAATGCGGAAGGTGCGTGGTTCGATTCCCGCCTGAGGTTGTCGTCTTTTTTCAGTGTTTAAAATTTTAATTAAGTATATTTAAGCGTTAACAAAACGATAAAATATAAAACATTAACGAATACAGTATTTTATTATTTTTTTAAGAACAAAAATGAAGTACATAGCATAAAAAAGAGTTTAATTTATTGGTCCTTCAAAACATATTTTTTGTTGTTCTTTGCGCAATTAAACAAAATATTTGTCTTTTCATAAATAGAGTATTTTGGCGTACTTTATTGGTGTCGTAGATTATAAAGTACGCCTTCGTGAAAAAGAGTACAGTAGGCAACCCTAGATAAGACTCATAATCTTTGGTGGCAGAGTGGCTAAGCGCTCGTCAACGTAAGCATTACAACCGGAGATCCAGGAATCCATTCCCAGAGCGGGCAAGGTGTGTTTCGGATTTTTCGACGCATAGCCCGGGTTTGTGATCACCAACCCGGATGACGAGTGTGGTGATTAAACCAATACCCGTCTATAGTTTTAGATTAGCTAGTCAATTTTAATAACGACGAAGAATACTACCACCCCCTCTCTTCCCTTGGGTGTCGTAAAGGCAACTAACGGACTAAAGACTGCACTTACATCCAACAGCTTACAGCGGCGATGGGCTCACCACCGCACCACCTGTCAAGCTGAGTGAGAGCACATGTGCAGTCGCTATTTGGTGAAAAGTGAACTTTGTCAGAGTACTGCTTTAGTGGTCCTCGTTGCTTAGTCTCTAACTAACCCTTCGGGGATAATAGTCGTGATTTTATGTATGTATGTAGATTTCGATGATGTATAAAAGGCAATAAACTACTTAACTATAAACTATTGTTTTTGATTTGATTTGATTATTGATCGGTGCCCTTCAGCACGCAACGTTAGACGACTTTCCGGTGACGGCGCGTCGTGATGGCTTGACGAGCTGGACTACTTTTGGAAGAACTGGCAAGTTAGAATTCTAAATTATAAAGAGTGAAAAGAAGATGGAAGGCCTTTGCCAAGAAGTAGGACAAGCCAGGCTGAATGATGATGGTGATAAATGGGTCATACACAAAAAGTGAACATTACAAAATATTTATAATAAAACTTCATGATTTTTTGTGAAACGTTATATTTATTTAAAGTTAGAAAATAATATTCTTACAATAATATCACTAGAGATCAGTCTTGGATATTTTAGGAATAAATCACGTTTTTAGTTTTTTTACCTCTACAGAAGAGATTGTGTTGTCTACAGAAGGGAACAAAAATTGACCTTATATAATCATATCAATAAGATCAAGAATATAAACAAAAGAAAATAAAATAAAATAGAGTTCTCCTCAACTCCTAAACAAGTCATAATCAAAAATCTATACCAAATCAGTACAAAAAAATAATCGAAATTTGTCCACAGAACAGACCTTATGCTTCTGTAGGCATATAAAGGAACAGAATATTAACCCTTAACCGGAATCGTGGGTCCATTTGGACCCAGCGACCACAAAGAATCTGTTTAATTTTTAAACGCAGGCATACAGACGCTTGAGCTTCTACTTATTCTCATTACGTCGCAAGGTGCGGCGGGGGCCGGACGTTTGGCGCTTGAAGTTTACTGGAAGAGGTGGTATGTGCTTTCGCTGGGTCCAATTGGACCCACGATTCCTGTTACGTAACTTTTTCTCTGATCACATACTTTTATATTTTGCATTGTTTTAGATATTTTGTTAGAATAAGACGAGATATTTAAATGAAAATGAAATCAGGGAATTATTATTAGACGAAATTGATGTCGAATCAGAAAGTTTGAGCGATTTTCAATAATTATCTCATCGATGCATCATGACAAATCGATCAATGAAGAAAGTGGAAAACCAGAAACCATTGAATTTTATAACAGCCCAAAAGGAGGTGATGATGCTTTAGACCAAAAATTCGCCAATGCATGTAATATTTTCAGCCATACTGGATATTACAATTGCGAACGGATTTGTTTTGTGGAAAGCTACAAATCGTGGAAAACGAATAAAAGGTAATCAGTACATAAAAAAAATACGACTGGAATTAATCAAGCGATTTATGTTTGAGAGAAAGACGGAGTATCGATCGTTTTCAACGGATTTGAAGACTAGGATTGACAATTTTTTAGCGCCAGTAATTGAAGAGCCACAAAACTTGCTACAAGAAAATGAACCTTCATCTGAAACTGGACCACGAAAAAGGGGAAGATGCTATTTATGTGGGCCAAAAAAGTATAATAAACAATAGCAAAAGTGTGACAGATGTTCTAAATACATCTGAAAACATAATGCACAAAATAAAATGTTATGCATCAAGTGCCATACTTAGATTTTAAAGACTGATAGACGAAATTTTGTTGTTAATATATAAGATGTATTTTTTATGTATTACAGCAATTTCTCAAAAAAATTTTTTCTGCTAATGGGAAGATACCTACGTAGAACCCTGTAAAATAATTGTGGTTTTTTTTAAAGTTTTTTTATATATTTATATGTCATGTCAAAGTGAAATACTCAAAAATTCTTGCCAAATATAGAGCTTAAGTGTTTATTTTGAAAAACGTTTTTATTTTAATATTTTTATTAATAAATGTTGATTTAGATTCTTTAAAAACCCTGTTTTATTACTAAACTGCCCCGTTTAGGTTGTAATCTGAAGTAATCTAAGAAATATATAGGTTTTGATTTCTGGGTCCAAATTGACCCACGATTCCAGTTACGTTGATCAAAATAGCGATTCCGGTTAAGGGTTAAAATATGTTATCGTCGTCCGAATCGTCCCACATGAAATTAGTCGGCCGTTTTTTCTGTGGTGAATGTTCTGAGGCCTCAGAGTCGTCTGAATAGATTCTTCTCTTCTGGGGTCTATGCCTTTGGTTAAATATTTCGATAGAAAGATCTGGTGTCAGTCTATCTGATAGTCCTGGTGAATTTGGCTCAGTCGGAGCCTCAGGAGTAGCTGGAGCCACAGGAGAATCACGGATAGGCAAATGCTCAGATGAGGAGTCTGGTGATCCTGATCTTTCAGGGCAATCAGGCGACAAATTGTACAAAGATGAATCAGGAGTGGCTATGTTTCTAGATGTGCCAGGCATTATCGAATCCCTTATGTGGTTTATTTGGATTCGACCCATTTCGTAATGTGGACATATCTGGTGAGGAGCACATCCCAAGCAACTTAAACGTCTCGCGTGGATAAGTCCTGGGTCTTTAACACTCCATGTTAACTGGTGAATTCCAAACGTACCTTTGAAAGGCCGTGTAGTGCTGTTGTCAATTAGTTGTTGAATTTCAGGAACTAGTGATTCATTGATCCTATAAACTTCAATTCCCTTACAATTATTCCCCAAGCATAACATCATCTCATCCAAACTAGCCACATCATGGCCTCTTGCAACGTGGTTATCGCAAGTTCGTTTGATGCAACCACCCACTCCATCAGGGGCACCTTTGCCATGTCCCCGTTCGCTATAGTGCCAAATGATAGAATCAACGCTAAACTCTTTGCTTAAATATGATGCTATCAAGTGAAACATAGATTTGTTCCGATATTGCGTAGAAGGCCCGTCGCTCAAAATGTGCAAGTTTTTCAGATCTGGAGATAACTCTTTAACTCTATTTACCAATGCTTGTAAATGAACACAGATGAGAACTGGATCATGCCTAACATTTTCTGAGACAGTGCAGAAGGATGTACTTTCTGAATAATTGTGTGGAGGTACTAATTGGGTAGAGTAGTAGACGGAAGTATGTAAGGATAATTGTATCTTTGAACCCCCAAAGTGAGCAGATTGTACTTCTTGACCGTATTTGCACTGATAATTTTCTGAAAAATCTATATGGAGAAGTCCGTCTATTGGCGTTAATTGTGATTTTATATTTTGAATGGCCTTGAATTGATGCATCACATACGCAACATGTTTCATAAAAATCGGTAAATTAGAGTCTAATATGTCTACAAGAGCCTTCTTCGTGGTTTGTACTTTTTCTTTAATAGTTTTCTTGCATTGTCTTGCTTCTCCCTTAATAACGACAGTTACCGTTTTTGTTACCCATCTCTCGTAAGTTATAGTATCGTTTCCAACAAAGTCATTACATTGAATAGTTTTGTCTTTGCAATCAGGGCAATTTCGTTCTAAGCAGATTACTGCCAGGGCATTATTGCAACACAAATCCTTCATCAAAGAAGAAGCAGAGACATACGGAATTAATTTTGAATGATATAATGCTCGAATAATATATTCATTGTTTGTGTGTATGGCACATAGGCAAGTGTTCCTAGCATCGACTTTAGGGAATAAAACCCAAAATGGTCGATTTCTTCGGAATGTTTCATATGAAATAGGTATTCCAGTCTTATTCACAAATGCCTTATGCAGATTCAAAAGTGAGTCATTTAAAAAGCGAATTTGTTTCTTGATCTTTCTTCTTGTAATAGTATCTTTTTTTCCAGACGTCAATCTGCTGTGTTCATCTTGCAGTAAAAAGTCATGGATTGCCTTTCTTATCTCTTGAGTCTTCATGATTTTTATTCTTCTTTTAGCACTTTCATTTTTCTTTTCCAGTTTACTACTTGCTCTTATATACCTCATTCTATATTTGGCAACTTTAGACTCTAAATCAAGAACTTTTATCTTTAAATGATTATTTTCTGCAACAAGTCGTCGTCTATTCCGTGTAGCCACCGCTCTGCCAACATGTAAACGCGAAAACGATGGACTTGATGGAGGTGTGTTCTCTTGCACAAAATCACGTTCTCTTTTCTTAATTTTTTCTTTATCGCGTTTCTTTTTTGCCTTTTCTCTCCATATTTTTCTTATCTGCCTTTGTTCTCTTGGCGTATAGTCTTTAACAGTCTTAATTTGACCTAACTGTTTTTTTCTTTTGTATCTCTCCCTATCCTTCCTTCTTCTTTCTTCGAGAGCTGCTTCATCCATTTTTGCCCGAGCACGGCGTATACTAAGTTTTTTCTGCTCACGCCTGCGTTTCTTTTTTTCTTCTTCGGTAAGCTGCCCTGATCGACTTGTTCGTGGCATAGTAACTGAAACAAAAGACCCCAACCGTCATGCACTGCAAGCAACACAATGCAAATGAAAGCAAACCAAATTGGAAGGCCAAAGTGAGCAAAATGAATGATGAAAAAAGAAACACAAAAAGAAACATTTTTACAAAAAATACTCTAATTATTTACGAAATTCATCATCCGACATTACAAAATTTGTTTATAAAAAAGGATTTAAATAAAGACATTGTAATTGTGAACCTCCTTTTTTTATTAATCTGTTAAAAAGCGAGTAACACTACTGTTTTTTTTTCAAATGCAGTGAAATTTCATTGCTTATTCACTTCTGTGGGCATGCCTCCCTTCTGTAGACACTAAGTCTACAGTAAAGATGTCTACACGAGAGACACATTTTCAAAAATTAAAGATGGCGTCCTACATTAACAGGTTAGGATTTAAACATGGTGATATTTGCATACCGCACCCATACGCATATACTACCTTGATGTTTTTATTTATTTGTAAAGGCTACTTACCCAGGTATCCCTTGCACAGGAAAGACGCACTGATCTCGACAGAAAACTTGTGTAATTAAATAAAATTGGAGGTTTTTATGTCACACACACTGCACGTAAAATGACAACCGAGCAAATGACAGAGAATACAGTGCAACCAACACAAAAAATAAAATAATAACGATGCGTTCATCTTTGGCAAATTTTGGCTAAATTTATGCGTCTACAGAAGTAGACCTAAAATCTGTGAACAACATGTTGATACGGTGTATTTTAAAATTTAGAACTATAATATTTTTTAATACGTTATGTTATGAATATTTGATAATATAACTGATGTAATGAAACGAAATGAAAGTATAGAAAGTATGTGTATATATTTTTAACCATCACTTAAACTCAACTACTTGGCATCCGAACAGTCTACAGAAGGAGATTTTTTCAGATTCAAAAGTGAAAAAAATAAAGTAAATTCCAGTACAGCGCTAATTTTTTAAGAAACATGTGAAGTTTTCAAGACGAAATAGCTATTAAATGCATTCAATGTTGATATAATTTTAAAATAACGGTTTTAAGTAGCATGAACATTTTTTTTTCGTTTTTTGTGTTTGACCCAAATACATCAGTCAGAGACTAGGCATTGAAGACAGCAAAAGCAGTCTCTACCATAGTCCACTTTTCACTATGACAGCACATTTGCTCAGCGTGGCAGGTGGTGAACCCACCGCTGCTCTATGCTGTTAGATGTATGTGTAGTCTTTGGTTCATTAGCCTTTAACAACACCTAAGCGAAGAGAGGGGGCGGTAATATTCTTTCATTGAAACGGGGAATGCGAGACGGTGACAATGATGGTGATGCATGATTTTATTCGATTTTAAATTCAAAATACATACTCAGAACGGTAAAGCGAATCGTGTTGAAAATGTAGAGATACTTCGACACTTCAGCGCCTGGGCCTTCACTCGTCTTCTTGAACACAATCGGTGTTAACCCAACCAGCTGGGATATACGGAGCATGACCCTGAGGAAGCCAGTCGCAGCACAGTAAGGTGTATGTATAATATAGTCTTTTCGCTGTCTACTACTTTTTCTCCTTTCTGTAAGGTAAATAAATAAATATAAAAATCAAAAATTGCTTTATTATAAAATAATTATAGGAATCAGGCGTTACTTTGCGGAAATCCATGAATTACAAAAATGCAATAAAATATGTAGTGTTAATTCTGCTTACTCGCTAATTTATCAAGCTTGGATGCTGCTATTACAAAATATTAACATAGCAAATTATTGAGTCATCCCAGAGGGTAATCCAATACCCGTTTTGAGATTGACTCGCTCTATCCCAAAACAGTAGATGAGATATTAAGGTAGCTTCTATCATTATGTATATTTTAAACGACACACACATATACGTGGGTCGAATAAATAGTGTGGTCGTGGTCACAGAGTGACTCCCTGTGATCACGGACCCTTCAAGGGGTTTCAAACTTTAGGATTAAAATAAAACTTTATAGCTAATAAAAGCGAGTTCATCATTTCAATGTGTTGTGTTGTGTGCACGTAAACCTTAAAAAACCATACATACTACTATTCCATTCGTTGAAGTTTGTTGGAACTATTTTATTGGAATTTTGTGATTTTCGTCGAATTTCATATAAGTTCTTGTAAAATTCTCGTGTAGACTTCATAATATTTTCTAAAATGAGGCAGTAACAAAATTTAGGTAAGTATAACAATATTATCTTTGATAGCTAGGCTTAATGACGACATCAATTTGTAAGAAAATGCCGAAGCTTTTATTTACTAAAGCAAGAAATACAAAAATGATAAATACCATTTGATGACAAATCAAATAGGCGCGCTATGTGGTAAGTACTACATGATAATCCTAACTTATTTATAAGCTAGCGGCCCGCCCGCGACTTTGTTCGCGTAAACGACCCGTGACGAATTTCACCAAATAACGACTGCACATTTGCTCAGCGTGACAGTGGTGAGCCCAGCGCCGCTCATGGTGTTAGATATATGTGCAGTCTTTAGTCCGTTAGTCGCATTTTACGACACCCAAGAGAAAAGAGGGGGCGGTAGTATTCTTTTAATGAGCACGCACGCACTCCACGCACGGTGATGAGCAAAAGCTTTTTTTTTTATCCACAACGGGTAAGCGCTTGGCATTCACCTCACCTGATGGTAAGTGATGATAAGGCCGAAGGTGGAAGCGCGCTTCACCCGGAATGCTCAACCACTGAGGAACTGCCTATCTTATCTCAAACTGTCGGAACACAACAATGCTATAAACATCGTTGTTATGGCGACAGACTTAGATAAGATGGTGGTAGCTAGCCAGGCGGACTTAACAGCCCTACCACCAACCAAACCGAGCACACAAAGATGTACCCCCCGCTGGGAATCGAACCCTTTGGGTCTGAAACCGGTGGCTTAGCCACTAGACCACAGAGGCGGTTAATAAAAGCTAGTCATTAATAGAAAACAAAGATACCGCAAATAAAACGAAACGTTGAAAAAAATACGAATTTAGTCATACATTTACGCCTCATGTGTCTCTCAACACTATGTCTTTCTGTATGTGTTCAAAAAACAACCCCAAATAATAATAACCAACGGAGCTCAGTTACTGAAAAACGTAGGCATAGCGAAGGTATTCATTTGTAAACATCATTCCTTGAAGGCACCGTTAAGCCGTAACGTTGGTCTTGGTTGTTTTTAATCAACCAACCATTTATTTGCCCAAATATAGTAAAATAATTGTACCATAATCTTTATTTGCACATCGATTATACGAAAAAATAGGCTGGTTAACGCTATCTTAAAAACAATGACACAACTCATAAAACAGAAATCGTAAAATCCAGTCAAAATGAAATTGGTCAAAATACTGATAGACGCGACTCCCTCTCTCTTGTTACATGGGATATACCCACTATAACCGCTGAGACAAAACTAGAGACAACATCGCGAAGCAATTTTTTGGGCAATCGCTTAGAAGTAAATAGCGGCGAGGTAAACGTTACACTAGATAGGGCGTTCCGAACACGCACTGTGTTGGTCTCATCTGCGGAGTCGACTCGGCACCTTGCATTCGTGTGGCTTCGACATTCACACGGGTTAGATGCGTGCGGAGCGGCTAAAATAATTCTTTATTTTACGTTTACTACAATTCAGTTGTCAAGTAAGTGAAATTAATTGTTATTTAAGTCATTATTAGGTAGTTATATCGTAATAATAGAATAGAAAAGATATTTTTTCATTTCTGTACCACGGCTTCTACAATTATAGACGCCATCTTGATACACACTACGTTGTCTTTGACCGATCGGCGATCCGGCGCTGCGATGTCTGTATTTTGATTAGACGACATAAATGTTTAAGCGCTGCAGCAGCTGCAGCGAATTTTAGGTTTCTCATTCCAGAATTTGAACAATGGTTTGTATGAACGTTCTTGTCTATCCCTTCTATGTCAATGGTAAATAAGCGTTAACAGCCCCTGGGCCGCAACACGCTGCGCAAAAATTACTCCACGGTGTCATCTCTAGTTATAACTAGCATTTTAAGGACATTCTAACATTTCTATGAAATTTGACGCGGGCAAAACGAAGAACAGTGGGACTTTAAAAGATTGATGATATTAATGATGATGATGATGATGACGTTTAAAGTTTTGGATAGAGAACGTTATTTGAATGAACACTTACCTGTCATGATTGATTTATATAGCTGATATTATTTTCTGATAGATATATTTAGGTATTTGTTTCGGCTTCTTTATTAAGTTATTATATTATAGACAATTAACAGATGTTGAAATTGCTAGGACTGTTTACTTTAGTTATTTTCATAGTGACTTGTCGTATGGCGTCCTTTTGTGGGAAACAGCGGCTGATCTTAAAACTATATTTATTTTACAGAAACGAGCAATAAGAACCATTACTAGACTGGGATCGCTAACTTCTATGAGAAATATTTTTATGGATGTTGGTGTTCTTACTGTTGCATCGCAGTATATTTATAATTGTATAGTTTTCTAAACACGGTGATGTACACAATTTCAATACTAGAAATAAGTCAAAACTAGTAGTGCCATTGTTTAGGTTACAAAAGGTTCTCGGCTCTTTCTTGGGGCAAGGTATACACTATTATAATAAAATATCAAGTAGAAAAATACCTAGATTTACCTTTAGATAAGTTTAAGGATCATGAAAAATCTTGTTTACTTAGGAAAGGTTATTACACAGTCATGAAATATTAAGAATACAAAACAGCCTGGTTATAATACTATATTTACTTTATTTTTATCTTAATCCATTATCTTTATAACTGATTGTAATATTTGGTAACGACATGTTGTTTTGTAAATGTCGTTACTTCTATATTATTTTAAATCTGTGGAATTTCTTGTGCCCGTTCTTCTCCACAGGTAAAAGACTTCCTAAATGGGTGGAGTGGGTGGGCAGGTGCCCATCCATCCAAATAAATTTAGACGATTCAAAATACTTATTTTAAGTTTATTGAAAAAAGAAATTTTGAGTTTGAGTTTGAGTAAGGTGCACACAAAATAATACTAAATGCCTCAATTCACTAATTTTAAAAAAACAGATAAAGAGAGCAAACAAATTAGGTTGTTTACTTGGCAACCCTCGTACGAAAAAGTAGAAAGCCTTTGTCTACTCCTCTATAACTGGGTGTGATATATCATTACGTATTCTAGAGACGTAAAGTCGCCGTTTTCCTCTGTCTGTGGCACCGCACTATTCTCCTAAACCAGATGATTTGTACAAAGTGACTGAAGTATGACAATGTTTCTAAGTTAGCATGGACAAAGGCGCAGACGGGCCGCTTGTGTATGAATAATTGAGAGTTGAAGATGACAGACGTGTTAGGGTACACGTTACACTCAACTTCGATCTTCAATATTAGGGCCCAATCTCTAAATCTTGTATCGTGCAAACATCACAGAAGGCTTTACATAGTGGCATCACCATTAACTGCTGATTATCTATAAAGCTAAGTATATCTTTTATTTCGATCGCTCATCACAATTATATTGTTTACTGAAAAACTACTTTTCCTTTAATAACATAAATATGTTTACGTCTGTGCGTAGATTTTCTCGGCCAGCCGTGATCGCGACGGCCAAGGGTCATACACGTTGATGATGACTTTCTCAAGGACCGCGTACGGCGGGTTCGATGCGTCGCTTTAGACCCTTGAGACGTTGATAATTGATGATGATGATTCAGATGATGAAAAATAAACACTTTGTCACACTGATTTTAATAGGTAGCAAGATTTAACTACTATAATTAACATGAAATGGCGTCCACACGCCTTTGAATTTGAAAACCAATGAATGACTATAATTAATATTGAACTGGCATCTACACGCCTTGATGACAAAACCAATGAACAACTGATTTTACTAATCTAATTAATATTACATGGCATCCACACGCCTTTTTAAGAAGAAAAACCAATGCATGGCCGCCTGCCATCTTTTTTCACATCTATATACTATGAACTAGACAGGTTTTTGATTGAATGACAAGTGATTTTTTTTTTGAACGTAAGCTCGATAACGCAAAGGCGTTAAACATTAAGATGATACACAATGAAATATATACAAACATGTTAATTTTCGATTAACATTCCTCCCGCCACCAGGGGGAAATGAACTGAATACTTGAAGTCCTAAATGCGCTCTACTTATAGTAACAATAACACATAATATGACTCATACACATGACTTAACTTTAAGAATGAAAACACTATATATACACAGAAGTGCAATGGTTAAATTAAATTACTTTCTATTGGTATCGGTAATTTACACAATTTGACCACTGGTCTTACAAGCTCTCCGTTTTGAGTCCTTAATTTAACTGATCTAACAATGTGATCTGATCCCTTAAACAATTCAATAACTCTACCCTTTCGCCAGTGAAGAGAGGGTGAGTTCTCGTCAATAATAAGAACTAAATCGTTGAGCTCTATATTGTTAATATGCTTATACTATTTATTACGTGACTGTAGTGTACTGAGATACTCAACATGCCAGCGCGACCAGATCGTCTGGTACAATTTCTGAATAACTTGAAAACGGGACAATCGCGACATTTTAGTTTCCTTCCATTGAGCTTCTGGCAAGGCAACTAGTGGCTGACCTATGATGAAATGATCTGGCGTGAGAACCTCTAAATCACTGGGCTCCTCTGACATAGGCACAATGGCCGTGAATTAAGTATAGACTCTATTTTAGTAAATAGAGTAGACAGTTCCTCGAATGTTAAAATGGTATCGCCCACCTCTCTCTTGAGGAGGTTTTTAGCGCTTTTGACTGCAGCCTCAAATAGTCCCCCCATATGGGGCGATGCAGGAGGATTGAACTCCCAGCGAATGCTCTGTTTTCTGAACTCCTCCTTGAGAATAATCTGGTTGTCCAACAAGAACTGAGTGATCTCCTTTAGATACGAATTAGAACCAGTAAAATTGGTACCTCGGTCCGATATGATTAGTGAAGGCAGCCCTCGTCGGCTGACAAACCTGGTGAATGACGCGATGAAGGTCAATGCAGAGACCACTTCGAGATGAACAGCTTTTGTACCTAAACATACAAAAACACACAGGTAAGCTTTGAGTGATTTCGCATTTCTTAGTAAACTGCTTTTGACTAAGAAAGGTCCAGCAAAGTCAGTCGCTACGCCTGAAAATGGTCGTGCGGCCGTGACTCTATCAGCTGGTAGGTCTGCCATAAATGGTGGCTGAGATGAAGCATTAAACCTGAAACAAACTAAACAAGAGAGAGATTCGAGCTCCTTTAGGTTCCTCGGATCACTGCTTGATATCCAGCACAGTGCCCTTGGCATCGCGCCCGCCAACAGCGGTTTCGAAACGCCAGATTTGGCACTACGCGTCGGCAGACTGGGACGGGATGCGGGAGTATTTTGCATCCGTCCCTTGGAGGCAGCGCTGCTTTAATGGGAAGGACCCGACCGCTAGCGCCACTGCCGTTGCTGATGAGATAGTATTAGGAATGGAATACTATATTCCACACTCCTATGTCATCAGCAAAGGCAGACGCAGCCGCTGGTTCAATCGCGAGTGTGCCAGCGCTGTTGAGAGCAAACAGACGGCATACCGCGCTTGGATCAGAGGTAAAGCTCATGGGGCTCCCGAAACTCGCTCGCTAAAAGCAGCCTATAATAATGCCACCAAGTCGTGTAAGATGGCCTACATTAGAGCGGATGCCCAGCGCGTTGCACGAGTAGGCCAAGAACTCCTGACGCATCCTACGGGCAGCCGTAGCTACTGGCGTCTGGCCAAAGCCGTGCAATCCAACTTCTGCCAACCCTCGCTGCCACCACTGAGATGTCTTGACGGAACTTTAGCTCACAAGCCGCAGGAAAAGGTCGATCTCCTGGCCAAACTCTTTGCGGCTAACTCCCGGATCGATGACTGTGATGCACAGCCACCCTCAATTCCTCACTGTGGCCACACAATGTCTGATATTAAAATCAGGCAGTGTGATGTGCGGAAATGCAGTCAATCGATGTCCGGAAAGCTAACGGTCCTGATGGCATCCCAGCAATAGTCCTGAAAATGTGTGCAGCGGAGTTGTCCCCTGTGTTAACGCGTCTGTACCGTCTCTCGATCTCTTCGGGTTGTGTGCCGGAATCTTGGAGAGAAGCTAATGTGCAACCGATCCCTAAAAAAGGAGATCGGTCAGATCCGACTAATTACCGCCCTATAGCCGTAACTTCAGTGTTGTGTAAGATCCTAGAACGAATATTGAACAAACAGCTTATTCGATACCTAGAAGATCACTCCCTAATTAACGATCGTCAATATGGGTTTCGGCCAAAACGGTCAATGGGTGATCTTCTAGCGTACGTCACACATCTCTGGGGTGAGGCTATTGACAAGCGTGGCGAGTCACTGGCAGTTAGTTAGCCTTGACATAGCCAAGGCTTTTGATCGGGTCTGGCACAAAGCTCTTCTCTCCAAGCTCCCGGCATACGGTTTGCCCGCTCAGTTCTGTACCTGGATTGCCAGCTTCCTGTATGAGCGTAGAATCCGTGTCCTTTCGGATGGATGCGCTTCGCGGTTCATGTCAGTGAACGCTGGTGTTCCTCAAGGCTCCGTTCTATCCCCCACGCTGTTCCTTCTGCATATCAATGACATGCTTCCTCTTGGAAACATTCATTGCTATGCAGATGATAGCACAGTGCATGGGGGATATAACGGGCACCCAACGGCTGGGCGGGTAGACACCGAAATGAAGCGAGCAAATATTGTCATTGAGCTCGATCGGATGTTGGACCTCATTTCTAAATGGGGCTCCGATAATCTGGTGGAGTTCAATGCCAAGAAAACACAGGTGTGCGCGTTCACAGCGAAAAAGTCGCCATTCCTTCCCTTTCCCTCTCTTCAGGGTACATCTCTAGGCCTGCAGAGCAGTATTAACATGCTCGGTATGGATATCTGCTGCGATCTGAACCAAAAGGACTACATCGAAACCATGATTAAAAATGCCTCACGTAAACTCGGTGTCCTGAACAAGGTGCGGCGATTCTTCACGCCTGATCAGTTGTGTCTATTATACAAGACAAAGGTGCGGTCTTGCGTGGAGTATTGCTCTCACCTTTGGGACGGCTCCGCAAAGTACCTTCTCGATGCCTTGGACAGATTGCAGCGCCGCGCTGTGCGCATTATCGGCAATGCAGAGGTCACCAAAACTCTCGAGCCTTTGCAATTGCGTAAAGATATTGCGTCACTCAGCGTCTTTTACCGTTTATACCATGGCGAGTGCTCTGAAGAACTCTTTGACCGCATCCCTCCTTCTCCCTTCCTCCATAGGAGTACGCGTGCTGCTCTCCGGAGTCACCAATTTACAGTCTCTAACATTCCATCACGCACAAAGAAATTTGGTGACTCGTTTCTTTGCCGCACTTCCAAAAGATGGAATAGTCTACCAGCTCACGTATTCCCTCCTACCTATGACATAGGGTCCTTCAAACGAGGCGTGAAGAAGCACTTTGTGGGCCGGCAGAGTGAGGATGACTGATGCTACGTCTCTTACGCTGCACCAGTTGTCCTCGCGCCTGGACCTCATTTCCACTTAACATCAGGTGGAGTGGGGGGGTCATTTGCCGGGCTTAGTATAAAAAAAAAAAAATTCTTATGACCTTTGATACTTGACGTCTGACTGACGTAATCCAATACTCTCGCCGCAGTATAGCAATGATCGCGTTTGTCGCCGCATGACAATATGACTTGTGATAATATTCTATGAGTAATTGACCCCACCTATGATCCTTAGTTATCAAATATGGATGCCTGGCTCCGTAAGGCAATATTGATTTCCGTAGTCGGCCGCCGACTCGGATAAAGTGATCATCATCCACGAAGACACTTAATTTCTGTAGCGATTTACAGACCAATTTTCCTTGTTTGATTAATATAATTTCATCTTTATATGAATCCATTTGAATTTTCTTAATCCAATGTCTGGTTGCTTCACGAGTCTCGTCTAATGAGAGTGTAGAGTTAAGATCCCGTCTTTCTTTAGGCAATCTAATATTTCGGCAAAATCTAAGTACCAATGAGGTAATATTGATGAGCTTACTGAACGAGCTGACACGTGATAACAGCGCGTCTTCCCATGGTTCGACAGGGGTAACAAGATTGACCAATTTCTTGAATCCAGGTAAATCGTAAGGCATAGTAACTGGTAACGCAGGCCATTGTGACTCCTCCTTAAGTAACCAGTCTGGGGACCACCATAAATTGAAATGTATGAGATCTTCAGCCGCCATGCCTCGTGAGGCGACATCTGCAGGGTTTAATTCGGAACGTACATGTCTCCATATCATAGAACGTTTTGAATTTTGAATGTCTTGAACTCTGTTACATTCGAATGTTTGGAGCATGTATAGTTTTGTGCTTATCCAAGATAACACGATTGTGCTATCTGACCAAGCATTGATGCTGTCAAATTGAATTGAACTGTCATATGACTCTGATACATGATTCAATAATTTGAACTCTAGATGAGCGGCACTGAGTTCCAGTTTTGGTATCGTTTGCTTTGATCTCTAAGAAGCTACTCTTGATTTAGCTATAAGTAAACGTACCATGACATTTCCTGACGCGTCCACGGTCCTGAGGTAGACGCTCGCGGCAAAACCAGTTTCTGCAGCGTCTCCGAATCCGTGAAGTGAATATGAGACAGTCTGTGGCAGTGCAACACATCTAGGTATCTGCAAGTTTGACAAATAATTAAGGTCTTGAATGAGTTCGTCCCACTGACAACATTGACTATTACTGACAGGTTCGTCCCATTTGACTCCATCTGAAAATAGTGTCTGAAGAAACACCTTGAATCAAAACACAATAGGCGCACAATATCCACACGGGTCATACAGGCGTGCTATTGTACTCAGGATATGACGCTTAGTAATTGCTTGTCCTAGCGGTACATTGATCTGATATGACATTGAGTCTGATACTGGGTCCCATTGAATACCTAATACTTTAATAAAGCTTTTATCGTCAGTATCAAACTGATGGGGCAGCTCGCAGTGTTCCTGCGGCAAATCCTGCAGTAATTCATTGCAATTTGATGACCATTTCCTGAGCTCATATTTGGCGCTTTTCATTAGTGCGATGAGTTCTGATTTGAGGTGTTGAGCCTCTGATAACGAGTCTGCGCCCGTGAGAATATCGTCAACGAAAGTGTCTCGTCTGATGACGGTTGAGTTGACGGTTGTTGGTCTGATAACAATGTTCGAATTGCAATGAATGGACTTGATCGTAGGCCGTAGGTATTAGTATTTAACTCATATACCTGAATTTGGTCAGACGGGTCCTCTCTCCACAAGATGAGCTGGTACTTCCTGTCTTCAGGGTGTATCCAGGTCATTCGAAACATCTGCTTGATGTCGGTCGTGAAGACTATTTGATGCCGTCTGAAATTTAACAATATTTGGGTAATATCATTTTGAAGTGGTGGAACGGTGTGAAGACACTGGTTTAGTGATGTTCCTGTTGATGAACGAGCACTCCCGTCGAATACTACACGGATCTTATCCGTTCCCTTTTTGAATATGCCATGATGAGGGATGATGAAGTGTTCGGAGTCTAACTGAAAGTCCGATTTTGACATATGACCGAGAGTTTCATATTCCTTCATGAATTCTTTGTATTTACTTGCGAATTCTGAATTTTTTGCCATCTTTCTTTCTAAAGATCGCAATCGTTGAATGGCTAAAGCCTTTGATTCACCCAATGGTGGCCTTGTTGAAAGTAATGGTAACCAAACCAAATATTTGCCATCTGGCATACGTTGAGTACTTGAATTATACAACCTTTCACTTTCCAAGTAATCCGGATGAACAGCTGGCTTCGAAGGGGGCTGTTCCACCTTCCAAAACTTTTCTAAGACTTCCTCCAGTCTGACTGCATGGAGTCCATAGTCTTCTACTGAAGTGCCTGCCGACTGGTCGGGTGATGTGACCGTCGATGGTGACTGTTGAGTGTGTATCGCTCCCATGATGACGTGACCGAAACATGATCCATAAGCCGCTATCCCTGGAATGTTGGTTGAAATCTTTGAACCATCAAGTACATAATTGAGCACATCTGTACCAAGTATGATATCTACATCTCGAGCTTTATCAAAGTTGCTATCAGCAAGAATAATATTTGATGCCTTTAACTGATTCTTTAATTTAATATCATATGGTGGAATATTTTCTGATAATGTGAACATAACCATTGCCCGGGTACCAACTATTGGTAAATGAGCACCTACGGGTTTAATGACTAATTTGACAACAGTGCCCGGTGTAGTAACTGCTTGATGACCTACTCCATAAAGAGTATTACTATTACCCTGTTCGTGCAATTTTAAATGATGAACTAATGATTGTTTGATGATTGAAACACAGGCTCCTGTATCTAACAGGGCCCGAACCTTGACAAATTGACCATCACCTGACCTGACCATTACTATTGCAGTAGGACAAATAGTTATGGGAAGTGATGGTCCCATAGATGCACCAACAGTTACCTTATCTCATGCCCTATCAGGGCTCATCCTTGACCCAAACCTGAGTGAATGAAAGGTGGTTTGAGCAAGATGCGCTCTGTCACCGACTCGTGGCCTTGGCTAGTGATGAGCCATGGATTGCACCGTTGGAGCCTCATGATGATGATGTGCTGACGATGGGTCCGCTTCTTCCTGGATCACACCAGTGATATGCACTGGTGGTGTTGGTGAGACATGACGCGCTTTTGACGAAGTTGGCGTGTCTCGACCTCCTGCACATTGGGTGACCAGCCGAGCAGCAGGTTGATTTTGCTGCCAGGGAGCACCGATGTTCTCATCTGCGTTGCAAATGAGTGAGTTATGATCCTGGGAGCCACAATGAGAACACCACTTCCTATGAGTACAGTTACTTGCATAGTGCTTCCGTAAGCATCGATAGCAGTGTCCCGACTTAGTCGCCCATGACTTACGACTAGGTCGTGACAACTGTTGAAAGTCAGGGCACCTATAAAGTGAGTGTCCCTGGGCGCTACAAAATGAACAAGAAGGCCTCACCTGACGAGCTGATGATCCTTGGTCTGTTGATGATGACATCACCTGATTGGCCTGGTATGCCTTGCCTGATGTCATCCGATGTTGACTTGATCGCGGAGCTGGTGGACGCACCGTTGGTAGTGAAGCCAGAGGTGGTCTCCTGACAGGCTCAGGTGCTGATGCCACTGTTAGCTGCAGTCGGCACTGTTCGTCCAACAACTCCATTAGTTGACTAATGGTAGGCAAAGCATCAGGGTTCGTGCCTTAGCGTTCCTCAAATAGTGACCGCAGCTTAACAGGCAGTTTCTGGTTTGATGTGAACTTGTGTGATTTTGATTTACCAGCGGTTGACTTCGACGTCGCCTGGTCCAGTCTTATCAACAGTTTGTTGACTTCCGTGAATTGTGTTTCGAACAGCGACATGTCTGATTCAGACACTTCGTCATTTGAGAAACCCAATAATGTTTCGTAGGCTAAAACCAAATATTTATAGTAGGTATTAAAGTGTTTTGTTGCTACTGAAGCAGAGATCGACCCAGCCTTATCGTCGATAGTCGCGGCAAAATCCAACAACATTCTATGATGAGTTCTAAACTGATTTCTAGTCCTACGCGAAGCCATGATGATTATCTACTGACTAATGCACGTAATCAACAGTAACACTTGAGATAAGTTACACTTGTAACAAATTTAAAACTAACGAAACATAAATTTAGAATATGTAAACAAACAAGATAACCTAGACACTTGACATGACAGTGACATTGACTGAATGAGTGATTCAATATTCGTAAAGATTGAATGAAGTTAGACCGATTGAGATTGGTTTGATGAGAATGAATGTACTTACATGAATTATTGGCCAACCACAACACAATAACACTAACTTATGAGTCCGTAAGAATGAGTGAACCGCAGCGCGCGCCCTCTAGCGTCGGCTGTCTGTGTTCCCGTTGCGTTGTAGATGCGATACAAAATTAAAAAATGGCGTATCTTTATCTTCAATAAATACGCCCCGTCGAATCTCGACCCTTTGATGAAGGTGATAATTATGATGAATTATTACGAACACTGAATTTAAACACTGAAACACTCCGAGATTGACTTGATATTCGGTATTTCACACTGAACTTATAATCTTGACGGAGGCTTAGACGCGAGTTTGCCGGCAATGACCTTGGACGGCAACCGCGTGTCCAGTACCTATAATGCTGTTTATCCCTTCCTGGGTTTAAACGTTTCCCGTCCTGGGTTCCCAAAAATGATTCCCCTCATGGGCCACCAAAATATTGTGCGTAGATTTTCTCGGCCAGCCGTGATCGCGACGGCCAAGGATCATACACGTTGATGATGACTTTCTCAAGGACCGCGTACGGCGGGTTCGATGCGACGCTTTAGACCCTTGAGACGTTGATAATTGATGATGATGATTCAGATGATAAAAAATAAACACTTTACTTTGTCACACTGATTTTAATAGGTAGCAAGATTTAACTACTATAATTAACATGAAATGGCGTCCACACGCCTTTGAATTTGAAAACCAATGAATGACTATAATTAATATTGAACTGGCATCTACACGCCTTGATGACAAAACCAATGAACAACTGATTTAACTAATCTAATTAATTTTACATGGCGTCCACACGCCTTTTTAAGGAGAAAACCAATGCATGGCCGCCTGCCATCTTTTTTCACATCTATATACTATGAACTAGACAGGTTTTTGATTGAATGACAAGTTTTTTTTTTTTGAACGTAAGATCGATAACGCAAAGGCGTTAAACATTAAGATGATACACAATGAAATATATACAAACATGTTAATTTTCGATTAACAACGTCTGCAGCATTAACAATTAATTCCTTATAACCCGTTCAGATGTTCATTATAATTCGTTTATGATTACTGTACATACAGGTAAAGTCATTGTTGTAGGGTACAGTAAGTGTCTCTGCTGTATGTTAAAAACTAAGTGGTAGGGCACTATAGAGCTGGTATTTAAAAAAATCTTTACGAAAAATGTTTCTGAAAGTATCAAGAGCAATGCGTCGCCCTGCTTGGTGCGCGCCTGAGGAGTGCGTGGTGTCGGGCGCGCTGCTGCTGGTGCTGCGGGTGTCGCAGCTGGCCGGAGTTGCGCCGCTGCGGTTCAAGAGAACCGCCACAGGGTGCACGGCCAGCGTGTGGCCGGCGCTGTGCGCTTTTGACTTCGTGAGAGGGTCTTTGTGGTGTGAGTAGTGGTTGCTGTTGACTCTGTATGCTTAACGTGACATAACGTAAAATACCAATAGTTTACAATAACATACAATTTAAGATTGATAGGTAACCGATAGTTGTGACTATATACCGGTATATAATTATATGTATACAGGCATTCATAAAAGCCAGTTTTAAATTCTACAAATATATGAAGCGGTCATAGTTTGTTATTAATGTAACAATAAATTTAAGCAAGAAATATTATATACATACACGTCATATTGTGTGAGGTGATAGCTTGGGTTCTGAACCTTACTAGTCATTGGTCATAACGAGCTAGTTAAATAAACTAACTAGTTCAAAGTGACCCACAAAATGTTATAGTTTTTAAGTAATATGGAAATTACGGAACAATAAGTTAGTAGAATGAGACGTAATTATAAATTCATTGTTTCGTCCTTTGAGATTAGGTAACATTTGTAGTAACAGGTATCGCGTCGTGTCACTTTCCTCTGCGCCTCGATTATACGGCCGCTCATTCGCGTTTTTGTGCTTCGCCAATTACCACGATTTTTCCTCTTTAATATACTCATGTAGTGTTAGAATGACTAAACGAGTTTATAGTAACGACGATAGTGATTATTGTATAGAAAGAAAATGAGGAGGAAAGAAAAACGTTTGCGCATAGAAAGCAGCAGTTTGTCGGCGTGTGACTCGCCGCCGCCGCAGCCTGTATCGTTACGATCTAAAGGTAATTCAGTGAGTTACTTAATCAAAACGATACAAATATGATAATTAATTGTGTGCATTATCATGGGAGTGCTACCGTTATACTTATTTAAAGAAAAAATAGTATGTGTAGCTGTAAGGACTAGTACCGTATTTTTTAAATTAACAATTGTACATCTAAAAGAAAGGTGTGCTACTATACTTATCTGAAAATAGTGTGTATAGTTTAAAAGGACTATTAGCGTATTTTGCCAAGGTAAGAATTAAAATAATTTTAATTTGTGTTGTGTACATCTAAAAGGGATGTTGCCTTCACGTTATTTAAAACCGTTACTTTAATTAGTGATGTGCGCATTCAAAAGGAATGTTTCCTTATCTGAAAATAGGGTGTATCAGTTTGGCACCATAGGTTTGGAACTAAATTTCTCGAAGTGTGAATTATACATATCGAATACCGTGGCCCCGGACCGTAGAGCTCAAATTATTTCTGACTTTAGTCTTCTAGCCCCCAACATCAAAATTCTCAGCGACGACTCATTATTTTTATTAGGTGCACCACTTCTCGATGCTGCCATGCCGGCTTTTGCATTCTGCTCATAGCACGCACAATCTCTACCGGAAGATTGTCAACCCATCCCTGGGTTCCGTAGAGTTGTCCTGTGTGGCAGATGCCAAAAACGCCTGGCTATCCACCTGTCCAAATTCAGACCTCCCTTAGTTACCACAGTCGCAGAGGCAATGGGACGAGCCATTTTGCAAACAAGTTCATGAGGAGCTCCTATTCACTTCTGCTGATTCGGCAGAACTCGCTCGTCTCACTGCTGTCTCTGAGAGAGAGTCAGGCCACTGGCTCCAGGCATTACCATCTGCCAACGTCGGTACCCTGTTGGACGGGCCGTCCCTCACTCTAGCGGTCTGCCTCCGTCTTGGCGCCAGGGTAGTCCACCCTCATCGCTGTGTGTGTGGGGAGGCTGTTGACGAGCTTGGCCACCACGGCCTCTCTTGCGCTCGCAGTGCTGGTCGTATGTTATGGCACTCCTCATTCAACAGCATCATTCGATGTGCTTTTGCCACCGTTGGTGTACCGGCTGTTTTAGAGCCAACTGGTATCTCTCGCAGCGATGGCAAATTATACATATCGAATACCGTGGCCCCGGACCGTAGAGCTCAAATTATTTCTGACTTTAGTCTTCTAGCCCCCAACATCAAAATTCTCAGCGACGACTCATTATTTTTATTAGGTGCACCACTTCTCGATGCTGCCATGCCGGCTTTTGCATTCTGCTCATAGCACGCACAATCTCTACCGGAAGATTGTCAACCCATCCCTGGGTTCCGTAGAGTTGTCCTGTGTGGCAGATGCCAAAAACGCCTGGCTATCCACCTGTCCAAATTCAGACCTCCCTTAGTTACCACAGTCGCAGAGGCAATGGGACGAGCCACTTTGCAAACAAGTTCATGAGGAGCTCCTATTCACTTCTGCTGATTCGGCAGAACTCGCTCGTCTCACTGCTGTCTCTGAGAGAGAGTCAGGCCACTGGCTCCAGGCATTACCATCTGCCAACGTCGGTACCCTGTTGGACGGGCCGTCCCTCACTCTAGCGGTCTGCCTCCGTCTTGGCGCCAGGGTAGTCCACCCTCATCGCTGTGTGTGTGGGGAGGCTGTTGACGAGCTTGGCCACCACGGCCTCTCTTGCGCTCGCAGTGCTGGTCGTATGTTATGGCACTCCTCATTCAACAGCATCATTCGCAGTGCTTTTGCCACCGTTGGTGTACTGGCTGTTTTAGAGCCAACTGGTATCTCTCGCAGCGATGGCAAAAGGCCTGACGGTATGACCATTGGACCTTGGAAGCTTGGCAGGTCGTTGGTGTGGGATGCGACCTGTGCAGACACCGTAGCTCCCTCTCATGTACGCGCCACCTCGCTTCATGTCGGGGCTGCTGTTGTAAGTGCTGAAAGTCGCAAACGGAACAAGTACGCGAACCTAGGCCGCAACTACATATTTGTTTCGTTTGCAGTGGAGACAATGGGTCCATGGGGGCAGGAGGCCAAGCAGCTCGTTAAAGAGTTAAGTCGTCGCCTTATTGAGGCCTCCGGTAACAAGAAGGCTGGCAGCTACCTCTGCCAGCGTATCAGCCTCGCAATCCAAAGAGGTAACGTTGCCAGCATTCTTGGTACCGCACCCATGAGCCCACAGTTGGAGGACATCTTTTATTTATATTTTTATTCTTCTTTTTTTACCGTAGTTTAGTTTAGGTGGATTAATTTCAATTATTTATGTAGAGAATGAAGTTGTTTTTTTATTATTATTAAGTTTAATAATTACTTTGTTTCGTATGTTTGAGTTTAAAAGGACTATTACCACGATAAGAATTAAAATAATTTTAATTTGTGTTGTGTACATCTAAAAGGGATGTTGCCTTCACGTTATTTAAAACCGTTACTTTAATTAGTGATGTGCTTATTCAAAAGGAATGCTTCCTTATCTGAAAATAGTGTGTATAGTTTAAAAGGACTATTACCGTATTTTGACAAGATAAGAACTAAAATATTTTTAATTAGTGTTGTGTACATCTAAAAAAGATGTTGCTTTCACTTTATTTAAAACCGTTAGTTTAATTAGTGATGTGCACATTCAAAAGGAATGTTTTCTTATCTGAAAATAGTGTGTATAGTTTAAAAGGACTATTACCGTATTTTGACAAGATAAGAATAAAAATAATTTAATTTGTGTTGTGTGCATCTAAAAGGGATGTTGTCTTCACGTTATTTAAAACCATTACTTTAATTAGTGATGTGCACATTCAGAAGGAATGTTTTCTTTACTTTTTATACTTTATGTATAAAAACGATAGTGGATTAAATAAATTTTCACCTTAGGTGAATAAAATAACGTTCTAGCGACATACCAAAGTGAATATACGACCTTGTTCAATAAGGCGAAAACAAAATGCAGCCTGAGGTGGACTGGGGACCGATTCTCTTAGAGGAGCCTGGACCAGGCCCGTCTACTTCAGCTACGCAAGAAACCGAAGCCACTTCCATTCACTTGATGCAAGTAGAACCGTCTCCAAATGTTGCGACTATTCATCCAGAACTTGACGAAGGTATACTGAATCTTTTAAGACAAAGCCCTAACAGAAAAAGCTAGGGCCAGAGATAAGAGCAGCTTTATCTGGCAGCTTAAACGCTGATTAAGAAAGACAAAGCGTTAGAATATACGTAAGTGCAACTGGCGGTTGCCATTTCCTACATTGGAGGCTCTCTGACCAAGTTGCTTTCATTGGAACATAGAGACCAAGCTGTCATAAAGTTCTTGATTGAAACTAGTCATCAGGTGTTATTACAATAGTTTTGGGGGTTAAGTTGCTCGCGTCCGTAGGTTTACCCTTGAGACCCTACACGTGACCCCTGGGTGGTGCTAAATGAGTGACACCAACTGAGTGGTAGAGCCACGCTGCGTTGCAGCACGCATTGGGTCGGCTCGCCCGGCGTAATACCACCCTCTCACGAATTTTCGGCGTGAAACAATGGTACTCTGTGCTGTTGTGTTTCGTCCGGCGAGTGAGGGTTCCGGAGACCCCTCCCCCCCCCCCCTCACAATTGATATGGCAGCGAACTGTAATCTAGATTTACCCCAGGGGGGTACCGACACATCCAGTGTCGGAGAATCCCCCCCTGAGCGTTCTCGCTCAGGCTGCCCTACGTATTCTGGGGAGGGCAAAAGTTCGCCAGTGCCAAGGCATGCTGCAGGCAGGAGAAAGGCGGGACAATTGGCACCCCCTCCTACGCTTCGCGTGGACTTCTGCAATATCAGGGGAATCCACTCTAATTTGAGCGCCGTCCATTACCACCTCGAGACGGCGAAACCGGCCTTGCTCTTCCTCACCGAGACGCAGATATCCCCCCCTCCTGACATCTCGTACTTGCGCTACCCGGGATACAACCTGGAACATGCATTTGTGCCACGAGCCGGTGTTTGTGCCTATGTCAGGGAGGATATGTGCGTTCGTCGCCTTGGCAATCTTGAAGATAGGGACCTCTCCATCTTATGGCTGCACGTCGACTGCGGACGTCATCCTCGCGTCTACGCGTGCCTGTATAGGTCCCACAGCGGTAACATCGGAACTGACCAACTCATCGAGACCGTCCAAACAGCGACAGACTCCCTTCTCCAACGGATCCCCTCGGCCGAGATTGTGGTATTAGGAGACTTCAATGCCCACCACGTCGAATGGCTTGGTTCACGCACAACTGACCACGCGGGTAGAGCCGTTCATGACTTCGCTTTGGCCTACAGTCTGTCCCAATTGGTAACCGAGCCAACACGGGTTCCAGATGTGGAGGGCCATGCACCTTCTTTATTGGACCTTCTGCTGACCTCGCACCCAGACGGCTATCAAGTTTCTGTTGATGCACCACTAGGCTCATCAGACCACTGTCTGATTCGCAGCATTGTGCCTCTCACAGAAACTTCAAAACCAGAACCAGCGGCTAGCCGTCGAGTCTGGCATTTTAGGTCGGCGGACTGGGATGGGATGCGAAGTTTCTTTGCGTCCTACCCGTGGTGGCGAGTTTGCTTCTCGCTGGATGATCCTGATGTCGCCGCTGACTCTGTCGTTGATGTGATACTGCAGGGAATGGAACTTTTCATTCCAAACTCTGTGGTTCCCATTGGCGGCAAGTCCCAACCATGGTTTGGTCGTTGCTGCAAAATGGCGTCTCGCCAAAAGCGACAGCATTACCAAGCCTGGGCTAATGCGGTGTCATCAAAGGATCCAAACACCAGTGCGCTCAGAAAGAAGTACAACTTTGCCGCCAGATCCTTTAAGAAGGACATCGCCAAGGCGAAGTCATCATTCATAGGTAGAATTGGCGAAAGGCTAGTGCGTCTTCCTTCGGGGACGCGTGCGTTCTGGTCTCTCGCCAAAGCTATCTTAGGGAATTTTTGTCAGCCGTCCCTACCACCATTGCACAAGACCGATGACTGCCTGGCCTATACTGCAAAGGAGAAAGCCGATCTCTTGGGCTCTCTTTTTGCATCAAACTCGACCTTGGACGATGGGGCAAACTCTCCACCAACCATACCGCATTGCGCTTGTACAATGCCAAACGTTCAGTTCCTGCAAAGGTCAGTTCGTAAGGCTCTTTTTTCCCTTGATATCCATAAGGCGAGTGGGCCAGATGCAGTTCCACCCATTGTGCTTCGGACGTGTGCTCCTGAATTGGCACCAGTTCTAACGCGCCTTTTCCAGCTCTCTTACACCATTGGCGTCGTCCCGAGCTCTTGGAAGACAGCCCTTGTGCACCCGATTCCAAAAAAAGGCGATCGCTCAGATCCGTCTAACTACAGGCCAATAGCTATTACCTCTTTACTCTCCAAAGTAATGGAGTCCATTATAAACCGCCAGCTCTTAAGGTATCTAGAAGAGAACCAGCTACTAAGTGATCGCCAGTATGGTTTTCGTCGCGGTCGATCGGCTGGTGATCTTTTAGTGTACCTTACTCACCGATGGGCGGAGGCAGTCGAGAGTAAAGGGGAGGCACTGGCAGTTAGCTTGGACGTAGCGAAAGCTTTTGACAGGGTATGGCACAGGGCTCTTTTCTCTAAACTTCCATCATACGGGCTTCCTGAGAAATTGTGTTCATGGGTTGCCAGCTTTCTTACTGGGCGTAGCATCAGAGTCGCAGTCGACGGTTCGTGCTCCGACATGAAGCCCGTGAATGCTGGAGTCCCGCAGGGGTGTGTGTTGTCCCCTACTTTGTTTCTTCTGCATATCAATGACATGCTGCATAACAACAGCATTCATTGCTATGCGGATGACAGTACTGGGGATACGCTCTACACCGGGCGAGCTAATATTTCTCTGGAAAGCGTCATCGAGAGCCGGAATAAACTTGTGACTGACACCGAGAACATGTTAAGTCATGTCTCGGATTGGGGCCGACATAACCTAGTCCGCTTTAACCCCTCCAAAACACAAGTTTGCGCATTTACCGCGAAAAAACATCCCTTCGTCGTACCTCTGAACTTTGAGGGAGCTCCCCTTGATACCAATCCGATTATTGGAATCCTTGGCGTCGATATTTCGAGTGACGTTCAGTTTCGTGGTCATTTGGAAGGTAAAGCTAAATTAGCTTCGAAAAAGCTGGGTGTGCTTAATAGAGCGGGTCAGTATTTCACGCCGGCCCACCGTTTACAACTGTATAAAGCACAGGTCAGGCCGCATATGGAATACTGCTCCCATCTCTGGGCTGAAGCACCCCAATACCAACTCCTTCCATTTGACCGCATTCAACGCAGAGCTGCTCGAATTGTCGGCGACGTGGTTATTTCAGGTCGGCTCGATCCACTGGCTCTTCGGAGAGACGTTGCGTCTCTCTGTATATTAATTCAATTTTTTTTCAATTTTAAAAGATCTTTATTGGCATAATAATACATACATGATAAAGGCACAATACTAGTGTACATTAATAATCCTAGAAGTACCTATGTAAGAACACTGGGAAAATATTCTTTAAGCACTTACACTTGTTAAGAACTTGTAGCCGGTTATTAATATCATTATGGAAATACACTTAGGCGATTGACGTTACAGCAAACAGAATTATTTCTAGGTTTCGTAATTAAAGTTTAGATATTCACTACATTTTTATATTGATATTTTGAGAGGAATAGAATGGACCTAAAACGGAACAGCTTAAGACCCAAACGCACTGATGCAGTGCAGCGGTATGTTACCAGAAAGCAGCAAGAACGTAGCATGATACCTACATGCGCGCGAGCGACTGCGGCCGGGGACGGGCGGGCGACGCGCACGCCACCCCAACCCGATACGTGCTGGTAATACGGGCGGGAGTAGCGCGCACGCCGCAGCCAGCCGCCCCGAACCGGTTTCGCTCGCGCTCATGACTTGCGTTGCCTATTCATTCGCTGTGCGATAGGAATAAGTGATGTGGTAACTTGTAGCGGTTGTAACTATCGATAAATTTGATATTTTTCTTACGCGTTTGGCAAATATTTTTTATTAAAATGTTTTTATTTTTAGGATTATTGTATATATAAAATTTTTCAGATAGCTTGTAAACGTAAGCGTCAATTTTTGGTAATCCTATTTCTAGGTGCTTCTTGTGAAGGTTCGTACGAAAATGGGTGTTCAGGGCAGATTTTAACACTTTATTCTGGATAACTTGCAATCTATTAATGTTCGTTTTACAGGTACTGCTCCATATAGGACAAGCATATGTAATGCAGGGTCGGATAAGGGTGCAGTAGATACGTAACTTTGTGTGGCTACTAAGACACGAGCGTCTATTCATGATTGGGTTTAACGCATTCAAGGCTTTGGCACCTTTGAGGCATAATTTATGGGTATTATCCGTCCAGTTAAGTTTAGAGTCAAGAATCAGCCCCAGGTATTTAACGGAACGGCTCCAAGGAATACTAAGGTTATCAATTTTGAGGGTTCGTATGGGTAGGGTTCGCTTTCTGGTAAACATGATGGCTTCGGTTTTGGAAGCGTTTATTTTAAGTTTCCATTTCTGGAAGAAGTTAAGTAAACGTTCAAGGGCTAATTGAAGTCGACCAATGATTAGATCTATGTCAGTGGAAGATGTGAAGCAGGCCGTATCATCGGCAAAGCAGGCTATGTTGGTCCTTGGTTGCACAGGTATATCATTGAGGTACAACAAAAATAGATAGGGTCCTAATATTGATCCCTGTGGGACACCAGCAGGTACAGGCAAGGCCTTGGAAGAGTAATTTTTGACGTGAACACTAAATGTACGATTATTTAGGTATGAGCTAATCATTTTTACTATCGGGGGTGACAAATTTAATGAAATCAGCTTATGTAAAAGCCCTTTGTGCCAGACCGTGTCGAACGCCTTCTCGATGTCAAGCAAGAACATGCCTGTTGATTGCTTGAGATTGAGGTTATGCGACACGGTCTCAGCGACCCTTGCTAATTGTTGTATTGTAGAATGGCCTTGCCTGAATCCAAACTGTTCGTTTATCAGGTGATGTTCGGAGACGTCTAACATACGTTTGTAGATGACTCTTTCAAAAAGCTTACCAAGACATGGCAATAAGCTAATAGGGCGATAGCTAGTGGGGTCAGCTGGGTCCTTGCCAGGTTTGTGGACAGCTATCACCTTAGCCATTTTCCAGGCGCGTGGGAAGGAGCTATGGGTGAGACAGGCGTTGAAAATTTTTGTTAGCCATACGACACTTTTTTGGGGCATATTTTTGATTATAATGTTAGAGATCTCATCCAATCCAGGCGCTTTGCGTGATTTTAGCCTCGAGATGCATTTCTTGACTTCAGCAGGGTGAACGAGTCTAATGGACTCGCCGTCACTCCGATGTTCGTCAATGGTGGAAAGGGAATGCTCTACAGCAGCTTGATCGTCACTTCGCCAGTCATGTGTAAGCAACATGTTGTTTAGGAAAGTGTCAACTAAGACGTCGCATTGGGATTGCTGATTTGTGGTAAAGGAGCCATCATTTGAGCGAAGAGCGGGGATGGCAGCCGTGGACGAGCGCAGGCTTTTAAATAGGCGCCAAAGGTCATTTCCGGGGTTGTCAACCTTATTCAACTTACTGTTCCAGATTTTGTCGCTGTTTAGCTTAATTGCAAACTTAATGTCACTGTTGAGTTGTTTGATATTGTTGTTTAAGATTCTTCGTAAGTGCAATATGGGTTCACTAGCGTGGTATCTACGCAGCCGGTTCCTTAAGTTGATCATGCGCCTAATGCGCCGCGGCAGTAAGCTAGAACTCCATGGTTTCAGCGTAGAGATAGGAACACATGAGTCTCTAGCGTCTAGTAGCAAGCGCTGAAAGTTGTTAATCTCTGTGTCTATTTCATGTGGGGAATCATAGACATGAGATGACAGAATTGTATTGGAATTGAGGAAGTTCCGAAATTTAGACCAATCGGCTTTAGCATAGTTAAGCTTCCGGATGGGTGTTCTGTTAACAATAGCGTCAAATTTGACAAGTACTGGAAGGTGGTTAGAAGAGAGAGCCGGAATTGTTTCTATATAACTGGGTGCATAGAGGTTTTTATTTAGTAGGATGTCGGGTATAGAGGGAGTAAAGTCTGGACAGTAATGCACTAATGTTAGTTTGGTAGGCGCGTACACGGCATAGTCGTTACCCAGCATGTGGTCGTAAAGCAAGTTACCCCGTGGATTACTGGGGCCAGGTGACCAGAGGGGGTGTTTAGCGTTAAGATCACCCATGACAATTACCTTAGAGCTGACAGACATGATACGGTCAATGTCAGTAGTAATAATCGGAAGATTGGAAGACTGGTAGACGGATAGAATAGCGATGTTGTCGTTGTCTAGAGTAATGGAAATGCCAATAGCTTCAAGGATTTGGGTATCAGGGATCTGAATAACGTTATGGGGTATATCTGCACGAACCATTATAGCTACGCCCTGCCCGACACCCTCACGATGCTTGTCTCTACGGTAGCATACAAAGCCAGGAATGTTAAAATCTGTATATTGTACCGTATATATCATGGGGAGTGTTCTGAGGAATTGTTCGGCTTGATCCCTGCCGCTAATTTCCTTCACCGCACTACACGCAATCGACTGTCATTCCATCCACATCGCCTTGATGGATGGCGGTCTACTACTGTGCGTTTTTCAAGAAATTTCTTGCCTCGAACTACAGTGTTGTGGAACCAGCTCTCGGCGGCGGTATTTCCGGACCGTTACGACTTAAGGATCTTCAAGAAACGAGCCTATTCCTTCCTTAAAGGCCGGCAACGCGCCTGCGATTCCTCTGGTTTTGCGGGTGTCCATGGGCGGCGGTGATTACTTTCCATCAGGTGACCCGCTTGCTCGTTTGCCTCCTTCTGCTATAAAAAAAAAAAAAAGCTATGCGATACACAGCATAATGAGTCTATGACGAGAAGGAGTTTCATATGTTCAACAATAAAGAAAGATTTTAGGGATCAGCTGTATACCAAACAAACTCCAAACCAGCCTTTAAACCAGAGGCCTCCACTTCCGGTAGCCAGGCAAACGGGACTTGCAAGGCGGTCGGAACTGGCACCTCCAGCTGCACCACGGCACCACGCCCGCGGTAGCAGCAGCCGCCGCGATCGCCGCAGCGCTTTCAGCAGCCCGGCCCTCGTCGCTGCATCCAGTACGTTCTGCAGGTATGCTGTTCTATTTTTACGATAGTTTTGTCAAGTCAAGTCTAGTCAAATTATTTATTCAATGAAAACCTTTACAGGCACTTATTGAAGTCAATAATAATAATAATAATAATAATCACCATACCTCATGACGAGAACCTCGTGAAAGCCGAGAAGGACAAGCTCAGTAAGTACCTTGACTTGGCTCACGAGGTTACCGCCATGTGGGATGTGGATTCAACCATTATTGTACCGATAGTCGTTTCGGCACACGGCCTTATAGCGAAGAGCCTCGATCAACACCTAGAGAGGCTCTCGCTGAAAGGTTGGGTCAAGGGTCAAATGCAAAAGGCAGTACTCCTTGACACGGCACGTATTATTAGGAGGTTCCTCACTCTGCAGCCCTAACCACCGATAGCTTGGGTCTATCCCCGCTGCCGGTGGCAACCTAGGTTAAGTTTTTTATAATATTTTATATTGTAAATAGGTTTTTATAAAATATTGTAAAAAATTAAACTTAAGAATAATGTTAAATAAAGAGAATAATAATAATATTAATAAAAAAACAGTTAACTAACTTATAGTTAAGACTTAACATCTAATCTAACGAGCTATAGTCTGTGCCAGACAAATGCGCATCGCTACCCCCAGTACCACTGCACGCCAAAATAGAATCGCGTCGAACCGAAATATAAGCCGTGGTCATAGAATTGTGTAAACAAACAAACAAACAAAACAAAACAAAACCGACGATCCGGTTATTTTAGCTGGGTAAAAGGTTATAAAATACCCTTTTTTAAACGTGTTTTCAGTTAGATGAACCACGCTTACTTTCATTATCTTATAATACAGAGTGGCCATATTTTTAATTAATCGATTCTGACGCCACTTCTCCTTGCCAACCTTGTGAAGGTCAGTTTCTAACGAGTTATTTTCTGATCAAGAAACCAAACGGCACAAATAGGTTTATATTAAATCTAAAATTACTAAATAAGCATATTACGACTGAACACTTTAAAATTGATGATTTAAGAACAACAATTAAATTAATTTCAATGGATAGCTACATGGCTACCCTGAATTTAAAGGATGCTTATTTTTAGTAGGTATTCACCCTCGTCATAAACAATATTTGCGAATCCGATCTGAAGAAATTCATTACAAATTTAATGTACTTTAATTTGGTCCTAACACAGTACCGTTTGTTTTTACGAAATTGTTAAAACCAGTTATGTGTCTTCTTCGGTCGTTGGGCTATTTATCAATGATTTATTAAGAGGATATCTGCGCTCGTGCTAGAGATTATAAAAACTGTCTCGATAGTGTCTTGGTAACAAGAAAATTTTTAGAATCTTTAGGTTTCATTATTAATGACAAAAAGAGCTGTACAGTCCCTAAATACAGTCTGCAAATGAAGTAAACAACAAGATGGCTTGACTAAGACTGTCTTTTATTCACCAAATTTCCATCTACCTACATTACAGTACATCTCCCTTTTGGCAAAACAAGATAACATTTACATAATTATAATGTGGTAATTAAGTTTAAGTAAGAACAATTTTTATTTTTTTTTAGTTACATGCACAAATCGATGCCAATTGATCAACATGCACTATATTTGATATAATGTTTATTTTTATTTGTAATGCAATTGAAATTAAGCGCCTATAACAAATTAATATACAATTAATATTAAATGCAAATAATGTAATGTACATAAACACTTATTTTACTTAAAAATATGAGCATGTACTTGTAAAATACTTATGTCCAATTTATAATACATCATTAATAGTTATATTTATTTCCCAATTATTGTTTAATGAAATTGTTATATTTATACATTATTTTTCCTTTATATATATATATATATTTTATTTATATATATTTATAATTTCAATACTAAATTATGATACTTAAATGTTTTTCTTTTCTTTTTTTTTTCAGTGAAAAACAAACTTGATTGTTTACAAAAAATTACAAAACTTAAACAATTAATTTTGCAATATTAGGTATTAACTCCTATTAGTATTCTGTGGTATTAATATTCATGCATATTATATACATATATCTTTTTTTTTTTTCTTTTTTTTTTTTAATATTTACGTTTGCGATGTTGTTGTAATAAATCTTTTGCCACCATTGCAGCTGCCCGTTGTAGTTTAGGTTTTTTATTCTTAACTGGGGTTTCCTCTGGCGGTGCATCATCAGCATCAGAGCATGGGTAATATGACTCATCGCAAGATACCGTAGTATCAGATTCGCTGGCTTCTTCGAGCATCGTCTCGTCGTGTGGTGTAGAAGGAGATCCTACGTCAGATTGTAGCCGTATAATATGACGACGATTTCGCCGAACGACCCTACCGGTGGTATCCTCTGTGATGAAATATGAGCGGGGTTGAGGCGCACGTTCGGTGACCCGCGCTTCGCACCGTTGCCCACTAGCGCCCAGCGTAATCACCCGTTCGCCTACTTGCAGCTCCGGGAGCGCCTTAGCTCGTGAGTCGTACCACGCTTTGCTTTTATTTTGTTTGCCAAGAATATTTTCATGATCTACAGAATTGTCCCTTTCTGGCTGTAATTTGCTTTCGTGTGCGGGTAAGCGTGTGTTGAGTCTGCGTCCCATCAGTAGCTGTGCAGGACTGGTAATATCATCTCGGGGCGTCGATCTATAATTCAACAGGCCTAGATAGAATTCATCTCGCGAGTCTTGTGACTTCTTGAGTAACGACTTTATCGTCCGAACAGTGCGCTCACTGCGGCCGTTCGACTGGGGATAGTTTGGAGATGATGTGACGTACTTAAATCCCCATTTGTCCGCGAACGCTCTAAACTCCTTAGAGGCATATGCGGGCCCATTGTCGGAAATGAATTCCTCAGGAATCCCATGGCGTGCGAATTGATCTTTCAGCGCTACAATTACATCTCTAGATGTGATCGCCCTCAGTGGACACACTTCAACGAAGTTTGAGAAATAGTCCACTAGAATTAAATAATATTTTTTGCTGTACTCAAATATGTCGGAACCGACTTTCACCCAAGGACGTGCGGGAATATGATGCGGGAGCATTGGCTCGCGCTGCGGCGCCGCGGCATGTCTCGCGCAAACACGGCACCGGCGCACGGTTAACTCCACGTCCCGTGACATTCCAGGCCAGTACATAACGTCACGTGCACGCCGCTTGCAACGGTCGATGCCGAGGTGACCCTCGTGCACGCGCTCCACCATTTCTATGCGCAGGCTACTGGGAATAAATACCAAGTTATCCTTGAACAGAATGCCATCGGCATACTCTAAACTTTCTTTGTAACTCCAATGCTTCTTTGCGCAATCATCCAGCTCATGTTTTTGCAGTGGCCATCCCGTTTTGATATAATTAATAATTGTTTGGCACTCGCCGTCTTTTTTGGTGTGCTCACGTACAAGACATAACTTTTCGTCACTAAACCTGACATGTCTTAGTAAAAAACAAGTCTGCTCCTGGATTTCATCGGACACTCTGTCATGCAACAGCTCCGGAAGTGGCGCTCGGGACAGAGCGTCCGCCACATACATGTATTTTCCGGGCTTATAAACCACTGAAAAATCATATCTCTGAACGCGCAGCATCATTCGCTGTAGCCTCGCGGGCACCGCGTCTAGCGACTTTTTGAATAACGGTTCGAGCGGTTTGTGGTCGGTCTCCACAATGACGTCATCCTTTCCGAATACATATTGGTGGAACCTCTCGAGAGCAAAGACAATTGCAAGCATCTCTTTTTCGATTTGTGCGTAGCGTTGTTGCGTGTCAGTAAGCGTGAGCGAAGCGAACTCGACCGGCCGGCCCCCCTGCAGCAGTACCGCGCCCAGCGCGCGCGAGCTGGCGTCCACGGACACGGTGGCGGGCGCGCGCGCGTCGAACAGCGCCAGCACCGGCGCCGTGCATAGAGCGCGCTTTAGCTGCTCCACAACGTGTTCCTCGCATGCGCCCCAGCACCACTCGCTGTCCTTTTTTAGCAAATTACGCAATGGCCCCACTGTTTCGGAGTAGTTAGGGATAAACTTACTTACGTAATTTATCATCCCTAGAAACCTCTCCAGTGACTGACGGTCAGCTGGACTAGGCATTTCAATTATAGCTTTAAGTTTAGTTTTATCAATCTTCATGCCGTCTGCACTGAACGTGTGGCCAAGGTAAGTGACCTCCGACACGCAAAAATCACACTTCTCACGATTGAATTTGATGCCCACACGTCGAGCTCGCTCAAGCAGATTCCTGAGGCGAGTATCATGTTCTCCCCTGGTCGATCCCCACACGATGACGTCATCGACAAAGGAATCCACTCCCTCCAGCCCCTCAAGCAGCTGTCGCACCCTAGCATGAAACACTTCAGAAGCCGAGTTGATACCATACGGTAAACGAAGGTACTGATAACGCCCGAACGGTGTACCGAAGGTACATAGGTCAGAACTCTCGTCATCCAGCTGTACCATCCAAAATCCAGACCTGGCATCGAGCTTGCTGAATACCCGGGCATTCTTTAGCTTGGTGGCTATCTCAGTGAGCGTCGGAAGGGGGTAGTGCTGGCGCCGCACGACGCGGTTGAGCGGCCGCGGGTCTAGGCAGACGCGCAGGCTGCCGTCCTTCTTTGCAGCGACCACAATCCCGTTAACCCACGACGTCGGCTGTGAGACCTTTCTGATTACACCCAATTTTTCCATACGGTCCAACTCCGTTTGCAACCGATCCCTAATTCCTACTGGTATTTTCCGAACTGGGCAGATACAAGGGTTAGCATTTTTATCAATAGGTATCGTATAAACACCGGGTAGTTTACCCAAACCTTTGAACAAATCATCATATGCATCAAGATCAATAGAAAATATTCGCTTTACTAAGTTTAACAGTTCCAATGCATGTTTCCCCAATATACTTGGACAATTAAGTTCTGATATTATAAACTTTAATTCGTATTCATTGCCCTTGTGCACACATTTAATCATACTCGAGCCCGCAATCGACAAAAATGTACCACAAAATGATTGTGCGCGTGTAAAGTTAGGTGTGATGTCCGAAAAAGACAAGCCCAATTTTAAAAAGTTGTCTTTAGAGATTACGTTTATATCGGAACCCGTGTCTAACTTAAATGTGTGTAGGGTTTTACATTTAGGTAAATAAAGCTTTTCATACCATTTAACGTCCTGCGAATGCACTAGTGAATCCACGCATTCGATGGAAGAAACGTAATACAAATCCTCGCTATCACTGCAATCCTCATTTATTTCGAACACACGACCTGACCTACGTATCGGACACATTTTTTTATAATGGCCTTTCGCATTGCATATAAAACACTTTCCTTTTTTGGCCGCACAACGAACACCGCCGTCACAGTAGCTGCCGCCACACGACGAGCAAGGGCGCGCGACCGCCGAGCCCGCCGCACGCGCCCCGCCGCCGCCGCCACCGCTAGCCGCCGCCGCCGGCGCGCGCCACGCATGGCCCAGCGCCGCACGCGCACCGCCTGGAGACGGCCCCGGTCTCCTCACAGCGCCCTCTCCGCGCCGCAAGCCTTGCGATTTCCACACGGCATCCACCTGTACGGTCTTTGTTTTCTCGGTTTTTCCGCCCTCAATTTCACGACCATCGTCGTTGGACATCTCTGTCGCTTGACAGATCCTCACCGCCTTATTTAAAGTTAGATCGTCTGTCCGCAGCAATCGATCACGAACATTGCTATCCGTGACGCCACACACGATCCGATCACGTAACAAGCCATCTTCCAAATGTTCGAATTCACACTGCTGGCTTAAAAGTTTTAACGCTGTGACATATTCGTTTATACATTCGCCGGGTTCTTGGCTTCTTGTAAAGAATTTGAATCGCAACATAGTGGTATTTATCTTCGTACCAAAGTGATTGGAAAATTTTTCTATTAATTTTTTGATGTCATCACGATCCTCCTCTTTATCAAACTTGAACGTAGAATATGCATCGTAGCCCTCCGGTCCAATTAAATTAATAAGTAGGCTAGCCTGCACATCACTGGGTTCCTTATAGACGCCAGATGCCTTCAAAAATACTTGAAACTGACGTAACCATTTCCGCCATGCGTCCGCGCGACATGCAGGGCCTCCCTGTAACGATAATTCCACGGGAGGGCGAGCGTGCTCCATTATTCTTAATAACTTATTTATTTTCGCACACACTGTTATGATATTTAAATACACTTATGTGCACCCGAAGCACGCGAATTTAATATTTTAAACCGACCGCTGTCACCATGAAGTAAACAACAAGATGGCTTGACTAAGACTGTCTTTTATTCACCAAATTTCCATCTACCTACATTACAGTACAGCAAATATCTTGGTTTTTTAATAGATACGACAAAATTTTAAATAAGTTTAACCAATGACAAAAAAAACATAATCAAAAAAGAAAAATAGTGAAAAAAAGTGTTACAACATTTTAAAATTAAAGAACGATATAAAATTAAGCACTTCGCACGACTAGTAGGATTTCTCTCTGTATCTTGCCCGCGCCGTCCAATATGGTTGGATAAACACCAAACAAATGGAAACGTGTAAATATCTTGCAATTTATAATACGAATAACTTCGATAGTTATAAGTCGTTACCACCGTATTTGAAAGACGATTTTTCTTGGTGGTTAAAATCAATGGAAGGGTGGATAATCTTATCAGACAAGATATTTACTGCTTAGAATTTCTTTTTCGGATGCAAGCAAGAAAAGGGGAAGCCGGCAGGTGCTGTCGGGACTGCTAGTGGTCAGTTGAGTATTGTAGAATCAGTTGAGCACATAAACTATTTAGACCTCTTAGCTTCCTTTTTGGGATTACAAACAATTGCTAGAAACTTAAAAAATTTACAAATTTTGTTACGTATTGATAATATAATTGCTATTTACCGTATGGGCGGTATCGGTTCTCACACCTTACTAAAATAACTAAGAAGTTGTGGCAGTGGTGCGAAATCCGCAAAATATTCGTTTTCGCTTCGTACTCGTACACCAGCTCAAAAGATAATGAAATAGCAAATGCAAAGTCACCAAAATTACATACTGACACTGAAGAGGAGTTGATAGATAATGCTTTTAATAAAATAGTAAGAGTTTCAGGTAAGCTTAATAATGGTTTTTTTTTGCATCCAGAACAAATTATAAAATGTAAGAAGTAGGTATGTCTCTTGGAACAGAGATCCTGGAGCTTGCGCTACAAATGCATTTAGGTTAAATTGGCATCATCTTTTATTTTACGCATTCGCGCCATTCGCTGTTATACTGAAAGTATTAAGAAAAATAATAACGGATCACGCAGAAGACATTGCTGTTGTTCCAAGATCTTCTCTGTTGGGAGTTGGTACAATTTGTGCCCAGCGATAACGTGTTAATGTTGGTTTCCAACAGCCTACCCAAGCGGACACTGGTTATCCGAATGGCATTACTGAAGAGGAGTGTACCACCATCATCCTTAGATATCATAATAGCTTCTCTGTCCTATAATTCAATAAAACGATATGATGTTGCAATCCGTTGCTAGGTAAGCTTTTATAAAGATCACAGTGTGGATCTATACGAGGCGTCAACTCCGCACGTAATTAATTTCTTAACAAAGCTTTTCTATTCGAGCTTACAATATGGTTCACTAATCAGCCATCGCTCTGCTCTATCAATGATCTTAGGATCGAGAGTAGGGTCTGATGACCGTATCACAAAACTATTCAAAGGATTCTACAGACTTCGTCCTTCAGCCCCAAAATATGGTATATCTTGAGACCTATCACTAGTCTTAAATTTCTTATCAAAATTGCATCCCAATACCTCTTTAAATCTAGAACAGCCAACTAAAAAAGTTACATTTCTTATACTTGTAACAGCACACAGGGTGCACATAAATAATCAGCTTAGCATTTTTATTAAGATACAGGACATTATTAAGACATCTTGTCCAAGTTCAATACAGCCTCATCTGAATATTCCCTTTTACAGAGAACTTTCAGAAGTATGTCCAGCGGAAGCATTAATGACATACATTGAAAGGACGAAAACTGTAAGAAACAACGAAAATAATCCTTTTATGTTTTAAAAGACCTCATAAAGCAGTATCTTCTAATACTATTAGTAGATGGATAAAAGATACTTTATTAGCTAGCGGAGTTGACACTTCTTTATTTTCTGCTCACTCCACCATGAGGCATGCTACTACCTCAGCTGCACATAGAGCAGGCGTCAGTATCGATACTTTTCGCAAAACTGCTGGGTGGAGTGCTAACTCTTCTGTTTTTGCAAAACACTAACATAGAAACATCCAAGCTAAACCAGACTTTGCCATGTCCATTCTCAGAGATTGATGTTAATCATAATTTTTAAATAAGATTTGATTACAATATATTATAAACCTCTTGGTTTATTTAGGTTTTGTTTTTTGATTATATTTATTTAATATACCTAGTTATTGATTTACGAAAAAGACGTTTTAATATTTTACTATCTTTCAAAATCTACAAATGTTACCTTATCTCAAAGGACGAAACAACGAATGTATAATTAGTGATTAAACGAACTTACCTGAAGTGATGTTCTATCACAATTATACGAGTTGCTTCGTCCAAAGAGATTAGGTCCCTCCCTCCCTAGGTATCCCTTTTGCGTGAAATATTAGGCTCAGGGCTTTTAACTATATGAGCGACCGTACAATCGAGGCGCAGAGGAAAGTGACAACTACCCTGCAAAAAATTGTTTTTTTGCTTTTAACTTAGTGTTTAGTGGTGTCAGTGGTGGTTAAAATAAATAAGTCCCAACTTACAGTTTTAGATGTATAATGTCCACACTACCAACACAGTACAAAAGTCACAAAATATAACGAAGGAGAATAGGATTTCACAAAGCACAAGCACAGATAATAGTTCACAGTTCGGAAAATGAAAGTTAGAAGGAACACAAATAAAATAGCAAGCGTAGCACATAAAACATATAAGCGAATTAAGCGGCGAAGAGAAAGCGAGGTCGGAGCGTCAAGAAAAGCAGCGTGCGCTTCGCGTCGTTAGGGTGTCTCGACTGGCCTACGTGCGCAGGCGGCGCCCGGTCGTCTGCGCTGAGTAAATACTTCGTACATAGCAAAACAAAGGACGTTATATGCGCGCGCGGTGATGCGCGTTTCCAACGCACGATTTTCTGGTTTTGCTAAACGTATTGAAACGACGAGCTGATATGAATTCAGAATAATATTGTTTAAATTATAGTTAGATATTTTAGTACTGTTTTATGATGTTAATATTATTATTGTTATTTTAGTGTTAATATTAATTGTATATGTGTGAATATTATTATTGTTATTTTAGAGTTAATATAAATTGTATGTTTTTAAATATTAAATGTGTGTGTGTGTTTGTGTGAACGAAAATAAAATTTAAGGAAGTCACCTACACAACCCCCCTCCAGCGACTTTCAAGAGCGATAAAAATCGGGAAATCTCACCTGACGCCCAGAGCGGGTTACTTGCTCTCGATTATTGTCTGGAACGGGTTCATCGCATTGACTGGAAAGAATATAAGCCGGTTTTATCCAATCTATTGACACCGTGACTTCTTTACCTTTGTATAGTAGCTTAAATATTTTATCCCCTCTGCCTAGAACTTTATAGGGACCGGAATATGCGGGAGTAAGGGAGCCACGTGATGCGTCTTCACGTAGGAAGACGTGATCACTAGTGGCCAGCTCCTTGTAAATAAAAATTTTCGCATTACCGTGGCGCGAAGCGGGTACGGGTCGCAACTTTTCTTCAACATTAATGGCTAATGCTTATTATATGGCTAACAACTCACAATCGTATGGCGAATATTTTTCTTGCGAAGGACTAAGCTTGCGCGAGAAGAAGGCTAAAGGCTCCCACACGTCATCCTTCAGCTGTTGTAATACAGCACCAATCGCCTTGTCGGACGCATCGGTTACCACCGCAAGCTTTGCGGTGCAATCCGGGTGAACCAGCAGTGCTGCTTGGGCCAAGCTTTCTTTGCAGGCGTTGAAAGCCTCCAACGTATCGTCAGCCAAGTTGATAGGGTGCGACCCCTTGACATTGCCAGTCAGCAAAGCATGCAATGGGGCTTGCACTTGAGCTGCTTTAGGAAGGAATCTCCTGTAAAAATTTAACATACCCAAGAATCGTCTGAGTTGCTGTATATTGGTGGGTGGAGGGAACTGCTTAATGGCTTGTACTTTTGCGTCCAGCGGTTTGGTGCCACGCTCCGAGATATGATACCCTAAGTTGGTTACCTCGCTAGCCCCGAAAACACACTTGGACGTATTTACAAGCATGCCATACTCCTTGAGCCTTGTAAAAACAATGTGAAGGTGCTTCTGGTGCTCACTCTCCGTTCTAGAAAAGACTAGAAAATCGTCTAAATAACAGTAGACGAAATCCAGGCCCCGGGTCACTTCATCCACAAACCTTTGAAATGTTTGTCCCGCGTCCCTCAAACCAAAGGTCATGTACGGGAATTCGAACGCTCCAAAAGGTGTGGTGATCGCCGTCTTCGGTATGTCCTCTGGATTTACTGGTACCTGATTAAAGGCCTTCACCAGGTCAAGCGTGCTGAAGACCTTACAGCAAGCTATGCTGTGGGAAAAGTCATGCAGGTGCCTAATTGGGTATCGGTCGGGCACAGTACACGCGTTCAGCATCCTGTAATCGCCGCAAGGGCGCCAGCCATTGTCCTTCTTCGGAACGAGGTGTAAGGGGGATGCTCAAGGACTATCCGAAGGACGGGCTGTGCCATTAGCCAGCATTGACTGAAACTCTTGGCGTGCGATTTTTAGTTTGTCTGGAGCTAGTTAGTCGGCGAGGAAAACAGTAAACGGGGGGACCGGGTGTGGTGCGGATATGATGTACCGTGTTATGTGGAGGAGTGTTACGGTGTGTACCAGCTGGTCAAGTTATCTCCGGAAACTCATCTAACAGTCTGTGATACCGGGTGTCGCCTGTTGAGACCTTTACAGAATGTACGTGTTTACATAAAGCAAAAGAAGCTAAAGCAGATACAGATGTAGTGTTATCAATTAATTTCTTAATGCGACAATCTACAACAATATTATAAAAATTAAGAAAATCTACACCTATAATTGGCTTTGTCACATCAGCAACTACAAAGCGCCAAGCATACACTCTACGTAATCCCAAATCTAAATCAAAGTGTACATAACCGTATGTTGCGATGTTGGAGCCGTTGGCCGCAGAAAGCTCGAAGTTGCTCCTGGTTCGACGATCTCGAAGTGATGACCGAGGGAAGACACAGAGGTTGCTTCCGGTACCAACCAGAAACTACGTCTTCGACGATCGATCGGTCACGAAGAGGCGACCAGTAGATGGGCAATGTTCAGTCGCCATTAACGATTGCCCCCGGCGTTTCCCGACTTGAAGTCACAAGGCTGGTTGCACTTACTGGCCTTGTCACCAAACTTGCCGTGATACCAGCACAGTGGGAACTTTCAGTAATTGGAGTTCGACCGCCGCCTCGAAGATGATCTGCTTCTGGGACGACTCGATGACTGGTATCGAGCCCTACCTCTCCTTTCTGAAGATGCCAGACTCTGCATCTGCCTCCTTAGTTCTGCGATCTCTTTCCGAAGTTCGCCAAGAACAGAACTGGGCACGTCGCTAACAGCAGCTACTCTGGGAGTCGATGTGGCGAGATCATGAACACGATCCGCTAAGTCCGCCAGGTCATCGATGGAGCTGGAAGATGTTTGCCCGGTGAGCACAGTCTGGACGCCATGTGGAAGACGGCTGGTCCAGATCGTCTTCAAAAAGTCATCCGTAACAACTACTCCTGCGAGGCCCTTGAGATGACGCAGGAACTGAGACGGCTTGCGATCTCCAAGCTCTTCGTGCATCAGAAGTTGTTGCAGCTTCTTTTCGTTGGATGTTGAGAGCCTCTTTATTAATTCGGCCTTCAATTTGCCATATTTGTCAGTTGCTAGTGGGCTGATTATTACATCCTTTACTTCCCTCGAAAACTTGTTATCTAACTGACTTATGACATAGTTAAACTTCGTTAGTTATCCCGGATATGGCAAATTGACCTTCAACCTGGGCAAACCAGATTTCAGCCTCCTCGGGCCAGAATGGTGGTACGCGAACGCCGACTTTATAGACTTCGGTCCAATCATGGGAACTACGTCCGGCATTTTTCTCGTCCGAGTCAATGGACCCGCGCACCGTCGGGGAGTGGCTATGTGCATCTTCGAAATCCTTGTTCATGTTCGTAACGGGGTCACCAATTGAGTGGTGTCAGTGGTGGTTAAAATAAATAAGTCCCAACTTACAGTTTTAGGTGTATAATGTCCACACTACCAACACAGTACAAAAGTCACAAAATATAACGAAGGAGAATAGGATTTCACAAAGCACAAGCACAGATAATAGTTCACAGTTCGGAATATGAAAGTTAGAAGGAACACAAATAAAATAGCAAGCGTAGCACATAAAACATATAAGCGAATTAAGCGGCGAGGAGAAAGCGAGGTCGGAGCGTCAAGAAAAGCAGCGTGCGCTTCGCGTCGTTAGGGTGTCTCGACTGGCCTACGTGCGCAGGCGGCGCCCGGTCATCTGCGCTGAGTAAATACTTCGTACATAGCGAAACAAAGGACGTTGTATGCGCGCGCGGTGATGCGCGTTTCCAACGCACGATTTTGTGGTTTTGCTAAACGTATTGAAACGACGAGCTGATATGAATTCAGAATAATATTGTTTAAATTATAGGTAGATATTTTAGTACTGTTTTATTATGTTAATATTATTATTGTTATTTTAATGTAAATATTTATTGTATGTGTGTGAATATTATTATTGTTATTTTAAAGTTAATATTAATTGTATGTTTGTAAATATTATATGTGTGTGTGTGTGTGTTTGTGTGGACAAAAAAAAAATTTAAGGAAGTCACCTACAAGTGGATGAAAGGCGACACGATACGTGTTACTACAAATGTTACCTAATCTCTTCGGACGAAGCAACTCGTATAATTGTAATAGAACATCACTTCAGGTAAGTTCGTTTAATCACTAATTATATATTAACAAACACATTCAAAACATAATTATGGAGGGGAGTGCCCTATTTGCCTAGTTGATATCTACTTGATTTTTTTTAAAATTAGATTTAACTATCACAACCGTTCGATATTTTTTTACGATTACTTACTTTTGTTTTTCAGTTTTGTTTACGACTGTAGCTATGTATTATAACTTGGATTCAGTATTGAAACAAGACTCCTACAGAGGTTTCCTCATAGGTTCGTACGCGATGACGATATCCTACATCACTTTGTATTTGGGAGCAATTGTGGCTTTCTTTGGAGCCAAAGCGAGAGTGCAGCAGATAATCAAGAGCCTACTCCAAATGCAAAAGGTAAAAGTTTCATATTGCATTTATTCTGCAATTTAAAACGCATGAGCACAAGGCCATGTTCAGTCCTAAAACAGGCTACGCCTATTAGAGCCAAGTTCGCTGATAAATATTTATAAATAAATAACCATATTATTCACCATTCTATGTGCATACGTCTAGCTAATCTATCTATTGAATTTTTACTGATTCTTGAGAGAAATATTTGTTAGTAGTTTTTTCGACAATCTGTCTCAAGAAAACATTCTTCATCGAATTTGTTACAGGTGGGTCCTCTACCCCTATTTCACTCACATGGGATTAGAAGTGTTCCGTTATTAATAAACACTTCACCCTAATTTTAACTTTAAATGAATTAATATTAAACTAAACAAGATCTCAGATCCAACCAGAACACAGTTCGTGCATAATATACTTAAGTAACCTGAAAATGTTATGTTTCCAGATAAAAGCTGCACTGATTTGTAAGCAACGTGCAGTTTCACTTGAAAGAAAAAAGTATGCAATGTTCATTTTGCTGTTGATATTTCTTTTATTGGATAGCATTTGGGACTGCTGGGTCATGATAATAGAAGGACATTTGAATCTCGACAACATGCGTAAGTATAAAAATCCTTTGCACGACTTATGTCTAAAAAGAAAAGAGTCCATCATTTAAAAATAGTCCAATCAGTTATTTGACCAGTCACAAAATGTCCAACTCTAGAAACAACCGATCAGATACATGACCAGCTATAATAACGTCCAGCCACAAAAATGTCCAACTTATAGAAACCACCGATCAGATACATATGCAACAATAATTACGTACAGCCACAAAAATGTCCAACTTATAGAAACAACCGATCAGATACATATGCAACTATAATAACGTACAGCCTTAAAAATGTCCAATTGCACTCGTACTATTTCTATAGACTCGAATCTACTTTAGATATATATCAAAACACATTTATTGCAAAAGGATTTTCATATATTATTATTACATTTATTGTTCTATACACAGTTGACTTTGACATCCTTTTATCTTTGATGCGCTCACTTAACATATCTCCAACGGTAATTGGGTGGTTTCACAGCTACCTGTACGGACGCAGGCAAAGGGTTTGCCTTGAAGAGAAATTCTCTGTGTTTGCGCCACAGCGCAACGAATAACAGCCGTCTCTGCGCCGGCCAATTAGAGTGCATATTGGACTGCACTACCCTGTCGCACGGACATTTTGACTGCCGGCGCCCGCGCAGAACTAGTGCCTTTTGAGATCTCAAGACGAAACCACCAGAATGTTACGGCGAAGGGCGCTTGCCGTAACAGCGACGGAATAAGGTGTGTGGACCCAGGACAGGTCTGGTTAGGTTTCGGAAATGAGGGCATGCGACTTACTTGGTAGATGATTGGTGGGGGCAAGGCAGGAGACGGGGCAGCGAGCTGGCGGGCGGCGATGTAGGCGATTTGCCACGGCACAGCACAAAGTCCTTTCACCTAATCACAGGCACTATATTCACAGGCACTATCTTCACCGAGTCACTATCAATAAGGGCAGATACCAGCGCGCGTATTTTGTGGGCGTCTCGCGTTAGCTAGCAGACAGACGAGTCCCGCCGGTCGGCTCACGACGCGAGCGACCGCGGGTCGCGCAGCGGTGGCGCCGCGGCAGACAGGCGGACGCGGCCGTCAACAACCGCTGAGTCAACCACCTTACAGCTGGCGGTATGCTTTGAATGGCCGTTGCGCTGTGGCGCAAACATCTTCCCGGGGCCCAGGGTGGGCTCATCCAATAGGAGCCTGGCGATTCGGAATACAGGCCTTCGAAGATGTCCATTCGCGGTGTCCAGGTCTACCACCCGCACGACGCCATCCTTCCCAGGCAGGGTGCGAGCAATGCGCCCCAGTCTCCATTGGAGGGCAGGCAGGTTGTCCTCCTTGATGAGGACGAGCTCGCCAACTCGGGGAGGGGAGGATGGGGACAACCATTTGGAGCGGGTTTGAAGGGTATGAAGGTAGGACTGGGTCCACAGCGTCCAGAAGCGCTGGGAAAGGGCCTGTACTATCTGGAATCGCCTACGTATGGAGATCGGCCTAGCTTCCACGGATAGTTCGGGAAGGGCCGTTAGTGGGCGGCCTATAAGGAAATGTCCGGCTGTAAGCGGCTCAAAGTCTGAAGAAGGAAGGATCAGACGAAAGTGGGCAGAGAGGTCTTGAGTTAAGGACCGCTTCAATTCGAGCTAAAAGTGTGGAGAATTCCTCGAATGTGAGTTGTTGTTCGCCAATTACGCGATATAAAAGTTGCTTTGTTGATTTTACGTTGATCTCATGTAACGGACCGAACCATGGTCCCTTAGGGACGTTCAACAACCAAGTAATGTGCTGACCAGCGAGCTTGTGCGCAATCGTGTCATTGTTTAAGGCAAGAAAGTTTTGTACTTCGATGAGCTGATTTTTAGCGCCTACATAATTTGTACCGCAGTCCGAGCGGATGAGAACCGGGGCACCGCGGCGTGCTATAAAACGCTGTAATGCCGCGAGGAACGCTTCCGTGCTGAGGTCCGAGACCGGTTCCAAATGAACCGCCTTAGTCGAGAGGCACACGAATATACAAAAGTACGCTTTTAAGAGTTTAACATTACGTAGGGTACTAGATTTAACGAGGAATGGTCCGGCAAAATCGGTCGTGACTTGACTAAATACTGGCTGAGGCGTAACTCTATCGGCTGGCAGGTCGGCCATGAAGGGCGCTTGCGGCTAGGCCCGGCATCGAAAGCATCTTTTGCATTTAAAAACTCGGTGTCTAATAATACGGCGCGCGGACAATATCCAAAATTGTTGGCGTAGGATAGCGTGTAAAGTGTCAGCGCCAGGATGGCAGTGTATTTTGTGGTAGTGGTCAATGATAAGGTCTACAAGTGGGCTAGAGCTGGGAAGTATGAGCGGATGCTGCGCGTCATATCGGATAGACGCATGGGACAGTCGTCCACCAACTCTAAGGAGCTCATCTTTAATGAGAGGTGACAGCCGCTGGAGTCCGACGGAGCAGATTTTGCCAGTTTGAAGGCGGTGGATGTCCTCTGCAAACTCATTGTGCTGAACACTGCGCACCCAGTAAAGTAGGGCGTCTCTTCGTTCACTGACGTACAAGGGGCCTGAGCGTCGCGAATCTGGGTGGTGTCTGCAGTTGTGCAGAAAGCGTTTTAGACAAGCTGTCACTCCGACGAGCTTGTCTAGCGAACTGAACCGAGTGAGCAGGTCAAAGTCAAGACCGGGCACTGTGACCAGTGACGGGACGTGTTTGGGCTTAAGGCCGGGCAGGGCGTGATGGCCCAGAGCTAAAGGCATCGCAGGCCAAGACTCACAAGGCTGTCTAAGCCACGTGGGAGACCACCATAAGTCGTGGGCTGACAGGGATTGCGCAGACATCCCTCTGCTTGCGCAAGCTGCCGGGTTGAGCTCGGAAGGTACGTGTCGCCAGGTACATTCTGGTGAGCCTGAGCTGATTTTGACTACCCTGTTGGCTTCAAAGGGTTGAAGACGGTGAGGCGGTGTATTGAGCCAGGCCAGGACTATCGTACTGTCTGACCAACATATGTGTTGTTGTATACTGATATGGGCCGATAACTGAACCGACACACGGATCATGAGCTGGGAGAGTAGAGTGGCGGCCGACAACTCTAACTTGGGGATTGTGAGGCGATTCTTGATTGGTGCGACTTGCGGCTTGGCGACAATCAAGTGTACCAAAGTATCTCCGGAGGCATCGAGCTCATGGAGGTAAACAACGGCAGCAAACCCGGCTTCAGAGGCATCTGCAAACCCGTGAAGCGAGTATGCAGCTGAACCTTTGTTTGCACAAATGTGCCGAGGGAAGCGAATGCTAGACAACAGCGGCAGATCCTCTGAGATGTGGTGCCACTCCGTTTTTACTGCAGAGGGAGTGGGCTCATCCCATTCCAGCTTCAGTAGCCACAATTGCTGAAGCAGCAGCTTTGCGCGGAAGATAACGGGAGAAACCCAGCCGTTTGGGTCATAAAGTGAGGCTACGGTGCTTAAAATAGACCGCTTTGTGACATTTGTGATGGGGGGCAGAGAGATGCGGTAGGTGAACTCGTCTGACTGAGGGCTCCACTGTATACCCAAGACCTTAATGGACGTGGATTCTGGGTTCATGTCGAAGTCCTTGGGCATGTCGCATTGGTTGTCGGGAAATCTCTCGAGCAGCTTAGGCGAGTTAGATGTCCACTTACTGAGCTGAAAGCCGCCTAGGTCTAGCAGACTTATCAACTCGTCCTGAAGTGCCTGGGCGGATTCAACTGTGTCATGACCACACAAGATGTCATCAACGAAGATAGACTTGCGAAGAACCTGAGCGGCTCCAGGGTAGCGATGGCCTTCATCATCAGCCAGCTGAAGCAGAGTGCGGATTGCATGGTATGGGCTTGATCTTAAGCCGTAGGTGACTGTATTGAGGGCGTAGGTGAGCAGAGGGTGATCTGGTGAGGACCGCCATAGTATCAGCTGATACCGTCTCTGGTCTGGGGCAACCAGCACATTTCTGAACATCCTCTGGATGTCAGTGCTGAAAACGACTGGATGCGTTCTGAAGGACATGATGATGTCCACAATGTCCTGTTGAAGGGCGGGGCCTGTGTGTAGGCATTCATTTATGCTGACACCATTGGAGCTTTTGCAGCTACCATCAAAAACAATGCGCAGCTTGTCCGACCCTGACTTAAATACGCCATGGTGAGGGATGTAGAAGTGAGGTTTATGGGCGAATGTATTTGGGTCAGGGAGCCATGTGCCCTAAGTCGATGTATTCGGCCATGAAGTCGACGTATTTAGAACGCAGAGACGGGTTCGCCATTAGCTTCTTCTCAATATTGAGGAATCTGCGTAATGCGATAGGGTGAGTTTTACCTATTTGAGGGGCGTCCTTTAGAAATGGCAGAGCGACCGTATATCTGCCTGAGGGATCGCGTGTAGTGGTAGAGCGGAAGATTTCCTCGCATTGTTCCTCCAGGGGATCATTATGAGTGTGAGATTGAGGGAGGGGCTCCTCAGACTCCCAGAACCTTTCCAGACTCTGACGTATGTCCTGGGCTGATTCAGCTGAGTCTGGTTGTGAGCTGACGACGTGAGCTGAGTTAACCTGCTGCGCCGGCTGCGCATACAAGTCCTCAATGGGTCCTATCAACGCGAAGTCGAAAATCGTGCCGAAGGCTATGGGCTTGCCCGGGCCCAACGAGACCTTAGTCCCGTCCAACACCTGGCCAAGAACGTCCGACCCCAATAAGAGGTCGATCGGGGCTGGTGTGTGGTAAAGCTGGTCAGCCAATGGCACGGGTGGCTGGCCTAGTACGTGGGAAATGTTTGGTACCTTCTCTAAGGGAAGGTAGCCAGTGACGTTTTTTAAAATGTGAGCTGTGGCAGTGATTGTAGGAGTATCATTGTGAGTGGGTCGGCATACTATTGTTATTGCCGCCTTTGACTCATGTTTGTGCTGATTCCCAACTCCTGTAATTTTTAAAGAAGTGGGTTTTGATATCAGGTTCAAAAGTCGTGCCATGCGTGACGTTATTAATGTCAGCATACTGCCACAGTCCAATAAAGCTCTGGCTGTGTGAAGATGGCCATGTACGTCCGCGACTCTTAGTGAGACGGTTGGCAACAAAATGGGTGTGCCAGTGGGCACAGAAGGTGAGTGAGCTGATTGAGTATCAGCTGAAATTGTATGAGCTGAGTATGTATCAGCTGTGTGGGCATGGGTTGACTGGGCATGGGCTAAATTTACCTCTTCGCTAGGGTGCTCTGTGATAGTTGGGAGTCATAATTGCTGGCGGCAATGGAGACTGGGGCGCATTGCTCGCACCCTGCCTGGGAAGGATGGCGTCGTGCGGGTGGTAGACCTGGACACCGCGAATGGACATCTTCGAAGGCCTGTATTCCGAATCGCCAGGCTCCCATTGGATGAGCCCACCCTGGGCCCCGGGAAGATGTTTGCGCCACAGCGCAACGGCCATTCAAAGCATACCGCCAGCTGTAAGGTGGTTGACTCAGCGGTTGTTGACGGCCGCGTCCGCCTGTCTGCTGCGGCGCCACCGCTGCGCGACCCGCGGTCGCTCGCGTCGTGAGCCGACCGGCGGGACTCGTCTGTCTGCTAGCTAACGCGAGACGCCCACAAAATACGCGCGCTGGTATCTGCCCTTATTGATAGTGACTCGGTGAAGATAGTGCCTGTGAATATAGTGCCTGTGATTAGGTGAAAGGACTTTGTGCTGTGCCGTGGCAAAACGCCTACATCGCCGCCCGCCAGCTCGCTGCCCCGTCTCCTGCCTTGCCCCCACCAATCATCTACCAAGTAAGTCGCATGCCCTCATTTCCGAAACCTAACCAGACCTGTCCTGGGTCCACACACCTTATTCCGTCGCTGTTACGGCGAGCGCCCTTCGCCGTAACACTCTGCGTGGTGTGACTCGACGGCTTTTGTACCGCAGGGTGACGTTTTATCTCCTCTCCTCTTTGCTATATTTATCACTTCTATTTCTGAAAACCTTTCTTCCTCTTACCACATATCTGCAGACGATTTACAAATTTATTGCCAGGCACCACTTGGTAATCTCGCCGAGGCTATATTAAGTACCTACGTAAATTTGAAACATATTGTAGATTGGAGCCGAGCCTACGTACTTAAAGTCAATCCAAGCAAAACGCAGGCTATTGTGGTCGGCAGCTCCAGGTTGCTTTCCAAGGTAAACTAGGAAACCATCCCTAAGGTTAGATTTGATGGAGTGGACATCCCCTTCAGTAAATCAGTTGCTATCATCATCATCATCAGCCTATAAACGTCCCACTGCTGGGCACAGGCCTCCCACGTGGACAATAGGACGTGGGGATATTGGGCGGTAACCCACAACGCTGGTCCAATGCGGGTTGGTGGGTAATCAGTTGCTAACTTGGGCGTTATTATTGATAGCTACTTGAGTTGGGGGGCGCAACTACGAGCTGTCAGTCGCAAGCTCTACGCATCTTTGGCTTCTTTAAGAAGACTGCGCAACTTTTTACCCACTGCCACTAAAATTGCGCTAATTGCGTTTTAGACTATGCCAATGCCTGCTATCTTGATCTCTCGGAGGACCAGCCAAATAAACTTGAGCGCCTTTAAAATTTTTGTGTTCGATTCATATTTGGCTTACGCAAGTATGATCATGTTTCTGAATACCGCGCTAAACTATAGTGGCTTGCTATTATTCGTCTTCGCCGGAATACTCACATCCTCTTCCTTCTATATAACATATTGTTTTATCCCATCTATCTTTCCTATCTAAAGGAACGCTTCAGTTTCCTTTATTGTTCATCCTCGCGCTCCTTACGGTCATCAGAAAATCGGGATAGATTTTCTTCAGAAAATCTATCTCTTAAAACCCCTCTTCACAACACTACCTTTTACGATTACGATTGTTCCTTTACCGTTGAAGCTGTTCGTATCTGGAACTTGCTTCCAGTTGCGATTGTGCTAAAAAATTTCACGCATTTAAGGTGCACCTGAAGAATTTCTACCTTTACTTTTAACCCTATCCTGCTGCATAGCTGTCATTGTCCGCTACATCCTACCTGAGACTATTATATTTAAGTATGTATATGTATGTATATATATTTGTTACACCCTATTATTTATTTATTTTATAATGTTATGTATTTTATTATAGTTCTTTTTAATTTGCTTTTGCTTTTAATTGTTTAACTGTGGTATGCACCTCCGATATTTGAGTGTATAAGTTCTCTCCATTTGAATGGTTGTCTGGCAGAGATCGCTTTAAAGCGATAAGACCGCCAAATTGTAACTTCGTATTTGTGCTCATTGTTATGTGTTATGTAAATGTTTGTGGTGTTAAGTTACAATAAAAGTATTGTCTATCTATCTATCTATTTACCCAAACCCCTTTATGTTTTACCACATAGTTATTCGTATTTATATTTCGTCAAAGGTAAAAATTACGAACTTGACGTAAGGCGAATGATATATTTTACTGGTGCTAGTTTTTAATTTTAATGGTCGTTGTTGACTAATGGATAAAAAATAATTATTATTTTGACCTTTATTTAATATGCAGCCTAAATATTAAACGAGAAAGCAGAGACTCTGTCTCGCTCGGGGTTTGGGCCGGGTGAAATAAAATGTCAGATCAGTTGTCTTTTACTGGTTCGGCATAATATTTGCCGTCATACATTTTTATATGTGTATTTACAATTAAAGTCATGGACGTTTTTAATTTTTTTGAGTTCCGGTAATTTGGCCATAATTTTATTGGGTAACTTTTTAGTTAAGACAAGGTTGCTATTTGATCGATCGATCGATTGGACATTTTTATGATTAGTCAATTTTATCATTTTGTACATTTTGTCTATTTGGACAATTTTATTATTTGACATTTCTAGGGTTGGGCATTATTATTACAGGTTATTTTTAAGTTTGGACAATTTTATTGTAGGACATTTTTATAGTTGGACTAGCTATATTAATTCTGGTAATTTTTGTATTTGGGCAATATTATCAATGGACATTTGTATGGTTGAGCAATTTTATCATATGGACATGCCTTTGGGCATTCGTATTTTTGGACGTTTTTCTTTTTAGACATAAGTCGTGCAAAGGATTTTTTTTTAATATAAAACTGGCCAAGGATTTGACCACCTCAGTACCTGCTTGCTGAGCAGGATGTAGCGTTCACCTATGAAACGAACAAGCAAAACGCTTGGTACGGATAGGTGGAATGGCAGCTATGTAAGGGTGGTAGGCAAGCTTGCGTCTAGTGTACCGATGGTGGAATGGGGCTGGAGGAACATGATCATGTAGTTCATTCGCACACTCTCAAAAGTGTATTTTGTAAAACACTTTATATAAATATAAACACTCGATATCTGCTAGTTATAGTGGTAGGTATCATCTGTATAGCCAATGGTACCTGGTACCAGCAGGTCGTTGATATGGAGGAGAAACAGTGTCACCGATAAGACTGAACCTTGGGGAACTCCTGCATGAATTTCCATTAGGTCGGACGATTGACCGTCCACCAGGACCAGGAGTCAGTGATCGAGATGCAATGCCCTTTAGAAATACCATAAGCGGAGAGATTACTATTTAGGCTGCCATGCCAGACCCTATCAAAGGCTTTGGAGATATCAAGCAAGACGGCAAGGGCTTTTCCGTGTTTCTTGATCACTTCACTCCAAAGATGGGCGAGGCACGAAAACAGTGCTTTTCAATCCTAAAATTAAATTTAATTAAAAACAGTGGTATTTTCAAATCGATTTTTGGTGTATTTTGTTGCATAACAAATGAAAGAAGTCTACTTACGTTTGCATTTTATTTAATGTTATAATAGGGCACATAGGACACCACCTGCCAGCACATCTGTCACTTATCTACAATAGCACTATCCGCATAGGAAATACATCATGTCACAGCTGTCTGACATTGTGTCTGCATAGAAGAGCTTAGAGGAGTGTTTCTCCTAGAAGATGCAGAACTTTGAAGCGCAGATCAAGCAAGACCTAGCTAGGTAAGAAACTGAATTTCTGTTTCTGTTCTTTCTGAATTGTAACTCATAGAAACTGTTTTTAGTAGCCTTTGTCAAATAAAATGTCACGCCTGTGAAAAATAACATCTACTCAGATTGATGCCATTGAAACCAGACACCGCCGCAAAGCCTTGATTTTCCTGGGTATAACCGAATCCGAGAAGGAGGACTGCAAGGACCTTATTCTGGGCATTCTTCAATATAAATTAGGCCTCAAAGATACCACGAAGGCCTCCATAGCAGTTTGTCACAGATTGGGACTACCAGCGGCACTGAGCGCGCTCAGCAGCAGCATGTTCTTGTAAGGTTTTCTTAGTATGATGTGAGGGCTGCGGTCTGGAGGGCAGAAACCGGCTTGAAGGGGACCACCATCTTGGCTAAGGAGTTTCTTATAAGGTCGAGGCAAGCTGTCTTCAATAAGTCGACTGCATTTCGGTGTTCGGAGTTACTGTACACAGGATGGCGTCATCCTGATCAACCCTGATGGAAAGCGTCATAAAGTTGTCACGAGTGAAGACCTGGAGTCCATCATTGCTGCATTGCCTGGTGCATCGTCGGCGGCCGCTGTGACTCGTTGCATCAAACCTGCCAACAGGAACAAGTAACTTTTACCATAGAAAATGGTTATCAGATGCAACTTACCTGAAACGTATTTTTGGCCATAGCTCCGAGGATTTTGTGTAGAATTGAGATAGAATTAGTATGTACCAAGAGTTAAAGAATTTATCAAAACGTTTGAAGTTTAAAACCAGCTGGTAATTTGTTTTTGAAATTTTGAAATAATATGTAATAAAACGGGTTTTTTGGGGGGTTTGTGTTTACTAAACTGTAAATATTTCGAAAAAAAACCGACTTAAAAAAAAATAAAAAAATGTCAATGTCCTAATGTCTTATGTTTAGCTACAAAATGGCGAAAAAATTTTGAAAATTGGTTTATAAATTGTGACCTGTAGGGACCTGTAGGGACCACCCTTTAGATTTGGAATTGTAGAAAAACGGGTATTTCCGTATATAAAAGTGATGTAGCTTCTATGATCATTGATCGATCGTCATCGTAATGGTATTAAAAGATGCGGATGCAGGCAAGAAGTGCGTTCGAGTTGGAGTTTCGAAAATCAAAGTAAAATTCATCAATTTTACTTTTTACTTAGACTGTAAATGAAAAGAAAATGTTATTCTCTGTGTTGTGCAGTGTTATTCGTATGTTATAATGTAGTAATGTAGTTGTGTAATTATAGGGAAGTATTATCTCAATAAAAAAATCTTATTATTCAACTTGTAGTGTGTTATTCAAAATGAATATCTGGTAAACATTAGAAATAAGTACCCTCGATAGGGGTTTGCTGGGTAGGGGAGGGGTACAACACCCCCCCCCCCCCCTTTGACCCCCATCTGCCGGAGATACGTACTTTTCTGGAAATCTTACAACTTCAAAACACAAAAATATGAAAATTTTGCAGGAGGGAGGCTAAAAAAGGTAGGGAAAGGGGAGACAGTATGTAAAAAAACGTCGCACGAACAAAAGTGTCGTTTCTGGCGTTTCGCCGGCCGCTGCCGTGGAACGCTCGCTCGGCTGGCGCGTTTTTGGTCAACATACTAACATAACCTAACCTAGTTAACTCTTTAGACTTCTTTCATGCGCCACCCTCGTCCCCCCGCTTCCACGCCTTGCATCAGTTCTGTCATTAATTGTATGAAAATAGAAAGCATTACACGTCATTTTTGACAGGAAACGTTTCATTTTACGTTATTCTTTAGTTTTTGCGTTTCGTTTCACTAAAAAATTAAATAATCGAAAACAATAAAAAAATGCAGTAAGTACAAATTTCAGTAAGACCTCCTGAGCCCCCCACGGTATCAGTTTCCACAGAACGAGCGTACTCGTTAATAATGCCAACCCTGAATTTCACTTAACTTGTAAAAGAAATGTAAATGTTATTCTCTGTGTTGTGCAGCGTGTAATACTTACATTCTTAAGCTTAGATTAAAACAAGAAGGGTGTTTTAATCTAAGTTCGTATGTTATAATTCGACTTATAAGTAATGTAGTTGCGTAATTTTAGGGAAGTATATATCAATAAATATTTCTTATTATTCAACTTGTAATGGGTTATTGAAAATAAAATAATTTTCTTTCTGTGATTTAGTTAATTGATTGAGTGATTCATAGTGTTTCATACTACGTAAGCTGTCCACTTACCATTTTATTTCACGTTTTTATCATAGGAAGTACAAATTCATTCTTTTTTTTCCGCAACGCAAGTGAAAATATTTAATAACGTGGGTAGATAGAATTAACAAATTGTTTTACATTTTGAGTTCTCGTTTTCACGCTCTGCTAATTTACTTGTTGTGTGGATTTGAACAATTTATTGGAAATAGTCCTCACTCAATTCAGTTCGGTTATGGCAGTTACACTAACAGCCTATTTTTACGTCTGTCTGTTTTTGATCTGTACTGATAACAGTTCAGAGGTTGTAAACTTATTTCAACGTTGTGTAATTTGCAAGTTTGTACAACTTAAGTCTGATTCGCACTAAGTTGTACTAGTGATTTACTTATTAATGTTTAGCGTGAATATTTATTTTGTTATTGTTACCCTTACTGTTGATCCCCTTGTTTATTATTATTGCTATTTTTTATCATAGATGATCTATGTTAAGCTGGCGGGTGGTGTGGTCATCCCACAGACGTGTAAAAGAAGGGTGATCCGTATTTAATAAAATCTGCTTGTACGTAAATTATATTTAAACTAAATTAATAAAAATATTGTATGGTTTACTAAAAAAAAATTAAAAAGTATTTATTTAATCTTAGTCATTGAGTTGCCAAACTGCCCTCCAGTTTAGCAACTCAATAACTAAGGTTGAATAAAAACGTTTTAATTTTTTTTGTCTCATATTTGGAAACTCACTACGAAGTGCATGCCGTTCTTTTTTTAAATTTGGCACGAAAAACAAGCTTTTTAGAAACAAAAAAGTAAGGCGACTTTTTTGATAATGGAGAAAAGCGAGTTTTGAGTGCTAATTAAACACTTTTTTTTACGTGGTAAAACTATTAAGCAGACCAAAGACAAATTGAAAAGTATTATGGCGATTCTGCGCCTTCTCATGGGATGGTTCATAAGTGGTTCACTAAATTTCGTTGTGGACGTACTACCTACTAATGACGCGGAGCGCCCAGGAAGGCCGATTGAGGTCACTACGGAGGGCATGGTTAATAAAATACATGGGGCCAGTTTTGGCAGACCGTCGAGTGAAGATACGCGAAATAAGTGATGCTTGTGCACATCTCGACTGAACGAGTTTTTTATATTTTGCATGATATTCTAGGCATGAAAAAGCTTTCTGCAAGATGGGTGCCGCGTTTACTAACAGTCGACCAGAAACGAAATCGTGTAACAGCTTCTGAGGAATGTCTAGCCATGTATAATTGCAATCCGAGTGAGTTTATGCGTCGGTACATAACAGTTGACGAAACGTGGGTCCATCATTATACACCAGAGACTAAACAACAGTCGAAGCAATGGACTTCTACCGGGGAACGTGCCCCAAAGAAGGCAAAACTGTTTGCTCAGCTGGTAAAGTGATGGCCACAGACTTTTGAGACAGCCGAGGGGTTATTTACATCAATTTTTTGGATAAAGGTAAGACAATAACCGGAGCTTAATATGTTGCATTGTTAGATAGATTCAATAAAAAGTTGATCAAGAAACGACCGCATCTAGCAAAGAAAAAAATTCTATTTCATCAGGATAATGCACCGGCCTACTCGTCTGCAATCGCGACATCAAAAATTGTCGATTAGGATACGAATTATTGCCACACCTGCCGTATTCGCCAGATTTAGCCCCTTGTGACTTTTTCCTCTTCGCAAACATGAAAAAGTAGCTTGGCGGGCAAAGATTTTTGTCAAATGAAGAGGTGGTAGCCGAAACTGAGGCCTATTTTACAGGGTTTGACAAAAAATATTTTTTTGATCGGTTGAAGAGGTTGGAACATCGCTGGACTAAGAACGTAGAGTTGAAAGGAGATTATGTAGAAAAAAAATAATATATATGTAAAAAGAGTGTTTTTTCTTTCCAAAGTCATGGACTTATCAAACCATGCCTATCCATCCATCCATAAAAAAATAATATTAGACGATTTATTTTTTTATGGATGGATTTTGATGATATTGATTTTGATTTGATTCTTTAATTTTGAAACCGCCTTCGTACATTAATACAATATAATGAAATACTCGTAAATAGTAACAAATTATGAATATTGGTTGTTGATGCAAGAGGCACCAACATGCGACGTAGTTAAAGGGAAAGGCGGGACGGGGCTTACCGGGGGTCCGTGGTCCAGGCACGGTCACGAGCTGAACGTGCCGCGGATGGCGATGGCGGCGCTGGCGCTGTAGCGGTCTTCGTTGGTGAGGGCGGTCGCACACACACACACTTATCACTGGTTTTCGTTAGGCGTTAGGGGCGAGCTGGTAGCACTAGCTCTGTCACTGTACACTTCACATCGGGTTCACATAGGACTTCGGGGCTGAGTTCAAGAGCGCGTCACGCGTGGCTTCGCCTTGAGATGTCGTTGCACACTGACTCGGTGACCGCGTGATGCCCGCGGTCCAACAGGTTCGTTCGGTACAGGCGTCATAGTCTCCGTGCGACGAAGATACGCACTCTCATTGGCCGACAAAAGGGCAGCAGCGATTCGTCGTTGCGGTTGTGGCGCAAACATCTTCCCGGGCCCTAGGGGGTAGGAGGGGGGTGGAAGGAACGGAAGTAAAAGAAGACTACAGCCTCGATTCGTGCTGTGTTGAGTTAACGTGTGGGTGTGTACATGATGAGCTGAAAGGAATACACGTGTGTGATTGTATGAGCAAAATGGGCAACGCGCAAGGGCGTGCGCTGGGCATGTTACCATGTAGGCACTGAAGGCGTGCACTGAGCATGGTACCAAATAGGCACGGAAAAGCGTACACTGGGCATGCTACCATGTAGGCACGGGAGGCGTGCACTGAGCATGGCTGCATATAGGCACGGAAAGGCGTACACTGGGCATGTTGCCATGTAGGCACGGGAGGCGTGCACTGAGCATGATACCATATAGGCACGGAAGAGCGTACACTGGGCATGTTACCATGTAGGCACGGGAGACGTGCACTGAGCATGATACCATATAGGCACGGAAGAGCGTACACTGGGCATGTTACCATGTAGGCACGGGAGGCGTGCACTGAGCATGATACTATATAGGCACGGAAAGGCGTGCGCGCTGTGGCGCAACGCGCAACGGCGCAATAAAAGCGACCGCAATAAAAGCAAGAAATAAAAAGCAGACTGCATGTGTGTGAGTGTGTGTGTGTGTATGTGTTGCAGGCTGATGTGTGGTGTACGGGTTTGTACGGGTTTATTGTATTGTGCAAAGACGTGGGCTGATGTCATGCACCGTATAAGTGCGGGCTGACTACATGTGTTTGTGTACTACTAATAACTAATTAATTTCTATTAGGGCACGAGATATAACTAGTAAAGTTACGGGAACAAATGAATTTAGGAAATTATGGCACAAAAGGAAAATAAAAAAATGACTATCTTATGGGCTGAATTAGTTATTTTATATATATAGCGGACTGTATTAAAGTTAGGGGGCTGATTCGGGGCTGATTATGATTTTACTACTGCGACCCATGCGGCTGTTTTGCATGCGCAAACGCATGCAGCGGGCTGTCGATCGGTCTCTGCCTCGGGGTGTCCCGCAGGTGGGGCGGTAGCCACCGCACTGCCGACCGTGGCTGGCTCTGCTGCGTCGTGTCGTCCGGTCGATGAAGGGACGTGTGATGCTAGGTGCGCCCACACACCCTGCATCCCTTCACCGACTTGCACTCGTCCGGGTAATGTGGCCCGAGGCAGCGGGGGCAGCGCTCGCGCGACACCACGAAATCCCACCGGCCCTGCGTCGGCTGGGCATTATAGCGGGCGCACGTGATAAGCTTCTGCCCCCTAGCCCTGCAGTAGGGGCAGTAGGGTGTATTTGGGCTGGGCCCGGCTTGCGCGTGCATTCTGAATGTTATATGTGTATGTCTATATGCGTGGCGGCACGAGTCGAGGCGAAAATATTAAATGTGGCGGGTAGGGTGATAATAAGTGGACTGTTGCTGGGATGTATCCGGCTCGAAAAGGATCATAAATGTTGATGCAAGAGGCACCAACATGCGACGTAGTTAAAGGGAAAGGCGGGACGGGGCTTACCGGGGGTCCGTGGTCCAGGCACGGTCACGAGCTGAACGTGCCGGGGATGGCGATGGCGGCGCTGGCGCTGTAGCGGTCTTCGTTGGTGAGGGCGGTTGCACACACACACTTATCATTCGTGTTCGTTAGGCGTTAGGGGCGAGCTGGTAGCACTAGCTTTGTCACTGTACACTCCACATCGGGTTCACATAAGGCTTCGGGGCTGAGTTCAAGAGCGCATCACGTGTGGCTTCGCCTTGAGATGTCGTTGCACACTAACTCGGTGACCGCGTGATGCCCGCGGTCCAAGAGGTTCGTTCGGTACAGGCGTCATAGTCCCCGTGCGACGAAGATACGCACTCTCATTGGCCGACAAAAGGGCGGCAGCGATTCGTCGTTGCGGTTGTGGCGCAAACATTGGTTATATAATAAAACAAATAATATAAACTTATTTATAATTATTTCTTATACTTTAGCAATGTTGGCATATCATGTATACACACAGACAAGAGAAAGAAGTATTGAATTGTTTGGGCAAATAAATTATATATTTTAAAAAGTATCGTACTTTTCTGTATATCGAACTTTATATAGCTTCATTGCAAGAGCACCTGACCCGGATTGTCAGAAGGGTGCGATTCGAATCCTGCTCGTGGAAAAATTTTCAACATTTTCAATTTTGTAATTTGACTTTATTTTTTCCTAGATAAGACGATGGTTTATTTTATGATGCACGAAGCTCAAGTTTTGACTTTCCTGTGTATGATGCAGTTCGTTCTTAGCAGCTTGGAGATCCATGAAATATTGAGGCTTCTGAACATTCAGCTTGAAAAGCAGTTTATAAAAGCTGAAAGTAAGTACGAAGATAATAACGACGAATAGACGTATACGTATCTTAACTATTAAAAAAAATAAGTATCAATGTAAGCAAATGACTCCGAGGACCTTTATGTGGTGGTAAGTTTAAGAAGTTTTAGCGAATCCATTTATCTTAATTAATTATTTTATTAATGTTTAATTTGAAGCCTAAAAAAGTAATTCCGTTCTATTATAGTTTTTTAGACTTTGTTATCTATATAAAACATTTATCAAAAACGCTGTCCGATTGGTAAGGGGTAGATAGGTTTACCAATAACAGTACTAAAACCAAATTTAAAAATTACATGTACGTAATAAATAACAAAAATGTTATTGTAATTTAAAATGCACGTTTCTATTGCGATTATCCTAATTTCCATAAAAAATGGTAAATTTTAAAATACTACCATTACACTACACCTTTGGGTAACAACGTGTGTAAGTATTTCACACTTAGAACGCGGCACCTCAAGACGCAACAGAAATTTTCTTAATCGCTTGGATCACTCACAAATTAGACATATATACTGTACTGGCGGAATCTGAGGGACGCCACCAATACAGCAAAGAATGGGAGGAGGTGAAAGTACTCACGTGGAGGTGTCAAGAACCACAGGGAACGGGCAGAACGTGGCAGGGCGAAAATGTAGGTTGATTCCTAGTTTTGGATCGCGGCACTTCATACACTCACATGACACAGTGTTGCACACACAATACGAATGTTCAATTACTCGGGTTTTCAGAGTCCAATGCCTCGGGGGAGGAGAGGAAGGGGATAAATCCGTCAAAAGAAGGGGACAACTCGGGTAGGGCCATCAGTCGACGGCCCATGATAAAATGTCTGGCTGTAGGCGTCTCAAAGGCTAAAGGATCAGACCAAAGTGGGCAGAGAGGTTGGAGTTAAGTAAAGCCTCGATTCGTGTTAGGTGAGCCGAATATGTATGAGCTGAGTTTATTTGAGCTGAGTTTGTATGGGCTGAGTTTGTGTGAGCTGAGTTTGAAAGAGTTGAATGGGCATGATCTGAATGTGTATGGGCTGAATGTGTATGAGCTGGATGTGTATGGGCTGACTGTGATGAGCTGAAAGGGTATGGGCTGAATGTGTTTGAACTGAATGTCTATGGGCTGAATGTGTATGGGTTGAACGTGTATGGGCCGAATGTGTATGAGCAGAATTTGTATGGGCTGATAGTATATGGACTGAATTTGCGTAGTCACAGCCGCCGCTGCGCCTGTCTCGCATGTGCGGATGCGTGCTGCCTACTGCCACTGGGACGATGCCTCGGCTACTCCTTTAGCTGTTGTGGTGAATGGTTGATAAAGGGATGTGTAATGGTCGGAGCTCCCACACCCCTTGCATCCCTTCATCGACCTGCACTCGCTCTCATAGTGCGGGCAGCGCCCGCGTGCCTGCACAAAGTCCCATCTACCTTGTGTTGGCTGGGCATTGTAATGTGCGCACGTTTAAACCGCCTCTGTGGTGTAGTTGCTAAGCTACCTGTTTCAGACCCAGAGGTCCCGGGTTCGATTCCCAGCGGGGGGTACTTCTTTGTGTGCTCGGTTTGGTTGGTGGTAGGGCTGTTAAGTTCGCCTGGCTAGCTACCACCATCTTATCTAAGTCTATCGCCATAAAAACGATGTTTATATAATTGTTGAGTTCCGGCAGTTTGAGATAAGATAGCCAGTTCCTCAGTGGTTGAGGATTCCGGGTGAAGCGCGCTTCCACCTTCGGCCCTATCGTCACTTACGATCAGGTGAGATGGAAGGCCAAGCGCTTACCCGTTGCCAATAAAAAAAAATTTAAAAGTTTACGTCCCCTAGTTTTACAATAGGGGCAAACAAAGCGCCGCGTTTGAGGATGACGAGCAGTTTGGCTTGATCTGCATTGTGCAAACGATATGTTAGACAAAAAGAAAACTGATCAGAAGAACAAAAGTGGTCAGAGTGTTAATGTATGGCTTTAAAAACAACTTTTCGCAACACGAATCAGGTCAGTGAATTTTTTTACTTGGGTAGGTAGACAAATAATAATTTTGCCGCAACTTTGTTACCTCAGTCACAGAATACATAGTACAAGCCTCAGTATGTATTTGCCATGTACGAGTAAATTTCCTTATTAAACGGTTTTATTTAACCTCTCAAGTGTCGCGCGGAAAAATGCATCGGATACCGTTGAATGTCGACGCCTTGACCTTGCTGACCTCAAGTGACCTGACCTATTTTATTATTTTGCTTATATAACCTATGATTATGGTGCGTTTTTTATGATTTTTACATTTTTAGAAACCTAGAAACATTGTCTAACCATTAAAATTAAGTAATAACAAATACATACCCTTTTTACTGCATTTTATTTTACTAACGGTCAAAAATTCTTCAATACAAAAAGTTTGATGATTCAGAAATGATGTAAAACTTGAACTAAATCACAATATTTGTAGTTACACACCAAGCTTATACATTTATTATTATAAAACATTCAACAATTTGCACAATACGCATTTGTAAACAAAACTATAGAATTATAATACTGCTCAAAGCGCCATTTTTATTCCAAAACTCTTTGTCATTTTCGCGAACACTTACGTTTCAAATATTTTTACACTATGTAACAAGTGATAAAAGTTCAAGAAAAACACATCAAAACAATCTATACATCTTTCTGTTTAATTTGACATTTAATACTTGTAATTTACTTACGATAAATCATCTAAACATTTTGTTTACAAGTAGTTGCACTGACACTACACAAAACTGTTTGTCATTTTCGCGAATACTTACGTTTCAAATAATTATACACTATGTTACAAGAGATAAAACTTCAAGAAAATCACATCAAAACAATGTGAGCTTCCACCGCCGGTCGCAGACAGGACAGAAAGCCCCTTGCCCTGTTCAAACCAACCACAGCCGGGAGTGGAAGCCTTTTACCGCGAAACACGGCGTCTAGGATTTCTCTTTAGGTAGACACGCCGCTCCGTTGATTTGGCGTCCAAAGGCTATTCACTTAGAGGAACACTGGCACTTACACAATATAACTACAGGGGGCCCTATTTCAGGCCGCCAAGAACCACCTGAGTTACGCCTAACTATATACAGGTTGTAATCGTTAAGTGTGCACTGGCAAATATTCTAAAACTATGAGAGATATCAAAAAACTTAAAATGATAACGAAAGTACGTTATCTAATGAGTAAAATGGCACCAATAAATTTTTAAAAATCAAACGAGAAGTATCCAAAATTTTGACATTAAATACTCCCATACATTTAGTATGAGATTAGTAGAAAGGTTTTAGTTTCCTTGTTTTAAGTGGTCTAGTATTCATTTTACCTTTAACATATTTTATGATTACGTATGATATGACAATTATGATTTTCAAGTATATACACAAGTAGATTAATAAGGTTTTTTTGACGTGACAACGTCTTATAAATTGGTTTGCCGGGTGACACTTCAAGAAACTGCGTTACGCTCCGCTCACGTTATGCGCTCACAATGAGAGCGAGTGAGAGGCACGCGTCCCTTCCACTCTTTTACCTTATTTTACCACTCAAAGTCGTTGTCACGTAAAACTTTCGCCCGTATACCGACTTTACAGGCAACCAATTTTTTTTGTTAAAATTTTTGTTTAAATCTCGCTTTTTAGTGAATCGTTCCGATCTATTTATCGAAAGCGAATATTGGTAGACCTACAATACGCGCTACTTGTATGAGACAACGCCGTTTAAATGCGACAAGCGAAGAAAACGAGAAACGTCTATCACAAATTAGGAAATCAACATTCAAAACAGACGGCAAGTTACCCGGATTTACTCGTGAACGCTGTATAGACCCCCTCTACGATGACGACTTGCGAGTTACTAGGGTTCACCGTTAGGCAAACTAGAGGGACATTTTTGACTTGCTCCAGTCGTAGATCCAAGTCACCATCGATCTACTCAATCGCTTTTGAGAGGTTCTCAGCCGAGGCTCAGGCCTCAGGAGGATACTCTCAGGAGTAAATTTGTAAGTCATCGGCATAAAGATGTTAAGAAGAATTTAGACAAGAAGTGACAGAATTAATCAAAGTCAAAGTCAAAGTCAAATTATTTATTCAATGTAAACCTTTACAGGCACTTATTGACGTCAATAATAATAAAAAAAAACAGTTAACTTACTTATAGTTAAGACTTAACAACTAATCTAACGAGCTATAGTCTGTGCCAGACAAAATGCGCATCGCTACCCCCAGTACCACTGCACGCCGAAACAGAATCGCGTCGAACCGAAATTTAAGCCGTGGTCATAGAATTGTGTAAACAAACGTATCCTGGTACGAGACAAAAAATAGCGGGCAAGTGTCTCTCCCCTAGCGACACAAACGGCTAATATTTGTAGGTAATTTATCGTTTTTTTTTAGGATGAAAGGTAAAGAATGATAAATCACAATGAATTATTAACTTAAGTTATTACTTTAAGGAATAAAATTAAATGTGATTTCCAATTATCGTATTGATACTCGTATAAGTAAGGTAAGTAATAGAAATTGGAAATAACTGAGTTTTTAAAGTAAAATAAAGTAACGGTTGAAATGAGTTTTGGAAAACATTAGTACCTAACCAATAAGGTTGACATTTTTAATCATTCAAATATCTTTTTTTATAAAAACTTAAGCATAGAAAACGTCAAAAATTAATAAGCATAAATTTGTGTGTTTTAAAATTGTTTCGTTTTTCGTCTTGGTACAAGCACAGAATAACTAATATTACTTCCGTACAGAAGGTTCACCCTCCAACGACCCCCACGCGAAACCGAAACCCATCGCGTGACCCGAGCGTTCATATTCCGTTAAGCAAAGCTGACTCGATATCGATTTGACGTCCGTCAGGAGCGCAGGGTTTACGCGCGCGCGTAGGGTTTACGAGTTAAGGCTAGATAGGTCGCGCTTTGAGTTTTTCAAACCATCTAAGACATAGAAAATAATGGTTTAAATTCTGGAAGAAAAAGTATGTATTATAGTCTGACCGCCACCACCGCACCGCGCCCCGGGCACGCGAGCGGCGAGGCGGGGGGGCGAAACAGTTGCTCCATTTAGTTATTCTGCCGTCATTGCTCACGGCGGCAACTTGTGTGTCAGACAAACTAGCAGATCTGGGCCCCTGGCCTTAAGCGACGACGCGCGACGTGGAGCGTGCGAGCCGAGCGGCAACCTTTACTGTCATACGCCTAGGCGGTCTTCCTGGGAGACACGCCGGCCGAACGTACCTAAACTGCAGCACCCCACTGGTACAAGTGGGGTAAATGACCCTTCATGCACATCTAGCTGGCACAGACCATAATCTACTCTACCTACCTAATCTACCTACCTAACCAATCTACCACCAGTTCGGACTTTGGGAGAGCCTTCGACCGAGAAGAGCTGGCAAGAAACTCAGGAGGCCTTACTTTTTTCTCCCTCTAAGTAACAATGTTACTTTACAGTGTCATAGATCTAATTAAGTAGGTACAATTTATTTGTACAATTTGTACGCATCAATAAAATTAATAATAACTAAACTAAATAATTTCAACAATTCATAATAATTGAATGAAATAATAGTTAATAATAGACTAAAAATACTAATAATAAACACTAGTACAGAGTAGACTTATTTCCATGCATTTTTGTCTGCAACATAGTCATTGATCTTCTAATAAGCTTATAATAAGTCAATATTCATAAAACAATTATATAATAAAATAAAAGATAAAACAAAAGTGGATCTAAAAGTTTTACTCGGGCACTATGAACGCATTAGAACAATGTGTGCGAAACTAGAGGAATGTTAATTCCATGCATTTTTGTCATTGATGTAATCGCTTACAGTGTAATAGCCCTTTTCTAAAAGTCTATCCTTAACATGTGTCTTAAATTTGTCTAAGGGCAAAATTATAACATCGTTCGGGATTTTATTGTAAAATAAGACACTTTGTCCCATAAATGATCCATAAACTTTCTGAAGTCGAAATTTAGGAATAACAAGTTTATACTTATTTCTAGTATTTAGTTTGTGTATATCGCAATTTTTTTTTGAAATGAGAATTGTTTTGACGCACGTAAACAATACAATTATAAATAAATTGTGATGCAACTGTAAGAATATTTATTTCTTTAAACAGCTCCTTAAGGGAGTCACGCGATCCTAGATTATATATGGACCTTACTGCTCTTTTCTGCAAAATGAAAATGGTTTCTATATCTGCTGCTTTACCCCAAAGTAGAATACCATAGGACATAACACTGTGAAAGTAACTAAAATAGACTAATCGAGCAGTTTCCACGTCTGTGATATGCCTAATTTTTGTAACAGCGTAAGCAGCTGAACTAAGTCTCTAAGTGCTAATATGAGGGTACCACTGTATTTTTGAATCTAAGGTAATACCTAAGAAAACTGTTGAATCAACAAGGTCCAATAGTTCACCATTCAATTTAATTTTATTTACAATAATATTCTTTACGTTAGGTAGAGTAAAATTTATACATTTGGTTTTCTTCGCGTTTAATTGAAGATTATTAGTAGTAAACCAATTTAACACATCTGTTAGGGCACTGTTGATATCATAAAAACTATTTTTATTTTGATCAGTCTTAAATATCAAAGAAGTATCGTCAGCAGTTTTTGGGGGTCAAAGTTGCTCGCGTCCGTAGGTTTACCCTTGAGACCCTACACGTGATCCCTGGGTGGTGCTAAATGAGTGACACCAACTGAGTGGTAGAGCCACGCTGCGTTGCAGCACACATTGGGCCGGCTCGCCCGGCGTAATACCACCCTCTCACTAATATTCGGCGTGAAATAATGGCACTTGGTGCTGTTGTGTTTCGTCCGACCAGTGAGGGTTCCGGAGGCCCCTTCCCCCCCCCCCTCCTCCCAATTCCTATTCCTTCCTTAAACCTATTCCTCCCTTAAAGGCCGGCAACGCGTCTGCGATTCCTCTGGTTTTGCGGGTGTCTATGGGCGGCAGTGATTGCTCTCCATCAGGTGACCCGCCTGCTCGTTTGCCTCCCTCTTATATAAAAAAAAAAAGCAAACAAAACAATATTGCAAAAGTTTTCCGCATAAAATGGTAAATCATTAATATAAAAATCTAGTATTGACCCTTGTGGAACCCCCATTCGCACTGAAGATCCGGATGATATGGATCCATTCACGCTAACTTTTTGGATTCTGCAGCTGAGATAATATGATTGAATCAATTTCAAGGCATCCGAGTGCACTCCGTAGTGTTTTAGCTTTATTAAAAGGGTGTTGTATTCAACGCAATCAAAAGCCTTGGAGAGATCACAAAACACTCCAAAAGCATTCTGCAATCCCTCCCAAGCCTCAAATATGTGTTTTAGCAGAGCTACACCTGCATCAGTAGTAGACCTTCCCTTAGTAAAACCATACTGTTCACTGTGAAAAAGGTGGTTTATAGCGAAGTGGGAGCCGAGTTGATCTAAAATAAGTTTTTCAAAAACTTTACTAAGAGTAGGTAAAATCGAAATAGGTCTTAAATTGCTCGGGTCATCTTTACAACCCGATTTGAAAAGTGGCAGAACTTTGCTATGCTTCAGGAGATCTGGGAAAACTCCTTTGTCAACACAGCTATTGAATATGACTACAAGAAAAGGCGCAATGGACTCGATAATATTATTAATAATTTTTGTTGAAATATCCCACAAATCACAAGTGTTTTTTATTTTTAAAGATTTAAAGGATTTTAGTACGTCTTTACAGTTTACGTTACGTAATTTTGAACACTTCATTACACATGGGTACATACTTTTTTAACAGAATTTCTGCATTGCTCGGTGAAGAGTTGAGTGACATAGTTGTGGCAATTGGTATATTTGTAAAAAACTGTTCAAAAGCATCAGCAACTTTATTGTCTTCACTTAAAATGCTATTGCCTATTCTTAAAGAAAACTTAGTATCACGTGGCTTTATTTTACCAGTTTCGCGGTTAATGCAGTTCCATGTTGCTTTTATTTTGTTATCAGACTTTTTAATTTTTTCACTAATAAAAAAAGACTTGGCACATGCACAAGCCTTCCTAAAAGTTTTCGAATACTTTTTGATATACTCTAGAAAACTTGGACTATTATTATATTTTTTCTGCTCATATAAGTCATACAACTTAGCCCTACTTTTATGCAAACCAGCTGTAGCCCAATCCCCAAATTTCATTGAAATATTAGTTTTAAACTTTTTAATAGAGAAAGTTTTATTAAATTCACCGTTTATAAGATCAAATAAATGCTTGTAAAGACCATCTGGATTTTCCTGAAGTTTTGCAGTTACGTTATGCTTGAAAATTTTAACTCGTCTCTCTGTTACTGGCCTACAAGATATTTCTTCTAAGTAAGGGTGTCCATATTCCGTAAAAGCTATTTTTTGCCCACAGTGATCTGAAGATAAATTAGTTAGTATGGACTTAGACTCAGGAGCAAAGTTACAAAAAAAATTGTCTAAGCAGGTTGCAGTGGTTGCTGTAATTCTTGTCGGTTCTATAAATTGGTAATCCAAATCGAATGATTTAAATAACGAGATTAATATTACACTAGTTGTATGACTGTCTAATAAATTTACATTAAAATCCCCACAAATTACTATTTTCTTTTTAGATTTACAAATCTTCTTAATTACATCTTCCATAGTGGCTTCAAAGACACTAAAACTACCAGAAGGAGGTCGATATACACAAACAATTATAAATTTCTCTAACTCGACACATGACAGCTCAATAACGCGTTCAATAGAAAGGGAAACTACATCCTTTCGTTCCATAATCTTATGTTTACAGTAATTAACGAATATTAAGGATCCGCCGCGAATTGCATTTGTTCTAGTAAAAGCACTGGAAAGCTGAAATTTTTTAATATTAAAAATTAACTGATAATCTTTAAGCCAGTGCTCAGTTATACATAAAATGTTTATATCTTCATGTAATAAAAAAAGTTCAATTTCTAACTCTTTGCCGGCCAGGCCCTGTATGTTTTGATGAACTATTTTAATTTGGATAGGGCTGTCTTTTGTCTTACCTCTTAGTTTAAACTAGAGGTTGTGCAAGACTTATTAACTAAATTTACATTAGTAGAAATACTAAGAGTGCGATAATTTTGTGTCGACATTGTTATACTACTTATAACTGTGTCTTTTAAATTATATGCTAGCAATGATGCTATCTGTAACCTGTCTTTGTATATTAAATACATAGAATTAGTAGTCAACTTAAAACTAGATATAAATTTATTTGTATCAAAAAATGCAATACTGTCACTGTGACGATAAGTGGAGTTATACAATAGTAAGTTCAAATCAAACATCTGTTTGTTTTGTTTCCACGATAAGTTACAGGCATAGGGAAAGGCACAAACTATTATTTTACAATTAGTTTTATATTGTTTGTCAATTAAACTCTCTTTGCTTTTTAAAAGGTCACGCTTTATTATTGTGAGACTATCACCACACAGTATTACAGCATTTGTTGAATGATTTAACTCCTGCTTGCTTAATGTACTTACTAAATTAGTGAATGTTTGGCCTGGATTGCAAAAGTTTATAAGCTCGTGGCTGAGTTTAGATTTAAGCTGCGGACCCAGGCCCTGACCTATCTTGTCAGAAAAGATAAGAGTTTTTCTAGACATTCCTTTAACAGAAGAATCTTTGTCTAAAGACAAGTAGCGTTTTACTAACTTTGTATCACTCGATATATTATTATTAGCAAATGTAGCACAGGGTACCACTGGGATACCATTTATGACACTCTTTATGGGTGTTACAGATGGCAACAAATCTTGACCAACTAGTTGATTGTTCAAAAGAGAGTCATATCGTTCTGCATTGTACTTGCACAGATCTACTAACTCTGTGGCAGACTTAATGTGTTCTTCAATTTCTTTTTGCGAGGACAAGTATTTTTTATTTAAAATATCAAGAGACTCATGCAATCTCTGTATGTCAGATTGTAGTTGTTTGGTATCTCGATCATACACCTGTCTACTTTCTTTTAGTTTCAAATCGTAAATGTCTAGAGAGTCCATCAAACTCATGCGTTCTTTCCTAAGCGCAATATTTTTATAAAAACAATTATTCTTTTTAATAAGCTTTTCTGTTTTCCTAATATACCTATTAATTTTTACATATTTCTTAATTTTGTTAGTACCCAAGTAATTACATTTTATTTTACTATCATTGGTAAGTACTACTCGTTGCTTTGGTGAAACATATGATAAACCGGTATTTGGGAACTGTTGATGCTCTGCAGAAACAGCCGAAAATCCGCCAGGTGATACCATCAGTTCGTCAAAAAGGTTCAGGGTAACTTCCACTTGATTATATTGGGTTTGTTCATCCTGCTGAGATATGCGTTTGTGCGCCCTCGCCAACTCTTGCTCCAGCTCAGTGATGCGATTCAGGGCCCTCTCATAGGTGGTGTTGCAATCATCAAATGATTCAATAGTGCGTTGCAGCTGGTCTTGTTGATGAAGCACCTTGGAGTGTTCATTGTGCAGTGTAGCAAGCTCGATTTTCAATTGTGTGTTTTTCCCTATGATGATTTTTATTTCTTCCTAACTTTCATCTCTTTCCCGGAGTAGTTAGTTGCAGCTATCCTTGGATAGTTTAAGTTCATGGAGAACTTGCCGAAGTTTTGCCTCTGTGTTTTGTGCTACCGTCTTGCGGGTCATCATATTGAGTTTTTTGTTTACACCTGAAATATTTAAGCAAATATAAGAATACTGTTATTGTTATTTTGTTTATTTCTTACCTACGGTAAAAGAGTCAATAAGTTTAGTTGAAAACAGATTAATTGATTTATTGACTAATACAACTTTGTTGAACAAATAATCTATGTAGCTAGTTTAGAGTTAACTCAGTTAACTAATCTAAAAACGCTAAACATATAAATGTTAAAAACACTTTACAAATTTTTATCTTTGTTGTAAGTACTTTTCAAAACTTTATGTAGGAAAAAAAAGACTTGTATTCTAGATCATATAGGCTAAGCAACAATATTTGTTTAAAATGTATTCTATCCAAAATTAAATTCAGGCACTAATAATAAGAAATTTACACACTGAAATCAAATTTGTAATACCTATTCATACTTGTAACAAGGAGACTTTTAATATTTTAAAACATTAAACAGCTGTAACTATATAAAAACTAAAATAAGAGATACATCAATTATAAAGAAAGATTTGCTGTTATGATGTGGGTAGGTCACTTGTATAAAAATATTTACCTGTTAAAAAAACACTTTTAAAAGTTTCTAATATAATTGTGAAAATAATCAACTTTTAAATGTGCAGTCAAGTTCTGATTGTAAAGTGTTGTAGTGTGTGAAGGTCTGTAGCAAGACAATGTCACCATCAACTTCACTTCCACTATATAGTCAAGTCAAGAGAGGTTTACCAAGCCAAATCGTAATTGAGGAGTGACGATAGGGTAGACTGGGTACGGTTGTGACAATTTTCAAATGATTGCCTATAACTTTTTTATTATGCTATTAATCTGAACAAAAAATGTATTCTAATGAAGTTTATTCATTGCTTAACGTATAAACATGAAAGTTATATGTCTAAATCAAATGGTTAGTTCATAAAATGAAATTTAAAAAAAAAGGGAAATTGTCACAACCGTACCCACCCCAAGGGCGGTTGTGACAGTACTGGGGGTCAATAGTGACACGATGAAAATACTGTAATATGATCACAAAATAAGATAAAAATACTCTAAAATGCCAATAAAACACTTTAATTGCAAGAAATATTTATTTATTTTTATATGACAATCAACTAAATTATACTTTCCTAACAAAAGAAATAAAATCTTTGAACATTTTAAACTCTTACAACATCTAAGGCACTATAGGATCTTTGGTTACAATCAGTAGTCTTCTTTAGTACAGTCAGTCTTCATTTATACCCACTATTTAAGTACCTTAAAGTATTTATAACAGTCTGCACTTAAAATTAGTTAAAGTGGACTTAACAAATATAATATATTAATCATGTTCATAATCACATTAGAACTTAAACTCTATTCTATTTTGAAACTAAACTCAAAACATAACAACGTGCTCAAAATCTTTTAAACAGGAACTCATATATTTTTTTAGAAATGTAGCATGTGAAAATTTATAAAAGTAAGTTTGACAATTATTCTAATCCGACTCATCACAGTTGTGACAAATATAATACCGACTACCATTTGTACAGTCTACATGGGCCCAAAGGTTACACTGTGCTTGGCATTTAATCCATTTTTCGCCAGGCCTACTTTCAGAATATGGACCAAGGCACACCAAACAAAAATATTCTTCTTCATCTGATATTGATGGTGATTTTTTCCTTTTCGTTGCTTTACCTTTTTCTTTTCCTTTCGGCTCATTGAGATTTTTTTTGATGCCCTTTGCCTTCAGTCGTTTTTCTTTTGCTTCATATTCTTGCCTGACTGCCTCTGTTTCAGGCGTGTCCGTGTAAATCGTAGACTTCTTGGTTCTAGGTCCTCGCGTTTTTCTTTGGGAAGCTTTTGGAAAGGGCCGAATAATTTCAGGAGAAAAAACTGATGGTATGGCAGAAGTAGATGGTTGAACATTGCTAAAATTTTGGCTTGGTGTATTGTCTAAGTTGCACTGTGCTCTTTTAGTCTTTCGTTTGCGTATTCTAGGCATCTAAAACAATAAACAACAGCTTTTACTTATGTCACAACCGTACCCAGTAAAAATGTCACAACTGTACCCACAGATCGTTTTAATAAAAGAAACACCACCACGTCAAAACAAAATAACCTACAATAAATGTAAGCACTGATATTACACTGCTACTATTTGATTTAAATCGATGAACAACACTCAATACCCTATCAGTATACATGTAATAGCAATTACGAAATAATAATGAATCAAAATACTTACTTTTTGCGTTCGAAAATCAAAATGTGCGCTTGGTCACGTACACTCTGCGCGTCGGATGACGCAACACTGTGACACAGGTTGAGACGTGCAAGGCGCTCGTCTTTCCCCTTGCACGCCCCCCGCTAATCCCTATATTTTCGATAATATAGCGACTGTCACTACCGTACCCTGGCACAACCGTACCCAGTCTACCCTACTCACTATTATGTGAGATTTGTAAAGTTGATAGATGTATTAATGTGAGGAACCAATCAATATGTAGTGGAATTAACTTTCACAATGATAACTTATGAAGGTACATAGGTAGTGTTAGGTTATTTAAGGTCAATGATTTTACTAGTTAAATTATGTACTTAGGGAAAAATTATGAAAACAATACTCCCCGGGTGTACTCACACTAATAGTGTGAATAGTGTATTTTTAAATCATAATAGAAATGTTTCGGAAGGAGTGATAAAAAGTGGCTTATGTCACTATTGTCTTCAGCTATCTATATGCAAAATCAGGTCGATGCGCAAGTGCGAGACGGACAAATAAACAAACACGCTTTCGCATTTACAATATTAGTTAAGAAGGATTTATTGCCGGAGTGGATCTCATTTGACCTATGGCCGAAAATACCAAAATCGCTATAGATATGCCTATAATATTTGAGGAGTTCCCTCAATTCCTCAAGGATTCCACAATCAGAACTGTCTTACCGTACCTGCCTTCTTTTGCTTCGTTATAGTCGCTTAACTATCTTAATCGAGATATCTTATCGCCACTCGTGAAATACTTATCATTGAGGAGTTCCAATGACATTCTGTGGTCTTTTTCATCAGTTCTACTTCATCAAATGATACTTTCTGAATGCAAATTCTTGACTTATTGCTGAAAATACCAAAATCGCTATGCCTACAATATTTGAGGAGTTCCCTCAATTCCCGAGGATTCCATCATCGGAACTGGATTTTGATAAAAATGAGACTAATCTGGAAGTATATCCTTTCAAATAAAAAAATAATTTTCTAAATCGGTGTATAAATGACTGAGTTCTGAGGTAACAAACATAAAAAAAACATACAACCGAATTGAGAACCTCCTCCGTTTTTGAAGTCGGTTAAAAACGGCTAGCATTGCGTTGCTGCCGGCGTGATCAACGTAGGCGCGGAGCCGTCAAATAAAACTCGAAATCTTTCAGTTCGCGCTTTCAAAAGCGCGCGATGTAAAAAAAAGTAGTGCTCCACCGAGCGCCATTCTACGCGCTATACGACATGTGACTCAACTACTTATGCTTTCGTACAAGGTCAATATACTTCGTCTGGAAGACCAAATCGTTACTCATGCGGCATTCCTAAGACGCTAGCCTCTTATGCGCTAGCATTCGGGACTCACCCAGAGGAGAACGACCGGAACGAAAGTGTAGTGGAGTAAATGGTCGCCCAGAGCGGAGTCGACCATTGTTAGTCTGGTAACAATACGCACTCCTTTTGCTCTGGGTCAATTCAAGGCGTGGAGGGGGGTTCCTCCTTTTCTCAAAACTTCTTAACAACGTCAGAGAGTGTAGCCCCTACAACGAGAGCTTATTCGGGGGTGAGACTCTGTTCACTGGTCCCATACCCACATACCCGAAAACCGTCTCGACGGCAACCAGATCGCCCGGGTGATGGACACGTTTATTGTTCAACAACAATCGCCCTAGCATGTCTGCTCCCAACAGAACGTCAACCAATCCCGGGGTATTGAACTTAGTGTCCGCTAACGCAAACTTAGACATCAATTCCAAAATAGTTGGGTCTAATTCTATGAATGGTTGCCTACCAACTACTGTGTTGAAAACAATCGCCGAGGTTGTTTACTCGTGTTGGACGATAAAAGGGGGATGAAAGTAAACGTTACTTCCCCTAGCAGTCTAGGTACTTTCACATCACCAATACCCCGAACACCTTCCTGGTAAGGCCTAATTAGGAGGCCCAACTTGCCCACCAACCATGATGGAAGCACACATTCCTGAGCACCGGAATCCAAAAGAGCTCGGACTTTCATCAAATTGCCATTCAGTCCTATAACCATCACAGAGGCCGTAGGGGGCAAAACGTTCTCTAGAGTGGTGGCCGTTAATTGTTAATTTGTAGGGAAGCGAACCGCTTCTCCTGAAGGAGGGGGTCGCTGATATTTGGCAAGGGGGTCCCACTCTGGCAAATAGCGTCGACGACGCTCCAAACGCGGACGTTCCGCCACCGGTGAGGCGGACCTAACACAGGGGGAATTTCGGTAGTGGCACCGTACCTATCAACTTTAATTGGTCCTGCGGTGGAGAGTTCCTCGGGCCCTCGCCCGTATGGGGTGCATGCCGTGCCTGGGAAAGTCCATATTTTGCGTAACCACCTCTGAGTGTGGTATTTATTTTGGCCAGAGCCCCCGCCCGAACGGGGTGTCTCCGGAGCTCGTGAGCGCGCAATCTCTCTGACCCGCATCACTCCCATGGGTCGGCTCAATACCTACGTTGCTTTGATTCATACACAACGAGGGATGGTGATTGCCCTTACAATAACCACACGGATGTGGTTGGGTACATTCTCGCTGTAGGTGCGGACCCAAGCAAAAATAACACCATCTCCTCTGACGAACTATTGCCCTACGACCCGGTAGGCGTTGCTCCAAGAATTTCCTACAACGGGTCAACTGATGCCCTGGGTTGCTGCAATATTTACAATGCGCGGTCTCATGGACCGCGGAATATCGCTTAAACGCTCGAGGTTGGACCTGTCTTCCCGACCTGAAGGTTCTCCCACCCGAAAGTGCCTGAGGATCACTAACCCTTACCCTAGATGGGCTAGCCACATCGGAGTTGTCCGCTAATCGACACTCATCCTTCATGAACTTCAGGAGGTCCTTGAAGGGCGGCAAGTATGTGAAGCTATCCCCACCATATCGTTGCTCAAAGCGCACTTTCAAGTTGTCGGGCAACTTCGCGAGCACGATGTGTAGCAACAAAAATGACCACTCTTCAACCGGCAGGTTTAAACTGCGAAGAGCGTTAACAGCGACAAGAAGCGGATTTAAAATCTAAACTCGTAAGCGCATTATATTTGTGACTAAGGGGAGGGCCAATATCATCGCGACGTGTGCGTCAGCGAGCCTTCTCACATTTTGGTATCGCCGAGTCACGATATCCATGGCTACCGTATAGTCCTAATCAGTATGAGCTAGATGTTGCACCTGTTCGCGAGCCTCCCCATCCAAAACGGTGAGAAGATAGGAGAGCTTTTGTCCCGCGGTCAAATCCTCCCTTGCATCGACGAAGCTTTTAAATAAATTAGAAAAGCCCTTCCACTCGCCGAGCCTCCCAGAAAAACGACGGAGGTCCAGGGGAGGTAGGCATGACAACAAGGCGGGAATAGACTTGCTCGCAGATTTGGAGTGGTCAGTTTCCATTTCCCTGCCCTCGTGGAGAGGGGACCTCAGCAATACGATCTGACAATTCGTAGCATTGGTTAACGTAATATTCTACCTCCTTGAGAATGTCTTGATTACGGTCAACACATTTCTCTAAGAACAAAGCCTACTGTTCGTCTACCACCGCCATGCGAATTGAGAGATCCACAAATCTATTTAGCAATGCCTGCTTTCTGTCCTGACAGTCTACCAAGGCTGCAGCGGTCAAAAGCCATCGCAATTCCGCTCTTATCTTGGCCTGCACGAGATTGCTGTGATTGTAACAAATAGATATTTACGTCTAGGTATACCTTACCTTATTAAAATACCGAGTAAACAAACAAATTATTTTTCCAAGCAATTATTCCAAAATGAACCTTATTTACCAAGAGATGTCCATATCCAACTAACAGACAATAGAATTTTATCTTTGATCTCGATCGTAAGACAATGGAAGTCCCAGAAATAATTAGCAATAGTATGGTAGGATACTAAAGAAAACCACAGCTTATCTAGATAAACCGTGATCAAGACATAAAGTCCAACGCCATAATATAATTAAAAAACCGTTATGAGTAAACATGTGATCAACTCGTCCGAACAAAACAATTCTCTCTTTTTAGAACCATATCCACGTATCGTTAATAAACAACAAACCTTATCTAAGTGGATATACGATCTAATATGCACCGTAATACAATTTCTTAATTGTTGTTGTTCTTAAGTGTTGTATGCGTAAACAACTCGAACAAAAGACTTCTTATCTCTCCGATCTCAGTCGGCGCGCGATAAGATGCCGCCGCTGGCACAAAAAATAATATTCAAAAGGTGCAATAAGCAAATCGCTCTGCGTTGGCGACTGAACGTCTGTACGCGAGACAATCACGCGCTGGAGAGCCGGCGCAGCTCACGCTCGCAGCTCTTAATTAACAATTATGAACTTATGCACTATTTACGTAAACGTAATTACCAATCAGACACTGGAACCAACTACACGGCCTAAGCGTTAGGCAAATCCAAACGTACTATACAGTGACCTCTTGTGAACTCTTCTAATTGTAACGAATGATTCTACAATAAAATATAACGAATGACACGTAGTCCTCTCTGACTAACAAAACGTGTTGTTTAAAACCAGCAATGAACAGGGTAGGATAATAAAAGTGTCATGGCGGTTGACATTGACGTTCGTATGTCAGTTCACTTCAATATCAGTTCGGTATCGGTTCGGTTTTCGGATTAACACAAAACAACCGCGGGTTGTACGCGTTTATATTTCTGACGGCAGAATTCGCGGTACGTTGTTGTGACTTCAGTTTCAGTGTGTCGGTACATGCCCACGTGCATTCGTTGTGAATCAACAGTTAATCGGATAATATCTCAATAATCTCCTTATAAACAGCCATCGGAGGCTGCTGTGTGTGATTAATCGGACTAACAAACGCGACGGCAGCGCGTATATTGCGAACATTACCTCGCGTTAGCAGGCACGGTTAGCCTCGCGTGGTGAGCTGGTGGGAACCGGTTCCCGGCGATATCGTGGAAGAGGCGGCTACTCGGCGAGTGGGACGGGGCCATCTGGACAGCCTCTAGGAGTCGGCCGGCGTGGCAACGCCGCCAGAGACCAGGAGCCATCACAGCAGCAGATCTGCAACCGTCCTATTTCCTTCCTACCCTCTGCCCTCTCCTCAGGTTGCACAGCGGGTCAACCTTTATCATTCGATGAGTGAAGTATTTAAGGTTAGTTAAAACATTGACGCTGCGAAGCGCAGCTTATTCCAAGCAGGCCCTGATCGAGTGACCTGCTGGTCCATGGTCTGGTTGGAACACGTGTCTTAAAGTAGAGATATGTATAAATCAAGCCGCAATCTTATCTACCGTAGATAACTAACTGGGCTCTGCGACCAAATGGTCAAAAATTTAATTAACCGAGAATCGAACCGAAACCTAATCTCTGCTAAGCAAATGTTATTTAAAGTACGCTCTTAGCTACCAGGTGTTAGCTTCCACCGCGAGCCGTAAGCAGGGCAGCCAAAACCCTTGCCCTGTTCAAACCAACCAAAGCCGGGAGTGGAAGCCTTTTACGGCAAAACACGGCGTCTAGGATGAATCGTTTTAGATGCCTTTATATTTAACTTTGATATTAATATTGTCACTTACTGCCAGTGTTCGATGAGCCGCCCCAGGATAACGGAGAACAGCGGAGAGGAAGGGAACGCTCCCTCTTTAGGTAGTCACGCCGTTGATGGCCCGTCCAAAGGCTATTCACTTAGAGGAACACTGGCACTTACACAATATAACTACAGGGGGCCCTATATCAGGCCACCAAGAACCACCTGAGTTACGCCTAACTATATATATAACCGGGAGCGCGTCACTACGCTGTCTTTGCCCAGCTGAAGGGCTCGCTCGCGAACGACCCGCTAAGAACGGGAATGTCTTTCTTAGGCAGACACCAGCAAAACCCACCGTTCCGTCAAGAGCTCGCGGGCCAGGAATCCAATAAACGGGCAGCAACCCAAAACACGCGGGAGCGATTCACACACTAAGCCAACCGCGGCATCTAAAGGCTATGGTCGAAATCGACTTAAAACCGACTGCTAAACACAATACAACCGCCCCGTCGAAAGCCACGCGCCGAACTACTCACAAAACGCGGAGTGTCTCAAACGACACTACAAACGACCGAGGAGTCCAAAGGCGCCAGCGCGACTGCGTAGGCGCCGCTGTGCGCCTTTCAAGCCAGGGACCAAGGTCAGATTGGTTTTCGACAAACAATCTATACATCTTTCTGTTTAATTTGACATTTAATACTTGTAATTTACTAACAGTTGCACTCACTGACACTACACAATCTTGTTTACAAATGCGTCACCATTTGGTTTTAATGACCAATACTCACACTTTTCCTATGAACATGATAGCCAATCATAATTTAGTATTCGAGCGCATAGAACACAGAATCGAATGATGTCAAACACTCTCATTGGTTATAAAGTTGAAGGTAGTAAAAAATTAACCCTAGACCTTGTCACTGGCGGAATATCCGGCATTCCCGCAGACACTCAACGGTACTTTTTTCGTGAGAATGCCGGTATTCCCGCCGACACTCGAGAGGTTAATTTGACCTGTTTGTTGTTATTGATGTTGATGTTGGGGGTCAAATTCAGTAGTACCAATTAAAATTGTGCCACCTTCATGTTGACAAATTGACCTGAAATTTGGTACACTCTTAAGTTCTGATGACAATACAATTATTATTATGTTTATTCAGTACCATTGAAAATCCAAAATGGCTGCCTTCACAAAATGGTGGATTACATTTTTTTGTTCAATCACCACAATATGGGAATCAAATGAAAGCGATTAACTAGTAGTATATAATAGTACATTACAAAAAAAACTAAAAACTTAAAAATAATAAAAGGTAAATAAATATTGTAAGTTAAACGGTATAAGTAGTTAAAAAAGAAAGAAAATGATGATGTACCTAGATAATGTACTAAAAACTACAAAATATTTTTTTTTTTAGCTATAGGAGGCAAATGAGCAAGCGGGTCACCTGACGAAAAGTAATCACCGCCGCCCATGGACACCCGCAAAACAAGAGGAATCGTAGACGCGTTGCCGGCCTTTAAATAAAAATAGGCTCGTTTCTTGAAGATCCCTGAGTCGTAACGGTCCGGAAATACCACCGCCGAGCTGGTTCTACAATACTGTAGTTCAATTCAAGAAATTTTGTGAAAAATGCACAGTAGTAGACCGCCATCTATCAAGGTGATATGGATGGAATGACAGTCGATTGCGTGTAGTGCGGTGAAGGAAATCAGCGACAGGGATCAAGCGGAACAATTCCTTAGGACACTCCCCATGATATATGCGGTACAATATACAGAGAGATGCAACGTCTCTCCGATGAGCCGGTGGGTCGAGCCGACCTGAAATAACCACGTCGTCGACATACGAGCAGCTCTGCGTTGAATGCGGTCAAAAAGAAGGAATTGGTATTGGGGCGCTCCAGCCCAAAGATGGGAGCAGTATTCCATATGCAGCCTGACCTGTGCTTTATACAGTTGTAAGCGGTGGGCCGGCGTGAAGTACTGACCCGCTCTATTAAGCACACCCAGCTTTTTTGAAGCTAATTTAGCTTTACCTTCCAAATGACCTCGAAACTGAATGTCACTCGAAATATCGACGCCAAGGATTCCAATAATCGGATTGGTATCAAGGGAAGCTCCCTCAAAGTTCAGAGGTACGACGAAAGGATGTTTTTGAGGGGTTAAAGTGGACTAGGTTCTGGCAGCCCCAATTCGAGATATAACTTAACATGTTCTCGGTGATGACGCTTTCCCGAAAACTATTAGCTCGTCCGGTATAGAACGTATCCCCAGTACTATCGTTCGCATAGCAATGAATGCTGTCGTTATACAACATGTCATTGATATGCAGAAGAAACAGAGTAGGAGATAACACATACCCCTGAGGGACTCCAGCATTCACTGGCTTCATGTCAGAGCACGAACTGTCGACTATGACTTTGATGCTACGCCCAGAAAGAAAGTGTGTTCGTGGGTCGCCACCCACGAAGACAATTTCTCAGGAAGCCCTTATGATGGAAGTTTAGATAGAAGAGCAATGTGCCATACCCTATCAAAGACTTTCGATACGTCCAAGCTTACTGCCAGTGCCTCCCCTTTACTCTCGACTGGAGGCAGTCGAGAGTCCGTCCGGCCCATCGGTGAGTAAGGTACACTACAAGATCACCAGCTGAACGACCGCGATGAAAACCATATTGGCGATCACTTAGTAGCTGATTCTCTTCTAGGTACCCCAAGAGCTGGCGATTAATAATGGACTCCATTACTTTGGAGAGCAAAGAGGTAATAGCTATTGGCCTGTAGTTGGACGGATCTGAGCGATCGCCTTATTTTTGAATCGGGTGGACAAGGGCTGTCTTCCAAGAGCTCGGGACGACGCCAGTAGTGTAAGAGAGCCTGAAAAGGCGCGTTAGAACTGGTGCCAATTCAGGAGCACATGTCCGAAGCACAATGGGTGGAACTGCATCAGGCCCACTCGCCTTGTGGATAACTAGGGAAAAAAGAGCCTTACGAACTGCCCTTTGCAGGAACTGAACGTTTGGCAATGTACAAGCGCAATGCGGTATGGTTGGTGGAGAGTTTTCTCCATCGTCCAAGGTCGAGTTTGAAACGAAAAGAGAGCCCAAGAGATTGGCCTTCTCCTTTGCAGTATAGGCCAGGCAGTCATCGGTCCTGTGCAATGGTGGTAAGGACGGCTGACAGAAATTCCATAAGATAGCTCTGGCAAGAGACCAGAACGCGCGTGTACCCGAAAGAAGACACACTAGCCTCTCGCCAATTCTAATTATAAATGATGACTTCGCCTTGGCAATGTCCCTCTTATAGGACCTGGCGGCAAAGTTGTACGTCTTTCTGAGCACGCTAGTATTTGGATCCTTTGATAACATCGCATTAGCCCAGGCTTGGTAATACTGTCGCTTTTGGCGAGACGCCATTTTGCAGCAGCGACCAAATTATGATTGGGACCTGCCGCCAATAGGAACCACAGACTTTGGAATGAAAAGTTCCATTCCCTGCAGTATTACATCCACGACAGAGTCGGCGGCGAAATCAGGATTATTCAGCGAGAAGCAAACTCGCCACCACGGGTAGGACGCGAAGAAATTTTGCATTCCATCCCAGTCCGCTAGGCAGAGTGCCGTGAGAGGCACAGTGCTACGAATCAGACAATGGTCTGATTACAAATTAATTTTTAAAAATATTATCGTGGGGCTTACGTAGCATGACCTGTATAAATGTGTAATCAGCATTTAAATTAAATATGAACGGTTAACTGTTGACAGAAATTTCACGCGCCCCACAATTTTATTTTTTAAATATATTGTATTTTTGGGTACATTATCTACATCATCATTTTTTTTATTTTTATAAAACCGTTTATTTAAAAATATTTTTTTTTCCTTTTTTTATCAAGTTAATTTTTTGTTGGCTAACGTTCTAAAACTTTTAAAAAAAAGTTACCTAAATAGAATCGTATCTCGATGCCATATTAAGAGTAATACCTTAATGAATCGAACAGGAGTTTTTAATACAGACATGGTTAATTTTGAAAGTAATACTAAATGTACGGGCCAGAAGTGCGATTGCGTAAAGCCATCGTATTCATTTGACAGTTCATAACGTAAGGTTTCATGTGTCAAACGGTAAATTCTAATTGTCTAAGGACTTCATCTATGGTTTACGATTAGGATCGTCAATTTTATCCGATGAGTGAATGATTTACTGATTTTGACAGCTAATTCGAATTGCGTAAGGTTTTTGAGCTCATTGCTAATGTCAAACGATTGCGGTGACTCGCGACCCATGACAATCGTTATCAGAGTGTCCAAATTATACAGTAACACTTAATTAAATAATTTTTTATTGTAGTGTGTCGGTATACTTTTAATTTGTGATCAATTATAGGTTGTCTTTACCTATATTTCAACAACTTGTTGATGAGCTCAAGCCACATATGCCGCAAAGACAGAGGTCCACAGGGATCTCTGATGCAATGAGATAAAAGTAAGTCCTTTTTTGCAATTAAATGAGTGTTTACTATGTACTATTACTATTTTTTATGATAAGTAGGTACCTACTTTAATTTTAATGTTATCTTTTTATATTACAGATCATGGCTGCCTTAGATTTTTATGCAGGGGCAGCTATCAAAGACGGGTCGGCAAAGACTTTAATTTGGGCATCAGTCAGACTTCTGTTCACAAGTGTGTGGCTGAGGTCACTGATGCCCTCAATCAGCCAGAAGTCCTGCTGTGGCACATCAAATTTCCCAGTAATAGAGAAGACAGGATGACTTATGAGAGGGTATGAATAATAGAAAAATTATGAGTGTTTGAATATTCTGTTTTGTTTTCAAAGCCAATAATTTTTCCTTTGGATATTTTTTTACAGATTCATGGATGTCTTTGGTGTCCCGGGTGTTGTGATTGGGTGAATTGACGGCACTCACATTGCCATCATACAACCCCACGTGTATGAGGAAGCTTTCTTTAATAGGAAGCATTATCATTCTTTGAATGAATTGATCGTAAGTTTTTATTAAATTGCATTTTTATAATAGGTACTGCGATTGTTATATTACAACTAATGTTGTCAATAACTATGATAAACTAACTTTATTACCATTTAAAATTTGCTATAGTTTCTTAAATGCAATGGTTATATAATTTTTGTTTGTTTTAGATTTGTGATGTGGATTTCAACATCCTCCATGTCGAGGCTTCATATGAAGGTGCCAGCCATGACTCGCATGTGTGGAATAGAAGCCCTTTGGAAGCACACATGCAGAGTCTCCATGAAAATGGAGAAGTTTGCTGGCTGTTAGGTAAGACATTGAACAAAGAATATCATTCCATAATTCAACTTATTCTAGAGTTGCTATTCCACCAAAGTTGTGCTAAGCTTTATAATAAAAAATGTGTCCACATCATGTAGTCACTGTTGGACCCTCATCTTGTTATTTTTTAATAGGCTAATTTTCAGTAGGCTGACCTTATGTTTGATAGATAATTGAGTTTGTCTCACAAAAAAAATTACAAAGTTAAGCCTTAAAAGTTACCTTGTGAAGTCATCTGACATTAGTCCAGTAAAAAAACGTGGAAGTTCTGCAAACATGATTATGTAATATCGAGTTTATATTAATATTGTATTAGGGCACATAACTTTGACACAATTATAATTATATTTTTCATAAATTCAAAAAGTCTAACAGTCACAAGGAATAACTTTGTATCACCTACTCCACTGTGCCCATTAAAATAAATGTGCAATCGTACTTATAGGACACAAGCTCATTATGAACCAAGTCTTTATTGTGCAGCATACCTAAGTATTTTTTTTCCCTTAAAGGGGATTCCGGATACGCCCAGCGGGAGTGCATGATGACTGATTCTGCAGGCAGTTCCAGATTTCCCAGAATCCCACTATACAGATCTCCACTGCAGCACTCGCAACACAGTAGAACACAGCATTGGGGTCTTATAAGCAAGGTGGCGCAGCTAGTCTTTGCCAGAGATGGTGCCACTTCGCGACAAGTGTTAGTGGAAATACTGTGGAGGGAATGTTGTCACCACAAATAATAAAAACTATTAAAATAGAAATATCGTTTTTATTTCAATATTGTCAGTCAAGCTCAAGTTAAAACACTTTTATATAGATAATTTTTTGTAAAAAAACAGCCTACCTATTTGTACTAGTAATAATACTTGCAACAAACGACTAAGCAGCTTTCAGCCCAAATTTAACTTAAAAACTAAATCAGTATTCCTTTAAAAATATTATTCTCATGACAGCCTTATATTACCTAGTGATTACATTGATACTGATTGTGCTAATAAAGCCTTGCAACAAATGTCTGTCAGAGCCTACTCCAAAATGAAAATTTCAAATAGGTACTAATTTCGTCATTTAACGATCAATATGGACTTTTCAATCAACATTACCTAAATCATTGTGTTTGCGACATAGCAAAATTAATTTTAAGGGTTTGTAATATTGAAGACAGCAAAAAGCTGCTCAAAATTTCATTTTGGAGTAGGGCCCCAGCCTTCGGCTATAATTAGCTTACAAACTAAATAATAACTTATTTAAAAATTAAACAAGACTTCTTTTGACTAAAACAAGTTTTAAAACTAATTATTACACAAAATAAGAAAATACTTTTAAGAACATTGCCAAACCATTATTTATTAGAAATGAAATAAAATAAATTGGCGGCGCTAGTAAGCTGTTCACAGCCTCTTAAACATCATGGCGTTTTTTGATGGGTAACAGACATTCAGAGCAACAGGTCGATGTTTTAAAACTAATTATTACACAAAGTAAGAAATGATTTACAAGAACATAGCCGAACCTTTTTTTTTAAATTTACCTTAATTAGAAATGAAATAAAATAGATTGGCGGCGCTAGAGCCTCATAAACATCATGGTGTTTTTTTATAGGTAACAGATATTCAGAGCAACAGGTCGATGTTTAGGAGCTTCTCAAAGTTTAGAAGCGTTTAGTTTAGTATTCACCCGAGTAATAAACTAAACGCTTACTAATAAAAAACTAAAAAATAACTTAACTCATAATAAAAATTTACTGTACATATTATGTCATAGTCATAGTTTGCAAAAAGATTTAGACAGATTATATGAATATTATAATAATAATAAACTCTTTTTAAATTTCAGAAAATGTTGTATCCTTTACAAGAAAGAAAAATAAAATAAATTATAATTATACACTAAATAGGGAAACACTACCAAGGGTTACCGAGATGAGAGACTTGGGTGTAACAGTTGACACAGAATTATCATTTCAGCCACATATTCAAAAAGTTACAGCAAAAGCGTATCATATGCTTGGCTTTATTTTTAGACAAAGTAGTAATTTTAAAAATCATACCACAGTATATTTGCTATACAACTCTTTTATACGATTATCCCTTAAATATGCCCCGCGCCGCGTGCCCACTATGGACACTCAAATGAGAACACATAATATGTTTGAGTACAGTCTGGCCGAGGCCTTAGTGTCTGTCATCTGCTAGTGACTGAGAAAAGTACTGAGAGACTATGAGAGAGGTTATTGTCGCTATATTTACATGTAGTTAATATTTCTAATATTTCTTATAGCAAAATAAAAATGTTATGATTAAGTTAAATATGTAACTTGTAGAGGCCTTCATTGTTAAAGATAAGTTGTTAAGCTAATTTGTATGTTTTTTACATTTGTGAAAACTTTTTTGGCTAACGAAATGTTTATTAACTTCTGTTTTATAAGTGTATAATATGCTGTATGTTTCCCTTAAATAAATAAAAATAAAATTTCCAATGCTTCTTCGGCTATCGTCACTAAGCGTTAAAGCAAGCGCGCCCGATTTCTATCTATACGAAGGCGCTGATCTTTGTATCTGCGTGCCCACTCAGGAGGGTCATCATAACGCAGCCTGCGGGTCTGAAACAATAGAAATTTTTGATGGATTGTTTATCTATGTATGTTGACTTAAGAAGCTGGCGACCGGTCACCTAAAATGAGCCTTCCATACTAACGTATTACCAAAATGATTTGCAATTAGAACATTATTTTCTGTACTTGTGATGTTCGGATTAAGACAGTATTTATCTAGGTCGCCATAAAAAAATAGTCCAAAATAATTACACAAATTAATCCGAATATATCACAAGTACAGTGAATCACGCTCAATTTTTTTATTATTTTGGTATAACGTTTGTATGAGAGGCTGACGTGTCGCCGGCGTCTTAATACCCAGCACGTAACCATTATTGCTCCAATAAAAGCCTCTTCTTAAGAGGCCTATTGCATCTCGAAAGTGATTTTTGCGTTAAATGCCCATTTTCGCATTTTGTAGTAATTTTGATAATAAATTCATTATAACATTCAAATAGGATAATAAATTCATTATAAAATCTTTATTCCTCGTGAAGTAACAATTACTCTGGTATTAATTTTGCTGAATAATATTATCGTAGATAGGAGATATTCACAGTTAACTCATATAGCGATTTTCGAAGTTTTTTGGTTTAGAATAAGATTTTTTTCCTATATACATATTGGGCCGGCTCGCCCGGCGTAATACCACCCTCTCACTAATATTCGGCGTGAAATAATGGCACTTGGTGCTGTTGTGTTTCGTCCGACCAGTGAGGGTTCCGGAGGCCCCTTCCCCCTCCCCCCTCCTCCCAATTCCTATTCCTTCCTTAAACCTATTCCTCCCTTAAAGGCCGGCAACGCGTCTGCGATTCCTCTGGTTTTGCGGGTGTCCATGGGCGGCGGTGATTACTCTCCATCAGGTGACCCGCCTGCTCGTTTGCCTCCCTCTTATATAAAAAAAAAAATATATATATAAAATCAATGATATCTAAAAATTCCGAGATCGCTACGCACTATTCGACTATATAAGGTGACTGCTAGAAACCGCAAAAAACTTCTAGGGCTGGTCAGGTCAAGTGTTTTAAACATGACAAAAATGACAAAAAAGAAATTCGTGTTTTTTTAAATTTTTTATTAAATAATTCATTTTGTAAATTTAAATTAGAAGGTCATTGAGTATCTAATTAATTTTAAACCAATAGCATAAGAAAAATAAAATTAAAAACAATTAAAAATAACGATTATTTACAACGCGCGGGCAATGAACGGCTGGCCGGCCGACTGTTGACCCGTGCGCGTTGTCAGCTGGGCGATAAGTACCTACGTAAGTCTGCAATCTTTTGAAATGTGCGTAGGTATAAGGTGCAGTTAAGTCCAACGACTATTGATAGCATCAAGTTATGTTATGGCCACATTTTAACTGTAATTATGATAAGTGTTATGATGTATGAACGTAATTTCAATTCAATCCTAGTAAAAATCTATCACACCACACATTATGAGAAGTTACAATAATCTTTCCTTACAAATGAAAGATCAATGGGTAGTTTTCTAATGTCGCGTCCGTACGCTAAGCACTTGCCGCTAGCTCCACACCAAATGACCAGATGACCATTCATGTCCTCGACAACTAAACAGCCTAAAGCATTGTGATAATAAGTATCAGTCTTACCTATTTATTTACACTAAATTAAGTTAAACTAATGTCTCGCAATAAAGGCAACGTTAATAGGTACCTAAAAAGCTGCGTAATTAATAGGTGTCGGTAGGTACTTACATGGTGTTAAATAGCATTCCAGTTTATTACATCAGCGAACAGGAAAGGTGATAAGCTTCCCATCACACATAGCAGGCTTTGGACTGTCAAACTAATGTAATAAAAATTAAATAAAAGTGAAAACCTGTGCTAAAATCATTGAGGTACATTTAATAGCTCAATGGCTAAAATTTCGTAAATAAATTAAAATTTATTAAAGGACGAACTAGAACAACTTTTGTGATCGGCACATGATTATTATTACACTAATTCGGCGTGTTTAAAAGTTCATCACCTATGTATTTACAAGTCTTATTTACACCGTAAAACTAAAAAACTCTCTCTTCGTTTAAGCGCATAGCACCACTTAAGCTCGTCACTCTCACGATAGCAAAATAGCATCTCAAGATATTGCTGGTTCGTATACCTAGGCATTTTTACGCACACGCGACGCGACGCGAATGCACCAGAATGCATAAGTTGACTGCCGAAAAAATCAAAGCAGCCGTGTGTAGGTCACGTGATTAGGGTTGGCACGCACAAGAAAATAAAACCATTACTTACTTAGATCCTAGAAGTTACTGACATGTCAAAACTTTGGCCTTTTGTTGATAACAAACTCTTTCACATTTTTTTTACAAACATGAATAGACAAACTTAAATAATTAAAGCTATCGTCCAAACTTGAATATTAAGCAAATTTACAATTATAAAAGTTATTAGATTAGATCAATAATTTATTTGTTAATTTTTATTAGTTAATTTGGTAAACCAAAAAACTTATACTATCAAGTAAATGTTAATAAATCTGGATTGCAATTCAATAGAAAAAGAAAACAAAAACTTTAATTATCCGTGACCACAACGCACCAGCAGGTTTACATTGTACACAAACTAACACACTTGGAATATCAATTCTAAGATTAACATGTTACTGTATTGACTACAGTTTTATGGGATTTGTTGTGTTGGTCATAAAAATATCCAAAAATGTTTGCTCGTAAAAGTTTAAAAGGATCATAACATAATGGTTGAACAAGCTACTGATGGTAATTATTGAGATTCAAACTGGTACGCATCGCATCACTACTAGTGCGACTAGCTGTTTTTGGTCTGCATTACGTGAATTCAGAATTAAGAAAAATAAATCAACAACAAAATTAGGTCTTTTTATGTGGATGCTACATAGGTACTTGAAATCAATTTATTAATTATTTGCGCCACCGTTTCTTTTTTCTAATAAACAACGTTTTTCTTTTATCACGAATTCTTATCTTATTAACATTGAGATATTAAAACGTCGAAAAAAGTTTACTACCTCAGATGGGAATCGAACCCACATCCTCCGCAATCCGGGAGGCGGGCGGCGTTAACCACTCCGCCATCTAGATATTTTTTGACATGTCAAAATTTTTCAACGCATTTGACTTGTGTTTTAAGCAACAGTGTCTCATCAAACCTCTTTCACTTTACATCCATTACACAATTTACACACGATATGAATTACGAATTCGAATTCATATCGAAAAAGAACCGCTCATAGTTATCGGCAGCCCTAAATAGATATGGATCGTCGCAAGCGTCTTTGAAGAAACGCCGCCACACACAGTGTTGCCAAATTGACGGATTTCTCGTCAGATCTGCCGGACAGCATGCGAATGCGAGCTGTGCGCATGACTGTCATCTGCTGTCTCTTTCCAATTCTATGAATATGAAAGAGACAGTCATTCTCATCGCAGCGGCAGCCGCTGCTACCAACTTCACGACTCTAACTTAGAGAATCGCACTGTGGCACTGCGCTGCGCTGTGCTGAGTCAGTCACTCAGTCACTGCACTGAACTCACTGATTCTCATGCGCAGCAGGTGTGTTCAGTTTCCTCGGGGAAATTTTGTTGTGTAGTGTAGGTACGTAGTTGTGTTGTGGTATGTGAGGTGCATTTGTGTATGCGCGATTAAACTAATAACTAGTATGAGTTAATTAGTGAAGGATTAGTATTATTATGAATAGGCTACCGTGAATAAAGTAATCAGTTCAGTAACAAATTAATGATTTGAGTAACAAATGGGTGTTAAGTCGTATTAAGACTTGTAGGTAGAATAGGTGGTGTTGTTTTAAACAAGTTGAATAAGTGTAATAATAAATATGTGCCGATCACAAAAGTTATTTTAGTTCGTCCTTTAATAAAGTTTATTTTATTTAAGTACGTAATTTTGGCGGAGGTTTATTTTTTATGTAATATTACATTAGTTTGAAAGCCTGTTAAGTGTGATGGGAAGCTTATCACCTTTCCTGTTCGCTGGAATAAACTGGAATGCTATTTAACACCATGTAATTACCTACCGACACCTATTAATTACGCAGCTTTTTAGGTATTAACGTTGCCTTTATTGCGAGACATTAGTTTTACTTAATTTAGTGGAAATAAATAGGTAAGACTGATACTTATTATCTCAATGCTTTAGGCTGTTTAGTTGTCGAGGACATGAAAGGTCATCTGGTCATTTGGTTTGGAGTTAGCGGCAAGTGCTTAGCGTGCGGACGCGACATTAGATAACTACCCATTGATCTTTCATTTGTAAGGAAAGATAATTGTAACTTCTCATAATGTGTGGTGTAATAGATTTTTACTAAGATTGATTTGAAATTACTTTCATACACTTATCATAATTACAGTTAAAATGTGGCCATAACATAACTTGATGCTATCGATAGTCGTTGGACTTAATAACTGCACCTTATACCTACGCCTAATTCAAAACATTGCAGACTAACGTAGGTACTTATCGCCCAGCTGACAACGCGCACGGGTCAACAGTCGGCCGGCCAGCCGTTCATTGCCCGCGCGTTGTAAATAATCTTTATTTTTAATTGTTTTTAATTTTATTTTTCTTATGTTATTGGTTTAAAATTAATTAGATACCCAAAGACCTTCTAATTAAAATTTACAAAATGAATTATTTAATAAAAAATCAAAAAAACACGAATTTCTTTTTATTCATTTTTGTCATGTTTAAAACACTTGACCTGACCAGCCCTAGAAGTTTTTTGCGGTTTCTAGCAGTCACCTTATATAAGAGTTAACATTATATTTTTTTTATTTCACTTGTTTGGAACAGTAGTTCAATCGATGAGCTCAAAAAAGTGCCTTCGCTTTATGAAAATCTTTCTCTGCAATTTTGGGTTTAATTAAAAATTTAAGCAAAATTTACATAAAGCGAGGCCGCTACGCACTATTCCAATAGGTATTCTACACTATTCAATAAGTCATAATTGTTAATGTGTTTTTGTTTCTGAGATCCATAACGCCGAAATTGGCCATTTTACGCAAAAATCACAATCGAGATGTGTGTGTGGCCTCTAAACCCATACAACAGTATTTATAATATAGTAGTTAGTACTCACAAGGTCGAGGGTTGCGCCCTTGAGCCGTTCGACCCCGCCTCGGTCCAGAACCAGCATTTTTGGGCTAACAGAAAAAAATAAATTATTCCATGGTGATAACTATAAAATAAAATAATATTGAGTAGTACAGTATGTGTAATGTTAAGAGTAAGATATTACTCTCGCCTTTGGAACTGAATTTGTTTTGATATGAAATTACCAAGCAAAGATACACATTGAGAAGTTTATTTATTTAGTTTTCATCAATGAGCTTTTGTTTTCATAATCTCACTTTACAGTCACATACAGCACACTGAAAGATTGTTTACACTTTGTGTTGTTTATTTTTATAATTTATCTACTATATTTTACTTACTTTGTTACATTCGGGATTTTGTCCCTTTTGGGGAAAAGGATAAAAATCCCAAATGCAAGCTTCAGTGGGTTGTTATCAAATAAAACCATAAAATGTTCAACAACTAGGCAGTATATTGTAAAAGAACACACACAAATATTTTGTCCAACAACAATAAAATAAAATTATAAATTTTATTTCATTCTTATTATTTAAAAGAGGGGGGTTAGTCACAATTTTGTCTTATATTATGTTAGGTACAATTATCTACGTTACTCCTTTTAATTTATTTAGCCGAAAATAACAAAAAAACTATCAGTCGAAGTTGACCCTAGGGTCAATCTCAAATGAAAGTCCAACAAACTTTCTAATAATCTTGCCAACTATAATTTACTGTTTAAAGGACTCTAAACCTTATTGAAATAGTTTCAGCTTTATTTAACATTAATCCATTGGTAACAATTGACTTAACAAAGGAGGATAGTATTTATTCCACTGCCACTATCCAGACTGTTAATTGTAGCAGGAATAAATTTAAAAAATATGTTAAACATGTGAAGAAAAATGTTACATTACAAATGTACTAAACGTGGCAGCTCTAATGTTTAGTGATGAAATTGGAAGAGGAAAAAAAATACCAAATGTAGGAAATAATAATATTGTAATTGGAAAAAGAGGAAATGGGAAAAAAGGATTAGTTAACTTCTATGAATCATTACTTTCTTTGAATATTACAAAATTATAATGTTTACACTTCTTTATAGAAAAAACTTGCCACACGAAAAAAATAATTATAGAATTAGACTTAATTTGACATTAAATACAATGGCTTTCTATGAAAAGAAAATAGAAATACGCAACTGGTCTAAAACGCAACTTTTGTCGGCAACCAGCTATTTAGACCACATGAACTCAAGGAGATCCTGCCCGATATTGTAAAAATTTAAGTATTTTTAAGTTACTTGTACTATGCGCTGAATTAATTAAATGCATTTGAAAGAACTTACGTAAGTTAGCCTGATCATTGCACAAGGTCGTGGCCTTGTTGAAATTTGAAAGAAATTCTTTAAACAATATCAAACAATACATAAATCAAATGAATCCTAAAAAATTTTTTTTTTGACAACTTTATTAATTTTACGCATGAAACAATAATTCTTACATGAAAATATTTGTATTGATATTTCGCAGGTCGTCCCCATCTTAAAAAAGTAAATTTTGTTTTCTAACACAAGCGCGTGATGGTTTTGTACATTTCGCAGAATAAAATCATTGCTCTAATTAAATTACTAGGTCTGAAACTTCAAAGCAGAATAGTTCTAATTTTAAATATCAATAAGATTGATTTTGCTTTGAAGTTCATAAGGAGACTTATGTCAGGTTTTGCGATCGCGCGGCCCCCCTTTAGACGAATTGATAAATGACAGTAGACGAAATCATTTTGCGACGAGTTGCTTCATAGACCGATTACGAATTCGACTATCTGCAAATTTACCCAAATGATTTTTATGTGAGTTCATAACGTAGACCACTTGCGTTTTTGACCATTTGATACTAACCCAAATAATAGACACGAATAAATTATTAGATAATAATTTTATATTGACAAAAGATAAATATTATCTTAAGCGACAGATAGCAAATTTGCTATCATTTTATTTTAAGTGTTTAGCCCGTAACACATCTAGCTCAGCGGCTTCTATTGAGCTGTAACCTACTGACATGCCAATTCAGACTTTGGAATATGTTCCCTCTTCTTCTCGTCGTGCCATATCCTCAACGGATGTCGGCGACCATCTTCGGGAACTTGTTTCTATCCGCGTCATTAATGTTGGACCAGCTCTTGATGTTGTCTAACCAGGTTAGCCTTCTGCCTCTGCCTCTTTTACCGTCGTTTTTCCCTGCCAAGATTTTCCGGATAATGTTATATTTCTCGTGTCTATAGATATGTCCGAAATAAGATCTTTTCCTTTTCTTTACTGTGTTTAGAAGTTCCAAGTCCTTGTTCATTCTATTAAAAACTTCGATGTTTGTTACTCTATCCTTCCAGGAAATAAAAATATATAAATAAAAATAAAAATATGTTCCAAATAATTTAAATTAGCTTTTAGGACAATAGAGGACACCTCTAGCAAATTATTGACAAAAGAAAAGTCAAACTGCCTTTCAGTAGCAGCTACTGTTGATCAGATCAATTGTCATGTGTCGAACTAGATGAGGTTGTTGTAATATGTGTATACAGACCTCCATCTGGAAATTACCCACTGTTTGAGTTCGCTATGGAAGATGTTTAAAAAATCATATGTAAGAAAAGTAAGAGAGTTGTAGTATGTGGAGATTTTAATGTTAACATTTTGAACCGATGTTCTATTTCCAGTAGATTCATAAACTTATTTAAATCATTTAATTTATATCACGTGTTCAATGAACCAACTAGAATGACATCGACATCTGCTATTTGCTTGGACAATATTTTTTGTAATTGTCTCTTTTTTGAAAAATCTATTATAAATTGTGTTAGTTCCGACCATAGCGGACAATTAGCCACTATTGAGCAACATAATGTCTCTCCTATACAAAATATAGTGTGTAGACCAATCAATGAAAATGGTATCGAAAAATTTAGAACCAATATTCACTTAAAACATTCTTCTTTTTCAGTAGCAGCTACTGATGATGCAGATAATACCCATATAATAGTTTTCAGTTGCATTCGGGATGAATTTAACAACACATTTAAGCAAAAAAAATTCTCTACCATACCTATGGACATAACTTGTAATATAAGTTCTTGCTTTCATACTGCTGTCGCTCTCTTCGAGTCAAGTGTTAATAGGTGCGGTGAACGTTTTAGTTTTAGATGATATAAACACTGACAACATTTTAAAAGCTTAAACAATACATATTAAAAATACAGAAGATCTGTGGAGTATCCCTACAAATGTTGCTAAAACAATTATTAATTCCTTAGCTCCTCAATCGGCCGATTTTTTCACTAGGTGTTTTTAAGAAGGAACTTTTCCAAATTTAATGAAAAAAAAAAATCATTCCATTGTTTAAAGCTGGTGCCAAAAACAACCTTTCTAACTTTGGAAAAATTTCTATATAACCAGCCTTGAGTAAAGTTTTTAAGAAAATTATTTACAATCAATTACTGTCTCATTTTGCAATTACTAAACTTTTTCATGGAATACAGTTTGGTTTTACTAAAGGTAGATCTACAACTGACGCTGAAGTTGCGCTTCTTAAACACATTTTTGCCGCCTGGGAGGGTAAGCAAGATGCAATAGGTATTTTCTGTGATATCTCAAAGGCATTTGATTGCGTTAGTCATGAAACTTTAGTTTAAAGTTAGAGCATTATGGTGTCTCAAAAATAGCACTGAGCCTTATACAATCATACTTGTCGAATAGACTCAGAAAGTTGTCTTAATGGTGCTGTGTCTTCAGGAGCACCCATAATTATAGGCGTGCTCCAAGGGTCAATACTGAGACCATTACTTTTTTTGATTTACATAAACGACCTGGCCTACTTTGCTAGAAACTTGTGTGAGGCTGTACAATTTGCAGATGATACGTCTCTTATTTTCGATGTTAAAAGAGGCCTTGAAAATGTTGACATTGGTTCGCTATTAATAATTTATCACTAAACTCCGATAAAGATATGACACGGCATCCTACCTCTAACATCTACGTAGTTATTATTGTATAAATAGTCTTGTAAGGTTTAGTTAATAAGTTAGTCACAATGTAGTCACTGTAAATATGCAACATCACATAAAGAGACGCAGTCGTTATTTACTATCGCCATTGAACCCATCCATTACAACCTCGCACACTACGCCCGATGGAACACTGGTGACCCCGACCTTCCATACTACATCGCCCGGCGGGAACACTGGTGACCCCGCTCAAGCAACAAGCAACCTTTCAACGGAGTACAAGTAAAGAACACGTGAGTCATTTGCAATATCTACACATCAACCATGGCAGTAACATTCTGTTCAGCGACGGACGTAACAAGATTTTCAAAATAAAAACCCCTATGCCGAGCCACACCGAGCTGCGACTACGTCATTTAACATCATTCTTGGCTCTCACAACTCACAACTTTGGCTTCCTTTTCGGCACATCGTACCAAGAACGTTTCATCGACCAAAGCAATGAAATAAGGTACCCAGTATAACAATGTGAGATAAAATATACTAACGATTTCATAACTGCACACATTATGTTATAAATTATGCGGCGCAGCAAACGCGCAAGAGTTTCCGACGCAGTACTTTTCGCCGTTTGCTCTACGCTTGCGCAAGGTCAAGATCACGGCAGAAAGAACACAATATGTTACTTATTCATCACGATAATGAAAAATGAAACAAACGAAAATAAGCATTATCTATACAACTAGTATTCACCCGTTTAACCGCCTCACTTTTACCGACTGACAAAGTGGTTTGCGGTAGGTATTAGTTATTTATACTTGCGGGATGAGATATTTAGAAGCATTATTTTACCAGTCGATTGTTTTATTATTATATTTTATATGACAATTGCGGATAAAGAGTAATTTACTTAAATGCTCCTAGCTACCTCCAGGCGAATTGATTTCTCCGGTCATCTGATTAAAAGCCAAGGAGTACGCTAGTTTGAGGATAAATATGAAGCTATATTGATGTACCTCTACTCAAAATGAAGATATTTAAGTTGAATAATTATTCAACAAACGTTCAAAATATTTTGATTGTGCAATAAAATGTTACAGTAGAATAAATAAGCACAAAAATGAACCAAGTTAGGGTAACTAATGTAATAATAACATTTTAGTCAATTTTAATTTAATTTTTTGTTTTGGTATGTATTTCCTTATTTAATGAATGCAACATTTTAAAGAAAATGCAGTTTCTTTTAAAAATTATTCGTGTAATCGGTCTTTTTTTTAAAGGTAAAATGATGATAAGTATTTTGTTCATATATCGAAGAATACATAAAAACCGGTCTCATTAGCAGCATTCAGCAAGCTAGCCAGACTTAAGGTCCCATCGCAGCAACGTATCGCTTCCTGGTTCCTCGGTATCACTCGACGGCCAATAAGGATCGTCTCACTTCTCCACGCGTCTCGACTCACCGCAGAGATGGTAACAGACGCTCATCTCGAGTCACCGTAGACTGGAGAACGCTCGTATTGTCAACGAAGACTTGAGCACGCTCATCACGACTTAACGTGGATTTAGAGCACCACTGGCATCTCCAAGCTGAAGACCTGATGCATTTTTTCCCCTTTTTCTAGAGGGGGAGTACTGTGGCGGCCTGCGTCGCCACATAATTTATTATCCTCACGTATTGGCTAAAGAGTTTGTAAGCGCATTCCTAAACGCGTGTAGATCCGATAAAGAATATGACACGGCATCCTCCCTCCAACATCTACGTAGTTATTATTGTATTAATAATCTTGTAAGGTTTAGATAATAAGTTAGTCACAATGTACTCACTGTAAATATACAACATCACATAAAGAGACGCAGTCGTTATTTACTATCGCCATAGAACCCATCCATTACAACCTCGCACACTACGCCCGATGGAACAGAGAGTAATCACCGCCGCCCATGGACACCTGCAAAACCAGAGGAATCGCAGGCGCGTTGCCGGCTTTTAGGAAGGAATAGGGTTAAGGAAGAAATAAGAATTGTGAGAGGGGGGTGGGATGGGCCTCCGGAACCCTCACTAGCCGGACGAAACACAACAGCAACAAGTGCCATTATTTCACGCCGGATATTCGTGAGAGGGTGGTATTACGCCGGGCGAGCCGGCCCAATGCGTGCTGCAACGCAGCGTGGCTCTTACCACTGAGTCAGTGTCACTCATTTAGCACCACCCAGGGGTCACGTGTAGGGTCTCAAGGGTAAACCTACGGACGCGAGTAAGTTTAACCCCCAAAACTTTACTTTCTTTCCTATAATTCTCTTTTTTGTGCGAATGATTGATTTACTGACTTGAGAAACCAAAATATCAAACAGCCAGCCTTGTTCCAGAACATCCGAACCAAATGTATCGTGGGTCATTTAATGCTGCAAAGCACTGAGGAACAAACGGCCATAGAGCTGATGTAATTTTCTCGAAGCATTCTTTTAAATAACGCTGAAAAGTCGTCTTTTGGCTTTAGCAAGATCTCACGCACGTCGGTTGTAGAGGCGAGTACGATACATAAAACTCAATGGAATATTCAAAATTGCCGGTTTAATCTTTAAAATTGACTTTGGCGTCACGTGCCGAATAAAACTTTCAAAAAATATTAAGTTTCCATATATATTTGGGTGTTTTTGATAGTTTGTTGATTTGATTATATACATGTCCTAAAATAGGAATGAAACGCTCCTGTTGTACCTATACAATTTCAAGAAGTATTTTTTCGAAACTATGACTATCATACCCCGGTTAGATTACACACTTACTTTTCTAGTTTTAACCATTTAAAGTAATCTTTGAATAATTATACTTATAACATTTCTTAATTTTCAGATGATTGGAGCCACAGTCACATTATTGATGGTACTACTCCAGTGTGATACACAGATAACAGCGTGAAATTTTCAGATTTCTCCTTTCCTAGCATACTATACGACAACCTTCATCTAGGTTATTGTATGGTTATTAATTTAGTATTACTGCCGTACTTAGTGACGTAAATTAAGATTTAATGACAATCAAATGTCATTCCTCCTCTATTTAGCACTATACATAGAAAGTGACAGCAAGAGACCTAATTGTCATTAAAATTTATTTGACGTCTCTGAGTATGGCAGTTAGTGTTATTACTAGTTACTAAAGCTCAATGATACTTATCATCGTAGACAGACTTCAGACGACGACTATAATATTGTAATAGTTACTACGAAATATATAAGATACTCTGGACTATACTGACAAATAGGCGTTAATTATTGAGAATGAGATTGGCTCTAAAGTCCGTTTTGCCGAAATTCCATATCTTTGATAAAGTACAATTCCGACTATCCATTAGTTAAAGCGTCCGTTTCGCCTTTGAACGATAGTCCTATCATTCGAATGTTCATTGGCTCAACGGGCCAGCAAATCAAAAGCTATGTTACATAAAATATTCAAGAAGAGTTAAAGATGAAATGTAAAATGGGATAAAAAAAAAACAATCTAGAGGCCCTACTCTGTAAGCGCATCCGAGACTTTGTTGGCTGATAATATATACTCGTATACACAGTTAATGTTGATTAAATATGCTGGTGTGTTTTATTTACCCCTTTTGAACATTCTTCTTTTACCTTACATTTACAGTATGTACTCTGATGACACTCTGAGAAATGTTTTTAGAGAAAAGGGTTATTTTATTTATGTATTAGAGATGGCTCTTTTTATAAAAAGCAATTTTCAGTACTTTAAACTTAAAAGCACAAATATTTGTAATTTGCGGAAGAGATACGCATATGACTTAACTCTACCAAATATTAATAATGCCCTGTATCACAAGAGTGCCATGTAACTGGTATCCAAATATTCAATCATCTGCCCACAGATCAAAAAACCTTCAGTAAATTTAAGCTGTTTAAAACAGCTTTATTAATTTTAAATTAGATTAAATTAAAAGATGGTTTATAGATATGGCGTTCTACAGTTTGACTGAATATTTTGGTACAAAAACAGAATAGTGGCTGTTTCTATATAACATGTACCTACATACTATAAATTGTATGCCCGACTAGGGTAAATTGTTTGCTCCCATTATTTTATGCATAACACCTGCTATATATTTACACAAAAAAATATCTTATCTTATCTTATCTTACATTCCCACCCGAGGTAGTTAACTTTTTTCAACTTATCAACACTTTGAATACCATTGTTGAGTTTAGTCCTACTTTACTTATTTTGAATAATTTGCCAATAAACAATAATCGAATTGTGATGAAAGACGTATAATCGTGTTCTAGGTTTCGGCAGCAAAAAACTGCTTAATTTTTTGTAGACAACGTGCAGATCATGTTATTAACTATGAAACCTTTTATTGTAATGTGCGTTTGTTTTCAGTGTATAATATTATATTATATACAAAATTTGTTAGTTTTTTAATTTACTTAGCCTGACAATGGCCCTGACCTTCGAATGGTTGATTAATAATGTCGGTAAATTCTGAACACAATGTAACTGCGCTTTAGAGCGTGTAGCAGTAAGCGATTCTAAATAAACATAGTGTTTTCCATTCGTAATAAAAGGCCAAATGAGTCTTAAAAAACTTTTACAAATATTTCATTTTCCACATATTTTATATATGTTTTTTACTTATACTCCTGTAAAATACGATATTGACCCTATCATATAGAATGAATAATTCTTTTGTGTTGCTATTGACGTGCAAGACGCAAAACTTTAGCCTGTTACTAATAACATCCTAACCAATATTAATTACAAAGTGTCTATAGTCTGCCACCAGTGGTTATTTAATAAAAATTAATGTACCTACTGCCGTAGGTAGCGCAGCGTAACGATTGTCTTGAATTTTGAGGTTATTTTTTTTATTAGACAACAGAAATACTAGCTGTTCTACTCCTGTAGGTCATATGTATTGTTATTGTTGTCTTAAAGAGAGATGGAGCCCTAAAGACGGTGATATAGGTTACTTTTCCGGGAAAAATAAAATAAAAAATGTCATTAGTTTGCGAAATATTTTATGAACACTTTTTTATGCTTTGGGATGTATGTGCAGCCTTTAGTCCGTTAGTCGCCTTTTACGACACCCAAGGGAAGAGAGGGGGTATTATTCTTTCACCGCTACACGACACGGTTATAAATATTTTGTATTCTATTCTATTCTAATATCACTCACTACTTGAAGAGTCAATACTTCGGCCCAATCTCTAAATCTTGTATGGTGAATACACCACAGAAAGCCTCACACATCTTCCGATTCTCATTTAAAATTAAATAATATAAAATTATATTACAATAGATTAACGCACTAATGACTGCAGATACATCCAACAGCATAACACAAAGGTAAAATGTCGACTAGGGCAGAGGACGATTTTGCGGTCCTCATTACTTAGTCTCTGACGAACCCTTAAAGAATAATAGTCGTGAGTCGTGAGTATGTATGTATGTATAATATAAAATACTTTCGTATCTTCACTATCGCCAAACATATTTATCAATATTTACCTGCACCATACACAATGAATTCTTTATGACCTGTTCTGATGTTCAATATAATGCTTTTATGATTACCATGTAACGTCATTTTTCTAGTGAATAGTCAGCAGCTCTTTTAGTATACTAAAAACTTTGGGGAAGGTACTATCAAATTGGTAAGCATATATCTTGTTTTATTGCATGGTGAACCAGCTTGTTTATTTCGAAAGCACATTCTAGAACAAAATAAAGTTGTATTTTGCAAGGAACGGTTCCCAATGAGTCATTCTTATCAGTAATTCTTAACAGTCATTATTATATTATACAAAGTTTTACATATGCACATACAATTATGTACTCCTATCTTCGATCACATTGTTTTTATGATCGAAGACTCCCAACATAGGAGATTTTAGATTTCAATGTCTGTTACTATTCCTTCGTGACGCGCTGGTTGCACGCAAGGGCTTGTTGCGTGCAAATCGGTAGCACATGCTGTGTACTCTGGCGACACTGTGCATGCAGCAGCTTATGTAAAAATGAAATATGATTTTTGTTTTTCTATCAACAGAACTGTTTTACAGATTAATAGTGTATTGAAAAGAATTTTAAGAAAAAATATCTATGAAAGTATCAAGAGCAATTCACCGCCCTGCTTGGTGCGCGCCTGAGGAGTGCGTGGTGTCGGGCGCGCTGCTGCTGGTGCTGCGGGTGTCGCAGCTGGCCGGAGTCGCGCCGCTGCGGTTCAAGAGAACCGCCACAGGGTGCACGGCCAGCGTGTGGCCGGCGCTGTGCGCGTTTGACTTCGTGAGAGCGTCTTTGTCGCGTAAGTTAAAGTTACATTATTTGTCGGCATAACGTGACGAAATATTTTTTTATGTTAATTTTTTTGTAGGCTATGAGCTTAGAATAATAACGCTATAGAAAGATAGTCTTCATACAAGCGCTCTGTCAAAAATGAAGCACTAAACCGATTCACACACGCGTGACGTGCGCGCATGGCCGTGATCTGCTGTCTCTTTCCAATTCTATGAATATGAAAGAGACAGCACTGCGCAGGCCGCTGCTACCGAGGCTATAACTTAGAAAATCACACTGCAGTACGTTTATATTTTGACCTAATTAACTACAAGATACTATGAAATACTGAAAGCTTATCTGTGAAAAGTGATCTTAATACACTTATTTTGTTTTTAGATGTGTTGTGACACAATTTAACTGCACAAACCGTCATTTTTTTTTTGTTTTCGCGAGACACGTTCGGCGTGCTGTGACATTGAACACTACGGAGCGGTCCGGCGTTTGGTGCCATTTCTGGCTCCAATTAATGTGCTTCAAAATAGGCGCGCGAACTTGGTTTCTATAGCGTTATTATTCTAAGGCTATGAGTCAATACGAACATAACTACTAACAAGTCTGCAATACTCAACTCGCAGACTCACAAACAGGTGTTGAATAAATCAACGTCCAGCCTTTTTTGCTTTTAAGAGCACTTAAAAATAAATATATATTTTTGTTTTGCAGTCTTTTGTACGGCTGTAGTTATGTATTATGATATGGATACATTAATGAAACAAAAGTTTTCAAGGAGGTTTGCCATAACAGCATTGGCGGCGACGATGTGCTCCGTTACCATATATTTGTGTGCATTTGTAGCATTCTTCAGAGCCAAAGCCAGAGTAAAGCAGATCGTCAAGAGCTTACTCAAAATGCAGAAGGTAAAAGTTTCAGATTGTTTTTGGTCTCCCATTACAACATGCACCGTTTCGAACCGTTAAGATGGCTGACAGACGATTTGAGGATGAAAGAAGCAGCAAAATTCAAGCTACGATCTAATGGCCACAATAAGAAAAATTATGTCAAGTTTCGAAATCGCTGCAATAGGACTTGTAGGGATGCGCTACACCGCAACATCCATAACTCAATAGAAAATGGAGGCATGTGTAAAGTTTGGAAATTCCTTAGGTCGCTTGGAGTCGAAAAGTTAAAAAAAAATCCTGATTTAAATAGTATTAATATTAACTAGTCCTCATTGCCAAGTTTCTGAGTGTTGTGTCATATTAGGAACGGGTAGTATACACTTAAAGTTTATTAAATCTATTTTAAATAACTTTGCACTAATTTATTATCAATTACTTTTAACCACGTAAAATTGTACTATCATGACTAAAGTTCCAACTCAGAATATTTTATACAAATCGAATAAACTTTTATCATGTTTCGAGACAATAAACAAACAAGACATGATTTGTTTTATGTACTGGCCGCTGGACAAATAATTAGGAACGCAATATCATTTTATTTTAAAATGGTTTGAAATATAAATTTAAAAAACATTTTTTTATGCTTTAATTCGGGATTGTTTTGGCGCTATTTACAAGTTGTTAAATATTATACAAAACATGGGAAAGCAAAAAAGTTGCGATTCTTCAACAAAAAAAAATTATAATTGCACTTTATGAACGTGATTGGTCTTACAAAAAAAGGTTGCTGATCATATAAAATGTTCAAAAACTAAAGTTTTTTAACGCGGTCAATCACTTTAGGAAATTTCACGATACCAATAGCGTGTCTCGAAAACCTAAATCTTGGAAAACGACATCTCTAGAGGATTCTATGATTGTTCGGGCAGCAAAAACTGATCCCTTTTGGGGCTCAAAACGATAAGAAGGGAAGTTTTGCAGCAGGCAAGGGGTATCCTCACGTACAATTCGTAGAGGATTAAATGATGCAAAGTTATTTGGCAGTATCGCACGGAAAGTACCGATCGTCAACAGGCAGCACCGACGAGCGAGACTGGATTTTGCTCGAAAGTATGGCAGCTGGACGGAAAATCAATGTAAAAATTTTTCATTTTCTGATGGGTGAAAGATAAAAAGACTGAGTTCTGATGGTAAACTGTATGTGCCAAACACATAATAACGACTTTTTTGTTTTTTTTTGTACTGGAATTGCTTATAGTTGAGTACTTTATTTTTACTGTGTTCGAAACGTATCCCCTGTCGTTTTTAGCCTTTAGCAAACACTACAAATCATTTTTAAGAAGCCGAAAAAAATATTGAAATACGTATGACTGATAGCGACCTCCAGGAGGTCGCTCTACAGACAAGGGGGTATTTTATAATAATAAACATGTAGTAAAGAGTTGTTTTTTTGTGTTTGTTGTCTTATTTAGTTAATAGGGTTTCTTGTGAATGTTCTAACACACAACTTAGGGAGGTAAGTTAATTTTAGCAATTTATTTACTAATTTAAAAAAAAGTGGAAAAAAGTTCCTTTAATAAAGGAATTAAAACTTTTTAGTTATTGCAAAGTTATGTCATAAAAAAATCAATTTGAAAAAGAGAGACTTTGGAAGATGGAACTACGAAATTATGTACTGCATTTGTTTTTGCTATTGTTTTTATCTGTCATTTAAGTGGGTATATAAACCATATTGATAGTGTTCAATTTTTAGTATTCAAGCTGTTATCATGTCGCTTGCACCTGAAAAATGCACCAGAATTCTCACAATGCTGGAAACCGGCCGGAGTCAGCGCGATACAGCCCGGACTGTTGGTGTGTCGCTTTTCATAAGTACAAAGAGTTCTCCGACGTTAACTAGCTCTAACCTACGCAGACCATGAACAGGCAGAACCAGGTGCACCGCAGCACGAGAAGATCGATATTGGTGAACACCATGCTTCGTAATCGCTTTCATACAGGAATTGGGACTGATGATCGTGATCACGATCTTATTTACACTCATTGTTATTACTTAGTTATTTCATATTGTTATTTTATTTTCTCTAATTGTGGTATTTTTTAATTTGTGTATGTAATATACATACTGTGTGTTACACACTAGTTGTTAATATTATGTTCATGTTGTGCGTGCATGATGTTATTACCTGTAAGTGTCACTCAAACATATTATGTTACTTATGCATGCTTTTTTAAATACATGTAATAGTGTAAACTGATGTTGGTAAATCAATAAATAAATTAATTGAACTTACAAATCAGTTTCGATTCCTCGAAGGAAGTAACCCAATCACATGGACAGTAAGATAACGACTTGCTGAATCTATCTTGAAACCACTTAGACCTGCAAACGGCCCTAAACTGGAGCGTGGGCATCGGATTTCAGACTAAGATATGCACAGAACCACTAAAATTGGACTATTGAAGATTTGTTAAAAGTTATGTTCTCCGAAGAATCAAAATTTATGCTCTACAAGCACGATGGAAGACACAGAGTGCGTAGAAGACTACGGGAAAGATTCAAGCAAGCATGCATGGAAGAAAAAGTAACCTACGTTGGTGGGTCTATACTTGTGTGGGCCGGAATTTCTTCTGAGAGTCGGAAAGAACGGTTTCATAGAAAACGGCTATTTAACTAGCGTAAGATATGTGGAAGAAATCCTGATCCTTATAAATTACGTGTACAACGTCTATTTGGGTGAGGATGCTATTTTTGTGCATGACAATGCCCGACCTCATACAGATTGGATTGTTAATGACTTACCTTCAAGAGATGAACATTACTCGTATGTATTACAACGTATGGACTAGCCAGCACGCGGCCCGGATATCAACCCGATCGAGCATATTTGGGACGAGCTAGAGAGATGCGTAAAACAACAAAACCCTCACCCAATCACGCTTCGTGAGCTCAAAATTGCTTTCACAGAGGAGTTTATTTATTTATTAATAGCAACAGCTTATTCAAACAATATAAGTAGTGACAATAATATCAGATGGCCAATTACAGGTCCTCACAAGTAACAACAGAAACATACAGACAAAATATCCTAATTAAAAAATTACTTATACAAAAATAAAAATGGGAGAATATTCCCCAAAATTGTATAAGGAACTTGGTGTACAGCATGCTAAACTGCGTAAACGCAAAAAATACAAAGTATTAAAATTCAAGAAAATCGTAATGTTGTTCATAAATATCATGTTTTTTATTATTTTAAAACTGTTTTAACGGGACTAAACACGATTAATTTTTTAAGTAAGTACATATCTACTTACTGCTTGACGTTTCGGCCGCGATGCTGCGGCCGTGGTCACAAGCGAACTTAAAACAGTTTTAATGCAATGCAACGCGATAGTTTAAAGTCTTATTTTTTATTATTGTTTTAGAGCGAGATCATCAACTTTTTTCGTTAAGTATTTTTTTGTAAATCAAATGTAGTGACTCATAACTTTATTACTTTCATTTAAGAAATATTTATTTGTGTATTAAACACAATTTATTTTATTAGCAAACTTAGTTTCCGAGATTTATAGGTTTCTTCAAGTGACCCGGATTCATGTACTTCCAATGCGGTAGGTGGTGACGGCGCGGCGATAGCCGCGTTATGTTAGTACCGATCGTTGATGCCACTCTTCCAGTTCTCACTTTCCTTTTTAATAACTCCATCTCTAATGCTGTATTCCCATCTTTTAGGAGACACGCTCAAATAATTCCTTTGTCTAAAAAAAGTAAACCTAAATCAAGTCAAGTCAAATTATTTATTCAATGTAAACCTTTACAGGCACTTATTGACGTCAATACTAATAATAATAAAAAAACAGTTAACTAACTTGTAGTTAAGACTTAACAACTAATCTAACGAACTATATAGTCTGTGCCAGACAAACATGAACAAATCATTTGCTGACTATCAACCTTTTTCCATTCTTCCTTTCCTACCCAATGTCCTTGTCCACGGTAAAATTAGTAAGTTCCTTACTCAACATAATTTCCTAAACCCACTTCAGTCCCGTTTTTGCACAGTCACTACGTTGGCCACACACCGACGACATCCGCCTTGGAATAGTAAACGGCCAATTAACTGTGCTGACCTTGCTGGAATTCAGCAATTCATCTATCACAGTTAACTATATCTAAATAAATCTTATTATCTTACATATCTCCAACGGTAATTGAGTGGTTTCACTGCAGGAGAAAATTTGAGGTGAAGTTCTCTTTGTGGTGTGGCTAGGCAGGGTCCCTCAGGGTGGCGTTTTATCTACTCTTCTCTTTGCACATACTAGATTAGTGAAAACCATTCATCTTTCCACCAACTTTATGATTTGCAGATATATTGCCAATGCCATCACTGAATAATCTTGCATAAACTGTCAAAACTTCCAAAGCAGACCTAGAACGAATCGTTGATTGTGGTCGAGCCTTTGTATTTAAGGTCAATCCGGGGAAATGCAAACTATTGTGGTCGGCAGCTTTAGGTTGCTCTTTAAGGTCAAATAGGATACCCTATATTGTTGTATTGGCCCTTCAGTCATTCTGTGACAAATTTGGGTGTCGTCATGGATAATTGCTTTGGCTGTGGGTCGATAATTGCCGGTACGTAAACGATTCCATCATCTGTTTGAAATATGCTATGTTTCCAGATAAAAGCTGCATTGGTTTATAAACAACGTGCCGTTTCCATTGAGATAATAAAATATGCAATGTTGATTTTTCTGTTCATATATCTCATATCGTATAGCATTTATGACTATTGGGTCCGAATCCTAATTAGAGAAGAGCCCTACAACACCCGTAAGTATCAAAAAGATCCGCCCAAGTAAGAACGAGCTTAGACAGATCTCCGTCTGTTTTGTTATTTTTCAACACGTTTGCACACATTTAGGTGTCCCACTCACCTTCCCCTCGTGTTTGCAGTCACACAAATTCGAACGGTACCTATGTATTTATGTATCAAATTGTTAATAATATTATTTTAAACTTGAAATCTGAATTTAAGTAGCCTACGCATAAGTATTAGACGTTTTACACTATCTTAATGGGGGCACCTTAGTGATGTGTATGGCGGTAGTTGAAGAAATAAGTTGACGGTGTGAAAAAGCGGAAGTAACATAGCGACTGTAGCCTGTGACCACGATCTGAACTCTCGGGTATAAAAAGGAATGCGGATATGTGGCCGGGCTGAATAACTGTAATTTTATCGTATAATTGTTTATAAAAGTTAAATAAGTATATTTGAAAAGTATTGTATATGCCTGTAACTCGAAGTTTATCTTTTCTAGATACCGTAGCGGGTTATATTCTGTTTCACGAAGCTCACGTTTGGATTTACATGTGTGTTATGCAGTTCGTTCTCAGCACCTTAGAGATCCATGGCACATTGAAGTTGCTGAACGGTCAGCTTGAAGAAGAGATAATTTCTATAAAAGCTAAAAGTAAGTAACAAGTTATTAGACGTATATTTTAATTTATAAAAAAATGCATGCAAATAACTCCGATAAACTTTTCATGATGTTAAGCGAAAGCGACGTGCTCGTGCAAAGATAGCTAGTGAAGCAGAATTGTACCGCACTAGCCCTTCTTACCATAATGACTTGCAATTTCTCTATGAACATCTCGCTCATAAAATCCCATGTTGTAGGAAATACGGAACACATGTGCTACGATGATGAACATGTTTAACGTTTATTTATTTGTAGACATGCAACATATCACAAAGCTTATAACAAAAAGTAAAGTATGGCCTACAAACATACTGGCCTCCATCATTGAAATCAAGTCGTCGCTCAAGTGCAGGTGATTTCGCACATTAGCAACAGAATCGATAACTGGGGTCCATATTGGCTTACATAAAACTACTATTCCTATTTTTTGTACTACCTACCGATTTGTGTTCATAATATTTTTTTTTCATTCTACTACGGGTAAGCTCTTGGCCTTTATCTCACGTGATGGTAAGAGACGATAAGGCCGAAGGTGGAAGCGCGCTTCACCCATAATCCTTAACTGTTTACTCAACTGTTTTAATCCATGTATACATTTATGGCTGTGGCAGAATAACAAGGTTTGTGGGTCTCCTGCAAACACTGAGCCACAGACCCTTTTGTCTATGTTTTTTTGGCAAATAAATATACTTATTATTATTATTATTATTATTAACAACTGAGGAACTGGCTATCTTAACTCAAACTGTCGGAACACAACAATGCTATAAACATCGTTGTTATGGCGACAGACTAAGATAAGATGGTGGTAGCTAGCCAGGCGGACTTAACAGTAATACCACCAAAAAAACCGAGCACACAAAGTTGTACCCCCCCGCTGGGAATCGAACCCGGGACCTCTTGGTCTGAAACCGATGGCTTAGTTACTAGACCACAGAGGCGATTAAATAATAACTCTTCCTAATTTTTATTCACATACTTTTTTGTTCATATATTATTATTACTACTATTGAAACCCTTAACAGACAGTAATAATTTTTTTTTAATAATTTTGTCATTACCTACTAAGAACAAGATTGAACTCCTAATCTTTTTTATCTTAATTGTCATAATTTTCTATTTAATAATATCATTCTTTACTAAGAAAATATTTGAACTCAAAATATTGTTTTTAATACATTATACACTTATGATTAAAAAATAGGGGGGGGGGGGGAGGGGTCGGGGGGCCTGCGGATCCCTTCCGTTATTTGTCAAAAGTGTAACCTAACCTAACCAACAGAAGTATAGTTGTGCATACTTAAGTTTTTCTTTATATCGGGGGGCCATGTAAAGCCCGCGGCATGCAAGCAAGCACACAGCTTGCAAGCAAACAAGCAGTATGCAGACAGGCATGCAGCATGCATGCAGTCATGCAGCAAGCATGCAGCATGCAAGCAAGCATGCATATAAGCAAGCAGTATTTTCCAAAAAAAAACATCCAACATGCATTTGACATTCATGCAAGCCCACAGCATTTATTAAAATTATTTGTCACAAGTCTAACCTAACCTTACCAACGGAACTATAGTTTTGCATGCCTACTTATTTATTTCTTTATAGCAGGTGGCTCATAAAACATTTATGATCAAGAAATATATAAAAACAAATATTAGTATAAAACCAATTTATGAATGTTAGCGTTATGTATTAAAATAGATTAGGTACCTATTGAAACGCATAAAGTATGCCATAAACTGACAACGCATCATGTTAATGGCTATAATCGTCACTTGCCATATTATTTATGTCTTTATAGCAAAATTCATAACGGATTACATTAATGGCCATAATATAAAGGCATAATTTCGATAAGCATAAGTAACCTAAGGCATATTTTTTATTTGCCATAATGTTCAGAAGACATAATATTAAAAAAAACATGTAATAAGAATAACTGACAAAATCTCTAAACTCTGATAACACTTATTATATTTACCATAATTTCAAAAGGCATACATTTGGTACATTTGATTTAAAATGCATTTGTTAATTATAATAATGTAATGATATAAAATTTATTGATATAGTAATAAGCAAACAAGTGCGCAGCATGCAGCATGCAGGCAATCATGTAGCAACCATGTTTTCTGTCACGGCTCCGGCGCTGCGAGGCTCCAGCGCACACGGGGGCGGGCTATATGGGGTGAATGCCCAAAACTCAGTAATGATTTGAAAAGGTCTGACAATAATTTGTTATGCTCAACTAATGATAATTTATGGAAAAAAATCTTTGTATAAATATATGCTTACTTATATTCTGAAAAATTAAAAAAAATAATAATTTAGTATAATAAAAAATTCGACTTATTCTTTCATTATTGAAATTCTTCTGCTAACATATAATAAATGACTTCGAGGTCAAACGGCTTACTTTTTAGGGTAGTAGGTGAATTGCGCATTAAAGTTATTACAGATCTGATGAATAAATAAACGATTCAAAATGTTTGTTGTATTGGCAGTCCTGGATGTTTTCCTGCTAAAATTTTCTCTGTAAGACTTTGTTTCTGGGCTCTTGTGCCTCCTCACTTAGTTGCCAAATCGTAAGCAAAACCTAATCAACTATTTTGTTTATCACTGCTCTCCCCAAAATGCAATGATGGTATACCAATTTTGCTGAGGATTTAACCCCTCAGTTTTGGAGATTAAATGTCAAAAATAATGACAGCAGGTGCGCTATAATTATTTTGAATTTGCGGATGACGTCACAATTCCCGCCTTTTACAAAAAAAAAATTACTCTAATATCAAACCATATTTTGTCGTTCTGTGAACAACAATATACTAACTGATATATTTTCTATCCATCAGGTATCAAAGTAAAGTGATGATTGCAACAGTTTATTTGTCTTATAGTATTTCTCTAAAAATCACTCGGAAATCGGTAACATACTTACAGACTTTACATGCTTTATCTAGTAGTAATTACAATGTGTTTCTTACAACTTATTATCTAAATACGATCAGTATATGCTCAATAATCATTTTATAATAAGAAACAGTACTTACTTGTAGGTGCGGTCTCATGCGACTGCTTGGGGTTCTAGAGGTAAACAATAAATTTATGGACATTTACAATTTATTATGCTTTATAAAGTAGGCTTTATAAAATTATGACTAACAGTAATATAGATTTTAATGATTATGGTTTTTGTTAAAATATCTTAAAACGATTCAGCGTTATTATGTTTATGCGTAATAAAAAAATTGCTACAAGCTATATTATGCTTTTTGAATTGTATGCCATATGATGTATGTCAATTAAAATTATGACCATTAGACATTCTGCGTTTCAATGTGTCACCATTAAAATGATTTCAAGTTTTGATCGTTAGTATAAGAAAATATATGAATAAAATAATTAGTATAAACAAGGTGTGTGATTAGTGATATAATGAATTCTGATGATTATGAGTTTCGATCGTTAGTATAAAATATTTTTATGAAGAGTGATCATTATTATGTAAAATGGTATGAGAAATATTTTCGGACTTCCGATAATAGGGATAATAGGCCTTAAAAAGTTATGTGTAAAAATGCGCACCGCGATAACTGATAAAGCAACGTTTTCATTATCAAATGGGACGTGTAGTTGTGTGAAAGTGGCCCTATCGCGGTTTTCTATCTAAGATAGATCAGAAATTCATAAATCGGAAAAGTAAGCAGGGTTCAGCGATTTAGATATTTTTACCATTATTTGAGAGAGTGGCGATGGGCTCACCATCAGAGTCCTGTCACACTGAGAAGTTGTTATTTGGTGAAACGTGGACTATGGCAGAGGACTGCTTTTGCGGTCATTGCTGTCATTGCTAGTCTCTGACTAACCTTTCGGGGTATATATAATATATTCGTGATTATATTATATATACAATCGTGATTATATTATATATGCATGCAGTGTCTTTTAATTGTTTTTGTATTGATGTTTGTTTTTCTATTTATGATAGATTTATGTAGCCTATTCATCCAGCGGTCAACGTTTCCGGCCTAGTTCAACTTTAACTCAGCAGCTTTCTGGGTAACACCGCTGATTTTTTGTTTTGGGGCGTAGCTACAATATAAAGAAGATGAAGTAATCTTTAAAATGACTTGCCTTCTAACAAATTATTATTTTTAGGAAACACATCAAGAACAGTATGTTTGAGAATGAACCAGTATTTGTCCTTCTACAACACGCTTCGTAGTGAATCAAGAATGATCAATAAGCTTTTTGAGTCAACCTTAATACTGAAGATCATAAACATATTATGTTTTATAATTTTTGTGAATTTTCAGTTTATCAAAAAAATCTGTAAGTCACAATAATATTATTGATAAACACATACTCTCACATGTCGTCACATGTGGTTTAATATGTTAAAGGCGATGATATAAGTCGGATTCAATAATAAGCATTATTTGGCTGTGCCGGCAGTTTTACTCCGCTGGGTCGTTTTTAATTATTTTTTTATAATTCTTGTCCTGCAGTCTGCAAAATAATGTCTCGTAATCCGTTATATATTATTTTTTGCAAAGATTTGCTTTTTCGTTTAGTATCTTGAATTTTTCCTATTTTTAGGGTATTTTATATTATTTTCATTATACATATCATCACACCTCAAAATACTGCTAATGTTGACTATCTAATAACTTCGTAGGGGACACCGCCGAAATATTTTTCTAAATGTTTAAAATTTCTACCTACTGAAAGTTTTATAGGGATCATATTAATGTTTCAGTAAAAGGATCATTAAATTGCTAAAATGGGGGTTTAGCAGAGGGTTTAATTCAAATGTTTTTATACGGTATAAATATTACCACCACTACTATTAAAGTAGTAGCAGAAGTCATTAACGATAAAGAAAACACAATAGTATATAAAAGAAATATATTTGATTTGTTTAGGGTAATATTCATATACCTATAGGGATCAGTAATAAATGTAATAATCACATCGCATTAAGCAATATTCTAAATGTGAAAAAAAGATGGTTTGATATTTTAATGTTTGGATGTTTTTTTTGCTTTTACACCTATATGACTGAATTGTTTTGAATGAAACTACTTAGGTAGGTAGGTAGTGGCACCGCTGACTGAAACGAAAGCGGAAGCTAGTCCGATATTACCGATCATTTTACTAAATCATTAATATGACCCCTGCAAAACTTCAAAAAGCAATTTCACACTAAACTTTTAGAAAAATATTTCGACGACAGCATAGTTGATGCAGTATTTAATTAAACATTTTAAGTAAATATCTGAGATACATTTTATGTCCGTTGGGACCTGGGTTTTTTGTCCATTGTCCTTTCAGTCTCGATGTGTTTTATGCATGCTGTCTACACATAATTTGGAAGTTCAGTCTACCAACGTTTGTATAAAAGCCGGATATGATGATGTAAACGCTGTAATTCTGTTTTATGTAGCTAATAAAATAAATAAATTCCATTTGACTTGGTATAGAAGAAATCTAATGTTTCATCCAGCTCATCCATTTCACAAAGTTCATCTCAATTCTTGAAACTAACTCATGGATATAAATTTCGTTTTAAAAAAATCATAAGACGTGTTTGGGTTTCTTCAGTGTCGGTAATCGCTGATTCTGAAGAGACCAACCGACAAGGCCGCAAGGTCATTTTAATGTGACGTGGCAGTGCACTGCTTTTGCGGTCCGCATTGCCTAGTCTGAGTAACCCTCTGGGGATAGTAGTCTTGAATGTAGTATGTCTTGTATGTAGGAATGTCTGTATAAAATAAATGGTTCTACTAATGTTTCTTTAAATATTTTAAATTTTGTTTGTGATAATTAAATTTAAATATAAATTATTTGTTTCAGTTTTTTTAGATGAGACAATATATCTCCTGGTATTGCTCATCTGGTTGTTGATAATTATCGAAACAGTGCATGCAATAAATCAAGAGGTAATATTCAATCATTGATTTACATAGTTACATTATTATACCGCACAAAACGCTTATTAACCAGAAATTCATAGTTTATGTTATTTATCTTATACTGTGTTTTTTTAGCAGGTACCTACTATAATGTATGTGTTTTTTTAAATTTTAATTTGTTTTCTACATGCTTTGACTGTGCAATAAATGTAGTAAGTATTTGCAATAACAATAGGAGAGTTTGAGCTACGCTGTCTTGCACACCGGAAAGTTCTGCTGAATTATGTCAAGAAGTCAAAGTGATTGTTAATTTTAAGAAGAGCTACACTCTTCTTTCATTATGGACTGCACACTTCGATCATATAAACTATAGATACACAATTGCTGCTTGAAAAACGGCACCACGAAACAAGGCATAAATAAGAAAAATGCCTTGTTTTGCTAACAAAATTTCGAATTTAGAACTTTGTTCCAACTTGCTTGAATCTAGCGAGTCTAGTTCCAGAGTGATGTAACACCAATAATATTTTTAAAAATTTATACTTTAGTACCTAAAAGGTTTAGTTTACATTAAATGTTTATCTATATATTATCTCGTTTCATTTTTGATCTTTATCTGTGGTATTACGCGGGGACATTATATGTGTTTGATTTTGTTTGAAGCCGTGCATCTGTTGTTTAAATGATCGATGACTACACAGCGCGAGTTTTAAGAACCACTTCATTTGACTTCTCCTGTTTTGGTTGCACTATCTCGCCGCTATCAAACCGTTGCTACTACGACTCTCATATTCGTTATTTGCTTGATAGTTTTCCTTAAATAAATGACTTTGACTTGGACAAACCAAAATATGTAACAGCTAATCATGTTTCAGAACAATAGAACAAAACGTGTCGTCGGTCATTTGATGCTGCAAAGCACTGAGGAACAAACGGCCACGGAGCTCTTAAAATTCTCCCGAAGCATTATTTTAAATAACAATGTAACTTCGTCTTTTGGCTTTAGTAAGATCTCACGCACATCAGTTGTAGAGGCGAGTACGATTCATGAACGTCTATAGTAAAAATACTAGGTATACTTAGAAAAAATGGACTCAAGCTCAAACTCAAAAGATATTTATTCAATAAACTCAATTATTATTATTATTTTTTATAATGGCTCGTCATAGTAAATGCATCCTGCCTGATGGTAAGCAGCCGATGCAGTCCAAAATAATGAGAGCGCTCCCCACCTTGGAATAAGCACGATAACGAGCGCACCCATTCATGACGGCCTGCATAAATGCCGTTTCACGCCCCGCTTAATAGACTCGGGACTGTAAGAGCTGGGAAACACATGCGCCGGCAAAGAATTCCAAAGCCTAATGGTCTTACAGAGGAACGACTTGCCAAAATTTTTGGTACGAGTACTGATAGTCTGTACAGTATGATGGTGGTTCCAGACCAGCACGTGTAGTCCGGGAGAGGAAAGGAGAGGGCGGGATAAGATCAAAAAGTTCTTCAGAACACTCTCCGTAGTAGTTCCAGTAGAAGACACTGAGAGAAGCAATGTCTCTACGCAGCTGGAGGTCCTCAAGGGAAGCTGTAACCTCAGCAATTCCAATAATGCGAACCGCTCGCCTTTGCAGTCTATCAAGTGCATCGAGGAGGTATTTAGCGGAGCCGTCCCATAGATGGGAACAATACTCCATACTCGATCGCACCTGGGTTTTGTACAGCAAACAGCGCTGCTCGGGAGTGAAAAACCGCCTCACCTTATTGAGAATACCCAACTTCCGGGAGGCAGTTAAAGTTGCACTCTTGATGTAGCATTCTGAATTCAGTTCCTGGCCGATGTCCATGCCAAGAATGCTGAGGTTCACTGAAATGGGTAACGGAGAGTTCTGAAGAGAGGGCGGAGTAAGGAAGGGAATTAAATTGGACGAGAATGCACAAACCTGGGTTTTGCTAGCATTAAACTCGACCAGGTTTTTGGATCCCTACTTAGAGACACGATCGAGAGTCAGGTTCACTTTGGCGACCAGTTCTTGCCTTTTCACCATGATATCGGCTTGCTTTGCCGCAGGATGTCCCAAGTACCGCTTATGCACCGTACTGTCATCCGCATAACAATGAATATTGCCCAAGGACAACATATCATTAATATGCAGAAGAAATAGAGTAGGTGAGAGCACAGAACCCTGCGGCACTCCGGCATTGACTTTGTAGAACGCGGAGGAACTACCCTCACACAGGACACGAATCCTCCGCCCTTCTAGAAAGTCTGCAACCCAGGCGCACAAACGGGGCGGCACACCGAAGGCCGGCAACTTGGAAAGAAGGGAACGATGCCACACTCTATCGAAAGCTTTGGCGATATCAAGTCTAACTGCCAGGGATTCGCCATGCTTCACCCCAAGCGTGAGAAACGTACGCTAGAACATCACCCGTTGATCGCTTTGGTCTGAACCCATACTGGCGATCATGGAGCAGTGAGTGATCCTCTAGGTAGTGAATGAGCTGGGAATTAATTATCCGCTCAAACACCTTGCACAGCACAGAAGTTACAGCGATGGGTCGATAGTTGGCCGGATCCGAGCGATCCCCTTTTTTGGGGATGGGTTGTATGTTCGCCTCCTTCCAAGACACCGGCACAATACCAGTATCGTAAGACTCCCTAAACAATCGTGTCAATACAGGAGACAACTCATCCGCGCATTGGAGCAAAACAATCGCCGGAACACTATCCGGCCCGCTAGCCTTCCGTACGTCGAGCGACCGCAGCACGGCACATACGTCACACTGCCTGATACGAATATCAGGCATGGTGGCCCCATAATGTGCTATAATAGGTGAAGCGGCGCCACAATCGTTGACGGGCGAATTGGTCGCGAAAAGTTCAGCCAACAAGTTCGCCTTCTCAAGCGGCTGGTAACCCAACAAGCCATCTTGATGTTTCAACGGGGGCAGCGAGGGAGAGCAGAAGTTGGCCTGCACGGCCTTAGCGAGCCGCCAATAGCTTCGGCTACCCACAGGGTGCGAGATCAACTCCTCATCATTTTTGGGGGTTAACAATGCTCACATCCGTAGGTATACCCCTATACCCTTGAGACTCTACATGTGACCCCTGGGTAGTGCTAATTGAGTATTTGGTGGTAGAGCCTAACTCGCCCGGTTATCGACCACCGTTCGGAAGTGTACGCCCACCAAGTGGTCTGTGCTCGTCGCAGGTCGCGTTCCGGGAACAGCGCCGCACTACCGGAGCCAGGGGAGCGGCTATTGTTGCAAACTATGAACCAGAGAGTTCTGCCGTGGAACCATTGAGCGGGAGACGAAACTCGTCACGCCGGCCAGGAAGACCCGTAGAAACGGTGGTGACGCTGGCCGCCCGCGGCATAGTACAGGGGCCCGACCGGGGCTAACCACCTCGGGAGGCTGCCTCACCAGGTCGCGCAAAATCTCGGAGTGGATCGTCGTGCCAGTTGGTGACCGGAAATGGTGGGAGCCGGCGACCACTTCCGGGAGGGTATGGAGCACTTCCGTCCGGCGTGTCGGCTGTGGTTGCAACGCTCTTCAAATGGTGAAGCGGAAAACTCTCGCTTTGTTCATCTCTTTGCAACAGTAGTGGCTCCTTGTTCACGTCCCTTCCTTCCCCTTTTCCAATGACAGTGCCTAAAAAGAATGCAGGTAATACAGCGGCTTCCTCCTCTCCAACCGCCAATTCGCTGTTTGTTGTGGAGTTCACTAACATCCGTGGGCTCGATTTTAACCTCAACGCCGTCCACCAACACCTCAAGACGGCGCGGCCTGCATTGCTTTTTCTGACGGAGACTCAAATTCGTCGCCTGCTGACACGTCTTATTTAAAGTACCCTGGCTATCAGCTTGAGGAGCAATTCCGCGCGAAAGCCGGAGTATATCTGTACGTGAGGGCTGACATTTGTTGTCGTCGTCTGCACTGTTTGGAAGACCCCTCCTTTCCCATCCTTTGGGTGCGCATTGAATTCGGCTCCCGTTGCCATGTCTTTGCGTGCCTCTATCGGTCCCACACAGGAGATGCTAACACAAGCAGCCTTTTTGACCACCTCGGCCGAGTGACTGATGTCGCGCGGGAGCGATTCCCAAACGACGAGGTGGTGGTTTTGGGGGACTTCAACGCCCACCATGAAACATGGTTGGGGTCCTCCAAAACTGATCACGCTGGTAGAGTCGCTCATGCCTTCGCTCTGACGCAAGATCTGACGCAACTGGTAGACCAGCCTGTTAGGTACAGCACTATATAGATTGTGCATAGTGGTACATCCCTACAGAGCCGCCATATTTATTACTCGTCTCTGAGCGGCCGATCACGGACGCTAAACTTACCTGTAATGTAATTACCTAAATTGTGACAAAAAAAAATGTTGTGGACCTGAAGACTGTTGTATCATTAAGAAGACCCAAAGACCGACATAACATGGTGTCAGAAGTAAAAGTACGTAAGTAAAATATGATGAGTCCTGTTTGTGTAGACCACGTGCAGCGTATGCAAATGACGCTGGGATGTCTAAAAATTTCATCAGACAATTACACAAATAATGCCGGAAATGCATGGAAAAAGTGGTGGCAGCAGCTAGAGCTATATCTTCTGGCGACAGGTCTGGATAAAACCGAAGAGAAGAGGAAAATTGCTATTTTACTTCACCACATTGGGGCTAAAGGTATAGAAATATTCAATGCATTTAACATCGAAAATACTGTCAGCACGCTTGCACAGATTAAAGAAAAATTCGACAATTATTTTGAGCCACGTAAAAATGTCACAATGTGCAGATACACATTTTTCACTCGGTGGCAGGAAAAATCCGAAAGTATCGATGAATTTCTGACAGATCTTGAGAATAAAAGCAAAGAATGTGAATTCGGAACCCTTAAGGAGTCGCTCATCAGGGATATTTTCAATGCTAACCTCAATTTGGAGTATGCACATGTCAGGCAGAGATTGTTGCAGGAACCTAATCTGACTTATCAAAGGATGAGAGAGCTGGCAAAGACACTGATAGTCACTCAGCATGATGCCGAAAAAATGGTAAAAGGAAGCACCACCAGTGAAAATGTCATGTTCGTCAGGCGAGGTCGCACAGTCGACAGCAAACACCGAGTAGGAACAGGTCAGGTCAGGCGTCAACTTGGGCTAACAAGAAAACTCCAAGCCCGAGCAGGCAGCCTGGAAAGTCATCGTGTGGTCGCTGTGGGCAGTTTCATCGTTTCAAGTGTCCTGCTGCAGGAATACAGTGCAGGTCATGTAACAATTTTGGTCATTTTGCTAAATTTTGTTTTAAAAATAAAAATGTAAGACATTTAGAGTCGTTTACTTCCATGAACAGTTTTGAATCAGACAATAATAGTTATTATTTTATAGGCACTATAAGTAGCCAGTCCAGTCACAGTCAGTCAGGTCAAAGTCTTAAATTAAGTCAGTCGAGTCATAACTATAATAGTCATCGTCGGTCACATAAGGGTCTGTCAAACAACAGGTACACATTACACAACAGTCAGTCAGGTCAAAGAAGTCATAAGAAAAATCAGTTAAGTCATAATAATTATAATCGTCATCGTCAGTCACACTATAGGCAAACAAATCAGTCAGTCAGTCAAGTCAGTCAATATAAAAAGCACACAGGTAACACGAGTCAAAAATTAGTCAGTCAGCAGGCAGGAGTAAGTCAGTCAGATCTCGATAATCTCAATTCAAAGGCTGAATGCTATGAGAGTTCTGTCCCACAAGAGAATAAAAAGTACACGGGTAACACTTGTCAAAAATAAGTCGTGAGTCGTGTAATATGTCAACTTTGTCAAATACAAACAATATTAAATTCTTTGATTTTGCATGCTTAGAGTCTAGTAACAACACAAGTAGATGTAATCCAACAAATAACACTTATTCGAAATATTCATGGAATATAAACATAAATATTGCAGGTAAAACCATTAATTGTATTTTAGATTCAGGTGCAGATGTAAACATTATGTCGATAGACACATTTAACAGTTTAAATATGTTCAATAAATTAATTATGTGTCGTGTGAATGTAACAGGTTTTGGAGGTAAAGAAATACCAATTTCAGGTCAATGTCATTTAAACTGTCAGTTTAGTCATAACAGAAATAGTGAAAACATTTTATTTATTATTGCAAATATAAGTTGTCCAACAGTTTTAGGCTTACCAACTTGTGAAAAATTAGGTATAATCAAACGAGTATTTTCAATAAGTAATCAAAATTATTGTAAACAAATTCTTACAGAGTATAATGACTTATTTCAGGGTCTCGGGTGTCTACCTCCAGTATGTAGCATAAAGCTAAAGCATGTTGCGGTACCATGCATTGATCCTCCAAGGAAAGTTCCATTCGCTCTGATGGATAAACTACGCGAGGAGTTGGATCGCATGGAGGAAATGAAGGTCATTCAGAAGGTAACTAAGCCAACAGAATGGGTAAATTCTGTTGTGGTCACAGTCAAAGCATCAGGTCAGTTACGAATTTGTCTAGATCCTAGAAATTTAAATAAAAATATAATGAGGGAACACTATCCACTCAAGTCAATTGATGAAATTAGGTCTCAGCTTCAAGGTGCAGCATATTTCTCGCATCTTGATGCATTTTCTGGTTTTTGGATGCTAAGATTAGACGAGTCCAGTTCAGACTTATGTACCTTTCAAACACCTTTTGGTAGATACAAATACTTAAGATTACCGTATGGCATAAATGCATCATCAGAAATCTTTCAAAGAGTCATGATGAATATGTTCGGTGACATAAAAGGAGTTTTAATTTTCATAGATGATTTGCTTGTCTATGGAAGCACGCAGTCACTTCATGATGAAAGGCTACGTAAAGTCATGGAAAGAGTTCGTCAAGTCAACCTAAAATTTAATAAGCCAAAATGTAAAATCTCAGTCTCAGAAGTTTGCTTTTTAGGCTATGTTTTTAATAAAGATGGTGCTAGGGTTGATCAAGAAAAAGTCAGAGCTATCATTGATATGCCCACACCTAGAAATGTCAAATAATTACAAAGAATTCTAGGTATGATTAACTATCTAGGTCCTTTCATTAGTGATTTGTCAGAAAAGTTTGTCTGGCCAAGTAGCAAAAATAGTATAAGTCCATTGTTAAAGCCGTATTGGAACATACAAGGTGAAATACATGTAATTGAAAATTTAATTTTTAAAGGTTCTAAATTGATAGTACCACAGTCTATGTACAAAGAAATGCTAGAAAAAATTCACAAAGGTCACCAAGGTATAAACAAATGTTTAAAATTAGCTAGAGAATCTTTATATTGGAATAATATGTCAGTTGATATAAAAAACTTAATAGAACAATGTCTTGTGTGTGCCAAATTCAAACCTAGCAATCAGAAAGAAACATTAATTAATTTTGAAATAACTAAATATCCATGGCAACAAGTAGGTATTGATTTAATGTATTTTGATAGTTTAACTTATTTAATTGTGACAGATTTCTATTCCAAATTTATTGAAATTGCTTTGTTAAACAAAGATAGTCGATTTACCAATGTAATCACTAACTTAAAGTCCATTTTTGCCCGTCATGGAATACCTATGTCTTTAGAGTCAGATGGCGGACCGCCATTCCAATCATTAGAATTCAAAAGTTTTGTTTATGAGTGGGACTCCAAAAAATAATTTTTCGTCTCCAGCTCAATTGTTAATGTCTAGAAGTCTAAGAGATAATATTCCTATGTCATTAAAAAAGTTAACACCTAAAATTGTAAAATTCAAAGATGATAAAAAATCTGTAGAAAAAAATGATGTACAAAAGTCTAAATACTTTAACAGAAACGTTAAGCCATTGTCATTGTTACACACGAGCGATCATGTTTATTTTAAGAGAAATCCTGTAAGTAACTGGGAACATGCAGTAATAAAACAAAGATTAGGTAATAATAGGTCATATATTGTAGAAGATGTCAATAACGTTAGGTATAGGCGTAATAGGGTTCACCTGAGACAAAAGTTTAATTGTATTGACTGTGACCACCCTCCCATGCAGTCCAGCTCATCGCAGGAGAGGGATGAGGTGAGACCCCGAGAAGACGCATGTGCAGTAACTGTAACTCGTTCTGGTCGTGATGTAAGACCGCCTAAAAGGTGGATTGAGGAAATAGACTATTAAAAAATTGTAGTAACTTAAACTCTATTAACATTGTAATAAGAACTAAGAAGGGGGATGTTAGGTACATCACTATATAGATTGTGCATAGTGGTACATCCCTACAGAGCCGCCATATTTATTACTCGTCTCTGAGCGGCCGATCACGGACGCTAAACTTACCTGTAATGTAATTACCTAAATTATGACGAATAAATGATGTGGACCTGAAGACTATGGTATCATTAAGAAGACCCAAAGACCGACATAACACAGCCCACCAGGATGCCAGATATCGTAGGTCACGCGCCCTCCTTGTTGGACTTATTGTTGACGAGTCGCCCTGCAGGGTATAGAGTGTCGGTGCTTGCACCTCTAGGCTCGTCAGACCACTGCTTGATCATTGCCACAGCATCGCACAGCGTTGGTCCACCGAAAACGGTGGAGACCAAGCAACGTCTGTGGCACTACTCGTCGGCGGATTGGGACGGATTGCGTGATTACTTTGCATCCGTCTCATGGGGCCAGAGCTGCATAGCACATTGTGGGGCCACCATGCCTGATATTCGTATCAGGCAGTGAGACGTACGTGCCGTGCTGCGGTCGCTCGACGTGCGGAAGGCTAGCGGGCCGGATGGTGTTCCGGCGATTGTGCTGCTCCGATGCGCGGCTGAGTTGTCTCCTGTATTGACACGATTGTTTAGGGAGTCTTACGATACTGATATTGTGCCGGTGTCTTGGAAGGAGGCGAACATACAACCCATCCCCAAAAAAGGGGATCGCTCGGATCCGGCCAACTATCGACCCATCGCTGTAACTTCTATGCTGTGCAAGGTGTTTGAGAGGATAATTAATTCCCAGCTTCTAGCGTTCTACAAAGTCAATGCCGGAGTGCCGCAGGATTCTGTGCTCTCACCTACTCTATTTCTTCTGCATATTAATGATATGTTGTCCTGGGGCAATATTCATTGTTATGCGGATGACAGTACGGTGCATGAGCGGTACTTGGGACATCCTGCGGCAAAGCAAGCCAATATCATGGTGAAAAGGAAAGAACTGGTTGCCAAAGTGAACCTGACTCTCGATCGTGTCTCTAAGTGGGGATCCAAAAATCTGGTCGAGTTTAATGCTAGCAAAACCCAGGTTTGTGCATTCTCGTCCAAGATAATTCCCTTCCTTACTCCGCCCTCTCTTCAGAACTCTCCGTTACCCATTTCAGTGAACCTCAGCATTCTTGGCATGGATATCGACCAGGAACTGAATCCAAAATGCTACATCGAGAGTGCTATTTTAACTGCCTCCCGGAAGTTGGGTATTCTCAATATGGTAAGGCGGTTTTTCACTCTCGAGCAGCGCTGTTTGCTGTACAAAACTCAGGTGCAATCGAGTATGGAGTATTGTTCCCATCTATGGGACGGCTCCGCTAAATACCTCCTCGATGCACTTGATAGACTGCAAAGGCGAGCGAAACGCATTATTGGAATTGCTGAGGTTACAGCTTCGCTTGAGGACCTCCAGCTGCGTAGAGACATTGCTTCTCTCAGTGTCTTCTACCGGAACTACTACGGAGAGTGTTATGAAGAACTTTTTAATCTTATCCCGCCCTCTCCTTTCCTCTCCCGGACTACACGTGCTGGTCTTAGGAATCACTATCATACTGTACAGACTATCAGTACTCGTACCAAAAAAGTTGGCAAGTCGTTCTTCTGTAAGACCATTCGGCTTTGGAATTCTTTGCCGGCGCATGTGTTTCCCAGCTCCTACAGTCCCGGGGTTTTTTAAGCGGGGCGTGAAACGGCATTTATGCTGGCCGTCATGAATGGGTGCGCTCGTTATCGTGCTTATTCCACGGTGGGGAGCGCTCTCATTATTTTGGACTGCATCGGCTGCTTACCATCAGGCAGGATGCAGTCACTATGACAAGCCATTATATAAAAAAAGAATCCGCTCCTGCGAGAGCCCTCTTGTTAGATTTAGAGGGCTTGTTGTAGGCCGCCTTCAAGGAGCTGGTACTAGGGTCATTCAGAGCGCAAGCCCTCGTCCAAGCACGATACGCCGCCTACTTGCATTCAGCAGCTTTGGCGTATTCGCGATTGAACCAAGGCCGCCGTCTGCCAATGCTGGCAAAATCTGTGAATGGAATATAATATTCCATACCCAACAAGATCTCATCAGCGATAGCAGAAGTGCACTCCGATGGGTCCTTTCCAAGAAAGCAGCTCAGGCCCCATGAGACGGATGCAAAGTAATCACGCAATCCGTCCCAATCTGCCGACGAGTAGTGCCACAGACGACGCTTGGTCTCCACCGTTTTCGGTGGACAAACGCTGTGCGGTGCTGTGGCAATGACCAAGCAGTGGTCTGACGAGCCTAGAGGTGCAAGCACCGACACTCTATACCCTGCAGGGCGACTCGTCAACAATAAGTCCAACAAGGAGGGCGCGTGACCTACGATATCTGGCATCCTGGTGGGCTGGTCTACCAGTTGCGTCAGGTCTTGCGTCAGAGCGAAGGCATGAGCGACTCTACCAGCGTGATCAGTAATGGAGGAGCCCAACCATGTTTCATGGTGGGCGTTGAAGTCCCCCAAAACCACCACCTCGTCGTTTGGGAATCACTTCTGTGCGACATCAGTCACTCGGCCGAGGTGGTCAAAAACGCTGCTTGTGTTAGCATCTCCTGTGTGGGACCGATAGAGGCACGCAAAGACACGGCAACGGGAGCCGAATTCAATGCGCACCCAAAGGATGGGAAAGGAGGGGTCTTCCAAACAGTGCAGACGATGACAACAAATGTCAGCCCTCACGTACAGACATACTCCGGCTTTCGCGCGGAATTGCTCCTCAAGCTTATCAGCTTGGCTATCGCCAGCCAACTTGATGTCTGAAGAAAAAGTGCTACAAACTTCATAGTTCTCTTTGGATTTAATATTATTATTAGAAAATGTCATATAATTGGTTTTGTCGATATTCATACAGAGCTTATTACTATTTAATCAACTGACAATATTGCATATAGTATCGTTCATTTTATTTATAAGGCTATTGGTGTTTTTGTCAATAAATATAGTTGTACTCTCATCCGCGAAGAGTACAATTCTTTCGTTTATTGCTTTTGGTAAATCATTTATGGATATTAGAAAGAGTGAAGGACCCAGAACACTAACCTGTGGTACACCTCGCTTGATACACTGAACTTCAGACGTATAGACGACTTCTTTTTCGGGCTCGATATCTAAACGAATAATCTGCGTTGACTGTTTTCTGTTCGTCAAATATGATGTAATTAATTTCAGAACGTTTCCTCTAACGCCATATCGTTCTAATTTATGAAGAAGTATCTCGTGATCCACAAGGTCAAATGTCTTAGTTAGATTCATACACACAGCACTAACCAAACGAAACCAATATCCAAAAAATTATAAATAGCTAAAGTTATTGATTTATATGTACGGAATCCCATTTGTTCGTCAACAAAAATCCATAATTTTTCAAAGAAGTCTAAAGCCTTTTATAAATTACTTTTTCAAATATCTTAGCGAACACAGGTACCATTACTTATGGGCCGATAACATGCCATGCTTTTAGTGTTTTTTTTTTCTTAAAAAGGGGTTTCACTAATGCCATTTTCAGCTTATCCGGAAAAATACCGAACTCGACGCACGAGTTAACAATGTGGCTAATTATTGGCGCAATGATATTGCTGACATATTTGAGGACTTTAGTACAAAGGACATAATTTTTTTACTATGGGGCTTGGTACTAAATTCCAAAGTCTTTTAACTTGACGCCAATGTATAAATACTTGAAGAATACATTATTATCAACATATTTATGACCGTATTATTAATTTAAAGACCTCCGTTTTTTATATAAATTAAAAACCAACATTAATTTCTACTCGAAAATGGCAACATTATAGTAGGATTGTGACACTTTATGTCATTAAAAATGAAAAAGTGACGCTTGTCTGACGTTTTATATGTCAATACGCAAGGTAGACAGATGTCAAACTGTCAGCCGCCAGACGATTTCCGGCCGCGCTTTCGTTGTGTTAATTGTGTGTGTTGTTGCTAAATACTAACGTTGCGAAAAAGATAACTGTGTTAGCGATATCGTTTCTACATTACCATAGACCTCATACACTTACATACTCGTACTTAATAATCCTGCGTTCGTTAACATTAAAAAAACCGGAACTTTCTTTCAGAAACGTACAAAACTTATCAAAATACAGTATTCTTTAACGGAGGTAATTAAAAATCTAAAAAATATACAGTAGACAAGGAAGTATATGAATTGTTGCAGTTATTTTTTCTTTTATTTTAGTTCCAAAAAATTTATTATTATTTATATAATTATTTTTTCTTTTATTTTAGGTCCTTTCATCCTATACGGTGCTATTAGTGTTTTTAATGACACAATCGTAGATTTTATTTCATCGGGAGAAGTAGGTTTCATGAACAGTGATTTATTATTACGCTTTAATGAGAACGTTTGTGCGTTATTATTATCATTACTATTTACATTAGTACTAGGTAAGCCAACATGAGATTGATTAATTAAAAAATATAAAAGAAGTTTATAATAATTATATATCAGCATCAAATGTTTATGCATAAATGTTTTTTTACAATAACGATTACTAATCATAACATTCATTGGCAGTCATATAGAAAACCATAATGTTAACTTTTTTAGGGTTACCTATCTTAAAATCGAAATTTTTCTGTACGAATTTTATTTGGCCGAAAAAGTTTAGTATTTTTTTTTTCCATAATTTTCTTTATACTTAAAACACAATTGACAAAATATTGAAATGCCTATTATCGATTGTTATTTTTTTCAAAATCTTTATGTTTTGAAATCTTACTCAACGTTTGGCCGAAGCTATTAATTCTAGATGATTAATTTTCCAGAAACACGTTTCCAATAATTTAAAAATACAACATTTCAAATATTAGAAATCCATTACATCATCGAACAACTTTTAATCGTAGCAACGTTTAAGCATGCAAGCAAGCACGCAGCATGCAAGCAAGCTGCAGAATGTAAGCAAGCACGCAGCATGCAAGTAAACATAGTGCATGTAAGCAAACAAGCATGGAGCATGCAAGCATGCTGCAGCATGCAAACAAGTATGCAGCAAGCGTGCAACAAGCATGCAGCATGCAACCAAGCATGCAGCAACATCATTGAACAACTTTTAATCATAGCAACGTTATAGCATGCAAGCAAGCACGCAGCATGCAAGCATGCATGCAAGCAAGCATGCAGCATGTAAGCAAGCATGCAAGCAAACAAACAAGCATGCATGAAGCATTAATATGCTTTATGGCTTGCTAATGCAAGCAAGCAAGCAAGCATGGAGCATGCAAGCAAGCTGCAGCATGCAAGCAAGTATGCAGAATGTAAACAAACTAGCAGCATGCAAGCAAATATGGAGCGTCTAAGCAAGCAAGCATGGAGCATTTAAGCAAGCTGCAGCATGCAAGCAAGTATGCGGCAAGCAACCAAGCATGCAGCATGCAAGCAAGCATGCAGCAAGCGTGCAGCGAGCATGCAACATGCATCCAAGCATGCAGCATCATCCAAGCATGCAGCAGGCATGGTATGATATTCTAGAGAAAAAGTTACTTCGAATTTTAATACAACGGTGCCCTTCGCGATTGTCTTAAATTTGTAACCTATCACGTGACCTACAGGAGTAGGGCAGCTAGTATTTCTGATATCTTATTAAAAAAATAACTTCGAAATTCAATACAATTGCTACGCTACGCATCCATTATGCGTTTCGTATTTCATGAAAATTTCAATTTAGACGGATAACAAATATGTAATCTACATTTATGCTGATTCAAATTATGATAAAGACAATTATAGTACGTTAAAATTATGCCGATGAAACTATTATGGGTTTATAACACTCTGCTTATAATGATTTATGCGAAAAAACTTTATGCTGAAACTGTTATGCCAAACTACATTATGACGAAAAAGATTATGCGACTGAAAGGGCTCCCCTAAGCCAGTGTTCGGTAATGCAAAAAATTACATTTTATAACAATTCAATCTCTAAATCTTTGCCCATCAATTGTTGTTATTTCGGAATACAATATTTATAATTGACATTGACGCTCCGTCACGTAACGAATAGATCAATAAAAAATAATTAATTTTCCTTTGGTATGAGTGACTTTTGGTGGTTTGTTTTTAAAACGGGGAAGAGACGCTCCTGATATATACATATTAAAAGCTATGGATTTTTATTTGTACTAAAGTTAAACTATATATTACTACTCATCATCACCATTCGCTTGCCCAGTTTCTATGTTATTTAAGGTCGGCGCAGTATGTGTTTTTCTTCCATGCTACTCGGCCATTCGTCATCAAATCATCCAACGCCTTCTCATTCATGTCATCTCTCACACAATCCATGCATCTTTTCTTTGGTCTTCTTCCGTTTCTACCTTCAACACTCATATTCATCACTCTTTTTGTCACATAGCTTTCGTTCGTTAAACTATATACTACTATGCCCCAGTTATATCGAACAATTCTTCTTCTTCTTTTTATTGCCCTAGTCCCATTGTATTTTGGGGTTGCCGCAAAAGAACACAGAAAAATAAAAACTTTATTGCATTTCTTTTTTCAGATGATTGGGATGACAGCCACCTATTTGATAATACTACTCCAATTTGATACGCAACTAGAAGCAGAAGTGTAGACAAGTCAACTTTCCTCTTTCCTAGTTTTTGGACACCAAATAAATTATTAAAATATTTAACAAGTATTTTATTAGTTATTAACAAAACTAATCGTGGCGGAAGCTCTAGAAGACTTAACTGTGGTATAAAGATAAAAAGCCGTCTCATCAACAACTTGAGCATATGCCGATGACACTGTTCTTTTAATATCCACAGAAGCCGAGTTACAAGATTCGAGTCGACCGCATGAACGAGTGTAGCGTAAAGACTGGGCTTCGAAAAAGTATCACCAAGATAAAGTATATGGTCATCTCCAACAATCCTAATATCCAACCTAGCATGTTTGTGGCAGGCTAAAATCTGGAGCAGGTGAACAAATATAAGTACCTGGGCACCTGGCTTACACAGAACTGGGACAGTGATGTAGAAATCAAAACACGAATCAAAATTACCCGCAGTGCCTTTTTGGAAAAATGAGAAAAATACTTTGAAACCGAAACCCCCCTCAGCCCTCCGAATACGTCTTCTCCAATGTTACAATTCTGGCCTATACTTCTATACGGATGTGAGACTTGGACCATAAAAGGAGATCGTAGGAAACGTAGCTTTTGAAATGTGGGCATACATATGAATAATGTCTATATCCCGGACTCAGAAAGTCACCAATGAGGACGTTCTGCGACTGGTCAGTCAGAAACGTAAGCTTTTGCAAACTATCAAGCAAAGAATAGTGGCATACCTGGCCATGTGCTCAAACATGACAGATACGAGTTCTTGCAACTGATAATGATGGGAAAAGTTGCATGAAAACGGAGACCTGGTCGCAGAAGAAAGTCGTGGTTGTGAAACATTCGGGAGTGGACGGGAATAGAGAATGCCGCTGAACTCTTTCACCTTGCCAGAAACAAGTCCAAATATGCGGAGCTGACTGCCAACCTTCACTATTTGGAGAGGCACCCTAAGAAAATAACAAAACTAAAAAAATGCACATGAACTTCTGTATTATATTATGGTTAATACTGAACTTTCAACCTTTCATGTGCCACTGCTTGTCAAACGCTTCTCTTCCTCCATTTTACTTTTATTGGGTCCGTCTCAACAGTGGTCCTAAACACTGCATTGAACCAATTAACTTTTAGAAATACATCCTTTATAGGGGACACATGATCTCTGGTGTTACATTTGAGATTTTGTCCCTTTTGGGGAAAAGGAAGAAAATCCCAAACGCAAGCGTCAGTGGGATGTTATCAAATAAAACCATAAAATGTTCAACAGCTAGGCAGTATATTGTAAAAGAACACACACTAAAATTTTGTCCAACAACAATAAAATAAAATTTATAACTCTTATTATTTAAAGGAGGCAGTTAGTCACAATTTTTCCTTATATTAGGTTAGGTACTAATCATCTACGTTACTCATTTTAATTGGTTAGGCCGAAAATAACAAAAAAAACTATCAGTCGAAATTGACCCTAGGGTCAATTTCAAATGAAAGTCCAACAAACTTTCTAATAATTTTGCCAACTATAATTTACTGTTTAAAGGACTCTAAACCTTATTACCCAGCTATATCACCCCCTAAAACACTCTAAATTCCTAAGAGTCAAAAGTGACCAAGCGGGTCGGTGATTATTTTAATTTAAAATAAATTTTATAATACTGTTCCTACTACTGCCTAACCAGCCAGCTAATATTTCAGTCGTACGAGCTATGGTCGTGGGGGGGGGGGGTCGGGATAAAGCCAATACCGTTCGGAGTATGAAGTTAAAATTAAAATTAAATTACTCCGTCTATAAAAATATTAAATTAAATGTTCTAATCCGTTTAACCGTATCAAAACTCTCACACGTTTAAAGCCGATACACTAGAGAACCGTGGGGTTACACCGATATAAAATTAATATTAAAGGGCGCCAGCGTCCTAATGTAAAAATATGTTCCTGAATAAAGAACAATTAAACCCAGAGTAGGGGGTACAAAAACCGTCAACGCCTGCTCATCCGCTAGGCGGCGACAGCCCGACTGGCAGCAGGTGGCCGCTGGTACCCCGACGAAGCAGGTCTCGCGTCCAGGCTTTAGGGCCCAGCTCTAAATCCTGGCGGCGAGATGGGCCTCTCGAAGTATCTTAAATTATCAACACGGGGCCTATTTATAACACTACACGCCTAGTTCAGATCTGTTACATAAATTAGGGTCCCGCAGTCTGCTATCTGTGTATCTGGGGCTGCAACCTATCATAATCAGGGACTCGCAGCGCCATGGGTTATCAAAAGCTTCCCAACGCTGTTGCACAACTATAAACTCACACTCCAACACTAACATTTAACACCATGTTTTAATTTTAGTGTTGTTTCACATTTAACTAGTACCCAAGGCACTACACGGCTACGATATTCCAATAAACATAACTAAACAATGCCAGAATACTGTGGGATAATGCAATATCCACTCCTAAAGGGATTTGACACGTCTGCCACATGGCCAAGAGCCTTGCGTCGCCTGGCGACAAGGCATGATTCGGACACCATGAAAAATCGATTTGAATTCCTAGGATGACGGCTTATTATACTTAACAATGTTACATTTGGGATACTTACGCGCTGGGAGATTTTATCTGTGCGCGTGGCTGCCAGCGACCGGAACTTCGTTTCGGGCACGGATTCCTGTAAATAAACCACACACTTGTTGACTATATTCTCATAAGCTAATGACGCCTCAAATCCACTACCTTATTGCGACCTCAGATTAAAACAAAAGGTGACTACGACTCATGCCTACCTTTGTGAATTGATCTCAACACATCACACCACGTCACGCCAGAGATTGAAATCGTTTCGACGTCTTCAGACCCGGCACTCCTCTTCACCGGAAACACTCAAACCGGAATGCCATCTTATGAAATCTACTCTCAAAGTCGGGTAATATTTAACTACGCAGTTCCTTTAGAATTTTCCTTCAAACTATCAAAACGTCAAATATGACGTTTTCATCTCTCGTTCTGACACTGAAAGAATCTGTCAGAAGAAAACTTCTTGAACTAGAGACAAGTTAACGTTTAGCAATCTGAATTTCGTCCTTTTATAAATTTGGAAATCAATTCCACTCGAGTTAATACCCTGTCTAAATATTAGGGAGTATTAGTTTCCTCTCTGGTAACCCCTACGGGCAGAGACAATATCCATATAAAAAATATTTCTCCCGTTCGAATGTTCTAGATAAAAGTCGTTATAGAAAAAATATTTATAGTATTTATATAGAATTTACAAATTTAGAGTTTTATTATAGAATTTACAACGTAACAGTACCTCCCCAACCACCAGAGATTTGACCGACCAGGGCAAATCTCGACGCTGGCCCTCTTACGACAATTCTTCATATATATATATATTTAAATATACAAATATCCCATATATATATATAGTTTGTATATCCCAATAAATATACAAACTTCTTTATGAATATAAACTAATGTACATAATAAATATAATAATATCAATTATAATATACTCTTACATAAATCTAAAAACTTGGTGGCTATGCAGTTAACATATTATCACAGTGTCACCAACCGCACTGTTGCCTCACGTTAAGGCTTTTGGTACCAGTCACTGATCCGCTGGGGTGTACAGCTTAATTTTTTAACAATACTGGTTACTGAAAAGTCACTACAATAGACTCACAAAGTGAGTCTGATCCATTAAGCAATATGGAAAAGACAAACCTTAAGGAGTTCAATATGAATATTACCAAAATACTAGATTATAAATGATTGACTACTTTATATATATTAAATACACTAATTATGGTTATAATGATATTATTACATAAACATAAAAACTGGTGGCTATACAGTTAACCTATTATTACAGTGTCACCAGCCGCACTGACGCCTCGCGTTAAGGCTTTTGGTACCAGTCACTAATCCGCTGGGGTGAATGGCTTATTTAACTATACAGGTTACTGAAATAGACCTATAGTTATCCCACTAGGTAAGTCTGATCCATTAAGCAATATGGAAAAGACAAAGCCCAGAAAGGCACAAAATAATAAATACATACACCAAACGTCTATATATGTTCCACAGGTTAGGTCTGATCCATTTACAAACATGGAAAAGACGAAACCCAAAGAGCTATAAAATAATAAATACATGTAAGAATCGTCTACACGTCTAAGTCTACCCTTCCTAACAAACGATACCTCCCCAATACACAAACATCTAAATGCTCCTTCCTATAAGCACATATTTAAAGTAATGCCCAGTAAACTTCTTACACGACTGGGCAGCCGTAAACAAAAAAAAAAAAACCCCACAACCCAAACCAACAAATATTCACCACCACCTAAAAGTTTGGCTAACCGCCCCTAAATAAATCCTACAAAAAAAAAACGTATTCCCTCAAAGCAGCCTACACGCCCGCCAATAAATGGCCACCTTCCTCAGGACTATCATCACGCTGCCTAACCAGCAGTCCGGAGATTGAGGTTTGGCTAACCGCCCAAAAAGAAAATCCGACAAAAACTTATTCCGTCAAAGCAGCCTACACGCCCGCCAATAAATGGCCACCTTCCTCAGGACTATCACCACGTTGCCTTACCAACGGTCCGGAGATTGAGGTTTGGCTAACCGCCTAAAAAGAAAATCCAACAAAAACTTATTCCGTCAAAGCAGCCTACACGCCCGCCAATAAATGGCCACCTTCCTCAGGACTATCACCAATTGCCTTACCAACGGTCCGGAGATTGGAACCATTCAATATGGTGTCTAATCTCCAAATTTAAAAAAAAGAAACAAAAACAAAACTCCAGCTTAACAAAAGAACTGTGATACCACGCCAAAAGTCGACTTTCCTATTTGTAGATAAACGTCAAAAACCACAAAAAAATTTAAACAACAAGCTCCCTTGAAAGGGCTTCTAGCACTGTGGCATATACAGCCACTAGCGCTAAAACAGCGGTAACTTCAAGGCATATACAGCCCTCCATCATCACTTTTCAACCCCTAACAACAAACAAAAACACCACAACGGAGGTTTTCAACTCACCATACAAACAAGAAATCGTAAATTGCAAAGTAAATTTAATAGTATTAGCATTTTAAAGGTATTTATTGCAATGTAAAAAGTAAATTTAATTGATGCTAGTCAAAAAAAATTAAAATATAAGGCGTGGCATTTTAAAATTTAAAAAAAGCTACTAAAATATGAGCTGGCTTTCTCACTAGGTGATTTAAATTTAAGTAAGTACTAGTCCATAGAATTCAGTAACAACTGCAGCAAACACAGTATTATAATAATAATACCCTTAAATAAATGTATTTAAATAAATGACAGTCAATAACGTTCAATCAGTAATTAAATTTAAATAAATGAGTCAATAACGTTCAATCCATAATTAAATTCAGCTGTCATACCATAATATTACATTTAACATTTGTATTTAAAAAATAATGAAACACGTATTCAAATATCATATTGTGTCAAAAACGTTCAAGTAATAATTAAATCCCATATAATAATAATATAATTAACACTAATTGTATAACAAAAAATATCACTTGTATTCATATAAAATAGTGTTATGAACGTTTAAAAAAAAAAATTTCACAGACACAATATTTAAAAAAAGCAACGAATAAAAATTCGTTATTAAAACAAAATAAGAGGGATCCGTGCCAACGCACGCGTGACGGTTCTTCTTAAAAGTAATAATCCCCACGGTTCTAGAACGCTATCGGTATTCTGGCTTTTTAGTTACAGCATAAGACATAACCACTATCCCTAACCAAAACACACGTTGAGTGCGCCACTGTTACATTTGAGATTTTGTCCCTTTTGGGGAAAAGGAAGAAAATCCCAAACGCAAGCGTCAGTGGGATGTTATCAAATAAAACCATAAAATGTTCAACAGCTAGGCAGTATATTGTAAAAGAACACACACTAAAATTTTGTCCAACAACAATAAAATAAAATTTATAACTCTTATTATTTAAAGGAGGGGGTTAGTCACAATTTTTCCTTATATTAGGTTAGGTACTAATCATCTACGTTAATCATTTTAATTGGTTAGGCCGAAAATAACAAAAAAACTATCAGTCGAAATTGACCCTAGGGTCAATTTCAAATGAAAGTCCAACAAACTTTCTAATAATTTTGCCAACTATAATTTACTGTTTAAAGGACTCTAAACCTTATTACCCAGCTATATCACCCCCTAAAACACTCTAAATTCCTAAGAGTCAAAAGTGACCAAGCGGGTCGGTGATTATTTTAATTTAAAATAAATTTTATAATACTATTCCTACTACTGCCTAACCAGCCAGCTAATATTTCAGTCGTACGAGCTATGGTCGTGGGGGGGGGGGGGTCGGGATAAAGCCAATACCGTTCGGAGTATGAAGTTAAAATTAAAATTAAATTACTCCGTCTATAAAAATATTAAATTAAATGTTCTAATCCGTTTAACCGTATCAAAACTCTCACACGTTTAAAGCCGATACACTAGAGAACCGTGGGGTTACACCGATATAAAATTAATATTAAAGGGCGCCAGGGTCCTAATGTAGACCCGAATCTGGAGACGATGTCACCATACAACTTCGCACAGGTCGAACTCGCAGATCCTCAAATGTTTCACAACTTCGTACAAACAACGGTGTAGTTGGATATAAAAGAAAATACTAGGTTAAGGTTTCGAAACCCTAATGTAAAAATATGTTCCTGAATAAAGAACAATTAAACCCAGAGTAGGGGGTACAAAAACCGTCAACGCCGGCTCATCCGCTAGGCGGCGACAGCCCGACTGGCAGCAGGTGGCCGCTGGTACCCCGACGAAGCAGGTCTCGCGTCCAGGCTTTAGGGCCCAGCTCTAAATCCTGGCGGCGAGACGGGCCTCTCGAAGTATCTGAAATTATCAACACGGGGCCTATTTATAACACTACACGCTTAGTTCAGATCTGTTACATAAATTAGGGTCCCGCAGTCTGCTATCTGTGTATCTGGGGCTGCAACCTATCATAATCAGGGACTCGCAGCGCCATGGGTTATTAAAAGCTTCCCAACGCTGTTGCACAACTATAAACTCACACTCCAACACTAACATTTAACACCATGTTTTAATTTTAGTGTTGTTTCACATTTAACTAGTACCCAAGGCACTACACGGCTACGATATTCCAATAAACATAACTAAACAATGCCAGAATATTGTGGGATAATGCAATATCCACTCCTAAAGGGATTTGACACGTCTGCCACATGGCCAAGAGCCTTGCGTCGCCTGGCGACAATGCATGATTTGGACACCATGAAAAATCGATTTGAATTCCTAGGATGACGGCTTATTATACTTAACAATGTTACATTTGGGATACTTACGCGCTGGGAGATTTTATCTGTGCGCGTGGCTGCCAGCGACCGGAACTTCGTTTCGGGCACGGATTCCTGTAAATAAACCACACACTTGTTGACTATATTCTCATAAGCTAATGACGCCTCAAATCCACTACCTTATTGCGACCTCAGATTAAAACAAAAGGTGACTACGACTCATGCCTACCTTTGTGAATTGATCTCAACACATCACACCACGTCACGCCAGAGATTGAAATCGTTTCGACGTCTTCAGACCCGGCACTCCTCTTCACCGGAAACACTCAAACCGGAATGCCATCTTATGAAATCTACTCTCAAAGTCGGGTAATATTTAACTACGCAGTTCCTTTAGAATTTTCCTTCAAACTATCAAAACGTCAAATATGACGTTTTCATCTCTCGTTCTGACACTGAAAGAATCTGTCAGAAGAAAACTTCTTGAACTAGAGACAAGTTAACGTTTAGCAATCTGAATTTCGTCCTTTTATAAATTTGGAAATCAATTCCACTCGAGTTAATACCCTGTCTAAATATTAGGGAGTATTAGTTTCCTCTCTGGTAATCCCTACGGGCAGAGACAATATCCATATAAAAAATATTTCTCCCGTTCGAATGTTCTAGATAAAAGTCCTTATAGAAAAAATATTTTTAGAATTTTTATAGAATTTACAAATTTAGAGTTTTATTATAGAATTTACAACGTAACACTGGGATCATACCACTCCCAAAAAAAGGACCAAGTCTCCCCATAAATAATTAGGTTATAAAACATGTTTCTTTGCGAATCAATTTATCACTTATTTATTAATGTACTATTGGCATGCAACATGATGTCAAAATAAGAAGAACCTAGGCGCTTTCAGGTTACACTCAACTCTGCTCTTCGTCACGCATACATGGCGTTCCCCAAGGGTCAATATTGAGGTCCAACCTTAACATCTTGTACAGCGCAAATATTATAGATAGCATAATATGGTGTAAAGCACTTTTGGATTGTTTGCACAATAATTACAACAATTGAAAACTACAATAAAAGTATGTGAGGCGAAAGATGCGAAAGTGAATAGAACATTAAAAAGAAAAGACCTAGGCAAAAATACACCGACCAGATAGGAGACGTTATTGTGCATGTATGCATGTAACAAAAGGTAACCTGTGGTCTGTCTGTTCCCACTCTTACTAGAAACTGACGTGACATTTGTAAATATGTAAAATGGAGAGTTAATGAAGACAGACGGGGTCAGGTTACACTCAACTCTACTCTCCGTCAACTTTTAATATACGTCACGTTTGGCGTTCCCCAATTGTCAATACTAGGACACAATCTCCTGTTCTTGTATGGTGAAACTATCAGAAAAAGCCAGGTTATAACCATCTTCCGATTCTAAGAAAAACAAAATTTAAAATGATCTGTGTGGTGGCGGCTCATTAAAAGTATACTACCAACCCATCTCTTTCCTTGTGTTACATTTGGGATTTTGTCCCTTTTGGGGAAAAGGAAGAAAATCCCAAACGCAAGCGTCAGTGGGATGTTATCAAATAAAACCATAAAATGTTCAACAGCTAAGCAGTATATTGTAAAAGAACACACACCCTAAAATTTTGATCAACAACAATCAAATAAAATTATAAATTTTATTTCACTCTTATTATTTAAAAGAGGGGGTTAGTCACAATTTTTCCTTATATTATGTTAGGTACTAATCATCTACGTTACTTCTTTTAATTTATTAAGCCGAAAATAACAAAAACAACTATCAGTCGAAATTGACCCTAGGGTCAATCTCAATTGAAAGTCCAACAAACTTTCTATTAATTTTGCCAACTATAATTTACTGTTTAAAGTATCTAAACCTTATTACCAAGCTATATCACCCCCTAAAACACACTAAAATCCTAAGAGTCAAAAGTGACCAAGCGGGTCGGTGATAATTTTAATTTCAAATAAATTTTATAATACTGTTATTACTACTACCTAACCAGCCAGCTTATATTTCAGTGGTACGAGCTATGGTCGTGGGGGGTTGGGATAAAATCAGTACCGTTCGGAGTATGAAGTTGAAATTAAAATTAAATTACTCCGTCTATAAAAATATTAAATTAAATGTTTTAATCCGTTTAACCATATCAAAAATATCACACGTTTAAAGCCAATACACTAGAGAACCGTGGGGTTACACTGATATAAAATTAATATTAAAGGGCGCCAGGGTCTAGATGTAGACCCGAATCTGGAGATGATGTCACCATACAACTTCACACAGGTCGAACTCGCAGATCCTCAAAAGTTTCACAACTTCCCCAACGCTGAAGGTCGTTGGATGTAAAAAGAAAATAATGGTTAAGGTGTCGAAACCTTAATTTAAAAAATGTTACCAAATAAAAAACAAGTATCCCAGAGTTCTGGGTAACAAAAACCGTCAACGCCTGCTCATCCGCTAGGCGGCGACAGCTCGACTGGCAGCAGGTGGCCGCTGGTGCCCCGACGAAGCAGGTCTCGCGTCCAGGCTTTAGGGCCCAGCTCTAAATCCTGGCGGCGAGACGGGCCTCTCGAAGTATCTGAAATTATCAACACGGGGCCTATTTATAACACTACACGCCTAGTTCAGATCTGTTACATAAATTAGGGTCCCGCAGTCTGCTATCTGTGTATCTGGGGCTGCAACCTATCATAATCTGGGACTCGCAGCGCCATGGGTTATCAAAAGCTTCCCAGCGCTGTTGCACAACTATAAACTAACACTACAACAATAATATTCAACACCATGCTTCAATTTTAGTGTAGTTTCCCATTTAACTAGTACACAAGGCACTACACGGCTACGATATTCCACTAAACAAAACCAAACAATGCTAGACTATTGTGGGATGATGCAATATCCACTCCTAAAGATGTTTGACACGTCTGCCACATGGCCAAGAGCCTTGCGTCGCCTGGCGACAAGGCATGATTCGGACACCATGAAAAATCGATTTGAATTCCTAGGATGACGGCTTATTGTACTTAACAATGATATTGGGATACTTACGCGCTGGGAGATTTAACTGTGCGCGTGGCTGCCAGCGACCGGAACTTCGTTTCGGGCACGGATTCCTGTAAATAAACCACACACTTGTTGACTATATTGTCATAAGCTAGTGACGCCTCAAATCCACTACATTATTACGACCTCAGATTAAAACAAAAGGTTACCAGGACCCATGCCTACCTCAGGGAATTGATCTCAACACATCACACACCACTTCACGCCAGAGATTGAAATCATTTCCCTCTTAACTCTGTAACTACAAGTCGCCGGAGACACTCAAACCGGAATGCCATCTTATGAAATCTACTCTCAAAGTCGGGTAATCTATAACAACTCAGTTCCTTTAGAATTTTTCCTTCAAACTATCAAAACGTCAAATATGACGTCTGTCACAACTCGCCCTCTGCTAACAGAATTTGCCAACAATTACAACACAAACCTAAAAAAAAAATGTTTAGCAATGTGAAATGCGTTTTTCTTTAATTTAAAATTAATTTTTGTGATATTTAACTCACTAATTACCCTATCTTAATATTAGGGAGTATTAGTTTCCTCTCTGGTAACCCCTACGGGCAGAGACAATATCCATATAAAAAATATTTCTCCCGTTCGAATGTTCTAGATAAAAGTCCTTATAAAAAAAATAGTTCTATTTCCGGATTTGCTTGAATTAAATTTAATTACTTAAAGTAATTATTATACATATTCATTTATTATGTAATTTATTATTGGAACTATTTCGGCTATTTTTAAAATTGAATCTTTTATGTGAAACTAGAAGCTGACAGCTACTTCGCCCTGCTACCGCTAGGCTTCGCTACGGTGGCTGTCATTTTGTCTATGGTGTTATGTCAAATACAAAACGTAAACAAACTTAATTTTCTCCACATCTAATGCAAAGTCTTGCTAAAACTTATTTAGAAAGGTGTATTAATTGAAAATGCAAGAAAAGTGTGTCTTGTAATGTGTCAGCCAAGGCTCTATGTCTTTAATGTGAAGAAAAATGGATTTAATTCAAACAAGCTACAATGACTAATGTTTTTGGACATCTGATGTTTTATCTACAATGATTTCAGTACTATTACTCAATTATTGCGATCCTTTTGTAGATTAGTAAAGGCAGACAGGGCCCTGTATTTACAACGTAACACTTGGGCATCGTTAAAGGCGACTAACGAGCTAGACTGCGGTGGGCTCCCCACCTTACACACTGAGCTCATGTTTAGTTAATTTTTGGTGAAACGTGGCAGGACTAATTTTGCGGTTCAAATTGCCTAGCCTCCGACTTACTCTTAATATCACGAACACGCATAACGATTATTGTTTACTGAAAGATTATTGTTTTTCCTTGCCTAACATACATTTTTTTTTTCGGCGGTAGGTGTCAAAAACGAAAGTAGTGCTATCCTATCTTTTAATTTAATTTAATTAATAACAGTGGATTTAAGTAGTTTTTGTGTTTATTCGGCTGCATAACCATTGAAACAAATCTACTTACGTTTGTATCATATTTAATGTGATAGTAGTGCACATAAAACACCACCTGCCAGCACATCATTGCCACTTGTTAACAACAACACTATCCGCATTGAACATCACTATGTCACAGCTGTCCGACATTGTGTCTGCACAGAAGAGCTTGGAGGAGTGCTTCACCTTGAAGATGAAGAACCTTGAGGCACAGATCCAGGGTGCAGGGCCTGGCAAAGAGACTGTTGCAAAGGTTGCTGAGGAGTTCCGGGCCTTCAGGGAGCTCATGTTCAGCATGTTTGGGTTGCTTCGGAGGCAGATAAATGAGTGTGCTTCTCAGATTAATGCAATCGAGACAAGACACCGCCGCAAAGCGTTGGTCTTCATGGGTCTTGCCGAGTCTGAGAGGGAGGACTGCAGAGACTTGATTTTGGGCACACTACAGTCCAAGTTAGGTCTTAAAGACACCACAAAGGCCTCCATAGCAGTTTGTCACAGATTAGGATCTCCCAGTTGCAGTGACCGAGATCAGCAGCGGCCTATTCTTGTGAGGTTCTCACAATATGACACGAGGGCAGCCGTCTGGAGGGCGAAAACTGGCTTAAAGGGGACCAGCATTTCAGTGAAGGAGTTCCTGACAAGGTCAAGGCAGACTGTCTTCAATAAAGCTCGGCTGCATTTTGGTGTTCGGTCTTGCTGGACACAGGATGGTGTCATACTTGTCAAGATTTCTGATGGTAAGCGCCATAAGATTATCACAGCTGAAGATCTGCAGTCCATCATTGCTGGGTATCCTGGTGCATCGTCGTCGGTTACTGCAAATCGTCGCGTTGGACCTGCCATTTGAAACAAGTAACAATGTTATTTTATCGTTGTTCGCGTGTCACACTTAAATCGAAATGGTGATTGAATCCAAAACAAGTGTTAAAACTGTTTACTTACCATTGCATTTTGCTTTTCTTTAATTTTCATGTGCAGTGTATATGTAGGTAATAAGTCATACCTACTAATTTATTACTTGACTTCTCGACATATCGCAAGGCTCAACACATTTAAGTGTAGCGGGTAGAATAATATCAATGTCGAATCTCTGTTTTGTCCTGTTATTCGCGTTTCTTTTTTCTATGTAGCTAACCATTCATTTTAATTATTTGTTCCGTCCGTGTAATAATGTAACCCTAGAGCTCGTCCTGATTGAAATACAAAACCAACCAACCTTTTGTTTCGTTTGGCTTGAGAGATATTTTGACAGTTACATTTTCAGTTTATTTTAACGTCTGTCATTTATATTTAATGTGCTTTGGAACTTTTACGGCTGAACTGATTGATGCCTTTGTCTTAAAATCTCACTCTTATGCATATAACTTACTGACCTCAATTTATTGAGATCAGTGATATAAGTGTCTTACTTTAATTAATTAATGCATTTTATTTTATGTTCTTTTATTTAAGAAGATATAATTTCGTCTTTTTAATTTTTAAATTTTTAATATCAGTTTTAAGTGCCTTGTTTGTTACTTTGTTCTAACGTCTCCGAACTGATATCACTTTTTATTAATTGATTGTTTCATTTTAAAGTCACAATGGATGCGATTATGTTCCAGTTATTACAAATACAAATACAAAATACAAAATTCTTTATTTATCACAAACTTAAGTCTAGATAACAGGCGTGGTGTCCTCAACTGCAAAAGTTTTAAACTGCAAAAATAGGGTTTGTTTCAGTTGAATTCATGTGAGCGTGTAATAAGCTAATTATATTGGTATAAGGTCTTGATCGCACTAGGCGAATCACTCGGCCGGTGTAATGCGGGTGCATTGCTGGCCAATTAGTTTATTATTTTTGTTTTAATGTGCTCTCGCTTCGGCTAGTTAGCTGCCTGATGCGAACAGGGCTTTAGCGCGATGGCTTGTTAGTTGTTATGGCTGTTGACAGCCTTTTGCTATTTTTTATTGTGGTTTATGTGAAGCTGGCGGGTGGTGTGGAGATATACGTACAAGGCGTAAAAAACCACGCACAATCTATTTTTTTTTACTTTAGTATTTATTTTTACCTATATATTATTATTGTTATGCTGTTGGACGATTGCTCGTATTATTCAGCTAATGAATCTGTATCTGCTTCTAGTGACGAAAGTTTTTGTTCTGCTGCCGACACCCTTGGTGACTTTCTGAGTCAAACTTTTTTCCAACCTTCCAATTCCCTGAACATGTGTCACATCAACGCACAAAGTGTACCGAGCCATTACAACAAATTACTTAATGTATTCTGTATGATATAGATAGTCTACATCAATGCTGGGCCCATAGAGTCTGTGAACTGCTGCTGTCACGTCAACATTAAGCTCCGTTTTTTAATTAGTAAAAAATATAATAATAACTCTTTTTCAATCTTTTTTTGGACATGTACTTATTGTGTTAAGTGAGGACTGCAAGTGACATCGTTATTTTTCATTAAAAGTTATTGTTACAAAAACTATTTGAAGATTTAAAATTTGACTGGAACAGTGCTTTAATAGAGAATTAATGCTGGTAAACTTTTAAACTATGCAGTGTAATGTGAACTAATGTGAGACAAAACAAAAACAAAATAACAATTAAAGTGAATAAATACAAATTTGTGTAAAATTAAGTGATTCACTATTTCAGAAGTGAATGTAAAATTTTGTCGGGTAAACTTTTAAAACAAACTTCACAATCACAATACAATAGCCACGGAAGTAACGAACATTTTTTTAATAAATCAGTAAAAAAGGATTACTAAATTTCGGCAAGTACGGAAAGCATACAGTTGGTCTAGCGGAGCGGCGTCCCGTTGACTGATTAGGCTGATCTATAGATCGCGGATCGCGCCTGGGTCGGATGTCTCTTTTTGTTACAAAATTTTCATTTCTACAAGTATACAAAATTCTTAAAAGTTACAATAAATAAAAGTTACCAAAATATTACAAAGATGGCGCAACGAGTAACTCAAATAAAAAAAGTGTGTTCCAAATGTAAACTGGCAATTGAAAACAAACAATTCGCTAACTGTTCATTGTGTGACAGTACATACCACATTGATTGTACAAACGTTAGTTTTGCACGATTTAGAATTTGGTCCAGCGAATATAAAAAAACATGGAAATGTGACAAGTGTTACGAGAAAAAACCAAAATTTCATTACAATACTAACCAATCACCGGCGAATAATAACGTTACAATACGACCACATCAATCTGCTAAAAACTTGAACACGAATGAAAACACTCACTTGGTGAAGATTGGAACTAAGAGTGTGAAAGATTCTTTAAATATATCGAGTAGAAGTGAGTCTCCTATATTTGCTGTAACTAAGGAATCTGCTAAAGCAAGCGCATCTTCGCCAATTACGCTCCCTATCTCCTCTCTAAAGTGTGCTCTAACCAGGTCGCTATCAAATGAGCTACCGGTCGATTCTGTAAACAGCAGTTTCCAATCTATGGAGGATTTATCAAAAAGTTTAGAGCTAGTTAATGATCTGGATATTGTAAATACTTTAAAACAGAAAATAAAAAGTCTACAAATAAATCTTGAGAGCTGTGAACACGAATTGGAAAACACAATTATTGATAATAATAAATTAAAGCGTGAAGTAGACAAACTTAACCAGGAGATAAGTTTATTAAAAACTATATGCCAAACTCCACAGAGATCGAAAAAACATCGCAGTAGACTATCGTCTGGTCTTACTCTTAGTTACACCTCTAGCCCGAGAATGGAAAGCTCCAAGCAAATAATTGGTTTGGAACAAACTATAATGGAATTGCAACAAGATCTCCAAACTTCTCAAGAACAGATATCCAAACTACATAACACTATTGAGGAGTTGGAACAAGAATTGAGAAGCACTACAAAACCCGAAAAGATATTTGAATTACAAAGAAACGGCAAGCCCAAACAATCACAAAAAAAGGAACAATGCAATAAGGCAGAAAAAAATAAATTATGTATCCTGACAAGCGATCGAAAATTGAATATGTTAAAGAATATGTACAGAAACACTTTAAGCACTGAATTTGAAATGTGCCACTATATCACCCCAAATGTTTGGGTAGAGGTTCTGCTAAAAGACATATCTGCTAAATTGAAAAACTACACTATGCAGGATTTTTGCATCATAATGATTGGAGAGGCGGATTTTAATACTTCACAAGATTATAAATTACTGGTTAAATCAATAAGAGAAAAAACTAGTGAAGTTACGAACACTAACATAATAATAGCTTCGCCTATATACATATGCGGTAAACCGCTCCACAACTGTAGGGTGGAGATATTCAACAACCTCCTTTACCGCGACATGCTCGCAAGGGAATATTCTTATGGATATTTTATTGATTCAAACCAAGATTTGACATTGGACATGTTTTCTTCGGTTTCTGGTAAAGTAAAGGATAACGGAGTGCAAAATATACTGGAAAATGTTGCTAAACTTATTTCAGAAATTCAAGCCGCCAATAAAGATTCTGTCATACAATGCAATGTAAATGAGGAAAAGGTTAAAAATAATCTGCAGGAAAACCAGTTTTTTCTTCTATAACTACGTCAATATCTTACATCAGAACATATCAGGACTTCTTAACAAAAGTGATGAACTAGTACTACACTTGGATGAATTCAAAAGACAGCAAAACTCGATAGACGTTTTATGTATAACAGAGCATAATATGACACCTGAATCAGAAGAATTCTTGTGTATACCTAATTTTAATTTGGCAGAGAGCTTTTCAAGAGATAAAAAAAGAGTGGGAACATGCATTTTAGTAAGAGCAGGACTAAAATATAAAGTACTGGGAGATATTAAACACTTATCTGTGAAATGTAATACAGAAAGTTGTGCAATAGAACTATGTGCGCATAATTTAATAATAATTTGTATGTATATAGTACCCAATAATAATAAATGTAATCTTGATATTTTCCATGAGACTCTTGAAGGCATTCTAAACAAAGTTATCGATTTGAAAAACAAAAAAGTCATAATTTGTGGTGACTTTAATATAGACATTTTAAAAGATACTCCAAGAAGTCGTGATTTTAAATATCAAGTATTAAGCCGGAACTTAACACTTGCTATTAAAGAGCCAACAAGAGTTGCAAGCGGAACATGTCTTGACAATTTTGCTCATAACATTAGGGGATCCAAAGCCAAAGTTGTTGAAACGGCTTTATCTGATCACACAGCTCAATTGCTAAAATGCCCTGTTAGAAAGACGTGTGCTATAAATTCATGGTATATCAAGCGTCGAGATATCAGTGACGAAAACCTCAAAAAATTTAAAAAGTGCTTAGAGAGCTTAACTTTCTGCGACACACTGATCTCTGATGATCCTAACATAGCTTACGACAAATTTATGGACATTTTTAAGTTTTTTTATAATCAATGCTTTCCTTATAAGTTTATTAAAAAAAACACTGAATCAAAGCAAAAATGGATATCACGGGGATTGAAATCTTGCTGTAGAAAAAAGTGGGAACTACTATGGCAATATAGGATTAAAAAAAACAATGACTCTAGAACCGTGCTAAAGACGTATACTATGAGGCTACGTAAAATAATCAGATTAACACAAAAATCACAAAACGATCATTACATTAAAACATCAAAAAATAAATCGAAGGCTACATGGTCCGTTATAAATAAATCAAAAGCTAATCTACCTAAAGAGCCCATACAAAGGATAAAAGTCGATGATAAATACATCACATGCCCTGTAGAAATTGCTAACACGTTAAATAATTATTTTATTGATGATATACGCAACTATAATTATTCAAATAACAATAGATCTATCAATATAAAAAGTAACTTAAAGTCAATATTTCTAAGCCCTGTTACTCCAGATAAGGTGCTCCAAATAATAAATTGTTTAAAAAATACAAATAGTGTTGGTTTTGACGATACATGTACAAAGGTAATAAAACATTCTGGTAGTGCAATTTCACATGTATTGAGCCACATAATTAACTTATGTTTTACTACAGGGACTTATCCAAGTAATTTAAAGCCAGCCATTGTAAAGCCACTATACAAAAAGGGAGATAAAGAATGCTCTCAAAATTACCGCCCTATTGCCTTATTATCGGTGTTTTCGAAAATTTTTGAAAGGATTATTTATGGTCTTTTCTATGACTTTTTTGAGAAGCATAAAATATTTACTAAGGAACAAAAAGGATTTCGTAGAGATAAAACAATAAGCACAGCAATTTATGACTTGGTAAAAAGGGCTGTCCATAGTCTGGATAACAGAACACCGTCATGTGCTATATTCATGGACATGTCAAAAGCGTTTGATCACGTAGACCATAAGATCTTACTTGAAAAATTGTACCGCTATGGTATCCGCGGTAATGCCCATAACCTTATAAAATCTTACTTAAAGGATAGGGAGCAATGTACAGAACTAACTCAAATTTGCATGTCTACTAAGCAAGAACACAAATATACATCCCAACGTAGAACAATAAAATACGGAGTCCCACAGGGAAGTGTTCTGGGTCCATTGCTGTTCATTATATACATCAACGACATAGTGGAATCCAGTAAACATCCTATGATATTATTTGCCGACGATAGCACTGTTTTTATCGAATGTATGAATATTTCTGATTACGAAAATAATATTAACACTACAATCAGAGATATTGTTAAATGGTTAGAGATGAATAATTTAAAAATAAATATAGAAAAAACCAAATTAATGCAATTTACCCAAAGAAAAGCTTGTCCTAAATTAAATATTAACTACGAAAATAAAACCATAGAAAAAAGTTATGTAACCAAATTTCTTGGTCTTCATATAGATAGTAATATGTCATGGGAAACTCATTCGATAGAAGTATGCAAAAAACTGTATAAATTTTCATATGCACTGTACAGACTAGCAAAGATAGCTGATCGAAACACTGTTCTGACAGCGTATCATGGTTTTGTTTCTTCAACTCTACGTTACGGGGTAATATTTTGGGGTATCTCGACTTACAGGAATATTCTGCTTAGAGCTCAGAAACAGTGCATTAGAGCAATTTGTGGCTTGAAACCTATAGAAAGTTGCCAACCCTATTTTAAATCTTTGAAGCTTTTAACATTACCGAGCCTATACATACTCGAATCATGCATGTTTGTAAAGCGTAATCCTGATTTATTTGAAATAGAAAAGCAAGCATACACTATTAACCTGCGCCCTAGGAACTCTAGAATTCATACTAACATATGCAAAACAGCACTAATGAGAAAAAGTATAATTGAGATGGCTCCGAGAATTTTTAATAAACTACCTGTTCAATTGAAAGAAAGTAACTGTTGTAAATTTAAATCTGTACTTTCAAAGATTCTGATAAATAAATGTTATTATGATGTCAATGAATATTTTATAGATAGTGATATAGACAATTTATGGTAATGATGAATTACATATTATTAAATGTTGCAATAGCGCTTAAAATTTGAAAGGCTTTGAACTTACTGACATTTTGTTATTTATTCTTGTGTTTTATTTGTATTTGTTTGATAATTCCTGTTTTGATATTTTATTTTTTGACATTTTGTTAATCTTTAATTATTTATTCTTGTGTTTTATTTGTTTGTAATTTCCTATTTTGACATTTTATTTCGATGTATATTTGATTTTTTTTTTGTATTGTATGATTTGTATTCTTGAATGTCGACATTATTTTAATTGTAAATTTGATACTTATTTTAATTTCGGTTTTGGTTAATTTAGGTAAATATAAAGATTAAATGTTTTTCGTATGCCGTAAGGTGTATCATGGAGGCACTATTTAACCTGTTACTAAAACACCCAGTACGACTTACCTGTGATAACGAATGAATAAATGATTATGATAATGATTATGATTATTATGATTATATACAATAAACTAAAAGATAATCTAAAACGACATACGTACTAGAAGACGGTGTGCCACACCCTTACGGTCTCGCTCGTCCTCAGCTCGGCTGCAGTCCGCCGCGCCGGCTGGCTTCGGGCTGCTGTGGTGGATCGCGCCCCTGCAAGTCTTCGGGTTGATGCTGTGGTGGGTGGAAGTGCCCTAATACCCGTCGTCTACCCCGTCAGCGCTGACAAACCCAAGAGAAATACACACCACCGATGCACATTATCACTCCACGTGTCACACTCCAACCAAACAACTGGTTTTAACTAGCCTTTAGCTAGACCGCCCTGGTTTTAAAATAACTAATGTGCCCCACACTGTTTTCAATTATTACGGACCCCCCCGAATTAACTTATGCGCCCTACACATCAAATTATCAATTTACTTTTACACGGCCTCGCGAATAATAAGTCTTAACCTAACCATATTTTCAACGTGTGTCTCACGTCACATTGACAGCCGTCTGTCAATTACAAATTAAAACTACAAAAGGGTTGCCAGCCGTAAGTGGCCAGTTTATTAAATACACACCCCTGCCCCGGTTGGAAGGCTCCGATCGTTAGCTCAATCAATCGGGCAAGGAGAGACAGTTGCTGTGGCTTATCGCGGACTCGAACCCCAGGCCCATACTCGCCAACTAACAACTTTACAATGCTGCCCTAGCTACAAGCAGGAGGGCAAGTTATTTTCCTTCAACAACATACTAAATCTAATTAGCCAAATTAAAATAATGCTAAATTATCTTATTCACCAATGCTTATTTTCTAAAAATTTACAAACATCATTTAGATACACCCGTGCCATTGCCATTTTGTGCCATTGTCGGAGCGAATAAGTGAAGGTAGACCCTTACGCAACACGAAACGATCCAACGCGACGACGAAGGCCTTCGGGGACAACGAAGAAACTCCCAAGAGGACGGCCTTAGTAGCCCGGCACAAAAAAAACACAAAATATTTACCCACAACCCGGACGTTGCGAAGGTTGGTCGGTTTTACCGAGAAAGGTCCAGCAGAACCCGTTGCGTGCAACCCCCAAGAACGGACGAGACTGAGTGACTCGGTCCGAAGGCAGACCCCCCGTCTGCGGCTGCACGGGTGAAGACGTCCACTGTGACAAAATAAACACCGAAAGAGCACTACACAAATAAAGCTCTTTGAACAAACAATATTCAAAATTACAAATTAGGTTACCCAGTAACACATCCAACAGACGTCAACCGTGACGTACTGGCCTATTGAAAGGCTCATGGGAAGTTTCTCAATTTCCCAAACTTGTGCATAGTTATGGAAAGAGACACAAACACAATGACTCTAGACTATGTGGAGTCGAGTCGTCAAACTGTGTACATAATAGAAACAAAAAACAAAATAGTTGGCACTTCCAGCAGTGTAGAGCGACCCAGAGCTGTCTGGGTGCCTAGTAGGACCCGTCCTAGTACACCCGAGCCCAAGAGTAGGTCAATTGGGCCAGGTGACAAAGTGTGGGTCTGCCCGATCTAGACCAATGTCTGTGCCGTTATCCCTGCGGGCGAATCGGTAAAAGGCTGTTAACCTACAATGGTAAATTCATTACCGTTACCGAAATTGACATTCTCACATAGATACATGTACCGAGGAGAGGGTGACTTGTGTTAGCCCTGTCAAACTCCCGGTAAGCATGCCACCAAACAATGTCGCACAAATTAAAGTTTCAAATTTAAGATTTCTTTAAAATCTACCAACAAATTTCATAGAAAGCAAAACCTACTAAAATACCTACCTATGTTGTCAGATAAAAACATTGGGATATAACTCTGCCCTCGTAAATGGAAACACATTAACTCCGAAAAACCGATCTATAAGCGATCTATCTGAGCCTCCATGCATGTGTAGGAACATCCCGATTACAAGCAAAGGGTTAGCTTAAAATCAACAGTTACTATGGCTTAGCTATGCTTTTTTGAAATTAATATGTAAACTGCAGGCATCTTAAACCCAGTAACTAAGATAATTTTCCCAGATAGAGCTCGATCTTGTAATTATAAAAAACCAAAACAAGTATAAACACAGTAACTGAAGTTACTGTGTTTTCATTTACGACGGCAGAACTCATTCTTAGTCATTTAAATCATGGGCCTAACGAGGTAAAAAACTAGAAAACTTAACTGGAAGTTAGTTAACTTTAAACTACATTGTTTCCACTGCTCTGGCAGTTTGACTGCTTTTGCAGTCCTCATTTCCTAGTCTCTAAAATTGATAATCAAACGAACTTAACAAGTGAAGTTCGATTACAATTATGTGAGCAGCTTCATTCGACGCGATTTACCTAATAATTGTGAGATTTACCTGTTGTAGTAGCGCCTCCAAGCGTTAGCCTTGCACGTATTTTAGAGTTTTTCTTTTTTTTGGCATAACGTAAAAACTCCTTTGTCAAAGTCACGTGATTGTTCGTTTTAATCCATAACCCCCTCTACCCACATTCGTCGAGCTCTTTGGTTTTGGCGGAATCAAAGCCTCATTTGTTTAGAGATAGATACATGTTTCATATTTTACCCTGCTAATTAGGGTAGGGTAGTTAAGAAAAAATTGTAGAGGGTTCTAGGTAAATCGCGTCGAATGAAGCTGCTCACATAATTGTAATCGAACTTCACTTGTTAAGTTCGTTTGATTATCAATTATGTTTCGCAGCTTCATACTTTGCGATTTACCTAATAATTGTGAGATTTACCTGTTGTAGATGTTCAGAGAATAAGGATAAAATGTGAAATATAAATAACCATAAACGATGTATGATTAGTTTTTATTACCTAAATATTAAATTGACATTGTTTTAATGTAAATGCAACCAAATAAATTCAAACTTAATAATATAATTATTTACAGTGATTACAGTGAGTTCAGTTAACGAGCTTTAGTGCTGAGAAATTAACATTAATTTGGTCAACCTATCAAACACAATTTTACAAATCGTTTGAAGACAATATCGTTCACAGAACACATATACAAGAGGAATGTCAACTTCATACAAAATTAGTGGCGAACGAAACCCGACTACAGCGCCTCTGTCGTAATCCCCAACGAACTAACCAACGAAGTAGTATGGCGGGAGATTTAAAAATTTGAGGTGGGAAACAGAAACTTTTCAAAATTACTAACCCATTACTTCGAATTTCAAACGTTTCTTCCATGTACTATTCTTCCGTTTGAAGTTTTATGAGAAGTTTCTTATGAAACTACTTCAACGGAAGAATAGTACATGAAAGAAACGTTTGAAATTCGAAGTAATGTTAAAGTCCACGATTAACTAATAAACTTACTAAAGATAAGGTTTAAAGAAAACATCGCTAATAAATTTTATTAAGGTTTTATTATGTCCATTTTTTTAAAAGTACTGTCCATGACTGTTCCTTGAAGTGGCGATTTTTTAAATACAAAATCTTTTAATGCATTTAGATGAAAAACAATATTTACAAAATAATTAATAATATTTTCATTGTAAAACGAAAAAATGCTAGCATTTCTTAGCTGTGACTGGAAAAGTACAGCAAAATGATATAGTTAACCTTTGCACTAGTTTTTGGAATCAATCGTTTTCATAGAAGATTACATCTCGACTGTGATTTTTGTTAAGAATGGTCAATTTTGGCGTTCTTGATCTCAGAAACAAAAATACATTATTTTGACTTATTGGAGAATAGTTATTGGCATAGTGCGTAGCGGCCTCAATTTTTGTAAATTTTGCTTAACTTTTTAATTAAACCCAAAATTGCAGAGAAAGATTTTCATAAAATACGCGAAGGCACTTTTTTGAGCTCCTAGATTGAACTAATATGTTCTAAACAAACGAAATACAAAAAAATATAATGTTATCTCTTATACATAGTCGTATAGTGCGTAACGGCCTCGGAATTTTTAGATAACATTGATTTTATATAAAAAAAATCTTATTCTAAACCAAAAAACTTCGAAAATTGCTTTTAGTTAACTGTGAATTTCTCCTATCTACGATAATATTATTGAGCAAAATTTATACCACAATAATTGTTACTTCATGAGGCATAAAGATTTCATAATTAATTTATTATCCTATGTCGATAAAAACGATAAATACAACTGCAAAATTACTACAAAATGCGATGCGCCAGCCGTTTGAACTCAGCTTATGCTCGCAGATTGGAGATTTGTAATATTAAGCATAAATTTATTATCCCATTTCGATAAGAACGATAAATACAACTGCAAAATCACTACAAAATGTAAAAATGGGCATTTTAGGCAAAAATCACATTTGAGATGCAATATGCCTCTTAAATCATAAATCATCATTGCTGCATTTGGTATACATTAAGGTCTTAGATTAGGTAATATGACCTCAAATGAGACCTTTAGGGGCATAACAATATTAAATTAGATACTTACTATATTAAATCTATGCTTAGCTATATTATTAATTAAAACTAAACAACAAACATTTAACGTTAACGTTTTTAAACAATCTATATTTATATTTACTGTGCATGTTGTGTTCTCCTATAAGTAGTGAGACTTTTAGCACTTATTTATTTTGTTACAATGTAAAATAGTTTAAAACAAACTCATTGTTGGAGAACCAAATAAGAAAATAAAATAAAACATTTACACACTATACTAAAAACAGTTAACAGTATTTATCTTTATTATTTATATTAAGTATAAGTGGGTATAATTCTGCCTAAAAATTCGTTTAGGCTACAAAAACATTATTTTATTACCTACTCCTTTAATCGTTTACAAAACTCTGTGCTACATTGTATACTTTTTAAATGATTTGGTAACTTGTTGTACATTTTTATTGGCATGTGTTGGGCACCTGCTATGCGATTCTCTAATGCCCCCTCTTCACGTCGGCCGACGCATCCGCAGACGTCATTTGCGGATGCGTAGGCAGACGTGTAGGGGGGGCATAAGCGACACATACACGCTGCGCGCATGACTGCGATCTGCTGTCTCTTTCCAATTCTATGAATATGAAAGAGACAGAGTCAATTCTCAGCGCTGCGGCAGCCGGTGCTACCAAGGCTTTATTATTTATTCTGTGCTTTAACTTAGAGAATCGCACTGCTAGATTACTTTAAAAGTGGAGCTTGTTGAACGGTCTTGCTAATTTGTGCGATGACGAAGATTATGAGTCTGTACTATTAAATCCTGTGCATGATTGTATAGATCAGAGTTTTTATAGGTAAATTTACATAATTCAAAAATATACGAGTATAATGATGGGAGTGTTAGAGAATTTTTAGTAAGTATCAAGTTCATTTCCAGTAATAATGTTGTTGTAATGTCCCACAACCACAACTTCCAGATCATTTTCAAATATATTTTTCTTCTTCTCTTTTTGATTTTGCTAGATTACTGGTACTAATCTGAAATAAAAAATTTAAGATATACTTGTTGTTGCTTACATCGCACACAGACACTCGCACACAAGGATAGAAAGGTTAGAGGGATCTCAAAAATGTGATGTGCAAAGTAAATCGTTATTTTACTTTTAAATTTATAGTAATTATTATTACTACTACTACTATAGCCCTAATACTAAAATTTGAGTTTTCATATTTATAAATATGAAATATAATGATAATACGAGTAGGTGACATGATTCATTTTACATAATTATGAAAATGTTATGAAGTTTGAGTATGAAATTAAACTTCTGAAAAACTAACTAAGTATGATTGATTATTTTATAAGGCTTTGAAACCAACTACCTACTTGTATTTGTATCTCTTTATATGAATAAACGTTTGTTACAGAACTTTTATCTCTCTTTTAGAATAAATGTTTGTCAAACGGATTTTGAAGGGGTTTTTACAATTTGGTAGCTTGGGTGCATCGTAAAATCTAAGCCATGTTTCATCTTATTCCAGTCATAACTGAAGGTATGGTGAATATTCCGAACCACATCAAAATATAATGTTAAGTTGCAGGCAAAAGCTGTTTTAAATAATGCTTATAAATATAACATTAAACCGTGTTGCGTAGCGGTGAAAGAATACTACAAATCTTTCCTTGGGTGTCGTAAAAGGCGACTAACGGACGAAGGGCTCACCACCTGTAACGCTGAACACATGTGCAGTCGCTATTTGGTAAAAAGTGGACTATGGTAGAGGACTGCTTGAGCTGTCCACTTTGCCTAGTCTCTGACTAATCCTTCGGGGATAATAGTCGTGATCGTGATTATATTAGAATGACGATAATACATTTATAGTATATGTATTATAACACGTTAATAGGTACCTTGCCAGCTGGTTGAGCTACTATTAGTTTATGTTTTGATGTTAATAGAAACGACATAGATTCTATGGGGGACTGTGATGGATCTGGTACTTCCTGGAAAACAAAAAAAAATCAATGATTTATTGCTAAACGGCTAAATCAATTTCGCTTGTTCACAGACAATAGTAGATTGTTACACAAGGAGCTAAAATGACCCATTATATACGAGGTAGTTTTACTCCCGAGCTTTAGCGAGGGAGTAAATAGAAATCGAGTTTTAATGGGTTTTTAGCGCCGTGTGTTACACTATGTTTTTCACTACGAATGCGAGAAAATAAAATAATCCAATACAATATGAATTGGTTTATTTTTTTACAGACAAAGGTTAGTTTTTAGCCCGTTACCAACCACAACATCTATTGACGTTTATTTTCAATTGAATTTATATAGTGTTTGGATACACTGCAGGTTGCGGGCAGTAAGAGGTTAATAGTTCCATTGTTTTCATTTATAATGTATAAATAGGTACCTTGGCAACTCGTACATGTTTGTAATGTCCATAAAGTAAGTGTAATCGCTCTGGTTTAACATTATATAACTTTATTCCTTGACGTTCATGGACCCGACATAAGCTTTATTCTATAGGGTGCTGTAATGGATCAGGTACTTCCTGAAAAACAACATTCATTATGAATTAGTAAATGCTAAACTTCTTAATCAATTTCGCTTGTTTACAGACAAAGGTTAGTTTTTAGCCCGATACCAACCACAACATCTATTGACGTTTATTTACAATTGAATTTCTATAGTGTTTGGATACACTGTAGGTTGCGGGCAGTAAGAGGTTAATAGTTCCATTGTTTTCATTTATAATGTATAAATAGGTACCTTGGCATCTCGTACATGTTTGTAATGTCCATAAAGTAAGTGTAACTGTGGTGTAATCACTCTGGTTAAACATTAATAACTTTATTCCTTGACGTTCATGGACCCGACATAAGCTTTATTCTATAGGGTGCTGTAATGGATCAGGTACTTCCTGAAAAACAAAATATATTATGAATTAGTAAATGCTAAACTTCTAAATCAATTATGCTTGTTTACAGACAAAGGTTAGTTTTTAACCCGTTACCAACCGCAACATTTATTGATGTTTACTTACAATTAAATTTCTATAGTGTTTGGATACACTGCAGGTTGCGGGCAGTAAGAGGTTAATAGTTCCATTGCTTTAATTATGATGTGTAAATAGGTACCTTGGCAACTCGTACAATATTTGTAATGGCCTTATGTAGATGTGATGGCTCTGTTTGAGTATATATCAATTCATTCCTTGATGTTGATGGACCCGACATAAGCTCTATAGGGTGCTGGGATGGATCAGGTACCTACTGAAAAATAGTAGGTAATTGTTCATGTCATCACTGGGCTGTTATTCTTTTTGCTTCAGCGTTTACTAAAATTGGCTCTTATACAATAAATTAAGCATGACTGTGGTTTAAGGTTTTAATATTAATTGTGGCAGTAACAAGAACATGATCGCTCAAGTTGTTTTTGTGTGGTGATAAATTGGAATTACTAAAACAACAAAAATTTCATCCAAGAACTTTTTGTACTATTAATAACGAGTGTAGACGTTATAGTTAGGTGTTTAGATTAGTTCAAAGGTGAATTAATTTATGTAATACTGAAACTATCCAAAAAATCGAACTAACCTATATGAGCTGCAAAAAAATATCTAACGAAGTTAATATAAAAACTTTCATCGCATTTTGCGTGCTGTACTTACCGCAACATGTTATTTTGTCTAGGATTTGGGAATCTATACAACTTAATGCCTGAGACTTCTCCACATTTCAAACACCGTATCAAACGCAAAATAATTTAACATATCAACAACAAACACAAACGCCATTTTTAAAATTCACTAAGAAGAAAATCAAAGTGTTGCCAACATCTTACAAAAAGATCATACTACACAGATACAAATATGTAATTATTAATGGATATTTATATATTATAACCAACGACTTCAATTTTCCGTCTTTCACGTACATTTTTCAAATTGAATTTGGATTATTTAATCAACTTTAGTGACAAAAAGTGAATATAAAACTTCTATTTCAAAAATCCCTTGTCTATTGCAACACAGAACAATCCCCAATAGGTATTTCGCCAATCGCCCATACAAAGTTGATCCCCCCTGATATCGTTGTTGCAAAGTTGTTGGGATTTTCCGTTACCTGTCTGTTATAAAATTTGGCAAATACAGAAGAGGATTCAGTCCACCCAGCAGTTCTGCGTATGAGTTCTATATTGACTCCTAATCTATTGGCTGTGGAAGTAGCAGCGTGACGAGTACTGTGAGCACTAAATATAGAAGTATCTATTCCACTTTTACATAGTATGTCCTTGATCCAACGACTTATTGTTTGTGTACATATTTTGGAGTGTGGCTTTTTATATTTTATAAATAAAAAATCAGTTTTACGTAGTGTTTGTGTTTTATTTATGTATGTTTCTAAACACTTAGCAGGACATATTTCAGGCTGTCTATTATAGTAAGGTAATCTTATAAGTGGTTGAAAAGAATTAGGTTTTGAAGTTTTTATTAAATCTGGGATCATAATAATTATTTCGTGTGAAGGTTGTATTCTAATGTTATTTAATTTAATTAATGATAAAGTTTGAACACGCTGTGCCAACACCAAAGCCAATAGAGTAACTAGCTTCTTGGAGAGGTTTTCTAAACTGAGATCTGCATTTGGCCCCTGTTGAGACAAGTAATTAAGAACTATACTTGGGTCCCAAGTTAAACTGTACCTTGGGTTTGTAGGTCTCAGTTTAAAAACACCCTTCATAAAGCGTTTTATTCTATCATCATTTAGGTTGTCAAATAATAAAGATAAAGCAGACTTGTGAGAATTGATGGTACCATATTTAGCACCTTTATTAAAAACTTCTGTAAGAAAATGTAAGACTATGGGTACTGAACCTATAGTATAATCATAGTTATGAATATTACAATATTTAACCCATGCCTTTATACAACTATCATATTGTTTATATGAGGAATCAGAAAGAGACATTAACATGATTTCAATTGTACTTGGTGACAAATGTTTCTTTAATAGAGTTTGCCTGAAAGCCTCGCGGCAACTAATTGTAGGGATTGATGAAGGTTGTGGCTCAACCTGAAAGGAGAAATTAATAAATTAAAATCAGGACCAAAGTATATACTTTTAGAAACTACTATTTTTTCGAATAGCGGAAACCATGGATGTGTTGGCCAATATGGAACCACAACAATACCATCTGCCTTTTCTTTAATTATTTTTTGAATCATTTTAGTTATTAAAGAGAATGGAGGGAAAGCGTAGAAGAACATATTCTGCCAAGAAATGGTGAATGCATCAACCGCCCATGCTTCAGGGTCGTTTTTCCAGGTTATGTAAATCGGACATTTGGCATTGCACCTGCTTGCAAAAAGATCTATGACGGGACACCCAAAGCAACTAGTTATTTGTTTGAAAACTTCATTGTTTAACTCCCATTCAGTATCTTGAAATTTTTTCCTTGACAACTGATCAGCTTCTAGGTTATCCTTGGTATTAATATATGATGCATAAATAGTTATTCTACGCTTTTCGCACCACTGCCATATATCCATAACGATCCTGTTCAAGTGCTCATACTGCACGCTACCCATTCGATTAATGCATGAGATTGCGGTTACATTATCAATCCGTAAAAGAATCTGTAAATCATAAAGATCTTTTGCGAAACACTTGAGTGCGAGAAAAGCTGCCTTAAGTTCCAATTCATTAATGTGTAACCTAGCCTCATCTTCTTTCCAATATCCAAAGCATTCGTTTTTATTAGAATACGCACCCCAACCAGTGAAAGATGCGTCCGAATATATGACTAAATGATATTCACCTGAATTTAAAGAATTGTAACCATTGTCAATATGTTGTTTTCTGAGGTTTAAGCGAGCACTACACATTGAAATGAAACACTTTTTACGGATTAACTCGCGTTTAATTTACTATTTACATAGTTTTTATATTATCCTGACGTTTCGAACCTCAGATTTGACAAACCTCAAATACTCGCCAAGGAACAACGATTCATCCCTAGGATGATACGCGAGGCTATTGAAATTAAAAAACATCGTAATTTCAATAGAGAGGATGGTTGGAATTTACCACCTGCCTGGGACCCCATCATACAGGTCATCAAATCCCAGCCCCAACAGCAACACATTGCCAGACCTAAAAATATTGTTAGCTCGTATTGTGTAAACTTGAACGCACCCGGTAAAATATAAAAATTATTGACGGTAGGCAAATAACTTCTGACAATGAGACGACCAACACCTCAGTCTCCCTGTGACCACGGACCCTGTAAAGGGTTCGAAACGTCAGGATAATATAAAAACTATGTAAATAGTAAATTAAACGCGAGTTAATCCGTAAAAAGTGTTTCATTTCAATGTGTAGTGCTCGCTTAAACCTCAGAAAACAATATGTGATCCAGTACGGACTGGAAATAGCTAACAAAGTGCGTCGGTTGGAAGATCTAAAGACTAAGCGCGCAAGAAAAGTTACATCCCTAAATTTCTTGAAGAGATGCCGTGATCATGGTCTCATCCCACCGTGTGTCAAGATATCACCCAAAAAGGACATCCGGGGGAGCGCCAAGATCTTACAACAGGCCAGTCAAAAATTGCTCCGTCATCTCATCTACCGACATCGTTCCGAGCTAAGTACAATTAATAATAAGATCGAGAATTTTGTCCAGTGGGTTAGGATTACAATTGTCGGCGTCAGATTTTACTAATTGCATTAATCTCCTCAATAAACGCGAAACATCTAAATATAATGAATGCAAACATAGATAAATAAATAAATTCCAAACGTTAGTATCAAAATTAAATAAAAAGTTTGTGAAATGGAACACAACTAACAATACAACATCAACCATAGATAGCCACAAACGTCAAAACCAAATCGATGAGCGGAAAATTGTAAACTTAACAAAACAAACACTGGACAAACCCACTGTTGAGGTACTAAAAAAGGGGCTTAATTACGCCGTAGCCCCTCGCAGGATACCGTATGAAAGCATCATTAGTAACGTAGAGGATTGCTTAGTTAAAAATAATATTAGGAAGGCTGATGCTGAAGCACTACGTCAAGACATATCGTCTGTCTTGCGCCGGAGCAAAGTGCCAAAATCCAACCTTCCTCGCGATCAATACTTCGCCCTAAAGAACCTGCGAGCTAAGCCAGAATTAACCATCCTTCGTGCTGATAAGGGTAATGCTACGGTAGTTATGGATACGTCAGATTATAACGAAAAAATAATTCAACTTTTATCAGATGACAAGACCTACAAACGCGTTAAATGCGATCAAACTAACAAAATATTAAAGAAAACCAGTGATCTTGTCAAACAACACTCGGAAACGTTAAATCTAGACACTAATTATTTAATACCTTCCTGCCCTAAACCACCTAAACTGTATGGGTTACCAAAAATCCACAAACCTGAGGCTCCGCTACGTCCGATTGTAAGCCAGATCGACTCACCAACTTACCGTTTGGCCCGGCATGTAGCAAAAATACTTTCCCCACTAAGAGGTAATACAACAGCTTATGTGAAGGATTCTTACCAGTTTGTCAGTGATATTAAAGACCTACATCTTGCTGACAATGAAACCATGGTTAGTTTTGATGTCCAGTCCCTATTTACATGTCTACCAGTACAGGACTGCATTGAAATTACCAAGAAAAGACTAGTTGAACAAAATATGCCCAACGAATATGCAGTACTATTAGAGCATTGTCTAACATCTGGCTACCTTTTGTGGAATGAAGTTTACTACTTGCAAATAGAGGGTGTTGCTATGGGGTCCCCTGTATCACCCATTGTCGCCGATATTTTCATGGAAGACTTCGAGGAGCGGGCCCTAAGCACATCACCCGTAACCCCAAGGTTCTATAAGCGGTACGTAGATGACACTTTCACTATCTTACCAACTGATAAAGTATCTGCTTTTCTAAGTCATCTTAACTCCATACACCCTAAAATACAGTTCACAATGGAGTTAGAGGCAGACAACAAGTTAGCTTTCTTGGACACTTTAATCATCAGGAATCCTGACCATAGTTTGAGCCACACTGTGTTTCGTAAAGTAACCCATACAGATAGGTACCTCAATGGTGATTCTCACCACCATCCTAGACAGTTGGCTACTGTAGGGAAATCTTTGTTTCAGAGAGCACGCGGCATCTGTGACACCCAACACCTGGCTGCTGAACTTCAGCATGTCAAGCATGTACTACAGGATAACAAACTGCAAGTACCGCGGCTTCGTCACAGAAAACGCAAAAAACCAACCACAGTCGAGCGCCAACCTGCAGTACTTCCATATATGAAAGGCGTCACTGACAAGATTGGTCACATCTTGAAGCGAGCTTCAATCAATACTTACTTTAAGCCGCCAAAGAAGATCAACCAGTTCTTACGACCTGTCAAGTGCAATATACCCCTTCAAGATGCAGGCGTGTACAAACTGGACTGCGACTGTGGGCTCTCGTACATCGGGCAAACAAAGAGAAGTGTAGGAACCCGCGTAAAAGAACATATAGCCGACGTCAAGCATAGGCGCGAAAATAAGTCTGCAGTGTGTGAACATGCTCTCGAGGGACCCAACCATTACATCAGATTTGACAAACCTCAAATACTCGCCAAGGAACAACGATTCATCCCTAGGATGATACGCGAGGCTATTGAAATTAAAAAACATCGTAATTTCAATAGAGAGGATGGTTGGAATTTACCACCTGCCTGGGACCCCATCATACAGGTCATCAAATCCCAGCCCCAACAGCAACACATTGCCAGACCTAAAAATATTGTTAGCTCGTATTGTGTAAACTTGAACGCACCCGGTAAAATATAAAAATTATTGACGGTAGGCAAATAACTTCTGACAATGAGACGACCAACACCTCAGTCTCCCTGTGACCACGGACCCTGTAAAGGGTTCGAAACGTCAGGATAATATAAAAACTATGTAAATAGTAAATTAAACGCGAGTTAATCCGTAAAAAGTGTTTCATTTCAATCATTGTCAATATGGTTTAACCACCAAACTAATTCATTTTTTAATTTCATTGGAATTCTAACAGCTTGTTCACAACTAGGGTTATGAAGTAAACATGTTCAACAGCTAGGCAGTATATTGTAAAAGAACACACACAAATATTTTGTCCAACAACAATAAAATAAAATTATAAATTTTATTTCATTCTTATTATTTAAAAGAGTTGGGTTAGTCACAATTTTGTCTTATATTATGTTAGGTACAAATCATCTACGTTACTCCTTTTAATTGGTTAGGCCGAAAATAACAAAAAAAAACTATCAGTCGAAATTGACCCTAGGGTCAATCTCAAATGAAAGTCCAACAAACTTTCTAATAATTTTGCCAACTATAATTTACTGTTTAAAGTACTCTAAACCTTATTCCAAAGCTATGTCATCCCTTAAAACACACTAAAATCCTAAGAGTCAAAAGTGACCAAGCGGGTCGGTGATAATTGTAATTTCAAATTTATTTATTTATTTATTGGAACACCAACAGCAAAATGTACATAACAATAATATTCAAAAATTTCCAGCACTTGTACTAGTACAATTGCCACTTATAGGTGTACACATCATTCATGGAACAGAATTATTAAACAGATTAAATTAAATTACTCTGATTAAATTAAATTAAATTAAACAGATTAAATTAAAATGATATAGATTAAAATAAAATAAACAAATTGATTTGAATTGATTAAATAAAATTAATAAAAATTATATGTTAAAGTAGGTATTTATATAAAAAAAAGATATTTATATTTAAGTATTTTATGCATTTTGCACCTTACCTTTCACAATGTGGAGAGAGTCGTAAAATAAATCAATGTTTGTAGATTTATTTATGTTATTAAACTCTCTTACTATTCTACTTATTGGAGCGTTTGACCATATGTTGGTTCTGTTGAAAGGCGGGCAGAAAGTTTTCGCTAGAGGGTACCTGGGTGTGGTTCTAGGAACAGTGAGTGACAGCTCAGCTAGGATCTGACTACAATCGATGTAGGAGTTGACAATTTTATACAGAAAAGTTATGTCCAGTAGCACCCGTCTTCTGTACAGTGAAGTCATCTTGAAAAATTCCAACCTTTGATCGTATGATGATCTGTGAGATATCCCTTGGGAAGTAAACGCAAGATGCCGAGTGAATGCACGTTGAATGCGCTCGATTCGCTGGGAGTGAATGCTGTAACTTGGGTTCCATACCGAGCTAGCATATTCCAAGCGACTACGCACTAGTGCGTTGTATAAAATAATTTTAGTTTTTGAATTTTGAAATGATTTGCTTTGCCTTCTTAAAAATCCAAGCATTTGTGCGGATTTTTTTACAACCTTATCAATGTGCGCAGTTAATTGCAATTTATAGTCAATTGTAACCCCTAAATCCCTTACTTCAGTCACTGTTGTTAATAGTTCATTATTTATATGGTACTTAAAAATGAGAGGTTTCTTTTTTCGCGTTAAAGTTATTTGTAGACATTTCCCGACATTAAGCAACATGTTATTGTCGTGGCACCATTGTGATACATTTAACAGATCGGATTGAAGCAGGGTATTATCCTTTGCTGATATTATTGTTTTGTAAAGTTTTAAGTCATCTGCGTATAAGGAAAATTTGCAGTGTAGAATTTTATTTGTTAAGTCATTAATGAATATGAGAAAAAGGATTGGACCTAAATGGGAACCCTGCGGAACGCCTGACTGAGCATAGTAAGTACCAGACTCAAAATGACCAACAGCCACAAACTGCGACCGATTACTCAAATATGAGGAGAACCAACGCAAGAGATTCCCATGTATGCCAACTGCTCTAAGTTTTTGGGTGAGGAGACAATGATCTACTTTGTCAAAAGCGCTACTGAGATCTGTGTAGATTGCATCCACCTGCAGACCCCTATCAAGACTCTGAGATATGTCGTTAACGAAGGATACCAGGTTTGTAGTCGTGGAGCGACCGCGCCTAAAGCCATGCTGGTGTGTTGTAATATGACTGTCGATGTGGTGATTCAACGAAGGGCATACTAAAGATTCAAAAAGCTTAGAGAAGCAGGAGAGTATGGATATGGGCCTGTAATTTTTTACGTCTTCAATGTCACCTTTTTTGAATACAGGAATAATACGGGCCTTCTTCCATTCATCAGGAAACTGTCCGGATTGCAGAGAGCGATTAAAGATTAAACTAAGGGGGAAAGATAGTACCTTGCTACACCGTTTAACAAAGATGGGTGGAATGTTGTCTGGTCCAGCCCCTTTTGCTATATCAATGTTTTTAGTCTTTTCCGCTATTTCTCTTTCACTGAAGCGCAACGATGAAAGAAGTCTATTCGAGGCAGTTGTCGCAGATTCATCATACTGTGATGACGTATTTATTGTGTACACTGAAGAGAAATATGATGCAAATGAATGTGCAATGTCAAGGCCTGTATTTTCTACATTATTATCGTAGTGAATAGTCGACGGTATTGCAGATTTATGATAACGTTTAATTTTTTAGATAAGTCCAGAAATGCTTAGGATCTTTCACAATGTCCTTCTCTATGTTTTTTTGATAAGTGGCAAGGTCCGTAGCGAGTAACTTATGACAGCGGTCCCGAAGTAATTCAAATTCATATTTATCGCGTGGGTTTCTATGTTTTTTGTAGTTACGCCTACAGCTATTCTTTTCAGCGAGACGACGGATTAAGCCGTTGCTAAACCAGGTTGGGTATTTACGTGTGTTAGGGTTGCGTTTTGGGACATTATTATTTATAATACATCTTAATATTGAGTAAAATTTTGATAACATTACATTTACATCCTGCGCGTCATCAAATTCTGCGTGCCAGTTAACTTTACTAAGTTCAAGAGAAATAACATTATAATCTGCTTTAAAAAAATTATGTGTGTTTGTATTTTTAGTGGGTAAAAACGTTGTGTTGCAAAATCTTAACGTTAATTGTAGGGGAGGGTGTTTTAAGTCAATTCTACTGAGTACTTGTAACGGTTCCTCCACATGCGAGCCAGGTAAGTTGCATAAAATTAGATCCAATATTCTGTTGTCCTCATTAGTTACATAATTCAATTGGGACAAATTATTCAAGGTAACAAAATCAACAAATGCAAAACCTAGATCATTGTTATAGTTTGTCGGTGTCATAGTTAAACTGTTGGCGCCACCAGACCAGCTCAAACACCCCAAGTTGAAGTCGCCTAGAATAATAGTATCCTCAGTATTACAAAGTACCCTGTTAACATTATCAAAAAATGCAGTCATATGTTCAATTTTGACTGGCGGTGGTATATACACAAGACAAATAGCCACTTTTCTAATTTTGTTATTAATTTCTACATCTATTGTAACCCACAAATCCTCATTATCACTTTCCCAGCTTAGCATTCTTGCGGATGGAATGTCAGAAGCAACCGCCAATAAAACTCCACCACCGTCCTTCTTAGAACCTTTACAACATATACGGTCCCTTCTGTATACAGTATAGCGGGGGTCAATGAATTCGCTATTCATTATACTAGAGTTGAGCCAGGTCTCTGTGAAGCCGGGTGCAAATTAGGGAACCTCCTCGTGGTGCACCTGGGGTAAGGCCTCTCCCCCACAAGGGGCTTTATGCCTATCCCTGACGCCCCTTCTGGGCGTCGAATCTTAGGCGGGGCCCCTTCTGGGCCCTGCATCTCCTCGTGCGTGTCCACTCTGGGCCGCACGCTCGCCGCTCCTTTTGAGCGGCTTTGAGAGGAGTTTTCTGCCGGTGCCCCTCTGTGGGCTTTGAGTGGGACGCGGCCTCGGACGTCGAGGGTCGGGTGTTAGGCTGGAGGTGGCGGTGCCCAGGCGTGGGAGGGAGTAAAGGCCTTAGTACCGACGTGTAGCGGGAGTGCCCAGCCCGTGAAAATCGGGAAACCGCCCTGAAACCACACGTTGCGGGGGGCCAGGTAGGAGACGATTGGAGGCTGAGTACCCGGTGAGTACCGACGAGTAGCGGGTGAGGCTCAACACCCGTGAAAGTCCAGAAAGCCCTGGGAAAACCCTCTCGGATCTGACGGCGTTCGGGGGATGTTGCTTGGAGAGGTGACGATGGGAGGCTGAGTACCTGGGGAGTACCGACGAGTAGCGGGTGAGGCTCAACACCCGTGAAAGTCCGGAAAGCCATGGGAAAACCCTCTCGGCATCTGACGGCATTCGGGGACGTCGCCTCCGAGCTGTGGCCCGGCGGTCGATGGCCGGGGTCGCGTGGTGTGGTACGCTTGTGGACGTGGGTCGCAAGCGGAGGTGGTGGGGCTTCGGTGTGAGCATTTTATTATGCCTCCCCGTAAGCCCAGGTATTGGGGACCAAGTTGTCCGTTGTGGGGAGTTGATGGTGTTCCTTGTGTGGGGCCTCGGTCTCGCCCGCGGGTCGTGGTCTTGCACGCGGCCCGCGGGTGGGACCGCGGTCACACGCGGGGAAGGAGTGGAGGGGGGGGAGGGTGGCGGTTAAACGCCGCCCTCCTCCCGCAAAACTGGGGCCGGTCCGTGCGCCCTGCGCCTCGGCGCGGGCCGCACGAATCGGTGGCCTCCCTGTGTGGGACCGCGGCCTCACGTGTGGGGCCGCGGTCCCACACAGGGAAGTGGCGGAGGAGGGGGGTCGAGGGAAACCTCCTCCTCCCCCTGATAGAGCAGCGGCTAGGTAGATGGGCTACCTAGTCGCATTGCACTGCTCTATCCCCGTCTGGGTGGGAGTCCGCTTGCCGGCTCCCACCTCTTCTGCAGGAGGCCAGGTAAGACTGGCCATCCCGTAGGCGGATTCCCGGAGATTGCTAACGCGGCCCCGGGTTCCGCTAGCGGTGCTGCTGGCAAGCATTGGGGTTTTTATGGGGTGGGGCCACTAGTCCTAACTCACCCGGCTCATTCGTGGGTGCGGGTGGGGACATGTGGCCTCGAGTCCCTCTCTGTGCCATGCGTCATCCCATAACCCATTGGGTGCGCATGGCCTGTGTACAACACATTTTCCCCAATCCAAAAAAAATAAAAAAAAAAAAAGGTCTCTGTGAAGCCAATTTCTTTATAATTACTTAAAATAATGTTATTATATACTTCATTAGTTTTTGTTCTAATACCTCTAATATTTTGATAGTAAATATCCATTGAGAACCAGTTTTCAGTATGAAGTACTAGATAAAGGACACTGAAATAAAATTAACACTATGAGATAACTTATGCTATTTTTCCAAGACAGTCTATATCACGAATGTAGATAGCTTGAGTAGTCTCATCCTTTCTGACGTACACGCGGCCATTACGTATCCAAACAAACTTGTATAAAGACTCTTTAGCTTTCTTCCTCGCAGCAGTATGCAGGGCTTTTCCGGACGGCGCCAGGTGCTCAGCGACGTATACTTGGCTACTAGTGCCAGCATATCCAAGATGATGTGAGTTCAATTTTTCTTTAGGATTTTTTCTATTATAGGTAGCAGTGGCAGCAAGAAAAGCATCACGAAGACGAGTCGATCGAAATTTAGCGACCACTGTGCGGGGTCTATTATTGGATTTGTCCATTTTAGCCACCCGAGTAACATGAAGAATGTCACTGTCTTGCAAAGGACTTGCAACTGTTTTCGCAAGTTGCATAACTATCCCACTCAGCAACTCATTTTTATGCTCCGGTATACCATTGATCTCAACGTTACTATCACGCATGTGTTGCTCCACCGCTGACAGTCGCAGTACTAGATCCTTCGTAGTAATTCGCAGGTCTTCGTTCTCCGTTCTTACTTTAACTAAAACAGCAGATTGTTCGTCGATTTTCTTTTTGAGCTCCTCGTACTGGGAGTTAAAAAATGATAGGGAACTCTGAACACTCAATATGTTATCCTTCAGGTCTTTCAACTCAGCCGCGATTGAGTCCCTTATGATCTCTCTTATTGACGTGGAGATTTCGCGTTTTATATCCTCACTTATCGATGCCATTTCCTGCCTTACTATCTTCTGTATATCGCTATTATCACTTGATACAACAGTTGCACTGTCATGTGGATAGCACTCCTTTTTACGTCGCAGGGTAACATTAGAAACATCACTAGCAGATGTAGGTGTCTGAGACTCCTCTGAACTACTTGCCACAGGAGATAGTTGGCGAATGGGAGTGTTTAGGTTCCCTGCCTTAGGTTCCTTGTTCCGGCACATAGTACATATCCACGCGAGTTTGTTTTCAGTAGTCATCATATTAAAACGCTTGCTGGAAATGCTGGTACATGGTAAGTCGTAACGACATTTATATTTTATACACTTCAAGAATTCTTGACTATGAAGGGCTGCCTGGCAGCCGGCGCATTTGTTGGATGGCATCTTAGGTGATATTCTTTATCTTCTATCTGTGACACAGCGTTCTACTCCTTTTTCAAAAAGTCCCGAATACTGGGTAAATCTTTCAGCGCTGGCAACCCTCGTCTAATCAAAACGGAAATGTCAGCTGTCAATTTGAGTTTGGCAGATCAATATTTTGAAGGAAGAGGGTACTTTTGTTTTAAATCTTGATGACTTCAAACTGAGGGTATAAAATTCCGATACGAATCAAACCATTCACCAGAGTTTCTGCCCGCAAACAGCGTAGATAACATTACCACGCTTATTTTTGATACTGCACTTTACTTTTAAACCACTTTCGAGGTAAATTATAACCGATATTTAATATTCTGAACAAAAAAATTGGGAGCTTAGCACAACAGTTAGCAGTGTTGCCACACACTGGACCACACACTACATGAATCTAATAATACAAATAAATCTTATAATACTGTTCCTACTACTACCTAACCAGCCAGCTAATATTTCAGTCGTACGAGCTATGGTCGTGGGTGGGGGTCGGGATAAAGCCAATACCGTTCGGAGTATGAAGTTGAAATTAAAATTAAATTACTCCGTCTATAAAAATATTAAATTAAATGTTCTAATCCGTTTAACCGTATCAAAACTCTCACACGTTTAAAGCCGATACACTAGAGAACCGTGGGGTTATACCGATATAAAATTAATAATTAGGGGCGCCAGGGTCTGGATGTAGACCCGAATCTGGAGACGATGTCACCATTTAACTTCACACAGGTCGAACTCGCAGATCCTCAAATGTTTAACAACTTCACCAACGCTTGGTGTAGTTGGATATAAAAGAAAATACTAGGTTAAGGTTTCGAAACCCTAATGTAAAAATATGTTCCTGAATAAAGAACGATTAAACCCAGAGTAGGGGTACAAAAACCGTCAACGCCTGCTCATCCGCTAGGCGGCGACAGCTCGCTGGCAGCAGGTGGCCGCTGGTGCCCCGAAGAGGCAGGTCTCGCGTCCAGGCTTTAGGGCCCAGCTCTAAATCCTGGCGGCGAGACGGGCCTCTCGAAGCATCTGAAATTATCAACACGGGGCCTATTTATAACACTACACGCCTAGTTCAGATCTGTTACATAAATTGGGGTCCCGCAGTCTGCTATCTGTGTATCTGGGGCTGCAACCCATCATAATCAGAGACTCGCAGCGCTAAGGGTTATCAAAAGCTTCCCAACGCTGTTGCACAACCATAAAGTAACCCCATATCACTAATATTTAACACCATGTTTTAATTATAGTGTTGTTTCACATTTAACTAGTACACAAGGCACTACACGGCTACGATATTCCAATAAACAAAACCAAACAATGCTAGAATATTGTGGGATGATGCAATATCCACTCCTAAAAGGGTTTGACACGTCTGCCACATGGCCAAGAGCCTTGCGTCGCCTGGCGACAAGGCATGATTCGGACACCATGAAAAATCGATTTGGATTCCTAGGATGACGGCTTATTATACTTAAACAATGATATTGGGATACTTACGCGCTGGGAGATTTAACTGTGCGCGTGGCTGCCAGCGACCAGAACTTCGTTTCGGGCACGGATTCCTGAACGAATAAACCACACACTTGTTGACTATATTCTCAAGCTAATGACGCCTCAAATCCACTACATTATTACGACCTCAGATTAAAACAAAAGGTGACTACGACTCATGCCTACCTTAGTGCATTGATCTCAGCACATCACACCACGTCACGTCAGAGATTGAAATCGTTTCGACCTCATCAGACCCGGCACTTTCAATTCGCCGGAAGTCTTATAAATCGAAGGCCAGCTTTTGATTTCTACTCCCATTGTCGGGTAATCCATAAGAAATTGTTATTTTAGAATCTTCCTTCAAACTATCAAAACGTCAAATATGACGTCGGTCACAACTCGCCCTCGGCTAACAGAATCTGTCAACAATTACAGAACAAGACCTAAAAAAAAGTTAACGTTTAGCAATGTGAAATGCGTTTTTTTTTTATTTAAATTAATTTAATGTTATATTTAACTCACTGATTACCCTGTCTTAATATTAGGGAGTATTAGTTTCCTCTCTGGTAACCCCTACGGGCAGAGACAATATCCATATAAAAAATATTTCTCCCGTTCGAATGTTCTAGATAAAAGTCCTTATAGAAAAAATAGTTCTATTTCCGGATTTGCTTGAATTAAATTTAATTATTTAAAGTAATTATTATACATATTAATTTATCATGTAATTTATTATTAGAACTGTTACGGCTATTTTTTTTAAATTGAATCTTTTATGTGAAATTAAAAGCTGACAGCTACTTCGCCCCGCTACCGCTAGGCGTCGCTACGGTGGCTGTCATTTTGTCTATGGTGTTATGTCTAATACAAAACGTAAACAAAGGAACTTTTCTTCAAATCTAACGCAAAGTCTTGCTAAAACTGATTTAGAAATATGTTTTAATTGAAAATGCAAGAAAAGTGTGTCTTGTAATGTGTCAGCCAAGGCTCCATGTCTTTAATGTGAAAAGAAATGGATTTAATACAAACAAGCTACACGGACTAATGTTTTTGGACATTTGATCATTCTAAAGCAATGATTTCAGGTAAGTACTATTCAACCATTGCGAACTTCTTTTGTAGATTAGTAATGGCAGACAGGGCCCTGAATTTACAACGTAACAGTATTTAAATTGCTCAAAATATTTAGTATAAAGCCAAGAATAAGTTAATGCAAAACATGCTGATATTAAAAAGCCAAGTAATCGCGCAAATTCTCGCAGTTTGCATCGTTCTATTGTCAAAAACTTTTTTATCATAGATTTAAGTTTCAACTTCTTTTCATTAGGAAGTTTCAATTACATATTCTCAGAATCAAAAACAAAGCCTAAAAATTTACATTGAGTATCAGGTATAAGGCTGCTTTTCTCGGTATTGATAAGAAAACCTAGATTTTTGAACAACATTCTAATTTCTATATTGTTTTCACACTCTGAAAACGTTCTCCTGATACAAAAACCATCGTCGATATAAATTACAGAGATAAGCTGATATTTTCTTCGCAAAAATTCCATAACGGGTTTAAGAATTTTAGTAAAAACGTACGGTGCCGTGCATAAACCAAACGGGAGGCAATTAAATTCATAAAGAATATCGTTGTATTTGAATCGAAGGTACTTTCTGTGGTCTTTATTTTTTGATATAAAAAAATATGAATCCTTTAAATCTATTGTAGCCATGTAACAACCTTCGGTCACTAGCTTGGAAGCTGTGCGGTAGTCTTCCATTTTAAAGTGTCTTTTGTCTACAAATTTATTGAGCGGTTTTAAATTTAGGATAAATCTTTTGTCACCGTTTGATTTAGGCACTAAAAACACAGAAGACAAAATTTCACCAGGCTCATGATTACAAGTTGAAATTGCATTTATGTCTAAAAAATGATTTATTGCTTTATCAAAATCAACTCTTTCTTGTTCATTTTTAGGGTAGACACTAGGCCTCATAGTCGTAAAAGGAATACTTTTGAACGGGATTGTATAACCTTCTACCCACGATAAAACATTTTTATCGTTAGTAATTTGAGTCCACGCATGAATAAAATGACGAAGTATTCCAGCATAACGTACCTGATGATCGTCTACCTCCAACGAGTGTTCTGTGGCCTGGGTGGCGGTAATGGGCGGTCGTGAGGTCGCCGCGCGTTGCTGCTCGCCGTATGTCGTTTTTTTTATTATTTTTTTTATTGTGGCACGCCATAGTGGCTTCACTCTGCCTGATGAAAAGCAGCCAGTGAAGCCCAAGAAGTGAAAGCGTTCGTCACAGCGCTACCACGCTATGCCGAACGCTCTCACTATGGCGGCCTGCATAAATGCTTTTTCACGCCCAGCTTAAATAACCCGGGAGAGAAAGAGGAAGGAAACACGTGTGCGGGAAGCGCATTCCACATACGGGCAGTTCGGCAAAAGAACGATTGTCCAAACTTTTTGGTACGTGTCTTGATGGTCAGCACGGTATGAGGGTGGCTTCTAAGACCTGCACGCGTCGATGTGGAAAGGAAAGGAGAGGGAGGGATGAGGTCAAAGAGCTCCTCAGAGCATTCACCGTGGTAAAGGCGGTAAAAAGCACTAAGGGAAGCAATGTCCCTACGTAGCTGTAACGGCTCCAGACTGGTCGTAACGTCATCGTTACCGATAATACGGACAGCACGTCTTTGCAACCTGTCAAGAGCTTCGAGCAAGTACTTGGCGGATCCGTCCCAAAGATGAGAGCAATACTCCACGCAGAAGCGCACCTGAGTCTTATACAAAAGACAACGTTGCTCCGGCGTGAAGAACCGCTTCACCTTGTTCAGGATTCCGAGTTTATAGCTCTTCGGGTTGAGGTCGCTGTGTATGTCCATACCTAAGAGACTGAGACCAGTCTGGATGGGTAATAGGTTGCTCTGGAAGGAGGGTTGGGGGAGAAATGCGAACTTTTTAGCCGTGACAGCGCAGACCTGTGTTTTTTGGCATTGAACTGTACCAGGTTATCAGAGCCCCATTTATAAATGCGATCTAACTCCTCGTCCAGCTCAATGACAATCTTCCGTCTCGACTCCACTACATCGGCCTGCTTTGCCGTAGGGTGACCCAAATAACGCCGATGTACTGTACTGTCGTCTGCATAGCAATGAATGTTACCCAAGGATAACATATCATTGATATGCAGAAGGAACAGCGTGGGCGATATTATAAAACCCTGCGGCACTCCGGCGTTCACCTGCAGAGACTGTGAGGCACTGCTTTCGCAGAGTACGCGAATGCTGCGCTCATGCAGGAACCCGGCGACCCAATCGCATAGGCGAGGTGGCAAGCCGTATGACGAAAGCTTGGAGAGAAGCGAACGATGCCAAACTCGATCGAAAGCCTTGGAGATGTCCAGGCTAACAGCCAGTGCTTCTCCATGCTTATCCATTGCTTCACCCCACAGGTGTGTTATGAACGCCAGGAGATCACCCGTTGATCGATTCGGTCTGAACCCGTATTGTCGATCATGAATCAGGGAGTGATCTTCTAGGTAGCGAATGAGTTGTCTGTTTATGATTCGCTCAAAAACCTTGCAAAGGACAGAGGTGACAGCAATAGGTCGATAGTTGGCTGGGTAAGACCTATCCCCTTTTTTGGGGACCGGCTGGACGTTCGCCTTTCTCCAAGCCTCCGGCACAATTCCAATAGAGTACGAGAGGTGGTATAGGCGTGTCAGTACTGGAGACAACTCGGGAGCACATTTTTTAAGGACGACTGCCGGTATACCGTCAGGACCGCTAGCCTTCCGCACATCAAGTGACTGCAGCACGGCACGGACGTCACGTTGTCTGATTTGGACGTCAGGCATTGTGGAACCACAGTGAGGGATGGTAGGTGGTTCCGCGCCGCAGTCATCGATACGAGAATTCGCCGCAAAGAGCTTCGCTAAGAGGTTAGCCTTGTCTAGCGGCCGATGGGCCAACGAGCCATCAGGGTACCGCAGTGGGGGCAGAGAAAGCGCGCAAAAGTTGGCTTGCACCGCTTTGGCCAGTCGCCAATAACTTCGGCTACCCGTTGGGTGTGACAACAGCTCTTGGCCAACGCGAGCAACGCGCTGGGCATTCGCTCTCGAGAGAGCTCTCTTGCAGACTTTGGTAGCCTTGTTGAAGACTACCTTGAGGGAAGAGATGTTACGATCGTTGAGCGTGCGAGCCTTGGTCCAAGCGCGATACGCCGCCTGTTTAAGTTCAACAGCTTTGGCGCATTCGCGATTGAACCAAGGGCGCGCCTTACTTCCGCTGACGGCATCAGTGTTGGGAATGTAATATTCCATCCCCAACATGATTTCGTCAGCGACAGCAGAGGCACTCTCCGATGGGTCCCTACCCACAAAGCAGCGCTGGCTCCACGGGATGGACGCAAAATAGTCGCGCATACCATCCCAATCTGCCGACGAGTAGTGCCATAAACGCCGTTTAGACTCCACTGATGGAGAGCTTTTACGGCGCAGTACGGTGGCACCAACCAGGCAATGGTCAGAAGTGCCCAACGGAGCACTTATCGACACTCTGTACCCGGCTGGTCGACTCGTCACCAGTAAGTCTAGCAGGGAAGGCGCTTGACCCGATATATCTGGAATCCTGGTGGGCTGGAGAACCAGATCATGCGTGAGAGCGAATGCGTGGGCAGTTCGGCCTGCGTGATCTGTTTTGGAAGAGCCCAGCCAGGTCTCATGGTGGGCATTAAAATCTCCCAAAAGTACCACATCGGCAGACGGAAACCGCTCCTGTACGTCGTCAACTGCTTGGCTCAGGTAGTCGAATAACCGAGTTGTCTCGTGGTCTCCGGAGTGGGAACGGTACAGGCAAGCGTAGACATGGCTCTCGGAACCAAGATCCACGTGTACCCATAGGATGGAGAAGGAGGGGTCCTCCAAGCAGCGCAAACGTCGACAGCAAACGTCCGTCCTGACGAAAAGGCATACTTCGGCTTTCGCGAGGAAGCATTCCTCGAGCACGTAGCCGGGGTAGTGCAGATATGCAATGTCGGCAGGACGGCGGATCTGTGTCTCCGTCAGAAAGAGCATTGCAGGCCGGGCCGTCTCAAGGTGTTGGTGGACGGCGTTGAGGTTTGAATGGAGTCCACGGATGTAAGTGAACTCCACCTCAAAAAGCGACTTGGTGGTGGGGAAGTGGGGTGCCGCTGTCTGACCTGCATTGTTTTTAGACACTGACATGGTGGTTGGATGGGGGCGTGAGTAAAAGGAGATGCTGTGGCGGCAAGGGGGAAAAGACAAAGTGTGGGAGACTAACATGAACTGGTGCATGTAGTTGTTCGGTAAGACGTTAATCGACCCGCCGGACGGAAGGTCCCCCGTACCCCCCCAAGAGTAGTCGCCGGGTCCCACCAATCCGGTCACCAACCGGCACGACGAGCCACTTCGGGATTATGCGCGACCTGGTGGAGCAGCCTCCTAGGGTGGTTAGCCCTAGTTGGGCTCCTGTACTATGCCGCGGGCGGCCAGCGGCACCACCGTTTCTACGGGTCTCCCTGGCCGGCGAATCGACCCAAGTCAACCGAACAATGCGTCCACAAAGACTTCCACCGGACCTTGACCCTGCCGCCACCGCACCTCCCCAAGCTCCGGTATTACGGCTCTGAACCCGGAACGCGTCCTGTCGTCCTGCACCGAACACTTGGCGGGTTTTACGAGTCCGCAAGGTGGTAGCGCCGGACGAGCAAAGCTCTCCCACCAGCAAAATCCCTTTAGTCGCCTCTTACGACACCCGCTAAGATACAGGGGAGGGGGTGGTGCAATTCAGACCCGGCACCACACGGGGCAGGTGGGTTGTGCAGCGTACGGCGGTGGGTACGGGGCTGGGTAACGGCGCTGGATACTGCGCTGGGTACGGCGGCGCTGGATATTGTGCCCTCCGACCCTCGGCTTCCTTGTTGACCATCTTGCGATGCTGGGGCGCATAGTTTAAACAACCCCTAGACGAAGTTTGTGATGGGTTGGGTCTCTGAAACCTTGGTTTTTGAGCGTTTTTTAAAACATTACCAGATTGTTGAATGGCCTTGGCTGCTTTTAGCTTGTCAGAAACATTTTCTCCAAACAAAAACTTGTCTCTCCCAGTTTCGATTAAGGTCTCTTTTAAGTTTACATTAATAGAGGATATAATAAAGTTTCTTCGAGTTCTTGTATCTACAAAATGGTTGTCACAAAGGATCCGACAAGCGTCACTAAGTGGCTTCAAAATCTTTTCTTTCGAAAGTTCATTTGAAATGATCATTTGTGTAACAGCCGATAAAGCTGATAAAGCGACACCAACCTGTTTTTGCTTATGTGATAATATTGAGTCTCTTTTAACTAAAGGACAAGAATTATTTTTGAAAGGTTACGTGACAGTATCAGCCCATCTACGGCAGTACGCCTTGAGCCCTTGAGCGTGCAAATCACAATTTTTTATGAATAGAGATGGTTTATGTGATAGTATTAGCCCATATGTGGCAGTACGCATCACTTTTGCTGTGACAGAATTTAGAATTCGTTACGTTACTTTAAAAATGAGAACTTAACACTGTTTTTAAAACATTAGATAGGTACTTACAATTTATCACTTCTTCAGGAGGGTTTATCACCTCTTCAACACAATTATTCGTCGTATTGGTTAACTTTTCTGTTAACTTTTTGATTTTTCGCCGTATTTCTTCTTCACTTTTTTCATGCTTGCGCCTTTTCCCCATTGTTCAAAGAAAATTCCGGTACTTCTTGTAGTGTTTTAAGGCGAGACGTGCGAAGGCACGTTGAGCACGGAGACACAGAATGAGGCTTTGATTCCGCCAAAACCAAAGAGCTCGACGAATGTGGGTAGAGGGGGTTATGGATTAAAACGAACAATCACGTGACTTTGACAAAGGAGTTTATACGTTATGCCAAAAAAAAATAATCTAATATACGTGCAAGGCTAACGCTTGGAGGCGCTACTACTCGTACAACAGGTAAATCTCACAATTATTAGGTAAATCGCAAAGAATGAAGCTGCGAAACATAATAACCCTTTGGGGTTACCTAATAGTCGTAAGTGTATGGATGTATGTATAAAATGGTTCTAGTGATGTTTCTTTAATTTTTGTAAATGGTGTGTCTGTGATCATAAAAGTAAAAAATTCATGATTCATTTCAGATAATACAGACATGACATTTTTTCTCTTGGTGCTGCTCATCTGGTTGTTGATAATTGTCGAAACAGTGCATAATTTGAATCAAGAGGTAATATTTACATAATATAATTGGTTACATATGAGTACTGCACAATACGCCCTTATTGCCCATTAACCAGATATTGAATATATCGTTGAATGTGTGTAGTTTTAGCAATTATTATTAAGATACCTGACTGGTTTCCTTTCATTGTGAACTACATACATACAATAATCACGACTATTATCCACGAAGGGTTAGTCAGAGACTAGGCAATGAGGACCGCAAAGTCCTCTGATATAGTCCATATTTCACAAAATAGCGACTGCACATGTGCTCAGCGTGACAGGTGATGAGCCCATCGCCGCTCCATGACTTTATTAGATTGTTAGATTTGCGCTGTGCAGCAGGCAGCAGTGTCACTGTCTAGCCGCTGCCACTACAGTTAATGAGGGTACTGAGATTACAAAAGCATGAGGGTACAACAGCATAGAGCGGCGTATGCTCACCACCTGTCCCACTGAGCACATGTGCAGTTATTATTTGGTGAAACGCCAGTCAAAAAAGCAGTCCACTGTCACTGTCCGGCAGTGGACTGCTTTTGTGGTCCTCATTGCCTGGTCTCTGACTAACTCTTCGGGGATAATAGTCGTGAATATAATAATATGTATATTATAGTGTAGTAGGTATGTAGGTATGTATATTAGGGTGGGTCGAAAAATATTTTTTTTAAATTTTGATTTGTAATAGTGCGGGAAACGTGACCTAAATATAGACTAGAAAATTAGTATTTTTTAATTTTTTATTATGCGTTTAATTATCCGCGCATTACGTTTAAAGTTTGAAATAAATACTACAAATCTAGTGTAGATTCTTTGAGCTTTTATCTTAAAAACAAAACGACATAAAATTATATTTAATGGCTTAATTAATAACAGATACATTCGCAAATGATAATTAAATTAATATCTTATACTAATCGGGCGAGAAGTGCGGGGGAGTGAGGGAGGAAGTGACGCAAAATTTCGTTACCGCGCGTAATTGTCTCAGTACGCCAAATTAGTTCAAGGTGAAAGGTCGCGCGCATTGTCTTATCCATTTTGCTATTTTGCATAGAATTTGTTTGTATTTTTATTCTCAAATCACAAAATAACAACATAACTTAATAATAATAAAAAAAACAACTTAATTATCTACATAAATAATTAAAATTAATCCACCTAAACTAAACTACGGTAAAAAAAGAAGAATAAACCTATAAATAAAAGATGTCCTCCAACTGTGGGCTCATGGGTGCGGTACCAAGAATGCTGGCAACGTTACCTCTTTGGATTGCGAGGCTGATACGCTGGCAGAGGTAGCTGCCAGCCTTCTTGTCACCGGAAGCCTCAATAAGGCGACGACTTAACTCTGTTTGTAATGTGACATTGGTGGATCATGGAAATTTCAAACAATACCCGCAAAGCCACGAATTGTCCTATTTTTGGTACTTCAGAAGATATGAGTGAAAATCAACTACCTACTTACAAAAATGTAATGAAATACTACAATTTGATCAGATATCGTCTTAAAATTGAGAACAATTCAAAAAAAGAGCCATCTGTAAATGAGATTTCCGAAATTGTATCAACAAAAATTGAACATTTGTGGGAAAAAGCTTCTATTCCTATCGTACCGCATAAACGAGTGTTGCAATTAATTAAAACTTATCACGCTAAGTGCAAAAACCTAATTCAATCTTTAAAACGACTGTCAGACGAAAAGATACAAGAATTCAACGAAAGCTCGGAGAAACTGTTTGATGTGATTTTGAATCTTGTAGTTGTTCTAAAGATCAGAAGGTTCCTAAAGAAGAACGAGCTTTCTTAATTGATCAGAGAACATACAGAAAAATGATTATGGGAACTGTTGATTTATTGACTACTGAGAGAAAGAGGAAGGCGAGCGAGAGATAAAATCAGCTTAAAACCTATTATAATTCTAAAGTAATTTGTGAACCAGGTCTTCACAAGAAAATCCTGACACTTCAATAATGACTGAAAGAAGCGAAGAAGAACAAACTTTTCCTCAAAGATCATTAACACCAAAAGAACCAAATAAGCACAGAATACAATCCTTGAAGAATCTATCAAGCGTTTATGACCGGTACGGAATATCCGATAGAGCTGCTGCTGCTGTCGCTTCTGCAGTATTGCAAGATATCAAAAGTAATGACGAAGTAATTGATAAGTCAAAATTACGACGCGCCAGAAAGAAATTACGACATGAAACCCTAGCTCAAGATAAACTTGATAGTATTCCAGCCTTGTATTTTGATGGGCGAAAAGACAAGATTCTGCGAATTGTTAAGAAATGGGGAAAACAATATCGTTCAACAACAATTGAAGAACACATTTCAATCATCAAAGAACCAGGGTCACTTTATGTTGGATATGCCGTTCCAAGTCATGGAACCGCAAAAGGATTGGCATTGGCAATCTATGAAACAGTCTGCGAACAACAGAATATATCTCTACGGGATACTCTAGCCATAGGTTGTGATGAAACTGTAACAAACACAGGTAAACACGGCGGTGTTATACGGCTATTGGAAAATCGTTTACATAGACCTCTTTAATGGATTATATGCCTACTGCATATGAATGAACTGCCCTTAAGACACTTATTTGCAAAACTCGATGGCTCCACAACAGGACCTTCTGCTTATTCAGGTTCTATCGGAAAATTGCTGGAACACTGCGAAAAGCGTACTGTTGTTATATTTGAAAAGATAGAAGGTACTTTACCAAATATTTCCGAAGTTAAGGACCTTAGTTCTGATCAGCGCTACCTTTATGATATTACATCTGCCGTTATAAGTGGTGAGTGTCCTCTTGATTTGTCCAATCGCTCCCCAGGACAAATGTCTCATGCCAGGTGGCTTACAAAGGCCAATAGGATGTCGCGGTTTTATGTTTCAACTGACAGACCTACGAATAAACTGAAACTACTTGCAATGTTTGTAGTTAAAGTTTACGCTCCCATTTGGTTCGAAATTAAAGGACATCCGTCATGCAAAGATGGGGCAAGACACTTCTGGAAATTAGTATTTTCTTCTAAATACCTTCCACAAGAATTGAAGAATGTCGTTGATCCCGTTATTCAGCGAAATGCCTTTTTTGCACACCCGGAGAACTTGCTTTTGTCCATGCTATCTGACGAACAGAAATACCTGAGAGAACTCGCTGCTAGGCGCATTTTAAAGGCAAGAGCAGCATCTAATTCAAGTCAGCTTCGAATCTTTGAAGTGCCAAAGATCAATTTAAACGCTTCGTCATACATAGATGTGATTGACTGGCAGGAAACTTGTTCTGAGCCACCTATATTAACCAACGTTTCAGATGAAACTCTTCATGCTTTAGTGGATTCAGGTGGTAATGATGAAGTTCTTTTTATGCGACTACCATGTCATATTCAAGCTGTTGAGCGGGCTGTAAAGACAGTTACAGAGGCGTCTTTACAGCTTTGCCACAAAGATACAAGAGAAGCTTTGATAAAGAATAAAATTCGTTCTCGAAAGCAAATGCCTAAGTTTGAAAGTAAGAAAGATTTTAAATTTATTTAAATGTTTTTTTTTATTGTCTCTGAAGATAATATGTTGAATTTATTTTATTTCATTAAATTTCTTGTCCTAAAACTGTGTATTTATTAACAAACATACCTGTTTTTCTTCTTAAGACACGACAAGCAGAAGGCCAAACATTTCAGAAATAAAGAAAATTAAAGTTTTTCAAAGTCGATGCGCGGGTAGAAGGAGACTACTTAAAAAGTTTTTTTTTGCTTACTTATTATTTATTTGAAGTGGGTCACGTTATTATTGTTCAACGTTCTAAAGTTAATTCGCGTCATATTACATACTTCTTTGCAAGAAGTTCTAACTTTGAGCAATAGATGGCGCTGTACCTTTTGTGAAGTGTTACACCCAAAAATGGTTACTAGTTCCTCCGGTATTACAGGTATCGCAAATCCATCGGTGGATCAAGACGTTGTTGCATCGGCAGAGACAACAACACCGTCTCCAGACAAAGTCACTAGCGTCACGACTTGTTTTTCAACCACACATTGTCAACTATTACTTGCTACTGCGTTGGTTAATGTAGCGTCAAAAATAGGCAATGGTATCACACTTAGATGTTTAATAGATCCAGGTTCGCAGGCCAGCTTCATCACTGAATCTGCAGTTCAGTTGCTGAAACTAAAGAAGACACCACATAAAAGTATCATCACAGGATTGGGAAGTGACCAAAGACCTTCGTTGGCCTCTAAGTCTATAGTTGCTGTCAAACTACAATTACTTTACGATCTCAACTTTACAGTTAAAGTTCAGGCTTTTATGTTGAGTCAAATCACAACATTCCTTCCTGAAAAGCAGGTTGAAATTGAATTATGGTCGGAGTTTTCAAACATCAGTTTGGCCGATCCATCATTTCACATACCCAATAAAGTTGACATTCTTCTCGGTGCAGATATTTATGGTCAAATCTTGTTGGAGGGTGTAATCAAAAGTCCGCTTGGTGCGCCTATAGCCCAGCGAACATCACTTGGTTGGATTATTTCTGGACCCATACAAATGAATGAAAGCAATTTATTACAATATCCACTTATAAGCATGCATATTACTCATTCAAATAAAGATAAGCCGCTTAAAAGATTTTGTGAGCAATCACCGCAGCTAGAATCCGTTACGTTGGTATTAGATCCTAACAGGAATTGTCCTAAAGAAGAAAGAAAATGCAAAGAAGCAACATCTACAGAATGGCTTACAATTACTGAAATGCAAAATAGTTTAAGAACATGTATATGTAAAAAAACTTACCCAGCAGAAGATTTGAAAAACCTGAAAGAAAAAGAAAGGGTTGGTAAAAACAGTATACTTACTTCATTCGATCCATGGATCGATGACGACGGAATCCTCAAAGTTGGCGGCAGGCTGCAATGTGCACATATCAGTGAAGTATTGACGCAACCGGTTGATAATCCATCGAAGTCACGCCTTACCAACTTGCTTCTGAGAGATGCACATGCAAGAACTTTGCATGGTAGTCCGCAGCTGATGTTAAATCATTTGCGAATACGGCACTCGACACGTTCAGTAAAACAAGCCGTACGCACGCGTTGTGTACGGTTTTCAGCGCAATTTCAAAACCAGTTGATGGGTCAGTTACTATCAGCTCGTGCTACAGTCAATCGTGCAATTTTTCATAGTGGGCTCAATAACGCAGGTCCCATCAATCTACGTAAAGGCAGGGGTCATAATCATAAGTATTACAATAGCTACATAAGTCTATTAATTTGCAGTCTTCAAGTGTATAGCTCTTGTCGACATGCAAATTATTGTCTCGCGAGAATGTCACTCAATTTTTACCACCGATGTAAGTGGGTTCTGTTAGTAATAGAAAAGGATTTTGGTTGGCTATTTAGGATATGACAAGCACCCTGGATTCTATAATATCAATGGAGTGGTCAGTTTAACATAAAAGTAATATTATAAAACGTCCTCTTTTTAAGACATAGCTTCTTCCTCATAACTTCAATAAATAGTTAGTACGTATAGTGTTTTACATTTTGTATTGAATTGTTTATAAAATTGTTTTTTTTTGTGTTTAGTTATTTCGGTTAGGTTTTTTGTGTTTAGTTATTTAGGTTAGGTGTTAACGTTGTGAGTGTTTTATTTTTCTTAAAGTATTAAGTTAGGTAGTATAAAACAGACTTACGTATTGTCATAAGTTTTTAAGATATTGTTTGTACCAATGTATTTTCACCAACCACCAAACCCTAGGCAAAAGTTAAGTGAGCTATGCATGGTGGGCGGTATTAAAGAACATTATTTCATAAATTCTTGGTGGGCGGTATGTTTAACGTTCTAAAGTTAATTCGCGTCATATTACATACTTCTTTGCAAGAAGTTCTAACTATGAGCAATAGATGGCGCTGTACCTTTTGTGACACTTTCTTAATCGCGGTGACGAGATTTTTGGTTGAAATCATAAGAACGCAGTGATTTTATTGTTTTTTATACCATTCCTATCAAACCATTTGTAAATATTCATATGTGTTTCTATTATTAATTACACCATTTTACACGCTAGTGAATGTTGTATCATTTTTGGGGACCGCTTATTCATTATTGCTATTACAAAACAATCAGAAGAATTTTTTTTATCCCATACAAGAGCGACCCACCCTAATGTATATATTGTTTTCCTTAAAAAAAAAAATTGACTTTGACAAACCAAATATCAAACATACCGTGTTTTAAGGCAAATAAATGTTTCTATTCTATTCTATTCTATTCAGCCAATCATGTTTCAGAACAATCGAACAAAACGTGTCGTTGGTCACTTAATGCTGCAAAGCACTGAGGAACAAACTTCCACGGAGCTGGTGAAATTCTCCCGAAGCATTGTTTTAAATAGCGCTGAAACTTCGTCTTTTGGCTTCAGCAAGTTCACACGCACATCGCTTGTAGAGGCGAGTACGATTCATGAACGAACGGCGATGATAAAAATCTATTCTTTAAAAAAATTTAATGTTGGAATACAATCTTTAACATTGGTATTGACGTCACGTACCTAACGAATAAAACAATTAAAAATTAATCTATTTCCTTTTGATGTGGGTGTCTTTGGGTAATTTTTTCTTAAAGCCGGGAATAGACGCTCCTGATGAATAAATATTCATCACATTGAAGAGTGAAAACAAAACAAAACGAACGAAAAAAATAAATTATTGAAATATTTAACTAGCGTTTTATTTTTTTACAGCTATTTATTGACAAAACTAATAAACATAAGGCCAATTTTGGTCCTGGTTTTTATTGAGAATGTATAAAATATAAATCGTATTGGCAAAAATAGCTCAAAATTCACTAAATCTAACCATGCTACCATAGTTGCCCTATGAAGTCTGGATAAAATACTATACCTACTTAGTTTACTTTTCCTATGTCAGTAACCAATTTAAGGTTTTTGAACGCACCCTGCCACGTTTCGTTCCGCCTTTAAACTGTTAACGTTAAAATTATTAAATAACACTATATATTCTAGTTCTCTTTTTTAAGAATCGTATCATGGCATTAAATACGCTTAACGTTTTATATATAATTAGTAACACAATAATTCATTTGTACCTACATACATTCATTGAAAAGCTAACTTATTAGGAATCAAACGAACTTACCCTGTGAAGTTTGATTCCAATTATGAGAGGGTCTCAACCGAAAACGATTACTTATTATATGCAGCAGTAAATGAGATGGTGCTATCTTCTTCACACTTTTAGATATCCTAAGAAGAATTTTCTTATTTCCGTTCCTTGGACTGGCAACTCCGCGTCACGTTGAATGAATTAATGAATGAAAAATACTCTATTGCTCTAAAAACATAAAATAATACATAAAGGGATCAGTTTTACAAAAGGCGGCCTTATTGCTAGAGTAGCACTTTCTGCCAGGCAACCTTTGGGTAAGAGAATCCATAAAAACAAAGTAAATAAAACAAGGGCTAGTGCACAGATTAGATTAGGACATGAATATGAATTCTTAAATATGAAACAATACTAATAAAGAAAAGAGTAAATTATAAAAAATAGACGAAAATATAAATACGAGTACAAAGGAGCTATGTACAGTGATAGGTAAATGTGATAGATCAGGATTTTAGGATGAAGAGTCCAGCCTGAGGAAGTAATCATTATTTTGACGAGTGAATGAGTCCCGAGACTGGGCACGTCTAATTCTCTCCGGCAGGGAGTTCTACAGGTGGATGGCATGCACAGTATAAGACTTGGCTACGAAATCAGTGAAATGAGGAGGAACATCAAGGGACAGGCAGCTAGAAGAACGAAAGTCATGGACAAGAGTAGAAGAGTGAAAGACAAATTGATTTTTTAGATAGCAAGGTGAATGTAGATAAAAAAGGATGGAGTAGAGGAGGGACAACGCGCGGCAGTCTTGTCTTCGGGAGATAGATAGCCACTAAAGTTGGGAACGGTAATATGAAATATGGTCGTATTTACGTAATGCCGTGGCCAGACTATCGCGATAAAATTCTTGTTCCGTTGTCGCGATAAAAACTTCGTGTTCCGTTGTCACGATAATCTTGGCCACATTAAAAAAAAACTTCGCGATAAAATCCTATTCTAGTAGGGTAAGTGCACCAGTAAATGAACAGTTAAGAAATTCCAGAACTTTAAAAATATAAATAACATACTTCTGGGTATCTTAGATAAAACAATAATATTGTATGGTATTCCGAATTTGTTGAAGAAGAATATAATTTCTCCGTTTTTGAATGAAACACTTATTTTTAGAGATTTTGGATAATTTATGCAAAACGACCCAAATCCACCAGTGAATGAACGAAAATCTTCAATAAATTAACCACCTGAATTCCAATAAATGAACTACCAACCAAATTAAGATATCTTTAAAAAATAGCAAATTTCGATAGAAAATAATGTATTTCCGGTCCGAAGTGGTTTATTTATAACTTTCCTAAAAATAAATACTTTAATTTTATAATATAAATCGAGGTATATTAAAAAAAAGTATTATGTACACTTTAATGTTTTATATTTTCGCGTTTTATTAACTCTTAAATATACTTAAGTAAAATTTTAAACACTGAAAAAAGACGACAACCTCAGGCGGGAATCGAACCACGCACCTTCCGCATTCCGGGCGGCTGCCTTAACCACTTGGCTACCGAGGTCTGGCTTTCAACCGTCGAAATTTGTCAGTGCTTGATGCTTATGTTTTAAGTCAACATTGCTTCATCAAATCTTAGAAGTTTTCACCTCTGAGATCCGAAAGAAATATTTTTACAAATATTTGAACATTCGTTTAAGATGAAGCTGCGTTTATAGATGAATGTTTTATATTTTAGCGTTTTATTAACGCTTAAATATACTTAAGTAAAATTTTAAACACTGAAAAAAGACGACAACCTCAGGCGGGAATGGAACCACGCACCTTCCGCATTCCGGGCGGCTGCCTTAACCACTTGGCTACCGAGGTCTGGCTTTCAACCGTCGAAATTTGTCAGTGCTTGATGCTTATGTTTTAAGTCAACAAAAAAATTTTACTTAAGTATATTTAAGCGTTAATAAAACGCTAAAATATAAAACATTAATCTATAAACGCAGCTTCAACTTAACCGAATGTTCAAATATTTGTAAAAATATTTCTTTCGGATCTCAGAGGTGAAAACTTCTAAGATTTAATGAAGCAATGTTGACTTAAAACATAAGCATCAAGCACTGACAAATTTCGACGGTTGAAAGCCAGACCTCGGTAGCCAAGTGGTTAAGGCAGCCACCCGGAATGCGGAAGGTGCGTGGTTCGATTATGTACACTTTTACAGTCCTGAAATTAGTATTGTTTTTAAATTATTAAGAAAAAAATACCAATAATAGGCAGTCAATTAATCAATTAATAAATATCTTCGTTCAATTATTCTTCAGGATGTATAGTTGACCGACTAAATGCCTTTAACCGCGTGCACTCACACGTCACCCTGGGCAGTAATGTTCCAATGTCTAAATTGGAAAAATCTTAGAATAAGTAGTTGACACCTTATAAAAGATTTTAAAACACAATTTTAATATTAATAACATTGGAATAATAATTAAACAGATTTAAGTCTCATATTTTTATTGTTTCTATTCTGTTGTCGTGTTGTTTTGTATTTATTCTATTGTCCTGTTTTGTAACTGTTCCTTAGTATGCAAATAAATTATTTTTATTATTTTTATTTTATGTTTTATTATTATTATTATTATTTTTAATTAAGTGGCAGCTCAAAATCACATACTATTATGTAATTACCTACCAGTGTTCATTCACTCGATTTACGTAACCAATAAAGTAATCATCGTTAGAGTTCATATAAACCTAAAAATATCAGTAACTTAAACTCTAGTTCGAACAGTAGCCTAAAATACGCCAACTGTTAATTAAAGCTATGTACAGAAAACGACCTAATTTGAATAGCAATAACAATATTATAAATTTGATAGATTTTAAAAATCACAAGCCTGCTATGAATGTACCACACGTTCATTCACTGGATTTTGCTTGTTTTCGTGGTCATATATTCGAACTCCCTAAATTTTTTAATAAATGCATGAAATTCTACAAAATCTCATATCTATTAGATTAAGCAACCGTTCTACTATCCTGTGACATAATTTTATTTTCACTAGCACACACATCTACAAAGTTAATATCAAAACACTATGACTTATCCGACACCTTATTACGGATCCCATACAAACCACAAAACACCATCGAGCGTCCGGTTTGGACCTTCTCCATTTTAGAACGGATCTCAGGATGATTCCTGTGTGACTAGTTGACGTAAAAGTGTTGCAATTTAAAAAAAAAGTGAGTTTAGTTGAAAAACGCGGACTTCTTTATATTTAGAAAAATTGACGTTTTGTGAATTTATTGGATTGGTTCATTCACTGGTGCACTTACCTTATACCGCACGAACTTTATCGCGATAAAGTCCTTTGATGTGCGGCAATTTACCGACAGCGGCGCGTTGTATCGAGCTAACGCGATAAGTGTTTGGCCAGACGTGTCGCGACAACGCGAATCTTCGCGCTAGGGCGATGGGTGTGGCCACGGCATAAGCCACAAATGAAGCAGATACAAAGGTTCTGCAGACGCTCAAGTTTATTACAAAGGACAACGCTGAAGTCAGGGTAACACGCGTCGGCGTAATCCAGTAAAGGAAGAAGAAGAGACTGCGCAAGTAAAATCTTAGTTTTGGTCTGCAACAGATTTTTCCAGCGCTTTAGTAAGCCGTATGCCCTAAACACCCTCCTGCTAACCTCCTGAACCTGATGGTCCCAGGACAGACGGTTATCGATAATGACACCTAGAATCTGTAAGACATTTTGTAATGGTATCTATACCCCATTGAAAACGATCGGTGGCAAAGTGTTAAAGTTAATTCTAGACAGATACCAGTGACTACCAATTACAATTGCTTGGGTTTTACTAGGGTTTACCTGCAACCCATGACGTCGACTCCAGCTCAAGATATGTTCCAGGTCGTCATTAGTCGTTAATGGCTTCGGACAACTTCTGAACAGGAGCCCGAGTATAGATTTGAAGATCGTCTGCATACAAAGAAAAAAAATACATATTATAGGAAGAAGAGAGAGGCAGCGTGATAGAATTAATAAATATAGAAAATAGGAGAGGAGGCAGAACGCCACCCTGCGTTGCGTCATTATTTCAGAGAATTTTGTGTTATTCTCCAAATTTTTTTTATTTTTTGGTTTGGGAGGGATGGGTTGACGTAATCGTCGTCGTCAGTGGTAAAAATGGGAGTTCCGCAGGGTTCAATACTTGGTCCATTCTTGTTTTTGGTTTATATTAATGTTTTACCTTATTTTGTAAAAAACAGTCATAAGATAGTATTGTTTGCTGATGATACTTCACTTTTATTCAAAGTGAAACGACGACATCCAAATTATGACGATGTGAATAATGCGGTCTCACAGATTGTACACTGGTATAGTGTAAATAACTTGCTATTAAAAGAGGGAAAAACCAAATGTGTAAGATTTGTATTGCCTAACTTCCGTCCATAGACTATAATGCCGTTAACCGACCTGAGGTCGATTTTGACTTTTTGATATCATTGAACTCAGAATAAAACGCGCCATCGAACAATCTGACCCATTTTTTTCTATCTTTTTAGTTACCTGAGATAGCGACACGAAAAACGCCGTTAAACAACAACTTTTTTCAATAATAAAATGCTATAACGCCGTTTATTCCAATTCCATAGCAATAACGCGGTTAACAGTTTATAACGTTTATATGCACTAGGCCTTCCAAGTCATTTCCATGACTTAATTGCCGTTAACTGGTTATATCAAACTATATTGCGGTTAAAATACTTTAACTGTATTGTAGTCATGTTTTCTATTAAATCGTTAATTATAATCCCATGACTTAAATGCCGTTAATTAAAAATACTAAACCAAAATGTGGCTAAACACCAAGTAACGGCATTTTTGTGTTTTATTTCATACATTTAATGTTCAGAGTTAACAATTACGAATTGGCTTTTAACGGCAATACTAAAATGCGGCTATCCCGTATGATTACGCTAAAAAGCCGTTATCCGTTCTTGCCACTGGTTACAAGAATCGACAACTTACCTATATTGTTGCGTGTGTGCAAATAAATTGTTTGATCTTCAGATTTAATAATAAATTTATATACAAGCAATAAAAATAAACCTTTTAACGCTTTCAGTCACACTTTTTTGTGTATATTAATATCATTAAATTTTGTTGGTAGTAGTATTAGTTATGGTTAGTAGATTATAAAAAGATACACAATTTTTTTTCTCAGCGTTAGGCTTTTGATTAAAATAGTGGTTAGCAACGGTGACCACCATGACTGTACACATAAATATAGCTGAGACAAATGGAAAATTTATTTGGCACTAAATATTTAAATCTATATTCTTATACACGAAAATCATAAACAAATATATTTTTAAGGAATTTCTGAAAAGCAGGTCTTCTCTTTACGTAAGCAAAGTGGAACTTTGCACGTGCTGCAGTGCCAAGTAGTCCTTACTGGATTCATTTTAGTGCTGCATTTGCAGCATCTTTTTTATGTGGATCGTTTTGGTTGGTGACAGCTACTTTCAAACCGGATCTCACTAGCAACTGTTGGTTTGTGACTCTTTATAAGCACTGGCCTAGGAGATGCTGCTGGAGAAGAGCGGGTACTGCCAACGAGCTTAGACCATGGTCGCTTTACAAATGTTGGAGCTAAGAGCCCTTGATAAACTGAACGACGAAATTCTTTGACAGACACTGGCACAAATAATTTTGAATGTCTCCCTCCGTAAGTCTGCGAAGAATTCCAAAAACAAAACAAAATTAAAATTATTTTTTTAAAAAGTAACGCCTACGATCGTCACGGTGGTTAGCAACAGTAACCACCTTAAATATAATCTAAAAATCTCACCATGCACACAAAAATCAAACATAATTTTGTATAAAATTTGTAACAAACACAATCTCAGATAAATTAAAACAAAAATAATCTACAAAATCTGTTTCTTACCTTTCATCTCACAATAATTTTCACGAGAAATACAAAATTCGGCGTTCGGTATTTTAAAATCTTCGCTGTGACATACAAAACCGTGCGAGGTGAAATTGGGAACCACATCATGGTTATCCGAAAAGCATACTATCGAGAAAGTTCAATAAAAATACACTAGATTGGTTCAAAGTTACAAATAAAAAAATCGAAATAGGTGGTTAGTGTCGCTAACCACTAAGACTGAAAGAGTTAAACTAAGATCAATTGGCGTATTATAAATGAATTATTCATGAATCATATTGTATTAATCGCTTATTATGTTTAATTTTAACTTTTACAATAAAAGTTACAAAGGAACTCAATAAGAATTAGACAAGATATTACAATTGACTCATCAATGTGTTTGTATTTTATAAATTCAAAAAGCTAATTTTAAGCCTATTATTGCTTTTGAAAACATTATCAAACATCAGAATATCAAATAATAATGATCAACATGAAAGAATAACAAAAAAAGCGACTGCTTAGAGGACTATTAGGCTGAGATCGACTGGATTATTATCGCTACTTATAAATTCAATTCTCACTTTAACAATAATAATCATCATCATCAGCCAGAGGATGTCCACTGCTGGACAAAATCCTACCCCAAGGATCTCTACCACAACCAGTCTTGTATCAGTTGTAACCGCGACCTTATCGTCGGACCACCTTGTTGGAGGCCTGCCGACACTGCATCTTCCGGTTCGCGGTTGCCACTCAAGAACCGTTCTGCCCAAATGGCCATCGATTCTACAAACGATGTGCCCTGCCCTTTGCCACTTGAGCTGGGCAACTCTTTGGGCTATGTTGGTAGCCTTAGTTCTTCTACGGATCTCCTCATTTCTTATTCGATCCAGTAGAGGAACCCCGAGCATAGCCTTCTCCATTGCTCTTTGAATGACTTTGAGCCTGCCTATTAGGCCTATAATGTGCGACCACGTTTCGGTACCGTATGTCATCACTGCGGCAACACACACTGGTGGAAGATTTTGTCTTGAGACACTGCGGTACTTTGGACGAGACGATTTTCATAGATAACCGAATGCTGCCCAGCTGAGTTAGATTCTACGATTGGCCTTTTTCTTAAAGTGGGACCTACCTAACTAGACCGTTTGTCTGAGGTATACATATTCATCCACAACTTTAAGAGCAGAGTCTCTAACCTTCAGAGGAGTGAGTGGTGGTACGACACGTGAGTTAGACATGATTTTTGTCTTCTCCATGTTCATTTCAAGGCCCATTTGTTGAGACTATGTTGAGATCTAAGAGCATTGTGACGAGATCCTCCAGGGTCTCAGCCATGATTACTATGTCGTCGGCAAATCTGTACACGCTGTTAATAATGATGCCGAATCCTCTCCAGTCTAAAAGTTTAAATACGTCTTCCAGTGCAGCAGTGAAGAATTTCTGAGATATGACGTCTCCTTGTTTCACTCCACGCTGCAGCCGGACTTGTTTCGAGTTCTGGTCTTGAAGGCGAACGTCATAGTGGCGTTTTCGTACGTAAACACTTCAACACTTCGATTTACCGGTAGTCAATCTGGCACCGCTGGAGATACTGTAGCACGGCCCATGTCTCAATTGAATCGAAGGCTTTCTCATATTCCACAAACGGTAAGCAAAGTGGCCTGTTATACTCTTCGGTCTTCTGTATAACCTGCCTCAGCGTATGTATGTGGTCTAAAGTGCTGAAGCTTTTTCGGAATCCGGCTTGTGGAATTAGCTAGAAGTCATCAAACCTGCGTGCAAGACGATTAGTTATGATATGACCCTATAAAAAAACAGCTTATAGACATGACTTAAAAGTGAAATGGGTCTGTAGTTCCACAGAAGGGCTTTCTGTCCTTCTTAAAGAACAACACAACCACACTTTCATGCCACGCTTCTGGCATTCTGCCTCCGAGTACGACGGAATTGAATAGCTTCTGAAGAGCTGCGAGTACCGGTCTTCCGCCTGCTTTCAGGAGCTCAGCCGTAATTCAACACCCGATGCTTTGCTGTTCCTAAGCTTCTTGAGAGCCGCACCAATCTCGTACAGGCTGATGTCCGGGATATCTTCGGTATCTTCAGTATTTCGATTTTTCTGTGTTGATCATTATTATTTAATATTTTGATGTGTAATAACTTTATTACTACTTTAGAATTCGATGGGTTATTAGAACAAAGCCGCAATCGACAAAACGCAATTTTACAGGAAAAAAGATTTAGTGAAAATCTTGAATAATTGTTAAACTACAAGGCGTATCATAACGGTTTGTATATCAAACAATGCATTATTTTTTTCTGGAGTGACATAAAGTGTACATAAGCTTAGTAGTACTTAGGAATTAAAAAAATAGTTGTGGGCTACTCCCACTTTGCACACACTAATATAATACCATATACTTATAATACATAGATATCTATTATATTACATACATCCATACATAAATAATTACATTAAATATTAAACTTACTTTAATATATTCACTTTTGTTCGTATACATACTACTATTATTACTTAATAAACATAAATAAAATATTAAAACATATAAGTTAACAATAATACATACACTCATAAAATATATTTATAATATAATATTTTATGTGCTAAGTTGTCGTGTTGTAGTTTTGCGTTGCGTTGTGGAGCCGCGCACTTAATTACCCTGCCATTGTTCACGGCTGAGACGGGCGGCCCGACTCCCGCGCACGCCAGTCGGCCCTATGTTCCTACGACGAATGCATGCTTGACTGGCTCGCGCCGCGCTTACTACGATACATCGCTAATTATTATTGCTTGTAACTAAGTTCCTGCAAAAGTGTGTAGATAATATAATATAGCTACCAGCTTACGATTTCTCCTGCTAATTGTGTTTGTGTACTTACCTACATTAGTATCGTGAATAAACATATAAATTGGAAATTGTGTGTGTCATCATTCGTCTTCAAGTGACGACAAATACCACGACACCTACTACTAATACCAAATTGGTGACCCCTATATTGGACACAATCCGGCGCTGGTGAATAAACGTACGTAAATTTCAAGCATTAATATTACGCACCCACAAGATGGCAACCGGCGGAGCTAAGCGAGACCACGTTGAAGGTGACATCGAAGAGCGCGTTTCCACGGCACAATCTCACAAGTCATCCTACATTTTTAAAGTTGGTGTACGCATTCCACCTTTTTGGCCGGAGGAACCAGAAATATGGTTTTCGCAAATCGAGGGTCAGTTCCAGATTGCAGGCATCACTAATGACCTTACCAAGTTCCATTATGTCATCGGACAACTAGATAGACAATTTTCAACAGAAATTAAGGACATAATTACGAATCCACCTGCCAGCGAAAAGTATGAAAAGCTTAAGACCGAGCTCATAAGACGACTAAGCGCATCGAACGAGAAGAAAGTGCAGCAGCTCATCATGCACGAAGAGCTAGGTGATCGCAGACCTTCTCAGTTCCTGCGACACCTTCAAAGCTTAGCTGGAAATCAAATAACCGAAGACTTTCTTCGCACAATTTGGACCAGTCGCCTTCCCGGGAATATCCAAACTGTCCTGGCTGCTCAACCCTCTGCGAAACTGGACATCTTAGCCGACCTTGCTGACCGGATTCGAAATATAGCCCCATCGACGCCTCAAGTAGCTTCTACATCTTCTCCAGGTTCTAGCACGGAGGCTATGGCTAGAGAAATTGCCGAACTTCGTCAGCAGATAAAGTCTATGACCATGCAGAACAAGCAAAGACCCCGTTCCCACAGCAGACGTCGCGACCAATCATCCAGCAGATTCCAATCCTCGTATAGAAGGTACCCCACCTGTTGGTATCACTCTAAGCACGGAGACAAGGCTCATAAGTGTATCAAGCCGTGCGATTATGGGAAATCGGGAAACGAAAAGGGCAGTTGGTAATGGCGACAGCTGATAGCCCATCCTCTGGTCGCCTGTTCATTACCGACAAAAGGTCGAAGATTCAGTTTTTGATCGACACTGGCAGCGATCTCTGTGTCTTCCCCCGGACTCTCCTACATGAACGCCGCGCACCAACCACCTACCAGTGAATGTTACTAAACCTATTATAGGAGTAGATTTTTTGTCCTTTTATAATTTAATGGTAGATTGTAGAAATCAAAAACTTGTAGATAATACTACTAGCCTTTCTGCATCTGCTTTGTTTCCTCCCGACGAAAATATTATTAACTCTGTGAAGGTGCTGACTGGTGAGTCACGTTTCCATCGTCTGCTTTCCCAGGAATTTCCTGAGATAACGCGACCATCTGGCACACAACGTATTACACCTCACAACACACAACACCACATACGCACAACACCAGGACCACCTGTTTCTAGCGCACCACGACGTCTGGCTCCAGACAAGCTATAGATAGCAAGGCAAGAGTTCGAGGCTATGTTGGCTGATGGTACAGCTAGACCTTCACAAAGTCCCTGGTCCTCACCTCTTCATCTTGCCCCGAAAAAGATAACGGTTGGAGACCCTGCGGGGATTATAGACAGCTCAATGCCCGTACAGTGCCCGATAGGTATCCAATCCGTCACCTTCATGATTTTACGCACAGCATTTCAGGATGTAAGATTTTCAGTACCCTGGACCTCATGAAGGCGTACAATCAGATACCAGTACATCCGGATGATATACCGAAAACCGCAATCACCACCCCGTTTGGTATGTATGAATTTCCATACATGATGTTTGGTTTGCGTAATGCTGGCCAAACGTTCCAACGTTTTGTGGACGAGATGACGCGTGGACTTGATTTCGTATATTGTTACGTTGACGACTACCTGTTCTTTTCGGAGAATGAGACCCTTCATGAGCAACACCTGCGACAAGTTTTCACCAGGCTCCGCGAATATGGTATGGTTATAAACCCATCCAAGTGTGTTTTGGGAGCTCCCGAGGTAACATTTTTAGGTTATACCATTTCGGAGAGCGGAACCAAACCACTCGACACCAAATTACAAGCCTTGCGTGACTTTCCACCACCAAAGACTGTTAAGCAGCTAAGAGGATTCTTGGGAATGGCAAATTTTTATAGGCGATTTTTACCCAACGCCGCTCTCACTCAAGCCCCTCTTAACTCGCTTCTTACTGGTGCAGTGAAAGGTTCTTCTCCCATCAACTTGGCTGGCGAGGCTCTGATAGCTTTTGAGAAGACGAAGGAAAGCTTATCTGATGCAGCGCTCCTTGCTCACCCTAATTGCCAAGCCAAGCTAGAATTAGTGACCGATGCTTCGGACATAGCTATGGGAGCAGTTTTACAACAATTCCATGAAGGTGTGTGGCAGCCGTTAGCGTTCTTCTCGCGTAGGCTTAGCCCATCTCAAATAAAGTACTCGCCTTACGATCGGGAACTTTTAGCGATCTACGAATCTGTTAAGTATTTCCGACACATGCTTGAGGCGAGACACTTTATTGTATTCACGGACCACAAGCCTATTATATATGCTTTCAGTGAACGTAAACATAACTGTTCGCCCCGACAATACAGACACTTGGACTATATTTCCCAATTTACAACCGATATTAGACATATCTCCGGAAGGGACAATATAGTTGCTGACACCCTGTCACGTGTGGAAGAACTGGAGGCTCCTATCAATTTAACCGATCTAGCGAACTCTCAGACTATTGACCCCGAACTGGCCGAATATCTTAATAACTCTTCGTCCTCACTCCGCTTACAAGAGTTGGTATTACCTGGTAGTCGTAAACCATTGTACTGTGACGTTAGTACACCGACTTGTAGACCATTTGTTACCACCAAGCGAGTTTTCAATAGTCTCCATTCATTAAGCCATCCAGGAGCCAACGCGACTGCTCAACTCGTTGCAGAACGCTTTGTATGGCCTGGGGTTCGCAAAGATGTCAGAAACTGGACCCGAACGTGTCTATACTGCCAACGTTCTAAGGTAAGTCGGCACGTTTCTGCACCATTAGGCAACTTCAACCTGCCTCGTGCAAGGTTAAAACACATACACATTGATTTGATAGGCGCTCTTCCACTCTCTAATGGTTATCGCTACTGTCTAACAGCTATTGACATATTTACACGGTGGCCCGAAGTCGTTCCTATTGCTGACATTACTGCAGAGACTGTGGCAAAAGCATTACTATCAGGCTGGATATCGCGGTATGGTTGCCCAGTAGATATTGTCACCGATCGTGGACGGCAATTCGAATCTGCACTTTTTAAATACCTATCAAAATTTTTAGGGTTTCAGCACAAACGCACTACCGCAAATCATCCTGCGTGTAACGGCCTTATTGAGCGTTTTCACAGGCAGCTCAAAGCCGCAATCACATGTCATGCCGATATCAATTGGACTGAAAGCCTACCAATTGTTCTTCTTGGTGTCCGAACCGCCTTCAAAGAAGATTTGCAAGCTTCTTCAGCCGATTTACTTTACGGCGAGCCGCTGCGACTGCCCGGCGAATTTTTCAATTCAGGTGTAACTGGTACCACTGACATGTCTGATTTTACCGCACGGTTACGCTCATTTGCCAAGGAGTTGCAACCAACTCCAGCTTCGCGACATTGCAAGGGCAAGGTATTTATTTTTAAGGAGTTAGCGACTGCAAAACATGTCTTCCTACGTGAAGACGCTTCGCGTTCTCAATTTCAGCCAGCTTATACCGGCCCACACAAAGTTTTAGTACGCGGAGACAAATACTTTAAAATTCTTTGTAAGGGAAAGGAAGTCACGGTCACTGTTGATCGCTTAAAACCTGCGTTCATACTGGCTGATGACAATTCAACTAACCATTTTATTTTACCATCCCAGACAATATTAGGTGATGTACCCACCATACCACCACAAACCCCTATTTCACCTATAAGAGGACATAAAACCACACGCGCTGGGAGACAAGTTCGTTTTCCAGATTATTATCGTCCTTGACCAGGCCTCTGGAGGGGAGTGATGTGGGCTACTCCCACTTTGCACACACTAAAATAATACCATATACTTATAATTCATAGATATCTATTATATTACATACATCCATACATAAATAATTACATTAAATATTAAACTTACTTTAATATATTCACTTTTGTTCGTATACATACATTTACTATTATTACTTAATAAACATAAATAAAATATTAAAACATATAAGTTAACAATAATACATACACTCATAAAATATATTTATCATATAATATTTTATGTGCTAAGTTGTCGTGTTGTAGTTTTGCGTTGCGTTGTGGAGCCGCGCACTTAATTACCCTGCCATTGTTCACGGCTGAGACGGGCGGCCCGACTCCCGCGCACGCCAGTCGGCCCTATGTTCCTACGGCGAATGCATGCTTGACTGGCTCGCGCCGCGCTTACTACGATACATCGCTAATTATTATTGCTTGTAACTAAGTTCCTGCAAAAGTGTGTAGATATGATATAGCTACCAGCTTACGATTTCTCCTGCTAATTGTGTATGTGTACTTACCTACATTAGTATCGTGAATAAACTTATAAATTGGAAATTGTGTGTGTCATCATTCGTCTTCAAGTGACGACAAATACCACGACACCTACTACTAATACCAAATAGTAAAAAAAACATATTGCCACTTTAAACATTGAAAGTAGTTTCCGTAAGACTCCATTGAGGTTTTATTCCATTAAAAAGTGCGAAATAAATCAGACAGCAATAGCATATTGCAGCGTTGTGCGTTGATCTGAGTGATGTATGGCGCATACAGTAATAGCGTTTTACAATGATGTTACAGGAAATGTTGAATGTTATAGGAAAATGTACTGGCGAATACTGTGTGCATAGTATGCGTTTACTATATCTATATAGCATTGTGAATGCAAAATTTCAATAATAAAGATATAATTATTGTTGTATTGGAAGGACTACAAAATTTATTAATATAAGAGCATAAGGTAAATGTAATGAATAATGTACTTTTTGGAATTTATTTGTTAATAATCATAATAGATAAGACAAGATAAAGATAAAATATGCTTTATGTACACCACAGAAAACAAACAAAAAGACAAACACATAGTACATACAATAGGCGGCCTTAACGCTAAACAGCAATTTCTTATAGTAGTATAGTATAGTAGTATTATAATAATAGTATTATATTATTCTATGGACAGCTACCTATACACATCAACGCGGCCACCTGTACAAAGCTAAGCTACAGACCTAGAGCTAAGCTAACCCGACACTACACCGAAGATATCCCGAACATCAACCTGTACGAGATTGGTATGGCTCTCAAGCAGCACAAGAACAGCAAGACATCGGGTGCTGACGGAATAACGGCTGAGCTTCTGAAAGCAGGTGGAAGACCGGTACTCGCAGCTCTTCAGAAACTATTTAATTCCGTCGTACTCGGAGCTAGAACGCCAGAAGCGTGGCATGAAATTGTGGTTGTGTTGTTCTTTAAGAAGGGCAACAAGACCCTACTGAAGAACCACAGACCCATATCACTTCTAAGTCACGTTTATAAGCTGTTCTCAAGAGTTATCGTCTCGCACGACTTCCAGCTAATCGAACAAGCCGGAATCCGAAAAAGTTTTCAGCATCATAGACTCGTAGACCATGTGGTCTACGTATGTATGTATGTCTATGTATGTACATACGCTGCGGCAGGTTATACAGAATACCGAAGAGTATAACCGGCCACTTTTCTTAGCGTTTGTGGACTATGAGAAAGCCTTTGATTCGATCGAAACATGGGCCGTGCTGCAGACTCTCCAGCGGTGTCAAATTGACTACCGGTACATCGTAGTGTTGAAGTGTTTATACGCAAACGCCACTATGACAGTTCGCTTGCAGGACCAGAGCTCAAAGCCAGTCCGGCTGCAGCGTGGAGTGCGACAAGGAGACGTCATATCTCCGAAGCTCTTCACTGCTGCACTGGAGGTCGTGTTTAAGCTTCTGGACTGGAGAGGGCTCGGCATCAATATTAACACATTCAATGCCAAGTACACGGCGCCGTGTAGAGGGCGGGGGCCACCTACACGGTGCCGTGGGTTCGACCGGTACAATTTCAAAACGTCAGTGTGCCGTCGGCTCCTGCGAAACGGCTGCGTTTCGCATGTGGCCATACGGTCAGTCGACTGAACACGCAAAAATAAGCAACGGATTTAAATTTTCGCGCCTGGATTATTATTTGTACGTTATTAAAATGAGTGATAAGCCTGGGCCTTCTAATGCCAAGTACACGGCGCCGTGTAGGGGGTGGGGGGCCATCTACACGGCGCCGTGGGTTCGTTCGGTACAATTTCTAAGCGTTCAGTGTGCCGTCGGCTCTCGCGAGACGAGTGCGTGTCGCATTTGGTCATACGGGCAGTCGATTAAACACGTAAAAGTAAGCAGTGGATTTACGCGTGTTATATTTTCCGTACGTTATTTAAAATGAGTGAAAAGCCTGGGCCTTCTAAGCGTTCTTATAACGAAGTTATTACGGAATCTCGAAAGAAAAAACGTCGTACATATAGTGAGCACGGTAGTAGTACAGAGGACGATGAGGTCTCCAGCGATGAAGCTGTGTACTCCCAATGCGCTGAAGAGGAAGAAGACTCAGAAAGCAGCAGAGAAAGCGATTGTAGTATTTTTGATACTCATATTACTGGAAAACGCGACATTGCCACCAAGTTTCGATTACCATCTTGTCACCAGCAGCGTTCTCAGCAAGTACCTCAACAACGACAACTTTCATTGCCTTATGCAGATGACGAAGATATTTTACAACAGATCTCTCCACAAAAGCCAGCATCACCTTCTATTATACACGATTTTAGTGATTTGTCTTACATACCGGATAATATATTGAATAATTCCGCCACTCCTTCCGTTTCTTTGCTGAGATCTACTGTATCAACACCAGACTTGTCAGAAGGTGATGACATTATTTTACCTTCCAGAACTCCCGTTTCACCATCTCAAAATATAGCCCCAAGTACTTCTTCTATACCATCGCCACCGCAAAATTATCTTGCCAGCGACAATGACCGCTACCAAATTATTGGAGAAATGCCATCACAGCAAGGTTCTACATCTAATTGGAGTACGAACAGGTCACTAAAAACTATAGATTTTACAAAGACCCAAGAGCTGTTGGTTCCGGCGCCATCAGATCCTTTTGAAGCTTTCATGCTATTTTTAGACGATGACATTTTAGACTTGATTGTTCGTGAGACAAATTTTAATGCAGCGAGAATCTTGCAGGGACCTGGCGTGAGATCCAAGTCTAGAATAAATAGTTGGAAAAATTTAACACGAGAGGAACTCCTAATATTTCTAGGATTACTTCTGCATACAGGAACCATACGACTAAATAGACTCAATGACTATTGGAAAAAACATTGGCTTTTCAACATTCCTTCTTTTTGCCAATACATGTCCCGAAACCGTTTTATGTTGATATTGAGGTGTCTACATTTTTCGTCGGTGGATAGTGATGAAGATAGATTGGTAAAAATTCGCCCAATAATAGATCATTTTAATAATAAAATGAATAGCATTTACTATCCAGGAAAACAACTGTCTCTCGATGAGTCAATGATCTTGTGGCGTGGTCGTCTACTTTTTCGCCAATATATAAAAAATAAGCGACATAAGTATGGCATAAAATTGTATGTTCTTGCAGAGCCGGAAGGCTTAGTTTTAAAATTTCAATTATATGCTGGTGCAGGTGATGAGACTGCAGGAACAGGACACACTCAAAAAATAGTTTTAAAATTACTTGAAGAAAAACTGGACTCTGGCCATAGCGTATATATGGATAATTATTATAATTCATATGAATTGGCAGTTAAATTATTGGATCGCCAGACTTATTGTACTGGCACCTTAGGAAAGAACCGAAAGGGTAATCCAATAGACCTTGGCACTGTGACACTACGAAAAGGCGAGAACAAGTCATTGTTTCTGAACGGTGTCCACGTCGGGAAGTGGAAAGATAAGCGCAATTTACTATACATATCTACCGAACATGATGATGAAATGTTAGAAATAACGAACAAAAGAGGCCTAAACCTGGTTAAACCTTCGGCTATTGTACATTATAATAGTTTCATGTCTGGCGTGGATCTGCAAGACCAATTAATGTTGTCATACTACCCATGCGAGCGAAAAAGTATGCGATGGTATAAAAAGGTATTCATACACTCTCTGCAGATGAGCCTAAGCAACGCCTTTTTTTTATTTAACAAATATTCTATTGGAAGTAAAATGAATTTGTATGATTTTCGGTTGGCTATTTTAGAGAAGTTACTGCCAAAACCGAACGAGAATGTTCCCAAAAAAAATATACTAAATAACCACAAACTATCAAAAATTGAAACTGTGAAATTGCGAGAAAAGAAAGAAGGAAATAGGACAAGAACTATAAAAGAGATAGTGAGAAAAGAATGTAAAAGCTGCAGGGAAAATAACAAAAGAGTTGCGACACTCTACGAATGCAAAGGGTGCAGTGGATGGCCTGGCTACTGTATAGAATGTTTCTTTGCATTTCACTAATATTTTTGTCTTATTTTTTATTATTGACTCAATTATATTATTCCATAATTTTTGAGTTATACTACTACTGTTAATTTTTTTAAATGTTTATTACATTTTCAAGATATTTTTAATAAAGCTGATTTTCATAACATTATTATGTTTGTTTCATTCAAATCAATACAACACAATAAATAAAAAATATATTCTGTTATTATAGTGATAATAGTTAGTATTTACTCATAACACGGCGCCGTGTACTTGGCCACACACTAGCTTGTGGGCCGGCTACACGGCGCCGTGATTTTGTTTTTTTAATAGATAATAAATACATATTTTACTATTTATTATTACCAATGTGTAATTACACCTAATACATAACATTTAAGTTTGAAAAATGTTTTGGCCACCCAAGTGCAATCAATTACCATAATCAGCATTGAATGTGTTAACGGCGTGTACATCAGTCACCTTCGATTTGCCGATGCTATAGTAGTCATGGCGGAGACCTTGGATGACCTAGGCACAATGTTGGGTGATCTCAAGTCTCTCAACATGTGGGCCTGAACATGGAGATGCCGAAAATCATGTCTAACTCATGTATCATACCCACTCCTCTGAAGGTTGGAGAGTCTGCTCTTGAAGTGGTTGACGAATATGTGTACCTGGGACAAACGGTCCAGTTAGGTAGGTCCAACATTAAGAAAGAAGTTAATCGTCGAATCCAACTCGGCTGGGCAGCGCTCGGTAAGCTACGAAATATCTTCTCGTCCAAAATACCGCAGTATCTCAAGATGAAAGTTTCAACCAGTGTGTGTTGCCAGTGATGACATGCTGTAACGGTACAGAATGAATGGTATCCGTCCGTTAGTAAGGAATGTGTGGGAGTAGCACTAACATAAATATTAATGCGTAGCACCATTAATATAATAAGCATGAAAAAGGGAATAATAAACTAGTTCAGAATAATGGTCCGTGGTCTAACGCTTTATCTTTAGTTTGAACTTCGCGGGGACTGCTCTGTGTGCTCCTTGCGACATAGGCGCCATCTAGCGTGAGTTATTTACTTGAGCTTCGCATAAGGTTGCTAGTTTGACTTCTTTATTTTGAATTTCGCGGGGACTGCTCTGCGCGTCCCTTGCGACATAGGCGCCGTCTAGCGGAAGTCATTTACTTGGGCTTCGCGTAAGGTTGCTAGGTTGACTAGGACTTTATCTTTATTTTGAATTTCGCGGGGCTTTGCGAGTCGGCAAAGTGGTTCACCTACGGGCGGACGCCATCTATGGTCGGAATACGGAACTTTTGATAATTTCCCAAAATATAGGATTATTGGCTTAAGTGGAGGATTATTGAGAGGGAATTGTTAATAGAAGGCTACATTTAGATATTCAAAGATGAAATATTGGCTGTCGGACGAGATTTGGTTAGATTATGGAAAAATTTTAGAATTGCGCGGCGAAAGCGGCAATGAGCGAGCGAGAGGTTGAGAAAAAGACAGAAAGAGAGGTCGGATGATAGCTCCACGTGGCGCGACGCGAAGGCGAGGGGATCGGGGAAACAGCTAGCGATTGGTTGAAGGGAAGAAAAGCGGACTCGCGCGGGCGTATGTTAGGCGCGCATGGCGCGAAAGTTAAGATGCTTGGGGAAAGGGCGAAAAATTAGCGGGCATTCAATTTTGGGACGTTGGCGGTGCGGTCCAACTTAAGAGTGCGGTACTACTCATACGGGAAAAATAGCGTCCGAGCTTTGATAGTGCGCTAAGTGATATTCGAGCTGCGATATTAATTAAGATTTGTGAAATTGAAAGTGATTAATAAAGTAAAACTATTGCGATCGCAACTCGAATCCGTTAACGGAATGAAGTATTCCGGGGTACATCGGCGGAAACGCGTAACGGTGGCAACGAAAACCTATGTACCTTTCAACAGACTTCGGTCTGGATGATCTTTGATTGTATTTAATAAGATCGGCGTTTTACATCATTACGCTAAACAATACACTATCTTCGACGGAGTAATGGGGGAGAGACAGTTGTCTCCCTAGTGAAAGTTGAAGATAGGTCAGACACCATTTAGCTGGAGGTAGACCCGTATGACCCAGTCCAATTTCGAGTCTACCTCCGTACATACAGTGTAGTGATAGGAAAATAACACACTGAGTATACTGGCTCGACTGATAGAACATTTAGGAGTTAGTTGCTTTCAGGGGCAATGCGACTCTCACAACACACCACGAATTTAAATTAAATGAGGCTTGGCCTAGATTGCAAGGTACACAAAAAAGGGACTGTTAGTTCGACAAAATACAGGCATTTTCAAGTGAGGAAAGTTGTAGGAATCTATAGGTAGGCGGAAATATATATGGTTAATTATGGGAGGCAAGGTATTTGCACGCAGTGCGTACATAGGATGGGAGCTTGAGCCGCAAGGCCAGGCCGGGTTAATTCAGACTAATAAGGTAGGGATAATTAAGTTACGGCGCTAAATAAAATTATGATGAAGTGATGTGGGTCCTAGCTAGGCAAGTAATCTGTTACCGCAGGCCGGTAAAATTCTAATTGTTTTCATAAAGTTGTTACCAATTAATTATTCATTTTAAATAATTAACAGAAGCATGATAATATAGTACCATCATTACTTTGGAATACCTAAAAGTCTAGACTGGTTTCCTATTACAAGAAAAATACTAAAAAGTTATAGCAAATAAGCTTAGCCGTACTGTGATGTTTGATTTCTAACACTGAAATGACCAAACAGGCATTTGTTAGCTTTCCCTGGGATGTGATACAATCCCACATTGCTACACTCTTCAAAGTGTGGAGAATTTACATCCAATACATATTATTAAAAATAAGCTGATACAAACTAAGCAACTAAAACCAGTTTAGAACCTATGATAAGTCGTTGAAAGAAGACATTGTCAGCTATGAGCTTCTAATAATCTGAAACATAGAAATAATTGATTGATAACAACCTGCTAATTAGCCTGATAATGATCCATTAGTACCATTTGAATTCACCTTAATGGTCAGGGACCTCTTAAGACATGTAAGTACTTAATTCTAATAGTCTGAAACATAGAAATATTTGATGGGAACAATCTAATCAATCAGACTAATACCTAGTACAGTCTAATTTATACTTATTAAAGTGAGTAAAAGATAGCTTCTGAATGTAATTGATTTAATGATTAACAGGGATAATTAACTACCTAATTTACTGCCTACTAGGAGTATACTAACTAATGATAGTATTCTATTTAAGTTCACTTCCTAAAAGTCAAGGATATTGAATGAATTAAACATCCTTAATAAACTTAAGATGTGATAATCTGCCAATGCTGCCAATCCAATGTAGTTATATTGGAACTTTATAAGACCTGTATAATAATTACTAGGAGTAAATAAAAGTAATTTTACCTGTATTAATAGCATTCTACTTTAGCCACCGCCTGAAGTGGCGTTTGATTAAATTATCCACCCTTTATAGAACTGAATATAAGTTATTGCATTGAATAATTAAGTTCTTAATGTGAAAAGGATATTTGGATGATAGCAAGCCTTGAGATAAACTCTATTGATTTATGTGGAATAATAAGAATTTAAATTGCTAACACATAGTTCATAATGTAAAATGAAATTAGATTTTGAGAAGAGATGTAAATTCTCAGTTTGAAAGAATTAAAGCTACAAGCTAATAATTAATGTTAAAGCCAAAGTGGACGGGGCCATAATTAAACAATGAGATGTAATGGCACGCTATGGAGCGGCGGTTGGAGCTCATAAACTTCCACAAGACTCTTAAACTTCCACAAGACTCTTAAACTTCCACAAGACTCTTATATTTCCACAAGACTTTTATACTTCCACAAGACTTTTATAATTCCACAAAACCTTTATATAAATTGCACCAGGCTTCTTATGTATCATGCTACTGATAATAAATAATAATACCTGCAAGCTAAGCTATCATCTGATTACCTTTGAGTAGTTACAAATCTTCCCCGCAGCTGCAGTGAAGGATTTAGGTCACAGTTCAGACGGAGTCATTGCTAGGCTACACATATTTATGTTATGATTTATAGACTGGTAGGTAATTAGGTCAGGAGAAAATAATTTTACACAGGGATAAGCCAATTACTAAACTTTCACGAAAGAACTTGAGTTACTTAAATGCGGTTAACAACGGAGGGTTCACTAGACGATCTGGCCAAAATAGTAGTTATTATAATATTACATTGCTTGACTGAAATTCACTGCAAATAGAATTAAGCTATGCTAAGGTTTCATCATCATACAAACAATACGCACTAAACGAAAACTCCAAACACAACCATTAGATTGTAGATAAATTAGGTTAATTAGTTTTAAGAATTAGATAATAAGTTAAGTTAAGGTGAAAGCGGCGAGGATGTGTGTATGTATTATAAGGTAGCTAGGCATATAGGTGTGAAAGGCATTAGATTTAGGATTAGATTTAGGTATAGAGAATTTATAGATAGGTATAGAATTTTATAGAGAGATGGAGAGGTTACAATACGGTACCGAAACGTCGTCGCTCACTATGGGCCTAAATAGTCTGGCTCAAAGTCACGCAAAGAGCAATGGAGAGGGCGGTTATGATAGAGGTTTCTCTACGTGATCGAATCAGAAATGAGGAGATTCGTAGAAGAACTAAAGGAACCAACTTAGCCCAAAGAGTCGCCAAGCTCAGTAGCAATAGGCAGGGCACATCGCCCGTAGAACCGATGGCCGTTGGGGCAGAAGTGTGGTAGTTGAGTGGCGACCACGCACAAGAAGACGAAGTGTGGGCAGGCCTCCAACAAGGTGGTCCGACGATCTGGTGAAGGTCGCGGGTAGCCGCTGGTTGCGAGCAGCATTAGACCGGTGGTGTGGAGATCCTTAGGGTTGGCTTTTGTCCAGCAGTGGGCGTCCCCTGGCTAATGATGATGATGATGATATTTATTGTTTTAAGTACCTATTTTATTCAGTCATGTATACTGTTGTGTTATTATTAATGTAGGTACTTCTTGTTAGCCATTTATTTGTTTAAGGAAATGTAAAAATGAATTGTGTGTAAATGTAAAAAAAAATTAATCAACTAAGTTAATTTGTTTATTTACGAAAAAACAATAATTATTACACACAATGCTATTTTTACTTAGTCTTTTTTATAACTAAGTCATAAGAAAAAGTCGACAATTTGCATAAAATTATCTAAGTCATAAGAACGCACTTACTATTTATTACTAATTACAATTACCTATTTATCAAAACAATAACTCAGTTTTCACATGATTAAAACGTTACAACGAACTAGCTCTTATAGAGCTAGCTCTAGCTCGAATATTTAATTATTATTTACAAATTAATGTAAAATGATTGTAGGTAAGTTACATACTTACAGTAGGTAGCTATTGTCTAGGTATGTATTGAAAATCAATCGACATATTTTAAGTTCATGGAAGAAAACCATAATTACTATTACTAGTGAAAGTAAAATATTTGTACAGCAATGTTTATTGTAAATCTTTTTACAAAGTTTATTTCGGGGAACACAGCTGCAAGGGCTAATACTTGTAGAAGATTGAAAAAAACTTTAATCATTGCACATAGGACGATTATTCCGGTAAACAAAGTTCGAGTGATAAACGAGGAATAATAAAGCAATACCCATAATGATTTTGCTAAATCAGGCAGCTTTCAGTATTAACCCTTAATTTGATTTTGTTATGCATACTCAACATTAGATAAAAAAAAATACAGACGTATATTTTTATACGGTTAGCATAGATTTTATTTGATTTATTACAAGTAAGATTGTTTTTATTTGGTTTAAAAATATTTTCACTCTATGGTAACACTGCAATTGACATTTGTGTGTCAAAAAGGCGACAAGACGAAGAACTCTGCGAACTGTGCAGGTAAATCATTAATTTGTTTAGTGTTTATTAACTTTATAAGAAATAAAAATACTTATTTTTGTTTGACAGATATGTAAATTTAAATATTACGTTATTTTCAAGCTCCGACTCTACTTGTTATGGACATGAAAGATCGGTGCACATGAATGTTGAGCCCACTTAACATAATCAAGTGATTAGAAATTTACTTTGCAAAGTTATTGTTAAGTATACTTAACAAAATGGCGTGATGTGAATTATTGAATTGGATTAGTTTAGGATGGTTTTGTGTTTTATTTTATTTATTTGGGTTGGTTTTTCTGGTCATTTCGTCCAAATCGACTCAGAAATGCTGCTGATAAACTGAAAACGGACAAGGACCTAAAAAAACGAGGTAGATGAGTTTTTAGTCAGACTGTTTGCAACAACTTGTAAAATGGAATGTTATCAAGTGCGTTGTTCTAGCTTCAAGTTACGCTGACGCATATCCAAAAACGAAAGCAAAACGTTACTATATGAAAATGAAGCAACGAATTGATGTTGATTACCCAAACTTGGTGAAACACTACAATGCCCATATGGGAGGAGTACCTAGACATAGCCGACATGCTGATCGCACTATATAGGACCGAAAAGAAAACAAGGCGCTGGTATATTTTTATATTTTCACAACTTTTGGATATCGGTGCATCAATAATGCTTGGTTTTTTTATAGGCGGGATATGCAGACGAAAGGTATTAGGAAACTTAGGGCTTTAAAAGAATTCAGACTTGTTAATTTAACAGACAGAGTTAATTCTAATAACTTATGTGTTCCTTTTTTAATTAAACTTGTTTTAACATTCTTGAGTCACATTATATTTTAGTACCCCTAATCGGATTTTGTTAAGTATACTCAACGTTTATATTTTACCTTCAGTTTATGACCATCCGTTTTTGTTTAGTATACTTAACGTTATGTTTTCAGGAAACTATTCAATAATTTATTTATTTTAAATTTTGTCGTAGTTCTCTATTGCATACTAACACAATAAATTCATAATAACTTTACTATTTTTACTTTTTTGTTTTTGCCAATTAAAGGGTTAACTTTGAAAAAAAAATACACAAGGTGTAATAGGCTCCATAGAATACGAAAATAGCTTAATCGGAAAACTGCTACTATGGCTATTGCGGTCTTGTACCAGGCACCCATCGAATTAAGTTTTTAGGAATTTACAAATTCAACACATTGATGTGTGCATAGTAATCATGTGTCTAATTTTTATCAAGTATTTATGGTTACTATTTTTGTGAATTGGGAATTAAATATATATTTTTGTAAAATGCTCCAGATTTCAGTCTAATCGTTTTCTAAATAGTCGCTTTTCTTGTTGTTTTTTATAAATAACATCATTATTTGATATTTTGATGTGTGTTACGAGATCAGGTAGTAGGGATTATGCTAAGATAGCAAGCACCACTAATAACAGTGCACACGGCCCTAAAAGCTGAGTTGGCGATTGTACGGACTTCGCCCGCTCCAGTTATTGCAACTGGCGGAAACTGCTGACACCGCGCCCCGTGTTTCCAACGCAGCGGCCTACGTGACCGGACGACTACGCCACTTCGGTACCTACATCGATCGGGTCAACACTTAGATTTAATTATTAATTATAATTTTCTTTGTGATTCTAATATCAGAATTAAATAGTTTATAAAAGTAAATCGGTTTTTTTTGAGCTCTCCGGCAGTGGCTAACGTAATTGGCGCAGTCGGTAGGATTCCCGGGTTAGTGCGCGTAAAGACTTTTCTCCGAAATCGTCGTCGTATCTAATCGGTTTTCAAGCCTTCACCGGGAGTTCTGCATAACGAACGAGCCTGCGCCGGGGTATCCAGACATCGATAGCAAGATCAAAGAAACCGACACCTATAATGTTAATGTAAGTACACCACTGAATTTTCTCTAGTGTTGCTCTCCTACTTTATTCCTACTTAAATTCCTTATTTTAATTCCTAGATTTTAATTATCCTTCGGTATTTTAATCCTTCAAAATATTCCATCCAAGGAGTAACAGGGGCCCTAAGGCTATTAGAAGTACTAGGGTTACCCGATCCATTGTCGATAGTAATAGAAATATTGATAGTAATAACGAAAGTAGTTATAGTTTTAGTACAGTCAGTGAAGTAAGCTCAATGGCTACGTCCGCTGATCCTGACATGATCCTCAAGGCGCTACGCCTGTTGCCGGAATTTGACGGCAATCCTAATGTACTAACTAGATTTGTAAGGTTATGTGATCAAATAGTAGATTCTTAAAACGAAGAAACGGACGCCTTAGGCAAACTATTTCTAGTGAACGGGATACTTAACAAAATCACGGGACCCGCTGCTAGAACAATTAATTCTAATGGGATTCCTGAGAGTTGGAGTGGCATTAGAAGCGTTTTGATTAATAATTTTACTGATCAAAGGGATGAATCCACCCTTTACAATGACCTAGCTGTTCAAACCCAAGGGAGTAACACCCCTCAAGAATTTTATGATAAATGTCAAACCTTATTTTCTACAATTATGACGTACGTTACTTTACACGAGACTATAGAGACTACCATTGAGGCAAAACGTAACTTATATAAAAAACTTACAATGCAAGCGTTCGTACGCGGACTTAAGGAGCCTCTAGGATCTCGTATAAGGTGCATGCGCCCGGAATCTATAGAAAAAGCATTGGAATACGTACAGGAAGAGCTTAATACTATGTATTTGCAGAATCGAAACGAAGCTTTACCTAAAACCGTACAAAACGCGTCTAACTATAGACCTCCCGTACATATGCCAATGCCTAATAATGCTTTTGCTGTTCAACGACCATTTACCTTTCCTGTAAAATTCCCAACCATCCAAGCTCCACCTCAACGTTTTACTAATAACTTCCCGCCAAAACCTCAATTCCAACAATCCATGCCACCGCCTCCTATGCGTATGCCCACGCGCACTCAACAAATGTTTAGTGCGCGCCCTACTAATTATAACCCACAAAGTAATATGTTTAGGATGCAGCAGAGACCTAATTTTAATTTCAATAGTAATGCTCCAAAACCTATGAGCGGCGTTAGCCACTTTGCTCCTCGAATTTTGCTACCATCAGGGCATGATTGGACGAAGCATGGTAACCCACCACCATCGAATTACTTTAAAACTCGCGATATAAACCTGAATGAGTGTACTCCATACGAAGATTACTATAATTATTATTATAATGATTGCTATGATACTAACTCTTACCTTGCTATGTATGACTCACACAACAAAAATTATGAATGTGATAATTCGTTTCCATACCAATATCAGTATGAGGAGCCACCACAACAACAAGAAGTATGGTATGAGCAAGTGGAAGAGCAGGCCCAGCCTTCCACATCCTCTAATAATGATGATCAGGATTTTCAGTCCGACAGGAATTTAAAAAGCTCAAAATAGAAGTTAATCTTCAAACACAAAGACAGCTACCGTATATTCTAATTAATAATCCACCTCTAAAATTATTGATCGACACTGGCGCCAATCAATCTTTCTTGAGCCCGGATGCTGTAAGTAATTTTTATCCTAACATACCATTAGACTACGATCCATTTGAGGTGTCTAACATACACGGAACTAGTAGAAGTAGTCATTCAATTACGATGCCTTGTTTTAGAGAACTTAAAGATGAAAATAATATAAAGTTTTTCGTATATAAATTCCACGACTATTTTGATGGGCTTATTGGACTTGATCTCTTGACACAATGGGAAGCCACTATAAATCTAAAAGACAACATTTTGACAACACGCACTACTACTAACCCTATTAGGATGTATAATTCGCGAAATATTAATCTCTATGAAGACATTATACCAGCCAGATCATCTAAATTAGTAAGATTACCTATAAATGCGTTAGACGGTGACGTCATAGTTAACGAACAAATCTTGTGTAACTGTATTATTTCGGAATGCGTCACCAACATAGAAAATAGTCGCGGTATAATAGAAGTGACGAATCCAACGAACAATGACGTCATATTCTCGCTAGACCGCCCCGCGGCCGAAGAAATATTTAACACCGAGTCGTTTGATATTAAGTACGCGTGTACCGAACAAAACAGTAACGCGTCACGAGTCGACGATGTAATTTCGCGGCTTAGGACGGACCATCTAAACCCGGAAGAGAAAGCGAATCTTAGGCGACTTTGCTCTCAATATTGTGACATATTCTATTTAGATGGCGAACCGTTAACTTTTAGTAATAAGATCAAACACGCAATAAGAACTACTGATGAAATGCCTATTTACACAAAGAGTTACCGCTATCCATTTGTACACCGTGATGAGGTCCGGGAACAAATCGCGAAAATGCTAGAACAGGGAATAATACGACCTTCGGTCTCCGCCTGGAGCTCACCGATTTGGATAGTACCAAAGAACGCTGACGCGTCAGGTAGACAGAAATGGCGTTTAATAATCGTCTTCCGAAAACTGAACAAAAAGACTATTGACGACAAATATCCTATTCCCAACATATCGGACGTCCTTGATAAGTTAGGGAAATGTCAATATTTCACGACCTTAGACTTGGCTAGTGGGTTTTACCAGGTACAGATGAACCCTGACGATATTCATAAAACAGCCTTTAATGTAGAGCACGGGCACTTTGAATTCCTGAGGATGCCCATGGGTCTCAAGAATTCTCCATCAACCTTTCAAAGGGTGATGGATAATGTCCTGAGAGGGTTGCAAAATGTTATTTGCCTGGTTTACTTAGATGACATCATTGTCTTCAGCACCAGCCTCCAGGAACATATGATCAACCTCGAGAAAGTGTTCCATAGACTTAGAGAATCTAATTTTAAGATCCAGATGGATAAGTCTGAGTTCTTGAAATTAGAAACTGCGTATCTCGGACACATCATAAGCAGGGATGGTATTAAGCCAAACCCAGATAAGATCAAGGCCATTGAAAGGTACCCTTTGCCAAAAACCACAAAACAAATAAAACAATTCCTTGGTTTACTTGGTTACTATCGTAAATTCATTCCAGACTTTGCTAAAATCACGAAGCCTTTGACACAATGTTTAAAGAAAAGTAAATCAATAACCTTAGACTCAGATTATATCATTTGTTTCGAAAAATGCAAAAGACTTCTTACTAACGATCCTATACTACAATACCCTGACTTTACCCGCGAATTTAACTTGACAACTGACGCGTCAAATCTCGCTATAGGTGCCATTCTATCACAAGGGCCAATAGGTTCGGATAAGCCAATCGCGTATGCCTCTCGCACGCTCAACGATAGCGAGATAAACTAAAGCACAATTGAAAAAGAATTGTTAGCTATAGTTTGGGCTACGAAGTACTTCCGACCCTACTTGTTTGGGCGTAAGTTTAAAGTAATCACAGATCATAAGCCTCTCCAGTGGCTTATGAACTTAAAAGAGCCAAACTCCAGACTCACGAGATGGCGTCTTAAACTAAGTGAATACAACTATACCATAATCTATAAAACGGGAAAAGCCAATACGAACGCGGATGCTCTCTCTCGTGTCGAAATCCACAATGAGGAGACTAACTCTATGTCTGTTAATCCTTCAGAACGAACTCCTACTTTAGGGAATAACTCCGACACTAACACTGTTCATACTGACCAAGAGAACCCCATACTTGAGGTTCCTATAACAGACGATCCTTTAAATAAATTTCACCGACAATTATGTCTCACTATCGTAGGTGATATAAAGAAACGTACAACCGTAACAAAGCCATTTGATACACATACGCGTATATCAGCTCAACTATCGGAATCTAATCTAGAAGAGGATGTAGTCAATATTATCAAGGAATACGTAAATCCAAAAGTTAAAACTGCGCTATTAATAACACCTCCATTAGGCATGTATAAAATAGTTCCTATATTACAAGAAAAATTTAAAAATTCCGCTATGAACCTAGTTATTGCTAAAACTGAAATAGAGAACGTTAGGGAGTACCTTCGACAGCAGGATGTCATTAAACACTACCACGAAGGGAAAACTAATCATAGGGGAATTAATGAATGCTATCTGTCACTATCTTATAAATACTACTGGCCGAAAATGAAAGAGCATGTTACCAAGTTTATCAATGAGTGCACCATCTGCGGGCAAGCTAAATATGACAGAAATCCAATACGCCAACAATTTAATATTGTACATCCTGCTAGTAAGCCCTTTGAAGTCCTTCACATGGACCTCTTTACCGTTCAGAGCGAAAAATACGTCACTTTCATTGACGTTTTCTCCAAATATGGGCAAGGCCAACCTAAGAGATGGTACTGCTCTTAGCGTAATCCAAGCATTGTTAAAATATTCTACACATCATGGGTTACCTCTAACTATAATAACTGATCAAGGCACAGAGTTCACAAACCAGATGTTTGCGGAATTCACAAGAGTACATAAGATCATTCATCATAGAACACTCGCGAATACACCCAATGATAACGGAAATATTGAAAGGTTTCATTCCACCATATTAGAACACCTAAGGATATTACGGCTTCAGAATAGGGACGAGGCAATCGTCAATCTTATGCCCTACGCGATAATAGCATATAATAGTTCAGTACACAGCTTTACCAAATGTAGGCCCATTGACATTATAAATGGACATTTTGATCCTAGAGACCCTACAGATATAGACATAACCGGACATATAATGCAGCAATATATTCATACTCACCGAAATCAAATGAAGATAGTCTACGACCTAATCAACGATTCAAGTTTAATTAACCGTACCGCCCTTATCGAAAGACACAATAAAACTCGCGAACTAGAACAGGAATACCAGCCACAGCAGCAGGTGTTTATTTCAAACCCTCTTGCAAGCCGACAAAAGATAGCCCCGCGATACACACACGATAACGTCTTAGCTGACTTACCCATACATATTTACACTTCAAAGAAACGAGGCCCTATTGCTAAATCTAGACTTAAGCGAGTACCAAAAAGCGCAAAATTGTTACAGGATAATGCTGACACTGACCATGAGCCTGGGACTGGCGCACGAGATAAGACTTGAGAGTCTGGACGACGGACCAGGACTCTTACCGTTTAAACTTGGACCTATGAATCTTGCAACACACTACCACAGCTTTCTGCAATATATAGAATTAGTAGATATTCGTAACAAGATTAACATAGTTAAAGGACAAATTATAGAACTAGAAAATAAGTTACCTAACGACACTCATATATTATTTGAAATACAGATTAATTATCTTAGCTTAAAATTAGATAAAGTAACTTACCAACTAGAAAGCCTAGAGCCCCATCGGGTGAAGCGAGGTCTTGTAGATGGGTTAGGATCTGTAGTTAAATCTTTAACAGGAAACTTAGATTACACCGACGCTATTAAATACAGTAATGCCATTAAAAATCTCAAGGATAACCAAGATAAAGTTTCATCTCAAATTAATAACCATATAAGTCTTAGTAAAGATTGGATGACACAACATACAAGTATCATCTCAAGTATTCAGAGAAAGATTAACGATACATTAAATTTGCTTTTAGACACAGATGCTTATATTCAACATAGTTTAATAAAATACGCTAAGCTAGCACAGCTTCTTACCATTATAACAGATAACATAGACGATTTATCTCAAGAGTTACAACGAATAGAGAATATCATAGCGTTTACGCGAACCGCAAGTACACATCATTCAATGATAGGAATAGACACGTTAGAAAAGATGTTAAAGGAACTAGAACATTTTTATAATAAAGACCAGTTGTTAGACTTAGAACTTAGGGAATACTATGACGTAATAAAAACAGGATCATTTTATTCAGGTAGACAGATAATTATAGTTTTTAAAGTACCAATAATATCATCTCACGTTTATCAACTGTATAAGCTCCCTATAGCACCTAATAGAGCTAATCGAGTCCTTATTCCCCCTTATCCTTTAGTAGCAACTAACGAGAACTTTTACGTGTACATTGAGGCTGAATGCCCGAAGTACAACAATCGGTATCTTTTCCACGAGAAACTAAATCAACATTTAAGATCAGATCCAGACTGCATCCAGGAGCTCCTGCACCATCAACGACTGGACGAGTCCTGTAAACCAACCTTCGTGACCGTCCTAAAAGAAGACACCCAAAGGTTAGACGATCGCAACTATATAGCAATGTTCCCAGAGGCAACAAAAGTCCAACTTACCTGCGAACGCAACGATTATCAGATGCTGAAAGGTAGCTATCTTATAACCATTCCAGCTCAATGTTCAATACGGACGAAAGATTCTACCATATATAACACTAACGACCGAATTGAAGGGCAACCTATGAAGATATTGAACATCTCTGATTATGTCTTCACCACGAACGCAGCAACACGGGTTCCTGTAACGCTCTCATCATTGAATCTCAACGATCTTCAAGTAATACAAGATAAGATCGCTTCTCAGACTGCAGTACATCTCGACGAGGTCTCTACGGATTCATTATATCACACCACAATACCATTTTATGTGGCGCTGTCTAGTGCACTTGCACTCGTTATTATCTTGATTTATAGAAAATATGCGACGTGTCTTAAGAATAGAGATATGGACCTGGAGATGACACCCGAGCTCCCAGAACGTGCTCCAACTTACGCAATACCGGAAGCTGCCAAGTCGCCACGACTCCAGCAATATTTTTGCGACCTGCCCAAAAATAGTTGCTGCTCTTCGGGAGGGAGATGTTACGAGATCACGTAGTAGGGATTATGCTAAGATAGCAAGCACCACTAATAACAGTGCACACGGCCCTAAAAGCTGAGTTGGCGATTGTACGGACTTCGCCCGCTCCAGTTATTGCAACTGGCGGAAACTGCTGACACCGCGCCCCGTGTTTCCAACGCAGCGGCCTACGTGACCGGACGACTACGCCACTTCGGTACCTACATCGATCGGGTCAACACTTAGATTTAATTATTAATTATAATTTTCTTTGTGATTCTAATATCAGAATTAAATAGTTTATAAAAGTAAATCGGTTTTTTTTGAGCTCTCCGGCAGTGGCTAACGTAATTTGTGTGATATCTTTTTGAAAAGTAATAATCGGTTTAGAATTGTCACATTGATGGGTCAATTGTAATCACGTGTCTGATTTTTATTGGGTTATTTTGTAACTTTTATTGTGAAGGTGAAAATAAACATAAGTAGCGATTAATTCATGATTAATTAATTAATTATTCATTTAAAATTGGTACGCCAGTTGATCTCAGTTAATAAGGTTTATAAGCAGTCGCTTTGTTTTAAACCCCTTGACGATCATAAAACCAGACACAATTAAAAATCAATTGATTCGCGACCGCCGGCGGCTTATTGAAATGAAATGAATTTGCCCTAAAAATACGGTAGACAAATATTAGTTCTTATATACAGTCATAATGATCAAGCGTATTTTGTCCAGTTTTAGACATGCAAATTTTTTAATTAACAATATTAGAATTAGGTAATGTCACAAAGTAGGCATTAATTTTATATAAGAAAAATATAGTATATGAATTACAATTTCATCATACATATTGAAATAAATGTCAAATATAAATCCTAGAATATGTCATGATGATCAAGCGTACTTTGTCCAGTTTTAGACATGCAATTTTAAATTAACAATATTAGAATTAGGTAATGTCACAAAGTAGGCATTAATTTTATATAAGAAAACTATAGTACATGAATTACAATTTTATCATACATATTGAAATAAATGTCAAATATAAATCCTAGAATATGTCAAAAAACAGCTAAAAACAAAACAAAATAATTATATAGTCAAAATGATGATGTCAGATGTCAAAGTGTTCCTTAAGGTCATAAAAATATTTTTCAATCAACCAGCCTCTCAATTTATGTAAAAACTGAACTGTGGATATTTGTCTTATCTCAGTAGGAATGTTATTGTATATACGTATTGGCATTACGGCACATTTTTTTTAAAATAAGCTTGTATTGCAAGACGGCATCTGCAGTTTGAATGGATCTCTTGGACGTAATCGCTGATTTTGAATAGGTTTTTCAAACAATTCAAAATTATGCCGTATAAATTTTCCTATTTCATAAACGTACAGGGATGTTAAAGTAAACAGGTTATAATTCTTGAAAACATCCCTACAACTCTCAAGAGGACCAAGACCAGCTATGACTCGTATACGCTTTTTTTTAACGATAAAAGCTTTTTTTATATCTGTCGAATTTTCCCATATGATTATTGCATATCTCAGTACAGATGCTACATAGCCATGATAGGCAAGCAGTGCTGTTGTCTCACCAGCATTAAGCCTAAGACGATAAAGAGCGTACACGAAACGACTTAACCTGTTGCAAACATCAGACACGTGACTTTTCCAGTTACTATGATTGACTACCACGATGCCTAAGAATTTGGTTTCATTAGTCTCAATAAGAGTTCCCCCTTTACACCGTAAACTAAGTTTATACTTATTTGTTTTATAATTAGTAAACTGTATATAATTAGTTTTGACAGCATTTACATTAAGATTATTTGCCCGTAACCAGTTTTCGATGTCTTCGATAGTTTTATTTATGACTTGTTCGTATGTTACTTTTTTGTCAATATAGGGTATAATTAATGAAAAATCATCTGAATATAGTACGGTTTTAAATCTAGTAATACTTTGCAAGTCATTTATGTATAATAAAAATAAAATTGGGCCAAGAATGCTGCCCTGAGGAACCCCAGCGTTGTTAAGCTGAAATGAGGACCGAAAGTCAACACTCTCATTATTATTGTTAATTTTATTTATTTGTACACATTGTGTGCGATCACTCAGATAACTTCTAATCCAATCAAGAGCTGGACCTCTGATACCGTACCTTTCACATTTTGAAAGTAAGATGTTGTGATTAACAAGATCAAAGGCCCTACTCATGTCGAAGAATATTACTGTTACTGGAATCTTTTTATCTATATACTGTGTGGTACTGCAAATTAATTGATAGGCAGCAAGACTGGTAGATTTACCACTACGAAAGCCATTTTGTTCAATAGCTAAATTTTATACTTTTCTAAAAACTCAATCAATCTAGCTTTATAGACCGATATATAAATAGATTTTGGAAAGCACCGGCACAAGAGCTATAGGTCTATAATTACTTATATTCTGCTTACAGCCCTTTTTGAACAGAGGTTTGACTATAGACTGCTTAAGTTGTTGAGGGAAAATACCCTGAGCAATAGATAAATTAATTAAATAAGTAATTACTGGTGCTAAGTATTCAGCACAATATTTAAATAGGTTTGTTGGTAGATTATCGTAGCCAACTGAGCTGGTGTTTTTAAGAGATTTAATAATTTTCACTATTTCTCCTTCAGTGCATGGTTTCAGAAATATAGAAGAATTTACATTATTAATATTGCTTAACATTGAACTTTGATGTGAATTTGAATTTTGTGTTTTATTTATGAAGTGATTGTTAAATGAAACTGCAATTTCATTTGGATCTGTAATCGTCCCTTCATCTATGTTTATAGAGTTTATTTCCGAGTCAACTTTTCTTACTTGATCTGTCTTGTCCTTGATAACAATCCATGATGCTTTACACTTGTTCTGCGCTTTTTTTACAATGTTTGCATTATGTATCTTTTGTGATTTTATGATACACCTGCGTAGAATCCTACTATATCTCTTAAAAAGCGTTTTATTTTTATCGTTTCTATTTTTGTAAAAAGATATTCTTAACCTGCGTTTGACATTAGATGATACCTTTAAAACCTGCATTATCCATCTGGAACTTTGATGATAGAAATTAATTTTTACGCGTTTTTCGGGAAAACAAAGACTAAAAAAGAGACAAAGTTCGTCATGAAACCTCGTGAATGCGGAATTGAAATTATCGTCGTTTAATACGTCTTGCCATAATAAGCTAGCTATGCAATCCGTGAATTTCTCCATATTCTCATTAGACAGATCTCTAGTACGTTTGTACCAAAAACGTGGTCTAGGCTTGTTGCAAGTACTTTGAAAAGATAGGATCTGACAAGTGTCATGATCAGACAAGCAAACCCTATGGACTACACAATTAACATCTTTAATATTTGATGCAATGTGATCAATACACGATAATGCTCGTGTTGGCTCATTAACATGTAACTTAAGGTTGAAACTATGGACCAAATTGATCAGCCTTTGGGAGATATCACTATTTTTCAATGTACTTATATTAAGATCGCCTGCAAGTACTAATTTTTTATTTTTTATCGACAGCTTATGCAAAAGAAGTTCTAGTTGATTGAAAAAAGTCGTTAGCGTGTAGTTTTGTGGAATTCTATACACACAAAGTATTAGACATTTATGAGCTGGTAACTCCATTCCACAACATTCGAAACACTTCTCAACAGCGTAATCCTTACAAATCTGAAGTGGTTTGTATTCTAAATTATTTTTCAATAGAATACAAACACCAGCTCTGCTCTCGTTAGATCTACAATATAGGGAAGCTAAATTATAGTTTTTAATCTTAACATTACTTTCACGCCCTGTAACCTCTCCATCCTCTATAATTTCTCTACCTAAATCTAATCCTAAATCTAATGCCTTTCACACCTATATGCCTAGCTATCTTATAATGCATACACACATCTTCGCCTCTTTTACCTTATCTTAAATTATTATCTAATTCTTAAAACTAATTAACCTAATTTGTCTACAATCTAATGGATGTGCTTGTATGATGATGAAACCTTAGCATAGCTTAATTCTATTTGCAGTGAATTTCAGTCAAGCAATGTAATATTATAATAACTACTATTTTGGCCAGATCGTCTAGTGAACCCTCCGTTGTTAACCGCATTTAAGTAACTGAAGTTCTTTCGTGAAAGTTTAGTAATTGGCTTATACCTGTGTTAAATTATTTTCTCCTGACCTAATTACCTACCAGTCTATAAATCATAACATAAATAAGTGTAGCCTAGCAATGACTCCGTCTGAACTGTGACCTAAATCCTTCACTGCAGCTGCGGGGAAGATTTGTAACCACTCAAAGATAATCAGATGATAGCTTAGCTCGTAGGTATTATTATTTATTATCAGTAGCATGATACATAAGAAGCCTGGTGCAGATTATATAAAGGTTTAGTGGAATTATAAAAGTCTTGTGGAAGTATAAGAGTCTTGTGGAAGTTTAAGAGTCTTGTGGAAGTTTAAGAGTCTTGTGGAAGTTTAAGAGTCTTGTGGAAGTTTATTTTTAATAATATGTATTGGATGTAAATTCTCCACACCTTGAAGAGTGTAGCAATGTGGGATTGTATCACATCCCAGGGAAAGCTAACAAATGCCTATAACAAATGACCATAGATGGCGTCCGCCCGTAGGTGAACCACTTTCCCGACCCCAGAGCAGTCCCCGCGAAATTCAAAATAAAATACGGTCCTAGTCAAGTTCACAACCATGACTCCCACTAGACGCCGCCTACGTCGCAAGGGACGCGCAGAGCAGTCCCCGCGAAATTCAAATTAAAGAAGTCAAACTAGCAACCTTATGCGAAGCTCAAGTAAATAACTCACGCTAGATGGCGCCCATGTCGCAAGGAGCGCACAGAGCAATCCCCGCGAAGTTCAAACTAGAGATAAAACGTTAGACCACGGACCATTATTCTGAACTAGTTTATCATTCCCCTTTTCATGCTTATTATATTAATGGTGCTACACATTAATATTTATGTTAGTGCTACCCCCACACATTCCTTACTAACGGACGGATACCATTCATTCTGTACCGTTACAGCCCTGGTTTCAGAAATGTTTCGGAAATACACAAAACATCCAAATTAATTTTCCCTTCATTAAAATTATCAATACACAGTTCAAGGCTATCCAGCTTACTTAATAAACCCTGGATATTCTGTTGTAATATAATTAAGTTGCAATGCGTTTCCTTGCTTTTTAAATATTGTTCATCAACTGGACCAGTAAATTCACAAGGAGACACGAAAAAGCTTATTTTTAGTTTGCAAGGTCGGAAAATAAAAAGGAATAGTTCCCCTCTTTGCTAGGGCAGCTGGAGCTGAATCTGCGTTTGTATTTATTTTAAGCTTAGAAAAGTAATACGGAATAGTTCCCTTTCGATTTTCCCGACCTTTTAGTTTGATTGCTTGTTGTTTACGAAATACATTTTTTTTACCTCTTTTACGTCTAAATACTTATTTTCATAGCTTACACATTCAATAACAAACTTGATCCTCTTACAAACTTCATAAACAGATAATGGTATATCAGAGGCTACAAAATGATGGTTTTTGTTACGTTTACACAAACTGGCAACCTCATAATTGAACAGAGACTCGTTAAAGAATTGATTATATTGTACGCTCAATAAAATAACAACACAATCATGAAATCTTTGAAGTATCGAGCCAATCTGTGATAGTACATATTTAGGATTTTTATCATTTTGCCCTACACTTAGTATTAAAATGTCTTTCTTGTTAGGCTTTAAACTGTAGCAGTCTTCTAGTATATCAGTGGTGCCGGCATAGGGTCTGGTGTGAGCAAACACTTTGCAGTTCTGTTTACCCACTGATTTGAGCAAAACTGACGCTATTCTTACACTCTGCTGTGCTCCATATATCCTTATCACTGGAATTTGCTCGCTATGAAAAGTCTTTGCTATCCTGGAAGAGCTATTTTCGCGTTTGACATCGTTGTTTCCATTACAAGGCTTTTGTTGAACGTAACTGACTTGCTCTTGATTTCTGGATTCAAAAGCCTTTAATCTTTGTTTTAAATTTTCAATTTCGTTGTAAGCGTTTGTTAATTTTTCATGGAGATCCGCTATCAACAATTCCAATTCTGTGTGTTTTCCAGTGTTTCTCAATAGGTGTATGGCATGTTTACGGTCGATTGCAGATGAAGTATTAGGGGTACTACTTCCCCATTGCTTGTTTATGGCACTGTGTCGAATCTTCCTTGCACTCATAGATTTTATAGGCGTAATTATGGGTCGATTCAGTAAGTTTTTGAGTGTATTGTTATCTTTAGTGACTTTTTATAAACATCTTTTTAGCTCATTATTTTCACAAATTGTGTTTTCCAGTTCATTTTCGGAGCTCATAAGATTAACTTTAAGTTGCGTAATTTCATCTTTCAGGTCTTGAATTTCACGTGTAGAACGACAAACTTCCAAGCTTCTAGACATTTTTTCTGTTGCAGAATCATAGTCATCCGACAAGTTATATTTTGAATCACTTGAAAGGGAATTGCATGTTAGGTTTTCTTCCACTTCAGGAACCTGTTCTTGTTCACTTGTCGTCGTTTGGTCCTTTAGAATAAATTTCTTGCTTTGTTGATGAAACATTTTCCTGGTTGTAATGACGCTAGAACGCATTTTTAAACCGCTTTTACAAGTTTCACACGTCCAATTCTTTCTTGCTTCTGAATCTTTTAAGCGGTATAACTTTTCTGAGTATCCGATGCAGTCGAACTCAAATGCCGTTATGCACTATGAACATGATAATGTTTTTTTTCCGATCTACTGTTTGTTTGCATATTCCGCATTTAACAGATAGTGACATCTTCTGGCCGTCAGTTAAAGTTGAAGACTTGACCTTCTTCATTATTTAAACTTTGTTGAGTTTTTTATTATTATTGTTTTGTAATTGTATATGTGCATATATTTATTAATTAATATTATTATTTACGTAAATGTCGATACGTAAATATTAAATAGTCCTTATTTAATTGATTTATAAATTTTGTTGAATCGTTTTTATAAAAGTTATATTTAGGTTTATTTATATTAGGTTAGGTTATTAGTTATATTAGGTTATATTTAGTTATATTAGGTTAGGTTATTTATTTGTTTATTATATTATATTTTATAAAATAAGCATAAAAAAGTCCAATAAAAAAGCATAAAGCAAGTAAAAAAGCAAAACAAAAAAGCAAAAAGTTTGATTGTCCCTGGGATTTGAAATCGTTTTTTCCGAACTTTGACCATGGGCATCTAAGTCCATCCACTTGCCTTCTAGGCTACCGAGCACTTACAGAGGACGACGAAAATGTCAATTAGAATCGACTTTAAACATTTATTTTAATACAGCAGAAGTCGGTGGAAGTGAATTTGCTTTTTTCACCTAATATTAATTAACACTTGTTCACTGTTTATTATTTAAGCACTTTAGCACTGTAATGTTTTAAATGTTATCCCCAATAATGTTTCATCCGTCTACACTTGCTTATCTTTTGCAATAGGTATTCTTTCAATATTGATACGACACTTTGTTTTAGTTTTAGAGACTGTTTGGTAATAATTATTATTGTTATTTTTCGTGAAAAATCAATATAACAATATCCCACACGTCCTGAGTCTTTACGAATACTTTGCACTGATTTTTGTGTAGATGTAAACACTTTTAAGTTAATTTTAAAACGCACTTTTATACGGACCTGAAATTAACGTGTCCGTCGTGACGTATACATATTAATGTTTGTATGATTATTAAATAAATAATAATTTTGTATTGTTTTAATTTGTTGCTAAAATTTGTCCTTTAACTTCAATTTATTGCAATATTTCACGTCTCACATATCAGTTGCTAAACTAAATCGCCGTTATGGTTGGAGATTTTGTCTTTAGCTGCATTTTAGTGTTGCAATAGACTGCAAATTATTAAACTTGTATTATCCTTATCAAAAATGATTGCAATACTCAGTCTAAAATGCAGCTAAGTGACTTAGGTTGCATTGTAGAAACTTATTTTATAATTTTTTATTCGTGGGAAACTAAGCTATAACAACGTTAAAGTTTTTAACGGCAATTTAGTTTGGTATTGATAAAAAAGAAACACGGCCTTTTAAAAGTTAATAAAAAGACATAAGAACTAAAATGCCGTTAAGGTGGTTGTAGCGGCATTACCGCTATGTTTTATGTACAAAAATATGGTAGAATGTTAAGCAGGTAATAACTATTGTACAATTTAAAGATAAGAATGTGAATCCTGTGGACACCACTGTGTTTCTAGGCATCACGTTGGATGCCAAGCTACAGCCACACATATAGCTACATTGTCGAATAGACTTAGCTCTGCGGCTTATGAAGTAATCAAGATCCATCAATTAACTGACGTTGATACAGCTAGATTAGTTTATTTCAGTTACTTTCATAGTGTAATGTAGTACGGCATTTTACTGTGGGGAAATGCTGCCGACATTCAAATTATCTTTATGCTGCATAAGAGGGCTATTCGAGCAATATATAACCTAAAGGCTGGTGACTCTCTCAGAGAGAGATTTAAGGTTATAAGTATAATGACAGTTGCATCACAATACATTTATGAAAATCTCATGTATGTTCATAAAAATATTTATATATTTAAAAAAAAACAGTGATATTCACAATTTAAATACTAGAAGTAAGAGCAAATTAGCAGTACCTCATACTAGGCTTCAGATAATAAATAATTCGTTTAACGGTCTGTGTGTACGATTTTACAACAAAGTACCAATTGCTAATCAGAAATTAGATTTTGATAAATTTAAAATCCATATCAAAGAAAAGCTTTATGAAAAAGCTTATTATAAATTGTCAGATTACAAAGAAGACAAAACAGCTTGGCTCTGAACTGAAATGCTCCAAGTAGGTACTCCAAAAGCTATTTCTAATTGTCTTTAATTAATTTATAGTACCGTATATTTTACATTCAAATTATTATTTTGTATTTTATGACCTGGTAACGACATATCTTTTTTATGTAAATGTCGTTGCTTCTGTTCGCTGTGGTTTTTTACGTCCGTTATTTGCCACAGTTAAAAAATGACGTGCTAGGTTAAAAATTTGGACGATTTAAAGTACTTATTAATTGAGTTCATTGAATAAATATATTTTGAGTTTGACATGTTGATCGATGTTCAGAGCATTGTTATGTTAACACAATTATTATAATAAAAAATTGTCAATTTAAACTTTACAATAATGTAGGTAGTTTTTTGCTCTAGCATTATATAGAATTGTGAATGCAAAATTTCAACAATAAAGATATTTATTAGCAATTCTTCTTTAACGATTGTTAAATACTTGCAGTAGTTTTTCTTTCGAATGTGAAAGTAGACTTCACAGTGACGTAATACTGCTAGCTTGCAGCGTGAATCAAACTACTAGGAAAAATTCAACGAGTCTTCTGGGACCTCGGTAGCTCAGCGGTTAGAGCAGTGGACCGGCAATCCAAAGGTCGTGGGTTCGAATCCCACTCGAGCTTCCTGAGACTGGTTGATTTTTTTCTAGTAAACAGTTTATCCTATATCTATATAGCATTGTGAATGCAAAATTTCAACAATAAAAATATTTATTAGCAATTACGTCTTTATCGATTGTTAAATACTTGCAATAGTATTTCTTTCGAATGTGAGGGTAGACTTCACAGTGACGTAATACCGCTGGCTTGCTGTGTAAATCAAACTACTAGGAAAAATTCAACGAGTCTTCTGGGGTCTCGGTAGCTCAGCGGTTAGAGCAGTGGACCGGCAATCCAAAGGTCGTGGGTTCGAATCCCACTCGAGCTTCCTGAGACTGGTTGATTTTTTTCTAGTAAACATTTTATCCTATATCTATGTAGCATTGTGAATGCAAAATTTCAACAATAAAGATATTTAGTTTAATTCAATTATTTTTCCAAACAATTTATTGGCTGACGCAAAAACGCCATGTTTATGTTAAGAAAGAGAGAGCGATCTATTTTTGACGCTAGAGCGATAGGGATGCGTGCGCTGCGAACATAGATTAGTTAGTGCAGAATCGAATATTATGCCTACAATTTACGTCAATGACAATTAAAGACCAGTTGTTCCTTATTTTTACTTCGTTTTTATAAAGCTATCTGTTGTATGTAATGGACTAATATAATAAACATTAAAATAGTTTAACTGAATTGGCTATTTGACAGTTGTAACAATAATATATGAAATGTGTCGGTTATGACAGTTTATAATTTAACGATAATTATCGAATAGTTTTTTTTAAAATTAATTTGTAAATATTTTATTACTTATAACAAAGGACAATGGCAGGGTACTATGGAGATTTTGTACAGGCTTACAATTTTCATGTTTGGCAATGAGACTTACACATTTGGTAGATTATATTATTGAGAATTACTACATAAATTAACAGAATTTTAAATGTTGGGGTTTAAAAGATATACTTGTATTTTTATAATTTTTTAAAGTTAGGTTTTTCCCTGTATTTGATTGACATTGACAGTTGAGTGACAGGGAGGGACGGACAATGATTCTGACAGTAACAAAATAAATAATTAAATCTGAAAATGAACGTTCGCGCTTTATAGATCAATCGTGAATCGAACTAAAATAGGTAGGTAGGTACTTAAGTAGTGCATTTCAATATTAATTAAGTAAGTAAGTAGGTACCTATGTATTGTTAGCCCGAGTTCTAGATTCTAGAAGATAGATAGATAGGATAGGATACCTATCAGGAGCTGCTGCGACTGTGATTATTCAGATCTTTGTGCTTGGTTATTTAAAACACAAAAGACATAGCTACCCATCTGTGTTTTGATAAATAACAGCAAAATACTTAAAACATGATGAAAGTCATAGGTAGATGCAATGATATTATAAACTATATCATTGGGTAGATGTAAACAATAGAAGTAGGTATACACGTTCCCACTTTAGAGGTCTCAACTGTAGACTACCTAACTACCTATACCAACATTAAGTTGAAATCATCTCCTATCCTACATATTTATTATTATAAATGCGAATTTGTCCTTCCTTTACGCCCAAACTAAGCAACCAATTGACTTGATCTTTGAAAGAACGAAGAGTAACATAGGCTACTTTTTATGCCGATATTCCTATATGAACGCGAATCACGCGGGTGAAACCGCGGGCGGAAGCTAGTGGTTAAAATAATTGTCTTTGAGATAGGAATATTATATTAGTATATAATAATTTAGTATGGTCACATATTAATATTAAATTATAAAGTAATTAAGGGCACTCTTAAAATAACATCATCGAAAAGTGGAGCAGGTCTAGTCATGCCTTCATGGCGAGCAAATCTGTGAGCAGCACCCAACAGTTCGTAGCCCCACAATGCAGTTAAAACTCTGGCCGTCCACTTCTACGTTAAGCTCTTTGAGCTCGGAGCCAACAAGGAACACAAGCTTCATTTTCTGAAGAAAGCTGAAATAAAAAATCACAATTAAATTACAAAAGTAACAGAGTGTAAAGTAAATATTTTTTAGTCTTACACCAATTAGCCTAGCCCGCTGACCTCTCTATAATACAAGAATGCTGACCTAAATATTTACTATCTTGAGTGTCTCAGGTAACAAATTGATAGTTTAAGTAGGTCAGTGGCCTAGCCCCGAAGTAAGCACTGGAAGGCTTGTAATATGTTATACTAGGCCAATGGGTAAAAATGCAGTTGTGATAGTAGTAATAACAGTGGCGAGGGATGTGTTTGGGGAAATACGGCTAAGGTAAGCCGGCCAAGAATTTACAAATCAGACAATAATAAACATGGAATGTTTAACTCATTGGTGGCACTAATTACTGACATAATTATTAAGATCTGCATGGTGGATCCCTGGAGTGGGATTTCTTATAGGGAAGCCGATGGGAATCGGAATGTATGGTATTTAGTAGAATTATTATATAGGTAAATAGTCATGGCCTCAGGTACAAATGCTCGTATTCGTCATAGAAACATTTGCCCCTACTGGGATTCAAACCCAGGAACTCAGAGTAGGTATCACCACGAAAACCATTGTACATATTACTCCACCACGGAGGTAGTCAATAAGTAAATACATGTAAGGTGTTACCTCTCGTGGTCTAATCCAATTCAAAATTATGTTAGTCATCCTTTGTTCCTCTTCATTTGGCTCTTGAAAGAACTCTTCGTCTGATCATTCTTAAAATAGAACGTCCACATACAACTCGTCTTGGCGATGGCCAACATGCCTTGTAGTTTTACTTTCAGATGCAATAGAATGGGTTGCTAATTCCCAGTAAGCATGACAAATATAATTAGGTGTTGCCTAAAACAATAAGAGCATGGATGAAGTTTATTAATTAATCAACAAAATGGTAGAATATTAGTAGTAACCGATACAGAGGTGCATTGCTGCACCAAATATGTACCATGTGTTCTCGCTCTCGGTTTAGATGTCTAAAATGGTTGACGACATTTTCGTACTATGTACGACTTACCTCTCAGGGATATGACCAAAAACGAATAGTGTCGACTAAGGCTTGACTCTCGTTCGTCAGTAAATGCCGCCTGCGATTCAATCGAAATGCATTGCATACTCGACATTGTGATGGTAATGTATCACCCAATCAGACAGTAAAATACACAATATTGTTTGTGTTCATTTCATTAGCACATTCACAAAGCTGCTTTTCGCAAAATAGGTAGGAAGGAACTTAATAAAACACATTATTTTTATTATACGTATACGTTGACCAACAACTCAATGATTGACATTGACAGTGTTGCAAGTAGAGTTGGGCGTTAAAAGCAAAAGCACTTAAAAAAGTATACTTTTATACAAAAGTAATAAGCATGCTTTTAGGTTTACACGAATTATGCTTTTCACTTAAAAAAGTGCACGTCCCGCCATCTATGAGAAATCTCTAAAACTACTTTAAATACTTCCAGTATTTCCAGCGCCGTGTATGCGTATTATTATGCAACGAAACGTATTGCACAGAATTGTACTTATTTTGGTCGGTTTATTGTTAACGATTTTGTCTTGCTTTTGTAAGTCAAAAGTAGTACGTTTTTCAGTGTGAAGCGGTAAGTGCGTTTTCTTGTATGTCCGGTGTGCTTGCTTGTCTGCTTAAATACGAATACGTTACGTGTCTTGGAGATGTGTACTGTGTTCATAACATAAAAAGTTTTAAAATTTTGTGTAAGTAGGTATTAGATACTGTTTAGTGTAAATAGATAACTCATTCAGTGTAAATAAATTTTGTTTAAATAAATGTTGTAAAAAAAACTTATGTTTCTTAATCATGTTAATAAAAAAATATAAACAATAGTAAGTACTTAAATAAAAAAAAACTAAAAAAAACAATTATGTACAAATGACAACAAAAACAATGTAATTTTTTAAATAGTAAGAAAACTACTACCTGTATAGAATTAATGTAAATAAATATTTAAAAAAAAATTAAATAACTGAAAAAAATTAACTTATAAGTACGCCTGGATCACGACACGAGTGTTGTTTCCAGACAGTCCTAAGCCTGTATGTAATTAAAAGTATGAAGGAAAGTTCGTTGATTAAAAAAAACATTAATTCTACATGTTATGTAATATTTACGTGATTTACGTCGTACAACTTAATATTAAATTTTTGTTTCAATGACAACGAAATACAATTGTGTTAACAACGAAAAATGTAATAAAAAGCTTTACATTTTTCGTTTCAACACAACGTTTTGTAAGTAATATGCAAAAAAGCAAAAAAGTAAAAAAGCATTTTTTTAAGCATGATTTTTGAAAATCGTACAACGAATAAACGTGAAAAAAAATAAGCACTTTTTCCCATCTCTGCTTGCAAGTAGTTTTATTCGTCTTTTTACGAGATACAAATCGATAATAAAATCAATGTTAAAAATAATATAAATTATAAATATCAAACGTAATTAATCAACTATTTTAAGATAAAAGTCTGTAATTGTATAGGTTTAAGCTCTAAAATAGTTGCACAAATAGGTTTTTAATCAAAACAACATACACTAATAAGTTTTAATTAGTTATTTGAGAATCGATTTCAAAATCGATTAATCGATATTTTTATGGCAGGCAACTCTGACAGCAGATTTTTGTTTTGCGTATAGTATCTGCTAGTTGAAATGCGTTTCGTTATTAGTTTTAGTAGTATTATTTCGCTTTAAGATTTTCTTTACCCCGGGCTTCTAAAAATATAACATTTACTGGAAAATAATGACAAAACATTAAGGAACCAACTATGCAAATATGGTACCAAAACATGAACATTGTGGGGTTGTACGCCAGTACGCGTTCTCCTTTTGCGATTATTTATCTGTGGTTTGTAAGACCCGGAACACGGGCCATGATTAAGAGCGTTTACGTCCTTTTGCGCCGTTTTGCTCAAAAACTGTACTTTTTAAACCTCTTAATATCTGTTAATACTTATTTTACAAATATGTTAAATACTTATATCATTAGGCGATCTTGTAGTCGAATTAGTTTGTTGAAAACATTTTTAAATTTATGGATATTTTGGAATTTATAACACGATAACTGAACAGAGGTTTTCATAATTTGACTTTCCGCGTCAACTTCGAAGCTTAAAAATATGTTTAAATTACTAACAAATGTAATAACAACATTTTTATTTCAATTTATAAGATCTTCAGCAAAATAGTTTGTTGAAAACATTTTTTGATTTTGGTTACTAACAAAAACTATAAAATTCCAAACATTGTGATTTTTTAAAGAAATTATAGGTGATAAAGTGACTGTTTTCTCTAATGTACTAAATATATTTTAGAAGATAAAAGCTTTATACTATAGAAAAAAGTGTTATTTCAAATTTTAACAAAATTGTTTTTACTAAATAAGCTCTATAATTTTTATATGAATATTTTAAAACTGCTCTAAAACTACTACAAAACCCTGCGCTCCACTCGCTTCAAATCAGTCCGCCGCGAGGCCTCTGAGAGAGTGGTTACGTCGCTCGACGCTCTGCCCGGCGCGGTTGTCGACCTTTCCGTAAGTTCGAAGATAGTCCAAATTTATAGCTTGATTTGCAAATCTTAGTACTTTGGTGAGTAAATTATTACAAGCTTTTATTTAACTTGCAATGTATGTATGTCTTGTTCGGGTGGAATTTTGCAACTCAATTTTGACCCACTTCCCGTTTACTGATTGAGCTGAGAATTTGCATTTATGTGTAAATCGCGTGACAATGCAAATTTATGATTGACATGGTGCTGATCTGATGATGGAGATGGAAGGTTTGCAATAAAATAGCACAACCTAATCGAGTTTGGGCTCGTTTGAATCGTCTTGACGAGTAGTTTGTCTTTCAATGTAACCATGGTCTGATGATGGAGCTGGATGGTGGTCATAGGAACTCTGTAATAAAACGACGCAACCCCATCGAGTTTTGGCTTGTCTCATTCGTCTTGACGAGTCCTTTGTTTTTAAATGTTTGTTACCAAGGTCTGATCTGATGATGGAGCTGAAAGGTGGTCATAGAAACTCATTGAAGAAACGACGCAACCCCATCGAGTCGCGGCTCGTTTGATTCATCTTGACTAGTACTTTGGTGCTAGATGGTAACCAGAGTCTGATGATGGAGCTGGAAGATGGCCATAGGAACTGAGTAATTAAACAACATAATAACCCCATCGAGTAAGGGCTCATTTAATTCGTCTAGACAAGTACTTTGCGGCTAGATGGTAACCATGGCCTGATGATGGAGCTGGAAGGTGGCCATAGGAACTCCGTAATAAAACGACGCAACCCCATCGAGTTTTGGCTCGTCTCATTCGTCTTGACGAGTACTTTGGTTTTAGATGGTTACCAGGGTCTGATCTGATGATGGAGCTGAAAGGTGGTCATAGAAACTCAGTAAACGACGCAACCCCATCGAGTCTCGGCTCGTTTGAGTCGTCTTGACGAGTACTTTGGTGCTAGATAGTAACCTGGGTCTGATGATGGAGCTGGAAGATGGCCATAGGAACTTAGTAATTAAACAACATAACTCCATCGAGTAAGGGCTCGTTTAAATCGTCTAGACGAGTACTTTGCTGTTAGATGGTAACCAGGGTCTGATGATGGAGCTGGAATGTGGCCATTGGAACTTCGCAATGAAATAACACAACCTAATCGAGTAAGGGCTCGTTTAAATCGTCTAGTCGAGTACTTTGCTTATAGATGGTAACCAGGGTCTGATGATGGAGCTGGAATGTGGCCATTGGAACTTCGCAATGAAATAACACAACCTAATCGAGTTTGGGCTCGTTTAAATCGATCGATCTTAGTAACTATTGCTCGATATAAGATAAAATAAACAACGTCTTACAGTATCTCTGAAACAAGAAAAAGTAAGACTATTCATTACTACCAGCAAAAAATAATATTGCAAGAGCAGACCAGCCTCCATAGGCGGCACCCGTTCATGAGTATGACATGTGAATCAGCAATCGCTTCGTTTAACCATTTTTGAGGGAACGTAACGACCCGACGCACATGCCACCACCGCAGAGACACTTTGAGAGAGCATGACACACTCGAGCAACTCCAACGAAAGTAAGAGAACATTACTTTAAACGCAACATAAATTTTGAGTAGGTACCTTTGTCTGTAAGACACTGCTGTTAAAGGCTATCATACGTCAGTACGCGACTTACACAGTCGCGCGCGCTCACAGCTCGCTTCTGTCTGCGTGATATTTGGACTGAAAAACCTAAACTTGAGGACTCGCGCTCGGCGTAAACGCTCTTAAGATTCGTGTGACGCCACATTTCACAAAATAAACAAAAACTATCTTGTAGGTTTCAAGATAAAGTTTGTTTATTGAGGTGTGACGTCATAGACATTTTGCCAAATGTCACGTGACCAACCGTTTCCGCACAAAATTTTAAATGAATAAAGAAAAATATGTTTTTTTTCTATGAAATAAAGCTTTTTCGAAAAAAAAATATTGTACGTGGTATAAAATAAGCGTTTGTTATTTTCAAAATACTTTTCCGAAAACTGTCAAGTTGCCAATTTCTTTTTCTACTATTTATAATACATTATACTAATAATTAAGGATTATTAATGTTATTTTCTTTTAATGAATTATTTTCCGAGTGGTCAGGTCAGTTCGTGAACAAAGAAGAAGAAGAAGAAGAAGAATTTGTCATAAAATATAATTTTAATGAAAAAGGGTTATAGCGGTAGTGCTAAACTTTTAGCTCGCTCTGAAGTTGCGATGAGCATGTGTACAGTTAGCAACATTATAATTAAAGCGTTATAATAATTATAAAATAATATAACAAGGTAAATTATAAATTATGCGTTTTATATATTTTTAATATCTACAATTAACCAGAACAAACTAATAACAACCATTAACTTATAAGCATATTTGTATATTTAAAAAAATAACATTTTTAAGAAGCTGTGGAAACTGTGTTTTCTTATAAATATTTTTTCTAGATTGCCGACATAAGACATTTTAACAGCCTTTCAAAATCTAAAGAATAGAGTAGAATAGAAAAGAATATTATTTATTTGTGAAATGCAGGTTAGGTACAATGTCATAGGTGTTAAACTTATTAATTAGTTTCACTACACTTCCACCTTCGTCAAGGTATACAAATATCTAAGATTATTTAAGCAAATAAATTCATAAATTAATATAATATAAATTACTCATGTCCAAATATAAAATTAATACTAATAATTGTTCAACATTAATAAAATTAAAATATAAATTATAAATTCAAAATCGATAAACTAAAAATTCTAAAATCAATTAGTAGTTTAATATAAACGAAAATACGTCTGACAATACAATTGCAATTTAGTAACGAATGCCCCAATGCATGATAATTTAATAATAGTATAGTAGTAGATATATAGTAGATATACCCAGGACGCCTCGCGTTGAGTTGGCGCTCTTCGCTGATGACACCGCGCTATATACCACTGATAGAGATATGACCAAACTCTCTCAGAGACTTCAATCCGCCGCGACCAACTTAGGGGATTGGTTCCGACTTTGGAGAATCGAGGTGAACCCCGAGAAAAGTGCTGCGATCCACTTTCATCGGGGCTCATCCGGTCTCCGTCCGACCTATATCCGACTCTGCAACCGCGTTATACCGTGGAAGTCACAGGTCAAATATCTCGGTCCCATCTTCGACAGTCGATTGACGTTTGCACCACACATCCAAGCTATCGTAAATAGGGCAGCGTTCATTCTAGGTAGGCTCTACCATCTCGTAGGCAGGCGGAGTAAAATGTCTCTTAGATATAAGACAACAATTTACAAAGCCTGCATTCGTCCCGTCATGACGTATGCTAGTGTAGTATTCGCTCACGCCGCGAACTCTCACCTGCACCGGTTGCAGACCGTTCAAAACCGTTTCATGCGAGGTGCCACGGTCGACCCGTGGTACCTACGCAATGTAGATTTTCATCGCGATCTCGATCTTCCGACCGTTCGTTGCTTTATGAAGGACGCCTCTCAGGCGTACTTCGACAAAGCGCTTTCTCATCCGAATCCTCTGGTGGCGGGAGCTGCCAACTACGATGTTGGTAGCTTTCGCCCCCAGAGAGGACCGCGCCGCCGGTTTCCGCGACACGTTTTAGACGACCCCGATGATGCAATACCGATTGCAAACGCGCCAAAGCCCGACACTACACACCCAGTCACACTAAACTTGCACACTAGCTTAGGACCAAGACACCGCACTCGTAGAACAAGAGTGCGTAGACCCGGTTCACGTCCGTCCGGTGACAGTACATTCGTAATAATGTACCTGTTATTCGCGTACCCCCCACGACACGGTAAACCCGAGCCGAGGTACCGTGCCTCCTAGAGGCGCCCTCGGGTTTAGCCGCTCCCTTCCGGCTCGAACCCCCAGAGGCTCCGGGGGGGGATCGGAGACTCGCTTGCGGTGAGATGCCATCCCCCACCGGAATCCCCCTGGGGAATTTCGACCAATCACGGCTTGAGGATCGCTTTAAGTTTCTCGCTGCCCCCAAATAAGCCCGGTAACGCTGTAAAGGTCATCTGCGACCGACAGCACTAACACTCAAAAAAAAATCAATCTTTGATTTGAACTTACTTTTCTATAACTCCACTTATCGTCACAGTGACAGTATAAATAAATTTATATCTAGTTTTAAGTTGACTACTGATTCTATGTATTTAATATACAAAGACAGGTTACAGATAGCATCATTGCTAGCATATAATTTAAAAGACCCAGTTATAAGTAGTAAAACAATGTCGACACAAAATTATCGCACTGTTAGTATTTCTACTAATGTAAATTTAGTTGATAAGTCTTGCACAACCTCTAGTTTAAACTACGAGGTAAGACAAAAGCCAGCCCTATCCAAATTAAAATAGTTCATCAAAACATGCAGGGCCTGGCCGGTAAAGAGTTACAAATTGAACTTTTTTTATTACATGAAAATATAAACATTATGTATAACTGAGCACTGGCTTAAAGATTATCAGTTAATTTTAATATTAAAAACTTTCAGTGCTTTTACTAGACAAATGCAATTCGCGGCGGATCCTTAATATTTGTTAATTACTGTAAACATAAGATTATGGAACGAAAGGATGTAGTTTCCTTTTCTATTGAACGCGTTATTGAGCTGTCATGTATCGAGTTAGAGAAATTTATAATTGTTTGTGTATATCGACCTCCTTCTGGTAATTTTAGTGTCTTTGAAGCCACTATGGCAGATGTAATTTTGTAAATCTAAAAAGAAAGTAGTAATTAAATTTATTAGACAGTCATACAACTAGTGTAAGATTAATCTCGTTATTTAAATTATTTGATTTGGATTACCAATTTAGAGAACCGACTAGAATTACAGCAACCACTGCAATCTGCTTAGACAATTTTTTTTGTAACTTTGCTCCTGAGTCTAAGTCCATACTAACTAATTTATCTTCAGATCACTGTGGGCAAAAAATAGCTTTTACTGAACATGGACACCCTAACTCAGAAGAAATATCTTGTAGGCCAGTGACAGAGAAACGGGTTAAAATTTTCAAACATAACGTAACTGCAAAACTTGCATGTTTACCATTTATACAAGAAAATCCAGATGCTCTTTACAAGCATTTTTTTGATCTTATAAACGGTGAATTTAATAAAACTTTCTCTATTAAAAAGTTTTAAACTACTACTACTAACTACTAATATTTCATTGAAATTTGGGGATTAGGCTACAGCTGGTTTGCATAAAAGTAGGGCTAAGTTGTATGACTTATATGAGCAGAAAAATATAATAATAGTCCAAGTTTTTTAGAGTATATCAAAAAGTATTCGAAAACTTTTAGGAAGGCTTGTGCATGTGCCAAGTCATTATTTATTAGTGAAAAAAATAAAAAGTCTGATAACAAAATAAAGAAAACATGGAACTGTATAAACCGCGAAACTGTTAAAATAATGCCACATAATAATAAGTTTTCTTTAAAAATAGGCAATAGCATTTTAAGTGAAGACAATAAAGTTGCTGATGCTTTTGAGCTGTTTTTTACAAATATACCAATTGCCACAACTAGGTTACTCAACTCTTCACCGAGTAATGCAGAAATTCTGTTAAAAAAGTATGTACCCATGTGTAATGAAGTGTTCAAATTTAAACACGTAATTATATCCTTTAAATCTTGAAAAATAAAAAACACTTGTGATTTGTGGGATATCTCAACAAAAATTATTAATAATATTATCGAGTCCCTTGCGCCTTTTCTTGTAGTCATATTCAATAGATGTGTTGACGAAGGAGTTTTCCCAGATCTCATGAAGCATAGCAAAATTCTGCCACTTTTCAAATCGGGTTGTAAAGATGACCCGAGCAATTTCAGACCTTTTTCGATTTTACCTACTCTTAGTAAAGTTTTTGAAAAACTTATTTTAGATCAACTCGGCTCCCACTTCGCTATAAACCACCTTTTTCACAGTGAACAGTATGGTTTTACCAAGGGAAGGTCTACTACTGATGCAGGTGTAGCTCTGCAAAAACACATATTTGAGGCTTGGGAGGAATCACAGAATGCTTTTGGAGTGTTTTGTGATCTCTCCAAGGCTTTTGATTGCGTTAGATACAACACCCTTTTAATAAAGCTAAAACACTATGGAGTGCACTTTGATGCCTTGAAATTGATTCAATCATATCTCAGCTGCAGAATCCAAAAAGTTAGCTTGAACGGATCCATATCATCCGGATCTTCTGTGCTAATGGGGGTTCCACAAGGGTCAATACTAGGTCCATTTTTATTCTTAATTTATATTAATGATTTACCATTTTATGCGGAAAACTTTTGCAATATTGTTTTGTTTGCTGACGATATATCTTTGATATTTAAGACTGATCGAAATAAAAATAGTTTTGATGATATCAACAGTGCCCTAACAGATGTGTGGAATTGGTTTACAACTAATAATCTTCAATTAAACGCGAAGAAAACCAAATGTATAAATTTTACTCTACCTAACGTAAATAATATTATAGTAAATAAAATTAAACTGGTGAACTGTTGGACCTTGTTGATTCAACAGTTTTCTTAGGTATTACCTTAGATTCAAAATTACAGTGGTACCCTCATATTAGCACCCTTACGGGGAAACTTAGTTCAGCTGCTTACGCTGTTAGGAAAATTAGGCATTTTACAGACGTGGAAACTGCTCGATTAGTCTATTTTAGTTACTTTCACAGTGTTATGTCCTATGGTATTCTACTTTGGGGTAAAGCAGCAGACATAGAAGCCATTTTCATTTTACAGAAAAGAGCAAAAAGGTCCATATATAACCTAGGATCACGTGACTCCCTTGAGGAGCTGTTTAAAGAAATAAATATTCTTACAGTTGCATCACAATTTATTTATAACTGTATTGTTTGCTTCCGTCAAAACATATCTTATTTTTAAAAAAAATGCGATATACACAAACTAAATACTAGAAATAAGCATAAACTTGTAATTTCTAAATTTCGACTTCAGAAAGTTTATGGATCATTTATGGGACAAAGTGTCATAATTTACAATAAAATCCCGAACGATGTTATAATTTTGCCCTTTGACCAATTTAAGACACATGTTAAGGACAGACTTTTAGAAAAGGGCTATTACACTGTAAGCGATTACATCAATGACAAAAATGCATGGAATTAACATTCTTCTAATTTCGCACACATTGTTCTAATGCGGTCATAGTGCCAGAGTAAATCTTTTAGATTCACTTTTGTTTTTATCTTTTATTTTATTATATAATTGTTTTATGATTATTAATAATTTGTGTAATTTGGTAACGACATATTGTTTTGTAAATGTCGTTACTTCTATATTATTATAAAGCTGTGGAGTTTCTTGTGCCCGTTCTTCTCCACAGCTAAAAGACGTCCTGAATGGGTAAGGTGGGTGGGTGGGTTCCTATGCCTATCCAACCATCAATAAAAAAATAAATTTAGACGATTCAAAATGCTTATTTTAAGCTTACTGAATAAATATATTTTGATTTTGATTTTGATTTTGATTTTGATCGCCGCTCTATGCTGTTAAAATTTATGTGCAGTCTTTAATCCGTTAGTCGCCTAGAGACTAGGCAATGAGGACTGCAAAAGCAACCATTTTTCATCAAATAGCGACTGCACATGCGCTCAGCGTGACAGATAGTGAGCCCATTGCCGCTCTATGCTGTTGAATGTATGTGCAATCTTTAGTCCGTTAGTCGCCTAGAGACTAGGCATTGAAGATAGCAAAAGCAGTCCTCTATCATAGTCCACATTTCATCAAATAGCGACTGCACATGTGCTCAGCGTGACAGGTGGTCAGCCAATCGCCGCTCTGTCGAATGTATGTGCAGTCCTTAGTCCGTTAGTCACATCCCCTCTCCTTACATCACTAAGTTTCATTTGCACTGGCACCTCGAGACCAACCGTTAGGTTATGCAAGAAGTGCCAGACGTCCCTGCGCCAGTAGAACACTCGCGCAGGAGACCATCTGCGTTAGGGCTTGACGCCAAATCAGTGCCCGCCGGAGCGCGCTCTTCATTCGGTACTCATAAGACTAGTGTCTTGGGAGAGTCTCCCCGTGAACACGTGTATTTCACTGCCTATTGTCCAGATAGGTAACCGGAGCTGTCAAGCACGCTCACTTCTCGTTGCACGAAGGGCACATCTCGCAGTTGCCACTGCTCGGATCGTCGACTCTAAAGTCAACTCCCAAGTGTACACCTTGGTCGCGGAGTAGTAAGCACACTCACTTCTCGGAACCCATCCGGGCGCATAGCCAGTTCCCGCGGTTGGCTGGACCGGAGGCTACAGCATCTAGGGGCCGCCTCTACTAGTTCTCCAGAGTAGTACCGGAGATGTCAACAACAATGTAAATGAGAACCACCGGACAAAACTGCCAACTATAAGGGAAACTCACGTTCGCCCCGCAGGACTTTTCGCTGCTGGCCCCACAGAGACCGCTACTAGGCTCCGCTCGCTGTGCGCGAGTTTGGAAGTGGCACACAATACAAACGAACGTTCCTAAACTCTACAGCTAAACACAAGACGCTAAGAGTCCGACCCACGTTCGGATCCTGCCGGAGACGCCGGTCAAGGCACAACCAGCAGGGGGCATGAACCGGAACCCCGTAGAACCCCTGAAAAACACAGCCGGACCCGTAGTTCCAGCTGCGATACCCTATCTATAGGGGTCGGTATATGAGGACAACAAAAACAGTCCTCTACCCTATGGTAAAAGACTGTTTTTGCTTTTTGAAAGACCACTTTTCACAGAAATAACGACTGCACATGAGCTCAGCGTGACAGGTGGTGAGCCCATCGCCGGCCTATGCTGTTGGGTGTATGTGGAGTCTTTAGTTCGTTACTTGCCTTTTACGACATCCAAGAAAAGAGTGGGGGTGGTAGTATTCTTTCAAATCATGTTCTTTGTGACAAATTATCTTTATTTATAAAACTAATAATGGTAATAAAGGTACGCTAAATAAAGAAAATACCGCGCAAATAATTAATTTACAAAACAATGCATTTTGTTTAATTTTTCTTGATGTTGATTGACATCAGCGTTTTGTATCAAGCAGTAGTTTTTTTTTTATTGATTTAGTTAAGGTACAGCAACAGAATACAAATTACAACAAACACATAAAAACAATATCAAATACATATAGGCTAAATTTGCACTCCGATTATAGCTGAACACAGCATTTTCTTAGTGAAGCACAGTTTTGTATACAAAAAAAAAACGACAGTGATACAAAAAGAATAAAAAAAATTAAACATTATATTACCTACTAACAAAATTAACAAAATTTAAAAAAAAAACAGTTTTTATGACAATAAAAAAATGTATAATAATTAAAACTACACAAAAACCGAAACAAAAACCAAAAGAGGCACTTACAGCTTTTCTATAGTCTTTAAGTAAGATGCATGAGATAGACAGAAAATATCCGAATCCTTACATACATCGTTATAGGCTCTGCACATTCGAAAAATAGGGTCGTTAAATGTTGTGTTACTGTTACGAGTCGGCAATGCGAAAAGTTTTTGCGTTCGCTTACTACCACCTATTTTTAATGAAAAATGGCTCAACAGATCACCAGTGTCCCACACAGAATTAACGATTTTGTATAACGTTGATAAATTAGCAGTGTCACGTCGCGACTGAAGGGTGCTCACCTGGAAATGTGTTAATCTGTCCTCATACGTGCCCAATTTACGCCTCAGGCCGAATTTGGTGCTTAAGTGTCGAAGAAAACGCTTTTGAATACCCTCTATTCTGTCTATGTGGGATTTGTAAAATGGTGACCACACCACTGAGCAGTATTCAAGTAAGCTTCTGACTAAAGCGAAAAATAGTGTCAAAATGCTTGAAGGTTTCCTAAAAGGTTTAGTAATTCTAAAGATGAATCCCATTATTTTATTGGCTTTTGACACTATATAGTCGTAATGATTGACAAAAGACAATTTACTGTCTAGCTGTACCCTAAGATCCTTAATAACATCCTGTCGCTTCAATGGTTCACCGTTTATAACATAACAGTTGTGTATTGGATGTTTATTTTTGGTGAATGACATAAGGGAGCACTTCGAAATATTTAGTGACATATTGTTGTTGAAACACCATTGATACAAACGATTAATATCACTCTGTAACGCTGCACAGTCATCCATGCATTTGATTTGACTTTAAATCTTTATGTCGTCTGCGTAAGCAAGGCAGTTGCTTGATATGGAGTTAACTAAATCGTTTATGAACATGACAAACAATAGAGGGCCTAGGTTCGAACCCTGAGGAACACCGGATTTAGGTGTGATAGCCAATGATTCGTACCCGTACACTTTGACGATTTGAGTGCGGTTAGATAGATACGAAGTTAGCCAACGCAGGAGCGACCCGTGTATGCCAAATTGGTATGCCTTACAGATTAGAATTAGATTTTGACAGTTTAATCTTATTATGTCAAGGAAACATGAAAAAAAATTGGCAGGCAGGCAGGCGCCAGCAGGCGCAGGCAAGCGAAGGTGCAGGCAGTCAGACGCCACCAGGTGCAGGCAGGCGAAGGTGCAGGCAGGCAGGCGCCACCAGGCGCAGGCAGGCGAAGGTGTAGAGGCAGGCAGCAGAGCCAGGTGCTGCCGTACTGCCGTGGAGGCAGGCGTTGGCGTGGTACAGGCGAGCGAAGGTACGCACGATGACTGGAGGCTGAAGTTACTGTACAGACTAGTCCTTCCAAATCAGAAGCTGTAGATGTTATGAGGAGACTAGTCCTTCCAATTCGGAAGCTGGAGTTGGTATCAGGAGACTAGTCCTTCCAATTCGGAAGCTGGAGATCGTATGCCTAGTCGTCGGCTGAACTTTATACAGATATCTCGGATTCTGAATTCTGCATAAATTTCGAAATATTATTTTTAAAACGCTGAAATCTAGATGGCCAAATGTAAAAATGAGAAAGTCTAATCATTCAAGGTTTGATTATAATTTGTTTATAAGTTGCATAGCAACGAAGGAAAAATAAGTTGTCAGTTACGTCAAAACGTGACCAAAACACAATATCCAGTAAATAGAAAACAATTAAGGTGAGATAAATGCAAATATTACAAGGAAAAACGCAAAACAGGATTATCAAAGTGATCCGAAACTTGTGGGATACGTAAAAGTGTCGAAAAATAGTGTTTGAAGTTTCATGATTTAGATCACGTAATAAATGTGTTTAGATAAAGGAATTGCGATGTGTGTAGTGTAGTGTGTAGTTACTAAATCATTACGTATTAATTATTTTTCCTCGCTTCTGCAGTTGCAGAATAAAGGTAATGATATGATGAAGGACGTGACATGAACCTATGAGAGTAACAAGACGCCTGGGAGTTACAAAAAGGTTACACACACAATAATATAGACATTAACTTTCATAACAAATCACAAACAAGGCAACCCTCGTGAATAATTGGGCCAGAGCACAAGAGAAAAGCACAAGGTAAGTGGTTTCACCACACTGTTACTTACTATGTCAATCTATCACACACACACACACACACACACGAAACACACATACACTACACACACACACACACGCTACCTACACTTAAAAATTCTTTTAGTTATTTTCAGCATGGTTTTTTGAAGGGGCGTTCGACAGTATCCAAGCCAGTAAGGCTTTTGATAGAATTAATCATAATCTTCTTTTAATCAAACTACAAAATATAGGTATAAGAGGCGATTTGCTCCGATGGTTCTCATCATACATAAGTAATCGTTTACAAGCTGTGGTAGTTAGTAATTATATATCTAGCTGGGTTTTGATCCCTAGCGGTGTCCCCCAAGGGTCATTGCTTGGACCCTTAGGTACTTTTTGTTATCTTTGTGAACGACGTAAATTCATGTTTTCAATCTTCTAATCTTCTCTGCTTCGCAGATGACACGAGAATTTTTTCTGCTATCTCTTCGCGGGAAGACGTTGACGCCCTTCAGGCGGATCTGTCTCGTCTCGACCACTATTGGTGTCTTAAATAACTGGAACTCAACCAGTCTAAATGTTTTTCTATTACTTTTAGCCGTAAGAGGGATATTGTACAATCTTCATATCATTCTACCCTAAAAGGTCAAGGAAAAATCTCGGTGTCCTGTAAGACACCAAACTACTATTTGATAGTGTAGTGTTCGAATAAGTGAAACAACCGTCGCGTGTGATAGCTAGTTTATTACTATTCAACGTACATTTGAATGAATGTGCAGACACCTTCAATATAAACATATCATTCCTCCAACGCTAATTAGAAACCCTGGGGACAACAAAAAACAATAATTTAATCAATAACGTTTACACTATAATCAGTACCTACCTATACAGCTACTATAACTTAGGCTAAGATAAATTTAAATTTATGTAATTTATTCTAAAAATATCTATCTACTTTTTTACGTATTCTTTTCGAATAGCGCTCGACAGGCCTAACTTCAGCATTTGAAGTTGCTCCGCGATTATCTTCTGATAAATTAACAGAGCTGCCAGTAGGCGGCTCGAGCGCGGTACATATTAATGGGGTTTCCTTATTATCTACAATTCTCTCCTTCCCTTCACCATCACCATCATTTGCCGTTGAAGTGGAACAAACATTATCAGTTGGTGCGACAGCTGGCAACACAGTCGCGCCCTCGATTGCGCCTTCTGGCGGAGGCGGCGCCGGCGGCGGCGGCTCACTAACATAGTGACGTGAGGGTGTTGTTGAAGGCGGGGAACACAAGGTACCACTATCATCAGTCTTATCTAATGGCCATAATGAAGAATCACTATTACACGTTCCTTTAAATTTCATAATCTGATCAACATGGCGATTTTGAACGACATTATAGTTCTCAAAATGAACTTTAAACATGCGGTTACCTAATATATTAACAATTTTGCCTACTGCCCATACTGCCCTTCTAGCGATGAACCATTTTGTCCAGACAACTTCACCCTTTACAAAACAGCGTGACTTTTTCAACTTTGCAACTATTTCTGTATCAAAATTTTTATTGCTCGGTTTCGTAATTAAATCTAATTTTGACCTTAAATTCCGACCCAACATTAAATGTGCAGGGGTGTTCCCTGTCGAGCAATGAACAGTATTACGATATTCAAAAAGAAATCCTAATAACTTTTCATTTAAAAGAGACTGTGACAAGGTTCCATTATCAATTATGCATTTAATCATTTTTTTACACGTTTTTACCGAGTTTTCGGCCTGGCCGTTGCTAGAAGGGTGATATACAGGTGATGTTAAATATTTAATGCCACTATTATTACAAAACGAATGAAATTCCACTGAAGCTATTTTAATATCATTGTCAGATACGATTATATGTGGAATTCCATATCTCGAAAACAAATATTTTAGTTTTGCAATAAGCGCCTTTGTTGAGGTGCCACCATTCATATAAATACATTCAAGCCACTTACTATATGCATCTATTACAATTAAGTACATATTTCCTGATATCGTCATGTAATCGATATGAATTCTGTGCCACGGCGCGCGCGCACTGGGCCAGGGCGCCGGCGGCGCGCGCGGCGGGTCGCAGCGCGCCCTGGCGCAAGTGTCGCAAGCGCCTATCCACCGGCAATATATGTTTACATTTCAACTTACGTGGCCAACCGTAAGACATATACTTCATTACGGTTGTTAAAATCTTGTCTTTACGAATCGCTTCACTTATATCAGAAAGCGTAACCGGTTTTATGTTACTATCTTAAAACTTTAAGGTGCTTACGCCCTGATCGTCAGTTTTACTATTTTTCTCATTAGGCAGAGGTGCGCGAGAAAAGTAATCTGCTACTAAGTTACTGTTACTGTTTATGTATTGCACTGTATAATTATATGCTGATAGAAAAAGCGCGTATCGTTGTAATCGAGAAGCTGACGTGACGGATATGCCATTTTTCTTCCCGAAAATTGACAACAGCGGTCTATGATCTGTTTTCAATATGAATGGATCTTGCCTGCCGTATAAATATTGATGAAAGTATTTAATACCAAATATGATAGCCGTAGCTTCTTTATGTATCTGACTGTAGTTTTTTTCATTCGTCAATAATGACCTCGATGCGAACGCGATAGGTTTTTCCGTGCCGTCGGGGCGCCTGTGCGCGAGCACCGCGCCCAGGCCCGCGGGCCCCGCGTCGACGGTCAGCACCAGCGGCTCGCGCGCATCGAAGTGGACGCTAACTCCTTTTTCACTAGGTCGAAAGCCGCCTGCTGTCGCGCTCCCCACTCCCATTTAGCATCCGCGCGAAGTAATTCATGCAACTGGTGTAACAAAGAGGACGCATTCAGAATGAAACTACGATAATAGTTTACAACGCCTAAAAATCGCTTAATACCTAACACGTTAGTTGGTGCTGGCGACTTTATGATGGCTTCAACTTTACTTGGACTGGTCTTTAGCCCATTCTTATCTATGACATAGCCTAAATATGTGACGTTGTTTTGAAAAAAAAACACACTTATCTTTATGCAGCCTTAAGCCTGCGTCATTCAATCGAGTTAGTACCTCTTTAAGTCTCGATAGATGAGTGGACCTATCTGGGCCTGTGCAGCACACATCATCTAGCCAACAAGAAACCCCATCAATGCCAGATAGCAAGGTTTCCATCGCTTTCTGGAATATAGCTGGTGCGTTGGCTAAACCATACACTAAGCGAGTGTATTTAAACAGGCCTTTCGATGTATTGATCGTAGTTAGGTCCTGGGAAGGTTCACTTAGAACGAATCAATTTTTGAGTAATGCTCACCACCGCCTATCCTTGCAAACACCTCTTCGATTCGCGGCAAAGGATATTTATCAATTTTTAAAACCTTATTAAGGGTACAAGAAAAATCACCCGCTATTTTAACTGTCCCGTTTTCCTTAAGAACGGGTACTATGGGCGTAGCAAATTCGGAATAATTAACTGGCACTAAAATTCCTAAATTAACCAATCTTTTTAATTCATCCTCCACTTTCCCTTTAAGTGCAAATGGTATAGTACGTGGCTTAAAAAATTTTGGAAGGGCATTATCTTTTAGGTGTAACTCAATCTTAAATTTATTAAAGCATCCCAATTCGTCTTTCCATAGATTTGGAAACTGATGCAACAATTGTAACACCTCCATGTCAACGTTATTACAATTTAAATCAATTTTGTTATTTTTAGAAGTAAACTTTATATTAAATTGAGCCATAAAATCACGACCTAGTAACGGAGGTCCACCATGTTCTACAACATAAAATTTTATTTCTTTAATACGGTCCATGTACGATACCCTTGCCAAAAAATAACCCAGTGGCGTGATTTTATGTCCATTATATAAACACATAACTAAGTTACATTTTAGTAATTTAATGTTGGAAAAAAATTTTATAAATACATTTTCTGAGATTACACTTGTGCCAGACCCTGAGTCTAACTCCATACACATTCTTTTTCCGTTAACCAATACAGAGATCTTAATAGGTTCGTAGTTTACATACGGCATATTAAATAACTGGCATTCCTTACAGTCGTCGTCATCAGATACCTCCGCAATATTATTTAATTGTAAAGCACTTGACCGTTTCACTGGGCAAACCTTCTTTAAATGCCCCTTTTTACCGCACGATTGGCATCTATAATTTTTATAACGGCACTTCAACGCACTATGGTTTTTTAACCCGCACACTGAACACTGCGCTTGCGTTGGCCCGCGACCTTGATGTTCGCTCACACGGTATACCGGCTCCTCCTTTATTTGAGCCTCGGTCTCCACTCCCGCAATAACGTTCCGTGCTTGTCGCGCACACTCCGTTTGCTGAGCGATTTCAAGCGCCCTCGCCTACGTCAAGGTTGACGCGTCTTGTTCAAATAAACGGTCTCGTACTACTCCTACTCCTAGGCCCAATATGAAGCGATCCCTAAGTAAAGCGTAGAGCGCCGAACCGAAGTCACAATAAATGCCCAGACCCCTTAACCGTGCGCCCCAATCTTCGATACTTTCACCATGTAATCTTATGGCTTCATAAAATTTTGCCCTATCGGCAAAGGTCGACCTCTTTGGAGTAAAATGCCCATCGAGAACTTTCACTAGCTCCTCGTAGCTGACTATCTCCAGCTCGCGCGGATGCACCAAATTCCGTGCCAGACGATAAGTTTCGTCGGTAAGATGAGTCAGCAATACCGCACACTGGTTTTCGGTTGAGATTTTATTTAACTTAATAAACTGTGATAGCCGACTGTAAAAGATCGACCACTCTTGGTTTTTATGGTCAAAAATATTTAAATTTCCGATAAACCCAGACATTATCACTTTTATTTTTCCCTAGTGGGTACTCGTCGCCAATGTAGTGTTCGAATAAGTGAAACAACCGTCGCGTGTGATAGCTAGTTTATTACTATTCAACGTACATTTGAATGAATACATTACCCGTCTCGAGAACGTACAAAAGAATTTTTTGAAATTCCTATGTTATCGCCTAAAGGACACTTTTAACTCGTGGAACTATCTAAATGTCTGTAAGAAACACCACCTTTTACTTCCTGAACTGAGACGCGAGACAGCTGATATCACGCATCTGTTTAAAATTGCTACAGCTGAGATAGACTGTCCTCAACTTTTAGATAAGCTCTCTTTGAAGATACCTCAAATAAATTTTAGAAGTAACCGTACTTTCTGTCTACCAAAAGCGAACACCAATTACATGCAGAATAGTTACTTACGGCGTGCGTGTAATACGTTTAACCAACTAGGCAAGCAGCTTTAACTGGACCTATTCTGTACCAGCATACCATCAGCGAGGTGGATGTTGACTGAGCGGTTCTTTGAGCCCAATTTTTATTCGTAGTTACTCTGTTGCGTTATTACTCAACCATTAATAATTTGAGCAAGGTTGATAAAATGCGTTGTTTAGTGCTTTTAATTTTTAAGAAACTTCTATCGATGAGAACTTATAAGTGGTTTCTATGTATTTTATTCTGTAACCTTACTGAAAATGTATAAAACTTGGTTTTCCTAAGAAAATAAAATAAAAATAAGATAAAAAAATTAATTTAATGTTAATTTACAATATTTCAGCAGTCTGTAATTCACATAAATTTGGTGAATTTTTCATGGACTTAGGACAAACATACCTATGCTAACAAAAATATTTACAAACACAAATACTTAGGTATTAATACAAACATTGTTTTTAGGTCACGTATCGGCGGGGGCAAGTCGTTCCAGCACCAAGTAGCAGCAAATCAGTAAGAACCCCGGAAAGCCACCGTGCGATGTTTTGCACTTTTGAACGTATGCATACAGGCTCTCCTTAGATACCTATCCATAGCCCATATCAGCTTATCGTGAAGATAATGCGACTTTCCCGTCTTTATGATGACGTGAAACAAAAAACAGCAAGATAAACTCTTCTGCGTGCCTCCATTTTGATGAGGAACGTGTAAAAGATATAACGCAACATTTGGAATGGTTAAATAGAAGTCTGTCTGTTACTGTACATGGTCAGATTCCTGGTTGATCTTTGAAATTATCTTTAGGTCATCGGCACATAGAAGAAACGTTGAATACAATAGGACACCTTCGAGGTCATTAATCATAAGATTGAACAAAAGAGGCCCAAGTATGGATCCTTGACTCACTCCCGAGCCCGTGTGATATTGGTCTGACACAAAACAACCATGCTGAATAAATTGTTTACGATCTCGTAAATAATTTGCGAAGAATTTCAATAAGCTGGGACTGAAACCAAATTCACACAGTTTATTCAGAAGAACGACATAAACTACGCGGTCAAAAGCGTTTTGAAAATAAAAGTAAACGACGTCCACCTGAGAACCGCTGCCTATATGAGAAGATATGATATCTACGAGAGTTAGTAAGTTGGTGTTCACCGAACGCCCAGCGGTAAACCGTGCTGTGCTTCAGCAAGAAATGGTTTTACTTGAAAAACTATTTTTTTATGCAAGATAGACTCGAAGAGTTTTGGTAGGAATAATAAAATAACAATAGGGACGGTAATTTTCAACGAGATGGCCATCACTCGTTTTTGGAATTGGCTGAACGCGTGATAGCCATTGAAGTGGATACCTGCTTGTTTTTAGTATCAGATTAAAAATGTGCATTACGGGTTCTACAATTTGCTCCTTACTAAGCCTTCAACACGTACGAGGCACACTATCAGACCAGTTCCCATGGGCTTAGGACGCTTCAAACCAGATATAACTTCCTCTTTAGTCACACTCTTCACATCGACGCAAACAGCTGAGCAAGAGCCGTCCTGGGACATTGACGCTGTCAGGTTACATCCAGCTCCACTCTTCGTCACGCGTACCTACATAGTGTTCCCCAAAGGTCAATACTGAGGCTCATTCTATATAAACTAGTTACTAGATTCTAGTATGTTGCAAACATCACAGATAGATAGCATTATACAGTATGAAGTTTAGTAACACCTTGGATTGCGTAAATAATACAAAATTTAACCCGTCAAGTCTAAAAAGGGTAAAAATAATTATTGAGAATACCTAAACTAACGAAAAAAGTAAGTAAGTATAGAAGATAGTGTGCAGAACAGTTGGTGGAAGGCGAGTACCTTGGTGACGTACTTCAATCAGATAAGAGACGAACTTGACGACTTGTAAAAGTCAGGACAGTCAGTCAGGTCAGTAGTACCTTAAACACAACACATTGTTTAAAAATTAGTTGTTTACAAAGGAGATGACCCAAATACTATACAAAACAAACCCAGGCAAAAGTTTCGTATCTAAGACTTTAGAGTGTAGTTAAAAATTATATTCTATACCACCACTATCTCAGAATCGAGTAGATAATAAATTATTTTATGTTTATTAAATTTTGAAAAGTGTTAAATACTTTATATTTATTAATGCATTCCGGTATACAATATCAATTCAACAGACAGACGGCAGTGATGATAAAATCTAAAGGCGGAAGAACCCTAACCAGGAATTCTCATCTTAGAAGTCCTGGCTATTTTATCTTTATCTAAGCCAATGACGATATATCTGTCTAATGTGTAACGTACTTTGATGTTGAAGTGACTTTACCTACTTATATTTTTACTAGTTATATTTTTTTACTGTATCTAACAATGTCAATGTTGGTAAACTTGACTACACAAGTCAATCATAGAAAATAATGTATTTGTAAATTGATCTTTAATGACAAAAATATTATTTGTCAAGTAATTATGGCTAGCCTAAGCATCTAGCTAAAAGTAAACACGAGAGGTTAAAAGGTGTATACTTTAGTGCAATTGTAAACCTACTACGTAGCTATACTAAATAACGTTAAAATGGGTAAGTATATTTTTTAATTCAGGAGACGTTTTAGGCTTCCTGTTGTGCCCGGCGAGTCTCTTGTCACTTTACTCCTTACGACACAGTTAACCCATGGTATAATATTATGATCACCCAGTATTCTGTCTTCATACAAAATCGAAAAGCAAGCCATATTACCTACCTACGCGGCTCGAGTTCGCTCTGCACTCCGTACACAACACAACAGTCGCGAATGCGCCGCATTGACGAACGAACGTGTTTGTGAGCGCGGTATTTACGTACAAAGCAATAAGTGTTGTAATAATGGTATATAAACTATATTGTTCTATTTTTGGTTATCTTAATTCAACAATAATGCACACAGATTATATTTTTTTAAATAAATTACCTGGAAAGTCCCAAGCCCCTGAGTTTCAGTAAAGACGTGAGACTTTACTGAGATCTCTTGTTGCACTGTTTTGTTTTATTTGCCAACACACATGCACATTCACGAGCACTTAACGGTTAATAATCCACCATCATTTCACATAAATACCTATTAGACGAAACACAAAATTTGGAAAATAAATCAAAACTGCAGACATGCCGCTTTCCCGCCAAGAAGTCAACGTTCATTATTTGTATTAAAAACTAACAGCGGCGGCTGTCCTCGCGTCATTATTATGCTTTGTGAACTACCGTTGGGGGACATAAAGTGACTGTATATTCAACCTTAGTCATCACCATATGTGACCGGTATCAATCGACCGCCTGGTAAAGGAAATATTTACGAATGTTATGTCAAAGTGCGTGTTATGAGACTGCTACATTTGATGTGCCTATTTGTTTTTCCAGCTTACTACGTACAATAACACCCTGTCGCCTTTAGAAGCTACTTAAGAATGTTTGGTCAGGGTGCGTACTAAAAGCCAATGTCATGTGGTTTTTAAACCACTAGGCAAGCGGTTATTTTAGGATAAGGACGTTTTCAACAACAGACGTTTCACACACACTTTGACACGTTTGACGTCGACGAACCTGTAAAAAAATTCTTCACACGCTTTCGTAATAGCTGAGCTGCCGTAAAACCACACAATAGAAATTCATTCTATTTTTAGTAACCTCTTTAGGAGTCTTCGTGACAGACAAGGGGTTAAAAAACTCTATTCTGTACTTCTCTAATAATACTTCGACATGGAGCTGATTCCACAACCTGAGCGTACGCGGTTATATAGTCTCTTCTGGATCCAGTTACATTGGCATTTTACTATAAATAACATGTTTTTTAGCATCGCCAAAACTCGTGACTGTGAAGCCAAGTTCGCAGACTGCCAGCGAGCCCCTACAAGAATGCGAGATGTCCGGGGCGTTGTATCTGATCTTCCGCGTGAGCCAATTCCTGGGATTGGTGCCGGTGCGGTTCCAGAAACGAAATGGACTCTGGCATGTCCGGATTGCGCCAAAGATGCGCTTTATCAACTACACAGTTGTGGTATTGTTGAGTAAGTGCTACTTGTAATTTATGTTTATGACGACGACGGCAGGCACACGGCTAGATTTACACGGATTTCTTTATTAAACTTTTTGATATTACGCCAGTATCTAAATAAAAGAAATTGTGACTCTATTTAACACAACAACAAAAAATTCTTAATATAACAGCGTTACAGTTTGCATTACAGCATTTACAGATTTTTTTAAAATATATAAATATATTTGTTTTGTAATTGTTAAATATAAAAATATATACCCGAGCCGAGAATTGAACTAATCGATAATGCAAAGATTGCACTCTTTCTATTTTATTGTGTACAGCGATCGGGTCAACGAAAAGGATAAAATTTCCAATAAACTTAAACTTAAGGAAAACCTTAAAGTAATGACAGTACACTTTTAATTAAGTGTAGATAGCACGCCGGATATCAATTAAAAGTCAAGAGCATAATTACAAATTATTTAAACCTCAAAGATAACGAAACGTTAAAAAAAGTCTACCTCAGGCGGGAATCGAACCCACGTCCTCTGCAATCCGGGCAGCTGCGTTGACTACTCCGCCACCGAGGTATTGGTTAGACCGACGAAATTTCCCAACGCTTTTGACTTTATGTTTTTATAACAACAGTGTCTTATCAAACTTCTTAGAATTTACATTCTTAGATATCTGAATGAAAATATTTTACAATATTTTAAACATTCAGTTAAAAGATAAGATTGCTTTATAGATTCGTAATATTTAATTATTTGCGTTAAAAACGCTCAAATAAACTCAAAGATAACGAAACGTCTAACAAAATAATTTAGACCTTTTTGGAATGAATAACCAAAAACTGCTATGTATGTACTTTAAATATATTTTTCACTTTTTTGTTACAGATGTGTTTTTTGTAATGATCTTGGCCTCCTCCGATCCAATGGGCAGGTTGGCGTCACTTTACACATCTTACATTGGATATTTCACCTGGGCAATATCCTATATAATAGTGATGATGTCATCCTGTATTACCGGGTGTGCAGCCTCGAAGAGAACAAAAGGAGTTATCCATTGCTTGCAAGAGATTCAGAAGGTATTTATTTATTTATTTATTTAGGTTCACCAGTGTTTGTTTACAATAATACTACAATACAACAAAAATACAAAAATTATTTAACTTAATGTAACAATCTTTTAAGGCGAACACAACATGCCAAAAGATTAAAAAGACTTACTACTAATTATTACTTACTACTAATTATTAAATGTAAGCATTATTTTCAAAAATTTTAATTATCAACCTTAAGCCATGATTGGCTTGAAACGGCAATGAGAACTCCTCCTCCATCCTTATCCCCATGAAATCCAGTGCTTTCGCGGTCCCGCCTATATATTACATACTTATTATCAAATAACTCTTTGCTCCCGACACTAGTATTAAGCCAAGTTTCAGTTAAAACAATGATATCAAAATTATTACAGCTTATTTCTTTAAAAAAGTTGTGTGTTTTAGTACGCAACCCACGGACGTTTTGATAATATAATTTTAGCTCTGTTAAAGATATTGTATTAGAAAGAGATACATTCAAAAATTAACGAAAGGTAAGAACAATAAAAAACATATTTTAATTATGACAAACTACGGTAACGTATCAGTGTTCCTAATTATTTTGAACTCGGAGTCTTCAGTCTTCCTCATGTAAATACGCCCGCCTCTCACCCAGACATATTTATAACCCTTGTCCTTCGCTGTCTGTCTTGCTGCTGCATGGAGGGCCTTGTTCGTAGTGGAAAGGTGTTCGCATATGAAGATAGGCGTTTTAGTTCCAGTAATACCAGCGTGAGCGCTGTTCAATCGATCATGTGGTTTGGACTTATTGTATTTTATCGCTGCCGCCAGAAAATTATCCCTCATTCTAGGCGAATTAAATTGTACGACAATAGACCTCGGGCGGTTAGAATCTTTATTTAATTTTGCAATGCGTGTATAATGCGCTAAGTGTTCCTCAGTTATATGGTAGTTAATTGTTTTACCTAGTTCGGTCACTATGTTCAGCAGATTTTCTTCTTTCTTCTCGGGCGCGCATTGGATTTCAATGTTACTCATTCGTGCATTTTGTTCCATTTGATTGATTCGGTTCGACAAATCGTCCATTTTGAACCGCATTGCAATGTTTTCAGTCTCCAGCCGTTTTATTTATTCACTAGACTCGTTGTGTTCCTTCGTTATTGCCTCATACTTTACATTCATAAAATCCATCGATGCCTTCACATCTTTAATTTCTTCTTTCAATGATTTTAACTCTGCGCCTAGGATGTCTGTTATAGTACTTCGCATTGTCTTATGGAATTTGATCATAACACCTTGGACAATTTCTTGCATTTCTGTTCTTGTTACATTTCCCCTCTCTCCGTGCGGTGGGTGTCGTAAGATTATCCGTGCGGTGACAGAGAAAGAATACCAATCGCCGCCCCTCTCTCCGTATGGTGGGTGTCGTAAGAAGCGACTAACGGACTCTTTCGAGCGATGATCTGCTCTACTGGTGGTAGGGCTCGACCCGTCTGGTTGGTGACCACCGTACGCATGGTGTAAAACCCGTCAAGTGACTGCTTGTTGGTCGCGTTTCGGGATCAGCCAGCGTATAACCAGAGCTCGAGAGGATGATGCTGCGATGTATTTGGTCTGTGGAGGCTTTCGTCAAACCAGTGCCAGGAGGACTTCGACCTGCCGACCAGGGAGACCCGTAGAAACGGTTGTCCCGCTGGCCGCCCGTGGCACAGTACAGGGGCCCAAGCAAGCCTAACCAGCTCGTGAAGCTGCTTCACCATGCCACGCATAATCTCGGAGTGGTCCGTCGTGCCGGTTGGTGACCGGAAGGTGGGGTCCCGGCGGCCATTCCCGGGGGGATTCATTGGCCCTTCCGTTCGGCAGGTTAATAATACTCGTCTGTGGGCAAATTCCTGGGGAAACAGGCCACCACACTTTGACCATTCGCATCGCGGCATCGTTTTCTTGATTCACGCCTCTCTCTTTCCACTCCTAAAATGACAGCGCCTAACAACAAAACTGGTACTACAGCGGTCACACCCCCACCACAACCTTACCGTTTGAGATGGAGTTCACTAACATTCGTGGACTCCATGCAAACCTCAATGCCGTCCACGACCATCTTGAGACGGCACGGCCAGCAATGTTGTTCCTGACGGAGACGCAAATAATCCGCCCAGCTGACACCACCTACCTGAACTATCCCGGCTTTATGCTTGAAGAATCCTTTAAAGCCAAAGCCGGAGTTTGCTTATTCGTGCGGGCGGATGTTTGCTGTCGCCGTCTGCGCTGTCTGGAGGACAATTCCTTCTCCCTCCTAGTGGTACACGTCGACTTAGGCTCTCGTTGCCGTGTCTACGTCTGCGTCTACCGATCCCATAAAGGTGACATGGAGACAACTCGACTAATTGAACATCTTAGTCGGGTAGCAGATGATGCGCAGGAGCGGTTTCCATCGGCGGAACTGGTATTTTTGGGGGACTTCAACGCCCACCATGAGTTGTGGTTAGGTTCCCCCAAAACAGACCATGCTGGTAGAACTGCCCACGTATTCGCTCTCACGCATGACCTGACGCAACTGGTGAACCAGCCCACCAGGATCCCAGACATAGATGGCCATGCCTGGCCTTACTCGACCTTCTGCTGACGAGTCGCCCAGCTGGATACCGGGTGGAGATTCGAGCTCCTTTAGGTTCTTTGGATCACTGCTTGATATCCAGCACAGTGCCCTTGGCATCGCACCCGCCAACAGCGGTTTCGAAACGCCAGATTTGGCACTACGCGTCGGCAGACTGGGACGGGATGCGGGAGTATTTTGCATCCGTCCCTTGGAGGCAGCGCTGCTTTAGTGGGAAAGACCCGACCGCTAGCGCCACTGCCGTTGCTGATGAGATAGTATTAGGAATGGAATACTATATTCCAAACTCCTATGTCATCAGCAAAGGCAGACGCAACCGCTGGTTCAATCGCGAGTGTGCCAGCGCTGTTGAGAGCAAACAGACGGCATACCGCGCTTGGATCAGAGGTAAAGCTCATGGGGATTTCGAAACTCGCTCGCTAAAAGCAGCCTATAATAATGCTACCAAGTCGTGTAAGAGGGCCTACATTAGAGCGGATGCCCAGCGCGTTGCACGAGTAGACCAAGAACTCCTGACGCATCCTACGGGCAGCCGTAGCTACTGGCGTCTGGCCAAAGCCGTGCAATCCAACTTCTGCCAACCCTCGCTGCCACCACTGAGATGTCTTAATGGAACTTTAGCTCACAAGCCGCAGGAAAAGGTCGATCTCCTGGCCAAACTCTTTGCGGCTAACTCCCGGATTGATGACTGTGATGCACAGCCACCCTCAATTCCTCACTGTGGCCACACAATGTCTGATATTAAAATCAGGCAGTGTGATGTCCGTGCGGAACTGCAGTCAATCGATGTCCGGAAAGCTAACGGTCCTGATGGCATCCCAGAAATAGTCCTGAAAATGTGTGCAGCGGAGTTGTCCCCTGTGTTAACGCGTCTGTACCGTCTCTCGCTCTCTTCGGGTTGTGTGCCGGAATCTAGGAGAGAAGCTAATGTGCAACCGATCCCTAAAAAAGGAGATCGGTCAGATCCGACTAATTACCGCCCTGTAGCCGTAACTTCAGTGTTGTGTAAGATCCTAGAACGAATATTGAACAAACAGCTTATTCGATACCTAGAAGATCACTCCCTAATTCACGATCGTCAATATGGGTTTCGGCCAAAACGGTCAACGGGTTATCTTCTAGCGTACGTCACACATCTCTGGGGTGAGGCTATTGACAAGCGTGGCGAGTCACTGGCAGTTAGCCTTGACATAGCCAAGGCTTTTGATCGGGTCTGGCACAAAGCTCTTCTCTCCAAGCTCCCGGCATACGGTTTACTCGCTCATTTCTGTACCTGGATTGCTAGCTTCCTCAATGAGCGTAGAACCCGTGTCTTTTTGGATGGATGCACTTTGCGGTTCAGATCAGTGAACGCTGGTGTTCCTCAAGGCTCCGTTCTATCCCTCACGCTGTTCCTTCTGCATATCAATGACATGCTTCCTCTGCAGATGACAGCACAGTGCATGGGGGATATAACGGTCACCCAACGGCTGGGCGGGTAGACACCGAAATGAAGCGAGTAAATCTTGTCATTGAGCTCGATCGGGTGTTGGACCTCATTTTACAATATACGGAACCGAACGGTTTAGTATAAGTTTCACACAGTAAAAGTAATTTTTACAGTAATTTTTTACTGTTTCGGAATAAAAAACTAAGGAGAACGAAATAGTACGTCTTTCTTCTTTGACACAAAATTGACAACAAACAAAAAAATAGCGTCGTCGAAGATAAAGCCATACACTGGATGAGGTGGCGCCGGCGGCGGCTTATTGGACAGTTCGCGAAGGCGTTGCTGATATTGAGAACTGCATAACTAGACAAGTGTCAACCGCTCCAAGTCGTTTCTATTGCGTTAAACGCTCATGGCTAGCGCTGTTGATAATAAATTCATAGAAAAGCGTACAGACACTAGGGGAACGCCGCGCCGCGCCGCCCGCACCGCACGCTCACTCTTTTCGATCGCTATCACAGAATACTTGTTAAATGACGTAGATATCGTAGTTTACGTCAATCCCATATTCGACGTCCTCCGTGGTCGAGTGGCTAGCACGCCGCCGCCCGCCGTGCCGCCGTCCGGCCGGCCTGTTTTGTCGTCGACATAAGCTTCAATTCCCGTTCGGGTTAATTTAAAAATAAATTATTGTGTAAATAGTCTTATGGTCAGGTGATTTCTATGTTATGTAAATGTTAGTATGTTTTTAAGTATATGTAGAGAAGAATGGCATTCGCGGTTGTGCCAAGACATTAAGGGATGGAGGTGGATCCGATCCCACTTCTGATGTAGGAAGGGGGTCGGCCGTGCCGAATAAGTAGTCAGGAATGTCAAGATAATATTCAGATTTATTAACTTTCAGACAGTATGCCTAATTACTATAATTAATTACCAAATTAAAACCTAATTATCACTTGTAGCAAATACCTAGGATTTAACCACAAGTGAAGATAGTTTTTATTAATTATAAGTTGCACCAAGGCATTTATAATTAAATTATAATAATTAATTTTAAATTAATTATCGGAGAGCATCTAGGATAAGCTAGCTGGGTACAACCAGTGCACTGAGTCAAACCAGAGCCAAGACTGCCTGCTCCGTCTGCTATGCGGCTGTTTTATACCCGTTGCGAAACAAATTGAGTAGTGGGGGCTGTGGGGAAATCGAGTGGCGCGCTGGGTGGCGTGATCGGTGCACGTGCTGTTTACAATTTCTGCTGTCAGACGTATGACGATTCCGCCGTCATGCCGTCATATATGTTTTCTAGTATGACAGCAAAACAAGGCGGTCTTATAGCCTTGTTGACACGAGTAGCTGATGGTGATCTTCTTGAACACGGAGGAGGACTGCCTTTGTGACCTTACACACTACAAAATCCTTTATACATTTTTCAGATATTTGAAAAACTTGAGAAAAACTCTCGGAACAGTGTGAATCGAATCGTGTTTTATGTTTATTTTTTTCAGATCAAAGCTGCCCTAAACAGTATTTATATAAAGGACAATTCAAAAAAATATGAAATTGCCAGTGCGCTATGGCTTTTATATACACTAGTGACTATTGTGGCAGATTTTTGTAAATGTTATCCTGAGGAAAAAGGAAATGGTGAGTATAAGTACCACGATTTACCACGGTCACCGACTGTTTGCGATGCGTCTTGCGATTTTTCGTTCGTTGCGTCTTGTTACTACCGTTGACTAATACTTGCTTATTATAAAGTTCAATGTACTAGAAATAAGCATACCGCTTAGCAAGACGCTCATGCATGTGGCCTAAGAGATGAGATTTTAGTTCTATTCGGAGTTGGGGGCGGCCTATTAAAATTCAGAGTCAGGTATTCCTTCCGGCCACTCGGTGCTTGCTTTTTGTGGCCCCGAGCCATCCCCGTGGCTCAGAAGAAACGGTACTAGCTTTTTTAGTAGTTAGGCCACCCCTTTCCCCGTCAAGCTCTTCTAACTGGAGGAGTCCCAGATAATCCGAGGTCGCCCCTGGCTTCGGTGTATGCGTAAGAGGGCATTTGTTACATTCGAGATTTTGTCCCTTTTGGGGAAAAGGAAGAAAATCCCAAACTCAAGCTTCAGTGGGTTGTTATCAAATAAAACCATAAAATGTTCAACAGCTAGGCAGTATATTGTAAAAGAACACACACCTTAAAATTTTGTTCAACAACAATAAAATAAAATTATAAATTTTATTTCACTACTATTATTTAACCCTAGAAAGATAACCTACGCCGCAGAGGCGCCCGCGCAGCAAACTTATAGTTATCTCTTTTTATTCTACGGCTGTATTAACTTGTCCTTTTCATCAGCCAACTTAGTTGTCGGCCAGACCTATCGCGGGAAGGCTGTTTTTAAACGGTGAGTACCATATTTTTGAAGTTATGAGTTTTTATGCGCTCGCGAGGCGTGTGGTTATCTTTTATGTAACTTTTAGTGTTGCTTGTTTCTTTTGATTTATTAATATAAAGTGTTATAAAAACATGTTTTTGTTTTGTTTTTAGGAAACATTATTAGCGTAGACCATAGCAAATAGAAGGGCACTTGCGAAAGACGAAATATGCCTATTATTTGGACCGAGAAGATGAAAATGGTGATTCTCAAGAAAGTGATAACGAAGTAGAAGATCATGAGAGCGAAGATGATGTTCAGAGTGACGTCGAAGATGAGTACATCTATAAAAGTAAAAAAACAGCAATACTGCAGCTACTGCACGTCGAAATATAAAAGAATGTCAAAAATGAGCTGTGCAAAATGCAAAAAACCTATTTGTGGTGAACACAAAAATGACGTTTGTTCTAACTGCCTCTAAAGCTAAGTATACTAAGGTTTTATGGTTTTTAAGACTGAATACTCTATAGTCTACCAGTTTATAAGAAAAAAACATGTTGATTTATGATAATTTGTAATTATTTGTTCCTATAAACAGAAGACTGCAAATTTTTGTTATTTTCCATAGAGGTTTCGTATGTATAAGTTAAAAATTACTTTAATATAAACTTTATTAAAATAAATGCTTTTTATTTTTAAAACTCTTTCAAACCTTTAAAATTGTTTAAATTAGTGCTAATAAATATAAATTATTTGAATAAATACACGCATTAGAAAGGTGTGCGCCTCTGAAGCGTATGGTTATCTTTTACGTAATATGTTATGTAGCATGGTTATCTATCTAGGGTTAAAAGAGGGGATTAGTCACAATTTTTCCTTATATTATGTTAGGTACTAATAATATACGTTACTCATTTTAATTTATTAAGCCGAAAATAACAAAAAAAACTATCAGTCGAAATTGACCCTAGGGTTAATCTCAAATGAAAGTCCAACAAACTTTCTAATAATTTTGCCAACTATAATTTACTGTTTAAAGTACTCTAAACCTTATTACAAAGCTATATCACCCCGTAAAACACAAGAAAATCCTAAGAGTCAAAAGTGACCAAGCGGGTCGGTGATAATTTTAATTTCAAATAAATTTTATAATACTGTTCCTACTACTACCAGCCAGCTAATATTTCAGTGGTAAGAGCTATGGTCGTGGTAGTTTGGGATAAAGCCAGTACCGTCCGGAGTATGATGTTGAAATTAAAATTAAATTACTCCGTCTATAAAAATATTAAATTAAATGTTTTAATCAGTTTAACCGTATCAAAACCATCAAACGATTAAAGCCAATCAACTAGAGAACCGTGGGGTTATACCGATATAAAATGAATAATTATGGGCGCCAGGGTCTAAAAGTTGACCCGAACCTGCAGACGACTGTTGACTGTGTTCGACTGTTCCACTTCACACAGGTCGAACTCGCAGATCCTCAAATGTTTCACACTTCACCAACCCGCCCAAGTAACACATAAGCAAGATAACAGTACACACTTAGAACTTTTAACAGTTCAAAGATGAATATGGTTTGTGTAAGAGCTTTGGGAATAGCCATATACTGAATAAGGTTGAGTACGGACCCTTAAAATACTTAACGCTTAATAAATTCTGTATTTCTGTCCTTTCCTTCTTTACGCTTAATAACCAATCTCCGTAACATTATTAGACAGACGTTATTAAACATTACGCATTCCAGGTGGCTTAAATCTGAAAAACAGTGCCTTCGGCAGCATTTATCTGATTAACAATAATCTATACTGCTATTATTAAAGCAGTACTAAGCTTGTAGCGTTTGAAACAGCTTATTGCTGAATAAAGTATCACCTTCTGAATAATATTATTTACATAATTCTGGTATACAGCTTGATACTGAATAATTGGTTTTACTTTATCTTTAAACTGTATAAGATTCTATGTTTTACTAATTATTCAGCTGCTGAATAAACAATATTATTTGTGGTTTTAATAAGCATAATTCAGTATAATAAAGAGTTTCAACTAACTTATTTAAATTAAAGACCACATTTGTATTGATATAGCGCCCATAGCTTAATACCAGCAACTAGAATATTATTGTACGTATTTATTTTATGCGTTGTTTGAATCATGGATCGAAAGTCGTGGCAAAAGCGTAAAGAACCGGTCATATCGAAAGAAAATTGTTACAAGAATTTTTAAATATCAGCAGTAGTAATTGTCCAAGTGTCATCAGCAGTAACGATCATGATAGGATTTGTGAAAATAGTTTAAACAAAACTGAACCCGGTCCCAATCAGCAAGCGTGTTTTCCCTTTAATGATGAGGGTTCCGTCCCCAAAATAAAATATAACAGATTTTGGGATTGGAAAACCGAAAGATCTAAAAATCTAAGTATACAGAAAATTTCATTTCTGAAATGGTTATTTTATTAGCAGAACGTATCGCAATACAAGAAAATAAAATTAACGTTGCGATAAAATGTGACAAACAACGCAGTTTGTTTGTTTCATCGTAAGCCAATCTGCGCGAGGTTGGACACTGCTGTCTTTACTTAATTAATAAATCCGCATTATATCTTGGCCATCGAAGTTGTTCTTTGTTCTCCCATTGGGTCGGCACAGTACACAAATCTGAATGACCCTTACAACGTGTTGAAATTATTTTAAACGTCATTTTTCTGAAACGAAATATAAATTATAATTAATAATATAATAATAAGTCCGCCATTTGTACATCCTATTGTTGTGCAATAAAGATTAAATAAACTAGGGCCCAGTGCACACCACACATACGAAACCTGCATTTTTTTTTAAACATAATAGATACTATTAATATAATAGTCTTTTTCACGAAAAAATAAAATAACAAAGATGCTGTGATTTTAAATGTAAGTAATTAATTTAGTAAAAGCCTGATGGGAAAGTTACACATTATAAAAGGTTTTTGTTCGTTCGATTAGAGAACCCTAAAAATGTGAGTAACTAATATAGAAATGTGGTCAACTATATAAATGTTATTCATAAGTAAGTGTAAAGAGACTACTCTTTTTCAAGTTATAGTTTAGTAACAAAACATGTGTGCACTTTTATTCAGCATTATAAAACAAAACATCGATCGCCATTGAAATCTTTGTAATTAATTCTTACAAGGAATTTACGAGATCACCAAAATGCTTATTAATCTTACAATTACAACATTTCCAACTCAAGTCACGTTATTTTGTTGGATAAAATGGCTAGAATTAGATAATTCATCACAAGTACTTTTGTCACACCTAGTTTGTATGTATGAAAATACTATTTACAACTAATTATCTTGATTATTAGCGAGGCGCGTCATATTAATGAAAATAAAACACGTACTATTCACGACAAAATTACTTGCGCACTAATAATTAACATGTAGCAGACCGCTAACTTGTAAATTAAAATTTACTTACCGAATAACTTAAAGTCAACGTCATGTCAAATAAAGGTATCGACATTAAATTATTGAACCCAATTTATTTCTTCTTTTCCCAATTTCTATGAATATTGCTTGCATAAATGTCATCAATAAATTAAATGCTTAATAAATTCTGAATACTCTAACCAATTCGACGTAGCTGAATAACTGAGTTGTAAAAGCTTAATAAAAGCAATGTGTGCAGTTATTCAAAAGTTATTAAGCTAATTGAAACATTATTAAGCTCCTACTCAATTGTTACTCAGATGTTATTCAGCGTTAAGCATTCAAAATTGGGGCCCTTTTTGCTTGAATAACAGTTGAATAGACGGTACTCAGGCGTTATTCAGCTTAGTATTCAGCTTATGCTCTTGATGAGTGCTCTTAATCAATCTTTATTCAGCACGTCTGTGTTACTTGGGCGTGGTGTAGTGGGATAGTAAAACGAAAATGAAGGTTAAGGTATCGAAACCTCAAGGTAAAAATGTTATCGAATATAAAAAACAATGATCCCAGAATTTTTGGGTGGAGAAAAAAAAAACCGTCAACGCCTGCTCATCCGCTAGGCGGCGACAGCTCGTCTGGCAGCAGGTGGCCGCTGGTACCCCGAAGAAACAGGTCTCGCGTCCAGGCTTTAGGGCCCAGCTCTAAATCCTGGCGGCGAGACGGGCCTCTCGAAGCACGCGCTGGGATATCTTATATTTGCGCGTGGCTGCCGGCGACAGGAACTTCGTTGGCACGGAATCCCTCAGTAAATCGATCTCAACACATAGCACCACGTCAAGCCAGAGAATCCCTCATTTCGGCGTCGTGTCTCTGTAAGTAGCAATTCGCCGGAAACACTCAAACCAGAATGCCATGTCTCGAAATCTTATCAACAAATGTGTAAAATTATCACATTCTGTTCCCGTTAGACATCTGACTTGCCAGTACTAAAACGTCAAATATGACGTCCTCACCTCTCGTTCTGACACTGAGAGAATCTGTCAATAACAAAACCACATGAACTAGAGACAAGTTAACGTTTAGCAATCTGAATTTCGTCCTTTTTTAAATTTGGAAATCAATTCCACTAGAGTTAATACCCTGTCTAAATATTAGGGAGTATTAGTTTCCTCTCTGGTAACCCCTACGGGCAGTGACAATATCCATATAAAAAATTATTCTCCCGTTCGAATGTTCTAGATAAAAGTCCTTTTAGAAAAAATAGTTCTATTTCCGGATTTGCTTGAATTTAATTTAATAACTTAAAGTAAATATTAAACATTAATTTATTATGTTATTTATTACCGAAACTGTATCAGCTATTTTTAAAATTGAATTGATAGCTCCAAATCTTTCTTTTCTATAGCAATATCGCCCCCTCTACTATGTGTCTATGGGCCGTCAGAAATTCTCTCCGACAAATGTCAAAATCAAAACGTAAACAAATTACGTAGATCTCTTTAGATTTAAGTTTAAGTCTTACTAAAACTGATTTAGAAAGGTGTATTAATTGAAAATGCAAGAAAAGTGTGTCTTGTAATGTGTCAGCTAAGGCTCCTTGTCTTTAATGTGAAGAAAAAATGGATTATAGTCTAACAAGCCACAACGACTATTCCAACAGTCTACAGGTAATTGTTGATTTTAACTACTGCGAATCTTTTTCTAAAGGTAGACAGGGACCTGAATTTACAACGTAACAGTACCTCCCCAACCACCAGAGATTTGACCGACTAGGGCAAATCTCGACGCTGGCCCTCCAGCGTCACACTACACTACAAACAATCAAGCAAGCACAAACAACCTAAAGAAAACCTACCCGTGTAGCTGCACTACACAATAACTTAAAACTTTCCTGTAAATAGCTATATAATATGCTATGACAGTGAAAACAACAACACGCAGACTTGTGTACGACAATTCCTCATATATATATATAATAGATGATTAAGATATAATACTTATAAAATAATAAATAAATATAGAAATAGATAATAATATATAAACTTACTTACAATAATACATAAAAAAAATACTATATAATGTCAGACTAAGAAATTAATGCAGAGATTTAAAGAAGTGCTCGCGTACCACTCTCTTGAACATATTTTTACTGGTAGCTTTTTTAATGTGCAAGGGCAAGGCGTTCCAGAGTCGTACTGCAGTGAGGGTAAACGAGTTGGATACAAATCCAGAATGGTGGGCTGGGGTCTCAAGAAGGAGGTTGCTGAAAGAGCGAAGATTACGTTGGTGAGAGGCACCCAGAAGCTGAAACCTATACTCCAAGTATCCCGAAGCAAGTGGATTGTGGATGATGTTGTGGAGGAAACCAACAACTCTCACTTTCCTGCGCTCCCGAATAGGAAGCCATTTGAGTTGATGCCGAAAATCTGAAATGTGGTCGTATTTACGCAGCCCAAAAATAAACCGTATGCAGTTGTTGAGGAGACGATCTAAGTTGTTGAGATGAATTTGATTGACATCAGTATAACATACGTCAGCGTTCTCAAGGATGGGAAGGACAAGAGCCTGCATTAATATGCCTGCTTATAAGTTATAGCATAAGACATAACCACTACCCCTAACCAAAACACACGGTGAGTGCGCCACTCTTACATTAGAGATTTTGTCCCTTTTGGGGAAAAGGAAGAAAATCCAAAACGCAAGCTTCAGTGGGTTGTTATCAAATAAAACCATAAAATGTTCAACAGCTAGGCAGTATATTGTAAAAGAACACACACCCTAAAATTTTGTTCAACAACAATAAAATAAAATTATAAATTTTATTTTACTACTATTATTTAAAAGAGGGGGTTAGTCACAATTTTTCCTTATATTATGTTAGGTACTTACTAATAATTTACGTTACTCATTTTAATTTATTAAGTCGAAAATAACAAAAAAAAACTATCAGTCGAAATTGACCCTAGGCTTAATCTCAAATGAAAGTCCAATAAACTTTCTAATAATTTTGCCAACTATAATTTACTGTTCAAATTAATCTAAACCTTATTACAAAGCTATATCACCCCCTAAAACACAAGAAAATCCTAAGAGTAAAAAGTGACCAAGCGGGTCGGTGATAATTTTAATTTCAAAAAAATTTTATAATACTGTTCCTACTACTACCTAACTAGCCAGCTAATATTTCAGTGGTAAGAGCTATGGTCGTGGTAGTTTGGGATAAAGCCAGTACCGTCCGGAGTATGATGTTGAAATTAGAATTAAATTACTCGTCTATAAAAATATTAAATTAAATGTTTTAATCAGTTTAACCGTATAAAAACCATCAAACGTTTACAGCCAGTCAACTTGAGATATACCGTTGGGTTATACCGATATAAAATGAATAATTATGGGCGCCAGGGTCTAAAAGTTGACCCGAACCTGCAGACGACGTCACTGTTCCACTTCACACAGGTCGAACTCGCAGATCCTCAAATGTTTTACACTTCACCAACCCGTGGTGTAGTGGGATAGTAAAACGAAAATAAAGGTTAAGGTGTCGAAACCTCAAGGTAAAAATGTTATCGAATATAAAAAACAATGATCCCAGAATTGTTGGGTGGAGAAAAAAAAACCGTCAACGCCTGCTCATCCGCTAGGCGGCGACAGCTCGTCTGGCAGCAGGTGGCCGCTGGTACCCCGAAGAAACAGGTCTCGCGTCCAGGCTTTAGGGCCCAGCTCTAAATCCTGGCGGCGAGACAGGCCTCTCGAAGCACGCGCTGGGATATCTTATATTTGCGCGTGGCTGCTGGCGACAGGAACTTCGTTGGCACGGAATCCCTCAGTAAATCGATCTCAACACATAGCACCACGTCACGCCAGAGAATCCCTCATTTCGGCGTCGTGACTCTGTAACTTGCAATTCGCCGGAAACACTCAAACCGGAATGCCATGTCTCGAAATCTTCCCAACAAATGTGTAAAATTATCACATTCTGTTCCCGTTAGACATCTGACTTGCCAGTACTAAAACGTCAAATATGACGTCCTCACCTCTCGTTATGACACTGAGAGAATCTGTCAATAACAAAACCACATGAACTAGAGACAAGTTAACGTTTAGCAATCTGAATTTCGTCCTTTTTTAAATTTGGAAATCAATTCCACTCGAGTTAATACCCTGTCTAAATATTAGGGAGTATTAGTTTCCTCTCTGGTAACCCCTACGGGCAGTGACAATATCCATATAAAAAATTATTCTCCCGTTCGAATGTTCTAGATAAAAGTCCTTTTAGAAAAAATAGTTCTATTTCCGGATTTGCTTGAATTTAATTTAATAACTTAAAGTAAATATTATACATTAATTTATTATGTTATTTATTACCGGAACTGTATCAGCTATTTTTAAAATTGAATTGATAGCTCCAAATCTTTCTTTTCTATAGCAATATCGCCCCCTCTACTATGTGTCTATGGGCCGTCAGAAATTCTCTCCGACAAATGTCAAAATCAAAACGTAAACAAATTACGTAGATCTCTTTAGATTTAAGTTTAAGTCTTACTAAAACTGATTTAGAAAGGTGTATTAATTGAAAATGCAAGAAAAGTGTGTCTTGTAATGTGTCAGCTAAGGCTCCTTGTCTTTAATGTGAAGAAAAAATGGATTATAGTCTAACAAGCCACAATGACTATACCAACAGTCTACAGGTAATTGTTGATTTTAATTACTGCGAATCTTTTTCTAAAGGTAGACAGTGACCAGAATTTACAACGTAACACATTTTAAAAAGGTATTCCTTCCGACTGCCTAGAGCGGCAAGCCAAAAGCCGCATCTCCATTAGAGGCGCGCTGCCACCTTGTGTCTCCCTGAACGTGCCTTGAGCTGCACAAAATCCATGCATCTCCACTTGAGCAGTAGCAAAACGGCTGCCCTGAAAATGAAATGAAATGAAATAAAAATGCCCTCCCTATTGTAGAAGAATATTTTTCATTACAAGATAAAAAAACTTATAGTAAGATTACAAGACAAACACAACAACATACAAAAGAATATCTAATAAAAAACAGTTATCATTAGTTTAAATAAAATAAACAATGTCTTACAGTATCGATAAAACAAAAAGAAGAAGTAAGACTATATTGTGATACAACTGATACAAATAAATAGGATTGCAAGTGCAGACTCGCCTACACTGGCGGCACCCGTTAACGAGTATAACATGTGATCCAGCCAACGTTCACTCAACCATGTTTAAGGAAACGCAAAGACCCAACGCGCATGCCACCACCGGCAACGCATAGACAATAAAGAGAGCATGACAACTTCAAATAACTCCAATTAGTGCAAGAAAACATTTGCGTTTGCGTTCCATTATGCACACATATATAAACGGGATTTAACGCAAAACTATTTAGTAAAGGCATCCTACGCATACCTTTTATACCCGACGTTTCGACCACATTGCACCGGCCGTGGTCACGAGCTGACTGACGGTGTGCGTAGGATGCCTTTACTAAATAGTTTTGTTTTTTTTTGCTGTTAGATTGGCACAATTGTTATTCATTTTGGCGCGGAGTTTGAGTTGCATCTGTTATTTAGATTAAATACAGTGCTGTTTTTAGTTAGTTAATATCTAGTGTGTATTGAGAATTTCATAATGGATAAAAACATCGAACAAAGAGTTTGTCTAATTTTGCGTTGCCAATGGAATTTCGTGTTCGGAGTCACAGAAAATGTTACAGAAGGTGTTACGGCGAAAGGCGTTCGCCGTAACAGCGGCGAAATAAGGGTTAGGCAGGAGATATAAGGGAATATCTGGGGCTTACTTGGTTCGGGCTAGAGCTGGTTGGAGCTGAAGGCAGCTGGCGCTCTAGGCGCGGGTCGCAGGCTTGAAGGCAGCAACACACAACACAGTTCACTCCACTGGGCACTGATCGGAGGCGTTTTAAGGGTAGTTGGGCTGGTAAACACAGCGCTCTGAAGTCACATACACTGAACACGTGGTTGTTCACGGGCTGAGTTCTTGCGCGGGCGCGCGCGTGGATTCTCTTTGAAGGCTCGGAGCACACTACTCTTGCCCAGTGCCGTTGGCGCGGGCGAACACTTCGTCGAGTATAATTGTCACCTCGCTGTGATTGGCCGATCATTCGTTGCACATTCGTTGCACCAATATGCACCTTAATTGACCGGCGCAGAGACGGTTATCCGTCGCGCTGTGGCGCGAACATCTTCGCGGGCCCCAGAGGGTAGGAGGGGGGGGGGGGAAGGAATGGAAGTTAAAGGGGGACTACAGCCCCGATTCGTGCTGTGTTGAGTAATTGTCGAGTGGGTGTGTATATGATGAGCTGAGAGGAATGCACGTGTGTGACTGTATGAGTATAATTGTATGAGAGCTGAATGCCTGTGTCACGAAGCACAGGGGGCGCGGGGGCGCGAAGCGCCGAAGGCGCATAAGCGCACGGGGCGCGTAAGCGCAGAGGCGTGGGGGCGCGGGGGCGCAGAAGTGCAGGCGGCGCGGGGGCGCAGGGGGCGCGTCAACGCAAAGGCGTGGGGGCGCGGGGGCGCAGAAGCGCAGGGGGCGCGTCAACGCAAAGGCGTGGGGGCGCGGGGGCGCAGAAGCGCAGGGGGCGGGTCAACGCAAAGGCGTGGGGGCGCGGGGGCGCAGAAGCGCAGGCGGCGCGTCAACGCAAAAGCGTGGGGGCGCGGGGGCGCAGAAGCGCAGGGGGCGGGTCAACGCAAAGGCGTGGGGGCGCGGGGGCGCAGAAGCGCAGGGGGCGCTTCAACGCAAAGGCGTGGGGGCGCGGGGGCGCAGAAGCGCAGGGGCGCGTCAACGCAAAGGTGTGGGGGCGCGGGGGCGCAGAAGCGCAAGCGGCGCGTCAACGCAAAGGCGTGGGGGCGCGGGGGCGCAGAAGCGCAGGGGCGCGTCAACGCAAAGGCGTGGGGGCGCGGGGGCGCAGAAGCGCAGGGGGCGCGTCAACGCAAAGGCGGGGGGGCGCGGGGGCGCAGAAGCGCAGGGGGCGCGTCAACGCAAAGGCGTGGGGGCGCGGGGGCGCAGAGGCGCAGGGGGCGCGTGCTGATGTCATGCACCGTATAGGTGCGAGCTGACTACATGTGTTTGTGTGCTGCAGGCTGATGTGTGGGTGCACGTGTGTAGAAGTACTATGCTCTTGTGGTGAGCACTCACGAGATTGAGTCGATTGCCAAGGCAAGAATTAAAAGCAGAAAAAATATAAAATTAACACGAGCGAAAAAATAAAGCACGCTATTTGGCACGCGTGGTGAGCATGCACGAGATCTGAGCCGATTTAACACGACACGACCATAAAAATTTCATTACAAAATAAAACGAACTACGTCGTATGTTGGTGCCTCTTTCATCAACAGTTAGTAAAACCTTAACGCTGCGAAGCGCAGCTAACTTCAGGCAACCCATGATCGGTGACCTGGTGGTCCAGGGTCTGTTTGAATCAATCACAGTAACATTAACGCCTTAATTTGTTTATTGCCTTAAATCATCGACAGTGGTGTTTTGTCGTAGTGTTGAGCTAATTTTCAATAGTTATTGGCGGCAAGCAATAGACTTATTGCAAAAGAATATCTATCTCCCTTTAAGGTTAGAATTAGATTCCTTCCGACAAGTAGTACCAACCTAACTACTTGTAAACTTCAAATCTGACCACGCGATAAATTCGGGTTGATTTTGCAGCTTTAGAAAATCTCCCCGTTTTTGGGGTAATTTTGCCGGTTTCAGATCCTGTTGTCTACGCGTGCGGATACTGCTGTCCCACCTACAGATACCAGCTACTACCTTCTAATCCAACGATAATCAAGAGATTTTAGTCATGTTCACAACACAGTGTGCAACCTGTAAGGACTCTGTTGGTCAGGGGCCGGTGTGTGCATCGTGTGAGGAAACTTTTCACTTTCACTGCAGCGGAACTACAGAGCGAGGTTTCAATAAACTCGGCGAAAATAGAAGTTCTTGGAAATGTACACAGTGTCGGGATGAGAGCTCGTTTCTGGATGTCTTTACGGCCGCGTCATCGTGTCACTCCCCAGCCAGACTCTCCGCTGCCTCACTGCAACATTAACAACCAACACGATCTCTAGCAACGACGGTGGCCGCTGAGGATATATCCGTGCCCGCTGAGAATACAATCTTTCCCGTCGTGCTAAAATCCAACTAGACTAATCTTTTGGAGATGCAGACCCAACTGTCGGCAATTACCGGTATACAATCGGATATCACAGGTAAAAATGAACTGACTGACCTAAAAATAACCCTTAACGTCAAGTGTGAGGAGCTGTCAAATCGAGTGTGCACGATTGAGAATAAGGTTGGTGAACTGGATCAGTGTATGTCAGAGTTGCGGGATCTAAAGACTAAACTTGCTGGGATCTATTCGGAATTGTCAATCAAGGAACAGCAACAATTCCGAAAGGAACTTGAAATTACAATACTTACTGAACACGCTAATGTTCTTATTTCCACACTTCGCGACAACTTTGGCTTCCGCATTAGGTGTCAAATTGGACCCAAGGGACTTAGATGATATCAGGCGGGTGGGGGTGAAGGGCGGCAAGAGTGGACGAGATGACCGACCTCGGCCAGTTATTATAACTTTCACTCGGCGTGAAGCACGTGACTAGCTTTTGCGCGCCGCCAAGTCCAGACGTGACCTTACTACTGATAAAATCGGAGTACCTGGTAATTCAAAGAGAGTGTTCATAAATGATCACCTACACGCATTGCCGGCAACGATTTCAAATTTAAATATGTTTGGACAAATAATGGTAATATTTTCATGCGTAGGTCAGACACCAGCTCCATTTTGCGGGTCACCTCAAAATCAACGTTACAAAAATTACGAAGTAATGCTTCGAACCTTTCAAATGTTGGTGCTCACGCGGGTGTATCTTGTGTCGAACTAGCGCGCTGCAATGATTTAGTTATGGATATAATTGCAATCACCTGGTGCGGAAGTTCCTTTATTTGTTATCTGTGTGAACATTTTTACTTATTTTTACTTTTTTTATTCTACTTTTTGTTTAAATTATGTTGCCTGTAACACTTATTATGAAAATTGTTATTCGAAGTGTAGGTATATGATCAATTATATTACTAGTCTCCATAATCTCTGCATATTCTGTGAATTTCTGAATATTAATAAGAACCTTTCAACCTTTTCTTAAAAAATCCTTAAAGCAACTTTAAACACTGTCTGGTTAAAGTTGCTTTAAGGATGCTCGTAGTAACTCTAAGTCGCTTCAAACTCACACTCATCATGCTTTCTGATACCAAACACTTACTTAATGAGATCGACAATAAAATTCTTTGAACATTTTCTGCAAATCAATCTCTCCAGGAAAGTGTAACAAGATCCTGACCTCTTATCAGTTTAAAATTCTATCATTAAATATCAGAAGTCTGCAAAAAAACTTTGACGCATTACTGGTGCTACTGCATACTGTCATTTTACTTATCGAATGCTGGTTAAATGACACAACAATTATTGACAATATCACTGGTTACTCAATTTTCTCTTCGAAAAATAATATTATCAAAAACGGCGGTGTGGTGGCATTATGTAAAGGATCAATGGAGTGTTCTGGTCTCGGAACCCGACCTCGTGGAGGCCTGCGGTTTATTGCTGATAATCCCTGAAATTATTTCTATAGTAGAGATATATCGTTCTCCCTCAATCTGTCTGCCACAAACTTTTTGCAATCTTTGGACCTAATACTCTCTGATTTAAAAAATAAATCTCCAGTTATTGTTGCCGGGGATATAAACACCGACATTCGTAGTTCTTGGTGCCCTCAAAACGATCCTTGTGAATATCTTTGCATGATCGCTGGACATAATCTTCGACCCGCTATCACTATACTCACAAGAATGGACGCTTGCCTGGATCACATACTTGTCAATACTAGTCTCCCTGTTCTGGGTCTAGTCTGCGATACAAACTTTACCGATCACAGTCCACCAATAGTGGGACTAGCAATCAAAAAAAAATAACAGCTCAACGCCCTCGAGAACTAGGCACAAAATCAACTATGGGAAAGTCTCTAAAGAGCTAAGCGGGATTGACTGGTCATGTAACACAAACTTATCAGAAACGTTATAAACAAACATAACGTTAACTCAATAGAACAAACTTAACGTTAATGAAGCTACTTTAATATTTCTAAAAGTTTTAAATGATGCTATCGACAATAATACCAAAACTGTGCGGAGTAAATTTACCATCAAACCTTGGATGACCCCGGGCCTGCTTTGATGTGCTCGTCACCGTGATCATCTACATAAACTTGTCCGGGAGCACCCAACAGATGAAATTCTAAAACTCCCTTATTCTAGATACAGAAACTTCTACTCCGGCCTCATCCGGACACTTAAAATCCAAAATAAAAGGCTTAAAATTGAGTCTAACAAAAACACGACGAAAGGTCTGTGGAAGTCAATTTAAAAAATTCGCAATCAAAATAAAAAATCTAATCAGGCAAGGGAGCTGTTACCTTTAGCCGACGATCCTTCTGATTAGTTACGCATCTCCAATGAATTCTTCGCAACTGTGGGTGAGAGTTTTGCAAACAAAATTTTTAATGAAATTGATACCTCCGAACAGTCCCTAGCCACATCGATTGGCACCATTAAAGCACCACCAACATCATTCTTTCTGTCTCCCACTGACCCTGAGAAAGTAGATTAAATTATTAGACATCTTAAAAATAACAGTGCTCCTGGCCTTGACGGAATAAGTAACCAGTTAGTCAAGTCAATCAGACACAACCTAGTCATGCCCTTACACAAATTTTAAATTTGAGCCTCAGTACTGGGTGCTTTCCTGATGCCTGGAAAATTGCGGCAGTGACCCCTATTCACAAGGATGGTAACAAGGACTCTCCCAGTAACTACCGCCCAATCTTTCTTCTGAGCGTGTTTTCTAAGATTTTAGAGAAACATGTTAACAAACGACGTCAACTGAAGACGCTGTCTCTTTGTTAGTCAACCTCACTTCCTCTACCCTCGAGAAAAGAAAAAACTGCGTTGGGGTATTTCTTGACCTGGCCAAGGCCTTCGACACGGTATCCGTCGCCATATTACTCCGTAAGATTGAATTTTTGGAAATCCGTAGAGAGGCCCATTGCTTGGTTCCGCAGTTACTTAACTTCAAAAGAACAACTTGTCAAAGTGGGTTAGAACACAAGTAGCGTACATCAAATCACCTATGGTGTCCCTCAGAGGAGCATTCTCGGTCCAACACTCTTCATTGTATACATTAATGACATTCACTCCCTGTACATTCCATATGCGGAAATGATTTGCTACGTGGACGACACTGCTATTTTGTTCTCTGGTAAGGGCTGGGAAGAAACTTTTCAGTCTGCTGAGCGAGGTATGTCCAGTATACACAAATGGCTTCAAGAGAATCTGTTGACATTAAACACTAAATACAAACTAAATTCATCTGCATCCATAAGACGGCTTCCACGTGTCCACCTCTTAAGGAGGGCATTAAGATACATGTTTACAACTATGAGTCCAGTGATACCAGAGATACTCAGTGCAATTGTGAACTCATCCAACAAACCAAGGATTTAAGATATCTGGGAGTAGTACTTGATGAAAAACTCAACGTTAAGTCTCTATTGCATTCGCAAGATCATAACAGTCATGAAAAAGCTTCGAGATGTATGTAGCTCTGACATTTTAAAGACAGTGTACGTAGCTATTTGTCAATCTCTTCTAAATTATTGCATTTGGATTTGGAGCTGTGCAGCAAAAACTCACCTAATCGTACTAGAAAGAGCTCAACGAGCAGTCCTTAAAGTATTGCCTAAAAAACCTTTCCGTTTTTCTACTAATGCCTTGTATACGGAGGCTCAGGTTCTACGTGTTCGGCAACTGTACATTGCTAGAGCGTGTCTAAGTTCACACACATAATTCCTTAAAAGTAAAGATTACGCAATTTTACTCCTTTTTAAAGATCCAACCCCTGAAATGAAATCGAGTTTTGGAAGAAGATTTTCGGCTTATTCATTACCCGCATTATATAACCGTATTCTGATATTTTGTGACATAAAACTGTCTACACTGCGACAGGAAAAGATCACATTGTTTACTTGGTTACACACACTAGACTACACAGCAACAGAAACAATTTTACCTTTTTAGAGTATGATGACCAGTCACTTCATTATTCACACTTGTTCACAAGCACACTGATCACATGCCACGCTTAATTTAATTTAATTTTATAAAAAAACTTTTCTTCTTTCGTTAAAATTTTGCCCTTTTTATATAAGTATATATTGTTTATTAAGTACAGACTTAAAATTCAAAATCTGTTACTGTATTAGCATAATGGTATCCCAAGAATCATGCTGTGCCTTGTTTGGGATCCCCTGTTACTACCAAGATAAGTCTTAGACGTAGGATAATTTAATAACATGCTATAGTTCTAGTACTGTTTAGTCTAAGTCATGCAGAAAGTAATAAAGCATTTTTCTTTTGTTCATTTTTCACTTTCTTGACAGAATAGTATATGTGTGCAAGAAAACTTGTGTTAACGAAATTTTTTTAAGAAAACTATCCTATTTTTCCGGGGGCTTCGTAAAAGGCGACTAACGGACTAAACACTGCACATACATCCAACAGCGTAGAGTGGCGATGGGCTCACCACCAGTCACACTGAGCACATGTGCAGTCGCTATTTGGTGAAAAGTGGATTATGACAGAGTACTGCTTTTACGGTCCCCATTACCTAGTCTCTGACTAACCCTTCGGGGATTTAATAGTCGTGATTATTTGTATGTATGTAACTTTTTTTAATGAAAGCAAAAACATTTTTTTTTTGTCTTTGTCCTGTGTGTCACAATGCTGATAAAGATTATCATATCACTACAATTTGCGCAGCTCGAGGCACGCTCCGGTGGACGCAGCTCAGACGGGCGCTGCCTCTGATAGAGATGCGACTTAATACTGTTTCATTTTTAGTGTACACCGCATTATTGCACATCGTCAGTTACGTACAGGTGTTCCTGTTGTGTCTGGCGATACAACAATTTGTGTTTGTTGTTTTGGAAATGAATTTGCTTTTAAGAGGAATCAACGACTTGTTAGAAGCTTTGCTGCTCTCCATTAATGAAAATTGTCAAAAAAATAACGTTTTTGGTAAGTAAATGTTTAGATTAAACGACATTTAAAGTTACAATTATCGAATTATTTACTTAGTACTTCTAATTTAATTAAGCACAATATTATTAAATAAATAAATAAATAAATAAATTATTATATCGTCACTAACTGACCGACTGATTCTTTTTGTTGTTTTTGTAATTAATTCATCATCATCAGCCAGAGGACGTCCACTGCTGGACAAAGGCCTCCCCCAAGGATCTCCTCCACGACCAGACACTGGTTGTAATTAATTGACTTGCATGGACACGACACGTGTTCACGAGGACGAGGTCGTTGGTAGGCCGCTAGGTTTAAATAGTACACAGATCGATTTATAGGATTCCGTATCTCAAAAGGACAAATCGGAACCCTTATAATGCTTATAGGATCACTTTGTTGTCCGTCCGTCTGCCTGTCTGTCTGTCAAGACTCTTTATCTCGAAAACGCGTGGAAGTATCGAGTTGAAATTAAACGATATAACAGTCCAGCTGTGAAAAATTCAAACTCCTAAGTTATCGTAAAAAATATATACTTACGGCCGTTTATGCCGCAAAAAACGTATACTTCGACACTCTCAAAAGAATCAAAATTTTTAGATTATTTTCCGTTGACCTAACAATTTGGCAAGTATTACCGTCATATTCTACAAGTATAGGGAAAAATCTAAAAACTATACATTTGTATACATTTATTTATATGTATAGTTTTCGATTTGTGACGAAGAATGAATTTATAATTTGCACCTACAAAGTACCGAACCCTCGGTGGGCGAGTACGACTCGCACTTGTCCGGTTTTATTACAAGACTCGTATTAAAACCGGACAAGTGCGAGTATGCCTACATCTTTATAATATTATTCATTTCCAACAGATCTAGAAAGCAGATCATCAGATCAGGTTATCCAAGAGTTGTCTCAGATGTACAGCTGCATCTGTGAGTTGATCAAGTTGCTCAATGACGCCACAGGCTGGACCAACATGGCTGTCCTCATCAACTGCTTTATCTCACTTATCACCGTACCTTACGCTCTTATATTGTCGTTCAGTAAGTCATTTACTTCATCATCAGCCTATTAAAAACCGTGTCGCGTAGGCATAGGGTGAAAGAATACTACCACCCCTCCTCTTCCCTTGGGTGTCGTAAATGGCTACTAACGGAATAAAGACTGCACATACATCCAACAGCATTGATCAGCGATGGGCTCACCACCTGTCACGCTGAGCACATGTGCAGTCGTTATTTGGTGAAAAGTAAGCTATGGCAGAGAACTGCTGTTGCGGTCCTCATTGCATAGTCTCTGACTAACCCCCCGGAATGACTCACTGCTGAGCAACTGCTGAACAACTTTACGGCGCTTGTTCTTTAGTACTGCTGGGTCATTCGGTAACTGGGAGTGTTTCATAAGGATGACTTTCAAAATAAATGTTTGCCTTACCGTAAGTGTGTCCCAGTCCCTATATAAACCAGCAGTAGGGAAACGATAAAATAGTCCTACAGATTCTTTTATTAACCGGGACCAACTCCGACGACGCCCTAAATATTTTCAATTATATCGCCCATCCAATGATCCAGCATTTCGAGTGTTGTTTAACTGGCAAAATCAAAAATCGAACTAAAGTTACTACTATTAATATAAACTCACCACTGCGAGTTATTGTCATCATAAAGCGCCAATGGGCGTAAGTACATGTTTGAATGTATTTAAAGTTCTGTATAACGATGAACTTAGAAATTAACGAAAATTAATTGTTTCTCTTTTCAGTACATGGTCTGAGCCAGTTCGATCATATAATAATAACTGGAAACTGGTTTGTGAATAACTTAATTTGGATGCTGATGATCATAGAACCATGCCATCGAACCGGCAGTGAGGTATATTTAATGTTTTATTCGTTGGAGACTACATACATGAACATACATACATAGATAGATAGATAGATACATACATACATACATACATACATAATAACGACTATTATGCCCGAAGAGTTAATTAGAGACTAGGTAAAAGGACAGCAAAAGCAGACCTCTACCATAGTCTACTTTTCACCAAATAGCGACCGCATATGTGCTCAGCGTGGCAGGTGGTAAGAGTTATAGTCAGTCATTCTACTGTATCATCCTAATAAAATAAAAAACTTGAACGGAAAGTTCTGGCAGCTGTAGGTATTAATATATGTTTTTTTCATCTTCGTGTCCATTACCAGATGTCTCGCACCAACATTTTGGTGAGCAAACTGGCCATGAAGAATACCGACCAGCTGGCGGGCGCGGAGCTGGACAAGTTCCACCAGTACCTGATGCTGTACAAGGTCACCTTCTCCCCGATGGAGATCTGCACGCTGGGCCGACCCCTCATTGCCACGGTAATAGCACAGGAGCAAATCAGTCACCACCTCGAATCTGTTCTAGCTAAAGCTTCGGTAGCCAAACGAATAGATGCTCAGGTTCATCATGGTTATCAGCTCATGATGATGATGATGATGATCAGCTGATGATAATGATGATGGTGAAACCGTCAACACCGCTGTGTAAAAATGGTTTGTAAGGTTTGACTCTCATTTTTGGTAAATCATTAAAGAGTTGGGTTTTAGTTGCCGCTTTCTGTCTGGCAAATGTCAAATATTTGTGTATATTAATTTTTTCTAGTCCTTTTACTTTCAATATCTAAAAATTCATCAGCCGAAGGACGGTTAGTAAGGCCTTCCTCAAGGATCTCCACTAAGACCGGTCTTTTACTGCTCTATGCAGCGGCTAACCGCGACCTCCACCAGATGCATGGGTTGATTGCGAGTAATCTTGCTTTAATCTTCCTTAGCTCTGTTTATAATAGTTCTACCGATTTTAATTATGTATTCGGAAATACGAAAGTCGTATTTCGAAATATTGAAATTCGAAATAAAGATTTTTTAAATAATAGGTTGTTTCTGACCAATAGAGCCTCCCTGTTACTGACTCCACCGAATACCAGCGCAATGGCATGTCAATGTCACGGCCTAAGCTGAATATGCCTAGATTATTCAATGTTTAGAAGAGCGATTCCCAAACGACGAGGTGGTGGTTTTCGGGGATTTCAACGTCCACCACGAAACATGGTTGGGCTCCTCCAAAACTGATTAAGCTGGTAGAGTCGCTCATGCCTTCACTCTGACGCAAGACCTAACACAACTGGTAGACCAGCCCACCAGGATACCAGAGATCGTAGGTCACGCGCCCTCCTTCTAGGACTTAATGCTGACGAGTCGCCCTGCAGAGTACAGAGTGTCGGTGCTTCCACCTCTAGGCTCGTCAGACCACTGCTTGGTCATTGCCACAGCATCGCATAGCGCTGGTCCACCGAAAACGGTGGAGACCAAGCGTCGTCTGTGGCACTACTCGTCGGCAGATTGGGACGGATTGCGTGATTACTTTGCGTCCGTCCCATGGGGTCAGAACTGCTTTCTTGGAAAGGACCCGTCGGAGTGCGTCTGCAATCTGATGAGATCTTGTTGAGTATGAAATATTATATTCCGTTCACAAATCTTGCCAGCGTTGGTAGAAAACGGCCTTGGTTCAATCGCGAATGCGCCAAAGCTGCTGAATGCAAGCAGGCGGCGTATCGTGCTTACCGTTCCGTAGCGTACCGGCTCCTTGAAGGCGGCTTACAGCAAGGCCTCTAGGTTTAATGAGGGCTCTCTCAGGAGCGGATGCACAAAGAGTCGCGAGGGTAGGGCAGAAGTTGATCTCGCACCCTACGGGTAGCCGTAGCTATTGGCGGCTCGCATAAGCTGTGCAGGCCAACTTCTGCTCTCCCTCGTTGCCTCCGCTAAAACATCCAGATGGTTCTGTTACACCTTTGAAATGTTAGAGTTATTGCTGACAGCCCCAGGCTGCTTATTCAGCATTTTCTAGTTGGAATCGCCGCTCGTCGCGAGCGACGCTTCAGTCTCATTTGACCCGCGAGTCGCGAAGGTTGTCTGCCTGCCTTACTATAAAAGTCTCTTGTTTAATTCTATCTCTCTTCAGTTAATAAATTCCTTTTTTAAAACCTCGACTCGGAGGCGGTAACATTTGGTGGCAGCGGTGGGATCTAAAAGGGGTCCTCGGTACGTCTCGTTACAATAGTGTGTGTTGTTTCCTAGTGACTCTAGTGTGGACAATAGTGAATCGCTGTATCCCGCTGTATCCCGCTGTATCTCGCTGTATCCCGCTCTGGACCTGTGGAATCAAGCCGCTGTATCGTGACCGTAAACTCGCCGTATCCTGAAAGTCGCCGTGCCCTACTCCAGTGAAGAAGACCTGGAAAGCAACCATATAAACACTGATCCTACTGTATCACGTTGTATCCCGCTGTACGCCGCTGTATCTCGCTGTATCCTGCTCTGGACCTGTGGAGTTAAGCCGCTGTATCGTGACCGTGAATCCGCCGTGTCTTGAAGGAAAACCATCCGTCATATCATTACAAACATTTTAGTGAGTCGCACAGTGAATATTGGAAAAGACTCTTATATTACGTGCCCGTAACGCCCTTATCGCTCAGGAATACGATCAATACTTCTCGTCGTCGTCGCCGTGTCCGCCGCTTGCGCAACATTGTTGCTGTGAGTCTGGTCTAGTATATATTACTATTAATCCTTTGTTGTTTTAATAGTAACTTTTGATTTCATTAAGTTAATTTAAGTGCTTCATTCCAAACTTTAACTTTCTACTTTTGTTATTTAGTCAAGGAAAAATTTAAATTTAATATAAGTAAATATGACAGACGCCAGGACAGAATATGTCCTAGACGCCGAATTACCTGCCGATACAGAGGACGAAAGATGTCCTAGCCCATCTGTGAGCGAAAAGAAAACTCGCTCTAAAAGCCTAAAGTTGCCTACTCCACAATCCGTACCTACCTTACTTAGAATTAAACATATTATTGAAATTTATAAAACCCTATAATGGTAGCCGAGACACTCTTAATTTTTTTTATAATAAACTGTAATAACGCGTATGACCTCGCGAGTAATCACCAAAAACCAATTTTATTTAAGTACATTTTTACCAACTCCAAGGGAAAGCCGAGATGGTGTGCTCTATAAAAGAATTTAATAACTGGGAGCAACTAAAAGACTTCCTGAAAACACAATTTAGTGAGAGGAAACACTAGTCACACCTTCTCAATGAGCTGCAAGAAAGTAGGCAGTCATCTAACGAAAATGTTAGCTAGTATGCTCTCCGCGTCGAAACTTATTTGTCTCAACTTTTAACTGAGATCACCTTAACCAATACTAAATCAAAAGAACTTCCTGGCCGCACTGCAGCCATGGAAGAATTGGCCTTACATCACTTCCTTATAGGTTTACAACCAAGGATTTCTAACATTGTCAGGTGCAAGTCACCTAAGACGCTTAACCAAGCAATTAACTTCTCTATATCCGAAGAACGCATACAGCAGACCTTATATAAAAGAAACTCCAACGTGGAAAGTAGACCTCCACATAGAAATCAAAGGAACCCTAATCCTAATACTTCAAACTCGCAGTATCGACCCCAACCTTCTACTTCGGGTCCAAATAGGAATTATTCTCCTAATTATCAATCACAAGCATCCACTATTTCCTGCAAATACTGCAAATTCCCTGGCCATGCTATTGAAAACTGCCGAAAGCGAGAGTATAATAATAGACTCCGCGGTCAGCAGAATCCAGGTCCTAACCCTAATCCTATTAGGACAGTTAACTTCAACCATAATCAAGAAGACGAAGGTCATGATGAAACAGATTTCGATTCGCCTAATGATGAAAATTTAAACTAGATAGCGCCTCGTCCAGGTGTCGGACGAGTCGCCTGCTAATAAGAGAAAGACACCCTAAATCCGCTGTATCCAATTCCAAATCCACTGAATTCAATCCCAAATCCGCTGAATCCAATCCTAAATCCGCTGTATCCAATTCCAAATCCACTGAATCCAATCCTTAATCCGCTGTATCAAATCCTAAATCCAAATCCACTGCATTCCAACAATCTACATTTACTACGCAAAACCCTACCAGCCTGCAGAAGCTAAAATCTACGAAATTTCATTCGACCCCTCTAAGAAGTCGTTACCTCACATTGTTGTCAAAACCACTGTCTCCATCTTACCTTTATCTCTCTTAGTAAACACCGGTTCCTCTATCAGTCTTCTAAAAAACTCTGTAATAGAATCTAAATCACCAACTTGTAAAGAATTCTTCAAACTAAAAGGTTTCCATTCCAATGAAGACACTGTTCCAACTTTAGGCTCTCTCGAATTAGAAATGTATCTGAATGACAAATCTAATAACCCCTTGAAGCACGAATTCCATGTAGTCGATGATGTAGACTTACCTTACGATGGCATTATCGGAAACGATCTCCTAACCAAATTTCATGGCAGAATCAACTTCACTCGCGAACTCTTAAGACTAAGTAATTCTGATATTAAAATATTTTTCATAAATCCTTACTTCGTAATTTCAGCACGTTCCGAAAAAGTAATAGAGTGCTCAGTGTCAAATCCTGACGTTACAGAAGGCCTTATCCTTGATCAAAGTCCGTTAAAAGATCTCCTAATCACCAATTGCCTCGTTCGCGTAAAAGACAATAAAAAAGTAAATAGACGTAGCATAAGTTACTATTCCAACTACCAGCCCAAAAACAAAAATTCAGTTGAAAGGACCCAACAAGTACTAAATTTATTAAGAGTAGACCATCTAAGTCATGAAGAAAAAGAAGCTCTTTTCCAAGTCTGTTCAGACTACTCTGATGTATTTACTCTCCCTGATGAAAAGCTTTCGTGTACTAACGTTCTTAGGCCATTCCAAAACTTATAGATTTCCTGAAATCCATAAGAGAGAAGTCGATAAGCAAGTTAACCAAATGCTCGAACAGGGAATCATAGAACCATCTACATCTCCTTGGTCATCACTCATATGGGTGGTGCCCAAAAAGCTCGACGCATCAGGCCAACAAAAATGGCGTGTTATAATCGATTACAGGAAACTGAATGATATTACAATCGGGGACATTTATCCTATTCCTAACATCACCGAAATTCTAGATCAGTTAGGAAGTAGCAAATACTTTTCCACCTTTGACTTATCTTCCGGTTTTCACCAGATCCCAGTCAATAATCCTGAAAAAACCGCTTTCAATGTACCACAAGGTCATTTCCAATTCACTCGTATGCCGTTTGGGCTAAAAAATGCACCTTCCACATTCCAAAGACTAATGAATACCATTTTATCTGGGCTACAAAACCTTCGTTGCTTCGTTTATCTTGATGATATTGTGACCTATTCGTATGATCTTCCTTCTATGATTAAAAACCTGATCGCCGTATTCCAAAGACTTAGAGAATCTAATCTCAAGTTACAACCAGATAAGTGCGAATTCCTCAGACGAGAAGTCGCCTATCTTGGTCACTTAATATTGACAAGTGGAGTCAAACCTAACCCTGACAAAGTCGTATCCGTTGTCGAATTTCCTACTCCTAGGAATCCGAAAGACATCAAATCATTTCTAGGACTCGTCTCCTACTATCGCCGATTTATACCTGACTTCTCAAAGCTCGCTAAACCCCTCACTTCTCTTCTTAAAAAGGATACCCCATTCAACTGGGAAAATCAACAACAAATCGCATTTGAACTCCTAAAACAAAAACTGACCTCTGCACCACTTCTCTCCTACCCTGACTTCTCAAAACCATTTGTGCTCACATGCGATGCTTCCAACCACGCTGTGGGAGCCGTCCTATCCCAAGGTCCTATTGGAAAGGATCAACCAATTGCCTATGCATCAAGGACACTTAATAAGAGTGAATCCAATTACAGCACTACCAAGAAAGAGCTTTTGGCCATCATATTTGGCTGTAAAACATTCCGACCCTATTTATACGGTAACAAATTTCAGATCGTGACAGATCACCGTCTATTAAAATGGCTGTTTAACCACAAAGATCCAAGCAGTAAAATGCAGCGGTGGCGCCACAAACTCGAAGAGTTCGAGTACGAAATAGTATACCAAAAAGGTAAACTAAACTCCGCAGCAGATGCTCTCTCACGATACCCTGTAAACCCTATAATTCCAGATGACTCAGAAGAGCAACCTTCAAAATCAAGTCTCACTCAGCAGACAGTAGCACCAACCATAAATGAAGAAGAGAATGATCCTCCATTCAGCCCCTTAACTCTAGAAGACCTCAATGTCAGCCTTCCAGGCGAATCCGATTATGACAGCAGTTAACTTACCTTGTATAGACCTACTAGAAGACGATGACCTTCCTATCTCTTACAGTCCGCTGAATCAAAATCCTTTAAAGACTACGAGCTCTCAACCTTCTACTCCTACAAATCCTGAAATACTAAATCCCGAATTACGAAACCCTGAAACGCTAAATCCTGAAATTCTAAACCCTGAAAATGAAAACTTACCTGTGCAAACGCCACCTATAGGTCCTACAACACCAAGTCCTGAAATACAAAATATTAATTGCTCTAACTCCGAACTCGAACCTACCATATCACCCAATCCTTCACCTTCTATCACCACCGAAGCCAACCTCGAACCAGAAAATTACTCACAATTCCTGAAAGAAATGAACGATAAAAACAAAACTTTCGATACCCAAATTTTCGAATATAATGAATCTCTTATGAAAACTTTCTGTAAAACGATTCTAGTCCCCACATCTATAGACCTAGATGAATCCAATGCCCATGTAGCTGAAATTATTGAAAACCTAAATGATCCACATGAAACACTGTATTCGGAAAAACTATTACATTCTTTCAAAAAGGTTCCAAGTAACAATAAAGACATTTACTTCATTTTCACGTTGAAAACTGCACATATGCTGAGATATTCCAAACTCTTACTAATATAAAGAAAGACATCCTTGAAGAAGAAAACGTAATCAACGAATTGTCCATTTCCGATTTCAAAAATGCATTCGAAAGACAACCCTTTACCAAAATCTATAACATGATAGTCTATCTTCCACAACACCAATATAAAGATAAATATTTACCGTAATAGTGTAATGTATCCAACTCTTGGCGAAATTAAGAAAATCCTCAAGGAAAATCACGACTTACCAATTGCAGGTCATCTAGGAACTAATAGAATGCTAACTCGAATCCAGGGACGGTTCTATTGGAAAAGCATGAAAACCGATGTAGAGAACTATGTCAAATCATGTTTCGCTTGTCAAGCAAACAAGGCTCTCAGAAGAATTAATAGAGCACCAATGCAGATTACTACCACTTTCTCTGCACCCTTTCAAAGACTAGCCCTTGATATCGTCGGGCCTTTGCCAGGATCCGGGCCTGCTAAGCTAAAATATATAATGACTCTTCAAGATGACTTGACTAAATTCTCAGCAGCATATCCTCTTCGTGGAGTTTCTTCAGAGGAAACCACTGACTGTCTCGTTCATTTTATATCCCTGTTTGGGATCCCCAAGGCTATACTTACCGACCAAGGCACTAATTTCACTGCCGATCTCCTTAAGAAGACGTGTAGTTTTCTGAAAATAAGACAACTATGGTCGACTCCTTACCATCCCCAGACACAAGGCGCTCTAGAGTGCAGTCACTTGACCCTTAAAGAATACCTGAAATCATACGTAAATGAAAACCAAAATGATTGGCCCAGGTATGTCTATACCGCTATCCTTGCTTATAACACAGCTGTACATAGTACCACTAAATTCTCGCCTTTTGAACTCCTATTCGGGCACAAAGCTTTTATCCCAGACTCCATGCATAACCAAGACACCACTACCTACCCTCAATATGTTAGGATGCTTCAGCACCGTCTTAAATTATCCTGGGAGAAAGCATCAGACAATATCCAGCAGTATAAAGAAAGATCTAAAACCTACTATGATAATAAATCCAAATCCATAAGCTATAAAGTAGGTGATCATGTTTACCTTAAGAACCACTTAAGGCTCAGAAAGGCCTTATCGCCCATTTGGAAGGGGCCCTATAAAGTGATAGCAATCCATAGAAATAATACCTTGACTCTCCTTATTAACAGGCGACACGTCAAACATCATTATGACGAAGTGAAATTGACTGGCGTTAACCCTTAAGTCACCCACATTAGTTGGTTATCTTATAATCTTTTTCTTTTTGTATTAATCGGTTTAGCCCACAGAGGGTTATCTCGTAGTTTAGGTTATTAAGATTATTTTTATCCTTTTTTTGTGTGTTATTTACTTTGTTTTAATTGTTATTATTATTAATAATAATTTTTATTCAATTGCAGCGGGTCGGCCTCTGCGAGGACATGCCTTATAAAACCTATCCCCTCAAGTTCTGGCATCTACTTCGATGGAAAAGCTAAAGTGGTAAACGGGCATCTGAGTGTCCTCATACCCGTAGATATTTCATACATTAAACCACATATTAAAAATTTAAACTAAGTACTGGACAAAATAAAGTACATCTGTGAGAAAATAAAAACATTTGACAATTTAGAATGTCAAAATATACTTCAACCTTATTCTGTACGGTTTATGGAAATTATAAAAGAATATTCGTCTATAACCCATTTAATTGATAACAGAGCTAAGCGTGGTGCATGGATTGGAGGAAAAGGCAGCGTAATGAAACAAATTTTTGGCACTTTAGACGAAGATGATGCAGTCAAATATGATAGTGCTATTGAACATATACAAACTGGTCAAAAGAAATTAGCTTCACTAATGAAAAAAAATATATTGGTCACTACATCTATATTATCCAAATTTAATGAAACTCTTAACAAAATTAACATTAATGAAGAAAATATCAATTTAGCTATTACCAAGGTCTCGTTGAAGTTGAAAAATCTGTCTGAAACCACAGACCAATTATTAATTGCTTCCGAAATGAATACAATATTTGCAAACTTATAATCAACTTTGCTCACATTGTCCTTTCAACTTAATGATATTATAAATTCAGTACTAATTAGTAGCGTAAATATTCTTCACCCTTCGGTTATAACTCCTCGACAACTTTACAATGACCTTGCTGATAACTACAGACACTTACCCGATGATTCAGAACTTGCTGTAGAATTAGATATAAATTTAATCCATATTATCATGAATGTAAGTAAATTTATTTTGTTATTATGTAAAAAATAAAATAATGTTTGTACTTCAGATACCATTAGTGAAACCCCGTCAATTTTATTTGTATCATAACGTGCCTCATAACCAAACAAGACCAGACTCATTTAGTGTTATAATACCTAGCCATAGATATATTATGATAACCAAAGATAAATTACAATATAGTAACCTGGACTCATTAGAAACTTGTAAAAATACGAATTACCAAAATTATATCTGTAATGTGTTGAATGTGTTCCCTACCAGTGAAAATCCAAGTTGTGAAAGTGAACTTTTATCAAAAGTGATTATAAGTCCCCCAACCCAGTGTAGAACTGAATTCATTCGTAGAAAATTAGATATCTGGAAATCATTACTTTTTTTTTTTTATTGCAAAAGGAGGCAAACGAGCAAGCGGGTCACCTGATGGAAAGTAATCACCGCCGCCCATGGACACCCGCAAAACCAGAGGAATCGCTCGAAAAGAAAGGAATAGGCTCGTAACGGTCCGGAAATACCGCCGCCGAGAGCTGGTTCCACAACACTGTAGATCGAGGCAAGAAATTTCTTGAAAAACGCACAGTAGTAGACCGCCATCCATCAAGGTGAGGTGGATGGAATGACAGTCGATTGCGTGTAGTGCGGTAAAGGAAATCAGCGGCAGGGATCAAGCCGAACAATTCCTGAGAACACTCCCCATGATATATACGGTACAATATACAGAGAGACGCAACGTCTCTCCGAAGAGCCAGTGGATCGAGCCGACTTGAAATATCCACGTCGTCGATAACTCGAGCAGCTCTGCGTTGGATGCGGTCAAATGGAAGGAGTTGGTATTGGGGTGCTCCAGCCCAAAGATGGGAGCAGTATTCCATATGCGGCCTAACCTGTGCTTTATACAGTTGTAAGCGGTGGGCCGGCGTGAAATACTGACCCGCTCTATTAAGCACACCCAGTTTTTTCGAAGCTAATTTAGCTTTACCTTCCAAATGACCACGAAACTGAACGTCACTCGAAATATCGACGCCAAGGACTCCAATAGTCGGATTGGTATCAAGGGGAGCTCCCTCAAAGTTTAGAGGTACGACGAAGGGAGAGTTTTTTTGCGGTAAATGCGCAAACTTGTGTTTTTGAGGGGTTAAAGTGGACTAGGTTATGTTGGCCCCAATTCGAGACATGACTTAACATGTTCTCGGTGCCAGTCACAAGTTTATTCCGGCTCTCGATGACGCTTTCCAGAGAAATATTAGCTCGCCCGGTGTAGAGCGTATCCCCAGTACTATCGTCTGCATAGCAATGAATGCTGTTGTTATGCAACATGTCATTGATATGCAGAAGAAACAGAGTAGGGGACAACACACACCCCTGCGGGACCCCAGCATTCACGGGCTTCATGTCGGAGCACGAACCGTCGACTGCGACTCTGATGCTACGCCCAGTAAGGAAGCTGGCAACCCATGAACACAATTTCTCAGGAAGCCCGTATGATGGAAGTTTAGAAAGAAGAGCCCTGTGCCATACCTTGTAAAAGGCTTTCGCTACGTCCAAGCTAACTGCTAGTGCCTCCCCTTTACTCTCGACTGCCTCCGCCTATCGGTGAGTAAGGTACACTAAAAGATCACCAGCCGAACGACCGCGACGAAAACCATACTGGCGATCACTTAGTAGCTGGTTCTCTTCTATGTACCCCAAGAGCTGGCGGTTTATAATAGACTCCATTACTTTGGAGAGTAAAGAGGTAATAGCTATTGGCCTGTAGTTAGACGGATCTGAGCGATCGCCTTTTTTTGGGATCGGGTGGACAAGGGCTGTCTTCCAAGAACTCGGGACGACGCCTGTAGTGTAAGAGAGCCGGAAAAGGCGCGTTAGAATTGGTGCCAATTCAGGAGCACACGTCCGAAGCACAATGGATGGAACTGCATCAGGCCCACTCGACTTATGGATATCAAGGGAAAAAAGAGCCTTACGAACTGACCTTTGCAGGAACTGAACGTTTGGCATTGTACAAGCGCAATGCGGTATAGTTGGTGGAGAGTTTCCCCCGTCGTCCAAGGTCGAGTTTGATGCGAAAAGAGAGCCCAAGAGATCGGCTTTCTCCTTTGCAGTGTAGTACTGAATAACAGGTGGATTTATGTACAATCTATTTCTAGTAAACTATCTATTGATTGCCTTAATTCTGAACTATCTGAGATAAACCTATTGGATACCGGAATTGTAGAAATTCCTTTATATTGTAAAGCTTACTGTAAAAATAACCAACTTTTGCCAATATATAATGTTTTGTAAGAAGATATAATTTTATAATGTTAGCTTATGTTAAAACACTAAGTTACTCTAATCAGTAAAGTTCTCACTTCGATAGATGGCGCTAGTTGCATTGTTCCTGAATCGCGGTAGCAAGATTTTTCTGCCAATGTACATATAGTCCGGACTAATTATGTTTTCTCAAGCTCAAATCGTGTTGCAACTAGACGTCGCGTCCTACTGGGAACGGCGTCCTGGACTTCATCTATATTTGCGCATACCTATATTTTTTTGGAGATTCACTGCCCTAGTTGCCATATACGGACCTAAAAGTATTGTTTCATACGTTTAAAACTTTTATACAATAAATATCTTCGAACGAAGTATTCGGCGTTTCCATCTCCACATATCACCAACTATCTTCTCGACGAGTCAAGTAACCCGCTTACAGTTTTAAATATCACTTTACCATCAAACAATTTAGATTTTAATTTAATTAATGACTCTTGTTGTAATATTCACAAGTTAAATAAAATAGCGAATGATGTACCCAGTATTAAATTAGAAAATTTAGATTTAGATAAAATAGATTTCACTAAAAATATTAATAACACAATGATCACAGAATTAGATAAAATTATCCAAGAACCGTATATCATTGAATACGGGGCACATTATTCCGTTCTTACTTTAGTTATTATTTTAATTGTAATTTTCTTTGTAATCTTTAAATTTTATAAAATATTAAAAATAAAAATCAGCGGCAACCTACACGAACGCAGACAATCAGACATTCCATTAACCAATCTCGTAGAATCACCCAAACCAACAAAAGATTCATTGATTGACTCTGAATCTAAAATAATGAAATTAAAGGAAAACCCTTCTGCTAAAACCCGAATAAATGTATAAAAGTTACATATTATTAAATCAAATATAATAATAAATAAATATGATATACCTATACATAAATAGAAAGATATATAAATAATTAAATATAAATATATTTATTGAAACAGTATATCAATAAATGATTAAACATTTGAATAAATAAATAGTAATTTAAATTAAATAAAGTTTCAAACCTCATCCATAAACTTCTGGGATTTACCCCTAAGTTTAGTCTTAATGGGGGGAGATGTTACACCCTTGAAATGTTAGAGTTATTGCTGATAGCCCCAGGCTGCTTATTCAGCATTTTCTAGTTGGAATCGCCGCTCGTCGCAAGCGACGCTTCAGTCTCATTTGATCCGCGAGTCGCGAAGGTTGTCTGCCTGCCTTATTATAAAAGTCTTTTGTTTAATTCTATCTCTCTTCAGTTAATAAATTCCTTTTTTTAAATCTCGACTCGGAGGCTCGTCGTAACAGTTCGTTAGCCACCAGCTGCTTGAGAAGGCAAACTTGTTGGCTGACCTTTTCGCGGCTAATTGACGATTATGGCGCCGCTCTACCTATCATAGCACATTGTGGGGCCATCATGCCTGATATTCGTATCAGGCAGTGTGATGTACGTGCCGTGCTGCGGTCGCTCGACGAGCGGAAGGCTAGCGGGCCGAATGGTGTTCCGTCGATTGTGCTGCTCAGATGCACGGCTGAGTTGTCTTCTGTGTTGACACGATTGTTTAGGATGTCTTACGATACCGGTATTATCTTGGAAGAAAGCAAACATACAACCCATCCCCAAAAAAGGGATCGCTCGGATCCAGCCAACTATCGACCCATCGCTGTAACTTGTGTGCTGTGCAAGTGTTTGAGCGGCTAATTAACTCTCAGCTCATTCACTATCTAGAGGATTACTCGCTGCTCCATGATCGCCAGTATGAGTTCAGACCCAAGCGATCAACGGGTGATCTTCTAGCATACGTTACTCACGCATGGGGTGAAGCGATGGACAAGCATGGCGAATTTCTGGCAGTTAGCCCTGGCGACATGCCAAAGCTTTCGATAGAGTATGGCATCGCCCTTCTTTCCTAGTCGCCGGCCTTCGGTGTGCCCCCCCGTTTGTGCGCCTGGGTTGCAGACTTTTAAGAAGAGCGGAGGATTCGTGTCCTGTGTAAGGGTAGTTCCTCCGAGTTCTATAAAGTCAAGGCCGGAGTGCCACAGGGTTACGTGCACTCACCTACTCTATTTCTTCTGCATATCAGTGACATGTCTTCTTTGGGCAATATTCATTGTTATGTTGATGACAGTACGGTGCATGAGCGGTACATAGGACATCCTGCGGCAAAGCAAGCTGATATCGTAGTGAAAAGGCAAGAACTGGTTGCCAAACTGAACCTGACTCTCGATCGTGTTTCTAAGTGGGGATCTGGAAACCTGGTTAAGTTTAATGCCAGAAAAACCCAGGTTTGTGCATTGTCGTCCAAAATAACTTCCTTCCTTACTCCTTCCTCACTTCTGAACTCTCCTTTACCCATTTCAGTGGACCTCAGTATTCTTGGCATGGACATCGGCCAGAAATTGAATCCAAAATGCTACATCGAGAGTGTTATTTTAACTGCCTCCCGTAAGTTGGGCATTCTCAATAAGGTGAGGCGGTTTTTCACTGCCGAGCAGCGCTGTTTGCTGAACAAGACTCAGGTGCGATCGAGTATGAAGTATTGTTCCCATCTATGGGACGGCTCCGCTAAATACCTCCTCGATGCACTTGATAGACTGCAAAGGCGAGCGGTACGCATTATTGAAGATGCTGAGGTTACAGCCTCTCTTGAGGACCTCCAGCTGCATAGAGACATTGCTTCTCTCAGTGTCTACTACCGAAAATTACGAAAAGTGTTCTGAAGAACTTTTTGATCTAATCCCGCCCTCTCCTTTTCTGTCCCGGACTACACGTGCTGGTCTTAGGAACCACCATCATACTGTGCAGAATATCAGCACTCGTACCAAAAAAATTGGCAAGTCGTTCCTCTGTAAGAACATTCGGCTTTGGAATTCTCTGCCGGCGCATGTTTCCCAGCTCCTATAATCCCGGGTCTTTTAAACGGGGCGTGAAACGGCATTTATGCAGGCCGTCATGAATGGGTGCGCTTGTTACCGTGCTTGTTCCACGGTGAGGAGCGCTCTAATTATTTTAGACTGCATCGGCTGCTTACAATCAGGCAGGATGTAGTCACTATGACAGTCACATTAAAAAGAAAAAAAAATGTCAACTAATTTTCAATGTTCTTAATATAAGCGCCGAATTTATTTTTAATTTTCTCTTTTAATTTGAATTTAAGCTATTGTTTTTATTTTCAGATAACCGCAAGCGTGACTACCTATTTGATAATAATTATTCAATTCCAGACATTAGATGGCAGTGCACTGTAACTTTACTACTTACTTCTCATTTTTATATCACTTTTGAACAAAAAGAGTTGCGTTACCAAGCGAGATGCTTCGGTATTCATTTCGTTTAATAGTGTGCGAGCTGGGTGTCAATATGACTAAGTGCTTCTTCAAAATATTCTGCTCTAACTATAAAGTCATTACACCTAGGTATAGTAACTTTATGACTCTGACAAAACACATACATTCCGTCAAAAAAGTTTCGGGAACGGATGATTTGTTAAGATTCCATATTCAATTTTTTGTTTTTTTTGTTGTAAGATTGTCACAACCGTTATCTATTTTGGCACGGAGTTTGAGTTGCAGCTGTTATTTAGATTAAATATAGTGCTAGTTTTAGTTAGTTTATATCTAGTGTGTATTGCGAATTTCATAATGGATAAAAACTTCGAACAAAGAGTTTGTCTTAAATTTGGCGTCGCCAATCGGATTTCGTGTTTGGAGACACTGAAAATGTTACAGAAGGCTTACGGTGAATCGACTTTATCAAAGCACGTGCTTATGAGTGGTACAAAGCGTTTAAAAGCGGTCGAGATGTGATGGAAGATTTGCTTCGCTCTGGTAGGCCATCAACATCTTCAACTAAAGTTAACAACACAAAAAAAAATAAACCGACTTAAAAAATAAACACAAAAAGATAAAAAAAATACAATCAAAAACTCACTTAAAAGCAAAAAATAAACTTAATTTACATTAATAGATAAAAATAGCATAAGTATCTACATATTCATGATTTTATTATATGAACAAACAAAACCTTACTTACTTATCAACACCTCTGGGCTCAAAAGTCGTAAAGGATAAAATGCGACTTTACAGGAGAAGTAAAAAACGAAAAAAAAATTATGTTTCGTCCCTCCCTTTTTTGTTTCTTGAACTAAGTATAAAAATGGAACCTAGGAAGAAAGTGCTAAGATTTATAGTATTTTATATAGCAGTGTTAAAAAACTAGCCTAGAGCTGTATTTACGGAAATAGGATGTCCTTTACGACCAAAAATTTCAAAAAAGTTACTTTTACACCCTACAAATTTTCATCTTATGCAAATACGTAAGGGCGTAAAAATAAATCTACTTTACTGCACAAGATTGTGTAAAATCAAGAAATAAAGGACTACTGTAATATTTTCTTTGGTTCATTCATTCATTCATTCAGATCACCTACTAAGGTATTTAGTAACAGTAAAATAATAATTATGCTTAATTACTAAAAGGATATTGCAATGTTATCTGTAAACGTTTGTTTAAAGTAGGTTTCATGACACGCCATATATATAAAACTGTATTTTTTGTAATCAAATTGTTTATTTAAAACAAAAAGACAAGACAGTCCTTTAATCATAATTTACTTAAATTATTTTAATCATCTCATCATTTCTACATCCTCTTCGTCAGTTTTATTTAAAGTCTCGCGGATATTCTTTATGAAACCTTTTAGGTATAGTTCCATTTTTACATAAATTTAAAAGATCCTAACTTAGGCATCTATTGGCAACCTACGACTGTATTTTTTTTAAATGAAACTGAGCGAGCTTGACCACCAACCTGTTTGGTGAGCAGGATGTAGTCTAAGGTGTGTCGCATGCTTACCTTGGAGATGCCTATTCACTCTTGCCTTAAAAAGACTAAGGTTGTAGCGATCGGGAGACACATGAGCAGGCAGTGCGTTTCATTCTTTGGCGGTTCGCATAACTTACGAACTAGCAACTCGTGGTACAAACGCTTGGTACGGACAGGTGACATGTCAACTATGTATGGGTGGTAGGTAATCCGTCTAGTGTACCGATGGTGAAATGGGGCTGGAGGAACAAGATCCTGTGGATCATGGATGGAACACCGATAAATTAGCAACTTTACGCCGATGACTGAAGTTCAGTCGTAGCTAGTTTCGAGACTCCGATAACCCTGCTAGGAAGCAGGGTTTTCGATTGAGTCCAAAACTGCTTGTTGGTACTTAGCAGAACCATCCTAGAGGTGGCAGCAGTACTCCATGCGCGGTCTGATCTGCGCTTTATAAAGCAAAAGTAGTTGATGCGGCGAGAAGTACCGCTTAGCCCTTAAGAGGATGCTTAATTTTTTGCAGCACATTTTGCGATGGACTCGACATACTCACGAAAGTTTAGATTGGGCAACATATTTAGCCCAAGAAGCTGCAGGTTTTCAGTCACCGGTAACGATACACCCTGGAAAGTCGGAGTCAGTTGGAAGGGACTCCGTTTGGTGGTAAATAAACAGGGTGCGTATCATTTGATATAATGACAAATGAACTAATTTCAAAGAACATAACGTTTATTAGATATAATTTTTACTTGTTCTAAATACACTTCCTATAACAACATAACGTATATTATTCATTTGATATAATTCTCATATTCTCTAACAACTTATGATATAAAGCTAGCTATATTGGTAGAATACTCATATTCTATAACTTCATTTGATATAATTTTTGCTTAAAAATAAGAATACCATTTTAACCCTAAATTGATTTCAAATATTGTCTTAAAAAGTTAATACGTTGTGTTTTCGTTATGGTTGTGCTAGTAACCGTGTCGGTAGCGGTGAAAGAATACTACCACCCCCTATCTTCCCGTGGGAGTCGTAGAAGGCGACTGAGGGATCAACCCAGAGGATGGGCAGCAGCATCCTCTGAGATTAACACCGTCATACTGCGATCGCCAACCCGCCTGCCAAGCGTGGCGATTATGGCAACATTCCCCCCAACATGAACGATAGCACTAAACTCCGGCCCCTAGTCCCCGGCGGCCCCGCTCGCCCTAGCTACGGTAGCGGCCAAGGCAGCGACGGGGCAGGGGGTGCTAAGAATCTCCGGCAGAGACCTGGCTACCGCCAGCAACGAACTTTGGCCCTGGCAACCTACAACACGCGTACACTGCGAACCGACGAGAAGGTTTGCGAACTGGACGAAGAATTGAGCAAGATACGGTGGGGCATTGTGGGATTATCTGAGGTCCGAAGAGAGGGGGAGGACTCGATAATCTTGAAGTCTGGTAACTTGCTTTATTTCCGGGGGGGCGAACAACTGTCCCTGGGCTCTTTCGTGAACAACGTTGTTAAGACCGGAAGTGTGTCGTCGAGGGTAGCGTACCTTATACTCAGAATAACCAAACGGTATTCGTTGAAGGTTATACAGGTATACGCTCCGACTACGGCATACCCCGACGATGAGGTGGAGGCTACGTATGAGGACATCTCTAGAGCCATACAAGTCTCCAAAACTCATTACACCGTTGTCATGGGAGACTTTAACGCAAAACTGGGCAAACGAAGCGGCGATGAGCTAAAAGTGGGACGATTTGGAGTTGGAATTCGGAACCACCGGGGTCAACTGCTGGCGGAGTTTCTGGAAAAGGAGGGACTCTTCATGATTAACTCCTTTTTTAGGAAATCTGAACACCGCAAGTAGACCTGGCTAAGTCCCGATGGTGCAACAAAAAATGAGATTGACTTTATCATGTTGACGAGAAAGCAAATATTCAATGATGTCTCTGTGATCAACGCGTTCAAAACTGGCAGTGATCACCGGTTGGTAAGAGGCACGTTGAACATTAATATCAAGCTTGAAATACGTCGATTGATGAAGTCTACGCTCCGCCCTGCACCCATCCAAATCCAAAACCCCGAAAGCTTCCAGCTCGAACTGAAAAATCGCTTCGAATGCCTGAAGGATTGCGTAGACGTAGACGATTACAACAACAGGTTTGTAAAAACTGTCCATGCGGTTGGGTCTAAGTTCTTCAAAACCCACCGTATAAGAGGACCTAAAAAGCTCTCGGACCATACTCTCAAACTGATGGAAGAGCGGCGCGTGATGGTTCTGCGTTCTTCGGACGATTCGTCTCGGCTTCGGCGGCTCAATAGGCAGATCTCGAAGTCTTTGACTCGCGCCACTCGCCGATTTAATACCGACCGTATTAAAGAGGCTATCGAGTGAAACAAAGGTTCGAAAGTGTTTGCAAGAGATTTGGGTATTGGGCAGAGCCAACTGACGACGCTGAAAACCGATGACGGCAGAACTGTCACGTCCAGGTCCGAAGTTATGGGAGAGGTCGAGAAGTTCTATGGACAGCTATACACATCCACGCGGCCACCTGTACAAAGCTTAGCTACAGACCCTAGAGCTAAGCTAACCCGACACTACGCCTGTGCGAGATTGGTATGGCTCTCAAGCAGCTTAAGAACAGCAAGGCATCGGGTGCTGACGGAATTACGGCTGAGCTTCTGAAAGCAGGCGGAAGACCGGTACTCGCAGCTCTTCAGAGACTATTTAATTCCGTCGTACTCGGAGGTAGAACGCCAGAAGCGTGGCATGAAAGTGTGGTTGTGTTGTTCTTTAAGAAGGGCAACAAGGCCCTACTGAGGAACTACAGACCCATATCACTTTTAAGTCACGTTTATAAGCTGTTCTCGAGAGTTATAACTAATCGTCTCGCACGCAGGTTTGATGACTTCCAGCCTATCGAACAAGCCGGATTCCGAAAAGGCTTTAGCACCATAGACCACATACATACGCTGCGGCAGGTTATACAGAAGACCGAAGAGTATAACCAACCTCTTTGCTTAGCGTTTGTGGACTATGAGAAAGCCTTTGATTCGATCGAAACATGGGTCGTGCTATAGTCTCTCCAGCGGTGCCAAATTGACTACCGGTACATCGAAGTGTTGAAGTGTTTGTACGAAAACGCCACTATGACAGTTCGTCTTCAGGACCAGAGCTCGAAGCCAGTCCAGCTGCAGCGTGGAGTGAGACAAAGAGATGTCATTTCTCCGAAACTCTTCACTGCTGCACTGGAGGACGTGTTTAAGCTTCTGGACTGGAGAGGACTCGGCATCAATATTAACGGCGTGTACATCAGTCACCTTCGATTTGCCGACGATATAGTAGTCATGGCTGAGACCCTGGAGGAACTCGGCACAATGCTCGGTGATCTCAACAGAGTCTCTCAACAAGTGGGCCTAAAAATGAACATGGAGAAGACGAAAATCATGTCTAACTCACGTGTCATACCCACTCCTCTGAAGGTTGGAGACTCTGCTCTTGAAGTTGTTGACGAATATGTATACCTGGGACAAACAGTCCAACTAGGTAGGTCCAACTTTAAGAAAGAGGTCACTCGTCGAATCCAACTCGGCTGGGTAGCGTTCGGTAAGCTACGTAATATCTTCTCGTCCAAAATACCGCAGTGTCTCAAGACGAAAGTCTTCGACCAGTGTGTGTTACCAGTGATGACATACGGTACCGAAACGTGGTCGCTCACTATGGGCCTTATTAGCAGGCTCAAAGTCACGCAAAGAGCAATGGAGAGGGCTATGCTCGGGGTTTCTCTACGTGATCGAATCAGAAATGAGGAGATTCGTAGACGAACTAAAGTAACCGACATAGCCCAAAGAGTCGCCAAGCTCAAGTGGCAATGGGCAGGGCACATCGCCCGTAGAACCGATGGCCGTTGGGGCAGAACGGTTCTCGAGTGGCGACCGCGCACCGGAAGACGCAGTGTGGGCAGGCCTCCAACAAGGTGGTCCGACGATCTGGTGAAGGTCGCGGGTAGCCGCTGGATGCAAGCAGCACAGGACCGGTCGTGGTGGAGATCCTTGGGGGAGGCCTTTGTCCAGCAGTGGACGTCTTCTGGCTGATGATGATGATGATGTGCTAAAAACGTCAGTGACAGAAACGAATCGCGGCAAAACCGACTATACTTCTACTCTCTCTCTCTTCTTGAATCCGGCCGGATTTAAGAAAAAATAAAAGCCAATTTATTTTTTCTTGAATTCCGTAAATTTATTTTGATGTCTTTATTTTTTTCAAAATATTCTGGGTATTTCTTAACCAATAGACACATTTCTAGTATGTACATACATTTTATGTTTTGTAAATAGGGGTTTACATGAATCTCTTTGTTTGATTCCACAAATCGCACGAATGCATTTTTTCTGAGCTCTAAATACCCTTTCGATGTCAACGACCCCACATTACCACACCGTAATGCAGCAGAGAAGATACGTATCCGTGGTACGCTTGAAGGGCAACTTGAAATGACGCAATATTTTTGACTCTATATAGTGCAAATACAAACCTATTTATTTTTGCGCATAAGATGTCTATGAATGCTTTCCAATTGCAATTTTCGTCTAAAGTTATACCTAAAAATACTGTGCTATTTACGATGTCAATTTTATTATTATTGTATTGTATGTCAATATTATGTTTTTTTGCTTTATATGTATGAAATTGTATTGCTTTAGTCTTAGATATATTAATTTTAAGGTTATTTTTATTTAACCATTCAATTACGTCCGAGAGGCTATTATTAATGTCATTTCTAAGTATGTCAATATTTTTATTTTGAAACAATAGTGTACAGTCATCAGCAAATAAGAAGCAATCATTGCTAGTCACATCTGGGAGGTCATTAACATATAAAAGAAACAGCAGTGGTCCCAAGATTCTGCCTTGAGGCACTCCATTGCTTATTTGACGATATTTAGATCGGACATATTCTTTGGTTTTATTAACTGTTTGCGTTATTTCGGCACACTGCTGTCTATTCGCTAGGTAACTGGCGAACCATTGATTTGCTATTCCTCTAATACCGTAATAATGGAGCTTCTGTAGAAGTATGTCATGGCTTACACAGTCAAAAGCTTAAGACATATCTAGAAATAGTGCTACAGTTGGTATTTTATCATTAATTGATTCTGTGATTTTTTTGAGTAATGAGAAACATGCTATTGAAGTGGATTTACCCTCCTGAAAACCGAATTGTTGCTTGTTTATAATATTGTGTTTGTTAATAAAGTCATGTAGTCGTATGGCGATAACTTTATTAAAAATCTTTGATGTGATTGGTATTAATGCGATGGGTCTGTAATTTCCTATATCGCTTTCATCTCCTTTCTTAAATTAAGGTTTAACTACAGTTAATTTAAATTTTGCTGGAAAAGTACCATTTTCCATAGAAAGGTTTATTATGCAGGCTAAAGGAATACTGATCACTGGAGAACATAATTTAATAATATCAGTACTAATTTCGTCATAACCTACTGATAGTGTGTTTTTTAAGTTCATAATTATTTTTTGTATTTCATTTTTATTTGTTGGGTACAAAAATATGCTATTATTTATTTGTTTTTTATTTGTATTTACTAATCTATTTCTTGTATTCTGGGCTAATTCAATAAAATAGTCATTAAATAATTTAGATATGTCGTTCTTATTATAAATAATGTCGTTTTTATGTTTTATTAATTTTATTTAATTGCATGTTGGATTTTCGTTAATGTTATTATTTATTATTTTCCAGGTAGCCTTACATTTGTTTTTTGCGTTAAGTATGTATTTAGAATTGTTGGTTTTTTGTGCAACATTTATACATATCTGTAATAACTTTGTGTATTTTATATATTTCTTATTATTTTCATCTTTCTTTATTTTATGTGAGTGTATATAATTATAATATAGTTCACGTTTTTTCGCACAGCTTTTTTTTATACCTTTGGTAAGCCATTTCAGTTTCTTAAAATTATGATCTTTTCTTACTTTAATAATAGGGAAGCAAAGGTTATAAAGAAGGGAAAGACTGTCATGAAAAGTGTTGAACACTTCATCAGTGTTTGTTTGTTCTAATACTTCATTAAATGTCAGGGAGTTTATATGTCCGATAAATTTTGCCTTATTTTCGTGGTAACGTGGTAATCTCTTTGTAGTTCATACCAGTATATTTTTTTACTATAGTTTTCTATATGCGCAGATAAAACTTGGCATTTAGTATGGTCAGATAATGATAACTCATTTGTAAATCCAATTGCTTCGTCTAAATTGCTAGCTATCAAGTCTAAACAGGCGATTTTTCTAGTTGGTGTTTTTATTAGTATATCTAGATTATAGTTCTGGAGGATACCGATTAAAGTCTGAGTATTTTTGTTTATTTTTATGATATCAATGTTCCAGTCCCCACAGATTATGATTTTTCTTGGTTTTTTGTTGATTTTGCTTAAAAGTTTTTCTAATTTATCGAAAAATACAGATATATTTGAAGATGGGGTTCTGTATACACAAATTACGAATAAATTTATACCTTTTATAATTATACCGCAACATTAAAAATTGTTTTTTTCAGACAGTGCATTGCTAATTGTATCTTTATGCAGTTAATATGATTTGCTACCAAAATACACGTACCCCCTCTTTTTTCATAGTCGCGTGACCATGAAGATCCCATTTTATATGTAGTCACTATTAAGTTTTTTTCATGTTACCTTTTGATAAAAGTTTCTGAGAAACAGATTATGTCCATGGATTTGCAGCTTTCTTTAAAATTGTTAAGGGCAATTTCTAATTCATCCTTTTTTTTTGAATACTGCAAATGTTTTGATGAAAGCAAAAGAAATTATGTTTTTTGGTTTTCACGAAAAAAAGTGTTTTTCTTGGTTACTGTTGGAAGATGATTATTTTTAAAGTAGTATGGAATTGTTCCCTTTTTTTGCTTTTGTGAACGCGGTTCTGGTGTGTTTACGTCACGGGACTTGGTAATTTGTTACATTATTTTATTTTCTTGTTTTTTAAAATAATATGGAATTGTTCCTTTTTTTTTGTTTTACCATATCGATATTCATTTTACTTACATTTTTTTCTAAAATGCATTGTATTAGTTTTCATAGATTTTTTATAGTAATCAATAGTATCAAATTTTAATTTTATTTTATAGCTTATATCTTTTAATGACACTTTTTGCTTGATTTTGTTCAATGATATAAATTTACAATTATTGTAGTTTCTGCTAATTAATTTAAGTTGATTATTGGAGTGCGTTTGTATTTAAATAATTGGTTTCTATTGCTTGAATCAATAGTATTTGTGTGTTTTTGCATTAAGCCAAAAATACAGATAAATCGCAAAATAATTTAGTGGGTATTCTATCATTTGCACCAATTAATAGAATCAAAAAGTCGTCACTAGTTAATGTCTCATGTAATTCAGTATTAAGAATATCAAAACTGCTGGCGTTATGCTTAATAAATGAGGTAATTATGCGACTATCGTTGTTACATATTTTGTTTAAATACCCTGAGGTTAAGGGCTTGTTGGTCGCCCAAAATTAATACATTATTTTTCAGACATTTTTCAGTAGATTTTTCGTAATTGATTAATCTTGAGGTCAAATTATCCTGCAAAGCGCCATCTAGTAGTAGTACGGTGAAACGGTCAGTATTTTGACGATGCTTTGACATCTGCGACTATAAGCTCGTGTGGGACTGCCGGAGTCCCGCAGCGCCGGAGCCGTGACAGAAAACATGCCTGCTTGCATGCTGCATGTCTGTTTGCATGCTGCATGCCTGCTTGCATGCTGCATGCCTGCCTGCATGCTCCATACATGCCTGCATGCTCCATACATGCCTGCATGCCTGCTTGCATGGTGCTTGCATGCTGCATGCTTGCTTGCATGCTGCTTGCTTGCTTGCTTGCATACTGCTTGCTTATTACATGAATAATGTTTTATATCATTTGATTATTATATCAAATTTTAATGTACATTATATCAAAAGTACATTATATCAAATGAAATTATATGAAATGAAATAATATTATCTGAACGTTAGACCATAAGTATTTATATCAAACATTACACACCCAAATAAACACGCCTGAGTTTTAGCGGCATTGAAACTGACAAGATTGGCGCTGCCCCAGCCAGAGACAGCCTGAAGTGCCAGATTCGTTTGCTTAACCAGGGACTCCTGAATTTCATTTTTGGTAGCCTTTGCATCCGATAGATATTTGCTAGTTATAGTGGTATCATCTGCATAAACAATGGTACCCGGTACCAGCAGGTCGTTGTTGATATGCAGGAGAAACAGTGTCGCAGATAAGACTGAACCTTGGGGAACTCCTGCATCAATTTCCATTAGGTCGGACGATTGACCGTCCATCAGGACTCGTGATGAGCGTTTACCGCGGAACTCAGTGATCCCGATGCAAAGGCCATCAGAGATTCCATATGCGGAAAGCTTGCTAATTAGGCGGTAATGCCAGACCCTATCAAAGGTTTTGGAGATATCAAGCGAGACGGCAAGAGGTTCGCCGTGTTTCTCGATCGCTTCACTACAAAGATGGGTGGCATACACGAGAAGATCTCCGAACGACCGACCGCGGCGAAATCCGAACTGGCGATCACTGGGGAGATCATTGGTCTCAAGGTATGCCAGCAGTCGAGAGTTCAGTACACGTTCCATAAGCTTGCAGAGTATGGACGTGTCGGAAATCGGCCTATAGTTAGATGGACCGGCACGGCTACCTTTTTGAGCACAGACCGCACATTAGCCAGCTTCCACGACTTAGGAACTAGACCAGCCTTAAGTAAAAGGCGACACAGGCGTGTCAGAACAGGAGACAACTCAGGTGCACAGTTACGCAGGACAACCACCGGGATTCTTTTTTTTTTTTTTTTTTTTTTTTTTTTTTTTTTTTTTTTTTTTATTGGCAACGGGTAAGCGCTTGGCCTTCATCTCACCTGATGGTAAGTGACGATAAGGCCGAAGGTGGAAGCGCGCTACACCCGGAATCCTCAACCACTGAGGAACTGGCTATCTTATCTCAAACTGCCGGAACACAACAATGCTATAAACATCGTTGTTATGGCGACAGACTTAGATAAGATGGTGGTAGCTAGCCAGGCGGACTTAACAGCCCTACCACCAACCAAACCGAGCACACAAAGATGTACTCCCCGCTGGGAATCGAACCCGGGACCTCTGGGTCTGAAACAGGTAGCTTAGCCACTAGACCACAGAGGCGGTTGAAATTCCGTCGTGACCACTAGCCTTATTCACGTCTAGAGCACGGAGAGCTTTGGGTACCTCTTTGCTGCGGAGGTGAAGTTCTCCCATAGAGGGGTCGGCATAGGTGAAACTTTGCTATGGACATCCAGACGCAAGTTCTTCGCAAAGAGAGAGGCAAACAAGTTTGCCTTCTCAGCTTCAGTGTGGGCAAGTGAGCCGTCTGTTGGTCACCCATTCGATGAACCGTCATTGCAAAAGTTAGCTTAACTAATACGATCGCAATTTTTCGAACACTCTAGCCGTTGGGCGATCAAGCTCCTCTTAATTTTAGAGTATAAGGTGAGAGTTAATAGAACTTTCTCTGCTTAAAGGTTAATTTACACCTTTAGGAAAGTTAATAAGTACTCATCATCTAATCTTAATTAGGTAGTAAGGACAATGATTGTCTTTTATATTTTACTATCGTAATAGTGTATAGGACAAATTGCTACTGACGATGGCCTTCACTCCCAAATGTTGAATTTATTAATATTTAAAACCTTAGGTCGTATAGGACAAATGGAAATGTATATTCACTTTACGCCCAAAAGTTATTGTAATGTTTTGCTTTACTGCCAAGGTGACTACATTCTGTTAGTTTAATGTCACTTACATCTTACATATTTTCACAATAAATTCTGTTTAGAGTGCCAGTTAAGATAGGTCGTAAAGGCACATTTTTTGCGAATTTCGTGAAACGAAATACACAGATCAATAGAGAATTGAATTCTGAGTAGAGCTGTGTGAAAAAGTCAATTTCGCCAAAATGTCCTTCACGACCGTTGAGCCCAGAGGTGTCGTTATGTTACCTATAAACACGTATTTTATATTCTACAAGTACCTATACTATAACCTATTTATTACAAAATATGAATTTTTACATATATGTCATAATTTTTGTCTATTACTTACCTATTAAAAATATGTTTGAAGTCGGTGCCAAGCCATAGGTATGTTGCATGCAGAGTGCAGGGTGGTGCAGGCCCGCTGCAGTCGGACGCAAGGCGTGAGTGCGGTGGGCGGTGCTCGCGCTGAGCGATTCAACCCAAAGTGGCAGACAGCTACATGCGGGCAGACGCCGTTAACGGTCGCTTTGAATGCTATTAATTTTTTTTTTGCGTTAGTGTTGTTGCTGATAGATTTCTATAGTTTGAAAGTTCCTTACAGTTGTTTTTGTTGTTGTTCTCAGTGTCTTTGACAATTTTTTTTTTAAATATCATTAGGATTTCGGATTCGTTTTTGTTATTAATTAAAATTGTATATTTTATATAAATAGGTATATTATTTTTCTTCTGTTTGTGCTTGGCACCGACTTCGAATAGACAGTTGTAGCACATACATTTAATATTTTAAATAGATTAATAGGTAAGTAATAAGTTTAGACAAGAATTATGACATATTTAAAAATTCATATTTTGTATAGGTAGCTTATAGTATAGGTTCTTGTAGAATATAAAACACGTGTTTATAAGTAGGTAACATAAGTAAGTAAGGTTTTGTTTGTTTAGATATTATAATCATGAATATGTAGATACATATGCTATTTTTATCTATTAATGTAAATTAAGTTATTTTTTGTTTTTAGTGAGTTTTTGATTGTATTTTTTTATCTTATTTGTGTTTTTTTTAAGTCGGTTTATTTAAAAAGAAATCTTTATTTTTCTCTTTTTAGAGTTAGTAATAGGTACGTATAAAGTACAAATTTCAGTCAAGTCGCCTTTACACATTCAACGCTATCGACGAGTCACTAGAGGTAGCAACAAAAGGAAAACGATCACCATCTAACGTCATTCCTGCTGATGTTAATAACTGTGGCGGGTTGATGCACGCACTGAAGTTGGGTATAGGCTCCAGAGTCATGTTAAGACGTAACATTTCTGTTATTGAAGGCCTAGTCAACGGGGCAATGGGGATCGTGTCCAAGTTTAAGTGGCCTGCCATTCGCCGTGATCAAATAGAAACAGGCGAGTTACCGGATTCAGTGTGCATAAAATTTGATGACGACACTATTGGCACAAAAGTAAAAGACAGTGATGGGTCAGTGGCCATAGCGCCCGTATCAACAACATTCCAAGCATATAAACGGTACGGGGATGTTGAACAGAGAATGCTGCCGCTAATCCTCAGTTGGGCGGTAAAGGTGCATAAACTCCAGGGCACTACTTTAAACAGAGCCGTGATTGACTAGGGCTAAAAATATTTTGCCAAAGGCCAAGTCTATGTATCACTTAATCGTGTGAAGGCACTGGATGGCATTGCTCTTTGCGACTTAGAGCCTAACAAAGTGCTTAACAAACCGCATGATGAAAAAGCATTGCGCAAAATGGAACTATTAAGATTATTATAAAAAAAAGAAACCTGTTATTTTCTTGTATTCTCCATCCAAATTTACAATTCCCCCTTTCTCGTACAAAACACCCCAGTAACTGTGTAAAGTGAATAAACCAAAATAAATACAAGTTAATATGGGCAAGTACAAATACACAACTCCTTAACCGTCAGGAGTTGAGGAATTGTACCTTCCATCATCAGCTTACCTGAATAACTTGATAGAACACTGCTAGCCTTCTCTAATTTAATATATATTTAAAGAATAATCCCCTAACTCCTAATCGTTGAAGAGTTGTGTCTCCCATCATCATCAGATCAGCAATGTCATCAGATGCTGACTACAAGAAGCAAATATATGACTATTTATAAATTATATGAAATACATAGGTACGTGCCTATAACATATGAGGGTTTCCCTCGATTTCCCTAAGATTCTATCATCAGATCCTGACTTGGTGGCAATGGGACCACCTCAGAAGTATGCTCTTTCAAATGAAAAAAGATTTTTTAAAATCGGTTCACAAATGACGGAGATATCGCTTAACACACCTCCTCCTTTTTTGAAGTCAGTTAAAAAATGAAGGAAATGGTGACTGAAAATCCTCATTCAAGTTTGAGAGTGATAGCCGCTAAGCTTTCTGTGTCTCACGAGTGGATCCGTACCATTGTAAATAATCGCTTGGGTATGAAACATGTTGCCGCTCGGCTAGTCCCAAAAGACTTGAATTTTCTCCAAAAACTCAATCGCATAAGAGTCGCTAAGGACATGCTAGAACGAGTCAATTCCGACCGAACATTCATGCAACGCATTGTTACTGGACAATAGCACGTGGGGATATTGGGCCATAACCTACCACGCTGGCCCAATGCGGGTTGGTGGGTTTTAACGACTGCCATCTTACGACAACAACCGGGACCAACGGCTTAACGTGCCTTCCGAAGCACGGAGGAGCTCAAGATGTTTTTAAATATGGTCACCCATTCAGCGACCCGGCATTGCGAAAGTTGCTTAGCGAGCAAGATCGCAAGCCGAACGCGCTAGCCGCTGCGCCATCGAGCTCCTTGGGAGGCCTGTGCCCAGCAGTGGGACGTTAATAGGCTGATGATGATGATGATGATGATTGTTACTGGTGACGAGACGTGGGTTTACGAGTTTGACATGCAAACTAGTCAACAAGCTTCGGACTGGCGCCTTCCGACTGTACCGAAACCGAAAAAACCACGCCAAAGTCGATCAAAAGTCAAAGTCATGTTGACTGTTTTCTTTGACTATCGCGGTGTTGTGCACTCGGAATTCTTGCCGGAAGGTCAAACGGTAAATAAAGAAATTAATTTGAGCGTTATACGGCGTTTATGAGAGCAAATTTTGACGAAAAAGAAAATTCTTGGATTTTGCACCACGATAATGCGCCTTCGCAAAAGGCCATCATTGTGAACGAATTTTTGACAAAAACTCAACAAATACCATTGAGCAACCACCTTATTCACCAGATATGTCTCCAGCCGCCTTCTTTCTTTTTTCTAAACTCAAATTACCACTTCGTGGCACCCATTTTCATTCGGTAGAAGACATAAGGAGAATTCGCGGCGAGAACTGAACTCAATTCTGGAAAAAGCGTTTAAAAAATGTTTTGATGATTGGATTATTCGTTGGCGTAAGTTTATCGTTTCTGAAGGTGCATACTTTGAAGGCGATAAAATAAATTTGGATGAATAACTAATATTTTGTGTATTATTGATCTTTTCCCGGTACTTTCTTGACAGAGTAGTATACGTCAAATGTTTTGAAAATCAAATTAAGTGTTAAATTAAATTTGTTTACCGAGATAATGTTGTAGACCGAGACATATAAAACTAATCTTAATCATAAAGGTACGCTTTGCATATTGTCTGAATTTGTGAAAATGTGTGAAATAAAAAGTAAAAAACTGTTATATTTTTTGTTTGTCTTTCTCTCTCTCTCTCTCTCTCTCTCTCGTAAAATCAATTTAAGCTAGGTGTTACTTATTGATGCTCAGGGTAAAGGAAGTATGCGATCCAGAGCAAATGATTTTTTTTATTGTTTAGCGGTTTAGCTGAAAACAGGCGTTTAATTTTTAAGTTACAAAATATCAGCGTTTTACCTACAAATAAAACGCTTATTAAGCGAGTTACCTTATAAAAGAGTCAAGTAAGTTAGGTAAGTTAGAGTATAAGAGAGTTACTTTATAAGCCTACAATATTTGAGAGTAGCATTTCCGTTTCCGATAGGCGCGTCGGTCATGATACTTACGTGATTACTCCACATTTCGTGACGTGACGTCCGCTGTCGCCTGTAGAGCCCTCTATTTTGCACCTTGCACCAGGCAGGCGGCCGGCATGGCGGCTTAGCTTATTGAGTCTCAAATAATTTATTAGTCTAAAATGAGGGTACAAGCCTGTATAAAAAAAATCTATAGTGATTGTGTAAAATGGAACTAAAATTTTAAAAATTACTGAAAATGGAATAAGTACGTGAATATGTCGTACCCGAAAACTAAGAAACCAGGCAGAAGTGAACTTGTAGGCTTCAAATAAGGTAACTCGCTTAATATGCGTTTTATTTGTAGGTAAAACGCTAATATTAAGCTTATGTACCGTTATTCGAAGCCTACAATATTTAAGACCTGTTTGTTATCGCCTGGTGCCACTTGACAGATAAATGGAAGTAACGCCAATGTGAGCAACAAATTATCCAGTGAATTCAAAGAAAGTTAGTGTTTATATTCTTTGTTAAGTACTTATGTAAATGTACCAATTAATATATGTTGGTAAGCAAAGGTGATTACTAAACATGGTATAAAAAATAAACAAATTTTATATACAAAAATCATAATACGTTTTCATGACATCAAATACTCTAAAAACATAATAATATATAACCCAATAAGCATATTCTTCATTATTGCATAATGTTAAATCAGTTTTAATTTTGTTTAAAGTACAGAATAATATTTAGAAAACAGAGGTAGGTACATTACATTTCAATTTTAATTAGATTTTTAAATCTGAGAAACAGGAGTAAAGCAATTAGATAAACTGCTTCCTTCTTGCTGAGTAATAGGTATTATTTCTCGACAGTAATACTTCTTAAAAGTATTTTCTGACCGCCAGTTACCTCGAGCAAGAATATCTTCAAGGTTAATCCAGCTCTTAGATGCAACTGCAGGCCGGATGCTACCAGGACAGGAGGCCAATTCTCATTTTTCGAGATGTAGTCTCGAATCGTGTTTTGATTTCGATCTCTCTCGACCATAAAATCTCGATAATCGACATTTTGTTCACGAATCTCTTAATCTCAGCGCTAATGGACTTCGAGTTTGATTCGAATTCAAACTTTATCGTGTGGTAATCCAATTTAGTTATTCTGAAAATCTCGAACTCGACATTTCTCGAACGAGAGCCGCTCGAATTGCTTCGAGTGGTCAGCAGTGGTCGAGACGTAATTTCGACTACGAGATGCTAATGAAACGTCAAATAGCGGTGAAATTACGGTGGATAAGGAGGAGTTAATTTCCAATTTTGTCGTGGAAGTGATTTAAAATATTGAGAGAGATTACTCTTTTTTTAAGAAGGTGGAAGAAAACTTTCCACTCCTTAACTGTTCCAACATTTGTTGAAGGAGCCTGCTTCTGCTGTGGCGTTGGGTATTTTTTGTTGACATTGTGTCTTGTGAATACTAAAATGATCGTTTCGTCACAAAACAAGCACACAACCACAAACAAAAAACATAAAATTTATCGACGATACGTCACGTTTTAAACAATACAAGTTGTATAAGGAAATTAAATTTGATCACAACACATTAAATATAATGATTTTTCGATACTTATTAAAAATTTACTTCTTTAATTAAAAAGCAAGTTCAATACATTTAAATACCTTTATAGTAAAAATATTTGAGGTACATAGTTGCAACCGGTTTAAAACCGGATGAAACGTGTCAAACGGAACGCATCCCGAATTGATTGCAATAAAAAGAATGGCAATATTTATCAAAAAAAAACTCGAAGTCTATTTCGATTAACGCTGAGAATAGGAGATTCGTGAACAAAATGTCGATTATCGAGATAGAAATCGAAATCAAAACTCGATTCGAGACTACATCTCGAAAAATGAGAATTGGGGCCCTGGAATGTATACCTGCCCGCAGTAATAGCCTCTTAACCCAATTTGCAATTACTGTTCGTGTAGCCGTTTTAGGGACACCACAAGTAGTCAGAAACAAACTATTACTTTTACATTGTTCTCTTCTTTGTTTAGATAAGAATATAACTCTTTTAGTCCAGAAAACAGGGTCTAGGGATTAATTAACATTATTTTCTAACAAACGCCAGCCAGATTGCCGGTAACTACTAGAGTCGGTTTTAGAACCGAATTTTGGCCATAGCAAAATTGAGTTTTCATGAATACTGCAATTCTCGGGGCTTATGTCTAGAAGAGTTAGGTCGTGGACACTGCGGCCAGAACATAAAAGTAATAATACTGCTGCTCTCTGTGAGCATTCATACAGACTATCGTGATTCTGATCGTTGTTTTGTAGCCACTAGGTCAAAGTGTCCGTATCCCATATGGGGGGCTTTGTAACTTTAAGAGTTTTAAGAGAAATTGCTTTTAAGGCATGTTTTACTATAACATATGAACTTAAACGTCCACCTAAATTGGGGTCACAAAGAGTTGAGATCGCAGATTTATAGACTAAAATGGTATTGTATGACAGACCTTTTTGCGATAAATCTATAAGAAACCTAGCTAGATCCGAACCTTGGGGTTGGACAGGATTTATGTTGTTATCTCTGGACCAGATATACCATTTTTTCCAAGCTGGTGTGTATGTTTTTAAGGAAGAGTCACGCCAACTTGACTTTAGAAAGTCTCGTTGTTCCTGGGACCAGGACTGTAAGCATTCTGTACAGCCCCACATTTCCAAACTTCTAGAATCATGTTGTGAGTGTTGGGGGGAGGCAGACCCGTTGACACATCTATCAGAACTTTGTCTAGGTTGAGAATTGTAAATGGTGCTGCTACAGCTCGGTTCTTGAGGTCTGACCTCCAGAACACTTTCGGCCACCGCGGTGCCACTACTAAGTATAGGTCTGTTGCAGAATTTAGATGGGCTAGAACTCGAGGTATGAAAAACGGGGTAGAAAATACCTATGCTAACCTGTAATTCCACTTCAGACTGAATGGCATCGTAGATTTGGGCTTTGTGGTCCGTTATGTCTAACGTCCCGTAAATGGGAACTACGTGAGTTTTCGCTGATGCAAATAGATCGATCTCGGGATGGCCCAATTTTGCAAAGATAATCTTCGTTACCTCCGGCAACAAATGCCATTCGGGGGGACACATTTGTTGGGACAATTTGTCTGCCTCGCAATTGAAGCGGCCTGGTAAGTGGTGAATTTCCAAGTGGATATTGTACAGGTTTAACATGTAAAAAATTTTGTAAGTTAGATTCATTAGCCCCCACGACTTGGTCCCTCCCTCGTGCCTGAGATAAGAGACTACAGAACTGTTGTCTGTCTGAATCATCAAGGATGAGCCCTGTAGGCGCTGACAATGATCTCGTAAGTCGTATAGGACGGCCAACATTTCTCTTTGGTTCGAATGGAGGTTCGACTTGCATGACGACCATTGACCAGCTAGCACCAGGTTGTCCAGTTGTCCGCCCCAGGCCCGCTCCGATGCGTCTGTCTCTAGATAATGAGTTACAGGTGGATGATGGATAGGTGATGTGTTCCCGATGTTGTGGAACAATCAAATTAGCTCCTCCAATGCAGGCGTTGGAACCGGATAACAGTGCTTGGAGTTTTGATAAAGAAGTGACTGGACATGCTTTAAGAGATGTCGATGGCTTAGACGCCCCCGTGGAACAGCAAAGACACGACCATGCTTTGAATTTCTTTTAGGCTCGCCATTTTCTGGGAAATTATCGACACTATTTTCGTACGTATATCTTTTTGTTTTTTGTAAGGAAGGTATTTCCGGTTTGTATGCGGTTCCCACACAATGCCCAAGAACTCTAATATCTTTTGAGGAATGAAAATTGATTTCTTTAGGTTTATATGCCAGCCTAGTTTTTGTAAAGTGTTCACTACCTCGTAGACTTGATTTTCCAAAGTGTGAGGGTCCTGATTTACCAATAAAAAATCGTCTAAATAAACTATTATTCGCATTCCACGTTCCCTCAGGATCTGTGCAGGATCAAAAATTTATGGAGCACACGCGAGACCTAGGGGTAGGCAAGTCATTTGTAGTAGATGACCTTTGAACATGAGACGAAAGAAGCATCTGTGAGCTTCTGCTATTAACAGGTGGAAATACGCGTTTGAGAGGTCTATTTTTACTAACCAGTCCCCGGACTGTATGAAGTCTTGGATTCCGAACATATTTATCAGATAAAATTTGCATGTCGGAAGTTCAAGTTTTTTAAATTAAAATTGGACGTAACGTGCCGTCCGTTTTTGGCGTCAGACACATAGGTGAAATTAAGCTGGGGCTTATGGCTGCGGGTTGGAGAACGCCTATTTTCATCATCTTCGTCACCGCTAATTGCATCTCTTTTGACGGAAGTGTTTGAAATTCTTTTAAATCCGGTTTGTGTAACGGGGGCTTGTGGCGAAAAGGTATTCGTAAACCTTTTATTATTATTAGCAGAAAGGGAGGGGCCTTCAACTTTCCCCATTGATCTACATATTTGGACAAATGACCCGCTTGGAATTTGGTCGGGTCAAAATTTTCTTTTATGAGGGTAGTTCTTACGGGGGATACTAGGCTTATTTCGGGATCCGCTCCCGCCGGGGTAGTTGATTCCCTCCGGTCCCACATGGTTAGTCTGCTGACGTGCTGGCTTGTTGTGATGCAAGCCGTTTTGCCTTTGAGCTTGAAAATTTCCTTGCGCAGGAAAAGATTGAGGGAACTGGTACCCTTGAAAAGGAAAAGGTCTGTTTCCATAAAGAGAGTCGAAGGAGCCTTGCGTAAGGCTTTTGTTGTTTAAATGCGGCTGAGCAGAGCCACCTGCTTGCGCAGCAGGTTTATTTTGTAACGGCGTACGAAACGGCCACATAGTTTTAGATACCCCACCATTCTTTTCAATAGCGGCTTTTTTGCTAAATTGCTAAAATATATTTTTACAAGAAGGGGGTATTTTTCGTAAAGAAGTTCTGAAATACTTGTCTTTAACTGACCTTAAAATACAGTCACGCCTTTGTTGTATTAAGTCAGCGTGATGACCGCATGCAATTTGTAAAGCATCGTTAGATATTTGTTGAAAATTACCCTCAATAAAAATTTCACTAATCTTAGCTTGAATAGCTTGTGGTGAAAGCTCGGCCGTTTTTGACCACGAAATAAGAACTTATAAGCCGCTCTGAGCAGCTAGTGTCTGTTTGATTAAAGCCTGGAATATAGCCGCAAAACCACGCTCACAGAGGCTTAGGTTATTAAATTTATCATAAGGCTTGAATTCTTCGTTAGATTCGAGGTCTGTATAGCCAGGATAAGAACAATACTGTTTTTGAACATCTACGTATCTAACGTTTGACCAATTCTTTGAATCAAAATGCTGTATTGCTTTAATTGTGGCCAATAAGGTATTGGACGTTTTAGGCATCGCGGGTTCCTAGAGAACCGTATTGATAGGTAGTTTTATAACGGTGGGTTCTGGGGAAGCCCGATCACATTTCGGTAAATGAGGGGAAGATAACCCTGCTTGTGGTTCTGAATACAGATTACGGCTAACGTCTACATCCATCCCATCACTATAGGGGCTGGATTGGTAAGTAGGTTGGAAGCTTTGGTAATTATTTGACAGCATGTTCACTATACCACTGACCTGTTCAGAAATGTTTCTGATTGCATCACTATACCTGCGATGTTTTCGCGAGTGAGCCGTTGGGGCAGTCTCCGGCGCCTTCCTCTTCGAAGATTCTGCTGTCGCAACCGGTGCCGCAGCCTCATCCTCCGATGACGAAGAGGAACTTGGCGATTCAAACCTCTCCATTTTATTCTATACTTATCTGAAAATCAGCGACGTATTAGGTAAAGAAATTAAAAGATGATTTAAGCCACGGTTAGAGACAGTTATTTCTTTGAAATAAGAAAGCTCTTACGTAAAAAGGTGACGTAGTAAAAAAAGAAACATTTAAAAACGAACGGCAAAAACCGTTAACTATTAAAATATTTGATCAATTATTTAAGATTGATAAAAATTTAAAATTATGCACTCTAATGATAAAATAAGGCTTAATAACCCATAAAGTGACACTCACCAATTAATCCTGCGGGGATTTTTGGTGCGACCGTACGCTTTGGAAAACGAAACGCCAATGAGCTAAGCCGCCATGCCGGCCGCCTGCCTGGTGCAAGGTGCAAAATAGAGGGCGCCACAGGCGACAGCGGACGTGACGTAAGTATCATGACCGACGCGCCTATCGGAAACGGAAATGCTACTCTCAAATATTGTAGGCTTCGAATAACGGTACATAAGCTTAATAGTACATTAAGTTACAAGTGTGCTCTGTTGGTCATCACAATCAAGGCGGGTTATTGGAGCCGAGGATTGTTATTACCAATGCACACGCGTTTCATACGACGTTTTTCAACACACTTGTGAGGAAAACCCTTTTTTCTGAAAATTACTGCGTGTTACTGTTGTTTTTCTAGTGTATAAGTTTTTGGTAAGCTAACATATATTTTTCTTTGGACTTAATGGTAATAGGCTGTCAATAACATTTTGTGCTTCACTTAATATTTCCGGCGGTTAACTGTAAATTTAGTTCTTCATTACTAGAACTAGACATATTTATTTATACACTTTCAAAGAGTAAACGTATTGAACAAGAAGCCGCCGTGTGAATCAACAAAAAAGGTATGTGAAAGGTAAAAAGTCTTTCCATCTCTACCCTAGGGTGTCTTACGGACTAAAAGGCGACTAACGGACTAAAAACTGCACATACATCGTACAGCATAGAGCGGCTGTGGGCTCATCAAAATAATACTGCCAACCCCTTTTTTCCCTTGGGTGTCGTAAAAGGCGACTAACGGACTAAAGACTGCACATACATCCAACAGCCTAGAGCGCCAATGGGCTTATCAAAATAATACTACCAACCCCTCTCTTCTCTTCGGTGTCGTAAAAGGCGACTAACGGACTAAAGGCTCACCATCTAAGCACATGTGCAGACTGTGCAGTTGTTTCTTGTTGAAGCGTGGACTGTGTGGACGTGGTCTGTGTTGTCCATAAATTCAAATGATTACTAATTCTACTATAAACTTTAAATAAATATCTTAAAAAAAGTTTTTTATTTATGTAAACAGTAATAAGTCGAGTCTTTATTCATGATCATTCTACGACTAAAGACTTTTTCGTTTTTGTAGGCTCATTGTCATTTGACAGACAAAAAAAAAAAAAAAAACTCTTTTCCGTAGTGGAAGAAATGCTATGGACTTCTCGGCGGGAAAGTGAAGCGTCATGTCTGCCCCAAGTAACACACATAGGCTGAATACTAGATGAATAATGGATTATTGTGTACTTAGCGCTGAATAAAATTACTGAATAAAAGCAGAGTAGCATGCTATTCAACCACTACACTGCTTAAATGGGCACAAATTATACAGCTTTAGTTTACAATTGCTGAGTAATATCATTATAGTAACGTTTAAATCGCAGTATAAGGTGTAACAGGTGGTAACAAGGCAAAATACTAGCATATTAAGGAAACACTAGTTACACTTTATTTAGACAATTGTCGTCTATGTACGCTTTTATATTTATAGTAATTAAGTTAAAGGTTCACGATTTGTTCTGTAAGAACGTCTATTAACACTTTTGGTGATAGATGATTCATATTTATGAAAGTGAGAGAAGATAAGTTTTTAAAGTGATTGTATGATATCGGTATATGTACCTTTTGTTAATAACTTCATTATTTTACGTTAAAGCTAGTGGGAATTCAAAATTACTGTTAGAGTATACATATATTTCTAAGAAAATGTTCAAGCGCCGGTGCATAAATAAGTTTTTACTATAAATTATACTAAAATAAACACATTTAGGCGAAAACATTTCGGTAAAAATTGATTAATTGTGTCATTATTTTAGTCTGTAACCAATAATCACGTTAAAAATATTTATTTGTAATTCCTTAGTTTACTAAGTTCGTGTTAAATAAATAAAATTATGTATACCAGTGAAGATATTAAAGGTTAACAGAATAAAAAATGGTGGTGAAATTAAAGAGCGATGTGAACCGGTATACTTCTACATTACTGTCGTAGCCCGCCGGCCGCGCATATGTCTGCTTATTCAAACTTAGCTGTAATAAAGTCTTACATGTGAATCCATATACGGCAATACACTGATTATTGGCTGAATATTCGTTCGAACTAGCAACGATAAAATGTGTGATAAAATACACTTTTAAGAATCCGCATAATATAGACTGATCCATTTTAGGGACTTGTTACGTAAATGAATTGATCCGTGACAAGATTCACGGGGATATACTTATTCAGTAATCACCATATTAAATCAACTGATGTGAACCTCTATTAAGCAATATACGTTATAAAATACTCGAAGTGCTCGTCAAGAGTTATAATAACGTTCAGATGAACTTGTAAACAGCCACTATTCAGTCGTAAATAATAGCAGTATAGATACGGATCAACAGGGAAATTTTACACCATTTACTGAATAACACACGAAATGTACTCCTTTATATATTGTTAGCGCCAGGGGGGCGCAGTAACATGCGACGTAATTAGAGTTGTGGACCCAGAACGACCGGCTTGGTTAGGGCTAAGGAAGAAGTAGGTACTCACGGGAAGATGTCCGGAATCGCAGGAACCTGGAGGCGAGCTGGCGGAGCGCAGCGATGCAGGCGGTTTCTAACGCGCAGCACACAGTTCTTTCACCTAATCACAGGCACTATCTTCAGAGAGTCACTATCAACAAGGTCACAGAGTCACTATATATAAGCAATCCACGGCAATATTATGGCGCGTATATCTGTGGGCGTCTCGCGGTCGCTAGCAGACAGACTGACGGTTTCACCTGCCGCGCGCCAACTTCGCGATACAACGCTAGATGGCGCTAGATGGATGGCATAAATGTTGCCGCGTTAAACGCGTGCAACATACGGCGAGGTTAAGGATAAAGGCGGGAAAAGGGGCTTACCGGGGGTCCGTGGTCCAGGCACGGTCACGAGCTGAACGTGCCGCGAATGGCGCTGGCGGCGCGGGCGCTGTAGCGGCCTTCGTTGATGAGGGCGGTCGAACACACACAGTTCACTTCATTCACTGGTGTTCGTTAGGGGTGCGTATCATTTCATATAATTACAAATGAACTAATTTCAAAGAACATAACGTTCATTGGATATAATTTTTACTTGTTCTAAATACACTTTCTATAACAACAATACGTATATTATTCATTTGATATAATACTCATATTCTCTAACAACTTTTTCTATAAAGCTATATTGGTAGAATAATCATATTCTATAACTTCATTTAATGTAATTTTTGCTTATAAATAAAAATAGCATTGTAACCCTAAATTGATTTCAATTATTGCCTTAAAAAGTTAATACGTTGTTTTTCGTTAAGGTTAAGCTAAAAAAGTCAGTGACAGAAACGAATCGCGGCAAACGCGACTCCACGTAGACTTGTCTGCCCTGCGCTAGAGTGTAATTTAAGCCCGCGTAGGCGCGGAGGGGCGAGGCGGCCCGCGAGCTGAGGAGCAGGTGGGTTTAACGGTGAGCGAAAGCCATCTGCGACGATAAGCTCGTGTGGGATCGCCGGCGCCCCGCAGCGCCGAAACCGTGACAGAAAACATGCCTGCTGCATGCTGCATGCCTGCTTGGATGCTGCATGCCTGCATGCATGCTGCATGCCTGCCTGCATGCTGCATGCCTGCCTGCATGCTGCATGCCTGCCTGTATGCTGCATGCCTGCCTGCATGCTGCATGCCTGCCTGCATGCTGCATGCTTGCTTGCATGCTGCATTCTTGCTTGCATGCTGCTTGCTTGCATGCATGATGCTTGCTTGCATGCATGATGCTTGCTTATTACATGAGTAGTGTTTTATATCATTTGATTATTATATCAAATGTACATTATATCAAAAAGACATTATATCAGATGAAATTATAGAATCTAAAATTATATTAAATGTTTATTATATTAAGTTAGTTGTTATATCAAATAAATGTATATGAAATGGAATTATATTATCTGAATGTTAGACCATAAGTATTTATATCAAACATTACACACCTGTTCGTTAGGCGTTAGGGGCGAGCTGATAGCACTAGTTCTGTCACTGTACACTTCACATAGGGCTTCGGGGCTGAGTTCAAGGGCGTGTCACGCGTGGCTTCGCCTTGAGATGTCGTTGCACACTGCCGGCGGTGCCGGCGGCGCGCCGGTCGCCCGCGGGCAAAACCTCGTCCGGTACATACGTCGCAGTGTCCGTGCGACGAGGATAACGCACTCTAATTGGCCGACGGAGGGGCAGCCGCGATTGGTCGTTGTGGTTGTGGCGCAAACATCTTCCCGGGCCCCAGGGGGTAGGAGAGGATGGGGGGGGGGAAGGAACGGAAATACAAGGAGACTACAGCCTCGATTCGTGCTGTGTTGAGTTAACGTGTGGGTGTGTACATGATGAGCTGAGAGGAATGCACGTGTGTGATTGTATGAGCAAAATGGGCAACGCGCAAGGGCGTGCGCTGGGCATGGGACCATATAGGCACGAAGGCGTGTGCTGGGCATGGGACCATATAGGCACGAAGGCGTGCGCTGGGCATGGGACCATATAGGCACGAAGGCGTGCGCTGGGCATGGGACTATATAGGCACGAAGGCGTGCGCTGGGCATGGGACCATATAGGCACGAAAGCGTGCGCTGGGCATGGGACCATATAGGCACGAAGGCGGGCGCTGGGCATGGGACCATATAGGCACGAAGGCGGGCGCTGGGCATGGGACCATATAGGCACGAAGGCGTGCGCTGGGCATGGGACCATATAGGCACGAAGGCGTGCGCGCTGTGGCGCAACGCGCATCGGTAAACGCGCAACGTGCAACAATAAAAGCGACCGCAATAAAAGCAAAAAATAAAAAGCAGACTGCGTGTGTGTGTGTGTGTGTGTATGTGTTTCAGGCTGATGTGTGGTGTACGTGTTTGTACGGGCTTATTGTGGTGTGCAAAGGCGTGGGCTGATGTCATGCACCGTATAGAAGCGGGCTGACTACATGTGTTTGTGTACTACTAATAACTAATTAATTTTTATTAGGGCACGAGATATAAATAGTAAAGTTACGGGAACAAATGAATGTAGCAAATGATGGCACAAAAGGAAAATAAAAAGATGAATATCTTATGGGCCGAAATAGTTATTTTATATACACACATCAAAAGTGTCTAGGGATCAACATATATTTTTGCAATAACTTTTCTCCTGATTGATATTAATTAAAATTTTCTTTAAGGATTCATCAAATAAAGTGTTTTCGTTTGTCTACAGTAACGATAAACCAAGTCACCTTTGCATTAATAAAGAAATTTGCCATTTTCCTAATAAAGGGATTTTTGACATTTAAACCACTAACATTAAAGTTCGAAAAAAAGACTGAAATAACAGTTTTCTTTAAAATTTTATTGGGTAACTTAAACAATTAATAATCCGTGTTTCTACCGCGAACACTAACAACACAAGAACATCGGTTTGGCATACTCAAAATGAGTTCATCCAAATCACGCTGTGGAATGGCCGCCCATGTTCGTTGCAACAACAAAAAAAGGTCTTCTTGCGACTGGATACCCTCCATATTCGGCAGAGCTCTTCTCTGTAGCATATCCCATGCATGCTCAATCGGGTTCAAGTCTGGCGACTGAGCAGGCCAGGGCATGACATTGATGTTAGCTGCGGCGAGAGTCTGTCTTACAACTCTTGCGGTGTGCGGTCGTGCATTATCATGCATTAACTGAAATAAGGGACCGATTTGCACTTGTAGAGGAACGATGACGTCTGATACAATCGTCTCAGCATAAATTTGAGCGTTGAGGTTGCCTCTGATCCAAATCAACTCAGTTCTTCCGCCGATCCAAATACCCGCCCATACCATGATGGTTCCAACACTATAAGGATGGACTTCCTGGCAGGATTTTAATCGCTGTTGGCGTCCAGGGGTTCTCCAGTGTCGTATACGTCTTGTATCCGGTCTCATACCAAAACGAGACTCATCAGAAAAGCACACGAAACGCCATTGTTCTTCTGCCCAATTTCTGTGTTCAAGAGCCCATTGATATCGAATCCTACGATTGTGCATTGCTATAGGTGGTACCCTTAGCGGTCTTCGGGAATGAAGGTTCACTTCATGCAAGCGGTTTCTGACTGTTTGGTCGCTAATTAAGTTCCCTGAAGAGTGATGAAGCCTCACGGCTAACATCATGGCGGTTATTGTTGGAGCTCTTCGAGTTGTGATTTGAATGTATCGGTCTTGTCTCCGTGTGGTGCAGCGATACCGTCCTCCATGGCGCTCAGCCACGGTACCAGTGCTTCGGTAACGTGTCCAAAGTCGACTGATAACACTCTGACTTGTATTCAGAGCTAAAGCCACAGTACGTTGCCGGGAACCAACTTCTATCATTCCCACGGCTCTGAGCATTTCTTCCCTGCTTAAATGACGTCGCCGCTCCATAATAACGTTGGTTTTAATCAGTAGTAGGGAAACAGTAGCACTAATAATGTCTTCAATGCGTTGTATGTTTTTATAGGGAAAATATTGACAGCTGATTTTCATCTTTTACTGCTAAGTAATTGATTGAAAGTTCCTGTTTCAAATTATGAAATGCACCAAAAAGGATCCATATAAATTTATAAAATCATAAATTTATTACAAAGCCACATCTCAATCTCAAGAAATCCGCATAAAAATGCTTGATCCCTAGACACTTTTGATGTGTGTATATATAGCGGACTGTATTAAAGTTAGGGGGTGATTCGGGGCTGATTCTGTATTGTGCTACTGCTGCGACCCATGCGGCTGCCTCGCGTGCGCAGACGCATGCAGCGGGCTATTGGTCGGTCTCTGCCTCGGGGTGTCTCGTAGGTGGGGTGGTAGCCACCGCGCCGCCGACTGTGGCTGGCTCTGCTGCGTCGTGTCGTCCGGTCGGTAAAGGGACGTGTGATGCTCGGTGCGCCCACACACCCATCGCATCCCTTCACCGACTTGCACTCGTCCGGGTAATGTAGCCCGAGGCAGCGGGGGCAGCGCTCGCACGACACCACGAAATCTTACCGGCCGTGCGTCGGCTGGGCATTATAGCGGGCGCACGTGATGAGCTTGTGCCCCCTAGCCCTGCAGTAGGGGCAGTAGGGTGTATTTGGGCTGGGCCCGGCTTGCGCGTGCATTGTGAATGTTATATGTGTAGGTGTACAGGCGTGGCACGAGGAGAGGCGAAAAAATTAAATGTGGCGGGTAGGGTTTGATTTAGTGGACTGTTACTGGGATGTATCCGGCTCGAAGGACCATAAATGTTGCCGCGTTAAACGCGTATAACATACGGCGAGGTTAAGGATAAAGGCGGGAAAAGGGGCTTACCGGGGTTCCGTGGTCCAGGCACGGTCACGAGCTGAACGTGCCTTGAATGGCGCTGGCGGCGCGGGCGCTGTAGCAGCCTTCGTTGATGAGGGCGGTCGAACACACACAGTTCACTTCATTCACTGGTGTTCGTTAGGCGTTAGGGGCGAGCTGATAGCACTAGCTCTGTCACTGTATACTTCACATAGGGCTTCGGGGCTGAGTTCAAGGGCGCGTCACGCGTGGCTTCGCCTTGAGATGTCGTTGCACACTGCCGGCGGTGCCGGCGGCGCGCCGGTCGCCCGTGGGCAAAACTTCGTCCGGTACATACGTCGCAGTGTCCGTGCGACGAGGATAACGCACTCTAATTGGCCGACGGAGGGGCAGCCGCGATTGGTCGTTGCGGTTGTGGCTCAAACATATATCATATACCTATCTGTGTAACAGTACATATTTACTCCCTTTAGAAGGCAGCATTTAGAGGTACACATTTACTCTAATATACAGAATATGACATATTTGCCACTACTAAATTGCCCTTATTCAGTAAGTAGGCTTGAAAATTTAAAACGGCTGAATAAAAGCGTAGGTTATATACCAAATAAACGCATCTTGCTGTCTGAGGGTGAAGAATATCTACCATTATTTAGTTCTTTTTCAGAATATAGCTTCTTGTGTACTAATATTCAGCTTAAGGATCACCAGTGAATTATAATAACGGTTTTAATACTTTATATGCAGCCATTAAGACCAAAGTGATTTAATATACAGCTTTCTGTGTTGCTTGGGGCAGTAATGTTTTATTTACTATAACTTGTGTTTTGTCGGATATTAATGTGAAATAATGGTGGATTATTTACTGTTAAGTATTCGTGAACGTGCATGAGTGTTGGCAAATAAAACAAAACAGTGCAACATCACTTTTTAAATTCTCTCAAGAACTCCGTGTGAGAACTCAATAAAGTCCACAGCTTTATTGAGTCTCAAGGGGTTTGGGGGAATATCATTTACCATTAAACGTTAATTGTCTCTCATTATCATGTACTTTATACAAAGAAAATATTCACTTTAATATCTTACTTGACACTGGCTAAATGTGCTAACCGCATGAAACCATTATTTAAGAGAAAAAAAATGCTATCATTTCTTCTGGGTCGAGATTCTATTTTTAAATTAATAACAGCCAGTTTACGAGAAAGTGTTGTGATATAGTGAATTACACTATCAGCACGTACTCAATAGTACGTGATAATTAAGGTCTTCCTGATTGACAAGGCGTCCTTCCTCTAGTCACGTATAGATGTGATGTTAATTAGTATTTAAGATGATACACTAGAGGATAAAGATTATTGATTCAACGCAAGACATTGTTTCATTTCGGGTCTCCGTCCCAACGCCATTACATGGCGACCGTGACATGGTGTCACAAGTCCGCGCCGCGAAATCGCTAGTTGAAGTCTACAAAATATCAGGAAAATAGTGCTACACGGGCCTACAAGAAGGACGAAGGAAATAAGAAGAAAAACTGTAAGCCAAAATTGTTTAACTATGGGAAACCCACAATCTAAAGACAATATTATTGTCAGTCAATCACCAACTCAATCGGCGGCAGCATCAACTCCCTTGGCCGTTGGGATGCAACTTTCAGAGATCTTTTTACTGACCATCGTCGTTGTACTAGCGGGCTATATAGTACTTAGGCTGCTACGTTACTTCAACGCACGACTATTAGAAGAGGTAGAACGCAGAGCGGTTCGACGGGCAATTGGACCAGCACAGAACGTGTAAGCCAGCACGAATTAATATAACTATGCTACCAAGAATCTATGTGTGTGTGTGAGTGATTTTTTTTTTCTAAAGTGTGTTCATGGCAAACCTGTCAGAACTCTTGAGTGAGCTTAAGGCTATTAGAGACTCTATTATTAAATTAAGTAAGGACAAACGTTATTCCGCTCAGGGGCAGAATAAGTTTTTAAGAGCAAAGGAAATTAAAAATATTTTTGAACAAATATCTGCAGACTTATGTAAAAAAGGGATAGATGCTGTAGAATTACAAATAACAAAAGCAATATCGTCAAAGTTTTTATGTAATTTTGAGGAAATCGAGTCACTCGTTAACCCGCATCATTCAGAAACGATCACAACCATGGCCACGTTCGATCTAAAAGTCGCGCTCACGCTCCTCCCAGTAGTAGATTGCGACGAAACGCAAATTAACCAACTAATAGACGGAATAGAGTATTATAGTAGTACCCTTAGAAACGAGGACCAGCCTCTGTTAATCAATTTTGTTTTAAAAACTCGTCTTTCTAGCAGTGCTAAAACAAAAATTAATAAGTCTTATGTGTCTGTGGCAGACCTAATAAAAGATATAAAAAATGTTTTAATTCCGATTAAATCATACACAGCCATTTTAGACCGAATGCTACGATGTAGGCAAGGAAACAAGACCATAGAAGTGTTTGGTAGTGAAATCGAAAAAATGTCCAACGATTTAAGTACAGCACAGGCTAATGGAGACGAGTCGGCATATAATTTATTAAAGCCGATTAATGAAAAAATGGCTATCAAGCGTTTCGCTGACGGCCTAAACAATGCTCGTACAAGCATTATAGTTACGTCTAGGTCCGTAAGCACAGTTAGGCAGGCAATAACTATAGCCTTAGAACAAGAAGACTCGGTAGTGAAACCACCAATAAACAATTATGTTAACTATGTTTCGAACCAGCGATTTGAAAAGATAAATAAAAACTATCATCAACAATATAATAAGTCACGTAACAACAACGCGACGAGTCAGCAAGGTCGGGGTCGTGCCTACTATAACTCGAATAGGTTTCAGGGTCAGCGCAACACCAGGTTTACGTCACCTCATAATAAACGTAGGAATGTACATTTCTTAGTTGACTCAGCAGAACAGTCTAATGACGAGAACGAAAGTGAACGTCAGAGTATACGTCAGAACGAACATCATAGCGATGATTTTTTTCGTTCTGAATAGCGCTGAGGTAGATATTTGTAGTTATGGTAGTGGTAATTACGTTTGTTTTACTTGTAGTCAAACTCAAATTTCTCTATTAGTAGACACAGGAGCAAGCATTTCAATTTTAAAGTTAGATTGGTTAAATAAACTCCGTAGCGTGTCCCGCGACGCAAAGCTAGTAAGGGATGATATTAAGATTAAAGGAGTATGTGGGGATTTAGTATCAATAGGTTATGTTTATCTAGACTTATGTGTTAACAATTATAATTTTAGGCATAAGTTTTATGTGTTTAGCAACTTCCACTGTAAAAATGATGGAATTTTAGGAGAAGATTTTTTATTAAAATATAGTTGTAAAATTAACTATGAAAATAAGCTGGTTACATTACAGGATAAGATAAGTCTAGAATTAGGCTTAGGTAAAAACATAATAACGACTATTCCAGGGAGATGTGAGGTCGTAAAATATGTTTCGTCAGAGATAAAGGGCGAATGTGTCATTTTAGCGGAGGAAGTTATTGCAGGCGTATTTGTAGCAGGCGCCGTGGTAGTAGGAGACGGGAAAAAGATTCCGGTGCGATTTTTAAACACACGGGAAGAAGATGTAAAATTAAATAACTTTAGCCCGAAAATTAGAAAATACTCGGATTATTTCGTATGCTCTTTTGATACGGAAAACGGAAAATCTGTCGAGAGGGTTAAACAACTATTCGATTTTCTTCAATTAAAAACATATCTTGGTGATGAAGAGAGACGGTCTATTGAGAAAATATGTGCAAAATATGCAGATATCTTTCATATGCCGGGTGATAAGCTATCCGTTACAAACTTATACGAGTACAACATTAAACTGCAAAATGACGCGTCTCCTGTTTATGTCAAACCGTATAGAATACCGCACGCTCAGAAGGCTGAGTTAATAAAACAGGTAGGTAAATTGTTAGAAGAAGATATTATCGAAGAGTGTACCAGCGAATGGTCTTCTCCATTATTATTACTTCCGAAAAAAGCTGACAGTAGCGGTGAAAAAAAGTGGAGAATCGTAATAGATTATAGACTTTTAAATAAAAAAATAGTAGACGAAAAGTTCCCGTTACCAAATATACAAGAAATTATTGACTCACTTTCGGGATGCTTATACTATTCTCATTTAGACCTCAGTTCTAGTTATTACCAGCTAGGGTTATCACCAGAATGTAGGAAATTCACTTCTTTTACAGCTGATAAGCAATATCAACTGAAAAGATTACCTATGGGTCTCAAAACGAGTCCTAGCGTATTTTCTAAACTTATGTCTATGGCTCTATCGGGTTTAAATTACGAGATATGTTTTCTATATCTCGATGACGTAATAGTTTTCGGGAAAAGCCTATCGCAGCATAATACAAATTTAATGAGTGTATTTGAGAGGTTTAGGTCAGTTAATTTAAAACTAAACCCTTGTAAGTGCGAATTTTTGAGGAAAGAAATTAATTATTTAGGGCATGTTATTACGCCAAACGGGGTGTTGCCAGACAACAGTAAAATCGAGGTCTTGGAAAAGTTCCCAGTACCTAAAAATGTAAATGAGATTCGTCGTTTTGTGGCTTTTGCGAACTTTTATAGAAAATTCATAAAAAACTTTGCCACAATAGTGTACCCACTAAACCGTCTTTGTAAGAAACATGTCGAGTTTCAGTGGACGGAAGAATGTGACGTGGCATTTCAGACCTTAAAAAAGTCACTTAGTTCATTTCCTGTCTTAGATTATCCAGATTTTGGAAAAGATAATGTTTTCCGGTTGCAAACCGATGCGTCAGGGGTAGCCTTGGGGGCTGTATTATCAAATGGAAATAATAAGCCCGTAGCTTATGCAAGCAGACAATTAAACAGTTCAGAAATAAACTACCCAACCATTCATAAAGAGTTATTAGGGGTAGTGTGGGCTATAAAACATTTTCGACCATATTTATACGGACGAAAATTTAAAATATTAACAGATCATAGACCATTGGTTCATTTATTTAGCATAAAAGATCCTAGTAGCCGTTTAACTAAGTTTAGACTTTGTTTAGAAGAATATGATTTCGATATTGAATACATAAAAGGTTCCGAAAATGTAACGGCAGATGCCTTATCGAGAGTCATTATAACATCAGACGAGTTAAAAAATCTAAATTCAAATTTTTTGGGGGTATTAACCCGTTCAATGAAAAGAACCATGGAGCAAAATAATGAACCCGCTACCTCTGGAAGTAGCAGGGTTGAGCCCCCTGTTGATCATAGGCAACCAAGAGTGGTAGATATTATGCAGAAATCACAAAATGATGTAAGGTTAGATATTTGTTCGTATGAAAACTTCGTGAAGTTGAGGAAAAAGAAAAGATACGTCTCACAGACGGGTGATATGTTATTTAGTGACTCTACTATTTACATAAATCAGGAATCTCTACTAACGGAGGCGCGCCGAGACGCAACGATAGGAGAACTGAGTGCATTATGTAAAAAATATAATATTGTAGAAGTCGTTGTGATTAAAAATGGGTTTAATAAAAAGTTTATTAAAATTTTGACCCAAACTTTCATGAAACATAAAGAATTACCGCGGTTATGTATTATTAATAACCAAGTTGAACATGTTACAAATAAAGACTTGATACGTATTATACTAAATGATTATCATTTATTGCCGACAAGTGGTCATGTAGGCATAAATAAAATGACTAAGAATATTCGAAAAAAATATTTTTGGAGTAATATGCAAAAAGACATAACTGAATATGTGACTCGCTGTAAAGATTGCCAAAAGCAGAAATTTTGTAATAAAAATAATAAAGAGAAAATGGTAATAACCACTACAGCATCTACTTCTTTTGAAAAATTATATTTAGATATTGTGGGGCCGTTGGAGGTCGATAATTTGGGTAATAAATACATATTAACAATACAATGCGAATTGACAAAGTTTGTAGAAGCTTACCCAATACTTGATAAGTCAGCTGAAACTATTGCTAGGGTTTTTACTGAAAATTTTATTTTACGATATGGTACTCCCAGGGTTATTGCGACTGACTGTGGAACGGAATTTATTAATTCCACGTTAGAAACAGTATGTAAATTGCTAAATATTGATAAGTTAAATTCAACACCCTATCATCATGAGAGTATAGGTTCGCTAGAAAACTGGCACAAACATCTCGGATGTTACTTGAGAATACAAACACAGAATCAGTCGGCAAATTGGAGTACCTGGATACCATATTGGTGCTTTGCTTATAATAATTCTGTAAATACTAGTACCAAATACTCCCCTTATGAACTAGTTTTTGGGAAAACATGTAACGTACCTAGTAATTTAGTTAGTAAAGTTGATCCCTTATATGTATACGACAATTATCCATCGGAGTTAAAATTTAGATTGCAAAAAGCTCATAATGATGCCAGGAACAACTTATTAATATCAAAACAAAGTAGAAAAACTAATTATGATTTAGATTGTAAGGAAGTACACTACAAAAAAGGTGATCTACTCTTGTATAAGAATGAAAATTATAATAAATTGAATGACTTGTATTTAGGTCCATTTGAAGTTTTAGAAGAGCTAGGTACTAATGTAAAAATATTAAAGAATAATAAAGAATATATAGTTCATAAGAATAGGACTAAGATATTTAGAAAATAAGAGTTTACTTTTCAGGGAAGGGATGCCTAGCCTTTTCAGGGGAGGTGTGATATAGTGAATTACACTATCAGCACGTACTCAATAGTACGTGATAATTAAGGTCTTCCTGATTGACAAGGCGTCCTTCCTCTAGTCACGTATAGATGTGATGTTAATTAGTATTTAAGATGATACACTAGAGGATAAAGATTATTGATTCAACGCAAGACATTGTTTCATTTCGGGTCTCCGTCCCAACGCCATTACAGTGTGTTGAAAAAAATATGATCAACGGTTACAAAGTTTTCTAATCGAGTGAATAATAAATGAGTGAACGTAGTTCGTCTGTCGTGACGTTGCCGCGATGCTCTTCGCAGGCCGCGCGTTTACTCCTTGTGTGGATAGATGGCGCTAACATACCGCGTTGAAAGCTTCAGGTTAGATTCCAAATATAGTTGTTCCGTCGGGTGAAGTATGGGAGGTTATGAAGATGGAGGAGGGTTCCATGGCGATGGTAAATAACAACTGCGTCTCTTTAAGCGATGTTGTATATTTACAGTGACTACATTGTGACTAACTAATTATCTAAACCGTACAAGACTATTATTTTATACGATAAGAACTACGTAGATGGAGGGAGGAGGCCGTGTCTTATCTTGATCGGATCTACACACGTTTAGGAACCTAAGCCAAGTACAGTCAATGCAAAGGGAAAGGATCCCCTCCCCCCCCTAGCATATATTAAATGTATGGTAAGGGCGTCCGTTCACTCTACAGATGACTGTACCGCCTTACACGTACAAATTAGACTGAGCTAACTGAGGAGTTTACAGATTTAACATAGCAAGTTTTCAGAGATCCAAGCTAGAGGATCCGAGTATACAACGACCTTCACCGAGCGGTTAATAGATGAAAAGTATTTTATATCAAATTTAATATGTTAAAAAATATATTGCGAGTGGATTAGCTGAAAAATTTCAGTCCACTAAATGATTAATTAAATATTTAAAAATATTATTTTTTGAATATTGCACTTGTTTCGATAATAGATAAATTAAATAGGTATCAATCGAAAGTATGAAGCCTATAGAATATACAAACGTTAGGTTGACTATTTTTTTCCTGTCGTAACATTGGGTAGTGTAACGGTACAGAATGAATGGTATCCGTCCGTTAGTAAGGAATGTATGGGAGTAGCACTAAAATTAATATTAATGCGTAGCACCATTAATATAATAAGCATGAAAAGGGAAAAATAAACTAGTTTAAAATAAGAGACATGTGGACAAGAGGCTTTACGTTAAAGGTAGTAAGAAGGTGTCAGTGGACTAGGGCCTTATCATTATTTTAAATTTCGCGGGGACTGTTCCGTGTGCCCCTTGCGACATAGGCGCCGTCTAGCGTGCGTTATTTACTTGAGTTTCGCGTAGGATTGTTAGGTTGGCAATGGATTAGAATGATGGGGTTGGAGAGGTTGAGAAAAAGATAGAGGGGGGAAGGAAGATGTTATCTCCATACACTTTTAAACTTTCGCGTTTCATTATGCACACATATTTAGACGGGATTTAACGCAAAACTACTTAGTAAAGGCATTCTACGCATACCTTTTTATACCCGACGTTTCGACCGAGTTGCACCGGCCGTGGTCACGGGTGGACTGCTGTCGCGGTGTATCGCCTCCGTTTGCGTCGCTGAGTCTTCATCCACCGTCACATTATTTATCCAACTACCGTCACACACAACACTAACGGTGTCCCTATTCCGTATACAAGCCTTATTCTGGTAGTTAGCCGATTGCAGACTAAAACGAAGTGGCGTTTTTGCAAACACTGGATTCCACGCTGATGATAGTTTGTGACCATCTTCCCGATTGAAATTGTTCGGATGTTTCTTAATTTCAATCGCTTCACGCACTACTCTTGAATAAAAGTGGCGATCTGTGGAGAGGACTTGCGTACGATGAAATTCGATCCAATGATTTGCGCCTCTTTCAAGTAAATGCTCCGCAATGGCTGATTTGTTAGACTGGCGGTTTTTCACAGCTGCAATATGTTCCTTGACCCTCTCATGGATAGTCCGTTTTGTCTGGCCTATGTAGGAACTACCGCAGCTGCAGTCTATCTTGTATACGCCTGGTGTTTGAAGTGGCAAAACATCCTTTGGGGAGCCCACAATGTTGTTGATCTTTATGCCTGGAGTGTATATTGTCGGTATCGAGTACTCGCGTAATATGTGGCCGATCTTGTCCGTAACTCCTTTAACATAAGGCATATAGGCTGGTTGTCTTCTAACTTCGGGATGTTTGTCACTCTTAGTCGGCTGCTTCCGTAGTCGATTCACTCGATATCCGTTTTTATTGAGTACCTCCTGAACATGATCCAGCTCACGCTTTAAATGCTCAGGGTCACAGAGGTCAAATGCTCTGTTCTTTAGTGACGTTATCACAGATTGCAAGTGTCGAGGGTGGTGATGTGAGGTAGCGTGTAGGTATCTGTCCGTGTGCGTGGGTTTTCGGTAAACACAGTGTGTTACGGACCCATTTGGTCTCACGGTCATCTTGACATCTAGAAAGGCCAACGACCTATTCGCCTCCATCTCATATGTAAACCTCATCTTCGGGTGAAGGGAGTTGAGATGTTGCATCCACTGATCCACTTCCTGCTTGCTTCCTTTAACGACGCTGAAGATGTCATCTACGTATCTTTTCCAAAGTCGGATGGTCTTCGGACCGAGGCTCAGTGCCTTCTCTTCAAAATGTTCCATCCAGATGTTGGCAAGTACCGGGGCGACTGGGCTTCCCATTGCGACACCATCAATCTGTAGGTAATATTGACTTTGGAAAAGAAAATAGTTGCCGTCCAAACAGTGTTTAAGCAGATCAATGTAATTTCGCGGCATTTCGTTGACCTTCAGTTTTTCCCGGACTACGTCCAAACACTCCTTGATTGGAACATTGGTGAACAACGATTCCACATCAAAACTCACCATAATGTCGTCCGGTTCCAATATTAGGCTTTTTATAGTTTGGACAAAGTGGCGTGAGTCCTTGACGAAAGACGGTGTTTTACCCACAAGTGGCCGCAATACTGACGCAACGTGCTTTGCAAGGTCGTAAGTAGGAGAAGCAATTTGACTTACGATAGGCCGCAACGGCACGTTGGATTTATGTATTTTGGGCAGGCCATATAATTTCGGTGGTTGATGTGATTTTGGTCTGTACAGTGACTCATACTCGTCTTCGGTAAATAGGTCTTGGTTGTCATTAATAAGAGATCGTATCTTACGCGTTACTCTGGCCGTGGGGTTGTAATTTACCGGTTTATATACCTTTTCGTCACATAGCAAGGCCTGTATCTTGTGTTGGTAATCGATAGTATTCATCACTACAGTGGCGTTTCCCTTATCGGCCTTAAGCACTAACACATCTTTGTTTTCTCGAATGTTTTTTAGTGCTTGACGCTCTTCCGTAGTGACATTACCGGCCGGCAGTTTCGATTTTCGTAAAACGACTGCGACGTCCTGCCTTAGGGTATCGGCATCGTTAGGTGGTACTCTATTACGAATAATCGTTTCTTCAACGCTGCTGATCACGACTTCGTATGGTATTCGCTTTGGCGTTGGAGCAAAATTCAAACCTTTGGCCAAGATGGTTACGGTAGTGTCATCTAGACTCACGCTTGATAGATTTATAACCGTGTCACTTAGTTCACTTGATACAAACGACCTTTTCTTCTCGACGAACCGGTTAACCAGCTTAGAAAACTTTCGCTCATGATTCGCACTACACAGTTCGAAGGTACGACTCGCTTGTAAAAATGTCACCCGATCACACAAATCATAATCCACCCGCGAAAGACTAACACTACAACTTAAATGTAACGCATATAACTCCTTATTTATTGTGTCCAATTCACTGTACTTGTTCCGAATTAACTGTCTCAGGAGACGTACACTCGCGTTTGTTAGAATCCTTCGCGAAAATGCGATATCGTTACGTGGTGTAATGCGCACACATGTAGGTAATAAGTCTCGATCGCGACACCTAACTAAAAATGCCAACGATGTTTCCAAACGCACCCGCCTTTTCCGAAGGACTTCTAGATGACGCACTTGTTTTGCAATATCCGACCCGTAGCGGTTTGCTATATACACTTTTAAACTTTCGCGTTTCATTATGCACACATATTTAGACGGGATTTAACGCAAAACTACTTAGTAAAGGCATTCTACGCATACCTTTTTATACCCGACGTTTCGACCGAGTTGCACCGGCCGTGGTCACGGGTGGACTGCTGTCGCGGTGTATCGCCTCCGTTTGCGTCGCTGAGTCTTCATCCACCGTCACATTATTTATCCAACTACCGTCACACACAACACTAACGGTGTCCCTATTCCGTATACAAGCCTTATTCTGGTAGTTAGCCGATTGCAGACTAAAACGAAGTGGCGTTTTGGCAAACACTGGATTCCACGCTGATGATAGTTTGTGACCATCTTCCCGATTGAAATTGTTCGGATGTTTCTTAATTTCAATCGCTTCACGCACTACTCTTGAATAAAAGTGGCGATCTGTGGAGAGGACTTGCGTACGATGAAATTCGATCCAATGATTTGCGCCTCTTTCAAGTAAATGCTCCGCAATGGCTGATTTGTTAGACTGGCGGTGTTTCACCACGTAACGATATCGCATTTTCGCGAAGGATTCTAACAAACGCGAGTGTACGTCTCCTGAGACAGTTAATTCGGAACAAGTACAGTGAATTGGACACAATAAATAAGGAGTTATATGCGTTACATTTAAGTTGTAGTGTTAGTCTTTCGCGGGTGGATTATGATTTGTGTGATCGGGTGACATTTTTACAAGCGAGTCGTACCTTCGAACTGTGTAGTGCGAATCATGAGCGAAAGTTTTCTAAGCTGGTTAACCGGTTCGTCGAGAAGAAAAGGTCGTTTGTATCAAGTGAACTAAGTGACACGGTTATAAATCTATCAAGCGTGAGTCTAGATGACACTACCGTAACCATCTTGGCCAAAGGTTTGAATTTTGCTCCAACGCCAAAGCGAATACCATACGAAGTCGTGATCAGCAGCGTTGAAGAAACGATTATTCGTAATAGAGTACCACCTAACGATGCCGATACCCTAAGGCAGGACGTCGCAGTCGTTTTACGAAAATCGAAACTGCCGGCCGGTAATGTCACTACGGAAGAGCGTCAAGCACTAAAAAACATTCGAGAAAACAAAGATGTGTTAGTGCTTAAGGCCGATAAGGGAAACGCCACTGTAGTGATGAATACTATCGATTACCAACACAAGATACAGGCCTTGCTATGTGACGAAAAGGTATATAAACCGGTAAATTACAACCCCACGGCCAGAGTAACGCGTAAGATACGATCTCTTATTAATGACAACCAAGACCTATTTACCGAAGACGAGTATGAGTCACTGTACAGACCAAAATCACATCAACCACCGAAATTATATGGCCTGCCCAAAATACATAAATCCAACGTGCCGTTGCGGCCTATCGTAAGTCAAATTGCTTCTCCTACTTACGACCTTGCAAAGCACGTTGCGTCAGTATTGCGGCCACTTGTGGGTAAAACACCGTCTTTCGTCAAGGACTCACGCCACTTTGTCCAAACTATAAAAAGCCTAATATTGGAACCGGACGACATTATGGTGAGTTTTGATGTGGAATCGTTGTTCACCAATGTTCCAATCAAGGAGTGTTTGGACGTAGTCCGGGAAAAACTGAAGGTCAACGAAATGCCGCGAAATTACATTGATCTGCTTAAACACTGTTTGGACGGCAACTATTTTCTTTTCCAAAGTCAATATTACCTACAGATTGATGGTGTCGCAATGGGAAGCCCAGTCGCCCCGGTACTTGCCAACATCTGGATGGAACATTTTGAAGAGAAGGCACTGAGCCTCGGTCCGAAGACCATCCGACTTTGGAAAAGATACGTAGATGACATCTTCAGCGTCGTTAAAGGAAGCAAGCAGGAAGTGGATCAGTGGATGCAACATCTCAACTCCCTTCACCCGAAGATGAGGTTTACATATGAGATGGAGGCGAATAGGTCGTTGGCCTTTCTAGATGTCAAGATGACCGTGAGACCAAATGGGTCCGTAACACACTGTGTTTACCGAAAACCCACGCACACGGACAGATACCTACACGCTACCTCACATCACCACCCTCGACACTTGCAATCTGTGATAACGTCACTAAAGAACAGAGCATTTGACCTCTGTGACCCTGAGCATTTAAAGCGTGAGCTGGATCATGTTCAGGAGGTACTCAATAAAAACGGATATCGAGTGAATCGACTACGGAAGCAGCCGACTAAGAGTGACAAACATCCCGAAGTTAGAAGACAACCAGCCTATATGCCTTATGTTAAAGGAGTTACGGACAAGATCGGCCACATATTACGCGAGTACTCGATACCGACAATATACACTCCAGGCATAAAGGTCAACAACATTGTGGGCTCCCCAAAGGATGTTTTGCCACTTCAAACACCAGGCGTATACAAGATAGACTGCAGCTGCGGTAGTTCCTACATAGGCCAGACAAAACGGACTATCCATGAGAGGGTCAAGGAACATATTGCAGCTGTGAAAAACCGCCAGTCTAACAAATCAGCCATTGCGGAGCATTTACTTGAAAGAGGCGCAAATCATTGGATCGAATTTCATCGTACGCAAGTCCTCTCCACAGATCGCCACTTTTATTCAAGAGTAGTGCGTGAAGCGATTGAAATTAAGAAACATCCGAACAATTTCAATCGGGAAGATGGTCACAAACTATCATCAGCGTGGAATCCAGTGTTTGCAAAAACGCCACTTCGTTTTAGTCTGCAATCGGCTAACTACCAGAATAAGGCTTGTATACGGAATAGGGACACCGTTAGTGTCGTGTGTGACGGTAGTTGGATAAATAATGTGACGGTGGATGAAGACTCAGCGACGCAAACGGAGGCGATACACCGCGACAGCAGTCCACCCGTGACCACGGCCGGTGCAACTCGGTCGAAACGTCGGGTATAAAAAGGTATGCGTAGAATGCCTTTACTAAGTAGTTTTGCGTTAAATCCCGTCTAAATATGTTATCTCCACGTGGCGCAACACGAAGTTCACATATAACAAATGATAAGAGACGTGAAGGCGAGGCGCATTGGCTAAACAGCTAGCGATTGGTTGAAGGGAAGAAAAGCGGAATTGTGGGGACGAATGTTGGGCGCGCGTGGCGCGAAAGTTAAGATGCTTGGGGAAGAGAGGAAAATTAGCGGGGCATTCAATTGTAGGACGTTGGAGGCGCGGTCCGATTTACGAGTGGCGGTAACGATCTCATGCGTGAAAACGAGCGTCCGAGCGATTTTAGCGCGCTAAGTGATATTCGAGGTTCGATATTAACTAAAATTGATTGTGAAATAGAAAGTGATTATTAAAGTAAAATTATTGTTCTCGCAACTCGAATTGTTAACAGAATGCAGTATTCTGGATCATATTAGCGGAAACGCATCATGGTTCAATACATTTAAATACCTTTATAGTAAAAATATTTGAGGTACATAGTTGCAACCGGTTTAAAACCGGATGAAACGTGTCAAACGGAACGCATCCCGAATTGATTGCAATAAAAAGAATGGCAATATTTATCAAAAAAAAACTCGAAGTCTATTTCGATTAGCGCTGAGAATAGGAGATTCGTGAACAAAATGTCGATTATCGAGATAGAAATCGAAATCAAAACTCGATTCGAGACTACATCTCGAAAAATGAGAATTGGGGCCCTGGAATGTATACCTGCCCGCAGTAATAGCCTCTTAACCCAATTTGCAATTACTGTTCGTGTAGCCGTTTTAGGGACACCACAAGTAGTCAGAAACAAACTATTACTTTTACATTGTTCTCTTCTTTGTTTAGATAAGAATATAACTCTTTTAGTCCAGAAAACAGGGTCTAGGGATTAATTAACATTATTTTCTAACAAACGCCAGCCAGATTGCCGGTAACTACTAGAGTCGGTTTTAGAACCGAATTTTGGCCATAGCAAAATTGAGTTTTCATGAATACTGCAATTCTCGGGGCTTATGTCTAGAAGAGTTAGGTCGTGGACACTGCGGCCAGAACATAAAAGTAATAATACTGCTGCTCTCTGTGAGCATTCATACAGACTATCGTGATTCTGATCGTTGTTTTGTAGCCACTAGGTCAAAGTGTCCGTATCCCATATGGGGGGCTTTGTAACTTTAAGAGTTTTAAGAGAAATTGCTTTTAAGGCATGTTTTACTATAACATATGAACTTAAACGTCCACCTAAATTGGGGTCACAAAGAGTTGAGTTCGCAGATTTATAGACTAAAATGGTATTGTATGACAGACCTTTTTGCGATAAATCTATAAGAAACCTAGCTAGATCCGAACCTTGGGGTTGGACAGGATTTATGTTGTTATCTCTGGACCAGATATACCATTTTTTCCAAGCTGGTGTGTATGTTTTTAAGGAAGAGTCACGCCAACTTGACTTTAGAAAGTCTCGTTGTTCCTGGGACCAGGACTGTAAGCATTCTGTACAGCCCCACATTTCCAAACTTCTAGAATCATGTTGTGAGTGTTGGGGGGAGGCAGACCCGTTGACACATCTATCAGAACTTTGTCTAGGTTGAGAATTGTAAATGGTGCTGCTACAGCTCGGTTCTTGAGGTCTGACCTCCAGAACACTTTCGGCCACCGCGGTGCCACTACTAAGTATAGGTCTGTTGCAGAATTTAGATGGGCTAGAACTCGAGGTATGAAAAACGGGGTAGAAAATACCTATGCTAACCTGTAATTCCACTTCAGACTGAATGGCATCGTAGATTTGGGCTTTGTGGTCCGTTATGTCTAACGTCCCGTAAATGGGAACTACGTGAGTTTTCGCTGATGCAAATAGATCGATCTCGGGATGGCCCAATTTTGCAAAGATAATCTTCGTTACCTCCGGCAACAAATGCCATTCGGGGGGACACATTTGTTGGGACAATTTGTCTGCCTCGCAATTGAAGCGGCCTGGTAAGTGGTGAATTTCCAAGTGGATATTGTACAGGTTTAACATGTAAAAAATTTTGTAAGTTAGATTCATTAGCCCCCACGACTTGGTCCCTCCCTCGTGCCTGAGATAAGAGACTACAGAACTGTTGTCTGTCTGAATCATCAAGGATGAGCCCTGTAGGCGCTGACAATGATCTCGTAAGTCGTATAGGACGGCCAACATTTCTCTTTGGTTCGAATGGAGGTTCGACTTGCATGACGACCATTGACCAGCTAGCACCAGGTTGTCCAGTTGTCCGCCCCAGGCCCGCTCCGATGCGTCTGTCTCTAGATAATGAGTTACAGGTGGATGATGGATAGGTGATGTGTTCCCGATGTTGTGGAACAATCAAATTAGCTCCTCCAATGCAGGCGTTGGAACCGGATAACAGTGCTTGGAGTTTTGATAAAGAAGTGACTGGACATGCTTTAAGAGATGTCGATGGCTTAGACGCCCCCGTGGAACAGCAAAGACACGACCATGCTTTGAATTTCTTTTAGGCTCGCCATTTTCTGGGAAATTATCGACACTATTTTCGTACGTATATCTTTTTGTTTTTTGTAAGGAAGGTATTTCCGGTTTGTATGCGGTTCCCACACAATGCCCAAGAACTCTAATATCTTTTGAGGAATGAAAATTGATTTCTTTAGGTTTATTATGCCAGCCTAGTTTTTGTAAAGTGTTCACTACCTCGTAGACTTGATTTTCCAAAGTGTGAGGGTCCTGATTTACCAATAAAAAATCGTCTAAATAAACTATTATTCGCATTCCACGTTCCCTCAGGATCTGTGCAGGATCAAAAACTTATGGAGCACACGCGAGACCTAGGGGTAGGCAAGTCATTTGTAGTAGATGACCTTTGAACATGAGACGAAAGAAGCATCTGTGAGCTTCTGCTATTAACAGGTGGAAATACGCGTTTGAGAGGTCTATTTTTACTAACCAGTCCCCGGACTGTATGAAGTCTTGGATTCCGAACATATTTATCAGATGAAATTTGCATGTCGGAAGTTCAAGTTTTTTAAATTAAAATTGGACGTAACGTGCCGTCCGTTTTTGGCGTCAGAAACATAGGTGAAATTAAGCTGGGGCTTATGGCTGCGGGTTGGAGAACGCCTATTTTCATCATCTCCGTCACCGCTATTTGCATCTCTTTTGACGGAAGTGTTTGAAATTCTTTTAAATCCGGTTTGTGTAACGGGGGCTTGTGGCGAAAAGGTATTCGTAAACCTTTTATTATTATTAGCAGAAAGGGAGGGGCCTTCAACTTTCCCCATTGATCTACATATTTGGACAAATGACCCGCTTGGAATTTGGTCGGGTCAAAATTTTCTTTTATGAGGGTAGTTCTTACGGGGGATACTAGGCTTATTTCGGGATCCGCTCCCGCCGGGGTAGTTGATTCCCTCCGGTCCCACATGGTTAGTCTGCTGACGTGCTGGCTTGTTGTGATGCAAGCCGTTTTGCCTTTGAGCTTGAAAATTTCCTTGCGCAGGAAAAGATTGAGGGAACTGGTACCCTTGAAAAGGAAAAGGTCTGTTTCCATAAAGAGAGTCGAAGGAGCCTTGCGTAAGGCTTTTGTTGTTTAAATGCGGCTGAGCAGAGCCACCTGCTTGCGCAGCAGGTTTATTTTGTAACGGCGTACGAAACGGCCACATAGTTTTAGATACCCCACCATTCTTTTCAATAGCGGCTTTTTTGCTAAATTGCTAAAATATATTTTTACAAGAAGGGGGTATTTTTCGTAAAGAAGTTCTGAAATACTTGTCTTTAACTGACCTTAAAATACAGTCACGCCTTTGTTGTATTAAGTCAGCGTGATGACCGCATGCAATTTGTAAAGCATCGTTAGATATTTGTTGAAAATTACCCTCAATAAAAATTTCACTAATCTTAGCTTGAATAGCTTGTGGTGAAAGCTCGGCCGTTTTTGACCACGAAATAAGAACTTATAAGCCGCTCTGAGCAGCTAGTGTCTGTTTGATTAAAGCCTGGAATATAGCCGCAAAACCACGCTCACAGAGGCTTAGGTTATTAAATTTATCATAAGGCTTGAATTCTTCGTTAGATTCGAGGTCTGTATAGCCAGGATAAGAACAATACTGTTTTTGAACATCTACGTATCTAACGTTTGACCAATTCTTTGAATCAAAATGCTGTATTGCTTTAATTGTGGCCAATAAGGTATTGGACGTTTTAGGCATCGCGGGTTCCTAGAGAACCGTATTGATAGGTAGTTTTATAACGGTGGGTTCTGGGGAAGCCCGATCACATTTCGGTAAATGAGGGGAAGATAACCCTGCTTGTGGTTCTGAATACAGATTACGGCTAACGTCTACATCCATCCCATCACTATAGGGGCTGGATTGGTAAGTAGGTTGGAAGCTTTGGTAATTATTTGACAGCATGTTCACTATACCACTGACCTGTTCAGAAATGTTTCTGATTGCATCACTATACCTGCGATGTTTTCGCGAGTGAGCCGTTGGGGCAGTCTCCGGCGCCTTCCTCTTCGAAGATTCTGCTGTCGCAACCGGTGCCGCAGCCTCATCCTCCGATGACGAAGAGGAACTTGGCGATTCAAACCTCTCCATTTTATTCTATACTTATCTGAAAATCAGCGACGTATTAGGTAAAGAAATTAAAAGATGATTTAAGCCACGGTTAGAGACAGTTATTTCTTTGAAATAAGAAAGCTCTTACGTAAAAAGGTGACGTAGTAAAAAAAGAAACATTTAAAAACGAACGGCAAAAACCGTTAACTATTAAAATATTTGATCAATTATTTAAGATTGATAAAAATTTAAAATTATGCACTCTAATGATAAAATAAGGCTTAATAACCCATAAAGTGACACTCACCAATTAATCCTGCGGGGATTTTTGGTGCGACCGTACGCTTTGGAAAACGAAACGCCAATGAGCTAAGCCGCCATGCCGGCCGCCTGCCTGGTGCAAGGTGCAAAATAGAGGGCGCCACAGGCGACAGCGGACGTGACGTAAGTATCATGACCGACGCGCCTATCGGAAACGGAAATGCTACTCTCAAATATTGTAGGCTTCGAATAACGGTACATAAGCTTAATAGTACATTAAGTTACAAGTGTGCTCTGTTGGTCATCACAATCAAGGCGGGTTATTGGAGCCGAGGATTGTTATTACCAATGCACACGCGTTTCATACGACGTTTTTCAACACACTTTTGAGGAAAACCCTTTTTTCTGAAAATTACTGCGTGTTACTGTTGTTTTTCTAGTGTATAAGTTTTTGGTAAGCTAACATATATTTTTCTTTGGACTTAATGGTAATAGGCTGTCAATAACATTTTGTGTTTCACTTAATATTTCCGGCGGTGAACTGTAAATTTAGTTCTTCATTACTAGAACTAGACATATTTATTTATACACTTTCAAAGAGTAAACGTATTGAACAAGAAGCCGCTGTGTGAATCAACAAAAAAGGTATGTGAAAGGTAAAAAGTCTTTCCATCTCTACCCTAGGGTGTCTTACGGACTAAAAGGCGACTAACGGACTAAAAACTGCACATACATCGTACAGCATAGAGCGGCTGTGGGCTCATCAAAATAATACTGCCAACCCCTTTTTTCCCTTGGGTGTCGTAAAAGGCGACTAACGGACTAAAGACTGCACATACATCCAACAGCCTAGAGCGCCAATGGGCTTATCAAAATAATACTACCAACCCCTCTCTTCTCTTCGGTGTCGTAAAAGGCGACTAACGGACTAAGGGCTCACCATCTAAGCACATGTGCAGACTGTGCAGTTGTTTCTTGTTGAAGCGTGGACTGTGTGGACGTGGTCTGTGTTGTCCATAAATTCAAATGATTACTAATTCTACTATAAACTTTAAATAAATATCTCAAAAAAGTTTTTTATTTATGTAAACAGTAATAAGTCGAGTCTTTATTCATGATCATTCTACGACTAAAGACTTTTTCGTTTTTGTAGGCTCATTGTCATTTGACAGACAAAAAAAAAACTCTTTTCCGTAGTGGAAGAAATGCTATGGACTTCTCGGCGGGAAAGTGAAGCGTCATGTCTGCCCCAAGTAACACACATAGGCTGAATACTAGATGAATAATGGATTATTGTGTACTTAGCGCTGAATAAAATTACTGAATAAAAGCAGAGTAGCATGCTATTCAACCACTACACTGCTTAAATGGGCACAAATTATACAGCTTTAGTTTACAATTGCTGAGTAATATCATTATAGTAACGTTTAAATCGCAGTATAAGGTGTAACAGGTGGTAACAAGGCAAAATACTAGCATATTAAGGAAACACTAGTTACACTTTATTTAGACAATTGTCGTCTATGTACGCTTTTATATTTATAGTAATTAAGTTAAAGGTTCACGATTTGTTCTGTAAGAACGTCTATTAATACTTTTGGTGATAGATGATTCATATTTATGAAAGTGAGAGAAGATAAGTTTTTAAAGTGATTGTATGATATCGGTATATGTACCTTTTGTTAATAACTTCATTATTTTACGTTAAAGCTAGTGGGAATTCAAAATTACTGTTAGAGTATACATATATTTCTAAGAAAATGTTCAAGCGCCGGTGCATAAATAAGTTTTTACTATAAATTATACTAAAATAAACACATTTAGGCGAAAACATTTCGGTAAAAATTGATTAATTGTGTCATTATTTTAGTCTGTAACCAATAATCACGTTAAAAATATTTATTTGTAATTCCTTAGTTTACTAAGTTCGTGTTAAATAAATAAAATTATGTATACCAGTGAAGATATTAAAGGTTATACAGAATAAAAAATGGTGGTGAAATTAAAGAGCGATGTGAACCGGTATACTTCTACATTACTGTCGTAGCCCGCCGGCCGCGCATATGTCTGCTTATTCAAACTTAGCTGTAATAAAGTCTTACATGTGAATCCATATACGGCAATACACTGATTATTGGCTGAATATTCGTTCGAACTAGCAATGATAAAATGTGTGATAAAATACACTTTTAAGAATCCGCATAATATAGACTGATACATTTTAGGGACTTGTTACGTAAATGAATTGATCCGTGACAAGATTCACGGGGATATACTTATTCAGTAATCACCATATTAAATCAACTGATGTGAACCTCTATTAAGCAATATACGTTATAAAATACTCGAAGTGCTCGTCAAGAGTTATAATAACGTTCAGATGAACTTGTAAACAGCCACTATTCAGTCGTAAATAATAGCAGTATAGATACGGATCAACAGGGAAATTTTACACCATTTACTGAATAACACACGAAATGTACTCCTTTATATATTGTTAGCGCCAGGGGGGCGCAGTAACATGCGACGTAATTAGAGTTGTGGACCCAGAACGACCGGCTTGGTTAGGGCTAAGGAAGAAGTAGGTACTCACGGGAAGATGTCCGGAATCGCAGGAACCTGGAGGCGAGCTGGCGGAGCGCAGCGATGCAGGCGGTTTCTAACGCGCAGCACACAGTTCTTTCACCTAATCACAGGCACTATCTTCAGAGAGTCACTATCAACAAGGTCACAGAGTCACTATATATAAGCAATCCACGGCAATATTATGGCGCGTATATCTGTGGGCGTCTCGCGGTCGCTAGCAGACAGACTGACGGTTTCACCTGCCGCGCGCCAACTTCGCGATACAACGCTAGATGGCGCTAGATGGATGGCATAAATGTTGCCGCGTTAAACGCGTGCAACATACGGCGAGGTTAAGGATAAAGGCGGGAAAAGGGGCTTACCGGGGGTCCGTGGTCCAGGCACGGTCACGAGCTGAACGTGCCGCGAATGGCGCTGGCGGCGCGGGCGCTGTAGCGGCCTTCGTTGATGAGGGCGGTCGAACACACACAGTTCACTTCATTCACTGGTGTTCGTTAGGGGTGCGTATCATTTCATATAATTACAAATGAACTAATTTCAAAGAACATAACGTTCATTGGATATAATTTTTACTTGTTCTAAATACACTTTCTATAACAACAATACGTATATTATTCATTTGATATAATACTCATATTCTCTAACAACTTTTTCTATAAAGCTATATTGGTAGAATAATCATATTCTATAACTTCATTTAATGTAATTTTTGCTTATAAATAAAAATAGCATTGTAACCCTAAATTGATTTCAATTATTGCCTTAAAAAGTTAATACGTTGTTTTTCGTTAAGGTTAAGCTAAAAAAGTCAGTGACAGAAACGAATCGCGGCAAACGCGACTCCACGTAGACTTGTCTGCCCTGCGCTAGAGTGTAATTTAAGCCCGCGTAGGCGCGGAGGGGCGAGGCGGCCCGCGAGCTGAGGAGCAGGTGGGTTTAACGGTGAGCGAAAGCCATCTGCGACGATAAGCTCATGTGGGATCGCCGGCGTCCCGCAGCGCCGAAACCGTGACAGAAAACATGCCTGCTGCATGCTGCATGCCTGCTTGGATGCTGCATGCCTGCATGCATGCTGCATGCCTGCCTGCATGCTGCATGCTTGCCTGCATGCTGCATGCCTGCCTGTATGCTGCATGCCTGCCTGCATGCTGCATGCCTGCCTGCATGCTGCATGCTTGCTTGCATGCTGCATTCTTGCTTGCATGCTGCTTGCTTGCATGCATGATGCTTGCTTGCATGCATGATGCTTGCTTATTACATGAGTAGTGTTTTATATCATTTGATTATTATATCAAATGTACATTATATCAAAAAGACATTATATCAGATGAAATTATAGAATCTAAAATTATATTAAATGTTTATTATATTAAGTTAGTTGTTATATCAAATGAATGTATATGAAATGGAATTATATTATCTGAATGTTAGACCATAAGTATTTATATCAAACATTACACACCCGTTCGTTAGGCGTTAGGGGCGAGCTGATAGCACTAGTTCTGTCACTGTACACTTCACATAGGGCTTCGGGGCTGAGTTCAAGGGCGTGTCACGCGTGGCTTCGCCTTGAGATGTCGTTGCACACTGCCGGCGGTGCCGGCGGCGCGCCGGTCGCCCGCGGGCAAAACCTCGTCCGGTACATACGTCGCAGTGTCCGTGCGACGAGGATAACGCACTCTAATTGGCCGACGGAGGGGCAGCCGCGATTGGTCGTTGTGGTTGTGGCGCAAACATCTTCCCGGGCCCCAGGGGGTAGGAGAGGATGGGGGGGGGGAAGGAACGGAAATACAAGGAGACTACAGCCTCGATTCGTGCTGTGTTGAGTTAACGTGTGGGTGTGTACATGATGAGCTGAGAGGAATGCACGTGTGTGATTGTATGAGCAAAATAGGCAACGCGCAAGGGCGTGCGCTGGGCATGGGACCATATAGGCACGAAGGCGTGTGCTGGGCATGGGACCATATAGGCACGAAGGCGTGCGCTGGGCATGGGACCATATAGGCACGAAGGCGTGCGCTGGGCATGGGACTATATAGGCACGAAGGCGTGCGCTGGGCATGGGACCATATAGGCACGAAAGCGTGCGCTGGGCATGGGACCATATAGGCACGAAGGCGGGCGCTGGGCATGGGACCATATAGGCACGAAGGCGGGCGCTGGGCATGGGACCATATAGGCACGAAGGCGTGCGCTGGGCATGGGACCATATAGGCACGAAGGCGTGCGCGCTGTGGCGCAACGCGCATCGGTAAACGCGCAACGTGCAACAATAAAAGCGACCGCAATAAAAGCAAAAAATAAAAAGCAGACTGCGTGTGTGTGTGTGTGTGTGTATGTGTTTCAGGCTGATGTGTGGTGTACGTGTTTGTACGGGCTTATTGTGGTGTGCAAAGGCGTGGGCTGATGTCATGCACCGTATAGAAGCGGGCTGACTACATGTGTTTGTGTACTACTAATAACTAATTAATTTTTATTAGGGCACGAGATATAAATAGTAAAGTTACGGGAACAAATGAATGTAGCAAATGATGGCACAAAAGGAAAATAAAAAGATGAATATCTTATGGGCCGAAATAGTTATTTTATATACACACATCAAAAGTGTCTAGGGATCAACATATATTTTTGCAATAACTTTTCTCCTGATTGATATTAATTAAAATTTTCTTTAAGGATTCATCAAATAAAGTGTTTTCGTTTGTCTACAGTAACGATAAACCAAGTCACCTTTGCATTAATAAAGAAATTTGCCATTTTCCTAATAAAGGGATTTTTGACATTTAAACCACTAACATTAAAGTTCGAAAAAAAGACTGAAATAACAGTTTTCTTTAAAATTTTATTGGGTAACTTAAACAATTAATAATCCGTGTTTCTACCGCGAACACTAACAACACAAGAACATCGGTTTGGCATACTCAAAATGAGTTCATCCAAATCACGCTGTGGAATGGCCGCCCATGTTCGTTGCAACAACAAAAAAAGGTCTTCTTGCGACTGGATACCCTCCATATTCGGCAGAGCTCTTCTCTGTAGCATATCCCATGCATGCTCAATCGGGTTCAAGTCTGGCGACTGAGCAGGCCAGGGCATGACATTGATGTTAGCTGCGGCGAGAGTCTGTCTTACAACTCTTGCGGTGTGCGGTCGTGCATTATCATGCATTAACTGAAATAAGGGACCGATTTGCACTTGTAGAGGAATGATGACGTTTGATACAATCGTCTCAGCATAAATTTAAGCGTTGAGGTTGCCTCTGATCCAAATCAACTCAGTTCTTCCGCCGATCCAAATACCCGCCCATACCATGATGGTTCCAACACTATAAGGATGGACTTCCTGGCAGGATTTTAATCGCTGTTGGCGTCCAGGGGTTCTCCAGTGTCGTATACGTCTTGTATCCGGTCTCATACCAAAACGAGACTCATCAGAAAAGCACACGAAACGCCATTGTTCTTCTGCCCAATTTCTGTGTTCAAGAGCCCATTGATATCGAATCCTACGATTGTGCATTGCTATAGGTGGTACCCTTAGCGGTCTTCGGGAATGAAGGTTCACTTCATGCAAGCGGTTTCTGACTGTTTGGTCGCTAATTAAGTTCCCTGAAGAGTGATGAAGCCTCACGGCTAACATCATGGCGGTTATTGTTGGAGCTCTTCGAGTTGTGATTTGAATGTATCGGTCTTGTCTCCGTGTGGTGCAGCGATACCGTCCTCCATGGCGCTCAGCCACGGTACCAGTGCTTCGGTAACGTGTCCAAAGTCGACTGATAACACTCTGACTTGTATTCAGAGCTAAAGCCACAGTACGTTGCCGGGAACCAGCTTCTATCATTCCCACGGCTCTGAGCATTTCTTCCCTGCTTAAATGACGTCGCCGCTCCATAATAACGTTGGTTTTAATCAGTAGTAGGGAAACAGTAGCACTAATAATGTCTTCAATGCGTTGTATGTTTTTATAGGGAAAATATTGACAGCTGATTTTCATCTTTTACTAGAAATTGATTGAAAGTTCCTGTTTCAAATTATAAAATGCACCAAAAAGGATTCATATAAATTTATAAAATCATAAATTTATTACAAAGCCACATCTCAATCTCAAGAAATCCGCATAAAAATGCTTGATCCCTAGACACTTTTGATGTGTGTATATATAGCGGACTGTATTAAAGTTAGGGGGTGATTCGGGGCTGATTCTGTATTGTGCTACTGCTGCGACCCATGTGGCTGCCTCGCGTGCGCAGACGCATGCAGCGGGCTATTGGTCGGTCTCTGCCTCGGGGTGTATCGTAGGTGGGGTGGTAGCCACCGCGCCGCCGACTGTGGCTGGCTCTGCTGCGTCGTGTCGTCCGGTCGGTAAAGGGACGTGTGATGCTCGGTGCGCCCACACACCCATCGCATCCCTTCACCGACTTGCACTCGTCCGGGTAATGTAGCCCGAGGCAGCGGGGGCAGCGCTCGCACGACACCACGAAATCTTACCGGCCGTGCGTCGGCTGGGCATTATAGCGGGCGCACGTGATGAGCTTGTGCCCCCTAGCCCTGCAGTAGGGGCAGTAGGGTGTATTTGGGCTGGGCCCGGCTTGCGCGTGCATTGTGAATGTTATATGTGTAGGTGTACAGGCGTGGCACGAGGAGAGGCGAAAAAATTAAATGTGGCGGGTAGGGTTTGATTTAGTGGACTGTTACTGGGATGTATCCGGCTCGAAGGACCATAAATGTTGCCGCGTTAAACGCGTATAACATACGGCGAGGTTAAGGATAAAGGCGGGAAAAGGGGCTTACCGGGGTTCCGTGGTCCAGGCACGGTCACGAGCTGAACGTGCCGCGAATGGCGCTGGCGGCGCGGGCGCTGTAGCGGCCTTCGTTGATGAGGGCGGTCGAACACACACAGTTCACTTCATTCACTGGTGTTTGTTAGGCGTTAGGGGCGAGCTGATAGCACTAGCTCTGTCACTGTATACTTCACATAGGGCTTCGGGGCTGAGTTCAAGGGCGCGTCACGCGTGGCTTCGCCTTGAGATGTCGTTGCACACTGCCGGCGGTGCCGGCGGCGCGCCGGTCGCCCGCGTGCAAAACCTCGTCCGGTACATACGTCGCAGTGTCCGTGCGACGAGGATAACGCACTCTAATTGGCCGACGGAGGGGCAGCCGCGATTGGTCGTTGCGGTTGTGGCTCAAACATATATCATATACCTATCTGTGTAACAGTACACATTTACTCCCTTTAGAAGGCAGCATTTAGAGGTACACATTTACTCTAATATACAGAATATGACATATTTGCCACTACTAAATTGCCCTTATTCAGTAAGTAGGCTTGAAAATTTAAAACGGCTGAATAAAAGCGTAGGTTATATACCAAATAAACGCATCTTGCTGTCTGAGGGTGAAGAATATCTACCATTATTTAGTTCTTTTTCAGAATATAGCTTCTTGTGTACTAATATTCAGCTTAAGGATCACCAGTGAATTATAATAACGGTTTTAATACTTTATATGCAGCCATTAAGACCAAAGTGATTTAATATACAGCTTTCTGTGTTGCTTGGGGCAGTAATGTTTTATTTACTATAACTTGTGTTTTGTCGGATATTAATGTGAAATAATGGTGGATTATTTACTGTTAAGTATTCGTGAACGTGCATGAGTGTTGGCAAATAAAACAAAACAGTGCAACATCACTTTTTAAATTATCTCAAGAACTCCGTGTGAGAACTCAATAAAGTCCCCACAGCTTTATTGAGTCTCAAGGGGTTTGGGGGAATATCATTTACCATTAAACGTTAATGGTCTCTCATTATCATGTACTTTATACAAAGAAAATATTCACTTTAATATCTTACTTGACACTGGCTAAATGTGCTAACCGCATGAAACCATTATTTAAGAGAAAAAAAATGCTATCATTTCTTCTGGGTCGAGATTCTATTTTTAAATTAATAACAGCCACTTTACGAGAAAGTGTGTTGAAAAAATATGATCAACGGTTACAAAGTTTTCTAATCGAGTGAATAATAAATGAGTGAACGTAGTTCGTCTGTCGTGACGTTGCCGCGATGCTCTTCGCAGGCCGCGCGTTTACTCCTTGTGTGGATAGATGGCGCTAACATACCGCGTTGAAAGCTTCAGGTTAGATTCCAAATATAGTTGTTCTGTCGGGTGAAGTATGGGAGGTTATGAAGATGGAGGAGGGTTCCATGGCGATGGTAAATAACAACTGCGTCTCTTTAAGCGATGTTGTATATTTACAGTGACTACATTGTGACTACCTAATTATCTAAACCGTACAAGACTATTATTTTATACGATAAGAACTACGTAGATGGAGGGAGGAGGCCGTGTCTTATCTTGATCGGATCTACACACGTTTAGGAACCTAAGCCAAGTACAGTCAATGCAAAGGGAAAGGATCCCCCCCCCCCCCCCCCTAGCATATATTAAATGTATGGTAAGGGCGTCCGTTCACTCTACAGATGACTGTACCGCCTTACACGTACAAATTAGACTGAGCTAACTGAGGAGTTTACAGATTCAACATAGCAAGTTTTCAGAGATCCAAGCTAGAGGATCCGAGTATACAACGACCTTCACCGAGCGGTTAATAGATGAAAAGTATTTTATATCAAATTTAATATGTTAAAAAATATATTGCGAGTGGATTGGCTGAAAAATTTCAGTCCACTAAATGATTAATTAAATATTTAAAAATATTATTTTTTGAATATTGCACTTGTTTCGATAATAGATAAATTAAATAGGTATCAATCGAAAGTATGAAGCCTATAGAATATACAAACGTTAGGTTGACTATTTTTTTCCTGTCGTAACATTGGGTAGTGTAACGGTACAGAATGAATGGTATCCGTCCGTTAGTAAGGAATGTATGGGAGTAGCACTAAAATTAATATTAATGCGTAGCACCATTAATATAATAAGCATGAAAAGGGAAAAATAAACTAGTTTAAAATAAGAGACATGTGGACAAGAGGCTTTACGTTAAAGGTAGTAAGAAGGTGTCAGTGGACTAGGGCCTTATCATTATTTTAAATTTCGCGGGGACTGTTCCGTGTGCCCCTTGCGACATAGGCGCCGTCTAGCGTGCGTTATTTACTTGAGTTTCGCGTAGGATTGTTAGGTTGGCAATGGATTAGAATGATGGGGTTGGAGAGGTTGAGAAAAAGATAGAGGGGGGAAGGAAGATGTTATCTCCACGTGGCGCAACACGAAGTTCACATATAACAAATGATAAGAGACGTGAAGGCGAGGCGCATTGGCTAAACAGCTAGCGATTGGTTGAAGGGAAGAAAAGCGGAATTGTGGGGACGAATGTTGGGCGCGCGTGGCGCGAAAGTTAAGATGCTTGGGGAAGAGAGGAAAATTAGCGGGGCATTCAATTGTAGGACGTTGGAGGCGCGGTCCGATTTACGAGTGGCGGTAACGATCTCATGCGTGAAAACGAGCGTCCGAGCGATTTTAGCGCGCTAAGTAATATTCGAGCTTCGATATTAACTAAAATTGATTGTGAAATAGAAAGTGATTATTAAAGTAAAATTATTGTTCTCGCAACTCGAATTGTTAACAGAATGCAGTATTCTGGATCATATTAGCGGAAACGCATCACGGTGGCAACGAAAGTTAATATGATTTTAACTGACCTCGGTCAGGATGGCCTTTGATTGTATTTAATAAGGCCGGCGTTATCTATTACAACGCTAAATAATAAACTATCTTCGAGAGAGTAATGCAGGAGAGACAGTTGTCTCCCTAGTGAAAATCGAAGATAGGTCAGACACTAATTAGCTGGAGATAGGCCCGTATAACCAAATCCAATTTCGAGCCTATCTTCGTACACACAGTGCAGGGTTAGGTGGACACACTGGGTTTACTGGCCCGTCTTGCTAGTTCATTTAGAAGTCTGTTGCTTGCAGGGGCGACTCGACTTACACAACTCCCCACGAAATTAAGTTAAATGTGGCTTGGGCCTAGATTGCAAGGTATACTAGTAGGGACTGTTAGTTCGACAAAATATAGGGATTTCAAGTGAGGTAGGCTGTATAAATCTATAGGTAGGCGTTTCTATATATGCTATTAGGTAGTGGGGGACGGCAAGGTGTGTGTGTACGCTGTGCGTACATAAACTAGGTACTTGGGCCGCGGGGCCAGGCTGGATTAATTCAGACTAATAAGGTAGGGATAATTAAGTTACGGTGCTAAATAGAAATAACGATGAAGTGACGTGGGTTAGGAGCGCTGTAGGGACCTATCTAGGCATGTAATCTGTTACCGTAGGCCAATAAAATTCTAATTGTTTTCCTAAAGTTGTTGTTACCAATTGACTATTCATTTTAAATAATTAGCAGAAGTGTGGTAATATTGTACCATCATTACTTTGAAGTACCTAAAAGTCTAGACTGGTTTCCTATTACAAGAAAAATACTAAAAGTTATAGCAAATAAGCATAGCTGTACTGTGATGTTTGATTTCTAATAATGAAATGACCAAACAGGCATTTTTAGCTTTCCCTGGGGTAAGATACGGCCTTAATATAGCTACACTCTTCGAAGTATTATAAATATACATCCAATACCTATTCGTAAAATATAAGCTGATACTAAACAACTAAAACCAGTTTAGAACCTAGGTTAATTCGTTGAAGCTGCGAATCCACCTTAATGGGAAAAGACCTTACAAGCTGTGAGCTTCTACTATTATGAAACATAGAAATAATTGATTGATAACAACCTACTAATTAGCCTGATAATACAGTCTACTTATACCATTTGAATTCACCTTAATGGTCAAAGACCTTATAAGTTATATACTTACTTCTAATAATATTAAACATAGAAATATTTGATGGGAACAATCTAAATCAATCAGACTAATACCTAGTACAGTCTGCTTTTTATCTATTAAAGTGAGTAAAGGATAACTTCTAAATATAATTGATTTAATTATTAACAGGGATAATTACCTGATTTACTACCTACTAAAATATACTACTTAACTATGATTTAGTAGGCTATTAAATACTCACCCAGTCTGAGAGACAGGGGTGGAAGTTAATGGAAAATAATTAACTTAAGTTCACTTCCTAAAAGTTAAGGATATTGAATAAATCAAACATCGTTTAATAAACTTAAGATGGGATAAACTGCCAATGCAGCCCATACAATGTAGTTATATTGGTACTTTATAAGATCTGTATAATAAACACTAAGAGTAAACCAAAGTAATTTTACTTCAAATGATAGTATTCTATTTATGTTCACTTCCTAAATGAGTAGGATATTGAATAAATCAAACATCCTTTAATAAACTTAAGATGTGATAATCTGCCGAGGCAGCCAGTACAATGTAGTTATATTGGTACTTTATAAGATCTGTATAATAAATACTAAGAGTAAATAAAAGTAATTTTACCTTTATTAATAGCATTCTATTTTAGCCACTGCCTGAAGTGGGCTTTGGATAAATTATCCACCCTTTATAGAACTGAATATTAATTTTCTAATAAGACAAAAAGACAGTCAGTTAATAATATTACATTGGAATATCTTTAGACACAATAATCAGAGAAATAAGTGGGTCCTGTTGAATGCTGGCTTCCCACCTCTGTTCGATAAGTGATATCATAAGACATAAGTTATTGCATTGAATAATTAAGTTCTTAATGTGAAAAGGATATTTGGATGATAGCAAGGCTTGAGATAAACTCTATTGATTTAAGTGGAATAATAAGAATCTAAATGCTAACACATAGTTCATAATGTAAGATGGAATTAAGTTTTGAGGAGAGATGTTCTCCGATATGTTCTGAGATAAATTCTCAGTTTAAAGAATTAAAGCCGCAGGCTAATTAATATTAAAGCCAATGTGACGGAACTATAACTAAACAATGAGATGTATAGTACGCTATTTAGCGGCGGAGGGGCTCATAAATTGCACAAGACTTTTTATCTATCATGCTATTGTTAATAAATAAATAATACCTGCAAGCTAAGCTATCATCTGATTATCTTTGAGTGCTTAACAAATCTACCCCGCAGCTGCTGTGAAGGATTTAGGTCACAGTTCAGACGGAGTCATTGCTAGGCTACACATATCTAGGATATTATTTGTTGATTGGTAGGTAATTAGGTCAGGAGAAAATAAATTAACACAGGGTTAAGCCAATTACTAAACTTTCACGAAAAGAACTTGAGTTACTTAAATGCAGTTAACAACGGAGGGTTCACTAGACGATCTGGCCAAAATAGTATTTATTCTAATATTACATTGCTTGACTGAAATTCACCGCAAATAGAATTAAGCTATGCTAAGGATCCATTATCATACAAACACTACGCACTCTACAAAACCTCCAGACACAACCATTAGATTGTAGATAAATTAGGTTAAATAGTTTTAAGAATTAGATAATAAGTTAAGCTAAGGTAAAGGCGGCGATGATGTGTGTATGTATTATAAGGTTAAGAAGATAGGTTAGGTTGAGAAGTTACAGTAGGCAGGTGTAAACAGGCAAGTCAATATTAGTAATTTGCAACAGACTGGTTAAATAAATAAAATTTATGTTATACATTAAAAACACAGACACACCAAACCAGTGCAATGTAATTTTTTTTTTTACTATTTAATTAATCATTAATGATACTGGACTGAAATTTTTCAGCCAACCCACTCGCGATATATTATTTAACATATTAAATTTGATATAAAATACTTTTCATCCATTAACCTTCTCGGTGAAGGTCGTTCTATACTCGGATCTTAGACTATTACAAAGTTTTCTAATCGAGTGAATAATAAATGAGTGAACGTAGTTCGTCTGTCGTGACGTTGCCGCGATGCTCTTCGCAGGCCGCGCGTTTACTCCTTGTGTGGATAGATGGCGCTAACATACCGCGTTGGAAGCTTCAGGTTAGTTTCCAAATATTAAAGTTGTTCCGTCGGGCGAAGTATGGGAGGTTATGAAGATGGAGGAGGGTTCCATGGCGATGGTAAATAACAACTGCGTCTCTTTAAGCGATGTTGTATATTTACAGTGACTACATCGTGACTAACTAATTATCTAAACCGTGCAAGACTATTATTTTATACGATAAGAACTACGTAGATGGAGGGAGGTGGCCGTGTCTTATCTTTATCGGATCTACACACGTTTAGGAACCTAAGCCAAGTACAGTCAATGCAAAGGGAAAGGATCCCCCTAGCATTACATTAAATGTATGGTAAGTGCGTCCGTTCACTCTGCAGATGACTGTACCGCCGTACACGTACAAATTAGATTGAGCTAACTGAGGAATTTACAGATTCAACATAGCAAGTTTTCAGAGATCCAAGCTTTCATAGCCTATCGTATTTTGACGAAACTCTTATCTTGGAAACCATTCTATCAGAACTGCGAAATGTACCATACTTTTCCATGCTTTTCATTCGGTGACCTTAAACTTCATGTAAACATTAGTCAATACAGTTGAAATGGTTTGTAAAAACATTGCACACAGTTTGCTCGGTTTCCTATAAGTTGGCAGGATGCACTCCGTGCGATGAATAAAGATTCTTAGTTGAATAATGCTGGATGAAAATGCTTTTTTTACAATATGCACTAGGCTGTCTGGCACTTGACCTGATGGGAAGTGACGATACTGCCGAAGGTGGAGAATGCCTGTCTACTTAGAAACAGCTTATTCAATATGGCCTTGAAAAAGTCTAGGTTGTACTTCTTGTTAGAGGAACATACTAGCAGGAAAAGCGTTTTATTCCATAGGCATTAGAAAGGTCGAGCCAAAGCGGTTTGTGCGGATAGCTGGTATATATATTATATAGGTGTGGTGGTGTGGAACGCCTGCCCGCCTCTTTTGCCCCAAAGGCGGAAAGGGAATCTAAAACAATTTTTAATAGTTTTATCAATATTTATAAACACTTGTTAGTTACATGCAAAGTTAAATTAAAAGAGTTCATGTGAATCACCAAATTTTACTGATTTAAGAATACCTCTTCCCCAATATGGCAAACACCCTGTATGCATTTATGATTTTTATAAACACAGCCGCATCTCGCAGTGCGACTGGCAGTTTTGCATTGGCAAGATATTAATTCTAAATCATTCAGAGACATGCATGGCTTTAGTGTTGTATTGGAGACAATTTGGGGTCACTTAATGTCCAACCGTGTTCTGTAGGTGGTGGTAAACTTTAAATTGACACATCTGCAGTTGCCCAAATGTAATACGAGTATAATTTAACTTTGCATGCAACTTACAAGTGTTTGTTTGAAAGGGTTTGCAAGAATAAATATTAATAAAACAATTAAATTGTTTTAGATTCCCTTTCCGCCTTTAGGGCACAAGAAGCGGGCAAGCGTTCCACACTTACCTACATAATACACTAGTTATCACAAAAATCACCGACCCACCTACATTTTACACGAAAACTCATGTTTTAATATTTGAAAGAAACAAATTGTTTTATATTCGTTTGACATACGGTGCCCATCAGAGCCGTATAAAGTCATTCGACACCCATCACAGAATTTAATATTTGAAAGAAACAAATTGTGTTTTATATTCGTTTGACATACGGCGCCCATCAGAGCCGTATAAAGTCATTCGACACCCATCACAGAATATAACGAATGTTCTATAGTTCGTTCAAGATGTTCCCTCGCGGATTGGTCTGACTTGGCGATGAGCTACGGTCAGTTGTGGTCCTGTTACTGGCTTTTGAGGTCATAAGTTATGTTCACGAAGTCTTCTTCTCACTGTACTGTCACTTATATGGCTATAAGTGACAGTACGGTAAGTGCTGGGTGTGGCCATCCCGCACATAACGCAGCCGTCGCTGGAGATCTACACTAGAAAGATGGTGATTTCTTAAAGACGATGTTACAATAAAAATTTTCTTTGAGTGGTGACCCTTTGTCTTTCAGATCCTGTTCTTCTACGGTACTGCCCAGTCTCTTGAAACCTCTGGTAAACTCTCCGAACTGCAGATCGACTGAGATGTAATCTTCGAGCGACAACACGTTGACTAAAACCCTCTCGCAGCAAAGCCACAACTTGGGCCGACTCAGATTTAGTAGTATTGGAATAAAACAACTTCAGCCGTGAATATTACTTTATTTTTACTTTTCAATTTATTGGCTTATAAATACAAATTAAATATCGGAGCGGAAAAGGTCTCCCCAAGACATCCTTTCTATGCGCTAGCTCACGGCGAAGTGCCTGCGCTACGATCTCGCTGCTACCAGGTGCCCACCCCTCCATGCTACCATGATTACGTCATTGGTAGGGCGCCTATGAAGTGAGGTCTTAGCGCTACAAATATATCAAACACTTTAAAATTAATAAGTTAAACTAATCTTCAAAAAATACTTTTAAATAATATTCTATTTTAAGTTTTAATATCAACCTGTAACATATCATTCAAATAAATCATTAAATAATCATTTAACACCGTTGTACTTAACACTTTTATTAAGAAATGTTATTAACAGCTAAAATAAATTAACACCGTTGTAGCACTATTATTGACAAATGTTGTTAACAGCTCGGCCATCCATCAATTAGCAAGTCCTCTAGCTTAGATACGAAAATTACAAAAAACTTACACTACAAAATAAATAAGCACCTAGATTAGCATAGGTTACTGGTCACCTAGGTTGCTGGTCAAATAGAACCAATAACACCTAAGGAAGTAAAATTTGCTATTCGTTGAATGAAGAACAACAAGTCGACTGGGCCAGATGAAATTCCGGTAGAACTCTGGAAAAGAGTATTCGACACCGGCATAGTCTGGTTAGCAAACTTTTTTAAAAGTTATAGAAGATCGCATAATGCCTAACATGTGGAGAAAAAGCAATATCATACCTTTCTATAAAAATAAAGGCGACGCTGCCGAATGCGGGAACTACAGAGCCATAAAGCTAACTTTGCACTCCTTCAAAATCTGGGAAACCGCGATAGCTAGAAGGCTATCTCAGCTTATAAAGTTAACGCCATTCCAATGTGGCTTCTCAAGCGGCGTAGGAACCATAGATGCCAATCACTCCAATTAAACTGCTTCTACAAAAGTATAAATCATCTGGAAAGGACATACACTTCACTTTTATAGATCTAGAAAAAGCATTTGATAGAGTTTCAAAAGATCTTTTAAGAACAGCGCTTGGGGCACAGCACGTATCCCGAACAGTTTATTAATATAGTAAAGACATGTACTATAATGTAACCACAAGGGTACGTTGTCGTACGTAGTAGACGAGTGCATCAGGATTCAACGTCTTTAAGCCCACTTTTGTTTAATACGGTCATGAATTACATCACTGAAGATCTGCAACGTCGTGTTCTATGGATACTACTATATGCCGATAATATAGTGCTCGTGTCAAAATCTGCTGAAGACCTGCAAAACGAACTATCCCTGTGGAGCAACCGTTTTAAAAACCGAGGCCTCAGAGTAGGCCGAACGAAAACGGAATTCCTGCACTGCAATTGCTCTGGCGTAAATGCAATCCTATCCCCACCACTAATAGATTATATTTATTCCCCTTAATAAAGTCTGTAACTTCAAGTACCTTGGATCCGTAATAACAAGTGAAGCAAGTACCAAAAAATACATAGATAACAGGATTCAAGCTGATTCAAAGGTGGAGAGCACTGACTGGGGTATTTGTGACTCGCAAATGCCTGTTTGAGTAAAAAGAAATATCTACAAGAGAGCAGTTCGACCTCCCATTCTGTATAGCGCGGAAAGCAGGCCGATGCGCAAGCAAGAGGAGCTTATGATGTATTGTACAGAAATGCGAATGCTTAGGTGGGCTGGGGGCGTAACGCTAATAGATAAGGTTCGGAATTAATATATCCGTGGCACATTCAAGGTTGCGCCAATACAATAGAAGATGTGCGAAAGTCGACTGCGATGGTTCGGCCATGTGATGCGCAGAGATGTCGAGCACATGACTAGGAGTGCGCTAAATGACACTGCCGAGGGTAAGAGACACCTAGGTCGCCCCCCTTACGACTTGGACAAACACAATAAATAAGGATATGAAGACAATGGGCGTAAGCCTAGAATATGACGCAAAATAGAAAGGAATGTCGCAAAATGATACGGAGAGCCGACCCCAAATGACCTGGGAAAAGGCTAGGATGATGAGAATCGTTAGTTTTAGAAATAAAGATAATTATAAAAAAACAAAATTTCGACGTTTTGAACATTAAGGCTATTGAATTTTATAGTAAACATGTTATGGATTTACGGACAAAAAAATTTAGCAGTAGAAAGGGAGTACCGTAGTCTGCACTTTCGAGAAGTGATGATTGTTTTGCTTAAATTGATTTTAAGTAGTGAAACTTCAGAAGTGATATTGTTTTGTTTAGGCTGTTTTTCTTTGTTTTAAAAAGTCTAAATGGCTAACTATTGTTAGTCTTGTGTTATCTTTTGATTTCTGTTTAATATTTTCAATGTTATTTGTAGTGATTTTTATCCTAAACATTTTAAAAAGACATTAAATAAATGACATTTTATACTTACATCGCTATATTTTACTATCCTTTGTAACTTTTAACAGTTATGATATTTTAATGCACCTGACTACATAGATATACAGCATTTAAGTCAAAATTAAGGCTATTGAAATACATTGTAAATAGGTACTGTGGCGGTGCCACCTACCTGCATGTAGTTTGATACAGTAGTTCACATCGTTCGACACGAAGCAAAATACCTTCCGCTTCCCTACAGTACTTACTGCAATTTGGCTTTATTGGAAAATACATAATTTCGAGTCGCCCATACAATATCTGTTTCATTTACAGCGTTTTATCGTAACAAATAAAAATGTGTTAATGCTGTTACCCATAGAATGGCACTTGTAGATTTAATAATAAAGAAGATTTTATGATTTTTTTTTCCGAAATGTCAAAATTTTTTTGGCTCTAGTGGACATTTTTCATTTTGTGGGTTACAGCAGTTCCGCTATTTGCGTCGATATACGTAAGCTACTATTACACATTCAATGTAATTTAATTTAATTACAACCTACTAAATGTAACTAACTAATTATAAGCTAATCAGGTGCATAAACACACATCAACAGAATCTAAGGATATCTTAATCCTAAATTATTTACGACTTTATAGTTTAAAATCTTTTTAGTTTTTATAAAAAGTTTTTATAGAGATTGAAACCTCTTTTATTCTATTTTCAAAATTTAAAAATGTTAATAAAAAAACAAAAGAAAAAACATAATACGGCGGCAAAATTGTTAGTAATTCGTTACGTCAAGGAAAATTAAAATTGTTTTATTAATATTAATTAATGAAAAGGGCTTAGATTGTTTTCGTTTTTTAATTAAAAGTGCCATGTAAGGTTTAAGAGTCACGTACGTCGTCATTTGAGTCGAGATGAAATGTTACCAGCGGTGAGCATGTAAGAAAAAGGTGCCATTCGACGCGTCGTTCCCGAGGCCCTACACACCTGCCAAAACGTGATATCAAGGTTGTGGTCACGTTATCGCAGTACTGGGGATGTGGCTGAACAGCACACGGGTAGATATCGTGTAACTACGCTGAGACAGAATCGATTTCTCCAAATGACCGCCAGAAGATAAACCAATATCACAGTGATGCAACTAGTACAAAGGCTCCAGAAGGACCACCAGCTACTTACTGGTAAGCTAACAAACCGTACGAAGGAGGTTGCATGATGTTAATCTTCATGCTCGAAGACCGCTACGTGTTCCAGCATTGCAACGGGGCAATCGCGGTCGGCGGCTTTCGTGGGCTCGGGATCATTTACCATGGAGTGACGAACAATGGTCTTTGGTTCTGTTCACCGATGAGTCCCGGTTTGGGTTTCATCCTAATTCACGAAGTACACGCGTTTGGAGAACTCCAGGGAAAGCAAGCCGTCTACGGCACCCCCAGGAGGTCCACTCATATCAAGGCGTAACAATCATGGTGTGGGCTGGAATTCGTCTTGGCGGATGAACCCAGCTCGTTTGGATCCAAGGCAGCATGACTGCACAAAAATACTACGAGGAGGTAGTAGAGCCTGTTATTGCCCCACTCAGAATTCTAATGGGCCAGGAATTTGTATTCATGCACGATAATGCTCCTTTCCATACAACGCGGGTAGTGTCGGCCGCTCTCCGTGACCACGATCTTCAAGTTTTGGATTGGCCTGCACAGTCGCCCTATTTAAATCCTATCGAGCATGCCTGGAACATGTTGCAACGAAAAGCTTTGAGTGATTTCCCGCCAAATTTGACATCGGAACAACAACTTTACGAACACTTGCAAAGAACATGGGACCTCAATACCGCGCAAGACATTGACAATTTAATTTTAAGTATGAACAATCGATGTCGATATGTAACTAATGTAAGAGGTTTCAAAACTAATTATTAATAATTAGATTTTTTTTAATACAATTTTAATTATACTTAATACTTTTATAAGAAGAGTTCATTTTTTTATTTTAGTAATTTTCTACAGCGATTAAAAAAATTAACATTTTTATTATAAACATAAAATCACAATTTTTTTTTTATTAAAGTCCTTAAAATAACCTATCACTCTTCTTTTAACTATATCAATAAATTCTTTATAGATTTTTAGATATTTGATAAAATAAATAATATCCCTAGATTCTGTTGATGTGTGTATTTATATGTTTACCTACCTACACGACCTACAGTGAAACGATTAAGCCGGCCACTTCTAGAGGCAACCGAACCGCACAATACAGTTTCAAGCACCCGGCTGCCGTGTCGTTTTAATTGAACCTACGCGTCTGCTACAATTTGATTCAAATGTAGGGAAGCCGAAGGTAGGGAGGAGATGGATGCCACTTTGAGGAAGGCAAAGGGAAGATCTTCCTCCGAGCTGGCTATAGCTTGGGGACCGAGGTCCAACGGATGTTTGTTGGAGGTGCTATGTATAGCGAAGGAGATGGTGAAACTTCGCTACCGCGATGCAGGCTTCCCATACTATTTTCTGTCGCAGTATGGAGATGTCGTTGAGTTGGTTTTTGTGGCGCCATCTGTTGACACGGTTGGGAAGGTGTTGCTTCGTGTCGAACTATGTGCGGCGTCATGCAGGTAGGTGGCGCCGCCACACAGACAACCCTGGGCCTTCTGAGGCCTCCGATCACGGGTCTGAAGCTGGCTGCGATTCGCAGCGCTTTAATTTTAAACTAAACTTAAAGACTACCTTACGCTAGGGACTTACCGACTTGCCGATTGTTAGCCCGCCTTGCAACCTTATGGGAGAACAGGAGGGGAGGAAACAGGATCGTTGCAGCCCAGCTGCCGTGGTGTGACTCCTGGCCGCTGGCAGCGTTGCCACGCCGCCCAACTTCATGAGGCTGTCCAGATCACACCGTCCAACTCGCCGAGCAGTCGCCGCCTCCACGTTATCACCGGGAATCGGTTCCCACTAGCTCATCACGCGAGGCTAACAGTGCCTGCCAAACGCAAGCTAATGTTCAGAATTGACGCTGCCGTCAGCGTTCGTCCGTCCGATTAATTAAACACCGCAGCCTCAGATGGCTGTTTACAAAGGGATTGACAAGATATTATCCGATTTCTTGCTAATTCACCAGGCACGCGGCCATGTCCCGACAAACCGCGGTTGTTTTTACACCGTATAATAAAATCTGCCGCTGTCCCAACTGTGGGAACCAAATCAGCCCACCGTAAACAGACCGACCATTACGTGTTTTTCCGAAATCCGAACTAATAATGAATGACAGACGACGAATATCAATGTCACCTCACAGTTTTTACTTTTACCGGTAAGTCAATTTTGGTAGGCAAAGTACCACATCCGTACAGCCATTGGTTTCGAACACATTATGCTATGCAATATTTTGGGAAGAGCTATGTATCGTATGTTATGCAAAATCTTGCATTTTGGGAATGTTTTGCCAAATAATATATTTGACAAAATAATACTTGGTAAAGTGAAACGTTGCCATGTAATTACTTGTTAAACAATAACTTGCCAAAATAGTTTTGCTAACTGTAAAATTGCGAAAAGTTGTTTTGACAAATGTTTTTTTGCCAAATGAAAATTTGGGAAAAATATATTATAATAGAAGTAATATTTTGGGAAACGTTTTTTGGCCATACATTAGTTATCCACATTTGAAACCACTTATTAGGAATTATCTGATGTTATCAACTACCAAAATAGCCAAATAACATAATCATAGTACAATTTGTGGGCGCAGCACTGTAAATAATGTATAATAATATTCTGTATTGGTTTAGTAACTCAAACAATGTGTAAAATATAGCCATGAAAATTATTTAAGTAAAATTTCAATATGAGTATTTCAATTGAACAGACAAAACTTTATCTATCAAAGAGCTGGTTGACGCGCAAATGGGTAATTATTTATGAAAATTGGATCAGTTTATCTATCTCCATTTCAAAATAATTTTCATTAACTGTGACAATAAAAACATATATGTAACGAGAATTTGTATGACATTGCGCCACAGCTTTAGCAAATTTTCGAATAAAACCGACACTAGACCCTCACCATTGCACTGTACGCCTGCTTTTTTGGGCTTTGAATCAATGAATAAATGAACGCATTAAATAATGTACGAAAATAATGTATTGCAGACACAGACCACATTATTACATAGCAAGTAACATGTATAAAAGTAAAATTTATTAAAGAAACTATAATTATGACTAAAGAATAGTTATTAACATTAACAGTTTACAGATTACCAAATTACATATTAAGTTACCGAGTTTAATAGTGTAACTATTTTTTTATCCGTGACTAAAATAAAATAAAAATCTTGAAAACAACAATACACTTATTGTATGGCATTGCGCCACAGCTTTAGCAAATACGGCGAGTTAAAATTTTATCATACTTTCGAATAAAACCGACTCTAGACCCTCACAATTGCACTGTACGCCTGCTTTTTTGGGCTTTGAATCTATTGATTTACGAAAATAACGTATTGAAGACACAGGCCACATAGATGACGAATCAGTGTGCTTCGTGACGGGCGGGCTGTACCGTCTCATGCGCCTGTCGCAACTGCTGGGCGTTGCGCCGGTGCGCTTCGAGAAGCATCGAGACAAATGGCGCATACGTGCATCAACTTCCGTTTATTTTGCGAGCGTTCTCTTCGTAATTTGTTTGGGTAAGAAATGGAGATTCTGTGTCATTATCTCTTTTCTGAGTATTCTGGAAAGTAGGTACATCTTGAATAAACAAGTTGTTAATAATACAAAATTAATTTGATTTTGTTTCACTTTTGTGATTACCTTGTATACTGTTTAGAGATTAATACTTAGTATAGTATTACTTACTTCAGATTAATTAAGTAAGTACTACGTTTGTTTGTAACATGAAAAGTATTTTTTCTTTATTTTTACCACCAGATCTGGCTATGATTACTCCTCCGATCGTTAAACTAATCCGGAAAGAGACACTCATGGATGATACAAGTGTCCGTGCGATTGCTTCAATCTTAAACTTTGTGTTCGCTTTAGGAAGCGGAAATGTGATAGTATTTTATGGAATGGCAAGACAACGTTTAATAATTCAGTGCTTACGCAAACTTCATCAGGTATCCTATGGTTTTCGTCTTTTTTATGATACTGTCCCCTCTTAGAGCAGTATTACTTTAATCTTACTGTGCAAATTCCCATACGAATTTGCATAGCAAGATTGAAGTAATAGAGGTGGCAGTAGGAGCCCTGAGCAGGCAAACGAGCATTAGGTCCACCTTTATTACCATGATGATTGAATATTTGTTATTCACTAATTGTTATCAGGTCTAAAATTGACTTGATAAACTTTGGTTGGAAATTTGCAATTGCGGCGCTAAGGACAATAAATGTATAAGTTGAATATATACGATTGCGTGCGTTAATGAATTAGGAGTTTCTACGTGACTATTAAAAAAATTATTGATATTTTATAGGTACAAAGGACATTCTCCGATGTGTACCACAAATCGCCCAGAAAAGATGTGTCTTTATTAGCACTCAGTGGAATGTCAATAACAATTGCCATAATCAGCGGTGTTCTACTTTACATTCGCTTCATTTATTTGGAAAGCTTTCCAAAAACGTGTAAGTGTAAACAAAATTGGGGTAGTTTATCGACAGCTTTCAAACGTCTCATTATTGCGCATAGACCATGGTATTATAGATGCCACATTGAGGAAGGCAAAGGGAAGATCTTTCTCCGAGCTGGGTGGTATAGCTCGGGGACCGAGGTTCAACAGGTGTTAGTTGGAGGTGCTATGTATAGCGAAGGAGATGATGAAACTTTACTACCGCGATGCAGGCTTCCCATACTATTTTCTGTCGCAGTATGGAGATGTCGTTGAGTTGGTTTTTGTGGCGCCATCTGTTGACACGGTTGGAAGGTGTTTGCTTTGTGTCGTACTATGTACGGCATTATGCAGGTAGGTGGCGCCGCCACAGACCTTCCCACATGGACGATGAGCTGTCATGGGGATATGAACCTAGCAAACTGCATTGGGCCAGCCAGTATAGGAAAAACACAATCTAGCGGGATTTAATTGAAATCTATTCATTGAAGAAACAGTATTGCCTGTTTGTACCTAAGACCTTCTTGTCACTTCTGAATTTAAGGATGTTTTTTGGGTAAATCAAAATAAAAAATAAAAAATGTTAAAGTGGGTAGACAATATTCGTCGTTCATTTATATTTCAAGCGATATTATTATAGCGTAAACTGTTTACGATTTCTGATTACTTAAAGATACAAGACAGTTTTTTCTTTTTGGATTTTGTATATCTTTGAGGTAAGTTCAAGTATATTTTTTGGAACTAATAATGAAACTGATTAAATAACATCATTTCAAAGCAGAGATAAAAATAATTTTCTTTAGAGAGGATTTGTTAACAAAGTTGTGCACGTATTAAAACGCCCGTATTATCCTGTATTTTTTTTGGTTTACTTAATAGTACAGTGGCTTAATTTCAAAGTACAGTTGATACATTAAGCTCTTTTTTGTGACACCTATACTTTTTTTTCGTTTTTCAGAATGTCTACCGAAATAACAAAAAAACAAATTTTCGATATTATTTTGTACTGCGAACGCAAAAAACAAGCAATTACATACTATTTTTGCGTTTGTAAAAGACAAATATCTTTACGTTGAGTTTTCTGAAGTTGCTATGAAGGAAATTAAGAACTTTAGAAAGTTGTGCAGCAAATTTGAGGAAAAATGGGCACCAGGCGGTTGACATCGTGAACGCTTCTTGAACAAAAATATAAGAATGGATACATTAACTTGCCAGATAGTGTTTTGCGAGATGTACCGTCTTCTTCTAGTCATTCACCAGGAAGATCACAAAAAAGTTTTATGGAAAAAACAAAAAAGCGCAAAGTTCAAAATCTTCTACAATCCACTAGCCCTGAAGAAATTATAATTGCGACTGAAAATGATTTTCGAAAATCTGGTAAAAGAGATTCTGTTTCTGATTCTGAGTTCACCAAAGAGAGGTACTGTCATAAAAAACGTACGAAAGAAAATTGGTAGTCAAATCGTTCCGGTGACTTTATCTGCCAATGAAGCTTTATGCATGATAATGGATGCGGTTTATCAACAAATCAATATGAAGTTATACGATAAAGAGTAAATAAATTTGCAAAAAGCTATTACCATTTTACGATCAAATAAAAGAGGCCAAAATGTTACCCTCCCGGAAAAACCGTAACAGAATCAACAGCTATGTGTAAGCTTCAGTCATTAGTTGATCATAGTATCCAGCGTTTATGTTTATCCCAGACACATTTATTTATGTATTCAACAAACATTGCCAGCGTTACAGTATACACGAATGCACTGAACAATATGTAACATACACCAATAAACAATAAAAAACTTATAACAAAAGACATGCTTGACATAGTACTATCAACGTCACACAGATGGCGCTACAATGAATTTTTTTGAGAATATTACTTTTTGTCGTCCCAAAAGGGCCCAATCCTTCAGCAACGATTGTAGTACTGTGGATGGAGGGGAAACTTAGATAAATTATGCTAACTCAACCCTAAATAGCATATTGGATGGCAATTCTACCAGCGTACCTAATCTATCTACTCAAACAAGGAAGAATTAGATAAGTTACGATTGGAACTTCAAAGTGCTCATGAGGAAATCTCCAATCTTTGTAGTGAAAACTACGCACTAAAAGCAAGAAACACGGAATTGGAAAAAAAAATCTCAATGTTTAAGGATGCATTTGACACATTGAAGTCTGATACTTCACCCTGTAATAGAAGAACAGGGGAATTCTATACACCAACATCAAAAAGAATTCAATTATCAACACGCGGATTATTTCGAACTCCAAATTTACATTTAAAGCAAGATTTTGGTACGAGCAAATCCTTTGTCATCGGTAAAACATCTACGCAGTTATGTAGCGGCTCACTAGATGGCGCTGGGAGTTCCTCAAAACACCAAACTTCGCCCCGGACTACTGTCAAAACACGGACGAAAATACCACCAACTTTTAATGATTGTGAAAAGATAGGTACTCTAGAGAAAAACAAATTATTAGTTTTAGTTAGTAACAAAACAAATAAAGTGTTAAAAACGGTGCAAAAAGTGTTTAATGAGGAATTTAACATTTGTCACTATTTGTCGCCGGGTGCAGATAGGGAGCAATTATTACTAGGTGTCGAACAAAAAGTACAAAACTTAACTTTAAACGACTATTATGTAGTCATAATAGGTGAAGTAGATTTCCAAAAGACAAAAGACTACAATAAACTTGTCATTCTAATACAAGAAAAACTTATTTAACTAAACCACACAAACATTATAATTGTCTCTCCAACATTTAGAATGAAAAGAAATACCTATAACGTTATTTAATAAAAGAATTGAAACTTTTAATAAGTATCTGCATATTAGCAATTGTTGTCATGGCTTTGCTTACTTGTTAGATTCATGTTTGAGTTTGAAATATTAACATGAAATGTTTCCTTATAATCATGGAAAGTTGAAAACATAATAAATTGCTTGTATAAATCTTAGAACTTGTTGAATATAATATTAACTTAAAAATACATAACTATTCAAAATTTTTATCGTGTCTAAATCGATAACAATACTTCACCAAAATATATGTGGCCTATTGAATAAATCAGATTTATTGGCGGTCGCAATGCATGAATTTACACTAAATAATAAAAATGTAGATATTATATGTGTTACAGAACATTTTATGAGTAAAGAGGACTTGTGTAATTTATATGTCCACAATTACAAATTAGTAACAAGCTACACAAGAGACACCCGTAGGGACGGTTCTTGCATCTTAATTCGCGAGCGTTTTAGTTGTGAGATAATGGATGCAGTGCTGCCAGATCCGTAGGTCAAAACTATCCTAGATTTACTGCAAAATTATCGTGTTTTTATCGCATTCAAAAAGACAGAATTTATACGACTGGGTACTCCAAAAATATGGTAACATCCAACGTCACGAGCTAAAAAAAAAAAAAAAGGTCATCACCTTGAAAAAGGACTGACTGTGGTACCTTAAATTTCGTTATTTCCAAACTGTGACTGAACGACTGATGCTAAACCAGGTTTGTCACAAAATTATCGTAGAACTGACAAAAAATATCGTGGAAAGTCGACGAATTATACAAATTATCGTGCGATACTTAATTATTATTTTTTATCGCATGCCCCTCCAAATTATCGTGGATCTACGATAATTATCGCACGTCTGGCAACGCTGAATGGATGTCTCACATTTTTGTATAAAAGGTGTCCTTGGAGCATGTGCCATAGCTTTGTTTCATGAAAATCTTATTGTTATATGTAGCTATAGACCACCTAACTCTGACATTGAATTATTTATGAACCATTTATTAAATTATTAATCACCTCTGTGGTCTAGTGGCTAAGCCACCGGTTTCAGACCCAGGGGTCCGGGTTCGATTCCCAGCGGGGAATACATCTTTGTGTGCTCGGTTTGGTTGGTGGTAGGGCTGTTAAGTTCGCCTGGCTAGCTACCACCATCTTATCTATGTCTGTCGCCATAACAACGATGTTTATATCATTGTTGTGTTCCGACAGTTTGAGATAAGATAGCCAGTTCCTCAGTGGTTGAGGATTCCGGATGAAGCGCGCTTCCACCTTCGGCCTTATCATCACTTACCAACATGTGAGATGAAGGCCAAGCGCTACCCGTTGCAGAATAAAAATAAAAAAACAAATTGATTTATTACTTAAGAAATTGTGCAATAATAATATAAATAATGTTATTTGTGGTGACTTCAATATTAATATTTTAAAGAAAAGCAGAATATCTATTGACCTTGAGAACATTTTATTAAGCTATAATTTAAAACTGCAAATCAGAGAACCAACTAGGTTTAGTAGTGGAACTTGCATTGGCAACTTTGCTCATAATATTCGCGGCTGTGAGAGTGAAGTGGCCGAACTTGCATTGTCTGATCACACATCTTAACATTGAATTGTCCTGTCATAAAAACTTGTCATATTAAATCATGGCGAATTAGTAGACGCGACTACTGTGAGGAAAACATGAAAAAATTCGAGGAAGCTATGAATGTAGTTACCTTCTGTAATGTCAATAAATCCTATGGTGCTTTTATAGCGACATTTTCTCTTTTTCATGACTTGTGCTTTCCTATAAATTTAATAACTGTTAAAAGTAATAGAAAACCGAAATGGATCTCGCGCGGTATTCGTATCTGTAGCAGAAAGAAGAGGCGACTGCTATGGACGTACAGATCGTGCCCAACAAATGAAAATAAGGACTTACTAAAGAAATTTTCACAGAGATATAAAAAAATATTAAACCTCACGCAAAGAGCTCAAAATAACCACTACATTAGTTCATCGGCTAATAAATCAAAAGCTACCTGGCAAGTAATTAAGGTGAGGTGGGGTAAGTCTAACATAGTTTTCTCCCAGTCAGAATAGATTGGATTTCACTGCTAAATTATTTGTTCTACCTTTGAACTAAAGAGGACACTGATAGAAAGAGATCATAAATTTCCATAGAAATGTGAATATATTTCTGTTAATGTGTCCAAAACGGTTATAATAAATAAAATAGTTATTAAGTAAAACTGTTAGTCTACCCTATCAATTGGAGTAAGACTAACAGTAACGAATTTTTATTCAAAACATAGACTTTTGTTGTATTTGATTAAAAATAATAAAAGCAAAATTTACATAAATATAATTGGAACTCTATCACAAAGGAAAACCATTCAATTTTCAGATAAGATAAGATAAAAATGCTTTATTGTACACCACAGAAAACATACAAAAGGACAAACACATAGTACATACAATTGGCGGCCTTATCGCTAAACAGCAATTTCTTCCAGGCAACCATGTTGGACTGGATAGAAGAAACAGTTAACAATTGAAACGGCAGTCATGGTGTATATAGATTTAAGCTTGTACATAAATCATACATATACTTACTTATATATTTATATATGCTTAGAAATATTATATATATATATACATATTTACATATTATAATACATACCTAAATAAATAAATACTAAGTTTTCTTTACAGGAATTAAAATAATAAAATCATAGAGACATTGACAGTGACAGGTATGGTGAATAAGAATAAAAAGAATAAAAATAATTTATTGCTTTTTCACACAAAAAAATAACAATGCAACAATAAACAACACTTTACCAAACATATAATAGATTTAAAAAAAAAGAGTTGCACACATTTTAAGGTGAAAGCAATTGGAGGTGGCTTAGCATATGCTTACAAGAAGATGCTCCCAGTAAGCGCTGGTTTTCAGCCACTCCCACTTCTCTTAGCTGATAGGTGAGAATAGGGTCATGAGGGCTATTCATCTACAAGTTACAACAAACTACAAACAAATCATCGAAATAAATTTTAAACTTTAACAAAAAACAATAACAAAAGTGAGAGCTAGGTGTGTGCCACTTAAGGTGAAAATGAAATAACCTAAATTAAAATTAATAAACAAAAAAAAGAAGGACACTAATACTATTGTTATTAAATATTGTGTGTAGTATGTTATGATTTGTATGAGAGAGGGGTAAGTAGTGTATGCATGTGTGTGCTAAGTGTGTGTGTGTGTTTGTGTGGTGTGTTTGGCTATAATAAGTGCTCTTTAACATGTCGCTTAAAGCTGTCCAGAGATTGTGCATGCTTTATTTCTGACGGCAATGCATTCCACAGACGGGCAGCTTGAACAATGAAAGACTTATTAAAAAATTTAGTGGAATGCATTGGTATCGCCAAACTCAGGTTCTCCGATGATCTCAATACACGATAATGCGTGTCATTAAGGAAACTAAAGCGTTCCTTGAGATAAGGTGGGGAAAAGGGATTGAACAGAATACTGTAAAGTAGGGAGACAATATGTAAATTCCGGCGAAGGCGAATTGGCAACCACTTGAGCTTAGTACGAAATTCGGATAAGTGATCATATTTGCGTAGTCCAAATATGAATCTAATGCTAAAGTTCTGAAGACGCTCAAGCTTATTGAGTTGCTCTTCAGTAAGGTTTAGATAGCTGATGTCGGCATAGTCCAAAACGGGTAGAAGAAGAGATTGTGCTAGCGCAGTTTTAGTGGCTATAGGGAGAAAATTGCGTAAACGTTTTAAGGATCCGGCTATCAATTTCCGAATTTTGTACAAACACTTTGTTTGTAATGATTAGGAGTAAGACTAACATATAAACGGAATCAGAGGTAAACAATCTGTGTCATTGACAAGATATTTGTAGTTTTTAATTTTCATTATTAGATATAAATAATTAGACAGAGTTAGTGTAAATCGAAGAAAATTTTATTGAACCAACACATTTTTGCAAAAGAAACAGATTTATATAAAGTAGGTATTTAGTTTTTGCATTGATTACATAATAAGAAAGTATTGCACTTAGTAGTAGGTAATCATTATATATTTATTGACAGTTTTTAAAACTTAATATAGTATCTAATCGATTGGAACTTTTGCTTAATTTAAAATAACAACTTTCGTCATGGTACTACAAATTATGGCCCGTGTTATTAAGTCTTGAAAACGTAATAACTACTTATTTATTTATTTATTTATGGAAAAAGGTACACCAATAGTGTACATATGAAGCATTAAACAAAACATTACTTATACAAATTAATACTTATACATTTACCTATTACGGGCGTACACAACATTAATAATAAGCTCGTTAAACGCTTATAAATGTAATTTAAGAAAAGCAATATTTGAAAATTATAATATAAAAAACAAAATTTAAATTTAAATTAATTAATTGGTAGGTATGTACTTACTAACAACAAAATTAAATTATGAATAAAAAATAAAAACAATTAACAACTTTCTACTATAAAAACAAACACAAAATTTCATGCACAGTACTAGTCCTGCAATAAATTGTGTATGTTACCTTAAATTTGGGCAATAAGTCATGAAAAATGTCTATCCTATTTGAGTCTATTTTGTTAAGGGTGTTGTATTGCGCACAGCATCGAATCAAGGGGGCATTACCGCCAACGTTTGTTTTGAATCTTGGTATTGCAAAAGTTTTGGTGTTTGGATGACGGGGAGGACGTGATGGGACGCTGACAGAGACGCTGTCTACAAGTTCACTGCATTTCGAAGACCCATTGAGTAGCCCGTGAAGAAACACTAGGTCCAGAACAGTCCGACGTTGTTTTAGAGTGCTAATATTGAAGTATGACTTAACTTTTATTCGGAATAAAAATACCTGAACTAAAATGTTTATCACATCTGACTTGGGGGAAGACTAACATACGATAGACTTGCCTCGATAAAACTGATAGCTTTACCCTACTTGTATATTTCTAGGTTATGTTTTTGTGTAGCTGAATATTACAATAATCCCTTTGTTTAACGTTCAATTGACAAAATAAACATAAATCTCTATTATTATTTATGCTACTTACGATCAGAACACTTTTATTGTTACACTTTTACTGGAAAAATTTAATAAAAACGACGACACAACAATCTACGGTTATATTTTTCACACCTGTCAAAATTTAATGTCGTTATGTTAGCAAAACTGACGAGTATCAGCGACATCTACATGTTGAATTGAGATCTTTTACATGTTAACTGCTTTATCGACACGAACTAGACAAGAAAGCTATACCTAACGAGATATCTTAAAGTGCTAGTCTTTCCCCGTAGACCGATAGCGCTAGGCTATTTTGGGGTCATAAGTTTAAAAAATTCTAAAGTTACTTTTTTTCTTGCTTGTCGATACAGTCGTACATAAGAAGCATAATAGTGCGTTTTGTGTCACATCTGTCACTTGCATTTTCAGCAATTCGATGTTTTGTGGTTGATTCTTTTTATTCAAAGCAGAAGTGACAAAATTAATTTAAAGTTTAAAATAATTATGGTATCATATCTATGATAGCCTGCGGAGTGTGCAAACACAGTTTGTGTCATCTTCGTCCAGTGCAAACTGAATTAGGGTCAGTATGTAAAAACATTGCAAACACAAAATTACAATTGATGAAATAACTATTTCTTATCTCAGATCACTTTCATATGCCCATTAAATAATTTTGTGCCAAATTAGGCCACGCAATTGTAAGATTTTTTATTATTTTGTTTTTTCAAGCTACAAACACATAAAAAAATATTACAATGATTAGAGTTCACATATTCAATTTCATAAATGCATGAAAAATCGACTTTGTAAATTTGTGTCATTTTCATGCACGATATTTAAAGGAATAAAACACAAAAGCAAATTGTTGCGGTCTGGCGGACGCGGGCTGACCCGGGCGGACGCGGGCAGGCGACAGCGGGCGGGGGGGCATACGCACGCACACACGTTCGTTCGGTATGATTTCTTTCATGTAAATTACATACCTATCATATGAAGTATTGATTGACTCTTATTTATCTCCGCTACGTAATTAACAAATGTGTACCTACCTATAGAGATTACAATAATGACGTGCTAATTTTGTACGAAGCGCGTCTGCAATCCCATTACCTACGCATGGCAATGGTCAATATGGTCAATACTTTGCTCTGATGCCGAAAATACTGGTTCCGTTTTCGCGATAAAAACTTCGTGTTCTGTTGTCGCGATAAAGCTTAGCCACATCAAAAAAAACTTAGCGACCGACGCCGACGTCGCGATAATCTTGAACTTTGTCGCGTTATTGCAATTTAACTACCTAGTGGTGGGTAATATATTCAAAACATATATCGATATTTGATATCGGATTATTAAACTATGGTAGGTACATAATTATATTTTAATATCGATATCGACCATATCAGCAGACTATTAAAAATTCATGCAATATCGTGTTTTTTCCACTATTTAGTTTCAGAACGCATCGAATCTATATTGAATTTTGATGCAATATAGGTACTTATAAGTTTCTTTTCAATAGATTTAGACGACTCAGTCAGTTTACCCACGTTCTAAGTGAGTGAGTGCCTATTAATTAAGAGATAATGATTTAGTTATGTAAGTAGAATTTTTCTAAAATAAAATTTAGGTAAGTAGGTACCAATAATAATTTTATTTCATTAATCATTTACAAGCACAGTTATTCGTTAAAAACGACCGATCAATGATAATTTCATTAAATATAAGCGATACGGTACAATATTCTTTAATCGGACCACGTACAATTTAATGATCTCAACACACCGCATTCCTAACGCGATATAGTGTTTTCAAAAATATATAGATTCAGACCGCATCGATATCGGATTTGACGAAATTTGATGCAATAATTATACCTTTCAATAACTATATACGATTTGTATCGCCCACTTCTAATTTCAACGGAAAAAATGGAAGAGGCAGTTGCGCTTTATTACATGTCGGCAAATAATGATTTACTGCATCTTTATTATTTGAACAAAATAAATACCTACAAGGGTGAAAATAAAAGACGATGGTGGATGTTATCTATCTATACACAAAAATCGGACAAAGTTAGTACTTTTATATTGTTTAACTTTGCATAAGTTTGCTAGTTTTTAATACTAGTTTAATGGTAATATTTGATTATTTGCTTACAAATAAAAACTTTTTAAAATGTGCTTTTAAATTGGGAATAGGAAGGTTATAATTTCTTCCTAATAAACTTGGAAAAGAGTTTGAATAACTATTTGCTAGTTATTTTATGTACTCTATGGATTGGTCTATGGTTTTATTTGTTTTGCCGTCACTTTGATACTTCAGGTGTTCGTGATAATTAACTTTTGTTCATTTTAAAATTCTGGTTACCACTTAATTCTTAGGAGAATTAATTTGCTTTAATTTTTATTTTATTAAAATTGATAACATATTAAAAAGTTAATATTTAAAAGGCGGTTTGATGGCCGGGTGGTCTAGCGGTCAGCGCCAAATGCTTGTGTGGTGAGCACGAGCATGTGTGACCGAGGCATGTATGTTTATTAGTATTTATGTATGTTTGTTTATCCGTTATTCAGTCACCATAGTTCGGGATATGCTTATTTTGGGGCTGAATGATTGGTGTGATAGTTGTGATTTTTTTTGGGATTTGGGTCTTGGGGGTTCCATAAAACCGGTTCTAATTCGTAATATTGTATTACTTCTAATACTTTATCGAATCTAAATCAATCCATAAATTATCGAAACCGAACAATTTCGATAGTCGTATTTGCAACACGTTCACACCTCTAGTTGTCTCGCAGTCAAAAGTATAACCGCAAGAAATTTATCGCGACAAAATCCTTTGATGTGCGGCAATTAACCGACAGCGGCGCGTTAATGCTACGGCCACACTATTTTCAAGATTAGCTTTGTCGCAACACGTCTGGCCAAACACTTCGTCTTAATACCAATTCGACTATTGGAATCCTTGGCGTCGATATTTCGAGTGACGTTCAGTTACGTGGTCATTTGGAAGGTAAAGCTAAATTAGCTTCGAAAAAGCTGGGTGTGCTTAATAGAGCGGGTCAGTATTTCACGCCGGCCCACCGTTTACAACTGTATAAAGCACAGGTCAGGCCGCATATGGAATACTGCTCCCATCTCTGGGCTGGAGCACCCTAATACCAACTCCTTCCATTTGAACGCATTCAACGCAGAGCTGCTCGAATTGTCGACGACTTGGTTATTTCAGGACGGCTCGATCCACTGGCTCTTCGGAGAGACGTTGCGTCTCTCTGTATATTGTACCGTATATATCATGGGGAGTGTTAAGGAGGAATTGTTCGGCTTGATCCCTGCCGCTGATTTCCTTCACCGCACTACACGCAATCGACTGTCATTCCATCCACATCACCTTGATGGATGGCGGTCTACTACTGTGCGTTTTTTAAGAAATTTCATGCCTCGAACTACAGTGTTGTGGAACCAGCTCTCGGCGGCGTTATTTCCGAACCGTTATGACTTAGGGATCTTCAAGAAACGAGCCTATTCCTTCCTTAAAGGCCGGCAACGCTCCTGCGATTCCTCTGGTTTTGCGGGTGTGCATGGGCGGCGGTGATTACTTTCCATCAGGTGACCCGCTTGCTCGTTTGCCTCCTTCTGCTATAAAAAAAAACCTGTACGGTAGTACTTAGATTATCTTTGTTGAAATTTAAGAAAATTAAATCTAAACACGTGGAAATTGTTTTAGTGATACGCGTAGGACTATTTATTTGTAGTTGGAATTTGTATTGTAGCATTAAATTAGAGAGTTTATTTTTCTTATTTCTTTTACTAGTATTATTTTTAATATTTTTTTGAAGCATATCAGTATTGAAAACCCCCTCAATGATTACTTTATATTTACAAAATTTGTCATTATATACTTTAGAATAATTTTTAATTTTTCATAGAATAAGTCTTCCTTCTTTCATTATAATATAAAGTTAACAAAATTATCTTTTCTTTAAAAAGTTCAACTGCACAGACTTCTATTACATACTCAATTGACATATTAGACACTTCTTTTATTTCTATATATTCTATATTATTTTTCAACAGGATACAGACACCTCCTCCTGTGAGTGTCTTCCTGCAGTAAGACACTGCTACCTTATAGTCAGTGAGATGGACCAGCTCCAATTTTTCAGGCGATAACCATGTTTCAGTAAAACATAGCAATTGATAATCTGGATAATGCTGTATCAAATCTTCTAGGATGTGTAATTTATTATATATACTTTGTATGTTCTGGAAAAGTATTTTAAACTGTAAATCATTGGTTTTGAAAACAAGATTTATTAATATTTATATTTTTATTATTTAATTCCGTGCTTTCTCTTTGCTTATATTTATTTATTATTGTATTATTATGCAATGTTTCTTCTTAGCTAATTCTTAAAATATATTTTTTCCCTTCTATATATAAGTTATTGTCTCTTATTACTGCATGTAATCCCTTCTGGTGCGCTCTAAACAGTTCTTCTCTCATTAGTTTATTTTGCTTCCGTTCTTTTTCATTATAGTACTTGGAGATAGCTAGTCCAGTTTCTTGAAATAAAAGTTCATGATCTACTAGGTATTTTGTCATCTTCTTACGTATTAGTTCTATCATCAAGGGTCTAGTCAAGTTGTTGTATTTGCCCAATCTATAAGTATCCTCTATGTATCCTGTGAGATCAACATTCATTATGTCTCGAAATATGTGTTCAATCCTGTTACATAAGTTAAAATCTGATTCTTCGTTTTGTTCTGGAAGTCTATAAAGAATGATTTTTTTATAATTTGTTTCTGTTGTTTTTTCACTTTTGTTTTCTATTTTCTTGATTAATAATTTTATTTCTTCTTGTAGCTTTTCATTTTCTTTAATTAGATTCTCTATTTGTAAGTTTATTTGATTTATTTCTTTTTTTCTATCTTGATTTTCGCAATGTAGGTTTTCTGTTTCTAACATAATATCTTTTTTTAATGATAGCATTGCTTTATTTATTTCTAATTGTATTGTACTTTGCAGTTCATTTATCAGTGACGCATTATTTTCTTTTAATTTTTGATGTAATAATTCACTCAGTGTTTGTAGTGTGATTTCGCCTGTGCTTGTATGATAACCTGAATCTGTTTGAGTAATAATTACAGTATCACCTAGAGAGTTGATATCCTCTGAGTTTGTTGAGTCATTAAGCTGGATACTTGGGGTTTTAACATTTCTAAGGCTAATAAAGGTAAATTTTGTAAATATAAAGTAATCATTGAGGGGGATTTCAATACTGATATGCTTCAAAAAAATATTAAAAATAATACTAGTAAAAGAAATAAGAAAAATAAACTCTCTAATTTAATGCTACAATACAAATTCCAACTACAAATAAATAGTCCTACGCGTATCACTAAAACAATTTCCACGTGTTTAGATTTAATTTTCTTAAATTTCAACAAAGATAATCTAAGTACTACCGTACAGGTTTTTTTTTATAGCAAAGGAGGCAAACGAGCAAGCGGGTCACCTGATGGAAAGTAATCACCGCCGCCCATGCACACCCGCAAAACCAGAGGAATCGCAGGAGCGTTGCCGGCCTTTAAGGAAGGAATAGGCTCGTTTCTTGAAGATCCCTAAGTCATAACGGTTCGGAAATAACGCCGCCGAGAGCTGGTTCCACAACACTGTAGTTCGAGGCATGAAATTTCTTAAAAAACGCACAGTAGTAGACCGCCATCACTGTGTACTTGTGCTACGGTCATGACAGATCGTAAGTCTTTTTCAATATTAGATTTATATTAGTCCGTTATTTACGGTTCGTTATTGAAATCGGAGTCACTAAGCCTTGTGGTAGGCGAGAAGCCTCGCGCAAATGAAGTCATTTGAAAGGAATGATCAAAGAATAGAATTGCCGTAATCGCGTCACAGCATAGGGTAGGTACCCGTAATATCGATTGTAATCGCGTCACGATACTAGATTTCATATTAGCACTGACCGTAATCACGTCACGGTACTACAAAAGGGTAGGTACCCGTAATATCAATCGTAATCGCTCACGATACTACATTTCTTATTAGCACTGACCGTAATCACGTCACGGTACTACATAAGTGTGCAGTATGTAAGGCAGAACTTTAAGATTTTGTAGAAATCACTTGCACACAAAAAAACACTCCAATAAAAAGATTAGTAAAAAATAAAATAGAATGTAGGTACTGCCTCGCGCAAACGAAGCGTCATTTGGAAGGAATGACCGAGGAATATAATTGCCGTAATCGCGTCACAGCATAGGGTAGGTACCCGTAATATCGACCGTAATCTCGTCACGATACTATATTTCATATTAGCACTGACCGTAATCACATCACGGTAATACATAAATGTGCAGTATGTAAGGCTAATAATATACTTGGGCTAATGTTAAGCAGGTAATAACTAGTGTACAAATTAAAGATAAGATTGTAAATCCTGTGGACACCACTGTGTTTCTAGGCATCACGTTGGATGCCAAGCTTCAGTGGGGCCCACATATAGCTAAATTGTCGAATAGACTTAGCTCTGCGGCTTATGTAGTAATGAAGATCCGTCAGTTAACTGACGTTGACACAGCTAGATTAGTTTAATTTACTTACTTTCATAGTGTAATGTCGTACGGCATTTTACTGTGGGGAAATGCTGCCGACATTCAAACTATCTTTGTGCTGCAGAAGAGGGCTATTCGAGCAATATATAACCTACAGGCTGGTGACTCTCCCAGAGAGAGATTTAAGGATATAAGTATAATGACAGTTGCATCACAATACATTTATGAAAATCTGATGTATGTTCATTAAAATATTGAAATGTTTTCAAAAAACAGTGATATTCACAAATTAAACACTAGAAGTAAGAACAAATAAGCAGCACCTTATACTAGGCTCCATAAAATAAATAATTCTTTTAAGGGTCTGTGTGTACGATTATACAACAAAGTACCGAATGATATTCAAAAAATTGATCTTGATAAATTTAAAATGAAAATCAAAGAAAAGCTTTATAAAAAAGTGTCAGATTATACAGAAGACAAAACAGCTTGGGCCTGAAATGCTCCAAGTACTTCAACTGCTATTTCTAATTATCTCTATTTAATTTATATAGAGCACCATATTTAATTAAACTATTTACATTCAAATTCATATTTTGTATTTTGTGACCTGGTAACGACATATAATATATATTGTACTTCGACGTTGCATCCTCGAGATTTAAATTCACAAGGTAGTCCACTCTTCAATGTACCAGGCATCCAACACATATTAAGAGCTATCTAAAAGAAATTTTATTTAAAAAAACATAAAACGTTACCCATAGTATAGACACAGGCGCCAATTAGTGAATACCAACCGAGTGCACGAGTTTGTCACCCGCGCTGTCATCGTCATTCGCTTTTCGTGTTCGGTCATCCGCATTCCGCACATCGTTACCCTAAAAGTGTTTTGTGTAGCAAAAACTATGTGCAAAAGGAAGCATGGATAATCATTATATACGCATGTGGAAAAACTGCGTAAACGACGATCGCCAAGTAAATCAGGTCAGTCAGTGTTTTAAATATTACATTTGGTCGATGTTATGATTAAATTACAAAGACAAACGATTTTTTAAAAACTATGTGATTCGTTAGCGAATATACGAGTCAGAACCTCTTAGTGAGACATTCAAAGTAGAAACGTTATTGAAATATATTTCATAGTACGTTTCCTTCTTAATTTCCATTAATACTTTCGCTAGTGCCTTTGTGGTTACCCACATTTTTTGACTTTTTCACTATTTATCGATTTGCAAGAATACATAAGACGGTTAGCTTTTTTAAATAATAATAAAAAGTAAAAAACACATAAGTAGTACCGTGAAGTGATTACCGTCAGTGCTAGTATGAAACCTAGTATCCTGACGAGATTACGATCGATATTAAGGGTACAACCCTATGCTGTGACACGATTACAGTAATTCTATTCTTCGGTCATTCCTTCCAAATGACTCTTTGTTTGCGCGAGGCAGTAGTTACCTACATTATATTTTATTGTTATACTAATCTTTTTATTGGAGCGTTTTTTCGTATGCAAGTGTTTTTTACAAAATCCTACAGTGCCGCCCTACATACTGCACATTTATGTATTACCGTGATGTGATTACGGTCAGTGCTAATATGAAATATAGTATCGTGACGAGATTACGGTCGATATTACGGGTACCTACCCTATGCTGTGACGCGATTACGGCAATTATATTCCTCGGTCATTCCTTCCAAATGACGCTTCGTTTGCGCGAGGCAGTACCTACATTCTATTTTGTTTTTTACTAATCTTTTTATTGGAGTGTTTTTTTGTGTGCAAGTGATTTCTACAAAATCTTAAAGTTCTGCCTTACATACTGCACACTTATGTAGTACCGTGACGTGATTACGGTCAGTGCTAATAAGAAATGTAGTATCGTGAGCGATTACGATTGATATTACGGGTACCTACCCTTTTGTAGTACCGTGACGTGATTACGGTCAGTGCTAATATGAAATCTAGTATCGTGACGCGATTACAATCGATATTACGGGTACCTACCCTATGCTGTGACGCGATTACGGCAATTCTATTCTTTGATCATTCCTTTCAAATGACTTCATTTGCGCGAGGCTTCTCGCCTACCACAAGGCTTAGTGACTCCGATTTCAATAACGAACCGTAAATAACGGACTAATATAAATCTAATATTGAAAAAGACTTACGATCTGTCATGACCGTAGCACAAGTACACAGTCCCGATTTTACCCAGACCATCCAGGACGCTAGGGATACCTAGTCGTAATAATCCAAGCGCAGCTGAGTAGTTGCCAGTTGTAAATCCAATATCGTCGGATTTTCTTGACGTTCTTGGAGTTTCTAAAGTGTAGGAGGTACCATTGGGACCCAAAATACCAGAAGTTGTCTCTAAACGCTAGGGAAATCCTCATAGGTGGTATGAACAAAGATAATAAAAAAGAACTGTTAGCAACAACTTTGATACCTGTTTGAAGTTGGCCAAAATATGCTGCATTTACATTATGAAAATACCATGAATAGGAAAATGCTTACACTACCTGCCTACTCTTGATAAAAAATTATTGTCTTGTCAGTGAGACCGTCATACAGACCGATGTTGCGTAAATAACAACCAAGGTAACCTTACACGCTGGTCGTATAATTTTTTTTTTGTTGACACATGGTGTTCAATCGCAAATGACCCGGTAGTCTGACAGTACGTTACGGGTTACAAAATACCATTTAATAATACTGTAAAGCAAGCTACTGAACCTATCACTCCTAACTTTTCTTCGGCTGAAATAAGTAAGTTAATCACAGCTATATCTGACTTGTGCCAGTCAGGAGTAATATGCATATGAGAGGATGTCAATGACCAATTTATTTCTCCCATATTCTTAACACCTAAAAGGGATGGGTCTTGCAGATTTATCATGAACCTAAAATCATAGAATAAAGCTGTCGCCTCATACCACTTTAAAATGGAGGACATACGGACAGCAAGCAAATTATTGTTCCAAGACAGTTATATAGCCAATGTTTGAATTCAAAAACGCGTATTTTTTCTTTAGTTACTATTGATGAAAACTACAAAAAGTATTTAAAGTTCAAATTTTTGGGACACAAAAGTAATAGGTATGAATTTTAGTGCCTACCGTTTGGACTTAGTTCAGCACCTTATTATGCCTTTACGAAACTCTTGAAACCGGTCTATCTACCGGATTTATCTTAGAAACAGAGGTTTTTTAATTCTAATATGTTTAGATCTTGTGCCTTGGCCATTCTTATGAAGAATGTAAAAGTTTTGTTCTCGAAACTGTTTGTTTATTACAAAATCTAGGCTTTGATAAAAACTTCAAAAAGAGTAGCTTGGAACCACAAAAGACTAGAAAATTTCTCGGTTTTGAATTAAATTCAGAAAATATGTCTTTGCAATTGCCAATAGGAAAACGAAAACGCATTCTTGAACAAATAAATATCAATAGAATGGGTGGAGTACAATAAGTTCCTTTAAATAATATCACTTGTCGTCTATGGCAATGGTGCGAAAAACGCTAAATATTTGTCTTTGCATCCTACATGAAATCTAAAGATAACTTCGAGGCAGATAAGGAGTCACGGCGTATGAATATCGATACAGAATGGCAAATGTCGGCACCTGTATTCGAAAAAATTGTTCAATCGTTTGGCACACCTCTTAAAGATCTCTTTGCTACTTATCAAAATTATAAATGCAATAAATACGTCTTATGGCAACGAGACCTTTACGCCTTTGACATAGATGCATTCACCTTAAATTGGAATATATTTTATTTTTATGCTTTCCCCCTTTCTCGCTCATATTAAAAATGCTTCAGGAAAATTATTAACGACGAAAAAACTAATGTACTAGTCGTATCGTATTGGCCGAGTCAACCCTGGTATCCCCTACTTACCTCAGTAGCTCACCACCAATATACTTCGGCCCAAGTGACGATATGTTATTATCACCTTTCAGGACCCAGCACCCCCTTTGCAAGAAACTTATCCTGGTAGCATACAAATTATCAGAAAAACATTTCAAAGACAATCGTTATGTAATGAAACCATCGTGGTGATAATTTCCTCATTGTCACATCCTCACTAAAACAATACAATGTCGCTTTTACGAAATGGTGGAGTTATTGTGATATTTATAAAGTTGATTTCTATAACTCCCCACTTCCAATTCTATCAAAATTCCTTACGGTCAACTGTTAACAGCAAAAATTGGTTGTAGTTCATTAAATATGCATCGTTCTGCTCTAGCTATTTAGAGCAAACGTTATAGTGAAGCTGATTTAGTTGTTCGATTTTTTAAAGGTATTTACAGGACTAAACCTAGTCATCCGAAATATTCGGAGACGTGAGATCCAAAGATTGTAGTCGATCACCTTAGTAATTTATATCCAAATGAGGAACTTGCTCTGGAGTTTATTACTAAAAAATTAGTAACTCTGCTCGCATTGTCAACCGCACAACGAGTACAGACGTTATCTTCGAATTTCTAATTTAAAAATAAATAATAACTATGTCGAAACCATTGTGGATGATTTAATTAAAACATCTGCTCCAGGGCGACGACCGCCTTGTTTATTTATACCATTTTTTCTAAATAAGATTGAGATCTGCCCTGCAAAAACATTACTGTCCTACTTCGATATGACTAAAGTTTACAGAGATAAACTTAGAACGGAAAGGTTATTGCTCACCTGAAGCCTATTCATAATGCAACTAGTTCTACATTAAGTCGTTAGTTCAAAAACACCCTATTTAACAGCGGTATTGACACTTCTTTATTCTCAGCACACACGTGTAAGACACGCGTCCACGTCCACCTCGGCAGTAAACAGAAAAGGCCTTTCAATAACTGCAGGATGGACTGGTAATTCTCTGGTTTTTGCACGGTTTTACAATCGACCCCTTATCATTGAGAATGACGATAATATTTTGCAGCGGCTATTTACATTGATTAATTTCTAGCTTATCATTCATTATACTATTATAATATATCATACTGGTTTGTACTAATATGGTACCTAATTATATTTAATCGGTTATACTCGTAAATACTCAATTATAATAGTTGAATTAAATCATATAGCTACTTAAATTATTTCGCAAAATTTGTGTTCTAAACATCTACCTTGTGAATATAAATCTCGAGGATGCAACGTCGAAGTACAATTGATGGTTAAACAAACTTACCTGAAGTGAAGTTTGACCGTAATTGTACGAGACGTTGCATCCGAAGAGATTTATATAAAGATCCCCCCCTTCCCTTACATGCTGGCCCCATATAAATTAATTTTGCAAAAAAGCTCTAAAAGTGAATGACGATGACAGCGCGGTTGACAAACTCGTGCACTCGGTTGGTATTCACTAGATGGCGCCTGTGTCTATACTATAGGTAACGTTTTATGTTTTTTTTAAATAAAATTTCTTTTAGATAGCTCTTAATATGTGTTGGATGCCTGGTACATTGAAGAGTGGACTACCTTGTGAATATAAATCTCTTCGGATGCAACAGCTCGTACAATTACGGTCAAGCTTCACTTCAGGTAAGTTTGTTTAACCATCAATTTTTTTGTAAATGTCGTTGCTTCTGTGCGCTCTGGTTTCTTGCGCCCGTTCTTTGCCACAGTTAAAAAATGATGTCCTGAATGGGTGGTAGGTTAAAAAATATTTGGACGTTTCAAAGTACTTACTAATTGAGTTTATTGAATAAGTGTATTTTGACTATTGACTATAGCAGAATGACCTAAATAGGGATGGATGGGCATGATTTAAAAAAGGAGTCTATAATGCTTTTATGACGTAACTTAACCTAGCTTTAAGATAAAATCAATCGATTTTAAATAAAATGTTTATTTGATGCTAAAGATTTTTTGGAAAACATAGTATCTTACAGTGCACGTCACCAAATTAAGGGTCAAAGAAGGGGTAAGCACGATACAACAGCAAATCGATTTGCTATCTCCAGTTGAGGTACGTGTAGATAACATTAATTTTATAGTGAAACCGGCTTTTTTGCTGACTATGATAGATGGTAAAATATGCAGTGCTCTATCTTATGTTTCATCCTCCTCGCAAACGTGCTATACACCTTTAGTTTTTATTCGTCTAAAAAATTCGATTTTCCATACTATTGTCGTCAGTGCTGATCAGACGGTTTGTAAGGGATGGCGAAATTTTTTTGTTATTTTTGCACATAGATTTCTTAGGGAAAGTTGTTCAGTTTCATGGGTGGAACTCCCCCTAATTGGGTGTATTTGTGGAGGCTATAGAGCAAAACCCTCAAAGATGAATAATCCATCTCTTATTTCAATGAAACCTCTCGATCAAGCTGCAATGTCGTTTGGACTTTCCCATTTGCATTCATGGATTAGATTTATGGAATGCATACTTCACATAGCTTATAGACTCGATATAAAAGTTTGGCAAGCTAGAGGCGAAGAAAATAAAGAAAAAGTCAAAACGAGAAAGGCACACATTCAAACAAGGTTTAAAAATTAAATAGGGTTGTTAGTGGATTTACCTACTCAGCCGGTTGGTAATACCAATTACAGTAACACCGCACGGCGATTTTTTAGAGATGCTTCTAAATCTGCTTTTACTGGTGTAACTTTAGAGTTGATAACGAGGTTTCACATAATTTTAAAAACTCGCGGATCTGTTTATACAATCGATTTAGATTCATTCGACAACTACATAAAAGAAACTAGTAACCTATATCTTAAAGAATATTCATGGAATAAAATGCCAATGAGTGCACATAAAGTTTTATGGCCGAGAAGTCATAACCTCATTATTTTGTATTTTGCCTATCGATCAGCTATCTGAAGAAGCGCAAGAGGCCAGAAATGAAGATAACAGAAGGTATAGGGAACTTTTCCCTAGAAAAACATTACGAGTTGACACCAATACCGATCTACTCAATAGACTTCTGATTTCATCAGATCCCTTCATAGCAAGCCTGAGGCATATTCTGAAGTGAAAACGGAGTCTTCTCGAGTTTGATGTCTTAAAATTGCTCTATGTATCCGCCTCAAATATGATAGATAGTTAATTAAGTAATTATTTAAATAAAAATAAGTTTGTACCTACTGAAAAATTTATAAAATTGCTCTCTGTAACCGCTTCAAGTATGATAGATAGTGAATTAAGTAAATAATTTAAATAAAAATAAATTTTTAAACACTGTACTTATTCCTTCCTTTCCTTTAGATGATTTCAATCGCCATTTCTCCTCTTCTAAATCCCATTCTGATAATGTAAAATTTCTTACTATTTCTAGAATTACTTCCTCTGCTCCATTATCAACACATTTTTTCTCTTTCACTCCTCTGACAGAGGATGGATTACGCAAAATGATAGTGTCTATTAAGTCCAAGGCGATGGGATTCGACAACATAAGTAGGGCGATGATCACTTCATTACTTTCCTGATTCCTTCCTATACTTACCTTCATTTTCAATCATTCCCTTTCCACCGGCGCTTTTCCTGCCATTTGGCGCAGTGCCTTTACCATTCCACTTCTCAAAGTATGTAACCCCTGTTCTTTCACTCAATTTAGACCTATCTCTATTTTACCATTCCTCTCTAAGGTTCTTAAAGCTGTCGTTCACAAACAACATTCCTCTTTTGTCTTTCGTAACGATATTCCCTCTTGTTATCAATCTTGTAAAGTCACAGTACATCTGCTGCTCTTCTCAAAGTTATCGAAGACATACGCGATGGCATGGAGAATTCAAGTCTTACTGTGTTAGTTTTAATTGATTTTCTAACGCATTCAACGCAGTAGACCATGATATTCTACTCTATCTCCTCTCCCTATATGGCTGCTCCTCCTCTGCACTTCTGTGGTTTACCTCTTATCTTCGGGAGCGCCAACAAGCGGTGCAAGTCAACCAGTTGGTCTCCAACTGGTCTGATTTTTCTGCTGGTGTACCCCAAGGCAGCGTGCACCTCTTCTCTTCTCCTTGTTTATTAATTCTCTTACATCTATTATTTCCTCCTCTTATCATCTGTATGCTGACGACCTGCAGTTATATGCACAGAGTGATCTGCGCAACCTCGATAACACCTTAACCAAAACCTGAATAGAATACGTGGGTGGTCGGATAGTTTTGGGATCACTGTTAACCCAGACAAGTGTCAGGCTATCATTATTGGCAGTTCTCGTCAGCTCTCACGACTCAATCTGAGTTCTACTCCGGCTCTGACATACAATGGCGTTGCAATCCCATATGCTACATCTGTGAGGAACCTTGGGCTTGTCCTTGACTGCATCTTGGGTCGGGAGAAGTACATGGGACTTTTGGCGCACTTTACAAAGCAGTGGCAACTGCGAGTTGTGCCCTTCGTGCAACGAGAAGTGAGCGAGCTTGACAGCTCCGGTTACCTATCTGGACAATAGGCAGTGAACTACACGTGTTCACGGGGATACTCTCCTGAGACACTAGTCTTATGAGTACCGCATGAAGAGCGCGCTGCGGCGGGCACTAATTTGGCGTCAAGATCTAACGTTGGTGGTCTCCTGCGCGAGTGTTCTACTGGCGCAGGGACGTCTGGCACTTCTTGCATAACCTAACGGTTGGTCTCGAGGTGCCAGTACAAATAAACTTAGTGAAATAAGGAGAGGGGATGTCCGATATTAATCAAATCTTTCTCAACAAATTGGATCGTCTTCTCAACAGTACTATACGCCTTGTCTTCGGTCTACGAAAATACGACTATATATCTGACTTCCGAAACCAACTTGAGTGGCTACCCATTCGTGTTAAGGTTGGTTTGCCTTCTTTTTAATATCCTTTTTGATCCACGCGCCCGGTTTATCATAAATCCTGTTTTCAATTCTTGAGTGCTTCATACCAACGACATCTTTGCTCCAGCACTAATCTGGTACTCCAAACTCCTTCTCACGGCTCTAATTTTCTGCCTTTTAACGTTAGAGATGATTCTAACGAGGTTTAGCGCGTGAGCACTATCTCAAATCCGTCCAATAGCTTTATACTGATTTACAGTATGTTACAATGTTTATATTTATTATATATAGTATTGTATGTATGTGTATAGTTATATATATTTTGTGTATAATGTATGTATGTATATTTAGGCTAGTTAAGTTAAGTCTTTCTTTTTTTCTTAATTAAATTAAATGTTATTCTCTAAATTTTAATGTAACCGCCTACAAAAATGTATGTAGGTACATCTTCAAAGCTTGAATGTTAGAAATTGCCTTATGACACATTAAGTCCGCCGATTGCTGTATTTTAGGCAATAAAGCGTAAATAAATAAATAACTTCATTATATCACTAAATAACACTATTAATTACATAGACCTTTGGGTTAGCGCGATAAGGAATTAAATCTCGCTAGATTGCGTTTTTCCCACAATGGGTGGGTTATGTCCTAATCCAAGTAGACTTTTTCTGGCTCGCCAAAATTTATCGACACAATTTACTTTTTTATTTTGGAAGCCAAAAGCCATTCAATTCACTACTACGTCATTAGCATCCAACCCTTATACCCTCCTCCTCCGTTTTTCGGAAGGCACGTTAAGCCATTAGTCCTGGTTGTTGTCGTAAGATGGCAGTCGTTAAAACCCACTAACCCGCATTGGGCCAGCGTGGTTGGTTATGGTCCAATATTCCCACGTGCTATTGTATACGTGGTAGGCCTGAGCCCAGCAGTGGGACGTTAATAGGCTAATGATGATGATGATAGGATCGGATGTTGATGACGTAGTTGTTGACATTGAATGGGCGCCTTTGACTTTCAAAGTAAGAAGTAAATAATGTTGATAAATTACGGCGAGCTGGATGAAACCACGCTTGCTTAATTGGAAGAACACCTGACCCGGAATGTCAGAAGGATGCAGGTTCGAATCCTGCTTGTGACAAAAATATACAAAAAATATTTATAACTTTTATTAACCCTTCAAGGATCATAAGACCGCCGGCGGTCACAAAACAATAGGTTTTCAATGCTTGTGGGATTAAAATGTGTCTTGGACAGCAAAATTTCAACCCCTTTGTATTCATAGCCCAGGCTTGTAATCACCAACCCAATTCGAGTTGGGCCCATAAACTCAAGTGTTGACTTAATTTCAATGATAGATCATTAAAATCAGGACAACACTAAGTCTTTGCTATTAATTTCTTTAGATTGAAGAAGTTCTTGTGATGCTTTGAAGTTTCATGTCTCATGAGAACGAAGCTTTTTCTTTTGGAATATTATTTCAGTTGCAATGCTATACAAATTCCCCATACTTAACATTAACCATAATTTAATGAGAGTATGGAGGACGTGCAGGACGGTGGCAGCGGGTCGATGCTTGCCGTTTATGGTTCCGAGGCATCCCCATGTCAATCAAGATATGGTGCTGTAGTATTTTTAATTAGTAGGTAGGACTCTATTCATCTGTTTTCCTTAATTTACCTTTTACCTTTAATAACCCTTCCCCCTACCACGGTCTTGCCCGTCCCGGTGCAGTATGCTGTGATGATGCGGGCTGACGTCTCCTTTACCGGAGCAGTTCCTAAACTCTTTAGGTTGCGGAGGACGTGACTTTTTTAACCCTTGTTCAAATTACAACAAACAAAAACGATTACTTGATCTCGATGATAGGCCTTTGCTTGGCAGTTGGATGGCATATATTATTAATCCCTTCTTTTGTAATATATTTAAATAAAAACATTAGAAGGAGGACATAATGCCGAATGGAGTTCTTCTACAAGTCAACTATAAAGGCAGAAAGAGGAACATAATTCCGAATGGAGTTCTTCTACAAGTCAACTAAAAAGGCAGAAAAAGTGTAAAACATCTCCTCTTCATCTCCATATTCACTAAGTTTTATTTGTACTGGCACCTCGCGACCAACCGTTAGGTTATGCAAGAAGTGCTAGACGTGCCTGCACCAGTAAAATACTCGCACAGGAGACCATCATCTTCAGGTCTTCACGCCGAATTAGTACCCGCCGAAGCGCGCTCTTCAAGACTAGTGGCTCGGGAGAGTTTCCCCGTGAACACGTGTAATTCACTGCCTATCGTCCAGATAGGTAACCAGAATTGTCAAGTTAGCTCACTTCTCGTTGCACGAAGGGTACAACTCGCAGTTGCCACTGCTCGGCTCGTCGACTCTAAAGTTAACTCCCAGGTGTCCACCTTAGTCGCGGAATAGTAAGCTACGTAACACTCATTTCACGGACTCCATCCGGGCGCCTAGCCAGTTCTCACGAACTACGCGGCTGGCTGGTTCGGAGGCTACGGCACCTAGGGGGCCGCCTCTACTAGTTCTCCAGACTAGTACCGGAGATGTCAACACCAATGTCCAATGAGAACCACCGGACAATGATGCCAACTAAGGGAAACTCACGTTCCCCGCAGGACTTTTCGCTTCTGGCCCCACAGAGACCGCTACTAGGCCTCGCTCGCTGTGCGCGAGTTTGGAAGTCCTGGCACACAATTCCAGAACAAACGAATATTCCCAAGCTCTACAGCTAACCACAAGCCACTACGAGTCTAACCCATGTCCGGATCCCGCCGGAGGCGCCGGTAAAGGTACAACCACCGGGGGTATGAACCGGAACCCCGTAGTACCCCTGAGAAACCAGTAGTTCCAGCTGCGATACCCTATCTATAGGGGTCAGTAGATAGGGACAAGTAGAGTGTAAAACAGTGCAAAATATTTTATTTTATGTCTTGTTATAATAATCTAATGTTTTAGGATACACCGAAGCTGTAGCGGTTGACGAATCGATTCGCCATCTCTCTCTGATGTACATGTCGTTGTGCGACGCGGCATCACTGCTGGACTTCAGCTTTGGAATCGACCTGTTGCTGTTTCTGATAGTCAACTTCATGCATCTACTCAGGCTGACTTACTTCATAGCCATGCAAATTTGTAAGTACTATTTTTACGATCACTGCTTATTATTAATAGTTCAGAGTGTCTAGTCAGAGCTTAGTTCACAAGTTCTTAGGTCCAAGTCAAGTCGTCAAGTGCTTTCACAGGCACTCATTGACGGGGGAAACACTACGTGGAAGTGTCATGCAATATTCTCATCGAAACACAGAAAAACGACGTTTCGTAATCCCCAGTTTCCTGCTTCAGAACTAGACTAATTTTTATGTTTTTTTCAGCATTGGTTAAAGACTTATTATCTACGTGTATGTTTAAATTTTTTGCATTAAGTCATTTATTTATCAACCAGGAGCCTTGAAAATTTAGAGAAATCGTCTTCAGAAACATCAAGTAACCGGTTTTAAAGAAATCAAAAGTACAGACATAGAAAATCTCATTCTTTAACCGATTCTGACAACGAAACGTCGTTTTTCTGTGTTTCGCATGAGAATTTCGCATGACACTTCCACGTAGTCTTCCTCTTAAGCCATTTCCGTAATGCCACTTGATGGATGACCAAATGAGAAACATTTCGAGCTCCTTCTGTCCTTCGGCAGACACGTTAAGCCGGTTGTTGTCGTAAAATGGCAGTCGGTAAAAACCCACCTTCCCGCATTGGGCCAACGTGGTGGGTTATGGCCCAAACTCGTCACATGCTGTAGTCTATGTGGTAAAGGCTATGCCCAGCAGTGGGACGTTTATAAGCTGGTGATGATGATATTGTGTATACCACTATTTTTGGTTGAGCTAAGCTGTATGTTGAGTGATGCTGTGTTTTTGTTGAGCTGCGGCTTCCTTTGGGTGTCGTAAAAGGCGACCAATGGACTAAAGACTGCACATACATCCAACAGAATAGAGAGATGATGGGCTCACCACCTACTGCGCTGAGCTCATGTGCAGTGGTTATGTGGTGTGAAACGTGGGCTATGGCAATAGATGGCTTTTGCCGTAATCGTTGCCTAGTTTCTGATAAACTTTCGGGGATAATAGAATAGTCATGAGTCTATGTATATGTATTTTTCAATGACCTTCTATTCTAGCCTTAGAGCCGTTGAATGCTCTAAGATCCTAGCATAATATACAGCGTTGTGGCCTGTAGGCCCAGCATGCGCAACACGAGAAAATATTTTTGACCCGTTTTCTCGTGTTATGTCTATAAACGATGTGTCAAAAATAGACTTAATTAACTTAATTTTATCGAGTTTTAACAACTGTAACCGAGATAGTTTGTCGTTCCCGCCATCGAAGGATGAGAGAATATCATCGACATATCTCGTGTTGCGCATGCTAGGCTTACTGGAGTAACTGTCGCAAAGGTGTGATTATAAATTGAAAAAGACAAGTGCTGGAAAACTTCCACGAGCAGGATTCGAACCCGCACCCTTCTGGCAATCCGGGCCAGGTGCTCTTTCCAGTTGAGCTACCGTGGACATATCAAGCCCGCCGAAATTAATCAACACTTTTTACTTTTTTACTTTAAAAGACAAAAGCGCCCATTCAATGTCAACAAACTACGTTATCAACATCCATTGAATGGGCGCCTTAGGCTTTCAAAGTAAATAGTAGGCTGGATAAGTCAACGGTAGCTCAACTGGAAAAGAGCTGCATTGCCAGAAGGGTGCGAGTTCGAATCCTGCTCGCGGAATTTTTTTTAGCACTTATCTTTTTCAATTTGTAATTTCTTCGCAACAAAATTTGTGTCACAAATATATAAATAATAACATTATAGCAAAGATGTGCTTTCAGTTGTTAAGTGGATATCGTTATACGACCTCCTAATCTTAGTCATCTTCGACACGATGTATGGCATGTGGCATGCGAACGCAATAGAGTCTTGCCACAGACAACTAAACGAAGTAAGTTAATTTTATGAAAGTGTGAACACAAGCGGCACTGTATCTCAATCGGGTCGGGAACCGTTAGTTTTGTGGTATAATAGTGACACTGCCTAATATGCCGTAAAGTATTTTATTAGACTACAGAAATACTAGCTGCCCTACTCCTATTAGGTCACGTGATAGGTTAGAAATTGAAGACCATCGCGAAGCGCAGCGTAGCGATTGACTTTAATTTCGAGGTTATTTTTTTATTAGATAATAGATATCAGAGCTAGACATAGTAATAGTAATAGTAATAGTAATAGTAATAGTAATATCTTTATTTGTGAAATGTAGGTATTACAATAATAGATGACAATAGTTTGTTACTAGGTATCACTACATTTCGACCTTATTTAAGGTATACAAATACATTTGAGGGACCATGCCCAGTCAGAAGAATTAATTAATTACAATATTGTCAAATGCAAAATAGTACCTAGTTATTATAATATAAAATGTCAGAAATTGTGATCAAATAACATAATTTCAAAATTAAGAAGTAAGTAACGAATTAATAATTTTATGGTCATTTAAAAATATAAATTAATAAAAGTAAGTATATGAATGCAAAAAGAAACATTGTTATTTAATTTTATCATTTAGAAATTCCTCTATTGAGTAATAAGCCTTGTCAGTAAGAAATTCCATCAACCTTTTTTTAAAACATTTTACAGGTAAGGTCTTAAAAGTATTAGGAATTTTGTTTAAGATTCTATAAGCCATTCCAAAGAAGCTACTGTCGACGAGATGAGTTCTATATTTTCGCGCACATATTTTGTTACCGTTTCGGTGACTATTATTAGTATTTGTCTTTATAAACGTAGGGAAAAGATGGTCGTTACACATGACAAACATTGTTACCTCGTATATATATAAAGATGGCAACGTTAAAATTTTTAATTGTCTAAAAACTGGTTTGCAGCTGTCCGTTGGTTTAAATCCCTTAACCGCTCGTATGCATCTTTTTTGGGCCTTAAATATTATACCTTTATTCACAGAGTTTCCCCAGAATACTATTCCGTATCGTAGTATGGACTCAACATATCCATGATAAGCAATTAATATGCTATTGAGATTTGCTATCCTAGAGAGTTTATATAGAGCATAAACTGAACTGTTGACCCTTTTGCATAAGTTCTCAGTATGAGTCTTCCAATTAGTTTGGTAATCTATTTGTAGACCTAAGAATTTAGTTTCATCAACAGTTTGAATAACTTCCCCATTACACATCAATGTAACGTTAGGCACTCGAGTTCTCTGTCGAAAATGAATTAATTTAGTTTTTTTACTATTGAGGATTAAATTATTTTTGACTAACCATTCATTTAAATTTCTCATTGCATCATTTATTTCGCTTTCATATGTCAAAATATTATTACATTTTATTATTGCTGTGCTGTCGTCAGCAAATAAAATCAAGGGAGAGTCAATTGATTTAGGAAGGTCATTAATATATATTATAAATAACAGTGGTCCCAAAATACTACCTTGTGGTACTCCAGACTCTACTGCTCTACATAGAGACAGATATTCTTTTTTTGTTTTTGATTTTCTGCATATTTTGGTGATTGCAGTATACTGTTTTCTATTACTTAGGTAAGATTCTATTAGTTTATGAGGAACACATCTTAAACCATATGCATAGAGTTTGGTCAATAGCAGTTTATGATCAACATAGTCGAAGGCCCTCGTCATATCCATAAATATCGCACAAATATCTTGTCTTTTATCCATAGAAGTCTTAATTAAATCTAGCAAATTGTAAATAGCTTTTATAGTGTTACTGTTTTTCCGAAATCCAAATTGTTCTTTCGCAAACACGTTATATTTTTCAAAGAACTTATAAAAAATGTCAAAATAAATCCTTTCAAATATCTTAGAAAATACTGATAGTTGAGCAATAGGCCTGTAATTTTTTACATCTGTCTTTTCTCCTTTCTTATGAATGGGCTTTATGATTGAGGTCTTAAGGTCATCAGGAAATACTCCATTGCTAATGGTCAAATTTATTATATATGTCAAAGGTGGTGCAAGAAACTCAGAGCATTGTTTTATTATATTAGTAGGTATACTGTATTTACCTACACAAGTCGTATTCTTTAAGGATTTTATGGTTTTTAGGACCTGCCCTGGTGTGACCTCGGACATATACAGTGAATTCGAAAGTTGAGAGAGCATTGAGTATGAGGCGTTGCTATTGCTAGTGTTATATTTCTCTACAGAATCCACAAAATAGTCATTAAATATATTAGCCATAATTGTAGGGTTACTTATTTGCGTCCCTTCTTTACAGATGCATTGTGCTGTTTCTGTAGGAAACTGATTTTTATTTTTATTAATGACTTGCCAAGTGGCTTTTGATTTATTAAAAGATTTTTTAATAAAATGTGCGTTTTGTGCACGTTGAGTTAAATTAATAATTTTTTTATACCGCTGGGAATAATTTTTAAGTATTTGTTTATTTGATTCACTTGGAGTTGACCTATAACGCCATAGTAACTCTCGTTTTTTTTTACTACAAGCTCTAACGCCACGGGATACCCATTTCGAACGTTTTCTATTTTTAATTAACACTTGCTTAAATGGAAAACATAATTTATGGAATAATGAGACTATATCAATAAAAGCACCATAAGCTTCATTTACATCATTGGTTTCATAAACATCCGAAAAGCTCAATGCGACAATAGCTTCCCCGAACTTAGTCATATTTTCCTCACAGTAATCACGTTTCTTTATGTGCCATGAATTAATTAAGCATGTTTTATTAACAGGACACTGAAGTATTTGTGCAGTGTGGTCTGATAAAGCAAGTTCTGCTACTTCGCTCTTACACCCTCTGACATTTACAGCAAAATTGTCAAGACAAGTACCACTACTACTTCGAGTTGGTTGTCTGATTTGTAGTTTTAAATTGTAATTTAATAGTAAATTTTCAAAATATGTAGACCATTTACTTTTTTCTAAAATATTTATGTTGAAATCGCCACAAATTACATGTTTACAATTATTATGTTTACAAAGTTTATTCAACAATAACTCTATTTTTTTTTTAAATAACTCTATGTCAGAGGTAGGGATTCGGTATATACATACAATAATGAGATTTTCACGTGTAAGTTTTAAAGCACAACATTCAAAAGTACATTTGATAGAGAACTTTGAGACATCTATAATTTCAAATTCGAATCCTTGACGAATCACTATACATGATCCCCCTCTGCGAGAATCTCTCGAATAACTAGTTGCTAATTTATAGTTTTGTATGAAGAAATTACATTCATCATCGGCACACATAAAGTGTTCTGTGACACATATTACATCTACTTCTTTATTTCTCGAGGTTAATTCATGCAAATTGACCGCTAGTAGATCCGACTTTTTAATCAAACTACAAATATTTTGATGAAGTATTGTGAGACATTTATAATCGAAAAAAATCGGTCTCATTACAAATCTGATCACTGTTTGCCAGTAATCTGTGTTCAACTTCTACACAAAATTCACAGATTTCTGTAATAAGTATGCTCAAACTTTTAATAATGTTTAAAAATCCTTTATTATTAATTTTGCCAGAATTATATGAAAACATTGTTTTTGAGTATTCTAAAGTAAGATTAGAATCCAACAAATATGAATAGCCGTACTGTTCATTGTTTAAATGTAAGTAATTGTTAAATGTCTCAATCCTGTAATTAAACAAAGTGGCACTGGAATTAATTTTAAAAGTAGGAACAGCAATAATAATATTAGTGTGGGTTAACAATTTAAGCCTTTCTTGTATTAGCATTACAAGTTTATAATAATTCTTAGTTTCATAAAAATCGGCTTCGCCTATAAAAATGACACAAAAATCGCTCATTGTAAAAGACTGCAGTTTGTTTTCAATTCTATAGAATAACTGTTCAATGCCGGCACCAGGAGTAGAAAAATGACAGATATTGAATTTGTCATCAAATACTTTTTTCACAATATTTAAGACTTTGTTAGAGTTATTGCTACTTATTACACATAACGATTGCTGTTTGACTGTTTTACATCATTGTCCGTTGCATTTCTTGAGGTAATTGTTCTTGATACGTCATTAGTCTTGTTTTCCAATAGACCTGTAGCGCCATCTATTGGCGTGCTGCTCAGTTGATTAACACTTATTTTTATGTTATGGTTTTGATTTTCTTTGTGCAGGCTAGGAGCACTAGATGCTCGCAACAAGCCTCGTGTTGCTAACTGTACTCGCTTTGTAGTTGGACTGTAGAATTTGTTTGCTGTTTGTATATTTTTTGGAGAAGCTTCAGTCTTTAAAGTGTTTATTATATTTTTATATATACACAGTTGTTTTTCACATTCAATTAATTTTGTCTTTAGGTTTTTGTTTTCTTCATTAATATGTAAACAATTTTCATCTGCGAATTTTAGTGCTAATTTCATCCTGTTTATTTCGTCTTTAAGTAATGCTATGTCATTGTTATCATTGGAATTGGATAAGTTCAAGTTACTGCTTGAACTGCCATCCAAGATATCGTCTAGAGTACGATTATGTTGGTCTGATTCAAGAATGTCCTCCGTAGAATTGTCATTGTCATTCGACGGTGTTCTATTTGAACGACGAAAAGTAATGTTCTCAAAGAAATTCATGTTCGCTTAGCGCCCTCTAGAGATTTGTAGATGAACTATTTCGTGCCTTTATTTGTATGCGATGGTAGTGTACGGTGTAACAATCATCAAATAGATTTTTACAAGCTAAAAAAAGTTCTTGGGTGGCCGAGGATTCGTACACGTTCCGCCCGAGTTAGTAAGGCAGAGTCGATAGTTGTAGCCGTTCGGCTATCTCGAATTATGTGTAACTGACAAATTAACGATACATAAAAAGTATTCGATGATAAGATGTAAGCAGGCCAATGGCAGATCGTGCACTTCACTTATTGGTTAACACTTATTTCAAATAAAACAAACGATTTGCCTGTGTTTATTTGTTGTAAAACCACTTTTAGGCACTGTTTTTTGAGGGGGTTTTTATGTTTGCACAATATTTATTTACGTTTTAATGTTTTTACATAGTTTTAAATCGATTTTGATTGTTTATTTGTACGTACTTCACATCATGTATTTAACACTATTTAGTTTTAATATCCACGCAAGATTCTTCGAGATAACGTTTTCGCTGGTTATTTGCATTAATAACAGTTTATTTATTTATACTTTACACAAATTAACTGACTTTTTAATACTTTTTCAATAAAATCAACAAGGAGCTATATCAAACAATTGTTTAGATGACGGCAGCGTCATCTACCCTCCGACATAATTGTTTTCTGAACATTAAAGCAAATAAAAAAATATGTATCGGTTCCCAAACCGATTGAGATACAATCCCGCATGTGGCACTATATACACTTTGTACTAGGATGCCGTAACTACGGCATCATAACCGATCGTTAGTACTATGTTGCCGCTTGTGGCACTCTATACACTGCCTACATTTTGTACTAGGGATGCCATAATTACGGTATCGTAACCGAACGTACTAGAATGCCGCTTGTGGCACTCTATCCACAGCCTAAATATATTTGGATTTTACATTTTTCGATGTTGTGTGGACTATACAATATGGACTATACCTCAAAACAAAATTTAGAAGCGACATAAACAAACATGAACAATCTATCCTATATTGCTTAGCTAATAATAGAAATACAAAATTTTCTGACCTGCATACTATTACCATCGATTCCTTTGGCGGAGAACACAACCTGAGTGTCCTTTTAATATATTATTTTTTACGTGTCGGATAAGCTCAAAAACTTTTCTCTCGTCTACAATCAATTTCAATGATATCGCCGGACATAAGGAAAATTTATTTGATTCTTTATCTTTCTCTCTCGTTTCTTACATTATACCACACCGTTTCCACTTTTACTTTCATACACACTTGCATTGTATGACGCTATTTTACTGTTTTGATAAGCAGTGCCACAAGTTTTGGAAAATAGAACTAATTATTACAATTTGACGCGGAATTTTATAAACAGTGTTCAAATGATCTTTTGGGTTTCGTGGGTTATTACATAATGACGGAGGCATTTTACAATTGGCCGAAAACTGACGACGCCATTTGTGAAATGCCGAATTATACAATTTGCCTGCGACATATAAGTACTTACCTATGCTATCATACCTTTAGCATCTTTTTAATTTATAATCTTTATTACCAGATTGACCGTACCAACCTTCTGGTCAGCAGGCTGGCCAACAAATACAAGGACCTACCCATCTCTGTGGAGCTCAAAAAGTTTTCCCAGTACCTCATGCTGAACAGAATAGCTTACGCACCCATGGGGCTATTCACACTGTCCCGCTCGCTCATTGCAACGGTGAGTGATTTGCGAAATTAACCTCTCAAGCCCCAAGCGGCCATATATGGCCGCGCTGGCCGCGCTCTCCACTTGACTTTGTACCGTGTTTTAATACACTTAGAGACTACTTTAGTATGAACGAGGTCGATTATTTCGGTTCTGTGGTACATTTTATGCATCGTGAACGCAAAATTTAACATGAACTACGTTCGATTGTTTTTAATTATTTTTTTCCATTACCGCAAATTTAATTTCCCGATAAATCGCACCTGCTGTTAAAATTTTTAGACATTTCGATGCTAAGACTGAGAGGTTTATTCTCCCCGTTCTGCTACACACGAGGGGAGATTTATTTATTACATCACCTAAGTACACAAAAGTTAAAAAGAATAATATTGTTTGTCTTCGATCACATTAGGTGATATTAGGTGAGTAGCGTTACCAACTTTAAAAAAAATTAAGTATTTTAAGGTAAGATAAAAAAACAGTATTTTAGATAAATGAACAGTTTTTTTTTCAATGATTTAATTATAGCTGCGTTGCACCGCGCGGACAACATTCGCAACTTTTTTACTTTTTAAACATGTATATATATGGTTACAAGTACACAGTGATACTAAAACGGTATTTTGGATACTTTATTTTTGTTCAACAATAAAAAGTATAATGTAATGAAAAACAGTATAATACTTTTTATAACGGTATAGTTGGCAAGCCTTCCCCACCTTCTCACTCACATAATGTGAGTGAGAAGTCATGTGTAATCGATCACAATAATACTTCTAAATGTATTCAATTATTAGTATATGCTAATACTTCTTTTTGTAGGGTTAATAAATAGTGTCAGTAAACTTTTGAAACGCAAAGTAGTTTTTTCAAAGGGTAAAAAAGATTGCATGCCTTTATGGCTTTATGCAGGTTGAATAATTAAATTTAAAACTGTCGCATCTGAATTTACTGTATTCAAGTAAATACCTAATATTAAAAACTTAGGCTAGATTCGACCAAACTGGAATAGAACTTACTCGGAGATTAGTGTATACAAATTCAGAGTTTAATATAGGTATAAGACCTTATTCCAGTTTGTTCGAGTCGACCCTTAATCGGCCAAAAGATGTCAGCTGTTATACGAAGCCCAAGACCGGTCTTGTGCTGCTCGCATCCAGCGGCTACCCGCGATCTTTACCACATCGTATGTCTACCTTCTCACGCACTCACTATGACTCAGTTATAAAAAAATATGTTATAACCTCCTTTGTGGTCTAGTGGCTAGGCCACCGGTCTTAAACCCAGAGGTTGGTTCCATTCCCAGCGAGGGGTACATCTTTGTGTGCTCGGTTTGGTTGGTGGTAGGGCGTTTATTTTAATGACAGTTTATGGATAAGATAGCCAGTTCCTCAGTAGTTGAGGATTTCGGGAGAAGCGCCTTCCACTTTCGGCTTTATCGTCACTTACCATCAGATGAGATGAAGCGCTTACCCGTAGCAGAATAAAAAAAAATAAAACGCTTGTCCTTTTGCAGATGGCCACGAACGTTACCAGTTACCTCGTCGTTGTCATCCAGTTTCAATCTTTCAGTAATACTGCTACATAAGCATAGGTACAGGATGCATGATTTAAACTTATTTTTCATCCCTCATACACGGAAAGTAGGTCTGAAGTTGCCTGAGGAGCGGGAGGAAAGTAATACTTTTCCGCCCTAGGAAGAATCATTTTTCTGACATGACGTATAATTGTGATTTATTATTAAAATAATACTAACAACACATCTTTTTCCTTGGGTATCGTAAGAGGCGACTAACAAATTAAAGACTGCAGATACATCCTACAGCATAGAGCGGCGATGGGCTCATCAAAATAATACTACCAACCCCTTTCTTCCCTTGGGTGTTGTAAAAGGCAACTAACGGACTAAAGACTGCACATACATCCAACAGCATAGAGCGGCGATGGGCTCATCAAAATAATACTACCAACCCCTCTCTTCTCTTCGGTGTCGTAAAAGGCGACTGACGGACTAAAGACTGCACATACAACCAACAGCATAGAGCGGCGATGGGCTTATCAAAATAATACTACCAACCCCTCTCTTCTCTTCGGTGTCGTAAAAGGCGACTGACGGACTAAAGACTGCACATACAACCAACAGCATAGAGCGGCGATGGGCTTATCAAAATAATACTACCAACCCCTCTCTTCTCTTCGGTGTCGTAAAAGGCGACTGACGGACTAAAGACTGCACATACATCCAACAGCATAGAGTGGCGATGGGCTTATCAAAATAATACTACCAATCCCTCTCTTCCCTTGGGTGTCGTTAAAGGCGACTAACGAACTAAAGACATTCATGTTTTTGTTTTTACTTTCCTTAAATTCGTAATAAAAAGCACAGTGTTTACCTCGGGTGAAAGACGTATTTACTCCCTCTAACTATTAGCGCCCTCGCTACGCTAGGGCGCCAAACCCCGTCTCGGGAGTAAATAAGGTACTTTCACCATTAGGGTAACAATGTACTATTTCTCACCTTCAACTTAACGTTCTGATGTTCAATTAATTATCATATACGAGTATTTGGTTAGCCGCTGTGGAAGCCGAAGATAATGCAGTCATCTTCACCAACCCAGAAGATGTTTATATGAAGCCTAACAACACCAAGCTTACCTTCTTTTATTTCATTTATCCGTGGTATGTTTAGAAACTATAATTTGTGATTAATAAAGTTATAAATTGCTTATTGTGTTTTTTTCTAATTTCTAGATGAAAACAAAATATTCTATTATTATTGGTAAGGTCAGTAAAACATTAGTTAGAATACTTAAAAATAATACATTGCACATTGCCAATTTTAGTTTATAATTCTTTTATACAATTAGATTAACATTTTTAGATGTAAGTTTTATAATCTGATCCAGGAATAATACAACAATGAGTTTTATTTGGATTGTTTTGTCCTGATTTCCAATTATGTTGGTAAGTAATGTAAATTATGTTGGTTATTCAGTAATAATAATTGGTAATCAAACACTTCTTTAATCATCTTCTTTTTTTTCAGCATTAGTTTCTGCCATAGAGTTTGATGTTTGTTGACCACCAGGTTTAGGCAAACTCATAGGCCTCATCATAGCTTGGAAGGTTCCTATTACCATTTGGGTGTCACCAGCCCCTGACTGCCTTTTCACTCTTACTGTTGAATTTTCATCGGAATCAACAGAATTAACTGTTACATCATCCGCTAACAATTCCTTAAAAAACATGACGTTTTCATTGGAACCTCCATTGTTATCTTTACTGCGGCTTTGCTTAACTTTGTCCATGAAGTATTTACTATATACTGGCAGGAAATCTTCTACTGCGCGTTTCTTCAAAAAAGTATCTTCGTCAGACGTATTACTACTACTAGTATCTAATTTCGAATACTGTTGATTGTCATTTGTCATTATTAGTTGATCGACGGGCATTATGATTATTTCCACTTTTATTTTATCACCAGACACGAATTGGCTTGGGTTAAACGTACTTTGAATGACAGCTGCATTTATTTGGTTAAACGACAAGAACATGGACAAAATGTTCAGATACATGTTTGGTTGCTAAAGAACCTAAGAGGCTACTGTTTTTAGAATGCATTCGCATATCTTCTTATGTATATTTACGAATAGATAAGATGTAATTGATAATAAATTATGCACCATAAATATTGCGTTATCTTTGTAGTACACATAAAGGGGAACACTGGTGTTTATCTAGTATTGACTTTTTTATGACAGATAAGAAAATTTTCATGTACCTATTTGAATATTTAACAGGTTGACGCTGTGTATTATGTATGTAAACATCATCTTTATGTTATGAAAAAAAATCAGTCACGGTTCTATGAAACCAGCTTACAATGGCGGTATTTCCGGATCGTAACGACTAAGGAACCTTCAAGAAACGAGCTTTGCTGTGCTAGGGAGAGCATTTTTCGATTTTCGTTAGACGCTGTAAAAAGAGAGAAAGTTAATGCCCTTGCTGGGTTTCTTGCCGGCTCTTCTCAGAACAAGATTCATACTCTATTGGCCTACGAACCTTGTAATTTTCATAAGTGCTTAATTATTGAACCATAAATTAAATAACATCATAGTTCCGTGTAGTATATGGCGAAGTATGTGGTCCTGTATAAGGCGGAGAACGAGTTGAGACTGCAAATTTCAAGTTTAATAGATTTATAGTCGTTCATAAATTTGAAATTTAGTCAGACGCTTGATCTTCATGTAGGCTTTTCAAAAAATAGTTATTAATTCCCATGTATTATCGTTTAACTGGTAAGGCCTGAGCCCAGAAATGGGACTTTTATTAATAATAATAAATTAAAAATTAATTAAATGTTGTAATTACATACTTAAAAATGTTTTAAATTGTTTGAGATATAATGATGTTTAAAACAGGATTACTGTTTTAACAATAGCTCATCCAATTTAAATTCCTAGCCGACTTTACGTAAATTGGACGTTTATTATATTTATCAAAAAAAGATAACAGACAAATTATGTGAAAAGGGTCACCGTTGCTATTTCGCCCTCCGTACCGCCCAGCAGCATGCTCCAATCTGTTGCGTTAGTATACGCCAACACTGCGACGTATCTACACGTGATTTCTGCTACCCTAGTACCTTAAACTAGCTAAGTAAAAGTAACGAAATTCGAAAGTAAATGTGTTAAACTTCTACTCGTTCTCTGTTCTCCTGGTACCTTAGACTAGTAATTTAAAAGTAACTAAATTCGAATGTTACAAACTCAATTAAATGAACTACTACGTGATCTCTGGTGCCCTAGTACATTGATTGGTGTTTTTAACTTAACACATCTCGAATTGACTTTTTTATGTACGGTTTTGTGTATTAACAACGGCTCTCGTAAGGAGTAGACGAACATTTTTGAAGATTTAAATATGGCGGTGACCCTATGAACAGATATTTAAAGCACATGGGTATGTATTCCATAATTTAAAATACATAATAGTTAACTTAGGTCGATAGTGCAACAGCTGTACTGCGTTCTCGGTTTGTGAGTTTGCCAGATAAGTTAGTGTTTTAATGCCGGGTTACGGATGGGGGACAAAATTAACAATATCTCGACCACCCCAGTGCCTTGAAAGCAGCTTTACCATATTTTTTTTTCAAGTCACAATTATGAAAATTTTTGAGTGAAGAAAGCGGAATTCTTTCGTCGAAAGCGGGACATAGTAAAAAAAATGTATGTAATCAGAAGTTTTTAAATATTTTCCTCATTCCTCCTTCCATCCAGTTTTAAACGTTTACGTGACAATAGATAGCAAAAATAGCCATAGAAAATGTATTTTGTAAAAAATATGATATTTTATATCAGATCCACACTTGTCTGTGTCACCCGGCCGTGCTTCCTCAGCATGCCGCACGCACGGTCGAATTATCCCCGAAAAGCGGGACTGAGCCTGTCCCGCGCGGGACATATTTTAATTTTGATTAAAAAATCGGGACGTCCCGCCAAAATCGGGATGTCTGGCAACGCTGCTCGGAAGGCTCGCAAAGCCGTTAGTCCCGGTTCTTTTAAGATGGCTTTGGTTAAAACCAGAACTGCGTGGTGGGTTAAGACCTCTGACCAGCAGTGAACATACTATACTTCTGACCGCCTCTGTAGTCTAGTGGCTATGCCACCGATTTCAGATCCAGAGGTCCCGGGTTCGATTCCCAGCGGGGGGTACATCTTTGTGTACTTTTAAAGTAAAATAAAGTAAATTAAATTATTAAAGTTTACGTTCACACCAATTATTTAGACCAAGATGAGTAGAATACTCATCTTAGTCTAAATAATTGGTTTGAAATGGGTTTGAAAAAAATTGAAACTCGTTAATATGGTAAGATTACGGACAAATATACATAAACATAGAAAAACACCCAGACCTGAAATCAATTTAGAAAAACAGTTTTTCTCTAAACTGACCCGACCGCGAATTAAACCCGGGGCCTCAAAGATGGCGCGACGCCAGACCCGGCGTGCTAACCACTCGACTACGGAGGTCGTCGGTTGGTGGTGGAAGGGCTGTTAAGTCCGCCTGGCTAGCTACCATCATATTATCTAAAGTCTTGCGCCATTACAACAATATTAATAGCATTTTAGAGATATTGACGACCTCCTTGGTCGAGTGGTTTGTACACCGGTTTTCATGGTGTCGCCATCTCTGAGGTCCCGGGTTCGATCCCCGGTCGGGTCAATTTAGAAATTATTGTTTTTCTAAATTGTCTCGGGTCTGGGTGTTTTCTATGTATAATAAGTATGTATTTAAGTATTTTTTGTATGTTTATCCGTTGTCTAGTAACCATTTAACGAGTTTCTTCGAAGCTTCTCTTGGGCTAGATAATTGGTGTGAGTGTAGGAAAGTTTATTTATTTATTTAATTTATTTTATTAGCCAGTTCCACAGTGGTTGAGGATTCCGGGTGAAGCGCGCTTCCACCTTCAGCCTTATCGTCACTTACTATTAAGTAAAATGAGGGCTAAGTTACTGATAAAAAAAACATTAAACACTTTGCGGATCAACTTGCGTTTAATTATTATAGACAAGCGGCCGCTCGCGGTTTCACCCGCGTGGTTCCTGTTTCCCGTTGGAATATCTGGATAAAAACTATCCTATGTGTTAATCCAGGTTATAAATTATCTGTATGCTGAATTTCATCCAAATCCATTCAGTAGTTTTTACGTGAAAGAGTAACAAACATCCATCCATACGTTCCCGTGGGAATATCGGGATAAAAAGTATCCTATGTGTTAATCCAGGTTATAAACTATCTGTATGCCGAATTTAATCTAAATCCATTTAGTAGTTTTTACGTGAAAGAGTAACAAATATCCATCCATACTTACAAACTTTCACGTTTATAATATTAGAGGATTACTACTAAAATACATAATTCATTTCATTTTTTCGAATCGATTTTGTGTTAATAACGCAAAATATTTAAAAGATAGTGAACGTTACACAAAACGTTACATAAACGTTAAAATACAAACGTTAAATAAAACTACCTCCGGACTCAAACCCACGTCTTCCGCATACCGGGCGGCTCTTACCTCTCCGCAATTGTTCAGCGTTTTTTACTTTTTTTTTAAAGCAACAGCCCCAATCTCGTAGGCCTGTGCCCAACAGTAAGACGTTTATAAGCTGATGATGATGATGATGATGAAAGCAACATTGTCTCATCAAACCTTCCTTTTGCATTTTTCTCACCTGTTGTAGGTAGGTATTAAAGTGGTTTAGTAGACTTAATTCACCTGGCTGATATCAACTGGGTGCATTAAGCCTACCAAATAGTATACTAATTTACCTGCAAATGGGTGAATTAAGTCTACTGAAGGAAAACGTTAACCTTTAGTAGACTCAATTTACCAATTCCACTAAGTTGAAGTATACAATTTTTCCAATTTTAATAAAAATACAATGTATGAAATAACCACTTAAGAAAAAAAACTGTGTAAATAGTAAATTAAATGCGAGTTAATCCGTAAAAAAGAGTTTCATTTCAATGTGTAGTGCTCGCTTAAACCTCAGAAAACAATATAATACAATGTATGTTAATTTCGGGAAAAACAAATTAATGTCGGGAAAATAAGTGAGGGTATGAAATCATTTTCTAGTGTTCTGTAGGTATAAAAAACAAGTGCAAGCTATTTTCGACCTTATTGACATTTGAAATTTTTGTTGTCTCGTGTCTCGTTCACTAAGTTTTGCTGTTTCATTAAAAAACCGTTATTTTTAGAAATGTTTATTTTGGTGATAAGAAAGTTAATCGCTGCCACCCATTTTTTTTTTTTATAGCTATTTCCCCCTCCGTTGGACAAGGAGGGGACGTTTTTATTACTATGTTTTTATTTTTTACTATTTTTATTTTAGATGGACTGAAGGTCCATCTCTACAAAAGAATTGCGGGGCACATAAGGGGGGGAAAGATATAGAGAAAAGAAAAGAGCAAGAAATAGGAAACAGGAAGGAAAGAAGGAAATATATATATTTTATTTACATTTCGGTATTTTGAGGGTTTATAAAAAATTTTCTTTTAATTTATTTATTCGTATGTTTAGACTTTAATTATGTATTTGTTTAGAATATTTATATTTGTTTGTTTAACTATTGGTATTATTACAATTTCGGTTGTTTGTAAAGGTTTTGGTAGCTTTTAAATTTAAGTTAATTTTTTAGTTTGTTTTGATATTATGGTGTATATTTTATTTTAAGATTGATAATGTGGTATTTAATTTATAGGCTTTTTAAGTTTATTTGTTTTATTTTGTCCATCTGTTGTTTTGTTGAATTTTTAGGTTACTTATAGTATGTTTAGAGTTATCTAAGTTTTAGGTTTTTGTTTATTTATTTTGTTTGATTTTATTTTATTTTATTTATGATAATTGTTTATGTTGTTTTGTTTTATATTTAGATTAAGTTAGTTTATGTTAAAGTTTTATTATTATGGTTATATGTTTGGTATTTCTGTTAGTTTTAATTATTTATTTGGTTATTGGTGATTTTATTTATTTTATTTGTTTTATTTTATTAAATTAGTAGTTAATTTTAGTTTATTTTGTTTTATTTTCTGGTTGATTTAGTTAGGTTTTATTTTATTTAATTTATTTGTTTTATTTTGTAAAGTTAGTAATAATTTAGATTTAACTGTGTTTATAAATAATTAAGTTATTTTGTTGTTTAGATAATCTAGTTCCCGTAATCGGTCTGGCCCTGCAGGCGCAGGACCATTGACCGGATGCGGGGGCACTCTTTGGCGTTTGTTGCGTTGTGGCCGGTATCAATCCCTGTGCCCATGCGTTGGTTATGGGCCGAGCAGTTGTAGCACTTTGGCCCCTGGGTCTTGTTGGGGCATTGTGCTACTTGGTGGCTCGGACTGGCGCAATGGGCACAAGGTTTCCTTTCAGACTTACAAGTAAAAGTAGGTTGCATTGCATAGCCTGGGTGCATTAAGTCTACTTAAGGGTGCACTTAAATCACCTGGGTGAATTAAGTATACTATTCGGTAGACTTAATGCACCCAGGTGATATCAGGTAGGTGAATTAAGTCTACTAAACCATTTTTTTACTGCACATGTGCTCAGCGTGACAGGTGGTGAGCCCATCGCCGCTCTAAGCTGTTGGATGTATGTGCAGTCTTTAGTCCGTTAGTCGCCTTTTACGACACCCAAGGGAAGAGAGGGGGTGGTAGTATTCTTACACCGCCACGCGACACGATTGTTTTTTTTTTTAACGTTTGACTATATTATTAACTTCACTGTTGAGAAACACTACTATGTTTTGAGAACAACAGTTTCATTTCGATTTTGATGTGAAAACAATTACGTGATTTTTGAATACATTTAATTTTAGGAAGATAGCGTTAAAATATCGTTATTACGCTGTGAACTAATTTATTGATCTACTTATCTATACAGGCACGCCATTACTTTGCCCTACCTCTATTAAATATACATATTATGTTAAAAATATAGTGTTATGCGACAAACTGTAAATTGACTAATTAACTCGTACCTTATCTAAGTATCTACATAAAACGTAGTTAAAAAGAATTCTTGTAACCCTTTATTGTAATACAGGATTAGTACCTACTATTATATTATAGTGTTAACTATTTGTTATACATACTTGTTCATACATATAATCGCGACTAATATCCCCGAAAGTTTAGTCAGAGACTATAGGCAATGAGGACAGCAAAAGCAGTCCTCTGCCATAGTCCACTTTTCACCAAATAGCGACTGCACGTGTGTTTAGCGTGACAGGTGCTCTATGCTGTTGGATGTATGTGCAGTCTTTAGTCCGTTAGTTGCCTTTTACGACACCCAAGGGAAGAGAAGGTGTGGTATAGTATTCTTACTTAGGAAAAAGGACGGTTTAGGCCCTTTCGTGCTATGTCCCGGATACTCAGTAGGGCCCTTTCGCGGTAAGGCCCTTTCGTGGTACGACACCCTTCGTGTTACGGCCCTTTCGTGGTATGGCCCTTTCGTGATATGGCCCTTTCTCGCAATGGCCCGTTTTCATGTAGGTACCGCACTTTCTACTGTGATCATTAACCTAACAATAAATAGTAATTTTATAGGAACTATATATGCTGGCATACCAAATAAGTCTTTCACTCGAGGTAAACACTGTGCTTTTCATTACAAATATAAGGAAAGTAAAAATAAAACATGAATGTCTTTAGTCCGTTAGTCGCCTTTTACGACACCCAAGGGAAGAGAGGGGTTGGTAGTATTATTTTGAAGAGCCCATCGCCGCTCTATGCTGTTGTATGTGCAGTCTTTAGTCCGTTAGTCGCCTTTTACGACACCCAAGGGAAGAGATGTGTTGTTAGTATTATTTTAATAATTAGTCACAATTACACATGTCAGAAAAACGATTCTCCCTAGGGAGGAAAAGTACTACTCCTGCTCCTCAGGCAACTTCAGACCTACTTTCCGTGTATCAGGAATGAAAATATATTTACATAAGTATAGAAACTTCATGAAGGTTTGCTGCTTCCTCTTTAGATTATTCACTGGCCATTTACTGTTTTGAAGTGTTTGATAATTAAAAAATATGGTTGATGACAAATTCCATTGCTTGACTTTATTTCTGTGCTTAAATGGAGTTTGCAAAATCTAAAAGAGGAGTAGATAACTTAATTTTGGATGTTTGGATTATTTATAATTAAAACAATTCTGCTATCAGGTTTTAGACCATAATTTAATTAGAGCAATGTTTTTATACAGCGACGTACATGTGCAAAACCATCACGCGCTTGTGTTAAAAATCAAAATTTACTTTTTAAAGAAGTGGGTGCCTTGCGGAATATCAATTCAAATATTTTCATGTAAGAATTATTGTTTCATGCGTAAAATTAAAAAAGTTGTTAAAAAAAAAAGTTTATACGTATCATTAGATTTATGTATTGTTTGTTATTGTCGGGTTTTGATTTGACTACAGTATGTATTATGCTTTTGTTTGTAGACAGGTGATGACGCGGTTGAAGGATGTAGTGTATGATTTTATTTTAATTTCACTGTTTTGTAATTATAGAATATAAGGAATTATTATAAATTTTTACTTTAGTTTAGGCATTATATGACTAAAGAACCTAAAAATGTATTTTATTCTTAGAGCAGACTCGAAACCAAATAAAATGTTCTAAAATGTATGCATACCGCGAACGAGCCGTAAGTACGTTGAACGGGACATACCGCGAACGGGGCATTTCGCTGGCCCCGGGCAATATAGCGGTAAGCGCCCGTTACGCCCTTTTTAATGTTATTTGATTTTTGGTTTCTCTAAGTATCAATCTATCACTCCTATTTTTTTCAGATTTTTTCAATTAATATTTCTATAGAATAAATGACAATAACAGCTTTATTGCATGGAAAGTTCACTTAAGACGAAGTTGTATATTAATGCATTACTCTAAGAAACATAACACAAAACACCGGTGAACACCTTTACACTAAATATCTAAATAAAGAGAAACAGTAATACATTTAACCGCGTTTTATAAAATAAACTTATTTTATCAATAAACTGTAAACACTAATACGAAGTAATCACAGGACATTTTATTCTGTACTAGCGATTACGCCTTTCTTCCCGTAAATTTATTGTAGCCTCGGAGACGTACTGTCATGTTACGCAGAACGTCATTCCTTTCACTCCTACGCATAAATGAATACCGCTTGCTTTCTAACACCATTTTTAGGTAAACAATTAATACAACGGCGGGCAGTGTTAGTGCAGCGTGTAAAGTTTTGTGCTAATAATGTTCTTTTAGCGCGATTGTGTGGTTTTGAATATTACGAAAATACTTCCATAAAATTTATTTTGTTTTTATAAATGGCGAAACAATTACCAGAAAAGGAGACCCTTCGCTAGTAATAGCAAGACACATAAGGGGGGATAAAAAGAAAGAACAAGAAGAGGAAGCTATAAAAAAAAGATAGGAAAGACAAGAACCCAAGAAGGGAAGCAAATAGAAGTAATTTATGAAAAGAAAACGAGGAATTCACACGTGGCGCATATGGCGGTCAAGGTGGCCACAGCTATATGGCAGCAGCTGACAGAGGCGGGGTCTCTTCAACTGCAATGGGGAGTCTCCAAAGTAGAAGATCAGACCCCGCTTATCCAGTGCTCCCGCTGCTTGGGCTACGGCCACATCAAGCAGGTCTGCCAGGAGCAGCTGGACAGCTGCAGCCCCTGCAAAGGTAACCACCTGTACGCCACGTGTGAGAAAAAGGACAGTCCCCCCAGCTGTCTGAACTGAAAGAGAGCCGGCCTCGAAGACTGACACAACACCTTCAATGTGGTATGTCCAATCCGAGCTAAGTGGGACCGGCTGGCTCGAGCGAAGGTACCCTACAGGTGCTAAGGGCCCCGCGTCAGTTCAAGAAGAGAAAAAAAGAGTATACACAGTCATACAATCAAACCTCCAACGCAACAAAAATGCCACATCCTAACTCCTTATTGAAGCAAAAAGATGAAGATCAGCTTCGCACTCATTCAGGAGCCGTAGAACAACGGATTGGACGATCGGCATTATATCTTTTTATTTTAAACCCGGCGGCATCGACATTGCCCCCTACGTAGGGCTTCTGAAGGAGATGATAAGGGAGTTGGGGTGTGACAGGATTGTTATTATAGGCGACGCAATTGCATGGAGTGAGTGGTGGGGCAGTGTAAGGAGTGACGATAGGGGTGTGGAACTAATGGGTGTAATAAATGAACTATAACTAAATATTTTAAATGTGGGGGATACTCCAACTTTCGAAACATGGCTAGGAGGAAAAAGGTATAAGAGTAGCGTAGACGTCACATGCTGTTTCGGCAAGATGGTGGGAGATGTTCAAGAATAGAAAGTGGATACTAACCTAAAGACCTTGGACCACAATGCGATAATAATAAAAATAAAGCTAAACAGTATCAAAGAAAGAAATAATAATAGGACGACAGGAAGTATATAATAAAAAAAGTAGATTGGGGAAACTTTAAGGAAGAGTGTAGGGAAGAGCTGGCTAAAGAGGAAATAAACGAAAAAGACATAAAGAATTAAAAAAGCTAGTGAATTGGAAGTTACAGTAGAAAAATATATTAAAGCCATAGTTTTGTGGCAAACAGGATAGGGAAACGACTTGGGAGGGGATATATTGTATTATTATGATATTTAATTAATAAAACAACTTATTCTTGAGAGCGTATTTAATCATGTACTTACATTAAAAATAGTGTTCTTACAGAGAGAGAGTGACAGATGTCACAGACTGACAACATCCGGTACTTAAACCACAGCCTATTATAATTCATCTTCCCCCCTAGACAATTACAATTACAGGTCCAATATATTCCTAGGTTTAACAACTCTCCCACTTCTTGTTCTTACAACATTCTCATGTTCATCTCTTACAGAATTACTATCTAATGTTTCAGCACTAACTAGCTGTTGTTGTGACACACAATACGTATCATTATTTATATACTTATTTCCTGTAAAAGACTTCTTAATATGCTTACTATTTCTTCTTACTTTACTTTGACCTTCCTTTCCTCCTATCCAATAAGACCTAGGCTCATTGCATATCGCTACAATTCTACCTTTCCTCCAAATATTTTCCTTATCTGTCTTATGGACAATTTCCTCCCCAACATGAAATTGTATTTCCTTCCTTTTGTTACAATTTTTATTTTCTCGAATAGACTGTTTTAACAATAACAAATTATGAATGTTACTTTCAACTTTAGGCTCCAACAATGCATATTTGGTAGGAATGAGAGTTCTAACTCGTCTGCTATTCAAAATCTGTGAAGGAGAGACTTCTAACCCAGTTAATGGAGTATTATTATAACTTAGCAAATAATCTCTATAATCTGCTCTATCTTCACAAGCTTTTCTCATAATATTTTTACTAATGTGTACAGCTTTTTCTGCCATTCCATTACTTCTAGGATAATGCGGACTACTAAAAATTGGCAATATATCTTTCGATTTATAATATTGTTGACATTCAAAAGAATTAAAAGGATTATTATCTGATACAATTTCTTCTGGATAATCAAAGCGTGTAAAACTTTCTTGTAAAGCGTTAATTACAGATTTACAACTTTTATCATTTATAGGTAATATTTCTAACCAATGTGAAAAATAATCAATTATTACTAAAAAATATTTCCTATGAAATTCAAATATGTCTGTACCAACTTTAGCATATCTACGATTAGGTATTGTAGAAATGATACTCCCGGTTTAATAGCTTTTAAGTATTTATTCTTTATTAATTATTACTGTTTAACAAAATGAATGTGTCTTTGACGCGAGCACGGTGGAGAGAGAGTTTAGGCAGATCAGAAAATGGCGGCGTTGCCAATTGACATTAATTGTACAACAAAGTAGTGAGCGCATCTGTCGCTAGATGGCGTTAGTGGTATTATATTTATTAAGTTACAATGTCCTCCCTTAAATATAATCCCATCTTCCCGGAGAAGTATTGAAGCTTGGCTTGTGGGGTGGCCTTGGTGAGAGCATCGGCAACCATCTCTCCAGTCGTCACGTATTGCACATGAATCTTCTTTTCACTGACTTTGTCCTTCACAAAGTGGTGACGGACATCTATGTGCTTAGTCCTGGGATTGTAACCATCGTTACCTGAAAGCTTAATACAACTTTGATTATCACAATAGATAATTATACTGCGATGTTTGAGATGTGGCCAAAACTGTTCCTGCAGTTGTTTTAGCCAAAGTGCTTCTTGAGTGCAGGCCGACAATGACATGTATTCGGCCTCTGTTGTTGACAATGCAACAGTAGGTTGACGCTTTGAGTTCCAACATATGGATCCTCCCTGAAAGATAAAAGTGTAGCCTGTACATGACCGTCTGTCATTTTCGGAATTAGCCCAATCAGCATCACAGTAAGCATGAGCTATATCTTCATCTTCGCATCGTTTGTATGTTAGGCTGTAGTCTTCAGTTCCCTTTAAATATCTTAATACTTGTTTCAATGTTATCCAATGTTTGATTTCCGGTTTGTTATTAAATTTACTTAAGTAATTAACTACATAGCTGATATCAGGCCTTGTGCCTTGTGACAAGTATAGTAAACATCCAATAATTTCTTGATAAGGAATGTCTTTCAGTATTGCATCTTCTTCACAAGTTGAGTGCAGCTTTGTAAGTGGATCAATTAGAGTTTTGACAGGTTTACAGTCTGACATACCATATTTCTTTAGTGTTTCCTGTATGTATTTCTTCTGATCAATATACATGATACCTTTTTTTCTGTCTCTTGTAACATGTAGTCCAATACAGTACTTTAATTCTCCAAAGTCTTTCATGTCGAACTTTTCACATAATTTTTGTTTTACATAGTCTCTGGTAGAATTGCAGTTTGTAAACAAAATCAGATCGTCTACATATATAGCTACAAATAGTATTTGTGTCTTGCTAGTTATTTTATAATAAATACATGGGTCAATAATGGAACGTGAAAGACCTATTTCTTTAAGTGTAACCTCTAGCTTTTTATTCCAGTTGCGGCTGGCCTGTTTTAGTCCATATAAGGATTTTTTTAGAAGGCAGACCTCTGCGTCATTACCGTTCGTATACATAGGTGGCTGTAGCATGTATATCTCCTCATCGACATCTCCTTGCAGGAAAGCTGAAACGGTGTCCATCTGATCTATGTCCAGATCGTATTTCGTAGCGAGTGCTAGTAAGTATCGGAGTGAAGTGTACCTTATGACAGGTGAATAAACTTCTTCATAGTCTATACCTTTTTTTTTGAGCACATCCTTTAATTACTAAAAGTGCTTTATATTTACTTATGTTTCCTTTTTCATCCGTTTTTGTTTTATACACCCATTTACATGGTATTGCTTTTTTTCAGGTAGCAGTTTGGTCAATATCCAAGTATTATTTTGCATCAGTGAGTTAAATTCTTCTTCCATGGTTTGTATCCAATGCTGTGATTTTTTACATGATAAAGCTTCCTCTAAGCTAGTCAGATCATTGCATATAGCCAGACATGCATGATAAAAGTTGTCGTCAGAATCATCAGTGTCTTCATCTCGCTGCATTAAATTCCGCCTTGGTCTGAGTGTGATATTAGAATGTTCAAACGAACTTTCATTTGCTGTCTCTTCGCTGGAAGGTATGTAAGTTCTGTCATTTGGATCTGGTGAAATTGCACTATATTCTTCAACTGTCTCATTTCCTGAAAAAGAACTATCAGAAGTAGGTACTTGTGTATTTCTACTTGTTGTACTTTTTGACAATTTTAATGAAAGTGTTAGGTTATTCTGATTTGTACTAGTAGGTGTTGTTTTAATACTTTCTCGACTTTCTTCTATAAACACAACATCTCTACTCTTCACTATAATTCTTTTCTTCATCTTTAACCTTTTGTGTTATTACAATAACCTACAAATATCATTTATAATGATTTAGTGTCCCATTTCTGTCTCTGTTGTTTCGGTACATGAACCATGGCCTTAAAACCAAATATTTCCATATGGCTAATGTTGAGTTTTATTCCTGACCACTTCTCTTCTGGCGTCATGTCATTAATTACTCGAGATGGGGATCTATTTATTATATAAGCAGCTGTTGACACAGCTTCAGCCCAGTATAGTTTGGGTAGATTTGCATCACTGAGCATGCATTTGGCGCGTTCCACAAGAGTTCTGTTCTTTCTCTCGCTTAAGCCATTCTGCTCTGGAGTGTAGGGTGTCGTCGTTTGATGCTTGATGCCACAATCTATAACTTATTTAGCAAAGTCTTTGTTACAATATTCGGTTCCGTTATCTGTACGAATAGTTTTTATTTTTTGTCCCAACTCATTCTCTACTTCACATTTAAATTTGTGAAATACTGAAGTTATATCTAACTTGTTCTTTAGGAAGTATACATATACTTTTCTAGAATAGTCATCAATAAAAGTTATAAAATATTTAGCTCCTCCTAATGAAGTACATTCCATGGGTCCACACAGATCAGAGTGAATGACCTCAAGTAGTGATGTAGCTCTTGAGCCTATATTTTTAAATGGTAATCTAGTTTGTTTGCCTTGTATACAAGGAACACATGTTCTACTATTATCACATTTAGTTATCTTTACTCCTTCAGTAGAAGTTTCTAGCTTTTTTACATCAACATAATTCAAGTGTCCCATTCTACGGTGCCAAATATCTAAAGTTTCAGTGCTCTCTGTGGCAGTTACATAAGCATCCCCTCCAACAGTATTTAATTTATACATGTTATTGACAAGTCTAGCCGTTGCTATTATATGTTTCTGTTTATTGTAAATATTGCAACCAGTATTGTGAAAATTTACTTGACATCCATTTTTCACTAATTGACTAACCGATAGCAAGTTAGTACTGAGATCAGGTATAAATAAAACGTCTCTCACCTAGACTTTGTTCGCTTTACCATTATAGCCGAGACTGAGATCTAGACTTCCCATCTTGTGAACTGTAACAGAAGAATTATTAGCAACCTTTATACTGTGTATCGGAGGCATCTTGATGTTATATAGCCGGTCAGCTCTGTTTGTCATGTGCATGGATGCACCTGATGGATGGATGGATCTACATACCAATCAAAGTCATTCATTGTTGTATTGGCTGAAAAAACGGCTGCATAATTTTTGTTATCATTTTTATTGGCATAACAATTCTTGCTTAAATGTCCATGTTTATTGCAGTTATAACAACGAGGACCACGAGGTTTATTCTGATTACTTTGTGGGTTCATATATTTTTTTTGAGGGTACTTATGCTTTGTGTACAATGCAGTAGATTCGGATTCTTTTATGACCTCTTGTAACAGCTTTGTTTTAATAGAATCTGAATTTATCTTGACACCTGAGCTTTCTAGACCCATAATCATCGGTTTGTACTGTTCTGGCAAACCTGCTAACATTAAAGTACCCAGCCATTCATCATCTACTTTAAAACCAATATTTCTTAGCTTATGTGAAGTTGTAGTTATCTTATTTACGTAGTCCTCAATATCGGTACAATTAACTAAACTTGTATTAATGAGATCTCGTAATAAAGCCACCCTTCTATTTAACCCGGAGTCTTCAAACACAGACTGAAGCTTGGTCCATACTTCACGTGCATTTTGTGCATCTTGTATATGGTGGTAATTACTACAATAGGTATTTTATGAGACATCAAATTATTATTCATTTTAGCCGGTCTAATCTTTTCACATGTACGACATTTAAGTACAAAATTATTTATGTCTTTAGACATTCCTGGCCAATAAAATAATTGCCTAGCTTTAGAAATACATTTACAAATACCTGGATGACCTTGATGAACTAAATTTAAAACATATGACCTTAGAGACTTAGGAACAATTATTTTGTCTTGAAAAAATGCTAATCCACCTTCAAAATAAATATCTTCTTTTATTTTACAAAAATCTTTACATTCACTTGCCACTAAACTTTCATCAGGCCAGCCATTGCTATAATATTTATGTAATAAACTCAAAACAACATCATCATTTGTTTCACTTATAAATTGAGATTTCCTTTCAGGTGACATAGGTAAGTGAGCAGTTACAGAATGAACAATATGTGACATTTTCTTATCAACCTCAGTGTACTTTAAACTGTTTCTAGACAACATATCTGCAAAATGTAACAGTTTACCTGGTACATAATATACATTCAAATTATACATTAATAATTTTAGTCGCAGACGTTTCAGTCTAGGAGATCCTATCTTAAAAATAGGTTTTAACATGATGGACACAATAGGTTTGTGATCCGATTGCACATCAACATAAGATCCATAAATAAATCGATGAAACTTTTTTACAGCATAACAAATAGACAATAATTCTTTTTCAGTTTGACTGTAATTGAGTTCTGCATCATTCATTGTTCTAGATGCACAAAGCTACTAATTTAAAAATATTTTGATCATCTTGCTGAAATAAACAACACCCTAATCCACTCTTGGACGCATCACATTGCAAAATGATTTTTCTCTTTGTATCAAATGAAACTAGAGCTGGAGCTGCACATATTTTTCTTTTCAGCTCAGCAAATGCTAATCTATGAGCTGGTAACCAAATGAACTCTGAATCTTTTTTTAATAATTTAAAAAGTGGTGACATTAGATTTGCCATGTCGGGAACATACCTACGGACATAATTAAAAGATCCTAAAACTTGCCTCAGCTCATCTTTATTATTAGGCTCTTTTAGATTTAAGAGAGACTCAACCCTATCTTTATCAAGAGACATTCCTTGCTCATTAAATACTTGACCAACATAACGAACTTCTGACTGTTTATATTGAAACTTATTTTTATTAAATATAATTTCTAACTTTTCTGCTTTTTTTATTACACTTGATAATGCCAAATCATGTTCTGCCTCAGAACTTCCCATACACAAAATATCATCAGCCCATACTACTACATTAGGTATGTCACTAAAGTGATTTTCAAGTGTATCTAGGAATAATTCTGGAGCGTTCATTAGACCATATGGTAAAACACAATATCTATACACTCCACAAGGAGTAGCAAAACAACATTTCCATGATGCTGACTCTGACAGCACCAGATGATGAAAACCTTCAGATAAATCTAGCACTGAAAAGATTTTCTTACCATTTAATTTAAAACTTAAATCTTCTAATGTGGGCAAAACTTTAGGTTTTTTTACAATTATTTTATTTAAATCTGAGGGGTCAAGACACAACCTTATACTACTATTTGGCTTTTCTACTAAAACTATTCTATTGACACAAGCATTTTCATTTATATTTACAACTCTTACAAAAGCTTTCCTATTTTCTAACCTCTTTAACTCTAATTTTAATGGTTCTAATAAACAAGAAGGTAATCTAGGTGAAGGATGGCAAATTTGTTCCCCCGCACACTTGGTAGGAATATCCACTCTTCCTGGCATTCGACCTATGCCTTCAAAAACTTTAATATGCTGCTTCACAAACTTTTCCTTGTTAACATTAACCTTAACATAATGTACACGCTTTACTAAATTCAATGAAACACAAGCAGGTAATCCCAATAACATGGTACTACAATATTAGGAGGTAACTTCACTGCGTTCTCCATATTTACAAACGTTCTCTAGACACTTTAGATTTAGTGTAATTCGACTGCGCCATGTATTATTATGATATTTAATTAATAAAACAACTTATTCTTGAGAGCGTATTTAATCATGTACTTACATTAAAAATGGTGGTCTTACAGAGAGAGAGTGACAGATGTCACAGACTGACAACATCCGGTACTTAAACCACAGCCTATTATAATTCATATATAGAGTTATAAGTAAAACTAAGAGCAGCTATGAGGATCTACCAATAGTCAGGGACGGCAAGAATACCAGCCCACGAGAGTCGGTCCGCATAACGGCCGACAGCTTTTACCCGGAGGATACCGAAGTGGGGGAGAACGAGGACCATGAAGAAACGTGAAGAAGCGCAGCTGAAACGAATGAGGGTTGTAAAAGTGGTTTTTGCGACCCTCCTTTCGTGGAGGCTGAACTTTGACACGTAGTGGCGTCGTTCAACCCCAAAAAAGCCCCGGGTAAGGATGGCTTTACGGCCGATATATGCGCGGCCGCAATAAATACCGACTTCCCTTTGTCCCTGGCGTTGTACAACAAATGCCTAGAGCTCTCCCACTTCCCTAAACCCTGGAAAGAAGCCACTATAATCCTCCTTAGAAAATCCGGTAAAGACAACTACACACACCGCAAGTCATATCGTCCAATAGGCTTAATTAGCAATTTTGGGTAAAATCTTAGAGAAATTATTAATAAGAAGAGTACGATGGCATGTGCTGCCAAAACTGAATCCCGCGCAGTACGGATTTGTGCCACAGCGCAGTACAGAGGACGCCCTTTATGACATGGCCCAGCGGTTCAGACGTAATCTGGAAGGGAAGAAGGTTATGGCTCTGGTCTCGCTGGAGAGGGTCTTCGACAATGCGTGGTGGCCACAGATCCGAGTTCAATTAGAAGAAAAAGGATGTCCAATCAATCTGCGGAGGCTGGTCTACAGCTATTTAGCAGAACGTACGGTGACGGTGAAGTATGTGGGGAATAGTATAGTAAGGGGACAAATAAGGGCTGCGTCCGAGGTTCAATTGGCGGAACCTTATTCTGGAATCTTATACTCGACCCCCTACTCAATCTACTAGCCGGAACCGGCGTCTATTGCCAGGCCTTCGCGGACGACGTTATTTTATTAGTAGAAGGCAGCACATCCATCGAGGTGTCAATTAAAGCCAATGCCGCTCTCTCCCGTATCCAGAAATGGGGTGTGTCAAATAAAGTTAATTTCGCGCCCCACAAAACCAAGGCCAGGATAATAACCAAAAAGTTGAAGTTTGACACGCCCCGTCTGGAGGTGGGAAAGACGGTTATTGAAATAGTCCGTGAAATAAAAATATTAGGTGTCATTTTTGACGATAAGTTATTATTTTAATAGTCACATACAATATATCTGTAAAAAATCACTAAAGGTAAAAAATTATGTGATTTTATTCAAATTAAGGAAGCATAATAATATTCACTTTCTTAAGAGTTTGTCCGTTTTTTCTGTTTTAAAAGTTTAACACTTAATAAAAAATATGTGATTTTAAAGGTTTTTATTTAGTTAAACAAAAATTTGGTAGTAGATTAATTAAAAAAAAATTATAAAAATAATACTGTCTAAAAAGGTTAAGAATAAATTACAATATAAGGTCAGTTTTTTACAATGGCTACATAAAAATATGTTTCATTAACAGGATTCTAAAATAGCGGTTATTGAAAGATACAGCTATTATATTTAGTTAAACAAAAATTAGGTAGGTAGAAGTTACATTAAAAAAATATATATATCATAATATACTGTCTTTAAATGGTTAAAAAAAATATATAATGTAACGTCAGTTTGTTACAGTGGTTACTTATAATTATGTTTCATTGATAGGATTCTAAAATAGCGATTATTGGATGATACAGCTAAGCTTTGGCTACAATATTTCCCTGAAGAAGGTGGTAATCGGCCGGTACACTCCTGATATAAAGTGGAAATTACGTCGTATTATATACTTACATTCCTGAATCTCAGTAGTCGGTGTGTTTATAAAGTCGTTATTGATGTTGCAATTGAAACGGTATCGTCTATAATTTGTATCATACACTTTCTCAATTATTTCATTAAATATTTATAACATTACAAAATTATAAAAGAATAAATTAATAAAAAAAATTAGCTTTCATTTGACATATTGAACGCCTGTTTTGGATCACTGTACGCTGAACTATAAACAAATTAGCTTCTTTTATTTTCTCCTGTAAAATTAGTTTTTTGATATTACCGCTTTATTTCCCGGAGCCAGCGATTATCGCGAATGGGACATCCCGCGAAAGGGACATATCGCGAACGGGACATACCGCGAAAGGGACATATCGCGAACGGGACATGTCGCGAATCGCCGAAGTTTTTATAGGCGGGCCGAAAAGCGAATACGTACTCTTTCATCGCTACGCCACACCGCTAATTTTTATAAGTTGACATTAATCTGTCTACTGCTCCTACTGTTAATGCGGTGTGGTATTAAATCTCCGATCTTAAAAGCATAGGTCCCGGATTCATTCTGGTAGAGTTTGTTTAAATTCCATCTCCTAAACCAAGAGGCAAAAGGTAAGTAAAACCGTTAGTTCCGGTTATTGTCATAAGATGGAAGTCAAAAGCCACTAACCGCACACATTAACGACTATTATCCCTCAGGATTAGTCAGAGACTACCTTTTTTTTAATGTGACACGTCATAGTTACTACATCCTGCCTGATGGTAAGCAGCCGATGTAGTCCAAAATAATGTGAGCGCTCCTCGCCGTGGAACAAGCACGGTAACAAGCGCACTTATTTATGACGGCCTGCATAAATGCAGTTTCACGCCCCGTTTAAAAGACTTTAGAGGGATTATAGAAGCTGGAAAACACATGCGCTGGCAGAGAATTCCAAAGCCGAATGTTCTTACAGAGGAACGACTTGCCAATTTTTTTGGTACGAGTGCTGATATTCTGCACAGTATGATGGTGGTTCCTAAGACCAGCACGTGTAGTCCGGAACAGGAAAGGAGAGGGCGGGATTAGATCAAAAAATTCTTCAGAATACTTTCCGTAGTAATTTCGGTAGAAGACACTGAGAGAAGCAATGTCTCTACGTAGCTGGAGGTCCTCAAGAGAGGCTGTAACCTCAGCATCTCCAATAATGCTTACCGCTCGCCTTTGCAGTCTATCAAGTGCATCGAGGAGGTATTTAGCGGAGCCGTCCCATAGATGGGAACAATGCTCTATACTCGATCGCACCTGAGTCTTGTACAGCAAACAGCGCTGCTCGGGAGTGAAAAACCACCTTACCTTATTGAGAATACTCAACTTACGGGAGGCAGGTAAAATAACACTCTCGATGTTGCATTTTGGATTCAGTTTCTGGCCGATGTCCATGCTAAGAATGCTGAGGTCCACTGAAATGGGTAAAGGAGAGTTCTGAAGAGAGGGAGGAGTAAGGAAGGGCGTTATCTTGGACGAGAATGCACAAACCTGGTTTTTTCTGGCATTAAACTCGACCAGGTTTTCAGATCCTCACTTTGAGACACATTTCATCAAATAACAACGGCACACGACAGTGTAGGCGTCGTTGAAACTATCTGAAATTTTATATTTGAATGTCTAAATACTAAAAGGGCACATGTCACTTTTTTACATTGTATGGATGCAGCACGGACAAGTGCCGTATTTACATAAAATGGTGGAAATATGTGTTGCCAAGCGATTCAGACAAAAAAGTATTTTGAGTTAAAAAAGGTGACATGTTGCCTTTTAGTGTTTAGACCTCGGACCAAATATCACAATGGACAGAGTCTTTGGATTTTTAGCATGTCCGTATTTTGTTAGTGTGCAGCTTTCTATCTGTACATGTGTGCGTGACTAAAGATGTGACTAGTATATCGATATAATCACTTTAATGTGGTGTGTACCTAGTTCGTTATTATATTTGGGGGTTAAAGTTACTCACGTCCGTAGGTTTACCGTTTAGACCCTACACGTGGCCCTTGGGTGGTGCTAAATGAGTGACATTGACTGAGTGGTAGAGCCACGCTGCGTTGCAGCACGCCGGGCACGCTGGGCCGGCTCGCCCGGCGTAAATACCAACCTCTCACTAAGGGTGTTACCCGACCAATCGATCGATCGTCGATCGACGGCATCGATCAACGTCGATCGAAGTTGATCGATAGGTGTGGTAGCTTTAATCAATCGACGGATACCGTTCGTCTAACCCATCGATCGACGGCCGGTCGACGTTGATCGATTAACCCTGGCTATATTCCATCAGCGAAATGTATTCAGAAAAGGACTCGTTGTTCTTGGCCAGTACGATGTTGCTCGTACTATTATTACGGAGACGCAAACGCAGGCGAATCTGGATGCGGCCGTTTTTTAAAGCCAACGATCGCTTATTTTATCCAAATGACATTTTAAGCAGCGGTTTTTGTTTTTGTTTTTTTCTTGCGTAGCGATTGTCATGAATTTCGAGGTTAGTAGTTTCGAGGGTGGTAGAGAGGAGGGGGATGGAGGGGGTACGGTAATGGTAACTTAGTAGAATATTTGTTTTTTTTTCCTAAAAATAACCTAAAATAACCTCAAAATAAAAATATCTTGAAAACTATGCATTTTCGCACTTTGGCTCCCCCTCCCCCTCCCCTTCCCCCCTTTTTCGGTGTTGCTTAATCTAAAGTGCTTCCCAAGGTGTTTGGGGGAATATCATTTAGTATTTAAACGTTCATATTATCATCACTCATTATTATCAACATAAACATAATCTAATATTACGATTATTATCCATGGGCACGAAATATTTTTTTTTTTTATAAAAGAGGGAGGCAAACGTAGCAGGTGGGTCACCTGATGGAGAGTAATCACCGCCGCCCATGGACACCCGCAAAACCAGAGGAATCGCAGACGCGTTGCCGGCCTTTAGGGGAGGAAAAGGTTTAAGGAAGGAATAGGAATTGGGAGGAGGGGGGGGGGGGAAGGGGCCTCCAGAACCCTCACTAGTCGGACGAAACACAACAGCACCAAGTGCCATTATTTCACGCCGAATATTAGAGAGGGTGGTATTACGCCGGGCGAGCCGGCCCAATGCGTGCTGCAACGCAGCGTGGCACTACCACTCAGAAAAGTGAAGCGGCCGGTGCGTCTAATCAAACAGCTCGATTTAACACCCAATCCATTTTACCGGTCGATTGTCGATCGACATCGATCGACGTCGACTAATCCATTCTACCATCGATCGATTGGTCTGGTAACACCCTAATATCCGGTGTGAAATAATAGCCCTTGGTGCTGTTGTGTTTCGTTCGGGCAGTGAGGGTTCCGGAGGCCTCCCCCCCCCCCCCCCGCTCACAATTCCTATTCCTTCCTTAAATGCCGGCAACGCATCTGCGATTCCTCTGGTGTTGCGGGTGTCTATGGGCGGCGGAGATTACTCTCCATCAGGTGACCCGCCTGCTCGTTTGCCTCCTTCTATATAACAAACAAATAAAAAATAATAATTTGTGTAGTAAAGTGAAGAGCATTACTTTTTAGTATTCATATTCCCGCCCATATTATTAAGATTCAATTTTGAACTAAGGCTAAAATTTTTACTGTAAAAAAAGATATTTCAAAATGTTTGAAACAGAGCCTTGAATATTTTGTAGGCTCTTAGTTATCACGTCTAATAGCTTTAACCCATTCACGTCTTATTTTCGGGCATTTTGGAAACCTAAAAAAAGAATAATAAAAAGAATATTAGATAAAGCTTCGATACACAAATACGTACATCACTAATCATTATGCCAAAAACAAAGCCTTTAAATTACATTTAATTAAGGTTTAAAACCTGATTCTTATGAATAGTGTACGATATAGTATGATTTAGAATTAGCAAAAATTAATGCTTTGCCGTTTTAATTATTAAAAAACTCATATATTGTTTTCTGAGGTTTAAGCGAGCACTACACATTGAAATGAAACACTTTTTACGGATTAACACGCGTTTAATTTACTATTTACATAGTTTTTATATTATCCTGACGTTTCGAACCCTTTACAGGGTCCGTGGTCACAGGGAGACTCGAAACGTCAGGATAATATAAAAACTATGTAAATAGTAAATTAAACGCGAGTTAATCCGTAAAAAGTGTTTCATTTCAAAAAACTCATAGTAAAGCATACATATTATGAGAAATCACTAACGTATGAAATGATAATTCCTGGTCCCTCACACCTCCTTTTGTTGTTCTTGACGAACAATAAACAGCAGAACAAGACATTATGTCAATTGTATAATACACAAATAACACAAACACTAAGATTCCAGCAATGTTTTGACCTAGTAGTCGGTCATGAAATGACACGTCTCACACCGACAGTGCGTCGTTGCCAAACGTACATTAACTATCTCTTTTACTCATATCACACTACAGTCATACAGACAGAGATACAAATACTTTACTTTGATACACGTATGTAAAAGCGGCAACGTCGTAAGACTCTGTCCATGTAATATTTGGTCCGAGGTTTAGACATTCATTTATAATTATATCTTTATAATTGAAATTTTTGCATTTACAATGCCTATAGATATAGGATAAAATGTTTACTAGAAATTAAAAAAATAACCAATCTCAGAAAAGCTCGAATGGGATTTTTTTTTTAGTAAACATTTTATCTTGTAGTATGGTCATAATGTATCAAAAAAGTACTTTTGTTTTGAAACAAGAATTGTTCTTACGGGTATATTCTTACATGTTATGGCTGTAGCTATCCTGACGGATTTAAAGCTCTACTCCCAAACTGATCAGACCATATTATAGCGATGTTGGCAATTGAAAGGTGGTGAGCCCCTCGCTATCTATGTGAAGTCTTTAGTCCGTTAGTCGCCTTTTACGACTTCAAAGGGAAGAGATGGATTGGTAGTAATCTTTTAATGAACAGCCAACCTTACAGCCAGCGTAGTCGATGGCCCAATCTCCAAATAAATAAAATAAATAAAAGTTCGTTTATTTGTCACAAAACATACAAAATTATTACTTATTAGTATTGTGTTAATACTATAGGTAATTATTTGTTTGTACAATGATCTCATTAAGACAAAAAAGTATAAGGAGCCACAGCACACCATGATACTTTTAGCATCGGCGATCGGCGATTTTGCGACTGGCATCATCGCGTTTCGGCGACTCTCTGCGTTCGATTGCAGTATTAGCGATTCAGTTTTTAAAAAGCGTCTAAATCGTTGATCGCCGCTGCTAAAAGTAGCATGTCTGCTCTGGCCCTTACTCGGTGACTGGAGGAGACCCGCAGCCTCTGTAATTATTCTATATATGGGTATATGGGTATGGGTATATATTTATATGTATTTACTTATTTATTATTTATTTATTTGTATGTATATATTTATGCACACACAGGTCAAAGCTCAGTGATACATAGACTAATTATTTAATAGTTACATTACACACACTACATTGTGTTTAGCATTTCTTAGTTCTAGCGTTAACATTAAAATTGTACTTCAAATAAAATATTATGTTCTATAACTTGAGTCCCTCTTTATAATAGTTTTATACATAAAATGTAACCATTGCAGTTGAGTTTACGATAAGTAATAAATTGTACTATTTGTTAGGTTAGCTTAAGCTATATTGTAAACTTGTTTGTGGTTCTAAAAATAATTTTTTTTTTAAAAATTACCCACAACAATTTGTTTACGTATTGTAGGTGCTGTGTGCTGTTGTTCATGTTGGGAGAAAGCCCAACAGTGGGACAATTAACTAACAATTAACATCTCTTATGATAATAAATATATTCTACCAAACGCCATAAATGTGTATATTGGAACTAGAGACAGCAGTTATCTTGTATCCTTATATTTAATTAACTTCCAGTAGATTTCCAATCAGTGTATATTAACAATGTAAAATCTCTTAGATCTAAGTTAAAAAAGCATTACATAATGGCGAGGGATGTTAGCGGAGGTCTGGGTTGACTTTAACAACTAGATTATCGTTGACATCTTCTGCTAATTAATAAATTATACTAGCGACTCGCCGACACTCAGAAGACCGCACTACGAGGTTTTCGTAGTGCGGTCTTTATGTACCTAAATTGTATTCTTTTGTTTTTAAATAAATTCAAAAAAAAATTAAATTATGGGCTGATGAAAATGAATAATGATGCTCGTGCCACCAAATCACGAAGATTAAAACAAACATAGCATCGGATTTGAACTCGATGAATTATAAATGACCATATCGACAGTACGGGCGCAGTTTATATTATTAAGGTAAACAAACGGGTTAGAACGACACGAGTACGATTAAAACCACACCAAACAAATAAACAGAGCTGACAATAAGTTGGTCAAAGTCAAAGTCAAAAATCCTTTATTACATACATTCATACCTACATAATCACGACTATTATCCCCTAAGGGTTAGTCAGAGACTAGGCAATGAGGACAGCAAAGCAGTCCTCTACAATAGTCCACTCTCAAATAGCGACTGCACATTCGTTCAACGTGATAGGTGGTAGGTATATGCTGTTGGATTTAGTGCAGTCTTTAGTCCGTTAGTCGCCTTTAGCGACACCCAAGGGAAGAGAGGGGGTGGTAGTATTCTTCACCGCTACGCGACAGGGTAGCGAAAATCCTTAATTCGAAAAAAAAATATTGGAAAAACACCCTTTGCCCGCTTATCAAACAGGACGTCTTTTAGCTGTAGAGAGGTTTGGACGAAAGTTACTCCACAGCTTTTATATAGCCAGAACATTTGCTATGTGCGTAGCGGCTAATTAATAGAAACCAACCCATCTCTTGAGGCAAAGCGACTAACGGACTTTACAAAGTTTTTTTTTTTTTTATTGGCTACTGGTATGCGCTTGGCCTTCATCTCACTTGATGGCAAGTGACGATAAGGCCGAAGGTGGAAGCGCGCTTCACCCGGAATCCTCAACCACTGAGGAACTGGCTATCTTATCTCAAACTGCCGGAACACAACAATGCTATAAACATCGTTGTTATGGCGGCAGACTCAGATAAGATGGTGGTAGCTAGCCAGGCGGACTTAACAGCCCTACCACCAACCAAACCGAGTACACAAAGATGTACCCCCCGCTGCGAATCGAACGCGGGACCTCTGGATCTGAAACCGGTTGCTTAGCACAGAGGCGGTTTCTGCACATACATCCAACATCGAGCGGCTATGGGTAACAGTTGTCGTTTGGTGAAACGTGCTCTGTGGCAGAGGATTGCTGTTGCGGTCCTCATTGCTTAGTCTCTTGATCTCTTGATTGACTAACCCTTCGGGGATAATAGTCGTTAGTATAATATGTATGTATCAACATTGTCAAAAAATCTGAGGTATCGAGTGGAGTATATCTATCTGGGGAAGTACTACACATCGCCATGAGCCTTCTTTTTCACTCAGGTGTCCTTCTTAGGAGGCCTATCATATCTCGAATGTTGATTTCTGCGTAAAATGCCCATTTTCGCATTTTGTAGTAATTTTGCAGTTGCATTTATAGTTTTTATCGAAATAGGATAATTAATTTGTGCATAATATTAAAAATCTCCATTCTGTGAGCATAAGTTGAATTCGGACGGCCGGCGCATCGCAATTTTGTAGTAATTTTGCAGTTGTATTTATCGTTTTTATCGAAATAGGATAATAAATTCATTATAAAATCTTTATTTCTCATGAAGTAACAATTACTCTGGTATAAATTTTTCATAATAATATTATCGTAGATAGGAGAAATTCACAGTTAACTTATAGCGATTTTCGATGTTTTTTGGTTTAGAATAAGATTTTTTTCCTAAATAAAATCAATGATATCTAAAAATTCCCTGGCCGCTACGCACTATTCGACTTTAAAAGAGATAACATTTCATTTCACTTGTTTAGAACAGTAGTTCAATCGATGAGCTCAAAAAAGTGCCTAATCTTTCTCTGCAATTTTGGGTTTAATTAAAAAGTTAAGAAAAATTTACAAAAAGCGAGGCCGCTACGCACTATTCCAATAGCTATTCTACACTATTCAATAAGTCATAATTGTTAATGTATTATTGTTTCTGAGATCCATAACGCCAAAATTGGTCATTTTACGCAAAAATCACAGTTGACACGTAATAGGCCTCTTAAGTTTTTTTTATGGCCTATGCAGACGAGGCACAGTCTTCCGCTATATAATCCCGCTACTAAGCGATCCTATACTGAATAGGTTATATTATATAGCTTATTTTTATACTTGAATTTACAAAGAACAATAATTTGTATGTGTGCAACTCTGAAATTGCGAAAAAAAGCTATTAGGTCGAACAATATCTGCAGTTTTGAATTATTTATCATTCTTTCATTTTATTCTTCAACTTTTACCAACCTTTTGCACAAGGCCTTCAAGCCACATCAGTAGGCAGGTTAATACTGTTTCGTGGTACGCATTTGTTGTTGCACGATAATGCAGCATCTTTCATTTTGCTGTTTTACATGTAGTTTTTTATTTACAAATCGTTTTTATTCAGTTTTTTCCGCAATACAACTTCATCTTTTATATCCATACATACATTTAATAACGAATATTATCCCCGAAGGGTTATTCAGAGACTAAGCAATGAACCAGCACCAGCAGCCCCTCGGCCATAGTCCACTTTTTACCAAATAGCAACTGCACATGTGCCCAGCGTGACAGGTGGTGAGCCCATCGCCGCTTTATGCTGTTGAGTGTATGTGCAGTCTTCGTCCGTATTCACGATACGAAATTGAAAATGTTGGCGTTCAGAATAAAAAAGTTCATTCACACCAACCCCAAGAAGACGATTGTCGACAAATTCACTACAATTTTCCCGCTTGATTGATTAGAAGAAGGCAATTCAACCTTGTCAGTGCCGAGGGATAGTTAAGTAATAGGCAATTTGTCAGCTAAAATGTCGATCCGACAAATATTTGACTGCGAGCTAAGTAGGCACCTACTTGGCGCTGAAACAGTAACCATAATATGTCATCAGGTTAAGAGGGTGCCACGCGGTCGCAAAAACTGACATAAGTCTCTTAATGAACTTCAAAGCAAAATCAATCATATTGATATTGAAAATTAGAACCATTCTGCTTTGAAGTTTCAGACCTAGTTATTTGATTAGAGCAATGATTTTATTCTGCGAAATATACAAAACCATTATGCGCTTGTGTTAAAAATAAAAATTTACTTTTTTAAGATGTTGGTGACCTGCGGAATATCAATACAAATATTTTCATGTAAGAATTATTGTTCCATGCTTCAAATTAAGAAAGTAGTCGAAAAAAAATGTTTTTAGGAGTCATTACGTTTTTGTATTATTTGTTATTGTTTAAAGAATTTGTTTCAAATTTCAACAAGGCCACGACCTTGTGCAATGATCAGGCTAACTTACGTAAGTTCTTTTAGGGTGGATTCGACCTAACTGGAATAAGGTCTTATACCTTGATTAAACGCCGAATTTGTGTTGACTAATCTCGGAGTAAGTCTTATTCCAGTTTGGTCTAATCCACCCTTAATGTGTTTAACTAATTCAGCGCGTAGTTTGAAACTTAAAAATACGTAAATTTTCATAATTCCGTGCAGGATCCCCTAAAGGGTGGGCCGTGATGCTATTTTATAATTATTACCTAAAGTGGCCACAATTGTGTGACAATTGACAGTAGTGACAACAACAATCTCGGAATATCGGTCTGAAATAATAGACACGACGTTCATCTTCTCGTTGATCAATGCCTTATACTCACTTATATCCGTGTCGCGTAGCGGTGAAAGAATACTACTACCCCCCCTCTTTCCTTGGGTGTCGTAAAGGGCGACTAACGGACTTAAAGATTGAATGTACGTGCACATTCAACAGCTTAAAGCGGCGACGGGCTCACCACCTAAGCACTTGTGCAGTGGGTATTTGGTGAAAAGTAGACTATGGCAGAAGACTGCTTTTGCGGTCCTCATTGCCTAGTCTCTGACTAACTCTTCGGAGATAATAGTCGTGATTATAAGTATGTATGCTCTGTTCTTGGTCTTACTCTTCTCCTTCCTCTCTTACCTTCAATCTTTCCTAACATGGTGTTGAACTAGGCGAGAAGGCATTTAACAAAGAGTGGTCAAAACTACAGCTAATTTTGTCAATCGATTAGATCACTAGACCGTTGTGAAACAGGTAATGCTTAGGTAAATACTATTAATCCTACTTATCAAAACAAAACAGAAAAAGACAACAGCGTATCTTTAACTCTACATCCAGGAAAATAAAACATGCGCCTAATTCAAACTAATAAATACTGATTCTAAGTAATGTTTATTGTGAGCAATATAAGTTAATATAACTTTACTATAACTAATAAGTAATATCACACCAACACAATTTATACTATTAATAATTTATCTATGTCTCAATGTTTTATGACTGTACGACGAAGCTCAGTAGGGGTTAATGTAGGGGATAATGACAGTTGATTAGTGATAATGTCAGTAAATGGTGGTTAAGACTTGTATATTCCATTAACGCCAACCCAGTAATTTCCCCTTTAACCCCATAAACTCTTCCATGTTAACATTTAGTCGTTGTTTTAGTATAGTTTCTAGTTTGCCCCTGTGACCACGTACCTTGCAAAAGACGACAAAAACAAATCAAATCGACGTTAGGATAACAAAAATATTAAAATAAATAATATAAACGCGAGAGCGAGCTACACCCTCTTATTTCAAAACGTCCACTAAAGTTAAGACTAATTTAAACCGGATGCTGTCTCATTTCTTTGGGAAAATGGCGTGATTTATGTATGTATTGTACATTATAGATACAAATAAACTGACACATTGGCAAAGAACAAAATAAGTGTGAAAAACAGTGGTCTCAGTGATTCAATGGGAAGATCTTGGATTCTGTTCCTTTCTTACACAGTCGTCTATGTGAGTGTTAATCATTTTACAAGCATTGCGACTGCAAGTGTTAAAAACTCTCTAATCTCAGTGACTCAATTGGAAGAGCTAGTCGTAGGTTCAGATCCCATCTGAAGATCTTTTGCAATTGTTAAACGTTTTGGGTACAATATAATTCAATGTTAATTTTGTTGCATAAATCGTACATTTTATAAATTATGAGAGACATTTGGAAATTTACGTACACGTACGACGACCATTTACCTGGACAGTGCAATGTACTACTAGCTGGTAAGTAATTTCACTTAATACTCGTATAATATTATAATATACCTATATTCGTAAAACGTAAGTGGCGTGAGTTGTATCAAAGAAATAGAAAATAGTCGAGCACTAATAAACCTAAATAATATAGACATGTAGGTACTAAAGTTTTATGATTTTTTACAGCTTAAGTCAACAATTTTTATTAAACAGTTGACTTGATCTGTTTTATACCATTATAATGGTACACTAAAATGTTGAGCACTATACTAAAACCATAATCGATTGATATGCAACTTTGTAGTTTGTTTCTGGAATCTATATTGACTATCGCCCGAATTTAATAACCTATCCATGTGGTGGCCAGATTGTTTAAATTCAAATTCAAATTCAAATTATTTATTCACTAAAATACACGTTATAAAACAGTGACAGTGTTTTAAAATAAAGTTCCAGTGCATCTTGCCGTTACCGGCATGTGAATATCAATTATAATCTAACATGCCAAAAACTCATTTACGGAGTAAAAACATTTTTCCAAAAGCCATTTACTAATTTTAGTTTTGAATTCAGGCATAGGAGTTTTCTTTAGTTCTATTGGTAATTTATTAAATATAATAATAGACATACAATATACATTTCTTTTAAATAAAGTTAACCTTATCTTGGGAAGGAAAAGTTTATCTTTGTGTCTAAACGTTCTTTGTAACATATCCTCATGCGTGCTAAATAATTGGGGATATTTTTTTACAAATAAACAAATGTTTTTAATGTACATACATGGGAGAGGTAATATTTTTAAATTCTGAAATAGAGGTCTACAGCTATCAAGGAAACCGGCTCCACACATATTTCTAATACACTTTTTTTGAACCTTAAATATCCTATCAGTATCTACCGAATTTCTCCAAAGAATGAGACCATAATCAAGTACCGATAACACATATCCATAGCAGGCTGATAGTACTGCTTCTGTGGTGGCAATATGTCTCAGTTTCTTAAGCACAAATACAAATTTATTAAGCCTATTGCACACGCTATCTATATGCGGTTTCCAAGAGCAGTGTTTGTCTATAATAACCCCTAAGAACTTTGTCTGTTCCACTTGACGAATGTTTTTATTGTCATACTTCATTTCTAGTTCCAGTTTCTTAGATTTATATGTTTTAAAGTTAATAACGTTCGTTTTACCTAAATTAATTTGTAAATTATTATTATTGAGCCATTGAAGTATATTTTTAATTGTGTTATTAATATCATATTCAAAATTTATGTCATTTGTCGATTGAATTAGCAGTGTCGTGTCATCTGCATACAAAATACTTTTATGATGTGTTACGTCCGGTAAGTCGTTTATGTATAGAAGGAAAAGTAGTGGCCCCAAAATACTTCCTTGTGGAACTCCCATATTGTTAGTCTTAAAAGTAGAATGATACTCTTGTTTTTCTCTACCAGTGATTTTTTTTATAACGACGCTTTGAAGTCTGTTTTGTAGATATGTAAGGAACCAGTTATAAGCCACGCCACGTATACCGTAGTTGTCAAGTTTCCTTAAAAGGATGGTATGGTCAACAAAATCGAAAGCCTTACTCATGTCCAAAAATATCGCTGCTAGTGCTTTTTTATCGTTTAAACATTCAGTGACAGATTTAACTAGATTAAAACATGCTAATGTTGTCGAGCTATTTTTACGAAAGCCATATTGTAGGTCGTTGAGAACCTTTTGCGCTTCTACAAAACTATAAAGTCTGCTATACATTGCTTTTTCTACGATTTTAGAAATAACAGGAATGAGCGTAATTGGACGATAATTATTTAGATCATTGGTATCACCTTTTTTGAATAACGGATTAACAATTGATATCTTTAGCACGTCGGGAAAAATTCCTTGCTCAAATGATAAGTTTATTAAGTAGCTCAAAGGAAAGCTTATTGTATCAGATACCCCCTTAATAACTTCTGTACAGATACCATCATACCCTACACAGTGGCTATTTTTCAGAGATTTTATCAGTTTAATTATTTCGACATTGTCTGTAGGCGTTAAGAAAATACTGTTTGGTGTGATTTTTAAGTGCTTTTGACGGTAATGTACATGCAGATTTGCCTTTTTGATAATATGATTAATAAAATGGTTATTAAATATTTCACATATATCATTTGGGTCAGTATAGATTATGTTGTTACTAATAATATTTTCTAAGTTATTATTTGGACGTTTGTTGTTTGTGGTATCTCTTATTACCTGCCAAGCAGCTTTACACTTATTCATATTGTTTGATATAAATGTACTGTTATTTATTCTTTGTGAATTATTGATGCATGCCCTTAATATTTTATCATATTTTTTATATGTATTTTTGTTTATCGTCCTGTTATTGCAGATTTTATGTATTTCAAATAAAATTTTCTTTTTACTAAACAGCACTTCTTTAAGCCTTTAGTAATCCACTTTTGCACTGCTTTATTCGAGATTTTAATTCTAATATAAGGAAAGCATAGATTGTAAAATAGTAGAATTAGGTCATTGAAAATTTGGAATGCTTCATTTACTTTAATACTGGCATATACCTCTGAAAACGATAAAGCTGATAAACATTCCTGAAATTTGCGCATATTATCACTAGAGTAGTCTCTACTTTTTTCAAACCAATAAGTGATATTGGTTTGATTATTTATTTTTATAGATAGTGTTTGTGCTGTTTCATGATCCGATAAACCGAGGTGAAGTACAGCTCCCTTAGCATTCCGAATGTTAGTGGCTATTATGTCTAGGCATGCTTGTCTTCTAGTCGGTACATTAATATTAGCTACAAGGTTATAATTATACAATATAGATTTTAACTCGTCTGTATATTTATTATTCTTTAGAGTATCAATATTAAAGTCACCACATAGGACGATCTTTTTACGTTTGCTCTTTGAGATTACTTCGTTTAACAATAGGTTCAGTTTCATAAAAAACACATTTAAATTTTGAATTTTTGGGACCCTATATATACATATAATTATAAGACTACAGTCAGGTATCTCGACACCACAACATTCAAAGGATGATTTCGCAGCTAGTATATTTGTTATAGCCAATTCTTTGAATCTTAAATTTTTCCTTAGTAGATTGCAAGGTTCGCCCCTACCTTCGTTGCCACGACAGTATGAAACCGCAATTTTAAAATCAAGTATGTTAACATTAGACTCATGCCCAGTGCGTAGGAATGTTTCGCTGAGACACAACACTTGTACTCTTGTATTTTTGTCTGATAGGTCTTGTAAAGCTGCTTCTATATAATTCATTTTACTTAAAACTGATGCAATGTTTTGATGTAATATTATAAAAGACTTGTTATCAATTAGTTTACTGTTAAAGGAGTAGTTGTTAACGAAAGGAATGATTCTGACTTATATCGGTTTTAGCCAATTTAAAATAATAAGGTATTGTACCCCGTTTTGGTTCACATTTTATCTCCTTTCTATATTGTCTAAGAATTTACAACAGTGAACAATGTTTGTAAACCAAATTTGTTAATTGTACCTGTATTAATATTAAACATTTTGGATGAGTATTCCAACTTACGATTGGAATCGAAAATTAATGAATACTGGTTAAGCTTATTATCTTCGTACAAAAGATTATTAAATTTTTCAACCCTTTCATTAAATAAAAGTGACATGCCGTTACATTTGTATGTAGGTACAAACAATTATATTTGTATGCTGAACCGCTTGCAGCGCCAGCCTTATTAAATTAACGAGGACATAAAAGTCCTTTGTGACCCTGAAATCTGATTCACCTATCAAGAGAACACAGAAGTCACTCATAGTGAAATGTTTGAGTTTGCATTCAATTCCCATAAGCAGTTCCTTTATGCCTCCGTCCGGTATAAGATAATGACAAAAGTTAAATTCACCAAAGGGTTCTTCAGTAATTTGTATAATATTATGCTTTTTAGAGCTACTTATTAGGCACAGTTGTTTACCTTTAGGAAGTCTGGTTCTTCGGTTTCCATTTATTTCCTGCGTGTTATTAGTCCGTTGCTGTGTATGTGCATTGATTTCTCCTGCTGTCACGTTAGGGGTTTTGTTTGTAAAAAGTTGTGTCATCGATCGTCTAAGTTGATAACTCTATCTTTACTTTCGCTTCGCGTAGTTTTGTTTATCTTATTTTTTCCTTCCTCAAATTTTGGTGTAGAACGCAGTGTATCAGACGTGAAGCTGGTTAATTTTGTAATATATTTTTTTACTTTTGTCTTAGGATTAACTGTATTTTTATTCTTTAATGGTTTTAGGTGTTTGTGGGCCTGCTAGTGCAACCCTTTTTAATGTGTCAATAGTCTTTTTGCAGTTACTTAGTTCTTGTTTAAGACTATTATTCTCTGAGCATAAATTTTCTATTTCGAGGTGTGCACCATCTAATTCTAATACAAGTTGATCCATTTTTAATTTCTATTCTACTAATTCTTCACTATCAATGCTGTTGTTAGGTAGACTTTTCATTGTACTATCCAATTGTGTGTTGACTGATTCTATTGAGTCATCTGTTAACAGCGATATATCAGTCATTGAATTTGATTTTGTTCTCAACGTGTTTCTCATTGTAACAAATGACATATTTATTGTAAGTAGTTAAAAATAACAAGTTTGAAAACAATTTAATGCACAAAAAGATTTATTGTGTGGAGGTTTGAACTTGGGTCTGTAGCGCCGGTAGCGACTCCTTATCCGTAGAACCAAGCGTGTTCTGTTGTGATTTGGCAAAATTACGATCTGCATTAGCTTGTCTGTGCTATTGATGAATCATTAACACATCATTAGCTTACTATGTTAAAATTTTTAACTTAAGCTTCATACAAAATATGTCAAATGTCACACTAGTGGGCTAAACAAACTATAGTTAAGTAGGTTATTAATTTTAGGCGTTAGTGGATCAGTATGAAATCCGAAGCCTTCATTTGGCTATCCATAATAATAATTTATATAAAATTAAAAATACTTTGTTTAAATCTTATGTTACCTACTAAGCCGTTTGATTGATTCGTTTCTAAGACGTTATATCTTGAACCGGCAAGAAACTCGTCCAGTTTCTCGCGAAGAAAAAAATCAGTAGTTCCATACAAAACTGCAAATACTATTTGAGCTAAACATATGGAACAGTTTTCTTTCGCAATTTCAGAATTGATTCTATACAAATAAATAAATAAACTTTCCTACACTCACACCAACTATCTAGCCCAAGAGAAGCTTCGTTATGAAACTCGTTTAATGGTTACTAGACAACGGATAACATACTTAAAATACTTGAATACATAGAAAACACCCAGACCCGAGACAATTTCGAAAAACAATAATTTCTAAATTGACCCTACCGGTGACCAAACCCGGGACCTCAGAGATGGCGGCACCATGAAAACCGGTGTACAAACCACTCGACCAAGGAGGTTATCAAATAGTTGTTCACTGCACTTCAGAGGATTGGCGTATTTGCGGGATCTTATATGTATACCAAAAACCCTTATAAAACAGCTCTTTACATATTTTGCCTGCGTGTATCTGTGGCAACCGTATCGCGTAGCGTGAATAAATACTACCACCCCCTCTCTTCCCTTGGGTGTCGTAAAAGGCGACTAACGGACTAAAGACTGCACATACATCCAACAGCATAGCGCGGCGATGAGCTCACCACCTGTCACGGTATTTGGTGAAAAGTGGACTATGGTTAGGAATGCTTTTGCTGTCCTACTACTTTGCTGATAATTTACCGAACATCTAAATTATTTGTTAAAGGTTAAAGTCAGGTTTACCCTTGAGAGCCTACACGTGACCCCTAGGTGATGCTAAATGCGAGACTCTGTCTGAGTGGTAGAGCCACCCTCCTCACCCTTACAATTCCTAGTCCTCAAAGATCCGACTGCTTCCTCAAGTTCGGCAACGCATATTTTTTATCAGGTGATCCGCCTGCTTGTATTTAAGTCAAAGTCAAAATATATTTATTCAATAAACTCAATTAATAAGTACTTTGAATCGTCCAAATCTTTTTTAACCTACGAGTACCACCCATTCAGTACGTCATTTTTAACTGCGGCAAAAAACCACAGCGCACAAAAGCAACGACATTTACAAAAAAAAAATATGTCGTTACCAGGTCATAGAATACAAAATAAGAATTTGAATGTAAAATAAATAGGTACACGGTACTCTACTTGGAGTACTTGGAGCATTTTGCCCCCTTTTCACTTAAAAAAAAACACTCAACACTTTTCCCGAATGAAAACTTTTTGCATATTTTGCCTGCGCGTATCTGTGATAATTTACTACTACGAGTACTATCTATGTACTCACTTCCGTTTCGTATCATATCATTATAGATAGGTGGTATAAATGTGAAGTGTTTGTGGCAGCATTTCGATCTAATCGTTGTGCTTTATTACCCCCCGCAAACCGCATATTTGACAGGAAAAATATTGTGTTGTAAAACATGATAAGTACATGGTAAAAATTAAATGTATGTTGGTTATTTATTAAACAAGGAAGACTGGTTCACAAGCATGTTAATTACTTTTTCAACTTTAACATTTTGTTAACTGAACCGCCTTTGTGGTCTTGTGGTTTGACCGCCACGCGCTTTCGTTTTCCGATTCGTTTACCAGCGGTGGTTTTTATTGTTCTCAGTTAGATTGGTTAGGAATAACTTTAGCTATAACAACAATGTTAGTAAATATAGCCCGATAAATTCGTGCGCGAACTTTACGCGGATCAATTTCTTCCGTGGTAGCGTCTGGCACTGATTTGCCTTTACAAATTTAGTTACAATAATATTAGGTCTGTACCTATAAAATTGCCGTTATGTATGAAATAAGTGAAAGTACTTATTTTTTTAGACTTTTTTATTTCTGTTATTCAAAGTTATTACCCATGCAATCGACGCATCTTTGCCAACGCATTGGCAGTTTATTGATGCCTTTCTTGTAAAAATCAGCTGGACGGGATACAATAAACTCTTCAAAAGCATTTTATACTGCCTCTCGGAAATTGAATTTTTACCCACTAAAAAGTTGTCTAAATTTTGAAAAAAGGAATAGTCGGTAGGTGCAAGGTCTGGTGAGTATGGCGGATAAGGGAGAGCTTCCATCCCCAGGTCTAGCAGCTTGGAGACTGTCTGTTGTGCAGTATGGGGTCGCGCGTTGTCGTGAAGGAGCAGTGGGGACGACCGATTGACCAAAGCTGGTTGCCGATATGCAAGCTTCTCAATCATTGTATCCAGTTCTTCACAGTACACATATGCAGTAATGCTCATGCCGTTTTGTAGAAAGCTGTGGTGAATCACACCCGCACTAGACCACCAAACATGACCGTCACCTTTTTAGGGGTCATTTTTGGTTTAGGGCATTGCTTTGGTGCTGAACCAGGATCTAACCAACTTGTTGAGCGCTTTGGATTGTCGAACAGAATCGATTTTTCGTCGCACGTAACAATTCGGTTCAAAACTCCTTCATTTCTTTGCCTATTGAGCAGCGCGAGGCAGGTCGCGACGCGTACGTTGCGCTGGCGATCGTTAAGTTCGTGGGGCATATCTAGTTCTCTATCAAGTTTTATTTACCTTGCCTATTTGTGCCAAATGGATCACAATTGTTTTGATGCTAACATCATTAGCTGCTGCTAGCTGAGCTGTAGATTGAAATTCGTCAGCTTCCACAATCGCCTTTAATTCATCATTGTTGACCAAAGTCTCCGGCGACCACGAGCTTCATTTTTCAAGTCAAAATTTCCAGAACGGAATCGGGAAAACCAATAACGGGTTGTGTGTTCGTTTGTACAGTTCTGTCCGTAAACATTTTTGATGTTACGTGCCGTTTGTGTCCCATTGGTGATACGACGGAACTCATATTCCATAATTACACGAATTTTTAATACCATTGGTATTACTTTTTGGTATTAGAAAGGAATAGATCGAAAATACAACGCTAATCAATAAACAAAAGACTGAGTTTGTAAAAAGAATGTCATGTTTTTAAAACAAAATTAATTTGAATTTAGAATACAAAGCCATTCCAAACTTTTTTCTATTTGAAATGACCAGTACTGAAGAACAGCAATTTCATAGGTAAAGACATTTATATATATTACGGTAAATATACCTATTTATTAACCTACTTTGTAAGACAAGAAATTTCATATTTGTAGTCAGACAAATCAGTGCCATTCGCGACCACGGAAGAAATTGGTCTGCGTAAAGTCACGGACGAACTTGTCGGGCTATAGCATATTTTTTTACTAATAATATGAAACACACTTTGCTATACCTAGCAATTGAACCCGGGATATCTAGCTTTAGCTTTACCACGGCGTAGGTACGACGATGAATCACAAATCAATACACCTTGTGTTTTCACTTTCAACAACATGTTTACATGAACTACGTCGATTGAACATGTGCGTCTTCCAACTTTGATAAAATATTGTTTATTTACACGTAAAACAATGAAGTGACTAAAGTTTGACTCCTCAAATACACATCAGCACTAAGATATGACAATAACATTATTGAATCATAATATTTCTACACAAATGTGATATAACCGTGTTGTGTAGCGGTGAAAGGCGACTAACGGACTAAATACTGCACATACATAGAACAGCATAGAGCGGCGATGGGCTCACCACCTGTCACGCTGAGCACATGTGCAGTCTGGAGTATGGTAAGGGACTGCTTTTGCGGTCCTCATTGCCTAGTCTCTGACTAACCCTTCGGGGATAATAGTTGTGATTATATGTATGTATGTAATAGAACGCCTTACTGATCGAGTGGTTAAGACAGTTTACGCATTTCGGTTTTCCATACAAACTTCCGAGTCGAAATTTTTAAAAATCTTGATGAGACTGTGTACGCTGAAGTAAAACAAAGGGACCTAAATAGTTTGTATGAAAACATTTTTAGCTGAGTTATTGCGAGTTAGTCCACTATAGAAAGTAAAAAATTGCAATAACTCAGTTAAATAAACAGTTTTAAAAAATGTTTTCAACAAACTTTTTTTTTTTTTTTATCTTTCCTACAATCACACCAATTATCTAGCCCAAGAGAAGCTTCGAAGAAACTCGTGAAATGGTTACTAGACAACGGATAAACATACTTAAAATACTTAAATACATACTTGTTATACATAGAAAACACCCATACCCGAGACAATTTAGAAAACAATAATTTCTAAATTGACCCGACCGGGTATCGAACCCGGGACCTCAGAGATGGCGACACCATGAAAACCGGTGTACAAACCACTCGACCAAGGCGGTCGTCAACAAACTATTTAGATCCCTCTGTTTTACTTAAGCATGCAAAGTTTGATCAGAATTTACTGTTTGGTTTTAAAAAATGTCGACTTTGAAGTTTGTATGGGAAATCGAAATGCGTAAACCCTCTTAAGGGGTCGGCTCTGTATCTGAAAGGGTTCAATTCCAGGTCAGCCAAAGTGTGTTTTGGATTTTTTGATAAATATCCCGGGCTTGTGAGCGTATGATTGACCACTTTTGGCTTTTGCAAATCGTTGGTCAATGCATAACTTGAGAACCGCTGAACGAATTCGGATGAAAGTTCGCACATAGACCATTACCCGCACTAGGACATAGGATACTTTTTATCCCGATAATAAGGATAGTGTAGTCTTTGCGAACGAAATAGCTAGTCAATAATGAAATTGTATTTTGTGATGTTGCAGGGTACTTTTGCTAAAGTTGGATTAATTAAAAGTTTATCATTAGCAGTTCGAATGATATATCGTTCTGCTGGCTCATCTGGCTAAGTTTCTTGAGATAGTGAGAAAGAAAACATAACTTAACCGATTCACAGTCCCGTAGCCCACAAAATTGTGCCATAACAATTGATTAACCTATAAGTAATGTATTTTAGTATGAAGTCTTGTGTAGGTAATGTTTTATTTTGTCTTATCTTGTCTTTATTTTTAAATAATATTTCACAGATTGGTCATACTAAGCTACCAATCTTACACCCAGCTATCCCAGGTTTCTTCCCAGAGGGGGTTAAATCTTTGTGTACTTGGTTTGGTTGGTGGTAGGGCATGTCAACTCCGCCTGGCTGCTACCACTGTCTTAACTAAAGTCTGGCGCAATATCAACCATGTCCAATGTCCAATATCTCTGACGAACTGCAGAGTATGACGAAAGTACTTTATCTGGCCTCGATAAATGATGGTCTACGTATGAACACTTCAAAAACAAAAATCATAAAGTAAAGAGATAGAGCGGGTCGTCGAATATGTCTACTTAGGGCAACTGGTTACGCTTGGAAAGGACGGACAGGCAAGGGAAATTTAACGCCGCATTGGACTTAGTTAGTTGCAGGGCGTTCGGTAAGCTGCCCGAAATTTTCAAGAGTAAGGAAGTGACCCTCTCTTTTAAACAAAGAGCATATGCGCAGTGTATTTAGCCGATCCCATGATCGGTCTACGGGGTAGAAACTTGGACCCTTACACAACAACACATCCAAAAACCACAGGTAGCGCAAAGGAAGATGGAACGCGCCATGTTGGGTATCAACAGAAATCCGGAGTCGCACTAAAATAAACGACGTGGGGCGTATAATTACGCAAAAGAAGTGGCGATAGGCGGGTCACATAAGCCGCAGAGACGATGGCCGGTGGATCAGGAAGGTGCTCGAGTGGAAACCGAGAACACGCACCAGAAGCGTTGGGCGCCAGAACGCTAGATGGGCGGACGATATCACAAAAGAAACGGGCAAAAAGCAGTTACAGAAAGCCCAAGACGTGCACGTTGGCGTGCAAATGAGAAACCTACACTCAGCAGTGGTGATCATAGGCTGAAGAAGAAGAAGGGAAGAAGAAGAAGCCAGTACCTCACTGGTCGATGATTCCGGGTGAAGCGCACTTCCACCTTTGGCCTTATCGTGTCTTACCATCAGGTGATATGAAGGCCAAGTCCTAACCAGTACAGAATAAAAAAAGTCGTTCTATTTTTCCAGGTGCAGACGAGGTAGAGGGAAGGGGAAATGCTACTCCGATGGCCTCAGCCGCGGTCAAACCGAATCAGACTGACCAAGTCACGCACAGCACAGTCGCTGGTGCGCATGCTTTCATTCTCAGAGTGAGTCAATTTTGTTAGTATTGCCCTTCCCTTAGATTAAAACAAAAAGGGAAGATACGGCATGCTCCTACTTGCAGTCATTCAAAATATAGTCCTACTCAACTACTTAAGCAAACACTCACACACGCACACCTATAAAGTGTAAATCGAGCGAGCGAGACAAAGCAGTAAGTTTCAACGTCAGCGCGAGGGAGTCAGCGAGTAGCGCGTTGACGTCTCGGTCGCTTCGCAACAGACGACGTACGACGACCGATTCCGACGCCACTGCGGAGTAGCGTCTTTCTCTTTTTCACACAGTAGAATATCCGCAATAGTGCGATGTAGCCTGTTCGCTCGGCAAATTGTGACTGAAGTGAAATTGTGCCTTTAGGCATTGAGATAAATGAACTAGAGAAGACGTCCCATACAATAAATGTGCAGTTGTGCACAGCTACAATGATACTCGTACCGTGGTGCGGGGCTTAACTAGTTGTCATAGAAATGTCTAAGCGCGCAGATGCGACACACTATTTATACAGTTTTATTACCGAGTTGTAAAGTTGTAAGATAATTTTTTTATTTTTGTTAATTGTAATATTGAAATGAAGTGAAGTAAATTAATGCTAAACATAAAAGTAAGTAAATAATTGATTAAAATATTTCATAACAATGATAAAAATCTTTTTTCAATTACTTATTTAAGAAAAATATTTATTTAAGTAGGTACGTGTAAAAATATTTCTGAGTATCAAATATTCAGATGCTCAAATTTTTCAAGCAATAATGAGATGAGATTAATTCTGCCGTTTAGTTTAATTTTCATTTCAGAAAAATTTTTTTGGGATACTTATCAAAAATTGAAAAATATATAATATTTTTCAATTTTTGATAAGTATCCCGATAAAGTATAATAATTCTAACGAAATCCCCAATCAAACTGCCATCATAATTCCAACCCTAGTAATTATTTCACATAAAGCGTTAAAAGTGTCACATCTGCACAAAACAGAAATATTGTTACTCTATGCAATGCTATTACCGAAACATGGCCGCCGCTTCATGGCTGGCGATTTGATAAAATAATTAGTCAAATGCATGTTAAAACGTTAATTTAATGCGTACTTACAGGTGAAAAGTGATTCCATGGTTTTTATTTGTGTTTCCTGAGTTTTTTAAATAGTACCTTAGCACACATGAAGGCCTATTTTTATTAAACAGAACACAGAATTACACATGTAATTGGATCTAGCGCCTACCACAGACTAATAGAGGTGGAGCGAGCTGGCTCTAACGCGTGTTGCAAGCAATCTAGTTGAGATGTCTTCTCTAGTACGTAGTACATATTAACTCAATGCCTTTAGGCCTAATTTTGGCGGCTCACTCACGAGACGCTAATTCCGTATCTTCTTTTTTTGTTTTAGTCTAAGGCCCTTCCTAGACAAGTGGCTAACGCTTCTTGTCTATTCAAATGATAGTTTACAGATATTTGTCAAAAGCTAAAATATCCCGGGATCTATCTTACAAAGGACCTCTACGTCACCAATGAAGGCTAGAAAAGAAAAAAAATGAAGAGTTTTAACAACTGATAAGTATCTTACGGTAATATCCGGTACCAATAGCTTAACTGGTCATTCAAAACATGGAGGAACTGAAGATTTCTTGATTAATTTCACCCATCATCATCATCATCATCATCCACAGCCTGACTTCACCCACTGCTGGGTATAGGCCTCTCTTTGTATGTGCCACTGTTTACGGTCCCGTGCCAATCTCATCCAGGTCCTGCCCGCGATGTTCGCCACATCGTCTGCCCATCTTGCCGCAGGACGACCGACGTTTCTGTGTCCAGTTCTTGGACGCCATTCAGTTAGCGCCTTACTCCACCTGTCATCACCTTGCCTTGCCAGGTGTCCTGCCCAGCTCCATTTCAGTTCCATTATACGATTTATAATTTCACCCGTTTACTCATAAATGTTTGCTGTGACTTGATTTTTATGATCTTTGTCTATCAGTGCGACAGAATATAAGTTATATAAATAATTAAAATAGCCCGGTTGCGGAGTGACTAAGCGATTACCGAAGTCCAGGGTTCAATTTCCTCGAGATACAGGATTTTTTTTATGTGTACACATATTTTTTTATACTTATTTCATTCACATTCAGTAACGCTAATAGACATCTTTTTTTTTATTTTTTTTTTATTATTCATTATTCATAAAAATTTATTTGCATTTAACATGGTAAGTATAGAAGATGTTACAAAATTTATTATAGATCAACATGTTACGGCATGCAAATTAATGGCTGAGTTAATCTAGGATTTATAAATAATACATATAAAATATCAAATTACAAACAAGCACAAAATGTTAAATTATACATTATTCAAAATGTTATAATAGTTATTTGTTATACAAGAGTGCAAACTTGCTTTTTAACCGCGTGCTCAATTTTGATGAGCGAGCAAGCGAAGGATTCTAAAATTGAATCACGAGCGCAGCGAGTGATTCAAAAATTAGAATCCTGAGCGTTACCGAGGGAATCAAAAGAGCACGAGGTGAAAAATCTTTGCACTCGAGTGCAACACGTAACTTTTCATCCCACCTCAACGAGGAAATTACCAACCAAATTAAAAAAGTAGGTACACCAAAAAGGTTCCGAGTCTGAGTTTTTAACAATTTAAAAAGGTCGTATGATAAATCGGCACCATGGAGGAAGAAGAAAATAGGTTTAATGATGTTTTGAATACACATACTAAGTGCACACGATGTTATAAATTCAATTTACTTTGTCCTCTAGCGGGTAAAAACGGCTTTTGCACTCAGATATCGAAGAGTAAAAATACTCTTTCCGAGATGGGGGGATGAAAAAATTATTACGTTTTAAAAATATCAGCTATTTCTTAATAAATAAATTGTCATTCGATTCCATAATGTCATCAGGTAGTTTATTAAATATACACACAATGCTACACAGCTATTAACAAACTTTGCAGACTTCGGCATAGTTTTAAGCACTATTCATTATTCATTTAATTTGTCCGGCACAATAAAATATAACTCGTGGATACCGGGCAAATGGAAGGTCACGTTTAACGTAAAGGTAACCTAACCTAGGTATCCTGTGGTATCGTAATGTGTGTCAATTGTGCTGTCCTGGTCGATTGACCATGATTAACAGTATTTTTGTAGAAATGTTTGATCAATATTAGTTTTTTATTTTTCACTTTAAAACATTAAATTAAATCTATAGCTCTAGATTAAGTTACTCTATAATTTAAAAAGTTATGTGCATAGGTAAAAAAACATTTCTGCATAAGTTATTGAATTCTTTTTATCGTCATCTTTCAGATATCAAGTTTCTTCGGACTGGCACCCCTTCGGTTCGTATCGCAGGAGAACGGCTTCTCAGTGTCAATATCCAATGTGATGTGCATCTATAGCTTTATATTAGTTACTGTTTTAAGTAAGTATATACTAAAAATATATTAATTTTACCACATGATGTGGTTTAGTTGTGAGATTGGCAGTATTTAAATTGAATTTTTGTAATTGCTTTCATAATGCCTACGTCTCAACTATGGCGGCTCCACATTTAGTGCCGTGAATTCACGCGCGAATTCACGCCATGAAATCACGGCACAAGTCGTGCCCTCCACATTCACGGGATGCTCACAATCGTTCGTGAAACCCGCCGCGGAATGGACGTAGAAGCTGCTGCTGCAATAACTTTGTTTGCTGTGGCAACATACCATTTAGACGTCCAAAACATTATTAGGAAGCGTTGGAAATAAAAGAAGATGGTGGATGACTGAAATACAGCGTAACCGATCAAAGTATAGTCTGGAGTAAACTGATTAATTTCCTCTTTGGTAAACTGGCACGTGGCCGTGAATGTGGATTAATGTGGAATGGAAATGACAAAATACGCTCGCGATCACGCCTGTCCCGATCAGATCGGGGAACAGGCGTGAACCCCGCGAAAACCGTCCACATTCACGTTCACGCCTGTTTACGGAGCTTCACGGCACTAATGTGGAGCCGCCATTTTACATACTCATCGGCTTAGGGTACTCTTGACCTGACCTTTAACTAGAACGTCACCGATCCGATCTTAGTAGTAATTTTGTCATTCAAAAATACTCGGAGCCGTGTCGCGATGCTGTGTTGAGTGTTGCTGTGTGTTCGTTGAGCTGAACTCATTAATAGAATACTACCACCCCCTCTCTTCCCTTGGGTGTCGTAAAAGGCGACTAACGGAATAAAGACTGCACATACATCAAACAGCATAGAGCGGCGATGGGCTCATCATCTGTCATACTGAGCACTCGCATTCGCTTTTTGGTGAAAAGAGGACTATGATAGCGGATTGATTTTCCGGTCCTCATTCCATATAGTCTCTAACAAACCCTACGGCGATAAAAGTCCTAAATTCATGTACTTACTTGTATCGACGGTCCCGTAGAATAACGTCATATCTTCGAGATAGTTGTTTCTCAGATATGACGTTGTTCTTCGTGACATTCGATTTATGTTTTATTTTTTTTTATTCAGCAAAGGGTAAGCGCTTGGCCTTTATCTCACCTGATGGTAAGTGATGATAAGGCCGAAGGTGGAAGCGCGCCTCACCCGAAATCCTCAACCACTGAGGAACTGGCTATCTTATCTCAAACTGTCGGAACACAACAATGCTAAACATCGATGTTATGGCGACAGACTTAGATAAGATGGTGGCAGCTAGCCAGGCGGACTTAACAGCCCTACTACCAACCAAACTGAGCACACAAATATGTACCCCCCGCTGGGAATGGAACCCGCAACCTCTGGGTCTGAAAGCGGTGGCTTAGCCACTAGACCACAGAGGCGGTTAAAATTCTAATGAACATTTCAGTGATCCTAACCGTGTGCGGACTGGTAGCCGAGATCAACGTAGGCGTGGAGCGTTCTGTACGAATGTCATCGAGGATGGCGCAATTGGTGTCCACCTGCGATGTGCTGGTGGTGGTGCTGTCAGCTGGAGTGGGGGTCTACGGCGCGCCGGCTAGGATGAAGAAGATGCTCAAGTTTATGGACAGAGTGGTGTCGGTGAGTAGTCGGACAATCGCAATAACTCAGCTAAATAAACTTTTTGTTAATGTTTTCAACAGTGTTTATCTAGATCTCTTAAATTAATTTTAGCATGCAAAGTTTCATAACAATTACCTCGTCGTCAGTGATCGGATAATCAGATGCATATTTACCTAAAGTTAAGGTATTGGCTGTTATCTTAAGTTTCGAAAAAAATCCTGCGATTTCGGAATCGATAAATTTAGTGTTTTGATTATATAATCAAAACGGGTGTAGGTATATTTACTTATGTTCAGGTGCTGGCTAACATGGAATGCACTTTTTTATTGAAAACATCTCTTCCTTATAATTTTTCATTTCTTCAACTACTTCTTCAAGTTTCAAAACATATCTCAAAAAAATAATAAATAAGAAATTACAAAGAAAAACAAATTCTTGATTATTTTAAAACAGCATCACCAACAAACTCCCGCGCTAAACTGACAGTATCGTATTAAACGACTATTTTTTTTAAAGAAATACCACATGCTAAAGACGTCCTTTCCACACCATGTTACAGAATAGTTTTGCATTCCCGAATATTCTGGAAACCCGGGATTTATATTTTATAAAACATGTCTTAAGAAGCCGCTTTCATAATTTCCTATCCAAAAATTAACTTTAGGTGCATCCGATTATCCAATCACTGCTCATCATTAATCAATTTCAGCCTTTCTCAACCCACTGCTAGTCATAGGCCTCTCTCTGTTTATGCCATTTACCTCGGTCTTGTGCTAGCCTGTTCCACGTGCAACCCAGCGTCTTATTTATATCATCGACCCTTCTAGCTGGTGGACGTCCCCTACTTCTGTAACCATCTCTCGGCTACCACTCGGTCCGCTTTTCAGTCCATCTGTTGTCACATCGTCTGGATATGTATCCTGCCCAACTCCACTTGATCCCCAATACCCGCTCGCTAACATCCTGGGCTTTAGTCCGCTTGCGGATTTCGGTGATGGAGACTCGATCTGAGCGAGTGAAGCTAAGCATAGCGAGCTCCATGACTACATACATATAATCACGACTATTATCCCCGAAGGGTTAGTCAGAGACTAGACAATGAGTACAGCAAAAGCAATCCCCTACCATAGTTCACTTTTCACCAAATAGCAACTGCACTGTGCTCAGCGTGACAGGTAGTGAGCTCATCGCCTCTCTATGTTGTTGATGTATGTGTAGAGTTTAGTCCGTTAGCTGCCTTTTACGACTCCATGACTATGAATAAAATGTTGACCTTGGAAGTTACTAAAGTAACCGTCTTAACTTGGGCTAGATAATTGTGTTAGTGGGTGTTAGTTATGTGAAAAAGTTAATGAATTGTAACATTTGCAGGTGGACAAGAGCATCGGCGGCCAATACACGGTCGCTACTGAGCGCAAATTGTGCGCCATACTCGCTGCCATCCTTATCTTCTTCACGATCCTGATTGTTGACGACTTCTGCTTTTACGCTCTGCAGGCGAGGCGTATAGGTAGACAGTGTAAGTATCTTGAACGTACGAAGCTATTCTTTTATGTCTCTGTAACAACTATTTAGCATTTGGTTTTATGAGCCGAAAGGTGGACATGACGAGCTCCTCTGAGCTTCGGAAGGAAGCTAAGCCGTTGGTCCCGGTTGATGTCGTAAGATGGCAGTCGTTAAAGCCCACCAACCCGCATTGGACCAGCGTGGTGGTTTACGGCCCACGTGCTAACTGTCCACGTGGGAGGTCTGTGCCTAGCAGTGGGACGTTTATAGTCTGATAGTGGATGAGAGTGATGGCCGGGGATCGTGCTCAGTGGCTTGCCACTATCTAGGAGAAGCCTTTGTCCAGCAGTGGACAAGTATGGGCTGATGATGATTATATATCTGCCGTGTCGCAGGGTCGTAACAATTAGGTACGCTAAATATATGTAATAAGTCCTAAAAGTCACTTTTGAGTTATCGGCATTTTAAGAACTAAATTGCGTGTTGAAATAACATGATATAAGGAAAAATATGAAGAAAAATACTAAATCAATATAGGTCATAGGAACTTTGTAACAAATTATCAAAAACTTTGGACTTATCTCTATTACTAAGTCCAAGGGGACTTAGTAATTTTTACGTGGTAAATGGTGGACTTGGTGATATTATTGCAGTATCCCGTACAATATCCTATTAAAAATATTTATTATTCTAACTTCATCTGCGAAATCGGGTTCTTCAATTGTGGGGTCGCGAGAGTCATTAAATCAATCTTCATAAAAATATCTTTCCGACTCGAGAACAGACTCTAATAATCGCTTAATATCTTGCAGCTTAGAAGCTTTTATAGTCAATGGTAAATTGTAACAATTTTCAGGCATTTCAATAATTCGCCTGCTGTAGCCGACTATAAACAATGAAAATGGCCTCATATCCTACCTTTCATGGACATGGAAAACTCTGGCTTGCCTATTATTTTAAATATGTAAAGTTATATTTGGATATTTGGGCATTTGGATATTCCAGGCAAAATATCAAGGGACTACGTGAGTTCTTGGACTTAGGGTTTTTATAAACTGAATTGTATTTTAAAAATATTTTTCGATATCTAAAAACTACACTTAGAGATTTATTTGAAGAACTTCAAATATACCATTCGAAAGTAAATGAAAAAACAAAACAGATAGTGTCACTAACTCAAAAAATGAAAAAGTGGTCTTGAGATTTTATGAATTGGACCACCCTATGGAAGGGCCGTTGCTCTTCCCTCTTGTACTGTTCGTTCTTGATGTATACCCACCAATATTGTAAGCATAAATATAATAAGCTAACCACTTAATACCGAATTAAAACTATTATCACCGAATCCAAATTAAATCTAAACGTATGCGGCGTGACCGCGTGACGAAACACCAGCGAGAGAATTTGACAGCTGACAATCCTTTTCTATTTGTGCGTCAAATAGCGAGGCGAAAGGATTTAGCTCATAAAGTCTTAGTACGAAACAGATGATGATGTTGAACTTCGACCGTTTCAGGGGAGATAGTGATAAACTACATCGGCTTCTACCTGCTGTGGTACGTGGTGGTGATCCTAGAGCTTCAGTTCACATTCACCGCGCTGTCTCTTCACGCCAGGTTCCGAGCCCTCAACGACACGCTAGCACTCACCGCTAGAAACGTGTCGATCCCTGGTGAGTTTATTGTCTTCGGTAATATATAATGTGTTTGCGTTATTGGGTCATTCTCATTTCGGAAAAAAAAAATGTGCATTCATGTTAAACTTTACGTACATGCATACATCTCGCTCGCTTCCAGAGTTGTAGGCAGAGACAACAGATTTCAATATGCTGCGATCCTGAAACACATCCTTTGCTTCACTAACTCTCATAACATTCTTCATACATGCTCGTCGGTTTAAGGTATTCTTGATCTGACCTTTAACGAGAAGGTCACCGATCTGATCTAAGTACGTTCGTCGAGGTCTTCCCCTTCCAACAATCCCATTCACTCTCGCGTCGTGAACCTTCTTTGAAATTATTTTTTCATCCATTCTCTCTAAATTACCAAACTATCTTAGCTTAAACTTTACGAATTATCTTAAAATGTTCTGTTGTAACATGCCAGCAGATTAACCCATCATAAACTGTCCAACAATTACTCCAAATCATATTAATCTTTATATCCAAAACATAAGGTTGAAAATTCGTTGTAGAAATTTGTCATTTTGTAGTAGGCTGGTCTGCAGATCTATATAATACACCGAACATATTGATAGGATTTTAATAAAAACTAAAATACATATTTAAATCAACATCAAAAATGTGACGAAAACGTCACCACCCCAACAGTCATCGTCTTGACAGAGTAAAAAGCTCCAGGCAACATGGGAAGGGTTATGCCCAGCAGTGAGACGTTTATATGGAGATGATGATGATGATGATGTTGTTTGTGATAATGAACAAACAGCTAATGAGATATTCTCATTATTTTTTTCAGTTGAGACAGCAAAGAAGTCGAAACCGCTCAACATATTTGCGATTCGAGTGTCACCGTCGGACTCGCAGCGCGTCGATGACGTCAGCTTGCTGGTGGAAGTGCCCAAGAAACAGGACACAGTCCTCGTACGAAGAAGAGGTAAACTTTATAGTCTTACTAGCTTTTGCCCGCGGCTATTTGTTCCTTATAGGACCCATCGCAAAGTCAAAGTCAAATAGCTTATTCAATATAAACCTTCACAGGCACTTATTGACGTCAAAACGAATAAAATATTAGTACTTATTAAGTTATTAAATCTTAACTACTGATGACAATGTTGATTTTAATAGAGTATATTAGCTAAGCTTACCGTTTTGCGTAGCGGTGAAAGAATTCTACCAACCCTTCTCTTCCCTTGGGTGTTGTAAAAGACGACTAAGGGAATAAAGACTGTACATCCATCCAACAGCATAGAGCGGCGATGGGCTCGCCACCTGTCACTCTGAGCACATGTGCAGTCGCTATTTGGTAAAAAGTGGACTAGATATGGTTGTTCAATATCTATCTTGATGATTATTTATACCATGGCATAAAACCTCCTTGCCAAAGCTGGCTTGATTTGGAGAGCATCTTTTTTCTTCAGACGTGTCAGTTGGCATTTTTCTTTTATTCTTCTGTTATTTTCCGTCTGCATATCGTGCGTGTGACGTTCACTGCAAAACTATAATACTTTTGTACAAAACAAAACAAGAACTGCAGAACGGGCCACAGATCGAGTCTCCTCAGAAAGCTGGTCAAATTAATCTAAGGGTCAAAGTAGTTGTTTTTGCCATGTTATGGGTAGTTGTTAAGGCAGATAACGATGCAGAAGGCACCGTGTAATTAAATAGTTTAATTCTAATACCTAAGTAGATAAAATTATTCCCGTGGCTACTTTGCTGCCACCATGGTAGAGGACTGCTTTTGCTGTCCTCACTGCCTAGTCTCTGTCTAACCCTTCGGGGATAATAGTCGTGATTATATGTTATGTTAATAGCTAACACCTCGATGGACGACTGACTAAGGAATCGGCTCGATAACCTAAAGCCCTGGGTTCAATTCCCAGGTTGGGCATAGTGTGTTTCGGATTTTCCGATTTGGCAAGCATGGTGATTAAGCCAATACCAATTAATTGTAGCGAACACTTGATTTCCATGATGGAGTTTTTTGCACAGCAGTGGGACAGTAACTACACTATAATTCACTTTGTTATTTAGTTTTAAGAGAAGAACTTTTTAAAAAGAAACTGTTGCGAAATATTTGCCTTGTGCTTTATGTACTTACTTCCTTACTTACTCCGATAGCTCAGCGACTCTAAGTGAGTCTTGGCCTCCGACACAAGGTGACGACACTGCTCCCTGTTTTGCGCGATCACTTGCCAGTTGCTGGTTTCTAAGAGTTTGTGTAGGACCTTGGCGACTTGATCCTTGGGGTGTCCAACTGGTCTTCACCCCCTGGGGACCCCCAGGTAAGCACGCTTCGTCGCCCAATCCTGCCCCATTCGCTTAACGTGTCCGAGCCACCGCAGTCTGTTTGCTTTCGACTCACCTAAAATAAGGGATAACCACCAGATCTTTCAATGTATGTACAAGGTGATATTATAAAGGTGCGTTTTATGGTTATCACAGTGAGTGGAGAGCCCATATTACTAGTGAGTCCTTGCGAAGCGATCCACGTGCTCGGTTCCTTGCACGGCACCCTCTGCGAGGTGGTGCATCGTATCGACGACAGCTACGGAGTCCCTCTGGTCGTCATACTCATCTCCACGCTGCTACACCTCATCGTCACACCGTACTTTCTCATCATGGAGATAAGTAAGTATTTTAATTTTTATTCAAATCAAGTAAACTTAGAAAATAGATAGGTATTTTCGTATCGTCCAAAAATATTTTTTACCCCCCTATATGGGTGAGCAGGTATGACTATACTTGACTAACCTTTCAATAGACTTGGGAAAAATGAAAAATAAGTTCATTTTTACTTTATACCATTATAGAAGTCGTTATTCTTAAACCAATAGTTTTTATTTCACTTCGATACGAGAAGTATTTACAAAGTTATTGTACATAAATAATTGCATAAAACACTACTACCTCACTTAGTTCGCTGACACTCGACCTACGTGACGTGACGTCATCGTATCCGATAGCCCCCGCCGCCGCTCTCACTGCCCGCACCCGGCGGGCGTCCGATTACATTACTTAACTATTTGCCCAATTAATTATTAAGTAATTTGTGGCACAACTGCACTGGCACATGAGTAACTACCATACAGAGTGCAAGCTCTCTAACAACGCGCAAAATTCATACCTATTCTGTTTAAAAAATTAGGAAGGAAAAATAAAATAAGGTAAGTATGTAGAGGTACATAATAAAACGTGTATTTCAAAAGGTATAAAATAAGGTTTAGTGTAATTTGACACATACTTAATTTAAATTATTTCAAAGATAACGAAACGTTGAAAAAATTGTCTTCTGTGCTGAATCAAACCCGCGTCCTCCGCAAATAATCAAATATTAATTTATAATCTATAAAGCAGTCTTATCTTAACTGATTGTTTAAAATATTAAAAAAAGAATTATCCTTATTTTTGCCGGAATTATACATACACACGGTGCAAGAGTTGGGAATTATGTAACTAACCCGACTTTGTTTTATATATTTAGATTAAACACTAATATAAATAATTAACCGTATCGCGTAGCCGTGAAAGAATATACTACCACCCCCTCTCTTCCCTTGGGTGTCGTTAAATGCGACTAACGGACTAAACACTGTACATACATCCAACAGCTTAGAGCGGCGATGGGCTCACCTCCTGTCACGCTGAGCACATGTGCAGTCGCAATTTGCTGATAAGTGGACTATGGTAGAGAGTCCGCAAAAGCAGTCGCTTTTGCTGTCCTCATTGCCTAGTCTCTGAATAATTATTAATATAATTTTATATTTCTTAATGCTATGTTTGTTTATTTAATGTGATTTCTTTTTGGAATTCTTTGTAGTACTGATTCAATTCACTAAGGTTCATATCATTTTCCCGAAATTACTTCTGATTATTTTTCATTATTGTAATGTTGTGTTTGCCTATAATGTAATGTAATGCATTGATTTGTAACTATTATTATTCACATTACCATTTTGGATATAAGCTGTAATGTAAAAATGTTGGTAGACGTAATAGTTAAAATAAAAAAAATATGGTAAAAAAACCTTTTTAAAAAGGAGCTTTTATTTAAATGCGCTAAAAAAGAAAAAAATAAACTTTTACTTTAAAACTTTTACTAATAACTTAAAACGTCATTACACAATTTATAATGATATAAAAGGTTGTCGCGAGATTTATGTACTCGTATTTTCTTAGATTGAAAATTTTAATAGTTAAAAACTATCGCATCAATAAATCTCGGAACAACCTTAGTTATCATATAAATTGTGTAATGACGATATAATTTGTTACTTTAGTAAAAGTTTTGAGTAAGTTTATTTTTTTCTATTTAGCGCATTTAAATAAAAGCTTGTTTTTTATAAAGGTATTTTACTTTTTAGTTATCCTTGGAAACGTGTCCAGGGATAACTAATTTTCATCTGTTCATCTCACTGAACGTGTAGGTATACTACAGAATTTATTCACGTCTTCCAAACTACCACCACTCACTACCCATCAGAAACGGTCTATCCATTAAGACGAATCAAACTCGACGCGATTGTGTGCTTAATTACTGAGTTTCTATGGCCACCTTCCAGCTTCATCATCAAACCCTGTTTACCATCTAGCACCAAAGAACTCGTCAAAACAAATCAAACGAGCCCATACTCGATGGGGTTATGTCGTTTAATTACTGAGTTCCTATGGCCACCTTCTAGCTCCATCATCAGACCCTGGTTACCATCTAGCACCAAAGTACTCGTCAAGACAAATCAAACGAGCCCATACTCGATGGGGTTATGTTGTTTAATTACTGAGTTCCTATGGCCATCTTCCTGTTCCATCATCAGACCCTGGCTACCATCTAGCACCAAAGAAATCGTCAAGACGAATCAAACGAGCCGAAACTCGATGGGGTTGCGTAGTTTCATTACAGAATTCCTATGACCACCTTCCAGCTCCATCATCAGACCCTGGTTACCATTGAAAAACAAACTACTCGTCAAGACAATTCAAACGAGCCTAAGCTCGATGAGGCTGTGTCGTTTCATTACAAAGTTCCTATGGCCACCTTCCAGCTCCACCACCAGGTCAGCACCATGTCATCATAATATTGCATTTTCACGCGATTTACACATGTATGCAAAATTTCAGCCCAATCGGTTGAAGATATCTGCTTCAAAATTGAGTTGCAAAATTCCACCCGAACAAAAGATAGTAACTACATACATTACATACATTGCAAGTTAAATAAAAGCTTGGAATAAATAACCATTCGGGGATAAAAAGTCCTGATTATGTGTATGTATGTATATAAATATTTAAAACACTGTAATGGTAAAATCCCAATTTCGTCAACAAAATCACTCGAATAACTGAATCTCATCTAATGCGCGTGAACGTGCGGCCCTGTCCGTCATACCACAACTGGACCGGCGCAAACCAGTTTTTACCACGGCGGCGCGTCGGTGAGAGGTCACGCACACATCACCGCGCTTATGTATGAGTACACCTACAGCGGGCCGCTTATAGGCAGCTTGCATTCTGTAGGGTATTTATTCATGTGGCACTGGTTATATTAATAAATCGAAGTCGCGCGAGTCGCGCCACCCGTGCAAGAGAATGGAATCCGATGACGTCACGCCGCGGGTTTCCCGCGTATTTTGATTGTCACAAAAACAATAGCGCGTGGTCATTTTTATGAATCTTTAAAAAAATATGTGAAGTATTTTGAAGGGCTACAGAAAAATTTTAATGTCATATTTTAAGTTAAAATGTAAATATTAAAAAAATAAATAAATAAAAATACTTTTTCCAAGCTCATTGCGACCGCTGATCTTTGCTCAATGAATGTCTATTGTGATTTTTGCCGCCGTGTTCTTATTGCTAAGCACCTTTATCTCAACTGATGTTAGCCGATGATAAGGTAAGGTAAAAGCGCACTTCACTCAGATTTCTCAACTGCTGAGAAGCTGACTATCTTATCTCTAATTATCGGAACACAACACTGCTAAAGGCTGGCAAATTCATACGTGACAGTCTTATGGTCAGCGGGACGGGTGACGTACGGTTGCGGGGGCGGGGAAGAAGAGGGCGGGTGGCGGGGCGCGTAGTAGGAACGGCATTTGTGTCACAAAACAGAAAGGTACAGAAGGCAATCTACATACAAAGCGCGCACGAGCAACGCACATATAGCAACCGCTTACGGACGAGATATCTCGGACCGGCTGGGACCAGTACGAGCGCGAGTGCCACATTAAGCTTGTGAATCTGTGATTGTGAGGCACGCGTCTGTAAACTTTTTGTGCAAAAATGGAGCAACAAAAAAATAGTTATTTGTTATACAAGAGTGCAAACTTGCTTTTTAACCGCGTGCTTAATTTTAATGACCGAGCAAGCGAAGGATTATAATCCTGAGCGTTACCGAGGGAATCAAAAGAGCACGAGGTGAAAAATCTTTGCACTCGAGTGCAACACGTAACTTTTCATCCCACCTCAACGAGGAAATTACCAACCAAATTAAAAAAGTAGGTACACCAAAAAGGTTCCGAGTCTGAGTTTTTAACAAATTAAAAAAAAGTTGTATGATATATTCGGCACCATAGAGGTAGCAGTAAATAGGTTTAATGTTTTTTTTAATTCACAAACTTAGTGCACACGATGTTCTAAATTCAATTTACTTTATCCTCTAGAGAATAAAAACGGCTTTTCCATTCAGATATTGAAGATTAAAAATACTCTTTCCGAGATGGTGGGATGAAAAAGTTATTATTACTGTTAAGTGGACGGTTGATTAAGTTCAACATTAAACGATGAATTGTCTATTTTTGAGCTACCAGTTATTAAAGTACAGAACAGTTAGGTAGGTAGGTAAGCGCCCCGGCCGGGCCCCCGGAGAATAATATGTTGTAAGATGGCTGTCTAAGCTCGATTTAAATAATAGTTTCCTATTTCGAAATAGTCGCGCGTGCAACCCTAGCGCGACCGCCGCTCAGAAGTATGTACTTCTGTACCTTTCTGTTTTGTGGTTGTGTGCTGATGTTACCCCTCCCCCGTCGCACGCCCGGACTGGTACATACTAATTTATTAATAAAGTAACATTGATGTTATGACAACCAATCAGTATTATGCGCCACGCTCTTTTCGGTGTATCCATTAAATTATGTCTGTCTCGAGCCAATTTCTTGACTTCTTCTCTTTAATCTGTTCCTTATAGGCCATTCTTGGTCTTCTGACTTCGTTTTCCTCTTTTGCCTACTGTCTTCACTTCCATCATTCTCTCCCTTTCTGCATGTCAATTCTCTAACGCTCGATCGTAAGCTCAACCTCACTTTGACCGACACTTTCTATCAAAAGTGACCTTTGTGGCGTTTGCGTAGAGTATACAATAGAATTTAGTTATAAAGTAAAGCTAATATTATTTGCTACCTAAACCAAGTTTTGCCTTATTTTCATCGAATGGGCGATTTTCCGAGATCAAAAAAAAAAAAGAAATTGGTTCGTAAATGACTTCATAGATGGCGCTTAGCATAGATTAGTATGGCGCTTAGTAAAAGGCGGGTTCATGAAGAGCACGTGTATGGCTGCGTAATATTTATTCTATTCCAAAATAGAAATAGGTTCTGGATGTCCTGAATATAAATAGGTAAGTAAATACTATTTTTTTATTATTTTGGTAGACAAGTAAAAGTGTAGAATTTATTACAGCTTATAAGTAGCCCAGCTTTCATAAAACGACATCTATCGAGTGTTTTTAAACTAATTTTTACTTTTTAATTTGGGCTGTCAGAAAATCGCCCATTGAAGAGTTATTTAATTATTAATATTTTTTTAATATGGAAACACTGAGTATTCAAGAGGCAGACATGCTACTTTAAAAATGTCTAACGTGGCTGCATAAACCATAATTCTTTTGCTTTTAAAAAAGGGAAATGTCAAAAATGATATCACGTCATGTCTTATTTGACAGCTAGCGGCTGGACAACAGTAATTTGTTGACAGATATTGCCAGATAGATATTCAATTACAGATTAAAAAATTAAAAAAGTATTCAACTTAAGCATAAAACGCCGGGTTTCCTTTGATAACTCGCTGCGTATCAAGCATGTCGTCGTCAAATCTGCATTCTCTACACTTGACTTTACACTAACGTCACACAGGTCACTCTTGGTCGATCAATCAATCAGTACAAGTGATGTTAAGAAGAGCATAATGTCGATTTCTTCAAATGCAGTGGGTGCCGACTGCGTCAGTCGAAAGATGATATTACCCATCCTTGATGAAATCCTTCCTGTCATCTCCCATATTCTTAACCTTTCGGTATCGAGTGCTGCGTTTCCCACTGATTGGAAAGACGCCCAGATCGTTCCCCTGCCCAAGAAGTCCAATCCAACATCCTTCCAAGAATACCGCCCTATTTCTATTTTGCCTTTCCTCTCCAAGATCCTGGAACGCCTTGTCCACAACCAACTCAGTCTCTTCCTGTGTAAAAATAGTATACTGAATCCCTATCAGTCTGGTTTTCGTCCTGGACACAGTACCACTACTACTACTACCAAGGCTTGGTTAACATTACTGACGATATAAGGCTGGGCATGGAGAACGGAAAAGTCACGCTACTTTCTCTACTTGACTTTAGTAATGCATTTAACACCGTAGATTTTGAAGTTCTGCTCGGCATACTGCGCTCTATTAACATATCTCCAACAGTGATTGGCTGGTTTCGTAGTTATCTGTTTGGACGCCGGCAGCGAATTCGCATCAACGACACTTTCTCTAGTTGGTGCGATACGTCTGCTGGGGTACCGCAGGGTGGCGTATTATCTCCTTTGCTCTTCGCCATATTTATAAATTCCATCTCAAATAACTTCTTCCTACCACCTTTATGCAGATGACTTACAAATGTACAACTAGATGTAGCCATTACCACCCTAAACACCGACTTGGCTACCATATGCGAATGGAGCAAATCATATGGACTCCAAGTAAATCCCACAAAAACTCAAGTTATATGCATTGGCAGTCCTAGAATGACATGCAGAATCGACGGGTCACTGGTTCCTAAAATATATTTTTATGGTTCTGAACTGTATCTGAGTGACTGTGTCAAGAACTTGGGTGTTCTTTTTGACAAAAATTTTGCCTGGAACTCTCAATTGAAAGAAGTCAGTCGTAAAATGTTTGCAAAGTTTTTAAAAAGTCTTTAAAAAGACTGCGCAATTTTCTACCAACCGCCACTAAAATTGCTCTTGCGCAATCGCTTCTTCTGCCCATATTGGACTATGCCGATTTCAGCTATATCGATCTCACAGAGGAACAACTTAATAAGCTTGAGCGACTTCAAAACTTTAGTATACGATTCATATTTGGACTTCGCAAATATGATCATGTTTCCAAATTCCGTACAAAACTCAAGTGGTTGCCTATTCGACTTCGCCGGAATGCTCATATTCTGTACTTCCTTTTCAACGTTCTGTTTAACCCTACTACTCCCTCCTATCTTAAAAGTCATTTCAAATTTTTGTGTGAGTCTCACTCACGATCATTAAGATCTTCACATAACTTGACACTCGAGATCCCAGTACATTCAACAACATTTTACGACAAGTCCTTTACAGTAATGGCTGCTCGTTTGTGGAATGATTTGCCTTCGAACAGTAGAATGGCCAAAACGCTAGCGAGTTTTAAGAGGATGGTGAATGACTATTACTTGTCCTTATAGCCATCTGTTTACTGTAAAGCCGATATATTATGTTAATATGTTTATGTTTATTGCTAATTCTGAATACATGCCATAACATAATATTTATTTAAGTAATTTGATAAGTCATTATTATTAATTATTAACTATATCCATGGTGCACTACAAGCCCACTTTTAAATTTTAAATCTTTTTTGTCCATCCAAAGGTTGTCTGGAAGAAATCACTTTTAGTGATAAGACCGCCCTTTGTACGTCAGCTTTATATGTAATTATTTTATTTTTTGTCAAAATATTTTCTTTTTGTGGTGTACAATAAAGTATATTTATCTTATCTTATCTTACAATGTCGTATGTCTTTTGTTGCAGTGATATCGACGCACAGGATACATTTTTTAGTTCTGCAGTTTTTGTGGTGCGCTACCCACTTTCTAAGAATGCTAATTGTCGTCGAGCCCTCACACTACACGATCATCGAGGTAAAGTAAAGTAATAAATTTACTACCAGATTATAAAATGACATTCAATACTTTAATTAATATTGGATTTGATCACGTACCACGGCCTGATTATGAAGGTAATCACATTACCGTGTATGTATGTTTGATTTTTTACCAGGGCAAGAGAACCGAGGGTCTGGTCTGCCGGCTGATGACGGCCGCGCCATCCTCAGGAGCGTTGCCTTCCCATCTGGAGCTGTTCTCACGGCAACTCATGCTGCGATCAGTCTGCTACTCACCGATGGGCATGTGTATATTGGACAGACCGTTAGTTGCATCGGTAAGGGTAACAGAACTTTTAAAAAAAATGTGTGTTTTTTTATTGTACAGTCACGAGCACCAATATGTATACACTTTGACTGTTATTCCATTGTATTAAGAGTTACAATTGTTTACATATTTTTGCTCGTGACTGTACATCGGGCAAGCTTTTGGCTTTTATCTCACCTGATGATAAGTGACGATATGGCCGAAAAGGTGGAAGCGCGCTTCACCCGGAATCCTCAACCACTGAGGATAATTTTGGAACCTCCGCCAAACTTTTTGACGTGATCCTATGACAACAGTACTACTAGTAATAAAATAAAAAAACATTATTTTTTCACATTTTTGTTTCAACTTTTCCTAAGAAAATTAAAATTATTGTCACTTAGCGCGCGGCCTACGCGGTTATCAAAGCGCATACGCGTGACCGCTATTATTCACCCCGTGCACCAATGACAGCGCGCCGTCGATTTGGCCGCGAGGGTGAGCGCACGCACCAAGAGTACCGTGCAAATCCAATACACTGTATCTTGAGATACAGTGTTTTAACTTTATAACGCTCATTCGGTTTCTTTTGGCCTATTCTATCGTGCCGCATTCACACATTTTTTATTTTGTATGGAAAATTTGAGAATACGACGATTCTAATTACACTGTATTTACTAAAAAATACAGTTCTGATATAACAATGCACGGTAACTTAGGATACCGTGTATTGCCAAAACAATCCTCGCGCGAAGAAAGATACAGTGTTTTGCCGAAATCAAGTAGCAAGCTCGCACCTTGGGAGCCCGCCAATCAGGGGGCTCGAGCATTGCGATCCCGCCAATTAGGACCGAGAAGCGGCCGCGATCGGCGGGTTACTGGTTCTTAAGAACGGGTAGCCGGCAGGTCAGCGTGGTTATCGTAAAAAATTGTTGACAAAGTTATCCAAAGACAATGTGCACCATTATAATAACTCTAATTATCCTATAATGGTGTCAAAGTTAAACAGTGATAAAATGCAAAAGGACGTAGAGGAAACAATCATGTACACCCTATGTGTACCCTATGATGACCATATGGATACAATTTTAATAGACTGCCGTGTTATCAGTTCTTTAATCTGAGTATAACTGTGTATAGTAGTATAACTGTGCCAGCTTGTGTGAAGAAATAGGTGAAGGGAACTACACAACGTCTTCAATGCCGCAGGATGTCGCACGCAACTTTCGACATCTGTCGTTTAAAAGAAATTGAGGATGAGTTCCACCTATGAAACTGAACAACTTTCCCCAAGAAACCTATGTGCAAAAATGACAAAAAAATTTCGACCTCCCATACACTGGTATCAATAACATGGACAGCGCTCCAATATTACAAGTAAGTCATAATGATGTCCCTGTCATCAACATAGACAGCATACGCCACCACCCAGGCAAGCGCATACATCTATTAATGAGATCGATTGTCATGACGAAATAGACGTTCTACACCCAAAAAAGAAAGTAAAGAGATTGAGGAACCCTACTGGATATTCTAACATTTCAGACACAGAAGCACCTAATAATACCACCATGTAATAACTGTAATAAGTCATGTACTGAACATGTAAATGAATCAAGAAGAAAAGTAATAGATACATGAGCAATTTTGGAGCATGGATAGGCAAAGACGTCGCCAGTCGACAGGTGGATAAGTTACCAACTGCTCTCAAAACTGCTGGTTCTAACTCGAGAAGACGTAAGTAACACTTTTAGTCTGGAGACTCGATGAAAAAATTGTGTGTAAAGCTTTAGTTAAAAGTGTTTTCCTCAGCACACTGGGATATGCAAACTGTTTTAGAAGCTAATTAAAAAGCTCAAAATTGAGATCCAAAAATAGGAGCTGCGCCAGATCCTCGTGGGCGTCACCCATCATTAACTGCATTTTCTGCGATAAACCAAGAAATAATTAAAAACTTAATTTTAAAATACAAGCCCGTCCATTCCCATTACAATATCCAACATGCCCCTAAAACAAGAATAGATTAATAATTGTATAATTTCCAATTTTGATTTTTTTAACACTAAGAAAAAGCTTATTTTGACTATGTGACTAGGATTGATTTTTTACCTTACCGCCAAGAGACGAATTTTGTTGCCATAACAGTTAAAAATTTAATTTTTGTTATTTTATGTTTTTAGAAGTTTAATATTATTGTTTAGTTTTCTACGTAATTTCAAGTTCTTACATGAAACTGTAATACTGATTGTTGTCTCAACAGTAAAATGTTTAACTTTTTGAAAAATATATATTAATTTACATACATACTAATAAACATACACACATTAATAAAAACTTCGACTGTAACTATTCATAACATAGGTACTTTCTAAGCTCTGTCTAATAAGTAAATACACTGTAATTCTAAAATACAGTGTTTTGTCGTTACAATTTCTTCCTTTGCCACTGACAACTATTGTGGCAACACAAGTTTTTCATGTTAGTTAATTGTTTGTATTGTGGTTTTATATGAAACACATTGGGCTGTATAATATATAAAATTACCTTTAAATTGATACCATACACTAAATACTTTCCGTAGTAAATTTCGAAATAATCATCGAAAAACTGAAAAAAAAGTTTTTGCTCAATTACTCAAGATCAGTTTTTCGTAATTACAGTGTATTGGATTTGCACGGTACAAGAACTATAGGATATAAAAAGCAGGCAAAACATTGTAATTAAAAAAGAACACATTCATTATTTTTACATTAAATATCTTGTTATTACTTTTTTTACAATGGGGGGTCCAAAATTAACCCAGTATGAGTCTTCGATCACCTAAAAAAACAAGATATAAAATCTTATACAAAATGGCAGTGGAATAGTGGCAGCTTTGACAATACACATTTGACGTATAATGTGTAATGTCAGAATAGCAATTATTAGAGAAGCACTTCATCATGTTGATACTGATCTCGCTAGGTGCTTTTTTCTGCGAACGTTTTGAGAGAGTTGATTGTACATCTATTTTTTATAGGAAATATAAAAAAATATTTTTTATATCTTGATACATTTGAAGGTAAAATTAATTTAAAAAGGTTTTATTACGTACAGAATCATTCGGTTTTTATAAAAATTTTCTCTCAATATAAATTCTTATGGCTTCATACGAAGTGACGTTTTGATCGCCTACTCCTCATATTATGAGATCGAAGGGGTGTTTCAAATACATTCGCAAGAGTCAATTTACCGTTTAAGGGAAGGTAGGTAGTCGAAATTAATTTTAGTACCTGCTTTGCTAACGCCCTTTTACCTAACTAAGAATAAGTACTTATCATTTTTCTTAAAAGTTATTGAACCAACCAACCTTCTAAAAAACAAGTTGCAAATTAATGCAAATGATTTTATTTATGGAAATAAAGACAGCAGTGCCGGAGCCGTGTTACATAGCGGTTGACTAAATGAATATTACTCACCCCTCTCTTCTCTTGGGTATCGTAAAAGATGACTAACGAACTAAATACTGCATTCTTTGCCGACACATGTGTTTCCTAGCTCTATAATACCGAGTCTTTAAGCGGGGCGTGAAACGGCATTTATGTAGGCCGTCATGAATGGCTGCGCTTGTTACCGTGCTGTTCCACGGTGACGGACGGTCTCATTATTTTGGACTGCATCGGATGAAGTCACTATGACGAGTCAAATTAAAAAAAATACATCAAACAGCATAGATCTGCGATGGACTCATCACCTATAACACTGAGCAGTTGTAGTTGAAACGTGGACTATGGCAATTGACGGACAGCTTCTGCGTTCCTCATTGTTAAGTCTCTGACTAAAGGTCGATTCACACATATCAATGAAGTCACAGTTCCGTCAACGTGTTCGCTCAGTTCAGTATCAGTGCTAGAGTGTTCCGTAAGTGATTCAATTCACACATGTCAGTATCCAGTTCACGGAGCTTCAGTGAAAACGTGTCCGTCGTCAGTATCATGATTGTAGCTAATGCTCTGTTACATACATAGAATAATAACTAAAGTATAGAAGGAGTGCTATGCATTGAGTTATAATGTACTACGTACTAGAGAAGACGTTCCAACTAGATAGTTTGTATAAACAACTACTACAACTACTGTATAAACAATTCAGGAAATACAAATAAAACTAAACGAACCACTTTTCATCTGTAAATACGCACTAAATTATCGATACACACATGAGCGGTAGCCATGTTTCGGCGCTTTAGACCTTTTGGTCACGAGAACAGAAGCGGTTTAGCGCTGTATATTTGGATTGTTCAGAAAGACGATAAATTATTGTTTTAGCGTTGCAGCGCACTTTTGTTTTAACTTTTAAAAAAATAGAACAAGACTTTTGCTTGGGATAGCTCCTCTAGTACGTAGTACATTATAACTCAATGGTGATATGACAGTTGAGTGGGCGCTCCATTTGGTCACTATTCGAATTACATTTGTAAGTCGCTATTGAATTCAGTATGGATAATAAGTGATCAGTTTTTTTTTATTTTCGCTAGACATTTGACGTTTTAGCAACTTATTTTGTCTCTTTTCTTTCAATGTTTATGATAGCCCATTTGATAAAATAGGACAACTATACGAGTCTCATTTGGACTCCTTCTATGCTTAAGTTATTATTCTGTGGTTAAATACTAAACGAAGAAGAAGAGCAGCATCAACACTGAGAGCACTGTGTGTCGTCACTGACACTGAAAAGTGGGTATGCGTTCATAGAGAATGTATGAAATAATATTTCGCACTGTGCCGGTACTGTACGAAATTACTACGGAGAGTGTTCTGAAGAACTTTTTGATCTGATTCCGCCCTCTTCTCTCCTGTCCCGGACTACACGTGCTGGTCTTAGGAACCACCATCATACTGTGCAGAATATCAGCACTCGTACCAAAAAATTTGGCAAGTCGTTCCTCTTTAAGACCATTCAGCTTTGGGATTCTCTGCCGGCGCATGTGTTTCCCAGTTTCTATAATCCCGGGTCTTTTAAACGGGGCGTGAAACGGCATTTATGCAGGCCGTCATGAATGGGTGCGCTTGTTACCATGCTTGTTCCACGGTGAGGAGCGCTCTCATTATTTTGGGCTACATCGGCTGCTTACCATCAGGCAGGATGTAGTCACTATGACGTATCGCATTAAAAAAAAACTGTGTTGGAACTGTGAATTCACTAATATGTGTGAATTGACCTTAACCCTTTGGGGACAGCCGAAAGTCCTGGGTTAACTCCGTGGTTGGGCAAAGTGAGTTATGGATTGTTCGAAATACAACCCATGTTCGATGACCGTCGTCATGAGCAGCCTATAAACGGCCCGCTGCTGGGCACATTCCTTCTCACACGGACGAACTTCACATAATGAGATTGAATATGATCGGAACTCATTGAGAAACATACATATAATCATGACTTTGATCCCCGAAGGGTTAGTCAGAGACTAGGCAATGAGGACAGCAAAAGCAGTCCTCTACCATAGTCTACTTTTCACCATCATCGCCTGTCTAAGCTGTTGGATGTAAGTGCAGTCTTTAGTCCGTTAGTCGCCTTTTACGACAGCCAAGGGAAGAAAGGGTAGTATCCTTTCACCGATACAAGATACGGTTAATTAAGATATAATTGTAAAAGTAGATATAAATAGTTTATATTATTATGTTAAAATAATATTTTTATTTTATTTTACAGATAATTGGAGCAGTGACTACATACCTCGTGATTGTTATACAGTTCCAGCGGTACGACATGTAAATGAAATTTATAGGAGTTACAATAAATCTTACAATAAATACAGTTTTAAGTAATTTATAATATAAAATACTGAAATGGTGATTTTTTTTCTTTATGTCCTATTTGTTAAGATAAAAAAGAAATGATAAGACAAAATTAAAAAAAAAAATAGTTTTAGTGTGTAAAAGATACTAGTCATAATATGTATGTAATACAGTTAAGTTCTTTATAATATAAAATAGTAAATGGTGTTTTTTTTATTCTTTATATTCTATTTGATAAAATAAAAAGGAAATGAAATGAAATGAAACAGTGTCGACAGTTATATACCAATATCTATACTTCCAGCTATGTCTAAAATTCTTGAGCGCTTGCTTAATAAAAGACTGGTTTTCCGTAGGGGCAGATCGACTGATGATGCTGTTCACGAACTTACAGATCTAATAGTGCGTAAACTGGACTCAAGACACAAGTGCTTAGCGATCTTCCTAGACTTAGCGAAAGCCTTCGACACTGTTTCTGTACCCCTTCTTTTGCATAAGCTAGAAGACATAGGCGTAAGAGGCGTACCACTCGCTCTTTTCACTGATTATCTCACAGATAGAGTACAAAAAGTGAAAATAGGTGCTTGGCTTAGTAATGAGCTACCAATTACCTTTGGCGTACCTCAAGGTAGCATACTGAGGCCATTGTTATTCTTGGTTTATATTAATAGCCTTTGCCAGCTCCAGCTCTGTTGGGGCAGTATTTTCGCCTTTGCAGACGATACTGCCCTAGTCTTCTGTGGTGAATCCTGGAGCAAAGTCACTCGTCTTTCACAAGAGGGTTTTAATACGGTCTCTGATTGGTTAAGAGATAATATACTCACGCTCAATGTCGTAAAAACCAAATATCTTACGTTTTCTCTAACCAATGCACTGCAACCTACTGATGTTACCTTAATTGCCCATAAACATTGTGACAGTAAAATACCTTGTAATTGTCCTCCTCTACAACGATGTGACAGCATATAATTCCTTGGCATTATCTTGGACAATACACTCAGCTTCAGGGCTCATATATAGACGCTAGTTGGCAGACTTGGACAATACACTCAGCTTCAGGGCTCATATATAGACGCTAGTTGGCAGACTTCGTAGACTTAAGGAATTAAGACACATAGCTGACCGCAACCTTATAAAAACCGTTTCTCTTGCACTATGCCAATCAATTATCGGATACTGCATATCCACATGGGGTGGTTCTGCTAAACTTATACCAATGCTAGAGCTTGAATGAGCGCAGAGAGCAATCCTAAAAGTTAGTGCTTGTCTTCCGTACCGTCACCCGACGTTCGATCCCCACCTATCCTGGGATGTGCTCACAGTCAAGCAATCGTTTATCTTAGCCACTATCCTAAAAAAACACACCAGTACCATATACGATCCCAATCGTTTCAAAAACAAGCGACGTAAAGGAAAAGTCTGTCCTGTGCCGAGATTTAAAACGAGTATCGCTCATAGGTTTCACTGCTATCTTGGAGGTCACCTACATAATAAAACTAATTGCCTTCTGTGCGTTACCCTATGCCTAGACACACCTGTAAGAAAACCGTGGTTGACTGGCTTAAAACATTGAATTACGAAGCTACTGAGAATATGTTAACAACAATAAAATGATAGGTTACTCTAACACTAATACCAAATATGACTATTCATTCATTTATTTGTCAACAGATTTCACTTTTATAAAAGTAAATAAATTTATGTAGAAATATAATATTTTAATATGTATATGTATGCAAGTATACAGGGTATGAAAAGAAGCTTAACGAAGCCGAGAGCCACGTAATCTGTCCATTATTACGAAGTTTTTTCTGTACTGGGCCATACCTGGGAACCTTCTAATTAGGGAGATATTAAGTGTTAAAGTCACAATATTGTGACTTTGGTTTTGACAAAAATAAATGTAAAACATGATTACTAAACTTTCTGCTAAAGAAACATTACCAAAATTATTTAAATTTCTTAGTCAAATAGGCTTATGAAATTTCAAAACGCAATGAATGTCGAGCGCAGGCAGCGCAGCCACTGCCGCACACGCACACAAATGCACACGTATATCAGTCCAAATCAGCTGTACCGGCAGCACGCGAAGATACACGACTCAGCACGTCTCGCCGCCGCGGGCAATGACCTCACCATAATTTAGATAAATAAGTACCTACATCTCAGTAACTGTTAACTTATTTATCGCTTTATTTGATCGAGCGGTTTTTTATTTTTGACCGAACCTAAATACTTCATCATCATCATCAGCCTATAAACGTCCCACTGCAGGGCACAGGCCTCCCACGTGAACAATAGCACGTGGGGATATTGGGCCATAACTCACCACGCTGGCCTAATGCGGGTTGGTGGGTTTTAACGACTGCCACCTTACGACAACAACCGGGACCATCAGTTTAACGTGCCTTCCAAAGCACGGAGGAAGCTCGAAATATTTTTAATTGGTCACCCATCAGGTGACCCTGCATTGCGAAAGTTGCTTAGCGGGCAAGATCGCAAGCCAAACGCGCTAGCCGCTGCGCCATCGAGCTCCTAACCTACTACTTACGCAAACTTAACAATTACGAGTTACTAACAGGTCTTCTGCATGTTAAAAAGTAAGATTACCGTCCTAAATTAAGTTTCATTAACTAAACTAGGAAGAACTAGGAGCTCGATGGCTCGGTAGGTATGTGGGTTGCATGCAAGTACAGCAAACACGGAATACAAATAATAAGACGCGAACGGACAAGCTACTAACAGTTACAAATTTAGTCTAGGTATACAAATTACTTTTACTAAAATTAATGAAATAGATCGACAATATTGTTATCTAGTAGGGTAATAATAGGTAATCGAATCGCTCTTCTCTTTCAAATGATCAAAGGGAAATTGCTACACATTTCACTAAGGCGCTCTGATTGCTTTCAATTGTATGGAAAAATGAAGTTACGTTTATTAGAAATTCTGCGTGATAAGTAGTATGATTTTTAGTAAATTAGAAAGAAAGTATGTAAGTGGTATTATGTAATTTATTATGATTTGATGTAAAGGGTTATTTTATACTTTGATAGCGAGATAGATATTTCCAAGTGCCTTTCACAGATAGAACACATTCCTGTTTAAACGACAGTGAGCATTGCTATTTTTTCTCTCTAGGAGTTTAATGCTACGTTTAGGCTTTGTACTAGGAGTATGAAAAATAAAGATGTTTATTTAAAATCATGCATAAATTGACAACCATGGAGTCCACCAATTGTAAACACTTTTTCTTTTGCCACAAGTTTTAATAATTTATTTGTTTAATTTATTAATTTGCCTCTCCATCGGCACGGTAGCAACAATGTATGTCGTTTTCATTTTTGTGTACCGTCAGTTGTCAGTAAAATGGTTATTTCCGGGGATTTGGTTATAGTGCGCTTCCACCTGGCACAGAGTACAATCTCCACCACGACCGGTCCTGTGCTGCTTGCATCCAGCGGCTACCCTCGACCTTCACCAGATCGTCGGACTACCTTGTTGGAGGCCTGCCCACACTGCGTCTTCCGGTGCGCGGTCGCCACTCGAGAACCGTTCTGCCCCAACGGCCATCGTACTACACAATACTACAATTACTACAAGTGCTTACCCGTAACAAAATAAAAAGAGTCTTTTGAATTGAATAGGTACCTACCATAAAGTAAAGACAGTACTTAATTTACCAATGAAATAAAAAAATTCATTTCATTTCATTTTTCCTGTAGGTACATTTGAAAGCTCTCATGGCCTTAATCTCAACCTGATGGTAAGTGACGATAAGGAATAAGACGATAACGCACTTTGGATCTCCGAAGGAGCTGAGTATTTATTCATTCCAAAACGAGGAAGCGCTTGGCCTTCATCTCACCTGGAGGGTGATAAATGACGAAAAGGCGGAAGCGCACTTCATCTGCATCCCTCAACCACTGAGAGGCTGGCTATCTTATCTCATACTTGGAACACATTGCGCCAGACTTTATGTAAGATGGTAGTAGCTTGCCAGGCGGACTTAGCGCTAACCACTAGACAGCAAAGGCTTCTTCCTAGTCCGTTTGGCTAGCTCTCTACCACCATTTTAATTAAGTCTGGTGTCATAACAATAACGTCGTTTTCATTGTTGTGTTTTGTTAGTTAGAGGTGAGATAGCCAGTTTATCCTACTGCTAAAATAAAAATAATGGACTTTCGAAATTACAATTATGGAAAACTAATTTGAAGTTCTGATTGTAATGATAAACTAAAAGAATGAAGCTCAACCTAGTCATAATGAATGACTAGCCAGCCCCCAGCCGTCTAGCGCGCGCGCTGCTTTTGAAGGGGTGTACGGGGGGCGCGCCTCCGCGCACCCTCCCCCTACCCCCCGTCCCCCGCCACGGCGCCGCCGCGGCGGGCGGCATAAGTCAAAGGAGTACCTAGTTACCTACTAGTAGGGCGGCTTTTAAATTCTTTCAGTTCGGTTTCTTCTGTGATCGAAAGCGCAAGCGCATAGTTTGATAACTTGACTGATTCTTTCGTCTATTTTATCTCTTCTCTTCGCGTTGTGGTTCGTGGTTGTTTAGTTTGTGTGTGTGTGTGTTTGCGTATTTTCTGTGAAAGATGCCTTTCCATGCATTTAGTGTTCGCGAATACGTTAATATGGTGCTGTGTTACGGCATGGCCCATGGAAATGCCTCCGAGGCACTAAGACTTTACGGAATTGAACACCCAACCGCAGTTCAGCCTCGCGACCCGCGAGTTTTTACTCGGGCTGTACAGCGCCTGCTGGACAATCAGCCGATAATGCCGGTTTCAGAGGGAGGTGGCAGGCCAATACGTTTAGCGACAGAACAAGCGATTTTGGACGTGGTGCGCGAAAACCCACGCCTTGGAACGCGAACGGCAGCAAAAGTTTTAAGGAGACGCCATGGCCATCGCGCACGACATGTAGTGTCGTATAACACGGTGCACAAAGTGCTCACGAGAGACAGGCAACGACCCTATAAAATTCACAGGGTTCATGCGATTGTGCCAGGAGACAGGCAACGTCGAATGGCTTATTGTGCGTGGGTCCTAGGCCAGAGCCGTCGGTTTGTGGAAAATATTATTTTTACCGACGAGTGCACGTTCACCAATAACGGAATGTGGAACCGCCGAAACGCCCATTATTGGTGCTCGCAAAACCCACACCAGATGCAAGAGACTGGATTTCAGACACGCTGGAAACACAATGTTTGGGCAGGTATAGTCCGTAACCAGATTCTGGGACCCGTCTTCTTACCACCTAGAATGGACGGTTCTGCGTATCTAGAATTGATAAGCAATTATTTAGCGGATACTCTCGACGATATGCCACTGGCACAGCTGCAAGTAACTTGGTTCCAGCATGATGGCGCACCCCCACATATCGTGAGGCCGGTCCGCGAGCGGCTTACGGAGCTATTCGGCGACCATTGGATTGGGCGGTATGGGCCTCATGAATGGCCTCCACGATCGCCGGATTTAACCCCTCTGGATTTTTTTTTGTGGGGCCACGTCAAAGACAGGGTTTTTGACCGCCCTTGCCAAACAGCTGATGAGATGCATCAAAAAATTGTCGCTGTTTTCGAAGAGCTTAAGCAGCGGTCTCTACGAGAAGGAATCCTGGAGTTGGTCCACCAGGAAAATCTGGAACGGGCGCGCTTATGCCTACACGTGGGAGGTCGGTAGTTTGAACCGCAGCTCGTCAGTGTCGAAAGGTCCCTTGATGACATCGATGGAGAGTAGGTAAGTAGGTAGACTAGCCTAGACTTAAACAAAAATTTTCTACAAACAATCATGAAGCGAAAACATTGAGTTCATGAATAAAACCGCGCAGGGTGCGTGGTACGGTACAGACATGGCGCGCGCTTTTTTATCCCACTCATACGCCTATTGACTTCTCTCTCGTCCCGTAACACACACACATGCACACTTTGTTGCACGCGTTTCATTGCGTGTCTTAGAAAACACCCGTTTTTTAATATCTAAAAATTAAAGTAGTTTCCCAGCAATTATTTTTACTGAATGTTTCTTAGTTTGATGTACACTATGTGTATATTACGGCTTCGTTAAGCTTCTTTTCATACCCTGTATATACTATAATGATGATGCGCTTTTTTCAACACAACAGTCTTTGTCTCCTCTTTTTATTCTTTTATTATTTTAACTTTTATTCTTTCAGTATACATACGTACCTAAAATACTTTTGCTTGCGATTGTTTAGTATAAATTAATCTCTAAATTCATCTGAATCGAACATACACACATCAAAAGTGTCTAGGGATCAACATATATTTTTGCAATACCTTTTCTCCTGATTGATATTAATTAAAATTTTCTTTAAGGATTCATCAAATAAAGTGTTTTCGTTTGTCTACAGTAACGATAAACCAAGTCACCTTTGCATTAATAAAGAAATTTGCCATTTTCCTAATAAAGGGATTTTTGACATTTGAACCACTAACATTAAAGTTCGAAAAAAAGACTGAAATAACAGTTTTCTTTAAAATTTTATTGGGTAACTTAAACAATTAATAATCCGTGTTTCTGCCGCGAACACTAACAACACAAGAACATCGGTTTGGCATACTCAAAACGAGTTCATCCAAATCACGCTGTGGAATGGCCGCCCATGTTCGTTGCAACAACAAAAAAAGGTCTTCTTGCGACTGGATACCCTCCATATTCGGCAGAGCTCTTCTCTGTAGCATATCCCATGCATGCTCAATCGGGTTCAAGTCTGGCGACTGAGCAGGCCAGGGCATGACATTGATGTTAGCTGCGGCGAGAGTCTGTCTTACAACTCTTGCGGTGTGCGGTCGTGAATTATCATGCATTAACTGAATATATAAGGGACCGATTTGCACTTGTAGAGGAACGATGACGTCTGATACAATCGTCTCAGCATAAATTTGAGCGTTGAGGTTGCCTCTGATCCAAATCAACTCAGTTCTTCCGCCGATCCAAATACCCGCCCATACCATGATGGTTCCACCACTATAAGGATGAACTTCCTGGCAGGATTTTAATCGCTGTTGGCGTCCAGGGGTTCTCCAGTGTCGTATACGTCTTGTATCCGGTCTCATACCAAAACGAGACTCATCAGAAAAGCACACGAAACGCCATTGTTCTTCTGCCCAATTTCTGTGTTCAAGAGCCCATTGATATCGAATCCTACGATTGTGCATTGCTATAGGTGGTACCCTTAGCGGTCTTCGGGTATGAAGGTTCACTTCATGCAAGCGGTTTCTGACTGTTTGGTCGCTAATTAAGTTCCCTGAAGAGTGATGAAGCCTCACGGCTAACATCATGGCGGTTATTGTTGGAGCTCTTCGAGTTGTGATTTGAATGTATCGGTCTTGTCTCCGTGTGGTGCAGCGATACCGTCCTCCATGGCGCTCAGCCACGGTACCAGTGCTTCGGTAACGTGTCCAAAGTCGACTGATAACACTCTGACTTGTATTCAGAGCTAAAGCCACAGTACGTTGCCGGGAACCAGCTTCTATCATTCCCACGGCTCTGAGCATTTCTTCCCTGCTTAAATGACGTCGCCGCTCCATAATAACGTTGGTTTTAATCAGTAGTAGGGAAACAGTAGCACTAATAATGTCTTCAATGCGTTGTATGTTTTTATAGGGAAAATATTGACAGCTGATTTTCATCTTTTACTAGAAATTGATTGAAAGTTCCTGTTTCAAATTATGAAATGCACCAAAAAGAATCCATATAAATTTATAAAATCATAAATTTATTACAAAGCCACATCTCAATCTCAAGAAATCCGCATAAAAATGCTTGATCCCTAGACACTTTTGATGTGTGTAGTTTAAAACATTGTACATCTAGCTTCTAATAAAACACGGGCGGAGAGAGCCTGGCGACCTGTTTAACAGGGGGATCTAATCCTACCTATAGCTCGGGCACCAGTTCTCTCCTACTCTAGTTTTGTATTATAAGATATGATCATAATAATATTATACAATGTAACTATTGGAGAGAAAATAAAGATGATAGGACAAAATTTTAAAAATATTAAGTTTTATTGTTTAAAAGATACCTTTTAGGCTGAGAACGTAAACTTCCTGAAATGACAAGTTCCAAAAACGACAACTTTCTAAAATGGCAGGTTCCGAAAACGACAACTTCTTAAAATGACAATATTTTAGAATGACAACTTCCAAAAACGACAACTTTGTCATTATTATAAAACAAAAACTGGCCCCAAAATTGTTTTATATAAAAAAGTTTTCCAAACTACCTACATAGGTACTTTGTAATCGACAAAGAATATTGAATGATATATCCCTTTTAATAAGCATCATACATTTCTAAAATAATATTTTCTGAACATAACATAACATCGACTTTACTGAGTGACCCAGTAACGTCAGTTCTATAAAGTACTAGCACACAAACACATTTCTCAAAACGCTTTCAAAGTTCTTCATTACAAATGGAGTAGCCGTACGTAGTCAGATAGCGCACTAAATTTTAAAACTTCATCTTGAACTTCACACTATTCGGACGTTTTTCCAAAGTTAGATATTAAATTTTCATTTTATTTTCATTGCATTGCACCACGAAAAAGTTCTCAGCCGTTCTCCATATTCGTTTGTAATTCATTTATTTGCACTAAATAACCTACATCGAAGCCTACAATAGCCTACTTATACTATCGACTATTATCCCCTAAGTGTTAGTCGGATACTAGGCAATGAGGGCCGCAACATCAGCTTTCTGCCATAGTCTAAGTTTCACCACAGAATAACTAATAGTACAGAAGGTTCACTCTCCAACGACTTTCAGGCGAAATTGAAACTTATCGTGTGATCCGAGCGTTCATATTCCGTTAAGCAACGCTGAGTCGATATCGATTTGACGTCATAACGTCACAGAGGGTAGGTTTTACGCGCACGCGCAGGGATTACGCGTCGGCTCGCGGCAACCTTTACTGCCATACACGCCTAGGCGGCCTGCCTGAGAGGAGCGCCGAACGTACCTAAACTGCAGAGTGACAGGTGCCACTGTGCCCTGGTTTCACCAAATAAAAACTACACATATGCACTAAAATACTGTATAAATACATACATACATATAATCACAACTAAGATCCCCGAAGGGTTGGTAAGAGACTAGGCATTGAGGATAACAAAAAAAGTCCTCTACCATAGTATTAGTAGTACCAGCACACGTATTTATACCTTGTAGCTAAACCACCGTTTTACCTTTTTGTAGCTCCACGTCGTATCATGTTATTCTCATGTGATCATCTCATGTCATTCGCCTTATACTCGTATATCATTGCCTTTATTTTTCCACGCTTCTGCATCGATACATAATGATTTAGTAACTATACAATTCACTAGGTACACACATCGCAATTCTTGGATTTAAACACATTTAATACGTGGTCCTAAATCATGAATCTTTAAACACTATTTTTTGACACTTTTACGTATCCCACAAGTTTCGGATCACTTTGATAATTTTTTAATATTTTTTTACGTTTTTCCCTTTGATTAAAACAAAATGGGAAGATACGGCATGCTCGTACTTGTAGTCATTCAAAATATAGTCCCAAAAAGGGAAGATACGGCATGCTCCTACTTGTAGTCATTCAAAATATAGTCCTACTCAACTACTTAAGCAAACACTCACACACGCACACCTATAAAGTGTAAATCGAGCGAGCGAGACAAAGCGGTAAGTTTCAACGTCAGCGCGAGGGAGTCAGCGAGAAGCGCGTTGACGTCTCGGTCGTTTTGCAACAGACGAGTACGTACGACCTTAGATTAAACAAAAAGGGAAGATACGGCATTAGCGTCTCGTGAGTAAGCCGCTAAAATTAGGCCTAAAGGCACAATTTCACTTCAGTCGCAATTTGCCGAGCGTACAGGCTACATCGTACTATTGCGGACATTCTGCTGTGATAAAAAGAGAAAGACGCTACTCCGCAGTGGCGTCGGCGAGCGTCGGAATCGGTCGTACGTACTCATCTGTTGCGAAGCGACCGAGACGTCAACGCGCTACTCGCTGACTCCCTCGCGCTGACGTTGAAACTTACTGCTCTGTCTCGCTCGCTCGATTTACACTTTTAAAGGTGTGCGTGTGTGAGTGTTTGCATATGTAGTTGAGTAGGACTATATTTTGATTGACTACAAGTAGGAGCATGCCGTATCTTCCCTTTTTGTTTTAATCTAAGCGTACGACCGATTCCGACGCCACTGCGGAGTAGCGTCTTTCTCTTTTTCACACAGTAGAATATCCGCAATAGTGCGATGTAGCCTGTTCGCACGGCAAATTGTGACTAAAGTGAAATTGTGCCTCTAGGCCTAATTTTGGCGGCTCACTCACGAGACGCTAATGCCGTATCTTCCCTTTTTGTTTTAATCTAAGGTTTTTCCCTGTAATATTAGCACTTTTCATACCTTATTCGGTTCCTGTTTACTGGATATTGCGTTTTGGTCACGTTTTGACGTAACTGACAATTTATTTCAGCTTCATTGCTATGCAACCTATAAACAAACTGTAAACAAACCTACCCTACTTTCTCATTTTTATATTTGGCCATCTAGATTCAGCGTTTTAAAAATAATAATTCGAAATTGATTCAAAACTCAGACTCCGAGCTTTTCTTATAAAGTTCAGCCGTACGACTGATCAGATCAACTTTAGCTTCTGAAAAGGAAGGTTCTTAAGGTTCTTGAAGGTTCCTAGTCACCTCAGTTAAACTCCTGCCTCCAGTCTTCAAGGCAGCTCCTGCTAGCACCTACGCCAGCGCCTGCCACTACGGCAGCGCCTGTCAGCGACTGCCACTACGGCAGCGCCTACTCCTACGTCAGCGCATGCCTCTACGGCAACGCCTGCCAGCGTGTGTCCCTACGGCAGCACCTGCTTCGACGCCAGCGCCTGCCTTCACGGCAGTACGGCAGCACCTGCTTCAACGTCAGCGCCCGCCTCTACGTCAGCGCTGTCGACGCCTGCCAGCGCCTTCCTCTTCTACGGCAGCGCCTGCTTCTACGCCAGCGCCTGCCTCTACGACAGCGCCTTCTTCAGCATCAGCGCCTGCCTCTACGGCAGCGCTTTCAGCACCGCCTGCCTTTTCTGCCTGCCTTTACGTCAGCACCTGCCTCTACACCTTCGCCTGCCTCCACGTTAGCGCCGGCCTCTTCATCTGCACCGGCCTCTGCGTTAGCGCCTGCATCTAAATCTCATCCTTCATCTTGACCATCATCACCTCCATTCACACCACATCCTCAATCACTTCATCCTACACCATATTTTTGTTCTTTTTTTATAATATAAATATTGTTAAATCTTAACATATTTTCATTTATAAATGTTGCTTCACGACAACCTATGACAATTCAGGGTCCTTCAAACGAGGCGTGAAGAGGCATTTGTGGGCTGGTAGAGTGAGGGTGAATGATGCTACGACTCTTAAGCTGCACCAGTTGTCCTCGCGCCTGGACTTCACTTCCACTTAACATCAGGAGGAGTGGGGTCATTTGCCGAGCTTAGTATAAAAAAATCTAAGTTGTTGGAAGTATGTGCAGTCTTTAGTCCGTTAGTCGCCTTTTACGACACCCAAGCGAAGAGAGGGGGTGGTAGTATTGATTCACTGCTACGCGAGACGGATCATTTTTGTTTAACTTCTCATTCCTTCTTATTGCCTAGTCCCTGACTAACCCTTCGGGGATAATTAGTCGTGTTTATAAGTATTTATGTGTGTCAATATTTCTTTTTTCCGCTATCATAATTCCAGTCGTTGCTCGTACAGTCACCAACATTAAGATGTGATGATGCAAAAATATCTAATCATTGGTGGAAGGCATATTATAGGCATATATATGCCTTCCACCAATGATCAGATATTTTTGAAGGAAGTCGATAGTCACATCTTAATGCTGGTGACTACGCTTGATATTTTTTTTATTTTTTTTATTGGCTACGGTTAAGCGCTTGGCTTCCATCTTACCTGATGGTAAGTGACGATAAGGTTTGGCCTTATCGGAAGCGCGCTTCACCCGGAATCCTCAACCACTGAGGAACTGGTTATCTTATTCAAACTGCCGGAACACAACAATGCTATAAACATCGTTGTTATGCCGACAGACTTAGATAAGACGGTGGTAGCTAGCCAGGCGGACTTAACAGCCCTACCACCAACCAAACCGAGCACACAAAGATGTACCTCCCGCTGGGAATCGAATCCGGGACCTCTGGGTCTGCAACCGGTAGCTTAGCCACCAGACCACAGAGGCGGTTAGGTTGATTTCATAACCTTTGTACCTACTGTGACAATTGTACAAACTGTGGAACATACAGGTGACGCGTATCACGTATACTTACGTAGGTGATAACATTAATTAATTTGACATTACACATTGTAATAAAACGAAATTGAAGTGTTATAAAATTACGCGAGCGAGTTGAGCGCGCGGTATCAAAGTAATTATAGGTAATTGTTTATTATACAAATTGTATGGCTGATGAGTTTGTACTGTAGGCGTATATTGTTCAAATTGAAAACATAAATTTGAATAATCACTTGTTATACTCGTACACAAACAGAGAAAGAAAGTTATTTAGACATACGTACAAAGATATATTCACGACTATTATCCCCGAAGGTTTAGTCAGGGACTAGCAATTGCTTCCTTCTTACATAAAAAAGAACATGTGTTCAGCATAAGTGGTGAGCTCATCGCTGCTCTAATTATTTATTAGTTTTAATTATTTCAACAGATCATCCTACTTATATTATAAACGCGAAAGTTAGTAAGTGTGGATGGATATTTGTTACTCTTTCACGTTAAAACTACTTAATGGATTTTTATGAAATTCGGCATACAGATAGTTTATAACCTGGATTAACACATAGAATACTTTTAATCCCAATATTCCCATGGGAACGGCAACTACGCGGGTGAAACCGCGAGAGGCCGCTAGTATTACATAAAATTAAATTAAGATTAAATATTGTTTACGCTGACACCAATTATCCGGCCCATTGTAAGTATTATTTATTAATATGGTAAGATAACGGATAAATAAACTAGAAAAAACACCCAGACCCTAACAGTTTTTCTCTAAATTGACCCGACCGGGAATTGAACCCGGGATATCAAAGATGGCGTGACGCCAGGCCCAAGCCCAGTTATGTAAGTATACCAAATTTCAGCTTTATCGATCCCCGGGAAGTGGATCAAATCTTTCTTGATGATGAAAGATTTGAACCGAACTTAAGTATTCAACATCGTACATGGCAAATTAAATAATAGCTTGTAATAATAAAAATGTACCATATTAATCTCTAACTATTTAATTAAATGTTAACTGGACATTGGTGAACGCGGCTCTATAATTACACAATGACTAACATTACTCTTGCTAGACGGATGTATTTAAAAAAAAACAAGGTCAAATAAGGTTAAGATTCGTTGCGATGCCAAAAAAATAGAAATCGAAGTCAAGCGCGAACCGCGCTGAGTGTCACGTGGTTGCGTAGAGGCTTCTGAGGAAAAAGTTATGCAACCTCTTTTGTACTTCTAGGTTTGACCATAGAGTAAGTAACTTCCTTTGTTAAGAATGGAGAGGCGTTTGTTTCTTCATTTCCCTGATTAAAATAAAGGATAGAACCGACACTTTATGAGCATTACCTACATTTTTGATCCTCATCTACTCAACGCTGGCTATCAAATAAAACAACAAAAAAGACAAGATAACTATGTTTGTTTGTTCGTTTGTTACGCTTAACTAACTAAATAAGTTCAGTAGGTATAAGTATTGAAAATTGAATATTGGTGAATATTGGTACTTATGGATATATATATTTGGTATTTATGGTATATATGGTGGATAGATGAGGCCCTGGAGACGGTAACAGGCTACTTTATTTTCAGCGAAAAAACTATATCCGTATTTAGTACGATAGTTAGATGTCCGCTGCACGACAAAATGGCTGCTTTCGTAGTTAACTTAAAAAAGTTGGTGGAAGCTAGCTAGGCGGACTTAGAACATGCTTTACCACCAAGTAAGTTACTTAGTAGAATAAATAGCCTGTGTCGTCCGATGGGAATCGAAACGGGAACCTTCGTGTGTTAGATCACAGTCATCGTAAGTACAGATGCTTTGGTTTGGACTAAATGAGTGCGCAGCCGCACTTGGCAGCCAAAACGTTGAGCTAAGTTTTTGGCTGCCTTGTGCGCTGCTATCCTATAAGTGGTGACTGATATCATCATCATCAACAGCCTATAAACGTCCCACTGCTGGGCACAGGCCTCTCACGTGGACAATGCACGTGGGAATATTGGGCCCACAGAAATATATCAAGATAGAAGAAAGAAGTTCAGCAATTTGTAGTGAGACCGAGCGTGTAACATTTTGCGTAGGTAGGTACTTTGACGTTGACCTTGAACGTGACTCGACAGTTTGAATAGCATTTTTTTATATCGCTGGTTTTGAACGCACGCCAAGTCTGGCTCGTCAAATTAAAGCCGCAATGGAAAACTAGCGTTGGACAAATCGCTCGCTACTGTTTTGATGAAAATATTAAAATAAATGGTTTTTTAATTAATAACAGATATTTTAGGACAAATAGTACCTACTTACAGAAAAAAGGAAATACCTCGATTAACAGCTCCAACTTTATTGGCAGTGTTTAAACAATTAATTATTGAACAACGAGTCATTTTGTTTTTTAAACAGATTGCGTCCGGGAGCAGACTGAAGCTCGCGACGAGCAATGGAGCCGTCGAGGCGTCTTTTCGCCTAGCGAGGTACATACACTATTTTCTTCTATCTTGATATATTTCTGTGATTGGACCATAATTCCACCACGCTGGCCCAATGAGGGTTGGTGAGTTTTAACGACTGCCATCTTACGACAACAACCGGAACCAAAGGCTCAACGTGCCTTTCGAAGCACGGAGGAGCTCGAGATGTTATTAATTTGGGCGCCCATCCAGCGACCCACCACTGCGAAAGTTGCTTAACGGGCAAGATCGCAAACCGAATGCGCTAACCGCTGCGCCATCGAGCTCCTTCTGACTGATACAGTCCATACTAATATAAATAAAAACCTAGGTTGGCAGGAAGATATCGCTTTTGATGATAAGGCCGCCCTTTATTCAACTTCTAAAACATTATATAGACCTATAATTTGTCTGTATTTCGTATACAATAATAAAGTTGTATTTATATATTATATGAAGCCCGTCAAGCGACTCCACTTCCAGCCAGGTATTCTGAGCGCTTCTCTCTCGCTCTCTCGACGGTACGACGGTACGGGACGGGTATTTAACAGCGAAGCGGCTCGTTTTATAGGTTTTTATAGGTTTTATTGCTATTATGTATAGACTTTATAGGATACTCTGCGAATTTATGTGCGAAATATTTGTGTGTTTAGTTGAGTACAAAAATTAAATGTAAAGTATCAGTAGTTTAGTCATAATCTTGAAAAAAACATTACAAAGAGGGGTAACTTTTGGGGTTTTTTTCTATCAAGTGAAGCTCATTGTATCTCGTAACTGAATGCGACTTTGGCTAGATTAGATCCTTAACTAATACATACTTGTTTTCCAGAATTTAAACCATTATTTTCTATGTCTCAGATGGCTTGAAAACACTCTAAGCGCGGCCTACCTAGCCTTATGTGGAAATAGAGTACATGCGCGAGGACAACTGTTGCAGCGTCAAAGACGTAGCATCAGTCATCCTCACCTTGCCAGAAACGGTTAGTCTATTCTGTTCTAACGTTTTTCATAAGTTCATTATGTTTTCCTATTATCTAACAGCGGTACCCTAGAATGTCCCTATGCATAATTATACACTCTATTTAAATGTCATATAAAAACAATACAATTGTAAACTTCATTTCCGTCGTCAAAGCGAAATCGAAGTGACAGTAGCAAGAGATAGCTCTTGCGTTAGCTGTTGAAGGAAGTCAGAACTGCAGAATGACACCCAAACCTGAAGAGCACATTGGGAAAAAGCCAGAAATTGGTGGACAAAGTAATGGCGAAGCTGTGGTCGTGTCTGGGATGTCGGGTCTTTACCCAATGTCCAATCACGTGAAGGATTTCAGCGAGATCCTCTATAATAAGGTACAGTTTCGATATTAGATAAAAAGGCAACATTTTTAACAACCTTTGTCTTAGTTAATGACTGAGTTTGTCTTAGTTAATGACTATCTTATCTTATCTTATCTTATCTTAGTGGGGCCTTCAGAGGTCTCCCTCTCGCAGCAACATCGACCCATTGGGATCTTTTGTGCAAAAAGTTAAATTTTGTGTTTAGTTAATGACTAAGTTTGTCTTAGTTAGATACTGCCTACACCGACGTCAATTATTATTATAACGTAAATATCCAACCGTGTCGCGTGGCGGTAAAATAATACTACCACCCCCTCTCTTACCTTGCGTGTCGTAAAAGGCGACTAACGGACTAAAGCTATTTGGTGAAAGTGGACTATGGTAGAGGACTGCATTGGCTGTCCCCATTGCCTAGTCTCTGACTAACCCTTCGGGGATAAAAGTCATGATTGTATGTCTGTATGTAGGTAAATATTATAAACGTCCCACTGTTGGGCACAGGCCAGATTGAGCCATAACCCACCCTAGCCAAAGCAGGTTGATGGGATTCACCACTCATGACTGTTTATCCCCAGGGTTAGTAAGAGACTAGGCAATGAGGACCGCCAAGGCAGATCACTACCACAGTTCACTTTATACCATATGGCCTGCCCCCTTACTCTTGAAACCGATCGCTATAGGATCGGATTGGTATTTTTTTATACTAAGCCCAACAAATGACCCCACTCCACCTGATGTTAGGTGGAAATGAAGTCCAGGCGCGACGACAACTGGTGCATCAGTCACCCTCACTCTGCCGGCCCACAAAGTGCTTCTTCACGCCTCGTTTGAAGGACCGTTTGTGAGTTTTCGTACTCCTAAGTTACGACACCAGAGCTAATATGGATTCATATTGCGTGGATATTGACTGAAAACAATACAAAACTCAATGCCATTTAGTTCACCCAATATGAATCCAAATTAGCGCTGGTGTCGTCACTTAAAAATACGAAAATTCACAATACCAACCCGATCCAATAGCGATCGGTTCCGAGAGTAAGGGGGCTGTTCAAATAATTAAAACTAATAAATAATTAGAGCAGCGATGGGCTCACCACCTATCACTCTGAGCACATGTGCAGATGTAATTCGGTGAAAGGAGACTATCAATGTGGCTACTTCTGCGCTCCTCATCGCCTAGTCTCTCTACCCCGACTAGGTACCCTAACAGTCATAACTCAAAATTAGACTAATCTAATTTTGAGTTATAAAACATATACAGTCATAACTTAAAATTAGATTAGTCTAATTTTGAGTTATGACTGTATTTGTTTTCATGTGCGCTATGTATTTAATTTTTTAATTTCATTGTCATGCAAGTTCACAGATTTTTTCCAAAACACATTTAAGTCATACAGTCAGCATCAAAAGTAGCTTAGCATATGAAATTTTCAAATTATTGTTTCGGTTGAATGACCAGCATTGTCTGACATAGCTGTTGAGTCAAAAGTACATGACAATATACTTTTGCATTATTGCCTTAACCATTTATTATGAACACAAAAAATGTCATATAAATCTGAAATGTTAAATGATGTGTATGTTTACACGTGACATTTACACGTGACTATTACTTTGGCCACCTTGTCTTTGTTCAGTTACTTTTGACGCTGAAATAATAATCTAAATGACTCGGTACATAATTAATATCACTTCAATCAAAATAAAAAATAAAAACAAATATAACTGTCAATAGAAAAAAGAAATAGGAAATCAAAATAAATTACTTACTTAAAAGACTTCATATGTCAAATGTAAACTGTAATGTATATATATTAAATTGCATACATATGCATGCAATTAGAACTCCGCGTCTTTTGAAGGTGAATCCCATCAGCAACGAGAACCAGCGCTGGAAGTCCAAACACCCCGAGGTGTCGCAGTACACCGGCACTATTCCCGCGCTGGACCGGTTCGACGCGCAGTTCTTCAAGGTCCACTTCAGGCTTGGGAACAGCATGGACTCCATGTCCAGGAAGATATTGGAGCAGACCTACCAGGCTTTGTATGACGCTGGTAAGCAATCGTTGCATTTTCTTCTGTAAAAACTATTTGTTTGTAATATTGCTTTCTGTATAAAACAAAGTCGCTTCCCGCCACGTCGCGACAGACGTCTGTCCATATTTGTATGCTTAGATCTTTAAAACCACGCAACGGATTTTGATGCGGTTTTTTTTAATAGATAGAGTTATTCAAGAATATAGTTTAAATGTATAAAACATGCATTATACAGTAGAGAAACACTGATAATTTTTGAGGTTTCTAATGTGATGTCGTAAATCAACACATTTTTTTGCGTTTACATTGCAAACGCTGGCTGAACCCTAAGAGATAGATCAAAGAGTGTACTACAGTATTGTACACCTTAAAAAGGTCTACAAAAAAGCGTATTTATATGTGCTTATGTAGTAAATAAATAAATGTTTTTGTGTATGTTTAAATACGTATGCCCGATTCTCGGAGGAGTAGGCAGAGGACCAAAGCTTTGCATTTGCTGCGATCCCGATACACATCCTTTGCTTCATTTACCTACTTTTTTAACGTACCCTAAACATGCTCGTCTGTTTAGGGTAACCTTGACCTGACCTTCAACGAGAACTTCTCCGATCAGTAGGCTTACTCTTGAAACACAATTGCATTAATCAATTTCCAATCACAAATCTAAAAAATGTCAAATGGCACTTTTGTAAGCGACAATAGCGCCACATTGGAATTAAATTTCGTGGAAATTGATTGAACAAATTTTTATCGAGATGGCGTTCCGGAAATATCTTTACTTATCCCAATATCGATACATATTAAACGCATTGGAATTGTATTGAGATTGAGTTTGCGTTCAAGAGTAACCCCCCCCGGTCTCAGTACGTTCGCTGAGGTCTTCTCCGTCTTTTCTTTTGTGTTGTCCCACGTTTCACCAGATAACCACTGCACACAAAATTAAATTAAATTAAATTAAAAAAAATTTTACGCTCACACCAAATATCTAGCCCATGATAAGTATTCTTATAAAACTCGTTAATATGGTAAGATAACGGATAAATAAACATGAACAAAGAACACCCTGACCAGAAATCAATTTAGAAAATCAGTTTTTTCCTAAATTGACCCGACCGGGAATTGAACCCGGGACCTCAGAGATGGCGCGACGCCAGACCCGGCGTGCTAACCACTCGACCGCGGAGTTCGTCAAAGTAGAGTTTCATTTTGGTGTTTTTAATTTATTCCCTATGTAATAAACTGTCTTCTTTGTTCCACAAAGGTTGGAAGGGCACCGTTTTAATACCTTATTAAAGCTATTGATTACCGACTAGTTGAATAACTAATACGTGATAATTAGATACAAGTTATTCACATTCAAAATCATTACCATAGTCTGTGACGGCATTGTATGTTACATTATAACGGACCGGCGTATAGTGCTATTGACCTATCGTTACGTGCGAGGTCGAGGGTTCAATTCCCGCACTGGTTGAAATGACAATGTGGGTAATTTAATTGTTTAAACGAGGAAACGCAAGTTTCTTACTAATTTTATCTTTATATTATACAATACATACACAATAATCACGACTAAGGGTTAGTGAGAGACTAGGCAATGAGGACCACAAAAGCAGTTCTCTGCCATAGTCCACTTTTCACCAAATAGCGACTGTACATGTGCTCGCTTGAAACGCTTGAGTGCCATTAAATAAGCATCTGTGGATAAGTCGCTGACGAGTTCCAAGTGAATTGCGCGAGTAGTGAAACAAATAAAAATGCATACGTAACATTTTGTTGTTCTAGCACCTTTGCCCTTGCGATTCAGTATAAGCATTAGTCCACCGTAGTCCACACCGGTACACATAAAAGGGAAACCTGGAGTCAGTCGTTCTTTCGGCAAATTACTCATTATAGGTGAGGGAGTTTTGCCTCTCAAACGTTTACACACAACGCAGTCCTGTACTACCCTCCTCGCAAGGTTCCTACCGCCGATAGTCCACCATGTTTCTCGCAGATTGTACAGGAGTGCCTGTGGAGCTGCGTGTAACAAACTCTTGTGCTCGTGTTGGAAAATCAACAAAGACATATGATGTTTAGAGGTAAGGAGAATCGGGTGCTTTTTATCTAAGGAGAAGTCAGGCGAATTTTTTTTTTTTTTTATAGCAGAAGGAGGCAAACGAGCAAGCGGGTCACCTGATGGAAAGTAATCACCGCCGCCCATGGACACCCGCAAAACCAGAGGAATCGCAGGCGCGTTGCCGGCCTTTAAGGAAGGAATAGGCTCGTTTCTTGAAAATCCCTAAGTCATAACGGTCCGGAAATACCGCCGCCGAGAGCTGGTTCCACAACACTGTAGATCGAGGCAAGAAATTTCTTGAAAAACGCACAGTAGTAGACCGCCATCCATCAAGGTGATGTGGATGGAATGACAGTCGATTGCGTGTAGTACGGTGAAGGAAATCAGCGGTAGGGATCAAGCCGAACAATTCCTCAGAACACTCCCCATGATATATACGGTACAATATACAGAGAGACGCAACGTCTCTCCGAAGAGCCAGTGGATCGAGCCGTCCTGAAATAACCACGTCGTCGACAATTCGAGCAGCTCTGCGTTGAATGCGGTCAAATGGAAGGAGTTGTTATTGGGGTGCTCCAGCCCAGAGATGGGAGCAGTATTCCATATGCGGCCTGACCTGTGCTTTATACAGTTGTAAACGGTGAGCCGGCGTGAAATACTGACCCGCTCTATTAAGCACACCCAGTTTTTTCGAAGCTAATTTAGCTTTACCTTCCAAATGACCACGAAACTGAACGTCACTCGAAATATCGACGCCAAGGATTCCAATAGTCGGATTGATATCAAGGGGAGCTCCCTCAAAGTTCAGAGGTACGACGAAGGGATGTTTTTTCGCGGTAAATGCGCAAACTTGTGTTTTGGAGGGGTTAAAGCGGACTAGGTTATGTCGGCCCCAATCCGAGACATGACTTAACATGTTCTCGGTGTCATTTACAAGTTTATTCCGGCTCTCGATGACGCTTTCCAGAGAAATATTAGCTCGCCCGGTGTAGAGCGTATCCCCAGTACTGTCGTCTGCATAGCAATGAATGCTGTTGTTATGCAGCATGTCATTGATATGCAGAAGAAATAGAGTGAGGGACAACACACACCCCTGCGGGACTCCAGCATTCACGGGCTTCATGTCGGAGCACGAACCGTCGACTGCGACTCTGATGCTACGCCCAGTGAGAAAGCTGGCAATCCATGAACACAATTTCTCAGGAAGCCCGTATGATAGAAGTTTAGAGAGAAGAGCCCTGTGCCATACCCTGTTGAAGGCTTTTGCTACGTCCAAACTAACTGCCAGTGCCTCCCCTCTACTCTCGACTGCCTCCGCCCATCGGTGAGTAAGATACACTAAAAGATCACCAGCCGAACGACCGCGACGAAAACCATACTGGCGATCACTTAGTAGCTGGTTCTCTTCTAGGTACCTTAAGAGCTGGCGGTTTATAATGGACTCCATTACTTTGGAGAGTAAAGAGGTAATAGCTATTGGCCTGTAGTTGGACGGATCTGAGCGATCGCCTTTTGTTGGAATCGGGTGGACAAGGGCTGTCTTCCAAGAGCTCGGGACGACGCCAGTAGTGTAAGAGAGCCGGAAAAGGCGCGTTAGAACTGGTGCCAATTCAGGAGCACACGTCCGAAGAACAATGGGTGGAACTGCATCAGGCCCACTCGCCTTGTGGATATCAAGGGAAAAAAAAGCCTTACAAACTGACCTTTGCAGGAACTGAACGTTTGGCATTGTACAAGCGCAATGCGGTATGGTTGGTGGAGAGTTTTCCCCATCGTCCAAGGTCGAGTTTGAAGCGAAAAGAGAGCCCAAGAGATCGGCTTTCTCCTTTGCAGTATAGGCCAGGCAGTCATCGGTCTTGTGCAATGGTGGTAGGGACGGCTGACAAAAATTCCCTAAGGTAGTTTTGGCGAGAGACCAGAACGCACGCGTCCCCGAAGGAAGGCGCACTAGTCTCTCGCTATTTCCCTCGCTATGTCCCTCGGATATTGCCAAGGCGAAGTCATCATTCTACCTATGAATGATGACTTCGCCTTGGCAATGTCCTTCTTAAAGGATTTGGCGGCAAAGTTGTACTTCTTTCTGAGCGCACTGGTGTTTGGATCCTTTGATGACACCGCATTAGCCCAGGCTTGGTAATGTTGTCGCTTTTGGCGAGACGCCATTTTGCAGCAACGACCAAACCATGGTTGGGACTTGCCGCCAATGGGAACCACAGAGTTTGGAATGAAAAGTTCCATTCCCTGCAGTATCACATCAACAACAGAGTCAGCGGCGACATCAGGATCATCCAGCGAGAAGCAAACTCGCCACCACGGGTAGGACGCAAAGAAACTTCGCATCCCATCCCAGTCCGCTGACCTATAATGCCAGACTCGACGGCTAGCCGCTGGTTGCGGTTTTGAAGTTTTTGTGAGAGGCACAGTGCTGCGAATCAGACAGTGGTCTGATGAGCCTAGTGGTGCATCAACAGAAACTTGATAGCCGTCTGGGTGCGAGGTCAGCAGAAGGTCCAATAAAGAAGGTGCATGGCCCTCCACATCTGGAACCCGTGTTGGCTCTGTTACCAATTGGGACAGACTGTAGGCTAAAGCGAAGTCATGAACGGCTCTACCCGCGTGGTCAGTTGTGCGTGAACCAAGCCATTCGACGTGATGAGCATTGAAGTCTCCCAATACCACAATCTCGGCCGAGGGGATCCGTTGGGGAAGGGAGTCCGTCGCCGCTTGGACGGTCTCGATAAGTTGGTCAGTTCCGATATTACCTCTGTGGGACCTATACAGGCACGTGTAGATGCGAAGATGGCGTCCGCAGTCGACGTGTAGCCATAAGATGGAAAGGTCCCTATCTTCAAGATTGCCAAGGCGACGGACGCACATATCCTCCCTGACATAGGCACAAACACCGGCTCGTGGCACAAATGCATGTTCCAGGTTGTATCCCGGGTAGCGCAAGTAGGAGATGTCAGGAGGGGGGGATATCTGCGTCTCGGTGAGGAAGAGCAAGGCTGGTTTCGCCGTCTCGAGGTGGTAATGGACGGCGCTCAAGTTAGAGTGGATTCCCCTGATGTTGCAGAAGTCCACACGAAGCGTAGGAGGGGGTACCAATTGTCTTGCCTTTCTCCTGCCTGCAGCATGCCTTGGCACGAGCGAACTTTTGCCCTCCTCAGAATACGTAGGGCAGCCTGAGCGAGAACGCTCAGGGGGGGATTCTCCGACACTGGGTGTGTCGGTACCCCCCTGGGGTAAATCTAAATTAGAGTTCGCTGCCATATCAATTGTTATTCTTTTGTGGGTAGTCTACAGTGAAACACGTATATTTGTGATACACATTTAAAATTTTATTTAAAAATACTAATTTTAATATATAATAATCAATCTTTACAAATAATGTGTCATTAAGACTTAAATTACCTGCTGCAGTTATAATTTTCATGTTGTGATAACTTAAAACACATTATCCACTACTCACTGTTGGCACCATAACTATGGAGGAAATTAAGGGAACTATGAAAGCACTGGCGGAGATGGTTCAGACACGGATGACTGCTTTTGAAGACGAGCTCAAGCGGATCCCTACTTCGAGAGCTGAGACCGTCTCAACTTTGTCAGCCGACTTCCAGACGTTCCGGACTCTCATCATGACCACTATGGCGGCTCTTCAGAGACAGGTTGACATCTTGACTGCAGAGTGTGATGCATTGGAGATGAGAAGTAGGAGCAAGATGCTTCTACTACACGGTGTCACTCAGAAGCCAAATGAAGATTCGCTTACTGTTGTAACGGACATAGTGCGGGAACATCTGTCACTTCCTAATCTGCAGCCAGAGGACCTCAGTCAGGCTCATCGTATGGGAGTTTCGTATTCTGATCGTCCGCGCCCCATGCTCATTAAGTTTAGGAGCCGTCAAGACCGTGATGCTGCATGGGCTGCAAAGGTTGGCCTCAAAGGTTGTGGCATTACCCTCTCAGAATTCCTAACCAAGCGTCGGCATAAGCTCTTCTTGGAATGTCGTGATAAACTTGGAATTGCGAATTGCTGGACTCGTGACGGGCGTATCATGGCAATTGGATTGGATGGTAAGCGGCAGGTGATTACTTGTCTTGCCGACTTAGACAAGTTATTGACTACCTTGCCTGCTAAACGCAAGAATACCGATGCTGTGCACTCCAGGAATCAGCCTCCAATGTCTCCAATCGTCAAGCAGATAACCTCAAGACGACAGAAAGCAGCGGCTATACCGAAGAAAAAGTGAGCACTATCTATAATAATTGTTTCCGCTTTGCTTCCAGTATGTAGTACTGCTTTTTTGCTTTGGTTTTGTTATAATGATAAATAATTTTTGTGTTTGTTGCTTCTGCTGTAATTTGTCATGGTTATACTTAGTGGCGGGCGCTTCGGCTTCGAAGTAACATTGTTACAATATAGGTATTCACCACAATCTCTTCACTTCCACCTTCACGTTTTCTTTTTTGTTTTTCCGTCATAATTAATTATCTTAATGCAGTTAATATTGCGATTACCCAGTATCTATACTAATATTACTATTTTATTTAAGGGTACCATACAATATTTTTACGAAATGTAACAGCTGACATTGACGTGAATCTATGACTGACGTTTTAGTAAAAAAGTGTGTTTTGCGTTCCGTTCTACGAATGGGTTTTATTAAGTTTTAAATATTAAGTATTGAATTGCCAGGGAAGAATAGGGATTGAAAATTTTTGTTCTTTTTTGTTAGTTTAATACTCCCTGCTGTTTTTATGCGCCCCGCCTTGCTGCTTGAATTGCTTTTTTATTTTTGTGCTTTGTAGTGTTTTGTTTTTATTTTAATTGCTTTTTTTTATTTTGTGTTTTGATATTATTACTTTTATTGTGATTTTTATTAATAACTAGCTGCCGGTGGGTAATTAACACTGTGTAGATACTTAATTTTATTTTGGTTTTATCTTTAAATTTTATATTTATATCTTAATGAACATCTCTATAAATTCTAATATATTCCACTCCTGCTCTTCACAATCCAGCCTCGAGGACAGTTCTCTGAGTGACACATCTGCAACCCTTGATGAAGTTTTGCATGATACCTTCGCCAATGTGTCGAAGTCTTTAAATATTGTTCACCTTAATGCACAGAGCATCCCGGCACATTATTCTGAGTTGCTTTCATACTTGAATGACAATCACATAGACGCGATATTAATTTCCGAGACTTGGCTACATCCCTCACTTCCATCTACATCTTACTCGCTTCCTGGTTTTAATTTGATCCGCAACGATCGTGGCAGCTCTGCTCATGGAGGTGTAGCTATTTATCTCCGTTCTCACTTCTCTTATTCGATTATTAGTCAATCACCTCAACCACCTCCTTCGAACACCGCCGAACATCTTTTCCTTGAGATAATTTTTCCCCACTGTAAGATTCTTCTGGGTGTCTGTTATAGTCCATCGTCCAAAATAGATTTTTTTCAATCATTTGAGCTTCTTCTCGAAGACTTTTCCCCGCATTATAGTCACTCCATCATTATGGGCGATTTTAATACCTGTCTGTTGAAAAACGACTCTCGTAGTCACAAGCTTCGTTCACTTATAAACTCTTGCAATATGCACATTCTCCCACTTGCTGCGACGCATAACTTTCCTAATTGTACTCCTACTCTTCTCGACCTTATAATGGTGTCATCTCCTGACCATGTTGTTAAGCATGGTCAGGTAGCTGCAACTCCTTTCTCCTACCATGATCTAATCTATCTTTCATATCGCATACGTCCCCCTAAGCGCAAGGCTTCGATCCAGTTGTTGCGTAATTTTAATAGAATGAATATTGATCGCCTACGTGAAGACGCGCGTGCAATGAACTGGTCGGCGATTGATGATCTTGATAGCGTTGATGACCAAGTGGGCTTATTCAACTTGCTACTTATTTCTCTCCTGGATACTCACGCCCCTGTGCGGCCCGTGCGAGTTAAGCATGTTCCTGCGCCATGGCTTACTAAGGATATCCACAAATTAATGGAAAGGAAATATCGTGCCAAAACAAAATTTAAAAAAAATCCTACTGACAAAAACCGGTATGTGTTTAGGGAAATCAGGAATCGCTGTAATACTATGATTAGGGACACTCAGAGACGCCACATTCACAAATCAGTCGAAAATGGAGATTCCTCCAATGTCTGGCGTTATCTCAAAAAACTAGGAGTTGGCAAATCTAAGACTAAACCTTCCCTACCTTCAAATGTTGACATTAACACATTAAACACTTATTTCTCCTCTTCGGCACCAATGGATGGTAGCATTAAGATTCATACTCTCAAAACTCTTTCTTCTTTGTCAACTCCATCTCATTCACCGTTTCTTTTTTCGCAATTTACCGAGTGTGACGTTGAGAAGAGTGTACTTGCTGTTACCTCCAACGCTGTTGGTAGTGACAGCATCAGTCGTAGTATGATCGTCCCTCTCATTGATATCCTTACTCCCGTTATTACCAAACTCCTTAATAAATCCATCTCGTCTTCTGTCTTTCCTCAGGTCTGGAAGGAAGCTAACATTATCCCTCTTCCTAAAAAACCTAAACCAGATTCTTATTCGGATTTTCGACCTATTTCTTTACTACCCTTTCTTTCCAAAGTCCTCGAAAAGCTGGTTCATCAACAGCTCAGTAGATTCCTTTCCTGTAACAACCTTTCCAACTCATTCCAATCTGGTTTTCGACCCGGTCATAGTACGACTACCGCGCTAGCCAGAGTCACGGATGATGTGCGTATAGGCATGGAAAATCGAGAACTTACTGTACTGACGCTGCTGGATTTCAGCAACGCGTTTAACACCGTCGACTTTGATATCTTGCTGGCTATGCTGCACTCTCTCAATGTATCTCCACCGGTGATTGCGTGGTTTCGTAGTTACCTGTTTGGACGACGGCAGCGCATTAGTATTGAAGACAATTTTTCGTCATGGTGCGACACTGCTGCTGGCGTCCCACAGGGTGGCGTTCTGTCTCCTCTCCTATTTTCTATATTTATAAATTCTATCACGCTACCTCTTTCTTCTTCCTATCATATGTATGCAGACGATCTTCAAATCTACACTCGGGCTCCTGTTGAGAGGTTGTCCGAAGCCATTAACACGACCAATGATGACCTGGAACACATCTCGAGTTGGAGTCGACGTCATGGTTTGCAGGTAAACCCCAGTAAAACCCAAGCAATTATAATTGGTAGCCACTGGTATCTGTCTAGAGTTAACTCTAACGCTTTGCCACCGATTGTTTTCAATGGAGTACAGATACCATTACAAAATGTAGTAAAGAATCTCGGTATCTGGATCGATAACCGTCTGTCCTGGGACCATCAGGTTCAGGAGGTTAGCAAGAGGGTATTTAGGGCCTATGGCTCACTCAAGCGGTGGAAGAATCTGTTGCCAACCAAAACTAAAATATTACTTGCGCAGTCCCTTCTTCTTCCTCTACTGGATTATGCCGACGCGTGTTACCCTGACCTCAGCGTTGTCCTATGTAATAAACTTGAGCGTCTGCAGAACCTTTGTATCCGCTTCATTTATGGCTTACGTAAATACGACCATATTTCTTATTACCGATCTCAACTTCACTGGCTATCTATCTCCCGAAGACGAGACTGCCACGCGTTGTCCCTCCTCTACTCCATCCTTTTTCATCCACATTCACCTCGCTATCTAAAAAACCATTTTGTCTTTCGCTCTTCTACTCTTGTCCGTGACCTTCGTTCCTCTAGTTGCCTGTCCCTTAATGTTCCTCCTCATTCCACTGACTTCGTAGCCAAGTCTTTTACTGTGCATGCTATCCACCTATGGAACTCCCTGCCAGAGAGTATCAGGCGGGCGAAGACTCGGGACTCTTTTAACCGACAAACCAAAGAGTACTTCCTCAGGCTGGACTCTTCATCCTAACCTTATACATTGACCTATCACTATGTAATGTATCTCCTCCATATTTAGTCCATTTAGTCTTTTTCTATAGTTTTCTGATATTCATCAAATCTATATTTTATTAACATAGTATTTTCCTCCTTATACGTACTGTGCACTAGCCCGTGATTGTTTCTTCAACTATATGGTTTCTTTTGCCCAAAGGTTGCCTGGTAGAAAATGCTACCCTAGCATTAAGGCCGCCTTTTAACATACTGTTTTTCTTTGTATTGTTTTAAATTGTTTTTATAGTGCAATAAAGTATTTTTCATTCATTCATTCATTCAATTGTGAGGAGGGGGGGGGAAGGGTCTCCAGAAACCTCACTCGCCGGACGAAACACAACAGCACAGAGTGCCAATGTTTCACGCCGAAAATTCGTGAGGGGGTAGTATTACGCTGGGCGAGCCGACCCAATGCGTGCTGCAACGCAGCGTAGCTCTACCACTCAGTTAGTGTCACTCATTTAGCACCACCCAGGGGTCACGTGTAGGGTCTCAAGGGTAAACCTACGGACGCGAGTAACTTAACCCCCAAAATTTAGAACCCCCAAATTGGCAATGCGACCACCGGATTATTTTATTTTCATCTAAGAATAAATTTAATTTAGATAAATTGTGCTTATTTGGTAATGAACCATTTTTTTAAGTAACTGATACTCCTCTGGAAACGATTCCAATTGGGCCAGTCTAGCCAGCGTTGTGTCAGCTTCCCCCAACTCATCCACAGTGAGAACACCTGTTCGCTCACTACTTTTATTGCGCGTGTAATAAATAAAGCGATGTACATATATGCGACAGCGTGCCTCATGCGATTGAATTGAGAGAATCTGTTAAACGGAAAAATTGACTTGCGAAGTCTTTCTGTAACGAAAGAATGGGTCACCCTATGTTTCAACTCGGGCAAGTCATCCTGCGTGTCAGGTGATGGCAAAGGAACGTCGCTACAGCTGAAATCCGACTTGTGGAGGAAAGACGGGCCCTCCCACCATAAGTTAGTAGTTGAAAGATCCTCCAGCCGAACTCCGCGTAAAACTAAATCGGCTGGATTTTCCTTGCCGCTCACATGACGCCATGGAAGTTCTCCCGTAAATTCGTGTATTTCGGCAGTTCTGTTTTGTACAAATGTTTTTTGTAAATTTGGTGGCATGTGTAACCAGCCTAAAACGATTGTTGAGTCAGTCCAAAACACAACACATTCGAAGCGACGTTGAAGTGCCTTGTGTACTTTGTCATATAACCGTGCCCCGAGTAAAGCACCACATAACTCTAGCCGTGGAATACTTACAGGCTTTAAAGGGGCGACCTTACTTTTCGAACACAACAATCTTACCGTTGCCGTGTCATTATCACTTACTGTGCGCACGTAAATACAAGCGCCGTACGCTGTCTGCGAGGCATCGGTAAAAATGTGCAATTCTATACATATAGCGTTGGTACCTATAACATGACGCGGGATGCGCAGGGTGCTTAGCGCTGCCAACCCATCCACAAACCGCGTCCACATACGCAACACGTCTCGCGGCACCTCATCATCCCAGTCCATTTTTAACAATCAAAGCTTTTGTAGTAAAACTTTCGCTAAAATAATAGTTGGACTAAGCAACCCCAGCGGATCAAAAATTTGTGATACGTGTGACAGAATTGCACGTTTCGTAACCTTTGAATAAGTATCATCTTTAAATTGTGTGTTAAAATGAAACTCATCAGACGCGTTGTACCAACCCAAGCCTAACGTTTTACACTGACCGTTCTCTCCTAACGATAACTCCTTCGATTCGTTGAATGGAGTTAACGCTTGATCGCCTTTAAAGTTGAACGTCCACTTTCTCAAAGGGAAACAGGCCGATTGCAGAACCTGGGAAGTTTTATTACACAATTCTAGTAATTCGTGTTTGTCATCTAACGACGCAGCAGGTCATCCACGTAGAAATCGTTGTCGATTATTTTTTGCACCTTAGAAATCGTTATTTTAGGTGTTAGTAGGTGTAGTGGGTCGGTGTTAGTGTTAGGTTCCGTACAGTCGAGCGCAAGCTGTTTTAAACACCTAACACTAAGGAACGGGGCGGAAGAGGTGCCATACGTGACCGTGTTTAGCCGATAAACACCTAAGGGCTCAGAGGGCATTGTCTGTACATTTTTTCGATGTCAGCACAAGCAGTAAACCTATGTTGCCTGAAGCGAAGCAAAATATCAACTAGGTCACTCTGTAGCGGTGGCCCTACCTGTAGAATATCATTTAACGATAAACCACTACTAGTGCCTGCACTTGCGTCGAAAACTACACGTAGTTTGGTAGAAGTGCTGTGCTCACGAAACACACCATGGTGTAGTAAGAAATAATGTGGGGTTCCGTATGAGTTCACCTTAGTCATATGGCCTAAGTTGATATACTCGTGTATGAAGTCACTGTACAGTTTTTTGTAGTCAGGGTTCCGAACTAACCGCTTCTCCAGTGCTATAAAGCGACGCTCGGCTTGAGAAAATGATTCACCTAACTTGGCTGGTGACTCCTTGAGCGGCAAGCAAACGCAGAACCTTCCGTCGTCTTTGCGCGTTGTAGTACGAACGAAATGCTCCTCGCAAGCACGCTCCTCGTCCGTGTGCGTGTGTCCAACCTGAGACAGTTCCTCTAACTCCCAAAACTGACGTGGCTGTGTGTCTATTGAATTTGTTAAATTACATAAAGAGCGATTATTGTTGCGCGTGTTAAAATCTATAGGCCCAGAAACAATCCAGCCTAATTTAGTATTTTGTAAGAAAGGCCCGTTTGGTAACCTTATTACCAGAACATATCTGCTCCAATTAGCATGTGAACATCCCGGGAATCGTAATAAAATGGATCGGCCAGCTGTATATTGCTGGGGATGACTAATTGTGCGCCTTGTTTATATGCAGCTGCCGGTAAAGTAGATGTTATGCAAGGTAACACAAAACATCACATTTGCGTTGAGTACATTCCAATGCGTGATTTTACCTCTATATCACAGATTTGCGTGGACTGTGTTACTGAGTTACCTACCTCTCGAATCTCGTAAGGGACTGTATACAATTAGCGCTTAATAACGTACTTAAAGCTTCCGAAATAAAACAATGTTGACTGCCACAATCGAGAAGCGCGCGTGCGAGGTGATATTTACGTTCCTTATCGGCTATCTCGACTATTGCAGTGGATAGTAATACGGGGCGCATACGCACAGATTGATGCGAAGTGTGTGCGTTAGCGGTGTGTGTACTGTTTACATGCGACAAAGGAATTTGCATATCGGTGGGGTTAGCAGGCGCCAGCGGCGGAGGGGGCGCGGGTGCTGCGGGGGACCCGCGGGCCGCATACGTGTCATCCCAATATTTTCAAAGCACGTAAATTTTTAAGCACAGTATCTATGAGACGTCTAATCAAGTGCGGTGATTCTTTAGAAAGTTTTTGAATCGCAAAAAGAGCCTTTACGTGGTTGTGTACCAATAGACTGCTATTGTTGTATCGGTTGACAAGCAATTCCCACGCCACAGTATAGTTACCAGCTGAGAACTCTAAGAAATCTATGACTAATTCCGCGCTACCCTTTAATGATGATTTCAGGTAGTGGAATTTCTGGCTGGAGCTGAAAAAATATGGCATTAGAGGAACGGCTTTATCTTGGATAGACAGCTACTTGTCTGATAGGCAACAATGTGTAGAAATCTGTAGAACTTCCGGTAACACCAGAAAGTTAACTTTATCTACATATGATTATAACCGATGCGGTGTTCCACAAGGGAGTGTCCTGGGACCTTTATTGTTTTTGCTCTTCATTAATGATCTGCCAAATGTTACAGACCAAAAATGCATATTGTTTGCGGATGATACAACACTTATAGTAAAAAGTAAAAATGAAAGAGAATTAGAAACTATTGCTAATGATAGCTTTAACAAAATTGTTACATGGCTTAAAATTAATAACCTCAAAATAAATATAAATAAGACAAAGTGCATTCATTTTAAAACTCATAACAAGACAAATATAAATATAAACATTAAATATGATAATAATAAAATAGACATCATAAATGAAACAAATTTTTTAGGTGTAACAATTGATAAAATGTGTAATTGGAAAGCTCATATTGACACATTAGTATCTAAATTAGAAAGATATGTTTACGTTCTTAATAGAATCGCGAATGTAGCATCTAAAGAAGCTGCTCTAATGGCATATCACGGCTACGTGTCGTCATTGCTGAGGTATGGGCTTATTCTATGGGGAAACTCTGTTGACTTGCTCAGAGCGTTTAGGGTACAAAAGAAATGTATTAGGTCAATCTCTGGTGCAGACTTCTTAGATAGCTGTAAGCCATTGTTCAAGGCATTAAATGTTTTACCCCTACCCTGTCTTTACATTTTTGACATAGGAATCTTTGTAAAAAATATAGGAATCTCTTTGAAACTAAGAATAGATCTGAATATAGAGGCAGAAAAAGAGAAAATCTATGTATACCTGACCAAAGATTAATACTATATTCAAAGAACGTTCATTGCATGTGTATTCGAATTTTCAATAAATTGCCTGGTGATATAAAATACTGACATTTTATAAATTTAAATCCAAACTATTTCAATTTTTAATGAACAAAATGTACTATACCATTAACGACTACTTAAATGATAATATTTGACATGCTTTATTTTGACTTGACTATGATTTTATTATAATTTGTTAATTATTTGTGTAATGTCTAATGTAATTTTGAATATTTGCACATTGTATTATACGATAGAATATGCTGGTAAACATTATTTTAAGAACAATTTTTGTACCATATTTGAGCAAATAAATATTTGATTGATTGATTGATTGACTGGATGTCACTAATTTCTCCAGAGTTATGCACTATAGAGAGAAACGTGTCTCTAAATTCGAGCCAGTGCTCATACACACCGTCAAATGTAGGCATAGATATGGTTGGCAACCTAACCGATTGTAACTTGCTACTATTACTACACACATTGGAACTCGCAGACACTTCGGTAGATTTATGTATGTGCTCAGCTTTAGATATTGCACTGTAATAGCTTTTCTCAAACAATTCTCGTTGCGTTAACTGTGCGTCTAAATCAATATCGCGTACGATTTTCTCGATTTTTGTTTGAAGATCGCTAAATTCAGTGAACAAATTAGAGGCACCTTGAATGCGTGAAGTGCAGACAACTGTTCACCTGAAATACCATTGATATAGTTCGTTAATCTAGTCAGTCTACCTTTGACTATGCCACGCGATTTAATGCACTCAGTTAGCAACATGTCATCATTTTCACTATGAGCGACTGCTTTATAAGGAGACCTATAAGGAGACCTATCGCGGGTAGTAAACTTGGTAGCTTGCTCTAAGCTCATTTTGATGATAAGTGGAAGGACTTACGGTTTTTCCGGGCTTGTGCTTGTCAGCTGAAGCTGGGCTGATGATCGGCGCAAAACTGACTCGCGAAGCAAAAGCACTGTAACGTGAATAAAGCACGTGGTCACACAACTGAACTTGGAAAGGATATGGCTAGGAAGGATGGCTGACCGTACCGAAATGCGTGCTTCGTTGATGTAGGTGCTAGCTGCAGATCCTCCAATGGCTTAACCCTGGTCCTGTGGTCTCTCTGGAGCTTCTTCCTGTGTTACGTAGGCCGAAATCCCTCTGTGATCGGGCTGCCGACGTTGAGTCCAAAAGTCGCTGAGTCGAATATTTGCGGTTTATGCGGCGAAGAAGGTCCACACGACGTATGTTTGCGCTTTTTATAGTTATGAAGCTCTTGAGAAGAAATGAGGATTAGTGATCCGTGCAATAGTTTAATGATTTGCGAACAGTTACAAGTCGTTGCGATACAAAAGTGTTTGTGATGATATGCAGATTTCAAAATATGTATAAAAAACGCGAAACGGATATAATGCAATAGACGACGAACAAAGTGTTGTCGCAGTTAAAAATACAATTAAATCATGTGGCGCCCTCTATGTAGTGTGCGTACAATTCTCCTCCTCCATACCACTCCATGAAGGCTTGAACAATGTGTATTTTGATTTGTAACAAGCTTCCTGACGATATAAAACTAATTAGTACAAATAAATTTAAAACTGTATTAACAAAAAGGCTAATGGGTCGCTTTTATAGCGTCAGTGAATTCTTAAATCACAAAATGTAATATTTTTGTCACAATAATTAAAATTTTTGCACGCCTGCTTGCAGGTTGAATACAATTGTACAAAATGTATAAATGTAACATCCTATACTGTATTCTAGCAAATAAATGTATTATCTTATCTTATCTTATCTTTAAAACCCACCAATTGGGCTAGAGTGTTGGGTTGTTACACAATCTTACCATTATCTGTTTTTTAACCGTGTCACGTAGCGGTGAAAGAATACCACCACCTCCTCTCTTCCCTTGGGTGTCGTTAAGGTTTATTTCCCGAGGATCCTGTCCCGGAGGATCACGAATTCGATAAATGTGATTACATTTACTCTTGTTATTTTTTCTATTGTGTTTAACTAGTACCGTTAACAAAAATGTATTAAATGATTTGTTAGGGGAATTTCGCGGAAGCATTATTCAGTTGTAGCGAATTATAGCGATTTGCATTTTTTAGCGAATCAACAGTTCATGATGGATATATTTTGCGAACGCCTTATTTAGTTGCAGCGCGGATTTCAGTATCGCATTATTTAGCGAATCAATATTTCATGTTAGATATATTTTGCGAATGTCTTATATTTACTTGCAGTGGATTTCAGGATCGCATTATTTAAATTTTATTTAATTATTTAAGCGTAAAAAAATTCAATTACGTAGCATGCATCGGGGGGGGGGGGGGGGGGGGATCGGCGGCGGCCTGAGGCCTCCTGCTATACAGAAAAAGTTAAGAAAACTATTGTTCTGTCGGTTACGTTAGGTTTGACTTTTGACAAATAACGGAAGGGGGCCCCAGGACCCCGACCCCTTTTTTTTCTTAATCATAAGTAAATAATGTATTAAAAAGAAGCTTTCGCTAAGAACCTAGGTACTCTAAAATTTACTGCAACTAAAAAAGGACATCGCGAAATTCGTCTAATAATAAATTATAGGAGCATAAATAAAACTTTCGCTAAGAAATGCGACTCTAAAATTCAGGGACGTCACGTCTGGCACTTCTTGCATACCCTAACGGTTGGTCTCGAGGTGCCAGTACAAATAAAACTTAGTGAATAAGGAGAGGGGATGTCCTCATTGCCTAGTCTTTGACTAACCCTTCGGAGATAATAGTGGTGAATGTATTTTTGCATGTATTAAAATTAAAAAAATAAAAATTATTTATTTATTCTTTAACAATTTCGTGTTTAACTATACGGTTGATTGGAGCCTCCATTTAAGCAAAAGTAGCCCGTAGTTGGAGACTCCGCTCTTCCTTTACCATTTGTACGTAACAAAATCTTTACAAATTATAGGTTAGTAAGTAAACTAAACAAATGAAAGGTAACAAAAACCTTTTTTTATACATAGGTAGTAATGATTAAGAAAAAAGCTAAGGCTATGCATAATAATTGTGGGTAAATGTGAGAGTGCGTTTGCGAATTTGAATGTGCATGTGTTTGTGAGTGTGTGTGATTTTGTGCGTGTGCTTGTGAGTATATGAGTGTGTATGTGTGTTGTCGAAGTAAAAATACTTAAACTAAAACAAAAGCTATGAAATACGTAGTAGTAGGGATTCAATTTCATCATAAGATTTAGGCTGAATCCATTTTAACAAAATATTTTTACATTCTCTGTATGTTTTTTTCGTATATATATATATGTTTTTAGTTATTTTATTGCAATCGGCTTAGCTACTATGTCTTTTCGTCGTTTTTCTAGTATACAAGGGTTGTAGGGTAACGATTTATGTATTTTAAGGGTAATCATAACTATTTATTTTTGGGGTTAAAGTTGCTCGCGTCGTAGGTTTACCCTTAAGACCCTACACGTGATCCCTGGGTGGTGCTAAATGAGTAACACTGACTGAGTGGTAGAGCCACGCTGCGTTGCAGCACGCATTGGGCCAGCTCGCCCGGCGTAATACCACCCTCTCACGAATATTCGGCGTGAAATAACGGCACTTGGTGCTGTTGTGTTTTGTCCGACCAGTGAGGGTTCCGGAGGCCCCTCCCCCCCCCCCCCCCCCCCCAATTCCTATTCCTTCCTTAAACCTATTCCTCCCTTAAAGGCCGGCAACGCATCTGCGATTCCTCTGGTTTTGCGGGTGTCCATGGGCGGCGGTGATTACTTTCCATCAGGTGACCCGCCTGCTCGTTTGCCTCCCTCTTTTATAAAAAAAAATAATAATAATAATTTTCTGACGGACAGGAGGCCACTGATGCGATACAGCTCTTCAGTAGGGAACCGTCTCTTCTTAAAATACATCACCTTGATAAGGGTTCGTTGAGCTCTTTCCAAGTGGAGGAAATGAGTAATCGCAGCACCACCCCAGACTGTGATGCAATAAGTTATAATGGATTGTGCAAGTGAAGTGTATATTTGGTTAAGAAGGCGTTTGGAAAAGTCCTTCTGTGTCATAGGTTCTGATATCACATGTCTAAGTGTTTTAAAAATCCAAATTAGTTTTCTAGTTCTATTAATAACGTGATCTAGGTGAGGGTACCACGATAACCTTTGGTCTACGATGACACCTAGGTATTTTGTTTGAGAGACTTTGCTTATCATTGGACAGCTACAAGAATATTTGTTGGTACCTTCAGTACAACCATGTATTTTTAGACAAAAGCCGCTTAGTGGCTGCGAACTATTATATATACCAAAGCAGATATAATTGGTGTTACGGCGAAAGGCAGTAACAGCGGCGAAATAAGGGTTAGGCAGGAGGTATAAGGGAATAAAGTACTTACAGGGATGATGAGTCACAGGAACCCGGGGGGCGAGCTGACCACGGGCGGCGAGGTAGGTTGGTTTCCTGGCGCACAGTCACTACACTACACAATAGGCATTTAGGCGGTCTCTTCACATTAGGTTCAGGAGTCACTATAATAAGGGCAGATACCAGCGCGCGTATTTTGTGGGCGTCTCGCGTTAGCTAGCAGACAGACTGGTCGCGCGCTCGGCTCACGAAGCTAGCGGCGGCGGGTCGCGCAGCGGTGGCGCCGCGGCAGACAGGCGGACGCGGTCGTCAACAACCGCTGAGTCAACCGCCATACAGATGGCGGTATGTTGAATGGCCGTCCCGGCTTTGGCGGGAACAATTGGTTTTAGATGTGTTAAGCGTTAGAAGGTTTTGCTGCAACCACAGAGCTACTTGAGCAAGACCGATTTCAGCACTTGCTTTGATTTCTTCCCAAGATCCACCAGCAAAGACCACGGCGGTGTCATCAGCGTACGACAGGACTTTAGCGTTAGGTGTATTCATGTTACAGAGATCGTTAATGTACATAAGAAATAGGGTGGGTCCTAATACGCTCCCCTGCGGCACACCACACACCACATCCGCATCTTCACTGGTGCACCCTAGAAGTTTAACTCTTTGTGTTCTCCCTGATAGGTAATCCGAGACGAGAGCAAGCGGAGTTCCCCTAATTCCTATGTTTTCCAGCTTATGTACAAGAGTAGGGACAGAGACGGTATCAAAAGCTTTTTTCAGATCAAGGAAAACCGACAGACATTTCTTGCTATTATCTAGTTTACCAGTAACAAATGAGCTTAATGCAGTAATTGCATCTTCTGTCGATTTTCCTTGTCTGAATCCAAATTGTGTAGATGATAATATATTAAATTTATTTAAATATTTAAGCAACCTATTATTAAGTATCTTCTCTAGAACTTTTGATATTGAAGGCAAAACTGAAATTGGCCTGTAATTACCAATGTCATCTCTATCCCCACTCTTGTACACAGGTGTAATAATTGATTGTTTTAATGGTGCAGGAAATACTCCTTTATCAAAGCATAGATTAGCTATATGAGTGATGGCGGGGGCCAGATCGTCTACTACCAGTTTCAAAAACTCACCAGGTATATTATCCCAACCCGGAGCACTCGTTGATTTTAGATTCAGTATGATATTTTTTACCTCATTAATATGTGTCTGGAATAAAACAAAGGAGTATGGTGGCGCTTGAATTTTATGAACTGGTGTACTGATATCCTTTACTTTAAGTTGGATTTTACTTGCTAGTTGAACTCCTATATTCACAAAGTAGTCATTAATATAATTTGCAGATTCGGTTGGCGAAGACATTATGTTGAGCAGCTCTGTGTTTGTGTTGTGAGTTGATTTATTACACTATGTAACATTATTTATGTTCTTTCAAAGTAATTTATTGTTATTTACAGATTTAGCTATATTGTCACTGTCATATTTTCTTTTGATTTTTTTTATTAAATTGTTGCAGTGTTTCCTGTAACGTCGGTATGTAATGCGGAGGATTTCATTGTGTGGATCCTTTCGTAGTCAACTACGAGGAGTTTGTGTCTATTTTTTATACAGCGTAAGATTCCTGCGGAGATCCATGGTTTTAATATTCTTTTACTGCAAGGAATCTGTGTTACTGTAGTGTTTAATTTAAGGCTTTCGGTAATTTTATTTAATAAGTAGATAGTCACAGCCATTGGATCATCATTAAATAACAAATCACTTCAGTTTTTAGTCTGTAGATATTTTAATGCAGCTTCAAAGTTTATAGTAGTTTTAATTGTATTGTTCTTAAGTTGGTTTTTTAATTTTGATATTGATAGAAAGTAAAGTAAAGTAAAGTGATCTGTGGTAGTTGTATGTATTATTGCTATCGATGTTTTAAATTTAATTTTATTAACTTTTAACATAAAATGATGAAGACAGCTCTGCTGTCTACAAGACAGCTCAGCTGTCTTGTAGGTAAGGTATGCCCCGCTAATATGCCTATGTTAGCAAGCATGTCCAAATAATACATTTTATTTTTATATTCTTGTGGCGTTTCCAAAGGCTTAGGTCGAATATTAATGTTAATGTCTCCTGCTATAATAACTTGACTGTGCTGTGAAAAGGTCTCTAAGTGTGAGCATAATGACGTAATGAAGTTTTCTGCATTTGGGTTCGAAGGTGACCGGTAGATCCACAATACTGTGTTATTTAATACATCGACTTGTAGGCATGAAGCGTGATGCAGTTTAACTTCTTTGACCTTGTGCCTTAAGGATTTTTTAACATATACAGCAACACCGTCACATTGATTAAGTTGGCTAGTGGTAAGTCAAGTCAAGTCAAGTCAAGTCAAAATATATTTATTCAATAAACTCAACCAATAAGCACTTTGAATCGTCCAATTTTTTTTTAACCTACCACCCATTCAGGACATAATTTTTTAATTGTGGCAAAGAATGGGCGCAAGAAACCACAGCGCACAAAAGCAACGACATTTACAAACAAAAAGAAGAGTATGTCGTTACCAGGTCAATACAAAATATGAATTTAAAAATAATAAAAAATGATGCAATACAAAATTACAATACAATGTAGTATCAATTAAATAAAGACAATTAGAAATAGCTGTTGGAGTGCTTGGAGCATTTCAGATCCAAGCTGTTTTGTCTTCTGTGTAATCTGACACTTTATAATAAGCTTTTTTATAAAGCTTTTCTTTGATTTTGATTTTAAATTTATTAAGATCTAATTTCTGAATATCATTTGGTACTTTGTTGTAAAATCTCTTTACACACAGACCCCTAAAAGAATTATTTATTTTATGGAGCCTAGTATAAGGCACTGCTAATTTGTTCTTACTTCTAGTGTTTACATTGTGAATATCACTGTTTTTTGAAAACATTCCAGTATTTTTATGAACATAAATCAAATTTTCATAAATGTATTGTGATGCAACTGTCATTATATTTAAATTCTTAAATCTCTCTCTGAGAGAGTCGCCAGCCTTTAGGTTATAGATTGCTCGAATAGCCCTCTTCTGAAGCACAAAGATAGTTTGAATGTCGGCAGCATTTCCCCACAGTAAAATGCCGTACGACATTACACTATGAAAGTAACTGAAATAAACTAATCTGGATGTATCAACGTCAGTTAACTGACGGATCTTCATTACTGCATAAGCCGCAGAGCTAAGTCCATTCGACAATTAAGCTATATGTGGGCCCCACTGAAGCTTGGCATCTAACGTGATGCCTAGAAACACAGTGGTGTCCACAGGATTCACATTCTTATATTTAATTTGTACACTAGTTGTTACTTGCTTAACATTAGGCAATACAAATCTTACACATTTGGTTTTTCCCTCGTTTAATAGCAAGTTATTTACACTAAACCAGTGAACAATCTTTGAGATCGCATTATTCACATCGTCATAATTTGGGTGTCGTCGTTTCACTTTGAATAAAAGTGAAGTATCATCAGCAAACAATACTATCTCATGACTGTCTTTTACAAAATAAGGTAAGTCATTAATATAAACCAAAAACAAGAATGGACCTAGTATTGAACCCTGCGGAACTCCCATTGTAACCACTGATCCCAGAGATCTTTTACCGTTAATGTCGACCTTCTGAATCCTGTTACTCAAGTAAAAAAAAATAAAAAAAAATAATTATTTATTATCGATATTGTAATGCTTATTTTACATTTGAACAAATAAGATAAGATAAGATAAGATAATTTATTGCTGTATAAAAACTTAGCCTAGATACAAAAGACTTATGTTAAGAAATTAGGGTTAGTGTATATTATAATAATATGTAATACCTAAGCTAAGCAAACAATATTGCCTGTGTATTAGGTGTCTATGCATAAAAGTAGGTTTGTGCTTTTTAGACAATAAATCATTTACACAATAGCTATACTATAAAATATACGGAAATAGAAAGTACAATTATAATATTAAATATTGCTCTACTTAATCAACATTTTTCTCACTCGGTGTTCACGATTACGTAATAACTAATAGTAAGTTCTCTGTGTCATCATATGTTTTACCTTTTAACCACTCTTGTACGGTTTTTTTACATTTTACTTTGGTCATGGAGTAAATACATAGAGACAAGTTTATTCTGTTATACAAAAAATTACCCAGGTGACAGAAGAATCTGTGAGAGTTTGATCTTCTAAATGGTTCAGTAGAGCATACAATATCTGCACGTCTTCGGCTGGTTTCGAGCGCAGGGTCATAGAGCATTATTAAGTGCTTTTTAGTAATTGTTAGTAAAATAAACAGCTGGCGTACAGATAGGACATCGCATGTAGTAAGGAGCTCTGCCGTCGGGAAGCGTATTGGTCGGAAAGTGCTGACTTTTAGAACTGCTCTCTGTGCTCTTTCTTAGTTTATCATAATAGTTTTGTGTGCACCGCCCCATGATGTAATACAGTATACAAATAATGACTGACAAAGTGTTAGATATATTGATTTTAGTAGACTAGCACATGCAATGTGACGAAGATTTTTAAAGACATAGATTAACTTTCTAACTCTAGATGTAAGTGCTTCAATATGTGGTTTAAATTTTAAATACTTATCAATTATTACCCCTAGGTATTTAATATTGTCAGTGCTGCTGAGCTTAGGGCAGAAGCAAGTGTCAGGCGAGTCCTTGCACAGATGGGCTGTTATTGAATGTGAGTTTGGGATAGGTTGGGATAGTGAATTATAGGAAAAAGTCATATTTTTTGTTTTAAGTAGAGATTAGAAGGCTCAAAAAAGAGGCATCCCTAATTCCATAGTGGTTAAGCTTCCTGACCAAAGTTTCATGTAAAACACAATCGAAAGCCTTGGATAAATCACAAAATACCCCTAGGGTATCCTGTGATTCCTCCCAGGTATCAAATATTTGGATTAAAAGCTCAACACCGGCGTCAGTTGTTGAGCGACCCCTAATAAAACCATACTGTTTACAATGTAAAAGTTTATTTCTATGAAAATGAATTTGAATATGGTCTAGCATCAACTTTTCAAAAATTTTACTAAATGTGAGTAGCACAGAAATAGGTCTAAAATTAGAGGGGTCAGAAGTGCTACCTGATTTAAACAATGGAATTAATTTACTATGTTTCATTAGATCAGGAAAAACACCACAGTCAATGCATTCGTTAAATATGCAAGCTAAAACTGGAGCTATTGTCATAATTACTGATTTAGCGACATCCACAAAATTACCCCACAGATCAGCAGTTTTCTTTTTATTGAGAGTGTTAAATGTTTTTAATATATCTATAACACAAATTTTTTGAAAACTGAAATTACTTTCACAATCTTTAACATTCTCCTTCAAAACAGATTCAGCTACAGTGGGGGAGGAAATCAAGGCTTTTGTAGTTGAAACTGGAATGTCAGTAAAAAATCTCTCAAATGCTGCAGCAACATCAGCATCAGAAGTCAAGGTTTTATTATCACAATTTAAATTGTACTCATTATTACGACTTCTGACCTTTCCTGTTTCACTATTTATAATATTCCATGTCATTTTTATTTTGTCATTACTATTCTTAATCTTAGAACTCAGATAGTTTGCCTTGGCTAATCGGCATACTCTTTTAAATAACTTTGAATAATTTTTAACATATAATTTGAAGTCGTCGCTGGTGTTATAGTTGCGTTCACCATAAAGTTCATAAAAGCGTTTCCTACTTTTGTGAATACCAATTGTAGCCCATTCATTAAAAGATGCAGTACCAGTAACCGAGATCTTTTTTGGAACAAAAGATTTATTAAATTCTGAACAATATATGTTAAAAAAATCATTATAAAAGACATCAGGGTTGTCATTGTATTCTAAATAATTTAATTTTGTATCTAGATTGCTTTTAAAGCGTTCCAGCCGACCTGCAGTTTTTGGCACAACAGTGATATTCTTTTTCATCACTTGCTTACGCTGGTGTGGAAAGCTAACCATTTGGCCACAATGATCAGAGTCCAGGTTATTAATAATTTGCTTAGCCAGTGGTTTTACATTTGTATATATGTTATCAATACAGGTGGCCGAAGTGGCAGTTATTCTTGTCGGCTCCAAAAATAAATTATTCAAATTGTATGATAGAAATAAGTTTTTGATTTTAGTTGACAATGTGTAGTTTTCTAGCAAATTTATATTAAAATCACCGCAAACAATTATTGTTTTACCTACATTGCGGACCTTACGCAATGTCTCATCCATAACTTTTTCAAAAAGAATGCTGAAGGAGGTCTGTATACACTTATCACAACAAACTGCTCCAACTCCACACAAGCTATTTCTATTGTTCGATCAACCGAGAGGCTCACTATGTCTTTGCGTTCCTTTAATTTAAACTTTTTTCTAACAATAATTAAGGAGCCACCATGTATTGCATTTCCTCGACTGAACGAACTTCCTACCAAATGATTCTTAAAATTGAACATGAACTGATGGTCTCTAAGCCAGGGCTCGGTAATGCAAAGAATATCAATATTATTACAGTTCATGAACAATTCAATCTCTAAATCTTTGCCCATCATTCCTTGGATGTTCTGGTGAACAATGTTCAAAGATTCTACATTTTTTAAATTTAATGATTGACCGGGGCTTTTTATAAAGCTATTTTTACATTGATTTAATTTCATTTTATTTGCAAACATTTTGCAAGAGAGTTCCTCTTTTGTCTTATAATTTAATTCCAATAATTTGCTAGAGGTGTCCCCTATTGTCTTATAATCTAATTTAAATTATTTGGAACATATTCCAAAGTCTGAATTGGCATGTCAGTATGTTGCAGCTCAATAGAAGCCGCTGAGCTAGCCATGTTATTGGCTAAATACTTAAAATAATAGTAAGTAAGTACTGTATGCCACATAATTATTTAGTTGCGGAAGTGGTTTGTTTGGGCTTAGCCTGCATTCCGTAAAGGTAAAAATGTCAGTTTCAAATAATAGATTAGATAAAGTAAGAGCGAAGTCATCAAAATTTTTGTAAATGCTAACTATATTTTGAGATATTAGGGTAAAGTCACTTTTATTAACACGAATGTGTTTTTCAAGGTCATGTACTTCGCATTCAATTGCGGAGGCTATTTCAATATTGTCTAATTCATGTAAAGAATGTAGTGAATCACCCATTTGCAGAAGGATAAAAATATAAAGTAGTGATAATCACGTTTCGCTTGATTAGGTTATATTTTAAATAAGTCTTGTTGCAAAAAACTATATGTTTAGGTGTTGCCAAATGCAATGTTTTAGTGTATTTTATAAATAATAATTTAAGCTTTTGTGTTTGAGAGTATGTAAATGTGAAATGTGTTATGTAAATGTTATTTTTAGTTGTAGGAAATATTTCCACATTTTTATATGTGTGTAGATGTATGTTACATAGAAGTGTATGTAGGAGAGTATATAAAAGGAACATATGCTTATTTTGAATAAGTTTCACATTGTTGGTACTTAGTAAAATTAAGAAATAATTTGATTTGTAGCCTACTACAATTCTTAGATTTGAGCACGAGTTAGAATAGTAGAACAATAAACCAGTGACTGGACACATTTCAACTATACAGAATATTAAATATACAAAGTGATATAGTCAGTCTTGTTCTAAAAGTAACTTGTGTACCTGTTGTTCCGTTTTGATTATAATTATCGGTGTATGTATATGTTTAGCAAAGGAAAAAAGCAGCATTCATCAGTGGAAAATAAATGTTAGCCTTAATTTTTGGTTGAAGCATAATATCTTGTACACTTGAAAACATATTGTTATGACATTAGCTCTCACCCTACTACTGATCAAAGGCCTCCCTCCATTTCTTCCACTTACGGTCTTTAGCGAATTGTGTCCAATCAAAACACAATGTTATTTATTATTAATTTTAGGTCGCAGCCCGAACGATCTCAATGGAAAGAAAGTGGCTGTGTTCATTGGAGCATGCTTCTCGGAGACAGAGAAGGCGTCGTTCTACGTTGCCAGCACCAGGACTGGCTTCGGCATAGTCGGGTAAGAAAACGATAATAATATCTACTACCACCCCCTCTTCCCTTGGCTATCGTAAAAGGCGACTAACGGACTAAAGCCTGCACATACAACCAACAGCATAGATCGGCGATGAGCTCACTGCCTGTCTCTCAAAAGTGGATTATGGTAGAGAACTACTTTTGCGGTTTTCATTGCCTAGTCTCTCTGACTAACACTTCGCGGATAATGGTCTTGATTATATGTATGAACTGTGTATGTATTTGAGAACGTATTACTATTTTTAACGTATAGTTTCGCTGATGTGAGCTGTGTTAACGGCTTGTTAATAAAAGAGTACTACCAACCCATCTCTTCCCTTGGGAGTCGTAAAAGGCGACTAACGGACTAATTACTGCACGTGTGGCGGCCAGGCTAGTTAGAGGTGAACTGAAGAAGCGTGCATGGTTATGGTTACTCCTATGTTTACGGTTAACACCTCGATGGTCAAGTGGCTAAGTGCTTGACTTGATAACCGGATAACCAAGGTTCAACTACCAGGTCGCATTTTTTTATGTATAACCTGGGTTTATGGTAACCAAACCGCATTTGACAAGCGTGGTGACTAAGCCTTACCAATCAATTGTAAAAATACCTAATTTTCGGGGGTCTTTTACCCCATGATATAAAATATAGGCTGATGATGATGGTTACATTACAGATGCAACAAATCCATGTTCTCCAACCGCATCTCATACTGGTTGAACGTGAAGGGCCCTTCGATGGCCATCGACGAAGCCTGCTGCAGCTCCTCAGGGGCTCTAACTCAAGCCTACCTGGCTCTGACCAGAGGAGACTGCGAGGCAGCCATCGTTGGAGGAGCCAACTTGTTCTTACATCCACAATCGTCTATCCACACTGGCAGGTTGGTACGAATTACTTGAAGTTCCGAGCTATACTCGTAGCAAAGAAAGGGCTGGAGATATGACGCAGGCCTACCTGGCTTTAACCAGAGGAGACTGCGAGGCACCAATAGTTGGTGGAGCCAACTTATTCTTACATCCACAGTCATCCATCCGTACTTGCAGATTGGTACGGATTACTTGGGGTCCCGAGCAATACATGTGGCAGAGAAGGGATGGTACTATTGGAGCTCTGACGCATGCCTACCTGGCTCTGACCAGATTGGACTGCGAGGCAGTAATCGTTGGAGGAGCTGACTTGTTCTTACATCCACAGTCTTCCATCCAAACTGGCTGGTTGGTACGGATTATTGGAAGTCCCGAACAAAACTCGTTGTGTATGAGATACTACTACTGGAGCAGACTGTACTATTAGAGCTTTGACGTAGAGCAACCTGGCTCTGACCAGAAGGGACTGCGAGGCAGCATTCGTTATAGGATCAAACTTGTTCTTACATCCACACTGGCAGGTTGGTACGTATGACTCGAGATCCCGAGAAATATGTGTGGCAGAAAAGGGATGGTACTTTTTTAGTTAGGGATGGGGAAGGGAGAGAAAATCCTGATACAGATTCTTCGTTGCTCTGAAGCAGGCCTACCTGGTCACAAGCAAAGGAGAATGCGAGGCATCCATAGTTGGAGGAGCTTACGTCTAATTCTTACATCCACAGTCGTCGATTCACACTGACAGAAACTAAAGACAAACAAGATAATGATAAACAATTATATAATTACGCCATCACGCATCAGACGATTTAAGACCTTTTTGTGTTGAAAAACAAGATAGACAGCAGGGCCCTATCTTTGACAATGTCTAAGTTAGCGTCGTAATTAATTATTAAAATAATCATAATCTATAGTATTAAAACATTTTCTAATTGCAGGATTGTAGCAAATTGCCCAGACGGCAAGACCAAATCTTTTGATGAAGATGCTGATGGGTGTGCTAAATCGGAGGCCATCCAAGTCGTCTTCTTAGAAAAGGCTAAGAATGCGTTGAGGTATGTCTATTATGTCAGTTTACTTGTTCAATTATTCATTAAGTTATGTGTCTCACTGGGACAAAGGCCTAACTAACTCGGTGCCTGCTGTTCGTGGTCTGGAGCCATTTCCGTTGCACAGAAGAGATGGTAATAGGTTTTTAGTGGGAAGGCCACCCTTTTAACTTCGAACTCTTTTTAACTGGGCGGGGGAAGGGGAGGAGAGTCCACATAATCCGAGGGCGCCCCTGGCCTCAGAGTATGCGTAAGACGCCATTTCACATAGTAAAAAGAAAAAGGTGCTCGATGGCGCAGCGGCTAGCGTGTTCGGCTTGCGATCTTGCCCGCTAAGCAACTTTCGCAATTCCGGGTCGCCTCATAGGTGACCAATTTTAAAAAAAACATCTCGAGCTTCTACGTGCTTTGGAAGGCACATTAAGCCGTTTCTTCCGGTTGTTGTCATAAGATGGCAGTCGTTAAAAACCCCATAAGTGGTGTGTTATAGCCCAATATCCCCCATTGCTACTGTCCAGGTGGGAGGCCTCTACCCAGCAGTAAGACGTTTATAGGCTGATGATGATGATGATGAAAAGAAAAAAAAGCGCAAAGGCCACCCTGAAACCAAACCCTCTTTTTAAAAGCCTCTGTGGTCTAGTGGCTAAGCCACCGGTTTCAGACCCAGAGGTCCCGGGTTCGATTCCCAGCGGAGGATACATCTTTGTGTGCTCGGTTTAGTTGGTGGTAGGGCTGTTAAGTCCGCCTGGCTAGCTACTACTATCTTATCTAAGGCCGTCGCCCTAACAACGATGTATATAGCTTTTCAATTCAAGGGCTTCTTTGAAAATCAGTGTTGCAGCTTTATATATGTTTAAGCTGCAACATCATATTGAGAGGGGTCTTTTTCGTTGTAACAATGTATTAGTATTAAGTTTAGAAATAAAGGCTATTTGTATAGCTACATCGAATAAATGGTTTGAGTTTGTTATGTTCCGACAGTTTGAGATAAGATAGCCAGTTCCTCAGTGGTTGAGAATTCCAGGTGAGGCATCGGCCTTATCGTCACATATACCATCAGGTGAGATGAAGGCCATGCTCTTACCAATAGTAGAATATAAAAAAACCTTTAAGAAGCAGTTTAACTTATCCTGTTATCGTCTTCAGGGTATTCCGCATTTATTTATAAAACAAATACTAAGGGTTTAACTGACCCAGTAAACATGAGTACACACGGCGTCAGATCAACCTACCCTAAACTGTCAAATTTCTCCAATTAATATTGATCCTTAAAACCAAGCAATAAAGTTCAAAATTGATTGTAGAAATTTGACAGATTTGGGTAGGTTGATCTGACGCCGTGTGTACATAGGCGTTGCAACGCCGCCGTAACGACGAGACGTAGTAACTATTACTTATCTGTGACGACGGGTACTAAAAGAGTATGCTTAAAATAGGTATTTTCCATCAAGCCCTGTTAAACATGTCATTTAACTTCACAACATAAAAAAATGACATGAAAGTGTACATAACCATTTGTATTTATTTTAGAGTCTACGCAGAGATAGTGCACGTGAAGAACGAATTCATAGGCATCACGAGATCAGATTCGTGTCCAAAGTACGGCTTTTATCGCAACCCAGTAGTTATGACCAAATTTCTTAAGAGATTCTACAAAGAGGTTAACATTTCTCCTGGTGCTGTGGAGTACATTGAAGCTGCAGGAGCAGGTAAGATTTCACCTCATTCTTAATACTTTTCTAAAATGGCATTACCTACTTCAGACGTTCAATCAATTACAAAATTAAAAGCACTTCCTATCAAACTTAGTCGTTAAAACGTAATAATTAATTAAGTAATTCTTTCAGATTTTAATAGTATTATGTGTATATTTGTACGATATAATTTGAAACTTAATAGGCAAATCGTAGACCGATTCGATCTATTAGCAAGAAGCATAGAAAGGTAGTTAAAAATAAAAGTACAATAATTCAACGCCTTGATTTCAGAGTCTTGGCAAAGCGATTTGCTCGTTATCCTTAGATCCTAGATTCAATTCCCAGATTGAGTAAAGTGGTAGTGGTTAGGTAGTGGTAGCCATGGTTTGTGATCACCTGCGCTGATGTGCTGATGTCCATGTCGGTGCAGGCCGTGTGTAGCTGTGGGATGTTTATAGGCAGGCGATTATGACGATTATGTAGTGATGAGTGGATGAGACAAGACAAATATACTACCATCTCCTCTCTTCCCTTGGGTGTCGTAATAGGCGACTAACGGACTAAAGACTGCATACATCCAGCAGCACAGAGCGGCGATGAGCTCGCCACCTGTTACGCTGAGCTGTCATGTGCAGTCGCTATTTGGTAAAAAGTGGACTATGGCAGCGGACTGATTTTGCGGTCCTCATTGCCTAATCTCTGACTAACCCTTCGGGGATAATAGTCGTGATTATATGTATGTGTGGATGTATGTATGAGTGGATGACTTTGAAAGGTTAATGCATAATTTTATCTTTGCAGCCGTTGCCGAAGCTGACAAAGCGGAGTTGGACGCAATAAGCGAAGTGTTTTGCAAAGACAGAGCCGACACTCTGCTAGTTGGTAGCGTCTATTCCAACATCGGGTACACTGAGGCGTCTTCTGGACTGTGCTCCTTGATTAAGGTTTGCAAGAACTCTTCAATGGCCTACACGTGACCCCTGGGTGGTGCTAAATGAGTAACACTGACTGAGTGGTAGAGCTACGCTGCGATGCAGCACGCATTGGGCCGGCTCGCCCGCCCCCGAATATTCGGCGTGAAATAATGGCACTTAGTGCTGTTGTGTTTCGTCCAACCAGTGAGGGTTCCGGAAGCCCCTCCCTCCCCCCCACTTCCCAATTCCTATTCCTTCCTTAAACCTATTTTTTCCTTAAAGGCCGGCAACGCGTCTGCAATTCCTCTGGTTTTGCGGGTGTCCCTTAAAAAAATAATGGCATGCTAGATTACTAGTCACGTTTTTTATTATTTAATTTACATACATTGGTACATATAGGTACAATACATAGAATTATGATTATTATCCCCATTGTGGTAAAATAAACTAAAGAAGACACCGCGAAGCAAGTTTGTGCGCACTAAGGAACAGCCCATGGGCTGCAAACGCCTCAGTGATTGCGCGTGATTCAAGCGATTGTAGACCTTGCGGCTGCACCTTAGGTGCGCACTTGCTTCGCGGTGTCTTCTCTAGTTTGTTGTACCTCAATGATTATCCCCAATGAGGACCGCAGAAGCAGCCTACTTGCACACATTTCACCAAATTACAACTGCACATGTGCTCAGCGTGTGGTGAGCCCATCGCCGCCCTACGCTGTTGAATGTGTGTGCAGTCTTTTTTCCGTTAATCGATTATAGAAGTAATATTTTAGTAAGCCGATACACACATAGCTTTTATTTCATTTATTGTAAAGAAAATGATTTAATTTTACCACGGTCATTGGCGGTCTGAGTCACCCCTTGGCGGCATATGAGGGCAAGTGCAGCAGTTTTAGAGTGTACCCCTATCGGGGTTTGGGTCCTACATAACCACCTGCGTCTCCCTGGGCTCAGAAGCATTTTCTCCAGTTTAAAAAAAATATTGTTAAGCGCAATCAAACTCCTTAATTTATGTTTTGTCTTACAAGAAAAACAGTATTGGTAGTTCTATTCATTCGTACATGCACGTTGGTTAAGGGTACTCTTTATCATTTTATATATTTATCCCGCAGGTTCTTCTAGGATATCACACGGGCAAGATCCCCGCCAACCTGCACTGCACAAACCCCCGTAAGGACGTGCCAGCTCTCCATGACGGCAGGATCCGCATTGTAACCGACACAGAGCCCTTCAGACGAAGCTACGTGGCCATCAACAACCACTCCATCACTGGGTGCACCGCGCATATACTGCTAAATGGGCAGTACAAGCCTAAGGTAATGAGAAATGGGCAAATTATTTCATAAAAAAGTTAAAATACTCGTAATTTGTTTAAAGGGCCTTAACATAAATTACATTTAATTTGCTATGGTACGCGATCCCTTAATTCGTTCGTCATTCGTTTGGGCTGCGTTATGAAGATCAAGCCGGAATGAGAGTTTTTTTGGGGAGTCGAGGAACTTACAGAAACTGACTCAAGCTGTGTGACCGAAGTTCTCCGAAGTTGCTTGTTGTGATGGCATCACCACAAGCCCTCCAGGGAATCGCATCATGAAGCGGGTCCCCCTCCCCAGATCGGGGTACTCGGGGTACTCGGGGTACTGCCTCAAGTTAATCGTGTCGTAGCGGGTTAACTATAAGGAAATCGCTTCCAGGACTACACGCGGTACAAGTCGAGCATACCCCGTCTGGTGACCATATCTGCCAGGCAAGAGAGCGCTGTCCACAAGATCCTGGATGATCTAAAGTCCCGCCCGGTAGACCCGGAGGAGCTGGCGTTGCTGCATAACATCCACAGCTCCAACATCTCTGGCCATCTTGGAAGAGGCTTTATTATACTGGGTAAATATTCATCATTATCATTTTCAGACTAAAAACAATAAAAAAAGGTTTAAAAGTCTCAACATTCGATGATACAGCTTTCGCATTCAAGTGGTAACCACTGCAACTACACTGCACTGCTGCAACTGCTAGATGTGCGGGATCGTCACGTACCTACTTACGTAGTTAATAAATTCAAGATAAAGGCTGTCCGTACCAATAGATAATTAAAGTAAGATTAAACATTAGATAGAGATAAGACATGTAGTATTTAATACTTAAGCGGTAGACATGGGTCCTAAAATAAATCAGTCTATTAACATCATATCTGCTAATCATTTACACTCCCTGTTACTCGGTATACTAGACATAGGGTTTCTGGTTGTTGGAATATACCGTCTCTGCGTCCCTGCCAACACTGATCTTGTATGAAAAAGCTATTCATGCATTGGTGTCTGATATAGATGTGCGTATTCGTATGTAATGATATTGATGATCTACAATAAAATCTGCTGCTCATCTTGGTAATTATAAACTGACACTGCTAACCCACCGTAGCATGTCACTGTAGCATGTTTTCTGGCAGTTCCTTGATTGAAATTGAGGATTTAATTTGAAATTTCTTTTTCATCAGATACCAACGCCGAACAACAGACAGTAAGCCTCATAGAGAAATGCGAGTACTTCGATGACGCGCGCCGCCCCCTCTGGTTCGTGTACAGCGGTATGGGCTCGCAGTGGGCCGGCATGGGCGTACACCTCATGCGTATACCTATCTTCGCGGCTGCCATCGACAGGTACAACTCTCAACGTGTTATGTTCTCCTGGGTACTTCCAGCTAGCAAACGTCTCTTTTTTGGACATTGTGGTTCTATTAAAGCCTTTGTGGTCTACTGGTTAAACTATTAGCGACCTAAAGATACCGTGTTTGTTTTCAAGTGGGGGTACAAATTAGTGTAGGTACTAGGTGTTAATGGGGTGGTAGGGCTTGTTCTAAATCCACCTGGAATTCACAAGGTACCACTAACTTTCATACTCTCTTATTATTATCTAAGATAAACGGTAAAGCCCTTGGGGCTTTACCGATTAAGAAGTCATCTATGAAAATACCGGTTATTGTACATGAATAGAAGTTTCAAAAAGTTTGAAATGGCAACAATATTTCAGACTAGGTCTATTCAAAGACGTAAAAAAATTAGTATCACGACCATATTTACAATGGCTTTCCGTTAGCAGCGTCAGATTGTGTATTTAAATGCAAAATGGTTTTTCTTTTTTAGATGCCAGCGTGCTCTTAAGCCTAAAGGAGTTGACTTGGTCCACATCATCACTTCCACTGACAAGACAATCTTCGACAACATCCTTCATTCGTTCGTTGGCATTGCTGCCGTGCAAATTGGGCTGACTGATGTCCTAAAAGAACTTGGACTGGTTCCAGACAAAATAATAGGTAAACGGTTATGTTGTGAAAACAAAGACAGCACTAGAAAGTTTTTACTTTGACAAAACTGACAGCAGCACGAGGTTACTTTTCAATAATAGTACATTGTTACCCTAGGGGTGAAAGTAGCTTATTCTAGTCCCGAGATGGGGTTTCGAGCCAATAGTTCGAGGGACTAAACAAGTCTTTCACCCGAGGTAAACACTGTGCTTTTCATTACGAATACAAGGAAAGTAACTATAAATAAAAACATGAACTAGCTAAAGAAAATATTCGCCTTTTAAGATAAGAGAGGGGTTGGTAGTATTATTTTAATGAGCCCATCGCCGCTCTATGCTGTTGGATGTATGTGCAGTCTTTAGTCCGTTAGTCGCCTTTTACGACACCTAAGGGACGAGATGGGTTGTTAGTATTATTTTAATAATAAGTCACAACTACACATGACTGTACCTGTCAGAAAAACGATTCTCCCTAGGGCGGAAAAGTACTACTTTCCACCCGCTCCTCAGGCAACTTCAGGTTTTCGGAGTATGAGGAATGAAATAGTAGATTATGCACCAAGGGCATAAAGTAGTGTCTTATGTAGCGGGCGGGTATTGAATCCCGAGCAAAACGAATAGAGGTAACTCCTGAGCAAAGCGAGGGAGTTAAGACAAAAATTCCAAGTGCAGCATGGGATTATTGGTCACCACCTCATTGCCTAGTCTCTGACTAACCCTCCGGGGGTAATAGTCGTGATTATATGTATGTATGTATGTGTAGAGAAATATCATGATTTGGGATATTATTATTCACACGAGATTTTTGGAAATATTTTTTTTTGCTTTTGTAGCGAGCTATGTAGTATGCTCAAGTAACTATGTTAAAATGGTACTGATGTTAAGTAAACTGCCGTTTTCAAACAGGTCACAGTGTAGGCGAGCTTGGGTGCGCGTATGCAGATGGCTGCTTCACTGCCGAAGAGATGATACTGTCAGCGTACAGTCGTGGCTTGGTCTCGATCCAGACACCTTTTATTCGAGGTTCAATGGCCGCTGTTGGCATTGGTTATGAGAAGGTGAGATTGGTTTATTATAGGTATTTTATTTTTATTTCTATTTATTCCACCGTTTTAGGGTTAAAGCCTTTGTGGTCGTTTTAGGTTTTAGGGTAAAAAAGTACGCTAAAATGTATATTAGCTGCTGCTAGCTAGCTACTAGTACCCAAAAGCCTGCAGCAACTACCGCCTGATTGCTCTGATATCTCACCCAAGCAAGATACTTCTTCATGTTCTGAACGTGCGTCTTAGACCTTTCTGTCCGAAGAGATTGTACCTGAACCAGCTGGTTTCGTTAACGGAAAAGGTACTTGTGAGCAGATACTGTTGGTGCGCTAAATTATACAGAAAGTCCTAGAATTGAACAAGCCGACCTACATTTGCTTTGTTCACTTCTCAAAAGCGTTTGACTCTGTCGACACTGCTGAAGATGACAAAACATGTGCTATTCCTTCTCAGGCGTCTATATGAGGACGGAACAGCATCGGTTAGAGCAGACAACGTACTATCGAGCCACTTTTACCCCAGTGCCGGGGTTCGTCAAGGTTGCATAATCTCCCCTCTTCTGTTTAATATCTACACAGAACTCATAATGAGGATTGCGCTGGAGGATTTGATGGACGGAGTTGCGGTTGGTGGTTTAAAGATCTCAAACTTACGATACGCGGATGTCACAACCCTATTTACCAGCAGTGTTCGCCATATGGAAGATCTGCTGCGCTAGATGGAAAGCGTTAGCCATGAGTTTGGACTGAGGGTTAACCGCAGCATGATGATCGTTGACCGTCTGAATACAAACAACTCGCCAGAAGCTACACGAATTGCAAACTGTGATGTGGTCTAATCATACAACTACCTAGGAGCGCTGATTACTAATAACGGCGGATGCGCAGACGAAATTAAACGACGGTGGGCAATTGCTAGGTCTGCCATGGACAGGTTCAAAAATAAATGGAGGAACCGCAACATAACTAAAACCACGAAAACCCGGCTTGTCAGATCACTAGTGTTTCCCATATTCTTGCATGCTTCAGAGACATGGACAGTGCGGGAAAGTGAGAGGAGGAACATAGACCCCCTCAAAATGTGGTGCTTTAGACAGATGCTTGGAATATCTTGGACAGAATTTCGTACGAACGTCTCTAAACTACAGGAATTCGGCATCAAGTGGTGTCTCTGCTTTATTGTCCAAGCTGGCACACTGTCTTTCTTTGGGCATGTGCTTCGGCGCGAAGGTGCCTCAATCGAGCGGCTTGTAGTACAGGGTAGAGTTGAGGGCAACCGACCGAACGGTAGATCGCCGATTTAATGGACAGACCAGGTTAGATCAGCCGTGGATAGCAGCTTGTATCTGTGCATTAGAAAGGCAGCGACCAGACCAGAGATGAATGGCGACGCGATGTAAGGCGAGTTACTACTGCTGAAGTGAAGACCACGACCACTCTGCCAAGAGTGTAACGACTAAGAAGAAGTACCCAGATGACCATTATTAAAAGATTCGAAAGGAATTACTATCTAAAATTTTAATTCCTTGATTAGGCTTTTTCTACTTTAGTGAAGATTTTTACCTCGACATTTGATTAACAGGTTAAGGACATGATTCCTTCCGAGATCGAGGTGGCGTGCCACAACGCTGCCGAGTCCAGCACAATCTCGGGTCCTGCAGACGTGATGAGAGAGTTCGTGGCTTCACTCACCACCACAGGCATCTTCGCAAAGGAGGTGCCTTGCTCCAACATCGCCTACCATTCCCGTTACATCGCTGAAGCTGGTTAGAACTCTTTATCATTATTATCAATTACATAATTATTATCAGTGATTGGAATAGGTAGTCCTATTTCAATTTAAATTATTCAGATGATACGATCTGGAGTGTTATAAACACCGCCAAGATTACAGTTAAACAGTACCTCCACCAAGAAATATTCTTACTATTTTTAATCCGGAGACGCTCTGTACCTGCTATAAAATCCAATATTGTATATCCAGCTATATCCAGCAATCTAATTTGCATACTAAGTTATAAAGCTATTTCTAAAAATAAAAAAATAATAAAATGTTATTGTTACTAGCCAACTTTAGTTAAATTAGCATCATTTTTAGGCCGAATTTGCGCTGCAACGCCACTGCTCTACCACTATCTATCAATTCATCATTTTCGTCATAAACAGTCTAAAAACGCAAACTTTATAAAGCCCACTTCAGGGTTGACGTTCCCAGATATTGACTTTTACAAATAATGAGCATTAAGACACCTGGTTCGATAATGAAATAAAACAATTTTCTTTTTATTTAATATCGATCTTCTTCATTCCTAGTTTGTCTTGATTTTATTGATAAGGTTTTCTTACGACTTCCAAAACTGTGTTTATTTATAACGTGTCTATGTTATAAATAAACAATTGATGTACAATAATTTATTCTTTTGTATTCTCTGTTCACTTTTAATATTTTATTTCTATGTGGTGTCCGATAAATTGTACTTTTTTCAGGACCCGCGCTATTGAAGTACTTGTCAGAAGTCATCAAGGTGCCAAAAGAACGAAGCGACCGCTGGGTGTCCACATCAGTTCCACAGAACCGATGGGACCAACCCTCGGCCAAATTGTCCTCTGCTGAGTACCACACTAACAACTTACTAGTAAGTCTAAATCTTGTTAGCTTTAGGCCTTAAAACAGAGTTAGAGAAGCTCAAATTTTTACAAAAAAGTATAGTGTTTGAATTTTTAATTTGACCCCTGTTTTTACGTATTCCCATGCAATATTAAAAATGTATTTATTTTGGTAAATGCGCATGAGGTTTTTCAGATACAATTAGTGAATTATAATACACAATAACAGAACTAGGTACGGTAAGTAACACTAACACACAATAACACAACATAAACTCAAGGATAAACAAATTTCACATCATTAGAATCATTTTTCAGATTTAATGGTAACATACTCTTGCTTTATGAGCGTACTATCGGGGTCACCATCGCTTTACTAGTTTGCAGAAATTTTCGTATGAAGCGCACAGCCTGCCCGGGTACGTGCCCGCACCAATTATACGACGCGGTGTGCACGGGATTTTGGCCTTTATACTCGTAAAGCGACGGATTCCGCGATAGTACATACATCGTTCATCACGCCCATTTCTCGAAGGGGTAAGCAGAGATAACTGCTTTCCATTTGTCACAATCCTCACGCAAATTTTTGCTCCATTTATTCCTAGAAAGGTCATGCGTGAAATGTACTAATAGTAATTTAACTCCCTAGAACCCCGTACTGTTCGAGGAGACATCAAAACTGATCCCAGCCAATGCAGTGCTGGTGGAAGTAGCTCCCCACGGTCTGCTGCAAGCCATCCTGAAACGCTCATTGGCGGTATCCTGCAAGCACATCCCTCTTACCCGCCGTGGCCATCCAGATAACTCTCTGATGGTCCTCGAAGGAATTGGCAAGTGCGTTTCCGATAAAAACATTCATAGGCAATTATTATATTATATTCAGTGCAAAGGTTAATATAAGACTTTAATTTTTCAGGTTATTTATGGAAGGATATCATCCCAAAGTCAACGTTTTGTATCCTAAAATAGAATTCCCAGTCTCTACAGGAACTCCGATGCTTTCACATCTAGTAGAATGGGCGCATAACGAGAAATGGTAACTTATTGACGACGTGATTGCTGTAGTTATAGCGATAATTCATTTATTGACATTGTATTTTTTTCTTAAAGGGCCCTTCCTCTTTACGTAGCTGCACATAGAAAAACTGCGGCAGCAGCCAAATACGTAATATCTCTTCACGATCCTGAAAACAGCTACTTACGTGGCCACGTCATAAGAGGTAATAAATTAAATAAATATAATACAGGGTTAAAGGTTAAGTCGACTTATATCCTTTAAGGGGATGTAATTTCCATAATTTCTGACTGATTTGACTACTAAACATCGTAACCCAAACTTAGCCGTTCTAAAGTTATAGTACTTTGAAGTTTTTTTTATAAAATTTGCCGTTTTTTGTCTATTGTCCTATTTTTTTGTGTTTTGTACCTCTAACTTATTTAGTTTTGGTATTTTTGTGTAGAAGATTAGTTGCTTAAGTATTCTGAACACTAAAATTGCAAGTAGTTGTACCAACTGAGTCGTAGTAGACGATGAACAGTATAAAAAAAATTTGGAAAAAATGTTATTTCTTTCTTCGATATTAAAAAAAGTCTATGAGAGTTGTGCTGCAGATAATCGTAAAAATATCTACGGTTTCTTAGCTTTCTATCAAGGTATAATTAGCTAGGGTGTTATCAGAATTCTTGAAAAAACTTTGATGAAAGACTTTCAGGTAGTAATCAAAATAACGGTATTACGTTAAGTTACTCCCTGCGCCTATTGTCCTTATTGGAATTTGTACGGTGGTTTGGGGAACGGTGTTTCATAGTCAAATCAATCAGAAATGATGGAAAATATATCCCCTTAAAGAACATAGATGACTTACCCTTTAACCCTGTATACCTACCACCTAAAAATCCTAAATAAAATAAAATATTATTAAATAAAATAATCTTCTAATTGTAATTACTTTTAAGGAAAGTGTAGTATCTTTTTCATATGTATGCACACACATTACAATAACCAGACGTATACATGTACGATATTTTTTTAACAATAACTTATAAAGCTAGTTAGTACTATGTTAATTAAGATTATTGTTGAAATTTATTTAGAAAAGAACGTCTACCCATATTCTGCCGCCTTAACCGCTGTCTGGGATACCTTAGCCATGTGGCTAGAAAAACCGAAGAAAGAGGTATCGGCCACGTTCCATGATGTTCAGTTCTTTGCACAGCCAATTGTGAACGACCAGACGCAAATAAGAATCGCTGTCGCTTTGCACAGAGGAACCGGCCGATTTGAGGTATGCTCATACCATTTACACAGTATTACTTGTAGACATATTCACAAAAATAAAAGAAGAATTCTTATGCATGCAAACAATGGCAGAACAAACGTGATTTATTCTCTTAATTTTTTTCTTAAATTTAATTTAATCTTAAAGTAATATGAAATTTATAGGTTATGGAAGAAAACTCAAAAGTAGCCAGCGGTTTCATAAAAGAAGGATTTGGCGATAACGACGTTAATAATGATATTACAACGAATGAAGATTTGATTCTCGATGACAAGGATATATATCAGATCCTACATGAGAGGGAATACTCTTATAGGTAAGGGTATCTAAATTAAAGGAAGTCAAGGCTATTGATAAATCTGTATACTATTTACTATTATCAGTGCTATTATTATCAATACCGAAACATGTTTGTGAATTTCAAAGTAATATTATTGATGATATCGATAGAATTAAGAATCAGTCATTTTCTTTGTTAACGACAAAGTCTAATTACATAATATATCTACGTAATATTTGCTTTAAGTGATTGGCTATAGATGGCATTTTTAGTTCTCATGTAGCAAACTAAATCCAGATTCGCGCTAAATTAAAATTTTAATAAATCACAATCTCTCACATACTCGTTACAATTGTTTTGTGGAATACTTAGTTTAGAATGTTCCATTTTATGGAATCCTTTAACGGTACTGTCATCTAAGAGACGAGAAAATTCGACATACTTGAAATATTTGACCCGTATTTTGATAATTTGTATTGTTCTTGCAGTGGTGAATTTCGTTGCATACAGAAAGCAAATGTCTCCCTCACTGAAGCCCAGATAGTTTGGAACCAGAATTGGGTTACCTTAATCGACGGTTTGCTTCAAGTAAATGCGTTGCGCCAAAAACACGACGGTGTGTCTCAACCAAGTAAGATTAGAAGGATGACAATTAATACCAAAATGCATACGAATGCAGAAAATATTGAATCGAATGGTAAATCTGCTTTGAAGGCTTATGTAAATGAACTGTTTGATACGACACGGTAATTGTTTTTTTATTATTATAATTATATTATAGTAAACATTATTTGTTGTTAATTAAAACTTGGCTAATTTTAACTATAATATATTCGTGGTATTCAAGAATCCTTAAATTATAAATAATAAATGATAGCTTGAATTCACCGAAATATTTGTGTAAATACATGTCTTTTGCAAGCTGGTGCATGAACTGTTTTTTTTATTAACATAAAAACCTGCTTCCATTAAAAGTTAATAAAGTGTTTGCAACAATTAATATATTATTACACAATTAACAGATGTGGAGGAATAACTATGAAATCTATTAAATTCGACAACCTGCTAAGCTTCAACTCAAAACAGACTGTTTTAAAAACGTTGAAATTCGTTCCTCACTTCAACCTATCTCCTGGTGATGTAAGTCATATACATAATTGTTCAGATTGCTGTACTGAGCCATTTTATCACGAAGCAGCGCTTACTGGTGAGAAACGAGGCAGCCAGCTTAATAATGTTTTAATGAAAACTGTTATTAATCATCAGGTGAAATCATCTGTTCAAGCTTTCCTACAAATGGTAGCTGAAAACGTGAATAAGACAACGTTGAACGTCGTTGAGATATTGAACAGCCCTGAAAAACGTACAATTTTCAATGCCACCGAGAATGTGAATGGTATTCCGGGTCTCAAAGTGCTGTTAAAGCAAATACCCGGAAAAGCGGTGTCCCGATCTGAAGAACTGTTAGCAAATGTGGACTTAGTGTTGGTCAGAAACCTTTCCATGGAAGACATTGTAAGAATTTTTCATTTTACACTAGTGAACCCGCTCGCGTCTTTGTCTACATGAACAATCATACCATAGGATGATCTCACGCTACTCACTCAAAAACATTCGCAAGTAGTATTTATGGTTTATAGTTTAACGATTTTCGAAACAGACTAATAATATTGGTGTTAATTAACATTGAGAAACACTCGAAATTGTTATTGGTAGATATGATGTGATGTGTCTTACGGTTGATGAATGAAAGTAGAATTTCTCCGGAGATGTTTATTAGTCCATAGTTACAAGTAAAGTCTTAAAACTAAGTAAAATACATTTAAAGATAATGTTTGTTGACCCGATTACGAAATCTTTCCTTCGATGCTAATACAAGCGAACGTCGCTATTTTATGTAGCAGTCACTTGTAAAATATGTTATGTTGCAGTCAAACTCTATAGATCGACATACTACAATATAAAAACATTGTAACGGACGATGTAAACTTTTAAAAATACACATTTATCACTTATACTCGTATTAACTTAAAAACTGTATTATTTTACAAAACCGAAAGGTATAATACAATTATTGATGTAGGTACTTAGCTCGGCTGGCTAACTCTTATGAAGAAGGTGATCGTTGGTTATTATATTAAGTAGCACAGGGTTTCCATTACGTATCGAAACACAGTTGCTATCATTGATGCTTTGTTCGTGGTGTGTGTGAATAGATATTGTAGGCATTTGTTATGAATTTTGGTTTAAATTGACTTTTATTTATTTTGCTCACTAAACAGGTTGCAATTTTCAGATTTGTAAACAACTCTACAGCGTATTAAAAAGCAACGTTTTCATATTGAGCGCTGAAGAGACCTCACACGACTCAATTCGCGTCAGACCATCAACCCTTTATCGAGTTGTGGCATCACAAAACTCAGGAGAAGCATGGCTGCATCTTGCTAAATGGAGACCGACGGCTTTAACAACATCTACCACAGCCCTTACCATTCGGACCGAGAGTGATCTAGGCATGCTGACTGCGACAAGGGACTGTCTACCACCTAAACATAAACTCTTGGTCCTAACGTCCTACCCCCCAGTAGAAGGTGTTAAAGATCTTGTAGATATTTGGAGAAAAGCCTCGAACCGTAACCAAATCTACTTGGTCATGGTAAATCATGACAAAGCTGAAGATGAAAGTTTGGTGGAACTGCCAGAGTTAGATCTGGCAGTCAATGTCTTATCTCAAGTAAGTTGCAACTGCGCTCTCCATTCATTTCATATTAGTATTTAATCCATTTATCTTCATCACAGCCGGCATGATGAGGGCGGCCTGTGTGGCTCAAATCAATCAATCTGGAATCCGCTTCCACTTAATATCAGGTGTCAGCAGAGTCATCTGCCTACTTGCCTTTAAAATGCTCAATGCTTCCCACATTAACCGACATAGAAAATGGAAAATTGGGCAAATCACACTGCTCTCTAGCTGGGGTGCGTATCATTTCATAAAATGACATATGAACTAATTACAAAGGACATAACGTTCATTAGATATAATTTTTACTTGATCTACGAGATACACTTCCCATAACAACATTACGTATATTAGTCATTTTATATAATACTTATATTCTATAACAACTTTTTCTATAAAGCTATATTGGTATAATAACATATTCTATAACTTCAATTGATATAATTTTTACTTTAAAATAACATTAGCATTTTAACCCCAATTTGATTAAAAAAAAATCTTTAGAAGTTAATACGAAACGAATCGGCAAAACCGACTTCACGTAGACTTGTCTGCCCTACGCTAGAGTGTAATTTAAGCCCCGCAGCGCCGAAGCCGTGAAAGAAACCATGCCTGCTGCATGCTTGCTTGCATTCTGCATGCTTGCTTGCATTCTGCATGCTTGCTTGCACGCTGCATGCTTGCTTGCACGCTGAATGCTTGCTTGCACGCTGCATGCTTGCTTGCACGCTGCATGCTTGCTTGCATGCTGCATGCTTGTTTGCATTTTGGATCTGAGTATTATATGAATAATGTTTTATACCATTAGATTATTATATCAAATGTTTATTAAATGATATGGACATTATATCACATGAAATTATAGATTCTAATATTATATTAAAAGTTTATTATATCAAGTTAGTTGTTATATCAAATTAAATTATATGAAATAAAATTATATTAAATGAACGTTAGATCATAAGTATTTATATCAAACATTACACACTCTCTAGCAGTGGTAAAAACCACCAAACCACATTGGGAAATCATGGCGTGAATTTTGGACAGAGTGACTTAAGCTTTCGCTAATAATGTTGATCAGCAATTGAGCTTGATTTTTGTAAATTTTCATGTCTACAAGAGAGAATTAACTCCTTAACAAAGTCCATTTCATCCTTCTACTTATTTACTTACTTTTATTTATAATTTTCAGGGAATATGGGGTGGTGTATACTACTTGCCATTAAGAAATAAACAATTGGGTGCTCCCTTTGTAACGCTTCAGAGCAAGCAAATTGGTTACCTAAATTCTCTGAGCTGGGTGCAAGCGGAGGAATCTACTACTTCTGGCATCCCTGTGACGGTATGAAAAATTTACTTTTTTATTTCTTTAGAACTTTTAGCAAATCTAAAGTTGCTATAGAAGGTAAACTGCTAAAAAAGGTGCTTATAAAATTTTATTACCCTTTCGAGGAAAACTAATTTAATCCTTATAATGTTGAGGTTCAGTGCAATAGTTATATTATTGATGTTATCTTAAATTAGTAATTCATTTTAAATTATTGCAGGTGCATTATGCCGGACTGAATACTGTTGATTCCAAAAGAGCCACCGGCGTATACAAGTTCAAGAAAGAAAACGGTTTTGATGACAATAATTACGGAATGGACTTCAGTGGGGTAACTGACAGGTAAATTCACAAAAAAATACAAGTAAAACATCAACCAAATCATAAATGCATGCCAGTCTTGTTTCAATACAGCATCGGTGCTAAATTAGGGTTTCTTCGGTCTGTTGCGGCAAGCTGTCACTCTAAACTCGTACCAGATAAGAGATCTAGAACGCAAAAAACATTAATTACGTTGATTCGTTAAATAATATTTGTCTAAGCATCATTTCATCATTTCTCATCTGTTAAATGTTTACTATTCCGTGTGTAGAAAAACATGCATAAGCCGAGCGAATGTTCCTCGATAGCGGAGCCGAAGCCGTCACAAAACGATTCGGTCAACAACGCAGTTTACGTAAAAACAAATGAAACACTGCTAATTAAAATGCATGTAGCGATTTTCAAAGGTTGTAATTTTTTTCATAAATACATACGTAGATTGTCCACAAAGGGTTAGTAGACTAGGCAATGGGGACCGCAGAAGCAGTCCACTGCCATAGTCCACTTTTCACCAAATAACAACTGCACATGTGCTCAGCGTGATAGGTGGTGAGCCCATTGCCTCTTTATGCTGTTGGATGTATGTGCAGTCTTTAGTCCTTTAGTCGCTCAAGGAAAGTGAAGGGTTGATTGTTGTCTTTTAGTGAGCCGCTATTACCACATGGCTCTGTTTATTCGGCCTTTTTTTGTCCCAGTGAATCCACCTTATGGATACCGTAGTCCTTAGCCTTTGGGCGGAGGTTGCCAAATTCGGATTAGGTTCATTACTAACTTCTCCAGTGAATCCGCCTGAGGGAGGGAGGGAGGGTTATGTGGGACTCCATCCGTCCCCCTTCCACAGAAAGGGTAAGAGGGAGGGAAGTTTACCCACTAAACGCAGGGGAACAGCAACTCGAGAAAAGTGATTCCACGGCCGTGGCACCCTTCCACTAGGGAATTAAACCACGGGATCCGCCCTGGCGCCCATGCGCCCGCCTATGGATGGTTGTAGACACTCGTACGAGTTTGTACAACCATCCACGCACCGGCACACGAACTTGACTCGCGAGTCGCGACGCAAAGAACACCCACTTCATAAGTGTGTGAGAAACTTCGCAGACATTGATAAGGATACAAAATGATACAAGTACAAACTACATTTAGAGCCTAGAACTTAAAATTAAACATGTGTGCAAACAAAGGCACAAGACAACATTTTTTTTTAGCTTTTACGTATTTCTGTTTATTCGGCCTAATGGAATTTTTCGGCCAGTTGAAATTGGCTAAACATATTCCGGTACAACAGAGCACCCTTTTTTCGCACAGCGGTGTTCAAGTGATGGGGCTAGTCCGGTCCGGCGCGGCCAGCAGTCGCGTCAGGGTGGCCCCGGAGCTAATGTGGCCTGTCCCCAGCCACTGGACGATGGAGGACGCCGCCACGGTCCCTATGCCGTATGCGCACGCGTATTACTGTCTTGTAAGTCATATTTGCAGTTTGAATAGTCTATTACAGAGTAACACTTGGCACGGTTAGCAACGAAGTCTGCAGGAATTTTCAGACTTAGTAATTTAATTAGAGCAATGTTTTTATTCTGCGAAATGTGCAAAGCCATCATCACGCGCTTGAGTTAAAAATTAAAATTTACTTTTTAAAGAAGGAGGTGCCCTGCGGAATATCAGAACAAATATTTTTAAGTAAGAATTATTGTTTCATGCGTAAAATTAAGAAGTTGTCGAAGAAATATGTTTTTTGGAGTCATTAGATTTATGTATTGTTTGTTAAAGTTTAAAGAATTTGTTTCAAATTTCAACAAAGCCGTGACCTTCAAACAATTACAAACAATACCTAAGTACATAAATCTAATAACTCTAAAAACATATTTTTTAAACAATTTTCTTAATTTTACGCATGAAACAATAATTCTTACATGAAAATATTTGTATTGATATTCGACATGGCACCCCCTTTCTTTAAAAAGTAAATATTATTTTTTAACACAAGCGCGTGATGGTTTTGCACATTTCGCAGAATTAAAATATTGCTCGAATTAAATTACTAGGTCTGAAACTTCAAAGCAGAATTGTTCTAACTATAAAATATCAATATGATTGATTTTGCTTTGAAGTTCATTAAGAGACTTATGTCAGTTTTTGCGATCGCGCGGCACGCGCTTAAGTGTTTGGTAGGTAGAATTAGATTGTATTGGTTGTATTAGTATAAAAGAAGAATAAGTGAGGAGTGTCTGAACAAAAGGTCCACTTTCCTAAGGGTTACTTATTAATGTTGTAATCAAACGTTGGTAAACCTAATAAATTAAATTAAATTAAAAAAAACTTACAAAATAAACAAAGGTCCGCAACCACACAGCTCTTTCCCAGTTTGAAAAAACAAAAACCTGTAACTGTATCTCTTTCTTCCAGGCCATTAAGGTACGTATGCTCAGCAACATGAGCATATTGGTGCATGGAGGGACTGGCGCTCTCGGCCAGGCCGCCATATCCATAGCCTTAGCGCATGGACTGCAAGTGTTTGCGACGGTCAGCGATGTACGCAAGAAACACTTCTTGAGGAAGCTGTTCCCGGAGCTGAAGGGTAGCGTAGATATCTTTATTCAGTAAGCTTAAAATAAGCATTTTGAATCGTCTAAATTTTTTTTTTTTTATGGATGGATTGATAGGCATAGGAACAACCCATTCAGGACGTCTTTTAGCTGTGGAGAAGAACGGGCACAAGAAACTCCACAGCTTTATAATAATATAGAAGTAACGACATTTACAAAACAATACGTCGTTACCAAATTATACAATCAATAATCATAAAACAATTATACCTATAATAAAATAAAAGTTAAAAACAAAAGTGAATCTAAAAGTTTAACTCGGGCACTATGAACTCATTAGAACAATGTGTGCGAAACTAGAGGAATATTAATTCCATGCATTTTTGTCATTGATGTAATCGCTTACATTGTGATAGCCCTTTTCTAAAAGTCTGTCCTTAACATGTGTTTTTGAAATTTGTCAAAGGGCAAACTTATAACATCGTTCGGGATTTTATTGTAAATTCAAAAAAGACACTTTGTCCCATAAATATTCCATAAACTTTCTGAAGTCAAAATTTAGGAATTACAAGTTTATACTTATTTCTAGTATTTAGTTTGTATATATCGCAATTTTTTTTGAAATGAGAAATGGTTTGGCGCACGTAAACAATACAGTTATAAATAAATTGTGGTGCAGCTGTAAGAATACATATATAATACATAATCATGACTCTAAATACATACACAATAATTTTGCAGTTGTAGGTATTTATCGTTTTTATCGAAATAGGATAATAAATTTGAGCATAATACATATTACAAATTTCCATTCTGTGAGCATAAGTTGAATTCGGACGGCCGGCGCATCGCATTTTGTAGTAATTTTGCAGTTGTATTTATCGTTTTTATCGAAATAGGATATAAAATTAATTATAAAATCTTTATTCCTCATGAAGTAACAATTACTCTGGTATAAATTTTGCTCAATAATATTATCGTAGATAGGATATATTCACAGTTAACTTATAGCGATTTTTAAAGTTTTTTGGTTTAGAGTAAGATTTTTTTCCTATATAAAATCAATAATATCTAAAAATTCCGAGGCCGCTACGCACTATTCGACTATTTAAGAGATAACATAATATTTTTTTTATTTCACTTGTTTAGAACAGTAGTTCAATCGATGAGCTCAAAAAAGTGCCTTCGCGCACTTTATGAAAATCTTTCTCTGCAATTTTGGGTTTAATTAAAAAGTTAAGCAAAATTTACAAAAAGCGAGGCCGCTACGCACTATTCCATAGCTATAGTATTCAATAAGTCATAATTGTTAATGTATTTTTGTTTTTGACATCCATAACGCGAAAATTGGCCATTTTACGCAAAAATCACAGTCAAAATGTAATTCCCATACAAACTTCGCAGTCAAATTTTTTTAAAACCTACTAGTCAATTTTAATAAAACTTTGTATGCTACAGTAAAATACAGGGATCTAAATAGTTTGTTGAACACATTTTTAAAAAGCGTTTATTAAGCTGAGTTATTGCGATTTAAAGTCCACTATAGAAAGTTTAAAATCGCAATAACTCAATTAAATAAACATTATTTGAAAATGTTTTCAACTAACTATTTAGATCCATGTAATTTACTTTAGCGTGCTAAGTTTCATAAAAATTGGGTTATGGGTTTTTAAAAATTTCGACATGGAAGTTTGTATGGGAATCCGAAATGCGTAAACCCTCTTAAGGTTGCCGCTCAGCTCGCACGCTCCACGTCACGCGTCGTCGCTAAAATCTTAATCGTACTAAATATCCATGAGTGGAAACCCTACGCTCTGATGTCAAATCAATATCGATCATCAAATCGATATCAGCGTTGCTTAACGGAATATGAACGCTCGGGTCACACGATAAGTTTCAATGTCGCGTGAAAGTCGTTAGAGAGTGAGCCTTCTGTACGGTAGTACTATTAGTTATTCTGTGCCACGCAATGGATTTTATGCGGTTTTCACTAATAACTGAGGATGGTATTGTTCATCATTTGTAAATATTTTGTACAAAATGGCTGAAGTATGGGTGGACCGCTAGTTATATCTATAAAAATATTTGGTACTTACTTATATAAGACCGTATTACCTATAATGTAACCGTGTCGCGTTACGGTGAAAGAATACTACCACCCCCTCTCATCCCTTGGGTGTCATAAAAGGCATAAGGCGGCGATGGGCTCACCACTTCTCACACTGAGCACATGTGCAGTCCCTATTTGGTTAAAAGTGGCCTATGGCAGAGGACTGCTTTGCGGTCCTCATTGCCTAGTCTCTGACTAACCCTTTGGGGATAATAGTCGTGATTATATAATATCTACGAATAACCTATGCTAAGTTTTTTACCTACTATAGTTAGTTCTGAGTAAAGTTTATGTAAATTTTCTAGCTCTAGTACAGAAAACATATGATAGCTTATTATTTTTAGTCGTACGCTATTAAACATCAATTTATTGTAGCGATGACTTGATTTCAATGACGAAAGCCAGCAGTTTATAGGTTGTACTTTTTTTAACATTAATGTTATTGTTGTGGAACTGGTTAGGTACCCGAATGGCTACCGAGAAATAAGTATAACAATGAGGTCGTTTTGATGATTGAGCTGATGATTACATTACATTAAATGAAGGCACTCGGCCGTTATCAGGATGATCCATTTTCCTTTATGAGCGTGGAATAGCGGGCAGGGAGATGATATTTTAATAAAATAACTGTTTTAACAATCATTGCAATTATAATTATTGAAACTACAATTATACGTTGCAAGAAATTATCAAAGATGGCTACGATTAAACACGATTCAAATTAACGTCCACTAAGCAGTGAACGCGTGCGCACGTCAGAACGACTCGATCCAAATTGACATTGTCACAAGATGGCCGCCTGTGCTTGGTGTTCGTTTATTCCGCTTATGATCTAGGCCATTATAGGTCATTTTTGTGGATGCACCGTCACATATACAGGTGGGAAAAAAATACCGTGGTTAGAGGAAAAGTACCCTTAATATTTGTGATGGCTAATTTTACTGAAAAGAAACATTCCTATATTTTCAAAAATAATTAAAACTGTATTTATAGATATTTGAAAAATTACCTGCTTGAGCCGGGAATCGAACCAGTAAAATGAAAAAAAAACATCGTGTTTTTTTGATACCAACGAAGGGTCATTCATAAGGGTCAATTTCTTTTAAACAACGAAGTACGTAGTAGTAGTCGAAGAATACGTCTGTGCATACGTGAAAGTGGGTCTCATTTTGAGCAAATTCATAAGTTAAGTGAACTATTTTCTTGTATGTAAGCTTTACAATAAAAACATATTTTTCTTCCTCTTTCTTTAACTTAAGATACTATGTTGGTAAAAGAAATTGATCCTTATGACCTCCTCTCGGTTGGTATCATAAAATACAGATTTTTTTTTCACATTTCACCGGTTCGATTCCCGGCTTAAGCTGGTATTTTCAAAAAATGCAGTTTTAATTATTTCTCAAAGTAAAGGTGTGTTTCCTTTCAGTAAAATTTGCCATAATCAATATTATGGGTACTTTTGTTCTTCACTTTTGTTTCTTTTTTTCTTCACCTGTATATTTCACCCTGTATATTCACGACTATTGTGCCCGAAGGGTTATTCAGAGACCAGAATGAGGACCGCAAAACATTCCACGTTTCACTGGATGTTTATGCAGTCTTTAGTCCGTTAATCGCCTTTTACGACACTCAAAGGAAGAGATGGGGCTGTAGTATTCTATTAATGGGCTTCTACCAGCACAGCACCTGAGCTGATGATAAGCTGATGAAGTGAATTTATCTTTTTTAGAGGATCACATTGGCAATTCGAGAGACCCCAGCTTCAGGGACATGGTGATGGCCCTGACCAACGGCGCCGGGGTCACCTACGTCATAAACTGCGTCAAAGCGGAACTGAAGGACGTAAGTAACCGTTAGCGTTGTGAGCATCATACATCCCCCCCTAGTAGGTGAAGATCACAGCTTTCCAATTGCTACGATCATGACTAGGGTTGCCACCCATACTCTAAAATAGAGTATTGTCCTCTTTTTCATGTAGGCATACTTTATAATCTACGACACCAATAAAGTACACTAAAATACTCGTAAAACTATTCACGTAAAAGACAATTAATAATACCCTTTTTTATGCTACACACATCAAAAGTGTCTAGGGATCAAGCATTTTTATGCGGATTTCTTGAGATTGAGATGTGGCTTTGTAATATATTTATGATTTTATAAATTTATATGGATCCTTTTTGGTGCATTTCATAATTTGAAACAGGAACTTTCAATCAATTTCTAGTAAAAGATGAAAATCAGCTGTCAATATTTTCCCTATAAAAACATACAACGCATTGAAGACATTATTAGTGCTACTGTTTCCCTACTACTGATTAAAACCAACGTTATTATGGAGCGGCGACGTCATTTAAGCAGGGAAGAAATGCTCAGAGCCGTGGGAATGATAGAAGCTGGTTCCCGGCAACGTACTGTGGCTTTAGCTCTGAATACAAGTCAGAGTGTTATCAGTCGACTTTGGACACGTTACCGAAGCACTGGTACCGTGGCTGAGCGCCATGGAGGACGGTATCGCTGCACCACACGGAGACAAGACCGATACATTCAAATCACAACTCGAAGAGCTCCAACAATAACCGCCATGATGTTAGCCGTGAGGCTTCATCACTCTTCAGGGAACTTAATTAGCGACCAAACAGTCAGAAACCGCTTGCATGAAGTGAACCTTCATTCCCGAAGACCGCTAAGGGTACCACCTATAGCAATGCACAATCGTAGGATTCGATATCAATGGGCTCTTGAACACAGAAATTGGGCAGAAGAACAATGGCGTTTCGTGTGCTTTTCTGATGAGTCTCGTTTTGGTATGAGACCGGATACAAGACGTATACGACACTGGAGAACCCCTGGACGCCAACAGCGATTAAAATCCTGCCAGGAAGTCCATCCTTATAGTGGTGGAACCATCATGGTATGGGCGGGTATTTGGATCGGCGGAAGAACTGAGTTGATTTGGATCAGAGGCAACCTCAACGCTCAAATTTATGCTGAGACGATTGTATCAGACGTCATCGTTCCTCTACAAGTGCAAATCGGTCCCTTATTTCAGTTAATGCATGATAATGCACGACCGCACACCGCAAGAGTTGTAAGACAGACTCTCGCCGCAGCTAACATCAATGTCATGCCCTGGCCTGCTCAGTCGCCAGACTTGAACCCGATTGAGCATGCATGGGATATGCTACAGAGAAGAGCTCTGCCGAATATGGAGGGTATCCAGTCGCAAGAAGACCTTTTTTTGTTGTTGCAACGAACATGGGCGGCCATTCCACAGCGTGATTTGGATGAACTCATTTTGAGTATGCCAAACCGATGTTCTTGTGTTGTTAGTGTTCGCGGTAGAAACACGGATTCTTAATTGTTTAAGTTACCCAATAAAATTTTAAAGAAAACTGTTATTTCAGTCTTTTTTTCGAACTTTAATGTTAGTGGTTCAAATGTCAAAAATCCCTTTATTAGGAAAATGGCAAATTTCTTTATTAATGCAAAGGTGACTTGGTTTATCGTTACTGTAGTGTAGACAAACGAAAATACTTTATTTGATGAATCCTTAAAGAAAATTTTAATTAATATCAATCAGGAGAAAAGTTATTGCAAAAATATATGTTGATCCCTAGACACTTTTGATGTGTGTATGTACTTTATTTTTGTTCTAACAAAATGAAATAATACTTTAATCGTCCTTAAAAAAAGATGGCAACCCTAATCATGACACACATCCTTTGCGTTGTGGAACAGGAGAAAATTTTAATTGAAGTTGTAGTGAGCAAATAAAAAAATATATAAATTGGTTTGCGCTAACACCAATTCTCTGGACCAAGATGAGTATTATTTTGAAACTCGTTAATATGGTAAGATAACGGATAATAATAGGATACATAAACATAGAAGAAACACCCAGACCCGAATTCAATTTAGAAAAAAAAATAGATTTTCTCCTAATTGACCCTACCGGAACATTGAACCCGGTACCTCAGAGATGGCGCGACGCCAGACCCGGCGTGCTAACCAGTCGACCACGGTGGTCATCAAGCAAAGGGGTCTACGTTTTGAAGAATTGTTAGATTTTGTGATATTTTTAAATTGTTAGAGGTAGGTAATGTTTTATGGAGAAAATAATAAAATAATAAACTATTTATTTATGAGATACTTCATTTTTATTGTTGACCATCGATTGGCACAATAAAATAAGAAAATGTGTAACTTTTAGCATTGGCTTGCTCTTACATACAAACATAGCTACATAAGTCAAAGACTAGACAAAGGGTAGGTACCGCAGATAGCTGCAGTCCACTGCCACTGTTCACGTTTTTTTTTTTATGTGACACGTCATAGTGACTACATCCTGCCTGATGGTAAGCAGCCGATGCAGTCCAAAATAATGAGAGCGCTCCTCACCGTGTAACAAGCACGGTAACAAGCGCACCCAATTATGACGTTTCATAAAATATAACTCTTTAGTCCATTTGTAGTCGCCTTTTACGACAGCCAAAGGAGGTGATGGGTTGTAAGTTCTAATAACCCCTTGAGGATCGTAAAAACAGACACTGTAATTAAAAATCAATTGTTTCGCGACCGCCGGCGGTCTTATGATCCTTGACCTATTAGGGACCCGCTATTACACAATTTTTGCTTTTCATGTACCTACGGTGCGGATACCGTGTACCGTGTACCGTGTACCGTAGCGGTGAAAGAATACTACCATCCTCTCTCTTCCCTTGGGTGTCGTAAAAGGCGACTAACGGACTAAAGACTGCACAAACATCGAACAGCATAGAGCGGCGATGGGCTCACCACCTATCACGCTCGCTGTGCAGTCGCTATTTAGTGAAAAGTGGACTATGGTAGTGGACTGCTCTTGCTGTCCTCGTTGCCTAGTCTCTGACTAACCCTTCGGGGACAATAGTCGTGATTATTTGTTTGTTCGGTGCGTTTTTCTTTGGATTTATGCATTTATCTTCGCTTTTGTCGTTACTTATAACATATTTTTATTTACCACAGATGTCTTTACAATGCACCAGCTCCAGCGGTGCCACCATCGACACAATTCAGATTCAAAGTGACGAAATATATAACTACGGGTTTTCAAATCTGTCATTGGAGAGATGTTACCTACGCGCCGACTTCTCGAGTATATTCAATCAGAAGATTGATATGTTGGTAAGTTTTGAACAAGCCCAGTGGTTGAGCGCTCGGCCCGTTAACTGGAGGTCAAGAGTTCAATTCTTAATTAGGGCAAAGTGTGTTTTGGATTTTTTAACCCCTCAGTCTTGGATTTTTTTTTGACAGTTTTTTGACACCAACTGTCAATGTCAAATTTGACAGAATCGAGCATAGACTATGCTATATTTTGCGATAACAATACATAAGATGAACTACAGAACCGAAATAACTAAACTTGTTCATACTAAAGTAGTCTGTAAGTCTATGAAACACGGTACAAAGTCAAGAGTGTTTTTGTAGATGCGGTCGCATGAGACCGCTTGGGGTTTGAGGGGTGCTTATCTTGTCTGGGTTTGTGTTTCGGCAAGCTTGTTGATTATGCCTATACCCATCAGCAAGGAAGATATACAGGGTAAATTTTGAACTTCCCGCCAATTTTTTTACGTGCTCCTGTAGCAGCAGTACAACCAAATAATGAAATAAAAAAAACATAATTTTTTTACATTTTTGTCTCAACTTTTCCTTAAGAAAATTAAAATTATTGTCACCTAGCGCGCGGCCTGTCGTGGTTATTAAAGCGCATACGCGTGACCGTTATTATTCACCCCGTGCACTAATGACATAGCGCCGTCGCTTTGACCGCGAGGGTGGGCGCACGCACCTCCAACTATAGGATATAAAAACAGGCAAAAAAATTGTATTTAAAAAAGAAACTATTCATTATTTTTACGTGAAATACTTTATTATTACTTTTTTTACCCCATATTTACTTTTGGCAGGGGGTCCAAAATTAACCCTTTAAATTGATAATAGTCGTGATAATATTTAGATTTATGTATGTATAAGTAAATATATATAAGTTACATAGCTTGCATACCTTTGATGTCCAGACGATACCTATTGGCACCGATTACATGGACGCATGCATGATGAATTATTGACTAGGTGTCTCCATTGATTAAAACGTTCATATAAAATATTTTATTAACAAATACTAACCTACAACACATAAATTACTTGGTAACGTAATATATTTGTCTACGCCATCAGTTGTAGCCAATACATGATTTACATGATTCAGGTCTTGCCCAGGAGGGGGACAAGCTATAATTTAATATTTAAGGAGTTGTATATAGCTTCAATATTCAACAACCGTGTTGCGTAGGGGTGAAAGAATACTACCATCCCCTCTCTTACCTTGGGTGTCGTAAAAGGTTACTAACGGACTAAAGACAGCACATACATCTAACAGCATAGAGCGGCGATGGGCTCACCACCTGTCATGCTGAGCGCATGTGCAGTCGCTGTTTGGTGAAGGGTGGACTTTAGCTGTCCTCAGTGCCTAGTCTCTGACTAACCCTCGGGGATAATAGTTGTGATTATTTGTATATTGAAGCTACAACAACAACATTGTTGTAGCTTCAATATAACACCTAAGCTGAGTAAAAATAATGCCCGTATTTTAAGTACCCTAGCTATTCATTGCATTTTGTAGGTACATACTAGTAGTAGTAACATAAAGGTACAGCATAAACAACATAATTTTTAAGGTTTTTTGTGTATTTCAATTTAAAATGCATTTGCGGGGCTATCTATAGCAGCCACTTTCGTATCCAATTTCGGACGTAACGACGGACCTCTTCCACCCTTTTCCACTTCTGTCGATCTTGGGCTATTGACATCCAATCATGCCCTGCGTGCCGTGCGATGTCATCTTTCCATCTCATTGGCGGTCTCCCTCGCGGTCATATGTGTGCTCGTGGGCTCCATTCCAGCAACCTCCGAGTCCGTCTTTCTTTGCTCATACCACTTATTTAACACAAAACTACTTAATAAAAGCATACTTTATACACCCGACGTTTCGACCGAGTTGCACCGGCCGTGGTCACGGGATGACTGATAAATGTGTGCGTAATGGACCGTGAAAGTTTAAAAGTGTATATGCTTATTTCATTATTTGCAATTGCAAAAGTTGCAATAATCCGAGTGACATTAGATATTTACACAAAGAATTCTGAACAGTTTATTTACAAACATTCTTCATCGAATTTGACCCTAGTATAAACCTTTCGATGCTTGATGCGACGAGGAGCTGGATGGCACAGCGGCTAGCGCGTTCGGCTTTCGAACTTGCCCGCTAAGCAACTTTTGACATGCCGGGTCGCCTGATGGGTGACCAATTAAAAACATCTCGAGCTTCCTCCGTGCTTCGGAATGCACGGTAAGCCGTTGGTACCGGTTGTTAACGTAAGATGGTAGTCGTTAAAACCCACCAACCCACATTGGACCAGCGTAGTTGGTTATGGCCTAATATTCCCACGTGCTATTGTTCACGTGGGAGGCCTGTGCCCAGCAGTGCGACTTTTATAGGCTGATGATGATGATGATAAACCTTTTTGTACAAAGTAGCAATTAAGATAATGATTATAATCAATTCATGGTTTACAATTGCAGAACTTGCAATATCTGATCAGCGAGGGCATAACGAGGGGGTACGTTCGCCCTCTCTCCCGTGTCAATTATGCGCCGAGTGAGGTCTCTCGCGCTTTCCGGCTATTGGACACCAGCCAACACCGCGGACGGGTTCTTATAAAGCTGTGCGAAAGTGCTCCGCTGGCACAACCCAGGTAAGGATGAGTTACATGCGGTTTTCCTAAAAAAAAACCTAATGGCGGCTTCACATTAGTGCCGTGAATTCATGCGTGAATGACATGTCTTGCCCTCCACATTCACGGGATGCTCACAATCGTTTGTGAAACCCGTCGCGAAATGGACGTAGAAGCTGCTGCTGCAATTACTTTGTTTGCTGTGGCAACATACTATTTAGACGTCCAAAACATTATTAGAAAGCGTTGGAAAAAAAGAAGATGGTGGATGACTGAAATACATCGTAACCGATCAAAGTATAGTTTGGAGTAAACTGATTAATTTCCTCTTTGGTAAACTGGCATGGGGCCGTGAATGTGGATTTGTACGCGTGAATGCCGCGCGAACCCTTTGTCGCGCGACAAAATACGCGTACGATCAAGGCGTGAACGCGCGTGAACCCCGCGAAAACCGTCCACATTCACATTCACGCCTGTTTACGGAGCTTCACGGCACTAATGTGGAGCCGCCATAAAAAGAAACTCACTACCAAACCATGATAGTTGTTCCTTTCAGGTTGGGTTAGCATCTTCTGTCAAGCGCTCAGCCCGTAAAAGTGGGCCTGGGTTTCTTCGTATTTTTTTTTGTTGCATAGCCCCTGTTTGGATCACCAACCCGCATTTTCCAAGCGTGGTAATTAACCCTATAACTATCAATTGTAGGGATGACTTGATGTCAACGATCGAGGTCTAAGCCTAGAAGTGTTATTTGAAATTGCCACCCCTTAGAGGTACTGTGGAGCCTATGCTATGTTAATGCACTGGCAGGTTTTACGTTGAAATAATATATGAATAAAACATAATTTGAAATCATGAAAAAAATTAGAATGTCAAACGGGTTGTTTATAGTTAGAGAGATCTATCTGAAGTGCCAACATGGATAGACTTAAGGGCCCCACAGACGATCAGGTCGCCTGCAGGTATCGGCCTGTCAGTAAGTAGTACTTCAACGCACGGGTGGCGGCGGCGGCGGAAATGACAGGCTGATACCTGCAGGCGAACTGATCGTGTGTGGGGCCCGCCGGCAGGTATCAGCCAACTGACAGGCTTATACCTGCCGGTGTGCCGGCGAACTGATCGAGTGTAGTACTAGTCGCCCGCCGCCGCCGCTGCCCGTGCGTTGTAATACTCACTAACAGGCCGATACCTGCCGGCGACCTGATCGTCTGTGGGGCCCTTTACCATGAGGTTTTTGATATTGTGATGTATAATAAAAAAAACAATCTCTCTAACGATAGACAACCCGTTTGATATTCTCATTCTTTTCATAATTTCAAATTCTGTTTTTTTTCTTAAAGTATTTCAACCTGCCAGTACACTAACATTTATTTATTTATTCAGTTTAACATAGCATAGACTCCACAGTACCTATTTACTACGCGCTAACATCAGATTCTTCAAGTGGCGATTACCAAGAACATTAGAGTGTGATCGATACTGCAGATGACCATGAGCGATGACCGCTTCACATCGAAAGCTTGAAGGTAAACGAGTAGGTAAGCCACTTGGCTATCCTGCTCGTTCACCATTTTTTTTTATAAAAAGAAGTTGAAGTTGAAATCATATATTAATGTTGTCCATACAGACTGACCTGCTCCCAGTCCCAAACTCAAGTAGTGGTGTGTGATGACACAGCCCTCGGTGTGCAATTGGCAGACAAACTAGTGAAGTGTGGCGCGAGAAAACTGCTGTTGCATTTGGATAATGTACCCGCGCACGTACTCTATAAAAAGAAGTAAGTATATAAGGAAAAACACATGTTTTTAATGTGAAAAGGTGAAAACGTGCCGGCGGGTCACCTGATATCCGCCTGTGGATACCCGCAAAACCAGAGGAGTCGCAGGTGCGTTGTCGAGCTTGAAGAAGGAGTATATAGGAATGTTTCGGGTTTATAAGCTCAAACTCTTCGAATCGTCACCAGCTCTGAGGTCCCGGGTTCGATTCCTAGTCGGGTCCATTTAGAAACAACCTGTTTTTTTAAAATTGATTTCGGGTCTGGGTGTTTTCTTTGTAAGTACTTATAATAAAAAAAAAATTAAAAAAGGTTAAATTTTTTTTAAATATTTTATGTTTTTATACAATTTACACAAATTGATGCTGAGCCTACCTCTATGATCGTGTGCTATTTGTATGGACGCGAGCCGCTGTGGCATGGCATGCGATCTCAGCGCGCCCTAGCGTCAAAGTTCTGTTAACTAAGTAACCTCCTTTGTATGTAACATCTCAGCGGCGAAGTGGATAAGAGCTCGGCTCGATACTAGAGGTCCCAAGTTTAATTCCCAGATCGAGAATAGTGTGTTTTCGGATTTTTTGATGCTGCGCCCGGGTTTGTGATCACCAACCCGCATTTGGCAAGCATGGTGATTCAGCCAACGCCCATCAATTATAGCGATATGACTTGATTTCAATGATGGAGGCCTTTACACTACAGTGGGATAGTATACATGGTTAATTTTGGATGCCCCGCCAAACTTTTTTATGTGGTTCTATAGTAGCAGTACAACCAAATAATGAAATAATAAAACTTTTTTTATATACATTTTTGTTTCAATTCTTCCTTAGGAAAGTTAAAATTATTGTCACCTAACGCGCGGCCGCCTCGTTAACAAAGCGCATGAGCGTGACAGCTATTATTCACGCTGTAGTGGAGCGTGCCACGGCATCATGACCTTTTTTTTTGCATTTTATCACGTATTTGCTTTATACAAAAACAGTTGTTTCTTATTGAGTCATGATGCCGTGGCACGCTCCACTACAACCCCTTGCACCAATGATGGCGGGCCGTCGGTTGCTTTACCCGCGAGGGTAAGTGCACGCATCTAAAAATATAGGATTTAAAATGCAGGCAAAAAACTGTGTTTAAAAAAAGAAAAAAATTATGTTTTTTTTTTTTTTTTTAATTAAGTAAAATATCTGATTATTACTTTTTTTACCCTATATTTACTTTTAGCGGGTGTTCCAAAATTAACCCTGTATAGGCTGTACTTTACTTTACTTTTACTTTGTATGTCATTTCATAACCGTGTGGCGCAGTAGTGAATGAATATTACCACCCCCTCTCTTCCCTTGGATGTCGTAAAAGGCGACTAACGGACTAAATACTGCACATACATCCAACAGCATAAAACGGGAATGAGCGACTCAGAGCGACCTCCAGGAGGCGTTTGACACATACGGGTATGAGATAGCGACCTCCAGGAGGTCGCTTGACACACAAGAGGTTTAATAACTTATTTATCGGTTGTTCCGCCTAATTGTGTTATGATCATGTGTCGCGTAGCGGTGTAGGAATGCTACGACCCCCTTTCTTCCCTTGGGCGTTGTAAAAGGCGACTAAAGAACAAAAGACCGCACGTACTTCCAACAGCAATAAGCGGCGATGGGCTCACCACCTGTCACGCTGAGCACATGTGCAGTCGCTATTTGGTGACAAGTGGAGTATAGCAGAAGATTGCTTTTGCGGTCCTCGTTGCCTAGTCTCTGACTAACCCTTCGGGGATAATAGTCGTGATTATATGTATGTATGTATTTCATTTCTATTTTTTAGGGGTTGGGAGAAACTTGAAGTAGAAGTAGATGTGTCCACCAACCAGCTCAGCTCAGACAAGGAGGTTATATCTCTACTGACGAATGGCGCCAAAATGGGTGATGTCGAAGGCATATACTTCGTGTCTACCGCAATCAACTCCAAATCCAAACAACAGGTGCTGGGCGATTTGGATTCCGCATCGAAGAAACTGTGCCCCTCATTGAAGTAAGTCAGAAATGGGTATATATTATCTTAGAAGGGCTTGCCTAAGTCTATCTTATGGTAGCACTTTTACCATCAGGAATTGGCTACTTGACAGTTTTCGAAAAAGTATTTAAAAAATTGCATACGCTTATTTTATACCCCGTACAATATTTTCTTTCTCGAAAAAGCTTTATTTAATTGAAAAAAAAAACATATATTTTTTCAGTCATTCCAAATTCTGTGCGAAAACGGTTGGTCACGTGACATTATTGCTCTGTGACGTCACATTTCAATAAATATAGAAATTCATCTTGAAACCTGACAAATAGTTTTTGATAATTTTGTGAAATGTGACGTCACATGAAGCTCAATCATGGCCGCCCGTGTTTCGGGTCTTGTAATCCACAGATAAAAAATCGAAAATTTATTTTGTAAAAATAAAATATCTACAAATTATCTTATTAAAAAAAACAAAAATATTGTTAAATCATAAACTACCCTTTCCGACATCTTTCATATTTTATTGTAACAACTGTCAAATAGCCAATTATACTTTATTACTGCCATTAACGAAGTAACTACTATTCTTATTAAAAATAAAAAAAATCGTATCGTATAACTTATTTCGTATTGATAATGTTAAAATACTGAACCGAAATACAAAATAAGTTATGTTCTTTTGTTGTTAAAAATTTACTAAATAGATAATGTCGAATAATTCTTTATTAGGATATTGTATTTTCAGTCAGCAAACCTTAGAACTAAAATAACATACCATTTATTGATGAAACTGAGTAAGTATTAGATCTTTAACACGTTGTAAATCTCTAAGTTCTAATGAAGGTTTTGAAGGTACTATCGCGGACTCCGTCGCTTTACCAGTCTTAGGCAGTTGTCCCACCAACGGCGAGTAAACGACTAACAATCGGCTAATTTCTCGCTCAAGAAACGTACAATAGATATACATTACGTGTAAACAAAAGAGAAGAATATATAAATAGTTGATCGCTGACTGTTCACACTGCCGGCGAGGACTCGCTCCACTAGTTCGTCGCTGAGCGACAAGAGCTATCAAAGATAATTCTCGCTTAGCGATACTCGCTCAGCGATCAGAACTCACGCCGAGACACCAACCAGCGGCAGCGGTCATTTCCCGCCAAGAGGACTGCTATGCGATTCTCTAAACGACACAAAGACGCTGCGCGCATGGCTGTGATCTGCTGTCTCTTTCCAATTCTATGAATATGAAAGAGATGCTATCCCTTTCCAATTATATAAATATGAAAGAGACAGAGTTAATTCTCAGCGCTGCGGCGGCCGCTGCTACCAAGGCTTTAACTTATAGAATCGCACTGCTGTACGCTCGGCTCGGCCGCCGCGAGCGAGTGGCTCGAGTAATCGCGCGTCTCACTCGTACACTCGCTTATAGCCCAGCGACAAAACCATCGGAACTACACACTCGCTTACCGCTGCTCGCCAACTCGTTTCTAGTTTTAGCTCGACTTGCTTCTCGTTCATCGTCGGCGGAGGGACAACTGCCTAAAGTCCATAAACCCTTGCACACCGCGCCGTCTATTTGGTACGGGCACGCACCCGGGCGGGCGGTGCGCTTCATACGAAAATTTCTGCAAACTGGTAAAGCGACGGTGACCCCGATAGTACATTCATGAGTCAAAATTTCCAGTGGTGATAATGATAAATCAATTTTCCTTAGGTTCTTCACAGTGGTGAGCACAGACAACAGTTTTGGTAACAAAACGTGCGTCACCAGAGCACTGAAGAAATTGCCAGCCACAAAAGTCTACTTGCCTTCAGTGAAAACGGTAAAAATATTTATAAACTGTACCACGATTCATGCTGTAGTTCCGTCCCACGTTTGTAAATTTTTAATTTGGTTGTTTGTATAGGATACCGAAATAATGAAACCCTCGCGATATTTGATATGCGACAGTATAACTAAACTCGAAGATACATACATACATATAATCAAGACTATTATCCCCGAAGGGTTAGTCAGAAACAGAGCCCATCGCCGCTCTATGCTGTTGGATGCATAGAATAATAACGATTAAAAATAGAACGATAGTCTCGTATTAGAAAACTGTCATGGCGTGAGGCTAGAAAATAATGGATGTAGGAGTAAGTTACGCGTATTATCTCGGCGACACGCACACAAGTGTACAAGTAAGGTTGCTAGAGGAATCAGATTTGCCCCAAAAGTAAGGAAATTGGAACTATTGATAGATAGATAGGTTTAGATTATTAGTACTGACGCGGGCCGTTTCGGTACCAAGCCAGTATGGCTTAGTTTTACTGGCCTCATTTATCGTGCGTGTTTTCGCTTTCAATACGTTATTATTCGAATGTTGGATGTATGTGCAGTCTTTAGCTCGTTAGTCGCCTTTTAAGATACCCAAGGGAAGAGGAGCTCGATGGCGCAGCGGCTAGCCCGTTCGGCTTGCGATCTTGCTTGCTAAGCCACTTTCGCAATGCCTGGTCGCTGGATGGGTGACCAAATTTAAAACATCTCGACCTCCTCCGGGCTTCGGAAGGCACGTTAAGCCGTTGGTCCCGGTTGCTGTCGTAAGATGGCAGTCGTTAAAACCCACCAACCCGCATTGGGCCGCCGCGGTGGGTTATGGCCCAATATACCCACGTGCTATTATTGTCCACGTGGGAGGCCTGTGCCCAGCAGTGGGACGTTTATAGGCTGATGATGATGATGATGATGATGATGATGAAGGGAAAAGAGGGGCTGGTAGTATTCTTCCACCGCCGCGCGACGCGGTTACGAAGATAACTAATGGTTGAAAAAAAATTCCACCTCATTTAGGAAGATCTGTGGTTCTCATAAGTTTTTTCAGCGTTTCGTTATCTATAAATATACCCTCTTAACATCTTTAATTTGCTTTCACCAGACGGGTGATGTTGAGAAAGCGGCCACAGACGCGCTGAGCGTACGTCTTGCCTGCGACGCTGTCGAGCGCGCACTGTGCTCGCGAGAACCAATCACCGTTGCGCAGGTCGAAAGTCACAAAATAAACTCTTTGCTGAAGAAGATAGCTGCCATCGCTGGTATTAAAAACTTGTTTGATCTATTTTTATTCTTTTCCTTCCAACTCTATGGGGTAATGCTATACTTTAATTTTAAAACTTTTCACAGATATACAATTACCGGCGAAAATTGAAGATGATGTCCGCCTACAAGTCCTTGGCCTCACCATCGAAAAAGTGCAAGGCGTTGCGATGCTACTACGCGACGAGTACTGTCAATCCTTATCGATTGAAAACATCCTTGGTTTGAGTGTGCAAGAGTAAGTATCATTTCGCCCATAGTAAGTAAATATAGCCTTCATACTATTCCACTGCTGGACAAAGGTCTCCATCACGAAGGCCTCCATGGCTAAACAATGTAGAATACACGTTTAAAACAGAATAAACCTCGCCATACATTTTTTATATGCGCCAGAAGTGACGCGTAGTACCGGGCGATAATAGACGCTGGTCGAACTCACAAAAAGGTGCGCGCACAGTTCCTCCATTCGGTGCCGTACTGAAACATCTGTGGCGTTGCAATGCCGTCTTTTACATTAAAACAAAAACAAGAACAAAGTTTTGCGAGCACAATTCAATTCTAAATATGGGTGAAAAGTGGACTATGGCAGAGTACTGCATTTGCGGTCCTCATTGCCTGGTCTCTGACTAACCCTTCGGGAATAATAATCGTGATTATTATGTATCATTATATGAATATATTATGTGAGTAATTTGTGATAGTCTGTGTGCCGCCAAGCCAGTCCAGTCCAGCAGTGGGACGTTTATAAGCTGATAAATAATTATCAGCTTACAGGTGGTGGAATTACAGGTGGTGAGCCTATGCATCAGCATGGGCACACCATAGGGTTGCCGATTTAAAAACAAGTATAATAAGGTAAGATTAGAAAAATAAACAGTATTTTAGAAAAATGGCCAGTATTTTATTGTTTCACAGATTTAAGTACACACGGCGTCAGATCAACCTACCCAAAACTGTCAAATTTCTACAATCAATTTTGAACTTTATGTTTTGGTTCTAAGGACCAATATTCATTGGAGAAATTTGACCGTTTAGGGTAGGTTGATCTGACGCCGTGTGTACATTATGGCTGCTCTGCACCGCGCGGACAACGTTCGCAACTTTTTACTTTTTAAACAGGTATATGGTTACCAGTGCACAGTGATACTAAAACGGTATTTTGGATACTTTATTTTTGTTCAACAGTAAAGTATATAATGTAGTGAAAAACAGTATAATACTGTTTTTGACAGTATAGTTGGCAACTCTAGCTCATCACCTGTCACGCTGAGCACAGTGCAGTTGCTATTTGGTGAAACGTGGACTGTCATGTAGCAGAGGACTGCTTTTGCTGTCCTCATTGCCTAGTCTCTGACTAACCCTTGGGGGATAATAGTCGTGGTTATATACATAAAGGACTGACACGAAATCTTTATTCCCTCTTTTCAGCTTACGGAAAATGGATGAGACTTTGAACGGATTCGAGTTTGAGAAGACCAAGGGCCTTGGAGTGTTCTTCTCTCACTTCGACAGCGACGAGCTGTCTTCTACTACGGAGATCATACTACTGCCCACATTGGCGAATGACACTATGATGGTAAAGGAATACTGTTATTATTCAGCTCGGCTTTTGGAAAGATTCAGAGCTGTGTGTGTGGCTTTTCTTAAAAAGGATACTACCAACCCATATCTTCCCTTGGATGTCGTAAAAGGCGACTAACGGACTAAAGATAATATATACTATATAGTGAACTGGCAAGTTCTACTATGCAATAATATATGAATAAAACATAATTTGAAATCATGAAAAGAATTAGAATGTCAAACAGAGGTATTAAGTACTATAAAAACAAAAAATAATAATAATGAAAAAAATATCCCATGTTCACGGTTTTTATTCTATTCATTAAGCACTGATCAGTGCGCGGTCGCAGTTGAAAGGTTATCAAGGGAAGAGGACGTACGGGAATGCTTCTAATTTAATTTCACTCTTGTTTGAGAAGAGTTAAAACCATATGAATAGACCATGGAGTACGATTAGAAATAGTTAAAACGTTATTCTATTTAAACTATGAATATTTTATTTTTGTTTTATCAGACTTATACGGTTTTTTTGCAACAGTGTTTGCATTTCCAAAAATCTTGTTTTAAAATAAATAATTTTACAAATTAAATAAGAAGTAGGTACTTGCCTACTACTACTAAGTATATTTTTAATATTGTTGTCTGTAACTCTGTATTGTAATACAAGAAGACATAAGTGAATGAAGGTGATAAATGTCGCATTTTCAGATTTTGGTGTTTTTTTGCGTAGATGATGATTATATGTCGATACAAATGGCTACAGACCTTAAAACTGACGACTTAAGGCACATTTTGGAAAATAGAAAGTTGAAAAAGGTGTTATGTACAGTTTAGTTTAAAAATGGCTCTGGATGTAAGAGGTATGGGCCCATATCACCAATTTCCAAAATAAATAAACAGTAAAAATGTTTTTGTAATATCGAAGAAGGTGATATGTACGGACTTACCACCTTCTTCCACTCAGCTTATGGTGCTTGAATGACGCGATGTCAGTTTTTAATGAATGAAGGTTCTATGTAACATACATATCACCTTCATTAATTCTCCACATTCAATGGAATTGATTTTCATTCTGTGAAAAATCTGTCATATTTTGTGTAGTAACGATGTTGTAATATAATTGATCTCTACCGAACTCATGTAACACAGGAAGCATTTTAAGAAACGAATAGTAAACTTATGTAGAACTTAAGGTCCTTATAAACTCTTATTTGAGCATCTTGACGCCTCATATTGGCATCTCAAATCTGTTATGATGTTTACACATATAACGGTTGGATATGGCATATCAAAATGCTTTTGTTAAGCCTTTAGTTGTAGAGTATCAAATCTAAACGCAGCTATACAGCTATTAGCTGTTTTAGTGGATTTGGATATACAATAGCATTCTTGAATAATAGATAAATGCTTAATGCTGTTTAATAGCATTATCTTAAACTATTATGATGCCACGTATATCCGCTATACAGATTTTAGCTGTTTTTATTGCCTTTTGTTCTATAATAGCACTTTTAAGTGGTAAGTAAAAGCTTAGTACTGGTGAACAGCATAAACGTGAATCAATGTAATACTTGCATTTTTAATGATCAACTGAATTCTGTTGTATAGCTAACAGCTCTTTAATCAAATACACGTGACATATTGTAATGCGTATGGCCAGCTACTGCTACTGCTGGCGGCATTAATTAGCTTTGTAAATATTTTATATTCTAAAATATTATCATTAGAACCTATTTATAAAACGACGACCTCCGTGGTTTGTACACCGGTTTTCATGGTGTCGCCTTCTCTCAGGTCCCGGGTTCGATTCCCGGTCGGGACAATTTAGAAATTATTGTTTTTCTAAATTGTCTCGGGTCTGGGTTTTTCTATGTATATTAAGTATGTATTAACGTATTTTAAGTATATTTATCCGTTGTCTAGTAACCATTTAACGAGTTTCTTCGAAGCTTCTCTTGGGCTAGATAATTGGTGTGAGTGTAGGAAAGTTTTTTTTTTATAAAAGCCATAAACCTATAAAACAAAGGATAAAATCTAATTTAATGTAGTGCCCAACCAATACTATTATGTTTATTATGCAAAATACGTTATATAGAAATACACAATTGTTTTGGTTATTCCACACATATCTTTATATAACATTTTAGATAAAAAACCACAAAATATCGAAGGCGCGTGAAAATTTGCAATGAAACTTATATAGACATTTACGGTAAACTACATTGCGCATTCATATTTGATGCCATGAAATAACAAAGAGTCAAAAAGTAATACAGTATTATAAATTTTGTTTTTACAATCAAGCGTTTTGACATGTCTTCTTCCATTATTATAATGCGAGCCAAAGTAGTTTAAATACAACGTCAATGTATTAAAAACATTTGTACCGTGGTGTTTGAGATGTTTTTGCAATGATGTAGGGTTTATTAAGTTCGAACTGTGAATACTTAAATAGCACGTCTAATGCTTTTGTAATACACTGAACATCTTCATTATTAAAAATATTGCTAGCTTAGTGCTTCTGTAATGCGATTAACAACTTCATTGACCATAATAATGCTTCTTTAATGCCATTGTTACCTTCCTTGACCACAATAATGCCTATTAATGCAATTAAACAACTATTTGCAGACCTATATAGGATCTAATGTCGTATAATTTGTGCCCAAATAAGCATTAGAGTAGCCGTATAAACTTTTGTAATGCTACTATAATAATAATAATAATAATAATAATAAAAAGTTTATTTTCTCCACAAAGGTAGTTACAATTAAACTTACTACTAATTACAAGTATAGTTCACATAACCTTTGTGAGAGCTGGAGTCTATACCTGGTTTCTTACAAAACCTGTGTTACAGATCACCAGGCTCTCTGCCACCTCGGAGTGGACTAGTGTACGATACTTATAGTCATACTCGTATATCTTATGATTAAGTGCTAACTACATAGTAGAGAAGACTACCCTAAATATGTGTGTGTGTTGTGTGTGTGAGTGTGTGTAAATGTGAGTGTGTGTGAAAGCGTGTGTGTGTGTGTGGGTGTGTGTGTGTGTGTGAATGTGTGTGTGTGAGTGGGTGTATGTGTCCCAATTAAGACGGAGTGTTATAAGGTTATTACACTTTCCGTGCTATCATAATCTTGTTGAAGGAGCCAATTGGAAACTATAGTTTTACATTCATTTCGGGATTTAGGGTATAAATTAAGGATCTTATTTAGTTTATTGTAAACGAAACCACCAAGATGCAAAAAACTTCCGCGCGCGAGACGAGTAGTAAGGGAACCAGAGGGACAGACAGCGTGTTTTCGTCGCTTGCCTGCCAATTTATGTGGGTCATAAGGGGTGAGCGAATGTGTTTTCATTATTATATTTAAAATGAATTGTTGTCGGACTGTTAGTACTCTGCAAGTAGAATAAAGGTCAGTAGTCGGATATAGGAAGGGGAGACCCCAACCTACTTTCAGTACTGCGCGTTGCGCCCGTTCTAATTTTAAAAGTGAGGTTTTAGCAGCACCACCCCAGGAGATGATGCAGTAAGATGTTATCGATTCACAAAGAGCCTGGTACACCAGTTTTATCACTGATTTGTCCGCAATATGGCGCAAGTTCTTAAAAATAAAAACTAATTTACGAATTCTGGATGAGAGTGCGTCAATATGATGGTGGAACTTTAGTCTATAGTCAATTTGTACGCCAAGATACTTAATGGAGTCCGTGCTAGTGAGACTAGGACAACTGCAAGGGTCCCCTCTAGACTTGCAGTTGTGTGCCTTAATAGTAAAAGATTCGGACGGTGGTTGGCCAGAGCTATTAAGAGAAAAGGTTATATACTTTGTTTTATTTACATTTAATGTTAGTAAGTTTTTAACTAGCCATTTCGAGATCTGTTCAAAGCCCGTCTGCGCATGACCGAAGGCTTCTGACCATGTCCTCCCGCGAAAAATGAGGGCAGTGTCATCGGCGTAAGTGAAAATTTCTCCATTTTGAAGGGCGTACTTACAAAGGTCATTTATATATGACAGAAATAGAGTAGGGCCGATGACACTGCCTTGAGGAACTCCGTAAGTAAGTGAAAGCTCACCGCTGACCCAATCACCAATCTTAACACATTGTCGCCGTCCTGTTAGATAGCTTTGGAAGAGGGCCAACTGAGTGCCCCTGATGCCCATATTTTCGAGCTTTGTGAGAAGAATGGGGACAGAGACCGTGTCGAACGCCTTAGCAAGGTCCAAAAAAATTCCAATTACTTTGTTTTTGCCGTCCAATTCAGTCACCACCCTATTTGTTAGGTCTAAGACCGCGTCGTTTGTTGAAAAACCTGACCGAAATCCGTATTGATTTGATGATAAGATATTTTGTGAATTTAGAAAGGTAACAAGTCTTTTATTCAATAGTTTCTCCAAAATTTTCGATAGATTTGGCAGAATAGAAATAGGTCTATAGTTATTCACACTGTCTCTATCCCCACCCTTGTAGATAGGGTGAACAACTGCCACCTTATACGCATCCGGGAATACTCCCGTTTCAAAGGCTAGGTTGGAAAGGAATGCAATGGGGGAGACCAAAACTTTAACAAATCTTTTTAGAAATGATCCAGAAATACCGTCGGAACCCACTGCACAGTCAGATCGCAGGCCCATTATTATTAGTTCAGTTTCCGTTTCATCAGTAGGGGTAAGAAAAAAGGTGTTGATAATGGATGAGTTGCGTTTTATAGGGGTTCGTGCTCTGTCTTTATTACAGGTGTCTATTGCTTGTGCTAGTGTTTTACCAACGTTTACAAAGAATTTGTTTGCGTCATTAACTGATGATAGAGGGTCAGTAGGGGATAGCAAGTCGGTTGCTGATGTTTTTTGTTTTTGTGTATAAGTTATGCTCTTCACTGCATCCCATAGCTTTTTAGTATCTTTTTGTGCAGATTTTATTAAAGATTTTTCATAATTATTTTTAGTCCTTCTGAGTATCGCGGTGCAGTGATTTCTATATCTTTTATATGTTGTTTTTATTATTTCATTATCAGGTGACTTTTTATATTTGATATGCAGTTGGTCTCGATTTCTCATACATTTTAGAAGTCCTGCAGTCATCCATGGTTTTGTTAGTCGTCTTCTATTTGACACCGGCTTAAGTGTGCAGTTAGCGGCAAGACAACGGTTGAGGGAGCCAATAAAGTAATTTGTAGCTTCGTTTACACATTTTAGGTTATACATAGTATTAAAATCAAGATTATTAAGATCTTTTTCAAGTTTTACATAATCCAATTGTGTTTTAGTTTTATACGAGTTCATTTTATGCCGATTATATGTTGAGCCCAGGAAAAGTATTACAGCGTCATGGTCCGTAACCGACGCATTAGCAACATAACAATAAGCAGGATTTTTTGTCCTTAAAAGAACGTGATCAAGGCAGTTTCGTTTTCGAGTGGGTAATGTGTGTGCGGGGAGCATTCCATGAAACGCGGCCATTGTTAAATATTCTGAGGCACGAGAATCTGTGTTATTGTCTTTAATGTCAATGTTTATATCGCCTGTAACTATTAAATTTTTAAATGATGAGTAATTTTGAAGAAGCTCAGATAGAGAGTGTAAGAAGTTAGTCACATTGTAGATTGCGGGAGAGCGGTATATTGCAATGATGGCTGTATCTGGTTTTAAAATGATAACAAGACAGTTTGCGTCACTTAGGCTGGGCTCGATAGCAGTGATTTTATCGTTTTCGCGGTAATATATGACTACTCCTTCATTTTGTGTAAGGTGCCGGGTGGTAGAGGTGAACCCGTATCCATCAAGTGGTGGGATAGGAGGAGAGTTTAACAACCAGCACTCCGTTAAAACGATAAAATCCCAGGTAATGTTAGCACGATGTAAAAGGGTGAGAAGGTTAGGAAAATTGCGGTTTATGCTTCTAGTGTTTTGGCTTAGGATGGAAAGAGCATGGCGATGTGTATTGGACAATGCCACACAGTCATCTATTAAACAGTTGCTAGCCTCTGAGACCGAGATACGGTCAAGCTCGATATTGATATCCTCGACACTATCCATATTCGATTTTAGGTATAGTAATAATCCAGAATAAATGGTAATTAAAGGAGATTACCATAATTTCGTTGGCTATACGAGAAGTGTTGCTTAGTGTAAATAGTAGTTGGTTAGTGTATGTTAGGTTTTGTGAATGGGAGTGTGTTAATGAGTTTGTGTATGCGAGTGAGTGTGTATGTGTTTGTAAGTGTACGGTTGAATTTACACTTGTATTAAACTTAGGTCTAGAAATAATAATAAGAGTATACTGGGATATTAAAGACATGATATGTAAAAGATAGCTAATAACAAATTTAAGATAAGATTCCAAAAAACAATATATGAAAAAACAAAACAACAAAAAACCATTAGAGTAGTAAACGCGGCGCAATACAACTAGTCATTCTGCTCGGGCAAGGGACATAAGGTCTTTTTCATCATTAATGCGAATCCTCGGCATTCCCTCATCTTTTCGAAGAAATATTTGTCCATGATAAGCCCAGCAGAACTTATAGTTATATTATACTTATATTGCATTCGGCTTTAAATTTTCTCGCAAGGTAAAACAGCTTATTAGAGTACGACGTCAGGCTTTCAGCTAAGTAAATGGGTACTTCAGGTCCTTTCATATTTAGAGTTGTTGTTTTGAGCTTATTTTGGCCCTTGTTGTAGGTTTTATAGCCCTCAATAACTTTGTCCTTTGACAAAACGGTGGTGAGTTCCGCAAATATGATTCTACCTGATTTTTTAGTATTAATTCTAAAGATATCTTTTATTTCTGTTAGTTGGATGGGCACATTCATTGTCCGATTCAAATTTACAAAAATGTTTGCCAGGTCTATTTTTGTTTCTCCTTCCAAGAAGGGGACATTTCTGATTTCCAGGCTAGTGGAGCGCACGCGTCTTTCGATTTGTTCAATTTTACCCTCCAACTCTTCAATATGTTTTTTATCTTCCCTTCTTTCCTCTTTTAGAGTTGATATCTCTGCCTTCATGGTATCGTATTTTGCTGACAAGAAATTTATGCTTTCCCTTATATCCGACGCCTGCTCCTCCATAGTCAATTTTATTTCATCAAAGCTCTTTTCTTGTTGTAGTGCAAGGTTGTTAATTAAAGTACGCATCTCAGACATAAACGTATCCATGTTCTGGTTTGGTTTGTCTTGATCTTGAAGGGGAGAACAGACTGCTTTGCGTTTATGATTTCGGTTGGTCACGTTCTGTATGCTTTTAGTTAATTGACCTTGGTCAGATTCGGATTCGGAGGTTTGGTGATCACTATTCTTTGCAGTTCGCACGCTTATCGGAGTAAGAAATTCTTGAGTCGGTGTAGCTTTTGGCGGGGTACGTTTTAAAGGCATATTATATTAATCAATATAGTTTTATTATGCTTATATTTTATCTATATATTTATTTATTTGTGCACTATAAGTTGACTTGTCCACCAGGGTAGCATAACGGAAGAAGTTCTACACTGCGTTGCTGTGTTCAGGATGGTCAGTGCACTTGATCCCTTGCTGGAGGTTACTAGGACGTTATGACTGCACAGGAGCTTAAGCATAACATATAAATTATAACTATAATTTAGTTTATAGTCAAATTATATCTTCAAATTTCAACAGTTTGTACTAGGCATTCATAAAAAACGGAGAGGTCTCTTTACCAGTCTTAAGTGTTCGTTGGATACATTCAAACCCGTAGCAAAGAAAAACTGCTACGCAGAGAAGTACCAGGGCGGTATAATAGCAAGGGAGGTTTAATGCAGCAGTCCTGACGTAACGAGGTGCAGTATTAAGTATAGTATAAAGTATTTTAATGTTTCATGGTTCATTCATATCTTCAAATTATATTAATATGTACAAAGCTTGCATAAAGTACGGAGAAGTTCGTTTCGTTTCGTAGCCAAGAGCGCTCCAACGCTGAGAAGTACCAGGGTGGCATAAAGTATCAGGCGGTGTTAGCACTCAGGCGCTTGTAGGTGTTTGTAGCCCGCGGCGAAACAATGCGTGCGTTCGGCCGTAGTACCAGGGTGGCATAAAGTATCAGGCGGTGTTAGCAACTCAGGCGCAGTGCGCTCGCAGCGTATCAATGTGCGCGTTCGGCTGTAGGTTGCGTTATGTTAACAGCGCGCCAGTGAAGGATTAAGAATGTTCACTCACACAAACAGCCGCCGAGCAGAGGTCCGAAACAGTAGATTCGCGTAGTCTCCTCGCGGTTTATGCACTCCTATTTATTTGTCGTGAATTAAAATTTTACTTTTTTATTTTGAGTTGTTAAAAATAAAGCAATAACAGTTAGGACACGTCAGCTCGCAGTCGAGGTCCGAGGAGGACTATACAACAAAACTCAAAATGCGAAATTGATACAGAAATGCTGTAATGCGGCTGTTATACTGCTTTGATGTGTTACTTGGGAATGACATGTTGTCTTTGGGCAATATTCATTGTTATGCGGATGACAGAACGGTGCATAAGCGGTACTTGGGACATCCTGCGGCAAAGCAAGCCGATATCGTGCTAAAAAGGCAAGAACTGGTTGCCAAACTGAACCTGGTTCTCGATCGTGTCTCTAAGTGGGGATCTGACAACCTGGTCGAGTTTAATGCCAGCAAAACCCAGGTTAGTGCATTCTCGTAAAAGGTAACCCCCCTTCCTTACTCCTCCCTCTCTTCAGAACTCTCCGTTACCCATTTCGGTGAATCTTAGAATTCTTGGAATGGACATTGTCCAGGAACTGAACCCAAAATGCTACATGAAGAGTGTTATTTTAACTGCCTCCCGTAAGTTGAGTATTCTCAATAAGGTGAGGCGGTTTTTCACTCCCGAGCAGCGCTGTTTGCTGTTCAAAACTCAGGTGCGATCGAGTATGGAGTATTGTTCCCATCTATGGGACGCGGCTCCGCTAAATACCTCCTCGATACACTAGTGCAAAAGCGAGCGGTACGCAATATTGGAGATGCTGAGGTTACAGCCTCTCTTGAGGACCTCCAGCTGCGTAGAGACATTGCTTCTCTAAGTGTCTTCTACCGGAATTACTACGGAGAGTGTTCTGAAGAACTTTTTGATATAATCCCGCCCTCTCCTTTCCTCTCCTCTCCCGGACTACACGTGCTGGTCTTAGGAACCACCATCATACTATACAGACTATCAGTACTCGTACCAAAAAATTTGGCAAGTCGGTCCTATGTAAGACCAATCGGCTTTGGAATTCTTTGCCGGCGCATGTGTTTCCCAGATCAAATAGTCCCGGGTCTTTTAAGCGGGGCATAAAACGGCATTTATGCAGGCCGTCATGAATGCGTGCGCTTGTTACCGTGCTTATTCCACGGTGGGGAACGCTCTCGTTATTTTGGACTGCATCGGCTGTTTACCATCAGGCAGTTTTATGACGAATCAATGTAAAAAAAACCGATAATGCTAATATAATGCCTCTGTAATGCAATTAAACAACTATAGTGAAACTATTTAAGATTTAAAGCCGTATAATTTGTGCTCAAATAGGCATTACAGTAGCCGTATAAGTAAACGTTTGTATGCTACTAAAGAACAAACTCAAAATGCGAAAACGATACAGAAATCTTGTAATCCTGTTATACTGTTCTGTTATGGCTGTTCTTAGTTTACGTTTTTATTGATATGTTTTAGTTTTAGAAAAAATGAGACAATATTTAGCAACACTCGTACATAACACCTAATTTAAAAAAATCTAAAAGTACAGAAACGTTCACTTTAGTTAATGGAAGAAGGAGTTATGTTCAGTTTTTCTTTAAAATATATAATAATATTATTACAAGTGTTTAATTGGTATCATATCCTTAATATTTTAGGTAATTTAAATAAGTTTGCATCATAGTTTAGTACAAAAAACAGATATGTACTGTCTTATCACAGAAAATAAAAGTAAAACTTTAACCTCGATTTACTCAAAATTTGAATTTTGTGACTTATCACCTTCATCCACAAATTGCAAGATTCTAATAATCTCTAATATTTTACTGGTGCTTCAACTTTTTTTTTAAATCTAACGATAGCCTAATTTATCTCGTTCAACTCCACAGAGAGAAGACGAGTTCGACATGACCCAAACGTACCTCTGCATCCTGCCCGGACTGGAAGGTCACTTCGAGAGGTTCAGGGGGGTGTGTGAGCGAGTGAAGTTACCCGCACTAGTCCTGCAGCCAGGATTGGACATGCCTGACGAGAGCGTCAAAGAAATGGCAGCTCGATATGCTCAGGTAACTTTCTTTTACATTCCCTACGGTAAACGGTTGTCCCTATCTACTGACCCCTAAAGATAGGGTATCGCAGCTGGAACTACGGGTCCGCCTGTGTTTCCCAGGGGTACTACGGGGTTCCGGTTCATGCCCCCCGCTGGTTGTGCCTTAACCGGCGCCTCCGGTGGGATCCGTTTGGTTTTAGAATACGAGCCTAAGACCGGTGGCTAAAGGGCCCCACAAACGATCAGGTCGCCGGCAGGTATCGGCCTGTCAGTTAGTAGTACAACGCACGGGCGGCGTCGGTGACGGGCGGCTAGTATAACTGACAGGCTGATACCTGCCGGCGGGCGCCACACACGATCAGTTCGCCTACAGGTATCAGCCTGTCAGTTCCGCCGCCGCCGCCACCCGTGCGTTGTACTACTAACTGACAGGCCGATACCTGCCGGCGACCTAATCGTCTGTGGGGCCCTTTAGTCACGAGCCAGAGGCGGTAATTATGCCATCAATCTGTTTACCGGTTAAGTTGGTCAGGTCTAACAAATATCTCGGTGGCGGAGTGGTCAAAGCAGCCGCCCGGATTGCGAAGGGACGTGGGTTCGATTCTCACCTGAGGTAATCATATTTTTCAATGTTTCGATATCTTCGAGTTTAGGTATTTGAACGTTATTAACGCATAAAATGAAATGTTACATACATACATTATAATCCCGACTATTATCCCCGAAGAGTTAGTCAGAGACTAGGCAATGAGGACCGCAAAAGCAGTCCTCTACCATAGTCCACTTTTCACCAAACAGCGACTGCACGTGTGCTCAGCGTGACAGGTGGTGAGCCCATCGCTGCTCAATGCTGTTGAATGTATGTGCAGTCTTTAGTCCGTTATTCGCCTTTTACGGCAGTCAGGGGAAGAGGGGGTGGTAGTATTCCTTCACCGCTACACGACGCAGTTATCAAATTACAATACAAATTGTCTATTGCAGATCCTGTTGAAGAAGATATCAATTAAAAACCATTTCTACCTGTTGGGGTACGAGAGTGGAGTGCTGGTGGCTTTGGAAACAGCCGCCATATTGGAGGAACACGGTGAGTCGTTTGACTTAGACTACCAACGCCCTTCCCCCTCCCCTCGCGCCTTTGTCCACGATAACTTAGAAACACAGTCGTACTTTAGCCATTTTGTACAAAATATCCAATAACATCCTCAGTTAATGCTCTTTCTATTAGTGAAAACTGCATAAAAACACATTTTTTTAATTTGTTTACGCTCATACCAATTATCTAGGCCAAGATGAGTATAGTAAAAAAACACCCAGACCCGAAATCAATTTAGAAAAACAGTTTTTCTCTAAATTGACCCAACCGGGGATCGAACCCGGGACCTCAGAGATGGCGACACCATTAAAACCGGTGTACAAACCACTCGACCAAGGAGGTCGCCAAACATTGCGTGCTTGAGAAAAATAAAGCAGAGCCACAGGCAGGAAAACGGCGACTGTACTGTATAATATGTAATGAAATGATGATCCTGCTAATATTATAAACGCGAAAGTTTGTAAGTATGGATGTGTGTTTGTTACTCTTTCACGTAAAAACTACTGAATGGATTTGGATGAAATTCGGCATACAAATAGTTACAACCTGGATTAACACGTAGGATACTTTTTATCTCGATATTCCCACGGGTACGGGAACCACGCGGGTGAAACCGCGAGTGGCCGCTAGTAGACAATAGTTTGAGAGAATATACAAGTGGCTGTAAGAATGATTAACATCATTTGACTACCTCCGTGGGCGAGTGGTTAGCGCGCCGGATCTGGCGTCGCGCCATCTCTGAAGTCCCGGGTTCGATTCCCGGTCGGGTTAATTTAGAGAAAACCGTTTTTCTGAATTGATTTCGGCTCTGGCTGTTTTTCTAATACAAATACATAAACGTATTTATCTAGTTTATCCATATTAACAGGTTTCAGTATAAGCCTACTATAAGTGTAAGCGTAAACAAAGTTTTATTTATTTATTACTAGCGGCCGCTCGAGGTTTCACCCGCGTGGTTCCCGTTTCCGTGGGAATATCGGGATAAAAAGTATCCTAAGTGTTAATCCAGGTTATAAACTATCTGTATGCCGAATTTGATCCAAATCCATTCAGTAGTTTTTACGTGAAGAAGTAACAAACATACACACTCACAAACTTTCGCCTTTATAATATTAGTGTGATTTTTTTTTTAATTTGGCGGAAATTCATAGGTGGTTTTACATCTTTAAAAAGCTAATTCGGGCTTTCGTGACGAATTTTATAGTATGTGGTAACGATCGAACAGAGCCGTCTAATTTAAACGATTTAAGTCCACCATAAAAAGTTAAAATCGCATAGACATCAATTAATAAACTTTTGTTTTGTTTTTTTTTCTGATCACTTTTTACAACCCTGTATTTTTCCTTAACAAGTTTCATTAAAATGGGCTTTCCGATTTGTGTAATTTTATGGTACAAGTTTTTATGGTACAAAAAAATATAAAACCTTTTTAACAAGTGACTGTTATTAGTATATTTGAGGCCCTGTAATATACTTAGATACAGACTCGTAGAAAGATCAATTATCATAGATGTCACTGAGCATCTATGTTTTTTTTATTGTAAATACAGCTCTATAAAGGTCCTATGATAATTTTTCTCATAATATCTATGTCAAAATTGTAAATACTATTTCCAGGTCTAACCGGCACCATCTATTGCATTGGCACCGCACCCGAACTATTCCACAAAGTCGTTGAACAAGAACTCTGTGACTACACTAACGACAAACAACTACAAAGAGCCGTACTCAGACACATGTACAAGCTAATCCGCGGGGAAGAGCTCACTCTAAACCTCGACGAAAGCTCCTATTGGATGGAGCACGTCGAATTGTGCGTAAGGGATGTCCTTGGACGCGTTCCATTGTCAGCTCAATACGCTAGAGCCAACTTCGAAGTCCCATACTACCGTATAAAGCAGGTGTTGCAATACAAATCGAAGCTCAAACCCCTTGAATCGAAGCTGGTGCTATTACAGCCGGAAGACTTAGCAGGCGCTACATTGCTGCAGAACTTTTCAAAGCAGGCAGTTTCTGTCCACGACTTGAAGTTGCCACTGGCACATGCGCTGAAAGACTTGCGCTGCGCAGCTTATATCAACCAGTACTTGGATGACGATGTGTTGGAAGCTTTCAATAAGAAGAACCAATGTGAAACTTACTTGTTGAGCTCTGATACTTTCATGACCGCCAGCAATAATTGTACGTCGGATTAGATGGCTTGTTCCTTCATAAGGGATACCAAAAACTTTCTTGTTTTCAATTTTGGTGAGAACATTACGAGCCGTCAAACAATCGGGCAGCTAATCAAAAAATTGTGTGTGAAAGAGTAAGAATATAATTTAAAAATCTTGTTATTTTATTGAATGTGACTTAATAGGTTACAAGGGTAAACAAAATGAGTGAACATTGTGCAAATCAGGATATGTCGGTAACCTTACATTGGATGCTAAGTTTTGAATAAATTATTTTTTAATAACAAAGTGTACATTAATTTTGTGGTACAGTAATTTAAGAGGGTTTACGCATTCCGGTTTCCCAAACAAACTTCCAAGTGGAAATTTTTTTAAACTACTGAGCCAATTTCATTAAGACTTTGCATGCTAAAGTAAAATACAGATATCTAAATAGTTTGTTGAAAACATTTTTAAAAAACGCTGATTTAACTGAGTTATTACGATTTAAAACTTTCTATAGTGGACATGAAATCGCAATAACTCAGCTAAATAAACGTTTTTCAAAAATGTTTTCAACAAACTATTTAGGTCCCTGTATTTTGCTTTAGCATGCAAAGTTTTATTGAAATTGGCTTAGTGGTTTTTAAAAATTTCGACTTGGACGTTTGTATGGGAAACTGAAATGCGTGAACCCCCTTAACCCACCAACCTGCATTGGTCTGGCATGATGAGTTATGGACCAATTTCCCCAGCAGTGGGACATGTGTTAAGGCGGCGGTGGGACGTTAACCGCGCTTGGCCCGATATCCAGGTTCAATTCCTAGATCGGACAAAGGGTGTTTCATACTTTTTGGCTTTCGGTTTCATAGTTATGTGATCGCCAACTTGCTTTGGCAAGCGTGTTGAACCTGACAAGTGCGAGTCGGACTCGCCCACCGAGGGTTCCGTACAAATTTGTAGGGGCATATTTTACTTTTTTTTTAATAATAGAAGGAGGCCATCGAGCAGGCGGGTCACCTGATGGAGAGTAATCACCGCCGCCCATGGACACTCGCAAAACCAGAGGATTCGCAGGTGCGTTGCCGTCCTTTAAGAAAGGAATAGGGTTAAGGAAGGAATAGGGATTGTGAGTGCGGGGGGGGGGGGGGATGGGCCTCTGGAAATCTCACTGGCCGGACGAAATACAACAGCACCAAGTGCTATTATTTCACGCCGGATATTAGTGAGAGGGTGGTATTACGCCGGGCGAGCCGGGCCCATGCGTGCTGCAACGCAGCGTGGCTCTACCACTCAGAAAACTTTTTTCCATTCTTCGTCGTAAATCGTAACTATACATCATAAAAATAATCAAAAATCTGTTTAAGCTTGCGCCAATAAAGCCCTTTCAAACGATACCCCACATGACACGGTTAACTCAATTCAAAATTAGGACCGCCGTTCCTTGGCACAAAGACCCTGTTTTTTAATGATTTAATTACAACTGTATTTTTCCCTTTACTTGTAGTGTAAGACGGTAATACTTGCCAAATTTCATAGTTCTAGATCAACGGCAAATACCCAATGAATTTTGATTCTCTTGAGAGTGTCGAAATATGCGATTTTTTGGCTTAAAGACCCTGTATTTTAATGATCTAATTTCAAATGTATTGTTTTCTGATTTTTTCCCGTACTTGTAGTATAAGACGGTAGTACTTGCCAAATTTCATAGTTCTAGGTCAACGGCAAATACCCTATGAATTTTAGTTTTCTTGAGAGTGCCGAAAATTTACGTTTTTTTTGCGGCTTAAACGGCCGTATCTTTTTTTAACGTTAACTTAGGAGTTTGATTTTTTCACAGCTTCAAAAGACTGCAGATTTGAGTATACTTTTTTAATTTCAACTCGATATCTCTACGCGTTCCCAAGAAAAGGGTAGACACGACAGACGGACAATAAAGTGATCCTATAAGGGTTCCGTTTTTTCCTTTTGAGGTACGGAACCCTAAAAATAACTTTTTACGCTAACACCAATTATCTAGCCCAGTTAAGCTGCCTGTGAAATTTGTTTAAATGGTTTACTAGATAACGGATAAACATACATAAACATAGAAAACAACCAGACCCGCCATCAATTTAGAAAAACAGTTTTTTTTCTAAATAGACCCGACCGGTAATTGAACCCGAGACTTCAGATATAGCGCCACAAACGGCGTGCTAACCGCTCAACCATTAAGGTCGTCAGACAACCATACATTGTAGCGATAACTTGATATGACTTATCAAAGCCATTTACTAACAGTGGGAGTTTATTAGGCTGTTACTTTACCTTAACTTTTATTACCTTTTTTTACTTTACCTTTTATTACCTAAGTGGTTATCGTCTATCATATTCTATTCTACACAATGATAATGCGCCATGACGACGACGGAGCACCTACTTAGTAGGTAAATGTAAGTTTAATACCTTGTGACATAAAGCTGCTACACGCTGCGCGCATGGCTGCGATCTGCTGCCTCTTTCCCATTATATGAATATGAAAGAGTCAGAGTGAATTCTCAGCGCTGCGGCAGCCGCTTCTACCAAGGCTTTAACTTAGAGAATCGCACACCAGCATGGATTGGTTGTTTGTATGTGTTCGAGATTTTTGATTTCAAAATCGTATGATATATAACGACAACAACCGCGACTAAAAGCTTAACGTGATCACTGAAGCGGAGGAGTTTGAGACATTTTAATTTGGTCACCAATCCAGTTACTTGGCGTGGCACAAGTTGCTCTTGAAAGCCAAACGCACAAGCCATCGAGCTCGTATCAGAAATGTGTTAAACGCCTCGTAACTTGACGAAAAAGTGTCCGGCCCGATATCAGTAGGTTCTGAGTTCGTTTCCCGGTTGGGTCAATTTAGAAAAACTGTTTTTGTTTATTGTCTCGGGTCTTATCTGTATTTTAGGTGTGTTAATTCGTTATCTAGTGGGCTTTATAATTCATGTGAGCGTGGGCAAGGTCGAGTCGAAGAGCTCGATAGCTCAGCGGCTAAAGGCGTTTGTGATCGTGCCAGATAAGCAACTTTCACAGAGCAAAGTCAGTTGATGGGTTATCAAAACATATCATCTCGTATTCCAAAGGTTAGGTAACTAAGTAAATCCGTTGGGCCCGGATGTTGTAATAAGATGGCAGTCGTTAAAACCCGCATTGGGCCAGAGTGATGAATAATGGCCCATCCTCCGCATGTGCCGCTGTCCATATTCGAAGGCCTGTGCCCAGCAGTGGGACGTTCATAGGCTGATGAAGATTATGAGGATTTAATTTACTACTCAACACTCGGCCTTCACTTCACCTGATGATAAGTGACGATAAGACCGAAAGTGGAAGCGCGCTTCACCCGGAATCCTCAACCAATGGAGATGGCTATCTTATTCGTAATATTTGACTATTTGCGTTAAAAAACGCTAAAAATATGTCTACCTCAGGCGGGAATCGACCCCGCGCCGTCTGCAATCCTGCTATCTCTATCTCTCTCTGCATTGCAGCTGCCCGGATTGCAGAGGACGCGGCTTCGATTCCCGCCTGAAGTAGATTTTTTTTTCAACGTTTCGTTATCTTTATAGCCATAAAGATAACGAAACGTTGAAAAAAAAACATTTGTGTTCCGACAGTTTAAAGATAAGATAGCCATCTTATCTTTAAACTAACGGAACACAAATTTTTATATTATTATTTTGTTAGAACTGTAACAAGCTCGCCAACGATGGCGTCTGTGTGTGACTGATATCAGTGGTGGTATACAAAGGCGGAGTGGATTCTTGTGTAGTTTCCGAGTTCCAAGCTTCCCTGCAACGGCGGTAAATCTCAGATTAGTCCGGGCAAACTTAGGTGAAGTAATACCCCTTTGTTTCCACATTCAGGTAGGTGTTTAATAGAATTATTGCATGCATGAATATTTTGATATAAGTACTGAAGTATGGTTAACAATAAAATGTATTTTATTGACATTACCTACACACCAACATGTATTAAGCAGTGATCAAAATATTTTTATTCGATAAGACTAATACTAATAAAAATACTTTTGAAACGTCTTACGAAATTGTGAAATTTTACGTATTTTTAAGTCATTTGTAATATTCGCTGAATTAGTTAAATACATTAAAAGAACTTATGTATGTTAGCCTGATCATAGCCTTGTTGAAATTTGAAACAAATTGAAAATTCAAACAATAACAAATAATACATAAATCATATGACTCCTAAACACATATTTTTTCGACAACTTTCTTAATTTTACACATGAAACGATAATTGTTACATGAAAATATTTGTATTGATATTTCGCAGGGCACCCTCTTCTTTAAAAAGTAAATTTTAATTAACATAAGCGCGTGATGGTTTTGCTCATTTCGCAGAATAAAAACTTTGCTCTAATTAAATTATTAGGTCTGAAACTTCAAAGCGGAATTGTTCTAATTATAAATATCAATATGATTGATTTTGCTTTGAAGTTCATTAAGAGACTTATGTCAGTTTTTTGCGATCGTGCGGCACCCCTTTAAAAGGTTTACGCATTTCGGTTTCCCATGCAAACTACCGTTAGCTCAAAATGTTACAAACCAATGAGCGAATTCTAATGAAACTTTGCATATATGTTATTGTTTATATAATTTTAACGCATATTTAGTTGCGAACAACTTACAAATTTAAAAAGACAGTGACGATAAAATTTCCAAGAGCAGGATTCGAACCCGCACTTATCCAGCCCGCCGTAATTAATAACACCAATTTTTTTTAAGGATTGTTCCACGGTAGTTCAACTGAATTTTAATCCTGCTCGTGGAAATTTTTTCGACACTGTCTTTTTCAATTTGAAACTTTGCATGCTATAAAATACAGATGTCTAGATAGTTGCATAAACTCATAAAAATACGTTTATTCAGCTGAGTTTTTGCGACTTTTAACTTTCAATAGTGGATTTTATATTGCGATAAGCTAAGTAAATGTTTTAAGCAACTATTTAGATCTCTGTATTTAACTTTAGCATGCAAAGTATGACTAAAATTAACTGATTGGTTAGTAAAACTTTGAATTTGAAAGTTTGTATACATAAACATACATATAATCACGACTATTAGGTATCCCCGAGGGGTTAGTCAGAGACTAGGCAATGAGGACCGCAAAAGCAGTCCTCTGCACTAGTCCACTTTTCACCAAATAGCGACTGCACATTTGCACAGCGTGACAGGTGGTGAGCCCATCGCCGCTCTAAGCTGTTGGATGTATGTGCAGTCTTTAGTCCGTTAGTCGCCTTTTACGACACCTAACGGAACAGAAGGGGTGGTAGTATTCTTTCACCGCTACGCGACACGGTTAAAGTTTGTATGGGAAACCGAAATGCGTAAACTCTAATGTTTTAGCCAGCCAGCCAGGGGGATTATGACCCCGTCTCCCCATAATGCGTAAACTCTAGTGTTTTAGCCAGCCAGCCAGGGGGATTATGACCCCGTCTCCCCATAATGCGTAAACTCTAGTGTTTTAGCCAGCCAGCCAGGGGGATTATGACCCCGTCTCCCCATAATGCGTAAACTCTAGTGTTTTAGCCAGCCAGCCAGGGGGATTATGACCCCGTCTCCCCATAATGCGTAAACTCTAGTGTTTTAGCCAGCCAGCCAGGGGGATTATGACCCCGTCTCCCCATAATGCGTAAACTCTAGTGTTTTAGCCAGCCAGCCAGGGGGATTATGACCCCGTCTCCCCATAATGCGTAAACTCTAGTGTATTAGCCAGCCAGCCAGGGGGATTATGACCCCGTCTCCCCATAATGCTTAAACTCTAGTGTTTTAGCCAGCCAGCCAGGGGGATTATGACCCCGTCTCCCCATAATGCGTAAACTCTAGTGTTTTAGCCAGCCAGCCAGGGGGATTATGACCCCGTCTCCCCATAATGCGTAAACTCTAGTGTTTTAGCCAGCCAGCCAGGGGGATTATGACCCCGTCTCCCCATAATGCGTAAACTCTAGTGTTTTAGCCAGCCAGCCAGGGGGATTATGACCCCGTCTCCCCATAATGCGTAAACTCTAGTGTTTTAGCCAGCCAGCCAGGGGGATTATGACCCCGTCTCCCCATAATGCGTAAACTCTAGTGTTTTAGCCAGCCAGCCAGGGGGATTATGACCCCGTCTCCCCATAATGCGTAAACTCTAATGTTTTAGCCAGCCAGCCAGGGGGATTATGACCCCGTCTCCCCATAATGCGTAAACTCTAATGTTTTAGCCAGCCAGCCAGGGGGATTATGTCCCCGTCTCCCCATAATGCGTAAACTTTAATGTTTTAGCCAGCCAGCCAGGGGGATTATGACCCCGTCTCCCCTTCCCGTCGCTGTTGTCCATGTGGGTAAGCCTGTGCCCAGCAGTGGGACATTAATAGGCTGATGGTGATGATTAACATAACAGTTATTGCCGGTTATAGAAACTAGATGGCGTCACCGGATAGACAATGAAAATGTAGATATCAATCTTTATTTTCATTTTGTGACCGTGGTCTAATGGCTAAGTCTTAGACCCAGAGGGTTTGATTCTCAGCGGAGGTATGGTAACGAGCACCAATATGTTTACACGTTGCCGAACGTGATTAATGCGTCTGGTTTTTTCGTGCTTGCAGCCGGCGTCCATCGATTTATAAGACATTATCACGTCAAAAACCTCCTACTTGTCTTGGGAAGCACGTTAAGCTACTTAGTTGCTACAGTGACATACGATAATGCTAAAAATTTAAAAGAAAACGTAGTAAAGTGTGCAATAAGAGCAAAAGAGCATAGAGACATAATAACTTTACTGATGCTTCAGGATTTTCCGTCTTGCGCGTCAATGGGCTGCGGTGGCCGCGAACTCAAGCGGGTCGTATGCTTGTAAGCCGACTCAGCATCATGAAAAACAAACATTAAGAGGAAACACTACGTGGAAGTGGCATGCAAAATTCTTATACGAAACACAGAAAAACGACATTTCGTAGTACCCTGTTTCCTCCTTCAAAACCGCACCAATTTTTATGTTTGTTTTCAGCATCGGTTAAAGAAAAAAAATTTCTACGTCTGTATGTTTAACTTTTTAGCATTAAGTCATTTATTTAACAACCAGGAGCCATCAAAATTTAGCGAAATCACTCCGATTTAAGGCGCCTTCAGAAACATTAAGTAACCGGTTTAAAAAATCAAACATACAGACATAGATAATCTCTATCTTTAACCGATGCTGAAAAAGTAATAAAAATTGGTCCAGTTCTGAAGGAGGAAACAGGGGACTACAAAACGTCTTTATTCTGTGTTTCGTATGCAAATTTAGCATGACACTTCCACGCAGTGTTTCCTCCTAAGAGGGTTAACGCATTTCGGTTTCCCATACAAATTTTCAAGTCGAAATTTTTAAAAACCAATTAGCCAATTTTAATGATACTTTGCATGCTAAAGTAGAACACAGAAATCTAAATAGTTTGTTGAAAACATTATTAAAAAACGTTTATATACTCGTAGCTGAGTTATTGCGATTTAATATCCACTACAGAAAGTTTAAAATCGTCGTTTTATGCGCTAACCGTGCTATACCTCTTGTCTGTCACAAAGACTCCTATAGGCTGCTAACAATAAAAATTGATTTTCTATTGTATCTGGTATTACGACAGCTGAGCTTCTAGTAAACGTCCCAATACAAGTTTTCTTTAAAGAAATCATGTCATTCCTCATAATAAGAAAACGTATTGCGCCGTCAGATTATCTGAGTCGTATCTCAGAGAAGGCAAATAGAGCATTTGCGCCAGCATCCATCTTCCTTCGCCAGAGGGCACTGTCATAACACAAAGCCATTGCGCAAATAAAAAAAGATTTACATATAGGGATGTTATGTTGACTTTCAAAATAATATTTTTTTTATTTAACAGCAAAGAGTGCTATTGTTCACAACGATATTCCATGCGAGAGTGGTATTACGCGGGCGAGTGAGCCCAATTGGCTATTTGACAGTTGTATCAATAAAATATGAAATATTATGTCGGATAAGGTAGTTTATAATTTAACTATAATTATCCATTAATTTGTAGAAAAGTACCTGTTTTATTTTCACAAAATAAATTTGCGATTTCTTAACTAACTGTGGATTACAAGAATCGAGGCACGGGCGCGGCCATGATTGAGCTTCGTGTGACGTCACATCTCACAAAATAAACAAAAACTATCTGTCAGGTTTCAAGATAAATTTGTTTGTTTATTGAGGTGTGACGTCACAGGGCAAAATGTCACGTGACCGTTTTTGTACAAAATTAGAAAACAATGAAGAAAAATATGGTTTTTTTCTATTAAATAATGCTTTTAGGAGAAAAAAAATAGATGGTATAAAATAAGTGTTTGTAATTTTTTTTTAATTCTTTTCCGAGAACTGTCAAGTAGCCAATTCGTGCTGCAACGCAACGTGACTCTACACTCTACATTCATACATTACGCCCGAAGTGGAAGACAGAGACCACAGCGTACCATTTGCTACGATCCTGTTATAATTACTTGTCCCACTAGGAATTGAACCTGGGACCACTAGGTCTAAGACCGCTGGCATAGCCATTACTCTACAGAGCCGTTAACATACATACATGCACACATATCATGACTACTATCCCCGAAGGGTTAGTCAGAGACTAGGCAACGAGGACTGCAAAAAAAGTCCACTTTTCACCAAATAGGGACTGCACAAGTTTGCCGCTCTAAGCTGTTGGAATATAGGCATATATATGCCTTCCACCTATAATCAGATATTTTTGTCGTCGATAGTCACATCTTAATGCTGGTGACTGTACCATGCCTTCTGTGCCACGGGGATGGCTCGTGACCACGAACAGCAAAGCACCGAGTTCCACCCCAACACCTATCCCTTAGCCCAACTTCATGAACGATGGAGGATTTGGTCGAGCAGTCGAGCTGATATACAGCCGAGAATATCAGCAGCTAACCAGAACCAGCAGGCTGCTGACATGGCAGCTTTTAGGAGAAGAATAATTTAAATATCGCTCACTGTCGACTCGAAAAGAAGAAGAAAAAGCACATACGTATAATCTTAATAATATAAAAACAGCAAATACCAATTGAGTAGTCGACCAGCCTCACGTGCGAAACGTCAAGCAGTAAGTAGATATGTACTTACTTACTAAATTAATCGTGTTAGGTCCCGTTAAAACAGTTTTAAGATAATAATATATGATAAACATGATCCCCCATCCAACACCAGAAAAAGATGTTTAACAAAATAGTATAGTAACTTTTACAATCACCACCGAAGCAGTAGTTACATAACATAGCATTTATCTATAAGTGTAGTAAGGTACTTTTTTGTAGTTAACGGCAGTCATAACGACAGTCGTGATGGGACCTGCGCGGGTCGTCTGATGACCGATAAGAGCTTAAATAGGCCCATCACTGTCCATAAATAAATGACTTAACGACCCGCGCCGTGATTATGTTTGCCTAATTATTTCGCTACCAAACGAGAGCTGGGATTTGATTTTTCAATCATGACTGTATGTAGGTATCTTTATTATGTGTGTGCAGTGCAGAGAGCAGTGGATCGGCAATCCAAAGGTCATGGGTTCGAATCTCATTCGAGCTTTCCTGAGACTGGTTGTTTTTGTCTAGTAAACATTTTAAGTAGGTAGTTGACGAGCTATATTAAAATTTCAAAGGGTTTTATTACGGACCCCCCCCCCCCCCACTCACAATTCCTATTCCTTCCTTAAACCTATTCCTTCCTTAAAGGCTGGCAACGCGTCTGCAATTCCTGTGCTGGTTTCGCGGTTGCCCATGGGCGGCGGTGATTACTCTCCATCAGGTGACCCGCCTGCTCGTTTGCCTCCTTATATTATAAAAAAATAAAATTAAGGGGTATTGTAAAGGGTTCTAAACGTCAGGAAAATAAAAAACTATATAATATGGTAAATAAACGCGAGTTTTGATCCCTTCTGAAGTGTTTCATTTCAGTAGGAGTACTATTAAACTAGTGTCGTAGCAGCTACGGTTCGTAGCAGCTACGACATAACCCCCTTGGGTTAGGCGGTGAAAAAGGTAAAATTGGCTGTTTTCTATTAGATGTTATTAAAACTATTTTAGATATTTCGCACTCAAATTTTCAATATGTATTACAGTACGTATGTTTGATGGGATGACTGTATCCAAAACTCGATTGGAAATATTTTGCTCGATAGAAAAAAAAACCTGAAGTTACCCCTAAAATTTCATAGAAATGCACATTACGACCGTGTTTTACAATTATAGTTCCTATGAAATCATAAACACATAGGTATTATTAGATTTCTTGACTGATTTGGTTACCAAAAAACTTAACATTTTTTTAAACTTTTTGATAAAAATGTGAATGGTGCTTACGAATTACCGCGCAAGACCCGCGAGGGCCGCAAATTTTCGCTGACCGCCTAACCCGCATTTAAGGGGATCCTGCACGAAGTTGTGAAAATTTACGTATTTTAAGTTACTTGTACTGTGCGCTGAACTAGTTAGATACATTAAAAGAACTTACGTAAGTTAGCCTAATCATTGCACAAGGTCGTGGCCTTGTTGAAACTTGAAACAAATTCTTTAAACAATAACAAACAATACATAAATCTAATGACTCAAACATTTTTGCTTGCCAACTTTCTTAATTTTACGCATGAAACAATAATTCTTACATGAAAATATTTGTATTGAAATTCCCCATCTTAAAAAAGTAAATTTTAATTTTTAACACAAGCGCGTGATAGTTTCGTACATTTTGCAAAAATAAAAACATTGCTCTAATCAAATTACTAGGTCTGAAACTTCAAAGCAGAATTGTTGTAATTTTAAATATCAATATGATATATATTGCTTTGAAGTTCATTATGAGACTTACGTCAGTTTTTGCGATCGCACGGCACCCCCTTATTAGTTTTATATTTAGCCAGTGAGTGATACTTTGACTAATCCTACTATTTTAAAAGCTCGTCAACTACATGCATACGTACAGTAACGTCTATTTATCCCCAATGTGAATTATTATCCCCTTTGGAGCTAAAACTAAAGATACTAACATGTCGTAGCTGTTTTAAACACTGAAAAAAGTCGACAACCTCAGGCGGGAATCGAACCACGCACCTTCCGCATTCCAGGCGGCTGCCTTAACCACTTGGCTACCGAGGTCTGGTTTTTACCCATCGAAGGTTGTCGTCTTTTTTCAGTGTTTAAAATTTTACTGAAGTATATTTAAGCTTTAATAAAACGCTAAAATATATAAAAACATTAATGTCGTAGCTGCTTCGTTTCGTAGCTGCTACGGTTCGTAGCTGCTACGTCATGTTAATAGCTTTATCTGTAGCCAGTGAGTGCAGATGCTTTGCCTACTCCTACTATTTTAATAGCTCTTCAACTACATACATACAAACACAACTTTTATCCCCAAAGGGAACTGATCCAACCAGACCCTGGTCCACCAGGTCAGCGATCAGGGCCTGCTTGGAATTAGCTGAGCATCGCAGCGTTAATGTTTTAATAACTAACCTAATAACTAAACTCACCGAATGCGGCGATGGTTGAACCGCCTTGCAATCTGAGGAGAGGACAGAGGTATGGGTAGGAAGGAAAGGATGGTCGCTGCCCAAGTGCCGTGATGCGGTGTGACGCCTGCCTCGTGGTAGCGTACCTCGCCTGCCGAATCCTCGTAGGCCAGTCCAAATCACACATGCACACATCCGTTGCACCCCGGCCAATTACGCATAGGAGCCTCCGCTGGCGGTTCGCAAGGCGATTAGTACGATATAAGCCGATTAACTGTTAATTCACCACGAATGCACGTGGGCATGTACCGACACAAACAACTTCTGCCGAACTATCGCGAGCGCGTATCCGACCGAGAGGACTATATAATGCGCGCACCTTAATCGCGGTTGTTTTTACACCGAAGATCTGAGGTTGTTCCACCGATAGAATTCAAAACCAGCAAACCGTAAGCAGACCGCCGTCCGTCATTCCGTGCCGAATCGATACCGAAGTGAACTGGCATACGAATGTCAATTTTACCGCCATGACACTTTTATAACCTACCCTGTTCATTGCTGGTTTTAACAGGAACTATTATCCCCTTTGGAGCTAAAACTAAAGCTACTAGCAGCTGTCTTAGCTGCTACGGTTCTTAGCTGCTACGACATGTTAATAGCTTTATCTTTAGCCAGTGAGTGATGCTTTGACTACTCTTACTATTATTCCCAAAAGGAGCTATTAAACCCTCTTCGGCCACATTCGAAACCAGGGTTCAAAACCAGTTTCTAAATAAGAATACCCCTTTGGAGCTACAACTAAAGCTTCTAACATATCGTAGCAGCTACGAAACGTAGCAGCTACAACATATTAATAGCTTTATCTTTAGCCAGTTGACTACTCCTACTATTTTTATAGCTCGTCAACTACATACATACATACAACTATATGCATATTCTTACGACTATTATCCCCAAAGGGAACTATTATCACAGAATAACTAATAGTACCTATTATCCTCTTTGAAGCTAGAATTAAAACTACTAACATGTCGTAGCTGCTACGGCTCGTAGCACGAACTATGCGAAGCTCTTCATTGCTGAGTTTGTGTATGCACTGTGCCAACCACTAGTGTTAACATACATAATATAATCACGACTATTATCCCTGAAAGGTTAGTCAGAGACTAGGCAATGAGGACAGCAAAAGAAGTCCTATGCCCACTTTTCACCAAAATAGCGACTGCACATGTGCTAGCGTGACAGGTGGTGGGCCCATCGCCGCTCTATGCTGATCAATGTATGTGCAGTCTTTAGTCTGTTAGTCGCCTTGTACGACACCCAAGGGAAGAGAGGCGGTGGTAGTATTCTTTCACCGCTACGCGACGCGATTATATAATTAGTGTTAATTAATTAAGATAATAATGTAGTAGGGTTATGACTGCGTAATGCTTAAGAAATTGAATGACGATTGACTGGTCACTAGGGTTTGAGATCATAAACCGCCAATAAAATCTTGCCTAAAAAATTGTGTCATTCTGGTTTCCAGTTTTATTCATTAGTTTGTGAACACAATAACGAGGTTGATAGTCCGACGTCTCTACATTAATGTAAAAATTATGCCATCAAAAACATACGTTTAAAAAAAAAAGTCTCGCAACTCCGTTCTTCTACCGTAAAAAGTTGTGAGATCCATGTAATACCAAGTCGGTTGACTTGGCCATCGCATGAAAACACAATGTATCTCACAAGTAATACATATAACATAGGTAACTAATTAGATTGTTTAGTGCGATTGCCAAGTCAACCGACTTCGTATTACATGGATCTCACAACTTTTTACGGTAGACGAACTGAGTTGCGAGACTTGGTTTTTTTACAAGTATGATTTTGATGGCATCCCATTTATTTTTGTAGATAGTCTTAATTTTTTTCCTTTCCGGTACCTTGTACTTTTTGAATACCAACAACGGCTATTCCATTATATTATAGTACTTATACATGTACAGGTACACTGATTCATTCACTGCAAATGTAAATTTGTAATCCTATATATTTATATAGGGTTACAAAGTTATTTATGCAGTTGGTGTATCAAGAAATAAAACTGAAAATGCATTTTTTTTTAGTTTTTATTTGATTTATACACTAAACACTAATTGTATCATAAATTTGAAGCTTCTATGTCTGCTAGAAGTGCCTTAGAGTTTTGATGATCGGCCAGTCAGTGAGTGACAAAATTAAGAAATTTTGACTAGTTATAATTCTTAAACTACTATTTCAAATTAAATGAAATTTAAAATATTACCATTTTTATACAATGCCTGCTTGGTTACTGAAAATTCGGGCTTCTAGTTCTATCCACAACGAAGTTGTAGGGGGTCGAAAGTGGCTGGTATGGCCGTGCAGATATTTCATGTGAATAAACATGTTAACAACTATATTGGGTAAGGAAAGCCAAAACAAAACTCTTTTTCTGTTTTGTTTCATTCTTATTTCGTTTCTTAAAATGTATAAGTACTCACTCAACGTTGGAGAACGCAATAACAGAAAAAAAATAACCAAAATGTTTCAATCACTTTCACACGTCAACAGTACTGCGTAATATGTTTATAAGACTTTTCATTGACTTTTAATCTTATTGCAATTGTATAAGGTTCAATCTACGGTGGCATATCGCTCTTGACAGCAAAGGGGTTCTAATGGTCACCAGTTTATACCTACATTCGTCCGGGGACTTGCTTTACGACTCCTTAGGAAGGTTTGCGCTCCGGAATTGAGCGCAAACTGTTTAGAAGGAATAACTGGAAACTTTAGAGCAAAATATTAAAATATAGAACACAACGCTCTCTTTTGTTTATACTGTTTTCTTTTATTTGTAATGAAACTATTTTGTGAGTGTTCTTCGTTTGAACATTTCTTTTTTCTTGTTTATGACAATTTAAATATTTTTATATAGTTTTAGTGGTTATTTCTCAGAACAATAACTAAAGCATTATTGTTCCGAGGGTTATTTTATGTGTGGTGGCGGCTTAGATAAATGACAGCGAGACCAATCATTCATCTATGGGTGGCAGCTTATTAATATAATAATTTAGGCGACTAACGGACTAAAAACTGCACATACCTCCAACAGTATAGAGATTCGATAGACTAACCACCTATCACGCTGAACACATATGCAATTGTTATTTGGTGAAATGTATGCTGTGGCAGTGGACTGCTTTTGTGGTCCTCATTGACTTCTCTGAATTACCCTTCGGGGGATAATAGTCGTGAGTATGCCGCCGCCGCCCGTGCGTTGTACTACTAACTGACAGGCCGATACCTGCAGACGACCTGATCGTCTGTTGGGCCCTTTAGAGTATTACTCACTGAGTATATGTATGCGTAAGTATGTATATTTGACAAAACATGATTTCAATGTTAGATGCTTAGAATAATAACGCTATAGAAAGATAGTCTTCATACAAGCGCTCTGTCAAAAATGAAGCACTAAACCGATTCACACACGCGTGACGTGTGCGCATGGCCGTGATCTGCTGTCTCTTTCCAATTCTATGATTATGAAAGAGACAGCACTGCGCAGGCCGCTGCTACCGAGACTTTAACTTAGAGAATCACACTGCAGTACGTTTATATTTTAACTTAATTAACTACAAGATACTATGAAATACTGAAAGCTTACCTGTGAAAAGTGATGTTATTATACTTCTTTTGTTTTTCAGATGTGTTGTGACACAATTTAACTGCACAAACCGTCATTTTTTTTTTGTTTTCGCGAGATACGTTCGGCGCGCTGTCACATTGAACACTACGGAGCGGTCCGGCGTAGGGTGCCATTTCTGGCTCCAATTAATGTGCTTCAAAATAGGCGCGCGAACTTGATTTCTATAGCGTTATTATTCTAAGGTTAGATGCGTTTGACCAGCTGTTGGATAGTTTATAGGCTGTCCTTTATACTTTTTAATTTAATTATTATTGTAAATACGAATTCCTATGAAATATTAATACAATATTCATAAGTTTCTCCAGTCTGTAGTAGTTTGAACTATAAACTTCACAAAGTCATAGTCTCTTCATCGGAACAATACTTCAAGTATACACCAAATAGTTCAAGGTCCACGTTCAAATGTCTATGCCGACATGTTAATTCTCAAACTTCTAGGAATACAACAAACCAAATGCTGTGATGGCAACTTTATCAATCTAAGTTAACTAATTTAATTTAAAGTTGCGTGAAAGGACAGCGGTAAGACTTTAAACGCCTCTGTGGACTAGTGGTTAGACCAGGTTTCCGTTACTCGTTTAAAATGAAATTAACTACCTTACGGAGCGTGAAGAATCGCACTTTTAGGACGGCTCTGCAAAGAACCTTGCGATGCTTTGGACAGATTGCAGCGTCAAGCTGTTCGTATAATCGGCAATGCAGACGTCACTAATACTATCGAACCCCTGCAATTGAGTAGAGATACTGTGTCACTCAACGTCTTCTACCGCTTTTACCATGGCGAGTGCCCTGAAACCTCATTCTACCTTCTCCCTTCCTCTATAAGAGTACGCGTGCTGCTCTCCGGAGTGTACCTTACTGTCTCGAATATTCCATTGCGCATAAGACATTTGGTGACTCGTGTCTTTGTCGCACCGCCAAAAGATAGCAAGGAATATCGCTAGGGTGAACAAAATCAAGTCAGCTATCACTAGTAGCTTGAGTATACAGGGTCTAACAAAATCAATGAGCAAACGTTTAAGGGCGGTATCTATACATCATTCTAAATACAATGATAAAAAATGAGCTCCAGTTTTATAGTGATTTTTCAAAGTGATGTTTTCTAACAAATTAAATCAAATAAAATAATGCACATCATAGAACATGCTGTATCTTTACTAACACGCACGCAAGCGTCAATAAAAAGATAGCTCAGTGTGCTCCGAGTTTAGTGTGCATGTTCGGCTATCTTTGTGAGCGTGTAGTAAAGCTGTACGGGTTTGGAAAGGGTGTATTTTTTGGTGAATTATGATAATGTTTTGTTGATTATCTCGGTAACGAGCCCTGTAGTTTTGAACCAAATTTGGTGAGCATGCTCAGTGTGATGTATAAATGCTCCCCTTAAACGTTAGCTTATTGATATTGTTAGACCCTATACAGCACCAGCGGAGCGCCACCACGCTCTTTAAAGTATATGTCACTAGTGTCCCCCCTGCGACTTCGTCCGCGTGAACACCCTGCATCCTGAGTATTTTCTTTCACACAAATCTTGCCCTGACAATTACGAACATAACAAAAAGAGAATCAGCCAAATTGGTCGAGCCGTTCTGAAGTGATGCGCGTACAAACATTTCGGCAATTGATTTTTATTAATATAGATATAAACGTCCCACTGCTGGGAACTGGCCTTCCCACGTGGACAACAGCATGTGTGGAAATTGGGCCATAACCCACCACGATGGCCCAATGCGGGTTGATGGGTTTAAACGACCATTTGGTTACTCATCCCGTGACCGCGCAATGTGAAATACGCTGCGCTATCGAGCTTCTCCAAAAAATATAACAATGTAAAATCCATTGTTGTCACGGTTGTGACTTATAAAAAAAAAAAATTAAAATCAAAATTTCTTTATTCAGTAAATTTAAAATAAGCATTTTGAACCGTCAAAAGTTAATGGATGGATGGGTACCCGCCCGCCCACCCCACCCATTCAGGAAGTCTTTTAGCTGTGAAGAAGAACGGGCGCAAGAAACTCCACAGATTTATAATAATATAGAAGTAACGACATTTACAAAACAATATGTCGTTACCAAATCATACAATATACAAATATACAAATTGTGAGCGTCAATACAAATTGGAAAATGCCCTCCCTATCATAGGACATTTTCCATTACAACATAAAAAAACATTTAATACGATTACAAGACAACACAACACATACAAAAGAATATTCAAAAATAAACAGGTATTGCTTGATTTAAAATAAAACGAACAACATCTTACCACCATCAGCCTATAAGCGTCCCACTGCTGGGAACAGGCCTCCCACGTGGACAAAAGCACGTGCGGATATTGAGCCCTAACCCACCACGCTGGCCCAATGCGGGTTGGCGGGTTTTAACGACTGCTATCTTACGACAACAACCGGGACCAACGGCTTAACGTGCCTTCTGAAGCACGACATCTTACAGTATCTTTGAAACACTGTAAGGACAGGGAAGTGGTTGGGTAGCCCCACGAACTATGATCACAAACTCGGGAATTACTACGGTAGTACTATTAGTTATTCTGTGCATGGTAATACATCGCCAAATCCGTAACAAACTTTGCAAGACCTGGGAATTGAACCCAAGCCCTCCAGATATCGAGCCGACCGCTTGACCACTTAGCTACCGAGACCACAGACAGATACGTACATACATACACTTTAATTTAGTATTCGTTTTAATGAAATTAAGGGTGAGTTCCACACATGAAAATAAAAAACTTTCCACAAGAAACCTATGTGCAAAAATGACAAAAAAATGTCGACCTCACATACTATCGTCACTGTCGTCAGCTGATCGGACAGTGTTCAGTTTCATGGGTGGAACTCACCCTTAATGTCGAGGGTAGGGCTCCTAGCAGAACCACGACGTCAGTGCTCCGCCAATAAGTATGAACAAAACACGAATGCAACTTATACCCCCTCGACCGGAGATTTATTTATTTGACTCACAAAACATCTATGTACACAATAGTCAATACACAATATATAACAAGGTTACACGCACACAAGGTAATACACACACACACACAGTAGGTAATACACATATGGTCATGCACACACAATACACGTAAGGTCCATGCAAATTAAAGTCAGGCACAAAAGTTATACGCACAAGGTTATATACACGCACACACACAGGTACATAAATGGTCAAATCTAAGTTAGTAATTAAACGTCAGTCAGATACACAAAGCACAATTTATACAGTGTTTATAAAGTTTCCAAAAATACTCAACTTCCCACACTGGCTCTAAACTTTACTAGGTATATCTAATACTTCTTCAGTTTTCTGATTTTTTATAAGTTTGTAACTTTTCAACCTGACCTATCTTCTTAAACCTTATAATACATACACACATCATCGCCGCCTTTACCTTAGCTTAACTTATTATCTAATTCTTTTAAACTATTTAACCTAATTTATCTACAATCTAATAGTTGTGTCTGGAGTTTTGTAGAGTGCGTAGTGTTTGTATGATGATGGAACCTTAGCATAGCTTAATTCTATTTGCGGTGAATTTCAGTCAAGCAATGTAATATTATAATAAATACTATTTTGGCCAGATCGTCTAGTGAACCCTCCGTTGTTAACCGCATTTAAGTAACTCAGGTTCTTTTCGTGAAAGTTTAGTAATTGGCTTAACCCTGTGTTAATTTATTGTCTCCTGACCTAATTACCTATCAGTCAATAAATAATATCCTAGATATGTGTAGCCTAGCAATGACTCCGTCTGAACTGTGACCTAAATCCTTCACAGCAGCTGCGGGGAAGATTTGTTAACCACTCAAAGATAATCAGATGATAGCTTAGCTTGCAGTTATTAATTATTAATTAACAATAGCATGATACATAAAAAGTCTTGTGCAATTTATGAGCCCCTCCGCCGCTCCATAGCGTACTATACATCTCATTGTTTAGGTATAGTTCCGTCACATTGGCTTTAATTTATACTTTATAGAGAGTCTACACAACTTCCAACTTAATTTCATCTTATATTATGAACTATGTGTAGCATTTAAATTCTTATTATTCCACATAAATCAATAGAGTTTATCTCAAGGCTTGCTATCATCCAAATATCCTTTTCACATTAAGAACTTAATTATTCAATGCAATAACTTATGTCTTGTGATATCATTTATTGAACAGAAGTGGGAAGCCAGCATTCAACAGGACCCACTTATTTATCTGATTATTGTGTCTATTAAAAAGATGTAACATTATTAACTGACTGTCCTTTTGTCTTATTAGAAAATTAATATTCAGTTCCATAAAGGGTGGATAATTTATTCAAAACCCACTTTCAGGCAGTGGACTAAAATAGAATGCTATTAATAAAGATAAAATTACTTATATTTACTCTTAGTATTTATTATACAGATCTTATAAATCACCAATATAACTACATTGTATGGGCTGTCTTTGGCAGATTATCACATTTTAAGTTTATTAAAGGATGTTTGATTTATTCAATATCCTACTCATTTAGGAAGTGAACTTAAATAGAATACTATAATTTGAAGTAAAATTACTTTGGTTTACTCTTAGTGTTTATTATACAGATCTTATAAAGTACAAATATAACTACATTGTATGGGCTGCATTAGCAGATTATCACATCTTAAGTTTATTAAAAGATGTTTGATTTATTCAATATCCTTAACTTTTAGGAAGTGAACTTAAGTTGATTATTTTCCATTAATTTCTACCCCTGTCTCTCAGACTGAGTGATTATTTAATAGCCTACTAAATCATAGTTAGTATATTTTTAGTAGGTAGTAAATCAGGTAATTATCCCTGTTAATAATTGAATCAATTATATTTAGAAGTTATCCTTCACTTACTTTAATAGGTATAAAGCAGACTGTACTAGGTATTAGTCTGATTGATTTAGATCGTTTCCGTCAAATATTTCTATGTTTCATATTATTAGAAGTAAGTACATAACTTATAAGGTCTTTGACCATTAAGGTGAATTCATATGGTATAAGTAGACTGTATTATCAGGCTAATTAGTAGGTTGTTATCAAACAATTATTTCTATGTTTCATAATAGTAGGAGCTCATAGCTTGTAAGGTCTTTTCCCATTAAGGTGGATTCGCAGCTTCAACGAATTAACCTAGGTTCTAAACTGGTTTTAGTTGTTTAGTATCAGCTTATATTTTACCAATAGGTATCGGATGTATATTTATAATACTTTGAAGAGTGTAGCTATATTAAGGCCGTATCGTACAACAGGGAAAGCTAAAAATGCCTGTTTGGTCATTTCAGTATTAGAAATCAAACATCACAGTACAGCTATGCTTATTTGCTATAACCTTTTAGTATTTTTCTTGTAATAGGAAACCAGTCTAGACTTTTAGGTACTTCAAAGTAATGATGGTACAATATTACCACACTTCTGCTTATTATTTAAAATGAATAGTCAATTGGTAACAACAACTTTAGGAAAACAATGAGAATTTTATTGGCCTACGGTAACAGATTACATGCCTAGATAGGTCCCTACAGCGCTCCTAACCCACGTCACTTCATCGTAATTTCTATTTAGCACTGTAACTTAATTATCCCTACCTTATTAGTCTGAATTAATCCAGCCTGGCCCCGCGGCCCACGTACCTAGTTTATGTACGCAAAGCGTGCACACACACCTTGCCGTCCCCAACTACCTACCTAACAATAAATGAGACGTCTACCTACCCTACAGTACGTTTTCGACCAGCGTCCGTCCCCTCGTCAGTCTAGACAAATTCTACTCTCAAAGACAACCTCCACTCGGTCTTAGATCGGCTTTCGCCTTATCTTTCCCAAGCACATCCAGTTAGATCCGGCTTTACTTTCAACAAAGTATGGAGGTTGACCCAAGACGGAAACTGCCCTCCTCTGACGAGGTTCCAAGCACTACCAGAAAACCCCCTACATTTTGTCGAACTAACAGTCCCTATTTGTATACCTTTGCAATCTAGGCCCAAGCCACATTTAACTTAATTTTGTGGTGAGTTGTGTGAGTCGCATTGCCCCTGAAAGCAACTGACCCCTAAGCTGACTATCCGTCGGGCCAGGAATACCCAGTGTGTCAACCTAACACTACCCTGTGTGTAAGAAGACGAGACGGTCTTTGCCCGGGATATACGTGCTCGTCTCCAGCTAATTGGTGTCTGACCTATCTTCAATTTTCACTAGGGAGACAACTGTCTCTCCCCTGTTACTCTCTCGAAGATAGTGTATTATTTAGCGTTGTAATAGATAACGCCGGCATTATTAAATACAGTCAAATTCCTCCAAACCGAAGTCCGTTGAAATCATATTAGTTTTGTTGCCACCGTTACGCGTATCTGCTAATATGATCCAGAATACTTCATTCTGTTAACAATTCGAGTTGCGATAACAAGAATTTTACTTTAATAATCACTTTCTATTTCACAACCAATGTTAGTTAATATCGCAGCTGGAATATCACTTAGCGCGCTAAAATGGCTCGGACGCTTGTTTTTACGTATGAGTTCGTTACCGCCACTCGTAAATCGGATTGCGCCTCCGACGTCCTACAATTGAATGCCCCGCTAATTTGCCTCTTTTCCCCAAGCATCTTAACTTTCGCGCCACGCGCGCCCAACATCCCTCCCCACGATTCCGCTTTTCTTCTCTTCAACCAATCGCTAGTTGTTTAGCCAATGCGCCTCGCCTTCACGTCTCTTGTCATTTGTTATATGCGAACTTCGTGTTGCGCCACGTGGAGATAACATCTTCCTCCCCCCTCTATCTTTTTCTCAACCTCTCGCTCGCTCACTGCCGCCGTCCGCCGCGCAATTCTAAAGTTTTTTCATAATCCAACCAAATCTCGTTAGATAGCCAATATTACATGTTTGAACATCTAGATGTAGCCTTCCATCAACAATTCCTTCTTAATAACCACCCACTTAAGCCAATAATTCTGTATTTTGTGAAATTATAAAAAGTTCCGTATTCCGACCATAGGTGGCGCCTCCCTGTCGCAAGGGACACGTTAGCCAACCCCATCATTCTAATCCATTGCCAACCTAACAATCCTACGCGAAGCTCAAGTAAATAACGCACGCTAGACGGCGCCTGTGTCGCAAGGGGCACACGGAGCAGTCCCCGCGAAATTCAAAATAATGATAAGGCCCTAGTACATTGACACCTTCTTACTACCTTTAACGTAAAGCTATTTGTCCACATGACCATTATTTTAAACTAGTTTATTTTTCCCTTTTCATGCTTATTATATTAATGGTGCTACGCATTAATATTAATTTTAGTGCTACACCCATACATTCCTTACTAACGGACGGATACCATTCATTCTGTACCGTTACAAGTTTCTGGTTGATTAGCTACTATAAGCTACTCGGATTGCTGCTTGAAGTGAACACACACAAAGCACAATTTATACAGTGTTTATAAAGTTTCCTTAAATACTCAACTTTCACACTGGCTCTAAACTGCTCTAGGTATATCTCAATTACTTCTTCAGTTTTCTGATTTTCCAAAGGTTCCAGCTAGTTGCTGCTCGGTAGACTGCTTGAAGTGAACATGAAGACCGAAATCCCGCTCGGCCCTTTTATACAAATAAGCTTCTAGAAGATTTGAATTATTCTAGCCAATTAGAGAGCAGAGAAGTAGAGGTAGTCGCCCCTTTTCAATTACAAAAATATTCTGAATGCACATTCAGATCCGCTATGAATTGACACTTTAAAATCGACTAAAATTCCATTTATATCCAAACGCTCTGATTCTAAGTTATACAACAAAATATAAGTCTAGACCTATCTTAAAATATATTTGCGTATGCGATTCGTTATAACACATCTAAGCAATTGCATATCTTAGAGCGCTAGTCTAGTTTTTGCGAGAATTATTCCTAAACAGATTACAATAATATTACAATATTACATTAAAAAAAAAACAAACGTGCAGATTACAATAATTCCGCGCGGCTAATTTTGACTTCACCACCACGTCGGGCGTTATGTCTACCATAATTCTAGATAAACGCCATTCACGTGGGCTTAGCCGTTTCGGAGCAACAATAAAATACGTTGTCCGACCATAAAACATTTACAAGTTTACCACGATCGCCATGTTAGTTTTATCTCCTATTGTTATTCTCTTCGTACTATGCTTACATTGTATGACTAATTATCATTTACAGAAGCTACTTGATAAGCTGCCCATCAATAACAATCGATAACAATCAAATTCGTGACAATTATTAAAACTTTCAAATTACGTAAATAGCAGCTTCATCTACTCATCAAGAGAGGGAGCTATAGCAAACATGCAAATTCCTAGAAGGCGATGGTAACTTTTTTAACCGCTACGTAAATACGACGGCTAAAATTTTCTAAGCTTTTCTTTTAATCGTATACAATCACACGCAAACGGCTATGCTTACATGGTATGAGTATCTATCCTATACAGAAGCTACTTGTCAATTTAAACATCATTAACAATCAATTTCGTAACATAAGTACCGCGGCTAAAGTTTTCTAAGATTTCTTTTATTCACATTGTATGCGTATACTATCAAACGCAAGCGAATGCGGTATCGCCCTATTGTTTATCAAATCAATCATTATACAAATTCCAATCCCTAATTGATTCCGAAACTAATAGTTACATTAACTTGTTCGTTCTCTACGTACCTAACTACCTAACCATTAATTTGATCACCGATTAATCTGTCTGTAACACTTAATATAATTAAAAAGGCGGTGTATAATCACGACTATTATCCCCGAAGGGTTAGTCAGAGACTAGGCAATGTGGACAGCAAAAGCAGCTACCATAGTCTACTTTTCCCTAATTAGCGACTGCACATGTGCACAACGTGACAGGTGGAGAGCCCATCGCCGCTCTATGCTGTTGGAAGTATGTGCAGTCTTTAGTCCGTTAGTCGCCTTTTACGACACCCAAGGGAAGAGAGGTGGTGGTAGTATTCTTTTACCGCTACGCGACACAGACAGATAGGTCATTAATTTCAGTCATAAACCACCTTATCACATACTACGATATTCAGGTAGGCATTGTTGCTGACTCCTGCTAAAACGAATATACGCGAACAGGTGTATTCTGTGTTGTTTAACAAACAACGCTGAATCACATGTGCCGACCTAAACGTGTGTACCTTAGCACGCCTTATCTGTTTGTATGAAATATAGTATATATGCTGATATTTAATGGGACAGTTGGAAGGGGGTGACCTCGGCGAATGTACTTCGACCATATGAAATTCAAATTCAATATCATTTGAGCACTTATGAATGTCGCTGTGCCATCGTAAGTCCTAACTATGGGGCGGCCTTGTACTGAGAAGAACCGGCAAGAAACTCAGCAAGGGCATTTCTTTTCTCCCTTTCTTTTACAGCGTCATTATAAATTGGAAAATGCCCTCCCAATCATAGAAGGATATTTTCCATTAAAACATAAAAAATATATATATACGATTACAAGACAACACCACACATCTGAAAGAATAGTCAATAAAAAAAAAGTATTGCTCAATTTAAAATAAAATAAACAACGTCTTACAGTATCTTTGAAACAAGAAAAAGAAAGACTATTTCTTCTACAAATAAAAATAGGATTGCTAAAGCAGACCAGTCTTCACAGGCGGCACCCGTTCACGAATATGACATGTGAATCTGCCGTCGCTTAGCTCAACCATGTCAGAGAGGTTCTCGTAAAAATTCAAGTCTCTAGTATATTTATTCTAAACCGTGTCGTATAGCGGCTCAAGTTTAGGTCAAGAGTATATTAAATCTAAACCGTCTGTATATCGGCTCAAGTTCAGGTCAAGTGTATATTACATCTAAACCGTGTGGTATAGCGACTAACTAAAAAAATCTAACAACGCCTCTCTTCCCTATGGTGGCGTCCAAACTGGAATAAGACTTACACCGTGATTATTTATTTATTTAAACTTTTGCAACATTATAATATTACATGGCGGACTTAATGCCTGAGTCGTTTTCTACCAGTCAACCTTAGGGTGGTGCAGAGATAACATGGTAGGTGCATTTATTATTGGTAACAAAAAGTGGAAGAGATTTTAGTCTATACAAATTCGGCGTTTAATCTAGGTATAGGACGTTTTGGTCGAATCCACCCTAAAGACGATAAATGCATCCTACAGCTTAAAGTGGCGATGTGCTCACCACCTATCACGCTGAGCACATGTGCAGTTGTCTTTTGGTGAAAAGTGGACTGTGGCAGTGGACTGCTTCATCGGTCCTAATAGCCTAATCGCTGACTAACCTTTCGGAGATATTAGTCGTGAGTACCTATGTAATACCTATGTATTCATTAAACTCCTCGTTTACTTTACTTTCTACCCGTTTACTCTAAAGGCACTCTTTCACAAACGAAAATAATTCATTAATGTTTTATATTTTAGCGTTTTATTAATGCTTAAATATACTTAAGTAAAATTTTAAACACTGATAAAAGACGACAACCTCATGCGGGAATCGAACCACGCACCTTCCGCATTCCCGCATGTTGACTAAAAACATAAGCATCAAGCACTGATTTTTGACAAATTTCGACGGTTGAAAGCCAGACCTCGGTAGCCAAGTGGTTAAGGCAGCCGCCCGGAATGCGGAAGGAAAATAATTCATGTTTAAATTTTAATACAAAACCGCATAAAGCATCGTTCGCGACGACAACGGTAACGCCCAATAGCGACATATATTACGTGTCGTAATAAATCTCTGCTACCGGCAAACTCTATTTTAGTGGAATTTGATAGTGACAGACTGGTGTTTTATAGTAGGTTTTAATACAAATGTCGATTTTCCTTATGGCTTTTAAACGTGTTTAATGATGTTATGAATTCATTAGTGGATCATGGATATAGTTAAATTTTGAACAATATTTGTTTCAAAGGGTTTTGAAAGTAGACCTCTTAGTTATTGCTTTTTTAAATTTGCTGCCTCATATTGTTAAAGTGGTTTGACTAGCAAAATCGCAACCCTTACGCGTAAGCTACTGCGTAAATTGTCCGATAATCCTGGATAATCCTTGCTAAATAATCAGTGCCACGATTATATTCCAGCCATATAGGGAGGGAGATACGTCATATCCGTATCCGTTTGGCCTGCGGAAGGTAAATTGTCCGCGTTCGTGCATAATGCACGCTGTCTGCATGTCTACACCCACTAAATAAGACGGGCAGAAGGTCCTGTTTCAATTTCGTTAGTTGTTATTTTTTTCGTTTTACTGTTGTGTGGTACAAGCATACACACACACACACACGTTAAGAAACCAATTATCGTTTTTGTACGCTAAATCTGTGTATGTGTTTTTTATTTATTAGTATCTGTATTTGATGTATGCAATAAAAGTATGGTTTTACTATCTCCTATGTTATTAGATAAGATAAGATAAGATAAGATATTTATTTATTTGCACTTTGACATGGTATAAAGATGATGTTACATTATAAATACATAGATCACATATCAAGCTCATTTTATAATAGCATGCAAACATTTAGTCCTCTCAGTAATACAAATATTATTTTTAATTATTAAAATCCATTAAACAAGTATTAAACAATTATTAAATTAAAAATTAAGCAAGATAATCATTTAAAAATTATATAATAAATATCATTATTTAACAAAACAAAAAAATTCCTTTATATCATAAAACGTATTCTCAACTAACCACTTATACAATTTTCTTTGAAAAAGATTAGTGTCTAGCAATTTGAGATCCTTAGGAATTTTATTAAAAATACGCACACACATTGCCAAGCAGCTTTTATTGTACTTGGCAGATTTTGGTGTATCTTTTAGGACAAGTTTATATGGGTCTCTTTTAAGCCTTAAGTTTATATCACTCGCCATTTTAAACAAATTCCTATGCTTCATAACGAAGCTGCACATTTCGTATATGTACAATGATGGCAGTGGTAAGAGACCAAGATCTCGAAACATTGGTTTACAGGACTCGTCAGGGGGGATTCCGCATATGGCTCTGATGCATTTTTTCTGCGCAATAAATGCTCTATTTTTATCTGTACTGTTTCCCCACATTATGATCCCGTAGCGTAATATAGATTCTATATGTGCATGGTAAGATAAAATCGCAGTTTTTTTGCTAGTCACTTTCTTAATTTGGTTTAAAGCGAAAACGAACTTATTAACCCTACTACATAAATTATCTACATGCATTTTCCAATTCAAATCTTCATCAATAGTAACACCTAAAAACTTTGTCTGCGTAACTTCTTTAATTTTTGTGATGTCTAGATTATAATTGTATTTAGTGTGTTTTGATTTATGAAATTGAATGTAATTAGATTTATTTAAATTTATTGTTAGATTATTGAACTCAAGCCAATTAATTATATTTTCCAAAGCTGTATTAATGTCAAACTCATGATTTTTTATCAAGTTAATTTTATTTGATGTAACAATTATAGATATGTCGTCCGCGTATAATATACATTTATGTTTTGTCGCTTGCAATATGTCATTTATATACAATACAAATAATATTGGCCCCAGTATTGTACCCTGTGGGACACCACACTTGTTTTCCCTATAACTAGAAGAATACGACACTAATTCATTTTTAACAATTCTATCAATTACAACACATTGTTGCCGCCCCGTCAAGTACGAGGACACCCATTGCTGAGCGTGTCCTCTTATACCGACATTATCTAGCTTTTGTAGTAAGATGTGATGTGCCACTTTGTCAAAAGCTTTGGATAAATCTATAAAAATACCGGTTGTAAACTTATTATTATTAATATTAGTTAAAACAGTTTCGACTAAATTATATATTGCCAAAGTAGTGGACTTCTGCTTTTGGAAACCAAATTGTGAGTTATTAATAATACTATATGTTGTACAAAATTTAAGTATTTTTTTGTACATACACTTTTCAAATACCTTCGATAAAACAGGTATCAAAGTAATTGGGCGATAGTTATCGACATCATTTTTTTTACCTTTTTTGTACAGTGGCTTTACAACAGATAGTTTCAACGACTCAGGGAAGATTCCCGACGAAAATGATAAGTTTATTAAATGTGTCAAAACAGCTCCTAGTTCGTTAATGCTAACCTTAATTACCTTAGTACTAATACCGTCGTAACCCACAGAGTTTGTGTTATTTAGGGACATTATGTCGTTTCTGACCTCGCTCTCTGTTGTAGGGTCAAGGAAAATAGAGTTACTTATCATTGCATTATTATTTATACATTTGGTATGTCGGTTGTTAGTTGCGATATTATTCGAGTCGATAAAATAATGGTTAAAGAGATTTGCAATGTCACAGGGGTTCGTGATTGTGTCATTTTTATTCATTAAATCTGTTATATTGTGGTCTTGCTGCGCGTTTCCCATTACATTATTTATAACAGACCATGTTGCTTTACATTTATTCTTACTATTGTATATAAATTTAATATTGCAATTCTTTTTTGATTTAAGAATACAGTTTTTTAACATATTTGAATAGGCCATGTATTTGTTTTTAAGAAATGCAGTTTTATTTTTATAATATAAATATCTGAGAGTTCGCTTCGTTTTACAACTATTTCTTAAACCCTTACTTATCCATTTTTTTGTACTTTTATTTGATTTATTTATTTTAACTTTTATTGACGGAAAACATAAATTATAAAAGAGACACAGCAGTTCGTGAAAACTATCAAACGCCTTGTTCATGTCAGACTCCATGTAAATATCTATCCATTTTAGTTTACTTAAACATTCTTTAAATTTCCTAATATTATTTAAAGAATAGTCCTTTTTGTAAGTAAAGTATGACTTTGCCATAAAGTGTCTCTGTTTAATGGGGAAGCTTAATAGTTGTGCTGTGTCATGATCTGATAGATACAGTGGTAATATCCTAGCAGAAGCGTTTTTAATATTGCTAAGAATATTGTCTATGCAAGTGTCTTTACGCGTGGGAACTTTAATGTGAATTTGTAAATTGTAATTATGGCATAAATCTTGTAAATATTCAGTAATTTTTCCCTGTTTGAGAATGTTAATATTAAAATCACCTGTGATGACGATGTTCATATTATTTTTAAATTTCCTGTAAATTTCATGCAAAAACTGGTTTAATTTGTGTAGAAAAATGTTGGGATCGGATGTCGGTGTCCTGTAGAGACAGGTCACAAGCAGTTTGTATAGGGGAATTTCAATACCGCAGGCTTCGAACGACTTTTGAGTTGTATAACTACGTAATATACTACTTAGTTCCTTGTAAACAGTACCCTGTCTTACCAAGATACAGGTTCCGCCTCTCCGTTTGTCTCTACAGTACGCTGTCGCCAATTCATAGTTATAGATTTTTAAGTACTGTAAATTTCCGTCACGTAAAAATGTTTCAGAGAAGCACAATAAGTCTGGCTCATCACCTGAATCTTGCAATTCTTGCAGTGTCAACTCTACTATTTCTTGCTTTGATAAGATACTAGCAATGTTTTGATGAAGTATTTTAAAATAGTGTTTACTTGTGGTTGCCATGCGATTCCGAACGAAAAAACTGTTTATCATTATTTTTTATTACGGGGAAATAGTCCAATAGAGTTCCAGTTTTTGTAGGAGAGATTTTGGCATCATACCTAGCGAAGTCACACTCTGACTGCATCCGAGCAAAATAGTATGGAATGGTACCTTTTTGGTGTTTTGAAGAAAAGATCTTGGGATTACCGGGCCTGTTATGCATTGACATCAGTTTTTTTAATGACTTTATATTTAAATATGTATTATTATAATCAATACAATCAATAATGTAATTTATCGATTTACACATGTTAAATAATTTATGTTCTAATTTACATTCAACATAGTGACAATTTTTGAATTCACTAGATATATCATGTAATGTTTTATTTAGTGTATTCCCATCAAGGTACATATTTTTTAATACATTTAAAAGTATTACATCATTGTCCTGAAATCGATTGAGGAATTCACGCAGTAGTGACGACAATATTTTGATATCGTAGTCATTTTCGCCTACACATACAATGATTTTGTCATTTTGTTTTATTTCATTAGGTTCACAATGCTTAAGAATATCTGTAGTGAGAGCAAATGGTTTTGTTAGAGCCGTAATTAAATATTGTCCGTACTTTGTGTTTTCCCTCGACATCGTGAGAGCTGATGATAAACCAACACACTGTTGGGTACCGAATACAAATATACTACTATGATGTTTTTGATCGGGTATGTTCAGAAAAGTATCGTGGTAGGTACATGAAAAGTTGCTGCTTCTTAGTCGTTGTAGTTTTTGTTGAGAGGCAATAATTTGGTTTTGCAGGTTTATTATTTCACTCTTGGCTTCTTGTAGTTGTTGCTCTAAGTGGGCGACATTCCGTTGAAGAGTAAGGACAGGCTCAACGTTGTATGATGTACCCTTCTCGTGTGTTGTTGTGCGCTGTCTGGGTGGCGTGAAGAAACAGGTGTCCGAATTTAGCATGGTACATCTAACATTGTTTAAGCGACATGATTGGTTCTTTTTTATTGGAGTCTGGCAAAGCGCTTTAAGAGTATTATTTTCCTTTGTTAATTTTGCGATTTGCTTTTTATACCCATTATTTTCTAATATTGTGTTATCCAATTCGTTTTGCGAGCTTAATAGTTGCGATTGGAGTTCTTGTATGGTTTCTTTTAACTCTTGCGGCGAGATAAAGTCGGATATGGTGCAGTCCATACTTCTTGATAGTAACTGTTCAGGCTCTTCCTTCGCCTCGTCCGCTGTATATAAAGTTAGTATATGTGAATCTTGTATGTCGGTCATATTTGTGTAGTTTGGTGTGGACCAAGGGGTGGATTCTTGAGATACGCTAGGTGGAGGATCCTCCTTCGATGCATGGGGTATCACCTTCTTTCTTGGTGTTACAAACGCTTGTTGAGGGCTGCGCTGTTGTAAATGTTGTAATTTACTCTTCTCAATGCAAGTTTGACATTGCCATTTATTTTTACTTTCGGCATCTCTTAGGTGATAAAGCTTTTCCGAATAACCAACACAGTCAAATTCAAAGTTGTATTTACAATTACAGCATAAGATGGTTTTTTTCGAATCTACATCTTTTTTGCATTTATAACATGTGACTAGTGCCATCTTGCGGATGTTTGCTTTCCTAGTTCTCACCGTTGACATCTCGCTCCTTCAACCTTATTGAGTATCTGTTCTAGTTGAATGGTTTCTTACAAGATGGCGTTAGCGTCGTTGCTATCGAATCGTTGTGGCTATTACGTTAGTTTTTCGCGACTGTGATAGATGTCGCTGCTGTGTTAGTAAACGCAAATACTATTGAACAGAAGGTAAACGTCAGATAATATTATCATCAGCTGATTGGTCAGCTGTTCAATGTTTGAATGATTGATAATAACAACGAAATTTCACAGCAATACAATCACTCAAATCACAGAAAACGAGTACAATAGCGTTGTTAATGATTGGGCATGGTAGCAACAGTTTAGGTACTCACGAAATAGCGATTAATATGTCCTTTGTAAATGATTCGCTCTATAATTCTTGATAAAAACAATCACCAGGTTCACTTTGCAATTACACCAGAGATCCGTTTAATGCCACCAAGATAACGTTTGTGCAAGACAATCACAGTATCTATTTTCACTTTATTACATAAACATCGCAAAATAGCAGTTTTTAATTTATTTTACTGAATACAATATACGGAGCCGATCTTAACAAGAGCACAGTGCTGCCCTCTGCTATATATTATAATAAAAAAAAAAAAAAAAAAAAAAAAAAAAAAAAATATTAAGTGAATGTAAAGAAAAAAAATTACAATATTTCATAACAAAAACATATTTACAACATAAGACATTACAAAAAACTTATCGTTAGTTGCCACCGGCGCGGCACCGGTGATAGACTCAAGCAATCGGTGGTTAGGGCTACAGAATGAGAACTTCATAAAAATACGTACCGTGTCAAGGAGTACCTACTGACTTTTGATGTTAATCGAGGCTCTTAGCCAAAACACTGTTTGCCGAAACGACTATCGGTACAATAATGGTTGAATCCACATCCCTCATGGCGGTAACCTCGTGAGCTAAGTCCAGGTACTTACTGAGCTTTTCCTTCTCGGCTTTCACGAGGTTCTCATCATGAGATATTATGGTGATATCAACCAATATTGCCCGGCGCTTAGATCGGTCGACCACCACGATATCAGGCTTATTAGCATCCATAATGATAGAGCAATCCCAGTAGAGCGTTGCATGATCATTTTCGAGAACAGGCGCTCTGATTCAACAAGGCCACGTCCAAGAGCAAGTTGCTGTTGAATTTTTCTGGCTACTTGATTATGTCTGTGTAAATACTCTCGTTTAGCAAGATATGAACAACCGGAAACAATATTCTGCGTGAGACGGTGGCATGCCCGAAAAATGTGGACCGAATAGTCCCTCATAATAATTACATTTGCGACGGTTACATAAAATTCGTCTTAATAATCCATCGGCAATTTCGCAGACAAGACCTTCGGTTTCCCCAAGAGATCACCAACACAGAGCCAGTTCACCAAAGCAGGCAAATCTCCATCAGGCCCAGTTATAGTCCGATATTAGCACTCGTGTGGCACCTTGCTCTTTCATATCTGCTTGCGATCAAGAGTGCTTAGCACCACTGGTTTGCGCCAGTTTTCGATTGCCAAGGAGAGTGGCGTTATTATATATATGTATTCTATGGTAGCGTAGAATGTATATTAGTTGAGTTGCCACGACATCCAAATGCATACCGCACTCACTGTTATTATTTTTAATAATAAATGTTGGAGGGGCATTCCATGTTTGTCGTGGTTTATCTCTATATAACGTGTGGCTTTTCCCAGATCAATTAGTTAGTATGTAAATAAATGATAATAAAACTCTAACAACAATGCTACTAACATTAGAATTACTAACATTGTTACGACGACATACTTAGAAAACAAACATTAAGGCAATTTTTCAAGTAAGTAAAAAAACGACCCTCACGAAGAATAACGTCATATCTGCGAAACGACTCAAACCTCACAGATGTGACGTTATTACAAATATCTTACAGAAGTGAAGTCTGTTTAAAAAACCGTCCTTCTATGTATTACATTTACTGGCGAGCCGCTCGATACCGCCGTCCGTAGCGACGAATGGCGGGAAATGTGAAAATGAAAGATTAAAAATGGCCGCTCGTCGCTATATTTATCCTGTCCGTAACAATGTCCACGTACATTCATTTTTTAATACTCGGATGGTGCTCTTCAATCCAATTATCACGTTTGTAACACAATGCTATAGTTTTAACTGTGTGGCGTAGCTGTGAAAGAATTCTACCACCCTCTCTCTGCCCTTGGGTGTCGTAAAAGGCGACTAATGGACTAAAAACTGCACATACATCCAACAGCATATAGACCACCTGTCCCGCTAAGCACATGTGCAATTGCTATTTGGTGAAAAGTGGACTATGGTAGAGGACTGCTTTTGCGGTTCTCATTGCCTAGTCTCTGACTAACCCTTAGGGGTAAATAGTCGTGATTATAATTATGTATGTATGAATGTTATAGTTTTAAATATATTTGTTGTTTATAAAGATAATAATATATGAAAATATTTTAAACCTAATTTCATTAGTTGGAAGCGCACTTCACCAGGAATCCTCGACCACTGAGGAACTGGTTATTTTACTGTCGGAATACAACGGCATATTTCGATAAGATGGTGGTAGCTAGCCAGGCGGACTTAAAACAAACAATACAACAAACTAAACCTCGTTGGGAATTGAACCTGGGACCTCTAGGTCTGATACCGGTGGTTTCACCACAAAGGCACTGAAAGCTCTTTCTGTCCCATCAACCGTAATATATTTTTAATAATTTTCTCATAAACGAATATATGTTAAGCCTAATTAATATGCCATCGTAAATTAAACGGAGCATAAACATTTTTGGTTTAACGAATTCAAAAAGAAAATATCAGTTCACATTCAGTAATGAGTTGCAAAGGGATTCGCAACGCAACCTTTCATATATTTTGTGAATACGAATGAATTCATTTTTCTATTTGGGGTACATTTTAAAACAATTATAAAACTTGATGAGATATCAGCTTAGGCTTCTAATATAAATTATCTTTTTAATGTACAAGTACATCATACAAAATGCTAAATGAAAATTATAAAAATGAAATTAATTTGTAATTGGTATACAAAATGCTAAATAAAATGTAAGCGAAATTAATTTGTAATTGGTAAATTAACCATGTCGCGTAGCGGTGAAAAAGTACTACCACTCTCTTTCCTTGGGTGTCGTAAAAGGCGACTAATGGACTAAAGACTGCAAATACTTCCAACAGCATAGAGCAGCGATGCTCACCACCTGTCACGCTGAGCACATGTGCAGTCGCTATTTGGTGAATAGAGGACTATGGCAGAGGACTGCTTTGCGGTCCTAATTGACTAGTCTCTGCCTAACTCTTTGGGGATAATAGTCGTGATTATATGTATGTTTGGAAATTGGGGCCGTAGTCCCCCCCGCTGGCCCTATGGTGGGTTTTAAAGACCACCATCATCAAGTTTACCATCTTACGACAACGACTAGGAAGAACGGCATTACGTGCCTTCCGTAGCATGGAGGAGCTCGAGATGTTTTTGATTTGGTCACCCATCCAGTAGGTACGCCATTGTGAAGGTAGCTTAACTGGCAAAATCGCAAAACGCCTTAGCTTACGCTATATCAACCCGTTATAATGCTGATGTATAATGGTTTTTAATTTAATTATCCGAACAAAGCATTGAAAAATTACCACAAAAAAGACTCGAACCAGCACGTCTTCAAATCCGCTTAGTTTAAAGTAAACTAGTACACATAGTAAGAAATGTTACGACTGTCAATACGGATTCGGTTGCTATTTTTAAAAAGTCATTAATAGTCATGTCATGAAAACAAAGTTCAATCTACCATTTTAATTTTAAGTATCAACTTGATCCTAGATTTTGTAAGATTTTCTGTTATATTTTCTTTTCTAGAACTGAGTCCAGTCAACAAAAGGTTACTAATCTCTAACTTTAGAAATGTCACAAGTCCTGAACCACATCTATGCGAATTTGATCCCTAACTGTTTCCTGTAAAGGTTGGTTACTCTTTGCATACGCTAATCGTCCTATTAAAGATGGCCAAACGACGCGATTCAAGGCGAAAAGGTCAAAACTGCGCCGGAAATTAGGCGAATAAGCGTTTTATTGTCTAAGAAGGAAGAACAAAATGCAGTCTTAATATTGCACGGCGGGGTGAGAACAACCCTCTGTATTCAAAAGCGTCAGTCAGTTCAGTATTCGTCGGTCAGTCGGCGCATACGGACGCGCCGCGCGTTCCTCCGTTGCCGTGGCTCCGTCCTCTCAAATTTGAATTTGGAGCTGTTTTGTTCTTTTCAACCGGCCAGCATCGCGGTGCGCTTCGGTGAGTACCAACCCAAGTTTTTTTGTTTCACTTTTTAATTCTTAACGAGATAACTTTTTGAGTGAATCCTCTGTCTTAGGAAGACCTTTATTAAAAAAGTTGAAGTCCGAGGATGGCTGTTTAAAAAGCGATCGGGGAACATTTAAAGTGTTGCCAGCTGAGAGATGTTGCCTGCGTTAATATTCAGTTAGCGGAACATCGTGGCTCCTAATGGTCCGCCGTTTTACTTTGAGATAGGTCTTTGAGTCCAACGTGCCGCCTTAATGATTGAAGTGGAGTTCATGACCTTTCGGTGGGACGGGCTGTTGTGTTGGTCGTTTTATCACAGCTACATTGAAATTTTAATTTTTTAGAGTTAAAATAGAATTTAATATTGGATTTCTTTTTTGAGATTTTCGTAGATCTTATATGACCGTTTTCCCGTATAACTGTTTTCTATAATTTGATATCTTAATTCAAAATTTATATAAAAAAACAATTGCATCGAAATGTTTGTACGCGCATCACTTCAGAACGCTGCACTTATTTGACTAATTCTTTTTTGTTCTGTTCGTAATAGTAATAGTAGTTCGTTAGGACAAGATTTGTTATTAAAGAAAATTTTAGGAAATTCGTCACCGGGCACGGGGCCGCTAGTAGTATATAATTTTAAAAACAATGCTTTTCCTCTCTCATTCAGTTGTACATAGATAAGAATATACATTATCTATTCTATAGTATTAGTTATTAGTTTAAACTCTTTAAACAGACGCTATCTATAAAGTTCTCTTTCTTTTTGGTTTTTGACTGTGCTGCACAGAGTTTGCATAACATAATTCCTGCATATCTGGTACTACGCTGTTGAAAACGTGGTCATAGGCGTGCACGGGAACTTGCGTTTCTGGTACTATGCAAGAAAATGGTTTATGTAGGCGTATGTGACTTACAAGTCGGTTAGAGAAAGGAATTACTTCATAGGGGACATTTTTAATTGTTTTAGACTTCAGTAGATGAGATGATGAGTTTATTGTGAAAAAAGAGAAGAAAAAAAACAAAATTGCGATCTAAACGTATGGAACAGCAGATTTTTTTCCCCAGTTTCAAAATTTCCCCCTTACAAATAATTGTTCTATATACTAATATGATGCCAAGTTGCACGATTATATACTTAACTAATACCAAACACACTTCATATACACTCTATGGTCATTAAATGAATAGTACCAACTCATCCCTTCCCTTTTGTGTCGTAAAAGGCGATAACGAACTGGAAACTGCACATACATCGAAAAGCATAAAGGGCCCCACACACGATCAGTTCGCCGGCAGGTATCGGCCTGTCAGTTAGTAGTACAAGTACAACGCACGGCGGCGGCGGCTAGTACTAACGGACAGGCTGATACCTGCCGGCGAACTTATCGTGTGTGGGGCCCTTAAGGCGACGGGCTCACCGTCTACCACGCTGAGCATATGTGCAGTTGTTATTTAGTGACACGTGGAGTGTGGCAGTACACAATTCTTTAGCAGTCTACATTTCCAAAAAAATAAAATTTAAAATATTCTTCTACCGTTCAGAACAAAATTGATTGTCGTCTAGGAGTTTATGATTTTATAAAAGTTAATTGCCATCCTCAAGTCGTAAAGATCAAACATGGCCATGACGATAGTTTTAAAAATGTAAATAAAACAACAAAATAACTTAATTACGTAAGAGGGGGCCGCGCAGTGCCGTGCGATCGCAAAAACTGACATAAATCTTATAATAAATATAAAAAATTCAAAACAAAATCAATCATATTGATATTTAAAATTAGAACAAGTCTGCTTTTAAGTTTCAGACCTAGTAATTTGATTAGAGCAATGTTTTTATTCTGCGAAATGTACAAAACCATCACGCGTTTGTGTTAAAAATTAAAATTTACTTTTTTGAGATTAGGGCGATCTGCGGAATATCAATACAAATATTTTCATGTAAGAACTATTGTTTCATGCGTAAAATTAAGAAAATTGTTGAAAAAAAATGTTTTTAGGAGTCATTAGATTTATAGATAGATAGACAGATAGATAGATAGACAATACTTTTATTGTAACTTAACATCACAAACATTTACATAACACATGACAATGAGCACAAATACAAAGTTACAATTTGGCGGTCTTATCGCTTTAAAGCGATCTCTGCCAGACAACCATTTATGTATTGTTTGTTATTGTTTAAAGAATTTGTTTCAAACTTCAACAAGGCCACGACCTTGTGCAATGATTAGGCTAACTTACGTAAGTTCTGTATTTAAAGAATTCATCGCATAGTACAAGTAACTTAAAAAAAAAAACATTTTCACAATTTCGTGCAGGATCCCCCTAAACAAAATTAAACTACTTACCTAAATGTAAAACTAAAGAAATTTAAAATATAAATAAATTTATAATTAATGTGATTTTTTTATTTTTTAAAGACAATAATTTAAAACAACAAACTTAAATACTTAAACAAAATTAAACTACTTACCTAAACATAAAACTATAGAAAATAAAACTATAAATAAAAGATGTCCTCCAACTGTGGGCTCATGGGGACGGTACCAAGAATGCTGGCAACGTTACCTCTTTGGATTGCCAGGCTGATACGCTGGCAGAGGTAGCTGCCAGCTTTCTTGTCACCGGAGGCTTCAATAAGTCGAGTACTTAACTCTTTAACGAGCTGTTTTGCCTCCGGCCCCCATGGACCCAATGTCTCCACCGCAAACGGAACAAATATATAGTTGCGGCCTAGATTCGCGTACTTGTTCCGTTTGCGACTTTCAGCACTTACCGCAGCAGCTCCGACATGATGCGAGGTTGCGCGTACATGTGAGGGAGCCACGGTGTCTGCACAGGTCGCATCCCACACCAACGGCCTGCCAAGTTTCCAAGGTCCAATGGTCATACCGTCAGGTCTTTTGCCATCGCTGCGAGAGATACCAGCTGGTTCTAAGACAGCCGGTACACCAACGGTGGCAAAAGCACTGCGGATGATGCTGTTGAGTGAGGAGTGCCGTAACATACGGCCAGCACTGCGAGTGCATGAGAGGCCGTGGTGGCCAAGCTCAATTAATTATTAATAATTATTAATAATTAATTATTATTAATTATTAATAATTACTCAATTTAGGCTACAATAATTGAGCATTTACGAATGTCGTTAGCGTGGTGGGTTATGGCCCAATATCCCCACGTGCTTTTGTCCACGTGGGATCAGCCATCGCTTCGCTCAACCATGTTTTAGGGAACGTAACGACTCGATGCACATGCCACCACTGCAGAGACACTTTGAGAGAGCATGACACACTCGAGCAACCCGAACTAAAGCAAGAAAACAATAGAAGTTTTTTTTATTATAAATAAACCCAATACTTTTTGCAACTAACACAGGTACTTTAGGCTTCTTTGGGTCCCAATGAACAAATTGACACGTATCCCATGACTGTTGTAATGTGGGGACGGGGTTCATACAAAATCCCCCATGGTCCCTTCGACATCCCATACAATACTGTCTGATCAGCTGACGTGTGGGAGGTCAAATTTTTTTTGTCATTTTTACACATAGTTTTTTGAGGGAAAGTTGTTCAGTTTCACGGGCACAACTCACCCTTAATTTCATTAAAACTAATAAAAATGGAGGGTGTATATCACTCTCTGTATATACTTAGTTTATCCTCCATCTGTGTCCTCATGTGTGATACAATGTTAGCGTAAAGCCTACCTCATCAGGTATCCAAACTACACGCGCCGATGTAGACGTGAGATAGGGTCGATTCAATATCACTCTACCTAAGGGCTTCTTCATAGTCCACACTGCATATAAAATATAGGTAGGTATCTTATAAACATATTGTATTGTTGATATTTTAAAGTTATATTGTTTAACTCGAATAGATTTTGCTTTTTATATGAAACAGAAGATTTTAATCGCAATTTCAGAGTTGCCCTCATACCTACTCCCATTGATGATATAAATATAGGTTATTTGTACTATACTTTGTACTTTTATAACTATCATGGTTGCAAATATTATTATTAAAAGTAAAAATAATACTTTGTACTTATTATTAAACATCCTGTAGAATACCCAAGTACCGTATAGAATTAAAAGGTCTCAATTAAAATACATAACATTTAATAACGCTAATTATTATAAATGAAAAGATAATTTAGAAGTTGTAACTACTTAGGTACTTAAGCTTGCAAACATAAATTTCAAACTTTTTGGAAATCCATACACCCTGTAACAAATTTAACACACCTATGTAATTTTAAACTTTCACGTTTCATCATAAACAAACATTTAAGGTTGATTCACACATATCAGAGAAGTCACAGTTCCGGCACAGTACCGGCACAGTGAAAAATATTCTTTCATACATTCTCTATGAATTTTGTCAAAACGAATACGTCCGAGATTTGCCGGTGGCGGCACTGACACTGAGAGCATTATCACTGACATGTGGGAATGCGTTCATAGAGAATGTATGAAAAACACTGTGACAGTACTGTGCCGGAACTGTGGCTTCACTGATATGTGTGAAGCAACCTTTAAACGGGGATTACCGCTAACTACTTATTAAAGGCATCCTACGCATACCTTTTTTACCCGACGTTTCGCCCGAGTTGCACCGGTCGTGCAAACACAAAATTTAACACGTCTGCAATCATTACCAATGCGTTACTTTACAAAGTCAAAATGAACTGTATAATTACGTATGATTAATTAATTAATAATAATTATGTGGAATAATTAATTTGGACAGCTGTGTGTGCGAAGCGTTATGGCGGTAATTTATCTTAGGCCCGTAATAACCGGTGTGTTACGACCGAGGCCAGTTAATGGTTGGGCCCACAACATAATCGTAATATTAACTTGACTATCACGTTTTGTAACCATAATAACACTATTATTATATATATTTATATAAATATAAGAGTAAATGAAACAATATATATATAGTTTATATAAGGCGACTGCTAGAAACTGCAAGAAACTTCAAGGGCTGGTCAGGTCAAGTGTTTTAGTTATGACAAAAGTGACAAAAAATAAATTCGTGCTTTTTTATTATTCATTAAGTAATTCATTTTATGAATTTTAATTTGATAGTCTTTGAGTATCTTATTTATTTTAAAGCAATAACATAAGAAAAATAAAATGAAAGAATTAACTATTAAATAAAGATTTTACAACGCGCGGGCAGCGGTCGGCCGTTGACCCACCCGTATGTTGACCCGTCCGCGTCGGCTGTGCGATAAGTACCTACGTCAGTCTGCAATCTTTTTTGTCATTTTTGTCATGTTTAAAACACTTGACCTGACCAACCCTTGAAGTTTCTTGCGGTTTCTGGCAGTCGCCTTATATAGTATAGCGGCGCTCATAAAAGAATACTACCAAAACGTCTCTTCCCTTGAGTGTCGTAAAAGGCGACTAACGGACTAAAGACTGCACACACATTCAACTATTTGGTGAAACGTGAAATATGGTTGTGGTCTGCTTCTATGGTCCTCGTTTCTCGTTGTTCACACAATAACAAACACAACAAAAAAAGAATTAGCTAAATTGGTACAAACGTTCTGAAGCGCGAACATACATTCGTGGCAATTGTTTTTTTTATATGCAGTGTGGCCCAAACGGTGACACCAAACTTTTTTTTTGGATTCCTGATATTCGCATGTGCACTCAGTCCGCGATATTTTGTAGTTTTGGAGTAGAATGATTTTTTTTTTAGTTTTGAGAATTTTTGATTTGACCGACTAAGGTAAGTAACAATATTAATTTTCGGAAATTATGCATCTTGTCAAAAAAGATTCATGTTTTAAAAAAAAGATGCATGGGTAATTTCCGAAAAAAATATAGGTAGGTATTTAATTCGGTCAAGTCGAAAATTCTCAAAATTAAAAAAAAAATCATAACTCGAAAACTACAAAAATCGCGAAACATACATGGAGTATTTTCGGGTACAACTAGATGTCAGGAATCCAAAAAAAAATGTTTTTAGTGTCACCGTTCGGTGGGGTCACCTGTAAAAAAATAAAATAAATATATATAAAGAAAAAGAAAAGACCCGTGACTTCGTACCAGTCCAAAATCTTTCTTTTTTTTCATACAAACCTTGTCTTAACAATTACATTCACTCTCGATAATTTTAATGATGGAGGCATAAGCTCAGCACCACTGCTGAGATAGTGTATAGGCTACTATAGACTAGATTTATAGTCACATTTCCAAATAGGTTCAGTTTCGTTGGAAATTCGGACCTCCGTTTACTCTCTGGGCTGTACCTAGTCTTGCCATAAGTTCTGTCACAACTTTTTTTTTATTTATTCTGGCACGGAACAGTCATTCATTACATAAAAAATACAAATTTATAGACAATGAGTGCCCAAACATAAAAACTTAAATGAGATTCGCCCCCTGCAGGTCCTAATCTTAATCCTTTAGATTATTGCTTATGGAATATTTTAGAGGAAAAAGCCTGCTCTAAACCTCATCGAAATATAGAGTCATAAATTTTTTTTCATCCGTAAAGAGAATCCGGTGTCCGGTGGCCACCGTCTGCGTGTCTCGGCAACAACATCTTGGCTCTCACGATTCTCTGTGGTACCCCACTCCATGTTTACACAGCTATATGTTACATCAAAATGAATAGTATAAAACCTATTTAATATAATGATGTCTAATAATAGTACTACCGGGAAAGTTTTCAGAGCGGACTTTTTTCAGTCATTGCAGTGGCGAATTTATTTTTTCACATTTCACCCAAACCAAATGCGCTAGATTATAGATAAGGATGCTGTGAATCTCATAATTTGTGAGGCACCCTTTAGAACACAGTATTACGGAGAATGATTGGTTTTTTAAATTTGCGCCACCGAAATGATGATAAAAGCCACGGAAATGACTCATGAAGCAATATTTTTAACCCCTCAGGCCCCAAGCGGTCGCATGAGACCGCACCTAAAAATCGCGCCATTCCGTCAAACCCCAAGCGGTCGCATGAGACCGCGGTCTCCACTTAACATTGTTTCATGTTTTCACAGACTTATAGACTACTTGTGTATGAACAAGTTCGATTATTTCGGTTCTCTGGTAAATTTTACGTATCGAGATAGCAACACATCGCGTAGTCTATGCTCGATTCTGTCATTTTCGACGTTGACAGTTGCGCCAATTTCTGTGACAGAGTTAATCAGTCGCTGTGAATAAAGTGATATTTCTATTGGATTTATTGAATGTAAGTACTGTTTCTTATTAGAAAATGATTATTGAGACTATAATGATCCTATTGAGATAATAAGTTGTAAGAAATACATCGTTATAACTACTAAATAAAACACGTTGAAACCGGTGAAACCCGTTAGCTTTTTTCTAATTTCCGAGTGAATTGTTACAATGTTTGTTGGCAAATACTACAAGAACATTATAAAAAGTAATTTGAAACACGTTTACACAATAAATAACAACTATTTATACAGTTTTACAACAATGAAAATTGTAGTACTTGACATTGTACGAGTGTACGCACAATTACGTTCCATCAGCGCGAGCCATATTGGTCTTTATTTGTATGGGGCTAAGTAGATAGTTTGCCGCTAGCCGATACAGAAAACACGATTGTCTGTCGTATTGCCTAGGGAGACGCTATGATCGGTAGCGCGTCGGCAGTTTTACGATAAAATTTGTTTTTATCGATAGTGTAATGGTAAATTGTAATGATTTCATATTTACTCTTACATGATAACTTTATTATTTATAAACGGTTTTTAGCATGTTTGTTGTTTTTTTTGTTGAATGTTGTTGATGTTGGGTCAAATTGAGATCTATGACACACTCATCAAAACTGTATATTGGTCATGCGATGCTAAACTCTTATTTTTACTGTCTACTCGTCAAGTCCTTATTTCTGTGTACTCGTCAAAACTGGATGTTGGATTTTTAGCATGTTTGTTGTTGTTTTTGTTGAATATTGTTGATGTTGGGTCAAATTAAGACCTATGACACACTCATCAAAACTGTATATTGGTCAAACAATGCCAAACTCTTATTTTTACTGTTTACACGTCAAGTCCTTATTTCTGCGTACTCGTCAAAACTGGATGTTGGTCTAATTAGAATAGTCGATTAGAGATGAAATATTTCAAGAAATAAAACAATATATATAAAACAATACACATACTTATTCAAAAAGAATCTTTATAGTTGGTTACATGAGAATAATTTCTATGATCTAAAGGATTTTTTCTGTTTTGATAACAATAACAAATAATGGATTGTGATCGTTACAATGATTTTATTTAATTAATTAGTTTTAACATAAATGTTAAAAAATTTGCATGCAATATTAATTCGCAATTCATGTCTATGCACATTAAATTTTGTAACATCTTTTAATACCATGTTTTATGCAAATAAAGATTTATTATTATTATTATTATTATTAATAATAATATTAGCATAATGTGTGTATTAAAACAAAATAACACTTCTTGTCTACTCGTCAAGTTTTTATTTCTGCATACTCGCTGAAATTGCTTATTGGTCTAATTTTTAGAATAGTCGATTAGAGTTGAAATATTTCAATAAATAAAACTATAGCATTAGCTTAATTTATTATATGTGGCCAGTTTTAAGTAAAAAACGAGGGAATTTAAAGCAAAGAGGTTTTAACTCTAATCGAAGATTCTATAAGTTAGACCAATATGCAGTTTTGACGAGTACGCAGAAATAAGATTTTGACGAGTAGACAGTAAAAATAAGAGTTTGGCATCGCTTGACCAATATGCAGTTTTGACGAGTGTGTCGTAGATCCAATGGATTTACTGTCCACATAGAATAAAAAGAAGATAATACTAAGTATAGTTTTATTAATTGTAAAGTTTAGTACTTAAAAATGTTGCCTCCTGGACCTGACCTGACCAATTGATCTGAAATTTGGTACACACCTTTATTTCTGATGACAATACAATTATGTATATTCAGTATCATTGTAAATCCAAAATGGCCGCTTCCACAAAATTGTGGATTACATTTTTTTGTTTAACCACCTCAATATGGGTATCAAATGAAAGGGCTTGACTAGTAGTATACAGTACATTATAGAAAAAAAATACTTAAAATGGCCGCCTTCACAAAATTGTGGATTACATTTTTTTTGTTTAACCACCTCAATATGGGTATTAATTGAAAGGGCTTGACTAGTAGTATACAGTACATTACCAAAAAAAAAACTTAAAATGGCCGCCTTTACAAAATTGTAGATTATATTTTTTTTGTTTAACCACCTCAATATGGGTATAAAATGAACAGGCTTGACTAGTAGTATACAGTACATTATAGAAGAAAAAAACTTAAAATGGTCGCCTCCACAAAATTGTAGATTATATTTTTTTGTTTAACTACCTTAATATGGGTATCAAATGAAAGAGCTTGACTTGTAGTACAGTACATTATAGAAAAAAAACTTATAATAAATAAAAAGGGTACAAAATAATTAAAAATATAAACGATTTTTGAATTAATTTTTAATTATTTAGTAGCTTTATTTAAGTGCTATAACGATGGTAGTTGTCTCTTTTTTGTTGTATAGCTTGTCAAATAATAAAAAATTAAAAATAATTTTAATTGATTTTACAATTAATTTTTAATTATTTGGTAGCTTTATAAGTACTATAACGATAGTTGTCTCTTTTTTGTTTATAGCATGTCAAATTGGCGAGTCAATGAGGAGCCGCCTGAAGACTTCCTCCATCTTTTATATGATGATGAGGATAGCAATGAGAGAGAGAGTGACTTCGAATTCGATGTTGAGGAGGTGGGTTTGCCTTATAATTTATTTGTCTTATGGTACTGGTTACTTATTTATTCTTGCTTGATATATTACTTCATTTACTCCTACATATTGTGTGGATAGTCAAGCACTTGTGTCAGTTTCCAATCATGGTGATGGCGGTTATTCCATTGGGATGTTTTTTTATGTCATTTTTTATGTTTAAGGATGAAGCGAGTAATCGAGGGGTCCATCGGTCAGACTCGCCGGAACGCTGGGAGAGCCCGCCGATATTGGTAATGCGTTTATTTTGGTTCTCGGTGAGATGCTGTATTTATAGCTTATGGGTTGCAGTACTTGTTTTTTGTGTGTTTTAGATCAATCCCGATCGTTCACCGGTGGCTCCACCTTACTCTCCTCTCACGTCTCCTGCGTGCAGTCCCGATTGGTTGCCCGAGTGGTTGCCGGTAATGGTAATGCATTCATTATTGTGTAAAGTATACGGTATTGTTGTATTGGGTTGTAATGATAATAAATTAATTCACATTTGTTTTGTGTTTTAGGTATCTATAGAAGAAGAAGAAGCGCCTATAGACCTCAACAGGTCCCGGTCGCCTATACATTTCAACGCTTCGTCTTCGGCGGACAAGTAAGTTACATTTCTGCTGATATTCTTTAGGGATAAATAGGTACAAATATGTCATTTTCCTTATCTTTACGATATGACCGTATATTGAATATATGTAATCCTCGTCTTTTTTTTTTTTATATAAAAGAGGGAGGCAAACGAGCAGGCGGGTCACCTGATGGAGAGTAATCACCGCCGCCCATGGACACCCGCAAAACCAGAGGAATCGCAGACGCGTTGCCGGCCTTTAAGGGAGGAATAGGTTTAAGGAAGGAATAGGAATTGGGAGGAGGGGGGGGGGGGGGGGGAAAGGGCCTCCGGAACCCTCACTGGTCGGATGAAACACAACAGCATCAAGTGCCATTATTTCACGCCGAATATTAGTGAGAGGGTGGTATTACGCCGGGCGAGCCGGCCCAATGTGTGCTGCAACGCAGCGTGGCTCTACCACTCAGTTGGTGTCACTCATTTAGCACCACCCAGGGATCACGTGTAGGGTCTCAAGGGTAAACCTACGGACGCGAGCAACTTTGACCCCCATTTTCGTCATTTAATTCCCAGGCACAGGCCTTCCTTATACTTTTAATAATACTATTTATTTTTACAGCGTGCGTGGTGTGGTCCTGCGGGTCTACGACGAGAGTGGCGCGCCGCTTGATGCTGATGCTGCTGACGCTGCTGACGAGGACGACGGTTTTTTAGCCCCGGATACCCACGATTTGTATGTGTCCCCTGAGGAGCGCGGACGTGAAATAAGACGAATGAGTGGGCGAAGAGGTGGACGAAGAGGTGGTGTTAGGGGTGTGCGTGGTAGTGTACGTGGGCGTGGGTATCCGAACCAGGGCCGTAGTAGGGTGAGTCAGGTTCGGTGGGAGGTAGGACATCCACTGAATGAAATTTGGATGAATGACGAGGAAGTTCCCAATGAGTTGATGAGTTTGGCGACGGATGTGTTGAGTAGACGACAAGTACAGATGAGAATGCAAGAGGGAGAGAATGCTAGCGACAGTGAAAATGAAGACGAATTTCTTGACGCTAATGATGGATCGATCGGTAACTTTGAATGGTCTCCTATGGAGTCCTTTCGGGGGCGAGAGGAAAGTTTTAGACCAGAGCGTACAGGTTCAGTCCAAGTCTTCAATTCGGCATATGATGCTTTTCGTTCCTATTGGAGCGATGACATCTTAGGCCTTATTGTGACTGAAACGAACTTGTATGCCACTAAAATTGTTTCTGCCGCCTTTCAGTCTGAATGGGTCCCTACTAATATTAGCGAAATTTTGTGTCTCTTTTCGTTCTGGATGATGGTGGGGATCGTCAAAATGCCAACTATTACTAGTTGTTTTTCTGTCGATCCCCTTTTAAAAACGGAAGTTTTTACCCGCATTTTCACACGGAGGAGATACGAAATGTTAACTAGAGCATTACATTTTATAGATTGTGACCCCGCTATTAACAATTCAAATCCATCCAACACTAGCGCTGATGGAAGCTCTGATCGACTACACCGTTTGAGACCAATCATTACACATTTAAATTCATGTTTTCAGTCTAATTATATTTTAAGTAAAGATATTAGCATAGATGAGAGTTTAACCCTTTGGAAAGGAAGATTGAATTTCAAACAGTATATTCAGAACAAAGCTTCTAAGTTTGGTATCAAAACATTTGAGTTGTGCGAGAGTACTACTGGTTACATGTGGTCATTTATTGTTTACGCCGGGAAACAATCTAGTACAGATTTAGATCAGTCACCCGGTGAACTTAAAAGTACAGCTGTTGTGAAGAAGCTCATGGGTCCCCTACTGAACAAAGGGTATAGATTATTTATGGATAATTGGTATAATTCACCCCTATTAGCTAGATTTTTAAAGCTCAATGGTACCGACTGCGTCGGTACTTTGAGAGCTAACCGTAGAGACGTTCCCATTGTAGTAACTAAGGCTCCGCTTAAAAGGGGACAGTTTATTGCCAGACATTGCGGCGACGTCGCAGTGACAGCATGGCATGATAAGAAACGTATTACTATGATTTCTACTTGTCATGCTGCAACTGCTGCCTTGCCTACAGTTTCATCTCGATTAGCATCACGGCCAGTACCTTTTAAACCACAAGTAGTTTTAGATTATAATAAATTCATGGGGGGAGTAGATATGAAAGACCAGATGCTTGAGCCTTATTTATTAGAAAGGAAACGTTGTGCCAAATGGTACATGAAACTTTTTAAACGCCTCATTAATGTTTCTATACTTAACTCTCGCACTCTTCTACAGTCATCCACACAAAAACACCAGGATCATTTAGCTTTCCGCCTTCAGCTTGTAGATTCCATCCTCACAAATCATCTTTCACATTGTCCGCAAAGCCGTAGGTATGCTGGTTCCAGCAGTAGGTCTACACACGAACTACCTAACAGACACGTTATTTCTACACATTGGCCCGTTTTAATGGAATCGACAGAAGCCAGTTCAGCACTAAACCGGAGCTTTAGAAAGCGTTGCATTGTTTGCCTTCGCGAGGGCCGAAAGGCACAGAAAACACCATATGCCTGCGAATCCTGTAACGTGCCACTGTGTATAAAGAACTGTTTTAAGTCATACCATACAACACCATTCTAATGCTTTTTTTTCTTTCATGCTTCAGCACCATTGTAATGTTTTTTTCAATTATTCGTATACCATACAGCACCATCGTCATGCTTTTATTTTCTTGCATTGTTATGCTTTTTTTGTTTCATGCTTCCCAATTATTCATAAATAACTATTGTGGATAGTATTCTTGAGTGAAAGATTATTATGATTACGGGTGAATCCAAAGGTCATGGGTTCGAATCCCATACGAGCTTCATAGGTCATGGGTTCAAATCCCATTTGAGTTTCATAGGTCATGGGTTCGAATCCCATTCGAGATATTATTAAAGGTATTTTGTCAAATCAGAGTGAAAGGTTCATTATTTATAAATGAGGGATCGGCAATCCAAAGGTCGTGGGTTCGAATCCCATTCGAAGACTGGTTCTGAGACTGCTTGATTTTTTTCTAGTAAACATTTTTCCTTTTTCTATTCTAAACATTTATAAACATTTTTCCTATTACATTTTTTTTTCTTCCCAAAGTCTTGAATGATGTTATATAATTTTGCCCTTTGACAAATTTAAGTCCCAAAGGACAGACTTTTAGCAGAGGGCTTTATTAATTAATACATATATGTTTATTCTAATTTTTTTTACCAGAAGGATCGTGTCTGCTGTTGGTAATGGGTTCGAATCCCATTCGAGCTTCCTGAGACTGGTTGATTTTTTTCTAGTAAACATTTTTCCTATAACATTTTCTTGTCTTTCTAAAATCTTGAATGATGTTTTAATTTTGCCCTTTGACAAATTTAAGTCTCATGTAAGGACAGACTTTTAGCAAAGGGCTTTATTAATAAATACATATATGTTCATTTTATTCTTTTTATCAGAAAGATCGTGTCTGCTATCTGTCTGGAGTGAGTATCGGGTCGAAGAAGTTGTGTTAGTTATGCACGACAGTCAATATATACTGAACTTTACATTTAGGTAACAGTACAAGGCGCGTACCGCAGACGCGCGAGTACCTTAGCCAAAGATTCACGGATGACTGACTGGTCAATCAATCATATTGGTTTGTAAATGTCGTTACTTCTTTATAAAGCTGTTTAATTTTACAGGTAATACTACAAGACGCGTAGCGCATCGCGCGAGTACCTTAGGCGAGGATTCACGGATGATTGACTGGTCAATCAATCATATTCTTTGTAAATGTCGTTACTTCTTTATAAAACTGTTAATTTTACTATTTTTTATTAAAAATAAAACAAAGTATTGAATGATAGTTTTTTTTTATTGAAAATAAAACAAAATATTGAATGATGTCGTATTTTAATTTACTCATACTAAACACCTTACAAAAATAATTACTATAGATACTATCGATAAAATTACAAAAGGTGAAGGAACATCACTAGCTTTTTTTATGTTCCGTCGCGTCGAGTTGCATGTGATGTTATTGTAAAAAAACAAGTAGTCCTCTTGAAACTGTTTACATAATTAGATAGCAAAGGCCCTTGTTGTTTTGATATCGTTTGAGCTTTCATTTATTTCTTGTTATCCAGCCCGCAACATTGTTTTCAAATATTGAACGTGAATTACTAATTAATTGTTGCATGATTTCACTTTATTTTGATACCTGATGGATAGGAAATATATCAGTTAGTACATTGTCGTTTACAGAACGACAAAATATGGTTTGATTGTAGAGTAATATGTTTTTTTTGTATAAGGGGGCATTTGTGACGTCATCCGTAATTCAAAAAAATTATGGCGCACCTGCTGTCATTATTTTTGACATATAATTTCCAAGACTGAGGGGTTAATTATATAAGCAAATTTTCTTAAATATTTAAATAAAAAACATGGTAATGTACTTAAATGATTTATTTTTTAATAATCAACTATTTTGGTACCAGAAACATTGGTGACACTATATACACCGTTATCTAGCAAACTACGTCATATACATAATATACATATAATATTGAAAGTTTATGTATATACGCCACCGTAATGACGACAAAATGTTTTTTTTTATAATTACCCAACTACCTAATTAATTTAGTAGATATTTACAGGTCGCAATATCGAGGCAATTATCTACAACATACTAACTTGACGACACAATACATCACTCTGTTCATTATCTAAAACGTGCCACCGAACTGACCACACACGGTGACCAAAACACATTTCACGAAAAACTTACCTCAGAAACGAGGTAAGACTTGCGTATGCTGGAAAGGATTCCACACACAATTGGAGTCCGACTAACGCTCAGGGTGATCCGAAACAAAAATATGGCGTGACATCGCTTGACCAATAGGAAACAAGTAGTCAACTAGAAGCATCGGAAACGCAGTATTACGCGGGACGAAGACATATTTTCGTCTCAGTTTTTTAATTTAATAGTTAGTAACGTTTTTGTGCTTTAGAATGTGAAATGAAGTAAATATCTTTAATATGCGATACTTACTTTTATAAAAGTTATTTTAAAATTTCGTGTAATAGTGTAAGTTTAGTAAATTTAGTTTTTATAATTATGATTAAGCTACGACGTATATTTTCATGAACGCGTGTGTTAAGTCTGTTTTGAATGATAGTTTTATTTATAAAAGTCATAGGACGCCTAAAAAAGTACGCTTGAAAATTTACCCTACCGTCATATTATTAATTATAAAATACCCTAATTTAAGTTGGGACAGAACTTATGGCAAGACTAGGTATACCGACAGTTATATATATTTAATTTTCCATTACGAAGTCCCATCGTATTGTGTTGCAAGCTTATACTTAGGCTGTGGTGACTGTTTTCCATCAAACGGGCTTTATTTCGCACGCAGTAAAATCAAATAACAAAAAGGGTCACGGGTTTACCATGGACTGGACTTTTTGTTTTAGTATTAGGTACAAGCAATTATGGACTTAACTCAAAGTTAGAAGACACGTACGTAGATTCACGTATTACCCCCGAAAGTTTAGGCAGAGACTAGGCAACGAGGACAGCAAAAGCAGTCCTCTACCATATTCCACTGTTCCCGCCAAAGCCGGGACGGACTCAGCGGTTGTTGACGACCGCGTCCGCCTGTCTGCCGCGGCGCCACCGCTGCGCGAGCCGCCGCCGCTAGCTTGGTGAGCCGCGCGCGCCGACCAGTCTGTTTTCTAGCTAATGCGAGACGCACACAAATTACGCGCGCTGGTATCTACCCTTATTATAGTGACTCCTGAACCTAAAGTGAAGAGCTCGACCTAAACGCCCTTAACCAGTGCCCCTAGTGAACTGTTTAGTGAAGTGACTGTGCGCCAGGAACCAACCTACATCGCCGCCCCTCAAGCATCGCCGCCCGTGGTCAGCTCGCACGACGGTTCCTGACTCATCATCCCTGTAAGTACATCCTTCCTTCAGCCTTCCTGCCTTCAGCCCATTAACTCCGCCGCATGTTGGTGCCTTAAGCGCCAACATTTCTGGTCATCTTCGAACCGGTAATATTAATGCCGGCGACCTTCCCGTAACAAGTATTCTTTGACCATTTCACCATAACTTGGTCTCACGTTCCATCAGCTCCTTTAATTACAGTCCACTAAAAAATAATCGTTTCCGCCCATAATCTAATTTGTGCCATCATTTCGGAATTCATTTGTTCACATAACTTTACCCTGCCCCAATAAAAATTTGGTGAGGTAGGTATAATTTGTTTGTGGTAGGATTGCGACCACACAACATCCGAATTATCTTGACGCAATTATTTCTGCATGTTGTTTTTATGTTGCTTTCGTGTATGCATCCGGTATTCTGAACCAGGATCACAGATCTATGGTGTCATACAATGTTGTTGTGCCTAATTCGTGCTTGAAATAATAATTCAGCTCAGTTACTTTACCTTTGCCTTTTTCATGCTACGTTTGGCTACCGTTTGGCTACAGATTTAGTTAATTGTATGGTGCCTGGTATTACAACAGCTAAGCTAATTTAACACTGCATAAAATAATTCAGCTCAGTTATTTGGCCTTTATTTTAATTTTTTCATGCTATGTTTATCTGTATTTTTCTTACATAATAATACAACAAGATTTAATTTTTTTTTTGAGTGTTAATTTTTAATTTTATTGTTTTGATTGTTGCCTTTGCGAACGGCTCATTTCTTGTGCGTGCTCACCACATGAGCTTAGTGTTTCATAATTTTGAATCAGTTTTTTTAAAAATCGCTTACGGCTATTTGCGTGCGTCGCCTTCGCTTCTACACATGTTTGCCCACTTGTGGGACACACATACAAAGTGTCCCAATTTTTATTTTATTTTTTATTAAGTTTTTATTGTTTTTTTTTTTTGCGACGGAGTCGTTCTTCGCGCTCGTTTCCGCTACAGGTCTGCCCAACTGTGGGCTACGTACAACGTATCCCACACTTTATTTTTATTAGATTTTTTTTTTTCCTTTCCTTTTCTTAACGCTTTCCCGGCTGATTGGATGCGCCGCCATCGACTACGCATGCGCTTGCCCACTAGTGGGCTACGGATGACGTGATTTTTTTGTTGTTTTTTTCCTTTTACGGTCGGCTAATATTACGTACGCGCGTTCAATAAACACAGACATACACACACACGTGCGTTTGCCCACCCGTGGGCCATATACAAGGCGTCCCAACTTAGTTTTGCTTTCTTTATTGTTGCGTTAATTTTAGCCCATTTGCCCTTACCTTAGTAAACAAATACCTCCAGCCCAACTATAGAATATATACAGGGTGTTGTTCTTTTTACTGCCTTTAAATTTGTTTAATTTTTAATTTTTTATTATTTTTTTGTCTCCTTTTATTCGTCGCGATGCCGACCAAGTCACAAGCCGCGATATTTAGGGAGGCCGCCAAAGCTTTACACCAGCTCCTAGAGATGGGATCACTGATCATTGCTGGCGGCACCAAACATTCCATAACGGAATTCAACGTGCGTTTCGCACAGATACAGGGCATAAAGGAGAAGCTGGACTCAGTGTATTATAGCATTCTTGACGAGGAGGACCTGGACGAGAAGACCGAGAAGGCATACACTGAGAACCACACAAAAGCCTCCGGGGCGTACCTTGGGATTCTTGTGGCTAGGGAGGAAATCTTACCCTCTTCCACGTCATCCCCAACCCATAGCGCTCAGCCCAGTTTCGGCGTCAATACGCCCACAGCCGTCCTCCCCAAGATAGCGCTGCCCAGGTTCAGCTCAAAAGTGGAGGACTGGCCTTCCTTCATTGCGCTGTTTAGGAGTCTGACTGACGACATGGCGACCCTGTCGGACGCAGTCAAGCTCCACTACCTATTCTCATGTCTCAGCGGTGAGGCATTAAGTATGGTGTCCCACTTAAAGGTCACCAATGAAAATTTTGCCGTGGCCATGGACATCCTCACCAAGCGGTACGAGAACCGCCGGGTTCTCATTGATAGTTTTGTGGACATCATCCTGGGGCTGCCAAGCATCCATACGCGCTCGAACATCCGCACACTGTTCCTCACGCCGCTCATATCGGCTCAGTGTGCCCTCAACAATTTAGACTTGCCCATAGGAGACGATTACGTGTTTGTGTCAATAGTGGTGCGGAAGCTCAAGGGCGAGCTCCGCACGCTATTTGAACGCAGGCACGGGTCTAGTAACACCCTGCCCACGTTAAGGGAGCTTATCTCCTACCTCGAGGAGCACGCGCGCTGTGTGGAGACAGAGTTCTCCAACATAGCCATGGCTCAACCCATTCAGCCCCAGCCCGGCCCTTCTCGTAGCCGCGTGCCTCCTCAGTTGCCCCATCGCACTTATGCTCAGATGGCTCAGCAACAACCCGACCATTACCGTGGCCGTTCCTCAGCTCCATCGCCTCACCGCGCCCATGAGCAGCCTACTCACCAACCGTTCCGCCCAGCGCAACAAATGCGTCACCGCCCATCCACCTCCCCGGCTCGCAGTCAGCCCTTCTCCGTCTACTCGGCCTACCAGCAAAGCTGCTCCTCATCATCGTCATCGTCCTCTTCCTCACGCTCGACGCCCTACTGTCCCTATTGTGCCACTAGGGGACATACGCTCATGACGTGCAGATGGTACAATGCCCAGCCAACACAGGGCCGTTGGGACTTTGTACAGGCACGCGAGCGCTGCCAGCGTTGTCTCGGCCGTCACTACGAGAGCGAGTGCAGGTCAAGGGGGGCATGCAAGAACTGTGGGAGTACGAACCACCACACGTCCCTCCATCGACCAGACGGCCCAACGCACTCAGCTCATTCGTCGTCTGTACATGTGCCCCCACCACAGCTGACAGAGCACTCGAGGGAGCGTCCCAGAAACAGCAGGCGGCACGAACCCGCACATGCCAAACAGGCGCAACCCAGCTCTGCTCACAGAGCCAGCCCGCCCAGGTCCGGTTCGCCAGGTAGACCCCGCGAACGCCGCCAGCAATTATGACTCCCTACTATCACAGAGCACCCTAGCGAAGAGGTAGATTTAGCCCATGCCCAGTCAACCCATGCCCACACAGCTGATACATACTCAGCTTATACAATTTCAGCTGATTCTCAATCAGCTCACTCACCTTCTGTGCCCACTGGCACACCCATTTTGTTGCCAACCGTCTCACTAAGAGTCGCGGACGTACATGGCCATCTTCACACAGCCAGAGCTTTATTGGACTGTGGCAGTATGCTGACGTTAATAACGTCACGCATGGCACGACTTTTGAACCTGCCATCAAAACCCACTTCTTTAAAAATTACAGGAGTTGGGAATCAGCACAAACATGAGTCAAAGGCGGCAATAACAATAGTATGCCGACCCACTCACAATGATACTCCTACAATTACTGCCACAGCTCACATTTTAAAAAAAGTCGGTATACGGGCGAAAGTTTTACGTGACAACGACTTTGAGTGGTAAAATAATTTTAATGTGAATATTCATTCGTATAGTAGGAAGAAGGATGAAATAATAGTAACAATTTAAAACATTTATTTACGCGTGCCTTTCACTTTTTATGTCTGTCTCTCTCGCTCTTAGGCGGGCTAACCATGCCCGAGTGGAAGGGACGCGTGCCTCTCACTCGCTCTCATTGTGAGCGCATAACGTGAGCGGAGCGTAACGCAGTTTCTTGAAGTGTCACCCGGCAAACCAATTTATAAGACGTTGTCACGTCAAAACGTCACTGGCTACCTTCCCTTAGAGAAGGTACCAAACATTTCCCACGTACTAGGCCAGCCACCCGTGCCATTGGCTGACCAGCTTTACCACACACCAGCCCCGATCGACCTCTTATTGGGGTCGGACGTTCTTGGTCAAGTGTTGGACGGGACTAAGGTCTCGTTGGGCCCGGGCAAGCCCATAGCCTTCAGCACGATTTTCGACTTCGCGTTGATAGGACCCATTGAGGACTTGTATGCGCAGCCGGCGCAGCAGGTTAACTCAGCTCACGTCGTCAGCTCACAACCAGACTCAGCTGAATCAGCCCAGGACATACGTCAGAGTCTGGAAAGGTTCTGGGAGTCTGAGGAGCCCCTCCCTCAATCTCACACTCATAATGATCCCCTGGAGGAACAATGCGAGGAAATCTTCCGCTCTACCACTACACGCGATCCCTCAGGCAGATATACGGTCGCTCTGCCCTTTCTAAAGGACGCCCCTCAACTAGGCAAAACTCACCCTATCGCATTACGCAGATTCCTCAATATTGAGAAGAAGCTAATGGCGAACCCGTCTCTGCGTTCTAAATACGTCGACTTTATGGCCGAATACATCGACTTAGGGCACATGGCTCCCTGTCACCCAAATACATTCGCCCATAAACCTCACTTCTACATCCCTCACCATGGCGTATTTAAGTCAGGGTCGGACAAGCTGCGCATTGTTTTTGATGGTAGCTGCAAAAGCTCCAATGGTGTCAGCATAAATGAATGCCTACACACAGGCCCCGCCCTTCAACAGGACATTGTGGACATCATCATGTCCTTCAGAACGCATCCAGTCGTTTTCAGCACTGACATCCAGAGGATGTTCAGAAATGTGCTGGTTGCCCCAGACCAGAGACGGTATCAGCTGATACTATGGCGGTCCTCACCAGATCACCCTCTGCTCACCTACCCCCTTAATACAGTCACGTACGGCTTAAGATCAAGCCCATATCATGCAATCCGCACCCTGCTCCAGCTGGCTGATGATGAAGGCCATCGCTACCCTGGAGCCGCTCAGGTTCTTCGCAAGTCTATCTTCGTTGATGACATCTTGTGTGGCCATGACACGGTTGAATCCGCCCAAGCACTTCAGGACGAGTTGATAAGTCTGCTAGACCTAGGCGGCTTTCAGCTCAGTAAGTGGACATCTAACTCGCCTAAGCTGCTCGAGAGATTTCCCGACAACCAATGCGACATGCCCAAGGACTTCGACATGAACCCAGAGTCCACGTCCATTAAGGTCTTGGGTATACAGTGGAGCCCTCAGTCAGACGAGTTCACCTACCGCATCTCTCTGCCCCCCATCACACATGTCACAAAGCGGTCTATTTTAAGCACCGTAGCCTCACTTTATGACCCAAACGGCTGGGTTTCGCCCGTTATCTTCCGCGCAAAGCTGCTGCTTCAGCAATTGTGGCTACTGAAGCTGGAATGGGATGAGCCCACTCCCTCTGAAGTGCAAAAGGAGTGGCACCACATCTCAGAGGATCTGCCGCTGTTGTCTAGCATTCGCTTCCCTCGGCACGTTTGTGCAAGCAAAGGCTCAGCTGCATACTCGCTTCACGGGTTTGCAGATGCCTCTGAAGCCGGGTTTGCCGCCGTTGTTTACCTCCATGAGCTCGATGCCTCCGGAGATACTTTAGTACACTTGATTGTCGCCAAGTCGCGAGTCGCACCAATCAAGAATCGCCTCACAATCCCCAAGTTAGAGTTGTCGGCCGCCACCCTACTCTCCCAGCTCATGATCCGTGTGTCGGTTCAGTTATCGGCCCATATCAGTATACAACAATATATGTTGGTCAGACAGTACGATAGTCCTGGCCTGGCTCAATACACCGCCTCACCGTCTTCAACCCTTTGAAGCCAACAGGGTAGTCAAAATCAGCTCAGGCTCACCAGAATGTACCTGGCGACACGTACCCTCCGAGCTCAACCCGGCAGATTGCGCAAGCAGAGGGATGTCTGCGCAATCCCTGTCAGCCCACGACCTATGGTGGTCTCCCACGTGGCTTGGACAGCCTTGTGAGTCTTGGCCTGCAATGCCCTTAGCTCTGGGCCATCACGCCCTGCCCGGCCTTAAGCCCAAACACGTCCCGTCACTGGTTACAGTGCCCGGTCTTGACTTTGACCTGCTCACTCGGTTCAGTTCACTAGACAAGCTCGTCGGAGTGACAGCTTGTCTAAAACGCTTTCTGCACAACTGCAGACACCACCCAGATTCGCGACGCTCAGGCCCCTTGTACGTCAGTGAACGAAGAGAGGCCCTACTTTACTGGGTGCGCAGTGTCCAGCACAATGAGTTTGCGGAGGACATCCACCGCCTTCAAACTGGCAAAATCTGCTCCGTCAGACTCCAGCGGCTGTCACCTCTCATTAAAGATGAGCTCCTTAGAGTTGGTGGACGACTGTCCCATGCGTCTATCCGATATGACGCGCAGCACCCGCTCATACTTCCCAGCTCTAGCCCACTTGTAGACCTTATCATTGACCACTACCACAAAATACACTGCCACCCTGGCGCTGACACTTTACACGCTATCCTACGCCAACAATTTTGGATATTGTCCGCGCGCCGTATTATTAGACACCGAGTTTTTAAATGCATTAGATGCTTTCGATGCCGGGCCCAACCGCAAGCGCCCTTCATGGCCGACCTGCCAGCCGATAGAGTTACGCCTCAGCCAGTATTTAGTCAAGTCACGACCGATTTTGCCGGACCATTCCTCGTTAAATCTAGTACCCTACGTAATGTTAAACTCTTAAAAGCGTACTTTTGTATATTCGTGTGCCTCTCGACTAAGGCGGTTCATTTAGAACCGGTCTCGGACCTCAGCACGGAAGCATTCCTCGCGGCATTACAGCGTTTTATAGCACGCCGCGGTGCCCCGGTTCTCATCCGCTCGGACTGCGGTACAAATTATGTAGGCGCTAGAAATCAGCTCATCGAAGTACAAAACTTTCTTGCCTTGAACAATGATACGATTGCGCACAAGCTCGCTGGTCAGCACATTACTTGGTTGTTAAACGTCCCTAAGGGACCATGGTTCGGTGCGTTACATGAGATCAACGTAAAATCAACAAAGCAACTTTTATATCGCGTAATTGGCGAACAGCACCTCACATTCGAGGAATTCTCTACACTTTTGGCACGAATCGAAGCTGTCCTTAACTCTAGACCTCTCTGCCCACTTTCGTCTGTTCCCTCAGACTTGAGCCGCTTACAGCCGGACATTTCCTCATAGGCCGCCCACTAACGGCCCTTCCCGAACTATCCGTGGAAGATAGGCCGATCTCCACACGTAGGCGATTCCAAATGGTACAGGCCCTTTCCCAGCGCTTCTGGACGCTGTGGACCCAGTCCTACCTTCATACCCTCCAAACCCGCTCCAAATGGTTGTCCCCATCCTCCCCTCCCCGAGTTGGTGAGCTCGTCCTCATCAAGGAGGACAACCTGCCTGCCCTCCAATGGAGACTGGGGCGCATTGCTCGCACCCTGCCTGGGAAGGATGGCGTCGTGCGGGTGGTAGACCTGGACACCGCGAACGGACATCTTCGGAGGCCTGTATTCCGGATCGCCAGGCTCCCAATGGATGAGCCCCCCCTGGCCCCCGGAGGATGTTACCGCCAAAGCCGGGACGGACTCAGCGGTTGTTGACGACCGCGTCCGCCTGTCTGCCGCGGCGCCACCGCTGCGCGAGCCGCCGCCGCTAGCTTGGTGAGCCGCGCGCGCCGACCAGTCTGTTTTCTAGCTAATGCGAGACGCACACAAATTACGCGCGCTGGTATCTGCCCTTATTATAGTGACTCCTGAACCTAAAGTGAAGAGCTCGACCTAAACGCCCTTAACCAGTGCCCCTAGTGAACTGTTTAGTGAAGTGACTGTGCGCCAGGAACCAACCTACATCGCCGCCCCTCAAGCATCGCCGCCCGTGGTCAGCTCGCACGACGGTTCCTGACTCATCATCCCTGTAAGTACATCCTTCCTTCAGCCTTCCTGCCTTCAGCCCATTAACTCCGCCGCATGTTGGTGCCTTAAGCGCCAACATCCACTTTTCACCTAATAGCGACTACACATGTGCTCAGCGTGACAGGTGTTGAGGCCATCGCCGCTCTATGCTGTTCAATGTATGTGCAGTCTTTAGTCCGTTAGTCGCGTTTTACGACACCCAAGGGAAGAGAGAGGGTGTTAGTATTCTTCCACCGCTACGCGACACAGTTAATACTATAGCATTGTACGTAACAAACTAGGCTTAACATATTTTATACGAGTATATTCGTTTTAGTGAAATTTGTTTTAAGTCTGTCTGGCAAGCTACTACCATCTTAGTGAAATATGTCGTTGTGTTCCGATAGTAAAATATTAGGTAACCAGTTCCTCATTGGTCAGTTCCTCATTGGTCATGGAATCCTGGTAAAGTGCGCTTTCAACTAATGAAATTAAGCTTAAAATAATATTCATATATTATCTTTATAAACAACAAACATGTTTAAAAGTATGTCATACATACATATATATAACAAGCGGCCGCTCGCGGTTTCACCCGCGTGGTTCCCGTTCCCGTGGGAATATCGAGATAAAAAGTATCTTATGTGTTAATCCAGGTTATAAACTATCTGTGTGCCGAATTTCATTCGAATCCATTAAGTAGTTTTTACGTTAAAGAGTAACAAACATCCATCCATACGTTCCCGTGGGAATATCGGAATAAAAAGTATCCTTTGTGTTATTCCAGGGTATAAACTATCTGAATGCCGAATTTCATCCGAATTCATTCAGTACTTTTTACGTGAATGAGTAACAAATATCCATACATACAAACTTTCGCGTTTATAATTAGTAGGATATCGACTATTATCCCCGAAGGGTAAATATAAGTTTTTATATAGTCTCCATATAAAAATTTCATGGATACCGTCATTAGACCTAAACCGGATATAAACAGGAAGTAATACGGAAGTAGTTTGACACACAAGAGGTTATGCAGTCTTTATTCCGTTAGTCGCTTTGCACGACACCCAAGAGAAAAGAGGGGTTGGTATTATTCCCCGTGAATGTTACGATATGGAAATGTTGAAACAAATGCCACGAGCGACACTCCAACTGACATTGCGGCTTCAAATTACGGTTCACATACCCACTGACTTTCCTACGCTGTGACTGTATCGGCCAAGTAAAACGGCTGAATTAAATTAACTAATTAATTAAGTGCCTCATGGGGAAACACAGAAATGGAAACCGTAGGGGATGGTCATTGAGGAGGTTATTCAAATAAAACTAATGACTGTAAACTTCGCCTGAACCCAATCACTTAATGTCTTTTTTCTGTGTACTCTATTGGGTTTTAAAACAATTTCTAGGTCGGCCATAGGTATGGGTAGATATCAGTCGTTAAAATTATTTGTACAAACTCACGCTTTGCTGCGGGTTTCTCTACGTGATGGAATCAGAAATGAGGAGATTTGTAGAAGAACTAAAGTAACCGACATAGCCCAAAGAGTCACCAAGCTCAAGTGGCAATGGGCAGGGCACATCGCCAGTAGAACCGATGGCCGTTGGGGCCGAACGGCTCTTGAGTAGTGACCGCGTACCGGAAGACGCAGTGTGGGCAGGCTTCGAACAAGGTGGTCAGACGATCTGGTGAAGGTCGCGGGTAGCCGCTGGATGCGAGCAGCACAAGACCGAGTGGCGATGATGAGATGCGAGTGGTGGAGATCGTTAGGGGAGGCCTTTTTTTAGCAGTGGACGTCCTCTGGCTGATGATGATGATGATGATGATGATGAGACGCTGCACAAAAGTGAGCTGTTAGTGGCGGCTAAATAAACAAAGAATACTGCTAATACACATGTCATCCCTTGGGTGTCGTAAAAGGCGACTAACGTTCTGAAGACTGCACAAAACAGCATAGAGCGGCGATGTGCTCACCATCTATCATACTGAGCACATGTGCAGTTGGTATTTAGTAAAACGTGAACTGTGCTATGCACTGCTTTTGCAGTAGTTATTGCCTAGCTCCTGACTTACCCTTTGGGTATAATAGCTGTGAGTTTATTGTAGTGGTTCAAACCCACTAGTGATCGTCTAGAGTACCGTATATACATTGACAGGTACCGTTTTTTTTGGATTCCTGACATCCAGGTGTACCCGAAAATACCCCGTGTATGTTAAAATATTTTTTCAAATAAAAAAATTGTACTTAAAGATGCATATCTTCTAATTTCCGAAAAAAAATATATTTAAGTCGATCATGACGAAAATTCACAAAACTACAAAAAAATTGCGGAACATCGTATATGGGGTATTTCTGGGTACACCTGGATGCCAGGAATCCAAAGAAAATTTTTTAGAGTCCCCGTTTGGGCCCCCCTGTTTAGGCCATTTGCTTTTATCATCATTATCATCATCATCAGCCGAAAGACATCAACCTCTGGACAAAGACCTCTCCCAAAGATCGCCGCCTGCCTTCGCTGTGAATTCTGGGTTTAGTTTCTTTACATTTCCTTCTTTTCAGACGAATAATAATTATGATATACTTAAATTGTGCACTTCAAAATTAAACTTCAACATTTAATTTTGTTCTTCAAACGAGGCATGAAGAGTCACATTGTGGGCCGGCAAGGTGAGGGCGACTGATGTTTTGTCTTGTAAACGCTGCACCAGTTGTGTTCGCGCTTCGACCCCATTTCCACTTGACATCAAATGTAGTGGAAACATGCCGCACAACGTATAAAAAATGTGTAATTACAGCATTATTGATAAAGAAACCGCAGAATTCGAAAAGTTTACCAAAGTCTACCGCCATCTGGGCTGATTTGAATTTAGTTATCAATACTTTCGACCTTAACATATTCATCTGGTTCGGTAAAAAGTCATTTGAAGAGTATTGAACCCACTGAAACAGTATTTTTGAATAATACATGTCTGTACAAGTACCTTTTAATAGTAATAGCCTGTTACTGTCCTACTACTGGGCAAATACCTCTATCACGAAATCAAGTCATCGCTACTATAGATGAGTATTGGCTTAATCACCACACTTGCGAAATACGGGTTACTGATTACAAACCCGGGTTCTGTATTAAAAAAATCGTAACACACCCCAACCTGGGAATCGAACCCGTGCGTCCGGATATTTTTTTTATATAAAAGAAGGAAGCAAACGAGCAGGCGGGTCACCTGATGGAGAGTAGTCACCGCCGCCCATGGACACCCGCAAAACCAGAGGAATAGCAAGCGCGTTGCCGTCCTTTAAGAAAGGAATAGGGTAAATGAAGGAATAGGAATTGTGAGATGGAGGGGGGAGGGGGATGGGTCTCCAGAGCCCTCACCAGCCGGACGAAACACAACAGCACCAAGTGCCATTAATAATAATATAGGGCCTTAGTCCGAAATGTGAAGTACCAAAACTTTTTTATATAAGTAAGAACTCTTTGTGCACACGGCAAACAAGCGTCATTGTGCGACGCGTACGGAAATTATCAGAATTTAGAATTAGAAATACAGATCCAGAATACTTTTTAGTGGGGCCAATATGGGCACGGAATAGATAAATTGTGTCGGTTAATATCAAAAGTCGTTAAATCCTTACTAAACCATTTTTCACAAACTGCAATATTCTGTAACAGATAACTGAAATTCGACTTGTACATTATAGAACCTAATTTATTTCGTGTAATGTCATTATAATGTACTACACTTATTATCTACATAAAACGTAAATTAATTTTGGATTTAACCAAGTTTAATATATTGTTGTGCATTTAACTAGTTTTGAAGGAAAATATCTTATGAATTACTTCAAAACTAATTAAATCCACCTGGATTTAGCTAATTTTCATCTGACATGTCATTCATTGTCAGTAGCAGTAACGGCCATATTTGAAAAATTTTCAATTCAATTCAATCATTTATTTCAGACATAATTAAGTCCATATAGCAGCGAGAAATACAAAATTACAAATAATGTCACAAAACATTATAAAAAAGTTAAATAAAATAAATTAAATAAAGACATAAAATGATTAAGTGAGAAAAAAAAATTAAACTACACGTGCAGCCGAACCCAATGCATCATAAAAGGGCAGTTTATTTGATCAGCTACAACTCGTAGAATGTCATTTGGGGCTTCCACGAACACGCCTTAGCATCGAGGCGGCTCTTTTCCGAAGAATAGCATGAAATCCATCGGTATGAGCTTCCGCAAACATGACCTGAAACCTGATGCACTGCAGTACCGTGGCAGCCCCAAGAGCACCCTAAACGCGTTGTTGTACTGCACGCGCAAGGCGTTGATGGTTTTCTGCGTAAAGCTGACCCACAGGTTACGCAAATAGAAGGACTGGCAAAAAGCTTTAAAAAGTATCACCTTAATGGGTTCTGTACATCGTGCAAACCTGCGAGCCAGCGCAGAAAAATGCGCTGCTGTGATTGGCCTTAATGGACTTTGCCAGTTTTGAAAAAATGCGTGGTGTGGATCTTACCGAGTTTGATATAAAATCAAACTTTGGGCTCGATTTAGTACAGGAAAACGTTGGATTTATCCGCTTTTGATAACAGCATCTTAAACCATACTAGCATTACGATTGAGTTGCCATAAAAAAATATTTTTTTACCATTATGGATTTATCCAATCTTGATATCCACCGACATAATTAACGGTTTCGGTTCTGTGAATTTATTTATTTATTTATTTCAATTGGTACACAAACAGATCACAGTCAATACCGGCGTACAGTAGCACTTTGTTGACTTTTATTTGCTAGACGGTAATCCTTAATCGGTGTACACAGCATGATATTTGTATATTGTTTGGAACGTTACGTTACAACAGTATCTACCGGTCTTAAATAAACTAATACTTACTTAAAACTAATATTTATAAAAATTACTTAAAAAAATAATCCAAAAACTATTAATTATTACTTATAAAAAACGAACGAAATAAGGTGGGTGACCCTTACTTTGAGGAGGAGGCTGAGAACACTAGGCGTTCATAATGTTAGTGACCATCTTTTTATATTGAGTAAAGCTACTAAAACGTCCACATCTCCATCAAGGCGCAACAACTCATTAAAATTTCGACTCATTAAATCTATTATAATATAATATAATTAATCAATAATATGGCCGTTCGGTTCGATCTCTATGTTTTTTTCGCTCGCTGTAAGCAACCTCCTATTACATACATACATAAATAATATAATCACGACTATTATCCCCGAAGGATTAGTCAGAGACTAGGCAATGAGGACAGCAAGAGCAGTGCTCTACCTTAACCCACTTTTCACCAAATAGCGACTGCACCATGTGCTCACACACACACACACGCACACACACACACCCACTCACATGCACGCACGCACACAAACACTCTTATACAAAATATTATAATATCATTGTTGTATATTACCAGTTAGTTAAGTTTGAAATAATTAAAGCAATTGGAACACTGTCGCCTCAAACTACTGGAGGTTTGGGCGTTAAGTAAGGACTGCAACTCAGTCTATGATACTGCAGTAATTATCGCACTTACGTTAAATTAATGTACTTACCTACTTCGTTTTTGTTTCCAAATAAATACATTATTATTATATAATTATTAATGGTGAGCACATCGCCGCTCTATGCTGTTAGATGTATAAGCCGTCTTTAGTCCCTTAGTCGCCTTTTACGACACTCAAGGGAAGAGAGGGGGTGGTAGAATCCTTCACTGCTACGCGACGCGGATAAGACGGCAATCAGTCGTGCGGTTTGCACAAAGGTCAGTTGACAGTAAATGAACAAACTACTTCACAACGAGGTAATGGTCGAATTGGCCCGAGCTCGGTGACACACGGACAGGCGGGCGATAAGTAGACGCAGACCAAACGGACGAGAAAATGTTATTTTAAATTAGCGGCCGCCGCCTCCGACTTTGTCCGAGTGAACTAGCTGTGAACTAACTTCTAACAAGCTGTGGTATGGTTATTTATTATTTTTTAGTTTATTTAGAAGAACGAAATTTTGTTTATTCACACCAAACAGAAAAGAAAACAACGAACCATAATAAACTAAAACTATAAATCCTACTAATATTATAAACGCGAAAGTTTGTAAGTATGGATTTATGTTTGTTACTCTTTTACGTAAAAACTACTGAATGGATTTGGATGAAATTAGGTATACAAATATTTTATAACCTGGATTAACACATAGGATACATTTTATCCCGATATTTCCACGGGAACGGAACCACGCGGGTGAAGCCGCGAGCGGGCGCTAGTAACATATAAACCTAAAAATATCTGTAAATAAAAAATATCCGTAAGAGAACCGCTGCCGCGCGGCAAAGTCCCTAAATGGCTGGCAGCGTTGCCCTTTTGTATTGCTAAGCTAATTCGTTGGCAAAAGTAGCTGCAAGCCCTTCAGGCCTTTTACATTTTTTAAATTTTGGTTAAGTACATACATACATATTCACGATCATTATCCCCGAAGGGTTAGTCAGAGACTAGGTAATAGGGGCCGCAAAGGTTCATTGCCATATTCCACGTTTAACCAGTAATACACCACATGTGTTCAGTGTGATAGGTGGTAAGCTCATCGCCGTTCTGTGCTCGTTGGATGGGACGGCAGTATTCGATTAATGGGCCGCCACCACACAGCCCTTAAGAATGAATGAAATAATCTTCGATCAACAATACAACTAGATGTCAGCTCGGCGCTAAAAATGTGTCTCAGTAAATAAGAGCGCACTTGAGAAGTGAGCTCTTATTTTCTTGCAAGGCATAACAGGAAAAAGTAGATACTTTATTTGTTGCCTCTTAAAGTTGATTTCACCACTAAATGTTATTGACGTCTTTTCATTTTTAAGAGACAGGAGTAATTTATTGCTTTGAAAAAGTGTTTATTCACGTGGACAGAATTGAGCTTTGAATTTGTACGTGACGCGTTATCTAGTTGGTATTGTTGATCGAAGAAAATAATGAATGAATAAAAAAAGCCTATACAGAATAAATTTATAAATTACTAACGGTCCGCCCGCGCCTTCGTCCACGATAACTTAGAAAGACCGCCACAGACTGAGAAAAACGGCGACTTTACTTCATAATAGGTAATGATAATATAACAGACACTCACTCACATTTATATACACTGTAGGTATGCTGAGAACTTGTTGTTGTGTTACTATAAATTTATTTCTATATTAAGCTCATTATAATGATAATTTATAAGATGTATGAAAGAGGGAGCCCACCTGCAACAGGTATAATTATATGCTTAATAGGTAGTTCCAAAAATTTGCATGTTTATCAGACTTGTTGTTGTGATGAAATAAATATTTTTGATTGGATTTTTGAGAATATTACGTAAAGAAGTATTTCAGGATCGTAGCAAATGGAAAGCTGTGAACTCCCCTGCTCCTTCGGAAAACGGGCATAATGTTTGTAAGTAAAAGATTTTTTTTTTCTTTTAAATAATGGCTTCGTGCGGTCAGCAAATTTTGGCCACGGAAACCACGGCAATAAAAGCACGGTGATGAAAATCAAGGCAAAAATATATAATAACAAAAATACTATTAATTATAAGAAGTAATAAGGAATTCACAAACAAACATAAAAGAAATGGCGCTCTATCGAATGTATAATCAAAAGTACAAACTTATTCAAATAGAAGTTATACCTATCTACGGCGCTGAAGAAAAAAATGTCCAGTAACATAATAATGGAATACTTACCAAGGGTCGGATACCGTTATATTTTTCGAAACGTTACCGTCTTAAATGCCTAAAGAACAATTTGTTTCGTTTATGTTCGAACGGAACGTTATAAATAACGTTTTTAATGTTAAAAAAATATATATCGATTTCGTTTAATAAAACGTTTTTAACCGTTTTTATTTTATGTTTTGTGTTGCTCGATGTTTCATAACGGCAGCATAAACAAGTCCATACTTGTCGCCGCACGAGCACGACCCGCGCAGCACCGCGCAAAACGTTCCCATTTCGTTTTCGTTCCGAACGCAATGCAAAAAACAGAATACGATGTACTGTTAGAAACGTTTAAAAAACGTTATTTTAAATAACGTTTCCGACCCTTGATAATTACATTTATGGCGCGAAAACGCAGGCGTGTACATCATTCCACGTCGAGCACGTGGCACTGGTATGCAACGTTTAGCGAACAGGGGGAGGACGCAAGTCGTTAGATAAAACAATATTCTTTAACATGTTTAGGACACGGCGATGAAAGGTAGTTCTGGGACAAATGAATTTTCATTAACCATTTGTTGTTTTGTTTAAATATTTGTATAAATGTATTCCGTAACAATACTTTAACTATCCACATATCAAATAAAACTAGGTTTTAATATAAATAACAAGTACATTTTTATCAATAATGTATTATACCTTATCAAAGTGACGTGTGGACAAACACGGCAATAAAAGATTTAAGGTTAAATAATTTTTTTGGAGTACTTATTAATCCCATTAATAAAATATTTAGTGCTACACATAGATTACTATTTCACCTAACCAGAAAGAAATATAAAAACATTTTAGCTATTTTTTTTTAGAAAAAAGGGGAATTTAATTTTCGGGAAATTCACCCAGTAAATATTTTCTTTGCATAAAGTAGATGATAATGAGTGATAATGAACGTTTAATGGTAATTGATATTCCTCCAAACCCCGTGAGACTCAATAAAGCTGTAGGTCTTCATTGAGATCTCACACGGACTTCTTGGGAGACTTTAAAAAGTGGTGTTGCACTGTTTTGTTTTATTTGCCCACATTTATGCACGTCCACGAACACTTTCACACACATTAATACATAGTTGACAAAACACAAAAATTAGAAAATAAAACAAAACTGCAGACATGACGCTTCACTTTCCCGCCAAAAAGTCAACTAAAATATTTGTGTACTTACTATTTTTTTTTTTTTAAATTTCGGATCTAGGGATCAGTGGCATGCGTTGGGAGAGGCCTATGTCCATCAGTGGGCTGACACGAGCCGGTGATGACGATGACACGTGAATAATAAGACCCGCCATGACACAGCCAACATTATAAATATTCTTCTATTCTACTTAATAAAAAACAAACACAACACAATCAAGCATATTTCATAAAAACCTTCAAAAAAACAATTTCATACATTTCTGTTGAAACTTCGAATTCAAACGTCTGATCGCAGGCACGCCAAAGATAAACTTCTGTGGATAAACGGAACTCTGTAAATTATTCAGAATATTCCTTAACTTCCGGAACATTCCACCAAGGCCGGATTAGGTGAGCAGCAAGAGTTGGCGAAAGCTATGGGGTCGTGCTAGGGCCAGTGCGTAATCAAATATATGACCGCCTCCGTGGTTTATTGATGAGACGGTCTCACACTCAGTGCCCGGGTTCGATTTCCAGCATATGTTTATACTTGGTTTGGTCAATTAGTAGGCTTGTCTTCCGCCTGGCTACCATCCACCATCTTATCTAAATATTTCCCATGAGATAAGATACGATTTATATTATTAATAACATCAATGTTACAAGCATTGTTGTGCTTCGACAGCTTGTCATTACCTAACATTATGTGACATCTCACCTTCATAAAGCACTTGTGCTTTATGAAGGGAGAGACGGTTTTACAATGACAAATTATAGGTGCTAAGAGATCATTACCATCGTTAACTGACGTCTCTAAGTACTGCAGTTGGTTACTTTATTATGACGTTTAGACCAATCCAGCCAATGAGACGCTATTGGGCATAGATATAAGTAAAAGAGGAAGATACCTTAGCCGCGTACCGCGCGGTTTCTTGCAAATTGAGTAATATGCACCGAATACTGTGACCGAGTGTCATTTTGTCGCGCGTCGTCGTCGCCATGGAACCTCGCGGAGCTTGCTGACCCGCATGCTCGCGTACAGTCCGATTCAAATAGAATGGCGTCCGTGAAGTTAGTCACAAGTCGCGTCGCAGTAGCGAATTTTAGGTGTCACCCCCGCCCGCTAGCAACCGCAACCCGCGGTGGCCCTCCCGCAGCTCGGCACCTGCGCACTGCGGCACTCGCAACTAGATTCACAACCGCCATCCTAATTGAATCTAACTGTACTTAAGAGGAAACACTACGTCGACGTGGCATGCAAAATATTCATACAAAACACAGAAAAACGACGTTTCGTAGTCCCCTGTTTCCTCCTTCAGAACTGGACCAATTATTATTACTTTTTCAGCATCGGTTTTAGAAAGAGATTTTCTATGTCTGTTTGTTTTATTTTTTTGGATTAAGTAATTTATTTAATGACCAGGAGCCTTCAAAATTTTGCAAAATCACTCCGTTTTAAGGCGTCATCAGAAACATTAAGTGGCTGGTTTAAAAAAAATCAAACGTACAAACATAGAAAATCTCTTGCTTTAACCGATGCTGAAAAAGTAATACAAATTGGTCCAGTTATGAAGGAGGAAACAGGGGACTACGAAACGTCGTTTTTCTATGTTTTGTATGAGAATTTTGCATGCCACGTAGACGTAGTGTTTCCTCTTAAGTATGTAGTTTAGTAGATTCAATTAAGTAGTAGAATTATTATTTTATTTATACTACTATAGGCATGCCGTATCTTCCTCTTTTGCATGTATCTATGCTATTGAGAACGCTTTAAAATAGCAGAATTTGAGACGCTGTTAACATGATGAAAGGCAAGAGCCCCTTTGTGATTATATGAAAAAAATAAGATTATCATCTTGATAAGAAACCCCGTCTGTGTACTGCGAATATTGGTAAAGCAAATATGTAGAAAGGGCACACACGAGGCATCCATTAATTGTATTTATCGAATGATAACATCCCATAGGGTTGGCCGTAACCTTTTCTACTGCAGACATATTTATTTTTGGGTTAGCAAATAGTTTTAGCTCTATCGTGCGTACGCGTTCTGAATCTCTATTAGCTGTCGAAATGTAATACACTGCGTGGTTGAGAATGTTGGTTAATAAGACATTTAAATTGGTTATTATTGCATAAAAATTATACCTATGAGAGAAAATGAAACAAAGAAATTTGTGGGAATCCGTCGATTACAATCACATAAAACCTAGATGCAAAATCAACGGTCTCCAAACGTCTGAAAAAAACAGAGGACCTCTCTTTCACCGAAACGAAATTTCGGCCGAATTTCGTTTGCTATTTACAGCGCTTTCCGTTATTTTTGAAATATCAAACAATTTTCTAGAAACTAATAATCTAAATGCCATACCTGCCCCCTTACTCTCGAAACCGATCGCTATTGGATCGGGTTGGTATTGTAAATTTTCGTATTTTTAAGTTACGACACCAGCGCTAATTTGGATTCATATTGGGTGAACTAAATGGCATTGAGTTTTGTATTTTTTTTCACTCAATATCCACGCAATATGAATCCATATTAGCTCTGGTGGATAAGTAACTTAGGAGTACGTAAATTCACAATACCAATCCGATCCAATAGCGATCGGTTTCAAGAGTAAGGGGGCTGTTTTGTATGACGAAATTTCGGAAGGGATGGAAACCGCTGTAAATAGCAAACGGACATCGGCCGAAATTTCGTTTCGGAGAAAGAGTGTAGGCCATCAGATGTGTATGCTCCTTCAAAAATTTCCATTCTGCAAAAACCGTTCTGTCTTGTATAATAATAATAATAATTATGCATCAATTTTTTATATCTGACTAGTAGACCCGGCAGACGTTGTCCTGTTCAAATCACAATAACAACTCAACTGACATAAAAAAGATCAATGTCTCGAAAAAGAAGTAAGAAAACCGCAAAACCAATTAATACCTATATTGCACGACGTATTTTAATTTTTATGTATTTTTAAGATTTTTATTATTTTTTCTCGCCGTTTAAATCTTCCCTCAACATCCACAAATATTTCAAGATCAAAATTAGCCAAATCGGTCCAGTCATTCTCGAGTTTTAGCGAGACAAACGAACAGCAATTTATTTTTATCAATATACTGGGTTACAGGTTAAGTCGACCTATTCCCGTTAAGGGTGTGTAGTTTATATCGTTTCTGACTAATTTGACTATGAAACACCCTATCCTAAAGCTAACTGTTTTCGAGACATTTGAATTTAATTGTTTTTATAAAAAATCACGATTTTTCGGCTATTAGCTCAGATATTTTGAAATGTGTAAGTATTATTATTACTATTATTTGATTTTTACACGTAAAATAAACTGCTTTATGACCTAAATAAACAATATTGTACGTACAATTTTCTCGAGCTCGATGGCGCAGCGGCTAGCGCGGGCGGCTTGCGATTTTGCTCGCTAAGCCACTTTCGCAATGCCGGGTCGCTGGATGGGTGACCAAGTTAAAAATATCTTGAGCTCCTCCGTGCTTCGGAAGGCACGTTAAGCCGTTGGTCCCGGTTGTTGTCGTAAGATGACAGTCGTCAAAACCCACCAACCCGCATTGGGCCAGCGTGGTGGGTTATGGCCTAATATCTCCACGTGCTATTGTCCAGTGGGAGGATAGGCAGATGATGTACGTAAAATGAATAAATAAGACGTTGCAGACGATTGAAACTTAAATAAATAATAAAAATTTAGAAAAATATTTTTTCTATAAAAGACAGGAAAAATATTATGGCGCCTGTTTGGCAGATGTGCCTAAAAATCCTACGTTTCATCAGCTATCCAACGAGGAATCTAGAGTTAATTAAAAAATTGTAGCAAAAACTTAGTTTCATAGGCTACATAATGAGTTCGGGAAAGTCATCTAACAAATTCAGGAGAGGCACAAAAGCCAAATAAAACAATAGGTGAGTACAAAATACTTTTACTAATAAACTTTTAAGTTTCAAGTATCGATTAGATTTAGGATAAGTTGTTTCATAGTCAAATTAGTCAGAAACGATGTAAACTACACGCCCTTAACGGGAATAGGTCGACTTAACCTGTAAACCTGTAGATAGAAAGAAGTCTTAATCGCAGCAAACAGAAAGCTGTGGTTCTTGATGGCGCAGCGGCTAAGGTATTCTTACCAGTTAAGCAACTTTCGCAAAGTCCGGTCACTGGATGGATGAACAAATCAAAAACTTCCTGAGTTCCTCCCTGCTTCAAAAGGCAAGCGTAAAGCCGTTGGTCATGCCGTTAAAAAAACCAACCCGCATTGGGCCAGGTGGGTGCGCCAAATCTCTGTGCTGTTATCTATGTAATAAAACCTGTGCCTAGCAGTGAGACGTTAAAAAAGACGATAATGATATTAGCTAAAGCCTTAACCTTGTTTAAGAAAAAATCTAATCTAACATACTCTTACCCTGTTATTAACGTTGATTAAAGTTACACTTAGAATTAAATTGACGCTGTCTCTATCTGTCTTCTTTAACAAAAACGAGACAGCATCACTTTAAACCGAGGTGTAGCATTTGGCTATTTTTATTAATAAGACGGATTCTCTAAGAACATAACTAATAAATAAACACATCAGCTCGCAACATTCATTGTGTAAAAAATCTCTTCCCCCGCGCTACCTCGCTTAGTTTGAACATACAAACATTTGAACCTGAAACAGATTAAAACTTCCCTTTGACGAGAAAGACAAACAGACCCTCCTCCGTGTGTCTGTATGTGGCATATACATAATATACATATATGTTCCAAGTTAGAGCACTAACATCTAAGCCTAACAAGTTTAATTTTCTTAAGGGAGCACAAAGCCCTCGCTTCCCTTCAAAGAAAATATTTTCTTTGGCCGCCATTTGCACGGGTTAGGGTTGCCACAAGCTGAAATGGTTTTTTTTTTAATTTATTTGTATTAAGAGGTCTGTTTATTAACATTATTTCGCAAACGTTTATATAATTAAGTGCGAAACCACCTCTTCTAGTTTTTTTTTATTTATAATCTTTTAGTTAATGAATCTTTATCTCCGTATAACCTTTTTAATTCTCTATAGTAGTAGGTTTATTATAGAAAAATATAATTTACAAGAGCGTTCTTCGAATTTAGTAGATTGACGTCATTATGAAATGAGTCGTGTTTTAATAATAACTATTATTATTATTGTTATCATAGCCCATAAATACGCATAATTTTAAAATATGTATCAACTGCTATATATGTAACAACTGCTTTTGGTCTCTCTCTTTGTTCCGGCTACAGAACAGCAATGAATGGTTCCGACATTATTTGATCCTGAAAATAACCTTTCAAATAATATAATTTATACATAATAGTTTGTTTGGTAGCCCTATAAGCATTTAAAAGAATAACTCGACAATATGGTGAGCGTATTGTATCGCCGATACTATTTCTATTCTTGTTTTCAGTTCGTTCACAAGATGAAGATTACTGTTTGTCCCGTGTCCTGTGTTGGTCTAAAATAGAGAACGAAAAGTGACAATGGGGTTCAAAAAGTTTGATTAAACGGCAAACTTCATTTTGCGTAACATACGTAAGTAAGATCGTACGTTAACATTAATTATGTACCTCCCCTGGAAGTCAAACCCGAAACCTTCGGGTATTAGTAGTCTAAAAACTAGACCACACAAGCTTGAATCCATAATGAATTCTCTGCATTACGAAACAACCTATTTAAATTAAAAGGAATGTTGAAAACCATGAATGGACTTAATGTAATCACATGAAAGCTACCAGGCATACAAAGCCGTGTGGAGTGCACACGTATTTTTGTGTTAACAACGAAGTGTTGAATACACTGCTTTTATGCGAGCCTAGTACTTTATATTCATCGGACAAAATTACGAAAAAGATTAAAACGCGCACGCTGCGTTCATACGGAACGATCGCAATGTTTTCGGTGTACCGAGGGTTAAATGTACCTACCTTTTTAAAGGATCTGGGTCAAAATATTCATTTGAATTAGGACATTACTGGAAGGAGTGTAGAGTGCGAAATAGCTTTTCATTAGCTAGCACTTGGTGTTTTCATCAATGAAGAGTTGGTATTTGATGCAAAATAATTTCCGTCGTTCTTGTAAATTCTAATATAAGGACAACTAAAGTACCAGCCCTTTCCAAGAGAGCTGTGAACTAACCTTATTTTATGTTACTAAGCTGGTAAATGAAGGACGATTCCACGTTTTAGTTCTTATGCCTCTATGCACTGAAATTTCACAGGATTTTTATTTCTTCCTTTCGTTTTCATTCCACGCCATCAAGCCGAAATAAAACAAAACAAAACATCGCCGTTTGGTTTTATAAGGGTACCAATTAGATTCTGTTAAGAAACCTACCATCGGAAAATACTGATCAATATGTTACAGAGAGCAACTGCTTATAAGAGATAACATAACATTTTTTTGTATAAACTGAATTGATGATGACCCCATAGCGTTTGCGCTGCAATGACAATTGCTTCAGATCATTAGTTCTAGCAATATCTATCATTATTTTATGTTGCCCAGTCCCAGCACTTTCAGAAATCAATAAATGTATGAAAATTATGAATCATCGAACTTGTATAACTTGGCTCAGAGCAATCCTACAACTTTTGTGCCATATTATTTATTACTCCAAATAGCTAGTTCTAACAAAACGTACAATTTTTTTTTGTTGGCCGGCACTTTCTTTAAAGGCCCAAAAATGTATGGAGCCCAAATTATCTCCTTTAACAGCTTTGGGTAGATTTATCTACTGGTGTGTGTACGTTTGCAACACCAGTCACACACGCAATACCGAGCCTTATTGTTGTTTGTTTGTTCTTCAACAACGTCAAAACTGCTTGACAGGGTTAAATAATATTGGAGTACACAGATAGAGCATATCCTAAAATAAAATATGGGATATTTCCTGTTACAGAAAACATCGCATTAGGCAAGCATTTTGCTTCCAAATATACGGAACAGGTGACAAACAACCCGAAATACTTGCAAGGCTAAAAGCGCTTTGCTAGGTAGCCCTAAACTTCACGTCTGGCTTGCGTAAACTACACCGAACCACTTGGTATTTATGACGTGGTTAATTTGAGTTAGCAAATTAATACGGCATAAAACACGGAAGACGAAAAAAAGTTATTACATAAAACACCGAAAATTTGCTAAACATTTGCAAGCATTTTCCAAAAGTGGTTGTTACTCTTTATATTAACTTTGGACAAAGGACTTGGATTATGCGAAAAGTAGCGAAAAAGCCGTGGACCCATTGTGATTTTTTTTCTTACACAAAAGAACCCAATGTATCGACGTGCTGCTGCGGGAAGCAGACCTCTGCAGGACCCACTTAGATAAGATAAGAAGCTATGTACTGAGAGTTGACCCTGCCAGCTCAGGCTGGTTTTCCGTTCGAGAGTTGACGTGGCTGTCCCAAAGTTCTTTGCACACTCAGCCTTAAGGAACTCCTGCGCGGTACCTCCTCATCTCTTCGTCGCAGGGTCACTCTCCGCGTTTCCTGGCCTTCATCGTATGCCGATAAAGCCTGACCAGTGCCACGGCTTCCATCTCCAAAGGGAAGCGTTCCAGCCAAGGTACAGGTCTCGATGTGGGATACTGTGCGGTATCATCCGTATCGCCAAGGTCCTTTAGCTATAGCGCGATGTAGTAAGGTACCTGTGTATATCACGCTACAGGAGCTACTAGCGTGATTTAGAAAAGTACACAGCCACTGTTGATAGGATATAGAACTAAGTTCATAGACTTTAAATTATCGACTAACACATCACGATATCTTGCCAAGCATTTTTGGACGCTTCACCTTATGGTGCGAAGTAGGTGACTGCATTCTTAAGCCGTGGCTGATAATAGTCGATATAGAAAGAAACACTGTTATCTGTTGATCATAGACAGAATGAAGTTCACCATCGACCGACTCGGAAAAACATTTCTCCGAGCGTTTTTGATGGGCGCTTTACTTTACGGCGCAAAGTCACTTCGTTCCTATTCCGTGGCTGGTAATAGCGCGGGTTTAAAGCCCGGTTTAAAACTGCTCCGCAGTATTTTATACGAATACTGAAAACTATGGCAATATTGCGCGACTTAACGCTAATGTGGATGCAGCAGAGTGGGGCTTTAAACTTTAAACTTTTCACTTAGGTGCTTTTTGGGATCCGCACCGTCATGAAAGAGTTGGAGAGAAGCGATTTTGAAGAGTAGAGTAGAGAGACAGCGACTGATAATTGAAGACGCCGTCTCTGAAGTTTTAGCTCGTATTTTTCTATGCTCTGTAATTTCACTAGATCTACCCACAAACTAAAAGGCAATGTAAACAACGCTGTTTGGCTTTAGAAATACTTAGTAGTAGGTGGGTACTTAGGTACGTATATTCATTTAAGCTGGTTCCTTTTTTAAAAAAAAATCTTCTTTAATAAGTAATTTACCTTAAAATCCTATAAATTTACATTTAGATCACTACTGACATCATCTAAGATAGACAGATCTCAGTTAAAGTTATTAAAAGTTATTAAAAGTTATTAAATCAATAGAATCAAAAATATTTTGAGAGACCTTGATTACAGTCTAAAATTATATTAAAACACATTATATATAAGGAGGAAGCAAACGAGAGGGCGGGTCACCTGATGTAAAGCAATCACCGCCGCCCATTGGACACCCGCAAAACCAGAGGAGTCGCAGATGCGTTGCTGACCCTTTTAAGGAAGGAATAGGAATTGTGGGGGAGGGGGGTAGGCGAAAGGCCCTCCGGAACTCTCACTGGTCGGACGAAACACAACAGCACCAAATGCCATTATTTCACGCCGGATATTCGTCAGATTTATACATAGTCATAAACAGCTTTCGTGAAATTTAATTATTTAATTAGGTATTTTATCTTGACACTTCTAACTCTTCACAGCGTACATGGTCACAAGGGGATTCGTAAAAAGCGTGTTATTCTATTGTGTAATTCTCGCATAACCTTAGAAAACAGTAATCATCATCATTAAACTATAAACGTACCACTGGGCACAGGCTTACCCGAATAGACAACACCATACATGCATATATAATCACGACTGTTATCCCCGATTAGGGTTAGTCAGAGACTAGGCAATGAGGACAGCAAAAGCTGTTCTCTACCATAGTCCATTTTCACCAAATAGTGACTGCACATGTGCATAGCGTGACAGGTGGTCAGCCCATCGTCGCTCTATGCTGAATCAGAATCAGAATATCTTTATTGTGTAAAACTGTGTAACAATAAGTTGATAAATATTGTTAAAATAGGTATCAACAGTTACCTTAACAGGCATGCAATGTTATAAAATAAAATAGAAAACTATACAAAAAACTCAAATCGTCTCAAAATCAAAATATTCATAGATGTTGTAAAAAACATTATTAAATAACCATATTCTTAACTTATGCCTAAACACATGACCATCTAATGCTTTAATTTCAGTTGGTAAATGATTGAACACTTTAATACCGTATATAAAAGCACTTTTGTGAGATTTTGCACTCCCCCTCAAAAACACACTTGACTTTGTACCGTGTTTTATAGACTTACAGACTACTTTAGTATGAACAAGTTTGGTTATTTCGTTTCTGTGGTACATCTTATGCAGCGTTATCGCAAAATATCGCATAGTCTATGCTCGATTCTGTCAAATTTGACGTTGACAGTTGCGCCAAAAATTGTGCTAAAAAAAATACCAAAACTGAGGGGTTAAAGTATTCAATGTTAGTTTTAATAAATACACATATTTGTAACTGATGGATGTACGTGCAGTCTTTAGTCCAAAGTCAAAGTCAAATTCATTTATTCAATTTAGGCTACAATCATTGAGCACTTATGAATGTCGCTATGCCATCGGCTCGTAAGTCCTAACTATGGAGCGGGAGCCTTGAGAAGAACCGGCAAGAAACTAAGCAAGAACATTGCTTTTCTCCCTTTCTTTTACAACGTCAAAACAAATTGGAAAATGCCCTCCCTATCATAGAAAGACATTTTCCATTACAACATAAAAAAAAAACATTTAATACGATTATAACACAACACAATATACAAAAGAATATCCAATAAAAAAAGGTATTGCTCAATTTAAAGTCCGTTAGTCGCCTTTTACGACGCCCAAGTGAAGAGAGGGGGTGGTAGTATTCTTTCACCGCCACCCGACACGGTTACAACACCACATTGGGAGATTGTACCATAACCCACCGCTTGGTGGGTTTTAACGACTGCTAGCTTATAACAACAACAGTCACCAGCATTAAGATGTGACTATCGACGGCCTGCAAAAATTTCTGATCATTGGTGGAAGGCATACATGCCTATATAAATATGCCTTCCACCAATGATCAGATATTTTTGCTGGTAACTGTACTCTATGAAACACGAAAACAAAATGTGATCAAAAGTTTGTTTTAGTGAATATAACAAAATACTGAATCAGGTTATTAAACGCATTTATTTCCAAACTACGGAACCTCAGATGAGGCAGTCGGTATAATTCGTCGTAAAAATTCACGACGCGCCGTCTGATTGGAATGACAATTCGAGATTCGATTCTGCACGGGAAATGAGCTGAAGGGTTGGGCTGAGGCCCAGGAAATGCTTGAGGTTATGTCGTACGGAGTCTTATGTGTTGCATATTTTACGACGCGTGGTTTTGGTTATTAAATAGTTTTTGTTTCAATCAGAATATGGCTGGTGAAAGTATTGTTAGGTATCTATTTTACAATGATAACTCTATAATTAAAAGAGGGATAAATTAGATAATTTTACAATGTTTATTTTTTCAATTCTAGAAAATGTGTAAAAAAGGGAATTTGAGATAGCTACTTATTTTATTAACTTTCTTATTTAATGGATTTGCGTTCAACACATTAAACCAATTCAAAGTGGTTCAGTTTCAAAAGTAAACTTAGAATTGAATGGTGGATTGAAGTAAAAATGAAGTTTCACAATTGTTGTGGTAGGTTTCCCTACCTGAATTCGAACCACTGTTCTGCGAAAATATTTAGATCGATGACTTTACATCGAGGTTTGATAATGGGATGGAATGGGCTTGTTACTGTTACGGCTTTTTTGATCAATGATTCTACACTTGAGCAAAGTCGCGGGAATCAACTAGTAAGCTACACATCGATGTTACCTTTCCATAAAGATTTCCCAACTCTATTCGCAGGCCGTCGTCGCCCGAACACGAATCATTTAAAATTCCAACGAAACAGGCGTCGTGCTGGCGCGGTTATGAACCTCATTGCACAATGAATACTTTAGCGGTGGGGTGCAGACGGGGCTGCGAAGAACAAAGAGTGTGTTCATGAAAGAATAGAAGAAAAAACCATTTATTGACATATCGTTACATAGTTAAAACGCTCAGCGCGATAAACGGAGGGGCGGGATTCATATCACGGGTTCGGGCAAAGTATTTTTCGTACTTTTCATTTACATTGTTAAACTAGCGACCGCTCGCTTTTTCACCAGCGTGGTTCCTGTTCCCGTGGGAATATCGGGATAAAAAGTATCCTATGTGTTAATCCATGTTATAAACTATATGTATGCCAAATTTTATCCAAATCCATTCAGTAGTTTTTACGTGAAAGAGTAACAAACATCCATCCATACTTACAAACTTTCGCGTTTATAATATTAGTAGGAAGTAGGATACTCTCAAAGAATCAATCTACCGTATTAAAGTATAGATTTGTTAGGCCAAGTTACAGATCCAATACGATAAGTTATTCAAAAAAAGCTTGAAAATATTTCTGTACTTTTACTGAAGTTGTATAAAAAAACGATCCTATGTTGTTGTTAATCTTAATTGACATATCTTTGAATGCGGTAGTTCGGTATTCCACTAAAAGGAGCTTTTTTTCTATTTAGGTAGCTCAGGTTGTTCGATAAACCTAGTGCTGAGTGTACAATGCAGACGAGTTGCCACCACCTGCTACATTCGCTACGGAGCTGCTACGGTTTTTCGTAGACTGCTATCGTTTTCCAATTCATACTTTTTTGTAGTAAAAACGTAGAATTGTTGTACCTATATGCATAGTGTCCATGAATTAGTGTGTAGTTTTTGAAATAAATGATTCTTTTAATGAACACTAGTACAATTATGTCAAAAAAAACGTACTGAAAAGAACTTCACTCAACATTATCGTTGCAGTGACTATAATCACCACAATGCTGATCTTTCGTGGAGACCTCACATGTTAAATGAACTGTGCTAAGAATCATTTTATATAATTCTATTTATTGAGGTACCAAGACAGAACATAGTTCAAAATATGTAATAACACAAAATAATGAACATTAAAACATTTAACAAGGGTTCGAAACGTCAGGATATTATAAAAAACTATGTAAATTGTAAATTAAACGCGAGTTAATCCGTAAAAAAGTGTTTCTTATCAATGCATTGTGCTCGCTTAAACCTCCGAAAACAATATTAAAACATTTGCCCGTTACGTTGTAAAAATCTATAATTAATTTTTATCCCCTTTTTTTATAATTGGAATACTAATGTGTAAACAATATACATACATTAGGTATAATAAGTGTTACATCACGTACACGAATTCAATATTCAATCAAACAATGATATATTTTTAACTTTTACGCAACTAAGATTAAAATAGATATTATTATCAAAAAAGCCCTAAATCTTGTTAAATGCCATTGTTACACTTACACACAAACTCGGAGCCCATTGACGTCGCATAAATAAGTTGCACATTAGTTTTGAATTAATCACGAAACTGGTAACCAGCAGCTTTGCTACCCTGCCGAGGAGAGCCGGAATTCATTTGCATTTTAAATGAACCTACAGTTTTACTACATTGTACGGTTCCGAACGACATTTCGGTGGAAATGTAGATGTTACGACGAAGTAGGTGTAATGTAACTTTGGTTTTAACCACTACATGTAAGCGCTTGGCCTTCACCTCACCTGGTGGTAAGTGACGTTAAGGCCGAAAGTGGAAGCGCCCTACCAAAAGGATACAGATTTATCCATCATTTATGAATTGATATAAGCACTTAGGACTAAATGTTTACAAGAGGTAATTTCATTTTTCTTAAAAACAAGATGGCAGCTCTAGCATCTAAGGAGGATTGCACGCCTCTTTAAATTCCGCAGTCGCCTTACTAAAACGCTTCACGTCCAGAAACATACTTGAGATTCCTCCGGGAATAAATAAAACTTACAAAAGTGACGAGCCGGGCTGTAGGTAGCTACTGAGGGCTTCGCTTGGGAATTTCCATGAAAACCTTGCGGTAGTTACTGCAAGCTAGTGCTGATACGCTAAATTGAAAATACTTTGAACAAGAACAAAATGTTTATTACATTTCTGAGGAGCTCCGCAGATGAGGTGTTTGGTTTGCGTTCTTGACTTCTCATAGCCGGCGTGATTTAATTAAAAACATTTTGAGCTACTCCGTGCATTCGCACGTAAACCCGTTGGTCCCGGTTATAGTCGTAAGATAGCAGGCGTTAAGACCCACCAATCTATACAGAACAATATTAATTTTTCTTACCATAAATAGCCTTAGAGCCTCCGATCGTTAGAGTCATTTTGTAAGAATATCATCTTAGTTTTATTTATTTCTTATGGTATAATAAAGCATGATCTCTTTTTTTTATTTTATAACTATTTTGTTGTATCCGTTTAATTTTATACATATATTTCTATTTCTTATTTCCTTATTCTTGCACCCATTTCTATAATCTTTTTATCACCCAAGGTTGCCTGGAAGAGATTGCTTGTTAGCAATAAGGTCGCCTATTTTGTACTTTGTCACTGCATAAATGTTCTCTGTTTATATGTTTTTGTATGCAATAAAAGTATTTTTTTTTTAGATAGGTTCAAAATATATCAAAAATCTTGGCTGGACCGACCTGAGAATAGTTCCAGGTCGTGCAAATTGTGTTGCGGATTTTTCGATTCATACAATACAAACCCGGGCTGGTTTGTATTCACCAACCCGTATTTGGCAAACGTGGTGATATACCCATCAATAGTAGTGATGACTTGATTTCAGTGATGGAGGCCTGACTGGGACAGTATATTAAGGCTAGGTAGACTTTTTGGCGGGAAAGTAAAGCGTCATGTCATATCTGCAGCTTTGTTTTATTTCTACTATCGGCCGCTCGCGGTTTCACCCGCGTGGTTCCCGTTTCCGTGGGAATATCGGGATAAAAAGTATCCTATGTGTTAATCCAGGTTATAAACTATCTGTGTGCCGAATTTCATCCAAATCCATTCAGTAGTTTTTACGTGAAAGAGTAACAAACATCCATCCATACTTACAAACTTTCGCGTTTATAATATTAGTAGGATAATTTGTGTTTTGTCTAATAGTAATGTAAAATAATGGTTATTTAGTGTTAAGTGTTCGTGAACGTGCATGAGTGTTGGCAAATAAAACAAAGCAGTGCAACATCACTTTTCAAATTTTCTCAAGAAGTCCGTGTGAGATCTCGATAAAGTCCCACAGCTTTATTGACTCTCAAGGGGTTTGGGGGAACATCATCTACCATACGTTCATTATCACTCATTATCATCTACTTTATGCAAAGAAAATATTCACTTTAATATATTACTTGACACTGGCTAAATGTGCTGACCGCACGAAACCATTAAATAGGAGATAAAAAAGGTAGGCTGCGCTTTGAGTTTTTTCAAACCATCTGAGACATAGAAAAAAAATGGTTTAAATTCTGGAAAAAAAAGTATGTATTAGTTAAGGATCTAATCTAGTCAAAGTTGCATTCAGTTTTAAGATTCAATGAACTTCATCTTTAATTTTATGTTAATAAAATTTTTGTTACTGAGACCCCAGAAGACTCGTTGATTTTTTTCTAGTTAAAAAGCCAGCAGTATTACGTCACTGTGAAGTCTACCCTTACATTCGAAAGAAATACTATTGCAAGTATTTAACAATCGATAAAGACGTAATTGCTTATAAATATCTTTATTATTGAAATTTTGCATTCACAATGCTATATAGATTTAAGATAAAATGTTTACTAGAAAAGAACAACCAGTCTCAGGAAAGCTAGAACGGGAAAAAAATTTGTACTCAACTAAAGACACAAATATTTTGCAGATAAATTCGCAGAGTATCCTATAAAGTCTATAGGTATAGGCAATAAAACCTATAAAAACCTATAAACGCGCCGCTTCGCTGTTTTACCCGTCCCGTACCGTCGTACAAAAGCATTTTTAGAATGATTTTCGTGAATACGGCGGTACCCGTACTGTCATTAAATGAATTCCACTTTTACGGTCTATGCCGATACCGCGGCGGAACGTGTTATTTAATTAAACTTAACAGCACAATTCCCTCACAACTTGCCTTCATTTACTGCGCTTGTACATTAAGTAAGTCAATCAAAAGCTAGCTTAGCTCAAGCGAGTACCGGAAAGGTAACATACCAACTTAATGTCAACAATGTCGCCAAGTTAAATGAACACAAACCTCCTAATTAAAACTTGGCTCTATAACTACACATATATAAACAAAGGGTACCGGTCGTAAATCAAACGTCTGGCAGACATACATACATAATATATAATCACGACTATTATCCCCGAAGGGTTAGTCAGAGACTAGGCAATGAGTACAGCAAAAGAAGTCCTCTATCATAGTCCACTTTTCAACAAATAGCGACTGCACATGTGCACAGCTTGACCGGTGGTGAGCTAACGCCGCTCTATGCTGTTGGATGTATGTGCAGTCTTTAGTCCGTTAGTCGCCTTTTACGATGATACCCAAGGGAAGAGAGGGGTAGTAGTATTCTTTTACCGCTACGCGACACTGTTAAATCTGTCGGTCTGGCAGCCGCGAACCGGTAAAACACCGGCAACGGGGCGGCGTACCGGAAAACGGAACCGGTATACCGTGGCAATATCCTGTGGCATGTTTCTTTTTCAATTGCATTCATTCTTTGTCTGCGAGGGTGCAAGGTGCAAGTTCCGGCAACTATTCATTCAGAATTGAAATGTTTTTTAGCTTTGATGCTGCTCTAGTTGATGTAAAATGCTAACAGACTGCTAAATAATGTTTTTTCCATCCCATCTATTCGAAAAGAGGCGAAGGGTTCCTCGATAAGTGCGAGCAAAGTAGGCCATTCCATCGCACTTAATAAGAGTGACGAAATGACTTTTGAATTTTGAACACTATTGAATTATAAATTTTGAACGCAATTCGCTCCAATAAAATCCTGGCCGGTAATAAAAATGCGCACGTGCTGACGCGGCATTGGCTGTTGGCTAGGTATCCTATGAAAAGAATAAGTGGGAACTTTTTATTCGTTTCGTTTTCTCGTATGATAAATTTTTCACATACTTTAGGATGAAAAACAGAGTGTGCCACACGGTACCAATATTATTGAACTTCGAGCGAAGTACTTTGAATTCCTTTCTACGCTTAGGATTCTACTCTAGAATACTTCGCTTTGCTCTGGATTCAAAAAAATCGCTCTCTTTTGTTCCCTTCTGACACAATCTACTGTTTCCTTATTATCATAGCTACAACTCAATTCTTCTATATTTCTCTAAGGGGCAAGCTAGTAGTAATAGCTTATACAATATGTCCACGTTTTGTTATTGTTGTTCAAAAAGTGCCCGAATGCGCACAAAAACTGTAAAAAAACATACTTCTTTCAGCAATTAAAAAGAGTTGTTTGATAGCATGTTTTTGTTGTACCCTACACCTTTGTCTTTAAAAAAACACCAAAATCATGCCCTTACACGACGAAGAACTCAAACCGCCGTTAATCTCTCTAACCTCTGCAGTCTTGTGGGGTTTTGGAATTTACCCCCATAATGGGGGTATTTTCATCTATGAAATTCATTGTAGATACTGCGCCTGAAGTTTTATTACTACATCCCTGGACGTATTGTATACTGTTCTAATCGCTATTTATCTTAAAATCTGAAACACGCTTTGACTGGCCCGGGAATTGAACCAAGGACCTCTCGGATATCGGGTCGAGCGCTCTGCCGCTTCGCCACTGAGACGCTTTTATGTTCCTACATATTTAATTGGAGACTTAATTTAACAACACAGGACGGTAGGGTCAAAAAAGACAAAGGAAAAAGCTCGCAATGAAACGGAAAGGTTTTAAGATAGATCATCCCCTTTTCCGGAATGAGTATAAAATACAACTGTCAAACTCAACCCGCCTTGCGGCGACGGGTGCCAGGCAATGAGCGGTCGGGTACTCCTTGTTATGGACGTTAGTTTAAATATCGTATCAATAAAAGTATGTACTTTGAATCAAGTTTTATTTTAATTTTCTAAGGGCTTAACTCTATAGTCTATCTTGGAGATGATAATGATCCAAAAATAAACTAAAGTCCTGGGTCGATTTAAGACTTATCGATACATGCCAACATCGTGCAAACGAATAAAAATGTTTTTACTAGTACCAAGAAGTGATCTATAAGATATTTTCTTACAGGTTTCGGCAGAATATTAGTGTTATGATCTCAGTAGCATTAAAAACAATCAAAGTGTAAGTTACGCCGTATAAAAATCGTTTTTTAATTTCTCGTTTCTTATGGCCACGTAACTTTATAATATAAGCAATATTACGGTCTTACCACAAAAACATGTATTAAGTTAGTCATAATGTCAAAAATAAATGCTCGCCCCTTTTCTCCAATACTTATATAATACAACACATCATGATAAAATACGAGTTTAATAAACACTATATTGTGGTAATGCTTTCATTTATACATTCAACCAAACAAAACACGTACCTACTTAATTGTTCGCAAACCACCCGGCCACATAAATTCAGCACACTCGCAGTGAATGCAATGCAGTGACAATAACGCAAGTGCCTATTAACTTAATGAAGAAAACATCGGGAGGTATTAAACGGTTGGAGTCCAGCCAGGGTGCACTGTAAACGGGGCTGGATGGGCTCACTCCATTAGCTCCTGCAATCTTGGAATACAGACGGCCAAACAAATCACAATTATAGTTTTATGATAAGTTTATTTTTAATTATATGATTTTTGGTAGGTATGTTAATTTTAAAATTCTTAAATATTATGTTGATGACTGGATGAATAAATGAACTCATATGCCGTTCTTCAAGTAGGAAGGCCAGCAGTGAAACGTCTATTAGGTCATGAAGGGAATGGGGTTTACACCCAATTACTTATAATCAGGAGTCTGAGCCGTAGTCTTTTTAATTTTATTATCTCCTCCCTAGCCTTGTGGCAATGTGCTCAGTCCCATATCCGTAGATCCGTTCAATTCCCATTTAGGGCAAGTGTGTTTTCGATTTTTCGTGATTACCCGCATTTGGTATTTAAGCCAATACCCATCAATGAATAGGTCAATGATCATAAGACCGCCGGCGATCGCGAAACAATTGATTTTTAATTATGTCTGATTTTACGATCCTCAAAGGGTTCAAGCGATGACTTGATTTAAATGATGGCGGACAGTATAATAGCTATTACTTAGTAAAGAAATATAAATATATTGTTGGAAGAAGTGTCTCACAACAATAGTTTTCATGACACCACTTAAACAAAATATAATAAAAGATGCAGATAATATTCAATAAGCAACAACAATTTATGTTGTTTGGGGTTCTATTCGTATATTTTTTTGTTATATACTCTACTTCGTCATGTTATCTAAATAAATAAGAAGAATAATAACTATCTAGGGCCAGAGCAGACATGCTACTTTTAGCAGCGGCGATCGGCGATTTAGATAATTTTTAGAAGCTGAATACTGCGACTGAATCGCTAAACATGGATTTAACTCGGGAACATTTTCGTAGTATGATTTTCTACGATTTTAAGTGTAATTTGACAGCTCAACAGAGCATCGTTTGGCTTCAATCTGCTCTTGGCGATGAAGCACCGTGCAAGACGATTATTTATAGCTGGTTTGCAGAATTCAAGCGCTGTCGTGTCGCAATCTCAGTCACTAAATCGCCGATCACCGATGCTAAAAGTATCATGTGTGCGGCGGCTTTTGACGCTTTTTTGAAAGCTGAATGCAGCGACTGAATTGCTAAAACGCGCGATTGCTATACTGCAATCGTACGCAGAGAGTTGCCAAAACGCGATGTCAGTTGCAAAAGCCGATCGCCGAAGCTAAAAGTATCATGTGTGCGGTGGCTCTAAATAAATAAATAAAAAATAAATAAATAAATCTTCTATCTTTAATAATCAATTGCCGCAAATAAATATATATGTTTGGTTTAAAGAAGATTTATTTTTTATAAAGATTTTACAGTTTGCTTAAAATGAGATACAAAGATTTGAAAATAAAAATATCGGTGGTTATAACGGTGGTGGAAACAGAATAAAGAAAATACTATACTTGCATATAAAAATAAATCAATGTAAAAAGTACTACCTACCAAAAAAAGAAAACTTTCCTTTTTATAAAAAATAAAACTAAAACATTAACAACAAAAACATGCATGGTAGATAGGTACTACATTAACTATAATTAAATAAAATTCACTCAACATTACAAACTTTTTGCGTTATAAAGTTGAGAAAAAAAAAGATCAGAGACCCCACTATTACAAATTGAAAAGAGTTGAAAAATTGTTCGCAACAAAATTTGCGTTAAAATTATAAAAAAAATATATAAAAATAAGTGCTTAGGTGGTGAGCCTCTAGCCCGTTAGTCGCTTTTACGACACCCAAGGGAAGAGAGGGGTTGGTAGTATTATTTTGATGAGCCCATCGCCGCTCTATGTTGTTTTATGTATGTGCAGTCTTTAGTCTATTAGTCGCCTTTTACGAGACCCAAGGGAAGGGAGGGGTTGGTAGTATTATTTTGATGAGCCCATCGCCGCTCTATGCTGTTGGATGTATGTGCAGTCTTTAGTCCGTTAGTCCCCTTTTACGACATAGAAGAAAAGTGAGGGGTTGGCAATATTATTTTGATGAGCCCATCGTTGCTCTATGCTGTTGGATGTATGTGCAGTCTTGAGTCTGATAGTCGACTTTTACGACACCGAAGGGAAGAGATGTTGGTAGTATTATTTTGATGAGCCCATCGCCGCTCTATGCTGTTGTGTGTATATGCAGTTTTTAGTCCGTTAGTCGCCTTTTACGACACCAAAGGGAAGAGAGGGGTTGGTAGTATTATTTTGATGAGCTCATCGTCGCTCTAAGCCGTAGGATGTATGAGCAGTCATTAGTCCGTTAGTCGCCTTTTACGACACCCAAGGGAAGAGATGGAAAGACTGCACATACCTACTAACCAACAGCATAGAGCGGCAATGGGCTCATCAAAATAATACTACCAACCCTTCTCTTACCTTGGGTGTCGTTAGAGCAACTAACGGGTTAATTTTTAATAAAATAAACCAATTCATGTTCTATTGGATTGTTTTATTTTCTCGCATTCGTAGTGAAAAACAGAGTGTAACACACGGCGCTAAAAACCCATTAAAACTTGGTTTCTATTTACTCCCTCGCTAAAGCTCGGGAGTAAAACTACCTCGTATATAATGGGTCATTTTAGCCTCTACTATTATTCACGTGGACAGAATTTAGCTTTGATTTTGTACGTGACGCGTTATCTAGTTGGTATTATTGATTGAAGAGAGCAGTCTTTAACATCATTTGGCAATCCAATGAACAGCTGCGCTCCCACATGTTGCATCACTTCAAAACGGCTGCATCTATAGTTTATGGATCCATAATCTCTATCATAAAAGAATTTATCTTTTTGTTGTGTTTACAACCGTGTCGTGTAGCGGTGAAAGAATACTACCACCCCCTCTCTTCTCTTGGGTGTCTAAAGATATTTTTTGGAAATTCACCAAGGGACTCGGGCTGTGAGCCGCTACTACTGAATAAATCTTGTTTGACTTGTGTCGTATTTGTATGTTAATAACAGTTCAAACGCTCATCAGGGTCCAATTCGTTCGCAATCGCCGCATTGGTCTGACGAATGGACCCCTGGACCCGGTCAATTCATCTTATGTAGGGGTGCCACTAACATTTAAAATAATGTAATAACGGGATTTGGCGCCATTTTAATGCCACCATGCTTAAATGGGACTAGGCAGAGCATTTTTGCCGTATGCCGGACGAGTTATGAGCGAAGACCACCACCAACTGGGCCCCACGTGAGGTTAAACGGCAGCGAGGCCAACCTAGGCGGAGGTGGAAGGACGAGCTTGATGATTATGCGAAGGGAACCTAAACACTAGCAACAGACAGCAAATATTAGCGTCGACCTCCATGGTCGAGTGGTAGGCACGCCGGATCTGGCGTCGCGCCATCTCGGTCGGGCCAATTTAAGGAAAAACTGTTTTTCTAAATTGATTTCGAGTCTGGGTGTTTTTTCTATGTTTATGTATATTTATCCGTTATCTTACCATATTAACGAGTTTTGAAAGAATGCTCACCTTGCCCGTATTATCCGTATTGACTTATAATTTTTAATGGAAAATGTCCTATTTTAGGCTATGGATACAGGAAAAAAGAAAATATCTTTGCTGAGCTTTTTGCCGGTTCGTCCAAGTGGCCGAACCGTAAAGTTGTAAGTTGGAGATCACACCATGCAGTTGATGGTTATGCTGGTAAAGCTAATCCTCGTGTTGAATGTCCAGTTTACCCAGTTCATTTTCACTTTTATAGAAAACACCGAGACCCAGAATCAATTTAGGTACACAGTTATTCCTATATTGACCCGACCGGGAATTGACCCCGGGGCCTCTGAGATGGCGACACCTGAATCGGTATGCTAACCACTCTACCATGGAGGTCGCCCATCACCTATGTAGGAAGGCAGCAGTAGAACATTTATAAAGACTGACGATAAATTCAAAGTCTGGTGACAACCCTACGCAATTTTAGACGTCTACCGAGATAGGCGTCCATTGTTATGTCGCGTGTGGTGGGGACAAGGTAGTTCCCGAAATAAGTATTATCAATATTATGATGTAGCTGGCGACACGTCAAGCTTTACATCAATAGGTAGCGCTATAGGTGGCGATATTTATATTATTATTATTTATCGTAGCGGTGAAATAATACACCACCCCCTCTCTTCCCTAGGGTGTCGTAAAAGGCGACTAACAGACTAAAGACTGCACATACCTCCAACAGCATAGAGTGGTGAAAGGCTATTTGGTAAAAAGTTGACTATGATAGAGGACTGCTTTTGCTGTCTTCATTGCCTAGTCTCTGACTAACCCTTCGGGGATAATAGTCGTGATTATAATATGCTACTAATATTATAAACGCGAAAGTTTGTAAGTATAGATGGATGTTTGTTACTCTTTCACGTAAAAACTACTGAATGGATTTGGATGAAATTCGGCATACAGATAGTTTATAACCTGGATTAACACATAGAATACTTTTCATCCCGATATTCCCACGGGAACGGGAACCACGCGGGTGAAACCGCGAGCGGCCGCTAGTATAGGTATGTATATATTAACAAGCGGCTCACACGCGACTTCGTCCACATGAATACCGCGGACCCCGTGACCAACTTCCAAATACATGTATTTTCTTTCATACAAACTTTGTCCTGACAATTATAAAGGAATTAAACAAAGAATTAGTCAAATAGGTGAAGCCGTTCTGAAGTGGCCATTCATGGCTATATTTTTTTATTATAATGGCTATCACCCATATAACTGACCGAGGATAAAAGAAATGAAACAGACACATACAGAATGATTTATAATAAAGTAACCCAATTTATTTAGAAACTATTTGTATGAGAGCAAATACTGAAAATGAAAATAATACAATTTGAATAAGACATTGTTCATGGAACAGCTATTTCTTTTTTGTAGTTTTTGTGTTGCTCTTTTACAAATACTAATTCTTTGCACTCCATCTGTGGAAAGGAGATGAATGTAGCCTTCAGCGCATCAATACAACATCAAATCTACAAACCAGCCATTTCGTAAATAGCTCAACAATCATGATCGCGAAGACTTGCCGACCCACCGTACTGCCGCTCCCCTCGTTAATTATGGAAGAAGCGTTTAGGGTGCCATATCATGAATAAAATATCGTGAGATGCTATGTTTCCGATATTAGTACCGGCAGTATCCTACCTCTGTGTTTATCATAGCGTATTTATATACAATTTGTCATTAACCTGTGTAAGATTAGCAAACATAATTGCAGTATGATTCTTTCGGTTTATTCTTGCTTTTGAAATGAAACACGCTTAAAATTGGAAATTTATAATTTTATACTTTTTATTTATTTTTTATTAACAACTATTATTTGGTGAAAAGTAGACTATGGCAGAGGACTACATTTGCGGTCCTCGTTGCCTAGTCTCTGACTAACCCTATAATAGTCGTGATTATTTGTATGTACTTATGTTAAAGAATACGACCACCCCCTCTCTTCACTTGGATGTCGTAAAAGGCGACTAACGGACTAAAGACTGCACATACAACCACCAGCATAGAGCGGCGATGGGTTCACGACCTGCTACGCTGAGCACATGTGCTGTCGCTATTTAGTGAAAAGTGGACTATGGTAGAGGACTGCTTTTGCTGTCCCCATTGCCTAGTCCCTGACTAATCCTTCGAGGATAATAAATGTGATATTATGTATGTATGTAATAAAAGCTTGTTTTTTAAAAATACTTTTTTCAAAAAACGGAGGAAGTTCTCAATTTGTTGGGAGTTTTTTAATATGTATGCCCGCCGATTACTCAAAGACGGTTGAACACATTTAGATAATTATTTTTGTTTATAACTAAAGTATCAATATATCTCTACTACTTTAGGTTTGAAAGAATGAACTTTCTGGTTGGTCCCATTTTTATCAGTCAGTCAGGATCTGACGATGGAATCCTAAAGAAATAGAGGGAACTCTTCAAATATTATAGGCTCACAAAACTATACAATTCTATAGCGATTTATGATGGTGTATTAATTGAAACTGATGATGAATCGGGCTTGGTGATAAAAATCATATAAAATTTAACACATTTTTCAGCACTTGTATCTGCAAATAGATAATAATATGCTATGACTAGTTATTATATTCTTTAAATTCCAAGAGACTTCACTCCACCTAACGTTAAACAGAAGCGAAATCCAGACGCGTAGAAGCGAATGAAGCGATATTAAACCGCGCTACTATTTGTATTTAAAGTCTACGCTATTTACGTGTACTCCAAAACAAAGCACCAGAACTAACACACAGCTATCCTAATCCTTCGTTTATAGCAGAACAACAGACAATGAGCCGTGAAGTGGTTGCAACAAACGTACATCTATAAGCTGGCTCCACATTTGCGAACGTCCGCGAACGCTGCGAACCGCGAATGTTTGCAAGTGGTTTTGCGTTCGCGCTTTGCAGCGTTCCCGATTCGAGTCGGTATTTCGCACTCGGTTCGTAACGCGCGAACGCGAATGCATCCACACTCTTCTTGTTTTGCAGCAATTTCGCAGGCGAATGTGAAGCCCGCTTTACGGGCCGGCCACGACCTTGCCGCTGTAAGCGGAGTAGCGACACAGTATAAATATAAGCTAAAGCAGTATGGAAGCTCGACCTTTTTCTTGTTTTATATACCTACGCGCCAATTGAGCGTTAGGGTTGTCCTCTTATTTTTATAAAATTGAAAAGTTTTTGTTTATTTAGCGCTGTATCTCAGCTAGTTAGCGATTTTTTTTGAGATAACTAGCAAAGCACTTATGCTTAACAACACAACCCTTAGGTTGTCACATTTAATATTAAAAAAATTAAAAACTAATAAGTTAAAGATGGCGGCTATTTTCTTCATTCTATTATCGGATTCATTGTCGGAAACCACACAGATCCCCTGATATCGATTTTTAAAGCAATCGGTCGAATAACTAAAAAGTTCAAGATGGAGGCTAATTTATCTCATACTATCGGATTCATTGTCGGAAACCAAACTGATCCTCTGATACCGATTTTTAAAGCAATCGGTTAAATAACTAAGAAGTTCAAAATGGAGACTATTTTGTCTCATACTAATAACGTAGTCGTCGTCAGAAACCACACAGATCCCCAGATATCGATTTTCAAATCAAGTCAAGTCAAGTCAAAATATATTTATTCAATAAACTCAATTAATAAGCACTTTGAATCGTCCAAATCTTTTTTAACCTACCACCCATTCAGGACATAATTTTTTAACTGTGGCAAAGAATGGGCGCAAGAAACCACAGCGCACAAAAGCAACGACATTTACAAACAAAAAAAAGAGTATGTCGTTACCAGGTCAATACAAAATATGAATTTAAAAATAAAAAAAAATGATGCAATACAAAATTACAATACAATGTAGTATCAATTAAATAAAGACAATTAGAAATAGCTGTTGGAGTGCTTGGAGCATTTCAGATCCAAGCTGTTTTGTCTTCTGTGTAATCTGACACTTTATAATAAGCTTTTTTATAAAGCTTTTCTTTGATTTTGATTTTAAATTTATTAAGATCTAATTTCTGAATATCATTTGGTACTTTGTTGTAAAATCTTACACACAGACCCCTAAAAGAATTATTTATTTTATGGAGCCTAGTATAAGGTACTGCTAATTTGTTCTTACTTCTAGTGTTTACATTGTGAATATCACTGTTTTTTGAAAACATTCCAGTATTTTTATGAACATAAATCAAATTTTCATAAATGTATTGTGATGCAACTGTCATTATATTTATATTTTTAAATCTCTCTCTGAGAGAGTCGCCAGCCTTTAGGTTATAGATTGCTCGAATAGCCCTCTTCTGAAGCACAAAGATAGTTTGAATGTCGGCAGCATTTCCCCACAGTAAAATGCCGTACGACATTACACTATGAAAGTAACTGAAATAAACTAATCTGGATGTATCAACGTCAGTTAACTGACGGATCTTCATTACTGCATAAGCCGCAGAGCTAAGTCTATTCGACAATTTAGCGGTTTAGGCGCAGAATGTCCAATTCGCAAAATGTCCAGTGGTCACAAAATGTGTAAAGTTATTATTTTTTAAATCAATTTTATTTTTTATAATGCATGTAATTTGAAAGAAATAAGACAAAAATAAAATTGATTTAAAAAATAATAACTTTACACATTTTGTGACCACTGGACATTTTGCGAATTGGACATTCTGCGCCTAAACCAATTTAGCTATATGTGGGCCCCACTGAAGCTTGGCATCTAACGTGATGCCTAGAAACACAGTGGTGTCCACAGGATTCACATTCTTATCTTTAATTTGTACACTAGTTGTTACTTGCTTAACATTAGGCAATACAAATCTAACACATTTGGTTTTTCCCTCGTTTAATAGCAAGTTATTTATACTAAACCAGTGAACAATCTTTGAGATCGCATTATTCACATTGTCATAATTTGGGTGTCGTCGTTTCACTTTGAATAAAAGTGAAGTATCATCAGCAAACAATACTATCTCATGACTGTCTTTTACAAAATAAGGTAAGTCATTAATATAAACCAAAAACAAGAATGGACCTAGTATTGAACCCTGCGGAACTCCCATTGTAACCACTGATCCCGGAGATCTTTTACCGTTAATGTCGACCTTCTGAATCCTGTTACTCAAGTATGAGATTAGAAGGCTCAAAGAAGCATCCCTAATTCCATAGTGGTTAAGCTTCCTGACCAAAGTTTCATGTAAAACACAATCGAAAGCCTTGGATAAATCACAAAATACCCCTAGGGCATCCTGTGATTCCTCCCAGGTATCAAATATTTGGATTAAAAGCTCAACACCGGCGTCAGTTGTTGAGCGACCCCTAGTAAAACCATACTGTTTACAATGTAAAAGTTTATTTCTATGAAAATGAATTTGAATTTGGTCTAGCATCAACTTTTCAAAAATTTTACTAAATGTGGGTAGCACAGAAATAGGTCTAAAATTAGAGGGGTCAGAAGTGCTACCTGATTTAAACAACGGAATTAATTTGCTATGTTTCATTAGGTCAGGAAAAACACCACAGTCAATGCATTCGTTAAATATGCAAGCTAAAACTGGAGCTATTGTCATAATTACTGATTTAGCGACATCCACGGAATTACCCCACAGATCAGCAGTTTTTTTTTTATTGAGAGTGTTAAATGTTTTTAATATATCTATAACACAAATTTTTTGAAAACTGAAATTACTTTCACAATCTTTAACATTCTCCTTCAAAACAGATTCAGCTACAGTGGGGGAGGAAATCAAGGCTTTTGTAGTTGAAACTGCAATGTCAGTAAAAAACCTCTCAAATGCTGCAGCAACATCAGCATCAGAAGTCAAGGTTTTATTATCACAATTTAAAGTGTACTCATTATTACGACTTCTGACCTTTCCTGTTTCACTATTTATAATATTCCATGTCATTTTTATTTTGTCATTACTATTCTTAATCTTAGAACTCAGATAGTTTGCCTTGGCTAATCGACATACTCTTTTAAATAACTTTGAATAATTTTTAACATATAATTTGAAGTCGTCGCTGGTGTTATAGTTGCGTTCACCATAAAGTTCATAAAGGCGTTTCCTACTTTTGTGAATACCAATTGTAGCCCATTCATTAAAAGATGCAGTACCACTAACCGAGATCTTTTTTGGAACAAAAGATTTATTAAATTCTGAACAATATATGTTAAAAAAATCGTTATAAAAGACATCAGGGTTGTCATTGTATTCTAAATAATTTAATTTTGTATCTAGATTGCTTTTAAAGCGTTCCAGCCGACCTGCAGTTTTTGGCACAACAGTGATATTCTTTTTCATCACTTGCTTACGCTGGTGTGGAAAGCTGACCATTTGGCCACAATGATCAGAGTCCAGGTTATTAATAATTTGCTTAGCCAGTGGTTTTACATTTGTATATATGTTATCAATACAGGTGGCCGAAGTGGCAGTTATTCTTGTCGGCTCCAAAAATAAATTATTCAAATTGTATGATAGAAATAAGTTTTTAATTTTAGTTGACAATGTGGAGTTTTCTAGCAAATTTATATTAAAATCACCGCAAACAATTATTGTTTTACCTACATTGCGGACCTTACGCAATGTCTCATCCATAACTTTTTCAAAAAGATCATACAATGCTGAAGGAGGTCTGTATACACTTATCACAACAAACTGCTCCAACTCCACAGAAGCTATTTCTATTGTTCGCTCAACCGAGAGGCTCACTATGTCTTTGCGTTCTTTTAATTTAAACTTTTTACTAACAATAATTAAGGAGCCACCATGTATTGCATTTCCTCGACTGAACGAACTTCCTACCAAATGATTCTTAAAATTGAACATGAACTGATGGTCTCTAAGCCAGTGCTCGGTAATGCAAAGAATATCAATATTATTACAGTTCATGAACAATTCAATCTCTAAATCTTTGCCTATCATTCCTTGGATGTTCTGGTGAACAATGTTCAAAGATTCTACATTTTTTAAATTTAATGATTGACCGGGGCTTTTTATAAAGTTTTTTTTACATTGATTTAATTTCATTTTATTTGCAAACATTTTGCAAGAGAGTTCCTCTTTTGTCTTATAATTTAATTCCAATAATTTGCTAGAGGTGTCCTCTATTGTCTTATAATCTAATTTAAATTATTTGGAACATATTCCAAAGTCTGAATTGGCATGTCAGTATGTTGCAGCTCAATAGAAGCCGCTGAGCTAGCCATGTTATTGGCTAAATACTTAAAATAAAATGATAGCGAATTTGCTATCTGTCGCTTAAAATAAGTCTTAAGATAATATTTATCTTTTGTCAATATAAAATTATTATCTAATAATTTATTTATGTCTATTAATTCTACTTTCTTTTCATAGAAAGCCATTGTATTCAATGTCAAATTAAGCTTAAATCTATAATTATTTTCTTCGTGTGGCAAGTTTTTACTGTAAGGAAGTGTGAACATTATAATTTTTGGAATATTTAAAGAAAGTAATTTTTCATAAAAGTTAACTAATACTTTTTTGTTCACATTTCCCCTTTTCCCAATTAAAATAATAACAGTTTCTACATTATTAAGGTCATGTGAAATCAATTTTTTCATTATATCATGGTATGTCAAACCAGGCATACAATAATTTAAGACAGTTTGCCCCTCAGTGTTTAAAAATTGACCCAACCCTCTTCCAATTTCATCACTAAACATTAGAGTGCTACTTTTAGTACATTTATTGTCTTTTTGGTAAGAAATATTGGAATTCAAACTGGACAAACCATGGCATAGCTGCTTAGGAGGTGAGGGATCACACACTGGTATGGACATGGAATGCTCCGAGGCAGCCAGGCCTGCCGCCAGGGATTGCCTAGATTCATTATCAAAGTTCTCAGTCCGAGAACTATCCAAAAGGTTATTTAGGGCCAGTATGTATTCCCCAATCTCCTTCTTTGAGGACTCATACCTAGTAGTCATACTTGTTAATGACTCCTGCAAACTAGTTAACTTATAATTTAATTTTTCAATTTCAATGTCATATTTTAATTTATTGTTTTCTAATAATGATGAACACTCATTTAATTTATTAACTAATTGTAATCTTTCTTTAATTAATGTTACATTTTTCTTCATATAGACTTTTTTTTTCATTAAAAGTTGAGTTTTCTTAATACATTTATTTAATTTAATATATTTTTTTAATTTATTTCTGCTACATTTAACAGGCTGGATAGTGGCACTGGAATAAATACTATCCTCCTTTGTTAAGTCAATTGTTACCAAAGGATTAATATTAAATGAAGCAGAAACTATTTAAGGCGCACAGCTAACTAACTCATCGAACAGACTTTGGTTCTGTATGGTAGTTACTTGTAATTTGTCACATTCTAGAGTACTTATACTACAATTAGCCTCATGTAACTGCCTTTCCAACCCAGAGATACGCACAAGGGCCTGCTCATACTCATCCCTGCATTGGTCGAACCCGTCTACTAACAACTGAAGCTTGTCCCGTTCCTCATTAATACAATTACACTCAGAATGTAATGAAGACATCTCTTTTTTCAATTTATTGTTTCTATCCAGTAAGTCCAACATTTCCTTTTCATTGTCATCTCTTTCCCTATTCAATTGTTTGATTAACTCCTTGGATGCCTTCAATTCCTGCAAAGCCAGGTGGAGCTTAGACTCTTCCTGACGAGCCAAGGCCTTTCTAGTACCAGCATACATTTTGAATTGATAAAATGTCTAATGTACTTATAGCAATTAGAACCACGGAGATACTCAACCAATGTTATAAAGTTAACTGAAATTTTTAAAAAAAAGAGAAGTACCCTTTTTAGCAAATAAAATAAAGGTGTACTTAACTAAAATGTTCTCTTTAAAAGTATGCTTATTTAGAATGCATAAATAATGATAAAAATACTACCTTGTAAAGAGAAAACAATGAAATAACACAATAATTACCAACAACAATTCGAATAATGAACTGTCATTCGCCGATTCGATTGAAGTTTTATGATTCACAATAAGTAGCACTTAGAGACACAAAAAACACTTTGTTAAACGTTTAGTTGTGCAATATCAGGTGAATAATTGAAAGGGGGTCAATATTTACATCGATAAAATAATAAATTTGTTAAAATTCACGGGAGCAAACTTAGAACAGCTGTTAGCAGAAATGTTGCCACACGAGAAAAACCTCAAACCAAAATCAATCGGTTAAATAACTAAAATGTTCAATATGGCGGCTACTTTTTCTCATTCTAATAACGGATTTTCAGATATCGATTTTCAAAGCAAAGTTTATTAACGATGAAGTTTCGTAGTATCAATTCTTATTATTTTTCACCATTAAAATACCGCGCGCTCAAAAAATATGGTTAAGTAAGTACGGCAAATATCCACCTAAACAACCAAACGATTTATTTAAAAGAAAAAGCTTTTTATTTAGTAATAATAAATCATTCTTACCTTTTAACCTTTCTTTTAACATCAGCAGGGAGTTTAAAAAACGATAGCTCCGGTTTTGAAGAAGCCGAGTTCAAGCAGCCGTACTACGCAATACACTCGCGGCATTTTTAAAAATCGCGCGCACAGCGCACGCAATACATCTCGTCTCGGCGCGACACGCGCTACTGAGAGCACTGCGATGTCCGCTTAGGGGCCCTGTAACGACGTGCGTCTGTGGGCGTGCGTCGTTTCGAGCGTTTGTACGTAGTTTCCTTACTGCTTCAGCTCATATTTATACTGTGGTAGCGACGAGATTTTTTGATGAGAAGAAGAAAAAAAATTAGAACTATAAATAAAAGAATTGCCCCCGATATTCCTCATCAGGCAGAGTGCCCAGTAGGCTTGCGGCACTGCCTCGCTGGATGACGAGTCTTAGGCGTTGACCCATGTAGCGGCTGGTTTCCACCAGTTTTTAGAAATGTCTTTAAAAGCTGATAGGCACCCGTATCCATGGAACTAACACAAAATATACTAATTGTGATAAAACACCATGATGTTTATAGCAGAGCAACAGACAATGAGACAAACGTATCTCTTAATGCTCGCAGTGAACGGAGCCTGAGTGTGCAAAGGGATGCCAGTCTGCGGGATTATCTGTTTATCTGTAGCCGGACTAGCGCCGTTGTCCGGCTAAATGGTTACTGGCGTAAGTTTGGAGAAACTACAGTTTTTACAGACTTTATAAGTGCTAAGTCATGTTTATTATATATTTTAATTAAGAGGGTTTAAGCATTTATTTCCTGTACAAACTACTTAATTAACCAATTTTGCGATTGCGATTTAAAGATATTTTAAAATCGCAATATTATTATCTCGGTTTAAAAAATGTTTTTTACTAAGTATATTTATTTAGATCTCTGTATTTTACTTATATGTAGCTGACTGATGACTCCACCTCACCTGATGCTAAGTAGAAATGGAGTCCAAGTCAACTGGTGCACTGTTAACCAGACGAAGCATCAGTCGCCCTCACCTTGCCGGCCCACAAAGTGCTACTTTTGATTGGCCCTTCGATTGAAGGAAGGTCGTGTTTTGCTCTTACGCAGTCTGTAAATCTATACTTATTATTAAAAATCAATTGCCGAAATATTTACGCGCATCACTTCAGAACGGCTGCACCTATTCGGGTAATTCTTTTTTTGTTGTGTTCATAATTGTCACAAAAATAAATTTTTTGGAAATTCGTCATGGGATATAGAGTAGGTATTCACGCAAACAAATTCACGAGCAGATCCCTTTTTTACAACTAATTTTTTTTTGTTTTAATTTAATTTGGCATAACGAGTTAGGCATATTTTTTTGTCATTATAAGTAATATTTTGACATAATTGTTTTTCGGCATACTATTTCAGTAAGCATAATTGTTTAGCTAATGATTTTGCCCTTAATTTGATTTGCATAAAGTTATGAGGCATATTGTTTATTCGTCTAATAGTTATTAGGTATAAAGATCTGGAAGATTAGACAAGACAGAAGAAGAGGTCATAGTTTCAAAATCCGCTACATATTGGATTAGTTTTTTATTTAATTAATAGCTATTTGAATCGTAAATACAAAAAGTACCTAGATATTAGGTAATCAAAAATAACTAGGGAACATGTGTAATAGTAGGTTAGGGTGCGGCAGGGGTGGCCCTTGTGCCACATTTAAGCCGCCAACATGTTTATTTTTTATACAAAAAGTATTTTATTATTAAATGCAAACACAGAAATTCCAAAGCTCACTTTTTCCCTATATAATTATTATACCTATCAAAATTATGCTTAAATATCATTATAAGCAAGCATGCATAAGCAAATTTAGGCTTTAGAATTGTGTGCTTAATAATTAATAAGCTTATAGTAATTATGCATGAAAAATGTGGCTAAAAAGTTATGTCAAATTAATATTATTGTGCGTAACTATATTAGGATAAGTAAAAGTATGCCATGTTAAATTATGACATAAAATTTTATACAAAAAACATAACCCTCCTTCTGGCGCAGTCGGGTAAAAAATAGGGAGCCGTCACAGGCAGGCCGCTAGTACTCTAATAAATTATAATAGCCTGTATATTATACACTTTCCCACTGTTGGGCAATGGCATGGCTATAATGTGGTCGCATTGGCATTGGATTGATTGATTTTCAAATTATTATGTATTTCTATTTTAAATTGCGACTTTAACAGGATAAAATGTTCAACAAATCAGTACACTCTCACCGATCTTCTGTCTTGCACCAAGCACCGCAGCCATTCAGTTAATACTGCACTGGCTTCGCAAATTATAACGGGATCCCATTCATCCAGCTCCCGAGGCGGACGTTTGTATTTAGCTCTGTTTTGGCGACTACACTAAGTTTTGTGCTAAGTATGATACATATTTTGTGCTAAGTATGATACATATTTTGTGCTAAGTATGATACATATTTTGTGCTTAAGCGTGCATTATGGAATGTAAACTTTCCTCTTACTTGTCCCTTTCGAAGGCAATGGCAGCTATATTGCCACTAAATAGTATACCTTAAGCTCTTGGAATACGATTGAAAAGCAATGAAAAATTTCGACTTCGGGGTACGTGAATTCTTAGACTTCGAATTTTTAGACGCAAAGCCCGGGTTGCTGATTCAAATTCAAATTCAAATTCAAAATATATTTATTCAATAAACTCAATTAATAAGTACTTTGAATCGTCCAAATCTTTTTAACCTATCACCCATTCAGGACGCCATTTTTTAACTGTGGCAAAGAACGGGCGCAAGAAACCACAGCGCACAGAAGCAACGTCATTAACAAAAAAAAAAAAGAATATGTCGTTACCAGGTCATAAAATACAAAATATGAATTTAAAAAATAATAAATTAAGCAATACAAAACTACAATACAATGTAAATATCAATTAATAATAGACAATTAGAAATAGTTGTTGCAGTAATTGGAGCATTTCAGATCCAAGCTGTTTTATTGTGATTTGTGATTTGATTTGATTGTGTTTGATAACCAACTCGCATTTAGCAAGTGCGGTAAGCCAATAACTATCAATTGTAGAATGAGGCATTATCTTAGCAGTGTAACAGTGTGTAGGATAAACTTTACTTTTTACTTACCACTCACTCTTGGATTTTTATTGACACTTTTTTGACAGTAACTGTCAACGTCAAATTAGACAGAATGGAGCATAGACTATGCGATATTGTGCGATAACAATACATAAGATGAACCACAGAACCGAAATAACCAAACTTGTTCATACTAAAGTAGTCTGTAAGTCTATGAAAACACGGTACAAAGTCAAGTGTGTTTTTGTAGGTGCGGTCTCATGCGACCGCTTGGGGTTTGAGGGGTTAACACTTTTCATAGTGTAACCGTATCGCATAGCAGTGAAAGAATACTACTTAATATCCACTGCACATGTGCTCAGCGTGACATGTAGTGAACCCATCGCCACTCTATGCTGTTGTATGTATGTGCAGTCCTTAGTCCTTTAGTCGCCTTTTACGACACCACGGGGGCGGTAGTATTATTTCACCGCTACGGTTCAAATAAACAGGAAAAAAGTATAAAGAATGTTCCAAAACGTTTCCGACTCAGCAAACTAGGCTTACGGTCAGCGCTGATCATCCGTTGGAACCTTAATTATTGGTGAAGCTACGAAAATCAAAAATTTTGCTACGACAATCAAACATATTATGCTACGACAATCAAACATTAATGTAACACCAAAAAAAGAGTTTCTTCGAGCCTCATTTACGTCTATAATTCATCAGTCATTTGGCAGATAGATTAGACATTCAACCCTTACTGCGATGACTGTACAATCCCTCTTCCAAGTGAGTATTGTTCGCACCGTCTGGGAGTCGACTGTACGTACCTCCTCATGTACAGACAGCGACGTGGGTCGTTACAATAAATTTTCAATACTATACTTTTTTACTTTTTATTTTTATTTTCATAACGAAGAAACGCTTTGATTTCGTCTTATCTTAGACTTATGTATTCACCCATATACACATTTAAACATTCGCGTTCTAAAATACACACAATTATCTTGCTCATATTGTGTTTTGGGTTTTGTTTTCGGATGGTATGCCTTCGTCCCCTCTTTTTTGCCTGAAGAAACGGGGCGAAGCGAAAGGTCCTTTACTCGAAGCCTTTATGGCCCGGGTCTTTACATAAACCTTTTCCCTGCGAAAAAGGCGTAGAGATGAGCTAACTCCATCCCAAGGCTGTTCTAACTTAAACTCACGAAAATTTCATCTCAGATATTTCATGAACGTATCCAAAACTTCGTTGCCTCGGAATTTATCGTCCAATGCGTGCGCGCTGCTGTTTTTTCCCCCAATATGCTAATTAGTCCTATAAAGAAAGATGTAAGTATTTATCTAATAATAATGTTCTTGTAAAGGCATTGTTGTATACTCTTTTACTTGCAATAGCATTAGACAAGCTTTAACATACATTCGCATTCCTTTTTGTATCTTAGTCTTATAGTTTGTTTGTTCGCACAGAACGGTTACAGGATATATCTTTACTTACAGTACACAAACACACATATAGTATTAGTAGCGTAGTTGTTGTGAACAATGAATTACGAGCGAACGAAGTTTCGGACGCGCTAAGAGAGTGAAGCGGCCTCACTCTCAACCTCACTGACAGGCATGGCTCACATTTAAATAATGCGCCACTGTCACTTTCTATGCTACCGTTACCATCTCAGTTATGTCATGAATACGTTAGTCGGTGGCATTGTGCCAGCCTCACATATCTGCGATTCGCTAATAGATAAATCTAGACGTGTATGTGCACCTCTGGAGGATTTATGTGGGGTGGCAACGGCGAGCACTTTTAGGCGCTGCGCAAACGAGCGATGTTATAATTTTGCCATTTGACAAATTTAAGACACATGATGAGACAGACTTTTAGAAAAGGGCTATTACACTGCAAACGATTACAACAATGACAAAAATGCATAGAATTAACATTCCTCTAAATGCGTTCATAGTGCCCGATTAAATCTTTTTAGATTCACATTTGTTTTTTATCTTTTCTTTTAAATGTTTTATGATTTTTGATTGTAGGATTTGGTAACAACATATTATTTTTTAAATGTATGTAATGTATTGTATTTATAATATTATAAAGCTGTGGAGTCTCTTGCGCCCGTTATTTTCCACAGCTAAAAAAAAGTCCTGAATGGGTGCTTGCTTACCCATCCATATAGAGATGTAAAATTAATTTTTGTTAATGTTTTAAATATTTTAGCGTTTTATTAATGCTTGAATACACTTAAGTAAAATTTTAAACAAATTTTGACGGGTGAAAACCAGACCTCGGTAGCCAAGTGGTAAAGGCAGCCGCCCGGAATGCGGAAGGTGCGTGGTTCGATTCCCGCCTGAGGTTGTAGTCTTTTTTCAGTGTTTAAAATTTTACTTATTAATTTTTATTTTAGACGATTAAAAATGCTGATTTAAAGTTTCCTGAGAAAAGAAATCACGATTTATGATACTTTGTACACACTTTCTGATGCCAACACATCATGCTACAAAAACGCGATTTTCAGTGTGTTTAGTTGCCTTGCCGCTACCGAACACTGCAACCACTTTTTATATTTAGCACGGCAGATGACTCCACTCAACGAATGAATGTTAAGTAAAAATGGAGTTAAGGCGCGACCACAACTGGCGCACCGTTTACAAGACGAAGCATCAGGCGCTGTATTCTTGCCGACCAACAAGGTGTCTCTTACGGTTTAAGACATGTATTTCTCATAAAAGAATAAAATTCACTTACAAGAGAAATACACAATTAACTTAATTAGGTTAAGGTAGCAAGTTTGGGTGTCTATTAGAATACAGATTTTTTTGATATCGAATTTCATTTTACCGAAAACTTTTCCACGATTTTTAATATATATTTTTTTCAATTCATCAAATAGTTAATCATCGCTGTTTTATATCATCGAAAAACGTTTCATTAAAAAAATCTTTTAAAGTTGTTTTCATTACCAGAAAAACGGTATATCGAACTTACATTTTATAAAAGTATTAAGTTATCGATGAAACTATTCGTAAAAACATATTACCATATGTATCGGAACCAGTAATACTTTTTCACTTAACACTTTTTTATCGCAGTAACGTTTCATCGAACGATGCATTCGCCTGTTGACGATAAATTGTGTTGCGGTCAGTTCTATATTAATATTTCATAACGCATAACATAAATGGCCAAAATTGAAAAGGCATAACCATAGAAAGGCATAATTTTTATAAGCGTAAGTACCAAAAGGCATATTTTTTATTTGCCATAATGTTCAGAAGACATAATATTCAAAAAGCATACATGCAATAAGATAAAACTTATTGATAATATGATCAAACCAGCGTGCAGCATGCAGCATGTAGGCAAACATGCAACATGCAAGCAAGCATGCAGCATGCAGGCAAGCATGCAGCATGCAGGCAAGCACGCAGCATGCATGCAAGCATGCAGCACGCAGGCAAGCCTGTAGCATGCAGGCAAGCTTGCAGTAGGCATGTTTTCTGTCACGGCTCCGGCGCTGCGAGGCTCCGGCGGTCCCACGCGAGTTTATCGTCGCAGATGGATTTCGCTCACCACCGCAGCCTCAGCCACGGCGGCGAGCGTTAAACCCACCTGCTCCTCAGCTCGTGGGCCGCCTCGCCCCTCCGCTCCTACGCGGGATTGAATTACACTCTAGCGTAGGGCAGACAAGACTACGTGGAGTCGGTTTTGCCGCGATTCGTTTCTGTCACTCACTTTTTAAGCACAAACTTACTTCTTAACGTACGTAAGTATACATCATAGTAATAATAAAAAATAAAATTTATGGAAATATACAATTATACTTTATAAACCATGCCTGCAACTATGACTTTTATGAAATAAAAAGACATTACGCACAGAACTAATTAATTGCATGAAATCGTATTTTTGATGTTTATTGATTTGTTAAAGTAATAATTGATGTTTCAATTATTCTGCAAACAGAAACTTACGATGAAACAAAAATATGGGTAACAAAACTTCGATGTAACATTATTTCGAGAAAATGTATAAAACATGAAAAGAAATAACGATGAACTGGGTTTGTAGATAATTAATATTTGAGGAAATGAAATTGCGATGTAATCTAATTCTAGAATTTGTTAAATATTCTATAAAAAGTTCTGCGAATCGTTTTATGGGGAATGAAAATCGTTGAAAGGAATTGCGATAAAATGATGGATTCCCAGCAAGTTTACATAATAATTAACAATAACGTAGATAAATATCACAAGTTAACATTGATGTGGGTAGTTTTAAAAAAGTAAGAACAATGCTCGAATACCTAAAACAAAATAACAAGAACTGATCCATTACGTATCGTTTGTGTTTGATGGCAATTTCCATGTCTAAATGCAACTATTACATTTGATGGCGACAACTATTGTATTATAAAAGGTAGGTAAGTATTCAAAATTCTGTAAACAGCCCCAAAATGTGGTGTTTCAATTTATTTTTAAAAGAAAGAAAACTTTTGGCTTTTTTAATATTATTTGGAAGTTTATTGTATAGCTGAGCTCCTTCGAACGTGAGGTTCCGCTTTCCGTAATTTGTTCGCGGGACTGCTATCGGAAAAGACAATTAAGGCGAGGTATTCCAAGCGCTTCTCTCTCGCTCTCTTGACGGTACGTTGGTAAGGGACGGGTATAACAGCAAAGCGGCGCAAATAGGCGCGTTTTATAGGTTTTTTGCCTATAAAGGAAAAATTAAGTAAAATTAAAAAAATGTGTCTTTTGCATTCACTAGATAATAAAAAGTTTCTTCTGTTGGTAAAAAAAATTAGGTCATTTATTAATGTATTATCTGACTTACAGCTGTTTTAAATGTTGAACAGAGCCATCTTTGAATTTTTTTCTATCGAGTGAAGAATCATGTTTCTGTCTTTAAGAGTCACTAGATAATATGTTGAACTATATTATATATGAATTTTAGAATCGTGTGTTTTATATTGGTGGCGGTACAATCAATCGAAATTGTTAAAAATGGGAATATAGCGCCTTAAAATAATAATTGTGTCTGGCGCGCGACGCTCAACAGCTGAATTCGATCCCGATTGATAGAGATTAGATTGTTATTGTGTTTCGTACTTTCAAGTTACGACACCAGCGCTAATTTAAATTAATATTGGGTGAACTAAATGGTATTGAGTTTTGCATTTAGTTCACTCAATATCCGCGCAATATAAATCCAAAGTAGCGCTGGTGTCGTAACTTAAGAGTTCGAAACTTCCCAAAACCAATCTCGTACGATCGTGATTGGTTTCAAGAGTAAGTGGGCTGGTTATAGTGAGTTAAAAGCATAGAATAATAACGCATAGAACGATAGTCTCGTATTAGAAAACTGTCATGGCGTGAGGTAAGAAATAAATGGATTTATAGGATTAAGTTACGTGTACTATCTCGGCGAAACGCACACAAGTGTAAAAGTAATGTTGCTAGAGGAATCGGATTTGCCCCAAAAGTAAGGAAATTGGACTGTTTAGATTATTAGTACTGACGCGGGCCGTTTCGGTACCAAGCTAGTATGGCTTGGTTTTACTGGCCTCATTTATCGTGCGTGTTCTCGCTTTCAATACGTTATTATTCTAAGGTTAAAGGTATTACGATGATGTCCCGTGTCTTTAACAGAAAATATCTACGTGCGCGCACCGCTTTAGGCTTTAAAGGCTAAGCTAATGAGGTCTATATTTAGTACCTAGGTTTCTAGCACTGTCTTTTAGTCTACCACAGTCAGAGATAATCTGCGAAGCAGTAGTAAAATGTATTGCTTTGTTCTGGTTTTAGGGTGGATCTTTTATAGTGACAAATATACGTATATATAGAAGTTATGAGAGCAATCGATGTATGTCAGTATTGACAACCTCCTTGGTCGAGTGGTTTGTACATCGGTTTTCATGGTGTCGCCATCTCTGAGGTCCCGGGTTCGATCCCCGGTCGGGTCAATTTAGAAATCAATGTTTTTCTAAATTGTCTCTGGGTGTTTTGTAATTGGTCTGGGTGTTTTCTATGTATAATAAGTATGTATTTAAGTATTTTAAGTATGTTTATACGCTCTCAAGTAAACATTTAACGAGTTTCTTCGAAGCTTCTCTTGGGCTAGTTAATTGGTGTGATTGTAGGAAAGTTATTTTTTTTCATACAAGATAAACAAGACACACAAGACTTGAAAATGGTATAATTTACTATAGTTTCAAAGAAAGCTGATAAAAATTTCTATAAAACGTTTTTATATTTTAAATCTCTAACTTCTTTAGTTTAGAAAAAAAAAAATTTTAAAAGTGTGATACTTATTTTTGCAGACCAGTATAGTTTGATTTACGCTGCAAAGCCAGCGGTATTACGTCACTGTGAAGTCTACAGCAGTGGACCGGCAAATCGTGGTTTCGAATCTCATTCGAGCTTCCTGAGACTGGTTGAGTTTTTTTCTAGTAAACATTTTATCCGTTATCTTTATTGTTAACTAGCGGCCCGCATGCGTCTTCGTCCGCATGAACATCCCGTTTTTTAAATATTATTTTACACTTTGTCCTTAGCATTACATACATACATATAATCACGACTATTATCCCCGGAGGGTTAGTAAGATACTATGCAATGAGGACCGCAAAAGCAGTCCTCTACCATAGTCCACTTTTCACCGAATTATTACCATTACAAACACAACAAATAGATTCAGTCAAATCTGTCTAGCCGTTTTCAAGTTTTGTGCTTAGCAACACATTTGATGATTTATTTTTATTTATATAGACTACCTACACGAAGGTTCAACAATGTGGGATCTTTTAAGTCTGAAAAAAGACCCCTCTGCTGTCCTCAACTATAGCTGGCGTTACTTATGTGACCCATTAATGTTTTTCTACTTTATTTTTAACTTGCGTCCGCTCGCGGTTTTACCCGCGTGGTTCCTGTTCCCGGAGGAATATCGGGATAAAAAGTATTCTATGTGTTATTTCAGGTTATAAACTATCTGTATGCCGAATTTTACCCAAATCCATTCAGTAGTCTTCACGTGAAAGAGTAAGAAACATCCATCCACACTTACAAACTTTCGCGTTTATAATATTAGTAGGATGTTATTTAATCTAGTTTGTGAGCAATGTGGTTTCTGCCCATTAATATAATACTACCGCGTCTTACGGACCAAAGACATGCACATATATCCAACAGCATAGAGCGGTGATGGGCTCACCACCTGTCACACTGAGCACATGTGCAGTTTCTGTTTGCTGAAACGTGAAACTACTTATGCGGTCCTCATTGCCTTGTCTTTGATTAACTCTTCGGGGATAATAGTTGGCGTTATATATTATGAACATAGGTATATAATCTAGTTCTTTTTTTAAAATAAACTGTTTACAATTTCAATATCGCATTGGAACGTAAGGCGAAGCCTCCTACGCAGTTTGTATTAACGTAAGTACACAGACAATTAAGGGACTCATTTAAAATTAACAGTCCAATTTCGTAGGCAGCCCTAACGTCACTAAACAATGGGGTTGTATCGAGGCTAATGGCCCCGCCGGGATTAACACCTCTATTTATAACACCCTGTGTAATGGTAAAACATCAACACACGGCGAAATTAGGCTGTATAATATTAATCGGCGGGATTTCTGAACTAATAATTACGTAATTACAAAAGTAAGTTTATTCGATACAATGCGGCCACTACTTTAATGTGTGTGACACTGGTTTTATTGTCGAATTTTTGTAATAAGTATATAGCAGGGTTAAAGGTTATGTTGACCTATATCCTTTAAGGGGACGAAGTTAGTTTCCATCATTTCTGACTGATTTGACTATTAAACACCGTAACCCAAACTTAACCGTTCTCAAGTAATTAAATAGTAATATGAAGTATTTTTATAAAAAATTGCCGTTTTTTATTGTCTATTGTCCCTTTTTTTTGTGTTTTGTGCCTCTAACTTATTAAGTTTTGGTATTTTTGTGTAGAAGATTAGTTGCTTAATTATTTTGAACACCAAAATTGCAAGTAGTTATATCAACTGAGTCGTAGTAGACGATGAACATATTTGGGAATAAAGTCGGAAAAAATGGGATTTCTGTCTTCGATATTAAAAAAAAAATCTATGACAGTTGTGCTTGATAATCGTAAAATATCTACGATTCCTTAGCTTTCTATCAAGGTATAACAAGCTAGGGTATTATCAGGATTCTCGAAAAAAACTTTGATGAAAGACTCCCAAGTAGTAATCAAAATAACGGTATTACGTTAAGTTACTCCTTGCGCTTATTGTCCTTTTAGGAATTTGTACACACGGCGTCAGATCAACCTACCCTAAACTGTCAAATTTCTCCAATAAATATTGATCCTTAGATATAAAGTTCAAATTTGATTGCAGAAATTTGACTGTTTTGTTCTAAAATATATACTTATTTCGCTATTAATTATTTTTTATTGCATTTCACTAGAACACACCACCATTTTACATAAATTATGTATACCTACATTAATAATAAAGGTCTTACCGAATCTTTACATGCAAAAAATTAAAAGAAAAACTTTTAAGTCCCCACTTCGCTTGAATCGCGTTCTGTAGGGCGCGCATAAAATTTTATCACTCCGCCCGCCTTAGAGAAAGTTGACGTTGCTGTAGAACTTTTTACAGCTTTCGACTAAAATTAACTACGCTTATTTAAGAAGAGATGCTACCAAAAGGTTGGCTACTAGAACAACAACCTCGACACTGGAATACCGATTCATAAGCACCTTCAATATAAGGGTGTAAACATTTTTTAAGAACTAGCATTTATTTAAGTCCAAAAAATTAAAATTAAAGTATCTGAGTATAATCAGTATGTTCTTGTTTTTATGCGCTTTAAAATCATAAAGAGAATCAGTCAAATCGATCGAGCCGTTATTTTTGGCGATTCATTTTTATCGTATAATAAGTAAAGAGGATAGATTATCTCATTAAACCTCCTTTGAGTTTTCATTAGAGATCTAAATGAATATATTTTTAATACTATTTTAAACACAACAGTTAAGTTAAGATAAGAGTGACAATAGGTGGATTCGAGTCCCACCTAAAGCCTATGTTTTTAACAGTTCCCGATCTTTAAGTAGATATATTTGAACAAAAGTGTAACGCAAAAAAAAATACATAACTACAATGTTTATGTCAACTTGCAAATAAATACAAAACTTAACATAAAAGCGGCTTAACAAAAAAACTACGTATCTATTATGAACAAAACAAAACCAGAACAAAAGTCCACAACTTTTAGTAAATACTAGAATATTATCCATACACACAAACACATTCGTAATCCGTCTGTCTTTAAAGGCTGCAAACGTTTTTAGTTTCACATAATCTTCTTAGCGTGGACTGCCCAGTGAATAAATAAACACAGTCGTACATAAGAACCTACATACAGCATTTATGATCCGATTTAGATTCATAGCCCTTTGACGGACTTTGACGCTCTTAAGCCGCATTTAAGTTTGTTTACATCCATTCTTTGTTCATTCATTTTAGAGCTGTGTAGTGCGGCTTATTATAAAAGAATACTGCTGACCCATCTCTACCCTTGGGTGTCGTAAAAGGCGACTAACGGACTATAGACTGCACATACATCCAACAGCAAAAAGCAGCGATGGGATAAATTCTACTAATAATAAATAATAAATAAATAAACATTCCTACACTCATACCAATTACCTAGCCCAAGAGAAGCTTCGTTAAGAAACTCGTTAAATGGTTACTATAGACAACGGATAAACATACTTAAAATACTTTAATACGTACTTATTATACATAGAAAACACCCAGACCCGAGACAATTTAGAAAAACAATAGTTTCTAAATTGACCCGACCGGGGTTCGAACCCGGGACCTCAGTGATGGCGACACCATGAAAACTGGTGTACAAACCAAGGAGGTCGTCAAATAATAGATTATAGAATAAGAAAAATATTTATTGATTAACTAGAATTAACAAATGAACATACTTAAAATACATAAAAACACCTACCGGAAATAATTTTAAACACAATTATTTTTTCTAAATTGACTGGGAATTGAACCCGGGACCAACCAGAACGGCGTGCTGGCCACTCGACCACAGCGGTCGTCATTTGACTCAGTGTGTTTTTATTGTTTTACTTTTTTAATTTACAAAAAGGTCGAGTTTATTTGTTTTCATTTTCGGCGGTATTCATACCCGTATATCAAAGCCTCGATCGCCAGCTGAAATGTCCCGCTTAATTTTAATGCATAGGGTTGCTGCCTGGCTGAATGAGTTATTTTTAATTAGTTATCTCGATGAAAGGTCATATTAATTCGTTGAGCGACATTCAATTAAACAAGGAAGTGTGTATAGCCTGGCACCAGCGGTTGTTTAATAAAAATGAATGTACTGCCACTAGTGGTAAGTTAAGTTAAAAGTTAATACATAGGTCACACTAAAAGTTTCCGGAACTGGCCACTTACATAAACAATATTTAAAAAGTAATTACAACATTTGAAAATGGAACTCTTTTACTGTAGAATGCAGTTTGTTTCATCTGACTGTCAATTGCTTTTATACATTGTGGCGCCATTTTAAAAATTGCGTGTCTACATTAACATGGATTTAACACGGGAAAATTTTCGTAGTTAGATTTTCTACGATTTTAAGTGTAATTTGACAGCTCAACACGGCATCGTTCGGCTTCAATCTGCTTTTGGCGACGAAGCAACATGCAAGACGACTATTTATAGCTGGTTTATTAGCTGGCTGGTGTGAGAAAGCTGTGCTCGCGGTGGATTCCACACAATTTGACCGAGGCTCAAAAAACGGACCGCGTCACTTGGTGCAGTGCCATGCTTACCAGATTCAACGAAGGTGTGTCAAATTTGGTGTGGGACATAGTAACAGGTGACGAAACATGAATTTATTGCTACGATCCCAAAACAAAGCAGCAATCGAGCGTATGGGTCTTTTAAGATGAGCCGAAACCAACTAAAGCGGCGCGCGTGAAAAGTGCATCTAAGCGGATGATTGCCTCTTTTTTTAATAAAATTGGACACGTGGCTACTGTTGCTTTAGAGAATCGTCGTACCGTGAAAAGTGACTGGTATACGACCATTTTTTTGCCGGAAATTATTGACGAACTCCGCAAAAATAACCGTAAACGCCGTGTCATCTTGCACCACGACAATACTAGTTCCCACATACAGACAAACAGACAAACGAATTTTTGAAGGTGAAAAACGTAGAACTTATGAGCCATCCTGCATACAGTCCCGACCTGGCACCTTGTGACTTTTTCTGTTCCCAAAAGTTAAGAACCAATTACGCGGTCAACGATTTTCATCACCAGAAGAGGCTGTCGAAGAGTATGAAAAACACGTTTCTAAGGTCACCACGGAGGAGTGGCACAAAAGTTTTCAAAATTGGTTTAATCTAATAAAAAAGTGCATTTACGCAAAGGGAGAATATTTTGAGAAACAATAAATTCATTTTTGATCTTTAGTAATATTTTTTTCTTATTCATTCCGGAAAGTTTTAGTTTGCCCCCACGTATACATTCGTGGAAAAAAAAATTACATGTAATCACACCTAGCGCACACCCCTGCGCGCTCGCAAACGCATTCGTCAGCCCACATCCGCATATTTCGACACGTCCCAACTTTGCGGGCTAATTTACGACCTTTGTTGGGGCGACCAAGCGGCTCTTTTAACTGCGATTGTTGCCAGCATGCCGGCTACAATGTTTTGGAACAGAACCGGTCACGCGCGAGTTACACTTATGCGTAGTAGGGTACAATAATTATGCACCTGTCTATAAAAATAACAAATGTAATGGTTTATCCTCATCAACATGTAGGGTACATATTAATGGGGATAAACCATTCCATTTTTTTTTCTATTATGCCTCATCATAGTGACTGCATCCTGCCTGATGGTAAGCAGCCGATGTAGTCCAAAAAAAATGAGAGCGCTCCCCACCGTGGAATAAGCACGATGACGGCCTGCTTAAATGCCGTTTCACGCTCCGCTAAAAAACTCGGGACTGTAAGAGCTGGGAAATACTTGCCACGGCAAAGAATTCCAAAGCCGAATGGTCTTACAGAAAAACGACTAGCTAAATTTTTTGGTACGAGTACTGATAGTCTGTACAGATCAAAAAGTTCTTCAGAACACTCTCCGTAGTAATTCCGGTAGAAGACACTGAGAGAAGCAATGTCTCTACGCAGCTGGCTGTAACCTCAGATCTCCAATAATGCGTACCGCTCGCCTTTGCAGTCTATCAAGTGCATCGAGAAGGTATTTAGCGGAGCCGTCCCATAGATGGGAACAATACTCCATACTCGATCGCACCTGAGTTTTGTACAGCAAACAGCGCTGCTCGAGAGAGAAAAACCGCCTCACCTTATTGAGAATACCCAACTTACGGGAGGCAGTTAAAATAGCACTCTCGATGTAGCATTTTGGATTCAGTTCCTGGCCGATGTCCATGCCAAGAATGCTGAGGTTCACCGAAATGGGTAACGGAGAGTTCTGAAGAGGAGAGTAAGGAAGGGAGTTACCTTGTTATTTTTATAGGTGCTTAATTATTATTGGCTAAATTTAATAAAGATTGGAATTTAGAATTCGATTATGTAATGTACATACATACATACATATAGTCACGACTATTATCCCCGAAGGGTTAGTCAGAGACTAGGCAACGAGGACCGCAAAATCAGTTTTCTGCCATGGTCCACTTTTCACCAAATAGCGACTGCACATGTGCTCAGCGTGACAGGTCGCCGCTCTATGCTGTCGGATGTATATGCAGTCTTTAGTCCGTTAGTCGCCTTTTACGCCACGAAAAGGATGAGAGGGGGTGGTAGTGGTGGTGGTAGTAGCAGGCTTCAGGTGTTATTTAATAAATTTGACGTTATATAAAGTTTTATAGGACACGAGCGCATGGGAATAAATCTAGAACGCATCGCTCTTCGCTAACAAATATTCAGTTGAAAGCTTTCAATATTTTTCGTCATTCGCGCTTTGAAACTGTACCTACTAAAACAGAGAATTGAAACTGACATAAAAAACGTCATGCCCGTCGTCATAAAGTGTATGAAACTATTTTCAACAACGGATTTAAAGGTAAACCGTAAATGATACATAGTATGTATTACATACATATAATCACAACTATTACCCCCGAAGGGTTAGTCAGAGACTAGGCAATGAGGACCGCAAAAGCAGTCCTCTGCCATAGTCCACTTTTCACCAAATAGCGACTGCACACGTGCTCAGCGTGACAGGTGGTGAGCCTATCGCCGCTCTATGCTGTTGGAGGATAATTATTACACTTAATACAAATTCTAACATCCCTCCCATTTCCTGGAGGGGTGGAAGAGATAACTAACTGCAGCTTTCGATTTGCTTCGATTCAGACATTTGTGTGTGTGGTGGTACATGACACATTTATTTTTCTTCATTCAGGTACTCTGTTTTTTTTTCATTCATACAAAGCAGTCATCTACCATAGTCCACTTTTCACCAAATAGCGACTGCACATGTGCTTAGCGTGACAGGTGGAGAGCCCATCGCCGCTCTGTGCTGTTAGAAGTATGTGCAATCTTTAGTCCGTTAGTCGCCTTTTACGACACCCAAGGGAAGAGAGGGGGTGGTAGTATTCTTTTACCGCTACGCGACACGGTTGTTGTTGTTTTATTATTTGTTTTATACGTAAGGTCACCACGAAAGTTTTGAGATACTCAAAATTTATAAAAAGAACGCAACTAGATTGAACCTTTTTTTAAAGATAAATTATTTGTAATTCGAACATAGAAAACCATTTGATCAAATATTTAAAAATAAAAAATGACGTTTGATTTTTGTTTAAATTCCGCGGGCTTTCATCGTCAACTATGGATTTTAAGCTAGAACATTTTCGTGCGATGATTTTGTACGATTATAAATTTGGATTAAATGAATGTGAGTGCAAAGAGCGATTAGTTTCGCCGTTTGGGGACTATGCACTATCGCGTGCAACAGTTTTCAGATGGTTTGCTCAATTTAAACGAGGGATTTTCTCCTTAAATGATGATGAAAGAAGTGGCCGGCCCGCGATTTCAGTTACAGAAGAAAACGTCCTAGTTGTGAAAAAAATTATTAAGGAAGACCCAAAAGTGACTTATAAACATATAGAAGAGGTCGTGAAGATTTCATCGCCAGCTATTTATGAAATTTTACACAACCGGCTTGGAGTCAGGAAATTATGTTCACGATGGGTGCCTCACTCGCTGACTTCAGAACAAAAAGAAGCTCGTGTGACATGGTGCAAATATATGCTCAGAAAATTTGATCACGGAGAAGGACGGTCAATTTTTAACATTATTACTGGAGACGAGAGTTAGATTTACCAATATGATCCACCAACTAAACGGCAATCGACAATTTGGGTGTTTCCTGATGATGAACCTCCAACGAAGGTGAAACGCGGGCGAAGTGTTGAGAAAAAAATGGTGGCCACATTTTCCTTAGACGACCAAAAAACTGTGAATGCTAAGTGGTATATTGAAGTGTGTTTACCTAACTGTATTTAATAATTTAAAACAAAAACGACCTAAAACTGGTTTGAGGGGGCTCTTTTTGCATCATGGCAATGCGTCGCCGCACAAGGCCATTGTCACCAAGACTTTTTGAAGAGTACAGAGATTGAAGAATTGTGTCATCCTCCGTATAGCCCCGATTTAGCTCCTTGCGATTTCTTCCTCTTTCCGAAAATCAAACTCGGACTTCGTAACACGCGATATAACAGTCCTGAGGATGCACAGAATGCCTACTTGCAGGCCGTAGAAGACCTCCCTAAAGAAGAGTACCGGGAATGCTATAAATCATGGTTTAGGCGGATGAATCGATGCATAGAAGCTAATGGAGAGTACTTTGAGAAACTGTAATAAAAAAAAATTGAATAACTTTTATACTTTTTTTGTATCTCAAAACATTCGTAGTGACCCACAACAATAATTTAATTACATTATATTCCTTTTTACTTTATCAATAATATTAATATTACTTGTTTATACCAATATGTATATTATGCTATTTTTTCTGTTGATCGAGTAAATAATGATTTGTTTAATTATTGTGGTTTAAAATGAAATTATGATTTTCAGGTACTGCTGTAAATCGCTGTATAAACCTGAACATCCATTTTGGTAAGTCTTTATCAATAAGAAAACTAACGAGTTTTAAGAACTTGAAAGCATTTACTATTTTACTACAAACCATTATCGTTACAACCACATTTGGGAATAACTGTTTCAAGGTACTTACTTTTACTTACTCTTACTTACCCTTATTATGTACTAGTGGCCGCTCGCGGTTTCACTCGCGTGGTTCCCGTTCCCGTTAGGATATTGGGATAAAAAGTATTCCATTTGTTAATCCAGGTTACAAACTATCTGTTTGCCGAATTTCATCCAAATCCATTCAGTAGTTTTTACGTGAAAGAGTAACAAACATCCATCCATATTTACAAACTTTCGCGTTTATAATATTAGTAGGATTAAACATTTAAGTATCCATTTTTATATTACACATCAAAATATATATACTTATTTTCTTTTTTTATTCCTTAAAACGGTGATGCCATCTTTTGTAGTCAATGCGAACTAAAATTAAAAAGGGATAATAACGCCCGTTGGCTATCCTACGACCCTACAACATTCATAAAAAAATACGGCTCGTATATTTTGCAAGCTTTGCCACCTAGCACAAAGGCATAATAAAATGTCTGTAAAATTAATTTTGAAAGTACGTAGGTATAAATTATGACGCGAATATTATTACTTGAAATTGTAAGGCTCCCGAGGAATATTCAGAATTACAGCTTCCTTGTTAAGCTATTGTAACGTCATGGGAGAACTTGCATAAGAAATGGTTCTGAAAAATATTCGTCTAGCTAGCGACCCACCCGCGACTTCGTCTGCGTGAATGACGAATGACGAATTCGTCATTCACTCAGACGAATTTCCAAAAATATTTTTTCTTGTCATATTATATATGTACGAGTATATCATATCCAACGGTGTCGCGTAGCGGTGAAAGAATACTACCACCCCCTCTCTTCCCTTGGGTGTCGTAAAAGGCGACTAACGGACTAAAGACTGCAAATACATCCAACAGCATAGAGCGGCGATGGGCTCACCACCTGTCACGCTGAGTACAAGTGCAGTCACTATTTGATGAAAAGTGGACTATGGCAGATGACTGCTTTTGCGGTCCTCATTGCCTAGTCTCTGACTAACAATTCGGGGGTAATAGTCGTGATTATATGCATTTTTTCATATAATCCTCGTCCTGACCATTACAAACACAACAAAAAAAGAATCAGTCAAATCGGTTGAGCAGTTTTAGAGTTTTGCGCTTAGCAACACATTTGGCGATTTTATTTATATTAGATAGTTTAAATAGATTACATTGAGTGGGCTGTTTATGTTCTATGTATAAAGGACAATATGTAGTAATTTTAATTAATTAATTAATTAATTTAATTAATTTCTCTGACTTACAAACTAAAAAACATTGTCTTTCAGAAACCGGTGTCACGAATATGTTTTACAACCAGTGGTAAATAAATAAACAAGTAATTAGTTTTTATTAGCGAAGTTATCACTCGTATTACTAATAATTAATTTAACATGTAAAAAAAAGTTATTACCCGTTGTGTAGACTACCCTATCCTACCCTATGTGAAAACTATAACTATAAAAACATCAGAATAAAAACAAAACTTTTATATTAGATGAAAAACATATCAACATTTTTAGTAAATACCTGACTAATAGAAAAAAAATTAACATCGAAAACATTTTACACATTCGAACCATCACAACATTTGTATGATAAAATGGTGTTACACGGCAATTTATTAAAGGAGCTAGCACACAACCGAGCACATTAACTTAGTGCCAGTTGCCATCGCCGAAATGATGATAAATGTTGCCAGCCGTGAAAATTACCCACCTACGGGGAAAATGCACTTTCAAGATGGCCGCATCATGGAGATTTATGAGTGGCGTACACGCCAGCATATAATATTTACTGCTGGCGGTTGACGCTATTTACCTGTGAGCTCAAAAGATTTTATAAAGGTTCATAAAAAAATTCAATCTTTGTATTAACGTATTAAATGCTATATGAGACAGCCATTTTAAAATTTCCTTGAAAACAATGAAAAAAGGTTTACAGGAAACTCTTCGTCGGCTGAGACATAGTTTACTTTGCGACACAGGACAACATCATATCATATTTTTTTTAAACTTTCAAACGCTCTCACCAATTATATAGCCCAAGTAACCACCTTTTCACCTTACCAATCTTACATTTTGCATGTTGTGTCCGCCTATAAATATAACATACAAATTTCCAAGTTGACATTTTTTTAAACCAATAAGCCAATTTTGATGAAACTTTGCATGCTAAAGTAAAACAAGGATCTAAGTAATTTGTTAAAAATATTTTTAAAAAACGTTTATTTAGCTGAGTTATTGCGATTTAAAGTCCACTATAGAAAGTTTAAAATCGCAATAACTCAGTTAAATAAACGTTTTTTAACAATGTTTTCAACAAACTATTTAGATACCTGTATTTTATTTTAGTATGCAAAATTTCATTGAAAATGGCTAATTGGTTTTTAAAAATTTCGACTTGGAAGTTTGTATGGGAAACCGAAATGAGTAAACCCTCTTATGTCACTAATTTGTAATATTTTACTTTTTATAAATGTAGCAACCGTTGTCTGACCAAAATAAATAAAATAAAGATAAGTTTATTTTCGAAACTCGTAAATATGCTATGATAACAGATAAATATACATAAACTTAGAAAACACCCAGACCCGAACTCAATAGAAAAACAGTTTTCTCTTTCCCGGGACTTCAGATATGGGTCGACGCCAGACTGGGCGTGCTAACCACTCGATCGCGGAGGTCGTCAATATACGATATTAAGATAAGTAATACTTTTTAAAACAACGGGGAAACACTATCTATCGAAATGCTCAACTACATTGGCGCTGAGAAAACACACACTTTACCCAACCTGGGAATCAAACCCGGGACCGCCGGCGCCGGATATCCGGCCAAGCGCTATACCACTCGACCACCGTAGGCGACAACGAATTGACAACATGGTTCCTTAAAATAAACATATCTATATTTTCCAAATTTTATTCAGAAAAGAGGGTTCTACTTTCAAAACCCCATAAGCCCTAAAGGCACTATTTCACAAACGAAGATAATTCAGTTTTAAATTTTAATACAAAACCGCATGAAGCATCGTTCGCGACGACAACAATAACGCCCAATAGATTTTTCTAAAGTTACGCGTCGTAATTCTGTGTCGTGTCATAGCTTTGCTATTGGCCAATACTATTTTAGTGGAATTTAATAGTGACAGACTGGTGTTTTAGCGGGATTTGTTACGGAATCATTAGTGGATCATGGAATATTTTAGTGGGATTTGTTACTGAATCATTAGTGGATCATGGAAGGAATTTATTCTTTCATGATCCACTAATCGACTAATCAACGAGTCTTCTGGGGTCTCGGTAGCTTAGTGGTTAGAGCGCAATGGACTGGCAATCCAAAGGTCATGGGTTCGAATCCCATTCGAGCTTTCCTGGGACTGGTTGATTTTTTTCTAGTAAACATTTTATCTTATGGTCTCTTAAAATAAGTTTCCCTATTTCTATATTTTCCGAAATATAGATCTAATTTTTGTCTAACAGTAGATACTTACTGTTAGACGAAAATTAGATCAATCGATTAGAACATCTCCAATGTCACCGTCAATATTGTTAGTTGTTGGAAAATAATCTATTGTAATTATTGTAACTGCTCACTGTGAATAATTTAGTTTATTCCTATTACTACTGATCCATTTAGACTGCTCAATTTTCATATAAGCTTCCATTATCACCTGCAATATCTATAATGGCTCCGCATATTTGCCATTTGTCCACATCGAATATGTACGATAATTAATTAATTAATGTGGCAACACAACGCCCGCACAGTGGTCAAATTAAAATTTGACGTACGCAACATAATTAGCAAATTACCGGTATAAGCTTGGACGTTGCGAAAATTAGGACTTAAATATAGTGCAGACCGATGGAACGACTGATTCAATTGAGTTATTGACGTTTTTGATCGGTCGGTAACTTACCGATTTGCTAACATTATCGGTATGTTTCAAATATTCGATGATTTCATATTCAAATTCTGAATTATTTAGTGTGTTTCAAAGAGTGATGTAGGTTAGCTGATAAAGCACACAATACATTTCGTAATATTTGATTATTTGGGTTAATAACGCTTACACAAATTTAAAGATGACGAGACGTTGAAAAAATGTCTATCTCAGGTGGGAACCGAACCCACATCTCCAAAATCCGGGCGGCTGCGTTGACCGCTCCGCCACCGAAGTATTGGTTAGATCGACAGATATAGATTTACATATTTATCGCAAGTATCACGGTTTGTATTGAAACCAAGCGTGCCGACTTTTTAACAACTACAGTGACGTCACAGCCGACGTTACGTTCCTGCCTTTGGGTGCTCGAAAGTTTTGGACTATTGCAGTTAATTATCAGGCAACGAGGCATTTTTTCAGTTTAATTTTATTTTATTTTAGTTTAACAAACGCGCGCGGACTGAAGTTAGCATCGACCAACCCCGACGCTTAGTCGGGGTTTTCGGACACGCGAAGTACATGCATTTGCGTTATCTATGTAAATCTATACCTGTGGTTAGACCTGATAAAAATTTTCAAAGCTTTTGACAATATGTTTTTATAGCAACAGTGTCTTTATTAACAAACCTCTCAGAATTTATACACTTTGATACGATCTAATCTGGCAATGCACAACAATATTACTTATTATAACGGAGGACGACTAATTTTTGATTTGACAAATTGTACCTACCTACTGTGAATGTGGATAAAAGCAAAGCAAAACGTATAATTTGTAATAATAAATAATATCCATTGAAAATATTTGCAATTTTTTAATTTATTAAATATTCTGGACTTCCTTTCTTTCCCAATAAGTAGGTACAAAGTTCCATTTTTCATGTTGTATTTTATCATTGACAGGTGCCTATCACGCTTAGAGCATTAAAGCAACATGCTCTAAGCTATCACGCTCTTGTTTCTTCAGTCTACCTCTACAGCAATGTATTTTTTTAAAGAATAAGCTTTTAATTTTTATTCTCTTATTCCTTAAAATTCGATTTCATTTCAAGTAAAATATCCGTTAAGATAAAAATACCGGAAAATCCGCTGGGAGAGTAAATAATACTATGTTCCTTGCCTGAAATAATTTTCAATATGAATTTCAATGTTTCTCGAAGACTTTGGACCTAAATTAATTTTCTATTTAAATTACAGACTTAAAACTGAAATACAAAAGAAGAAGAAAAAGGTTAACTATTAAAATATCAATGCCAATAATGTTCAGACTGAACTATTTAGTACTTTACGCCAAAATGCTTCATAAAGATAACACTAATGCAATAGGGCATTCAATTTAAATAATATCTCGAAATGGAAACTGCTTGTAATCCAGACACTATCGCATTTTGCAACAAACAGACCGCTTTAAAATTTAAATAAATTCACCCGAGGTACCAGGGCCGCATAAAACGGAAAGAATATAGATTAACTACGCCACGGGTGGGTATTTAGCGGGACTGCGGGACTCGCACCGAAAATTTATTCTCCGGCGATGCTAATGAGCTCTTGTTCATGCTGATCCCCTGGTACACCTGGCTAATTGTCGTACCGACTTTTAATACACCCGTTTCGAGTTTAAATTCTTTCGGCTACTTAACTAATTTGAGACCTTTTCAATCATCCCAGGGGACGAATTCATTTTTGTTTGATGAGACACGAATGGAATGAATAATGTACTTTCTTACTTTAAAACGGTAAGTACCTACCTACTATGGGTATCTGGAGTCGAGTATCACAAAATTGTAATTTATAAAGTCAATATTATCTAGGTCATGTCTATTAGACAATAAACTAGAACCTTATGTTAGGTCAGGTCAAGAGTAGATAAAACATAGGGTACATACCCTAAACTGTAAACCGACGCTCGAGTATGAAGGAAATGTACCAGGATCGTAGCATTGGAAAGATGTGGTCTGCCTACCCCTCCGGGAAACGGGCCTGCATGATGTTTGTACTTATGTACTAACGGCAGTACAAATCAACAGAGAATAAGGTCGTATAGTTTGTACGTGTTTTGTCTTTTTTTACTCTAATTTAAAATTACGTTTATTATTAACACGAAATTTATTTATTTTTTTATAAAAGAGGGAGGCAAACGAGCAGGCGGGTCACCTGATGGAGAGTAATCACCGCCGCCCATGGACACCCGCAAAACCAGAGGAATCGCAGACGCGTTGCCGGCCTTTAAGGGAGGAATAGGTTTAAGGAAGGAATAGGAATTGGGAGGAGGGGGGGGGGGGGAAAGGGCCTCCGGAACCCTCACTGGTCGGACGAAACACAACAGCACCAAGTGCCATTATTTCACGCCGAATATTAGTGAGAGGGTGGTATTACGCCGGGCGAGCCGGCCCAATGTGTGCTGCAACGCAGCGTGGCTCTACCACTCAGTTGGTGTCACTCATTTAGCACCACCCAGGGATCACGTGTAGGGTCTCAAGGGTAAACCTACGGACGCGAGCAACTTTGACCCCCTAAACACCATAATAACTACATATTCGTAGCTTACTATTAGTTTATTTGTAAGACACTTATACTTTATTTTATACAAATTAAGTTTCACAGTCTTTTTTTTGCGAAATAAGCTCTTATTACTGGTATACCTACTTACACCGTCTGCTTTGCTATTCTCATTATTCAATTACACGTTTTGATAGACCCAAATTAAATTACCATCTTCCCCTTATCCTGTTATTTCTTATTGTTGTTATTGTAATGTTGTGTGTAGGTTAATAAATGTGTGAATCTTTCTTAGTAATAAGTTCTGTCCAACTGGTCCATAATGTAATCTAGTGTACTAAACCTATTTTGTAAACATTATAGAATGCAATAAATAAAGCATTGAGTATCTATGTACGAGTAGGCAGCCAAAAGCTTGCTATAGAATATTACCAACACCTCTCATCCATTTGGTGTCGTAAAAGGCGACTAACGGACTAACGACTGCACATACATCCAACAGCATTGAGCGGCGATGGGCTCACCAACTATCACGCTGAGCACATGTGCAGTCGTAATTTGGTGAAAAGTGGACTAATGGCAGTGGACTGTATGACATTGCCTAGTGTCTGACTAACCCTTTTGGGGATAATAGTCATGAAACTATGTATGTATCTATAAACGTGACTGCTCGCTCGAAATGAAACTTAACGGACACGATTACGTCACTCCGGGTCACTTAGACGGGTCTTCTCATAAGGACAGGTTCTCATAAGGACAGATTCTCAAAAAGACTGATTTTCAAAAGGACCGGAGTACACGTAAGCACATAAAGAGAAAATCTAATATTATCATTATTTTCAGAGAAAAAAGTAAGTATATTATTAAAAAACATATATATAATTAATAATAATAATTAATACATATTAAAAAAATATTTTAAAAAATAGTTAATTATATAATTTTAAAAAATATATTTTTTTCATTAATCGTATTAATGTAATATATCACTTTTAGGTACAAGCTGGTAGGTTAGTTTAGGAAAAATACTAATTTATAATGTGGAAACAATGTGTGTTCCTTCTATTAATTACCATTCTATTCTATTAAATACCATTTTCGGTTTGTTGAGAATCTGTCCTTTTGAGAATCTGTCTTTTTGAGAATCTGTCCATAATGAGAATCTGTCCTTATGAGAATGACCCACTTGGACCATCAAACTCCAAAATAACTTTGTTGATAACCAACATCGAACCAATAGGGAACAACCTGAGTACACAAAGCCTAACGTCTCGGTCACGACCATGTCGCTGTGAGCGGATTCTCTGTTCATTGCTTCCTTTCTATGACCCTTGCCTGAGGCTTCCGTAGTATAACGTGAAATGATCAAAGAATCCTCTCACAGCGGCATTGTCGTGGCCAAGCCGTAAAGGTATAAATAAGCCAGCTTCTGTACACAAAACCCAGCCGAGAGTATAAATAAGCCAGCCCAGCACCTGCTGGCGACATCTGGCGTCGATCTTGGCGGAATTGGTTGCCGACTCACCGGCCGTGTAAATAGGAAATGTGTTTGCCTTTTCATCCCTCGGAATGCGGAAAGGCAGCGTTTTAAGTTGTTTATAGACGATGTTATCATTTTGCTAACAGTTTAGCAATGGTAAGAAAAGCTGCACAAGGCGAGTAACTTAGTCGTACGTACATAGAGTGGCTAAATTACTTGCCTAGTGCGTAACAAGGTTTATTGGACGTGTGAACGTGTCGACTAGAACAACATTTAATTCCGCAGGTAAACATTATGAGGCCACGTGAAACCTGAAAACATTGTATTGTACTTCGACGTTGCATCCTCGAGATTTATATTCGCAAGGTAGTCCACTCTTCAATGTACCAGGCATCCAACACACATTAAGAGCTATCTAAAAGAAATTTTATTAAAATAAAACATAAAACGTTAGCCATAGTATAGACACAGGCGCCATCTAGTGAATACCAACCGAGCGCACGAGTTTGGCACCCGCGCTGTCATCGTCATTCGCTTTTCGTGTTCGGGCATCCGCACATCGTTACCCTGAAAGTGTTTTGTGTAACAAAAAACTATGTGCAAAAGGAAGCATGGATAATCATTACATACGCATGTGAAAAAACTGCGTAAACGACGATCGCCTGTCAATCGATTTCGTCGATGTTATGATTAAATTACAAAGACAAACGATTTTTTTAAAACTACTAACTAATTATATACGACTCAGAACCTCTTAAGACAGAGACATTCACTCACAGTTTATACTTTGAGACATTCAAAGTATAAACGTTATTGAAATATATTTCATAGTACGTTTCCTTCATAGTTTCGATTAATACTTTCGCTAGTGCCTTTGTGGTTACCCACATTTTTTGACTTTTTCACTATTTATCGATTTTCAAGAATACATAAGACATTTAGCTTTTTTAAATAATAATAAAAAGTAAAAAACACATAAGTAGTACCGTGAAGTGATTACGGTCAGTGCTAGTATGAAATCTAGTATCGTGACAAGATTACGATCGATATTACGGGTACATACCCTTATGTAGTACCGTGACGTGATTACGGTCAGTGCTAATATGAAATATAGTATCGTAACGAGATTACGATCGATATTACGGGTACCTACCCTATGCTGTGACGCGATTACGGTAGTTCTATTCTTCGGTCATTCCTTCCAAATGACTCTTTGTTTGCGCGAGGCAGTAGTTACCTACATTCTATTTTATTTTTTTTACTAGTCTTTTTATTTTAGTGGTTTTTTGTGTGCAAGTGATTTCTACAAAATCTTACAGTGCCGCCTTATATACTGCACACTTATGTAGTACCGTGACGTGATTACGGTCAGTGCTAATATGAAATCTAGTATCATGACGCGATTACGATCAATATTACGGGTGCCTACCCTTATGTAGTACCGTGACGTGATTTTACGGTCAGTGCTAATATGAAATCTAGTATCGTGACGCGATTACGATCGATATTACGGGTACTGTTACGGGGCGGGTCAGGAAAGTATTTTTAAAAAAAGATATTTTATATGAAACACGTTATTTTATTTATTAAAAGAAGGACAGTCTATGCCCGACGGAGGTCCAATCCAATCTAATGTGAAAACTAACTGAAGCTATAATGACGATTCGGGTTTCCTATTGCATTGACGCAAATGCAATGGGAAACTCAGCAATTTAATTTAATATGGCAAACAGAGCTAATTCCGATATAACAACCCCCCCGTTAAGATCGATCATCACCATTCAAAGTGATGAGAGATTAACCCAAGACGAGATGAACTATGATTGGACTTACGTTTGGCAGAGCGGTTAAAATCACAAAAGAGTAAATAAAACTTACAATAATAAACTTATTTATCGAAAGATATGTATGTGCTACAGAATGCAGCATCCATGATTATAACATAAGAATTTATAGAAATAGTATTAAAATAAAAGATTAAATTGTTACAGATCATGTGTTTTAGTGAAAACAATATTTCTTTTAGTAGGAGTTGGCGTTGCTGTAACATCAGCCTCCTCAGATGTTTCTACATGTGCATCTCGATAGATGACCATTTGAGATACAGGTCTTTCTTTATTTTAGAATTATTACATTGATTGTAAATTTGAATACAACAAGATGACGAGCGATTACAAAATACTTTACGATATTTGAATAGTACATACATTAATATTAGGAAGCTGGATATATAGCTAAGAGACATATAGTGAATACCATAGGTTTCAAAATGAGAAGGAGTCTCTAATTTATTTAAGTCTTGTTCCAAACCGTCTTATTACAAAAACGTACGATAGTCTGAGCTTAAACAAAGACTAGATGGTCTCGACTTAGTACGGTACTAACAGTTAGTACCGGACTAAAATCTCACCTTATTACAAAACAGAAACCATCCGTGGACCAGTTAGTACCGCACTTAGTCTTAGGTTTGAATGATATCCACAGAGAATATACAAAAAATGTCAATTTTTCATTCGTTCACACAAACATCATTCACTCCACCGTTTCGATTTACTGGATGTTAATAATTTCTGTAGAGTTTTTTTACATAAATAATTATTAAACAAGATAAAAATATGTCATAAATAATCATAATCTATTTTGTATTGTATTTTCATCCGTTAAAAATGCAAGACCTTAACTTTTATCATGACTTTTTTCAAATTAAGTTTTTCGTTAAGAATTTTAGCGTGAAACGGATTGCAGGTAAGTAAACAAACAATCTATGAAGTACCTACCTTAGCTACCTACATAGTCATATTAACAACATCATAGGCCATTGGCCTCATAAATCTATAAAAGATAATTTTACAGCGTCCAATTGTGAGGTTTGGCATTTTCTTTATGTGGCTTGTAATGTTTTCTATACTTGTAAGGCCATGGGAGCGACAGTAACGACCGCATTGCATACTTGGCTGACAGACGAATTGAGTACCTACGTGACGTTGGAGGAAGTGCAGCGCGTTGGTAATAATAATGTTTAGTTATTGAGCTAACTGGTAAAAGCCGATCAGATGGGGAAGTCGAGTTAACGTGGAAAAGCATGAAGCTGTCAGCAAAATCCAATTTGCCTTTATGAGGAACTATTACTGTGACATGGAGTGGCAAAAAGCCACCTTCTCCTGAGGATTTAGAAGTAATTTCAATTGCTCCTCACGACTTAGTCAGAACAAAATGACTATGCTATGATAGTGATGCAGTGGTAATTATAACATATTTATTTAGGTATGTAACATAGGTATTTTTATTAAAATTTCGTCTGTGGAGAGCCGGTATTGCCGCGGCCCCTAGTCTGTGTGGCTCAATTGAGCCATCTCCACAGACAGGGGTTTTTTTAGCTACCTACCGCTAAAAACGTTGCTACCGTCCGTTCTATTCATAATTAAGCTTTAATATGATAACTAGTAACTCTGCATTAGTTCCTTAATCTATTAAAACCATTCCCAATCCCTAAAATATTGTAAGAATAAAGATATGATTTTTTTTTTTAAATCTTTTTTTTTTCATATTAAAATAAAAATAAAATATAAGGAAAAAACGTAGTTTATTGAAATAAAGCATCACATAAGCATCAAAAAACATGTTATAACATAAATCAGCTCATAATACTATCAACTCGATAATAAATCGATTATTCCGATTTCAATATACGCGCTAAAACAACCCTACGTTTCAAACGACGATATTTTATTTTTATCCCTCGGGACGCGACAAAGGAACTTTTGAATCATGGAGCCTAGTTCATGGTGATTCCAAATATGTACGGCATGTCACTAACAAATAAAAAACAAAGGAACACAGAGCCGAAATATGACACCCATTTTCGCCGTCTGTGGCGTGGCTCAATTGAGCCAGCCCACAGACAGGCGCTAGAAAATAGTGGCTCAATTGAGCCATCCCACAGACGAGAGGGAACAAAATAAGTAATACATATTTATAATATGTAGTAGTAAATGTTAAAATTTGTAGGTACCTACATATCTTAATTTGATTGTTTTAGATTCCGAATGTTGCATTAACAATTCCTGCGTTAAGTGCTGACCCTAAGCCTTGCACTAGTTATGATAAAACTGACTCAATACCCGTCAATTTCAATGTGGAAAACACAGGCCACCATGTTGTAGAAGTGCAAGGTAAAATTTTTGAAAAAATACATACAATATTATCATTATAAATAATTACAATCCAATACTTACAGAAGATTATGTGCATGCAAGTTTTAATTAATGTACCTAAGTGAAATTTTGTATATTGTTTTCAGAGATATCAAACAATGAGGGCGTTGAAAGTAGTGCCAGAATGATGATAAACCATAATATTGAATTTGAAACTACTATTTGAATTATATTTGAACGATTGAAACTGGCAAAACCAAATCAAAGAAAAAATCTTGCACAATAGGTATTTAGACACAGTACTTTCAAATACTTATTATTGTACCTAGTACTTTTTACATGAAATAAATTGACAACATTAATCTATTTTGTTTTACAGAAGTGAAGACATGCAACAATTAATTGTACAAAGCCATACTGATATTAAAAACAAACAGTTTGAAATGATGGAAGCCGAGCACAAATACATCATTACAATAGCCAAATAAAAATTATAGAATTAGAAATATCTTTATTGGAAAATAAAACAAACACTAACAATTAAATTTAAAAAGACTTTTACCTACTTAGTTTTAGTTACATAGTAATTTTATTTTTCTGATTATTTTTAAACACAAGGTAAACATAACTTTTTTATGAGTATGACACAGTCTTATCATATTGTTTTTATTGATAGTACATAAATGTTTCGCCTACTATCTTGTTCACACTTTTCATTAATTAAATATGCTTCATCATCACCAGCCTGAAGACGTCCACTGCTGAACATAGGCCTCCCCCTTTGACCTCCATCCTGACCGACAACTCGCCACTCGCATCCACCGGTTGCCTGCGACTCTCACGATGTCGTCGGTCCACCTAGTGGGAGGCCTACCAACACTGCGTCTTCCAGTGCGTGGTCTCCACTCGAGAACCTTTCTTCCCCAACGGTTGTCGGTTCGTCGAGCGATGTGGCCTGCCCATTGCCACTTCAGCTTGCAAATCTTACGAGCTATGTCGGCAACTCCGGTTCTTTGGCGAATATCCTCGTTTCGGATTCTATCGCGCAAAGAAACTCCGAGCATAGCTCTCTCCATTGCTCGCTGTGTGACTCTGAGCTTTTCTAAAAGGCCAACAGTTAAGGTTAAAATATGCTTACTATAAGTAGTATTCAAATATACTTTCTTAGATACTCAAACATTCTGTTTTAAACTATTGTAACATGTACCTACTTATTTTGTGGGTGTCCAATCATTTGACTAATAACATTTGACAAAATTATACTTGATAATTTTATTATTTTACAAACTATTGTTTAATAAACTACTCATTAGACAATACATTTACTAAAAAAAATTTCATTATGCTAAAACATTATTTCACAAATTGATTATTTTTTAAACATGTTAGTTAGCAAAACAACGTAAAGCATAAATACCATTTAACAAATACTAGCTGCCCTACTCCTGTAGGTTACATGATAAGTTAGATATTTAAGACAATCGCGAAGCACAGCATACCGATTGTCTTAAATTTCGAGGTTATTTTTTTTATTAGACAACAGAAATACTAGCTGGCCTACTCCTGTAGGTCACTTGATCGGTTAGAAATTGCTTACATCCTTGCTTATATAATATATCATACCCAATATACCATATTAAGTATTTGTAAAATCACCAATTTGGCAAACGAATTATTTAGTCAAGTGAAAATTTTAACAATAGATATATTTCCTAAGTAAAGCATTTGCGAAACCTGTATTATGTCAAATGATTATTTTTAAAGTAATATGCGAAGAGAAAGTTTGTCAAATGATTAGTTTTTCAAACATTGTTTGTAAAATGATCTTTTGTCATACGTTTTTTGTTAAACAATAGTAAACCTATTTTGTGGCTGCCTATTTTGTTGTTATTATTATTAGGTAGGTACCTGTAGGTACCTATGTTATGTATGACTGCTTTTGAACTTTAAACTGTTAAAATTATGTTTAATATGGGTTTATTAAAAATGTCTTTTTATAACTGCTTTTTCTTTATTTTCCCCGTACTGAATTTAGAGCAATTTGTGGTAGGTAGGTAGTTAGGCTGCCTAGATGGAGAATGCTCAATGCTATCTTTCTGGTCACTATGTCCAAATCTTCAGGTTAGCATCACAAACCACCTAAAACATACATAATTTTTTACAAGATAATAAGTATGTTACATAATGCCGTCTGTATTTGTTCTGGCATGTAATTGTAATAAAACTATGATATAAAATTCATATATAATAACAATTAGTTACTTACTGTACATTTATTGAAGAAAATCCATTTTTCTGTTGATGTACGAGTATAACTGACCTCCATCTGCACACATTTTTTTCACTTATGTGAGTGCAATCAATTGCGCCTGTAGGGAAATTGGCAAAATTGCGGAAGTTCTTCTAAGGTTGATGGCATTTTAATAAACCTATTAGCAGCTATTTTCTAACACCTTTGGCTGATAACGGATTGCGACACCATGTAAGTTCGCTGCATCATCTTGTATCTACAATAAAACAATAAAAATAATTAGGTACTTACATAAGTTACTGTGTTTTTTGGGAGTGTCATTAGCATCAATCAAGGTTATATTTACTTACTTCATGCCGAGCCCAGTTGCGTAATGCGCGAACTACCTGTAGTTCAGCAATCAGTGGGCATCCTCGAGGATCGTAGTCAAATGTTAGCGTAACATTTCCACGACTAAAGCACCAAATCGTTTGGTAAATCTGTACATAATTTAAAGTCGTTATCACTTAATTCGAAGGGATTAATTCGTTGCTGACGCCGAACAGGTCGTCGGGATGTTTCCAGCATTATCTAAGTCTTCAAATCGATCAAGTCTTTAATTATATTTACCATTTAATCTAAATACAACGATATCATAAAATCAAAGTGACGTTTGTGTCAAAGTTTTTGAGGTTAGTACTGAAGTTAGTCTGCAGATAAACTAGGGGTCACGTCAGTTTATCTTAGAACCATAGATAGTCCGCGACTAAGAGAAAAACTTGATCTTGGAATAACGTTTACGTAGGTACCTGACTAAGTCTAGAACTAAGTCCAGTACTTTATTTAGATCTCGTTTTGTAATAAGACGGAAAGAGTTTAAATGTATGCTAGCATGTAACAATGAATCAAGATTATTAATATTATCTAACTTAGTATAAGGTAATTTCTCTAAAGTTCTATTTACTTTCGACCGTTCGCAGCAGTCATCTAATAAAATATTAAAATCTGAGATTTTATTAGTAACATTACCTATTGTAGTTTCGCCGACGGCGGTAAACTGTAATGTTTTATAAAATGCTTTACAATTTTTTGGCAATGACAATATACCAGTTCCGAACAAGATGAAATCTGAATTTACATCTCGATTACTGCAAGTGATATGGCATTTCCCTGGCTCTGATTGTACAAACAGCCATCGGTTAAAACTTAACTTATGAAATAAATCGATTGACCCGTGTACCAATTTCGTAAAACACACATCTGGAAGTTTCTTCACAACTTCGCTTAATAGAGTCGTTTCACACGTAGGATTCGCGATCACTGAAAACACATTTATAAGTACGCACACATAACACTTGTCACTAATAAGTTTGCACTTCTCTATGTCTCTTATCAGTGAGTAGAACATGCGATCAGCTGTTATTGCTACGTATGAGCTAGACGGCTCGATGAGAATGAATGTGTCAGGTTTCGATATATCATATGGGACAGGTAAAGGAACTATGTTATAAAGGTCATAGACCTGAGGTAACACTAAAGGAATCTTAATAACGATTAAATGATAATAACATATTAGCTTAGATATATCTATAAGTTCGTGTATATTTTGTAGAGTTAAGGATACAGCGAGTTCATAATGGCTAGGTAGTCTATTCCTGTGCTTATCTAGTTCGTTATATAGTTGATGCGGGCTAATTACAGTCGGATGCAGAATATTGAGCTTCGCGAATAAAATAGCATTATTAATATCGTCAATGTCGAAAGATAAAGTTAGTATTATAGACTCTAATGAATTCAATAAGGAGCTAAGTTGCGATTTGATTTCTAATTTGTCATTAGAGTTTGAGACATTCTCTAAGATTCTGTGAATGGTCTCCATATTTTTCATGAGATGTTTCTCATTTTGGTCGACCTTGGATATAGAGTTATTGAAAGATGTGATAGTAGATTTTATTACGTGGATATTATCTTTCATCAGATGAGCCAGCTGCTTCTCATCCGTCTGTACATCTTCGATAGCCTTCGAATATTTAACAGCATCTTCCGAATCTAATGTACCAAAAATAGTTTTTAGCAACGATCCTCCGAAATCGATGAGAGCTCTTTTATAACGCTTATTTGGCCTTTCATCTACCAGGAGATATGAAATATTATTTATTATTTAAATGTTGATTTCTCAACGCAGATAAAGAATTGAGACAATCAGTCTCTATCTTAGAAGATGTAAATGAGTTACAAAACACGTTTAACTTTTCAAATAGAAATTCGATTTTATCTAAATTAGGCTGTATATGACTTATGTCTACATATGCTACGACATTCCAGTCACTATTAGTAAACTTAACATCTAAGAGTTTATCGAAGAAAAGCCCGGGACTACTGACTATGGGCGATACGAATTCGCACGCGACCGAAGACAGCGCCGATCTGAAATAAATGATAAGGAGTTGTAATAATATGACGTCATGCCATGTGACGTGTTTGTTATGACGCGCTATCACTAGCGGGCTTGATCTCGTCATAGTGATGACGTACGTGCTTACGGTTTATCAGTAAGGTAACAGTATGTTTTCCATTTAGCTTTATTATTTTAAAAGGGCCCTTCCACACTGGAGATAAGGCTTTGTTTTGCTTATGGTGGCAACGTACATATACGAAATCATTAACGCTATAAGTTATAGGTTTGGTGTGCGAATCGTAATAATTTTTAGATTTTTCTTTAGAGGCTTGAATATTCTGAAGCGCTTTTTGGCGGCTATAATAAAGACGATGATTAAGAGCTCGGATGTAATCTGTATATGTATTGATGTCGAGAGTATCGATACTCGTAGGTATATAAGGCTTATAACCGAATAACAACTCTAAAGGCGAGTAACCTGTAGTGCTATGCACGTTAGAGTTGTACGCAATCATTGCGCTTGGGATATAAAGATCCCATGTGTGTTGATTTTCACCGATATAAGATCTAAGATACTCTTTAAGAGTAGAATGACTCCTTTCTAGGGCACCGCACGTTTGCGGATGATATGGAGATGCGAATATATGTTTTATACTAAAAAGTTTCTCGAGTTGTTTAAATACGTCTGAGCAAAAATTTGTACCTTGATCTGAGACGACCATTTTAGGAATTCCCATATGGGAGATAAAGATTACAAATAATTTAGCTGTTTCTTCAGCAGAGCATGTTAGCATAGGATATGCTTGAGAAAATTTGGTTAAGTCGTCTTGTAAGGTAAGTAAGAATTTATATTTGTGCTCATGAGTTTCCGGAAGTGGACCGACCAAATCAAGATAAACTTTTTCGTTGGGTCGAGATGCTGTGGAAGTTACTATCATAGGAGCCCGATTTGTCTGCCTTAAGGGCTTATTGATTTGGCAAGAGCGACAGTTCTTTACATAATCTTCAATATCTTGTCGCATGTTTTTCCACCAAAATTGAGATTTAATTCTCTCTAACATACGCGAGATACCGGGATGACCGGCGAGAGGAGAGTCGTGATTATCTTTAAGAATTTGTTTGATCTCGTCCGGCGTAGGATACTTTATAGAATTGCGGTATATGTTAACTTTAATATTAGTATTGTGAAATAGAAACGATATAATGTTATAGACCTTAGTAAATGATAGTTTAGTAAATGGATCCGTGAAGTCTGGTAGAGCGATTTCTTTTTCCTCCATGTACCAGTACTTGATCATATCTCGATAATCTCGTAGGAGATTAAAAATATCTCTATATGACGTTTCATCAAAGTGATTGGCTTTCACAAATAAATGAGTAAACGTATGTTTATCGTTTGACGTAGAATAATAGGTGTGCAGATCATGTTCAATATTACGAATGTCCGGCGGATTTGGACAAGCATCTATGATGTCTTGACAGTAAGGCACGGACTCATCTAAATCGACTGATGCTGGATAAGCGATCAGTTTGCACTTCGCCTTAAGTAAGGAATCGTTGTGCTCTTGAATCTCAGTGTCAAACGAGACACCGGGTTGTTTTATTATTTGAAGAAACTGTTCGTAAGTTTCTGATATGGAAGGTAAATTATGTGAGTCGTCTTCGTTATCTGGTAATAGTGTCGGATTACATAACATGGAGTCTGTGTTATCGTCATCGCTTAAGACGTTTACTGGAAAACGGGATAATGCATCGGCATTTGCATTTAATTTTCCCTTTTTATAGACGATCTCATAGTCGTACTCTTCTAATTTTAGGCGCCATCTTATAAGCCTGGAGCCTGGATCCTTGACATTAAAGAGCCACACAAGTGGCTTGTGGTCTGTTATTATTTTAAAAGTTCGACCGTATAAGTAAGGACGAAAGGTCTTTACACCGAATAGTATGGCTAAGAGCTCCTTTTCTATGGTAGAATAGTTGCCCTCGGCTTTGTTTAAGGTGCGTGACGCATACGAGACGGGCTTGTCTTTACCTATTTCGCCTTGCGACAGTATAGCGCCTATTGCGTAGTTAGACGCGTCGGTGGTCAAAAGAAAAGGTTGTTTGAAGTCAGGATACTGGAGTAGAGGTGCCGAAGTTAGTTTATCCTTTAATTGGATGAAGGCTTGCTCCTGATTATGAGACCATTGGAAGGTGGCGTCCTTTTTTAATAAGGAAGTCAATGGTTTTGTTATTTGAGAAAAGTTATTTATAAAACGACGATAGTATCCGACTAGACCTAGGAAAGACTTTATATCTTTAGGATTTTTAGGTGTCGGAAACTGAGAGACGGCCTTGATTTTGTCAGGATTCGGAGACACACCTTTGTGTGTTATTATATGGCCTAGATAGGCGACTTCGCGCCGTAGAAACTCGCACTTATCTGGCTGTAGTTTCAGATTAAACTTTCTCAATCGATCAAAGACTAAAGTAAGTTTTGTGATATGACTTCTGAGGTCATGGCTATAGATTATGGCGTCATCCAAATACACGTAAGGGTGAAGACCTTGGAGGCCAGAAAGAGCTGTATTCATCAGCTTTTGGAAGGTGGTAGGAGCATTTTTTAACCCGAAGGGCATTCTAGTAAATTCGTAATGTCCGGAAGTGCTAGAATTGGTATTGACAGTGAAACCTGTTTTAGGAGCGTCCTTGGGACTCATCCTGATCTGATGAAAGCCACTGGAGAGGTCCAGGGTGCTAAAATATTTGGAGTGTCCTAATTGGTCCAATATGTCTGTGATAAGAGGCAGAGGATAGCTCTCAGATACGGTGACGTCATTGAGGCGGCGATAGTCTATAACTATTCGCCACTTCTTTTTACCAGAAGCGTCCATCTTTTTAGGGACTACCCATACTGGGGCGCTCCATGGCGAAACAGAAGGACGTATAATGTTCTGATCGAGCATCTTACGGATCTGAGTGTCTACTTCCTCTTTATGACATTCGGGAAAGCGATATGATTTTACGTGAGTGGAAGGCGCATCTCCCGAGTCTATGGTATGTTCAATCGCGTTTGTGAAGGACAAAGGCTCGCCTTCCATATGAAAGATGTCGGTGTACTGTGAGCAACACTCGAGAAGTGACTCTTTTTCTTCAGAGTTTAAATGAGAGCAACGAATAAGGTTTAATACCTTCTGTATTCTATCGGATGCTGTGTAAGATATAGAATTTACGCATTGAGATGAATCAGTGATATCGTTTTTAGGCTCTAGAGGCGTTAACTTTACAGCATAGTCCTTGACCTCAACTTCAGAATTAGTAGTATTTAAAATAGTTACGTTTATTTTTTTATTAGGTTTTATAAAAACGAGACAGTTAGCGACATAAACACCATCGCTTATAAAATGATCTAGTAATAACCCTTCATTGTTTTGATAGCGTTCGGGCGAGTAATTTGATACCGCGCACTCGATAACAGCTTCGGCTCGAGCGGGAATAATATAAGTTGGCTGGATATAATTCATATGCACATTTTGCCCGTAAATATTTATTAAATTCAAATCATAGTTTATAGTGGCCTTGAAATAGCCCAAAAAATCGCTACCGATGATGCCGTCATATTCTAGACTGACGTCATCGTTGACTATATGAAATTTATACGTATAAGTATTCTTGGCTAGGATAATATCCATTTGAAATGTGCCAAGGGTTTCTGAACAAGATTCTATGCTATTGATTCCTCTTATTTTAACAATTTCGCGAGACAAGTCAGGTGCTTTGCTTAGGCTTGATCATTTAACAAGACTGATACTTGCGCCCGTATCTAAGAGAAAACGAAGAGGTTTCGTAGAAAAACTAGTTTTAAGATGTACATGTGGCAAGGATATTTTTTTTAATGACGAATTAATCTCGTATACAGGAATATTTATATTATTCTCGATTCGGTTTTCCGGATTGTGCGATACATAGGGTCCCGAGGACAAATGGGACGTTTTACTCGGTGGAACCGGGACTCTAGGTAGATTATATTTGGGTTTTACAGATTCAGAACTCAACGAAACAGGGACTCGCGGCGGAGCATGTTGAGATATATTATGTTCATACGTACGACTCGACGAAACAGCGGGTCCCGCAGGACAGTATCGAGGTTTATTATTTTTTGGGCTCAACGAAACAGGGACTCGCGGCGGAGCATGTTGAGCTATTTGTGCATACGTATGACTCGACGAAACAGTGGGTCCCGAGGGACAGTATCGAGGTTTATTATTTTTTGGGCTCAACGAAACAGGGACTCGCGGCGGAGCATGTTGAGCTATTTGTGCATACGTAGGACTCGACGAAACAGTGGGTCCCGAGGGACAGTATCGAAATTTATTATTTCTAGGACTCAACGAAACAGGGACTCGTGGCGGAGCGTGCTGAGATTTATTTTTATACGTATGACTCGACGAACAGTGGGTCCTGGAGGACAGTATCGAGGTTTATTAATTCTAGGACTCAACGAAACAGAGACTCGCGGCGGAGCATGTTGAGATTTATTATTTGAACGAGACTTAACTAGAAATGCGCGTGTGCCTAAATCACTCGGAAAACGACGGCACGTTTTCGTAGACCGATTATTTAGTTTAAATCGTCGTAAGACTCTTCGACGTTTTCGCACGAAACTTGATAAGGTGTCGGTGACGGCGGCGATAGCGTCGGCGGCGGGTCGTATGTAACGTGATGCATATTCGACGACTTATTATAATTATTAGAATTCTGTGCATTATAGAATTTCCGTTTGCGACATTGTGAAATATCATGACCCTTATGTTTGCAATACCTGCAGAAAGCGTGTGAGCCGGAATTATTATTATATGACGTTGACGGCTGGGGCTCAGAGGAAACACGTGGCGGAAACGCCCGCTTTGGTTTAGCGAAACATTCGGATTCTGGATGCCCGAGCTTTCCACAGATTCTGCATTTAGGCTTAGTCACGGTCTTAAATAAAAGATTTTGAATCTTTTCTTCCTCAAGAGCGATATTTACTGCATCATTGAGAGATTTAGGGCTTCTGCATCTAACGTTATTGCTTAATCGCGGATGTAGCCCTAGAGAAAATGAGAAGAGCGCTAGATCTTCTGTCATAGCGATACGCCCGGATAAATCTTTTTTTAGAGATTCGGAATTATAGATTTCAGACTGCAGATCAGTAAGGCAGCCTTCGACGCGGAGCGCAAACTGTGCAACAGTATCGTTTGATTGTTGCTTACACGACTGTAGATCTAGTAGTAAATGATTATAATGTTTCCTTTCACCGAAATTTTGTTTGAGAAAACATTTTAATTGATTAAAATCTTCAAAAATTTTATTAGAACACGCGATTTGGGCCTTGCCCTCCAAACGAGATAAAATATATTTCGTTAATAAAACTTTTTGACTCAACGATGCTAGATCTAGAGCGTTTTGGCAATTTGTAAGAAAAGCGGTGAGAGTTTCGCGGTCTCCTTTGTAAGGACTAATAAAATTACATAACACGTTTATTGGAAACTGTTCGCTCAATGAGATTTCCGCGCTAGCACTGCTTTTCTTCGAATCAGTAGACATTATGATATAGAAAAGAAATAGAAAGTAAAAGACACAGTACTTACTTGTATTATTTGGACACGGTTGGTAAGTATAAAGGATTACGTTATTATTATTTAGATAAGTTTAAAGGATACACATTAAATAATAAGGTAAGGATTTATAGCATAGGAAAATAGGATATTATAAGGTAAGTATGATATATCGTCTAACACAATTTATAGAACACTTTATAAGAAAATTGTAGCAGTAACAGATGATATTATGTTCCACTTACAGAGTTAGCAGGATCACGAAGGAGTTGGACATCTCTGCAACTGGAGCAGCGCGTTCACAGGATCGGAGCAGCGTGGCACGCTACGCGTCAGGCAACGCGACCAGCGACTGGAGCGGCAGGAACGGCGGCGAATACTACCACCAGCGGCGGTGACCCGGCGTGAGCGGCACCGGCACGTGGCGGCGATGGCAGAGCGTCGCTTCAGCGGCGACGGCGGCGGCCAGCAGGCGGCAGCAGCAGGGGGACGGCGGCAGCGGCGGCGCGACTTACGCACCGGCGGGATACAGCGGCTATCTACGGAAGCTGGTCGGCAGGCTTACGGCTGTAAGGCTGACTGTCGCGACTCAACCACAGGAGACGAGCGGGAACTTGACGAAACGTAGTTACTTAGTGGTTACTCACGTTCCGGAGACGGACTGGACGATACGGAGTATTATAACGGATAATCTTTCACGCGACCCGTTGATGGAATACCAGTGGAATGGAATCAACGAATATTAACGAATTTCAACACTGGTATCCCACTTCTGACACCACTGTTACGGGGCGGGTCAGGAAAGTCTTTTTAAAAAAAGATATTTTATTTGAAACACGTTATTTTATTTATTAAAAGAAGGACAGTCTATGCCCGACGGAGGTCCAATCCAATCTAATGTGAAAACTAACTGAAGCTATAATGACGATTCGGGTTTCCTATTGCATTGACGCAAATGCAATGGGAAACTCAGCAATTTAATTTAATATGGCAAACAGAGCTAATTCCGATATAACATGCTGTGACTACCCTATGCTGTGACGCGATTACGGCAATTCTATTCTTTGATCATTCCTTTCAAATGACTTCGTTTGCGCGAGGCCTCTCGCCTACCACAAGGCTTAGTGTCTCCGATTTCAATAAAGAACCGTAAATAACGGACGTATATAAATCTAATATTGAAAAAGACTTACGATCTGTCATGACCGTAGCACAAGTACACAGTCCGGATCTTACCCAGACCATCCAGGACGCTAGCGATACCTAGTCGTAATAATCCAAGCGCAGCAGAGGAGTTGCCAGTTGTAAATCCAATATCGTCGGATTTTCTTGACGTTCTTGGAGTTTCTAAACTGAAGGAGGTACCATTGGGACCCAAAATACCAGAAGAGATCTCTAAACGCTAGGGAAATCCTCATAGATGGTATGAACAAAGATAATTAAGAAAAACTGTTAGCAACAACTTTGATACCTGTTTGAAGTTGGCCAAATTATTCTGCATTTACATTATGAAAATACCATGAATAGGAAAATGCTACCTGCCTAATCTTGATAAAAAAATCTTGTCAATGACACAAGATGTTAAAAGAGACGCACACTCTTTTCGAGAAAATTTGGGAGAAAAGATAGAAGCTGCTAAGGCCGCTGAAAAATCTGGTTTGCAAATACGGAATACTAACAACATTGGACCGTCAACTTCACTAAGAACTACGTCGCCCAGCAGGGAAAGTGGCAAGACCCATCCAAGCCACAAGGTCATGGGTTGCCAGGCCGGGTGGGAGCAAGCAAAGATTCCCGTATCCACCTCCGAGGCGATCAGCGCAAGCACCGACGTCCGCCCGCTATCACACCACGACAGCAGTGAGACCGTCATACAGACCGATGTTGCGTAAATAACAACCAAGGTAACCTTACACGCTGGTCGTATATTTTTTTTTGTTGACACATGGTGTTCAATCGCAAATGACCCGGTAGTCTGACAGTACGTTACGGGTTACAAAATACCATTTAATAATACTGTAAAGCAAGCTACTGAACCTATCACTCCTAACTTTTCTTCAGCGGAAATAAGTAAGTTAATCAGAGCTATATCTGACTTGTGCCAGCCAGGAGTAATATTTAGATGAGAGGATGTCAAAGCCCAATTTATTTCTCCCATATTCTTAACACCTAAAAGTGATGGATCGTCCAGATTTATCTTGAACCTAAAATCATAGAATAAAGCTGTCGCCTCATACCACTTTAAAATGGAGGACATACGGACAGCAAGCAAATTATTGTTCCAAGACAGTTATATGGCCAATGTTGATATCAAAGACGCGTATTTTTTCTTTAGTTCCTATTGATGAAAACTACAAAAAGTATTTAAGGTTCAAATTTTTGGGACACAAAAGTAATACGTATGAATTTTAGTGCCTACCGTTTGGACTTAGTTCAGCACCTTATTATGTCTTTACGAAACTCATGAAACCGGTCTATCTACCGGATTTATCTTAGAAACAGAGGTTTTTTAATTCTAATATATTTATATCTTGTGCCTTGGCCATTTTTATGAAGAATGTAAAAGTTTTGTTCTCGAAACTGTTTGTTTATTACAATAAAATAAAAACTTCAAAAAGAGTAGCTTGGAACCACAAAAGACTAGAAAATTTCTCGGTTTTAAATTAAATTCAGAAAATATGTGTTTGCAATTGCCAATAGGAAAACGAAAACGCATTCTTGAACAAATAAATATCAATAGAATGGGTGGAGTACAATAAGTTCCTTTAAATAAAATCACTTGTCGTCTATGGCAATGGTGCGAGAAACGCAAAATATTTGTCTTTGCATCCTACATAAAATCTAAAGATAATTTCATAGCGGATAAGGAGTCACGGCGTATGAATATCGATACAGAATGGCAAATGTCGGCACCTGTGTTCGAAAAAATTGTTCAATCGTTTGGGACACCTCTTAAAGATCTCTTTGCTACTTAAAAAAATTAAAAATGCAATAATGGCAACGAGACCCCTATGTCTTTGACATAGATGCATTCACTTTAAATTGGAATATATTTTATTTTTATGCTTTTCCCCCTTTCTCGCTCATATTAAAATGTTTCAGGAAAATAATTAACGACGAAGCCACTGGTGTACTACTCGTATCGTATTGGCCGAGTCAACCCTGGTATCCCCTACTTAGCTCAGTAGCTCACCACCAATATACTTCGGCCCAAGTGATGATATGTTATTATCACCTTTCAGGACCCAGCACCCCCTTTGCAAGAAACTTATCCTGGTAGCATACAAATTATCAGAAAAGCATTTCAAAGACAATCGTTATGTAATGAAACCATCGAGGTGATGATTTCCTCATTGTCTACATCCTCACTAAAACAATACAATGTCGCTTTTACGAAATGGTGGAGTTATTGTGATATTTATAAAGTTGATTTCTTTAACTACCCACTTCCAATACTATCAAAATTCCTTACGGTCAACTGTTAACAGCAAAAATTGGTTGTAGTTCATTAAATATGCATCGTTCTGCTCTAGCTATTTAGGGCAAACGTTATAGTGAAGCTGATTTAGTTGTTCGATTTTTTAAAGGTATTTACAGGACTAAACCTAGTCATCCGAAATATTCGGAGACGTGAGATCCAAAGATTGTAATCGATCACCTTAGTAATTTATATCCAAATGAGGAACTTGCTCTGGAGTTTATTACTAAAAAATTAGTAACTCTGCTCGCATTGTCAACCGCACAACGAGTACAAACGTTATCTTCGAATTTCTAATTTAAAAAAAAATAATAACTATGTCGAAACCATTGGGCATGATTTAATTAAAACATCTGCTCCAGGGCGACGACCGCCTAGTTTATTCATACCATTTTTTCTAAATAAGATTGAGATCTGCCCTGCAAAAACATTACTGTCCTACTTAGATATTACTAAAGTTTACAGAGATCAACCTAGAACGGAAAGGTTATTGCTCACCTGAAGCCTATTCATAATGCAACTTGTTTTACATTAAGTCGTTAGTTTAAAAACACCCTATTTAACAGCGGTATTGAAACTTCTTTATTCTCAGCACACACGTGTAAGACACGCGTCCACGTCCACCTCGGCAGCAAACAGAAAAGGCCTTTCAATAACTGCAGGATGGACTGGTAATTCTCTGGTGTTTGCACGGTTTTACAATCGACCCATTGAGAATGACGATAATGCCTTTGCAACGGCTATTTCCTTTGATTAATTTCTAGCTTATCATTCATTAAAATATATCATACTGGTTTGTACTAATATGGTACCTAATTATATTTAATAGGTTATACTCGTAAATACTCAATTATAATAGTTGAATTAAATCATATAGGTACTTAAATTATTTCGCAAAATTTGTGTTCTAAACATCTACCTTGTGAATATAAATCTCGAGGATGCAACGTCGAAGTACAATTGATGGTTTAACAAACTTACCTGAAGTGAAGTTTGACCGTAATTGTACGAGACGTTGCATCCGAAGAGATTTATATAAAGATCCCTCCCTTCCCTTACATGCTGTCCCCACATAAATTAATTTTGCAAAAAAGCTCTAAAAGTGAATGACGATGACAGCGCGGGTGAGAAACTCGTGCACTCGGTTGGTATTCACTAGATGGCGCCTGTGTCTATACTATGGGTAACGTTTTATGTTTTATTTTAATAAAATTTATTTTAGATAGCTCTTAATATGTATGCCTGATACATTGAAGAGTGGACTACCTTGTGAATATAAATCTCTTCGGATGCAACGTCTCGTACAATTACGGTCAAACTTCACTTCAGGTAAGTTGGTTTAACCATCAATTTTCTTTTAATTTTTTATTTGGACATATTCTGTGATAAACACTTTTCTAGAAACTCAACCTTAAATGATGGCTCTCGAAATGGCTCTCGAAGTAAGATACATACATACATCACGCCCGCTTCGAAGAAACATTTTATAGAAATTATTTAAAAATACTAGCGGCCGCTCGCGGTTTTACCCGTGTGGTGCCCGTTCCCGTAAGAATATCGCGATAGAAAGTATCCTATGTGTTATTCCAGATTATAAACTCTCCGTGTACCGAATATCATTCAAATCCATTTAGTAGTTTTTATGTGAAATAGTAACAAATATCCATCCATACTTACAACGTTCCCGTGGGAATATCGGGATAAAAAGTATTCTATGTGTTAATCCAGGCTATAAACTATCTGTATGCCGAATTTCATCCAATTCATTCATTAGTTTTTACGTGAAAGAGTAACAAACATACACCTTCACAAACTTTCGCCTTTATAATATTACTGTGATGACTAGCGGCCCGCCCGTGACTTTGTCCGCGTGAACACACTGTATCCCGTGACTTTTTTAACACAAACCTTGTCCTGACAATTACAAACAAAACAAAAAAAATCAGCCAAATCGGTGAAGCCGTTCTGAAATTATGCGCGTACAAACATTTCGGCAAATGATTTTTATTAAATAGATATTATGTAAAATACGTAAAAATCTGTACAATTAGTACGTTCCGTTCCTACCTGTACGTATCAATGTTCCATTTCAGTTAAAAAATCTATATTAAATCTAAATTTTGTTTTTAAAAGAGTTCCAATCTAGAAATGTTTTTAATTTCCAATTAGCCGTCGTCCGTCACACATCGACGCCTTTGCCTCGCAACGCCAACGCAAAATGGCCGCGGCGGCGGCGGGGCGCCAAATAAAAGCGATTAATCATTAAATCACGCCGCGCCGACAGTTCCGATGAAAACAATTTAATCGAACGCCGTATTTGTTGAGAGAATTTTTCAATCCATTCGCTGCTTATACAGCTTTGTTTAAAGCTTTATTTTTTCAATTTCACAACGTAAATGGCGGTAAAACCCACGCATTTTATCCGAAATGAAGGAATTAAAGGAAAAGCCAAAATGTGCTACTACCTACTACGTACTATTAGGTATTCTGTGCTACTACGTCGAATAAATGCTTTGACTTTAAAACCTTTGCATACATAACATAATCACGACTATTACCCCCGGAGGGTCAGTAAGAGACAGGCAATGAGGACCAAAAAAGCAGTCCTCTGCTATAAAACCTTTTGAACTGTAAAATTTAAAACACTTATAATACCAGGATACCGTGATGTAGTAGGAGGTTTGTATAAGTTTTATATTCAATTATTTATTCATTTATTGCATATCACATTACATTGCAAGGTGTTAAAACTTAAGCAAAGGCATACATGTGACCGAGGGTAACTTACACTGGTATTTCTCTCTCGAAAATTAGAGGCTATACCGAACTGTTAGAACGAGTCTCGCGATTAGGGTTTTAAAAAAAAGGAAATAGAAATAAAACTAATATTAAAATGATTTGAATGAAATCGGCAGCCGTCGCGGAGGTTGGAATAAGACTGGCGCGCTCGAGAAGCGGGCGCGTCTGGCTGGATAGCAATATGCTGATGCAGCAGTAAGTTAGGGCTGTAAGCATATATACTAACATCATAGGGATGTAACACCTCCCCCTTTAAAAGGAAACTTCTAGGAGAAAAAAAGAAGTTTCTGTACTAAATTCTAGATCTAATGATTGGTAATTGAATAGTCTCAGAGTTTGAACTTTGTATGTCTGATTGTAAGTTATCTGAGTCTTTAATTCTAGATTTAATGGTTGGTAGTGGGATAGATTCCGAATTTGAACTTTGTATATCTGTTTGTAAATTATCTGAATTAGGTAATAAATGTTTAGTTCTAAATATGTTAAAGCGCGAGCGACTGCCGGTTATATATTTATAAAATTTATAAAAAATACAAGAAATTACAATAAAAGTTATAACAAGTACTAAAATGGAATAATGTGTCCCATATTGAATTATATGTGGTTTATCCTTGATTTTATCAATCTCGGAAGTAGCGTCTATTAAAATTCTCTTTTGTAAATCTAAATTATCCAAATCTATATTGGTTAGTTCAATAGGAGCCACATTATTTATTTTCATATTAAATTTACTTATATTACAGCAAGCATCATTAATAAGATTGAAATCTGTGATTTGAATGGGTGAAGTAATATTAATAACATTATTTTTAGGTAAAAGTGTCGTACTTCTACAATATGCAATACAACCTCTGGGAATGGTAATTATGCCAGTCCCCATAATACTATTTTCATACAATTTATTACTTATACAATCAATAGATATTTTGTTTGGTTCTGTTTGTATATAAATCCATCTGTTATTACTTATCGGTTTCCAAATATCTACTTTTCCATATATAAAATTAGTTTTACATTGTATTGGGATCTTATTTACTATTCTTGACATTAATTCACTAGCGCAAGTGGGTTTAGCATCGGTTGCATAGACATTGGTTACATCACATATATAATTGCTGGAAGTAATGGTTTTACAATGTTCAATACTATCTAAATTACAAAAATGAAGTTTGTCTTTGGTCATAGCAATAAACTTGGAATCTGGTAAGATTAAAGAAAAGGTGTTAGGCTTATTAAAATCATGCGGTGTAGGTAATGCAATGTTATGATATAACATGAATTCATCAGGGGAAACTAAAGGAATTTGTAATACGAATACAATTTTCTTATTTACATAATAACAAATTAGCTTAGATATATTTAAAACAAAATGAATAGTACTAAAATCTAATATTACTGGTAATTTCGAATTATCAGGTAAGTGTCTATAACTATTGGTAAGTTCAAGGTAAAGTTGTTGCGGGCTTAATATAAATGGATGTAATACATTTTGGTTACAAAACAGTATGGCATCTACTATGTCTTCCACTTGTAGAGATACTGCTAATATTGCAGTTTCTAGACTATTTAAAATCTGATTTTGATATGATTGTATCAATAGCTCATCAGTTTGTATCGACACATTCTTCAAACCAATTGAGAGTCTGTCGATAGCATCATTCAAATTAGCTTCATTACTTTTTATTTTGGTTAAGGTATTATTAAATGCTGATATTACGGAAGTAGTTACTAGAATATTTTGTTTCAATAAAGTAGCTAATTTTTCCTGATCGTTTTCTACGGCTTCTATAGCTTCATTATATCTAATGCCATCTGCTTCATCTAATGTACCAAATATATATTTAAACGCGGAGCCAATTCCTCCTATTATTGCATTACGTCTGTTTCTATTATCAAGCAGGTGCGAGATGGAGGTGTATTTTTGAATAGTACTATTAAACATTATTATCAGAGGTTCCAGTACGTTATGACATTCCGAGGATTCAACTGTTTGGGTTTGTAAACACAATTTTACGGTATTGCTTAAGGCAGATTTTATGTTTTCCACGTGAGGTTTTAGGTGTGCGATGTCTATTGGTATTAAAACGTCTAACTGACCATTTTTAATTTTAAGTTTTCCAAGATAATCAAAGTATAATCCAGGGCTTGATTTGATCTGTTTCACGTATTCCTGTTGACAGTGGATCCCGGGTAAGATGCTGAAAGTAATTAAGGTAAGTTCATTTATAATATCTACTTTGCTTTATGATACTTGCTTATCTACATGCTATTTTTAATATTACTAACGCTTAACAATTACAGTTATATTATATACCTATATATTTAATCTTAATAAATGAATATAATGTGATCATATATATCTCTATATCTATATCCCTATATAATTTCTAAACTACTATTGTTGTTGATTTATTTACAAATGAGTTTTTAGATATCCTCTAAAAGTTTTCTTATGTTATATATATTAGATTATAATATTTTATGGACTACTAGGGAAGACGCCCGCTAACTTGATTTCATCAAAGTGGTGTCTTACGTGGCGTCTATTTATTAATAATGTTACGGTATTGTTACCGTGAACAGAGAGGATTTTGTAGGGACCTTTCCAAACAGGGGAAAGCGCTTTCCGGAGCCTTAGGTGATTTTTCAGGTAAACGTAATCACCGACTTTGTATCGAATGGGTTGAGTTCTTGTATCGTAGTAGGTTTTTGACCTTTGCTTTGAATGCTGTATATTTTGGAATGCTTTTTCCCAGGATAGTTTAAGGCGATGTTGGAGCATTCTGACGTAGTCAGGATATGTGGTAAGGTCTTGGCTGTATAAGGAATCGGGAATAAAAGATTTATGTCCGAACAATAGTTCGTATGGTGAAAAGTTTGTAGTGCTATGTATAGCTGTGTTATAGGCTAGGATCGCAGTGTATACATATCGGGGCCAGTCGTCTTGATTCTCATTCACGTAGGACTTAAGATATTCCTTGAGAGTGGAGTGGCTCCTTTCGAGGGCTCCTTGGGTTTGCGGATGATAAGGAGTGGACCACAGCTGTTTAATTTTCAGGAAGCTGCAGGTTTTTTTAAATAGATCAGCTGTGAAGTTGGTACCTTGGTCGGTGAGAATAGTCTGAGGGATACCGAACAGGGAAATAAAGTGCACGAGGCAATCTGTGGTCTCTTCTGACGAGACACTGCGTAGAGGATAGGCTGCAGAGAACTTAGTAAGGTCGTCCTGAAGGGTCATGATATATTTTAATTTGGCAGGGCCGGATTCAGGTAAAGGTCCAACAATATCTAATGCTACTCTTTGAAAAGGACTGGTAGAGGTAGTAGTTATTTGCATTGGTGCGCGATTGAGTCGTCTGAGGGCTTTGTTCTCTTGGCATGAAGGACATGCTTTAATGTAATTTTCTACGTCACCTTTCATGCCCTTCCAGTAGAATTTTTCTTTGATACGGTTAAGCATTCTGTTACAACCTAAATGCCCTGCAATTGGGAGATCGTGATTATCTTTTAGGATTTTCTTTATTTCACTAAGAGTTGGAAATGTGATATTATCATGATATATATTTACTTGAATATTTGTGTTATGAAAGACGTATACTAGTATGTTATATAATTTGGCAAAGGATAGCTTTTCGAATGGATTTCTAAAATCTGAAATGGCAATTTCTGAGATATTTTCTCCAGTTGTCATCAGATGCGTTTTAATGTTTTTAAGGGTTTGATAGATTTCTGGATAAGTGCATTCATCAAAATAATGCACCTTTGTAAATATAAGATAGATATTTTTGTTAGCAGCTGTTTGTGCTTTTTCGAAGGAATACAATTGTTTATCTTTGTAACGAAATTCATCTGTTATTTTTTCTAGAAATCCTGACAAGAACGGATTTGATTCATCTAGATCTAAAGAAATGGGAATGATAATATTTTTACATTGAGTTTTAGTTAGGGATTGGTTATGTTCAATGATGGTAGTATTAAATTGGTTCTTTTTGTCATTGATTTCTTTTAGGAATTTAGAGTATTCGTCATTGGTGTAAGTATCATCAGGGGCTGGAAGAGAGTCGCGTGCTTGCGTTGGTGAATAAGGATCTTGAGTTGGATTTTGTAAAGGTAAGTTTTCAGGACTCAGTGGAGCTTGCAAATTTTCGTGATGCAGTGAAGGTTGTTCAGGTAAGTGGTCTTGGGTTTCAGAGTTTGAAGTAGTAGGTATAGCAGGGTCTCTGGTTGAAGTTGAAGGAGTTGGCTCAGGTGAGTTTTCTGGATTTGTAGATGCTAAAGGCTCATTAGACTCAGGAGATTTTATTTTATCGACTCTAGTAGGATCAGTGGGGCTATAGTTGAATGGGAATTCATCGGTATCATCTAACAGATCTATGCAAGGCAGGCTACTGCTGTCATAGTCAGGTGTTGTAGGAATAGTGACACCTAAATCATCAAGTGTCATAGGACTAAATGGACGGGGTCTACCATCGTTATTAGCATCTGTAGAATCGGAATTAGAAGTTTCTTTTTCAGGTTGGTTTGGAATGACAGGATTTACGGGATGACGGGAAAGAGCGTCCGCGGCGGAGTTAAGTCTTCCTTTTCTATAAAGGATTTCGTATTCATATTCTTCGAGTTTTAATCGCCATCGTTGCATTTTACTACTCGGGTCTTTGTGATTGAAGAGCCACTTTAGTGGTCGATGATCTGTGATAATTTGGAATTTTCGACCATACAGGTATGGTCGAAATGTTTTGCAACCGAATATGATTGCAAGAAGTTCTTTTTCTGTAGTGCTGTAGTTCATTTCACTTTTGTTTAGAGTACGAGATGCGTATGCGATAGGACGATCTTTGCCGACAGGACCTTGGGATAGGACAGCGCCAACGGCGTAATTAGAGGCATCACACGTGAGTATGAATGGTTTAGTGAAGTCAGGATAGCAAAGAACAGGAGCAGTAGTTAATTTTTGTTTTAGAATATCGAAGGCAACCTGTTGTTGGTTTTCCCAGTTAAAATTAGTGTCCTTTTTCAGAAGTAAGGTTAGAGGTTTGGCAACTTTAGAGAAATCAGGAATGAATCGGCGATAGTATGAGACAAGGCCAAGGAAGGATTTTATATCCTTTGCTGACTTAGGAGTCGGGAAGCTTTGAACAGCTTTAATCTTGTCGGGATTAGGTTTGACTCCGTCAGAAGATATGGTGTGACCAAGATAAGCGACCTCACGCCTTAGGAATTCGCATTTGTCAGGTTGCAGTTTAAGGTTGAATTGACGAAGTCTCTGGAATATAGAAGTTAGATTTAGGATCATAGTTTTTAGATCAAATGAATAGGAAACGATATCATCTAGATACACGAAGCAGCGGATGCCTTGTAGGCCAGATAGGGCGGTATTCATTAACCTTTGAAATGTAGAAGGCGCATTCTTTAAGCCGAATGGCATACGCTTGAACTGGAAATGCCCTTGAGGTACACTAAAGGCAGTTTTTTCGGCATTATTGACAGGAATTTGATGAAAGCCGGAAGCTAGGTCAAGCGTAGAGAAGTATTTACTGTTGCCTAGTTGATCTAGAATTTCGGTAATCTGTGGAATAGGATAAGTATCACCAATTGTGACATCATTTAGTTTTCGGTAGTCGATAACTACACGCCATTTTTGTTCGTTTGAGGCGTCCAGTTTTTTAGGTACAATCCATATAGGGGAAGACCAGGGGGATATGGATGGTTCTATTATTTGTTGCTCAAGCATCTTCTTTATTTGTTTATCGACTTCTTTTTTATGAACTTCGGGAAATCGGTAGGATTTAGTATTAATAGGTTGTTCTGTGGTTGTCTTAATGTCATGTTTTATGGCATTAGTGTGAGTCAGCTTTTCATCAGGAAGATGGAAGATGTCAGAGTAATCGGCGCAGAGTTGAAGGAGAGCATCGGCTTCCTCATTGTTAAGATGGTCTATACGAAGAAGATCTAGGACTTGACGGGTTCTTTCAGCAGAGTTTTTACTTTCAGGACAAGGATCCGAGTGGTTTACGGAAGTTGTTTCATTAAGATTGATGGGTATAATTTTAGAAAGTTTAAGGTTGAGATTAGTTTTGACTATCATTGGAGATTCAGAGAGATTAGCAACTGTTAAATTAATTTTATTATTTTCTTTTACCTTAACTAGGCAGTTGGCAATAAGAAGGTTCTCATGTGGTATTTGGTCGAGAACAAGTCCTTCCTTAAGTTGGGGATTTGAGACAGTGGTTTCTATTACTTTCTCAGTGCGTGCAGGAATTACGTAATAAGGTTCTGAGAAATGAATATGAGCGTAGCAGTTTTTAAGTTTTAATATGCTAAATGTGAAATCGATATTTCCTTGAGATTCCATGAGGAAGTCATTACCAATGATACCATCGTATGGGAATTCTAAATTGCTTACCACGTGAAACTTATGAGTAACGTGGTATTTGGGATTTTTGTCGCTAAGGAATAATTGTAAATTGAAGGACCCTGAAGTGGGGATAGTGTCGCTTTGTGATATGGTAGATGTGAGACCTTTTAGATTGAGGATTTCTTTTTGAAGTGGAATATTGGGTTTGAGAACTGTGTCTTTGACAAGACTAATAGAAGAGCCGGTGTCTATGAGAAGCGTCAGCGGAAGTTCTGTCGCTGTACTGTTAACTATTATGTACGGTAATGACTTTTCTGGGTGGAAGGAGATTTCATAAACCTCCTTGGGTTTAATAGGTTCGGCAATGAGTTTGATAGGATTAGTATTGGATTCAGAGGATCTTGTAAAAAGTTTGGTATCGGATTTAGTGGATTTAGTAACGGATTTGGTAGGTTTAGTATTGGATTCAGTGGGTTTGGTAACGAATTTGGTAGGTTTAGTATTAAATTCAGTGGGTTTAGTAATCGGGTTTGTAGGTTTGGTATTGGATTCAGTAGATTTAGCAAAGGAAATGGTAGGTTTGGTATTGGGTTCAGCGGATTTAGCAAAGGAAATGGCAGGTTTGGTATTGGATTCAGCGGACTTAGCAATAGATTTGGTATTGAATTCAGTGGATTTAGAAATAGGTTTGGTATTGGATTCAGTGGATTTAGTAATCGAGTTTGTAGGTTTGGTATTGAATTCAGTGGATTTAGTAATCGAGTTTGTAGGTTTGGTATTGGATTCAGTGGATTTAGTAATCGAGTTTGTAGGTTTGGTATTGAATTCAGTGGATTTAGTAATCGAGTTTGTAGGTTTGGTATTGGATTCAGTGGATTTAGCAACGGATTTGGTATTGAATTCAGTGAATTTAGCAACGGATTTGGTATTGAATTCAGTGGATTTAGCAACGGATTTGGTATTGAATTCAGTGGATTTAGCAACGGATTTGGTATTGGATTCAGTGGATTTATGAACGGTTTTGGTAAAAGATTTGGTAGGTTTTTTATTAGATACAGTGGATTTGGTAAAGGATTTAGTAGATTTGGTGTCTATGTTATGGAGGCGCCTCGCGTGACACCCAAGCGAGACGGTTTCTAGTTTAAATTATTATCGTCAGGGTTAACGACGTTATAATCAGTTTCGTCAAGACCTTCCTCTTGATCCTGAGTATAAGTGATTGGCCGCAATCTGCTAGGATTGGAAGTTGACGGTTGAGGCCCGAACTGGGTCTTAAACCGGTTGTTATATTCTCTCTTACGGCACTGTTCGATACTGTGCCCTGGGAATTTGCAATATCTGCAGATTATAGGCGAGTTGGCATAACCGCGGGATACAGGAGTTTGAACGTTAGGATTATTCTTTTGCGGAAACGTGTTACGATTTTGTGTAGTAGGATTAGAAGCTCTTTGATTTCTACTGAAAGATTTATTATCGATAGGAATATTTGTTTTGTACAGAGTTTTTTGAATTCTTTCCTCTGAAATGGAAAAGCTAATAGCTTCGTTTAAAGTTTTCGGTGTTTTACATCTTATAATGTTTGATACGCGTGGATGGAGACCAATGAGAAAATGATGTAAAGCTAATTCTTCCATCGCGGCACAGCGACCTGGTAACTCTTTTATTTTGCTGTTGCTAAGTGAGATTTCAGTGAGCAGTTGTGACAATAATGTTTCAATTCTAAGAGCGAACTGGCTTACGTTTTCAGTCGAGAGTTGCTTGCTTTCTTGTAACTCCATTAGGAGGTGCGAGGAATGTTTGCGGTCACTGAATTGAGTTTTGAGGAACTCTTTAAGTTGTTCCCAGTTTGAGAATTCTTTAATTGAGCAAGCAACTTCCGCCTTTCCTTGAAGTTGGCATAATATGTATTTAAAAAGAGTAGTCTTTTGTTGATTAGATGCTAATTCATAAGCATTATTGCAATTTATAATAAAAGAGTTAAGTGTTTCTCTACTGCCATCATAGGGCTTAATAAATTTTAAGAGAATGTTTAGATCTAGCATATCAGTGGATTGAAGAGTGGGAGTCTTTTTCCCTTTTCCCTTCTGTTTTTCAAGAGGGCTCGTGGCCCTTTCATCATCTGTATCGAATGGCAAGTCAGTGTTTAAAGGTATTTGTAAACTTGGATTAGACATCTTAGAACTCGGAACTTAGAAATTAGAACTTAAACAATTAAGCTAAAACAACATGCAATACGAAAATTAACAAACTTAATTAAGTTATTACAACAATTAGTTCGCACTCGTAGTCACAGCAGATATGGAATAAAACGACAAAGTAATAGCACAATGAAATAACAAAGGATAGTTTATAGCACGACTCACAGTACGCAGGATACGACGGCGGCTACGGCTGCGATAAGGTTCATTACGGTTGGATGTAATGATTTCTTAGTAACGCTGCAACAATGTTGCGGGCTCTCGGAGATGAATTCGGCGGACGACTGTGAAGAGTGTTGCTTGTGAATTCTCGTGATTCAATGTTCAGCCGTATGAATTATTTCGTGGATTTCGAATGTCGATGAGACTTTTCTTCCAGAATTTAGGATAACGACGGCTTCGACGATGTAATGTAGACGTGGTACGGAGTATCTTGAGGGTTTTGGATGTCGATCTCTTACTTCTTCTTCTTCCTCTTCTTCTTCTTCTTTTTTTTTTTCAGGTGAGGCTAAGCTCGCACTGGACACAGAGTTATGTTTACACTGGATGCAGAGGTAAGTTTGTACTGGATACAGGGGTGAGTTTACACTTGACGTAGAAGAAAGTTAGCACTGGATGCAGAGGTAAGTTCACACTTTACGTGGAAGTACGATAGCACTGGATACAGAGGTAAGTTCACACTTGACGTAGAAGAAAGTTAGCACTGGACACAGAGGTAAGTTCTCACTTGACGTAGAAGTACGATAGCACTGGGTACAGAGGTAAGTTCTCACTTGACGTAGAAGTACGATTGCACTAAATATAGATATATATATATATTTGTATAGATATAGTAATTTCACTTTTGTTAAAGTTTTTCGAAACTTTGGAACTGAGACGGACCGAGGATCCTATTTTTGGATCCCTTTACGCTGCCACCAAATGTTAGAACGAGTCTCGCGATTAGGGTTTAAAAAAAAAGGAAATAGAAATAAAACTAATATTAAAATGATTTGAATGAAATCGGCAGCCGTCGCGGAGGTTGGAATAAGACTGGCGCGCTCGAGAAGCGGGCGCGTCTGGCTGGATAGCAATATGCTGATGCAGCAGTAAGTTAGGGCTGTAAGCATATATACTAATATCATAGGGATGTAACAGAACGAACGTGTTTTATTGTGCTCCATAAGTATCCTGGTTTTCGGCTGATCAACATATCTCAGACACCAGAAGTCCTGGTTTCAATTCCTATGTCGAGCAAAGCAAAGTATGTTTCGCATATTGCTGCATACTTATGTAGACCAGATTGTGACCACCAACTAGGGTTGCCACCCGTACTCTAAAATAGAGTATTGTACTCTTCTTCATGTATACGTACTCTATAATATACGACACCAATAGAGTACGCTAAAATACTCTATTTACTAAAAACTAATCATTACTGGTTATGATTAGTTTTTAGTAATGTATGTACTTCAGAGTTCACTGAGAGAGTCTTCTCTCTTATGAATGTAAAGTGGAGAGACGAAAGGAATAGAGCTACCCTAAATTTAATAAAAAAAACGAGTTGATTATATAATTTTAATCTAAATTATGATTGCAAAGAGGCTGTAAATATATTCAAGAAAGACAAATATTGGTTCAATGTCGCAAAGAGCAACAAAAAATACGTTTTTAAGGACAAATAAAAAATACTCTTTTTTATGCTATGTACTCTATTTTTGTTCTTACAAAATGAAAAAATACTCTATTCGTCCTAAAAAAAGGTGGCAACCCCTACCACCAACCCGCATTTTCAAGCTTGGTTGGTGATAAAGCCACTTCCATTTTAGCGATGACTTGATCTCGATGATGGAGGCTTTCGGGACAGTATTAAAGACTGGGTGGATTTCACCAAAGTAGTATGAGACTTATCCTAAGAATAAATCCTTATTCACTCGCGTGTAAATGAACTTTACGTTTCACCAACGCTCAACCTAATGATAAAGTCACTACACTAGAGTAAATTGTTATACCGCCAATTTTGGCCGAGTTTGCCCCTATTCTTAGAATAATAATGTCACTAATGTAATTTCAAGCAGCCTTCAAATTAATATTGTAACCTAAAAATGACGCGTCGTTTGAGATTGTTGATTGACGAATCTGAAAGCAGTGATGAAGATTATTTAGGCCCACGCCCGAGATCGTTCAAGGAAAGAACAAATTACTTTAACAACAACAACATTTTTTTTGATGCCATCGTCAGAATCGTCACGTCAAACAAACAATGTTACGCCAGAAAATAAAAAAATGTAAAGCGCCTTTGCTCTCGTACGAGATCAACTGCAACTATACTTTTGTGGTTAATACGCTCATTCGTTCGATCTGCTTATGTTCGATCAATAGCACTGAGTAAATATTCTCACAGTAGCGTGGTGAAATAAAATACAAGTTATACGTAGGTATGATAAATCTAGGTAGTTAATTTATTCTCGTGTAACTTTGATATTGGTGAAATCGGGTCTTAATAGTATCAAGGACGATATATTTGTATATGGTAGTATGTAACCTTTTTTACACAGGAGATAATACTTACCTCTACGCCCGGGGAGGCATAGATGGTTTTGTAGGTCTTTCCCCACCCACCCCAACCCACTAAAACCTCCTTTACTTCCCCGCACGAGTCGCTAGGGTGATCCAAGACCAGCAATCATCGGAGTATGCATTGACAGCTGAGATTACGAGCCACTGAGGCGTTAGTTATTATGCCTTTATGCCTAGTAATTTGAATGTATTACTACATAATGCTGGCTCAGAACTGTTAAGATCAAATCTATATTGACATGTTATGCAGTTGTACAGTCGGCACCTAATTCATCTACGCAACATAGACAAACCCTCTTAGATCTTTGATCTCTTAGCATTGTTTTACATTGCTGCGTTCCAGTTTTTAAAGATTAAAATTACTGGACATAGACGCTTAAGAACTGATGCAGCAATATAAAACAATGTTGCTTAGTAGCAATGGTATTACTGTGGTTGCCATCCCATCCAACTCACTTACCACAAAACGAACGTGATGTATGTATGATTGGATGGTATTCGCCTCTGCCTGTACACCGGGCTAGTGCGTTAATTGGCAATAATCCGACGGCCGGCGTGCGATGCGCCGCCATATTAATTAATATTGACGGTGAGCGCACCGAGGTGGTAATTGGCACGCTATCTCAGTACTCCGCGAAATACAGAGGGGCAGAGGAGGAATACAATGGAAAAGCGACGTATAGCTTTGTTGAGGCTAAAACCACTCAAACCACAAGCGGTCGCATGAGACCGCACCTACAAAAACACACTTGACTTTACAAAGTATGAAAACATACATACTTTAGTATGAACAAGTTTGATTATTTCGGTTCTGTGGTACATTTTATGCATCGTGATCGCAAAATATCGCATAGTCTGTGCTCGATTCTGTCAAATTTGACGTTGACAGTTGCGCCAATTGTTGTGTCAGAAAATTTCCACGAGTGAGTGGTTAAATGTAAAAAAGTAAGTAGTATCATAAGTTGTAAATTCAAAGATGTTTGATGAAACACTGTTGCTATAAAAACATAAGTCAAAGGCGTTGAAGAATTTCGACAGGGCTAACCACAGAACTGTTAAACCTTCTTTATCTATTTCGTGGGGCTAGTCAATAGCTCGGTGGAGGAGTGGTCAACGCAGCCCGATTGCGGAGGAAGTGGGTTTGATTTCCACCTGATGTGTGAAAATTTTTTCAACGATTCTTTATCTTCAAGTTATATTTTGTCCTTTTTGCATAGGAACCACGAGTATTAGGTAATCTGTGCTTATAGCCTGCTTGTTTCTTTTCTCCCACTTGGAGACATTATATAAAATTATAGATGCATCAATTTCCTAAAACCTCATCGGTAGATAACATATTTTTTTTAATGCTATCCACCAAACTCGACCTACGTATTTTAAACATAGAACATCATAAAGGTACGCGCCCACCGCACGCATGAGTGCTGATCAAACGGAATTGGCCGGCGAGGCGTGGGGAACAGCCCAGCGAGCACGCTGCCTTCAAGTGTGTTCGTTGCCTTATTTTATTTTACGTGTTTTTATCTTTTCGTAAAAAGCTATGATACTCTAAGGTAAAAAGAATTTACAGCAAAGGCAAAGGGGTAGAGTACTTGTAGGCCTGTAAAAAATGAGTGTGGATTAACCGGAAGAATTAAATACTTTCGTGCGAAAGCAGCTAAACAAGCATTGAAATTGAAATACAAACATTGAAATTGAAATAGAAAAAACGTTTATTGACATCACACAACAAGCACACAAATGAAGAATATATAGAACCAAAAAATAAAAATATTAAAAACAATACATTGCGCCCAGTGTGTGATGCCAACACTGTGCACTCAGTATAAGCAGCAAGCGGGGCCTGCTGCACTGGTATTCTGCTGTACACAGTAGTGACATCACGGTACGACACACGAGAAAAAAATATTCACATACAAATTAGTATTACTACTTACTAACATAATAAAAAAAACCACTAATCAAACTGACAACAAAACGGGCATACAAAGAAACAAACATCAATATCGAAACGCAACACAGACCGGAAATTTGGAACAAAGTGACTGACATTCAGTCATTATTACAAACTAGCGGCCGCTCGCGGTTTCACCCGCGTGGTTCCCGGTCCCGTTTCCGTTTGAATATCGGGATAAAAAGTATCCTATGTGTTAATCCAGGTTATAAACTATCTGTATGCCGAATTACATCCAAATCCATTCTGTAGTTTTTACGTGTAAGAGTAACAAACATCCATCCATACTTACAAACTTTCGCGTTTATAATATAAGTAGGATGGTTAAATGCTAAGAAATATGTTAAAGTAGGACTTAAGACAGACATTAAGTCTCGGTGGCCGAGTAGCGAAACGCTCATAACCTGCTGTGAACCAGAGGTTCAGGGTTCAATTGCCAGATGAATAATTGAACTATAGAGCATTCTTTCCATTGACTATTACTGTCAATGTAAGAATACCTAAAGCTCAGGTGTAGAAAGAAAAAAGGTTGGTAGGTAAAAGGGTAAGACGTCCCGAATGGAATGAAACTACCCATCTGTAGGTAGGTAACTTTTACTACGGAATAAACTTCGAAATCGCGAAAGTATAATTTTTAGTATTTGTCGGTCAAAATAGACACACAGAGGTAGTTAAGTATTATCAACTGTTATAGATTTTTTTCAGTATTTCGGTACTTAACCATAAGTTAAAGATATTAATTCCTCGAAAGGTATCGTGCCATTTCTATGCTATCACCATTTAGCTGTCTAGCTTGCCCTACCCCTAACCGTAATAATAGCGTACCAATTTATTTATTTAACATACTTATCAGAGACTAGGCATTGAGGACCGCAAAAGCAGTCCTCTACCATAGTCCACTTTTTATCAAACAGTGAGAGCGCATGTGCTCAGCGTGACAGGTGTTAAGGGGGTGCAGCGTGATCGCAAAAACTGACATAAGTCTCTTAATGAACTTCAAAGCAAAATCAATCATATCTCATTCAATCAATTCAATTCAATTCATATTTAAAATTAGAACAATTCTGCTTTGAAGTTCCAGGCCTAATAATTTGATTAGAGCAATGTTTTTTTCTGCGAAATGTACAAAACCATCACTCTTGTGTTAAAAATTAAAATTTACTTGTGTCTCTCTCGAAATAAAAATTAGTTTTAAAAGACACGTAAATTACTAGTTAGTGCTATTTAATGGCAATGATGATGTTTTCTTTTCTCTTAAATAATGGCTTCGTGCGGTCAGCACATTTAGCCAGTATATTAAATTGAATATTTTCTTTGCATAAAGTCTCAATAAAGTAGATAATAATGAGTGATAATTAATGTTTAACGTACTTATATATATTCCCGTATTCCCCCAAACCCCTTGAGACTCAATAAAGCTGTAGGACCTTATTGAGATCTCACACGGACTTCTTGAGAGAATTTGAAAAGTCACAAATTATAGAAAATAAAACTAAACTGCAGCCATGACGGTTTAATTTCCCGCCAAGAAGTCCACGTTTTTATTTTTAAGTTGGCAAAACGTATTTTTTTATAATAAGTTCCTTGAAGGAACAGGCTAAGGTCAGAGACCATACTGCCTAGTCATTAGTTAGTTAAAATCACATTGTTATTATTAAAAGCCTATATTTTTCCACTGCTGGGAAAGGCCCACCCTCCCCTCTTTCCACTTTTCGCAGTCTGTTGCTTGTGCTGGCCAATTCTTGAAAGGATAACACAACTGTAGGTTAGTACTTGTTTTATCCAATTATGAATTATAGACTTATTAGAGAAGTAAAACCAAGACCATGTTGTTCAGGATTTCAAACTCTATACCAACATATTTTTTTTATTTATATACGCTTAAAAAAAGAGTTGACTCAGGGATGAATGCAACCATGTTCTCGGGACAGTTTAGTGTAACTTTTCCTTATTTAGTAGCAAAACAAAACACGAGCTTTACCTACCTACCGAACCAAAGTTTTAAAAATTTGAAAGAACTTAAAAATAAAGTATTTGCACGAAAGCTAGCGCCACGTCCTTCTTGTCGAAGTGCTGCAGCACAACTGGCGATGGTTTGGACCAATCACGAGACTCTTACCACGTTTTCAATGAAGTAGGTAGACATAAATTCGTCGCGCGATTCAACATTTGCCCACCGTGTGACATTTTATTGAACGACTACAGACACAAGAGTTTTGATTATATAAAAAAGAAAAATACATGATTTGATAGAGGCACTCTTTTCGTATTTAACAAAGTATTATATAACGCAGTCATACAAATGTAAAAAACATAATACACAATAACACACCGAGCGCCGCGCGTGTGACATGTAAAAAGCTTGTAAAATCACTCCATTTTTTAGTTTCAAATGAATGTTTATGCAATTTATTCTGTAAAATATTGGTTTCAATTGATATGGTTCAATACCACATAAGTTAAGTAAACTTAAAAGTGCTAATTTATTTGAGTGTGTTGTGTATTATAATTTATATTATGCTGTTGCTGTGACTCTCAAAATCAAGTATCCCAGGATTGACCATGTATGAACTAGTTGGTATGACATGTTACTAAGTGTTAATCTACTTCTCATCCCGACCGTACATATTAACGGAACGGAACAACAAGTGTACACATTTCTGCTTAAAACAAAAAGGCGTTGAATTCATCGCTGCCATGTAAAACGGGTAACAAATAAATAAAACATGTCTCAGATTGGAAAGCGCAGTTTTTAACCACGCGCGGGTGGAGTGTGGGAACGCCTATATTATGTAAATGCCTGTGGTTTCCGTTGCATTGTGGGCAGAGCACAATTCGTATGCCTGCCTTAGATTTATTGCAGCAATGGGTAGATATGCTCTGTGACAGAGTATACCTACAGAGTCTCATGCAGAGTCTCTGTCGTACATTTTACTTTGGCCGTATTATCCTCAAGGACCGGTGGCATTTTAGGTATATGTATCATGCCATCATCTCTAATATTCGCATTTCGGGGCCCTGTTACTAAGGCTTTGCATATAGAATTTTTAGTTTTTGGTTCTTCTGTAAAAAATGAGTGTGGATTAACCGGAAGAATTAAATACTTTCGTGCGAAAGCAGCTAAACATAGACATTGAAATTGAAATAGAAAAAACGTTTATTGACATCACACAACAAGCACACAAATGAAGAATTTATAAAACCAAAAAATAAAAATATTAAAAACAATACATTGCGCCCAGTGTGTGATGCCAACACTGTGCACTGTGCACTCAGTAGAAGCAGCAAGCGGGGCCTGCTGCACTGGTATTCTGCTGTACACAGTAGTGACATCACGGTACGACACATACTACACATACTACACTACTTACTAACATAATAAAAAAACCACTAATCAAACTGACAACAAAACGGGCATACAAAGAAACAAACATCAATATCGAAACGCAACACAGACCGGAAATTTGGAACAAAGTGACTGACATTCAGTCATTATTACAAACTAGCGGCCGCTCGCGGTTTCACCCGCGTGGTTCCCGGTCCCGTTTCCGTTTGAATATCGGGATAAAAAGTATCCTATGTGTTAATCCAGGTTATAAACTATCTGTATGCCGAATTACATCCAAATCCATTCTGTAGTTTTTACGTGTAAGAGTAACAAACATCCATCCATACTTACAAACTTTCGCGTTTATAATATAAGTAGGATGGTTAAATGCTAAGAAATATGTTAAAGTAGGACTTAAGACAGACATTAAGTCTCGGTGGCCGAGTAGCGAAACGCTCATAACCTGCTGTGAACCAGAGGTTCAGGGTTCAATTGCCAGATGAATAATTGAACTATAGAGCATTCTTTCCATTGACTATTACTGTCAATGTAAGAATACCTAAAGCTCAGGTGTAGAAAGAAAAAAGGTTGGTAGGTAAAAGGGTAAGACGTCCCGAATGGAATGAAACTACCCATCTGTAGGTAGGTAACTTTTACTACGGAATAAACTTCGAAATCGCGAAAGTATAATTTTTAGTATTTGTCGGTCAAAATAGACACACAGAGGTAGTTAAGTATTATCAACTGTTATAGATTTTTTTCAGTATTTCGGTACTTAACCATAAGTTAAAGATATTTATTCCTCGAAAGGTATCGTGCTATTTCTATGCTATCACCATTTAGCTGTCTAGCTTGCCCTACCCCTAACCGTAATAATAGCGTACCAATTTATTTATTTAACATACTTATCAGAGACTAGGCATTGAGGACCGCAAAAGCAGTCCTCTACCATAGTCCACTTTTTATCAAACAGTGAGAGCGCATGTGCTCAGCGTGACAGGTGTTAAGGGGGTGCAGCGTGATCGCAAAAACTGACATAAGTCTCTTAATGAACTTCAAAGCAAAATCAATCATATCTCATTCAATCAATTCAATTCAATTCATATTTAAAATTAGAACAATTCTGCTTTGAAGTTCCAGGCCTAATAATTTGATTAGAGCAATGTTTTTTTCTGCGAAATGTACAAAACCATCACTCTTGTGTTAAAAATTAAAATTTACTTGTGTCTCTCTCGAAATAAAAATTAGTTTTAAAAGACACGTAAATTACTAGTTAGTGCTATTTAATGGCAATGATGATGTTTTCTTTTCTCTTAAATAATGGCTTCGTGCGGTCAGCACATTTAGCCAGTATATTAAATTGAATATTTTCTTTGCATAAAGTCTCAATAAAGTAGATGATAATGAGTGATAATTAATGTTTAACGTACTTATATATATTCCCGTATTCCCACAAACCCCTTGAGACTAAATAAAGCTGTAGGACCTTATTGAGATCTCACACGGACTTCTTGAGAGAATTTGAAAAGTCACAAATTATAGAAAATAAAACTAAACTGCAGCCATGACGGTTTAATTTCCCGCCAAGAAGTCCACGTTTTTATTTTTAAGTTGGCAAAACGTATTTTTTTATAATAAGTTCCTTGAAGGAACAGGCTAAGGTCAGAGACCATACTGCCTAGTCATTAGTTAGTTAAAATCACATTGTTATTATTAAAAGCCTATATTTTTCCACTGCTGGGAAAGGCCCACCCTCCCTTCTTTCCACTTTTCGCAGTCTGTTGCTTGTGATGGCCAATTCTTGAAAGGATAACACAACTGTAGGTTAGTACTTGTTTTATCCAATTATGAATTGTAGACTTATTAGAGAAGTAAAACCAAGACCATGTTGTTCAGGATTTCAAACTCTATACCGTCATATTTTTTTTATTTATATACGCTTAAAAAAAGAGTTGACTCAGGGATGAATGCAACCATGTTCTCGGGACAGTTTAGTGTAACTTTTCCTTATTTAGTAGCAAAACAAAACACGAGCTTTACCTACCTACCGAACCAAAGTTTTAAAAATTTGAAAGAACTTAAAAATAAAGTATTTGCACGAAAGCTAGCGCCACGTCCTTCTTGTCGAAGTGCTGCAGCACAACTGGCGATGGTTTGGACCAATCACGAGACTCTTACCACGTTTTCAATGAAGTAGGTAGACATAAATTCGTCGCGCGATTCAACATTTGCCCACCGTGTGACATTTTATTGAACGACTACAGACACAAGAATTTTGATTATATAAAAAAAACTAATACATGATTTGATAGAGGCACTCTTTTCGTATTTAACAAAGTATTATATAACGCAGTCATACAAATGTAAAAAACATAATACACAATAACACACCGAGCGCCGCGCGTGTGACATGTAAAAAGCTTGTAAAATCACCCCATTTTTTAGTTTCAAATGAATGTTTATGCAATTTATTCTGTAAAATATTGGTTTCAATTGATATGGTTCAATACCACATAAGTTAAGTAAACTTAAAAGTGCTAATTTATTTGAGTGTGTTGTGTATTATAATTTATATTATGCTGTTGCTGTGACTCTCAAAATCAAGTATCCCAGGATTGAACATGTATGAACTAGTTGGTATGACATGTTACTAAGTGTTAATCTACTTCTCATCCCGACCGTACATATTAACGGAACGGAACAACAAGTGTACACATTTCTGCTTAAAACAAAAAGGCGTTGAATTCATCGCTGCCATGTAAAACGGGTAACAAATAAATAAAACATGTCTCAGATTGGAAAGCGCAGTTTTTAACCACGCGCGGGTGGAGTGTGGGAACGCCTATATTATGTAAATGCCTGTGGTTTCCGTTGCATTGTGGGCAGAGCACAATTCGTATGCCTGCCTTAGATTTATTGCAGCAATGGGTAGATATGCTCTGTGACAGAGTATACCTACAGAGTCTCATGCAGAGTCTCTGTCGTACATTTTACTTTGGCCGTATTATCCTCAAGGACCGGTGGCATTTTAGGTATATGTATCATGTCATCATCTCTAATATTCGCATTTCGGGGCCCTGTTACTAAGGCTTTGCATATAGAATTTTTAGTTTTTGGTTCTTCGGTACTTTGGTAAAAATATCAAATCCAAATACTTACCAAACATATAAAAAATATGTTATTTGACGTCCGCCTACAGGTGAATTATTTTATTTATTTATTTATTTATTATCAGGCAACAAAGTTACAATATAACAGGCCCATAGATAAATACCTTAAAAACTAACATATACATAGCTTATAAACATTTATTGTTAGTATAATAACTTAAAACTATGTTAGTAATTTACATAGCACTGGCTTGTGCTGTTTCGGTGGTGGTAGGCAATCTCCCGCGGAAACGCCGGTACACCACGCCCTTCGGCCAAAAGTCCTCCTTCATAAAGGTGTCGTCCAGCTTAGCTGTTGGGACTCGCACCACAAATGCCTTAAAACTGACATTATGTCGCGATTCCAGCGGCTCCACCCTCAGAAGGAAGTTGGTCTTTGTCTTAATGTACTCAACCACATCCTGCACTGTGATGGTGTGGTGCAGGCGCGACAGGTACATCGGCGTAGTCGGCGTCGCAGCACGCAGCAGGAACTGGGGCCCTGTCAGTGCGGTACCGCAACGGTTCTGATTCGGCCGGTGATGGCGTGCCCTCTTCCTTCGGACCTTGACGAAACCGTCGTCGTCTCGTTCCACGGCGGCATGCTTTGACACTCTCTGAGCGTTTAGGTTGGAAGCAGCAACAGAGGCGTAGTCACGTCGGCTGGGCTTCGTTTGGATGGTGACAGGCTCAGGCTCAGCTGTCACGTGCGGCACCGCGGGCGAAGGCGCGGGGCGGGTGGACGGCGGAGGCGGCGCGAGGGGCGCGACGACAGCGGGTTGCACGGCACGGGGGGCCGGCGACTGCAGGGCGCGGGGGGCCGGCGCCGGCGTCTGCGGGGCGCACCGAGGCGGCGTGCGCGCGGGGGCAACGGCTGCGTCAGCGTTGCACGGTGACGAGGTCGGCGTCGAAAATGCTGACTCGAAACTCAGCCGCGGCGCGTTGACGAATGCACCGCGCCGCGTGTTGACGTTTGAGTCATCGACTGACCTACTTACTGCGAGTGATGCGCGCAAACTATCCACTTCCTTGCGCAACTCACTCACAGTATTCTGTGATGCTTCGAACTTTAGCACCACGTCCGCCAAGCCCGCCTTTAAGGTCACAATGTCCTTCAGCAAGCAGGTTACGTCGACGTGGTCGAACGTGACGGGAGGGAGCTTGTTTAGGTCCCTCGCCACAAACGTCGGCACGTCGTCAGGGTCGGTCTCCTTCAGCAGCGTGATTATTTCTTGCAGGCTCTTCGGTGCCCCATCACGGCGATGAGACACCATCTGGTCACTCTTGTTTACAGATGCAAACAGAAGCTTCTTGGCCGCAGATATGTCGTCCTCGCTGAAGCTGGACTTGCATATCTGCACCGCACTTACTTCATCCATCACGTCCAGCTTCTGTTGCAGGAAGGCGAGGAGCTCGTTAACCACCAGTTTGTCGCTCATGGTGGTGGTTCGCGCGGCGACTCGCGCCGCGTTACGTGTCTGATATACGATTTAAATTAAATTGCAATCGCTGCGTCCGCACAGAACGGCGCGTACTGTGAGACTGAATTATGTTGCACTGGTTCAGGTACTGGCAGTCTAAACGCTCCACAAATGCGCTCAGGATACCATAAGGTCGTCAAGGCAGTAGGATCAGTCGATCCGGGAATAGAATAAGCATTTACCTGGTTGGTAGCAAGTGCGGCGCTTTCGCCAAGTATCTGTAAACTTGTTTACCAACTTGTCATCGCCAAACACTAGCGAATCGACTAGGAGGGCAGAGCATTCGAGATGTTTCCTATAAATACGGTGGGTATATGCTTGTCATATTTCAGTGGCTGAAAGTGACTGACACTGTCTCATGTTTGATGCTAAATTTCCGACTCAGTGGCTGTGAAACCGATAAATTTTTATACTTCGTTCATCGACTTTTTTAGGTTTGTACGATATTCAGTAGGTACTTATGTTTAGGGAAGTCATAAACTTTTTAACACGGTGATGTACATTTATAAAGGGGTCGTTAGCGCGGTTGTTCTCTCTTAAAGGTTGCGATCGTCGATATTGAGTGCTTTCTCAGTGAGAGTGCTCTCTCTACGGATGGGATGTCAAAAAATAGACACAAAAAAATAGAAAAAGGTAACAAAAAAACGTTGAGCACACGGCGAGCCGTGTTTGAGAAAACGCGGTGGAGTTACTAACGTATCTTCAATACTTGTTTTAAAAAAAAAGTTAATTTCGTTAATTTTTGTCTTACAATGTTATTACCCAGAACCACCCAGGAAGCATGTGGGTAAAATGCTTGGTATGAGGCAATATGGTAGTTATTCTATATTTTTGGCGCCAATTCTTGTTTATTTACTATTCTTATTACATTGGAGATTTTGTCCCTTTTGGGGAAAAGGAAGAAAATCTTAAACGCAAACTTCAGCGGTTTTGTTATTAAATAAAACCATAAAATGTTTCACGGCTAGGTAGTATATTGTATAAGGACGCAACCTAAATCACACTAAATCAAATTCAGTATCATTAAAATAAAAACATGAATTTTAAATTTACTTCCTATTTAGTTAGATAGTAACATTTTTTGACATTCCTTATTTTAATTTATTTGGCCGAAAATACAAAAAAAAACTATTGGTCGAAATTGCCCCGACGGATCAATGACAAATTCAATTTTAAATACATTTTATTATAATTTTGTTGCCTTTAATTAACCGTATAAAACAATGTAAACCTTATTGCCAAGTAATTATACACTCAGAAACTCAAGAAAATTCTTTGAGTCGAAAGGGTCTACGGTATTTTTTTTATTATAACGTTCGTTATACTACCTAACCAGCCGCCTAATATTTCAGCGGTCAGAGTCAGTACCGTTTGGAGTATTTTATTGAAAAGAAAATTAAAATACCGGGTATATAAAAAGTAAATGTATAACCAACTATTATTTTTAATTATTGCGAACCTATCTATAGGTTAGGAAAAGCAGGCAAAAACCAAAATTTCCAACGTAACAATCTATAATAAATTATAAAGAAAAGGGTTACTGGCTAAAAAATTATCAACATCGCAGTCCTCTTTTGAACTAGGAAATTCGTATGGGATACCGAAATGAGCGAACCCATTCTTAAGGGTTGATGGCAACGTTATCGTTACTTTGAAAACCTTACAATTTTAACTTGACAGCTGCCGTTCAACTAGACACAATACATTTATTTGTTAGTAAACTCTCGAAGACAATGGGATAGGTAAGGTTCCAAATAAGGACAACACAAAAAAGTGCTAAACTCAGTTTTTTTAAATATTATATTTAATAAACCAAAATAATAAAACTGTTTACGGACAAGTACAGAACTATTAAAAATGGTAACTATTGCATAGCAACGACATCACATCAAATTATTTCTTTATCGTACATGTTTAATTTTTACAAATAGTTTCGATTTCCGTAAAAGGGGGTTATTTAATACAAAGTATAAAAATATAGAAAATGTAGAGTAGTTTGCAACAATGTTACAGTCTCTTCCCAACATTCCAAATTCCAACTGCAAACTCCGTCATCGTCGCCACAACACCTAGCCAAACAACAAACTTCGCGACCGTAATAATTACGGCAGCCCCGTCTCATTCAGTCCGGAGAGGCCGGACAATCCCGGCCGTGTAGTTTTTCCGTGGATAAATTAATCATAGCGCTACGGTAAGTGGTGCCGACAAATGTCCGCCATTCTGCGAGCGGGCAAAGTGGCTTTTATTTTGCTCTCACGAGTTAAGCTAGCTTTACACTGCAGTGCAGTTTTACTCGCAAAAATATATTATAGCGCGTCAAACTGCATATTTTTTTATTTATGACTACTTCTTAAAGAGTGCCTGTCCGGTCAACAGTAGGTAAGTTTTCTAAAAGTAACCAGAGCTATTTTAAATAACTTTAGCTAAGTCTGTCTGAATAAAAGGTTCTCCCTCAAGCCCGTCCATTCGTTGCTGAAAAGGTTTCTACTTGCTTTTAAATAGGCACGTGCAAAACAGTGGTCCCAACATTATAAAGCTAATTTATATGACGCATTACTTTAAAAGGTGTTATTAAAGACCACGTAACTGCGTCGGTCACTTCGTTATAATTTGGAGGAAGAAAAAATAAACGCGCTAATTTTTTATCTCCTTTTTTAAATAATTGTTTACCAAACAAATCATTTACAACAATTCAAATCAGTAACGCGTACACCATAAAATATTTGTAGGTTTGCGCATGAATGCTCTTGGGCGCGAGCATGAATCCTCTTTGGGCGCGCGGCGAATAATAACTACAGTATTATTACCAACCACTCTGACACAACTCCGAGTGCTAGTGTGTTGCGAGGTGATGGCGAGGAGCGACGGCAGTAAGACTCGTATTCTAAAACCAAACTCAAACTCAAATCTCTGCTTGAGTACAGTTAGAAAGGGATGGCGATTTATGCGATGAATAGCACCCACCCTTTCTAACTGTACTCAAGTAGCGATTTGAGTGTGAGTTTTGCTTTAGAATACGAGCATCAGAGTCGTATTTATCCATTGCCATCGCTCGCACACGTAGGACAGAACCAGATTCTTTGCTCGCACACGTTACGTGTTCGGTGGAGTGTCTGTGATTTTATTATAATTTGATTGTTCTCTATTAATTGACAGTTATAGTTTAATAAATTAAAGCAATTTACCATGTATCAAGAAGATACTTTCATGGACCTATTACCCTTCTACACACATCAAAAGTGTCTAGGGATCAAGCATTTTTATGCGGACTTCTTGAGATTGAGATGTGGCTTTGTAATAAATTTATGATTTTATAAATTTATATGGATCCTTTTTGGTGCATTTTATAATTTGAAACAGGAACTTTCAATCAATTTCTAGTAAAAGATGAAAATCAGCTGTCAATATTTTCCCTATAAAAACATACAACGCATTGAAGACATTATTAGTGCTACTGTTTCCCTACTACTGATTAAAACCAACGTTATTATGGAGCGGCGACGTCATTTAAGCAGGGAAGAAATGCTCAGAGCCGTGGGAATGATAGAAGCTGGTTCCCGGCAACGTACTGTGGCTTTAGCTCTGAATACAAGACTCTGACTTGTTATCAGTCGACTTTGGACACGTTACCGAAGCACTGGTACCGTGGCTGAGCGCCATGGAGGACGGTAACGCTGCACCACACGGAGACAAGACCGATACATTCAAATCACAACTCGAAGAGCTCCAACAATAACCGCCATGATGTTAGCCGTGAGGCTTCATCACTCTTCAGGGAACTTAATTAGCGACCAAACAGTCAGAAACCGCTTGCATGAAGTGAACCTTCATTCCCGAAGACCGCTAAGGGTACCACCTATAGCAATGCACAATCGTAGGATTCGATATCAATGGGCTCTTGAACACAGAAATTGGGCAGAAGAACAATGGCGTTTCGTGTGCTTTTCTGATGAGTCTCGTTTTGGTATGAGACCGGATACAAGACGTATACGACACTGGAGAACCCCTGGACGCCAACAGCGATTAAAATCCTGCCAGGAAGTCCATCCTTATAGTGGTGGAACCATCATGGTATGGGCGGGTATTTGGATCGGCGGAAGAACTGAGTTGATTTGGATCAGAGGCAACCTCAACGCTCAAATTTATGCTGAGACGATTGTATCAGACGTCATCGTTCCTCTACAAGTGCAAATCGGTCCCTTATTTCAGTTAATGCATGATAATGCACGACCGCACACCGCAAGAGTTGTAAGACAGACTCTCGCCGCAGCTAACATCAATGTCATGCCCTGGCCTGCTCAGTCGCCAGACTTGAACCCGATTGAGCATGCATGGGATATGCTACAGAGAAGAGCTCTGCCGAATATGGAGGGTATCCAGTCGCAAGAAGACCTTTTTTTGTTGTTGCAACGAACATGGGCGGCCATTCCACAGCGTGATTTGGATGAACTCATTTTGAGTATGCCAAACCGATGTTCTTGTGTTGTTAGTGTTCGCGGTAGAAACACGGATTATTAATTGTTTAAGTTACCCAATAAAATTTTAAAGAAAACTCTTATTTCAGTCTTTTTTTCGAACTTTAATGTTAGTGGTTCAAATGTCAAAAATCCCTTTATTAGGAAAATGGCAAATTTCTTTATTAATGCAAAGGTGACTTGGTTTATCGTTACTGTAGACAAACGAAAACACTTTATTTGATGAATCCTTAAAGAAAATTTTAATTAATATCAATCAGGAGAAAAGTTATTGCAAAAATATATGTTGATCCCTAGACACTTTTGATGTGTGTATTTCCTCGCCCGATTACCCACGCCGTTCTGACGGTTAAAATGTAACTATGGAATCTTTATTTAAAGGAAGTTAAGATGATGGGAAATAACGTGTGTTTACATATCCATTTATAACATAAACATTCAGATTTATTACCCGCATTAGGCTTGTGTGGTCCAATCTCCTGAATGTGTGAAATCCTGTTCCCAGCAGTGGGACGTTTATAGGATGGTGAAAAAGATGATGTATCACATTTACAAGCTTAGATACGCACTGCATCGCATAACATAGCTTCTGTAGTAGACAACATGCTCTCTTGCACTAGTATCATGCCATTTGTGCTATGAAATGAAAACAATACCATTTGAAATGCCGAAGAAATAGTGCTTCTATTTGTGCGCCCGTTGAGCTTTTGTACATTAGTGTTGTACACTCAGCCGTCGCGACGGTTCAGTACACTTTGCTATGAACCAGTGAAGTATTATAACTAGAGCTGTGCTGGTAATCGAGCTAGAACTAGAAACGAGTTGGCGAGCAGCGGAATGCGAGTGTGTAGTTCCGATAGTTTTGTCGCTGGGCTATAAGCGAGTGTACGAGTGAGACGGGCAATTACTCGCGCGCGCCACTCGCTCGCGGCGGCCGAGCCGAGCGTATAGTCCTCTTGGCGGGAAAGTAAAGCGTCATCATGCATGTCTGTCGGCGTGAGTTCTGATCGCTGAGCGAGTATCGTTAGGCGAGAATTATCTTTGATAGCTCTTGTCGCTCAGCGACGAACTAGTAGAGCGAGTCCTCGCCGGCAGTGTGAACAGTCAGCGATCAACTATTTATATATGCATCTCTTTTTGTTTACACGGAATGTATATCTATTGTACGTTTCTTGAGGCAGAAAATAGCCGATAGTTAGTCGTTTACTCGCCGTTGATGGGACAACTGCCTTAGCAGCGCGACTGTCGCGCGATTCCATACAAATGACAGCCGCGCGGCTATGCTTTAGTATGGAATAGCGCGACAGTCGCGTTGCTAAGTCGCCTGATGTGAAAGCGCTCAAAAGGCTTTTGCAGCCCATGAGCCGCAACACAGTGAGCAAAAACTTGCTTCGCGGTGTCATATCTAGTTTTAATACCTCCATGGTACTTGAACATTACTTGTCCGTACCAAAATGTACCCAAGTGTACCGGAGTGTACCGGAGTGTACCGACGCGCCCGAATGGAAATTCTGAGTTGTTTGAACTTACTTCTCTCGGCGAATGCAGTTTTAGATAACTGAAAACTCTTGTTTATCTAGTAGTATTCGAGTATTACCTACTCATTCAGGTACGCAAAACGGACTACGCGGATAACATAGACATTTTAATAATATACAAAGAGCTGTAATCAAAGTTAGACTTATAGCTTATATTGTAACCTAAAAAGAATAAGTAAAGTTGGGTACCTATACATTTTATAATAAATTCGTTTTTGCTAACACCAATTATCTAAAGACGAGTATTCTTTTGAAACTCGTAAATATGGTAAGATAACGGATAAATATAAGGTGACTGCTAGAAACAGCAAGAACTTCAAGGACTTTTCAGGTCAAGTGTTTTATACATAACAAAATGACAAAAAAGGAATTCAACCTATGAAATAAAAACCTTTTACATAATGTAACTAGTTTTTTTTAAATAATTATTTTACACTTCAAAGTACTTATGGGCCACCCTGTAGATTTGATTCCACGGTTTAATTTCAATGTTGTATCTTTTCATTACAACAATCACAGATACGTCTGTGACAACAATGGAGTTGTAATGGTACAACTATTTCGTTGTAGTCATGGCAGAGCAGTGGTGGGAACAAAGCACAGACAGAGTTCAAATAAGCGAAGTTAGTTCGTCTCTGAAATCGTTCTTTTGAATCGAAGATAGCGTCGGGACGCCGAAGTTGAATGAAAGCAAATAGAGTGAAGAGCTGGCAACCGAAATAAGTTTTCCTAGTAAGTATATTAGATATTGAAAACAATAATAAAATTATTTTTAATAAAATTTACCTTACTGAATATCAAAATGAAAGGAGGTAAGAATGAACCCAGAGAGGTGGGCGAACATCAGCACGCGTTGGGTACCCAAAGACCGACGTCGGCGTCGGGGCCGTCCTCGGAAGCGGTGGCGCGACGACCTCGATGCCTTCGACGGTAATTGGTTAGAGCTGGCTAAGGAGAATGAGAGCTGGAAGGAAGTGGGGGAGACCTTTGCCCAGCAGTGGGACATTATAGGTTAATTAAAAAAATATATCAAAAACGTTATCGACGATACTTCTTACAAGTTTTAATGCCAGAAATGTGTCTGATGTACAAAACAGTAGACCTATTTCTTCTGTTATGTAATCCTATCCTATTTTAAGCTATCGTGATTGACCTAACATATTTACCAGATTTTCTTGAGTTGTCATAGTGGTTAGCTAATAAAGCAAATAAAGTTAAGGCCAACCGGGGCAATAGCGTCACTTTTACTTTTACGTCAGTTTTACTCTCAACAATTTTTACGTCAAATAGTGAGTCGCGTAACAAACTATGCCCAATATCCATAACTGGAGCATGAACCACGTTTTTCTGTCTTCAAAATTCGTAAGTGAATTACTTCTTATTCTCGTAATCAAAAGAGATATTTCATTCTGTTTTAAAAAGGCAAATTTTAGACGCGTTTGCCCCATCTGGGGCATGTATGCGTCTTTATTAAATATTAATTCGGCTGGTACTTTTCTAGCACTAGCATTGAGTATATTCTACTTCTAAAAAAGTATATTTATTATACACGTATCCGTTGGCAAATTAAAAATAAAACAAACAAGGAGGAAGTTAGAGACAATTTTAAAGAAGGAAAGGAAAGCGTCTAAAGCATTTGCCCCTTGTGAAATCTAGGTGTTCTGAACATTTTTCACGTTTAATAATAAAGTATATGAATTTAAAATGTTACCGTGAAATATTTGGACTAATAAACATTAATACGTATCAAAAAAAATGTTGATGAATTTTATCATAATCAAATTTATGTTAAGAGATTTCATCATTATTTACGAAATATAATTATTTTTTGGGTTTTTTCTATTATGACATCTAACCTTCGATTTTTTTCCATAGTGGTTAGCTAATAAAGCAAATAAAGTAACTTACTCATTAACTGCTGTCTGTTTCCAGCTTATCGTTTATTTTAGAACTCTCTGAGCAATATGAAAAGCCGAGTTACAATGTTCGTTAAGAGTGAAAAAACTGGACAAGTGCGAGTCGGACTCGCCCACCGAGGGTTCCGTACAAAGTAGGTGCATATTTTAATTTTAATTTTCCATTCTTTGTCATAAATCGAAAACTATACGTCATAAAAATAATTAAAAATCTATTCAAGCTTGTGCCAATAAACCCTTTGACATGACACGACACGGCTAACTCAATTCAAAACTTGGACCATCGTTCCTTGGCACAAAGACCCTGTTTGATAATGATTTAATTACAAATGTATAGCTTTCAGATTTTTCCCTTTACTTGTAATCTAAGACGGTATACTTGCCAAATTTCATAGTTCTAGGTCAACGGCAAATACCCTATGAATTTTGATTCCCTTGAGAGCGTCGAAAATTTACGTTTTTTTTTTATTAGCCGTATCTTTTTTTAACGTTAACTTAGAAGTTTGATTTTTCACAGCTTCAAGAAACTGCAGATCTCATTATATTGTTTTAATTTCAACTCGATACCTCCACGCGTTCTCGAGATAAAGGGTCTTGACAGACATGACAGACGGACAACAAAGTGACCTATAAGGGTTCTGTTTTTCGTTTTGTGAATGACAGAGTGAAGTCGTCCGTATCCGTATCTGTCATCCATTTCCCCGTTTCATGTTCAACGAGATCCATTGAAGTCGTACTCAAAAGGGGTCCTAAACCCTCCCGTAGGTACTCGTTGTTACAAATACATAAAGTACAATGGACTGTAAGGCTTCAAGGCAATGGCCTATTGAGTGTCACTTCTTTCCCATTGAAGTCTTTATGCTTTATGAAGTCGGCAGAGGTAAATACTTTTTGGTAGTGCGGACTCTTTGGTGGATTTACTCTACGTATTTCCACAACCTGGAAGAAAAGTATCAGCGTGATAGGCGGTGCGCCCATCGCCGCCCTATGCTGTTGAATGTATGTGCAGTCTTTAGTCTGTTAGCCTTTTACGACACCCAAGTGGCCCAAGTGAAGAAATGTGTTGGTACCTAGTTTACCTACCTTCTTTTATTGAGCCGCTACGAAGTTTTTCTAGCAACCACCTCTATCTATCTCTCTGAACCAAATTCGGTCAGTGATCTTCTTTTAATGTGAATGATGCTCATTTCCAATGATCCTTACAATATCCTTGTTCATTAAGCTAAACGTAATGCCCCGTCCCAAAAAAAACCAAAACTACAGACAGAAAATATCGCAACAAACAGTCCGCACTAAACTTTTCTTGCTAAAGAAGTGAAACTACGGGTTCATTAGAGAAAAGAAATACCAGGACATCAGAAACTACGGGTAGTTTAATATTCTATTAACCGGTGCGATGCGCGTCGCGCGACGTGGGCTTACGGGGGCCGTGCCGTCCGCTAACTATGCTAATAAACGAACCGCTTCTGTATTCATGTTTGCCTGGTACTTTGTGGGATATTTATTACGCAAGGGGTGACAATACCTGCGACAATAAGAGAAATTATCTTGTTCCTAATAAAATAGACACAGACATCGCATCTCTGTCGTCTAATGTGGAACACTACACTGATCTAACTAAAGATCCCTGGTTTTATTCCCAGATGAGACGTGTGGTGCAACACGACGCGGGGGCTATGCCGTCCGCTAACTATGGTAATAAACGAACCGCTTCTATATTCATGTTTGCCTGGTACTTCGTGAGATGTTTATTACGGAAGGGTGACAATACCAGCGTATAAATAAAAAAAACAGTGCCTACTAGGAGGTGGTTACAGGTCTAAACGGAGGTCCCAGTTTCTATTCCCAACGGAGACACGTGGTGCGATGCGGAAGGGGGCTTACGAGGGCTGTGTTATCCGCTAACTATGCTAATAAACGAAACGCTTCTGTAGTCATATTTGCTTGGTACTTCGTGGGATATCAAGAGGCCACTAAGAAAAATATCTTAGAAATAGACACAGAGGTACCATCTTCGGTGGAAATTTCTGATCTTTCTAGATGAGAGTGCTAGGTTCTATTCCAGCGGAGAATACATTATTTATGCTTGGTTTTATTAGTTCTATAGGACTTGTTCTAATTTCTATATGACAATATAATAATATTAATAATACTTATTATTTGTTCTGACAATGTATAAACAAGCGATAGAGCGTATTTTTTTTTGTGTTATCAGTAGACATTGTGGGAAGCTGGCATCAATGCTAGTTAGGACCTGTTTGACGGACTCCCAGGCTCCCCTCCCACAAAAAAGATTGACAAGTATACAAACAATAGCGGAAAGTTGCATTGTTTTTTTATTCTATAACAAATATGATAGGTACTAAGGTGGATTGTATTACGACGAATCTGGAATATGTCGAATCTGGAATACGACGAATCAGGAATACGACGACTCCGGAACAAATCTTTGAATTGGCTTGAGAACAAATAAAAATAAATAACAAAAGGAACCTATCTAACACATACAATAATTAATGTTGTACATATTACATTATGTATGTTGTGGATACAAAATTTCATACTATGCATATTTGCAGTTTTGTATGGATTTTATTGTCCTTGCCCTTAAGGGGGTCCTGCACGAAATTATGAAAATTTACGTATTTTTAAGTCACTTTTACTTAATATGCGCTGAATTAGTAAAATACATTAAAAGAACTTATATAAGTTAGCCTGATCATTGTACAAGGTCATGGCCTTGTTAAAATTTGAAACAAATTCTTTAAACATTACCAAACAATACTTACATAAATCTAATGACTCCTAAAACATTTTTTTTCAACAACTTTCTTAATTTTACGCATGAAACAATAATTCTTACATGAAAATATTTGTATTAATATTTCGCAAGGCATCCCCTTCTTAAAAACTTAATTTTAATTTTTTAACACAAGCGCGTGATGGTTTTGTATATTTCGCAGAATAAAGACACTTCTCTAATTAAATTTCTAGGTCTAAAACTTCAAAGCAGAAATGTTTGAATTATAAATATCAATATGATTGATTTGATTTGAAGTTCATTAAGAGATTTATGTCAGTTTTTGCGATCGCGCGGCGCCCCCTTAGTAGGATGACCTAGTTACAGGGTTATATTATTATACTATACCAACATATTACCAAGCACCTCCTATTTCCCTTTATGTCCATTGTACCAGCGCGTTCTCCCACAAACACCGGCGAAATAACTACAAAGTACTCACAAACGAAATAATATCATAATACTAATGCATGCCTTCAGGTTCCTTTACAGCGAACAATATGTCTTTACAAAGGGCTTCCGTCCCGCCCACGATTATTACTTGCTCAACGGAAGGAAAATAAATAATATTCAAAGTGTGAGAGAAATTCACTTAGGGCCGACGCATACCGGAGACTTTTTAGACTATCTACTTGAATAAATAAAAATGAATCATCAAATATGTTGCTTATTTTGTATGATTTGACTGAATCTTTTTTTGTTGTGTTTGTAACAGTCAAGACAAGGTTTATATATTTCAAAAAATTGGATGGATAAAGATGGAATGCAGTTTGTCCGTAAGCGCATCGCTTGAGAACGATTGGGCCGCTTTGACTAACATATGTTTTAAAAGGCTCTTTATAATCCAAATTAGGTTTTTGGGAAAGAAAAGTTGGAAAGGTTGCCCTTTTCTTTTTTTACGTGAGCTAAAAATCAAAGTAAATAAAAACGCAAAAATATAATATTTCTATAATTTAAGTAAGGTATAAAATCTAACAAGAACAATAGGGGAGGAGTGCTCCAAGGCAGCTCGTTTAATAGTCTTGGGTGTGGCAATGACTTTCCGAAAATCGAATTTTACTGCAAGCGATTTTGGCATTCGCATAACTTCCCAATCGAATCGTTTCCTGGTATAATATATCAGGAAACGATTCGATTGGGAAATATTTTTTTCCGAGGTTATTTTTTTTAAAGCTTTTTTCCTTTTCGCATTATTTCCCAATCTAATATTTTCTGATAGTTTTTTTCCGGACGTTGATAAAAAATATTTTTTTTTAATGTTACCTACTGTTTTTGAATAGCATAGATAGAAATTAGATAGGAAAAATTGCTTATAGTAATTCGTAGTGATCACGTAAGCATTAGCTTACGTGATCACTAGGTACGTGACTAGGAATATTTGAGAATGGATTTATTACTTTAAGTTAAAAAAAATATTCAGATATTTACCCTCCGGGAAAAAAACGCACAGGAAATAAAAAATTGGGAAATTATGCGAATGCAAAAATCGCTCGCAGTAAAATTCGATTTTCGGAAAGTCATCGCCACACTCATAGTCTTTAGCTAATCGTTACCTTTATAACAAACGGTACACCATTAATTATAAATTCAAATTAGAACACAAAATATTAATTATAATAGAGTCTAAATAAAAATCCTATTGTTCCCTTTAAAACTTGAACAGCTACAAAATTGTTTCCACATCTAACGGAGTCGCGCAGTTATTCTGCTGTCTCAATCGCTACCTTTGCCCATTCTTTGGAGGTTGCATAGCATTCGCAACTTTTTACCCAGAATAACAAGATCTGCTACCAATGTATTTCGATAACAACCTGAAGTTTATTGTTTGACCTATTATAAGTACTTTTTTATTTTGAAATAACCACCTCCCGCGATTTGGTCCACTTGAACACCCATGTTGTCAAGTTTTTATCTATTCTGTCTGCCTTCGCTTTTTTTGTAATGTCTTTCCAAAAAATCAGCTGTACAAGTAAAGTCGAAAGAGTAAACTCCTCAACACACATTTAGACTGTTTAAGGGGGCTTAGGCGGTGAAAACGGAAATATTGGCTGTTTTCTATTAGCTGTTATTCAGAATATTTTAGATATTTTCAATGAAATTTCAAACATTTTGCTTGATAGAAAAAAATCCTGAAGTTACCTCTAAAATTTCATATAAATGCACATCACGACCATGTTTTACAATAATAATTCCTATAAAATCATAAACACATAGGTATTTACTTATTAGATTTCTTGACTGATTTGGATTTCCAAAAAACTAAACATTTTTTTTACTTTTTGATAAAAATGTGAATGGCGCTTACGAATTACCGCGGACCCCGCACCGCGCAACACCCGCGAGGGCCCGGAATAACGACGGAATTTTCGCTGACCGCCTAACCCTTAGGGAAAAATGGCAGAATCAGGCCACTGAACCAACCAACCCACATTGGACTAGCATGGTGAGTAATGGCAGCAGTGGAACGCTTATAGGCTGCTAACTTTTGTTATTTTACTTATGTTTGCAAAGTTATAGCCAATAAATGAATATGAATATAACAAAAAAATGCCTCCATACATCCTCGAACCCATCTCACCTCACCGCAAACTCGCACAGCACCGTAGTAGCAGCCGCACGAATCTGTGTCGAGAGGCTCTCGCCGCGTTCTCAGCATCCGCACGCCCCGTCCTGGCTTTGTTCAAACGTTTTTACTGCCAGCCTTATTTTATAGACGGCTTCGAACGTAATTTATGCGGTAATATACGACGAGCTTTATCGGCGTGCACTTACCAAATAATTGTAATGCACCTTCTGTTTGTCGGAAAACTATACGAGAATAGCAATGGAGCTTTGAAACTCTCAATTCGGAACCGTCGACTTATTTATTAACTTTGTTTCGAAATGTTCGCTCTTAATTGGATTCTGCGTCGCAATTATTCTTTGTGCAATATTTACGGAATGTTCCGCTTTAATAGTTTGGAATGTTTTGAGTGGAAAGAAAAATATAAGATGCAACGAGACTTAAGACTAAGTACAAAGACAATGCCTCTAATAAAGATCTGTTTAAGCCATTGGCTGAGGCTGCATATTGAAATGGTTATTGTACAATTGACACAACTGATTGTACAATAAAAAAAAATGCTTATTTTCAGAATATATGACGACCTCCTTGGTCGAGTGGTTTGTCGGTGTACAAACCACTTTTTTTTTTCATGGTTTTCGTTTTCATGGTGTCGCCATCTCTGATGATGGTCAATTTAGAAATTATTGTTTTTCTAAATTGTCTCGGGTCTGGGTGTTTTCCATGTATAATAACTATGTATTTAAGTATTTTAAGTATGTTTATCCGTTGTCTAGTAACAATTTAACGAGTTTCTTATAGAAGTTTCTCTTGGGCTAGATAATTGGTGTGAGTGTAGGAAAGTTTATTTATTTATTTATATATATATATACATCATCATCATCAGCTTATAAATATCCCACTGCTGGGCACAGGCCTCCCACGTGGACAATAGCACGTGGGGATATTGGGCCATAACCCACCACGCTGGCCCAATGCGGGTTGGTGGGTTAAACGACTGTCATCTTATGACAACAACCGGGACCAACGGCTTAACGTGCCTTCCGAAGCACGGAGGAGCTCGAGATGTTTTTTAATTTGGTCACCCATCCAGCGAACCGGCATTGCGAAAGTTGTTTAGCGGGCAAGATCGCAAGCCGAACCGAATCCGAATCCGAATGCGCTGCGCCATCGATCTCCTCCTATACGAAATACACGCATCCTATATAGGCATATAAAAATACGAAAAACTACAAGTAAAATGACTGGATTCATCCAGATACATTCAGCTTCTTTTTTGTTAATAAAGACAGATAGAGACAGCATCCGAACCGTTTTAAACCATACATACAAACTTACAGTCGAGGTAGTTCCCGTCGTCGACCACTTTTCGGCGATATTCACTTGCACTATTTATATCTACGCGCACGCTACGGGTTTTATCTGGGTTCTATCACAGAGACAGCGGTCACGCGTTCAAGCAAGCGTTCACGCGGTCAAGCGTTGCAGAGTCTGGTCTACACAACTGGCAAATGCTGCGAACGCGGAACGCTTGAACGCGTGACCGCTCTCTGTCTGAGGGTTCTATCAGACAGAGAGCAGTCACGCGTTCAAGCAAGCGTTCACGCGGTCAAGCGTTGCAGAGTCTGGCCTAAACAACTGGCAAACTCTGCGAACGCGGAACGCTTGAACGCGTAACCGCTCTCAGTCTGAGGGTTCTCCCAGACAGAGAGCAGTCACGCGTTCAAGCAAGCGTTCACGCGGTCAAGCGTTGAAGAGTCTGGCCTAAACAACTGGCAAACGCTGCGAACACGGAACGCTTGAACGCGTGACCGCTCTGTCTGAGGGTTCTAACAGACAGAGCTAGCAAGCAAGCGTTCACGCGGTCAAGCGTTGAAGGTCTGGCCTAAACAACTGGCAAACGCTGCGAACGTCTGATAGAACCCTCAGAGAGAGTGCGGTCACGCGTTCAAGCGTTCCGCGGTCCTGTGTGCGTTATTTGTGTTGTTACGTACATAGGAACGCGGAACGCTTGAACGCGTGACCGCTTTCTGCCTGATAGAACCTTGATAGAACCCTACGGTTCATAGGCGCGGTCGGAAGGAGATCAAGCGAATATTGGCGATACACTTATCGAACTACCATCGTCTACCAGAAATTCCTCGACTGTACATAATAATCACGACAATTATCCCCGAAGGGTTAGTCAGAGACTAGGCAATGAAGACAGCAAAAACAGTCCGCTACCATAGCCCACTTTTCACCAAATAGCGACTGCACATGTGCACATCGCCGCTCTATGCTGTTGGATCTGTGTGCAGTCTTTAGTCCGTTAGTCGCCTTTCGATACCCAAGGAAAGAGAGGGGGTGGTGGTATTCTTTCACCGCTACGCGACGCGGATATCATTCACATTTCAATTTTAACGTTGGAAATTGATTGAAGGGACACATTGCACATTGCTCTCTGTTAAAATGGCAGCCATTTTTTTATCGAACAGTAAAGTACATATCGTCCATCGTATAAATTGAACTTTTCTTTTTCTGTCTGTATGTCTGCGTCGATTTGAGATAGAGTGCTTGGGTTGAACTGATATATCAAATCGGAATTGCAAGTAACTTACCATAACTTACATTACTAAGGTACCTATACTCATCCGTGATGATGAGATTCAGGAAGAAAGAGAAGTTATGTAAGTAAGTAACAATGTCATGAGCATAGATTTAGTTGTGGTTATGAGGGTTCATAAAAGCATAGACAAAAAAGAAGACTTTTTATCGGTGATCAGGACCTACCGATTCGGCCTAAGTAAATGATGGCCATTGCAATAATGCATGAACTTACATGTCAGCGATCCATTTTTTTTGTCTGGGAAGTTAAGTTAATAGCTATGAATATTAAAATCATTGTACATAACTACTTCGCTTCTTAAAAATGTAGGAAGACCATACATCGTGATTATTTTGGTTACTTACCTAATTAAAAATACAAAATTGAATTTATAAAAAGAAAACATGTTACCACTTTTATTATTGCAATGGCCATCATTTGCTTAGTCAGAATCAGTAGGTCCTGATCACCGATCAAAAGTCTTCGTGTAATATCGTCCTTGATAAAAGTCAAAGAAGTGTTAGCGACTAACGGATTTACGACTGCACATACATCTAACAGCATAGAGCGGCGATGTGCTCACCACTCAGCGTGACACTGAGCACATGTGTAGTCGCGATTTTTTGAAAAGTGGACTAATAGCAGAGGACTACTTTTGCGGTACTCATTGCCTAGTGTCTGACTAACCTTTCGGGGATAGTAGTCCTGATTATATGTATGTATGTAAACAAATCCTACCATCAATAAAGAATGGTACTAATAATGCCGAGGTACTGGCAACACTCAGCCGTGTGCTGGCAACACTGACCGGACATTGCCGGCCAGCAGCCGGCCCGCGTGAAATACTGTTTCGGATTCTCAACAGGAAATTGCACTTTTGCAATAACTCCTGCCGTCCGACAGATAAACTCTTTGTTTTGAGATATTGAGTGTCCAGAGGAAGGAGCACTATTGTTAATCAAGTTTTTTAGTCCACAACAGGATATTACATATAGACTCCATTTGATTTGCAAGTAAATTAAGATTAAGGTTAAGGAATAGACATCCTTAACCGTCACCTCATCCCTTCTCCCGACAACATAATATCAGAGAGCTGAGTGTATGTTTGTAAATGTGCAAACGTTAGTATCGCGTTTAAGTTAAGTTTTGACAGATAGATCTTAATGCTAAGTAAATAAGATCGAGAATCAAAACTCTTAACTCAAACGCGATAGTAACGTTTGCACATTTACAAACTTACACTCAGCTCTCAGGAAGCGCGTGACGTAAACCTCAACTTTATGGTTAGTGTCAACTTGTAAAGGAGCTGTGTGATGGCGGCTCATAGAACCACAGAATAAATAATAGGACTACGTAATAGAACTACCTACCCATCTCTTACCGTGAGTTAGAGAAATTAGTAATTTATTTTTTGTATGACTTGGCTACGACATTATAACTTTTGTTACTTAGAGGGATAAAAAACGAAGGCCTCCTGAGTTTCTTGCTGGCTTCTTCTCAGTCGAAGAGGCTCTCCCAAAATCCGAACTGGCGGTAGATTAGTTAGGTATGTAGGTAGCGCTACTATTGTAGTTGTCATGTTAATTACGGATTGTACATGTTAAATAAGACCAAAGGTTGCAAATGCAATGCCAATTGTCATGTAAAATAAGAAAATTTGTAAATGCAAAATATTAAAAGGGAATTACCCTTAAATTAAAGCTCGGGCGCCAGACAGTAGTATCACTATCAAATTAAATATATAGAAAATAAATTTTACCTCGGAATGTCATCGGAAAGATTGACTTTTAATCTGCAGGGAGGTGGCTAAAAAATAAAACTAATTACTCCGAACCATTGTTTTATTTTAAAATCCCTTGCTAACTCTTACCGCATAAGTTAATACTAACAAACAACGTTTCTTCTTGTGGATATAAAGTTATCCGCAAGATAGCATTCTAAAGTTACATGTTATGTATTTAAATGTATTCAATATAAAGAAAGTCAAATAGACTAATTGTCTTGACACATAGGAACTAGACCTATAAATTTAAATTAAACAAAACACTGTATCGTGACTCTAACAATATGTTGTGAACATAGCTAATATTTTTGTGAATATAGCACCATTTTAAACCAATAGGATATTAAATTACTAACCTTGGCTTTTATAAATTAGGTACCGTTATAAGCGTTCCGGCGAAACAATGCGAGTGGCCGCATTGTCGACGACAACAGCAAACTCGATGAAATTATTCCAATAAGGCAAAATTAAGAGACATCTAGAAGTTAGCTAGAAGCTCTGGAAGTTAGCTAGAAGCTATCCGAAAGACAACGGGAGACCATGGAAGATCCTGGGAGATGATGGAAGACGCACGAGGGCTGAAAACAAAAACACTCGTTAGCACAAGTCCATGTGCTTAGCATTGACCACCAGGGCTTTCGACAAAACTTACCGTCTTCCATAAAATGCGGCTAGACATTCATTATTGAATGATGTACTTTTCGCCAAACAATATTAAACCAAATTCTGAAACAAATGTTCGCAATAAGTAACCAATTTCGACATGTGATTTAGAAAAACGAAATTCCAATAAATACGCTCTGACTTACCAAAATAAAAAACAATTAAGGCATTAAAGCCCTTTTTTAAGGATTCAAATCATCATCAATACCAGATTCTACAAGATTTTCTTTTGGGACTAAATTATGCAAGCGCCATAATCGATGCGTTGCAAAAAGATGACGAAATCCGGCCACTGTCACATTGACACAACCGCCAAGGAATATTTTTAAAGCAAAGACAAAGGCAATCGCCCATACAGCCTAACGTTAATACGTTCTGGTAAAGAAAAAATGAAGATGTAATGTCGAGCTAAAATATGACATTACAACCCGTCCCTTCCTAAAAAAAAAATAAAAGAAAAGACATTTTCTTTTATGACAAACTCTACCAAAGACTCTATCAAAACTTTACTAAGACTCTACTAAAGACTTTACTCTAGTTGGAGTACAAGGAATTTTGAAAACACAAAAAAACCTAAAACTCTAAACCCAAGTTTATAAATATTGAAACACCAACACCAAACTTATTATTCCAAAACAAATAAAACAACCATGTGTTTATAACCCAACACCAAAACGAATCTCAAACAAAATATGGTCAGACCCTAACGTCGACACAACAATAAATGAATTGGTTAGACAACCATGTCACCAAATCAAACAATCTCCTCTACAACCCACAAGATATCGGTTAGACAACTAAGGTCGCCGAGTCTAAACTCTCCTTTCTTTAAACTATGAGAAATCGGTTGGACACTAAGGTCACCGAGTCTAATAACACATTCCTCCGGACCATCGAAAGCACAGCAAATAAATATCGGTTGGACAACAACAGTCACCGAATCAAAAAGCTCTCGTGATCGACTACGACCTCCAGATCGCAAAACAACGCGAACACGTCGTATTACAACGCGTCCAAAAGCAGACACCAATCGCCCTAGACAAAGCAAGGCGACGTCGAACAAAACGACAAACCAAACGTTAGACAAAACGTCCAACCAAAAGTATCATCTGCGATCAGCACAACACCACCGACTTACTGCGCACAGAGTCAACAAAAAAATCCTGAAAAGAATTCAGCAAACAAAAGTGAATTTGTGATCGGCGCAACACTATCCGACTTACCGGGCACAAAGCACAAAAGAAAAAAAAGAAAACATAACGGAACAAAATGTCCGTTACATCCCAAAAGAAATGGTATCCAAATAATTGAATCCAACAAACAAAAGGTCAAGGAAAACCAAACCAAAAGTTTTCCAAAACAGCAAAACCAAAGTGGCATCCAAAAGAGAAAGTGTCTTGGACAACCAAAATAGTGTCCAAAAACAAAATGTCAGGGACAAACAAAAATGTCATCCAAAAGAGAAAAAAACTGTACCAATGAGCAATTTTCCTGAAAAGAATAAATTGTCTGGTCAGAACAAAATGTCATGTCCAGGTATGGATCCAGAACTTACATAATAAACAAAATTAAAATTAGACTACAAATAACTAATCCAACTTAGTCCTAAGTGTAGACAACAAAGTGCAACCAACAAAATACAACAAACAAAGTACACTAGGATATTATACAAAATGTACAACCAAACAAAAGAAATCATTTACTATGGGTAAACAAACTAGAAAAATTACTATCTATCCAAATTGACCTAAGATTTGACCTTTAGAACAAACTCTTATCGACATCCGTCCTGAAGTTTTCCTATCATACATCATCTAATTACATACCGCTATGGCCATACATACATCTATCACATTCGTCTCTTACAAAAGCGGAGTCCCCAAAACAAGACATCAACGGCGAGCCTGAAAATTCCAAAACATATTAAATTTTAATATTTAATTATATCCTTTACATGATAACGCCCAACGTAACTCTTTTCTAAATCCTTTAAAACATAAACGTTATCTGAAACTTTTTCTATAATTTTACATTTTACGAACTTAGGTGCTAGTTTAGCCGAAAAATAAGCCGGAGCATTAGACTGAACAAAACTACGCCTCCAAACAACATCACCCACAGCAAACGAAATAACCCTGCGACCCTTATTATAATAAGACGCATTACGTTTATAAGCTCTAAACAATTGAGTCTGAACTCTAACAAAAATATCACTAAGTGAATTCAAAGAATAAGCAAAAGAATTTCTTTCACCCAAATTAACATCATTTAAATTATTAAAAGAATTACTAAATCTGTGCAACGAGGCATCAACAATTAACTCTCTACCAAACATGAGAAAGTTAGGAGTAAAGTCAGTAGCAAGACTAACGCTACTATTCAAAGCTAACTGAACATGAGGCAACAATTTAGACCATGTCCTCTGATCATCTTTAACAAAACATGATATACAAGTTTCAATGGTTTTATTATATCTCTCTACGGGATTATTTTGAGGGGTATACAAAGTATTATAAAATATTTTATTAATGTTATAACTTTTCATGAAATCTACAAAATGTTTAGAAGTAAACTGAGTACCATTATCGCAGACTATAATTTTAGGAACACCGAACTTAAGAAATATTTCTTTTTCAAAAATCTTACAAATTGCCAAAGTAGTAGCCTTAGCTAAAGGAAATATCCAACAATATTTAGTAAAAACATCTACAACCGAAAGTATGTATTTATGACCAGAATAACTTTTAGGTAAAATTCCTATTATATCAACAGAAAGCATAACCATGGGGAAATCTACTTTTTTGGGGTTTATCATATGGCCAAAAGGTGGAGAAGTACTATGTTTATAAGCTGTGCAAACATCACAAGACTTAATGTACAAATGAACATCTTTAAACATCCCATTCCAAAAATAATGTTGTTTAAGCTTTTTTAATGTTTTATGAACTCCAAGATGACCAGAATTAACATCATCATGATTAGAACGAATAGTATCTATAATATGTTCCTTTGGAATAACTATTTTCCAATCTAAACGATTATTATAACCAAATTTACTTTTACAATATCTATATAAAGTATTATTATCAATTCTAAAATTTTTAAATTTAGTAGGAAACTTTTGACAATTAACAAAAATTCTTTTATACCAGGGATCATCTATATCATCCTCAGGTAATACTATATTATCCGTAGGGGACGAAATAACAGCAGCAATTTCTACACGAGATAACGCATCCGGAACCTGATGCAAGATACCTTTTTTATGAACAATATTAAATGTAAATTGAGAAATTCTGGTAGCCCATCTAGCTAATCTACCAGTAGGATTACTTAAACTCAGTAGCCATTTCAGACAAGAATGGTCCGTAACCACAGTAAATTCCATACCTTCGACATAGGGTCTAAAACGTTCTATTGAATCTAAAACAGCAAGCAATTCGCGCTCTGTTGTACTATAATTACGTTCACATTTATTTAGAGATCTAGAATAGAAAGCAATGGGATGCTGTTCTCCTTCATCATCGTCTTGACACAATACACTACCAATACCTACAGAACTAGCATCACAATGTAAAAAGAATGGTTTCTCAAAATTTGGATGTTGCAAAACTGGTGAAGAAATTAACACTTCTTTAAGGTTTTCGAAAGCAGTTTCAGCTTCATCATTCCAAATTAAAGGTTTCCTAGAATTTCTAGAACCAGCAGTAAGTTTAGTAAGAGGGGAAGCTATATCAGCAAATTTAAAAATAAATCTTCTATAATAGGAACATAGCCCAAGAAAACTTCTTAATTGTTTTACAGTTACAGGACGGGGAAAATTCTTTATTGCATCTAATTTATAAGGATCAGTGTGCAAACCATCTCTATCAACTACATAACCAAGATAACGGAGTCTTTCCTTACAAAATTCACACTTTTTCAAATTAACAGTTAAACCGGCATCTTTTAAAATTTTATATACTCTGCGCAGGTCCTCAATATGCTCAGAAAACTCAAAATTTATCAAAATTAAATCATCAAGATATCGGAATAGTTTACCATCGAATTCAGGTCCAAACATCCTATCTACTAATCTTTGAAGCTCAGCTGGTGCATTAGTGAGACCAAACGGCATTCTAACAAATTCGAACAGTCCTTTACCCGGAACGGCAAAAGCAGTCTTCTCACGGGAAGATTTCTCCAAATAAATTTGTAAAAAAGCTTTAGAAAGGTCAATAGCAGTAATATAACGGGCCCCACGAAGGCTATCTAATATTTTTGAGGTATAAGGCAAAGGGTATGAATCTTTAACAGTTATAGAATTTAAACGACGAGAGTCTAAACAGAGTCTCGGACTACCATCTTTTTTCTTTACAATAACAATAGGAGAACACCAAGGAGATTTAGAAGATTGTATTATTCCTTCTTCAAGTAAAGCATCAATTTCATCATTAACAATTTTTTGTATAGCGGGGCTCAAAGACCAACACTTTTGTTTAAAAGGTTCACCAACAACGTTAATTTTATGTTCAACTAAATGAGTATGACCTAAACCTATCTTTTCATACGAGATATCTTCAAAAAGTTTAATTGTTTCTACCAATACTTTATTTTCGGAAGGTGCAAGCTCAGCGGCAGCCGTAACTGTACAAGTTCCAAGTTTAACATTCTTATCTGCAATGAAAGTAATATTTTTCCAAAGTTCTTTAGCAAGATCAAATTTTAACCAAAAGTCAAATCCCAAAATGACAAAATAATCTACAGAAGGAATAATTAAAAAATTAATAATTTTAGTACTATTATCACAAGTAATAGGAATATCAATAGTGCCTATAGCTTTCTGTGCGGAACCATCAGCTGTGTAAGTATAATTTGAAATAATTTCAGAAAATGTTTTAATTTTAAAACCTAATTTTAAAAATTTATGATGACTATTACGTCCCAAAATACATCTGTTCGAACCACTGTCCAACAAACCAGAAAATTTATGATTACCAACTGAGAACTGTAGAAACGGTCTTGAATCATTATTTTTAACAAAGAGAATAGGAGCAGCCTTATAAACACCAAAGAAAGTTTTCAAATATTCTAACCAATCAGAAAATTCTTTTTTACAAGTAGCTTTGTCAGGTTTGTTACTATAAGCGTGATTAACAATTTTACACATCGACTCATCCTTGGGTTTTGCCAAAACTGGAGAGCGATGCGACCGCATCAGTTTTTTGGACTAGTAGAATTACTATTTTTAGCCAAAACACACGCCTCACAATCTTTAGTAATGACGCCCAACTTCTTACATTTAAAACAAATTATGCCAGGAAATTTTAAACAATTTTTAAATGAGTGGCCTATCTCTCCACACTTCAAACAAGTAATAGTGCTCTGAGCAGCACTTGAATAATTCTTCTCAAATTTAACATTTTTAACGGGCGCCTTAAACGGCTTTCTGTCTACCAGTGGCTCTAACTCCTTCCCAAAGGCGGTGAAAAAGTCTAAAGAAAAAATATCTTTACCTAAAATGTAAGGGGTATAAATTGGTAACATATTATGTTTAATTATATTTATTAAAGTTGGCTCCGAAAGAGGAGTTGAAAGACGGTTAGACATATCAAGAATTTCTGTAATAAAATCAGGAAGTGATTCGTTAAATTTTTGTTTCCTTATACGCAGGTCATGTTCTAAAAAGTAGTCAAAATCACACCTATCAAAACGTTTCAATAAAGCAACTTTCAAATCTAACCACGAACTAATAAAAAATCTATTTGCTCTAAACCACTTGGCAGCAGTTCCAGAAAGAAGTTCCGAAAAGGCTCCAACCAAAACAGATTCGTCAAAATTCCTATAAAGAAAATAATCTTCAATTTGAACTATAAATTCTCGCACACAAGTCTTACCTTCAAATAAAATTCCGCTTCGCTTTAAGTCAGGCAGCTTAGTAGAACATTTCGGCAAATTTTTCCTAATAGTTTCATTAATCATATTAAACGACGAAGAATGGGCAGGCTTCTCCTTAACAACCTTATCAAAATGATCATACTCCATACCATCATCAGCAGTGCAGGTACCAGCCGACTTAAGAATACTAACAGGTGAACTGTCTTCAACAGGCGGACACTGAATCGCTTTATCCATTTTTAAAGTCTAATAAAAATTAATGTTTAAATATCAAAGCTAATAATGTTTTATTTAAATGTTTAAATTTGTTTATCAAAACTGTTAAGTTATTAAACTGTAAATTATTATATTAAATATCAAAATTAGGTGCTTTATTCACTGACAAAAATAACTGTAGCTTAAAGTAAACTGCATAACACTTATTTTAAGTTTTAAATATGTATAACATTTTAAGAGATACAACTCCACACATGAAACCCGCTTCTGTGCAGTTAAGTTAATGAAAACAAAATAAATTACTAATTGTTAAAGTTAACAACAGCATAACCAAATATTAAAGAATAAAGTATTCTTTACAACAAAACCAGTAAAGATTAATTCTTTCTAAACAAGTTATTAAAGAAGTATTCTTTACAAACAAACAAACAAAATTATTCGTGACACAATTGTTATCAATAAAAAGGTCACATAGTTATAAGGCAATAACAAATTTAACAAAATGTCATAACAAAATGTGGAAATTTCCAACAACCAAATTACATATGTTCTGTGCTATATTCACTCAAAACAACAAAATAACAAGCTTTACATATCAAACAAAGAGCTTGTCGCAAACAAATACTAACCTGTGTAAACAATTATACGGTAAAAGAAACAAGTCAAAGTCCCTGTTCGGGCGCCAATTGTCATGTTAATTACGGATTGTACATGTTAAATAAGACCAAAGGTTGCAAATGCAATGCCAATTGTCATGTAAAATAAGAAAATTTGTAAATGCAAAATATTAAAAGGGAATTACCCTTAAATTAAAGCTCGGGCGCCAGACAGTAGTATCACTATCAAATTAAATATATAGAAAATAAATTTTACCTCGGAATGTCATCGGAAAGATTGACTTTTAATCTGCAGGGAGGTGGCTAAAAAATAAAACTAATTACTCCGAACCATTGTTTTATTTTAAAATCCCTTGCTAACTCTTACCGCATAAGTTAATACTAACAAACAACGTTTCTTCTTGTGGATATAAAGTTATCCGCAAGATAGCATTCTAAAGTTACATGTTATGTATTTAAATGTATTCAATATAAAGAAAGTCAAATAGACTAATTGTCTTGACACATAGGAACTAGACCTATAAATTTAAATTAAACAAAACACTGTATCGTGACTCTAACAATATGTTGTGAACATAGCTAATATTTTTGTGAATATAGCACCATTTTAAACCAATAGGATATTAAATTACTAACCTTGGCTTTTATAAATTAGGTACCGTTATAAGCGTTCCGGCGAAACAATGCGAGTGGCCGCATTGTCGACGACAACAGCAAACTCGATGAAATTATTCCAATAAGGCAAAATTAAGAGACATCTAGAAGTTAGCTAGAAGCTCTGGAAGTTAGCTAGAAGCTATCCGAAAGACAACGGGAGACCATGGAAGATCCTGGGAGATGATGGAAGACGCACGAGGGCTGAAAACAAAAACACTCGTTAGCACAAGTCCATGTGCTTAGCATTGACCACCAGGGCTTTCGACAAAACTTACCGTCTTCCATAAAATGCGGCTAGACATTCATTATTGAATGATGTACTTTTCGCCAAACAATATTAAACCAAATTCTGAAACAAATGTTCGCAATAAGTAACCAATTTCGACATGTGATTTAGAAAAACGAAATTCCAATAAATACGCTCTGACTTACCAAAATAAAAAACAATTAAGGCATTAAAGCCCTTTTTTAAGGATTCAAATCATCATCAATACCAGATTCTACAAGATTTTCTTTTGGGACTAAATTATGCAAGCGCCATAATCGATGCGTTGCAAAAAGATGACGAAATCCGGCCACTGTCACATTGACACAACCGCCAAGGAATATTTTTAAAGCAAAGACAAAGGCAATCGCCCATACAGCCTAACGTTAATACGTTCTGGTAAAGAAAAAATGAAGATGTAATGTCGAGCTAAAATATGACATTACATAGTTTAGGTTAAGTTATTTGATAAGATTTATTAACTACTGTACTGTTAGTTAACTTTTATTTGTATAAATATATTTTGACGTCAATAAGTACCTGTAAAGGTTTATGTTGAATAAAGCGTTTGACTTTGACTTTAGTATCATAAAAGGCAACTAACGGACCAAAGATTGCACATACTTCTACATCTAACAGCATAGAGCGGCGATGGGCTCACCGCATGTCACGCTAAACACATGTGCAGTTGCAACAAATGCTGAGTGGAGTCCCTTTAAGACACATTTTTGTGTTGAACTTTTTGTCTAATATAATTATGACAATTGTAATTATGTTATCTTATGTTATCTAGTGGGGCCTGCAGAGGTCTCCCTCTCGCAGTAGCACGTCGACCCATTGGGATCTTTTGTGCCACCCCATCCTATCACTCTGCCTCCTCAGTGAAGATAATTGCCATAAGTTTGGCAATGTCCTTGAGGGCGAAGAGCCTAAAATCTTCTGGTTTGGGGTAGGCCGATCCCAGAAGATTCATTATTTTCCTGGCAAAAGAGTCGCAGTCACACAGTAGGTGCTGCATAGACTCCGTTTTCCCTCCACATGCCCTGCACAGGTTGTCTGTTGCTAGTTGCATTTTGTGGAGCATTTGTTTTGTGGGCCGACCAGTGAGGGTTCCGGAGGCCCCTCCCTCCCCCCTCCTCTTCCCAATTCCTATTCCTTCCTTAAACCTATTCCTCCCTTAAAGGCCGGCAACGCGTCTGCGATTCCTCTGGTTTTGCGGGTGTCCATGCGGCGGTGATTACTCTCCATCAGGTAACCCGCCTGCTCGTTTGCCTCCCTCTTTATAAAAAAAAAGGAAAAAAAAGGGCACCGGTGATTAATCGGGCCTGCCTTCTGCTACCTCCGCATATGATCTTACTCCGTCCTAGGGCGCCTTCGCCTATGAAGGAGGCGTGTCTTATGCCGGGTAGCTCTTGTAATTGTGTTATTGTGTGTTCTAATGAATACATTTTCATTTCATTTCAGTTTTCATTTGGCGAAAAGTGGACTGCGGCAGTCGAATGCCTTTGCTGTCCTCCCTCATTGCCTAGTCTCTGACTAACCCTTCGAAGACAATAGTCGTAAATGAACGTTATGTATTTATGTTATATTTTTTTATTTACTTTATTTTGGACAACCAACAGTCATGTATTTATACAATTAGTAAAAATAACTATAATCTAGACCTTGAGTGCCAAGAAAGTCTATATAAAGTTACCTAATGTAAATGGAGTTGAAATAGGTACTAACCATGTTTTACTGAAGTTATGACATTTTGGAAAAATAAATGGTTTGCAATGTTCTAGTGCGAACACAGTTGATGTGAATGGGATCTAAATGAGTGAATAACAAATTACATCTCCTTTTAACATTATCATTTAAAAAATATAATAAACTATAATCTGATTGAGCGCTATCAAAAAGAGTAAATAATGCATGTATGGTAAGATTGGTAAGGGAAATAAACTACAGAGGAACTGGCTTTTTTAACTTTAATTGCTGGAACACAACACAAAAGTCGGCTGACTAAGTTAAGATGATATCAAACCTGGTATAAACACTGAGAGTAGTGGTTCATTTACGAGAATAGAGGCTACTGGTGCAGATGTTATAATGTTGTTTTCAACCATGAATTAGTAAGCATGTATTTTTTTTATATATAAAAGAAGGAGGCAAACAAGCAGGCACCTGATGGAGAGTAATCACCGCCGCCCATGGACACCCGCAGAACCAGAGGAATCGCAGGCGCGTTGCCGGCCTTTAAGGGAGGAATAGGTTTAAGGAAGGAATAGGAATTGGGAGGAGGGGGGGGGGGGAAGGGGCCTCCGGAACCCTCACTGGCCGGACGAAACACAAACAGCACCAAGTGCCATTATTTCACTCCGGATATTCGTGAGAGGGTGGTATTACGGTGGTAGTGCAGATCTGCTCAACAAAGTTTATATTGCCCTGGCACAGTCCATCCTTATTTATTGCGTACCTGTTTGGGGTGGTGCATCGAAGATTAAATTCCTTGAGGCTGAACGTGCACAACGACTACTACTGAAAGTCATGTACTTCAAAAAACTTAGATTCTCAACACAAGCTCTTTATTCTTCAGCGGATGTACTGACTCTCCGGCTGTTGTATATTTTACATACTATCCTCAATAAACACAAAACACTACAGGTTGATATTACTATATTAAACAAAAGAAGGAACAACAAGGTAGCTAAAACTAATAAAGGTAAAACTGATTTTGCAAGGCATCAATACACCAATCAATCTTCATACCTTTACAACCGCATTAATAAATCTCTTCAAATATACACAAAGACAAATGTTGAATGTAAAAAGCTCTTAACAGATTGGCTTAAGACCCTGAATTATGATGAAACAGAAGACATTATTGTGAATCCTAACAATTGAAATTATTATTATTGTTCTTATTTTTACTGCTTACTTACACTTGTACAAATGAACATGTAATAAAAAAATACACAATCTTTCCTTACACTTAATATAAAAATATATATATACACATACACATACTCACTGATCACAATTTAGCTTGTTATTAACGGTTTAGGCTACATTAAAACCATAAATGTACCCATGATATGCTACGGGAGAGTGGCTATTCCTGGCACCGGTGTTTTTACGCTTAATAGGAGTAAGTCAACCTCGATTGTTGTTAACCCATCTTATTTATGGAAATAAACATTTTTCATTTTTTTTTTCATTTGATCATTACACCGGGCAAGCCGGCCCAACGCGTGCTGCACACGTGGTTCTACCACTCAGTCAGTGTCACTCATTTAGCACCACCCAGGGGTCACGTGTAGGATATCAAAGGTAAACCTACGGACGCGAATAACTTTAACCCCCAAGTAACTTTAATGTATACCGAAATACAAAAATAACATAAAATCAAAGCTCTCACAATAAAAGTATAAAACGAGGAAACATTAAACAGTAGATTGTTATACAAGGGGCTAAAATGACCCATTATATACGAGGTAGTTTTACTCCCGAGCTTTTGGGAGGGAGTAAAAACCGAGTTTTAATGGGTTTTTAGCGCCGTGTGTTACACTCTGTTTTTCACTACGAATGCGAGAAAATAAAACAATCCAATACAATATGAATTGGTTTATTTTATCGAAAATTAACCCGTTAGTTGCTATAATGACATCCAAAGGAAGAAAAGTGTTGGTAGTATTATTTTGATGAGCCCATCGCTGCTCTATTCTGTTGGATAGTAGGTATGTGCAGTCTTTCCATCTCTTCCCTTGGGTGTCGTAAAAGGCGACTAACGGACTAATGACTGCAAATACATCCTACAGCAAAGAGCGGCGATGGGCTCATCAAAATAATACTATCAACCCCTCTCTTCCCTTCGGTGTCGTAAAAGGCGACTAACGGACTAAAGACTGCGCATACATCCAACAGCATAGAGCGACGATGGGCTTATCAAAATAATACTACCGATTCCTCTATTTTCTTCGGTGTCGTAAAAGGCGACTAATGGACTAAAGACTGCACATACATCAAACAGCATAGAGCGGCGATGGGCTCATGAAAATAATAGTACCAACCCCTCTCTTCCCTTCGGTGTCGTAAATGGAGACTAACAGACTAAAGACTGCACATACATCCAACAGCATAGAGTAACTATGGGCTCATCAAAATAATAGTACCAACCCCTCACTTTTCTTCGATGTCGTAAAAGGGGACTAACGGACTAAAGACTGCACATACATCCAACAGCATAGAGCGACGATGGGCTTATCAAAATAATACTACCGGTTCCTCTATTTTCTTCGGTGTCGTAAAAGGCGACTAATGGACTAAAGACTGCACATACATCAAACAGCATAGAGCGGCGATGGGCTCATGAAAATAATACTACCAACCCCTCCCTTCCGTTAGGTCTCGTAAAAGGCGACTAATGGACTATAGACTGCACATACATATAACAGCATAGAGAGGCGAAGGGCTCATCATAATAATACTACCAACCCCTCTCTTCCCTTGGGTGTAGTAAAAGTGACTAACGGGCTAAAATAGACCGCAAAAACAGTCCTCTACCATAGTCCACTATTCACCAAATAGCGACTGCACATGTGCTCAGTGTGACCGGTAGTGAGCCCATCGCCGCTCAATGCTGTTGGATGTATGTGCAGTCTTTAGTCTGTTAGTCGCCTTTTACGACACCCAAGGGAAGAGAGGGGTTGGTAGTATTCTTTCACCGCTACGCGACGCGGTTGTAGAGAAATACGAGTATAATATGGCACCAAAAATTCCCTAACACATAGAACGCGACGCCACTTGACGAAATAGAAATTCAATTCACGAGCACTGATCGGTGCCGCGCACTGCAGTCACATCACAATACATCTGCAGTTGAAAGGTTTCATCAAACAGCACAGCATTCGATGCTCAATCAACGCTCTCAAAACATTTAAATAAATAAATCTTTCCTACAATCACACCAATTATCTAGCCCAAGAGAAGCTTCGAAGAAACTCGTTAAATGGTTACTAGACAACGGATAAACGTACTTAAAATACTTAAATACATACTTATAAAACATAGAAAACACCCAGACCCGAGACAATTTAGAAAAACAATAATTTCTAAATTGACCCGACCGGGGATCGAACCCGGGACCTCAGAGATGGCGACACCATGAAAACCGGTGTACAAACCACTCGACCAAGGAGGTCCAATAAAAAGAGTATCTACTTAACTTACTTAGCAAAACGTTCAGGTACCTACTCATTTCGTTGTGTTTGTATAGTAGAGGATCCGAGTATACAACGACCTTCACCGAGCGGTTAATGGATGAAAAGTATTTTATATGAAATTTAATGTGTTAAATAGTATATTGCGAGTGGGTTGGCTCAAAAATTTCAGTCCAGTATATGATTAATTAAATATTTAAAAATATATTTTTTTAAATATTGCACTTGTTTCGTTTCAGTCCAGTATATGATTAATTAAATATTTAAAAATATATTTTTTTAAATATTGCACTTGTTTCGATAATAGATAAATTACATAGGTACCAATCGAAAGTATGAAGCCTATAGAATATGCAAACGTTAGGTTGACTATTTTTTTCCTGTCATAACATTGGGTAGGCAGGTGTAAACAGGCAAGTCAATATTAGTAATTTGCAACCGTCTGGTTAAATAAATAACATTTATGTTCATATAAAGATAAGCTCATTACAAACACACACACATCAAACCAATGCAATGTAAAAAAAAATTTTTTTTTTAATGTTAAATTAATCATTAATGGTACTGGACTGAAATTTTTCAGCCAACCCACTCGCGATTTATTATTTAACATAATAAATTTGATATAAATTTATATAATAATACTTTTTATCCATTAACCTTCCCGGTGAAGGTCGTTCTATACTCGGATCTTAGACTAGTAGGGGTACGTACCGAATTTTAAAATACCGAATTTCATAAGACCTATGAACGGAAGGCCGATTTTAAAATGCCGGAAGTTTAAAATCTCGGAAGATTTAAATCCCGAAAGGTCAAAATCCCGAAAGTTCAAATTCCGACTGTTCAAAATTCCGAAGATTTATATACCTACAGTTGATATGTCGAAGTTGAAAATCCCGGCGAAAGTTAGATTAACCGTGTTTTTACAATGTAACTTAAATTTCTCACCTATCACGTGACCTACAGGAGTAGGGCAGCTAGTATTTCTGTTGTCTAATTTAAAAAAACCTCGAAATAAGGCTCATAAAATTCGGTATTTTGTATTTTCGGGATTTTGAACTTTCGGTATTTCGAACTTTCGGGATTTTGAACTTTCGGTTATTTGAAAATCGACATATTGAGCTTCGGTATATCGGGCATGGGTCTTTCATACATTCGGTATTTTGATTTTCGATGTTCTAAACGTAGGTATTTTAGTTGTAGGTATTATGAATTAACGGGATTTTAATACGTAGGTACCCGTTTGTAGTGTGCGAGGCAAATATCAACGTGACGAAGTGCTTCTTCAACATTTACTATTCTGCCAAAGTAGGTAGGTACATCATATACGTTATTGTATACATCTATGTTACTCGTATACTTACTTCAACATTTAAATGTATATACACCGAGACATTTTAGTGGTTGTTTTCCCGCGGCAGAACGATTTACCTTTAGTAGTACTATCGAATCATGCGAGTTATTTTTTGAAAATAAAAATATTTTTGTTCTCAAGTAATCAAAAAAATAATCATCAACTCGAAAGCGTGAGAATATCACTCAGTGCGGGAGCTTCTTTTACTTTAAACATTGAATTCGTGCGGCAGGCAGTACCCAAATACGTCACATCTCGTATAAGAAACTATCGTTACTCACGCTTTCGAGTTGATGATTATTTTTTTGATTACTTAGTTGAAACAAAAATATTTTTATTTTCAAAAAATAACTTGCATGATTCGATAGTACTACTAAAGTTAAATCTTTCTGCCGCGGGAAAACAAACAATAAAAATTGTCGGTGTATATACAAAGCTGCCACTTTGTCGCTACGATTTAGTATAGTTTTTTGCTTTGACTATATACATGTATATAATCAAAGAGTTTTATGTATCTAGGTATGACGGTGTCGCGTAGCGCTCTCTTCCCTTGGATGTCGTAAAAAGCGACTAAGGGACTAAAGACTGCACATACATCCATTAGCATAGAGTGGCGATGGGTTCACCACCTGTCACGCTGAGCACATGTGCAGTCGCTGTTTGGTTAAAAGTGGATTATGGCAGAGGACTGCTTTTGCGGGCCTCGCTGCCTAGTCTCTGACTAACCCTTCGGGGATAATAGTCGTGATTATATATTTTTTTTATTGTCTACGCTCACATCAATTATCTAGACCAAGATGAGTTCTTTTAAACCTCGTTCGTATGGTAAGATAACGGATAAATATACATAAACATAGAAAAAACACCCAGACCCGAAATCAATTTAGAAAAACAGTTTTTCTCTAAATTGACCCGACCGGGAACGAACCCTCAGAGATGGCGCGACGCCAAACCCGGCGTGCTAACCACTCGACCACGAAGGTCGTCTTTTTATGTATATATGTCTTCATATTATATATGTATAATATGTATGTATTGTGTATCTAGTCTGATCGAAGCAGCGCAGCCAAATTTTAGTAGCGGTTATTACCGGTTTACACCTACCAGTCGCATACGTTGGAAATTTCGCTATCAAACTCATCCAGTTTCCAGTTAATTACTTAATTCCGAGCTGTCTGCATCCAATCGCTAGCCGGCTCTAATTGCGACGCGTCGGGATCCCACGGGACTCCCCACGCCCGACGATGGGACCTAATCTAAATAATTACTTTTAGTTGGGATATGTTCTAGCACGCACTCAATAAACATCATTAATTAAGTCTAAGATTAATTCATAGAAATTTTTGTTAACTGTAACGGAAGCAACAAGTCATTTGCTAAACGAGTGTCTCTGACTACTTACTCGGAAGTCTCGTCATAACATTGTAATGAAGATTTTATTAATAAACGATTATAACTGAAAAACACCAACCGGTCGCATACCTACGTTAGACAATTTCGCTCGAAAACTCATCCAGCTGCGAGTCAATTTCAATCGCTAGCCAGCTCTAATTGGGACGCGTCGGAATCCCACGGGACACCTCACGCCCAACGGTGGGGTCTAATCGGGGTAATTACTTTTAGTTAGGCTGTGTGTAGGAGGGATGAGGAGAGTGTGTAGTCTTAAGTAGCTCGATGGCGCAGCGGTTAATTCGTTCGGTTTGCGATCGTCGGCATCGTTAAGCTACTTTCGCGATGCCGGGTCACTGGGCGGCTGTGTAGAGGCTTACTTTAATATAAATATATTGAATAAAAACAAATGGACATTAAGTTTTGAATATTAACTACTGAATTATAATTGTAAGCTACAAATTAGACAACCAACTAGATTAAGTAGTGGCACATGCATTGATAACTTTGCTGTGAATTTTCGCGGGTGTAAAAGTAATATAACTGAACTGGCGTTATCTGATCACACGGCTCAGATAGTGCAATGTCCTGTATCAAAAACTTCTTTAATTAATTCATGGCGAATAAAAAAACGCGATTACTGTAACGAAAATATGATTAAATTTAAGGAAGCAATCGAACAAATGAGCTTCTTTGATGTCTATATGGCAGACGATGTTAACGTAGCTTACCGTTCTTTTATTGATACTGTATCACTGTTTCACAGTCTGTGTTTTCCATATAAATTGATAACTGTAAATAATAAAAGAAGGTCAAAATGGGTTTCTAGAGGAATACGTGCATGCAGCAAAAAGAAAAGACAGCTTTTATGGGCATATAGATCATCTCCTACAGAAACGAATAAATCAGTACTCAAAATTTTTTCTAAAAGATATAAAAAAAATATTAATCAGACAAAACAAATACAGAATAGTCATTTCATAAAAAATGCGATGAACAAATCTAAGGCCACTTGGCAAGTAATCAATAAAAATAGAAAACAATATCCCACAGAAACTGTACAGCACATTATGAAGGAAGGAATTTCGATAACTGATGGTCAAAACTTAGCCGATTTGTTTAATAATCACTTTGTGGACTCCATAAGAAAACGTAAAGGAGACACCTCTAACTGCATGTATTCAGTGCCGCCTCAGATTAAGAACTTTATGTCACCAACAACAACTGAAAATGATAATCAAAATTATCCAATCTCTGAAAAATGCAAACAGTGTTGGAATAGATGGTATACCTACAGGGATTGTAAAACAATTTGCTCAATTTAATGAATTATATGCCTATTGCCTAATTGCCCATATTTTCCAAAATATTTGAAAAGATAATTTACGAGAATATTTATATTTTTTTTGAAAAGTATGATATTCTTGCTGGGGAACAATTTGGCTTTCGCAGTAATAAAAATACTACAATGGCTATACATGACTGATTTTTTAGATTTAATAATGACAGCTGTTGATAAAAGACAACACATAAGTGCTATCTTTATGGATATGACGAGCGCTTTCGATCACGTATCACACACATTATTACTGTCCAAGCTCTATGCATATGGCATTAGAGGTACGCCTTATAAGCTATTAGAAAGCTATCTTAATAACCGAAAACAGTATACAGCTAAAAAAATTATGTAGGAAAACTAAAACTAAAAAAGAGTACCTATCGTCATGTAGAGACGTAGAGTCGGGTGTTCCTCAAGGAAGCATTCTTGGGCCCTTGCTGTTCAATTTATATATAAATGACCTTCCAAAATCAATTGACTATCCTATGATATTATTTGCAGATGACAGTACAGCGTTAATTAAATGTAATAATATATTGACATATGAAAATGAAATTAATAATGTAATGACTAATCTTAATTTATGGTTGGAAAATAATGATTTATTACTTAATCTCAAAAAAACAAAAATTATGCACTTTCGGCAAAATACTTCCATCCCGAATGTAACACTCAAGTGTCGGGAAGAAACTATAGAACCTGTTGCAATAACTAAATTTCTTGGATTGTTAATTGATTACCAAACTAACTGGAAGCCCCATACAGAGAATCTGTGTAGTAGAATAAACAGTTTCATTTTTACTCTAAGTAAACTCTAAGTAAACTCTCTAAGGTAACCAGCACGGAAACTGTAATAACGGCTTACCGTGGTCATGTAGAGTGTATTATGCGATACGGAATCATCTTCTGGGGTAATGCGACAAATAAAGTTCTACTATTTAAGACCCAGAAGAGATGTATCAGAGCTGTGAAAGGGCTCAAATCAACTGATAGCTGTAAGCCATTCTTTAAACAAATGAACATACTAACCTTACCGTGCTTCTATATCTATGAAGTAGCTTTATATGTGTATCTTAATAAACATCGGTATGTTACTTTTTCCGAGAGAAATAGTGAAAGAAATCACAGGCACGGAAATAGAATATGCGCAGTATCTTGCAGAACCGGACTATTCAATGGTAGCTTGTTTGGTATGGCACATAGAATATTTAACAAAATTCCAGATGGATTGAAGACTCTGCCAGTGAAGTCTTTTAAAAAACGTCTATCATTATTGCTCAACGATAGATCATACTACTCGGTTGCAGAATTTCTAAATGACAAAGCCTTGAAATACGGTTAGACATTTACTTAGTTTTTAGAGTTTGTAATTATTTATAAGTCTTAAATTTATTTATTAGTATAATTTGTATGTGGACATGTTTTAATTTTATATTTTCATAATTGATTTTTTTTTATTCGTAATTATTTTGTATTTGGACATAATATCATTGTGTAATTAATTATTATTATTATATTTTTTGTATGCCAAACAATTAGATATTTGTATGCCTTGACGAAGGTGGAAATGTAGTGAAACTTAAATAAGACTAACACCTATGATATTGTAACTAACCTGCATTTCACAAATAAATACTATTCTATTCTATTCTATTCTATTATATTCTATTACTAAAAGAAACTATCAATCCCTCTCTTCTCTTAGGGTGCCGTAAAAGGCGACTAATGGACTAAATACTACACAAACTGTGAATACTATTCGACCTAAAATGTACGGAACATCATTATAATCATCCTCATCAGCCTATGAACATCCTTCGCTGGGCACAGGCCTTCATGGGTAAAGGCCCAATGCTGGTTGGTGGAATATGACCCAATCTGCCCTTACCATAAAGATATTACAAAATGTTACGACTGGAACTGAACACGCTCTACAGCCCTTGACCCGACAATCGGAACATCTGAAGCCCGAATCGATAGACCATATTCGTCGCAAACTCGATTTATTTCGGTGTTCCCCAGAGGCGGACTGGGAACTAAAGAAATGTTTTCTTTTTTTATATTTTTATATGACAACGAACAAATAATCGTATTACGTAACAATGCTTTTAGAGGCATTGTGAATTTGTGACGTCTTACTTAAATGTCGCAGTATCAATTCTGCCTCACATAATCTTTTCTTAATCAATTCTGCTAAGGGTGACCACTTGCCCTTTATCTCACCTGATTTTTTTTTTCTGATCACAAACTGTTGTTTGATTTACATTATCATAATTCCATTAGGACACATTCATTAAAATAGGAGATAGGACAATACAAGACAAAGTTTATCTTAATCCTTTGTAATGACCTTTAACAATTCTGTAAAACAATAATGTGTCAATACGTATTTTCTATCTTACGCCTACCTACATTCAAGATGGAACCTATGAAATAAGTAAAATAATAATGTGTCAATCAATACGTATTTCCTACGCCCACCTACATTAAAAATAGAACCTATACTGTAATCCATATTCTCGGGCCCCACAATACTTCCCTGCGTCAGTAACATGACACGCGTCGCGAGCGTAATAAAATATGATCCCGTGTCAACCGGCGCCGGAAAACGGCCACATGTACCCGCCAGATATTCAAATTGGTTCAGATGCTCCTAAGCCTGGATTATGCGATTCGGAACGATTGTAGGATGATAATGTAAGCTGAAGATTACTGCCTTAAGGCTAGGTGTTAGTGAAAAATAACGAGTTCCTAGAATTAATTTTTGAAGTAGCAAACAGTACAATTAAAATCTGCAAAAATGTATAAAATATTTTTGATTCTTTATTCTGTAGAAAACAACCGATGGAAACGCGATTTGATAAAGTTGGCTTGATAGAATAAATTCACAAAGTTACTTATTTTTGTGTCATTTTATCTTCTTTTCTAGGTTTTATTCTTAAAATAAGTGATTTGATATTATGAGTCATTTACCAAAATGTAGTTCCTAGATAACTTGAGGGATTATAACCGATCGTTTTTTATTTATTACATCTTTCAATTATTTTAAATATAAAACGCGATTATTCGCGCCGCTTCGCTGTTATACCCGTCCCTTTACCGCCGTACCATCGAGAGAGCGAGATCTCTCTCGCTCGAAATACCTCCCCTTAATAATAAGCTTCCTTCTACGTGAATGTGGAGTTTTTTAAGGTGTTTGACGGTGAAACCGCTAGCATTTGAGGGTTGTGATCTAGCAAGTTCAGTACCGTTACAATACTGTTCCGGATCGGTGACGAAAATAAAATATCTGGTCTTATTTAGCTAAGGCCTTGACCTCCATGATTGGAATCATATCGTCGTCACAACGCTAACCAAATGCGGGTGATCACAAACCCAAGATAATACATTGAAAAATTGCCAGACTTGGGAAATGAACTCAAACCCTCCGTATATCGAGTTGAGCGCTTTACCACTCAGTCACCAAAGAGAAATGTAACAAAACAAATTTTAATTCGGTTGACCCGGCATTGCGAATATTGTTTAACTTTTCGAATGGAGCTTTTCATTCGCACAATAATCCTTCTAATTTCGCCGCTCGATGTTTCGTCCGAAACGTTGTTATTGTACCACACAATTTCACTTTAACATTGTTTGCTTTAAGTTTCCCCTCATACCTGTATTTTGCGAAGCCGCGGAAGTTATTGGAGCAAACAGGCAGGTTCGATTCCCGTCACGTGCCTCGGTGTAGGAGTAAACTTGCGGCATAAATGCAAACTTATATTTTGTGGATCTATGCGGCGGTACGTGACCGGTTTTACATTTAGATCAGATCTGTTTTGTTCTGATTTATGTGTAGCTGAGTTTCCAGTTACATTGTCAGCTTATGAACGTACCACTGCTGGGATAAGGCTTTCCAACATAGACAGCACAATATGAAAAGATTCAAACTCTTTTTTTTTTAATGTGACACGTCACATCCTGCCTGATGGTAAGCAGCCGATCCAGTCCAAAATAATGAGAGCGCTCCCCACCGTGGAACAAGCACGGTAACAAGCGCACTCATGACGGCCTGCATAAATGCTGTTTCACGCCCCGTTTAAAAGACCCGGGATTATAGGAGCTGGGAAACATATGCGCCGGCAGAGAATTCCAAAGCCGAATGGTCTTACAGAGGAAATATCTAAACTCAAAATATATTTATTCAATAAACTCAATTAATAAATACTTTAAATCCTCCAAACCTTTTTTAACTTACCACCCATTTAGGACGTCATTTTTTAACTGTGACAAAGAACGGCCGCAAGAAACCACATCGCACAGAAGCAACGCCATTTACAAAAATAAATGTGTCGTTACCAGGTCATGAAACACAAAATATGAGTTGGAATGTAAACTATGTAAATGGTACTCTATATAAATTAATTATAGACAATTAGAAATAGCTGTTGGAGTACTTGGAGCATTTCAGACCCTAGCTGTTTCATCTTCTATGTAAGATTGGGCCATAAGTCCAATTTAAGTTGGTGTGAGTAACGACAGCCATCTTTGACAACAACTGGGTATATCGGCATAATCTTGACTTCTTAAGCATGGAGAATTTCCAAATATTTTAGTTTGCTCACCTATCCGGTGACCAGGTATTGTGACATTGGCTTAACTTGCCCGATCAAAACCCGAACGCGCAAGTCATTCAGCTACTCGTTTTTTTCTTTAAATAACAGATGGGCTTGTTCTTGGCCACATTCTTATCCGTAGGATTAAGAAGTGGCCGACGATGTACTCGGGCTTTAAAGATGTTGGGGCTACATGCACTCGGGAACACAGACGCCGGCAGGGAATTCCATACCTTGGCTGTATATACGCATTATGAATGAATACGAATAAAGCTTGGTGCGTATGAGTGTTATCTCAACAATTGTCTAACTCCGGAATTAGTCGTTACGTTTTAAACTATGTTATTAAGATCCTTACAATTTCACTTACCTAACATTCGTAGTATTATGATGTTTTTGCGTTAATAAAGCTTAAATACAACGTTGAAATAACCTAACAAATTATTTTTACGGAACTTAAAATGATTAATTTTGTAAGTAAGTACAATCTACTTACTGCTTGACGTTTAGAAAAGACTAAACCTAACATTTTTCTACCGTGGTTCTACCCACAAAATAGTCCCCGCTAGAAAGGTCAAAGTCAAAAAGTTTTATTCAAATAATCTTGTGTACTGTTGAATCGTTTAAATATTTTACCTAGTACCCTCTTGAAAACCAAATCGTCCTCCTTAAAACTCACAAGAAGTATTCGTTCACTACGGCTAGATCAAACTTAAGTTTCTCGGTGTCTTTTAAATCTGGTTACGGTTACTCGCTCGAAAACATGACTGAATTGAATTGCGCAATAGGAAATTTACTATACACTTAATCCAAGTCAACGAAATAAAATTAGGTTAAAATTTATAACACGACGTATTTATTGCTACCTTAAACATTATCTTAAAAAAACAACTGGCGGCTCCCACTGAAATCTATCAGCATCAACACCATTATCCAAATAGCATTACTTAGCATCAGATTTGAGAGGAAGCCGCTGAGCTCGCAAACAACGCCCGCAAAGTATTTATTGTTCGTTGAAACTTCTCGATTGCCACCCGTGGACATTGATTGATTCCATCTTGAATTCGAGAGATTCCGAATAATCGGTCATCTGGAAACGATTCTTTGTTGATCGGGAGCCGATTGGGGCGAACGAAGTAATTGTATCTTTACAACTCCCATTGGAAAGCGAATGGGGAATTAGTAGACAAAAATGTGAACAAGCATCCAGAGAAAACGTTTGTTAATTTTTATGGTTAATGTCTTTGTGAATTAACCGTGTTGCGTACCGGTGAAAGAATACTACCACTCCCTCTCTTTCCTTGGGTGTCGTAAAATGCGACTAATGGAGTAAAGGCTGCAGGCTACATGCAACAGTATAGATCGGCGATGGGCGCACCACCTGTCACGCTGAGGACATGTGCAGTCGCTATTTGGTGAATAGTGGATTATGGCAGAAGACTGCTTTTTCTTGCCTAGTCTCTGACTAAACCTTCGGGGATAATAGTCGTGGCTATATGTATGTACCCACCAACCCGCATTGGGCCAGCGTGGTGGGTTATGGCCCAATATCCCCACGTGCTATTGTCCACGTGGGAGGCCTGTGCCCAGTAGTGGGACGTTAATAGGCTGATGATGATGTTGATATGTATGTATGTGTGAATAACCGGCCGATGAACAACCTTTGTGGCGTTTCACTTTTGGGTTTTCTTACCCTATGTTGTTCACGGTTAGGCAATGGGCAAAGGCCTTTCCCAAGTCCGTCCATTCCCTTACCCAAGCCACCTAACTCCGGTCGGTCTGAAATGCGATAGCTATACTACAACCAAATTCTTTAAGTTTGTTAACAAATTATTGACAACCCTATGTGCAGATATCTAGGTCACTCGGATTTTAGGTTTTTTTGTGTAAGGGAAGCCAATGATAGGTAGATAGGATGCTGGATGCCACATTGTAGGAAGGCCAAAGGGAAGATCTTCCTCCGAGCTGGGTGGTATAGCTCGGGGACCGAAGTCCAATGATGTTAGTTGGAGGTGTTATTTAACGAAGGAGGTGGTGAAACTTCGCTACCGCGATGCAGGCTTCCCATACAATCTATCGTCGTAGTATGGCGACGTCGTTGGTATGCGTTTGTGGCGCCATCTGTTAACACGGTTGAGAAGGTGTTTTGCTTCGTGTCGAATAATGTGTGACGTATGCGGTAGGTGGCGCCGCCACACTTTAAAGAGAAAACAGCAAACAATGTTGTCTTTCTTGGACAGAGAGACACACAGAGAAGGGCAGAGATAAACTGCATCAGCTTATAGCTACGTGTAGCTTTGGAACACTTTTATTTATGCATAAAAGTCAACATTAAATACCGTTAGACATTTTAGTCTAACAATAGATTGTGCCCTTATTACCGATTACTCTGTACGTCTATACTAATATAATATTATAAAGAGGAAATATTTTTTCTTTGTTTGTTTGAATTGAATAGGCTCCGAAACTACTGGAATGATTTAGAAAATTCTTTAACCATAAGAAAGCTACATTCTTCCCAAGTGACATAGGCTATATTTTATTCCGATATTCCCACGGGAACGGGTACCACGCGGCAAAATCTGCGAGGATCCGCTAGTATATTATGTACATAGAAACGTTAAAGGCTACAAAAGGTGATCCAACCTACTTTCAGAAAAGCCTTTTACATTTTCAGGTGAGCCTTTATTCCCCAACTTGTTATTACACTAAAGAGGTTTTAACATTTTCCTTGGAGCCTTCAATTTGAGCGCTCCCCAAGGTTCTATCGTTTTATTTGTAACATCCATCATCTGCGGACTGGCCTGTGATTGGCTGCTGGATCGATCCCGTAGCCTTTACATTGATGAATCGTTTGAGTCCGCTTATTTGCAATGCTATGTATAGTTTAAGATTAAAGTAGAGCCATGTACTTTTTTCTTTTTTATAACGGTCAAGCATTTGCCTGTCAAGCATTTGCCTTCATCTTACCTTGGACGGTGACGACAGGCCAAAGTAACACACTTCCCTCTGAATTTTTGACTACTGAGCTGGTTATCTTTTTTCTATCAAAACAAAACAATGCTAAACCAAAATAAGATAGAAAAAGACTATTGCCTCAGGTGATAATCAAACCCACGTCTTCCTCATATCGGCCACCTCGCCACTGAACTATTGGTTAGACCTGACGGAATTCTTCAACACTTTTACTTTTTGCTAAAGATAATCCTCTCATCAAATCTCTTTGAATTGAAGTCCACTTTTATTTGTCCTAAAGGAATTCTTAACAAAATATTCAAAAGTTGCTATTATCCCCGAAGGATTAGTCAGAGACTAGGCAATGAGGACAGCAAAAGCAGCCCTCTACCATAGTCCGCTTTTCACCTAATAGCGACTGCACATGTGCTCAGCGTGACAGGTGGTGAGCCCATCGCCGCTCTATGCTAAAGCTAAGCACTCGGCTTTCATCTCACCTAGTGGTAAGTGACGATAAGGCTGGAGGTGGAAGCGCGCTTCACCCGGAATCTTCAACCACTGAGGAACTGGCTATCTTATCTCTAAACTGCCGGAACACAACAATGCTATTTACAATGTTGTTATGGCACCAGACTTTAGATAAGATGATGGTAGTTAGCCAGGCGGACTTAAAGGGCCTTAGGCGTTGAAAACGGAAAAATTTGCTGTTTTCTATTAGCTGTTATTCAAAATATTTTAGACTAGCCGTCGCTTGCGATTTCATCCGCGTGGTTCCCGTTCTAAACTATCTGTATGCCGAATTTCATCCAAATCCATTCAGTAGTTTTTACGTGAAAGAGTAACAAACATCCATTCATACTTACAAACTTTTACGTTTATAATATTAGTAGGAAGGATATTTCGCACTGAAATTTTCAATGTGTATTACAGAACATAAATGTGTGAGAGGATGAACGAAGCCAAAACACGATTGGAAACATTTTGTTCGATCGAAAGAAATCCTGAAGTTATCTCTAAAATTTCATATAAATGCACATTACGACCTTGTTTTACAATAATAATTCCTACAAAATAATAAACACATAGGTTTTGATTTCTCGACTGAGTTGGATTTCCAAAAAACTAAACATTTTTATTCACTTTTTGATAAAAATGTGAATGGCGCTTACGAATTACCGCGGAACTCGCACCGCGCAACACCCGCGAGGGCACGCGCAACATCCAAATTTTCGCTGACCGCCTAACCCCCTTAATAAGCTCTACCACCAACCAAACCAAACTACACATAGATGTACCCTCCCACCCTTCCCCCACTGGGAATAGAACCCGGTACCTCTGGGTCTAAGACTGGTGGCTATGCCACTAGATGACGGGGGCGATTAAAAGAGACTTTTTACAAGTATGTAAAAAAAACGATTTCTGACGTCATAATGCTTTTTTATTAAACGGCAGCGGGTAAAGTCTGCTTGAGTCAGCTTTGAATTCACTTACTACGTACTTAGGTAACTCTTGAACCGACTTAATAAATATGACTTAGAACAAGAAAAAGCACTTACCGCTTATTCTTTGATCATACTCCTTTGACTCGGATGTGTTCAAAAGTTCACAAACTTCATCTTACGTTGAGTTACGGACTCGGTGATCGAGTTTGAACGTTTCTGAGGAGTTCTATGCGCTTGCATGGAAATTTAAAACTGTCAGATTATAGAACGTACAAAGCGTCGCGTCTTGGCACGCTGTTTTATTTGTTTAAAAAGTGAAAATTGCACTTTTATAATGGAACAATATCGTCTAGAACTAAACTAGCTTCTAATCGTCAGCCTATAAACTTCTGGGCACAGGGGGGGGGGGGGTGGCGACCACGCTAAATAATCTCAACCAAACCACAACTGAACCTCAGCCGTTAGACCTACTCTTATAGTGCTATCGCGTTTGACACACGCGACGACGCACGCACATGACGACGCGACGGCGCTATACGAAACATACGAAACCGGCGAAACGCCTACGGTTCAGTTGTGGTTTGGTTGAGATTATTTATCGTGATTGCCCCCCTAGTCTTCCCAAATGGACTGTGGCGGCGCCACCTACCGCATGACGCCGCACATAGTTTGACACGAAACAAAAACACTTTCTCAACCTTGTCAACAGATGGCGCCACAAACGACGTCTCCATACTATGACGGTAAAAAAGTATACGTAGCCTGCATCGCGGTAGCGAAGACTTAACACCATCTCCTTCGCTATATATAGCACCCCCAACTAACATCTATAGGACTTCGGTCCCCGAGCTATACCACCCAGCTCGGAGGAAGATCTTCCCTTTGACCTTCCTACAATGTGGCATCCATCCAACCTGCCATCAGCATCCCTACAGTGGTGACCTCTACGGAGTACAGAAGCACCTTCAACATCGTCGCAACGCCTCATCGTCTCATCCATCATCAGGTCTACCTTCGCCAGCAGTCACACAGCCAACAATCAAGCCACAAGGTTCACGCTTCCCTACATGGACCACAGCACATTGGGAGATTGGACAATAACCCACCACGCTGGCCTATCGCAGGTCTATGGGTTTTTTTTAACGACTGCCATCTTACAACAACAACCGGGACCAACGGCTTTACGTGCCGTCTGAGGCACGGAGGAGCTCGAGATGTTTATTTTTATATGGTCACCCATTCAATGCCTCGGCATTGCGGAAATTGCTTAACCGGCAAGATCGCAAACCTTAGCTGCCTAGAGTCCTCTTCTTTCTTGAACTTCGTTTCAAATTACTCTTTATCCTAGCATTATAATATTATGAAACGACACGGAACAAACTTCGTCGTAACAGCAAACCTTTTTTTCAGACAATACCAGACTAGTTCCAGATAAAATTTTTCTTTTTACAAAGTCTTTTTCATACCACCCCTTGGCCTTTAGCTCCTCTTACACAAAGACACAATGTATAACAGATACCTACGCATCGCACGGATACATATTTCGTCACACGAACACATGTTCAAAAGCAGTATCCTGTCTTTCCTACGGTTTCCTACGGTTTAATCCGTGGTTTGATGGTTCTACTCCAACCTGCAGTACATAAGGGCTTGTTTACTCGTATTAATTTTTAACCACTTTTTTGGTTTGCTCTCCCAGTTTTTTTTTTTAACAAAATATCTTTAATATTCTTGTCTTTTAATACAGGTTTAACGGTGAGTCGAAGTCACGCGCCGTTTATTAGTTTAAAATATAAAACGTTCAACGAAGAAATATATATACAAGTGATATCTTACTACACGTAGTAGTACTCTACTACTTAGGTTGTTACGTTATTACCAAAGTATTGTTAGTAGTGTTTTCGTTCGCCTTTTTTAGGTTTAGTTTCATGTTAATTTATTTTTAAAAGAATTTACGTTACATTTGTATTTAATAAGAGAAGTTTTTGTATCATTTTTAATTTTAAATTATTATTTTTGTTTTTTTTTTAAATTTGGTCGATGGGTGCCTCGAACGCGTTTTGCATCGGTTGGATTTTTTAACCCTTCGTATGTATTATATGTATGTTAAAATTGTCGTAGTGTGCGAAATACTATCCAAAGTTTATTTATTAATATTAATCTTTATTGCACAATATTAGAAAAAAAATTACAAGAGGCGGACTTAATGTCGAAAAGGCTTCCTCTACCAGTCAACCTCAGGGCTAGGCAGAAAAAGTTGTTAGCGATGCTATATAAAACAGTATAAAGTCGACATCTGGTTTTATTTTATAAAACCAACCTACTGCTCCGTTCTGTTTACCGTATCCGTTGTCTTTGTGGCAGGTTCAGTAGGGGTCCAGGCTTATCTTAATTTGCTTATTCCTTTGTCCCAAGATGGCGTACTAAAGTTTATTTTTTGTATCGTTGTCTCTGAATGTTTGCTGGATGAATATTGCTGTTCCTCGTTATTTAGAATTAAAAATACACAGCCTTTTGTTTGGTGTGGGCGATGTTAAGTTTACCATCATTATCAACGAGTGGTGAGCACGCTGGTTCGGGCGTTACGCCATCTCTGAGGTTCCGAGATAAATTACCAGTCGGGTCAAAAACAGTTATCAAAATTGAAAAAAAAAATACCATTGAAAATGGTTAACAGATGAAAATCCCATGAGACGTATTTTGGCCATAGCTCCGAGGATTTTGGGAGGATCGAGATGGGAATAGTACAAAGAGTTGAGGAATTTAGGTCCCTTTAGATTTAGAGTTGTAAAAAAACGGATATTTCCGTATATAAAAGTGATGTAGCTTCTAAGATTATTGACCATCATGGTAATGGTGTTAAAAGATGCGGATGCAGGCGAGAAGTGCATTCGAGTTGGAATTTCAAAAATCTAAGTGAAATTTAAAAAAAAAATCGTAGTTAATTAGACTTGTAAGTAATGTAGTTGTGTAATTTTAGAGTTCACATCTCAATAAAAATTTCTTATTATTCGACTTGTAATGTGTTATTAAAAAATAAAAAAAATATTTTGAAATTTCTTGTATTCATTTTCAATGCTCCGATTCTTGCGGGGACTGCGTAATCAGTGATTTTCTTGTTTATGTGTGTTTATCCGTTATCTAGTTTAACTATTTAAACAAGCTTAATATGGGCTTGATAACAGCCCGCGACTTCGTCCGCGTAAACAACCGTATCCCGTGACAAATTTCCAAATATTTTGCTTTCACACAAACCTTGTCCTGACAATTACGAACACAACAAAAATAGAATCATCCAAATCAGTCCAGCCGTTCTAATGCGCGACAAACATTTCGGCATTTGATTTCATTTATTTAGGACTAGCGGCCGCTCGCGGTTTCACCCGCGTGGTTCCCGTTCCTGTGGGAATATCGTAATAAAAAGTATCTTATGTGTTAATCCAGGTTATAAACTATCTGCATACCTAATTTCATCCAAATCCATTTAGTAGTTTTTACGTGAAAGAGTAACAAACATCCATCCATACTTACAAACTTTCGCGTTTATAATATTAGTCGGATAAAATGTTAACTAAAAAAAAATACGGATTGCCGGTCCACTGCTCACTGTCAGGAACAATGGACCGGCAATCCAAAGACCATGGGTTCGAATCCCATCCGAGCTTTCCTGAGACTAGTTGATATTTTTAGTAAACATTTTATCCTTTATCTATATAGCATTGTGAATGCAAAAATTTCAATAATAAAGATATTTATTAATATAGATTTACTGCTGGGCACAACAGCAGACTCGCCTACTTTTACAATAGCTTATGGTGAGCTGGGCCCACTTTCCACCACGTTGGTGAGTTTGTGGCTTTAAATTTAGCCTAATGTTGACATGGCAAGATCGCAAACCGAAGGTCTTAGCCGCCGCGCCATGGAGCTTCGCAAACAAGTGACAAGTATTTAATGTGATTGTTAAGAATCGACCTGTATTGAAAAAAGAAACTACTGCTAAGTGAAATAACACAGATGCTTTATCGTAAAAGTATCTAAGAGAATGGAAATATGGGAAAGGAACCAAATAATAGCAGCGGCCAGGTGGGAATTCCCAATCAAGGGAAAAGTCGAGAAACGAGGAATAAAATAAAGCTCCATTTATCTGAGCTCCACGCGACGCGGACTTTGTCAAAGGCATTTTATAAATCCGGATGCTAGCATTATTTTAAATCTTTTTTTTGTCATTTCATTAAATTTTCATTCATTCTTTTTTTTAGACCTCCTTGGCCTTTTTCTATCCCCAACAGACTTATGTTACTAGTTTAATGAACGTGTATAATAATGTCAGGTATAGAGATGAAAGAATACTACCACCCTCTCTCTTCCCTTGGGCGTCGTAAAAGGCGACTAACGAACTAAAGACTGTACATACGTCCAACACCATAGAGTTGCAACGGGCTCACCACCTGTCACGCTGAGCACATGTGCAGTCGCTATTTGCTGAAAAGTGTACTATGGCAGAGGCCTGCTTTTGCGGTCCTCTTTGCCTAGTCTCTGACTACCCTTCGGGGATAATAGTCCTGATTATATGTATGTATGTATGTATATAATCCCGCAACCGAGCCATCTTAAGTGCTAAGAACAACTGCTTGTAAGGGAGCACTTCTGCAATTGGCTATTTGACAGTTGTAACAATAATATATGAAATACTAGCCAGTCGCGGTTTCACCCGAGTGGTTCCCGTTCCCTTGGAAATATCGGGATAAAAATTATCCTATATGTAAATCCATGTTATAAACTATCTGTATGCCGAATTTCATCCAAATCTATTTAGTAGTTTTTACGTGAAAGAGTAACAAACATCCATTCATACTTACAAACTTTCGCGTTTATAATATTAGTAGGATGTCGGAAATGGTAGGTTATGATTTAACGATAATAATTATTAAATAGTTTTTTTTTTGAGGATAATTTGTAAATATTTTATTTTTACAGAATAAATTTGCGATTTTTTATCTGTGGATTACAAGACTTGAAACACGGGCGGCCATGATTGAGCTTCATGTGACGTCATATTTCACAAAGTATACAAAAACTATCTGTCAGGTTTCAAATTAAGTTTCTATATTTATTGAAATGTGACGTCATAGATCAAAATGTCACGTGACCAACCGTTTTTGCACGAAATTTGAAATCAATGTAGAAAAATATGTTTTTTTCTGATTAAATATCACTTTTTCGAGAAAGAAAATATTGTACGGGGTATAAAATATGCGTTTGTAATTTTTAAAATACTTTTTCGAAAACTGTCAAGTAGCTAATTACAAAAAAAACCGTTGTTTCATGCAAGACTGCAATTATACTATTCGAGCTAAATGTTTTCATACAAATACGACCTCCGTGGTCGAGTTGATAGCACGCCGGGTCTGGCGCGCCATCTCCGAGGTCCCGTTTCAATATCTTGAAGTCTTCGTATTTTTTAACTATTTTTTCATACTTATATCAGACACATACAGCTCTATTATATTTTCATTATATTTTCACACATTTATGATACCAAGAAGCTTTCTGCTCTATAATCGCACTGGTTTTTAAAATTTAGGTCTACGATAAAAGTGTTGTGTGATTGACTGCTAAACTAACTATCGCCTAACTTCAATTCTCCCATATCCGTACCGGTTGATTGATGGGGAATGCCTTGTTGTGGTTAGTCCGCCTTTTGCTGTTATAAATATAAAAAAGATTAAATAAATAAAATATACAGCACTTGTAGTTTAGCTTTAAACAGGTTTACAAAATATTGAAAAGTAAGTAGGTGCATCTAGCCACTCTGTCTGTACACTAGAACCGTGTGTCGTGGCGTTAGTTACTTCGGCTAGCTATACGTAGAGTTTCAATAACGACGTTAGAGTAGAGTCTGCAAATACATTTATATACACCGTGACAGGTTAGACGACGGACGCGTTTAAGGAGGTAAACTAGTAACTTATCTACATCCCTTTTAGTTAAAAAAGGTTATAGCAAATTTTAAAACACGCAAGTAGTTACGCATTTTTAAAAAAGTGAGTATTGTTCATTTCCCATGTACTACACGCACGAGAAAGGGAGGCGTTGTTCGCGCGGCGGCGTTAGCTGTGCGTGTGTAGTGTAGGTAATTTCGCGCGCGTAGTAAATTGTAAATAAGCAGAAAAACCATTTCAGTTAGGAAAAAAGTAAAAACTTAAGTTTGGTGTTTTTTTTTTCATTTTAATGGAACAGGTATCGGTTTCTTAGACACCTCATTTAACGCGTCCGTCGTCTAGCCAGTCACAGTGTATACATACACATTAATCACGACTATTATCCCCGAAGGGTAGTCAGAGACCAGGCAATGAGGACAGCAAAAGCAGTTCTCTACCATAGTCTACTTTTCACCAAATAGCGACTGCACGTGCTCAGCGTGACAGGTGGTGAGCCCATCGCTGCTTTATGCTGCTGGACGTATGTGCAGTCTTTAGTCCGTTAGTCGCCTTTTACGACACTCAAAGGAAGACAGGGGGTGGTAGTATTCTTTCACCGCTACGACACGGTTAGACATTTATAGTCTCAATAATACAACGTTAGTCGGAAAGGGGGTACTAAGTTGAAAGGAGGGTAAAGTATACATGATAGTAAATAACTTTTGTCGAAGAAATTTTCCTAAAAAATGGATAATTTTAAATTAACAACTGTTTAAAGATTTCATAAGAAATGACGCTGTGGTAGCCCTGGCGGTCAGTTGTTTTGAGAGAGAAACAGATTTTAGTTCATTGACTTCATTGCCGGGGGTGTTAACAAGTGGCGTTAGCCCCGCCCCTATTTAGGGTTGTGCATTTTTTAAATATGAATATGCATAAAATATGAATGTTTTTCGCAAAGTTTATATTTGCAATTAACAGTTGATAGTAGCACTTTCAGTTGTCCGTGGCTTAGTACCCCCTTTCCGAATAACGTTATATAGAGCATAAATATAGTGTCAATAGTAGAGTTCTATGCTTACAATACTGTACTTTCACAGTGTCAAAAGTGTGTGCGAAGTGCGAAGCAGGTATATCACATAGAAATGTCCTACAGCTGAGAATTCGTCCAGTGAACGAAAGTACCGAATGCCTATCTCTCTCCTGACGATCCCTACTCTTTTCTTAGAGATCCCACTCCTACCTCTAGGCAGGAAACGCATCTGCGACTCCTCCGATTCTGCGGGTGTCCATGGGCGGCGGTGAATACTTTTCATCAGGTGACCCGCCTCTTCTTTGCCTCCTTTTACAAAAAAAATATTTTTTTTAAATATATTTTAGCGTTTTATTAACGCTTAAAAATACTTAAACCCACCAACCCGCATAGGGCCAGCGTGGTGGGTTATGGCCTAATATCCCCACGTGCTATTGTCCACGTGGGAGGCCTGTGCCCAGCAGTGGGACGTTTATGGGTTCAAATAATTTATTCTCATAAAAACAAAAATGTTTACATAAAATGAGAATACCAAGTTTGCATATTATATAAAATGAAAATAAAAAAAACAAAAGTGCCAACTCAACTCAGCCTTCGATGACATACAAAAGCCAGACATTTTTCACATCAAATGCTGGAAACATCAAAGTAGGTACTTGTATATATTATACATTAAAAACAAAATTTTTTAATTTACTTTTGAACAATGTTTTACTATCGCAATCCTTTATATCATTAGGTAAGTTATTATACAGCTGTACTCCCTCAAAAAGTATAGTTTTTTTTCCATAATTAGTGCGCGCACAAGTTATTTTAAGTTTGTTTGCGTTTCTAAGATTGTGTTTATTTACCTTTTTATGAAGTGTTATATTAGACTGGATGGAACTAGATGTTATATTCTTAATTAGTATACAAGTGTAGTACGTATATAGTTGCTTGAGATTAAGGATTTTAGTAGTTTCGTATAACTGCTTTGTTGAAGTTCGATAATTGTAACGGTATAACACCTTGATCATTTTGTTCTGTAGTCTTTGTAACGGATTTAGATGAGCTGCAGCGGCTGATCCCCATATTTCAATAAGATATTCGAGGTGTGATTTTACTAATGTGTTGTAAATTATATGGCGCACCTTAGTAGGAATGCAATTCGCTACTTTATATAATGCGCCCAGTAATGAAGTTAATTTGGTTTTCATGTGCTCAATGTGACATTTCCAAGTTAATCGGTCGTCTATCCACAGCCCGAGATATTTTTCTCGGTTGGATTGTTGTATTACTTCGCCATTTATGGTAAGAGGTGTAAAATTGGGTATGTGTTTGTTCTTAGGACTAAATATCATATAGGATGTTTTAGATGCATTTATTGTTAGCAAATTACATTTCAACCATTCATTGAGCACATCAAGATCTTTTTGAGCAGTTTTTACAACGTCATTCATTGATTTTCCAAAATAAAATAAACATGTGTCGTCTGCGTATAAAGTTACATGGCCTTCCAATCCTATATTAGTTATATTATTTGTATAAATTAAAAAAAAGTAATTTATAGGCTAATGATGAAGTTTTCTTAAGTAAAATTTTAGAGAGATGAGAGGTGAAAACTTCTAAGATTTGAATGAAGCAATGTTGACTAAAAAAAACGTAAGCATCAAGCACTGACAAATTTCGACGGGTGAAAACCAGACTTCGGTAGCCAAGTGGTTAAGGCAGCCGCCCGAAATGCGGAAGGTGCGTGGTTCGATTCCCGCCTGAGGTAGTCGTCTCTTTTTTCAGTGTTTAAAATTTTACTTAAAAGAGATTAAGTGAAGTGTCATTTTACATACATACATACAATCTAGACTTTCATCCCCGGAGGGTTAGTCAGAGACTAGGCAATGAGGACAGTTTAGGGTGATCTTCTTATTAACTTTAGGCGATCTGTTCTTTTAATGTTATTTGTATGTGAACTATACTGTCCATAATGTTCTAATCAGAATGGTTTATTGCGTGTCTCAAATAAAACCAGTAAAAGTTAGTAAAAGTCTATTAAATCACTGTACACAAGGTTACACAAAATAATTTAAATTGATCACAATAACTATTAATTAGCACGACAAGACTGGAAGGCACGCCTGTAGGGCTACGACAGTTTGATGCGGCTACGGTCTACTGCTACGATTCACGGCTTCGTAGCTGTGCATCGTAGCCGTAGCATCGTTGCTACGGCAACGAATATTTTTGCTGATGCAACAAACTGTGTCGCTACAGACTGCTTAAGGTGACAGCAGTTTTTTTTTTAAATGTCGTTGCTTTTGTGCGCTGTGGTTTCTTGCGCCCGTTCCTTCTCATAGTTAAAAATGATGTCCTGAATGGGTGGTAGGCTATAAAAGATTTGGACGATTTAAAGTACTTATTAATTGAGTTTATTAAATAAATATAGTTTGAGTCCTCTACCATAGTCCACTTTTCACCAAATAGCGACTGCACATGTGCTCAGCGTGACAGGTGTAGAGCCCGTCGCCGCTCTATGCTGTTGGATGTATGTGCAGTCTTTAGTCCGTTAGTCGCCCTTCACGACACCCATGGGAAGAGAGTGGGTGGTAGTATTCTTTCATCGCCATGCTACACGGCTATTAAAGTTTCACTAAAATAATTCTTAACGTTTTCTGCTGACCATCCGAGTTCGTTTGTTACTGGTGAGATTCTAATTCACTTGATGGGAGATAGCGAGCGGCAATTGAGTTACACTGCAACTGTTAAGCTGCACATACATCCAACAGCATTAGAGCGGCGATGTGCTCGCCACCTGTCACGCTGAGCACATGTGCAGTCGCTATATGACGACCTCCTTGGTCGAGTGGTTTGTACACCGGTTTTCATGGTGTCGCCATCTCTGAGGTCCCGGGTTCGATTCCCGGTCGGGTCAATTTAGAAATTATTGTTTTTCTAAATTGTCTCAGGTCTGGGTGTTTTCTATGTATAATAAGTATGTATTTAAGTATTTTAAGTATGTTTATCCGTTGTCTAGTAACCATTTAACTAGTTTTTTCGAAGCTTCTCTTGGGCTAGATAATTGGTGTGATTGTAGGAAAGTTTTTTTTATTTTTTATTTTTTATTTGGTGAAAAGTGGACTATGGTTGAGGACTGCTTTTGCGGTCCTCATTGCCTAGTCTCTGACTAACCCTTCGGGGATAATAGTCTTAATTATATGTATGGATGTACTACACAACCAGAAATCTAAGTCGAGCTCCTTTCAAGGGACCTACCAGCCAACCGCTGTGCCATTTACACACCCGACGCGCAATATACAAAATCTGTCAATGTGTCCAATATTGTAGAGAGGTCACTGAGTGTATTCGCCGCCTGGACATTTCCCGAGGGCTCGAGAGAAATATTTCCCTTATAATAATAACTGTAACTCTTACCACGGTACCGAAAGTCACTTCTGTTTCACTCCATTTTAAAAGAAATAAAGAAAAAGCGTAGTATCTTTTACATGTTGTTGTATTTGCCTATCGTTATTTGTCTGTTTTTTTAGGAGTGGAGGTAGGGAGGCCACTTTATGACATGTGACACTTTAAAAGAAAGGGCAAATGGATTGTGAAGTCGCTATTTGGTGAAAAGTGGACTACTGCAGAGGACTGCTTTTGTGGTCCTCATTGCCTCAGAGTAACCCTTCGGGATAATAATTTGATTATATGTGTGTTAAGTATTAAAAGCATGGAAAAAAAATTGCCATTGCTAAGTATTTTTCCGGGACTTCTCCGTAGAAATACGAACCGATAGCGAAGTGACAATTTTTTGTAATAGTAGAGGATCCGAGTATAGAACTACCTTCACCGGGCCGGTTAATGGATGAAAAGTATTTTATATCAAATTTAATATGTTAAAAATATATCGCGAGTGGGTTGGCTGAAAAATTTCAGTCCAGTAAATGATTAATTAAATATTGAAAAATTATTTTTTTTAAACATTGCACGGGTTGGGAAATAGATAAATTACATAGGTACCAATCGAAAGCCTATAGAATATGCATACGTTAGGTTGACTATTTTTTTCCACACAACTATTGGGTAGGCAGGGGTAAACATGTACGTCAATATTAGTAATTTGAAACCGTCTGGTTAATAAATAAAATTTATGTATAGATAAAGATAAACTCATTACAAACACACACACACACACCCACACACACACACACCCACACACACACACACACACACATACACACACATACACACACACACACCAAACCAGTGCAATGTTAAAAAAAATTAAATTAATCATTATAGGTACTGGACTGAAATTTTTCAGCCAACCCACTCGCAATATATTTTTTAACATATTAAAATACTTTTCATCCATTGACCGGCCCGGTGAAGGTCGCTCTTTACTCGGATCTTAGACTATAACTTATATATAAATAAAACAATTAGTGCATTACAAATAAACAAAGAATAAGCTACGAATACTTATTCTGTGTTTTGTTCCTGTCATGTAAAAGTAACTTCAAATTAGAGTAAAAAGACAAAACATGGAATAACTAGTCCGACCTTTTTGTCTGTTTGTTTGTAAGGCACTTAGAGTTTTGATTTTTTATATTTTAGTTGTAACCTTTTCTCTTTACACTTTCATATCAAGAGGAAAGAACCAAAGTACTTGCCAAGACGAATCAAATGAGTCCAAAACTCGACAGCAAAATAATTTTACAGACTAAGTAGCTACTTTTAGAAGATTAATTATTATAAGTGGTGGTTAAATTGTAATTATTCAAAATGCTTCTCCCACTGAAACGTTACGCCCACCTAGTCATTAATATTGACACTGAGAAGATTCTTAGTATTTATAAACCTAATAAATCTAACTTAGCCTTTGACGTAGGTAAAGTAAAGTTTAATCTATGTACAGTCACCAGCATTAAGATGTGACTATCGACGGTCTGCAAAAATATCTGATCATTAGTGGAAGGCATATACACCCTTAATTATTATTCGATTTAATGATATTAAGGGTGAGTTCCACCCATGAAACTGAACAACTTTCCCCAAGAAACCTATCTGCAAAAATTACAAAATCATTTCGATCTCCAATACAAAACTGTTCGATCAGCTGACGATAATAGAAATGGGGGGTCGAAATTTTTTTGTAATTTTTGAACATAGGTTTATTGGGGAAAGTTGTTCAGTATCATAGGTGGAACTCACCCTTAATTTAATTAAAACTTTAATATTGAAATTTTGCATTCACATTGCTATATACCTACTAGATATAGGATAAAATGTTTACTAGAAAAAAATCAACTAGTCTCAGTAAGCTTGAATGGGATTCGAACCCACGATCTTTGGCTTGCCGGTACAATGCTCTAACCGCTGAGCTACCGAGATCCCAGAAGACTCGCTGAATTTTTCCTAGTAGTTTGATTTACGCTGCTAGCCAGCGGTATTACGTCACTGTGAAGTCTACCCTCACAGTCGAAAGAAATACTATTGCAAGTATTTAACAATCGATAAATACGTAATTGCTTATAATATCTTTATTATTGTAATTTTGCATTCACAATGCTATATAGATATAGGATAAAAAGTTTACTAGAAAAAAATCAACCAGTCTCAGGAAGCTCGAATGGGATTCGAACCCACGACCTTTGGATTGCCGATCCAATGCTCTAACCGCTGAGCTACTGAGACCCCAGAATACTCGCTGAATTTTTCCTAGTAGTTTGATTTACGCTGCTAGCCAGCGGTATTGGAAGGCAGTTTATTCCACATTCTGGCTGCATATACTGTGAACGAGTTGTTAAAAAATTTGGAGTTGGATTGAGGATAAAGGAGGGTTCTTGTGTCACAGGAACGTTTAGGCCAGGAAGAGACTGGTAAGAGATTAAATCGGGAGCGTAGATAATGTGGAAGTCGGGGATAGTTAAAAATTTTGAAAAGAAGGCAAAGGATGTGCATATCTCCGCGTAGTCTAATTGGAAGCCACTTTAACTTTGACCGGAATTCTGAAAAATGGTCATACTTTCGCAAACCAAATATAATTAGGATTGCCAGGTTTTAACAATCGATAAAGACGTAATTGCTTATAAATATCTTTATTATTGAAATTTTGCATTCACAATGCTACATAGACATAGGATAAAATGTTTAGTAGAAAAAAAATCAACCAGTCTCAGGAAGCTCGAATGGGATTCAAACCCACGACCTTTGGATTGCCGGTCCAATGCTCTAACCGCTGAGCTACCGAGACCCCAGAAGGCTCGCTGAATTTTTCCTAGCAGTTTGATTTACGCTGCTAGCCAGCGGTATTACGTCTCTGTGAAGTCACTTCGAATCCCATTCGAGCTTCCTGCGACTGGTTGATTTTTTTTTCTAGTAAACATTTTATCCTTCATTAAAACTAATAAAATATGTGTATATGCCTATACATATATATATATATATATATATATATATATATATATATGTGCCTTGCCTTCCACCAATGATCAGATATAATCACATCTTAATACTGGTGTACTACCAGTCACGAGCACCAATATGTATACACTTTGACTCTGATTTCATTGTATTAAGAGTTACAATTGTTTACATATTTTTGCTTGTAACTGTACATACATACATTTCCGTAGGGGTAAACGCGAGTTAATCCGTAAAAAAATATTTCATTTCCATATGATAGTGTTCATACTAAACTCAACTTATCATTCCCTACATAAATGCAAGCCGCAAAAGAAACATGGAACCCTAGTAAATGACCTTATCTCAGAACGGCGCACATAAAATTCCGCACGAAATTGTTGCAATACTAGTTCCCTCACCGCAGATATGTAAAAATGAAAATTGTCCCTCCAGTTTCAAAGCTGGCGGCGCTCTGACGCATACTTTACATATTTTAACGTGTGTCGATGGACGAATCTACATGCATTATATCTAATAGCCTTTTAGAGGGATATGCATTCCTGGTACATTTCAAAAGTAACGAATTTTTTTTGTAGGTTATATTATGAATAATTGTGTAACACTTATTGGCAGTAAAGTGAAGCTTCATATTATCTTACTAATATTATAAACATGAAAGTTTGTAAGTATGGATGGATATTTGTTACTCTTTCACGTAAAAACTACTAAATGGATTTGGATGATATTCGGCATACAGATAGTTTATAACCTGGATTAACACATAGGATACTTTTTATCCCGATATTCCCACTGGAACCACGCGGGTCAAACCGCGAGCGGCCGCTAGTTTGTTATATTTTTTTAAATTCATACTGGAACATAATGGAGGATTATTAACCGTCAAGTGTTCATGAGCGTGCAGTGTTAGAAAATTAAACAAAGTAATGCAACATTGTCATTTTCATGACATTTCTATAATCTTTCGTTATCATTTACTAGTAAATAAAAAAAAACAATTTGGGTAGGTAAATGGTCTTTCCTTTGCTCAAACTAAAACCTCCTCTTGGGACAAATACGCCTGGTACTTTTTTCAATTAGTTAAGAATATTATTTGAATTGCTTCGTGCGCACAGGGACCTCCTCTTTGTTCTGCGTTCCTGTGACGGATGTTACTTTTAACGAGATTCATAGACAGTGTTTCACTTTATTGTTGTAGTTTAACCACCTCTGTTGTCCAATGGCCACCGGTATTAGATCCAGAGGTCCCGGGTTCGATTCCCAACGAGCCGTACATCTTTGTGTACTTGGGTTTGGTTGGTGGTTGGGCTTATTAAGTTTGCCTGGCTAGATATCACCATGTTATCTAAATTTTGGCGCCTTAACAACCATTTTTATAGCATTGTTGTGTTCCGAAAGCTTAGAGATAAGATAGCCAGTTCCTCAGTGGTTGTGGATTCCGTGTGAAGCGTGCTGCCACCTTCGGCTTTGTCATCAGTGAGATGAAAGCTATGCATATCCGTAATAGTGTATAAAAAAGTAGTTTTCGCCGTTTCGCAGACTTTGTAAAACAATATAATATTATTTAGGTCTCGAGATCAGCGAATGAGCGAGTTATACTATAAGGATGGAAACCTGAGATTCTATCATACATATGTTATGACATCCCATCCCCAACAACAAAGAACTGCAAGACGTAAAATAATTCAATGTTAACAGCTCACCATAATGTTGACTGTTTGCTTGTTTTTTCATCAACTTAGTTTAATAACAAAGACACACCCAATCTATAAGTAAATTGTTTACAAGCGATAGGTTTTTGTTGTTGATAGGCTGTTTATTCTCATTATTTGTAGGAAACAAGTTGATAGCATATCCGTTCACTTCAGATTTCCCACGGGGCGAGCGGTGTATCTCGATTGAAGATGCCGGGGTCTGTATCCAGGGCACGCTTGCGTGAGCTTGTCTGTGCTTATGTGAGCGTTTGACAAGCACAATATTTGTCACGCCAATTTGGCTAATGCCAGAATAGCAGAAACTGTGGATATGTCTGCGTCTTTTGAGTAACTACTTTTGTTTGCTAATCCTTTTGCAATCATCTCTGTCCCAAGCCAGTTAGGGGCGCTAGGTAGGGGCGCAGCTACCACCGTACCAGCCGTATCAATGCCCTTGACCCCCTGGCTACAGGGGCCCCTAACGTTTGTGGTAAAAAAATATCTGAAAAACTTCTATGGGACGAGAACAGCTTGACCTTGTTGGCTATATAGACAATTAGTCCATAGAGCAAGACAATTTAATATCGTCATTAGCTAAAACTTTTTTTATTACCCGTTAAGTATACTATACGTAGCGGTGAAAGAATACTACCACCCCCTCTCTTCCCTTGAGTGTCGTAAAAGGCGACTAACGGACTAAAGACTGCACATACATCCAACAGCCTAAAGCGGCGATGGGCTCACCACCTGTCATGCTGAGCACATGTGCAGTCGCTATTTGGTGAAAAGTGGAGAGGAGAGGACTGCTTTTACGGTCCTCATTGCCTATTAAATCTCTAATGTTTAGTGATGAAATTGGAAGAGGGTTGGGTCAATTATTAAACACTGAGGGGCAAACTGTCCTAAATTATTGTATGCCTGGTTTGACATAGCATCATATAATGGAAAAATTGATTTCACATGACCTTAATAATGTAGGAACTTTTATTATTTTAATTGGGAAAAGGGGAAATGTGAACAAAAAAAGTATTAGTCAACTTTTATGAAAAATTACTTTCTTTAAATATTCCAAAAATTATAATTTTCACACTTCCCTACAGTAAAAACTTGCCACACGAAGAAAATAATTATAGATTTAAGCTTAATTTGACATTGAATACAATGGCTTGCTATGAAAAGAAAGTAACAATAATAGACATAAATAAATTATTAGATAATAATTTTATATTGACAAAAGATAAATATTATCTTAAGACTTATTTTAAGCGACAGATAGCAAATTCGCTATCATTTTATTTTAAATATTTAGCCAATAACATTGCTAGCTCAGCGGCTTCTATTGAGCTGCAACATACTGACATGCCAATTCAGACTTTGGAATATGTTCCAAATAATTTAAATTAGCTTATAAGACAATAGAGGACACCTCTAGCAAATTATTGGAATTAAATTATAAGACAAAAGAGGAACTCTCTTGCAAAATGTTCGTAAATAAAATGAAATTAAATCAATGTAAAAATAGCTTTATAAAAAACCCCGGTCAATCATTAAAAGAATCTATGAACATTGTTCACCAGAACATTCAAGGAATGATGGGCAAAGATTTAGAGATTGAATTGTTCATGAACTGTAATAATATCGATATTCTTTGCATTACCGAGCACTGGCTTAGAGACCATCAGTTCATGTTCAATTTTAAGAATCATTTGGTAGGAAGTTCATTCAGTCGAGGAAATGCAATACATGGTGGCTCCTTAATTATTGTTAGTAAAAAGTTTAAATTAAAGGAACGCAAAGACATAGTAAGCCTCTCGCTTGAGCGAACAATAGAAATAGCTTGTGTGGAGTTGGAGCAGTTTGTTGTGATAAGTATATACAGACCTCCTTCAGCATTATAAGATTTTTTTGAAAAAGTTATGGATGAGACATTGCGTAAAGTCCGCAATATAGGTAAAACAATAATTATTTGCGGTGACTTTAATATAAATTTGCTAGAAAACTCCACATTGTCAACTAAAATTAAAAACTTATTTCTATCATACAATTTGAATCATTTATTTTTGGAGCCGACAAGAATAACTGCCACTTTGGCCACCTGTATTGATAACATATATACAAATGTAAAACCACTGGCTAAGCAAATTATTAATAACCTGGACTCTGATCATTGTGGCCAAATGGTCAGTTTTCCACACCAGCGTAAGCAAGTGATGAAAAAGAATATCACTGTTGTGCCAAAAACTGCAGGTCGGCTGGAGTGCTTTAAAAGCAATCTAGATACAAAATTAAATTATTTAGAATACAATGACAACCCTGATGTCTTTTATAATGATTTTTTTAACATGTATTGTTCAGAATTTAATAAATCTTTTGTTCCAAAAAAGATCTCGGTTAGTGGTACTGTATCTTTTAATGAATGGGCTACAATTGGTATTCACAAAAGTAGGAAACGCCTTTATGAACTTTATGGTGAACGCAACTATAACACCAGCAACGACTTCAAAATATATGTTAAAAATTATTCTAAGTTATTTAAAAGAGTATGCTGATTAGTCAAGGCAAACTATCTGAGTTCTAAGAGTCAGAAGTCGTAATAATGAGTACAATTTAAATTGTGATAATAAAACCTTGACTTCTGATGCTGATGTTGCTGCAGCATTTGAGAGGTTTTTTACTGACATTCCAGTTTCAACTACAAAAGCCTTGATTTCCTCCCCCACTGTAGCTGAATCTGTTTTGAAGGAGAATGTTAAAGATTGTGAAAGTAATTTTAGTTTTCAAAAAAATTGTGTAATAGATATATTAAAAACATTTTACACTCTCAATAAAAAGAAAACTGCTGATCTGTGGGGTAATTCCGTGGATGTCGCTAAATCAGTAATAATGACAATAGCTCCAGTTTTAGCTTGCATATTTAACGAATGCATTGACTGTGGTGTTTTTCCTGACCTAATGAAACATAGTAAAATAATTCCATTGTTTAAATCAGGTACCACTTCTGACCCCTCTAATTTTAGACCTATTTCTGTGCCACCCACATTTAGTAAAATTTTTGAAAAGTTGATGCTAGACCAAATTTAAATTCATTTTCATAGAAATAAACTTTTACATTGTAAACAGTATGGTTTTACTAGGGGTCGCTCAACAACTGACGCCGGTGTTGAGCTTTCAATCCAAATATTTGATACCTAGGAGGAATCACAGGATGCCCTAGGGGTATTTTGTGATTTATCCAAGGCTTTCGATTGTGTTTTACATGAAACTTTGGTCAGGAAGCTTAACCACTATGAAATTAGGGATGCTTCTTTGAGCCTTCTAATCTCATACTTGAGTAACAGGATTCAGAAGGTCGAAATTAACGGTAAAAGATCTCCGGGATCAGTGGTTACAATGGGAGTTCCGCAGGGTTCAATACTTGGTCCATTCTTGTTTTTGGTTTATATTAATGACTTACCTTATTTTGTAAAAGACAGTCATGAGATAGTATTATTTGCTGATGATACTTTACTTTTATTCAAAGTGAAACGACGACACACAAATTATGACGATGTGAATAATGCGATCTCAAAGATTGTTCACTGGTTTAGTGTAAATAACTTGCTATTAAACGAGGGAAAAACCAAATGTGTAAGATTTGTATTGCCTAATGTTAAGCAAGTAACAACTAGTGTACAAATTAAAGATAACAGTGTGAATCCTGTGGACACCACTGTGTTTCTAGGCTTAACGTTAGATGCCAAGCTTCAGTGGGGCCTACATATAGCTAAATTATCGAATAGACTTAGCTCTGCGGCTTATGCAGTAATGAAGATCCGTCAGTTTACTGACGTTGATACATCTAGATTAGTTTATTTCAGTTACTTTCATAGTAATGTCGTACGGCATTTTACTGTGGGGAAATGCTGCCGACATTCAAACTATCTTTGTGCTGCAGAAGAGGGCTATTCGAGCAATCTATAATCTAAAGGCTGGTGACTCTCTCAGAGAGAGATTTAAGGATATAAATATAATGACTGTTGCATCACAATACATATATGAAAATTTGATTTATGTTCATAAAAATATTGAAATATTTTCAAAAAACAGTGATATTCACAATGTGAACACTAGAAGTAAGAACAAATTAGCAGTACCTTATACTAGGCTCCATAAAATATATAATTCTTTTAAGGGTCTGTGTGTAAGATTTTACAACAAAGTACCAAATAATATTCAGAAATTAGATCTTAATAAATTTAAAATCAAAATCAAAGAAAAGCTTTATAAAAAAGCTTATTATAAAGTGTCAGATTACACAGAAGACAAAGCAGCTTGGATCTAAAATGCTCCAATTACTCCAACAGCTATTTCTAATTGTCTATTATTAATTGATACTTAAATTGTATTGTAGTTTTGTATTGCTTAATTTATTATTTTTTAAATTCATATTTTGTATTTTATGACCTGGTAACGACATATTCTTTTTTTTTTTTTGTTGTAAATGTCGTTGCTTCTGTGCGCTGTGGTTTCTTGCGCCCGTTCTTTGCCACAGTTAAAAAATGACGTCGTGAATGGGTGGTAGGTTAAAAAGATTTGGATGATTCAAAGTACTTATTAATTGAGTTTATTGAATAAATATATTTTGAATTTTGAATTTTATTCTCTGACTAACACTTGGGGGATAATAGTCGTGATTATATGTATGTACCTATGTACTTATGTATATTTTTTTTACTTAGATACTCTTTTAATTCAGACGTCTTGATAGCGTTGATAGTGCGTCTAGTTTTAAATGTAATAGAAGCGGCCGCCTTACAAATTTTGAAACATCGCCCGTCTGAGGCAATCAACGCCATACGCCGCTAGCGTTCACGTTAACGATATAAACGTAGATAGGATGCGGCGGGCACTCGATTAGCTCACTAGACGGAAAATTGTCTGACGCCTATGTCAGCAAGCGCTCACACGCTTTGATGTCTGCTAGACCTGACTCAACGCTTTCCCAAGGTCTAATCAACATTTACACGCAACTCTTAATCTATAACTACTAGCTACGATGCTTTTGAGGGTATAATCACTTCTATCGCTATTAATCATGTTTTCAGTAAATATTACATATATAACTGTGTCGTGTAGCGGTGAAAGAATACTACCACCCCCTCTCTTCCCTTGGGTTCCGTAAAAGACGACTAACGGACTAAAGACTGCATATACATCCAACAGCATAAAGCGGCGATGGGCTCACCACCTGTCACGCTAAGAACATGTGCAGTCGCTATTTGGTGAAAAGTGGACTATGGTAGAGAAAGGACTGCTTTGTTGTCCAATTGCCTAGTCTCCGACTAACCCTTCGGGAATGATAGTCGTGATTATATGTCAGTATGGATGTATCATATATCGTATTGTATTATATACAGTCAGGTCATAAATTCTGTCACATGTTTAATATAAAATAATTGAGACAAGTTTATTCATTATGTAACCATTTATATACCAAAATGAACTTAACAAAACACAGATTCTTATGACAATAAAGTTTATTCAAAATGACCTCCGTGATTTTGAATACAGGCCTTCAATCTGCGCGGCCAGTCGTCTATCGCAGCACGAACGAGGTCCATGTCAATATCGGCGGCTGCCTTAATCAAGGCTGTCTTGAGTGACTCCAAATTGGGATGAGGCTTTGAGCACGCCTTTTCCTCCAAGTGTTGCCATATCTTGTAATCTAACGGACACAAATCTGGACTGGAGGAGGGCCAGTCTTCGTGCCGGATGAAGTCGGTTTCACGCGCCGCCAGCCAGTCTTGTGTGCTCTTCGCTCTATGAGCTGGCGCCGAATCTTGTTGGAATACCCAGTGCCTGTTATTGAACATGGTATGAGGAACAGGTTCCACAAGGTTCGTCAGGACTGTATTTTGATACACAACTGCATTTGTTTTTACACCTTTCTCAAAATATGGCTGCATCTGTCACTCTACTTCCGTATTACTTCCTGTTTATATCCGGTCTAGGTTTATTGACAATTTCCATGAAATTTGGTAAGAAGACCTTAATAAAAATGTATAGCACTGGAATCATTATTAAATAAGCTATCTGGCGATGTATAATAAAGTGTAGTTTGATGCTACCATTAAATTGCAAAAAAAAGGTGAAAGTAATTTTTAGTTTTTTTCTCGATTATTTAAAAAAAAATATAATTATAAATAAAACTATGAAATAAGTTATAATTACTACAAGTATTATTTGTTTTATTTACAATTTAGAAAACACGTTTAAAACAGAATAAACCTCGCCATACATTTTTTATTTGCGCCAGAAGTGACGCATAGTACCGGGCGATAACTGTGACTGAACGAACTTATCGTTTATCGGTGCCATTTTGAAACCTTTCTTGCGTTGTAATGCTGTCTTTGTCCCACTCTATACATTAAGGCAAAGTAATAATAACTAAAGAAGGATACATATAGTTTTAACAGCTCAAATTGTCAATAAAACAGACCCCGTGCCAATCTGCCCAAATTGGGCGTTGCGCATATGCGCCATGTTTTAAATCGACCCAAATTGGGCAGATTAGCAGAAGTGGCCATGTAAGGGGTTAAGCCCCAATAAGAAACTCCCAACCATACCACGAGCGAGGATGGAAAATGACCTTGTTGGACACGCGGAATACGGTTGCTCGCTTCTTCACTACTGTGTGCGTACACCTTATTTTTTGTTTGTTGTAGCTCTCTTCTACGGTAAAAAAAATTTCATGCGAAAAAAGAATTTCCCGATATTTTTTTCCCGCGTACCGCTTCAACAAAGCGCGGCATCTCTTCAGTCTCAGGTCCATGAGACGAGCATTCAAACGATGTCCTGTTTTTCTTCGATATGCCCGAAGCCCTAAGTCTTCATTTAACACCCTTTTCACCGTGGTTCTGCTTAACCCCATCTGGAGGGTCAACAGTTTCTGCTTACGTTTGGGATTTCTTTGAATTCGCGCCTTCACAGCTTTTATCACTGCTGGAGTCCTAACAGACCGAGGGCGACAACTTCTTGACCTGTCATCTACACTAGAGTCTTCATTGTATCGTTTTATGGTACGATAAACAAATCTTTTGGTTATGTTCAAATTTTTCAGTATGTCAAAAATTTGAATTGGCGCGCAACCGCAACGATGCAACGCAATAACTGCAACACGGTCTTCTCTAAGCATCCACTCCAAATTTAAAAATGAATAAAATTCTAAAAAGTATACATTATTATTTTCTTGAACAATTCGAAATTCAAATTCAATAAACTATTTTGTGGCCAGCATTCTAAAAGAAAAGTTTTACTGTGTAACAATACTTATGACCTGACTGTGTCCAATGTGATAGGGGTGGTACTTCCAACCCGTTAAGGCTAAGTACTACATCTAAATTCAGCGACAAAAAAAATAATATGGGGGGTCCTTCCCCCTCCCCCTATAATTTATGACTATTTTTACTTTGTGCGATATCATAGGTTTCATACGTCGGAGAAACATGAAAAAAATGGCAACGGTAGCTAATGACAATGGCTAACTAAATAATTACTGTTTCGTATGTTTGAGATTATTTTGGTGAGAAAAAAATCATTACTTTACTATTTTGTGATTTAAAATCACTTTTTTATAAGTCCATGTTATTTTTTTTTGTCGATGAATTTAGATGTAGTACTTAGCCTTAACAGGTTAGAATCCCCCTATGACATTGTGTACATAGTTTCAGGATTATTATCCCCAAAGGGATAGTAAGATCAAGGACGACGACGACTGCTTTCAGGCCAGCGCGCTGCGCAGCGCTTCGAGATAAATAAATAAAGATACAGTATTTTATTTTATTTTTATTCTTGCTATAAACACCAATTACCTGGCAATAAACACATTAAAAAAGCACAAGCGGTGTACGGCGTTAAATTGATCCAGGATTACATTTGAGACGATTAGATTGGCAAATCAAATCAAAATGAGATTACCCTGCCCCTGCCCCCAGAAATTGAGGCATTATGACTAGAGATGTATGACACCGCAAAGCAATTATTTGCGCACTGTATTGCGGCCGCAAGGCTTCGATCACATATAAAAAGTAGATGCACAACTCTCTCAAAACATCCATAGCAAAAAGATTACCTAATTAGATGTTTAGGTCCTCAACGACCTCCGTGGTCGAGTGGTTAGCGCGCCATCTCTGAGGTCCCGGGTTCAATTCCCGGTCGGGACAATTTATAGAAAAACTGTTTTTCTAAATTGATTTCGGGTCTGGGTGTTTTTTTATGTTTATGTATATTTATTTGTTATCTTACTAAATATCGAGTTTCAAAAGAATACTCATCTTGGTCTAGATAAGCGTGAACAGTTAAATTTAATTTAGGTACGCATTTCGTTTGGTAGTGTGCGAGCTAAGTGGCAACATGACGAAGAGCTGCTTTCAAAATAGCTTTTCTTTTAACATATATAACATACAAATACAAAGTCAAATTATTTATTCAATGTAAACCTTTACAGGCACTTATTGACGTCACTACTAATCAAAAAAACAGTTAACTAACTTGTAATTCTTAACAACTAATCTAACTAAGTAATCTACTCTACCTACCTAACTAAACTACCTACTTAACAGCTAATCTACCATACGTCAAATGTATATGTCAACGCTGCCACTATTCCGCTACGATTAAGAATGTAGATTTTCTATCTAGATTTATATGTAATCTAAACCGCAACGTCCACAATCGCTTGGATCACTCACAACGACACAACCACTGAGGCTTTTGCAGCTCATGGGCCGCAATTTAGTGCGCAAAAACTTGCTACGTGGTGTCGACTCTAGTTGTAATACCTCAATGCCCCCAGATAACTCACGCGTGGGCTCAATCAATCAGGTGCCTGGAATAAATTGCTTTTTGACACACAAACATAGTGGATTCGGAGATTATGTTTACCGGCACCTTCTTGAGAACAGCCGGCTGAATGAAGGTAACAAAAAAATATTTATTTATTTTATTAGGTCTACCAACAGTTTATGGTACCGCGGCGCCGCGTCGCGCTTATGAAGGAAGGTGTCGGTTCTTTTACCAGGTCGGGCCTGTATGTCCTTACTCACCCGTTTCCCTTACGGGGGGGCGGGTGGGCACATATGGGTTCCAGCCCTGGACAGTGCATGGGGTGTTTCACGCTCCTCTCGAGGCCTCATGCCAGTGCAGAGAAGCATTTTCTCCGACTAAAACAAAGAAAAAGGTCTACCAACAGTTGTTGGTAGACCTAATAAAATACGTTTTTCTGTGTTTTGTATGAGAATTTTGCATGCCTCTACGTAGTGTTTCCTCTTAAGCAACTATCGTAATGCCGGGTCACTGGATGGGTGACCAAATTAAAGCATCTCAAGCTCCTCCATTCTGATGGCACGTTAAGCCGTTGGTCTCGGTTGTTGTGAAAGATACCAGTCTTAAACGACTAATTGGGCCATCGTGGTGGGTTATGGCCCGATATCCCCACGTTCTATTGTCCACGTAGGATTCATGTCCCCAGCAGTGAGTCCAGGCTGATGATGATGATGCAAAACAGAAAGCTATAACAACTACATATATGACATCTCCATAGCACAAATGAACGTAAAACCGTTGGTCCCGGTCGTTGTCGTAAGATGGCAGTCATTGGGCCTGCCAACTTACGACCCTGCATTGGCCCAGGTTGGTGGGTTATGACCCAAGGCTTGGTTGGTTGAAGGTTGACTCATCAACAACGAAGGGTTAGTCAGAGACTATGCAATGAGGACCGCAAAAGCAGTCCTCAACATAGTCCACTTTTCACCAAATAGCGACTGCACATGTGCTCATCGTGGCAGGTGGTAAGCCCATCGCCGCTCTACTGTTGGATGTATGTGCAGTCTTCAATCCGTTTACGACCCACAGAGGTAGTAGGTAGTATTCTTTCACCGCTACGCGCCACCGCGACACGGTTAATACAGATAAGAAATGCGAAAATGTAAAACGGGTACTTTTCTGTATACCTACTCTTATGTATACTAATAAGTGATTTCGTTATTTCAACGATTAATAAGTATTATCAGTCTATCTATCTATCTATTGTTTATCTTTTAATACAATCCATTTTTAAGGAGTCTTTTGTAACAACGTAAAGTACATTGTTATAAAAAATCTCGTAAAAAGTGAAGCTCTCCTTTCTAAGTGCGATTCCATTATTTGCTTTTAATGAAATCTTGTTCTTTCAATTATTTTCGCATTTGTTAGCTGCCAGTTGAGAGTTCACGATTGTTTTTTGGTATTAAATTAAATCTCAGAATAATAACTTAAGCATAGAAGGAGTGCTATGACATTTGAGTGGGCACTTCGTTTGGTCACCATTCGAATTACATTTTGACGTGACAACGTCTTATAAATTGGTTTGCCGGGTGACACTTCAAGAAACTGCGTTACGCTCCGCTCACGTTATGCGCTCACAATGAGAGCGAGTGAGAGGCACGCGTCCCTTCCACTCGGGCATGGTTAGCCCGCCTAAGAGCGAGAGAGACAGACATAAAAAGTGAAAGGCACGCGTCGCTTCCATATTATTTCATCCTTCTTCCTACTATACGAATGAATATTTACATTAAAATTATTTTACCACTCAAAGTCGTTGTCACGTAAAACTTTCGCCCGTATACCGACTTTACAGGCAACCAATTTTTTTTGTTTAAGTCGCTTTTGAATTGTGTATCATAAATGGTGACCGGTTTTTATTTTCGCTAGACATTTGACGTTTTTGGCAACTTATTTTGTCTCTTTTCTTTTTATGTTTATGGCCTATTTGAAAAAATAGGACAACTATACGAGTCTTTTGAACTCCTTCTATGCTTTAGATATTATTCTATGAATTAAACTTTAAATTACACTAAAAAATAAAGAAGAAGAGGTCTATGGCATAGCGGCTTGCGCATTTGGGTTGCTATCTTGCAAAATTACGCCTTTACATACATTTTGGTAACTATTACAAACTTTAAAGTTTAATTTTTCATCAAATAAACCAGTCGTAAAAAAATAATTATGCTTGTGCTTAAGTTGTTAAAAATTAAATAATTAATTTGAAGATTTCTAATAACGCACAAATTATTGGGCCCGTTTCCGGGTTTCGTTAAATACCGTACGTAAAAAAGACGAATGCTAAAACGGTAAGTATTAAAATAAACATTAATAAATAAAAATAATAAAAGTCAAAATAAAAATAATTTATTCAAATAAATTTTAAACTTTCTTAAAAGCGCTTTTGAAACGTATGACTTGTTTTCTTTTCTCTATCTAAAATCTTCATCTACATGTATAAACATATATAGGTACCCAAACTGCCCGCCTAGTCGTTATGTCTCCTCTTCAGATACAAAAAATAAAAAAATACTTTTTGGACAAATATTTGCGTTAAGCTATCGTGTTATCGAATTTAAGGCGGCGAGAATATAAAAACGATTTAACCTAGTAGCGAACAGGCGCGGTTGATTATAACCCCGCCGGTGCATACATAAACACATCTTGCTAACTGAACCGCCAACCCGGCCACACCAGAAAATACGTAAATTCCGTTCGTGACCGTACATATTCAGGAGGGCTATTTACTTTGCTGCGAACTTCGATGCGAGCGAGGAATAGCACCGCGTACCTGATATTGCTTTAAAGTAAGTATGTTTACGGTGTAAATGCTGTAAACTAGGCTGCAAATTCTTTTAACTGAAGTGTTCGACGGAATAGAAGTAAAATAAGACTAGCGTCCGGGGTGAAAAGGTTTACTAAAATAATGTATCTTATCTTATGTCTAAAAGCTGTGACGGCGCAAGGTAATGTTGCTAATGTTAGTCACGTATTACCTATACGTGTTTATTACAACTAGGGTTTCCAACCGTACTCTAAAATAGAGTATTGTACTCTTTTTCATGTAGGCATATTCTATAATCTACGACACCAATGGAGTACGCTAAAATACTCTATTTACGAAAAACTGATCGTTACTGGTTATGAGTACTTCAGCGTTCACTGAAAGAGTCTTCTCCTTTTAAGAATGTAAAGTGGAGAGACAAAAGGAATAGAGCTACCCTAAATTTAATGAAAAACAAGTTGATTTATATATTTCAATCCAAATTTTAATTGCAAAGAGGCTGTAAATATCTTCAAGAAAGACAAATATTTGTAAAAGTCGCAAAGAGCTACAAAAAATACGTTTTTATGGACAAATAAATAAATACTCTTTTTTATGCTATGTACTCTATTTTTGTTCTAACAAAATGAAAAAAATACTCTATTCGTCCTAAAAAGGTGGCAACCCTAATTACAACATACGTGGCTACCATTTACCCCTGCGCTGCGGAAAATTAAACCCGGGACCTCTATCTACGTCGGAGTATTGGTATTCTAACTACTAGACCACAGAAGCAGTTAAAAACTTTTACTGTGTCATTTTGTAAAAACAGTATATATTTTAAGTTTTTCATTATTTTTATTAAGTATATCTTCTAACCATACGTTTTAATAAAAATCAAACTCTATAACGAAATTGCGGTTTAATAAAAGGAATTTAATTTTACCTACACTTTTCTCTTTACCTTTAAAGTCGGTAAAATAAAGAACTGAGTATCGGTGTTCAGTATCTATGATTCAAGTACGTGTCGTATCTGCGCGAAGATAGCTTGATCTATCAAAGTGGTATTTTTCGTAAAATGTAGGTCATTGAATCGAGAGCGAATTATTTCGAGCCTGGTTCTCATTATAGTACAACGTTAATATTTATACACTTTTATCCCGTGCTTCGGGAGACACGTAAAGCTGTTTTTGTCATGTTTGTTCCGTGTGAGCTCAGCTGTCATACCAGACACAATACAAATTTAATTGTTAGCAACCTCTAGGAGTCTTCGTTACATCTTATCTTATCTTGGATAAAATGTTTACTAGAGAAAAACAACCAGTGTCAGAAAAGCTCGAATGGGAATCAAACCCATGATCTTTGGATTGCCAGTCCACTGCTCTAACCGCTAAGCTACCGAGACCCCAGAAGACTCGTCGAATTTTTCTAGTAGTTTGTGATACGCTGTAAGCCAGTTCCTCAGTGGTTGAGGATTCCGGGTGAGGCGCGCTTCCACCTTCGGCCTTATCATCACTTACCATCAGGTGAGATAAAGGCCAAGCGCCTACCCGTTGCCGAATAAAAAATAAAAAAAGCCAGCGGTATTTGTTGACCGGCAATCCAAAGGTCATGGTTTCGATTCCCATTCGAGCTTTCCTAAGACTGGTTGTTTTTTTCTAGTAAACATTTTATCCTATATCTATATTTGTGAATGCAAAAATTTCAATAATAAAGTTATCTTATCTTTTCTAGTGGGGCCTGCAGAGGTCTCCCTCTCGCAGCAGTACGTCGGTCGTCGACCCATTGGGATCTTTTGTGCAACCCCGTCCTATCACTCTGATTCCTCAGTGAAGATGATTGCTATAGGCTTGGCAATGTCTTTGAGGGCGAAGAGCCTAAAATCTTCTGCTTTCGGGTAGGCCGATCCCATAACTGTGTATTCTGGCTAAATTGTTAGAAAAAATTGTGCATAAGTATTTATATGAAACATTAAAGACTGTTTTTACTGAATGTCAACACGGCTTTCTACAGGGAAGATCTACTACATCTAATCTTATTTTACTGAACGACTTTTTGACGGACTCGATGGACGGAGGTGGACAGGTGGACGTAATATACACAGACTACAGCAAATGCTTCGACAGGATTAAACACAGTTTATTGATTCAGAAATTGGCGAGTGTTGGAATATGTGGCGACCTTTTAAGGTGGTTTATATCGTATATAAGCAATAGATCTCAGGCTGTGGTTATTAACAATTATATTTCTAGCTGGGTTATGGTGCCTAGTGGGGTACCGCAAGGCCCTTCCCTTCCCTTCTGGGCCCTATATTGTTTTTAATATTTATTAATGACATTGAAGCCTGTTTTCATCACTCTCAATTGCTTTGTTTTGCTGATGATATGAAAATCTTTAGAAAAATTTCAACCCGGTTGGATAATTATTGCAAACAGAACAAGCTAGACCTCAATCCTTCTAAATGCTCTGTCACAACATTTAGCAGGAAAAATAACAATGTTCCATCACAGTATATCCTCAAGGGCCAAATCCTACAAAAGAGCTCGGCTGTACGAGATCTAGGAGTCCTTCACGACTCAAAGCTCCTCTTCGATGACCATATTGATGCAATGGTTAAGAGAGCTTCTAGGGCTCTTGGGTTCATTATGCGAATCTCAGCCAGTTTCAAGGAAATTAAAAGTATAAAAATATTATACTGTTCATTCGTGAGAAGTATTTTAGAATATGGGTCAGAAATTTGGAATCCACAATATAATAAATATGTCGACCGTATTGAACGTTTGCAAAAGAAATTTATAAAATACTTATGTTTTCAAGCTAAAGTCCCGTATAATTCTGATAACTATTTACAATTATGCAAACGATTTCATATTCTACCTTTGTATAAGCGACGTGAGATAGCGGATATTGTTTCTTTTCTCAAAATTTCAACGAATATTATTAACTGTCCTCAACTGCTCTCCAAAATTAAGTTCACCATCCCTTCTAGGTCCCCTAGACATTACACATCCATTCATATACCATTGGTTTCGTCCAATTACCGCCAAAATTCATTTATGTTGCGAGCGAGTACAAGTGTAAACCAAATATGCAGCGATTTCAATTTTGACATGGTTCATTCTAGCGTGTCCTCGGCGAGGCGACTAGTGAGCAATACTTTCTTTTTAGAGTAAGATATCATGATATTATTATGTAGCTTTTTAGTCTTATAAATTTGTACTAGATTAGGTTTATTTATGTTCCCACTTAAATATTATTTAGCTAAATTAATATTTATAAGCGAAGACCTTTTATTGGCTATCAGTGTATACAATGTTACTTTATACCATTACTTAAAGCTGTTGGTTTTCCGAAAATTAAATAAATAAATAAATAAATAACATTCATTATTTTCCAAGCAAAAGAGTCACAGTCACGCAAAGGTGCTGCATGGACTCCGTTTCCCCTCCACATGCCCTGCACAGCCTACCTAACTCTTGAAACCGATCGGTATTGGATCGGATTGGTATTGTGAAATTTCGTATTTTTAAGTTACGACACCAGCGCTATGGGTGAACTAAATGGCATTGAATTTTGTTTTTTTTTCACTCAATATCGGCGCAATATGAATCCATATTAGCTCTGGTATCGTAACTTAGGAGTACGAAACTTCACAATACCAATCTCGATCGATCGAGAGTTAGTGCTTGTTCAGAGTAAAGGCGGGTGCTGGTGCGGGTAGATCAAATTTATCTAGACGCCTCTCGCTTTCACAGTGGTCGCGCGTATGCGCGTCTGCATAGGCGCGGGTGCGGGCGCGGGTGGCGTGACTATCGCGCAGGTGATTCTATTGGCTCAGTCCGCCTGTATCTTTCACAGTGCTCTAGGGTCTGGTAGTGGCTAACGCGTCTGATTCTAAAACTTTTTGATCCACCCGCGGCAACATGGAAATTGATACAGAAGAATTTATATCCGCAGTGCAACGTCGCACTGCTATCTGGCAAAGCAAACATCCACAACACTTGAATAGAGCTGTAATAAGTAAATTATGTGATGTAATAAAAAACCTATAATGTATTTATTGACATTATTCGAAGAACTTTTTTGGTTTACTCCGTAAATCGGCATATAGCACATTAAATTCTCCCAATTCTTCTCGTCCTTTGTTCATTTCAAGTATAGCGAACTTCACATAATTTACTTCCCACATAAAAAAATTTCCCATTAATAAAATGAAATCTTCATCAATGTCTTGCCGTAGGTAGCGAGAGGTTTGAGAACCGTATACACACGCGTGCGTTCAGTCTTCAGCCGCTCTGCCACTGTGAACATGAAGACGCCAAGACCCGCGCGCCCGCGCCCGCGCCCTTCCCCGCCGGTGCACTCTGAACAAGCACTTCGTCTGTTGTTAGCTGCAAATTGTGGAGCATTTGTTTTGTGGCATAGTCAGGGCACCGGTGATTAATCGGTCCTGCCTTCTTCTACCTCCGCATAATATGATCTTACTCCGTTTTAGGGCGCCTTCGCCTATGAAGGAGTTTGAGTGTCTTATGCCGGGTAGCGTTTTCCCTTCGTTAGATACAAGGGGTTATATCATGGCAATCGTAAAACCCTTCAACCGAAATTGGGCAAGCGTGGTGGACCCAGCTGTGGAATGTTTAGACTGACGATGAAGACTCTTGTTACTGTTCAACAACCGTCAAAAGTAACAAACACGTAAACGATAATAATTATTATAATTTACCTCTGTATTAAATTAGCAATATTGATTCTTCGCAAAGTCTCCATGTAAAACTTAAAACACACTTCTGTTAAACTCATGCACCAAATGTGAAATTTAGAAGGTTGTCGAAGTTTCACAAAGTTAATTAAGAGTTAATTTAAACTAAAGACTTTGCTATCTCATCTGCTTCGTGTCCTATCTGAAAACGTTGTTTCAAACTGTTCAGTTAAGTTAGATGGAGCTTTATTTTGCAAGTATAACATGAGATAGGGATATAACTATGGGATGGGATAGGGATTATTATTTTATTATTATTATTATGTATTTTATGACCTGGTAACGACATATCTTTTTTTTTTGTAAATGTCGTTGCTTCTGTGCGCTGTGGTTTCTTGCGCCCGTTCTTTGCCACTGTTAAAAAATGTCGTCCTGAATGGTTGCTAGGTTAAAAATTTGGACGATTCAAAGTACTTACTAATTAAATTTATTAAATAAATATATTTTGAGTTTGAGTTTTGAGTTTGGGATAAAAACACTTAGGTCCTAATTTTTCAATTCTCGGATAAAACATGACCATCTGATAAAGTACTAGTAAAAGCGTAACAAACAAACGTATTATGATCTCATTATCGCATTTAAAATAAATAAAAATAAAAGAATACGATTATAGTACGTTTTTAAAATGGTTGCCTAATATAAATAAATCTCTAGATTTGGAGGATTATACTTACAGATTTTGTTTGAAAGACATACATACTCGCACATACATATATTCATGACTATTATGCCCGAAAGGTTAGTCAGACACCAGGCAATGAGGACAACAAAAGCAGTCCCCTACCAGAGCCCAACTTTCACCAAATAGCGACTGCACATGTGCCCATCGCCGCTCTATGCTGTTGGAAGTATTTTCCGTCTTTAGTCCGTTAGTCGCCTTTTACGACACCCAAGGGAAGAGAGGGGGTGGTAGTAGGCTTTCACCGCTACGCGACAAGATTTTTTAATATATATTTTTTCTTGTTACAGATGATCAACATGGGTTGTCAGCGATTACTTTATATTTGCATTCTGCTGGCATCAGCTGCTTACGGCCAAACTGGTAAGTCACCATACTGAGAACAAAAAAGAGAAAAAAAATAGTAAAATGATTATGTAATATCCGGGATACACCACAGAATATTTAATAGTACATACATATACATTATAATCCCCGAAGGGCTAGTCAGAGACTAGGCAAGGAGGACCGCAAAAGAAATCCTCTGCCATATTTGTGGGGGTTAAAGTTGCTCGCGTCCGTAGGTTTACCCTTGAGACCCTACACGTGATCCCTGGGTGGTGCTAAATGAGTAACACTGACTGAGTGGTAGAGCCACGCTGCGTTGCAGCACGCATTGGGCCGGCTCGCCCGGCGTAATACCACCCTCTCACGAATATTCGGCGTGAAATAACGGCACTTGGTGCTGTTGTGTTTCGTCCGACCAGTGAGGGTTCCGGAGGCCCCTTCCCCCCCCCCCCCTCCCAATTCCTATTCCTTCCTTAAACCTATTCCTCCCATAAAGGCCGGCAACGCATCTGCGATTCCTCTGGTTTTGCGGGTGTCCATGGGCGGCGGTGATTACTCTCCATCACGTGACCCGCCTGCTCGTTTGCCTCCCTCTATTATAAAAAAAAAAAAAAAAAAAAAACCACTTTTTACCTAATAGAGACTTCACATGTGCTCAGCGTGACAGGTGGTGAGCCCATCCCGTTCTATGCTATTGGATTTATGTGCAGTCTTTAGTCCGTTAGTCACCTTTTACGACACCCAAGGGAAGAGAGGGGGTGGTAGGTACTGTAGGTAGTATTCTTTCACCGCTACGCGATACAGTTTATTTAATAGGTAGTAGCGGGTTCGACACCCGCGCGGTGATTATTTTTAACCTTTCTGTATTTTAGTTTATTCTCATCATTATTTGACATACTTTTAAACTGAAAGCGCTCTGAGTTTGTTACATTTTTATTTTAAGTTGGTAAAAACACACAAATACTTATTCATAATTCATAATTCATAAACTTTATTTGCGTAAGTACATGGTATACAAAGATGGTAGGTACCTACATTATAGTGTGCACATGTTTTGCCAGAATTATTGGCATGCAAATATTAAAATTACATGGAGATTACATTTACAAATTTGATTATTATGAACACAAACAAATTTAGCTATCCTCGAGTATAATAAATTAATTTAGTCAAATGCATAATTATAAAATTCAGATGTAGTAATTAAAAATGTCAATGGTCATATAATTGTATTATTCCAGTGTTATACATAATAATAATCAAAATAATTAATACATGCGATTAAGTAATTCGTTCAGGTTATAAATTTTTTGGTCAATAAGCCACTTATATAATTTATTCTTAAAAATATTCAAACAGTTATCTTTTATTTCACGGGGAATTTTATTATAGATTTTTATTGACATGTAGAGACAATTCCTTTGGTACTTTTGCGTTTTTGCTGTTACATTTAACACTAACTTTTCAGGATCTCTTTTGAGTCTAGAGTTTGTATTTTTTGATTTAGTGAATAGTTCCTCGTGTTTCTTTACAAAGCAGCCAATTTCAAAAATGTACATTGCCGGTAGTGGTAATAGGTCAAGCTTTATGAAAGCTGATCTACAAGACCCACCAGGCGGGATCCCACACATGACTCTTACACATTTCTTTTGCGCTATGAAAACTCTGTTTCTGTCCACACTGTTGCCCCATAATACCAGTCCATAGCGTAGTAGAGAAGCAACAAATGCGTGGTAGGTTGACAAACGTGACAACTGTTTGTTTGTTAGTCACTTGCCTAACTTTGCTAAGTGCGTATACAAAACGATTTATTCTATTACAAAGATTGTCAATGTGTAACTTCCAGTCTATTTATTATACACAAATTGTTATCGATAAGTACAGCACCCAGAAATTTAGTATGTGTGTTTTCTTTTATTTTGTCGATGTTTAATTTAAAATTGTACTGTTTATGTTTTGATTTATTAAATTGCACAAAGTTTGATTTGCCCAGGTTTAATTTAAGGTCATTGTTATCTAGCCCTTTTATAATGTTGTCAACAGTTCTATTTATTTCCTGTTCATGCATTTTTATTGAATTGTCATTATTTTTGTCAGATATCACGATTATAGATATGTCGTCCGCAAAAAGAACGCATTTATGGTTTATAGTTTTTGTAATGTCGTTCAGGTATAAAATAAATAATAGCGGACCCAATACACTTCCTTGAGGGATACCGCGTGATGTACTTTTGCAATTAGCCGCGAATGGCGTGAGTTCACCATCAACGATTTTATTGACGACTACACGTTGGCATCGATTAGACAAAAAAGATGATATCCGCTGCCTTGTGGGTCCTCTTATTCCAAGCGACTCTAGTTTATGCAGAAGGATATCATGTTTAACGAAGTCAAACGCTTTTGATAAATCAAAAAATAGCCCTGTAGTTAAGTTGCCAGCATTAAAACTTTGTAGTACATTACTTACGAGCGTATAGATTGCAAGTGTCGTTGACTTGTTCTTCCGAAAGCAAAACCAAACTTAGCAGAAAACATCGTGCATTCAGCGGTCTACAATTTATTTTAATTTTTTATATTCTTCCATAAGTTGTACATGGTTCTTATTCTAACAACTATCTGTAGCCACATAAATAGGTATCTATCTATCTACCCAACATTAACTTATAGTTCATTAATCAATCATCACATTACCTTTAACGTTAAGACGTCAGGAAATTAATAAAAATCAAAGTAACACCTTTTACAATAACCACAAACAAATGGTAGTTAGAAGAACCACTGAGATTGGATCATGAACCCTCCGTATAGTAATATTTTTACTTACTTTTACTTATAATGAAATTATTAAGTTCAATCGTCATACCTTTAAGTGTGTTGTGTATAGATTGTCGTTGGTTAAAGTAATGAAACTAGCGAAGCAATTCGGAAGTGACCACGAAGTAACCCTAGTATAAAACCGCGATATCGATAACAGCCAGACTTACCGTCTCTTCGTTCCCTCACAGAAACCGAGCCACCAACCACATTAACCACTAAAGCATCGCCAACCACCACCGTGTTGTCTACCACTACCATCGCGTGGGAGGAGACCCTCAACGAGGGGCAGGCCATCCAGAAGGCGCTGCAGTATCTGCTACAGCACCGCCAGCCCGACTGGGGGTGGGATAATGACACCCATCACGTCATGTTGACATTGCAGGTCAATGTTCTACTACTCTTCCTTTAATTTTCTTAGCCAGAAACTCTGAGGCTTAAAGCCAACGAACGAGCAAAGCATGAAGCTTTATCTCTAAAGCTATCTCGAGTCAGGAGACATTTAATGTTGCTAGCTGAAGAAGATGATCTCAGAAGGAGCTGCAGCATCGCCAGCCCGACTGAGAATTGGACAGCGACACCCATCACGTCATGTTGACGTTGCAGGTCTTTTCCACTTACCACTTTTCCACTTTTCTTTCTTTTTATTACTTAGCTAAAAACCCTGAGTCTGTAAGCCAACAAACGAGCAAACCCAAAGGCTTTAGCTCTTAAGTTGACGTTGCAGGTCAATTGTCCGCTTTTCTTCCTTTATATTACTTAGCCAGAAACCATAAGGTTTTAAGCTAACAAACGAGTAAACCCTTTGAGGCTTTAGCTCTTAAGCCATCTCGTGTCAGGAGACCTTTGATGTTGGTAGCTGAAGAAGCTAAGCTGAGAAGGCGCTGCAGTATCTGCTGCAGGATCTACTTACTACAATATCGTTTGTCATTTGACCCTAGCAAAAGCCATGTATTTTTTTGAAGTCAACCCTTCATCTTTTTACAGTTGGCGAACAACACTGGCAAGGAAATCGAACAACAAGGCTTGGAGATGCAGCTCTCCGCCAAACAGATGGAGATAGAGATACTACTCATGATGTCAAAGTAAGCCTATAAGCAGCTCAACTGCTTACGAAATTTTTTATAAATAATTTTATCAATTTTGTTTTAACCAAAATTGAATTGAGATTAGTTCCTTCTGTCTTACAGAAGTTGAGTGAATGACGACCTCGTTTATCGAGTAGTTTGTACACCGGTTTTCATGGTGTCGCCATCTCTGAGGTCCCGGGTTTGATCCCCGGTCGGGTCAATTTAGAAACTATTGTTTTTCTAAATTGTCTCGGGTCTGGGTGTTTTCTATATATAACAAGTACGTATTTAAGTATTTAAAGTATGGTTATCTGGTAACCAATTGTTGTCTAGTAACCATTTAACGAGTTTAATAACGAAGCTTCTCTTGGGCTAGATAATTGGTGTGAGTGTAGGAAAGTTTATTTATTATATGAGTCAAGCTGTTAAACTGCCTCTGAAGTTTGTAAAAGCGATGTATTATAGCGAGTATTTCTAACCAATCAAGATAGAATTCATACGGGTTTGTTCATCAAGTTGTATAGTTTTTCAAAAACTATGAATGTAATTTTTTTTTATTAATTTAGTCTATCTCTTAAAGTGTCATAATACCCCAAACTGTCCTGATGTTTTACTCTGTGTTGACAGAAGGAGCTAGGTACTTGTATTGTAACACAGAAACGGAAGAAGGAATAGCCCTACCCCAGTTTCTTGCAACTTCTACTTCCGTTTTCGTGTAACAATACGAGTACCTACCTCCTTCAGTCTACACAGAGTTATATATCGACGCCGCTTATTTACCGCTTATTCGACGAAATCCTAGTGTCTTCGTGACTTCGTAGTCTATGAAGCCATATTTTAGAATTTGACGTTTACTAAACAAGATTTTTATATTATTTTACTGAAGTCTTCACAAAAGGCACATTGTTGCAGGCACCACGAGTCCCCGCCTCCTTTAGGGCGGCTGGCGGCCTACACGCTGGCTCTAGGAGCGCTATGCAAGGATCCTCGCTCCTTCCACGGCCGGGATTTAGTGGCAGCTCTCCTCCACCGGGAACCGCCTCACGACCTGGAGTTTGCGTACGCGACGCTAGCAGCGTGCTCGTCTGCCGCGCATGTACGTCGCCGCCATATTAGGAGGCTGTTGGACATTGCCAATGCCGCTGCAGATCATAGCTTGGGTAAGCAGGTGGAACTAGTTAAAAGTTTACTCCATTTTTAAACACTGACTCCCGGTAGCGTCATAGACTTTCTATTGGGCCGATAGACCATTTATACACTAGCTCTGGAGGCGTTATTCAAGGACCCTCGCTCCTTCCACGGCTGGGATTTGGTGGCAGCTCTCCTCCACCGGGAACCGCCTCACGACCTGGAGTTTGCGTACGCGACGCTGGCAGCATGCTCGTTCGCCGCACATAGGTATGCGTCGCGTAGCCGCCATATTAGGAGACTTTTGGACATTGCCAATGCCGCTGCAGATCATTGCTAGGTAAGCAAGTGAAACCGTCACTCGCTACATCGTCGGCCTCGTCTTAACCTTATTTATTTATTTATTTAAGTATTTATTATTTGGACAGTCAACAAAAACATATACTAACAAAAACAATGATACTGTTACAAACATAAGCCTTATCTAAGCACAGTTTTTACTTACAGACAGCCACGGCATGCGTTGTGGACTTTTTAAATCATTAATAAAACTAATCCAATTTATCTAAAATCTAATAAAATATGAATTATAGTGAAACTAAATACTAAATACTAAAGGGGGTTCACGTGACGACCAATAAGCCCATATATAAGATGACTGCTAGAAACCGCAAAAAACTTCAAGGGCTGGTCAGGTCAAGTGTTTTATACATGACAAAAAAAGAATTCGTGTTTTTTCGTAGGTAATTATCGCCCAGCTGACGGGGGCAACGTCCGGCCAGCGGCCGGCCGTCTGTTGACCCGTCAACGTAGGTACTTATCGCCCAGCTGACGCGGACGGGTCAACAGACTGCCGTATGTTTTAAAATAAATTAGATAGTCAAAGACTACCCAATTAAAGTTCACAAAATGAATTATTTCATTAAAAATTAAAAATAACACGAATTCCTATCTTGTCATTTTTGTCATCTATAAAACACTTGACCTGACTGACCACTGACCAGCCCTTGAAGTTTCTTGCGGTTTCTAGCAGTCACCTTATATTATTTTTGAACAAACGTTACTTTATTTCAAACCGGTTTAGCCAATTAACACCTGACCTGGTATCGAAATAAAATTATTTAGGTTTCGGTTTCATCATCGGCCTATATACGTCCCACTGCTGGGCACAGGCCTCCCAAGTGGACAATAGCACGTGGGGATATTGGGCCATAACCCACCACGCTGGCCCAATGCGGGTCGGTGGGTTCGGTTTAAAGACATTTATTCTCATAAGAATTTACAAATGTTCACTTAAAATAAGATTAATTAAAATATAAAACTTACCAACATAACTAGCGGCGCAGCTCAACTGAGTTCTTAAAATTAAACGTAGGTAACAAACTTGAAGGCTTACAATAACAACATTACACAAATCAACTCATCTCGCACGCGACACACACAGCGCACTTTTAGTTTTTGCAACATTTGGTTTCGTTATATTGATCGGTAAAGTTAAATGTTTACATTTGTTCTAATACAACTAAAGCGGACAGAAAAATTAAGCGGCAGCTGGTGCAGAGCCGCTTTGATGTCGCCTCTATCTCTTGCTGTCGACCCGCAAACCGTGCGTCATTGGAAAACTCGTGTCCCTCCACAACTGTTTGCGCTATTCCGTCCGTTTTTCTGCAAGTTTCACCCAATCCGGTGGTCAATTTAAAAACAGTCATCTTCTTCATTTAGTTTAGTTTTCATAAAACTTGATTATACTCTATTGCATTGCGGATTTTGAAGAGAAGAGCTTTGTGTTGGAGGTGCATTATTATAAGAATACTGCTACTAACCCATCTCTTGATGGGTGTCGTAAAAGGCGACTAACGGACTGAAAACTACTTAAACATCCAACAGCTTGAAGCGGCGATAGGGGACTTCTTGGAGGGAAAGTGAAGCATCATGTCTGCAGTTTTGTTTTATTTTCTAAAATTTGTGTTTTTTCGAATATTAATGTGAAATAATAGTGGATTATTAAACGTTAAGTGTTTGTGAACGTGCATGAGTGTTGGCAAATGAAACAAAACAGTGCAACATCACTTTTCAAATTCTCTCAAGTAGTCCGCGTGAGACCTCAGTAAAGTCCCACTTTACTGAGGACTCAAGGGGTTTGGGGAACATCATTTATCATTCATCTTAATCACCATTCATTATCATCAAGGGAAAAAAACAAATAAAAAACTAATGACTAGGCAGTATGGCTCAGACCTTAGCCTGTTCCTTCATGGAACAAACATATATAAAAAAAAAAATCCAACAGCTTGAAGCGGCGATAGGCTCACTATCTATCACTGCATTATTTAGTTAAACGTGAACTGTTGCAGCGCACCGCTTTTGCGTCCCCATTGCCACTGGCTAACCCTTTGTGGATAATAGACATGGCCGTATGCTTCGCAGACACGATCTCGATGGTGATCCTGGCGCTGCGCTGCGTGGTGCAGGACCACCGGCACCGCAGCCTGCTGCACTTCGTGCGCCGCCCCATGGCCGGGTTGGCGCGCCAGCAGCATCCCGACGGAAGCTTTGGCAGCCTCACCACCACGGCACTTGCTATACAGGTGCGTCTTCATAAGGCTACTCCTCGGATTCTACACTAATTGGAGTAACTACACTTCGCTTCAGTAAGGTTCTCCTTCTATGTACAACTTCGTGCGCCCGCTATGGCCGGCCTGACGCGCCAGCAGCATTCCGTCGGAAGCTTCGGAAGCCTCATCACCACGGCACTCGCTATACAGATGGGTCATCCTTAAATCTCCTCTGATACTCCACTGATTAACTGCTCTGCCTCAACCATAGGGTCCCTCCGCAAAGTAGGCAGGACCACCGGCATCGTGCTTGTCATACAACTGGGTGATCATAAGTCTCTCTCATAAGTTCTTCTTTGATACTCCACTAAGCGTAGTATACAGCGCTCGCCGTATAGGTGCGTCATCATCATGGGCCTCTCCTATAGGTTATAGGAGGAGTTCTATAAAATTACAGCATCCCGACGGAAACTTTGGAAGCCTCACCATAACGGCACTTGCTATACAGGTGAGTCATCGTTAGTTGTCCTTTGATACTCCTCTGATTAACCGATCTATGCGTTATCAATAGCTTCAACCAGCTGTCCGTAATGTAAGCAGGACCACCGACACCGCGCTTGCCGTATGGCAAAGAACGAACGACGACATTAGACTGGGTTATCTATCATTAGTCTCTCTTATAAGTTCTATTATACAGCCTATGTCCACTCTGACCATCCTAAATTTTGGTAAAGAGTTTGTGAAATCGGATGAGTAACTTCGGAGATTACCCTTCCTACCTACTAACAAATCTTCGTAATTAATTCCAGGCTCTAGAAGACTCCGACAGCGGTCCCGGCGCCCACCAGCACTGGAGCTTGCCCGCAGCCAGGAAGTGGCTGCTGGAACGGCAGAACCCTGACGGCGGGTGGGGTGACGTTGCCAACACCGCTGCAGCGGTTGCAGCGCTGACACCGGCCTCCTTGGCAGCGGTTAGGCCGCCACATTGCAGCGACAAGCTGCTTGATAACCGGCATGAACCGCTTGGTAAGAAAGTCTTTTTTTGTTGACTAACATCTGTGGACTTTAAATCGCAATAACTCAGCTAAATAAACATTGTTTTTGATGTTTTCTACAAACTATTTCTCTCTCTGTTCATCTCAGAATCAGAATCAGAATATTTACTAGTTAAACATAGTTATTATAATGATGTTACGAGTTCATCTCAGAATCAGAATATTTACTAGTTAAACATAGTTATTATAATGATGTTACGAGTTGTCAATTAATAAAGTCTCACTAAATTTCCACTTTAGTTAAAGATATACAAATACAGGACCAGGACCGAATATTTTGTATGCAGAGACCCTTGCCATGCTTGCGAAGCTGGCGTACCAGTCGGGGCAGGCGGCCAACGACTCGGGAGGCACGCAATTACCCCATAACTCTTTAAGCGCCACGGCAGTCACCATGTCGGTCATGTCTGATTATGTGGCAGTCAATATGTTATGATGCGTTTGCAAACCCTTAAGATGCGTTTGCAGACTCTTAAGATGCGTTTCCAGACCCCCAAAATGCGTTTACAGGCCTTTAAGATGCGTTTACAGACACATAAGATACGTTTACAGACCCTTAAGATGCGTTCACAGACAGCAACGGCGGCGACGGCAGCCTGAAGCTGGCGTACCAGTCTGGGCAGGCGGCCAACGACTCGGAGGCGCGCAACGTCTCTTTCACGTACACACTGTGGCTGGGCACCAACGTCACGGACAACTTCACGCTGCACATGGTCGCTCCCAGGTACACCGTCTTTCCTTTTGATTCTATTACATGCCCATAACGTACATACATATACATACAGGGTGGCCCTGAACAGTGACACTAAACTTTTTTTTTTCTGACATCTAGATGTACCCGGATATTATATTTAATGCCTGGGAGGATTCACAGGATGCCATAGGGGTATTTTGTGATTTATCCAAGGCTTTCGATAGTGTTCTACGTGAATATTGGTCATGAAGCTTCACCACTATGGGGAATTAGAGATACTTCTTTGAGTCTTCTAATCTCATACTTGAGTAACAGAATTCAGAAGGTTGACATTAACGGTAAAAGATTTCCGGGATCAGTAGTTACAACGGGAGTTCCGCAGGGTTCAATACTTGGTCCATTCTTGTTTTTGTTTTATATTAATGACTTACCTTATTATGTAAAAGACGTAAGAAGAACATACGTGGGCAATATCCCCACGTGCTATTGCCCACGTGGGAGGCCTGTGCCCAGCAGTGGGACGTTTATAGGCTAATGATGATATCCATCCATAACATGCCTGTGCGCTATGCGGGTAGCGACTCATTAATAGAATACTACCGTCCCATTGCTTCCCTTGGTTGTCGTAAAATGCGACTGGACTAAAGACTGCACATATCCAACAGCATAGAGCGGTGATGGGCTCACCACCTGCTACGTTGAGCAATGTGCAGTTATCATTTGGTGAAACGTCCATTGCCACAGAGGACTACTTGTGCGGTCCTCATTGCCTGGTCTCCGACTAATCCGTACGGGATAATAGTACATACTTAAATATAATCACGACTATTATTTCCGAAGGGTTAGTCAGAGACTAGACAATGAGGACCGCAAAAGCAATCCTCTGCCATAGTCCACTTTTCACCAAATAGCGAGTGCACATGTGCTTAGCGTGACAGGTGGTGACCCCATTGTCGCTCCATGCTGTTGGAGTTATGCAGTCTTTAGTCCTTTAGTCGCCTTTTACGTCACTCAATGGAAGAGAGGGGGTAGTAGTATTCTTTCACCGCTACGCGACACGGTTAATAATCGTGAGTATGTACCTATGTAAGTAGTACAGGTGACACTAAAGAATTTCCATTAAAACCCATTTAATCATTTAAATTACTTATAATGGAACGCGTAAGCTTCAAAGTATATCTACATCACATACACATTCTTGTTATAGAAACATCTCTTTCTACCACGTAATGCAAATGGCGGCGGACCAGAACCCCAAGTTCAAGTTCGAGGCGAGCGAGTGGCCCAACGGCCATTACGTGCACACCCTGGCAGGTCACAAGGAGGAGCCGATGGGCTACCACTACTGGCTGCTGTACCGGCTGCCCGAGATACCCGACCCCGCCAGCCCGCCCGGCAACCAGCTCGTGGCGCCCGTCGGTAAGACACTAATCTATACTAATGTTATAAAGAGGAAACATTTGATTGTTTGTTTGTATTGAATAGGCTCCGAAACTACTAGACCGATTTAAAAAATTCTTTCACCGTTGGGAAGCTACACTATCTCCGGGTGGCATAGGCTAAATTATATTTTCAAAAATATTAGGGATCCTTACTAAAATAAATCAAATAAATTCCTTAAATCGCGTGCGGTAAGAAAACTATTGATGATAGAATAAAATAATGTACTATGGCTTTGCAGAACACACCATTATCTACAAAAAGTGTTGCGATAGCATATGTCTATTTTTGTTACGTCACAATAAGTGTTCTTGGGAGGGGAGTCATTTTGAAAATTCGTCACGGGGTACGGGGTCCACGCGAACGAAGTCGCCGGCGGTCTGCTAGTATATTATAAAGCTACACGAGCTTTTTCCACCGTCCCCTTTCTACCATCGGGAGTCCAGACGTACAGCGGGTTACCACCCTTACTTGTTTGATATTCCACTCATACGCACTAAGCGCTATTCGTCTTCATTCATAATGCGTACAGCCAAGGTATGGAATTCCCTGCCGGCGTCTGTGTTCCCGAGTGCATATAGATAGCCCCAACATCTTTAAAGCCCGAGTGAATAGGCTGCTTCTGGGCAAGCTCGCTCCATCGTCGGCCACTTCTTAATCCTACGGATAAGAATGTGGCCAAGAGCAAGCACATTTATTATTAAAAAAAAATGGTTTTCTAGAAAAATAAACAACCAGTCTCAGTCTCTCTTGAGACTGGTTTTTTTTTGTAGTAAACATTTTATCCTATATCTATATAGCATTGTGAATGTAAAGATTTCAATAATGAACACAAATATATTCTTTTAGAGACCTCTTTCTACTACTGAATACTACCACACCCTCTCTTCCCTTGGGTGTCGTAAAAGGCGACTAACGGACTAAAGACTGCACATACCTCCAACAGCGTAGAGCGGCGATAGGCTCACCACCCGTCACGCTGAGCACATGTGCAGTCGCTATTTGGTGAAAGATGGACTATGGCAAAGTACTGCTTTTGCTGTCCTCATTGCCTAGTCTCTGACTAACCCTTCGGGGATAATAATCGTGATTATATGTATGTAAGTATGTAGAGTCCTTTTTAAGGGCGCCGAGAAACTTACTGATTCCTCAAGCCGTGAGATCGAAATTCCCCAAAGGTTTTCAGGCGGAGGATGGCATCTCGCAAGTCGAGTCCCCAATCCCCCCAGATTCTCTAGGGGTTCATGTCGGTTGACTAAAGCGGAAACCGAGGGCACGTACCCCGGCTTAGGTCTTGAGGGAGAGCGAAAACCAGATACATTATAATATGTTTTTTTTTTTTTTTTTTATATATAAGAGGAAGGCAAACGAGCAGGCGGGTCACCTGATGGAGAGTAATCACCGCCGCCCATGGACACCCGCAAAACCAGAGGAATCGCAGACGCGTTGCCGGCCTTTAAGGGAGGAATAGGTTTAAGGAAGGAATAGGAATTGGGAGGAGGGGGGGGGGGGGGGGAAGGGGCCTCCGGAACCCTCACTGGTCGGACGAAACACAACAGCACCAAGTGCCATTATTTCACGCCGAATATTAGTAAGAGGGTGGTATTACGCCGGGCGAGCCGGCCCAATGTGTGCTGCAACGCAGCGTGGCTCTACCACTCAGTTGGTGTCACTCATTTAGCACCACCCAGGGATCACGTGTAGGGTCTCAAGGGTAAACCTACGGACGCGAGCAACTTTGACCCCCATATGTGACCTGATAAAGAGCGTGTGTGAACCGAGTCTACGCACTCTTGTTCTAAAGGGGCTGGTGTCTCCTGTAAAGCTTTAAAATACCTATATTAGGAGGCACTGCTCTTACTAGGACTTAAAATATATCTAGGACTCAAAAATATCGTGTTTCTCTTACATTCCAAATCAATTGTTACAGGTGTAGATGACTTACTCGTGGAAGACGGAGAGCACTACCTGTTCTGGTACAAGAAGCTGTAATCATATCGGCGCCAACAACTAGCGTGCCTTCCTTAACGCAACACATTCTCACGTAGACGTTACTCTCTATCAGAAAGACCAGTTTCATTTGTAGTTATAATCCAAGAAACAGTTAGGAATATGCATTTAATTATTCATAGAACTTTACGTAAGGAACTATTGTATTGATAAAGAAAATATCCGATTACCTACCACAAACATACATTAGTGAGACAATTATTTAGGTGCGAAGCAAGCTCGACACATAGACATTGTTTCAGAACCCTTAAGTAGGATACTGTTTGTACTTATTGTCAAAATTGATCTGTGGGCTAGCGAGAGCTTTTAGTTAAATCCTCAGAATCCTACAAACGCGAAAATTTAAAAGTATCTATGGATATTTGTACCTCTTTCACGTAAAAACTACTGAATGGATTTGGATGAAATTCGGCATACAGATAGTTTATAACCTGGATTAACACATAGGATACTTTTTAACCCGATATTCCCACGGTAACGTATGGATGGATGTTTGTTACTCTTTCACGTTAAAACTACTAAATGGATTTGGATGAAATTCGGCATACAGATAGTTTATAACCTGGATTAACACATAGGATACTTTTTAACCCGATATTCCCACGGTAACGTATGGATGGATGTTTGTTACTCTTTCACGTTAAAACTACTAAATGGATTTGGATGAAATTCGGCATACAGATAGTTTATAACCTGGATTAACACATAGGATACTTTTTATCTCGATATTCCCACGGGAACGGGAACCACGCGGGTGAAACCGCGAGTGACTGCTAGTAATAACTAAAGTTATTCTATGGTTAAATCTTAGTTCATACTGGCTAAACTATATCATTTCTTGTGAAAAGGAGACAAACGAGCAGGCGGGTCACTGATGCAAAGGAATCACCGTCGTAAAAACCGGAGAAGCAGATGATTTGCAGATAGGGTTGCCAACAGAAAAAAAAAGATTTTTAGGTAAGATAATAAAAATAAACAGTGTTTTAGAAAAGTGGACAGTATTTTATTTTTTCAATGATTTAAATATGGTTTCGCTGTACCGCGCGGACAACGTACGCAACTTTTTTACTTTTTAAATAGATGGTTATCAGTGCACAGTGATACAAAAACAGTATTTTGGATACTTTATTTTTTTCAACAGTAAAAAGTATATCTAATGTAGTGAAAAGCAGTCTAATACCTACTGTTTTAACAGTATTTGGCAACCCTATTTGCAGATGCGTTGCCGGCCTTGAGGAAGGACTAGGATCTTTAAGGAAGGAGTAGGAATTGTCAGGGAGGGGGACTCCGGTACTCTCACTCACCAGACGAAACACAACAGCAAGAGTGCAATTGTTTCACACTGATATTCCGTAGATACGTTACACAAAAAAAATACAAAATGACTTTTCAACACTATAATTTAATTAAGCTAAAAATTCTAGCTAGGCCCACTTGATAGTACCAACTTTCTGTCTTTCTCACCCACTAAAACGTGTTATTTAGACAATTTAGAGCAGATAGACTTACAAATAACATTGTTGAATACCTATTGGACGTTAACAAAGTAGGTGCCTACGCAATATCGACTGATAAATAAAAAGTATTGTCAGTCAGTGCGTCATTTTTGTTAGCGTATGAAATGCCCACCGCCCGCTGGGCAAAATAGTTGCTAACGTGGACTGAGGCACATGAGAACCTCTATCAATTCATTATAATTGAAAGACATAACATTCCAAAACATTTTAACAATTTTATTATTTCGATATAACTTTTTAATAGGTAGCACAGGTATCAAGATATTTTAACCTACACGCTTTGAATTTTATATTCTGAAATCAATAGACATACAGCCTCTGTACTTTCTTAGTAATCTGGACGCAAAGAACGCGCATTATTATAATTTAACCTTATTATGGTGGTAGACGCTAGGTATCCTAGTGTAGCATAAGTACCAAAGATCTTTGTTGTGATCCTTATTTATATTATAGGTTAGTTCACTGTTAAAACAAAGTGTCAAAGGGCCATTCGCATCACACTTCTCGCTTCATAAAACTGACAAAGATTTAGAAACCAGATTTAGTATTTTAGTGCATGTGGCCCATAACCTAGTATTGTATCTGAAAATGTCTTATCAACTTATGTCATATTGTGCAATATTTCAGTAGGTAGTGCTATAAGTTGGGAACTTTCTCCGTGTTAATTCTTGTATGAGTAACGAAAGATGTAAGTGGAACAAGGACAGATTTTACAACCCGACACAGATTTACTCCAATACCTTAAGCATGCATTAGCATTTAATAAGCATGTAACATAGCATTATAAATTTATAATTATCCGCCGGCCGAATACTCAAAGCAATCGGAGCATCTCACAAGCCTCGTTCTTACTAGGCAAGTTATTAAGTCGTGTAGATAGTAACTAGCTTCGTAAATTTGATTATATCATTGAAAAATACGTTTTATGCAAAGTGGCAAAGCAATGTACAGAAGCCAACAGATTCACCTACCACAAAATGTCAAATTTGTCAAAAAAAAATTGAACTGTAAGGTATGGTTATAAGGATCAGGAGACACCTTTGATAGGATCAGGAGACAGCTTTGATAGGTTTAATCTGCTGGATCACATTGATTAGGTATTTAAGCTGTTGAGTATTCAGTCGTAAGATTTGGGTAAGAACTTTCAATGTAAAACTTTTTTAATACTCGCGTCCTATCAATGGTACCTACTACCTAAATTTAGGTTTAAAAATCGCACGACTGCGTTTGAACGAAGATGACTTAGACTAGCATCCAACATGGTCCATTGATAAGGCGCTTTAGTATAGATACATAATGTAATCTCAATAGATTTTAATCATTTTAGACGAGACTGATGACTCCAGTGTTACTTCAGGGGCCGTAGCTTAAGCAGTTTCCACCTTAATGTTGAACGAGAAAAAAATGAAAACAAAACTGCATTGTCAATTGTAACAACTACAGTGCAATTCTGTAAATTCCGGATCCAAAACTAGATCCGGGATCCGCAGGGAGTTATCAAATCCGCATTCTCTTAAGTCGATTCTACACAAACGTCACAAAGGTCACACTCTTGATCGGATTCGAAAGAAACTTCTGGGTCAAAGTGAGAGGCAAGCTTACGATGGAGTTTTAGAGAATAGACATACAGCTCACTATACCTACCCACTTGCTATTGGTTGTCGGTTATACAACTCGATTATTGTTCCATGCAGAGAGACTGCGGCCCCGGGACATTTGAGTAAACATTTTTATTGTACCTACTTACTAAATGATTCTTAATAAATATTAAATTAAAAATAATGTTTTTTCCTTCCCTTTTGTTGTGCTGTTTCACAGATACCTACTGTACCTACAGATAAAATTACAGTAGGTAAGTACCAAGAAGCTTGTAGGTAGTACCTACACATGAGCAGGACAAAAACGAATACACATAGAACATGTCATAAACAAACAAGAAGAACCATCGTCAATTTTATGCAAATTAAAAAGTTTACCGATACGGTTTACTGTGTGGAAAATACACAGAAATGGCTATGTAAGACAAAATGTTTACATTAAAAAAAACCTGTCTCAGAAAAGCTCAAATAGGATACGAACCCACGGCTTTTGGATTGACGGTCCACTGCTCTAACCGCTGAGCTACCGAGACCCCAGAAGACTGAGGGTAGACTTCACAGAGACGTAATAAGTACCGCTGGCTTGCAGCGTAAATTGCAAACTACTAGGAAGAATTCAATGACTCTTCTGGGGTCGGTGGCTTAGCGGTTAGAGCAGTGGACCGGCAATCCAAAGTTCATGGGTTCGAATTCCATTCGAGCTTTCCTGAGACTGGTTGTTTTTTATTTCTAGTAAACATTTTATCCTATATTTACAGCATTGTGAATGCAAAAATTTCAATAATAAAGATGGCTATTAGTAAGTTGTTGGTAAAATAGCATATACTTAAGGTGCTATTAAATCAACAGCGTATATTTAAAGTAGGTACGGGTAGTTTACTCCAAAATAAAAATATTATCCCCAATAAACAGTAGTATTTTGTCATTGGTTTAGATTTTCATTTTTCAAACCAAAATTATTTATTATTTAATTGGCAAAAACTGTATCATACTATTAGATGCCTCGATGAAATCATTCACATATGCGACTGCATTGTGGAAGTCGTTGCACTCACACTGACGACTGCGACGACTTCCACAATGCAGTCGCATATGTGAATGATTTCATCATCTACAGTATGATGCAGTTTTTGCCAATTAAATAATAAATTATTTTGTTTAAAAAATTAAAATCTAAACCAATGACAAAATACTACTGTTTATTGGGAAAAATATTTTTATTTTGGTGTAAACTACCTTTACTTTAAATATACGCCGTTGATTTAATAGCACCTTATATATCATCTTCGATCAACAATACCAACTCGAAGTAAGCATATCACACTCTTTTTTTTTTAATGTGACACGTCATAATGACTACATCCTGCCTGATGGTAAGCAGCCGATGTAGTCCAAAATAATGAGAGCGCTCCTCACAGTGGAGCAAGCACGGTAACAAGCGCACCTATTCATGACGGCTTGCATAAATGCCGTTTCACGCCCCGTTTAAAAGACCCGGGATTATAGTGTGCTTCAAGCTGTAATCCTCATATTTTAAATCTCAATGAAAACGAATTTTGACAACGCTAAAAAATAGTCATGAAATAGTCATAAATAGTCATACATGTAAAAAAAATAGTCGCATTATAGTTTCGGCGTTATAGCTATAGGTTAGTGAGGATTATGGCTTGAACGTCAAGCTGTAATCCTCATTTCTGGTGCAAGCAAACGGTACAATCTTTCGGATTGGTTTAGGTTCCAAAAAATAGTCACATGAAATAGTCACAACGACATGCCAAATCTCAGAAATAGTCCTTAAAAGAATCCAGAGATATAAAGGTACCCTGATGAGGATTATGGCTTGAACATTTGAAAACTTCAAATTTCTCCGTAACGCCTACGATTTTCGGTTTAAAGTTTGTACCAAAAAATAGTCATAAAATAGTCGTATAAAGCGAAAATAAAATTGAGCTAATTTAATTTGAAAATAAAAAAAAATATTCTCCCTACATTTCTATGGATGGTCGTGTACAAAATTTAGGAGACTTGTGTGGAGTGATAAATAACTAAACTTGAAATCGATTTCATGTTTAGAACGAACTGATTTATTTATAAAAATGACTTACTAAAGTACAAAAGTTAGGTATCGCAACCTAGTATAGTAGAAATTTTTTAAAATGTCGGAATTCACTTAAGAGCTTATTTTTCAATTTAATGGTATTGTTATCGGATAAAATGTTTACTAGAAAAAAATCAACCAGTCTCAGGAAGCTCAAGTGGGATTCGAACCCACGACCTTTGGATTGCCGGTCTACTGCTCATTTTATCCGTTATCTATATAGCATTGTGAATGCAAAATTTCAATAATTATCTATTGTTAAGTTCGACCGCTTTTAGTAGTGCACAACGAAACGCATAAACAACAAAATATTTTATGTTAATAGCAACTTTACCACCTAAACAAAAAAGTTCAAATTTGAACGGCAACGCATTCTAGATAATACTTTCTGAAATTGAAAGCGGCAGCAAGGTACAGGTGGTGAAACTTTCTAAGATGTTTACATTTTACAAAACCTATGCATGTTATGAAGGAAAACAGCATTTAGTTTATTTGTCTCTTTGAAAATTTAATGTAACACACATATTTTGTTGTTCATTAAATATCTATGTTAACATATACAGGGCGTCCCACGGATATGCCACATAGAGGGAAAGTACCTTGAATATTGTAGATTGAACATTTTACTAAAAGAAGACATTATTTGAATTTAAAAAAACAATTTAAACTGCATTCATAGATATTTAAATAATTACATGGTTGAACCGGGAATCAAACCCGTTACATGAGAAAAATAATCACTCTGTAGCTTTATCATACCGATCGAAAGGCTTCATCATAAGGATTATTTTTTGCTAAATAACATAGTGTCAATTTTGTTACTCGCGTCCGTAGGTTTACCCTTAAGACTCTACACGTGGGTCACATCTCTACACTGGGTGGTGCTAAATGAGTGACACTGACTGAGTGGTAGAGCCACGCTGCGTTGGGCCGGCTCGCCCGGCGTAATACCAACCTCTTACAAATATCGGGTGAAATAATAGCACTTGGTGTCGTTCGTCCGGCCAGTGAGGGTTCCGGAGGCCCTTCCCCCCCCCCCCCCCATTCCTAATCCTTAAAACGTCTAATTGGAAGTAATGTTATATATTAAGCGGAATATTTTACAATCATATCAAATGAAGTTACAAATTTTGTACACGACTGTACATCCATAGAAATGTAGCGAGAATATTTTTTTATTTTCAAATTAAATCAGCTTAATTTTATTTTCGCTGCGTACGACTATTTCATGACTATTTTTTGGTACAAACTTTAAACCGAAAATCGTAGGCGTTACGGAGAAATTTAAAGTTTTCAAATGTTCAAGCCATAATCCTCATAAGGGTACCTTTATATCTCTGGAATCTTTTAAGGACTATTTCTGAGATTTGGCATGTCGTTGTGACTATTTCATGACTATTTTTTAGAACCTAAACCAATTCGAAAGATTGTACCGTTTGCTTGCACCAGAAATGAGGATTACAGCTTGACGTTCAAGCCATAATCCTCACTAACCTATAGCTATAACGCCGAAACTATAATGCGACTATTTTTTATATATATATTTGACTATTTCATGACTATTTTTTGCGTTGTCAAAATTCGTTTTCATTGAGATTTCAAATATGAGGATTACAGCTTGAAGCACGGGGATTATAGGAGCTGGGAAACATGCGCCGGTAGAGAATTCCAAAGCTGAATGGTCTTACAGAGGAACGACTTGCCAAATTGTTTGGTAAGAGTGCTGATATTTTGCACAGTATGATGGTGGTTCCTAAGACCAGCACGTGTAGTCCGGGACAGGAAAGGAGAGGGCGCAATTATATTAAAAAGTTCTTTAGAACACTCTCCGTAGTAATTTTGGTAGAAGACACTGAGAGAAGCAATGTCTCTACGCAGCTGGAGGTCCTCAAGAGAGGCTGTAACCTCAGCATCTCCAATAATGCGTACCGCTCGTCTTTGCAGTCTATCAAGTGCATCGAGAAGGTATTTAGCGGAGCCGTCCCATAGATGGGAACAATACTCCATACTCGATCGCACCTGAGTCTTGTACAGCAAACAGCGCTGCTCGGGAGTGAAAAACCGCCTCACCTTATTGAGAATACCCAACTTACGGGAGGCAGTTAAAATAACACTCTCAATGTAGCATTTTGGATTCAGTTCCTGGCCGATGTCCATGCCAAGAATGCTGAGGGCCACTGAAATGGGTAAAGGAGAGTTCTGAAGAGAGGGAGGAGTAAGGAAAGGAGTTATCTTGGACGAGAACTATAAAGTATGAACTTACTTAGAGACTCTATAAAGTATAGTAAAGTACAACCAGTATACTGTCCCACTGCTGGGCAAAGGCCTCCATCATTGAAGTCAAGACATCGCTATATAATAGGCTAGCGGCCCCTCGCGGTTCCACCCGCGTGGTTCCCGTTCCCGTGGGAATATCGGGATAAAAAGTATCCTACGTGTTAATCCAGGTTATAAACTATCTGTATGCCGAATTTCATCCAAATCCATTCGGTAGTTTTTACGTGAAAGAGTAACAAACATCCATCCATACTTACAAACTTTCGCGTTTATAATATTAGTAGGATAGTAGGATGGGTATTGGTTTAATCACCGCGCTTGCCAAATGCGGGTGATCACAAGTTCTGTTGGCAAGCGCATCACTTGAGAACGGCTGAACGGCTTTGGATAAAAGTTTGTACATAGACAGACCATAACCTCAAAGAGCGATTTTCCGAGATCAAAAAAAAATAATTTGTTCTTAATGACTTCATACATGGCGCTTAGTAAAGACGAGTTCATGGAGAGCACGTGTATGGCTGCGTAATGGTATTAGAAAAATATCAATATTGAGCAACTGTCAACGAATATAAGGAAATAAGAAATAGGTCCTGAAATTAAAATACATTTTTTTTTTTGATTGATTAGTGCACAATTTATTACAGCCTTTGTGTACGGCTCGCCTTTCATAAAACGCCATCTATCGAGTGTATAGGAACTAATTTTTATTTTTTTATTTGGGCTGTCAGAAAATCGCCTATTACTAGAAAATAGGATATCTTTTTATCCCGCTAACAGGATTGAGTTATCCTACAGGAACAAGTGTAGTCCTCGCAAACGACGTCGCGGACACCAGCTAGCAATGAAAATCAACAATAAACAACTTTAATAAAAGATATGCAGTTTATTCCCAACATTTTATTAAATTTGTACAATTTACACGTAAACACCAATATGACCACAGCTACGTACATTTATCATAAGTGCAAGAAAGTTAATACAAATCTTCAATATAGCATCGAAAGTGGAAAGTTTTCATAAAAAATATCATATGTATTGAAAAATACATTATTTCGGTCATAAGTTCAATATCCATTTAAAATTATCATGTTATTGACACGTATCACGAGTGCTTGATATATTTAATGAAGAAATGTGTTAGAAGCGTAAAGGAACATTAATCCTATTACCATCTTATGCACTGTTCAAAATAATAAAAATAATCAACAATTTGTTTATACAGCAGTTGTAATTCAATCTCCTGTAGGAGCACTTCACATTAATTTACTGTCATTGGTGGTCGGAATAGGAAGAGCTTATTTACCTAAAATTGACATACTTACTTACACAAAATTAAATTTAAATTAATTGCCCATATAGCACATAGCAAAAATTAAGGTAAAAATAAAACCCGTTTCTTAATGTTATAATAATATTTATTTTGCTCCAAATTTCGGTAGGTTTATTTAACTTGTCGTCATCTTTAAGTAAATTTGCTCTTTCTACTCCAATCACTAATTATCATATAAAAAAAAAACTAAACAACATCACATTAGTCACAAGTTCACAACTCATATCACCAGAATTTGTCGGTAAGCCTACTAATATAATCGTGAATTCGTCTATGGTATACGATATTGAATGCTGTCCCTCATTGAAGAATTAAAATAGCCATGTCGCATGAAATCTGAAACTTTATGTATCATTATGGTCTTTAACCCTTTATTAATTAATATAAGACAAAGGGATGTATATTCCTACCATATTTTGAACTTTGTACAATCCAGATAAAGTCGAAAATTAATGAAAATTTTAAAAATGCTGTGTCCATTAATAGGTCAAGGATCATAAGACCGCCGGCGGTCGCGAAACAATTGATTTTCAATTATGTCTGGTTTTACAATCCTCAAGGGGTTAAAGGGTTAAGCGTCCCATTGCTAGGCACAGTCATATGAACCCCATAGACCACCATAACACACCACGCTGGCCCAATGTGGTTTGGTAGTAAAACTTTATGTATGCTTTAAATACAGGGTCTAACAAAATCAATAAGCGAACGTTTACGGGCGGTATCCATATAAGGTGACTGCTAGATACCGCAAGAAACTTTAAGGGCTGATCAGGTCAAGTGTTTTAAACATGATAAAAATGACAAAAAAGGAATTCGTGTTTTTTTTTTCATTTTCAATGAAATCATTAATTTTGTGAGTTTTAATTGGATAGATAAGATAGTCTTTGAGTATCTAATTTATTTTAAAGCATAATATGGCCGTCTGTTGACCCGTCCGCGTCAGCTGGGCGATAAGTACCTACGTTGACGGGTCAACAGACGCCCGGCCGGCCGTTGCCCCCGTCGTCGGCTGGGCGATAAGTACCTACAAAAAACACGAATTCCTTTTTTGTCATTTTTGTAATATATAAAACACTTGACCTGACCAGCCCTTGAAGTTTCTTGCTGTTTCTAGCAGTCATCTTATATATCATTCTGAATACAATGACAAAAAATGGGCTCCAGTTTTATAGTGATTTTTTATTGATTCTTCATTGAATTCATCAATGTCCATATTTCAAGGTTGTATCATTTCTACTAGTTTGGTAGTAGATACTCATCAATTATATCAGTATGGCTCCGAGCAACGCCGAAAACAACCACAGACACTTTTCACAAAAACAAATGCCTTTCAACAAATTTAAAACCTATTTTCAATATCATCACATCCTTACGTATGTCAGATAGCCTTTCCATAACATTTGTCGCTACCATACGTTATAAATAAAAAACAACCGGTTGATAGGCTATCAGACACATAATAGGAAATGATACAATCAACCCTTAATCACATAAAAACTCCCTTTTAATCGTGAAAAAATATATTAAACATGTTTCACCATCAGTTGTATAATATAAATTTAAATATATTAAATTGTGCATAATTAATTATCATTAATATTCATTAATACATAAATGTAATGTGCTAATATTATAAAATACTTTATTTCTATTACACGTACACATTGAATAAGAGGCGTCGAAATCGATAAATACAAAATATTTGAACCAATGCTTAGATTAAAACAAAAAGGGAAGATACGGCATTAGCGTCTCGTAAGTGAGCCGCCAAAATTAGGCCTAAAGGCACAATTTCACTTCGGTCACAATTTGCCGAGCGAACAGGCTACATCGCACTATCGCGGATATTCTACTGTGTGAAAATTGTGTGTGAAAAAGAGAAAGATGCTACTCCGCAGTGGCGTCGGAATCGGTCGTACGTACTCGTCTGTTGAGAAGCGACCGAGACGTCAACGCGCTACTCGCTGACTCCCTCGCGCTGACGTTGAAACTTACCGCTTTGTCTCGCTCGCTCGATTTACACTTTATAGGTGTGCGTGTGTGAGTGTTTGCTTAAGTAGTTAAGTAGGACTATATTTTGAATGACTACAAGTAGGAGCATGCCGTATCTTCCCTTTTTGTTTTAATCTAAGAACCAATGTCTTACTGAACTAAATGTTTACTACAAAAATTTGTCAAACGACAAACCATAGACACCATGTTACCATTGGAAGAGAGTATTTTATCTTTGCGACAGTGAATATTTGTAAGTCGTAATATAGCTAAACAATAATAAATATATATTTATACTCACGTTTGCTAAATATGCTACATACTTCGTCATTAATATCGGTATCAAAACTTAATATCCAACCATACGGACTTACATAATTATCACATCGCTGTACCATAGAAGTTATTAATTATAGAATCGCTGCCTTCTACACTTTACAGCTAGCGGTACTCAAACTTTTGTTTTACAGTACTTATTATGAGAAATAAACATACGTATTCAATGTTGATGTGGCAACTTTATTATATTTTTGCATTATTTTAAGACACATTAAAAGTGCTTGGATTGAACTTACGAAAACCACTGAAGTATATTTATCGAAGCAAGAAAAAAAAGGTGTCAGCTTGTTTGATTGCTGGCATATGGATATTCAAGCGACAGTAACGGAACAATCTCTTACTATTTTTTTTATTGAAATTTTTGCATTCATAATGGTATATAGACATATGATAAAATGTTTAGTAGAAAAAACCAACCAGTCTCAGGAAAGCTCGAATTGGATTCGAACCCATGACCTTCCGATCCACTGCTCTAACCGCTAAGCTACAAGACCTCAGAGTCTTCTGGGGTCCCTTCCCATTCGAGCTTTCAGAAGACTGGTTGTTTTTTTTCTAGTAAACATTGTACCATCAATCCATCAAAGTAGTAAGTTACTTCGGAATACTTGTAACATTTAAAGGACGACGGACCGGATTGACCGTGTCATGGGAAACTTATATCAGATGCTGCGGACGAGGATATGTCTTCTGCTTGTTACAAAACACGCCTACCAGCTCATGTACTTACTGTCGAGGAACTTTCAAGTGATATTCGCTGGCACACTATCTCTTTTTCTGGCTTGAGAGGTACAGTCAGCATCAAAAGTAACTGAACAAAACAGCTATGTCAGACAATTCTGGTCATTTCAACCGTAACAATCATATGTAAATTTCATATGCTAAGCTACTTTTGATGCTGACTGTACATCTCAAAGAAATCGCAAATTGCAATAGTAAAAATCTACGCGCACGGTCACTAATATTTACATTTGAGAGCAAAACTATCGCACACCCCCAATATTTTTTAATATAGTCTTATTTTCTTAGTACATGGTACATTTAGATATAAGTTTCTGAAAACCTTGTTTTATAACGAACATATTGATACCTAACTAAAATTATATTATTTAAAACAAGAAGCATCAAATATCTCCTAATTGGGACGCCTTATGTAACTCTATGCACAAGAAACATTTGAAGTGCAATCATTAAAATTATAGCTATATCTTTCATTTGCGTGCTATTTCGTATCTTTTGTTTTACTTATCAGTGAAACTTGTCAATGTGTGCAGCTCAGAACACATTTAAAACGCAAATTACTATGAACGTAACATATCTATAGTTTATAATATCATTGCCTATGGTCCGATTTCACCAAATTAAAATAAGACTTACTCCGAGATTAGTCTATACAAATTCGGCGCTTAATCTAGGTATAAGACTTCCAGTTTGGTCGAATCTCCGCCCTAACTCATAAGAAATCATATATCATTGTTAATTTTATATAAGTACTCAATTATTAATTTTGTTTTTCTTGTTCCATTAGTTGGCCCTGGAAGGGAAGCATTATATGCTTCCTTTGCAATAGATATTATAAATAAATAAATAGTTTTTTTAAATGTAAATTATAGTCCACTTTGCATGCCGTGGCAACCTGTAAGTAAGATGACACTTAGCTGTAAGTTTATGTTTGTTTCTACAATTTTGCTTGTATCGGTGTTTGTCTTGTTGGTTGTCTTAATAAACAAATAAAACAAAAAAATAATATAATGCAGTATGTGAATGTAGACATAATTTTAGTATTTTTGCAATTTAAGTTTAAAAAAATTACGTACGTCTGTGCGATATTTTTGCTCTCAAGTGTAGTTAAGGGTCACTAACGATTGCAGAAATTGGACAGTTTTGTGGTAATCTGACCAGCTGACTGTACACGTGCGGTGTGTTAAGTGTGAGAGCCGCTAGCCCGTGAGCGGCGTCAGGCGGCGGCGGCGAGGCGGTTCATCACGGTGGTGTAGGCCAGCCCTAGCGCCCATGACACTTCGTGACCGTTCACTTTCTTGAACAGCTGTGGACAAATGGTAATAATAATAATACATTGAAATGAAACACTTTTTACGGATTAAACTCGCGTTTAATTTACTATTTACATAGTTTTTATATTATCCTGACGTTTCGAACCCTTTACAGGGACGGTCTAAACGCGAGTTAATCCGTAAAAAGTGTTTCATTTCAATGTGTAGTGCTCGCTTAAACCTCAGAAAACAATATGTGATCCAGTACGGACTGGAAATAGCAGTCTCCCTGTGACCACGGACCCTGTAAAGGGTTCGAAACGTCAGGATAATATAAAAACTATGTAAATAGTAAATTAAACGCGAGTTAATCCGTAAAAAGTGTTTCATTTCAATGTGTAGTGCTCGCTTAAACCTCAGAAAACAATATGTGATCCAGTACGGACTGGAAATAGCAGTCTCCCTGTGACCACGGACCCTGTAAAGGGTTCGAAACGTCAGGATAATATAAAAACTATGTAAATAGTAAATTAAACGCGAGTTAATCCGTAAAAAGTGTTTCATTTCAATGTGTAGTGCTCGCTTAAACCTCAGAAAACAATATGTGATCCAGTACGGACTGGAAATAGCAGTCTCCCTGTGACCACGGACCCTGTAAAGGGTTCGAAACGTCAGGATAATATAAAAACTATGTAAATAGTAAATTAAACGCGAGTTAATCCGTAAAAAGTGTTTCATTTCAATGTGTAGTGCTCGCTTAAACCTCAGAAAACAATATGTGATCCAGTACGGACTGGAAATAGCAGTCTCCCTGTGACCACGGACCCTGTAAAGGGTTCGAAACGTCAGGATAATATAAAAACTATGTAAATAGTAAATTAAACGCGAGTTAATCCGTAAAAAGTGTTTCATTTCAATGTGTAGTGCTCGCTTAAACCTCAGAAAACAATATGTGATCCAGTACGGACTGGAAATAGCAGTCTCCCTGTGACCACGGACCCTGTAAAGGGTACGAAACGTCAGGATAATATAAAAACTATGTAAATAGTAAATTAAACGCGAGTTAATCCGTAAAAAGTGTTTCATTTCAATGTGTAGTGCTCGCTTAAACCTCAGAAAACAATAAATAATAATACACTTTAATTTTAATTTTTATTGCGATTTAGGGAATCCGCGCGCGACCCACTTGGTCACACACTACGTTATCTTTGACCAATCGGCGATCTGGCGCTACGATGTGTGTCTGTTGAGTAGACGACATAAAATGTTTAAGCGCTGCAGCGGCTGCAGGTCTCCCATTCCAGAATTTGAACAAATGGTTTGTATGAATGTTCTTGAGGAGCTCGATGGCGCAGCGGCTTGCGCGTTCGGCTTGCGAACTTGCTCGCTAAGCAATTTTCGCAATGTTGGGTCGCTGGATGGGTCAGCAAATTTAAAACATCTCGAGCTCCTCCGTGCTTCGGAAGGCACATTAAGCCGTTGGTCCCGGTTGTTGTCGTAAGATGACAGTCGTTAAAACCCGCATTGGGCCACCGTGGTGGGTTATGGCCCAATATCCCCAGGTGCTATTGTCCACGTGGGAGACCAGTGCCCAGCATTGGAACGTTTATAGGCTGATGATGATGACGATGTTTTGTTTTGTAAATGTAGTTACTTCTATATTATTTTAAAGCTGTGGAGTTTCTTGTGCCCGTTCTTCTCCACAGCTAAAAGACTTCCTAAATAGGTGGGGTGGGTGGGCGGGTGCACATCTATCCAAATAAATTCAAAATGCTAATTTTAAGTTTATTGAATAAAGAAAGGAGACCCGGCGTTTTGTGGTTAAGTTGTATACTTTTTAATTTGTTATTCATTATTTAACTGGCAATATCTGTCAACAATTGACAGTTGTTGACAAATGACTGCCGATAGCTGTCAAATCAAACATGACGTGACGGCATTGATGAAATTTCCTTTTTTTAAAAGCAAAAGAATTATGGTTTATGCAGCCACGTTAGACATTTTTAAAGTAACATATCTGTTTTTTGAAGACTTAGTGTTTCCATATTAAAAATATTAATAATTAAATAACTCTTATCCGCGATTCGATAAAAATAATACAAAACTTGGTTTAGGTAGCAAATAATATTAGCTTTACTTTATGGCCAAATTCTATTGTATACAAATTAAGCATTTTTTTCTATGGAAAGTGCCGGTTCTCCTTTGAGTTTGAGTTTGATGATGATGAACGTTCCTGCTATCTCTTCTAAGTCCATGTAGGTAATCCACACTTACCGAGACAGGGTCGAGGTCCCTCAGCTTGTAGGCGTCCTGCAGCAGCGCTAGCACGTAGACTAAGTCGACGCACGCCCACGGCTGCTCCACGTTAGACGCCGAGCACGCGCGCAACGCCGCGCCGCGGTACAGCGCCACGGACACCGTGCCGCCCTTCATCACATCTGAAAGGACACACATACATTCAGGACTAAAGTGTGGCTAACGGAAGCTGAACCAGGAAAAACGTGGCAAATTCAAAAAAAATCAAGACTCAGTAACACAGGTGTTATGTTATTATGTTGGTCTTTGGGTCTTCTCAATGATACAATAGTCTTCAGGTCCACATAATTTATTTGTCACACATTATTACAAAACAGGTAAGTACCGCGTCCGTGATCGGCCGCTCAGAGACGAGTAATAAATATGGCAACTCTGTAGGGATGTACCACTATGCACAATCTATATAGTGATGTACCCAACACACAGTGAGTGCACACAGTTGCAATTTTCTTAGAAAAATTTCAATTTGAGATACGACATGACACCTCAGATAGACACACATGGAGACAAAGTGTTGCCAATCAAATAACTACGAGGTTCAGCTTTCGTTGGCCAGACTCTACTATCACAGAATAACTAACTAATAGTACTACCATACAGAAGGTTCACTCTCTAACTAAAGTCAAGTTTAGGTATAAAAAATTGCCTACTCTTTCGACTTTCACGCGAAATTGAAACTTATCGTGTGACCCGAGCGTTCACATTCCGTTAAACAACGCTGACTCGATATCGATTTGACGTCAGGATCAAGAGCGCAGGGTTTCCACTCATGGATATATTTAAGTTTATATTGAAATAAATTAGACACTCGTAGACACATCAGTATCTTTTATACGGATTATAAGATCGTTTAGTAGTTATTGATCGGTGCACCAAAAATCACAGAAAAGATCGTTCGTTTTACGCGCTCGGTGTTCGGTGCGTCGCTCGCGGCAACCTACTGCCACACGCCTGCTCGAGAGGCGCGCCAAACGAACGGACCTAAACTGCGCCGTGACACCCCCCTGCTACTATCCTCGAAGGGTTAGCCAGAGACCAGTAGGCCTAGCAATGCGCAACACGAGATTTGTCGCGGACGAGAGACGACAAATCATTTTAAGTTGTCATGTTGATGTTTGTAGACAAAAATACCACAGTTTTTGCAAAAACTACTATTAAGTCTATTTTTGACATATTATGTAGAGTTCTAAGCGCATCCATGTGTCTTTAGTGTCGATAGACATTAGAGATAAATCGTTTCGAAAAATGTACATTTCTTAAAACGTCAACTTCTTACAATGTCAACTTCGCAAAAAGACAACTTCTCGAAATGTCCATTTCTCACAATGACAACTTCGCATTTAGTCAACTTCTCATAATGTCAACTCTTAAATGATATATTCGCAAAATGTAATATTCGAGATTTTACTTTGAAAGGTTAACTATAAAGAAAACCTGGTTTTATACCAGTTTTCTACTAATTTGCGAATCAATTTTCAAAAAAAATCGGGTTTACTCACAGACATTATGTCTGTGGGTTTACTAAAGGCAGGCATGTTGCACTCCGTCATACCTACCGCGAAATGCACCTACAGCGCGCGACACCGCGGCGTTATAAATCGGTCAGGGACTCGCCCCAGCGCGCTTTCGAGCACACGCACAGCCTACAGGCATAGTTTGAAGTGGTCTCGGATCGCAACTTTGATTTGTTTAAAAATAACTACCTCTCCAATATCATTTAATTTACAAGTTCCGTAATAATGGTGTAATGCAACAATAATAATTGTTGTGTCAAAGGCTGTCGAAATAAACAGAAAGATTCGAAGGTATCTTTTTTTACGTTACCGTAAGATTCTGGAAGGTACCTTTAATTATATTTTATTTATTTCAAACTGAAGTTTGTTTACAGAACAAATAGGTAATACGAAAGAAAAGGTAGGTAGGTATGTGATTACTTATTTACGTAAATTATTTTGCCGTGCGATCGTGAGTCTGTGACCTGGGCTGTGACTGTTGTGATGTGGAAGATACCTAACCTACCTGCGTAACTTATATTTATAATGGGTTCGTAGTAACGTATATATCGCTGGTTCGTAAGAATTAAAATCGCCAGTACTTATCATGATGTAGGTAATGGAATATACCTATATAACGTAATAAAATGTGGTTTCCGTTTTGTTTTCGTTATATCTTCAACTCGTCATATCGTGCAGTGTTTGCTTGTTTCTAAAGTGCTTGTTTGTTAAATAGGTAAATAGGTAAGTAAGTATCTTACAGAACTATATTTTACTTGGTGTGCAATCACAGAATAAATTATTTGCTAAGGTTGCGTAGATATGTTTATTTAGTCTATTTGCTGTCATCCCTAACACACGAGTCGACGGCGTAGGTACGTTTTGAATGCACACGGTGCCTATTTAATATTGTAGGTTATTAAAACGGCGGCTTTCTTCAACATCAAAGGAGTGCAACTTCTGTACGTAGTACTATTATTTATTCTGTGCTAAAGGTCCGTCCATTTCAATCAAAATTCTTTCAATAGCTTCCAATTCATTCATTCCTTTTTTCTGTCAAGTTCACAAATCAACATAATCCATAGTTTTTCTACATTATCAAAAAGGTTTATTTGCTTTTCTATATAAAAAGGTTTAATGTTAAAAGTTTAACCTTTCATACTTTTACAATTATTTTATTGACGATTGACGATTAATATTAAAGATTAAAGACATTTTGACGAATTTAATGACGATTAGTGATTATTCATGGCTATAGATTATGATTAATTACATGATTTTCTCTTCAATTAGCTGTTTAAAGTAGATATTACGAAGAGTTGTAATTCTGCGAATATATCATTTAAGAGTTGACATTATGAGAAGTTGACTAAATGCGAAGTTGTCATTGTGAGAAATGGACATTTCGAGAAGTTGTCTTTTTGCGAAGTTGACATTGTAAGAAGTTGACGTTTTAAGAAATGTACATTTTTCGTCCGGTTGACATTTTGAGAAGTCGACATTATGAGCTGAAACGAGATAAATGAATAAGAAAACGGGTCGAGAAGAGTTCTCGTGTTGCGCATGCTAGGCCGGCAGGCAATAAGGACCGCAGAACGACCAAAGCGATCCACACAGAATGCCTGTCTGTGAAAGAGAACCTGTGCTAAAACCAGCAGGCACATCCTTCTCATTAGTAGCAAGCCAAGAAAGTAATAGTAGATCATCATCATAGCGTATGGCAATCCCTGCTCGGATCAAATGTCTATGTCCAGATTTCTCAGCCAGCTTTTTGCGTCAGCGGTGAACTTGTGCAGCAGATTGTGTCACAAGAGAACAAAATTATGTATATAGGGCGAGAGCTATTTTTTAAACCCAGAGCGAAGCGTAGGATTCTATAGTAGAATCCTAAGCGTAGCGAGGGATTCAAAGTACGTCGCTCGACGTTAAATAATTTTGGTACCGTGTGGCACTCTGCTTTTCATTCTAAATTGTGAGAAAAATTTATCATACGAGAAAACAAAACAAAAAAGTTCCCGCGTATTTTTTTTTTAAATTTGGATACCTAGCCAACAGCCAATGCCGCGTCAGCACGTGCGCTTCTTTTTTTTTTTCTTCCCATAAATAATGGCTTCGTGCGATCAGCACATTTAGCCAGTGTCAAGTAAGATTTAATTGTAATTATTTTTTTTGCAGGAAGTAGATGATAATGAGTGATAATTAACGTTTAATGGTAAATGATATTCCCCCCAACCCCTTGAGACTCAATAAATCTGTGGGACTTTATTGACATCTCACACGGACCTCTTGAGAATTTGAAAAATGATGTTGCACTATTTTGTTTTATTTGCCAACACTCATGCACGTTCACGAACACTTAACAGCAAATAATCCACCATTATTTCACATTCATATTCGACAAAACACAAATTATAGAAAACAAAACCAAACTGCAGACATGGCGCTTCACTTTCCCGCCAAGAAGTCCGGCCAGGACTTTAATGAAGCGAATTACGTTCAAATTTTTTAATTTAATGAAATGAAATGAAATATATTTTGAAATGAAATGAAATATATTTATTCACAGAAATAGAGTAATAATAATGTTCGAATTTAATTAAATTGTCCGTCTATTTTGCCCTCACAGGGTGTGTGAATCTAAAAAATTAAATGATAAGTAAACTATTAAAAACTACTTATAAGAATTTAACCATGTCCTAATTTACATTTTAAATAATAATATTGAGAAAATAATAATAAAATTTGAGAAAATGATAATAAAATTTAAATTCAAAGGACGTCAATAATTAATACACACACAACATTAAATAGATATGTCAATTGTTAAAAAACTTGATATGTCAATATTTGTGTCAAGATATTCCCTAACAGAGTAAAAACATTTTTTTATAAGAAATTTCATTAATTTACTTTTAAACAATGGTAATGGAAGTTCTGTGAATGAAAGTGGTAATTTATTATACAATTTTATGCTGTTAGGGTAACAGTTTCTCTTATACAAATGAGTTCGCATATTGGGTAACAATAGCTTGCCACAAAACCTTGTCGGCTTGAAATGATTATTATTATCATTCTTTTTTATAAATAAGTTTTGATGAGTCCTTACAAAGACACAACATTCCATAATATACATAGATGGTAAAGTGAGTAGATTTAGTTTTGGAAACAATTTCCTACAAGATGTCATGGGTGGAACATCACATATTGCACGGACATATTGTTTCTGTGATATGAATGCTTTTGGTGCATCTACTGAGTTGCCCCAAAGCAAGATACCATATTTAATGTTAGATGCGACATAGCCATGATGATACTAATGCAGCTTTTTGATTTATTTGTTTTGTTAAACGCCAGAGAGCATAGGCAAATCTATTTATTTTATTACATACCTTTTTGACATGTTTTTTCCAAGAACACTGGTTTTCAATAACAATACCTAAGAATGTAACTTCGTCAGATTCCGTTAGAGGTTCATTATTTATAACTAGATTTAGGTCATTTTCTTTTCTTTTTCTATTATAAAATCGAATGTAGTTCGTTTTTTTAACGTTAATATGTAAATTTTTCATTCGCAACCAGTTTACAATATTCATTATAGTAGAGTTTATGTCATCATTATAATTTACGTCATCATATTTTGATATTAAAACAGATATATCATCAGCAAATAAGTTTACTTGGTGGTTAGTTACATGTGGTACAATCATTTATATAAATAATAAATAAAAGCGGCCCTAGAATAGTACCTTGTGGGATGCCTACATTGTTTTTGGCTGCAAAGGATTTAGTAACAGTATCTTCTTTAAGTTTATTTATACTTTTTATTTCTACGTATTGGCGACGATTTTGAAGATATGTTTTAATCCATTGAAGGGCTATCCCTCTTAAACCATATTTTTCACATTTAAATAATAATATATCGTGTGAGACAAAGTCGAATGCTTTACTCATATCAAAAAATACTGCAGTTGAGTCAATATTTCTATCAATATTTTCAGTAACTTTCTCAATTAGATTAAATACTGCTAGCGTTGTCGATTTGCCTTTTCGAAATGCATTTTGTTCATTCTTAAGAATATTGTATTTTTCTAGATATTTATAAATCCTAGCATGTACGGCTTTTTCGAATATTTTTGCTATTACAGGTATTAATGCGATAGGTCTGTAGTTATCCATTTTATCCCTCTCACCTTTTTTTTAAACAGGTTTAATAATGGATAGTTTTAACACTTCAGGAAAAGTTCCTTCAGAGAAAGAGAGATTTACTAAATGACATATTATGTCAGATAATACAACAGCACAATATTTTAAAATGGCTGTAGGGATTTCATCAAATCCTACTGATGGTGTGTTATTAAGTGATCTTATTATTTTAAATATTTCGTCAGATGTAGCAGGGTAAAAAAATATACTTGTGTCAATAGATTGGATATTATTATGGAATGTCAAATTAGGATTCTGAATATTCGTATTATTTGTATGGTTAATGAAAAATTTATTAAAATTATTAGCAATGTCAGCAGAATCAGTAATCGAAATATTATTGCATGTTATCTTGCTTATATACTTACTGTCAATATTTGTTTGTTCGTATGATTATATCAAATTCCATGCTGCCTTAGATACATATTTACTTTTTTTGAGATATTCCTCATTTCTTAACTGTCTTGACTTATTTATACATTTTTTTAGGACGCGAGAATATTTCCGATATGTGTTTTTACTACGTTTATTATGGTTCTTGTAATACATGACACGCAATTTCCTTTTTGTTACACAAGATGTTTTTAGTCCCTTAGTGATCCAATTGTTTGTTTTTGTTTTATTTCTAATCGTTATTTTACATATCGGGAAACATAATTTAAAAAATAAAGTTAAATTATCATGAAATTTGTTAAAGGCCGTGTTCAAATCAGTAGCTTCGTATACTTCAGACCAAGAAAGACGTGATAAAGATTCTGCAAACTTAACCTTATTTTCCAAACTGTAGTTTCTTTTATACATGTACTGTGCTTTTACTTCTTTTTGTACATTGTGTATAGACATATTTAAAGTTTGACACGTCTCGTGGTCCGATAAGCCTAGCGGATGAATTGTACCAATAGCTCTCGGAACATTGCTTATGATTTGGTCCAAACAAGAATTTTTACGTGTTGGTTTAGTAATATGTATTACAGTCCCATAATTTTGATTTATCCGTATATATTCAGATACGATATTGTTATTTTTCAAAATGTTTATATTGAAATCACCAGATATTACTATTTTTGTATTTTTTTTATACCTCAACTTGGAAAGTAATAGTTCTAAACGATTTAGAAATATATGTGGATTTGAGGTTGGAGTTCGATATATGCAGATGAATATACATTTTATGTTTGGGATCTCTATACCGCAGCACTCAAAAGACGTTTCAACGGTTAGTTCTTTAAGATATGGAATACTTTTATAAGTAAAGTTATTTTTACACGTAATACAAACACCACCCCGTCGTTCATTTGGTCTAGAGTAATAATCAGCCAAAGAATAGCCGTTTATACGTAAATTTTTTTCACCACCAGATTTAAGAAATGTTTCCGTTAAACAAATTATGTCAACCGTTTTTTCATTTTTGGCTATTTCTTCTAGGGCTATTTGGAATAAATCAATTTTACTTAATATCCCAGCAATATTTTGGTGTAGAACTATAAAATTATTTGTATCGATATTTATGTCAGATCAGTCTTCAGTTTCGAAATAAAGTTTTGTTTGGCTTATAGTCGTTTGGTGAACTTTTTGTTTCATTTATTGCATTAATCTGAGAGGCTGGTAAACTTTTATTTAATTTTGTATTTCGACTTTTTTTGTAAGGGATTCTACAAAAATAGTCAAGTAAGGTTGTTTGTAGTTTAGGCTTTGCTTTTTTATTGTTACCCAAGAAGCTGCTATTCACAATATTTGCACCTTTTTTAGATTGGTTAAAGTAAGGATTTGACCATCTTTTTGCCAATCTATTGCTGTTAAAAGGTAAAAACTTTTCATCATAGTCAATTGAATCAATAGTTAAATTAATTTTTCTTAAAATGTCAATAGAATAATCATTCGATTTTACATTAATAAAAATACAATTTTTGAAATGTTTACATATCATTTGCAAGTCCAAGTTAAGTAGTTTTACATTAATATATCGATTATTTAACGCACTCAATACAATAACTGTATAATTTTGAAGCTTCTAAGTAATTGACAGTTCTATACACAATTTAGTAGGTGTTCAATCAATGTCCCTGCGTTCTGCTAACCTCAAACTGTGTGGTCCAGAGAGGTCATTGACCGACCTCCCTAAATATAGTTGCTCTGCTACCTTTTTACTTAAAACTAAAATCGTTATCAAAAAACTTACATGCTAGTCTTCCCTTGAGACGTACTGCGCCGCTCAGCCCGGTGCAGTCCGCCGCGCCCAGGCCGCTGCTGGCTTCGGGCTGCTGTGGTGGTGGAAAGGCCCTAAGCTTCCCGGCTACCCCTCAGTACTGATAATCCCAGAATCATACGTACCACTTGCACAAATCACTTAGCACGGTTCACGCCACGTGTACGTGTCAACCAACAAGCCACTGATTTTAATCAGGCCGCCCTGGTTACAAACTAAACTTATGTTCACTGTTTATTAGTTATTACGCCCCCCCCCCCCCCCCCCCGAATCAAACAATATGTGCCCCCCACATCAAATCACAACTACAAAAGTCAATATTCTTCACGCGTCCGCGCGGTTCCGTTAACCTCACCAAAAATCCAACGTGAGTGTGTGTCACATTGACACTGACAGCCGTCTGTCACTGTATTTTTAAAACCACAGCGGGGGCGCACGAATTGGCCGTTTTGTTCGATACACACCCCTGCCCCGATCGGGAGGCTCCGATCGTTAGCTCAATCAATCGGACAAGGAGAGACAGTTGTTGCGGCTCATCGCGGAATCGAACCGCAGTCCCATACTCGCCAACTAACAACTTTACAATCCTGCCCTAGCTACACGCAAGGAGAGCAAGTCATTCTCCTTCAACAACATACTAAATCTAATTAGCCAAATTAAAATAATGCTAAATTGTCTTATTCACCAAAGCTTATTTTCTAAAAATTTACAAACATCATTTAGATACACCCGTGCCCTTGCTATTTTGTGCCATTGTCGGAGCGAATAAGTGAAGGTAGACCCTTACGCGACACGAAACGATCCAACGCGACGACGAAGGCCTCCGTGGACAACGAAGAGACTCCTAAGAGGACGGCCTTAGTAGCCAGGCACAAAAAAAACACAAAATATATACCCACAACTCGGGCGTTGCGAAGGTTGGTCGGTTTTACCGAGAAAACCCGTTGCGTACGATTCCCGAGAACGGACGAGACTGAGTGACTCGGTCCGAAGGCAGACCCCCCGTCTGCGGCTGCAGGGGTGAAGACGTCCACTGTGACAAAATAAACACCGAAAGAGCACTACACAAATAAAGCTCTTTGGACAAACAATATTCAAAATTACAAATTAGGTTACCTAGTAACACATCCAACAGACGTCAACCGTGACGTACTGGCCTATTGAAAGGCTTCACAATCCTCATGGGCATGGGCTACCATGTAGACCATGGGAGGTTTCTCAATTTCCCAAACTTGTGCATAGTTATGGAAATGGTACACAAACGCAATGACTCTAGACTATGCGGAGTCGAGCCGTCAAACTGTGTACATAATAGAAACAAGAGCAAAATAGTTGGCACTGCCAGCAGTGTAGAGCGACCCAGAGCTATCTGGGTACCTAGTAGGACCCGTCCTAGTACACCCGAGCCCAAGAGTAGGTCAATTGGGCCAGGTGACAAAGTGTGGGTCTGCCCGATCTAGACCAATGTCTGTGCCGTTATCCCTGCGGGCGAATTTCATTACCGTTACCGAAATTGACATTCTCACACAGATGCATGTACCGAGGAGAGGGTGACTTGTGTTAGCCCCGTCAAACTCCCGGTAAACATGCCACCAAACAATGTGGCAAATTAAAATTTCAAATCTAAGATTTCTTTAAAATCTTTTAAACTGCGGCCGCCGTAGTATAAAGCAAAACCGTCCGTGGTTTTGCTCTCGCAAAGGGGCAGGCTAGCTATGGCCTGCTCGGGTCTCCCATTTCCAAAGAAGGCCCCCGCCCGTGTGGTACCGCGGCTGGTACGATAACCGCTGCGGCATAGCTCGATCGCGGCTGCACGCTGGCGCGCACAGAGCTAGTTGCAGGGAGGGAGGCGTAGTCTTACATTAACAATTGGCAATATGGTAACATTATTAAAATTGAAAGAGCTATATTGCTCCAAAATTAAACCTTCCTAACGACATAACAGAACTAATGTCACCGCATGCCACCTAGCCAGTCTTCCTTAATCATGTCCGCACCTTTCTCACCTATCATTATCACCGCAGCATTAGTATTACCACTAACTATAGTAGGCATTATACTGGCATCTATCACTCTAAGTCCTTCGACACCGTAAACTTTCAATGTCGGATCCACAACCGCCTCTTTGTCCCATTCAGGACCCATCTTAGTTGTCCCACTTTGATGGTATATCGTCATAGATATAGTCCGCACTTGACACTCTATGTACTCGTCCGACATGAATTTGTATTGTCTGCAGTTTGGCAAAGGCTTCATATACAACCTCGAGCCAAATTGCTTGAATGGCGACGCGTTAGCTACCTGCAACGCTATTTTGATGCCCTCCACTAATCTGGCATCCGCCTCCTTCGTGACACCGCCGGGCCCCCGCCCGCGTGATACCCAAATCGCACTCGGGCCGGCGGCATGGTAACCTGCAGGGGCGGTTTTGAGGGCCTGCGCATGGTTCACCTTCCGGTGTGGGGGCGCGCCTCGCGCATGACTGGGCCTCCAGTCCGCTGGTAGGTGTGTGCTCCGCGCTGGAGCACCCCTGCCCGTGTAACGCTGCCACCGCTGTTGTGTGGTCGGTGAAGCCGCTCCCGACCTGTGAACACCCAACAATAATAAAAGCTGTGGTCCACCAAATGCACTGCGGCGTTGAGGCCTATAGCCAAAGCAAAGGCCGCTGCGCCTTGCTATGCGCCGCCTCGTCCATTACACGCAGCCCTCGTCGGTCCTGGCACCGCGTCGTAGTATGACCCGTTTGGCCGCACTGTGTACAAGCCGGGTCCATGCCGGCCGCTGCAGTCAGCGCCGCCCGCCGCGACGTAGTGTGTCCTGGCTGCAGCTGTACAGTGGGATTCGCCTGGCGTCCCATTGAAGCCTGCGCCTCTGATGGCGGTAGGTCAGGCTGGGAGGTCGCTACGACCCCCGTCTCATCGCCGAGGAACTTTAGAAGCTCCTCCAATCCCGGCAGAGTAGCCCCCCCTTTCTCTGCCGTTTCCCGCTCAAACCGGGAACGAACGTCCGTTGGCAGCTTGTCCAACACAATGTGTACCAGTAGCAGCGAACACTCGGCTACTGGCAACCCTAAATTTCGCAGCGCGGTACACGCAACTGTGACTGGCGTCAACAGTTGCGTCTTTAAGTCCGCCTGATTAGCTACCCTAGGTAGCGACAACAATTGACGCGCATGTGCGTCTACATACGACCCCTCTTCCACAGCGCCACCCAAACTTCCTAACTGATGGGTAGGAAGCCCATCAGGCATCGCAGGCCCTACCATTGGTGGCGGTATGGATGGCTGGACATCCCCTATCCGTCGCCTTTTAATGTCGCAGGCCGCCTGGACGACATTATCATTTATTTCCATGATCTGGGCAAACTCTTTCTCGTATGCCGACCATACCTCTTTGTGGGATGTTGGAGCAGTCTCCGACAAAACCACCATGGCGGTCTCAACCGAAGACACCCGCTGCCTTAACTGCCTGGCTCGCTCGAGGATGTCATCATCGCAGCCCCTCCGAGACAGCAGATCCTGCGTATGCACGAACCAGCGCAGCTGCGTTGCAAAGACTGCCTCCGCCATCGCGTTGTCAACAAAAAACAAATAACGAGGAATTAGATTCTATGTCCAACAATAGCACAAAGACAGGGTTATGTTCCCTACTAATGTAGCCTTTTTAATTACAATGTAGCCACAACCAAAATTAATAGGTACATAAAAAAACTTAAACGGGTTTGCAACAAGAAGCGCACTAACAAATAATGTGCAATTATTATTATTACATAGTCCCTATGCATAAATCAACCAATTTAAACCAATGTAATAATCAAATTAAATTTTAAAATTGGTTTTCAAAAATGAAGGCACAAACAAAACAAAATGTGCTATTATTATTGTATAAACCGTTATATAATAATCCAACCAAATTTCAATCAATGTAGGTAACACCTAACGTGCAAATAAACTCTCTGGTTGTTTCCAAAAGGCACACAATAAAATAAAAAGTGTTCAACCGATTTCACATTACACAATGATGAACCCGTAAATCAAACTTAAATTGTTTTCCAAGAAAAAGAATAAAAATATTAATTAAATAATGTACTTTGGCCAGTCATGCAATTACCACAAGTTAACATTTAATGTTCAATTAAAATTTACTATGTAAACAAGTCATTTAACAAACAAATGTTACAAATGAATGGAACTCAAATTAGTTTCCCAAAGAGAACTACAATAAACAAATGTTAATCAATCATACATAGGCCAAACTCACTATGTAAGCAAACAGTTTATATGGTAACATAACTGCAATATTAATATATGTGTCTACAGCCTTGCAATCGCTAGACAACCTAACTACAAATATTGTGAATCAAATGCCTACAATATTTAAATATGTTTTCAAAATGAAACAACAAACCAAATCAAAATTCCACAATTTTCAATGCTTTAAATTCTAAATTAAGTTTTCAAACGAATCCTTACAAACAAATCAGAATTTTAACGCTGCCGCTAGACCAACTTGAAATTAGGTTTCAAACCCTAAGAATCAAATAAAATGTTTAATTATTTGCAAACCGCTAGAATCTTAAAATTCTGTTTGCAAACAAATGCAACAATTAACATCAAAATATTTATTTGTTGTACCAAATCCGCGCTACCCCAGTGAGACTAATTCTAAATTAGGTTTTCAACAATTGACTATACATATCCTAACTCAAATAAACACATTCTAAATGTATAACCCAAAAACAAATGTTTACATTGCACTATTAGGCAAGTAATTACATTCCAAACGTGTAATCAAAAACCAAATGTTTACATTGCAATTTATATGACTATTTTATTGTAATTATAGCAAGTTAGGTTTGACAACACTTTCCGCAGTGGAATAATCTTACACAATTAAACACATTCTAAATGCGGGACAACGGATCCAAGATAATTACCATTACACTGACCGCAGTGAGAAAATCTTACACTAGGTGCCTACTTGCTATGATCACACAAATCACACAAAGAAAACTACATATTACATTGCATTCTAAATGCGATTTAATTCAATTTAATATGCGGTTACAAACAATCTTAACACAAACCTATTCTAAGTATTTGGTTGGTACAACTAACCAACGTTAAAACTAATAACTAATTAATTGAGGTCCGTAGACAAAACCTCGCTCTGGTTTACCAAAAAATGTTTGATTTAGAGAGGTCAATCAATGTCCCTGCGCTCTGCTAACCTCAAACTGTGTGGTCCAGAGAGGTCATTGACCGACCTCCCTAAATATAGTTGCTCTGCTACCTTTTTACTTAAAACTAAAATCGTTATCAAAAAACTTACATGCTAGTCTTTCCTTGAGACGTACTACGCCGCTCAGCCCGGTGCAGTCCGCCGCGCCCAGGCCGCTGCTGGCTTCGGGCTGCTGTGGTGGTGGAAAGGCCCTAAGCTTCCCGGCTACCCCTCAGTACTGATAATCCCAGAATCATACGTACCACTTGCACAAATCACTTAGCACGATTCACGCCACGTGTACGTGTCAACCAACAAGCCACTGATTTTAATCAGGCCGCCCTGGTTACAAACTAAACTTATGTTCACTGTTTATTAGTTATTACGGGCCCCCCTCGAATCAAACAATATGTGCCCCCCACATCAAATCACAACTACAAAAGTCAATATTCTTCACGTGTCCCCGCGGTTCCGTTAACCTCACCAAAAATCCAACGTGAGTGTGTGTCACATTGACACTGACAGCCGTCTGTCACTGTATTTTTAAAACCACAGCGGGGGCGCACGAATTGGCCGTTTTGTTCGATACAGTAGGGTTAATATCATTTTCGCCAACGCATAAAATGATTTTATCGTTAGTATGGAAAATTGAGTTTTCACATCCTTTTAGGACCTCTTCAGACGACGCAAACGGTTTTGTAAAGGCTGACGCCCTATATTTTTCGAATGTGTTATTCCTCCTGGAGTCCATTAATTTTTAATATTCCTACTTTGCTCGCACTTATCGAGGAACCCTTCGCCTCTTTTCGAATAGATGGGATAAAAAATAAATATCTCTTTTTATTCATCTGTAGGTGTTATGTTTGTTTATCATTTGGTTTGTAATAAAAATATAACAGATTTATGATTTGGCCAGAATTTTTTTATAACCACTTCGGGTGAGCGCTTGGCATCCATCTCACCTGATGTTAAGTGACGATAAGGCCGAAGGTGAAAGCGCTCTTCCCCGCATCCTCAACCACTGAGGAACTGGCTGTCTTATCACTAAACTTTCGAAACACAACAATGCCATTAACATTGTTGTTAAGTGTTTATTTATTTATTTATTTTATTTATTTAGACAGACATCTTAAAAGCTTACAGATGAGCCATCCAAAGCGCTTAAAAGATTAATAACAAAGCAATTATACTGTCAGAATACAACATTGTTATTGAATTAAATAAATTGAAATAGAAATAATTAAAAATGCAATAATTAACAAAAATACAAACACAGAAACACAATGTTTAGTCATAACGAAATATAACATTCAGTATTCCACTCACCGATCATGCCAGCATCCGCAGCGACGTCATAGAAGTAGCTCATGGCCGCCACGCTCCCCCGCGGCGGCTGCTTGGGCTCCCAGTCCAGCGTGGCCTTGAGGTAGCGGCTTACTACCGCGTGGCAGCGGGCGAACACTGCCTCGCGCTTCAAGCCTTGGCGGGGGGCGCCGCTAAACATAATTCAATACTTTCATCATCATCAGCCTATAAACGTCCCACTGCTGGGCACAGGCCTCCCACGTGGGCAATAGCACGTGGGGATATTGGGCCATAACCCACCACGCTGGCCCAATGCGGGTTGGTGGGTTTTAACGACTGTCATCTTACGACAACAACAACATTCAAGACTTTATTACACAAGAATCTCTACAAGAGATCTCTTCCAGGCAACGTACAATAGTCAACTTATAATTTCTCACACGTACTAATTAGCTAACCCATGTTAAGTTTTTAAAATTAAAATTTGTTAAAGAGAGTTTAAGCATTTCAGTTTCCCATACAAACTTCCAAGTCGTAATTTTTAAAAACCGATAAACCAATTGTAATGAAACTTTGCATGCTTAACTAAACTACAGGGATCTAAATAGTTTGTTGAAAACATTTTTAAAAACGTTTATTTAGCTGAGTTATTGCGATTTAAAGTCTACCATAGAAAGTTTAAAATCGCAATAACTCAGTTAAATAAACGTATTATAAAAATGTTTTTAACAAACTATTTAGATCTCTGTATTTAACTCTAGCATGCAAAGTTTCATGAAAATTGGCTTATTGGTTTTTTATAATATCAACTTGGAAGTTTGTATGGGAAACCGAAATGTGTAAACCCTCTTAATAGTTAATTATTGGCGGTAAGATGTTAAATGAAAATGACAGAAAAATGGATGAATAATAGTAGTAAGTAGTTTTATTAAAAAACTGTAATTCACGTTGCATGCCGTGGCAGCTTCTAATTGAAACGACACTTAGTTTAAGTCCATATTATATATTACCTAATTATTGCTTGTATTTGTGTTTGTCTTGTTGGTTGTCCATAAATAAATAAATAAATGAATAAATGATTAAATAATGAATGATTTATTGATTGATCTTTTTGCGGACAGATAGCTAGAAATATTGTTAGATTATTTATTTATTGATAATTGCTATTGTGAAAGGGATGATTGAATGGTAGTTTGGCAATGGCTGGTAGTGGGCCGCGTGGCAGCGGGCGAACACCGCCTTGCGCTTTAAGCCTTGGCGGGGGGCGCCGCTAAAAATGCATAGTAATTTATATTAAATAGTAATTTCTCACACACACCTGCATAGTACATAGTCAACTTATTATTTCTCAAACACATTAATTACCTAGCCCAACTTAAGATTTTAAAATTAAAAAACAGAATTTATAGTTTATGCTTGGCAGGTAAAACTGAATGAATGAATGAATGAATGAATGATTGAATGATTGAATGATTGAATTAATGAATTATTGATTGATGTTTTTGCGTACGGATAGCTGAACTATTTTTTGTTACGGAATATTGTTAGAATGTTTATGTTATTGTGAAAGGGATGATTGAATGGTATTTTGGTTATGGCTCATGGCGGATTTAAGGCGGCTGTACAAAGGCTCCCAGTCCAGCGTGGCCTGAGGTCACGACTACATCCCCGAAGGGTTAGTCACAAACAAGACAGGGCCGCAGAAGTAGTCCACTGTCATAGTCCACCAAATCACAACTGCACATGTGCACAGCGTGACAGGTTGGTAGAATTCTATTAATGAGCCGCTGAGCCACTACGCACGCAGACACACACACACACGCACGCACGCAAAATAACAATAAAAATATAATAATTTTGACTTGTTTATGTGATTAGTGATATCCTGATTCGCCGGATTCTTGTTTCGTCGGATTCTTGATTCGTCGGAAATATTAATAAACAATATCACAATATATCACTTAAGTAAAGAAAATATGTAGGTACTTAGTTATATTTATTATTGAATGAATTTTTTTGTTGCCTAGGACATAACTTAAATTACCTACTTAAAAATAGGTTTGATTCATATATTTTTTTAGTTATGGTGTTTAAACATTCTTTATCTTTTACGTTATTAAACTAAGAAGAAATAAATATTTTCATTAATGTACCGAAATTTCTGCTTTTATATAATAGATAGGTAAAGCCACGATATTTCTATAGTTTTCCTTCAACAAAAAATCTGTCAAAACAAGAATACGGCGAAACAAGAATCCGGCGAATTAGGAATCCGGCGAGTCAGGAAATAATCGTTTATGTCACCAAAAAACACAAACAGCACAGCAGTTTCAACCTTAATACCTACATAATAATGGCTTATTTGTAATACCACTTGAAAGTAAGTGTGCCATCAACTAACCTTATAATATACTGCTTGTTGGCGTAAGTCCACGGCTCCTTCTGCACTATGGGGTCGACACAGACGGATTTGAACTCCGACGTGGTGTTATCGCTGGATTCCAGTCTGAAGATGCCGTAGCGAGCGGCTAGTAAGCCTAGGTTGAGGTAACTAGAAAGAGAGACGGTGTTTATTTATTTATATCCAACTACAACGTTAAAAAAACAGAAAAGAACAATAACAGACAAAAGTAAAAAACATCTAACAAATCACAAAATTACAACAAAGAAGACGCGAATCCGTCTCGCAAAACGTTCTACAATTGTTCAAAGATATTGTTTGCGCCACAGCGCAACGGATAACCGTCACTGCGCCGGTCAATTAAAGTGCATATTGGTGCAACGAATGTGCAACGAATGATCGGCCAATCAGAGCGAGGTGACAAATATACAAGACGAACCTCCTAGATCGCGGGATCGCGCGGTCGCCCACGCAGTGTGCTTAGAGCGTTCCAGGCGAACCCACGCGCGCGCGCGCAAGAAATCAGCCCGTGAACACGCCAGACATGTGTTAAGTGTATGTGCATTGAGAGCGCTTGTTTACCAGCTCAACTACCCCTAAAACGCCACCGACCAGTGCCCTGAGTGAACTGTGTTGTGTGTTGCCGCCCTCAAGCCTGCGACCCCGCGCCTAGAGCGCCAGCTGCCTTCAGCTCCAACCAGCTCCAGCCCGAACCAAGTAAGCCCCAGCTATCCTCTTTTATCATTTCCCTCCGCCGCATGTTGGTGCCTTAAGCACCAACAGATATAGATGCGTGGAAAGGTTTTGAGGAGGACTTTGCTCAGCATTGGGACAAAATAGGCTGAATTTAGTAGTTTAAAAAAAAAAAACTTATTTATTGCCATACCAATAAACACACAACATACATTTACAAGCGGCACAATTCTAAGAATACACATATACAAACGAACTTAAACTATATTATTAAATGCTTGCTGCTAATTTATTAAAAATTTATATGTATGTTATTCGGAGGGCAAAAGGGGTAAATTCAGCATTTGCTGCGCTCACATTGTTATGTGCACGCTGCGCTGTTTTTCAATTTATCCCTGTGCCGGGCAGGTCTTTGCCGGGGTAGAGTGAAAGAAGCGTTTACAATAATGGATTTCATGTACGACTCGTTTAATAGAGCGTGGCATACCTGTGCGTGTACAGGTTAATGTCGCATACCTGAGCGTGCACAGTGGTCGAGTGGTTAGTACTCCGGTTCTGGCGTCGCGCCATCTTTGAGGTACCGGGTTCAATTCCAGGTCGGATAAATTTTTAAATAAAACTGTTTTTCTAAATTGATTTCGGGTCTAGGTGTATTTCTATGGTTTATGTATATTTAGGGCTAGTTAATTGATGTGGGCGTAGGAAGTTATTTATTTATTTATACTTTTGCATACAACGTCAGTCAGAAAGGGGGTACTAAGCCGCGGACAACTGAAAGTGCTACTATCAACTGTTATATTGCAAATATCAACTTTGCGAAAAACGTTTACATTTACTTCCATACAAAATAAACTTTAGGTTACGTAATTTAAAAAATGTACAACCCTGAATAGTGACGGGGCTAACGCATGTTAGCTAACGCAAGAAGCCCCGGCAATGAACTCAAATCTGTCTCTCTCTCAAAGCAGCTGACCGCCAGGGCTACCACAGCGTAATTACTTTTGAAATCTTAAAAAAGCCGTTAATCTAAAATTATCCATTTGTAAGAAAAAGTTTTTAAACAAAAGTTATTCACTATCACGTATACTTTACCCTCCTTTCGGCTTAGTACCCCCTTTCCGACTGACGTTGTATACAGGGTGATGTTGTAAGGAGTGCATCATACCTGTGCGTGTACAGGGTGATGTTGTCGCCGGCGGCGGGCACCAGGTACTGGTCCATGGCGGGGTAGTGCGGCGCGTCGGCGGCGGCCAGCTGGTACGTGATCTGTGTGGATCCGCCGCCCAGGTCTAGCGCCGCCATGGTATCGCCGTCCATCAGATCTGGTGACACGTTTAAAGTCAAAGTCAAAACCATAGATTTAGAATGTACAAGATACACGAAGTGTGGGAGCGAGAAATCATTATCAAGTTTAAATCGCCCGAGAGCAAAAGAGACAGTGAATGAAGTACCGATATGTCAATTATTTCTCGCGAGTAAGAGGCCATAGCGTCCCAGTCTGTTTTAAATCGCACTGAAATTCGTGCAATTTTATATTTATCTTTCGATTTAACACTAAGAATATTAAATGTGCAATTATGGTGTTCTGTACGTGAAAGTGACGTTACAGGACGAAACAACCCGAATCAATACACTTTAAATTTTCACCATCACAATGTAGGTACTTATCTTTTTTGTCACGTCTCCGAGCCGTCATTGTGTATCTTTTACATCCTAAATCAATGGTCAAAACATACATACATACATAGTCGTGATTATAATCATGACTATTATCCCCGAAGGGTTAGCCAGAGACCTGTAGGCCTAGCATGCGCAACATGAGATATGTCGCAGACGAGAGACGACAAATCATTTTAAGTTGTCATGTTAAGGTTTGTAGACAAATATACCACTGTTTATGCAAAAACTACTATTAAGTCTATTTTTGAGATTATGTAGAGTTCTAAGCGCATCCATGTGTCTTTAGTGTCGATAGACATTAGAGATAAATGAATAAAACACGAGAAAACGGGTCGAGAAGAGTTCTCGTTTTGCGCATGCTAGGCCGGCAGGTGTAGTAGCACTATTCCGAAATCGCACCATTCCGAAATCGCATTATTCCGAAATCGCATTATTCCGAATAAACAATTTTAACCTTTTAGTATCTTTATTCCGATTAAAATAAAATGCTTGTACAGTCAGCGTAAGTAAAACTAAAACATTTGATTGATAACTTAAATGCATTCTGTTCTAAAATAAAAATGCTTTAATTTTAATTTTGTTGTCTACGGGTTGTATATGGGAAAAGTGGGCGGGATGTTGCGATGAGTATGGAAAAAATCCGAAGCTAGGGAAATACCAAAATGCCGGCTCCAATATAGCGCCCATCTTTGTTGTTCATCTATTAGTTCGACTATACTTATTTGGCAATTCGGAATAATGCGATTTCGGAATGGTGCGATTTCGGAATAGTGCTACTACACCGGATGGCAGGCAATGAGGACCGCAATAGCAGTCCTCTGCCATAGTCCACTTTTCACAAAACAGCGACTGCACATGTGCTCAGCGTGACAGGTGGTGAGCCCATCGCCGCTCTATACTGTTGGATGTATTTAGTCCGTTAGTGGACTTCTTCAGCACTAGAGGTTAATTTTTAATTTCTAGTGTCTGGTCGTCAGAGGGTTCATAGGACCCTGTAGTGCACGGTGATGTTTCGTGCCGGGCTGCCGGGCCTAAAAGTCCCATTTAACGCAGTCAAAATATATGTCGTCTGGCTGTTTGTTATCCCTAATTCTAAAAAAATATATTAATAGTAACTTTTTGTAGGACTTCTTGGCGGGAAAGTGAAGCGTCATGTCTGCAGTTTTGTTTTATTTTCTATAATTTGTGTTTTGTCGAGTATTAATATGAAATAATGGTGCATTATTTACTGTTGAGTGTTCGTGAACGTGCATTAGTGTTAGCAAATAAAACAAAACGGTGCAACATCACTTCTCCAATTCTCTTAAAAAGTCCGCATGAGACCTCAATAAAGTCCCACAGCTTTATTGAGTTTCGAGGGGTTGGGGGAAAATTATTTACCATTAATCATTCATTATCATCCACTTAATGTAAAAAAAATAATAATTACTATTACAAACTTGACACTGGCTAAATGTGATAATCGCACGAAGCCATTATTTAAGAGAAAAAAAACTTATTGTATGTATGTTAACACTTGGAACGCGGCGCCACTAGACACAATAGAAATTCTATTATTGAGCAGCTCTGCTCAGTGCAAGGCCGTAGTTAAAAGATTAATAATCACATCGTTAGTTACTCACCGTGCAAGAGATTCAATGTGTACCAAATGAAGATGCCCTCGTCGGAGCCGTCCATTATTTCTACGCTGTTCGGTCCCACGTCATAGCCCAATCTGTAATAAACAAAATAAATAATTAAGTCAACGTTGACTTTTAAGTGATTTTTCAGACCGGTAGACTTAATACACCTGGAGCAAATCACCTGGGTGCATTAAGTGCTACGCACGGTAGACTTAGTGACCCCCGGTTAACTAACCATAGCTTTCATAAGAGTAATTACTAAGCAAGACCACATTGTGGCAGGAGTAAAATAGGGATAGAAGAGAATGTAAGAATTTAACTAGATTAAGAAAATATGTACAATGGAAATGATAAATATATACATGTAATTAAAAGAAAGGAAATGCAAAAGGAAATAAAGTGGAAATGTAATAATATTAGATAATTAAGAAATATAAACTTCTAACATTTGATGAAGCAATGTTGACTAAAAACATAAGCATCAAGCACTGACAAATTTCGACGGTTGAAAGCCAGACCTCGGTAGCCAAGTGGTTAAGGCAGCCGCCCGGAATGCGGAAGGTGCGTGGTTCGATTCCCGCCTGAGGTTGTCGTCTTTTTTCAGTGTTTAAAATTTTACTTAAGTATATTTAAGCGTTGATAAAACGCTAAAATATAAAACATTAATAAATATAAATTATTAGAATTTAAGATATAAGAAAATAATATTGTTAAATAAGAATAAATGTATTAGTAAATAAGAATATTGTAAAATATAAGCAAATAATGTAATGTAGTAATTAAGGAATGTATGTAAATAAAATTAAAAGAGACAAAACAGAGAAAAAAAAAGAAAGAACAGAAAATATTACATTAGAGAGTAGAGCTCTTAAAGCTCGAGTTTATTAAATCCCTTAAAAAAAAAAAAAGCAAAAACAGAAAACAAAAACCTACCAAAAAGCGGGAGCAGCTAGCTAAAAAAAACCATAGCTTTCAATAAACCCAAGGTAAACTTTACGAGGGCGGTTTGATAAGTCCATGACTATGGGAAGAACAAACACTCTTTTTACATATATATTTTTTTTATTTTTCTACACTCCTTTCAACTCTACGCACTTAGTCCGGCGATGTTCCAACCTCTTCAACCCATCAAAAAAATATTTTTTGTCGAACCCTAAAAAATAGGCCTCAGTTTTGGCTGACACCTCTTCGTTTGACGAAAATCTTTGCCCGCCAAGCCATTACTTCATGTTTAGGAAGAGGAAAAAGTCACAGGGGGCTAAATCTGGCGATGACGGAGGGTGTGGCAATAATTCGAATCCTAATTCGACAATTTATGATGTCGCGATTGCAGACGAGTGGGCCGGTGAATTATCCTGATGAAATAGATTTTTTTTCTTTGCTAGATGCGGTCGTTTCTTGATCAACTTTTTATTGAATCTATCTAACAATGCAGCATAGTAAGCTCCGGTTAATGTCTTGCCCTTATCGATCGATGTAAATAGCCCCTTGGCTGTCCCAAAAGACTGTGGCCATCACTTTACCAGCCGAGCAAACAGTTTTTGCCTTCTTTGGGGCACTTTCTCCGATAGAAGTCCATTGCTTCGACTGTTGCTTAGTCTCTGGTGTATAATGATGGACCCACGTTTCGTTTTGCATGGCTAGGCATTCCTCAGAAGCTGTTACACGATTTCGTTTCTGGTCGACTGTTAGGCGTGTTTCCTGATTCCACCCATCTTGCAGAAAGCTTTTTCATGCCCAGATCATGAAAAATATAAAAAACTGGTTCAGTCGAGATGTGCACAGCATCACTTATTACGCGTATCTTCACTCGACGGTCTGCCAAAACCATATCATGTATTTTATTAACCATGCCCTCCGTAGTGACCTCAATCGGCCTTCCTGGGCGCTCCGCGTCATTAGTGGCAGTACGTCCACAACGAAATTCAGTGAACCACTTATGTAACATCCCATGAGAAGGCGCAGAATCACCATAATACTTTTTCATTTGTCTTCGGTCTGTTTAATAGTTTTACCACGTAAAAGCAATCGAAACTAGCTTTTCTCCATTTTCAAAAAAAACTAAATAGAAGTCGCTTAACTTTTTTGTTTCTAAAAAAAAGCTATGGTTAGTTCACCTGGGGACACCGGGGGTCTACCGTGCGTAGCACTTAATGCACCCAGGTGATTTGCTCCAAGTGAATTAAGTCTAGCGGGACGATTTTTCTAGGCTTACATTGCGACTGGTGACTTGCCTACCCATCCTTATGTAGAAAAAATATTTTGTTACTTACACGATTCAAAAATGCTTATACAGTGTGCGCATATTTTTTTAAATTATAGAGCTACAGATTTAATTTAATTTTTTTTAAAGTGAAAAATAAAGAAACTAAAATTGATCACACATATCCACAAAAATACCGTTGATCATGGTCAATCGACCGGGACCGCGGAATTTGGGCTGCAGACTTTTTACGGAGAATTTGTGTCCTTTGTGAGGGGTAGTTCCTCCGAGTTCTACAAAGTCAATGCCGGAGTGCCGCAGGGTTTTGTGCTCTCACCTACTCTATTTCTTTTGCATATCAATGACATGTTGTCCTTGGGCAATATTCATTGTTATGCTTATGACAGTACGGTGCATGAGCGGTACATAGGACATCCTGCGGCAAAGCAAGCTGATATCGTAGTGAAAAGGCAAGAACTGGTTGCTAAACTGAACTTGACTCTCGATCGTGTCTCTAAGTGGGGATCTGAAAACCTGGTCAAGTTTAATGCCAGAAAAACCCAGGTTTCTGCATTCTCGTCCAAGATAACTCCCTTCCTTACTCCTCCCTCTCTTCAGGGGGTGACATCTCTTTTTCCCCGCAGACCATGGGATTGTCACATATGAATTTGCTAGCATCTAATACTAGTGCCTAGGCTAAACGGCAAAATAAAGAAGCTATGACGCTACAAAAGTCTTCTTACAATGCTATGGCTTTCGATACTTCGACGAGCAGCCGCTGTGCTTTCTACTTTGGCAGCAGTCTTAGTCCCGTGGTGGCGCGCTCTATGATCATTCTCATTTATTATAATTATATACTGGTACCTAAGCTAAACGGCAAAATAAAGAAGCTAAGTTCTTCTTACAAGGCTATGGCTACAAGGATACTTCGACAAGTAGCCGCAGTGCCTTCTCCTTGGGTAGTAACCGCAGTCCCGCGGGGTCGGCTGCCTCTTCTCATTTAATATAATTATATACTGGTACCTAGGCTAAACAGCAAAATAAAAAAGCTATGAAGCTTCAAAGGTCTCCTTACAAAACTTGGACGAGCAACCGCTGTGCTTTCTCCTTTGGCAGCAGCCTAAAGTTCGACACTCACGGTCAGTTAAACTGATCAGTTGAACTAACGTACATCCAAAAACTGACCGTGAGTGTGAAATCTTAAGTTGAAATTATTAACTGACGACAACCCACGGATATTTTCGGGCGAACCGTAATCCGCTAGCTTCAGTTCGTTTGCATCAGTCCAAACTGACCGTGAGTGCGCGCGCTTACATCCGTTTGCCATCAGTCGGAGCCAGTGTTGCCAACTTAGCTACTTTATAGCTAGATCTAGCTATTTTTGGAAGCCAAGCTACAATTTTATCAAAATTGCAGCTAAATTTTTAACTATTTTTTCTAGCACCTTTCATGAGAAGTGTGTACGATTTCTCGTATGTACTTCTAGTACATACGAGAAATCGTCTTTTTGAAGTTGCGATAAAAACGCGGCAGATTTTGGCAGATTTTTTGCCAGTGTCGGGCAGATTCGCCATTTTTGAGATGGTCACACTGCCCTTCGATCGAGAAATGAAGGCCGGTTTGAAGCCAGTGAGTAGGGATCGTTTTAACTGATCAGTTGTTTTAAATGATCAGTTATTCAACTGATCAGTTTAACTGACCGTGAGTGTCGAGCTTTAATCCTGCGGTGGCGCGCACTATGAGCGGAGTGGCCTGCCTCTTCTCATCTAATATAGATACTGTTGCCTAAGCTAAACGGCAAAACTAAAGAAGCTATGAAGCTAAAAAGGTCTCCTTACAACGCTATGGCCTTCGACACTTCGACGAGTAGCTGCTGTGCTTTCTCCTTTGGCAGCAGCCTCAGTCCTGCGGTGGCGCGCACTATGAGCGGCGCGGCTTGCCTCTTCTCGGCTGGTATAAGGAACTCCGCCTTCTTTATTAATTGTACTATGGTGTCGGCGCCCTGAAAAAAAAGCAACATTTTGATTAACACTTAGGCTGCGTTCCGTCTTTTCACTCGAGTGCACTCGAGCGCACTCCAACGCACGCTCTAACTGTTCCGTGGCTTGGTGAAATTTTACTCTGACAGCTATTTGACGTTTATGACATTGTTAAAAAGTGTAAATTTTTTGCAATTTAAGTCAAAACGTCCCTAAAAAGTCCGCCTATTAGTTTCGTATTGTTTTACTTTATAATAATTTTGTTAAATATGGTATAAACGTGGAAAAAAAGGAGACAGAAGAAGAATTTTCTCTCGTTTTGAACAGGAATACTACAGGACAGGTTATAAAAACAACTCGATCGTTCCGTGGCTCGGTTGCAACTCAAACGGGTTAAACTTTAACCACACAACTTCACCCAAAACGACGGCACGCACTCTTGCATTTAATAGTGAAGGTAGACGGTGTAACGGTTAACGTTAAAAAGTTCAAAATATGGTGTCAATATATTTGACACTGCCCTATAAGGGGTTTGACACTGCCCTAAAAAGGTTTAGTAACTTTATGGTTTTCATACAAAATAATACGATTACGATTACCTTAACTAGTACCATAATGGTTCGTGCTTGGGGTACAGTACGTTTTGCTTTCACTGGATATGTGACTAAATTAAAAACATCTCGAGCTCCTCCGCGCTCACGGAAGACATGTAAAGCCGTCAGTCCCAGTTGCTGTCGTAACATACATCCTACTAATATTAAAAATGCGAAAGTTTGTAAGTATGGATGGATGTTTGTGACTCTTTCACGTAAAAACTACTCAATGGATTTGGATGAAATTCGGCATACAGATAGTTTATAACCTGGATTAACACATAGGATACTTTTTATTCCGATATTCCCACGGGAACGGAAACCACGCGGGTGAAACCGCGAGCGGCCGCTAGTGCATACATATAATCACGACTATAAATCCCCGAAGGGTTAGTCAGAGCGTAGGCAATGAGGACAGCACAAGCAGTCCTCTGCCATAATCAACTTTTCACCAAATAGCGACTGCACATGTGCTCAGCGTAACAGGTTGTGAGCCCATCGCCGCTCTATGCTGTTGGATGTATGTGCAGTCTTTAGTCCGTTAGTCGCCTTTTACGACACCCAAGGGAAAAAAGGGGGTGGTAGTATTCTTTCACCGCTACGCGACGCGGTTAATTTATGCTATTATTACGGTAAATTTATATTTATAATAAATAGACTTATTGATAATTTTATGATAAGTATCTTATTGTTGAAATTTTGCATTCACAATGCTATATAGATATAAGATAAAATGTATACTAAAAAAAAAAACTTGCAATAGTATTTCTTTCGAATGTGAGGGTAGACTTCACAGTGACGTAATACCGCTGGCTTGCAGCGTAAATCAAACTACTAGGAAAATTTCAACGAGTCTTCTGGGGTCTCGGTAGCTCAGCGGTAGAGCAGTGGACCGGCAATCCAAAGGTCGTGGGTTCGAATCCCACTCGAGCTTCCTGAGACTGGTTGATTTTTTTCTAGTAAACATTTTAACCTTTATGATAAGTAATAAATAAGACTGCACTGTTTACCTTGGCTGGATCGTCGGCAAATGACGACAGTCCCGGTTTGGTCTGCTCAAAATATTCTTCGACCAGATCTAAGTTAGCTTGCCCAAATACTGAAACAAAATTATATTAACAAAATAAATAATCACATCAAATCAAACAAAAAAAGTCTTATATTATTCGGGAGCTACGGTGCACAGACAGAAACGCAAACACACACGGTAAACCGGATGTTATAACTTATATTACAACCAAAACATCAATATTTTTAACTACCAATATTGTGTTCCGGCAGTTGAGATAATAGGAAGTCTCAGTAGTTGAGGATTCCAGGTGAAGTGCGCTTCCATCTTCAGTCACATCAGTCCCCTTACTCTTGAAACCGATTCCGATCGATCGAGATTGGTATTGTGAAGTTTCGTACGCCTAACTTAAGACACTAGCGCTAATTCGGATTCATATTGCACGGATATTGAGTGAACTAAATGCAAAACTCAACGCCATTTAGTTCATCTAATTTAAAAATCCAAATTGGCGCTGGTGTCGTAACTCTAAAGTACGAATCTTCACAATACCAATCTCGATGGATCGGGATCGGTTTCAAGAGTAAGGGGGCAGGCGAGATGAAGGGTGCTTTTCTCTTTTTGCGTCATTGGTTAAAATATCTGCTGCTAATTAACTGCTGAGGAGCTCGATGGCAATGGCGCAGCGGTTAGCACGTTCGGTTTGCGATCTTACCCGCTAAGCAACTTCCGCAATGCCGGGTCGCTGGATGGGTGACCAAATTAAAAACATCTTGAGCTCCTCCGTGCTTCGGAAGGCACGTCAAGCCGTTGGTCCCGGTTGTCGTCGAAAGATGGCAGTCGTTAAAACCCACCCCGCATTGGGCCAGCGTGGTGGGGTATGGCCCATTATGTCCCCATGTGATGTTGTTCTTGTGGGAAGGCCTGTGGCCAGCAGTGGGACGTTTATGGGCTGATGATCTTATTGATCGTGTATAACCGTGTGGCGTAGCGGTGAAAGAATACTACCACCCCCTCACTTCGCTTGTGTGTCGAAAAAGGCGACTAACGGACTAAAGACTGCACATACATCTAACAGCATAGAGCGGCGAAGGGCTCACCACCTGTCACGCTGAGCACATATGCAGTCGCCATTTGGTGAAAAATGGATGGCAGAGGACTGCTTTTGCTGTCCTCGTTGCCATAGTCTCTGACTAACCCTTCGGGGATAATAGTCGTGATTATACACCGAGATTTTTCATTGGTTTTGGAGCCGAAAACGTTATAATACAATAAAATTGTTGTACCTATTTAAGAAATAATAACTGCTTTACGAGCAAGGTTTAAAAAAGTTGTGAAAGTGACTTTTTGTCGAAAACACATAGTAACGTTCTAGTTCACATGGTAAGACGGCGCGCTTAAAGCGCCTCGGTCGTTGTCTTTTATAAGATCGTCCGGTACTAAGGTTTCTTAAAATTTTTATTGATATTTATTTAATGATTTTTTTATGATCATATTTTTAGTTTTACAAGCTGAATAGCTTCTACTGATGATAAACATAAACAGGGTTTCGGCCCCAAAACCAATGAAAAATCTCGGTGTATGTATGTATGATTTTGGTTAAAATAATTAAATGTGCTTAGAACTGCGTCCTGACCTGTAAACGGTACCCTGAACCGATACGCCAGCACCCTGGAGCCCGACGAGCCGGCGTCGATGATCACCGCGTAGTGGTGCTCGCTCTGGTAGCCGAGGCTCTTCGCGATGCCGTCCAGCCATTGCGACTGGCCCGCGAATAGGCCTGCGAAAAGGACATACATACATAAATAAATAAATCAAAGTCAAAGTCAAATTATTTATTCAATGTAAACCTTCACAGGCACTTATTTAAAATCAAAATCAAAATTTCTTTATTCAGTAAACTCAAAATAAGCATTTTAAATCGTCAAACGTTTATGGATGGATGGGCACCCGCCTAGTTAAGACCTTAAGAATTAATCTAACGAACTTATCTACTCTACCTACCTACCGAGAAGAAGCTGGCAAGAAACTCAGGAGGCCTTACTTTTTTCTCCCTCTAAGTAACAAAAATTACATTAGCAGTGATAACTTTCTAAGCTTACACCAATTTATCTAGCCCAAGTTAAAAGCTTCCTTTGAAGCTCGTTAAAATGGTTAAACTAGTTATCGAATAAATATACAAAAACAGAACCGAAATCAATTTAGAAAAATAGTTTATCGCGAATCGCTGATTGCTGCGGATGACGTGGGTTCGATTCTTACCTGAGGTATTAATTTTTATCAACGTTTCAAGTTTTTAGAAAGCAAGCAAGAATCTACAATATCGTCATAATGGGTAAGTTTATATTACTTCAGTGGATTTTAGAGACTTCGCATGCGACTTCAATTTATCCTTGTTCTTTTCCCTACACTTTGTGCAAGTTAGAGAAGGAAAGATACAGTTTGCGACATTCTACGGTAAAAAAAAACGGTCGATACGTAATCGAGCTCCAGGAGCTCTGTTCACAGACAGGGGTTTTTTGACACAGAGCTCCTAGAGCTCTTTCAACAGACGAGGGGCTAACTGAATGTTTGAGATGTTGTAAATTATTTTCATTGGTTGGTGGTGGGTCCGTGCTTCGGAAGGCACGTTAAGCCGTTGGTCCCGGTTGTTATCATAATATAGCAGTCGTCAAACCCCACCAACCCGCATTGGGCCAGCGTGGTGGGTTGTGGCTAGGGTTGCCACCCGTACTCTAAAATAGAGTATTGTCCTCTTTTTCATGTAGGCGTACTTTATAATCTACGACACCAATAAAGCACGCTAAATACTCTATTACGTATAACTGATTTTTACTGGCTCGTTACTGTTATGAGTACTTATGAGACTAAATAAACTGGTATCCAAAAAGTTTTGATTGCAAAGAGGCTGTAAATATCTTCAAGAAAGACAAATATTTGTTAAATGTCGCAAAGAGCAACAAAAAAAATACGTTTTTAAGGACAAATAAATACTGTAATAATATAATGTTCTAACAAAATGAAAAAATACTTTATTCGTCCTAAAAAATGGTGGCAACCCTAGTTGTGGCTCAATATCCCCACGTGCTATTGTCCACGTGGGAGGCCTGTGCCCAGCAGTGGGACGTTTATAGGCTGATGATAATGGTGGTAGGTTACATTTTTTTACTCGGACGAAGTCGCGAGCGCTGACCGCTAGTACAAATAACAAAAAAATTAAAATAAGCCATGATCTTTGTGTTGGCTTTGTTAGTAAAACCTTTAGACGAGTTTTAAGAGTGCCGGTTTGTAAGTATATGGTCAGAGTTAGTCGCGTTATTTTATGGAAAAATATGAAATGTGTCTTAGCCTAAATGTGCTACATCGAATAATGTTTTGTGTTTAAGTGTGAAAAATAATACACATTTTAAAACATGCCTAATAGTCTAAATGCCAAAATAATAATTGAATACAAAAATAAGTTTATGTAGCGACAGGTACCAATAAATAATTTGATTGCAGCCTCTTACAATCAAATTATTAATATCAAATCCTTTTTAAACCAATGTTCCTATACAATTTTTTATTGTTTATATCGTTATTATATTATATGAAACACAAAAACTACTTTTTCAATGTACTATCTAGCATGAAAGACAAAATATGGTATCTCGACCATTAAAAGTCAAAGTATTAAGACTTGGTCTCGGATAACCTTATTAACAATGATTATAATTACTTACCTAATTAAATTGTTATCTTCTCGATAACATCATTGACCTAACGTGACTTGGGTAAATAGTTTCATTAAATAAAGATGAACAATACATCACATTGGACCGGAAAAGAGGTTTCAGCTTTTGTTTTACTTTTTAGGGTTTGAGTTAGGTTCAGGAGCCCTGTTGTCACCACTTAGAGCAATATTACCTTAATCAAACTATCCAAAATTGGTATGGGAATTTGCATTGTAAGATTAAAGTAATACTGCTCTAAGTGTAAGCTTCTTCTCTCGACGATTTTAGACTCCAAGCGACTACCGCCATACAAATCCATTGAGGTTCGTACACGAGTCGCATCGCCGACATTTGTCCCGAGACTATAATTTGTATGGCGGTAGTCGGTTGGAGACTAAAATCGTCGAGTATCGAAGATTTGCGTAGCCTTGTGTGCGAAGGGGCTTAATGGTAAAGACAAAGGAAGTTCAGATCGCCTCAACGACAAGAAAGGGGTGAAGTGTAATTGCATCTTAGTGAGAAAGCCGACTTTAGACACAGTATAAATTATATTTATACTGTGCTTTAGACCTCCAAGGATCCGTAATACTTTTACAGTTATAAATATGTACTTATAGGTACATTTTGAAATAGTTAAATCTATTTTAAAAATATCTTCATTATTCACATGTTAAGCTACATACGACGCGGTTATTATTAGGTGCAAATTGATTAGATTTCTGTAATTTAATTATTCCATAATTTGCACAATCAAGTTAGTAACATGGTAATGGTAACTGCACCAAAAACAAAAGGACTTCTTAGTTCCATGTACCAATAGCGTACTATTGCACTTTATTCTTACAATCACACCTACATACATAAAACATGCCAATAAAATCGAAGCGAATCATGTTAACAACAAAAGCGTTTGCAGACCATGCGACTGGCGAAACGGCACGTACGAACGTGCCGTGAATAGTTAAATAAAAGTCAGTAAAATGCGTGTCGGATGCGACTGGACGAACAGCGCACACAGATGGCACAGGTCAACACAATATGACAATTTTCTTGAATACATTTTGAACTTTATGATATTTGCATAAGTATCTAAGTATTCCTATTTTGTTGATTGGAATACCATCAAAAGTGGACAGAGTGTGCAAAGTATACGCACTCTGTCTAATAGTTTCACTCATAATATGCTGCGCTCCCTTGCTTCAACATTAAGTAAAAAAAATATTAAGCAAGTACCTAGTCAAAAGTATCGTGTAGTATTTTTCATTCATGGGATCTAACCAGTTTATCGACAGTTTTATTGCAGTTTTCTCATACGATTCATTGGTCGTTTTTAATCATGAAAAGTTTATGACTTCAACGCTACGAATGACATGACATCATGCTTTTCTTATAATCATATTTAATTATATCATGTAAGTATGCACATTAAATATAATTTAAGATTTAAATTCATCAAGCCGTCATTCATCCATCATCAAGCCGCATTATTCCGCATTATTTTAACCGCCTCTGTGGTCTAGTGGCTAAGCCACCGGTTTCAGACCCAGAGGTCCCGGGTTCGATTCCCAGGGGGGGTACATCTTTGTGTGCTCGGTTTGGTTGGTGGTAGGGCTGTTAAGTCCGCCTAGCTAGCTACCACCATCTTATCTAAGTCTGTCGCCATAACAACGATGTTTATAGCATTGTTGTGTTCCGGCAGGTTGAGATAAGATAGCCAGTTCCTCAGTGGTTGAAGATTCCGGGTGAAGCGCGCTTCCACCTTCGGCCTTATCGTCACTTACCATCAGGTGAGATGTAGGCCAAGAGCTTGCTTACCCGTTGCCGAATTAAAAAAAAAAATTAGTCAGCATGGTGAATCATGGCCCAATCTACTAATACTCCTGTCCATGTGGGAAGGTCTGTTCCCAGCAGTGGGACGTTTATAGGCTGATGATAATGATGATATATTTTTGTCGGTAAACGAGCAGGAGGATGATGGGAAGTGGTCATAGCCATCCATAAACTACTGTAGCATCAAAGGGGCTCCCATGGGCAGACTCTGTCGCATGACTATTCCTACACTTTTGAAGAACCTTATTTTATAGAGCACGAGAAACAAGGTGTTTGTGTGACTTTTAAAGCACAAGGTAGAGGACCAACTTATACACTAGTTCGTTTTAAGTATGTTATCCCTATTTTATAATCTCTATCCCTATTTTTTAATAACAATTTTAATTTTAATTTGTTTCTACATTATGTATAAGTAAACATAGGGTACGTCATTTAAAATTTAAGTAAATATGACCCTTTATTACATTTACTAATCAAACATCGCCAGTAAATTTCTTTAACAAAAATTATTTAAAAAACACAGAATACCTGTAACAATCAGCGGCAAAACACGCATAACCACTGTTCCGTTCGTCATTCCGACAAAAGTCTATGTTAGCGCCGTCACTCGGTCACATCACTGGTAATACTAAGTTAATCTGCTACTTTACACACACACCCCGCTCCCCGATAAGACCGTAAGATTATGTGCCGTAAGCTGGGTGACAACGGTAGCGGACGCGGAAGCGGAAGCAGCAGCGGGGGTCAAATTCATATTTTGTCAAATGGATATTTAAGTCTCACTAGTAAACTTGAAATAATAACAGTGAGAAACATAATCATACTAGAATTATTTATAATTTCCTTTTTATTATCCTATTTTAAAAGAAATATGGAACTGGGTGGGGGGGGGAGATAATGAAAACATAATTTCCTTTCCTCTTCTCTCTCCGTTTCGGTGGATGGATAGTACATAGGTCCGGGTCAGCGTCCGCACGCACAGCTGCCCGCTCCCGCTAAGGCTGTTATCCAGGTTATAGCCTTACATAGGACCCGGACCGAACGAGACAACTGTATTGGCTGGTTTACACATTCGCCTTGGGTACGTATCGACGGTTAAGTGTCAATACCTCGTTTATTTATTTTTAAATAATCTTTTTTATGTCTTTGCGTAAGTACAAAGGTGATTTCTCGTATGTTAGTTATGTATTCTGTGGTTTTGTATATTGTATTGGATAAACAATGAATAAATAAATAAAGAATGATAAGACACAAATTAGCTGTTTAAAGCTATAAAATTGCCAATTTAGCGTTCGCTAGAACTTGTCTAGGCTCTCAGATAGTCACGCTACTACCGCAGATTTACAGCTCCCTTTTACATTCAGTTGTTCAAACAACTCGAGTAGCTAAGTTAACATCAAGCTAACCTTTCAGAATTGTTTTCTATAATTCACGCGAACACTATGCGCATTATTAGAATTACATGCACTTTATACGGGTCATACATTATTTAACTGTTCCAACAAACTGTGCTATAGGTATGTTACGATTGGGCGAAACGTCTCTTTTATTGTTTCCTAAAGTTTACGCAACATATTACAATTATTATATAACTAGCAGACCGCCCACCGGCGACTTCATTCGCGTGGACCCCGTTCCCCGTGACGAATTTTCAAAATGACTCCCCTCCAAGAACACTTATTGTGACGTAACTAAAATAGTTAGACATATGCCATCGCGACACTTTTTGTAGATAATGGTGTGTACTGCAAAGCCATAGTACATTATTTTATTCTATCATCAATAGTTTTCCTAGCGCACGCGATTTAATGAATTTATTTGAGTTTTAGAAAGGATCCCTAATTTTTTTGAAAATATAATATAGCCTATGTCACCCGGAGATAGTGTAGCTTCCCAACGGTAAAATAATTTTTTAAATCGGTCTACTAATTTCGGAGTCAATTCAATATAAACAAACAATCAAGTGTTTCCTCTTTATAATATTAGTATAGATATCTACGGTACCTACTTCCTCTAAACATTATATTCAATAACATTATACAAACTTTTTATTAGCCTCCTCACTCTTGCAAAAGATAGTTCAATACGCGCATCAAAAAAAACAGTATTCGATCACCGATCAGTTTATTGGCCGGTTAATGGTTAAACAGGATGAACGGGATGAACAACTGGACTGGACACTATTAGTCCTACCTAGCCCACACCAAGGGGCCGTCCATTAAGGGGAGGTATTTCGAGCGCTTCCCTCTCGTTCTCTCGACGGTACAACGATAAGGGACGGGTATAACAGCGAAGCGGCGCGAATAATCGCGTTTTATATTTAAAAAAATTAATAGTTGCAATAAATAAAAAACCATCGGTTATAATAACTCAAGTTATTTACGAGCTTCATTTTGGTAAATGACTCATTATATCAAATCACTTATTTTAAGAATAAAACCTGGAAAAGAAGATAAAATGACACAAAAATATGTAACTTTGTGAATTTATTCTATCGAGCCAACTTTATAAAATCGTGTTTCCATCGGGTGTATTTCACAGAATAAAGCCTCAACAATATTTCGTAATTTTCACAGATTTTAATTTTACTGTTTACTACTTCAAAAAGTAATTCTAAGAACGTGTTATTTAAATTTTTCACTAACACCTAGCCTTGAGGCTCGAAAGGGGGGGAAGGGGCTCGGCAAAAATCACGAAATATCACAAGAGGTGAGGGGGTGTAGTTATTTTCGTCAAACGTGCGATTGACTTGAACCGTGACTCGCCGTTGAAAAAAAAACAACCTGCAACCTTTCTGTCTAGACATTTTTATCATGGCCCTTAATTTTTTTAAATAAAATGAGATTATACTTTATTTATGTAGTTACCTGTATTTAAAATTTTTAGAATAGGTTTTCTAATCTAAAAATTTTAAGATTCTTTGTAGGTACTAAAAAATACACGTGATTTTGGGTGGCGGGTAGGGGTAGTCTTAAACCTCACTGTAGTGTATTTAAATATCGTAAGATGTAGGTATACTGAGATAGGATGATATGCAACTACCTACCTAGCGACACACGACTGTACACTTTGTCTAATGGCGTCGGATCAGAATAAACTGTTGTGAGAACGGCCGCGTATTATTTACTATCCTCGTATACTACACTCACCTCACCACGTATCACCAAGGGGGGGGGGGGGGGTTAAAAAATTCAAAAAAAAAAACATCACGTGATTAATGGACGGCTCCCAAGTACTTATTATCATTAACAGTAACTATTCTGTAACAATAAGGCGACTAGAATTTATTTTAAAAAAAACAGTTATAGCATTAGGATGAGTTAAGCAATGGTAGTTATTTTTTTAAGCAAAATTAGATAGTCAAATTAACAAACGATCTAGGGGGGCCTACTCTTTTTCCCCGAAACGAAATTTCGGACGACTTTCGTTTGCTATTTATAGCGCTTTCCATTATTTTGGAAAAGAGATTGACCATTTTGGACCAAATGCTGCCCAAGCATGGGAATACTTTTATTTCTTTCCTAACACGAAGATATATTTAAAAAAAAACATACACGGGGTTATATTGTACCTAAAAACTTGTTTTGTGGCTTTTTATGATTAATTGATTGAATGACCTAAGTGTTGTTCTATTAATAAAATCCATTATTTATAATACCGTTTTTTATTTTAAAAAATAAGACGTTTGTTATTATTTTTCGTTAATGTAAAACCTATTACAATACATATTTTTTCTCAATACTGCTCGGATAGATTCTGATGCGCTTTGGGTTACATTGAGTATCAGTCTAAGGAACATTATGCTCTATGATTTAATGTTGGGCAGCACTCTTGGTCCCACCGTCCATACAAAAATGGTCAACCTCCTTTTAAGCAAGTTTCTAAAAATTAATAATCTAAATGCCAAACCTATTTGTATGAACAACATTTCGGAATGAATGGAAACCGATGTAAATAGCAAACGAAAATCGGGCGAAATTTTGTTTCGGAGAAAGAGAGTAGACCTTTAGATCTTTCTATCTTCTAACATTTCATATTATAGGTACCTACCTAGTTTTTGTTTAAAAAAGTGGCAAAAAGCGCATCAGCTGGATAGCATTTGCCACTCACTCACCGAGACATTTGTAATCTAGTCACAAAAGCAGTTAAATAACTCGTAATTGGTTCCTTAGAGTATAATAAGAACTGGATGTAGATTTCTGGGTATGTGGAATTCTCTGCCTCCTCCCCCGCCCAGTTAGAAAAGCTCGACAGGCTTAGAGGAGGCGTATCCCCTTAAAAACTTAGTACCGCCCCTCTATGCCACGGGGATGGCTCTATGCCACGGGGATGGCTCGGTACCACGGACGGCAAGCAACGAGTTGGGGAACATGATATGTACCTACCTAAATAATGTCAGATTACAGACAACCGTGACGCGTAGCTGTAAAATAATACTACCACCCGGCAGCCCCTCTCTTCCCTTGGGTCTTGGGTGTCGTAAAAGGCGACTAACGGACTAAAGATTGCACATACATCCAACAGCATAGAGCGGCGATGGGCTTACCGCTGGGCACAAGTGCAGTCGCTATTTGGTGAAAAGTGGACTATGGTAGAGAACTGATTTTGCTGTCCTCATTGCCTGGTCTCTGACTGCCCTTCGGGGATAATAGTCGTGATTATATGTAGGGTGCCCTTCGGTTCGCCTAAAATTGTTTGTCCTAATATGGTTTGGCCAAACCGTTTTGGCCTAAACTTAAAACGTACAATTATTGCTTCGCCTAAAAATTGTTTTGCCACCATTATAGTTTGGCCTAAGAATTGAAAGGCCTAATTTTAGAATGTCTAATGTAAAATAGCCTAAACTATATTGGCATAACTTTATATTGGCATAACTTTATTTTGGCATAACGATTAAATTTATAAAAGCTCTAATTTTAGCATATCTAAAATTAAATGTGCCAATAATGTATTGGAATAAAAGCATAGAATTTTATTGAGAAAATAAATTGTCAGAAGCGAATCGCTGCAAACCCGACTCCACGTAGTCTTGTCTGCCCTACCCTAGAGTGCAATATAAGCCGTGACGGAAACTATGCATGCTGCATGCCTGCATGCATGCTGCATGCCTGCTTGCATGCTGCATGCCTGCTTGCATGCTGCATGCCTGCTTGCATGCTGCATGCCTGCTTGCACGCTTACATGCTGCATTTTTAATTTTGTGCGAATTAATATTTAGGAATTGTAAACTTTAGGGATTACGAATTATTCTGCCAAATGACGCATTTGGTAAAATACTATGTGGCAATAAAAAGTTAGGCGAAGTGAAATTAGGGCAAACACGATTCTGAAGAGTGAAATTAGGCAAAAAAATTTTAGGCTTTTCGTTTGGGTGCCATTGCAAATTAGGCGTACAAAAAATTAGGCGATCCGATAGAGACTCTTATATGTATGTATATGTCAAATTACAAATAGTATCACTACTGGGTAGTGACATATCTCAGAGAGCGTTTACCGAGTTATTATCAAACAAATAAAGCGGCACAATGGGTAAGTTAATAGCATATTATTATGACAAGACGCGTCGAGACGCTACGGAATGCAAACCTACTATACAACGGCCAGATTCGATGAAGAATGTTTTTAACAAATTGCTGGACATTTTTTCGTGCATATATAAAGTGACCATACGTCTCGTTTTAAACGGGACAGTCCCTTTTTCCGGTTGCCTGTCCCGTTGTCCCCAAAGAGAGCTATGAGACGTAAAATACGACGCTTGTTTTTCAAAAATTCCGATTTTTTTTATTATGGAGCTCATCTGTGGTTTTCTTGTACAGTGCACTTGCTATCTTGCCAAAAAAAAATGGAGATATTTTTTGGGGCGATTTAAAAATAGTACCTGCATGGGAAGATAATAAAAATAATACTAATAATTATTCAAAAAGCACTGATGTATTCATTGCAAAAGGATTTAGTAACTGTAATAAAGATAGAGAAGAAGTATTTGATGAATTACATTGATTTTTCATTAAAAAAATTACTGTCTCGCCACCTAGGTATTGGTACGTAGTACTATTATTTATTCTGTGGTATTGGTTACTGTCGAAATGATTGCGAGCCGGACGTGGGTTCGATTCCCACCTGAGGTAGTATTTTTTTCAACATTTCGTTATCGTCTGGTGAAAAAATATTAGTTACAATTTGTACCTACAATAAAAGTAATTGAATATAATGGGCGATTTTCTGACAGCCCAAATTAAAAAGTAAAAATTAGTTCAAAAACACTCGATAGATGTCGTTTTATGAAAGCAGAGCTGTACCTACTTAAGGGCTGTAATAAATTCTACACTTTTACTTGTCTACCAAAAAAATAAAAAAATAGTACTTACCTGTTTTTATTCAGGACATCCAGGACCTATTTCTATTTTGAAATGGAATAAATATTACACAGCCATACACGTGCTCTTCATGAACTCGCCTTTTACTAGCGCCATACTAATCTATGCTAAGCGCCATCGATGAAGTCATTTACAAACCAATTTCTTTTTTTTTTTATCTCGGAAAATCGCCCATTATAGTGAATACCTACTATTTGTATTGAATTAAAAAATAAATGGTCAGTTTATGCATATATCACTCGGATTTTAACTGTTTTCTTTAAGAAAGACACTATTGTTAGTTGTTTTCTTCTGAATCTACATACATACATTATAATAGCGACTATTATCCCCGTAGGGTTAGTCAGAGACTAGGCAATGAGGAACAAAAGCAATCCTCTGCCATAGTCCACTTTTCACCAAATAGCGACTGCACATTATGCTCAGCGTGACAGGTGGTAAGCCTATCACCGCTTCATGCTGTTGGATGTATGTGCAGTCTTTAGTCCGTTAGTCGCCTTTTACGACACCCAAGGGAAGAGAGGGGGTGGTAGTATTCTTTCACCGCTACGCGACACTGTTGACGGTTTGTGACTCTCTCAAGAAAATGTTTGTGAATAATTTGTTTACTTTATAGAATTTGGTGGCCGTAGTAGTTTAAATAGATCCAGTGACATTACAGGACATATTTATGTAGCTAAATAGTGTGTACACCGTCTGGTAACGACACTTTCGGAAAACTCGGAGCAATCACACACGGGCGCGGTGACGGTAGTCATCTAGGGTTGCCAACTATACAACCTTAATGGGCGATTTTACGAGTACAAAAAAAAAAGAAATTGGTTCGTTAATGACTTCATAGATGGCGCTTAGCATAGATTAGTATGGCTCATGGTAAAAGGCGGGTTCATGAAGAGCACGTGTATGGCTGCGTAATATTTAATCTATTCCAAAATAGAAATAGGTTCTGGATGTCCTGAATATAAATAGGTAAGGACTTACTATTTTTTTATTCTTTTGGTAGACAAGTAAAAGTGTAGAATTTATTACAGCCCTTAAGTAGGTACGGCTGGTGGCCGGCTTTTATAAAACGACATCTATCGGGTGTTTTTGAACTAATTTTTACTTTTTAATGTGGGCTGTCAGAAAATCGCCAATTAAGGTTGCAAATTAACTTTCCCCTAGAAACCTATGTGCAAAAATGACGTAAAAATTTTGATCTCCCATACTATAATATTGTCGTCAGCTGATCGGACAGTTTTGTATGGGAGGTCGAAATTTTTTTGTTATTTTTGCACATAGGTTTCTTGGGGAAAGTTGTTCAGTTTCATGGGTGGAACTCGCCCTTAATTGGTCTTGTATAAAGAAAAATTAAGGTTGTATTGTTAAAAACATTATTATGCTTCTCGTTCTTCATTTGCAAGTGCTTGCACCATGCTATTGGCTGTCCTCCACTCCCTAACACACAATTACACTACACATGCATATTGCCACCATTGGGTTGCCACCCGTACCCTAAAATAGAGTTTTGTCCTCTTTTTCATGTAGGCGTGAGTACTTTATAACCTACGACACTAATAAAGTACGCTAAAATACTCTATTTGCGTAAAGACAAATACTTGTTAAATGTCGCAAACAGCAACAAAAATAAGTTAAATACTCTTTTTTTAGCTATGTACTTTATTTTTGTTCAAACAAAATAAAAAAATAAGTATTTTTTCATTTTGTTTGAACAAAAATAAAGTTATTCGTCCTAACAAAAGGTGACAACCCTACCTAGGCATCAGGTTTTTCGGCCTCGTTAACTGACTCGAACCCCCGGAGAACCAAATAGGGGACGAGGACTCGCTTACGAGATGCCATTCCCCGCTAAAAAGCCTTCGGGGATTGTTCATCAATCATTAATTAGCATATAAACATGCCACTGCTTGGCACAGGCATAACCCACCACGCCGGCCCCATGCGGGTTGGTAGGTTGTTCAATCCCAGAAATAAGGTTACACTATAGACTAATGAACAGCCTCTCTCGCAAAAAATAAAAGAAATGCTATTTGCTGTAACTGGGCGAAAATAATGGTTCAACCTTAGATTAAATCTTTGATTTAATCTAAGGGTTCAACAACACAATTGTTCTGTGCCTACGGTGTATGTTTCCCTGACACTGTGGCTAAAATCGAATGAATACGCCGTTACCGCCATTTATGTATTATAATAGTTTGACTTAGTTTCCTTTTAGGAGGTAAGTACTTATTTGTAAAGAAACTAAAGAGACGGCAATTTGTTTCGGTAGGCAATGTTGAGTCAGTTACAAGCCTAATACTAAAGAGAGACTAGTTTTAAAATAACGTTAACCGCCTTGTATGCTTGTTAGTGGTTAGAACAGTGGTCCTGGGTGCGATTACCAGCAGGGGTGCATGTTTGTACTTGGTTTGATTTGGCAGGGCTTGTTTAAAATCCGCCTTGTTATTTAGCACCACATCTTTAGATATATCTATACTAATATTATAAAGCTGAAGAGTTTGTTTGTTTGCTTGAACGCGCTAATCTGAGGAACTACTGGTCCGATTTAAAAAATTCTTGCAGTGTTAGATAGCCCATTTATCAAGGAAGGTTATAGGCAATAATTTGTTTACGTACGGGTACCGGGTACGGGTACCGGGTACGGATACCGGGTACGGGTAGTAACCCGTGCGAAGCCGGGGCGGGTCGCTAGTCTTCAGATAACCGTGTCGCGCAGCGGTGAAATAATACTACCTCTCTTCCCTTGGGTGTCGTAAAAGGCGACGAACGGACTAAAGACTGCACATACTTCCAACAGCATAGAGCGGCGATGGGCTCACTATCTGTCCGGCTGAGCACATGTGCAATCGCTATTTGATAAAAAGTGGACTATGGCAGAGTACTGCTTTTGCGGTCCTCATATTGCCTGGTCTCTGACTAACCCTTCGGGGATAATAGTCGTGATTATATGTTTGTATGTCCATCTTTAGATATATCGCCATCATATCAATGTTAATTATTACGCTACCAGCATTGTTATGTTCCGACAGTTGGGAATAAGATAGCCATTACTGACAAGTTGGGGAATCCAGGTGCAGTGCGCTTCCACCATCAGCCTTATATTATCACCTGAGATGGTGAGATGAAGGTCCAAGTGTTCCATGTAAAAGAAGTATACCGGCATTCAGCTCGATCAGTCTTCGAGAAGGGGTTGGCTTTGATAGGTATTGGCTCAGTCACCTCACCACCCATGCCGAATGCGGGTTAGTGATCACAAAACCCGGGTTATAAATCGACAAATTCGAAACGCACTTTGTCCGACATGGGAATGGAAACTGGGAATCGGATATCGAGCCAAGCACTTGGCCACTCGGCCACCGAGACGTTGACTCTTAAAATTCAATGCAATGTTACGTCGGTTAAATAATGTATCGGTTATATGTATGGTCGCTGAAAATCTGAAATGAGTGTGGCGATGACTTTCCGAAAATCGAATTTTATTGCAAGCGATTTTTGCATTCGCATAATTTCCCATTTTTTGCGTTTTTTTCCCGGAGGGTAAATTTCTCAATGTTTTTTTTTAAGTTAAAGTAATATATCCATTCTCAAATATTCCTAGTCGTAATTTACACATTCGCTTACGTGAACACTAGGAAATATTACTATAAGCAATTTTTCCTATCTAATTTATTTGCTATTTAAAAAAAAAGTAAAGTAAATTAAAAATATATATATTTTTAGTTTGCAACGTCTGGAAATAAAACTACTTATCAGAAAAGATTAGATTAGAAAATAATGCAAAAAGAAAAAAGTTTAAAAAAAATCAACCTCTGAAAAAAAATATCAGAAAACGATTCGATTGGGAAATTATGCGAATGCAAAAATCGCTTGCAGTAAAATTCAATTTTCGGAAAAACTTCGGTAATTGGTTTTTCGGTAAACCGTTACATCTGTAAATTAAAGCTTTGTACAAATTAGGCATCGTTCAATTGAGTGATCGGTTAATAGTTTTTGTTGAAATGATAATCGGTAAAACGGCTTTCGGGATTAAATCCCTGGAACCCTCGAGAAGTACCTAGTTCAAATCTTCTTTGAAAGTTTTGACCCGAACTTGCATACCTACCTACATAATAATATGTGTGCAAGTTCGGGTTATTATACATACTTTGCAAGTCAAATAAAAGCTTACAAAAAACATAGAAACTTACCTAAGAAGTATGTGACGAATAAGGCTAATACTATTAGTAGGATAAATATCTTCTTCAAACGTCGCGGCTGCTTTATCGCCCTGCTGCGCACGTTGATATGTGGAGTTGAGGTATCATCTTTTAACTGGAAAAGAAAACATTTGATTGAGAGCTGTGTGGTACATCCTACTAATCCTACTAATATTATAAACGCGAAAGTTTTTAAGTATGGATGGATGTTTGTCACTCTTTCACGTAAAAACTACAGAATCGATTTGGATGAAATTCGGTATACAGATAGTTTATAACCTGGATACTTTTTATCCCGATATTTCAACGGGAACGGGAACCACGCGGGTGAAACCGCGAGGGGCCGCTAGTACGTATACATGCACATAATCAAGACTTTTATCCCGGAGGCTTAGTCGGAGACTAGGCAATGAGGACCGCAAAAACAGTTCTCTGCCATAGTCCACTTTTCATCAAATAGCGACTGCACATGTGCTCAGCGTGACAGGTGGTGAGCCTGAGCACATCGTCGCTCTATGCTGTTGGATGTAAGTGTAGTCTTTAGTCCGTTAGTCGCCTTTTACGACACCCAAGGGAAGAGAGAGTGGTAGTCCTCTTTCACCGGCACGCGACACGGTTACTGTGTGTTGGTGGCTATAAAGAATACTACCAACCCATCTCTTCACTTGGATGTCGTAGAAGGCGACTAACGGACTAAATACTGCACATACATCCCAAAGCATAGAGCGGCGATGGGCTCACCACCTATCTCGCTGAGCACATGTGCAGTTTAATTTAATGTAATGTTACCTAATCTCTGACTAAGCTACTACCCTTTGCCCTTTGAGGATCAATATAGTCAAGTAAACTAAAAGTAAGTTCTCGATAAAGATGTTCGTAGCATAGCAATTTGAATGCAGGATAAAAAGATTGCTTCTACTCTTTATATTTTTAATTATTTTTGGAAAAGTATTTACACATATTCCTGTAACTTGTTTACAAAATTGAGTCGCTCGGTTTTAGACATTACGATATTGTATATCAGACCATGACAATTTTGATGAAACTTTGCATGCTAAAGTAAAACACAGGGATCTAAATAGTTTGTTGAAAACATTTTAAAAAAAACCTTTTTTTAGCTGAGTTATTGCGATTTAAAGTCTACTACGGAAAGTTAAAGATCGCAATAACTCAGTTGAATAAACATTTTTTTTAAATGTTTTCAACAAACTATTTAGATCCCTGTATTTTACTTCAGCATGCAAAGTTTCATCAAAATTGACTTGGAAGTTTGTATGGGAAACCGAAATGCGTAAACCCTCTTAATTTATGTATAAAAAATAGTCAGTGCGAAAACTCAGGTAGGAAAATTAGTAAGTAATATATGATTGCATGCAAAAACCGTTCAGTGGCCGATTGGCAAAAACGTCGGCAAATATAAAGTGTTCCTGGGTTCAATTCCCAGAGGGCCTACTCTCTTTCTCCGAAACGAAATTTCGGCCGATTTTCGTTTGCTATTTACAGCGGTTTTAGATTATTAATTTTTAGAAAATTGTTTGAAAGGAGATTGAACATTTTTGTATGGACGTTGGACCAAGAGTGCTGCCCAACATTGAATCATAGTGCATCATGTTCCTTAGACTAATACTAGTATGTAACCCAAAGCACTTCAGAATCTATCCGAGGAATATTGAAAAAAAATCTGTTGTAGGTTTTACATTTACAAAAAATAATAACAAAAGTCTTATTTTTAAAATAAAAGACGGTTATGTATTATAAACAATGAATTTTATTAATAGAACAACACTTAGTTAAGGATAGTCATTCAATCAATCAATCATATTAAGATTGTTACAAATTCAAGTTCATAAGTTTTTAGGTACAATATTATAACCCCGTGGATGTTTTTTTTTTATTATTTTTAATATCTCTTCATGTAAGGAAAGAAGTAAAAGTATTCCCATGCTTGGGCAGCATTTGGTCCAAAATGGTCAATCTCCTTTCCAAAATAATGGAAAGTGCTATAAATAGCCAACTAAAGTCGTCCGAAATTTCGTTTCGGAGAAAGAGAGTAGGCCCTGTGGTTGGACAGTGTTTCGGATTTATCAATACCGAAATAGAGTAGCCCCCGTGGTTAGACAGTGTTTCGGATTTATCAATACATAGCCCATTTCTTATCTATCACCAACCTGCATTTGACAATCATAGTAGATGTTTCTCGCTGAGATATGACTTTCTAGTAATAATAGATTGACATTGTTACTATTTGGCATGCTATTTTGATAGTGAGACATGAGCACTTTTGTTTGTTATTATATAACCAGCATTTTATACAGTGTTTCTTGCAAATAAATAATTATGATTATTAAATTAAAAAAATTGTAAAGTACCTGTGATAAGCTGCAGCTAAAGTATAATACAATGGAGCTTTTAAATGAATAAGTAAGCAAATTTTAACTAAACTTTTTATGCTTTGGAAAAACACAAAAACCTACGATGGTAACAGATTTAAAAAAATATATTTACTATATTACTGTTATTTTATGTCTACTGCTAAAGATTTGTTAGCCGTAGGTCCAATAGGAAGTTCGTCCAAATTGTATTTCAACGCTCATTTCGTCCGACTCGTATGTAGTCCAACACGTATTTCGTCCAACATCTATTTGCCCAACACGTATTTGATCCAATATAAATTTTTACCAACAAGCATTTCGTCTAAAAGGCATTTCGTAAAACGTGTATTACGTCAATACGTATTTGGTTCAACACGCTTTTATTTATTTATAAATATATTCGTTGTCTTTTGATATTATATTATTTATTATACATAGGTACTCCTTTTTAAACAAAAATAAGAGTCTAGCTATCACGGTTCATGAGATACAGCAGTAATAGGGTCCCGTTTTTACACTTGGGTACGGAACCCTACAAATTACAGCGGCTGGTTGAATTAACGAATTCGTTTCACAGCTAAGCCCCTCATGGACGAACTGCGTAATGACGATTCACGACATGGACGAACTGCATAAAGACGAATCTCGAAATGGACGAACTGCGTAATGACGATTCACGAGACGGTTGAATCAAATTATTGACGAATTGAGTAGTAGGCGAACGGCAAAATGCGAAATGGACGAATTGCGTATTGGACCTACGGCTAACAAATCCTGCTAAACACTTAAAATAACATATTTTAAAAAATTGGTCAAACCTTTTCTAATGTTGTCTATAAACTTACTAGATATTAAATATAGAAAGTTACATTACCATTAGCCTACACATTTGTAAAATATTAAAACTTCGAAGTGGATTGTTGCCAAAAAGTCATTTGTAAATGTACTTAAAGATAGGTAACAAAGTAGTATACATACAAAGCCACCAACCCGCATTGGATCAATGAGGTTGGTATGGCCCAACGAGGTTGGTATGGGCCAACGAGTTTGGAAAGGCCCAATGAGGTTAGAATGGCCCAATCTAACCATGTGCCGATGATTTAAAGTTAACATGAACGGTGGACAGTATGAGTGATGCCCTATTGCTTCAAGGTGACATTGACAGGCTGTTATATTGGTGTGAAAATAATGCCATGGAACTTAACATTAAGAAATGTTTGCAAATTACTTTTACCCGAAAAACAAAACCAATTACGCACAACTATTCAATGAATGGCTCACACCTAAACGTAGTTGATACTGTTAAGGATCTTGGAGTCCTTATCGACCGAAAGTTAACGTTTATCCCCCATATCGATTCAGTTATCAAAAAAGCGTCTAAATCATTAGGGTTTATAATCAGAAACACCAAATCATTCCGTAAAGTAGAAACCAAAATTTTTCTATTCAATTCGTTAGTGCGTAGCTTAGTTGAGTACTGTTGTGTTGTATGGCGCCCTCATTACTCTGTACACAGTCTTAGAATTGAACGGGTCCAAAAACGCCTATTACATCATTTAGCATACTCCTCTGGCATTTCCAAGAAGATTAAGGGATATGCAAATCGTCTTAATTATTTTAAAATCAAATCTTTGGAATGTAGAAGAAACATGTTAGATTTATCATTTTTATCTAAAATTCTAACTGGTAACATTAATTGTCCTGATCTTTTAGCAAAATTTAAATTCAGTGTACCAACTAGGTATCCCAGAAATCCCATTGATCTCCTATCTCCCCCCTTTCGTAAATCCGTACTAGGCTCAAACTCCCCGGTTCCAAGGCTATGCAGGCTTCACAATAAATTTAATTCTCAGTTGGATATGTTTTGCACATCATTATTTAAGCTTAAATGTCAGCTTCAACAACTGGATATTGGTTAGTCTTTATTGTTGAATGCGGGACTACTATCTTATAAATTGCTTACTACTACTATATTGCTTAATACTATATACATCTTATTACTGGTAAACACTTAAATTTAATATTTAATGCATGCAGTGTTTACCGACTTACTATTGTACACTTAGTTTTAATTGTATTATTTAGTAAATATAAATTTATTAGTGTAACAATTACAGGTAAACCTAATAAATAAATAAATAAATAAATAAATAAATAAATAAATGTGTCATTGTCCATTTGGCTAGGCCTGTGCCCAGTGCCGCTGTTGGGTTGAACTCTGATGATTGTGATGTTCCAGATCACCTCAGCAGCAGTAAAGGATGTACTGTGGCTCCCTGCGGAAGCTGGGGGAAGAGCCCCACATAATCGTAGTAACGAGTCGTAAAAAGGAGGATGTAAAAAGATTTCTGTATTTAAAAAAAGGAAGGCCCAGTAGTGGAACGTTTATAGGCTGATGATAATGATTATACATAGAAAGGTAGATATAAATAAGCTAGTTATGGTGGAATGGTGGCTTAGATAAAAAGGTGGTAGTCAAACAGGCGAATATAAAACAAGGTTCCACCTCTCTAACGCAATGCGCGTTGCAGGGTTACCTGGACCTGACTTGATACCTTGACCAAACTACTAGACAATTTAAGAACAGTCTACAGTCTAATTACAACTAATGCTTACCAGTTACTATTTTAATAAGAGATTATTATCTTTAATTTGCTAAGGGATTTTGATAACATTAAAGATAAGATTATTTTTACAGCATTGCAACCATATAGGAAGTATTAATGAAATTTAATTTATGAATTATATTTTTTAAATTAGTGATTTTACCATTTATACAAGAATTTATTTGCACTTGCTCTTTGAATTCAAATTTGTTTTCATTTGTGAATGATAAAAAATTAACAAGCCTTAAAGTTCACTTACTATAAAAGTATAAATAGCCATAACATAAAAAGGACTAACTAAGCAGTTTTAGTTTTAACCAAATATCTCAGATAAAATCACTAACAAATTTTCTTACAGGTAAACTGCCTGGCAGTAAATGGAAATCTAACACGGTAGCAATAACACAGTGATTCATTATTTTATAATTAATTACGTGTGCCAATAAAAGACGAATAAAGCAAATATTTATGCTGAATTGTAAACTTACCTCTAAATACCTGTAAGTACTGAATTTTCCCATTATGAACTAACATTAACATCACAACCTTAAAATACTCTAAGTTTTTATTACAATACTGAGTGAGATCATTATAAATACTTTAAAAAGTCATAATATACTTAAAAGTATAAAAATACAACTAGACTCACTCCTGAAAAAATGCAATTTCAATTTTTTACTTTGACATATGATTTGACATATCTGGCTCGTATGTCAATGTCAAGCAAAAGGACATTTTTTCCAATAGTTTACCTTTAGGCAAAGGGAAATAGTACCTATCATGATATTAATCTGTACCAATATTATAAGAGGAAACATTTGATTGTTTGTTTGTATTGAATAGACTCCGAAACCACTAGACCGATTTAAAAAATTCTTTCATTGTTGGGAAGCTACACTATCTCCGGGTGACGTAGGCTATATTATATTTTCAAAAATATTAGGGATCCTTAATAAAACTCTAATAAATTCCTTAAATCGCCTGCGCTAAGAAAACTATTGATGATAGAATAAAATAATGCACTATGGCTTTGCAGAACACACCATTGTCTACAAAAAGAGTCGCGATAGCCTTAGTTACTGTTCTGAGCGATAGCCAATGTCTTACTCTCAGAATAATAACTGAAGCTATTAGGGCGCTTGATGATGAGACGGCTTCTACCCGGTCCGGCGCCGGGTCGGTGCCGGCTACGCGTGTTGACGAGCACAGTTTGTGCCCGGTCGCCGGCAGAAGTGCGGCTTCTTCGGCACACGCCATGCGTACGTCCGGTACCGTAAACAAACCCTCATACATATACAGTCATACGTGACCGCGTGCCGGGTGTAGACAGGGCGCATACTCTCCCATCCCCCACTCTCCCCACCCCCAATTCAGGCGACTCGATTAAAAAGTTTTACCACGTTTAATGCTAATGATATTCCCCCAAACCCCTTGAGTTCCAGTAAAGATGTGGGACTTTACTGAGATCTCACACTGACTTCTTGAGAGAATTTGAAAAGTGATTTTGCACTGTTTTGTTTTATTTGCCAACACTCATGCAGTCAACAAGGCACACAACCAGTCGCCGGCACCAAAAAATGTATACGGTAACTGTATGGAATATATCTCACCCGGCGACCGCTTGGTTGCGCTAGAGAGCTGTATATATTTTGATGGTAGCGGTGACTGGTTTGGTTGCGCCACCATGGTGTCCTAAATCATAATGAAATAGGGCCCTTAGAATACCTATAGTTATTTATACCTTAAATACGCAAAGTTTTGAACGCATGTTAAACACGTGCGTGGCTAATTTCATTCTGTAGCAAAGCCCTAAATCTCTTAAATAAACAGTCAATGTACTTGTAGTAAAGCTTTATTTCATTATAGATATGATGGCGCTTTTAAAAAACACGACATGTGCGGCGGAGTATGGATATTATATACGGAACAAGAATTGTTCCGTGCAGTCAGTTTTAGTTATTATAAGTTTGATACTTTATTTAAACAAGGCTTTGGTTGACGCTGGACCAGTGTTGCCAGTGGTCGATAATCAAAAGTAACACGAGACAGCTCAAAAAGCAACATTACCGTATTTTAAGCAGGAAACGACACTAATACATATGGCATTAATGGATGAAAAATATTTCCATATTTTGATTATTTCCTCAAAGAAACAAAAACAAGTATTACAAAATGGAAGTAACGTAAAAGCGTCAAAAGTAACGAAAAATGTAAAAAAGTAACATTCTGGCAACGCTGGGACTGACATAGACAATAATGATTGTCACGACCGGGGGTGTTCCATTACAATTTGCTCCATGATTTCCACGACAAAATTGGCAACTGAACTGACATGACATGACAGACAGCAAGCAATGTAGTGAATTAATTGTAGTAGTGTAAAATTACGCAAGTAAATTGTTGTTTGTCGTTAATTTTTTTTTAACCAACAACAGGTTTGGTATGTATGTTTTTTAATATTTCCATCATTAATTTAATTTAATAACGTAACTTGAAACGCTCTGCTTTTAATAATATTTAAAAGTATTAAGTACTTATCTAAGTTTTACATAATTTGCTAACATAACCTATAAAATGTTAACTTACATGTACTTAATATTAAAAAAAATACAGTAAGTTAACAATGATATTATGTTAATTGTAACATCATTGTAAGTTAATGTTAGTATAATTTACCTTTCTTCGGCGAACTTCCTGCATTATTAGATGCTGGTATTAACAGAAATTCAACAGCTATATACCTAATTAGAACACAATCAAAATCTTAATTTCTCAAATGTAGCACAGACTTTAAAACTTTAATAATAATCAAAACACTGATTTGATTAAATTGGTCGACATCCGAGATCACATTAATAAAAACACCGCTACGCCAGACAGCCTCTCTGGAACTAATTAATAATGATGCAACACCAACAACGAATAATAATACCGTAAGAAGCTATAATAATTCACTTGACTTGATAGTCGTCATAGCTCTCTGTTACCGGACTTATTCTAATGTTCCTATCCTACTTACTCACACACTGTCGCTACGTATGTATGTATGTATACGTAATAAGTAAGTAGGTAGGTACCTATCGTGTTTATCTTCAATTTGTTATCGGATAAAAACTTACTACTAATAGAGCTGTATAGCTAGTCGTATCGTACGTATGATATACCCACGGAGGATATACCTAACTCGAGTAACATCCGGAAGTTGGTTTCTATTATTTAATGTAATAAAAGATGACCTTGACTAGCCTTGACTGTATATAAACCGTGTTCCACAGCTGGCACTAAAATCGACATTATGTAACGTAACAACTGTATTATTTAACTGTAGGTATTCAAATTAACCGTAAAGCTGTGCTCCAGCTGTTTTAATAAAAATAATAAAAACTTAGATTTTTACAAGTACTCACCTGAAGATCTAAGAAAAGATACTCTGCTGAAAGAAGACAGACGAATTGCTTTTTGAATCTATGAGCCGAAAAGAGTTGTCGTAAGGAAGAGCGGCGTAAGCGGCGCATTTATTACAGGCGTTTTAGTCGCGGTACAAATGTTTTAGACCACCTACCTATATAATGCCCTTATGGGGGGTTAGGCGGTGTTTATGATATCTCTCTCTCTCACACACATACGTTCTGTAATACATATTGAAAATTTGAGTGCGAAATATCTGAAATATTTTGAATAACAGCTAATAGAAAACAGACAACTTTTCCGTTTTCACCGCCTAACCCCCCAAGAGCTCAGCTGTCGTAAAACCAGACACAATAAGAAAGAATGGAAAGCGCTCCTAATGCTGGGGCCACATTAGCGTGCTAAAAAACTTCGTGTTCCGTTGTTGCTTTACTACGCGACACAGTAGCGCGTTAAACGTGATGATGCATCGCTCTATACCAAAGGATCGAAGTGTTCGGCCAGAAGACGTGTCGAATTAGCGCGCTAGCGTGCTAATGTGGCCCCAGCATAAGAATATAAGTCATTTGGTGATGCATGATAATAAACTAGTAGGTACTTGGATCGTAAGTAGGTAGGTATGAAATCATAATTATAGTACGTATTTTATAATAAATATCTTCGACAAGCAATATCCGTAAATATCCGATCCGTCGCGTCGCGCGCCGTCCTTTTATACCTACCTAAGACCTTGAAACGTAATCATCGGCATGCGTGAGCGTGACTCGTTATTCGTAAAATATTGTATGACTTAGAACTTCATTTAACTTGGACTTGCTACAGCAAACCCTATGATAACAAGTGACAGTCACATGTTAATTGCTAATGTACAATAATTGTACATTGGAAGACACTCGTACAGACACAGACACTGTGCAGACACTCAACTGATAATGTTATGTAGGTTAACTTATTTCCTCTCTCCCTCGCTCGTCCACCGGGTGCAATTGCCTGTCATGTAACAATCCAAGATTCGATTCTAAGCATTAAATTACAAATTATTATATCATTTCATTACAGCACATAGACAAACTTACAAGTTACGCACTGTAACGGCGGCGCGGCCACGACCTTGCCGCTGTAGCGAGCAGATTCTTTGACCATTGCGCTTTATACGACATTGACCTTCGCTGTTATACTACAGAAACTCAGTCAATGGTCATAGAAAAGACGCAACACAAAGTACCCGCTAGCCGCTCCGCTCACAGCGGCAAAGTCGTACGCAGCCGAGCTGTAATGGTTCGGTCACGAGTTCACGACCGCGTCTTGTGGCACTGCGAACGGATTTCTAAATTTCTTTCGCGTTATACTTCAGCAGTCCTAATCAACTCTAATATAAAGAACGCAAGGAACGGGCGGGCTTACGTCGAACACGTCGTGTACGGGCGTAAGGCTGCCTTTACACTGGAGCCACAGTATCTGGAGCGGAGCTGTGCCAAAGTTGTGTGTGTGCCAATAGAATTTAAGCTTCGCTCCGCTTCGCTACAAAATAAATAAGTACTTATGCTTTGTTTTAGTGGACGGATGCTATTAGTTAATATTTGCACCTCTTCTCTCTTTTAGGCTCTAGTGGACAGGCACTCGCAGCCTTATGCTCAGTTTTACTCACTTTTACAGGTGTAATTAATGATCGAATCTAAACTGTTACATTGCAGGAAACCTGCCCCTTCTCCCTTTATGCTTGATGCTTGAGGAGGTCTACGTCAATACCCTTTAAAATACGGGGCTTAATTCCCCTCATTTTGGGCCCCGACTTGTTCATAATCCTACAAGTAGCATAATTTATGATTAAGATCTTATTGCTTGTTTAAAATCGTTTTTTTTAAACGCAGGAAAAGTTTCGGAGATTACTTCCTACATCCAACCTATTTCTCATCCAATACTTACTATCTTTATCTCTAGATAACGGCACTAATAAAACTAAATTATAATTACAGGTAAATACCATGTTTCTGGAGAAGTTAAAGTCGTACGGCGTTGGTCGGCGAACTCTCGACGACAAGCTGTTTGCTAAAGACAAACCTCCTGCGAGACTGGGCGTTTACGACTTGGACGATGAGAACTTATGCCATGAAGTGTAAGTGTAAGGGATGAATTTTATTATATTACACCGGGCCGTGTGCGTGGCCCGGACGGGGCACTGATTTAAAACTTTACATAGGTACTTTTTGTATTTATATTAGACGGGACACGGATCATGCACTGCGAAATATGAACTGCTTCATACAAAATGTATGCAACGTCTCAAACCAGTGCCCCGTCCGGGCCACGTATACGGCACGTCCCGCGGGTCTATCGGCTAAAAAATATGGATATGGACATGGGCTTCATTTGACATTTGAAGCCCATATTTTGTCCTTATAAAATATGGGCTTCAAATGTCAAATGAAGCCCATGTCCATATCCATATTTTCCCATCAACGTTGGGTGATGGCTAGTCTCCCCATGAGCTGTTGCTTGTGTGAGCAGGCCTGTGCCACAGTTTTAAAAGAATCTGTGCCTGTGTGCCCAGCAGGGGTCTTACCATGGAGCTCTTATTGCGATTAAGTTTCTGAGTCGATCGCTGTCAGAATCTGTCAAATCGTACTAAGATTTGACAGCGATCGACTCAGTTTAGGTCATAAACGGAACCGCAATATGCTCATGTTATGCCCCAGTAGACGTATAAGGCTGATGGTGGATAGCGATTAGGTATCTTCAGAATGAAGAAGTATTTTTTTAAATTGACTTTAATCTTCCATAAATAAAAAATAACAACAAAATTATTTCTCTTTTGTTTTTTTGGAGTTTTATCATGATCGTCAAAAATGTAAAAATAGTTTTTATCTATTTAAGTAAGAGTAAGCTCATTCAGTAGCATTTTCAAATCATCGACCTCCTTGGTCGAGTGGTTTGCACACCGGTTTTCATGGTGTCGCCATCTCTGAGGTCCCGGGTTCGATCCCCGGTCGGGTCAATTTAGAAATTATTGTTTTTCTAAATTGTCTCGGGTCTGGGTGTTTTCTATATATAACAAGTACGTATTTAAGTATTTAAAGTATGGTTATCCGTTGTCTAGTAACCATTTAACGAGTTTCTTCGAAGCTTCTCTTGGGCTAGATAATTGGTGTGATTGTAGGAAAGATTTATTATTATTTATTTATAGTACTTCTATCATGAATATAGGTACACATTTCTTATTATTTCACAACAAGCAACACTTATAACTACACAATGATTACATATACTTACCTACCGTCTAAACAGTCATTTCATCATTCATAATCATAAAATTGTGCTGCATCACTGTTTATGTACATAGTATCTTAATAAATACTTGCTGATAAATCAAAGATAATTCAGTCAGTAACAGCAGTAGTCTTATTGAACGTTAGAAGCTTCGATTAGTCATCATCTTCATCAGCATAAGCCTATTTAATTTCTACTGCATTCACAGGGTCAAAAATACACTACGCTAGTTACTTACCTACCTACTTATAACACAAGCTTAATTTTTCCGTTGTTATGATTTTGCAATCGTCAAGCTGCTGCAATCGCTTCGCACCATCGCCATCTAACCAAGGACGATATAAGATCTAAGTAACATAACGATCGACAGTTTGCAAATTCAGTAAGTTACAAAAAAGGGTTCCTTGAGCGCTTTCACATAATAGGTGTTTCAGTCGCACGATTTTCTATTATTTTTGTGAAAAGGAGGCAATTGAGCCGGGTTCCAATTCGGTATCTCAGTCAGCGCTGAGCATCGACTGTCTCTTTCCTTCCTTGTCTATGAATATAAAAGAGACAGAGTCAATTCTCAAATTGCGCTGCGGCAGTGCCGACTGAGATACAGAATAGCCCCCCAGACCTGTGATGTGATGGAAAGTGGTCGCCGCTGCCCATGGACACTCACAAAACCAGGGGAGTCGCAAATGCGTTCCCAGCCTTTAGGAAGAGGATCTTTGAGGAAGAAGTAGTAATTGTGAGGGGGGGGCTAGAGATGGGCCTCCGGTGCTTTCACTCACCGGACGAAACACAACAGCAATGAGCCTTTTATCTCATAAGGACAGCTTCTCAAAAAGACAAATAATAATAAATAAATAATAACAAATAAATTTTCCTACACTCACACCGATTATCTAGCCCAAGAGAAGCTTCGTTATAAAACTCGTTAAATGGTTACTAGACAACGGACAAACATACTTAAAATACTTAAATACATACTTATTATACATAGAAAACACCCAGACCCCGAGACAATTTAGAAAAACAATAATTTCTAAATTGACCCGACCGGGGATCGAACCGGGGACCTCAGAGATGGCGACACCATGAAAACCGGTGTACAAACCACTCGACCAAGGAGGTCGTCAAGACAGATTCTCAAAAGGACAGATTGTCAAAAAACCGATAATGGTAGGTACAGCTACAGGTGCACACACAATTAATAGAAGGAAATATCTCGCACACTGTTTCCACAGTATCGAGTGCCATTGTATCACGCCAATATTCCGTGAGAGAGTGTGGTATTACGCCGGGCGAGATGGCTTGAAAAACAGCGTGGCGCTACCACTCGGACAGTGTCACTGATTTAGCACCACCCAAGGATCACGTGTTGGGTCTCAAGGGTAAACCTACGGACGCGATTGACTGTGCGAATTCGCGAGGTTGTCGGTAGCGGCGGTCATATCCATAGCTGCCACTACTATCTCGTAGCTCCTGCAGTGCGATTCTCTAAGTTAAAGACTTGGTAGCAGCGGCTACCGCAGCGCTGAGAATTGACTTTGTCTCATATTCATAGAATTGGAAAGAGACAGCAGATCACAGCCATGCGCGCAGCGTCTATGTGGCGCTTAGAGAATCGCATAGCTGTACTCGCACTTTTTGACAGCGATGATACGTTAGGTCAATGCTTTTTGAATATGCAGTGCTTCTAAGAGCGGTTTACGCATTTGGGTATCCAATACAAACTTCAAAGTTAAAAATTAATTATTATTGTACTAACTAAACTACTTTACTACTTTGAGTCGAATTTTGTGATGACATGCTAAATGAAAATATAGAGATATAATCTAGGTATCAGAAAACGTTTAAAAAAAGTTTATTCTGCTGAGTTGTTGCGATTGTTCACTGAGGGTTTATTTATATCGGTTTCTCACACTTATTACAAACTACAAAGTTATTTTTTTTTAATGAGTAAAGGAGAATGACCATTTTACTATGGGAGTTAGGCTAGTTTTTTAGCTAGCTACCGTAACACAGCGCTTTAATGAAATAAATAGTAATTAATAGCAGCAATGCTCTGAATTATGAAGAAATATTACATTACAATATCATGCGGGAGTTTGAAGCCATCTTCATTTGTAGCTTAAGACTTTTTAGGAGTTTTGAGGTTATGACAACTGTTATCGTATGACTATCAGTTCAGTTCAGCATTTATTTATCACTTGACTCTTAACGCGGCGTTCTATAGAAAACCTTTTTTAACAGTAATCATTATAAACTAAGAGAACACTTTTTATATGTGAATTAGGCTGGTTTGGTCATTCTCCTTTAATGGATCGTGGTTTTGATTCTCGCCCGAGGTAGTAATTTTTTCAACGTTTCGTTATCTTCGAGCGCTATATACATAACTCTGCACGGTTTCAGAATAAAAACAACGTGCAACATACCGGGCTGCAAGTTCACTGCCGAGACACTGTTAGAGTTCGAAAATCACTACAATGGTTGTCACAGATACACGTGTAGCGAGTGCAAGAGGCAAATACCATCTCCCCACCTACTGGACTTGCATATACAAGAGACGCACGACTCGTTCTTCGCTGTGATGGCCGAAAGGAAGCCTTCGGTAAGTGTTAATAAAGTTTAATTTTGTAAAGACCATCGGCTATTAAACGGGCAATCAATTAAAAATTGTTGCCGACATATGGCATGTCATTAAAAGGGAACTACTACGCTTTCATATTAGATATCCCATTGCTGGGTGAGCAATGTGGTCCTTCGAGCCGGATATATACCAGCAATATAATATTTAATTGCCCCTTTTTACAAAACGTAGACTTATGTTGAAACTGGTTTAAAATGATGCTATAAATTATTAAATTATTATAATATTAAATGCAGATAGAGATCTGCATTTAATAACGGGAATGAGATAGTTTTAACTTAAGTCCGGGTTTTGAAATAAGATGCAAAATGTTTTTTCAACACTTCGGTCTTCTAAAGGTAGCATCTTTTTCCAGTATTGCTGCTACATAGAAGAGTGTAAAGAGAAATTTATGAATGCGGAGGAGCGACTCGAGCACTGTGTCAAAATGCACAAACTACCCAAAGACTTTCGGTTCGAGCAAAGACAGAAAAGAGTAAAGAAATCGAAAGAAAAAGGAATGAAACACAAGAAAGAGAACGAACATAATATGGAAATTGATCAACCCACAACGGCTAAGGAAAAACAGAACTTCACATTTACAAATAGTAAGCAAAAAGCTTTCGCTAAGTATACGGGTAAAAAGTTCACTAAAAACAATGATAACAAAGAAAAATCTGTCGACGTAAACATGGACGATATTGTATCAGATTTAAGAACAAACTTGCCAGAATAAAAGACAAAACATTATTATCATCTTAATTTTATTTTTATTTCACAAGCACAGATAATAAATAAACTTACAATGCGTTGGCATAGAGCCAATTATATTTTTTTAACCCAATACAAGTATTAGTTATTTATAAAAAATTTACAACATTCCAGATCAACAATAATTGTTATTGTGGACCAAACATTAATTTTCAAGTTCTTCATATACCTACTTCCAAAAAAGAGATGTTTCATTATGCATCAATCATCATTTTAGCTTAATGCTTCCTTGAGAAATACGATCTATAGACATTATCTAATCTCAAAACATGACGACCTCTACTAGATACAAGTGTAGGTACCTACATATTATTGGTTTTCCAAACAGCTCTAACGAATTTAAACAATCTTCATCAACATTACAACAAGCTATTATATTTAATTATAATTTAAAGAACTATACTTAGATCACTTTGCTTTGCCTTGGGCAGCCACTGCAGCCATAGCCTTCTTGACTGTCTCTTCGTCTCCCAAGAAGACCATAGAGTCTACAGGCTTCATATTTTCATCGAGTTCATAAACAAAAGGAATTCCGGTGGGCAGATTCAGTTCCATGATGGCAGCATCGCTGAGACCTATGATACATTTAATTTATTTAGGAAACAAAACATAACCAAAAAATCGACTTGTGTTATTCTAAAAGTTTTGGCACATGAAATGTTATTATTAATTAACAAGTAATAATTATAAAAATAAATTGGTGGGTGGCTTATTGCAGAAAACCACTTATAATACAATAGTTCTAAAGGTATGTGTTTTAAAATTATTATATTTTTAAGTGGTGTGCTAATATTTTGTTGTAAAAATATGAGAACTTTTTACATTAACAACAAAACAGTCATATATATTGAACTAGCGGCCGGCCGCGACATCGTCTGCGCGAAATTTTCATACGCACAAAACTTGTCCTGACAATAAGAACACAGCAAAATAATAGAATTACCCGAATAAGTGCAGCAGTTCTGAAGTGATGCGCGTACAAACATTTCGGCAATTGATTTTTATTATAGATGGGCTGAATGTGGTTTGATCCGAATACGAACTTTGGCCGAACATTCGGTAAACAATCAAAATTCGGCCGAAGTTCGGTCCTTTTCACGGCGCTTTCTCTATTACAACTACAACATGTTCTAACTAGTTTACGCGCTACGGCATTGCATCCCAGCCGCAACCCGCGCCAAATCCCCTCATCTCCCGTCCCGGCCCGCCGGTCATTAGCAAATACGTTATCCACGCGACAATTGAGTTATTCTTTACATTATAATCTACGTGATGTTAAGTGAATTAACGAGGTACAGTACTAGATATATGTTCGTGTTGAAAATACAATGAGTGTAAGAAAAGGTCAAGTGTTATTTCAATATTTTCTTGTACCGAAAGCTCGGCATTTGAACCGAATGTCGGCCGAATGCCGAAGTTCGGTTCAAGCGGCCGAAGTTCGGTTAAACCGAATATGAAACGAATTTCGGCCCATCCCTAATTTTTATTAATATAGAGATAGAATTAGTGTTGCCGAACTATAGATAGTTTGAATATCGATAGTTGACCTCGGCAATCATCTATAATATCGATGGGCCTACCGATAGTATCAATAGCTTAGTTTGGTACAATAGTATCGGTATACTGCAATACTATCGATAGTATTGAAGCTCAATATCGTAATTACTATCGATAGTATCGGCTATGACTATTGTAACAACAATCGATGCTATCCATAGTAACGATACTATAGATATGTTTGCGCTATCGTTAGTAGGATGTGACGATAGTATCGATAATATCCATAGCATCGATACCATAGATATGTTTGCGCTATCTGTATAGGCTGTGACGATAGTATCGATTGTTACTGCAATAGTCAGCAGCAATAGTATCGATAGTGTTGCTATGTGTTGATAATATCGATACTATCGATAGGCCTATCGATGCTGTTGCTTTTGCTCAACTATTGATAGTCTATCGATAGACTATCGACAGTGGACTATCGAGCGGCAACACTAAGATAGATAGTACGTAGAACAAAAACAGGATGGAAGCCATTAAAACAGCAATCTTATCAATAAAAGATTTTTTTTACTCATGGAGTCATAATAAATTCTTACCATCTAAATGCTTGACAATGCCTCGTAAGCTGTTTCCATGAGCAGCTATTATTATTCTCTTGCCTTCTTTGATCTGTAGAAGTAAAAACAAATACAAAACAAAAGAAAATATTATAACCATTATATTACATACATACCACAATTAAGGAGCGACAGAATAAAAATAGATAACTACTCAAACGGCAAAAAATGACATGACACAATGTTGAGGCGTCAATATTTTAAATCCTACCCGATGTTGATTTAAGTCCAAACAAAATCAGTTATTTTCGATACAAAAGTACCTAATAATCAGACTGACGGAACAAAAATGGTTATAAACGATTTTGTTTTAACAAAACTGGTTAATTAAACAAAATACTATCTATCAAAACTAGTTAAGTGCTAATTGTTAGATCAAAATTAGTTAAGTACGATTTTGTTGTATCATTAAAAAAAATCTAGATATACTCTATTTAAATAGCAATTTTTTTTAAGAGCTTTACTTACAATGCTTTTTTTCTTATATTTTTCCTATCATAAGTAAATTCCTCATTAGTATGGTATACAACTACTTAACAGTTTTTTGCATTTTGCCACAATATGTAGACCTTTAGTACTTTAACTATTTTTGTTTCGTTGCTCCTCAATTACTATTATCCCGAAGGGTTAGTCAGAGACTAGGCAATGAGGACCGCAGATGTGAACTACATTGCTGCCAGGCTTGCCAGGTGTTCGGTTTTTTACCGAACTGTTCGGTATTTTAACTGCGTGTTTCGGTATGACAAAAATACCGAGGTATGAATGGTTCGGTATTTTTAAAACCTTGCATATTATTCTGTTTCATGCAGCAATGCCTATATGGAAAGAGTTTTCAGCCACATGAATCATTTATTGTCTGAGTCTCGAAACCATGTGTCCCTTTAATATAGGTAATAGGTTCATGCTCGAAATAGACTGAGTGTCTATATGGTGAAAGCAGAATAATTATATGCATTTGTTGTAATTTGAATTTCGCAACATGCAATAACTTTTATAATAAATTAGACGCAATAAAAGTTTGCTTAAAGCTATGACTAGCAATAATAAATATAATTTATAATGTTTTATTTTTAATTGTTTAATTTTTCACCCCTAGCAAATTCCTTTGCCAGGCCATGTTCGGTAATTTTATAAATTACCGAACATGGCCTGGCGAAGGAATTTTTGGTGATACATGGACTGTGGTCCACGTTTTACCAAAAGACTTCTGCACATGTGCTCAGCACGACAGATGGCGAGCTCATCGCCGCTTTATGCTGTTGGATGTATGTGCAGTATTTAGTCCATTAGTCGCCTTTTACGACACCTAAGGGAAAAGCACGGTTAGTAGTATTCTACTCATGAGCCACCACAACACAGCTCAGCAACAACTATAATAAATATAAATTTAATATAAATTAAAAAAAATATATATAAATTATACACTGAGATTTTTCATTGGTTTTGGAGCCGAAACTCTGTTCATGTTTATCATCAGTAGAAGGTATTTAGCTTATAAAACTAAAAAGAAGAGCATAAAAAAGTAATTTTAAAAAATCAATAAAAATGTAAGAACCCTTAGTACCGGACGATCTTATCAAAGTCAATGACCGAGGCGCTTCAAACGCTCCACCTACCCCGCTGCCGGCCGGGAAAGTTCATAGGGGTCACGGTGTACGAGTAGATAAGGAGAACGTTACTACGTGTTTTCGACAAAAAGTCACTTTTACAACTTTTTTCTTTGCTCGTAAAGCGATTATTATTTCATAAATATGTACAACACTTTTTTGTATTATAACGTTTTCGGCTCCAAAACCAAGGAAAAATGTTGGTGTTTAACTTTATTTTATATGTTACCTGAGGCACAATAACATCGTTCCAGTATGGCAGGGTCCTCTCAATGGTAAGCTTCAAACTCTCAAACATTGGGAACTCTTCAGGTTTCGGGTCGCCAGCATAGCGAGGGTCATTCACAATGGTCTCGTAGTATGCGTGGTCCTTTTCCATTGGTGGCGGGGGAACGTCGAAACTGCGGCGCCAAATTTGGACCTGTTTTTAAGATTGTATTCTATATAATTGAATTGTATAGTTATGCCATTTAACACTGGAAAGACAGGAGCAATCAGTTGACTGCAATTGGAATTTAAAAGTTAAATAAATCTTAATCGTTTTGACTAAACTACCTGATAATTTTTGACTTTTTTACTTATTATTATGGGTAGTATCTCAAAACCAGATGATCAAATCATTATCATTTGCTTTGTATCTTATTTAAAAATATAGTTATACCTACAAAGACGGCGACGGTCATTTGACTCTCGACACTTTGAACCCATACAAGTAAATTTCGATTATGAGCACAGTGCCTAAAATGCAAGATGCCACTGCTGTTATAATACCTAAAACGCTAATTGACTAAGAAGCAGATTGCCTAAAATGCAAGATGCCACTGGTGCTATAATACCTAAAACGCTAATTGACTAAGAAGCAGATTGCCTAAAATGCAAGATGCCACTGGTGCTATAATACCTATAACACTAATGGGCGATTTTCCGAGATCAAAAAAAAAAAAGAAATTGGTTCGTAAATGACTTCATAGATGGCGCTTAGCATAGATTAGTATGGCGCTTAGTAAAAGGCGGGTTCATGAAGAGCACGTGTATGGCTGCGTGATATTTATTCTATTCCAAAATAGAAATAGGTTCTGGATGTCCTGAATATAAATAGGTAAGTAAATACTATTATTTTATTCTTTTGGTAGACAAGTAAAAGTGTAGAATTTATTACAGCTTATAAGTAGCCCAGCTTTCATAAAACGACATCTATCGAGTGTTTTTGAACTAATTTTTACTTTTTAATTTGGGCTGTCAGAAAATCGCCCATTGACTAAGCGTGGATTCGACCAAACTGGAATAAGACTTATTCCGTGATTAGTCCATACAAATTAGGCGTTTAATCTAGGTATAAGACCTTATTCCAGTTTGGTCGAATCCACCCTAAGCAGCAGAATGCCTAACCGTGAATCCTACTAGACATTGTAATTGCCTAAATGTTATTTCTTCTACAAATCAGAATGAAATCACAAATCACACGTATGAAATCATGAAATAATACTTGTTAGGTAACTTAATTTTAATTGACTTTTATTTCAATAAAATCCGAAATTGCTACCTTCGTGCATTTAAATTACCATAAAAAAAAAAGGAATGTAAAACAGTAATACCATTTTTAAATTAAAATTAATTAAGCAATGTATTATAGTAATTGGCACGGTCTGTCTCGCACACATTTTTTATAGCAGCAGTGGCATCTTGCATTTTAGGCAATCTGCTTTTTAGTCAATTAGCGTTTTAGGTATTATAGCAGCAGTGGCATCTTGCGTTTTAGGCAATCTGCTTCTTAGTCAATTATCGTTTTAGGTATTATAGCAGCAGTGGCATCTTGCGTTTTAGGCAATCTGCTTCTTAGTCAATTAGCGTTTTAGGTATTATAGCAGCAGTGGCATCTTGCATTTTAGGCACTGTGCTCATAATCGGTAAATTTTTGTTTGTAATATGAGGGTATTATTGAAAAAATTTGAGTTGCTTTATTGTGGTTGATCACAGTAGTAGATTACGTCACTTCAATTCGTGTTTCGTAACTAGTATAACATTCTTGAGAATAAAAATATGTCTCGAAACCTAAGAAGAAGTGAAATACTTCATTTTCTACAAAATATATCAGAAGACCAATCGGATTGTGAATCAGACAGTGTAGAAATAGAAAGTGGTGGTGATGGTGAGGATCCAAACGTCAGCTCGAGCTCCAATACCGGAGGAGGCAACTCGGAAGATCAGGTACCGCTTTCTACTTTACGTTTACATCAAAATGTAAATAGTGAAAATCATGAACCGCTGAACGTTTGTAATTTTTAAAAAATACTTTTCCGAAAACCTGTCAAGTAGCCAATTACAACAATATGTGTCTGTGTGCAGTTCCTGTCGATGCTGCTGGTGGCGGTGTCCATGTTCTGCGCGAGCAGGGGTAGGTAGGAGAAGGGGGCGCTCCTTACTCGCGACCACTCAATTAAATCAAGCAAAGAAGCAAGAACCTATGTTAGCCACTGATGGAACTTTCTGGACATCTCAGTCGATATCAACACAAAGTGGTTGTCGGACACGACATAATATCATAACAGAGCAGGCAGGCCCCTTTATCCTACGCAAGAAGAAATTGCAAAGATGTACAGTGTCAAAGCAGCATCCAGAAGATGGCCCCGTACAAGTGTTTTTTAACATTTTAGACCTAGCGGGCATCAACTCCTACAATTTATATAAGAAAATGACAAGAAAATCCATAGAACGGAGGAAGTTTATATTGGAGATAGCGAGTCAACTAAGCAGAAAAACTGACTCTGATGTAGAACTTTCGTCTACTGAACCTTTGCTGGAACCACCCATGCTTAGATTCGCTTCAACTTCTCAAGCTTCATTACCAATAAACATGGAGATTCGAAAGAGAAGAGAATATCAGGTATATGAGTAAATGTAAAAATAAAACTAATAAAATATGAGATGGTTGTAATAAGCCATTATGTGGATCTTGTAATGTTAATAAAACACTCAAATGTAAAAAAATGCACTTAAATACAAAAAAATAAAATGTTTTCTCAGTCTACTTTATTATTTAGTAAAATCTTTATAACTTAAATAGAGTAATAGTAAGAGCGCAGTCATATGACCAGTGTCCGTCCTTCTAGGCAGATTTTACCGTCTTTCTAGTGTTAAATAAATAAATGTCTCAAGATTGTTGTAGGCACTGTTAGATAGCAGTTATAATGTTAATGCTAACTATTCCCAATAGATCTATGGTACTCTCAGAAACTGACCGAAAATATTAACGAGAGTTCACACTCTCGTTGTCACAATCCAACCCAACGGTTGGATTATTAAATGCCTTGTACACCCTTTGGTTTGACCTACCTACACCCTTTCCCGGTCATTGATAAACGTTGATTAAAGTTACACTTAGGATTAAATTGACACTGTCTTTGTCTGTCTTCTTTAGCAAAAAAGAGACAGCGTCACTCTAAACCGAGGTATAACATTTGGCAATTTTTATTAATAAGACGGGTTGGAATTACCTGCTCCTACCAAATGTTGCAGTATTATTAAAATTAGTACCTGAGCTTCTCCATATTTGGCTGCGGTTTCAGCCTTGTTTAGGCCAGTGAGGCCACCGTAATGCCTTTCATTGAGGCGCCAAGTTTTGTTCACAGGCAGATCAGTTTGATTAATCTCCTGCAGGACTGAGTTTAAAGTGATTTGTGCCCGTTTCAAAACTGAAGTATGGGCGATATCGAACTGATATCCATCAGATTTCAAAGCCTTACCAGCGGCTATAGCTTCTTCACGGCCTGTAACGAAAAAAAATCATAAAAACAAAGTTAACACAACAATTTTTTAGATCCGTGATACGCACCTTTATCGCTTAGATCAGCATCAAACCAGCCACAGAATAAGTTTTTTTGGTTCCATTCGCTTTCGCCATGGCGAATCATAACAATTTTATATTTTCCAGGCATGATTATTAATCAAAAACGCCGGCCAAAAATTTTGCAATCTCGATTCTCGTCTCGACGTGAAAATGAATGACCTTTCTAATTTCTTTTGACAGCTTTGACCGCTTTGACCTTTACGACTTTACGTAAAGTTCGTGTGTTCGGATACATTGCCCAAAGGTATTTGAAAATCGATCGATAAATAAAATCTTTGTAGTTCTTATCATCATAACTGCTGCGACCACTTAAATTGAGTATTAACCACGTATTAACTTATTGCCTTGTGGAGTAACGTATGACTTACGTGGGTAGGTAACGTGCGTTAAATGGGTAATCACTAATCATTAGATATAAGTACCCTCGATAAAGATTTGCAACCCCCATCTGCAGGAGATACTTACGTACTTTTCGAGAAATATTTTTTTCGCAAACAACCTCAAAACAAAAAAAGTCTAATGATATTAGTGACGTCACATCCATAGTCCATATTATTATTAGTGTTGACAAATAGTTTATGAAACAGAAAAATGCTAATTATTATTATTATTATTTAATGAGTCAAATAAAATTAGCTACCAATATCAGTAGGTACTTACCTATTTTTTATAAAAAAGGTCCCGGGCTAATTAAGATTATGCGATGGCCACTCAGGAAGTCCAACGAAAGGTCAATAGAGGTTATACCTACTTGGCTTCAACTTAAGGGTTAGGTACATTATTCTTTGCATTACTGAGTTTGGCCCCCAGTATTTCCTAATTCCTATAGGCTGTGGATAGAGTGCCACATGCGGCATTCTAGTACGATCGGTTACGATGCCGTAATTACGGCATCCTAGTACGAAGCGTATAGAGTGCCACAAGCGGCAACATAGTACGATCGGTTACGATGCCGTAATTTGACGGCATTCTAGTACGAAGCGTATAGAGTGCCACAGGCGGCATTGTATCTCAATTGGTTCGGGAATGGTAATATATTTTTTATTTGTCATAATGTTCAGACGACATAATATTTAAAAGATATTTTTGTATGGAGTTAGATTTCTGTTGTCTAATAAAAAAATAACCTCGAAATTTAAGACAATCGCTACGCCTATCACGTGACCTACAGGTGTACGGCAGCTAGTATTTCTGTTGTCTAACAAAAACTTTACGTACTTTACTTCACAATTATTTTTTATTTTTATTATTTTTTTTTAATAGAAAGAAGGAGGCAAATGAGCAGACGGGTCACCTGATGGAGAGCAATCTCCGCCGCCCATGGACACCTGCAAGACCAGAGGAATGGCAGATGCGTTGTCGGCCTTTAAGCAAGGAATAGGTTTTAGGAAGGAATAGGAATTGTAAGGGGTAGGGATGGGGGGGGGGGGGGATGGCCTCCGGAACCCTCACTGGCCAGACGAAACACAACCGCACCAAGTGCTATTATTTCACGCCGGATATTATACCGCAAAACTTACGGTTCCCTAACCGATCGAGATACAGTGCCGCTTGTGGCACTCTATATACTTCCATCACAGAACTTTCATTCCTATAACTTCATGATTCAGTGTCTGTGGATGAGCAAAATTGACATTGAGCATAATTGTCTATGTCTATGGGACTTCTTGGCGGGAAAGTGAAGCGTCATGTCCGTCATGTCTGCAGTTTTGTTTTGTTTTCTAAAATTTGTGTTTTTTCAAACATTAATGTGAAATAAGGAGGAGATCGATGGCGCAGCGGCTAGCGCGTTCGGCTTGCGAACTTGCTTGCTAAGCCACTTTCGCAATGCTGGGTCGCTGGATGGGTGACCAAATTTAAAACATCTCGAGCTCGTCCGTGCTTTGGAAGGCACGTTAAGCCGTTGGTCCCGGTTGCTGTCGTAAGATGGCAATCGTTAAAACCCACCAACCCACATTGGGCCAGCGTGGTGGGTTATGGCCCAATATCCCCACGTGCTATTGTTCACGTGGGAGGCCTGTGCCCAGCAGTGGGACGTTTATTAGGCTGATGATGATGATGATTAATGTGAAATAATAGTGGATTATTAACCTTTAAGTGTTTGTGAACGTGCGTGAGTGTTGTGGCAAATGAAACAAAACAGTGCAACATCACTTTTCAAATGGGCGATTTTCCGAGATCAAAAAAAAAAGAAATTGGTTCGTAAATGACTTCATAGATGGCGCTTAGCATAGATTAGTATGGCGCTTAGTAAAAGGCGGGTTCATGAAGAGCACGTGTATGGCTGCGTAATATTTATTCTATTCCAAAATAGAAATAGGTTCTGGATGTCCTGAATATAAATAGGTAAGTAAATACTATTTTTTTATTCTTTTGGTAGACAAGTAAAAGTGTAGAATTTATTACAGCCTCATAAGTAGCCCAGCTTTCATAAAACGACATCTATCGAGTGTTTTTGAACTAATTTTTACTTTTTAATTTGGGCTGTCAGAAAATCGCCCATTCTCTCAAGAAGTCCGCGTGAGGACTCAGGTGGGACTCAGAGGGTTTGGGGGAATATCATTTATCATTCACAACTCATTATCATCGAGGGAAAAAAGAAATAAAATACTAATGACTAGGCAGTATGGTCTCTGACCTTAGCCTGATCCTTCACGGAACAAATATTTAAAAAAAATGTCTATGTCTATGATTTTATTTAACAATTTACTTTCAGTCAGGTAGAGATGGGCGTTTTTGGTTTTGAACGCAAACTGATATTTATTCGATTTCAGATTTCAAAATCGATTTCAAAACCCGTTTTTAGATATCCGATTTCAGTAGCACCTAGCATCGCCAATTCGCTTGTGTACTTAGATTTCGTATCACTAGCTAACGACAAAAACACATGTATCACTAAGAGAGAATCAGATTGAAATTTGCACGATTTTCCTTCATGCTTTAGTCTAGGCTTAGGACTAGCAGAAAAGTTTTGTTTACGCGTAAAACTTTTCCGGCGCATTTAAAAATCGCCATATTTACAATGATTTCTTTATACACATACGTTTTTTTTTTGGTTTTGTTTTTTTGTTTTTGTTTTTTTTTTGTTTTTTTTGTTTTTGTTTTTATTGTTTTTCAAATCGATTTGGATTCAAATTTGCGTTTAAAAACGCAAGTTGCTCGACTTTTGAAGACTTTAAACGACACCTCTTTTCATTTATTATTAGTCCCGTCTTAGAAAAAAGTCGTTCGCACGGAACGGAGGTCGCAACAATATTGCATTTTGTGCGATAAATTTCAGACAAATGCGGATAAATTATTTTATGATCTCGCCACCACTGCGAGGGGTTATTCCAATTACCATCTGTATTTTTTCTAGTCAGCATTTCGTCGTCGATGTACATTTGCAATTCACGTATAGCTCTTGCTTGAGCGCTTCCTTGAGGTTTTTTTTTTTTTAAAAGGTCGTCAAATTTGTCCCATGCACTGAGGGTTGCGCTGGGCTTTTCTTGAACTTCATCAGTGCTTGCTTCTGAAGTTCTTTTATTATTTAGAAGGCCTATTATTAAGCCATGAACATATTTTTTTAATTCTGAGACCGCATTTTCATTTTTAAAACACACAAGTTTAAAGCGTGGGTCCAACAATGTGCACACTCCGAAGGTCTTGCTGTGCTCTATTCCCTGAAATCTATCTTTCAATCCGTATTTTAAACTCCGAATTACGTCAATCACAGCTTGGTTGAATGATGCGCAATATTCTTCTTTATTCAAAAAATCTTCGCAAATGTCCTTCAAGCAGTTGGTCATGACGATGACCAAACTTCCTGTGAGATACTGATCTCCACTCATTGAAGAAGTAGCCTCTTCAAATGGCTGGAGTACTTTGCATACCTCTTCCATGATTTCCCAGTCCTCTGAACGTATAATGGGCCATTCTCTTTCAATAAGAGCCATGCAGTGTTTAACCGCTTCCTTCAGTAAGATGAAACGGCGGAACATAAAAAATGTAGAGTTCCACCTTGTAGGTACTTGTTGGATTAACCTTTTTGGTTCTCCACATTCGATCATGTTTTTTAATTGATATCCAAGAAGCATATCCGTTACATTTGTACTACGTTTAAAATGAGCTACTATTTTTTTAATATTTTCTATTAAATCTTCCAATGGTCTTAGAGCCCCTGACACGATTAGATTAAGGGAATGGGCGTAACAGCCATAATGCTTCCACCCCAGCTCTGTCTCTATCGCTTTGACAATATTTCGAGCATTGTCTGATATAGCAAAATTAACTTTGTTCGTTAAATCCCATTCGTCCGTCACTCTCTTTAATTCTTTAGCTAAATTGGAACTTGTGTGAGTTTCGTTAAGACCTTTACATTCTAAAAGTATTTGTTGTGGTTCAAAGTTTTTATCAATGTAATGCACAGTCACGCCAATATAACTTTCAGTCTGCGACGATGTCCAACAATCAGTAGTCAAACAAACACTGCTAGCGTCTAGAGAAACTCTGGTCTTTACGTCACTTAATGTCGTTTGGTACAATGCCGGGATCATAGCAGAAGATATATTTTTCCTACTAGGCAGCGTGTATCCCGGAATATTCTTCACGAATTTTTTAAAACCTTTGTCTTCTACTATGCGGAAAGGTTGATAATCCGTTATAAATAACTCTAACAAATCACGATCAACTCGTTTATTTTCTTCTGGGGTCATTTTTTTTATAATATAATTTTGTAAAGTTCTTTGCCGTTTTCGAGTTAGAATCTGATCTGTTTTCGGATCTTCTAAACTTTTATTAGTCTCCTTTGCAGCGACCGCGGCAGCTGGAATCGAGCCACCCGTATCTTTAGACGTACTCGCCAAACACTCAACGGTCCTAATTTGTTGATTATTACATCCTAAATCCGTACTTGTCTTTTGCGCCAAATAAATTGATGCGTGAGATCTTTTTAAATGAGCTCCTAGGTTACCCGTTGTAGATTTATATGATATATTTTGACTACAATATTTACAAACTGCAACTCCAGGAGCATTTTCCTTTTTGTCGAAATGAGTCCACACTTCACTGGGTTTTCGCGACATTTTGAAAAACAAAACAGTGCTCGTCTAATCAATTAAAAGGTCTAAACCTAAAAACTTGTTCGTTCAAATTAAAACTATTTCAATTTTATATACCTACACAATTCACTAAGTTAACTAATTATTATTGTCTTTATTCTTAACTCTACTCCACTCTAAACAAACACGAAATTAAACAAATGGGCAAATGCAATTCACTGACCGGCACGCGCGCACTTGTTACCGCCCAAGGTCAAATTTGCATCTAAACGAAAACACTTCTTTACATTAAACACTAAACAAACCATAAACGTCCAAAATACATCAATGCATAATTTCGCAAATATAGTCTTTAAGTTCTTAACCGTAAAGATGATATTGAACGCATATTTAAATGGCAATATATTATTTCCGTAAACAACAAACCGAAATCTGAGTCGCAAAATTCGCGCCATCCCTTTTACTCAGCTATGTTACGATTGGTTAGAAAGAGAGAGAGCGAATTTCTTCGCATCAGTCAGTTTGCGTTTGGTTTGGATACATTATCCGTTTGGTGATATCGTTTCGTGGTATACATAGATCTTTAACGTTTGGTTCGGCTAGGTCGATTTTTGAAATCAGATTTTCTAGTTGAGAAATCGATACGAATCGATTTGTGTTTGAAATCGGATTTTGAATTCGTTTTGATATATCGGACGCTTGCCTACAGTCAGGACTTCTTGGCGGGAAAGTGAAGCGTCATGTCTGCAGTTTTGTTTTATTTTCTAACATTTGTGTTTTTTCGAATATTAATGTGAAATAATAGTGGATTATTAACCGTTAAGTGTTTGTGAACGTGCATGAGTGTTGGCAAATGAAACAAAACAGTGCAACATCACTTTTCAAATTCTCTCAAGTAGTCCGCGTGAGACCTCAGTAAAGTCCCACATCTTTACTGAGGACTCAAGGGGTTTGGGGAACATCATTTATCATTCATCTTAATCATCACTCATTATCATCAAGGGAAAAAACAAATAAAAAACTAATGACTAGGCAGTATGGCTCAGACCTTAGCCTGTTCCTTCATGGATCAAATATATATAAAAAAAAAAATATTTGCAGTCAAAGTTTTCGGTTTTTGTACCTATTGAATTTGATTTTGAGTTAAAATGGAGAATCGTAATTTTACTGCTTCTAAAGTAATACTATTGCAGTTCCAGTGCCTTTAAAAGTTAATAAAGTGATTTGAAAGACGGTTTTTACTTCTTATCCATAAAAAGTAGGTACAAACCAAAAACGTCTGAAATGGCACCTAAATCTAAGAAAAATGTTGACAAAACGCCAAGTTTGGGGATAAAAGCAGAAGCAAAAAAGATTGCTAAGCTGAAAGTGAAGAAAGAGAAGCCGAAATTAAGAATTCCAACGGTGGTAAAGCTTAAAATTCAAACCTCCAGTCTAAGTAAGTTGCAACTTTGCTAATTCACCAATTATTTTTACTTGTTTATTTTCGCTGATTTGGCGTAAATTTAGACGTTTGACTAACCGCATGAAAATGTGCCTGTCTAAGACATAGACACATTGATATTCAAATTTTATTATACTGCTTTCCAGCTCAAAAATTAAATAATGTTGATAAAAACATGCCTACTAAATCTGTTGTTAAAAACATGCCTACTAAATCTGCTGTTAAAAACATGCCTACGAAATCTGTCGATTGTAAAAATGAGACAACTCCAAGAGACACTCGAAATCGCAAGAAAATGCTGTTGACTACTGCAGATAAATTGGAGTTAGCTAATGAAGGTATGTGTGCTAAGTACTTAGTTACTAAGGCCAACTTTTTGAACAATGTTTAAACAAATTATTGACATTTCTTTGTTCTAATATCTGTATTTGTAATTGTCATGTGGATATTTACTATTTTTAAATTGAGACACTATTGTTAGTGGTTTTTTCAAGAAAAGGTAAAAATTAGAGTGACAATTGAACTTGATATTGGTCAATTATTTGCTTATTAACAAAACAAAACTGTGTTGCTTAGCGGTGAAAGAATACTACCACCCTACCCTTGGGTGTCGTAAAAGGCATCTAACGAACTAAATACTGCACATACTACCAATAGCATAGAGCGGCGATGGGCTCACAACCTGTCATGCTGAGCACATGTGCAGTCGCTATTTGGTGAAAAATTGAGTACCTATGGTAGAGGACTGCTTTTGCTGTCCTCCTTACTTAGTCTCTGAATAACCCTTCAGTGATAATAGTTGTGATTATATGCAGTATGTATGTATGTATGTAAACATTCTTTACTGAAAGTATTGTTATGTCTGCAAAGGCGAAATTTTATGGTTCTCTTAGCTAAGTTTAAAATAGTAAGTTAAAACTTTAACAGCCGACTATATTAAAGAGCTTTACCACACATACCCAGCATGTGACCGGCTGTTAAAGTATTGAATGTCATTGAAATGAAACACTTATTTGAATTTACTTGTGTTAGATATTAATTATGAGACAACAATCACTTTAGTCTCTCTGTGACCCAGCCAAGGGTTTGAAATGTCAGGATAAAACAAAATTTAATATATGTGGAGTAAATAGAAAAAAAAATCATAAATATTTAGATAAGAATAACTCTAATTACTCATTAAAGGCATCCTACCTACACACAACTTTTTATACCCGATGTTTTACCGAGTTACACCGCTCATGGTCACAGGCGAACTGCTGAAAAAGTGTACTTATGTAGAAAAAATGTTTCATTTCTATGTTGTACCTATTTGAGCAAACTATATGAAACAAAAAGTTAGTGTTTCTCTACAACAAACTTATCTAAATAAGTTTAATTTGTTGTAGACTAACTTTAAGAATATTGACGAGTAATAATATATTAGGTAATATATTTTTTGCCAATACTATGTAACAATTTTTATTTTATATTATTAACTTTTAAAACTGATGAATGAGTTTATTCATTTCAAAGGGCTTGTTCTCATAATATTACATTATCTAAATATTATATTCGTAAATAATTACATTTGCAAATGATTAAATTCTCAAAATATTAGAAGTACAATGAAACACAGTGAAAAAGAAAAAATTTAATTTATTTTATGAAAAAGAAAACAAAATTATTATTTTACTCATTAAATAATTTATGGCATGTGATTTAAACTAAGTTATTTAAGCATTCCACTAATGTGATTTTGTTTGATAAACAGTCTGTTATTAACTGGGTTCGAAATTATCAAAATAATTCCGTTTCTTGATAATTATCAGATAATTATCGGATAATTATCACCTTAACAAAACAATGACACTGGAGTTTTCTCAACTTTGCAAAATCCGAAATATTTTTTTTTTTGTTAGGGTAATTCCTACGGCGCGGCACGTTGACATTGATACTTCGTACGTTCAGAAACACGCTAGTGCGGAATCACATGTTTAAATACTTCGAAAAGAGTTCACTTTCACAAGCAAAATTTTTTGTTATTATCAATCGATAATTTTCTATCCGTTATTATCACGATAATTATCATGATAATTACATTGATAATTATCCTTTCAAACCTTGGTTATTAATCATTTTTTTTTCATTTCATTTATTGCAAACCTACTACAGGGAATGCTACTGGACCATAGCAAAATTATTAGTTACATTTATTTTATTTATTAATATTTTATATAAATTTATTTGGAACAACAGCTTGGTAATAAAAACTTACTAATTAGGTATGTAACCAACTGCATTGTTCACAGAGTAATTATTATTATTTTGTGTAAATCAGAAACTACTTTGTCTGTGATTGTGCGTTATGTAATATTTTGAGAATATAATCATTTGCGAATATAATATTTTGCTAATGTAATATTATGAGAACAAGCCTTTAAGAAAAGTGTAACAAAATTGCATTTTTCAAATGGTGTTTTCTAATAAGTGTCAAATCACACTAAGTCCAATGGACTTAATAAATGTAGGCAAGTGGGGAAAGAAACTGACAGCCATCTTGAAATAATACCTCCTTTTCTCCTCCTAAAAGTACAGGTCGCGTCATGTAAAAAGAACGCTGGAAGAAAGTGGCGGGGGTGTGTTTGCGAATTGGTACACTCGCGCACGAAAAGACTAACGTTTCGCTCGTCGCTTCATAATATTGATTTATTGGTACATAAAAAAATATACAGTTGTGGTCATAAGAATATTTTATTGTATAAAGTAAACTTTTATCATGTTTCGAGACAATAAACAAACAAGACATGTTTTTGCAATGTACTGGCCGCTCGACAAATTATTAGGAACATAATTCAATTTATTTTAAGTCTACAATTACAAGTTGTTAAATATTTAATACTTAATTATTATTGTAAGACATGGGAAAGCAAAAAAGTTGAGATTTTTTGACAAGAAAAATTATAATTGCACTTTATGAATGTGATTGGTCTTACAAAAAGATTGCTGATATAATATAAAATGTTCAAAAACTAAAGTGTTTAACACGGTCAATCACTTAAGAAATTTCACTCTACGAATAACGTATCTCGAAAACGACACCTCGAATAGGATTCTTTGATTGTTCGGGCAGCAAACGCTAATCCGTTAAGGGCTTGGTACGATTAGAAGGGAAGTTTTTGGCAGCAGGCAAGGAGTATCGATCCGCATGTACTCAATTCGTAGACGATTACATGATGCAAAGTTATTTGGAAGAATCGCATTGTCAACAGGCAGCACCGACGAGCGAGACTGGATTTTGCCCGAAAGTATGGCATCATCATCATCATCAGCCAGAAGACGTCCACTGCTGGACAAAGGCCTCCCCCAAGGATCTCCACCACGACCGGTCCTGTGCTGCTTGCATCCAGCGGCTACCCGCGACCTTCACCAGATCGTCGGACCACCTTGTTGGAGGCCTGCCCACTCTGCGTCTTCCGGTGCGCGGTCGCCACTCGAGAACCGTTCTGCCCCAACGGCCATCGGTTCTACGGGCGATGTGCCCTGCCCATTGCCACTTGAGCTTGGCGACTCTTTTGGCTATGTCGGTTACTTTAGCCCGTCTACGAATCTCCTCATTTTTGATTCGATCACGTAGAGAAACCCCGAGCATAGCCCTATCCATTGCTCTTTGCGTGACTTTGAGCCTGCTAATTAGGCCCATAGTGAGCGACCACGTTTCGGTACCGTATGTCATCACTGGCAACACACACTGGTCGAAGACTTTCGTCTTGAGACACTGCGGTATTTTGGACGAGAAGATATTACGTAGCTTACCGAACGCTGCCCAGCCGAGTTGGATTCGACGATTGACCTCTTTCTTAAAGTTGGACCTACCTAACTGGACTGTTTGTCCCAGGTATACATATTCGTCAACCACTTCAAGAGCAGAGTCTCCAACCTTCAGAGGAGTAGGTACGATACGTGAGTTAGACATGATTTTCGTCTTCTCCATGTTCATTCTAAGGCCCACTTGTTGAGAGACTCTGTTGAGATCACCAAGCATTGTGCCGAGTTCCTCCAGGGTCTCAGCCATGACTACTATATCGTCGGCCAATCGAATGTGACTGATGTACACGCCGTTAATACGCGACACGCCGAGTCCTCTCCAGTCCAGAAGCTTAAAGACGTCCTCCAGTGCAGCAGTGAAGAGTTTCGGAGAAATGACATCTCCTTGTCTCACTCCACGCTGCAGCTGGACTGGCTTCGAGCTCTGGTCCTGAAGACGAACTGTCATAGTGGCGTTTTCGTACAAACACTTCAACACTTCGATGTACCGGTAGTCAATTTGGCACCGCTGGAGAGCCTGCCCATAGCACGACCCATGTTTCGATCGAATCAAAGGCTTCCTCATAGTCCACAAACGCTAAGCAAAATGGCCGGTTATACTCTTCGGTCTTCTGTATAACCTGCCGCAGCGTATGTATGTGGTCTATGGTGCTAAAGCCTTTTCGGAATCCGGCTTGTTCGATTGGCTGGAAGTCATCAAACCTGCGTGCAAGACGATTAGTTATAACTCTCGAGAACAGCTTATTAACGTGACTTAGAAGTGATATGGGTCTGTAGTTCCTCAGTAGGGCGTTGTTGCCCTTCTTAAAGAACAACACAACCACAAAGTATGGCAGCTGGACGGAAAATCAATGGAAAAATCTATTATTTTCTGATGAGTTAAAGTTAAATAGACTACAAGTTCTGATGGTAAACTGTATGTGTGACGTCCTGCAAAGCAAGCGTCGAACAATAAATACACCACAAAACAAGTGAAGCATGATGAAGGAAACATTAAAGTTTTGGGATGTTTCTCTGGATATGGTGTGGACCCCGTGTAAATTTTTTAGTTAATTTAGATCAATTTAAATACAAGTACATTTTGGAAGAAGTAATGCTTTCTTACGCTGTGGAGACGTTACCAGTGACCTGGATATTTCAGCATGATAATTCAACAGCAAACACACTGCCAATCTGTAAAAAAAATCTTAGGGAGTAATCAGTTTCACTGCTAGACTGGCCTGCAAATAGCCCAGATTTCAATGTCATTCAAATTGAATTGAAATTCAAATTTGTGGCGTAGAGTGAAGAGGAGCGTATCCGCTAAAAGAACAAGTAATCTAAACGCACAAACGCATCGTAAACGAGCTTTACGATGCGTTTGTGAAATTGTGGAACGCCATTTCTATTGAAACTCGCCAAACTCTAATAGCCTCGATGTCTCGTCAATGCAGTGCGGTAATTGCAAACAATGGTTATCCTACCAAATAATATAAATTTTTATTTTTATAAAATACTCCTTCGTTTACGTTATTCAATTCATTAAATATAATTGTTATTTAATTTAATAATATCCTAGTTTCAGTTTGTGTTTTTAATTATTTGTCCAGTGATTAAACGTATTACAACATGAGTTTTATTACATAAAATTAATGTTAAATGTCATATGGTTCAATAAGTCGGGTAAGTGAGTATGTTAGTGACGTGCGTGAGTAGTTCATGTCATTATAAATAATAAAAAAATAGATTATTAAATTATTTATATACTATAAATAGATTTTATACATTGTTTTCGGTACAAGCCATTCTTAATTTTATGACCACAACTATACAAGTTCGAGTAGGTATCATTAAATAGAAAAATAAAAACATGTTTCATTCACGTTCAGTTGCAGGAACGATTTTTAATGTTAATGCTTCATTAAATGTATTGCTGTCTTTTTCTGCATCTAGCGTACAAAAAAAGACAGCAATATGTTTAATGGAGGATTAACTTTAAAAATCGTTTACACGTTCTAAATTTATTTCATTTTTTATTGTTATTTTATTTTCCATTAAAAGAAAAATCCGTTTCCGCGGTCTAGCGGGTTCTCAGGGCAAAAACTGAAAACCAGTGCTTTGCTCTGTGAGCAAAGGTAGGTATCACTGAGTTTTTACCATTTGCATCGCTGCGGCACACATTCTACTAACTAACAACATGTTATTTGAATGTTTTTTTATTTGTACCTTAGCATAATGTGTGTTTTATTGATGTAAATAAATGTTTTATCTATCTATTTATCTATTGCGCAGCTTGACCGCCATCGTTCTTTTTAGCTGACGCGACCTATACAAAACGTATAATACTTTTTTATAAAAAATTATGTAAGTATTAAATAATATTTTATAAATGTAAATTCTTGTAGTTGCAAGGGAACAGTTGGTTAAGAGCAATCCGGAGTCGCAATATGAAGTTACCCCAACATGTGTGACTGTGCCGACGGTACAGAAGACGGTAAACAATACAGAAACAGGGAAGAGAAGAGGACGGAAGAAAAAAGTACTATCTGAATCCACAGATAATGTTACTGCATCTAGTGTGACAGATTCTGAAGGCAAGTTCCATAGTTTTCACAAGTTTAGGACCATGTCATGTCATAATAACTATACAACTAGTTGATTAGTCAGATGAATTTTTTAGTTGCTTTGACAAAGTTAAAAGAAGTCCACTTTTGTCGCTGGCTGAATGTACTTACTTATAACCATTGAGCTTTATAAACTATACGAGGTAACTTCGACGTGCAAAATTGTCACACATGTACAAAAATAGTCGCCTATGTGTGCGTTAATAATAATGTTGCATTAGTGTCACTCCCTAAATATGGGTAAATGTTACACAATGTCAGGACAAATACCACGTCACAACATAACATCTCTCATTTTTGTGTCGGCTAGACAAATAATTAGGAACACATTATAATTTCGTTTTAAAATGGTTCTAAATTCAAAATGACATTTTTTATGCTATAATTCGGGAGTGTTTTGGCGCCATTTTTTCAGGTCTACAATTTCAAGCTGTTAAATATTTAATATTATTTATTACAAAACATGGAAAAGCAAAGAAGTTGCGATTCTTTGACAAGAATAGTTATATTTCATCGCTTTATTATTCATATATAACTGACCAGGTAGTATTAAAACTTGCCAAACTCTAATAGCCTCGATGTCTCGTCGATGCAGTGCCGTAATTGCAAACAATGGTTATCCTACCAAATATTTATTTTTATAAACTTCAGTGATACGAGGAGGGCTGCCTTTTAAGTTGTGTCGTTTGAAATAAGTACTTATAGACAATCTAATAGAGAATTACCATTTATTGTTTTTCAAAGAATTCTCCGCGATATTTAATACACTTTTGCATGCGTTCGAACCAGTTCTTAAAACATTTATTCCACTCCGAAGTGAGGGTAGTCAAAATGGCCGATTTGTATGCTATAAACCTTAGATTAAAACAAAAAGGGAAGATACGGCATGCTCCTTCTTGTAGTCATTCAAAATATAGTCCTACTCAACTACTTAAGCAAACACTCACACACGCACACCTATAAAGTGTAAATCGAGCGAGCGAGACAAAGCGTCGTAAGTTTCAACGTCAGCGCGAGGGAGTCAGCGAGTAGCGCGTTGACGTCTCGGTCGCTTCGCAACAGACGAGTACGTACGACCGATTCCGACGCCACTGCGGAGTAGCGTCTTTCTCTTTTTCACACAGTAGAATATCTGCAATAGGGCGATGTAGCCTGTTCGCTCGGCAAATTGTGACTGAAGTGAAATTGTGCCTTTAGGCCTAATTTTGGCGGCTTTGGGTGAGCTGAAACGTTGACCACGAAAACTTTGCTTAATTTTGGGGAACGTAAAAAAATCGTTAGGGCTCAAGTCAGGGCTGTAAGGCTGGTGATCTAAAATTTCGACATTTTGGGTGCTCAAAAACATCTTAGTTTGGCGCGCGGTGTGATAACTTGTATTGTCATGGTGCATTATCATACGTCTTGAGTTGTTTTTTCGAAACTCTGTAATGGCTTGTGGCAAACAAATAGTGGTATACCAGTCAGCGTCAACTGTCTTAGGATCTTATAGTACAATAATGGCGACGTGACCACCCTTTGCCACAAACGAGGCAACAATTTTTTTGAAGTGCTCCGTGAGCGTATGACTTTGGTCTGTTTTGGCTCATCTTGGAAGACCCAGACAGTTGACTGCTGCTTGGAATCTGGATCGTAAGCATATATGCAAGTCTCGTCACCACTAACCATATTATAATGTTTTGCGACACCATCTAACACGGGCTGTTTTTTGGTCGTCGCTAAGCAAATGTGGTATCCAACGAGAGATCAACTTTCTTACGCCAAGTTCTTCGTGCAGGATAGTAGTCCCTGAAATGCCCACGGATGCCTCTATTCCACGGTATGTCACATGACGATCTTCGACGATTAGCTGCCGCACGGCGTCGGCATTCTCTTGCGTCATGGCGGTTTTTGGACGATTTTCACGTGGCTTGTCACTGAGGCTAGAGTGCCCTTGTTGAAATTCTAAATACTAGCGTTCTACAGTCCTATAATATTTCTTAGGATTGTGCTGCATCACTAAACACAGAAGTCTCCTCAAAGCAGTGAAGTCGCGTTAATCCCCTTTGAAATTTGTAGAAAATTATCGAACGCATATTTTCCTTTGATATTTCCATTTTTACAACCGACTTGTCACCTTTGAACAGATGCTACAATAAAACTATTCGACTGATCAATAAACATTCTTTTGTTTTCGAATTCTAAATTAAAAATAATGAAAAACCCATATGTTTATTTTGGGGGTCAAAGTTGCTCGCGTCCGTAGGTTTACCCTTGAGACCCTACACGTGATCCCTGGGTGGTGCTAAATGAGTGACACTGACTGAGTGGTAGAGCCACGCTGCGTTGCAGCACGCATTGGGCCGGCTCGCCCGGCGTAATATCACCCTCTCACGAATATTCGGCGTGAAATAATGGCACTTGGTGCTGTTGTGTTTCGTCCGACCAGTGAGGGTTCCGGAGGCCCCCCCCCCCTCCCATTCCTATTCCTTCCTTAAACCTATTCCTCCCTTAAAGGCCGGCAACGCGCCTGCGATTCCTCTGGTTTTGCATGGGCGGCGGTGATTACTCTCCATCAGGTGACCCGCCTGCTCGTTTGCCTCCCTCTTTTATAAAAAAATAAAAAAATTAAAATCGCTGGTGGTTTGCAAACGACACAACATAAAAGGCTGCCGTCGTACCTCCTACATTTAGGTTATTAATTTATTTTTTAATTGTTATTTAATTTAATATTTAATATTAGTTTCAGTTTGTGTTCTTAATTATTTGTCCAGTGATTAAATGTATTACCTACAAATGAGTTATCGAACTTTTTATTAGGTAAGTACATAAAAATAATGTAAAATGTCGTATGGTTTAATCAGTTGGGTAGGTGAATACTCACCCATATATGTGAGTGACGTGAGTAGTTCATGGCGTTAATAAATAAAAAAAAACAGATTATAAAAATATTTATATATAAATAGATTTTATGCATTGTTTTCGGTACGAGCCGTTCTTAATTATATGACTACAACTGTATAAGTTGGAGTAAGTATCATTAAATATAAATAAAAACATGTTTGATTCAGTGTACTACGTTATTATCAGCATCTCTCTTCATAAAACAGTATACTTACGTCATAATCATAAATCATTTATTTTACTTTTCTATGTAAATCCATTCGTATTTAAAAAAATTTTGTGCGCTTTGGTATTTTGAACGAAGAACGAACGTAACGTGGACACAGCGTGGAAAGCAAAGAAAGGTCTACTGACGAACTAATAGCGCGGCGGCAAGCTTGCGGCGCAGGGCAGGCGGGTTACGCGCCGCACATAGAACGCCGCACCTCATACCACCAAATAGATCGATCAATCGCCTAATGCGCAGCTTGACCGCCAGCGTTCTTTTTACCTGACGCGACCTATACAAAATGTATTATACTTTTTTGTAAAAAATTATGTACTTCTTGAATAATATTTTATAAATGTAAATATTTGTAGTTTCAAGGGGACAGTTGGTAAAGATCAAGCAAGAGTCGCAATGTGAAGTTACCCCAACATGTGTGACTGTGCCGACGGTACAGAAGACGGTGAACAATACAGAAACAGGGAAGAGAAGAGGACGAAAGAAAAAAGTACTATCTGAATCCACAGATAATGTTACTGCATCTAGTGTGACAGATTCTGAAGGCAAGTTCTATAGTTTTCACAAGTTTAGGACCATGGCATGTCATAATAACTGTTACGGCGGCGGCGTTCGCCGTAACAGCGACGGAATATGGGTTAGGCAGGAGGTAAGGGAATTTCTGGGGCTTACCTGGTTCGGTCTGGAGCTGGTTGGAGCTGAAGGCAGGCGCGGGGGCGCGGGCTTGAAGGCAGCAACACACAACACAGTTCACTCAGGGGCACTGGTCGTAGGCGTTTTAGGGGGAGGTGAGCTGGTGGTCCTAGCTCTAGGTCACTGCACACAGATGACGGTGATCACGGGCTGAGTTCTAGGTCGCGCGCGCGCGTGGATTCTCTCTAAAAGGTCGAAGCACACTGCCGTTGCGCGGCGCCGGCGAACACTTCGTCGAGTATAATTGTCAACTCGCTGTGATTGGCCGATCATTCGTTGCCCAGTCGTTGCACCAATATGCATCTTAATTGACCGGCGCAGAGACGGTTATCCGTCGCGCTGTGGCGCGAACATCTTCCCGGGCCCCAGAGGGTAGGAGGGGGGGGGGAAGGAATGGAAGTTAAAGGGGAACTACAGCCCCGATTCGTGCTGTGTTGAGTTAATGTCGAGTGGGTGTGTATATGATGAGCTGGGAGGAATGCACGTGTGTGACTGTATGAGTACAATTGTATGAGGGCTGAAAGCCTGTGTCACGAAGCACAGGGGGCGCGGGGGCGCGAAGCGCCGAAGGCGCATAGGCGCACGGGGCGCGTAAGCGCAGAGGCGTGGGGGCGCGGGGGCGCAGAGGGCGCCGGGGGCGCGTAAGCGCAAAGGGCCGCGTCAACGCAAAGGCGTGGGGGCGCGGGGGCGCAGAGGGCGCCGGGGGCGCGTAAGCGCAAAGGGCCGCGTCAACGCAAAGGCGTTGGGGCGCGGGGGCCGCAGTCAACGCAAAGGCGTGGGGGCGCGGGGGCGCAGAAGCGCAGGGGGCGCATAAGCGCGGGGGCCGCAGTCAACGCAAAGGCGTGGGGGCGCGGGGGCCGCAGTCAACGCAAAGGCGTGGGGGCGCGGGGGCCGCAGTCAACGCAAAGGCGTGGGGGCGCGGGGGCGCAGAAGCGCAGGGGGCGCATAAGCGCGGGGGCCGCAGTCAACGCAAAGGCGTGGGGGCGCGGGGGCGCAGAAGCGCAGGCGGCGCGGGGGCGCAAAAGCGCGTCTGATGTCATGCACCGTATAGGTGCGGGCTGACTACATGTGTTTGTGTGCTGAAGGCTGATGTGTGGGTGCACGTGTGTAGAAGTACTATGCTCTTGTGGTGAGCACTCACGAGATTGAGTCGATTGCCAAGGCAAGACCATAAAAATTTCATTACAAAATAAAACGGGGAAAACAACAATATCGTCGTCTAGACGCGGGTGTGTTATACCCAACTAAAGTTATATGTGCAATCTAATTAGTAAGAAAAAATATAACACGAATCGAACACTGTTCTTTGAACACGTTCTTAATTTATTTTTGTAGGTAGGTTAATAATATTTCGCAATGCACTTTGCAACGTCTATCGTGCAGAAAGGGTCATATAAGGTAATGAAATTAGGAATGTTACGCGATAAGATTTAAAAATCAGAAATTAAAATTAAGTTACGTGATAACTACGAAATATGAGTAAATATTATTTTAACGGGTCGAATGACCAACATGTAATGAAATCGTTAATGGGCTGAAATAGTTATCCTATATATATATAATAGTGGACTGTATTAATAATGTGGGGCTGAATGTCTACGGTAACATGTACCTACTCCTGCGACCCCTCATGCGACCGCTGTGCATGCGAGGACACATGCAGCGTTCTGTCGCTGGGTCGCTTTGCCGGAGTTTCCCGTAGCGCGGGCGGAAGCCACCGCGCCGCCGATTCCGGCTGGTAATGCTGTGTGGCATCGTCCGGTCGGTGAAGGGATGTGTGGTGATCTGCGATGCCACACACTCTGCATGCCTTCACCGACTTGCATTCGTCCGGGTAATGTGGTCCGAGACAGCGGGGACAGCGCTCGCGCGACACCACAAAGTCCCACCGGCCCTGCGTCGGCTGGGCATTGTAGGTAGCGCACGCTATTAATCTATGCCCCCTAGTCCTACAGTAAGGGCAGTAAGAGGTGTTTGGGCTGGCGTGCATTGTGTGGGTGTTGTGTGCAGTTGTGTAGACGTGTATGGGTGGCGGCACGAGTCGAGGCAAAAAGTGAAATGTGTACGGTAGGGTTTAAAAACTAGTGGACTGTATGTATCCGGCTCGTAGGATCAAAATGTTACGGCGGCGGCGTTCGCCGTAACAGCGACGGAATATGGGTTAGGCAGGAGGTAAGGGAATTTCTGGGGCTTACCTGGTTCGGGCTGGAGCTGGTTGGAGCTGAAGGCAGGCGCGGGGGCGCGGGCTTGAAGGCAGCAACACACAACACAGTTCACTCAGGGGCACTGGTCGTAGGCGTTTTAGGGGGAGGTGAGCTGGTGGTCCTAGCTCTAGGTCACTGCACACAGATGACGGTGATCACGGGCTGAGTTCTAGGTCGCGCGCGCGCGTGGATTCTCTCTAAAAGGTCGAAGCACACTGCCGTTGCGCGGCGCCGGCGAACACTTCGTCGAGTATAATTGTCAACTCGCTGTGATTGGCCGATCATTCGTTGCCCAGTCGTTGCACCAATATTCATCTTAATTGACCGGCGCAGAGACGGTTATCCGTCGCGCTGTGGCGCGAACAATAACTATGCAACTAGTTGAGTAGTCAGATGATTTTTTTAGTTGCTTTGACAAAGTTAAAAGAAGTCCACTTTTGTCGCTGGCTGAAGGTACTTACTTCTAACCATTGAGCTTTATAAACTATAGAGGTAACTTCGAAGTGCAAAAAATTGTCAAACATGTACAAAAATAGTCGCCTATGTGTGCGTTACTAATAATGTTGCCAGCATTAGTGTCATCCCGAAATATGGGTAAATGTTACACAATATCTGGACAAATACCACGTTACAAAACACCTCTTATTTTTGTGTCGGCTGGACAAATAATTTCAAAATTCAAAAAATAATTATTTTTAGCTATAATTAGGGAGTGTTTTAGCGCCATTTTTTCAAGTCTACAATAATTGCAAGTTGTGAAATATTTAATGTTATTTGTTGCAAACATGGGAAAGCAAAAAAGTTGCGATTCTTTGACAAGAAAAATCATAATTGCACTTTATGATATGACTGGCCTTACAAAGAGATTGCTGATCATCGGTCAATCACTTTAAGGAAGTTCACACTACCAATAACGTATCTCGAAAACCTAAATCTCGGAAAACGACATCTCGAGAGGATTCTATGATTGTTCGGGCAGCAAAGGCTTGATCCCTTTAGGGGCTTAGAAACGATATGAAGGGAAGTTTTTGGCAGCTGGCAGGGAGTATCCGCACGTGCAATTCGTGGACGATTAAATGATGCATAATTATTTGGAAGAATCGCACGGAAAGCGCTCGTTAACAGGCAGCACCGACCGACGAGCGAGACTGGATTTGTTCGAAAGTATGGCAGCTGGACGGAAAATCTGATGAGTTAAACATAAAGAGACTAAGTTCTGATGGTAAACTGTATGTGCGACGTCCTGCAAAGCAAGCGTTGAATAATAAATACACCACAAAACAAGTAAAGCATGGAGAAGGAAAAATTAAAGTTTGGGGATGTTTCTATAGATATGGTGTGGGCCCCGTGAAGAAAACGAAGGTAATTTAGATCAATTTAAATACAAGAACAATTTTGGAAGAAATAATGCTTTCTTAGGCTGAGGAGACGTTTCCAGTGACCTGGACATTTCAACATGATAATGACCCCAAACACACTGCAAATCTGTAAAAAATTCTTAGTGAGCAATCAGTTTCGATGCTAGACTGGCCTGCAAATATTCCAGATTTAAATCTCATTGAAAATTTGTGGCGTGAAGTGAAGAGGAGCGTAGTAAATTAACAAGTAATCTAAACGGGCTTTACGATGCGATTGTGGAATCGTGGAATGCCATTTCTATTGAAACTTGCCAAACTCTAATAGCCTCGATGTCTCGTCGATGCAGTGCGGTAATTGCAAACAATGGTTATCCTACCAAATATTCATTTTTATAAACTACAGTGATACCTCCTACATTTACGTTATTCAATTCATTAAATTTTATTATTATTTAAATTAATAATATTAGTTTCAGTTTGTGTTTTTAATTATTTGTCCAGTGATTAAACGTATTACAACATGAGTTATCGAACTTTTTTTACATAAAAATAATGTAAAGTGTCAAAATGGTTGAATAAGTCGGATAGGCGAGTATGTTAGCGACGTGAGTAGTTCATGGCATTAATAAATAATGAAAAATTAGACTTTTCTATGTAAATCCATTTCGTAATTAAAAGCTTTTGTGCGCTTTGGTGTTTTAAGAACGAACGTAAAATGGACACAGCGCGGAAAGCAAAGGTCGACTGACGAACCAATAGCGCGGCGGCGAGCGCGCGGCGCGGGGCGGGCGGGTCACCCGCCACACATAGACCGCCGCACCTCATACCACCAAATAGACCGATCAATCGCCTAATGCGCAGCTTGACCGCCAGCGTTCTTTTTACCTGACGTGACCTATACAAAACGTATAATGCTTTTTTGTAAAAAAATATGTAAGTATTGAATAATATTTTATAAATGTAAATGTTTTTAGTTTCAAGGGAACAGTTGGTAAAGAGCAATCCGGAGTCGCAATGTGAAGTTACCCCAACATGTGTGACTGTGCCGACGGTACAGAAGACGGTGAACAATACAGAAACAGGGAAGAAAAGAGGACGGATGAAAAAAGTACTATCTGAAACCACAGACAATGTTACTGCATCTAGTGTGACAGATTCTGAAGGCAAGTTCTATAGTTTTTACAAGTTTATTACCATATTATGTCATAATAACTATACAAGTAGTTGATTAGTCAGATGAATTTTTTAGTTGCTTTGACAAAGTTAAAAGAAGTCCACTTTTGTCGCTGGCTGAAGGTACTTACTTCTAACCATTGAGCTTTATAAACTATAGATGTAACTTAAATGTGCAAAATTGTCACACATGCACAAAAATAGTCGCCTATGTGTGCGTTACTAATAATGTTGCCAGCATTAGTGGCACTCCCTAAATATGGGTAAATGTTACACAATGTCAGGACAAATACCACGTCCCAACATCACACCTCTGATTTTTGTGTCTTATTGTGTGATGTAGAATGTTATTTTTGTGATGTAGAATGTTAGTACAAAAGAAACGAAAGTAAAAAATCAACAACAATGTATTTTGGATCAAATATCAATCAATCTTTGAGAAATTTCAAACAATGTATAATAAAATAACACGTGAAGTCAAATTATAATGACTCTTATTTATAAAACAACCATTCGTCTAAATTGTTTGTCTCTGAGATTAATTTCAACGTAAGTTTAACTTTTAATCGCTGTTTTAAATAAGGACCAATATGAATAACAAAGTTTTTCAAGTGACAATGAGGCCTTTGTGCCAATGTTTCTTCAATACTGCACGATTATACAACCTGTAACATAAATACCTCATCTTAACTTTGTGGAATACTGAAAATTCATAATAAAATAAAGGAGAATTTCGCGAAATCTCAGTCACTGATAAAACCGATAGAGAAGTAAAAAACAAACAAAATTTTCGGGGAAAATATGTAATAAAAGAAATGCAAGTTTTGACTCCAAAATCTCAGAAGCGCCACACTTATTGATTTGTGATACTTACTTCTTTATTATTTTTTTGCCAGTATTCAAGTCCTCGATCGTTTTATAAGATTTTGATGAGGGGCCGCGATTTCGCTAAGATTTTTTTTTTTTTTTATGTTTTCGGCCCAATTTTTTTTGAGTGTTTCATTCTTTGAAAATCTAAAATAAGTAGAAAATAAACGTTAATTTACACTAGGCTGGCTTGATTCTCGTGCGGCCCTTAAAAACTTAAAACTAAATTTAGTATTTTCTATCACGCTCAGTCTACCTGGAATAGAGAGAATAGAGTGAAAATGGCAGGAGCGAATTATAAAGGTGGATATAATTCAAGTAGATAATTTATTCTATGCTAATGTTTTTACACATTTTAGCGTTTTATTAACGCTTAAATATACTTACTTACTTAAATACAATTTTTAAACACTTATTTACGCTTAAATATAGTTAAGTAAAGTTTTTATTTTATGCTATTCGTCCCATATTATAATACCTAGCCTATTTATTTTTGGGATACTTTTTTGCGAAGTTTCTGACAATACTGATTATTAGGTTATTTTGAAATATTTTATGAAATTTCCGAATTAAAGTCAAAGAGAAATTATTTATTCAATGTAAACCTTTACAGGCACTTATTGACGTCAATACCAATAAAAAATAAAAACAGTTAACTAACTTGTAGTTAAGACTTAACAACTAATCTAACGAACTATAGTCTGTGCCAGACAAACGCGCATCGCTACCCCCCGTACCACTGCACGCCGAAACAGGATCGCGTCGAACCGAAATATAAGCCGTGGCGATGGAATTTTGTGTAAAACAATGTATCTTGGTACGAGACAAAATGGCGGGCAAGTGTCTCTCCCCTAGTGACCCAAACGGCTAAAATAATTTATCGTTTTTTGTAATGAAAGTTGAACCAATTCAATCACCAATTAAAACCAATAGCACACATATTTATCAATATAATTATAAATTCTTGCACAAAAGATTCCAGTAGGTCGACGTGCTGCTGCGAGAGGAAGCCCTCTGCAGGCCCCACTAGATAAGATATCAATATAATTAGAGATTTGCAAACATTTATTAGCACACATATTTATCAATATAATTATAAATTCTTGCACAAAAGATTCCAGTAGGTCGACGTGCTGCTGCGAGAGGAAGCCCTCTGCAGGCCCCACTAGATAAGATATCAATATAATTAGAGATTTTCAAACATTTATAAGCATTTTGAGTAGAAACACATCCAAATATCGCACGGTAAATTGTTAATAATCGTCACGAAACCAGGTTAACAACACTGCACGCCGAAATAGGATCGCGTCGAACCGAAATACAAGCCGTGGCGATGGAATTCTGGGTAAACCAATGTATCTTGGTACGAGACAAAATGGCGGGCAAGTGTCTCTCCCCTAGTGACCCAAACGGCTAAAATAATTTATCGTTTTTTGTAATGAAAGTTGATAGTTGAACCAATTCAATCACCAATTAAAACCAATAGCACACATATTTATCAATATAATTATAAATTCTTGCACAAAAGATCCCAATGGGTCGACGTGCTGCTGCAAAAGGAAGACCTGTGCAGGCCCCACTAGATAAGATATCAATATAATTAGAGATTTGCAAACATTTATAAGCATTTTGAGTAGAAACACATCCAAATATCGCACGGTAAATTGTTAATAATCGTCACGAAACCAGGTTAACAAAACTCACCTTCGAAACGATATTCGAGACACTTTCCACTCACTTCTATTACTACAATGTTTAACTGAACAACTCATTATTCAATTAAACACACTGAAATAATATGTACACCAAAAAATACACTGATTCAACTAATTAGTTGGTAGGTCAGTGATTTGTTTGGGTATAAGTGTCGTTCGACCCATGTAAAAGGTTGCACAGCTTCACCGACATGGTCATATCATCCTAGCTTTTGTCTTCGTTTCACTTATGGTAAACATGATGTGCCGAAATGAAACCAACATAGTAATGGACATAGGCAGAAAGAGATAGCAAACTTGTGCTCTCTCCATAGTTTATAAAGCTCAATGCTTCTAACTGTCGGAACACAAAATCACTGTAATTACGTATTATTTAATTATGCTAATACAAACAACTTGTAACATGCAACTTGTTTTACAGAAGCGTTTGATGTGACCCCCAAAAAGCGAAAATATGTAAGAAAAACCCCAATTGTGCCGACAGTACAAGCTAAGAAAAAACCTATTCTTATAAGAAAAAATAGAGGTAAGAATTAATTTTCTTACTAGCTAGCCATTAGAATCATTACAATATTTTATTCTTGTTAATTTAGCTAGATTTCTTTTAGCAACCTTAGGTTGGTAGCTGTGTACAAAGAGATGATTTTTATTTTCAGCACTTGAAGAGAAAAAGGCAAGTTCACTATCTTTAAAGAAAAACTTAAAGCAAACTAAAATTACAGATCTAGCCACAGGATTGGTTGAGAACAGCGAAACCACAGGAATAGTTAAAAACAACGAATGTGCCAAAACACCAGTCAAAAATGAGGCCGTTATCCGTGCGCCTAAAACACGGAGGAGACAATTTATTGCACGAAAAGGTAAGCCAGATGCAAATAACATGTCTACCCTTGATGTCCTGATGTCACCCTCACTGTTGGACCAAGTAGAATCGGTCCGAAAAGATATTATCTTGCCATTCGAATCACCAATCGCAGGAAACATCAAGGCTTGCACCATTAACTCTCGCAAAACATCGACGACAGCCACTTCCGAATGCCTGTCGTGGACTAAAGACATATCCGACTCAAGCACTACTACCTGCGTCGCTGTGTGCTCCAACGACTTCGTACGTATAGATAAAAAACTACCCTTCGTCAAACTCACTCAGACACGACACATTTCCCCAGTAACCAAGCCAACCATAGTCGAAAACAGCGAACTCTCGTCTGACAGCGATAGCTCTTCGTCAGAAATGACCCCGCGGACACCAAGGTGTGAGTTCAGTCCTGATATAGACTCTCACTCTCTAGATTTAAGTACGTCGTCGGTAACACCTAATAAATCGCAAGTTTCTCACGCTAACTTTAAAGAAAATGTTATTGCCACAGCCGTCGACAAAATTAAGGCCAAATTGAAAAATTTCGACGTTGAAATTAACAATTGGATCGGCTACGACAATGATGATGTAGATGTTAAGGTCAAAAAATTTCAAGAGCGAATATTAAAGCTTTTAAAAGAAGAAAGTGAAGTAGTTGCTCACTGTCATGGTTTGAAAAAGGATCTGTCGGGTGATGTCGAAGAGGAAAATGAACATATCAATGAAAACGTAGAAGACTTTATTGTCCCCGTCAATGCTAGTCAAAACAACATGTTTGGTGAAGAGAGACATAGTGTTTCTAATGTCAATAATTACATCAACAAAGATACCAATTCCACGCCAAATACCAGTGAAAGATCAAAGGACAAAGAAAACCAAATAACTACTGAATTTAAGTATAAAGTTCCTTATGACTATAACTATGATGATGACGATGCATTGTCTTTATTTGCGGAAAGCATCACCGGGACAGAACCTTCTAGACGGAACAGTGTCGTCGCGGCCATTTCTGATCCAAGCATAAGTCGTTTTGAAGAATATGTCCCGAAACCTGTAAGGACGACAAGGTGGGAGCCAGCTAGTAAAATAAGTTATGTGCCTTCGAAGATTACAAGCATAGATGTACAAAATATTGAAATAAAAAAAAATGTTTGTGAGAAACAAAGTGCTGATTCTACCTCAATATCTAAAAAAATAGAGAGAAAATTATTAGTTGTTAACAACGCTCCCCCTGCTAAAAACGATGCCAATGATCTTGGTCAACTCAGTGCATGTGTTACGGTTGAGAAGAAAAAGCCTTGCCTAATGGCATCCATATTTTATAAATTACGTAGAAAAAAGTGTATGCTTTTCAATGAGGTGTGCTTCTTTAACATCGTAGACAGTTGCAAGAATCAATTGTGTTGGTATCCGCATCACGTCCCCGAGCCGCACGAAATTAAGATGAAATTAGCGCGGTTTAGCGAACAAGATTTCATTGCAGATTACATGCTACTGCGCGGTTGGCCAACGTTGAGGCGAAAGTACGGCATGTGCTTCGTCGAAGAGTGCAAAAAGAGAGAGCTCACAAGAATCCTCGTGGAAATGGCGATAGACTTTTATTTTAAGGTCAATGATAAATGTCATGAAGATGCCACGCTGCTTATACTCGTCATCGAAAGCATTCTTTTGTACCTTAACACAGTGAACTTAGAGACGTGCGATGATTTGCTATTATTTTATTTTGTGCGGAAAGGTTTAATGTTGTGTGACGTGTTTATGGACGTCATTGCGAATACTCAGAACTTTTCAAGATTCAAACAGGTTTTCATTAATCTGACTAATTTTATCGTTTACCACCAAAAGAAGTTTAGTTTGGAGGTTGCCACACATATTTTGGAGCGGGTATGTATACTTCCCTGTGAACAATCTTTGACGAAGGCGCTGTTCCAAGTTGTGAAAAATACGGACCAAGCTATATTTGAAAACTCGATGATTGAACTTTTCGAGAAGCAGTTGTCGAGTGTGGACTCGGAGCTCTATGAACAATGTCTGCTTCTTAAGAAGCAGGCTGTTGTGAATAAACCTGTGTTGAAAAACCTTTTTGAAACATCACCCCACTTGAATTCAGAAAAGGTTGTGATAAATACCTCCTTGGTCCCCACTGAGAGAGAGAAGAGGTATACATCGCCTGATACCACCAACCTGGATAATATGGTGAGTTTCTTATATCCTATATTATTTGACTTATACTGTAGTTTTCAATTTTTATTTTAATTGCCGCTATGTGGACTTTCTACTTTCGCAAGGTATAATATACAATTAAATTAGAGTTCCCATTACATAATTAAAGTTACACGTAAACATGAAATGGAATGAAAATATTACCGTAAATTAAATTGTTATGTGGTACTAATTTATTACGTAATTTGGTGAAAAAATTGATCATTACTATATTGCTCATTTCAAAATATCATATTTTGGAATGTGCAATATACCTACTAATAGTTTAAATAAGATAATTTTTCTCTAAAAAGATAAATTTCTCAAATATATTTTATTCTTTAAAAAGAGACTTTTACTAATTGATCAAGAGTTAATTTTACAAAATATCAATAGTAAGCAATTTTATGTAAGTACTTACAGATAACTATTCAAGTCTCTGTTGCCCCTTACCTTATCAACTCGTAAGGCTCTTTTAATATATTTTCACTTACACTTACATAATTTTTACTTAGTGTATATTAAGCAACTTTCAGAATATTCTGTCTCTGAATCCGAGAATACTCTATGCTTTCAAGGGCACTTTAAGTCATTGCATGGTCTCATAATACAGCAAACATGAATACCTATCGATCCTCATTGGGCAAGCGTGATATCCAAGGAAGGCCTGTGCCCAGCAGTGGGATGTGTGTAGGCTGATAATGATGGCAACGCGCTTTCACGTGTGTTCCACATCTTTCAAGTTTCTTGCTGGACTATTCTTGGTAGAAGACTGCATTCCGAACCCGTGGTAGAATCTTTGCTTCTGAGAGGGAGTTTCATCGTTATCATAAGTCCGTTGCTGCCTAAGCATAAGCCTGCGATAGCGCAGTCCACTGCTGGATAAAGGCTTCTCCTAAGGCGCGCTATTAATAGAGAGAGAGCTTTGTAGATGAAAAGCAGATTTTGTCCAAGCATTTACCTCACTGACTCAATTGAACTGTAACATTTTGAAAAAAAAAACTAGAAAACAAAGCTTAGTAGATGAATAGCAGATTTTGTCCAAGCGTTTTGCTCACTGCCTCAATTGAACTGTAAATGACATTTTCCAGAACAAACCAGTAGACGAGCCGATCATTACTCGCACCATAGACTTCAATAGAGCGAAGCGTTTCAGCGACGTACAAAGGAGTTTCAGTAACTCCAACTCGTCAATGTCCAACGATAGCAATGAGGAGTTCAGAGCCCAGCCCGCTCCCAAACCGCCGAGCTACCAAACGTGGAAGGGCCTGAATGTGTTCGATAAGATCCGAGGACGGTCCCCTGCGCCTCGCCAGGGAGTATACATGAGACCGAAACTTATCCAGCGGCGAATACATCAGCAGCTTAACTACGGCCCGGGTTCTGTATGTATCTCCATTGTTTAATTCAGGAAATGAGTTAATGTTTGATTGTAAACGAAGAGTAAGTAAGTCTTTGACGCGTTTATTAGCCATAGAGGCGATAGCAGCCTTCCTATCAAATATTAGATTATTCCAAAATGACTGAAATAAATAATTTCACCTTATTTAAATAAATAAGGTGAAATGATCATTGGAAAAATATTAAGCCAAAACGTGGACCAAAGTTAGAGCTGACTAATAAAAGTCATCCTGTCATCCTGTCCTATATTTTTATTTGCCATTTCTTACAAAAGGGCAGCATGAGTTATACATATATTCCAGGTAAACCAGGTTTAACTTTTGTTTACGGCCTGAAACAACAGAGTTTGAAATGTTTATACAACTTATACACTGTGTCTCAAAAAAGGGTCAAGCGAAATCGAATCGAAGCGAATTATTACGCGATATTCAATAGATTGCGAACTATGAATTTTTGAATTACTCTTAAATTTTTGAATTACTTTTAGTTTGATTTCTTTTTGGTCACTGTGACTCCTAAGTAAGGGCAAAGGTATTTTTTATAAAGGGCTGTGTAATATTAGACATGTTTCTCGTAATATGTTAAAGTTACATTAACTGAAAAATCATTTAAAAAATTTTTTAGGCTAGCGTTTTTCAAAAATTCTTAAGACAAAAACTATTGCAAGTCGCGGAACCTGCTTGGGGGTGGTTAGGGTGCCCCTAGAGCTCTACCTCTGGGCTTCCGCTTGTCTCTATTTCTTGGGATACCCTGTTTAATATACTGTATCGATTATCGATCAAATTGATTGTTTCATAGTTTTTTTTATTATTTTGGTATTAAGTTAAGATCTGGTATTTTAACAAACTGTTTTGTTTCAGACATTCCCAAGGAGGCCCGGCCCGAACTTCTTCTAGTGTTCGATAGTATATTAATAAATCTCATTAAAACTTATTTAGATTTTACCTAACAAATATGCAACTGCAACATTGTACAAATTGTTATTAATTTTCCGATTGTAGTCAAGACGTTCAATTTATTCGGATGAATGCCAGTTCTTTAACATAGGTACTACAAAATGTCATATTTCTTAAATACGATTTGAAGTTTGTCACTGGGGTATACAGATGAATATCGATTGGGGAAATTGGACGGTTTTGATAGGTTGATTGCAGTCGTGTGCTTATACATAAAGTCGCAAAACGTGTTCGGAACAAATTAGAATTCGGAAAATCTGTTGAAATCTCAGATGAATATGAAGAAAGAATTTTTTAAACACGCTTGGTTTTCGTACAATGGAGCTAACATGCAGCTTCTATTTAGATCTATTTCTGTGTCTATAACCGTCTCTAAGCCTACCTATCTCTATGCCAAAATTAACAATCAAACTCACTTTCGAATTTATAAAGGAGAATGACCAAACCAGCCTATTCGATATCTTGCGTCTTAATCATTATTTTACATATCAAGTGTTCTCTTAAGTTATAATGATTACTGTTAAAAAAGGTTCTCTATAGAACGCCGCGTTAAGAGACAAGTGATAAATAAATGCTAAACCCTAAGCACGTACCATTATGGTACTAGTTAAGGTAATCGTAATCGTATTATTTTGTATAAAAACCTTAAAGTTACTAAACCTTTTTCATACAAAATAATACGATTACCTTAACTAGTACCATAATGGTTCGTGCTTGGGGTACTGAACTGATAGTCATACGATAACAGTTGTCATAACCTCAAAATAGCTAAAAAGTCTTAAGCTAAAAATGAAGATAGCTTCAAACTCCCTCATGATATTGTAATGTAATTTTTTCTTCATAATTCAGAGCATTGCTGCTATTGATTACTACTTATTTTATTAAAGCGCTGTAATACGCTAGCTAGCTTAAAAAATAAAAAAAAACTAGCCTAACCCCCATAGTAAAAAGGTCATTCTCCTTTGTATAGTAGCGCAGCGCCGACTGGTGAAATAAGTCAGTTGCAGTTTTGTCATAAGAATTATCTGTTTCTTTTACGAAATCAAATGGTGGATAAATTTTGATCCCAGCATTATGGAGTGATATGCATATTGTTTACAGTTAGCACTCTGAATATAGAAATTGTATTTTGAAAGTTGAATAAAGGAAGAGTTGACTTATTCGTGCCTCCGCAATATTTTCTACCCTATCACTTATATACTGCGTATTACGAAAAAGTCATCTCTCCCTCACATATTTTTGCATTTAAACATGACCGATTGTACAATGTTATGCTTCCAGAGAATATTTATCCATTTATCATTTTATCATAGAACGATACATAGAATGTTGACCGGTGCATTTGCAAGTTTGACGGTAAAATAGTTTCGTATGAAACAATTTATAGAAATTAGTTTTAACTTACCCAAATGCGATTGTTATGTTTAGCGATACAGATATACTTAGTTGTAAGATGGCGGTACAAATGTTTTGTTGTTATAAGTACACAGATATTATATGACTATTCTAAGTGCTTTATGAAGTCTAAGGAATAAAGATATTTTGATTCGATTTGATTTGACAGTGTTGCCTATCGACAGTATCGTATTTTTATTGTTCAAACTAGCTGTTTTTGCAATACTATCGAATGCAATAGTATCGCTGTTATTAGCACACAGTCCCTTAAGCCACATGGCTCATAACAATTGAAATTCTATTGATTTTTTTAATAGTTTGCTTGTGGCCGTTATGAATGGGTGCGCTTGTTCCACGGTGAGGAGCGCTCTCATTATTTTGGACTGCATCGGCTGCTTACCATCAGGCAGGATGTAGTCACTATGACGTGTCACATAAAAAAAAAATAGACTAGGAATGTGTTTATATACATAGTGCTATCGATAGTATTGATACGGGACGATACTATCGATTGATCAGCAACACTAATGTATAGTCTGCGTCAGAAGGAGCTTATTATTTTATGAACGCACAAGTTGGTATGACATGGTACTAAAGAGTTAAGCTATTTCTGAGACCGCACCAACATTGTTCACGCGATAAATGAGTCTTACTGCCGTACAAGACGTCAATTAAGTTTTAATGACAATTAAATTTATTTCCTTCTCTATATAACACTATACAATTATACATACGAAAATGACAGCAAGAAACTTAGTTGTCATTAAAACTTAATTGACGTACTCAGAGACGTCAATTAAGTTTTAATGATAATTAAGTCTCTTGCTGTCACTTTCTTACGTAAATTGCTAAATAAAACGGAAAGACATATAATTGTCATTAAATCTTAATTGACGTCTCCGAGTACGGCAGTTACTGCCGCAATTGAGTTTTAATGACAATTAAGTATCTTGCTGTCACTCTCATAAGTATTGTGCTAAATAGAGAAGGAAAGACATTTAACTGTCATTAAAACTTAATAGACGTCTCCGAGTACGGCAGTGAGCCTTAATTACTAACGGATGAAAGATTATTGTTATTTTTATAGTTCATTTGCGAGTTTCACTTTTCGAGTCTTACGATCGAGTTTAAGTTAGCTATTATATCTCCATCTAGTGAAAAGTTAGTTTCAAACATTCGCCAAAAGGTGGCGCTGACGATTTCGTACAACTAGGTAGTAAACGTTAAACTCCATTGAATTGTAAAAAAACGCAATAGTAACTTATTGTATCACTCGAGCGTTCATAAATAGTTGACATGAGAGCAAAATTATTAACTTTAGTAAGTGCCTGTAGTGTATAGAATTACATATTTTCATATGGAACATTAGGTTTATTTTTTAATGTTACTTCGATCAAATATTATAAAAATTAGAAGCAGAATAACGCTCTCACCTAGCGAGATTTTAGGTACCTACTCATTAACAAGCTAAGTTTCAACATAACGAAGTTCATTATATAATCACGACTATTATCTCCGAAGAGGAGCTCGATGGCGCAGCGGCTAGCGCGTTCGGCTTGCGATCTTGCTCGCTAAGTCACTTTCGCAATGCCGGGTCGCTGGATGGGTGACCAAATTAAAAAAAAAACATATCGAGCTCCTCCGTGCTTCGGAAAGCACGTTAAGCCGTTGGTCCCGGTTGTTGTCGTAAGATGACAGTCGTTAAAACCCACCAACCCGCATTGGGCCAGCGTGGTGGGTTATGGCCCAATATCCCCACGTGCTATTGTCCACGTGGGAGGCCTGTGCCCAGCAGTGGGACGTTTATAGGCTGATGATGATGATGATTATCTCCGAAGGGTTAGTTAGTCAGAGACTAGGCAATGAGGAAAAACAGTCCCCTGCCATAGTCCACTTTTCACCAAATAGCGACTGCAGATGTGCTCAGCGCGACAGGTGGTGAGCCCATCGCCGCGCTATGTTGTTAGATGTATGTGCAGTTTTTAGTGCGTTAGGCTCAAATCACACCGAAATGGCAGCGGAGCGACTCGCGACTCGCGCCCGACCGCGACTTGCATCGTGCTATAATTCCTATGCGCAGGGCCCTGATTCTGTATCGCAATCTATAGATTCCACACCTAAACCTTACCGCGCACAAACGTCAAACGCATACGTTTATGGGAAGATATCGTAACTTTTTAAGGTATTAACGTGGTTTTGAAACAAGGAATCGTTACAGAGTAAGGGCCCTGTTTACACTCTACATTACAAGGAAACTTGCAGGATACGGCCATCAGTCACGCGCCGCCTCTGCGTAGGAGTGGGCGAAGTGCTCGCGGCGCCGTGCGACTTTTCAAGTTTCTCAAGCGATACTATGTATTATAAATAATGAATATAAAGTTTTAAATCGCATTACAGTGAAACAGCTCGCTGCGCGCCGCTGCCAATTCGGTGTGATTTGAGCCTTAGTCGCCTTTTACGACACTAGGGAAGAGGGGGGTGGTAGTATTCTTTCACCGCTACACGACACTGTAATAACGAAGTGGTACTACAAAATTTCTAATAAAAAAAAAAAACTACTAGAATTTCAATTCTAAGCAACCCGAGTCTTTGTTAAAACGTCAAATGTTTATTTTTTTATATAATAATACTAGCTGACCCGACAGACGTTGTCCTGTCGTAATTATGAATATTGCACAAAATATTTAAAAAAAAAGATTTATTTTAATTTTTTCTTTCATAAGAACCTTCTCCTGACAATAACAAACACAACAAAAAAAAATCAGCCAAATCGGTCAAGCCGTTTTCATGTTATGTCGTGACAACGGAAAACGGGTTTCATTTTTATATATATAGATTTACATGTCCAAGCTGCTATTCCGCTACGATTTTGTATGGGATTGTGTACCTATCCAGTTTTTATACTTATTATTATGTGTATGGTGTAACAGAAATTTAAATTGAATATAGCTGTATACAATGCAGTTGAATATTGCTATTTCATATATTACGATACTTGCACATACATTGGTATGAAAGCTGCTAATTGCATTTGTATTGTAAGAGTATTTTTGTATTATTAAGTAACAGAGAGATCTTTTAGCTGTTGACAGATACCATTTTACATCATAAGCAAAAATGGAACATAGTTTATAATGTGACTTGACCGCTCTCACTTTTTGTTATTAGCTTAGTAAGATAATGTTTCATGTAACTATGTATCTGCCATATTTTTAATAATAAGCGTTGACTTCTAATAGTGATATAAACTGTAAGCTATGTATAATTGTAAATAAGTATTCTTTTTCCTTTTTTGTATTTTAAATGATAAGTGACTTTAATGTGCAGACACGCATTTACTGCTAAGCGCACGAAGGTGGCTGCACGCTCGAATCAATTCAGAAAGTTCCTATTATGTAGAGTCAAAACATCATTGCAGTCAAAAAGTCATTGCAGTTTTTTTTAAATAAGGTGATAGAGAATAAAATAAAATCTCTAAAGGGTGTTTAATGTTGACAAGTTGTTGTAATTATTACCTACCTTGTTACCTTGTACCTGGTTTGTGAAAAATAAAATGATTTGCGGAATTAATACCAACAATACAAAAAATAACTATAAGCCTCTTTGAGTATTACATTGTTATTATTAATCTGGATAAAGAATGCCTGAATTAATTTACTAATACTGTAATGACTTGAAGAAAATAATATAGCAATTATACAATCCAACAACTAGGTACCTACTCAGTTTGCAAATTGATAATTGAATGTATTTGTTTATCATTGTATTAAAGAGTGCACAAGAATAAAAACTTGAGTACAAGATCTATAAAATAGATCAATGTTAGTTTTACGTTAAGATTCTCTGTTATTATTATCAAGTAAGAAGACCTGTTGATTTATTTAGACAATAAATTAAAAATTCTCAAAACAAAATTGTTTTAATTATGTCGAAAGTGGATAGGAAATCAAACCACAAGTTTGTAGAAAAAAAACGTATAATATAGTAGTTCAGTGTAGCGATGCAACGCTACTATGCGAATGTTACGATAAAAATAATAAGGTACAATATGCAAAATAGAGCAATTATATATATAGTCCATAACATTTGAGCCTCCATAAGCAACACTATAAAGGGCTCACAGTACGATTACGAAAATTTATTTATGTGCTTGTTTGTGGCTTTAGACAACCTTTACAGCGGGTGTTTTCACCAAAGCCTTTTACAACATAAGTCAAGTAATTTTTGGACTGTCTAACATTATTAATAATAAGTTGAATGCGAAATTTTGTTAGGGCAGTTCCGTTTCGAAAGAAGATAGAATACTTCAAGCAACTTTTCTATGAGAATAACTTCTAAATAGCGAATTTGGTACCATAAACTCGATTTAAAATAACGAAACGTTGAAAAAAAATGTCTAGGTACCTCAGGCGGGAATCGGGAGGGTTTTCTAACGCAAATAATCAAAATATTACGCAATTTAAAAGTTATTTACAATAGTAAAAGCTATTTTTAATTGATTGTATCATCCCCTTTCGGCGTGATACCATTTACAAAAAAACACTATATTACATCCGTACTTCAAAATCTATAATAATGACATCATTATTACAAGACTACTGAACCCTGTAGCTGAAGATAAACACTAACGTAACGTAATAGGGTTGAACATCCTTTTTCTCTATTGAAATATAAATTAGTACGACCGTAAGCACTCTTCAAAACTAGGATATCTAGGGACAATCAGTCTTTAGTAATACTTATTAAGAACACACAACTTGACGCCGCTGCCGTTATCACACGTTTACCAATCAAAAAGTTAAATTGTAATATAATAATGTTCAATGCCCAATTTCACTACACTCTGTTAGCTAGTGAATCATTCTGTTAAGTCTTGAGATTTATATTATAACTAGCGACCCGACCCTGCTTCGCACAGGTTACTACCCGTACCAGTACCTAAACAAATTATTGCCTATAATCTTCCTCTTTAAATGGGCTATCTAACACTGCAAGAATTTTTTAAATCGGACCAGTAGTTCCTGAGATTAGCGCGTTCAAGCAAACAAACTCTTCAGCTTTATAATATTATGTAAGTAAAGATAAATAATACACATTTATTTTTAGTTTACAAACCAATAAACCCAATTTTAATAAGTAATTCTAACTTCCTATGCTTTAGAAAAAAGTTGTTTACAAAAAATTTTATGTAAGTAAGTAATTCTATGCTTTGAATCTTATAAATTGCTATGCTATGTCGCAAATCCCTTCAGCATAGTAGGTATAATGTAAAATGGAATATTGGTCCAATCATTGTTAAAGTTAAAATAGGATATCGAAACGCATTAAGGCCCTAGATTCAACTAGAATGTTTAATTAATTAACAAAGTACTGTGAATATGGATTTATATCTCATTCATAATAGGCTTCTATTCAATCTGTTTAGCTTTTAGTATGTCACATTTTCGAAGACAGTGAAACGTAGAGATAAAGAAACGACTATCTCATGCATACCGGGGTCACCGTCGCTTTACCAGTTTGCATGCAGAAATTTTCGTATGAAGCGCACCGCGCGCCCGGGTACGTAGGTACCCGCACCAAATGGACGACGCGGTGTGCAAGGGATTTTGACCTTTAGACTGGTAAAGCGACGGAGTGCGCGATAGTACGCACGCCAGAAATGCCACATCAAAAATTGACAAATTTCCCTAATCCATATTGTTCCATACAGCTAAACGATAAAGTTCAAACTTCCGATCGTGGGTCGGGAAGAGGTTCTCTTCTTATATGTCTTCGCTTCAACAGACGGCAGACCTAAATATTAATTTAGACTTACAGAGAGGCGGCAATATGGTAAACGCCTTGGCATCTGAGCGGCCTATCTTGAGAACTCTTATTTACAATCTTACTCCACATATTCCCTTATACAGAAGGTCCTAATACAAGGAGGGTCTGTGGTCTGTCTAGAACCTCTTCCTGATCAGATTACCAAGTACTTCACTGAAAGAAAAGCAATAGAGGATCAACTGGCCAAAGAAGGGATTCCGGCAGAGGATATCATCTATATACACTTAATTAAGCCCTCCATGCAGTGTTTCACTGCCTCAAACTATGCTGACTTAGGTTGGCACTTCTTAAAGGTGGCATACCTCATAGAAGAGACCAACGATCCCAATTCCCGGACCTTAAGAGACTACAAAGCCAGAGTGGAAAACTGTTATCAACGAGCGCCAGTGCCGAAACTTCCTCAAGCTTCAAGCAACCACGGTATCAATCAGGACAGATGAATCAGCTCGAGACGGTCTACGAGCTCATATGGGCCCCGCCGTTGATGAGATGTATAAAGAGGCAGAACGCGTTATGAGGATCCTGTCTGACAAGCCGAGGCCTGAACGATGCCAAAAGAGTCCATCCCAAGATCTACCGCGGGTTCAATAGTAAGTTTAGAAGAAAATAAAGTCTTCTAAAAAGTATGTACGCAACACAAACTTTAGAACATTACGATAAGTGTAATCTTTTGACAAACACTATCAACATTTATGATTAATTTAAAAACATGAAGATCTTTTGGACCATTCTGTTTACACTTTCAGCTAAAACAGTTCCGTTAGAAGTTATTATGAATAAGATTTATCTTTTGACACAATAAGAAAAGCTGCATTGTTTCATTCAATTTCAATACGACTAAGTTGACTGGATTGACTATAAAACAAATACCTACCTAGCATTCCATTACCCTAATTTGATGAAACTATCTTACATGTGGCAAAGTTAAAAATAATACAGTCCGCATCGGAAGTAAAGAAATAAAATTATAAAAATATTAAAATTAATTGTATTTTTTTCCTTTACATGCCATAATCTACCATTTCCGACATATTTCATATTGTATTGTTACAACTGTCAAATAGCCAATTATGACGACTGTACCTACATAAAACTTCCTTACCTAAGCACAGCAGGCTATAATAAATATTGTCATAGCAAAGCGTACTACGTACAAATCTCTTTTCTCACCTTCGATTTTATTTTATACAGTTTATAAATACTTATTTATAATAATAATAATAATTAATTTAGAGTCACAATTAACTTGCTTGAATTAAAAAAAACGTATAAATGAAATCCCTTACATCTCAAGTGAAAGGGTCACACTCATAATGACACTTAAACAAATAAAAATAAATATGTTTCCTCAGAAAAAGTAGACATGATAGATAATGAACACTCGCAAAATTACAAATCTGCACAACCTATGAAATCAAACTATGTACTTCTGTGAAAAAAACAAACAAATACATATCTAAATTTCAAATACTACCGGGACTTCGATTTTCTTGAAGCAATCTGTAATACATTCTACAAGTTACACGGTAAATGTAGTCTTTAAATATAGCACCAATATAATATATGGTCTATACTGACAGTTAAGTAGATTATTGGGAATGATTCACATTTGACAGAGCGCATTATATGTTTTAATCTTTGTTTAAATATTTTTAAATTACATCAGTCATATTTGATTGTTAGGTTTAATTTGATTACAATTTAAAAAAAACTGTTCTTAGTACAGTCGGCCTTAGAAGTAGCTTAACAATTTAGTACCGTACCGTAATTTACATCAACTGTATCGGAACAATAGGGCCTGTGGCAACAATTATGCATGAATGCAGTAGTTGACTAAAAAGTAAGTACAGCCTGTATTGTATACTGACTGTCCCACAGACGGGCAAAAGCCGTCATCACTGAAATCATAGGCTACATGGCCACCGAGGCGTTTACTGAAGAAGCTACTTCTGATGCCGACCGTACATACGCCGGCGAATCACGTGCTACGATTAATGTGAATCTGTACATTATATAATAATACCAGGCTTAAGCAAAAAAGATTGATTAAAAAAATTATGCTCTAATTAAAAAATATTACTTATAAATAATAATTGCTGGCATTCAAGCCCACGTAAAACAACTAAACTACAAAATTGTTTGAAATCATGGGAGCAAGTATTGTAGGTATAAAAAACTATTTCTTTCTGGAAGCCAAACTTCCCCAATTACTCTATGTTATCTATGTCAAATAACATGGTACGAAATAATCCATTTACTGTCAGTATTTAGATATCGTAATGAAGCTAACTTTATATTAAGCGGTGGGATACATTTGTGCATTTGTATAATAAACATACACGGACTGTACTTAGGCCTCAGTGGAAAAGGGCTCTGGGCCTTTTCTTAGCTAGGAGATGCCACGAGTGTGTGATGCCTTTGCGTCGTTTTGGTGACAACCTATCAGCATAAAAACAAAAGATTTTATAACATTATACAAAAGATAAATTACGAGCATATGAATGAAGCAACAGAAGTGTATCAGGATTGTAGCAAATAAGGCTTTCGTCTTCGATCATATAAACTAAGCTATAGATACACAATTGCTGCTTGAAAAAGGCACCACGAAACAAGGCACGAATCGAAGACGTGCCTTGTTTTTCTATCAAAATTTCGAATTTAGAACTTTGTTCCAACTACATAGCTTGAATCTATCGAGCCTAGTTCCAAAGTGATGTAACTCCAATAATATTTTGAAGAATTTGATCTTTAGTACGTAAAGTTTAAGGTTTACTTTACAATAAATGTTTATTACATCTTGTTTCATTTCTGACGTTGATCCTTGTATAGTTGTATTAACGTGGGGGCATTATTTGTGGTTGGTTTTGTATGAGACTGTGCATGTATTATTTATATGATCGAAGGCTTTGGGGTCTCTGCATAACTCTCCGGAAGACAGGTCTGACGCATGTATTTATGTTCTTACCCATGTTCAGGTGTGTCAGGCATGTAAGGAGTCATCCTGAAGTCTCTACTGTGGGGAGTTTCAATACCAAAAGGGCTGTACAGCTTGGTTGGGCTCCTAGCTAATATCTGCAAAGAAAATTTAAAAAATCACCCTTTTTTAACCCTTTGCGTGCCAGCTACGAGATGACCTCGTAGTGCGGGTCTTTAACATAGTGCTGACTACGAATATATTCGTAGATTTTGTTGGGCTTCCTATACAAAAATTTATTTATTGGCACTACAGGTAAGATCAGATTTTGAACGTTTGGCATTAGCAAAGAAGATATGACATGATATAAAGATATGACAAACATAAGGTACTTATTAGTAGTACAAACAAACAAAGGAAGACAATTCCGTCTTACCTGCAGTAGGAATAGCTGTAATAAGCTTTAAAATAATCAACTACACATAACGCTGGAGTTTTTAGACATAATGGGCAAAAATGCCTTGTTGTAGTCGGCATAGTCTAAGGGATTTAGGTTCTACTATGCCAGGTACGATTTATCTTGAGCTGATTATATATATATATGACAAAATACAGCTAAAAAATACTTAAATATTCTGGAGGTGAAAGGGTTAACATGTCTTGTCTACCCTGTCTATTGTGTAATGAGTTCACACGCTTTACATAGAAAAATAATCAGGTGGCTGCAACACCAGCCTATAAACATAAACACCCCACAGCTGGGCACAGGCATTTCCATTTGAAAAAATAAAGTAACAATTAACTAATTAAATAAAAATCACTCACAGATTTCTTTTTATTCACTGGCGTAGATGGAGCACGGCATGGAGAAACAGCCTCTGTAAGCCTATGTCTCCTCCGCCCGCCCAGCCTGAAATGCTGCAAAAATATTTTTATATTTAATCTATTTTATCAAATTGCAGGTGTGAGGTCTAGCTATGCGATTCTTTAAGCGACACATAGACGCTGCGCGCGTGGCAATGATCTGCTGTCTCTTTCCAATTCTATGAATATGAAAGAGAGTAATTTCTCAGCGCTGCGGCAGCTGCTGCTACCAAGGTTTTAGCTTAGAAAATCGCACGGCAGTACATTATTAAAAGAATACTACCAACCCATCTTTTCCCTCCGGTGTCGTAAAAAGCGGCAGATAGAGGGGTGATGGGTTCACTGCCTGTAACGCTGAGTTTAAGTGCAGTTGTTATTAATTGGTGAAATATGGACTTTATTATTTTTTTAATTATTTATTGTTTTACAAAAAATATTAGAGATGTGCCGAATGTGGTTTGAACCGAATACGAACTTAGCCGAACATTCGGTAAAAAATCAAAATTCGGCCGAAGTTCGGTTCTTTTTAAGGAGCTTTCTCTATTGCAAGCCTTTCTGACTAGTTTACACACTACCTTCAATTATTGGTATTGCATCCCGCCCGTAATCCAGCTGCAACCCGCAACAAATCCCCTCGTCTCCCATCCCAGCCCACCGGCCATTAGTAAATACGTTATCCATGCGACAATTGTTTTATTGTTTACGTTATTATCTACGTGATTTTAAGTAAATTAACGAGGTAAAGTATTAGAATATATTTTCGTGTTTCAAATACAATGAGTGTAAGAAAAGATCAATTAGTGTTATTTCAATATTTTCTTGTACCGAAAGTTCGGCATTTGAACCAAATGTCGGCCGAATGCCGAAGTTTGGTTCATGCTGCCGAAATTCGGTTAAACTGAATGTGAAACAAAATTCGCCCCTTCCCTAAAAAATATATATGAGTAAGCATAGGGTAATAGCAACAATAAACCACTAAGGTTTAACCTTGTGCTATCATGAGTCAGAAAACAAACCATCAATGGTGTGATAATGGTGACTTATTGCCTTAGAAAATAATGTCATAATTATCTCTTATTTACACAGCATTGAAAAAGATCCTACATAACTTGATAGTATTGGTCAGGATAAGTATTATTAAGCAGGAATTCCACATTTCTTGTGTTCATTTTCTATGGGAGTAAATAGATATCCTAACCCAACTACAGAAAAGAAGATCACTATCTTCTGTTCTGTAGGCCCAACAATTCTTAATATAAACTAGCGGCTAGCCGCGACATCGTCCAAAGTGATATTTATATTTACAATATCATTAGAGATGCAGAACAACAGCGAAATTATACTTTTTAATTTAAACAGGAATCAATCGGAAACCTTGGGACAAAATTTTGGACATTGTTTTACAACAATTTGTCAAATACTTTGATACAAATATTTTTCACTGTTTTTCTTTTTTCTTTCATGAAATACCGTTATCACTTAATAAAAGCAATGGAATTTAATTTCATACCTGTGACAAGTTTCCAAAGGAATTCTTCACATTTCTCAAAGTTCTGGAGATCTTATCAGCGCCGGACTGTAAGGCACGACGTGAATTAGCAAATGACTTTGTTTTAAATATATTTTTATTGTAACAACCATCGGTATTTGCGAGACTGTGCGCCGGCGAGTCCGTAACATCAGCTGCGAAAGGATCCTTCATTATGTATGATATTTTGAATGAACGCTCACTAGAAACCCTTAAAAACTAATTATTCGCAACACTATCTATTACAACATGTGTTTGTAAAAAACACAGTTCAAATTACAAGCACAGAAAGTTGTAGAAAATTCGGTAAAAATCAATCGCGCTTGAAGGGTTTTCCGTTGTGCTTTTTGTTGATTTTTTTAAAATGGCAGTTGCAGTTAGTGATGGTCATCACTCCAAATCGATTATAAATTATCGATTAAAACAAAAAACAGGCTCTAAATCGAAAGCCAGAGATGTGGATCATAAGTAAAATTGAAAAAAAAATTCTAAAATCACACAGACGTAGGTATACTTATTATACGTCTGTGTAAAATCAGTATTTTATACGGCTGTGGTATAAATAAAAAATTATTGCCATGAACTATGTTTGGGCTTGTTCTGAGGTTTGGGCATACCTGAACGGCTACACCCTCGGACCAAATATTGTTCCGAGGCTACACCTTTATTTCACTACTTTTTTTGTTGTGTTTGTAATGGGCGATTTTCTGACAGCCCAAATTAAAAAGTAAAAATTAGTTCAAAAACACTCGATAGATGTCGTTTTATGAAAGCTGGGCTACTTATGGGCTGTAATAAATTCTACACTTTTACTTGTCTACCAAAAGAATAAAAAAATAGTATTTACTTACCTATTTATATTCAGGACATCCAGAACCTATTTCTATTTTGGAATAGAATAAATGTTACGCAGCCATACACGTGCTCTTCCTGAACCCGCCTTTTACTAAGCGCCATACTAATCTATGCTAAGCGCCATCTATGAAGTAATTTACGAACCAATTTCTTTTTTTTTTTGGATCTCGGAAAATCGCCCATTGTCAGGACAAGGTTTGTAGTTGTTTGTAGCCTATCAAAGAAAATTTTTAGAAATTCGTCATGACATACAGCGATGTAAGGTTGATTCACACATATCAGTTAAGTCACAGTTCTGAGTTCCGACACAGTGCGAAATATTCTTTCATACATTCTCTATGAACGCATCCTTAGAACAAATGGTTTGTATGAACGTTCTTGTCTATCTCTTCTAGGTCAATGATGGAATGGGATACGGGGTATTCACGCGGACGAGGTTGCGGGTGGGCCGCTAGTTAAATACATATTAAGTACATAAACCCACGCCGCCGGTTTCCCATAGGGGTAGGCAGAGACTGGATCGCCACGGTCCTTGCACACTTCTTTCACTTCATTCAAATCCATCAATCTTTACATGCATGCCCGACGGTTTTTGTCACTGCGTACACCAGCCTTAGTCAATATACATAAGTACCTACTTACATATATATATATATATACCTGCTACCTGCTATACCTGCGTACACCAGCCTTAGTCAATATACATAAGTACCTACTTACATATAAAATCACGACTATTATCCCGAAGGGTTAGTTAGAGACTAGGCAATGAGGACATCTAAAGCAGTCCTCTACCATAGTCCACTTTTCACCGAATAGTGACTGCACATGTGCTCAGCGTGACAGGTGATGAGCCCATCGCCGCTCTATGCTGTTCGAAGTATGTGCAGTTTTTAGTCCGTTAGTCCCCTTTTACGACACAAGGGAAGAGAGGGGGTGGTAGTATTCTTTCACCGCTACGCGACACGGCATAGATTTGATAACAAACTAATTTGATAACTAACAATATCACTAAGCGAACATTTAAAAGGAGCTTGTATGCTGCATGTCTACACTGAGTAAGCTTACCAAATTTTGTCCAAAACTACAGGCTCGTTACCGAGATAATAAACAAAACATTAAAATCAAAATTATCAAAATCAAAATTTCTTTATTCAGTAAGCTTAAAATAAGCATTATCATGCCATATCATTATCATAATTCACCAAAAAACACACCCTTTCCAAACCCGTGCAGCTGTACTACACGCACACAAAGATAGCCAAACATGCACACTAAACTCGGAGCTCACTGAGCCATCTTTTTATTGACGCTTGCGTGCGTGTTAGTAGCCTGTTTAAGATGTGCATTACTTTAATTGATTTAATTTGTTAGAAAACATAACTTTGAAAAATCACAATAAAACTGGAGCCCATTTTTTGTCATTGAATTCAGAATGATGTATAGATACCGCCCTTAAACGTTCGCTTATTGCATTGAGATAGATACTATAGAGGTAACTTCGATGTGCAAAATTTTCACACATGCACAAAAAAAGGGGCCTATGTGTGGGATACTAAAATGTTGCCAGCTCACAGTTGTCACTCCCTAAATTGGGTAAATTTTATACAATGTTAAGAACAAATACCATGTCTCGACCGCTCGACATAACACCTCTCATTTTTGTGTGGGATGTAGAATGGTTAGGATAAAAGAAACGAAAACATAAAATCAACAACAATGTATTGTGGATAAAATATCAATCAATCTTTGAGAAATTTTATACAATATAAAATAAAATAACACGTGAAGCCAAATTATAATAGGTAACTCTTATTTATCAAACAATCCGTGGCCTAAATTGTTTCTTTCGAACATTAATTTCAACGTAAGTTTAACTTTTAATCGCTGTATTTAAATAAGGATCAATCTGACAAAGTCAAGATTATTTAAGTGAAAAAGATGCATTGCTGCTTTGGTTCTAATGTTTCTTCAGTACTGCAACTACTGCACGATTAAACAACCTGTAACTTAAATACTTCATCTTAATTTTGTGGAATACCGAAAATTCATACTAAAATAAAGGAGAATTTTGCGAAATCCGGACACTGATAAACCAATAGAGAAGTTAAAAACAAACAAAAATTTTGATGTTATAGGAAAAATATATAAAATAATAAAAAAAATGCAAGTTTTGACACCAAAATCTCAGAAGCGACACACTTTATGATTTGTGATCTTACTTCTAGATTATTTTTATTGTCAGTATTCAAGTCCTCAATAGTATTCGTGTTATCAAGTTTTGATAAGTGGCTGCGATTTCGCTAAGATTTCATTTTTCTTTATTTTTATGTCTCCATTATCATTTTTTTGAGTGTTTCGTCCTTTGGAAATCTAGAATAAATAGAAAATAAACGATAATTTACACTAGGCTGGCTTGATTCTCGTGAGGCCCCTAAAACCTTAAAACTAAATTTATTATTTTCTACCACGCGCAGTCTAACGCTCGAATAGATGGGAAAGGTAAAAAGTACAGGTGGATATAATTTAATTAGAAAAATTATTTTATGCTATTCGTTCCATACTACAACCTAAGTATTTTTGTGGTAAATTTTGCCAAGTACCTGACAATACTGATTACAGGTTATGTTGAAATAATTTTATGAAATTTCCGTATTAAACCAAAAGCACACATATTTAAGACTAGAATTAGAGATTTACAATCATTTATTAGCATTTTCAATAGAAACAAATCAAATATTGTATGGTAAATCGCTAATAATCATCACGAAACCAGATTAACAAAACTTACGTAAGAAACGATATTCCAGGCACTTGCTACTCACTTCTATTACTGCAATGTTTGACTGAACAACTTGTTGTTCAATTAAGCCCAACGGAATAATATGTACACCTATAATATTCACTTATTCAACTAAAAAAACAAATAATTATTTGGTAGGTAAAATAATGACAGCGATTTGTTTGGGGCCAAGTGTCGCTGGATCCATGTAAAACGTTGCACAGTTTCACCGACACGGTCCTTTCATCCTATGTTTTGTCTTTCTTTTACTTAGGGTAAACATGATGTGCCGAAACGGAACAAAAGTAGTAATGGATTAAGGCAAAAAGAGATAGCAACTTATGCTCTCTCTATAGTTATAGATCTCAATGGCTTTTTGATTTTGTTAGAACCTGTATAGCCAACCGGGGGAATTGCGTCTACACATTTTCTGGCATTTAGTGAAAATCAGCTTAACTAAATCTTTCTCTTAAACACACACAGATGGCGGCATTAGTGTAAGTTCTAAGTAATTCCAAATAAACACATTAGCCCCAATGGGCGATTTTCCGAGATCAAAAAAAATGAAATTGGTTCGTAAATGACTTCATAGATGGCGCTTAGTAAAAGGCGAGTCCATGAAGAACACGTGTATGGCTACGTAATATTTATTCCATTCCAAAATAGAAATAGGTCCTGGAGATCCTGAATAAAAAGTTGCAAGTACTATTTTATTATTTTTGTGATAGGCTAGCAACAGTGTAGAATTTATTACAGCCCTTAGCTAAGAACGGGTCGGCTTTCATAAAACGCCATCTATCGAGTATTTTTGAACAAATTTTTATTTTTTAATTTGGGCTGTCAGAAAATCGCCCATTAGACGCAATTTCCCCGGTTGACCTTTTTGGAAAGAAGGTCAAGGATGTTCGCAATCTGCCGTCTAGAAAGCTGTGTTCGCACTAGACAAGTAATTAAGTCGATGTACGAGTACAATGCAATCAAGGAACTTCCCGGCCGACCATTTTTGTAAATATCGCTGAAAAGTAGTCGACCGGGTAGTTCCTCAAACGTACATTGTCTCGCTAGTTTGATTTTGATTATTTTAAAACTAGTTTGAACTAGACAAAATAGTGAAGCAATGTACTCGTATTGCACTTTGATGTATTAAGGGTTAAATTCACACATATCAGTGAAGTCAAATCACAGTTCCGACACAGCACAGTATACCGGCACAGTGCGAAATATTTTTTCATACATTCTATATAAACGCACTGAGAGCACTGTGTCTGGTGTTGACGCTCGATAGTCTATCGATAGTTGAGCAAAAGCAATAGTATCGATAGGCCCATTGATAGCATCGATATTGTTGACACAGTAATACTATCGATAGCATCGATCCCATTGAAGCTCTATATCGAATGCACTATCAATAGTATCAATACTATTGCTGATGTGCTGACTATTATAATTACTTGAATGCTCTAAGCTATTGCATTAACATTGTAATATACTATTGATCGTCACAGCCTACTATCGATAACGCAAACATAATTATTGATAGTATCGATTGTTGTTACAATAGTCATAGGCTTAGAGCATTCTAAGGTCATAGATAGGCAATACTAACGATAGTATTGCAGTATACCGATACTATTGTACCTGAGCTATTGATACTATCGATTGGCCCATCAATACTAAATTAAATTTACGAGGTCAACTATCGATAGTTAGTGATATCGATAGTGGCAATATTTTTTTTTAATTTATTTCATGACCATGGGTACTAGTCCTTCAGTCGTAATATTAGAGTTCGTGGATTATGCTTAGACTAATGATGAGTGATGATAATATGAACGTTTAATGCTAAATGATATTCCCCCCAAACCCCTGAAGTTCCAGTAATGATGTGGGACTTTACTGAGATCTCGCTTAGATTTCTTGAGTGTGAAAAAATGATGTTGCACTATTTTGTTTTATTTGTCCACACTCATGCACGTTCACGAACACTTAACAGTAAATAATCCACCATTATTTCACATTAATATTCGACAAAACACAAACTAAAGAAAATAAAACAAAACTGCAGACATGACGCTTCACTTTTCCGCCAAGAAGTTCCCAACTGTGTCATCCGTTTCCGTCACTGACACTGACAAGTGGGGGATGCGTTCATATAGATATGAGTCGTTACGCGATTCTAAAGAAACGAAACGTAACCAGTTATTCCGATGTCGTCACCTGTTTCGAAACGAGTGATTTTTCGTAACCAGTGATTTTTACAAGTGATTTGACAATGATTAACCTTTTAACAGCCTGACTAGTGACACCACATGCATGAGTATGCTGTAGCTAGTTACCGTTATTTAGTTATTATCGGAACTTAGTGACAATTTAAACAAGTTTTATATATTTTTATATTTTTGTGTGTACAAATAAAGCGTTATATCTATCTATTAATATAATTATTGTAGAAGTAAGTAAGCATTGATCTAATGAACTTTCCTTCATATTTTATCCAGGCTTAGGACTAACTGCATTAACTATGTAGGAAAGATAAATTGTGTTTAAAAGTTCATTCTATACAATAATTTGAAATTAATACAATAATATACAGTTACGAGTATTAAAACATTTTCACTTAAAGGTTTTAAAAGTTATATAAAGAATCGTTTCTGTCTTTTTACACCTTTTGATTATTAACAAATTTTCATAGTTCTTTCTAGCCTTTTACACATTTTTACATTAATTACGTTTTTTTGTTCTTTGTTACATTACGTTTTTTTTGTGTCAGTCACATTTGTCACCGGTCGGCGTTACTCGCGCTTTGTGCATAACGTCGTTGCTCTATGAAACTGGTTACGAAAAATCACCGGTTCATTGTTCAAGCCGAAACTAGTGATTCCGTTACAGGCTGCATAACCTGTTACTGAAACTGGTTACGTTAAATAACGCCCATACCTAGTTCATAGTGCGTTTCATCATGTATGAAAGAATATTTCGGCATCGGCACTGTGCCGCCGCGCCGGTACTGTGTCGGAATTGTGACTTCACTAGATATGTATGAATCGACCTTTACTTGCCTAGTGCGAACAAGGTTTTAAGTCTTCTTCTGCTCGTGTCTCTCTCTCTCTCATGAAGGTTGGTTGGCTAGCATCCCAACCCAACTCAAACTCTTCCCTGTCCATTGCGAGGCGAAATAAGTTTTTAACCATTTACAGATCCCGGTCCACTCTCACATCCTCTTTGTCCACTCTTGTATCGCATGTTCCGCAGCCACGGTTTTTAACTACGTCCAGCGCCTCTTTTTGTCTCGGTCGCACCTATCTACCGGCCCGGCCAGGACCTTGCCTTGCCGCTGCGAGCGGAGCAGCGGCGACCAGATTCGTGGCCGAGCTGTACCACCTGCCAATCCAATTTAGTCCAGGCCAGCAGGCCTCTAACAATGTTTTATTCAAAGAAACGAAACTATTCAAATTAAGGTTACTTATAACAAAATAATATACTATCACTAAATTATTTAATTAACGAATATCTATAGAGAAATTATCAACGTTGATGCATGTAATAGTCAATAGCTGTGGAGAAGGCTGCAAATCCTGCTGCACCGAATATTCCCGCCTTTAGACCTCCTGTAAAAAAAACAACATTTAAGCCCTTTTCCTAAAATGCATCATAAAATAATAAATAAGATAACATGTGTAACGCGACTTGTGTAGACACACTAGCTAAGTCCCACATCTGTGCGACCTCCTGCGAGGCGGGCGAGGCGGGCGCGGCAGCAGCCGCAGCCGAAAGCCTCAAGCGGCGCAAATACGAAGCTCTCGGCGAGAGCTATGTGTTTGTGCCGTTTGGGGTGGAAACGCTGGGGCCGTGGGGGCCAAAAGCACGGCGTTTCGTTAAAGATTTATCGAAACGCCTTGTCGAGGCCTCCGGCGACCGGAGGGCTGGCTTTGGCCAACGAATTAGCTTGGCAATACAAAAGGGCAACTCTGCCAGCCATATAGGGACATTGCCGCACGGCGGCAGCGGTTCTCTTAGAGATATATTTTTATTTATAAGATATTTTTAGGTTTTAAGTTATTTAGTTGTAGTTTATCATGTTTTGTTGTTTTACTTTCTGTTTGGTGTAAATAAAAGAATTATACATGTGTAGGTAATAATATTTTACGAGCACCTGACCCCGGAATGTCAAAAGGGTGCAGGTTCAAATCCTACTTGTGGAAATTTTTCCAACATTATCCAATTAATTTATTAACCAATATCATTAATTCAGGTTAGGCTACAATCTCAGAGCACTGTGAATATCTGTATGCCATTGGTTCAAGTCTATTAGGGCTTGTACTGAGAAGAACCGGCAAGAAACTTAGCAAGTGCATTCAGTTCAAATGTTTATACATTGACCTCGTTTAGAGCCACCGCACACATGATACTTGTAGCATTGGCGATCGGCGATTTTGCGACTGGCATCGCGTTTTGGCGACTCTCTGTGTTCGATTGCAGTATCGGAATCGCGTGTTTTAGCGATTCAGTCGCTGCATTCAGCTTCTAAAAAGCGTCTAAATTTCCGATCACCGCTGCTAAAAGTAGCATGTCTGCTCTGGCCCTTACTTATCACAATGGTTCAATTATTTTAGTTGTTATCATGCATACTTTTTCTATACCAGTTTACTGGATGGGTAACAATATTATATTAACCGTGTCGTGTAGCGGTTAAAGAATACTACCACCCCCCCTCTCTCTTCCTGTGGGTGTCGTAAAAGGCGACTAACGGACTAAAGTCTGCATATACATCCAACAGCATCGAGTGTTGATGGGCTCACCCTCTGTTACGCTGAACACAGTCATGTGCAGTCGCTATTTGGTGAAAGTGGACTATGGTAGAGAACTGCTCTTGCGGTCGTCTAAGCCTGGTATCTGACTCACCTTTCAGGGATAATAGTTGTGATTAAATATATGTGTGTATGTAACAATATTATAAATAACTCAGGTATTTCCTTTAAAAGGCATGCTAAGCAGTCTGCCAAGATTGTGTATTACCTATATAAAAGTACTTTAATTATTCAATATAAGCATAGAATAAAAGCCATTAAAATATTGAGCACCTCTCAAACCAATTAATCCTCCAGTTACCCCCCCAGCATATGTTCCATTCTTCCAATCTGATTTCCCTCTGGCTGTTTCTATGCAACATTCAACACCGGAGAACACAAATCCCAATAAGGCAAAGTTCTTAGCGTAACTCAACATTGATCCCTTCATTTCTCTTAGTATTTCCCTGGCTGTTTGTGTCTGTTGTGCTGTGGTATCTGTTACGTTTGGCATGAGTGACGATGTAAATAATCCTACTGCTGCTCCTAAGCCATATCCTGAAAAATAATACAGAGATTATGTCTAATGTCTGTACTTTGATTTTTATTTTGTCTCATAACTTAATGTATAAATAAATCACAATGACATGTGTGGGTAAGAATATTTTACAATGCATCATTTCTGCAGTTTTAGTGCAGAAGTGTGCATTTTGCAACCCAACAAAAATATGAATCTGACAATCTCCTTGGTAAGTTTAGGGAAAGGCATTCCATGGTATTGTGGTTAATCTTTATCTTTATACCATCTACCTATAGTTTGCACCTTATTAAGTTATTCTGTTATTTGACTAAAAGTAGGTAGCTTCTTACAGCGTTTGAAAATAAATTTAATTTTGAAATTAGTTATACACTTACCAATAATGCAACTGGTCACTGATTTAAATGGACAGCTTTCTATTGTGGACTCAATCATTTTTTCTTCATTTGTCTTTATAATAACAGGTCCCAAAACTCTTGGGATAATAATATTTTCTCGAAATCTGGTATTGTTGCCCACAAGGTATTTTGCCAGGGAATCATAATCATTCTTCTGTAAGAATTTACCTAAGTTTGGATCAAGGGGGGGTCTTTTATATTCTGACATATTTAGTTCTAAAATTTATTTACAAATAAAAACGATACAGCTTTCTAAAATAAATCGATATTTTGTACAACTTTTCCGATCTAACCTAGAAAACTGTGCTTCTTTATCCTTTCACAAATAACAATTACTTGTTACTTCAGATTTTCTGTGTTGAAATGTACCAGCACTGGTAAGATTGTACGACGTATACGGAACACGCCCATCAATCAGCTGTTTTGTTTGACACTAGAAGTAACAAATAAATGTTTATAAAGTCTGCTTTGATTAATAGCTTAAAAAACATAAAAAACAAAATAAAATCAAATATTTATTTTATCTAGAAATGTATAAATTAATTCATTATTAATTAGATCTCACACTTTGCTATTAAAATAAGATAACATACCGGCAATGGCCATTATGTGAGGTGCGAGCTCTGCTCTCAACCAAAATTTTTTAGAGGCAGTAGGGGTCTATACATCCACATTGTCAATAGTCAATAGTCAATAGTCAAAATATATTTATTCAATAAACTCAATTAATAAGTACTTTGAAACGTCCAAATATTTTTTAACCTACCACCCATTCAGGACATCCTTTTTTAACTGTGGCAAAGAACGGGCCCAAGAAACCACAGCGCACAGAAGCAACGACATTTACAAAATATATATATATTATATGTCGTTACCAGATCACAAAATACAAAATATGAATTTGAATGTAAATAGTTTAATTAAATATGGTGCTCTATATAAATTAATTATAGGCAATTAGAAATAGCTGTTGGAGTAGGTACTTGGAGCATGTCAGACCCAAGCTGTTTTGTCTTCTGTATAATCCGACACTTTATAATAAGCTTTTTTATAAAGCTTTTCTTTGATTTTGATTTTAAATTTATCAAGATCTAAATTCTGAATATCATTTGGTACTTTGTTGTATAATCGTACACACAGACCCTTAAAAGAATTATTTATTTTATGGAGCCTAGTATAAGGCACTGCTAATTTGTTCTTACTTCTAGTATTTAATTTGTGAATATCACTGTTTTTTGAAAACATTTCAATATTTTTATGAACATACACAAGATTTTCATAAATATATTGTGATGCAACTGTCATTATACTTATATCCTTAAATCTCTCTCTGAGAGAGTCACCAGCCTGTAGGTTATATATTGCTCGAATAGCCCTCTTCTGCAGCACAAAGATAGTTTGAATGTCGGCAGCATTTCCCCACAGTAAAATGGCGTACGACATTACACTATGAAAGTAACTGAAATAAACTAATCTCGCTGTATCAACGTCAGTTAACTGACGGATCTTCATTACTGCATAAGCCGCAGAGCTAAGTCTATTCGACAATTTAGCTATATGTGGGCCCCACTGAAGCTTGGCATCCAACGTGATGCCTAGAAACACAGTGGTGTCCACAGGATTCACATTCTTATCTTTAATTTGTACACTAGTTATTACCTGCTTAACATTAGGCAATACAAATCTTACACATTTGGTTTTTCCCTCGTTTAATAGCAAGTTATTAACACTAAACCAGTGAACAATCTTTGAGACCGCATTATTCACATCGTCATAATTTGGGTGTCGTCGTTTCACTTTGAATAAAAGTGAAGTATCATCAGCAAACAATACTATCTCATGACTGTCTTTTACAAAATAAGGTAAGTCATTAATATAAACCAAAAACAAGAATGGACCAAGTATTGAACCCTGCGGAACTCCCATTTTAACCACTGATCCCGGAGATCTTTTACCGTTAATGTCGACCTTTTGAATCCTGTTACTCAAGTATGAGATTAGAAGGCTCAAAGAAGCATCCCTAATTCCATAGTGGTTAAGCTTCCTGACCAAAGTTTCATGTAAAACACAATCAAAAGCCTTGGATAAATCACAAAATACCCCTAGGGCATCCTGTGATTCCTCCCAGGTATCAAATATTTGGATTAAAAGCTCAACACCGGCGTCAGTTGTAGAGCGACCCCTAGTAAAACCATATTGTTTAGAATGTAAAAGTTTATTTTTATAAAAATGAATTTGCATTTGGTCTAGTATTAACTTTTCAAAAATTTTACTAAATGTGGGTAGCACAGAAATAGGTCTAAAGTTAGAGGGGTCAGAAGTGCTACCCGATTTAAATAATGGAATTATTTTACTATATTTCATGAGGTCAGGAAAAACACCACAGTCAATGCATTCATTAAATATGCAAGCTAAAACTGGAGCTATTGTCATAATTACAGATTTAGCGACGTCCACGGAATTACCCCACAGATCAGCAGTTTTCTTTTTATTGAGAGTGTTAAATGTTTTTATTATATCTATAACACAAATTTTTTGAAAACTGAAATTATTTTCACAATCTTTAACATTCTCCTTCAAAACAGATTCAGCTACAGTGGGGGAGGAAATCAAGGCGTTTGTAGTTGAAACTGGAATGTCAGTAAAAAACCTCAAATGCTGCAGCAACATCAGCATCAGAAGTCAAGGTTTTATTATCACAATTTAAATTGTACTCATTATTACGACTTTTGACCTTTCCTGTTTCACTATTTATAATATTCCATGTCATTTTTATTTTGTCATTACTATTCTTAATCTTAGAACTCAGATAGTTTGCCTTGGCTAATCGACATACTCTTTTGAATAACTTTGAATAACTTTTAACATATAATTTGAAGTCATCGCTGGTGTTATAGTTGCGTTCACCATAAAGTTCATAAAGGCGTTTCCTACTTCTGTGAATACCAATTGTAGCCCATTCATTAAAAGTTACAGTACCACTAACTGAGATCTTTTTTGGAATAAAAGTTTTATTAAATTCTGAACAATAAATGTTAAAAAAATTATTATAAAAGACATTAGGGTTGTCATTGTATTCTAAATAATTTAATTTTGTATCTAGATTGCTTTTAACGTTCCAGCCGACCTGCAGTTTTTGGTACAACAGTGATATTCTTTTTCGTCACTTGTTTACGCTGGTGTGGAAAGCTGACCATTTGGCCACAATGATCAGAGTCCAGGTTATTAATAATTTGCTTAGCCAGTGGTTTTACATTTGTATATATGTTATCAATACAGGTGGCCGAAGTGGCAGTTATTCTTGTCGGCTCCAAAAATAAATGATTCAAGTTGTATGATAGAAATAGGTTTTTAATTTTAGTTGACATCGTGGAATTTTCTAACAAATTAATATTAAAATCCCCGCAAACAATTATTGTTTTACCTACATTACGGACTTTATGTAATGCCTCATCCATAACTTTTTCGAAAAAATCATATGATGCTGAAGGAGGTCTGTACACACTTAATACAACAAACTGCTCCAACTCCACACAAGCTATTTCTATTGTTCGCTCAACCGAGAGGCTCACTATGTCTTTGCGTTCCTTTAATTTAAACTTTTTACTAACAATAATTAAGGAGCCACCATGTATTGCATTTCCTCGACTGAACGAACTTCCTACCAAATGATTCTTAAAATTGAACATGAACTGATGGTCTTTAAGCCAGTGTTCTGTTATGCAAAGAATATCAATTTTATTACAGTTCACGAACAATTCAATCTCCAAATCTTTGCCCATCATTCCTTGGATGTTCTGGTGGACAATGTTTAAAGATTGTACATTTTTTAAATTTAATGATTGACATGGGCTTTTGCTAAAGCTATTTTTACATTCATTTAATTTCATTTTATTAACAAACATTTCGCAAGAGTTTTCCTCTTTTGTCATATAATTTAATTTAAATAATTAATTGGAATGTCAGTAGAAACACTACTGACGTCTATGTCAAATATACATTGCTCAATAGAAGCAACTTGGACTCTGCTTTTAGGTTGAGTGCGAGATACAACGTTTTGCTGTACAAGTGGTTATTTGTGTTTTCCCTGTGTTGTTTGACCCTGTTGTCTTTCTGTTAAGTGTTTAATAAGGTGGCGGTTGTTTAGCATACGTATATTGGTAAGTAAATCCGTGCTTATTTGTTTTGTGTTAAATGTCTGACCCTCCTGACCCAGGCGGGGGCGACAACGAGCCATGTGCTCAGTTTTCACTCCCAACGTTTTCCCAAATGGACGTAAGTAATAGCGCCCAGACCTCCCGGAAACGAGCTCCGTCCGATAATAATTTACCTCAACCTCCGAGAAAAACTAATATTCCCGTGTCTTCCCTTAGTACGCAATCAACATATGTAAGCCCTGAATTCTCAGGTAACAAACTGAAATATACCTCTGAAGACTCATCACCCTTCCTCGTTCATGTAAGCAAACCAGTTACTGATCCCTCCTCTGGCACCGTATTACGCCCCATTAAATTTGGACACTTTTTGTTCATTAATAAAATAAAAAATGTGGTAAGGGATGGCATTAAGCATGTTGGTAGAAACAGGATTTCTGTGGAATTCAAAACCTTCTCGGATGCTAATGCCTTCCTTGACCACCCGGCACTCACAGGGAACAACTATGAAGCAATAATTCCCACTTATAGTATTACTAGAATGGGAATAGTACGTCAAGTACCCATAGAGTGGACTTTAGAAGAATTAGTGGAGTCAGTGGAGATCCCAACAGGCTATGGCCCCATAGTTAAGGCCCGTAGACTTAATAGAAAAACATTTAATGATAATACACCTGTTTGGGTCCCTACACAGACTGTAGTTTTAACCTTTTCTGGCCAAAAACTACCACAACATGTGTACTGTTTTTTTACATCTCTCCCTGTCGAAGTATATGTTCTCCCCACTATACAGTGCAATAAGTGTTGTAGATTCGGCCACATACAGTCGCAGTGCAGATCCCAAGCACGCTGTTTCATTTGCGCTCAACCTCACGAAGGCCATACTTGTAATAAAGACACTCCAACCTGCCTTTTTTGCTCTGGAGCACATCAGGCTACTAACCCTTCATGCCCTGAACACTCAAAGCAGAAGCAGATCAAACTTGTTATGTCTCAGGAAAACATCACTTACTCTGAGGCATCGGCTAGATTCTCTCAAGTTAGACGGTATTTCGCTGACACTGCGAGAACCGTGCAAGTCCCCTCCCCACCTCCATCCCCTCAATACCCAACTCAAATCCTCCCCCCTCGGTCTCAAAATGTTTCCTACCGTAAAACGGTTTCCTTATCCAAGCATCAACCTCTCCCATCTGCAAGCCCTGGCTACGATGCTAGAGCCCATAGTTCAATAGTTGAAACCCCACAGTCCCAACAACCTAATGGTTGTGCTTTCCCCACAGATTCTCCTATCCCTAATGACAACCTCATCTCACTCCTCCTCTCCACCATCATCAATCTTCTAGGAAGATTTAGTGATGTCCCCTTACCGAACAACCTCAGAGACCAACTTTTTCAGGTCCTCAATCTTTCCTGCTCCAATGGCCCCCATCCTTCAATGGAATTGCCGCAGCAGCAAGAATAAGAAGCATGATATTCTACACCTTATTAATAAATTCAATCCCTTCATCTTTGCTGTTCAGGAGATGCGTCGCAAACCTGGCGATCGAGTCCGATTCCCAGGTTATTCGTGCCTTAGGGACGACAGAAGCGACGGGCATGGAGGCTCCGCCCTCCTAATCTCCAGAACAGTAACTTTCTCCCAAGTCAACCTCCCCTCCCACAGTGAGCATGTAAATGCAGTAGCTGTGAGAATTTCCAACGTGACCTTTTTATCTATTTACATCCCCCACCCCAATCATTCATGCCTTGCTGAGTTTTCCGATATACTCTCTTCCCTTTCCCCCCCTCTGGTTGTGTTAGGTGATTTTAATATTCATCACACATCTTGGGGTTCCTATTATTCCGACCATTTATCCCATTCCTTCCTCGATATTTGCGATCGCTTCGATCTTTGCGTGCTCAATGACGGCTCACCTACACGCAGGGTTTACCCGTCCCAGAATATCAAAAGCGCCGTCGATTTAAGTTTATGCTCTCCTGCTCTCGCTCCTGACTACAATTGGACTATTCTTCCCACAACCTATGGCAGTGATCACTATGTTATCGTCATACTAACTTTTGATAACCGCCACTCCCGCTCCAATCCATTGCCAAACGCTCCTCGTCCGCGCCTTAAATTTAATACATCCAAGGCTGATTGGTCTGAATATGGACTCGCTTTAGACCAGAATATTCAGAACCTCCCTGAAGTCACACCTTACAACTACCTAGCAGTGTATACTGACTTCAGAAACAGCCTGCTGTCTTCAGCAGAGAACTGCCTGCCAACCAAGAATATTTACAAAGGCAAAAGTTCTTCTCCACCTTGGTGGGACCCAGAATGCACGGCGGTGTGCAAGGAGCGAAAGGCAGCGGAACGTGAATATTCGTTGTCCATGACTGAGGCCAACTTCATTAAGTATCAATCGGCGGCGGCTAAAGCTGTCAGAGTCCTCACTAAAAAGAAACGATTAGGTTGGTGCCAGTTTTGTGAGTCCCTGTCCCCAAGATCCCAACCCTCGGTGGTATGGAGAAACATTAGGAAATTTCGTTGCTCTGCCTCCAGCAACAACAACATAAACTCCAATGATCCATCAGCTTGGCTGGAACTCTTCCAAAATAAACTCGCTCCCCTCTCAGTCCCGACAGAAATTGAGGCTACACTATGTACGCCGTCAATGCCATCCCATTACTCCGAATTTGACTCTCCATTCTCTCTTGAGGAACTTAATACAGCCCTGGACGGTCTCAAAGATTCCTCCCCAGGCATCGATGGTATTCCCTATTCGCTACTAGTTAACAGCAGCTCTTCCGCTAAGAACCTATTCCTTAATTTAATCAACAACATCTTTTTGAGGGGAGTTCCTCCTGAGGAGTGGAAAGCCCAAATTATAATCCCCATCCTAAAGCCTGGAAAACTTGGCAACGACCCTAACGGGTATAGACCCATTGCACTTTCCTGCACAATGGCCAAAATCATGGAACATCTAATTAAAAACCGGTTGGAGTGGATAGCGGAGAGTAGGGGTCTACTAGCCAAAAGCCAGTTTGGGTTCCGTAAGGGAATGAGTACAATGGACAGTCTAAGCGTCTTCTTGACTGATATCTGGATAGGCCTTTCCAAACGTGAGAATGTGACGGGAGTCTTTTTAGACATATCATCTGCCTATGACAATGTTCTGCTTCCGGTACTCAGGCAGAAAATGCTAAATCTGAGTATTCCTGTGAGGCTTGTAAATATAATTTTTAATCTATTCTCGTCACGATCTATACAGATATGTCACAATAATGCTCTTTACCCCGCAAGAACTGTTTGGAGAGGCCTTCCCCAGGGATCAGTCTTGAGCCCTTTACTTTATAGTATTTACACCTATGACCTCGAATTGTCCTTAACCCCTTTTTGTAATGTCCTGCAGTATGCCGACGACCTGGCCCTGTATATTTCACACAGCGATCCCGAGCAAGCTACTGAATTACTTAACGCCGCATTAGATTACCTCCATGATTGGCTACTGGAACATGGTCTTTCGCTTTCGGTAGACAAGTGTAATATGGTTGTATTCAGTCGCGCAAGGAATACACCTATTATGTCAGTTAAATATGACAACCAAGACATCCCTTTAAAAAGCCATGCGAAATTCTTAGGAACGGTACTAGACTCCAAAATGAGTGGAACTCAACATGTCTCCCATGTATCCAAAAAATGTGAGAAAAATACCCATATCCTCCGTTCCGTTTCTGGTACCTGGTGGGGCGCCCATCCATTTTGTCAAAAACTCCTTTACAATGCTTTGATCCGATCGCATTTGGACTATGGTTCATTACTTCTAGAACCCTGTCTTAAATCGTCTTTGAACTCGCTCGATAAAATCCAGTCCAAAAGCCTTCGGATAGTGGCAGGAGCGATGAAATCATCTCCGATAAATGGTTTGCAGGTGGAGTGTGGGGACCCCCCACTGGCCATTAGAAGACAATACCTAGCCGACAAATTTCTTTTTAAAATTGTCCAAAATTCGTCTCACCCACTCCTTGCCAAACTTCACCAACTGTCGGAGTTTATATCATCAGACAAATTCTGGAAACTCAGAGAGTCCCCTTGCCTGTTCCGTAGCTTCATCAAATTCATCCGACTTCCCTGCCCTGTTTACCAATGTGCCCTTAAACCCATATTTGGGAACCCGTACCACTCCCTGACACTGCAACCTGACATCCATCTAGACCTAGGTATCTCCAAAGACTCACCAGATGCAGAGTTCCAGCTACAAGAAGTCATCCGGAAAAATTGGAAAGACTGGCTTGTGATGTACACAGATGCTTCCAAATTATCAGACGAGGAATGTGTTGGTGCTGCGGTCTGGATTCCCAAATATAAAATAATATTAAATTTCAAATGCCCCCCTGTTACATCCGTCTTTACTGGAGAGGCTACTGCAATTCTTGAAGCCGTTCGATATGTGGAATCCCATAAAATAGGTAAAACAGTTATCCTCACAGACTCCAGAAGCAGTCTCCAGGCGATCTTATCCAATCCTTTCCATAGTAAATCTAATCCTCCTATAATCCTCCAAATTAGGAAAATTCTTTTAAAATGCTCCACGCTTGGATACCAAGTCTCTCTGGCCTGGATACCAGGACACACAGGTATATTAGGTAACGAAGCCGTTGACATAATCGCAAAAGAGGCAACTGCCATTGGATGTCCTGACCATGATAAAGTTTTTTCTTACGATCTGTACCCTTTGGCCACTCAAGTAATGAGATCTACATGGGAAACTCAGTGGCGGGAGAAAAGCAAAACCGTAGGGAAATATTTCGCGGACATTCAGCACTCCTTACCTGACAAGCCATGGTTTTTTAAATATAAAAAAGCTTCCAAAGCATGCACCTCCACTGTGAGCCGTTTAAGGTTAGGCCATGCATGCACCCCTGTTCATCTGGCCAAAATTAGGGTTAAGGACTCATCCCTTTGTGAATGCGGTCTGGAGGAGGGAACACCTGACCACATATTTTTTAACTGTCCCAAATACCCAACTTCCCTTTATGATCTCCTCCCCCCATGTATCCCCAAACCCACAAATTTTAAGATTGTTCTCAGTTATGTGAAACCCCCCTGCATTGATGTTTTATGTTCTTATATAACTACTAACAATATAAAATTGTAATTTGTCTGTCTGCCACTAACAAATGTTATATATAAGTATTGTGTTTGTCCATAGGCATTACAGAGTACAGATCATCAACTGGGTCTACAGCCTCAAAATTTAAGATCTCACCACCTCTGTACTTGTACATTGTGCTCTTACGAGAAACCGATACAAGCAATGAGTCTGTAGAGATAAACAACTGTGCCAAAAACTGGATATTGGCGAAATCCAAAGGGAAACGCCACTGCACAAAAAGAAGAAGAAGAAGAAGCAACTTGTTTAGCCAAGTTTTTGGCTGACGTTTGAATACAATAGGATAGCGATAAAGCTATTTGTCGCTTAAAATAATTTGGCAGATAATAACTATCTCTTGTCAAATAAAAATTACTAACATAATTGTTAGTGTCAATTAAATGCATTATGTCATTTTTGCAAAATAAATGTAATGTCAGGTTAAGCTTATGTCTAATAGAATTTTCCTCCTGTGGCAAACTACTACAATAAGGTAATGTAAACAATATAATTTTCTTTACAATTAACTTATTCAAACATTCTAAACATTTTAGAAGGCTTGTTTTGTTCAGATTACCTCTATTACCAACAAATAATAATAAGGTGCTATTGGGTTTATATTTATGCTCTACAGCTTTTTTCAAAATATGTTGATAAGAAGCACCCGGTATACAATAATTGATAACTGAATGTCCCAAGTCAGATAACAACCGACCCATGTTTTTACCAAATTCATCACTAAATATTACCAAGTCACTATTACAATCTGTCTTACATGGAATCTGGTTGGTTGGTATAAGTTGTGGTACATTTTTAATTGTGCACTGAGGTATTGTACATTGGTAAGTTGCACCCGTCTGTGGTTGCACCACAGACGTATAGTGAGTTGCACAGACCTTCTAATGCCCCCCAAACCACCCCTTTTGTACTTCATAAAGAAAAAATCAATGAAGGTGATTTAATAGGGGCCTCCTAGTTGATTTTTTCTAGTGATACCGTTGCTCCTGGCTCTCCAGAGACTGTGGCATTACTAATTTCGAAACATCCTCCTCCTGCAGCAACACTTCGCCTCCCTGATCCACCTCCGAGTCCGAGTCTACAGATGCTTCGCCTTCGACCAACGAAGACGAAGTAGGTACATAATACTATATTTTCGACCGCCTCTCCCCGAAACATTTGGAAAATTTAGTTCCAAACAACAGGTTGGGAACTAAATTTTTCGAAGTGTGAATTATACATATCGAATACCGTGGCTCCGGAACGTAGAGCTCAAATTATTTCTGACTTTAGTCTTCTGGCCCCCAACATCAAAATTCTCAGCGACGACTTATTGTTTTTATTAGGCGCTTCTCGACGCTGCCATGCCGGCTTTTATTGATGATGCTATCGCTAAATTCAATTTAAATTCAGACCGTCTATTCCAAATTAATCCACACATGGCACTATTCATTATTCGTTTTCGTTTCTTCGTTCCAAAAGTTACTCCGATGCTCCCAACTATGGCTTTTTCCTAACTTATTGTCAAACTTAGGCTGGATTCGACCAAACTGGAATAAGACTTACTCCGAGATTAGTCTATACAAATTCGGCGTTTAATCTAGGTATAAGACCTTGTTCCAGTTTGGTCGAATCCACCCTTAGACATTCTGCTTAGAATAATAACGCTATAGAAAGATAGTCTTCATACAAGCGCTCTGTCAAAAATGAAGCACTAAACCGATTCTCACACGCGTGACGTGCGCGCATGGCCGTGATCTGCTGTCTCTTTCCAATTCTATGATTATGAAAGAGACAGCACTGCGCAGGCCGCTGCTACCGAGACTTTAACTTAGAGAATCACACTGCAGTACGTTTATATTTTAACCTAATTAACTACAAGATACTATGAAATACTGAAAGCTTACCTGTGAAAAGTGTTGTTATTATACTTCTTTTGTTTTTCAGATGTGTTGTGACACAATTTAACTGCACAAACCGTCATATTTTTTTTGTTTTCGCAAGACACGTTCGGCGCGCTGTCACATTGAACACTACGGAGCGGTCCGGCGTAGGGTGCCATTTCTGGCTCCAATTAATGTGCTTCAAAATAGGCGCGCGAACTTGGTTTCTATAGCGTTATTATTCTAAGGACATTCTGATTAAGATACTCTAGTTAAAATTCTAAAATTAATTCAATCACTTCTGCTGATACAGCAGAACTTGCTCGTCTCACTGCCGTCTCCGAGAGAGAGGCAGGTCACTGGATCCAGGCTGCCAATGTCGGTACCTTGTTGGACGGGCCGTCCCTTAATCTAGCGGTCTGCCTCCGTCTTGGCGCCAGCGTAGTCCACCCTCATCGTTGTGTGTGTGGGGAGGCTGTTGACAAGCTTGGCCACCACGGCCTCTCATGCGTTCGCAGTGCTGGTCGTATGTTACGGCACTCCTCATTCAACAACATCATCCGCAGTGCTTTTGCCACCGTATGGTGTACCGGCTGTCTTAGAACCAGCTGGTATCTCTCGCAGCGATGGGAAAAGACCTGACGGTATGGCCATTAGACCTTGGAAGCTTGTCAAGCCGTTGGTGTGCAACCTGTGCAGACACCGTGGCTCCCTCACATGTACGCGCCACCTCCCTTCATGTCGGAGCTGCTGCGGTAAGTGCTGAAAGTCGCAAACGGAACAAGTACGTGAATCTAGGCCGCAACTACATATTTGTTCCGTTTGCGGTGGAGACATTGGGTCCATGGGGGCCGGAGGCAAAACAGCTCGTTAAAGAGTTAAGTACTCGACTTATTGAAGCCTCAGGTGACAAGAAGGCTGGCAGCTACCTCTGCCAGCGTATCAGCCTGGCAATTTAAAGAGGTAACGTTGCCAGCATTTTTGGTACCGTACCCATGAGCCCACAGTTGGAGGACATCTTTTATTTATTTTCTGGGTTTATTATTCTTAGGTTTATTTTCTTTAGTATTAAGTTTAGGTAAGTAGTTTAATTTTGTTTAAGTACCTATTTCAGTTATGTTGTTGTTTTATAATATACTTACACATTATCTTAATAATGTGAATTGGCATACTAAGATGGACTCAGACCGAGTTAGAAGCCCTGGACAGAAAGGTTCGACAGCAACTGACATCACATCGCATGCTCCACCCACGCTCGTCTGTTATGAGACTGTACATCCCGCGGAAATGGGGTGGTCGAGGCTTTTTAAATGCCAAGACCCTCCACAACCGTGAGGTGTGCAGTCTCCGAGAATATTTCTTCAACAACGAGTGTGGGATGCATCGCGATGTGGTGTCAGTTGACAGTACTTTTACGCCTCTCTCCTTAGGCAAAGAGAACTGGCGCAAGCCTCAGGTGCTGAGCACCGAGGACCGCAAGTATGTATGGAAGAGCAAGGAGCTGCACGGCCGGTTCTATCGGGCCTTAACAGGGCCCGATGTGGACCTGCTCGCGTTGGTGAACTGGCTACGATTCGGGGACCTCTTTGGGGAAACCGAAGGTTTTGTCTGTGCAATTGCGGACGAAGTATTCAAGATGAATAACTACCGGAAGTATATCATGAAGGACGGTACGGTCGACATATGTCGAGCATACCGCCGTCCCGGAGAGTTACTCAGGCATATTATTTCCGGTTGTTCTCATCTTGCTAACGGCGCGTACTTGCACAGACACAATCTTGTAGATAGGATCATTCACCAGCAACTTGCTCATCAATACGGTCTTGTTGATTCCGAGGTGCCGTACTATAAGTACGCACCTGAGCCAGTTCTCGAAAATGGTCGTGCATTGCTCTATTGGGACCGATCGGTTATCACGAGCAGGACTATCGTTGCCAATAAGCCTGACATCGTGATAGTCGATCGGTCCCAGCGGCGGGCAGTGCTAGTCGACATCACCGTCCCACATGATGAGAACCTCGTGAAGGCTGAGAAGGACAAGCTGTGCAAGTACCTTGACTTGGCTTACGAGGTTACCGCCATGTGGGATGTTGACTCGACTATCATTGTCCCGATAGTCGTATCTGCAAACGGCCTAATAGCGAAGAGTCTCGACCAACATCTCAAGAGACTCTCGCTAGACGGCTGGATCAAGGGCCAGATACAGAAGGCGGTACTTCTTGACACGGCACGCATCGTCAGGAGGTTCCTCTTACTGCAGCCCTAACCACCGGTAGCTTGGGCCCTGCCCGCTGCTGGCGGCACGCTAGGTTTAGGTTTTTTTATAATGTTAAATGTTTTATTTTTTATAGTAGTTTTGTTTATTATTTTTATATGGAATATTATAAAAAACCTACACTTAAAAAAATAAATAAATACGTGAATAATCATAATAAATGTTTTATTCATTTCAAGACTTAATGTAACAATATTAGGTGAAAACTTCCTCTATTAAATGCAGAAGCACCTGTACCAAAGGGAGTCGCTCTTCCTTAACTTAAATTATGATAACTATTGTGTTAACTAATACATGTGAAAGTAGGAACTTACATTTAAATACATGCTTTTTACACTTTTAAAAAATAAAAAAGAATTCATTTAAATTTATATACTTAAAAGTAAAAAATATAATATTTTAAGTAGGAAAAATATGTAAAGTGTAGGTGTAGTGTGTTTGTTTTGTAGCGATGGTGTGTAAATGTGTGTGGGTGTGTGTGGGAGAGTCTGTAAAAATCTATTATACGTCTGTGGTAAAAATGTGTGAATAGGTGTGAGGCAAGTTTAATTAACCACTCAAAAGTCAATATAAGAAAGTAAATTTTCAGTCTCATTGTAGTCCAGAGATTTCAGCCATGCGGTAAGTTCTTTCTTACAGTCCCTAGTCGTCAATGAGTATACTTCTAGTTCTATAACTTTGTTGTATAATTGTGAGGACAAATGTGAGAACAGATATTGCGCAAATCGAGTGTATACCCATTTAACAGGGGCTACTTTATATTCTAACACCAGTATCATGGTAGTATTTAAAAGACGTATGCTTTTTCAAAATTGTGAGTAATATATAAAGCTTTCTTACTGTAAGTAAATCTGCATTTAAATATAAAGTTAGGGTAGGAAATCTTCTTTTCTTAAAGTACATAACTTTTAGTAATGACCTTTGGGCAAGTTCAACCTCTAAAAATTTGGTCTTTAAGAGGCCTATTACATCTCGACTGTGATTTTTGCGTAAAATGGCCAACTTTGGCGTTATGGATCTCAGAAACGAAAATACATTAACAATTATGACTTATTGAATAGTGTAGAATAGCTATTGGAATAGTCTTAGCGGCCTTGCTTTTTGTAAATTTTGCTTAACTTTTTAATTAAACCCAAAATTGCAGAGAAAGATTTTCTTAAAGTGCGCGAAGGCACCTTTTTGAGCTCATCGATTGAACTACTGTTCTAAACAAGTGAAATAAAAAAATTATGATGTTATCTCTTATATAGTCGAATAATGCGTAGCGGCCTCGGAATTTTTAGATATCATTGATTTTATATAGGAAAAAAATCTTATTCTAAACCAAAAAACTTCGAAAATTGCTATAAATTAACTGTGAATATATCCTATCTGCGATAATATTATTGAGCAAAATTTATACCAGAGTTACTGTTACATCATGAGGAATAAAGATTTTATAATGAATTTATTATCCTATTTCGATAAAAACAACTGCAAAATTACTACAAAATGCGATGCGCCGGCCGTCCGAATTCAACATATGCTCACAGAATGGATATTTGTAATATTATGCACAAATTTCTTACCCTATTTCGATAAAAACGATAAATACAACTGCAAAATTATTACAAAATGCGAAAATAGGCATTTTACGCAAAAATCACATCGAGATGTAATAGGCCTCTTAAAGTGCGCCACCCCATAAGGTAATACAGTAAATAGCCAATGCTACGTAGATTTGATTTAGCAGTTGCTTATCAGTAACATGTCTCAATACCTTAAATATCCAAATAAGTCTCCGCAACCTGGTAGAAACCAACTCAATATGTGAATGCCAGTTAAGTCTTTGGTCTGGCATGACTCCAAGATATTTCGTTGTTTTAACTCTGTTTAAGGCAGGGCATGTGCAGGTAGAGTTTAGCTTTCGATAACAACTATGAATTCGAAGTTCAAAGGTTGCGTCGGGCTGGTTTCTATCATATATCGAAAAACACATGAAGTTGGTTTTAGAGGTGTTAAGAGTGAGTAGGTTAGCATTTAACCATTCAGCAATCATAGACAGTCCCTGTTCAGCCTGAGTCCTCACAGAGCTCCACGAGTTGCCAGTAAAGACTACAGCGGTGTCATCTGCGTAAGAGAAGATCTTAGTATTTGGGATTACCATATTGCAAAGGTCGTTTATATACAGTAAAAACAAAGTTGGTCCTAACACGCTGCCTTGCGGGACGCCATAGCTTATACTAGCCACTCCCCTGACAGTATGACCCAGCTTAACCCTCTGACACCTCCCATTCAAATAACTCTCTAAGAGTTTAAGGGGGATGCCCCTCACCCAGGTGCTCCAGTTTCTGAACAAGGATTGGGAGACATACCGTATCGAATGCTTTTTGGAGATCCAGGAAAACGGCCACACATTTCTTTTTGTTATCAAGATTATCAGCAACCATAGACGTAAGCGCCTCCATAGCATCTTCAGTAGATCTACCAGTACGAAAGCCAAATTGCGAATTAGACAAGATTTTAAATTTATTTAAGTATTTAATGAGTCTTTTATTTATAAGTTTCTTAGATATTGATCCAGTATTTTAGATATTGATGGTAGAACCGATATAGGTCTATAGTTGCTGACATCTCCCTCATCCCCACCCTTGTGAACCGGTGTAACAATCGATTCTTTATGAGCAGAAGGGAAAACCCCTTTGCTAAAGCAAAGGTTAGCAAGATGGGCCACTACAGGCACAACTTCCGAATCTGCCAGCTTAAGGAACCCTGTAGTTATGTTGTCCCAGCCTGGAGCGCTATTTAATTTTATGTCTCTAAGTACCGTGCGGACTTCCTCTACGTCAGTGTCAAGTAACACAAAAGATGATGGTTGTGTAGGAGCAGAGAGATTAGTCATACGTTGAGTACCTCCACGTCTAATAATGGCATCGGCTAAATTTTTCCCCACACTGGCAAAATAAGAATTAACAAGGTCTGCAGCTTCACTAGTGGAATATGTAATATATATCAGTTTTGAATGATTAGGATTGCTCTTTTTTTGATGTGTTATTGTGGCTATATTACTCCAGAGACTTTTAGTATCTCTTCTGGAATCCAATAAAAGTTGCCGTTTATAATTACGCTTTAGTTTTTTAACAAGTTTGTTGCAAAACATGCGATATCGTCTAAAGGTAATCAGATACATTTCGTCATGTGGATAACTCCGAAGTTTTTGTTGCATTCTATTCCTGTTTCGAATGGATTTTAAGACTCCCGGGGTAATCCACGCCTAAATACTCGTTTATTTTTAGGGATATGTACACTTCTCGTATTATTCTTTATGGATTCCGAGATTATATTTATCAATCTGTTAGTTACTACTTTTGGGTCATTGCACAATAGCAATTCCGCTAGATTCTTATTCTTTAAGTCATTTAGTGTCTATTCATAATCGGTTACTAGTTTGGTTTTTTTACATTTTATTTTTATTTTTCGTAAAAGAGAAATGTATTAAAACCATTGCATGATCAGTTACAGTGGAGTTTAAGACTCCAATTTAAGCTATTACTTCTTTTCTATCAATTTTAAGCATTACGTGGTCTAGGGAACGCCCCATCATAATGCAGTGGGTTCCTAACATGTCAAGATAGTTGGATCTATTTCTTTGTTCAAAACTTTGTTCTCCTTCTCTATGTATAGTAATAATATTTATGTCTAAAGCTATTACTATAGATGTATATGATACCAGCGATTCTAGATGGTTATTTAATGATCGAATGAAGCAATCCGCATTACTTATTGATGGCGACCGGTATATAGCAAGAATTGTAGTTTTGTTAATTTGTTAATTCTAAGAATATCATTTATCATTCATCATCTTAATCACCACTCATTATCATCTAGGGAAAAAAGAAATAAAATACTAATGATTAGGCAGTATGGTCTCTGACCTTAGCCTGTTCCGTCACGGAACAAATTTTAAAAAAGCTAAAAGTCAAAACTTTATTTCTGTTTGTTTTGTTTTTGTTTGCCTAAGTTGCACTGCTACTGGTAAATTCAGGGAAACAGGGATGAGTGAATATGTCCGATTCTTCAGAAGATGAAGATCTATCACGTTTTAGAGAATCTATCGATTCTTCATTTACCAAGCTAATAGATCAATCACGATCAAAACAACAGATAGATACTACCAAAGAAGGTTTGTTATTATAAATTTTAATGATAAGCTTAATAATTTTGTTACTTGCCCATTTATAATTCAATATGTGACAATGCAATCAAGATAATATTATATTTAAGATTTTAAAAAGTTAGGTTATCTTGGCTCCACTTTGGCCCATACTGCCATACACCCCAGGGTAACCAGGGTTCACTGTGCTATTTAAAGAATATTAATTATGAGTAAGTACTACTCAATTGTAATATCGAAACCACCGATGAACCATAAAAAAATCTAAGCGTAATCTTTAGTGTTTTGTATTGATATCCACGTACCTACCTAAAAAATTATTTTATTAATATTAATATTTTCTTTTTTTGCTTACAGATGCAGTGAAAAAGAAGTCTGACAGATACCTAGATGTTGCCAGTCACTACAATGATGTCAAAGTGCCTGAGGAAATGCAGAAAAAGATTGGTGCTAAAATATCAGCTATAATTAGCCATAAAGTTGAATATGTTGATATTGACCGAAATGTGAAGTATGTACATTTATTAGTTATAATTAATTAATGTCTAATACTGTCTTGATACAGTTCAAAGGCCTCCATCATTGAAATAAAGTCATCTCTACAATCTATGGGCATCATAGTAGGTGTAGTTGGTGATAAAAACCATAGAATATGTATACTCTGAATATAGGATTATGGCTTTAGTAGTACTTAGTTGTAATAATAATTTTATAAAAGATGTAAGTATAAATAAATATTATATTTTGAAGTAAAATTTTTAAACTGAAAAAAGACTACAACCTCAGGCGGGAATCGAACCACGCACCTTCCGATTTGCAATTTCCGATTCCACCAAATCTTAGAAGTTTTCACCTTTGAAGGTGCGTGGTTCGATTCCCACCTGAGGTTGTCGCCTTTTTTCAGTGATTAAAAATTTTACTTAGTAAGTATTTTAAGCGTTAATAAAACGCTACAATATATAAAAAACTATAATCATATAATCATTTTCTTACCAATTTTAATGTCCTACTCTATACCTGAAGCTATAATTAAAAATCATTTATTCTTTACAAAGTACTAAAATACAACAATTATACTGTCAACTTTCAAAAAGTGCACAGAAACATCTTTAAACCAGACATCATAATAGCAATTAAATTGTTAGTAAACAATTATTGATGTTGCTTTGTTGGTATCTAATGGGTTAGGCACAATGTAGACTCCTAATCTAGCTTGTTTGTTGTAATAAAACTACCTTTGTTATAATTAACTAGTGGTCCGCCTGCGACTTCGTCTGCGTGAACACACTATCACTATGTGACGAATTTCCAAACAAAACAAATCCACACAAACCTAGTCCACACAATTACAGACAGAACAAAAAATTTGCCAAATGGCTGCAGCCATTTTGAAGTGATGAGCGTACAAACATTTGGGCAATTGATTTTTATTAATTTAGATGTTTATGTTATGTACAGAAAACGAAAAATCAAAGGAGGTGTGAAACTTTTTAAGGGCTCTGAAGGTTTTTTATCCTGTGAGGACCTCAAAGACACTTACACAGAGCTCCATAATGCAGAGGCAAAGAAAATTGGGAGGCCTAAGAGAAAGATTGATGATGTAGTCGACTTAAATGTTGAAGGTAAGACAATATACACTTCTGGACACATCTATTGGCCCACCTTAGGGTTTAGGTTACTATGGCCCCTACTTAAATATGATTGCTAGATTGAACAAAAACTATTGATGCAGTTTTAAACATTACACCATAATACATTTTACCATCTTTTTCAATCATATTGTTTTAAATTTGAATTCAGAATACCTCACGACATGGAGCTACACCTAACAAGTCGGGTATGCGCCTTGATGAAGGCAGTTGATTTTTGAATAAAAAACATGTTTTATCAAATAAAGGTTTAATTTAATAACGCGTGTTGCCTCTATGGGCATCTACAACAGCTCTCATACGATTAGGCATAGAGTTTATCAACCGCTCTATGAAATTTTGAGGGATCATCTCTCATTCCTTTTCTATGGCAGTTTTCAACTCCTGCATCGTCTGGGCAACTGGCTGACGAGCCCTAACACGTCTTTTTAGCTCGTCCCACATGTGCTCAATCGGGTTCATGTCTGAACTTCTGGCTGGCCAGTCCATAACTGTGATGTTCACATCCCGAAGATATTCCCTGTCGATGCCGGCCGTATGGGCTCTTGCATTATCATGCATAAAAAGGAAATTTGGGCCCACATGGTCCACGTATGGCATCACGTGAGGTTCTAAGCACTCACGAATGTACCTTTCAGCATTTAATGTTGGCAGCCGTGGTCCCGTAATAACCTCAAGTTGAGTTTTGCCGCTCGCGGATATACCGCCCCAGACAGTCCATGAGCCACCGCCATAAGCAACCCTCTCTTCAAAGCAGCATTGTGCAAAACGCTCTCCCTTACGTCGGTAGACCTTTTCCTTCCATCATTGCCATGTAACGCAATTTTAGGCTCATCAGAAAGGAGTACACGGCTCCAATGCTGCTGAGTCCAATTTAAATGAGTGCGCGCGAAATGAAGACGCGCTGTTCGGTGGGCTCGCGTTAGTTTGGGGCCATTAGCTGGCTTGTGTGGTACCATATCGCGTTCTTTTAATCTTCTCCGAACAGTTCGAGCGCTCACAGATACTCCGTGGAAGTCGCGAAGTTGGTTTTGTATCTCAATGGAGGTAAGGTGACGATTTCTCAAGCTGGTCGTCACGATGAATCGATCCTGCCTTTCAGTTGTGATCCGAGATCGTGGCCTTCCTAGGTGGCGAACAAAGCCGCCAGTCTCTAGGTAGGTACCTCCGATAAACATTTCGGACCGCAGATCTACTTAAATTAAATTGAGCACTCACATTTCTTTGGCTGTGTTTGGCCTGGATAAGTGCCACAGCTTGGGCGGCGACTTCAGGCGAAGTATCCATAGATTATTGATAGAACCTCACCTTAATGTTAAGAATAAGTAATGTTTGTTGCAAAACCAAAGAGAAAAATCACACTTTCAAGAATTAAATCCAAGTAAACCAATAAAACAAGTTTTTTAGTATTCGATTGTTTGATATGAACAGGCTCCAAATTGTCTTTTGTTTCTTTAAATTCTGTGTTCGAAATTTAAAAAAAGACTATTGAATAAAATTATGAATGTGCCTGGTCCAAAACTGTATAAAAACTTTTTGCTCGACCTAATATAAATTTTTAGCTAGGACTAAACGAAACTGAAAATGCAAGGTGGGCCAATAGATGTGTCCAGAAGTGTATAAACAAGAGTAATACTTGCATGAAAAAGGATTCATAAATTTTTTGTTAGGTATTTATTTTCTGTTTTTCTATTACCTATGTATGTAGGTATGTAGTATTCAAGCAGCAATTTTAGACCACCTTTTTCAATACTTTTATTATGACTTTCACAGATTTGACTCTACTCGATTCTCTTGTTTCAGACAAAATAAATTCAGTTGTGCTGAGCGGTGAATATATTTTGTCGAAAGAAGAAACAAATTGTTGGAAATCTAGAAAAAAAGAGAAGCTTTATAAATACAAGAAAAATAAAAATAGTAAGGTGTTAACAGCCATCGAATAAAACAGTCAATAATATTCAACATTTTATTTTATTTACAATAGTACACTTAATTAGATAATAAATATGTACAAAAAAATTATATCACATTATCAACTGCATTCCTCATACGTAAATTACAAAGAATCAAATTGCAAGTGAGCATTGCATTTGAGGAATTTCAACATTCAATGAACTTTATAATGAACACATTATTCGACAGTTAATGTTTAGAAAACATTAAAAAAAACAGGCACCTATGAAGAAAATCTATCAATATCAATAGGTATGAGAAAACTGATAAGAAACATATTTACAGAAGAGCACAATAAAAAAATAATTCGGATTTGTTGGAAGCTTGAGTAGGCGGCATGAAGCATTTCCTCTGTGGTAAGTGGTTATAAATTATTAAATTAAACATTTAAAGAAATTATTATTTTATTCGAGAATTAACAGACTGGCTGCCGAGCTCTTGCCCTAATGCGATAATTAAGGAGAATCCTTAGACAGTACATAGATAACTAAGTTGTCTACTTGGGTTTAGAGACAGCTAGAGTCGTGAGGCGGGGACGTGGAGAAAGATCATGTTGATTTGGCGAGCTCGTCGTGTGAGAAAGCGCGGTTGTTCATAGCGTTGATCTTGGCTTCTTCAGAGCTTTTACATACATAAGAACTCAGCTGTCGTAATGCCAGACTCAATAGAGCTTCAATTGTTAGCAACCTCTATTGAGTCTTCGTGACGGACATGAGGATATAGGTGTATAGAGTCGCGCGAATTACTTAGCCCCTTCGTACACAAGGCTACGCAAATCTTCGATAATCGACGATTTTAGTCTCCAAGCGACTACCGCCATACAAATTGGAGTCGCGGGACAAATGTCGGCGACGCGACTCGTGTTCGAATCTCAATGGATTTGTATGGCGGTAGTCGCTTGGAGACTAAAATCGTCGAGTATTGAATATTTGCGTAGCCTTGTGTACGAAGGGGCTTAGAAGCACACTACTCTCTTTCGTCAAACCGAAATTTCGGCCCATTTTTGTTTGCTATTAACAGCGTTTTCCATTCCGTCCAAAGTTTCATTCATACAAAATAGATTATTTAAATTATTAATTTGTAAAAAAATTTTTGAAATGTACAAAATAATGGAAAGCGCTAAGTATTTAATTTTTTCTCTGAAAATAATAAAATAATAATAATAATCTATAATAATAAAATAATAATAAAATCTCTCTAAGTGATTGATTACGTGTAGGTAGGTACTCCTGTCCTTTTGAGAATCTGTCCTTATGAGAATGACCCCTATAAATAGCAAACGAAATTCAGGCGAAATTTCGATTTGGGCAAAGAGAGTAGGCCATCGGCTGGCGCGCGGTTGGGCAACTAAGCGCGAGTGGCGGATATAGATTTTAACCACCCCTTGGTCTAGTGGCTAAGCCACACCGGTCTTAGACTTACGAGGTCCTGGTTTGATTACCAGCGGGGGTACATCTTTGTGTCCATGATTTGGTTGTAGTAGGGCTTGTTATGTCCGTTTAGCTACCAATACATCTAAAGTCTGGCGCCATATAAAGAATGTGAAAAGCATTGTTATGCTCAGACAGTTAAAGAGATAAGATAGCCAGTTCCTCATTGGTTGAGGATTCCGGGTGAAGCGCGCTTCCACCTTCGGCCTTATCGTCACTTACCATCAGGGGAGATGATGGCCAAGCGCTTTCCCGTAGTGGATATAAATATACACCATGACAGGTTAGACGACGGACGCGTTTAAGGAGGTAAACTAGTAACTTATCTACATCCCTTCTATTTAAAAAAGGTTATAGCAAATTTTAAAACACGCGAGTTATTAGGCATTTTTAAAAAAGTGAACTTTCTGCATTTCGCATGTACTACACGCACGAGTAAGGGAGGCGTCGTTCGCGCGGCGGCGTTAGCTGTGCGTGTGTAGTTTAGGTAATTTCGCGTGCGTAGTAAATTGTAAATAAGCAGAAAAACCATTTCATTAACGAAAAAAATTAATTTTTAATGGAACAGCCCCTTGAGCACGGATCTTTTATCGACCGATAAAGTGACATTAGACGATAAAATTTGACAGTTCAAGTACTGCCGATGTCAATTTGTCGACGTCTAATGTCACTTTATCGATCGTTAAAAGATCCGTGCTCGCACTGCAGGTATCGGTTTCTTATCCACCTCCTTTAACGCGTCCGTCGTCTAGCCAGTCACGGTGTATATATATATATAATATATATACAACGTCAGTCGGAAAGGGGGTACTAAGCCGAAAGGGTTTAGTCGCAGAATGTCCAATTCGCAAAATGTCCAGCGGTCGCAAAAAGTTCAATTCGTCATTATTTATTTAATTTGTCCGGCACAATAAAACGGTATCCACGAGTTATTTTTATTGTGCCGGACAAATTAAATAAATAATGACGAATTGAACTTTTTGCGACCGCTGGACATTTTGCGAATTGGACATTCTGCGACTAAACCGCCGAAAGGAGGGTAAAGTATACATGATAGTAAATAACTTTTGTCTAAGAACTTTTCCTTAAAAATGGATAATTTTAGATTAATGGCTTTTCTAAGATTTCAAAAGAAATGACGCTGTGGTAGCCCTGGCGGTCAGCTGTTTTGAGAGAGAGAGACAGATTTGAGTTCGTTGAGTTCATTGCCGGGGTTAACAAAATGGCAGCTGGCCCCGCTGCTATTCAGGGTTGTACATTTTTAAAATTACGTAACCTAAAGTTTATTTTGTATGGAAGTAAATATAAACGTTTTTCGCAAAGCTTATACTTGCAATATAACAGTTGATAGTAACACTTTCAGTTGTCCGCGGCTTAGTACCCCCTTTCCGACTGACGTTGTATATTATATAAGTATTAGATATGACAGACGCGCGCTGCAGCCGCTGTAGTATGATGGTGTCAGCACAGCCGCGCGTCTAAAACGCTATCAGAGGGCCTAGATCCAGACAAACGCTTACCTTCTATCTATTCGTAATTTGTCGTACACTGTTGTGTACTGTCTCAATTGCTAGTGAAAAATATTGCAGCGCGCGCGCATTTTACGATGAATTACGAATAGACAGGAGGTAAGCGTCTGCCACTTGTCTACGGGGCAGATATATCTGAAAGCACTCTAAAGCTGTGCGATATAGAAATCCTAGTCAGTCTATAGAAAAGCTGTCTATGTTTAAAGTCGGCTGGAGTCGTGTGGGGGAGAAGGCAGACTCCTTGCTGACTTGGCCATATCGTCGTGAGTGAATGCGCGGTTGTCCATGCCGTGGCGGTTGGCTACGGTCTCTTCGGGCTGGCTGGCTTTAGGCTCGATAGGCCCATCCATCAGAAACATGGTTAGGAAGAAGAGGATGCTACCTGTGAGAGGGAGAGAGATGATGTTAATGTATAAATAACTTGGATCATAATTATTCACAACTATTCTCCCCGGAAGGTTAATCAGAGACTAGGCAATGAGGACAGCAAAAGCAGTCTTCTACCATAGTCCACTTTTCACCAAATAGCGACTGCACAAGTGCTCAGCGTGACAGGTGGTGAGCCCATCGCCGCTCTATGCTGTTGGATATATGTGCAGTCTTTAGTCCGTTAGACGCCTTTTACGACACCTAAGGGAAGAGAGGGGGTGGTAGTATTCTTTCACCTCTGCGCGACACGGTTAAACGACTCGGAACATCATTATAATTTATTTAGTTAATTAACAGGTCGATGTTTAAGGGAATGTTTGTGAACACCTTTTACTTATTTTATATTTGAAAAAATAAATGTATCACCAATTACTTGTAATAAATAATTACACCTAAATTACAAAGGGGATATTCCATTTGCGGCTATTCGTGGACAGAGTTAAATAAGAAAAGCAAATTGGCTGCCGATATGCCCTCTTACTCTCGAAATCGATCGCTATTGGATCGGATTGGTATTGTGAATTTTCGTATTTTTAAGTTACGACACCAGCGCTAATTTGGCTTCATATTGGGTGAACTAAATGGCATTGAGTTTTCTATTTTTTTCACTTAATATTCACGCAATATGAATCCATATTAGCTCTGGTGTCGTACCTAACTTGGGAGTACGAAAATTCACAATACCAATCCGATTCAATAACGATCGGTTTCAAGAGTAAGGGGGCTGATCGGGACTGAACTGGCCACAGTTGAAAAGTCAGTCCCAGATGTTTGTTCTACAATAGAACGCGAAAGTTTAAAAGCGTATTTCCATTCATTCGTTGATTGATTGATTCATTTTATTCACTTACTCGTTCATTCGTTCCTTCATCATTCTGCAAAGACAATTGAATATGTATACGAAAGCACTCACTGATCCCATAGAAGCCGGCGTAGAAGATCATGATGGCCTCTCTATAGCCGATGGCTTTGGACACGGGGTCCACCAGTATGGGCAGGTTTCCACCTACGTTGTTCATGACGAACAGGAACACGCCCACGGTGGTGGATCGGACTGACAATGGAACAATCTCCACCAGGATCGCGAACACTATGCCGAACCACATCTCCGCTGTTTGACGGGGACAAAAACATTAACACTTATTATTCGTAAAGTACTTAGGTAGGTACGATGGAATAAACACCCCAATTTTTTTAAAGAATAGGAATAATAATAACTTATTGCTTTTTTCACAAAAAAATAACACTTTGGCGGACACTAGACTGTTATTTATAGCAGTTAAGACAATAAAAAAAAATGTAAGTAGGTATGTCATTTATTTATAATAACCAGGAGCCTTCAAAATTTGGCGTCTTCAGAAACATGTAGTTAACTGGTTTAAAAAAAATCAAACATCGAAAATCTCTTTCTTTAACCGATGCTGAAAAAGTAATAAAAATTGGTCCAGTTCTGAAGGAGGAAACAGGGAACTACGAAACATCGTTTTTCTGTGTTTTGTATGAGAATTTTGCATGCCACTTCGACGTAGTGTTTCCTCTTAACACTTTGGTGGACACAAGACTGCTATAGCAGTTATATCAATAAAACTTTTATTGTGTCTAGAATACTGTTCGCAAATGTGTTAACAATAAACAACACTAACTACTGAAAATTGTAAACATTAAAAAAAAGAGTGTTATACTTATACATTTTAGAATACTTACAAAACAACATTATTATTACGGACGGAGTAAAATAAGAAGGACTGCGAGTCACACGCATAAAGTAAACCTGTATATTACCTATTGTAATACACATTGTAATACAGCACACCCTTACACAAAGGTGAGCCAAACAGCCGGCCGTCGCCGTCGCGTCGCGTTTGTCTCCGTGACAGCACACACTTGCTTCACTTGTAGTATCACGGCGCGGAGTCCTCCTTTTTGCTAGTCCGTGAACATTATACTACTTACTTCTAGATAAATTTATTAATATCGGCTCACCACGAATCACCACGCTGGCTATCGATCTATTTATCTACATAATGTATTTACTAACCGAAGAAGTATGAGATGGCGAGGGTGATCATGGCCCACAGCGGGCCGAAAATCACGGAGCCGAACGCCGGCAGCGTGGCGATCAGCTGCGACAGCGCGAGCACCAGCACTCGGGAGCGGATGCCCATCTTGGCTACGAACCTGGAAGCGTACGCTTATTAAAACGTCAAAGTCACAGTCAAATGCTTTATTCAATATAAACATTTACAGGTACTTAATGACGTTAAAAAATATGTAGGATAAAAGTTAACTAACAGTAGTTAAATAACATAACTACACAGAAAAAACGGTATTCTCCGAATAAGTAAAATAATCTTGCATGAAAGCAAATTGCATTAAACCAAGATTATGGTTGCCTCATATATATTGAAACTAATATTTTCTTACATTAAAAAAAAAATAATCTTAAACTGATATTTGAAATAATCTTGAAATAAAACAATTCTTGATTGATTTAAAATAATACATCTTTAACCAAGAATTATAAGTATTCTTAATGTAAGTTGATAATTCTCTTGATGCAAAGCATATGATGTATTTTTATTTCAAAAAAATATTGATTTCAATTCAGATAAGAAATCACTTCACTAGAAATAATATACGCTTAAATTTAATGAACAAACTTTTCGTTCAACAATAATAAATCTTGCTTGAACACTAATTTTACTAATTTCAAAGGTGTTTATTTTAATTTGAGAAAAATGAGAAAATTATATCCTTAGACCAATTACTAATATTTTAAATTTCAATTTATGCTACCTTCAATAAAGAAAAACCTTTCTTGAAGTTTCTTGTTCCGGAAAAAATATTTCCTGGTTTAATAATATTATTAGTTCCTGCAGGAAACACCTGTCCTCTCTATTGAGAGTACTTAAAGAATATTCAGTATCTCGCAAGAAGGTTCCATCCAAATATGCTTTAGAAGCAACCTCAGTGCAATGCAAGATTCGATACCTTAAATAAAATCAGTACCGTACTTATACTATTGAATAAACGAAACCATAGCGCGATACAGGAATCAGTACAGCGCCATCTAGGGTGTCATTGTTGTCGTCACTTTGTCCACTAATTTTTCATCTGACGGCCACTCACAGGCCTAATCTCAAACAGTACAAATAGTTTTAAACTTGCTTTGCATGGCGCGCACACTCACAATATCGTTAGGTAAGCGTGGGTTGACATGTCAAAAAAAAAAGTCATTGAGTTAAAATATTTTTACCTTTTTTCAATATTTTATTTAATTGAAACAAGGTACTATAATATTTTGTAGCAAACCAGGATGTTTACTCAAAACAAGATTAGATGTCATTAGTTCAAGAGATATTTTTTTAAATTTGCTCAAGATATGATTCAAGATAATGTTTTCTTCATCTAATGAATTGTATCATTGTGATAAGTAAACTTTCAGTTTGAAACAAGTATTTCATTGTATTAAAGCAATAACATTTGAACTTCTTAGATTAATTTTACTTATTCTTCATTTAAAATATTTTTTCTTGATTGTAAAAATGCAACAAGAAAATATATCTTTTGTTTTAAGACTGCCAATATCTAAAAATGAATAAACATAACTTGTATTAAGACAATTTTCCTTAAAATAACATAATATGTCAAGAAAACTATTTTTCTTGCTTTGAGAAATCCTTTTTATCTGTGTACCTAACTAATCTACCGCCAGTTCGGATTTTGGGAAAGCCTTCGTCTGAGAAAGCTGACAAGAATCAAGATCATCGTCATAAGCCTAGTCGATAATCTGAACTTTTGTTTGACGAGTAAGTAGAGCTCGATAAACACCTTTTCCTACTTCCCACACACACACTGAGCACAAGCCTTTGGGCATTATTGAAAGATTAGGCAAAATCCCACAACGACGTTTTAACGACTACCGTCACGTAAACAACCAATTTCTTGTGCCTTCCGAAGCACGAAGTACCTATCACAAGATGATTCCTATTTTAATTAGGTCACTCATCCAATGACCCGGAATGTAGGTAGGTAGGTCCGCCTTAGCCGCGGCGCCATCCATCGAGCTCTTCAAACTCCTGTTAACAACTCATTCATACAGACATCACGCCCATTCCCGGAACGGTACCTAGACAGAAACCAGGCTCCCTTACCAGTAGGTAAGGGGGCCTGGTTTCTGCCTGCTCTTGAAACCGACCCCGATGGACCGAGACTGGTATTATGGAGTTTCGTACTTCTGTGTTACGACACCAGCGCTATTTTGGATTCATATTGCTCGGATATTGAGTGAACTAAATGCAAAACTCAAAACCATTTAGTTCACCCTAAAGGTTCACCCAATATAAATCTAAATTAGCGCTGGTGTCGTAACTCAAAAGTACGAATCTGCACAATACTTAGCAATCTTCGTAATAAGTATTTTGATTATTTGCGTTAAACAACGCTCAAATAAACTCAAAGATAACGAATAGTAGATTATTAACCAAGGGGATAAAGCAGTGTCTTCTGTCGCGGGTGACGATTTAAATCGCGAGCGTAACGAAGGACTCTAAAAACTTAAATCACGAGCGAAGCGAGGGATTTAAGACGAGTCCTGAGTGTAGCGAGGGATTTAAGTTCACCCAAGACTAAGGCTCGTATTCTAAAACCAAACTCACACTCAAATCTCTACTTGAGTACAGTTAGAAAGGGATGGCGATATATGCGATGAATAGCATCATCCCTTTTACAGTACCCCCCTAGTACAGTTGTACTCAAGCAGAGATTTGAGTGTGAGTTTGGTTTTAGAATACAAGCCTAAGACAGCTTTATCACCGAGGAAAATACTCTACTTTTCGTACCATTTGCGAAAAAATTAACACCTAACCTTTTTTAAAAAGATGAAACTGAACAACTTTCCCCAAGAAACCTATGTGCAATGTGATTTAAATTTGGAATACTTACCGAAATTTATACTGAACTACATCTGTGTTTACACCATTGAGTTTGTATATAAAGCATTATACATCTTTTTGAAAAAGGAAATAAAAAAAAATAAAAAAAATACAAATCAACTCATCAACAATAAATGTACCAAACAAAAATGTAACTCTCTCTATCAATAATTGGACCAATGTTTCGAATGTTAACTTTTACTTTTAATTGTCATTATTTTTAAGAAATGCTTATCTCATATTATTATTGTGTTAATTTTTTCGCAAATGGCACGAAAAGTAGAGTATTTTCCTCGGTGATAAAGCTGTCTTAGTCTTGGGTGAACTTAAATCCCTCGCTACACTCAGGACTCGTCTTAAATACCTCGCTTCGCTCGTGATTTAAGTTTTTAGAGTCCTTTCGTTACGCTCGCGATTTAAATCGTCACCCGCGACAGAAGACACTGCTTTATCCTCTTGGTTAATAATCTACTATTTCGTAACTGAATGTTTAAAATATTTTCGTTCAGATCTTCAGACATTTTTTAACGTTTTGTTATCTTTGAATAGGTAGGTACCTACTAATCTCTATCGATCGGGATCGGTTTCAAGAGTAACGGCCCGGCCACGACCTGCAGTAAGGGGGCAGAGCTTTCGATTCGTCATTAACTCACTTGTCTGATATGATGCCGCCGGCCACCACGCCGATGGAGCCGATGCCGACGGTGACAGCGAACAGCCACCAGCCTAGGTCCACGTCCGGGAAGTAGTCGCGGTAGTACAGGTCCGCGTTGTACGCGAAGCACATGCCGCCTGCAACAAGACGTAATTTGTTGTTACTATCATTTTTTATTTTTAAAGGCTTAAGTCGTTGAACGACTATGCCAGCCTAATAAATTACATTAAATACTTGATTTCTACTCTTAAACAACTTAATGACAACCTCCTTGGTCGAGTGGTTTGTACACCGGTTTTCATGGTGTCGCCATCTCTGAGGTCCCGGGTTCGATCCCCGGTCGGGTCAATTTAGAAATTATTGTTTTTCTAAATTGTCTCGCGTTTGGGTGTTTTCTATGTATAATAAGTATGTATTTAAGTATTTTAAGTATGTTTATCCGTTGTCTAGTAACCATTTAACGAGTTTCTTCGAAGCTTCTCTAGATAATTGGTGTGATTGTAGGAAAGATTTATTTATTTATTTATTTAATGATGATGTGGTACAGTTTTACAGCTAGTTTAGATGTTGGCTGAGACAGTATTATGTTACATAAGTAGGCCGTGCCTTAAGAAGATTTTCCATACAAACATTCAAGTCGAACCTCAGTTTATTGCGATTTTAAACTTTCTATAGTAGACTGTAAATCACAATAACTCAGGTAAATAAACGTTTTTTAAAAATGTTTTCAACAAACTATTTAGATCCCTGTGTTTTACTTTAGCATGTAAAGTTTCATCAAAATTGGCTTATTGGTTTTTAAAAATTTCGACTTGGAAGTTTGTATTGAAAACCGAAATGCGTAAACCCTCCTAAGTTCTCCCTCGCCTCAAATTCAAACATCTTACGCTCAGCGGCGATTCGGCCACATTCCACCAAAGCATGGTAAGTATGTGCTCCAATATCAACTTGCGACGTGGGGCTGCCTCGATACGTCAACAACATCGAGCTGCAAGTCAGCAGTTTCGACGACCCGAGCCGACTCGAGCGCAGGCGACGCGGGGCGAGGCTACTCTTCCCGCGCGCCCCGCGCCCCCAGCGAGCGTCATGTTGCCATCGCCCGCCGCCGCCGTCCGCGCGCCGCTGCCACCTGCAGCTCCTCACGTGACGGCTGTGTGTGCTGCGCCTGTCAGCTGTCGCCGAAACTTTGCTGCCGTAGTTGCTGCTAACTCCGAGCCATCGCGATCCGTTGTTATCGCAGATGGAAATGAAGATGGTTTCACTACGGTTCAAAGTAAGAAGGCGCGACGACGTTGCGTCGTCCAGAATCGCGGCACCGCACCGACAGGGCCAAACTTCCTGCTGCGGGCTGCGACGCCGACCACGGCCATGTATCTGTCTCGCCTGCATTATACCACCACAGTGCAGGAGATTACAGAATACATCAAAATGAAGACCAATTTCGACTTGAGGGTGGTGCCGCTGAAGTCGCGCCACAACACCAGCTTCAAGGCTTTTGTGGTGCGGGTCCCGTCATCCAGGCTCGACACCTTCATGAGCGAGGACTTCTGGCCGAAGCGCGTGGTATATAGGCGATTCCGTGGACAGCTGCCTTTCCCTGCCACTGATACGACACAAAATGTGTCCAAATAATTAAAATACTAACATAGCTTTTAAGTTATTTACTAACAAGATTGTATTATAATATGTATGTTAGTCTATAAGGTATATGTTATATGGGCCATAGAAGCCTGAAATAAAGTTTTCTATTCTATGTGTCTTCTCTTGTTCCGCATTAGTACAGTTAGGAGAATCAACGACTTTCATTAAATACCCAAACGCATTCAGCGGAACGTGTCCAGAACGCAGCCGAAATTAGTTACCTATAGCAGTCTTTTCATTGGGACTTTTGGTAAACCAGGGTACCTTTGAAGGTTCAGATCGAATCGTTTTATACCATATGCCTTTCTCCTCAGTTCTTTGGTCAAAATACTCTCTCCATATCTTTGTTACTATATTACAAAGCAAGTTCGTCATCATAGTCATCAGCCTATAAACTTATAAATGGCCTGCTGGGCACAGGACTTTTCCACACGGGGATATTGGGCCATAACCCACCACGCAGGCCTGAATTTGGTGGGTTAGTCAGTATTTATAAGGCTAGTTGTGTTGGGCCCACCTAATGGTGCGCGGATACCGCAGCACAAAGACGCGCGCAAGACCAAATGATCACTCAATGGGCACCATAGCTTCAGTTCTTATGCCTCTATGATGGAACGGATTGTTTAAAAAAATTAAATTAACCTTTTCTACAATCACACCAATTATCTAGCCCAAGAGAAGCTTCGAAGAAACTCGTTAAATGGTTATTAGACAACGGATAAACATACTTAAAAAACTTAAATAAGTACATACTTATTATACATAGAAAACACCCAATCCCGTGACAATTTAGAAAAACAATAATTTCTAAATTGACCCGACCGGGGATCGAACCCGGGACCTCAGAGATGGCGACACCATGAAAACCCGTGTACAAACCACTCGACCCAGGAGGTCGTCAAAAAAGTTTACGAAAACTCACTGAGAAAAACACTCGAAATTCAAAATTTCTTTATTCAATAAACTTAAAATAAGCATTTTGAATAGTCTAAATTTATTTGGATGGGTGGGCACCCGCCCACCCACCCCACCCATTCAGGAATTCTTTTAGCTGACGAGAAGACAGATTTATAAATAATATAGAAGTAACGACATTTACAAAACAATATGTCTTTACCAAATTATACAATATACAAATTACAAATATGTTATGCTCGTACATACACTTTTTACCGTCGTCTAATCAAAGCTTTTTACGGATTAATTTATTTTATTTTGACGTTGGAACCAGGGTCCGGTACTGAGAACTGAGGTGTTTGTCATCACAGTAACTGATTTGTAAGTAGTATACCGTCAACAACATTCTTAGTAGGTACAGTCAGCGTCAATAGTAACTAAACAAAAACAAGGTGGCAAAAGTAATAGTTACGTTACGTGTAAGTGTCTTTACATACTCATAAGTAGTTTAACATTTCAGAATTATATGACATTTTTTGTGTTCTTAATTGTAACTTCTCTGTAATTACCTATAGTGACGGTCATGTACTTTTTTTGACTCAACAGCTATATCAGACAATTCTGGTCATTTCAACCGTAACAATCATTTGAAAATTTCATATGCTAAGCTACTTTTGTGCTGACTGTACCTAAACGATGCCAACCTTTTGACAGCGCGGTTAATTAGCCGCTAATATTCTAATTTTCGGTTTACGGAAGTTGTGTTGTGACACATCGTAAGAAATTGTTGACCAACTAGCCATGCTTCCGGCTCGCGCGGCCTTGGGGGCCTCGTGACTGGGCAGGACGCTTGGCTAAGTTGCTATTGCAGCTGACAGCTTATGGCCCTTGCTAACTTTTTTAATAAGTATAATCACGACTATTATCCCCGAAGGGTTAGTAAGAGACTAGTCAATGAGGACCGTAAAAGCAGTCCACTGCCACAGTCCACGTTTTAACAAATGATAATTAAACACACCCAAGGGGAAGGTACGGGCGGTGGTAGGTATTCTAATGAATGAGCTGCTACCAGCAAAGCACCATAAAAATCGGCAGGGCAAATGACTCCATCCCACCTGATGTTAGGTACCTAAATGGAAATCAAAGTCAAAGTCAAAGACAAATTATTTATTCAATGTAAACCTTTACAGGCACTTATTGACGTAAATACTAATAATAATAATAATAAAAAAACAGTTAACTAACCTGTAGTTAAGACTTAACAACTAATCTAACGAGCTATAGTCTGTGCCAGACAAACGCGCATCGCTACCCCCCGTACCACCGCACTGCACATGCAAATGGAGTCCAAACGCGAATACAAGACGCAACATCAGTCGCCCTCACCTTGCCGGCCCACAAGTTGCCCGTGTCGTTTGACGAACCCTTCCCTACCCAGTACCACATGAGTAACTTTACTCATGTGCCACCATATAAGTAAAGAACGGAATTACTCATGCATGTGCCACTACCGACTTTCTGTAGGGCTGTCGAAAGCGGTTAGAAAGTCAGTTGGGATTCGAACCTAGGACCTCTTTATGATCTGACCGCTAGACCCCCGTAACCACTGACTAATAATAAATACTTTTTTATTTTATTTATCATTTAATTTTTAGGTTCACACGCCCTGTGACGGCAAAATAGACGGAAAATTTAATTAAATTCAAACATTATTACTCTATTTTCTGTGAATAAATATATTTCATTTAATTTTGTTGTTTTATGTACACAGTTCTGGAAAAAGTCTTTCAAAACTTTTAGGATATTCTTTTAGAAGTAGGTAGGTACATAGGTACATACCTAGGGCATATCTAACATCTGCTGCTGCCCAGATATTTATGGATCTTAACATTCATTCAGGTAGGTATTTAGCAACTGGACCAACGGCTTTAGGGCCTTTCAAAGCACGGAATTCACTTGATAGCAATATCTGAACCTAGTCTTACTATTTTCTTAAATTATCTTTCAAGAATCTAAATCAATATCATTTATTCAGGTCAGGCCATGTTTAGGTTACAGCACTTATGAAAGTCATTATGCTATCGGTTCGTAAGTGTAGGTATCTATGGGGCGGGCGGGATAGGCTTGTATTAAAAGAACCGGCAAGAAACTCAGCAAATTAGAATTTTGTTGAAAAATGCCCTCCCACAGTTTACCATTCGCTACGATCCTAATTAAAATCTTTGAAAATAAATATGTGTTATATATCATTAGAAAGCTACATTTAAAAGGCATTTGTTTCTGCTTATAGTTTTCGATTTTCAGTAGGTTAGATATCAAATAATAGCCCTGAGAAACGGCGCGTGTTATGACTGTGAATTTCGCGCTTAACACACATATCCTATTTCCTTCACTTACTCTCTCATAATAGACATAGTGCATATACGAGCATAACTTATTAGTAATTTTGTATAAATAAATGCCTACTTACGTCTTTTATATGTCTTGGTGACGACATTGTAACTTTTGTTACTTGGAGGTAGAAAAAAAGTAAGACCTCTTGAGTTTCTATCTAGTTTCTTCTCAGTCGAAGGCTCTCTCAAAATCCGAACTGGCGGTAGATTAGTTACGTAGATTAGGTAGGTAGGTAGTTATGTTAGTTGTTAAGATTTAACTGCTGTTAGTTAACTTGACGTCAATAAGTAGGTACCTGTAAAGGTTTATCTTCTTCTTGTTCTATACTTATAATAAATCTGTAGAGAGGTCAATTCTGTACATGAAATATATTTCCAAAATAACTATCAGGGGGTGATTAGAGATCGATATTGATGCCAAAAATGCAATCAGTAAAATTTTTGTCTGTCTGTCTGTATAGCCGTTATAGAAACAAAAACTACTCGATAGATTTTAACGAAACTTGGTACAGTTATTTTTCATACTGCTGAGCTGGTTATAGTATACTTTTCATCACGCTACAATCAATAGGAGCAGAGCAGCGAAGGAAAATGTTGGGAAATCGGGAGAAGTTACTCCATTTTTTAAGCTTCCGTCGCGTGTGCAACCTTCATGGTTAAAGCTACACAGAAATCATGTATGACGGAAATGTTCTCCTTAAAATTATATAAAAAATACTCCACGACAGCATAATATGTCTATCTTTTATGGTTGACTCACAATAACACGTGTATGTAACTCCCGATAGCTTAGCAGTTCGAAGATTCGCTCGACGCGTCTCGCGGCCGAAGGTATAAAAAGGCGGGCGTTCGAGCGCGAGCTTCATTCATACAATTTTTGCCTGTTGATGCGAATAGACGTTCAGAGCGTTCGACCTTATTGACAGACAATACTTAATTGATATTAACAAACCGTGCTTATCAGCGCGACTTTTAGTCTTTGATAATTTATTTTTATATTCCTTTTGTTGTTATTTTATAAAATAGGTATTAGTTATTTTTGTAGTGTTTAAATATTCGTTCAAATTACAAATTATTAATAGTTTACATTTTATTTCTTTTTAGGTGAAGTAGTAGTAGGTACGCATAGATTTTTAGATACCGATAGATTCCTTTTGTTGTTATATTGTGCAGTTCAGTATTGCGATATTTTTCAACAGTATTGTAGATTGACATATTATATTTCCCTACTAAAATACGAAAGTTAATCGGTCTGTTACATCAAAACCACTGAACCGTGAGGAAGGACATAGGCTACTTTTTTTACGAACAACGACGGAAACGCGGACGAAGTCGCGGGCAACAGCTAGTATTGAATAAAGCATTTGACTTTGACTAACGTTCTTCGTATTTTCTAAGTTTCATAATATAAACGTCTAATGTTAAAGGTTTTATCGCGTTAAGTTTAGCTAGTGCAAACGGCTAGTATTGACTTGCAAATTTTTTATCAAAGTGTAGCAGTCACTATAACTTACTACCTAATCAGTTTTTGTACCACGCAAAAACTGTCACTAACAAAGTCATGTTTCCAAAGTGTTGATCGAGTGACGGGATAAATAATAGTAAATAGTAATAATACCTACAGATACCATATCTAATAACGTGGCGTGGGCCGGCACGCACATTCAAATGGTCTAACTAAACTGAATCATGTTCCGAGAACTAGTTTGCTTCGTTACAAAATGACTCATTGACATGCGATTGGTACTAAGTGGGTTAACTAATAACACGTACTTTAGTTAAATATTTTCTATAACCCAATACGTGTAATTGTTACCGCACTAAACTTAGTTACTTTTACTCCGCTGGCTCAGCGAACCGAAGTGGATCTTGGCCTCCGACACGAGATGACGCCACTGCTCCCTGTCTTGTGCAGCCTCTTGCACGTTGATAGGCCCCCAGCAGCTCGAACACGTCCCTGGCGACCATGTCCTTCCAGCGGTACCTACTTAGGGCGCCCGACCGGCCTTCTCCTACAGAGCACTCCCACGTACGCGCGCTTCACCGCTCGAGCCTCCTCCATGCGTTCAACGTGGCCCAGCCAACGGAGTCTGTGTGACTTGGTTTCTTCCATAATATTGGGCTGCGCCACAAGTTCTTCGACCTCGCAGTTCTACCGGATTCTCCAGCTGCCATCCTCCCTTCTCGTCGGTCCCAAAATCCTCCGCCATATCCTCCTTTCGATTACTAGGAGTTTATTTACTTCTCTCAGCTTGAGCGTCCAGGTTTTACAACCGTGGACTATAAGATTGGCCGTATAACCGTCTTGTAAATGCGGATCTTAGTGACTCTGCTTAGAAGCCCGGACGCCAGTACTGAGTGAGGGGCAGCGCTGCATCGCAAAGCATTTTGTATTCGGATGTCGATCTCCTGCTCTCTTGTATGAGTATCGGTAATCGTACAACCGAGGTATTTGAATGTCGCGACGCCTTTGTAGTTTGCTTCCCCCACGCAAAGATGTGCTTTTGGGTTTTCAACTCCACTCTGACCCTCATGCTACTCTCATTCGTGGCTACCTTGATCATCCGGACCGGCTTTTCAGGTATTTTGAACTCCCGAAGGATTATGTAGAGTGTCTCCGTATCTACGCTGTCGTATGCCTTGGCAAAGTCCACGAAAAGTAAGTGCACGTCCTGCGCATACTCCCATCTTTTTTCCATAATTTGTTTGAGCAGGAAAATCTGGTCTATAGTGCTGCGGTTTCTATGGAATCCACATTGGTAGTCTCCGAGGATATCTTCAGCATACTTCTCTAATCTCGCAAGGAGAACATAATTATGAGAGAATCTTGTACGCAGTCGGCAGTAACGCTATCCCTCTGTAATTGGAGCACTTCTTTCTACAACCCTTTTTGTGTATCGGGCAAATAAGGCCAACATTCCATTCAGACGGCTGTTACTCAGTATCCCATTTCTCGTGCTTCTAGCCAATCACCTCTGGACTTCATATGGGTCTTTCCATCTAACACTTTGCTCTGCTAAGGTCTTGTATTTTCGTTTTTCTTGTATGACCTTGTTATACTCATCTGTCCACCACCGCCTCCGTGGCCTTTTCTTTCGTTTTCCAAAGATCTCCAGAGAGGTTTTCTTTATCGTCTCTTAGTTGCTCCTATTCCGCGTCCACTCTATTCTCGTGCCTGTTGTCTATTAGTACATGGTCGATTTGATTGACTGTTCGTCCATTTAGCGATTTCCAGGTTCCTTTGTGAATGTCTTTATGTGGGAACATTGTACTTTTAATCACCAATGACTTCGACGTCGCAAAGCTGATGAGCCGTAGTCCATTATCATTGGTCTGGTCATGTTTACTATGTCTACCTATTGTAGGCATAAATGCATCCTCTTTACCGACTTTAGCGTTAAAATCGCCAATCAGAATCTTCACATCATAGCTAGGCGTCAGCTCATATACCATCTCCAACTCCTCATAGAAGGCATCCATTTGAGATCCTCATCCGCCGATTCCGTGGGTGCGTAGGCGTTTATTATAGTGATGTTCGACCCGAACCACAAAATCGGTTCGATATAGCTTGAAACCTAACGATGCTCCCTATGATATCTTTCCTGACTATAAATCCCGTCCCCTTATGATGGTGTGTTAAATCTCCTCCACTATAAAACAGTATAGCGTCACCATCGATTTTACACTCACCCTGTCCCAGCCATCTAACTTCTTGGAGCGCCGTTATATCCATTTTGTACCTCTGGAGCTCTTTGTTTACGATGTACATCGCACCTGGCCTATATAAGCTACGTACATTCCATGAAGCAATTCGAAGGTCCGTAGTTCGTTGCCGCAAGTCGTCAATTTTGGGATCGGTCCGTTTATTTTCTAGTGTCGGTTTCGTAACCGCACTAAAACAAGGATTAATTGGATAGTGATGTTAGTAAAGATAAAGTGGCTCAGCGCTTTGCCACAGACAGAATACATAATAGGATCTGCTCGATAATCCCCTTGCGCGTTCGCTTTTAAAGCGATCTAACAATTGAATTGCTATTGTGTCTGGTTTTACGATAGCTGGAGCTCGTAACCCGAAAGCCAGGGATTCCCGTGAAAGTAGGTTAGGGAAATAAAAAAAAACAGTATGATTTTAAGTATGCACATACCTCCTACTTTAAACAAGTTTCAATAAAACATAGCTTGCGCTAGATTGGTGTGGTAATCGTCGTAAAGGTCACTAATATGACAACCATTTCGTTATTATATTGGGTAATTACTGTGGGTTCGGTAAATAGCATCTAGAGATAAGTATTGTCACACCTACAGGAGATCACAGAATACATGGTGTGTGATGTTAAAATTGGATCTTTTTTTGCACAATATATCCCAATGGGTCCATGTGCTGCGAGAGGGAGACCTTGGCAGGCTCTACTAAGATGATAAAATGTTTTGAAAGCTGTGTGGTGGCTGTTTATTAATTGAAAATAAACAAATGGCGCTCAATGATGATGATGATGATGATTGCCCAGTTTCTGACTAACATTAAGGGATGATAGTCGTCACTAATGGGTATACGGGCGTCAGAGTGGATCCCGTAGTTCAGTTCCCTAGTGGGAAAGATCCCGCGGCCTCCACTTTACACGAATTCGCTGTTCTCCAGTGTTTAGTGGGTAAACTTCCCTCCCTCTTATCCCTGGTTGATTATCAGTGTGAAAAGGGGGACAGATGGAGCCCCACAAAACTCTGCCTCCCTCCTGGGGGTGGGGCGGGTATACCTAGGATATAAGGCGGATTCACTGGGGAAATAAAAGAAGATAGTCGTGGGTAGGGTGGCCACCATTTTTGGGACGAATAAAGTATTTTTTCAATTTGTTAGAACAAAAATAAAAAAAGAGTATTTATTTATTTGTCCTCAAAAACGTTATTTTTTGTTGCTCTTTGCGACATTTAACAAATACTTATATGTCTTTCACGCAAATACACTGGCCTGCAAAATTAAGTATCACACTTTTAAAATTGTAATAACTTTCAAAGTACACAAGATGTTTATCTTGACTTGAAGACACACAAGACTTTAAAAAATTACTATTGTATAATTTATTATAGTTTCAAAGAAAGCTAATAAAATTTCCATAAAACGTTTTTTATTTTAAATCTCTAACTTCTATACAGGGTCAATTTTGGACCCCCCGCCAAAAGTAAATATGCAGTATAAAAAGTAATAATAAAATATTTTACGTAAAAATAATAAATATTTTCTGTTTTTAAATATAATTTATTGGCAGCTTTTTAAATCCTATATCTCTAGGTGCGTGCGCTCACCCTCGCGGTCAAAGCAAACGGCGCGCCGTCATTGGTGGAAGGGGTGAATAAATAGCGGTCACGCGCATGCGCTTTGATAAAGAGGCGGCCGCGCGCTAGGTGAAATGATTTTAATTTTCGTAAGAAAGAATTGAGACAAAAATGTGACAAAAAAATATGTTATTTTATTTGATTATTTGGCTGTACTGCTGTTATAGGATCACGCGAAAAATTTTGGGGAGGGGTCCAAAATTGACCTTGTAGTTTAGAAAAAAATGTAAATTTAAAAGTGTGATAGGTACTTATTTTTGCAGGCCAGTGTAGTTTAAGCAACTAGAGTTTTATAGCGTACTTTATTGGTATCGTAGATTATAATTATAATAGTTAAGATTAGATTATAATTATAATAGATTATAATAGTCTATTTTAGAGTAGGTACGGGGGGCAACCCTAGTCGTGAGTATATATAAGTATGTTAACATACCGCAATGCCTGATGGAGGCAGCGATGCACAGCAGCAGGATCCTCGGCTGCGCGATGACGTGCCAGATGGTGATCTGAGGCATCTTCTTGCCGGACTCCAGGGATGAATCGCCGGCCTTGTTGTTGCCAGCACCTGATTGGAGGAAGGTTAGAAGATTTAAGGAAACACGACTAGGGCCCACTGCCTATTTGCCGATAGGAAATCGTTTGTTGTTTGTTTTCAAATATGTAGGTAGGTACCCACATTTACTTAATTTTTTTTTTTTTTTTATTATACGCCGTGACATTTTAGTGGTTGTTTTCCCGCGGCAGAACGATTTACCTTTAGTAGTACTATCGAATCATGTAAGTTATTTTTGCCAAAAATTATAAAAAAATTTCGATCTCCCATACTAAACGGTCCGATCAGCTGACGACATTAGTATGGGAGGTCGAAATTTTTTAGTCATTTTTGTCAAAAATAACTTGTATGATTCGATAGTACTACTAGAGGTAAATCGTACTGCCGCGGGAAAAGAACCACTTAAATGTCTCGATGTATATAAATGCGATATAAAATAAATTAAGACATTAGACATTTGCACAAAGAATTGTTAATAAAATATATACAAACATTCTTTAACGAATTTGGCCCTAGTACCTACTTGTTCGTATAGGTCGAGCTATCCACTTTCGAATTAGGTATCTCTAATAGAAATACCTAAACATATAATCATCAATAACATTTCCAAAAACAAATCTAAACAGTGATTCATTATTTTTCAAATAAATATATTTTTAACATTGTCACAGAAATGAAATTTAATTTTATTCAGCACATAATACCCATGCTTTATAGCCTTTACGATCATTCTGATCTAAAGACCTTCTGGTCTAAACAGCAAAACGTCCAACAGCGCGCAACGTCAGACGTTAGACTCTAATGAGCAGTAAGCCTAACGTGCCAACCTACTAGAGCATTGTTTGTGCGAAAATTATAATTGCTAGGACTTGTGTGCCCGGGTATCCAGACATTTTGAGAATGTGACGATTTGCGAAACAGACGTTCTGCTATACAGACTATCTGAGAGTTGAACGTTTTGCTACATGGACCTTTTCCTAATTAGGCTTACTGCTCATTAGACGTTGCGCGCTGTTGGACGTTTTGCTGCTTAGACCGTAAAGCTTTATAGCACCTCTCTGGTCTTCCGCAAACGCCTATATGCTTAGTTCTCTTTCCATCTAGCCATTTTTTTCGTAATTTTATATATCCAACGAATATTATCATCTGCAATTATTTCCATCTTTATGGATTGCTTTAAAAAACTACTAAAGAAACCTTTTATCCAAATGTTTCTTTAACCCACCTTCTTCTCCAATAGTCGTCCTCTCTGGTTCACGAAGAGTGAGAAAGGTGAACAGAGCGATCACCAATCCGACGACACCGGCGCCATAGTAGCACAGACGCCAGCTCTACAATAAAACATTACTTGTTAACTTCGATCAACAATACAACTAGATGTCAGCCCCCTTATTCTCGAAACCGATCGCTATTGGATCGGATTGGTATTGTGCATTTTCGTACTCCTAAGTTACGACACCAGAGCTAATATGGATTCATATTGCGTGGATATTGAGTGAAAAACATACAAAACTCAATGTCATTTAGTTCACCCAATATGAATACAAATTAGCGCTGATGTCGCAACTTAAAAATACGAAAATTCACAATGCCAATCTCCTAAGAGAAGTGAGCTCTTATTTTCTCGCAAGGCATAACAAGAAAAGGAAGTACTTTATTTGTTGCCTCTTAAGGTTGATTTCACCACTAAATGTTATTGACGTCTTTTGTTTTTTAAGTGACAGAAGTAATTTATTGCTTTGAAAAAGTATTTATTCACGTGGACATAATTTAGCTTTGTTTTTGTACGTGACGCGTTATCTAGTTGGTATTGTTGATCGAAGCTTGTTAATCAAAAATATATACATACATATAATCACGACTATTATCCCCGAAGGGTTAGTCAGAGACTAGGCAATGAGGACCGCAAAAGCAGTCCTCTGCCATAGTCCACGTTTCACCAAACGACAACTGCACATGTGCCTAGCGTGACAGGTGGTGAGCTCATCGCCGCTCTATGCTGTTGGATGTATGTATAGTCTTTAGTCCGTTAGTCGCTTTTTACGACACCCAAGGAAAGAGATGGGTCGGTAGTATTCTATTATTTAGCCGCCACTATTAGTTACTATTAGCGCTATTAATCTAAAATAATACAATTAGTATTCACGAAACTTCAAGGCCTTAACTCTGATTTTTTTAAACCATATTTTTACTACTGACCCTGCTATTTTGAACATTTTGCAAATGTCAATTATTATTCTCATAAATTGTATTAACGCCGCGCATCGTATTAAAATGTGGACGGGGCGCCGGCCGGCGCGGCAATCAAAAATCTAACTGTGTGTTGTACTTAGATTTAAAATTTTACAAAATATGTACCTGGCCTTTTACAGACTTCTAAAGACATGTAGATCTAGAATGTTTCTATTTCTAACCGTAAGTAGATATTTTATATCACTGATTCAATTGGCTTTTAATTGTTTAGTACTTACTGAAAGAGTAATCTATTCCTATCTATTCCTTGACCTCACACAACTTCTACAGTGAAATCGTTTCTCGGATCCCGTAATAAAGTAAGCTCGTCCAATCAATGCATTAATCAAGAATTTGATTACCCAACGAAACCTTGCTCTTCACCTGAACTATCCATTGAGGATGTCCTTGTCACAAGGTTTGCTGTTAACTTGGATGAATCATCGAGGTTTTCATTGTAATTTGAGTTAACTGTCGTTTGTCATTAGCGTCTAAGTTTTAATGAAGCAATTTGTTAGGAGGACCCCAGTTTTATGTGTTTTTAAACTGATAAGTTCTTGTAAATTAGCTGACGCTGTGAAATACTTATTTAAAATAAAATGACTTTGAGTATAAGTTTCAAATGCGTAGTGTGAGCTTTATTGAGCACTAGCTTTTGCCAGCGGCTTCGCTCGCGTTATCATTCGCGTAAAAGTTACCTACGAGCTGTGTTACGACAAGTATAACCCTCGCCTAGGTACTTATAAGTATTCTAATTTCTATGCCGTCGCCAAGGACCCATCTACTTCTATACCAAAATATCATCGAAATCAGTTAGTTTAAGCGTGACACCGTAACATACAAACACAGTTTATAATATTAGTTATAAAGTGAGTTTGTTTGTTTTTATTAGATAACGAAATCGAGAATTAAATAGCGCCATTGCGACTGCAGAATCTGAAGTATAAAAACTTGTAATTTAGCCTTCGATCACATATGAAAACCCTTTTTAAACGGTTTTATTTAGCTTGACCAATTGGTTGTTGTTGTTGATGTTGATGTTGGGTCAAATTTAGTAGGTACTTAGGTACTTAAAATTTTGCCCCCTTCCTGTTGACCGATTGATCTGACATTTGGTACACACCTTTAGTTCTGATGACAATACAATGATGTATATTCAGAATCATTGTAAATCCAAAATGGCTGTCTCCACAAAATGGTGGATAAATTAGTAACAAAATAAAAACTAAAAACTTGAAAATGAAAATAATAAAAAATAATTTTTAAGTAAAACGGTTTTTTTATTATGTGATCGAAGAATTTAGCAGGTAACTATGTTCCTTACAGTTTTTTGAAATTATAACTATAAAGATTTGAAATGCTTTTTATCACCAGGCAGGAGGTGCTGTTTCAATGCTATAAATCTGGTTGTCGTTATTCTGATTAAATGATGAATATAACTTATAATATGGTTGTTGTAAGGTTGTCTGGAAGACATCGCTTTGTGATAAATTATTAAGAAAACTTTGTTATGTAGGAGTGGATTCTCTTGAAACAGGTATATATTTACTTAGAAGGAGAATCCTAACATTTAGTTGTAAATATATTTAAGTTAATGAAATAAATAATTTGAAATATTTTGAATTTGTTAAGACCGCATTTACCCATTACGATTATTTTATGTGTATGTGCAATATAGTGTCTGTCTATCTGGTATCTACTTTCCAAGGACGATAATAATTTGTCTATGCTTGTACTCAGCAATCTGTTATTAACCAAGGTAGATCAAATACTATAACAACTGGTTAAAGAATTCGTTAGCTAAAGGTCTATGATCCAAATTCCACGTTTATCGTGATTGAATAAACCGTGTTTCATTGATGAGACTAATACTATAGATATGCCTCCTATAATAGGAATTATCTATACAGAATTTAAATGATTTACAATTTTCTTAATCGTATAAGTATTACCATGAAGATAGCTGTTAAAAGTAGAAATAAAAACTTCATTCTAATCTAAAATAAGCATGTCCTTTCAGTTATAGTCAGTATTAAATTTGATCGCTGCAACATAAGTGTTCATAGACATCTTGGTATTAAGACAAATTCACTCTATCATCATGATTCGATAATATTTTACGGTCTGTCACCGCCATGAGTCTCAAGACTCCTTATACGTTCTCTTATAAGAGGGTATTCAAAATTACATTAAAAAAGTACTCACCAAACCCCAAGCGTTCAAAATCGGTATATATCTTCCGACAGGAAAAGCAATACCATATCCTCCGTAAATTCCCCAATTGAAGATCGAGAGCACCAACGCCCTCTGCCGTTCCGGGAAGAGGTCGGTGAGGATCCCGGTGGCGAGGGGGTTGCACCCCGACTCCCCTGCTGCCATGACCATGCGCAGGACCACCAGGTGCCAGTATTCAGTCACGGTGCCCATGAGGAGGATAGCGACTACAAACACGATGGTGCACACGGAGAGGACGCGCGCTCTGTTGTACCTGTCGATGAGATTTGTGAATCAGTCAATTGAATCTCCGTAAAAAGAATGGAAGAATGGAAGGATCTGGGTGAAATGGAACCTCTGGAACCTCTTCAATTAATAGTACGAGTGATGGTGATTTTGCGGCGAAGTCACAACCCTCACTCTCCGAAAGATTTCAATAACGAACGGTCCTGTGCTGCTAGCATCCAGCGGCCACTCGCAACCTTCACAAGATCCACAACATCCAGATTTGTTGGAGGCCTGTTTACATTGCGTCCTCTGTCACCTTCATAAATTTTTCGTCACCCTTGCTTCTTGTTCGGCGACAATAATAAGTGTTACGTCAATGTGAGAAGAGTAGCTTTCTATAGCGTCCTGGAATTTTAACTTTAATTGTACAGAAGGCAAGGTCTATTCTCACTTGTCAGCGACCACTCCGAGGATGACCCCGACGACGGTGAAGACAGCCATGAAGGCGGGCCCGGCCAGCACCTGGTAGTCAATGCCCAACCCGTTGTAACCCCACTCGCAGTACTTCGTGCCATTTAGATTTAACGTCTCGCATCTGTTGGCAAAAAGACGAATTATGTAAGTAAAATGCAAAAAAATACAAATGATATTTACGAAATTAAGTAAAATTTTAAACACTGAAAAAAGACGACAACCTCAGGCGGGAATCAGAATAAAAAACATTAATCTATAACGCAGCTTCATCTAAAGAGGTTTTACGCATTTCGGTTTCCCATACAAACTTCCAAGTTAAAATTTTTAAAAACCAATGAGTCAATTTTAATTAAACTTGGCATGCTAAAGTAAAATACAGAGATCTAAATAGTTTGTTGAAAACATTTTTAAAAAACTTTTATTTAACTGAGTCATTGCGATTTTAAACTTTCTATAGCGGACTTTAAATCGCAATAACTCAGTTAAATAAACGTTTTTTAAAAATGTTTTCAACAAACTATTTAGATCCCTATTTTTTACTTTAGCGTGCAAAGTTTCATTAAAATTGGCTTATCAGTTATTAAAAATTTCGACTTGAAAGTTTGTATGGAAAACCGAAATGCGTAAACCCTCTTAACCAAATGTTTAAATATTTGTAAAAATATTTCTTTCGGATCTCAGAGGTGAAAGCTTCTAAGATTTGATGAAGCAATGTTGACTAAAAAAAAACAAGCATCAAGCACTGACAAATTTCGACGGGTGAAAACCAGACCTCGGTAGCCAAGTGGTTAAGGCAGCCGCCCGGAATGCGGATGGTGCGTGGTTTGATTCCCGCCTGAGGTTGTCGTCTTTTTTCAGTGTTTAAAATTTTACATAAGTATATTTAAGTGTTATAAAACGCTAAAATATATAAAAAACATTAATTTACGAAATTCCTAACATATCAGTCAAATCCACCCAATCTGAATTTAACTTGGTATATACCAAAATATTTATTGTTTGCAATAATTAAATGACTAATAGCAACCGTGTCGGGTAGCGGCGAATGAATACTACCACCCCCTCTCTTCCCTTGGGTGTCGTAAAAGGCGACTAACGGGTATGAAGACTGCACATACATCCAACAGCATAGAGCGACGATGGGCTCACCGCCTGTCACGCTGAGCACATGTGCAGTCGCTATTTGGTGAAAAGTGGACTATGGCAGAGGACTGCTTTTGCGGTCCTCATTGCCTAGTCTCTGATTAACCCTTCGGAGATAATAGTCGAGATTATATGTTTATATGTATAACTAAATGGCCATTATGGCCATTTTACGAAAATTAGAAGAAGTGAGAGCCTTGACAAGCGACAAAATTCAATCACCCTTGTGGTTTCAGAGCCAGAGGTCCCGGGTTAGATCCCAACGGGAGGTACATCTTTGTGTGCTCGGTTTGGTTGGTGGTTGGGCTGTTAAGTCCGCCTGGCTAGCTACCACCATCTTATCTGAGTATGTCGCCATAACAACGATGGTTATAGCATTGTTGCGTTCCGACAGTTAGAGATAAGATAGCCAGTTCCTTAGTGGTTAAGGATTCCGGGTGAAGCGCGCTTCCACTTCGCTATTGGATCGGATTGGTATTGTGAATTTTCGTACACCAGAGCTAATATGGATTTATATTGCGTGGATATTAAGTGAAAAAAAATACAAAACTCAATGTCATTTAGTTCACCCAATATGAATCCAAATTAGCGCTGGTGTCGTAACTTAAAAATACGAAAATTCACAATACCAACCCGATCCAATAGCGATCGGTTTCGAGAGTAAGGGGGCAGGTGAGATGAAGGGCAAGCGCTTACCCGTAGTAGAATAAAAAAATAAACGTTTATTCTCTGTCTGTTTGTAATTCGTTGTACAATTAAGTGTACTGTGCTGCAGTGCGATTCTCTAAGTTAGCCTTGGTAGCAGTGGCTGCCGCAGCGCTGAGAATTGACTCTGTCTCTATCATATTCATAGAATTAGAAAGAGACAGCAGATCACAGCCATGCGCGCAGCGTAGTCTATGCGTCGCTTAGAGAATCGCATAGCTGTGCTTAATTTAGGGTTGTTGAGGATGTGGTTGTGAGGAAGATTAAGGAGAAGAGGAATTGTACAGCACAATGAAAGAGGATGCGGAGAATTTATTTATGAGGAAGAGGATGCGGATGTGGAAGAGGAACAAAAAGAATGTGTGATGAAACAGGCTCATTATAAAGTGTATTTCATCACACTCTCCGTTTTTCTTTTAGTTATTAACAAAAACAAAGTATTTACGTAGTATTTTATTTATTTGTTGCCGGCTGGTGATTTCGCGCGCAATTTCAATTCCTCCTTAATTCCTATTAATTTATGAGGAAGAAATAGCGGAAGTGGAATTTTTAACTTTCATTTATGGAGAAGCGATAGCGGTAGGGGAACTGTAATAATTGCGGAACTTCCTCAACATGTGGAAGCGGAAGAGGAATCCTCACCAACCCTATTGCAAATAGAGCAGCGCGCGCATTGAGGATCATATTGGGCCCTTTACTATTCCTTCTATACATTAATGATCTGCCAGAGTTCATGTCGCATAGGTGTATACTTTTTGCAGATGACACTACTATTATTGTTCAGGTCAAAGACAAGGGTTTAGCTCATGAAACTTTAAACAAAGCGTTCATAGACATTATTAATTGGACATATCACAATAATTTATCTTTAAATATCAATAAAACAAAAATAATGCAATTTAATTCGTACAATGCCAATCCATTATCTCTTGACATCGGTTATGATAATGAAATGGTGGGAAAAGTTGCTACTCTTAAATTTCTAGGAATTACTTTAGACTCGCACTTGAATTGGAAGGACCATGTTGATTCTGTATGCCAAAGACTTAGTAGATTTGTATTTGCCCTTAAAAGAATACGCCAGACTATTTCTTTTGACGCGGCGGTAGCAGCGTATCACGGTCATGTGTCGTCGGTACTTAGATACGGTCTTTTGTTGTGGGGTAATTCGGTTGATGTGGAAAGGGTCTTCAGAATGCAAAAACGATGCATCCGAGTAATAAATGGAGCTTGGTTTTTGGATGGTTGTGCACCGTTGTTTAGGAAGTGTAATATTCTGCCACTACCCTGCCTATATATTAGAGAAGTGTGCATTTTTGTAAGGACCCATCCAAATTATTTTAAAACCCGCAGTGAAGTCAACACCCGACAGAAAAGAAAAAAAATTGAAAAACTACTTTATCAACCTCCATGCCATAGGGATATATATAAGAGAAGTATTTGTAATATGTCTATAGTAGTTTATAACAAATTACCTGAAGAACTGAAAGTGCTCAAAGCAAATGTGTTTAACAAAAAGCTAAGTAATTGGTTAATGCAGAATTGTTTTTATAGCCTTAATGAATACCTAAATTTCAATAAATAATTAATTAATACTATGTAATAATTTTATTAAATTTTAATATAATTATAATAATTATCGTAAAAATATATATAATAAACATTAATGTAATTTCAAATTAACTATGTAATATTTGCACGCCTGCATGCAGGCTGAATACATTGTCTTGAACTTATTTTTAAGAACTTTATTCTATGTATGTATTCTAGCAAATAAACAATTGATTATGATTATTGTACGACAAATTACGAATCAACAGAAGGTGAGCATTTGCCAATCATTGTTTATAGTCTAAGATCCGAGTATAGAACGACCTTCACCGGGAAGGTTAATGGATGAAAAGTATTTTATATAACATTTAATATGTTAAAAAATATATCGCGAGTGGGTTGGCTGAAAAATTTCAGTCCAGTACCTTTAATGATTAATTTAATATTACAAAAAATAAATTCTTCACATTGTACTGGTTTGGTGTGTGTGTGTGTTTGTAATGAGATTATCTTTATATAAACATAAATTTTATTTATTTAACCAGACGGTTGCAAATTACTAATATTAACTTGCTTGTTTACACCTGCCTACCCAATGTTATGACAGGAAAAAAATAGTCAACCTAACGTTTGCATATTCTATAGACTTCATACTTTCGATTGGTACCTATGTAATTTATCTATTATCCAAACCAGTGCAATGTTTAAAAATATTTTTTTTTAAATATTTTATTAATCATATACTGGACTGAAAATTTTCAGCCAACCCACTCGCAATATATTTTTTAACATATTAAATCTGATATAAAATACTTTTCATCTATTAACCGGCCCGGTGAAGCTCGTTGTATACTCGGATCCTCTACTATTAGGGGGGGGGGGGGTGTTATGTGCCTACACAAAAATCAAAAATAGCTTAAGGTGTTTATAATAACACCTTTTGGGCTTAGGAGGACCAGTTAACACACCCTTCCGCATAAACTGAATGCGAAATTAGGCGCGGCCTTTTTGTGCGTACATGTTTTATTGTACTTCGTATCCTAGACTGTGTAATATTGAATTCCTTCAGCTGGATTTCTTCCGTGACTACTTTTTTGTTACGATGGCAGTTCTTGTTAATTTTAAGTAGCTATATCTACAAAAAAAGTTCTGCACCTATCTATTAAAGTTTTTGCGTTAATGTAGAATAATTTTTTTCTGCGCCTTGCTTTTTAAAAGTGGTGATTGCAAAATATGTGCTTTATTATAGCTATATTATTATGACAAAAACAATTTATTGTAGAATACAGGAGGTTATTTTTTTAATCTTTTTTCATTCCAATGATATGATAGGCGATTAAAGGTTTCGAAAACTTCGGTACCTAATAGGTTTCTTTGTATAGGTATACTGATTTCTGTCGACTTACAAAAGAGTATAAGATATCATTTATTAAATTCTGATTTAGGTACTGCCTGTATTTCTAAACTAAATAACGATATCTTGAATGGACTGCTGAAAACACACTAGTGGTCTGTGGCTGTAAACTATTACATAAATACAAACAAACGTCTATATTATCTATTTTGTAATTAACAACTAAAGTTATTTAAGTTTTCGGCGTACACACAAATTTGTTGTTAAAGTTTAATGATGAAATTGGCAATTATCTTCTCTTAACATTGAGATGAATGACAATAAAATTGTAAATGCAATTATAATTAATGACTTCCTGTTATGAAAGAAGCTTGTTTTAAGTCCGCCTAGCTAGCTAGTAGCTACTACGATCCTATCAAAGCCATCGCCAGCATTCGTGTTCTGACAGTTTGTAGCAGGTTAGGCAGTTATTCAGTGGTTGAGGATTTAGAATGACGAGTTCTTTTTTTTGTCATGTTTTCTCTATGTAATGTTGTTGTCGATGTTTTTATGACATAAATTGACATAAGTAATGTAATATCTTTCGCCAGTCTTTTCAAATTTTTTTTGTATATTTTAATGAAAAGGCTACAAAGAAAAATGCCTACCATCTCGCTCAACAGTGCAGCCTCATTGAAACCTGATGAAAATCTAAAAATAAATGACGCAACCTTGATTTTTGTCACTATAAGCGAATTAAAATGCATTGCAGAAAAAGCCATGGAGTCATTTCACGTTCCAACGGTTGAGATAACAATAGGCAACGGGAATAGATTAAATAATAATTTGCATCAAATTACCTACTTGGGTTTAGCGCTAAAGAGACTTAGCTAGTATGACAACTGCTGTTGACTACGATGACTGTGTGAATTGCATGACATTGATTCCGATCAAGGTCAATTGGCAATCTTAGCTTCGAAGGTCGGGTTGAACCAATAACACTATATTGTCACTTTATTAATTAATGGCCCGTGAACTTACTTTGAATGATTACATGTATTCCGCGAAATCTAAGCTAATTTTAATCTCTTTTTCTTCTTCTGCGTATCATCTACAGCTGGACGTATGCATCTCCAGTCCAGGAGTACTGGAGTTGGATTACCAACCAGGCTCGGTAGTCAGTATATCTGGTCCAAACGGCTCTAAGACTACCTTAATGTCGTCCGACCAACGAGCAGGTCTGCCGATGCTCCGCATTCCCGTTCGTGGGAACCCCTACCACCCCCCGAGGTACAGTCAAGAGCAAAAATATGTAAAAAAAATATTGTAACTTTCTACAATGGAATAATAGTCAAAGTGTTTACATATTGGTACTCGTGACTGTACCAGTCATTTTTTTCAACGTTTCGTTATCTTCCAATTTATTAATAATAATAATAATAATAATAATAATAAATCATTTATTTGCTTTTTAACATGGTATAAAGATGTTACAAAATATATGGGTGACCCACATGTTAAGCTAATCTAAAATATAGCATTCAAAACATTAGTTAGGAACTTAAACTATGAGCTCTAAATAAGTACTTCCGAATTTCCCAATATTTGTTTAAAATAAAATAATTTATGATTTTTTATTTGAGCGTTTTTTTCACAAAAATCATATATTACGGATATCGTAAGCTGTCAACACAACGCCTTAAATGAAAAACCTTAATTGCAACGGTTGCAATTAATTGCAATTAAAAGAATGAGTATTTTAAAGTTTTTTTATTTTTTATTTATTGGCAACGGGTAAGCGCTTGGCCTTCATCTCACCTGATGGTAAGTGACGATAAGGCCGAAGGTGGAAGCGCGCTTCACCCGGAATCCTCAACCACTGAGGAGTTTTGTTATTTTATTGTTTTTATTTAACTTATTATAAATAAACATTAAACGAGCCGTAAAGATTTAATGCCATATTTTATTACTTAATTATACATATAAATGGTCTTAGGTAGCCGTAGCCACAGCTAGCGTTCCTCATTTAATTATGATAAGTTATCTCAATTTTTACCTCATACATTATAATTAACTGCCCGTTAAGATTTAAGCAAGGTTAGGATTATTTTTTTTTAATTTTTATTATAATCGACTTTTTGCAACCAAGGACTTTGTGAACAGTTTTTTTTTAAAGCCTAAAATGTCTCCATTTATCTTATGTTAAGAGGGTTTACGGATATCGGTTTCCCATACAATCTTCCAAGTCGAAATTTTTAAAGACCAATAAGCCATGTATTATGTAACTTTGCATGCTATATTAAAATACAGGGATCTAAATAGTTTGTAGAAAACATTTTTGAAAAACGTTTATTTGGCTGAGTTATTGCGATTTAAAGTCCACTATAGATAGGATAAAATCGCAATAACTCAGTTAAATAAAAGTTTTTAAAAAAAAATTTCAAGAAACTATTTAGATCTCTATATTTTACTTCAGCATGCCGAGTTTCATCAAAATTGTCTTACTGTTTTTTTTTTGAAAATTTCGACTTGGAAATTTGTGTGGGAAACCGAAATGCGTAACCCCTCTTTTTTAAGCGCAATCGAAGACCACATGCGAAGGCAGCTTATCATCATCATCAGCCTGTGAACGTCCCGCTGCTGGACTCACGGGCCTTCCCACACGCACATCACACGATAGCACATTGGGGAACTTGTGCCATAACCCACCACGCTGGCCCAATGCGGGTTGCGAAATTGTCACTGAATCATCATCATCATTTTATGTTTAATGGCGCGCACGATTTATGCTTTACCCAAGGCAAAAATGGACTGCCATGGAGAAGTAAAGTTTATAAGCTCCACAGACTTTAGGTTGCTAAATTGATTTGACATATTTTTGACATTTTATTGATTAGGGTTAATTTATAGCTCGGACCAAATATCACATTGGTCCGAGATTTATAGTATATTAATTTTGTATTTTTATTGTAATACTAACATAATTGGTTTTTGACAATTTGGAGTACCTATTAATTTTGTATTTTGTATGTAATTAGAATAGTCATTGTTACCTAGAAAATAAAAATGTTAAAGTTATTTGCATGCTACATTGTCAGCTGAGAAAGAGAAGAAAAGTAGAATAAGACCAAAAATGTACCTTTCTCAAACGCAAATTAAATATTTCATTTCATTTCATTTCATCAATTGTCAACCTCTCGACACGCAGGTCACGGGAGGTCGTCAAACTTGCCAACGTATGTGCGATATTAATACTGTGGTAATTGTTGTATAGGTTTGACGATATACTCGTAGAAGGGTTCCACAAACAATCGTTACAGCAATTGGGTGGGTGATCAGAGACTGTGGTCTCTGCGGTTTCGCAGTACTTACATTAAAGTAAAACCTCGTATGTGTTTGTTGTCAGAGAATGTCGGGCCAAGTTCAGTAACGTCGCGCGGCGTCGCAATTTGTATTTATCCCATACAAAAAACATTTGTAAGGGATCAAAGTAGCGACACCTAGTGTAACTAAACAACAGTAGTTACTCATACTTTTGGCTTATAAAACTGTGCATATGGCGATCACGGATCATAATTTTTTTAACTAAGTGAAGTGCATAGTAGGCCAGAGGCGACCCCATGATATGTGGGACATTCCTCCTCCTCCTCTGAGGGGAATGCCCAAAGGCCCAGCTATGAAGAGTTTTTTATTGCACGTGAGAGGAATCACAAGAGTTTTAGTGGGAGAGACTTAAATAACCATCTGCGTCTTCTTTAAAGAAAAAGTCGTTTGAAAGAAAACTTGCACTAGGAACATCCCCTCTCCTTACTTCACTAAGTTTATTTGTACTGGCACCTCGAGACCAACCGTTAGGTTATGCAAGAAGTGCCAGACGTCCCTGCGCCAGTAGAACACCAGGAGACCACCAACGTTAGGTCTTGACGCCAAATTAGTGCCCGCCGCAGCGCGCTAGGAACAGTCTTCTGCATATACTATTTACCTCAACTTATTATATACTCACATATCCGAGGAGTTGACGTCCTCGCAGACGACAGGCAGTTGGCTGAGGGACAGGTGAGTGGCGTTCAGCATGCACGACTTGTCGCCATAGTGAAGATCGTCCGCCGTCACCTTTGAAGTTGTACCTGGAATTAAGGGATGCGTCAAAAAAAGCAGAATCTTGAAATACTAAAGCAATAGTCATAGGTATGCAACTAAAAGTATGTAGATATTGTTCTTATTAAAGTTTACGTACCTACATTAAATTTATAATTGAGTCGCGTAGCGGTGAAAGATTACTACCCTCTTCCCTTGGGTGTCGTGAAAGGCGACTAACGCACTAAAGACTGCATTTACATCCAACAGCATGGAGCGGCGATGGGCTCACCACCTGTCACGCTGAGCACATGTGCAGTCGCTGTTTGGTTAAAAGTGGTCTATGGCAGAGGACTGCTTTTGCGGTCCTCATTGTCTAGTCTATGACTTACCCTTCGGGGATAATAGTCGTGATTATATGTAGGTATGTTATTGTCATGGGTGTTCCCGCGGACGACTTCGCGGGCGGGCCACTAGTACCTATTTTATTAATTACTTTGATTTCTTTCTTTATTAATTTTTTTTTAAACACTGAAAAAAGACGACAACCTCAGGCGGGAATCGAACCACGTACCTTCCGCATTCCGGGCGGCTGCGGATGCAACCGTCGAAATTTGTCAGTGCTTGATGCTTACGTGTTTAGTCAACATTACTTCATCAAATCTTAGAAGTTTTCACATCTGAGATCCGAAAGAAATATTTTTACAAATATTTGAACATTCCGCTTGAGGTTGTCGTCTTTTTTCAGTGTTTAAAATTTCACTTATGTATATTTAAGCGTTAATAAAACGCTAAAATATGAAACATTAATTCTTTCTTTATATTATACGGTAAGAGATTTTATGTTCATACATACATACATTCATAATTACGACTATTATCCCCGAAGGGTTAGAGACTAGGCAATGACGACAACAAAAGCAGCTCTCCGCCATAGTACACTTTTCACCAAATAGCGACTGCACTGTGCTCAGTTGACAAGTGGTGAGTTCATCACCGTTGATGTTCGATCGAAGCCTATGGATGTTATCCACACCAGTGGCATCACTTATTGTCGAATGATAATTTTTAAGTTTTTGCCAGCGTCCGTGATAATAAACGAACTTCCTATTGTAACAATATCCAATGTTCCGAGGAGCTTGCTCTTACTACAAGGCTGTTTGAAGTTGTAGTTGCGTCATAGAACGATTTGAGCATAGCCAATCGTGATTTTCGCAACGACCGTGACAATGAACCGCCCGCCATTACGGTCTTTATTAAGTATAATTAAAATTTGTCTGTGCTGTTGGATGTATGTGCAGTCTTAAGTCCGTTAGTCGCCTTTTACGTCACCCAAGGGAAGAGATAGGTTGATACTGGTAGTATTTTATTAAGGCTGTGAATAGAGGGCCACCAGCGGTATTCTAGTACGATCGGTTACGATGCCGTAATTACTGCATCCTAGTACAAAGAGTAGGCAGTGTATAGAGTGCCACAAGCGGCAACATAGTACGATCGGTTACGATGCCGTAATCACGGCATCCTAGTACAAAGTGGCATATTGTATCTCAATCGGATCGGGAACCGTAACATATTTTTTATTTGCCGTAATGTTTAGAAGACTTATGTCTTATGTCTATTTTAAAAGATATTTTTGTATGGAGTTAGATTTCTGTTGTCTAATAAAAAAAATAACCTCGACGTTCAAGACAATCGCGATGACCTACAGGAGTAGGGCAGCTAGTATAAAATTTCTGTTGTCTAATAAATAACAAACTTTACGGCAGATTACTCGGCGTCACATATTATACCGCAAAACTTACGGTTCCCGAACCGATTGAGATACAGTGCCGCTTGTAGCACTGTATATGTCGCAGTGATATGATAAAAACAGAGATTTGGTCAATTCCCTAAGTGATTTGATCAAATCACGGAGAATGTTAAAATAACAACACGATTTTATCATTTCCCTAAACAAATCTAGGGATTTGAACAAATACCAGAACTGGTTCCGTGAAATGACAAAAAAGCTTTTTTACAGTATTTCAAACGTCGTTTATTTGTAATTACATGCATAATTATAACAATTAGTCAGTGTAGTATTGTAACATTGATCTCAAAAATCACCACTAGAACATAAATTGCCGTACTCCTTTGTAGGTCACGTGATAGGTTATTTTTATTAGACAACAGAAATACTAGCTGCCACGCTCCTGCAGGTCACATGTTGTTTTTTGCCATTTCACGGAACCAGTTCTGGCATGGTAAGTTTCTTCAAATCCCTAGATTTGTTTAGGGAAATGATAGAATCGTGTTGTTATTTTAACATCCTCCGTGATTTGATCAAATCACTTAGGGAATTGAGCAAATCTCTGTTTTTATCATATCCCTGCGACATATACACTTCTTTTTATTAAGGACCATACAGCTCTAGATACCAAATGCAGTCATGTGAGCGGATATGTCAGTAAGTCCAAAACACGTTTCAATGTATGCCAATTAAAAGTCTCCCGCGTCCTTGGCAGAGTTCGAGTTGAAGGGAAACCAGTTTTTTTTTAACATTCTCGTCAAAGTGTTCAGAGATATGATTTATTAACTATTGTCGGCGTGTGTACACGGTCCTGACTTAATTTAGTGAGGTTACGTATGACATAAGAATATGGAATAATATCGTAATTTCAATCTAATGTTTAACTAGTTGCATGCCCTGGAATGCGTAATCTATCCTCCAAAAAATGCTTAAGGAGAAACACTACGTCGAAGTGGCCTGCAAAATTTTCATACAAAACACAAAAAAACGACGTTTCGTAGTCCCCTGTTTCCTCCTACAGAACTGGACCAATTTTATTACTTTTTCAGCATCGGTTAAAAAAAGAGATTTTCTGTGTCTGTATGTTTGTTTTTTTTATTTTTCTGAAGACGCCTTAAAACGGAGTGATTTCGCTAAATTTTGAAGGCTCCTGGTTATTAACGGACGAAATTAATAACCGATCCCGAGAGAGAGATAGGACTACTTTAGATTTGTTGCCTAGATATTTCTGTTATATGACGGGAAATAACAACAGTTGCCTAGTAACAAATCCAAAATAGGAATATCTCTATCTCAGGATCGGTTATTAATTTCGGCCGTTAATAAATGACTTGTATTGTTGATCGAAGAATGACTTTATGCAAAAAAATTAAACATACAGACATAGAAAATCTCTTTCTTTAACCGATGCTGAAAAAGTAATAAAAATTGGTCCATTTCTGAAGGAGGAAACAGGCGACAACAAAACGTAATTTTTCTGTGTTTTGTATAAGAATTTTGCATGCCACGTCGACGTAGTGTTTCCTCTTAAGTATGATTTTTGTCCTACATGATAGAAACCGTAAAAATATTAAAGCAAGTATTATTTTAACCGTGTCACGTAGCGATGAAAGAATACTTCAATAAGGGGAGAGAGGGCCCCTTGGGGTGTAGTAAAAGGCGACTAAGGGACTAAATACTGCACTTACATCTAACACCATAGAGCAGCAATGGGCTCACCACCTGTCACGCTGAGCATATGTGCAGTCGGTATTTGGTGAAAAATGGACTATGGTAGAGGCTGCTTCTGCGGTCTTCATTGCCTTGTCTTTGACTAACCCTTCGGGGGTGATAATCGTTTGTATGGTTTATCAATATGGCGCAGCGGTAAAGGCGTTGTTCGGTTTGCGATCTTACCAGTTGAGCAAATTTGCCGCTGAGTCGCTGAAATGGTGACCAAATAAAAAAACATCCCAAGCTCCTCCTTGCTGTCTGTCCCGGTTGTTGTCGTAATATGACAGTCGTTAAAATATATCAACCCGCTTTGGGCCAGCGTGGTGGGGTATTGCCCAATTTTATTGTGGGGTGGATTGTGCCTGCAGGGGGACGTTTGACGAGGAGGGAGACGGGGCTTTTATCAACATACTTACTTACCTATACCTGATCACGACTATTATCCCCGAAGGGCTAGTAAGTGACTAGGCAATGAGTGATTCAGTCCTCTACCATTCTCCTCGTTTCACCAAACTACCACCGCACATGTGCTCAGCGTGACAGGTGGTGAGCCCATCGCCGCTCTATGCTGTTGGATGTATGTGCAGTCTTTTGTCCGTTAGTCGCCTTTTACGACACTCAAGGGAAGAGAGGGGGGGGTAGTTTCTTTCACGGCTACGCGACACGGGTTTATAGTGGTGGGTAATATTTCATTTTCATTTCGTTTTCATTTCGTTTTCATTTCGTTTTCATTTCGTTTTCATTTCGTTTTAATTTCGTTTTCATTCCGTTTTCATTTCGTTTTCATTTCGTTTTCATTTCGTTTTCCTTTCGTTTTCATTTCGTTTTCATTTCGTTTTCATTTCGTTTTCATTTCGTTATCATTTCGTTTTCATTCCGTTTTCATTTCGTTTTCTCTTCGTTTTCATTTCGTTTTCATTTCGTTTTCATTTCGTTTTAATTTCGTTTTCATTCCGTTTTCATTTCGTTTTCATTTCGTTTTCATTTCGTTTTCATTTCGTTTTCATTTCGTTTTCATTTCGTTATCATTTCGTTTTCATTTCGTTTTCATTTATATTTCACTTCATTTTCACTTCATTTTCATTTTATTTTCATTTTCGTTTCTGAACGCAATACGCATCGATATCGGATTTGAAGATATTGACTATACCGCATTCCTGACGCGATATAGTGTTTTCCAAAATATATAGTTTCAGAACGCATCGATATCAGATTTTACGATATTGATGCAATATACTTACGTTTCAGTAACTATATACGATTTGTGTCGCCCACTCCTAGGTTTTCAACATTTCCAAAATGATAATTCTCAGTCCCCTGTGAAAGTCATGCCTGTCCCTATTCATCACAGTTCGGATTCTGATTTTGTCATCACTTCCGGTTAGCTATCAAACAGCAGTCAACAGCAGATTCTAACAAAAACTTATCTAATGAGTCTGAAACTGTATTTGATATTTTAATCATTTAACGCAATTTTGCCGAGTTATTTATTAAACAACAGAAAACGTATCCCTCTTTTTGCCAGCCACACAAATTGAATAATATTTAAATGAGAACCTTGCGGAGAAAACATTAATTCGATTGGTAATCCTAAGGTTTCCATTTCGGACGAGCTTTCCTGCTCTACTGATTTAATTGTATTTTTGTATGACTTCTTTTCTTTCTATGACTTCTTGTATTAATGAAATGTGTAAGCAGTGGCATTTTACATAGTAACAGTCTATTTACTTCACTTCTGGGACTCAATAATTTACATTATATACATATAATCACGACTATTATCCCCGAAGGGTTAGTCAGATACTAGGCACTGAGGACAGCAAAAGCATTCCTCTACCATATTCCACTTTTCTCCAATTAGTGACAGGTGGTGAATCCATCGCCACTCAACGCTTATGGGCGTATAATAATAGAATATTCTTTATTGTACACTAAAAACAAAACAAAAACACAGAAAATAAAAAAATATTACAATTTAAAAGAAGTCGTACAATGGGCGGCCTTATCACTAAAAGCGATATCTTCCAGGCAACTAGGGATGGAGACGATATACGTCAGACACAGTTGGAGGCGTTAAAAAAGTGGCTGTGATATATGTGCAGTCTTTAGTCCGTTAGTCGCCTTTTACGACACGCACGGGAATAGGATGGTACTATTTTTTCACGACAACGACACAACACGACGCGACACAGTTCAATAATGGAAACTAAGTATAATAAGTGGGATGCTACATGTGTCGACACGCTTGCCCCGTCCCATCTTCCAAGTTCATGCATCAATGCTGGCTCGGCTGCAATTAATGCGGAGAACCTCAAACGGCGCAATTATGAGAATCTGACTGGAGATTTTATATTTGAGCCGTTTGGGGTGGAGACGTTAGGACCGTGGGGTTTGGGTGCCCACCAGCTCTTTAGAGATATTTCAAAAAAACTGGTGGAAGCCACCCGAGACCCCAGAGCCAGCAGCTATCTGGGTCAACGCCTGAGCCTCGCCATCCAGCGCGGCAATGCGGCTAGTATTCTGGGTACTCTGCCTGATGGGGATGATCTGGGTGAATTCTTTTTTTTATAGTTTTCTATTTATCTTTTTAAGTTGTAAATATTTTAATTTTAATATTAGATGTTACTTTTGTTATTTTTTATAATAATATCATAGTATAATAAGTATTACTAATATAGTCTTTGTTATTTAAAAAAAAACTGTGATCGAAGAATATTATAGTAAAGAAACAAAGTAATCGAAACAAAGTAAGCAATTATATAAGTTTGCTTAACCACCTGTATGCGGGTTAGTATTTACAAAATGCATCAAAAAATCAGAAACACACCTTGCCCGTCCTGGGAATTGAACCTTGGACCTCCGGATATCTCAGCGCTTCAAATTGACCGCTTACCATTAGACGGGCCGCTTGCCATCATAGTTATATTAGAATCAAAAAAAGCTGTCCATATAAAAAATCTTTAGCAGATGAAATCAGAGATTTGGTTGCTTTGATCTACCTTGTATACCTTTAATGACATCACCTGCGTACATGTTGCGTAAGTAAATAATTGATATGCTTCAATAAAGATGGTGTAGCATATCTACTTTTAGATATTATATCTGTACTTCAACGCAATTATTATTCAACAACTTGTTAGCGCTTGGCCAAAATCTCACCTGATGGTAAGTGACGATAAGGCTGAAGGTTCGCGCTTCACCCGGAATCCTCAACCACTGAGGAACTGGCTATCTTATCACTAAACTGACGGAACACAACAATGCTTTTAAACATCGTTGTTATGGCGACAGACTTTGATAAGATGGTGGTAGCTAGCCAGGCGGACTTAACAGCCCTACAATGAGTATAATTTTATTAATAATCGATGTTTAAGTTTAGTTTAGTCCTGACTACATTTGAAGTTTGCAAACCCCATCATCATTATTACTTATTATAAAGTAAAGCCGCCGTTTTCCTCTGTCTGTGACACCGCACTATTCTCCTAAACCACGCAATGGATTTTTATGCGGTTTTCACTAAAAGATAGAGCGTTAACTGAGGATGGTTTTTGTTTATATTTTGTAGATATAGTTTTTTAAATGGCTGAAGTATGACGGTTTTTCTAAGCGTGGGATGAAGACACGGGCGGGCCGCTCGTCAGCTTATAAACGTTCTACTGCACACTGGGTTCAAACTATCCCACATGAGCAATAACAGGTGAAATAGTTTTGTAGATTTTCGGTGGCGGGTTATTCTACCGACCTATCTCTTTTCTTAGGTGTCGTAAAAGGTCTACTAACAGATTAAGGAATGCATCCACCAGCATATAGAGGCGATGTGCTCACCACTTGTCACGCTAAGCACATGTGCAGTTGTTATTTGGTGAAACGTGGATTGTGGTCTTCTTCTTCTTCTTCTTAGTCGCACACTCCTGGCGGAGTGGTCGTGGTCATGGGTTGTCTTGAATATTCGTTGCGGCTTTTGCGATTCTTCTCCATCTCTCTCTACTTGTGGCACTGCGGGAACATTCAGTAAGGGAACACTTTGTAGAGGATTTAATGCTGTCTGTCCATCTCGTGGGTGAACAGCCACGAGAATGTTGACCTTCAAGGGTGCAAGGGAGAGTCCTTGCACCACCAAACGTTCCAATGAGCTTTCGTTGCGGATGATATGTCCAAACATCTTTAGGATTCGTACTTGCACAATCGACGAAAGTCTTTGTTTGATACAGAGCTCTTTCAAGATGGAAACGTTTGTCCGGTGAGCGGTCCACTTTACCCTCAGTAAGCGCCTCCAGCACCACATCTCAAGGGCGTCAATCTTTCTACGATGTTTTTGGTGGATCGTCCATGTTTCAGCTCCATAAAGGAAGAAAGGAAGATTAAAAGGATAGAAGGATTGTGGTAGTGCACTGCATTCGCGGTCCTTATTAAATAGTCTCCTATCCCCTTGGGGATAATTAGTCGTAAGTATATATTGTATGTATATAGTTAGACCTTAAAGGTTGCTTCACACATATCAGTGAAGTCACAGTTCCGACACAGTACCGGCACAGTGAAAAATATTCTATCATATATTCTCTATGAATTTTGTCAAAACGAATACATCCGTAATTTGCCGGTGGCGGCACTGATACTGGGAGCATTATCACTGACAAGTGGGGATGCGTTCATAGAGAATGTATGAAAAACACTGTGCCGGTACTATGACGGAACGGTGGCTTCACTGATATGTGTGTACCTTCAGTTGATCATAGTTTGGACGACTGCCATCTTACCAAAACAACTGGGATCAAAAGTTTCTGAAACGCGGAGGAATTTGTGATTGATTTATTTGGTTCCTCATCCGGCATTGCAAAATTTGCTTTACTTGCAAGATTGCAACCTGAATACGTTAGTCGCTGCGACATCAATCACAAACCCTCTTTAAATCACTCTATAAAAATATAGAGTCTGCATTCATTCTTGAAAATCCTTCTCCGCATAAAAATATTGCATCTGTATTTATTCGTGAAGGTTATACACTTAACAGATCGTCAACAAACTATCAGTTTCAAAAATTAACTTCTATTTCCCGTACGTACTTTGCGTTTGTTTTGATCACAAAACAGTTAAAGTTCCGTGGTTTTGATATAACCAAAGGCGAGGTCGCTGCATAGGCCTCGACTGATAATTAGCAGACTGTGGGGTCAACATGGTTTGGACTCGTGAGAACATGAGAGCATAGAGCAAACAGACTTATTTACGAATGGTAAACATTTTCGATTTAAAAATAGCATTGGGAGTTTAAAAATAGCAATTTACAATAATCATACGATAGTGATTGAAAGTTAAGAATACAATATGATGATACTAGTAAAATATATTTTGATTTAGAATTATACACAATTGAATACCTACAACCAACAACAAGTTAGACATCGGCATAAAGACATTTTTCAGATTTGTCGAGATTGATCGCGATTGTTCTAATAAATTCGCCCGGATTTTGTTCAGAATTTTATGGATGGATGGCGTGGCAACCCTTCCTTTTCTGTCACACAACTTTTTTGCATTTGGTTCGTTTCCGTTTGAAGCGTACTATAATGGATTTGGTGAAATTACAGGGGCGTTAAGACAATGATATAGAATAATGAACGATGCTTCTGAGCTGTGTGGTGGCAGCTCATTAACAGAATACTACCAACTGTTCCCCAGCGGCAAGTGAGGGGATATACTTGGGATTTTAGTGCCCCCCCCCCCCCCCATTCTCCCGAATCCCTGGCGAGGTCTTTGGGCCTGGACAGAGTGGCGGGCACTGGGGTGAGAATCTCACACAACCACCCGGTACACAATAATGAGTTTTCGAAAAAAGGTGGCCGAGCCAGCGAAGTCTGTAGGCTTTTGTCTGTCTGATGATGTTTGGTTCAGGTACCTAGTACCTAGTTTGCCAGCTCATAATCCTAAAAGAATCAGATACACTCACCGATAAGGTAATGCCCTAACTCTCCGAGGATGTAGCCGACTGACACCAGACCCAGGACGTACCACTTGTAGTACTTTTGCAGCTTCGTCCAAATGCCTCCCTGGAACATCTTGAGTTATTCTAGAACAAAAGAAAAAATACGTTACTGGTCATCGTCAAATACCTGTTCGAGCTTCGAGGACTTACACCAAAGAGGCTGCGAAGAACAGAGAGCAATGGCATCGTCTCGTGTCGGAAGCCAAGAGCCACTTCGGGTTGCTGAGCCAGCGGAGTAAGTTAGTAAGTAATCATCATTGGAATGAACCCTAAAACATTCGATTGGCATGTTATAGGTCCACATGAATGGACTACGCAGACCCCTCCATTTCTAATACAGTTTGGGATTACCATATTATAACAACAGCCAATTATGGCTGTTGGTATAATTTGCGTTATTGACGGTGGTAACTCTTTCTTTCGGGTTTTTCTAAAGGTGAACGGCATCTAAGATTTAATGAAGAAAAAAGTTTAATTATTGTCATCGTCCTTGATCCATAAGTATTTCAGACCGATATGGTCCAAGGCGGATTAATAAGTTTTGACCACTGCCATCTTACGACAAGAACCGGGATCGGCGATTTCACGTGCCTTCTCGAATCCCGATCCTATGTGATCCGCCGAAATGTGCTTAACTTGCAAGATCGTAACCCAAAAGCGCTAGCCGCGGTACCATCAAGCTCTTCGAACTAGAACCTCCATAGTTGGATTTAATGATATAACAAGGTAATACTGTTGTCACACAAAGGCCTATCACATAAGGCCGCGTATGTTTTCCACGTTGTGTCCATGCAATTCTAGCGAGCAATTGAACTGTCACTGTCATTTTAAAGATTTCATCCACTTAAAGCTACGAGTAGCTTTGAATGGATGTTCAATCTTATGACATACATACATATAATCACGACTATTAACCCCGAAGGGTTAGTCAGAGGCTAGGCAAGTAGGGCAGCAAAAGCAGTCCTCTACCATAGTCCACTTTTAACCAAATAGCGACTAAACATGTGCTCATCATGACAAGTGGTGAGCCTATCGCCGCTCTATGCTGTTAGTAGAATGTGCAGTCTTTAGTCCGTTAGTCGCCTTTTACGACACGCAAGGGAAGATAAGGGGTGGTAGTATTCTTTCATCGCTATGCGACAGGGTAGTCTCATTAGTTATTAGCATTATCATAGTGAAATTTCGTAAAGTACTTCGAAGCGTAAGTCCCGGTTGCTGTCTTAGCCCTTTAACGGACACAGCATATTCCAATTTTTCATTGGTTTTCGACCTTGTCTCAATTGTATAAAGTTCAAATTATAGTGGCAATATATGTGCCACTGCCTTATAAAGGGTGATGTCAGTCGTTAAAACCCGCCGACCCGCATTGGAGCAGCGTAGTAGGTAACGGTCCAATCTCCCTATGTGCTCTTGTCCATGTGGGAAAGTCCATGCCCAGCACCAACGGAGTTGCTTAACTTGTAATAAGATCGCAGCTCGAACGTTTTGAATTAATCAGTTTATTAAGTCTTTCCTTCGATCAACAATACCAACTAGATAACGCGTCACGTACAAAATCAAAGCTAAATTCTGTCCAAGTGAACAAATACTTTTTCAAAGCAATTAATTACTTCTGTTACTTAAAAATGAAAAGACGTCAATAACATTTAGTGGTGAAATCAACCTTAAGAGGCAACAAATAAAGTAACTTTTCCTGTTATTGCCTTGCGAGAAAATAAGAGCTCACTTCTCAAGTGCGCTCTTATTTACCGAGACACATTTTTAATTTTTTAGCGCCGACCTGACATCTAGTTGTATTGTTGATCGAAGAGTCTTTCTAATAAAGTATAATTGCCAATCACCATTACCTTTTGAACAACATTTAGTTTAATTTCATTGACTGAATCTCTATTGTTATGTAGTGGATGTCGAGAATTCTCTTGTTTTCGACCAAATAAAAACGCAGTGACCTGAATGTCGGCAAAGATGTGATTAGCAGTTAGCGTTGCGTGCGGCTATTGTCCCGTCTCCAACGTACAGAAGCAGCAAAAATAGATTCATACTTTTGACAGCTATATTGTCCCTTATATCTATAAAAATAAGAATCACGAACGGTCCAATATGTGTATCAACTTCTGTTGCTGACTGTACCTCGAATTAAATGGACAATACGCGGGAAAAAAGTCAAACGCCACACTGAAACAATATTAATTTCAAGAGTTTATGTTCGAGGATTAAGGCTCGCTGACTTTTGGGACACAGTGTCCGAATTGACACTTTTTAATTTTTTTATTTTTTTACTGACGATTCGGACACTATTAAATTATTGGAGCTGTTCAGTACAGTCAGATAAAAATGTAAATATAATATAACGTAAAAAAAAAGTTACTAAAATATTTTAGAGGTTTGTGGATGTGTAATTTTACAATTTTGAGAAAATCGCGTTTTTGTTTATCGTTACTCAATAAATGTTATATATACTGCTTATTAAAGCTCGTTAGATTAGTTATTAAGTCTTAACTATAAGTTAGTTAACTGTTTTTTTATTATTATTAGTATTGACGTTAATAAGTGCCTGTAAAGGTTTACATTGAATAAATAATTTGACTTTGACTTTGAAAGATCGAGCCACTGGCATACTCTGTAAACAAAATAAACTTTTTTAACACAAATAAAAAATAAAAAAATACTGTCATACACTTAATATAGCCATTAAAAAAAAAGTGTGTTCAGGTGTGAGTGGTGTGACCTCTAAGTATATCCAAAAATAATTAAAGCTTTCCTACAAAATCATTTGTCGCATTTATCGTTAAAGTATAAATCGTACGTAATTAATTACCGACGAATTCTTATGACGTAGATAAGTACCTACTTAATTGTAATGAAAAACAGAACTACGTCACGATTCGTTGAAAAGCAATGCGGCCTTGCACTTGTATTCAGGCTGTTGGGTTCAGATGCGGTCGCCATGTTTTATATAACCTCTCATCGGAGCTTGCAATTAAAAATAGAACTGACAATACTTCCGCGTTCGTGCTGATTTCACAGCCCATTGTTATTCAACTGTTTTTGTTTACAATCCAATGTTATGGATGAGTAAACAATTAATGATTGGAAAGGATAGGATTGTTTGTGATTGACACTTTTGGGCGGGAAAGTGAGGAGTTGTGTTCGCCATTTTGTTTACGTTGTCAGTTGTGTTGTGTAGATGAAAAAACCGCATTCAAAAGCCTTGTTTCACATTAATGATACAAACCTATAATGTGGAAAAAGGCTTTTGTAAGTATAGCAAAGATTTTTACTCTGTAACCGTAAGAATTTTTGCCTCAATGGAGCAATTTAGTAATTTTCATGTGAGCTTATGTTTTCATCTGATGTTTTTAATAGCAGCGGATAAACGTCCCTTCATCCGAGTTTCTCATCGTTTCGTTATCTTCGGGAGAAACTAACGCCTTCTAAAGCATGAAGGAGTCCGAGAAATTTTCGCTTGGATACGACATTGCGAAAGTTCGTAAACTTGCAAGATGGCAACCGGCTAATCCTTCGTTTGAGTAGCAATTAGTAAAAAAATATCACTCTCACACTTATTCGGTCACCGCTACTCACAAAAAAGGTGTGATAAAAAACTTGAATTAACTATAACATCTTTTTTTTTAAATTTCACACGACCACGAAGGTCCTGACCTCAGGAATAGTTTATAAGTAGTTGAAAATGTTACTGTTATATCAAGCGTAACGATGCCCTGCGATTATCAAACTTATTACAATAAGGAAAGAATCAATCGCTCGAATGATTGTTGAAAAACAGATTGGGTTGATGAAACAAACTCAATTGGAGACAAGACTTGGATGGTACCTACTGTTTTAAGAGCTAGAAAAAAATAGCTATTCTGCAAATTCAGGTTGAGGTTATTTTATCACACCTATTGAATGAAAATGATTGGGTCTTTTCTATGAAAAAGATTTAGATCATTTGGTGACATCTCGGGGTTACGTTATGACCTCATAGGCAAGATTAACTACCTAGCTACCAGAAATGTTTAGTGGTTCGTCTTTTAAGTTTTCTTTCTTTAACACAATTAGGTACGGTCTTATTATAGAAATATAGTAATAATATAATATGAGGTGCTTAATAGTACGATCAGTAATTAAAAGCGAGTTAATCCAAGAAAAAAGTGTTTTATTTGCAATATTGCATAAGTGCACTATTCAGTGTTATTATTTGTCTTTTTTTAAGCACCATGCACTGTGCGGATGTGTGAAATACCTTAATTACTTAAGATATTTGGGATATATTGTACATCTACTTGAAGTAACTTACTTATATATATACTGTATGTTCGTGTTTAGCTAGCTCCACAAAAACTAAGGTACTTTTTTAAATTGTGACCAGCGATGTTGGGTATACAATAACTAATGTCCTAAGAGCATTTAATATTAATAAGTTTTATATTGTAAACCTGTTTGTGGTCCATGTTAATAAATAAAAAATAAAATAAAATATTAACTTTGTAAGCTACGACTTTTATTAGCATGTCTTAAACGTGCAATAAGACATTCAAGGTTTTAACAAGTGTTCATTTAAGACACGTTAGACATTATAATTTTATAGTACGTATAATGTAGTCGCACCCACGGACTCTCAACTAATCCGACCTTGGGTTAAAGGATATGAATTTGGTTTAAAATTTTATCGGCACATTTAATTCGCTAACTTGTATAATTTTCTATTAGTAATTCCTAGCACGCTACCAATTTAAATGTGACAAAACCGCGACTCATTTAAAGTACCTGTATAATGGTTGTTATTTTGTAAGTACATAACCAAATTAAGAGCTCAACTACCGTATAACCAGACACAATAGAAATTCAATTGTAGCCTCTAGAACTGTCTAGAAGTCTTCGTGACATACAAGGGGTTAAGAGGAAATAAACACTACGTGGAAGTGGCATGCAAAATTCTCTTACAAAACATAGATCTAACACAGAAAAACGGCGTTTCGTAGACGCCTGTTTCCTCCTTCAGAACTGAACCAATTTTTATTACTTTTTCAGCATTCGAAAGAGATTTTCTATGTCTGTGTGTTTGATTTTTTTTAAACCACTTAATGTTTCTGAAGACGCCTTAACACGGCGTGATTTCGATAAATTTTGAAGGCTCCTGGTTGTTAAATATCTTTCTTTAACCGATGCTGAAAAAAAAGTAAATTGGTCCGATTCTGAAGGAGGAAACAGGGGACTACGAAACGGCGTTGTATTTCTGTTTTAGATCTGTGTTTTGTATGAGAATTTTGCATGCCACTTCTACGTAGTGTTTCGTCTTAATATGGACATTGGTACTGGATGGCGCAAAGGCTAAGGCATTCGGTATGCGTTTTACTTGCCAGTTAAACCACTTTCGCAATGCTGGATCACTGGACGGGAGAACAAAGTAAAAAGAACATTTCGAACCCCTCCGTGCATCGAAAGGCACGTAAAGCTCGTAAAGCTGTACTCGTTAAAAAAAAGTTTAGGAGTGCATAATTATTATTGACTGACTCTAAACTTTTGTATTTGGACTTTTTTAAACCGACGAGCTTTTATGAAAAATGTTTTTAAAGTAAGTGAAGCCAAGTTTGTGGTCTCTGCCTGGGCAACGGGCGTGATGTACATTCTGTGTGTATGTAAAAAAAGTTTCGGGAACGGATGATTTGTTTATGATTCCAAAGTCAATTTTTTTGTTTTTGTTTGTTATTAGATTGGCACAACTTTACTGTTATCAATTTTGGCGGAGTTTGAGTTGCATCTGTTATTTAGATTAAATACAGTGCTGTTTTAGTTAGTTTATTTCATCGAGGTACAGTACAATAAACTAGAGAAGACACTGCGAAGCAAGTTTGTGCGCAACTAAGGTTGTGGACCTTGCGGCTGCCGCAAGGTCCACAATCGCTTGAATCACGCGCAATCACTGAGGCGTTTGCAGCCCATGGGCTGCACCTTAGTGCGCACAAACTTGCTTCACGGTGTCGTCTTTAGTTTATTGTATCTCAATGGTTTATATCTAGTGTGTATTGCGAATTTCTTAATAGATAAAAACATCGAACAATGAGTTTGCTTTCAATTTTGCGTCGCCAATGGAATTTTGTGTTCGGAGTCACTGAAAATGTTACAGAAAGCTTAAGGTGAATCAATTGGTACTTATGAGAGGTACAAAGCGTTCAAAAGCGGTCGAGATGTGATGGAAGATTTGCTTCGCTTTGGTAGGCCACCAACGTCTTCAACTGAAGTTAACATCGCAATAGTGAAGGAAATGGTGACTGAAAATCCTCAATCAAGTTTGAGAGAGATAGCCGCTGAATTTTCTGTATCTCACGAGTCGATCCGTACCATTTTAAATAATCACTTGAGTATGAAACATATTACCGCTCGGCTAGTCCCAAAATACCTGAATTTTCTCCAAAAACTCAATCGCATAAGAGTCGCTGAGGACATGCTAGAACGAGTCAATTCCGACCCAACATTCATGCAACGCATTGTTACTGGTGACGAGAAGTGGGTTTACGAGTTAGACATGCAAACTAGTCAACAAGCTTCAGAGTGGCGCCCTCCGACTGAACCGAAACCGAAAAAACCACGCCAAAGTCGATCAAAAGTCAAAGTCATGGTGACTGTTTTCTTTGACTATCGCGGTGTTGTGCACTCGGAATTCTTGCCGGAAGGTAAAGTTCAAACGGTAAATAAAGAATATTATTTAAGTGTTATGCGGCGTTTAAGAGAGCAAATTCGACGAAAAAGGCCAAATTTGTGGAAATGAAATTCTTGGATTTTACACCATGATAATGCGCCTTCGCACAAGGCCATCATTGTGAACGAATTTTTGACCAAAAACTCAACAAATACCATCGAGCATCCACCTTATTCACCAGATGGCTCCAGCCGACTTCTTTTTTTTTTCCTAAACTCAAATTATCACTTCGGGGCACCCGTTTTCATTCGGTACAAGACATAAAGAAGAATTCGCGGCGAGAACTGAACTCAATTCCGGAAGAAGTGTTTAAAAATGTTTTGATGATTGGATTTTTCGTTGGCGTAAGTGTATCGTTTCTGAACTATCTATCTATCGTACTTTGAAGGCGATAAAATAAATTTGGATGAATAACTAACATTTTGTGTATTATTGATCTTTTTCCGGTACTTTCTTGACAGAGTAGTATGTATGTGGAATATACTTTTTTACAAATGCTAACTAACTTCACCCGGAATCCTCAACCGCTGAGGAACTGCCCCCCTAGACCAGTTGCAAATGCTCACCCCTTGTCTATTTGTAATTTCTCTAACTGTCAGAAGTCGGAATAATGTCACAAGCTTTGTTGATAAGTTAGTGATATTTTTGATTCAATTGAAAACAAACTGTTAGTCGACGGACGTTATATTATTATGATTTTAGTTTACATTCTTAAATGTGTTTTATACTGTTTACGTTGTTTTCATCAATTAAAGCTGACTGTAGCTACAACCAAAACGGATTACTAATGTATGGGCAAAAAACTTTTCCCAAAGTGTCATATCGCAAACTAATTTTCCAAAATTTTCATTTGTCAGGCTTCTTGGCGGGAAAGTGAAGCGTCATGTCTGCAGTTTTGTTTTATTTTCTAACATTTGTGTTTTTTCGAATATTAATGTGAAATAATAGTGGATTATTAACCGTTAAGTGTTTGTGAACGTGCATGAGTGTTAGCAAATGAAACAAAACAGTGCAACATCACTTTTCAAATTCTCTCAAGTAGTCCGCGTGAGACCTCAGTAAAGTCCCACATCTTTACTGAGGACTCAAGGGGTTTGGGGAACATCATTTATCATTCATCTTAATCACCACTCATTATCATCAAGAGAAAAAAACAAATAAAAAACTAATGACTAGGCAGTATGGCTCAGACCTTAGCCTGTTCCTTCATGGAACAAATATATAAAAAAAAAATCATTTGTCAAAACAACTTTTCGCAATTTTACACTTTTGGTATGTTATTGTTTAGCAAATAATTAATGCATTTCATTTTACTAAGTATTATTTAGTCAAATGTATGTATGGTTTTGGCATAACATACTCTTCCCAAAATATTGCATAGCATACGATTTACAAAATAGTCCAAAATCACTGCATTAAAAAAACTTGACCAATTAGATCCTATTTCACAACCTATGGTTTCTGTTACAGCTCCGGTGCTGTATCAGTAAAATTATTTATATAAATTATCATTTGTCAAACTTTCGCTTTTGGTTGAGTGAGTGAAGTGACCACATGAACAAACATTTATTTGGAATATAAAATTTGACAAAATAAAACGTTTGCTTAGTAAATATTTGACTTTATAAAACATAACAAAGTAAAATATTTGCAATATTAAATGATTAAATGACCAAGTGAATAAAATGCGACATGTAAATATGCTAAAGATTCATTTGGGAAATGAAACTAAAGCGATAAGTTTTTTGCGAAGTAAAATTTGACGAAAAATATTTTGTCAAACGGCAGGATACCAACGAAAACACCATTCAATGATCGAACGTTCGATTTATTATAGGCACAGTATATTACAAAAGCCATGAGGGATCGTTTGGGGACGTGTGCGTTATGAAATAGAGATGACCAAAAACCGTAAAACCTATATCGAAACAAACAAAATAATCGGCGCTGCAAAGTAAGTTAAAATTTTTATATTACTCAAAAATGTTTAGAACCCCAGTATGCGGCGATCACGCGGCGACTCAAACATTGTGAGTGCACTTTTGGTACTTACACACACTTTTGTCAGAGGTGAACAATATTTTTTTCGTAAATTACCTAGTCATTTCTTCAACGTTTTGTTATCTTTGAGTTTATTTGAGCGTTATTAACCATGTCGCGTAGCGGTCAAAGAATACTACCACCACGGCGCAAAAACAAAGAGGAGGTCTTGTAACAACTTTTTTCATATAATAATAGTGTCTCAGCTGCGCGGGTTGCGGGGGGAGTCCAAATAGGAGAAAACCATCTAGTGGCCAGTAGCTAAAGCAAGTACCTACCTTATTTACGAGATTAGCAGAGTTGTCATAAAAGTTCTGCTATATTTCACTAGATGTCGTGTATGTCGTAACTTTATTTGATGAAGTATAAATTTAATTTAAATATTACTTACGAGTGGAAAGATATGTTTATTCCGTTTAATCTCGTTTTATCCGTGTAACTACTACACGATACAACACAGCACTTCATGCTAACAAAAAGTTCGGGTCGAGAATTTTTTATAATTCTTTAAAAGACTGAATAAGCCACGAACAACCTATTCGCCAGCCAACGAGAGTTGTACTGACGAAAGCGACACCTGGTCGTAAGTAGTTCAACTACGGTGTGTCGTCAGGACTACATTGATAGTTGCTGGACTACATTGATTGCAACACCTCCTCTTTGTTTTTGCTCCGTGACTACCACCCCCTCTCTTCCCTTGGGTGTCCTAAAATGCGACTAACGGACTAAAGACTGCACAAATATTTACACCCAACAGCATATACTTAGCGGCGATGGGCTCACCACCTGTCACGTTGAGCATGTGCAGTAGCTATTTGGTGAAAAGTGGACTATGGCAGAGGACTGCTTCTGCGGTCCTTATGCCTAGTCTCTGACTAACCCTTCGGGGATAATACTAGTGATTACGAATATTTTTTTTATAAAGGTATTTCAATAATACTGCATATTTAAATAAGTGTTACATTACATTAGTTCAACAATAATCACTGCCATACATTATAATCAGATTCTATACTAATATTATAAAGAGGAAAGATTTCATTGTTTGTTTGTTTGGATTGAATAGGCTCCGAAACTACTGGACTGATTTAGAAAATTCTTTGACCATTAGAAAGCTACATTCTTCCCAAGTGACATAGGCTATATTTGATCCCGATATCATGCAATATTTTATTTTATTATTATATATTTTATTTTATTTTATTATTTTATTTAATTTTGTAATTCAAAGTTGCTGTTAGTTATTACGGAAAATGTTATTTTATTTTTGTATGTACTAAAAGATATGGAAGAGTGGCGCCTTCTGTAACAGGCTCATGAGCTTAAAAGGGGGCTTTGGTCAAAACCTTAGTAATTATGTGAATTTTGTAAACAAATAAAGATTATTATTGTTATATTATTATGCATATATAAAAGGTATAAAAAGGTCTTGATACGTTTCTGCTATGTTAATGTTATTTTACGTAAAACATTAATAGTTACCATTGCTTTTGGAATTTCGCCTTAAGCAGAAACTGCCATTATTAAGTAGATGGCAATTTTAATTTTATTCATTTTATAAGCGCATCAGCTCTGCACGGCTGAACGATTTTTTAAAGAAATATTTGCACTAAGACCTTAAGTAGAAAATAAAATACTTTATAAACTCAAACTCAAGACATTTATTCGATGTAGTTATACAAATAGGCTTAATTTCTAAACTTAATACTAATAAATTATACTACAACGAAAAGGACCCCTCTCACCATGATCCTGCATTTTCAGAGAAGCCCTTTTTATTAAATTAACCTAGTCGTAGTTATTTTTATTTGAGCCAATTTGGTCAATCTATAGTAGGGATACTAAAATAACACAAGTTCCTGTGAGATATTTCAGTCCTTCGAACGAAGTCACAGGCAAAAGCTTGTTTTATTATACAGTGTCGGAGGCCCGAGCGGTCCTCCCTCACAATTTCCTACTACTTCCTCAAAGATCCTCAAAGACCTCTCCCTCTAGGCAAGCAACACATCTGCGACTTCACAGGACTTGCGGTTGTGCATGAGCGCCGGTGATTACGTTCCAATATCCCGCCTGCAAGTTTGCCTCCTAAAAATGTATTATACAAAAATCGATATAAACATAAATATAAATTGAGCAGTGCCATCCCTATTTTGTAACATTAATCTTACGTAGCAGGTGTTACGTTGACACTGCCTGCGGATAGCTTATCACTTTATCAGGGACACGGCGCACGCGTGCATGCCTTTATGTGGAAACTGGACCGTGTTGCAACTAGTGAGATGTCAGAGTGGAATTAGGTTAAGTTCCGATGGTTTGACTTTGGACATTGGTTTGACTTTTGGCCTTCGCGGAAAAGTGAAGTGTGAGGTATGCAGATTTGTAAGTTTTTCAACAATTAGTGCTTTTTTGAATTTTAATGTCAAATAAGTGTGTTGGCATAAAAAACTAAACAGTGCAACATCACTTTTATATAATAATGTATATTTAAACTTAATATATCCTACTAATATTATAAACGCGAATGTTTGTAAGTATGGATGGATGTTTGTTACTCTTTCACGTAAAAACTACTGAATGGATTTTTAATCAAACTTTGAAATAATATATATAGCTTACACATCAGAATAACACATAGGCTACAATTTGTTTGGGAATTCGTCACGGTATACCGGAACGGAGGTTCATGCGGACGAAGTCGCGGGCGGGCAACTAGTATTTAATATTTAATCATTCTAAAAGTGCAAACAGAACCAAAGCCATTAAAATTTATGTTCACAGCTACGAAAAGGCACTTGGTAACTAGCTGGTTTTAAAAGAAGTAAAGTATACTATTAAATATAATACAACACAAACCAAATTCACATTATTTAACGTTCCACGTGACCGGCTTTTAGATGGGTGACCACAGATCAATCATGCGAAGTCTATCTATAATCGCCAAGCGACCCGTATCGTATTCAGCGCGTGCGTACTTTTCATTAGCTGAGTTAATTAAAACTTTTTGCTCGACCATTATGATCACTAGTGAGTGTCATTGTTGTGGCCAGCTGTGACCTTGGAGGATGTTGACTGACACTTTTCTAGATTGAAGTCACAAGCAGTGACGCCTGCTACCTAAACTTGTACAGGTTGTTCGGTAATCACACTTCACACTATCACACTAATATTATAAAGGCGAAAATTTGTGAGTGTGTATGTTTGTTACTCTTTCACGTAAAAACTACTGAATGGATTTGAATACAATTAGGCATACAGATAGTTTATAACCTGGATTAACTCATAGGATACTTTTTATCCCGATATTCCCACGGGAACGGGAACCACGAGGGTGAAACCGCGAGCGGCCGCTAGTACATACATAATAATCACGACTATTATCCCCGAAGGGTTAGTCAGAGACTAGGCAATAAGGACAGCGAAAGTCATAGTCCACTTTTCACCAAGGACGACGACACAATGTGCTCAGCGTGACAGGTGGAAAGCCCATCGCCGCTCTATGCTGTTGGATGTATGTGCAGTTTTTAGTCCGTTAGTCGCCTTTTACGACACCCAAGGGAAGAGAGGGGGTGGTAGTATATTCTATAGCCGCTACGCGACACGGCACATGTTCGGTATTAGGTGATTAGGTACCTATTTTATTTTGTTGAACTATTTATAGGGAAGCAATTTGAAATTGCATAAAAATTAGCTGTTACATAAAATGTGCTCGAATAGTATTTACAGTTTTGTATGGGTGCAGCTTATTTTTATTGCAATTTCAGGGTTGCTTTCATACAAATAGTTGTTAAAACAAACACCATGTTTTAACATGTATACAAAATCGGTAATGACTTATTACAAGAGTTTGGAGGAGATGCGGCGTTTTTTTACCATACAAACTAGATTGAAGTATTGCTTAGTTTTCTTTCTGGATAATAGCACTGTAAAGCATTTTATTTTACCAAACTATCTGTCTCTAATGCTGCCATGTTTCTATATGTTTTGTCCTATTTCGTTATGTTAATTAATTATTGTAAGAGCTTAAGCCTCGCCATCCAGCGAAGCAATGCGGCTGCATACTGGGTACTCTGCGTGATGGGGATAATCTAGGGCAATTCTTTTATTTATAGTTTCTATTTTAATTTAGTTAGTTATTATTATTCTTTGAAAGTTGTGAATATTTTTAATTACATAGAATGAGTACTTATTACTTTTGTATTTTCTTGTAAATCAATGTATAGTTTTTCATAATTTGCTGAGTAAAACTAAAATAGGAAAAAATATAAATACTTACATTTTACATTTACATTTTACGACACGAAACATAAAAAAAGTAGGTTAAATGCACAGTTACAATTTGGCGATCTTATCGCTATAAAGCGATTTCTTCCAGACAACCATTCGGATGGAGAGAACTTATACACGCTAAAGTCGGAGGTGTACCTAAACATTTGTAAAGTATCGTAAGATCTCGAAATCTTCTAATAAACTGAGGTACTAAAATTTTCCAATTATCTTTGGGTTTTTTCAGCCATCTAACCTGCCTATAAAAATGTACGAATGTAAAAATAGAAGAAAAACAAACATGGCGAAAATGCGTCTTTTAAACGATTAGTCCAAGTATTTTGTTGTAGAAAACATAATAAATCGGATTAGTTTTGGACGAGGAACAAAGGAATAAAGATTTTTGCGTTAAGTTTGTGTCTCGTAGGTATGTATGATGGAACGTGAAAGTTTATAAGTGTGTATAGAAAGATGATTATAAAATTGCTGGATACAAGTCACCTTTTTGATAAAATAGATTATTATAATAAAGCAGAAATATTGTTAATAAATTAAACAGAAATTTCTCAACCCAGTCAAAAATTCATTCAGTTATGTAACACAATTTAGGGACACAAAAGAATCTGCAAAGGTAAAATCGCATTTTTGAATAGCACAAGCGCAGGCTAATCACATTATGTCACACACTGATGTTGCGCTAGATCTCGCGTTATCCTTCACCCGTTTGCAGCGAAGGTTGTTGTATGCACGCATGCCTTTGCACTTGATATTGGGTGCTCATGTGTGGCTGGGATTTAATTCCGTTTATTTGAACGATAAGAAGAAAAAATAAACATACATACATAATCACGACTTAAAAACTCACAAGTTGCCAAAATTTAGGTTGTTAGTAAAAGCTTGGCTACTAGAAAAATGTTTTTATACAATCGCGTGCATAAAGTTTATTGAAAAAGTAAATGAATATCACAGCTTTATATAAAGAATGCAACTCTCAGAATAATAACTAAAGCATAGAAGAAGTCCAAATAAGACTCGTAAAGTTGTCCATTTTTTTCAAATGGGCCATCATAAACTTTGAAAGGAAAGAGACAAAATAAGTTGCCAAAAACGTTAAATGTAAAGTGAAAATAAAAAATGGGTCACCCTGGTCGCCGTTTATGATACCGAATTCAAAAGTGATCTACACAATGTCTACACATGTGATTCGATGTCAAAATATTCTATGGGTAGGGGAGACTGTTTTTTTTGTAGTATCCAAGAATACCTAGATTAAGTATAAATAGTTGACAATATAGATTATAGATACTATAAATAATATATACGTACTTACATATTGTTATGAAGTCAAGTCACTTCATAAACTCTTTTGTGTATACACTTGTAAAAGTTGGATTAAGTGACACTACTCGTATTTTTAGCTATAAGACCGGCTTTTACTGTAAGTACCTTATTCCTTACACAATAAATCTTACTTACTTACTATTATCCCTGAAGGGTTAGTCAGAGACGACTAGGCAATGCTGACCACTGCCACAGTCCACGTTTTACCAAATAACAACTGCACACGTGCTCAGCGTGATGGTGGTGAGCACATCGCCGTTCTATGTTTTAGCTGACTTGACTTTCCTGCTGGTCCTTTTAAGAACATGGTCTGAGTACCAGCTAACAAACCGATGATGGCGTAGTGCTCATATACAGTTCAAAGAATATTAATAGCGTTCGCGTCGCTGTAAGTACCTACAATCAGGGCTTGGAACCGGTACCGAAAATACAACTGGTATTATATCGGTAAGTACCGGTATTTTCCATTTCGGTTAATGGATACCGATTCTACCACGAGTCCCGGTATAGTACCTCAAAAATACCGGCATCTATCTGCGACGTTGCCAGTCTGTTTGTCACGTGAATACCGGTATCTATTTGCAACGTTGCCAGTCTGTTTGTCACGCAATATGCAGTGCACACTGCGGCCTCTACTGCTGCGGCCGTGCGAAATGCAGTGCAGTTAGCCAATTCAAGCCCTACTTATTATCTACTCGGTATCTCTCGTTCGCACTAATGAATTTGATTACTAGGTACTGGTATTAGTACCGCTTTAAGTACCTGTATTATATCTGTATAATACTGGTACTATTACAAACCTGCTACAATCCTACTTACCGGTACTCATCGGTTAACCTGTATTATGAAAACTGGTATGAAATCGATACCGGTACCTTATTTAAGTCAAAGGTACCGGTGAAGCCCTGCCTACAGTAGGTAGATGTAAAATTATGTTTTGATGATTATGTTGGCGAGTCCATGGCTTGTCGAGTTAGTCTGTCTGTCATTGTCCTTAATAAGACAACCTCATTACGCGGGCACACGCGGCGCTCTCGATAGCCATTGTGCTGGAAAATGAGCTTCGAGCTAATTAGCATCATGACCGGTGGATTCCATCGGGTTGACTAGGAGTTTTACATCTCTATAGATTATATATATCTGAAAAATAGTTAGATAGGTCTATCCGCTACCTCGTCGACGGATTGGTCAACGCCACAGAAATTACATTAATATCGCCTAACTTCAAGTCTCGCACATCATTACCGGTTGACTGGTAGAGAATGCATTGTTGCGTTAAGTCCGCCTTTGCTGTTTAATTAGTAAAGAAGATTAAATAAATAAATAAATGGTCAACGCAGTCGCCTAAACAACCGCAACGAGAGACATTATTTCACGCCATGAGCGGGTGGTATTATGCCGGACGAGCCGGCCCAATTCGTGCTGCAACGCAGCGTGGCTCTACCACTCAGACTAGACAGTGTCACTCACACCACCCAGGGGTCACGTGTGTGGTCTTAAGAGGGTTCACGCTTTTCGGTTTCCCATACAAACTTTCATATTGAAATTTTAAAAACCAATAAGTCAATTTTAATGAAACTTTGCATGCTGTAGTAAAATACAGGGATCTAAATAGTTTGTTGAAAACATTTCCAAAAAGCGTTTATTTAACTGAGTTATTGCGATTTTAAACTTTCTATAGTGGAAAATTTTAAACACTGAAAAAAGACGACAACCTCAGGCGGGAATCGAACCACGCACCTTCCGCATTCCGGGCGGCTGCCTTAACCACTTGGCTACCGAGGTCTGGCTTTCAACCGTCGAAATTGAAGTCGAAAAGTGGTTCGATTCCCGCCTGAGGTTGTCGTCTTTTTTCAGTGTTTAAAATTTTACATAAGTATATTTAAGCGTTAATAAAACGCTAAAATATAAAACATTAATCTATAAACGCAGCTTCATCTTAACCGAATGTTCAAATATTTGTAAAAATATTTCTTTCGGATCTCAGAGGTGATAACTTCTAAGATTTGATGAAGCAATGTTGACTAAAAACATAAGCATCAAGCACTGACAAATTTCGACGGTTAAAAGCCAGACCTCGGTAGCCAAGTGGTTAAGGCAGCCGCCCGGAATGCGGAAGGTGCGTGGTTCGATTCCTGCCTGAGGTTGTCGTCTTTTTTCAGTGTTTAAAATTTTACATAAGTATATTTAAGCGTGAATAAAACGCTAAAATATAAAACATTAATTTCTATAGTGGACTTTAAATCGCAATAACTCAGCCAAATAAACCTTTCTTAAAAATGTTATCAACAAACTATTTAGATCCCTGTATTTTACTTTAGCATGCAAAGTTTCAATAAAATTGGCTTATTGGTCTTTAAAAATTTCGACTTGGAAAATTGTGCGTAAACCCTCTTAACGGTTAGGCGGTGAAAACGGAAAAGTTGGCTGTTTTCTATTAGCTATTATTCAAAATATTTTAGATATTTCGCACTGAAATTTTCAATATGTATTACAGAACGTATGTGTATAACTGTTTCCAAAACACGATTGGAAACTTTTTGCTCGATATCACGTAATAAAGATTTAACGAAGTTGCGTTTAAAAAACGTAGCGCATCCGAAAAGTGTGTTACATAATACTGTGTGATCCGTATTTATAATCAGTGTTAATTATTCGTTTAACATTCAAAAGTTCTTCCGCGGCATAAGGTCACCAACATGACCAACATCGGAGGATGCAGGTTACGTCAAAACACGTGTGGTACACAGCCAAGGTCAATCTTGGATTAGGATTCGGTGGAAATTGGGCTGCCTTGAGATTCGACTTTGGAATCTTAATCGATCGGTCATCAGTAAGTAGCTAATGTGTAATTGATACATAATTTCGTCTAAAACTTAGATTTAACGGATGTAATGTTGCCAGCATTCTTGGAAGCGTAGCCATGTGCCCATGTGTTGTGGAGGAAATCTTTATTAATAGTTTTGTTTTATTTTTAACATACATTTATATGAGGGGTCTACTTTCAAAACCCCCTTAAGGTACTTTTTTACAAACGAAGATAATTCTTCACTGTTCTAAAGGCCAACTCTATTTTAGTGGGATTTGATAGTGTTTTAGTGGGTTTTGATACAAATGTCACTTTTCCTAATGGCTTTTAAACGTGTTAAAATAACATTAATTGTAACTTGTAGAAAATAAAAGGATGTGTGTCAGGAAACAGAAAGCTGTGGCTCAAAATAGAGGATCTTTTTATTTTGGAGCTGTGGTCTGTGGCTTAGACACCAAAGCCTTTCCTTACGGAAACGGCGCGTGGCGTGATGATGTATTAAACTATTTACAAATAAGCAGGCACTTTATTTTTGTGGAAATAATCAATAATAAAAATTATTGATCATAATCGATTTTTTTTATAGCTCTATATAAAAAGTTTTATAGTTTACCGCACTGTAATGCTATAATTAAATTCGATTCCTCGTTATTGTTATAAAAGTTATCCGAGTGACGTCATCGGCAGTCCGCCATTAATAACTATTGAAGCGTGCAATTCTCGTTATTTATTAAACAACTTGCAAGTGCTTTATGACTATTTAATCTATCATAAAAACTAGGAAGTGCACTATGTGCGGGTATAAATAAAACAATAATAGGTGAAATATAACAAATGGTACATAATAGACGTTCGCAGAATGCTGAGTGTAGAGTTGTAGAGGCGCCATGGAGTCTCTGTAAGACGCTGCGCTTACTTGGACACATTATTTTTCCGACACAGGATACCACCATACAAAAACGCAATTTGCAGTGTGTTCCGTTCCATCTACCGGACACTGGAACCTAATTTTTAGGGTTCCGTAGCCAAATGGCATAAAACGGAACCCTTATGGATTCGTCATGTCTGTCTGTCTGTCTGTATGTCACAGCCACTTATTCCGAAACTATAAGAACTATACTGTTGATACTTGGTAAGTAGATGTATTCTGTGAACCGCATTAAGATTTTCACACAAAAATAGAAAAAAATTACAATAAATTTTGGGGGTTCCCCATACTTAAAACACTCAAAATTTTTTTTTTCATCAAACCCATACGTTTGGGGTATCTTTGGATAGGTCTTTAAAAATAATATGGAAGTTGAATGGAAGTTGGAAGACCAATGATATCCTCAGTGCAGTTCGGATTTCGCTGCGAACGGTCGACCGGAGATCTTCTCGTGTATGCCGCCAATCTTTGTAGTGGAGCGATCAAGAAACACGGCGAAGCCCTTGCCGTCTCGCTTGATATCTCCAAAGCTTTGGATAAAGTTTGGCATTGCAGCCTAATTTGTAAGCTCTCCGCATATGGAATCTCTGAAGGGCTTTGCATATGGATCACTGACTTTCTCGGAAAACGCTCAATACGAGTCCTGGTAGATGGTCAATCGTCCGACCTAATGGAAATTGATGCAGGAGTTCCCCAAGGTTCAGTCTTATCTGCGACACTGTTTCTCCTGCATATCAACGACCTGCTGGTACCGGGTACCATTGGGTATGCAGATGATACCACTATTACTAGCAGATACTTATCTATCGGATGCAAAGGCCACTAAACATGAAATCCAGTCTTGTCGAGAGTCCCTGGTTCACCAAACGAATCTGGCACATCAGGCTATCTCTGACTGGGGCAGCGCCAATCTTGTGAGTTTCAATGCCGTGTTTATTTACCACCAAACGGAGTCCCTTCCATCTGACTCCGACTTTCCAGGGTGTATCGTTACCGGTGACCGAAAACCTGCATCTTCTTGGCTTGAATATGTTGTCCAATCTAAACTTTGGTGAGTATATCGAGTCCGTCGCAGATGTGCTGCAAAAAAATTAGGCGTCCTCTCAGGGGCTAAGCGGTCCTACTTCTCGCCGGATCAACTACTTTTAATTTATAAGGCGCAGATCCGACCGTGCATGGAGTACTGCTGCCACCTAATTAATCGCCTCTTTGGTCTAGTGGCTAAGCCACCGGTTTCAGGCCCAGAGGTCCCGGGTTCGATTCCCAGCGGGGGCACATCTTTGTGTGCTCGGTTTGGTTGGTGGTAGGGCTGTTAAGTCCGCCTGGCTAGCTACCACCATCTTATCTAAGTCTGTCGCCATAACAACGATGTTTTTAGCATTGTTGTGTTCCGGCAGTTTGAGATAAGATAGCCAGTTCCTCAGTGGTTGAGGATTCCGGGTGAAGCGCGCTTCCACCTTCGGCCTTATCGTCACTTACCATCAGGTGAGATGAAGGCCAAGCGCTTTCCCGTTGTAGATAAAAAAAAACTCGATCGAAAACCGTGCTAGGAGGCTCATCGAAGACTCGAAACTAGCTACAACTTAACTTCAGAGCCTTAATCATCGGCGTAAAGTTGCTAATTTATCGGTGTTTTACAGAATAGAATACACTTTGGAGAGTGTGCGAAGTAACTACATAAACTTGTTCTTCCAGCCCCATTCCGCCATCGGTACACTAGACTCAGGCTTGCCAACCACCCCTCCCTACATAGTTGACATTCCATCTGTCCGTACCAAGCGTTTTGCTAGTTAGTTTCTTATGCGAATCGCCAAAGAATTGAACGCGCTGCTTTCTCATGTGTTTCCCGATCACCATAACCTTGGTCTTTTCAAGGCAAGAGTGAATATCTCATCTCCTGGGTAAACATGCATCACCATAGGCTACATCCTGTTCACCAAGCAGGTGGTGGTGAAATGCTTGCCCAGTTTCATTAAGCTTGCCCAGTTTCATTTTAAAAAAAGAGTCTTCTATTCTGTACTGGAACAGGCAAGTTAATCAATAGTGATCTCAATTATAAAAAAAATACCGATCTCTATAAAATGCTCTTTAAAGTCATAAAGGTATTAAAGACTTAATTACTTGTCCGTAAAAGCGAATGATGGCTATACAATGTTATGTTGGCGTAAACAGCCGTTTAAAATTCTTCACTCACTTATATGTCTTTTACGTTTTTTCTTACAAGAAACTCAAATTTTGTTGCGAACAAATTCTGATTCGGAAAATGTATTCGATTACATTTACAAAATGGAGAATTATAATTTGTATCTTAAATTATAATTATCGTGATCGAGTTGTCTTGTCACAGGGCGCTCTACGCGGGCGGAGCCGGGACCGGAAGCTAGCAACATTATATAACTATAAATATGAAAATGGAGATTTAACTTCGTGACCGATCCAAGAATGAATGTCGGTAGGCGGAGACTTTAATATTTATGACTGTGTGATCGTGTCATGTCATAGATTATTATCGGAGCTTGAAGTGTTTACATATCTATGATTCAAAATACCAACTTTTATAAAACTTTTATAATTATGTAGCTTGAGTCAGGGTTAATAGATATTTTAGGATCTCGTTGCGTTAGTTATTGCTTTCATTACCTTATTACTAGCGCCATAGTCGGTTTTAACAATGTTTCAACGACAAAGTCATAGCCGCGTTGGGTATATAGCAGTAAAATAATACCCGCCGCTCTCTTCCTCCGAACTAAAGACTCACCACCTGTCACGCTAAGTACCTGTGCAGTCGCTATTTGGTGAAAGGTGGACTAATGGTAGAGGACTGCTTTTGCTGTCCTCATTGCCCAGTCTCTGACTAACCCTTTAGGGATAATGATTATATGTAGGTATGTAGTTATGAAATAAAAATACAATTTAACCCTCTTTTGTTTATATCTATGAATTTAACCAACTACCTAAATAATAACGCGAGCTACCGATGGCTGCGACTAGCTAATTTCAATAATAACTACATTCAATCATGTTGCAGCAATTAAAAACGTATTTCTCTGTCGTGGAGGCGGAAACAATGGTGTTGATCAATTATTATTAATTAAAGTGATTATTATCAGCCTTTAATCTTCCCACTGCTGGGCACAGGCCTTTATTCATGTACAACAGCATAAGGGAAGATTGGGCCATAACTCACCGCGCTGGCCCAATACGGGTCGGTGGGTTAATTACGTAATAGTCACATATTACAATCAGGACCCTTATTTTGTAACGATTCCTTGTTTCAAAACCACGTTAATTCCATAAAAAGTTACGATATCTTCCCAAAAACGTATGCGTTTGACGTTTGTGCGCGGTTAGGTTTAGGCTTCGATCAACAATACAGCTAGATATCAGGTCGGCGCTTATAATATGTCTAGGTAACTAACAGCCGACTTGAGAAGTGAGCTCTTATTTTCTAGCAAGGCAATAACATGAATAAGTATTAAAACTGTTTTAACGGGACTTAACACGATTAATTTTGTAAGTAAGTACATATCTACTTACTGCTTGACGTTTTGGCCGCGATGCTGCGGCCGTGGTCACAAGCAAACTAAGCAAGTCAAGCAGTAAGTAGATATGTACTTACTTACAAAATTAATCGTGTTTAGTCCAGTTAAAACAGTTTTAATGCAATGCAACGCGATAGTTTAAAGTCATATGATTAAGTACTTTATTTGTTGCCCTTGTGGTTGATTTCACCACTAAATGTTATTGACGTCTTTTAGTTTTGAAGTGACAGGACTACAGGAGTACTATTCATTGCTTTGCTCGTTGTTTGCGACGAATGATCGTAAGTTTAAGATAATAACTACTTAGAAGATTTGTGACTTTATTACTGGGTGCCATGGTTGTAATTAGGTTGAACCATGGACCTATTACCCAAATAGGTCCATGGTTTGAACATAAAACTGTTTTATAACTTTTGTCTCAGTTCGTTCAAAATTCAAAATATATTTATTCAATAAACTCAATTAATAAGCACTTTGATTCGTCCAAATCTTTTTAACCTACCACCCATTCAGGACGTCATTTTTTAACTGTGGCAAAGAACGGGCGCAAGAAACCACAGCGCACAGAAGCAACGACATTTACAAAAAAAAAAGAATATGTCGTTACCAGGTCATAAAATACAAAATATGAATTTAAAAAATAATAAATTAAGCAATACAAAACTACAATACAATTTATGTATCAATTAATAATAGACAATTAGAAATAGCTGTTGGAGTAATTGGAGCATTTTAGATCCAAGCTGCTTTGTCTTCTGTGTAATCTGACACTTTATAATAAGCTTTTTTAAAAAGCTTTTCTTTGATTTTAAATTTATTAAGATCTAATTTCTGAATATCATTTGGTACTTTGTTGTAAAATCTTACACACAGACCCTTAAAATAATTATTTATTTTATGGAGCCTAGTATAAGGTACTGCTAATTTGTTCTTACTTCTAGTGTTCACATTGTGAATATCACTGTTTTTTGAAAATATTTCAATATTTTTATGAACATAAATCAAATTTTAATATATGTATTGTGATGCAACAGTCATTATATTTATATCCTTAAATCTCTCTCTGAGAGAGTCACCAGCCTTTAGGTTATAGATTGCTCGAATAGCCCTCTTCTGCAGCACAAAGATAGTTTGAATGTCGGCAGCATTTCCCCACAGTAAAATGCCGTACGACATTACACTATGAAAGTAACTGAAATAAACTAATCTAGATGTATCAACGTCAGTTAACTGACGGATCTTCATTACTGCATAAGCCGCAGAGCTAAGTCTATTCGATAATTTAGCTATATGTGGGCCCTACTGAAGCTTGGCATCTAACGTAAAGCCTAGAAACACAGTGGTGTCCACAGGATTCACACTGTTATCTTTAATTTGTACACTAGTTGTTACTTGCTTAACATTAGGCAATACAAATCTTACACATTTGGTTTTTCCCTCGTTTAATAGCAAGTTATTTATACTAAACCAGTAAACAATCTTTGAGATCGCATTATTCACATCGTCATAATTTGTGTGTCGTCGTTTCACTTTGAATACAAGTGAAGTATCATCAGCAAATAATACTATCTCATGACTGTCTTTTACAAAATAAGGTAAGTCATTAATATAAACCAAAAACAAGAATGGACCAAGTATTGAACCCTGCGGAACTCCCATTGTAACCACTGATCCCGGAGATCTTTTACCGTTAATGTCGACCTTCTGAATCCTGTTACTCCAGTATGAGATTAGAAGGCTCAAAGAAGCATCCCTAATTTTTAAGTTAGTAAAGAAAAAGTATTTATTCCACAGACATATAATCACAGACATATACTGTGATTTATTCACGTGGACAGAATTGAGCTTTGATTTAGTACGTGACGCCTTATCTAGTTGGTATTGTTGGTCAAAGGGTTTAGGTGTGGAATCTATAGATTGCGATACAGAATCAGGGCACGTCCCCCCTCCTTCCTTGGGTGTCGTGAAAGGCGACTAACAGACTAAAAACTGCACATACGTCCATCCGGATAGAGTGGCGATGGGCTCACCACCTGTCACACTGAGTACATGTGCAGTCGCTATTTGGTGAAAAATGGACTATGGTAGAGGACTGCTTTGTCTGTCCTCATTGCCTGGTGCTCTGACTAGCCCTTCGCTTACCCGTACTGGATATAAAAAAATGTAGCAAAAGGCATCAGCCTGTAGCAGGTGACTCGCTCTTCCCTTGCAAATACAGTATGGCCGAATTTGTAACTAAAAATTGTTTTCATTGACGCGATCGAGTGCTTTTTTATTTTTTTATTAAACCCAAAGACTTTGTTTTGTAACGATCAATTAGGCAACCACATGGCAACATTGGTAACACACCATTATTTTTTTGCCCTAGTATTATAACCGGACTTTTTAAACAAAAAATATATGTGGACGTCCAAAGATACCTATGCGTAGGTAGGCAGGTGCGTGGATATAGAGTTTTTGTTATGAATCCACATACTTATTGGGATCAACATAGTCAAAAGACAAATACGTGTAGGTATCTACTTCCATTTTAAATTGTTATTGTGTGTACAATTCAGACTAATTAGTTCAAACAGGAACCTCGATCGGCCTGCTTTATAATTTATTAAAACATGTACATTTTGCACGGATATTCATTAGAAAAAAGATTGTAGGTGCCGTAGCAATCATGATAATATATTATTACAAGCGGCCGCTCGCCGTTTCACCCGCGTGGTTCCCGTTCCCGTGGGAATATCGGGATAAAAAGTATCCTATGTGTTAATCCAGGTCATAAACTATCTGTATGCCGAATTTGATTCAAATCCAGTAAGTAGCTTTTACGTGAAAGATTAACAAACATCCATTCATAAGTTCCCGTGGGAATATCGGGATAAAAAGTATCCTATGTGTTAATCCAGGTTATAAACTATCTGTACTTATGCCGAATTTCATCCATTCCATGTAATGAATTCCCTATCAAATAAAAGGAGTTTTCATCCAAGGTTAACAAAGTATTGAAAAATAAGCTGACTGACTGCATTACGGGTCAATATCCGTAACAGAGATACTGCGCTTCGCGCGGTGCGCTTTATGCAAAACTGGGCCAACAACAATTACCATATATTTTTTTAGATTTGATTATTATTTTCTTGGTTTAAAAACGAATGAGACCCTAAAACAACAGTACAGCTTTGCCCGATCTGGGAATTGAACCCTGAACTCTGGTTATCGGGCCAAACCACGGAGGTGAAAATATGACCAATACTAAGATAACAAGCTTAATAAAGTCTGCATTGACAAAAAGGTAATATTGTAAGATAGCATAAGGTTGCGATTTTGCGACAGCGTATTTTATAATAAACTAGCGGCGCGACTTCGTCTGCGTGACATCCACGTAACGAATTTCCAAAAATTGGCTTTCATACATCAATTACAATATGGCAATTACAATTATAATAAAAATAGCCAAATAGGTACAGCAGTGCCAGCAGTTCTAAAGTGTTGCGAGAACAAACATTCGTGGAAATTGATTCTTATTTATATATTTTTACTATTTTCTGTACCTAATTGGTACACCGTTGTATTTAGAAATAAATGAATAAATGTAAAATAAAAATATATGGTACATACTTTAAACTTGTAGACAATTAAAGAAGTTCTATCAGTGTTCAATTTAAAGGCGTATTACGTTGACTTTAAAGTGTTGTTTAGTTATGCGCAAACAACAGCCTTAATTAGTGTCAATTAATATTATGTTAATAAATGGGAAATCAGGTAAAAGTTGTCACTCGGGACAAGATACCTCTTTGAACGACTGCGGTATTTTTCCACATTATGTATGTATGTATGAGATTAATTATGAACATTACATTTATTATCTATTGATTGCTTTTAAATTATTATGGTCTGTAACCTTAAGTGATAAATGTTATTAACGGGATTAAAAAATATCGAGCACTTAAAACATGATATTAATAATGGCGTTATTAATTCAAAGGTGCTTAGCATTAAATTAATAAGTATTTTAACATACTTAACAGTAAAAATATTTAAATTTGTAATTCAGTTCCCGGTTTGGGCACTTTGTGCTTACCGCTGTCCACCCTTTCACTTTTAGTCGTAGCTAGCTACTATTGAAGTTCAAGGTCACGCAGTACCATTTTTATTTTTCGTAGTTGGCTAAGAGCTGATAAGTATTAATTATACAGGATAATAAAGCACCAATCCTTTACAATCAGAACTTTAATCAAAATTTAAACGTATGGGATTGCATATTATAGGTACGTGACTGTTTAAACTTTCGCGTTAAATTTTAAACAAGCTTTAAACGGAGTTTAATGCGAACTAACTTAAACTATGTAGGTTTCGTCAAAAGCCAGTTAAAAACTTTACATGTTGCAAGTTTGCTTATTCTTCATAGCTTTTAAAAAGATTATAATAATAGTGCCAATTCATGAAAAGACAAACTACTACAATACTATACCTATGTACTTACTTGTAGTGAATAATTTTATTTTTTTAGTAAAAATATAATTTAAAATGTAGTTAAGTTTAATACGGTAAATATTAAATACACGTTGCATATTGCAAGCAACGTTCGGGCAAATCACAAAAGAGTCGACAGTCTTCGGATCTTGAATAGGAAACACTACGTGGAAGTGGCATGCAAAATTCTCATACAAAACACAGAAAAACGACGTTTCGTAGTACCTTGTTTCCTCCTTTATAACTTGACCAATTTTTATTACTTTTTAGCATCGGTTAAATAAAAAGATTTTCTAAGTCTGTATGTTTGATTTTTTTGCATTAAGTAATTTATCTAATAACAGGGAGCCTTCAAAATTTAGCAAAATTACGCCATTTTAAAGGCGTCTCCAGAAATATTAAGTGGCTGGTTTAAAAAAAAATCAAATATACAGACAAAGAAAATCTCTTTCTTAAAAAAAGCTATAAAAATTGGTCCAGTTCTGAAGGAGGAAACAGGGGACTACGAAACGTCGTATTTCTGTGTTTTGTATGTTTTTGTACGTTTGACGTCCTTGTATTGATAATTTTAACATCTTGATTATCACTCCCACTGTTTTAAAGAAGATGATATGTATACGCTACAGCTTGTTCAAAGATGTAATTCACACGCACACGTGATAATGGTTCAATGGTAAACTATTATTATGAAGGCAGGTTGGAACACTTAAAGTGTTCCAACTCTCTGGGTTGGAAATACAATTACAACTACTATTTTAAACATTCCGAAATGTAGTTTAGTAGTTTGTAGAAAAGTACAGACGGTTATGATAATTTTCCAAAAAATAAGCTATGCACCACGAACGGGATTTGAGTCCGTAACTTCTGACAATTCAGGTCACTAGTTAGGATAATGTGCGTGTGTCCGACCTTTTTTTTTAATCTATACTGAGAGACCTAAGGCAATCTAAGAAAATCGTTATTTTTTTGTAATATCATGAGTAGGTCTTTTCTGATATTTTTCTAATCTTCATTAATATAATAGCAAACTAACTAAATGACACTTATTCTAACAAAACAGCAACACTTAAAAAAATATTATTAAAACTTACCCAAAGACTGCAGTTTAAAAATGAAGATCACAATTACTTTTTTACAACAAGCAACACTGAAAACCGCAATTTTCGCGCGCGTTCTCTCGTCACACGTTCGACTTCAAACTTTTTAAACTTCGAACTTTTTATTTTTACTTTTTACTGGTTAGTGTTACAACCTCTAAAATTGTTTTATTAAAAAGGTTGTATCAAATCGATGGCGCGTGCGCCGGTCTGGTCTCCTACACGGCTACTAAGCTTACAGCCATCCTTACTAACCTTGAAGGCTTCTGGCAACCCCGCCTGAACATTCTTCAATTGTAATTAGATCAACGCTATGCCATTCGTGTCGGTCCTTCGTTTTTGTACGATACAAAAAGTGGATGGTGAAGAGCAGGCGATGATATTGTATCACTCAGTGAAATGAAATTATGTGCGGTATTCATACTACGAGTAACGACGGTCGATTGGATCGGATGCATTTCGGTTAATTAACTAAAATGGAATGATAATTCATAAATGAATTAGGTATGCAAAAACACACGTAACGAGTTTGTGACAGAAAATTGATTTGGTGATAAGTACCGTAAAAAATGTGTAGGTCATTAATTATTATTAAGAATTATTGTCTAAAAAATTATTATCTAATTTGTCAGGACCAAAGACAAGTTACTTAGATAATATTATTTGTAAAATCGAAAATTTTAAACATCTTTATCGGGATCTAGCGGACAACCGTGATTTTGTCCGCGTGAACAATGAAATCTCCTGATAGGATCACTTAAATTATTATGCTTACACATTTTTTGGTACTTATAAAAATACACGTTAACCAACACGGTTAACGCGTAGCGGTGAAAGAATACTACCACCCCCTCTCTTCCCTTGGGTGTCGTATGAGGCGACTAACGGACTAAAGACTGCACATACATCCAACACCACAGAGCGGCGATGGGCTCACCATCTGTCACGCTGAACACATGTGCAGTCGCTATTTGGTGAAAAGTGGGCTATGGCAGAGGACTTCTTTCGCCGTGCTCATTAGGTACCTGGTCTCTGACTAACCCTTTAGGGATAATAGTCGTGATTATTATGTATGTATGTAAAAATACACGTAGCATCTTAATTACCGACTTTATCCATGGATTGTCGTGTTGTTTTGTCAATGTGAACACAATACATAATTATATATTTATTTATTTATTAATTTATTTATTTATTTAAGTAGGTACCTATAAGTATTTTATTGTTATTTTATTTGTATGATTGTTTATTTTGATTATATACTTATTTGTATTAGTTTTAGGTCTTGGTAATCGTCTTTTTTTTGTTGCACTTTGTGTCACCCCTATTACTCGCACACTCTCTGGGTTGACTGGAAGAGATCTCTTTTAGAGATAAGTCTACCTTTGCACACAATGTCTCTTGCTACTTTTAAACATTGTTAAGATAACGTCACACAAACGACATTTTGAGTTCGAGCAAAAGAGACAAGACAATGTTTAGGTACATAACTAAAAAAATACTTAAATAGTGTTTATAACTTCGATCACAAGGTTTAGTAAGTTATGTCAAAGGACCCTTCAAGTAGGCCCCTATTCACCCACTCCTTTCATACCATTACCCACTTGTCACTACCGTCCGTTATAACGCCACTAATTGAGTGTTAGATCGACCCCCCAAATTTAAATGTTTAATGTTGTTTAAACAAAGATTGTCTTACATTACCGTAATCAGAAACTGTCCGTCTATAATGTGTACCTACTATTTGTCACATTGCGTGTATTATTTTGAAATTCAGACGTGTTTTAAATTAACAGTTTGATTGCTTTGCGACATGGCTTCAAAAAGGCAAGTTTTTGAGTAAATAAAAAAAGTAATAAACACTACAACGTAGAATGCCGTAAAGTATTGTTATTTAAATATAAATTTACCATAAAATAAATTCGAATTTCACGGTTTTTCATGAAAATTATTTTATATAAAAACTAGTGGCGTTATAACGCCCGGTATTAAAATTCACGTCTATTTATTATTGCTATTAAGTTTTAGATCACTGATGAAACGACCTTTGAATCTCAACGACATAGTTGATGAATTACACTACATAGATTTTCATGACGATCTGCCCAGTCAAATTACAATTTTTTCACCGGAAATTCCAAATACCGAAATAACAGACGAAGATTTTGGTCATGAAGGATATGTGACATTACATAATCTCCCAGGTTTTGGTTATTCTTTTGTGCATATTACGTAGTTCATTTCAATCACTACACTAACTTTTAATTTCGATGTATTTATTACTTTTCAGATTCCAGCTGAGAGTTCCAGCAGAGATTACATATCTCGTACCTTTTGAGACAGTGAGGACTCTGAAAATGATTTATCTTTGTCGTTGTTAGCAAAAAAAATACGCACTGCTTGCCAGAAAATATGGATCAACAGATACCTTCTACTTCTTGCTCCACTCCATCTATAAGCTGTTCATAGCGGAACGTCACTCCTAGAGTAAGCAAAACCCAACAGTATACGTTGCGCAACAGACACAATTCAAGTGAATTTACACAGTGGCAGGATCGTGTGGGCAAAAAAAATTACAGTCACCTTTGTATTACTATGAGCGTATGATGAATGATGAAGTAATACAAATTTAGGTACATTGCACAAATCTGTACGCAAGCCAAAAGAATCATCGCTAATATTTAACTACTTCAGAAATGAAGTGTATTTTGGGTATACTTTTATAGAGCGGTTATGTCGTGGTATACCTCGCAGGTATGTATTACGTATACGTAATGCCAACGGCCCTACGCAGGCCTTTGTTTGAGTTACTAATAATTATTTCTTAGACTTGGCACCTTTTGAGCAAAACTATAACATTGACGAAGTTAGGGTACCATACTATGAAGGCCATAGCTGCAAACAATCGGGAAACCGATCCGATGGGGGTATAAACTGTGGAAGTGCAACTAGGTTGGGGTATGTTTTTGGTTAGACCCAAAAATATGTTTTGTTTTGTTGTTCCTATCATACCAATGTTTAGATTCTTGGCAAATAAATCATTGTAATCGGTATATTCTGTGTTTAATTTAATTCCAAAAATGCTTTAGTTTTAGTAGCCGATCTTACTACCGGGCGTTATAACGCCACTCGTTTTCCGGCTTTTCCGGACAACATATTTAAAAAAAAAAAATTTTTTTCGATAATACTATTTGGTTTAGTACAACATATTCAAAAATCAGTGCAATCCGAAACAAAAAAAAAGTTTCAGTAATATCTGGGTAGAAAACTATATTTTGCAGAAATAAATACGAGGAAAAATGATAGTTAGTGTCTTTCGTAGTAATCCACTCTCAGTGCGATGGGTCACGTAGCTCGGATATAAAACCAATAAAACGCTCACTGCAAGAAGAATTGTTTATTGTTGCGGTAAATAAGCAATGTATATACAAATGTCTTTTATTATTGAAATATAATATATTGAAATTTTGCATTTACAATGCTATATAGATATAGTATAAAATGTTTACATTGGTATTCGTACCCATGACCTTTGGATTGCCGGTCCAGAGCATTGGACCGGCTATCCAAAGGTCATGGGTTCGAATCCCATTCGAGCTTCCTGAGACGGGTGGATTTTTTTCTACTAAACATTTTATCAAATATTATTAATACAATAATACGGATGTTTCTTTTTGTTTGTTTGTTACATTGCTTTTCTAATAAGCATTGCGATGGAACGCGGTCTTCGTTACAAGTTCCTATATCTAGGTATTTCTACTTGTATCAACAAAAATTGTATGCTTCGTTTAATCCGTGTGTGTAGCGGTTCAATAAAAGAATTCACTTGGGTGTCGTAAAAGGCGACTAACAGACTAAAGACTGCACACACATATTGTATACTAGCGGCCTGCCCGCGACTTCGCCGTGCATAAAGCAATAAATGCTTTTGAATACTTTGAATTTTAACACAGGCAAAGTCACGGAGCGAGCTAGCTAAAAAATAGTTATTCATGCGTTAAACAAGCAATTTATTGATATTTCCCTTACCGACGACAGTCGACGACCTCCGTGGTCGAGTGGTCAGCACACGGAGCAATTATAAAGGGTGAGCACGCCAGTTCCAGCGTCGCCATTGCTAAGGTCTACATTTCATACATACTTAAATTCACGACTATAAACCCCGAAGGGCGAAGGGTTAGTCAGAGACCAGGTAATGAGGACCGCAAAAGCAGTCCATTGCCACAGTCCACGTTTCAACAAATGATAACTGCACCTGTGCTCAGCTTGACAGGTGGTGAGCCCATCGCGGCTCTATGCTGTTGGATATAACCACACACCGCCACATTTCTACTTCCAGTGAAGTCAATTTTGAAATATAAATTGCATCAAACTCAAACTCAAACTCAAAATATATTTATTCAATAAATTCAATTAATAAGTACTTTGATTCTTTAACTGTGACAAAGAACCGGCGCAAGAAACCCTCAGAACAATACCTAAGTTATTGTTCTGAGAAGAAATCACAGGCGCACAGAAGCAACGACATTTACAAAAAAAATAAAAGATATGTCGTTACCAGGTCATAATACAAAATAATAATTTGAATGTAAAATATACGGTACTACTTTTAAATTAATTAAAGACAATCAGTAATAGCTTTTGGAGTACTTGGAGCATTTCAGTTCAGAGCCAAGCTGTTTTGTTTTCTGTGTAATCGGACACTTATTAATAAACTTTTCTAAAAAGCTTTTCTTTGATATGGACTTTAAAAAATCTTATTTCCTTAAAAAAATATTTATTTTATGAAGCCTAGTTTATGGTACTGCTAATTTGTTCTTACTTCTAGTATTTAAATTGTGAATATCACTGTTTTTTGAAAACATTTCAATATTTTTATGAACATACATGAGATTTTCATAAATGTTAAGGTTCATCAGGGGTGGGTGTCTTGAACTCTTGTGCTTACCGTTCGTAGTCCCGAGCCGTCTCCATGACATAGAAGGGATGGTACTAGGTTTTTTAGTTGTTAGATCTCCTCTGGGCGAGGAAGGGGGGAAGAGTCCTGCATAAGCTAGGGGCCCTATAGGCCTTGGTGTATGCGTAAGACTGCATTTTACCAAAGTGGAAAAAAAAGGTCTGGGTGTCTTCTATGTGTAGGTAATAATTATGTATGTATTTATATAAGTACGTTTACTCTTAGGTATCTATTTCACCATTAAACCAGAGTTTATATAATTGGAGTACCTATTAACATTTAATAGCTCAATGCCTACGAATGGGAATATTATTTATATATTTATTGTTTTAACGTGTTACCATTTTTTCTGATATTTAAAAATAAATGAATTTTATGAACTAATCGCGGCAAGCATAGAAGGTGGTGGCGGGATGAGCTTAAAGCCAGGTATTCCGAGCGCTTCTCTCTCGCTCTCTCGACGGTACGACGCACACTGGAACCCCGCCATATAAGTCAATGCGCAAAACTCTGAAAGAAGTATCTAAATAAAAATAAGTATGTAGCATGATGTTTATATATGTATTTAATTTTCTGAAAAAGTAAATCAATAGATATAATGTATTTAGCGTAATTTCCAATGAGATTGTATTGTTTTTTGGATAATTATGCCTCTATCATCAAGAACAACTCTTCCACAGGAGTCAATTTAGAACATTCCGAGCTCGGCGTTTTTTTTAATGGAGGTTTTTCGATCGGTTATGTCACTTGCAAAACGTGTTCTGCATCTGCTCGTTTTCACTTGCTCTCAATTACATTTGCGCAGCGAATGTTAACTCCTCTGCTGAAAAACCATCTCGTAAATGTGAAGTCTTTCTTCATTTTGTTGACTCGCTACTTTCAATAAAATCTTAAATTGGTCTTCCACCTTTTAATGTGCTATATACTCTTAATTGACAGACGCCATCTAACCATGACTTTTCACCAGTAAGGAACCTTTGTTTGTGCTTATTACACTTATTCCATATAAGAGCAAATTGTTGCTTGAAATTCCGCCACGTATTTAAAGTTTTGATGTCCTGCTCATTAGGACAGTTGGTTTTTCTTATTAGAAATTTTTTGAAACTTCTTCTCAAGCGCTTTGAATTTGCTAGAAAGTAAGATTTCACTCATATCCCTTTTCTTTATAGTTAAATGTGTAGTCGATGGTTCACCTAAAAGAAACAAAAGTATTGGCTTATTTATTAGCGTCATGTCTCAGAACTATATAAACTATGTTTAAATAATTTGTCTTACTAATTTCTAACATTATTCTAAACGTAAGAATCACTAATCAATCCATTTCGTTATCGTTAAGCGCTTGATCATAATGTCAATCCTATTAAAAAAATCATTTTCTTGAAAATGCGCAACTTGATTTAACTTTTCTTTGCGGTATAATAATCTTAAAGGCTTACCTATTAATATATGGTAAATACCTTGTTTATCACTTTGCGCAAAAAATTATAATCATTTTTAAAATTTTTTTTCGACACTGCCCTTATATATTTACGATTATAGCAAGTACAAAGATTCTACAGTAAAAATATGTCGTGGTAAGAATGTACACACCTTGCTCAATACACGACTTTGTAACTATTTTGTAAAATTAAAGTTTGAAATAAAATAATGTCTATTTAACAAAGCCGATGACTAACGATAGCATTCTAAAACTATGAACTTTATCAATTTCAACGCAGTGTAACTATAGAATAGTAACTGACAACTACTTGTTATTTACGTACGAGATGCACTATATCCTCAACTTTGATGTAGGGTAGAAATAATTTCGAAATACCTACATTTCAAAAAATGAGTTATGAGCATCGCCTAGTATGACGGGGTTCCAGTGTGCAGACACAAACCAACGTGTATTAACAATAAAGAAGATTAATGAAAAATATTGGTAAGTACCTACACTTGGTCCTAGGTTCAAAATAGAAAAAGAGGTACAAAATCCAGAGTGTGTAAATATGCTCCAATGAAAATAATAGTTAAGATAAACTTCCCGAGTGTGTAAATATACTGCATTGTAAAAAGACGATAAAAAATATGCTCTTGGAAAAAAAATAAAGCGTTAAAATAAAGAATCCGAAAACTATAATACTGTAAAAAGAACTTTCGGGAAATATGCGAACGGAAAATTTACTACGAAGAAATAATGAGTTCGGGAAAGTCGTCTAACAAATCGGGACGGGTATTACAGCAAAGCGGCGCGAAAAGGCTCGTTTTATATTTAAAAAAATTAATAGATGTATTAAAAAAAAGCGATCGGTTATAATACCTCAAGTTATCTATGAACTTCATTTTGGTAAATTACTCATGATATCAATATATAACTTTGTGAATTTATTCTATCGAGCCAACTTTATTAAATCGTGTTTCTATCGAATATATTCCACAGAATAAAGCCTCAACAATATTTCATAATTTTTGGCAGATTTTAATTTTACTATTTACTACTACAAACATAATTCTAAGAACGTGTTATGTTAATTTTTACAATAAAGCAACTATTTTAAAATGGGAATGTCAAAACGTCAAGTTAGAGGGATCGATCTCTGAAGTACGAACATGGATAGACTTTATCATGAGGTTTTTGTAAATAATTGTATTATCATAGTTTTAATATTATAAATAAATATGAAGTCTTTTACTAAGAAAAGGTGATTAAATTCCCAAACGCCCCCACAATCTTTTCAGTACCTCGGCGAAAATATTATCAAAAGAATTTAGCGCAAAACTAATTTTTGATATGATTTGAGATACATTGTCCTGCTCCAAAACTAGTTATTCGAAGGTAGTGTTTTAATTCGAGGCCATATGAATACTTTAAAGACTTGGAAAATGTTATACAGATTGGAAGTACCTATATATATGTGTAGGTAAACGAGTATTTGTGGAGTGGTTCGTTTTATTTATGTGCATAAAGAAAATGTTTGTAAGTACATATTTTTTCCCTAGGCTTATTTTATAAAACCGTGTCGTGTAGCGGTAAAAGAATACTACCTCCCCCTCTCTTCTCTTGTCCTCTCTTCAATATGATTTCGCCATTCGGCACTGTCCCTACAGTTGACTACTATGCTTTTAACTGATTTTTCAAGGTTTCTCCACCAAGTAGCTTTTGAGCGTCCTCGGGGTTGTTGTAAATTTTAATACAATTTTAACCGGGTGATCGTCTTCACGGCGCATTACATGTCCGTACCATAGAAGTTGAGCTTCGTAGAGTTTGTCTGGGATAGGTGCTGTTTTAAAATTGCCTCTAATGTATTAGTTTCTAATTTTATTCAATCTTCTTTCTTTCTAATTTTATCTTTATATCGGCTGCGTGAAGTTTGGCTTCGTGGTCTCTCTTAGTTGTCCAGTATTCTGCACCATAGAGTAGAGCTGGTCTGACACCGGTTTTGTATACTTTGCCTTTGGTTTTGACGGGCATCCTACGGTCGCTCTGCTCTGCGACGGTGTGCTCTAGCACACCTGACAATGACCGCCACTTCATCCAGCTGGTTATTTTTTGCGTCGGCACCGCATAATGCTGTTTCGTGTAAAACGGAGCCCAGATATTTGAAGTTAGGTGCCAACGGTACGGGAAAGTTTTCTATGAAAAGTGTAGAAGCGCAGTGTTCGCCAAATATGAACTTCATACACTCCGATTTTGTCCTGCTGATCCTTAGGCCGTTACTCTCCAAGGCGTTTTGCCACTGCTAATAACACAATATCATCGACGTAGAAGGCACCAGGGTACCGTCTTCTGTATGTTTCTTGTGAGGTAGTCCATTACCGTAATAAAAATAAGTGGACTGAGAGTTGAGCCTTGTTGGAATTCGACTTTCACCGGGATGGGTGTGGTGTGGTGGAACAATATAAATCAGCAGGCACTGAAGTGCCAGCTGATTTATATTGTTATTTTTATATTTTCATTTTGTATATGGCTCGTTTTATATCTGTAGATGTGAGGACCTCAATTGGACCTTCCGTTTTCAGTAATGGTTCACAATCTTGACTGGGGAACTCCTCGTTTAGTAGAGTACCTAGAAATAAGAATGTCATCTGTCATTTATTTCCGCATTGGATACAAGGAGGTTGTTTTGATTATTTTTTACATATTTACTGTTTTTGAAATCTTGGGTTGAGACTTATCTGCGTTTTGATATTTTATGATCGTGGTTAGGATGGTCAAGGTTGTCATACAGCTCTAGCGTCTTGTGCGACTGCTTTCTTCGCTTCGCGCTTTGTATCATCGCAATAGTGTTTTTTTATCTGCATCTAATCTCGTATGCTGCCATGTTTTAAATAAGTTTCGTTTGTTTTGGATATTTTTTTTGGCATTATATCATCCCACCAGTCTGTGTCCTGTTTGTCATTGTAACCCCTTTTCGCCACTCCCCAGAGAGAAGTATCTTTAATTGTACATATGTCTTCAAACCCCTTCCACCTTGCGTTATTTTCTTTATCTTTAACCTTGAGATCTTCTTTGAGGTACGCAGACAAGGTTTCCACGAGTTCTGTTTCGTTCCCGGTATGTAGCTTGCACCACTTTATTCACGGGGTACGGTCTTGATCTTGGCGTTGGGGTTTGCAGAGTTTATAACATGCCACTGGCGGGCGAGTGCTTCTCCTGGGATAACTTTGCAATCTTTAAAGTATTTAAGTGTGTCTCTGTTTGTAATAAATATGTAGTCAATTTGGGTAGAATGGTTCCCAGACTTGTATGTGGTGTGGAGGTGCTTGCTTACAGAATAATGTATTTACGATAGCCATGTTCTGAGCGCTGGCCAATTTGCAGGATAGCTGTCCACGACGATTCGGCAGCCCGTATCCGTACCCGCCATGATGTTCTGGATATCGGCGCTTGTAGCACCTACATGTCTGTTAAGGTCGGCTCCCAGGATAGCCTGTTCTTGCGGGGAAATCGCTTCCATCAGGTCTTCGAGTTTATCTCAAAACAGTGCGTGTTCGGCATCCTGGCATCCGTCTTGAGGGGCAAATGCGGATACGAGGAGGCTGTCCATCCATTGCAAGCTTTATGCACATACATCGGTCCAAGCGCCGCCAGTCTACACTATCACCCTTGGCTTCAAATGTTTGTCAACTACGATGGCTACACTATTTTTCTGGTAAGAGGTACCGCTATAAAAGAGTGCATATTCGTTTCCAATGTCCCTTGCCTTAGCTCCTTTCCACCTCGTTTCTTGCAAGCAGCAGTTGTTTATGCCCCTCCTTGCGAAGGTTTCAGCTAATTCGGAGGTTTGTCCTGTTAGAGTTCCAACATTCCAAGTAGCCTACCGTGGTGTAGTGATTGATGCGGCCCCTCTCAAGATCGTCGCTTTCGTCGTTTTGTCTTTTCTTGCTTGTCTTCGCGTCGTAGAAGAAGAGTACTTTAAAGAAATTATAAACAACGGCTTGTAATGGGAAAATCCAAACTACCATCTAGTCTTTAAGTTCTAAGGTACTGCGGATTAAAATAGTTCCTTACAATGTTAAACTACTTCTCAATATTTATAAAGAATCATTATTCATTTGCTACTGATTTATGAATATTAAAATAAACGGTTAATATAAGCTCTCAGCTATTTACATAAACGACGGTTATCTGAGCGTTTACAATTAAGTTATTGGTAGGGATAAAGCCTGATATTCTATAAGACGGAGAGAATAGACGGCGAAGCAGTTTACTCGGTCGGTTGGCAATTTTGGAAGCATTCCCAATTGCGTTTAAATTAGCGAACTGAACACTATTTTAATAGTTTATTGAAACAAAACGGAAGGAATAATAAAAATAACACCACAACTTAATGGTTATAAAAAATTACATACGAGTAAGTACATATAATTTACGACTATAATCCCCGAAGGATAGTCAGAGACTAGGCAATGAGGACAACAAAAGCAGTCCTCTACCATAGTCCACTTTTCACCAAATACCGACTGCACATGTGCTCAGTGTTACAGGTAGTGAGCCCATCGCCGCTCCACGCTGTTGGATGGATAAGAAGTCTTTATTCCGTTAGTCGCCTTTTGCGACACCCAAGGGAAGAGAGGGGGTGGTAGTATTCTTTTACCGCTACGGGACACGGTGAAACTTGCCCAAATTTACAACTAAAGATAATCCTACTAATATTATAAACGCGAAAGTTTGTAAGTATGGATGGATGTTTGTTACTCTTTCACGTAAAAACTAATAAATGGAATTGGATGAAATTCGGCATACAGATAGTTTATAACCTGTAACACATAGGATACTTTTTATCACGATATTCCCACGGGAACGTAGGGATGGATGTTTGTTACTCTTTCACGTAAAAACTACTGAATGGATTTGGATGAAATTCGGCATACAGATAGTTTATAACCTGGATACTGGATACTTTTATCTCGATATTGCCACGAGAACGGGAACCACGCGGGTGACACCGCGAGCGGCCGCAAGTAAACCTATAAATTTAAGATGACCTCCAAATGTGGCTACGGTGCTAAAAATGCTGGCAACATTGCCTCTTTGGATTGCAAGGCTAACACGCTGGCAGAGGTAGCTGCCAGCCTTCTTATCACCGGAGGTCTCGATTGTCTTGTTTCGGCCCCCATCGACCCTTTGCACCGTAAACGGAACAAATAAGTATGTGATAATTTTAATTGTGTTTTTGTACATTAATATCTTTACTAAAATAAAGAGCCGAAAGTAAATGCTTTTATTAGCTGACATTCAATTCTACGGAGAGAAAAAGCCCATTGACACGTGCAAAGCGATCCAATTTAGGTGCTGCGATATAAAAAGTGATCCTATATCAAACCTTTTCATTCTAGATTCTATATTAGGTAGCTATGCTTCTCCTCCGTACTTCGGATGGCACGTAATGCCGTTGGTCCTTGTTGTTGTCGTAAGATGACCCACTAATGATACATTAGTACTTACATCCAGTCCGACTATTACCCGCAAAGGGTTAGAGTCAGAGACTAGCAATTAGTACCGCAAAAGCTGTCCACTGCCATAGTCCACTTTTCACTAAACTACATTTCACACTTTTACGTTTCACTAAATTACAACTCAGTACCGCTGCTGTGGTCTAGTGGCTAAGCCACCGGTTTCAGACCCAGAGATCCCGGGTTCGATACCCAGCGGGGGGTACATCTGTGTGTGCTCGGTTTGGTTGGTGGTAGGGCTGTTAAGTCCGCCTGGCTAGCTACCACCATCTTATCTAAGTCTGCCGCCATAACAACGATGTTTATAGCATTGTTGTGTTCCGACAGTTTGAGATAAGATATCCAGTTCCTCAGTGGTTGAGGATTCCGGGTGAAGCGCGCTTCCACCTTCGGCCTTATCGTCACTTACCATCAGGTGAGATTGAAGGCGAAGCGTTTACCCGCTGTCGAATAAATAAAAAACTGCACATGTGCTCAGCGTGGTAGGTGGTGAGTCCATCGCCGATTTATGCTGTTGGATGTATGTGCAGTCTTTACTCCGTTGGCTGCCTTTTACGATACCAAAAATATTGTTTCATCATTAAATATTTAAACTTGTATCATACAACTATTGTTATCTCTACAGCGCGTTAGAAAACCACAGAGACAGCATGCTTTTCGTAATCTTTAGTAATTCACAGATTTCGCAGTCTCCGCAAGAATCGGAGCATTGAATTTGAATACAAAAATTTACGAAAAAAAATCTTTTATAATGAATAACACATTACAAGTTGAATAATAAGAAATGTTTATTGAGAAAATCTTCCCTAAAATTACACAACTACATTACTTAGAAGTCGAATTATAAATAACATACGAATGTTATCACTGCACAACACAGAAAATAACATTTTATTTTCTTGTTGAAATGAAACACTTACGGATTAACTCGCGTTTAATTTACTATTTACATAGTTTTTTTATATTATCCTGACCAACACCTCAGTCTCCCTGTGACCACGAACCCTGTAAAGGGTTCGAAACGTCAGGATAATATAAAAAACTATGTAAATAGTAAATTAAACGCGAGTTAATCCGTAAAAGTGTTTCATTTCAATGTGTAGTGCTCGCTTAAACCTCAGAAAACTAATTTTATTTTCTTTTAAATTTCACTTACATTTTCGAAATTCCAACTCGAAATCACTTCTCGCCTGCATCCACATCTTTTAACATCATTACCATGATGATCGGTCCATAATCATAAGAAACTAGACCACTTATATACGGAAATACCAGTTTTTCTACAATTCCAAATGTAAATGGACCACACAGGTCACAATTTATTAACCAATTTACAAAAATTTTTCACCTTTTTGTAGCTAAACTAGGACCCTTCTTTTTTCTTCTTCTTTCTAGGACATCTTTTATTTTTTCTTAAGTCTGTTTTTTTTTCGAAATATTTACAATTTAGTAAACAAATACCCTAAAAACCCGACTTTATAACATTTTTCAAAATTCAAAACAAAATTACCAGCTGATTTTTTAAACACATCAACTCTTGGTAATAATTATTTCCATTTTGATCCTCCCAAAATTTTTGGAGTTATGGCCAAAAATAGTCTCAGACGATTTGCATTTCAATATTCGATCCTTGGATAGGCCGCCAGACTTACCTACTTCCGCAATCATTAGAATCCATTATAACTTGATATCCTTCAGAGATCAACTTTAAACGTAGCGCCTTATCAAATCATACACAGCTAATGACATAGTTTTTTAAACCAGATTGTCAACTACTACCACTGGTGTTTCAATTTTAGACAAGAATTTTGTTAAAAATTTTTTTTACGTGATCACGAAGAAAGAAGCTTTTCGCCTTCATTCACGTAGTAAGTAGCGATTAGTCCTAAGGCCATTTCACTAGGAATCCCCCACTTACGAGTAACTGGCTATCCTATCTTTGATTGAATAATGATAACTGTTGTTTGGCAACAGTTAACATTAATTTTCCTTATCTACGTTTAAGAAGTACAAAAAAAATATCAAAAATCAAAATTTCTTTATTCAGTAAGCTTAAAATAAGCATTTTGAATGGTCTACATTTAATTTTACTTTTATGGATGGATGGATAGGCATAGGAACCCACCCACCCACCCCACCCATTCAGGACGTCTTTTAGCTGTGAGAAGAACGGGCGCAAGGAACTCCACAGCTTTATAATAATATAGAAGTAACGACATTTACAAAACAATATGTCGTTACCAAATTATACAATCAATAATCATAAAACAATTATATAATAAAAGAAAAGATAAAAACAAAAGTGAATCTAAAAAAAAGATCAGAAAAACACGCTCGCCATATAAAGGCCCCAGTACACAGTGGCGTATGATGGCCGACTGCCGGCCATCGCCATTGTGTAGACGGGGTAAATTGCCCCACTATCGACAAATTGCCCGCCACTGTACACCATTACCCCGTCTACACAATGGCGATGGCCGGCAGTGGGCCATCATACGCCACTGTGTACTGGGGCCTTAAGATAGGTATAGAGAAACGATACATTTTACAAGCAGGAACAGCCAGTATAGACAGTTGTACAAGTTAGGGTGGATTCGACCAAACAGAAATAAGTTCTTATACCTAGATTAAACGCCGAATTTGTATAGACTAATCTCGGAGTAAGTCTTATTCCAGTTTCGTCGAATCCACCCTTATGGTGGATTCGACCAAACTGGAATAAGGTCTTATACCTAGATTAAATGCCGAATTTGTATAGACTTACTCCGAGATTAGTTAAAAAGTTTATAACAAACATCCACGTGAACTAACGTGCATCTTTGCGTTAGTATATCGCCTGCGCTTATATTTGGGCCAAATTCGATAAAGAATGTTTGTAAGTAATCAAATAAATTACAATTCTACACACATAATTATAATCACGACTATTATCCCCGAAGGGTTAGTCAGAGACTAGGCAATGAGGACCGCAAAAACAGTCCTCTACCATAATCCACTTTTCTACAAATAGCGACTGCACATGTGCTCAACGTGACAGGTGGGAGCCCATCGCTGCTCTTTGCTGTTGGATGTATATGTGTAGTCTTTAGTCCGTTAGTCGTCTTTTACGACACAAAAGGGAAGAGAGAGAGGGTGGTAGTATTCTTTCACCGCTACGCGCCAAGGTTTTACACTAATTATTTTTCCAAATATTTACTCCGATTTTTACTTTTTCTGGAAAGAGATTCAAGAGAAACCCAATAACAATGGTGATTTTTTTCAAAAAAACAGTAAAAATCCGATTGACACTAGATAATATTTGCTCAAAGAAATGTCAATAATTTGTTTAGGTACCGGTAGAACGGGGCTATTTGGTAACCGTGGGGCTTTTTGAAAAAAAATTTTTTTTTTGAATAAACGCAAACATATTAACGTTATCGCAACCTTTGAGGAGCTCGATGGCGCAGCGGTTAGCGCGTTCGGCTTGCGATCTTGCCCGCTAAGCAACTTTCGCAATGCTTGGTGGGTGACCAGTTAAAAACATTTAGAGCTCCTCCGTGCTTCGGAAGGCACGTTAAGCCGTTGGTCCCGGTTGTTGTCGTAAGATGGCAGTCGTTAAAACCCTCCAACCCGCATTGGGCCAGCGTGGTGGGTTATGGCCCAGTATCCCCACGTGCTTTTGTCCACGTGGGAGGCCTGTGCCCAGCAGTGGGGCGTTTATAGGCTGATGATGATGATGATGAACCTTTTTATTCTCTAACATTTGGCAACTCCGTTATCTGTCAATCTCGACCAATCAGAGAAAAGAACACCGCGCGTGTGATGTTAGGAACTACATTTAGCGAGAGTCTGTCAGTTTTGTTCCAAATTAGTTTTTAAATGTGTTATTATTTTATTTAGTGTTAACTTTTGCATTATTTGTAAATTTTTAAATGTATGTTACCAAATATCGCCGTCCGTGTTTATATTGAAATAAAAACAGTTTATAAAGATATTTTCTATGTCATTTTTTATGAATTTGCTAAATAACCCCACCCTGGGGACTATTTGGAAAGGCACCTTCTTTTTTAAAATAAACCTTACTGTTTGTTCATTCTATGTTTTTATTTTTGTATTTTTATAGAGTTATATCTGTATTATGCAAAACATACTTCTTTATCTGTTAAAAATTAAAGGAAAAATAAATATTAAAATTTAATCCCTACTTTTTTACCAAATAGCCCAGTTCTACGGTACTAACATTCTTTATCGAATTTGGCCGTAATATCGTATCTATGCCGTGTATACTATAAGTGAAAACATTGTAATTGTGTACTCTGTTATGTTTTTTATGTCTATCTGTGTTCTGTCGAAAGTATGACAACTGACATTGTTTAATGTTTTTGTAAATAGTCAAAATGTCGGTAGTACTATCCGAATTTGTCAATTAACTAGTTAAATGCATAAATGTCAGTTGTATAATGTTTAGCAATGCTAGGTGTTTGAATTAATATCATTTTTCTATACTACGTCTAGTAATGAAGTAGGTACTATTAATTACTATTATTTTAGATCCTTTAAATCTCCAATACAACATATACAAGAATTAGGAAGTGACGTAATTAATGGTGACGATGATAAATCACCAAAGAAAACATACTGCTCGAAACATGATCATGACGAAACTACAATGACGTCACCTAATTCTGAGTTTCAAAAACAAGGTAATGTTACTGATTCTATTTTAATAAAAATGTATTTATTATAGCAATGTGCATTAAAATTTGTGTATATAAACTTTTGTTTTATATTGTTTCGTTAATGTAATTCCAAAATCTTTTTAGTTATTCGAGAAGAGTCTCAACAATGATAATAATGAACATTTTTTTGTTACGAAATCACCTAGTATTGAGAGTCGAACACAAGCCAACATTTTTGTCGACATTATAACAAATATAACTCCTGTGCCATCCCCAACTCCATCACATGATAATTATTATATGCAGCAATGTATTTTGTGCTACATGTTCTGAAAATGACAGTCCGCCAATTTTATCCAATGAAGACCTTTATGGAAATTTGCTAACATATTCTATGATGTCCATCGCCAGTGTTAAAACTTCCACTTCTACTAAATCTCTTTAAACTTGCCAGTCTACTTTTAAAATTTGTTATTATTCTTATTATATTAGCCCATATTGTCCCACTGCTGAGCAAAGGCCTGCAATGCTCTAAGACTATAAGTGAAAACATTGTAATTGTGTACTCTGTTATGTTTTTTATGTCTATCTGTGTTTTTCGTTACTGTATTGTTTTCCAAATAAAAAAATACCATTGTACCTTTTGCAATACATCAGTCAACTGGGTCCCCAGATGTTTTGGTGGCTAAGTACAACCCCTTCTTCTCGCCGACGCCTTAGTGTCGGAAAAAGATGGTGACTCCACCATACTGTACTATGCTGCACGCTTGGCGTTCTTCTGATGCGAGGTGGTAACTTCTAAATATTTCCTCTGGAACAACAAAGAAAAAAGGTACTTATAGGCGTAACTAGTGTTAACAAAAGAAACAAAACAGTGCAACTTCACTTTTCAAATTTTGCTCAAGAAGTCCGTGTGAGATCTCAGTAAAATTTAGATTTTACTGAGATCTCAGGTTCTTCAAAGAACTTAGGTTCTTTACTCAAACTAACAACACTTTGGGGGAAATATCATTAACCATTCTTTATCACTCATTATCATCTAGAACCAAGAACCTTTTTAACAGAACTGTAACTCACCTCCCGCAGGTACTTGATACTGGCCAAAATTGTGACCCGCACCAAGCCATAAAAAAGGCAAAAACCTCTCAAAAATACGTTTTGAGTGCTAGAGCTACGCTGCGGTGCAGCACGAAATGGGCCGGCTCGCTAGGCGGGCGTTAACCACCCTCTCATGGAATATCAGCGTAAAACAATGCCAATCGTTGCTGTTGTATTTCACCCGGGTGAGTGAAAGTACTCTGGTTTTGCATTTCTTTCATGGACACCCATGGGTGGCGTGGCGAGGTTTGTTCCAGTAGGTGCTCTGACTGGTCCTTTGCCTACTGTTCAAATTTAAAAAAAGGCTTTTCTAAGTGCACTTTGCGCTAACGCTGTTGTAAAGACTACCTACCAGGGTGACCATTTGTGGCAGATTCCTGCCATTTGAGCAGATTTGGCACTTAAATTTTAACTGTGGCAGACTGTGCTAACGATTATAAAAAGTGGCAGAATTGGGCAGATTTCGAGGAAATGTTGCCGACGACCATTGATGTATAATAAACTATAGAAGACACCGCAAAGCAAGTTTGTGCGCACTAAGGTAGCTCATGGGCTGCAAACGCCTCAGTGATTGCGCGTGATTCAAGCGATTGTGGACCTTGCGGCTGCACCTTAGTTGCGCACAAACTTGCTTCGCGGTGTCTTCTCTAGTTTATTGGACCTCAATTCCGATAATTTTTTTTTTAGGTAAGTAATTAGTTATTATAATTACAATAAGAATAGTGTGTATACAAAAAGGTGGCGACGAGCTTTTTTTACATAGTAATTTCAATTATAATTAGAACTTTGAAACGTGGCAGATTTTGGCAGCCTTTTGCCCAGTGTCGGGCGGATTTGCCAATTTTGAGTCACACTGCTACCTACAGCCAACAGTGAATATCACTTATCAATGAAGTTTATATCGTGCAGTCTATAACACCTGGCGGTAATTAAAATGGTATTCGTTTGTTTGCTATAAATTGCAAATGCAGTCAGATCTGCAATGCGACTGTCATGTCGATATGAAATATGTATATTTCCTGTGTACAATCAATGCTGTTTATATTAACCGCTGTGATTTAAATACTCAACGGTTAATAATTGACGTTATTGAATGGAAAATGCTTTATAAACGTTTGTTTATTGCATTTAGATATTAGAAGGAATTATTTTAAATCTTTGGATTTTTATCTTATTACACAACAATACAGCCTTAATAAAATTGTGCTTCCGTTCTGTTACTTATCAAGTGGTTTATTTTATTTGAATTCTTTTAACTTGGGATAATAAATCTGCCTTTAATACCTTTTATTCTATTTAATAAATTCTGTTGTAAGTATTTAATGGAGGAGTTAAGCCGTTGGTCCCGGTTGTTGTCGTAAGATGACAGTCATTAAAACCTCAGATAAAACCCACCAACCCGCATTGGGCCAGTGTGGTGGGTTATGGCCTAATATCCCCACGTGCTATTGTTCACGTGGGAGGCTGTGCCCAGCAGTGGGACGTTTATAGGCTGATGATGATGGTGATGATAATGATAAGTATTTAAATGTTGAAATATTTAGAATTTTGTGGTTGCTTATGGTGTGGGTGTATGTGGTACTTTACCTTGATGCCTGAACGTGCGGGTTCGAATCCCGTTTACGGAAAAAATGACTAACTCAGGCAAGTCATCTGTTCTCATTTGCTATTTTCTCTTTACTATAGGTACACCCTTAATTTTTATTCGTTTTACTGAAATTAAGGGTGAGTTCTACCTATGAAACTGAACAACTTTCCTCAAGAAACCTATGTGCAAAAATGACAAAAAAATTCCGACCTCCTATAAAAAACTGTCCGATCAGCTGACGACAATAGTATGGGAAGTCGGAAGTTTGTCATTTTTGCACATAGGTTTCTGGGGGAAAGTTGTTCAGTTTCATGGGTGGAACTAATATAAATTAAGGGTGTATACTCCTTTTCAAAACTGTTAAAACCATTTTTATAGAACCAAATCGATCGAGGTTTCTTAAGAAGGATTTATCTTTAAAGTAATAGGAACCATAATGCTTAAATACCAAGCTATGTACGAATCGTGGACAGTAAACGGCTGCAATTACAGTATATTAGGTAACGCACCTAATGGGAAAACCGTAGCCGTCATCTCAGTTATGCGTGTCAATTAATAATGATAAAAATTCCGTGGGATGTAATCGCAGCGCGACGCCTTAGTGGACAGCGGAGGTGTGGAGTCGCGTTAGGATTGTAATCACACTAATATTATAAAGGCGAAAGTTTGTGAGTGTGTATGTTTGTTACTCTTTCACGTAAAAACTACTAAATGGATTTGGATGAAATTCGGCATACATATAGTTTAAAACCTGGATTAACACATAGGATACTTTTTATCCCTACATTCCTACGGGAACGGGAACCACGCGGGTGAAACCGCGAGCGGCCGCTAGTTAAAAATAAAGCTCAAAAACAAATATATCCCATTATTTAACGAATACTTTCAATCCATCTCTTCTCTTGGGTGTCGTAAAAGGCAAGTAAAGAAACAATGATTGCACGTAGCATAAAGGGGCGATGTGCTCACCACCTGTCATGTTGGGCATATGCGCAGTTTTTATTTGGTGAAACGTAGACTGTGGCCATTCATTGCTTTTGCGGTCCTCATTGCCCAGTCTCTGACTAACCCTTCAAGGATAATAAATTGTCGGTGAGTGTATGTATAAAAAGATGTAGAGAAAATATTGGTTCCTGTGGTTTACGCGAACAAAACGTGTTTCGTTTCACTATATGAGAGAAGTCAGTCAATAAATGTGTATTTTGCTAATTACAAAACTTTTATTACTAGCGGTGAAAGAATACTGCCACCCCCTCTCTTCCCTTGGGTGTCGTAAAAGGCGACTAAGTAGGGAGTGCAATCTCGGTATTCCGAGATCTCGAAATACCGAGAACTTGCACCTATTTTGCAAGATTAATCTTGCAGCCAAATTCGCGCGCGATCTCGCAAGATTTGCAAGATTGCACAGCAACATATCCCATGCCATGACCATTAGAGAGCGCGGCCGCGCGCAAACCACAGTACAATATACTCTAGCTAGGCACAAACTGACTTCCCGCTGACGCACGCCTCGCCCGGTTCTTCTATCAGTGCAGTGCTAGGGAGAAACGGGGGTGGGCGATGCGGGGTAGAAAACAATAGTGCGCCTGCGCGGAGTGCGCGGCAGGCATTGCCTATTTTTTTTGCCTTATTACAATTTCTGTGACTGTTGTGTTGTTGTGACGTATTAATTTGGTTTCGCAAAGTGATGATTGATTTTAATAGTAATAAAGTGAGTTTGCAGTTGAATATTGGTTTTTATAAGTGAAATAGTGCCATCATGTCCTCCAATGTAATTCATAAGGAGTATTTGGCAGGGCCAGTTGGCAGACGACACTATGATATGTTGTGTTTTCTAAGGAGTTTTTTCAGAATAATTCGTAATATTTTTAATAAATGATTCAGTATATTAGTGATTTATTTTATTTATTTATTCCGCACCTATAACAATAACTATACCAAGTTTCAATAGAATACTTATAATAATAATTAAAAATAATTCATACATTTGCGAAATTTCGCAAAATACCGAGATCTTGCGAGATTAGACTTCTTAAATCTTGCAAATACCGAGATTGAAGACTTTGCTGCAAGATTGCACTCCCTACGACTAACGGACCAAAGACTGCACATACATTCAACTCACCACCTGTCACGCTGAGCACACAGTGCAGGACTGCTTTTGCAATCCTTATTGCCTAGTTAGTCTCTGCTTAACCCTTCGGGGATAATAATCGTGATTATGGGTACAGCACTCCGCCATTTCTCTCTTTTTCTCTCTATTTTTCTCTGGCTTAAGGCTTAGAGGCCTTTACAATTTAAACATAACCAAAAAAGCCGTGCTTTTTAATAATTGAAAACTTTTTTGCGATTTGAAACTGGTCTAAATTTCGTCGTAACACCTGCACCTAACCGTTAAAGCCTACTTGAATAAAATTAATCGAACTACTCCACGTACTTTAGTCTCATACTCGCTCGTATATAACAGTAGGTTTAACCTTATTTGACAATGTATCGATAATTCTACATTTCTGCAGTATTAATTGCTGTCAATATAAATATAGAGTTATTGTAATGCCTCAGTTAATAGGAAACTGGCACAAAAGTTTTGCTCTATTAAATAAATAAGGATATCCTAGTTCCGATGTCAAAGACGACCTCCTTGGTCGAGTGGTTTGTACACCGGTATTCATGGTGTCGCCATCTCTGAGGTCCCGGGTCCGATCCCCGGTCGGGTCAATTTAGAAATTATTGTTTTTTCTAAATTGTCTCGGGTCTGGGTGTTTTCTATGTATATTATGTATGTATTTAAGTATTTTGAGTATGTTATCCGTTATCTAGTAACCATTTAACGAGTTTCTCCGAAGCTTCTCTTAGGCTAGATAATTAGTGTGAGTGTAGGAAAGTTTTAGTTATAAAGTTTTTTTTTAAAGATTCGTCCTTTTGTCCTGCAGTTATTTTTCTCGTATTGTATTAGATACTAGCTGACCGACAGACGTTGTCCTGTCCGTCGACTTTCTTATGTTTTATTTAGAGGTAATGTTTATTATTGGAAAGTTGAAAAAACTTCCAAAAGCAGGATTTTAATCTGCGCTTTTCGGATAATCCGGGTCTGGTGCTTTTCCAATTAAGCTACCGTGGACTTATCCAACCCGTCGAAATGAATCAACACTATTTACTATACTACCCATTTACTACTATACCCATTTACTATATATACTACATACCCTTGTCCATCTCACGTAATGGTAAGTGACGATAAGGCGAAAGGTGAAAGCGCGCTTCACCTGGAATATTTAATTCCTGAAGAACTTATTTCTATCTTATCTTATTTCTATCTTATCTTTAAACTGTCTGAACACAACAATGCTATTAAAATTGGTAGCTAGCCAGGCGGACTTAACATGCCCTATCACCAACCAAGGACATTTGTGTACTTGGTCGGGGGGTACCCGTTGCCCCGCTGGGATCAAACCCGGGACCTCTGGGTCTAAAACCGGTGGCTTAGCTCCTAGACCACAGAGGTCTGTGGTCCACTGGAGGACATCACTGGTCACCCATCCAGTGACGTGGCATTGCGAAAGTTGTTTAACAGGCAAGATTGCAAATCTTAGATCAGGTGGTCTATCGGCTAAAAATATGGATATGTAATGGGCTTCATTTGACATTTGAAGCCCATATTTTGTCCTTATATGGACATGGGCTTCATTTGACATTTGAACCCATATTTTGTCCATAAATGGGCATATTCCTCGAACGATATTGATTTTGTCACCCGTGTTGCACCCAAAAGTACTGACAATAAGAAGATAAAGCCAATAGTAGTGCGTTTCTTGTCACGCTGGAAAAAGGACGAGTTTTTATCAAGTACGAAAAACTAAGACTTAAAAGTAGCGATATTGGCATCCCAGGCGATTCCTTCGTTTATTTGAATGATCACTTGACCAGCAGAAACAAAACTTTGTTACAGCGTGTTAAAACACTCTGCAAAGAAAAATCGTATATGTATGTATGGGTAAAAAACTGTTCGATCATGACCCGTCGTTCCGATACGTCTCCCGTTATACATATATCAAATGAGTTGGATTTAAACAAACTAAAATAAGTCTAGTTTCTTCTCTTAATTGTTATGTAGTGTCTGTTGAGATAAGAATGTTATTTTATGATAGCCTGACTGGCTTGTCCGAGTGCTCATACCGAGAGGTTCACACATATTTTGATTATTTTTATTCATTTGCGACTAACTATCATGTTTATTTTATTTTTGTACTGCTGAATTATTATTTTATATATTGTTATAACTTTGGGCGTAAAATATTAAAGGGGTATTATGGTTATAATAGGCGTCCTATTGATCGTTATAAGTATTACTACTTCATGCGCTATAATGATAACTTTAAATAATAGGTTCAAACACTGTGTTATCGGTTTATTACCAAAACGTTCGTGGTTTACGGACCAAATCTGATGTTTTCTTTCGCAACATCATGCGGCCTGACTATGATGTTATTTGTCTAAGTGAAACGTGCCTATTATCGGGTATCTACGACTCTGAGTACTTTGACACTCGATACAGTGTTTATAGGTGTGATAGAGACTACGACACTCGCGAAGACCGCCTAGGTGGAGGTGTCCTCATAGCAGTCCGTCGCGAATTTTCAGTGCGGTCTTCTAGTAAGATAACTATGCCTAATGCAGCATCAGAGGCAATCGAAGTCACAATTGAGTATAATTCCTACAGCAATTGTAAGTTACTTCGCATTTATTGTGGCTATTTTCCCCATTGTCCATTGCAATATGATAGCTTGTGTAGTTTTTTTGAAGCTGTGTCGGATACTATTGTTGGCTTCCCTAACGATGTTTACCTAATATGCGGCGACTTCAATATATCTTCATCGCAATGGGACCGAAGTAGAACTGCCGTAACTCTTACTAGTTGTGATATAAATAAATCAGATATAGTACAAGCCTTACAAAGTTTCTTGAGCTTCACTGATTTAAAACAATTTAATAATGTTATGAACCTTAACAACAGGATGCTGGATCTGGTCATGAGTGGTTGTGAGTGTATCGTAACCCATAGTAAAGAACCGTTGATCGATGAAGATGCTTACCATCCTGCATTGCTAGTGCGTGTTAAGTCTTCGCTTCCACGTATGCTGCGACCTGCGTCTCGTACCGTGCGTTTGTTTCGTGTAGCTGACTATGAATTGCTTAACAGTAAAATCGCATCGATTGACTGGCATGATCTTCAGAAATATAGTGATATTGATGAGGCTGTTGCAAAGTTTTACGAACAAATAAACAAAATCATTTCGAAGCACGTTCCTAGTAAGGTAGTTAAGGGTGACATGCGGTATCCTCCCTGGTTTACCCCAGCTCTAATTAAGATTATCAGAGAGGAACTGAAATACCACAAGAAATTAAAAATATATGGTAGACAGAGCGACTTTAATACATTTTGTCTTCTAAGAAATCGCCAGAAACGAGTTCAGCGCCAATGTTATGACAAATTTATTACAAAATCTGAAAATATGATTAAAGTTAACAGCAGGTTTTTCTGGACTTTCGTAAAGTCGAAGAAATCGGTCTCTGAATTTCCAGATAATATGAATATTGACAATGTGTTTTCTTCCGATGGAAAAGAAACTTGTAATCTTTTCAATAATTACTTTCGTTCCGCCTTCGAACCACCTGTGTCGGATTCTTCATTCTTAGAACAAACAAATAGTACAAATACAATCTCAATTGGATCTGTTAATATTACGGTATCACTGGTCAACAAATATCTTAAAAGGCTTGACGTAGCGAAGGGCAGTGGGCCAGATGGAATTCCACCTTTGTTTCTAAAGAAGTGTTATGAATCACTAGCGTTCCCACTATACTTATTATTTAAACTCTCTTTAACTTCTGGTAAAATGCCTATGGTTTGGAAACAATGTCATGTAGTCCCCATTTTTAAGTCTGGAGACAAACACAATATCCAAAACTATAGGCCGATATCGAAAATTAGTGTAATCCCCAAGTTGTTTGAAAAGATAATATATGACTCTGTTCTACCTGTATTCAGATCCGTGATTGTAAGTCAGCAACACGGTTTCATTAACAAGAGATCTACAGAAACAAATTTATGTGAGTTTGTGCATAGAGTCGCCACGGCAATGGATAAAGGTGGTCAAGTGGATGCTGTATATACAGATTACTCGAAGGCGTTTGATAAAATCCCGCACTCTAGGCTAATACACAAGATTGCTAAAGTTGGTATGCACGGTGATTTGTTGCGCTGGTTGGAGTCCTACCTTTGGGAGCGTAGTCAAGCCGTAACTATAAAAGGATTTTGCTCAACTTTTGTCCCGGTATCTTCGGGGGTGCCTCAGGGATCTCATCTCGGTCCCCTCTTATTTAACCTGTTTGTTAACGACGTTGTTACAATGCTCAAACATTCAAATGTCTTAATTTACGCAGACGATATGAAATTTTTTAAAAGTATAACATCACCTCAGGACTGTATCTTACTACAGAATGATCTTAATGCGCTCTGTAAGTATTGTCAAATAAATCATCTTTATCTTAATTCCAAAAAATGCAGTTCAATCACATTTACCCGTAAATCGAAGGTCATTAATTTTGAGTATAAGTTGGATAGCATAAGTATTAATAGGGTGACCGAGGTGCGAGACTTAGGGGTGATACTTGATAGCAAGTTAACTTTTGGAGGGCATATTAAATATATTGTGACAAAAGCATACCGTATGCTTGGTTTTATAATGAGAATAGGAAAAGACTTTAAGCAGTGCTCCACCATTGTGCTTCTTTTTAATTCATACGTCCGATCGGTTCTAGAGTATGCATCGGTGGTCTGGACTCCGCAGTATAATGTACACATAGAATCAGTTGAAAGACTAAATAAAAAAATGCAAAAGTACATTCACCATAAAGCTATTCGTAATAGGCAAAAAGAGATCTGTATTTCCCCTCTGATGGAACGTCGCATTGAAAAAGACCAAGTTTTCCTTTATAAAATAATAAATAACCTAATTGACACTCCGTTTCTTTTAGAAAATATAGGTATTAGATGCCCTCGGACAAGTTCTCGTCTTAAAAGTTTGTTTTCTTTGCCCTCTACGAGTACTAGATATGCAGGTAATACATTTTTGTTTAGATCATGTAATGATTATAATAAGAAGTTTGCTTCTTTGGATATGTTTAATTGTACTGTTTCTCAGTTTAGAAAGTAAATACGTGAGTTAATGAATAGCAATTTCTAAATATGTCTCGTTTAACAACAATTTTTTTTTTCTTTATAATTACATACTTTTTTATATTGTATTTATTTTACTGTGTTTGTTGTAGAGCTACTCTTTGTGTCCTGAATTTAATCTGTATGTATAATTTAACTGTTGAAACTTTACTGATAACTGTGTAATCTATTTTGTAATAATTTTTATGTGTTGTTAAATTGTTTGTTTCCCAAATAAACTAAAATAAAATAAATATTATGGGCTTCAAACGTCAAATGAAGCCAATGTCCATATTCATATTTTTAGCCGATAGGGTAGCTGATCGATGATGTTCTCGTTAAAGCTCAGGGTCAAGAAAGAGTATATACCCTAAACCGACGAGTATGTATGAAGAACGTTACGAGAGTAAGTGAAGCAAAGCAAAGGATCGTAGCAGATGGCAGGCTGTGGTCTAACGCCTTAGAGCGCTTTCACACCAGGCGACTTAGCAGCGCGACAGGCGCGCGATTCCATACTAAAGGCCTTCACCAAATATTATAGCTGTCGTGTGAAATCCCGAGATGGAATGTACATTATAGCTGTCGTGTGTGGTCTTCTGACGATTTATATGGAAAGGTATAGTGAGATGAGAGAAGGCTATCTCAGAATAGCAGAGTCTGTAGGTTGTTCTGTAGTCACTGAGATGTAGTCCTTTTTGTCTCTATGTTTTATGTCGGTTCTTTACTGTATGTAATGTAATTGTGTTTTAGAGTTTGTTTGCAAATAAACGATATTTATTATTATTATAGATATATCGTGCTATAATCTTAACATTATAGCAGCCGTGTGTGAAGGCCTTCAAGCACAGCCGCGCGGCTGTCATTTGTATGGAATCACGCGACGGACGCGTTGCTAAGTCGCGATGTGAAAGCGCTCTTACAGCTGCACCATCTAGCTCCTGAGTGTTGTTGTTTATATAATACGATGATTCATTTGGAATTATTTGACCCAATCTGAAACCGTTTGTGATTTCCAAATACTACGACACATGCGCGGCAATTAAATTAAAAGAAACGTTTCCGTGTTTTGTTAAAGGTTGTTAATGGCTATTTTATTCAATCGCCACGTTTGGAATATAGATTTGCGGTTAGTTTGGAATTAGGGAAATTGTCAACTCGACGTGTTTGTTTGTAGGTATTCCGAATTTAAGTACACAACTTACATATTTAAAGACATAAGTATATTTCATCTAAAATGGGTTTCTTAGTTTGTAAATTTTTGAAAAAACGCCTAACCTTTATAAGAAGTTGTAAGTATTTCGCAATGATCTTGTAGATTAATATTTATTAATTTATATCGCTTAACTGTGTTAACATGATAACGATTTTAAAAAGTTACCTCTTAACAATATTTAAATAGCTAATCAAGTCTTCCAAGAAGAAGGCCGCAACCTTCCATCGAGAGTTTTAAAACAAATTAATTAATAAACTTTGTTAGCAAAGTGGGCACAAGATTGTTCTAATTAGACATTACATTATGTGAGCAGTCATGCTCATTAAACAGAAGCAGACCAGCCTCGGTTCCATTGCCTGAGTTAATAAGAAAAAATGGTTTCTCTCTGAATACTAATAGGTTGCTGTTTTCTCGGCCTATTCATTTAACACGAAGGTCGCATTGAGATGTTCCTAGCTTAATTACACTACATTTTTCATTTAACTCTATAGCCTGTAAAAACATTGTTTGTATTAAGTATAGTATATTTAAGAAATAATATAAGTGCTTCAGCTCTAAAAGACACAAGACAGTCAAGTTACTTCAATATATTAAAATTCCTAATTTGTTTTCTTTTAATCGAAAATTATAGATTGACAAAAAATAAAAATATATTACTCTGTCAAGAAAGTGCCGGGAAAAGATTTTTTAAACGTTTTTTCCGGAATTGAGTTCAGTTCTCGTCGCGAATTCTTCTTTATTTCTTCTACCGAATGAAAACGGGTGCCACGAAGTGGTAATTTGAGTTTAGAAAAAAAGAAAGAAGTCGGCTGGAGCCATAATCTGGTGCATAAGGTGGTTGCTCGATGGTATTTGTTGAGCTTTTGGTCAAAAATTCGTTCACAATGATGGCCTTGTGCGAAGGCGCATTATCCTAGTGCAAAATCCAAGAATTTTCTTTCCACAAATTTGGCCTTTTTCGTCGAATTTGCTCTCTTAAGCGCCGCATAACGCTCAAATAATATTCTTTATTTACTTACCGTTTGACCTTCCGGTAAGAATTCCGAGTGCACAACACCGCGATAGTCAAAGAAAACAGTCAACATGACTTTCCTTCACTTTTGTGTTAACTTCAGTTGAAGACGTTGATGGCCTACCAGAGCGAAGCCAAACTTTCATCACATCTCGACCGCTTTTGAACGCTTTGTACCACTCATAAGCACGTGTTTTTGATGAAGTCGATTCACCGTAAGCCTCCTGTAATATTTTCAGTGACTCCGAACACGAAATTCCATGGACGACACAAAATTTAAGACAAACTCTGTGTTCTATGTTTTTATCCATTAAGAAATTCGCAATACACACTAGATATAAACTAACTAAAAACAGCACTGTATTAAAATTTAATCTAACTAACAGATGCAATGCAAACTCAAAAATGGATAACTGGTGTGCCAATCTAACAACAAAAAAAAACAAAAAATTGAATTTGTAATCATAAACAAATCATCCGTTCCCGAAACTTTTTTGACAGAATGTATAATATGCAGCACACTCTGCACACTTATTTTTACCATTATCAACATGGAGGTGATTTAGAAACATTAACAAGGTAGGTACATAATATTCAAATCACTAAACATGTATCCGTAAGCAATTTAATAACGGAAATGGGCTCGATCAATCGTTGGTAAATAAGACATAACTTATGTTGTTACGTTGTTAAAATTTAGGTTAATGTAATATATTATGGTTATCGCTTAGTTAATATTACATACATGCTACGTTTATAAGCGATATTTGAGCAAAAAATTAAGAAAAAACATACATATTATATGCATACATAATAATCACGACTATTATCCATTGACCTAGAAGTATAGACAAAAAAGTTCATACAAACAATTTGTCGAAATTCTAGAATGAGAGCTAAAGTTCGCTGCAGCCGCTGCAGCGCTTGACATCAACAGACAGACATCGCAGCGCCGTGCCGCGCCGCAGCGCCAGATCGGTCAAAGACAACGTAGTGTGTGTCAAGATGGCGTCCCAAATAAATTGTCAATAACATTAATTGAAAAAATATCTTTTCTATTCTAATAATACGATATAACTACATAATAATGACTTGAATAACAATTAATTTCACTTAGGTACTTGACAACTGAATTGTAGTAAGTAAACGTCTAGGTGTACACTTTGAAAAGAAATGAAGAATTATTTTCGCCGCTCCGCACGGGCGAATGTCAAAGCCACACTAAAGCAAGGTGCCGAGTCGACTCCGCTGATGAGTGGAACATAGTGCGTGTTCGGAAGGGCCTATCTAGTGTAACGTATATATCGCTGCTATTATCCCCGAAGGGTTAGTCAGAGACTATAGCACAGCAAAAGCAGTCCTCTACCATAGTCCACTTTTAACCAAATAGGTACTGCACATGTGATCAGCGTGACAGATGGTGAGCCTATCGCCGCTCTATGCTGTTGGATGTATGTGTAGTCTTTAGTCCGTCAGTCGCCTTTTACGACACCCAAGGGAGAGAGGGGTGGTAGTATTCTTTCACCGCTACGCGATTTTACGGAAATTTAACTAAAAAAAGTTAACTATTATTTTATTAGCCTTAACGTCAATAAGTGCCTGTGAAGGTTTTATTCAATAAACTATTTGACTTTGACATTGATATTAGTTTCGTCAAATGCATGCTCTTCACAGATACTAGTTTGAAAACCGGTCGTAGACTCGTTCTAATTGGTGGTTCTGCAATTTTGAAGTGGTTTTCTATCGTGTCTACATGATATATACCACCTACACCTACTACTTTTTAATATTTGTAAAAATATTAAGATTGGATGTTGATGACGTAGTTGTTGACATTGTATGGCTTTTAAGGTAAAAAGTACCTAATTCATCGTCATCATCAGCCTATAAACGTCCCACTGCTGGGCACAGGCCTCCCACGTGAACAATAGCACGTAAGGATATTGGGTCATAACCCACCACGCTGGCCCAATGCGGGTTGGTGGATTTTACCGACTGCCACCTTACGACAACAACCGGGACCAACGGCTTAACGTGCCTTCCGAAGCACGTATGAGCTCGAGATGTTTTTAATGGTCACCCATCAGGCGACCCGGCATTGCGGAAGTTGCTTAACGGGCAAGATCGCAAGCCGAACGTGCTAGCCGCTGCGCCATCGAACTCCTCAACTACCTACCTACCTAATTAGTGTTAATGAATTTCGGCGGGCTGGATAAGTCCACGGTAGCACGGTGGGAAGAGCATTTGACCCGGATTGACAAAAGGGTTCGTATATGACACATTCAGACTATGGGTAAAATATCAAAATCTTTTGCAGCTAAAGTCACTCGCGTCCGTTGGTTTACCCTTGAGAGCCTACACGTGACCCCTGGGTGATGCTAAATGAGTGACACTGACTGAGTGGTAGCCACGCTGCGCTGCAGCACCACCCCTCCCGGAATATCAGCGTGAAACAATAGCACTCGTTGCTTGTGTTTCGTCCGGTAGGTGAAAGTACCTGCGGGAGGCATATCTCTACAACCTCTCTCCTCACAATTGCTACTAGGGCTGCCACCTTTTTTTAGGACGAATAGAGTATTTTTTCATTTTGTTAGAACAAAAATAGTGTACACACGGCGTCTGATCAACCTACCCTAAACTGTCAAATTTCTCCAATCAATATTGATTAGAACCGAACAATAAAGTTCAAAATTGATTTTAGAAATATGACAGTTTTGGGTAGGTTGATCTGACGCCGTGTGTACATAGTATAAAAAAAGAGTAAGTATTTATTTATATGTCCTTAAAAACGTATTTTTTGTTGCTCTTTGCGACATTGAACGGATATTTGTCTTTCTTGAAGATATTTACAGCCTCTTTGCAATCATAATTTAGATTTAAATTATATAATCAACTCTATAGCTCTATTCCTTTTGTCTCTCCACTTTACATTCATAAGAGAGAAGACTCTCTCAGTGAACTCTGAAGTACTCATAATCAGTAACGATCAGTTTTTTGTAAATAGAGTATTTTAGCGTACTCTATTGGTGTCGTAGATTATAGAGTACGCATACATGAAAAGGAGTACAATACGCTATTTTAGAGTACGGCAACCCTAATTGCTACTCCTTCCTCAAGCATAGAATACATAATAATACAAGTCCTCAAGGTCGGCAATGCATCTTTTTGCCATGTCCATGGGCGGCAGTGATGCTTTCTATCGGGTGACCCGCCTGTTCGTTTGCCTCCTAAGCACATAAAAAAAACACAAAGGTAAGTAACTAAAAAAGGAGAACTGGCGGGCTTTATGGCGGAAGGGCTACTGCAATCGCTTACCCTGTCATTAATAAAGGTTGATTAAAGTTACACTTATTATTAAGTTTACGCTGTCTCTATCTGTCTTCTTTACCAACACATAAAAGTTCTTGTAGTTTGTTGTAATTTTGATCGATGTTTTAATAATAGTGTATTTATTCTCAATTTATTAATTTATGACGTATTAAAAAAAACTACTTACTAGATCTCGTTCAAACCAATTTTCGGTGGAAGTTTGCATGGTAAGTACATCATATACTTTTTTTTAGTTTTGTCATTCTGTTATGTTAGAAGTTACAGGGGGGGGGGGGGACACACATTTTACCACTTTGGAAGTGTCTCTCGCGCAAACTATTCAGTTTTGAAAAAATGATATTAGAAACGTCAATATCACTTTTGAAGACCTATCTATAGATACCCGTAACACGTATGGGTTAGATGAAAAAATATATTTTGAGTTTCAGTTCTAAGTATGGGAAACCCCCAAAATTTATTGTTTTTTTTTCTATTTTTGTGTGAAAATCTTAATGCGGTTCACAGAGTACATCTCCATACCCAGTTTCAACAGTATAGTTGTAAAAGTTTCGGAAAAAAGTGGCTGTGACATACGGACGGACAGACAGACATGACGAATCTATATGGGTTCCGTTTTTTGCCATTTGGCTACGGAACCCTAAAAAGAGTACTGGCGGGCTTTATGGCTGGAGGGCTACTGTAATCGCTTACCCTTTCATTAATAAACGTTGATTAAAGTTACACATAAGATTAAGTTGACGCTGTCTCTATCTGTCTTCTTTAACAAAAGCGAGACAGCGTCACTTTAAACCGAGGTGTAATATTTGGCCATTTTTATTAAAAAGACTTTTACGGTTTAATATGCAGGTAACCGTGTCGCCTTGGGTGTCGTAAAAAGCGACTAATGGACTAAAGACTGCACATATATCCAACAGCTTAGAACGGCGATGGGCTCCCCACCTGTCACGTTCAGCACATGTGCAGTCGCTATTTGGTGAAATGTGGACTATGGCGGAGGACTAATTTTGCGGTCCTCATCTAGTCTCTGACTAACCCGTTTACCCGTCGGAGATAATAGTCGTGATTATATGTTTATTTAATTCCAATTAATTATTTATTTTTAAAGTGTATTATTATGTTACTTAAATAGATTTTCTATCTGAAATAAATGATTATTATTATTATTATTCTCGCATTTATTTCTTTCCATAAATATAGGTTTTTTATAATATTCCATATAAAAATAATAAACAAAACTACTATAAAACATTAAACATTATAAAAAACCTAAACCTAGAGTGCCGCCAGCAGCGGGCAGGGCCCAAGCTACCGGTGGTTAGGGCTGCAGAGAGAGGAACCTCCTGACGATGCGTGCCGTGTCAAGAAGTACCGCCTTCTGTATCTGGCCCTTGATCCAGCCGTCTAGCGAGAGTCTCTTGAGATGTTGATCGAGACTCTTCGCTATTAGGCCGTTTGCAGATACGACTATCGGGACAATGATAGTCGAGTCAACTTCCCACATGGCGGTAACCTCGTAAGCCAAGTCAAGGTACTTGCTCAGCTTGTCCTTCTCAGCCTTCACGAGGTTCTCATCATGTGGGACGGTGATGTCGACTAGCACTTATTATTATTATTATTATATATGTATGTATGTTGTACTATGGACGTTTGTGCTATGGAGCTTTTGGATGTAGTACGGTCTACTTCAGAAGTAACTTAAGTACACGAATTCCCTCGGATCGGATGGCCCGGACCGATCGCGCTCGTGCAACCATTATGTATGAACGCACCAATTCACAGAACAGAAGAAAGATGTTTCTTCTGTTCTGTGCACTAATTGGTATGACAAGGTACTAAAGTGTTAATCTACTTTTTAATTAATTTAATATCGATATAATCGAAGACGAAATATTCACCCAAATGTAATCCCTAGTGCCATGGGACCACGGGTAGTTAAAATTACCCGTGGACCCGGTAATGGGTCGACCCACCGGGACCACGGGTAAAGACTGCTTTTATAGCCGCTTGTACCTATCACTTACGCGACTCTGTAAAAACCTCTTTACACCCTTTTTCATCATATTGTAGGTACCCTAACCCAAACTAATATAAAAAAGCGAGAGTGACTTTGTTTCTTTGTTACGCTTTCACGCTAAAACCGCTAAACCGATTTTGATGAATTTTGGTGTAAAACAGATTGGGCCCTGAAGATGGTTATAGATAACTTTTTTGTAAAAAGCAACGAGAGCGAAGCCGTGGGAAAAAGCTAGTACTTTTCTATTTTTTATTTAAACTTCACGCATAATTGCGTTTAGCTTTTTAACTATTACAAATTTATTAAGGACGACGACGACCGAAAGAGCAAAAACACAAGGAAGTGCCTGGTGAAAGCGCGATTGGCCTTCGACCTTGGAATGTTGTTGAGACAATATGCGTGTCTCATTGTTTAACTAAGTACTTGTGTTTTTGCTGACGTTGATTAGCACGGTGATGTATTAATTAAGCAATATACTGTCCAACTATGACGAAAATTAACTTTAACGTCAGTTGCAAGAACGTTTTTTAAAGTTCATTTAACATATTGCTGTCTTTTATTATACGCTACACGCATAAAAAGACATCAATACTTACCTTTAATGTTTCATTCAACTTTAAAAATCGTTCCTGCAACTGACTGTCTGTCTTCGATAATTAATATTTTTAGTTTATTTTTGCTTTTGTGTTGTCAGATGTACCGTCACATTAGTTTTATTTATTATTTTTTTAGTCGCACGCTGTGGCATCTAAAATGTAGAAACAGGGCTTTTAGCGTATTTGTCTTATTTGTATTGTGTCATTTTAAATCTGCATTGTAACTTACTGGTTGTCTTAAATAAATAAATAAATAATTGTGATCGATGGCCTCTGTGGTCATAGAAAGACACTATTGTCACTTGTTTTCTGTGAATTTCTTAAAAAACAGTAAAAATAAATATCTTTCAAAAACAGTAAAATTCTAATTGACACCTAGTTATTTGCACCAAGAAAAGTCCATAATTTGTATACAAACATTCTTCATCGAATTTGGCCATATTATAGTCTCTATGCAACCGGTCTTACTGCTGTACTCAGAGACGTCAATTAAGTTTTTAATGACAATTAAGGGGGTGACGCGCGATCGCAAAAATTGACATAGTCTCTTATTGAACTTCAAAGCAAAATCAATCATATTGATATTTATAATTAAAACAATTCTGCTTACTAGGTCAATGTTTCAGACCTTGTAATTTAATTAGAGCACTGTTTTTATTCTGCAAAATGTGCAAAACCATCACGTGCTTGTGATAAAAATTAAAATTTACTTTGTAAAGAAGGGGGTGCCCTGCGGAATATCAATACAAATATTTTCATGTAAGAATTATTCTATCATGCGTAAAATTAAGAAATTTGTCGAAAAAATATGTTTTTATGAGTCATTGGATTTGTGTATTGTTTGTTATTGTTTATAGAATTCGTTTCAAATTTCACCTTGTGCAATGATCAGGCTAACTTACATAAGTTCTTTTAATGTATTTAACTAATTCAGCGCATAGTTGGTACAAGTGACTTAAAAATATATAAATTTACACAATTTCGTGCAGGACCCCCCTTAAGTCTCTTGCTGTCACTTTCTTATGTATTAGTGCTTTAGCTTAAGGAAACACATTTGATTGTCATTAAAACTTAATTGACGTCTCTGAGTACGGCAGTTAGATTCAGAAGTTCCGGGTTTGATTCCCAGCGGGTACCCCCCTACTTTGTGTACTTTGCTTTGGTTGGTGGTAGGCCTTGTTAAGTCCGCCTGGCTAGCTACCACCACCATATCTAAAGGCTGGCGTCATAGCACCAATGTTAATAGCACATCATATATTAGTTATTCAAATACTAATGAATGAATTATATATTTATAGAGTTACTTTAGTAGGAACTGGTCACTCAGTGGCTAAGGATTCCGGGTGAAACGCGCTTCCACCTTCGGCCTTATCGTCCGTCACTTACCATCAGGTGAGATGAAGGCTAGGCTTAGAATTGCTAACAAAAATAAATTTAAAAAAAAGTATAAAACCCCATGAAGTACCTACACTGAACAAAATTCTCGGAGTTCTTGGCGGGAAAGTGAAGCGTCATGTCTGCAGTTTTGTTTTATTTTCTATAATTTGTGTTTTGTCGAATATTAATGTAAAATAATGGTGGATTGTCAACGTGCATGAGTGTTAACTGTTAGCAAATAAAACAAAACAGTGCAACATCACTTTTCAAATTCTCTCAAGAAGTCTGTGTGAGATCTCAATAAAGTCCCACAGCTTTATTGAGTCTCAAGAGGTTTGGGGAATATCATAAATTCGTTAGCATCTACTTAATGCAAAGTAAATAATTAGTATTATATCTTACTTGACACTGGCTAAATGTGCTGATCGCACGAAGCCATTATTAAACAGGAAATGAAAAAAAATCCTCCATTATTGAAATCAAGACTACAAACGACAGTATAACTAATTTAATAATAAATAGTATCAATTTAAATAGTACCTAGAAGCAATAAGCTACCAGTCGTGCCTGACATCGGAACCGGAAACGGATGTGTCGCACGACCACGAATCAATAATGATAATTGATAAAGATAATAGGATCACGGCACAGAAATAGATTGAAATAGAAGCGGCATGTTAGTTATTTGACAGTTGTAACAATTAAATATGAAATATGTCGGAAATGGTAGGTTATGATTTAACGATAATAATATCCAATAGTTTTTTCATAATAAGATTATTTGTAAATATTTTATTTTTACAAAATAAATTTGCGATTTTTATCTGTGGATTACAAGACCCGTACCACGGGCCATGTTTGAGCTTTATGTGACGTCACATTTCACAAAGTATACAAAAACTATCTGTCAGGTTTCAAGTTAGGTTTCTATATTTATTGAAATGTGACGTCACAGAGCAAAATGTAACGTGACCAACCGTTTTCGCACAAAATTTCAAATCAATAAAGAAAAATATGTTTTTTTCTGTTAAATAAAGCTTTTTCGAGAAAGAAAATATTGTACGGGGTATAAAAAAATAAGCGTTTGTAATTTTTTATATACTTTTTCGAAAACTGTCAAGTAGCCAATTGTATGAAAACCAAGCGTGTCACTTTTTTAGGTGTCAATTTCATAACAAAATTACTTACTGATTATGAAACTTGGCTATTATCTCGGTTTTAGAGTTCTATTACAGTTTTTACAGCTTGATACAGTGCAAGTAGTATTTTTTTAGAATTCTATTACTAATTCCCGTGCTGACAACGGCATTAATGAAACGTGGTCGAAAGATGGGATTTAACCATCCTTTTGACACTATTTTGGCTCGTAAAGTTACGTAGGTACACATGCCCCTTCTACTTAGGGTGGATTCCACCATACTGGAATAAGACTTACTCCGAGATTAGTCTATACTAATTCGGCGTTTAATCTAGGTATAAGACCTTATTCTAGTTTGGTCGAACCTACCCTTAGTAGATCTATTTCTGTGGATCACGCCCTGCGCGCTGCAATTCTTATCATTTGTAATCTAATGCGCTGGCTTTGTACGTCGACGTGTGTACAGTTGACCTTGGAGGTCCTCGATTTTTCTAGGTCACCTAGCTGGGTACAGTCGAGTACAAATAAATTTAAATTTATTTTATTTTATTTAAAAAAATATATTACTAATATAAGTAAGTAATACTAATACTGCTGGGCCCTGATTCTGTATCGCAATCTATAGATTCCACGCCTAAACCTTACCGCGCACAAACGTCAAAGGCATACGTTTTTGGGAAGATATCGTAACTTTTTAAGGAATTAACGTGGTTTTGAAACAAGGAATCGTTACAGAATAAGGGCCCTGGTTCGAAAAGCAATGCAGTTATAAAGAAGCATTTCGTGGTTCCTGATTTTATCGAAAACGGGACTCTGCCCAGGCGATGCTGGCCTAGAGGACGAACTGTTGCAACCTATCCGGGTAAAGATGGCATAGTCAGGGTTGTCGACGTAGCAACGAAAGGTGGTGTCCTGCGTCGACCAGTTAGGAAGCTCGCGCTTTTGATCGCCTCCTAATTTGGTGTCCACACGGTCGGGGGCCATGTTGGCGACCAAGCCAACCTCTTTTTTATATTTGTCTATACCTTTATATGTTTTTATATTCTATTGTTTATTAAAGAAACAGTTGATGCTAAATACGTCTATCACATAGATGAATGATTGGCCTCGCTGCGCTCGTCTAGATACCGCGCTACCTATAAACCTTAGATTAAAACAAAAAGGGAAGATACGGCATGCTCCTACTTGTAGTCAATCAAAATATAGTCCTACTCAACTACATATGCAAACACTCACACACGCACACCTATAAAAGTGTAAATCGAGCGAGCGAGACAAAGCGGTAAGTTTCAACGTCAGCGCGAGGGAGTCAGCGAGTAGCGCGTTGACGTCTCGGTCGCTTCGCAACAGACGAGTACGTACGACCGATTCCGACGCCACTGCGGAGTAGCGTCTCTCTCTTTTTATCACAGCCGAATGTCCGCAACAGTCTTAGATTAAAACAAAAAGGGAAGATACGGCATGCTCCTACTTGTAGTCATTAAAAATATAGTCCTACTCTACTACTAAAGCAAACACTCACACACGCACACCTATACAGTGTAAATCGAGCGAGCGAGACAAAGCGGTAAGTTTCAACGTCAGCGCGAGGGAGTCAGCGAGTAGCGCGTTTACGTCTCGGTCGCTTCGCAACAGACGAGTAGGTACGACCGATTCCGACGCCACTGCGGAGTAGCGTCTTTCTCTTTTTCACGCAGTAGAATATCTGCAATAGGGCGATGTAGCCTGTTCGCTCGGCAAATTGTGACTGAAGTGAAATTGTGCCTTTAGGCCTAATTTTGGCGGCTCACTCACGAGACGCTAATGCCGTATCTTCCCTTTTTGTTTTAATCTAAGGCAACAGTACGATGTAGCCTGTACGCTCTCGGCAAATTGCGACTGAAGTGAAATTGTGCCTTTAGGCCTAATTTTAGCGGCTTACTCACGAGACGCTAATGCCGTATCTTCCCTTTTTGTTTTAATCTAAGCTATAAACCACAGCTCCGTAAATGCGGCAACTCACTATTGTAGTGTGTTTATGACAATATGCAAGGTTGCTAGTGTGCGTGAAAAATTTGTTGCCAGCTGCTCAACTGTTACCCGAGTTAATGGGAAAAATATTTTTGCTGTGATGTATTAGTTAAGTTGTTGGTTATAAATGTAGCTCAGAAAATATTTAAAAATTAACAATTAAAATCGAATATATCAATATAATTGTTTAAGTATATTATTATGTAGGTTAGACGTAGGTTTCTTCTGTAGAAAAATGGTAGGTATGTTTAGCAATGATTAGACCTCATTTTTTAGTAGTTTTTTTAAAATTACTACCAACCTAAAAAAAGGCGAAGTAAAAGGCGACTAACGGACTAAAGACTGCACATACATCCAATAGCATAGAACGGCGATGGGCTCATCAAAATAATATTACCAACCCCTCTCTTGCCTTCGGTGTCGTAAAAGGCGACTAACAGACCAAAGACTGCACATACATCCAACAGCATAGAGCAACTATGGGATCATCAAAATAATACTACCAACCCCTCACTTTTCTTCAATGTCGTAAAAGGGGACTAACGGACTAAAGACTGCATATGCATCCAACAGCATAGAGCGACGATGGGCTCATTAAAATAATACTACCAAACCCTCTCTTCTTTTCGGTGTCGTAAAAGGCGACTAATAGACTAAAGACTGCACATACATTCAACAGCATAGAGCGGCGATGGGCTCATCAAAATAATACTACCAACCCCTCCCTTCCATTGGGTATCGTAAAAGGCTACTAATGGACTAAAGACTGCACATACATACAACAGCATAGAGCGGCGATGGGCTCATCAATATAATACTACTAACCCCTCTCTTCCCTTTGGTTTCGTAAAAGCGACTAACGGGCTAAAGGCTCACCACCTAAGCACATGTGCAGACTGTGCAGTTGTTTCTTGCTGAAGCGTGGACTGTGTGGGCGTGGTCTGTATTGTCCATAGATTCAAATGATTACTAATTTTACCATAAACTTTAATAATAACTATCTCTAAAAAGTTGTTGATCTAAGTAAACAGTAATAAGTCGAGTCTTTATTCATGATTATTGTACTTAATTATGACCAAATACTTTTTCGTTTTTGTAGGCATATCACAGACGTATTACGTCTGCGAGGCATATTGTCATGTGACAGACAAAAATTAAAAAAAAAATTACTTTTTCCCCTAGGGCAAGAAAAATTATTGTAGCCTCGCTTTACAACGCTACAATGACGGTATTTTTGAGCAAGAGGAGTGAAAATATTATTTTAAACATTGTCTATGAATTTTTTCAAAACGAATACGTCCGTGATTTGCCGGTGACGGCACTGACACTGAGAGCATTATCACTGACAAGTGGGGATGCGTTCATAGAGAATGTATGAAAAACACTGTGCCGGTACTGTGTCGGAACTGTGGCTTCACTGATATGTGTGAAGCAACCTTAACCTATAATATTACCCAAATCACAAGCTATACACCTGTTCTCAGTTTCATTAAAATCCGTCCAGCGGTTTTTGTGAAGCGCGTCAAACAAACAGACAGACAAAAATTCCAAAAATGAATCTAATGTTCACGTATCCTTCATCCCCTAGATTATGTTTTTCGCAAATATTTTCAATGTAAGTTCAGACACGAAAAGTTTACATTTCAGGAACATAGGTCAAAATTAAAAAAATAGCTTTTCCATACTGGAGTCATTAAGCTGATTGCGCATTTTGTATAGGGAAAAATAATAAATTTTCGACCCATGTTCCTTAATGGAAAGTTGTTCAGTTTCATCGGTAGAATCCCCTTGATATAGTGTCAGCTAACATTTTTACACCCTAATATAGATCACAAATATAAGTAAACATGAAATAACATAGAACTAGGTTAAGTATATAGTAACTTTGTAAGACAAATGAAATAGGTTACCTTTATAGTTAATAAAAGACAATAACAATAAATTCACATAATAAAAATCTCAACCACGGGGACTTTATTCTTGTATAAGCGGTAACACTGAATGGCGTTTATTGTTCATATTATTTTATGAAAAAATTTCGAAATATTACGATACTTACTGATGGTATGTGATCCCAGTGTCCTTCTTATTTTTAGAATTATTATTTTTACACAATTTTACTACGCAAACTAGCATTTTAGTTTGAATTAAGCCCAAAATTGAATAAAACATTCGGGACGTACGTACACGTCACCCACAGCTGTGTGACTGGCTCGGGTACGCCGATTTCGGCGTAGTATTGGTTGCCGCATTTGACAAGTACGACGGAGGTATCTAGTCGAGCGCAGCGAGACCAATCATTAATCTAAGGTCTATCATTTACATTTAGAAAAATGTTGTTGAGTGTGGTGGCGGCTACCAACTCATGTCTTCCCTTGTTGGGTGTCGTAAAAGGTAATGCTACGGGGTCGAAAAGCAGAGCAGTAATAAAGAAGGTTTTCGTGGTTCCTGATTTTAACGAAAATTCAGAAAAAGGTTGAATGAGTGAAAAAAGCTGTGCTACCAACCCATGTCTTCACTTGTTGGGTGTCGTAAAAGGTAATGCTACTGGGTCGAAAAGCAACAGCAGTCATTAAGAGGTGCCTTTGCCATGAGATTTTCATGGGTGGTTTTATTGAACTTTAGAAAAACCCGTGTCCCGTAGCGACTCATTAAGACAATACTATACCACCTCCTTTCTTCCCTTGGGTATCGTAAAAAGCGACTAACGGACTAAAGACTGCACATACATCCATCAGCTTCAGAGCGGCGATGGGCTCACCAACTGTCACGCTGAGCACATGTGCAGTCGCTATTTGGTGAAAAGGGGACTATGGTAGAGGACTGATTTTGCGGGCCTCATTGCCTAGTCTCTGACTAACCCTTCGGGGATAATAGTCATGATATGTATGTATGTAGAATAAGATGAAGTGAGTGAAAAAGAGGTGTATGGCGACTCATTATAATAATACTTCCAACCCATCTTTTCATTTGGGTGTCCTAAAAGGCGCCTCTGTGGTCTTCGACCGCCTCTGTGGTATAACCGCCTCTGTGGTCTAGTGGCTAAGCCACCGGTTTCAGACCCGGAGGTCCCGGGTTCGATTCCCAGCGGGGGGTACATCTTTGTGTGTTCGGTTTGGTTGGTGGTAGCTACCACCATCTTATCTAAGTCTGTCGCTATAACAACGATGATTATAGCATTGTTGTGTTTCGACAGTTTGAGATAAGATAGCCAGTTCCTCAGTGGTTGAGGATTCCGGGTGAAGCGCGCTTACACCTTCTGCCTTATCGTCACTTACCAGCAGGTGAGATGAAGGCCAAGCGCTTACCCGTTGCCAAAAAAAAAAAAAAAAAAAGACTAACGGACTAAAGACATATTACATCCAACAGCATAGTGCACATACATCCAACAGCAAAGAGCGGCGAAGTGCTTACTACCTGTCACGCTAAGCACACCTGCGTGCCTGCAGTGCGATTCTCTTAAGTTAATAAAGCCTTGGTAGCAGCGGCTGCCGCAGCGCTAAGAATTGACTCTGTCTCTATCATATTAATATTCAAGAGACAGTAGTTCACAGCCGTGCGCGCAGCGTCTATTGTGTCGCTTAGTTAGAGAATCGCATAGAAGCAGTTGTTATTTGGTGAAACGTGAAATTATAGCAGAAGACTGATTTTGCGGGTCTCATTCTTGTGTCTTCTGTAACCCCTTGGGGATAAAAGCCGGGAGTGCATATGTATGATGATGTAGGCTTACCATAATTTTGGAACTCCAAACCGGGACAGGAGCGAAGGACAAAAAAAAGTGACGCTGAAGAAAAACACATTACTTAGGGTCTACCAATGATATTACATAAAACAAGAAGCAGATATGTTATAAACGCGCGCGAAGTGAAGAGGCAAATGCGTCCCAATTGGGACGTCTTGTATGTAACTCTATGCACAAGAAACATAGATTTAGGCTGGTTTCACAGTCACGCGTTTGGTTTGACCAGCGCCGGCCACACGCGCGCGCTACACTACATAGTAGTTGCGCGTTTGAACTGCGTGATCGATGACTATGAAACGCAACTACAATCTAGTGTAATTGTAAGCGCGCGCGTGTGGCCGACGCTGGTCAAACGCGTGACTGTGAACCCAGCCTAAAAAAAATCTAAGACAAGAAACATTTGCAATCATTAAACTATAGCTATCTCTTTCATTTGCGTGCTATTTCGTATCTTCTGTTTTACTTATCAGTGAAACTTGTCATTGTGTGCAGCTCGGAACACATTTAAAACGCAAATTACTATGAACGTAACATATCTATAGTATAAAATATCTTTGGGGTCTACCAAACAATGTTTTATTTTGTTATTAAGAAAAAAACAGATATTGTAAAGGAAAGATACCCGAAAGGCCGCTGAAGCAGAAAATAACATTTCAGTTACTTGAGCATTATTATCTATGGCATTTAGGTTCTATAGCATTTAGTACGTTCGTGTCCTTAATACACGTGGGAAATAATACGCCGGGACCAATGCTTGAAACCGGGATAATCCCGGTCAAAACGGGACGTATGGTAAGCCTAAATGATGATGATGATGATGTAATGTGAACGGGCAAACTGCTTCTCCATTTGGCTTCCCCGTACCTTTAAAAGAGAAGACAATAATAATAGTTATTTGTTATTCAATAAAATAAAGTTGTCATATTTGCAAAACAATCTTTTTTTTTAGAATCACGTTTGGGTAATTTTCACAAATTATTATAACACGTTTATTTATTTTACATTATAAAATTTGTGTACCTACATAAAAGCCAATTCTTTAGGTGCATATACACCTTAGGTAAACAGTTAATAACTTTAATGTAATCCTCTGACCTCTGTAAAACCTATATTTAACAAATAAATATAATAATTCAGATTCCGATACACGATGTTATAACAAAGGTCATGAATGACTCATGTGCTTAGTTTCAAACCAGTGATTATAATGAACTAATAGATCTCACGCGGACTTCTTGAGAGAATTTAAAAAGTAATTTGCACTGTTTTGTTTTATTTGACAACACTCATGTCATGGACGTACACGAACACCTTATTTCGGTTTCCCATACAAACTTTAAAGTCGTAATTTTTAAAAACCGATAAGCCAATTTTAATGAAACTGTGCATGCAAAAGTAAAAAACAGGGGTCTAAATATTTTGTTGAAAACATTTAAAAAAAAAGTTTATTTAGCTGAGTTATTGCGATTCAAGGTCTATTATAGAAAGTTTAAAATTTAAATTACTAAATACTTAAATTTACTTTAGCATGCTGAGTTTCATTAAAATATACTAATAAATTGGTTTTTAAAAATTTCAACTTGTAGGTTTGTATGGAAAACCGAAATGCGTAAACCCTCTTAACCGTTAATACATAATAATTAAACATACAATCTATTATTATTATCCACGGAGGGTTGTTCAGAGCCTAGGCTAGGAGGACCGCAAAAGCAGTCCTCTGCCATAGTCCACTTGCCAACACATGTGCTCAGGAGCCCATCGCCGCTCTAAAGCTGCTAATGCTGGGGTTAGTTTCGTTTTTCCTCAGTTTCATTTTCACCCGAAAATATTACTATGAAACAGTTTCGTTTTCACCCGAATATATACGTATATATACGTGTGCCATTCTCATAGATTTGCCTTTTTTTTTTTTTTTTTACTAGGTATGGGTTTGCTCTTGATCCCAATCAAGCCCAGGGGCTAAGACAGGATCTGTGATGGTGCGAGCTTACCCAGAAGGTGCCTATTTACTCTTGCTTTGAAGATGGACGGGTTATATGTACTCGGAAACACAGACGCAGGGAGGGAGTTCCACTCCTTTGCTGTACGCAGTTTAAAAGATGTTGAGTAACGCTTTGTGCGACATTTAGGAATATCCACCAAGAAAGGATGGTAGCCCGCAGTGCGCCTGGATGTCCGATGGAAGAAGGGGTATGAGCTCATGCAGCTCATACAATAAAAAGACCTAAGAGCCTAACTAAACTCATACAAAAAAAAGACAGGTAAAGGTGAATACAAAGGTGCTTTAGTCTTTATTAGTTGATTGTACCTATGTGCTGTCTTTCTTCTTTTAATCCCATCCCATAAAAATATTCGACAAAACACAAAGCTGCAGACATGACGCTCCACTTTCCCGCCAAGAGGTCATACCACACTAATTATTATTCTATAAATACATTATTACAATAAAATTATTAGTAAATATTTACAACCGTCTCGCGTAGCAGTGAAAGAATACTACCACCCCCTCTCTTCCCTTGGGTGTCGTAAAAGGCGACTAACGGACTAAAGACTGCACATACTTTTAACGGCATGTAGCGGCGATGGGCTCACCACCTGTCACAATGAGCACATGTGCAGTCGCTATTTGATGAAAAGTGGACTATGGCAGAGGACTGCTTTTACGGTCTTCATTGCCTAGTCTCTGACTAACCCTTCGGGGATAATAGTCGTGATTATATGTATGTACTCGTATGGTACTTAGTAAATATTTGATTATATAGGTCTAGTTCATGTTCCGATCAAATCTCAGTATTCAGGTTCATCATAAATGACAATTTACCTGATCGTTTGCGTGAAACCTACCCATTTGAACGAATCGTGCGACGAAGCATGGCACCCCACCGCTCTTCACTATCCCAGCCATTATAAAGCCAGTTACCGACAACCTTATTGCTATGAGCACTAAGTTCGAAACACACCAGCCGCGTTCAGAGCTAGAGAATTTACTTTATGAATTAGGTCAAACGATTGACAGAGACTCTACTGACATATTTTAAACGCATTATTGGATGGTTACTTTTTTTTATTTTTTTTATTTATATTAGTTCCATGAAGGAACAGGCTAAGGTCTGAGCCATACTGCCTAGTCATTAGTTTTTTATTTGTTTTTTTCCCTTGATGATAATGAGTGGTGATTAAGATGAATGATAAATGATGTTCCCCAAACCCCTTGAGTCCTCAGTAAAGATGTGGGACTTTACTGAGGTCTCACGCGGACTACTTGAGAGAATTTGAAAAGTGATGTTGCACTGTTTTGTTTCATTTGCCAACACTCATGCACGTTCACAAACACTTAACGGTTAATAATCCACTATTATTTCACATTAATATTCGAAAAAACACAAATGTTAGAAAATAAAACAAAACTGCAGACATGACACTTCACTTTCCCGCCAAGAAGTCCTAGATGGTTACTATATAGCTGTGTCCGTGGCTCCGTTTCTATAGTCATCGTCAGTGTAGCCAGGATAGGATTTAAGAAATTTTCAGGTTTAGTCATATAATACATAATAATGTTTAGGTAAAAGTTTATTCTGAAAAGAATCATTTCAACATTATGAATTGTTGAAAAAAATTAGCTCAGGTGAGGATCAAACCCACGTCCTTCGCAATCCGTTAAAACTAAAAAAAAACATCATGTAATACACAATCATTACACTTCACTAAGAAATATCTTCGTTCCGGTATTTAGGGGGTGCCGCGCGATTGCAAAAACTGAGTCTTTTAATGAACTTCAAAGCAAAATCAATCATATTGATATTTACAAATATAACAATTCTGCTTTGAATTTTCAGACCTATTTATTTAATTAGAGCAATGTTTTTATTCTGCGAAATGTGCAAAACCATCACGCGCTTGTGTTAAAAATTAAAATTACTTTTCTAAAGAAGGGGGTGCCCTGCGGAATTTCAATACAAATATTTTCATGTAAGAATTATTGTTTCATGCGTAAAATTAAGAAAGTTTTGTTTAAAGAATTTGTTTCAAATATCAACAAGGCCATGGCCTTGTGCAATAACCATGCTAATTTACATAAGTTCTTTTAATGTATTTAACTAATTCAGCGCATAGTAGGTACAAGTGACTTAAAAATACGTAAATTTTGACAATTTCGTGCAGGACCCCTTCAGTCGTTACTTTGCGGATATATCCATGGCATACAAAATTGCAATTAAAAATGTAGTTTTAATTCCGGTTCAATATTAAAAGAATACTTACTACCAAGTTATCTCTTCTCCTGGGTTTCGTAAAATTCGACTATCGGATGAAAGACTGCACATTTATCCACCAGCAACAAGCGGCGATGGGCCTATCAAGCTGAGCACATGTGCAGTTAATATTTGGTGTTCCGTAGAGTGTGGCAGTCCTCATTGCTAATTCTTTGACTAACCCTTTGAGGATAACAGTTGTGGGTTTTCACCGACCTTATGCCTGCCGCAGCGAGACCATTAAAATGTGGTGATCCAGGAGGGCTAAAGGAAAATTTCATTTGCTGCGATTCAGACGCTTTCTCCATTAACCGTGTGACGGGAGTTTTTTTTTAATCCCCATGTGACGGGAGTTTTTTTTTATATACTTACCTATGGCATTAATTAATGCCATGCCGTCCTCCGGGGGACATGTTTTCAATATTGCGTTCTCATAATGTTACATTCACTCTTCATTCATCCATGGAACGTTGAATACCTACATTAGGTACTTACTTTAGCTAAAATCATCAGTATTTTACCAATAATTCTGAAAGGTGAAACGGTCAATGAGCTTAGAGCCTGAAGATAAGTAATCCAATCGTATAAGGGACTGCGGACCGCACCGTAAGATTACTGACTTCACAATTCACATCCCAGAGGAGTGACTGGGACGTGGGACACGACCGGGAAGACAATTGTGACTTCCCATGCTATCGTTAAAAAACCATATCATTATTCTTTATTTGCTAAAATACCTACAGGGTGTTGGTTTTGTTTTTTATAGGTGTTTGTATATTATTTATAGCAGTCGATCTGTAAGAGTAGTCAATAAAATTTTACAAAAACTGCTTGTCTAAGGAAACTATATCGATTGTAAATAAAATAAATGTATATGCAAAAAAGAGAGTACATTACTTGATTTGATTTAATTTATTATTAGAAAATATATCTACATACCTACTTACATCAGACCCGATTTCAGGAAGGGTGGTAGAAAAACCACTTCATAAATACATAATATATTTAGGTATAGTTAGATATCATCCGATGAATACTACTGGGAATCGAATCGGGATTCAGGTTATGAAATATAAGCCACGTAAAACAATAGTATTATCAAAGAATAATATTACTAGGTATTATTTTCCACTAATACAGACACAGCAAGCAATAGACACTGTTTGAACCCTTCTCTTTATAAATAGCAATTGTTCAAGTCAACGATTTGCATATCTTTTTATTAGGCGTAAGTTTCCTTTTACGGGTATCGCAGTATGCGTTGTTACGGGCACTATAGGCCTTTATTTGTTGTCAAAGTGTCAGACCGTGTTACATGTCCGACTTTTCCGCCGCCGGGAAGCGCCAGAAGTCGGCGAGACATCTATTTGTATTAGATTGTTGGAAGTAACAGTATTATTCACTGGAGACGCGCCTCTAATGGAGTAAGAGGTTTTGTAGGGACTTGATTCTAACTCAATTTGTTGGTTCAGGCCGAAAAGTTACTTAGATTATATATAAAAGCGTAATATTGGAGAAGGATTTTAAATTATTTGTGGTATGCATCCTCAAGCGCGTGGGAAAATTGAGGGTCATTGTGATAAATGTGGTCATGTAAGTATCCTAGGACCAAATATTTTCTAGTCCTATAGAAATCTTATTAGCGTTTACAGGACTCCATTTGGGCGCACTTTACAGGACTATTGTGACCTATAGTTATTTTGTTACAGTCCGGTAAAGTGCAAATTGATTTTATTACTATTTTATTGAGTGCTTCTACAAGATTACTGTGTACTATAAAGATCAGGTACACGCACTGAGTCAGCGTGATTAGTCCTGTAACAATCTGGCGCATGCCGCTACTGGTGTAATTTATCCAACAGTGGTAATTGTGATGTCAAAATTGACACCGCTCAAACAAGACGTCTTTTTGGAAAATTTTCTTTTTATATTGCAATTTTGCTTTTTCCACCCTTTACGACAGCCAAAACAGTCTAATAAAACTAAGTAAACAATGCCACAAAGAAATCAAAAAAGAAATAGTGCTAAAACCAGCAACAATTTATAATATTTGATCTACACCTATTTTTATGCATTTGACATTAATGTCATTATTGTCAACAATACTACAAGATTACAAGCAAATGTGATAAAAATGATAACAAGGTCCCAAAAACGTCTAGCGGAATCTACTAGCGCGCACCCACCACCTCCGCCCGTCGCGTCATCTCCGAGCTCATCGTCGGAGGACGACTTCGTCACTCCCACGGAGGGCAGCTCGTCGAGTGATGACGACGGGCCAACGCCGCCGCCGCCGCCACCACCACCTGCGCGACGACGAGGACGGCCACCGCTGCCGGCACGCTTGGGGCCTGTGGGGCAATCTGCTCCGCGCCCGGCCCTCGCTACCGGTGGTGTAGCGCGTCGCATGCGATGGACACAGTCTGTTTGCGCCAGCGCAACGGACTGACGGCCGCCGACTCCGTCAGCCAATCACAGGCGAGCGGCGACCGCCGCGGCGAGGCCCGCGCCGCGTCGCCTGACGGCGCCCGCGCAAACCAGTGCCTTTTGAGATCTCAAGACGAAACCACGCGTCACGCGCCCTTGAAATCAGCCTTCGAAATAGCATATGTGTACAGTTACGCCTAACGCCTAACGAACCAGTGCCCCTAGTGAATAGTTTAGTGTAGTGACTGTGCGCCAGGAAACTAACCTACCTCGCCGCCCGTGGTCAGCTCGTCCCCCGGTTCCTGTGACTCATCATCCCTGTAAGTACTTCACTCCCTTCTACCTCCTGCCTAACCATCTTTACTCTGCTGTATTTGGCGGTGTCTTCTGACCCGCGAATACATTCTGGTCCATCGAGCGCGGAATACCTCTAAATTTCATGGTCTTTCGACCATAATCAGACCCGAATCAGCCCTTAACTTTGATTACAGTCCGCTAAAAATAATATTTCATAATTACATCTATTTCACTTCCTAACATTTATAATTTCATCTCCATACAAAATCTTTTCTGCACGACAGTCGTTGCAAAGTCCGGGCTAGTATTGACCTACCTACACGAATAAAAATTCGTGTTTCGGGTATCGTGTTCCAAATAAAAGTTCGTACCAGTATCCGATTCGTGCTAACTCCTAGTTAATTTACGCTAACAAGTTTAGTGTTTTTATTGTTGATTTTGTGTATGCATCCGATTGTCTGATCACAAATCGAAAGTGTGATGCAATGTTGTAATGTTGTTGTAATCTGAGCGGGCTTGTGTGTGTACCCAAATGATTTTTGCCTAATGATACGTTGTTCATACTCCTAACTACAGTAGTTAAATTATTACGTTACGTATGGTATTATGACGAGAGATTGCATTGTTATTTTTCCCGTTTTATTTTTTAAGGAATTTTTTATGTTCTTGTCGTGTTAAATCGGCTCAGATCTCGTGCATGCTCACCACGTGTGTCAAGTAGCGTGCTTTATTTTTCGCTACTATTAATTTAATATTTTTTTTGTTTTTAATTTTTGCCTTGGCAATCGGCTCATTCTTGTGCGTGCTCACCACAAGAGCATAGTACTTCTACACACGTTCACACGTTTGCCCACTTGTGGGACACAGACAGAGTGTCCCAACCTTTTTAATTAAGTTTTTATTATTAGTTTATTTTTATTTTTTTTTTGTTTGCGACTGACTCATTCTTCGCGCTAGTGTCCGCTACAGGTCTGCCCGACTGTGAGCGCCTTGCCCAACAGTGGGCTACGGATAACGTGATTTTTTTTTGTTTTTGTTGTTTTGTTTGCTTTTTGTTTTGCGGTCGGCTAATATTACGTACGCGCGTTCAATAAACACAGACATACACATACACACGCGTTTGCACCACCCGTGGGCCATATACAAGGCGTCCCAACTTAGTTTTGCTTTCCTTATTGTTGCGTTAATTTTAGCCCATTTGCGTTTACCTTAGTAAACAAATACGTCCAGCCCAACTATAGAATATATACAGGGTGTTGTTCTTTTTACTGCCTTTAAATTTGTTAATTCTTTTTATTTTTTATTATTTTTTCTTGTCTCCTTTTGTTCATCGCGATGCCGACCAAGTCACAAGCCGCGATATTTAGGGAAGCAGTTAAGGCCATACTTCAGCTCCTTGAGTTAGGGTCACAAATTATTGCTGGCAGCACCACACATTCCAAATTGGATTTTAACGTGCGTTTCGCACAGATACAAGGCGTGAAAGACAGGATGGACGCAGTGTATTATAGCATTCTTGACGAGGAGGACCTGGACGAGAAGACCGAGAAGACATACACTGAAAACCACACAAAGGCCTCCGGAGCGTATCTGGGGATACTTATGGCTAGGGAGGAAATCTCAACATCTTCCACGTCATCCCCAACCCATAGCGCTCAGCCCAGTTTCGGCGTCAATACGCCCACAGCCGTCCTCCCCAAGATAGCGCTGCCCAGGTTCAGCTCAAAAGTGGAGGACTGGCCTTCCTTCATTGCGCTGTTTAGGAGTTTGACTGACGACATGGCGACCCTGTCGGACGCAGTCAAGCTCCACTACCTGTTCTCAAGTCTCAGCGGTGAGGCATTAAGTATGGTGTCCCACTTAAAGGTCACCAATGAAAATTTTGCCGTGGCCATGGATATCCTCACCAAGCGGTACGAGAAACGCCGGGTTCTTATCGATAGTTTCGTCGACATAATCCTGGGGCTGCCGAGCATCCATACGCGCTCGAACATCCGCACACTGTTCCTTACGCCGCTCATATCGGCTCAGTGTGCCCTCAACAATTTAGATCTGCCCATAGGAGACGACTACGTGTTTGTGTCAATAGTGGTGCGGAAGCTCAAGGGCGAGCTCCGCACGCTATTTGAACGCAGGCACGGGTCTAGTAACACCCTGCCCACGTTAAGGGACCTTATCTCCTACCTCGAGGAGCACGCACGCTGTGTGGAGACAGAGTTCTCCAACATAGCCCAGCCGCAGCCCATTTACGCCCTGCCCGGCCCTTCTCGTAGCCGCGCGCCTCCTCAGTTGCCCCATCGCACTTATGCTCAGGCGGCTCAGCAACAGCCCGACCATTACCGTGGCCGCTCCTCAGCTCCATCGCCTCACCGCGCCTATGATCAGCCTACTCACCAACCGCTCCACCCAGCTCAGCAAATGCGTCACCGCCCATCCACCTCCCCGGCTCGCAGTCAGCCCTTCCCCGTCTACTCGGCCTTCCAGCAAAGCTGCTCCTCATCATCGTCCTCGTCCTCTTCCTCACGCTCGACGCCCTACTGTCCCTATTGTGCCACTAGGGGACATACGCTCATGACGTGCAGATGGTACAATGCCCAGCCAACACAGGGCCGTTGGGACTTTGTACAGGCACGCGAGCGCTGCCAGCGTTGTCTCGGCCGTCACTACAAGAGCGAGTGCAGGTCAAGGGGGGCATGCAAGGACTGTGGGAGCACGAACCACCACACGTCCCTTCATCGACCAGACGACTCAACGCACCCAGTTCATTCGTCAGCACATATACCCCCACAGCTGAGGGAGCACCCGAGGGAGCACCCCAGAAACAGCAGGCGGCACGAACCCGCACATGCCAAACAGGCGCAACCCAGCTCTGCTCACAGAGCCAGCCCGCCCAGGTCCGGTTCGCCAGGTAGGCCCCGCGAACGCCGCCAGCAATTATGACTCCCAACTATCACGGAGCACCCTAGCGAAGAGGTAGATTTAGCCCATGCCCAGTCAACCCATGCCCACACAGCTGATACATACTCAGCTCATACAATTTCGGCTGATACTCAATCAGCTCACTCACCTTCCGTGCCCACTGGCACACCCATTTTGTTGCCAACCGTCTCACTAAGAGTCGCGGACGTACATGGCCATCTTCACACAGCCAGAGCTTTATTGGACTGTGGCAGTATGCTGACATTAATAACGTCACGCATGGCACGACTTTTGAACCTGCCATCAAAACCCACTTCTTTAAAAATTACAGGAGTTGGGAATCAGCACAAACATGAGTCAAATTCGGCAATAACAATAGTATGCCGACCCACTCACAATGATATTCCTACAATCACTGCCACAGCTCACATTTTAAAAAACGTCACTGGCTACCTTCCCTTAGAGAAGGTACCAAACATTTCCCACGTACTAGGCCAGCCACCCGTGCCATTGGCTGACCAGCTTTACCACACACCAGCCCCGATCGACCTCTTATTGGGGTCGGACGTTCTTGGCCAGGTGTTGGACGGGACTAAGGTCTCGTTGGGCCCGGGCAAGCCCATAGCCTTCGGCACGATTTTCGACTTCGCGTTGATAGGACCCATTGAGGACTTGTATGCGCAGCCGGCGCAGCAGGTTAACTCAGCTCACGTCGTCAGCTCACAACCAGACTCAGCTGAATCAGCCCAGGACATACGTCAGAGTCTGGAAAGGTTCTGGGAGTCTGAGGAGCCCCTCCCTCAATCTCACACTCATAATGATCCCCTGGAGGAACAATGCGAGGAAATCTTCCGCTCTACCACTACACGCGATCCCTCAGGCAGATATACGGTCGCTCTGCCCTTTCTAAAGGACGCCCCTCAGCTAGGTAAAACTCACCCTATCGCATTACGCAGATTCCTCAATATTGAGAAGAAGCTAATGGCGAACCCGTCTCTGCGTTCTAAATACGTCGACTTTATGGCCGAATACATCGACTTAGGGCACATGGCTCCCTGTCACCCAAATACATTCGCCCATAAACCTCACTTCTACATCCCTCACCATGGCGTATTTAAGTCAGGGTCGGACAAGCTGCGCATTGTTTTTGATGGTAGCTGCAAAAGCTCCAATGGTGTCAGCATAAATGAATGCCTACACACAGGCCCCGCCCTTCAACAGGACATTGTGGACATCATCATGTCCTTCAGAACGCATCCAGTCGTTTTCAGCACTGACATTCAGAGGATGTTCAGAAATGTGCTGGTTGCCCCAGACCAGAGACGGTATCAGCTGATACTATGGCGGTCCTCACCAGATCACCCTCTGCTCACCTACGCCCTCAATACAGTCACGTACGGCTTAAGATCAAGCCCATATCATGCAATCCGCACTCTGCTTCAGCTGGCTGATGATGAAGGCCATCGCTACCCTGGAGCCGCTCAGGTTCTTCGCAAGTCTATCTTCGTTGATGACATCTTGTGTGGTCATGACACAGTTGAATCCACCCAAGCACTTCAGGACGAGTTGATAAGTCTGCTAGACCTAGGCGGCTTTCAGCTCAGTAAGTGGACATCTAACTCGCCTAAGCTGCTCGAGAGATTTCCCGACAACCAATGCGACATGCCCAAGGACTTCGACATGAACCCAGAGTCCACGTCCATTAAGGTCTTGGGTATACAGTGGAGCCCTCAGTCAGACGAGTTCACCTACCGCATCTCTCTGCCCCCCATCACACATGTCACAAAGCGGTCTATTTTAAGTACCGTAGCCTCACTTTATGACCCAAACGGCTGGGTTTCTCCCGTTATCTTCCGCGCAAAGCTGCTGCTTCAGCAATTGTGGCTACTGAAGCTGGAATGGGATGAGCCCACTCCCTCTGAAGTGCAAACGGAGTGGCACCACATCTCAGAGGATCTGCCGCTGTTGTCTAGCATTCGCTTCCCTCGGCACGTTTGTGCAAACAAAGGCTCAGCTGCATACTCGCTTCACGGGGTTGCAGATGCCTCTGAGGCCGGGTTTGCCGCCGTTGTTTATCTCCATGAGCTCAATGCCTCCGGAGATACTTTGGTACACTTGATTGTCGCCAAGTCGCGAGTCGCACCAATCAAGAATCGCCTCACAATCCCCAAGTTAGAGTTGTCGGCCGCCACCCTACTCTCCCAGCTCATGATCCGTGTGTCGGTTCAGTTATCGGCCCATATCAGTATACAACAACACATATGTTGGTCATACAGTACGATAGTCCTGGCCTGGCTCAATACACCGCCTCACCGTCTTCAACCCTTTGAAGCCAACAGGGTAGTCAAAATCAGCTCAGGCTTACCAGAATGTACCTGGCGACACGTACCTTCCGAGCTCAACCCGGCAGATTGCGCAAGCAGAGGGATGTCTGCGCAATCCCTGTCAGCCCACGACCTATGGTGGTCTCCCACGTGGCTTGGACAGCCTTGTGAGTCTTGGCCTGCGATGCCCTTAGCTCTGGGCCATCACGCCCTGCCCGGCCTTAAGCCCAAACACGTCCCGTCACTGGTCACAGTGCCCGGTCTTGACTTTGACCTGCTCACTCGGTTCAGTTCACTAGACAAGCTCGTCGGAGTGACAGCTTGTCTAAAACGCTTTCTGCACAACTGCAGACACCACCCAGATTCGCGACGCTCAGGCCCCTTGTACGTCAGTGAACGAAGAGAGGCCCTACTTTACTGGGTGCGCAGTGTTCAGCACAATGAGTTTGCGGAGGACATCCACCGCCTTCAAACTGGCAAAATCTGCTCCGTCAGACTCCAGCGGCTGTCACCTCTCATTAAAGATGAGCTCCTTAGAGTTGGTGGACGACTGTCCCATGCGTCTATCCGATATGACGCGCAGCATCCGCTCATACTTCCCAGCTCTAGCCCACTTGTAGAACTTATCATTGACCACTACCACAAAATACACTGCCATCCTGGCGCTGACACTTTACACGCTATCCTACGCCAACAATTTTGGATATTGTCCGCGCGCCGTATTATTAGACACCGAGTTTTTAAATGCATTAGATGCTTTCGATGCCGGGCCCAGCCGCAAGCGCCCTTCATGGCCGACCTGCCAGCCGATAGAGTTACGCCTCAGCCAGTATTTAGTCATGTCACGACCGATTTTGCCGGACCATTCCTCGTTAAATCTAGCACCCTACGTAATGTTAAACTCTTAAAAGCGTACTTTTGTATATTCGTGTGCCTCTCGACTAAGGCGGTTCATTTGGAACCGGTCTCGTACCTCAGCACGGAAGCGTTCCTCGCGGCATTACAGCGTTTTATAGCACGCCGCGGTGCCCCGGTTCTCATCCACTCGGACTGCGGTACAAATTATGTAGGCGCTAGAAATCAGCTCATCGAAGTACAAAACTTTCTTGCCTTGAATAATGACACGATTGCGCACAAGCTCGCTGGTCAGCACATTACTTGGTTGTTGAACGTCCCTAAGGGACCATGGTTCGGTGCGTTACATGAGATCAACGTAAAATCAACAAAGCAACTTTTATATCGCGTAATTGGCGAGCAACACCTCACATTTGAGGAATTCTCCACACTTTTAGCTCGAATTGAAGCGGTCCTTAACTCAAGACCTCTCTGCCCACTTTCGTCTGATCCTTCAGACTTTGAGCCGCTTACAGCCGGACATTTTCTTATAGGCCGCCCACTAACGGCCCTTCCCGAACTATCCGTGGAAGATAGGCCGATCTCCACATGTAGGCGGTTCCAGATGGTACAGGCCCTTTCCCAGCGCTTCTGGACGCTGTGGACCCAGTCCTACCTTCATACCCTCCAAACCCGCTCCAAATGGTTGTCCCCATCCTCCCCTCCCCGAGTTGGCGAGCTCGTCCTCATCAAGGAGGACAACCTGCCTGCCCTCCAATGGAGACTGGGGCGCATTGCTCGCACCCTGCCTGGGAAGGATGGCGTCGTGCGGGTGGTAGACCTGGACACCGCGAATGGGCATCTTCGGAGGCCTGTATTCCGGATCGCCAGGCTCCCATTGGATGAGCCCACCCCTGGGGCCCGGGAAGATGTTTGCGCCAGCGCAACGGACTGACGGCCGCCGACTCCGTCAGCCAATCACAGGCGAGCGGCGACCGCCGCGGCAAGGCCCGCGCCGCGTCGCCTGACGGCGCCCGCGCAAACCAGTGCCTTTTGAGATCTCTAGACGAAACCACGCGTCACGCGCCCTTGAAATCAGCCTTCGAAATAGCATATGTGTACAGTTACGCCTAACGCCTAACGAACCAGTGCCCCTAGTGAATAGTTTAGTGTAGTGACTGTGCGCCAGGAAACCAACCTACCTCGCCGCCCGTGGTCAGCTCGTCCCGGTTCCTGTGACTCATCATCCCTGTAAGTACTTCACTCCCTTCTACCTCCTGCCTAACCATCTTTACTCTGCTGTATTTGGCGGTGTCTTCTGACCCGCGAATACACAGTCTATGAATCAGAACTGCATGCGCGCCTACTACGGGGTTACAGAGGGAGGAACTAACTTGACTGCGTACCGCGATAGGATACTGCCTCTGTTTCAGTCCCTTATACTTTTTTTTATAGAACTGTTGATTCACCTGTGAATATAAAATAAATAAATAAATAACTAGAGCATTTCTTTTTCATTTATTTTTAATAATGGAGGCAAACGAAAAAAATCATAATATTGGAATTGCAAAGGGTTATCTTTGTTACTATTCATTATAATAAAGGTTGACAACTTTTTGTGTTTTCACTGTTATATAAAAAAATTAACTTGCGGAATAAATTTTATTGATAAAGTATTCGATGATAATAAACATATGTTTATGCGCCTTCAAAAGTAAACATAATTATTATTTGTAAATTCATTAATTATTAGTAAATACAGCCGTCATCAGATCGGATCGCGGTCCATATTGTAATGCATTTATCAGGAGCTTTACAATGCATTTTAGTCAAAGTTAATGTTATTATAGGATCACAGTTCTGGACACCATATTGTTATTTAATTAGTTTATTTAATTGATGTCAAAAGCTCATCACTTTAATAATAGCAAATGCAGGTCACATATAAGTAGAATCTTACCTATAATAGTAGCAGGACGTGCAACTTTGGTGCTAGAAATCCTTTAGAAGTCACGACAAAGTCAAATCAATCTTATAATATCTTCGACCTATAGTTAGGGTTGCCAGGTCCTTATATAAAAAAAGCCGGACTCAGCGCTGTATTAGGCCGGACATTTTGCCCTAAAAGCCGGACATAGTGTTTGTGGAAAGCCTAAGACATTATTTTAAAGCCGGACTTACGCTTTTCAAGCTGGACAACAGTTTCACAATAAAAAACTCAGATGAGGAGTAAAGTTTTTAATAATTATTTAATTACACATTCACAATCAGTCTTGGCATTTGCACTTACTAGAAACTTGGAAAAGAAAAAACAAAACAATCTTAAAATTTAAAAAAAAAGCAAATTTGAACTTACTTAAAATTAAAAATCAATCGGGATTAGATCAAAAAGTTCTTCAGAACACTCTGAGAGAAGCAATGTCTCTACGCAGCTGGAGGTCCTCAAAAGAGGCTGTAACCTCAGCATCTCCAATAATGCGTACCGCTCGCCTTTGCAGTCTGTCAAGTGCATCGAGGAGGTATTTAGCGGAGCCGTCCCAGAGATGGGAACAATAGTCCATACTCGATCGCACCTGAGTCTTGTAAAGCAAACAGCGCTGCTCGGGAGTGAAAAACCGCCTCACCTGATTGAGAATACCCAACTTACGGGAGGCAGTTAAAATAACACTCTCGATGTAGCATTTTAGATTCAGTTCCTGGCCGATGTCCATGCCAAGAATGCTGAGGTTCACCGAAATGGGTAACGGAGAGTTTTGAAGAGAGCTAGAATGCACAAACATGAGTTTTGCTGGCATTAAACTCGACCAGATATTTAGATCTCCACTTAGAGACACGATCGAGAGCTTGGTTCAGTTTGGCAACCAGTTCTTGCCTTTTCACCACGATATAGGCTTGCTTTGCCGCAAGATGTCCCAAGTACCGCTCATGCACCGTACGTCATCAACATAACAATGAATTATTGCCCAAGGACAACATGTCATTAATATGCAGAAGAAATAGAGTAGGTGAGAGCAAAGAACCCAGAAGCGGCACTGTGGCATTGACTTTGTAGAACGCGGAGGAACTACCATCACAAAGGACACGAATCCTCCGCTCTTCTAGAAAGTCTGCTGTCTGATCACGATGGGGCAAAAAAAAGCCTAAAAAAAGCCGGACAGGCCGGACACGTAAATATTTGGCCGGACACGACCGTAAAAAGCCAAACATGTCCGGCTAAAGCCGGACACCTGGCAACCCTACCTATAGTAGCTATACCTAAAACTAAAGTTTACAGAAGAACTTTTCTTATAGAAGCATAAAACAAAACGTGAACAAGAATAAATAGTCTTGTTAAATGCATTTATAGAAGCTTTGATATTTATTTTTATAACATGCACTGTTGCGGCTTCACCTACACACAGCGGCCCGCGAACATTGCTCCGTTATACTCGCAGGCGTTAACATTTGTTGTGAGGGTACTTGAGATATAAATGTGATCGGTTACATTCACCTTAGACGCATCACGACATAACATTGTTTTGTATTTACTTTCTAAAATTAAACATTGTAGGGGTAATAACTATACTGTAGGGGTTATAACTATACTATAGGGTCTATAGTGTTACTGTATTGCTAATGTATGAAGGGGACAGAAAGAACAACTACGTTTCCAGGAACCGCATTTATTTGCGCGGAATAATACACACAATACTGTTAACAATTACGTGGTATAGCTAGTACGGTGGACACGGGACGACTGGTTGGACTGTGGCGCGCTCGCAGCTCTATTGTTCTTTATGCTTACACGACACTATACGCCACGTCCCCACAATCATGCCCCTCTTACCAAAAAATTAAGAAAAAAACATTTACACAAATACTATAAAAATAAAGTACAAACTATAGCGCGCAGAAGGCACACAGGAATGCGCTGACAATGCTGAATGCGGTGGCTACGTGACTACTTGCTCGCTGTAGCGCATGACGCAATCGGTAGGTGTTAGTTACAAATCAACACACTATACTTTGGACTTATTTCATTACATTTTAAGAAATTATATTTTTACTGTTTTATATTTACTTGTTAACTGTATTAAATTAACATAGTACATATTAAGATTTGTATTGATTTTATTTAATAAAAATTCGAATTATTTACTGTTTTGTTTACATTTCCCTAATCCACTGGTTAACAAAAATATATTTTACAAAAACGAAATAATTATCAAAATGACTACACTTATAAGTAATTACTACTTTATAAAGGATAATGTAAATCCATTCAACTTTTGATTATGTATCAGAACATTACTAAGTACTTAAAATAACATTGATTATGTATGCGTGGTCCTAATAATTTATAAAAACGAATTACTTATGAAAATTAATACATTTGGTTGCGCTATCCCAAAAAAATAAGATACATTGCTTTTACATATAAGTTCACACATGACTTAACTACATACTCGCGAGCGTAACATTCCAACGCATAAGGCGTATACTCCAAAATCTATTTATAGAATATTTGTTAAGGCGACGCGCCTCGTCTTACTTTCATAACAAAAAATGACAATTTATGTATTTTAAAATGTGTTTTTAACCAATTAAATGTTTGAATTATAATTAAGAGAAATTACTACTTTTCTGTACTTAAAATATTCATAATCTACTACTTCCTTTTACATCATTTTTGCGGACACCTGTTTTCAGGGCCGTCTTAAAGGTATTTCATAAGAAACACAACATTTTATTTATATGTCTTAGGTAGCTGTCGTGAAGGCATGCTCTGCAATAAATGAAAAACAGCTTAAAACTCTGCAGCACCCCTCACGCCAGCGCCACGCATGTTTTACACAGAATTACTAAATTGATCGCAAAATTGATACTTAATATTACCCGAAATAATTTTAATGAACACCGAAAAAATAATAGAAGACTTACAAATGTATAATTTACACAACTGCTTGAGCCTGTGTGGCTTGTTTAATAGTATTTCCCATCTCTTTGCGTAGCCAACCTCGAACTCGGGAACGGCATGTTCCACAACACCAAAACACTATAATGGCACAAATGAGTATGGCGATTATAGTAATTATTACTCCATAGGTTTGCATGTGATTTTCTAAACTGCTAAAATTTGCTTGATTAGCTCCATTCTGCGCTATTATTACTTCCTCATTTTTACTGTAGGACTTTCCCATTTTAATAATAATTTTGAATGTTTAAAATTAAAAATACATAATAATTGCGTAAGTACTAGCTTAGTGAGATTTGAAATTCGAATGAGTAAGTTGACATAATTAACATAATTACGAGAAGTATTCTAGAACAATCTAATCATTATTTTCTAGGTCACTTGTCAGCATAAAAATCTTACTGGTGGTTTTACAACACGTCCGCTATTCGTGGTACGAGTCGTAGGGATACCATTATTATTTTCGACTTCTTTTGTTTTACAGTTACTATTTTCTTGAGTGCTAATCTTTAGTGAATCTGTTAAATTCTCATTTATATCTTGATTGAAAATGTATGCGGGTTTCAGTCTATCTATCGATACATTTACATCCCTATTACCTAAGCTAACTTTATAAACTTTGTTTTGTCTACTTAAGATGCGGTAGGGGCCTTCGTACGTAGGACTTAATGACTTTTTTTTCATTCCTAATAAACACACGAAAAATTTCTTAGAGTCGCTTATCGCTCTAGACTGTGGTTTCAACTTACTAATTGTTTGACGTAATTTATCGATAAATTCCTGATTGCTATTACTTATACTATTTTCAATAAAAAAATCTGACGGCAGTCTTATTGTCTGTCCGTAAATCATTTCCGCTGCACTTAACCCTGTATCTGTTCTATATGCTGTCCTTAATCCTAACATTACTGTCGGTAATTCGTCTACCCAGTCTGTACAATCTGTAAGTCGTGCTGTTAATGCATTCTTTAGTGATCAATGCCATCTTTCTATTAAGCCATTGCTCTGGGGATGGTAAGCGGTAGTTCTTATTCTTTGGACTCCCAATACTTTAATTAATGCGTTAAAAAGTTCGCTTTTGAATTGCCTCCCTTGATCTGTAGTTATTCGATTTGGACAACCGAATCTGCATATCCATTCTTTATAAATAACATTAGATACCGTTTCAGCTGATATGTCTGAAACTGGAATTGCTTCCGGCCAACGCGTGAAACGATCCATAATAGTTATTATATAACGCTCTCCATTTCTGGATGTTGATAGGGGGCCTACGATATCTGCGTGTAAATGTCAGAATCTGATACATTCTGGATATTTTGTAAAATTAGCGATTGTATGTCGGTTAACTTTCGTCTTTTGGCAAGGAATGCACTGTTTTGTCCACGTATTGACATCCTTATTCATTCCTGGCCAAAAGTACCTTTCAGTTATTAACTTTTTAGTGACGCGACTACCTGGGTGACTAATGTTGTGAACCGAATTGAATACTGTTTTCCTAAACTGTGTTGGTATAACAGGTCTTGCATTGTTCGTACTTACTTCACAATAAACTCTTGTGTTCGAATGAGGCATGAGTATGTGTTGAAATTTTAATCTATCGCTTCCTGTAACTAATAATTCTTGGGCGGTTTCCTGTGCGTGGGCTAATTCCTTGTAATCTAACGTCGTAGGGCAAACAATAGACTCTATGCGCGATAAGGCGTCTGCAACTGTGTTTTCTGAGCCACAAATGTGTTGTATATCGCTAGTGAATTCGCTAATGTACATCAATTGTCTGGCTCTTCTAGCAAGTTCTTTGTCATTACCTACTTTTGTAAAAGCATAAATCAACGGTTTATGATCCGTGAAAACTGTTAAAATTCGCCCTTCTATCATGTTCCTAAAGTGCATTATAGCCATATAAATTGCTGCAAGTTCTTTGTCATACGTACAATATTTATTTTGAGATTGAGATAAACTTTTAGAAAAATAGCCTAAAGGTAACCATTTACCATTTATTTTCTGTTGGAGAACCGCGCCGACACATGAGTCGGACGCGTCGGTCATTAATGCTAAAGGTACATTTACACTTGGGTGTGACAATGTAGCGGCGTTTCTTAGGCCAACTTTACATTGTTTAAAAGCTTGTAAACTTTTCTCATTCCAAATAATTAGTGTTTTATCTTTCTTTTTTGAATTATGCAAAAATTTATTTAACTCTACTTGGTAATCAACTGCATGGGGCAGATGTGCCCTGTAAAAATTTGTCATTCCTAAAAAACGTCTCATTTCTTCTACTGTATTAGGCTGCGGATAGTCTGTAATAGCTTTAACTTTTTCTGGCAGCGGGCTTATACTGTCTTGTGATACTAAATATCCTAGGAACTCTATATTATGTTGCCCAAAGCTGCATTTACTTAAATTAATGGTAATACCTAATTTTTGAAATCTTTTAAATATTTCTCTTAAGTGAACTTTGTGAATCTCTTCGTTATCTGAAGCTATAATAATATCATCAATAAAACAGAAAAGTGCCGATTCGTCATTTTTTTCCGAATTTCCTACGCGTTCTATTCCTTTTAAAACGTCATGATCCATGAATCTTTGGAAGGTTTGCGCTGCATTCCGTAAGCCAAAGCTCATGCGAGGAAATTCATAAAGTCCAAATGGAGTGCATATGCCTGTCTTCTCAATATCCTTAGTTGCTATACAAATATTGTGGTAAGCCCTATTTAAATCTAAACGAGAGAAAATCTTACGGTTTGGCAAAATATAAGTGAAATCTTGCATATGAGGTATCGGGTAACGGTCTGGCTTTGTTATAGCGTTAAGCGCTCTGTAATCCCCGCAGGGCCTTAATTGTCCGTCTTTTTTCGGTATTACATGAAGTGGACTTGCCCATTCTCCTTTTCCCGGCCTACATATGCCTAAGTCTTGCATTTTCTGAAATTCTTTTTTAACCTTTACATATCGGTCCGGCGGTAGTGGCCTTGGACGCGCACATACCGGGGCACCTGAAGTAATTATGTGATGTTGTACCGTATGCGTAGAATTTTCTCTAAAAGCGACTGGTTTTGTTATTTCCACAAATTTCTCTAAAATTTCGCGATAAGGGTGGTCGCTCTGTATGCTCTTAATAGAAGGTTGATCGCAACGTATAATGGACCCATCCGTATCTAAAGTAGTCAAACTATCTATAAGCTTTTTATTGTATAGGTCAACTATTAATTTATAGTGTTCAATAAAATCTGCGCCTAAAATGACTTGCTTTACATCACATATAATAAATGTCCAATTAAATGCTCTCCTTAATCCTAAATTCAATTCAAAGGACTTTACACCATATGTCTTAATTTCTGAATTATTTGCTGCAAACAATTTATAATTACTCAAAGCGTTTTTACATTTAAATTGACTTACCGGTAAAACGGATACATTCGCACCTGTATCTATTAGGAATCGAATCTTGGACTTCCTGCCTGTCACGCTTAAACGATGGTTTCGTGTTGCCGTTGTGCAGTCTCCCACCGCGCAGGACTGGACGGCGCTTAGTTTTCCGCATTTCCCATGTTTTGTCCTTGGCCTCTACTTGCTGTCTGTCCTTGGCTCCCTCCATCTGATGGCTGCTTCCAGTTGCATGGCTGCTCGCAATTCATTGCTCTCTTTCTGTAGCGATAATGGTACTGGCACAACCAGTTTGGACTAGCTGGTGTACGTGGAGCTGTACGCGGTCTCGAAAAACGGGATGGCGATCTAAATCTGTTATTCCAGGCGTTTCCACGGCTCCTGCTGCGGCTTCTTGATTCTCTTATTTCGCTTATTTCGTTACGTAGGTTTCACTGATAGCCAAAACTTGTATACTACAATTCGGACCAGTTAAAGTAAAACGACCAATCTGAGCCAAGTCTGTTGTACACCGGTAAGTACAAGAGACACGCATGACTCTCAACTATTTTGTACACCCATACGTACATATGACGCTCGACGGGTTAAGGGACAAAGTTTACCTCCAAAATCTAAAATTATATCCTTGTCGCCTTTTATTGACGTACATAATTTAATTAGAGTGGCAGGACGTATAAATGCTTCTGATTTTAGTTATGGCAAAAAACATCTAATATTGCTTGATTCTTCTCATCGTTTGACTAAATTGTTATTTCATCGTGAACATCTCCGTCATTTGCACGCTGGGCCACAGTTATTGTTGTCTGTGATCAGGCCAACAGTATGGCCTTTAAATGGAAGACGATTGGCGCGACGTACAGTTCATGATTGTGTGTGTTGCAAGCGCTTCAGAAGCAGTACGCTCACCCCAAAAATGGGTGATCTACCCGCCCAACGCATAACAGCAGGCCTACCATTCCAATCGGTTGGCGTGGACTTTGCTGGACCGTTCTATATCTTAAATAAAAGGGGCCGCGGGGCCAAGTTACAAAAGTGCTATCTATGTCTATTTGTGTGCCTACGCTATAAATGTGTGCATTTGGAAGCGGTTACTGACCTCTCCAAGGATGCCTTTGTAATGACTCTGCGCAGATTTATTTCCCGACGAGGTAAACCTTTCGAAATTTTCAGCGACAATGGTCGAAATTTTGTAGCTGCAGCCAAACAAATCGAAAACTTTTTGAAAATTAATAATAACGCTTTTACTGAATTTGCAAGTCGCGAAGGCATTACATTTAATTTCACTCCTACTTACGCTCCTCACTTCGGCGGCATATGGGAGGCCGGTATAAAATCAGCAAAGTATCACATAAAACGCGTTATAGGAAACACTCATCTTACCTTTGAAGAGATTTCCACCTTGTTTGCACAGGTGGAAGCAGTTCTAAACAGTCGGCCTTTGTGTCCTATGTCCTCTTCCCCTGATGATTTCCTACCTTTGTCCTCCGGGCATTTTCTTGTAGGAAGACCACTAACGGCATTGCCAGCACCTGACTTGAATGACAAGAAGGAAGCCAATCTTCAACGATACGCCCGCATTGAGCAAATACACCAGCACTTCTGGCAACGTTGGCAGCGCGAGTACATAAGCGAGCTCCAGCAGCGATTAAAATGGAAGACAAATACCAGAACACTTAGCATCGGCGATTTGGTCCTGCTTAAGGAAGATTTTGTTCCTCCACTTTGTTGGCGTCTTGGAAGAGTGGTTCGCCTTTTCACGGGCAGCGACGGAATTGCAAGAGTGGCTGATATCCAAACTACTAGAGGCTGCGTTCGACGGCACTTCGTACGATTGTGTCCTCTTCTCACCACCGAGGATCTGCAGGGTTAAAAGTCTGGGACTTTCAACGGAGGGGAAGATGTTGCGGCTTCACCTACACACAGCGGCCCGCGAACATTGCTCCGTTATACTCGCAGGCGTTAACATTTGTTGTGAGGGTACTTGAGATATAAATGTGATCGGTTACATTCACCTTAGACGCATCACGACATAACATTGATTTGTATTTACTTTCTAAAATTAAACATTATTTAAAAAACCTGAGTTTATTTCCTGTTAGAAGACCATCACAGATATACAAGCAAACGATTCAAGTAATGTTTATGAAGATTAAACATGCACTTATAAGACTTAAGTTCTTATAAGCATCATATAATGTATGTGGGAGATTGGCATTTCAATGTAGATTACTATTAATGTTAGCATTAAAAACAAATGTTTGAAGAAAGCAAATTCACCGCAGTAATTAACACTAATAAGAAAACACGTGCTTGCCCATTGCCACGCTCCCCACGCCATGCGTCATTAGCGACTTGTTTGTGCTTCAGTATAAAAAGGTCATGCGCTAGCACCTTCCGGGCATGCTGTACTCAACTGCGGAGCATGACGGAGCTCTGATTGTCGACATAGTATTGAGTTACGCTATGATGGTGTAACTAAATTATGTATTGTAGTACATAACTGTGTATCTTACAAGAAATAGTAGTAAGTACCAATTTTCATTATGTAAAATGCGAAATGGCTAAGTATTTTAATAAATTGATATTACTGTTATTATAATTAACACTAAATGTGTGTATATTATTACTGTCTGCCAATTAATCTGGTTTTTATGAATATAAATTAATCAAAATCATTACTCTCTTTTCTTAATCTCCCACATCAGAAGTGGGATGAACCAAGTAATTACGCTCACAAATTCACTACTTAATAAATTGCAAGGTTAATTCGGTAGGGTGACATAAGATGGTGCACATACAAATCATTTACACACATTGCACGTGGTCGAGGCTACCCTTCGATGGTGCACATACAAATCATTCACACGCATTGCACTTGGTCGAGGCTACCCTTCGATGGTGCACATACAAATCATTTACACGCATTGCACGTGGTCGAGGCTACCCTTCGATGGTGCAAATACAAATCATTTACACGCATTGCACGTGGTCGAGGCTACTCTTCGATCGTGCGCACTTATTATTATGCAAATCTGACAAGTATACTCTGACATTACACATTTGACAGTAAGTGAAAAAAGGATCATTGTTGCTAGCACTGAGCAAATAAATATGTTGCTAGAAAGTTGCTAGCTGACAGTTCTGTGTACTTTATATCTTGTGTAAGCAACGTTACATCTTGCATGATAATCTATGCTATTGATTTGCCACTAACATTATTTTTTGTTTTCCCTGAGTTCTAGAAACACGAAATTGCGTCATGAGCATCATCCAGAGATTCAGAACGTGTCTGATCGGCTGGATCCTGGTACTTTAGGCGGAGGGTCTACCTACTTCAGCTGTTATTGCTAAAGCTACCCAACGCAAACCAGAAACGTTGGCAAATGAGGAACGGGCAGGTTCTGATGGATTGTGTCATAATACTGGTGCCTGTGTTCCACAAGTTTATGAAGACAATGATGCAAGATATGATGACGTCTTTTTAAACAGCTGCAAATGTTTTCCTTTACCATTTTTTTACCTCCGTTTGACACCGATTGTCGTACTGATACCTACAGCCGCGCTAAATAAGTGGCAAACGCTCCATGTCTATTCATTCATTAGCTTTTGCCGATAGCAAGACTAGTAAACAAGTTTAGTCGATCGCTTTCACAGATATATGATTGAATGAAGAAGAAATAACGAAGTATTACTCTTACATTACTAAGTCTTTAAATTAACAATTTCATATTCGCTAGATAAAGTATCGATGACACGAGCAAATCCCATACTTGCCTTCAGATCTTCTGTCTCCATTTTGAACACTAGATAGATGATGATCAACTTCATGGAAAAATATTACTTGTAACTGTGACGAGCTTAAAACTAATCTTATTCACATTTGCAGATGAGAGCAGGCATTACGACGATTTGGTTATTTTTATGGAATATACAAGCGATAAAGTTTCTAGCCTAGCAGAGTATACAACCTGCAAATGGGAACTTGCCAAAAGGAAACGGTTGGTATCGGGGTGACCGAGTCTCATTTAGTAAAAGGTATGTCAGATTGTCTATTAAATCCGATTTGTTACGGCTGATACCTAAAACATTACTTACCTCAGTTAAACAAAGCTTAACTTTTATAAACGCCAAATTCCAGTGCTGTGTGCTTATCACTGTGTTCCTAATAACATTTAAAAATCTCACCAACATGACTAAGATTGAAACGCTGTCTACATTGTATTAAGTTAGGACATTCACAGTAACATAGTACTAATGAAAGTTATAATTTGTTACTTCAAGTTATTATGCAACTCGTACCTGTACTGTAGGTACAGCCTGCAATATTAAACAAATTTAAAATTCTCTAGTTACCTCCGTAGTATTGACTAAAGTGCCATATGTAAATTCCACATAATTTCAAGACACTTTCTAGTATGAGTAAGTTATTCAATCTTTCATTAGTTATTTTGAATTTTGCATTAAAAGTAAATCTTTTATGTCACAGTCTGAACGTATAGATATGATGCGTTCAGTTTGGTATAATAATGGATAATTATTATTTGTAATACCACCAGCTATCTTTAGACTTCACATATCAGCCCAATGACATGCAACGTTAAAAGTGGCCTCCTTTTGAATTGTCTAGCCTTAACGGCAAGACAGAAAATTGGCATAACATTCGAATTTATCGAATATTACTTGAGGATTTATATTCGAATAATAAATCAGTGATATTTGAATGATTTTATTTTGACAAATTTTCCTTTCTTTTCACTTTCAAATATAAATACAATGTCTTTATTATTGAAATTTTTGCATTTACAATGCTATATAGATAAATATGATAAAATGTTTGGAGCAGTGGACCGGCAATCCAAAAGTTCGAGTCCCGTTAGAGCTTTCCTGAGACTGGTTTTTTTTCTAGTATACGTTATATCATATAAATACAATGATTGGTTAAAATATTGATTTTAAAATTTAAATCATTAAGTAGTCAGAACTTAAGTCTCCCGTATAAAGCTAAAGAGGTTCCGATGATATGATTTGGAATACTTTGGCAGGGGGAAGTAAATGTTCTTAAAATACTACGCCTTTATTGAAAGATATGCGTATTTTATGGCTGTATTATGACAATAAATAACTGTTAAAGGTTTAACAGACTTTATACTTATTATTGTGTGTTCAGAAAATTGATTCCAAACTACCCGCTTCAATACGAACTCGCATGTCGCAAAGACTGACCAATCTGTTTATACCAGCGCGCCTAGTTGTTGCACAGTTGCACCTGGCACCCCTGGGTCGCGCATTAATGGCACATGATGACATGAGTAATTTCTTTATTCATGTGTTGATGGGTCCAATAAGTTAATATTCGCATAGACTGTAAAAAGACCTTAAATCAGTTACTAACGATTGAATGTTGTCTGGTTTACGACAACTAACAGGATAGTAATCCTTTGTTGTCGTTTGTGCTAAATAGCGAACTGAAATCAACTTCTTCTAATTTGCTGTTAACCGCTAAAATTTATGCCAAGTCATTGACTTCGGTCATCTGCGTACTAGATGCATAATCGCATATAAAATGCGTTCGAAAAGGTGTTTCCAATTATTCTACACAATTTCGTTTTCGATTAATCACAACTAGTTTTGATACTCAGACCTATCATCACAACAATAGGTTTTAGACGAAGATATTTTAAATTTTTAAAAATAATAACTGATAGCAATCCAATGCTCCCTCTTGGTCGGAGAGTTAGTTCGAGGCGACACTTTGAGAGCGCTGGTTGGGTGTCTGGTGTTTAGATGACCGAAGCTTATTGATAATGACTCTCTAAATAATTTAGTTGCAGTCGATTGTTGTGAGACGTTTAAATTAACTATAATTTCTTTAAATAAATACCTAATTATTTTGCTAAAGGAATTGGTTTTGCGTCTCGGTCGATTTAGGGGTACTTCAATTTGGATATTATAATGCCGTGAAACCCAAACAACAAATACATTATGCATACCTATACTGTGACAATACAGTAAAATGCTGAAACATAATGTCCGCATCTCGGACCAATATTTGGTCCGAGGTTCGCATTATCGTTTATGGCATTTTCCTCTGAAAGAGGTACTGAGCTGTCTGATATCTTAAGATATCTTATAAAGTCATATTCTTTGTTTTCATTAGAAAAGCAAGAATAAATATTTGATAATTTTGTGTTTTTATTTCTTTATGTACTGTGAACTCCTGGCCAGATGTTTTGCTGTACATTGAGTAATAAGGACTTTTAGTTTGCCGCGCCAAATTATGGCTTTTTACCGAGGCTAGACATCACTTTTATTTGGCCGCGCCACATGATGGCTTATTTTTACCGAGGCTATTATGTGATCATTTTTATTTGGCCGTGCCACATGATGGCTCATTTTTACCGAGGCTACTATATGATCATTTTTATTTGACCGCGCCACTGGTTTGGCTTTTTACCGAGGCTACTATGTGATCATTTATTTTCACTTTTGTGACTTATGATTTAATCTCGCCACTCGATGGCTTTCTACCTGTGATCATTGATATAAATTGTTAATAAAACTAATATTTATTTTAATGATACGACAAATACACATGCGCGCGCGCAGACACAAACACACATGTTAAAATAATAATTATAGCTACCGATAGCTTGTGCCCCGATTCGTAATATTTTATTATTTGCGTTAATCGAGGCTTTGAAAAAAAAAATGTGTTACCTCAGGTCTTAAAAATGTGTTTACCTCAAGCCTTATCTTACCTAAATCTTTAAATATTGTAAAATATTTTCATTCAGATCTGTAATGATGTAAATTGTAAGAGGTTTCAAAAGACACAAAGTTTTTTTTATTCACGTTTTTAAAGTAAGCTGTAAACTTTGCATTTTAAAGTCGATATTTCTGATATTAAGATTTTGAGTTTGGTTCATATTTTACTAAGAATGCGAATTGTTTGGTTGCGCATTCCCTTTGGTAGTATGCGATTATGCTTTTCCTTTTTTTCAATTTTTTTTCAAATAAGACATTTTTTCTTAAAAGATGTACAGATAATAAAGAGAAAAATAATGTAAACATTTAAAAAATATATGTTTACGACTTACGTTATAAGTTTAATATTGTATGGAATATAAATGTTTTGTCTCATATTTAAGACTAAGGGCCTATAAGATAGTTTTTATTTTGTTTTTGTTGCTGTCTAAACAAAATCTGATGTTTATTATTTACATTATTCGCGAGCCGGTGACCTGCTGCTCGTCAGAATGGCCGTGTGGGAGATTGGCATTTCAATGTAGATTACTATTAATGTTAGCATTAAAAACAAATGTTTGAAGAAAGCAAATTCACCGCAGTAATTAATACGAATAAGAAAACACGTGCTTGCCCATTGCCACGCTCCCCACGCCATCCGTCATTAGCAACTTGTTTGTGCTTCAGTATAAAAAGGTCATGCGCTAGCACCTTCCGGGCATTCTGTACTCAACTGCGGAGCATGACGGAGCTCTGACTGTCGACATAGTATTGAGTTACGCTATGATGGTGTAACTAAATTATGTATTGTAGTACATAACTGTGTATCTTACAAGAAATAGTAGTAAGTACCAATTTTCATTATGTAAAATGCGAAATGGCTAAGTATTTTAATAAATTGATATTACTGTTATTATAATTAACACTAAATGTGTGTATATTATTACTGTCTGCCAATTAATCTGGTTTTTATGAATATAAATTGATCAAAATCATTACTCTCTTTTCTTAATCTCCCACATGTAATCCTGTAAACGTTTATAAGACTACGTAGTAGTGAGTGCTTGTAGCGTAAATAGTCTAATAAGATGTTCTCGTAAACGTCTTTAAGACTGCGTAATAGGATCGAAAGTGCTTGAAGCGCAAATAGTCCGTTAAGCTGCTTTAACAAGATCAGTGATTTTAATCAAAGCGTCTATTAGTGTGCTATAAGATGTTTAGTCTTATAAGTCAACAACTATAGGAGAATTTTGCTGCTTGGGATGACAATCATGTTACTACCACTAAAAAAGACATGATACGTATATCGGATGATTCAAAAGCGCTTATTATCAAATAATTGGAGCTACTTGAATAAAGATATTTAGATTTTGATCATCATCTTTTTTTTTTATATTGTGGCACGCCATAGTGGCTTCACTCTGCCTGATGAAAAGCAGCCAGTGAAGCCCAAGAAGTGAAAGCGTTCGTCACAGCGCTACCATGCTATGCCGAACGCTCTCACTATGGCGGCCTGCATAAATGCTTTTTCACGCCCCGCTTAAATAACCCGGGAGAGAAAGAGGAAGGAAACACGTGTGCGGGAAGCGCATTCCACATACGGGCAGTTCGGCAAAAGAACGATTGTCCAAACTTTTTCGTACGTGTCTTGATGGTCAGCACGGTATGAGGGTGGCTTCTAAGACCTGCACGCGTCGATCTGGAAAGGAAAGGAGAGGGAGGGATGAGGTCAAAGAGCTCCTCAGAGCATTCACCGTGGTAGAGGCGGTAAAAAGCACTAAGGGAAACAATGTCCCTACGTAGCTGTAACGGCTCCAGACTGGTCGTAACGTCATCGTTACCGATAATACGGACAGCACGTCTTTGCAACCTGTCAAGAGCTTCGAGCAAGTACTTGGCGGATGCGTCCCAAAGATGAGAGCAATACTCCACGCAGGAGCGCACCTGAGTCTTATACAAAAGACAACATTGCTCCGGCGTGAAGAACCGCTTCACCTTGTTCAGGATTCCGAGTTTACGTGGGGCTGTGGTTATAATACTCTCAATATAGCTCTTCGGGTTGAGGTCGCTGTGTATGTCCATACCTAAGAGACTGAGACCAGTCTGGATGGGTAATAGGTTGCTCTGGAAGGAGGGTTGGGGGAGAAATGCGGACTTTTTAGCCGTGACAGCGCAGACCTGTGTTTTTTTGGCATTGAACTGGACCAGGTTATCAGAGCCCCATTTATAAATGCGGTCTAACTCCTCGTCCAGCTCAATGACAATCTTCCGTCTCGACTCCACTACATCGGCCTGCTTTGCCGCAGGGTGACCCAAATAACGCCGATGTACTGTACTGTCGTCTGCATAGCAATGAATGTTACCCAAGGATAACATATCATTGATATGCAGAAGGAACAGCGTGGGCGATATTATAGAACCCTGCGGCACTCCGGCGTTCACCTGCAGAGACTGTGAGGCACTGTTTTCGCAGAGTACGCGAATGCTGCGCTCATGCAGGAACCCGGCGAACCAATCACATAGGCGAGGTGGCAAGCCGTATGACGAAAGCTTGGAGAGAAGCGAACGATGCCAAACTCGATCGAAAGCCTTGGAGATGTCCAGGCTAACAGCGAGTGCTTCTCCATGCTTGTCCATTGCTTCACTCCACAGGTGTGTTATGAACGTTAGTTTATCCCAATCTGCCGACGAGTACTGCCATAAACGCCGTTTAGACTCCACTGAGGGAGAGCTTTTACGGCGCAGTACGGTGGCACCAACCAGGCAATGGTCAGAAGTGCCCAACGGAGCACTTATCGACACTCTGTGTAACGGTACAGAATGAATGGTATCCGTCCGTTAGTAAGGAATGTGTGGAAGTAGCATTAAAATAAATATTAATGCATAGCACCATTAATATAATAAGCATGAAAAAGGGAATAATAAACTAGTTCAGAATAATGGTCAGTGGTCTAGCGCTTTATCTTTAGTTTGGATTTCGCGGGGACTGCTCTGTGTGCTCCTTGCGACATAGGCGCCGTCTAGTGTGAGTTATTTACTTGAGCTTCGCATAAGGTTGCTAGTTTGACTTCTTTATTTTGAATTTCGCGGGGACTGCTCTGCGCGTCCCTTGCGACATAGGCGCCGTCTAGCGGAAGTCATTTAGTTGCTAGGTTGACTAGGACTTTATTTTTATTTTGAATTTCGCGGGGCTTTGCGAGTCGGCAAAGTGGTTCACCTACGGGCGGACGCCATCTATGGTCGGAATACGGAACTTTTTTATAATTTCCCAAAATATAGGATTATTGGCTTAATTGGAGGATTATTGAGAGGGAATTGTTAATAGAAGGCTACATTTAGATATTCAAAGATGTAATATTGGCTGTCGGACGAGATTTGGTTAGATTATGGAAAAATTTTAGAATTGCGCGGCGAAGGCGGCAATGAGCGAGCGAGAGGTTGAGAAAAAGATAGAAAGAGAGGTCGGATGATATCTCCACGTGGCACAACGCGAAGTTCGCGTATAACAAATAATGAGCGACGCGAAGGCAAGCGCGTCGGGAAACAGCTAGCGATTGGTTGAAGGGAAGAAAAGCGGACTCGCGCGGAAAAATGTTGAGGGCGCGTGGCGCGAAAGTGAAGATGCTTGGGGGATAGAGGAAAATTAGCGGGCATTCAATTTTGGGACGTCGGCGGCGCGATCCAATTTAAGAGTGCGGTAACTACTCGTACGGGGGAAATAGTGTCCGAGCTTTGATAGTGCGCTAAGTGATATTCGAGCTGCGATATTAATTAAGATTTGTGAAATTGAAAGTGATTAATAAAGTAAAACTATTGCGGTCGCAACTCGAATCCGTTAACGGAATGAAGTATTCCGGGGTGTATCGGCGGAAACGCGTAACGGTGGCAACAAAAACCTATACACCTTTCAACAGACTTCGGTCTGGATGATCTTTGATTGTATTTAATAAGATCGGCGTTTTATATCATTACGCTAAACAATACACTATCTTCGACGGAGTAATGGGGGAGAGACAGTTGTCTCCATAGTGAAAGTTGAAGATAGGTCAGACACTATTTAGCTGGAGGTAGACCCGTATGACCCAGTCCAATTTCGAGTCTACCTCCGTACATACAGTGTAGTGATAGGAAAATAACACACTGAGTATACTGGCTCGACTGATAGAACATTTAGGAGTTAGTTGCTTTCAGGGGCAATGCGACTCTCACAACACACCACGAATTTAAGTTAAATGTGGCTTGAGCCTAGATTGCAAGGTACACAAGTAGGGACTGTTAGTTCGACAAATTATAGGCATTTTCAAGTGAAGAAAGTTGTAGGAATCAATAGGTAGGCGGATATATATATTGTTAGTTAAGGGGGGGCAATGTATTTGCACGCTGTGCGTACATAGGATGGGTGCTTGAGCCGCGAGGCCAGGCCGGATTAATTCAGACTAATAAGGTAGGGGTAATTAAGTTACAGTGCTAAATAAAATTATGACGAAGTGATGTGGGTCCTATCTAGGCAAGTAATCTGTTACCGCAGGCCGATAAAATTCTAATTGTTTTCCTAAAGTTGTTACCAATTAATTATTCATTTTAAATAATTAACAGAAGTATGATAATATCGTACCATCATTACTTTGGAGTACTTAAAAGTCTAGACTGGTTTCCTATTACAAGAAAAATACTAAAAAGTTATAGCAAATAAGCATAACTGTACTGTGATGTTTGATTTCTAATACTGAAATGACCAAACAGGCATTTTTAGCTTTCCCTGGGATGCGATACGATCTCATATTGCTACACTCTTCAAGGTATTAGGGGTATACATCCGGTACCTATTAGCAAAAATAAGCTGATACAAACTGAACAACTAAAACCAGTTTAGAACCTAAGATAAGTCGTTAAAAGAAGACATTGCCAGCTATGAGCTTTTAATAATCTGAAACATAGAAATAATTGATTAATAACAACCTGCTAATTAGCCTGATAATGGTTCACTAATACCATTTGAATTCACTTTAATGGTCAAAGACCTCTTAAGACATGTAAGTACTTATTTCTAATAATGTGAAACATAGAAATATTTGATGGTAACAATCTAAATCAATCAGACTAATACCTAGTACAGTCTAATTTATATCTATTAAAGTGAGTTAAAGATAACTTCTAAATGTAATTGATTCAATGATTAACAGGGATAATTAACTACCTAATTTACTACCTACTAAAAGTATACTGACTATGATTTAGTAGTCTATCAAATTAACCACTCAGTCTGAGAGACAGGGGGTGGAAGTTAATGGAAAAATAATTAACTTAAGTTCACTTCCTAAAAGTCAAGGATATTGAATAAATTAAACATCTTTCAATAAACTTGAGATGTACATATACTTTATAAGATCTGTATAATGAACACTAAGAATAACCCAAAGTAATTTTCTTCAAAAGATAGTATTCTATTTAAGTTCACTTCCTAAAGTCAAGGATATTGAATGAATTAAACATCCTTTAATAAACTTAAGATGTGATAATCTGCCAATGCAGACAATCCAATGTAGTTATATTGGAACTTTATAAGACCAGTATAATAAATACTAAGAGTAAATAAAAGTAATTTTACCTGTATTAATAGCATTCTATTTTAGCCACCGCCTGAAGTGGCGTTTGAATAAATTATCCACCCTTATAGAACTGAATATTAACTTTCTAATAAGACAAGAGGACAGTAAGCTAATATTGTTATATTGTGATCTCCTATAATAGACACAATAATCAGGGGAATAAGTGTCCGGTAGAATGCTGACCTTCCACCTCTGTTCAATAAGTGAAATCATAAGACATAAGTTATTGCATTGAATAATTAAGTTCTTAATGTGTCAAGGATATTTGGATGATAGCAAGCCTGGAGATAAACTCTATTGATTTATGTGGAATAATAAGAATTTAAATTGCTAACACATAGTTCATAATGTAAAATGAAATTAAATTTTGAGGAGAGATGTAAATTCTCAGTTTTAAAGAATTAAAGGCACAAGCTAATAATTAAAGTTAAATTCAATCTGGTCAGGGCTGATATAATACAATGAGCTGATCGGCATGCTAATAGCGGGGCGGGGCTATTAAATTACCAGAATCCTCTAATATGTCATATAAATTGCACCAGGCTTCTTATGTATCATGCTACTGATAATAAATAATAATACCTGCAAGCTAAGCTATCATCTGATTACCTTTGAGTGGTTACAAATCTTCCCCGCAGCTGCAGTGAAGGATTTAGGTCACAGTTCAGACAGAGTCATTGCTAGGCTACACATATCTATGTTATGATCTATAGACTGGTAGGTAATTAGGTCAGGAGAAAATAATTTAACACAGGGATAAGCCAATTACTAAACTTTCACGAAAGAACTTGAGTTACTTAAATGCGGTTAACAACGGAGGGTTCACTAGACGATCTGGCCAAAATAGTAGTTATTATAATATTACATTGCTTGACTGAAATTCACTGCAAATAGAATTAAGCTATGCTAAGGTTTCATCATCATACAAACAATACGCACTAAACAAAAACTCCAGACACAACCATTAGATTGTAGATAAATTAGGTTAATTAGTTTTAAGAATTAGGTAATAAGTTAAGTTAAGGTAAAAGCGGCGAGGATGTGTGTATGTATTATAAGGTAGACTAGGCATATAGGGGCATTAGGCATTAAAGGTTTAAAGGTGGGTGGAGAAGTTACAATTTGGTAAGCCGTTACCAGGATCAGAAAGTTAAGTTATAATTTATCATTAATATAGTTGTATTGGATTTCAGTCAAGCGGTAATACTTTAATTTAGATGTGGGATTTTTTCCCACAAATTGTTGTTGTGTAGCGATGCGTGAGTTTAGAATTGGCTTAATAGGGAATAATTCAATGAAGATTAATTAATTCAGAGATATTGAAGAATTATAATTTGACACTTTCACAATAAACATTGTTGGATCTTCTGGAGTTGATTCATGCACTTTGTATTACGGGCTCTTGATAGTGGGTGAAGATTATTCCTTGTAATGCTTGCTGTGGGCTGTAGGTTAAACCTTGTTGTACGAAATCTGTAACAAAAAGATTCTCAGGTTAGGTTAAAGGTCAAAGGAGGAGATAAAGCTACAAAACAATAGCGTAATGAGTATTATTTGAAATACAATACCTTTCAGTTATTATCTTTTTCTTCTTTATTTAATGGCGGATTTCGCCAGCATCAAGTACCGTGCGGCTGTTGGCGTTGTTGTTTTTCCAAAGTTTAATGAGTGAACAAAGTACTTAGATATAATCAATAACCAAAACTATTCCGGGAGTATTAATTTTAAAACTGTTGAGTTATCTGTGAATACTGAAACCTTTAGTAATTGTTTTCTGTGAATACTGAAACCTTTAGAGGTATCCAATTTTTGATAGGACGCGGAGTTAATTGTTGACGATAGTGTAATATATATTAGGTTTGTTTTATTCCGGGTGAGTTTTTATGTAGGCATAGGCAACTGGTTCATACAGCCTTGTGTTGAGTTATTTTTAGGATCGTAAAAGGTCGATAGGGTGACATAGTTCAACATTTATTGATTTAGAAAGATTTGTAGAATAGGGGGCGGTTTAATTATTATTGCTGTCGGATGGGAAGGCAAGGGGGCGAGATTGGACAGAATTAACCAACTTAATTATTGCTGGATTCAATTTATATTATAGGACGGCGATATGCTGTACAATATTATAAAGTTATGACGCTAACAGCATAATATAAAATTAATAATAATTATACTTTGACTAATAATCGTTGAGCGATTGCGGGTTTTAGTTGATGTGCTATTCCACGTATTATAATTTATTTTGTTGGTTATGTTAGAAAAAAAATAATAATGAATTGAATATTATAAACCTTGAGTCTAACATCTGAAATCCATAGAGTAGTTTTAGGCTAGTCAGGGACTATTAAATCATTTGTCTATGGTTGGACCATAGACATATGATTTAGCGAGACCACAAACAGTCTAGAATTGGGAAAGATTATAAAACCAATCGGAGAGGAAACTTTCTTATCGCGTAATCATATGATTTTGTTATAGCAAGCGGAATCACCTGTTATTTTCCATACCTGTTATTTTAATACCTGCGATTTTTATGTAGTAGATTAGGATGCAATGACATGGTGGTGGAATTATTATTATGTGACATGTAGATGGGGACAATTGCTCTGCACAAGGGAAATGCCGCTTCATTTTGTTAGTTCGCTAAAATCCTAGGAAAAGTAACATAAAATAGTATTACGGTTCAAAATACACGCGTTGATGAGAAATCGCGATTATAAGTAATAACAAGTAGCAGGGATGTCATGTAGGGGATAGAATCATATGACTATTCATTGCTAGTAGGAATTTTGGTTTAAAAGCAACGTAGTTAGGATGCATAATGTAAACGGATAAATACGTCTAGTAGGCGATAAAAGTCGTTACCGTCTGGAAACAACTATCTAATATCTACTCTATTGTGGGGAGGTTACCTATTAGCGAGGCTAGATGGCGTTGGGTTACCAATAAAAGATTTTATTTTGGATGATGGTAAAAGGGTGCTGTCTAATAATAATATGTATAATTGTAATACTCTTGCAGCGTTGTAAGTAGTCGTTACCGGTAATCATTGCTTCTTACCGTATAGTTGAAATCGTGATAAATAGTTAATTATGAAGATTTATAAAGGATTATTATTAGCTTAAGATGAGGTTAACGTACGCAGAGGTAAAGCTCGCTGGGCACAGCTTACTATACCTACTTACCCAATATTATCAGTTGTGAGTTACCTAGAGATATCTAAAGACCTTACTACATGACTAATTAGTTAGGATAGATAGAGATAGGTAAATCATTAAATTCACTGGGTTGTATTAGCCTATTAAGAAGGGTACCTTGCACAATTGTCTATCTCCGTTGAACGATTAAGATGTTGAAAAAAAAAAATGATATTACTAGTTAAGTGTTGTGCGAGGAAGTGTAGGAAGTATACTAGTAGTAGCATTGCACAGGATAGGGTGTAGTGAATATATTCAACGACAAAATATTATATATATTTTATAAATCATATCCAATCAGTACAATACTCAATTACAGTACTCAAAGCAAAACATAATCACCCATTTTACAGACAAAAACATTGAATCGGATGCTTGACCGCGTCTACATAAGCCAGCAGCTTTGCTTGTGGGTAACTCGAAAGAGGCACTTGTACAAGAGGCTGGTATTAACTAAATCGGGTAGTGCCGACGAAGAATATCTTGACGTGTATCCCAGACGCTAGCTTTGATTAGTTAGTGGTTCTTCTAGGGCAACCATGCCGACTTACTAGGGATCATTGACTAGTCGAAGTTTGATTCTATACACACACAACACTAAAATATTATATTTATAAATATCTTAGAGCCGGCATTTAATTATATTTAATTGAGGAACGGTAGAAATTATACATGCTAAAGAGATGTTAGTAGGAATACAATAGGCAAATTAGTAGAGAGAAAAAAAAAATACTTCTCGAAGATATCTAAGATTGACGGATGATTGATAATTGTGGAAGGTGGATATTAATTGAGCTTGGGAGCAAAATAGGGGTCGAAAGAAAAATATAATAGTAAAGAAAGAATAATAAATCGAAAGAAAAAATAATAGTAGAAAAAAAAAAATAGTTGACTGGCTTGAAGTCGAGATTTAACTGCAAAATTAACGAGTTATAGCACTGTTACGCTATAGGGATAACAATAGCGTATGTTATCACATCAATTATAAAGGCGAGTTGCGGGCGGATGTCACGTCATAATCATTAGTTAAATCATTTTATTATTTTAAAAGTTAACACAAGCTACTTATAAAACAGTGATCGATTTTATATACCACAATTTTAAGTTGTAAGATAATTTTAAACTCATAGTCCGCAGAAACATTCAAGCCGGAAATAAAGCGATGATATTGCGAGCTGAGAATAAATTTCTTAGTGTAAAATTTATTAATAAGTAAATCCCTGATATTGCGTTATCGAGATTACAATACAAAATCAACTATCACAATTCGAATCATACAAAGTAATTATTTAGATGTTGTCTCGCGTCGACAGGTACAAATTTTAATTTAGATGGGTAAAGACATTAGAACTGAAATGGGTTTCGGATGTGTGACGTTCTTAGGACACGTACTGTTTAGTAGCATAATTTAAATTTAGTAAAATCGGCCGTATTGGACATATTTCGTTTTGCGGATATATATATTTAACCGAGGTTATCGTGGAGGTAAGCATAGTTCAAAGTTTACTAAACCCGACCTAGAGTCATAGCCTATCTTTGTATGTCAGAAGAAAATAATAAATTTATAAGTAGTAGATTTTAAAGTCAATAGTAAATTTATTTTCCCGAGGTGAGACCTGAAACCTAGTTCGCACTAGGACATTCAAATACTTTAACCGGTAATGTTGATTATAATAAATATAGATGTTCGGAACTTATAATAATATTCTAATACTGCTATATTAAAATTGTTATTATGAAATTAAATAGGTTTGCAAATTGGCAAATAATTATTAACTCAAGAATTTGTTTAGTACAAAGTAAATGTCTACAGGTTTAGAAATGATAGGACGAACGAAACGCGTTTTTGACTTGTGGCAAGGTCAGCGCAGACTGTCACAGCGGGATGATCTTGTTGGTTATTTATTAATATGAATTGCTAGAATTCTTAAATAATCTAGATTATTGGCATCTAATATGTACGTGATGTAATTGTAGATGATTAAAATTAGTGCTAAGGTAGGTTATTGTCGAAGTTATGACACAACCTTAAAATTGTTAGTTTTAATGTAAACTACATGTTGCATCTAGATTGTTATAAACAAACTAATTAATTGGCAGTTTTCACATAGGTATGTAGGCCGGGACATTGAGTTGATGAAATAGTGTTATCCAAATCATTCATCACGGAAAGATAAAGATATTTTTATTTGCAAGTGTGAATACAAAAGTTTATTTCGGTTAGTTCTATCCTGTTTTATTCTAGTTTTGTGGTAGCATTTTACCTAGGGTTGTTCTAAATTATAAGTAATTAAATATTAATTGTCTGTTGCTGTCTTCTACGTTAGAGAAGGAACGGAGAAAGATAAGGGGGACTCATTTTGTTATAGTCAGCTGTATGATAGATAATCCTCCTAGTAAATATTTCTTGTGATGGCGGTAGTAACATAGAATGGTTATAGGATGTTTTGTTCATTAACCGATTATCCTCACCGCAGCTGTGGATAGGGATGGCTAAAATATGTGAACAAAGGTGGAGAAGATTGGTCATTATAAATTTAAATAAATACTTGAATTGCATTATGCCTGACTAAATAGTGCGAAGAGGTGGAGTAACTATGTTAGAGAAATTCTCTATTGCATAATATTCGAACTTTTGACATTTTCAATTGTAACTTTAGAATTTTGATTAGAGTATTTAACTAAGCGGGTCCAACGAAGAAGGCATGCTGAAAGCGAGGTCTTTGGTCGTCTATGCACACAATAAAATTATAGATGACACAAGGGAGCATTCTTAATTGGCACTGTTAAATTAGTAAAAGTAGCTTGTTCGAATATGTTTAGTCGCACTGGGCACAAATAGAACTTAGTTAAGCGTGTGGGTTGTTTGATTTACCTGGTGAAGTAATTGAATCGAAGTTTCGGAACTGTGCTGTAGAAGTGGGAATTACTCAGCACACAATAAAATTAAGTGGTTTCCATTTAGCTTCATTTCCTAAACTAGCCTTTCTAAAAGTTGTGAGAATTCTGCTGTAGGGTAATTCCATTCGAGGACGCCTTATGGAGTGTGGACCAGGGTAAATATGCTTGACTGAACAACAGAGGGGTATTACCGTTAGCTGCGGAAATGAGGTTATTGATAGCATTTCATTTTAGCGTTATCATAACTCGCGCTACTGGGGAATTTTACAATCTGGACGGAAGGCTGAAAGTAGAGTAGAGTAATTAAGGAGTAACCAATTAGAGTTACAAACATTCGGGAGATTACCATCTTAATAATGTGTCTAGTGCGAGTGTAAAGTTAAAATCATCAAAAAAAAAAAAATATATATATTAGCACTATTGAATCACGCAGTTTGGAATTCAGTAAATATGAAAAGGAACTCACAATATTAAATTAACATGAATACTAAAACTAAGTGTCACCTTTAGTGACTTACTATTTACCGATTTGATCGTTATTAGTTATATAAAAGGTAGGAAGTTAAGTAGTTGTGGGGGCGGATAATATAGTTACCGTTGTGTTTAATTTAATAAGAAAATGAAAATTTTCAAAGGTATAGGAAAGTTCAGGGGTTATTGACATATTTTATATTAGCAAATGATACTAAATGTTGTCTTTCATACATAGTAATAACTAGGGATGAGACATAGTTATTGGATAGGTTTTGGGATAAGTATTTGCTTATATGCATAAGCTCAGTACTTGTCAATTAGTATACAATGTCCAGCGCGTACCGGAGTATTTACAAGTACTTATCGATGACGCATATATTGACAGTTAGACAGAGATTAATAGCGCACAAACTTCTAATTGTTCTGAACTACGGGGTATCTAGTTCAAAACTCAAGGACGTGTTTCGAGATACGTACCACCTTAGAGTGAGGGAGTTTATCCATAAGTATTTACGATCGACAACCCTATTGTAAGGCGTTAAGACCTTTATTTGTATGCACGGTATCACTGCGTACCGGACGGAAGCGAGTCTAGTATTCTATCTCGGTTGTTTGCAGGATTAGACATTAGATGTATCTCATCTAAAATAAAGTTATAACTCTTGGGCGATGATGGTATGCCTACTGGTTTTGGTTGTTATGGGGGGTTTGGTTAAGATTTCTTATCCGCGGAGAGGAAAATAGGTTTCGGTTGAAAGAAGTAGCTAATTAGGGATTGTGGAGGACGCGGGTTCGATCCCTGCCTGAGGTAGACAATTGTTCCGACGTTTCGTTATCTTAGGTAATTATATAAGTCAAGATGAGATTGGTAGCGTTGAAGTATGAAGGAAAGTTTTAATTCAAATTATACATTTTTATTCATTAACCTAGTTGGAACTAAAGACCGTGACGGCGAAGTGGTTGATGCTTCACCCACGAAAGATCCCAGGTTCGATCCCTAGGTTGCAACATTTAGATGCGAAACAAGTTGTAAGAAAAGACGTAAGTTAAAAGAAGGCCATGATGACAGATGTACTTGAAATTATTCTAGGAAAATAATTTAAAGAATAGAATAATTGAATGGTTCGGAAGATGTTATAAACTTTAAGTCGTAATCGTCATAGAGTTGAAGAGTTTTCGCTAGGGGGCGTTAGTAGACAGCGCAAGAGACTGTTATATTGATTTAGATTATATTATGATTTGTTGTTATGATGGTAAATAAAAGGCAAATCATTATTTGGAGGTTGTGTATGATTAAAGAAATGGTAGATGTCTAAGTTATTGGGAAGTATTTACCGAAACTAAGTTTACTGGGTTTTCGTTTCGAACACGAGAACTGGGTATGCGATTATGATTTTGTGTCAGTTGAATAGAATGAGGGGTGTGGGCTATTTTGCAATGGGAATGCTTATTGAGGAAGGAGTCATTAGGGATTGGGAAGGAACTATAAATAGTAGGAATATCTTTGAGGAAGAGGGCTAGGATGACAATGAGGTTGTCAAGGAAGGCCGTGCTATTTGTACTTAATTAAGTACAGGGTTAAGATATAATTTGCCGCAGAAAAGAGTGGTACCTTATCTGCTTAAATTCTATCGGGGGCGGCTGGAACGGTACAGAATGAATGGTATCCGTCCGTTAGTAAGGAATGTGTGGGAGTAGCATTAAAATAAATATTAATGCATAGCACCATTAATATAATAAGCATGAAAAAGGGAATAATAAACTAGTTCAGAATAATGGTCAGTGGTCTAGCGCTTTATCTTTAGTTTGGATTTCGCGGGGACTGCTCTGTGTGCTCCTTGCGACATAGGCGCCGTCTAGTGTGAGTTATTTACTTGAGCTTCGCATAAGGTTGCTAGTTTGACTTCTTTATTTTGAATTTCGCGGGGACTGCTCTGCGCGTCCCTTGCGACATAGGCGCCGTCTAGCGGAAGTCATTTAGTTGCTAGGTTGACTAGGACTTTATTTTTATTTTGAATTTCGCGGGCGCGATCTATGGTCGGAATACGGAACTTTTTTATAATTTCCCAAAATATAGGATTATTGGCTTAATTGGAGGATTATTGAGAGGGAATTGTTAATAGAAGGCTACATTTAGATATTCAAAGATGTAATATTGGCTGTCGGACGAGATTTGGTTAGATTATGGAAAAATTTTAGAATTGCGCGGCGAAGGCGGCAAAGAGCGAGCGAGAGGTTGAGAAAAAGATAGAAAGAGAGGTCGGATGATATCTCCACGTGGCACAACGCAAAGTTCGCGTATAACAAATAATGAGCGACGCGAAGGCGAGGCGCGTCGGGAAACAGCTAGCGATTGGTTGAAGGGAAGAAAAGCGGACTCGCGCGGAAAAATGTTGAGGGCGCGTGGCGCGAAAGTGAAGATGCTTGGGGGATAGAGGAAAATTAGCGGGCATTCAATTTTGGGACGTCGGCGGCGCGATCCAATTTAAGAGTGCGGTAACTACTCGTACGGGGGAAATAGTGTCCGAGCTTTGATAGTGCGCTAAGTGATATTCGAGCTGCGATATTAATTAAGATTTGTGAAATTGAAAGTGATTAATAAAGTAAAACTATTGCGGTCGCAACTCGAATCCGTTAACGGAATGAAGTATTCCGGGGTGTATCGGCGGAAACGCGTAACGGTGGCAACAAAAACCTATACACCTTTCAACAGACTTCGGTCTGGATGATCTTTGATTGTATTTAATAAGATCGGCGTTTTATATCATTACGCTAAACAATACACTATCTTCGACGGAGTAATGGGGGAGAGACAGTTGTCTCCCTAGTGAAAGTTGAAGATAGGTCAGACACCATTTAGCTGGAGGTAGACCCGTATGACCCAGTCCAATTTCGAGTCTACCTCCGTACATACAGTGTAGTGATAGAAAAATAACACACTGAGTATACTGGCTCGACTGATAGAACATTTAGGAGTTAGTTGCTTTCAGGGGCAATGCGACTCTCACAACACACCACGAATTTAAGTTAAATCTGGCTTGAGCCTAGATTGCAAGGTACACAAGTAGGGACTGTTAGTTCGACAAATTATAGGCATTTTCAAGTGAAGAAAGTTGTAGGAATCAATAGGTAGGCGGATATATATATTGTTAGTTAAGGGGGGGCAATGTATTTGCACGCTGTGCGTACATAGGATGGGTGCTTGAGCCGCGAGGCCAGGCCGGATTAATTCAGACTAATAAGGTAGGGGTAATTAAGTTACAGTGCTAAATAAAATTATGACGAAGTGATGTGGGTCCTATCTAGGCAAGTAATCTGTTACCGCAGGCCGATAAAATTCTAATTGTTTTCCTAAAGTTGTTACCAATTAATTATTCATTTTAAATAATTAACAGAAGTATGATAATATCGTACCATCATTACTTTGGAGTACTTAAAAGTCTAGACTGGTTTCCTATTACAAGAAAAATACTAAAAAGTTATAGCAAATAAGCATAACTGTACTGTGATGTTTGATTTCTAATACTGAAATGACCAAACAGGCATTTTTAGCTTTCCCTGGGATGCGATACGATCTCATATTGCTACACTCTTCAAGGTATTAGGGGTATACATCCGGTACCTATTAGCAAAAATAAGCTGATACAAACTGAACAACTAAAACCAGTTTAGAACCTAAGATAAGTCGTTAAAAGAAGACATTGCCAGCTATGAGCTTTTAATAATCTGAAACATAGAAATAATTGATTAATAACAACCTGCTAATTAGCCTGATAATGGTCCACTAATACCATTTGAATTCACTTTAATGGTCAAAGACCTCTTAAGACATGTAAGTACTTATTTCTAATAATGTGAAACATAGAAATATTTGATGGTAACAATCTAAATCAATCAGACTAATACCTAGTACAGTCTAATTTATATCTATTAAAGTGAGTTAAAGATAACTTCTAAATGTAATTGATTCAATGATTAACAGGGATAATTAACTACCTAATTTACTACCTACTAAAAGTATACTGACTATGATTTAGTAGTCTATCAAATTAACCACTCAGTCTGAGAGACAGGGGGTGGAAGTTAATGGAAAAATAATTAACTTAAGTTCACTTCCTAAAAGTCAAGGATATTGAATAAATTAAACATCTTTCAATAAACTTGAGATGTACATATACTTTATAAGATCTGTATAATGAACACTAAGAATAACCCAAAGTAATTTTCTTCAAAAGCTAGTATTCTATTTAAGTTCACTTCCTAAAGTCAAGGATATTGAATGAATTAAACATCCTTTAATAAACTTAAGATGTGATAATCTGCCAATGCAGACAATCCAATGTAGTTATATTGGAACTTTATAAGACCAGTATAATAAATACTAAGAGTAAATAAAAGTAATTTTACCTGTATTAATAGCATTCTATTTTAGCCACCGCCTGAAGTGGCGTTTGAATAAATTATCCACCCTTATAGAACTGAATATTAACTTTCTAATAAGACAAGAGGACAGTAAGCTAATATTGTTATATTGTGATCTCCTATAATAGACACAATAATCAGGGGAATAAGTGTCCGGTAGAATGCTGACCTTCCACCTCTGTTCAATAAGTGAAATCATAAGACATAAGTTATTGCATTGAATAATTAAGTTCTTAATGTGAAAAGGATATTTGGATGATAGCAAGCCTGGAGATAAACTCTATTGATTTATGTGGAATAATAAGAATTTAAATTGCTAACACATAGTTCATAATGTAAAATGAAATTAAATTTTGAGGAGAGATGTAAATTCTCAGTTTTAAAGAATTAAAGGCACAAGCTAATAATTAAAGTTAAATTCAATCTGGTCAGGGCTGATATAATACAATGAGCTGATCGGCATGCTAATAGCGGGGCGGGGCTATTAAATTACCAGAATCCTCTAATATGTCATATAAATTGCACCAGGCTTCTTATGTATCATGCTACTGATAATAAATAATAATACCTGCAAGCTAAGCTATCATCTGATTACCTTTGAGTGGTTACAAATCTTCCCCGCAGCTGCAGTGAAGGATTTAGGTCACAGTTCAGACAGAGTCATTGCTAGGCTACACATATCTATGTTATGATCTATAGACTGGTAGGTAATTAGGTCAGGAGAAAATAATTTAACACAGGGATAAGCCAATTACTAAACTTTCACGAAAGAACTTGAGTTACTTAAATGCGGTTAACAACGGAGGGTTCACTAGACGATCTGGCCAAAATAGTAGTTATTATAATATTACATTGCTTGACTGAAATTCACTGCAAATAGAATTAAGCTATGCTAAGGTTTCATCATCATACAAACAATACGCACTAAACAAAAACTCCAGACACAACCATTAGATTGTAGATAAATTAGGTTAATTAGTTTTAAGAATTAGATAATAAGTTAAGTTAAGGTAAAAGCGGCGAGGATGTGTGTATGTATTATAAGGTAGCTAGGCATATAGGTGTGAAAGGCTTAGATTTAGGTGTAGAGGGGGTGGGGAAGTTACATCTGTACCCGGCTGGTCGACTCGTCACCAGTAAGTCTAGCAGGGAAGGCGCTTGACCCGATATATCTGGAATCCTGGTGGGCTGGAGAACCAGTTGAGTCAGATCATGCGTGAGAGCGAATGCGTGGGCAGTTCGGCCTGCGTGATCTGTTTTGGAAGAGCCTAACCAGGTCTCATGGTGGGAATTAAAATCTCCCAAAAGTACCACATCGGCAGACGGAAACCGCTCCTGTACGTCGTCAACTGCTTGGCTCACGTAGTCGAATAACCGAGTTGTCTCGTGGTCTCCGGAGTGGGAACGGTACAGGCAAGCGTAGACATGGCTCTCGGAACCAAGATCCACGTGTACCCATAGGATGGAGAAGGAGGGGTCCTCCAAGCAGCGCAAACGTCGACAGCAAACGTCCGTCCTGACGAAAAGGCATACTCCGGCTTTCGCGAGGAAGCATTCCTCGAGCACGTAGCCGGGGTAGTGCAGATATGCAATGTCGGTAGGACGGCGGATCTGTGTCTCCGTCAGAAAGAGCAATGCAGGCCGGGCCGTCTCAAGGTGTTGGTGGACGGCGTTGAGGTTTGAATGGAGTCCACGGATGTTGGTGAACTCCACCACAAAAAGCGACTTGGTGGTGGGGAAGTGGGGTGCCGCTGTCTGACCTGCATTGTTTTTAGACACTGACATGCTGGTTGGATGGGGGCGTGAGTAAAAGGAGATGCTGTGGCGGCAAGGGGGAAAAGACAAAGTGTGGGAGACTAACATGAACTGGTGCATGTAGTTGTTCGGTAAGACGTTAATCATCTAATATCCTACACTCAATCTACTGAGTATATAGGCGTTTAGCCCCAGAAATAAATTGATACTGCCATAAAACGGAAAAAAATCTACTGAATGGAGATTTTTAAGGCTACCAAGCTTTTTAAATATAACGTCCATCACAACACACAATACCACAGACAATACATTCACAAGCACATAAACTCACATACAATCCACGCTCGTAGCCGCAACTTGAATATTGTTTTTAATTTTGGGTACCTACTTTAACTTTATTGCTAGTTTGTTCGAATCTGTTTAAGAATAGATGTTCATGGATGGATTTAAAAAGCACTATGTGAAATCACTTGTGGTCCTTCCTTGTAATGTTGCCACAGCAAATTCGCATGCAAGCTATTTAAGTACCAAATCTATTTTTATTCTTAACACCTAGTTTTAAAATACAATTAGTCATACCAGTAAATGTTCGCAAATAAAGCTTCCGTAATTGAAATCATTGTTTTATTATTGTAATGGAAAGTGCCCTTCTATGATACGGAGGACATTTTTCAATTCTAATTGACGCTGTAAAAGAAAACGAGAAAAGAAATGCCCTTGCTGAGTTTCTTGCTGATCTTCTCAGTACAAGGCTCCCGCCCTATAGATAGTCTATACATCATACGAACCGATGGTAAAATGACATTCATAAGTGCTGTAACCTAAACATGGCCTAACTTGAATAAATGTTATTGATTCTTGATTCTTGATCAATTCATTTGGGTTGGGTATTTGCAATCACCACGGTTGCCAAACTCGGGCTGGTGATCTTACCAGAAACCCAGGCTATGAAGTTAATACGCTTTTTCCTGAATTGGGAATTCACCTTAGAGCCTCCAATTATCGTACTAAGCACTTTGACACTTGACCCACTTTTACTATAATGCAACCTTTTTCTAAAGTAAAACCTCATAACAAACGCACCTCTTTACTACTGCTCCGCTTTTCGAGCAAACCTTATGAGGAAACACTACGTCGACGGGGCATGCAAAATTCTCATACAAAACACAGAAAAACGACGTTTCGTAGTCCCCTGATTCCTCCATCAGAACTGGAAGTATTTTTGTTACTTTTTCAGCATCGGTTAGAGAAAGAGATTTTCTATGTCTGTATGTTTGATTTTTTTTAATTAACTCATTTATTTAATAACCAGGGAGCTTCATAATTTAGCAAAACTACTCCGTTTTAAGGCGTCTCCAGAAACATTAAGTGTCTGGTTTAAAGAAAAAATCAAACATACAGACATAGAAAATCTCTTTCTTTAACCGATACTGAAAAAGTAATAAAAATTGGTCCAATTCTGAAGGAGGAAACAGGGGACTACGAAACGTCATTTTTCTGTGTTTTGTATGAGAGTTCTGCATACCACTTGGACGTAGTGTTTCCTCATAATCTCTTTTGCCAAATGAGCGTTTACGCATGTCGGTTTCCCATACAAACTTTCAAGTCGAGGTTTTTGAAAACCAATAAGCCGATTTTAATGAAACTTTGCATGCTAAAGTAAAATACAGGGATCTAAATAGTTTGTTGAGAACATTTTTAAAAAACGTTTATTTAACTGAGTTTTTGAAATTTTTAACATTCCATAGTGAACTATAAATCGAAATAACTCAGCTAATAAACGATTTTTAAAAATTAAAACTATTTTAACGGGGCTTAACGTACACAAATGGTTTTAATGCAATGCAACGCGATAGTTTAAAATCTTATCTGTTTTTAAAAAATGTTTTCAACAAACTATTTTGATCTCTGTATTTTACTTTAGCATGCAAAGTTTCATTTAAATCGGCTTAATGGTTTTCAAAAATTTCGACTTGAAAATTTGTATGGGAAACCGAAATGCGTGAACCCTCTTAATCTTTCCGAAAGGTGACACAAGGTCATATTGTTAAACATTCAACAGCTTCAGCGGTCCAAGTTACTAGTCCCAGGGCTGGCGATAAAACTCTATATATTAAAACTGTCCCGGTTAGCGTAACTAAGCCGTCTGACATCAATGTTGACACAAGTTTTGGGTTCAGGCCCGTTTCGGGGTCATCGCCAACTTTACTAGTAGTAGGATAATAAATATATTTAAGTAATAATATTGAGGGAGTTCTTTTCTTTTCTTTATTAGAAGGAGGCATACGAGCAGGCGGTCACCTGATGGCAAGCAATCACCGATGCCCAGACATAGACACACACTAATCTTCAATTATAGTAAATTACGTAATTTTATTTTATGAAAATGTTTCAACTGAAAATCAGCTTCACACCTGGCTGTGGCTTTATGCTAAGAAGAATCCTTTTTGGCATTTTAAAATATGTAATGTGTTTGTATTGTGTAATATTTTACAATCTTGTAAGTAACTGGAATGCTAAATATTTTTTTTTCTTTATCTCTTTCTTTCTAAAAACGTTTAATAATAACTTTAAACAATAAAATAGCAATCATAAATTATAGTATGGTGATTCCCACATTTAAAATGTCACGATTTGGACTTTAATAAAGAAAATTAACTAAATCATTATATATTTAGTACCTACTTCTACTCGATAACTCGACGCGACGCTTTTGGGGCGCTTTTGAGTCGGCTTGTCTAAATAATGCGCCAAAGTTGCGAATGTCATCTAACAGATTGTAAATGTATGAAAGAAAGTTGGATTTTTGTTAAATCAGTTTTGTTCATTTTTATATTTATCACAGATGTGTGTGTTTGTAAGTATTAGCCCGAATGTATGAGTGTACGTGGATCTGAAAGGCAATCTCGCGGCTGTCTACCGCTTGTAAATTGGTAAAGTAGGGTTAAATTTTAACAATACGCGAATAGTTATCGAACATTGACCTCCGTGATCGAGTGGTTAGCACGCCGGGTCTGGCGCATGGCGTCGCGCTATCTCTGAGGTCCCGGGTTCAATTCCTGGTCGGGTCAATATAGAAAAACTGTTTTTCTAAATTGATTTCAGGCCTGGGTGTTTTTTCTATGTTTATGTATATTTATCCGTTATCTTACCATATTAAAGAGTTTCAAAAGAATACCTACTCATCTTGGTCTAGATAATTGGTGTAGTCGTAAACAATTTTTTATTTTTAATAATGATATAGAAAATAGGTGTGATTCATTTTAATATTTATAATGAAATGAAGTCTTAGCATTTCTTGTAAGGTAATTTGCCTTTATGGTATGCACGCACCTGCACCCATCATATAAATAACACAAACATAAAATGCTACTGTTTTTGTGTTTAAGAAATAAATCCCATATAACAAAAAAATAATAATAATATTCAACTCAGAATCACAAGCAACCCTTACTTGTGTACGTTGAGAAAAACATTTTCGCGCGCTAGTTTAATAAAATTTGTCTTCATATAAATAACTAGGTATTCTTTTATTTTTTACAAGTATTTTTCTATGTAATATGCAATGGGTTCCCTATTTAATCCCGGAAGCCGTCTTACCGATTATCATTTCAACGAAAACTATTAACCGATCACTCAATTGAACGATGCCTTATTTGTACGAAGCTTTAATTTACCGATGTAACGATTCACCGAAAAACAAATTACCGAAGTTCATTTCAGCGACCATACATATAACCGACACATTATTTAACCGATGTAACATTTCACCGAATTTTAAGAGTTAAGGCTCGTATTCTAAAACCAAACTCACACTCAAACCTCTGCTTGAGTACAGTTAGAAGGGGATGGGGCTATTTATCGCATATATCGCCATCCCTTTCTAACTGTATTCAAGCATGGATTTGATTTTGAGTTTGGTTTTAGAATACGAGCCTTAGAGTATGTAATGTAGGTCAATGCCTCGGTGAAGTGGTCAAGTGCTTGGCTCGATATCCGGAGGTACCGGTTTCAATTCCCATGTCGGACAAAGTGCGTTTCGAATTTGTCGATTCATAGCCCGTGTTTGTGATCACTAACCCGCATTTTGCAAGGGTGTCCGTAAATACAGTCTGTCTATTCCTGTCACTAATTATCAAGTAGTAAAAGTTTATTTCGAGATGTCAGCAGAGTTAAATTACAAATCAGCATGACCAACAAAACTGCATACAACAATGACTTTCAATAAAATCGGCTGGTCACCGTGTGCCGTCGTTTTTATTGTTTACAATTTTTGTTTTGATATAAATCAATCTTGTTTTGGTCAGGCCGCATGGTAACGCACTTTAAGTAGTCCGAATATATATGTAGAGTAAAATATACATATATTAATATAACGTTCATCAACGACAACAACCGGGACTAGGGTTGCCAGATCGGGAAACTAAATTATCTACAAGAAATTTCAAAATGTCTGGATTTTGGGGGTTATTATCTGGAGAAATAAATTTTAAGAATAAAAATTTTTCTTTTTATTTCAAAATCAACAATTTTAAGATCAATCAAAATCGTGCTTCATTATTTACCCTATTAAATTTTTACGTTGCCACAAGTATTTTGTATTTCATTTTACTGCCTATACAAATTTCGAGCCTTGATGTTTTCAAGTAAGATTTAAAATTTAAACAATTTACATCGTAATTCAGCCTAATTATTCGCCTATTAGTTCGGCTTTAGGGAGGCGCGGGGCGGCTGGCCTCTCGGCCGCCGCCATTCTTATAACTTGTGCGTAAATCTTTACGAAAACTATTTGTCTGGCAATTTTGTCTAGAGTCTGGACATCATGTAAAATATGTTGAGAATCCAGACGAATCCAGACCATGTGGCAACCCTAACCGGGACCAACGGCTTAACGTGCCTTCCGCAACACGGCGCTTAATACCTACATAACAATTATAATAACATTTCCAAGTTCATTATTTAAACTATTAGTTAAAATTGTTTTCATATTATATATCCTCATACAGATAGCATAACATACAGATAACAAATTAAAACACTAGTGGATCACTAGTGTGACCATGACTATAAAAGCGGTACAGAGGACAAATTAATTAAATGTAAAATAAAACAAACATTAGGAAAATCTTCGTCCTTTAACAATCCATAATCAAGTTTTGAGACTTTTTGGCGGAAAAGTGAACGTTTGTTTATGTCCAAGTAGGTATTAAACGTTATTTTATGTGTTCGTGAACGTGCATCTTAACAAATATATTTTTATAATAATGATTTATTTATACAGGTTGTTTGTTATCTACCCTATGAAGCCGAGACGCACATGCCTATGTTGTTGTTATGACAATAGCAAAATTATGAATTTTCATTCTAACAAAATTACCGATCAACTGGCTGATCGGTATTTTTCATACTTTTCCATTAGGGGAGCTCGATGGCGCATTCGTTATTCGCGAGCGCGTTCGGCTTGCGATCTTGCTCGCTAAGCCACTTTCGCAATGCCGGGTTGCTGGATGGGTCACCAAATTAAAAACATCTCGAGCTCCTTCGTGCTTCGGAAGGCACGTTAAGCCGTTGGTCCCGGTTGTTGTAAGATGACAGTCGTTAAAATCCACCAACCCGCATTGGGCTAGCGTGGTGGGTTATGGCCCAATATCCCGACGTGCTATTGGCCACGTGGGAGGTCTGTGCCCAGTAGTGGGACGTTAATATGCTGATGATGATGATGATGCCTAACACCACTGAATAACTTAACACCCTACATTATCTATTTACCTCAAACGTCAAAAGTTTTTATATCGTTCGTTTGACTCATTGAGCTATATAAACTGTAGAGGTAACTTCGATGTGCCAAATTGTCACACATGTATGTATGTATGTGTGACAATTTGGCATGTATGTTGCCAGCATTAGTGTCACTCCCCAAATATAGGTAAATGTTACACAATGTCAGGACTCTCACATACCACGTAACAACAACACAACATAACACCTCATTTTTGTGTATGATGTAGAATGGTTAGGACAAAAGAAACGAAAATATATAATCAATAACAATGTATTTTGAATCAAATATCAATCAATATTTATGAAATTTTAATAAAATGTAAAATAAAATAACACAATGAAGCCAAATTATATTGACTCTTATTTAAGAAACAATCCGTGGCCTAAATGGTTTCATTCTAACATTAATTTCAACGTAAACAAGTTTAACTTTTAATCGCTGTTTTTAAATAAGGATCAACATAAATAACAAAGTCAACATTATTTAAGTGACAAAGATGCCTTGCTGCCTTGGTGCCAATGTTTCTTCAGTACTGCACGATTATACAACCTGTAATAAAAATACCTCATTTTAACTTTGTGGAATACCGAAAATTCATATTAACGTAAAGGAGAATTTCGCGAAAGTTAAAAACAAACAAAAATTTAGATGTTAAGGGAAACATACATATAATCACGACTATTATCCCCGAAGGATTAGTCAGAGACTAGGCAATCAGGACAGCAAAAGCAGTCCTCTACCATAGTCCACCTTTCACCAAATAGCGACTTCACAAATGTGCTCAGCGTGACAAGTTGTAAGCGCAACGCCGCTCTATACTGTTGGAAGTATGTGCAGTCTTCAGTCCGTTAGTCGCCTTTTACGACACCCAAGGGAAGAGAGGGGGGGGGTAGTATTCTTTCACCGCCACGCGACACGGTTAAGGGAAAAATTTATAAAATAATAAAGTAATTGCAAGTTTTGACTCCAAAATCTCCGAAGCACCACACTTTATGATTTGTGATACTTACTTATTCATTAATTTCTTTTGTCTGTATTCAAGTCCTCAATCGTTTTATCAAGCTTTGATAAGTGGCCGCAATTTCGCTAAGATTTCATTTTTCTAGATTTTTATGTCTTCGGCGAATTTTTTTGTGAGTGAACGTTAATTTACAATAGACTGGCTTGATTCTCGTGAGGCCACTAAAACTTAAAACTAAATTTAGTATTTTCTATCACGTTCAGAGAGGAAAGGGACAGGAGCGAATAGTAGAGATGGATATAATTTAAGTTGATACATTATTCTATGCTATTCGTTCCATGTTACTACCTAACCTAAGTATTTTTGGGGTAAACTTTGCGAAGTTCCTAACAATACTGAATAATAGGTTATTTTAAATTATTTTTATGAAATTTCCGTATTAAACCAACAGATTTGCAAACATTTATAAACAATTTGAGTAGAAACAAATCCAAATATCGCATGGTAAATTGTCAATAATCATCATGAAACCAGGTTAACAAAACTTACCTTCGAAACGATTTTTGAGACACTTTCCACTCACTTCTATTACTACAATGTTTAACCGAACAACTCATCATCATTTCGTGTGATTAACCACATCGGTTAATCTGGTGACCGAGTTTTACAAGCCGCCCAATTAGGCCTCTGACATGGCTTACAACTCATTATTAAATTAAACCCACCGAAATAATAAGTACACCAAAAATAAACTGATTCAACTACAAAAATAAATAAATAATTGGCAGGTTAACTAATGACAGCGATTTGTTTGGGTACAGTGGTCGTAGGATCCATGTAAAAGGTTACACAGTTTTACCGACATGGTCGGGTTGTTCCGTGTTCAACCCACATGAACCCACTAATTAATTTTTCCTTACTCAACCCATTTCTATTCCTTACTCAACCCACAGCAATATTTTAATTTTTAATTTCTTACTCAACCCACATGTATTCCTTACTAAACCCACATCGAAATTATAAAGAAAACTCCTGTTTGTGGGTACGGTCTGACCAAAAACTAATAGTGCCTGTTACGATTTTGTTTCTAATACATTAATTTTGCGATTCATAAAATAGATCATGTATATTCCTCATGAAATAAAACTTCCAAAAGTGGGACATAATCATATAATTATTATAAAAATCAACAAAATTTGTATAAAATCAACCTTATATAAATCAACAAAAATAAAATGAAATGAGCAAAACCCACGGACACCTTTTATGAACATAAATGCATGCAGGCAATTTTTTTATAAAAAGTGTGCGCGGGTTGTTTCTACTTATAAAATATAAAATTAACTTTGATTATTACAAACATAAATTTAAGACTCAGTCTAAGACAAAGAATAAAATCATTATCAAGCCGTGTACATAACAAATCACAGATTAAGACTAAGACTAATGATATGTCAAATAAATAAATATCATTTTAGTCTTTTATGATCTTATGTTATAAATCTAGTTGGTAGGTACAATTAAAAAACATTTTTTGTCTTTTTAAGTGAACGAACGGATACAACTTTTGGGTGTACGTACATATTACAATTTAGCCCGGTACATAAAAGAGATCATAGTTATCATTATATAATTTTGTTATGAAATAAAGTTTCTAAAAGTAGTACATAATTATACTATTATAAAAGTCAACAATATTTGTTTGAAAAAGTTAAGTATGCAAAACTATAGTTCTGCCGGTTAGGTTAAGCTACAAATGCTACCTACTCTGAAATTTACTGCAACTAAAAAAGAAGATCTCGAAATTCATCTACTTAATAATAAATTATAAGAACATAAATAAAGCTTTCGCAAAAATATGCGACCCTAAAATTAGCTGTTACTGAATAATGCGTTCGCGAAATTCATCTAACAAATCAGGAGTAACTGATTAAGTGACCATCTTAAGGTTTGCCCTTTCAGAACAAACAAACAAAAAAAATATAGCAATCTCTATCACCATTGTTTAATACTAGAACCGAAGATGAAAGTAAGATAATGCTATTTCACTCTTACTCTTTACCTGTCCAGAGACCTCCTTAACCCCTTGAGCACCGTAAAACCAGACACAATAGAATATCGATTGTTTCGCGACCGCCGGCGGTCTTATAATCTTTGACCTATTAAGGTCCATAACAATTGATTTAACTTTTATTATTATTTTGGAGAGTGCGCCGCTTATTCGGGTGAGTGGTAACAAAAGAACACCGGCAAGTTCTAAGAACTTAAATTATGAGGGACACAATTTTACTTCATTGTTGATTTTTATAAAATCAAAATCAAAATATCTTTATTCAGTAAACTTAAAATAAGCATTTTGAATAGTCTACATTTATTTTTTTATGGATGGATGGATAGGCATAGGAAACCCATTCAGGAAGTCTTTTAGCTGTGGAGAAGAACGGGCACAAGAAACACACACACACACAGCTTTAAAATAATATAGAAGTAACTACATTTACAAAACTATAATAATAACTATATGATTTGTCCCACTTTTATAACAATTGATTTAACTATTAATATTATTTTGGAGAGTAAGTACACCGCTTATTCAAGTGAGTGGTAACAATAAACACCGGCAAGTTCTAAGAGCTTAATATATGAGAAATATTTTAACTTAATTGTTGATATTTATAATAATATATGGTTATGTTCCACTTTTAGAAGTTTTATTTCATAGCGGAATATAGTACATACATAATCTATTTTATGAACCGTAATTAATGTATTAAAAACAAAACAGTAACAGGCACTATTAGTTTTTGGTCAGACCGTACCCACAAACAGGAGTTTTCTTTATAATTTCGATGTGGGTTGAGTAAGGAATTAAAAATTAAAATATTGCTGTGGGTTGAGTAAGGAATAGAAATGGGTTGAGTAAGGAAAAATTAATTAGTGGGTTGAGTTCATGTGGGTTGAATACGGAACAACCCACATGGTCATATCATCAGAGCTTTTGTTTTTAATTTTCTTATGGTATACATGATTTGCCGAAAGACAGAAAGAGATAGCAAACTAATGCTTTCTCCATAGTTTATAAAGCTCAAAGGTTTGACTATTAGTCATTGCTTAAATAGGGTTTATAAGCAATGTGGATGTAAATTCTATAGGGATATTAATAAATTAAAAGCTGTATTCAATGCTAGCGCGCACGAATTTATATAAAACTTTGTTTATTACTTTTACATCAACTAAGGCTCTTCTATTCTTGCAAAAGCTATTTTTCCTAGATCGTAGCATTTTTGGTAGGCAGAAAAGTAACATCTCTTTTTATTCTGCCGATATGTTACGAGGTATTCATTTTGGATGGTCATTCTGATTCGTTGATAACTCTACCATCGTATAATAATTGTCCAAGTAAACAAGTCGAGAATGGTAAATACATGCAGTATAAAAAGAAACCTTCTCCCTCTCTATGTATCAGATCTCATTTAGTTTTCGAGCAAGCACAATGTTGATACTTTTACTACTAACTATATTAGCGGCTACTATTTACGCGGTACTTTATATTTCGCGACGGAAATTTGATTATTGGAAGATTCAGAAGGTTCCGCACTTAAAGCCTACCTCAATAGTTGGCAACTACGGTGACTTTATCACGTTAAAAAAGTACGCAGGTTATGTGCATCAGGATATTTTAAAGAAGTTTCCCAATGAGCCCTACGTTGGCGCTTACTATGGCACAGAACCGGTCCTGATCGTCCAAGATCCGGAGATCATCAAACTGATTACAACTAAAGACTTCTACTACTTCAGCGGGAGAGAAGCGACTGCATACACCCACAAGGAAGTAATCACACAAAACCTATTTTTCCAAGGCGGCGACGAATGGAAGGCCACACGTCAAAATTTGACTCCACTATTTTCCTCAGCAAAAATGAGGAACATGTTTCATCTTATAGAGAAATGTGCTATTCAATTCGAGAAGGCACTCGATAATGAAGTAGCAATCGCAGACAAGGCCGAAGTCAGAAAGCTCATGGGGAGATTTACTATGGCTTGTATTGGTTCTTGTGCTTTCGGTGTGGACATAGACTCATTGGGAAAAGATTACAAAAAAAACCCATTTATCAATATGGGTAATATGATATTTGAATCTTCGACCGTCAGAGGTCTCTTCAACGTCACCCGAGCGATCTGGCCTGCAATATTCTATGCGCTTGGTCTAACGAACTTCCCCAAAGCACTCCCTAAGTTTTTCAACACATTTTTAACAGATGTGTTCAAAAGTCGCGAGTATAAGCCGACGAATAGGAATGATTTCATAGATCTCCTTTTAAATTTAAAGCAGCAAAATTCAGTGATCGGTGACAGTATCTCAAATAGTAAAACAGGGAATGATAAAAAAACCGAGATGCCAGTGACAGACGAATTTATGATCGCCCAGTGCGTTGTGTTCTTCGCTGGTGGCTTTGAGACATCGGCAACGACAACTAGCTACTTACTTTATGAATTGGCGAAACATCCTGATGTTTTGAAGAAGGTGCAGGCAGAAGTCGATGAGTTTCTCCGAAAGCATGACAACAAGATTGTGTATGACTGCGTCACTGAATTGCCCTTCACGGAAACGTGCATCGATGAGACGCTCCGCTTATATCCCGTGCTGGGAGTGATCAACCGTGAGGTCATGGATAAATACACCATTCCTGGTACCGACGTGGTCTTGGAGAAGGGCGTTCGAGTCCACCTGCCGGTCTACCATCTGCACCACAACCCGGACTATTTTCCGGAGCCAGAAAAGTTCCGTCCTGAGAGATTTTCACCTGAAGGGCGGAAGAGCATCATACCCCACACTTATTTACCTTTTGGAGATGGAGCCAGAATATGTATTGGTAAGTGTGATTTGATTTTTGATTAATTTTGGGAACAGAAAACGAACTTTAGTACAGACTACGGACTCAACGTACTAAAACTCATTATAAATTTTTATAAATTCTTTTACCAGCCACCATAGCCGTTTCATTTCATTAATTATTAAAAATAGTTATACCTTTGGAAGAACATGCTACAATAACATTATTTTTAACTATAACTACAGTTATTACTATTAGTTATACAATGAAAATACTCCCAGACCCGAATTAAATTTAGAAAAAACTGTTGTGTAGTTCTAAATTGACCCGACAAATATAAATAAGTTAGCAAGTGCATTACCATCAGTTGTTTGGTTCAGCTTTTAGATGAGTAATCAAAATAAAAAAAAACTTAAGCTCCTCCGTGCTTTGGAATGCATACAAATAAACCGTTGGTCCCTCTTGTTGTCGTATGATGGCAGTGGTTAAAACCCACCAACCCGCTTTAAGCCAGCGTGGGTATGATGGCAGTCGATAAAACTCACCAACCCGCATTGTGCCAGAGAGGGTCATGGCCCAACCTCCCCATGTGCTGTGTGGGAGGCCTGTGCCCAGCCGTGGGACGTTTATAGTCTGATTATGATGATATAGAGCAAGGCTGGCCAATAGATTTTTCAGGTGGGCAAATTTTTTATGAACTGCGGCGGTGCCGGGCCAAATACCATATTCATAAGGGATATACACAAAAATTATATTATAAAAATACCAAAATAAAATAAAGTTATACATATAATAACATCATTATTTGTATTTAATGTGAGCTGTGTAGAGGTGTTTCTGATATTTTTAGAGGTTTTTCTGATATTAATTTGTCGATATTTGGTTTCAAGTCTGATGCTGATAGTACAATCAAATCCGATACGTTTCGCAGTGAGAGATATGCGATATATATTTTTGATGTATGATAGAGTTGAAAAAGTTTTTTCACACACATAGGTGGAACCAAACCTGCTTAGTATAGCAAGGTCGCGCAATGTTGGGAAATCTTCAATGGAAATTCTTCCAAAAACTTGCAAAACTTTCTGTTAGCTGCTCTGAAGATATATTTTCGTAGATATGTTTCAAGGCAGTGTGGTTTTGAAGATCTGTCACTTCGAGCTGAATATTTGCTGGATATTTAAGCAGGTCAGTAGAACTGATGGCAAATGGATTTATAAACAGCTGAATATTTCTCTTGTCCGATTCAAAATCCTGGAATCTATTTTCAAAAGACTCTTTTTTTTTTCTTTAATTCTTCTTTTACACTTGCAAGTGTGGAAAAATTTACGACTTCATTTCTGTCTAAGTTTGCGTCCAACTTCCCATTGAAACCATTGATCAGGTTGAACAATGTTGGAAGAGAACAATATTTTACTTACAATAAGATTCAGCACATTAAGGTACGGCGTTGGACCTCATTTCTAAATGGGGCTCCGATAATCTGGTGGAGTTCAATGCCAAGAAAACACATGTGTGCGCGTTCACAGCGAAAAAGTCGCCATTCTTCCCCTTCCATCTCTTCAGGATACATCTCTAGGCCTGCAGAGCAGTATTAACATAGCATAGCTCGGTATGGATATCCGCTGCGATCTGAACCAAAAGGACTACATCGAAACCGTGATTAAAAATGCCTCACGTAAACTCGGTGTCCTAAACAAGGTGCGGTGATTCTTCAAGCCTGATCAGTTGTGTCTATTATACAAGACACAGGTGCGGTCTTGCGTGGAGTATTGCTCTCACCTTTGGGACGGCTCCGCAAAGTATCTTCTCGATGCCTTGGACAGATTGCAGCGCCGCGCTGTGCGCATTATCGGCAATGCGGTGGTCACTAAAACTCTCGAGCCTTTACAATTGCGTAGAGATATTGCGTCACTCAGCGTCTTTTACCGTTAATACCATGGCGAGTGCTCTGAAGAACTCTTTGACGTCATCCCTCCTTCTCCCTTCCTCCATAGGAGTACGCGTGCTGCTCTCCGAAGTCACCAATTTACAGTCTCTAATATTCCATCACGCACAAAGAAATTTGGTGTTTCGTTTCTTTGCCGCACTTCCAAAAGATGGAATAGTCTACCAGCACACGTATTCCCTCCTACCTATGACATAGGGTCCTTCAAACGAGGCGTGAAGAAGCACTTTGTGGGCCGGCAGAGTGAGGGTGACTGATGCTACGTCTCTTACGCTGCACCAGTTGTCCTCGCGCCTGGACTTCATTTCCACTTAACATCAGGTGGAGTGGGGTCATTTGCCGGGCTTAGTATAAAAAAAGGTACTTAAATGTATCAACTAATTATGCTAGATCGCACAGCCATGATAAATTTCAAACAGAGCTCTCTCTGCCGGCAATGCTTGTTTTTCTTCCAGAAATTCCAGAACACGTTCCCTCAAATCATAAAAATATTTCAACATTTCGCCCTTGGATAACCAGCGAACAGCGCAATAAAGATGTAGGTAATTCGCCGTACTCTTTTATTCCTTCTTCATACAACGTTCTGAATTGTCGGCGGTTAAGTGCTCTGGCACGTATGATATTAATGCAGCGTACGTACGCTTACTACTGGGGCAATCACATCCTCGAACATCATGTCTTTAGCGCACAAAGCTTCTTGATGGATAAACAATGATAAGAAAACAATTGTCAACCGATGTGATGTTGCAGCAAAGCCACAGTGCCATTGGTTTTCCCCATCATTGCAGTCGCTCCATCAGTGCAAACTGAATTGCATTTATCTCAGTTGAAGCTCTTACCCTCAACGCAATACCCGAACAAAGACAAGCCGACAAAACCCGAACGACGCGGATCGGTTCGTTGGATATTTTCGTTCCAACCGACCAATGAAGTGGAAGCAGTGCCATCGGGCGCCGCGCCGGCTAGCTGGCCGACCGAAGTGCTGGCGGGCAAATTGAAATACCTTTGCGGGCCACTTTGTGGCCCGCGGGCCTGGGTTTGGCCAGCCTTGATATAGAGCATACCACCAGGGGGGCGACCGCGCTAAATATACACAATCAACCACAACTGAACCGCAGCCGTTCTGCCGACTTCGTATAGCGCCATCGCGTGCGTCAAACGAGATAGCATTATACAACGTTAGTCGGAATGAGATGTATGTACTAATTTTTCGCAAAGTTTATATTTAATATAAACTTTGCGAAAAGCATTCATATTTTATGCATATATTTAAAAAATGTACAACCCTGAATAGGGGCGGGGCTAACGCCACTTGTTAACGCCGGCAATGAATTCAATGAACTCAAATCTGTCTCTCTCTCAAAACAGCTGTTTTTTTTAGGAAAAGTCCTTAGACAAAAGTTATTTACTATCATGTATACTTTACCCTTCTTTCGGCTTAGTACCCCTTTCCGACTAAAATTGCAAAGTTAACAGTTTATTAAGCTTTTTCTAAGTCCGGGTCTGTCATGAGGTAAAAAAAGCTAAATAAACATTTTAACTGAGTGCTTAGAGAGATAAGAAAGCCAGATAATCATAATATTTAACTAAGCGCTTAAAACGATAGATGATAAATAATATGTTATCATATTACATGATGCGTAAATACGGCCGTGATAACCGTGCCGCGTGGCGGTGAAATAATACTACCACCCCCTCTCTTCCTTTGGGTGTCGTGAAAGGCGACTAACGGACTAAAGGCACATACACACTGCGCCTGACGAACCTTGCAGACCACTCTTTAAAAAGTTAGGCATACTACCACTTCCATGTCTATATATATTTGAAGCTGCTAAATTCGTAAAAAAGAATTTAAATTATTTTAAACAGGCTAAGGAAGTTTATCCACGATGCACACGAAATTTCAATAGGTTGGTCTCTGCTATAATTCCCAAAAGTACTCGTTTTAAAAAAAACTGTTACTGGATGGGTATTACAATATTTAATAAAATACCTGAATTCTTAAAAGAATTGCCATTTAATAGATTTAAAAGGGCCTTATACAACTGGCTTATGGAACATGCTTTTTATACGATTAATGATTTTTTAAATAAAACTTGACATTTAATAATTAATAATGTTTATATAATAATTGTAATAATATGTAATTTAAATTAAATACGTTAATTGAGTTTTTATACTTTGACAATAATTTGATTTTAATTTTAATGTTAATTATAGATATTTGCATGCTGTTTGTAATGGCTGAATAGGCAGATTTTATATATTTTGCTTCAAACATCTACTGTGTACCTTATTCTAACGCAAATAAATGATATTTCTATTTCTATTTCTATTTCTACATCGAACAGCATAGAGCGGCGATGGGCCCACCATCTGTCACGCTGAACACATATGCAGTCGCTATTTGGTGAAAAGTGTACTATGGTAGAGGACTGCTGCGGTCCACATTGCCTGGTCTCTGACTAACCCTTCGGGGATAATAGTCGTGATTATGTATATGTATGTACGCGTAAATAACATTTTTAACGCCAATGACGTATTTATGTGCCCTTCGCTCCCTTTCTTGTGACGCCAGTATCTCATTTAGATGTCTTGATTTTGCCGCTGATTTCTGTACAAATATTCTAGAGACAACTCAGGAACAGCACATCACGATTATAACTAACAAGCGGCCGCTCGCGGTTTCACCCGCGTGGTTCCCGTTCCCGTGGGAATATCGGGATAAAAAGTATCCTATGTTTTATTCCAGGTTATAAACTATCTGTATGCCGAATTTCATCCAAATCCATTCAGTAGTTTTTACGTGAAAGAGTAACAAATATCCATACATACAAACTTTCGCGTTTATATTGTTAGTAGGATTTGCAATAAAACTTCTTACTTACTATTTTAGCTACTAAACATTTGATTTTAAAAAAATACGCTATTTACTTACAAGTAGATTGACACTGCTTGGCTTAGGCCACAGAATAACTTTAATGAATTAAGAATAACTTCTTGCCTCCAGGTATGAGATTCGCGAAGATGCAGATGATGGCTGGCCTTGTGACGGTGCTGAAGAAATACAACGTGGAGGTGGCGGAAAGCATGCCGAGCAAACTGGAGTTCAACCCTCGCATAATAGTGACCCAGCCGTACAGCGGCATCCATCTTAAATTCACGGTCAGAGAAGACTGGCAAAAGAGACTGTTCGTTAAGCAATAGACAATAAGGATAAATTTAAGTTGTTAATTAAATTTTTTGTTATTATTAAGTAACCTCTTTTGGTTTTATGCACCTTATCCACAATATAGTAAAGTTTCGTGCTTCTCAAGTTGATGGTCGAACTTCTTGGCTAGAAAGTTAAATTTAACTTTTATTAATAAATAATTAAAAGGGTCTTTTTAAACAATGAAATAAACATGGTTTAGATTTATTCTATCCTAACAACATCACTTTTTAAATTCTCTCACGAAGTCCATGTGAGATGTCAGTAAAGTCAAAAGTAACTTTACAGACATTTAATTTTATTTATTTATTTATTGGTACAGGTATAATAACAATTAATTGTTACGTATAATTACAACTAAACTTGTTATAACTATTTCAAAATAACTACGGTCGGAAGACCTACTGTTTGATATGCCTAAAGATGGTTTCACATATTTTTGTTATAACTAGTGGACGAAATCCATAACGGACGATTCACCTACGGTTAACTCACCTACGGTTAACTCACCTAATGGTTTATTCACCAATCGCTACACTGCGCTTCGCCACAGTATAAATATGAGCTTATATTTATACTGTGGCTTCGCGATTGTCTTAAATTTCTATCCTATCACGTGACCTACGTAGGGCAGCTAGTATCCTCAATCAGTAAACAGAGGTACAGTCCTATTGACCTAACCAACACAGGGGCCCAAGTCTGCTAATTTACGATTGTAATTGTTTGACACATTTGGTATTCTCTTACTCATATAAGAATACCAAATGTGTCAAACAATTACAATGCGATACAATTGCGATACAATTGCGATTCAATTATGCCATTCGTAAATTAGCAGACTTGGGCCCCTGGTATTTCGTACATAGTTGAAACAGCCAATAGCTACAACCATTAGATTAATCGAAATTCAATTGATTTTAATTTAAACAAAAATTATGTGAATTAAACAGAAGTTTAGTCGTCCAATAGGCGATATGAACTTAATTAATGTGAATCGACAGTAGTTATTTTGATAATAGTTGTATCAAGTTTAGTGCTAATGATACGTAACCCAAATAATTAACAGTTGTTTTGCATTCTAAAAGAATTTAAAAACTTACTTTTTTTTTGGTTTTGCTAGTCAATTATTCTAAAAAAAATATGCACGTTAGAAAATGTCTGTTATAAATGAAATGCTGTGTGTATTGGGTTTGTAATGGGTTCCCAAATCTTTATTTGTGCAACAGTTTATTATTCCTATTAGTTGGTTCATGCTTAATCTATTATTATCCTACTAATATTATGAACGCGAAAGTTTGTAAGTATGGATAGATGTTTGTTACTCTTTTATGTAAAAACTACTAAATGGATTTGGATGAAATTCGGCAAACAGATAGTTTATAATCTGGATTAACACATAGGATACTTTTTATCTCGATATTCCACGAGAACGGGAACCACGCGGGTGAAACCGCGAGCGGCCGCTAGTTAGGTATATATTAAGCTGTGTGGTGGGGCTCATTATTAAAAGAATACACCGACCCATCTCTTCCCTTTGGTGTCGTAAAGGGCGACTATAGAACTAAAAACTTCACATTCATCCAACAGCGTAGAGCGCTGATGGGCTCACCACCTATCATGCTGAGATCATATGCAGTTGTTATTAGGTGAAAGGTAGACTGCGTCAGTGGGACTGCTTTTGCGGTCCTCATTGCATAGTCTCTGAATAACCCTTCTGGGATAATAGTCGTGTTTATATGTAGGTATGTATGTATGTATGTATAGTTCGCTTTTTTCTTGAACCAATTATTCCTGAAACAATGGCGCATATCCGTTTACTTATACTGTAAAGCCTATTTATTGGTCACAATCGCAAAGGCGAAATTAAACACTCTTAACGAATCTAATCGAGTACTAATAGATCCTAATCGAATAAAAAATAGATATAGTTATTATAGGTAGTAGGTATTTACGAAAAAAAATATACTTAACTCTTTTACATTATTTAGGTAGCAACAATCAAACGTCCACGGTAGTTTTACTCACCGAGAAAAAATAAGTGCGAAACGTCCACGGTAGTTTTACTCACCGAGCATTTAAACCTCCAACCGTCCATGGTAGGTTTATTCACCCGTATAATAGGTCAAAGCACGTAGTACGTGGGTCCGTGAAAAAATTTGAGGTGGTTCTGTGGTTACTAATTCATCATACAAGTAAAAGAAATCTATATATTGCCCATTGAGGTAAATATACTAGAGTAGACGTCCCATACAATAAATGTGCAGTTGTGCACAGCTACAATGATACTTGTACCGTGGTGCGGGGCTTACCTAGTTGTCATAGAAATGTCCAAGCGCAGATGCGACGTTCATACAGATTTATTACAGAGTTGTAAAGTTGTAAGTTAATGTTGTTTGAAAAACTAATATGTTAGTTTTTATATTTATTGATTGTTGTAATTGTAATATTGAAATGAAAATTAGTAAATTAATGCTAAAAATAAAAGTAAGTAAATAATTTAGTTAATACATATTTCATAATAATAATAAAAATCTCCGCCCGGAAAGCGGAAGATGCGTGGTTCGATTCCCGCCTGAGGGTGTCGTCTTTTTTCAGTGTTTAAAAAAATTACTTAAGTATATTTAAGCGTTAATAAAACACTAAAATATAAAACATTAATAATAAAAAAATCTTTTCAATTATTTTGAAAAAATATTTATTGAAGTACTTAGGTACAAATTTTTCAAGCATTATTGAGATAAGATTAAAAATCGTATTTGAGTCCTGCCCGCTTTATCTGAATTACTTATTTTACGAATATTAGTTTAATTACTTACAGCCATAAAGTAAAATAAAAAAGTCACGTTCCAATTTTATTTAAAATTAGGACACGACTTTTTGGAAAAAAATGTCCTTGACTCCTATTATTCACAATTATATAGGCAACGTAATCGCTGGGAAGTGACTAAACCGCGTTTCTCCCGTGTTCTTTTAGCAACAACACGTGTTGTGAGACTCCATTTAATTTCTATCTACCGAACAATAATAAATAAACTTTAAAAAAAATTAAACACTTGAAATTGGCTTAATGCTACACGCGATAGCCATTAATTAAAATATAATACTATGTGACTAAACAAGGTGTAGCAGGTAAAGACTAAACAGGTCTTCCTAGTTTATTGCACCTTAATGGTTAGTAACCTCTACGTGTTTTCGTGACAGACAATGGGAGTGAAATTTTGACAACATATTACTCTTTACCATAAACAATTAACAGCGCTAGACCGCTTCTAGAGTGTTATTTTCTCGCGGGCAAAAGTTCAAAAGCGCCGCCATTTGCACGGCGCGCTTACGCGTTTTGTTCAACCATATTCAACGTAGTGCAACAGATTATAGATTTTACACTGCAGAACGGACATAGTTGTTGTGCATGTTTTCTACCTACTTTTAATTAGAATTCAATCTTTATTACATTTTATTTTATCAGATTAAACCACAGATAATACTATGGTTTATAAAATGAAAGAAACTCTTTGCGTTTATTTAATGACCAAATACATTTATATACATACGTACTATTTCTTCTGCCTAGGTAGTAGGTACTAAAATATAAATAAAAATATCACAGAAACGGTGCATCGGAGCTAAAGAATAAAGTTATTTTCCACGCCGTGTGAATCCTGTGATACCCCGAAGGTAAATATCTAATATTTATTAATATATCTAATGATCACTAAAAAAAACGGTCAAGTCCATTAAAAAAAAAGTATTTTAGGTAAGTTTCTTAATTATAACGAAATCCCCAAACAAACTGCCACCATAATCTTAACCCTAGTAATTATTTCACATAAAGCGTTAAAAGTGTCACTTCTGCACAAAACAGAAATATTGTTACTCTATTATGCATTTTACCGAAACATGGTCGCCGCTTCATGTCTCGGCGATTTGATAAAACAATTAGTCAAATGCATGTTACATCGATAATTTAGTATGTATTTCCAGGTGAAAAGTGATTCCTTTGGTTTTATTTGTATTTCCTGAGTTGTTTAGCACACATAAAGGTATATTTTAATAAAATAGAACACGGAATACACACTTATTGTTGCGTCTAGTGCCTGCCACAGACTACTACAGTTAGAGCGAGCTGGCTCTAACGCGTGTTACAAACAATCTATTTGAGATGTCTTCTCTAGTACGTAGTACATAATAACTCAATGATATTGCCACAGAAAATTTCACAGAAAAAAATAATGAAATTGACGAAATTGACAGTTCGCCAAAACGGAATATTGCAGCGTAAGCGTCTTTAAAAATGTCGAAATACTCTTCTACTCTCCATATTTCCTAAATAAGTGCACATCAAAACAAATCGCAAACTAATTATCGTTAAAGATTGGTTAAGTTTGTTTACATTCGTAGACAGTGACATTGCAACTAAATTTTTTTTCTGACCAAGCGCCATAAAACACGGCAACGTTCTTTGATAAGGTTGTTGCCCACTGCACCTAGTTCGTAGTTCCGCAAGAAAAGACGTGGCTGTATGGATATCAATTGATCCGTAGAGCAATTGAAACTATGGCATAGTGTACGAGAACCTTTAGTAAAAAAATGAAATTGTTGACAATTTTGACGGTTTGCCATTTTTTTTGCATAGGATTTTTTTGGTGCTAAAAATGTTGTTATTACTCTTCGTAATCATCCTTCTTCTTATTAATGTGCACATCAAAACAATCGTTATGGTTTTAGCTATCGGACATAGTATGATTCTTTATAGTTTCAAACTATTTGGTCCGAGGTTTCAAACAGTGACTTCCAAGTAATAATATTTTCAACATGTCGATATATTTTTACGTATTTTTTTTTTGTCTTGGAATGTTTATTTTTGTAATTTTTGTAATAGATTTTCGTAATTTACTATTATTTTATTAAAATACTGCGTTTTCTAAGCATTCCGTACGTATATTAAGTTTTGATATAGCCTGAGTAGTTGTTTAGTTCTAAGCTTTTTTGTTAGCTCAGTCAGGGTTCGTAGACTTCTGTACACTCTTCTAGCAGCTCTGGAAACAGCTGGACGCTGGGCGCCATGTTGTATATACGGGCTGGGACGCTTAAGTGGAGAGATATTAGCTGAGTGAAATGAGTATAATATGATTACTTACCAATCAGCGCAGCGTGACAAACAAAAATATTATATTATTATGCATTAAACGATGACTTTCATTAAAATCGACTAGTCACCGTTAGTGTTCGTTTATTTGTTTACTGTTTATTTGTTGAAAAGGCTTTATTATAATATACTAGACAGATGTTGTTATTATGAAAAAAATATATAATAGGTACCTACGTATCTAATAAAAATATAATAAGTATGTCTCGTTTATACTAAAGAATAATTAATCTAATAATTACTGATTCTATTAATCTACTATTTGTTTCTTACATAATATTAGACGATAAATTAAACAGATTAGGTACCTACCAATTATCACTAGACTGTCATCAAAGCGCGTATCGACGACAAAATAGTTCAATTAAAAATAAAACGTAAAACAACATTAATCTAAAACAAAATATAGTGGAGTTTTGAGACTTCTGAGCGAAAAGGTGAAGTTTTGTTATTAACAATTGATTTCGATGGTTTACGCGAACACTACACATTGATTTAGACAGCGATATAAACGATAGATTATTTTAATCCTGACGTTTCGATCTCTTTACTGGGTCCGTGGACAAAGGGAAGCTGAGGTGTCTTTTTTCTGTTATTTGCATTTATCCAATCACTATGCGGAGTACTGTACATTAGCATTTAAATATTCGTGAACGTGCATGAGTGTTAGCAAATAAAACAAAATACTGCACATTGGCTTAAAAGGTTTCAGTGAAATTATTTAAAAACGATAATTTTTTGATTTGATGATGCGGTACGCAAAGGATTTATTTTTTGCATTCGATAATTGGTCATTGCTTGAAGTGGATGTGTGTGAAATTGTGAATAAACTCTATTTGGGACAATTGAAATTGAGGGCTTTGGAATTCATAGTTTATCTACATATCAATTATAGCCCATCTACTATTTGGCGACACTGTGCGTGCAGCAGCGTATGCAATATGTAAGTAATTGTTTAAAGTTAAATAAAGTTTTGATTTATTTATTCTTTATTAATTAAAGTACATCCTGTTTAAATTCGATTTTTTTACGTCGACAAACATAATTTATTCTGAAACTAACCTTATGAACCTCCACCAACTATACCACTGCAACATCTGCATTTTGATAAAAAAGATTTTCTTAAAACTAATACATAAGTACTCATTTATCATTTCAAACTAAAGGAGAGAGAGAGAAAAAGATTGCATGGTAGAGCAGAAAAACGTTTCTTACCACACACTAAGTTACAGATTATTGTGTAGATATATTGTAATGTATTATCTTATCTAGCATGCTATTAATCGGGGAAATTCCACACCTTTATGCGATATTTGCTTGCGGTCCATTCCGGTCAATCGTGTAAGCCACAGCGCGTACGCACAGTAGCGCACGTTTCATTCATAAAACTGTCTATTATAAACCTATAGATACACGATTGTTGCTTCAAAAAGGACACCACGAAACAAGGCAAGGCATAACTCAGAAATAGCGAGCATAGTTCCAAACTTAGTCGGAATCAGTAGGCTGATCACCGTTAAAAGTCTTCGTGTACCTACATACATTAACACAAATCCAATTCCGAAATGTTTGCACGCGCATCATTTCAGAACGGTTGCACCAATTTGGATAATTCTTTTTTTGTTGCGTTCGTAATTGTACGGTGTGAAATATTTTATTTGGAAATACGTCACGAGGTACGTGGTAGTCTTTGTTGAGCTAATAACTACTTATCTGAAATATTTTAAAATTGCATTGACAAATATACTAATACGTTTGATTTTGAACAATTGATAGACACCATTTTATGCAAATATATTCGATAAACATAAATTTTAAAACTTTCCACGGAAATTGCACCGCAGAAGCAGTGCATTGCCATTTGCCACAGTCCAAGTTTCACTAAACAACAACTGCACATGTGCTCAGCGTGATGTGTGTGCAGTATTCAGTCCGTTAGTTGCCTTTTACAAAACCAACCTGGATTGGTTGGATTGGTATTCTTTGAATAATGACTCGCTACTAGACTGTTCCCCCAGCACTCTTAATGGCGCCTCCATATTAGTGCAGTGAATTCACGCGCCAATTCACGCCATGAATTCACGGCACATGTCGTGCCCTCCACATTCACGGGATGCTCACAATCGTTCGTGAAACCCGCCGCGAAATGGACGTAGAAGCTCAGCAGCTTGCTGCAATAACTTTGTTTGCTGTGCCAACATACATACTATTTAGACGTCCAAAACATTATTAGAAAGAGTTGGAAAAAAAAAAGATGGTGGATGACTGAAATACATCGTAACCGATCAAAGTATAGTCTGGAGTAAATTGATTAATTTCCTCTTTGGTCAAACTGGCACGGGGCCGTGAATGTGGATTTGTACGCGTGAACAACGCGCGAACCCTTTGTCGCGGGACAAAACACGCGCGCGACCACGCCTGTTCCCCGATCAGATCGGGGAACAGGCGGGTGAACCCCGCGAAAACGGTCCACATTCACGTTCACGCCTGTTTACGGAGCTTCACGGCAATAATGTGGAGCCGCCATTACAAATCTAATCGCGTAATTATAGATTCCAGTCGAATTAAAAAATGGATGAAAGTAATTATTGTGGGTATTTAAAAAAAAAAAACATGACTCTTTTACATTATTTAGGTAGCAACAATGTTTATTATGAGACGTCAGCAGACTGATGACCTTCATTAAAATCGGCTGGTCACCGTTAGCGTTCGTTTTTTTGTTTACGTTTTAGATTATGATATAAATAATAACTAGTTTTGCATACATTTTCAAGTAATCGGAGGATAGATAATAAATAATTTATACTAACATTATTATTATGCAACCGTGTCGCGTGGCGGTGTAAGAATACTACCACGCCCTCTCTTTCCTTGGATGTCGTAAAAGGCGACTAACGGACTAAAAACTGCACATACATCCAACAATCTATTTACACAGCTTTATATGGCTTTAAATGTTATGGGGGAATTATTCCCTAGTGTGGGACGCCCTCCGACTAAGTGGAGCGACGATATTCTTAGGGTGGCTGGCAGCAACTGGAATAGAAGAGTCGAATAACGGGCTCAGATGGCATGCGTTGGGATTGGGAGTGGCCTATCTCCAGCAGTGGACTAACACGGCCCGATTATGATGATGATGATGAAATGCTATTTTATTTTACTAGATGTTTCATTGGAAACGGTAAATATACTTACAACAATGATAAAAAAATCTTAGTACGTATTTACTTAATTTAAATAGATTTGAGGTTTTACCTAAAGAATATCATTAACTAAATATATTACTCTACTATTTAGTCGATACTGCTAAGAGGTAAGTGCCGCAGGCCTTGTACAGGTGTGCTGTACTTTGGGAATTAGTTTACATAATAAAAGACGATAAATAAAACAGATAACAAATTATGTCACTAGTGTGACCATGACTATCAAAGCGGTACAGAAGATAATATAGTTAAATTAAAAATAAAAGTAACATTATAAATAATAATAAATACTTAAATAAAATCTTCATTGAAAAACTAAATTTACAATATATTTACAAAATGCTAAATATATACTAATATAATCAAAATGTACACACACAAATATATGCTTATTAATTTTTGACGTTTTTTTATGCTTAAGTTTTTATAAAAAAAGATATTTGAATGATTAAAAATGTGAATTAAAAATGTCAACCTTATTGGTTAGGTACTAATGTTTTCCAAAACTCATTTCAGCCGTTACTTTATTTTACTTCAAAAACTCCAATTTCTATTACTTACCACATTATCAATACGATAATTGGAAATCATATTTAATTTTATTCCATTAAGTAATAACTTAAGTTAACAATTCATTATGATTTATCATTTTTCACCTTTCATCCGAAAAAAACGATAAATTACCTATACATTTTAGCCGTTTGTGTCGCTTGGGGAGAGACACTTGCCCGCTATTTTTTCTCGTACCAGGATACGTATGTTTACACAATTCTATGACCACGGCTTATATTTCGGTTCGACACGATTCTGTTTCGGCGTGCAGTGGTACTGGGGGTAGCTTTGCGCATTTGTCTGGCACAGACTATAAGCTCGTTAGATTAGTTGTTAAGTCTTAACTATAAGTTAGTTAACTGTTTTTTTTTATTATTATTTGTATTGACGACAATAAGTGCCAGTAAAGGTTTACATTAAATAAATAATTTGACTTTGACTTTGACTTTGACTACATGTGCCTGGGCTAGGATCTTCCTGTTTTCCAGGCAAAGAGAAAGATTAAGATAATTCTATGCAAAAAGCAGTTATTTTCTTAGTTGCTAAATAAATTACAAGACTAATATTCGCTTTGTTTACTTAGATTAATTAATAATTTTACAATATTCGATCAAATCTGGGTTAAAGTTAATCATTCTTTTTAGTCTAGTCATTATTTTATAAATTGTTTGTGTGCGAGATAGTTTAGATAATTTTAATAATTATTACATTAAAAAAACATTGGTTCTAAAACAAAACATAAGTAGTCGAGTTTTGAGACTTTGAAGTGAAGTTTTGTAATAGTATCCATTGTTTTCGAAAGTTTACGAGAACTCTACACCTTAAAATAAAACACTTTTTTGCGGGTAATACTCGCGCTTATATTAAGTACATTTTATGGATTCCTGATAGATCCTGACGTTTCAAACCCTTACCATGGTCCATGGTTACAGGGAGACTGAGGTGTTGGTCGTCTCTCCATAGTTAAATTTGGTCTAATAACTATGCGAAGTCCTGTACGTTATTAACCGTTAAACATTCAAGAACGTGCATGAGTGTAAGTAATAAAAACAAAACATTGCAACTTTGCTCAAGAAGATCCAGTAAGATCATTTTCAAACGATTTTTTTGTGGGACTGTTTTGGTAATATTGTTTTATGTATTTACTTCAATGTAAGCAAAGGATTTATATTTAGAATTGACTATTTACACATTTTAGATGCATTTTTGTAAAATTGCTGTAACTAAATAAAAAAAAAATTATGCTGTGTTATCCCTCCAAATCAGGCTTAGCCTAGGGTGGGTGGCCAGGTAAAAGTGTAATTTTATGTAAATAAGTCTTTTAGATTTTTTATTATTATTTACCACTAGAACCAACAGACGTTATGCTTGGTTGTCCTGTCCAAATATTAATAGCCAGTAACATAATGACAATTCAGCTAACAACAAAAAGATAAATATGGCGAAAAAAAGAGGAAACACCAAAAAGCTTTTAACAATCTAATTAATATATTGCACCAATCATTATTTATTTTTTAAGTTTTTATTGAGGATTATCACCAAATAGCATACAAACTATGATAACTACGATTATCACTATTGAGGATTATCACCAAATAGCATACAAACTATGATAACTACGATTATCACTATTGAGGATTATCACCAAATAGCATACAAACTATGATAACTACGATTATCACTATTACTTTTCTTTCTAAACCACCGCTGTAAGTATTAAAAAGAGCAATAACAAAAAAATTAATTGCTCAAGCCGTTTTTAAGTATAAGCCAGACTAACGAACAGCAATTGATATTCATACATATAGATATATTATTACTATTATAATATAATATATCGATACAAAACTATTTTAAAATTTAGGATTGTCGTAATCAAAACTCTACTATCAGAATTATCCGAGCTATTAAGTCGAGTGTGGTGAACGAATGAAGTATTTAAGGAACTTGCTCGCCCTCTGAGTATCAGATCACATTTAGTTTTCGAACAAGCACAATGCTGTTACTTGTACTATTAACTTTATTAGCCGCTACTATTTACGCGGTACTTTATATTTCGCGATGGAAGTTTGATTATTGGAAGATTCAGAAGGTTCCGCACTTAAAGCCTACCTCAATAGTCGGAAACTATGGTGACTTTATAACTTTAAAAAAGTACGTAAGCTGTGTGCATCAGGATATTTTCAAAAAGTTTCCCAATGAGCCCTATGTTGGCGCTTACTATGGCACAGAACCGGTCCTGATCGTCCAAGATCCGGAGATCATCAAACTGATTACAATTAAAGACTTCTACTACTTCAGTGGGAGAGAAGCGACCGCATACTCCCACAAGGAAGTCCTCACACAAAACCTCTTTTCCCAAGGCGGCGACGAATGGAAGGTCGCACGTCAAAATTTGACTCCACTATTTTCCTCAGCAAAAATGAGGAACATGTTTCATCATAAAGAGAAATGTGCTATACAATTCGAGAAGGCACTCGATAATGAAGTAGCAATCGCAGACAAGTCTGATACCAGAAAGCTCATGGGGAGATTTACTATGGCTTGCATTGGTTCTTGTGCTTTTGGTGTGGACATAGACTCCTTGGGAAAAGATTACAAAACAAACCCATTTATCAACATGGGTAATATGATATTTGAATCTTCTACTGTCAGAGGTCTCATAAACATCACCCGAGCGATCTGGCCTGCAATATTCTATGCGCTTGGGCTAACAAACTTTTTTTTTTTTTTTTATAGCAGAAGGAGGCAAACGAGCAAGCGGGTCACCTGATGGAAAGTAATCACCGCCGCCCATGGACACCCGCAAAACCAGAGGAATCGCAGGCGCGTTGCCAGCCTTTAAGGAAGGAATAGGCTCGTTTCTTGAAGATCCCTAAGTCGTAACGGTCCGAAAATACCGCCGCCGAGAGCTGGTTCCACAACACTGTAGTTCGAGGCAAGAAATTTCTTGAAAAACGCACAGTAGTAGACCGCCATCCATCAAGGCGATGTGGATGGAATGACAGTCGATTGCGTGTAGTGCGGTGAAGGAAATTAGCGGCAGGGATCAAGCCGAACAATTCCTCAGAACACTCCCCATGATATATACGGTACAATATACAGAGAGACGCAACGTCTCTCCGAAGAGCCAGTGGATCGAGCCGACCTGAAATAACCACGTCGCCGACAATTCGAGCAGCTCTGCGTTGAATGCGATCAAATGGAAGGAGTTGGTATTGGGGTGCTCCAGCCCAGAGATGGGAGCAGTATTCCATATGCGGCCTGACCTGTGCTTTATACAGTTGTAAACGGTGGGCCGGCGTGAAATACTGACCCGCTCTATTAAGCACACCCAGCTTTTTCGAAGCTAATTTAGCTTTACCTTCCAAATGACCACGAAACTGAACGTCACTCGAAATATCGACGCCAAGGATTCCAATAAACGGATTGGTATCAAGGGGAGCTCCCTTAAAGTTCAGAGGTACGACGAAGGGATGTTTTTTCGCGGTAAATGCGCAAACTTGTGTTTTGGAGGGGTTAAAGCGGACTAGGTTATGTCGGCCCCAATCCGAGACATGACTTAACATGTTCTCGGTGTCAGTCACAAGTTTATTCCGGCTCTCGATGACGCTTTCCAGAGAAATATTAGCTCGCCCGGTGTAGAGCGTATCCCCAGTACTGTCATCCGCATAGCAATGAATGCTGTTGTTATGCAGCATGTCATTGATATGCAGAAGAAACAAAGTAGGGGACAACACACACCCCTGCGGGACTCCAGCATTCACGGGCTTCATGTCGGAGCACGAACCGTCGACTGCGACTCTGATGCTACGCCCAGTAAGAAAGCTGGCAACCCATGAACACAATTTCTCAGGAAGCCCGTATGATGGAAGTTTAGAGAAAAGAGCCCTGTGCCATACCCTGTCAAAAGCTTTCGCTACGTCCAAGCTAACTGCCAGTGCCTCCCCTTTACTCTCGACTGCCTCCGCCCATCGGTGAGTAAGGTACACTAAAAGATCACCAGCCGATCGACCGCGACGAAAACCATACTGGCGATCACTTAGTAGCTGGTTCTCTTCTAGGTACCTTAAGAGCTGGCGGTTTATAATGGACTCCATTACTTTGGAGAGTAAAGAGGTAATAGCTATTGGCCTGTAGTTAGACGGATCTGAGCGATCGCCTTTTTTTGGAATCGGGTGCACAAGGGCTGTCTTCCAAGAGCTCGGGACGACGCCAGTGGTGTAAGAGAGCTGGAAAAGGCGCGTTAGAACTGGTGCCAATTCAGGAGCACACGTCCGAAGCACAATGGGTGGAACTGCATCTGGCCCACTCGCCTTATGGATATCAAGGGAAAAAAGAGCCTTACGAACTGACCTTTGCAGGAACTGAACGTTTGGCATTGTCCAAGCGCAATGCGGTATGGTTGGTGGAGAGTTTTCCCCATCGTCCAAGGTCGAGTTTGATGCGAAAAGAGAGCCCAAGAGATCGGCTTTCTCCTTTGCAGTATAGGCCAGGCAGTCATCGGTCTTGTGCAATGGTGGTAGGGACGGTTGACAAAAATTCCCTAAGATAGCTTTGGCGAGAGACCAGAACGCACGCGTCCCCGAAGGAAGACGCACTAGCCTCTCGCCAATTCTACCTTCGCGAAGTCATCATTCTTAATGATGACTTCGCCTTGGCGATGTCCTTCTTAAAGGATCTGGCGGCAAAGTTGTACTTCTTTCTGAGCGCACTGGTGTTTGGATCCTTTGATGACACCGCATTAGCCCAGGCTTGGTAATGCTGTCGCTTTTGGCGAGACGCCATTTTGCAGCAACGACCAAACCATGGTTGGGACTTGCCGCCAATGGGAACCACAGAGTTTGGAATGAAAAGTTCCATTACCTGCAGTATCACATCAACGACAGAGTCAGCGGCGACATCAGGATCATCCAGCGAGAAGCAAACTCGCCACCACGGGTAGGACGCAAAGAAGCTTCGCATCCCATCCCAGTCCGCCGACCTATAATGCCAGACTCGACGGCTAGCCGCTGGTTGCGGTTTTGAAGTTTCTGTGAGAGGCACAGTGCTGCGAATCAGACAGTGGTCTGATGAGCCTAGTGGTGCATCAACAGAAACTTGATAGCCGTCTGGGTGCGAGGTCAGCAGAAGGTCCAATAAAGAAGGTGCATGGCCCTCCACATCTGGAACCCGTGTTGGCTCGGTTACCAATTGGGACAGACTGTAGGCCAAAGCGAAGTCATGAACGGCTCTACCCGCGTGGTCAGTTGTGCGTGAACCAAGCCATTCGACGTGGTGGGCATTGAAGTCTCCCAATACCACAATCTCGGCCGAGGGGATCCGTTGGAGAAGGGAGTCTGTCGCTGTTTGGACGGTCTCGATGAGTTGGTCAGTTCCGATGTTACCGCTGTGGGACCTATACAGGCACGCGTAGACGCGAGGATGACGTCCGCAGTCGACGTGCAGCCATAAGATAGAGAGGTCCCTTTTGATGGATGGAGAGGTATCTTCAAGATTGCCAAGGCGACGAACGCACATATCCTCCCTGACATAGGCACAAACACCGGCTCGTGGCACAAATGCATGTTCCAGGTTGTATCCCGGGTAGCGCAAGTACGAGATGTCAGGAGGGGGGGATATCTGCGTCTCGGTGAGGAAGAGTTTCGCCGTCTCGAGGTGGTAATGGACGGCGCTCAAATTAGAGTGGATTCCCCTGATATTGCAGAAGTCCACGCGAAGCGTAGGAGGGGGTGCCAATTGTCCCGCCTTTCTCCTGCCTGCAGCATGCCTTGGCACGGGCGAAATTTTGCCCTCCCCAGAATACGTAGGGCAGCCTGAGCGAGAACGCTCAGGGGGGGATTCTCCGACACTGGATGTGTCGGTACCCCCCTGGGGTAAATCTAGATTACAGTTCGCTGCCATATCAATTGTGAGAAGGGGGGGGGAGGGGTCTTCCCCAAAGCACTCCCTAAGTTTTTTAACACATTTTTAACAGATGTGTTCAAAGCTCGCCAGTATAAGCCGACGAATAGGAATGATTTCATAGATCTCCTTTTAAATTTAAAGCAGCAAAATTCAGTGATCGGTGACAGTATTTCAAATAGTAAGACAGGAAATGATAACAAAAACCGAGATTCCAGTGACAGACGAATTTATGGTCGCTCAGTGCGTTGTGTTTTTCGCTGGTGGCTTTGAGACATCGGCGACGACATCAAGCTACTTACTTTATGAATTGGCGAAACATCCTGATGTTTTGAAAAAGGTACAGGCAGAAGTCGATCAGTTTCTCCGAAAGCATGACAACAAGTTAGTGTATGACTGCGTCACTGAATTGCCCTTCACGGAAACGTGCATCGATGAGACGCTCCGTTTGTATCCCGTGCTGGGATGGATCAACCGCGAGGTGATGGATAAATACACCATTCCTGGTACGGACGTGGTCTTGGAGAAGGGCGTGCGAGTCCACATCCCTATCTACCACCTGCACTATAGCCCCGACTATTTCCCGGAGCCAGAAAAATTCCGTCCTGAGAGATTTTCACGTGAAGGGCGGAGGAGCATCATACCCCACACTTATTTACCTTTTGGAGACGGAGCTAGAATATGTATTGGTAAAAGCGATATAATTATTTTTGGACAAAGAAAACGAACTTTAGTACCTACCGACTATACGGACGCTTTAACTAAAATTCATTCCAGTCTAACTTTTATACCAGCAACCCTTTAATAAGTTTTAAGAGTTGCTGGTAAAAAAGTAAAAGGCTTTCAAGGGCCTCTGTGGTGGAACTATAACCACTATACATTACCGTCACCAGACCTAAATTCATATGGCCTGGGTGCGATTCCCCGCGGGGGTTAAATTATATTGTATGCGGTTTGTACACACAAGATAATAGTATTAAAGTAGGTACAGTTGAACGTTTACATGCATTGGCACTATTCTTTTGCTCTTCTAATGAAATGAACAGTCGTCAATCAACAAAATGTCATTGTGTATGAATGATCGAAGTAGTTAGGAGATGGGTTAGGATATTACACGGATAGGACGAGGAGCTCGTAAGTCGTTCGGTTTTCGATCAAGCCTAGTTAAACAACTTTCGCAATGCCGGGTATTGTTGATTAAATTAAAGTATGTCTAGCTCCTAAAGTAGGTACGAGTACATCCTTCGTGCTTCGGAATGCACGTAAAGTCATTGGTCCGGTGAGGTAAGATGGCAGTCGTGAAACCTCACAAACCCGCATTGGGCCAGCGTGGTGGCTTATAGCCTAATTCCTCCATGTGCTGTTGTCCATGTGACAAAGCCTGAGCCCAGCAGTGGGACTTTATAGTCTGATGATAGTGGTGACGGATAGGGGACCGAAATCATATCGAAACATTATAAAACAATAAAACAAAAAAACTATTTACAATTACAACCTTAAGCTAGTGCGGGTTCACATTCCTTGCAACTTCGTTCAAATTTTTCTGACTGAAGAATTCTTTTTGCCTCCAGGTATGCGATTTGCGAAGATGCAGATGATGGCAGGCCTGGTGACGGTTCTAAAGAAATACAACGTGGAGGTGGCCGAAGGCATGCCCAATAAACTGGAGATCGACCCTCGCTCTCCAGTTACCACGCCGTACAGCGGCATCCACCTCAAATTCACCGTCAGAGAAGGCTGGCAGACGAGGTTGTTAGCTAAGCAATAGATAGACAATAAACACAATTTTAAGTTGTTAAGTAATTATTATTATGATTTGGACATTAGAGTTTTGAAAACCTATTCTTTTTTCTACTTTCTACTAATCTTTTACGACGTAGTCCGCTTAGCAGTTAAAGTTCGATTAATTTGTCGTAATGATCAATTTAGTCAGTGAAATTTAAATAAAATACCTGTAAATGAGAAATTTTGAATTTATCTGGGTTTTACTACAATGTGTCATCATACAGTACAAAAAAGGAACCTATATATATTCGATGAAAGAAGATGCAGAGAGCAAGAAAGTGACATTATTTGAAAAAACCAGCAAAACGGGAAAGGAAAGGGGGAAAACAAAAAGCAAAAGAAACAAATTATGTACAGTAATCCGAATGCTTACAGAAAATGAATGACACAATATTAAAACCATCCATTCTCTTATAAAGAGAAAACTTTGCTATTCCAGAACTTAAGTGTAGAGATTAAAAACCCTGTGGTTCTGGACAGCGAATGGAAATTAGGAGACTTAGTAAAAAATATTTTGAATGTTAAGTACACTACCACCCTCTCTCTTCCCTTGGGTGGTTGGGTGTCGTAAAAGGCGACTAACGGACTAAAGACTGCACATAGATCCAACAGCGTAGAGCGGCGATGGGATCACTATTTGTCACGCTGAGCGCATGTGCAGTCAAATTTGGTTAAAAGTGGACTATGGCAGAGGACTGCTTTCGGGGTCCTCATTGCCTAGCCTCTAACCCTTTGGGGATAATAGCACAGAATAAGTAATAATAATACCGATAGGTAATAGTCGTGATTATTTTGTATATTTGTATGTATTTATATTACACCGATGTTATAGTTAAGTCCTCTCTCGTTGTGCTCGTATCAGTTCTTATTTAGTTCTTATTAATATACAGGGTGGAAAGATCGAATGCCACATGGATGGCAACTATCTTAAATATTGGAAATAGCACATTCTGAAATTCTAAACAATAAATTCTGTATTTTTATGAATTTTTGAAATATCACAAATAATAACATGCCGCATTTTATGAAGCAGAACGAAAGGGTTACTGATAAGGTTCATTTTTGAACGGTTTTATTTAGCTTGACCTGTTTGTTGTTGATGTTGTTTCTCTAAATAACAAACACAATCAAAATGACGGAAGGCCATGCATACTAACAATTACCATTTAAATTTGTTTCCACCCGTCACGTGAAATGTACATAAGAGTATATAAGAGGGTTTACGCATTTCGGTTTCGCATACAATCTTCCAAGTCGAAATTTTTAAAGACCAATAAGCTATTTTTTATGAAACTTTGCATGCTGTAGTAAAATACAGATTGTTGAAAATATTTTTAAAAAACGTTTATATGGCTGAGTTATTGCGATTTAAAGTTCACTTTAAGTATAATGTTTAAAATTGCAATGACTCAGTTATTTAAACGTTTTTTTTTAATGTTTTCAACAAACTGTTTAGATCTCTATATTTTACTTCAGCATGCTGAGTTTCATCGAAATTGGCTAACTGGTTTTGAAAAATTTCATTACATTATTTAATTTGCGCGACTCGAGCGAGTCGCGCGCGAGACCTGAGGACGTTGCCCGGCCGCGCGCCGAGAAGTTTTAAAGCGGACGGGAAAGTATCTTACTTTCGTCATTCATGAAGATAATAAAAAAAAAACAATGGGCTTTATTGCAAGTTTAGCACTATTTAAAAACAAAATAAATAATGGATACTTCCTTATTATGTACAATATAATAAAACTTATTTAAGTACAATTCGTACGCATCAATAAAATAGTATTACAAATTAATCATAATAAAATTTACAATTTTAAATAAAATACAATTCATAATAATGTAGTGAAACAATTGATAATAATAGTCTAAAAATACTAATAATAAACACCAGTACAGAGTAGACTTATTTCCACGCATATTTGTCTGCAACATAGTCATTGATCTTATAATAAGCTTGTGATTAATTGATTGTTTAGTGGAAGGTGATTTTGCATTTAAAGACAAAATGTAATGAAAACAAAATGTGTTTTTTTTTGTAGCAAATGCAGTACAAATAAATGTGTTTATAAAAATGTAGGTTTTTTTTAATCAAAGGATTTCATAGAATTTTAATCAAATTTAACATTTAACTGAAAATTATGTAAAATTAAATAGTTAAATCTAAAACAATTCAAAAGAGAGAAAGGCTCTCTGTATTCATAAATCTTTTTTCTTCAAACATTGGCTGTAACTAAGTAAATAAATATGTTTTTTTTAATAAAATGTGTCTTATCATGAAATTACTAAGAACTAATAAAACAAAATTTCTGCAATTCCAATTGTATAGACGTGCACCTAAGTTAACACTATTTAAGCTGCAGAAATTTTATGTTTTCTTGAGTTTGTACAACTATGTATTATTTATAGTCAAGATAACAACTTTTACGAAATTTAGCTATAAATATTAAATACCTATGTGTACCTACCTACTTAAATTCTGACGTTACTGTAAGTTTAAATCGTAAAAGATGTTTTCTTCAATAGAGTAGAAAGTTATAGACCTATACTGTAACTCTAGATGAACTGCTGTTGTACTAGGTGTACATAAAACAAACTTTTTAAAAACCTACTATCAGTCGTTTTAGTATACAACAGGTACCCGTCTATAAGGTGACTGCTAGATACTCGAAGAAAGTTCAAGGGCTGGTCAGGTCAAGGACAAAAATGACAAAAAAGATTGCAGACTAACGTAGTACTCACAGAGCAATTTTATATCTGTGGTAGGACTTATCGCCCAGCTGACGCGGACGGGTCAAGAGACGGGTGGGTCAATAATTATTACCTTTTATTTTTCTTATGTTATTGCTTTAAAATAAATTAGATACTCAAATACTATCAAATTAAAATTCATGAAAGAATTTTTTAATGAAAAATAAAAAAGCACAAATTTTGTTTTTGTAATTTTTGTCATGTCTAAAACACTTGACCTGACCAGCCCTTGAAGTTTCTGCGGTTTCTAGCAGTCGCCTTAAATGAATCTACTTTTAACGACATTTTTATAACTAAACAAAGTTATAGCTAATTTAACACTCCACATTAGTATTATAATTTATTTTAACGTGCATGTGTTGTAATTTTGCTATTCTCTCAAAATGTAAGCGAAAATTGAAAGACAAAGTGTCTTTCAAACAGCATGTATACAAAATTGTAATGACAAGTTAAAATATTAAGCGTTTGAATCATCATCACTAATTACGTCTTCATCATCTGTCTCGATCAAAGAATCATTTTTTTTACTACTGTGGGGCATTTCCAAGTAATCTCTGTAAAATCTTTTAGGGATTTTACCATCTCAGCACAGGGTTTTTAATCTCTAAAAGATTTTACAGAGATTACTTGGAAATGCCCCACAGTAGTAAAAAAAATGATTCTTTGATCGAGACAGATGATGAAGACGTAATTAGTGATGATGATTCAAACGCTTAATATTTTAACTTGTCATTACAATTTTGTATACATTTGCTGTTTAAAGTATCTTTCAATTTTCGCTTACATTTTGAGAGAATAGCAAAATTACAACACATGCACGTTAAAATAAATTATAATACTAATGTGGAGTGTTAAATTAGCTATAATTTTGTTTAGTTATAAAAATGTCGTTAAAAGTAGATTCATTTAAGGCGACTGCTAGAAACCGCAGAAACTTCAAGGGCTGGTCAGGTCAAGTGTTTTAGACATGACAAAAATTACAAAAAGAAAATTTGTGCTTTTTTATTTTTCATTAAAAAATCCTTTCACGAATTTTAATTTGATTGTATTTGAGTATCTAATTTATTTTAAAGCAATAACATAAGAAAAATAAAAGGAAATAATTATTGACCCACCCGTCTCTTGACCCGTCCGCGTCAGCTGGGCGATAAGTCCTACCACAGATATAAAATTGCTCTGTGAGTACTACGTTAGTCTGCAATCTTTTTTGTCATTTTTGTCCTTGACCTGACCAGCCCTTGAACTTTCTTCGAGTATCTAGCAGTCACCTTATAGACGGGTACCTGTTGTACACTAAAAAGACTGATAGTAGGTTTTTAAAAAGTTTGTTTTAAGTACACCTAGTACAACAGCAGTTCATCTAGAGTTACAGTATAGGTCTATAACTTGCTACTCTATTGAAGAAAACATCTTTTACGATTTAAACTTACAGTAACGTCAGAATTTAAGTAGGTAGGTACACATAGGTATTTAATATTTATAGCTAAATTTCGTAAAAGTTGTTATCTTGACTATAAATAATACATAGTTGTACAAACTCAAGAAAACATAAAATTTCTGCAGCTTAAATAGTGTTAACTTAGGTGCACGTCTCTACAATTGGAATTGCAGAAATTTTGTTTTATTAGTTCTTAGTAATTTCATGATAAGACACATTTTATTAAAAAAAACATATTTATTTACTTAGTTACAGCCAATGTTTGAAGAAAAAAGATTTATGAATACAGAGAGCCTTTCTCTCTTTTGAATTGTTTTAGATTTAACTATTTAATTTTACATAATTTTCAGTTAAATGTTAAATTTGATTAAAATTCTATGAAATCCTTTGATTAAAAAAAACCTACATTTTTATAAACACATTTATTTGTACTGCATTTGCTACAAAAAAAAACACATTTTGTTTTCATTACATTTTGTCTTTAAATGCAAAATCACCTTCCACTAAACAATCAATCAATCACAAGCTTATTATAAGATCAATGACTATGTTGCAGACAAATATGCGTGGAAATAAGTCTACTCTGTACTGGTGTTTATTATTAGTATTTTTAGACTATTATTATCAATTGTTTCACTACATTATTATGAATTGTATTTTATTTAAAATTGTAAATTTTATTATGATTAATTTGTAATACTATTTTATTGATGCGTACGAATTGTACTTAAATAAGTTTTATTATATTGTACATAATAAGGAAGTATCCATTATTTATTTTGTTTTTAAATAGTGCTAAACTTGCAATAAAGCCCATTGTTTTTTTTTTATTATCTTCATGAATGACGAAAGTAAGATACTTTCCCGTCCGCTTTAAAACTTCTCGGCGCGCGGCCGGGCAACGTCCTCAGGTCTCGCGCGCGACTCGCTCGAGTCGCGCAAATTAAATAATGTAATGAAATTTTTCAAAACCAGTTAGCCAATTTCGATGAAACTCAGCATGCTGAAGTAAAATATAGAGATCTAAACAGTTTGTTGAAAACATTAAAAAAAAACGTTTAAATAACTGAGTCATTGCAATTTTAAACATTATACTTAAAGTGAACTTTAAATCGCAATAACTCAGCCAAATAAACGTTTTTTAAAAATATTTTCAACAATCTGTATTTTACTACTTTAAAAATTTCGACTTGGAAGATTGTATGCGAAACCGAAATGCGTAAACCCTATTATATACTCTTATGTACATTTCACGTGACGGGTGGAAACAAATTTAAATGGTAATTGTTAGTATGCATGGCCTTCCGTCATTTTGATTGTGTTTGTTATTTAGAGAAACAACATCAACAACAAACAGGTCAAGCTAAATAAAACCGTTCAAAAATGAACCTTATCAGTAACCCTTTCGTTCTGCTTCATAAAATGCGGCATGTTATTATTTGTGATATTTCAAAAATTCATAAAAATACAGAATTTATTGTTTAGAATTTCAGATTGTGCTATTTCCAATATTTAAGATAGTTGCCATCCATGTGGCATTCGATCTTTCCACCCTGTATATTAATAAGAACTAAATAAGAACTGATACGAGCACAACGAGAGAGGACTTAATGACATCAGTGTAATTTAAATACATACAAATATACAAAATAATCACGACTATTACCTATCGGTAGTACTATTACTTATTCTCTGCTATTATCCCCAAAGGGTTTGAGGCTAGGCAATGAGGACCCCGAAAGCAGTCCTCTGCCATAGTCCACTTTTAACCAAATATTGACTGCACATGTGCTCAGCGTGACAAATAGTGAGCCCATCGCCGCTCTACGTTGTTGGATGTTTTAGTCCGTTAGTCCGTTAGTCGCCTTTTACGACACCCAACCACCCAAGGGAAGAGAGAGGGTGGTAGTGTACTTAACATTCAAAATATTTTTTTCTAAGTTGTTCTCCTAATTTCCATTCGCTGCCCAGAATCCAGAATCAAGGTTTCTACCTTCAACAGTCTCAAAGTAAGCTACGATTGGTACATTTCAGTCTATACAATTGGGAAGTTAATTAATACATTTTATTATTCACAAAAAATAATCTGTTTAAAAAGTGTATATTCTTAGATAAAACACATGTTTGTCCTTTCATTATACATAATTTCCTTATAGTTAATATTGTCGTCAGCTGATCGGACAGTTTTGAATGGGAGGTCGAAATTTTTTTGTCATTTTTGCACATAGATTTCTTGGGGAAGTGTTGTTCAGTTTCATGGGTGAAACTCACCCTTAATTTCATTAAAACGATTAAAAATTAAAGGGTGTATGTAACTCTTGAATCAAGATAAACCCCTTAATCTTTCACAGAATCAATCTTATTCAAACTTACGTTATTTAAATGAAAATCGTAATCGTAATTGTTTTAGTTTTGAAAAGCTGAACTGATTAACCAAATCTACATTTACGCGAGCAAAGCTGCGAGCAAAAGCTAGTAGCAAATATGAGCGTCTGCTTGATGCAGCGTCCCCACACTGCATTGGGTAAATATATTGATAACTAGGTCGTGTAGCGGTGGAAGAATACTACCTAAGAGAGGGTTTGTGCTGGTTTAGTGCGAATAATTTACAGCTAAACGCTGAAAAAACTAAATGTATTAAATTTATACGATGTTAGAATGAATGGTGTTAAATTAGATTTGGTAGACTCGAAAGTTTTCCTAGGGAGAACCCTTGACTCAAAACTCCAATGGAATCCGCATATATCGAATTTGGCCGGCAAGCTCAGTTCAGCAGCATATGCGATTAGAAAAATTAGACAATTAACAAATGTTGAAACTGCTAGGACTATTTACTTTAGTTATTTTCATAGTGTCATGTCGTATGGCGTCCTTATGTGGGGAACAGCGGCTGATGTTAAAACTATATTTATTTTACAGAAACGAGCAATAAGAACCATTTATAGACTGGGATCGCGAACTTCTTTGAGAAATATTTTTAAGGAAGTTGGTGTTCTTACTGTTGCATCGCAGTATATTTATAATTTTATAGTTTTTGTGCATTGCAATATTAACACTTTTTCTAAACACGGTGATGTACACAATTTCAATACTAGAAATAAGTCAAAACTAGCAATGCCAATGTTTAGGTTACAAAAGGTTCTCGGCTCTTTCTTGGGGCAAGGTATACACTATTATAATAAAATACCAAATACTATACTAGATTTACCTTTAGATAAGTTTAAGAATTGTACATGACAATCTTGTTCACTTAGAAAAGGTTATTACACAGTCAAGGAATATTTAGAAGACAAAACAGCCTGGTTATAAAAATATATTTACATTATTTTTGTATAATTTGGTAACGACATGTTGTTTTGTAAATGTCGTTACTTCTATATTATTTTAAAGCTGTGGAGTTTCTTGCGCCCGTTCTTCTCACAGCTAAAATACTTCCTGAATGGATGGGGTGGGTGGGCGGGTGCCCATCCATCCAAATAAATTTAGACGTTTCAAAATACTTATTTTAAGTTTATTAAATAAATAAATTTTGCGTTTGAGTTTGAGGGGGTCTCTTCCCTTGGGTGTCGTAAAAGGCGACTAACGGATTAAATAATGCACATACATCCAACTTTTGCGGTCCTCATTGCCTTATAGTCTTTGACTAACCCTTTGGGGACAATAGTCGTGTTTATATTGTACTAGCGACCCGCCCCTGCTTCGCACGGGTGCAATGCTGTGATACTAAATATACTACATTAGCTCTAATATAATCAAGAAGAAAAGTCAATCATATAGGAATATTTGATATTTTTATTTTTCATATTTAGACAAAAATCAAATGAGTACTTACTTAACAAAACTTTATTTTTCATAAAAGCATTATAAAACTACTTGTCGGTAGGTTATTATATCTGTTTTTATTGGGTAATAGACAGTAAAATTCAGATATAATCGTAGCTGTTGTTTCCGTTGTACTTTTTAAAACGACATGAATTGAAAAGAGTTGAACGAATGGATCTGGCACCCGTTTGAAGGTGCCGTCTACTATAAACAGGTCTTTCTTTACGCAGCACTACACATCCGCTTTTATCGTATAAAACCACTGAGTGGTGAAGTAATTGTAAACTTATCAATATTACGATTTTTTTTGGCATCACGTTTTGCCAGCTTTTTGAAATGTAGCTTGGAGGTAAAAGTGCCAAATTGCAAGTCAATCTTATTTTTTTTTATGTATCAATCGTTTACTATTTGAACTGTTTGAACTACGTTTACTATTTGAACTGAATTCAGCGTAAATTATTTTGATCTATCTCGTAGGGTTCAGCCAGCGTTTGCAATGTAGCGTAAAAAAATGTGTTTATTTACGACATCAGATTAGAAACCTCTAAAATTATCAGTGTTTCTCTACTATATTATGCATGTATTATACATATAAACCTTCCTCTTGAATCACTCTATCTATTAAAGAAAAGCGCATCATTATCCGTTGCGTAGTTTTAAAGATCTATGCATACATATGGACAGACAAAAAGCAGGAATCGACTTTGTTTTATACTAAGAGATGTATGTTTTGTTCGCATTTTTATTGAACCAAATTATTCCTGAACCAATGTCGCATATCTGTTTATTTACACTGTAAAGCCTATCGGTCACAATCGCAAAGGCGAAACACTCTTCACAAATCTAATCGCGTATATACATCATAATCGAATAAAAAAATGGATAAAAGTACTTATAGTAGGTATTTACGATAAAAACATAAGTCTCTTACGTTATTAGTTTAGGTAGCAAGAATGTTTATTATGATATGGCAGCAGAGGGAATTGAGTAATAATGATTACAAATCAGCGCAGCGTGGCAAACAAAAATAGATTATTATGCATATCATGATGACTTTCATTAAAATCGGCTGGTCACGCTAAAGCGTTCGTTTTTTGTTTACGTTTTAGATTTAAATAAAAAAGGTTCCCTACGTCATTCCGAATGCCGTTTTACCGATTTTCATTTTAACGAAAACTGTTAACCGATCACTCAATTGAACGATGCCTTATTTCTACTAAGCTTAGCTTTAATTTACCGATGTAACAATTTACCGAAAAACCTATTACCGAAATTCATTTCAGCGACCATACATACTTATAAACGAATATTATTTTCACGAATGTAACATTTTACCGAATTTTAAGTGTAAAAGCTCGGCTATAGGAACGTCTATCACTCAAGTGGTAAATTAATTAAAATTAAAGTAATCAAATGCTGACAACGGAGACAATCAATATAATCTCGGTATTTTTGAACATTATTCGGTATTCTATTTAGCGTAAGTGAGTCAACTGAACTCAAAATATATTTATTCAATAAACTCAATTAATAAGTACTTTGAATCGTCCAAATCTTTTTTAACCTACCACCCATTCAGGTCGTAATTTTTTAACTGTGAAAAGACAATCGCTACACTGCGCTTCGCGATTATCTTAAATTTCTACCCTATCACATGACCTACAGGAGTAGGGCAGTTATAGTAGTTAGTGAGTTATAGTAGGTATTTACGACAAAAACATAACTCTCTTACGTTAATAGTTTGGGTAGCAACAATGTTTATTATAATATGGCAGCAGATTGAATTGAGTAATAATGATTACAAATTAGCGCAGCGTGACAAACAAAAATAGATTACGAGTATTATGCATATAACGATAACTTCCATTAAAATCGGCTGGTCACTATAGCGTTCGTTTTTTTGTTTACGTTTTAGACTTAAATAAAAAGGGTTGCCTACATCATTCCGAAAGCCGTTTTACTTTTTTTACTTTTATTTGTACGATTCTTTAATTTACCGATGTAACGTTTCACCGAAAAACCATTTACCTAAAGTTCATTTCAGCGACCATACATATAACCGACACATTATTTAATCGATGTAACATTTCACCGAATTTTAAGAGTATGTATTTCAACGCCTCGGTGGCCGAGTGGTCAAGTGCTTGGCTCGATATCCGGAGGCCTTGGTTTCAATTCCCATGTCAAAGTGCGTTTTGAGTTTGTCGATTCATAGCACGGGTTTGTGATCACTAACTCGCATTTGGCAAGGGCGGTGATTAAGCCAAACCCATCAATTGTAGCGAAGACTTGTGTTCAAAGATGGAGGTTTTTAACCTTCAGTAGGACAGTATACAGGCTGTACTTTCCTTTTTTCAGGTCAAAAGCTTCGGCTACTGAACGTTTATCAATCATAAAATTTTAGTAAATTAATAAAAGTGGGATAAATCAAATTCCTTTTAAATTCAATGTTATTATTTATTTTTATAAGAACAAATTTAAGCAAATTATAACAATTTATTAAAATATATATATATATTTCGTTTATGCCATCATAAAAATCACTACCCTTGCCAAATGCGGGTTAGTGATCACAAACCCGGGCAATGAATCGACAAATTCAAAACGCACTTTGTCCGACATGGAAATTGAAACCGGGACCTCCGGATGTCGAGCCAAGAACTTGACCACTCGTTCACCGAGACGTTGACATACATACTCTTAAATTTCGGTGAAATGTTACATCGGTTAAATAATGAGTCGGTTATATGTATGGTCGCTGAAATGAACTTCGGTAAATGGTTTTTCGGTGAATCGTTAGATCGGTAAATTAAAGATTCGTACAAATAAGGCATCGTTCTTATGAGTGTAAAACGGCTTTCGGCATAAAATAGGGAACCCGACGTAATACCGTTATACACCTTCATTTTTTATTCGTTTTAATGAAATTTAGGGTGAGAATCGTCAGCTGATCGGACAGTTTTGTATGGGAGGTCTAAATTTTTTTGTCATTTTTGCACATAGGTTTCTTGGGGAAAGTTGTTCAGTTTCATGGGTGGAACTGAACTCTTAATTTAATTAAAACGAGCAAAAATGAGGGATTTCAGGAAATGGCATATAGAGGCAGTAGAAAGTATGTGAATTGGGTAACTCCCGAATAGCTATTTTGGTAAGTGTAAATTTTGGGAATTGATCATCAGAGGAGTCAGGAAACGTGCACCGAAACGATATTGTTCATTGGATAAAATGAACGTTACTAAAATGCAAATATCAAACATATTTATAATAAATGAAGGTCACCGCTCCACAGCGATTCAGGCTTGCTGATAAGCGACCAAACCATCCGGAATCGTTTTCGAGAAGTGCGTATGCACCGTTATCGTACCATATTAGCGAGTTTCACGAATACCTAACTTGGGTAATGTAACGGTACAGAATGAATGGTATCCGTCCGTTAGTAAGGAATGCATGGGAGTAGCACTAAAATAAATATTAATGCGTAGCACCATTAATAATAAGCATGAAAAGGGAATAATAAACTAGTTCAGAATAATGGTCAGTGGTCTAGCGCTTTATCTTTAGTTTGAATTTCGCGGGGACTGCTCTGTGTGCTCCTTGCGACATAGGCGCCGTCTAGCGGAAGTCATTTATTTGAGCTTCGCATAAGGTTGCTAGTTTGACTTCTTTATTTTGAATTTCGCGGGGACTGCTCTGCGCGTCCCTTGCGACATAGGCGGCGTCTAGCGGAAGTCATTTATTTGGGCTTCGCGTAAGGTTGCTAGGTTGACTAGGACCGTATTTTATTTTGAGTTTCGCGGGGACTGCTCTGGGGTCGGCAAAGTGGTTCACCTATGGGCGGACGCCATCTATGGTCGGAATACGGAACTTTTTATAATTTCACAAAATACAGGATTATTGGCTTAAGTGGATGATTATTGAGAGGGAATTGTTAATAGAAGGCTACTTTTAGATATTCAAAGATGTAATATTGGCTATCTGACGAGATTTGGTTAGATTATGGAAAAATTTTAGAATTGCGCGGCGAAAGCGGCAATGAGCGAGCGAGAGGTTGAGAAAAAGACAGAAAGAGAGGTCGGATGATAGCTCCACGTGGCGCGACGCGAAGGCGGGGGGCATCGGGGAAACGGCTAGCGATTGGTGGAAGGGAAGAAAAGTGGACTCGCGCGGGCGTATGTTAGGCGCGCGTGGCGGGAAAGTTAAGATGCTTGGGAAAATTAGCGGGCATTCAGTTTTGGGACGTCAACGGAGCGGTCCAACTTAAGAGTGCGGTACGACTCATACGGGAAAAATAGCGTCCGAGCTTGATTGTGCGCTAAGTGATATTCGAGCTGCGATATTAATTAAGATTTGTGAAATTGAAAGTTATTAATAAAGTAAACTATTGCGATCGCAACTCGAATCCGTTAACAGAATGAAGTATTCTGGGGTACATCGGCGGAAACGAGTCACGGTGACAACAAAACCCTATGTACCTTTCAACAGACTTCGGTCTGGATGATCTTTGATTGTATTTAATAAGATCGGCGTTTTACACTATTACGCTAAACAATACACTATCTTCGACGGAGTAATGGGGGAGAGACAGTTGTCTCCCTAGTGAAAGTTGAAGATAGGTCAGACACCATTTAGCTGGAGGTAGACCCGTATGACCCAGTCCAATCTCGAGTCTATCTCCATACATACAGTGTAGTGATAGGAAAATAACACACTGAGTATACTGGCTCGACTGATAGAACATTTAGGAGTTAGTTGCTTTCAGGGGCAATGCGACTCTCACCACACACCACGAATTTAAATTAAATGAGGCTTGGCCTAGTTTGCAAGGTACACAAGAGGGACTGTTAGTTCGACAAAATATAGGCATTTTCAAGTGAGGAAAGTTGTAGGAATCTATAGGTAGGCGGATATATATATATGGTTAGTTATTAATTCAGACTAATAAGGCAGGGATAATTAAGTTACGGCGCTAAATAAAATTATGATGAAGTGATGTGGGTCCTAGCTAGGCAAGTAATCTGTTACCGCAGGCCGGTAAAATTCTAATTGTTTTCCTAAAGTTGTTACCAATTAATTATTCATTTTAAATAATTAACAGAAGTATGATAATATCGTACCATCATTACTTTGGAGTACCTAAAAGTCTAGACTGGTTTTCTATTACAAGAAAAATACTAAAAAGTTATAGCAAATAAGCTTAGTCGTACTGTGATGTTTGATTTCTAACACTGATATGACCAAACAGGCATTTGTTAGCTTTCCCTGGGATGCAATACGATCTCACATGGCTATACTCTTCAAAGTATGGAAAATTTTACATCCGATACCTTAGCAAAAATAAGCTGATACAAACTGAACAACTAAAACCAGTTTAGAACCTAGGATAAGTCGTTGAAAGAAGACATTGCAAGCTATGAGCTTCTAATAATCTGAAACATAGAAATAATTGATTGATAACAACCAGCTAATTAGCCTGACAATGGTCTACTAATACCATTTGAATAGACCTCTTAAGATATGTAAGTACTTACTTCTAATAATATGAAACATAGAAATATTTGATGGGAACAATCTAATCAATCAGACTAATACCTAGTACAGTCTAATTTATACTTATTAAAGTGAGTAAAAGATAACTTCTAAATGTAATTTATTTAATGATTAACAGTGATAATTAACTACCTACTAAAGGTATACTAACTATGATTTAGTAGTCTATCAAATTAACCACTCAGTCTGGGAGACAGAGGGTGTAAGTTAATGGAAAAATAATTAACTACATTCACTCCCTAAAAGTCAGGGATGTTGAATAAATTAGGCATCTTTCAATAAACTTGAGATGTATTTATACTTTATAAGATCTGTATAATGAACACTAAGAGTAATCCAAAGTAATTTACTTCAAATGATAGTATTCTATTTCAGTTCACTTCCTAAAGTCAAGGATATTGAATGAATTAAACATCCTTTAATAAACTTAAGATGTGATAATCTGCCAATGCAGCCAAGCCAATGTAGTTATATTGGAGCTTTACAGGACTTGTATAATAAATACTAAGAATAAATAAAAGTAGTTTTACCTGTATTAATAGCATTCTACTTTAGCCACCGCCTGAATTGGCGTTTTATTAAATTATCCACCCTTTACGGAACTGAATATAAGTTATTGCATTGAATAATTAAGTTCTTAATGTGAAAAGGATATTTGGATGATAGCAAGCCTTGAGATAAACTCTATTGATTTATGTGGAATAATAAGAATTTAAATTGCTAACACATAGTTCATAATGTAAAATGAAATTAAATTTGAGGAGAGATGTAAATTCTCAGTTAAAGAATTAAAGGCACAAGCTAATAATTAAAGTTAAAGCCAATGTGACGGAACTGTAATTAAACCATGAGATGTACAGTACGCTATGGAGCGGTGGTGGGGCTCATAAATTGCACCAGGCTTCTTATGTATCATGCTACTGATAATAAATAATAATACCTACAAGCTAAGCTATCATCTGATTACCTTTGAGTGGTTACAAATCTTCCCCGCAGCTGCAGTGAAGGATTTAGGTCACAGTTCAGACGGAATCATTGCTAGGCTACACATATTTATGTTATGATTTATAGACTGGTAGGTAATTAGGTCAGGAGAAAATAATTTAACACAGGGATAAGCCAATTACTAAACTTTCACGAAAGAACTTGAGTTACTTAAATGCGGTTAACAACGGAGGGTTCACTAGACGATCTGGCCAAAATAGTAGTTATTATAATATTACATTGCTTGACTGAAATTCACTGCAAATAGAATTAAGCTATGCTAAGGTTCCATCTTCATACAAACGCTACACACTCTACAAAACTCCAGACACAACCATTAGATTGTAGATAAATTAGGTTAATTAGTTTTAAGAATTAGATAATAATTTAAGTTAAGGTAAAGCGGCGAGGATGTGTGTATGTATTATAAGCTAGCTAGGCATATAGGTGTGAAAGGCATTAGATTTAGGTTTAGAGATAGGTGTAGCAATTTTAATATGATATGGGGGGGGAGGTTACAATTTGGTAAGCCATGACCAGGATTAGAAAGTTAAGTTATAAATTATCATTAATATAGTTGTATTGGATTTCAGTCAAGCGGTAATACTTTAATTTAGAAGTGGGATTTTTCCCACAAATTGTTGTCGTGTTGCGATGTGTGAGTTTAGAATTGGCTTAATAGGGAATAATTCAATGAAGATTAATTAATTCAGAGATATTGAAGAATTATAATTTGACACTTTTCACAATAAACGTTGTTATCTTCTAAAGTTGATTCATACACTTTGTATTACGGGCTCTTGATAGTGGGTGAATTATAATTTGACACTTTTCACAATAAACGTTGTTATCTTCTAAAGTTGATTCATACACTTTGTATTACGGGTTCGACCAATATTGTAGACAGTCGCAATGAGAGCTGGAGCTAAATTTTGTTGTACGAAATCTGTAACAAAAAGATTCTCAGGTTAGGTTAAAGGTCAAAGGAGGAGATAAAGCTACAAAACAATAGCGTAATGAGTATTATTTGAAATACAATACCTTTCAGTTATTATCTTTTTCTTCTTTATTTAATGGCGGATTTCGCCAGCATCAGGTACCGTGCGTTGTTGGTTTTCCAAAGTTTAATGAGTGAACAAAGTACTTAGATATAGTCAATAACCAAACTATTCCGGGGGTCTGGAGTATTAAATTTTAAAATTGTTGAGTTATCTGTGAATACTGAAACCTTTAGTAATTGTTTCCTTGAATACTGAAACCAGGTATCCAATTTTTGTTGTTGACGTTAGGAGCTATGGTAACTGTAGTTTTGTTTCTATTCCTGGTGATAGATTTCATATAGGCATAGGCAACTGGTTCATACAGCCTTGTGTTGAGTTATTTTTAGGATCGTAAAAAGTCGATAGGGTGACATAGTTCAACATTTATTGATTTAGAAAGATTTGTAGAATAGGGGGCGGTTTAATTATTATTGCTGTCGGATGGGAAGGCTAGGGGGCGAGATTGGACAGAGGTAACCAACTTAATTATTGCTGGATTCAATTTATATTATAGGACGGCGATATGCTGTACAATATTATAAAGTTATGACGCTAACAGCATAATATAAAACTAATAATAATTATATTTTGACTAATAATCGTTGAGCGATTGCGGTTTTTAGTTGATGTGCTATTCCACGTATTATAATTTATTTTGTTGGTTATGTTAGAGAAAAAAAAATTATAATAGTGTACTTGAGTCTCACATCTGAAATCCATAGAGTAGTTTAGGCTAGTCAAGGACTATAACGTTCTTTGTCTATGGTTGGACCATAGAGACAAATGATTTAGCGAGACCATAAACAATCTAGAATTAGGAATGATTATAAAACATGACGTCATAAAACCAATCGGAGAGGAAACTTCCATAACGCGTAATCATGTGATTTTGTTATAGCAAGTGGAATCACCTGTTATTTTCCATACCTGTTATTTTTAATACCTGCGATTTTTACATTGAAAGAGATTTTCCTAATACTTATCACGTAGTAGATTAGAATGCAATGACATGGGAAATGCCGCTTCATTTTGTTAGTTCGCTAAAATCCTAGGAAAAGTAACATAAAATAGTATTACGGTTCAAAATACACGCGTTGATGAGGAATCGCGATTATAAGTAATAACAAGTAGCAGGTATGTCATGTAGGGGATAGAATCATATGACTATTCATTGCTAGTAGGAATTTTGGTTTAAAAGCAACGTAGTTTGGGATGCATAATGTAAACGGATAAATACGTCTAGTAGGCGATAAAAGTCGTTACCGTCTGGAAACAACTATCTAATATCTACTCTATTGTGGGGAGGTTACCTATTAGCGAGGCTAGATGGCGTTGGGTTACCAATAAAAGATTTTATTTTGGATGATGGTAAAAGGGTGCTGTCTAATAATAATATGTATAATTGAAATACTCTTGCAGCGTTGTAAGTAGTCGTTACCGGTAATCATTGCTTCTTACCGTATAGTTGAAATCGTGATAAATAGTTAATTATGAAGATTTATAAAGGATTATTATTAGCTTAAGATGAGGTTAACGTACGCAGAGGTAAAGCTCGCTGGGCACAGCTTACTATACCTACTTACCTAATATTATCAGTTGTGAGTTACCTAGAGATATCTAAGTCGGGAGAGCGGTGAAAAGAAAAGACTTTACTACATGACTAATTAGTTAGGATAGGTAGAGATAGATAAATCATTAAATTCACTGGGTTGGATTAGCCTATTAAGAAGGGTACCTTGCACAATTGTCTATCTCCGTTGAACGATTAAGATGAAATATTTCTCGAGGATACCTAAGATTGACGGATGATGGATAATTGTGGAAGGTAGATATTAATTGAGCTTGGGAGCAAAATAGGGGTCGAAAGAAAAATACAATAGTAAAGAAAGAATAATAAATTGAAAAAAAAATAATAGTAGAAAAAAAAAAATAGTTGACTGGCTTGAAGTCGAGATTTAACTGCAAAATTAACGAGTTATAGCACTGTTATGCTATAGGGATAACAATAGCGTATGTTATCACATCAATTATAAAGGCGAGTTGCGGGCGGATGTCACGTCATAATCAATAGTTAACTCGTTTTATTATTTTAAAAGTTAACGCAAGCTACTTATAAAACAGTGATCGATTTTATATACCACAATTTTAAGTTGTAGGATAAATTTAAACTCATAGTCCGCAGAAACATTCAAGCCGGAAATAAAGCGATGATATTGCGAGCTGAGAATAAATTTCTTAGTGTAAACTTTATTAATAAGTAAATCCCTGATATTGCGTTATCGAGATTACAATACAAAATTAACTATCACAATTCGAATCATCCAAAGTAATTATTTAGATGTTGTCTCGCGTCGACAGGTACAAATTTTAATTTAGATGGGTAAACGTAAAGACATTAGAACTGAAATGGGTTTCGGATGTGTGACGTTCTTAGGACACGTACTGTTTAGTAGCATAATTTAAATTTAGTAAAATCGGCCGTATTGGACATATTTCGTTTGGCGGATATATATATTTAATCGAGATTATTGTGGAGGTAGCCATAGTTCAAAGTTTACTAAACCCGACCTAGAGTCATAGCCTATCTTTATATGTCAGAAGAAAATAATAAATTTATAAGTAGTAGATTTTAAAGTCAATAGTAAATTTATTTTCCCGAGGTGCGACCTGAAACCTAGTTCGCACTAGGCCATTCAAATACTTTAACCGGTAATGTTGATTATAATAAATAAAGATGTTCGGGATTTATAATAATATTCTAATACTGCTATATTAAAATTGTTATTATGAAATTAAATAAGTTTGCTTAACAATTGGCAAATAATTATTAACTCAAGAATTTGTTTAGTACAAAGTAAATGTCTACAGGTTTAGAAATGATAGGACGAACGAAACGCGGTTTTGACTTGTGGGAAGGTCAGCGCAGACTGTCAAAGCGGTATTATCTTGTTTTGGTTATTTATTATATTAATATGAATTGCTAGAATTCTTAAATAATCTAGATTATTGGCATCTAATATGTACGTGATGAAATTGTAGATGATTAAAATTAGTGCTAAGGTAGGTTATTGTCGAAATTATGGCACAACCTTAAAATTGTTAGTTAATGTGAACTGCATGTTGCATCTAGATTGTTTTATACAAACTAATTGATTGGGAGTTTTCACATATGTAGGCCGGGACATTGAGTTGATGAAATAGTGTTATCAAAATATTATTCATCACGGAAAGATAAAGATATTTTATTTGCAAGTGTGAATACAAAAGTTTACTTCGGTTAGTATTATTCGGTTCTAGTCTAGTTTTGTGGTAGCGTTTTACCTAGGGTTGTTCTAAATTATAAGTAATTAAATATTAATTGTCTGTTGCTGTCTTCTACGTTAGAGAAGGAACGGAGAAAGATAAGGGGGACTCATTTTGTTATAGTCAGCTGTATGATAGATAATCCTCCTAGTAAATATTTCTTGTGATTGCGGTAGCAACATAGAGTGTTTATAGGATGTTTTGTTCATTAACTAATTATCTTCACCGCAGCTGTGGATAGGGATGGCTAAAGTATGTGAACAGGGGTGGAGAAGATAGGTCATTATAAATTAAAATAAATACTTGAATTGCAATATGCCTGACTAAATAGTGCGAAGAGATGGAGTAACTATGTTAGAGAAATTCTCTATTGCATAATATTCGAACTTTTGACATTTTCAATTGTAACTTTAGAATTTTGATTAGAGTATTTAACTAAGCGGGTCCAACGAAGAAGGCATGCTGAAAGCGAGGTCTTTGGTCGTCTATGCACACAATAAAATTATAGATGACACAAGGGAGCATTCTTAATTGGCACTGTTAAATTAGTAAAAGTAGCTTGTTTAGGGTGTTCGAATATTTTTAGTCGCACTGGGCACAAATAGAACTTAGTTAAGCGTGTAGGGTTTATTTTGATTTACCTGGTGAAGTAATTGAATCGAAGTTTCGGAACTGTGCTGTAGAAGTGGGAATTACTCAGCACACAATAAAATTAAGTGGTTTCCATTTAGCTTCATTTCCTAAACTAGCCTTTCTTAAAGTTGCGGAAATTCTGCTGTAAGGTGGTTCCTTTGGGGGCGTCTTGTGAAGTCTAAATCAGGACAATTATACTTGACTAACCTATAGAGAGATAATGTCTTAGGCTGCAGAAACAGAGGCCATTGATGGCATTTCATTTTGGCGTGGTCAGGGGATCTCGTGTTGCTGGGGAATTTTACCATCTGGACGGAAGGCTGAAAAGTAAAGTAGAATGCATAATGAGTAACCAATTAGAGTTACAAACATTCGGGAGATTACCATCTTAATAATGTGTCTTGTGCGAGTGTAAAATTAAAATCATCTAATAAAAAAAATAAAAAATAAAAAGAAACTAGCACTATTGAATCACGCAGTTTGGAATTCAGTAAATACGAGAAGGAACTTACGATATTAATTACCATGAATACTAAGACGAAGTGTCACCTTTAATGACTTATTATTTACCGATTTGACCGATTATTAGTAATATAAAAGGTAGGAAGTTAAGTAGAGTTGTGGGGGCGGATAAGATAGTTACCGGTCTGTTTAATTTAAAAAGAAAATGATATTTTTCAAAGGTATAGGAAAGTAAGGGGATATTGACGTATTATATATTGGCAAATGAGACTAAATGTTGTCTTTCGTACATAGTAATAACTAGGGATGAGACATAGTTACTAGATAGGTTTTGGCATAAGTATTTGCTTATACGTATAGGCTCAGTACTTGTCAATTAGTATACAATGTCCAACACGTACCGGGGTATTAACAAGTATTTATCGATGACGCATACATTGACAGTTGGACGGATATACATAGCACACAAACTTCTAATAGATCTGAACTACGGGGTAGCTAGTTCAAAACTCAAGGACGTGTTTCGAGATGCGTGGCCCCTTAGAGTGAATGAGTTTTTCCTAAATATTTACGATCGACAACCTTATTGTAAGGCGTTGAGACCTCTATTTGTATGCACGGTGAGTGGGTGTCACTGCGTACCGGACGGAAGCGAGTCTAGTATTCTATCTCGGTTATTTGTAGGATTAGACATAGATGTATCTCATCTAAAATAAAGTTATAACTCTTGGGCGATGATGGTATGCCTACTGGGTTTGGTTGATATGGGGGTTTGGTTAAGATTTCTTATCCGCGTAGAGGAAAATAGGTTTCGGTTGAAAGAAGTAGCTAATTAGGGATTGTGGAGGACGCGGGTTCGATCCCTGCCTGAGGTAGACAATTGTTCCGACGTTTCGTTATCTTAGGTAATTATATAAGCTAAGATGAGATTGGTAGCGTTGAAGTATGAAGGAAAGTTTTAATTCAAATTATTAATTATTATTCATTAACCTAGTTGGAACTAAAAGACCATGACGGCGAAGTGGTTGATGCTTCACCCACGAAAGATCCCAGGTTCGATCCCTAGGTTGCAACATTTAGATGCGAAACAAGTTGTAAGAAGGGACGTAAGTTAAAAGAAGGCCATGATGACAGATGTACTTGAAATTATTCTAGGAAAATAATTTAAAGAATAGAATAATTGAATGGTTCGGAAGATGTTATAAACTTACGTCGGAATCGTCATAGAGTTGAAGAGTTTTCGCTAGGGGGCGTTAGTAGACAGAGCAAGAGACTGTTATATTGATTTATATTATATTATGATTTGTTGTTATGATGGTAAACAAAAGGCAAATCATTATTCGGAGGTTGTGTATGATTAGAGAAATGGTAGATGTCTAAGTTATTGGGAAATATTTACCGAGACTAAGTTTACTGGGATTTCGTTTCGAACACGAGAACTGGGTATGCGATTATGATTTTGTGTCAGTTGAATAGAATGAGGGGTGTGGGCTATTTTGCAATAAGAAAGCTTATGGAGGAAGGAGTCATTAGGGATTTGGGGAGGAACTATAAATAGTAGTAATATCTTTGAGGGCTAGGATGACAATGAGGTTGGCAAGGAAGGAGGTGCTATTTTGTACTTAATTAAGTACAGGGTTTAGATATAATTCGCCGCAGATAAGAGTGGTACTTTATCTGCTTAAATTCTATCGGGGGCGGCTGTAACGGTACAGAATGAATGGTATCCGTCCGTTAGTAAGGAATGCATGGGAGTAGCACTAAAATAAATATTAATGCGTAGCACCATTAATAATAAGCATGAAAAGGGAATAATAAACTAGTTCAGAATAATGGTCAGTGGTCTAGCGCTTTATCTTTAGTTTGAATTTCGCGGGGACTGCTCTGTGTGCTCCTTGCGACATAGGCGCCGTCTAGCGGAAGTCATTTATTTGAGCTTCGCATAAGGTTGCTAGTTTGACTTCTTTATTTTGAATTTCGCGGGGACTGCTCTGCGCGTCCCTTGCGACATAGGCGGCGTCTAGCGGAAGTCATTTATTTGGGCTTCGCGTAAGGTTGCTAGGTTGACTAGGACCGTATTTTATTTTGAGTTTCGCGGGGACTGCTCTGGGGTCGGCAAAGTGGTTCACCTATGGGCGGACGCCATCTATGGTCGGAATACGGAACTTTTTATAATTTCACAAAATACAGGATTATTGGCTTAAGTGGATGATTATTGAGAGGGAATTGTTAATAGAAGGCTACTTTTAGATATTCAAAGATGTAATATTGGCTATCTGACGAGATTTGGTTAGATTATGGAAAAATTTTAGAATTGCGCGGCGAAAGCGGCAATGAGCGAGCGAGAGGTTGAGAAAAAGACAGAAAGAGAGGTCGGATGATAGCTCCACGTGGCGCGACGCGAAGGCGGGGGGCATCGGGGAAACGGCTAGCGATTGGTGGAAGGGAAGAAAAGTGGACTCGCGCGGGCGTATGTTAGGCGCGCGTGGCGGGAAAGTTAAGATGCTTGGGAAAATTAGCGGGCATTCAGTTTTGGGACGTCAACGGAGCGGTCCAACTTAAGAGTGCGGTACGACTCATACGGGAAAAATAGCGTCCGAGCTTGATTGTGCGCTAAGTGATATTCGAGCTGCGATATTAATTAAGATTTGTGAAATTGAAAGTTATTAATAAAGTAAACTATTGCGATCGCAACTCGAATCCGTTAACAGAATGAAGTATTCTGGGGTACATCGGCGGAAACGAGTCACGGTGACAACAAAACCCTATGTACCTTTCAACAGACTTCGGTCTGGATGATCTTTGATTGTATTTAATAAGATCGGCGTTTTACACTATTACGCTAAACAATACACTATCTTCGACGGAGTAATGGGGGAGAGACAGTTGTCTCCCTAGTGAAAGTTGAAGATAGGTCAGACACCATTTAGCTGGAGGTAGACCCGTATGACCCAGTCCAATCTCGAGTCTATCTCCATACATACAGTGTAGTGATAGGAAAATAACACACTGAGTATACTGGCTCGACTGATAGAACATTTAGGAGTTAGTTGCTTTCAGGGGCAATGCGACTCTCACCACACACCACGAATTTAAATTAAATGAGGCTTGGCCTAGTTTGCAAGGTACACAAGAGGGACTGTTAGTTCGACAAAATATAGGCATTTTCAAGTGAGGAAAGTTGTAGGAATCTATAGGTAGGCGGATATATATATATGGTTAGTTATTAATTCAGACTAATAAGGCAGGGATAATTAAGTTACGGCGCTAAATAAAATTATGATGAAGTGATGTGGGTCCTAGCTAGGCAAGTAATCTGTTACCGCAGGCCGGTAAAATTCTAATTGTTTTCCTAAAGTTGTTACCAATTAATTATTCATTTTAAATAATTAACAGAAGTATGATAATATCGTACCATCATTACTTTGGAGTACCTAAAAGTCTAGACTGGTTTTCTATTACAAGAAAAATACTAAAAAGTTATAGCAAATAAGCTTAGTCGTACTGTGATGTTTGATTTCTAACACTGATATGACCAAACAGGCATTTGTTAGCTTTCCCTGGGATGCAATACGATCTCACATGGCTATACTCTTCAAAGTATGGAAAATTTTACATCCGATACCTTAGCAAAAATAAGCTGATACAAACTGAACAACTAAAACCAGTTTAGAACCTAGGATAAGTCGTTGAAAGAAGACATTGCAAGCTATGAGCTTCTAATAATCTGAAACATAGAAATAATTGATTGATAACAACCAGCTAATTAGCCTGACAATGGTCTACTAATACCATTTGAATAGACCTCTTAAGATATGTAAGTACTTACTTCTAATAATATGAAACATAGAAATATTTGATGGGAACAATCTAATCAATCAGACTAATACCTAGTACAGTCTAATTTATACTTATTAAAGTGAGTAAAAGATAACTTCTAAATGTAATTTATTTAATGATTAACAGTGATAATTAACTACCTACTAAAGGTATACTAACTATGATTTAGTAGTCTATCAAATTAACCACTCAGTCTGGGAGACAGAGGGTGTAAGTTAATGGAAAAATAATTAACTACATTCACTCCCTAAAAGTCAGGGATGTTGAATAAATTAGGCATCTTTCAATAAACTTGAGATGTATTTATACTTTATAAGATCTGTATAATGAACACTAAGAGTAATCCAAAGTAATTTACTTCAAATGATAGTATTCTATTTCAGTTCACTTCCTAAAGTCAAGGATATTGAATGAATTAAACATCCTTTAATAAACTTAAGATGTGATAATCTGCCAATGCAGCCAAGCCAATGTAGTTATATTGGAGCTTTACAGGACTTGTATAATAAATACTAAGAATAAATAAAAGTAGTTTTACCTGTATTAATAGCATTCTACTTTAGCCACCGCCTGAATTGGCGTTTTATTAAATTATCCACCCTTTACGGAACTGAATATAAGTTATTGCATTGAATAATTAAGTTCTTAATGTGAAAAGGATATTTGGATGATAGCAAGCCTTGAGATAAACTCTATTGATTTATGTGGAATAATAAGAATTTAAATTGCTAACACATAGTTCATAATGTAAAATGAAATTAAATTTGAGGAGAGATGTAAATTCTCAGTTAAAGAATTAAAGGCACAAGCTAATAATTAAAGTTAAAGCCAATGTGACGGAACTGTAATTAAACCATGAGATGTACAGTACGCTATGGAGCGGTGGTGGGGCTCATAAATTGCACCAGGCTTCTTATGTATCATGCTACTGATAATAAATAATAATACCTACAAGCTAAGCTATCATCTGATTACCTTTGAGTGGTTACAAATCTTCCCCGCAGCTGCAGTGAAGGATTTAGGTCACAGTTCAGACGGAATCATTGCTAGGCTACACATATTTATGTTATGATTTATAGACTGGTAGGTAATTAGGTCAGGAGAAAATAATTTAACACAGGGATAAGCCAATTACTAAACTTTCACGAAAGAACTTGAGTTACTTAAATGCGGTTAACAACGGAGGGTTCACTAGACGATCTGGCCAAAATAGTAGTTATTATAATATTACATTGCTTGACTGAAATTCACTGCAAATAGAATTAAGCTATGCTAAGGTTCCATCTTCATACAAACGCTACACACTCTACAAAACTCCAGACACAACCATTAGATTGTAGATAAATTAGGTTAATTAGTTTTAAGAATTAGATAATAATTTAAGTTAAGGTAAAGCGGCGAGGATGTGTGTATGTATTATAAGCTAGCTAGGCATATAGGTGTGAAAGGCATTAGATTTAGGTTTAGAGATAGGTGTAGCAATTTTAATATGATATGGGGGGGGAGGTTACAGTAAGATAATTTGGTGTGAGCCAATTTATTTATGATTTTATTTTTTTAAATCTCTTTTAAAATTGAATTTACTGACTTATTTAATTAATACATTTTAGATGTATTTTTTGTAATGTCATACATTACAAAAATACATCTAAAAATTGTCGTAACTACACAATTATTTATTTTCTGTCCCTCCAAGTCAGGCTTAGCCTAGCGCGGGGGCCAGGTAAAACTGTAATGTAATGAAAATCGGTCTATTAGATTTTTCGTTATTAGTAAGATAATGAATGACAACTCAACTAACAACAAAAAGATAAAAATGACGATAAAAAAATTAGAAACAGCAAGAGGTTTTTAACAATCTAATCAATACGAGTACATTGCACCAATCATATTTTAACTTATAAGTTTTGATTGAGGATTATCACCAAAGAGCATACAAACTATAATAACTACAATTATCACTATTACCTACTTTTCCTTCTAAATTACCCCAGTATTAAGAGCAATACAAAAAATAATAATTGCTCAAGCCGTTTTAAGTATAAGCCAGACTAACGAACAGGAATTGATATTTATACATAATTAACTAGGTATAAAGATAGATTATTACTATTTTTATACAATCTATGGATATGGAACAATTTTTAAATTTAGGATTGTCATCCTGATCCGTCGTAATCAAAACTCTACTATCGTATTCCGAGCTATCCGATAGTAGATAATGTCGGGGCTATGAAGTCGAGTATGGTGCAGTATATAAGGAACTTGCTCGCCCTCTGAGTATCAGATCACATTTAGTTTTCGAACAAGCACAATGCTGTTACTTATACTATTGACTATATTAGCCGCTACTATTTACGCGGTACTTTATATTTCACGACGGAAGTTTGATTATTGGAAGATTCAGAAGGTTCCACACTTAAAGCCTACCTCAATAGTCGGCAACTTCGGCGACTACATAACTTTAAAAAAGTACTTGGGCTCTGTGCATCAGGATATTTTAAAGAAGTTTCCCAATGAGCCCTACGTTGGCGCTTACTATGGCACTGAACCGGTCCTCATCGTCCAAGATCCGAAAATCATCAAACTGATTACAACTAAAGACTTCTATTACTTCAGCGGGAGAGAAGCGACCGAATACTCCCACAAGGAAGTCAACACACAAAACCTCTTTTTCCAAGGCGGCGACGAATGGAAGGCCACACGTCAAAATTTGACTCCTCTATTTACCTCAGCCAAAATGAGGAACATGTTTCATCTTATAGAGAAATGTGCTATTCAATTCGAGCAGGCACTCGATAATGAAGTAGCTATCGCAGACAAGAGCGATGTCAGAAAGCTCATGGGAAGATTTACAATGGCTTGCATTTGTTCTTGTGCTTTCGGTGTGGACATAGACTCATTGGGAAAAGATTACAAAGAAAACCCATTTATAAACATGGGTGATATGATATTTGAAACTTCGACCGTCAGAAGTCTCTCTAACATCACCCGAGCGATCTGGCCTGCAATATTCTATGCGCTTGGCCGAAAGAACTTCCCCAAAGCACTAACTAATTTTTTCAACACATTTTTAACTGATTTGTTCAAAGGTCGCAATTATAAGCCGACGGATAGGAATGATTTCATAGATCTCCTTTTAAATTTAAAGCAGCAAAATTCAGTGATCGGTGACAGTATCTCAAATAGTAAAACAGGCAATGATAAAAAAACCGAGATGCCAGTGACAGACGAATTTATGATCGCCCAGTGCATTGTGATCTTCGCTGGTGGCTTTGAGACATCGGCGACGACAACTAGCTTCACACTTTTTGAATTGGCGAAACATCCAGATGTTTTAAAGAAGGTGCAGGCAGAAGTCGATGAGTTTCTCCGGAAGCATGACAACAAGTTAGTGTACGACTGCGTCACTGAATTGCCCTTCACGGAAACGTGCATCGATGAGGCGCTCCGCTTGTATCCCGTGCTGGGATGGATCACCCGTGAGGTGATGGATAAATACAGTATCCCTGATACCGACGTAGTCTTGGAGAAGGGCGTGCGAGTCCACCTCCCTGTCTACCATCTGCACCACAACCCGGACTATTTCCCGGAGCCAGAAAAGTTTCGCCCTGAGAGATTTTCACCTGAAGGGCGGAAGAGCGTTATACCCAACACTTATTTACCTTTTGGAGACGGACCCAGATTATGTATTGGTAAGTGTGATTAGATTATTTTTGGACAAAGGAAACGAACTTTACAAAGGAAACGAGCTATTAACTAAAATTCATTCTAGTCTAACTTTTTACCAGCTACCCTTTATTAAGTTTTAATAAAGGCTTTCAAGCGCCTCTGTGGTGTAGCTAACCACTACACATTACCGTCATTAGACTTAGATTCTTAAGACCTGGGTACGATTCCCAGCGGGGGCTCAATGATATTGTATGCGTTTTGTACACCCAAGATAATAGTATTAAACAGTAGGTACAGTAGAACATTTACATGCATTGGCACCTTTGTTTTAAGCTAAGATTGGCACTATTTTTTTGTTCTTCTAATGAAATGAACAGTCGTCTCGTATTTATCATATAAAGGTGAATTTGCTGACTTAGAGTATACATCAATACGCCAGCAAGCTATTTAGCTTGCTGGCGTACAGTACTATAGAAGCATTAAACCCACCACCAAGATAAAACTAAAATTAAATAAAACACAATTTCCAAAAATAATTAAAAGGCAAGATAAATTTTATGAAACTTATGAAATGTCATGAATCATAAACACAATGTCTAAAAAATCTCATACAAAATGTCAAAATAGTACTTAAAGTATATAATTACTGTAACATCAATTACAAATACACAATGTCAAATAATACATAAAAAGTGCATAATAAAAATAGTGAATATTCATTTATAGTTTCATACGTCAATACTTCCTAAAAATTTAAAAGCCACTACACAAATATGTTCAAAATGATCAGCAAATTTTGGTAACATGATATGACATGTGTATAAATGATCGAAAAAGTTAGAAGATGGGCTAGAATTACACGGATAGGACGAGGAGCTCATAAGTCGATCGGTTTTCGATCATGCCAATTGCAGTTAAACAACTTTCGCAATGCCGGGTATTGGTGATCAAATTTAATGAAGTGATGTGACAAAGATGATACGTGAGGTTATTGAAATATAAAAACATCAAAATTTCAATAGAGACGATGCTTGGAATTTACCACTTGCCTGGGACCCATCATAAAAGTCATCAAATCCCAGCCCCAACAGCAACACATTGCAAGACCTAAAAATATTGTTATCTCGTATTGTATAAACTTGAACGCACCCGGTTAAATATAAAAACCGGCCAAGTGCGAGTCGGACTCGCCCATGAAGGGTTCCGTAGCAGCAAGTAACATCGTATAAAAGTTCTTGTAGTTCGTTGTTACTTTGATCGATGTTTTACTAATAGTGTATTTTTTTAAATAAATTAATTTATGACGTATAAAAAAAAAACTACTTACTAGATCTCGTTCAAACCATTTTTCGGTTGAAGTTTGCATGTACATCATATATTTTTTTTAGTTTTATCATTCTATTATTTTAGAAGTTACAGGGGGGGACACACATTTTACCACTTTGGATGTATCTCTCGCGCAAACTATTCAGTTTAGAAAAAAAATATTTTTGAAACCTTAATATCATTTTTGAAGACCTATCCATAGATGTATGGGATTAATGAAAAAAAATTTTTTGAGTGTCAGTTCTAAGTATGGGGAACCCCAAAACTTATTGTTTTTTTTCTATTTTATGAGAAAAACCTAATGCGGTTCACAGAATACATCTTACTTGGTAAGTAAGTAGTTTTAACAGTATAGTTCTTATAGTTTCGGAAAAAAAGTGGCTGTGACATACGGACGGACAGAGAGACAGACATGACGAATCCATAAGGGTTCCGTTTTTTGCCATTTGGCTACGGAACCCTAAAAATGATTGACGGTAGGCAAATAACTTCTAACTATGAGACGACAACATCTGTCTCCCTGTGACCACGGACCTAAGCGGTTCGAAACGTCTGGACGAAAATCAAAACCCTAAAATGTAATAAACGCGAATTAGAATCCAAACTATTTGACTTTGAGTACTTTGAATACAAGTTGTAACAACAATGAAATAAGTACATACATACATATTTATTTATAATAGATAATTTAATAGGTTGATTAGGTTATACCAGGTTATACTAAAATAAATGGCTACATTACATTCCAAATAAATATGAGAGTGACCTCTTTGAAAGATTCCATCTCGTAGCACAATAGGAAAACGTCATTTCATATGGCTTAGGAAAAAAACTATTTACAATAACAACCTTAGCCAATGCGGGTTCACATTCCTTGCAACTTCGTTTAATATATTCTGAATGAAGAATTCCTTCTTGCCTCCAGGTATGAGGTTCGCAAAGATGCAGATGATGGCAGGCCTGGTGACGGTGCTGAAGAAATACAACGTGGAAGTGGCCGAAGGCATGCCGAGTAAACTGGAGTTCAACCCTCGCGGTCCAGTTACCGTGCCGTACGGCGGCATCCACCTCAAATTCACCGTCAGAGAAGACTGGCAGACAAGACTGTTCGCTAAGCAATAGACAATAAAGATAATTTTAAGTTGTTAATTTTATTATTTGTTATGATAACCTCTTCTTGTGTTTTGCACGTGGCCACACGGTTGCAACTTCAACTATAGAGACTTCCTTTAATAGGACAATGGTATATAACGGGTGTCCCAGATATCGACGTCAAGAAACCGGGTTATAAGCCAAGTTATAATAGTTATCAGAAAAATAAAAAAAAAATCTTAGTCACGTATTTTCAAAACTATAGACATTTTTTTAAAAATCCAAAAAATCTACGTCGCGTCGAGGTTTTTACCTCCTGTTGCTACAAATCCTTACTTTTTTAAATGTTTTATTTTGTTTTGTAATCCTGAATAATGCTTCTGTATACTCTGGCCTAAACTTTAAAGCCAGCTGCTCAAGCTTGGAAGGAAATGTCACTTTTTACCTAACCAAATATTCAAAATTAATATTTCGCCCAGCTTTAACAAAATGTACTGAAAAAAAAATGTACTGTAATGGGAGTTTGGCAAGTAGCTTTAAATGTTGGCGCATTTAATAAGGATTCCAAAATGGTATAATACATTATAATAATAATAAATATTTTTTATTTTCTCATCACAAAGTAGGTACTTAATACTTTAATATAACACAATACAACATCGGGTGGTATGCTATAAATATCAACATACTAGATTATAAAACAAAAAACGTAATTATACGTGACTTAGATTTTTTTCTTTTCTGATAACTATTATAACTTGGCCTATCACCCGGTTTCGGCATGACATCGATATCTGGGACAACCTGTATATTACCACCATATTTTGAACTTTATACAATTGAGATAAGGTCGAAAACCAATAAAAAAAATAAACATGCTGTTTCATGCTTAAGGGTAACAGCCAAATACTACGACCATATTCGATAAAGAATGTTTGTAAAAAATATTGACATTCCTTTGTGTAAATATCTTGTGTCACTCTGATTATTACTTTTTCTAGAGAGACATTCATGAGAAAACAGCTAAAAATGATGTCTTTCTTTCAAAAAAACAGTTATAATCCGAGTGAAATATATGCACAAAGAAATGACAGTCATTTGTTTTTGAATATTCTTCATCGAATTTGGCTTAAGCACAGTTAACGTTAAACCGTATCGCCTTATAAATGAGCATTTAATGCTATGAGTTTAAATGAGGTAGTATTATTTGTATTTGTTTATTCTTGTCTTTGATTAATTTATTTTTTTATTCTGTACTAGTAGACCCGACAGACGTTTTCCTGTCCAAATCATAATGATAACTCAACTGACAGGAAATAAAAAACAAGCTTTTTTTTAATGCGCTAAAAATATAAAAATAAACTTTACTATCAACTTATAACGTCATTAGACAATTTTATGATGTAAAAGGTTGTCGCGAGATTTTTATTGTTACTTATCCTTAAAGTAAACGCGTATATATGACTATTTTTCCTATTAGTTAATTACTAATTTAAGATTTGAGTTTTTGTTTCTTTCCTTACCCAAATAAGCGGTACCAAATTCTAAATATTGATTGTGGTGCAATAAAAGTATATAAGATAGAAAAAAACTGAGTTTTTTTTAAATTTCAACAGATTTCAACAGTTTTAATAAAAAGACTTGAGACCCGAGAAAACTCGAGAATTCCCGAAACTCGAGAAAAAAAAGGTCGAGAAATCAGAAACCCTAAAACCAACAGACTAGCAAAGAAATTTATAGCTAACAGAAATAATAATGGGAAACAAAGCTCACATTCCGAAAATATTTACAACATCCACGACATCTCCCGCTAAACTCTTTCTTACATTTCTAAAAATAATATAATGCGGTCAAATATCTAAATGAAACCGGTTACCTCCTTCCTCATCTGGATTAAATAATAGATTACAATCCCTCCCAACAAATAAACTTTAAAAAAAATTAGTATTTTCGCTAACTCAATATTTTGATATGAAGTCGTGAAAATAGAAGTATAAAATGGCACTGATTTAAAGAGGCAGTTGTAAATAGCGGTTTTGGTAAGTTAAAAATTATAAATGGCACGTTTAATAACTAGTTCAGCAGTTAAAACTAAGCAGTAAAGTATCAGTGAATATAAAATTGAGCAGGAAAATAATTAAATGGGCGGTAAAAATTATTGAACGAGCGGTTACGAGGGGGCAGTAATAAATCAGAATTTGTCGGTATGAAATCTCATTCTAAGCAATTCTTTATACAATGAGGTGGTAAATAAGTTTTCGAGATATAGCGGTGTGACGGACGGACGGACAGACGGACGAAGTCGCACCATAAGGGTTCCTGTTTACCTTTTTGCTACGGAACTCTAAAAACAGTACTTATTTAAGTAAATTAATTTAATTTTAATTTTACTATTTAGTAATGAAAAATTAAATTCCTTTTGCTTTGACTGAAGGAATTAAATAAAACAAATTATATGATAGAAACTTTTATTCATAATTCGAAACATACTTAAGTAATTAAAATGACATAGAATTTGCTTAGTAGCAGCTAAAATAAACTTATTGTATAATAGAGCAGGTTTGGCTTTCGACGGTCTGCCTCTCTTCCTTCTTTGTCCGAGTGGAATGTTTTTAGCTTCAACTGGAGGTACGGCGTACTTCGGGTGTCACTGCTCACTATAATCTGCCGAACTATTTATCGAACCGCTCATTCCATCATTTTACCGCTCATTCAGTTATTGGACTGCTCAATTATTTTTAGAATTGACATTAAATGATAAAATAACCGACTAATTGATTTTTTATTACTGTCAATGTTTTACTGTCGCATAATTAATCAACCGCCATTAAATTAAATAACTGCTCAATATGTTTTTCAACTGATCATAATAACATCTCGAATATTTAAATAAAAGCTCAAAAAATTAATTTCCGTTATAATTTGCCGAGCTGAAAACCGAGTAGGTACCTAATTAAAATAGTATATTTCATTACGAGTGCGAAAAGCCTGTCATTGCAAAGAGTTCTGACTTGTTCAGACTGTCAACCCTCACCTTCGGCTGCGCCTCGGCTCGGGTAGACAGTCTGAACAAGTCTGTACTTAATTATATATGTACAGATAACAAATAATACGTGTGGGTCACTAGTGTTACCATGAGTATCAAAGCGCTACTAAGGATAAATAGTTAATAATTAAGAATGAAACAAACGTTAAGAAAACTTTTATCATCAAACCAGCTTTGTGTCTTCTTGGCGGAAAAGTGAAGATTGATTTTATTTTTCATTATTTATTTTTGTCTAAATGCTTAGTACCTACTGAATAATCGTACTTTAATTCGTTATGTGTTCGTGAACGTGCATGATGTTGGAAAATATAACACAACACTGCAACGTCACTTTGAATTAGCTCAAGAAGCTCCGGTAAGATTATTTTAAAACGATGAAAACGTTATGGTACTTATTATATCGTTATGTCAATGTAGGTCTAAAAAAAATATTTTATTCGTTTGGTCATTGTTATAAGGGGTCCTGCACGACATTGTGAAAATTTACGTATTTTTAAGTCACTTTTTAATTTACTATGCGCTGAAAAACTAATTCATTAGTTAAATACATTAAAAGAACTTATATAAGTTAGCCTGATCATTGTCAAGGCCATGTTGAAATTTGAAACAAATTCTTTAAACAATAACAAACAATACATAAATCTAATGACTCCAAAAAACATATTTTATCGACAACTTTCTTAATTTTACGCATGAAAGAATAATTCTTACATGAAAATACACGAATATAAAATTTTATTTCATTATAATTTATTGATATTCAGCAGGGCACCCCCTTCTTTAAAAAGTAAATTTTAATTTTGAACACAAGCGCATGATGGTTTTGCAAATTTCGCAGAATAAAAACGTTGCTTTAAATTACTAGGTCTGAAACTTCACAGAATTGTTCTAATTTTAAATATCAATACAATTGATTTTGCTTTGAAGTTCAATATCAAATTCATAAGTCAGTTTTTGCGATCGCGCGGCATCTCCTTTATTTATATTATAATATTTTTGTATGAAACTGTTAATTGCTTCTCCATTAAAAACGTAGAGCTCTTCTTTTCTTGTAAATTATATATTTTGCTAGATCGTAGCATTTTTGGTAGTTGGAAATAAAAAATACTTTTCTTCTATAGATATTAATGTTTTATATTTTAGCGTTTTATTAACGCTTAAATATACTTAAGTAAAATTTTAAACACTGAAAAAAGACGACAACCTCAGGCGGGAATCGAACCACGCACCTTCCGCATTCCGGGCGGCTGCCTTAACCACTTGGCTACCGAGGTCTGGCTTTCAACCGTCGAAATTTGTCAGTGCTTGATGCTTATGTTTTTAGTCAACATTGCTTCATCAAATCTTAGAAGTTTTCACCTCTGAGATCCGAAAGAAATATTTTTACAAATATTTAAACATTCGGTTAAGATGAAGCTGCGTTTATAAATTAATGTTTTATATTTTAGCGTTTTATTAACGCTTAAATATACTTAAGTAAAATTTTAAACACTGAAAAAAGACGACAACCTCAGGCGGGAATCGAACCACGCACCTTCCGCATTCCGGGCGGCTGCCTTAACCACTTGGCTACCGAGGTCTGGCTTTCAACCGTCGAAATTTGTCAGTGCTTGATGCTTATGTTTTTAGTCAACATTGCTTCATCAAATCTTAGAAGTTTTCACCTCTGAGATCCGAAAGAAATATTTTTACAAATATTTAAACATTCGGTTAAGATGAAGCTGCGTTTATAAATTAATGTTTTATATTTTAGCGTTTTATTAACGCTTAAATATACTTAAGTAAAATTTTAAACACTGAAAAAAGACGACAACCTCAGGCGGGAATCGAACCACGCACCTTCCGCATTCCGGGCGGCTGCCTTAACCACTTGGCTACCGAGGTCTGGCTTTCAACCGTCGAAATTTGTCAGTGCTTGATGCTTATGTTTTTAGTCAACATTGCTTCATCAAATCTTAGAAGTTTTCACCTCTGAGATCCGAAAGAAATATTTTTACAAATATTTAAACATTCGGTTAAGATGAAGCTGCGTTTATAAATTAATGTTTTATATTTTAGCGTTTTATTAACGCTTAAATATACTTAAGTAAAATTTTAAACACTGAAAAAAGACGACAACCTCAGGCGGGAATCGAACCACGCACCTTCCGCATTCCGGGCGGCTGCCTTAACCACTTGGCTACCGAGGTCTGGCTTTCAACCGTCGAAATTTGTCAGTGCTTGATGCTTATGTTTTTAGTCAACATTGCTTCATCAAATCTTAGAAGTTTTCACCTCTGAGATCCGAAAGAAATATTTTTACAAATATTTAAACATTCGGTTAAGATGAAGCTGCGTTTATAAATTAATGATTTATATTTTAGCGTTTTATTAACGCTTAAATATACTTAAGTAAAATTTTAAACACTGAAAAAAGACGACAACCTCAGGCGGGAATCGAACCACGCACCTTCCGCATTCCGGGCGGCTGCCTTAACCACTTGGCTACCGAGGTCTGGCTTTCAACCGTCGAAATTTGTCAGTGCTTGATGCTTATGTTTTTAGTCAACATTGCTTCATCAAATCTTAGAAGTTTTCACCTCTGAGATCCGAAAGAAATATTTTTACAAATATTTAAACATTCGGTTAAGATGAAGCTGCGTTTATAAATTAATGTTTTATATTTTAGCGTTTTATTAACGCTTAAATATACTTAAGTAAAATTTTAAACACTGAAAAAAGACGACAACCTCAGGCGGGAATCGAACCACGCACCTTCCGCATTCCGGGCGGCTGCCTTAACCACTTGGCTACCGAGGTCTGGCTTTCAACCGTCGAAATTTGTCAGTGCTTGATGCTTATGTTTTTAGTCAACATTGCTTCATCAAATCTTAGAAGTTTTCACCTCTGAGATCCGAAAGAAATATTTTTACAAATATTTAAACATTCGGTTAAGATGAAGCTGCGTTTATAAATTAATGTTTTATATTTTAGCGTTTTATTAACGCTTAAATATACTTAAGTAAAATTTTAAACACTGAAAAAAGACGACAACCTCAGGCGGGAATCGAACCACGCACCTTCCGCATTCCGGGCGGCTGCCTTAACCACTTGGCTACCGAGGTCTGGCTTTCAACCGTCGAAATTTGTCAGTGCTTGATGCTTATGTTTTTAGTCAACATTGCTTCATCAAATCTTAGAAGTTTTCACCTCTGAGATCCGAAAGAAATATTTTTACAAATATTTAAACATTCGGTTAAGATGAAGCTGCGTTTATAAATAAATGTTTTATATTTTAGCGTTTTATTAACGCTTAAATATACTTAAGTAAAATTTTAAACACTGAAAAAAGACGACAACCTCAGGCGGGAATCGAACCACGCACCTTCCGCATTCCGGGCGGCTGCCTTAACCACTTGGCTACCGAGGTCTGGCTTTCAACCGTCGAAATTTGTCAGTGCTTGATGCTTATGTTTTTAGTCAACATTGCTTCATCAAATCTTAGAAGTTTTCACCTCTGAGATCCGAAAGAAATATTTTTACAAATATTTAAACATTCGGTTAAGATGAAGCTGCGTTTATAAATTAATGTTTTATATTTTAGCGTTTTATTAACGCTTAAATATACTTAAGTAAAATTTTAAACACTGAAAAAAGACGACAACCTCAGGCGGGAATCGAACCACGCACCTTCCGCATTCCGGGCGGCTGCCTTAACCACTTGGCTACCGAGGTCTGGCTTCCAACTAATGCTGGAAATATTTCTTTCGGATCTCAGAGGTGAAAACTTCTAAGATTTGATGAAGCAATGTTGACTAAAAACATAAGCATCAAGCACTGACAAATTTCGACGGTTGAAAGCCAGACCTCGGTAGCCAAGTGGTTAAGGCAGCCGCCCGGAATGCGGAAGGTGCGTGGTTCGATTCCCGCCTGAGGTTGTCGTCTTTTTTCAGTGTTTAAAATTTTACTTAAGTATATTTAAGCGTTAATAAAACGCTAAAATATAAAACATTAATTTATAAACGCAGCTTCATCTTAACCGAATGTTTAAATATTTGTAAAAATATTTCTTTCGGATCTCAGAGGTGAAAACTTCTAAGATTTGATGAAGCAATGTTGACTAAAAACATAAGCATCAAGCACTGACAAATTTCGACGGTTGAAAGCCAGACCTCGGTAGCCAAGTGGTTAAGGCAGCCGCCCGGAATGCGGAAGGTGCGTGGTTCGATTCCCGCCTGAGGTTGTCGTCTTTTTTCAGTGTTTAAAATTTTACTTAAAAATTTTACTTCTATAGATATGATACGATTTGTTTATGTTATATTATCACTCTGGTCCGTCGAGATCAAAACTCTACTATCGTCGTAGAATTGTCCGAGTAAACAAGTCGCGTATGGTGAGCGAAAACAGTATATAAGGAACCGTTTCGCCTGTTGAGTGTCAGATCACATTTAGTTTTCGAACAACAATGTTGTCACTTGTACTGTTAATTATATTAGCCGCTACTATTTACGCGGTACTTTATATTTCGCGACGGAAGTTTAATTATTGGAAGATTCAGAAGGTTCCGCACTTAGAGCCTACCTCAATTGTTGGCAATTACGGCGACTTTATAACTTTCAAAAAGTTCGTAGGCTGTGTGCATCAGGATATATTCAAGAAGTTTCCCAATGAACCCTATGTTGGCGCTTACTATGGCACAGAACCGGTGCTTATCGTCCAAGATCCAGAGATCATCAAACTGATTACAACTAAAGACTTCTACTACTTCAACGGGAGAGAAGCGACCGCATACTCCCACAAGGAGATCATCACACAAAACCTCTTTTTCCAAGGCGGCGACAAATGGAAGGTAGCACGTCAAAATTTGACTCCACTTTTTTCTTCAGCAAAAATGAGGAACATGTTTCATCTTATAGAGAAATGTGCGATTGAATTTGAGAAGACACTCGATAATGAAGTAGCTATGGCAGACAAGACCGATGTCAGAATTCTACTGGGAAGATTTACAATGGCCTGTATCTGTTCTTGCGCTTTCGGTGTGGACATTGACTCATTGGGAAAAGATTACAACAAAAACCCATTTATAAATATGGGTAACGTGTTATTCGAATCTTCGACCGTCAGAGGTCTCCTAAACATCACCCGAGCAATCTGGCCTGCAATATTCTATAGGCTTGGATTGACTAATTTCCCCAAAACACTCGATAAGTTTTTCAACACATTCCTATCGGATGTGTTTAAAGGTCGCCAATATAACCCGACTAACAGAAATGATTTCATTGACCTCCTTCTGAATTTAAAGAAGAAAAAGTACGTGATCGGTGACAGTATCTCGAATAGTAAAACAGGAAATGATAAAAAAGTAGAGATGCCAGTGACAGACGAATTCATGATCGCCCAGTGTATTGTATTCTTCGCTGCTGGCTTCGAGACATCGGCTACGACATCAAGCTTTGCACTTTATGAATTGGCGAAACATCCAGATGTTTTGAAGAAGGTGCAAGCAGAAGTCGATGAGTTTCTTCGGAAGCATGACAACAAGTTAGTGTACGACTGCGTCACTGAATTGCCCTTCACGGAAACGTGCATCGATGAGACGCTCCGCTTGTATCCCGTGCTGGGAGTGATCAACCGTGAGGTGATGGATGAATACACTCTCCCTGGTACCGACGTGGTCTTGAAGAAAGGTGTGCGAGTCCACATCCCTATCTACCATCTGCACTACAACCCCGACTATTTCCCGGAGCCAGAAAAGTTTCGCCCTGAGAGATTTTCACCTGAAGGGCGGAGCAGCATCATACCCCACACTTATATACCCTTTGGTGACGGAGCTAGAATATGTATTGGTAAGTGTGATTTTATTCTTTATTATTTGGGAACTTTTTATTTATACAGAGCAGACGCAAAATTTACAAATATGTAAAAATATACCGAAGCCGTATAAAAAAAAGGGATTACACGATCAAAGTTTGTGACCTAATCTGTGAGTCATTATCGTATCAGCTGAGTGCTATTTTTGTTGTTTTCATTGGTAGGTAGGTACTAGTTACCTATATGTCGAGATTTGTATGTTTACTTCCTTGTTAAAACAAACCTTCTTACTACCTGCTACTACTACTTACTGAATGTTTTTATGTGGTCATTATTTACAAAACAATCGTGTTACTTGTTATTTTGTTATTACTAGCTTGAGGTCAAGCATTGACACTATTTGAAGATCAACTATTTTACGCATATTATTATTTTTATCAGATTATTCTGTTAGTATAGGTACTGTGTGTCGTCTTTTTACTCTGTGGCATAGTGGTTAAACCACGGGTCTAAACAATCAAAGGCTCCAGTTTCGTTTTCTAGCGTGAGGTGCATTTATGCTTATTTAGGTATTATAATAATAGATTGGAATAGGCAGAGTTTTGTCTAGTACTTTTGTCCTCGTGATCAAAAATATGTATGAATAAAAGTATGCTCAACGTCATATTAAAATTTTGAAGTCACATAATAATAGATAAAAAAATAAATCTTTTATTATGCTGTTATATTTTTAATACACCATTGAAATTGCACAAAAGGAGAACAATAGGTTCATGGTAATCCCAAAAAATTAAAGTATCTTTTGATCTAAAACCAATGTTTATAAAAATGTCTGGAATTTTTTTGTAAAATAATATATTTGCAAAAGTACTTACATGAAAAAGCCTACCTATTACGATCAAGAATTTAAACAGGCTGCATATGGTTGGTGGTACAACTTTGTTTAATATTAGAGATAATACTAAGACTGATTTATTGAGGATTCTAAATAAAGTCATAATGTCAATGGAACAACAAGTAATTTTAAACTACTGGGGTGGTTTATGTAGCCCCGCAACTAAATTATCCTATTACGTGCTAAGAACAACTTTAAGCAGGGGAGCAACAAAAATATTGCCAAAAAAATATCTGTTCCTTACAAATCGGTCGTATAGTATTTGTAGTTTTGAAGACGTTGCCTGCAAACTGCAGCTGCAGGCTGCAAGCGACACCACTGGTTTTTATGCATCTCTATGAAATTGATTCCAAGCGCGGCAACACTGCGGCCTGCATCCTCGATGCGCAGCGGCCGCAGACTGCAGCACCAGTGGTGTCGCGAACCACAGAGAATTTACACGTGTCACGTACAAAAATGGCGACCTTTTTCTCGACATTCTGTTATGCACAAATAAATAAAATAATAAAATAATCGCGATTGGAAATAGAAACAATCGCAACCGCAGGCAGCACTGCGGTCAACCGCAGCCGCTAGCCGCAATGTCGCCTGCGGTTGCAGTCTGCGGCCCGTCTAGCAAAAATAAATTTAACGGTATAGCCCAATTGTTGGGTAATACTCTATACATATTACCAAACACCTTATCTGTATAACCTTACCATATTCAGAGTAAGTCTGAAGATCATTATTATCTAAAGCATTTTCATTTTTTTGTTTTTATTCTACAACGGGTAAGCGCTTATACTTTATCTGACCTGATGGTAGGTGACGATAAGGCCGAAGGTGGAAGCGCGCTTCACCCGGAATCCTCAACCACGGAGGAACTGGCTATCTTATCTCAAACTGCCGGAACACAACAATGCTATTGAACATCGTTGTTAAGGCGGCAGACTCAGATAAGATTGTGGTAGCTAGCCAGGCAGACTTATCAGCCATACCACCAACCAAACCGAGCATACAAAGATGTGAATCAACACGGCACACGAAGATGTAAAGCACACAAAATCGAACCCGTCCCGGGTTCCGGGTTCTGGCTCTGGGTCTGAAACCGGTGGCTTAGCTCACAGATCTATATCTGTGACTTAGCCACTAGAGACCACAGAGGCGATAATAGACTAGCAGCCGCTCGCGGTTTCACCCGCGTGGTTCCCGTTCCCGTGGGAATATCGGGATATTAAGTATTATATGAGTTAATCCAGGTTATAAACTATGTGTATGCCGAATTTCATCCAAATCCATTTAGTAGTTTGTACGTGAAAGAGTAACAAACATCCATCCATACTTACAAACTTTCGCGTTTATAATATTAGTAGGATATATAGAGGTCTAATAATAAACTTACTTACTTACTCGTGTAAGCGTTAAATATTTTCTAATAAGAGGTAGTTACGGAACCCGAAACGTGATGGATTCAAGCCAGTTCTTATCCGTCAATTTATGCTTATCACAAAATGGTTGTTAACCTTAATGAGTAAAGTAATTATCTTCAATGACGGACAGTATGGAATAATTATTAGCTATTATTTAAATTCTACGGTCGCACACTTATAAATACCTAAGTGCTGTAAGAAGCAATACATGGGTTTATAATCAACACAAAACACGCGTGCAGACAATTTGCTATTACGTCAAAAACTAGTAAATAGCACATTATTAGTGTCCCTAAGCTAAGGCTTCCATCATTAATAATAATTATCGTTCGTGTCGTTATTCAGATAACATTATCATTGGATTAACGCTTCATTGTTGTGTACAAATATGACATGGCAAAATAATCAAGTTATTATCTTACGGAACTCAAAATTAATAGTGATATTGAACGGATCGGATTGGTGTTTAATCAAGATACGATAACTTATCATGCCGCGTTCAACAGTAATGAAAGCATCCTTACACAGTTGTGCTTTTTATCCACGTGTCTGTCACGAAGACTTCTAGAGGTTGGTAACATATAAAAAAGAATGGGCAAAACGTCCCCCCCCCCCCCCCCCCCTCCTTGTAACGTTTACATCTATGCATCAAATGAAAGTACTTGAAAAGTGAAGCATTTTAATGTATTACAGCAAATCTGTCAGGTATTGGAGAAAAAAGTTATTGAGAAGAAGAAAATTAATATAAAATTTAAGTAAAGATTTTTTCTTAAATTTAAGTATGCTACTCTTTCAAGAAAGTACCGGGAAAAGATCAGTAATACACAAAATGTTAGTTATTCATCCAAATTTATTTTATCGCCTTCAAAGTATGCTCCTTCAGAAACGATACACTTATGCCAACGAATAATCATTATAAAATATTATATATATATATATATATATATATATATATGTAAATAATAATATATATATAAAATAAATCATCAAAATATTTTTTAAACGATTTTTCCGGAATTGAGTTTAGTTCTCGCCGCGAATTCTCCTTTATGTCTTCTACCGAATGAAAACGTGTGCCACGAAGTGGTAGTTTGAGTTTAAGAAAAAGAAAGAAGTCGGCTGGAGCCATATCTGGTGAATAAGGTGGTAGCTCGATGGTATTATCTTGATGATGGTCAATTATGCGAATGAGTTTTTGAAGAAAATTCAGGTCTTTTGGGACTAGCCGAGCGGCAACATGTTTCATATCATGATTATTTAAAATGGTACGGATAGACTCGTGAGACAGAAAGTTCAGCGGCTATCTCTATCAAACTTGAATGAGTATTTTCAGTCACCATTTATTTCACTTTTGCAATGTTAACATCAGTTAAAGACGTTGATGGCCTTCCAGAGCGAAGCAAATCTTACAACACATCTCGACCACTTTTGAACGCTTTGTACCACTCACTCATAAGCACGTGTTTTTGATAAAGTCAATTCACCGTAAGCCTTCTGTAACATTTTCAGTGACTCCGAACACGAAATTCCATTGGCGACGCAAAATTTAAGACAAACTCTTCGTTCGATGTTTTCATCCATTATGAAATTCGCAGTCACACTAGATATAAACTAACTAAAAACAGCACTGTATTAATTTAATTAGCAGATGCAACTCAAACTCCGCGCTAAAATGAATAACAGTTGTGCCAGTTTAACAACAAAAAAAAACAAAAAATTGAATTTGGAATCATAAACAAATCATCCGTTCCCGAAACTTTTTTGACAGAATGTACACCCTCATTTTTCATTTTCCTTTTTTTTTCATTCATTCAATCATTCACTCGTTCATATTTGCTGTCCTTATAACAAAATACACTATTTATTTCAAAACTTTCCATCAAGGGGTGGGACGGGACGGGTTTCACACAAAAATGTCCATTCTTCTTCTATTGTGTATTGGTATTGGTATGACGACAACCGAGCTCATGGGTCGAAACAGAAGTCTCTCTAGTAATGTCATTTCCTTATTTCATGTTGGTAATGTAAATACAGATGTAGGTTTGAAGGCATAAAGTTATTCGGCAAACAAGCAGCAGGGTCGCCTAATGGTAAGCGGTCACCGCCGCGTTTGGACATAAGGTGGTGCCGCGCAATCGCAAAAACTGACTTAAAGTCTCCTTAAATAATTTAGTTACATCAATGTTTTTATACTGCGAAATGTGTAAAACCATCACGCGCTTGTGTCAAAAATTAAAATTAACTTTTTAAAGAAGGGGGTGCTCTGCAGAATATCAATCCAACTATTTTCATGTAAGAATTATTGTTTCATGCATAAAATCGAGTTTACTCCCAACACTTAAGAAATGTTTATTTGCCCAGATAACCATGAAATTATTTTTGGTCTCCAAAGTCTAAAATTTTCTATTTATTTATTTATTTATTTATTTATAAGTAATATTTAATTTATAATAATTAATAAGTAATATTAAAAAGATTTGCATTTTGCTATTTTCCATTTTGCAAATTTTGAACCCTAACTACGCACATACTTAGAAAGTTGTCGAAAAAATATGTTTTTAGGAGTCATTAGATTTATGTATTGTTTGTTATTGTTTAAAGAATTTGTTTCAAATTTCAACAACGCCATGACCTTGTGCAATGAATGATCAGGCTAATTTACTTAAGTTCTTTTAATGTATTTAACTAATTCAGCGTATAGTACAAGTGATTTGAAAATACGTAAATTTTCACAATTCCGTGCAGGACCCCCATAAGCCCCCCTACACAAAAGAAAACGCTCACCCCCTGCCTATTCGTAATTCTTCGTAAAGCTGCCGTATTTATCATAAGCAATGGCATAGTACACAGCAGTGTAAGACCAATTTACGAATAGACAGGGAGTGAGCGTTTGCCGCTTGTCTAGGGGGGTGCTTGACTCTTGACTCTCTTGATCGGAACGTAAGGGTCGAAATGAGCTTTAGCGTACATACCTACGAGCGTTAGAGAATCGACATGCAGCAACATAAGACTCAAGACTCTAAGCTCGTTCCACAGTTTTCGTTTTAATCCAAATAGTTATATATCCAATGAGTCTCTTAAAAACTATTTTCCGGACAATTTTTTTTAAACACTACTTCTTGAATGTATAAAATCCTTCTTGCCTCCAGGAATGAGGTTCGCGAAGATGCAGATGCTCGCGGGCCTGGTGACGGTGCTGAAGAAATACAACGTGGAAGTGGTCGAAGGCATGCCGAGTAAGCTGGAGTTCAACCCTCGCAGCATAGTAACCTCTCCGTACAGCGGTATCCACCTCAAATTCACGGTCAGAGAAGGCTGGCAGACGCGACTGTTCGCTAAGCAATAGACAATAAAGATAATTTTAAGTTATTCATTTTGTTTTTTAATTAACACGAAACCGACTGTTCGTTTCGTCACGTTCATAGTTCTAGATTCCATGTGATTTATTTAGTTTTGTCATCATCATCAGCCTATACTTGTCCACTGCTGGACATAAGCTTCTCCAAGAGCATCCCACTAGGCACGATCCGCGGCCACTCTCACCCAGCTCTTGCTAGTCATGCACCTTGCGAAGATCGTCTATCCACCTAGTCTGAGGACGTCCTACGCAACGCTTCTGACATGCGGTCTCCACTCCAGAACTGGTCTACTTTAATGGTCATCGGTTCTGCGACTGATTTTATTTGTTTAATAATTGAACACTTGTGGATGTAACTATGCCATCGGTTGGTAAGTCTAACTTACGGAAGTAGCAGTTCCTGATCATGTGCGAACACTCACCGATGCACAGCCCACCCCTATCTGCCCAGTCAAGCCTGGGCCCCTTAAGCTTCTACCGGGGCCGGAGGAAATCAGGGTCTACGTGAGATCTCCACCCCGCCCTAGCTACTTTTAGTGGTAGAACCACCACCACTAAAAGCTGTACTTCACTACCACCTGATGGCTTGTACTACGAGCGAAAATCACCGAGTTTCACCCCTGCAGACCAGTCTAGCCTGGGCCACTTCACGCTAATGTTTAGATTTGGTCCTTTAAAGGAAGCGTAAAGAGGCACTTTGTGTGCCGGCAGGGTGAGGGTGACTGATGCTACGACTCTTAAGCTGCACCAGTTATCCTCGCGCCTGGCCTCGATCCACTTCTACTTAACATCAGGTGGAGTGGAGTCATTTGCCAGGGTTCATATAAAAATAGGACAGGGTGGTGGGTTATGGCTCGAGTACATAGTCAATTGGTATCCGAATTTTAATTATAATCCTCATAATATCTACTAAGAGCTTACTAAGAGTAATGACTTTGCTCCTAAAACAATAGGTTCGTTACAAAACAAATACCATGATACCTACCTAAACAACGGATGATGCGTGAAGAAACAATGAACCGAATTTGTTTTTCCATTCGTTTTTATCTGTAAGTAAGTTTAATTGCATACGGTTATCAAAATAATGCGTAAGTTTACCTATAATTAGTTCTAGATCAGCCTTTAAACTTTCCATTGCTGGACCTTGGACAACACCACTTAGGGAGAGCTATGTTTGTTTTAGGAATCTGCAGAGGGTCATGAGATGAGTCAGTCATGACCCACTGTTTTTTTTATGTGGCTCGTCAAATTGACTACTTCCTGCCTGATGGTAAGCATCCGATGCAGTCCAAAATAACGAGAGCGCTCCTCACCGTAAAACAAGCACGGTACGCACCCATTCATGACGGTCTGCATAAATGCCGTTTCACGCCCCGCTTAAAAGACCCGGGACTATAGGAGCTGGGAAACACATGCGCCGGCAAAGAATTCCAAAGCCGAAAAGTCTTACATAGTAATGACTTGCTAAAAACTTTGCTACGAGTCTGCACAGTATGATGGTGGTTCCTAAGACCAGCACGTGTAGTCCGGGACACGAAAGGAGAAGGCGGGATTAGTTCAAAAAGAACACTCTCCGTAGTAGTTCCGGTAGTAGACACTGAAGAGGCAATGTCTCTACGCAGCTGAAGATCCTCAAGAGAGGCTGTAACCTCAGCATCTTCAATAATGCATACCGCTCGCCTTTGCAGTCTATCAAGTGCATCGAGGAGGTGTTTAGCGGAGCCGTCCTATAGATGGGAACAATAATCTATATTCGATCGCACCTGAGTTTTGTACAGCAAACAGCGCTTCTCGGTAGTGAAAAACCGCCTCACCTTATTGAGAATACCCAACTTACAGGAGGCAGTTAAATTAACACTCTCGATGTAGCATTTTGGATTCAGTTCCTGGCTGATGTCTACTGAAATGGGTAACGGAGTGTTCTGAAGAGAGGGAGGAGTAAGGAAGGGAGTTAGGATGTTAATCCACAAACCTTGGCATTAAACTTGACCGTGCTGGCCTATGGCGAGTTGGTAGGTAGGATAGGAAGGTAACAACATCCGGGACTAACGAATTTACGTGCCTTCCGAAGTATGGAGGAGCTCAAGTAGTCTTAATATTTGGTCAGTGTCACTAACGAAACTGGCATTACGAAAGCTTGACAGGCAAGATCGCAAACCGAACCCCTTTAGCCGCGGCGCCATCGAGCGCTTCAATGTAAGTTGCATACAGTAGGTAGGTACCTATAGTTCGTTCGCGTTAAGAATGCAGTGACGTCATACTTGTCCGCTGGCTTAGCCACGCCCCCTAACTAATCAAATCGTTCCTAATTAGAAAGTCAAGTTCACAGTGACCGGTTGACCGCATACTTTCGAACGCAACTGTTACGTCACAGTATAAATCGAGGGTGCAGTGATAAAACCCAAATAAGTGTATAAAAGTGGTTCTCGAGATAATCAATATTAAAGTTTGCGGGTAATAAAAAATAGGTTTTTATATAAGTTAAATGCAAATTGTTTAGTTACTTAGTAAAAATATGTATCTACGATAATACTTTTCATGTCGTTTAGGTTGTTACATAATAAATTTATACATAAAATTCAAATTAGTAAGTTGGGGGGGCTGACTTATTGGGTTTCACCTCAATTGAAATATATTATTTAATACTTATTGGCTTTATTAATTAAAAAACAATTGAAAATAATCATCATCATCATCAGAAAGAGGACGTCCACTGCTGGACAAAGGCCTCAAAGGATCTCTACCAGGACCGGTCTTGTCCAGCGCCTATGTTAAACCGTTCTGCCCCAACAACCATCGGTTCTACGGACGATGTGCCCTGTCCATTGCCACTTGAGCTTGGCAATTCTTTGGGCTTTGTCGGTTACCTTAGTTTTTTTACGGATCTTTTTTTTTTTTTTACTGTGGCACGCCATAATGGCCTCACTCTGCCTGATGAAAAGCAGCCAGTGAAGCCCAAGAAGTGAAAGTGTTCATCACAGCGCTACTACGCTATGCCGAACGCTCACACTATGGCGGCCTGCATAAATGCTTTTTCATGCCCCGCTTAAATAACCCGGGAGAGAAAGAGGAGGGAAACACGTGTGCGGGAAGCGCATTCCACATACGGGCAGTTCGGCAAAGGAACGATTGTCCAAACTTTTTGGTACGTGCCTTGATGGTCAGCACGGTATGAGGGTGGTTTCTAAGACCTGCACGCGTCGATCTGGAAAGGAAAGGAGAGGAAGGGATGAGGTCAAAGAGCTCCTCAGAGCATTCACCGTGGTAAAGGCGGTAGAAAGCACTAAGGGAAGCAATGTCCCTACGTAGCTGTAACGGCTCCAGACTGGTGGTAACGTCATCGTTACCGATAATACGGACAGCACGTCTTTGCAACCTGTCAAGAGCTTGGAGCAAGTATTTGGCGGATCCGTCTGCTCATTTCTCATTTCATTTCTCCTTATTTCTGATCCGATCAAGTAGAGAAACCCGAAGCATAGCCCTCTCCATTGCTCTTTGCATGACTTTGAGCCTGCCTTATTAGGCCCATAGTGAGTGACCACGTTTTGGTACTGTATGTCATCACCAGCAAACAAAAACTGGTCAAAAACTTTCATCTTGAGACACTTGGGTATTGTATGTCATCACCAGCAAACAAAAACTGGTCAAAAACTTTCATCTTGAGACACTTGGGTATTTTGGACGAGAAGATATTTCGTAGCTTACCGAACGCTGCTCAGCTGAGTTGGATTTGACGATTGACCTCTTTCTTAAAGTTGGACCTACCTAGCTGGACCGTTTGTCTCAGGTATACATATTTGTCAACAACTTCAAGAGCAGAACTTGCAGAAGAGTAGGTACGACACGTGAGTTAGACATGATTTTCGTCTTTTCCTTGTTCATTTTAAGGCCCTCTTATCGAGAGACACTGTTGAGATCACCGAGCATTGTGCCGAGGTTCTCCAGCGTCTCAGCCATGAATACTATATTGTCGGCAAATCGAAGGTGATTGAGTACACGCTGTTAATATTAAGCCGAGTCAGTGCAGCAGTGAAGAGTTTCGGAGATATGACGTCTCCTTGTTTCATCGCAGTTGATCACAGAGAACTTTTCATCATTCAATTCATCATTGAATATTTGCTTCCTCGTCGACATGATGAAGTCAATCTCGTTTTTCGTTACACCATCAGGACTTATCCAGGTCCACTTGCAGTGTTCAGCTTTTCAAAAAAGGAGTTCATCATTATGAGTCCCTCCCTTTCCAGAAAGTCCGCCAGAAGTTGACCCCGGGGATTGGAATTCGGATTCCAACTCCAAATCGTCACGTGCCCAGTTTTGCGTTAAAGTCTCCAATGACAACGGTGTAATGAGTCTTGGGGACTTGTATGGCTTTAGAGATGCCCTCATACGTAGCCTACACCTCATCGTCGGGGTATGCCGTAGTCGGAGCGTATACCTGTATAACCTTCAGCGAATACCGTTTGGTTATTCTGAGTATAAGCTACGCTACCCTCGACGATACACTTCCGGCCTTGACAACGTTTTTCACGAGAGAGCTGTGGATGATAAACCCAACGCCACCCTGGGACAGTTGTTCTCCCTCCCGGAAATAGGGCAAGTTACCAGACTTCAAGATTATAGAGTCCTCCCCCTATATTCGGATTTTAGATAATCCCACAATGCCCCACCATTCTTGCTCAATTCTTCCTCCAGTACGCAAACCTTCTCGTCTGTCCGCAGTGTATGTGTGTTGCTGGGGCCAAAGTTCGTTGTTCGTTATTAGGCTCTTTGCCGGACAAGCGTTGGAATAAAATGTTGACTGTCGGATATTATAAATACCCAGTAAGTAAAAACATCATGAATATTTACGATATTGTTAGGATAATAAAAACCAATAAATATATTTTATCGGATTTCAAATCTTCATATTACGTGTAGTCATGAAAAATAAATTTAGAGCTAAAACCCAATAACTAGATTTAATTGTTTTTAATGTTAGATACATTTTGTTTATCATTAATTAACTTTCATGTTAGAATCCGTTAAAAACAATTATCTGTTTTTATATTTTGTGTTAGTGTGAATATCTTGATTATCCCTGAGCTTTAAATACCAATAAATACACATTATGTGGTTCTCCCTCAATGCAAATGTTATAAAGTTTAACCATTAGTTCATTTAGAGTGTTTTCAACTAAAATAATTTCTTAGTTGTGCACTTACTGGGTTTTTGGGTCAGTATTTCTCTGCTACACTTATTATTTGGCTTAACTGATAACATCACTAAGAAGAGCAAAAAATTTCGATTTTAGTGGGCTATAAAAACGAATTTTCAATTTTTTGCATTTATCGGGTTTTAACACTGCACCCTCGAAATAAAAGCTAAATAATAGAAAAAACCTTTTAATTTTATAAAAATTAAAAGTGACAACCCTTAAGCTTTGCTAGTTATCTCAAAAAACGCGCTAACTAGCTGAGATACATCGCTAACTAAACAAAAACTTTTTCAATTATACAAAAATAAGAGGACAACCCTAACGCTCAGTTGGCGCGTAGGTATATAAAACAAGAAACAGGCCCAGCTTCCGTACTGCTTTAGCTCATATTTATACTGTGGTTACGTCCTGCACTTTGTGATTTATTCATGTGGTTTGTTACTTTTCTTTACATTTCGTTACACGCAAACGTTTTTAAGTAGGTACTTTAAGTGTAATTTAAATAGACTCTGGGCATGTACTATAACAAAAAACAGCAACTGCATGCGGTGTGTCCGAGAGAACAGCTTATAATCTGTGTGTAAGATTTTACAACAAAGTACCAAATTATATTCAGAAAATAGATCTTAATAAATTTAAAATCAAAATCAAAGAAAAGCTTAATATAAAAGCTTATTGTAAAGTGTCAGATTACATAGAAAACAAAAAAAACAGCTTGGATCTGAAATGCTCCAAGTACTCCAACAGCTATTTCTAATTGTCTCTAATTAATTGATACTTACATTGTATTGTAGATAGATAGACAATACTTTTAATGTAACATAACACAAACATTTACATTAGACATAAAAGAGCAAAAATACAAAGTTACAATGTGGCGGGCTTATCGCTTACAAGCGAAATTGTAGTTTTGTATTGCATCATTTATTAATTTTTTATATTCATATTAAGTATGTATTTTATGACCTGGTAACGACATCTTCTTTTTTTTGTAAATGTCGTTGCTTCTATGGAGTTAGGCGACTAATGTCACAGAATAAAATAATAATAGTACTACGTACTAATGTCTATTGTGCGCTGTGGTTTCTTGCGCCCGTTCTTTGCTACAGTTAAAAAATGACGTCCTGAATGGGTGGTAGGTTAAAAAAAATTTGGACGATTCAAAGTACTTATTAATTGAGTTTATTGAATAAATATATTTTGACTTGACTTGACTTGACTTGAAACCGTAAAGTACAGACGCCAGCCGACCAACCCACAACAAAATGCCAAACCCAACAAATTCTAAATCTTATCGTTTGGGTTTAAGAAATAATATCAATTAGAGATACCTGACAGTCCAAGATAGGCGGACCCGCAGACGCGTGGATTCAGGACATAATTTTTTAGCTGTGGCAAAGAATGGGCGCAAGAAACCACAGCGCACAAAAGCAACGACATTTACAAACAAAAAAAAAGAGTATGTCGTTACCAGGTCAATACAAAATATGAATTTAAAAATAAAAAAAATGATGCAATACAAAATTACGATACAAAGTAGTATCAATTAAATATAGACAATTAGAAATAGCTGTTGGAGTGCTTGGAGCATTTCAGATCCAAGCTGTTTTGTCTTCTGTGTAATCTGACACTTTATAATAAGCTTTTTTATAAAGCTTTTCTTTGATTTTGATTTTAAATTTATTAAGATCTAAAACTATATACTAGGTTAAATAGTGTATGAATAGAGATTTTGATGTTTAATTTATTTATTGTTATTATTATGTATTATTTTAAAGATAATTTTAAGGAATTTGGAGTAGTAACTAAGTACTTTTATTAGTAGTATATTTTATTTTTATGGTTGTCATGATAATTGGTCATATTATGAATAACGATTCTGGCCTAATCAACTTAGCTATAATACTCTTATTTGTATATTAATAGATTTAAGTTGGCTGTTGTTATTCTTACTCAATAAAATAAAATAAAATAAAATAGAATAGGTTTTAGGAAGGAATAGGAATTGTGAGGGAGGGAAGGGCCTCCGGAACCTTCACTGGTCAGACGAAACACAACAGCACCTAGTGCTATTATTTCACGCCGGGTTAGTGATTAGTGATAGGGTGGTATTACGCCGGGCGAGCCGGCCCAATGCGTGCTGCAACGCAGCGTGGCTCTACCACTCAGTCAGTGTCACTCATTTAGTACCACCCAGGGGTCACGTGTAGGGTCTCAAGTGTAAACCTACGGACGCGAGTAACTTTAACCCCCTTCCTATTACACGATGGTATCGTTATCCGTCTTGACTACTACCTGTGTTATGGCAAAAACACTTACCTCAACCAGCTTTCTGAGGAGACGTGATTTGAGGCTCGTTCTGCAGTACTTGGTTTGTTATGTGTAAAAAATAATTATGTATATTTTTACGGTGAACTCACACCTTAGAGCATTAAATGCTCTAAGACTCACAGATAATCATCATACATCCTACTAATATTATAAACGCGGAAGTTTGTAAGTATAGATGGATGTTTGTTACTCTTTCACGTAAAAACAACTGAAAGGATTTGGATAAAATTCGGCATACAGATAGTTTAGAACCTGGATTAACACATAGAATACTTTTTATCCCGATATTCCCACGGGAACGGGAACCACGCGGGTGAAACCGCGAGCTGCCGCTAGTAATTATTATAAAGTCGCCGTTTTCCTCTGTCTGTGGCACCGCACTATTCTCCTAAACCACGCAATGGATTTTTATGCGGTTTTCACTGAAGATAGAGCGTTAGCCGATGATGGTTTTGTTTGTATTTTGTAGATATATATTTTTAAATGGCTGAACTATGACGGTCTTTCTAAGTTAGCGTGGACGAAGGCGCGGGCGGGTCGCTAGTTAATGAAGAAGTTTAGACAAAACAAAAAAAGAAAGACGCCATTTCAGAAGAAAAACGATGCGCTCCAAATCCAGCCAGATTTGGCAAGGAATAATAATAATCGTCAAGACAGATATTAAACAACTGCATTCTGGTACAAGTTATAGGTACCTACTCAAATATTATATCACGTGTTGCGTATTAGCGGTGAAAGAATACTACCACCCCCTTTCTTCCCTTGGGTGTCGTAAAAGGCGACTAACGGACTAAAGACTGCACATACATCCAACAGCATAAAGCGGCGATGTGCTCACCACCTGTCACGCTAAGCACATGTGCAGTCGCTATTTAGTACAAAGTGGAATATGATGGTAGAGGACTGCTTTTGCTGTCCTCATAGCCTAGTCTATGACTAACTCTTCGGGGATAATAGTCATAAGCATGTGCATGTATGTATGTATGTAATCTTACCGAAGCTTGCTCCGTGGACCCCGCCCGCTAAAAGTTTGTTATTCATATCAGTTGGTTCATGAAAAGCTGCATAATTAACAAATATGAGCGTTTGGGGACACAGCACTGTTGTCGTAGTTTGCTTTATTCCGGAGCCAATGTCACACATATAATTTTTATTGGAAACTAGCGGCCTTACGCTGCAAAGGTCATAGGAGGGAAGTAGGACGGATAGGTAGTTATTTCTAAATTGACCCAACCGGTAACCGAACCCGGGACCTCAGAGATGGCGACGCCGGATCCGGCGTACGAACTCGAACCATTTACTGGAGTACGTCTGTGGTGACAGGGCGACTGAAATATTTGATAATCAATGGGCACTTATCATTGTTATTGGGACCATTTAAATGTGATTTAGTGATATTTTGTTGTATCATCAATAGTTTTCGCAGCGCTTGCTATACAAGGAATTTATTTAAGTTTTAGTAAGGATCCCTATTTTTTTTTAATACAATAACAAGCGGCCGCTTACGATTTCACCTGCGTGGTTTCCGCTCCCGTGGGAATATCGGGATAAAAAGTATCCTATGTGTTAATCCAGGTTATAAACTACCTGTATGCGTAAGAATTTCATCCAAACCCATTCAGTAGTTTTTACGTGAAAGAGTAACAAACATACACACTCACAAACTTTCGTTTATAATATTAGTGTGATGCGATAATATATACAGGGCGTCCCACGGACATGCCACATGGAGGGAAAGTACCTTGAATATTGTAGATGGAACATTTTACTGAAAGAAAACATTATTTGAATTTAAAAAACAATTTAAACTGCATTCATAGATATTTAAATAATTACATAATAATCATCCTGTAGTATTATCATACCGATCGAAAGGGTTCATTATAAGGATTATTTTTTGCTAAGTAACATAGTGTCACAAATAACAGGAAGACCATGAATTTTAACATTTGATGTGAAATTTTGTTTAGAAGAATGAAAAGCTGACATTGCCGTAAGGACATACAACTGACATTTAAATAAATACATACATAAATTGATTAATTTTGTCTTAACAATGTTAAAATTTATAGTCTTCCTTTTATTTGTGACACTATGTTATTTAGCAAAAAATAATTAAGATGAAGCCTTTCGATCGGTGTGATAAAGCTACAGGATGATTATTTTTCTCATGTAACGGGTTCGATTCCCGGTTCAACCATGTAATTAATTAAATATCTATAAACGCAGTTTAAATTGTTTTTAAATTCAAATAATGTCTTCTTTCAGTAAAATGTTCCATCTACAATATTCAAGGTATTTTCCCTTCATGTGGCATATCCGTGGGACGCCCTGTATATAATATACATACATATAGGATGTCATATTTAAATCGGTCTAGTAGTTTCGGAGCCTATTCAACGCAAACAAACAAACAATCAAATCTTTCCTCTCCATAATATTAGTAAAGATAACACAGTTCAACAGCTTATAAACGAAGTTCGATGAGTGTTTAAATTATGTTTGAAGGTCGTAAACTTTTGAACTCATTCATTTGTTATCTTTAAAGATTTGTACCAGGCATTGGTTTACATCAAATTGTAGTGTAGATAATACTTAACAGATGGTAATTAACTGTAAATTATCCAACGTGTTTATAAAAAAAAAGAAGATGTATTAAATCTCATCATCGTCATCTATTCTATACCGGGTGTTTCTTGTAAGGTGTCAAGCCGATGTGTGGTAATAGGGAACTACCATACCTATTTATTGAACCCCATGTATGTTCTACGATTTTTTGTAGTTTTCGAGTTGTAATTTTTTTTCGTCATTATATAAGATTCAACGACGAGACGGCTCTTAAAAAATTATACTTTACTTTGATGTTTTTTATACAATGATTATTGGTTGCATTTTTATGAGTAAAAAAATCTCCTTCCTTACTTTAACCTAAGATACAAAATTTTGATCCTAACTTTAAAAATTAATCAGAACAGAATGAAATTTTCAACTTTAAAAAAATATTAAAAAATATTTTTAGCTTATGACTAGTTTTAAAAACTGCCCGACCAAATATGCTTTCATACTAATACAAAAAAGATGTAGGTAGGGTAGAAGTACCGGTTTTCGGCCACTTAAGCGACTTGCTGACTTTAGCGTTAATTTTTGATATGATGATGTACACCAAACAATTTCAATAATTCATTATATTATATATACTTAAGTAATGCTACAAATTAAAGTTATTATTATATTTTAATGTTAATTTGATACTCAACTTTCATTGCACTAATAACCTTTTTTTATGATGTGTACCTGTGTGTAATTGTATACCTTACCTTATCCACTGATTTGGTAGCCAGTGATAATATGACGGCTAATGTCAAGAAGACGTTTGTTGGCCGGTCATATTGTGACTTTGAATTTTTGTTGATCATAGTACAATATTTTTAAATCAAACTGCCATAATATTGTAGATAATTTATCTAGGAATCCAACGATATACAATATGTTTATAAAAATAACCTAAACTAACCACTTAAGTAAGACCAACCGCTCAAGTACCCGTATCAAATTAAGCCGCCCTCGGTACCCCTATTAAACCTGCACTTGCAGCGCTCGGCAGGCCCATTAAGTGAGGGGTACTATGTTTTAATAAAATTGTTACATGGACTTGGAATTCATAAAGTAATATTAAAAAATTAATACTAATATTTGTAGTACGTAATTGATAAAAACTACCCATGTATGTATAATCAAGCACCTACCAAAATATGGCTGAATCAATTTAATTTTTCTGTAAGTACCCACCAATCATGTACCCATATTTGCAAATAAAAATATTTTTATCTCTATCTTTATCTTTACAAACTTCTTTTTATATAATATAAATAGTGTCTAATTTCAACAAGTCAGAACACGCTTATTGCTGTGTCATAAATATTTTATAATACTTAATTATTACCTACTTAATTGATAAAAACTACCTATGTATGTATAATCAAGCAATTATCAACATCTTTTCAAATAAATAAAATAAATATGAAAATAGTTGTAATTATTCTTACCTACCACTCAACAATTGTAATGGTCATTCTACCTATATAGCAAATGATAATTGAGATTAATAATTAATGTCTAAACAAGTCTTAACTTGTCTTTGTGATAGCATCACGCGGCCCGTATTCACCACATTGTCAGCAGTAGTATCCATTTACATAAAAAATGTGTACCTACTTAGATAAAGAGATATTAGTAATCAATATCGTGTCTAATTTTAACATGTCAGAACACGCTTAGTCCTGTGTCATAAACCTATAGTTTAAATACAAACTCGTACTTACAAACACAACGAGTATAAATATGCGTACGATGAGAAAATAAAAAAAATTCATACGAACATCAAAGATGGTAAGATATTATATTAATAAATTAATGCGTTTGTCATCATTTGGTATGGATGGTTCGCCATCATCCATTACCATCAATTTATATCTTGGATTTTTTAATATACTTACAACATATTTTTATTCTTTCAGAATATACCACCGAGCACTTAAGAGCCTGCTGAAGAATTACGTTCACCTTCTCCGGTCTTACAAGACGCGCAAGACCCCTCGAAGGATTTACACAGATGCATCCACGTTGGGCTACAGAGCCTCAACAAGAAGAAACGCCGTTGCAGCTCAAAATTAAAAAGGCTTGGAAGACCCAGAAGAAGAGACGAAAGATGAGATCTTCCTTTATCAACCACGTCCAAGATCCACAATTCTCGTTTGTTTTAAAAAGTCAGCCAACAAAAGGACGTCGTTTAATAAAAATCCAAGTAATTGACATAGAACAACAAGAGCTCGATGATGATGTCATATTGTCTGCTCAGTATGTAGTGATGAGAAATACCAAATCTTGGACCAGACGGAGAGTATATCAGCAATATTTCCAAAAAAAATGTGTGTTTATTTATATAAATAAAATAAAATAAAAATAAAATAAGTTTAATTCAGACTTACAACCATATTATGTTAGTAACAATTAAAGCTTATGAACTATGTTAGTATGCCTATCTCTATTTGTGGGGTAGCTCTCATATCTAATTAAGGAAAAACCCACCCCGCCCATCCGGACCACCTGGCACAACCACGTTCATTTTCAGCCAGTGCCTTCAGATACGACAGTCGAGTTTCTCCCGAACGACACTCAGGATACTGTTGGAGCTTCCCCGCACCCTGTGCATCAGCGCTCGCTCGTGTGCGCCAGCGCGAACATGCCCGCAGTATCGTGGAAGCCCCAAAATTACCCTGAATGCGTTGTTGTATTGTACTCGGAGAGTGTTGAAGGCCCTCTGCGTATAGTTGACCCATAGATTGCACGTGTATAGGGTCTGACAAAAGTCCTTAAAAAGAGTTATTTTGACCTCGGTACTACATCGCGCTAATATGCGGGCCAACATATTGCATCGGACCGCCACCGCCCTCCTTTCCCTCTCCATGTCATCATCATCCTTAAGGTTTTCAGTAACCACATGGCCCAGATACTTGAAACGACTTACTCTCTGTAGGGCCACACCGTTTAGTTTAATAGGGAATATGTCACTTAACTTTTTGTTACTCGTGCTGAAAACCAACAACTCACTTTTCTGTACGTTATGTCTGAGGCCATGCGATTCCGCATACCTTTCACATATTGCCAATAAATTCCTTAAGGCAGGCAAACAGACGGACTCAGCAAGGCCCTGTCGTCCGCATAACTGATGCTATTGGCGATTTTACCTTGTATGGAGCATCCGACATCCGACATCCGAACATATAGTTATAGTTTTTAAATTATAAATCAACATGTTTTGTCCAATATTAAACTTCTCTTTTGGTTTGATACGTAACACTATATTTGCTACGTTTTAGCCTACGGCGAAACAATTTACTTTATAAGAATTAGGTAGAATTTATAATTACTTTCAGAAAATTGTAATATGTTTATTTTCTAATAGACCAACAATAATGATAATAATATTGTTTTTTGCCTAGTAGATTAATAAATTTTTAAGCAATGAAATCAATGAATAAATGAAAAAAAGATGTTTTGAATTTATTATCATTTATTGATTAAAAAAATCAGAAGACAATGATATTTTATTTTCTATTAACCATTTTTAATACATATAACATTTTTTCAAAGTCTGATTGCAAATTTTTTGGCTTCCGAGATGAATTTGATAATATATTTTGCATTGCGTTCGTGGCACTATTTTTATCTTTTGTTTTCAAAGGATTCACCGAAACATATTTCGATAAAGTGTCAATTAATACTAAAATATATTTAAGTATATCCATTATTAAATTGCGCATACTTTTAAAAATCCATAAGGTCTGCTTGCCATAAATCATCTAAGTAATCCTTTTATAATTGTATGTCTACGAGGAAAATTTCTTCTCGCCGTTCTGTGAATTTCTTCTACTATATCTCTTTTAATCATTTTTGTTTGACTTTGCTTGAATCACATGGTCTATTTCTGTTTTTGAGTAAAACACAGTAAACAAGCGATTGGAAGTAACGGATTCTAATTTCTGTATGTAAATTTTTACCCGACTATGAACTTTATTTATTTCGTTTAGATCTTGTACAGTTTTATCTAAATACACCTTATTTACAGCTTCGTCGTCCTTGTCTGGAGATGATAAAACTTTTAGTTTTCGTTCCGTCAGGAAATCTGCTATCCAACTACAAAAGTCAGCGGGGATACCATACGCCGGAAGCTTGCGCAGTAGACTTGCGTGCCAGACCCTGTCAAAAGCCTTCGAGGGCCTCACCCCAGTAGTGCGTCAGATAAACTAGAAGATCCCCAGTCGAACGTCTTCGGCGAAACTCATATTGACAGTCACTGTGGAGGTCATTAACTTCTACAACTAGCAACAAACATGAGCTGTCAAACGAAACCGAATTATGATGGCATTTGTGTGTGTCAAATTGTTCAAGAATGCGTTCAGTGATGCACGTCATGTCGCTTTTCACATTAATTTCGATATCGATAATATTAATTACTAACAGTAATAGTATTAATAGAACTAAAATAGGATGGGATGGGATTTAGCATGGCTGAAACTACGATTCTGGAGTAAAGTAGGTATGAATATTGAAGAAAAACTCAGATGAGATTTTTAATAATTTAATATTATTCTTTGATATTCAAGACCGATCAATATAAAAATAGTTTTGATGACATCAATGCCTTAACAGATGTGCTAGATTGGTTCCCTACTAATAATCTGCAACTAATCGCAAAGAAAACCAAATGTATAAATTTTACTCTACCTATCATCATCATCATGATCATCAGCCTATAAACGTCCCACTGCTGGGCACAGGCCTCCCACGTAGACTATGCACGTGGGGATATTAGGCCATAACCCACCACGCTGGCCCAATGCGGGTTGGTGGGTTTTAACGACTATCATCTTACGACAACAACCGGGGCCAACGGCTTAACGTGCCTTCCGAAGCACGGAGGAGCTCGAGATGTATTAAATTTGGTGACCCATCCAGCGACCCGGCATTGCGAAAGTTGCTTAGCGGGCAAGATCGCAAGCCGAACGCGCTAGCCGCTGCGCCATCGGGCTCCTCTACCACTACTACAACTCTACCTAACATAAACAATATTATAGTAAATAAAATTATACTGAATGGTGAACTGTTGGACCTTGTTGGTTCAACAGTTTTCTTAGGCGACACATGCACATGTGCTCAGTGTGACAGGTGGTGAGCCCATCGCCGCTCTATGGTGTTGGATATATGTGCCGTCTTTAGTCCGTTAGTCGCCTTTTACGACACCCAAGGGAAGAAAGGGGGTGGTAGTATTCTTTCACCGCTACGAGACTCGGTTAATAAGGATGATAATAGTGAGTGATATTATGACTGTTTAATGGTAAATGATATTACCCCCAAACTAGTCTATTTTAACATTTTAAACTTTCATGGTTACTACAATATTTTTTATGAAAAAACGGGATTTTTTATAACTGATCAGTTACTCCGTGATCATGGTACATGCAACGCAACTGCGCCGAAATATCGGGGACTCAAAAACGACAAACATGGTTAAAATCTCGTTATGCGATAAAAATAGCCTATTTTAGTTACTTTCACAGTGTTATGTTCTATGGTATTCTACTTTTTGGTAAAGCAGCAGATATAAACCATTTTTTTTTCCAAAAAAGAGCAGTAAGGTCCATATATAACCTAGGATCACGTGACTCCCTTAAGGAGCTGTTTGAAGAATTATATATTCTTACAGTTGAATCACAATTTTATTTATAACTGTATTGTATAGGTGCGTAAAAACATTTGTCATTAAAAAAAATACACAAACTAAACGTTAGAAATAAGTATAAACTTGTAATTCCTAAATTTCGACTTCAGAAAGTTGGATGTATGAATGGATCATTCATGGGACAAGGTGTCGCATAATATTACAATAAAACCCCGAACGATGTTATAATTTTACACGTTTAAGCCACATGTTAAGGACAGACTTTTAGAAAAGGGCACTGTAAGCGATTACATCAATGACAAAATTCATGGAATTAACATTCTCTAATTTCGCACACATATTGTTCTAATGCGTTCATAGTGCCCGAGTAAATCTTTTAGATTCACTTTTGTTTTTATCTTTTCTTTTAACTGTGCATCTAGGCTTTATCTAGAAAAAATTGGCTATTGAAATCATTGTATTATTACAGTATGATCTATCTACTACTCTCAAACTAAGCGAACCGTGTAATATGGGTAGATGAAGTAGTAGATAACTTTAAATTATACATTCTTAATTTGCATTTGTAAAAACATATTTAAAACATCCAGACCAAGGCATGTATATGTTCATATACACAATGTTGAATGTAGGTGCATGGTGCTAAGTAGACATTACTAACCAATGAAATATCAGACAAACATCATCACCGGAACAAACTTAGTTGGAATTGCAGATTTTATCAAAATTCGTTTTGCTCCTCGCGTTTGTAAATATTTTTCTTCGAAATGCTTACTGCATATACATGGACTTTTCTTCGGAATCAAGTTTCGACGATCAATTAGTCTAAGCCATGTATTTCTGGTATCCAAGTTACTAGGAAATCTAAAAGATACATAAATTACTCTTGTTATTACCTATTCTAACAGTCAAAAACTGATACCTATGGATCGGCATAGTATCTTAAATGTAATTACATTCCCAGGTAATTCATATCTGAACTGTACTTCAATAACAATACTACATATTCGTTTACCGCGTCATAGACAGTAGACGAAATATCGATAACTTGATACAGCCCTAGTGTAAAACGAAAATTATTTCTTTACACAAATTATTCGTAAATACTGCATTATGTGTATTCTAGCTTTGCTTCTTACACAAATAAATGTTTATAGAAGAGAATTATCACATTTTGTACTTAAAATTCGAAGGGCATTGGCATGAATAAATACTAAGTAAGGAGGTGTCGGTTTGTTATAATTTACCTGTGAAATGAACATTTTTCGGGATTATTTCGATGTGTTGTACAACAATCAATCACTGAACAAGTCAGCATGTGTCTAAAGCACTATTTCTCAAAAATATTCACGATTTCACGTAAAATCCGAAAAATTAACAAAATCCAAATTCTCAGCGTGCTGATAAGTGCGGCCAACTGTCAAACAGTTGCCAAAAACGGTTCTGTTACGTCGTATCACGCATCTCTTTTTATCCCACAGTGTTGTTGCTAGCGACATCCTGCTCGCTCAGCCCTTTGTTGCTCTATTCCGCTAGGTATAGTAACTTTATGGTCTTTATTCATGATTATTCCACATATGACTAAATACTTTTTCGTTTTTTTAGGCACATTGTCATGTGACAGACAAAATATTTAAAAAAAATTACTTTTTCCCCCAGGGCAAGAAAAGCTATTTTAGCCTCGCTTTACAACGCTACAATGACGGTCTTTTTGAGCAAGAGGAGTGAAAATATTATTTCAAACATTGTTTATGAAATGTTTACTAGAAAAAAAAATCAACCAGTCTCAGGAAGCTCGAGTAGGATTCGAACCCACGATCTTTGGATTGCCGGTCCACTGCTCTAACCGCTGAGCTACCGAGACCCCAGAAGACTCGTTGAATTTTTCCTAGTAGTTTGATTTACGCTGCAAGCCAGCGGTATTACGTCACTGTGAAGTCTACCCTCACATTCGAAAGAAATACTATTGCAAGTATTTAACAATCGATAAAGACGTAATTGCTTATAAATATCTTTATTATTGAAATTTTGCATCCACAATGCTATATAGGATAAAATGTTTACTAGAAAAAAAAATCAACCAGTCTCAGGAAACTCGAGTGGGATTCGAACCCACGACCTTTGGATTGCCGGTCCACTGCTCTAACCGCTGAGCTACTGAGACCCCAAAAGACTCGTTGAATTTTCCTAGTAGTTTGATTTACGCTGCAAGCCAGCGGTATTACGTCACTGTGAAGTCTACCCTCACATTCGAAAGAAATACTATTGCAAGTATTTAACAATCGATAAAGACGTAATTGCTTATAAATATCTTTATTATTGAAATTTTGCATCCACAATGCTATAATAGGATAAAATGTTTACTAGAAAACATTTTTTTAAATTAGAATTTTAACGAATCGCGGCAAAACCGACTCCACGTAGACTTGTCTGCCCTGCGCTAGAGTGTAATTAAAGCTCGCGTGGGACCGCCGTAGTCCCGCAACGCCGGAGCCGTGATAGAAACCATGCCTGCTGCATGCTGCATGCCTGCTTTCATACCGCATGCCTGCCTGCATGCTGTCTGCCTGCTTGCATGCTGCTTGCTTATGATATGAATAATGTTTTCTATCATTATATTATTATTAAATCAAATAAAACTATAGAATCTAAAATTATATTAAATGTTTATTATATTAAAGCAAAAAAAACTTGAGAGGTGTCAAGGGACACCCGGATGGAACGAAGTTCCTTTCGATTAATTAGTGAAGGAATTGTAATAAAATTTTATTTAATTTATAATAGTATTTTTTTTATTATTAACAAATATAATGTTATATAAACTTAATTAGTAGGCTCAATTTTCGTAATAATTGGCTTGTGGTAACTGAAGTAGGAAACATATGTTTGGGATTCTATTTTACTTCGTAAACACAACAGCGTATAGGTTAGAACACGCACGGCTTGCTAAATACATACGTTCTGATATTGTTATTTTAAAATATGATTTGAGGGGACTACGAAACATCGTTTTTCTGTGTTGTCCGGATGGAACGAAGTTCCTTTCGATTAATTAGTGAAGGAATTGTAATAAAATTTTATTTAATTTATAATAGTATTTTTTTTATTATTAACAAATATAATGTTATATAAACTTAATTAGTAGGCTCAATTTTCGTAATAATTGGCTTGTGGTAACTGAAGTAGGAAACATATGTTTGGGATTCTATTTTACTTCGTAAACACAACAGCGTATAGGTTAGAACACGCACGGCTTGCTAAATACATACGTTCTGATATTGTTATATTAAAATATGATTTGAGGGGACTACGAAACATCGTTTTTCTGTGTTGTCGTGCGGTCACACGCCACGCCGCGGCTGATGGCAATCAAAAAAGCTTTGTTCCAAATTACAAGTAGATAATAAAAATAAAGTTAACAAAAAAAGTGTAAGTATTTATTTAAATGTGTGTGTACCTTTAACTGTGTTCTTAATAATATACAACTAAAAAATAAAAAAATTATGATGAACAAAAAATCAACTCGTGGTAGGATTTGATCTCAGGATCCACGGCGCTCATACGTAGAGTTGCAAAACTATCGATAGTTTCGCTATCGATTGTTGACCTCGAAAACTAGTAACAATATCGATAGTACAAATAAGCAATACTATTGATAAGAAGCAATACTATCGATAGTATCGATACTATAGCATCACAATACTATCGATAGTATCGATAGTATCAATTTTTTTTAAGTAATACTATCGATACTATCGATAGTATCGATAGTATTGATGTATTAAATCGCTAATACTATCAATACCATCGATAGTTTTTAAAACTATCGATAGTATTACACTATCGATAGTTTAATAACCGCCGATAGTATCGTTTCCCAAATAATAGTTTATGTAGCCTTAGGGAAAATCGTTTTCTGACAGGTACTGTCTTGTGTAGTTGTGACTTATAATTAAAATAATACTAACAACCCATCTCTTCCCTTGGGTTTCGCAAAAGGCGACTAACGGACTAAAGACTGCACATACACACAACAATTTGACACAGGGCAACACTTTTAGCCTCGTCAAATATACAATTTTTCCTTCTACTTTTAAATAACTAATAACTACAGTGAATTGCGAGCCGGTTATTTTATTGCCCACATTTAAAAAGTTCCCTACCTACCTACTTTAAAAAAGTTTGGTGAAATTAAAAAAAAGAAAAGAAAATCACCGATGTGGATACATTTTCGAAAGGAAGCTGATAGGCGAGTAATAATAATACATACTTAATACTAATTGCTGCATAAACTATAATTGGAAAACAATACTATCAGCTGTTATTAAACTATCGATAGTATCGATACTATCGATAGTATCGATATATTAAATCGATACTATCGATACTATCGATAGTATTGTGATGCAATAGTATCGATACTATCGATAGTATTGCTTCTTATCAATAGTATTAGTTAATTTGTAATATCGATAGTATCGATAGAATCGATACTATCGATAGGCTATCGATACTATTGTTATGACGTCAACTATCGATAGTCTATCGATAGTTTAGCGATAGTGGACTATCGATAGACAACTCTAGGTGAGTCCGATGCGCGAACCACTACGCCAACCAGGCGATAAGTTGAGCGACGAAATAATGATTTACGTTTGCCACACAGCTTACTAGCAAAAAGTGTCGTGACAACTTTTCGTAAGAATTTTTTCCGTCTAGCCCCCTTTCACAACGCGCGATAAGGAACTTCGTTCCAATAAAATAAATAAATAAATGAAGTCAGTTGTTATAACAAAATTACATAATTATTAAACGAAACCCTACTAATTACAACATTTGGTAAACAATAAACCACTAAATGAATATTACGCAAACTAAAACATTCTGCTGCTTGAAAGTTGGCATTTTGAAAAGTGTCATTATGAAAAGCAGACCAAACGTACAGTTGGTAAATGTGAGGTTGAAAAACAAAACAAAATTATTATGATAGGTGGCAAATGATTATTCGGCAAAATAAAATTCTGCGAAACGTTAGTTGGCAAGTGAAAATCTGGCAAACAATTTTCGGCGAAAAGGCAGAGAATCCGCTATATTAATATTGTCGCAGACTTTAGAAAATATGGTGGTAGCTAGACAGGCGTACTTACAAGTCCCACGACCAACCGAACCAAGCCCACAAATGTGTACCCCGAGCGGGGAATCAAACCCGGTACCTCTGGGTCTAAAACCGGTAGCTAAGCCACAAGACCACAAAGGCGGTTAAAATCATAATTATTGTATTAAAAAAATACGGCAACGAACAACGGTCGTTTCTGTATGCGGCATTCGCTGCGTTATACGCATTGCGTTGCACGCATTGCGTTGCCGCGCAGAATTTTAATAGATAAAACTACGAGTAAGTACGCATTGGCTTTAGCATTTTAGACCACAGACAATTTTGTGGGGTCAAAAGCATATGTGCCGCCATGTGTGCCCATTACTTTTGTATGACGCGTCAAAACATACCGAACCACTTGTTGTACAACCCATTTTGTAGTATAAGTACCTCATGTACAAAGGTTGTATTAGTCTTAATTAATAAATTAATACATAAAGTTGATTTCTTTATTTATTTTTTTGCAAATACGTATGATAGACATGTATTTTACTTTTATAGACAGTCACAAATACATACAAGTCACAAAGCCACCGTCATGAAGTGAAAGAAGAATGCGATCAAAGATTCCCACCTAAATTCTCTCTCGTGTTTCAAAAACAACAAAAATCGTGTGACAGACATTTTCCCTTTACAATGTGTTTACCACAATCTCACAGTGATCTACACAGCTATCCTATAATTATACAGCCACAAGATTACTAGTTGCTATTCACTAACTCTGACAGGTTTCAGCTGGATTCCTGTACACGCAACAACGCGGTAGCTGTAACACTTCTCGCTCTAACTACCTCTTATTGCGTTGAGTTAAGGGTGCCTCATTAGTAATGTCACGTGTGGTTTTGTGTGGTCTTCTGTACAGGAGGCTCGGCCCGGCTCCCCTTTAGAACCAGCTCAGCCTACAAGAGCGCATGCGCTGTGGAAGATCTCTCATCCCTTACCCCTCCACCCTGGTTTGGTAGGGAGACCAACGGGTTAGGAAAAGTACGGACGGAATTTTAAATGTGGCCGGTGCACATTCATCTATTTATATTGGTTCATGTGCGATGTTACAATAACAGTTTTACATATCACGCGGTTTATTTAGTTGAGGAGCTCGACGGCGGCGCACCTGCAAGCGCGTTCGGATTGCGTTCTTGCAAGTTATACTTTCGCTTTGCCGGGCGGATGGTAATGGATGGTAAATTAATGGTAAAAGCATCTCAAGCTACGTAATTCTTCTGGAAAAATATTAAGCCATTAGCTCTGGTTGCTGTCAAGTTGTTCAAACACTTCAACCGGCAATACTCCAGCATGGTCGGATATGATTCAATCTTCTCATGTTATATTGTTCACTTGGAAATGCCTAAGAAGGTATTATATACCTATATACCTATTTATCGACTGATAAAGATGACGACAAGATATTTTATTAATAAAATCAAATACTTATACATACTGACACGTTTATTTGGTTCAATTTACTCTCTAAATTATTTACTCGGGATTAGGATAATGGAAACCTAGAGGGGAGGCCTTTGCCGTGCAGTGAGACACAAATAGGCTACAAAAAAAATTACTCTCTTATCATTCTTCATACATACATTAGGGTACTCTTGTCCTAACCTTTTATGATAACATATAACGCAGGGACCTGTATAAATCCTAAATCTGTCCCAAACATTCAAGAAGCTTGGTGAAACCAACAAAGAATGCTCATCTTTATTTCTCAGTGTAGCGACGCCTCGCCAGGCATCCCCTCTCGTACAAACGCAAAAACGACAGTGAAAAATAAACTAATTACAATTAATAGCATGGCAATAACATATCTACAAGTGAATTTTGTAACAGACATATCATGTGCTTAAGATTAATGAGAAAATTATGTGCTGTGACGTTGTGAACTGTGATTTGCATTGCTGTGTGCGAATATATTGGGTTGAGGGATGAGTAACACTAGTAATTAAGCTTTGGAGGTAAGCGAATGAAAATATCATGAAAAATACGACGACGCTTTGTGATCAGTTTTGTTTAATAATTAATGATATTTATTCTCAAGAAACATGGTATAAAATGGTGGTTACAAAAAACAAGTACAAGTGTACACACACAATTAGAACAGTATTCCAATTATTTAATAAATTATTATAATGTCAATATTATAAATGTGAAAGGTTTCATATAAATAGGTACCTAAGTAATAGCAGGTATGTGGTTTGACGTCATACGACGTCAATACGACTTCGTATTAATAATTACAATAAGTGCCCGTTATAGGAAAAAATAATTGAATAGTCATGGATATTTTAAAAAAAAAGTTCACTAACATAAATAATCAAATAATATATATCACTTCTTAATCTGTCTTGATTATGTTTTGTTTTTCTTATTGTAAATTAATAAGGAAAAGGTAATACGAATCCAACATTATAGAGCGGCGATGGGCTCACCACCTGTCACGCTGAGCACATGTGCAGTCGCTATTTGGTGAAAAGTGGACTATGGTAGAGGACTGCTTTTGCTGCCCTCATTGCCTAGTCTCTGACTAAGATTTTTTTATGTAAGAAGGATGCAAACGAGCAGGCTGGTCACCGAAGGAATAGGAATTGTGTTGGGGGGAAAGGGGCCTCCGGAACTCTCACTGGCCGGACAAAACACAACAGCACCAAGTGCCATTATTTTACGCCGGATATTCGTGAGAGGGTGGTATTACCCCGGGCGCCCGGCCCAATGCGTGCTGCAAGGCAGCATGGCTCTAGGCAGTTGGTGTCACTCATTTAGCACCACCCAGGGGTCACGTGTAGGGTCTCAAGGGCCAACCTACGGACGCGAGTAACTTTAACCCTCAAAGATGATAAATATACTTTATAACACATTTGCTCGTAAATAAGCTCTTATTACACCGATTTCAGTATCATAATGTAATAAGTTTCGCACTAGTGCGGTAATGTAATTTAAAAATTAGTAATCATATGAATCTATGGACAACATAGGCCTTTAGCCCGTTAGTAGCTTACCAAGGGAAGAGAGGGGTTGGTAGTATTATTTTGATGAGCCCATCGCCGCTCTATGCTGTTGGATGTATGTGCAGTCTTTAGTCCGTTAGTCGCCTTTACGACACCGTAGGGAAGAGAGAAGTTTGTAGTATTATTTTGATGAGCTTATCGCCGACCTATGCTGTTGGATGTATATGCAGTCTTTAGTCCGTTAGTCGCCTTTTACGACAACCAAGGGAAGAAAGGGGTTGGTAGTATTATTTTGATGAGCCCATCGCCGCTCTATGCTGTTGGATGTATGTGCAGTCTTTAGTCCGTTAGTCGCCCTTTACGACACCCAAGGGAAGGGAGGGGTTGGTGGTATTATTTTGATGAGCCCATCTACGCTCTATGCTGTTGGACAAAGAAAAATATATGTTGGCTTACCAAAGATTCATGCACTAGTAAAATAACAAAAAACGCAGTAATTTTCGGAAAATGTGTTTTCCTCGCAAATATGTTATAAAACGTCGTATGGCATACGTGCGCTTTGATAATTACAGCCTCTGCTTTCTTGTAGCCCTCGCCTACGGCTCAGGCTAGCAATATCGCCTCGGTTGTAATTTTCATCTTACCGCACTTATATCATAATGTACTATTATAACACATTTGCTCGTAAAGAAGCTCTTATTACCCCGATTTCAGCTTACTACGCACTAGTGCCGTAATGTAGTTTAAAAAATAGAATCTTGACCAGAGCGAAGAAATAATAGCATTTCTTCCAATAGGGATAGAAGTTTTTAATTTTTGTCTGTCAAATGACAATGAGCCTACAAAAACGAAAAAGTATTTATTTATAAGTAGAATAATCATGAACAAATAGGCTCGACCTATTACTGTTTTCATAAATCAACAACTTTTTTGAGATATTTATTTAAAGTTTATGGTAAAATTTGTAATAATTTGAATCTATGGACAACACAGACCACGCCCACACAGTCCAAGCTTCAGCAAGAAACCACTGCACAGTCTGCACAAGTGCTTAGATGGTGAGCCTTTAGCCCGTTAGTCGCCTTTTACGACACCCAAGGGAAGAAAGGGGTTGGTAGTATGATTTTGATGAGCCCATCACCACTCTATGCTTTAGGATGTATGTGCAGTCTTTAGTCCGTTAGTCGCCTTTTACGACACCCAAGAGAAGAGAGGAGTTAGTAGTATTATTTTTATGAGCCCATCGCCGTTCTATGCTGTTGAATGTATGTGTAGACTCGACCAAACTTGAATGAGGATTTTCAGTCACCTTTTCCTTCACTTTTGAGATGTTAACTTCAGTTAAAGACGTTGTTGGCTTACCAGAGCGAAGCAAATCTTCCATCACATCTTGACCGCTTTTGATCGCTTTGTACCACTCATAAGCACGTGTTTTTGATAAAGTCGATTCACCGTAAGCCTTCTGTAACATTTTCAGTGATTCCGAACACGAAATTCCATTGGCGACGCAAAACTTAAGACCAACTCTTCGTTCGATGTTTTTATCCATTATGAAGTTCGCAATACACACTAGATATAAACTAACTAATTTAATTTGGAATCTTAAACAAATCATTCGTTCCCGAAACTTTTTTGACAGAATGTATACAGGATTATTGGTTATTAGACCGGATCCATTTAAAAGGTCATAGGGGAGGTATTCTGCGACCATTTTGACCCTTAAGCTCCGATTTTAATTTTGTTAACAGTTTTATAGATTATACATTCCGGTTTTTAATAACAAATTATAAAATCATAATAACTCGAATCCATACATAAAATACAGGCCTTTGTATTAAAAATAAATAAGGATTTTTGGAAAACGGTCTACTAGTATGTTTTCTCAATAAAAATACTAGTTAATTTAGTCTGTAAATTTGTTGAAAAACATCTACACATTTCTAGCTATCCAACTAGGTAAAAAAACACTACCCTAGGTTACATATTTGATGAAAAAAATGCGGTTACAAAGGACTCAGGTAAAAAATCCAAAAATGAGATTTTTGTCTCGTAACAATAAATAAGCCATCTCGCCTAACTCACGCGGCGATGGGCTCATCAAAAATACTACCAACCCCTTTCTTCCCTTGGGTGTCGTAAAAGGCGACTAACGGACTAAAGATTGCACGTACATCCAACAGCATAGAGCGGCGATGGGCTCGGCAAAATAATACTACCAACTCCTCTCTTCTCTTCGGTGTCGTAAAAAACGACTAACGGACTAAAGACTGCACTTACATCCAACAGCATAGAGCGGCGATGGGCTCACCAAAATTATACTACCAACTTCTCTCTTCTCTTCGGTGTCGTAAAAGGCGACTAACGGACTAAAGACTGCACATACATCCAACAGCATATAGCGGCGATGGGAATTGCGAATTTGTTTTGTTTTATTTTCCTGAATTAAATACATACTCTCAGTTTGAGATTTTACTGCCTGGTTCTCGTTTTATCACATTTATTCTTCAATTATGTAACATGGGTTAGTGTTTTTAGCTCGTTGGATAGGTAGAAATGTGTAGATGTCTTATCAATAATTAGAAGACTAAATTAACTTGCATTTTTTGGAGAAAACATACAGTTTAGTAGACCATTTTCCAAAAATCCTTATTTATTTAGTCCAATTTTTAATATGAATCGTAAACTAAAATTTTGAAGACGCTCAAGTTTATTAAGAGGCCTATTACATCTCGACTGTGATTTTTGCGTAAAATGGTCAATTCAAAGCCAAACGGTCAACGCCAAAGCGTTATGGATCTCAGAAACAAAACTACATTAACAATTATGACTTATTGAATAGTGTAGAATAGCTATTGGAATAGTGCGTAGCGGCCTCGCTTTTTGTAAATTTTGCCTAACTTTTTAATTAAACCCAAAATTGCAGAGAAAGATTTTCATGAAGTGCGCGAAGGCACTTTTTTGAGCTCATCGATTGAACTACTGTTCTAAAGAAGTAAAATAAAAAAATTATAATGTTATCTCTTATATAGTCGAATAATGCGTAGCGGCCTCGGAATTTTAAGATATCATTGATTTTATATAGGAAAATAATCTTATTCTAAACCAAAAAACTTCGAAAATTGCCATAAGTTAACTGTGAATATCTCCTATCTACGATAATATTATTTACAAAATTTATACCAGAGTAATTGTTACTTCATGAGGAATAAAGATTTTATAATGAATGTATTATCCTATTTCGATGAAAACGATAAATACAACTGCAAAATTACTACAAAATGCGATGCGCCGGCCGTCCGAATTCAACTTAAGCTCACAGAATGGAGATTTGTAATATTATGCACAAATTTATTAACCTATTTCGATAAAAACGATAAATACAACTGCAAAATTACTACAAAATACGAAAATGGGCATTTTACGCAAAAATCACTTTCGAGATGTAATAGGCCTCTTAAGTTGCTCCTCTGTAAGATCGATGTAACTGACATCGGCATAATTCAATACGGGAAGAAGAAGAGACTGTGCAAGAGCAATTTTAATGGCGGTCGGTAGAAAATTGCGAAGTCTTCTAACCCTTCGGGGTTAATTTAGTAGAGATTATATGTAGGTATGTATGTAAACAAATAAATCTAATGCTAACTAAAATAGAAACTATAAATAAATAAGTTGCCCCACATCTTTTCCATCGAGCAGGCTAGGGGCATTGCCTCGCTAGATGGCGAGGCTTACAAGTAGAGTTCAACTATCGTAACGTAAGAGAAATTAGCAGTACCTTATACTAGGCTCCATAAAATAAATAATTCTTTTAGGGGTCTGTGTATAAGATTTTACAACAAAGTACCAAATGATATTCAGAAATTAGATCCTAATAAATTTAAAATCAAAATCAAAGAAAAGCTTTTTAAAAAAGCTTATTTTTTTTTTTTTTTCTTTTATTCTGGCAACAAACAGTCATTAATACAAAAAATATAAAATACAGACATACTTAACAATACAGACCTACAGTGCCTAAAAGTTTAAAACAAATAACATAACATTATGAGTATGGTTAGACTTAAATTCTCAGATAGAGAAGTTATAAGTTAACTTAACACAAATCAAAAATAAATAAATCTCTCAACAAAACACAAGCAAACAAAAACATATCACTAAATAAAACTATTGTGGCTGGATTACAATTAATTTAGTTTTTCATTCAATTTCTGTTTTAATGATGAAAGCGACAAATAGAAGATGTCAATTTCATAAAATTCTTCATTGTAAATGTTGGTGGAACGGTAGACAAAAGAGTTACGCGTATAATTCTTTCTTAATTTTGGAGGAACAAAAAGTGTAGGTGTTCGTGAGGAGCGCACTGGGAGTCGAACACGGGACATGAAGGTTATTCTGTTAAGGAGTGCAGAGGAGTCGATTAGATTATTTAAAACTTTATATAAGAATACAATGTCAAACATTTTGCGTCTATTGCAGAGGGATAATAATTTGTACCTATGTAATGAGTCACTATATGGTTCATCTACAACGTTATTACGATAGTTTAGGGACTTAATGAGTTTTTTTTGTACTTTTTCTATTTGTTTTATGTGTAATTGATAACAAGGACTCCAAACCGTGCTACAAAAATCAAGAATTGATCGAACAAAGGCAAAGTAAAGTATTTTTAACGTTATTGTTTTATTAAAGGGTTTGCTTATCCTTAATATGAACCCAAGATTACGGAATGCAGTACCTAGTATATGGTCTATGTGGTTAACAAATGACAATTTTGAGTCCATAACTACTCCCAGGTCCCTGATGCTGGTCACTCTTATGATGTTTGTGCCATTTAACTTGTAGTCATATGTAATATTTTTTACTTTACGTGTGTATAATATAATATTGCACTTGCCACTGTTAAGATACAGTTGGTTGGATTTACAGTACTTTTCTAGGGCAACCAAATCATTTTGTAATTTATGGCAGTCTTCAATCGATCTAATAATTGTATAAAGCTTAGTATCATCAGCATATTGTAAAAAATTACAGTTGTTCAGTACAGAACCAATGTCGCTGATATAAAGAGAAAAGAGCAATGGACCAATATGGGATCCCTGTGGAACTCCTGATGGCACAGGAAGGAATTGAGAGGAATATCCCTTCACGCAAACTGCTTGACTTCTGTTTTTAATATAGGATTCGATCCATCTAAGAAGACAACCATGCACACCGGCCGCCGCAAGCTTCTCGACAAGTAAATCATGGTTTATCTTATCGAAAGCCCCGGAGAAGTCGGTGTACACGGCGTCAACTTGCAGGTCATCATCCATGGCACGTGTCAAAAAATCGGTGAATGTAAGCATGTTACTATCGACGCTACGACGTTTAAAGAAACCATGCTGCTGGCTAGGTATGTAATTATGAACAAAGAATGAGAGTTGAGATGTAACAATCTTTTCTAAAATCTTACCCAGGATAGATAACTTAGAAATAGGCCTGTACTCAGATATTTGATCTCTTTTTTTGTTTTTTGGAATGGGAGTCACTAGTGATTTTTTCCACTTGTTAGGGAAAACGCCAGATTGAATGGAACGCTGAAAGATTATTGTGAGAGGAATTGCAAGTTCTTTAGCACAGTTGGATATGAGGATGGGGTGGATTTCATCGTGACCCGCCCCCATATGAACATTAACTAGTTTAAGCTCCTTTAAAACAGTATCAAGGCTAATATTTATAGTGTTAACATCCACAGTTGAGGGCAAATTTTTAGGCCTGACAGGAGATTGAAAATCAGAATCCGGCCTAGATATAAATACTGAGTGAAAATATTTATTAAATGCGTCACAGATTTCCCTACCACTCGATAAAGCTTGACCATTATATGACATGATTTCTGGAATACCACTAGTTACATTTTTTGATTTTACGAAAGACCAGAAGAATTTAGGGTGTGTTTTAATTTTGTCTTCCGAGAATTGAATAAAATTTTTACTTATTATAAAGTGTCAGATTACACAGAAGACAAAACAGCTTGGATCTGAAATGCTCCAAGCACTCCAACAGCAATTGTCTTTAACTAATTGATACTACCACACATCAAAAGTGTCTAGGGATCAACATATATTTTTGCAATAACTTTTCTCCTGATTGATATTAATTAAAATTTTCTTTAAGGATTCATCAAATAAAGTGTTTTCGTTTGTCTACAGTAACGATAAACCAAGTCACCTTTGCATTAATAAAGAAATTTGCCATTTTCCTAATAAAGGGATTTTTGACATTTGAACCACTAACATTAAAGTTCGAAAAAAAGACTGAAATAACAGTTTTCTTTAAAATTTTATTGGGTAACTTAAACAATTAATAATCCGTGTTTCTACCGCGAACACTAACAACACAAGAACATCGGTTTGGCATACTCAAAATGAGTTCATCCAAATCACGCTGTGGAATGGCCGCCCATGTTCGTTGCAACAACAAAAAAAGGTCTTCTTGCGACTGGATACCCTCCATATTCGGCAGAGCTCTTCTCTGTAGCATATCCCATGCATGCTCAATCGGGTTCAAGTCTGGCGACTGAGCAGGCCAGGGCATGACATTGATGTTAGCTGCGGCGAGAGTCTGTCTTACAACTCTTGCGGTGTGCGGTCGTGCATTATCATACATTAACTGAAATAAGGGACCGATTTTTACTTGTAGAGGAACGATGACGTCTGATACAATCGTCTCAGCATAAATTTGAGCGTTGAGGTTGCCTCTGATCCAAATCAACTCAGTTCTTCCGCCGATCCAAATACCCGCCCATACCATGATGGTTCCACCACTATAAGGATGGACTTCCTGGCAGGATTTTAATCGCTGTTGGCGTCCAGGGGTTCTCCAGTGTCGTATACGTCTTGTATCCGGTCTCATACCAAAACGAGACTCATCAGAAAAGCACACGAAACGCCATTGTTCTTCTGCCCAATTTCTGTATTCAAGAGCCCATTGATATCGAATCCTACGATTGTGCATTGCTATAGGTGGTACCCTTAGCGGTCTTCGGGAATGAAGGTTCACTTCATGCAAGCGGTTTCTGACTGTTTGGCCGCTAATTAAGTTCCCTGAAGAGTGATGAAGCCTCACGGCTAACATCATGGCGGTTATTGTTGGAGCTCTTCGAGTTGTGATTTGAATGTATCGGTCTTGTCTCCGTGTGGTGCAGCGATACCGTCCTCCATGGCGCTCAGCCACGGTACCAGTGCTTCGGTAACGTGTCCAAAGTCGACTGATAACACTCTGACTTGTATTCAGAGCTAAAGCCACAGTACGTTGCCGGGAACCAGCTTCTATCATTCCCACGGCTCTGAGCATTTCTTCCCTGCTTAAATGACGTCGCCGCTCCATAATAACGTTGATTTTAATCAGTAGTAGGGAAACAGTAGCACTAATAATGTCTTCAATGCGTTGTATGTTTTTATAGGGAAAATATTGACAGCTGATTTTCATCTTTTACTAGAAATTGATTGAAAGTTCCTGTTTCAAATTATGAAATGCACCAAAAAGGATCCATATAAATTTATAAAATCATAAATTTATTACAAAGCCACATCTCAATCTCAAGAAATCCGCATAAAAATGCTTGATCCCTAGACACTTTTGATGTGTGTACATTGTATTGTAGTTTTGTATTGCATCACTCATTATTTTTTAAATTCATATTTTGTATTGACCTGGTAACGACATATTCTTTTTTTTGTTTGTAAATGTCGTTTATTTTGTGCGCTGTGGTTTCTTGCGCCCATTCTTAGCCACAGTTAAAAAATTATGTCCTGAATGGGTGGTAGGTTAAAAAAGATTTGGACGATTCAAAGTACTTACTTATTAATTGAGTTTATTGAATAAATATATTTTGACTCTTGACTCTCTTGACTCTTGTAATGTCAGACACAATAGAAATTTAATTGTTAGCGACCTCTAGTAGCTGGGGAAATAAGCGTCGATTTTGGGCCAAACCTTGCACTTTTGTCTCGGAAGACGCCACTTGGCACGGTTGTTCTCTGGGTCATTCTGAGCTGATTTAGCCCGGTAGCCACGGAATTGCCCACTGCTGGTGGGCACCAGGGGGGGGGGGGAATTATTTGTCTCCCGCGTTGCAGTCGGTGCATAGTTCCTCTCCACTTATAGCTACTAGGGCAAGTTTGGTATCGTTTTCGTATAATTTAAGAATGGAGAATCCTTTTCTGAAACAACCTTTTTAACCCGTCATAGTAAAAAATAGAAAAATTAACAAAAACGTAAAAATTAAAAACATGGATTTTTGGCAAATAAAAAATATGATAATATAGCCTATTTAACTATGAACCTAAAAAGTAATACTTTAATTGACTGCTTTTAAAGAAAATGTTCGTCAAAAAAATATTTTCATTACTTATGCAACCTTGATTTCACTTGTTCGATGGAATTTGACATGGGATGATTACACTTTCGCATTTAAATCTCACTATAAATCGTCAATATGAAATTATATTTGTAAACAGAAGCTACCACCGTGTTAGAAATGCATATACCGAGAAGAACCGTCAAGAAACTCGTAAAACAAAAACGTAAAAATGAAAACAAAAAATTTTTGAAAATGCTCTTCTACAGCGATATTACGTGGATATTTGGTAAATAAAAAATATGATGTTATAGCTTATTAAATCATGAACCTTAAAAGTATTACTTGAATGAATACTTCTAAATAATTTGGTAGAAAAAATTTTTTGGTTGTTGATCAGGGTTATATTATCAGTTTTCTTTATTTTGAAGTTATTTGACTATGAAACACTACTTACTCGTTTGGCACGTGCCCAAGGGGGAAGCCCCCCCCCCCCCCCCTCTAGGTAAGTTTTACTCTATCGAAGGCTTTACTGAATTAAAACTATTACAACGGGACCTAACACGATTTATTTTGTAAGTAAGTACATGTCTACTTACTGCTAGACGTTTCGGCCGCGATGCTGCGGCCGTGGTTACAAACGTGGTCGTGTTAGCCTCTTCGTACACAAGGTTACGCAAATCTTCGATACTCGACGATTTTAGTCTCCAAGCGAGTACCGACATACAAATTGGAGTCGCGGCGGGACAAATTTCGGCGATGAGCCTCAATGGATTTGTATGGCGGTAGTCGCTTGGAGACTAAAATCGTCGAGTATCGAAGATTTGAGAAGCCTTGTGTACGAAGGGGCTTAGGTCCCGGTAAAATAGTTTTAATGCAAAGCAACGCGATAGTTTAAAGTCTGGCCTTACTGAAGTCTGTATTTATTGTATCTATAGAATAACCATGATCAAGAGCTACTGTAAGATCCTCGATGAAAGAAATAAGATCAGTCGCAGTGGATTTATGCTCCATATTGTTATCTAGCAATAATATGTTTAAATAGAAATACTAAAAGTGGATAAACAAGCGACTCGAACACCTTTGCAAATACAGGTAAGATAGACCTATGTCTGTAACTACCAACAGAGCACCTGTCACCACTCTTGAACAGTGGCAAAATGAGCGATTCCTTCCAAGCGCAAGGAAAAACTCCTTCCGATGAAGACCTGTTAAAAATTAACGTATGGGGTAATGCCAAGCCTTTTCCAATATTAGTGACAAAGAAAACCGGAATGCTTTCCGTTCCGGCGCTCTTAGTGGAGTCAAGTCTTTTTAAAGCCTTGTAAACTTCATCCGTAGTAAACAACAAAAAGCTAAGATAGTCACAACAACAGGCAACCGCTGGAGAATGAGGTGATGGATCCGACTTATTAAAGACTGATGCGAAATAATCAGCGAAAAAATTGCAAATATCCGGCCTTTCGATGGAATCGACGTATTTTTACCTTTGCGCTTATTCTAAATAAAAGTCCACACTAGCTTCGGGTTTGACTTTAACGAATCCTTTATACGAGAGTATAAAGCATAGGAAGAAGACAACAGTGAATTACACCTTTTTCTGAGGAGTTTGAACGTTAAAACATCACGGGGGTTATTATTGTACTTCCTCATTCTAACACGATATTCATATTTTTCTTTAAGGGACCTTACTAAAAACGTCTTAAAACGTATTTCAGGATCAAACTCCGTATCATGCCATAAAATACCTCCAGCATCTCATCAACAGACCATCAACCACAAAGTAACTCCTTCCAATTGATAGTGTGCAAATCTTTAATAACACTGGTATGATTATACCTTGCCGGCCTTACGAAAACAAAATCTGGCGTCATTATTGGGTGATAAAGTGTCATTACATATGTAAGGGATATAAAAGCTCATTGGAGGGTGCAGCGGGTCCACGATAGACAAGGTGTCAGGAATGCCTGCAATATCGGCGACTGCTATGTTGCACAAAATTAAACTCAAGATTTTCCATTGAGTTATGCCATTATACTGTTTAAAATTATCAAGGGAGAGAAAATCTGTTAACATATTATGTAGTTCGCTGTTCGAGTAACCAAGTAAAAGATCATTACACGCTCCCGCAATCCATGACATAGGTACTGCCTAAATTTAAGTTACGCACTATGAGCTTATCGCCAAACAGTGCATCTAAAACACGGTTACAATTGTCTATATAGTGTTTCAAAATATGTTTTACGAGTCCTCACAGTCAGATTCGCATGAATAAAGTCGTACTGAGTCAAGTCGTTTAGTGGCAGCGATAAACACCCCTTAACCATTATTTGAAGGATGTAACCCACTGCTTTGGCGATCACGTTGTATCTATTATCAAGGATCAGTATTAAAAATACTGACAGTCTTTGTTCGCAAACCTCTTACATTTTGGTAATAAACAATTATGTCATTACAAGCCTTTTAGTGAAAAAAGAATAACCTTAACGCACTGTTTGAGAGTCTTGATGCGTACATAATTGGATTCCTCGTTCTTCCGCAAAAAAATGTTTCCGTCGCGTATAATAAATTTATACTTAGCTCCCTGGCAGTTGCGACGAGTCGCCGCATGCAACAATTTAGTCTCCGGAGTCAGGTACTCTGTTACATAGACTGGGATCTTCTAGTTGCCACCGATACCCAGATGACTGGTGTTAATTTTTTCGCTGGAATTGTTCAGGAATATTGAAAATTTGCCGCCGACTCGAGACGCTTTAACTCAGCATCTATTGCGAGCTGTCTACCAAGGAGGGCATGTATGGGGTCAAATCTTACGACCCCCATCAAGACCTGCCATGTCATTCTAAGAGAGGATGGTACAAATAAAACCAAACTTGGAAGCCTGTTTGGTCCACATTACCCCTCGCTGATAAAGCATGTTTGGAACTGATAAGATGCAAGTGCAAGGTGACCTGCGGAAATAACAGATGCAACTGTACCAAAAGACAATTAAAGTGTACAGATTTGTGCGGGTGCGGCGGTTCATGTATAAGTACAATACATGAGAAGCAATCATAATTTTGCAAATAAAATATTAATTTACCTATGTCTGAAAGAGCTAACTGAATAAGCTTTGACAAAATAACTATGGGGGCAATTGAAAAGATTAACTTTACTCTCGAGTTTCTTGACGGTTCTTCTCGGTATATGCATTCCTAACACGGTGGTAGCTTCTGTCTACAAATATAATTCCATATTGACGATTTATAGTGAGATTTAAATGCGAAAGTGTAATCATCCCATGTCAAATTCCATCGAACAAGTGTAATCAAGGTTGCGTAAGTAATGAAAATATTTTTTTTGACGAACATTTTCTTTAAAAGCAATCATTCAAGTAATACTTTTTAGGTTTACAATTAAATAGGCTATATCATCATATTTTTTATTTGCCAAAAATTCATGTGGTATCGCTGTAATAGATTTCGGCATCGGCATTTTCAAAAAAAAATTTTTTTATATTTACGTTTTTGTTATTTTTTCTTTTGTTTACTATGACAGGTAAAAAGTTTGTTCCAGAAATGGATTCCCCATCCATAAATTATACAAAAACGATACCAAACTTGCCCTAGTAGCTATAAGTGGAGAAGAACTATGCACCGACTGCAACGCGGGAGACAAATAATTGCCCCCCCCCCCCCCCCCCGGGTGCCCACCAGCAGTGGGCAATTCCGTGGCTACCGGGCTAAATCAGCTCAGAATGACCTAGAGAGCAATCGTGCCAAGTGGCGTCTTCCGAGGCAAAAGTGCAAGGTTTAGTCGCTTATTTCCCCTACTATAGGAGTCCTCGTGAAAGACAAAGGGTGGAGCTGCTGGCTCTGAGGTCTCGGTTCGACTCTTGTCATCATCATCATCATCATCATCATCAGTCTATAAACGTCCCACTGCTGGGCACAGGCCTACCACGTGAACCATAGCACGTGGGGATATTGGGCCATAACGCACCACGCTGGCCCAATGCGGGTAGGTGGGTATTAACGACTGCGATCTTACGAAAACAACCGGGACCAACGGCTTAACATGTGTCTACACCCAGCGGGGTCCCATATCTGGGGGAATTATGAGTGATGCAAAGAATTAGATCTGGATATGTTCTACTGAATTATGCTGATAACAGAATTTGTTCCGTAAAAAAACGGAAATATAAACTTTTCTAACCGACCTCCAGCCAGCGGAATATTTATCAAAGTTACGCTTGATGAACTAAAAATTGGTATTAACTTTTAGATCTGTAATTGTTCTGTTCACCAAAACAAAAAACATTCTTCTAACGTCCTTACTTCAGCCACAATCAAGCTGCAAAGAAACCTCCAGTCAGCGGGCTTTTCCCTTAAGGATATTATTTATGTAACTTTTACACTAAATTCATAAAATTTAAAATATTTACGACTATAATTTTATTTATTAACTATCCGTACATCTTGTGTCAAAATTAAAAGTATAGAATTTGAAACCTAGTAAGTAGAATACAAAAAGTCTACATACGAATTCAAACTGTAAATTCAAGTAGGGTAATTTAACACAAGATGTATGAATAGGTAATTTAAGTAAAATTATAGTCGTAAATAGTTTAAATTTTATGAATTTGGTGCAAAAGTTAGAATAATAATATCCAAAGGAAAAGTCCGCTGACTGGAGGTTTCTTTGCAGCTTGATTGTAGCTGAATTAAGGACGTTGGAAGAATGTTTTTTGTTTTGGTGAACAGAACAATTACAGATCTAAAAGTTAATATCAATTTTTAGTTCATCAAGCGTAACTTTTGTAAATATCCTGCTGGCTGAAGGTCGGTAAGAAAAGTATATATTTCCGTTTTTTTACGGAACAAATTCTGTTTTCAGCTTAATTTAGTAGAACATATCCAGATCTAATTCCCTGCATCACTCATAAGTCTGATAGATATGGGACCCCGCTGGGTGTAGACACATCGGCTTAACGTGCCTTCTGAAGCACGGAGGGAGCTTGAGATGTTTTAATTGGTCACCCATCGGGCGACCCGGCATTGCGAAAGTTGCTTAGCGGGCAAGATCGCAAGCAGAAAGCGTTAGCCGCTGCGCCATCGAGCTCCTCAATATTTAAAATCTAAGTTTAGGTATAATTTATTAGTATTACGTATATTGTTGTCATTTATATTGATTTACCAACGAATTAGGACCGGATATAGAATTAAACTATGTCATATCAATATGTCTACGTGGCGTTGCATTTAGTTTGTTAACGTTATTTTTAAACACATTTTTATTTATTTACCAGAAGGCGCTTTTAAGCCCTTTATATTTATTTAGAACAATTTGCATATGTTTACACTGATACGAACATAACATATTATATTCAAAGTTAAATAGCTCAAAAAATCAGATACTTACCCCAAACCCCAACCAATTCATACTATACGCAAATTGTATAATTTCTAGTACCTCGAGACGAATTTCCAAAAATTTACAATTACAATTCCACCAAAAAAAAATAATTATCCAAAAAGGCATACCCAAACAAACATTGGTGACAATTGATTTTTATTTATACTTAATGTATCATAAGTACGCATAAATGACAGTTTTTGTTTATACATACTTAATGATACATATGATAATAACCGTGTTGCGTAGCGGTGAAAGAATACTACCATCCCCTCTCTTCTCTTGGATGTCGTAAAAGGCGACTAACGGACTAAAGACTGCACATACATCCAACAGCATAGAGCGACGATGGGCTCACCACCTGTCACGCTGAGCACATCTGCAGTCGCTACTTGGTGAAAAGTGGACTATGATAGAGGACTGCTTTTGCGGTCCTCATTGCCTAGTCTCTGACTAACCCTACGGAGATAATAGTCTTGATTATATTGTACGATAATTACGCGCGATCTAAACCTGTAAATGCGAGCGATGCGATGTAGCCGCCGCGACTGCATTCAAATTGTGAGTGCAACGTTTGCTAAGATAAAGTTAAATTAAACGATAAAGTTAAATATTTTTTTTTAGTTTTATTTAAACTAAATTAACTGATTAAAAATTGAAGGGTTAATAGCAATCTATTGTTTTGTTTAAAACTATTGGCCCTCCCGTAACACTGTCCGCGTGAACTAAAAATGCCAGAACATACATTCGTGATAATTGAGTTTTATTTATATAGATTTAGGCTAAAACCAAACATCAAATTCGTTTTAATGTTTAATTGCTAAATGCGAAAGTATTTCATATTTTTTAGGAATGTACTCGCGTATGAATATAATAATAATATGTTAAATAGAACGAGAGTAGTTTAGTCAGAATTGTTTTATTTTAATTTACACTGTATTCGAAGGATTTAACCATCTATATCAACGATCGCTACGGTTTTTATAATTCGTAATTTTATAATAAAATTAACATAACAATTTTATTATTCTTAAAAGAAGCATTTTAGCCAAACATGAACCCTAACAAAAATAACTTACGTGTTAGTTGCAACGACTCCGATCAATGCTACGTACGATGCTACGTGCTACGACTACGAAGCGTGAAAAACAGGGAATTTAGTATGGACGATTCATCGGATAATAAAGTGGGAACATTTATTTTTTCTCACATCGGCGAGACGCTTGACCTTCATCCTGGCCTCCGTCACTCTTGCATGGGCATGCGCTTACATATTATCTTTTCTTTGTAAACTTTGGTATAATACCGTAATGTACTACTCTGTCAAGAAAGTACCGGGTAAAGATCAATAATTTAAAAAAAAATCAGTTATTCATCCAAATTTATTTTATCTCCTTCAAAGTACCTATGCTCCTTCAGAAACAATACACTTACGCCAACGAATAATCCAATCATCAAAACATTTTTTCAACGCTTTTTCCGGAATAGAGTTCAGTTCTCGCCGCGAATTCTCCTTTATGTCTTCTACCGAATGAAACGGGAGCCACGAAGTGGTAATTTGGGTTTAGGAAAAAGAAAGAAGTCGCCTGGAGCCATATCTGGTGAATAAGGTGGGGTTGCTCGATGGTACTTGTTAAGTTTTTGGTCAAAAATTCATTCACAATGATGGCCTTGTGCGAAGGTGCATTATCGTAGTGCAAAATCCAAGAAATTTCTTTTGACAAATTTGGCCTTAGCCAACGTACACAAATAGGAAACAAAGATGAAAATAACTTGATGTTACAAAAAAATAACAAAGATGAACTATAAGGACTAGTTCATTTTGTGCATTCTATTTGAAAGATAAATTTGTAATTGAGTAAAAAGCAGTATCTTGATTTATTATTTTAATAAAGAAAGAAAGCAGCAAGTCTAGTTTGTATTACTTTCGACTTATTTAACATGTATTTTGCAAATCAACCTAAAAATTCGGGTTTAAGAATCTTTATTTCTCATAAGAATTAGTAAATTCACTTACATGAGAAACTTATACTCGTAACCAACTTAAATATTAAGCTAAAATTTAGATTCTTTCCTTTTGAGCCATATTCTACATTATAAGATTGCAATTTATTAAGGTAATTCAATAAATGTAACAAATTCGTAACAAAAAGGAACAAAACACTCGTGTGTACAACCTAAAATGTGTGAAAGTGAGATGTCTTTGAATCAAACTGTTTATATTTTTCTAAATATATCATGAAGTATCCTTGAAATAACTATATAGAAAACTAAACATACACTTACCAATTAGTTTAATGGAATGGTTATCAAGATGAAACTAATTTTGTGTATTTTTCCCGCACAATTTACTAAAACAGTTGTTTAGACCGTCTACTAACTAAAACTCCAGCAAAATGGCCGTCGTGCAGAACTAGCGCCACCTACAACAGACATTATTATGATTTTAGTGTTGCCAGGTAAAAACTTATTTTTCTACTAAATAAAAATAAACAAAGCTGAACAACAAATATGAAAGAAATTACGGACGGCTTTAAAATGATATTTAAAGCAGTTTTTAATAGAGAGACCTGATGTATTGTTTAAAGTATTAAAATGTATGTAGTATTCTATAAATAACTAAAAATATTTAACTGTATAAAATCACTCACCTGTATGCTTTTCCCATACACAAAGCTGAACACAGACGAGAAGGACACGCGTACTTGTATGAAAAAAACTAAACGTATCCTGATGATTTGATTTGTATTTAATTGATTTATCGGAAAAATATTATTTCTTTCTTTTAGTTTGATAAAATGTTATTTTGTAAACGTATTTAAAAAAATATATGAAAAGAAGTTATGTATTGAACGTTTAGGTTTTAATAGGACGTTCACGCATTCAGAAATGTACAATTTTTTTGCATTTGTCCCATAACCTAAATGCAAAAATTATACATACGCAACAGCAGTCCTCTGTCATAGGCCACTTTTCACCAAATTGCGACAACACAAGTGCTCAGTGTGACAAGTGGTGATCCCATTTGGATACATATGCAGTCTTTAGTCCGTTAGTCGCCTTTTACGACACCCAAGAAAAGAGAGGTGGTAGTATTATTTTTATGAGCAGCTGCGAGACACGGCTCCATATACATACATACCTACATAACTTACTTCGATCATATAAACATAGATACACGGTCTCTATGTTTATATGATCTAGTGTCCCCGCGAAAATACATAGACATGCATAGATCAACATCAGAAATTAATCGAGATATACTACTCTGTCAAGAAAGTACCGGGAAAAGATCAATAATACACAAAATGTTAGTTATTCATCAAAATTTATTTTATCGCCTTCAAAGTATGCTGCTTCAGAAACGATACACTTACGCCAACGAATAATCCAATCATCAAAACATTTTTTAAACGCTTTTTCCGGAATTGAGTTCAGTTCTCGCCGCGAATTCTCCTTTATGTCTTCTACCGAATGAAAACGGGTGCCACGAAGTGGTAATTTGAGATTAGGAAAAAGAAAGAAGTCGGCTGGAGCCAATCTGGTGAATAAAGTGGTTGCTCGATGGTATTTGTTGAGTTTTTTCGTCGAATTTGCTCTCTTAAACGCAACAACGCTCAAATAATATTCTTTCTTTACCGTTTGACCTTCCGGCAAGAATTCCGAGTGCACAACACCGCGATAGTCAAAGATGACTTTGACTTTTGATCGAATTTGGCGTGGGTTTTTCGGTTTCATTTTTTTATATAAGAGGCAAACGAGAAGGCGGGTCACCTGATGGAGAGCAATCACCGCCGCCCATGGACACCCGCAAAACCAGAAGAGTCGCATGTTCGTTGAAGAGCAACGTAACATAACGTTTATTGCTAATCTTCAAGAAGGAAAGACAATCAACGGCGAACATTATGCAGCCTTAACGCAGTGTTTAAGTACTAAATGGAATCAAGAAAAAACGGCCCCATCTGATGAAAAAGAAAGTGTTGTTTCATCATGGCAACGCGCCAGTCCCCATGTTCGCCTTTGCGATTGCTAAAATCAATGAGTTGAAATTCAAATTGCTTCCTCACGCACCCTATTTGCTGGATCTGGCTCCCTCAGATTATTTTCTTTTTCCAAACCAGAATGTAGTTCAGTGGTAGAAGATTTGCCAACAATTAAGAGGTAGAGTCTGTTGTTTATGGCTAATTTGAAGAGCTTGATGGACTATTACAAAGAGAGTATCGAAGGTTTTGAACATCGTTGGCAAAAGTGTATAGAGCTTAAAGGACACTATGTTGAAAAATAAAAAAGGACTTTTGCAATTGTTTAATGTTTTTCGTTGTAAGGTTTAATATCACTGACAAACTGGTAAGAATCCTTCACATAAGCTGTTGTATTACCTCTTAGTGGGGAAAGTATTTTTGCTACATGCAGGGCCAAACGGTAAGTTAGTGAGTCGATCTGGCTTACAATCGGACGTAGCGACCAAAGAAGATCAACCAGTTCTTACGACCTGTCAAGTGCAATATACCCCTTCAAGATGCAGGCGTGTACAAACTGGACTGCGACTGTGGGCTCTCGTACATCGGGCAAACAAAGAGAAGTGTAGGAAGCCGCGTAAAAGAACATATAGCCGACGTCAAGCATAGGCGCGAAAATAAGTCTGCAGTGTGTGAACATGCTCTCGAGGAGCCCAACCATTACATCAGATTTGACAAACCTCAAATACTCGCCAAGGAACAACGATTCATCCCTAGGATGATACGCGAGGCTATTGAAATTAAAAAACATCGTAATTTCAATAGAGAGGATGGTTGGAATTTACCACCGGCCTGGGACCCCATCATACAGGTCATCAAATCCCAGCCCCAACAGCAACACATAGCCAGACCTAAAAATATTGTTAGCTCGTATTGTGTAAACTTGAACGCACCCGGTTAAATATAAAAATTCTTGACGGTAGGCAAATAACTTCTAACAATGAGACGACTAACACCTCAGTCTCCCTGTGAGCACGGACCCTGTGAAGGGTTCGAAACGTCAGGATAATATAAAAACTATGTAAATAGTAAATTAAACGCGAGTTAATCCGTAAAAAAGTGTATTACCAGTTGTATTACTATACGGTTCCGATAAATGACCAATTTAATCACAAACAAACACAAACTGCGCCTTGTTTCACTCGGTAGGATAGCAGGATACTGCCTAGAATCCGAGAGGATAGCGACTATCATATTACTTACTTCTGCTGTCAAGCAGAATTGTTTTACATTGCTGCGTTCAGGTTTGAAGTGTGCTAGATTCAGTGACATTACCAGTGGCTTAAAAAAATGTAACTTCAGTCCCTTCGGTTTCCGGTATCCTCCAAAATAATATTATATTATGCGAAGATTTCACGCTTAAACCACTCAACCGATTTTGATGAATTTTGGTAAATAGATAGATATATGTACATCGATGGATTGGATTAATGGATAGCCTATAACCCGATTTGCTTATAGGCTCCTTTTTATCGCGATAATAAAACTTGAGAGGAAGTAATGCGGGGCAGGGGGTGAACTTCATATGAAACTTTTTATTGCGTCGCGCCGCTCGGTCGTCCAATTTGCTTCTAACTTTGCAGAAATATTGTGTATTGCAAATAAACAAAGTCTGCACAGTTTATTTTATTTAAATTAACCCTTAAATAAGGGGAAAGGAAAAGCATAAAAACTAGTCCTAAATAAAAACTCCAACAAGGTGATCTGACGATCTGGTGAAGGTCGCCATTGCAGTGTAATTGTTGGATGCGAGCTGGGCCTCAATCACACTAAGCACCAACGATATTACCAAAACTAAACCTCGACCGTTAGACCGACTAGACCGACTAGACCTCGACGAGCCTACTTCGTATACTATAAAAGTATGTCTAACGACTGCGTTTCAGTTGTGGTTTAGTTGAGGTATTTAGCGTGATCACCCCCCAGCACAAGACCGGTCGTGGTAGAGATCCTTGGGTGAAGCCTTTGTCCAACAGTAGACGACTGGACGTGCTTCGGCTGATACATACATACAAATATATCCTCACGACTATATTATCCCTCAAAGCTTAGTCAGAGATACTATAGGCAATGGGGGGCCGCAAAAGCAGTCCACTACCACAGTCCACGTTTCACCAAATGATAACTGCACATGTGCTCAGCGTGACAGGTGGTGAGCCCATCGCCGCTCTATGCTGTTGGATATATGTGCAGTCTTTAGTCCGTTAGTCGCCTTTTACGACACCCAAGGAAACAGATGGGGCGGAGCCGCTACCATCATATACAGGGTGGAAAAAAAGGCCGTCGTTGGAGGAAAAGTACCCTAAATATTGATGATGGCAAATTTTACGGAAAGGAAACATCATTTATTTTCAAAAATAATTAAAAGTGCTTTTAAAGATTTTTTTAAAATCACCTGCATGAGCCGGGAATCGTACCGGTGAAATGTGAAATAAAAACATATTTTCTTGGTCTTTCTTTAATATAAGATTCTATGAATAAAAGAAATTGATCCATAAGAATAACTCTTTCGGTTGGTATCATAAAATACAGGATGTTTTTTTAGGGTTTTTAAGGGTTTTTTTACTGTCAAGAGTTTTGGGAACGGATGATTTGTTTAATTCCAAATTCAATTTTTTGTTTTTTTTGTTGTTAGATTGACACAACCTGTTATCCATTTTGGCGCGGAGTTTGAGTTGCATCTGTTATTTAGATTAAATACAGTGCTGTTTTTAGTTAGTTTATATCTAGTGTGTATTGCAAATTTCATAATGGATAAAAATATCGAACAAAGAGTTTGTCTTAAATTTTGCGTCGCCAATGGAATTTCGTGTTCGGAGTCACTGAAAATGTTACAGAAGGCTTACGGTGAATCGACTTTATTAAAAACACGTGCTTATGAGTGGTACAAACTTAGAATAATTACGCTATAGAAAGATAGTCTTCATACAAGCGCTCTGTCAAAAATGAAGCAATAAACCGATGACGCTGCGCGCATGGCTGTGATCTGCTGTCTCTTTCCAATCTATGAATATGAAAGAGACAGAGTCAATCCTCGCGCTGCGGCAGCCGCTGCTACCGAGACCATAACTTAGAGAATCACACTGCGTACGTTTATATTTTGACTTAGTTAACTACAAGATACTATGAAATACTGAACGCTTGCCTGTGAAAAGTGATGTTATTACACTTCTTTTGTTTTTCAGATGTGTTGTGACACAATTTAACTGCACAAACCATCATATTTTTTTGTTTTCGCGAAACACGTTCGGCACGCATTGACATTGAACACTACGGAGCGATCCGGCGTTTGGAGCCATTTCTGGCTCCGATTAAGGTGATTCAAAATAGGCGCGCGGACTTGGTTTCTATAGCGTTATTATTCTAAGGGTACAAAGCGTTCAAAAGCGGTCGAGATATGATGGAAGATTTGCTTCGCTCTGGTAGGCCATCAACGTCTTCAACTGAAGTTAACATCGCAAAAGTGAAGGAAATGTTGACAGAAAATCCTCATTCAAGTTTGAGAGAGATAGCTGCTGAACTTTCTGTGTATCACAAGTCGATCCGTACCACTTTAAATAATCACTTGGGTATAAAACATGTTGCCGCTCGGCTAGTCCCAAAAGACCTGAATTATCTCCAAAACCTCAATCGCATAAGAGTCGCTGAGGACATGCTAGAACGAGTCAATTCCGACCCAACATTCATGCAACGCATTGTTACTGGTGACGAGACGTGGGTTTACGAGTTTGACATGCAAACTAGTCAACAAGCTTCGGAGTGGCGCCTTCCGACTGAACCGAAACCGAAAAAACCACGCCAAAGTCGATCAAAAGTCAAAGTCATGTTGACTGTTTTCTTCGACTATCGCGGTGTTGTGCACTCGGAATTCTTACCGGAAGGTAAAACAGTAAAAAGAATATTATTTGAGCGTTATGCAGCGTTTAAGAGAGCAAATTCGACGAAAAATGCCAAATTTCTGGAATGAAAATTCTTGGATTTTGCACCACGATAATACGTCTTCGCACAAGGCCATCATTGTGACCGAATTTTTGACCAAAAACTCAACAAATACCATCGAGCAACTACCTTATTTATTCACCAGATATGGCTCCAGCCGACTTCTTTCTTTTTCCTAAACACAAATTACCACTTCGGGGCACCCGTTTTAATTCGGTAGAAGACATAAAGGAGAATACGCGGCGAGAACTGAACTCAATTCCGGAAAAAGCGTTTTTGGCGTAAGTGTATCGTTTCTGAAGGAATGCTCCTTGAAGTATGCACTTTGAAGGCGATGAAATAAATTTGGATGAATAACTGACATTAGAAAAAGAAGAATAAGAATAATTTATTATCCAGGAATGCGGTACAGTAACGTTCTTAATATAAGGAATAAGTGCAAGACACATTCACCCTGTTTGGGCATGCAATATCGTTATAATAATGAAGTTACTTTTAAATATTTAAAATAAATCAAATTAAAATAAATTTCAATTAAGTTTTTTTTTAGTTTTTTAGTATTAAATATTATATAAAATTTCAATCTTAATAATCACATACAATTCGTTTAAATGTCAAAATAAAATTAAAATATTAGGTTTAACAGTCAAAATATTCCTTCACACTATAAAAACAATTCTGTGTTAGCCATGTCTTAGGTTTTTGTTTAAATCTATTTAATGTTAGACTTTGAATATCGTTAGGAAGCTTATTGTAAATTCGTACAGCCATTGAGATACTGTTCCTAGAACGCATGTTCGTATAATTGGCAAAGTTAGTTTATTTGGATGCCTGCGGCTGTTATTACTAGGGATATCTTATACTTAGACACCTGAACAATTTTGAATGAGCTCTTACAAAAACGCATAATATTTTGTATATATTATATAAAGAAGGGACATTTAACACCTTTAATTCTTTAAACAGTGGTCTACATGAAACCAAACTGTCAACATCGTACATCGCACGAATGCATGACTTTTGGGCAATTAAAACCTTATTTATATGACATGAATTTCCCCATAATACTATGCCGTATCTTAAAATATATATATTCTCATGTTATTATAAATATAATATATAATAACACGACCATAACATGCTTGCATTTTGTGTATTATTGATCTTTTCCCGGTACTTTCTTGACAAAGTAGTATACCATGTCGTGTCTCTTGTCCAAATAAATATATTTTAATTTTTATTTCTATCAAGTGTGAACTCGATCTAGCGCCGAAAGCGCTAAAATGGCAGCTTTAAGGGGCTGCCGCGCGATCGCAAAAACTGACATATGTCTCTTAATGAACTTCAAAGCAAAATCAATCATATTAATATTTAAAATAAGAAGAATTCTGCTTTGAAGTTTCAGACCTAGTAAATTGATTAGAGCAATGTTTTTATTCTGCGAAATGTACAAAACCATCACGCGCTTGTGTTAAAAATTAAAATTTACTTTTTTAAGATGGGGGTGACTTGCGGAATATCAATACAAATATTTTTATGTAAGAATTATTGTTTCATGCGTAAAATTAAGAAAGTTGTCGAAAAAATAATGTTTTTAGGAGTCATTAGATTTATGTAAGTATTGTATTATAGTTTAAGAATTTGTTTCAAATTTCAACAAGGCCACGACCTTGTGCAATGATCAGGCTAACTTACGTAAATTCTTATAATGTATTTAACTAATTCAGCGCATAGTACCTACAAGTAACTTAAAAATACGTATATTTTCACAATTTCGTGCAGGGTCCCCTTAAGAGGCCTATTACACCTCGACTGTGATTTTTGCGTAAAATGGCCAATTTTGGCGTTATGGATCTCAGAAACAAAAATACATTAACAATTATGACTTATTGAACAGTGTAGAATAGCTATTGGAATAGTGCGTAGCGGCTCGCTTTATGTAAATTTTGCTTCATCATCATCATCAGCCTATAAACGTCCCACTGCTAGGCACAGGCCTCCCACGTGAACAATAGCACGCGGGGATATTGGGCCATAACCCACCACACTGGCCCAATGCGGGTTGGTGGGTTTTAACGACTTTCATCTTACGACAACAACCGGGACCAACGGCTTTACGTGCCTTCCGAAGCACGGAGGAGCTCGAGATGTTTTTAATTTGGACATCCATCCAGCGACCCGGCATTGCGAAAGTTGCTTAGCGGGCCAGACCGCAAGTCAAACGCGCTAGCCGCTGCGCCATCGAGCTCCTCAATTAAATTAAATTTTATTAAATTTTGCTTAACTTTTTAATTAAACCCAAAATTGCAGAGAAAGATTTTCATACAGTTTTCAGGCACTTTTTTGAGCTCATCGATTGAACTACTGTTCTAAACAAGTGAAATAAAAAAAATATAATGTTATCTCTTATATAGTCGAATAGTGCGTAGCGGCCTCGGAATTTTTAGATATCATTGATTTTATATAGGAAAAAAATCTTCATGAGGAATAAAGATTTTATAATGAATTTATTATCCTATTTCGATAAAAACGATAAATACAACTGAAAAATTACTACAAAATGCGAAAATGGGCATTTTACGCAAAAATCACATTCGAGATGTAATAGGCCTCTTAAGTCCTTCGGCTGATGATGATGATGAAATAAAACGTCCGTAGGCAGGCGTGGCGAGCAGTGCGCTCGCACCCGCATGGGCAGCCTACCGGACCTGACGGAGCGCTCGCGACCGGCCGCCGGCCGCGCCGCCGCACGCACCGTGTCCGACCCGCACCGGCACCGCGCCATCATTGCACAGGTAAGTAAAAAAGTCCTCCTCCTTAAGCCGCGGTCCCACGGCCTGATTTTCCACGCGCCCAACCGCGCCAACAGGCCGTGGGAATCAACGCATCCGATGAAGCCTGCCGCGGCGTGTTAGTCGCGTAGCCGGAAAAAAATTACTTACGATAATTCTAAAACTTTTCGTTTTTGCTGAGTGGATAGAGTATGTGGATTGTGAGCTACTTTTAAAAAGTTAGAAGTTTTATGACTGTGCTTCAGGTATGGTTTAGGTATTTCATAATATTTCGTGTAACGTAATGTATATAATATTAAAGTTTGATATGTTGAGTGTTTCATATTAAGAACTATCTTATCTTTGTGTTGTAAAAAGTTTAGAAACATAATATGTGTGGAACTATGAAAATCACAAAACCACTCTTTTTGTCTTTGAATAAAATTTTAAAATTTATGAAATAATATTTAAGACTTTCAGTGGTTAGTGGTATACATGTTGAACAAAGTTTAGAAAGTTAAGTGGTGTGCTTCTTTGATAATTTCATTTTTCTTTCGTAACACACGCAATAATAAATTAAAATTGACAGAATCGCTCATACATGTCCTTTGTAATACTATTTTATACCACACAAAAAATTAGAAACATACATACAGTGCATTTTGTTTAAATCACGAATAAAATATTTCGCTAACGTACGTTTCTTTATGCGGACGCGGGCGGCTGCGGGCGCGGCGCGGCGGTGGCGGCGGGCAGGCGCGGGGTGAGGGCATACCTACCTTCACTCTATATGACTGATAATCCACTCGTCACGTCAGAAGAGTGGATACATGGCGAACATAATACAAGAAGACGTAATGCATAAAAGTAAACTAAGTACCTTAACCTACTTACTTTATATCTTAGCTGACATTAATAAAAACATTATTAAATGACAAGTTTTGAGTAGTTAGTACTTACAGATCGCGCAATTCTTCTTTCAGATAAGATTATTCTACAATCATACGAATTGGATGAATGGGGTGAAAACGTAAACACGCAATAATAAATTAAAATTTACAGAATCGCTCATCATGGCCTTTGTAATGCTATTTTATACCACACAAAAAATAGAAGCTTACATACAGTGCATTTTGTTTTAATCACGAATAAAATATTTCACTAAATACGCGATTGGGCCTGCAGGACGTGGGCAGGTGGAATTGGGAATCAACTCGTCACACCAAAATTGTCACACCGCCAAAAGCAGTATTATTTGTTTCAACCCGTCACAAGTTGATTTATTTCTATTAGGACATTGTAATTTTTGTAGCTATTGCTGCTACTTACTACTTACTGCTCTTTAATGATTTCTTGCAGTAAGCCGAAGATATTATCTTATTTGCCCCTGACCCTTATCTGTGCATAATACCATAGAATACTGACATAAAGTACAAGTACAGAAGATTCACTCTCCGCAAAGTCATTTAAATAAACAGCGACTCTTGCTAAGACACAATAAAATGCAATTCAGGTCGTACACCGCTCCCTTATCTACAGTTAAATTCACCTAGATGTTGCCTCTCTTTCTATCGCGTACTCTTATCTTTTCTAATGACTTTTGAGTTGTCTTCTTTTAAATAATAATTAATCTGAATACTTACTTAATTTATTACAAGTTATGGTGTTTATAATGTGTACTTAAATGTGAACAAATTACCATTTCAAATAATCCTAGGCTAGGTATGTCAGTACAGTTAACGCCACATCAGACTACCTAAACGGTAATATAATATATATTACTGTGCTACCTATACATGTTTATTTTGAGCACCACCAGTGACACTCCGTGTACGTGAGAGCTCGAGCGCTGGTGACCTTGAGCAGAACGTATAAACACTAGGGCTTAATACCGAAATGAAATTTAGACTTGTGCCAAAGAAGACGTATGTATATGTTACATAGTATGTTATGTAACGTAAAGTAGTATTAGCAGTTACTCCATTAAGTAAGTAACTACTAGGGTTTGCAGTCCTGGTACTGTGAAGAAAACAGGATTCCCGGTACTGCGCTAACTATGGTACCGGGAAAACCGGGAATTTCCGGTACTTTTTGATACTGAATTTTTAACCCAGATGTAACTAACGTTTGATTAATGGATCAATGAGCAAATCAAAATATTACACAATATTTTTATAATAAAAAATTGTTTTGCTAATTGCTATACTAGCTGTAGCATCACTTTGTCGAATAGAATTGGTTAGAGGTCATCCGAGTTGAATGTTTTAAATTTAAAAGAGTCTATATACAATGGATTTTTATCATGAGTGTTTTAAGGTGAGTAAATAATATAAATTCGTCCAAACCGAGACCGTTCAAACGGCGACAGACCCTTCTCCAACGGATGCCCTCGACCGAGATTGTGGTATTGGGAGACTGCAATGTCCACCACGTCGAATGGCTTGGTTCACTCAAAACTGACCACGCGGGTAGAGCCGTTCATGACTTCGCTTTGGCCTACAGTCTGTCCCAATTGGTAACAGAGCCTACGTGGATTCCAGATGTGGAGGGCCATGCACCTTTCTTATTGGACCTTCTGCTGACCTCTCACCCAGACGGCTATCAAGTTTCTATTGATGCACCACTAGGCTCATCAGACCACTGTCTAATACGTAGCACTGTGCCTTTCACAGAAATTTCAAAAACGTCGAGTCTGGCATTATAGGTCAGCGGCCTGGGATGCGATGGAGTTTCTTTGCGTCCTACTACGAGTTTGCTTCTCACTGGATGATCTTGATGTCGCCGCCGACTTTGTCGTTGATGCGATACTGCAGGGAATGAAACTTTTCAATCCAAACTCTGTGGTTCCCATTGGCGGCAGGTCTCAACCATGGTTTGGTCGTTGCTGCCAAATGGTGTCTCGCCAAAAGTGACGACATTACATGGCCTGGGCTAATGCGGTGTCATCAAAGGATCCAAACACCAGTGCGCTCAGAAAGAGGTACAACTTTGCGGCCAGGTCCTTTAAGAAGGACATTGCCAAGGCGAAGTCATCATTCATAAGTGGAATTGGCGAGAGGCTAGTGCGTCTTCCTTCGGGTACGCGTGCGTTCCGGTCTCTCGCCAAAGCTATCTAAGGGAATTTTTGTCAGCCGTCCCTACCACCATTGCACAAGACCGATGACTGCCTGACCCATACTGCAAAGGAGAAAGCCGATCTCTTGGGCACTCTTTTCGCATCAAACTCGACCTTGGACGATGGGAAAAACTCTCCACCAACCATACCGCATTGCGCTTGTTCAATGCCAAACGTCCGGTTCCTACAAAGGTCAGTTCGTAAGGCTCTTTTTTCCCTTGATATCCATAAGTCGAGTGGGCCTGGTGCAGTTCCTCCCATGAGTTGGCGCTGGTTCTAACGCGCGTTTTCCGGCTCTCTTCCACTACTGGCGTTGTCCCGAGCTCTTGGAAGACAGCCCTTGTCAACCCGATTCTCAAAAAAAATCGATCGCTCAGATCCGTCCAACTACAGGCCAATGGCCATCACCTCTTTGCTCTCCAAAGTAATGGAGTCCATTACAAACCGCCAGCTCTTAAGGTACCTAAAATAAAACTAACTACTAAGCGATCGCTAGTATGGTTTTCGTCGCGGTCGTCCGGCTGGTGATCTTTTAGTGTACCTTACTCACCGATGAGCGGAGGCTGTCGAGAGTAAAGGGGAGGCACTGGCAGTTAGCTTGGACGTAGCGAAAGCCTTTGACAGGGTTTAGCACAGGGCTCTTTTCTCTAAACTTTCATCATACTGGCTTCCTGAGTAATTGTGTTCGTGGGTGGCCAGCTTTCTTTCTGGGCGTAGCATCAGAGTCGTAGTCGATGGTTCGTGCTCTGACATGAACCCCCTTAAATGCTGGAGTCTGGAGTCCCACAGGGGTGTGTGTTAGCCCGTACTCTGTTTCTTCTGCATATCAATGACATGTTGCATAACAACAGCATTCATTGCTACGCGAACGTCAGTAAGGGAGTAACGCTCTACACCGGACGAGCTAATATTTCTAAAGAAAGCGTCATCGAGAGCCGGAATAAACTTGTGACTGACACCAAGAACATGTTAAGTCAAGTCTTGAATTGGGGCCGACATAACTTAGTCCACTGTAACCCCTCCAAAACACAAGTTTGCGCATTTACCGCGAAAAAACATTCCTTCGTCGTACCTCTGAACTTTTGAGGGAGCTCTCCCTTGATACCAATCCGACTATTGGAATCCTTGTCGTCGATGTTTCGAGTGACGTTCAGTTTCGAGGTCATTTGGAAGGTAAAGCTAAATAAGCAAAAAAAAAAGAAATTATTTAAATGGAATTATCAAATCATTGGAGTGCGATGACGATGAAACCGTACGGTGTAGGGTACGGGTACATTAGTTACAAGTTTTTCCCCAGAAAAAGTACCGGTGACGTCACGGTTGAGAACTGTGGAGACAAAAATTTGGTAACGCTACGAAATTTGTATGGTTTGCAACTAAGAGCATAGGCCGAGGTTACCGGTAACGACTACCGCAAACGCGGAGCCTAATATTGGCGTAATTTGAAGTTATAACAAAAGTACCGAATTTCCCGGGAAACAAATTCTCAGTACCGGTACTGCGTAAAAAGTCAATTTCCCGGGAAATACCAGGAATTCCCGGGAGCAAGCCCTAGTAACTACCAACCTAGTTAGGTACTTGTAGATTGTAATAATATAGGTAGGTACTTAATAATTGTAGGTGACTAGTAGAATTGATATTATAATACTTAATTAAGTAAATAGGTACCTACGTACTTACGTCGACATACAGACGCGGGGGGACTGTGTTTTATAATTAGTAGGTACCTAGGTAGTGATGAATGATTTAGTGATAATAAGAGTACCTACTTACCTTACTATAATTTAGGAAATACTTTTGCATACTTACCTGAAGCTCTTAATTGATGAATTGTCAAAAAAACACGTAAGGGTTGTGGAAAAAACTTTAATCGTATGATGTGGCCCTAGCTAGATACGCAATTCTATAGCCTATTGTACATCTTAAAAATTACTTTCCTATTATTGTGATTTGTGAACATGACAGGATGATAGATTGATTAACCAAAATGAAAAATAAACAGATAAGTACTTAATCATTTGCAGTTTTTATTTTTAATTCAGAATATGTTTTATACTCATCCGTTTACGTTACGTACGTTTTCATTCCATTCATCCAATTCGGATAATTGTAGAATAATCTTATCTGAAACAAGAATTGCGCGATCTGTAGGTACTTAACTAAGTACTCAAAACTTGTCATTTAATAATGTTTTGTTGTCAGCTAAGATGTAAAGTAAGTAGGTTAAGGTACTTAGTTTACTTTTCTGCATTACGTCTTCATGTATTATGTTCGCCATGTATTCACTCTTCTGACGTGACGAGTGGATTATCAGTCATATAGAGTGAAGGTAGGTATGCCCTAACCCCGCGCCTGCCCGCCGCCACCGCCGCGCCGCGCCCGCAGCCGCCCGCGTCCGCATAAAGAAACGTACGTTAGCGAAATATTTTATTCGTGATTTAAACAAAATGCACTGTATGTATGTTTCTAATTTTTTGTGTGGTATAAAATAGTATTACAAAGGACATGTATGAGCGATTCTGTCAATTTTAATTTATTATTGCGTGTGTTACGAATGAAAAATGAAATTATCAAAGAAGCACACCACTTAACTTTCTAAACTTTGTTCAACATGTATACCAGTAACCACTGAAAGTCTTAAATATTATTTCATAAATTTAAAAATTTTATTTAAAGACAAAAAGAGTGATTTTCTGATTTTCATAGTTCCACATATATTATGTTTCTAAACTTTTTACAACACAAAGATAAGATAGTTCTTATTATAAAACACTCAACATTTCAAACTTTAATATTATATACATTACGTTACACGAAATATTAAGAAATACCTAAACCATACCTAAAGCACAGTCATAAAACTTCTAACTTTTTAAAAGTAGCTCACAATCCACATACTCTATCCACTCAGCAAAAACGAAAAGTTTTAGAATTATCAAAACTTCTTTATGGAATTTAATGTCCCACGACCGGACTATGTCGTCGCCTGTGCGATCCATCGGCAGACCCACGCCGCGCCGCGCCGCGCCGTGGCACTCCGCGCCAAGCCGCTACAAGCCGCGACAGGCATTGCCGGTCCGACGGCCCGTTGGCGGACGCGCCGCGACAGGCGTGGCAGTTAAGCGTTCCCTCGGCGCGGCGCGGCGTGGCGCGGCGCGGCTTGTCTTCAGACAGGCCGTGGGACCCAGCCATTAGTCGTTCACTCTTGACAGAGTGGTCGTAATTGATGACGTTGCATTTTCATTGGCTAAAACAGCCCTCGCGATGCGCCTCCACTTGTTGCGGTCTTCAGCGTCTCGTGAACTCTGAACTATAGAGGTTTGTGTCGTTGCTTTGATGGCGTCTGTCCAACACGTAGGTGATCGACCGCATGACCGCTTGCCCTCCACCCGTCCCTGGACAACGAGTCGTTCCATGTAGTGTTTGTTTTTAACAACGTGTCCGAAATACTTGAGGATTCGTGTTTGCACAGTCGACGATAATCTCTGTTTGATTTTTAATTCTGCCAGGATCGAGACGTTGGTCCTAAACGCTGTCCAAGTAAAAAAGTAAAGCCTGTATATTTGTCCATCTGCAGGGCAAAAGCCTCCTTCGTTGAAATCAAATCATCGCCACATGTTGCCAGGCGTCCGGATAAAGCCGGACATAGTTAGGCTTTTTGATTGCGTGTCCGGCCGAAATAAATGGTGTCCGGTTTTTTTTTTAAATTTATTTTAAAACAAAAAGAATACAATTTAGGTACATAAAACCGCACCACGAAAATCTCGTAGGGTTTATCTGGGTGTCGGTGAGTCGCTAGTATAATTTATTAATTAGCAGAAGATGTCAACGTTAATCTAAGTTGATAAAGTCAACCCAGACCTCCGCTACATCCCTCGCCATTATGTAATGCTTTTTTAACTTAGTTTAATTAAATATAAGGGTACAAGATAATTGCTGACTCTAGTTCCATACACATTTATGGCGTTTGGTAGAATAAATTTTGTTAGGCTTTTCACATTTCACAAACGAGCGAGTGCCGAGCGTGGCCGAGCGCAGGCGAGTTAACTGCCGGTCGCTCCTGCTTCCGAGATAGTAAGGTGTCCGCCTTTTTACCCAAATATCCTGTCAAACTGGCTGGTCTCCCCGGCTATTAGATTTGGCGACCTGGCAACCCTAGCCACAAGTGATGCATGTTGGCTTAATCACCACGCTTGCCAAATCCGGGTTAGTGATCACAAACCCGGGCCATGCATCGAAAAATCCGAAACACACTTTGCCCGACTTGGGAATTGAACCCTGGACCTCTGGATATTGAGCCGAGCGCTTTTTTTTCTCTTATATAATGGCTTCGTGCGATCAGCACATTTAGCCAGTGTCCAGTTTTGAAGGTTTTGAAGGCGGGAAAGTGAAGCGTCATGTCTGCAGTTTTGTATTAATTTGTGTTTTGCTGAAAATTAATGTGAAATAATGGTGGATTATTTACTGTTATGTGTTCGTGAACGTGCATGAGTGTTAGCAAATAAAACAAAACAGTGCAACATCACTTTTCAAATTCTCTCAAGAAGTCCGTGTGAGACCTCATTAAAGTCCTACTGCTTTATTGAGTCTCGAGGGGTTTGGATGAAAATCATTTACCATTAAACGTTCATTATCATCCACTTAATGTAAAGAAAATAATACTATTAAAAACTTGACTCTGGCTAAATGTGCTGATCGCACGAAGCCATTATTTAAGAGGAAAAAAAAACATAGGAGACAGCAAAGAGGATGTAAGTAAGTAATGAAAAAAGTTTGAAGATAAAAAAGAGATAAAAATATATTGACAGCATTGACTTTAGAATTTACAGTTTGACGTTATTGTTCAGTTTCAACCAAAATGAGTTTTGACCATAAAGTAAATACCTTGCGGAATGGTATAGTAACTTTATGGTTTTAACTTAACTAAAAGTTGACACTACATCCATTGTTTAATAGGCGGTAAGAAGTTTGCCGGGACAGCTCGTCTATACTAATATTATAAAAAGGCAAGATTTGTTTGTTTGTTTGAATTGAATAGGCTCCGAAACTATTGGACAGATTTAGAAAATTCTTTGACTATTAAAAGCTATACGTTATTCCCAAGTGATAAAGGCTATATTTTATCCCGATATTCCCACGGGAACGGGTACCACGCGGGTAAAACCGCGGGGATCCGCTAGTAGTTAATATTTTTTTACATATTATAAAGTCGCCGTTTTCCTCTGTCTGTGGCACCGCACTATTCTTCTAAACCACGCAATGGATTTTTATGCGGTTTTCACTAAAAGATAGAGCGTTAACTGTGGATGGTTTTTGTTTATATTTGTGGTTGAATGGCTGAACTATGACGCTTTTTCTAAGTTAGCGTGGACGAAGGCGCGGGCGTGCCGCTAATAGTGAGTGTTAGATGAATGTTTAATTCATCTAAAACCCCTTTAGATGTGAGACTTTACTGAATTCTCAGACGGACTTCTTGAGAGAATATGAAAAATGATGTTGCACTGTTTATTTTGTTTGCCCCTCATTCACGTTTACGAGCACTTAACGGCTAATAATCTACCATTATTTAACATTAATATTCGAAAAACACAAATTGTCGAAAACACAGAACAGTAGACATGACGCTTCATTTTCCCCGCTAAGAAGTCCTTTATTGTATACTGTTACCATATTCTGTTCGGTTCTATTATGTTGTCCTTTATAATTATTACTAAGTAATGCAGTACTGTAAATATAATTGTCAAATAAATCTAGGATAAAAGGTTTACTGGAAAAAAATCAACCAGTCTCAGGAAGCTCGAGTGGGATTCGAACCCACGACCTTTGGATCCCACTCGAGCTTCCTGGGACTGGTTGATCTTTTCTAGTAAACATTTTATCCTATTTCTATAAAGCATTGTGAATGCAAAATTACAGCAATAAAGATAATCAAGTAAATCTGTACTTTACAGCTAATTTATCAAAATACTGTTCCTTTTTACCACATGAGTAAAGGTGCTTTTCACACCACCTTACATCCAAGTGAGCGAATTATTATTACATACATACATATATATAATCACGACTATTATCCCCGAAGGGTTAGTCAGAGACTAGGTAATGAGGACCGCAAAAGCAGTTGTCATCTGCGGTTGACACAGTTCCCTGGCCCAGCTAAAATGCAGGGACATTGATCGGATTAATTAAATAATATAACTATGTTCATGTAAAAATAATAAAGTATATTTGAAAGTAAACAAAAGACATTAACAATTAGAAATAATTACAACATTAGAATTAAGTAAATATAGCGTGGCAGCGTGACAGTTGATGAGCCCATCACCGCTCTATGCTGTTGGATATAGTCGCCTTTTACGACACCCAAGGAAAGAGAGGGGGTGGTAGGATTCTTTAAATGAGCCGCTACGCGACAAAGCTTTATGTTATTAATTCTCCAATAGTCAATTGTTATTAACTGCACGTCATATTTTTACGTTTAGATACCCATACGGAAGAAGGAATGGCCTTGGAAGAAGCAGAAGACCCCCCTAAAGGCTGTGCCTACCGCGCCCCGGCGGCGGGACTCCGCTTCGTCGTCCGTCGGGGCGGCCTCGGTGCGCAGACTACTCACCCGGCAGCCGCCGAAGGTCCCCGAGCCAGTCGTCAGGAGATTCACCCTCCTCTGTCTCTCCAGCGGACTCTGCGCTACAGCACTTCTACCCTTCACAGCGTTCGCCGGCGCCGAAGCTGGCGCCATGCCCCTAGCCCTCATGTACGGTGTCGCAGCAATCGTCGCCCCATTTTCCCCTTTAATCCTTCAGAAAACTGGAGTACGAGTAGTTATAGCTGCTGCTCACACTCTCGTCTTCCTCCTTCTCACAGCACACACTGTAGACACCCCTTTATCAGTGCTTCTGCCTCTATACGGCATTTGTGGGGTAACCCTCTCTCCGATGTCGCTAGCGTTGTCAGTGTCAGCGACGTCGCTCGCTCAAGCTGCCGGCGATGAGGCTAGGAGGAAGATCGCGCTGCGTCGAGCGCTGCGAGCGCTTAGAGCGGCGCAGGACTTGGGGCTGGTGTTCGGGTCGCTGATGCTGGGCGGCGCGCTGCTGCTGTGGCCGGAGGACCTGACGCCGCTGGCGATGACGCAGTCGCCGACCAACGCGTCGATACCGAGGTGGCCACCTTCTGAAGAGTTCTTGTTGGAGGATGACTACGAGGTGAGCTGTTGTTTTGTTTTTTGTCGTTTATACTAAGTGAGTGAATTTCAAAATTATCAATCACAGGACTTTGTTGGTTTAATATGGCATCGTTAAAAAGAATTGAGGGTTCTGGTTGTGTTAGAAATATAAAGAAAATTGGTTGTGTCTTAGGAAGTAAAGCTGATTGATCATAATCATTGTCATAAAACAAACGTTAGGTCATCCTCTTTGTTTTTGCTCCGTGCGTTAGGTACTGCTCTGACAATTTTCACGTCATATCTGTTGAATTTAATAAAATATAAAATCATTGCCCTTGATACGTTATTTTTCAAACACCTCTTACTGATGATGATCTAAATATTCTTTTTAAGGAGCGCACCTGTGGCGCCGCCGGTTGTCCCAACACGCAGTCCTTATCAGGCAGCTCGCTCAGCTCGGAAGGTCGACGATACCTGGTGGCAGTATGGGCGCTGCTGTCCCTCGCCGCGGTGGGGGTGGGGGTATACGGGGCCACGCCAGCCCCCGCGCCCGGCCCTGATGCCCGCTCAACGGTGCGAGATCCGAGGGCGCTGTTAGGCGCACCCATGGGACTCTTCATTGGACTACAACAGGGATTTATTTATACTTCTTATATTAAGGTAAGGATATTAGACTTTGTAATTTCTGTGTTTGTTAAACTTTAATTATGGTTAAATAAAGTTTTTAATGATCAAGATTTTCAATTTAAAAAGTGAGAAAAGAGGTGTCTCTCAACTCATCTCAAGATTTTTATTGTAGTGACGACGTTGTATGATTGACGATCTCTGGTAAAGCTAGCACTGGATGACGACATCTTAAGATGGTATGCTTTTGAAAACATCTTTGACTGTTGGTCTCGGTGATTGTCATATGGTAGTAGTGGTCGTTGACACCCAGTTTTCGAATATTGCCCGCCTTCGAAAAATGACTAATCCTTGCCAATGTAGTCATGTGCCAATGTGGTGGTATACGTATTCTTCACGAATACATATTTTTTATATAATAGTGGTACGGTGTATGCGTCGGCGGCTGGTGGTGCGCCTGGCGGGCGTTGGTCGGCGCAGGCGCACTTCAAGCGCTAGCCGCTGTGACGCTCAGCATGGCGGCTGCTAGAGGGCGGCGAGGGGCATTAGCAGCTGGTGGGGCTGCAGCGCACGCGTCGCTGATGTTAGCGCTACTGCGCTGGAAGGCCGCGAAGACCGACCTGGCGCTGCCAGCGGTTGCTGCGGCGGCGTGGGGCGCATGCGCAGCGCTTTGGGATGTTCTTCAGGTCAGTCTTAGAAGCCGCTAGACGCTAGTGGAGATGTGCTGACGAGCTGCAAGAACCGGGAATAAGTTATATACATCGACCCTATATTAATACTTAATTCAAAGGTTGTGTGTTAACAGCATAAATAGCCGCGGGTCACTGTATATGGTTGACTAAATAAAACAAAATAAAAATTATCTCTAGCTCTTCCGTGCTTCGGAAACACGCGAAGTTGTTGGTCCCGGTTGTTGTTGTTAGATGGCCGTCGTTAAAAAACTCACCAACCCGCATTGGGCTAGCGTGGTGGGCTATGGTTCAATCTCCAGATGTTGTCCATAAGGAATTATTGACAACATCACATGTGGAGAGAATGTGTCAAGATTTATAGGCTGATGATGATGATCTCTTCACGAATTTACTTAGGCTAAGACATGATGACCAGAACACTTCTGTGTTGAATTACAAATTTGTGAGGTGCCTGAAAAACTGTCCTACAGGGGGTACTTATTAAAATTCCGAAATTACCTACAACTAAAATACCTACGTTTAAAACATCGAAAATCAAATATGCATGAAATACCTATGCCCGATATACCGAAGCTCAATATCTCGATTTTCAAAAAAACCGAAAGATCAAAATCCCAAAAGTTTGAAATACCAAAAGTTCATAACCCCAAAAATTCAAAATACCGAATTTTATAAGACCTAATTTTGAGGTTATGTTTTTTTATTAGTTAGCTGCCCTACTCCGTAGGTCACGTGATAGGTTAGAAATTTAATTTACATTGTAAAAACACGGTTAATCTATCTTTCGGGATTTTGTACTTCGGCATATCAACTGTAGGGATATAAATTTTCGGGATATTGAACATTAGGGATTTGAACTTCGGGATTTTGAACTTTTGGGATTTGGAACTTTCGGGATTGTGAATTTTCGGCATTTTAACTTTCGGCCTTCCGTTCATAGGTCTTATAAAATTCGGTATTTTAAAATTCGGCATTATAATACCCCCTACAGGTTACCAGTTATCATTAAAAAAAGTACGCTAAAAAGGTGGTCCAACAAGTTAACCTGACGATCTGGTTGTAGGTCGGGTGACTTTGGATGCGAGCAGGCTGGTCATGGTGAAGATACTTAGGGCAGGCCTTTGTCCAGCAGTGGACGTTCCTGGCTGATGATGATGATGACGCTAAAAATATAGCTAAAGCAAATCCAGTTCAGTAACAGAGCATTCCTTGTTGGTGTAGGCGGGCGTGTGCGTGGGCGGGTCGGGCTGGCGCGGCGCGTGGGCGTGGCTGCTGGGCGCGCGGCACGCCGGGCTGGCGCTGGGCGCGGCGGCGCGCGCGCTGCTGTGCGTGCGCGCGCAGCTGGCGGCGCTCGCGGTGGCACTGCCCGCCGCGCTCGCCGCTCACGCTGCGCTCGAACTGCGCCTACGTAGAGGTTGGTAACGAGATTTATGTTATGTTATGTATTGATGATTGTTCTTTGTGGATTTAAACGTCAGTGTGTTAATGGCCGTCGTGTTTTATTGTTCCCCGTTTTACATACTTTACATTGGCGACGAGGAATCCGGAATTAACAAGTTTAAAAAATTTCGTGTATCAACTTTGAGATTTTAAATAATTTCGACCACAGTCTTGAAACGTGGAAGATCTGGAAAAGTAGATTCTTACAATGGCTTATCGCTAACGATTTTAACGCAGTGAAAGATGCAGCGGGAATAATACACGACGGCCATTTACATACTTTACAATTTCATAGCGTTTGTTAGCTAGCCACGATTGGGTTAGTATTGGTATCTTATGTATGCCGTGTTCTCACGCTTGGCAAACGTCAACAAGCCCGTCACAAATTCAAACGTGTGGATAGAGTGTTTGGCTTGGTTTGCAAGCGCTTGTAGCCGATCCGTCGAAAAAATCACAAATCCAAACGTTTGTAGAGGTTTGGAGTTTACGGCAAGTGCCAAGCGTGCGGACGCGGCATTATTATGTAGTGCCGAAGTCTTCCTCTTGCAGTAGCACGTTGACCAATTAGAATTGTTTGTGCTTGGCAACAAAGATGGCGCGCGTAACTAGAAATGATGGCGGTGGCGCACTGCCCGCTGCGCTCGCTCATGTTGCACTCTTACTGCGGCTTCTACGTAGAGTTTGGTAATAAATACAATATAATATCATATCCTTCTTTATTAACATAAAAACATGTACAAAAACTTTTTAATACAAGTACTTAACATAGGTAACAAAACAGGAAAATAGTACATGCCATAATTAATTGTTAACAGTGGTTTCCACACTGGCACGAGCCTGACTTATGACGAACCGCACATATGCCGCACAGTTTGCGTGTTAATGGTTGTCAATTTTTCTTTTTTACTTTTATTATTATTTCATTTTATTTATTTATTTATTTATTCAACAATGTTTCAACAGCATATAACTAAACACAAGGTATAGAAGATGTTACTTAAACATAAGCCAATTAAAGAAACACATTATGCTACTAAAAATGTAACCACAATTAATGAACGCAGGTAGGTAGTCCAAAAAAGAATAGGTAGGTACTTAAGTAAATAAATTTTGTCGATTGATAACTTACGGATTAGATGTGAATTTGATTGTGTTGTGTCAATGTGTGTAAGTGCGTGTGAGTGTAATATCGTGGTTGGTTTACATGGGCGCTCGAATTGATTATGACAGTTGGTTATTAATTGTAGTAGGTACGACTATACATTAAAATATTTTAAAGATTCAATTTAAAACATACTTTTAACTTAACTTAAGCTTATGAACTGCAGTTTTGAACATAGTTTTGGATGTTGTAAATATATCAATATCTGAATAAAACTTATTGTACGTTTTTAGTAATCTAATAGAAATATCATTTTTATATTTCACTTCATCCATGCTCTCCGCTTTGCAGGTGAAGCTGGCCGGCACAGGTCCTAGCGAAGGGCCACGGCGACGCAGCTCGCCGCGCTCGCGCCGCCCGAGGAGGCCGACATCGCCTGCCACGTGATCAGCTAGCACACGGCTCACCACACTGAACACCGCCAGTCACCACCCAACGATAAACAACTCTTTTAGGCTTCGATCATTCAAACACAACACATATCCAATTCACAATCCCATACAAAATACGTTTGAAAAGTGGTTCCAAATTATTATATATAATTTTGTTTTAGAATAATCACAACAAATTTGATACTCAGCTCTATTAACATCACCACAATTATAATACCTAATAGGTATTATAAAGAAGAATGGGCAAAACGTCCGTCCCCCCCCCCCCCTCCCCCCGCCCTTGTAACACTTACCTACTTGCATCAAATAAAAGTACTTGAAAAGTGAAGCATTTTATTGTATGACAGCCTTAGATTAAAACAAAAAGGGAAGATACGGCATGAGCGTCTCGTGAGTGAGCCGCCAAAATTAGGCCTAAAGGCACAATTTCACTTCGGTCGCAATTTGCCGAGCGAACAGGCTACATCGCACTATTGCGGATATTCTACTGTGTGAAAAAGAGAAAGACGCTACTCCGCAGTGGTGTCGGAATCGGTCGTACGTACTCGTCTGTTGCGAAGCGACCGAGACGTCAACGCGCTATTCGCTGACTCCCTCGCGCTGACGTTGAAACTTACCGCTTTGTCTCGCTCGCTCGATTTACACTTTATAGGTGTGCGTGTGTGAGTGTTTGCTTAAGTAGTTGAGTAGGACTATATTATAAATGACTACAAGTAGGAGCATGCCGTATCTTCCCTTTTTGTTTTAATCTAAGATGACAGCAAATCTGTCAGATATTGGAAAAAAAGTTATTGAGAAGAAGAAAATTAAAATAATAAATGATAATAGATAGATAACACTTTTATTGTAACACAATAACACAAACATTAATAACGATAATATAAAATTGAAGTCAAGATTTTTCTTGAATTTAACCATACACCCTCTTTTTTTTATTTTCCCTTTTTTCCATCCATTTATTTGCTCGTTCATATATTTGCAGTCCTTACAACAAAATACACTATTTATTTCGAAACTGTTACAAGGGGTGGGACGAATTTCATACAAAAACGCCCATTCTTCTTTGGACGGCAATGTCAAATGACAACTAACAGCAATCCAATGCTATCTCTTGGTTGGAGCATTAGTTCAAGGCGACACTTTGAGAGCGCTAATTGTGTAGATCTAAGCATTTACACCGTAGACTGGAAAATAGTGGCAGCGGCAGCAACCGCAGTAGCAGCGGAGAAGTTCAATTGAATAGATTAATGTTGAGCTTGGTGGCAGAGGTAACCAACCCGCATTAGGCAAGCGCGGCAATTGAGCCAACACCCATCAATATTAGCGATGACTTGATTTGAATGATGGAGGCCTTTACCATGCAGCGGGACAGTATACAGGCTATCACCATACTTTACTTTACGTAGGGCAACTTAAGCTCGTATTTTAAAACCAAACTCGAAATCAAATATATGCTTGAATACAGTTAGAAAGGGATGGCGAAATATGCGATGTACTATCCTGTAAACCTTTTTTTTATGGTTAACGGGTAAGCGCTTGGCCTTCATCTCACCTGATGGTAAGTGACGATAAGGCCGAAGGTGAAAGCGCGCTGCACCCGGAATCCTCAACCACTGAGGAACTGGCTATCTTATCTCTATCTGTCGGAACACAACAATGCTATAAACATCGTTGTTATGGCGACAGACTTAGATAAGATGGTGGTAGCTAGCCAGGCGGACTTAACAGCCCTACCACCAACCAAACCGAGCACACAAAGATGTACCCCGCTGGGAATCGAACCCGGGACCTCTGGGTCTGAAACCGGTGGCTTAGCCACTATACCACGGAGGCGGTTAAATTAAAAAAACCTGTCCCACACTGTCCCTTTCTAACTGTACTTAAGCAGAGATTTGAGTGTGAGTTTGGTTTTAGAATACGAGCCTTAGCCGGTTTACTGGCCACCTCTGGTTTTCGGCCACTACGTAGTTATATCCATATAATAAGAAATCTTTAGTCGCAAAATGTCGCACCTTTTGAGTTTTTTTATTTTTTTATTAAACCATAATGTTTTCTTAGACAAAGCTTAGAAAAAAGAAAATTGTTTTAATTTAATGTTTCAAAAAAACTTTTTACTTTACTTTTACTCTGTCGTGGTAAGAAATCGCTCTGAAAACGAAACTTCGCTTAATGGCCGATTGAATGGCTAATTTACCATAGGTGTCGTTAAAAGTAGCGCGGGAGAGCTCAACCTTTTTATTTTACTCGAGTTTATGCGAGAATTTGCATTGTTTTGATGATTTCGATTATTTTAAAATTCAATTTGAAGTAGCGAAGCTTCTAAATTACTCGCATAGTGCTAAGAAGTAGTCGCCGCTGCCGCTCCCTGCTACCAGCTTTCGCTGCCGCTGTCACCAAGTTTATGGTCTTACAGTACTTTTTATTAGCTTGAAGAACCATTAATCATAATGTCTGAAACCTACTTGAAAATGTGAAACTAGTTTAATGTTTACAACCTTCGGCGGGCAACACTTTTTTACATACATAAAGGCAACAGGGGTGACGCATCACCCCCTTATTTTTAAACTCAAATAAAACAGCAAATTTGTAAGAAAAAGAAAGTTATCAATCACTTAAACAATTATTAATAACATGAAAAAAGTATTAATTACACCCAAAATTTCTTTTTTTTTGTGTTAAGTGCAGTTCAAGCAAATCTCCTTACGTAGTTCAGTGCAAGCGGGCTGAAGACATTATGTGCAAAAAGTTTTTACTTTTTGTCCCGTTTTCTTGGACATCTTGCTTGTTTCTGCAATTTTACAGAGGGCTCACCTTCAGGAGTTTCCTGTTTTTATTAAAATATTACGTAAAGTGACTCCTAATTCTCTCGCCAAATTGTATTCTAACGACGACGCCTCATGTGCGGTTCCGCCAATTGTAAGGCTAATTTCTTCAAATAACTGCTCCGGAACTTATTGGCAGGAGTGTTCAGATGTTAAGCGTCAATATAAAGCACCATAGAATTGATGCCAGCTTGATCCAGCATGCCATAGAAGTATCGAAGTGGCCAACGTCTGGTGTTTCTAGCACAACTATATGAATGCATAATTTTGTCGAAACTATCAACACCACCTTTTGTTGAATTGTAATCATGCAATATTACTAGCTTGTTTGTGAATTTATTTCTTCTTTATAATGTATTGTAGATAATAATATAACAGACTTGATTTTGTGTTTTGTAAAAGATACTAGAGTATTTTGCTGATCGAAAACGAACTGAGAAGTGAGCGGTCGTTTGTTTTTGTTAGGCAAAAAAGATGGAGGTCTCTTGCGCTTATTTTTACGCATTGTAACAATAGATGTGAGCTTATATTCCTTCAAAAATTCATCGACAAGTGGCACAGATGGGAACCAATTATCATAGGTAACATTGCGACCGGAACCTTTGATACTTTCGACTAGTTTTATAACATAATCTGCCGCTGTTTTCATCTCTGTTCCTTTGCCAATGTATGGAATAGCATCGAAGAACATGTGAAAGGTCTGAGCATCACAAATAACCACAAATTGTAGTCCATATTTATCGGGCTTAGATGCTATATAATTACTCGAAATGGACACTTGCCACGAAAACTCAAAAGTTGCTCGTCAATTGTCACATAGAAACGTGGTTGGTATGAATTTCTGCAATTGCATATAAACGCTGATCATATTTGTCTTATTGGGGCAAACTTGTCTTCCTAATCCCTATTTTCTTTGTCATCAAATCTTAGGCAAATGAGCAGAAACCGAAAACGATTTGCATTTATTATAGATTTGTCTATAGCAGCACTAAAAGGAGGCCACGTATCTCTTTACGTTTTTGCGATTGTCTTTATTTATAGCTGAGAAAAACAGAAGGCCTATCAAAGCTTCGAGTTCTGTGCTATCTGTCTCATGCACATAGCGTTGATCTTAATATATTGATGCAACTCTCCTAATTTCTTGATTAGTACATAACACAATTGAATCAATAATTGGCTGGCTAAATATAGTGATGAATGCATCTTTTTCCGTTTCGATACTTTGAGCGTTGCCTCTCTGAAGTCGCTGAAGTCACTATATTTCGCCGTGGTGTTCTACTCGAAGATGGTGGAATAGAGGACCAAACATGTTCATTCTTACCTCTCAACACATTCGTGCGTAATTATGCAAGCGGCACATCCTCGTCGTCACTGCCTTCATAATTTGAAATAATGTCCTCCTCCTCCGAGTGCACCGAAACATGATAATTATTTTCACTCGCATCACCGTCTTCGGAACGGCGCTCATCATCCGAGCTAGCATTAACAATACTTTGCAAGTATTCTTGAATCTGTTTATCCGAAATCAAAGCCATTTTTACCTAAAATATCAAACAATTATTACAGTATTACAAAAAGAAATACTTACGTAAAAAGCAACAGGGGAGACGAGTCACCCCTGCAATGTCAATAACAAAAACAACAACTTACCGCGACACGTTGACAGTGCGACTGACTGCATCCAATCCAATTAGAGAATAGATTAAACGTTAGAAAGGGACAAAAACTATACCAATTAAATATGGACATTTTTATCGAGTAGTGGGATGACGGGTCACCCCTGTTGCCATCCTAAGGAGACTCTTTTTTTTAAATAAGCGACGCAAGCTAAGCATGTAGATTACTTATAGTTATAGTCAGCATTGAAAGATTAAGATAGTTTTCACGTAATCTAAATATCAAAATCAGATCGCTGACACACTATTAAAGACGTTTCAATCGAACAGAATCGAGATACAGAATACTCGAATATAGTGTCCGGGTAAATCACGTTATCGTAAATTGGCTGCCATCGCGCACACTACGGACAAGAATGTGATCAGCGCCCCTAGACAACTGGCAAACGCTTACCCACTGTCTATTCGTAATTCGTCGTACAATGCGCGCGCGCTGCTTTATGAGCGAGTGTCATTAGGGTGCGATTCTCTAACGCTCGACCGTAAAAACGCGGTCATTTCTACCTCCACGTTCAGATCAAAATTGACCTTTGTGACGTTAGTGCAGAGTTGATTTATTTAAAGCGGATTTGATGACGACATGCTTGATCCGCAGCTAATTGTAAAATACACAAATCCGTGTTTTTTAAATTCGAATCTACGCTAACGTAACAAAGGTAATTTTTCATCGGAACGAGTGATCGCGAGTGGACGATCTTCCGTTAGAGAATCATAATACAGCTCTATGTCATTTCTAAACGCCACACAGAACAGAAAAAAGTACTACTAAATAGTGTTCCTCAGTAAAATCTCATAAACGTTTTAATTTACCGATGTAACGATTCACCGAAAAACCAATTACCGAAGTTTATTTCAGCGAACATACGTATAACCGACACATTATTTAAGCGATGTAACATTTCACCGAATTTTAAGAGTTTGTAGGTCAACGCCTCGGTGGCCGAGTGGTCAAATGCTTGGTTTGATAACCGGAGGTCCCGGTTTCAATTCCCATGACGGACAAAGTGCGTTTCAAATTTGTCGATTCATAGCCCGGGCTTGTGATCACTAACGCGCATTTGGCAAGGGTGGTGATTAAGCCAATACCCATCAATTGTAGCAAAGACTTGATTTCAAAGATGGAGGCTATTACCCTGCAGTAGGACAGCTTCCTTTCCTTTTTTTGGTCAAAAGCTCGGCTACTGAAACGTTTATCATTCATGATTATAGTAAATTAATAAAAGTGGGATAAATGAAATGCCTTTTAAATTTAATGTTCCTATTTATTTTTATAACAAAGAATTTACAAAAAGGAAAGTACAGCCTGTATACTGTCCTACTGCAGGGTAAAAGCCTCCATCTTTAAAATCAAGTCTTCGCTACAGTTGATGGGTATTGGCTTAATCACCAACATTGCCAAATTCGGGTTAGTGACCACAAACCCGGGCTATGAATCGACAAATTCGAAACGCACTTTGTCCGACATGGTAATTAAAACCGGGACCTCCGGTTATCAAACCAAGCACTTGACCACTCGGCCACCGAGGCGTTAACCTAAATACTCTTAAAATTCGGTGAAATGTTACATCGGTTAAATAATGTGTCGGTTATATGTATGGTCGCTGAAATGAACTTCGGTAATTTCTTTTTCGGTGAGTCGTTACATCGGTAAATTAAAGCTTCATACAAATAAGACATCGTTCAATTGAGTAATCGGTTAATAGTTTTCGTTCAAATGATAATCGGTAAAACGGCTTTTGGGATTAAATAGGAAACCGGTCAAGAACACAGCAAATACACAAATTAAACAACTCTAAATATTGTTTAATATAACTCTACTATAAAACAGTCATCATTTTGTATACACTGTTAATTGAATAACAGAAAAATGTAGCTTTAATTAATTTAACTAATTAATTAAATGATGAATAGTACAACTATTTAATGCTACTTGTGTACTTACATTGTTACATAGTAGTTTACTCAATAAAGCGGTATGCGTACCTACTTAAGTTTTTGTTTGAAGAAGTTTAAAAAACGCAACACACAAACGACGTACAGGCAAACTACAAATAGTTACAGCAATTTAAAAAGAGAAGCATATTTGATCTTAGTACCACGCTAGAATATTATTAGTACTGGAAAACTACAACAACCCCTATATTTAAATTGTAAAAGTTATGGTCAATAAATATTTGGTGACATGAATATTTTCCAAATTATCCTGGAATTACTTGACCCCTGATCGATTTCCTAATTATTTAACCCTGTGAAAGGCTCTATCGACCATAATTTTAACTTTATTCCCCTAGCTAAAGGTCTAAAACTAACAAAAAATTCAACACGCTGCCTGAGCCCGTTAATAGACACTAAGAGGCTATTCATAATTGATTCTTAGAATGGCAACACTAGCATTGTTGCTTGGAGCTTAGGATCAAGTAACCCGGGGATCAAGAAGACACAATCATCTATAGCATATTATTGTAAAATACCTTTTACTATTTCAATTAATTATATCAAATGGACGTATTTCGAATTTAACACAACGGCAGTCTTCAGTACTTAAAATAGCTTTATTACACGATTAACACTAAAATGTAATGTTTATGACTTCGTAAAGTTTTTAAAACGGAAATATGTGATAGACTTAACATCAACATTTAGCTTCTTTTATAAGAATGCATAGACAAAGTGAATATTGATGGAGTTTAAGAGGTGTTAAGACGTGTACAATATCTATAGTCTTGTAAAAGATTTTGGGAAAATTATTATTTCCCAAAAACAGTGAATGTACAAAAAGGCAAAGCTTATGCCTTAGGCAATTCTAATATAATTGCAACGTATAAAAATACAATATCAATGCATACTTTGTAGTTATATTTATACAAGTTTAAATAAGTACATGTTATTGTAAAGTGTAATCTTAATATGTTTAATATTAATATAATTAAGATGTAAACTACTTTTTACGTTATTTATTACATTAGCTCTCACTGTCCTACTGCTGGGCAAATGCCTCCCTCCTTTTCTTGCACTGATCGCGGTCGTGGGGCAACTGTGTCCAATTCTGGTGAAATGCATCAAGTTCGTCCTGCCATCTTCTTCTCGGTCTGCCGCGGCGCTGCCGTGTTGTGTTTGGCTGAAATACTGGAAGTCCGTTGCCAAATTGGCCCACGACACTTCTGGCATGCGGCAGACGTGACCAGCCCAATCCCACTTCAGCTGAGCTGCTTTCAAAGCCACATCTACGATTTGCGTTTGGAAGCGCAGGTCGGTGTTTCGGATTCGATCCGTTCGCTTGATATCTAATATGCTACGTTCCATCGCGCGTTGACAAACCTTGAGCTTGAACTTATGGATGTTTGTTAATGACCATGTATGCGCGCCATATGTCAGGATGGGAAAAATGCACATGTCCATTAATTTCCGCTTTTGTGACATGGGGAGGTCCCCCTCCATCAGCTCTTTCACAGACCAATAGCTCCTCCAGGCATTTTCGGTCCGTCTTTCGACCTCCTTATCTTGTCGTGCCTGGAAGGAAATCATTTGGCATACGTTTTTACATGTAATTTATTTTAAAACTCTACCGAATTCTAATTTAACACCATTTTGCCTTCAGATCCACTTATTTTGTCCCTTCTTATTATTATTAGCCTTCTGATCCACTGGTATAATTAGTTTGTAATTTAGACATCTAAAATAGGATTTATTTCTTTAGTACCTAATTTATAGATATTCAGTGTCTCTCTGCCTTGAATGGGAGGCACGTAAATAACGAACGATTGTAACCTGTGAATTTACCAAAATGCCTTATCCCCTTTTTTACTTAAAAACTTTAAAATTGTCCTACAGAATCGTGCGCGATCTACTTGATCCAATTATTCTTGTTTGATGGCTCGCTATGATTTACCGAGCGTCTAGTTTTTAGGCAGACGATGTTATTATTGAGCTACGTTCTTTTATTTAAGTACTACACAGACTTTGTTGAATAAACAACGTTTCTAACAAAAAAATATAAAAAAATATTAAATCTACGTGTTTTTGAAAAAAAAACTATTACATAATAATTCAGTATTATAACTAGAGACAGCGTAGCAATTTTTTGCGCACTGCTTTGCGGCGCAAGGTCCACCATCGCCTGAATCACTCTTATCACTGAAGCGTTTGCAGGCCATGGGCGCAACTCAAAAAAAAATATATTTATTGCTTTTAGTTAGTTATACCTAATAATTACTTCAATTCGATATAGGCAATGGCGTCATCCACGTACCCGTCAACCTATTTAAGCTGATTTCACAGCTCTCCGGGAGATCCGTATAGACCGCCCGTATGGGTTTCCGGAACGGAGACACACGTAAGGCGCTTCTAACATCGTTTTACAGAGACGCGGATTAGTCCGCATGCGATTCCGTATTAAAACCGCGTGTATTACCCGTAAGTACGGGTCTCCCAAGTATCCGGGCGGTCCGTTCGGATCTTCCGTTAGCAGTTCGAGCACGAACTTGTCGGACTAAAACTAAAACAGTTCAACGAAATATCAAAAAGAAATTGTATCATATCCAAATTTAAAAGTAACTGTAAATATTTAAACCACACAATGTTCCTTATTTTGTTGTTAAAAGATAGTTGTAACTATGGTTGTAAGAAATAGCCACATTAGATAGAATACATTCGTGGCAATTGATTTTTATTTATATAGATGATGTACGATGTACGATCGAGGAAGTTCCCGGTCGACCACTTTTCGGCGATAATCACTTGCACCAGTGACGACCCGTCCACCCACTGTACTTTCCCACTGGTGGGTGGACGGGTAATTCACGACGACCTCTCTACCCACTACGCTAGAGTAAACCTATTTTTTTATATATAGAGGTTAGTAGAGAACTTGTTATTTTTTTAATAAAATGAAAGCAAAATAAATGTTACAATTTATTAGAATTTATAGATTTTTTATATTAATCGATTACTGACGTACTTAATTCGGTTCACACTAGCGTAGTGGGTAGAGGGGTAATCGTGAATTACCCGTCCACCTACTGTGGGAATGTCCAGTGGGTGGACGGGTCGTCACTGACTTGCACACGATCTACGCGCACGTGACACGCACGCTACGGTACCGTACGGGCCGGTCGGAATGCAGCGTTCATGCATGCAAGTGAATGTTGCTGAAAAATGGTCGACCGGGGAGTACCTCGATTATATCCGAACCACATAATAAATAATAGTACATCCGTACCTTGGATAATAATAAAACATATTGGTCAAATTAACAAACATCAATATTCGGTACTTAATCTAAGCTCTAGACTAAAACGTTGACCTATTGAAATTAGTATTTATTTTTCCATTTTATAAGATCGGATAGAAAATGTATTTGATACTCAATATCTGAAACTAGTCATAGAACATTAGCGAAACTAAACATCGGTTAGTCAATAAACAGTTAATTAAACATTGTTACTTTTGCGAACTAAAATATTTCATGTTAATAAAGAAAAGTGCAATTGTTTTATTTTAATTAAGATCTCCTCAACTTAATTAATCCACATTAAAAGTGTCGTATTATTTACGTTATATTAGGATAATTATGAAGACAGGAATCTACGTTAATACAATTAAGTTTATAACTTTTTTTAAACAACTCATAAAATTAAATGAAGGTTGTTATTTATTGTAATACTTATAGGTAATAGTTATGCAAACTAATGTAAGCTCCAATATTTCAAATTAAATATATTCGGCGAGACTAAGTATATACTCGTATAATACTAGGGCCAAATAAATTAGATGAAGAATGTTTTTAAACAAATTATTGTCATTTCTTTGTGCAAAATTCAGTTTCACTTAGGTCTTTACTGTTTTTTAAAACACCAATGATAGCTGTTATCTCGTAAAGAGATTTATATACAAAGAAATAACAATAATTTGTTTAAAACATTCTTAAACGAATTTAGCCGTACTATGGGAGGAGGGAGGATTTTTTGGCGCCACGGTTACGAGTGGCCACAGGCGCCTGCCTCCAACTTTAACACAACATCAAGTAACTTCCTAATAACATTTATAATCGTATGTTTCCCAGGTTCCCAGCCATAGATTACCTCAATCTAAGCGCCTCGGTGGCTAAATGGCAAAGCGCCCAACCCGATTTCTTAAAAATTGAAATTGGTTTACGGATTGATTCAGCGTATTCTTTGCGCCCTTTGGCCTCAAAAAATATTTTGTTTTATTTTTGGCGCGCAAATATGTTAGTAAAGATGTATTTTTAAAAGTTTGTAACTTAATAAGGCAAAGGCGTATTGTTACAAACGACTGTTCTGTCACAAGTTTCCAAACTTTAATGGCACTAAAATCTTAACCTCTATCACATTTTCGTAATAACTTGTCTTTTTTACTGCTACGTACTAATAATTAAATATAGCTACACAAATAGGATAAACTTTAATACTTGTTTTTCAACTATCCACAGTTTCATTTCTTTGAGACTATTCACAAGAAATTTTATCTAAGCCAGTCCTTTCACTATCGAGCGAATTGTCATCTTCTGATATAAAACTGTGTGCACTATTTTCTGTAATGTAGGTTTAATAATGTTGGAAATGGATGTGCTAGAGAATAAATTGTATCCGCGGTAATTATAACAAACTCCTTGTTGACTGAATGTAATTGTTTTATTTAATGTTGAACCTGGATGGTACGGGCTGCCTTTTTTTAACTAGGTAAAATGACTATTATTGTCCCCTAAGGGTTAGTCAGAGACTAGGCAATAAGGACAGCAAAAGCAGTCCTCTACCATAGTCCACTTTTCACCATATAGCGACTGCAGATGGGCTCAGATTGACAGGTGGTGAGCCCATCGCCGCTCTATTCTGTTAGAAGTATGTGCAGTCTTTAATCCGTTAGTAGCCTTTTACTACACCCAAGGGAAGAGAGGGGGTGGTAGTATTCTTTCACCGCTACGCTACCCGGTTAAAATGCAGTCTTATGCCCCCTCTTCACATCGGCAGACGCATCCGCAGACGTCGGCCGACGTGTATCGGGGTGATTTGCGCGTCTGTGGTAGGTATTGAACGTCTGCTGCGTCTGCAGTCGTTAAATGCCGCTATTTTTAGCCCCCTACACGTCGGCCGACGCAACCGCAGATGACGTATGCGGATGCGTCTGCCGATGTGAAGAGGGGGCATTACGCATACGCCTAGGGCGACCTCGGGTTAGGCGGGCCTCTCCCCCACCCCGCAGCACCCCCAGAGAAAATCTTGACGAGGAAATGGGATGCTTGCCCACTAAAAACCTAGTACCATCCCTTCTATACCATGGAGATGGCTCGAGACTACGAACTCAAGCACCGAGTTTTGGTAAGAGGTACCTGGGGGGTGATCTAACAGCTGAGATTCGGTTGTGGTTTGGTTGAGATTATTTAGGCATGATCGCCCCTGACTACATGGCGTGTCGTGTGAGAAAATGGAAAGCTGAAGTCCCTGCTAATCCCTCCGGGAAATGAGTGGGGTCTATGTATTGTATCTTATTACAAGCTTATTACCTGACACGCTGAATCATTTACACATAACCGTGCTTCGGAAGGTAAGTAAATCCGTTGGTCCCGGTTGTTGTCGTAAGATGGCAGTCGTTAAAACCCCACAAACTACCATTGGACCAGTAGTGCGGTGGGATATGACGCAATCTTACAATGCTGTTATTTATTTTATTTTTTATTTTATGTCAGAATTTTGAGGTAAAATTACAGCTAAAACAAAGTCTAAATAACTATAAATAAATAAAATAAAGCCAATTACAAGTTTTCACTAGCAGACCTTCGTTCGCGTGGACCCCGTACCCCGTGACGAATTTTCAAAATGACTCCCCTCCCAAGAACACTTATTGTGACGTACCTACTCGTATAAATAGTTAGACATATGCTATCGCGACACTTTTTGTAGATAATGGTGTGTTCTGCAAAGCCATAGTACATTATTTTATTCTATCATCAATAGTTTTCTACGCACGCGATTTAAGGTATTTATTTGAGTTTTAGTAAGGATCCCAAATTTTTTTGAAAATATAATAAAGTCACGCGGAGATAGTGTAGCTTCCCAACGGTGAAAGAATTTTTAAATCGGTCAAGTAGTTTCAAAGCCTATTCAATAGAAACAAACAATCAATTGTTTCCTCGTATAAGTACTCGTATTAGTAAGTATAGATGAAAAAGTTTAGTATTGAATGTGTGATACAAAAGGACTTAATAATTGTTTCTTTGGAAATATTTATAATTAAATGTTTTTTTTTGAGTTTTCTTGCAGACGTGTAAAATAAGTCAAATTCCATACTAGGTACATTGAGTAGGTACTGGTTAAATTATTAAAAAGATTTGATGCTCTAACAACAAATGAGTTTTTACGGTAATTGGTAGATGCAAATGGTACATTAATTAAGTTTTCACTCCTCTTGCTCAAAAAGAACGCCATTGTAGCGTTCTAGAGCGAGGCTAAAATAGCTTTTTTTGCCTTACGGAATAAAGTAATTTTTTTAAAATGTTTGTCTGTCACATGACAATGAGCCTACAAAAACGAAAAAGTCATTAGTCAAGTAGAATAATCATGAATAAACTTAGAGCATGAAACCAACTTAATGCTGTAAGTGAATAAAGACTCGTCTTATTACTGTTTACTTAAATCAACTACTTTTTAGAGATAGTTATTATTAAAGTTTATGGTAAAATTAATAATCATTTGAATCTGTGGACAACACAGACCACGCCCACACAGTCCACGCTTCAGCAAGAAACAACTGCACAGTCTGCACATGTGCTTAGGTGGTGAGCCTTTAGCCCGTTAGTCGCTTTTACGACACTCAGGGGAAGAGAAGGGTTTGTAGTATTATTTTGATGAGAGCATCGCTGCTCTATGCTGTAGGATGCATGTCCAGTCTTTAGTCCGTTAGTCGCCTTTTACGACACCAAAGAAAAGTGAGGGGTTGGTAGTATTATTTTGATGAGCCCATCGCCGTTCTATGCTGTAGGATGCATGTCCAGTCTTTAGTCCGTTAGTCGCCTTTCACGACACCGAAGAAAAGTGAGGGGTTGGTAGTATTATTTTGATGAGCCCATCGCCGTTCTAAGCTGTTGGATGTATGTGCAGTCTTTAGGCCGTTAGTTGCCTTTTACGACACCCAAGGGAAGAAAGGGGCTGGTAATATTATTTTGATGAGCCTATCGCCGCTCTATGCTGTAGGATGTATGTGCAGTCTTTAGTCCGTTAGTCGCCTTTTACGACACCCAAGGGAAGAGGTGGAAAGACTGCACATAGTATCCAACAGCTAGCTCATCAATATAATACTACCAACCAAATAACAAAAGCAAATAACAGGTTAATTTTTAATAAAATAAACCAATTCGTATTGTATTGGATTGTTTTATTTTTTCGCATTCGTAGTGAAAAGCAGAGTGTAACACGCGGCGCTAAAACCCATTATAACTCGGTTTCTATTTACTTCCTCGCTAAAGCTCGGGAGTAAAACTAGCTCGTATATAATGGGTTATTTTAGCCGCTTGTATAACAATCTACTATTGTGTCGTGTTGTTTTATTTGGTGCATTTATATTTTTACTTAATAAAATCCGTGTGGAAGGCCTGTGCCTAGTAATGGGACGTTTATAGATTCAGACTATAAACGTCCCACGATAGGTCATCTCATCATCTGATGATCATCAGTTATTTTAATTAGTTAGAATATTGGAAAATTGTTGCGTCGTCGTCGTTCAGACATGGAGTTCTTGTCAAGTACTAAAGCGGGAGGAGAGAGGAGATTTATAAGTCAGGACTCACCAAACTAGCTCTGGATACATGTTTCACGAAGTAAGGGGGGGCTAATAGTCTAACTTCAATACCTGAGTTCAACATATAGGTACTTATATGTATATAATCAAGACTAGTATACCTGAAGTGTTAGTCAAGGTAATTGAGGACCACAAAAGCAGCCCCCTACCATGGTCCAGTTTTCACCAAATTGCGACTACACATGTGTTCAACGTGACAGGTGGTGAATCCATCGCTGCTCTACCTATGCTGTTGGATGTATGTGCAGTTTTTAGTCCATTAGTCGCCTTTTACGACACCCAAGGGAAGAGAGGGTTAGTATTAGTATTCTTTCGCCGCTACCCGACATAGTTGACACCTATCGCAAATATCGCAATACCTTTCAAGTACAAATACACTGTTTTGCTAGTGCTCGGGGTTGACCAGCGTAGTGTCAGATGAGTGTCAGGGATGAGGGGTCAGGTAGTTTCACACACATAACAACAGCTTTATTGTTATTTAAAAAACTGCCATGCTTATTTTATATTTGCAAAACTCACTTATAAAAAAATGTTAAATGAGAAGGTACCTGGTACCAAGGAACTTTGTAGGTGCTTAACGTGGCACGTTAGCTCTAATCCCCCCCCCCCCCCCCCCCCCCGGTTCTGATTTCCCCGAAAGTTATAGCAAAAAATATCGTCTTATTATGGTCCTGATTCCTCCCGAATTTCAGAAATGATACATACAGGTAAGTGAGAAAGTTAAGTTAAAGAAATATTTAAAGAAATACAATGTTCTTACGGTTAACTATAGTTTTTTTTATATATAAGTTACAAAAAACCAGTGATTCCTATTACAAAACCATTTAAAGTGAAATAAAAATACGTATTGGCTTAGTACCTAGGTACTAGGTTCCTTCTTTGTTTATAACTACAAATACAAAATACAAAAATCTTTATTTATCAAAACTATAAGTACTTAATTCATTTCACATGATATAACGTGATATTTTAGTAGGTAACTTTTCGGGGGTTACCGGAAATAACCCGTTTTTGATGGTTGTGCGTTTTATTTATACATTTTTCTAATTATTAAATAACCAACAACTGTGATAAGGGACGAATAATGTCAACGACTACAACCGGGACCAACGGCTCGACATTATCGACGTGCATCGAAAAGCATTTAAGAGCTCGTGAATATTTTGGCCCCTATCGTAAATAGAGTTATAGTAAAAGTTATATAAGATGACTGCTAGAAACCGCAAAAAACTTCAAGGGCCGGTCAGGTCAAGTGTTTTAAACATGGCAAAAGGGACAAAAAAGGAATATGTTTTTTTTTTTTTTTTAAATTAAATACTTAATTCATTATGTGAATTTTAATTGGATAGTCCTTGAGTATCTAATTTATTTTAAAGCAATAAAACAAGATAAATAAAATGAAAACAAATAAAATAACGATTATTTACAACGCGCGGGCATCGGCCGGTCTTTTTGAATTAATTGTTTTAATTTTATTTTTCTTATAATACTGCTATTGAATATGACATGATATTGATAAAAAACACGAATTCCTTTTTGTCATTTTTGTCATGTTTAAAACACTTGACCTGACCAGCCCTTGAAGTTTCTTGCGGTTTCTAGCAGTCACCTTATATTGTGCCGTGTGAATGATTCTCTATAGGATTGGTTAGCGGATAAAGGATCGTAAAACAATTCATTGCCGTAACATAAAGGTAATAATAAAACTCAATATCAACATTAACATTTATTTCCCATAATAACTATAGTCTAATTAAGCCCTAATTCTGTCTTGTGCTTGCTTGCATGTTTGATAAGTCATCGAGAATACATATTCTCGTGACAGTAAAATAAATTACACAAAACAGCACATGCTGTTTATGTAATTTATTTTATGGGGATCGGGTTACATAATTACCCCCGAGTATCTAACAGCCAACGGCTTGTAAAAAACCAACTTTGACAACAGTAGTGATAATATGATACAATATCCACCAACTAGGCTGCCTGTCCACTGGAGCGAAGAAAAGAGAGGAACGCAGCTGTGTTAACATATTTAAAAGCCAACAGAATCCGTCCAATAAAGCGGAGCTTCGATTCTATTGGTTGGTGGGCACAGCTATTAGTAATGGACAGGCAGACTATGTTGCTATTAAAAACCAGTCTCACAGATATCAGACGATCAAATACCCCAGGGGATCAGATATGATAGAGCGATCAAAGAACCTGAGGCCTTATCATCATCTCTTATAAGCAGTATTACTTTAACAAGTCCAGTAACGGGTCGACACTTTCCCGAATTCGCTACTTTAGATAATTCGCTACTTTCCCTAATTCGACACTTTCTTGAATTCGGTACATGTCTTATTGGACACTTTACTGATACTTTGATACAGTCATTGATAAAACAAATTAAAAGAAAAATCAAAACAGACTTCATTTTGTTGCAAATAAGTTAGTGAGTGTTTCATGTCCGTGTTCACTAAAAGAAATATACTAATTAACACTATCTATTATCCCTTGGGTTTTGTAAAGGTGACTAACGGACTAAACTTGATTTTTCTTTCAATTATTTTATCAATGACTGTATCAAAGTATCAAAACAGTAAAGTGTCCAATAAGACATGACTGTGTCGAATTCAAGAAAGTGTCGAAATAGGGAAAGTAGCGTATTATCTAAAGTAGCGAATTCGGGAAAGTGTCGACCTGTTAGTGGACTCACACAACTCACACAACAGTGACATTAAAGTAATACTGTTCAAAGAGTTGGGAGGTAAGGCCCCTGGATAAACTATCCCGGAACATTAAGTATCGCGGGAGATCAAGTAACCACAACCCACTATACTGTGGTTGTGACGTAATGGTGTTTGAGTACCTACCTTAAACTAAACTTTTCATAAGTTTTAATTCTAGGATGACAGATGATCTTAAATGAGCAAGCAAGTCTCGTGACATGGAAAAAGGGCGAAGGGCGATTAAACAGACAGTACAGCAGACCCATATCAATAAATATTAAACACACAACGGATAATATTATTGTCTGATATAATTGTTTCATCAACAATTGATAAGTTCCATTTCCGCGTAAATTTTCATTACAAGTCTTAACTACAATCTCTATAAATGGTTAAATAATTATGATAGTGTAAAAACAGTTACTAATTGTAATTCAAAAACTTTCACTTTTGAATATACATTTCGAAATTCTATTTCTTTTCCACAAATGCCTTATTACTACGGCACAGATAACTTTAACAACTATGATAGCAGTATACACTAAATCTAATTTAAATGCAAACAGGGTTTCAACAAACACAATAGAAAAAAAAGTGGGTTTTGGTGACAACACTGCATGGTTGATGGGCGATGAGAATGAAAATCATAGGGGAAAACAAATGAAAGAAATAACAATGAAAACGAACTTTGTCTTTATTCAAAGTCTATTCGTAAAATAATCTAAAAATATACATAATTAATTAGCGAAAATGAAGAAACTACAAATCGCTGATAAATAAAAATCGAAAACAAATAAAAACATTGTATAGGCATAAATTGAAACTAAAATCGCTCGAAGCCGGCCAAAACGTCTCACTGACAGTACATTAATTTCCAGACCTTATTATTTAGAAGACATTCCAGACAAGGTTACAACTAGATCTTCTAAAAAGCCTTAGAATAAGGTATCCCAGACATATGATACCACACAATTAGTATTTTTGTAATAACAATTACGAAATTGGCAACCGATTCGTCAGTGAAAAACTTTTTGATTCTATTTGATGTTCAAATCTGTTAAAAAGGTTTTCAAAAAAGAAGGTCGGATTGTTAATCCACGAAGTTGTTTCTATTCGCTCCTTTTACAATGAATCAACAAATTAAATATCGCAATCAAATCAAAATACAATCGCATTATTCAGCAAAAACCATTCATTAAGCCTATCTTAATTAGTGTAGGAACTGACCACAAATAATCACGACCTTAAAAGTTTGGGGCCTTACTTATAAACACTGTCTAATTCATGAGCTGTGTAAGGTTTTTTTTTAATAATTTTAGTTTAAGGTAATTTCTGGCTGAATTCTGCCACCTCACAGACTAAGAGTTTTTCAATGTTTCATTAGTTTGTCAATGTTTATAGGCTGGCAAATTCGTAGATCTGCGCGCGACGGGGGAGGGACGAGGGAGAGGAAACGGAGACGTCTGCACTCTGCACACATCACACAGCTGAGGTTCCTACAACGCACGCAGCCCCGCCGCCCGCGCTCTTCTTTCCGGCCCGCAACCTTCCGTTCCCCGTCCCGCAGACCAGCCCCCTTACTCTTGAAACCGATCGGTATTGGATCGGATTGGTATTGTGAAATTTCGTACTTTTAAGTTACGACACCAGCGCTAATTTGATTCATATTGGGTGAACTAAATGGCATTGAGTTTGGTTTTTATTTCACTCAATATACGCGCAATATGAATCCATATTAGCTCTGGTGTCGTAACTTCGGAGTACGAAACTTCACAATAGCAATCTCGATCGATCGAGATCGGTTTCAAGAGTAAGGGGGCTGGGGACTGTCAGCATGATTTTGCCAGTCTTTAACTAAATAATGCTTAAATTGTGTTTATAAGCAAAGCCTTTGATGTATAGTATAGATAACGTATCACTGGTATTTTCACAGCATTTCCCATTGAAAAGTGCTCACAAGCAACTTGGCAAACTCTGTCTTGATTTGCACCCTCACCATAAACTTACTGATTGATACTTTTATTAATATTATTATACTTTGTTCTTAGTTTTCTTCTTTCCTCTTTTATATGTCAGTCACCTGCTTGCAGTAAGCTGTGGTTGATATTAGTCTGGCTGATACTTACATAATAGTTAAAATATTTTCCTAATCGAGCATGTTATTTGATTGGGCTCTTTTGGGGGTATTTAAGTGAGCATAGTGGTAATTTTTCTTATTTACATAATTATTTATTTATTCATCTATTTGTAATCAGAACTATATATAGCTCCTACTGCAAAAAACATGGCGAGGATGCAAATCATACTCTTTTCTTAGTCATAACAGTGACGCTGGTGGATGGATTATAAACTAGATAACCATTTCGAATACAGGTATTGTTGAGATTAAAACAATGGTTAACATTAAATATGACTTAGTTTCTACACCGACCATTGCCAACGTTTGGTACGGTTGAGGAAGTTCCCGGCCGACCGCTTTTCGGTAATATTCGCTTGCGCTCCGTTCGGACCGAGCGTAGGTACAGTAGCGTCACAAAACAGAAAGGTACAGAAGGCAATCTACATACAAAGCACGCTCCAGCAACGCACACATAGACACCGCTCACGGACACGATATCTCGGACCGGCTGGTACCACTGCGAGCGCGAGTGCCATCCGCTTGAGACACGGGTCTGTGAAATTTCATGTGCAAAATGGAGCCACAAAAAATTTATTACAACTGTTCAGTGGACGGTTGTTTAAATTCAACATTAAACGGTAAATTGCGCGTCCGCCGAGCGTAGGTATAAAAAGTGAAGTACATACATGTGATTGCCTTCTGTACCTTTCTGTTTTGTGGTAGCGTGCTCGTAGATTTTGTGCAAGCGAATATCGGCGAAAAGTGATCGACCGAGAACTTCCTCCACTGTACCTACACAGTTCCAGCTACATTTCGCCGTGATGAATCACTCGACTAGAAGTAAATACAAGTTCCAGATCTCGCGGATATTCTTATAAAACACATTCTCAATGTGTAAGATCATAATACTTACCAGAAACCGTACAAATCCGAGGGCGTACTAACGCCGGCAGATCAACCTATACAAAACTGTCAAATTTCTCCAATCGATATATACCCATATATTCAAACAATAAGGTTCAAAATTTATTGTTAAAATTTGTCATTTTATGGTAAGTTGATATGATGGCGTCTGTAATTTAAACTGTTAGGTCGTTCCAGTCTTATATTGACTCGAGAAGCCCTCGATTACGACAGTACGAGTAAACGAAATTATTAGAAATATGTACTTAAATACAAAATTTAGATTTAATTCATATTGATTATACTGTATAAAAATGCATTCAAATGTACAGCCAACAGCATTAAACAAAAATAAACCTTCTTTATGTAGGTATATAGGTAGCATGTTTTTGATGCGTATGCCTCACTTTTAAGTTTTAACACTTATTTTCCCTAAATGTAAAGATCTTAATGAACATAAGGGTGCTTTGATTAATTGGATGCCGGCTGTACAATCTGATAAACAAAATGCTTGAAACCACAACACAAAGGCGAACCAAAACATATCTTACTACCATCATTACAGAGTATTTTTTTATACACATTGCAACATTTCCTGACAGATATTCTGTTACACGCCCAAAAAGACTTTTCCATTTAATATCCTTCCCAAAATAAGTCTCTACGCAATTATTGTCTAAAACAATGTTCAATAACCTACATAGCTCAAGTCAAGTTTATATAAAATTTTGTATAATAAATTAAATTACAAATAATTGTCCAATGATTACTGAAAATTATAACATTCATCATGGTGATACATTAGATAATCGGCACAGCTCAAACCAGATCCACAAAGATTATAATCAAACTATTACTTTGTAAATGGACGAAAAAACAATATCTTACTACAACAATATTAAATTTAATAACACCTAATAATTGTAAACGGTGATTTACTACACGAATAAGCGTCGAATAAAAAACATAAACATTTTTAAACAATACTAAAGCATTCTAGACGTACATTTAATTTTTGTAATGTACCTCTACTTCTTAATTTCGCGCCCTAACAGTGTCTCGTAGACTCGGCGGCGTCTCCTATTTCATTAAAAAAGGGATTAGCACCAACTCCCCCCCTAAAAAGGTCGTCGGTAACCAGCCGATCCGTATAAAACAATCGCAAAGAAAACGAAGCCTACATTAATTTACTAAACGTACTGTTTATCACTCATCTCATTCTTAACCAACATAATAACATGGAAAATTATGAGACGCCGATGTCACTTGATGATCGCATCTCTCCTTCAGCTAACAACCAAACGCACTAGTTAAGAATTGACTGGCAACGCAAATTGAACTGTAAACAGGTCGCAATAAGGTCTGCGTTTACACTGGTGTATACTTGCCGTCGGGCTTGTAGAACAGTTGGAAGGTGATGAGGCGGCGGAAGATCTCCTTGAGGAGGAGCCCCTTCTCCTTCTTGATCTTGACGAGGAAGCCGCGGTTCTCGTTGGCGCGTCGCGACAGGTACGGCAGCACCTCCACCACCGGCCCGTACGGCACGTACTTGTAGGCCGAGTAGCCCGCTTGGCCTGCAAGCCAATTCAACATTTAATTTGGGCCACAGTAAACACGACGATAGATAGAACCATAGTGATCTATGATGATGAAAATGTAATTTCATCTTTTTAGGTAAACGAGGGAAATTCGTTTGGACTTGTTGCAAAGAAAGCCTTAACCACATAATAAAAATTAAATGTTGATGATTCTGACGCAGTCAATAAGCTGAGTGAGCTCTTTTATTCATCTTTATACACTGTTGTATGGACTACGAGGAGGATGATGTATTCATAACAATGTAATAAAAAGACTGCGGGAAGAATGAGAAAGGCAAAAATGAAAAAATATCCAATTAATATGATAATTAAATATACCACAAAACGGAAAAATATGCAAAAAATCTTAATTCGGTGCGATCTCAAATTTGTAATCAACATAACTCGAGAAACATTCAACGTAATTTGGTCTCGTTGCTAATAATAGATTCTCGAATGGATAATACTTCAATAATTGTGGTAAATCTGCTTACAAAACGAAATTTTATTTTCTCCACAAATGCCCTTAAAATATATTTTATGAATCGACGAGGCGGAAATTTCGTCCGCGTGAACTCACCGTAGCCCGTGACGAATTTCCATAAATTTTACTTTGGACAAACCACAAACACAACAAAAACAAGGAATTAACCAGCAGTTAAGCGAACATCCATTTGTGGCAAATGATTTTTATTTGTATACCAGCTGTGCCTGGCATGCGTTGCAAAGCCACGTTTTAGTAGTACAGGAACCATCGCGGGCTTCCCCAGAAATCTACCAAAGTTTCATCGCAATCTGATCAATTGTTTCGGAACGCATAGAGCAGAAACATACAAACGTTGAGTTTTATTTATACAATATGTCCAGGGTTATAGAAATAAAACTTTAGGAGTATCTACAATATATTTCATCGACGAAAATACCCTTTATGGGGGTGCCAATTCCAAAACCCCACAAGACTGCAGAGACTATTGGTTTGAGTTTTACGTCGTGTAGAGGCTCGATTTTAGTATTTTTTAAAGGCAAAGGTGTAGTTTAAAAAAACACGCTATCAAACAACTCCTTTTTTAATTGCCGAAAGGAGAAAGTATTTTTTACAGTTTTTGTGCGCATTCGGGCACTTTTGAACAACAATAACAAAACACAATTTGATTATGTGGTATTTTCGTCGAAGAAATACATTGTAGATACTGCTCCTGAAGTTTTATTACTACATCCCTGGAAATATTGTATAGCTAGATAGTTACCGAGCGGGAAGGTGATGTGGTCGCACATGCCCAGCAGCTGGCCGAAGCAGACCACCTTGTCGGAGGGCTGGATGCCGTGCTCCTTCATCAGGCGGATGGCGTAGCGGACAGTGTCCTCGTTGTGGGACGCCACCATTATGCCCAGACCGGTCTTCTCAGTCTGCGGGCAGAAAGTCAATCTGGTTACTAACACACTCCCAGTCCATTAGTAAAAACAATAGAATTTCAATTGTTAACGTATTAAAGCTACTCAAGACTTCTTGGCGGTTAAGTGAAGCGTCATGTCTGCAGTTTTATTTTATTTGTGTTTTGTCAAATATTATGTGAAATATTGGATAGATTATTAACCATTAATGTGTTGTTTTGATTGGTTTTAATGTAGTCACCTATCCAGTGACGCCAGCATTGCTTAAGTGACAAGATCGCAAACTAAACCCCAAGCGTTGTCGAGCTCTAGTATAGTATGATATAAAACATAAAAAAATATATAAAACTAGCGGCCGCTCGCGGTTTTACCCGCGTAGTTCACGTTCCCGTAAGAATATCGGGATAAAAAGTATTCTGTGTTAATCCAGGTTATAAACTACCTGTATGCCGAATTTCATCCAAATCCATTGAGTAGTTTTTACGTGAAAGAGTAACAAACATCCATCCATACTTAGAAACTTTCGCGGTTATAAAATTAGTAGGATGGGTAACCGACCTTGACCCTGCTGAGGATCTCCTTGAGGCACTTGTGGAAGGAGGTGGTTGTGGCGTCGACGTTCTCGCACGTGGGGTCCTCATAGCCCATGGCGGCGGCGCGCGCGCGCTCCTGCAACCAAACAACACAGTTAGTAACACACATCCAATAGCGTTGTATTCAAATAAATACATACACATAGATTCACGCCTATTATGACCGAAGGGTTAGTCAGAGACTAGGCAATGAGGACCGCAAAAGCAGTCCACTGCCATAGTCCACGTTTCTCCAAATTAAAACTACACATGTGCTCAGCCTGACAGGTGGTAAGCTCTCTATGTGCTGTTGAATGTATGTATGCAGTCTTTATTCTTTAGTCTAAATTTACGACACCCAAGGACGGAGATGGAATGAGCTGTTATGCCACCACACAGATCAATTTCAAAATTTGTTATTACTATTCTTACTAGTAGAAAACAGCGCGCGTGTCCCTATTCGGTCTCACTGTCGACAACGCCGTTGATGTCAATAAAATAAATTGATCTGTCTTTACAGGTGGTCTTATTTCCCAAAAACGAGGCGTAATCACACTTTGTAGGCCGGCAGGGTGAGGGTGACTTGATACTACGTCTCTTACGTTGCACCAGTTGTCCTTGCGAATGGACTCCACTCCTCCAACTCCACTTCCACTTAACATCAGGTGGTGGGGTTATTTGCCGGGCTAAATATATATAAAAATACCAAAAAACAGCGGACCTGTTCGATGTAAGCGCCGCGCACGAGCTTGGCGCCCCAGTAGAAGTCCTGGCGCGCCGCCTGCTCCACGTCCGTCACTATCTCGTTGTACGTGTTCTTCAGGTAGGTCTGGTACGTGTTGAATACCAGGAACTTTTTCTGAGGACCAACCAGAACGATAAGATGAAGATAAGATAAGAAAAAGATATTTATTTACCAAAAAAATATTTAACAACCATTTAAACATCAAACGAAAGATACGATATATTAAGCTACTTCTTAGTTTTTTAATAATCGGTATTTGCCAGACAGAAGCTCTACGTTAACTACTGCGGGTGGTAATGCTCTGGAGGTCGCGAGACTACTGGCTCGTACCCGTAAGGATAGGGGGAGCGGGGGCTTTTCCCGAAAAAAATTATAAGATTGGACTTTCCATTTATAAGGTATGTTATCTTCTACTCAAAGCTTTAATAGATATTACCAAATAGATCATAAATTAAAGTGTAACATCTAGAGAATGAGAAGGTTAAAGAAGAACGCTCACATGGCTTTGAAGGGATATGTATTTTTATATTCAACATTGCAGAATAGTTGTTTTTGCGTTTCCTAGGAGAACCTTTTTTTAACTTTCCACATAGGTAAACATAATAATATACACGTAGCACAATAAAAGAACCTCTGCTAACTTACCTTATTGTATCTCCTCTGCATTTCGATGCAAATGCGCGATATCGCCGGCTGGAAGTACGTCTGCTCGGCGTCGATCATGATCCTGACGTCTTTCTCGTCGGCAATCTGCAAAAGCCAATAGCTTTAAATTAGACACGTCACGATGATTTTGAAATCTGCACACATAGTTTCAAAACTGCGGAAATCTTCCCGAACAGTACTCGACTCAATGGCAATCACACAGTCGAATTATGCCATTATTTTGCACTACCGTGTTACAGATTCCAAAGTTTTTACTTCACTACTTTCTATAATTTAATAGGGAAACTATGCTTTAACAGTTGCTTGATGATAATAAGGTTAGAATAAAGTGCACTACGCAAAGTTTTATCACTTTTTAGAACTTGCAGTAACTTTGAGAATCAGGCCTAAATTACCCATAAATAACTGCTATTATGTCGACATTCTTATGTCAAAACGTCTATTCCTTTAGGAATGGAAACTGGACCATTGTGTCTTACGATGTTTTGAATCTTTTACAAAACTTTTAAACAAATATTATTTACTGTAACCGAGAATCTAAACTAGCTCCTGAATAATTTTCCACCATTTAATGCACAAGTCTTGTCTAAAGTTGTCTATTGCTAAGCTACATTTAATTCAAATAACAGTAACCAGGAATACCTCGGTGGCCAAGTGACTAAGCTCTCGGCCCGATAACTGGAGCTCCAGGGTTCTATTCCCACGTCTGGCAAAGTGTGCTACGAACTTTTTGATGATGTTTGATGAAAAAACATAGCAGTCACCTGAATAATATTGTTGATCCGCCGCAACATGTTCCGGAACATCTCCTCCTCCTTGACGGAGATCTGCGAGATGAGCCGCCGCATTTGCCCCGACTTGGGGTCGGGCACGCGGAACGAGTCCGACAGGCCCATGTCCTTGTCCAGAATGTTGGACCACGGGAACAGATGGACAATGCTGCAACGTGGTAAAGGAGGAGGTTTAGACCACCACCAACATTTTTCTTTCTTTATCTTAGCAGGGAATGCCGAGCTCTCCAGCTCGCAGTAGCATATATCGTAGACCCAAAATATCTGTACGAGACGACCCTGCTCTTCTACGAGTATATCTCTAATTACACGTTATCGCTTCCCATCAGGCGGGACGTGCGTATACCTGTTTGTCTATCACTAAAAATAAAGCTAAATATGATATTTTATAACCAACGTTTTTCACACAACAACAGGAAAACACTGGGAAATTGATTATTTAATTAATTTTCTTGGTAACTCACTTGAAAGGATGTCATTTTGGCAAGTTAAATAATTTTTTGAAAGCATGGTCTACGATGGTTCCCTGGATGAGTCTTATCAGATGCTTCAGCACAGCATCGCTCGATGCATTCTTCGCGTGATAGCGATCGCCAGACGCGTTATGTCATAAGAGTGTTGGCCGACGGCCAAGCGTGAGCACGCGAGACGTGATTAATGGGCAATAATGCCAGCGCTTGGGACGCCGACGCCCCCCTTCTGCTATTATGTAATGCCTTACGTGTGCGATACAAGTGGGGGTGCGATTTTTGAAACGATGACAATGACTCTCACACTGCGTGTTTCCCTCCCACTCATATTCCGAGTCACCTAACAATCTTTTAAAACAAATTGTAATGGGGCATCCACGCCACAGTTACTGTTTGTTATAGGTACTACATATAAATCTTTGCTACAACTCGTCAAACTCCCAAGACCTCAAAAGTCTGTACATTCCACTACCTACTACAGACTTTCACTCATCATTCCTTCTCTGAGGTGTTCTTCTTCATGAACTTATAAGATTTCAAAAGTCTGTCTAAATGCACTATCTACTACAAATCTTTGATACAATTCGAATAATTGGTAAGTACTCGTCTCGAAGTCAACTGCACAACGACAAATATCCCCTCTTAGTCCGATGTGATCGTCTCCAGGTACTCCTGCACCTCCGGCTTGGAGCTATGGTCTCTGAAGTACCATTACAGATCCTCGATGGACTTGTGGTGGGTGAGTCTTAAAACCATTTCACTATCTAATGAGACTTTTGGTACTCTACTTGAATTTTGAACTTGAGAACGCAATAACACTCACCCCTCCTTGTCCGATGTGATCTTCTTCATGAACTCCTGCACTTCTGGCTTGGAGCTGTGGTCTCCGAAATACCGCTGCAGGTCCTCGATGGTCTTGTGGTGGGTGAGCACGTTGCCGGTGCCGCCGGCTATCTGCTGCATGTAGTTGCGCGCCCGCATTATCACTTCGGACAGCTGGAGCTGGAAAAGACCAATAAGAATAAGAATAATTTATTTGTCAATAACATGTGTAATAGTTTAGTAGTTGGTATAAAATTGGAGAGTATCAATACCAATACACGAAGAACATGAGGAGACTAGGAGTCTTTGTGACAGACAGGAGTTAGATTTAATCTAAAACAGTAATTTTTATAGTCTATGACTTTTTGCGTTACCGTGTAATATACTGTAATATGGACTGTTGACCTTCTTAGCGGGAAAGTAAAGCGTCACGACCGCAGTTTTGTTTCATTTTTGAAATTTTGTATTTTGACGAATCATCATCATCAGCCTATAAACGTCCCACTGCTGGGCACAGGCCTCCCACGTGAACAATAGCACGTGGGGATATTGGGCCATAACCCACCACGCTGGTCCAATGCGGGTTGGTGGTTTTGACGAATATTATTGTAAAATATTGGTTAATTTATCAGTTAAAAATAACAGAGCAACATCACTTTTCAAATTCTCCTAAGAAGTCCGTGTGAGACGAGATCTCTGGGAAAGTCCCACATTGTTATCGTTTCTGAAACTCAAGGGGTTTGTGGCTACATTATCATTTTCCAATAAACATTTAAGTATGTTAACATTCATTATCATCTACTTTAAGCTAAGACAATATTTAACTGTTTCTCCCGTACTTGACACTGGCTAAATGTGCAAACATCACCAAGCCAATACACATACTTTTAAGTAAAATATTGACTGTTTAATTCTGTATATTATATTTCGTATACATCATAGTCACTTTTTCAACGCCTCCAACTGTATCTGATGTCTATCGTCTCTATCCCTAGCTTGCCTGGAAGATATCGCTTTTAGTGATAAGACCGTTTATTGAACGAATACTTTTAAATTGTAATATTTTATATTTTCTGTGTTTTTTTAGTGTACAATAAAGAATATTCTATTCTATTTCGAGTTAATACAGGGTGCTTGCATGGTAAAAGGTAAATATATACCTAATCCCACTTGCTCCACTTGCTCCACTTAATCCACTTGCTCCGGAATACTTGAAGTCTAGGTTTCAGCTTCTGGGTGCCTCTCACCAACGTAATCTTCGCTCTTTCAGCAACCTCCTTCTTGAGACCCCTGCCCACCGTTCTGGATTTATATCCAACTCGTTTACCCTCACTGCAATAAGACTCTGGAACGCCTTGCCCTTGCACATTAAAAAAGCTACCAGTAAATATATGTACGCGAAGCACTTCTTTAAATCTCTGCATTAATTTCATAGTCTGACATTATATAGTATTTTTTATATACATTACTGTAAGTATATATTAATATTATATTTCTATATTTATTTATTATTTTGCGTAAGTATATTTTTCTAATGTTACGTATTCTATGTATTTATTTATTATTTTATATTATATCTTAATCATGTATTATACCTATATATATTTGTCTACAAATAATTAGGTTTTTAGTCTAGTGTTCTTTTGCAAGTTTTTTTTCTCTAGACACCCTTACTGGTCGACTGGCAGAGAATGCCTCAGGGCATTAAGTCCACCTTTTGCTGTATTTTGCAATAAAGAATAAATAAATAAATCTCGCAACTTGGCCATCATATTAACTGCAAAGGACAACTATTATTACTCTGTTCCATACATAAGTGTAGCAGGGGTGAAAGAATACTACCACCCCCTCTCTTCCCTTGGCTGTCGTAAAAGGCGACTAATGGACTAAAGACTGCACATACATCCAACAGCAAAGACCGGCGATAGGCTCACCACCTATCACGCTGAGCACATGTGCAGTCGCTATTTGGTGAAAAGTGGACTATGGCAGAGGACTGCTTTTGCGGTCCTCATTGCCTATCTACACTTTAAAAATATCGCGTTCCATTAAAAACACACATTTAGACGGGGATTAACGCTAACTAATCAAAATCAAAATCAAAATATCTTTATTTAGTAAGCTTAAAATAAACATTTTGAATCGTCTAAATTTGTTTTTTTTTATGGATGGATAAATAGGCATAGGAACCCACCCACCCACCCCACCCATTCAGGAAGTCTTTTAGCTGTGGAGAAGAACGAGCACAAGAAACTCCACAGCTTTATAATAATATAGAAGTAACGACATTTACAATAACATATGTCAAAAAAAAACATAGATAAAAACATATGTCGTTACCAAATTATACACTACTTATTATAGGCATACTACGCATTCCTTTTTTATACCCGACGTTTTGCCCTCATCGCCTATAGTCTCTGACTCACCCCTCGGGGATAATAGTCGTGATTAAAAGTATGTATGAATGTTCCATACATTTAGATCGTTTTGTATTTGCAGTTTTGTATGGAACAGCTGTTTTTTTGGCACTTTCAGAGTTGCTTCGATACAAAAGGTGGTTCTTAGCGCTTAATAGGATTGCTCAGTGGCAGCCCTACAGTTTAGGCAATGGGCGATTTTCTGACAGCCCAAATTAAAAAATAAAAATTAGTTCAAAAATACTCGATAGATGGCGTTTTACGGAAGCCGACCCGTTCCTACCTAAGGGCTGTAATAAATACTACACTTTTGCTTGTCTATCAAAAAAATAAAAAAACAGTACTTACAAATTTTTATTCAGGATCTCCAGGACCTATTTCTGTTTTGGAATGAAATAAATATTACGTAGCCATACACGTGTTCTTCATGGACTCGCCTTTTACTAAGCGCCATACTAATCTATGCTAAGCGCCATCTATAAAGTCATTTACGAACCAATTTCTTTTTTTTTTGATCTTGGAAAATCGCCCATTGTCGCTCGCTCGGGGGCCAAGTCACCGTACTTATTTTATTCTACTGTGGTGGCGGGGTACAATAGCTATTACCTAACATCCTGTATATAAGTATAATAGTTAGTGATGCAATATAGATATTTATATCTTACCAATAACTGAGGCCTTCCCAACGCAGTCAGCTTGACAGCCATAAGTCCAGTACTTTTTGTGACACCTGTAAAAAACATATACTATAATTAGTACATACATAACATTTTTTTCTTTTAAAGGTGATATCATAACGTATTCATATAGCTGTACCTTGTGTATGTGCAATAAAGTGTTATGTACCTATGCATGTATCTATCTATCTATTGACGACCTCCTTGGTCGAGTGGTTTGTACACCGGTTTTCATGATGTCGCCATCTCTCCTCGCCATCTGAGGTCCCGGGTTCGATCCCCGGTCGGGTCAATTTAGAAATTATTGTATTTCTAAATTGTCACGGGTTTGGGTGTTTTCTATGTACTTATAATAAGTATGTATTTAAGTATGTTAAGTATGTTTATCCGTTGTCTAGTAACCACTTAACGAGTTTCTTAACGATGATTCTTTTGGGCTAGATAATTGGTGTATGTTGTAGGAAAATTTATTTATTAGCAAATGGAAAGCTCTGCCAACCCCTACGGGTAACGGGCGTGATTTATGTTTGTATGTATGACTATCTTTTTTATATATACAATGTGTAATGGCATGCACTGTACACACTTTAGGGTGAATTTTAAGCTCAAATATACATCATAAATAAATATAATAAAACAAGCGGCCGCGCGCGGTTTCACCCGCGTGGTTCCCGTTCCTGTTGGAATATCGAGATAAAAAGTATCCTACGTGTTAATCCAGGTTATAAACTATCTGTATGCCGGAATTTCATCCAAATCCATTCAGTAGTTTTTACGTGAAAGAGTAACAAATATCCATCCATACTTACTTTCTTAACTTTCGCGTTTATAATATTAGTAGGATAGTAGGATATGATAGGATAGTAGGATGTAGGAAGTAGGATAGTAGAATTTACGTGGTAAATTGGATACTGTGTGTTTTTTTCCTCATTTTTGGTGTTGAAAACCGACATATTTGCTTTTTTTTCCACTGATGATTACTTTATCCTGATTGTTATTTCCTTGCGACTAGTTTCACCTTTTTTAGAAACTTTATTTTAATTAAATATTATTTCAACATTTCGTGATAATGTTTTTTTTATACACACACGCAAAAATCGAAGATAACAAAAGAAAAAAAAGCTGCCATTTCTAAACTATTGAGTTTAGAATTTTTATGTATAATGATTTATTATGTATATTTGTGTGTAGAATCCACCCTTTTGAGTTTGTATAGTGCATGCCAATACATATTGTTTATTAAGCCCGGCAAATGACTCCACTCCACCGGATGTTATGTTTATGTGGCTTCCAGGCGCGAGGACTACAGGTGCAGCGTGAGAGACGTAGCATCAGTCACCCTCACTCTGCCGGCCCACAAAGTGCCTCTTCACGCCTAGATTGAAGGAACACGAAACGAACCTATTCCTTCATTAAAGACCGGCCATTTCTCTGGTTTTGCGGGTATCCATGGGCGGCAGTGACTGCTGTTCATCAGGTATCAGTCATCAGGCCTGCTCGTTTGCCTCCTTTTGTTATACATAGGGGAGGTCAGCTCAGAGCGGCCACCTTAACTTTGACTTTAAAAAAATACCACTATATAATGAATTTTAAAAAAGTTTTTTATATCAAAAGAAAGGGAATTTAATAAGCTTTCATACGTTTAGGCACATTTTGCAAAAACTTAAACGGTTTATTTTAATTTGTAAATTACGAAAACTAGTCAAAAAACCGCTTTGCCCGTGTTGGCCGCCTAAAGCGGCCATGGGGGTAAGGGCAAAGTGGTCATGTCTGAATATAACAAGAAATTAATTTTAAAATACAAAACACCAAAAATAAAAAAAGCTTTATATAAGATAAAATCAAAAAGTAACTAATAAAGTTTCAAATGGAACAATAATTTCAGTCTTCATACTTTCTTACTAAAATCCATGTACCTAAAGTTCCCCCTGCGTTGTTTTTCTTTTGTAGTTGTGGTCAACAACTAACTAATACTCGTAATTAAATCAAAAAAATTATAAAACATTCTAATCATAAGTACTCGTAATACACAAAAACATAAATTATTAAAGCGGCCAACTTTGCCCTTATTAATTGGCCACTTTGCCCGGACCGCTTTACCTTTTTCCACCATTTTGTTTAAAAAATAAACTCAGCTCACATTATTTATCCCATGTCGGAAGAAATGTTACACATTCAAAGCCAAATAGGTAAGTAACAATAGACGTGTGATAAAAAGATTAAATTCTGAAGAGGTTTGATCAAAACCGGTTGAACTTTACCTGGATTTTTTTAACAAAATGTACAAATTCCTTGCACATATCGCCGCGGCAATGCGTTTACTCCAATCGCCACCGAACGACTGCTTGGTGTCGGGGCGGGAGGTTGGCTGTAAGGCACAAAGGCAACGTCGCGCTATCGTATTTAGTTACCGAAAAATTGGGTGTGTCCGCTTTGCCTTCTATGGCCGCATTGAGCTGACTTCCCCAACATACATATAATCACGACTATTATCGAAATAAACACTTTTTACGGATTAACTCGTGTTTAATTTGACTACAATACATAGTTTAATGTTTTATATTTTAGCGTTTTATTAACGCTTAAATATACTTAAGTTAAATTTTAAACACTGAAAAAGACGACAACCTCAGGCGGGAATCGAACCACGCACCTTCCGCATTCCGGGCGGCTGCCTTAACCACTTGGCTACCGAGGTCTGGCTTTCAACCGTCGAAATTTGTCAGTGCTTGATGCTTATGTTTTTAGTCAACATTGCTTCATTAAATCTTAGAAGTTTTCACCTCTGAGATCCGAAAGAAATTTTTTACAAATATTTGGACATTCGGTTAAGATGAAGCTGCGTTTATAGATTAATGTTTTATATTTTAGCGTTTTATTAACGCTTAAATATACTTAAGTTAAATTTTAAACACTGAAAAAGACGACAACCTCAGGCGGGAATCGAACCACGCACCTTCCGCATTCCGGGCGGCTGCCTTAACCACTTGGCTACCGAGGTCTGGCTTTCAACCGTCGAAATTTGTCAGTGCTTGATGCGTGCGAGTGCTTCATTAAATCTTAGAAGTTTTCACCTCTGAAATATTTCTTTCGGATCTCAGAGGTGAAAACTTCTAAGATTTAATGAAGCAATGTTGACTAAAAACATAAGCATCAAGCACTGACAAATTTCGACGGTTGAAAGCCAGACCTCGGTAGCCAAGTGGTTAAGGCAGCCGCCCGGAATGCGGAAGGTGCGTGGTTCGATTCCCGCCTGAGGTTGTCGTCTTTTTCAGTGTTTAAAATTTAACTTAAGTATATTTAAGCGTTAATAAAACGCTAAAATATAAAACATTAATCTATAAACGCAGCTTCATCTTAACCGAATGTCCAAATATTTGTAAAAATATTTCTTTCGGATCTCAGAGGTGAAAACTTCTAAGATTTAATGAAGCAATGTTGACTAAAAACATAAGCATCAAGCACTGACAAATTTCGACGGTTGAAAGCCAGACCTCGGTAGCCAAGTGGTTAAGGCAGCCGCCCGGAATGCGGAAGGTGCGTGGTTCGATTCCCGCCTGAGGTTGTCGTCTTTTTCAGTGTTTAAAATTTAACTACAATACATAGTTCTTTTAGTTTCCTGACGTTTCGGAAGGGTCCGTGGTCACAGGAAGACTGAGGTGTTGGTCGCCTCATAGTTACAAGTTATTTGCCTACCATCAATCATTTTTATATTTTCACAAACTTCAACTTCTAACTACTTCAAACAAGGAACCCGTGTAAAAGAACACATAGCCGACGTCAAGCATAGGCGCGAAAATAAGTCTGCAGTGTGCGAACATGCTCTTGATCCCTCAGCCCATTCCCAATAAATCCCCAACCATTACATCAGATTTGACAAACCTCAAATACTCGCCAAAGAACAACGATTCATTACTGGGATGATAAAAAAACATCGAAATTTCAGTAAAGAGGATGGTTGAAATTTACCACCTGCCTGGGACCCATCATACAGGTCATCAAATCCCAGCCCCAACAGCAACACATTGCCAGACCTAAAAATATTGCTAGCTCGTATTGTGTAAACCTGAACGCACCCGGTTAAATATAAAAATGATGGACGGTAGGCAAATAACTTGTAATTAACTATGAGACGACCAACACCTCAGTCTCCCTGTGACCGCGGACCCTGTAAAGGTTCCGAAACGTCAGGAAACTAAAGAAAACTATGTAATGTAGTAAAATTAAACGCGAGTTAATCCGTAAAAAGTGTTTTATTTCAAAGTGTAGTGCTCGCTTAAACCTTAGAAAAAAATACGCGACTATTATCCCCGAAAGGTTAGTCAGAGACTAGGCAGTGAGGACGGCAAAAGCAGTCCTCTGCCATAGTCCACTTTTCACCATATATCGACTGCACATGTACTCAGCGTGACAGGTGGTGAGCCCATCGCCGCTCTATGCTGTTGAATGTATGTGTAGCCTTCAGTCCGTTAGTCGCCTTTTACGACACCAAGGGAGGAGAGGGGGTGGTAGTATTCTTTCATCGCTAGGCGACACGGTTATTATACTTCAAAATATTCGTTTACATACCGTGTACAGCGTCAATGCTCTTCAGAAAGGCGTCCATGTTTTTCTCGCAGGACGCCTCGTTCAGGTAGAAATATGTGCGGGCGCTGGTGACCTTGTATCGCCGGTCGGCAAACCGCTGCTCCACGTGGTACTGCTTCAACTGGCCCTCCTCCTGCTTATCGCCGATCGAGGAGATCGACGCACTGTAAGTTAAATATTGCTAATAATAGACTCTGATGTTGGAATGTTACAGGTTGGGGGCATCGAGTTATTAACCGTGGGAGACGATGCACTTTCACGTGGTTCAATTTGCTATTGGAAAGGTTACGCGGCCTCCACTATACTCCAAAATTCCTGTTCTCCGGTGTTTGGTGGGTCAACTCCCATGCCTTTTATCCCTGATTTCGATGAAGCTAGTAGTCCTATTCTCACTTTCCACACTGTAGGAAAGAGGGACGGATTGAGCATCACATAACCCTGCTTTCTTTTTAGGTGTGAACACCACAGATTACAATACCCCTAGGCCATACAAGAGGACAATAGTCTCAAAAGAGATGTTCAGTCTATTTCATGATTGTCGGTCACAAATATCACAAGGTAGACAAAACACGTAAGACAGCGTTTTCCTAAAACATGCTCTGATACTGTAACAATTAGGTTATTATTACCACGAGAATGGTATGAGTCTATATTTGTTACTTTTTCTATTTGTATCCCTTGTGCCTATGGCATTTTGTAGCGTTTTATACACGTTACGTGCATTATCTCTTGTTGGTTAATAACTCGATGATTGGGACACACACAATCTGGCTTCATGCTAGCATTTCTGGCCCATTTTATGATCACGAGTCATGATACATTACAGACTTGTCAGCATTAACATTTACGTTTGAAACATGAACTCTTTAGCCTAGGAGTTAATGCTTTAATTTTTGTTGCGCACCACAAAATCTCAAGTGAAACTTCTAAGACAACTCAAAAAGCTAATACAGCTACATCTACTTAGGTCAGCTATTTTAAAAGATTTCCAATTCATTCAAATAACACATTAGTAACGAAAGCTTTTGTTGATATGTTTTCTATTTTACTATGATACTGCCGCACACAGAGACTTTAGTTAGAATTAACGAATTTTTAGCACTTATGATTTTTTTTCCTATAAACAAATGACAAATAATAACGCCCTACGCACTATTTAAAAAAAATCATGAATACTACTTATCATAATGTTAATTAATGTCTATAAGTGCGGCAGTAAATAAGGTAGGTACTGCCGCATGCGGCAGTTAGCAATTTGGGAACACACTTTTTACTGGTCACAAACTCAACTCGTCAGATCGGTAACATCTGGTGGTAACAGCGCTCTATAAAGAAAACAAATATTTAAGTACCTAATTGTATAACCCACCCAACAAAAAAATTCACAACACACGTAACGGAGTTGATGAATGATGATGTTGAAATGAAACACTTTGTACGGATCGTGGTATTCGTGTTTATTTTGCAAAGGAATCAAAAGCTCTGGATAAAATATTATGTAAAATAGAGGAGGCGAGAAGATTAGTAAAACACTTTCCAAATTAAAAAAGACAGTGTCGAAAAAAAATGGTCGTAGAAATGTTTCGACACTGTCTTTTTCAATTTGTAAGTAATTTGTTCACAACAAAATTTGCGTTAAAATTATATAAACAATAACATTGTGTTGTATTCGCGTGAACTTTGGAAAACAATAAATAATGATGTTTTGCTTTAAACATTTATATAGGATAAGCTATTATTATGACCTATGAACTAGCAATTTAATAATGTGTGTTACATTCACAAAGACGCGCAACGCAAAAAGTCAGTAATGGAGGGGGCAGGTTGTCAATGAAAACACACTTTAATCGAATCCAAGCACTTTCGCTAATCACTAAGCCAATATTAGACGTACTACTTGGCACACGTAAAAAAATCTATTCTCGTATAGCAACAACGTAATGTCATTGGCATAAAACGCAAATTGCAATGTCGCGGGTCATATTCGTCATTGGTTATTGTAGCTCGGAAGAGTATCAGATCTAGGTCACCTGGATTCGTTTTAGAGCGACGTTTTGGCATATCCACACAACACTTTCTCTAGAACTAGACGATACAATGTCGCGAATGCTTCGCTTGCTCTAGCTTACTGATTTGAATCGCTATTGTTTAACGATACTGGCAATGGCGCTTAATGGACCTGGCATAAGTTTGATAAGCTCTTCTGTTTTTATAAAGGCAAAGTACCTGAATTGTATTGGTTATGTTAATGTAGCTCTTTCGTTCTTAAACGTAAACTTAAGTAAATCAGGTTTGGAACAGATGCGGTCACCACTTGCCATATTAAGAAAATCTAAGCATCGTCACTTTTTACACCAGATTTGACGTCAGCACATGTTTTCGAAAGAAAAAACGTCTACTTTTAAATATTAACTCTGTTGTAGGTACCTACTTTAAATCTTATCAATATTTCATGATTTTATGTTTTATCCTTCTTAGTAATATTGGACTCAATAAACTAATATAATCAATGATGTTATATGTCTTTAATGATAATATTGATTATCTAATGCTTACTGTAGTACCTCTATCGCACTAGTGTGCAGACGTGATGGCTTCACACCATCAACTAAATAATCATTATACTTGCAGAATTTTAAAACATTGTTTACAGAGATATTGACCGGGTTCGATTCCCACTTATGTATAGAGTTAACCAAACAATTTTAATGTCATTTTCATTAAATCTAAAATCGACCCTATGGTTCCAAGAACAGATTTCCCTATCTCTTATAGTTTTTGATTTTTCCCTACTGACCCATTTGGTTCGGTCACCTGTATAATCACTTTTGTACCTTGTCACAGTAACATCCATCTAGTCATGTTTCATAATTCATAGCAACCAAGAATACAATAAAACGACAAAACCCGCTAGTATCCTACTGCTGAAATAATACTGAACTCGACCTAGCATTCATAAAATGTTATTTGTCTATGATAAAACTAATAACATAGTTTAACTACACATACGTGAAGAGCCGGCTAAATATAAGCCGGATAAATGCCTAATTCTTAAAATGCCCAACAGCTTAAAAAAGGACTAACCTATTTTAAGCTGTTGGGCATTTTAAATCTAAAATGTTATGTACACCTAGGACGAGCGAGGCTTTCCCATCACATGTATCGTTTGATTACTTTTTGGCAGAACCCTGCAACTAATTTGTTAAAGTTTTTCTGAAATAAAACACATTTTCATTTCATTTTTCATTTTATTGTTTCCGTACAATATTACAACAATTATTAGTTACAAGAGGTAGCGAGTTCGCTCCATCACTTCTTCATGTCATTTGATGACAAGTCAATCAATCAGTAGTCAAGCAGTCAGTACTAACGTGGGTGTTTTAATCACTCACCGTGGTCGTAATGCGAGTTTGCAAAATTGCATAATTCTCGGTTACAGAAGTAACCGTGGACGGAAGGGGTTATATGTCACTCGGTTACAGAAGTAACCGTGGACGGGAGAGTGGATATATAGACTACCGGCCCGACCGCGATTTCGTCGTTGTAAACACCGCACCCTGTATTCGGATTTTTTTTTTAAATATATCTAGTTGGTGTTTCTATCAGAAGCGTGGCTGACTTGATAAGTTAAAAGTTTGTAGATTTTTGTCATGTGAGTTTATTTTTCGACTTTAAGAGGGTTTACGCATTTCGGTTTCCCAACCAAACTTCCAAGTCGATATTTTTAAAAACCATTAAGCCAATTTTGATGAAACTTTGCATGCCTAAGTAAAACACAGGGATCTAAATAGTTTTTTGAAAACATTTATAAAAAATGTTTATCTGGCTGAGTTATTGCGATTTAAAGTCCGCTATAGAATGTTTAAGATCGCAATAACTCACTTAAATAAACGTTTTTTTTTATGTTTTCAGCAAACTATTTAGATACCTGTATTTTAGTTTAGCATGCAAAGTTTCATTAAAATTAGCTTAGTGGTTTTTAAAAATTTCGACTTGGAAATTTGTATGGGAAACCGAAATTCGTAAACCCTCTAAGTGTTAAAGTAAATACTAGTTCGGCAAACGTTGAATACCCCAAGGAAAAAACGTGTTGCCGGAACTATAAATTTAAATTTAACTATGTACCGTAAATAGTCTCTACCGTGTTGTTAAACTCTGTTATTGGCTTTAATGTAATTAAAATTCGGAAAAACCGGATTCAAATTCTAAAATCCGGATTTAAAAGTTGCCGGAAAGTCCGAATTTTCAGATGTTATCAAATTTTGAAGGATCCGGATTGCAATCTCTATATCTCCGCATTGTAACTCAAAGAAACTGTTTTTTGTAGCAGTTGTCCAATATAATGTCACGCCTGTGCCTAATAGCACCGCCAAGGAAAACAGGTTTGTTTTTTTTTTTGCTTAAACATTATTTTTTATTCAATATCACGAATGTACCTTTCCTGTCAGACAATAAAAGTTTTCAGCGTTCTTAAACCAAGACATTTAGAAAATCAGTCATTTTGGGAAAAGATGATTTTGATGTTTGTTGACTATGAGATCAGTACAATATAGGAATCGGTCCTAACAGGATCCAGAATCCTGACACACACACACTTAGCTTCACTCTCAGCGGCGTATACGAAGAGACAAAAGCCCACCGTACAAACAAACGAACACTTTCGCTTTTGTGACATTAGAGGCAGTTACTATGCAACGTTACAAATAACAATGTCACATGGCCAAAAGGCGTTACGTCAATCCGCGTGTACAATTGATGAGAAGCGTGACGTATTATCGTCATTAACGAAGCCGTATGGAGAGCAGAATCACGGCATTGAACTTGTTGGACAATATGTTGCAAGTGGCAGCATAAAAAAACAACGTTCGAATCAAGGCCGCTTTGCTATGTTAACAAGTGTTGGTATGATTTCATTATGTAACAGCACATACATCCAACAGCATAGAGCGGCGATGGCGAACAGCGTAGAGGACTGCTTTTGCTATGTTAACAAGTGTTGGTATGATTGCATTATGTAACAGCACATACATCAAACAGCATAGTGCGGCGATGGGCTCACCACCTATCAAGCTGAGCACGTGTGCAGTTGTAATTTGGTGTAATGTGGACTATGGCAGTGGACTGCTCTGCGGTCCTCATTGCCTTGCCTCTGACTAACCCTTTGGAAATAATAGTCGTGAAACTATGAATGATATGTACAGTCAGCATCAAAAGTAACTGAACAAAAACAAGGTGGCAAAAGTAATAGTCACGTGTTAGTGTCTTTGCATACTCATCATAATAAGTAACATTAATGTTTTATATTTTAGCGTCGTTTTATTAACGCTTAAATTTACTTAAGTAAAATTCTAAACACTGAAAAAAGACGACAACCTCATGCGGGAATCGAACCACGCACCTTCCGCATTCCGGGCGGCTGCCTTAACCACTTGGCTACCGAGGTCTGGCTTTCAACCGTCGAAATTTATCAGTGCTTGATGCTTATGTTTTTAGTCAACATTGCTTCATCAAATCTTAGAAGTTTTCACCTCTGAGAATGTCGTCTTTTTTCAGTGTTTAAAATTTTATTTATGTAACATTTCAGAATTATTTGACATTTTTTGTGTTCATTATTATAACTTCTCTGTTATTACCGTAAACGCGAGTTACTTTTGCCCTGGTGGGCAACTATGGCCCAAACCAAAAAAATGTTTAAACTTACCGCCACGGCATGCACTGCCGCAAAGCCGGCCGCCGTAGTTCCAATAAAAATGATAGATGGCAGTATTATCTACGTCGTTCGGCACTGTTCTATCGACTACGCGCGCAATGTCAACATGTCACTGTCACTCAAAGTTTTCGATACCTACCTATAGTGACGGTCATGTACTTTGACTCAACAGCAATGTCAGACAATTCTGGTCATTTCAACCGTAACAATCATTTGAAAATTTCATATGCTAAGCTACTTTTGATGCTGACTGTACACACGGCGTCAGATCAAGCTACACTAAACTGTCAAATATCTCCAATGAATAATGATCCTTGAGACCAAACAATAAAGTTCAAAATTAGTTGTAGAAAGGGATTTAACGCAAAACTACTTAGTAAAGGCATTCTACGCATACCTTTTATACCCGACGTTTCGACCGAGTTGCACCGGCCGTGGTCACGGGTGGACTGCTGTCGCGGTGTATCGCCTCCGTTTGCGTTGCTGAGTCTTCATCCACCGTTACATTATTTATCCAACTACCGTCACACACAACACTAACGTTTTAGTTTTGCGTTAAATCCCCTCTAAATATGTGTGCATAGTGGAACGCGAAAGTTTAAAAGTGTATGTAGTTGTAGAAAGTTTACAGTTTTGGGTAGGTTGATCTGACGCTGTGTGTACTGAACTATAATTTTTATTATTAAGATGTATAAAAAAAGCCTTCAGACTTTTTTGGCAGCTCTTCTCAGTTGAATGCTCTCCCAAAATCCGAACTGGTGGTAGATTCAGTAACTTACATTTAACTACATTATAATAAGTAAATAGAATTTTATTAGTTTTGACGTCTATAATAATTAGTGTTTGTGAAGGCTCATCATTACATATTATAAAGTAAAGTCGCCGTTTTCCTCTGTCTGTGTCACCGCACTATTCTTCTAAACCACGCTATGGATTTTTATGCGGTTTTCACTAAAAGATAGCGTTAACTAAGGATGGTTTTTGTTTATATGTAGATATATTTTTTTAAATGGCTGCAGTATGACGGTTTTTCTAAGTTAGCGTGGACGAAGGCGCGGTCGGGCCGCTAGTATTAAATAAATTAAAAGACTTTGATACACTGAAATGTAGCTTGCTTAGCGCTGCAGTTTAGAAATATTTATCGAATTTGGTCGTAATAAAGAGATTCGCATTCACTTTATACAAACGCTAACGAATCGACATGATATGCTCATAGACTTTTGATTGTGACCCCTCCCTACTACTGCCGTTGTTGCCTAATATGGGTGAATCATTCAATGTGAATGAATTGATTACCCCTAGGCAATCATACTACAGCACGCCGCGCGTCGTTCGCACGATACTTTTAAATAAATAAAATCTTGTGCTAACGAAGAAAAGCTCAAACCGAATATAATAACTGACGTATCTTTGTTATTCTTTATAAGAAATTTAAAAAATAAGAAATCCTATACGATTTTTGCATAGTATGATTAAAGTAGGTACCTAATACTGCTCTAAGAGGTGACAGAGGGCGCTTGTGTCACTAACTGCCGCACTCAGAGTCTCAGAGACGTCAATTAAGTTTTAATGACAATTTTAAGTCTTTTGCTGTCACTTTCTTATGTATAGTGCTGAATAGAGAGGGAAAGACATTTAATTGTCCTTAAAACGTTTTAAATAAATTTAAATTGACGTCTCTGAGTACGGCAGTAAAAGTGATTTGTACAAAAATTAACAGATACATCACGATTACAAATTTGAAAATGTAAAAAGAAATTCTACGAGTAGGTATCGTACCTGTCACAAATTAAAATATTAATAGGTAATTTTCTGTTATTGAGGTTTTTTTCTCTTTCTATTTGGTTGGGTACTCTTATAAAAAAAAATATTTTCATTAACCAAAACATTAAAAAACGTAAGATATCTCTCTAGCGTAAAAAGTTATCTTAATGTTTATCGGAGTTTAACCTAGGTCCATTTATAAGCTCTGGTCCAATAATGATTTCTGTTGCCCTCAGTGCTAAAACGATTGTAGAATTTTTTTCTAGATTTGACAGTTATATATACCTACTAATTAAACCTTTAGCTAAAAGTGACAATGTTGTTTTGACAAGGTAATTTTGACACAAGCTATCTTTCTAAATCGCATCCAATCTAACCAAAAAATTACCAACTTCAAATATGGATAAAATCTTTCTATACTTTTATCCATTACAATACCATAAACATGTATAAACAGTGTTGGCTATAGAATTACATACTTACATTAAAAATGTACGGACACTAGTCCGTACATTTTTAGTGTACCTATTTAGGTACAAACAAAATATTTAACGATAGTACCTACTTTCTATTCAATGTAATGAAAAATTACCAAAATAGCTCATCAATGATACAGATACAATATGAATTTTCATATTTAAAAGGAAACGCGTGTTGTAAACCCAATCTGTAAGCTTTTGTCCCGTTTCTTTACTATTAATAGCACATCAGAACATTATTTAAAATGGAATTAGACCGCATGCTTGCGTCACAGATTTAGTGAAATAATCCCATAGTATTACCACGTTCATTTCATTAGACATGGCAAATATGAGAAACTGATTTTTTGCTTAAGTAATACCATTTTCAGTGGCCTGATTCACGTATTTCGTAATAGTCAAAATGTCGCTTACGTTTAGAAGTCGTCCTATTGAAAAACAGTCATAAATCCGTATTCACCTGTCATTTCGATAGAACGATTACTCGATAGGATTGCAACAGCGATTTGTCAACTATTTGAACCATTTAATGTTGCCATTACAATTCTACCAAATAAATTCTAATACTTTTTGGTAGCAAAACATGCATAAATGTTTTTTATTTTTTTCCAATGACTTAAAAATTGTCTAATTTGACGTGTCATCGTTGAAATCCGATCAAACTAAACGTCAAAATAATAGGTGAATACCGCGGAGGCAACGATCGAACTTAAATTAATGCACGTGAATACGCTTACACAAAACCGACTTAAACAAAATCGTGCTATTGATGAGTGAATACGAAAAGTGACTTCAGCGATCAAATCGCTTGCGTGTCGTTGTAGTTTTTGTTACGTGAATTAGGCTACAGGTTATGTCACAATACGTAACACATCACATAAATATGTAAAATTAGATATTTATATCTAGTTATTAATGTTAGTTGTAAAATACACACATCAAAAATGTCTAGGGATTAAGTAAATTTTAGAGTATCGTTGCGTTACAGAATTAATACGAGTATTTTAACTTTTTTGGTTCGTTATTCTTTTTAGTGAATTTTACGATATAAACGATATTTTTATTTAACTATGTTTAAATATGGAAAATCAACTGTCAATCTGAATTCCTATAAATGAGCGTAATGGCAATTTTACAAAAGCAATACAATTTCTGCACTGGAAGTGAAAAAAATTGTAACGATATGGAGCGACGGCGTCATTTGACTAAGGAAGAGACGTTGAGAGAGAGCCGTTGGAATGTTGGAAGCTGGTTCCAGGCAACGTAGGTACTGGCTGCCGCCATTGGCACTACACAGAGTGTCATAGGCCGCCTCTGGACACGCTATCGTATCACGGGCAGCGTGGCCGAGCGACATGGAGGAAGATCTCGTATCACCACTCGAAGACAAGACCGGTACATCAAAAACACTGCTCGACGGAATCGTACCATGACCGCTATGATGTTGGCCACAAGGCTCCACAGCGCTTCAGGCTTGCTGATAAGCGACCAAACCATCCGGAATCGTTTACGCTAAGTGCGTCTGCGTTCCCGAAGGCCGCTGAGGGTTCCACCCATAGCACCCTACAATCGCAGGGCCCGTTTACAATGGGCTCGCGAACACCGAAATTGGGAGGAAAAGACTGGCTCTGTGTTTGTTTCTCTAATAAATCACGTTTCGATATAAAGCCGGATACAAGACTCACTCGAGTATGGAGGACCTCTGGACGTCAAGAACGCTTGGGATTTTATCAGGAAGTTCATCCATATGGAGGGGGAAATGGTTTGGGCCGGTATTTGGATCGGTGCACCCTGCCCCTGGGCAACATCAATGCTCAAATCTACGCAGAGAGGATTGTTTCAGATGATTGTGATCATCTCCTTGCGAGGCCGATTGGGTGATTCGTTTCGACTTATGCATGACAATGCACGTCCACACACGGGTAGAGTCGTAACACCCACTCTTGCCGATTCTCATAATAACGTCCTGCCGTGGCCTGCACAATCTCCAGTCCTCAACTCAATTGAGCATGCATGGGCATGCTCCAAAGAAGAGCTCTACCGAGTATGGATGCCGTTCACACCCCACAACAACTTTTTGACTTGTTAGAAAAAACGTGGGTGGCTATTCATCAAAGTGATTTGGATGAACTGATTTTAAGCATGCTAAATCGCTATGCTTGTGTGATTCGTGTGAATAGTAGAAATACAGATAATGATTTTTTTATATGTACAATAAAATTTTAAAAAATCAACCTTTGTCTTGCTTTTTTTCCAATTAGGCGACGACCTTAACGTATTCTAATTTTCCTCAATTTGTAAAAATTGCATTTATTCTTAATTTTTTTAACATAATAGGGATAAAATTGTTAACTAAAACATAAAAAAGCAAAAAGCTAGTCTGGAAAACCAGATATGGTAACTATTGTTAGAATTAAATTTTATAGCTAAAACTGTAGGTACTTGACCCCTAGACACTTTTGATGTGTGTCTCTTTATCTGTAACAGTTCGCTATGGAGGAATAAACCTTTCGATCGATTCGATTTATATGTTAATCTGTGCTAATAATAACGTGGGTGGTTTTCCAAAGAGGTTTGTAACACGCTTCAACTTATAAATAAATAATCTTTTTCAAATACGGTGACCGCTATCTAAATGATGCTAACAAAAAAAAGATAAACATAAACCCAACGACAGCTAGGTCGCCCACTTTTCTTTTGCCCTTCTCCATTAACTCCAGTTCCTCATTTGGCAAACTGCCTCTGAAAGAAGCCGAACAAACGAAGAGGTTAAAACAACGCGAAAAACTCTTTCGTGACGCAACCTCATTGATGGCCAGGGTAGAAGCTCCAGCGCTCGTACCCTGTTTATATAATGAACAGTGAACAAAAACGGTTTTTCGGAGTTATTGCGATTTTAAACTTTCTATAGTGAACTTTAAATCGCAATAACTCAGCCAGATAAACCTTTTTTTAAAATGTTTTCAACAAACTATTTAGATCCCTGTATTTTACTTTAGCATGCAAAGTGTCATTAAAATTGGCTTATCGGTCTTTAAAAATTTCGACTTGGGAAATTGTATGAGAAACCGAAATGCGTAAACCCTCTAAACCATTTTGGACCATTTTGGACCAAATGCTGCCCAAGCATGGGAATACTTTTATTTCTTTCCTTACATGAAGAGATATAAAAATTAAAAAAATAAACATTCACGGTGTTTTATTGTACCTAAAAACTTATCATATAGCTTTATATGATTGATTGATTGAATGACTATCCTTAACTTAGTGTTGTTCTATTAATTAAATCCATTGTTTATAATATATACCGTCTTCTATTTAAAAAATAAGACGTTAATTATTAACCTACACAACAGATTTTTTTTCTCAATACTCCTGGATAGATTCTTTAGCGTCTTGGGTTACATACTAGTATTAATCTAAGGAACATTTTGCACTATGATTCAATGTTGGGACATCACTCTTGGTCCAACGTCCATATAAAAATGGTCAACTCCTTTCTTTAATCAATATTGATCCTTATAGCCAAAAGTTATAGTTCAAAACTGATAGCAAAAAAAATGACATTTTGTGGTAGGTTGACCTGCTGGCGTCTGTACTAACAAAAAATTTATAATGATAATAATGATACTAACAAAAAATAAATAACGATACTGTTGTTACAAACAAAAGGTTAGTTAGCTATTAAAATCAGTTTGTATAATAGTCTACTAAAGTCTGCGTCATTTTAGGAGTGGACGCCATATTGGTTTATTCCTCCATGGTCGTTACTACTTGGTATAAAAATGTAGTTTTGTGGTATATTTATACACCCCTATTCATTAAATTTACTTTTTGTTCATTATTTTACACATACATCACGCTGAGCATAAAGAAAGAAGTACCTAAAGAAAAAAGAAAAACATTTCGTGGATTCCCTTAATCTTATAAAAAGATCAATGAACAATCAAATGTTTCTTTACTATGTTTCTTCATAAAATTGTTTTCATTTTCATTTATGTCTGCCGAGAAGCGAGGAAGGTCTACTTCTTATACAATGTCTAACAAAGAAAACATTTTGTCTTGTAGAGAATAACCATTACTTTCAACTACCTAGACAAAACTAACACGGAAGAACATCAGTTTGCATAATAACTATTAATAACACTCATGCTCCAGCTGAATGCTATTTGGACAACCTTGTGTTATTATAACACATATAATAGTTAGGAGAACAATTTCTATAAACATAAATAATTATATTATAAGTACCTACATAGGTGTATAGAATTTGCTCTCACGACTTTGTACTGAATTGTTGAATATCAATCAATTGTTATGAGCTGACGATTTCCCTACAGGCTTCTTACTTGTACATTTAATATGAGGTTTATGTTAATGTTTATATTCTTTCAGCAACTGATAAACTTCTTCTATTGAGTCAATGGTACTTACAGAATAGACGACTTAAAACATAGATGACTTAAAACATAATTGTGAAGTGGAACTGTATGTAAGACAAAAATATTCAAGAGGTTTACGAGTAGTATTGTAATTTTAATAACATAGTGGAGAGTAACCTACATTGGACCACTTTTGACATAACACTAAAAATACCTAAACATTGTAAGTTAGAGAAACCCAATCTAACTTAGGTGATACCTTGGTATTCATGTTACAACATATTACGCACATAACATTCTTATCAAGTTAAAACTATTTAAAAATATTAATCTACTGCTATTATAACTTATAAGATCCTTCAGTCCAATTTAGAGAACTAGTATCCTAAATTGTACCACGGGATGCTAAATTGTACTAAAGAAAACCCATTGTATAAAAGGACATCATTTTTTTTGGGCCTTTTGTGAAAGTGCCGGGCAACAAAAAAAAATGGTACCTATTGTTAGAACTAGCCATTTGGAGAAATAGTTAAAATGGCACAAAAGTTGAAGGATTGCTCCAAGCCAAGTTTCACAAGTTCAAAGATTCATCATTTTCATACATTTATTGATTCCTAAATTTTTTTTTCGTATAAACAGAACAGATGTTGACCCCGCAGCTTTTGCGCTGCAATGACAATTGCTTCAGATCATTCGTTTTAGCAATATCTAATATTGTTTTATGTTTCCAGTCCCAGCACTTTCAGAAATCAATAAATGTATGAAAATGATAAATCATCGAACTTGTATAACTTGGCTCAGAGCAATCCTACAACTTTTGTGCCATATTAACTATTACTCCAAATGGCTAGGTCTAACAATACGTACTATTTTTTTTTGTTGGCCGGCACTTTCAGAAAAGGCCCAAAAATGTATGGAGCCCGAATGATCTCCTATATGTAGCAATCTGAAATAAAACGAAATTATTAATCATAATTAATTATTTACGTATTATTAGGAACAATATTTTTGGTAATGATAAGGATCATTCTCGGCATAATAGGAACTAGACATCGTAAATCTTACCTCAGATTAACATATAATTGTAATAATTGCACCGGTCTAATTTTGGAACCTCGAAGAGGTCTAATATAGTAAGGGTACACGGTGGTTCGATTGCAAACTTAAAAAAAACAACAACATAAGCTTAACCAACTGATTTGTACTCGCGATGTTTATAAAAACAGTAGGAATCGTGTTTTCTTATAGAATACAGTGTTAAATGATTACTAACATTTTTTGTTGAGCTACCTTCTTACGAATCTCTAATTTAATCTTAATTTATGGCTTCGCGTTTAGCATTTAGCCAATTTAAAGTGTAATTTTTAAATAAATTTAGTATTGTACGGCAGATTGAAATAAAATGGAGTCTCACAACACGTGTTGTTGCTAAAAGAACACGGGAGAAACTCCCAATAGACGAAGGAATTACATCAAATCACAATAGAAATACGTCTTTCACTGTCACTCTTCAAAATTGGCGCTGTAGTCGCCTCGTTTTGTGTTGCCAGTGTAGAATAATGGCACCGTTTAGTGAGAAATTTGAAGGTGGTACAATTTAGGAGTCGGTGCAATAAAGGTTACTCTCCCCTACATACTGCTCACGCTTTAATAACCAAACCAATATATTATAAAAAAACGGCGTCAATTATAAGATATCAGTCACTCTTAGATGCATTTAAAAGTGAAAGTTAATAATTAATATTTCCAATCATACGAAGACGATAACAGGCTGTCAAGTGGAGATACAATACAATATCTTCAATAAAAAGAAAGAAGTGGCAAAAAATATATATCTCCGTATCTTTATGGACAACAAAAAAACTTAGAACTTGTTAATATAGTAACAGATGTACAATTCAATTGTAAGAATGCAATAAGAACGCAATTGAGATATAATCTAAAAAGCAGGGGGTTTTTCAAATTACAGGAAAACATCCAATCATATTCTAGGAAGGGTTCTATCAGTGTTGGACACAAGTTGGACATCACTTAAAACAACTGTTACCGGTCAACGATCGGAGACACTTCATATAAGGTAAATAACACACCGCGGACAATCACCTTTCTATCATTTTATAGAAAATTTTTATCACATCATTAAAAAATATTAAAAAAGAAACAAACACGCAAACTTTATTGTTTACTAAAAATTATGTTTAAAATTATACAACTGCCGCGCTTAGAGATTAACTACTATTTTTTATCTAAATTAATAAAAATCAATTGCCGAAATGTTTAAACGCGCATCACTTTAGAACGGCTGCACCTATTTAGCTAATTCTTTTTTTGTTGTGTTCGTAATTGTCAGGACTAGGTTTGTGTGAAAGAAAATGTTTAAAAAAGTACGGAACTGTGTAAAAATTTGGTTTTAAAGTCTTCATATAAAGTGACATAGAAGACAGCAAGAGGATGAACGTTATGAAAACAATCTTTATATCTTTAGAGCATTTTGAATGCAAAATTTCAATAATAAAGGCAATCCAAAGTTCATGGGTTCGAATCCCATTCGAGCTTTCCTGAGACTGGTTGATTTTTTTTCTAGTAAATATTTTAAACCTAATGAAAACAGTTCAAAGATATTCAAAATAATAATAGGAAAAAAATATTGTCAGAATTGACTTTGTCAGGTAGACATACTCGTAATTGCTTACGCTATTGAATTTAGTAAAATTTTAGTATTCATTTTAAAACTTATGTAAGTAAATCCTAAATACATTTTAACTAAAAGTTGTGACTACATTCATTGATTGTTAGGCGGTAGGAAGCTTGCCGAGACAGCTCGTTATAAATAAAATCAATTCTATAAAATAAGTAATGATTACGTCGCGCATCGCGTCGTTAACACTCTTTTGAAGAGAAATAGGTAAAATATAGTGTAACCTACTTTTGGTGGAATGTCTCCATTAAAGCATAAAAAGGAACAACTTTTCAAAGTGTTTTCTTTTAAAAGCTAATAATGTTTATTATGTACTGCAGTGTACCACAGATAAGATGGAGCCGACACAATAATAATATAATAATAGCTAAAAACCTCTGTTAAATAAAAATATTACCTATGTAATAAAGTAAAATTATTAATGTTAATTCACGTCTCCAAGTGCGGCAGTTATTATTTAAACTTTAAATTGGTTAGTTAGGTTTTTTGATTGTACTCTTAGATTAAAACAAAAAGGGAAGATACGGCATTAGCGTCTCGTGAGTGAGCCGCCAAAATTAGGCCTAAAGGCACAATTTCACTTCAGTCACAATTTGCCGAGCGAACAGGCTACATCGCCCTATTGCAGATATTCTACTGTGTGAAAAAGAGAAAGACGCTACTCCGCAGTGGCACAGTATAAATATGAGCTAAAGCTTATATTTATACTGTGGCAGTGGCGTCGGAATCGGTCGTACGTCGTACGTACTCGTCTGTTGCGAAGCGACCGAGACGTCAACGCGCTACTCGCCGACTCCCTCGCGCTGACGTTGAAACTTACCGCTTTGTCTCGCTCGCTCGATTTACACTTTATAGGTGTGCGTGTGTGAGTGTTTGCTTAAGTAGTTGAGTAGGACTATATTTTGAATGACTACAAGTAGGAGCGTGCCGTATCTTCCCTTTTTGTTTTAATCTAAGATTGTACCCTATTAAATGGACAAAACAGCTGCTCTTTTTCGTAATTTCAGAGTTGTTCCCTTATTAGTATGACTAATTTGCGTAATTATATATCTAAACACCCTGGATAAAGTCGTTAACTTTTATAAGTTCGGAAAATTCAAGGTGAGTATGGTGCAATTTCACCAAGTTTCGTTCAGTCACAACGGCTAAACGTTTACGTTCCACCTACTATTTAAAAATGTTATCAAAACAAACGTATTCATCAGTTATAATCGGCTGTATGACAGTTGGAAAGTCGAAATCATAAAGAAAAGCCTATGAAAAATAGTAAGTCTTGTTACCTGACTTCTCGTTTCTCAGCTTCTTCTTGCGAAAGATCTTCTTCCACGGAGTAATCGAGGATCGACTTGACTCCGAAAGACTTTAATCTAAAATAAAAAAGCGAGTATTACATACTTATATATAACATTTATTAAAAACACCTGTCTCAGCAGAGTCCCACAAAACACAGTCCTTGATTCGACACCCTGCTAGTTAACTGAGTCTGTCGATTCTTTCACCGAAACGTGAGGCTACTCCTGGCACAAAAGCTCAAGCTCTTTGGATTTTCAATAGGTACCTACTACAATTTGGTGAATGTTCCAAACGTTAGGTTTTAAATAGGAATAGGATTAGTATTCTGTATTATAAACTTTGTGTTCGAATCAAAGAAGTTGACGCCAAGATGACGGACATTGGGAACATGTTGGGTAACTTGACCTGTCTGCACCATATACTCATGACTAAATATCCCCAAAGTCTCAGGGACAAGGCAAATGAGGGCCGCAAAAGCAAGTGTACTCAGCATAGGTGGTAAATCCATCGCCGCTTTACGCCGTTGGATTTACGTGCAGTGTTCAGTCCGTTAGTCGCATTTTACGACACCCAAGGGCCGCGATGGTAACCCAGTAGTTTTCTTTGAATAGTTAGCCACCACCGTACAGCTTCGTTACACCAGGTTTTTACAATTATAATCTTCGGTGACATATAAAAACTGGACGCGCAATCACGACTATTATCCCCGAAAGGTTAGAGACCAGGCAATGACGACAGCAAAAGCAGTCCTCTGCCATAGTTCACTTTTCACCAAAAAGCGACTGCACATGTACTCAGCGTGACAGGTGCTGAGTGACATGCCGTTGGATGTATGTGCAGTCTTTAGCCGTTAGTCGCCTTTTACGACACACAAGGGAAGAGAGGGGGTTGTAGTATTCTTTCACCGCTACGCGACAGTGTTATCGTTGGTTAACGGGTAACCAAAACGTTGGTACCGCATAAAAGAATACCGAGCGAGTTGTTTAAGTACGCATTTCGTTTGGTACCTATAGTGTAAGTGTGCAAGCTAAGTGTCAACGTGACGAAGGAGGCCTATTACATCTCGACTGTGATTTTCGCGTAAATGGCCAATTTTGGCGTTATGGATCTCAGAAACAAAAGTACATTAACAATTATGACTTATTGAATAGTGTAGAATAGCTATTGGAATAGTGCGTAGCGGCCTCGCTTTTTGTAAATTTTGCCTAACTTTTTAATTAAACCTAAAATTGCAGAGAAAGATTTTCATAAAGTGCGCGAAGGCACTTTTTTTAACTCATCGATTGAACTACTGTTCTAAACAAGTGAAATAAAAAAATTATACTGTTATCTCTTATATAATCGAATAGTGCGTAGCGGCCTCGGAATTTTTAGATATCATTGATTTTATATAGGAAAAAAATCTTATTCTAAACCAAAAAACTTCGAAAATCGCTACGTTAACTGTGAATATATCTACGATAATATTATTGAGCAAAATTTATACCAGAGTAATTGTTACTTCATGAGGAATATAGATTTTATAATGAATTTATTCTATTATCCTATTTCGATAAAAACGATAAATACCTACAACTGCAAAATTACTACAAAACGCGAAAAGGGGAATTTTACGCAAAAATCACATTCGAGATGTAACAGGCCTCTTAAAAACATTGCTTTTCTTCTAAAACACCGTCAAATGTATACAGGATATTTGTTTATCAGTGCGCATATTTTTTATATCATTCAGTAACGTTAATAGACATCATTTTAATTTTTTTTAAATTTATTTATTATTCATTATTTATTTAATTTGTCCGGCACAATAAAAATAACTCGTGGATACCGGGCGAACGAAAGGTCACGTGTCGGTGCAAGTGCATTGACCCGCCCGGCCGCCTGGTATCGTAATGTGTTAGAGTTCAATTTCGCGGTCCCGGTCGATTTACCATGATCAACGGTATTCTTGTGAATATGTTTGATCAATTTTAGTTTTTTTATATTTCATTTAAATAAATTGAAATTAAATCTGTAGCTCTAGATTAAGTTACTCTATAATTAAAAAAAATATGCGCACTGATAATAAAAACTTCCTGTATTTCAACGTTGCCACTATTCCGCTACGGTTTTAGTATGGGACTTTGTGTGTAGTTTTTATTTGTGATGGATTATTATATTTGATTGTGTGGAAGAAGGAGAGGGAGGCCTTTGCCCTGCAGTGGAACAGATTGGGCTAAATAATAATAATAATAATAATATTATAATAGAAACCTACCTCTCGATGGTTGGCCGGATTTTGTTCTGGTCTTCGCCAGCCACGAACTGGCCGTAGAAGGTCGCCTTCATGAGGATCTCGAACAGCCGCAGTCCGATCACCTGGCGCATTCTCTTCATCAGCTGCAACCAAACATTAAAGCATTAATTATATACATATATTGCATGATTTGTAGGGAAAATGTATGTTTGTAATAATTGTTATCGACATATAATTTAATGTCGTTACTTTTTAAATTAAAGTAAGTATTTAAATTTTGTCTTTTACCTTGAGGAAACATTATAAAATAAAGGTATTCATATATTTCAATTTTGACTTTTACCTTGAGGAAAGATATTAAATACAGGTAGGTAAGTTATTGATATAAGTAAGTAATAGCATGATTGTTAATTGAAACATGATGTGTGCCTACAGATATTTTTGAATGGGGTCACAATTAAAATATTTTGTTATCCTTCTACAAGAAGAATATAAATGACAATCCACATTGTTACGTGAGGCGGCTCACACATTAAAGACTCATACGTGTCTTCAATATTCTATTCCCATTCCCACGGCCAGGCACAGGGTATATTGTGCCATAACTCACCACGCTGGGCCTATGCGGGCTGGTGGGTACATACGTGTTTCGTTATTTATTTATATATTTCTAAATACAACGGTGCGAACACCAATTACAGTAAATAGTAAAGTACAATATACACTAACGAAGAACACAAATTAAAGAAAAAAAAACGTACCTATGTATTCTGCAATGTATGTATTGCTTCGCACACTTATATGGAGAAGCATCCGTCTTGAATCCCTTGCTTATATCTATCTTGTCCATCCAAAGGCTTTGTCAAATGTGTTTTATCTTATCTTTCTAATGTCTATTGGAGCATTTGGAGCCCTGGCATTTAAATATGTGGACGATAATAGTATTGCATGATGATCACCCATATATGTTGTACCTTTAATGTGTGCCTAGAAAAATATTACGTCGTAAGTACCTACTGTAAAGTCGTAATAAATTATTGTTTGCTGGCGGTCCACCCGCGAATTCGTCCGTGTAAAGTGTCTCGCGTCAAACTTGACTGACAAAATGTCAGATAATATTAAGTTTTGATGTAAAGAAATGGTAACCAAATTAGAGATGTTCACAAAATCAAAATTAAAACATTTTTATTCAAATACAAAGGCTTCATTAAAAGCACTTCTGAATTGTCCGTATCGCGTAGAGGTGCTTTCGCCTCTACGCGTCACGGTCGATTATTCGTAGTATTCTCTTTTAGACGTAGTATTATTTAATACCCCTTGGGTGTCGTAAAAGGCGACTAACGGAATAAAGACTGCACATACATCCAACAGCATAGATCGGCGATGGGCTCACCACCTGTCACGCTGAGAACATCACTGTCGCTATTTGATGAAAAGAGGACTATGGTGTGGACTGCTTTTGCGCTCCTCATTGCCTAGTCTCTAGTCTGATTATACAATGTGATAGGGGTGGTACTTCTAACCCGTTAAGGCTAAGTACTACATCTAAATTCATCGACAAAAAAAATAATATGGGGGTCCTACCCCCTCCCCCTATAATTTATGACCATTTTTACTTTATGCGATATCAAAGTTTTCATACGTCGGAGAAACATGAAAAAAATGGCAAACGGTAGCTAATGACACTGGCTAACTAATAAATTACTTTGTATCGTATGTTTGAGATTATTTTGGTGAGAAAAAAAATTATTAAGTACTAAATTATTTTGTGATTTAAAATTTATTAAATTATTTTTTTTTTAGTCCATATTTTTTTTGTCGATGAATTTAGATGTAGTACTTAGCCTTAACAGGTAAGAACCCTATCACATTGTATATGTATGATGTATGTATGTATAAAAGCAAAAATAAGTAGTGCAACCCCAGCCACTGTCCCCAGCTATAATTAGCAACTTTTCATTTGCATTCTAACAAATCATCACGAGTGACTTCACGTTGACGGGTTGCCAAGAAGCTTTGGCATTTTAAACATCTACGGTATGATGCTAAATAGCCAGCTTCGTGGTGGGGATTCCTAAGATTACTGCAATTCAACACCCTCCCACCACAACCACTCCGCAGTGTCTTACACTTTTTATATATGTCGCAGGGATATGATAAAAACAGAAATTTGATCAATTCCCTAAGTGATTTGATCAAATCACGAGGATGTTAAAATAACAACATGATTTTATCATTTCCCTAAACAAATCTAGGGATTTGAACAAATACCAACGGGTCTATCGGCTAAAAAATATGGATATTGACATGGGCTTCATTTGACATTTGAAGCCCATATTTGGTCCTTATATGGGCATATTATGTCAAATGTCAAATGAAGCCCATGTCCATATTCATATTTTTTATCCGATAGGGTAGCTGAACTGGTTCCGTGAAATGACCAAAAACATGTGACCTACAGGAGTAGGGCAGCTAGTATTTCTGTTGTCTAATAAAAAAAAATAACTTCGAAATTCGAACAATCGCTACGCTGCGCTTCGCGATTGTCTTAAATTTCTAACCTATCACGTGACCTACAGGAGTAGGGCAATTTATGTTCCAGTGGTGTTCAAATCCCTAGATTTGTTTAGGGAAATGATAAAATCGTGTTGTTATTTTAACATCCTCCGTGATTTGATCAAATCACTTAGGGAATTGACCAAATCTTTGTTTTTATCAAATGACTGCGACATATACATAGATTCACGCCATTACCCCCAAAGGGTTGAGTCAGAGATCAGACAATGAGGACCGTAGAAGCAGTCCACTGCCACAGTCCACGGCACACCAAATTACAACTGCACATGTGCTCAGCGTGACAGGTGGTGAGCCCATCGCCGCTCTATGCTGTTGGATTTATGTGCATGACATTTCGGACACATTATATTGGGACACAGTGTAAAAAAAGTCAATTCGGACACTGTGCCCCAATATAATGTGTCCGAAACGTCAGCGAGCCCTTTAGTCCGTTAACAACTTTTACGACACCCAAGGGAAGAGAGGGGCTGGTAGTACCAATTCTTTTAGTGAGTCGCTATAATAGCACTAGGCTCTCAATTTTTTTATTGAAGGACATAATTATAGTAACCTTGTCGCGTAGCGGTGAAAGAATACTACAACTCCTCTCTTCAATTCATAAAAGGCGACTAAAGGACTAAAGACTGCACATACTTCCAACAGCATAGAGCGGCGATGGGATCACCACCTATCACGCTGAGCACATTTGCAGTCGCTATTTGGTGAAAGAAAAGTAGACTTTGGAAGAGGACTGCTTGTGCGGTCCTCATTGCCTAGTCTCTGACTAACCCTTCGGGGATAATAGTCGTGATTATATAGGGTCCTCGAACATGGGCCGCCGGCCACAGCCACAAACGCCGCCACGAGAAGCTAAAAGCCAAGAAGCGAGCATACAGCGACGATTTCAAACGTGTGCGGCGAGTCCATGTAAAATGTATGAAACTACAGGAAATATGCCGGTGGCGTTGTTTTGTAGTTGTGGCCCGGTGGCCCGTGTGCGGGGACCCTTATACATACATGTATCGGACACCGGATGCGTAGCAGACCCAGACGAAGATGGAGTGACAACCTTTTGGCCCCAGTACACAGTGGCGTATGCTGGGCCACTGCCGGCCATCGCCAATTGTAGACAACTGTAGGCCACGATCACTTGGCGTTCACACAGTGGCGTATGCTGGCCCACTGCTCACTGCTGCCTGGTAGGGATGCCCGATCTTTTGCTTTGAATCGATCTTTTGAATCGAAATGGATCGTAACCTCGTGAATCGTATTGCATTGAATCGATCTCATTCGATCTTGGAAGATCGTAGAGTCTGGCTATTACTGTCCCTGAGAAACGGCGGCAATTTTAAAAAATCTGCTGCTGGTAATACTAGCTATACACTGATTAAACGAAGTTGATACTATTATTTTTAAAATATGAAATGAAATTTAAATCAATTTCATTTTTAAAAAGTTGCGAGCTCATATCTAATAAAGGTTGTGCACCACTGCACTGTGTGTGCAGTGGTGCAAAACCTTTATTAGATGTGAACTTTTTTGTCTGAGTTATATGAGGTGGCCCGGGGTTGGGACGAGTGGAAACATAGAGAGGAGGCCTTTGCCCAGCAGTGGGAGTGGGACACAATATAAGCTACTAAAAAGAAAGATAGACATAGAGTGAATAAAAGGGACATTTAAAAAAACACTCGATTCTACGGAGTTGCTACGAAATCTGTAGCGCGTAGCAAAACAATATGTTTATATAAATGCTTACGTAAACACGTTACGTCACTGATGGCATTCTTACTGTAATACTGAACTAACTTAGCATTTTCTTTTTTTTAAACTAAGTTGTAAACTCTGCTCTTTGAAGTCGATATTTCAGTAAATCTAAATTTTGAGTTCGGTCTGTGTTGTACTAATAAGGATGGTAATTACAAAATTACTTTGTTTTTGTTACTACTTATAATTATTTTTGTAAAGATATTTCCTCTTTACTAACTGCGTCAAATTTCTATTAAAATTTTGTCACAGTCAGAAAAAGTTACGGAATATGAAAAAGTATTTGGCACTTGTGATGTATGAAAATGTTTTAAATACTTTACAAATCTGTTGGCATGTTGCCAGACACACCTATGTCCAGTTTTTAATGATGTCAGTGAAAACACGTGTACTAATTGAAGAAGTGTAAAGTTTTCTGCCTACCGAAATAGGAGTGACGTATATATGTCGTAGTCATATGAAAAAACAGAGATTTGGTCAATTCCCTAAGTGATTTGATCAAATCACGAGAATGTTATAATAACAACACGATTTTATCGTTTCCCTAAGCAAATCTAGGGATTTGATTCTCACACACACACATACACACACACACACACAATATACACACACACTTTTTGTTTTCACATTATTTATATATTTGTAAACTAAAAATTGTTATGCATAATATGCCTGTAATAGTTTGTAGGTACCTTTTTTTACTGTTTGGGCGCCCAAACTGCGCTGCAGTTTAAAACTTTTGCAGTTGAGGACACTTCGTCTGTTATTTAGACTTAAGTTTGTGATAAATAAAGAATTTTGTATTTTTGTACATACCTACAAGTTACAGTCATATACATAAGATAAAATACTTGGGCATTTCAGATTAAGCTAGACAATAACCTAACAAACAATGTACACTCGTGTGTAGTGATAATATTACACCGAATACAAAACAAAAATAAGAAATTACAAACTAAAAAAGTGCTTGAAAAATTTCCACGAGCACGATTCGTTCTCAACAAAATTTGCATTCAAATTAATTAAAGATTTTTTAGTTTTTAGTTTAGTATTATTTTAATGTGCCACACAGCTCACTTTTTTATTCGACAAAAACTTTTGGTGATTGCCTCCTACATCCAAACTTACAAACACCTATCTTTATCTAATATTATAAAAAAAAAATTAAGAGTAGAGTACCCTAAACCGAAGAGCATGTATGAAGAACTAGCGGCCTCTCGCGGTTTAACCCGCGTGATTCCCGTTCCCGTGGGAATATCGGGATAAAAAGTATTGTATATGTTAATCCATGTTATAAACTATCTGTATGCCGAATTTCATCCAAATCCATTCAGTAGTTTTTACGTGAAAGAGTAACAAACATCCATCCATACTTAGAAACTTTCGCGTTTATAAAATTAGTAGGATAGTAGGATAGGACGTTATGAGAGTAAACGTAACAAATGGAAAATTGCGGTCTCTGCGTTACCCCTCCGGGAAACGGACGTGACGTACATATGGCGTCAGATCAATCTACCCTAAACTGTCAAATTTCTCCAATCAATATTGATCCTTAGAACTAAACAATAAAGTTCAAAATTGATTGTAGAAATATGACAGTTTTGGGTAGGTTGATCTGACGCCGTGTGTACTTATCTTTTTTTTTGTTTGGCTTACAAAACTGGTTGCAACGTTATGCATGCGCAAAATACATTTTTTTAACAGCGTATGCTACATCGCGACCTAGTAGATGTAAGCACATCATGCTCAAAGTGTGTATTCAAATTATAATCTTAGTTCGGTTGCTTAGCACTACACATGAAAACTAAACAGTACAAACAAATGGAAAACAAAAACACACTACAAACGAAGAATAAATCGTCCTTAAACAATGCTTGTATCTATCTATCTATATCTATAAAAAATAATAAAAATCTATTGCCTCACTTTAGAACGCCTGCAGCTATTTTGGCCAATCTTATTTTGTTGTGTTTGTACAAGGTCTGTATAAAATACTTTTTTTTGAAAAAAGACGGGGATGGGGGGGTTCACGCGGACGAAGTCGCCGGGCGGGCCGCTAAGTGTATAACGTATTTATGTGTGTATGTATAATATCAGTGTGTTTAACATTATTACATGGTTATTTTGCTCCATTGCAATGGCCTTGTAACAGCTAACAAAATGATTACGACAAGTATTGGTAGCCAGCGACCGAGAAGTCTCCTTGAGTCGTCCTTAGCTGCGTATTCGGCGTTGCTAAGCGGACACGTTACTCGATTTCGAACTCTATAGTATACGAGTATACAACAATACGACTAGTTAATTAGATATATTTTTCTTTCTATTTTTTGAAACTTTATCGCGGTACTTTAGAGGAACAATCCATTTTTTAAAGTGAAAATGAGGCAAACAGCAGGCGGGTCACCTAAAGGTAGGGTTGCCATCCGTCCGGGTTTCCCCGGATTTGTCCTAGTTTAGAGGGCATTCGAGGAGCTGTAGTCCAGGTTTAAAAATTTAAATGACTAAATTTAATTTTATGGTCTGAAAATAAATAAAAAGGTGATTTATGATATTTTAAACTGTTTTTTATTACACTGACTAAGTATGTTTATAAAAAAACCTGTTGACATGTCCGGGTTCTGGGCTCTAAAATCCGGGGTTTTCACGCGTCTAGTCTTGGTTGCCAAATTTTAGAGATGGCAACCCTACCTGAAGGGAAGTAATCACCGCCGTTTGGGGCGTGGGCCTCCGGTAGGTACTCTCAATAACTGGATGAAATACTGCAACGAATGCGATTGTTTCTAGCCGATATTCCGCCAGACAAAACAACGTTTAACTAAATAATGCTTAAAAAGTGTTTATAATTAAGGCTCATAAATACTTTTTACCATGACAACTGTCGAATAAACATTAATATACATAAATACTGACAAATATACATCACTCGATTACAAATTGCTATTAGCGGGATTCGAACCCGCGACCGTGAGTTTCGCAATCAAGTTCGCTGACCACTCGACCATCCGGCTGTTTAATTACTAGCTACTCTCAGTAAGGGTGTTACCAGACCAATCGATCGATCGTCGATCGACGGCATCGATCCATGGTAGAATGGATTAGTCGACGTCGATCGATAGTGTCTACCAGACCTATCGATCGATCGTCGATCGACGACATCGATCGATGGTGAAATGGATTAGTCGACGTCGATCGATAGTTTCTACCAGACCAATCGATCGATGTCGATCGACAATTGACCGGTAGAATGGATTGGGTGTTAGATCGAGCTGTTTGATTAGACGCGCCGGCCGCTTCACTTTTATTATAAATTTCGTGCCCATAGATACTAGTCGTAATAATAGAGTTAATTGATTATGCTTCAAGTTGATGATAATGAGTGATGATAATATGAATGTTTAAATGCTAAATGATATTCCCCCCAAACACCTTGGGAAGCACTTTAGATTAGGCCACACCGAAAAAGGGGGGAAGGGGAGGGGGAGAGGAGCCAAAGTGCGGAAATGCATAGTTTTCAAGATATTTTTATTTTAAGGTTATGTTAGGATATTTTCAGGAAAAAAAACAAATATTCAACTAAGTTACCATTACCGTACCCCCTCCTTCACCGTCCCATAACCCCCCCCCCCCCCAGATATTTTTGAATGGAGCTAGTTTTCTGTTGTAATAAAAAAATAACCTCAAAATTCATGACAATCGCTACGCAAAAAAAAAAACAAAAACCGCTGCTTAAAATGTCATTTGGATAAAATAAGCGATCTTTGGCTTTAAAAAACGGCCGCATCCAGAATCTTCTTCGTTTGCGTCTCCGTAATAATAGTACGAGCAACATCGTACTGGCCAAGAACAACGAGCCCTCTTCTGAATACATTTCGTAAGAAACTGATGGATTAAAGCCGGGGTTAATCGTTCAACGTCGATCGATGGCTTAAGCGAACGGTATCCGTCGATCGATTAAAGCTACCACACCTATCGATCAACGTCGACCGATCGTCGTCGATCGATTGGTTAGTCAAACGGTGTCCGTCGATCGATTAAAGCTACCAGACCAGTCGATCAACTTCGATCGATGCCGTCGATCGACGATCGATCGATAGGTCTGGTAACACCCTAACATTCATAGATATAGTCGTAATTTTACCACATTAGATCTGCACTGCAGTCATCTATCGAGAAGATTACTTATTACCAGCAGCAACTCTTGGGCCAAATTCGATGAATCCTACTATATAAACGCGAAAGTTTATAAGTAAGGATGGATGTTTGTTACTCTTTCACGTAAAAACTACTGAATGGATTTGGATGCAATTTAGCATACAGATAGTTTATAACCTGGATTAACACATAGGATACTTTTTATCCCGATATTCCCACGGGAACGGGAACCACGTGGCTGAAACCGCGAGCGGCCGCTAGTATTATTTATATTATAAACAAAAACAAATTATCATTTTAAACTTTCATGGTCACTACATATATTTATAGAGATATGTTTGAGTTGTTGTTTTTGAGTCCCCGATATTTCCCAGTTACTTACTACTTACGTCTACTTTCTTGTTACTCCGTGATGTGCATGCAACTGCGCCAAAATATCGGGGACTGGTAAAAAAGATTTGGGACTAATTTGTTTTTATAAAAAAATTTCATAAAAACAAATTAGTCACACTTCTTAGGGTCACTTAGATTTTTACTGTTTCTTGTGAGACATTAACGAAAAAACTACTAGCAATGGAGTCTTTCTCTCAACAAACAGTAGAAAAAATTCGACTGACATTAAATAGTTGACAAAAAATTGTAAATAAGTAATGTTTATAAACTCTACATCGAATTTTGCCCTAATAAATAGATGTGGTTCCTTTAAAAAAAGAATACAAACTATTGAAACGAAACGTCTAATTAATCCATAAGTTTCGTAAATGAAATAATCAGTATCAGTCCGAAACAAGTGTTTCGTTTCAATGTTGTAGTGTTCGCGTAAACATTACTAAACAATACAAATTCTGCTTAATGCTAAGTTTACAAACAATTTTAGTAAAAGAAAACTAATCTTGCATTGTATTATGAGATTCATTAGTTATGTTATGACTATGAGACATTGTATTGAATCGAGATTTAATGTAGCCTGTATCCTGTATTGTTCTGTAGTCACGAAGTATAGATTATTAGGCGATATTGGCTTAAGGCTGGGATTGTCGAAATTCCTGAAAATAGGGTATTTTAAATTATGGATTACTCGCAAGTCACAAGTACTCAAAATTTGGAAAAAATATATGTTATTCCACAATCTTTTACCTAGTCATTCCGGCCATTAAATATTTCAATAGTGATACTTTACTGCATCAAATAAAATTTCAAACATCCGTCTAATCGTAATTCAAATATCGTATTACTTACATTATACTTGGTTTTAGTTAATGAAAAATATACGAAAATAATTATCTTTGAATAGGTGAGGCATTCCGGCTACTATAAGTAAAAAAATTTAAAAAGAATTCTTTATTTTTAAAATTACCTATCTACCTATTTTGCTAAGTTGACGGTCGCGAATCGCGATGTGCAATCAATCAGTCCCCTACTAGTTTCTGCCTGTAGCATAACACACAATATAAATTCAATTGTTACAAACCTCTAGCAGTCTTCGTGAATATACAATGGTATAATCACCTGCCAATATACGAGTTGGGACTATTAATCGAAAAATCAAAACACACTTTGCCCGGGCTTGCCTGGGAATTGAACACGTCCATGGTTCAATTCCGGTTATAGGGCTTAGGTTTAGGTGCTCAAGAGTGGTACGCAGATACACCTCGGTACGCCACCGAGGTGTATCTGTGTACGTACAGTCAGCACAGCAACAAGAGTAGATACACACATTTGACAGTTTGTGGTCCTTATTACTAAAGACTTATGAGTCAATAGCTCCCAAAAGCGTATATCAACTTTTGATTTCTGTCATAAATCACAGCATAACTGAGGTCGCTCTCAAACACTTTACAGAGCTCAACTCTGTTTGTCTAAAATAGCGAATGACCTTGCTGTAAATGCTCAAAATGGATGTCAACACGAACCACGCATTAGTGACGTTTCGTAGCATGAAGGATATTGTCATTATCTCTCTAGAATCTGTCTAGAATAATTATTCTTGTACGGTTTTTGTTGTCATGCAAAATGACAATGTGTCCGATTTACAATGTAGTCTGCCGTTTCTTAGTCACGTAATTAATGATGACATCTTATGGCTTACTTGAATACCTAGTTGTAAGAAGTCGGCTCTGAGGTATTGTAATAAGATTACTTTTGTCGGACCCAAAAGTTGCGAGTACGATACCTTGTACATAATATTAGCTCAGCTGTTGTAATGATAGACACAATAGAATTTCAATTGTTATCAAGCTCTAGGAGTCTTTGCCACAGACGAGGGGCAATAAACCCCTTTAAATGGTTTCAAAATTCAATATGTGATATTTGGGTTACTATTATTGCCTAGTAACTCATATACTAACTAATTCTAATCCTAAATCACACTTTAACCGCTAAACGGATTAAGATGAATTTTATAAAAGAGATAGATCAGGTGGAGACGGTTATAGGCTAATTTTTACGCAAAGGAAGCCGTGGGCAAAAGCTAAAAGCTAAAAAATATAGTAAAGAAAAAAACATGGCAGAGAAAATTACATAAATATATTTATTTATACCCAAAATAGGGGACTATTTAACATTTTACAATAATTGTAGAGTATCGGTAATGTTCCGATTGGACGTGAGTCATGCTCGGACCATTTAAGTAAATAACTGTCGAAAGTGGAAATAAATAAAGAACGTCGTTACAATTTTTATTAATTTATGGATTAAACTGTTTATTTTACCTCATAGGTAAGAAGAAGAAAATAACATGTGAATACCTAATTATATTAGTATTCATTTTGTTATTTTGCCTTATACCTTATTAGGTAAATTACTCCATATTTGGAGTAAACAGTAAAGAATTTTCCATTATATTCCATTTAACATTATACACAATTATACATACCTACCTACATACATATAGTCACGACTATTATCCCCGAAGGGTTAGTCAGAGACTAGGCAATGAGAACCGCAAAAGTAGTTCTGCCATAGTCCACTTTTTACCAAATAGCGATTGCACATGTGCTCAGCGTAACAGATGGTGAGCTCATCGCCGCTCCAAGCTTTTGGATGTATGTGCAGTCTTTAGTCCGTTAGTCGCCTTTTAAGACACCCAAGGGAAGAGAGGGGGTGGTAGTAATCTTTTTTACGCACAATTATACGAAATAAAAATCTAATTAAGTAATCATAAAAACGAACGCGATATTTTCATTGGTAAATAACACAAAAAATAATACGAAGGAAGATGAAAGTTTCTCCCGGAATCCTTACCCCACACTAGATATTTTATTTTACTAATAACTTTCTGTCTACTGGGAAAAAGAGAGTCTTTAGTCTCGCCATAAAATTGTAAGTTGTAATCACGATTCTATTAATTACTTCATTTTTTTTATACACTGAGGAGTCACTGAAATCATTTTTTTGTTTCCTTTCATTCCTTTTTTTTCAGTATTTTTGTACAACTGCTGAGCAAAGGCCCGAAATATTTTATATAAATAACAATCCTACTAATATTATAAACGCGAAAGTTTGTAAGTATGGATGGATGTTTGTTACTCTTTCACGTAAAAACTACTGAATGGATTTGGATGAAATTCGGCATACAGATAGTTTATAACCTGGATTAACACATAGGATGCTTTTTTATCCCAATATTCCCACGGGAACTGGAACCACGCGGGTGAAACCGCGAGCGGCCGCTAGTATGGAAATATAATATTATACTAGCAAAATCGCCATGTACAATGTGTATGTTTTACATCACAAATTCAACCATCGTCACTGCGACAACGTAATTTCTGTCAATGACCTTACATTCATCAAGACAGCGTTAAGGACCGGTTTCGCAAAAACACCCGAGTTTCAAACCAAATTGAACTTTATACCATCCCCTCAGCAAACAATATCATCTCAACCCGTTGCTTGTAAAACTGCCAATGTTTTTCGTACACCAATTCATGTCGGAATATCTTAAATAGTTGAAGATTATAAAACATTGACTTCACTCCTAGTTTCTAACACTTGCCTAGACAAATGGCATGTAAATGGCATTAAGCGAACGCTATATTGGTAATTTACATCATATCATTATTTATTTTTTATACAAATATATTTTCTGTGGTAGCCAGTCAACTTATCTAGCAATTTACTATTGACAAATGCTAATGAATAGGCAGGCAGTGTCTGCCACTTGTCAAAGAGCGAATGGGGAGAAGATGGGAAGAAAAAAATAAACTTTTACTTTAAAACTTTTACTATCAACTTATAACGTAATTACATAATTTATGATACTAGCGGATCCTCGCGGTTTTACCCGCATGGTACCCGTTCCCGTGGGAATATCGGGATAAAATATGGCCTATATCACTTGGGAAGAATGTAGCTTTCTAATGGTCAAAGAATTTTCTAAATCGATCCAGTAGTTTCCGAGCCTATTCAATTCAAACAAACAAACAATCAAATCTTTCCTCTTTATAATATTAACGGATAATAGATATAAGGTTGTCGCGAGATTTACTTGTGTAAATAAACAAATAAATTAAATAACTTGATGATTTTAACTATTATCAATCTAAGTAAATAAAGATAAAGATAAAAAGAAAAAAAAAACAATTCATTCATTATACAACACAACACATTACAATTTGGACAAATACGAGTACTTACTTAAATCTCACGACAACCTTTTATATCATATAAATTTAGTAAAAGTTATCTTAGCGCATTTAAATAAAATATTGTTTTTTTAAAAGTTTTTTTACTTTTAATTTTTTCTCTTAAATTGTTATAGCACCTAAAAGTAAAACTAAATAGGAAACGTTTAAGTAAATGAAATCCATACACAGCACAACGACGTGTGTGCGAAATCAATTATCGCCCTGAATTTCGAATTAACACCATTCAAACGTCGCGCCGCGCCGTTGTTTATTTGGACTGGACTAATCTAGAATAGACTAAATCAAAACACATGTTTAGCATGCTCCTAAAATGGGTAACGTTCGCAAAAGCTAAACAACTTTCGCAGTAGCTCGTAGAAAGTTGGAGACGACAGTAAGGCCGAAATTTATAATCACTTTATCTAAAGATAGTACCTCCTACCTAACTAAACGTTGAAAAAAATAACTAGCTCAGGTAGGAAGTTTGTCATATTTTTCTACTTTCGTAATATTAGATTATTTGCGTTAAAGACGCTCAAAAAATGTTGGAAAATGTGTCTATGGTTTTTAACGCAAAATCAAATATTACGAATCAATAAAGCAGATCTCTATGGATGTAAAGAGGTTTGTTAAGACACTGTTGCTATATTAATATAAAGTCAAAAGCGTTGAAAAATTTCGTCAGGCCTAACCACGGCCTAACCAATGCCTCGGCGGCGGAGTGGTCAACGCAGCCGCCCGGATTGCGGAGGACGCGGGTTCGTTTCCCGCCCGAGGTAGACATTTTTGCAACGTTTCGTTATCTATATATTTTTCTACGTTTTACTACGTGAGTATATTTGTTATCAATGCAAAAAAACATTCGGTTTCCCATACAAACTTCTCAAGTCCAAAATTTTACAAACCGTTTAGCCAATTTTAATAAAAATTTGCATGCTAAAGTAAAATGTTAATAGGTAGGTACTTAGTTTGTAGAATAATAAAACGTTTATTTGACTGAGTTATTGCGATTTTAAATGTACTGTGTGTGTACTAGACTTCAAATTGCAATAACTCCGCTAAACAAACTACTTTTTTAAAGTTTTCTACAAACTATTTAGAATGATCTGTAAAATTTAATTTGGCTGCATGGTCTGTAAAATTTAAACTGGGATGTATGTATGGAAAACCTAAACGCTTAAACCCTCTGAAGCTGCATACAAGTTATGTCAAATTTGTAACTCTAGTAGGCAAAACCATAGATAAGTAGAAGTATTCTTCAGAAACACGATAAGACGTTGGTTCAAACTGTTTTATGAAGGTTTACGCATTTTGGTTTCCCATACAAACTTCCAAGTTGAAATTTTTTAAAACCAATGAGTAAATTTTAATGAAACTTGGCATGCTAAAGTAAAATACAGAGATCTAAATAGTTTGTAGAAAACATTTTTAAAAAACGTTTATTTAACTGAGTTATTGCGATTTTAAATTTTCTGTAGCGGACTTTAAATCTCAATAACTCAGCTATCTATACATATAAACGTTTTTTAAAAATGTTTTCAACAAACTATTTAAATATTTTTTATTTAATTTAGCATGCAAAGTTTCATTAAAAATGGCTTATCGGTTTTTAAAAATTTCGACATGAAAGTTTTTATGGGAAACCGAAATGCGTAAACCGTCTTAACAGACTTTTAAATTAATTTGCAATAACTTTATGAAATTGATCAGGTTCGATTTTCGGTTGAGTATTTGAGTAAAAAATTATGTACTTACTTAAGTACTTATTATTATTTTTTAATGCAGTTATACTTACCTTTAAAATCTATTACATGGTTCCTTAAAACAAATTTCCTTTTTTTAAATGGCTTCGGTGTTTTCCATGCCCATCATTACATTTGGTAGATTATTGAGCATGATGTTCTTGTTCACAACTTTAAACAACCGGAAATAGAACCGAGCACATTTCCTTACAGTAAGTTTGTCGTAGATTTTAAAGCTAAGTAAAACTGCAGTGTAAAAACCTTTGTTCCAAAAGATCATTGTTACACAACTCAACCAAAAATTGAACTCTGTCAAATCCCACAAAATTATCGTAAGTTGTTTATTGTTGCCAGAGTTTGGTGGTATTAATACAATTAGCAACGAAACCTCAAGGCCACAATAATAAAAAAATTTGAATTTTAATTATTTTGCCGAAAATTTTGTTTTTTTTTTCGCAATATTTTATTAGGATGATAGTTTTTGTAACTTTTTCAAATGCAGTTAAACTTAACATCATCAAGCCCGTTTTCCTGGAGGGGTAAACATAGACCAAAGCTTTCCATTTGATCTTGACACGCTTCTTTTGCTTCATTTACTTCGAGTCATAACATTCTTCATAAAGGCTCTTCCGTTATTTATTTTTTATTATTATTATCAGCTTTTTTTATATTCTGCAATTGCGTATTAAGGAAATTGGTGTACCTACATTTAATGAGGTAAGTAGTCACGACGTAACTACAGTCTTACGATTACCGGTAGATAGGTAACTTTACCATCAAATGATAAGGTAACAAAAACATGTAAGTAATTCGTTAACGCAAAGGTCGAGAGTTCGAATCCCACCCATGAAAATTTTTCGTTTAAAGTTTCTTTCAAGTAATATTTTCAAACTAGCATGACGGATGAACATAATTCAAAATAAAGATTCGTTATTTTAAACTACCCACAGATAGAGGAGACAATGCATCAGTAACGTATTGTTTTGCGTTACGCTTCTTAGTCCGAAACAATCACGAGACATGTTGTTGAATTGAATCTGCAATAACTTTTATTGGCTACAATAAAAGTCGTTAAGCAATCAATAATACTATAGTTCCTTCCTTAGCACAAGTACAATTCAGGACAACATGCAAAATATTTCGCTAAAATTATTCATTACGTAAGTTCACCGGTGGCGCTTAGGCAGAACCGGTCCGCTCCCTAAGACATGGTGTCTGCCCCGTGTCTGGAGGGCCCTCGCCACGCACATGCGCCCTGCGCCCGATCAAAAATCCATTACCATACAGATACGACACTTTAGAAACCACTCCGATGCTATAATCGGAGTGTTATGGCGACAAAATCGATGCTCGAACCTCACATGGCATGCCTAACAGAAATTCTCTAAGTTTCCTAGCAGACAAAATACCAGACGGTGACTCAAAGTAAACGCTCCGCTGCGCGAGCACAAAAACTTGAACCATCCGAAATTAGGCGAACATCAATCACTGGCAAATCACTAGCCACCGCATGCAAGGACACGACTATAGTTATTTCCGAGCGGGCCGCTGGCGTAAACATTGCCCACATATTGACCATTGTTCGTTACGTAACCCATCAGCTGGGCATCGATCGACTCACCATGTCGTTGTTCTCGACGATCCAGTTGATCGAGCATATCTGGTAGACCAAGTAGGCCCGCACCAGCTCGCTCGTCTTCTTGCTCTTGAACGCATCCTTGGGACTATTGAAGTTGAGGTCCAGCTCGTCGCGGGCCTGCGGCGAGCCAGCCGACAGCACGCGTACATTTCTGGGCACATTCACGGCCAATCGTCGGAGCAGAGCCATCGTCGGAGCTCCGCGATCTCACACAATACGACGCGCGCTCGCCCGCTCACGCTCGCAAGTCGCAACTGACACCTGACAACCGCTGACGCTGACGTGCGCTCGATACAGCGCCGGCCGGCGCGCGCAACCGTTCCCATTTTAAAACTACGCGAAGGTGTGTCACCGAGGAGGCTCGCCATTGGTGCCTTTTGCTCAGCCGCCGGCATGCGTGCTGGCTGAATGCATTGAACAAAATGTAAAAAAGGTATAACGCGATTAACGCGATTCCGTGATCCGCGCAACTGTGCAATCGAACGCCGCATTGTATGCACTGCGCTCACGCATTTTATTATGGAGTTGCTTTGGTACTGCCTCCTAACTATTAAGTATAGTTCTCAAAAGAGTTATGATTTCAATAGAATGTTTGCACGCTTTAGAAAACCTTACTTAGAACTGTTTCTTATAGTTTTCTGATTTGTCTTACTTAAGTCTCCTCTTTTACGCAAAAACTATCAGTGCCATACAACTTAATAGATATATATAACAACGCCAACAAAATCTTCAACAATGAAACAGCGAACAATTACAAGAGTCGAAAAAAAACGATCAAGTGACATATTTTTGAAGAGCACTTATGTGTAAAACGATTCATGAATATTTCGTACAAGAAACCATGGTTGCAACTGCAAAGCTGTAACTCTCAAATCACCACGTGGTCCTTCGCCTAACCTCGATGTAGGTCGGCAGTCGGTTGCATAACCGAGCGCTCTCAGCGAAAAGATCAGGTTCAAACACCCCACTTGACCCAGTAGTGCGTTGGAGCGCGCTGTTGTAACAAGATGTATTACAGCCGTTACCAAAGAATAACGAACTACATAAATAGGTAGGTACCATAAAATTTTATACTTAATGTAGTCTTAAAAGCTGGATATAAACCCTTTTGTATCTAATGATTCCTTGCCGGTGACAAAATAGCAACGTGCTGAATATGGAGGTATTGGGTGAAATACCCAGGTCGAGCAGTAGACATCGTATTCTTCGATGCATAGCCCGGGTTTGTGATCACGTTGATCACCGACCCGAATTTCTCAAACGTGCTGATTTGATGTCTTGATGCTTTTCCCAGCAAAAATTCAGTATAATTTTTATAAAATTGTAATACCTATTACTTTTTATGAAAAAACAAAATTCTCTCTCAATATTTTACGATGAACACTTACACAAGAACCTTAAAATGTTATAGTTTTAATTATTATTTAGACTAACAATATTCTTAGCAAATGTTTTAGCATAGAAAACGTTTTGTTCTCAAGGTGTCTACGAATCGACTACGAGATTTCGTAGCGATAATATTATGATTAACGACTATTCAGAGATTACGACACTTAAAACTGACATATCGACCTAGGTATTTTTAATTACCTTTTTAGGTACCTACAAATTATCTACAAATCAATCTACACATCGAATAACAAAACCATCTTTCTTTATCGATCTACTATCAGTGAAAACCACGTAAAAATCCATCGCCATTGCTTGGTTAAGAAGGAGCATAGAATAATAACTAAAACATTATTATTCTGAGAGAAGGAGAAAGCGGACCCACAGACAAGGAAAACGGCGATTTTACTTTATAATACCTATGTAATGATGATAAAATAAACAATTATTTTAACAGTCGGGAATTTTCAGTGTCATAACCACAGAACAATATACTCTAGCGAGTCATAACAATCACCAGTGACATGTAAGTAAATACGAGGAATGTAAAAGAGCGCTCGTAATACAAACCGATGAATAAAAAATATTACTAGGTGTGGATTCGACCAAACTGAAATAAGGTCTTATAAGTAGGTACCTAGATTAAACGCCGAATTTGTATAGACTAATCTCGGAGTACCTAAGTCTTTTTCCAGCTTGGTCGAATCCACCTTAGGTAATTTTTATCTATTCTCACTTTGGTGGCCGAACTAGTCAAGACAAAAAATATAAAATATTTTTATTTAAATACACTTAATAATAAACACTTCTAAATCTTCCAAAATGTTTGTTACCCCACCAGCGCTCAGCCCTGTATCCGGAAATCCTAGGTTCTATTAGGTCAAGCAGTGTGCGCATTTGGCAGGCGATATATAGATTAAGCTATTTACCTTATTTCCTTTTTCAACAACTACGGGTAATCGCTTGGCCTTCATCTCACCTGATGGTAATTGACGATAAGGCCGAAGGAAGCGCGCTTCACCCGGAATCCTGAACCAACGAAATGAAATGAAATGAAATATTTAATTTGCGTTTGAGAAAGGTACATTTTTGGTCTTAATCTACTTTTCTTCTCTTTCTCAGCTGACAATGTAGCATGCTTAGATGAATGATTGGCCTCGCTGCCAGCGAGACCAATCATTCATCTAAGGTACCTAGCATGCAAATAACTTTTACATTTTTATTTTATAAGTAACAATGACTATTCTAATTACATACATATAAAAATACAAAATTAATACTCCAAATTGTCAAAAATCAATTATGTTACATTACAATAAAAATACAAAATTAATATACTAGAACTCAGAACAATATGCTTTAGTTATTGTTCTGAGTACTAGAAATTGTCCATAATCAATAATATGTCAAAAATATGTCAAATCAATTTACTAACCTGAGCAACCTAACCACAGAAAACAATTACTAAAGAACAAAGAACCTAACTTATAGTCTGTGGAGCTTATAAACTTCACTTCTCCATGGCAGTCCATCCATGGAGGAAAAAAGAAAAGTTTGTGAAAAGTTACAGAGTTACACAGTTGTCAGAAGTTATTGGCAATTCAATTAAAAATACAGAAATAAAATAGTAATTAAAGTCAAGTGATTTATCAAGCTTGGTCAAGGTGAACAGTATTTTACGGACATCAAAAGAAAATAATAGACGCGTTTTACCTGAAATAAAACGCATATTAAATACTTACCTCATTAGAAGCTTATAATATTGAGATAGGCATATCCGTTTCCCGTCGTATTTTCCTTCTCTTTTTTCCGGTATATCGCTGTCTCTCTCGCTCATCCCACTCAGTGGCGTCACCAGGTGGCGCGGTGGGGGAACCAGGAGATTTCACACCCGTGCCCATTTGTTCATCATTGCGTCGAAATATGCATTAAGCACCAGGCGGAAATAAAAACTAAGCTTCTAATGAGGTAAGTATTTAATATGCGTTTTATTTCAGGTAAAACGCGTCTATTAAACACTTGACCGTCATTAGAAGCTTATAATATTGAGACCTGTTTGTTATCGCCTGGTAAAAACGCCAATGTGAGAAATAAATTAAACAATAAGTGCAAGAGAGTTAATCATATGATTATGGTTTAAACAAAAAGTTATAATAAGAGATTTAATTAAGTACTCTTTATTTACAATTTAAGTCACGTAAGAAAATAATTGGCCAGTCATTGATGAACAATCAAATAATTTAGCTTGTAAACCATGTAAACGAACGTTATTATTAGGAAATAAATATTGTTTACTATTTGATTTCGATCACTTTACAGGGTAAAAAAAAAAAAAAAAAACTTCGTGACGCCTGAATCAATATTTCATGACAATAAACCTTGTGAAAAGTATTAGGTAACTAATCTTCAACTACCAATAGTTAGTATATCCTCAATGGGTAAATCATATCAATCTAGTTTGTAGATGCTACAGCGGAGCAAAACACAACCAGGTGTGGCTGTAATATCCATCTAGCTACCACAGTGCTTGAAACAGGTGACAGGTGAGCCACTCGAAGTTTTAAATAAATTAGTTTAGCCATTTTGTACAATATTTATTGATCCTTTTAACCAGTAGCTATTTCTAGCTTGTTTGTCTGTAGTCCCTACAGTCAGTTTTTGACCCAAACTGTCGCCATAATATTACTGCATTGTCCTGAACAAAATAATGTTTGGTGTCCACAGCAAGGTAACAAAGGAGCAATGCGACAATAATATTGCAGTGTTACGAACTAGTTGATTCTAGGTTTGAAATACATTACAAAGGTCTACAGACTAATATTACTAAAACCTGGAATAAGGAGGTTTTGTTGTTTTTAAATGTTTAATTGAGATTGATTTTAAAACATGTTTAACTAATTACCTCGTCACTAAGATTTCCAAACAATTGTGCGCTGCATAAAGTAGAAACGACAATTGATGGTAGTGTATACACTACTATAGTAATACTATAGTATTGTAAGAAAGATTTAAAATATTAAGTGTAAATCTGCCAAAAACTGGACTGACTGGACCCATTTGGTACGCGTTCCGCGTGTGGATGGTGCCGCTGCTGCTGCTAACGCCCTCCCTGTACTACTGGACTAAGCACAAGTGCTCATATGGTTTTATAATAACCGGACGCTTGAGTAGGGAAATTTGCTTGTGGTTCCATAACGATATATCATTTAAGCACACCAAGTTTCAACGTCATGTCTTGAACCTTGAGGGTTGGCAGGCCTGTGGTTATGTCTACCAGGCGTCTACGTTTCGAATTCCATACTGTGAATGAGGCAGCAAGGGGTACCACAATCAGATAAATTCCTGTTGAGGTGTGCTAGCACCCGGGGGATGAGGGAAGGTGGTGCGAATTTCCAAGCCAGAGGGAAGCGTTCTACTTCAGGCTGAAAGCATTGTGAAACATCGCTTCGTAATCATTGAGATAAATCTGCATAGTTTACCCACTACTCGAGCGTTCTTGGATACAAACAGGTGAATTACTGGCCAGGCCCACTTCGCGAATATCGTAGGTGTGAATTCTGGCAGTAGATGCCACTCTAGAGCTTGGCTATGTCGAGACAGTTCATCTGCATGGCTGTTCAATTTCCCTGGAATGTAATGAATTTTGACCACAATTTGGTTGGTGGTCATTTGTTGGTTGGCAATTTGGAGGATTAAAATAAAATTGTCGCATAGGCTTCGTGTTCGATGCTTGTAATTCTAAGACTTAGAACAGCCCGCTTTTCTTTTTGATTGCAGTGCAGCTTTTGTTCGGATGTACTCCACCTTCCCGATAGGGCAGAATTGTTGAGTTGTGACCCCCTAATCCTGAAGCAACGGTTTTCAAAAAGAATGTTGGTGGAGGTATATGTATTGGTGTTTCTGATAATTTTTAGCTACCAATACATTTAACTACATCGTAAGGTAGAGTCTATTTTACCGCCCAATGTCTTCTCTTAGATATCGTAAAAGGCGACTAACGAACCATAGATTGCACATACATCCAACATCATAGAGCGGCGATAGGCTCATCACTTGTCACGTACATGTGCAGTTATCATTTGGTGAAACGTAGACTATGGCAGAGGACTGCTTTTGCGGTCCTCATTGCCTGGTCTCTGACTAACCCTTCGGAGATAACAGTCGTGAGTATATGTAGGTATGTATTTGCTTGTGATTCCTCCATGTATCCTAGTATGTCCTTGCGGAAGACATTGATTTTGGTAAGCGCCCTGCGAGGGCGGTCAAACAGACTTTTTGAAGTTTATGTGGGCACCAAAGTAAGTAAGTGTTTCTATTACAATGTTGGCATGTCTGGACAGAACCATCTGGTCTTTATGTCTATAAGATAATAGTCTAAGAAAACATTGCCGTACTCATCTCAAATGGAAGGCATATAATTTTTAGTAATTCGCCTTTGTAGAACAGATGAAGAAACCATTGTGGGATTTGGCTATAGTCAGATGGTAGTACCTAGGTCTGAGAAAAGTAATTTGTACATCTCGTCTCTTGGCCGTACACAGTCCGGAATTCATATAATAATTTAACGACTTCAGGTTAAAAATTGGACGGAGTGACCTTTCTTGAGTGCTCTTTGGTACTAAGAACTGGGTTAAAACGAAGTTTGGAAAAAAAAACTTACTGTTTCTAGAAACCTGTTCCTTCATCTGTGTCAGCATTGCAGACATTTTGTCCGATACAAGCGTGTAACAACTGTCGATTGTAACGTTTGGAACCTTGAGCGATGGCTTCAGATAAAACGGTATTCGATACCTTTGCGTTATGAAAGAAAACTTGGAGCACCTATTTAGTCCCAACGGTGTCAATAAAGTGCAAATTGACCGGCTCGAAATTTGGGAGCGTCATTGTCTACGTCTTTTGTTACCTCTGTTAGCAGAGAAGATGGACGTTTTTGTCCTGATTGATAGAGCTGCCAAGCCTATGGTCCTGGGGATCGAAAGTAAGAACAGCCTCCGTTGTTTATATTATAGCTAGGATGTGGTTCGTGGCTGGCATAAGTATGTCCTTGCGGAGGACATTGTTTTTGTTAAGCGCCCTGCGAGGGCGGTTCATAGCCATGATGTGCTTCGTGGCTGGCATAAGCATGTCCTTACGGAGGACATTGATTTTGGTAAGCGCCCTACGAGGGCGGTTCATAGCCACGATGTGGTTTGTAGCTGGCATAAGCATGTCCTTGCGGAATACATTGTTTTTGGTAAGCGCCCTGCGAGGGCGGTCCATAGCCACAATGTTGTTCGTGGCTGGCATAAGCATGTCCTTACGGAGGACACTGTTTTTGATAAGCGCCCTGCGAGAGCGGTTCATAGCCACAATGTGGTTTGTGGCTGGCATAAGCCTGTCCTTGCGGAGGAAATTTACTTATTTAATTTAATTAAAAACGTTTACATAACCATTTACAACAATTAAACGTATTATTCAAATTCAAATAAAATAAGGGACATTTAGCATTACATTATACATACATGCATCTTTTCGCAAAAACCGCAAACACTCAAGTAATATTACCATTGATTTTGGTAAGCGCCCTGCGAGGGCGGTTTATAGCTACGATATGGTTCGTGCTGGCATAACCGCATAAGCATGCCCTTGCGGAGGACATTTATTTATTAAATTTTATTAAAACGGTTAAATACCAATTACAATAATTAAACATATTATTCAAAATAAAATAAAATTAAATAAGGTACATTTAGCATTATATTAACATATATGCATCTTCTCGCAAAACCGCGAACACTCATGTATAACCATTGACTTTGGTAAGCGCCCTGCGAGGGCGGGCAGATTATTGCCACGACATGGTTCGTGGCTGCCATAAGTATGTCCTTGCGGAGGACATTGATTTTGGTAAGCGCTCTGCGAGGGCGGGCAGATTATCGCCACGATATGGTTCGTGGCTGCCATAAGTATGTCCTTGCGGAGGACATTAATTTTGGTAAGCGCCCTGCGAGGGCGGTTCACAGCATGCTGTGCGTGTGTCTGTCCCATGAACCAGAAGAACAACGCGATGGTACACTATAAGAAGTTTGCCCTTGCGAAAGGTAACCGTTTGTTGTTAGTACAGGTTTTGCTTGCGAGGCATTCCCAGTACCAGATTTAATAACTGGCCAAAAAGTTTTCTAACAGGACAATTTTTTTTTTTTTCAAATGCAACTGCAATCTGTTCAGAATTAAACAAATGTGTGTTTGAAGGTAGAATCTTATTCAAAGTAGCAAGCATTAGAGGGTCTTTTACATTTTTATGAGTACCTATCCTCTTTTCGTATATTTATAGTTTCAGTCTACAACCTAATCACCACTGAAAATAAGACCTCTAAGAGAGGCATCAGATGTTTGCGACCAACTAGTAAACTGCGCAGACAATTATTAAAAATATCTTTTTAGTTTTAAAATACCAAAAGTTATTGGTTGTGCACCAATTTATCAGAATACTGGTGCTTAAGGCCTAGCTGGTTCTTTTAGTTTACTTTTAAAATCAAAAATCAAATCTACACGGAATATTTAAATTGTTAACTGTTTTAGTTAGTATTGGTAACACCTGCGAGGTGCAACAATCGTTGTAAGATTTCCTCTAACTTCCGAAAAAGCAGACACATTGTCGTTATCGTCATGAAAGGCGGGTAGGTACGATGACCATGCTTCTTTGAACGATGACGACTAACTCGAACTCAACTTTCGCCGATGCGATCGGGATTGTTAGAAGGACTAGCTATAGCCGCTTAGCTACAATTCATTTTTCTCATTATCTAATGTAAGCACTAATTATCGGTTTCTTATCTAAAATAAAAAGAAAGTGCCTGGAGGGTAGATACCACGTATTAAACACAAAAAACACTTTTAAAAATACTATCTTTACTCGAATGCTTTCTTATCTTAAAAGAAAAGGTGTATCTGCATCTCTGGCGGGTAAAATAAAAAGTTTGATATACCAGATACGTTTAAATTATAAATTCAGCGAACGGTAACACCGTTAAGTTAAGAAACTATTCTAAGTACTCACGTGTATTGTAGAAACTCACGAGAACTGTGTTGCAGTTTAAATAAAAATAATTCTATTTCTTTGTCACTTGATCACTATGTAGTGCACAAGTTACGCCGACGGGAAATTTCACGCCAATGATGAACAAATGGGCACGGGTGTGAAATCTCCTGGTTCCCCCACCGCGCCACCTGGTGACGCCACTGAGTGGGATGAGCGAGAGAGACAGCGATATACCGGAAAAAAGAGAAGGAAAATACGACGGGAAACGGATATGCCTATCTCAATATTATAAGCTTCTAATGACGGTCAAGTGTTTAATATGTCATTATCTTAAAAGTAAAATAAAAGCAAAAATATTTGCTTGCACACATCTAGGTACCTAACTACACTTCTTACATTTATTAAGTACAAATACAATACAATACAAAAAATCTTTATTTGTTCTCTCACATAGATATTACGCACAGATACATATAGCAGACAACAGTTATTTATCTATGTAAGAGACTGGTTTCTGCGCTAGGAGACCTGTATGACAGATGACCAGCCTCTCCAACTCTGGACCCGAATACTACTTAGGTATATGTTTTAATTGAAAATATTTACATTTATTTATGTGAGGATATTGGGAGGTTCATTGTGCGTGTTGTGTGTGCATGTGTGCGTGCATGTATGTATGTGTATGCGTGCGTGTGTGTGAGTGTGTGGGTGTGTATGTGGGTGTGTGTGAAATATATGTGTATTTTATGTATGACATCTTTAACTATTTGGAGGTTGTTTAATAAGGAACCATTAACAGATTTTCAGTGTCCTCATAGCTTAGTCTTTTTAGGAAAGTAGAAGTTGTTATTTTACATTTAAATTTCGTAAGTGGATAAATAGAGATCATTTTGTTAATTTTATTGTAGAGAAATTTCCCAAGAAAAGCAAAAAACCTAGCAGAGAACTTTGTGGAACACGAATCTTTAGACATGCAGACTTTGTGTTTCCGTCTTTTTGTCAAGTTCAGTGAGGGGTCAAATTCAATTTGGGAATGCTGTTTTAATATTGTATTAAGAATAAAAAGTTGCCTTACAGTAAGAACATCGGATAGATTATATAGTTCCCTAGTAGGAAAACGAAATGGGACGAAGTTGCATACTTTTAACACGGCTCTTTGGGCTCTTTCGAGTTTTAAAAGTTTTGTTTTGGAGGTACCACCCCAAACCGTAATACAGTACGTTAATACGGATTGGCACAAAGCTAGGTACACCATTTTTATAATGCTTATGTCGGCAACGTGACGAAGATTTTTAAAGATAAAGATTAATTAATAGTGTATGTGTAAGAAAATCTTGCACCGAATAAAATAGGTGTGCCATAAGCCATTTATGTAACTCTGCTAGAAATTGTTTTACAATAAGTTTTCTAATTGTTTCAGGCAATTTATTAAAAATACTTATGCACATGCAGAAACAATTCTTTTGCATACGAGTGCTTTTTGGAACAAAGGCCGACACCAACCTTTTCCCATTTCTAGTGTTTCGGGGATACATTATCTTTTTTCAAAATAATGTTGGTTGAGTTTGACAAATTTGGCTATTTCAAAAATGTATAGATATGGCAGAGGTAAGACTTTTAACCTTTTGAATAAGGGTGCACATGGCTCATCTGGTGCAGTGTCACAGATTGCCCTAATACATTTTTTCTTAGCGATAAATGCTTTATTTGTATCTGTGCTGTTTCCCGAGGAACTGGTAGGCTACTCTTGAAACAGAATTGCATTAATCAATTTCCAATCACAAATCTAAAAAATGTCAAATGGCACTTTTGTAAGTGACAATAGCGCCACATTGGAATTAAATTGCGTGGAAATTGATTGAACAATTTATTATCGAGATGGCGTTCCGGAATTATCTTTACTTATCCCAATATTGATACATATTAATCGCATTGGAATTGTATTAAGATTGAGTTTGCGTACGAGAGTAACCCCCCTGGCTATGTTATCTCTGAAGTGTTATGCCGCGTCCGCACGCTTGCACTTGCCGCCAACTCCAAACCTCCTACAAACGTTTGGATTTGTGATTTGTTCGACGGATCGGCTACAAGCGCTTGCAAACTAAGCCAAACGCTCTATCCACACGTTTGAATTTGTGACGGCTTGTTGACATTTGTCAAGCGTCTGGACGCGGCATTATGAACACAACAATGCTATTAACATTGTTGACATGGTGCCAGACTTTACATAAGATGGTGGTAGCTAGCCAGGCAAACTTAACTAGCCCCACTACCACAGGCCACATAACACACATAAACCAAGTAAGTACACAAAGATAGTAGGTACCCCCGCTGGGAATCGAACCGGAAACTCTGAGTCAAGACTGTGGCTTAGCCACCAGACCACACAGAGGCGGTTAATTTTAGGCTAAATTTTTTTTTTGTAATTTTTCTCTTGAAAATAGATCATGTAACCGGTATGTCAGATGGTGCTGGCCAGATAGTGGAGGAAGTGCCTGGTAACAGCACATGCGAAGGATCAACTTAAGAAGTCGGTTCCTCGTGGTTGAGGATTCCGGGTGAAGTCCACCTTCGGCCTTATCGTCAATTCGTCACTTACCATCACGTGTTTTGAAGGCCAAGCGCTTACCCGTAGAATAAAAAACAACTGGGAGCAATTTCCAGAGGGGTGGTGACGACAGTTTAGTAGTCGAGGGAGCCTGTCTCGGCGGGCCCCCGTCGCAGTGGGGGCGTGCGTCGTCGTGGTGCAAGCTCTAGAAGGTCCCACAACGTTCCTACATAAGCGAGGTTTGTTACTCTTGGGGTTTTACTCTTAAATAATTCTCCCCCCTCCCCATAACGGAGGCTAAGGCGTAAGGCGTTTCCCCAAGAAAAGAAAACGGTTCAAATCCTGCTCGGTGAATCTCTTTCACCAAGTCTTTCTCCATATAATATCTTAGTGTGAAAATTATTGTCACAAATGCAAAATTGCACCTCGGGAACATCTTAAGGAATGTTTTTTACAAGTACACACGTCTGCTGATAAACCTATTCATACATATAATCACGACTATCATCCCCGAAGGGTTTGTCAGAGACTAGGTAATGAGCATAGCAAAAGCAGTCTTCTACCATAGTCCACTTTTCACCAAATATCAACTGCACGTGTGCTCAGCGTGACAGGGTGGTGAGCCCATCGCTGCTCTATGCTATTGGATATATGTGCAGTCTTTAGTCCTTTAGTCGCCTTTTACGACACCCAAGGAATGAGAGGGTGTGGTATAGTATTCTTTCACCGCTACGCTACACGGTTGCTCCTTAGATACTAGTGAAGTGACAAAGTTCAAAATGTATTAACTATAGAGATTTCACCTGGTGGGTTGGTGTCTGTGCATACGTTTCAGACTCAAAAAGTTGCTGACCGCAGTACGAATAGAGGTCGGTACCTACCTATATACAGATACAGATCGATTTACGTTTCATAACAGTTCAATAATTACTTTATTTTATGGTTGCCAAGTTAATATTCAAAGTAGTTAGGTACCCAGCCAAAATAGATAGACAGCCTTGGAAATATCTTTGGTGTTGGGTCGGTTTTCTATCTATTCAAAAGTATTTGGCAATAAAAACATAGTTCCTATTACAATATGTTCGCTGTAGTGTAGGTAGTTATCATTATTACTAATATTATATTTTTAACTAACGTCCCGCCTGCGTCTCGTCCGCCTTGGTCCGCCGTCCCGAGACGAATTTCCAAAAAATAAAACTTTCTTAAATGCCTTGTCTTGACAATTGTTTGCAAATTATTGCAAACACAACAAAAAAGAATTAGCCAGATAGGTGCAGCCGTTCTGAAATGATGCGCGTACAAACATTCGTGTTAATTGAATTTTATTAATACTAGCGGCCGCTCGCTCCGCTCCGCTCGTTTCACCCGCGTGGTTCCTGTTCCCGTTGGAATATCGGGATAAAAAGTATCCTATGTGTTAATCCAGGTTATAGACTATCTGTATGCCGAATTTCATCCAAATCCATTCAGTAGTTTTTACGTGAAAGAGTAACAAATATCCATCCATACTTTTTTTTTTCATTGCTAGTGCCGAATTCCCCCTGTTCCACCTATCCCTACCAGGCTATAGTGAGTTCCATATCCATTCTGTTGATATAGGCGTTCGTCAACCACCTCCACAAGCGAGCCAACGCGACTAGTGCGCCAAAGACGAAAAAGAAGTTCAAAGAGTTACCTACTATCTATCCTTCCATCATATTGTGATCGAAGAGTTAATATAATTTTTTTTATGGTAAAATACTTGCCCGTTGAGGTGACGCCTTAGCAAAATTTATATTAATATTATATAATTAAAATGGTTAGGTTTTTTTAAAAACTTGAGTTCTATAATAAAGGCTCAGTTCTATGAGGCGAGTCTTTTTGCATTAGGACTCGACGAAGGAACTCAAGGCACGGAACTCAGGACTCATTTTAGTCGGAGTCATGCGTGCTCTGCCAAAAAGAGTCCAGTCCCTAAATTAGGACTTAAACTCGAATCCTGGCCAACACTAGTTAGCTGTAGTGGCCAATACGCCGCCAGTACCTGCGTTGGTCGCTATCTCTGAGGTCTCGGAATTGATCTCGGTCGGGTTAAGTCAGGTTAGGCAGACAGCAGGCATACCTAGACTCTCCGGATACTGCAATGTACATGTGAGGCGATATTCACTTCCCAAAAGATTGTTCTTTTCAAAAGACAACAAAACAAATGACAAAATCAAGATGTCCGTGACCCCAGCGGGATAACCCCTTCAGATCGGCTTCAAATTACGCACCGATTTAGTTGATAATATGTTTAAATTTGTTAGTAAATACCAAAATTTGTTGATCAATAGTTATCGAGATATCCCATGTTAAAGGGTATCCCGCTGTAGTCACGGTGTGGCTCATCTTGACATGGCCACCATTACCAACTCTAAATCTGACTTTATAGAAAGTATGTCGATAGTTTGTCGAAGTATGTCGCCAAATATCAGAGTTTGTCGGTCTACCGTTCAAAAGTTATAAGGGGTCATTGGTGGCCATGCCAGGATGAGGCTCATCCTGGCATGGCCATCTCGTATCTTAAAAAACTACAAGTCGTAGCGAAGATCTGATTACTCCAATAGTATGTCGAGAGTATGTCGAAGTATGTCGCCAAATATCAGAGTTTGTCGGTCTACCGTTCAAAAGTTATAAGGGGTCATTGGTGGCCATGCCAGGATGAGCGCTCATCCTGGCATGGCCACCTGTATCTCAAGAACTACTGGTCGTAGCGAAGATCTGATTTCACCAATAGTATGTCGAGAGTATGTCGAAGTATGACGAAAAACTCCAGAGTTTGTTGGTGCTTCTATAAAGAGAAAAATCAATTTTTAATTTTCCCTTAGTAGATGTACAATTGCGTGCATAAAGTTTATTGAAAAAGTAAATGAATAATTTTAATCTGAAAGGTTCCTTGATATAAAGAGCGCAACTTTATTAATTATGTGTATATCAGTGATAGGTATGTACTTAATCCGATGCTTGGATAATAGACAAATAGTTCATTCAATATAAACCATCACAGGTTTATATTGAATGAAATAAGTGCCTACTTATTGAGGTCGAAAACTAATAAAATAACAGTTAACTATCATTTAGTTAAATCTTAACAATGGTTAGATTCAGTAGAATCTAGCACCAGTTCCAATATAATCAATCACGCATGAAATTTCGCAAAATGTACAGTAGTGTCTAGAATAAATCATAATAATACTGAACCTTGAGAAACCAACTTATGTACATAAGTTGATAATACATACAGATGGAAGTGCCCTTCACCCAGAATTCTCAACTACTGAGGAATTGGCTGTTTCTTGCATCTTATCTACAACTGCCGGAATATAACAATGCTACACGAACATTGATGTTATGGCGACATATTTAAATAAGATGGTGGTAGCTTATCTATCGGCTGTGAGTTGAAGCACCCTTTTTGTCGCTGTTACAACGGGTAGGATTCCGAAGCCAGCAAGTCAACATCCCCAAACTTTTAAATTTATTGGATTTGAAATTTTGTGAAGGGTTAATTATTGACCTGCGGTCGTCTATACCTTAGTTAGTAGTTACCTATCTGATTGATATTTTCAAATAAAGCATATTACACTTACTTACATATTTTTTATTAGTATCCCCTTTTTTAAATAACCTATTGTAATGTTCGTAACTCTCTCTACACTCAACTATCACAACCAATGGTTTGTTTTTAATCAATAAAACAGATAACAAAATGTACAGTTCTAAATTGCGCGCCCATTCGCTAATAGCCCATATAAAGAAATGCAATGATAAAATATAAGTCTAAATTATAACACCAAAATCAAGGCTATATCACGTACCGCTTTATTTTCGGTGGACTAATGTTTTGCATGATCATAAGTATGTGATAAACATACATACACATCGAAGTTCCGTTCTTCGTTCAACACTTTATGCGTTCATTAAATAGCCGAATAAAAATTATTTAATGCTCGTGTACGCGATTGTTATATTTGCTGTTGTAAGGAAAAAAGAAGTTGATATAACTTTTCCTAGAAGCACCGACAAACTCTGGAGTTTTTTCGACAAACTTCGACATACTCTCGACATACTATTGGTAAAATCAGATCTTCGCTACGACCAGTAGTTTTTGAGATACAGGTGGCCATGCCAGGATGAGCGCTCATCCTGGCATGGCCACAAATGACCCCTGATAACTTTTGAACGGTAAACCGACATGCTCTGATATTTGGCGACATACTTCGACATACTTTCGACATACTATTGGTGAAATCAGATCTTTGCTATAACTAGTAGTTCTTGAGATACAGGTGGCCATGCCAGGATGAGCGCTCATCCTGGCATGGCCACCAATGACCCCTTATAACTTTTGAACGGTAGACCGACAAACTCTGATATTTGGCGACATACTTCGACATACTTTCGACATACTATTGGTGAAATCAGATCTTTGCTATGACCAGTAGTTTTTGAGATACAGGTGGCCATGCCAGGATGAGCGCTCATCCTGGCATGGCCACAAATGACCCCTTATAACTTTTGAACGGTAGACCGACAAACTCTGATATTTGGCGACATACTTCGACATACTTTCGACATACTATTGGTGAAATCAGATCTTTGCTATGACCAGTAGTTTTTGAGATACAGGTGGCCATGCCAGGATGAGCGCTCATCCTGGCATGGCCACCAATGACCTCTTATAACTTTTGAATGGTAGACCGACAAACTCTGATACTTGGCGACATACTTCGACATACTATCGACATACTTTCTATAAAGTCAACTTTAGAGTTGGTGATGGTGGCCATGCCAAGATGAGCCACACGTAGTCACGCTCGTCAAAGTCGTTTGACCTAAAACGAGCAGGAACGAGACACGCACTGATATAGTTATTGTGCTAAGTTTTTGTTGATTCAATTACGAATCCAACAGTGAAAATTCCAGGATTCTACCTTCTGTAGTTATCGAGTAATCAAATACCTACTTTTCGTCAAAGTTCCTCCGAAAAGTAAGTTCTAGTTAAGGTATAAGAAAAAAAGCTAGGTACTATTATGGAATTTAGGGAAGATTTTGTTGACTCTGAGAGAAAATTTGTTAGACAAAAACGAGAACTCTAGCTACAATAATCCTGAGATATAACGCTAATTATGGTTATCCCGCTGGAGTCACGGTGTAAATACCTAAACATGGTTCGTCATCATTTTATTTTAACATGCCTTAGATTACATTTACATAGTAAGTACTTAAATCATAAAAGAGTAAATCTATCTATCTACAATTCTACATTAATATAAGTATTGATATGAATAGTTATTCATATATTACATTAGGTATAATATGGTGATATTAGGTGTATTACATTATGGTGTACCTACTAATATTTGAAAATTTGAATATAATGTCCAACAACATCTTATCGGAATCGGCCCTTAAACAAAAAAATTCGCCGCATCATAAGGAATCAACTTAATTTGGTCGGCTTATACGCGTAGGGTCGAGTGTTCAACATTGAAACAGTCGTACACAATGAAACAGCGCCATATTTTTGAAATGCGACATTGACAGATAGTTCAGTATAGCTGGTCGAGTTAGCGCCATACACCCCCCTGCTCCTCCCCAGCTAGCGTGCGCGCCGCATACAAACCGACGTGTCCCCGGAGCTTCTTTTCTCTCAGAGTCAACAAAATCTTCCCTAAATTTCATGATTGTAGCCTTTTTTCTTATACCTCAACTAGAACTTACTTTTTGGACGAATTTTAACGAAAAGTAGGTATTTGATTACTCGGTAACTACAGAAGGTAGAATCCTGGAATTTTCACTGATGGATTCGTAATTGAATCAACAAAAACTTAGCACAATTACTATATCAGTAGCGTGTCTCGTTCCTGCTCGTTTTAGGTCAAACAACTTTGACGAGCGTGACTCCAGAGGGATACCCTTTAACATGGGATATCTCGATAAATATTAATCAACAAATTTTGGTATTTGCTAACAAAGGAGACGGCCGACCATCCATAGAACCTTGGGCTTGAGGTGAAGTTGAGGTGTAACACAATGAAAGTAGTATTATTTGAAGAAACTATGAAATTAAAGGATTCCTGAAAATTTGGCTAAAATTGGCAGTCTGAGAAATAGAAGATTATGAAAAAGTGAGATTAAGAATAGCCTACACCGAAATAGTTATTTTTACAAATAATAACCTGTAAAAGCATTTCTTTTTAAAGTAATGGAACATTTTGTGTTAATACAGATAAGTGTATTTTTGTTACTAGCTATTTCTGTCCACATTGGGTAAAATATTTAGGTAGGTAGCACAGACCACTTATCCCATAGATGTCGCTTTCAGCGAGTTTTACTAAAAGATGCAATCGTAAAAATTCAGCGGGGTGCGGGGGTGTAACTCTGGCTGTGATTGGATACATAAAGGTCAAACTGGTGACACGTAACACACCATTATCAAATATATTCGAATTAGTAATGTGGTAGGAGTCGATATTGATATCGATGGACTTTTTTCGTACTTGATGATTAATATAACGGTGTTAATAAGTTAATAAAACAATTCTTCTTATTTAATAGGTACTAACTTTTATATTAAAACTCAAGTTATGATAGGTGTTATATTTTGTCAATCAATCTGTTTGCCATAATCAGTTTCGGAGTAGTTTAAAAAAAATAAATATGTAATGGCCGGTTTTTCAAAGGTCAGGCAAAACTTATTTGGTGGTTAGAGTTAATACAACCATTTTGAAAATGTTTTGTCATAATATCATGACTTTCATTGTTTTACAAGACATTTTTAGATTGGTCGCGTAATATTTTATCAGACGGATAAGTTTAACGATTAAGACGCTTGTATCTTGGACTGTTAAATGTAAAACACATCTCTAACAAATCGGTATTTGTACTTGGTTGGTTAATTGCTTGATGTTTTATAGTTTTATTATTGGAGAGAGAACTATCGGAGATATGCATATCTGAAGTCGTTGGTATTTCTTGATAATTTTGAGTAAAATCCTGCAACAACAAGTATAATGAAAGTTTTAAACGTATCAAAAAAATAGAAGTTAGATTAGATTAGATCTTTATAGGCTGGTACTTTAAGTGACAAAGAAGATATTATCGATGGTCTATGCTGTAAGGTGGTAACTGGCCTCACTGGTGAACATTATGAAGTTGTGGCTGAAGCAAATTCACCTTGTGAAGAACCCTAAAACATTAAAGAAGGCTAATATGAATATTCACCTAGTCGCATTATATTGAAATGAATATTTAAATTGTAGGTAGTAGGTAAGTACTTCATAGTTAGTTACTTAGCAAATTGAACATAATTACTCACCACAGTTGGAAGCATAAGCGTGGGTTCAGCATTACTAAACGCCGCCGCCGCTAAGTCGCCGCTTTTTCATTAGTTGATAGCTATCTGCGGCAAAATGTCGGTAGCATATCACGCTATATTTGCTTGTAGCTTCTATTCATTTTATTTTCAAGTTTAGGCATTTTTGGAAACCATTAGCGCCTCTATCTCGTCATTATCTTTAAATAATAATTAAAATAAAAAGTCAGCATTGAATATTTTGATAAAACGATAATAATAATTTTAAACCAACTAAAACTTATTATACAATGCCAATAACAGCCTAAAAAACTTTATTTTTAGTACATATACACTAAACCTTCCGTTTGGTTACGAAAACTCGAGGTATAGAAATGATATTTTGCTAGAAATTGCTAAAGTCAACATTACATTTTACGTGAAAGCGTCTTATTGTTTTTTTTGAATTTACCAAAATACACCAGCGAATTTGATTTCGTTCTCATAACCGAATAATGTCATAATGGTATAACAAAGTTCTAAACTGAATAAAAATTTATCGATATTTGTAACAAATTTATCGTCAAGTTGTAGGTTCTAACTTGGGCAACTCTCACCAAAACAGAGGGAGATAGTGCTTTATGCATTTACAGCAGAATGAAAGGGACTTTTTAAAAGACATCAACGCGTGCATTTTTCTTAATTTATAATTGAATTTTTACACCAATTTAAAATTTATCCTTTTACGTCATAAAATTGTACTTACCGATGAAGTGAAATATTATCTTTTTGTAAGTTAGAAGTTTTGCTTCACTTTCCACACAATTTAACAGCGCAATACGGCATATTTATATTATTAATAGATTTTTGGATTTTAGCGTGCCGCGGCGCTGTCAAACTATGACTGAATCTAGGTTTGGGGGCGTGTCACTTACTTATGCAATGGATTGCATATGTAGTATGAGTGACGTTACCCTCGTATGCGGAGTCTATGGGATAAGTGGTCTGTGGTAGGTAGGTACCCAATCTCAACAGTCTATCTACACCAGTAGGTAGGTAGGTAAATAGACATAACCAGGCATGTTTTATGCATGTGTTTACATGTTTTTGATATTATTTAATATAATTGACCTGCAGTGAAACGATTAATTAACAAATCAAACAACTTGATTGTATTGTGATAATTCGATTAATTTCATTCGATAACAGTAACTTCTTTCTTAGGTCATTTTCTTTTTTCTTAGACTGGAGATAAAGCTGATTTTTTATATTTATCTTACCTATTCAATATGTGTTTAAATGAACAATATTTCATCTTGTTACCTGCTTGTTAAACTTAGGCCCACGACGGTCCGTCTCCTTTAAACATATTATCAACTAAATCGGTGCGTAATTTGAAGCCAATCTGAAGGGGTTATCCCGCTGGGGTCACTGACATATATAATCAAGTTATTGATTTATTAGTAAAATAGTCTCACCTCTTTACCATCTTAACTACTCAGGAGTTCAGGACACACCAATAAAACAACACAGTATCATGTATACATAGATATTTTTATTTGAAAAATACTTCGTGTCGCTAACAAACTAATCACAATATGGCATTCTACATCCGAATAGTTTTTACAAAATTCGCTTACTGCAAATTAATATAGCAGCACACATCACCGACATATATCCGTTTCACATCTCACACACACACAACTACGCGACTATATACAGCGCACGTCAATTTAGAATTTATAATGTGATCACAATTTTAAGGCCCTCTATACACACGCCTGTAGTTCAAACTATCCAAAACTGACACATTTCTCCAATCAAGATTGATCCTTATACCCCTAAACGATAAAGTTAAAAATGCTTTGAATTCAATTCAATTTCTTATTTGATGGCTTGCTTGATATAGTGTCTAGGTTTTGCGTAGACAATGTGGTTTAGTTTTTGTTTGTGACTCTGCTTTATAAACTTTAAGGCGTTATGCTCATACAAGAGGAAAACCGTCAAAGAGTAAGATTTAATGGGAAATGCATTAAAAAAAAATTTATGCTTTGAAGAACTTCGACATTTTGTGGTAGGTTAAAGTACTGGCATGTCTGTACATTGCTACTTTTTTGTAGCTATGCAAACGCGAGCCAATTTACTTGCAATTGTTTCTATGTTAAACGCGCGTTTGAGGCGTCGCGCGTCGATAGCCGAGCGGATAGATGCTAGGGTTGAACATCTATCCGCAGACCAGTGAGATTGAACAAGCTGTCAAAGTCGCACTCGTGTGTAAAGGAAGATAGCTATACAAGATAAGATAGCTTATGCCCGATTTACACGTATTAAGTAGTTTAGTAGTTAACTAAATTTTAACTTAATTTTAAGTGATTAATTGCATGTAAACACACAATTTAGTAGATAAGTCACTTAAAATTAAGTTAAAATTTAGTTAACTACTAAATTACTTAATACGTGTAAATCGGGCATTAGCGTTTGCATCGCTGCTGCATCGTGAGTGTATCGCGTTTGCATCGCTGCTAAAAGCCGCAGTGTGTAAAGGGCCTAATGCTTAACTTAATCAAGGGTACACAATGAATTATTAGATTGATTGAGTGAACAATCTTCGATGGCCATCTTCGTAGGCATTTTAACGTGTCTGTAGTAGACAGCAAGGGCAAAAATGCAGAGCAGATTTTACTAGGCCTTTTATACTATATACTATTTCATAATTTACTAGTGGCCAGTCTAAGACTTCACCCGCATAATTACCCCGTATTCTGTGTCGAATTTCCACAAATTTTCTTTCATACCTCATTAGACGGCCAGGTGGTCGACTGGTCAGCTGACTACGCAACTTACGGTCCCAGGTTCGAGTCCCGGTAGGGGCAAATCTTTGTATGGTGAGCACGAGCTTTTGTGACCGAGTCATGGATGTTTATCAGTATTTATGTATGTTAATCCGTTATTCAGTCACCATAGTTCGGGCTATTCTTAGTTTGGGGCTGAATGATTGGTGTGACAGTTGTAAAATTATTATTATACCTACAAACTTTGTCCTGCCTGCCTGACAATTACGAAGACAAAAAAAGGATTCGCCAAATTTGTCAAGCCGTTCGGAAGTGATACACGAACATACATTTCGGCAATTGATTTTTATTTATATAGAAGAACAAGATATATATTTTTAAGTTTGTAGTGCGACGAATCTAGAATGCAACTTATGAAAACTGTCTACTCCGAAAAAACCTTCAAACAGAAAAACTAGGAAATCAATTATTGGCCGTGACGTGAATATTGCACCCATAAAAGTAATGAATAACTCTTGCATAACGTTTTTTCTGTTTTAAACCTTATATTATTTGCAATAAGAGCTATAGTCAAACATGCATACGAGAACAGCCATCGATTTCACAGTAGGCTAATTTTTCTTCTCAACTGCGTACAGACAGACGTGTGAGCGTGCGCGATTCAAGCCGGTTGGCACACACCTCGTGCTTTTATCGCTCTGGAGCAAACAACCAACGGAGAACAAAATGTCTACAAATTATATAAAAAAACATCGTTCTTTCGACCTTTCTATCAGAGAAAACCGGGTAGAAATCAATGGATTTCCTCGCAATGGCGAGGATTAGAAGGAGAACAGACACAGGAAAACGGCAACTTTATATTATGTAACGATAATGATAGTGTGCCTTGGATATACGATATTATACGATAAAATGAAAATACTATTACTTATGCTCGACGAGAGATGTACCAAAAGGCTAAAATCACTAACGCTCACTTTAAAATACCCACAAGAAAAAATGGTAAAAATATATCAAAAAACATTTCACTACACAATGTAGTAATATGCAAATTAGGTAAATCAAAATTGATTTATTATGATCACTGTCCAATTTTGTTTGAAACTAAACAGTTAAATTATTGAAAATATTCTACATCCATTTTGTTACATACGCTGCCAAATGCTTGCTTTTCTGAGGACATCTCAAACAACTTAAGACGAATCGAACATAGTGCAATAATCATAAATCAAAATAAGATTTCCCTCAAGAATATACATCCGCCGTTGGCGAATTCATGTAAAAATAAAGAGCAACACAATATTTAGACGTACAATAGGATCTAATGGTATTATCTATGCGTCAATAAAATAATCATATTATTTTAACTGAGTAAATAAAAAAAATAGAATTCTATATAACATGCCTCGTTGCTTGGCTAGTTTATTATGCTGATCGCTAAACTCGTTCAATAACATATAGTAGATATGTCGGTGACCAAGCATTCCGCTTATGCTAGTAATAGATACCATAATAATATATAGAATAACTAATATACAATCCGACCAGTTTACATAGACGCCATATTTCATTATTGCTTGGGAGCTCCTAAGGCATCGCGACTTCATAAAATCGTCGAATCTCATTATAATATATGGTAAAACCAACACATCTAAACATATCTTACAAATACAAATATCTATTATATCCTAAAATGATAAATGAAATCTTTAAATGATAAAAAGACTTACGGCTATGTTACAACTAATATGTACAATATTTCGTATTAAAAGATATTGTGATTTTGTGTCTCTTACTGCCGCTACAGATTTATTATTCGCAACAGTAACTCAACATTCTCAAACATATTCACGGGGTACGTAAATAACCCGCGTGCAACACAAAAATATTAATACATAATAACTAAATAATAATTATAATGTCATATGATTTATGCGAAACTGGTGTGCATTAAATTTATAATGTTACATAAACTGACTCATTCGCATACTTACCAAACATACAGGTAAATTATGGATTTTGACCACTTTCACTTGCGTCATTCTTAGGAAAAACTCAACCGAATGACGCCAGTTAAGGACAACACTAATAAAATATAAATTAATCAACATTGACACTGCAATGATTCAGTCAATGTAAATTATTAACTATAAAACTAGCGATTAAATGCGTTGAAAGTTATAGCAATTTTAATAATTTAAAACAAAAAATTAGTTAATAACTTAATAAGTGAGCTGCCTGTGGTTGGTGTCACAATTTCTTTTTATATTTTTGTACATTTTGTTGATATAAAGTCGTTTTGTAGGCTTTTAGCTTTACTGTCGGCAGTCTGTGTGACTATTAAAATATTGTTTATCTAAACTCTATTTTTATAGTAATAATCCTAGACTAAAGTTAAGACTGTCACTTACTTGTCAATAATGACAGATTGACAGTATCCTGGTTTAAAACTTTTGGCGGAGTTTTTCCCGTGTTCTTTTAGCAACAACACGTGTTGTGAGACTCCATTTTAATTCAATCTACCGTGCAATACTAAATGTACTTTAAAAATAAATACCACTTGAAATTGTTAAACGCGAAGCCATTAGTTAAGTTATAATAATAACTTTTGGCAACTCTACTTGCCTATATTCACAAAAATTAAAACCGAGTCTGTTGTTAACCAGGTTTCTACATTTTGAAAATACATGGAATAATAATAAGTTTTAAACCGGTTTTAACTTTAGTCGACGATTTATTTTAAATACCTAAGTGATTGGGGCTCTTTTAACGTTGCAAAGTAGCTGCTACTCGAGTAAATCTACATGTTACGGCTAAATGGTGCTGTTCTATAAAACATAGTATTGTGTATAGGTACTTTAACTGGAAAGCTTCATTCTTTTTTGTACACCTTAATTTGAGAGATTTCAGCACAACCACACGCTCTCATTGTCGCTTTCCGAGGGACGGGTAGGTATTTATTTGTATGACTGTATGGCATGTATTAATGCCATGCCGTCCTCTGGGGGTTAAAATATACTAAAAAGGTTATGAACGATTTTCTAAATAAATAAACATTTGTTTGCTATATCATGAGATTCTCTTCTCAATTTTACAAACAGTTAAATTAAATAATGATAAATTGCATGTGAGGATCTAAAATTTGTCTAGTGTTTAGTTTCTATAATATGTATATTAGCTGTTGGCTTTCCAATAAACAAAATAAATAGATATTATATATTGTATATTTTTAAACTTGGGACATTAATAGGTTGTGCATTAAAGAAACATGGTATATATTAACTCATTAGTCCTGCTAAATATTTCAAATTATAGTAGTCACGTTACACATTTAATTTCAGGCTATGTAAACATGCATAACACAGGGTCGGCCCTGCCATAAAATGTAATGGTTGTAATCCTAGTAAAGGATAACATCAAGACATTGAGCTCCGAATAACTTATACAGCTTTTATATTGTCATCTGTAGGGCTATCTCTATCCCCTCTTTCGAAAAGATAACTCGCCTCGCCTTTTATACAGAGTCAATCCGGCCCTGCTAAGTCTAATATGTAAACTGAGGCAAGTATGCCTGAATACGCATTCCAGTTAATCGTGTCTGCTTTCAAAATCTCAATAAAAATACAGATCGGAATCACTCTATACGCATTATATACAAAGCGTAACGCATCCAAATTTAATTTGACGCCTGTACAAAAATAAAGGGGACACGCAACGAGACACAGCTTCCATTTTTAATATTTACAACACCAACCTATTTTAACTATCATTAACTTCTTGGTGTCACCAAATTATTAATAATTTATTATATTATTATTAAATTTTCCCCTTACATTATAAAATTTGACTCCATACAAAATACAACATATTCGGCTATCAAATTGTAAAATTAAATTGATAAATGTTCACACACATAGATTAGTTTACATATAGTGTTAAATGTTATAGGCACAAATGAACAATATTGAGTGCCGATACACTATAAGCTTTCTCACTATCACTACTTACCAAGTAGGCGAGGGGTTTTAGTCCTACATTCAAACGCGATCCAAATACTACCATCGACACGGCGATTCCTACCATTCAGTGGTATATTTCTACCATTTAAACTCTACAGAAGCAAAGCAGAACGCAACTGATTTTGCAGTTTCTAAAAGTATTTTTCAATATTGCAAAAATAATGATTTGACAAGCGAAATGTCGAATAAGTGAAGAATTAGAAAAAGTTCTACTGGTTTGTAGTTTTTTTCATGTCATTTTCATAAATTGTATTAACGCTATGATCACCATAACTATAAAGCTATAAAATGCAATTATCATCACCTAGTCAGGTCAAAATGATAGAATGTGACCTTAATGAATATTTACGAATTAATAGCTAATATACAATTTGCTGAAAAATCGATGAAACCTACTTTTAATAGTACAAGACACTTGGGTTCATTTTGCGTTAGTTACTATCGATGGGCACCTTATGTAGACTATAATATAAATTACATTCCTACTTGAATGTCAATTTTGTAATTTTCCTTGTTAGACAAAGGAGTGTGTCTCATGTTACAGATGTCGCAAGGTGCCTGTTTGCATGACATATTTCAGTAATATCTAATATTGTGTATGTGTATCTATTATGGAGACGCAGCATGTTTTTTTATTATCTTAAATAAAGGCTTCGTGCGGTCAGCATATTTAGCAGTAAGATATAATAGTAAACATTTCCTTTGCATAAAGTAGATGATAATGAGTGATAATTAACGTTTAATGGCAAATGATATTCTCCCAAACACCTTGAGACTCAATAAAGCTGTGAGACTTTATTGAGATCTCACACGGACCTCTAGAGAGAATTTGAAAACTGATGTTGCACTGTTTTGTTTTATTTGCCAACACTCATGCACGTTCACGAACACTTAACAGTAAATAATCCGCCATTATTTCTCATTCATATTCGACAAAACACAAATTATAGAAACTAATACAAAACTGCAGACATGACGCTTCACTTTCCCGCCAAGAAGTCCACGCTGCATGTTGGTAAGTTAAAAACTATTGTATCGCGTTGCTAAGCTACAAGTTTGTTTATCAGATTTACAAAAATCTGCTTACGAGATAAGCTGGAAACAAACTATCGGACGCGGCTGACGGACGCAGCTGACAGCCGCGACTTATAGGTAACCTAGTCAATGAATGTACATTAAGTTGTGCAAACTACCTGACGTATGTCGCGGACGTAACCTTGGGCGTTCGGACGTCCGACAGAAATCTGGCGCGCTAGATGTTTGAAGGCTGTGCACACTTATCAGTCGAGGCTGTCAGCCGCGTCCGATAGTTTGTTTCCAGCCTAACACAACTAGAATTGGTATGATAGCATTGTGGTTTTTTAAAGTATATTCGACAAAATTCTGTCCCTTTACTAGTTTTAACGATTACTTTAAGATAACATAAGTTCAGCGAATAATATCTTTTCGCTTAATGGTGTCCAAAACTAATGTTAAAGTTCGGATATCTTTAAAACTAGTTATAGCATCTTTATTTAATCATTGTTTTTTGTAAATATTGTCTGATAAGTCACTAGATTTTATCCAAGTTAGAAAATTTAATTGTAATTAAATAAATAGTTTGAAAACTGATAAACCTTCTAACGTTAAGCTTAAATCCTTTAAATATACAGGTAGCAAAAAAAAACAAAAAACGCTGCGTCTCCATTATTCACTACAATACAAATGTTGCCATATAAGCTACCACTTTTTCGACATTTGATTTATAACGATTTGGCAGTGGTCATTTAGCAGTATAATGGTAACTAGCCATTATACACACGCAAGAAACCGATACTTGCGCATCAATTCGCAACTATACAACAACAGCATCTATTGAAAACATATCACGTTTAAACACACATCTTAAAGTCTTAATAGTTCCCATATTTAAATAAAGTCTAAAGCATGACGTTCCAACGTTAAAGTATAATAATTATTGCGTTCATAGCATTCACGACCGCACATTTCTAACACAGCTACGCCCAATTTGAGTCACAAGACGTTTCACTAAGAAATATTACACAGGAAATATTGTTTCCCTGACTTATAAAATATACGCGGGGCCTGTACTTATTACATTTTTAAAATACTCCCTAGTTTATTGGCCGATTAGACTCTTACATCTATTATTTTAAATTTTGAAATATACCCACGTCCAAATTTGATACACGATCTATATTTGCCGTAAACGACATTCTCGGAGACAGTTATTCGCACGCTAGTCATTTAGGAATACGCGTCGCTCATAGTGATGTGTTCCCGAAAGACATTAATCACCCTTAATGTTTCTGATTTGTTTAACTTTATAATGTAAAAATTCTGATCTTTACCGACTTTATTTATACCGCGGACACGTGCTAGCCAGATACTGCATATATACTGACAATGATCCAAGATGTCAATTTTACATAACAAATTATAGTTATAATACTTTGATTTATAGAAAGAAAAATAACAGATCGGTGAACAAAAAGCAATTTCTCTAAGTAAAAAAAGTAATAACTCAAAATTATTGTACTTTATCAAATTGCTGTAAACATTATCAGCCTTATTTATAAACTTAAGTGTGAAGATGTTAAATCTAAGTAATGTTTAAAAGTTAACGTTTACAAAGAAGGGGGTAAGCATCTCTTTTTTCACAATTTAAAATATATGTTTTGCGAAGGACTTTAATTTAGGAATTACATTTTTACAACATAAAAAATGCATCAATCAAATCATTGATAGCAACGTGGCACGCTCCAAATCAGTATCGGGATCACACCACTCTGCCCCACCATAACCTGTCACCGAGAACCGATTGAATAATAAAAGACCACAATATGCCGCAGCGTCATCGCGAAACCAACTAACTCTAACTGTCCGCTACAAATATTCCGTCTAGTTTCACTAACCTACTGACTTGGCGTGTACACATATCGCCCCACAATTTTACCACATTGTCATACATAGTCATACATAGTTTGTTGTTCTCGCCTCCGCAGTCATGACTCATCAGTTACCTAACATCAGTAGGGAAGAGCTATAGTCTCCTACCATTGCACCGTTGCACCTCGTCGAAGCACTTTCTAGAGGTCCGGCTGAGTCCGTACACTGCCTAGCGGGGAGTACCGGTAACCGACGAAACTCCATCGGTTCCGATACTCATGTTCGCCAAGCAGAAGAGTATAGGATCACCTGCGGGAGAGATACAGTCGATGTTGACTTACGAAGGTTTACGCATTTCAGTTTTCCATATAAACTTCCAAGTCGAAATTTTTTAAAACCAATAAGTCAATTTTGTTATAACTTTTCAAGTTAAAGTAAAACACAGGGATCTAAATAGTTTGTTGAAAACATTTTTAAAAAACGTTTGTTTAGCTGAGTTATTGTGATTTAAAGTCCACTATAGAACGTTTAAAATCGCAATAACTCAGTTAAATAAACGTTTTTTAAAAATGTTTTCAACAAACTATTTAGATCCCTGTATTTTACTTTAGCATGCAAAGTTTCATCAAAATTGGCTTATGGGTTTTTAAAAATTTCGACTTGGAAGTTTGTATGGAAAACCGCAATGCGTAAACCCTCTTAAAGGAGAACCGGCACTTTCCATAGAAAATAATGCTTAACTTGTATACAATAGAATTTGGTCATAAAGTAAAGCTAATATTATTTGCTACATAAAGCAAGTTTTGTCTTATTTTTAACGAATCGCGATAAGAGTTATTTAATTATTAATATTTTTTAATATGGAAACAGTCTTCAAAAGGCAGACATGTTACTTCAAAAATGTCTAACGTGGCTGCATAAACCATAATTATTTTGCTTTTAAAAAAGTGAAATGCCAACAATGCCGTCACGTCATGTTCTATTTGACATTTAGCGGATATTCAACTGTCATCAGATATTGCCAGATAATGAATTACAGATTAAAAAATTAAAAAAGTATACAACTTAAGCAGAAAACGCCGGGTCTCCTTTGTTTAGTTCGCAAGCTCATCAATAGATGGCGTAATGTCAACGTGTATCATGCTATTATAGATTTTTTGGCACAAATCATGATTATCGAAGATTATTAGCTGCCTAGTCCCTATCGTAGTCCAAGTTGTGTGCCAGTAGTTGGGGGGGGGGGGACTGCCTAGTCCATGTCGTAGTTCAAGTTGTGTGCTAGTAGTTAGGGGGGGGGGGGAGCTGCCTAGTCCATGTCGTAGTCCAAGTTGTGTGCTAGTAGTTGGGTGGAGCTGCCTAGTCCATGTCGTAGTCAAAGTTGTGTGCTAGTATTTGGGGGGGGGGGACGAGCTGCCTAGTTCATGTCGTAGTCCAAGTTGTGTGCTAGTAGTTGGGGGGAGCAGCTTAGTCCATATCGTAGTTCAATTTGTGTCCTAGTAGTTGGGGGAAGCTGCCTAGTTCATGTCGTAGTCCAAGTTGTGTGTTAGTAGTGGGGGGAGGGAGCTAACTAGTCCATGTGGGAGTCAGAGAAGCTTGCTGGCGGTGGTTCGGGTGGGGGAAGCTATCTAGTGGGTGGGGGCAGCGATTTATACGTTACACTAAATAGGCCGTTCGTAACACGAACTATGTTCCACTCATCTGCGGAGTCGACTCGGCACCTTGCTTTAGCGTGGCTTTGACATTCACACAGCTTAGGCGAGTGCGGAGCGGCGAAAATAAGTGAAATTAATTGTTATTCAAGTCATTATTATGTAGTTATATCGCATTATTAGAATAGAAAAAATAGTTTTTCAATTATTGTAATTGACAATCTATTTGGGACGCCATCTTGATACACACTACGTTGTCTTTGACCGATCTGGCGCTGGGGCGCTGCGATGTATGTCTGTTGATTAGACGGTATAAATGTTTAAGCGCTGCAGCGGCTGCAGCGAACTTTAGGTCTCTCATTCCAGAATTGGAACAAATGGTTGGTATGAACGTTCTTGTCTATATCTTCTAGGTCAATGGGTGGGGGCTGTTTACCTAATGTCGGAGCCCAAGTTGACGCTGGAGCGCGGCATGGAGAGCGTGTGTCCTGTGCTAGTAGTAGGAGGGGAATCTATTGTAAACTCCCGGATACAGCAACTTTGGCCAGAAAGTTACCTAATCAGCCATGTGCTGCCGCGGTTATATAGGATTAGGTACCTAGTCGGAGTTTGAGTCCAAGATGACGCAACCCGAATTGCAATGGTGGTGGGGGGAGCTACCTAGTTCGTGTCGGAACCCAAGTTGTGTGCTATCAGTGGGGGGGGGAGGTTGTTTGGGGTGTTATTAGTGGGGTAGTTACTTATTCGATGATGGAGCCCGAGTTGTTGTAGCCTGTGTGGTGTGCTATTGGTGGAGGCAGTTACCTAGTCGGTGTCGGAGCAGAGCCCAAGTTGCATGCTAGTGATGGAGGGGAAGTAATTTTGGTGGAGGTTAAAGGTGGGGGGGGGGTTATTTGCGCGGTGTATTGTGTTGGGAGGGGGGTTATTAGTGGGGGAGATATTTTTAAGGGGGGGGGTATTTTTGTTTGGTGGGGGGTCAGTTACCTAGTCCGTATCGGAGCCCGAGTTGACGCTGGAGCGCAGCTTAGATATCGTGCGGCGGGCGTGGCGACGTCTATTTGGTGGAGGGAGTTTACCTTGTCTGTGTCGGAACCCAAGTTGCGTGCTAGTGTGATGGAGGGGGGACTTTTTGGTGTAGGGTTACGTTACAGGTGGGGGAGGGGGAGTTATTTGAGTGGTGTACTGTGGGGGGGGGTATTAATAATGGGGATATTTTTAAGAGGGAGGGGAGTTTTTTTAAAATATATTTTTATTGTTGGGGGGCAGTTACCTAGTCGGTGTTGGAGTCCGAGTTGCAATGGTGGTGGTGGGGGAGGGGAGCTCCGTAGTCCAAGTTTCGTGCATGTGGGGGGGGGGAGTTATTTGGGCGGTGTATGTTGAGGGGGGGGGGGGGATTAGTGGGGGGCATATTTTTTTGGGAGAGGCAGTTACCTAGTCGGTGTCGGAGCCCGAGTTGACGCTGGAGCGCAGCTTGGACAGCGTGCGTCTGGCGGCGGGCGTGCCGTCCTCTTCGTCGGAGGATATGACGATGCGCTGCCGCGGCTTCACGCCGGTGGCGCCGCGCGTCATGCGGCGGGTGGACGGGTCGCCGGCGGGGGTACTGGGGTCAACTGTGGGAGGGGGAAGGAATTTTTTTTAATATTTCTAATACGTATACAACATTGAGAAACACTTTATTATATGCGGCCAAGAGATCCATTCAAACTGGTAGTTCCTAGGTGTAATAGTGCTCTTTTTCAGAATAACTGCCATATAATGCCAATACGGATATATAACGCAATACCTGTTAATATAAGAAGGCACCCTACTACATTATTTATGAGAATGTTAAAAAAATGGCTTATTGACAATGGATTTTATAATTTGAAGGAGTTTTTTGACATGCAACAATCATAATTACCATAATCTGTTTTTAATTTATATTATTGTATTGTCTATGCGCTAATTGAATTCTATTTTCTATTTTAATTTAAATAAGTATAATCCCCAATTAATATAATGATCATGTCCTGTTTTAATTTAATTTTTAAGTTTTTGCATGCTGAGGAATCGGCAGAGCACGCCTGCACTATTAAAAAATGTCTGAATACCAATATTGTAAACCGTGTCTCTATAGCAAATAAATATTTCATTTCATTTCATATGCAATAAGTGTACAGTGAATGGAAAATAACAATTTATTAGTTATCAATTTCATATCTTTTGGCTGTGGATAGAGTGCCACAAGCGGCATTCTAGTACGATCGGTTACGATGCCGTGGTTACGGCATCCTAGTACAAAGGGCAGGCAGTGTATAGAATGCCACAAGCGGCAACATAATACGATCGGTTACGATGCCGTAATTACGGCATCCTAGTAAAAAGTGTATAATGCTACAATTGGCGGCATTGTATTTCAATCGGTTCGGGAACCGTAACATATTTTTTATTTGCCATAATGTTCAGAAGACATAATATTCAAAAGATATGTTGTATGGAGTTAAATTTCTAATGTCTAAAAAAAAAGTTGTTTAATATACAAAGTTATTTGGGAACCCGCGGCTTGACTATGGCAGACTTCAATCAGATCTGAATGCCATAGGAAACTGGTCAAAGAAATGGCTTCTCAGCCTTAATGCCACGAAATGCACGGTCTTGCACATAGGGAATCGAAATCCACACCAGTCTTATACCCTAAATAATGTTCAACTTTCAGAAGTCAAAATTCAAACGGATTTAGGAGTGAAGATTTCTGAAGATTTAATATGGGAGGAGCATATTTTCATCATAACAAAAAAGCTAACAGCTTGATATATCTAATCAGAAAAGCATTTGGTGCTTTGACTCCAGAGACGATGCTTAAGATCTATAAAACCTTTGTCCGACCCATTTTGGAGTTTCAGGTTTGGAGTCCCTACTTTGCCAAAGATATTGAGCAGTTAGATAAAGTGCAACGAAGATTTACTAAGATACCCAATATTGTTTTCTGAGGTTTAAGCGAGCACTACACATTTAAATGAAACACTTTTTTACAAAACACAGGGAGACTCACCTGTGACCACGGACCCTGTAAAGGGTTCGAAACGTCAGGATAATATAAAAACTATGTAAATAGTAAATTAAACGCGAGTTAATCCGTAAAAAAGTGTTTCATTTAAATAAGATACCCAAATCACTGAAACAACGCACATATGAGGAACGGTTGGATGCGCTTAACCTTACAACTTTGCAAGACCGTAGAAGCCGCGGAGACTTGATTGAGACCTATAAAATACTGAATGGACATTATGACCTCTGTGACATACACATGATTTTCGAAAGAAATGAAAACAGTCACCTCAGAGGTCACAGTTTCAAACTACGTACCCGTGTTGCTAACAACAATCCCTTTAAACATTTTATATGTGGTAAAAGAGTGGAATAAGCTCCCAGATGATGTTGTCTTAGCCTACAACATCAACCAATTTAAAAATAGACTAGATATATATTTAAAAAACATAAGATTATAATACTTAAAGTATATTACGATAATCAGGATACCGGCATTATCAGTTGTAACAACTGCTTGCCTGTTAATAATAATAATAAAAAAAAACTTTACGGCAGATTAGGCGGCGTCACTATTATATCGCAAAACATACGGTTACCGAACCAATTGAGATACAGTGCTGCTTGTGACACTGTATCAAGTATACACTTCCTATTATTTTTTATTTTTATATATAAGTACAAAAAAGTACTATCAACTCGCAAAAACAATTAGTATATCTTTAAAAAGAAATATCTTTGTAGTATCTTGTAATATATAATAAATATAATTAAAAATACTTGAAAATACTGTTTTATAATTGTTATTATGAAAAAGGCCGATATATTTCAACCCGTTCTTTAGATTAAAATAGGGCAGGAGCCCCAGTTGTGGCCACTACCCCGGTTTTGGCCACTTGCAACTTTAGAGGTCAATAACTAAGGCATAGAAATCAGACATCCTTTATAGTTTGTGGTAAAAAGTCCTTTATCTATGGTCCGTTCTGACAAGTGATAGTTGTGACGTCATAAGCTTCAAAACAATTTTTTGTGAGGTTTATAAGTTTTATCATCATTTTCTGGTACTTTCTTAAGGAAAACCTTAAGAGACACTAGGTAAGTAATCAATAAATTTCTCAGAAAGCTTTTTAATTTTTGTTTTGGATTTATACCGTGTTGGGAAGAGGGCGTGGCCACAACTAATACACTAATTTGTACTTTGCTTGGGTTGTGACCATGCTTGTGGCCACAACTGACTCCAATACAACATCAGTTTTGGCCACTTTGTTTTTACTTTATGTTTACTGCTTCACAATTACTAACTGGTTTGGCATTACAACTTTTTATTTCTTTTGTACTTAGGTGAAATGGCTCCAAAAAATAATAAAAAAATGCAAAATTGATAATTTGAAGAGGAAGCTTTTTGCTTATTCGGCTCCCAAGATTGCGTTGGCTTTAGGGGGGTTTACGCATTTCGGTTTCCCATACAAACTTCCAAGTCGAAATTTTTAAAAACCAATAAGCCATTTTTATTGAAACTTTGCATGCTAGAGTAAAATACAGGGATCTGAATAGTTAGCTGATAGACATGCGCAAAACAGTACTCCATGGAGTACTGCCATATGTCATGACATTTCGTACCGCGTAATATGGCATTATAGCATTACCCAGTACGCTAAACATGACCTACCTGAAAGAGATGCCCTATAATGCTTAGATTGCCTAGAATGCCCACATAGCCTGCTATCACCTATGTCATGTGTTATTGTACTGAATGTTCAGGGGCCCAAGTCTGCTAATTTACGAATGGCATAATTGAATCGCAATTGGATCGCATTGTAATTGTTTGACACATTTGGTATTCCCTTACTCATTTAAGAATACCAAATGAGTCAAACAATTACAATGCGATACAATTGCGATTCAATTATGCTATTCGTAAATTAGCAGACTTGGGCCCCAGGTGTAATGTGGTAGAAATAGATAGTTTTGTGCCTTTTTATACCTTTTATTATTTTTATACAATCATTTGTTTTTCATAAACAATAGTTAGTTTTATTACATTTATCTACAAAATATATTTATTTGTTTTCTGTCTTTTTTGTTTTAATTTTTAATTTTTTTTTGTAATAAATTTATATTTATAATTACAACTTTTTAAACAATAATTGGGACATTTTTTTGTTTTAAGAATAGGACAATAATTTTATTTAACAAGGCAATATTTTTAATATTAAACTTTTAACTAAAAAGACATGGGAACTATCAAAAACACGGACTATGAACTCAAATAGACGGAAGAAAGCGCGCGAATGTTATGATATATTTACGAACTACGGGGGGCGGTGTCAAAGAAATGTAAGCCGTATACAGAACGCATAGTAAGCCATATTATACAGAACGCATAGCGTTCAAGGCAGTGCCGGCCGGCACCGAGCGAGCGGGCTGAAGTCATAATGACATGTATAGTGTCATGTGTCATGCTAAATTTTGCCGGGTAATACGTACTGTTACAGCACGCGGTCGTATTATATTACGCGTAATGCATTACTCGCAGTACTTACACATCTCTATTAGCTGAACACATTTTTAAAAAGTTTTAAATCGCAATAACTCAGTTACAAAAACGTTTTTAAAAAATGTTTTCAGCAAACTATTTAAATCCCTGTATTTTTTTTTAAATTTCGACTTGGAAGTTTGTGTGAAAATCTGAAATGCGTAAACCCTCTTATGAGCTTTACAAGGTGGTAAGAAAGTAGCTACTGCTAGCCGAAACCTTTCAATTCCAAGTGCCCGTGTTCAAAGCGAAATTTTCTATGTACCTGGAATAGCAAAATATTGGAACTGTTGCCTACCTAACAATAAATATTGTCTTATATAATTATTTGTTTTATTTTATTAAAAGAAGACCGAAATATCTCCTTACTAATTCAATGGCCACAACTTGGGGAAAAGTGGCCAGAAATGGTAAAATCACACTTTTTATATTTAAAACCATATAAAAAAAAATTTTTGACTTGAATCAAACATCACATAGAAACTTTAAAAGGTATACCCTTAATTTTGGTTATTTCAAACCGCCATATTGCACATTCTTGTATTAGTAAAAAAAATTTTAACATAGAAATTCCCTTAAAGTGGCCAAAACCGGGGCTCCTGCCCTATATTGACGTCATTATACACAATATACGTCCATCAACCGGCCAAAATTCTTAAAATTATACTTTAAAAATGTCCTTATACTACAAAATCTACTTTCATATTCACCAACCTTCCTTCTCTTTGTGCTTGGCCTTGGCCTCCTTCTTGGCCACTTTTTCCTGCTCCTTCTTGTCCATCTTGGCCTGCTTCAGCGCCTTGCACTTCTCCAACGTAGGTTTGCCCTCCAGACCGGCAGCGGTTAGAAGATCTAGCATCTTCTGGACTCGCTCCTTGTTCTTCGTACAACCTGGGAGGTGAAACAGTAATTTTAGATTAGAGTTCATTCATTCGATCGTTAATTCATTCACTCATTATTTTTGTTTCACATCAATTATTCAATTATTCATAAGAATTGAAGTTAAAGGGTTTTGTCATTCACAATGCTGTATAGATATAGGATAAAATGTTTAGTAGAAAAAAAATTAACCAGTCTCATGAAAGTGTTTTTTTTCTAGTAAACATTTTATACTAAATCTACGAGGGGCGTTCAAAATATTCTCGGTATGTGGATAAAAACAAAGAAGTACGAAAAGTTTGATATTTTTATTTTTCAATATACTCCCCCCCTATGTTCATACACTTATAAGATCGATCAATTATTTTTTTTAATCCCTCATAAAAATATTTTTTATCTTTGGTGTAAAAATGCTCCTCCACGGCCGTCTTCAACGCTTCATCGTCAGAAAATTTATTTCCACGCAGATCCTTTTTAAGATTGGGGAACAAAAAGAAGTCGCTTGGGGCTAAGTCCGGACTATAGGGTGGATGAGTAACAGTTTCAAACCCACATTCAACAATAGCTGCCTTGGCAATATGAGCAGTATGGACAGGGGCGTTGTCATGCAGAAGCAGAACACCTTTGGTTAACTTTCCTCACCTCTTTTCTTTGATCGCATCTCTTAATTGACGTATAACGTTAGCGTAGTACTGCCCTGTGATATTTACACCTTTTTCTTTATAATCGATAAGCAAAACTCCTTCACAATCCCAAAATATTGTGGCCATGACCTTGCCAGCTGACGGGATTACCTTGAACTTCTTGGGATGAGCTGAACCCTTAATGTGCCACTGCATGGACTCCTGTTTGCTCTCTGGGTCATAATGATGAACCCAGGTTTCATCTCCAGTAACTATTTTTTGCAGCACCTCATCGGGATTTTCACCACACAGGTCGATAAAATCTGAACAGCAAGCCACACGCATATCCTTTTGAAGAAGCGTCAGCATTCGCGGAACCCATCTTGCACTTACTTTTGACATATTAAGATGGTCATGTATAATGTCATGTACGGTACCAATAGAGAGATTGGTTACTTGAGCTATAGATTTTACCTTCACTCGGCCGTCTTCCAATATAAGTTTTTCCACTTTATCAATATTTTCTTGTGAGGTAGCCACTACAGGCCGGCCAGGTCTAGGGTCATCTTCAATACTCTCCCTTCCACGCTTAAATTCGCTTGACCATTTTTGAATAGTAGATAAAGAAGGAGCAGACTCACGGTAAACACAATCCATTTCCTCTTTTATGGTTTTTTGATTTTTACCCTGTTTTGTCAAGAATTTTATGACGGATCGGTGCTCTAATTTCGTTAAAATTGTTAATTCGCTCATGGTGTTCATGTTTGTTCGGCAATTGCAGAAAAACAAAAGAACATCTCGGTTCCAATTTTACTTTTTTTTAATGTCAATGGATGAATCTTAGCGGCCAGTAACAAATATATATATAAAAGAGGTTGTAACGTATCAATACCGAGAATATTTTGAACGCCCCTCGTATATAGCATTGTGAATGCAAAAATTTCAATAATAAAGATATTTATAAGCAATTACGTCTTTATCGATTGTTAAATACTTGCAATAATATTTCTTTCGACTGTGAGGGTAGACTTCACAGTGACGTAATACCGCTGGCTTGCAGCGTAAATCACAACTACTAGAAAAAATTCAACGAGTCTTCTGGAGTCTCGGTAGCTTAGCGGTTAGAGCAGTGAACCGGCAATCCAAAGGTCATGGGTTCGAATCCCATTCGAGCTTTCCTGAGACTGGTTTTTTTTTTCTAGTAAAGATTTTATCCTAGAGTGTGTCTCATCAAATAGTTCCTATGCCGTCATGTTGGCATTCCTGTCTTATTCCTGCAGTGTTGCCAACTTAGTGGATTTTCCACTAAAACTGGTGGTTTCAACCCCCTTGGCTATTTTTTTTCATGTTATCAAGTGGTTGCGTGATCCAGCCTACTGAAAATGAAATTCTATAAATCCACTAGAAAAACCACATGCCACTAAAACCAATATTTCACCACTAAAAGGGGAGTCGAAACCACCAGTTTTAGTGGAAAATCCACTAAGTTGGCAACACCGGCAGGAACAAGACAGGAATGCCAACATGACAGCATAGGAACCATTTGATCAAACGCACTATACATCAATCATTTATTTATTCATAACTCACTCCTTGTTCTTCGTACAGCCTGAGTGGTGAAAGTGTTTTAGGTTTGAGTTACCATTCGTTCGTTCGTTCATTCATTATTCCTTTCATACGTCAATTACTATATTTACTTTTTCTTACACAATAAAGCACTTTTACTTACTTACTTACTATTAATTAATTAATTCATTTATTTATAAGAATTGATATTAATGGGTTAGCAACTGTATAGCATAGTAATGCTGTATAGGTAAATAGGAGTTGTAGTTAGGTAAGTTGCAAGTTTAGTAGAAGATCAGGAGTGCAGTAAGACGAAATGTTCAAAAAGTAGTGTTTGTATGGTACTGAGTTTTTTTAAGAGTTGTGTCCATACATATAATGCACCATTAATTCATATTAATATCCGACAAAACATAAATTTTATAAAAAAAAACTGCAGACATTGTTGTTGTTTATACAAAACAATTATATTTTTTTACAGGCGGCCGCTCGCGGTTTCACCCGCGTGGTTCCCGTTCCCGTGGGAATATCTAGATAAAATCTATCCTATGTGTTAATCCAGGTTATAAACTATCTGTATGCCGAATTTCAGCCAAATCCATTCAGTAGGTTTTACGTGAAAGAGTAACAAATATCCCGTTATTTGGAATGTAGTGTTAAAATGTAGGTATAGCTTTATTTACTGCACACATTTACATCACATAACACACTTTGAGGCATTGTGTAGGTACTTTTTAGGTTAGTGTTTATTTCTGATTGTAATTATTGTTGGAACGCTGTTTCTGTTATTAATACCGGAGACGGGCGTTAGTGCTGCGACACAGTTTTAATACGATAGCAGTTATTAACGTACTAGATAAGTGTACCAATGTATATTGTTTCTAAATAAAAATTATTATTATTATTATTATTATTATTATCCATACATACAAACATTCGCGTTTATAATATTAGTAAGAAGTGGGATATGGGCAAAACTAAAATCCTCACCCTCAACGAGCTTCTTGTAGTCGAACCGCACCCCGGCCGCCTTGCAGAACTTCTTGACGTCGGTGATGCCGGGCTGGCGCAGCTCGGGCGGCACGGGCGGCCGGCCGCGGCGCCCCGGCGTGGCGGGCGCGCCGCCCGGCTTGGGGCTCGCGGAGTTCTTGGAGCCCTTCGGCCGCCCGGGGCCGCGCTTTAAAGGCGTCTCCTGTTGGGAAAAGTGCTTGAGGTCATCATCATCATCAGCCTATAAACGTCCCACTGCTGGGCACGGACCTCCCACGTGAACAATAGCACGTGGGGATATTGGGCCATAACCCACCACGCTGGCCCAATGCGGGTTGGTGGGTTTTAACGACTGCCATCTTACGACAGCAACCGGGACCAACGGCTTAACGTGCCTTCCGAAGCACGTGCACGTGCTTGAGGTATTGAGAGGGTATTCAAAGGAGTTTATGCTATTTTTAAAACTCTTTTTTTTTCTCTTTTAAATAATGGCTTCGTGCGATCAGCACATTTAGCCAGTGTCAAGTAAGATCTAGTAGTAATTATTATTACGTTAAATGGATGATAATGAGTGATAATGAACGTTAAATGGTAAATGATTTTCCCCCAAATCCCTCGAGACTCAATAAAGCTGTGGGACTTTTGTGAGTCTCACACGGACTTCTTGAGAGAATTTGAAAAGTGATGTTGCACTGTTTTGTTTTATTTGCAAACACTCATGCACGTTCACGAACACTTAACAGTAAGTAATCCAACCATTATTTCACATTAATATTCAACAAAACACAAATTATAGAAAATAAAACGAAACTGCAGACATGACGCTTCACTTTCCCGCCAAGATGTCCTTTAAAACTATTTAGAGGACTTTAAGTAGAATAAATTCAGCTAAGGCTGAGGCCTCATTAGTGCGCGTTGCGTCGTCGCAGCGGATCAAAGCATTGTATGCTACATCTGCGTAGAGATAACGCAACGCATAATGTGGCATGTCACAAGAAATATATGTAAAACGAAGCAGCGTTAGCAATGCGACGACGCAAGGGACTAATGAGGCCTCAGCCTAAATAAACGTTTTTCCAATATATACAGCTCGTTAGTTAAACGGAAGGACATAATTATTAAAGGAGGACATTACGTATCCGATACCCGATCCGAATCCTTAAAAAAAATCTTACTTTTTTGCATAATTATTCTATTAAATAATGTTAGCGTATAAACTAAGCGCGGAAAAAGGTCAAATATGATCATGTATGAAGGAAAACGGGTCATACCAACCATGACAGCTACTTATTCAATACCATACGCGTAAATGAGTTAAAAGCACTAAGGTGCCCAAACATTACGGGAAATTTCATGAAATTTGAAAATTTAATTTCTGAATTAATTTATATGTAGTATTTTTTTATTAGTTTATGTTTACCCAGGCATAAACTACCATAGGATTAAATATGTCCCTCGTGTTAACTAACACGCTGTATAGTCCGTACATAAAATGAGACATCACTAGACAACTCAGTCAGATGTAGGGCATGTAGTATCGGAAAGTTTTTAGTATCGATACTGATTTCCGATACCGGATCTTAGTATCGGAATTCCGATACTGGTATCGGAACTACACACAGTTAAATCCATAATAGGTCCTTTGTGAAATCAAATTGTTTTATAATTAAAAAATCGACTTTAAATAAAAGTCTCTCGCTCCTCACAATCACATAAATCTAAAAACAATTAAATAATATTTCAATATTAAATGTACCTTGTATGCAATGCAATTTACTAGCTAGCACTGTCAGATATGTTCAAAATTAACTGGAAAAAAAATCTGTTCTGTTTAAAACTAGGTACATACCTAAGAACTCAGGAACTTAATTTAATAATTTTAATTTTTCTTAAATAATATAATTTAACGATACGAACAATATTTAACAATACGAAATAAAGTCTTATTTCCAAATCAGTCTATTTAACATTTAGGCATTTAGCAAATTAGGTTTAAGAGCGTTTACGTCCTTTTGCGCCGTTTTGCTCAAGAACTGTACTTTTTAAACCTCTTAATATCTGTTAATACTTACTTTACAAATATGTTAAATACTTATATCATTAGGCGATCTTGTAGTCGAAATTGTTTGTTGAAAACATTTTTAAATTTATTGATATTTTGGAATTTATAACAAGATAACTGAACAGAGGTTTTCATAATTTGACTTTCCGCGTCAACTTCGAAGTTTAAAAATGTGTTTAAATTACTAACAAATCTAATAACAACATTTTTATTTCAATTTGAAAGATCCTCAGCAAAATAGTTTGTTGAAAACATTTTTTGATTTTGGTTACTAAAAAAAACTATAAAATTCCAAACATTGTGAATTTTTAAAGAAATTATAAGGTGATAAAGTAATTGTTTTCTCTAATGTACTAAATATATTTTATAAGATAAAAGCTTTACACTATAGAAAAAAGTGTTCTTTAAATTTTGCACATAATTGTTTTTACTAAATAAGCTCTATAATTTTTCTATGAATATTTTAAAACTGCTCTAAAACTACTACAAAACCCTGCGCTCCACTTGCTTCAAATCAGTCCGCCGCGAGGCCTCTGAGAGAGTGGTCACGTCGCTCGACGCTCTGCCCGGCGCGGTTGTCGACCTTTCCGTAAGTTCGAAGATAGTGCAAATTTATAGCTTGATTTGCAAATCTTAGTACTTTGGTAAGTAAATTATTACAAGCTTTTATTAAATATCGTTAACTTTTAATTTGCAATAATATTGATCTTTAATAATTATGACATTTGAATGAATAGTAATTAAGTTACTATATACTTAATTTAGTTCTATGTAATAAATAACTTAAATATTATATAAAAAAACTAATTAACAACAAAGTTACTAAAAGTAATACTTACAAATAAAAAATATGCCCCAAATCGCTCCCGAGCGGCATTGTGCCCAGAAGGCTGGTCGCATTCCCTCGCTGGATGGTCAGGCTTATTCGCTGACCCAAGAATGCCCCAGCCCGCTGGTCACCCGAGGACTCAACCAAACGCTTGGCGAGATCCCGGAATAAACGGTGAGCGCTTGGCCCCCACGGTCCGAGGGTCTCAACTCCAAACGGCTCAAATATGCAGGTGTTGCTAATATCGACATATTTGCGCCGCTTGAGCGACTCTGCTGCTGCAGCAGCAGTTCCGGCCTCTATTGAGGTTTGGGGAAGGTGGGATGGGGCCAGGGTGTCGACGCAGGTTGCGTCCCACACCAAGGGCCGGCCCATCTTCCACGGAACCAGGGTCATGCCATCGGGTCTCTTGCCATCGCTTCGTAACAAGCCATTCGGTTCTAGAACGGCTGGTATAGAAGCGCTAGCAAGGGCCCGGCGGATGATGTCATTAAGGCCGGCGTGGCGGGGAATTCTCCCCGCACTTCTGCTGCAGGAAAGACCGTGATGGCCAAGCTCATTCACCATGTCACCGCATGGGCAGCGATGTGGGACATTACACGGTGCCCCCAAACGAAGTGAGGAAGCTAGGCGAAAGGTATTGTTGTCCAGGAGTGTGCAAAGATGAGGAGAAGGAAGGGTGTGGAGCCATAATCCAGATTCCCATTGGGCCACAGCAAGGAGACGGGCCTGATCTGCAGGACTAGCTAGCGTATTAAGAAGGTTATTCCGCGCTAGTCTGCAAACCGGCTCATCCCACTGCCTTTGCGATGACGGGTTACTGGGCACGTCATCGCCACACTGGCTCTTCCACACATCTAAGGCTTCAGACACGTGGGCTGTTGGATGGTGTCGCGGGGATTTCGATAGCTTTTATTTAACTTGCAATGTATGTATGTCTTGTTCGGGTGGAGTTTTGCAACCCAATTTTGACCCACTTCCCGTTTACTGATTGAGCTGAAAATTTGCATACATGTGTAAATCGCGTGACAATGCAATTTTATGATTGACATGGTGCTGATCTGATGATGGAGATGGAAGGTGGCCATTGAAACTTTGCAATAAAATAGCACAACCTAATCGAGTTTGGGCTCGTTTGAATCGTCTTGACGAGTAGTTTGTCCTTCAATGGTAACCAGGGTCTGATGATGGAGCTGGATGGTGGTCATAGGAACTCTGTAATAAAATGACGCAACCCCATCGAGTTTCGGCTCGTCTCATTCGTGTTGACGAGTACTTTGGTTTTAGATGGTTACCAGGGTCTGATCTGATGATGGAGCTGAAAGGTGGTCATAGAAACTCAGTAAAGAAACGACGCAACCCCATCGAGTTGCGGCTCGTTTGATTCATCTTGACGAGTACTTTGGTGCTAGATGGTAACCAGAGTCTGATGATGGAGCTGGAAGATGGCCATAGGAACTGAGTAATTAAACAACATAATAACCCCATCGAGTAAGGGCTCGTTTAATTCGTCTAGACAAGTACTTTGCTGCTAGATGGTAACCAGGGCCTGATGATGGAGCTGGTAGGTGGCCATAGGAACTCCGTAATAAAATGACGCAACCCCATCGAGTTTCAGCTCGTTTCATTCGTCTTGACGAGTACTTTGGTTTTAGATGGTTACCAGGGTCTGATCTGATGATGGAGCTGAAAGGTGGTCATAGTAACTCAGTAAAGAAACGACGCAACCCCATCGAGTCTCTGCTCGTTTTATCCGTCTTGACGAGTACTTTGGTGCTAGATAGTAACCTAAGTCTGATGATGGAGCTGGATGGTGGTCATAGGAACTCTGTAATTAAACAACATAACCCTATCGAGTAAGGGCTCGTTTAAATCGTCTAAACGAGTACTTTGCTGTTAGATGGTAACCAGGGTCTGATGATGGAGCTGGAATGTGGCCATTGGAACTTTGCAATGAAATAACACAACCTAATCGAGTCGCGGCTCGTTTGATTCATCTTGACGAGAACTTTGGTGCTAGATGGTAACCAAAGTCTGATGATGGAGCTGGAAGATGGCCATAGGAACTGAGTAATTAAACAACATAATAACCCCATCGAGTAAGGGCTCGTTTAATTCGTCTAGACAAGTACTTTGCTGCTAGATGGTAACCAGGGCCTGATGATGGAGCTGGAAGGTGGCCATAGGAACTCCGTAATAAAATGACACAACCTAATCGAGTTTGGGCTCGTTTAAATCGTGTTGACGAGTAGTTTGTCTTTCAATAGTAACCAGGGTCTGATGATGGAGCTGGATGGTGGTCATAGGAACTCAGTAAAGAAACGACGCAACCCCATCGAGTCTCGGCTTGTTTGATTCGTCTTGACGAGTACTTTGGTGCTAGAAAGAAAGAACTTAAAATGTATTTTCATTTCAGGTTATCAAAGATGAGGTTCCACAAACAACAAATAAGGTTGAAGGTCGAAGACTAGTAGATTTTCAATACTTTTTAGACCAAATTAAAATACTTAGTAACCACAATAGAGCCACAGGATGTACAATTAATAATTTACAAGTGATAAAAGAGCATAAAGTAGGCTTATTATCTACATTTTTAATGAAGTATAACATTTACCTTTAGATAAGTCTATGAATCATGTAAAATCTTGTTTACATAAGAAAGGTCGAAGTATATTTAGTTGACAATACAGCCTGGTCATAATTATATTTTCACATTAGTTTCTTAGTCAATTATTTTTATAACTAATTAATTTTACGCTGGTATGATAGCCTTTAACAGCAGTGTCTTACAGACAAAGGTACCTACTCAAAATTTAAGTTGCGTTTAAAGTAATGTTCTCTTACTTTCGTTGGAGTTGCTCGAGTGTGTCATGCTCTCTCAAAGTGTCTCTGCGGTGGTGGCATGTGCGTCGGGTCGTTACGTTCCCTCAAACATGGTTAAACGAAGCGATGGCTGATTTACATGTCATACTCGTGAACGGGTGCCGCCTGTGGAGGCTGGTCTGCTCTTGCAATCTTATTTTTTACTGGAAGTATTAAATCGTCTTTCTTTTTTTTTGTTTCAGAGATACTGTAAGAAGTTGTTTATTTTATTTTATATCGAGCAATACTTGTTTTTATTGGATATTCTTTTGTATATGTTGTGATAGAAAATGTCCTTCTATAATTGCGAGGGCATTTTCCAATTTGTATTAACGCTGTAAAAGAAAGCGAGAAAAGAAATGCCCTTGCCTAAGCTGAGTTTCTTATCGGTTCTTCTCAGTACAAGGCTACCGCTTCACAGTTAGGACTTGAATGAAATATATATAAAAATAACCGATTGCATAGCGACATTCATAAGTGCTCCTTGTTGTAGCAGAAATTGAATAAATGAACTTGAATGAAAATGAACATGTGAATCAGCCATCGCTTCGTTTAACCATGTTTGAGGGAACGTAACGACCCGACGCACATGCCACCACCGCAGAGACACTTTGAGAGAGCATGACACACTCGAGCAACTCCAACGAAAGTAAGAGAACATTACTTTAAACGCAACTTAAATTTTGAGTAGGTACCTTTGTCTGTAAGACACTGCTGTTAAAGGCTATCATACCAGCGTAAATTTAATTAGTTATAAAAATAATTGACTAAGAAACTATAATGTGAAAATATAATTATGACCAGGCTGTATTGTCAACTAAATATACTTCGACCTTTCTTATGTAAACAAGATTTTACATGATTCTTAGACTTATCTAAAGGTAAATGTTATACTTCATTAAAAATGTAGATAATAAGCCTACTTTATGCTCTTTTATCACTTGTAAATTATTAATTGTACATCCTGTGGCTCTATTGTGGTTACTAAGTATTTTAATTTGGTCTAAAAAGTATTGAAAATCTACTAGTCTTCGACCTTCAACCTTATTTGTTGTTTGTGGAACCTCATCTTCGATAACCTGAAATGAAAATACATTTTAAGTTCTTTCTTTCTAGCACCAAAGTACTCGTCAAGACGAATCAAACAAGCCGAGACTCGATGGGGTTGCGTCGTTTCTTTACTGAGTTCCTATGACCAGCTTTCAGCTCCATCATCAGATCAGACCCTGATAACCATCTAAAAACAAAGTACTCGTCAAGACGAATGAGACGAGCAAAAACTCGATGGGGTTGCGTCGTTTTATTACAGAGTTCGTATGGCCACCTTCCAGCTCCATCAGCAGACCCTGGTTACCATCTAGCAGCAAAGTACACGTCTAGACGAATTAAACGAGCCCTTACTCGATGGGGTTATTATGTTATTTAATTACTCAGTTCCTATGGCTATCTTCCAGCTCCATCATCAGACCCTGGTTACCATCTAGCACCATAGCACTCGTCAAGATGAATCAAACGAGCCGAGACTCGATGGGATTGCGTCGTTTCTTTAATGAGTTCCTATGACCACCTTTCAGCTCCATCATCAGATCAGACCCTGGTAACCATCTAAAAACAAAGGACTCGTCAAGACGAATGAGACGAGCCGAAACTCGATGGGGTTGCGTCGTTTTATTATAGAGTTCCTATGACCACCATCCAGCTCCATCATCAGACCCTGGTTACTATTGAAAGACAAACTACTCGTCAACACGATTTAAACGAGCCCAAACTCGATTAGGTTGCGTCATTTTATTACGGAGTTCCTATGGCCACCTTCCAGCTCCATCATCAGATCAGCACCATGTCAATCATAAAATTGCATTGTCATGCGATTTACACATGTATGCAAATTTTCAGCTCAATCAGTAAACGGGAAGTGGGTCAAAATTGAGTTGCAAAATTCCACCCGAACTAGACATACATAGCATACATTGCAAGTTTAATAAAAATACATGCAATATAATATTATACTTATTTCATTTCATGCATTACTTACGCCCATATTAAAAAAAAAATCGAAGTACCTATTACGAAAAAGCAAATTCGATCTAACGGATCAAAGTGAGTGAGTTTGACTATAGTGAGCAGAACTAGCCTATTCTACACACACAGTCGCGCGCGCTCACAGCTCGCTTCTGTGTGCGTGATATTTGGACTTAAAAACCTAAACTTCAGGTCTCGCGCTCGGCGTAAACGCTCTTAACAAATCACAAGTTTCTCATCTAGGCAAGGCAGTGTAAAGGCCCAAACATGCCAATGCTCAGGAAGAAGTACAATGCCGCCTCAAGATCCAATAAAAGAGCAATCGCCAAGGCTAAAGTTGACCACATCAGCAAAATTGGTGATCGTTTGACCAAGTATCCATCCGGATCACGTGCCTTCTGGTCACTCGCCAAGGCTGCTGGAGTGCGTTCCGTCGTTCTGGGTGTAGTTGTTTGGTTACAGTTTAACTCGTTTGAGTTGCAACTGAGCCACGGAACGATCGAGTTGTTTTTATAACCTCTTCTGAAGTATTCCTGTCCAAAACGATAGAAAACTCTTCTTTTGTCTAGATTTTTTCCACTTTTATACAATATTTAAACCTAATTATTAAAAAGTAAAACAATACGAAACAAACAGGCCGAATTTTTCGAGACGTTTTGACTTAAATTGCAAAATTTAACACTTTAGCAATGATATAAACGTCAAATAGCTGTCAGAGTGAAAAACAACCATCCGATTTGATGGTTGTTTGGTTGCTGCGCTCTGAGCCACAGAACGGATGAAACTACGCTCTGACAGCCGTCAGAGTAAAATTTCACCAAGCCACGGAACGGGTAGAGCGCGCGCCGGAGTGCGCTCGAGTGCACTCGATTGAAGCCACGGAACGCAGCCCTGAAAACAACTTTTGTCGGTCCAGCCTCCCCCCACTGTGTACATCTGAAACTGATTTGGTCCATAGTGCAAGAGAGAAAAGCCGACCTTTTGGGAAGGCTCTTCGCCTCAAACTCGGCTTTGGATGACAAGGGAACTATGCCACCAAACATCCTGCGGCAAAAGTTCTATGCCAGAGATTCGATTAGACGAAAGGCAATTAAACGTGAACTCTCTGCCCTTGATATCCGAAAGTTGAGTGGGCCTGACGGTGTACCTGCAGTAGAACTGAAAATGTGCGCTCCCGAGTTGACACCAGTAATAGCACGCCTATGTCGATTGTCATATAAGTCCATCCAAGTGTTCCGCCTTCGTGGAAGTTAATTCCTGTGCACCCGATTCCTAAAAAAGGAGATCGATCAGACTCTTCGAACTGCAGGCCCATAGCAATCACATCCCTCCTCTCAAAGGTCACGGAGCGCATCATTAACAAGCAGCTCTTAGGATATCTCCACCAGTTGATTTCCGACCGCAAATACGGCTTACGTCATGGGCGGTCAACAGGTGATCTTCTGGTATATCTCACACACCGTTGGGCAGAAGCCATAGAGAGTCGAGTTGAAGCTCTAGCGGTTAGCTTAGACATTGCAAAAGCATTCGATAGGGTCTGGCACAGAGCGCTTCTCGCGAAGTTACCAGTATACATACGGAATACCCGAGGAACTATGTAAATGGGTCGCTAGCTTTCTTTGTGGGCGCAGCATTAAGGTCGCTGTCGACGGTTGCTGCTCTGATGTCATGCCCATAAATGCTGGCGTTCCCCAGGGCTCGGTTTTGTCTCCCACGCTGTTTCTGCTGCATATCAATGATATAGCTAACATTGATGCATACTGCATTGCTATGCGGATGAAAGTACGGGAGACGCCCTGTACATCGGAAGACCTAATGTGCCTCGGACTTTCACACAGGAGAATCGGCTGAAACTTGTGTCCAAAGTTGAGAACTCCCTGGAACGGGTCTCAAAATGAGGTGAATCGAACTTAGTTCAGTTCAACCACTCCATGTCAAAGGTTGGCGTGATCACCGCCAAAAAGGATCCATTTCTCGTAGCACCACAGTTCCAAAGCACTCCACTTAACATCTCAAGCAGCATTGGGATCCTTGGTGTTGACATATCAAGTAATGTACAGTTCCGCAAGTATCTAGAGGACAAAAAGAAGATGGCATCCAAGAAATTAGGCGTTCTTAGAAAAGCGAGACGGTACTTCAAGTCTAACCAGCTTTTACAGTTGTACAAAGTCCAAGTTAGACCTCACATAGAGTACATACAGTTCTCATCAATCTCAAGGAAGAGACGGTTACGCTTTATATGAAAATTTACTGTAAAATTTTCAAATAAATCTTACTTTGACTTTTATCTAACACTTTTTTGAACTGTCAAATCGTACCTAATACAATTATATGATTACGAATAAAAAGTTAAAGTATAGTTCTGCTGTTTCCGATATTACGATACTGGACCACTCAGTATCGGAACTGTAGTATCGGATCTAGTGGTCCGAGATTCCGATATTACATGCCCTCAGATGTAGTGATCTTTTACACGCTAAAGTCGGTGGTATAAACGTTATTTTATTTAGCTTTAGAAAATTCAAATTATGGCCTACTTCGTGCGTATGTAATTCACAAAAACACAAAACAAGATAATATGCATACTTCATCGCTGTCATCCGAATCGCTGCCCGATGATCCTGAAGAGTCGTCTGATGATGATGAGTCCACTGTCGTGACCTGCGGAATAACGCGATCAAATATTAGTAATAAGGTAAGTAATTAAGCTAAGTGGGGCCACGAGCCACCCATTGAGGCTTGGGCTGAAAATCGACGCTGTAGTCAACTGCAGCATTATGCCGAGCCTAGGCCTTTTCAACACCACACTGGTTAATGTGTAATTGAGTAATGTTTTTCTTTATTTTATTTTTCTATTTTATTTAAACTTGTCATGTTATTATTATTATAATAATTGTGATGTATGTGTGTTCGTGTTCAATAAATAATTTCTATTTCTAAAAGTAGGTACACACACCCCCCTACCAGATCAACCTATCCAAATCTGTCAAATTTCTCCGACACATATGAACGCTCGGGTCACACGATAAGTTTCAATTTCGCGTGAAAGTCGTAAGAGTAGGCAATTTTTTATACCTAAACTTGACTCTTGTTAGAGAGTGAACCTTCTGTACGGTAGTACTATTAGTTATTCTGTGGTGAAGGGGCGAAACATGTCGGGTTTCAGTTTGAATGTTTGATCACATAACGTCTAAACAAAGTGAGTACCTAGCGAGATGTTTAGGTACTCATGTCGTTTGGCAGTATGTAGTTTTTTTTATTACTTACATCTATAATTTTTTTTAAATATAAAACGCGCCTATTTGCGCCGGTTCACTGTTATACCCGTCCCTTACCGTCGTAACGTCGAGAGAGCGAGAGAGAAGCGCTCGAAAGGACTCCCTTTAACTTACAAAACTAATCGTGTTAGATTCCGTTAAAATAGTTTTAAAGAACTACTTTTCGTCTAACAGTAAGTAAGTACCTATGTATCTTACCTCACTGGACACGATCCCCCTCGCCTGCAGCTTGGCCGCCGCTAGTTTGGCGGCAGCCGCCTTCTGAGCAGCTATCTGCGCCGCTTGCGTGGCTAGCCGCTCGCGCTCGGCGTTGGCATCGTAGTAGTTGAATAGCACTTCCATTGATACTGGCACGTCGCCGAAGTACACCTCGTTGGGGATGTGGGAGGAGTCGAGGCAGTCGTCACTCCATCGCCTGGGGAAGGGGGGTTGCATTAAAGTAAGGTAAGCCTTATTAAGCTGATTAGCTAAATTATTTCTTTTCGATTTGACTACTGATTGCATATTGTTGTTTTTGATTGTTTTGTAAACTTTATTTTACAAAACAATCAAAAATTTGTTTTGTACTTCTATATTATTATAAAGCTGTGGAGTTTCTTGTGCCCGTTCTTCTCCACAGCTAAAAGACGTCCTGAATGGGTGTTTTTCCTATGCCTATCCATCCATCCATAAAAAAATAAATTTAGACGATTTAAAATGCTTATTTTAAGCTTACTGAATAAAGATATTTTGATTTTGATTTTGATTTCATAACTAGTCAATAGCGTGGGGCCACGAGCCACCCATCGACGCTTGGGCTGAAAATCGACGCTGTAGTCAGCTGCAGCATTATATCGTTTTTAACACCACACCAGTTAATCTGTAATTCAGTAATGTGTTGTACTTTATTTAATTTTTTTTTACTTGTTTTTTTTATTTTACTGTCCTGGCATGTTATTTATAATAATTATGGTGTATGTGTGTGTGTGTTAAGTAAATCATTTCTATTTCAATAAGTAGGTACACACCCCTACCAGATCAACCTTTCCAAAACTGTCAAATTTCTCCAATCGATATTGATCCTTATACCCTAGTGCTAAAGTTCAAAATAATTGTGAACGTTTTGTGGTAGGTTGAAGTGCTCGTACATAAGAGCGTTTTTATTGAAAGACGTTCAGTGGCACGACTTAGAAGCGCTACTGTCGCACGGCTTTAACACAACTATTAGTATCCGGCAAACTTCTTGAGTATTGAGAGGCGAAGTGGGGAAAAGATTATTGAGTATGTACACTTACGTGCACAAAAAGTGTTTACTTGTTCCTGTTAAATATGTTCTCATATTGTTTTAATCTGCGATTTGACTACATAAATAAGAATAAATAGTCGGTATTAGAAATCTTACAAAATATAAAATTTTGTTGAGACAAAACAGATATTCCTTCCATTATGTCGAAGCCAGCAAAATTAGAGCTGGTGCTAAGTCTTGGTTCAGCAGAAACAGAGCTAGTTGTAGACATTAGTTCTTCTTCTTCATTAATTTTGACTTTGATTAACTTTGCATCTCTCTTTAAGAAGCAATATACATCAAACACCATTTTTCTGGCTTGTCTTTTTAAAACTACGTTATGTTGTCGTTGCTTAGTGAAAAAAAAAATCAATTAAAACAAAAACTACAAAAAAAATACTATTTAAATGCACGAAAGTGTATCCGGGCGACAGCGGGACGTCGACGCGGTGCGGGAGGCAGAGATCTACTGACTGATTTACCAATCGCGTGGCTTCGCGCGCTCGATGCGATACCCCCCGCCGCTGCGCCCCGCAACCCACCACCAAAGAGACCTAAAATTCGCTACCGCGCATTCAAGGTCAAATACTCAAGAAGTTTGCCGGCTACTGTACATTACTTATTTGAACAAAACTTTATTTTTAATACCTATTTAAACAACAGCAATAAAATTATTCGACATAGATAGATAGATAGATTAATTCTTTATTGCATATACGAGGGCCACACCGAAATGATCGGGAATAGAAAAAACTACAAAGATAACACAATAATATTTACTTTCATTGTTTTTCGAAGTATTCTCCGTGACAATCAATGCACTTTTGCATTCGTTCAAACCAATTATTGTAACAGTAATTCCAGTCTGAAGTAGACATAGTCGAAACGGCCGATTTATAAGCTTGGACTGCCTCTTCTGGACCTGGAAACCGTTGACCACGTAGCAAATCTTTAGTTCTTGGGAATGTAAAGTAATCGTTGGGGCTCAGGTCAGGGCTGTATGGAGGATGGTCCATCAACTCCACGTTTTCCTGATTTAAAAACGCGATCGTTTGCCGAGCGGTGTGGGAACTCGCATTATCGTGGTGAAGGATTATGCGACGGTTCGGATTACTTTTACGAAGTTCTCTTATGACTTCCGGCAAACAAACTGTTGTGTACCATTTAGCAGTAACCGTTTTCCGTTCCTGTAAAGGAATTGTAGCCACATGTCCGGTTTTCGATACAAACGAAGCGACCATTTTTTTCGACACGCTACGAGAGCGCACAACTTTTGTTGGTTTGACCTCACCTTCGTAGACCCAAACAGCCGATTAGTGTTTTCTTTCGAGCTCATATGAATAAATCCACGATTCATCACCCGAGACGATATTGTAAACAGCATTTGAGCTCCCTCTATCGAACCGTTGCAGAGAAGACCGACACCAATTAACACGAGCCGACTTTTGTTCTTCGGTCAAGCGATGGGGCACCCAGCGGGAAACTAACTTCCTGACACCCAGTTCATCATGCAATATTATTTGAATGGCTGTCATACCAATGCTGAGGGAAGCCCGTATCTGCTCGTATGTCACATGTCTATCTTCTTGTATTAATTGGCGTACAGCATCGATGTTTTCTTGTGTTACCGCTGTTTTTGGCCGACCAGTAGAAGGAACTGTGGTAAGAGATAAACGTCCTCGACGGAACTCAGAATACCAGCGATATATAGTCGTTTTACTAGGTGCTTCAAGTTCATAAATAGAAACAAGCTCGGCAAGACATTGTTCTTGAGATAAACCTCGGCGAAAGTTGTGAAAAATTATCGCACGGAAATGTTCCCGCGTAAGCTCCATTTTCTCACTGACTTCTTAATTTGAAATAGCTACCACTCTTCTTTTATTGAAAATTTTTATTTTTCAAAAATGGAATTAAGTTCGTAAGAATACTAAATTTCAAATACCAAAAAGATTTTAAGTCTAATTTATTCAAAAGTATTCCATTCCCGATCTTTTCGGTGTGGCCCTCGTACATGTGAAACATTTTACGGTATGGGTAGAGGCAGACTTATCGCTGAAAGCGCCATAATAATGTCGCTACGTATGTAATAAACAGAGGTCGGAATTAGGTAGAGTTATTTATGTACTTGCATCGAAATATTGATATTAATTTAGATCTGCCCGGGATTTCTAATGGACAATCCCGTGTGGCCAACAATATTACAAATAAATAATAATAATAATAATAAAAACCTCAGAGATAGATAAGACAAATAAAAAAACAAAGATAATTAACATACATTTTTTATTTACATTAATTCACAATAAAAATGATTAATAGTCTTAAGAAAAATTCTCATACTTATACTTCGCCTTTTTTATACTTTTTTCTGTACTAATATTATAATGAGGAAACATTTAATTGTTTGTTTGTATTGAATATAGACTCCAAAACTACTAGACCTATTTAAAAAAATCTTTCAACGTTGGGAAGCTGCACTATCTCCGGGTGACATAGGCTATATTATATTTTCAGAAAAATTAGGGATCCTTACTAAAACTCAAATAAATTCCTTAAATCGCGTGCGCTAAGAAAACTATTGATGATAGAATAAAATAATGTACTTAGGCTTTGCAGAACACACCATTATCTACAAAAAGTGTCGCGATAATATGTCTAACTATTTTAGTTACGTCACAATAAGTGTTCTTGGGAGGGGAGTCATTTTGAAAATTCGTCACAGGGTACACGCGAACGAAGTCGCCGGCGGTTTGCTAGAATGTAATAACACGCGGGATTTTTCTGCTCTTTAAAATTAATCTCGGGATTTGCAGCATATCCACTTTATTCTTTCGCTGTATGAAATCAGTGTAAGTACACAAATAGCTCTACCTAATTCCGATCTCTGGTAATGAACAATATAAATAAAAAAATTGTTTGCCTGTAAAGTCGGTTTTACGGGCGAAGATTTTACGTGACAACGTCTCTTTCTCGGTAGAATATTTATTGATATGAATATAATTAAATTGCACAATAGGAACAAGGAATTGAATGAAAATAAGAATTGCACAAATTTATCATAGTTGAGTGGGAGAGAGACGCAAGGCATTCGGCGGGCCTCTCTCTCGTTCGGTGACTCATCGTAACGTTACCCAGCGTTACACTTTTTCATAAGTGACTCCCAGCCGCAACCTAATTTAAGACGTTGTCACGTCAAAAAATAAACAAATCGCGCCTTACCTCCGAAACTGTATCCCCGAGAAGTCCTTCCGAAAGGGCCTCACCGCGTACTGGTAGCCCGGGTGCCGCGGGCGCGGCGGCGGCGGCGCGGGGCGCGGCACCGGGGCGCGCGGGGCGCCGGGGGGCGGCGCCCGGGGCGGGGTGCCGGGCGGCTTCGGCTTGTTCGTGGAGCCCTTGGGCCGGCCGCGCTTCTTGGGCTAGGAAATAGCATCAGGAGTTCACGCGGATCTAGTTTGTTGGGAGTTTGGTGAGGGCTTTTATACAAAGACTTAGGGGTGAGCCGTGTGGTATAGCGGCTCGGTAAACGAATACTACCAACCCCTCTCTTCCTTTGAGTGTCGTAAAAGGCGACTTCCGCGCTTCTTGGGCTAGGAAATAGCATCAGGAGTTCACGCGGATCTAGTTTGTTGGGAGTTTGGTGAGGGCTTTTATACAAAGACTTAGGGGTGAGCCGTGTGGTATAGCGGCTCGGTAAACGAATACTACCAACCCCTCTCTTCCTTTGAGTGTCGTAAAAGGCGACTTCCGCGCTTCTTGGGCTAGGAAATAGCATCAGGAGTTCACGCGGATCTAGTTTGTTGGGAGTTTGGTGAGGGCTTTTACACAAAGACTTAGGGGTGAGCCGTGTGGTATAGCGGCTCGGTAAACGAATACTACCAACCCCTCTCTTCCCTTGGGCGAGAGATAGCATCAGGAGTTCACGCGGATCTAGTTGGTTTGTTTGTGTGTGCGGGGTGTTATATACAGATTTAGGGTTTAAGAGCGGCTCACTAAAAGAATACTAACGACCCCTCTCGACCTTTAGGTGTCGTAAATGGCTACTCCAGCGCTTCTTGGGCTAGGAAACAGCATCAGAAGTTCACGCGGATCTAGTTTGTTGGGAGTTTGGTGAGGGCTTTCATACAAAGGTTGAGGGTTAAAGAGATATGGAATAGCGGGTCTCTAAAAGAATACTACAGACCCCTCTCTTCCTTTGGGTGTCGTAAAAGGCGACTCCCGCGGTTCTTGGGCTAGGAAATAGCGTCAGGAGTTCACGCGGATCTGGTTTTTTGGGAGTTTGGTGAGGGCCGGTGTGTTATACAATGATTTAGGATCTAGTTTATTGGGAGTTTGGTGAGGGCCGGGGTGTAATACAAAGGTTTAGGATCTAGTTTTTTGCAGTTTTGGTTTAAAATTTAAATCGAAAATTGCATTGAAATCGAAAAATCAAATATATGTTTTTTTTTCGGTTTTTTTATCGAACTTTTATTATGACTAGGCCCTCTGACCTCTTATCCCGTGGTTCATTTCCCTAGTCGATGGGTCCCGCGGCCTCCACTTTACTCGAATTCGCTGTTCTCCAGTGTTTAGTGCGTAAACTTCCCTCTACAATTGCTACGCTTTCAATGTGAAAAGGGGGACGGATAGAGTTCCACATAAATTGCCTCCCTTCTGAGGGTGGGGTAACCCCAATTCGGATTCATACATTCATCCATACATATAATCACGACTATTATCCCCGAAGGGTTAGTCGGAGACTAGGCAATGAGGACCGCAAAAGCAGTCCTCTGCCATAGTCCACTTTTCACCAAATAGCGGCTGCACATGTGCTCAGCGTGACAGGTGGTGAGCCCACCGCCGCTCTATGCTGTTGGATGTATGGTGCAGTCTTTAATTCGGATTCACTAGAAAAAAAAGGCCCTCTGAATTCAGATGCCGGTTGCCGACTGACTCACTTCCATGCTGGACGTGGGCGTTTTGCCCGGAGTGCCGCCGACCTTCGCCAAATCGGGGCTGCTGAATGGTTTCCTGTCTTCCTCCCTGCTGGATAAAACACAAAAGTTAATATTAGGTCATCTGTTGAAATACCAGACACAATAGAATTTCTATTGTTATCAAGTTTTAACCGCCTGTGTGGTTCCGCCTGTGCGGGTTCGATTCCCAGCGGGGGGTACATCTTTGTGTGCTCGGTTTGGTTGGTGGTAGGGCTATTAAGTCCGCCTGGCTAGCTACCACCATCTTATCTAAGTATATCGCCATAACAACGATGTTTATAGCATTGTTGTGTTCCGGCAGTTTGAGATAAGATAACCAGTTCCTCAGTGGTTGAGGATTCCGGGTGAAGCGCGCTTCCACCTTCGACCTTATCGTCACTTACCATCAGGTGAGATGAAGGCCAAGCGCTTACCCGTTGCCAATAAATAAATAAAAAAGCTCTAGGCGTCCCTGCCACAGACGGATATGGAACCAATAAATAAAAACAACATTTTATGTGAGCGCTCGGCCCGATATACGGAGGTCCCGGGTTCAATTGTCAGGTTTGACAGTGTGTTCGGATTTTCCGATGTAAAGTCAGAGGGGTGTCACTCCCCCGCTGTTTAGGTCCGTTCAGCCGACGCGCCTTCCAGGCAGGCGGATGGTAGCAGGTTGCCGCTCGCGACGCACCGAACACCGAGCGCGTAAAATGAACGATCATTTCTGTGATTTTTGTGCACCGAACAATGACTACTAAACGATCTTATAATCCGTATATGAAAAGAAATGAAATATTTATTTGCTTTAGAGACACGGTTTACAATATTGGTGTTCAAAGACATTTTTTAACAGTGCAGGCGTGCTCTGCCGATTTCTCAGCAAGCAAAAAAAAACTGAAAAATTAAATCAAAACCTATGACATGATCATTATATTAATTGGGGATTATACTTATTTAAATTAAAATAGAAAAATAGAATTCAATTAGCGCATAGATAATAAAATAATATAAATTTAAAACAGATTATGGTAATTATGATTGTTGCATGTCAAAAAAACTCCTTCAAATTATAAAATCTATTGTCAATAAGCCATTTTTTTTAACATTCTTATAAATAATGTTTTAGGATGCCTTCTTATATTAACAGGAATATAGAAGATACTGTTGTGTTTACGGGTGTCTAAACTAAAGAAAGAACAATGAGTCCGATTTATTTTTATACAGGTTCAAAGGTTCAAGTCGACCTATATCCTTTAGGGTGTAATTTCCATCATATCTGACTGATTTCACTATGAAACACCGTACCCCAAACTTAGCCGTTCTTAAGTTATAGTACTTTGAAGATTTTTTATAAAAATTGCCGTTGTTTTTGTCTATTGTCCTCTTTTTTGTGTTTTGTGCCTCTAACTTATTTAGTTTTGGTATTTTGTGTAGAAGGTTAGTTGCTCAATTATTCTGAACACTAAAATTGCAAGTAGTTGTACCAACTGAGTCGTAGTAGACGATGAACAGTATAAAAAAGAAATAAATTCGAAAAAAAAATGTTGTTTTTTCGATATTAAAAAAAGTCTACGACAGTTGTGCTGCAGATAATCGTAAAAATATCTACAGCTCCTTAGCTTTCTATCAAGGTATAACAAGCTACGGTATTATCAGAATTCTCGGAAAAAACTTTGATGAAAATCTCCCAAGTACTAATCAATATACAAACGGTGTGACTTATTGCGTGGCAATAACTACTAAGACTTCAATATCTTTATTCTACTGAGTCGATGAGAGAGAAAGTGTACCGTTGCCGTATTTTTTATTGTTTTCAATCTTTATATCAGTATGTATATATGTTACAATACATGTATCACTATGAGCCTCTTAAGTTAGCTCTAAATTGAAATTTAGATGCCCCCCCAAGTGGCGTGCCTAGGGCTTCAGATTGGGGCAAGCCACGAAACCTGAAGTTCTTAATCTTGCTACCTACGTACAAGGTTGGTGCCCATTTGTGACACTAGCCACAGTTTTTACTCAAATCGTCATAGGCCGTGGCATTCCAAACGTTCTTTTCGTTGGTAAAAAAACAGGCCTTTATTTTAATTACCTTCTGTTACATCTTGAATGTGATTTTTGAGAATTTTATTTTGGCCAATTTAGGCGTTCTTTATCTCAGAAACAAAAATACATTAACAGTATTTACTTATTGAATAGTGTAGAATAGCTATTGGCATAGTACGTAGCGGCCTCGCTTTTTGTAAATTTCGCTTAACTTTTATTTAAACTCAAAATTGCAGAGAAAGATTTTCATAAATTGCGCGAGGGCACTTTTTTGAGCTCCTGGATTGAAATAAAAAAATGAAACAAAACCAAAAAAACTTCGAAAATCGCGTTAAGTTAACTGTGAATTTCTCTTATCTACGATAATATTGTTGAGTAAAATTTATACCAGAATAATTGTTACTTCATGAGGAATAAAAATGTTATAATGAATTTATTATCCTATTTCGATGAAAACTATAAATACAACTAAGTACAAAATTACAACAAAATGCGATGCGCCGGCCGTCCGAACTCAGCTTATTCTCGCAGAGTGGAGATTCGTAATATTACGCATGCATTTATTATCCTATTTCCATAAAAACGATAAATACAACTGGAAAATTACTACAAAATGCGAAAACGGGCATTTTGCGCGGAAATCACAGTCGATATGTAGGCCTCTACACTTAATTTATTTATTATTATTACTTAATTATTAGAATGGAAGCAACCAACAATCCAAAGAGTTTTTTTACATAGACCTATTATAATTAATGCCCTAGATGACTTTTAATAGTTTGCGAAATACATAAATCATGTGTGATGTTCAAAGAATTTATTTACCTCTACCTTTCGTATGCCAATCATCAACACGTTTAGGTACACATTTGTTTGCAACACATCACATGCTCAACACATCTTAGTTCGTCACAGAGACCAATAAAGCGACGAACTGAACTCGGAACACATTTTTTTAACACAAATTACGAAAACACTTGTTACTTATAAACAATCCCTCAAATAAAGTGAAGTGTGACAATAACAAAGAATAAAAAATGGCTGGCTGCTGCCTGTGGCTGCTGCACAGCACAATCGCGTATTAACGCTCGCCTCTGATTGGTTCGCCCGAGCTCGAGCTGTCGTCGGTCGCCTCTGATTGGATCGCCCGCGTTGAAGTTGCACGTGATTCGGTAGAAATAAAGCCTGATTTGGAGAAGGCCTTACTTGCGAACTTCAAAACGCAAGCTGGCTTCAAGCTCGTCAACGAAGAGTATGAATTTCTCATAGAATCTATACATACTTACGCAGTATTATGTTTATAGAGTAGCAATTTTGTTAAAGTTAGAAGAGAGCGGATATACTTTAAATCCGAAGCCCGGTTGCAAGCCAACTTGTGCGAGAGAGATGTAAAGCGTCACACGATTTATAAGCAGCTTTATTCGATTTGTTTGGTGATTCTTAATATGAGAAACTTATAAAATTGATAATTTGAATGCTGATGAAAGAAAATTAACAATGGTAAAAAATATGAAGTGATTTTAATAATTGCGTTTTACCAGTAGTGATATTGAGTTTTTGTTAGGTTAAGCCGGGCTTTTCGGCTTGTATGAAGGTACCGCCACTGCCCCCCCCCCCCCTCTATTTTACGCCTTTCGGCGTAAAATAGAGGGGGGGGGGGCCCTTCGACCATCGACCATCGACCCTTCAAGGATCATAAGACCGCCACGGCGGTCGCAAAACAACGGGTAAACTTATGTCGCATACTGGGTAAATCATCTTTTGTTTTTGCAAATTTATTTATTTTATATTTATTTATTTATATTCCAAAAAACTTACAATATCTTTACAGGCAAAACTTAACATAATACGATAATGTAACTACTATATCTATACATTTATCAACCTATATAACCTAACCTACTTACTTATTATAACTTATTATATACAAAGCCTTCCTTGTGAACTCACTCAAAGAACATGATAATATGTCCACTCGCTCCGCTATCTCGTTAATAGTGCGCATGGCGCGCGTAAGCGGCGCCTCTGCCAGCAAGTTGGTGCGCGCTCGCGGCAGCGATAACAGCCGCCGCTCCGTATACCGGTCCGGCACGCTGAACCGAATATGCTGAAGGAACCTCGCATTGTGCACTTGCCCCCTCAATATAATGTCTACCTTGGAAGAGGAATATGTTTAAAACATCTACTTACGATTTATCAATGGGCGTACCCGCCTCCACAGGCCGTTGGACATCCGCCGAGCCTTCTTTCGCTTCTTCCGGTTTACACAACTCTGCAAGATAACAGTTTATGTTAGCATTATCTGCAACCTTAATTTTCCAATTAAGGGTGAGTTCCACCCATGAAACTGGACAACTTTCCCCAAGAAACCTATGTGCAAAAATGACAAAAAAATTCGATCTCCCTTATTAATTGTCGTCAGCTGATTGGACAGTTTTGTATGGGGGGTCGATTTTTTTTGTCATTTTTGCACATAGGGGAAAGTTGTTCACTTTCATGGGTATAACTCACCCTTAATTGTTTTTGTATTAAGAAAAATTAAGGTTGTATAAAATAAAGGCGTGTTAGTTACACCACTTATAACTCAAGAATTTTATGTTCTTTGTTTTGTTGGATTTGTCTTCGTCCCGAATAGCAGACTAGCGATTAAAATAATCTGAAGGAAAACATTTCTGTCAAATTGACATGACAACTGTCAAACGAACGAGTTTCTGTCAACACCGGTATATTTGTTTGCTTTGTTGGAGAATAATTATTAACAATGCCGCGACCCAGAAGATCTAATCTTTCATAACAAGGCCGTAATGCAATTAGGCTTCGGCACATTGCACATCAATCCTCTGAATACGAACGAGAAATCGTACGAGAGAGCCACTTTAGGACAGCCCGACTTCGTGCTTCTCAAACACAAGAACGAAGAGAGGCAGCTGAATTGGCCCTGTTGGCAATGAGAAATCGTTGAGACAATCTCACAGATCAACTAGCATGAGATAATCTTCGACGCGCAAGAAGAAATGTTTTCAGTGTTAATTTGAATCGATTATCGTTTCTATACTATTGCACAAACTGATTTCAGCTCACATCCTTTTGCCCAATGGATCTGTTTCGCTCTAAGGATGTATGAGCGAATCCTTTTCAATTGTCTAATCGGTGGAAACGCGGAGTACGTTTATATTTTTCGGATTATATTTCGGTGGTTTATAATAGTAGTTTATTCGGGAGTTAGTTGTTAGTATTTTATAATATATTTATCCTTACAACATCGGTGGATATCAAGAACGAACACTGCAAAGAGAGATAAACAAGGGCCCTTGTGCATTACATGAGGCTTACAGGTTAGAACACAATTGTTCTTAAATTATATATATTCCCGTAATTATAAAACTCTTAGGGCTCCGCGTCACTGCGGACACATGATCAAATGGTCCAATTTCGTCCGTATGGTCCAGTGGACGTTGTTAGCGAGTATTGTGACGCGTTGAAGTTTGCTAGAGAAACGCTGGGATTGTGCTGTCTTACTGGCAAAGTGAAATTGACATTATTGACTTCGCCTCCTGAACGTTATCACGACATTCATTGATCGTTAGGCTGGACAAAGTTCGTCGGTAGAGCTAGATGCAAAATAAAATTCTTACAAATACGAGTACCACGCGCAATATGGAGGAACAGCTTGATCGGCGTCAAGAGATCAACACAGCAATGAAAAGAGCAATTCTTTAAGATCTACAGCAACTACTTCATAAACGTCATGCATTGGTCAGGCTGTTCAAGACGGTAGCGTTGGAGCGCATGCCAAATGATGACTAGAAAATGGTGATGAGAGCGGATAAACGACCGCTGGAACACACGTACGCACGTCTAACGCTCCAACAATAGGTAAAATTGCAATCCTGATCGTTAGTGAAAACTTGGAATTATTGAGCTTATCGCACAGATCAACAACAAGATAATCTTCGACGCGCAAGAAAAAATGCTTTGAGTGTTGATTTCAATCGAGCAGAGTTCCCAATGTTTCAATTATTTTATTTTGTATTGTGTGCTGTATTTTAATTCAATTTCATATTGTTACGCCCAAATTGGGACATGTATGATACTCTAATTTAATATTTGTAACACCCTGCCAAACTACATGAGTAACAATAAATTTATGAAATTTATGATCCAACGGACGTTGTTTGCGAGCATTCTGGCGCATTGAAGTTTGCCGGCGAAATACCTGAACTGTGTGACCTTAATGTCAAAGTCAAATTGCCATTATCAACTCCGCCACCTGAACCATTGCATTGATTGCTTTGGCTTGTGGCAGAAGAATCACGACATTTTCTAGCGAACACTCGAAAATGCAATGGCAACGTGCAGAGATTCCTGACCCTAAAACCTACTACATGATGTTGTAATTACGAATATGATTGATTCATGAACCGTTGCCATCAACCCCCAACAAAAAGACATATGCTTCTTTTTGTTATAAAGGGTTTTCCAGTTATTTTGAATAGCCCGCTATTTCGGTAGATGTCACTTTTGAAGCTGTCATTTTTTGACATTTGACAAGTAAAAACTACGCCATTAATAAAAACGGAACGATACACGCTTCAACAACGCATTGAAATTATTAAAATTCACTATAAAAATGGTTAAAATTTGGCAGAGACGGTTTGTAAAACTCGAACATTTTTGGGTCGTCGTGAAGCACCTTGTCGGACCGCAATACAAAAATTGGTGGAAAAATTCGAGCTGTTGGGACAACTCAGTGATGTGAAGAATAACGTCGCTCAAGAACAGCCGAGAATATTGCTGCTGTAGCCGAAAGTGTTGAAGAAAACAAAGGTTTGTCCATTCCTCGTCGTTGTTTGGAATTAGGCGCTATCGAGAGATGATTAATGATTTTTTATGGCCGCAATTGGATGGTATTAATCTGAACAACGTTTAATTTTAACAAGACGGCGCTACGTGCCACACAAGCAACGATACCATTGATTTTTTGCGGGAAAATTTTCCGGACCATGTTATCTCTCAAAGAGGTGATCACAATTGGCCACCGAGATCTTGTGATTTAACACCTTGCGACTTCTTCCTTTGGGGCCACGTGAAAGAGAAGGTCTATGCCAACAGCTCAGCGTCGATTCAAGACCTCAAACATGAGGCTATCGAGGACATAGGGCAGCTACTTTGCGATTTGGTTATAGAAATTTTCATGAAAAGGATATGGTCCTGTAAGCGTGGTCGTGGTGGTCATTTGCCTGATGTTATTTTCCACTATTAACGGCATACCTTCCTCTTCATAATGAAATACACATCTGATCATTTATTTCTTTGAATATCAAAATAACACCCTCTTATTGGAAAACCCTTTACAATATAGTTGATGATGGAAATGGTGCCTCATTTTTCCTGGATGCCCTTGAAGGAAAGGGGGAAGGCATTCCTTTTGGCTTTGCTCACATGATGCTTCAATAAAGCAAATAACTAATAAATTTTATACTGTTATTGAATTTTTATTTTCTTTATATCATTATCCTAACCGTGTCGCGTAGAGGTGAAAGAATACTACTACCCCCTTTCTTTCCTTGGGTGTCGTAAAAGGCGACTAACGAACTAAAGACTGCACATACATCCTACAGCATAGAGCGGCGATGGGCTCACCACCTGTCACGCTGAGCACATGTGCATTCGCTATCTTTTACTCCACGTTCGTAACTGATCTTTGAAAACCAGATACGAAAATGGAAATTTTTCTTGCTTGACTTATCAAGTCACGAAAAAGGAATTGAATTGTCGTTTTCGTAACCATGTTTCATAACCAGCTACGAAAATTATTTGGTGACTTAGACTATTCAACGTGATGATACTAATTTCCTGAATTATTTTATCAGTAGAGATAAGTGGAAAAGTATTCCCCCTAGTAGCTAAATGTAGAAAAAAAATCCTATCTTCCCTACCAGTGGGGATATGTGAAACAGGCGGAAAAGTGGACTATTGTAGAGCTTTTGCTGTACTCATTGCCTAGTCTCGGACTAACCTTTCTGGGATAACAGTCTAGATTATATGTATGTATGTGATAACATTATAAGCCTAAGTGGCCGTTTTCCTAGGTTTCTGGCTCCACTTTCTCCTTCTACTCCACGCAATAGATTTTTACGCGGTTTTCACCGATAGAGCGATCGATGAAGGTCGAATCACACATATCAGTGAAGTCACAGTTCTGTCAACGTGTTAGCTCAGTTCAGTATCAGTGCTACAGTGTTGCGTAAGAGATTCAATTCACACATGTCAGTACCCATTTCACGGAGCTTCAGTGAAAACGTTTCCGTCGTCAAGTATAGTGATTGTTGCCATGGCTCTGTTAAATACTACGGAGCTAGCAATGGTAGCTATTGCTTTAGACGAAGAAGAAGAGCAGCATCAACACTGAGAACACTATGTCGTCACTGACACTGACAATGAGCTTGGGAAAAGTATTTTTATTTATTTATTTTTTAGATATTTCCATTTTAACTTAAAATATATCATTAAATTTTTTTCTGTAGTCCTTCAAAATACTTCACAATAATTTTTTAAAAATTCATAAAAATGACCACGCGCTATTGTTTTTGTGGCAAACAAAATACGCGCGGCGTGACGTCATCGGATTCCATTCTCTCGCACGGGTGGCGCGACTCGCGCGATTTCGTTTTATTAATACGTCTGCTCTGAACCAGTGCAGTTGTGCCACAGATTACTTAATAATTAATTGTGCAAATAGTTAAGTAATGTAATCGGACGCCCGCCGGGTGCGGGCAGCGAGAGCGGCGGCGGGGGCTATCGGATACGATGACGTCACGTCACCTCAGTCGAGTGCCAGCGAACTAAGCGAGGTAGTAGTTTTATGCAATTATTTATGTACAATAACTTTGTAAATACTTCTCGTATCGAAGTGAAATAAAAACTATTGGTTTTAGAATAACGACTTCTATAATGGTATAAAGTAAAAACTAACTCTTTTTTAATTTTTCCCAAGTCCATTGGGGATGCATTCATAGAGAATGTATGAAAGAATATTTCTCACTGTGTCGGTAGTGTCGGAACTGTGACTTCACTGATATGTGTGAAATGACCTTAAAGCACGTTGGTTTTTGTATTTAGTTGAAGTGTGATGGTGTTTCTAAGTTAGCGCCAACGCAGACGAAGGCACGGGGGGTCGCAAGTATTTATTATAAATAAATAAACTTACCTGCAGATTTATCACCAGACTTGTTCTCAATGACAGTTTGCATGCCATCTACAAAAAAAAAAAGTTATTAAAATAAAAAAATTGCGCTCACATCAATTATCTAGCTACACCAAGATAAGTATTTAAACTCGTTATTATGACAAGATAACGGATAAATATAAATAAACATAGAAAAAAACCCAGACCCGAAATCAATTTTAGAAAAACAAAAACAGTTTTTCTCTAAATTTACCCGACCGGGATTGAACCGTGTGCGTGCTACCCACTCGAGCACGGAGGTTATACTAAATATATTTTTTCCCTTGATTATCATCAATAGCGATATCCAGCTAGTTATTAGTTTTATTATTTATAATTAAAGATAACGAAACATTGAAAATGTCTACATAAGGCGCGTATCGAGGTATCGGGTATTGTATTTCTCTATTATCTACAAAGAGGTCGAAATGGTGGGTTAAATGTTAAGTTCTATTCATATTTACGTTAACACATTTTTGTACAAGTGTACTTACTAACCAATTGGTTTGCAATAAATATTTGTATTTGAGTCAACACCTTTTTGTACAAGTGTACTTACAAACCAATTAGTTTGCAATAAATATTTGTATTTACGTTAACACCTTTTTGTACAAGTGCACTTACAAACCAATGGGTGATTTTCTGAAATCAAAAAAAAAGAAATTAGTTCCTAATGACTTCATAGATGGCGCTTAGTAAAAGGAGTCCATTTAGAGCAGGGATATGGCTGCGTAATGGTATCAGAAAATATAAATATTGAGCAACTGTCAAACTGTGAACGAAATTAAGGAAAATAGAAATAGGTCCTGAAATGAAATAATACAATTTTTTTATTTTTTTGGTTGACAAGCAAAAGTTTACAATTTATTACAGCCTTTGTGTACGGCTCGGCTTCTTAGAGCATTTAGTGCTCTAAGCTCGGCTTTTGTAAAACGCCATCTATCGAGTTTTTTTGAGCTAATTTTTATTTTTTAATTTGGGCTGTCAGAAAGTCGCCTATTGGTTTGCAATATTTGTATTTACGTTAACACCTTTTTGTACAAGTGTACTTATAAACTAATTGGTTTGCAAAAAATATTTGTATTTACGTTAACACCTTTTTGTACAAGTGTACTTACAATCCAATTGGTTTGCAATAAATATTTGTATTTAAGTTAACACCTTTTTGTACTAGTGTACTTACAAATCAATTAGTTTGCAATAAATATTTGTATTCGTATTTCTCGACATCAGGTGCAGTGACTTAATATAAGTGTTTATTTAAAACCTAACGGAAAACACTTAAAGGGAGTAGTCTTATTAAAATAATAATTAAGTACTATAAACATTTATCATAGGATGATGGAAATTGCAAAAAATATAACTTACCTCTGCTTTGATGATCTGGAGGGTTGTGAGAGTCCAGGGGCTTCTGTGCAATGTCTAAGAGAAAATAGGAAAAGTGAGAAAATTATAAATTAATGATTAAGAACTTACATTTACATTTAAAATTTTCAGCAACTTGCATTGTTAATAATACATACATACCTATAATCACGCCTATTATCCCCAAAGGGTTAAGGGCCCCACAGACGATCAGGTCGGCTGCAGGTATCGGCCTGTCAGTTAGTAGTACAAGTACAACGCACGGGTGGCGGCGGCGGAACTGACAGGCTGATACCTGCAGGCGAACTGATCGTGTGTGGGGCTGTGGGGCCCGCCGGCAGGTATCAGCCAACTGACAGGCTTATACCTGCCGGTGTGCCGGCGAACTGATCGTGTGTGGCGCCCGCCGGCAGGTATCAGCCTGTCAGTTAGTACTAGCCGGCCGCCGCCGCCGCCGCCCGTGCGTTGTACTACTCACTAACAAGCCGATACCTGCCGGCGACCTGATCGTCTGTGGGGCCCTTTGGTCAGAGACAAGGCAATGGGGACAGCAAAAGCAGTCCTCTACCATGGTCCACTTTTCAAGAAATAGCAACTGCTCAGCGTGACAGGAGGTAAGCCTATCGCCGCTCTATGCTGATGGTTGTATGTGCAGTCTTTAGTCCGTTTATAAGCTTTTTATGGTTATATAAGCTTATGTTAAATGTAAATGTGCTCTCTGAAACACGGAGAAAAATCTAAATTTTTGTGATATCCCATCCTGAAATACAGCATTACTAAATTGTAAACTCTGTTCTTTAGTCTTAATTTCAGTAAATTTGTGTGTGGTCTAATTTTTACTAAGAATGCGATTTGCAATTTTTGCAAATACGCATGATCGGGGTCACCTTTTACCACCTTTCCATGAGGTTTTTTTTTTTCAATATAGTGACGATTGTATGATACTGACCTATGGGCTTTTCCACAACAGGCCTTAGCGCTAGGTCGTCAGGTTTGAATATATCTGTCTTGATTTTTATTTTCGGCTGGTCCAAATCTCCTCCCTAAAAAGGAAAAACTTAAGGTAATTGCACATAATGGAAGAAATATAAATTAGTAACATAATATTCTAAAATGTCACTATAATATAACCTTTTAGATTTTTCTGAAAAGTTATGTTAAGGGTAGGGGTAGGTTACATAGGTACCGTAGAACAGGGCTATTTGGTAAAATAGCTAAAAACTATTTGGTAGGGATAAAATTTGAATATTTATTTTTCCTTTAATTTTTAACAGATAAAGGAGTATGTGTTGCTTAATAAGATAAGTATTACTCTATAAAAATACAAAAATAAAAACATAGAATGAACAAACAGTAAGGTTTATTTTAAAAAAGAAGGTGCCTTTCCAAATAGTCCCCAGGTTTGGTATGCATACAAAATGACATAGAAAATATCTTTATAAACTGTTTTTATTTCAATTTAAACACGGATGACGGTGATATTTCGTAACATACATTTAAAAATTTACAAATAATGCAAAAGTCAACACTAAATAATTTAACATTTTTACTTAAAAACTAATTTGGAACAAAACTGACAGACTCTCGCTAAATGTAGTTTTTAACATCACACACGTGGTATTCTTTTCTCTGATTGGTCGAGATTGACCGATAACCTCATGTTAGAGAGTAAAAAGGTTGCGTTCACGTTAATTTGTTTGCGTTCATTCAAAAATATTATTTTTTTCCAAAAAGCCCCACGGTTACCAAATAGCCCCTTTCTACCTGTACTTCAATTTATTATTAAAATTGTGATAAAAGTTTCTACCCATTAAAACTTCTGTTTTTGTGTCTATTTTAACTTTCATGGTTCAAAAAACTGTCATTTAATGTCGTTTGACATAGTTGAGGCATCGGTAGCCGAGCGTATAGATGCTCGGGTTGAACACGAGAAATCGTGGTTCATTCGCATAGCTGTTACACTACTGACGTGAACCCACTCCTACGCAGTCATTTAGATTAACAGGATGGGTTAACAGGACTAATAATAATGTGGTTTTTTTTCTCTCTTATATATTGGCTTCGTGCGATCAGCACATTTAGCCAGTGTCAAGTTTTTAATAATAGGTAGTTATTATTTTCTTCACATAAAGTGGTTGATAATGATTAATAATGAATGTTTAACGGTAAATGATTTTCCCCCAAACCCCTGGAAACTCAATAAAGCTATGGGAATTTATTGAGGTCCCACACGGACTTCTTGAGAGAATTTGAAAAGTGATGTTGCATAGTTTTGTTTTATTTGCTAACACTCATGCACATTCACAAACACTTAACAGTAAATAATCCACCATTATTTCACATTAATATTCGACAATACACAAATTATAGAAAATAATACAAAACTGCAGACATGATGCTTCACTTTCCCTCCAAGAAGTCTAATAATGTGTTAAACGCACATTACACCTTTTTTTTTAATATAAAAAAAAAGTTATGCTACTAACATTAAAGTATAAAAATATATAAATAACACTCCCATTTATACATTGAAATTGTTATTTAGGCTTTAACTTATTTACACAGGACAAAATAATCTCTTACCATCATTTCATTCTCAGGGTGTGGTCTTTTATGTGCATCTGCCGGTTCTAGTTTGATTTCAGGTTTTAATTGCTTTACATCAAGCGGTTTTTGAGTGTCCAGTGGTGGCAATAAGTGCGGCTGATGAGGCCACGCAGGTTTGTGCACCCCAACATCACCGTAGCCTTGGACTGAAAACATTAATGACCATATTAGTGTGTGTGATTGATATTTAAAAATTTTAGGATAAATTCAACAGTTAAAAATATAAAAAATTTGTGAATGAGTTAAAAATTATAGTAGAGTAGTTGTATGTTGTATGGAGTTTATAAAAGCAACCTTTGTAAATATTGCATTAGAAATCTATGTATTTCTTTGTACTTAATGTTATAAATTCTTAAAATTTATCTTTATTTAATAATACTGATTTTTTGTGAAATAGATTATATATTTTCTGAATTAATAAATAAAACTCCTTGCAGCATATGTATAAATATTTATGAAATAATTAGCAAGCAAGTGTAGAAAGAGGTTTTCAGATGATTTACTTACATAACTTACCCATGTGCGTCTGGGGCATATGTAATTGAGGCTGTGGTTGTTGTGGTGGGAAACTCTGATGGTGGGGATAGTTCTGGTGCGCTGGCGGCGCGTACGACAAGTTCTGCGGGGCATAGCCCCCCGGGGGCGGAGGCCCGTACGCCGCGAAGGCGTCCGGGGGAGGGTAATGTGTGTTATATGCACCAGCGTACGGCTGGTACGGTATTTGGTGACCATTATCTACAACAACAAATGTCAATTAGCACGCAGCGGTTTTCCCGCCTACAACATAACTATACCTACGCACGGAACGTAGCGCACCTATATAATTTAGCGGCAATCCGTTCCCTTGAACGACACCATGGCCTGGCTCACCCTCCATACGCAGCCGCTTCTGATTCATAGCTCTTTCCGCTTCATAATTCATCTTGGTAACTAAAAACAAACATCTCTTGTTAACGTATACATCACTTTAACACTTAAATACGTTTCTCCGACAGGAATGCGACACATTGGAACATATTCTGCAGTAATTCACAAACTAAGAGAGACGCCAACCGGACGCCAGCACAAAACACAGGTTATACGCTTAGCAAAAGCAAACACAAGCGTACCTTTGTTGGTCACTGATTGTTATTGATTTTAGTTATTAGAAGCACTTAGAGCACTCCCTGCAATGAATTGAAACATAATAGTACACGATAAGTAGTCAAAATAACTGTTGCATAGAAAATATGCATCAAATTATCGGTATAATGACAGTAAAATTAGAAAAAAACACAAGAAGCGAAGTTGAGACGGGGTGTTCATTTACTTTTTTTCTCATTCTTTCTTGTAGTGATGTGAAAGTTGTGATAACTCGTTTAAAATCGAGTTCAAGTTAGTGCAGCGCAATCTTGGAAATTGTAACCAACTCCAGCCAAATTCGAAAACGAATGTTTTTTAAACAGATTACTGTCATTTCTTTGTACAAATATCTAGTTTCATTTGGTCTTTGACTGTTTTTTGAAGAAAAAAAAACATATTACCTGTTTTCTTGTTAATCTCTCTCAAGAAAAAGTAAAAATCCGAGTGAAACTAGATATTTTCACAAAGAAATGACAGTTATCTGTTTACAAACATTCTTTATCAAATGTGGCTGGAGTATAGGCATAAAATAGACTATGGAGCGGAAAGTGGAAACAAAAAAAAACAAAAGCAGGAAAAATATACTTTGCCAGTTTTACATTACGTAGGTACGACTATCTCAGTGAATCTTTCTTCAACTCACAAAGTACAAAATTCAAAACCTTTATATTCCAGTCTTTTTCTTGTGTTTTGGATAGAGATAAATTATAAGATATTTTTATATATACACGTGTCAAAACACGTATACGTTATTGCATTATGTAATTATTCTACACTAAGCAAATTATTCTACCATTGGTTTCATTAAATCAGCAGCGGTATTACTTAAACTTTAAGAAAGTTATGTATCTTTTGTAACCTCATCTTAAAAATTGCAAAAATTTTATCTTGCTATAATGGGTACTGACTTAGGTAGGTACTTATTGCACCACATTAGTTAGTAAATAATATATGATAATAAAAAAGATTCAATATCATTTATTCAGGTTAGGCCATGTTTAGGTAACAGCACTTATAAATGTCATTATGCCATCGGTTCGTAAGTCTAACTATGGGGCGGGAGCTTTGTACTGAGAAGAACCGGCAAGAAACTCAGCAAGGGCATTTCTTTTTTCCCTTTCTTTTACAGCGTCAATTAGAATTGAAAAATGCCCTCCCTATCATAGAAGGGCGCTTTTCATTACAATAATAAAAACATAAAACAACTACAAGGACATAAAAATAAAAAATATATTAATAAAAATAAAAAGTTCAGGTATTCATCAATATAAAATAATCAATGTCTTACAGTATAGAAAAATAAAATTAAGTCTACAACTAATAATATACTAATAATAAAAATAACTTAACAAGAGCAGACCAGCCTCCACAGGCGGCACCCGTTCACGAGTATGACATGTGAATCAGCCATCGCTTCGCTCAACCATGTTTTAGGGAACGTAACGACCCGACGCACATGCCACCACCGCAGACACACTTTGAGAGAGCATGACACACTCGAGCAACTCCAATGGAGCAAGCAAGAAAATATTTAGGCAACGTTTTACGCAACATTAGTTTTGAGTAGGTTCCTATTGTCTATAGTGTCTTACAAAGGCTGCTGATAAAGGCTATCAGGCTAAAAGAGTGCAATCAATAATAATCTTTTCATTTCGCTAACTTCTCAATGCACCATGATTCAAAATTACAATCGATGATTATACCCTCATCACTAATCAGGGTTATCCTAAATTTTATTTGGTAGTTTTTATTTTCGGTACAAGGTAGCTTTAATTTTTATTATCTGTAGTGAAAAAAATCTGTTTTTTTGGCATTCATTCTTTGTTTTTGCTCTCCGTTCTCCCACATTGTTTTATCTGTGGTAATTCTTCCCCTCTCGTTTTTTTTTCCATCCATCCATTTACATTAGGGATGTCGGAAATGATAAAAAATATCGATATATCGACACATCAATATTTTTAAAAATATCAATATCGACCTCGATATATCGCGAAAAAAATATCAATATATCGATCAAATTTTTAACCGACTTTAAAAAAAAGAAGAACCTCCTGGTTTTTTTGAAGTAAATTAAAAATAATTTAGATCAGCCTAGCCCGGTAATAAAAATAGATTTTTTATTTCAAATTATTATTTTAAAAATTGCACTTACAACAAAGAAATCAGTTAAGCCAGTATTTGTCCCGCAGTGAGAGTAAAAAAAACTCTATTTTTGACGTTTTTCACCGTCAGCCGGCTCCTGTTGCTAGGAACCGCCAGATTTACGGCAGAAGCCACTCTCTCTGACGACACGAAGGAAGACGTAGGTGATAAATATTTCCGTTGCGTAGACGCAGCACACAAACACACATGACATGACTTGATTAAAGCAATGCACTGAAAGTGACAGTTACGCACTCACTACCACAGATTAGATTAATGAAATTCAGCACAACTATATTTTTTTTTATAATCTTTTACGGCTTTGAATTCTAGCGAATTTAATTAGATCGTGATGAGATAATAAATAAAAAAATATCGATTTTGATACGAATTTCGATATTGGGTATTTTGTATCGATGTATCGATATATCAGGAAAAAAAATATCGCCCAAAAATATCGATATATTGAACAAAAAATATCGATATATTGATGTATCGATATTTTTTCAACAAGCCTAATTTAAGGTGGCCACTGACGATCAGTTTTTCCCATCAGTTGAACTAACGTCAGTCAAAAATTTGATCGTGAATGTCGAATCGTCACTCCAGAGTTTTAACTGACGGCGCGACACGTAAAGCCGGCGCGTCGCGCCAAACTGACCGTGAGTGTGTGATCGTCACTCCAATCGAGTCGGTTCGAATTTCTCCAATGAATATATTGATCCTTAGCACCATACAATAAAGTTCAAAATTGATTGTTTCGCGTCAGTTCGAACTTCTCCAATGAATATTGATCCTTAGAGCCAAATACTAAAGTTCAAAATTGATTGTACCGGCCGGTCGAGACTGACGAGCCGGCGTGACGCCAGTGAATGGGGAAATCTGTTTGGCGTAAAACCATTTGCAGTGACGCCACAGTTTTACGCCTGGACTGACGCGCAAAACTGATCGTCAGTGGCCAGCTTTTTAGATTACAATTTACATTCGTTCATTCAGCTCAATGCATTTTTCGTATAGACATTTTTATTTTTGTGAGAGAATTTTGAATTTTGTTTCTGTGTGCCTTTTTGTAAAAGTTTTACTGGTTTACTTACTTTATATAAATAAATTAAGTGTTATTGCATTCATTATATGTGATTCAATTGTATATTTCCTTATTTTGACCGTAAGCGTAAGCTGCGGCCACGAAGTTTTGCGGTCTTTGCAGAGTGAGTACAAAGCCGTATGAAATTGGTTTTAACTTTTTACAAAGCACCTATGAAATAAATATTTATTTATTTATAAATTTCTGTACACTAACAACAAAAATACAATTATTTGTTTTGATTTTTATCTAAAGAAAAGCAACGTATGAAGGTTATTTTAAACAAGAGACGAAGACTGATATTACAGCCTTGTCTAATAATTATCATGAAGCCATCCAGTAACCAATAATAACAATTACCTACCTATATAAAGACCCTTTACTTAGAATGAGTTTTGGTCTAGTTACTGAAATTGTAACTTTTGTTTATCTAAAAGTAAAAGAGGCTCAACTAGAGTTGCATCACATTTGTCTAGTTTTTCTATAGATTTTATTTTTGTAAGTAAGTAGGTATTGGAAGTTTGTATCATAACATAAGGTAGGCTCGGTAATCAATTATTACAAGCCGAGTCAATTACAATTTCAAACAGGTACATTACCAAATTTTTAAATCTATCAAAATTCAAAATTATTTATTTAATTTAGGCTACAATAATTGAGCACTCAAGAATGTCACTATGCCATCAGTTTGTAAGTTTAACTATGGGGCGGGAGCCTTGTACTGAGAAGAACCAGTAAGAAACTCAGCAAGGGCATTTCTTTTCTCCCTTTTACAGCGTCAATACAAATTGGAAAATGTCCTCCCTATCATAAAAGGACATTTTCCATTACAAGATAAAAAATACATTTAGTATGATTACAAGACAACACAACAACATACAAAAGAATATCTAATAATAAAAATCAGGTATTCCTCAATTTAAAATAACTAAACAACGTCTTACAGTATCTTTGAAAAAACAGAGAAAGAAGTACTATTGAATACTACCAATAAAAATATGATTGAAGAAGCAGACTAGCCTCTACAGGCGGCACCCGTTCACGAGGTCACATGTGAATCAGCCATCACTTCGCTCAACCATCTTTTAGGGAATGTAACGACCCGACGCACATGCCACCACCGCAGAGACACTTTGAGAACACGACGCACTCAAGCAACTCCAACAAAAGCAAGAAAACTTATAGACAACATATTGACCTATTGTCTGTAAGACACTGCTGCTAAAGGCTATCATACCAGCCTAAAATTAATTAGATATAAAGAAAATGGACTAAGAAAATATAATGCGAATATTTTATTACAGCCAGGCTGTTTTGTCTTCTAAATATTCCTTAACTGTATAATAACCTTTCTGAAGTAAACAAGATTTTGCATGATTTTTAAACTTATATAAAGGTAAAGTTAGTACAGTACTTGGTAATTTATTATGATAGTGTATACCTTGCCCCAAGAAAGAGCCGAGAACCTTTTATCAGTACCAATGGTACTTTAAACACTGAAAAAACTAATAGCATCTTAGGTAGGTACATACTTATTACTTAGGTATCTTTAAATAACTCTTGCACATATCTACTTACAAATTAGGTTTCTTTTGAGACCATTGTGTTTGTGTCATATTAAAAGTAAATTTTAATAATATGTGGGGCCTTCCAATCTTTCCCTCTCACAATAACACCTCAAGACCATCAGCAGCTTTTGTGCAAAGATTTACTTACAGCTAAACTAGGTATGTTTATGCAACATTTCACAGATTCTACTTTTATTACATATCTTAGGTACCTAGTCTATTAATGACAGAATCTGCATTTGATGGAGGATCATTTTGTGTTCTTTTGTATGTAACATGTGTTGTGAAACTCAATTCTTAATTCAATAGCTACTGTACAATTCTGATTTGGTTATTATTAGGTAGGTACTTAAAATTGGTTATGCATTATGCAGGTTTTGCATGTCACATAGCGGTGAATGAATACTACCACCCTCTCTCTTCCCTTAGGTGTCATAAAAGGCGACTAACAGACTAAAGACTGCACATACATCCAACAGCATAAAACGGCGATGGGCTCACCACCTGTCACGCTGAGTACGTGTGCAGTCGCTATTTGGTGAAAAGTGGGCTATGGTAGAGGACTGCTTTTGCGGTCCTCAGTGCCTAGTCTATGACTAACCCTTCGGGGATAATAGTCGTGATTATTATGTATGTATGTTATGCATTAATTTGACTGTGAAGCCATTAATTTGTTAATTTGATTAGTTCTACAGTGCACAAGTTACCACAGAATAAATAATAGTTGCCTAGACAAATTCAATATATCTATCGCAACAAACTCGGTACACTATCATGATGCCCTGTACCATCTTCCTGTAACTAAAGTCTCTTATTGTTGGGCCAATGTGGCTGACCCATAATCAGCAAATTTTTTATTTACATGTGGACTTGGAAAAGATAAAAAAAGGTAAACTTTATCATAGGCATGTTATTCTACCATTGAGTATTTGATAGCCTGGCAGTCAACACTGTTGTGTACAATCATTGTGAATTGCTGATATTATAAAAATGAAGTACCAGTGTAAGTTAATTCTTTATTTAACTATAAATAGATTTAAAAAAATCTTTACCAAATAAACTCTTTGATTGTAATTTATTATTCAATATGTAATCATTGAAATCACAATTTGCAACTCAATTTATACAAGGTTAGGTATTCATATTTTTATTTTATGTACCTACATCCGAAATGATTTCTAAATATGTATAGGTACTAAGTTATAATAATAATAACAGGCCCTATAGGGCTGTATTTTTAATATAATTAAGTATGTACTTAATGTATGAATATTGATATAATGTATTCAATATTCTGTACTACTACTAAAAAAGAGGGATAATAAGAGTATATACTCTTGTACCCCAATTTAGTAACCCAGATGGGTTTTCTGTTGATAAGCATAATAAAATAAATTAATTTGACTTAAGCTCCATACAAATTATATCAAACTCACTCTAGTAGTGAACAACAGATAAATAGGTTATAATAATCCAACATTTAGTTAATTGTTACGAGGTGTTCACGCGGACCAAGACACGGGCGGGCCGCTAGTGTATTGTTGTATACTTATCATTCATTATACAAGTAATATTTTTGTTCTAGATCACAAAACAGAGAAAATGTCGGGTGACTCTCAATTCAGTCTCCCAGAGTTTGTAGAGTAAGTTAAACTACTTTATATTAAAACCACATTGCATGCATGGTTCTTTACAAATAATTTTATCCGCGTAGTACAGTGGCTTAATAGAAAATACTTGATAAGATAAGATACACTATCACGCTGAGCACATGTGCAGTTGTATTTAGGCCATTGCCTAGTCTCTGATTAACCCTTAAGGGGATAATAGTCTATGAAAGTCTATGTAAGTAGCCGTCAGTCATCATCATCAGCCTAAAAATGTCCCACTGCCGGGCACAGGCCTCCCACGTGGACAATAGCACATGGGGATATTGGGCCGTAACCCACCACGCTGACCCAATGCGGGTTGGTGGGTTTTAACGACTGTCACCTTACGACAACAACCGGGACCAACAGCTTAACGTGCCTTCTGAAGCAGGAGCTCGAGATGTTTTTAATTTGGCCACCCATCTAGCGACCCGGCATTGCGAAAGTTGCTGAGCGGGCAAGATCGCTAGCCGCTGCGCTATTGAGCACGTTACAAAAACATGTAACGTACTGGCGACTAATGGAAAACAGCAATGACGTGCATCGTTTGAGGAGAGCATGTCTGGTATCATTATAAATGAAACTATGAGAGACCATGAGGTAGCCGCATCGATGAATGCGCGCCCTTCAGGTCACTGATACACAGCGAATATGATTAAAGCTACATCGAAGATTTAAAAAAAAAACTTGACAAGTTGTATATTTTTACTTATTGCTTTGGTCGAACAACACAATTGTTCTGTGTTGTTCGGACTATAGAAGATTTAGATTTATAAAAAAAAACTCCTTACAGGCTCAGTGAACTCGACACCATAGAAATAATGGATAACACTGTATTATTCGACATACCCTCACCACAACTGGACGATGACTCTACCCTGGAATCTCCAATGCGGTTCAACACAAGCTGCGTGAGTAGATTTATCTCTTTTGTGTAAAGAAAACAAACCTGATTGACCATTGATGGAGCTCTAACAAGGCTAACGTTTTTTAACCGCCTCTGTGGTCTAGTGGCTATGCCACCGGTCTCAGACCCAGATGTCCCGGGTTCGATTCCCAGCGGGGGGTACATCTTTGTGTGCTCGGTTTGGTTGGTGGTAGGGCTGTTAAGTCCGCCTGGCTAGCTACCACCATCTTATCTAAGTGTCGCCATAACATTACGATGTTTATAGCATTATTGTGTTCCGACAGTTAGAGCTAAGATAGCCAGTTCCTCCATGGTGGAGGATTCCGTGTTCGCGCGGCCTTATCGTCACTTACCAGCAGGTGAGATGAAGGCGAAGCGCTTACCCGTTGTAGAATAAAAAAAAACGATAGCTAAACAGAATCCAACTGTCTAAATTCTGAGTCTGCTGCACTTCAACCTACAACGAAATGTCAAATTTCTTCAATACATTTTGAACTTTGTGACTAGTGTATAAGAATCAATTGGAGAAACTTGACAGTTTTGGTTAGGTAGATCTTGCAGGTGTGTGAACGAAAACATAAAACAGGTGACGTAAAAATAATCCCGGGTTCGATTACCGGTTTAGTCAATTTAGAAATAACTGTTATCTAAATTGATTTCGGGACTGGGTGTTTCTTTTGTTTATTAATAAGTATGTTAATCCGTTATCTAAAGTTTCAAAAGAAGCTTCGCTTGGGCTAGGTACTTGGTGTGAGTGGAAAAGTTATAAAAAAACACATATATATTATAAATAGGATAAAATTATTACTAGAAAAAGACCGTGCCCGTCAACGCTAACCGCTAAGCTACCGAGACCCCAGAAGACCCGTTGAATTTTTTCTAATAGTTTGTGATACGCTTCAAGCCAGCAATCCAAAGGACATGGATTCGATTCTCATCCGAGCTTTCCTGAGACTGGTTGTTTTTTCTAGTAAACATTTTTAATAAAAATTCAATAATAAAAGTACATTAAGTATATGTTATGATAGTGTTATTAATTAAAAGTTATTTACAGCCCTCACCGTTGGGACCTCCAGACAGGACCCACGTCCAGAACAACTACAATTTTGCTGTAGATATCAGCAGCGCCGACACTAACAAGAAAAAATATCTGGTGAGTTTGCATCCTTATTGTTTGCTTACTAGAGTGCTTTTTCCTTCGCCTACATGACAACTGTTTACTACATACGGCTTTCGATCACAAAAATCTAGATACAAAATCCTTTTCTAAATCATAGCAGATTAGTGGCAGCTTTGACATATTTGATACATTTGATGAATAGTGTTTTTGCTGATTTGCAATTTTCGAAGGAGCACTTCAAATGTACACTCATTATTGCTTTCTTAGATATATATATAAGTGTGTTTCTCTCACTGTCGTACTTAGAGACGTCAATTAAGTTTTAATGACAATTAAATGTGTTTCCTTCTCTATTTAGTATTATAGAAAGTGACACTAAGAGACTTAATTGTCATTAAAACTAAATTGACGTCTCTAAGTACAGCAGTCAGTAAGTGAATTTATGTAATTCTTTATGAGATGAATAAAAGTTAGGCATTGTTCACACCAAACGGATTGTCGGCCGCTGACTGTGAGTATGCTCACTCAGCCAGTCAGCCCCGAGTGAACGTGGACTCAGTCTGCAGTATGCGTTCACACCAAGCCTACAATACGCTATAGCGTACAATTCGCTACTTTCGGTGTTGAACATCGCGAGATACACGTCTGTACTCATTGGAGTTTCTCGAATGAATTGTGCCCGTGGCGCGGCAATCTAATACGTGCTATTACGCTGTTACGTTCGGCTACGTAGCCAATCCGCGTCCGTCGTGCATAGACGCGTAGTTTAAAAATCGGCCACTGAGAGTCAGCGACTACGCACTACGTAATAGCGTATAGTCCGTGCGGTGTGAACGAGAAGTTAAATATATATGGAAAAACGATAAACTGCGTAACTGCTCACAGTCCGCGGCGGACAATCCGTTTGGTGTGAACAATGCCTTAGCTCCCAGTGGGAGCTGCCTGCGAGCCACGCACGCTAAGAAACTCAATGAGTTCCTAAACATATCTCTTTGCTAGTTTTGATATGTAATGGAAGACACCTGTTAATTTGCCTCCTTTTCACATTAAAAAAAAATGGTGAGCTTTAACCATTTTTTCCAACTGCATTATTATGAACTATTATTATATTATTTATTTCATTTAACCGTGTCGCTCCTCTCTTCCCGTGGCGAAAAGAAAAAGGCGACTAAAGACTGCACATACATCCAACAGCATAGAGCGGCGATGGACTCACCACCTGTCACGCTGAGCACATGTGCAGTCGGTATTTGGTGAAACGTGAACTATGGCAGAGGACTGCTTTTGCTGTCCTCATTGCTTGGTCTCTGACTAAACCTTCGGGGATAATAGCAGGGGGGGGTGTCACTCCGCAGTTTAGGCAGGCCTCCGTCACTCCATATACTTGCGCGCTATAATTACCTACCGCCCGGCCGAGCGGTCTCGCGCCGGACCAAATTCAGTGCGGTTTTCGAAAGCGAAGCGCACGCACGTTGTTCAATTTTAATTGTTCCATTTCTTTGTACGCGTACCTACGATGCCGTCTGGTGCCTTATGTGCAGTAGATGGGTTTGTTGTGTAGTAGTAGTTTTTTATTTTACCTACACACTGAACCCTATTTACTTTTGATGATGATGTCAGCACCAATTTATAAAAAAATATATTTTATAAACGATACAATTTGAAACTATAGTCAGAACATATTCACAGTTCTCAATAAAATAGACACAAATAGTTATTTGTGTTAATTAAATTTTATTGAAGCGAGGCAGCCCTGCGATTGCTGTGAGATCGCGCGGTAGTTTATTATAGTTTAAATATTAGTAGGCTATTATAGCAGTAGGTATTGGTAATTTTCTACTGAGTGATGTATCTGTTAATTCTTTAATCTGTGGTTTAGGGACGTTCGGCCGGCGCGCCTCCCGGGCAGGCGTATCGTATGGCAGTAGGCTGTAGGTAGGTTGCCGCTCGGCTCGCACGCTCCACGTCTCGCGCAACATCGCACGTAAAACGAACGATCATTTCTGTGACTTATGTGTATCGAACAATGACTACTAAAATATCTTATAATCCGTATAAAAGATACTGTTGTGTTTACAGGTGTCTAAATAAAAGAAAGAACAATGAATCTGATTTATTTTAATATATACTTAAATAAATCCATAAGTGGAAACCCTATGCTCCTGACGACAAATCAATATCGAGTCAGCTTTGCTTGACGGAATATGAACGCTCGTGTTACACGATAAGTTTCAATTTCGCATGAATGTCGTAAGAGTAGGCAATTTTTTATACCTAAACGTTACTTTAGCTAGAGAGTGAACCTTCTGTACGGTCAAAGATCTTCAAAAAACAGTGATATTCACAATGTAAACACTAGAAGTAGGAAAAATTTAGCAGTACCTTATACTAGGCTCCATAAAATAAATAATTCTTTTAAGGGTCTGGTCTGTGTGTAAGATTTTACAACAAAGTACCAAATGATATTCAGAAATTAGATCTTAATAAATTTAAAATCAAAATCAAAGAAAAGCTTTATAAAAAAGCTTATTATAAAGTGTCACATTACACAGAAGACAAAACAGCTTGGATCTGAAATGCTCCAAGCACTCCAACAGCTACTTCTAATTGTCTTTATTTAATGTAGGTTTGTACGAGTATGGTATCATTTATTATTTTTTAAATTCATATTTTGTATTGACATGGTAACGACACATTCTTTGCCACAGTTAAAAAATTATGTCCTGAATGGGTGATAGGTTATAAAAGATTTGGACGATTCAAAGTACTTATTAATTGCGTTTATTGAATAAATATATTTTGACTTTGACTTTGATAGTACTATTAGCTGTTATTCTTTGATAATAGTCATGATTATATGTATGTAAGTTGTTATTGTTGTAACTGTCTCTTGCCAGATAAACTAGTATTCATTTGATTTCAGTACTCGTGCCAACTGAACCGCGTGTACGTGGACATGAATTGCGACTTCGCGGTGCAGTTCTCATGGCAGAATGTGCCGTGCGAGCGCGTGTACTTGCGGGCAACTGTCGTGTTCTCGGACAAGGAGCAGGCGGAGAAACGCGTGGAGCGGTGCATGCAGCATCGGCACGAGAACACTGCCAATGGTGAGTCGAAAGCATATCTACTGCTCGCGCCAACGCAGCGACGTGAAGCGCGTCCGCGCCGCGTGACCTACAGCCCGTTTAGCGAAGTGACGGCAGTCTGAAATTGGCTACTTGTCAGTTTTCGGAAAAGTATTTTATAAATTACAAACGCTTATTTTATACCCCATACAATAGTTCTTTTCTCGATAAAACTTTACTTAATAGAAAAAAACATATATATTTTTTTTTTTTATAAAAGAGGGAGGCAAACGAGCAGGCGGGTCACCTGATGGAGAGTAATCACCGCCGCCCATGGACACCCGCAAAACCAGAGGAATCGCAGACGCGTTGCCGGCCTTTAAGGGAGGAATAGGTTTAAGGAAGGAATAGGAATTGGGAGGAGGGGGGTGGGGGGGGGGGGGGGTGAGGGTCCTCCGGTACCCTCACCGGTCGGAAGAAACACAACAGCACCAAGTGCCATTATTTCACGCCGAATATTCGTGAGAGGGTGGTATTACGCCGGGCGAGCCGGCCCAATGCGTGCTGCAACGCAGCGTGGCTCTACCACTCAGTCAGTGTCACTCATTTAGCACCACCCAGGGATCACGTGTAAGGTCTCAAGGGTAAACCTACGGACGCGAGCAACTTTGACCCCCAAAATTTCATTCATATTATTATATATTTTCTTCATTCATTTCAAATTTTGTGCGAAAACGCACAAACACCACAATAAAAAAACAAAGGAGATTGACCATTTTTGTACGGACGTTGGACCAAGAGTGCTGTCCAACATAAAATCATAGTGCATAATGTTCCTTAGACTAATACTAGTATGTAACCCAAAGAGTGTGGCGATGACTTTCCGAAAATCGAATTTTACTGCAAGCGAATTTTGCATTCGCCTAATTTCCGCCTTAAATTATTAAATCCATTCTTAAATATTCCTAGTCACGTAATTTACACATTCGCTTACGTGATCACTAAGAAATATTACTAAGTATAAGCAATTTTTCCTATTATTCTATGCTATTTTAAAAAAAAAGTAGGTACTTAACATTAAAAATAATAATAATTTTTTTTTTTATCAACGTCCGAAAAAATTATCGGAAAAAGACTAGTTTGGGAAATAATGCGAAAAGAAAAAAAGCTTTTAAAAAAAATCAACCTCTGGTAAAAAAATATATCAGAAACGATTGGGAAATAATGCGAATGCAAAAATCGCTTGCAGTAAAGTTCGATTTTCGGAAAGTCACACTCAACCCAAAGCGCTTCAGAATCTATCCAAGGAGTATTGAGAGAAAAAAAATCGGTTTTACATTAACGAAAAATAATAACAAACGTCTTAATACGCCGTGTGCGAAGGCACTAAGTGAGATAATATTATATAACGTAAACGACAACGTTAAAAAAATATCAAATGTTATAGCACCAAAAACTTATCTTATGATCGCGTATCTTATGATAAGTTTTTAGGTAAGTACAATATAACCCCGTGAATGTTTTTTTTATTTTTTTTAATATCTCTTCATGTAAGGAAAGAAATAAAAGTATTCCCATGCTTGGGCATCATTTGGTCCAAAATGGTCAATCTCCTTTATCTTGAAACCTGACAGATAGTTTTGTTTAATTTATGAAATGTGACGTCACACGAAGCTCAATCATGGCCGCCCGTGTCTCGGCGTAATTCACAGATAAAAAATCGCAAATTTATTTTGTAAAAATAAAATATTCTTGCCCAGTCATGCCCTGCCGTCCATCCAGACTTTCACACGTGAGTACCCGCTATTTCCCACTCCCAATCGAGAAGAGATAAAAGTTGAATGAAGTTCGCTAAGCGGCCATCCTATTCTTTGCTAGTAGTAATAGGTTATGTCTTCACTGTTTCCTGTATTCAGACTATAACAATGGTTCAAACACATGATGAGTCAGAATAAAATGTACTAAGCTTTTAAGCAATATTGACTGGTGATATGATATCGATAATAATGTACATTTTTAATTAATTGCTATGGTTACACTTTTGACACAATCAGTTAGATAGCCGGTGATGGAACATGAACAATATTAGGTCTTATTATGTTTGAAAAAGAAACCTCTGTTCTAATTAACCGTTCCAAAAGTTAAAAACAATTCAAAATTAAAAAGAATAATTTAAGTACAATTTTTATTTTGAGGCCTGAGACAGAGGTAGCCTTCTTTTTGGCATTCTCCTTTGGTGAATCTATGTATGAATGTATAATTATGAGTTTGAACTTAGATAGAGATGGATAGATGAACTTAGTTTTTCTTTGTAACTGCCAGTGCCAGAAGCGATCCGCATGAACGTCCACCGCTCGTCCCGTGAGATCGGCCCACAGGGCGTGTATACTATCACAGCGACCCATTACGCCCCGTCTTCTGGTACTCAGTGCTGGTGGAGTTTGCCACTGCTGAGCAAAGGCCTCTCCATATCCTTCCAAGCAGCTCTGTTCGTTTCGTTTTCCTATTAGTCTTCCACAAATTCTAAGAGATCGTGTCGTCAAACACACCTCTCGTCTTTAGGCACCCAAGGCGTTAGTGTTCCCATTTCTCGGGTTGCAAGCAAACTAGCGTGGCCCGTCCAGTCCTAGTTTTCAGTAGAACAGTTTTTGAGTGCCGCTTATTAGCATTTTTAGCCCAACCTCCCCCTTGATGATACGTGGTGAGGTTTAAGACTAGTACCTACAAAGAATTTTAAAATTGTCAGAATATTATCTTTAAATACAGGTATAAATTAGTTATCTAATTTTTTTCTAGAAAATTAAGGATTATGATAAAATGTCTACACAGAAAGGTTGCATTGCAGGTTGTTTTTTTTTCAACGGCGAGTCAAGGTCACTACACGCCGCTTTCGGTTTAGAACTCGCACGTTTGACGAAAAAATAAATACACGTGATATCTTACTACACCCCCTCCCCCCTTGTGATATTTCGTTATTATTGCCGAACCCCCTCCCCCTTGTGATATTTCGTGATTATTGCCGAATCCCCTCCCCTCTTGTGATATTTCGTTATTATTGCCGAACCCCCTCCCCTCTTGTGATATTTCGTGATTATTGCCGAACCCCCTCCCCCTTGTGATATTTCGTGATTATTGCGAACCCCCTCCCCCCTTGTGATATTTCGTGATTATTGCGAACCCCCTCCCCCTTGTGATATTTCGTGATTATTGCCGAACCCCCTCCCCCCCTTTTCGAGCCTCACGTGATTATTGGACGGCCCCTTATCGACTAATTGGCTCGTCGGCAAATACCATAGTCCATATTGAATGTTTTTTTTTTTTAATTCGATCTCCCAATACAGTCGCCGGAGCCTTTATTTCTTTTACATCAGAATGAGTTGTTTCTCTTTTTAAATACCAGTGCCAGAAGCGATCCGCATGAACGTCCTCCGCTCGTCGCGCGAGATCGGCACCCAAGGCGTGTACTACCACGGCGACCCGCAGCGCCCCGACTCCTGGTACTCGGTGCTGGTGGAGTTCGCCAACAGCGGGCAGCCGTGCCAGCACGCGTTCAAGTTCGTGTGCAAGAATAGCTGCTCGTCGGGCATTAATCGGCGGGCGATCGCCATCATATTCAGCTTAGAGGATGGCCTGTGAGTACATTTTGTTAAACTAAAGGAGGATTTATTTGCAAAGTTCAGCATGAAAACTTAATATGGAAATATTTCTAAATTTTAAAGCTAGTACCTGAGGTACCAATTATACATCCAAAGATGTTTCTTTATTCAAGTGGCAACTTTAGGCAAGGATACTTTTGAGCCGTTTCATCGGGACCGTTTTTATACTTTCTCGTAGAACTGAGAAAAACCTAGCTTATTGTAATGCAGTAATGTATAAATTTGTAATAGTAGTATATTGAAATTCGCGATCTAGTTGTAATCTGTCCCAATCAAATTTTCCCTGGATGGAAACAAACCAATAATCGCATGATACAATCTGTATTTCACGGCAATGTTTACCATTTTTATTCTTATTTAGAGGCCTATTACATCTCGAATGTGATTTTTGCGTAAAACGCCCATTTTCGCATTTTGTAGTAATTTTGCAGTTGTATTTATCGTTTTTATCGGTTCCTCCGCGTACTACAAAGTAAATGCCGGAGTGCCGCAGGGTTCTGTGCTCTCACCTACTCTATTTATTCTGCATATCAATGACATGTTGTCCTTGGGCAATATTCATTGTTATGCGGATGACAATACATACGGTGCATGAGCGATGCTTAGGACATCCTGCGACAAAGCAAGCCGATATCGTAGTGAAAAGGCAAGAACTGGTTGCCAAACTGAACTTAACTCTCGATCGTGTCTCTAAGTGAGGATCTGAAAACCTGGTTGAGTTTGATGTCAGAAAAACCCAGATTTGTTTTCTCTCCCGGACTACACGTGCTGGTCTTAGGAACCACCATCATACTGTACAGACTATCAGTAGTCTTACCAAAAAATTTGGCAAGTCGTTCTTCTGAAAGACCATTCGGCTTTGGAATTCTTTGCCGGCGCATGCGATTCCCAGCTCCTACAGTCCCGGGTCTTTTAAGCGGGGCGTGAAAGTGCATTTATACAGGCCGTCATGAATGGGTGCGCTTTTTACCGTGCTTATTCCACGATGAGGAGCGCTTTCGTTATTTTGGACTGCATCGGCTGCTTACCTTCAGGCAGGTTGTAGTCACTATGACGTGTCACAATAAAAAAAAAACTTTGAAAAGTATGTCCAAGTTGGGTAGTAATTTTTTATTTTGCTATTTTTTAACGTTTCTTCATCCTACTCCTCTGTCATCAGTGGCAGCGTTTACGGTCGTCACCTAGTAGGCGTGAGGGTATGCGCCTGCCCGCGGCGCGATTTGCTCAAAGACGAGGAAGCCGAAGGCGTATTCAAGAGTGGCAAGAAGCGAGTGCCAGCCAACAAGATAGACCCGCCCAAGACTAAGAAGATCAAAATGGAGGTGGTCCCTAATACACTGGACGACAGCATCATGACTTTGCCACAGGTATTGTTTGATCAAGTCTCTCTTTCTCTCATTCAGTGCCTTGCCCGCTCATCGGCGGGAAAAATTTTAACCCTTATGCCGAGACCGCCCATAGGCGGTTGGATCTTAATCTTATTTATTTATTCTGCGCACACCAAATTTTTGCATGTCGAACAATGGAAATTACAACGGAAAGTGTCACACTGTAGAGTAATATGACTCTTTACGAGGCTTAGACAGAAAAGAGATGCGACATATTCGGTGTCAAGATATTTAATGAATTAGTTTCTGGAATTATTTATAAAGGCAGGTTCCCATATGCGTAAAAACTTGTATAGGTATAATGTTAAGAAAGGACCTTTGAAAAGTAAGGCGGCGAAACCAGGATAAACCACTTTTAAAGCGTGTGAAAGAGCAGGCGGAAGTAATCATTAGTTTAATTGAACACAATTGTTGGCCTATGAATTGCTGAAAAACCGAAAATATTTTATAAGAGACTTTTTCATTTTGTCTCCATAACACAAAATTCGAAAATAAGAAACAAATATAAACCGGCTTTGGAATATGCAACATGGCGTCATAAAGAAAATTCTTCTGAAAATCTGTAGAATTACTTTTTAGAGAGTTCTAATTTGCAGAACTTTCATTATATTGAGGATTTGCTTGATGTCATAAATAGTTCGCTACGCGATTTTCTAATATAACTATGCCCGACGATATACGCGATTATGCAGCATACGTTTTTGATGCGTTAAAACTTATTATGGAACAACAATGTAAAGGTTTAAACTGGCTCGCCATCTTTCCTTTATTAATATGTTCTAATTATAAATTGAATTAGTGACGACAGGGCTTGGAACCGGTTTAAAAAATCCCGGTTAATAGAGGTTATTGATTAAAGTTTTTACAAAAACCGCTTCCAATGTACTTGGAATGAGAGCGCTTCAAAAACCTAAATAAACCGGTTTAATCCAAAGCTGCGAAATGTACCTACTGCTGGTGACGCGATTAGGCTAATGGCGACCTTCCGTGTGTAAGACATAAGCTCGCTAGTCGATTTAAAACTCGCGCGCTCGCTTTGGGAGAGCGGTATTTCAGGCCAATAGCGAGCTTATGTCTACGTATGGAAGGTCGCTATTCGCTTTGCCACTCGAGCGCTCGCGTTGTGTTTAGGTACTTATAAAAAGAAGAATAAACCTCTATTAACCGTTTAATTGATTTAAAAGCCATTTTTTTGTTATTTCAAGAAACTGGTATTTTTAAGGTTTGGGTAGACCCAAACCTTAATAAGACGGTCTCTATGTACTCGCTGCTGACTAGGTTTGAAAATTAACCGAATAAACAAGCCTTAAGTTAAGTAGTCGTACATTATTTATTTTAAATATTGTATTGGATTATTTTATTTTCTCGCAATCGAATTAAGCTCGGGAGTTAAAATACCTCGTTTTAATATCTCATTTTAGCAACTTGTGTATCAATCTGCTATTAAAACACGTCTAGATTGAAAACTACTCTTTATTAGTAAGTTCGATTTTTTGCATATTCAAGCGATTATTCAATACTCATGCGTATTCGAAGAGTCGCTACACTACGGTATAGGATAACGTCGTAACTAAATAAAGGTACTCCTTTGACACCCTTTTGTAAACCCCTACAAAAAATACACAAAAGGTTTACAACCACAGATCCAAATAAATCACTTACCAGCCATTCCAGCAAAATCGCGTAGATAAGTCACTTTACAACAAACTAAACGAATTAGCGAACCCCTTTACGTTTGATATCCGATGCCGACTGAATGTTATCACGTGTAAACAAGCCAAAATCGTAACGAAAAGCAAAATATATTCACTCATGGCTAAAGACGCGCAAGGGCGTCACTTTAATGGGTGGCGGCTGACGCACGGAGGCGTCACAGAATATTTGTTAGCCGCCATGCACAAAAGTCCTTAAAAGTGGGATAGGCAATGAATCGGTTAATATACTCCTGCGAGGTTATTAATGTTTTAAAATAAACCCTGTATAAAGGTGACTGCCCAAAACCGCAATAAACTTCTAGGGCTGGTCAGGTCAAGTGTTTTAAACATGACAAAAATGGTCTCATTGCAGACTAACGTAGGTACTTATCGCCCAGCTGACGCTAAACGGTCAACAGACGGTCGGCCGGCCGGTCGTTGCCCACGCGTTGTAAGTAATCGTTATTTTTAAATGTTTCACATTTTATTTTTCTTATGTTATTGCTTTAAAATAAATAAGATACTCAAAGGCTATCCAATTAAATTTACAAAAAGAATTATTTAATTAAAAATAAAAAAACACGAATCCATTTTTAGTCATGTTTAAAACACTTGACCTGACCAGCCCTTGAAGTTTTTTGCGGTTTCTAGCAGTCACCTTATATAGTTCCCTGATTTTGTTTTTTTCGTACTAGAGTTAAAGAGTTTACAATAATGGGGCGGCGGTGTACCTATCCACCACATACCATATCATGAAACAGATAAGTTGAATAAATTTGATTTACGATTCTATTTCAGTGTTATGTAATTATCTACTTTTATAGAAATAATTATTATGTACACATGCCTTTATAACCGTTGTGACACGTCACACAATTTTGTGTCATTTGTCGCACAACGGGAAAAAAACGCGAAACCCTAACCTAAAAATCTTTAATACTAGTACTTGTACTTAAACAAATCTATCTAACCCATTAAAAATACCGAAGTATTAACACTGATATAACATAATTTATAAACGTGGTAACAGGTAATTTATGATATTACTATCAAGACCGATATGTCCAAGTGTACAAGCCAATGTTATCCAGATATAAATAAAGGCTTCAACACACCGCAAGTCGGTCAGGAAGAATGGTGGATACGGCACACTGTCGGCAGGCGGCGGTTTGCGTTATGACGGTATCTGTTGTGTTGTGACGATTCAATAGGGCGGCTATAGTAATACAAGGGCACAGGTCATCAGTAAGCCATTATATTAAAAATTCGTCACTTTACAGGAAACAAAAAAACTTATTAAATCTTAGGTTTTGTTTAACTGTATTTTTTATTGTAACAATGATATCTTATCCTTTATGTTAAAATTTTATTTCACCTGATTAACTTAGCCCCATTAGTAAGAGATTTTAGAAAATTAAAATATGAAAATTGCCAAAAAGACTTAGGCGGAGTTTGAACTTCAACGACGATATGAGCAGGTTACTGTCATATATAGCATGTATATTGTTGGAGATATTATTGGCATGATTGTAGGTACTTATTTGCCTTCTTGATAAAAAGGCGACTTAAGTGGAGGTAGAAAATGTTCTATGTGACATCTTTCGTCTTTGTTTCTGCTACCTAGCACATAACACGTATTTACGTTTGTAATAAATAGATTACGGATTAAACAGTGTTTTATATACATAATAGTTACTATTTAAGAAATTTGCGCGAGCCTACGTTAAAGTTCTCTGTTTCTGACCTGCTTTAAGTGAGTGGGAGTCATAATAGTGCAATGATATTATCTATTTATTCACATCATGGCCCATTCAGATAAGATTGTTTGCAATTTTTACTCACAATCACGCCGCTCTAATGAATGAATGTGAAGTGTACTGATAGGCGCTCCAAAGCAAAAGAAATCATTAATTATTATGCTACAATGTTATAATATAACTAAAAGTAACATTGTAAGAATATTTTTTACTGCATGAGGACGAATTTACAATGCAGACGTGTATGGAAGATACATTTGCCTGACGAAGGATGTTCTGAATAAGCACCAGGTCCGAAGTACCCAAAGATAAGTCGCTCTGATGCTAGCGGATGAAGCTAGTGAAGTATGTCAGGACTATGTTGTGGACGTCTGTGACCTTTGCCTAAGCCTTTTTGAGATGATTAGTACTATTTCTTACCATTTTTTCTTAGGAAAATCTATAATATGTTTGCTTCCATTTCCAAGTGTCATTTCTTACTATTCGGTCTTAACAAACAATATTTTGTAGCATTCTGTGGCAGTGGTCGTCATTGCCTAGTCTCTAACCTTTTGGGGATAATAGCAGGGGGGGGGGGGTCACTCCGCAGTTTAGAAAAGTTCGTTTGGCGCGCCTCTCGGGCAGGCGTGTGGCAGTAGGTTGCCGCGAGCGATGCACCGAGCACGTAAAACGAACGATCATTTCTCTGATTTTTGTGCACCGAACAATGACTACTATACGATCTTATAATCCATAAAATCAAAATCAAATCTCTTTATTCAGTAAACTTAAAATAAATAAGCATTTTGAATCGTCAAAGGTTAATGGATGAATGGGCGCCCGCCCACCCACCCCGCCTATTTAGGAAGTCTTTTTAGCTGTGGAGAAGAACGGGCGCAAAAAACTCCACAGGTATAATAAAGAAGTTTACAAAACAATATGTCGTCATATAAAAGGTACACACAACAGTTTGTGTTTACGGGTGTCTAAATAAAAGAAAGAACAATGACTCTGATTTATTTCAATTTAAACTTAAAAATATCCATGAGTGGAATGGAAACCCTGCGCTTCTGACGTCAAATCGATATCGAGTCAGCGTTGCTTAACGGAATATGAACGCTCGGGTCACACGATAAGTTTCAATTTCGCGTGAAAGTAGGCAATTTTTTATACCTAAACTTGACTTTAGTTAGAGAGTGAACCTTCTGTACGGTAGTACTGTTAGTTATTCTGTGATAAAAGTCGTGAATCTTACGCACGCCGTCAGATCAACCTACATAAAACTGTCAAATTTCTACAATCAATTTTGAACTTTATTGTCTGGTTTTAAGGATTTCGCTTTTCGGCAATATTCGCTTACACACGATCTACGCGTACGCTACTGCTAAGCAGGGCTTGGAATACCGATGAGTACCGGTAAGTAGGATTGTAGTAGTACCGGTATTATACAGATATAATACAGGTATTAATCGGTTTGGTTGATGACGTCTAATTCCCTGAATGTCTATTCACTATACATCCATGGTCCGGATGTCAAGTCGCCATACGTCTATTCCCTGAATGTCTAGTAGCCGCAACTCTTACCGGAACCAAGTAACCAAATTAGTGCGAGCGAGAGAGTAGATAAGTAAGCGCTTGGATTGGTTTTCGCACGGCGGGAGCCGTAGAAGCCGCAGTGCACAGAGTGAACTGCATTACCACGTGACAAACAGACTGGCAACGTCGCAGATAGATACCGGTATTCTTGAGGTACCATACCGGTACTCATGGAAAGTCAAAGTCAAAGTCAAAATATTTTTTTTCAATAAACTCAATTAATAAGTACTTACTTTGAATCGTCCAAATCTTTTTTAACCTACCACCCATTCAGGACATAATTTTTTAACTGTGGCAAAGAATGGGCGCAAAAAACCACAGCGCACAAAAGCAACGACATTTACAAACAAAAAAAAGAGTATGTCGTTACCAGGTCAATACAAAACATGAATTTAAAAAATAAAAATAATGATGCAATACTAAATTACAATACAATGTAGTATCAATTAAATAAAGACAATTAGAAATAGCTGTTGGAGTGCTTGGAGCATTTCAGATCCAAGCTGTTTTGTCTTCTGTGTAATCTGATATTTTATAATAAGCTTATAAAGCTTTTCTTTGATTTTGATTTTAAATTCATTAAGATCTAATTTCTGAATATCATTTGATACTTTGTTGTAAAATCTTACACACAGACCCTTAAAAGAATTATTTATTGTATGGAGCCTAGTATAAGGTACTGCTAATTTGTTCTTACTTCTAGTGTTTACATTGTGAATATGTATCACTGTTTTTTGAAAACATTCCAGTATTTTTATGAACATAAATCAAATTTTCATAAATGTATTGTGATGCAACAGTCATTATATTTATATTCTTAAATCTCTCTCTGAGAGAGTCGCCAGCCTTTAGGTTATAGATTGCTCGAATAGCCCTCTTCTGAAGCACAAAGATAGATTGAATGTCGGCAGCATTTCCCCACAGTAAAATGCCGTATGCCGTATATAAATGGAAGAATCGGCATCCAGGAATCGAAATGGAAAATACCGGAAAATAACTTACCGTTATAATACATGTATTTTCGGTATTGGTTCCGAGCCCTGCTACTAAGTACACGCGGTCGGAATAGACGCAAGCTAATATCACCGAAAAGTATGTATTGTAAAATAAATATTCACGTCTGATTTATTTCAGTTGCAAGTGGTAGGGGTGGACGTGATGACCACAGGCCTGGAGATGATGATCCGTATGATGGAGCAGGGGGCTCGCGCTCGCAGCGACGACGCTCAATACACTGCCAACGTCACCGCCTGCATTGCTGGCCTCAAAGCTGCCATTGGCCAGTACAAGAGCCATTAGTAGTGATTTCACCTTTACACTCATAGTGAAAAGTCACACAGATAGTGAAGCAGTGTCACTTGTGGGTGAAGTTATGTGAAATTATAGTGCCAGTGATGAAGATAGTGTGTAGTGATGGACTGATGGATTACAATGTGTTACGCTTGACACTGAACGAGTTTGGTGTAACGTAGGTGACTATCAGTTTTGTTAAATCTTTTTAGGATGGATATCTTTAAAGGTATGACCGACACACTGCCTATGTGCCTTATGAAAGGAAAGAACGTAAATGAAGCTACGAAATTGAGCTAAGAAGCTCGTAAAATGTTACTTTGCAATGGCACCATTGTAAATTTTCTTCTTTTGGCAGTATGCTTAGCTTACTTAGCTAAAGTTGTATACAGTACGGGCTTTTGCATTTCATTTTTCATTTTCTTAAATATACTGGAGAACAATGTTGGGATTGATTTTATAACCTTTTTAGTATTTTTTTTTACGGCTATCATGTTGTCTACAGCCTGCCTTTTATAAGACTCTTTTTGTGTACATATTAGTATGTATAATTATGTTTTTATGACATTATTAAAATATTTTTGGAATGCATAGATAATAAGTTTTATGAGCTAAGTTAAATAACATGTTACTCAAATACAACCCACCAAAACTATAATTTAGTTAATGACACTTGCTTGATTAATATTTAACTATGTCTTACTGGGCCCTTATTCTGTAACGATTCCTTGTTTCAAAACCACGTTAATTCCTTTAAAAGTTACGATATCTTCCCAAAAACGTATGCGTTTGACGTTTATGCGCGGTAAGGTTTAGGTGTGGAATCTATAGATTGCGATACAGAATCAGGGCCCAGGTGGGATGAGAGGGCCTAGTTAATAAAAAAGAAAACTCATTGTGCCACAACTATTTTTAACACTTACACCTTAACTAAATGGTATATTAATGACAAGGAATAGGTATTCCCTGTCATTAATAAACCTTGATTAGAGTTACATTTAGGATTAAAATGACGCTGCATCTATCTGTCTTCTTTAACAAAAACGAGACAGTGTCACTTTAAACCGAGGTGTAACATTTAGCCATTTTTATTAATAAGACAGATTGAGATTACTTTATTCACTTATCTATTTCTATATTATATACAACCTTATTTTTTCTAAATACAAAAACAATTAAGGGTAAGTTCCACCCTTGAAACTGAATAACTTTCCCCCAAGAAACCTATGTGCAAAAATGACAAAATAAAATTCGATCTCCCATACTATTGTCGTCAGCTGATCGGACACTTTTGTATGGGAGGTCAAAAATTTTTTTGTCATTTTTGCACATAGGTTTCTTGGGGAAAGTTGTTCAGTTTCATGGGTCGAACTCGCCCTTAATTGGTTTTGTATAAAGAAAAATTGAGGTTGTATCAGGAAAGACAGACAGACAGAGGAGCTCGATGGTGCAGCGGCTAGCATGTTTGGCTTGCGATCTTGCTAAGCAAGTTTTGCAATGCCGGTTCGCCTGATGGGTGTCCAATAAAAAAAAATATCTCGAGCTCCTCAGTGTTTCGGAAGGCACGTTAAGCCGTTGGTCCCGGTTGTCGTCGTAAGATGGCAGTCGTTAAAACCCACCAACCTGCATTGGGCCAGCGTGGTGGGTTATGGCCCAATATCCTCACGTGCTACAGTTCAAGTGGGAGGCCTGTGCCCAGCAGTGGGACGTTTATAGGCTGATGAAAGTGAAGACAGAAAGGCGATTAGTGCCATTTTTACTATTATGTCTAAAATAAGCCCAGTCAGTTATCTGGCGATTTATTTTAAGGAGAGTTGTAGTATAACATGGGTAAACAAGCACTTTCCACTGTTTTACAAGTTGCTTAGTCTTATTGGAGATATGTACACATTAAAGTAAAATATAGCAATTAGAAATAAAATATAACAGGTACATGACTGTGTATTTTCAATAATGATACTATTTATATAATATCATGTAATTGTTTCATTGTTTGATAAGTTTTCTCTGATATATTTTGTATCTATGCATTCCGATATTATGTTTAGATTTTAATAGGTGCGTTTTTGTATAAGCAATTGTTTTAATTATGAGTATAATTATGTTTAAGTAGAATGTATTTAAATACAATTCCTACATCGAATTATCTTATGAACAACTTAGTTTTGTTTTCAACATAATGTTTTCGTAGTTAGGTTACTTTCCTCTGACTGCCTATATAAAGAGATTATGATAATTATACAAAAACACAGAAAGCTTAATCCATCAGAACAATAAGTGATGCTTGCATCAACCTATCAGTATCAGTATTAAAGCTTATGTTAAAATATCATACTGTTTTTTGAAATTCATACAAAATATTTGTTTAGCTTTTATTACCAATTTTCGTGCAAGCTTGCCTAAAGCTTTGTTCGCACTAGGACCATAATACGGACATTTCTTTGCTTGTTTGATTATATTAAAATTCGTTTTAAAGAACCAAATTAGCAAAGCAATGTACTTATACTACAATTAAATAACTCGCCTAGTGCAAACCAGGTTATAGGGACAAGATTTGCATTTCAAATTATTAAACCTGTAACTATAAATAGTTGGAATTAATTATGTTAAATTTTTTTGTATGATAAATGTTTGTGGGCTCTTACCTTTGTTTTTTATAACTACATACTATACCTATACATTTTATTAACATTCTTAGAATTATGATAATACTATGCTATTGTAAAGTTTTGAGACATTAGCTTTAAACCAGAGCATAGTAGATCAAAAATGATCATGCATGTTGTCTTCAAGGCTGCTAGGCAGAATCACTGAAACTCACAAGTGATAACAAATACAAGAAAAATTATATTTGTTTAATGTACGAGGGGCGTTCAAAATATTCTCGGTATGTGGATAAAAACAAAGAAGTACGAAAAGTTTGATATTTTTATTTTTCAATATACTCCCCCCCTATGTTCATACACTTATAAGATCGATCAATTATTTTATTTAATCCCTCATAAAAATATTTTTTATCTTTGGTGTAAAAATGCTCCTCCACGGCCGTCTTCAACGCTTCATCGTCAGAAAATTTATTTCCACGCAGATCCTTTTTAAGATTGGGGAACAAAAAGAAGTCGCTTGGGGCTAAGTCCGGACTATAGGGTGGATGAGTAACAGTTTCAAACCCACATTCAACAATAGCTGCCTTGGCAATATGAGCAGTATGGATAGGGGCGTTGTCATGCAGAAGCAGAACATCTTTGGTTAACTTTCCTCGCCTCTTTTCTTTGATCGCATCTCTTAATTGACGTATAACGTTAGCGTAGTACTGCCCTGTGATATTTACACCTTTTTCTTTATAATCGATAAGCAAAACTCCTTCACAATCCCAAAATATTGTGGCCATGACCTTGCCAGCTGACGGGATTACCTTGAACTTCTTGGGATGAGCTGAACCCATAATGTGCCACTGCATGGACTCCTGTTTGCTCTCTGGGTCATAATGATGAACCCAGGTTTCATCTCCAGTAACTATTTTTTGCAGCACCTCATCGGGATTTTCACCACACAGGTCGATAAAATCTGAACAGCAAGCCACACGCATATCCTTTTGAAGAAGCGTCAGCATTCGCGGAACCCATCTTGCACTTACTTTTGACATATTAAGATGGTCATGTATAATGTCATGTACGGTACCAATAGAGAGATTGGTTACTTGAGCTATAGATTTTACCTTCACTCGGCCGTCTTCCAATATAAGTTTTTCCACTTTATCAATATTTTCTTGTGAGGTAGCCACTACAGGCCGGCCAGGTCTAGGGTCATCTTCAATACTCTCCCTTCCACGCTTAAATTCGCTTGACCATTTTTGAATAGTAGATAAAGAAGGAGCAGACTCACGGTAAACACAATCCATTTCCTCTTTTATGGTTTTTTGATTTTTACCCTGTTTTGTCAAGAATTTTATGACGGATCGGTGCTCTAATTTCGTTAAAATTGTTAATTCGCTCATGGTGTTCATGTTTGTTCGGCAATTGCAGAAAAACAAAAGAACATCTCGGTTCCAATTTTACTTTTTTTTAATGTCAATGGATGAATCTTAGTGGCCAGTAACAAATATATATATAAAAGAGGTTGTAACGTATCAATACCGAGAATATTTTGAACGCCCCTCGTATCTACAAAATATTTTTAATATAACAAAAGTGGTAAGTGCCCACAAGTAAATTATGCTGTTACAATATAGCTATTTTATATTTTTATTATATTTCAATTTTGTATTTCAATTCTTAAAAAATAAGAAGAAGAATGTAAAAAAATAGTGCATTTTAGACATTAAATGCAATTGTTTTCTTTTTCTAAAAATTGATTTGATCAAAAAAGATTAAGAGAAAAGAGTTATGGCTGAAATTGGTAATAAGTCTGTCTGGTTTTGTAGTTCTGCTATTTATATCAGTTTAGTTATTTCTAACTCTTGGAAGTAAAGCAACAAATAGAATGGTTACTAATTTTGGCCATTAATTAATCTTTCATCTCATCATTAATTCATAATTAATTAGTTACAAAATGTTTTAGATTTAATTGGGGTTTTGTTGAATTGTTAAAATATTCCATCAATAGTCAAATTAATTGTTGATGTGTATTTTTGAAATGGTTATAAACATTATTAAAGGTTTTTGAGAAGATAGAATTTTATGTTGAGTTAATGGCTTCCAAAACAAAAATGTGATTGACCTATTCATTGCCTACCTACAATTCAATAATTTACTACAACACTCCCGAAACAAACAATTTAATACGGAATCCAACATTTGAGTATATTAAGAGGTAAATAAATAGAAATAGAAATAATAAGAACAGTGTGGCACTTTAATGTTAACATTGAAATCTGTGTACAAATGATTGGCTTTAAATTTAATGTGAAGTGCCTTCAAATCCGCCTGATTGGGAATGTATGATTTAAAAATTTAATTAAAAATAAATCTTAATACTAACATACTGGTTTTCATTCCATTTTTGCATGAATTTTTGTTTATACTTCTATAAAATAAAAAAACCCCACTTCAAAAACATGCATTTTGGCATGGCCACCATCACCAACTCTAAATCTGACTTTATAGATAATTTGTCGAGACTCGAGAGTATGTCACCAAATATCAGAGTTTGTCGGTCTACCGTTCAAAAGTTATAAGGGGTCATTGGTGGCCATGCCAGGATAAGCGCTTATCCTGGCCACCTTGTATCTCGAAAACTACTGGTCGTAGCGAAGATCTGATTTCACCAATAGTATGTCGATTTAGATCTACCGTTCAAAAGTTATAAGGGGTCATGTGGCCATGAGCGCTCATTAGTGTCGGCGCTCGATAGTCCACTATCGATAGTCTATTGATAAATCAACAAAAGCAATAGTATCGATAGGCCTATCGATTTTATCAACACAGGAATACTATCAATAGTATCGATACTATTGAAGCTCAATATCGAAGGCACTATCGATAGTATCAATACTATTGCTGCCGACTATTGCATTAGCAATCAATACTATCGTCACAGACTAGGGCAGGAGCCCCGGTTTTGGCCACTTTAAGGGAATTTCTATGTTCAAAAATTTTCTACTAATACAAGAATGTGTAATGTGGCGGTTTGAAATAACCAAAATGAAGGGTATACATTTACCTTTTAAATTTTCTATGCGATGTTTGATTCGAGTCAATATATATTTTTTTATATGGTTTTAAATATAAAAGGTGTGATTTCACCATTTCTGGCCACTTTTCCCCCAGTTGTGGCCATACCATTGCACCAGTTGTGGCCATTAAATTAGTAAGGATATATTTCGTTTTTTTAAAGCAAATAAAACAAAATATAGAAGTAAATATTTATTGTTAACTAGGTAGGTAGGTGTTACCTACCTATTAGGCCTATCGATTTGTTAACAAATTTCCAATATTTAGCCATTCCAGGCACTTAGAAAACCTCGCGTTGAACGCGGGCACTTGGAATTTTAATGTTTCGGCTAGCAGTAGCTACTTTCATACCACCTTAAATAGGGTTTACGCATTTCAGATTCCCATACAAAAATCCAAGTCGAAATTTTTTTTTTAAATACGGGGATCTAAACAGTTTGCTGAAAACATTTTTTATAAACGTTTATTTAACTAAGTTATTGCGATTTTAAACTTTTACAAATGTTTTTAGCAAACTATTCAGATCCTTGTATTTTACTCTAGCATGCACAGTTTCATTAAAAATGGCTTATTTATTTTAAAAAATTTCGACTAGAAAATTTGTATGGGAAACCAAAATGCGTTAACACCCCTAGGCCAACGCAACTTTGGAAGGCGAATAAGCAAAAAGCTTCCTCCTCGAATTATCAATTTCGCATTTTTTTATTATTTTTTGGAGCCATTTCACCCAACCTAAGTACAAAAGAAATAAAAAGTTGTAATGCCAAACCAGCTAGTAATTGTGAAGCAGCAAACATAAAATAAAAACAAAGTGGCCAAAACTGATGTTGTATTGGAGTCAGTTGTGGCCACAAGCATGGCCACAACCCAAGCAAGTACAAATTAGTGTATTAGTTGTGGCCACCCCCTCTTCTCAACACGGAATATATACAAGTAACAAAATAACCTCAAAACCATGTAGCTAGACATTCTGTTAGTAGGCTTCAATAAAATCCAAAACAAAAATTATAAATTTTTCTGAGAAAATTGATTACTTACCTAGTGTCTCTTAAGGTTTTCCCTAAGAAAGTACCAGAAAATTTTGATAAAACTTAATAACCTCACTAAAAATTGTCTTGAAGCATAAGACGTCACAACTGTCACTTGTCAGAACGGACTATAGATAAAGGATTTTTTACCACAGACTACGAAGCAAATCTGATTTCTATGCCTTATTTATTGACCTCTAAAGTTGCAAGTGGCCAAAACCGGGGTAGTGGCCACAACTGGGGCTCCTGCCCTACTATCAATAGTTATTATCTTTATTATAGAAATGTTGCATTCACAATGCTATAAATGTTTACTAGAAAAAAAAGAGCAGTGAACCGTCAATCCAAAAGTCGTGGGTTCAAATCACATTCGAGCTTCCTGAGACTGGTTGATTTTTTTCTAGTAAACATTTTATCCTTAATAGTTATTACGATATTGAGCTTCAATACTAGCGATAGTATTGCAGTACCGATACTATTGTACCAAACTGAGCTATCGATACTATCGGGCCTATCGATATTATAGATGATTTCCGAGGTCAACTATCGATAGTTTGGCAACACTAGCGCTCACTCTGGCATGGCCAACTTGTAGGTATCTCGAAAATTGGTCGTAGCGATTATCTGATTTCGCCAATAGTTAGTCTAAAGTATGTCGAAAAAACTCCAGTTGGTCAGTGCTTCCATAAAGAGAAAAATCATTTTTATTTTCCCATAGTAGATGTACAATCGCGTGCATAAAGTTTATTGAAAAAGTTAATTAATAATTTTAATTCGCAAGGTTCCTTGATATAAAGAGTGCAACTTGATTAATTATTTGTATATGAGTGATAGGTTTAGTAGTGAGATATTGGGCATTCTAACTCACTTTCGTTCGGTCGCAGATGCGACCTCGCTTGTTCGTTAGAATGCCCAATATCTCGAACGTATCGCAGTTTTGCAATGGATAGCATACCATCTTCTGTTTTCATGTCGTCCGTTTGAGATGTACAATATTTTAGAATGAGTATCGGCACGAAAAGTATGCAATTATATTAAGAACGTTAAAAACAAAATAAATGTAAATAGCCGATGTTGTCAATTAATTGGTTCATAATACAATTATTTAAACACCAGTTTCGTAATTACTTTAAAACGCATCATCAGCATTTAGTTGCCCGCCTCCCGCTGCGCGCGGCTTCGTTGCGCCATGCGGATGCCGGATGTAGCGATATGACGCATTACCAATACTCATACCTAAATCACTACCTAAATGCACCCGTTCCTGATTATTTACTATAATCGATGAATGAAACAAAATATTATTTGAATGTGGTCCGACGTTTGTATTCGTTTATCAAAACTAAGTAAAATTCATATGGGATGATAAGATGTTTAGTAAACAAAACAGAGAGCATTTTATTTTCGTCAAATTACGATTTCTAAATTTGATTCCTGATTGATTCAATATGACGAAAACCGATTTTCTTATTTCGACATAGATGTTTAATATATTAAAATAAGAAATAAATATTGTAGGTTGTAACAATTTTTCACAATATACATATAAATCATCATAAAGAAACTGCATCTTGTTAATTTTATACTACACAATGATAAATTAAGTTCTAAAATATAAAAATAAATATTCTGTATTCTTTGTGTGATTAAACATTAACGTATTTAAGAGTATTCCGAAGTTCGATTCCCAGCGCTAACAATATTATGTAAGCTGCTATGAACGAATCTGGATTGTGTGTAGTGTTTTTAACCAACTAGTAATTTAAGTCTCTAAGTATAGTAAAGTGGGATTTATAATTACTAGTGATTCGTTTTAAAATTAAGAAGAGAAAATAATTTACATTAAAATATTTACTGTCACAGATGTCGCCATACTAAAATGTCTTTTCGTTATCCTTGCTCTAACCACTAAGCTACCGTGACATTCTTTACTCGTTACGAATTTTGTCAATGATGGGATAGTTATGCATTATAAATAGTTAACATAAATAATATTCAAGTTGTTATAAACTTTTTTAGTTTTCCTTAAATACCGCCTCTGTGGTCTAGTGGTTAAGACATCAGACCTTAGACCAGAAGTCCTGGGTTTGATTCCTTTATATTAATTTATTTTATTTACTATAAACGATCGCTTCGGTGGCCAAGTGGCAAAGCGCTCGGCTCGATACTCGAGAAGGTCATGGGTTCAATTCCTAAATTTTGTCAATGACTGGATAGTTATGCATTCTAGATAGTTAACATAATTAATATTCAAGTTGTTATATTTTTTTTAGTATTCCTTTAATACCGCCTCTGTGGTCTAGTGGTTAAGACATCAGGCCTCAGACCAGAAGTCCCGGGTTAGATTCCTATAATCATTTATTTTATTTACTATAAATGATAGGTTCGGTAGCCGAGTGGCAAAGCGCTCTTACCGACACCGAAGGTCCTGGGTTCAATTCCCAGGTCGGGCAAAGTGTGTTTGTGATGATCACCAACTCGCATTTGACAAGCGTGGTGTAATCACCACGATGGGTATTAAGCCAATATGATAGCGATTTCAATGATGGAGGCCTTTGCCCAGCAGTGGGACATAATAAGATAAATGATATGAACATTTTTCTTTTTATTTATAAACTTGTTTATAACTGAAAATTTTAAACGCGGACATTTAGGGTAGTGGCGCCAGTGTTCAACATATTTTTTCCTTTTAATCATAAAAAACTGATTTTAGTATTTAGCAACAATTGAATACAGAACACCTGCCTCCTAGCTGTCATCCCGTAGAATTTCAATGAAAATCTGTTATTTTTTGTGATGAAAACTGTGTTGAACACTGGTGTGAAAGTGTTGAACACTGGTCCCAATACGATATGTAGGTTGTACGTATTTCATCACTCTATTTCCGTCCTTCACGCAAATTCACGTTGCTGCAGAAATGCTTTTGTGCACAAATGCACAATGCGTTAGGGTTGGCAAAAATATTGCTACAGCAAACGTTGCTCTCATCGCAACGTTTTCACATTCGAAACCATATTGATGAATTTTTATAATGGAGATATCAAGCAATTTTAAGGCTTTTTACTTTTTTCTGTATTAATTATTTCTGTTTTTATTTTGTAAGTATTGTGTTTCTAAAACGGAAAGCTATGGTAAAGTTTAATAATTGTTGAACACAATAGTGTTCTGTTAATAGTTTAATGGAAATCAGTATTTTGTTACAAAAATATCAAGAGTCAGTAAACCTAATGAAAATCCAGTATAATATTGATTATAAATTATGATTAGCATGATATTAGACAATAACTTATGTTAAGAAAAATAGAAAGAAAAAACATTTACTCATTAAATTGTTATTGTTATGCCCTTACAGAGCGCTACATTGTTTATTTTGACACCTTTTGTACCTATCTATTTCATTACTATGTACACCAATGTGGCATGCAATAATAATATAGAAGAACACCAATGAAATAACCAAACGAATAAACAATTAAAAACCACAACAAAATTCTAGAAACGAATAAACAATTAAAAACCAAATAAACAATTAAAAACCACAACAAAATTCTAGAAACGAATAAACAATTAAAAACCACAACAAAACTCTAGAATGTTTTAATTAAATAAAATTACCTAAATTACCAATATTCATTTTAAATTATATAGATTTATTTTCACATACGTGACGTGAGACGCCGTTTTCCATTCTAAACTTTTTGTGACAACCCTAACACATTTTGCCAAATTATCAATATTTGCCAATAAAATCGAGTATTATTCGATCAGTGCTTCATTCTGTCTGTGCCTTCATTACCATCGCGCTACATCTGCAAGAAGTCTTAGAAGTTCTTCGTCAAGCTGTACCACGTCGATCTCTACAGTCTACAGTTCATAGTGAGTTTCCCGATACCTACTACAACTAAAATGTAAGTTGTTTCAAGTAACTAACAAAAATATTCTAAGTCCTAAACCTTGTTAAAACACTTAGAATATTTTTCACTATCACATTCTCCAGTGATGGAAAAGGCTAGTTTCTGTTTGCATGTGCTAATGATTGATTATTTCACAGGTCTGATTCTGAGTACGAGAGTAGCGGCCCGGTGCAGTGCGAGCGCGCCAAGCCCAAGCAAGTGAAGGAGTCCGTTAAGCGCAAGTCGTCGGCCTGTGATTCTGAGTACGAGAGTAGCGGCCCGGTGCAGTGCGAGCGCGCCAAGCCCAAGCAAGTGAAGGAGTCCGTTAAGCGCAAGTCGTCGGCCTGTGATTCTGAGTACGAGAGTAGCGGCCCGGTGCAGCGCGAGCGCGCCAAGCCCAAGCAAGTGAAGGAGTCTGTTAAGCGCAAGACCTCGGCTAACAGAAGCGTTCCGACCGACCGTTCGAGGTATAATAAATTATTGTTATAGCGATAATTGTAGTTTACATTGTCTCTTGCATTGTCTAATGTGGATTATCACTGCAAATGTAATCTTATGTGTGTTTTTCTTCACAGGTGTTAGTAGATTTTGTATACTTTTTTAACAGAACGCTTTTACTTTTTCAGAACTAATAAGAAAAAAGCACCGGCTCCTAGTTTCGACGTGTTCAACCTACAAGAAGGTGAACTGCCTACCGACCGCGACCGAAAGAGCTCAGCGACGTCGGTGCTATACAATCGTGTTGCTAACGGGCAGACGCGGCGTACCGCGCACCTCGACGGCTCATTCTACATCGAGTTGAAAGTCTTCGACTCGGAGGACGTCGATGCTGGCGGCGACGACCTGTGGAAGAAGTCGTTGCTGTGGTTGAAGCTGCGCACCAACAACGACACTCCGCACTGGGATCACGTGCAGAAGTTTGTGAGGCAAGCGAGCTCTCTATTTGAATCGGAGCCCACGTTCTACTCTAATAATATTAAATTTAAATAAGTAGGCTGTAATTTAATTTAATTTAATAATTTAAATTAGTAGTCTGTAATTAAATTAGTATACTTTATAAACAAAATAAATACATATTGTACATCGAGCGTTTATAATTCACCAACATAAATTTCAATCAGGCTTCAATAATTAACATAACTTTAAGTAATTAATCAATTAATCATGCCTTTCTGTTCAGTTTGTAGTTTGACTGTGGATAGCAAGCAGTGGATAGGGCACTTAAGAAGTAGAAAGCATAAGCAACATACTGACAACGTAATTAGTTTAGGTCAGGGTATAGAAAAAGTGAACTCTGCTTTTCGTAACCGTTTAGCTACCTATAGAATAACTGCTCGAGACGAGAGTGAGCAACTATCTTTATCTGTTTTCTTTGATAACCTTCGAGATAAAGTTAAATCTTTGATAGACCAGTCTCTTGCTATCCACAACTGCATAAAAGTTAATTTTGAAGTATATTTGTTATTTTTAATGATAAAAAATAGCACTCAGGAAGTAAAATCATTTGGAACTAAAAATATAACGATTTGCTTCAATTATGATTTTACAAATTTATTCTCAGATATAGTTAGCAATTTAATGAAGAAGGTAAGTGAGTTTCAACAACGGGATAGCGGGTGGACATTACTCAGTAATAGTCACATTGAAATTAACATAAATAAATACCAACCGCTTCGTGGATCTATGTACCTACATTGATTTGCCGCAAAGCATTAAAACTAAAAAGGCTTGTGTAAATATACGTAATGAAGATATGTTTTGTTTTTTGTGGTCGGTCACAGCGGCTCTTTATCCTGTCAGTAAGAACGTTCAGAGAGTATCGTCGTATCCACATTGCAGTAATCTGTTCAACATTGACGGAATGGATTTTCCTGTAACTTTTTCTGATATTAGTATGTTTGAAAAAAATAATGCAAATATAAGAATCAATGTTTATGGATTAGAAAACGGTAAACAGATTACTGGACCGTTGTATAAATCACAGTACAGCAAACGAAACCGAAAAACTGTTAATCTATTATTACTAGAAAAAGATAAGTGCTCACATTATTGTCTTATCAAAGATTTGTCTCGTTTGGTCAGAAACCAAATTACAAAACATCATGGTAAATTATTTTTTTGTGATGAATGTCTCCTATTTTTCAGATCTAACGATGATATAGATTCTCATATATGTGCTGGCGTAATGACCCAACTGCCTCGAAAGGGTTCGGTAATCGAGTTTAAGAATTATGATCGGAAACAGAATGTGCCTTTTGTAATTTACGCCGACTTTGAAACCATGTTGGTCCCGGTGCAGGGGTGCGAGGCTGACCCGGGTATCGCGAGCACCGCTGATCGTCAGGTGCACGTTCCTATAGCATTCGCTTACTACATAGTTTGTTCGTTCGATCCCAGTAGAAATCGTCTTGTGTCTTACCGTGGAACCGATTGTGTAGATAAATTTGTTAAAAGTATTTATCATGACGTTCATTGGATTAATAGCCAACTATCGAATAACGTCCCGATCATATTTAATAAGGAAGACGCAGTTGATTTTAAAATGACCACTCGTTGTCATATTTGTCAAAATTTACTATTCAACGACAGAGTTAGAGACCATTGTCATTTGACTGGTAGATATCGCGGGGCGGCACATAACTATTGTAATCTGATGTTTAAGCTTCCTAAATTTATACCAATCTTCTTTCATAATCTTTCGGGTTACGATTGCCATCTTTTTATAACTAAACTAGGAGAAGCTCATGGTGCACTTAAAATAATAGCTAAAAATAAAGAATCTTATGTTTCGTTTACAAAGTTTATACAAGTTTCAACAAATGAATGCGTACAACTACGGTTTGTTGATTCCTTTAAGTTCTTGTCAACTAGCTTAGATAAACTGGCTAAAAATATGACACCGAGTCAGTTTGAACATTTGAGAAACTTTTTCCCTTGTTCAAAGCAATTCAAATTACTTACACGAAAAGGTGTCTATCCCTATGACTACACTCGGCGTCAAAAAAATCGCACCTCTTAGAAAATCACTTTCAAATGTCATTTACTCTTGATATGCACATGCAGTCGCATTAATTATGATTTTATTTACAAGGTTACTTAATTAACTTAATAAAAAACATTACTTTTCATTATCAAATAAAACCTAATGCAACAAATAAAGTGTCACAAAAATTCGATGCAAATTTTGCTACCCGTGAGAGTTGCTAGTTGCGCTTCCTTTGTGGGTATAAAACGGTCAACACGGGTTCAATGTGGGTCATTCGCTATTCAACCGTTGAAGAGGACACACGCACAGATTTTGATGGATACCACAGCTGATAAAGCCGCTCAAGTGGTTGCACTACTGCAATCAGGGGTGCGGCAGTGTGATGTCGCCCGGCAACTGAACCTGAGCCGTTATTCCGTTCGAAGAGTGTACCAGCGCTTCATAGAGACCGGTGGCTATATCCGCAGACACGGTTCGGGTAGACGTCGCTGCACTTCGGAAAGAGACGACCGGTTCGTTGTGTCGAACTCTTTGAGAAATCGTTTCTCCAACGCTGTTGAGTTGCAACAGCAGCTCCAGGCAGTTCGCAGACGCACCGTAAGCGTATCTACGGTTAGAAGAAGATTGAAGGAGAAGAAGATAGCGGCCCACAGAGCTGCTACGGGTCCAAAATTGACTGCAGCGCATCGGCGAGCCCGCTTGCAGTTTGCTCGTGACCACGTCGATTGGACCCTTGAGCAGTGGAGAGCTGTTCTCTTCTCAGACGAGACGCGAGTGTGTCTTTTCTGCAACGACCGACGGAGAAGAGTATACCGGAGGCAGGGTGAACGTTTCGCCCAAGCCTGCATCCAGGAGACGGTGGAATATGGTGGCGGATCCTGCATGTTCTGGGGCGGTATGTCTGCTGCCGGCAAAACCGACCTTGTCTGCGTCTCCCGGACTGGAGGTGCTCGCGGACAAGGGTCGCTGACTGCTCGCCGCTATGTCACTGAGGTCCTGGAAGTGCATGTGGTCCCCTTTGCCGAATCTTTTGGCGAGGGGTTCACATTAATGCACGACAACGCTCGCGCTCACACTGCAGGCATCGTGAGCGACTTCTTGCAGAGGTCCCAAATCTCTGTGATGCAGTGGCCAGCGCGAAGTCCGGATCTGAATCCTATAGAGCACCTCTGGGACCATCTTAAACGTAAGGTTCGATCTCGGGATCCAGCTCCTTCGACTCTACAGGAGCTCCAAGACGCGGTGATTGAAGAATGGGGGCTTATCCCTCAAGAAGAGCTCCTGAAGTTGGTGAGGTCCATGAGGGACCGTATGGAAGCCGTGATCAGGGCAAGGGGGGGTAACACTAGATTTTAAGTTAATTTTAAGACACTTTTTGTACATTTTTCTTTGTAAATTATCTGTTGTTAATTAGGACTTAATTAAGGATTTTTATTATTTTATTAATTTTAATGTTGTTTGTATAATTATAATTAAACAGAAAGTTAAATTTAATTGTTTTTTGATACTCCTTTTTGTTACCTTTCTAATGATACCCAACACTATCCTCTACATAAGGTTTAAGAATTTTTAAAGATGATTTTTAAAAGGTGCGATTTTTTTGACGCCGAGTGTATATGAACTGTATAGAGCGTTATGCGGAAAAAAATCTCCCAAGCGTTGATGACTTTTACAATTCATTAAACAATGAGAATATTTCGTCTTCTGATTACCAGCATGCACAATTAGTGTGGTCAGAGTTTAAGATAAAAAACCTCGGCGAATACACTGATCTTTATCTTAAGACCGATGTACTGTTACTGACAGATATTTTCGAAAATTTTAGAAATACGTCAAAACTACATTATCAACTCGACCCTGCATTTTATGTAACTGCTCCTAGTTTGTCTTTTGACGCCATGCTTTTGAAGACTGGTATAAAGTTAGAGCTTATTGATGACTTAGCAATCATAAGAATGATACAAGATGGGATAAGAGGAGGTATATGTATGTGCTCGCATCGTTATGCTAAAAGCAATAACAAATATATGGAACATTTTGACCCGCGAAAAGATGAAGTTTTTATTGTATACGTAGATTGCAATAACTTATATGGATATGCTATGTGTCAACCTTTGCCTTTGTCTGATTTCAGGTTTCTAAATCAAAAAGAGATAGAAAACCTACAAATAACTGATGTAAAAGATGACGCGGATCATGGATATATTTTAGAAGTAGATTTGATTTATCCTAAACACTTGCACAGCACGCATAATGATTTACCATTTTGCCCAGAGAAATGTATTCTTCCTGGAGGCAAGACTTCGAAACTTATTCCCAATTTATATGATAAATATAAATACGTTATACATTACGTTCACTTAAAAAATTGCATTAAACATGGTTTAATATTGAAAAAAATACATCGTGTTATAACTTTTCGTCAAAAAGCCTTTTTAAAGAAATATATTGACCTTAACACTGAGCTTAGACAAAAGGCTCTTTCCACATTTGAGCAGGATTTCTTTAAACTACTTAACAATAGTATATTCGGTAAAACCCTTGAAAATAGTGAAAACCGAGTGAATGTTCAGTTAGTGAACCAATGGAGCGATTATGACAATAAAACAAAAAAAAAGTTAAGTGCTGATTCCTTAATAGCTAGACCAAATTTTCACAGTGCATTCTCAGAGAATTTGGTTGCTATTCAAATGAAACCAGAAAAGATAGTTTTAGATAAACCCATTTACATCGGTTTTTCTGTTTTAGAGCTATCAAAAAAACACATGTACGATTTTCACTATTCCATTATCCAACCGCATTATAGGGATCTCGTTAAACTGTGCTACACTGATACAGACAGTTTTATCTATAAAATACATACTAGTGATTTTTACTATGATCTCCAAAAGCATTTTTTAGCTTATTTTGATACCAGCAACTATAGTCCAAGTAACCCATATAACTTATCACTTTTAAATAAGAAAGTACCAGGTCTGTTCAAAGATGAAATGGGTGGTAAAATAATAAATGAATTTGTTGGGTTACGTCCAAAGTTATATTGCATTCAATCTGAGAAGGTTACTTTGAAAAAAGCCAAAGGTGTGAAAAAATGTGTTGTCCGAGATATAAATAAATCTGACTACGAAAAAACTTTAATCAGTGGTGAACTGATACGTAAACAGAATTTACTGTTTAAGTCACTAAAACACGAGATACTTACACGCAGTGTCAATAAAGTTGTATTATCTTCAAACGATGATAAGCGTTTGATATCAAAAAACAGCATTGAAACTGTTGCTTGGGGTAATTGCTCAATTTTATGTTGAAGGTGTTTTATTGAAATTTATGTTGGTAACTTGTACAGTAAAATTATTATATTATTATAGTAACTGTTTTATAAACCTGTTATAATCGTTTATAATACCGAATTAAATAGCTTGCAACTTCTATTTTATCCTCTCTATCTAAATGGTTGTCTGGAAGAGAATATTTTAAAGCGATGTGTAAACCTGCTTCTAATATGCTTCAACATTGTCATAAAAAGTCTAGTTTGTGTTAGATTTACGTTAAAGTTATAAGTATAAGTATTCGATGTTAAATATATACATAAATAAATAAATAATAAATCAAGTTATCTTTAAACGGGTAATTGCTCAATTTTGTGTTGAAGGCGTTCGATTGAAATTTATTTGGTAACTTATATAGTTATTTTATTATATTATTATAGTAACTATTTTATAAACCTGTAATAATAGTTTATATTAAATTGTTAGCAACTCCGATTTTGCAGTTTATTAGCTCTCTCTATTCAAATAGTTGTCTGGAAGAGATTTTTTTAAAACGTTGTGTAAACCTACTCCTAATAAGTTTCAACATTGTAACAGTTATAAAAAAGTCTAGCTTGTGTAAGATTTACGTTAATGCTATAAGTATTCGATGTTAATATATAAAAATAAATAATAAATCAAGTTATCTTTAAACGGGTAATTGCTCAATTTTGTGTTGAAGGCGTTTCATTGAAATTTATTTGGTAACTTATATAGTTATTTTATTATATTATTATAGTAACTATTTTATAAACCTGTAATAATAGTTTATAATACCGAATTAAATTGTTAGCAACTCCGATTTTGCAGTTTATTAGCTCTCTCTATTCAAATAGTTGTCTGGAAGAGAATTTTTTAAAACGTTGTGTAAACCTACTTCTAATATGTTTCAACATTGTAATAGTTATAAGAAAGTCTAGCTTGTGTTAGATTTACGTTAATGCGTATTCGATGTTAATATATACATAAATAAATAAATAATTAGTAAATCAAGTTGTCTAATATCGGTGGTTTTATTTATTTCATTCACGGTCAAAGTACATGCCCCGCATTAAGGTCAACGCCCACTAAGCGCAAACCATGCAATTTCGTAATTCGCTCGCTTAGTAATATAATAATTCATATTTATATCACCGTTGCTTAGAAAGACACGTTTTGAACTCTCTGGTAAGTGTAAATACTTAAAAAATTTAAATACTTAAAAAAAAAAAAAAAAAAAACTTTTGTTTTTTCTGTTACAGATCATGACTGAATCGTCGGAAATCGTATTTTCGCAGTACGCCCAAGACCCTCTTGAAAATTTTACTCAGCAATGTGAGGAATTGTTTGGTAAACAACCCACCAAATTAAAGATCGACAAGAGAAACAGCAAGCAAAAACGAGAACCTTCAAAAAAGAATGGTGTTTCGTTGAAGTCATTCGTCATCAGTAAGGAGCAAAGAGGATCAAGACTGATACAAATTAAAATATTGGATTTGGCAGCGGATCAGGCAGCGAGGACGACGGCACAGGGAGCCGATGGCGACGACGATGAAAGTGTGGTGCTCAGTGCCCAGTACGTGGTGCAGGATCCGGTGGATGAAATTATGGACCTTACGGAAACCTTAGTTAGAAAGATCTCGAAAAGATTGTGCGGTGATAGTTATTAATTTTATAGGATAAGATTAAGACTGTAAATATACTTTATGTGATATAAATAATTATTGTTTATTGTTGTTTATTAATATTAGTAGGTATTTATGTAACTGATTATTATTAAAGTTGAAAGTAGATAAAGAAAATGTTTTTATTTCTAAAATTTTATTTTATTCTATTTAATAAAATATGCACAAAGAAAATATAAATGACCTATGAATAATATTACTTCCTAATTAGAGAATTTAACACACTGACAAACAGATTTAAAAACATGTAGTTTTTTATAATGTTCTTTACTAAAGATCATATATTATATTATTTCAAAAAGTAAAAGAAATACATTTATTATCATTACACCTTTATTTAAAAAAATGTTTTAAATACATTATAATTTGCTATAATTAGATATAATAACAAAAATAAAAAGAAACGAAAATAAAAAGTTCATGTTTTTTAAAAGAAATTATGCTTAAATTTATCGTAGTACCACATTTTAAGACATAGTACATTTTTTAATGCACAATTCTTATTGTGATGAACACAAATACAAATTTGTGTTTTCTTTCTCACAGTAATCATTATATAATTTTAAAAAATTGGGACAACCTTTTTCCTCTAATTCTATTATTTCACAATCTTGACATAACTCTCGAATCCACATTATTTTTTCCAATCCCTTGGTTAACACTTTTTTGCCATTTATATAAGGAACAATTACTCTTCGAAATTCACGATAATCGATGAATCCTTCACTCCAAGTGAGCCCTCGATTTTTTTCTAACCATCGAACTTGCTTTTTTTCTTCATTTGATAGAGTTTTAAAAGTATAGGGTGGTTTAATTAAAAATGTTTGTGTGTGGTCTTTGGTTGCTATTGCTAACTCTTTAATAATGAAATTATTTTTTGAATCCTTAAATCCTTGCAGATCCACTATTATTGTATTGCTGTTCATGATATCTTCTTTACAATATTGCTCAAAGGTTTGTATTCAAATATACAATCGTTCAGTATGAGACAGTATGCAGCGGTCTGATCAGGTATCTCTTGATCTGCTTCGATTTCAACTCTCACATCAATCGATCCTTTTAATGATTCGTGTTGGCGAGAACAGTCAATTACGAATAAAGGAGCAATAGCCTTGAATTCTTTTAAAGACAGCAAGGGTTCTGATCGGCGACCGTGATAAGACTGCTGAAATCTGGCGTACTGCTCATATAATAAAGAAAACTTATCATCTGAGAAACTGACATTTAGTCCTTCATAAGGGTAATACGATGAATTCAAAAATACTCTTACATCACGTATATTGCAATGGTCGAACTCTGCCATAGACATTTCCGCATTATGTTTTCGGTTGGTTTGTAAAGCTATAACAACGAATCTCGGTTTTTCTATTTGCGATGAAGTTTTAATAGACCAAGAATGTTTACGCGTTTTGGGTAGTAATGGGTATTCATATAAGTCCCAATTACGACATGCTAGTGTGATAGCTCTATCTTTTTCTAAATGTTTTAACAAATGAATTTTCTCACGATCTGACACCTTAACATGCGGAACGCGCCAAACAATTTTACTTATTATTATATTTTCTACAACTTGTTCCTTATTTAATTTCAAGGCATTGACATTTGTGTTGCTTCTCAAAAGTACTAACTCGTGTTTACAGTTTATAATAGTTTTTTCATAATCTTCTGCAAAACCTAATAGTTTGTTTAATGGTATTGAAGCAGAAAATGCGCCTCCACTAACATTGGTGGTTCCTGAAGTAGACCAACCCCAAACTCTAGCACTTTTGGATTCATTTTCATTTAACGATAAATAGGATTTCATTGTTGTTGTTATGCCTGCATTTTTAATTTTATCTATTTCGATTCCATTTAATTCATAGCGAATGTCTTGAAATAGAAATAACGCTAGATTATTAACAAAATGCACACTTGACACTTTTTCTTTAGTAGTACTGTTATACACATCCGCTTTGCCCTCAATATACAAAGCGCTGAGTGAAGGCAACACATACAAATCTTGTTGATGAATGGGTATTCGTATTTCATCATTATTGTTGAATCTTGTTACATACGGTTTGTATGAATGATATTCAAAACTTTCAATGCTGTTATCATATGACGTTGGTTGAGATATATTTAAATAATTCATTTTAGCAAGCCTACTAGCTTTAGGAAATCTTTATTATTTTTAGTAAGTTTCTTTTTTAGTAAAAGCGGTGTTCTTTTAGTAGATGATCTTTTATAACTGACTTGAGTACAAACTGTAGCAGTGTTTTTATTGAAATTTATCATTTTTTTCTAAAGTGCAAGTATAGTTGTACTTCTTCACCTCGTAAATTAATTTGCTTATTATGACCGTCTAGTAATCTAATATTAATCGCACTAATTGAATTTTGGTTGACTGGAAAATATATTAAGTTTTTGGGTATCTCAATAACTCGATAGCCTGGTGGCACGTTAGGTACAAATTCATAAATTATATGGCTTGCTTTTCCATTCACGAATGATCCTCCAACTACGTCACATTCGATGCGCACGATGGTTGTAGATAAAATGCTGACTGGATACCGAGATTCACAACTTATATTAGCCTTTATTGTTTCCCTAGCAAAACCTAAAATTTTACCGATGGAATTACTTTTCCCAAAGTGAACATCTTCTGAACAGAATATTTTGGTTTTGAGTGTATTATTATTACAACTCAATTTTAATGCAGTATTCTTGACGTTGCCTTTTAAAAAATCACAAATATCTTGAAGTTCATATGATCCTTCTGGAATTTCAATGACCTCATTATTACCATAATAAAACTTATTATTTCTTTCATCTATATTAGGAATAGAATTAAATGTAGAAAAGTACAGAAGTCCACACTCGTATTCTCCACGTAATTCTAAAGTAGGTGAGTAGTTTGTTACGAGGGAGGCTCCCTGCCCAGTTATGGATACAGTGAAAGACATTATTATACTGTCAAGTTATTTTAATTTTAACCTTTATATAAATATTTTTTTCCAATACTTTCTTAAAAATAATAAACAAAGATGACCGCAGTTCGTAGTGCCAAAAGTTTGATACTGTTTGTAATTATAATTTATGTGCATATTTTTCAAATACTTTATTAATTCTAACGGAGGTTTTAAGTTACCAAAACTGTTAAAGTATTCACAGTATTCATTTTGCTTGACATAGGCTACCCAGTGAGTTCCCGGATTTCTGGAACTATCTAAATTTAGAATAGCACACTCAATTTTTCTTGGTTTTGATGGTAACGTATCTCGCATAAAAACGCCACGAAAATATGGAATATGAACCGAGTGCTTTAATATATCTAAATTAGTGAGTGCTCGTTTGGGTAACCGTTTAATTAGTTTTTTGGAGGTTGTAAGTACAAGCCCGCTCCTTTTTTGTGAGACTTCAAATACAATACTTTCCCAAGTGCAACGGCTTCCATCATCTTGTTATGTCGTTCAGATTCTTGAAGATTTTTTTGAGCAACCTTGTAATCGTTAACAGCCTTTGTTATACCTGCAGCACCTCCAGCAAGTGAACCAAGAGCTGATAAACCAGCAAAGATTGGTATGAGAGGTAACAACCCACCAGTTTTCGGAACAGGAATGCAGCGTGGGAAGCGTATTCCTTTTACATTAGAAAACACTTTTTTTGCAGCTGCATGTGCATATTTTATAGCCTTTCGGTTGTCATTACATTTTAATTTTTTCATTTGCTTTTGAATTTTTTTAACACCTTTCATGAATGACCGTACTCCTGCTCCGGCTCTAAGTTTTGCTTTCATTGCATTTTTTACTATCCATGATGCAATCTTTTCTCCTTTCCCAGCATCTTTCGATTTCAATCTTTTCTTTGCCATATTTAAAAGTTCTAAATCGGCGTTATGTCTAACGTTCCAATCTTTATTATTGTAAGCGATATCGTGGTACATGCAAGCTTCATCCAATTTATTTATACCTCGTTCGCCCTTGAGTAATCTTTTCTTAAGTTTTGTGCCTGGACCACAAAATTGATATCCAGGTAAATGTAACTCAAACGGAATGTTATTTATTAAGTTGTTAATAATACCACTTCCTTCCGTCATCGATGATTATAAAGTGAGCGTATAAATAATAATGCTTAGTTTATATTAAAGCACCAATAAATTTTTATCAATCCAACTGTTTTCACCGTCACTGAGACCTAACCATTTGACAAAGAGTTTGTTTCCTTTTCTTTTCAAAACCTTTTCAATAAGATAAATATCTGGAAATTTGGTTCTCTGTAATTCATGCTCGTAAAAAGATCCTAAAATTCTCTGTTTATTTTTGTCTTCCAAGTGATAAGTAACTGGATTTGTATGATTGACTTTAATAACATAAAATATTTCTGTTGACCAGTTTGGAGTATAACCTTTGTAGAAATCCCCTTTGTATTTACTTATCCGGACTTGATCACCAACATGGAACTTAAATTTTTGATGTTTTCTGGTAATTTGTGATTTAATAATGTTAGACCTAACAATCATCTGGTTTTCTTTGCTAACATCAATAGGCCTTAGTTTTGTTACACGGTGAATAGTGTTATTGTAGCATAGTACAACGTCTTCCAAATTTTTTTGTATCCATTGATATTTACCGCAGACGCTAAATAATTTGTAAAGATGACTTTTTAGAGTTCTTATTACTCTTTCAACAATTGCTGCTTTTTTTACAGAGTAAGTGGAGTAATGATTTATGTTATATTTTATCGTCAATTGTTTAAAATTTTTATTGTAAAATTCTTTGCCTAAATCTGTTTGTAAATTTTTGGGCTTTCGAGATGACGTGGTTAATATATTTTGCATTGCATTTGTAACACAACTTTTATTCTTTGACTTCAAAGGATTAACCCACACATATTTCGATAAAGTATCAATTACGACTAAAACATATTTATATCCTTTATTAAACTGTGAGTACTTTTGAAAGTCTATAAGGTCTGCTTGCCATAAATCATCTATTCCTTTTATGATTGTACTTCGACGTGGAAAATTTCTTCTCGCCGCTCTGTGAAGTTCGTCTACAATTTCTTTCTTACTCATTTTTGTTTGGCTTGAATCATACGGTCTATTTCTATTTTTGAGTAAAACATAGAAGACAAACGGTCTGTACTCGCTGATTCCAAGTTCTTTAAATAAATTAATACACGACTATTAACTTGGCTTATTTCGTTTCTCAGCTCTTGAACTGTTTTATCCAAATATGCTTTATTTACAGCTTCATCGTCCTTGTCTGGAGACGACAAGCCTTTTAGTTTGGATGATTTTAAATCGTATTCTCCCGTTTCAGACTTCTGTAACGTATCGCTATAGATATCAATATGTTCAGATAATCGTAAACGTTTATGAACGTGATGACCAAATTTATCTATATTCATTGCGGTCCCGATGCTTTGTTTACTGTAAGTATACTGCACAAATTTCCCGATGCTATTTGTTTTTATTCTTTGTTTATGATACCGGCTTCGTGAAGTTCCTCGATGATTGCAATAATTTCATTATCTAACCCAGTGTTACCAGCATCTCGTGATGCGAACAGTAATTTCAGTCGTTTTACTAACTCGTTAGGATCGTCCCAGTAAACTAAATCTGTATTTCTTTTTACTCTTTTTACGAGTTCAATACCTTTTCCTCGAGGAATACTCTCTGTACTAGTGGTCGGTTTTCTAGAGATTTTGAATAATGGCTTTATAATATTCATGTATTTAAATCCCTTGTTGCTATTTATTGGTTTAGAGGGATCATAATTACGTCTGTGTGCATTAGTATCGATAAGTAGTAGTTTATAGTTTTCAAGGTCGTTATCTGTGATATCATCTAGATTTGGTTTCTTTTTAAACAATAGTTCTTTTAAACCGAGAGTTTTTCTCAAATTATGATTTCCAATTATTAGAGTGGTGCCGTCATCATAAACGCGACTTTTTCCAAGCATAAGTTTTCCTTGTTCATTTCTTATTCCAAAAGGTATAGCACTAAATACTTCAGATGAAGTAGACCATGATAAAGATTGATTTTTAACGTTTGGCGATGATTGTAGCGATTTGAACGAACCTTCACTCACATCATGGTCTTGAGTAGGTGATACAGTAAGGGTTTTGTCGGTTGTTCGGAATTTTTCATGATTTTCTTCATCATCTTCGCTACTTTGTTCGTTAAATTCTTCAATAGACGAATACGACTCTTCGCTTTCATTATTCTCTATTTTTTTAAATAAAGGGTTATAAAAAGTCTCTTTGTCATGTTGCTTTTCATCATTTTTATTTGCTATCATATTAAGAGGGTCAACTATGGGTTTAAATATTGTTTCTAAAGTATTATTTCTTGTAGTTTGTGCATCCTTTATCATGTCGAACTTTCTTTTAACAGCTGATGCTGATTTAACGATTTGTCTCTTTAGATCTTTTTCCATTTTATTGGGTTTCCTTTTATCTCCGAATCTCATGTGGAAATGATTTATAAATATAATAACATCCGTATATGTAGTTATTAATCTACGACTATAAATGTATCAAACGTCATTCTATAGCATCCTTTATTTCGCTCACAATCCTTATTTATGACAATATAATTGTATGGTATTTTCCAAACAGTTGAACACATTTCACGGAATTGAAGCCATGATATATCAGACCCTACATGCTCATCATAAACATGTTTTAAATTTACGTCGTCTTGTTTAAATAATATAATCATGTTAGAATTGTCTCTTACGAGTTGTTTAGGTATTTTGGTGTAAGTTTGATTGATATAAAAACAATCAATATTCCTATGACGCCCCATAGCAAAATAGTTACGGATGTTGTTTTGATTTTCACAAGCAACATCATCGAAAATAATAATGGAATCAGGTGACGCTTCGTGAGGGCTCAATATTTCGCTATTATGATTATATTTGTGAAATGATGTACCTGGAACCAATTCTAAAACTTTTTCGAGATAAGTGTATTTAGGTTGATACAAAGATTTTGAATACACGTACAGGTTTCGAAATCGTGGACCATCTTTATGTAATAATAAACTTATTACTAGGTTGGTTTTCCCGCAATTAGATGGACCGCAAACAATACAACGGATTGTATTTGGCAATAACTTTCCATGTCGACTTGCCCCTGACAATGAAGTTGGACAAATACATTCCAATTTTAACGATTCTTTTTGTTTTAAGAATTTCATTATATATTATGATTAAAAATTAAATTTGACTGCAGTGTTAAAAGGATTTTACAGAAATGACAACATAAAATGGTTGCTACGCTTAAATAACGAAAATACCAATAATCCACATCGATTATTGGGCGTTCTAATTCACTTTTTCAAGAGAGCGAACGGAGTGAGCGAACGGTGAAATGTTTGTACATTTTTACAAATAACAATATTTGTCCGTTTGAGATGTATGCTATCCATTGCAAAACTGCGATACGTTCGAGATATTGGGCATTCTAACGAACAAGCGAGGTCGCATCTGCGACCGAACGAAAGTGAGTTAGAATGCCCAATATCTCACTACTAGGTTTGCTTGATAGGTTTGCTTGCTTGGATATAGACAGTGTAGGGCAAAATGTAATCTAACTACTGATTACTAACTATGATTACAATTTGTAGTTGGTAATCATAATATTAGATTACATAAAGTAATCGTAAAAAGTAGTTTAGCATTTTGATTACTAACTACAAATTGTAGTTGCAATCACGGTTACGTGATTGCTTTTTGTAACTACATACCTACGTTTACTTCCAGTAAAAAGACAAAGCGCGCGCGTCATCGCGTCGTTCACGATCACCACAATATGCATCGACTAATCAGTTGCTTGCTAGAGCAAGAGCGCGCTATTACACGCGGGGTGTCGAACTGTCGACACAGCGCGGCGCCCGCCGCCGCCACCGCGCCACCTTCTTCGGCTCCAGTGGAAAGATTATTTTCTTATGCGACAATGATATATCACCCTAATGATAAATCACCCTAAATCGCACAAGCTATCAAAAACGTGTTATATTAAAAGCTAATTTAAATTATTATTTTTGAATCTGTATTCGCCACGTCTGAGTGGCGAGTACGCGACGTAGGAAAATGGTAGGTAGGTAGGTAGGTAGGTAGGAAGGCTTACCTGGGATGATGATGGGTGAGCGGGCAACTGGAGCACGAGCTGACGGGCGGCGATGTAGGCTATTTCTGACGCACAGTCACTTCACGAAATCACAGGCACTATCATCACAGACAATATCAATAAATGTAGTCCAAGGCGACACCAGGGCGCGTATGCGTGCGTACGTCTCGCGATTGCTTGCAGACCGAGTGGCGCGGGCGCGCGTCGGTTTCCCACTCATCACGCGCGCCAACTTCGCGACACAACGCTAGGTGGCGCTAGGCGTATTTTAATACGCCTATAAAGTAACGTCCCGGCCTTGGCGGGAACATCATCTATTATTCTAAATTGTTTCCAAGATGTTTGCTGTGCGAAGTTGTTTTTTTATCTATCAATCTAAAATCAAATATCCACACGTGCTATTGTCCACGTTGGAGGCCTGTGCCTAGCAGTGGGACGTTAATAGGCTGATGATGATGAATCTACATAATAATATATTAATAAAAGTTTTACGCAAATCTTCTCAGGTACTATTAACTCAGCGCATGAAACTGAACAACTTTTTCCCGAAATCTCATAAAAATCGGATATTCATACCATATTTTAATAAGTCACATGATCAGTTTGTATCATAATCTGAATTATTTTTTTTGCATTTTGGGAAGAACAAAAGTGGTTCAATTTCATAGGCTGCGTTACCACCTGAAAGGTTTTGCGTTATTTCATTATCACATTGTAAAAGCACCTACGCATCTATTTACAAATCGAAGTTTTATTTTCATCGATAATAAAAAACTTAAAATAAATTTAAGGTTTTTTGTTTACCACCAATTTAGAGGTTATTTTGTAGAATATAAAACATCTTCTGTTAGCCATTTCTTTTAACATTTTAATTTTTAACTTTTTTACATACAGCGTGTATTAAGCGGGGCCAGCCTTAATCCAGGGTTTCAAATTAACCTTAGTATAGACCCTTTCTTTATATACCCTAGTAAGATACAGAATGAAAGAAGTCACAGAATAGATAATCGTACTACTCCTAAGTTGGCCACTGACGATCAGTTTTGCGCGTCAATCCTGGCGTTAGGCTGATTTGACAGTTACGCGTTTGATCAGCGCCGGCCACACGCGCGTGGTTACAATTACACTAGATAGTAGTTGCGTTGCATAGTCATCACGCACGCAGTTCAAACGCGCAACTACTATGTGGTGTAGCGCGCGCGTGGCCGGCGCTGATCAAACGCGTGACTGTGAAATCAGTCTAAAACTGTAGCGTCACTCCAAATGGTTTTACACCAACAAGATTTCCCTACTCACTGGCGTCACTCTGGCTCATCAGTTCTCGACCGGCCGGTACAATCAATTTTGAACTTTATTGTTAGGTACTAAGGATCAATATTCATTTGAGAAATTCACTCACGGTCAGTCGATAAAAAAAATTGTCAAGCTAAAAACTGTTTAAAACATTAAAAAAACAAAGTTATCATGTAACAGTAAACAAAACAAATATTGTTACAATTCACTCGGAAATTGGAAAAATGCTAACGGATTACACCACGTATTATTTTACTCGTATTTCGATGTATTTCTTACAACTTATTACCTACTGATTATTAGTCAGAATAATAATTTTCTAATAAACAACAGTACTTACATTAGATAAATCTGATAAAAACAGCACATAAAGATTCACTTCTTGCCGCTTGGGGCTTGAGAGGTAAAGCGAAGCACGTGTAGTCCACTGCACTTCACAATAAACAGTTTACAAAAGTGGCTCCAACACAGTCTCCTCAAAACCCGGGTCCCGCATATTTGGCTGGACCTCCGGACTCGTCCCACGAAAGGATCCAGTCTGCTGGAGACGCAAAACCATTCGTCGAAAGCAATCCGCCGATGGCAAGCGTCGCTGCTCAGCTTCTGGTCTGCCGTCGATGAATCTCTCGCGGTACATTTCACGAGCACCACGGAGACTGCCATTAGCTGCTCCGACACAAAGAATAATTTCGTAATACTCCTGATTACTTAGAAATGCCATATTAATTTAATAGGTAGTCGAATCGAAACCAAACAGCAAAAAAATAACTAAAAGTAGGTATGCACTCTGCATGCTTTCACAAACAACTGCGAAAAAATTGTAGGCAAACATGCAAACAAACCTACCGTACCGTTGGGCTTGCTATGGTGGGGTGTGCCGCCTACTCCTGGTACTTAGAATTCGGAAAATGTAGTTCGCCCGCTTCCACAACGGCACGTAAATGCGCGCACTGTCAACTGCGGTCTCATGCGACCGCTTGGGGTTCTAGAAGTTAATACCGCCCATAACCCTAGTAGTTTTTAGGGTTCGAAATTTAGACTACAGTTACGAAAACTAGCAATATTTTTAAATTAGTTATGTGAAATTCACAGTTAACTTTAAGCGATTAATTAGTTAAGTTATTCATCAATTCATCAGAAAATACTACCAAAGTGTAAACTGGCTTAAGCGCTGCGTATTATTTTTAGGTTTGTTGCCATTAATTTGGTTAATTAGTGATAAAATCTTCCATCACACGTAAGTTTTATTTAGTACATGTCACAGATGTTTAAAAATGTTATTCTTATTAACATTATTGTTGTAAACAAAAACAAATGTGTTAAGTATTGAAACTTTGTGTGATACAACCTCGTTAAACTTAGTTAGTTAGTAAAGTTTAACTATGTTGTATCACACTAGTTAGGATTTCAGGAATGCTTACATTTATAGCGGGTCAACCAAAGCGGTTAGAAAAATAAAATGAGCTACAGAACCCATTAAGAAGAAAGACGCACGCCCACGCTTTCTTGTGACTCCGCCCATACCAGGAGTGACTCCTAGTACCAATACCGCCAATAAGTTAATACCGCCCATAATTTTTAGGGCTCGTAAATTAGACTTTGAGTTACGAAAACTAGCAATATTTTTAAATTAGTTAAGTCATTTTTTATCACTGTTCAAATTATTAACACTATTATTTTCTGTTTTTTTTAGAGCCGACATAAAAGTTACAATGAAAACTCACATGGTGACAGACTTATTTGTTTTGTTATTTTTAAGTACTGCGTGTAAACGGGTGAGTTTAGTACAGTGCTGAATGAAACCCGTATTCACAAACATTTACTTGTCTATGCCTCAGAACAATACTGCTTTAGTTATTGTTCAGCAGTGCGATTCTCTAAGTTAAAGCCTTGGTAGTAGCGGCTGCCGCAGCGCTGAGAATTGACGTTGCCTCTTTCATATTCATAGAATTGGAAAGAGACAGCAATCACAGCGTCTATGTGTCGCTTAGAAAATCACGGTCTAAGCAAAGTAGAAATGCTATGCGAAGTAAGACATTTCTCAGTGCGTTTCGTATGACCTGACCTGGTGATAGGAACACAGAATAATTGACTAAATGAACGTCTCAATTTTCTTTTCTAACTAATAAAAGTAGGTAGTCGTAACTTATGTTCTTAGTGAAAAAAAAACAAGACGGAACCCTTTAAACTTTATCAAAAATAAACAGTCGAAAGCGGGTGGAGTCAGCACAATAGGCACAAAAATACTAGGCTCACAGCAGAGGCAAAGGAGGAAGTAACACTAGACAGAGTTCATTACTCCAATCAGCTGATTGATAGTGTTGTCATTGTTAAAAGTGTTTTTTCATATGGTATGCTTCCATAACTTAATTTATTGGAAATTAGGTATAGCAACACTCTCCCCTTCCGATCGAGCTGTCAAGCCAACCACGCTGTATTTTTGTAGCTCCGTTTATTTTATAAAGAAAATCATCATCCACTGTTTATTTAATTGCTAAATAAAACTCTGGTATGTACCTGAAGATATTGGCTGTTTAATTATTTGCTAGAATACCATCTTGACTTTTCCCATACTTCTCACACGCAGCGCTCTTCGATCTCAGACCTCTAACAGGTTATGGGCCCAGTGTATTTAGATTGAAGGAATATGGGAAAGTCATTAGTGTGTTGAACAGAATAAATATTATAACTTTGAGAAGTAATATTTTGCAAAGTGACATAACCTCAAATAATGTCACTGGTTGGCGGCATGGCTGGCGCCGACGATGGCCACGCCGCGCTTGTTCCCATTGTTCCCGCGACTACTGGTGCTTCAGGTATGAACTAAGCCATTGACAAATTAGAAGGTACAGCCAACTACAATTCGTGGAAATTTGTCATGAAGATGATTTTGACCTTGGAAGGTTTTTGGAGCTGCGTGGATGGTACGGGTGTTGACGTCGCGCGCGATCAACGCGCGTTAGCCCGGATTTGTCTATCAGTAAAGCCAAATTGCTATCAATACGTCAGAGATGTAAATACTTCAAAAGAAGCTTGGGACAAACTGTCAAATGTATTTGGAGACAAAGGTTTGTTTCGGCGTGTCTTATTGCTACGGAAACTGCACAGAGTGGAGTTCTCCTGCTGTACTACCATGAGCGACTACATAGAAGAGGTGATGACGCTGGTTCAGCAACTAGCCGATATTGGTAAAGTTATTGAAGATGCCGAGGTTGCTGAATTGCTGCTGAGCAGTCTTCCCAGTGAGTACGACGCTCTGGTGTCCAATTTGGAAACAGCTTGCATGTCGAATAGTTTGTCAAGTGAACTTGTGCGGGCTAGATTGCTACAAGAGGAGTTCAGAAAGAATTCGAATGGTTCCGACAGTGCTTCTGCGTTCGTCTCGAAATTTAAAAAGTGTGATAAAGTCAGTGATAAAGTGATTTGCCATTACTGTAAGCGGCCTGGTCTCATTAGGTCAAAGTGCTACAAGTTGAAGCGTGACAAGAAAAAGGACTCCAGTTCAAGTCAGACTTTTATCGCTTCGGCTTTCATGGTGAAAAACAGTAATTGGTTTCTTGACTCCGGTTGTTCGGCTCACATGTGCAACGATAGAAGCATAATGTCTAACTTTAAAGACTGTAATGATAGCATATCTATAGCCAATAGTGACAAGTTGCAATGCTGTGGAGTAGGCGATATAGCTATAGACACAGATAGTTCAGTAAGCATGATTAAAAATGTATTGTTTGTACCAGATCTTACTGCAAACCTTTTGTCAGTTAGTAGGTTGGTAGACAGGGGCTTTACTGTCAGCTTTGAATCGGGGGGCTGTTTTATATTTGACAATACAAATAAAACATCTGGCAACCTAGTATCAACAGCTAGTAAATATAATGGTCTCTACAAGTTGGATAAGATTGTGTGTTTGTCAGGTGAATCTTCGCGAGACGTGCATTCTTCAGTGCTTTTGTGTCCTAGACAAGAGCAACAGAATGCTAATGTCGCTGTCTCTCCTATGCCTGTGGAGTGATGGCTTAGAAGGCTCGGCCACTTGAATCTTGAAGGCCTGAGGTCTTCAAAGAACAATTTTGCTACCGGTGTTATGTTTCAGGATAATTTGCAGGATCTGAAGGATTGCGTGCCTTGCCTTGACGGGAAGTTGAGTGCTCAACCGTTTCCCAGGGGCACCGCACTGCGTGCCAGCAAGCCGTTGGAACTAGTGCACTCGGATGTTTGTGGGCCGATGCAGGAGGACAGCTGGGGTGGCGCGAAGTACCTTGTGACGTACACGGACGATTATACGAGAAAAACGTTTGGATACTTGCTAAGAAGAAAATCTGAGGTAATGTCAAGTTTTCTTACTTTTAAAGCGCTCGTAGAGAAACAACTAGGTTTGCCTATAAAGGTACTACGTTTGGATGGGGGTGGTGAGTATTGTAATGTTAAATTTGCTGCCTATTTAGGGAAACAGGGTATTATTCATCAAAAAACTATCCCGTTTTGCCCGGCTCAAAATGGGGTATCAGAACGTCTCAATAGGATTTTAATGGACAAGGTGAGATGCATGTTACAGTGTGCTGGTCTCTGTAAGCGATATTGGGGTGAAAGTGTCATGACTGCTATATATTTAAAGAATCGCAGCCCCACATCTGCTCTATCAGGACAGACTCCGGAAGGTATGTGGACTGGGTCTCGGCCGGACCTCGGTCACCTTCACGTTTTTGGCTGTATTGCTTACTCGCTTGTGCCTGATCATTATCGACGTAAACTGGACCCAAAGAGCAAGAAGTATGTGTTTGTAGGGTACAGCGAGACTTCTAAGGGTTTTAGGCTAGCAGACCCCCTTAATCCCAAAAAGGTTATTTTATCAAGCAACGTAGCTTTTTTAGTAAATAAATTTTTAAATGATATTGACATTGGTAATGTCTGTGATAATAATGAATTAATTATTTTTGAATGGTCTAATAATGAAAATTTTACTGAATTAAATAATAATAATACTTCTAGCGATAGTGAACTGAATTCTAGTCAAAATATAGAGAATAATAATTGTTCTGATGTTAGTGTACCGAATTCTAGTCAAAATGCTGAAGTAGATTATAGTAACAAAAAATTTAATTCTAGTAATGTTAGGATAAACTCGGATATTGAAACTGAATTAAATTCAAGTGATAATAATCAAAATTTGTCTGAAATTTCAGGTGCTGACGAGTACTGCACGGGCAGCGAGGCCGAGATCTCTGCCGAGTCTCCGGTGCGGGACGCCCGCATGGAGCGTGTGACGTCTTCGTACGAGGCATCAGCTGGAGGGGACGGGGTGAATGACCAACTGCCGCCTGTACTCGACCGAGCGCGCCCGGCGCGTAGTACGCGTTCTAAGCTACCGTCCAGGTATGAAGAGTATGAGATGGATTACTCCCTCATAGCTAATAGTATTTCAATTTCGGAGCCTCAGTCGTTTGAGGAAGCCTTGGCTGGCCCTGATAGTAGCCATTGGCAGGCAGCCATGGAGCAAGAATTTAATTCTTTGCTATCTAATAATGTATGGAAAATCGTAGATCGCCATCCAGGCGTTAATGTCGTAAAATGTAAGTGGGTTTATAAAACTAAACACGACGCTTCTGTGAATTTCGATAAACACAGGGCTCGTTTGGTTGCCAGGGGTTTTACTCAGGTTTTTGGAAAGGATTACACAGAAGTTTTCAGCCCAGTAGTGCGACACTCTAGTATGAGAATTTTGTTCTCACTTGCTAACAAATTAGATTTAAACATAGATCACATAGATGTCGCTACTGCTTTTTTGAATGGGGACTTAAAAGAGACAATTTATATGGAGCAACCACCTGGTTTTGATAACGGTGATAAGAGCAAGGTTTGCCTATTGTTGAAGGGAATTTATGGTTTAAAGCAATCCAGTAGAATATGGAACAATAAAGTTCACGAGTTGCTTTCTTGTAATGGTTTCCGTCAAGCAAAAAGTGAACCTTGTGTCTATGTCAAGAAGTCACAAAATGATTTTATTGTAATAGCTTTGTATGTCGATGACTTCTACATATTTTACAGTAAAGGTAGTAACAGCTATAAAGAGTTATTGGATATTTTGGAAAATAATTTTAATGTCAAGAATTTGGGCACTCTAAAGAGCTGTTTAGGAATTAATGTAACACGTGATAGGTCTAAAGGAATTTTAAGGTTAGACCAGTCAGAGTATATAGGGAAATTGCTCATTAAGTTTGGTATGCAAAATTGTAAGGCCGTGTGCACACCCATGTTGCCAAATAGTAAATTTGTTAGACCTGAAAAATGTTTAGATGATGATACTTATAACTATAGGCAATTGATGGGATCTTTAATGTATCTATGTGTATGCACAAGGCCCGACATTGCTTTTGCCTGCAGCCAATTATGTCAATTTAATAATGGTTTTGATCAAACTCATTGGTTGGCAGCTAAACGTATACTTCGGTATCTAGCAGGGACAATTGGCTATGGTTTGTTATTCACAAAAAATAACAATTGTATTTTAAACGCGTTTGCCGATGCCGATTGGGCTAACGACCAATTAGATAGAAAATCATATACTGGTTTTATTATTAAATTAGGCAATGACACCATCCATTGGGAATCTAGGAAACACGCTGTATAGCGCTTTCTAGCTGTGAGGCAGAATATTTATCAATGTCAGATGTATGTAAAGACATATGTTTCATTAAAAATTTATGTCAGAACTTTCGGTTGAAAATTTATCTATAAATTTGTATAATGATAACCAAAGTGCTCAAAGATTGTTACAGGTACAGGAATATTGTCACAAACGAACTAAACATATAGACCTCCGCTACCATTATGTTAAAGACTTGGTTAAGTGTAATGCTATTAATGTAAAGTACTTGCCTACAGATGAAATGATAGCGGATATGTGTACTAAAGCTTTAGGTTCAGTTAAACATAAAAAGTTTGTGAAATTATGTAATATTGACATAGTGTAACTTTGTTCCAATAGCACTACTTGTCATAGTATTGTAAGCATATTGAATGTGCATGTAATTGCTATATATGTGAATGCTGTTGTAATGTGTTTCTCTTGTGCATGTTAATATAATTATATAATTATATATATAATTATAATTATATCTGTAACGTTATTGTAAGCATAAGGGGAAGTGTTATGAGTGTTTTTTCATATGGTATGCTTCCATAACTTAATTTATTGGAAATTAGGTATAGCAACACTCTCCCCTTCCGATCGAGCTGTCAAGCCAACCACGCTGTATTTTTGTAGCTCCGTTTATTTTATAAAGAAAATCATCATTCACTGTTTATTTAATTGCTAAATAAAACTCTGGTATGTACCTGAAGATATTGGCTGTTTAATTATTTGCTAGAATACCATCTTGACTTTTCCCATACTTCTCACACGCAGCGCTCTTCGATCTCAGACCTCTAACAGTCATAATGTCGATAAACTCGTATTATTTTTAAAAGTATGTACTTCCACAATGCCCGAGATATCAAGAAATGTTTTTATGTGTACCAGCTCACTAAAAGTAAGTGATTAGGTACGTGAAATATGGCTGGCCCTGCTTGATACAAGTATAATTTAGTTAAATCTTAACAATAATTAGATTCAGTAGAATCTACCACTAGTTTGAATATAATCAATCACGCATGAAATTTCGCTAAATGTACACAAATGTCTACAATCATAATAATACTGAACCTTGAGAAACCAACTTATTTACTTAAGTTGATAATACATATTTAGATAATAAATAATAATAAACTTTCCAACACTCACACCAATTATCTAGCCCAAGAGAAGCTTCGTTATGAAACTCGTTAAATGTTTACTAGATAACGGATAAATATACTCAAAATACATACTTATTATACATAGTAAACACCCAGACCCGAGACAATTTAGTAAAACAATAATTTCTAAATTGACCCGACCGCGGGGATCTAACCCGGGACCTCAGATGGCGACACCATGAAAACCAGTGTACAAACCATTCGACCAAGGAGGACATACAGATGAAAGTGCGCTTCACCCGGAATCCTCAACTACTGAGGAACTGGCTGTTTGGGGTGCAAATTTGGGAACCTCCTCGTGGTGCACCCTGGGGTAAGGCCTCTCGGCCCACGTTCAGCGTGGGACAAGGGGCATTATGCAAATCCCTGGCGCCCCTTCTGGGCGTCGAGTAATGTAGGCAGTGCCCCTTCTGGGCACTGAGCCCCTTCAAAGCGCGTCCCTTCTGGACCGCACAGCGGGTCACTCGGACCTGCGGGGGGGATCTCCACGTGCGGCTCACTCTGGGCCGCACGCTCGAGGCTTTGAGGGGAGTTTTGACGGCGCCCCTTCTGGGCGTCGTTACACGGGGTGGGAACGGGGTAGTCAGCGCCCCTTCTGGGCGCCCTTTACGCAAAGGTGCCGTCGTTGCGGGGCGCGGCGACGGGCGCCCGTCTTCGGACGGGTTGGTGGGCGGCTCACAGCCCACCCTCTAGCGACCAGGGGGTACGCAACCCAGAAATTGCTATCCCCCCCTTTATGATGAGTAAAAATAATAAAGTGGTTCTGCGCTACGATCCGGCTAGCACCCGGCGCGTGGAGGTAACCGGGCCTCCGCGTGTGAAATTTGTTACCGAAGACCCTGCAGGAGCGCGTGACCAGGCTCCTGCTGTGGTACATGCTACTGGTGCTGGGAGTGGGAGTTTGCCCAAGAGGGGCGGGGTTCGTGTTGGGTCCGTGAAGGACGGAGAGGCCGGGGACGCGTCCGGTGAAGCGTCCGCCTGGGCTAATGGCTTGGGCGGCGTGGAACCGGCGGTGCCCGGTGGTAGTGGCGTCAGTCGTTCCGACTGGGCGGCCGAGGTGGCGCAGAAAGGGTGTCCGAGTCCGCGGACGACCCGGAGTGTGCGCTCATGGTGCAGGACATCATGGAGGAGACGCGAAAGCGCGCGTTGGCTGATGCTGTGGCTGACTCCAGCGGAAGCTCGAACGGGGGCGCCCCCGCACCTAAGAAGGGCGCAAAACGGAAGGGGCCTAGCGCTCTGCTGGAGAAATGCCGCGACGAGGTCGATGGGTTGACGAGCCAGCAACTGGTCGACAAGGCGTCGGGACTATACAGTGAGGTCGACAGGGCGCTGCTCGGTCTCGGCGGACTCACCCGCGGGGAGGCTCGCTCCAAGCTGCGGGTCTTGGTGGCCTCCATGGAGCAGGTCATACGGTTTGATGCGCAGGAGCGGGGGAAACGCAACAAGAGGTGCGCCGACCTCGAGGAGGAGGTGGCAGCGCTGAGGCGCGAGGTTGCGGCGCTGAGGGACGCCGTACGGGCGCCCCCTCCCCCCCCCCTTCCGACTGGTGTAAAGGGCATGTTGGAGGCCCTAAAAAGGGAGGTGTTGGAATCACTGGGAGGGCGGCTGGCCAATATTGAGAGGCGCCTCCCAGTCGACACCCCCAGAAGGCCGCCGTTGGCGCGAGACGTAGGAGTAGCTGGGGTGAGCTACGCCAGGGTGGCTGCCGGATCCCACGGCACCCCCGGCGCTCCCCCGAAGGCTCAGGCTGCAGGATCGGCGCCCGACCCTCCGGCTGAATGGAGGACCGCCGCCTCGAGGAGGGCCAGGCGAAGGGCCGGGAGGGCCGCGGCTGCGGTTGCCCGGGTCCCACAGGTGGGAGGCAGTGTGCCGAAGAGGGTGGAGGGCGCGAAACCCGCCCCTAAACTGGAGCCGCCACGGTCGTCCGCCATTACTGTGACGATAGGGCCGGAGGCAGCGGCGAGGGGTCATACTTACGCCACGGTGATGGGCACGGTGTTGAGCCATACCGACCTAGAGGGGATCGGGCTGGACACGATCCGGGTGCGGCAGTCCGCGGCAGGGGGACGTAGGCTGGAGATTCCGGACGTCTCCAGTGGCCCCCAGGCCGATGCGTTGGCGGATCGGCTCCGCAAGGCCGTGCCGGAGGGCGTGTGGTGAACAGGCCGTGCCGGATGGCCGAGGTCCGGCTTGTGGGCATGAACCCGGACATGGGGGACCAGGGCAAGGGAATCAGGAAGGCCAGCCTGCGATGTCGAACGCGTGACCGTGGGGCCGATTCGGGTCAGACCTTCGGGTCGGTACTCCGCCGTGGTCTGGCTTCCGGTCGAGGCGGCGAGGTTCTTGGTGGACAGTGGATCAGTCACGTTCGACTGGGCAAGTGTGCAGGTTGTGGTCCTTGATAGGCGCCCCACAAGGTGTTACCGGTGCTACGGCGTGGGCCACCTTAGTTACGCCTGCGATTCGGAGGCCAGCCGTGGCACCCTATGCTTCCGGTGCGGCGCCCCGGGGCATAAGGCGACCGATTGTAGGGCGGAAAAATCGGACTGCGGCGTGTGCAGGGAGGCAGGGCTCCCGCACAACCACTATATGGGTGGGAGAAGGTGTTGTCCTCCGACAACTAGGGCGAAGGGGGTCCCTTGGTTAAGGGCTCCACCTACGGCAAGGGAGAGCGCTGCTCCAATAGAGGTGGCGGAGGATCCGGCGTTGCCGGACGAGGCCGGGCAACCGGCGGAGGGAGAGTCGAGGGCGGCGGTATAACGCCACCCTCCTCCCGCAAGATCGGGGACCGACTCGTGCCCCTGCGCCTCGGCACAGCCCGCACGAGTTGGTGGTGTTCCTTGTGTGGGACAGCGGCCTCACGCGTGGGGCTGCAGTCCCACACAGGGAAGAAGCGGAAGGGGGGTCGAGGGAAACCTCCTCCCCCCCTAGGAGAGGGACGCTGCCTAGTGTTGAGGAGCACTAGGCTGCATTGCACGGCCCTCCTCCCGTTTGGGAGCAGTCTGTATCTGCCAGACTGCTCTCCGTGGTGCAGGGGACCCAGGTCTAACTGGGTCCATAGCGGGCGGCGTTTCGCGGGGCATGATACCATGGTACCGCGGCGCCGCGTCGCGCCCCTGACGGCAGATGTCGGTTCTTTTACCGGGTCGGGCCCGTGTTTCCTTACACACCCGTTCCCCCCACGGGGGGGCGGGTGGGGACACAGGGGTACCAGCCCCGGACAGTACATGGGGTGTCTCACTTTCCTCTCGAGGCCCCATGCCAGTGCAGAGAAGCATTTTCTCCGACTAAAACAAAGAAAAAGGTCGGGCCCGTGTGTCCTTACTCACCCGTTTCCCTTAGGGGGGCGGGTGGGGACACATGGGTTCCAGCCCTGGACAGTGCATGGGGTTCTCACGTTCCTCTCGAGGCCTCATGCCAGTGCAGAGAAGCATTTTCTCCGACTAAAACAAAGAAAAAGGTCGGGCCCGTGTGTCCTTACTCACCCGCTTTCCCTTAGGGGGGCGGGTGGGGACACATGGGTTCCAGCCCTGGACAGTGCATGGGGTTCTCACGTTCCTCTCGAGACCTCATGCCAGTGCAGAGAAGCATTTTCTCCGACTAAAACAAAGAAAAAGGTCGGGCCCGTGTGTCCTTACTCACCCGTTTCCCTTAGGGGGGCGGGTGGGGACACATGGGTTCCAGCCCTGGACAGTGCATGGGGTTCTCACGTTCCTCTCGAGGCCTCATGCCAGTGCAGAGAAGCATTTTCTCCGACTAAAACAAAGAAAAAAAAGGAACTGGCTGTTTCTTGAACCTATCTTATCTACAACTGCCGGAATATAACAATGCTACACGAACATTGATGTTATGGCGACATATTTACATAAGATGGTGGTAGATAGCCAGGCGGACTTAACAAGCCCTACCATCAACCAAACCAAATTCACAAAGGTGTAACCCCCGCCCGAACGCCCGAATCGAACCCGGGACCTCTGGGTCGAAGAACGGTGGCCTTAGTCACTAGACCACAAAGGCGCTGTGTTTTATTGTAATAAATAAAAAAGTGTACTTATTTAAATTGTTTTTTTTCTAATAAATAAAAATAATAATTAAAGAGTTTATTAAAATCGTGTTTCATTGTAATACTAACATAAAAATGTTGAGTAAGAGTTGATACATCAAAGTTCCGTTCTTCGTTCACCACTTTATATGTTCATTAAATCTAATAAAAATATTAAATGTTCGAGTAGGTACGCGATTATACTATGTTGCTGTTGTATTGAAAAAAAGAAGTCGATATAACTTTTCATAGAAGCACCGACAAACTCTGCAGTTTTTTCGACATACTACTCTGTCAAGAAAGTACCGGGAAAAAATAAATTCTACACAAAATGTTAGTTACTCATCCAAATTATTTTATCGCCCTCAAAGTATGCTCCTTCAGAAACGATACACTTACGCCAACGAATAATCCAATAATCAAAACATTTTTTAAACGCTTTTTCCGGAATTGAGTTCAGTTCTCGCCGCGAATTCTCCATTATTTTTCTGAATGAAAACGGGTGCCACGAAGTGGTAATTTGAGTTTAGGAAAAAGGAAGAAGTCGCCTGGAGCCATATCTGGTGAATAAGGTGGTTGCTCGATAGTTTTTGTTGAGTTTTTGGTCAAAAATTCGTTCACAATGATGGCCTTGTGCGAAGGTGCATTATCGTGGTGCAAAATCCAAGAACTTTCTTACCACAAATTTGGCCTTTTACGTCGAATTTGCTCTCTTATACGCCGCATAACGCTCCAATAATATTCTTTATTTACCGTTCGATCTTCCGGCAAGAATTCCGAGTGCACAACACCACGATAGTCAAAGAAAACAGTCAACATAACTTTGACTTTTGATCGACTTTGGCGTGGTTTTTTCGGTTTCGGGTCGGAAGGCGCTACTCCGAAGTTTGTTGACTAGTTTGCAACCCACGTCTCGTCACCAGTAACAATGCGTTGCATGAACGTTGGGTCGGAATTGACTCGTTCTAGCATGTCCTCAGCGACTCTTATGCGATTGGGTTTTTGGAAAAAATTCAGGTCTTTTGGGACTAGCCGAGGCAACATGTTTCATACCCAAGTGATTATTAAAAATGGTACGGATCGACTCGTGAGACACAGGAAGTTCAGCGACTATCTCTCTCAAACTTGAATGAGGATTTTCAGTTACCATTTCCTTCACTTTTGCGATGTTAACTTCAGTTGGAGACGTTGATGGCCTATCAGAGCGAAGCAAATCTTCCATCACTTCCGACCGCTTTAATTTGAACGCTTTGTACCACTAATAAGCACGTGTTTTTGATAAAGTCGATTCACCGGTTGTAACATTTTTAGTGACTCCCTCCGAACACGAAATTCCATTGGCGACGCAAAATTTAAGACAAACTCTTCGTTCGATGTTTTTATCCCTAAGAAATTCGCGATACACACTAGATTTAAACTAACTACAAACAGCACTTTATTTAATCTAAATAACAGATATAACTCAAACTTCGCGCCAAAATCGATAACAGTTGTGCCAATCTAACAACAACAAAAAAAACTTGAATTGGGAAAATTTGAATTTGGAATCATAAACAAATCATCCGTTCCCGAAACTTTTTTGACAGAATGTACTCTCAACTACAGACATATAATAGATGTCTGTGCTCTCAACGAACTATTCGTGAAACCTTCTTTTTCGCTACGGCCAGTAGTTCATAGTGGTTATATCCTCTGTTTGCGCCACAGCGCAACGACGAATAACAGCCGTCTCTACGCCGGCCAATTAGAGTGCATATTGGACTGCACTACCCCGTCGCACGGACCTTCCGACAAATATACCGGACGAAGTGTTAGCTCGCCTGCCGGCGCCCGCGCAAAACTAGTGCCCTTCGAGATCTCAAGGCGAACCCACGCGTCGCACGCCCTTGAACTCAGCCCGTGACCACGTCACATATGTGTGCAGTGTGTGCAGTGAGAGAGCTAGGACTACCAGCTCCCCCTAACGCTTAACGAACACCAGTGCCCTAAGTGAAGTGTCTGTGTGTTGCCGCCCTAAAGCCCGTGCCAAGAACGCCAGCCGCGGCCACCATCAGCTCGATCCCGTGCATACAACTCGGACCCCGGTAAGCCGATCCCATCTTTTCCATTAACCTACGTCGCATGTTGATGCCCTCTGCGTCAACATTTACGTCGCATGTTACTGCGCCCCCCTGGCGCTAACATCCTCTTTGCAGTAGTTTTCGAGATACAAGGTGGCCATGCCAGGATGAGCGCTCATCCTAGCATGGCCACCAATGACCCCTTATAACTTTTGAACGGTAGACCGACAAACTCTGGGAGTTTTGCCGACATACTTCGACATACTATTGGTGAAATCAGATTGTCGCTACGACCAGTAGTTTTCGAGATACAAGGGTGGCCATGCCAGGATGAGCGCTTATCCTGGCATGGCCACCAATTGCCCCTTAAAACTTTTGAACGGTAGACCGACAAACTGATATTTGGCGACATACCTACTCTCGACAAATTATCTACAGAGTGCTCATTTTGATTTGAGGAAATTTTTATCAACGATTCCTTAACTTAAAATAATGGTTTTGACTTAGAAAGTTTTCTATTAATCGCATAATGCACGAGATATTAATTTTTCTAAGGTAAATTTGACACTTTGCGTAGTAGTTAATTTTCATAAAAAATACGCCTCTAGTTGTAGTTCACAACAGGGCCCTGATTCTGTATCGCAATCTATAGATTCACCGCCTAAACCGCCTTACCGCGCACAAACGTCAAACGCATACGTTTTTGGGAATATATCGTAACTTTTTAAGGAATTAACGTGGTTTTGAAACAAGGAATCGTTACAGAATAAGGGCCCAGGCGTGTTTCACTCAACTAGGGATGTGACCGTGTCCATTTTGGGGGGCGGGCACGATGTTCACAATGAGTTGTAGGTAGTATCTTAAAGTCAGTTAAGAGCCACATCGAGTGCATTGCAATAATTTAATTATTGTGTTTGAAAACGGAAAAAAGCGAAAATGCAAGAATCGGAATAATATTTTCCTCATGTCATTAATTAGGCGGTCTGACTTACTACCTCAATTTTCTCTAAATCAAAAAGAGCACGTTGTATAAAGTCAGATTTAAGAGTTGGTGATGAAAATAAAAGAGCCTTCTAGTCTTATAATAATCTGTAATATAACAAAAAGGTTTACAACAGTTTTAAATGTCCAGTCACTTTGTCGACCACCTCTTTAGGTGCCGGTCCAACACCTAACACTGTTATGGAATTAGGTGCAATCTGTGTCCTCCCCGCATCCCTGATCATTGATGTTATCAACCCCATTTTCTTGGCATTGTCTGCTATCTGCTTAATTTCATCAACAGAATCCGTCTTAAGGGCTATTTTCGCCTGGCCAGTGATTTGCCAGCATTTCAAACCTTCAGGGTCTCTCCGTTGTGCCTTTTCAAATGCACCTACGGCTGCGTGCCCACATTGTGCAGCAATTTTTCCTTTACTCATATTAAGGTCTGTTCTTACAACTAGAACAAGTTTGTACTCAGAGTTTGTTGCAAACTGTAACAATATTTTTATTACTATAGTAAAATAGGTAATGTTATTAGATGAACAGTTATTAAATAAATAAAATTGTAATGATTTTACTATAGGAGATTGGTCCAATGACACCCAGGCCCGGCGCAAAAGAAAAGTATCTCATGTAAGTAAAAAATTGACTATTATGAGCTTTCGATCAACAATACCAACTAGATAACGCGTCACGTACAAAATCAAAGCTACATTCTGTCCACGTGAATCATTCATCATTCGTCACAAACAACGAGCAAAGCAATGATTACTCCAGTCACTTAAAAATGAAAAGACTTCAATAACATTTAGTGGTGAAATCAACCTTAACGGGCAACAAATAATCAATAAGGCAATAATTGCCAATAAAAGGAAAAAGTACTTTATTTATTATTATTAATAATAAATAAAGTACTTTTTCCTTTTATTGCCTTGCGAGAAAATAAGAGCTTACTTATCAAGTGGGCTGTTATTTAATATTCCTATTATTGGAAAAAATAATGTTTGATCAGCGTATTTCAGTATTTTTTTGTTTTTTCAATCTTAGCTTTGCCTACTTAATTTTGGATATTTTCATTAAAATATCATATATTTTTAAAAATATATCATAAAAATAGTTACGAGTATGCACTTTAGTCAAACATAGAATAAATTCCCTATTTCGTAATAAAAAGAAGTAAAATACTATAAATATATATAAATAAATCAAAAACTATTTTTTCAATTTGATATATCTATAATATTTGATAGCCATAGCCACTGATATTAAACCAAATAAATATACATTGTTTTCTTAGGTTTAAGAGAGCACTATCTTTGTTAGAAAACTTAAAGACTCTTTGGTTTATATTTTCCTTTGTTTCTTCACTTTGATGTATTGCGTTTGAATACGTCTTGTCTATTATAATAATTTGTGTTGTCACAATGTATCAGATTATTTTCTTTGTAAAAATATATTTATTTTCCAGTTCATTTGTATAATTTCACTTGCTACATAAAGTATTCTATCAGGTTATGGGCCCAGCACGCTTTTGTTTTAAGGGTAAACAAAAGAGCAAATCATTTCCGCGTGGTCAGGCACATAGGAGCACGACTAAACTTGACTTAGTTCATACAGACATTTGCGGACCTTTTCCGGTCAATAGTTGGAGTGGTTATCGTTTTTTTATAACGTTTACGGATGATTTTTCGCGCAAATCGTTTATATACTTTCTGAAACGCGAAGATCAGACGACTGTCTTGAATCGAATTCAAAACTTTGGTTGAAAACCAAACTGATCTTAAAATAAAGCGGATTAGGAGCGATAATGGCACAGAATACTGTAATAAAAGTTTCGCGAATCATTTTAAGCAATGCGGTATTATTCACGAAACGACAGTTCCGTATACACCTCAACAAAATGGTGTCGCTGAACGCTTAAACAGAACCCTAATGGAAAAGGCCAGAGCGATGTTGCAAGATGCTGATTTGGAGAAACAATATTGGGCTGAAGCGGTCAATACTGCGTGTTATTTGAAGAACCGTAGTCCAACTGCAGCTGTGAAAGATGCTACTCCTAAAGAATTGTGGACTGGATCTAAAGTGGATCTCAGTAATCTTCGAGTTTTTGGCAGCACAGCTTATGCTCTTACTCCACAACAAAAACGCAAACAACTCGATTCCAAATCTAAGCCTTACATTATGTTGGGATATTGAGATCATACCAAAGGTTACAGACTTGGTGATCCAGATGATGGTTCGACGTTGATTAAAGCTCGTTCTGTTGAATTTATTGAAACTGTTCGAGGTATAACCTACAATATATCAAATACTTTAGAAAGCACTAAAGATTTGACAAATACTGTTGAAGTTACGGTGTATCAACCAAGTACTTCTCATGGACTTATCCATGAATCTGACAGTGATGAGTTTGCCACATCAGACATATCGTCAACGGATATTGATGTTCTAATAGGTTTGCCAGATGTCCGGTATTTAAGCGTACAGTCATACCGGACAGAACAATGTCCAGTATTTTAGGGAAAGTCGGTACAACTGGTCACAAGCGCCTACAAAAGTAGGCATATGAAATCCCTCAAACGCAACTCGCGCGCGCTCCTCGCTCGCTGTCTATATCTGCGTGATTTATGTGATGTAGATTAATAAATAAAAACTATTAGTATAAAATACCCGTATTTTGTTTGACCTAGCTGAATATTACGCTCTTGGTACAGCGGTATAAGAGGCTAAATTCCTACATAATGTTGTAGATGAATTGAAACCCTTTAATTTATTGCGTGAGCCTATCGTTATTTATAACGACAATAAGAGCACACTCAAAATAGTTGAAAATCAATGTTACCGCAGAACCAAACACATTGACATACAACACCATTTTATTCAAGAATGTGTTGAGTGTAAGTTGATAAAGATATATTTATTAGCCATCAGCTGAATTGGAAGCTGACCTATTCACAAAAGCCTTGCCAAAGGTAAAACACAATTTGTTTGCTAAGTGTTTAGGTTTAATGTAGGTTTTCTTATTTTTATATAATTTTTTTGTTCTACTCATATGGTGTACTCTTGCAATAATGGTTTTAGTTTATAACTTTATGATTGCTAGAGTAAGGGGCAGTGTAAGAAAACTTAAAGACTCTTTGGTATATATTTTCCTTTATGTTTCTTCACTTTGATGTATTGCATTGCAATACGTCTGTCTATTATAATAATTTGTTTTGTCACAATGTATCAGATTATTTTCTTTGTAAAAATATATTTATTTTCCAGTTTATTTGTATAATTTCACTTACTACATATAGTATTCTATCAATCCTCCCTGTGACCACGGACCCTGTAAAGGGTTCGAAACGTGAGGATAATATAAAAAATTATATAAATAGTAAATTAAACGCGTAAAAAAGTGTTTCATTTCAAATATATATTATATTATCTTTTTACTCATAATAGTCAATTATTATTTGAGATACTTTTCCTTTGCTCCGGGCCTGGGTAAATTTTGTATGGGCTGTCACCAGTCAGTGGCGTGCCTAGGGCTTCAGATTGGGGCAAGCCACGAAACCTGAAGTTCCTAATCTTGCTACCTAGGTACAATGTTGGTGCCCATTTGTGACACTAGCCACATTTTTTACTCAAACCGTCATAGGCCGTGGCATTCCAAACGTTCTTGTCGTTGGTAAAAAAACAGGCTATTACCTTCTATTACATCTTGAATGTGATTTTTGAGAATTTTATTTTGGCCAAATTAGGCGTTCTTTATCTCAGAAACAAAAATACATTAACAGTATTTACTTATTAAATAGTGTAGAATAACTATTGGCATAGTACGTAGAGGCCTCGCTTTTTGTAAATTTCGCTTAACTTTTATTTAAACTCAAAATTGCAGAGAAAGATTTTCATAAATTACGCGAGGGCACTTTTTTGAGCTCCTGGATTGAACTAAACAAATGAAATAAAAAAATGAAACAAAACCAAAAAAACTTCGAAAATCGCGTTAAGTTAACTGTGAATTTCTCTTATCTACGATAATATTATTGAGTAAAATTTATACCAGAATAATTGTTACTTCATGAGGAATAAAAATTATTATCCTATTTCGATGAAAACTATAAATACAACTAAGTACAAAATTACAACAAAATGCGATGCGCCGGCCGTCCGAACTCAGCTTATTCTCGCAGAGTGGAGATTCGTAATATTACGCATGCATTTATTATCCTATTTCGATAAAAACGATAAATACAACTGGAAAATTACTACAAAATGCGAAAATGGGCATTTTGCGCGGGAATCACAGTCGATATGTAGGCCTATGTCTGTGGCCTCTACACTTAATTTATTAATTATTACTTAATTATTAGAATGGAAGCAACCAACAATCCAAAGAGTTTTTTACATAGACCTATTATAATTAATGCCCTAGATGACTTTTAATAGTTTGCGAAATACATAAATCATGTGTGATGTTCAAAGAATTTATTTACCTCTGCCTTTCGTATGCCAATCATCAACACGTTTAAGTACACATTTGTTTGCAACACATCACATGCTCAACACATCTTAGTTCGTCACAGAGACCAATAAAGCGACGAACTGAACTCGAAACACATTTTTTTAACACAAATTACGAAAACACTTGTTACTTATAAACAATCCCTCAAATAAAGTGAAGTGTGACAATAACAAAGAATAAAAAATGGCTGGCTGCTGCCTGTGGCTGCTGCACAGCACAATCGCGTATTAACGCTCGCCTCTGATTGGTTCGCCCGAGCTCAAGCTGTCGTCGGTCGCCTCTGATTGGTTCGCCCGCGTTTAAGTTGCACGTGATTCGGTAGAAATAAAGCCTGATTTGGAGAAGGCCTTACTTGCGAACTTCATAACGCAAGCTGGCTTTGACGAAGAGTATGAATTTCTCATAGAATCTTTACATACTTACGCAGTATTATGTTTATAGAGTAGCAATTTTGTTAAAGTTAGAAGAGAGCGGATATACTTTAAATCCGAAGCCCGGTTGCAAGCCAACTTGTGCGAGAGAGATGTAAAGCGTCGCACGATTTATAAGCAGCTTTATGCGATTTGTTTGGTGATTCTTAATATGAGAAACTTATAAAATTGATAATTTGAATGCTGATGAAAGAAAATTAACAATGGTAAAAAATATTAAGTGATTTTAATAATTGCGTTTTACCAGTAGTGATATTGAGTTTTTGTTAGGGCAAGCCGGGCTTTTCGGCTTGTATGAAGGTACCGCCACTGTCACCAGTGTCCTTTTTTCACCATAAAAGCTAGTACATACCTTTACTTTACTTCAATAATATAAAATGAAATTACAATAAGTAAGTAATTAGTGTAATTTTTTTCAAATAGAACAAGTCACTTTCAAAAAGAATTACAAAGTACTTATGACAATAATTTACAACAACAACAATTATTTAAAAAAAAATCTACAAGCAGGATTTGAACCCCACTTCCAACACTTCTTCAATTTGTAATTTTTTCGCACCATTTGCGTTAATATTATTTAAATTATAACCATAATGACAGTGTTTTTTATGTATATTTTATTGTAGCACAAAGTCATTGTAATTCTAGTTAAAGTAGGTGCCAAATTGAAGTAGTAAGATATAAAGCTTTTCATTTACCTTTTTCACAGCTTTAGCTGTATCGGACAGTGAACCAAAGTATTTTTTCAGAGCAAACAAAGAAATCCCAAGGCATATTCCACAACCAAGACCGGTAAAAAAAGAAAGGTTAAGATCCATGTTACGTTTGGAAGTAATGGCTGTAATTTATATTTTAAGCTTCCAGTATTCTCTTCCCTTACTGTAAAGTCTGTAAATTCTATGTGAAACAATAAAATACAGGTTTTTTTGAAACATAACCCAAAAAAGTTGCTCGCTCGACCGAATGTCAATGTCATGTCAAATTTTTTTTTGTTCCATGAAGGAACAGGCTAAGGTCTGAGCCATACTGCCTAGTCATTAGTTTTTTATTTGTTTTTTTCCCTTGATGATAATGAGTGGTGATTAAGATGAATGATAAATGATGTTCCCCAAACCTCTTGAGTCCTCAGTAAAGATGTGGGACTTTACTGAGGTCTCACGCGGACTACTTGAAAGAATTTGAAAAGTGATGTTGCACTGTTTTGTTTCATTTGCCAACACTTATGCACGTTCACAAACACTTAACGGTTAATAATCCACTCTTAGAAAAATAACGCTATAGAAACCAAGTTCGCGCGCCTATTTTGAAGCACATTAATTGGAGCCAGAAATGGCACCAAACGCCGGACCGCTCCGTAGTGTTCAATGTCACAGCGCGCCGAACGTGTCTCGCGAAAACAAAAAAAAATGACGGTTTGTGCAGTTAAATTGTGTCACAACACATCTGAAAAACAAAAGAAGTGCAATAACATCACTTTTCACAGGTAAGCTTTCAGTATTTCATAGTATCTTGTAGTTAATTAGGTCAAAATATAAACGTACTGCAGTGTGATTCTCTAAGTTAAAGCATCGGTAGCAGCGGCTGCCGCAGTGCTGTCTCTTTCATATTCATAGAATTGGAAAGAGACAGCAGATCACGGCCATGCGCGCACGTCACGCGTGTGTGAATCGGTTTAGTGCTTCATTTTTGACAGAGCGCTTGTATGAAGACTATCTTTCTATAGCGTTATTATTCTAAGAATCCACTATTATTTCACAATAATATTCGAAAAAACACAAATGTTAGAAAATAAAACAAAACTGCAGACATGACGCTTCACTTTCCCGCCAAGAAGACTCAATTTTTTTTTTTCTTTTTTTTTTTTCTTTTTTATAATATTTTGTTCCGTGAAGGAACAGGCTAAGGTCTGAGCCATACTGCCTAGTCATTAGTTTTTTATTTGTTTTTTTCCCTTGATGATAATGAGTGGTGATTAAGATGATGAATGATAAATGATGTTCCCCAAACCTCTTGAGTCCTCAGTAAAGATGTGGGACTTTACAGAGGTCTCACGCGGACTTCTTGAGAGAATTTGAAAAGTGATGTTGCACTGTTTTGTTTCATTTGCCAACACTCATGCACGATCACAAACACTTAACGGTTAATAATCCACTATTATTTCACATTAATGTTCGAAAAAAACACAAATTTTAGACTCATGTCTGCAGTTTTGTTTTATTTTCTAAAAATTGCTCCATTTTCCCGCCAAGAAGTTACATGTCATATCAATTGTCAATATCAAAATGACATTTTGACTTTATAATGTAGAATAAAATATAGGCAAACAATATTTACCATGACTTCTATATTTATACCTCAGAACAATTGTATACCTACTTAAACATAATTATTAGCGACATCCAGGTATATTATCAATTTATCATCGTCGATGCTCAACATGATAAATGCAGACCATTTCTAAAAAAAAAACTATTTTCTAGACCACTATTAACAAGAAGTATGAATAATTATTTCTATGGCATATTATGCCTTACTTTGAACTTTATGGCATTGAGATAAGATTTAAAACCCATGAAATATTAAAACATGTTCTGCCTGATTATGAAGAAGTTTAAAATAATTTGTAGACCTCCTATATCTATCCCATGATAATCCTCATAAATCGGTTTAGTGTCTACTAACCTCAGATTTTTTTTTGTCATATTCTGTACTTATTAAGGCGGGTCTCCTGCGACACTGTTTTGTGTTTTCTAACACCTAACATTAAACATCTGACAAATATGGGCGTGGTCTACGTACATATTTTGTTAGATGTTAGGTGTTAGAAAACATAAAACAGTGTCGCACGAGACCCGCCTTTATTCTGAGCAATAAACAAAATCTTACTCTGCTACAGAACTTCATTAGTACCTATGTCTGTACACGGTCTGTATTTGTTGCTAAGCAACATAATTTGTTTATTCACGTATAATCATCACAGAAGTAAAATATTTGCAACTTAATTTAATATTTTTTATAACAACTATTATAATGAAGAAAACCATGAAAGATTTGGCCCCAATAGTCATCCCACATGGCCCGCCCGTGGAGTCCACTGCTGAATACTACAAATCTCTTATGGAGAGCGCGAGGATGGTAAAGTAAGTAGTCTGCATTAGTTTGCAGCAACGTTTTAAATACGATAAACTGTTATATCAAAAAGTAGGCATGAAATGTTTCAGTACAGGGGGCGATCGCGCTAAATAATCTCCTCTCAATCGATACCAAACCGTAATGTTCAAAATTTATTAAAGAAGTCATTTTGTTTATTAAGATATTACAACGTTGAAAAAAATGGACGTAGGGGAATCGAACCCACGTCCTAGAAAAAGCGTTAAAAATTTCAACAGGTCCTACGTCTAATTAATAAAAAATAATTGGTTCAAGTGACGACGTGCGGATTCGAATCCTGCTCGTGGAATGTTATTTCTAAGTCTATCGTTTTACTTAAATGTAATGGAACGTTTTTTTAAACGGTTTTATTTAAGTAGATAGATGCATGAGAACTAAAGCTTCAGAATGAACAACAGGCCTTACTCTCGGGCTTGATGTTGCAAATGTCCGTAGGCTGCGCTGGCCGCTTTCCACTAGGCAAGTCGTATGCTCGTTGCAGAAAAACTCTAGTCCTTTAACCATCCGAAAGTTGCTAAATTAGACGCGACAGCCGCTGCGCTTTTGATTTCCTCTATACAGGATTTTTATTACCATAATGGTGTATAATGCCGCAACTGGCCTATCTTACAACAATTTGTATGGGAGTCGATCTGAAATTACGGAAAAAATATCAGCTGTTCCATATATTTAGGTCGAACACTAGTAGTTACCTATTTGCAGTTTTGTAATGCAATTTCAGAGTTGATCTTAAGTAAATACTTGTTCTTAGCACGTAATAGAATGCCCCAGTAGCTAGGTTTTATACCTAGGTATACCAATTACGAAAACATCTACCTAATCCAGAAAGTATCCAGTATGGGACGTCGCGCGACCAACGCCACAGGTTCTCATGGAGCAAGCGCGCCGCGATCTGATGCAAGCCGATGAGAAACTGGCCACGAAGCGAGAGCAGGAGGCCCTAAACCGCGCCGTCATGACCCAGAAGTGGGAAGAGCTTCGCAACAAGGAAATGCTGCTTAAGGAGTCCTTCATCAGCTTTAACAAGGTCAGTTTAAGTGAGGCATATAGGTAGTTTTTCCTCAACCACTTTTTAAATTTACAAACTTAAGTCTGCCACGAAGCGAGATCAGGAGGCCTGCAACCGCGCACTCATGACCCAGAATAAGCTTCGCAACAAGGAGACGCTGCTTAAGGAGTCCTTCATCAGCTTTAACAAGGTCAGTTGAAGTGAGATAGATGAGTAGCCTTGTTGTACCTTGTGTCCTAGTTAAATGTGAAAAAACACTAAATTTAAAAAATGGTGTTAACTAGTGTTAGTTTATAGTTGTACCACAACGCAGGGATGCTAGGAACACACCAGTTAAGTAGCGAGTCCCTGAATCTGATAGGTTGATGCTCAGGTTTAAGGTGGAAGACTGCGGGACCAAATTCGTTCAACGATACGGACCTAAGTGTGGTATATGTAGTGCTAAGTTCCTCAACCACTTTTTAAAGGAGATTGGCGAAGTTCCTTAGGACCTTGGGCCTTGACCGTTACACTGATGATTTATATCCTCTTGTGTGCTACGGCCATTTTGGAAATTTATAGGCGCATGTGTCACTACTTCCTTAGTACTTCCGGTTTATTTCCGGTTACTCATTAAAATGACGATTTCCTGAAATTTTTGTATAGAGACTATAAAAAAACTTACATAATTGGAATCGTTATGAAACAAACTATACTTACAATAGAAATATTAGTTGCTTTCTATGCCACAATTTATAAATATTACACAATGAAATTTAGTTAAAGTCTGATTCCTGTAATCGTTAGGCCCAATTTTGCCGGTCTCCTTTACAAACTTAAGTCTGCCACGAAGCGAGATCAGGAGGCCTGCAGACGCGTCGTCATGAACCAGAAGTGTTGATAGAGCTTCGCACCAAGGAGACGCGGCTTAAGGAGTCCTTCAGCAGATTTAACAAGGTCAGTTTAAGGAGGCACATGAGTAGTTTTTGCCAATCACTTCTGTGAGTTTACATTGCTCTGTCGCTAAGCGAAATCAGGAGGCCTGCCACTGCGTTGTCATGCCTCAGAAGTGTGAAGAGCTTCGCAACAAGGGATGCTTCTGACTGAAGGAGTCCTTCATCAACTTTTACAAGGTCAGACTTAGATAGCATATGATCAGTTTTTCTAAACTAGTTCTTTCGGTTCACAGTAGTCTGGTAGTCAAGCGATGGAGAAAACCAGTAACCGCGCTGCCATGCCCTGGAAGTGTGAGGAGGTTCAAACCAAGGTGATGCTGTTCAAAGAATCCTTCATCAGCGATAACAAAGTCAAACTTAGGATGTATATGAGCAGTTATTGTTAACTGCCTAAGTAGTTAGACCACCGCATCGTCTCAAACCTAGAGGTCCGATTAGATCAGAACAAGACGGTAAATTATGATAAGGCCAAAGGTTTTGTAGTATTGGTGATACACTTTGACTAGATGGTGGGCAGTGGTTAGCTATTAAAAACAAACTCTACCATCTATCTATACTAATATTATAAAGCTGAAGAGTTTGTTTGCTTGAACGCGCTAATTTCAAGAAGTTTTGGTCCGATTAAAAAAATTCTTGCAGTGTTAGATAGCCCATTTATCGAGGAAGGTTATAGGCAATAATTTGTTTAGTTACGGGTACGGGTAGTAACCCGTGCGAAGCCGGGGCGGGTCGCTAGTATAAACATAAAAGACTAGTCAGTGACTACATCAAAAGCTCTACTATAGTCCACTTTTCTCCCAATAGCGACTACACATGTGCTCAGCGTGACAGGCGGTAAGCCCATCGCCGCTCTATGAAGTTAGATGATGTGCAGTCTTTGGTCCATTGGTCGCCTTTAACGACACCCAATGGAAGAGAGGGGGTGGTAGTGGTAATATGACTCTTCAACAGTTCATCAGGGAGAACCAAGAGAAACGGGACCGGGCTGAGCGCAAAATGGAAGCTGACAGTGAAGTGCTGGAAAGGAAGACGCGCGAGACGGAGGCGATGCGCCTGCGCGTGCTGGAAATGGAGGAAGTCAAGCAGCTCATGGAGCAGCAGGTCAAGGACTACACCATATATGAGGTAAATATATATATATATATATATATATATATAATATATGTATAATATATGTATAATAAAATGTCGCCAAATGTGTTCTGGGATTTAAATATATATATATTCACGACTATAATCCCCGAAGGGTTAGTCAGAGACCAGGCAATGAGGACCGCAAAAGCAGTCCACTGCCACGTCCACGTATCATCAAATGTTAACTGCACATATGCTCAGCGTGACGGGTGGTAAGCCCATCGCCGCTCTATGCTGTTGGATGTATGTGCAGTAATTGGTTCGTTAGCATTGAGTTATAATGTAGGTACTACGTACTAGAGAAGCTATCCCAAGCAAAAGTATTGTTCTATTTAAAAAAAAGTTAAAACAAAGGTGCGCTGCAGCGCTCAAACAATAATTTATAGTCTTTCTGAACAATCCAAACATACAGCGCTAGACCGCTTCTTTTCTCGCGACCAAAAGGTCTAAAGCGTCGAAATATGGCCGCCGCTCATGTTTCGGCGATTTGATAAAATAATTAGTCAAATGCATGATAAATCGATAATGTAGTGCGTATTTAAAAGTGATTCGTTTAGTTTTATTTGTATTTCCTGAATTATTTTTAAACAGTACACAGGAAGGCATATTTTAATAAAATAGAACGACACACGTATTGCCACAGACTACATAGGGATACTACCATAGATTAGTATAGTGCGTCTAGCGCCTGCTACAGACTAATATAGAAAGTTGGAGCGAGCTGGCTCTAAAATTGAACTGACCTCAGTCCAGATCGTGAATGTCCAATCGTCACTCCAGAAGTTTAACTGACGGCGCGAGTGGCGCGACACGGAATTTTCCGGCGCGTCGCGCCAAACCGACCGTGAGTGTGTGATTGTCACTTCAATCACGTCAGTTCGAATTTCTCCAATGAATATTGATCCTTAGAACCAAACGATAAAGTTCAAAATACAGCCCGGCCGGTCGAAAACATTCCAATCGCGTCAGTTCGAATTTCTCCAATGAATATTGATCCTTGGTGCTAAACAATAAAGTTCAAAATTGATTGTACCGGCCGGTCGAGAACTGACGAGCCGGAGTGACGCCCAGTGAGTGGGGATGGGGAAATCTGTTTCGCGTAAACCATTTGGAGTGACGCCACAGTTTTACGCCTGGGCTGACGTGCAAAACTGATCGTCATAGTGGCCACCTAAACGCGTGTAGCAAACAATCTAGTTGTGACTTTGACGTCTTCTCTAGTACGTAGTACATTATAACTCAACGTTCGTTAATCGCCATTTACGACATCCAGGGGAGGGAAGAGATGGCGGTAGTATTCTAAGTATTAATGAGCCGCTACCAGCACAGCACTATAATCATGTTTATATTAGCTTTATTATTATTTAATTTCAGGACTACCTTATGGCAGTTGTTCAGACTTATCCAGAGTTCAAGCAGCCATTAGATGTTTTGAATAGATACGAAGCTTTGGGTAAGACTATATTTAAATTGTGAACATAGTTTAAAGTTAGCAAATATTGCCGGGCTCTTCTCGATAAAGGGATATGACAGCGTTGCGGTCCTGTAGACGAATCACGACTATCTGAAGATGCTACTGAGAGTACATCTTAGATTAAAACAAAAAGGGAAGATACGGCATTAGCGTCTCGTGAGTGAGCCGCCAAAATTAGGCCTAAAGGCACAATTTCACTTCAGTCACAATTTGCCGAGCGAACAGGCTACATCGCACTATTGCGGATATTCTACTGTGTGAAAAAGAGAAAGACGCTACTCCGCAGTGGCGTCGGAATCGGTCGTACGTACTCGTCTGTTGCGAAGCGACCGAGACGTCAACGCGCTACTCGCTGACTCCCTCGCGCTGACGTTGAAACTCACCGCTTTGTCTCGCTCGCTCGATTTACACTTTATAGGTGTGCGTGTGTGAGTGTTTGCTTTAGTAGTTAAGTAGGACTATATTTTGAATGACTACAAGTAGGAGCATGCCGTATCTTTCCTTTTTGTTTTAATCTAAGGAGTACATACATATAATCCCCGAAGTGTTAGTCTGAGACTATAGGCAATGAAGACAGCAAAGCAAAAAGCAGTCCTCTACCATAGTCCAGTTTTCAACAAGTAACGACTGCACACGTTCTCAGCGTGACAGGTGGGTGGTCCATTGTCGCTCTATGCTGTTGGATGTATGTGAAGTCTTTAGTCCGTTAGTCGTCTTTTACGACACCCAAGGGAAGAGAGGGGGTGGTAGGTACTATTCTTTCACCGCTGCGCGACCCGGTTATACTGAGAGTGACCTTCCTTTTTTGATTTTCACTTTACCCTTTGCTTCTGTGGATGTATCGGTCAGCGGCTGCCAAGAGCACGCTGGCGGATCGGCAGGAGCGCGACCTGGAGATGCTGGAAGAGGCGCGCCAGGAGATCGCCGCTCTCACCGAGGAGAAGAAGCTTTTCATCATGGGCCTCAACAATACGCTCGCAAACTTGAGGGTAGCTATCTATCTTTGTCAATTGTTACGAATATGTACAGAGAAGTAAGTTTTCAAGATTCAAACAATGTTTACCTACTTTTTTATATCAAGCTATGTATCAATGGCTCGTCCTAACGATACCTTACAGACTAATACACACAATTATACAAATAAAACTATTATTTATGCAGCGGCTATTGACGCGCAAATTGCGAAATAATAATTCTTATTGCACAATGGAGCGCGTCCGTTTCCGAGCGCGCATCGATACTCCCAGTGCCTATGTGTCATTGAGGCACGGATAGTTATTTAGGGATAGATATGTAGGGCATCTCCTATAAGCATCTATGATAAATTTTGAATAGCTACCTACTAATTTCTAGTAAGGACTGTAAAAAAAATTGAGCCGTATTAAGGCAAGTAAATTGTTGTAAAATCAGTGTAGGTGGTTTAATTATTTCCAAATTAAAATCCTATCCATCCCCTAAAAAGAATATAAAACTTATCAAACTGAATTGTAAAAAACTAATATCAACCAACCCAATCTAAACGTATTTCCAGTGGCAATACGACAAAGTGAGGAACCGCGTGATCAAATGGGAGTTGGCCCTCAACCGGCTCAAGGAGACCGCAGCGAAGCGCCACGTGGAGCTGTGCCACGTGCGATCTGCCATCTGGGCGCTTTACGTGAAGATCTGCAAACAGAAGGGGCTCACGGTCGATGTCAAAACCTCCGACTTCGAGCAACAGCTGGTCGTAATCATGCGAGCTTTGTTGGAGCTCAGGAGGATCTACAGGATCGCACAACGGAGGTCGAAAGAGAAGTAAGTAAAATTGTTGTATACATACAAGATAGGACCCAACATTTACCCTTGAGGGAGCCCGAGAACTGTGCCACGTATTCGTGTTGACACATCCGCAAATGATAATTTTAAAATAGCTCAGTTTCCGTCTTTGCTTAGTTAGGTTTGTAAATTATAACGTTTTGATATTATTTATTTTATTTTGCTGCTAGAGTACAAATGTAACAAATATTATTTGTTTACAGGGACGCTGAATCAATGCAAACGGCGTGACCGCGTGACGTACTTTGTATATGGAATTATTTTATTTATCCGTCTGTTGCTAGCATTTAATTTATAATGTTCCTATGTATGTTTTCCTTAAATTAATCATTGATACATAAATAATAATATTAAAAGAAATGTTTGTTTACTTATCTCTATTGCAAGCTATCTTAATCAAAATGTAAAGCAAAACAGCTTATAGACGATTAATTCGTCATTGAATATTTAATGAATTCATGATCATTTTAAAGAGAACTTCTGTTAGTTCCTACAATTAGAACTTTAACAACAGTTTTAACTTGTTTAAAACAGTAAAGAGTTAATTGCCTCCTGCAATAGTTATTAAGGGTGCTTTAGGGAGCTTGCTCTTTCAATACTCTTAGTACCTATTTCGGATCGTTATTAATTATCAATATTAATTATCAATTGTAGTTAATTTATTACGAATATTTCTTTGTAATAATTTTCCAAGTTTTATATCATAAGTTTCTACCTAACTACCTATATCTCTAAAAAAAAAACTAATTGCTATGAATGTATGTTCGCGCATCACTTCAACACGGCTGCACCTATCTGGCTGATTCTTATTTTGTTGTTTGTAATTCAATGTTTTTTTGGAAATTTGTCACGGGATGTTCTTGTTGTTCTAAATACTTAATTAAAAAAACTTCAAATTATGTTTTATCACTTTAATAATTCAAACATTTTTTAGAAGGAGCTTTCTGTGTATAAGCTCCTTTAGTGTTAAAAAATTTAACGATGCGACGACTCCACTTACAAAGCACGACATTCAATAGGCACACATTACTTAAAATCGTCCTGGTAAAACAGTTTTTATTAACTCCCGATTTCCTTATACAAATGAAAAGAATGCGTTGGCCCATTTTTAGAAACATAGGTTCAGAAGAACCCAAGTTAACATTAGACACAGAGCCGATAGATAACTACATGCATTTCATTGAGATTCCCTTAAAATTTGCCGGCTGCTGGGACTGGTTCAAGGAGCCCAGTACAGAGAACCAGATCATTGCCAACAACGTATACTTCTGCATGGTTCTGTTTGTCTTAATCAACGTGCCGGCGACGCTATGCATCCATCTGTGCACAGACTGGGAAAACGTGATGACGAGCTTAGACAAAATAGCAGATTGCTTGCCTTTCATGGTCTCTATAGTCATTGTTGTGTATTTCGGCCTGTATCGCCGAGAAATGTACGATCTGGTGAAATACATGAAGATGAACTTCAAGTATCGCTCGGCGAACGGCCTGACCAACATGACCATGCTCAACAGCTACAAGACTGCGAAGAGTTTCGGCTACTTCTACACGGCGTGCACTCTGTTTAGCGTGACTATGTACGTGATACCGGAGGCTGTCAACTGTGAGTCCTATTCAATAATGGTTCATCATCTACTCTACAGCTGGCAAAGTTACTCAAGTCTTCGCATATAACGGGAAGATCGGGTCCGTAACCCATCACGCTGGCGGTTGGCTCAAAGCAAGACAGTACGTTTTGACGGCTGCTATCTTAGGACAACGAACGGAGCCGATGAAATTAAGCATAACGTCCCGTTCGAAGCATGGAGAAACTCGAGATAGTTTACGTTGGTCACCTACCCGGTGAAATACGAATGTTGTAAAAAAACATTTCTGTCCAAAAAGTTTAAACTTGTAAGGTATGTCTATGGACGATAGCGATTTTGAACTCCTTCCTTCCACTTTTCTTCATACTGAAGACGGCAATCATTAGGTTACCTACGCGATGTCTATGACGGTGATGAGGTTTCTATGCCTCAATTCTGCTTTTTCAAAACGTACACCAACAACCAAATCCATCGTCCGTCGTGTCTTACTGCAGCACTCTTAAAAACGTCTATACGACTGCTTAGTACCGTTAGTTTTTCATTCCAAATCAGTGCTTAGGACGTTAGAATTAGACACTTTTAACCGACTTCAAAAAAAGGAGGAGGTTCTCAAATTCGTCGGGAGATTTTTTTATGTATGTTAGCCGATTACTCAAAGACAGTTCAACCGATTTAGATAACTCTTTTTTTAGTTTGAAAGGATGTAAGTACTTACCCACTTACTTTATAGAAGTTAGTCCCACTTTTTACAATAATAATTATAGATATTAGGGGGTCATCATTATCGTTATGGTCGTCTTTGAGTGCGACAATATAGTCGTTACAAAATCAGGGCACTATCTGGTTAGTAGAGTACCTTCTACTCCTTCTGGTTTGCAGGGTTTACCAACAAGCCCCTACAAAGCTACATGTATATGGATATCAGCACGTCGCCCTTTTTCGTGTTTGCGTTTCTGCGACTGTGTTTGTCGCAAGCGTTTGTTGGATTGGCGATGGGGCAATTTGGTAAGAAAAAACATCATTATCTTGCTATACAGGGCGTCCCACGGAGATGCCACATGGAGGGAAAGTACCTTGAATATTGTAGATGGAACATTTTACTGAAAGAAGACATTATTTGAATTTAAAAAACAATTTAAACTGCATTTACAAATATTTAAATAATTACATGGTTGAACCGGGATTCGAACCCGTTACATGAGAAAAATAATCACCCTGTAGCTTTATCATACTGATCGAAAAGCTTCATCATAAGGATTATTTTTGCTAAATAACATACTTAGTGTCACAAATAAAAGGAAGACTATGAATTTTAACATTTGATGTGAAATTTTTGTTCAGAAAAATGAAAAGCTGACATTGCCGTAATGACATTACAACTGACATTGAAATAAATACATACATAAATTGATATATTTTGTATTTAAAATGTTAAAATTCATGGTCTTCCTTTTATTTGTGACACTATGTTATTTACCAAAAAATAATCCTTATGATGAAGCCTTTCGATCGGTATGATAAAGCTACAGGTGATTATTTTTCTCATGTAACGGGTTCGATTCCCGGTTCAACCATGTAATTATTTAAATATCTATGAATGCAGTTTAAATTGTTTTTTTTAATTCAAAAAAATGTCTTCTTTCAGTAAAATGTTCCATCTACAATATTCAAGGTACTTTCCCTCCATGTGGCATCTCCGTGGGACGCCCTGTATATTATTTATCAATCTTATCTCAGGTACATCAACTCATTGAGGGAGTTTAAACCCGGTGTTAAGGGCGCGCAGTAGAGACAGTAAAGTGTCGTGAAATAAAAATATCTAAAGATGTTTGTTTCGTGCACTACATTGCGTTTTTTGTGATTTTGCTTTGAAATTCATTATTCTTAAATAAAGAAAATCTTAATGACGGCAGCACTGCCACGAATGCGCGCCTAGTTCCTATGCTTACTTAGATTACTGTAAAGAGAATAAGTAGTAACAAAATAAAACACTTAAATCTTAAAATACCTAGTAAAACGTTGAAAGAAAAACGACTAAGTATCTCAGCATATTATTTTCGATTTTCTAAAGCTCGATCGTAAGCTCGCGCTCACTTCGACCCACATGTTCCCATCAAATGTGAGCGCAGTTTACGCTTTACATCAATCTTCGATCAACAATACCAACTAGATTATCACGTCGGCGCTGAATATGTGTCTCGGTAAATAACAGCACATTTGAGAAGTGAGCGTTTATTTTGTTTAGTTTGCTTGAAACACGGCCAATGTAAACACGTTCACAACGCCGCAATGTGTATTTAAAAGTTGCATAAATAATGCCCGAGAAAGCAATTTAACGGCCGGAGTGTCTTACTTTCGCTATGTACATGTAGAATAAATTATATTATAAGCTTTAAACACTAACAAATAACATTAAATTTTGAAAACAATTACCGATTTCAACCCACGCTACAAATGTTTGGCCAACGTTGACCAATAGACGCGCCGCCAACATTTTGGACGCATGGAGTGAGCGAGAGAGAAATAATTAGAAGATTTGTGACTTTATTACTGGGGTCCATGGTTGTAATTAGGTTGAACTTAAAACTGTTTGATAACTTTTGTCTCAGTTCGTTAGTAAAGAAATGTAGGTGTATAAGTATATATTCACGTAGACAGAATTGAGCTTTGATTTTGTACGTGACGCGTTATCTAGTTGGTATTGTTGATCGAAGGAGCTAATGCTTATTCTATCCGCACTTTATTAAATTCTTCTTAGAGAATCGCACCTCTCCGGTGTGGGTACGGTAGGTAAGTAGTCGTTTTTTTCAACGTATCACTATAAGGTTCAAGCACAGTTCAAGTTACCGCGTTCGTAGGTTTACCCTTGAGACCCTACACGTAACGCCTGAGTTGTGCTAAATGAGTGACACTGACTGAGTGGTAGAGCGACGCTGACAGGCCGGCAACGCGTCTGCGATTCCTCTGGTTTTGCGGGTGTCCATGGGTGGCGGTGATTACTCTCCATTAGGTAACTCGCCTGCTCGTTTGCCTCCTTCTTACATAAAAAAGCACTTATTTAAGTATATTTGAGCGTTGCTAACGCAAAAACATCAAATATTATGGATGTTAGTTGGAAATAAAACTGAATGATCAAACTATCTAAAACTGTTATTTTGTCCAATCTATATTGATCCTAGCTTAGTGTAGTGACAAGTTCAAAATGTGTACAATATTGTCATTTTGTGGTAGTTTGAAGTGTTGGTGTTTGTACCTTTTATAAGAAATAAATACCCAGGAGTGTTCTTCGCGGCCAACGCCATTCTGCTGTGCGGCCAGCTGGACCTGCTCTGCTGCAGCCTCAGGAACGCGAGGTACACCGCGCTGCTGCTCAGCGGCGTACACTACAGGTTACTATTACATACATAGATTCATACATAGGTTAGTCAGAGACCAGGCAATGAGGACCGCGACCGCAAGGCGGATCATGCCGCCCACCGAAGTGCCCGACCAGGGCTTGCTCTGCGACCTGCTGTGGTCAGACCCCGACAAGGACACAGCCAGCTGGGGCGAGAACGATCGCGGCGTCAGCTTCACGTTCGGGACTGAGGTATGTACTATCGCGTACTCCGTCGCCTTACCCCCTCCGGAACCATCGGTCTACTTTCCCGATCGGTCCACTTTTGCAAACCGTCTACTTTTCCTATTTGGTCAACTTGCTTTTCCTTATCCGTCTATTTCCTGATCAGTCCATTTTCCTGAACCAGTCTAAAGTCCAAAATCCCTTGCACACCGCGTCGTCTATTTGGTACGGGCACGTACCCGGGCGACCGGGGCGCTTCATACGACAATTTCTGCAAACTGGTAAAGCGACGGTGACCCCGATAGTACGTACATATAGATTCACGACTATTATCCCCAAAGGGTTAGTCAGAGACTAGAAAATGGGGACCACAGAACCAGTCCACTGCCAGAGTCCACGTTTCACCAAATGATAACCGCACATGTGCACGGCGTGACAGGTGGTGAACCCATCGCCGCTCTATGCTGTTGGATGTATGTGCAATCTTTGGCCCGTTAGTCGCTTTTAACGAGACCCAAGAGAAGGGATGGGCGGTAGTATTCTATTAATGAGCTGCTACCTGCACAGGACGATAGAGTATACATACATTAACAAAAAAAATACTTGCTTTTTCTCAATCCATTTTTTTATTATTTACTACCTACGTGTAAGCACTTGGCCATCATCTCACCTGATGGTACCAAAGTGACAATAAAGCCGAAGGTGGAAGCGCGCTCCACCCGGAATCCTTCACCACAGGAGGAACTTGGCTATCTTATCTCTAAACAACGGCACACAAGTCAATGCCGGAGTGCCGCAGTGGTCTGTGCTTTCACCTCTATTCACTCTATTTCTTCTGCATATCAATGACATGTTGTTCTTGAGCAATATTCATTGTTATGCGGATGACAGTACGGTGCATGAGCGATATACTTAGGACATCATGCAATAAAGCAAGCCGATATCGTAGCGAAAAGGCCGAGAACTGGTTGCCAAACTGAACCTGACTCTCGATCGTGTCTTTAAGTGGGGATCTGAAAACCTGGCCGAGTTTATACCAGAAAAACCCAGGTTTGTGCATTCTCGTCCAACATAACCCTCCTTATAACCTAATAACCTCATGCTAACCTCCTTTCCTTTACCCATTTCAGTGAACCTCAGCATTCTTGGCATGGACATCGGCCAGGAACTGAATCCAAAATGCTACATCGAGAGTGTTATTTTAAAGGCCTCCCGTAATTAAGTTGGGTATTCTCAAGAAGGTGAGGCGGTTTTCGGTAGATTCAGATGCGATCGAGCATGGAGTATTGTTCCCATCTATGGGATGGCTCCGCTATATATTTCCTTGATGCACTTAATAGGCTGCAAAGGCGAGCGATACGCATTATTGGACATGCTGAGGTTACAGCCTCTTTTGAGGACCTCCAGCTGCGTAGAGACATTGCTATTCTCTCAGTGTCTTCTACCGAAATTACTACGGAGAGTGCTCTGAAGATCTTTTTGATCTAATCCCGCCCTCTCCTTTCCTCTCCCGGACTACACGTGCTGAGCCTAGGAACCACCATTATACTGTGCAGACTATCAGCACTCCTACCATAAATTTGGCAAGTCGTTCCTCTGTAAGACCATTCGGCTTTGGAATTCTCTGCCGGAGCATGTGTTTCCCAGCTCCTATAGTCCCGAGTCTTTTAAGCGGGGCATGAAACCGCATTTATGCAGGCCGTCATGATTAGGTGCGCTTGTTACCGTGCTTATTTCACGGTGAGGAGCGTTCTCGTTATTTTGGACTGCATCGGGTGCTTACCATCAGGCAGGATGTAGTCACTATGACGTGTCACATGCATTACGTACGCGCATGGGACTCTCCCCCCAACTCCCGCTCCCCCGTCCAGGCCCTGCGGCCTCGGCGGGGGTTCGAGAGGAGGGGGGCATACCCACTAAAACCTCCACTGCTCTCCAGCAAGACCCGGGGGAAAGTCGAGGCGGGACCGGCCATAGGCACTCTGCCGCCCCGACTCTCTAGGCCATTGGTTCAAGGGAACCCCCGAACCGAATGCACCCCTTGTGCAACGAGACCCCTTGAGGTCACCCTCACGGGATTCGACCCGACAGCTCCTGAGCTGTCAAGTCGAACTCTATCTCATCACTTGTGCTGGAGAGGCGGCGAGCGCCCGGATAGTCCGATCGCTCGCTGCGCCCTCAAACTCGTCCGCATCGCTCGACCCGATTTCTCTACCTCACGAGATCTCAGGGCCGAGCGAGGGAGAGTTTCCCTCACGTCTTTGCCGAGTCGCAGGAGGCCGGACGCACGCCGGGGGGTCACGGCCACCTGCATCACAGCCTCAGCCGAGTACCAGGAGCCGATCTCACGCCCGGGGTCCCGACCTCCCGCAACTCAACCTCCTCAAAAGTGTGCTGACGCTCGGACGCCACGGGTTGCTAGATCCGTCACCCTCTTCAGGGGAGGATCGCACCTCACGCTTCCCATGACGCCATGAGCTCAGCCCACGCCCTCACAAAGAATGCGGATACCTCCGCGCGGCAGCGGCTCGGACGCCACGGAAAGCGAGATCTCTCACCCACTCAGGGGAGGATCGCATGCTTCCCACGACGTCCAAGCGCCCCCGCGCCCTCGCATTCTGCTACCTCCACGCGGCAGCGGCTCGGACGCCACGGGTTGCCAGATACGTCACCCTCTTCAGGGGAGGATTGCACCTCACGCTTCCCGTGACCCCATGAGCTCCGCCCACGCCCTCACCCGTGCGACCTAAGAACCCTTAAGGGGCGGCCGTCTTTCGGAACGGCGTCCAGAAGGGACGCCGAGCAAAACAAAGGACGACGCCCATAAGGGCGCCACCAATTTACCCCCCACAGGCCTAGAAGGGGCAAGGGGAGGCTGTGTGCCCAGAAGGGGCACCACCAACCTTGTGCAGGCCCAGAAGTGGCACCGCCTACATTATTCGACGCCCAGAAGGGGCGCCAGGGATTAGCATAAAGCCCCTTGTCCCACGCTGAACGTGGGCCGAGAAGCCTTACCCCAGGGTGCACCACGAGGAGGTTCCCAAATTTGCACCCCGGACTTAACAACCCCTACACCAACCAAACCAAGTCCACAAATACCTCCCGCTGGCGAATAGAACCCGCGCCCACTGATTCTAAGACAGTGATCACTATCACTTCACTACCTATCACTAAAAATAGAGCAGACCACGGAAGCAGTTAAATCGCGAGCATGCTTAATAATTCCACTTCTTCAGTTTATCGTCGCGTTTATGATTAACATGTAGGTAATTTCTTGTACAGGTCATTATTGGCATCTCACTCTGACATTTGCAGCGATGAATTGCACAACTTTATTTATAACGTCTCGGAACTAGAAGCATCCAACTACCACTACGATGAGAAACTGGTAGGTACTGTACTTTAGGAGTTTATTTATGTAGGTACCCCAGGTGTTTTTCAACGAAATTCAATCAGGTTAGAAAGATTAAAGTACTTATACATAAGTAGTTTGCGTTAAACCCTGTTATCAAAACCTTAGAAACCATGAAGCTGGGGCTTTAGTTTCAACATTAATGTTGAACTAGTAAAGTAATGGCATAAATGTCACAAACGCAAAGTATGTCCAACTTACGTTACCTTATTTTATTAGGTATTAAGTATTTCAAATTATTTCAGACAAACATGGGACTTAGGAAGACTAAGTTTGGTGAGTAGATATTAGCTTTATCTTATTTTATCCCTTTGCTCTGCAGTGGGACCGCATAAGGCTTTAAGTAGGTACTATGTACGCTTTGTGCTATCATTTATATTTTAATATTTATATTCTCAAAATCATTTTAAGTCATAATTGTTTAATAATGTTTAAGCAATTTAATTGTACCTAATTATGTGTTTGGCTGTATGCTTTCCCTAAAGGAGGTTTTACGCATTTCGGTTTCCCATACTTTCCAAGTTTAAATTTTTAAAAACCAGTAGTTAAGCCGATTTTGATGAAACTCAGCATGCTGAAGTAAAATATAGAGATCTAAATAGTTTGTTGAAAACATTTTTAAAACGTTTATTTAACTGAGTTATTACGATTTTAAACTTTATACTTTCTATAAATCGCAATATCTCAGCCAAAAAAACGTTATTTAAAAATGTTTTCAACAAACTATTTAGGTCACTGTATTATATATATGCAAAGTTTCATAAAAAATTGCTTATTGGATTGGTCTTTAAGAATTTCGACATGGACGATTGTATGGGAAACCGAAATGCGTAAAACCTCTTAAATAAATAAAATGCTATTGTTTGTGCTGACTCTTCTTGCAGATATTTACAGTAACGACTACGAGGAAGCCACGTGCGCCGCCCTGAAGGACTGTGCCCGCCTCGGTAATTCCATAAAACGGTTCAGAGACCTGTTCGAGAGCTTCGTGTCCCCGCTGTTAGCGCTGCGGGTTGTGCAGGTCACTCTTTACCTGTGCATGCTGCTGTATTCTGCCACGCTCGTGAGTATTAGGCCTTGCCTCACACAGCCGGAATGGCTTTCTGAATTCAGATTCTGAATTCCGGCACCTTGCCTCACATATACTTAAAAATTTAGAATGATCAGTAGTCTTGTGATTCCCGGCACATGCAAACGTCTCCGAGACGTTAACCGCTTGCAGTGTCAACTAGGGTTGCCATTTTTTTTCGCTGTTCCTACCAACCTGCTAAGCGTGGTTTATAAAAATGCACCACAACTGCTATATTTACCTTTACAATTTTAAAGAATTTAAAGTACTTACATCGCAAAAGAAATACATGGGCTGTAAAAAAGGAAAATTAAACACTATTATAGCAAGGTATCATTATGATAACATGCAAACTAAATATCTTAAATTTACTCTTAAAAATGCTAAAAAAGCAGGATCCTGCTAAAAATGGTAACACTGGCTGTCGACTGAAATAATTCTGAATTCCAGTATGTGTGTGCCGCGCTATATAAAAAGTATGGGAATACGCGCGTTCTGAAATCATCATAATCTTAAATATTCCGATCCGGAATTCAGAACGCTCGTCAGTATCATTCAATTACAGATCGATCTGAGAAATTTATAATCTGAAAAAATCAGAATGTGTGTGAAGCATACTGATATTGTATGGTGTTCAGGTCTTTCTGAATTCAGAAAGCCATTCCGGCTGTGTAAGGCCAGCCAGCCTTAACTCTAAAAAATATATTATTCTAAAAACTTTATTTGAAGTTTTTTGAATCGTCCAAAACATAATTTTGGTCTACCACCTTACATTTACACTCAGAATAATATGCTTTAGTTATTATTCTATGCATTTACATAATGTCAAATTATGTAAATGCATATTAGTATTATTAATATTCCAATCAAATATGAATCCAGATGTATCTGTGTTGTTCCAACATTTCTCCGAGCTAATACAATCCGGATATACCACGCCTCATCCGAAGTAAATATTCTAGATTGCGCCACTATGTGGATGGGCCGTCTAGTATTTTATTCCTTAGACATTGGAGACGGTCCGGATCAGTGTGGAATAGAAATTGTTCATTTTCGAATAATCGAAAGTCGCCGCGCGGAGTAGGTAGGTAACGTGGCGCTGTTTGCGAACGGCAGGCGGAAAATTCTAGATGTTTCTTTATCTTTGTCGGGAAAGAATATTTTATACGTATTCACGCTGATGTTGTGGGTTATAGATCCATAATATTATCATCTGGATCGTTTGTGCTGATAAGGGTTCCTCAGGGATCAATACTGGTACCATTATTATTCTTAATTGATATTAATGTTTCGAATATGGAATTTTAACACACAGCTGTGGTCTTCAACATGGATTGAAAGGAGAAATAGTTTTTATGAAATAAACAACGATGTGATAAATTAGAGCATTAAAACAAAATGCATTAACTTTACTCTCCCAAACGATAATAACATTATTATACTAGTACTAGCGGTGCCCGCAAGTTCGTCCGCCCGTTCGTGAACATCCTGTATTTTTTGACATTTCACAACTGAGGGCCAAAATTGACACCCCTTAGTAAGTTGTCATTTTCGGAATATGTCACTTTCGGAATTTGCTATTTTCGGAATTGGACATTTTCGGAATTTTTCGGAATGTTATTTTCGGAAATTGTCTATTTTGGAATAAGACGTTTTAGGAAGTTGTCGTTTTCGGAACTTGTAATTTTAGGAAGTTGCTGTTCTCAGCCTGAGGGATTACGAATACCAGGCATACATACAATTGAGGAAGTTCCCGGTCGACCACACGGTATTATTCGCTTGAAGCACACGATCTAGGCGCACGCTAATGGTAGAGTCACGAGCAAAAATTTGTAAACAATTGTAACTCTTAATGCAATAGATTAAGAGTCAAAGTGTATCTATACATATTGGTGCTCGTGACACGTGCGCGCGGTTGCAATGAGCACAAAAACCCCTCGATTGTACGCATATATTCACAAATAACGACTATTATCCCCAAAGGGTTAGTCAGAGACTAGGCAATGAGGACAGCAAAAGCAGTCCTCTGCCATAGTCCACGTTACACCAAATTACAACAGCACATGTGCTCAGTGATAGGTCCCATCGCCGCTCTATGCTGTTGTATGTAAGTATATCGCCTTTTACGACACCCAAATAAATACAAAACAATATTTATTTTACAGAAATTCGACATGGTAACCGTAGAATATTTGGGAGCCGTAGCTCTGGATACATTTGTCTACTGCTTCTATGGAAATCAAATTATTATACAGGTTTGTTCACTATTATGTACAGTTTCTTTTTTATTTTACAAAATAACAATGTATTTAATCCTATTATTAACAATAGCATCTATATAAGGTAACTGCTAGAAACCGCAAGAATCTTCAAGGGCTGGTCAGTTCAAATGTTTAAAACATGACCCGAGCGTTCATAACGGAATATTATGAACGCTCGGATCCCACGATAAGTTTCAATTTCGCTTGAAAGTCGTTAGAGTGCACGGTAGTAGTAGTTATTCTGTGCCCATATCACAGAAAGGAGGGAAAACATGTGTTAAGCAGCACATGATACCTATTTGTTTTTTATTTATTTATTTTATTTATGGTGGATTCGACCAAACTGGAATAAGACTTACTCTGAGATTAGTCTATACAAATTCGGCGTTTAATCTAGGTATACCTAAGACCTTATTGCAGTTTGGTCGAATCCACTCTTAGTCCATACTAATATTATAAAGAGGAAAGATTTGATTGTTTGTTTGTTTGCATTGAATAGGCTCCGAAACTACTAGACAGATTTGAAAATTCTTTCACCCTTGGGAAGCTACACTTTCTCCGGGTGACATAGGCTGTATAAAATTTTCAAAAATTCGTCACGGGGTACGGGGTCGACGCGGACGAAGTCGAGAGCGGTCCGCTAGTCTTTTTTAAGTTTGTTATGTACTGTACCAGGCGAGTCGCGTGTCGACGGCGGCGTACCAGAGCTCGTGGGCGGCGATGGGCGTGCGCGCGCGGCGGCTGCTGCTCGGGCAGCTGCTGGCGCACCGGCGGCCGGCGCCCGTGCGCGCGGGGAGCTTCCTGCCGATGGACCTCAACACCTTCCTCGTGGTAACAACCAACTATTTAAGTCTCCCACAGAACACCTCGATAAGATCGTCAGAAGTGGAAAAGGATGAAATAGGTCTACATCCGAAATTGGCTATTTGACAGTTGTAACACTAAAATATGAAATAGGATGCCGGATAATTATGGTAACTACGTACCTACCTAGTTTATAATTTAACAATAAATTATCTAATACTTTTTTTATAACATTTTTTATCTGTGGATTTTAGGACCCGAAACACGGGCGGCCATATTATGATTAAGTTTCGTGTGACGTCACATCACACTTCACACATCACAAAATAAACAAAAACTATCTGTCCGGTTTCAAGTTAAAGGAGACCCGGCGTTTTATTTATGCTATAATTGGCTACTTGACAGTTTTCGAAAAAGTATTTAAAAAGTTACAAACGCTTATTTTAAACCCCATACAATATTTTATTTCTCGAAAAAAACCTTTATTTAACAAAAAAAAACATATTTATCTTTATTGATTTCAAATTTCGTGCGAAAACGGTTGGTCATGTGACATTTTGCTCTGTGACGTCACATTTCAATAAATAAAGAAACTTATCTTGAAATCTGACAGGTAGTTTCAGATAATTTTGTGAAATGTGACGTCACATGAAGCTCAATCATGGCCGCCCCTTGCCGCCCGTGTTTCAGGTCTTGTAATCCACAGTTAAATATTTTATTTCTACAAAGTTATTTTGTAGAAATAAAATATTTACAAATTATCTTAATAAAAAAAACTATTGGATAATTATCGTAATATCATAAACTACCATTTCCGACATATTTGATATTTTATTGTTACAACTGTCAAATAGCCAATTGTATACTTTTTTATTTTTGACGTGACAACGTCTTAAATTAGGTTAGCTGGGAGACACTTATGAAAAAGTGTAACGCTCGTCGGGAACGTAACGATGAGTCACCGAACGAGAGAGAGGCCCGCCGAATGCCTTGCGTCTCTCTCCCACTAAATAGTTAAGTTTAAGTTTACATGTACAATGTTTTAGTAAACAAAATAAAAGAAAATAAAAAAAAAATAAAATAAAATAAAATAAAACAAAATAAAATAAAACAAAATAAGATAAAAAAAAAAAAAAAAAAAAAAAAATAAAAAAAAAAAAAAAAATAAAAAAAAAAACAAAAAAAAAATATATTTCTATAGTTAAAATTTGTGCAATTCTTATTTTCATTCAATTCCTTGTTCCTATTGTGCAATTTAATTATATTCATATCAATAAATATTCTACCGAGAAAAAGACGTTGTCACGTAAAATCTTCGCCCGTAAAACCGACTTTACAGGCAACCAATTTTTTTTATCTGTACTAGCAATAATAACACAAATGACAGTTGTACAGCCGCTGGCTGTCAAATCAAACATGACGTGACGGACGGCATTGTTGACATTTCACTTTTTTAAAAGCAAAAGAATTATGGTTTAAGCCGTCACGTTAGACGTTTTTCAAGTTTAATGTCCGCCTTTTGAAGACTCAGTGTTAACATATTAAAAAATATTAATAATTAACTAACTGTTATCCGCGATTCGATAAAAATAAGACAAAATTTGGTTTAGGTAGCAAATAATATTAGTTTTACTTTATGACCAAATTCTATTGTAAACAAGTTTAGCATTTTTTCTATGGAAAGTGCCGGTTCTCCACAGACATATAATAAGAAGGTTCTCCTGTTTATTGAAGTGTCAAGCGTCATAGGGCAAAATGACACTTGACCAACCGTTTTCGCACGAAATATGAAATTATGAAGAAAAACTATTTTTCTTCTATTAAATAAAGCTTTTTTCGGGAAAAACTTATTGTAAGAGGTATAAAATAACAGAGTATTCGCGGGTCAGAAGACACCGCCAAATACAGCAGAGTAAAGAAAGGCAGAGTAAAGAAGGTGGATAGGTCGTAAGGCTTACCTGGGATGATGAGGCAGGAGACGGGAGGCGAGCTGGCGGGCGGCGATGTAGGCGATTTGATAGTCGCGTCACAACACACAGTTCTTTCACCTAATCACAGGCACTACCTATCTTCACAGAGTCACTATCAATAAGGGCAGATACCAGCGCGCGTATTTTCTGTGTACACCTCGCGGTCGCTAGCAGACAGAGTGGCGCGGTCTGCTTACGAAGCGAGCGGCCGCGGGTCGCGCAGCGGTGGCGCCGCGGCAGATAGGCGGACGCGGTCGTCAACAACCGTTGAGTCAACCGCCTTACAGATGGCGGTATAAATTGAATGGGCGTCCCGGCTTTGGCGGGAACATCCTCCGGGGCCCAGGGTGGGCTCATCCAATGGGAGCCTGGCGATCCGGAATACAGGCCTCCGAAGATGTCCATTCGCGGTGTCCAGGTCTACCACCCGCACGACGCCATCCTTCCAAGGCAGGGTGCGAGCAATGCGCCCCAGTCTCCATTGGAGGGCAGGCAGGTTGTCCTCCTTGATGAGGACGAGCTCGCCAACTCGGGGAGGGGAGGATGGGGACAACCATTTGGAGCGGGTTTGGAGGGTGTGAAAGTAGGACTGGGTCCACAGCGTCCAGAAGCGCTGGGAAAGGGCCTGTACCATTTGGAATCGCCCACGTGTGGAAATCGGCCTATCTACCACGGATAGTTCGGGAAGGGCCGTTAGTGGGCAGCCTATAATGAAATGTCCGGCTGTAAGCGGCTCAAAGTCTGAAGGATCAGACGAAAGTGGGCAGAGAGGTCTAGAGTTAAGGACAGCTTCGATTCGAGCTAAAAGTGTGGAGAATTCCTCGAATGTGAGGTGTTGTTCGCCAATTACGCGATATAAAAGTTGCTTTGTTGATTTTACGTTGATCTCATGTAACGCACCGAACCATGGTCCCTTAGGGACCTTCAACAACCAAGTAATGTGCTGACCAGCGAGCTTGTGCGCAATCGTGTCATTATTCAAGGCAAGAAAGTTTTGTACTTCAATGAGCTGATTTCTAGCGCCTACATAATTTGTACCGCAGTCCGAGCGGATGAGAACCGGGGCACCGCGGCGTGCTATAAAACGCTGTAACGCCGCGAGGAACGCTTCCGTGCTGAGGTCCGAGACCGGTTCCAAATGAACCGCCTTAGTGGAGAGGCACACGAATTTACAAAAGTACGCTTTTAAGAGTTTAACATTACGTAGGGTACTAGATTTAACGAGGAATGGGCCTGCAAAATCGGTCGTGACTTGACTAAATACTGGCTGAGGCGTAACTCTATCGGCTGGCAGGTCGGCCATGAAGGGCGCTTGCGGCTGGGCCCGGCATCGAAAGCATCTAATGCATTTTAAGACTCGGTGTCTAATAATACGGCGCGCGGACAATATCCAAAATTGTTGGCGTAGGATAGCGTGTAAAGTGTCAGCGCCAGGGTGGCAGTGTATATTGTGGTAGTGGTCAATGATGAGGTCTACAAGTGGGCTAGAGCTGGGAAGTATGAGCGGATGCTGCGCGTCATATCGGATAGACGCATGGGATAGTCGTCCGCCAACTCTAAGGAGCTCATCTTTAATAAGAGGTGACAGTCGCTGGAGTCTGACGGAGCAGATTTTGCCAGTTTGAAGGCGGTGAATGTCTTCCGCTAACTCATTGTGCTGAACACTGCGCACCCAGTAAAGTAGGGCATCTCTTCGTTCACTGACGTACAAGGGGCCTGAGCGTCGCGAATCTGGGTGGTGTCTGCAGTTGTGCAGAAAGCGTTTTAGAAAAGCTGTCACTCCGACGAGCTTGTCTAGTGAACTGAACCGAGTGAGCAGGTCAAAGTCAAGACCGGGCACTGTGACCAGTGACGGGACGTGTTTGGGCTTAAGGCCGGGCAGGGCGTGATGGCCCAGAGCTAAGGGCATCGCAGGCCAAGACTCACAAGGCTGTCCAAGCCACGTGGGAGACCACCATAGGTCGTGGGCTGACAGGGATTGCGCAGACATCCCTCTGCTTGCGCAATCTGCCGGGTTGAGCTCGGAAGGTACGTGTCGCCAGGTACATTCTGGTGAGCCTGAGCTGATTTTGACTACCCTGTTGGCTTCAAAGGGTTGAAGACGGTGAGGCGGTGTATTGAGCCAGGCCAGGACTATCGTACTGTCTGACCAACATATGTGTTGTTGTATACTGATATGGGCCGATAACTGAACCGACACACGGATCATGAGCTGGGAGAGTAGGGTGGCGGCCGACAACTCTAACTGGGGGATTGTGAGGCGATTCTTGATTGGTGCGACTCGCGACTTGGCGACAATCAAGTGTACCAAAGTATCTCCGGAGGCATCGAGCTCATGGAGATAAACAACGGCGGCAAACCCGGCTTCAGAGGCATCTGCAAACCCGTGAAGCGAGTATGCAGTTGAGCCTTTGTCTGCACAAACGTGCCGAGGGAAGCGAATGCTAGACAACAGCGGCAGATCCTCTGAGATGTGGTGCCACTCCGTTTGTACTTCAGAGGGAGTGGGCTCATCCCATTCCAGCTTCAGTAGCCACAATTGCTGAAGCAGCAGCTTTGTGCGGAAGATAACGGGAGAAACCCAGCCGTTTGGGTCATAAAGTGAGGCTACGGTGCTTAATTTCTGTGTACACCTCGCGGTCGCTAGCAGACAGAGTGGCGCGGTCTGCTTACGAAGCGAGCGGCCGCGGGTCGCGCAGCGGTGGCGCCGCGGCAGATAGGCGGACGCGGTCGTCAACAACCGTTGAGTCAACCGCTTTACAGATGGCGGTATAAATTGAATGGGCGTCCCGGCTTCGGCGGAAACATCCTCCGGGGCCCAGGGTGGGCTCATCCAATGGGAGCCTGGCGATCCGGAATACAGGTCTCCGAAGATGTCCATTCGCGGTGTCCAGGTCTACCACCCGCACGACGCCATCCTTCCCAGGCAGGGTGCGAGCAATGCGCCCTAGTCTCCATTGGAGGGCAGGCAGGTTGTCCTCCTTGATGAGGACGAGCTCGCCAACTCGGGGAGGGGAGGATGGGGACAACCATTTGGAGCTGGTTTGGAGGGTGTGAAGGTAGGACTGGGTCCACAGCGTCCAGAAGCGCTGGGAAAGGGTCTGTACCATTTGGAATCGCCTACGTGTGGAAATCGGCTATCTTCCACGGATAGTTCGGGAAGGGCCGTTAGTGGGCGGCCTATAATGAAATGTCCGGCTGTAAGCGGCTCAAAGTCTGAAGGATCAGACGAAAGTGGGCAGAGAGGTCTAGAGTTAAGGACAGCTTCGATTCGAGCTACGGTGCTTAAAATAGACCGCTTTGTGACATGTGTGATGGGGGGCAGAGATGCGGTAGGTGAACTCGTCTGACTGAGGGCTCCACTGTATACCCAAGACCTTAATGGACGTGGACTCTGGGTTCATGTCGAAGTCCTTGGGCATGTCGCATTGGTTGTCGGGAAATCTCTCGAGCAGCTTAGGCAAATTAGATGTCCACTTACTGAGCTGAAAGCCGCCTAGGTCTAGCAGACTTATTAACTCGTCCTGGAGTGCTTGGGCGGATTCAACTGTGTCATGACCACACAAGATGTCATCAACGAAGATAGACTTGCGAAGAACCTGAGCGGCTCCAGGGTAGCGATGGCCTTCATCATCAGCTAGCTGAAGCAGAGTGCGGATTGCATGGTATGGGCTTGATCTTAAGCCGTATGTGACTGTATTGAGGGCGTAGGTGAGCAGAGGCTGATCTGGTGAGGACCGCCATAGTATCAGCTGATACCGTCTCTGGTCTGGGGCAACCAGCACATTTCTGAACATCCTCTGGATGTCAGTGCTGAAAACGACTGGATGCGTTCTGAAGGACATGATGATGTCCACAATGTCCTGTTGAAGGGCGGGGCCTGTGTGTAGGCATTCATTTATGCTGATACCATTGGAGCTTTTGCAGCTACCATCAAAAACAATGCGCAGCTTGTCCGACCCTGACTTAAATACGCCATGGTGAGGGATGTAGAAGTGAGGTTTATGGGCGAATATATTTGGGTGACAGGGAGCCATGTGCCCTAAGTCGATGTATTCGACCATAAAGTCGACGTATTTAGAACGCAGAGACGGGTTCGCCATTAGCTTCTCAATATTGAGGAATCTGCGTAATGCGATAGGGTGAGTTTTACCTAGTTGAGGGGCGTCCTTTAGAAAGGGCAGAGCGACCGTATATCTGCCTGAGGGATCGCGTGTAGTGGTAGAGCGGAAGATTTCCTCGCATTGTTCCTCCAGGGGATCATTATGAGTGTGAGATTGAAGCAGGGGCTCCTCAGACTCCCAGAACCTTTCCAGACTCTGACGTATGTCCTGAGCTGATTCAGCTGAGTCTGGTTGTGAGCTAACGACATGAGCTGAGTTAACCTGCTGCGCCGGCTGCGCATACAAGTCATCAATGGGTCCTATCAACGCGAAGTCGAAAATCGTGCCGAAGGCTATGGGCTTGCCCGGGCCCAACGAGACCTTAGTCCCGTCCAACACCTGGCCAAGAACGTCCGACCCCAATAAGAGGTCGATCGGGGCTGGTGTGTGGTAAAGCTGGTCAGCCAATGGCACGGGTGGCTGGCCTTGTACGTGGGAAATGTTTGGTACCTTCTCTAAGGGAAGGTAGCCAGTGACGTTTTTTAAAATATGAGCTGTGGCAGTGATTGTAGGAGTATCATTGTGAGTGGGTCGGCATACTATTGTTATTGCCGCTTTTGACTCATGTTTGTGCTGATTCCCAACTGCTGTAATTTTTAAAGAAGAGGGTTTTGATGGCAGGTTCAAAAGTCGTGCCATGCGTGACGTTATTAATGTCAGCATACTGCCACAGTCCAATAAAGCTCTGGCTGTGTGAAGATGGCCATGTACGTCCGCGACTCTTAGTGAGACGGTTGGCAACAAAATGGGTGTGCCAGTGTACTGTATAAAATCCCAACGGCCCTGTGTTGGCTGGGTATTGTACCATCTGCACGTCATGAGCCTATGTCCCCTAGTGGCACAATAGTGGCCATGGACAGTAGGACGTCGAGCGTGAGGAAGAGGACGAGGACGATGATGAGGAGCAGCTTTGCTGGAAGGCCGAGTAGACGGGGAAGGGCTGACTGCGAGCCGGGGAGGTAGATGGGCGGTGACGCATTTGCTGCGCTGGGCGGAACGGTTGGTGAGTAGGCTGATCATAGGCGCGGTGAGGCGATGGAGCTGAGGAGCGGCCACGGTAATGGTCGGGTTGTTGCTGAGCCATCTGAGCATAAGTGCGATGGGGCAACTGAGGAGGCGCGCGGCTACGAGAAGGGCCGGGCTAGGGCTGAATGGGTTGAGCCATGGCTGACTCTGTCTCCACACAGCGCGCGTGCTCCTCGAGGTAGGAGATAAGGTCCCTTAACGTGGGCAGGGTGTTACTAGACCCGTGCCTGCGTTCAAATAGCGTGCGGAGCTCGCCCTTGAGCTTCCGCACCACTATTGACACAAACACTTGGTCGTCTCCTATGGGCAGATCTAAATTGTTGAGGGCACACTGAGCCGATATGAGCGGCGTGAGGAACAGTGTGCGGATGTTCGAGCGCGTATGGATGCTTGGCAGCCCCAGGATGATGTCCACAAAACTATCAATGAGAACCCGGCGGTTCTCGTACCGCTTGGTGAGGATGTCCATGGCCACGGCAAAATTCTCATTGGTGACCTTTAAGTGGGACACCATACTTAATGCCTCACCGCTGAGACTTGAGAATAGGTAGTGGAGCTTGACTGCGTCCGACAGGGTCGCCATGTCGTCAGTCAGACTCCTAAACAGCGCAATGAAGGAAGGCCAGTCCTCCACTTTTGAGCTGAACCTGGGCAGCGCTATCTTGGGGATGACGGCTGTGGGCGTATTGACGCCGAAACTGGGCTGAGCGCTATGGGTTGGGGATGACGTGGAAGAGGTTGAGATTTTCTCTCTAGCCATAAGTATCCCCAGGTACGCTCCGGAGGCTTTTGTGTGGTTCTCAGTGTATGTCCTCTCAATCCCCTCGTCTAAGTTCTCTTCGTCAAGAATGCTGTAATATACTGAATCCAGCTTCTCCTTAATACCCTGTACCTGTGCGAAACGCACGTTAAATTCCGTTATGGAATGTTTGGTGTCGCCAGCAATGATCCGTGACCCCACCTCTAGGAGCTGGTGTATAGCTTTGGCGGCCTTCCTAAATATCGCGGCTTGTGACTTGGTCGGCATCGCGATGAATAAAAGGAGACAAAAAAAAAATAAAAAAAATAAACACATTTAAAGGCAGTAAAAAGAACAACACCCTGTATATTCTATAGTTGGGCTGGACGTATTTGTTTACTAAGGTAAGGGCAAATGGGCTAAAATTAACGCAGCAATAAAGAAAGCAAAACTTATTGTTGGGACGTATTGTATATGGCCCACGGGTGGGCAAACGCATGTGTATGTGTATGTCTGTGTCTATTGAACGCGCGTACGTAATGTTAGCCGACCGCAAAACAAAAAACAAACAAAACAACAAAAAAAATCACGTCATCCGTAGCCCACTATTGGGCAAGGCGCTCACAGTCGGGCAGACCTGTAGCGGAAACTAGCGCGAAGAATGAGTCGGTCGCAAAAAATAAATAAATAAATAAACAAATAATAAAAACTTAATAAAAAAAATTGGGACACTGTCTGTGTCCCACAAGTGGGCAAACGTGTGTAGAAGCGAAGGCGACGCACGCAAATAGCCGTAAGCGATATAAAAAAAAAACTGATGAAACTAAATGAAACACACTAAGCTCATGTGGTGAGCACGCACAAAGAATGAGCCGATTGCAAAGGAAAAATTAAAAACAAAAAAATATATATAAAATTAACACGAGCGAAAAAATAAAGCACGCTACTTGGCACGCGTGGTGAGCATGCACGAGATCTGAGCCGATTTAACACGACAAGAACATAAAAAATTCATTAAAAAATAAAACGGGAAAAATAACAATACCATCTCTCGTCATAATACCAGTCACCATACAAATACGGCATTTATTAACTAAATGAGAGTGTGTTATACGTAACAAGAATTATATGTGCAGATAAACGTAACGCAAACATAACGTAATAATTTAACTACTAATTTACCGAACAAAGTATCATTAGACAACAATCGTATAGGTACACAAGTTCGCTCAAATCACAACAACATTCTATGACACCATAGATCTGTGATCAGACAATCGGATGCATACACGAAATCAACATTAAAACAACGTGCAGAAATAATTGCGTTAAAATAATTTTGTATGTTGCGTAGTCGTAATCCTCACACAAATGATTTACGACTACCTGACGAAATTTTTATTGGGGCAGGGTAAAGTTACGTGAACAAATGAATTTAGAAATGATGGCACGAATTAGATTATATGCGGAAATAATTATTTTTAGCGGACTGTAATTGAATGAGCTGATGGAACGTGAAACCAAGTTATGGTGAAATGGTAAAAGTTTACTGGTTACGAGAAGGTCGCCGGTTTTTAATATTACCGGTTCGAATGACCAAAATGTATTCGCGGGTCAGAAGACACCGCCAAATACAGCAGAGTAAAGAAAGGCAGAGTAAAGAAGGTGGATAGGTCGTAAGGCTTACCTGGGATGATGAGGCAGGAGACGGGAGGCGAGCTGGCGGGCGGCGATGTAGGCGATTTGATAGTCGCGTCACAACACACAGTTCTTTCACCTAATCACAGGCACTACCTATCTTCACAGAGTCACTATCAATAAGGGCAGATACCAGCGCGCGTATTTTCTGTGTACACCTCGCGGTCGCTAGCAGACAGAGTGGCGCGGTCTGCTTACGAAGCGAGCGGCCGCGGGTCGCGCAGCGGTGGCGCCGCGGCAGATAGGCGGACGCGGTCGTCAACAACCGTTGAGTCAACCGCCTTACAGATGGCGGTATAAATTGAATGGGCGTCCCGGCTTTGGCGGGAACTAACAGTTTGTAATTTTAAAATACTTTTCGGAGAACTGTCAAGTAGCCAATTGGACATGAAAATGGCTGCTCTAAATAGAGATAGACAGACAACACCTCGATGGCAGAGTGCATATAGGAGAGATGCCACACGGGCGTTGTCGATGCGTTGCGTTGCGGCGCCCGCCTGAGCGGTGACGCTCCGTAGTTCTACATAAGGAAGGAGGACTCATTAGTGCGCTGCGTTGCGTCGTCGCAGCGGATCAACCACAGACATATATCTGTGGGATCAACGCATTGTATGAGTATGTCTGTGGGATCAACGCATTGTATGCGTAGCGATGATGCAACGCATAATGTGGCATCTCACAAAATATGTATGTAAAAAGACGACGCAGTGTTGACTCTAAGCCAATTTGTTCTTCCCATAGGTGCGAGCCGTGTCGTGTAGCGGGCTCACTAAAAGAATACTGCCACCCCCTCTCTTCCCTATGTCGTACAAGACGACTAACGGGCTAAAGACTGCACAAACCTCCAACAGCATAGCCCCTTGTCTGTGACAAAGACTCCTAGAGTTTGCTAACAATTGAAACTCTATTGTGTCTGGTAAGCACCCATATCAGCAGCTGAGCTAATAGAGCGGCGATGGGCTCACCACCTGTCACGCTGAGCACAGTGCAGTTGTAATTTGGTGGACTATGGTAGTGGTCTACTTCTGCGGTCCTCATTGCCTAGTCTCTGACTAACCCTTTGAGTATAATAGTCGTAAATATGGCCACCAGAACCAGTGACCCAAACACAAAATACAATTTTGTGGACATGGGCCAAAATAGTTTTGGCGAAATTTTAAGTAAATGTAAGAAAAAAAGCATAGACACTGTGTTTATTGTTTGCACAGTAAGATATTTATTATTGATATAATTGAGATAAGACTATTTAAAAAATCCGTATTTTCGTTATTTTTATTTTTATTATTCAGGTGGGCCACTATGGCATTTAGCATTTACAATGTATTTATTAACAGTGTATAAATAATAAGCCGACATGTATGAACTTAACATCATTTTTATATTAATTTAAATGCAACTTCCCATTTTATCATTCAACTAAAATATTACAAATTAAGCTTATTACTAGCTTCTTACCTTACAGTATTTATTTTTATTAAACTGTTCATATTTTGCCTAAAACTTATACATAATATTAAAACTTAAGTCTAATTGAGATTACATTTGAATTTGGTAAATTAGTCAGTCAGTTACTTAGTCGAAGAATCACTAATTGCTCCATATCTATTTCGTTCCCTGCATTGGAGGAGACTGCGTTTTTGATAAAAAGGGTGATAGATAGGTGAAACATGTGGCTTGAACCACTATGCTCTATTAATATTGTGTTAAAAATCACAATGCTAGAACATTTTTTAACGCCAACTATGATTTTTAACTAAAATTACCTTTGAGCCACTCTGGATTTGAACTTAGGGGTTTGAACAGGGGCATTGCCGTGGTCAACTAAAAAATCATAAATTGTGGTTTGGGCCACTCTGGTTCTGGTGGCCTCATATATTATGTAGGTACCTATCTATGTATTTGTCGATGCATGGCCAGGGTTTGTGATCACCAACCGGCATTTGGCGGCAATTTCGATATTGATCCTTATTTCATAGCGATAAAGTTCAAAATGTATTGAAGAATTTTGTCATTTTGTGGTAGGTTGGAGTGCCTGGCGTCTGTACCATTACTGCCGCCGATCAGCAAAGCTCCGTTTTGAAGGGTACAATCCAGTAAGGACGCGTGGTGTTGCAAACGTCTATTAGGTTTCGATAGACGCTTTATATGTGGTGGCTAAAGAACAAAAAAAGCCCTTCGGAGCATAACGTACAAAAAGCAAAATTATACATTTTGAGTGTAGTGCTCTACACTCAAAATGCACAAATCGCAAAATGAACAATACTCAGAAAGTGCAAAACGTAAAATGAGCACAACACGCAAAATGTGCAAATCGCAAAATGAACAAGTAAGCGCACGTTCATAGGCAAAAGGTTTTGAGCAACATTATTAAACGTATTTTTTAAACATATTATTATTATTTTATAGCAAAATATTTTCCCTTACATACACTTTATATGTGAGCAAGCCGTATCGTCTGATCTCCAGCGATAAATGAAAAAATCTATTCTTCTTAACACAAGCAAACATCACAACTTATATGACATACATAGACACACATAGACATGTATAATAAAAGGTTTAAAAAGATAATCTGGCATAAATCATCTTCATTAAAAATTCCAATAGGGTTATTTCAGTGTTTTCAAGCTATCCCAATATTTTTTGTATCTTTTGTCGAATAAAACATCGCGTTTCCTTCGATATCTTTTAGGAGGTTCAAAAAAACTCTTTCTAATTTTAACAATAACCAATTGTTTATTTATTGAGCTAAGGCGATCGCAGAGGCGTCTCAGTGAATGAAGCCTTAGGCCTACTTGTTCATTTTGCGATTTGTACATTTTGCGTGTTGTGCTCATTTTACGTTTTGCACATTCTGAGTATTGTTCATTTTGCGATTTGTACATTTTGAGTGTAGTGCTCATTTTGCCTTTTGTAAATTATGCTCCGAAGGGAAAAAAAGGTCCACTTCTCAACAAAGTTTGTCTCTTACCCGGCATTGAAATTTTGGGTATGGAACCCAAGACCTCTGGATTTCGAGGATGAAACCCATTTTCTAATGTTCAAGTGTCCTATTGTAAATACTTGAGCCAGTATCTATTTTGCTATTTTTCTTATGAACTTTGCATTTATTTATACTTTTTTATTTCAGATTATCAAGACATCGTTTTCATATTACACATTACTGGTAAATGTCAATGAAAAATAATATAAAATAAGTGTTAGCCTTCAAAATAATTGCTTATAAAATATATATGCACACATTGATAGTATTAACGGTAGCAGTTTCAAGTAACTGTTTAGAATAGGGAATTTAAAAATAAAAAAATAGAATTTTCACAAAGTTTTTTATTTACGAAATTAATATACAATTCTCTTGTTATACAATAATAATAATCGTTTCAGTGTTGTTCGGCCGACGGCCACTGCACACGGGCCAGTAGCGTGTTGGCACATTTCTCTGACCAATGGCAAACAGCAGAATACATTGCTCGCTAGCCTGTCGAACTCAACACGACGCTCTACCTCAACAACGCAATGTATAATGATCGGAGTGAACGACATTCTCAGAGAAATGAGCTAACAAAGCGACCCAGACTACACATCGTAGCGATAAGAAAAATAACAGGGTCTCTCGCGCCTCACCTATGCGACATGAGTTGATATTTCTATCGTTATAGAAGAATTTGGCATCTCATGGCGTGGACAAACAAATCGATACGTTATAAAGTATGTACTGGCATTAGAACAATGCTTTTTCAGACTTACGAGTCTTCGTGTTAGTGATTTGAACAAATTACAAAAGGGGGAAGTGACTTACGATGGGTTACTCGCATAATGACACATTTAGGTAGCCAAACGCACAATGACACATCGTGTCTACGCAAAATGACTTACGCAAATTGACACACCTTTTGAGCATCGACTTGCCGACTATCGTTAAAGACAATTAAAAATTCTATTGTGTCTGGCGCGCGACGCGCAGGTAGATATTCTCATACGCGAAATGACACCACGGGAACGACTACGCGAAATGACATACCCGAGTTGACACATATTTCATGATTCTTTTGCACAAAAATAGATTTGGTCACAGGATACTACTTTTAACGGTGGGAAATCAACAGAATTCAACACCGTAGGCGAAGCCACTTGACGGGAAATTAGTGTTAAATACTTAAATATATCTTGTGTGTCAATATGCGTTTAAGTCAAAATGCGTGTAAGTCAATATGCGTGTAAGTCAAAATGCGTGTAAGAAGTTGGTCACTATGCGAGTAATCCCTTACGATTTTGTTTCAATCGACAACAAAGATAACTGATGTAACTTTTAATTATCAAATGAAAGTATAACTTACATATAGTCGCATAAGGTTCAAATCGCTTAGAAAGCATACTACACGTGTAACTAACTTGCGCCCGGCATTACTACGGGGACGGTGTTTGTTACAATTATTACGTTGCCATCAACACACTACGCTTCGTTTACAATATTTATGCTTACTACTTATTATAAAGAGGAGTTATTTTTAATTTACTTCCAATATATTATCAATTACAGTTTTCGGTCATTAAATTTAAATTGCGATTCGCGCGGTTTCAACATCAGCCTACCTCGTCAAATGATCAACAACAACATACGTTTAGGACCAATTTTGTTTGAACTTTCAAAATGTTGTTTCAAATGAAACTTACAACATTTTTAAACAACACAGTAAAAGTTTGTCGAATGTAAAATAAGAGACTGTCAAAAAATGAAGATGGCCGCCACGGCAGGGCCGATGTTGAAATCGCGCGCAACTTACACTAACTTGTTTGGATATCGCACGCGACACAAGCACACGGGAGGGCAGACACTCGACACACTGGCACGCACCCAGTTACAATAAAATTAACGTTCGCAGCATTCAAAGCATCCATCCACAAGCAAACGCCCACAGGGCTTCCCAGAGCCGGTGCTGCCGTGAAATAACCAATTTAAACAAATATCTTTTGCTACTTGCAACACTGCCAGTTTACCTTACAACAACATTGCTGACAACGACGTTTAATAATGTGACAGATGCAAGTTCGTATTTTAGTCGTCAAAATGCGAGAGCTTTTTAGAGTCCAGTATCATAAGGTGGATAAAAGACACCGCAACAGTATCAAATCAATTTGAATGTACTAACCAAAAGTGTAAGAATTATATCCACATCAGTAGGTTTCTGTAATCGTCGCAAAATAACTCTACGATCGTTCCATTAACAGGTCAAGTATCATAAGACCACCGGCGGTCGCGAAACAATTAATTTTCAATTGTCTGATTTTACGGTGCTCAAGGGGTTAAAACGAATTTCGTAGGCATCCATTACCCGCACAGAAAACACACTTACATCTGTCACAACAAGATAAATTTGCGTACGGTCTCCAGATGTGCGACTAAAACGTCGCCTAAAGACAGCAGAAGCGTTCCGTTGACAAAGATGGCCGAATGTTACAAAGATTGCCATGATGCCGTCACGTCATGCCTAAATCGTCTAGCAATAATAATTGTTGCTACAACTGGCAACACCGACGTGCCGTGGACCAATCAAATCAGAGAGCGTGGCAACACAACGCACGCTATCGAATAATACGTGATTTCAAAAATTACATCATAATTAATTAAATCATACAAAAATGAATCTAAGTTCATAGTAGTAAAAAAAGTGGGTAGAGCGACCCTATATCGCAGTGCGGCCAACGTTACATACGAATACGGCGATAATCTCAACATGTACAGCAGTAGCGTTGTCATTGGTTTACGCTAAAGTGCTGCCACACGTCCGAAAGCTACTAATTTAAGCAATTTTACATGTCAAACTAATTTCGATAATTGCTGTATCCGAGCCTTACTGCTAATAGAGCCAGCTCGATGCGCTATAGGCTAAAACATAATTTCGTACGATTTTTATATACGTGTTCATTCATTTTGGTATGTTTTAGCGTACAGTCTAGGTACGGTTGGGTATAAATGTACGTAGGTGGTGCTTTAGTATGGGAATCCATGCAAGTCGTTGACGTCTCAACTCGAGCGCAGCGGAACGGGGCGACTAACTGTCGTGGCGAGGATCGGGAACAAAACAATCATACGTTAATGGCGTCACAGCAGTACAAAACTTAAAAACAAACAGGTGATTTGATTGCGCCTGCATCATAGTTTCTGTTAGTTTATTGAACACGAATAACGGCACTTCGCCTAATGTGTGTCAGTACTCGAAAATGCGTTTGATGAGTTTATTGCGTTGTGCGCAGTAATGGCGGGTTACTTGTCTATGTCACCAAAGACAATTTGTGTTAAGCCCGGTTCGCACTAGGCGCGGAATTAAGTCGTAGTAGGAGCACATAGTTTCGCCACTTTACTTATTTATAACGAATTTTAAAATAATCAAACTAGCTAAGCAATGTATATACGCCAGCCAGGTCAACCTACCACAAAATGTGAAATGTATACAGCGTGTTAGTTAACACGAGGGACATATTTAATTCTATGGTAGTTTATGCCTGGGTAAACATAAACTAATAAAAAAATACTACTCGAAGCATATAAAATAATTCAGAAAATCGATGTTAAAATTTCATATAATTTTCCGTAATGTTTGGGCACCCTAGTGCTTTCGACTCATTTACGCGTATGGTATTGAATAAGTAGCTGTCATGGTTGGTGTCTCTTTTCCTTCATACTTGATCATATTTGATCTTTTCCCGCGCTTAGTGTATACGCTAACATTAGAATAATTATGCAAAACATAAATATTATTTTTGAATTAATCGGATCGGGAATCGACTACCTAATGTCCTCCAGGGTTCGAAATTATCAAGATAATTACGCTTCTTGATAATTATCACCTTAAGAAAACAATGATACTCGAGTTTTCTCAACTTTGCAAACTCCGAAATATTATTTTTTTGTTAGGGTAATTCCTACAGCGCGGCACGTAGACATTGATACTTCGTACGTTCAGAAACACGCAAGTGCCGAATCACACGTTTAAATACTTCGAAAACAGTTCACTTTCACGAGCGAAAGTTTTTGTTATTATCAATCGATAATTATTCATCCGTTATTATAGCCGCGGTTTTGTTTTCATCAATTAATTTTGAACTTTATCATTAGGGCATAAGGATCTATTTAGATTAGAGAAATTTAGACAGTTTAGTTTTTTACCATGGGTAGCGGTGAAAGAATACTACCCCCTCTTTTCCCTTGGGTGTCGTAAAAGGCGACTAACAGACTAAAGACTGCACTGCACATACATTCAACAGCTTAGAGCGGCGATGGGCTCACCATCTGAAAAGTGAACTATGGTGGAGGACTGCTTTTGCGGTCCACATTGCCTAGTCTCTGACTAACCCTTCGGGGATAATAGTCGTGATTATATGTACTATGTATGTATGACAGTTTTGGTTTTGACCTGCTGGCGTGTTTAATCCCTATTCCGACTAAATTCCTCGCCTATTACGAACAAGCTACTAAGCCTCGTATTGAATAGGCGACAAATGTATCGCGACACTTGTCGCCAGAAATATCAGGCGGCATCGGTAGACAACTTACATCACGACTTTTTCGTTCACATTCCATTCAAATCTATTCGATTCCGACCTCTACTTACCTCTTTAGGCGCCATGCTAGAATCGAATAATAAGAATGTTGACGAAAAAAAACATAAGACCAATCGTCAGACGATGCCGCTGACATTTCTGATGACTTGTATCCCGAGAAATGGTCCGCTAGTGTATACGAGGCTTTACAATGACTGATGTGCACACTTAATATCGATATTCACTCAAATCAAAATCAAATGTGACAAAATGTAATGTTTTCTTTGTTAATAAGTGATTTGAATTTGTCACTCTTATGCAAAAACAGTCTTGTACCTTGAATTAAAACAGCTTCAGATGTCTCTGAAGGTGAAAAACAGGATGAGTTAAGATTTTGAACCACTTACAAGGGCGGACGAACCACTGGGTAATATGTTTGGGGCAAAGGTTGGTAAACACACACAGAAGAAACGGACTGACAAATATATAGGTTTTTAAATTTAAGCAATTGGTATTACGTACCTAGTAGTTATTTTTTCTAAAACATTGTAGAATGTTAGTTGTTTGTTATATTTCAATAGTAAACGTAATAAGAAAATCTGTCCCATAAAAAATGGCAATTCCGGTTCATTCCTTTTTATTGTCTACGGCAAGACTGAGACCACCAATATTACCATTTAACTCGCCGCTTTTTAAATTATCGCTACTCTCCGTGGTTGTCGGGTTAGTGTAAAAAAATCAATAGCAACATGCAATTACCTCTGTATTTATAGCCAAAATTGTTTACAGATACCTATTTTAATAAAAACTATTGAGAACACCTGAATCGTATAGGTCATCTGTACTATTATAATAGTTTGCATTGCAGCAGTGTAAAAACCATAGCCATATATAGCAACATGTCGTTAAGTTCCATTTTCCCGTGTCCCGCTCCACACTTTCGCTCTGTCGAGACGTATCCGTCGACTTTATGGATTGATTGACGGTGGGCGTAGTTTTCTACCAGTTTTATTCACCATTCGACCGAGTTGGCGCATATTAGAATTTGAGTGATATTAAAGCAGTTACACAGTTTCATCACTAGGCGGCACTGTTTCGAATCGATACAATTTTATTTACAACGGCAAAGCGCTCCGCCTTTATATTACCTGAGGCCCTACTGCCACGTCTTAGCGAAGTGTAACTTTAACCCTACTATGCTAATTCTTATGGGAATCGCAGAGTAAGATTAAAGTAATACTACTCTAAGAATTGACAATAGGCCTAAGGGTGGATTCGACCAAACTGGAATAAGACTTACTCCGAGATTAGTCTATACTAATTCGGCGTTTAATCTAGGTATAAGACCTTATTCCAGTTTGGTCGAATCCACCCTTAGCATGGTAAGTGACACGATAAGGCCGAAAATAAAAGCGCAATGTCACCGAAATCCACAACGAATAAGGAGCTGGCTATTTCTACTACAATGTAACTGACATTTTCATTACTGCGAACAATCTTTGCTAAGATGGTCATAGCTAGGCAGTAGGCCTGGGCTACTATTCAAGCCTATCCAAGACTTCGTTGTTGTTTTAAATTAGAAATTTAAGTGTTAAATTAAAATTAAATGTTTTTAAATAAATAAAACACCGATTTTTTTTTTAATGTGTAACTTTAGAAAAAGAAGCTTAAGATTTTGCTCTACGATGTTTCTTTCTGGCTTATTCATGATCCAAAATCTGCTACTAAGACTTGTGTTAAGTACATGGTATCCGAACTACCAGGAGTGCTCTGCTGAGTGCGTATGTCCGCGCCAAATGCTAGTGAAAAAACCAGACAGCGAGCGCTTTGTACGACAAATTACTAATAAACGAAGTCTCAAATGTGCTTAGGGAGTATTCCTACTGGCTAGCTAATCACCCTCTTAGCAGTTTGTTAGCAGTAATAAGAGCGGTTTGGCACTACGTCCGATTTGATCCCGTGAAAATACGGTCCGGAGTAGCCGTAGAACTATTTCTATGGTAGTTTATGCACTTGATCAGACTTCCGTCATCCGTGAACCTCCATCGGGTCCGAATTTTGACAGACTCAAATAACCATAGTATTAAAATAGGTCCGCGTAAAATGACGTATGCCAGAAAGTGGCACCTTTGGTATCAGTGATCGGACTGTCCGAAGAGGAATATCCGAATTCGGTCAGAGTTTTCTAGTTCCGTATTTTCACGGGTTCGGATCGGACATAGTGCGAAACCGCTTTAACAATGTTAGTTGAATTGTTGTAGCCAGCCAGCTCTTCAGTAGTTGAGGATTTCGGGTGCGCTTAGTGATACTCTAGACTCGAGACGAGGTATACCACCGTCCAATGTTCATTCCAACGGCGGCTGCGGCGGCTATAGGCTATATAGCTGCGACCACAGAAATATATCTAAATTAAAGCCACATGTCAGCTCAGCTGTCACTTTTTTGCTGTGTCAATTTAGTAACAAAATTAATTACCGAAAGGTAACTTGTCGATTACCTCGGCCAACCTTTCTTGTACAATTTTTACAGACATAAATGACGCAAGTAGTAATTTTCAAAAAATCCACTTATATCCGGTGTGCCAAATGAAATGTGATTTTACCAGGCCTGGCGCACTCCGCGCTTTAGGCAGTTTTCCCACCAACGGCTAGTAAACGACTAATTATCGGCTATGTTCTCGCTCAAGAAACGTAAATAGATATACATTCCGTGTAAACAAAAGAGATGCATATATAAATAGTTGATCGCTGACTGTTCACACTGCCGGCGAGGACTCGCTTCACTAGTATAAGTATACCAGTTTAGCGATACTTATACTTGCTCAGCGATCAGAACCATAAAGTTACTATACCTAGCGGAATAGAGAAACAAAGGGCTGAGCGAGCAGGATGTCACTAGCAACAACGCTGTGGGATAAAAAGAGATGCGTGATGCGACGTCACAGAACTGTTTTTGTCTACTGTTTGTCAGCACTTATCAGCACGCTGAGAATTTGGGTTTTGCGAATTTTTCGGATTTTACGTGAAATCGTGGATATTTTCCCATCCCATCCTATTTTAGTTCTATTAATACTATTACTGTTAATAATTTACATAATCGATATCGTTGTTAATGTGAAAAGCGACATGACCTAAAATCACTGAACGCATTCTTTACACACACAAATGCCATCATATTTCGGTTTCGTTTGACAGCTCATGTTTGTTGCTCTATTCCGCTAGGTATAGTAACTTTATGATCAGAACTCACGCCGAGAGACCAACCAGCGGCAGCGGCGCTTATAGCCCAGCGACAAAACTATCGGAACTACACACTCGCTTACCGCTGCCCGCCAACTCATTTCTAATTTTTGACATTTCTGATTCGAGCTCGACTCGCTTCTCGTTCATCGTCGGCGGTGGGACAACTGCCTTAGGTATGAAGCTACAAGTAGCCGACCGGAACACCCTGCAGTCGTTAGAAGAGATAAGAGCTACGCGATAGTACGCGATAGAGAGGCAAATTCTAGGTGAATTTAACTGTAGGTATGGGAGCGGTGTGCGACCTGAATTGCACTTTATTGTGACTTAGCAACAGTTGCTATTTATTAAAATGACTTAGCGGAGTGAATCTTCTGTACTTGTACTATTATGTATTCTATGATTTTACCATAATGTTGGCACTATATTAACACGCAAAGTGCGTACTATCGCCGACTCCGTCGCATTACCAGTCTTAAGGCCAATATCTGAGAAGTTCTGCAAAGTGGTAAAGCAACGGTGAGCCCGATAGGACACATGCGGCTTCCATTGAGATATTTGTGTGAGTTGGCCCGCCGCCCGCCCGTTCGAATGGTGAATGGCGAATGGCGAATGGCGAATGGCTTTGGTGTGTGCACTCACTTCTTTTTGTTCTTGGGCTGCGCGCGCGGCGGCGTGTTGGGGCGGCCCATGTTGAGGCCGGAGTACAGCTTGCGCTTGTCGGCGGGCTTGAGGATCTGGAACGAGCACATCAGCGTCTCGTCCACCGACATCAGCGCGCCTGCGTGCACACGGATTGTTCGTATCAGTAATACACTTATAAATAAATAAACTTTCCTACACTCGCACCGATTATCTAGCCCAACCTTCGATCAACAATACTAACTAGATATCAGCTCGGCGCTAAAAATATGCCTCGGTAAATAACAGCGCACGCACTTGAGAAGTGAGTATACCAATCTCGATGGATCGGGATCGGTTTCAAGAGTAAGGAGACAGGTCTATGGGAAGCGTGTTTAGATCACGTCGGGGTCACCACTGTAGGGATGCGGATGGTATGCGTGTTGAGATCACGTCGGGGTCACCAATTATGGGAAGCGATGGTGGGTAGGATGGATGCCACATTGAGGAAGGCAATGGGAAGATCTTCCTCCGAGCTGGGTGGTATAGCTCGGGGACCGAGGTCCGCCGGTTGTTAGTTGGAGGTGCTATATATGGCGAAGGAGGTGGTGAAACATCGCTACCGCGATGCAGGCTTCCCATACTATTTTCTGTCGCAGTATGGAGATGTCGCCGAGTTGGCTTTTGTGGCGCCATCTGTTGACACGGTTGGTACTATGTTGCTTCGTGTCGAACTATGTGCGGCGTCATGCAGGTAGGTGGCGCCGCCACAGGTCTGTACGTTTGTTTGTTTGTGATGTATATACTCACCGGAGTTGTCGAACTCGCCGCAGTAGTTGGGCGCGGAGAATAGCGTGACCAGCTGCCGCTCGTCGAAGAACCCTTAGCTACTTGATATTACCTGATGTCTCACAAACCAGCCATCTTACTATTGAAACCGATCCCGATCGATCGAAATCAGTATTGTGAAGTTACGTTCACACCAGCGCTAATGTGGATTCAAGAGTAATGTTTAGTAAGGTTTCAAGAGTGAGGGGGCCGGTCTGTTCGTTTGAGCCAAGTCTGTTTGTTGGTTTGTTTGTGATGTATATACTCACCGGCGTTGTCAAACTCGCCGCAGTAGTTGGGCGCGGAGAATAGCGTGACCAGCTGCCGCTTGGCGAAGAACTCGTAGCCGTCCTCCACGACCTGGTGCGCGCGGCAGATCAGGTCGAACTCGTGCTTCGACAGGAACTTGCCGACCACCTGCAAATTGCAGGGGCGTACCGTTAAGTGTATTGTAGTGGCCAAATGTGTACAAAATTAATTTGTGTATCAAAAAATTTCGAGTTATGACCTAATGGTATTGTTTTTGTGCATCTTTATTGAAACTAAAACTGTGTAAAAACCGTTTCTTCCAGGACGGAATGGCAGCGCCAAAGAAATTTCATTATTATTTTTGACCAAAACGGGCGTATGTATGAGTATGTACGCACTGATCTCAAGCTAAGCAGGTAGAGCAACGTAACTTTTTGTATTTTCCTAAGACGATTGGAGGTTTTTGTATCATTTTATAATTACTATATTGTATGATAGTGATACTGTAAACATAAGTGCAATAAATAAATAAATAAAATATTAATAAATCGAACAAAGAAACAATACATATTATATTTAATTTCGAACCTATCCTTTGTTATCGTTTGAATTTGATATGATAATACTGTCACCACATCTATCAGTGATAGCGACATGACTAGCTTTTGATCACTGACGAAGTACGCCCGAAATACTCGTAAATATTGCGACTGTTGAATCAACGTAGCCATTTTCATAGTATTGTTATCGTCATCGTTTGAAATATTTTAACCAACATTCTCTTTACCATGTTATTTTAATTAGGGATTATAAATGTTTGCACAGATTCTAATAACCTATTACCGTAGAATGATTAAAAAATAGGTACAATACATAGTTACAATTTGGCGGTCTTATCGCTATGAAGCGATTTCTTCCAGACAACCAGTTGGATGGAGAGATCATATAAATTCGAAAATCGGAGGTGTAAAACATTATACGGAATTTAAATAAAAGTGACTACGTAGCAATAAAAAAAATGATTATATTATTGAATAAGTATTACTATAATTTACAATTAGCTGACGCTAGATTATAAAGACCACGGAAGAGGTTAAGTAAACAATTCGTAACAGCCATCAACAAGTAAACTGTAATTATTGGATAATTGCAACTCCACGCGGAAGGCACGTTTATTTATTGAAATAAAAGCACATCAACATCACGAACACAGCTATGTATATGGCTACAAATAGCCAATCATTGTTATATACAACAAGCCTAGCGCTTATAACAATTAATTACAGATGAGCACAGCATTTACAATGACAAAAGCGTTGTTACGAACATAGTTAAGCTTTAAATTATATAAAGCAATTTGTATTATTAACAAAAAAAAAAAGTAATTCGACTTAAGTACTTCTTAATGTACTTTTACTACCACACGTCAAGCCGTTGGTCCCTGTCGTTGCGGTAAGACGGCAGCCGTTTTAATTGTCACAATGTATTGCTAAGTTTTATTTATCATTCGATAACGTTGACGAAAAAGAGAATTTGTTTGAGAAAATTGCAACTCAACTCGTCGTGCTATAAGTATTAGGTACTGTGCTAGTGGGAAGGTTGAGCCTAGCAGTAGTAAATTGGATTTTCTCTTCTAAATTCAGCTATGTTGTGGGAGCTAACTACATGCGGCCCGGCGCGCGGCATTAAATCAGGAAATTAAAACTCAAGAACGTTTCCTCGTGACTGAATGTGATGAACCGCAGATTACTGATGCTATTTATATGAAATACGTTTCTTCTTAATGCCTTATCATTATTATACAGTACGTCCTTCTTATCCGACTCGAAGGACCAACATTTTATTTTTGACTGCGACACTAAGAAGTAAGGGAAGGAAGGAATTGTTAATCTGAAACTAGTTTCAGGTCTAAATTGTCTGATAGAAACAGCTTCTGCGACATAATATAGTACGGAAATAGGCATGTTATACAAACTAGGTTTTGGAACTAACGATAAGTGAGGATGGAAGTTGGAGGATCCAGAACAACTGCAAGCTAGAGAAACTGGTAGCTCAGCCTTAAATATACGAGAGAATAGTCTTACAGACTCCACTGATTGAGCCACGTGGAACGCATGGATGAGGAACGGGTTACAAAACGAGTGTGCCTGAAAACGCACTGTAGGCGACGGACAGTCGGGCGTTCCAAATACCGCAAGACGGATGTAATGTAAGTCATGTTTGAGCTGCAAGGACCTATCAATACAAATGAGGCTGCGAATAAAAGTCGTCTCGTGTCGGAGGACAAGATCCTCCTCAGGGCCCTGATTCTGTATCGCAATCTATAGATTCCACACCTATAACCTTACCGCGCACAAACGTCAAACGCATACGTTTTTTGGGAAGATATCGTTACTTTTTAAGGAATAAACGTGGTTTTGAAACAAGGAATCGTTACAGAATAAGGGCCCAGGTCGCTGAGCTAGCGGAGTGAGTGTGTAAAAAAAATCAGCAGCACATACCTCATGAGCTGTGTCGCGTAGAAGTTCATTAAAGGAATACTACCACCCCCTTTCTTCCCTTGTGTGTTGTAAAAGACGACTAACGGACGACGAAGACTACACATACATCTAGAGCGGCGAAGGGCTCACCACCTGTCACGCTGAGCACATTGCAGTTGTAAGTTGGTGAAACGTGGACTATGTTCTACTTCTGTGGTTCCCCCCCCCCCCCCCCCCCCCTTTTTCTAGTATGTACGTACCTCGGTGCCGAACGTGAAGCTGACGCCGCGGTCGTTCTCGCCCCAGCCAGCGGTGTCCTTGTCGGGGTCTGACCACAGCAGGTCGCAGAGCAAGCCCTGGTCGGGCACGTCGGTGGGCCGCATGATCCGCCGGATCTGCTCCATCGCCTGCAGGTCGGGCGAGAGGCCGCCGTGGCAGCAGAATATCTTCTCGTCCACTGTAACAATAATGGTAATAGCCATCATTAGTATAAATGTCAACGTGTTAAAGTAAAACACATATTAATAATAATGATTTTAAAAAAATATGATGAGTGTATTAAATGAAGTTTCACCCTGTTTTACCGTGAAACTCCATTTTTAATTCAATCTACAGTACAATCCTAAGTGTAGATAAAAAAATATAGATACGTGTACTTGCGTTGTTTAAACGTAAAGAGTCTGTTTGATGGTAGGAGCTAAAGACAGAGAACAGTGGCGTCACCTTGTGTAAGGTCAAGATTCGCTTCGGGTCGCGGAGCCATCGGAGTAAGTAAGTAATGATATAGGAATCTGCCCAGAATTCGACAGGATGGCGATTTTTGTATTGATGCAGCACTTTTTTTATATTGCAATTGGCAATGCGTGGCATACAAAAATTAGAGCCTTATGCATAGCATAGCAGTAGCCGCTTTCTATCAGGCAGGGCGTATGATAAATTGCAGGTTCAGTACCAGACATCAGAATCAAAATCATAAGTAACGTAATCAAAATCGAGTAACACATCCAGTGAATTATACACCGTGACTCACCAGAGGAGCCCGAAATGATCTTAATAAGGTTGCTATCACACATGGGCTCCAGCGCTCTGTGGCGCCGCGATAACCTCAGGTGTATCAGTTTACTACATGCCCGTCTGGAGATAAATGAAGAGAACGTGTCAAGAATATGTTATGAGACCAGAGAACGCATTCTAAAGCGATTTCGACAGTAGAATGAGCTGGGCATCCGTGGTTTTATTCACATTTTATTATCTAGGCGCTAAAAACTTTGTTGTAAAGTTACGTGTACTTGCCTACCAATGTGGATAAGAAATTATGGAAATCGTTAGTATCTTAAATTGTTTAAACGAAATTTTTGAATATTTTATCTTTGGATACAGCCTGCAAGAATAATTACAAACGCGTAGATAACTCAACGAAGATGAAAATCAAGGAACATAATTGGTCTTGTTGGAATTTCCAGTAACTCGGTTTAGT